>CM034154.1:415231837-420939365 GCA_019776745.2 Taxus chinensis
AGAATTTTTTTTTTCCACAAAAAGATGTTTATCAACCCAATAAAAACATGTTAACCTCATCCTACATTGAAAAATCACATATAGGAACCATAAATAGCATTATAGGTTAATTAAATGGAAATAGTTGATTAGCTAGTCACAATCAATCAATCAGATAATAACACCCATGATGAACTAGAAAACTAGTGTCCAACCAATACTCTACAGTCTTATCAACTCTACAAATAAATGTGAACTATCAATCCCACTCTAATTCCATCAAAAACAACTAACCACATAATAACACCCATTCTATAATGAAAAGATAGTGGTCAACTGTGACTTTGTGATACAACCAATTAACTTAAGTTACAATTATATAAAAATAACTCAGTATAAGAGACATATAAACTGCCCCTAATTAGGATAGTTTCCATTGTCTATCTGAAACTGTAATAACTATGTAACTTTTTACTATCCAGAATACATTAGCCTATCAACACTGAAAATAGATATAGTCAAAAACTAAGTTCACGTGAATGTTCCAATTCTATCCATACATGTTAAACTATAAAAGGATAGATCAAATTATATGCTTACCCAGAACGGTGACCTACTGACTGTTGCAAATGATCACCAGGCAATACCTGCAACACCATTTTTTTAGTGATAAGAATGTACACATCAATTATAGCCACATAGGGTAATTACAAATACATGCCCTAAAATTAAGGGTCATCATGAATGTGAAATTACCCTGTATAGACACAACATATTTGTATATTATCTACAAAATAAAAAAAGGTGTCACATAATTTCATAGTGACATTTAACAACAATAACATAAAAATGCATTCTAAAATTAGACATTTACCACATGCCCACTGAATCTGCATACATTGTTGCTAAAAATATAAAATGGTATTTTTCATCCTTAAAATGTAAGAAGTTAAATCTGAGCATTTTAAACTTATCACTCAGATCTTCATTACAAATGATGTCATTTTCCCAATTCCAAAGCAATTAAAAACATGTGAATTTACCCTTCAACATACACTAGAAAATCATGAATTACTCTAGAATTTTTTACATTTTTGAAATCATGCAAAAAACAATCTATCGAAATCAAATGAACCTAAATTATCTGTATCAAAACAAAATAGACTCATCAGTGGTTTCTACTACAGATATTTTAGAGGTTAATTCATGTTTTACTGATGGTTTACAAACTTATTTTATTTTAAAACTCCAACTTATTTTTACCATGCTATGGATGGTTGGTTAGATTAAGTTATCAAACATTTTACAACTTGGTGTCCTCTCATCTGATAGTGAGTGTAATAATTCCTCTTTGTTTCCCACTTCTGAGGAGAGGAATCATGTTTACCATTTCTTTCCTTTTTTCCACAAGATAGGTTTTTCATCTTCATCTAGAAAATGCTTCTGTAAAAAGGTATTCCTCATCCAACAAAAGGCCACAGAATGATTAATACCTCTACAAAATGTACATGGAAAATCATTCATCATCTTTTGTATATCAAACCCATATTTGTTTAAAAGAGAGAGTGGATCCTCATAAGTTTTACCTTGTTTTCCAAAAGTATGACTATGAAAACAAATAGGAGGCATAATTTCATTACCTCTTTTCTAAATTTTCTTACCATTACCATTTTTTTGTGCTAGTGGGGTATACACTTTGTTGTCAAAATATTTTCTTCCTTCAGTGCTCTTAGATGTCTCTTCAATATCCTCTCCTGCACTAAAATAACCCAAACCTACATAACAAGGATGATCCTCAACCAATATTGGGTTAGTCATAGATTGGTTGTTCATATCAAGGGTGATTATGTTAAAACCCATTTTATCTAGCAACTTAGATCCAGTAACTTTAGTGTATCTTTCAAAACCTCAAAAATTAATATTACCTAAATATAAATTAGAATGGGATGACGAATCCAATGGTATCATACTTACAATAAATTCATCTATCATGGTTTATGCATCTATAGTCAAGGGTCTTTCCCATGTCTACTTACCATTTTGCAATCTTTCCAAGAGCCCATCCTTGGATTGAATTTTCAGTTTCAATCGAGCATTATCCTCTTCTAAAGAGTAATACATGGTTCTCAAGAGATATTTATCTTCCTATATCTGGTGATTATATGCCTCAATTTCCTTGAGATTTGCCTCTTTAGAAATTCTTCCCATAGTGCACCCATACCCTATTCACACAAACTAAACTAACTGCACATACTTGAAGTAATCAAACTGTTGACCAAATTTAGTGAAAGAAAAATATCAAGCTAAACCAACTCTGATACCAAACTTGATTGAAAACACAAGTTTTAAGTTTCTAATTTTAAACCTTTTTCATGGATCGTAAAATTTAAAATCAATTTTATGGATTTAATTCTCCAAATTGATCAATTCTCTTATTTAGGTATGATTTTAAAACTCAATTTAATTTCCTTTTACTAAAAAATTCACTACTTGATCAAATCCAAAAATTACCTCCATTTTTGATTCAATTGATTCTCATAAATTATCAAATACTGATTATAATTGCAACTATATTCTTTTTAGGAACTTCAATAATTACAAAAATTAGAAAACTGAAAATCAAATCAGAAAATGACACAAAGTTGTTTACAGGTTTCAAAATTCCTATGTCCCTAGGTTCATTGTGAACTGATCCATTAATAATGTTCAAATTACAAATAAAATTAACCAATAATGCATTAAAACATGCAAAACTATAAAATCATACCTTTGAAGGACTTTAACATAGCTCATCACCTCTCCTTCACCTTCCTAATTCACTTACAGTTGTGTTTTCCTTAGGATCTATGCCTTTTTGTGGCTTCAGAAGATTAAAAATTCATCAAAAAAGATCTAAAATGGGAAATTAATTATACCATCACGACAATCTCAAAATTATGAGAAAATTTGATATTTACTTTGAGCTCTAGTTTTGACTTATGGTACTTCGAAAATTAGGTTTTTTACAAAATATCCTCCTTGCTGCCCTTGCATAGACCTGTCACTATCTTCTATAACATAAAGTGAGTTGTATTTGTATCCCGTCGAGCTCCTTTGGTGAGATGATAAGTTATGTGGCATTGTATCTTTCGGGTCATGGGATCAAGCCCCTATCCCCCATTTTATCATGGTTGTTTTACTAAGTCGTGGGTATTATCCCACACTTTTGGTGTGAGAGGTGGGATTTACATTTTTAATGGGTTGAACCACCCTTTTTGCTTGTGTATTTTTCCATGTAATGGCGTTTTGCTTGGTCACATGGATATGGTGCCATGTATTGTTACAACTCCTAAGGTTTTTTTAGTGCATAGTTTGAACTGCCCATGAGTTAAGGGCCAATTCATGTAGTATTATGTTGTGGTGAGTGAATGTTTGTCCATAAAATCGATGTACTTATCCTGATCGAGTTGGATGTGTTGTCTATCCCAAAAAATGGGCCAAGTAATAAGGAGTCGGACCCATGGATTATTTAACCCCTCAATGTGACCCACTGAGTATATTGTAGATCGGTCGAGTTGTTGGTTATACTATGGATCCACCAGAATATAAGGGATAAGCTTGAATAATTTGGAAAGTGTAAATGTGATCAAATTGGTGGGGATTTGATCACCCAAATGAGCTGGATAATAGCTTGCCTAAGATGGATTAAATCCTATAATGCAATAATTAATCTCTGCAACATATATAATCCAACATTGGAAATGTTAAAGAGATATGTGGCATATATAATTGAAAGTGTGCTAATGGAAATATGAAATAAATGTAGTAAAGAAATCCTTACTATAAAAGAGTGTGTTGAATCTAGATGAGGGTCCCTGGCCAGAAAATAGTGGGGTCCACAAATGTTTTGTGCATCAAATACCGGAGGCTCAAAAAAACAAAATTTAAACCTTTTCACCTTTTGCAAAAATTTCCACGTGTCAACGCATAACTCACCAGTTAACCATCTTGGACCATTTTCAAACCAAATATTTGAGGAACATGTTGAAAATATATAGGAAGATGTCAATGTTGAAGTGCAAAATCTTGGAGTACCAGCAATGGACAAAGACACTTCGGAAGATGATCTATTGAAGCCTTTTAAAATATAGTCAAGAAGGAGGTCGAATATCCGTTCTCATTTAATGAAGACACATTGGAGTTTCTTGAAGAGATAAGAGTTTCCATTTTAAACACCATAATAAATCATCAGTGTTGGTATATAGAATGCAAGAAATTCAACTCCCTCACTAAAAATTGGATCAAGTCACTGAGTTTTGTTCACATCCTGTAAGATGAGGAAGTTACACATAAAACGGAAAGGTATGGTAAGTAGTTCGAAGGAAATGATATTTCTCCTAAAGTTCTTTCCAAAATTCCATAGGCAAAAGATTATTCCACAGCTTGAGTAGTTATCATATTCTTCTCTTCACTCCCCATATCTTCCTTCACACTTTTAATTCTTTGTTATGAGGCTGAACTTTTTATTTTTGTCTTATTCATGTTCATATTATTCACTAATGTGAACATAGTCCAAAAATGTAATAAGTTATCCTTAATTAATAAAAGGGGACTTAATGTTCTTTCCTAGGAATATCAAGAGGCACAAGTGGAAAAGACAAGTGAAAATACAAATGGGGGTAGGTGAAGAGTCTTTTCTAATTCTATATAATGTAATGACTTCCCAATTCCTAAGTGTTGTCAATTTTATGAGTTCTAAGTCGATAACTACCAAGAATAAACAAAGATATAACAAGTTCTTCTATTCCTCTTTATGTTTTCCTCTTTTCCTTTCATTGTACAAATTTTTGAGAGTGTCAATAAAGAAAATATTTTCTAATTTTATGGATGAGTGAATAAATGATCCTTTTTGTTCATGTTTTTATCTTGTCTTGATATTGTTAATGAATTTTTGTTTCTTCTCAAATTGTGTATGTGATATTTCCAATTAATATTTTCAATAATTTGAGTTTCCCTGCTTGCAATATTAATCCCTCTCCTAATTTCTCACTCCCATTTCCACCCTACCCTCTAAATTCCTCCCTTATAAGAAATTGTAAGAATTTTCCTCAGGTGTAGTGGAGTGTGCCTATTGGATCCCCGCCCCCAAAGCCAACAACATATTTTTTTTTAGTTCACACACAATAATGGATATGCCTAATTCAAGAAGAGGGGCCTATTCCTAGAGAATTGGTGGAAATCCAGTGATTTTTTCCATCGACAAATTTTCTCGGCAATAAGTCATAATATCTATATAGACATTATAATAAGCATAATATAAATCAGTATTTATTTCACTTTTCACCATCTATAAACTTACATTGATAGGTTAAACACAAGTTATATACCAACTTAAATAGCAATATGCTAAAAAACTAACCATGTTATAATATGTTGAACAGTTTCAACAGATTAATCTTGTAAAATATATATTAGATGCAATCACTATTGGATGTCTCCAATAAAAACACAAATTCATCCCAAATTATCATTTGATATGCAGATAATACTATTTTCAGTAATCACATACTAATATACTCAACTAGATCCTGATTTCAAATCCATTAACTAGTCATTAACCAGATTTATTTTTTATAATTGGTTAAAATTACTTATAATATGTAAGTAATTTACATAACTAAACAATATTTGAGAATACTGAAATTGATGATGATCATTCCATATTTATCAAGGAGATTATGGAGTCGTGTGATTTTCACAAACATAAGAAGGTATAAATTCTCATGTGTCCCTCTTTTACCTCTTGGATATGTGACATGTTTCCACCATATTAAATTAATTTATACCTTTTATATTGTTTATTTTCCTTAATCAAAGATAATTATACGTGCTTTGATAAGTTTATGTGCTTGAGACCATGTATAACTCTATTTTTTCATATTGGTTGATACTGAGTTAGTTGTTATCTTGACCGAGTTAGTTGCAATACCACATTAGCAAGGTGGTTAATTCAAGATCTTAGACTCCACCTTTTAATTAATACCATAGTAGGCCAAATGAAAATACTAGGTATGTTTTCCCTTTGAATACTAATTACAAAAAAGCCTAGTTTGAATATGTATAGATAAATAAAAGAAAAGGTTATACATTTTTATATGGTGTATTTTAAGTCCCGTTATTTTATGAATTTCATGATATTTATGATTAATATAGATTTTTTTCAATATAAAATAAATGTTTGTATTTATAAAAAAATGTATATATTAATTATTAAATTTGTATCATATAGTCTCTCACTATGAATTTATATTCATTATTTTTTATGACTAAGAATTTAAATCATACATAGTATTATATCACAATAAAGTTACTCCATTATGTCACATTTTCTCTAAAGAAATGTGTCATACATAAAATATGTATGGGGAAAAAACCTATTAAGGATAGATCATGGTTTAATATATGTTTAATAGAATGTTTTTTTTAAAAGGGGGACACATGAGAATTTATACCTACTTATGTTTGTGAAAATCCCATGACTTCATAATCTCCTTGATAAATATGGAAAGATCATCATCAATTTGAGTATTCTCAAATATTGTTTGGTTATGTAAATTAATTATTTATTATAATTAATTTTAACCAATTATAAAATATAAGTCTTGTTAATGACTAGATCATGGATTTGAAATCAGGATCTAATTAAGGATATTAGTACGTGGTTACTAAAAATATTATTATATGCATATCGAATGACACTTAGGGATTTCTGTTTGTATTGGATACGTCCAATAATGATTGAATCTAATATATATTTTACAAGATGTTGGTGAAATTATTGTTCAATATGGAAAATTAGGTGTTTTCAACAATGCTCACGGAGCTATGTCCCTCT
This sequence comes from Taxus chinensis, assembly GCA_019776745.2. NCBI lineage: Eukaryota > Viridiplantae > Streptophyta > Pinopsida > Cupressales > Taxaceae > Taxus > Taxus chinensis. Next base: position 415,238,691 of record CM034154.1, read on the forward strand.
ACATTGAATTTAAAATAATATAATCCTATCTAAGTGTTTTTCTCTTGGCTAAATAGGCTAGAGATCACACAGGAACACTTCTATGAACCTGTGGAAAAGTGATTGTATTTGGTACAAGGGAGGAACATACAATGATGAGGGGTGAAGGAGAGAAATTAGGAAAAGAAGGTAATTGTTGTGAGTAGACCGATTATAGAGTTCACACCCAATAAATAGATTAGTTCAACATTTAATTAGAATAAAGAAACAATGAATCCATTAATGAGACAAACAAAACCCACATAGACACATAGTTCTCTGAGGCCCATTCATTGAATTAACAAAGTTTTTTTTATCATTATTCTTACAAAGTGCATAAAAGAGAGAAATAGAAGAACACATAGGAAAAGTGGAATTGAAGAAATGTAGCTTTTACTTCTTGTATAGTGATTATTACAAAGAATCAATCAATCTACAACAATTCATAATTGTTATAAAGAACTAAAATTCATGATTTTAGATTCCTTTGGAATGGAGAAGCCATCCTAATATATAGCCTTGTGAATTGAAGTTTCATCTTCCCTTACATGACTCTTCATGTTCCTATTCCACTTGTGTCCTTTCAATTACCCATAGAAGAAACAAATTTAGTATCTCTCTTATAATTTTGAGAGAATAATTTTACAAATTACAAATATTGTCACTTAAGTGAATAGGAAAAATACAATGATTATATACAAAGAAGAATTAGAAGGAATGGAGAGAAGATAAAAATTGAAGGGGATTGATTAATATTTTTGAATAAGCTCCTTCTAATGAATAACTTGTTTATGATGATCATAGTCTCCTCCTCTTGCATGATGCATAGACACTTTGCACCGTTGAATGAATGTTTAGAAACATTGTTTGAATACCTCCCAATGTGATCTAAGGATGAACATGAACCTCACCCATGATGATGCATTCCTGATCTCATAATGAGATTGAGGATCACTCCCTTTTACCTTAGGATTTCATAATTTTCTTCAACGATGCTCAAACCTCTTGATATATACATCCCTATTTCACACAGTGTGTTACAAGATTAAAATTTTTACCTTTATTACTTTGAGAGATGTGATATCTTTCCTAGCTCACTCCTAGTTCACTTGTCTTGGCTATCTCAATTAACTCAAAATTTTCAAACCACCCATCTTGCCGGCTCACCCAACTCAAATCAACTCACCGAGCTCAAGTCACTCAACTCACTGAGCTCACTCCGACCAGTTCACAGAGGGATGCAAATGGATCCAACTTAACCAATGATATATTTTGACCTCTTATATGATGAATCAATTGATTTCTTGACATATTTTAAATCTCTTATGACTACACAATGTCTTTATATTTTACCTTCTGCGCCCTTCAATACTCTACCTTGCTTCTGGACAACTAAACTCAAGATGATGTTTCCAAGACCAAAATGGAGGTATAATTTCTATGTTTGAGTTATAATATTATACCATAACCATGTGAATATTCAAAAAAGTGGAAATATGAGTGAAAATGGAGTCATTTATAATTTTCTTATCTCAAAATGAAGACTTTATTTTTTTAGCAGGTAAAACCAGGACATGTTATTTTGGGACATATCACATATTTTACTCAAACCTGACCTCTTGAACCTTCTATAATCTTAAAATTTCCCTCTTTTGATGATTCATTTATATTTTAGCCACTTTATATTTTTAGTATGTGCTTTTTTCAGACATACTATTTTGGGAAAATTGACAATTTTATCATGTTTACGATTTTGCGTTATTTCTAAGTGTTCTAGATGATTAGAGCTTAAAAATTGAGGGACATGTTATTTTTAGTATGTGGATGGGCATGTGATATGCTAGTTTTAGTAAGAAAAAAAATAACCTCAGTTTTTTATGTAAACATTATTTTTAGATTTGTCTCTTCGTCACAATCTCGTGCTCCGAATTTCACCATGTTTCACCTATCAGAATGATTGGAAATTAAAAAATTCCATGGTTAAGGTTTTAGGTCCAAAGATTCTATGGAAACCATAAACAGATTCACTGATATTTAGATATCACAAAGATGCTTTGGAGAATAAAAATCTATTCAAACCTTGGTATATTCAATTCCTTTGTTCGCCGGTAGTGAAAAATCTCCATTCTCGCAACCATGGTTGCTCTGAGAGAAATTTGACATGGTGTCTGAACAATATGTAGGTTTAATGGAGGTTTTGAAACTTAATCCATGGATTGGTGGAAAAATTATGAAGGGGAAATGAGTTGTATTTTCTTTTATGAATTCTTTTGATAGCACCTCTCCCGCACGCACATGAAAGGAAAAAGTATGACATTTTGAAAATTTACACATTTTTGATTTTTTACATATTCTTAGACATGGGAATATTTTTGTGTCTTAACTGTCTAAGGGGATGACACAAATGGGGTTAAAAATTTACCCTCACTTTATCATAACAATTTTCACTCTATGATATCTTAGAAGAGGAGAGAAAAAGAGCAATCAATAAGCACCTTTGGGCTAAGACTGGGTCATATGAGGAACCTTGGCAAGGGTTGAGCATGGGTGAATTATTGGCATGTTAAATTTTAAGTGTTATAATTAATGTAAAATATAATTAATTACAAAGAGGATGATGGTGAATTGTTATAGGATGTTCAGTAGGTGGATGACACATAGATTCAAATGTTTTCATGATGTCATGAGGTGATTCAGTGACATTGGCTTGGTCTAGGAAGCCTAGTTAGATGATCTATTTCCTAGGTGATGGTGCATGATGGTTGGAGTTTATTTTTTGGTTTAGGATCATGGTATTATCATGTAGATAATTTTTTTTGGAGTGTTTAGGCACTCAAATGAGTTTCAGGGTGCATGTACAGGTTAAAGACCCAATTTTAGGTGCTCGTCTAGACCCAGTTTAGGTGCTTGAAGGAATGAGGATGACTTACAAAGAAATGCTATCTTATGTAATAATGCATGGATTTAATACATGTTTTTAAAGGTATGTTATTTCTTTCTGGAGAGGTTTGATGATGGTTTACATTGTTTCTTCATTTGACCGTAGCCTAAACCATACAAAACCCCAAAAGTTAGTCATAGAAATGAGATGGGATGAGAATATTGAGACCTATTTGAGCTATGTTGATGATTTGAGCTAGTGAAAAGGATTTTTATAGAGGTGTGAGAAAAATTTAGATCCATTTTGAATAATATTTTCCAAGTTATGTTGTTTTGGTGAAATAGGGTCAAGAAGAAGGTGGTTTCTAGCTCGAATTGCACCTTTTGATGCTCACCATGAATTGTGTGATTTGCATGGAACATTTTGGATTTTAGGGATGATTTTTCATTGAGTTAAAAATGTTTCACAAAAATAATTAGGTCATTTCATTTCCATTTTTGATAGACGAATGTTAAGAATGTAAACAACGGTTTGTTTGCTTAAAACCATAGCTCAAAAGCGGTATGAGAGATATTAATCATAAGTGCCTAGAATTTATTGGTTGTGCTAGTATGATGATTTTATGTTGTAGAATACTCCTCCATATTTCCAATAAGGTAGTATATTGAATGTGTTGATGAGTGTGCCCCACCTAAAAAAGTAAGTTTATGAAGAAGTCCAGTTTGAGGAAAGGTTGTCCAAAGGACTTGCAAAATAAATTGACATTGTTTTTAGTACGGGACTTGTAATTTATGTCCATTATTATTTCAAATTATGGTGGTTCTTCTAAATTTAAAAGTGTTCCCTATTTATGAAGACTTCTCCTAAGGTAGTTTTAGGCAGTTTTGAGCAGTTTTCAAAGATGGGATTAGTTGAAGGCCTTCCACTTAGATTTGGAAGGAAATGTGAGATGTTATGGAAATTATTTTCAAAGGTATTTCCAATGGTATAAATTTTTTTTCTCATTATTAGTTTATTTGATAGGTCATCTATATCAGTTTTTGGATAAGAAGTTTTTTTTTGTTTTTCAAGACAAGATTACTTAGGCTAGAAGATAGAGGTATATGAGGCATGTTATGGATTGGTTGATTATTTATATAAGTTATAGAGTGAATAGGGATGAATTGTGTTCCTTTCAAATGAATTTGGACGTCTTGAAACTGACATAAATGTTACAAAACTAGTTGTGTTTCTAAAATGACTTTTTGGGAAGCTAAATTTTGTGAAGAGGAAAGTGGGTATGGTTTACATAAATGGATGTTTCATGAGCTCTAGAAAGAATGGATGTGATCTACAAGTCCATGGGATTATAATTATTTGTCACATTGCATATTTTAGTTCTTGGGTGGTCTTAAGGTCCAAAGGTGAAGATTGGTTTCCGGAAACAATTGTTTTGAGAAGGATATGAGTATTCTTGAGAAATTTATGATAAATTTGATTACTGAAAGAAAATTTAGATCATGGATGGTGTTTTTTATGTCATATTTGACATGTGTGGTGAATTTGAGAGCTTGAATAATCATGGTTATGGTGTTTTTTTATTCCACTGACTAGTAATCCTAACAAGAAGTTGTGTATTGATAATTTAAAGGCTATGAATGCTATCATGTGTGGATTAGGTGAATATTATATTTTTAAGGTGATGTATTTCCAATCAGCTAAGGATATGTGGGAGAAAATGTAGGTCCTTTATTAAGGAAACTCCAAGGTAAGAATTTCTAAGCTTCAAACTTTTAGAAATTATTTTGAAGGATTAAAATTGAATGATGATGAGTCTATTGTTGCATATTTACTTAGGGTTGACAAGGTTGTCAACCCCATGAAAGGGTTAGGTGAATATGTGAAGAAATAACTTATTTTTCAAAATGTTTTGAGATCTCTAACTCCTAATTTTGATTCCAAAATTTTTACTATAGAAGAAGCTAAGGATTTAACTCTCTTAAAAATGGATGAATTACATGGGAATTTGACTTCCTATGAGATGAGGGTTATTGACTCCAAAAAATATAAGAAATATATATCTTTCAAGGATGAGAAAAATATAAATGATAAGAATACTAAGGTTTATGATGTTTCTCATGAGTTAGATGCTGATGAGTTATTTTCCATGGTAGCTAGAAGACTAAATGTTGGATCTGGTAAGTACAAAGGAAAAATTCTTAATAAATGTTTTTATTAGGGTAAAGTAGGTCACTTTACTGATAAGTGTCCTCATAGGCATGAAAATAAAGGTGATGATGATCATGAATATGGTCATGAAAAGAAAAATGAATAGTATAGTTAAGACAAGAATTATTTCAAGAAGTTTAACCACAAGAATAAGGGTAAGAAGATTTTTTATACAAAGGAAGATGTATATCCTTCTGAAGAAAGAAGTGAATCTGATGTTTTAGCATATTAGTATGAATTTGATCATGGATATGTAGGAGATAAGGTTTTTTCATAAAAAACTATGCCATGAGATCCACCAATGGTGGGTCTACATTGTTAGGTGATTTCATATCAGGGTCTTGCAAATATTTTGACAAAGAAGAAGGTGATATTGAAACTAAATTGGTATGTGTTATATTTGGATTGAAGTATGTTGAGAAGAAAAAAAAACCTAAAATATGAAGTTAAACATTATGAGGTAAAGATTCAGGACTCAGAGGAGAAACATTGGGATGTTACAGATAATCTTGATGAAATTTTGAAAAATATAGAGATGAAAACAAATACTATGATTCTAAACTTACATTCTAAGGAATAAGAAGTTAATCTTCTTAAGAGAGAGTTGTCTAATGCAGTCAACAAACAAAGATCATTTCATAGGTTGTAGAAAAGTACCAAGGATCATGATGATCTTCTTAGAAATAAAAAATCAGAATGTGATAGAGTTAGTTTGGGTTTTAAAGAGGACTCCAAAGGAAAAGAGATGAAGCAAGAGAATAGTGATCCAAGTAAGGATGGTGAAGGAACAAGCATAAAGGATGGAAAGAAAGAAAGTTACACTCAATAAAATGTGAAGAAAAATCCCATTAGGCAACCTAATGCCTCACGGTATGAAATATATTTCAATGGTTATTGTTTTACTTGTAATAGATTTTTTCATAGGGAAAAGGAGTGTAAGAGGTTGATCTGAAAATTAACCAAAATTTATACCTCAATAAAATATCCTTATAGACATTAAATAAATGTCGATAAAATTACTCCAAAATAAACTCAAAATAATACAAAATTAAAATATGTTGCACATGGGTTGATTACGGAGTTCGACAATAGCCTACGTCTCTGGGTTCCTTTAGAACCGTTCCACTAGTCAAAACTTGTAAGTATAATATAGTTTCTTGCAATAAAATCCTAATGGAACTCTAAAATGTCATAAACAGTACTCCAAACCTTTGAAGGAATACCGATGGTATTTCAGGGACCATCCTCCACCTTCCTGGTGCACAAGAATCCTATGAAACTTGATCGGCCTACAAGATGTTATTAAGACTCCCTATGGTACTCCGGTCGATTCTCCAGGCTTCCCAAGTAGATAGTATGGTGCTATGGGCCAATTGGGTAGTTTTGTAATATCTCCCAATTACAAAATCACCTATTAAAATAGGTCAATCCTCAATTATTTCCTAATAAATAATAGGCCAATAAAATAATGCCTTAATAAATAATTAAGGTCTTTAATATAGCTTACAAGTTATATTTAATAATACATTGGATGCCTTTTCAAAGCTTAATAGGCTTAAGGCCTGTTTTTTTTTATAATGAGGGGTCAAGCCCTTTATATAGTGGAAAAGGGCCTGAAATATTTGTTTAAAGCCTTTATCACCCAACTAATATCTCATTCACCAAGCTAGGTGAGTTGGATAAGGTGTCGAGATTAGTTTTGATGGGTACGGGATTCAAATCCTTGGGTTGTCGAGCTATGTTGTCAACTTGGTACCCTTTACGTCATCTTTTTGTCATGAGATCACCATCCTCGTTATCACCGCATTGGTCGCCCTCATGTCACTGAGATACTCTGCCTTTTCAATAACTCGTAAACTCATCCCTAGGCCTCTCCATGTAAACTACCGAGTACTTCGTGTCATGCTCATGCTGAGCTAGCTAAGTCCACTTCTCCCTCATCACATTCACAAGCCCCTTCTTTGTATTTACCTTTTTCTGAGTCTTTTTCCAAGGTAAGAAGGTTATCCCATATTGTTCATGGAGTGGTGGAGATAAGGCTTCAAATAGCCTTTGGCCAACTATTCACATCATAACATCGAGCCACATAACCCACTTTTGTCGGCTAAGGTAGATAAGTCAGCTCATTATATAGCTTAATGAGATAAATAAATAACTCACCCCAATGCAACTCAATCTCGGTCCATGGATCAATGTATAACTTGGGTAAAAACTCACCTAGGTAAAATATAACTTGCCTAAGTTGATGGTAAAAATGGTGGCAGGCCATGTGGTTACCTAAAGACCCATCAAGTGGTTTATTTTTTTGATCGCTAAAGATGTTACTCTCAATTTTCGAAGACCGAAGGATTAAAAAATGATTAAAACATCAACCTGAGAACACATCTTCCATTTTTTCACTTTGTCATAACTTGTCAGTTGACCCAGTCCCATCTGGGGTTGACTTCAACTTTGACTAGTCACCATTTGCACGTACAGACTTCATTTTTGACGTTTAGATAGTTGACAGAAATATCAAGGAGTTGAATTCCATACTATAACAATTTAAGAAGGTTTAGGGAAACTATGCCTTCTAAAATTTCCTCTAGATCACACCTTCGTAATGGGAAAGGATTTTTGTCCCAAACATATTGTGAATCTAAAATCACGTTACTGAGAAGATATCTACGCAGTATACTACCAACTCCATAATCAAACAACTAATGGCTTAATCTATGGGATTTTTGGCAATTGGGATGACTATCATGGTTTCTTCCATTTTGAAATATTTAGAAGACCTCCATGCCTCCATTGTACAGTGCTAAGATTGCTTTCAATACCTTAATGATTCTACTTTACAGTGCTAAGTATCTTTCCATACCTCAACGCTTCTGCTTTATGGTGCTAAGTCTATGATGATCAGCTACCATTTGGATGTGCGATCATAATTACTTGAAACTAAATGATGATCTGAGCTAATATCTTATGAGCTCCTCTTGTTGACAAAAAAAATATCAGGTACCATTCTGTTGTATGTGATTACAGACTCTTCACATAATGAAGATCTGAGCCAATGTTAGATGCCAATGGTGATCAAATACCATCATGTTGCATGGTCATAATGCCGTTACATAGAATGAAGATCCAAACCGATACCTACGAGCTCAATTATCTGCACAAATGGATGACAAATCTCCAAGCTTATAAATATCAATTAAATACTACTACAAGATGTTACAAGAACTCGAAAGCTAAATAGGACATATAAATGGATTATTAATTAATTTTTTTAGAGTAAGAAAATATACTGAGTATGGTAAACCTGTCCCCTAGTAATTCTCACTAAATATGAACTCCAAAATTTTTATGTCTCCTCCCTACTAAACAAATAACTCAACAAGGACAAAATATACTACATCTATGGTGTTAGAAAAATCACCAAATAATAATATCCCTCTGTGGGTTCATAATGAAAGTATAAAATGAGTACAATATTTTCCCAAATTTTAGGTCTTTTACTAATGTGCCTTGATTGGTTATATGTATACAAAGAGAAATATTTTCCTGATTTTATTATAATAAGAGAAATAAATAATGCTCAAAGTCCCTATACAATAGATGAACAAAATCTCAACTTTTATTACACCTTATATTTCTTACCATTTATAGAATCCTTGATGTTGGCATGGGCTAGCTCAATATATGCCTTGTGAATCATCGAGTTATATCTCATCTACATATGGATCTGGATGATCCACTGAAATATAGGTGATCTCTATGTCAAGCTATGGATGATCTACTTACACATATGAGTCTGAATTTTCATTAGGATCTTGATGATCCCCTAGTACATATGAACCTGAAGTCTCACTACTGTCACCATATACATGATGAATAACATGTCCAGAATCAAAATCCACAATCCAGCTATGGTTAATGCAAAGTTCCACTCTGCTCCTATCATCCATCAAATATCCTTGCTGAGCTGTAAGGTATAAATTTTCTAATGCCACTTCGTCCATCTCCAAAGGGATGATGTCAAGTGTGATAATGTCATAAAATCATATCCTAACCATAAATCTCAAAGTGAAAAATCTATTAGCTGATGTATGAGGTGTACCATCCTCTGTACTAAATATCTTAGTATGAGGAAGTGGTGTAGTAGGTAGTCCCAATATGCACACCACATTGGCAGTCATGTATCCTACTCCGATAGTACAATTGAAAGTAAGTGGACTAGTTGTCATTAAGAAAACACTGGAATCCACTGTCTTGAGGTGTTCATGTGTCACAATATGATGTTTATGCATTCTAATTGTTCTCTCTATCCTAAAGATTCAAATGGCTGACTAGAACTAGATCTTGAAATAGCCTTTCCCTTCTTCTAAATTCACTTAGGCCTCATCTCTTGGTATAATTCCCAACAACGCTCAGTATCATGCCCTCTTCCATAATGACTGCACACAACTAGATCTGGTGAAGGTATCCTTTCTAGTTAGTTCTTTTGAAGATGATTTGTTTTAGCTACCTTCCTAGGTGTAGCATATATGCTCTTCTATAATGTTGCGAGGTGTTGTTGTTGTTGGTGATGTTGCTGTCAAACATTAGTCAGTTGGGTTTACAATTTTGTGATCTAGCGATCATGTTCCTGATTATGAGTGATCATCACTTGAACCATCGTGCCAAATAAGGAAAAAATCATCAAAAACTTGAAGAATAGGTATAGATCCATCTCTGCAATCAAATCCTATGAAACCAACTCTAATACCAAAATGGTCCAAAAATTGACTGAAATTTTAACCTCGATCATATATCCCTATAGGTATTAAATAATTGATGATAAAATTACTCCAAAATCAACTCAAAATAATGTAAAATTAAAATATGTTGGACATGGGTTGATTACGGAGTTTGGAAATAGCCTACGTCTCTGGGTTATTTTAGAATTGTTCCACTAGTCAAAACTTGTAAGTATAATATAGTTTCTTACAATAAAATTCTAATGGAACTCTAAACTTGCATAAATAGTACTCCAGACATTTTAAGGAACACCGATGGAATTTTTGGGACCATCCTCCACCTTATTGGTGCACAATAATCCTATGGAACTCGATCAACCTTCTAGAATTTATTAAGACGTCATATGGTACTTCAGTCGATACTCTAGGATTTACAAGTAGATAGTGTGGTGCTATGGGTCAATTGGGTAGTTCTACAATATCTCCCAAAAATAATATTGCCTATTAAAATAGGTCCATCCTCAATTATTGCCTAATAAATAATAGGCTGGTAAAATAATGCCTTAAAAAATAATTAAGGTCCTTAATATAGCTTAGAAGCTATATTTAATAACACCTTGAATGCCTTCCAAAGCTTAATAAGCTTAAGGCATGTGTTTTTTTATAATAATGAGTTGGGACTTTTATATAGTGGAAAAGGGCCCAAAATATTTTTTTAAAACCCTTATCACCCAACTCAAATCTCATCGACTGAGCTAGGTGAGTTGGATAAAGCACCATATTTGGATATGGCATGTACAGGGTTACAATCCCCAGATTGTTGGGCTATGTTGTTGAATTGGTCCCCTTGACGCCATCCTTATGCCTCAAGCTTACTATCCCAGTTGTCTCCACATTGGTCTCCCCCATTTTGTTGAGATATTTGGCCTTTTTTCTACCTCATCGACCCATCCTCGGGCCTCTCTGTATAGACTGTTCACCACTTCATGTCATGCTCATGTCAAACTATCCGAGTCCACTTTTCCCTTACCAAATTCACGAGCCCCTCCTTTGCTATCACCTTTGGCTGAGTATTTTTCTAGGGTAAGGATTTTATACCATATCATTCAGTAAGGGGTGGAGATAAGGCTTCAAATAGCCTTTGTCCAACTATTCTCATTCTAGCATCGAGCCACATACCCCAATTTTTCCGGCCAAGGTAGATAAGCCAACTTTCTATATATATATATTGATGAGCTAACTAATTAACTCGACCAAATACAACTCGAGCTTAGCCCATGGCTCAATTAATAACTTACTTAAAAAATCACTGAGGTAAAATATAACTCACCCAATTTTATGGGAAAAATGGTGGCAGGCCATGTGCTTTCCTAAGGACCCACCAAGTGGCTTATTTTTGAGATAGCCAAAGATGTAATTCATGAGTTTCGAAGACCAAAGGATTAAAACATCAACCCAAGCACATGATATTAAATTTCTCCACTTGGTTGTAACTTTCCAGTTGACTTGGTCCTATTTGGGGTTGACGGTAACCTTGATTAGTCATCATTTACACTTATAGACTCCATTTTCAACATTTATATAGTTGATGGAAAGCTCACAAAGTTGAATTCCATACTGTGATGATTCCGAAATATTTAGGGAAGTTATGCCCTCTGAAATTTCCTCTAGATCACACCTCCCCAATGGGAAAGGATTTTTGTTCCAAAAATCTTTTGAATCCAAAATCACATTGCTAAGAAGAGATCTACGCAATATACTGCCAACTCCATAATCAAACAACCGATGGATAAATATTTGGAATCTTTGGCACTTGGGCTCACTACCACCTTCCATGAAATTTAAAATATTTAGAATACCTCCATGCCTCCACTGTATGATGCTAAGTCTCCTTTCCATACCTCAATTCTTCCACTTTATGGTGCTAAGTCTATTTCTAGACCTTAATGCTTCCGTTTTACGGTACTGATTCCATGATGATCAGCTACCATTTAGATGTATAGTCACAATTCCTTGATACTGAATGATGATCTGAGATAATCCCTCACAAGCTCCATTTTTTGACAAAAAAATTAGGTACCATTATGATGTATGGCCATGATGGCCTCTTCACAGAATGAAGATCCGACCTGATGTTAGATGCCAACGGTGATCATCTACCATCTTGTTGAATGGTCATAATGTCATTACACATAATGAAGATCCAAACTGATACCTATGAGCTCAATTGTCTCCAAAAATGGTTAAATAATCTCAAATCTAATAAATATGATTTAATCTTACTGCAAGTTGTAATAGGTACTCAGAAGCTAATTAGGAGATATAAATGGATTATTAATCAAATTTTTCCAAGTAAGACAATATACTGAGTATGGTAAACCTATCCCCCAGTAATTCTCATTAAGTCTGAACTCCAAAAACCATTCGTCTCCTCCCTACTAGAAAAATAACTCAACAAGGAAAAAATATACTACATCTCTGGTGTTAGCAAAATCACCAAATAATAATATCCCTCTAGGGGCTTGTAATGTAATTATAAAATGAGTACAAAAGTTTCCCAAAAATTGCCCAAAATTTAGGTCTTTTACTAATGTTCCCTCATTGGTTAGATGTATACAAATATTTCCCACAAGGGGTCTTATTAATAAATTCTACCTAACATAATAGTTTGTTGGTTTTATTATAATAAGAACAATAAATAATGCTCAAAATCCCTATACAATAGCTAAACAAAATGTCAAATTTTATTACACGTTAGATTTATTAGCAGTTATAGAATCCTCAGTGTCATCCTAGGCTACCTCAATACATGTAATGTGGATCATCAATTGATTTCTCATCTCCATATGGATCTGGATGATCCACTAGAATATAGGCAATCTCTGTGTCAAGTTCTAGATGATATGTTGACACATATGAGTCTAACGTTGCATTAGGATCTAGATACTCCCCTGGTACATATGAGCCTAAAGTATCACTACTTCTTCCATGTATAGGTAAAATAACACATCTTGACTCAAACTCCACAATCTAGCTATGGTTATTGTAAAGCTCCACTTTGCTCCTGTCATTTGTCAAATATCCTTGTCGAGTTATAAGGTAGAAATTTCCCAATGCCACTTCATCCATCTCCAAAGGGATGATGTCAAGTGTGATGGTGTCATAAATTTTTCTCCTAACTATAAATCTCAAAGTGCAAAAGCTAGTAGCCAACCCATGTAGTGTACCATCCTCTATACCAACTATCTTGGTATGAGGAAGTGGTGTAGTAGGTAGTCCAAATCTCCACAGTACATCAGATTCATGTATCCTACTTTGATAGTCCAATAAAAAATAAGTGTGAATAGTTGTCCTCGAGAAACTATTGGAATCCATTGTCTCATGGAACTTGTGTGTCGCAATATGATGTTCTTGTGCTCTACTGGTTCTCTATGTCCCAAAGATAAAAAATGGCTCTTTAGAACTGGGTCCTGCAATAGCTTTACCCTTATTCTGCATCGAATTAGGCCTCATCTCTAGGTATAAGTCCCAAAAATGCTCGGTATCATGCCCTCTTCCATAATGAATTTACATGAATATATTTGGTGAAGGTATCCTTTTTATGCAGTGCTTCTGAATCTGACTTGTTTCAGCTACCTTCCTAGGTGGAGCATATATGATCTTCTGCAACGCTGTGAGGAACTATTTTTGTTAGCAATGTCACTGTCAAACATTAACCAAGTGGGTTTTCAATTCTATGATCTAACGATCATGTTCCTAATGCTGAGTGATCATCACTTAAACCATCATGTTGAATAAGGAAATCATCATTGGCAACTAGAAGAACAGTAATATATCCATCTCTGTAATCAAATCCTGTGAAACTAGCTCTGATACCAAAATGATCTGAAAACTCACTGAAATTTTTACCTCGATCATGAACCTATATAGGCATTAAATAATTTATGATAAAATTACTCCAAAATCAACTCAAAATAATGCAAAATTAAAATATGTTACACACGGGTTGATTATGGAGTTCAGTAATAGCCTACTTCTTTGGGTTCTTTTAGAATTGTTCCACTAGTCAAAACTTGTAAGTATAATATAGTTACTTACAATAAAATTCCAATGGAACTCTAAACTTTCATAAATAGTACTTTGGTCGATACTCCAGGCTTCACAAGTATAGACTGTGGAGCTATGGGCCAATTGGGTAATTTTGAAATATATCCCAATTACAATATCACCTATTAAAATAGGGCCATCCTCAACTATTTCCTAATAAATAATAGGCAGATAAAATAATTCCTCAAAATATAATTAAGGTCTTTAATATAGCTTAGAAGCTATATTTAATAACACCTTGAATGCCTTTTCAAATCTTAATAAGCTTAAGGCCTCTGGTTTTTTTATAATGAGGGGTCTAGCCCTTTATATAGTGGAAAAGGGCCCGAAATATATTTTTAAAGCCCTTATCACCCAGCTCATATCTCATTCACCAAGTTAGGTGAGTTTGATAAGGTGTCGGGTTGGTTCCGAAGAGTACAAGGTTCAAATCCTTAGTTCATCAGGCTATGTTGTCCACTTGGTCCTCTCTAGGTTTTCCTCATGTCACTAGATTGCCATCCCCACTATCACTTTGTTGGTCTCCACCCATGTCACCGAGATACTCATCCTTTTTTCTACCTCATTTACCCATTCTTGGATATCTCCATGTAGACCATTGACCACTTCATGTCATGCTCACGCCGACCCAACCAAGTCCACTTCTCTGTCACCACATTCACAAGCCCCTCCTTTGTTGTCACCTTTCGCTGAGTCTTTTGCTAGGGTAAGGAGGTTATCCCATATCATTCAGGAGTGGAGGATATAAGGCTTCAAATAGCCTTTTTCCAACTATTCACATCGTGGTATCAAACCACATACCCCAATTTTGTTGGCCAAGGTAGATAAGGGTGCTCTCCATATAGCTTGATGAGATAACTAATTAACTTTACCAAATGAAACTTGAGCTCAGTCCATGGCTTGATGAATAACTTGGTTAACAACTCATCGAGGTAAAATATAACTCACCTGAATTGATGGAAAAAATGGTGTCTAGGGACCCACCACGTGGCTTATTTTTGTGATCCCCAAAGATGTTTCTCTTAGGTGTAGAAGAATGAAGGATTAAAAAAAAAACCAAGCACATAATATTCCATTTCTTCACTTCATCATAACTTGCCTGTATACCCGGTCCCATCTGGGGTTGACTTTAACTTTGACTAGTCACCATTTGTACGTATGGACTTCGTTTTCGACATTTATATAGTCAATGAAAAGCTCACGAAATTGAGTTTTGTACTATGATAATTATGGAAGTTTTACGGAAACTATTCCTTCTAAAATTTCCTCTGGCCCACACCTACCAAATGGGAAAGTATTTTTGTCCTAAAAATCTTATGAATCCAAAATCACATTGCTGAGAAGAGATCTACGCAATATTCTACCAAATCCATAATCAAATAACTAATCTCTCAATCTCTGGGATCTGTGGCACTTGGGATCATTGCCACCTTCTACTCCACTTTGAAATATTTAGAAGACCTCCATGCCTTCATTGTATGGTGCTAAGTATCCTTTCTAGACCTGAATGCTTTCGCTTGAAGATGCTAAATCTCTTTCCAAACCTCATCACTTTTGATTTACGGTCCTAATTCCATGATGATCAGCTACCATTCTGATGTATGGTTGTAATGCATGTACATTGAATGACACTTTGAGATAGTCTCTCCCGAGCTACTCTTGTTGACAAAAAATATCAGGTACCATTCTACTATATGGACATGATGGCCTCTTCATAGAATAAATATTTGACATGATGGTAGATTCCAATGGTGATCACCTACCATCTTGTTGCATGGCCACAATGTGGCTACACATAATAAAGATCTGAACTGATACCTACCAGATCAATTGTCTACACAAATGGATGACAAATCTCCAAGCTTATAAATATCAATTAAATCCTGCTGTAATTTGTAATAGGTACTCAAAAGCTAAATAGGAGATATAAATGGAGTATTAATTAAATTTTTCAGAGTAAGAAAATATACTGAGTATGGTAAACCTGTCCCCCAAGAATTCTCACTAAATCTAAACTCCAAAAAGTGTTTTTCTTCTCCCTACTGGATAAATAAATCAACAACGACAAAATATACTACATCTTTGGTGTTAGCAAAATCACCAAATAATAATATCCCTCTGGGGGTTCATAATGTAAGTATAAAATGAGTAAAAAAATTTCCCAAAATTTATGTCTTTTACTAATGTGCCCTGATTGGTTATATGTATACAAACATTGCCCACAAGGGGTCTTATTAATACATTCTACCTAGCACAATATTTTCCTAGTTTTATTATAATAAGAGCAATAAATAATGCTTGAAAGCCCTATACAATAGATGAAAAAAATGTCAACTTTTATTACACCTTATATTTCTTACCATCTGTAGAATCCTTAGTGTTGGCATAGGTTACCTCAATAGATGCCTTATGGATCGTCGAGTGATATCTCATTGTTTCACCTGATTCGTAGATCATTTCTTTGAAGTGTTGACAAAACAAATAGGGTAACGAGCGTAGTAGAAATACATGTTCAAATGTTGGTTGATGGGTTGTTGCATGCGTATGACTTTCAAATCCACAGTTGATCATGAGAGATTCCTTATGGCTAGAAGGAACTACCTGTACTACAAAGCAAGACCACCAGAAGGAATCAAACAATATGGGTAGTGAACTACCTAGCGTATGCTAGATACGAGAAGTGTGATACTTCCTAGATGGCTATCAGTCCATTGTTTTAAAAACTTTAATGTTGTAAACAAATCAAATCCTATTGTAATTTGAAATGATTTAGGTATCTCACTTAAAACACAATAAGAAATAGATCTAATCTAACAAGCTAAGCTAGAATAGAATCTAAAGGTCAAATGATTGGTTTTGGGTTTTGCAAGTTTGACATAGGTCTCAGGTAGATCATAAGTGAATGAGGGTGAGGTGAAATTAGGTGGGTAGGTCTTTGTTCTGGGATGTGTGGGAAAATACAGAGACCGATGTCAGTTAGAGGTAACTGACGGCGGTCAGGTGTGACCATTGACGGTTATAGTGGAATCTAGAAATATTACATAAGAAGCTTTAGGTCTCCTTTATGATTACACAAAGGACTTTGGTTGGTTGGGATGAGGTATTGGGTGACTGGGGTAGGCTTTGGCAAGGTTTTAATGGGTGTATGGAGGTGGAGATGTTGGAGAAGGTCAATAGGTGGCTAGGTAAGCAATAGCTGATAAAATAATGATGAAATGAAATAAAACAAAGAAGTATGACGTTATACTTACTTGGATTATGGTCCTGGATGCCTCTGTGTGAAGGATGGAGGTGTTGATGAGAGGCTTGAAGGATGCAAGTGATCACCAACTGAAGGAAAACTTATACATTGGTTGTATGTGCACTCCTCTTTGCTTGGTTAGATCAGATCTTGGCTGGGATGGCTATACAGGAAAAGATGCTTGATCTCCTTCCTTACATGTGTGGTCTCACTGGAATTCACTCTCTGAAGATGTGTTATCTCTCTGATATGTGATAATGCTCGTCAACCTTTTTGATTCCAACTTCCAAGCTTGAGAATAATGTTATTTTGGGGTTAAAAGGGTAATTGACGACATTTCTGGCTTAATCGACAACGGTTAGAGATAACCGGTGTCGGTCAAGGTAGGATTTCCTAGGTTTACTAAACTCAGGAGATCCTCTTGATTTCCTCAGATATCATGTTGTTAACCCGTAAATTATACTGGGAGCTTCTTGTGAGCATGTGGGAATGTGGCTAGAGGGAATGTAGGCATTGATTTTTAAGGTTTGGGTAAGTCTTAGTTAGTTATGGCAACTTACTAAGAATAGGTCTTAGGTTGAGTTGTCTTGGTGAGGTGTCTAAGTGAACTCTATGTGTGGATATTATTTAAAATAAGATATTTAAATAATAGATATAGTGAGGATAATGAATTAATTAAATTAAATTAATTAAATTAATATTAGTGGGTGAAAGGGGCCATGGCTAGGTAAATGTGATGAAAGGTGTTTATTCATCAAGGGACCAAAGGGAAGTGTGACCTAATTTTAATGTCTACATTTTCCCCTTTTTGTTGCATAGCTTGTATTAGTAAGCGACACTAACAAAAATAAGATGTGGCTGCCCCATGTGTGGGTGAAGGTGATCCCCCTGAGGCAAAAGGGGGAATCAGTGAGTGGTTTGATAAAAGGTAAATGGGAGGAAGAGGCAGGTGGGTACGGGGGAGAAAGGGTTAAATTTCTACATGGGAAATCTAGGCAATGGGTGTGGTTCAAAGGTAGCAATAGTCAAATGCACACACTCGAATAAACTACAGCACACTACCGGGTTGAAGAGCATGCAAACTCCACATCGTCTAAGGTTGATAGGTTTATCCAAAACAAGGTTAAAGTGAATCTAGTATCCAAGGTATAGGATATGGTCAGGAAACACAACGTAGGTTAGGTGCAGGAATGTTTAGGTATGTTCCTGTACACCAAAGGTAGGGTTGGGATAAATGGTCATGGCAATAGGCTAGGTAAGGTCATCTAGGTCACAGTATGGGTAAAGGCCAAGGTAGGGGTAAAATAATGAGTCCTCAAAGGAGGAAAAATGGAGGTAGTAAGTGATGAGGTTAGGAAAGGTAAGGGAAATGGGTTGGGGAAAGGTGTGCTTAGGGAAAGGATCAGGGTGAAGGGTGGGGTAAAGGATCAAGGGAAAGGGTGGGGTAAAGGATCAAGGGAAAGGGTGGGGTAAAATATCAAGGTAAAGAGTGCTGCAAAGGATCAAGGTAAAGGGTGGGGTAAAGGGGGCTTAATTGAGGGAAATGTGCAGGTGAGGATGATTGATGGTGGTCATGGATAACTGACGTCGGTATAGGAAAACCAACAATGGTGAGGTAGGGCATGCGACCGATGCCAGTCAAGGGTAACCGACATCGGTTAGGTCGGGTTTGTTATGAAAACAAAAAATTCATTTTTTTATTATTCATTTGTTATTTCCGAAGTTATAAAATGACAAAAAGGAGAGAAAAGAGAGAAAAGTGTCTAAACAAAATGGGACAGCGAGCTGGTAGTGTGATTGGATGATGGTTTGGTTGGTGAGCAGCGGGTCTACGGGATTAGGGTGAGAGATTCGATTGGTCGGAGGTTATGAGTAGCTATTCGGTGATGGAAGAGGTCAGAGAGGGATCAGGCGGGCCACCGGTATAGTGGCTAGATGTGCCACTGAGATAGAGGCAGTGCGAAGAGGTAAGGACCCTACTCTACATTGTTGATTTTATAGATTAGAGGAGTAGATTATTGTTATTTGTAGGTTTTTGTTGTTTTTTGGTTTTTGTGGGTGGGTAAAAATTAAATTTGGGTATGGGGCAATAATAGGAAAAAAGAGGAAGGGGGAGGGTAGTAAATGGTATAGGTGGGGTGGGTAGAGGTCCAAGGGGATTTTAGGTCATTGTAGGTGGGGTAAAAGGGGCAAGGGGGGGGTTAGAAAAGGGGGTTTTGGGAAGTCATGAATTTTTCGGTGACAGTGACCGCTGTCGGTCAAGTGTGGCCAGCATCAGTTGGGTGGAACTAGTATCAGTCACCAAATAGGTGACCAATGCTAGTTAAGGGGTAACCGTGGTTGGTAAGGGTGAACTGGTATCAGTCACCAAATAGGTGACCAATGCCGGTTTAGGGGTGATTGAAGTCGGTTAGGATGAACCGGTACCAGTTAGGCTTTTAGGCACAAGGGTCCAAAAGTGATGTGGGCTAGGTAGTTGAGATGGGTAGGGTGAAAATAGGGTGTAGGAAATGGTTAATTGCTGAATATGGACATGGTAAATGTGGATTAAGGTTGTGCTTAGATTGGATGTAGGGGAGAGCACAGTTAGATATACAGGATAGGGTTCAGCCTCTACTAGTGACATTGCGCGGCATAGCAACCTCGATGGAGCTACAACATGTGGAGGCAATGAGATTGAGTGGGGTTTGTCACTACAAACATGTTGTTCGGTAGCCTAGCTTGATGGTCATGCTCATCGATAGATGGGACTCCGTGACCAACACGTTCCACCTGCTGACGAGTGAGATGACTATCACCCTAGAGGATGTGTTCCAGATTTTTCGGCTACCTATATTGGGGCCCAGGTTTACTCTATCTCCTTTGAGGACTCAGAGGAGTTTATTGGGATAGTTTTTGGTGAGGGGGATGTTGATCTAAGATTCCATAGTGTCATTTTGAGCTATGGAGAGATGTACCTAGCCCATCTAGATGAGACGAGGCTAGTTATTCTATTGATGGAGGCATTGTATTGCTATGCATTGCTAGATACAAAGTGTGAACACTTTTCCCGATCACTGATGGGGGTACACCACGATATGATGGTTCATGAGACATGATTTGTTTGGGCACTAACATTCTTGGTGCACCTGTATAGAGAGTTGTGGGCATATGGGTGAATGCACAAGTTTAGCCTGTGTTGTACATTTATACTACACTTTTGGGCTTATGAGCACATAGTGTGCATGCAACCTATAGGGATGCCCTGAGAATATTCATTCCTAGTTATATTTGTGTGGGCGGGATACAGGAGATGGGTGTCACTGATAGGAGAGTGGATATCAGATACACTGACACATGATGTGGCCCATTTTTGGCAGTTACTAAAGGGCTTGTCTGGAGTGGACATTATCTAGAGGCCATATGTGGGATTCCCCTCATATAGGCATATGCATGAGGAGATAACTAAGCTCTAGCTAGAGAGGTGGATACAGGGTCACCATGTCAGGTAGGATGAGATAATCCTAGTAAATAGAGTCTGATGGAAGTTTGGGCTCTTACAGAACATTCCTCTGCCCTTCCCACAGTATCAGAGAGATGACATGGAGAGGCCCTTACCTCTACAACAACCTATAGTGCCCACAGTGGAGGGGAGCAGCTAGTGGATCAGTGGATAGATGACATCAGATGTACAGACAAGTACAAGTAGTGGTGGGCGGCCCAGTTACGAGCCATACCACCCAGACCAGGGCAGCCAGACCTAGCTACCATTACAGTGTAGACAGACGCCCTACAAGGTCAAGTAGCTATGTTGATTACCCAGTTGGGTATGAAGTAGACACAACTAGAGGGTTCAAAGGCAGAGGTAGCAGAGCTACATGTATAGGTGGCCAACCTGTAGGCCCAAATGGTGGATGGAGGAAATGGAGGAGATGGAGATGGTCAGGGGGTGGTTAGGTGACAGCCTTACAAGCTTAGGTGGTAATTTTATAGGGCCAGTTGGTCACAACCTAGGCATAGATTGGGGCCTTACAGGCCCAGATATAGGCACAAGGGCAGGGGGCACCACCACAGGCACCGCGAGAAGGTCTCAGTTCATAGGCAGGCATAGGGTAGGCTACTACAGGGCAGGTATAGGGGCCGAGACCTATGGGACCACCATAAATTGTGCCTGTATCTAGGTTACAGGATTCCCTAGGTGAGGTGAGATATTATCAGGACTAGCTTATGGTGGTTGGGATAGATTTCATCTCATATGCCGAGTACAGGGCACAGTAAGCGTCTAGTGATAGCATGAGATCCCACACTCATAGTGTGGAGAGCACAGGAGGTTATCAAGCTCTAAGGATTGATCAAGGAGAGGCCACCAGTGCATGGAAACTAGTGCTAGGTGAGCTGCCAGTAGGGACATAAGAGGCCGAGGGTATAGGTGACACAGAGATGGAGGACATTCAGCGAGATGCCTGATATACGGTCACCTGATTTTTTATGTAGATTAGTTATTTTTTAATATATATGCCAACCTGTGTGCCGAAGATAGTTTTATTTTTGATCACATAGCAGCCTGTGTGCTGAAGATAGTGAGGATGTATAAGTGATGTGTATATTTTGAGCATATACTGGCCTATGTGCTGAAGAGATTTTGTATTGATTCATTCTTTCTTGTATATATGATACCGGCCTGCATGTTGATGACATTTTGTATTGTATATCGGCCTACGTGCCAAAATTTTTGAGATAATGGACATGATGAGATGGGCATGTATGTTGAGATACATATTGATTGTTTTATATGATGAGATACATGGTATTTTGTGATTTGTTGATGTGTTTATGAGATATTGGATGTATGGCTTATGTTAGATGAGATATGGATTTGTTACTTTCGATATGGATGTAAATTAGGTGAGTTAGGCATGATGGAGTCAGGTCAGTTTAGGCATGGATCGAGTCAGGTTATATACATGGTTGAGTTAGGTTATAGGCATGGTTGAGTCAGGTTAGTTAGGCATGGTTGAGTTAGGTTTGGTTAGGCATGGATCGAGTTAGGTTGGCTAGGCATGGTTAAGCCAGGTTTGGTTAGGCATGGTTGAGTTAGGTTTGGCTAGGCATGGTTGTGTCAGGTTGGTTTAGGCATGGTTGAGTCAGGTTTGGTTAGGCATGGTTGTATTCAAAAGTAGGTGAAGTTGTGATTCATTATTATTCTACAATAAATGATACTATGGTTCATATTTGAGATGTGGTATAATCTATTCATAGTGATGATAGAGAATTGGTAGGTGTAATAAATGTATAAAATATGTAGCAAACTGTTATGTATATGGCTTAATTTCCAATTTTGTATATAAAACGGAGACTAAGTGAGATATGGTGTAAATGGTGAGGAACATGGAAGATGAATTATTTAGGGTAGAGGATGGCCGATCTAACCTCCAAGGGCCCCATGACCTTGGAGTGCTGCCTACATAGTCCCAGTGAAAAAAGGGACCTCAGGCCGATGTAGTTGTCCCATAAGATAGGGAAGAAAATGAGGAGGTGTGATAAATTAGTTGGTAGGTGTTTGGGCATGTTTTGGGTTTAGGTTTGTTAGGTGTGGGTAGATTGTACATAAAATGATGTAGGTGAAAGTGATTATGGCGAAAGAGGAGGATTACCCCAAAGGCAAGCTGTCAAGGACCAAGTCTTGTATAAGGTAATCAAAATGTAAAAAAATATGGTTAAAAGATAAGAGGGGGAAATAAAGCCACCTTATTGGGTAGGATCATACCAAGTAGATCATACCTTGGAGGAGGTGATGAACATAAGACCCTAAAGACATTGCATGATGGACATTTTCTACGGTGAAAAGTAATCACATGATCACCAAATGTCTAAGTTACTAATTAGTCCCTTTACGGTAGTAGGAAATGAGAATGGGCATAGGTTCAGAAGGGTGAAGAGGTAGGTAAATTTTTATATGGTATGAGTTAGTCATGCCCTTCAGGCAAGAGTTCCTAGGTCATAATGGGCAAGTCCATGACAAAATTTTTTTTTGTTTTGATAGACTGATCGATGTGGCAAGTCTATATGAGATAAATAATATAGAACTCTTTGAGGTCTTTGTGAAGCTGATCGATGCAGGAAGCTCTCGGTTGCTTTAATTTTTTTTAGAGCTTCACATAGTCTTTCCTTCGATGGGAGTAGTCTATTTATAGCAATCAATTGGTCGAGAGGAAGATGTCCTTTTGAGGGAGTCATCTTTTTTATTTGAAGTTTGACTCAAGGAGTTTGGTTCCCATTGTGAGGTCTTTGCAGTCATGGACAAGACCAAGGTGAAAGATAGGACCCTTGTTCAAAGGGCAAGGTGAAGCGACCATGGGATCTCATCTAAAGGTAGACCAAAAGTATCCATGAGAATTACGCTATGTGCAGTGCCGTGGTACAAATATTTAAGAGAAGATAATGAGGGATGGGTACTCACATGATTTTGGTTTAATCATTAGGGAAATGTATGGAGTGAGTAGCACTCAAGGGACAATCCTAGAGAGAGACAAAGGGTGAGGTAGGACAACAATTCAACAATAGAAGGGTAAAATATACAAGGCGTTTAAGGGCTCAGGCTTGGGTTTACAATCGAGAGAAGATAAATGATAAGCACCTGATCCATAGGTATGAGTCATGATGTATGGTTCAAGCCAATTAGGAAAAAATTTACCCTGTTTATTTTTTTCTGCTTTGGTTATGTGTTGATTTTCTTTCAAGACAAGGTCACCGACCTGGAAGGTTCATTCATGAGCATGTTTTTCGTAGCCACGTTTGATACATTGTTGGTAAAATTGAAGGTGATCTAGAGCATTAAGACGACATTCATCTAATAACTCTAACTGTGCTAAGCGGTCCTGATGAAATTCATCATCAGTTAGCATGTCATGGAGAGAAATGTGGAGTGAGGGGATCTAGACTTTGATAGGTAGAACAACCTCTATACCGTAGACTAGAGAAAAGGGTGTGGCCGCAGTGGAAGTGAAAATGCTATTGCAGTATGCCCATAGGGAAAAAGGAATGTGCGTATGCCAATCCTTCCTAGAATCATCAACCACTTTCATGAGAATTTTGTTGAGGGTTTTGTTAGTGGATTTGGCTTGGCCTTTGGTTTGTGGGTAGTAGGGCGATGAGAAACTAAGATGAATGCTGAAGGCGTCACAATTTTTTTGCAATTTTTTCTTTTGAATTGTTTTCCATTTTCAGTGATGAGGTGATGAGGAACACCAAAGTGAAAAATGATGTGGTCCGGTTAATGAACTCACATATTTTCTCAGTTTTCATGGAAATCCCGCTGGGTATGGATTCTACCCATTTTGTGTAGTATTACCGGTAGCAGTGATGATCCATTTATGGAATTAGGAAGAATGAGAATTGATTTCTTCGACAAGATCCAAACCCCATTGAGAGAAGTGGCCAAAGTGTCACAAGTGACCTATAAGGCATGACTAGGCTGTATGGATGAAGGTTGGATTTTTATCATAATGTTTGATGTAGTCGGACAATTTAATCATTGGCATTAAGAGTCGGCCAGTAATAGCCTAGGTGAAGAATACGTTTAGAAATAGCAAGTGCCACTAAAGTGACCTCTACATATGCCATCGATGAACCTCCTTAGTGGTATAAGGAATTTCAGAACTTATGTTGGCATCGTAAGAGAATACCATCAAAGCCACGCTTATCTGAGGACATTCCTCCTAGGATGGGACGTAACGAGAGACCTTTTTAAGGAAGCTACGTATGTCCATTACAGGTGAGATCAGGAGGTAACGATGGAGAAAGAAAGGTAGTGCAGAGTATTGTTTATACCAATTATTTTCACATAGATCAGGGGTGTTGGTTTTGATCGAGTAACACCATCATTGAGGTAAATAAGAAGGTGAATGGAGGCATTGTATGAACTGACAAATATTCTTGGAATCGGTGGAGATGAAGCGGGTATTTGGGAAGCTAAATAGGCCATGGTATTGTGAAATTTTGTTGGTGGACCGTGACGATGGTTTGAAGGGTGTAACGAAGAAGGTGGATTAAAAGTATGTCTGACATGATGTTTATACTTTTGAAGTATCTTGTTATGACATTGGTAGATACCATTGACTTGGTCACAAGCGACCAATTGAAAAGCACCACTGGATGTATGATTGAAGGTTTGACATTAAGTTGCGTGGAATGGCTTAGAGACCTAGTATGAGCGCTTCGTATTCAAAAATCATTGTTAAGGTTCAGCCATTAAAAATCCTAGTTTAAAAGACAAAGGCATGGGTTCTCCAGTAACAGAGGAATGAGCCACTAATACCATCCCCACCCCCACGTATGACACTTATGAACCATAAAAAAAGAGTGTCATTTGGTAAGGGGGTTCAGAACTAGGGAAAGCATCGTAACAGATTGACTCATCTGGAAAGCCATGAAAATTAGAAGGATTAATCCCTAGGATAATAGTAATGCGTCAGCCAATTGGTTACGTGATAGCTTGGCCCTTGATGGACTTTTGATGAATGAATTCGAGGTCAAGATCAGCTAAAATGGATAGAGCCAGGTCATGTTGGCACGTATTGTTTATGACCAAAGGTTTGACGTACAGGTCAAGTGTAAGGGGTCGGTTTTGAGTCACAACATAGGTTTTGTGGTTGAGTAGGTAATGGAAGAGTTTAGTGGGAATGAAAACTAAGGCTAAGAAAAAAAATTTGGGGTATCAAGTTTCACAATCCAAAAGAGTACAACTTATGTAATAAACTAACCTACTCCCTATGCTCCTCATCACAATGACCGAGCATGGCTCCCAAGTAATGATCAGTAGTAGATGGTTTGATAGGCTGTAACAATCAAAGGTTGATTGTCTTTAGGTGTGATCAGTACATGGTGGTTGGAGAAGGTATTTTTTTAAGTATCTCAAAAGCTTTATGACAGTCATACATCCCATTTACTTAGGAGACATCCTTATTGAGCAGATCACCATGAAGATGGTTGACACCGATCAGATAATTGTGAAATGGAATGGTGAATGGACTTGCAATTTACCTTGTAGGGTACGGAGTTGCTTTATAGGTTCAGAAATATGGGTGGTAGGCGTTTCATGAATCTGGTCTTGAATTTAGACAAGGGTCAACGGTTCTATACCATGGAGAGGAAATGAGGATAATCCCAAGCCCCGCCCCCTTTCCTGACACTTAGAACCATGCAAAGACGCACTGTCATTAGGCTAAAGGCGGATCGTAATATTTAATGAGGCAGTCAATTGACTGGTTTTGAGGACGACAAGGTGCTCAGAAGGTTGATCGTTTAGAATTTGGTGAAGAGATCATCCACATTGGTCAGTGATAGCTTGGCCCTTAATGGACTTGTGATGCATGAATGTCGATGGTCAAGATCAGCTAAAGTCATAGCCTGCTGATCATGTGGCATGCTAGAATTTTTAAGGCCAAAAGGCATGACTCGATAGCATGAAGTGTCCCCCAAGGGGTGATGAATGAGGTTTTGTGTTGATCTTCTGGGCATAGATTTTTTTTTTTATAACCTAGGGTAAGTGGCACCAAGTTTGGGGGACAATTAAGTGGACATCAAGGATCCTGTATATTTTACATTAAAAACAACAAAACATCAAATTTAGTCTTCCGCAGACTTGGATCATGCCGAAAGAGTAAAAAATATGTCATAAACCACATTGCTACCATATGTTGTTCATCGGGATGACTATTAGCTTTGTTCCCAAGGATACTGATTTTAAAGTAGCAGATAGATAGAGGATAAATATCATTTTATAATTTTTTACTAATAGTAGGATCTTTAAGACACTTTTTCCTGTGAGATGTTTATGTCTACGTTTAAGGACTGCAAAATCTTGTTTCACTTATCAGAATGTGATTAAAACTTATACCATCCTTCTTGAACCGATGGTGAAATTATATGACATGTTCGACGAAAAAATTGTGATTTGATTTCAATGATTTTTTGATTGCAAGTTACCTGGCGGGCAAACGGAAAGTGCTCTGTTTAAGGTTAGTGTTTTCATACCACTATCACGGAATGGCCTTGACTTTAGCAAAATCAAAATATATACTCATGGAGGGAAACAATACAATACTATGAGAAATCCATCCCAAGATACCATAGTGGCATATAACTTCTCAGGCCAAAGGAGGAAAAAATATATATCAATTTTTGGGCAGTCAAAGATGATTTTAAGGATGGCAAGGTGCTCAGAGAGACATTTAGATTTGGCCAAGAGATCATCCATGTAATCTTCCAATATGCGATGCATGATGTCATGGAAGATGTAAGTCATAGCCTGCTGATATGTGGCACTGGCATTTTTAAGGCCAAAACACATGACTCGATAGCAGAAGGTCCCCCAAGGGATGATGAATGAGGTCTTGTGTTGATCTTCTAGGGCAAGAAAAATTTGGTTATAACCCGAGAAGCCATCCATGAGTGATAGCATCTCATGACCATAGGTGAGGTCAACCAACTGATTAATACCGGGTAAGGGAAAGACGTCTTTCAGGAAGGCTAGGTTGAGGTCACAGAAGTCCATGCAAATGCAGAGTCCCCCTGTTTCTTTAGTAAAAGGGACAATGTTAGAAATCTAATGAGGATAATCAATGGGTAAGATGAGGGAAATAGAAAGAAGGTGCTGAATTTCTTCTTTGACGAGAAGAGAAATACGAAGGTGCATTTTCCTCAACTTTTCTTTGATGGGTTTGTCATTGGGAACAGTTACAATATTGTGGACCACTATGGTGGGGTCAATATCGGGCATGTCTACATAAGACCAAGTGAAAGCGTGGTTATGATCTCTAGGAAAAGAAGTGATGGCTTCCTGTTCAGTAGCATCTAAAGATTATCCGATCTTTAGGATGTGCAGGTCATCCTGAGTATGAATGTTGATCTCGATAGTTAATTCATTAAACATGGTTTGCATCTCAGAGGGTAACGACTGATGAATATATGAGTCTTCTGCACCAAGGTAGGTGAGTATGGATTCATCATCCTGACATTGAATGACATTGATTGAAGGTGTTTCATCATCGATCATCTCATGATACAGGAAGGGACGAGTGAAAGGGGCCTCACCCTCGTGTTGATAAGTCAGAGGTCCCACGGAAATGGTGTTTATGAAAAAAATAATTAGGAGGGATAGATTCAGGATCCATTGACTCCATCAGTGAAGGTGGTGATGAAGGTGGAGTGGGTGAAGAAGGAGGAGAAGGGCTAGTTTCCTTAATGAGTTCAATATGGGCCTGTTTGGTAAGTGGTTCGTGGAAGCTGATACCACTACGGTCATTATGTTTATGGGCGGTACATGGAATAATAGTATGGTAGCCTTGCTCGTAAAATCCGAAACCAAAACCCTTCCATGCACAGTGGTGTAGGAAGGTTTGGGTGAAATGGAAATTGGTAAGTGATTGGAAGTCAACGGAAAATGGGTGGGTTTGTGAAGGTGGTTCAGGTGTGTAAGTGGTAGTATCAAGTCCCCCATAGGTGAGACTAGTACAAAGATGAGGAGGACCATAAAGGAGACATTCTCATATGTGGTGATCATAATGAGGGTGTTGGTGAAGACATCCATACTCCTACGGAGTAAGGAATGTGTTGAAACTATATAGGCAGTACTCCCCTAGAGTGAGGCGTTGAAAAACACCTTCCAAGGGATCAGTGGTTGGTATGTAGGTAGCTGGTATGGATAATGTGTCGGAGGTTGATGTAGAGGTGGATTTAAGAGATTGGGAAGCTGATGGGGTAGTCGTAGAGGTTATGGCAGCAGTAGGAATGGAGGAGGTATGTGTGGTAGAAGAAATGGCTATACTTGTAGGTGGAAGTGTAGGTGAAGTGGTAGTGGTCGTGGAGGTAGATGGCTTGATAGGTATGAGAAAATCATTGGGTTGGTAAAGCATATTACATGTTATAAAAGGTGATGGGTCAATTGGAATGGTATAAGTGTGTCTTTCATGTTCAAACTTTACACAATGATGTAAATAGGAAGGAACACAACCCATGACACGTATACAGGGTCTACCAAGCAACAATTTATATTGGAATTACCCCTCCAAAATGTAAAATAGATCAAGAACAGTGTGGGGGCCCACGCGAATGTGGAGGATGATGGTGCCTAGTGTAGAGGTGATAGTGTCATTAAATGAACGCAACATGACCAAGTGTTTATGCATGCAATTGTCAAGTATGCACATTTGAGCAAATGCATGGGATGAAATGATGTTAATGCTAGTACCCCCATCAATTATCACACAGTGTACCCGTATGTCATTGATGTGGACAGAGATGAAGAGGGCTAGGTCTAGGTCATCATTTTGGTGTGGTGTGATCTCTTCCTCTAAGAAGCTAAGTGAGGCCACTTGGTGAACAAGGTGAGGTGAAGATGAAGGTGGTAATTTGGATGAGAGAGGCTACATGATGAGGTGTGATAATGGAGGCTACGGGTGTAGGGTCATTAGGTAAAACCTCAATCAATTGAAGAACCTCTATGAGAGCTTGATGATGGGATTCTGAGGTTTGAATGAGGTCATATAAGGAAATTTTGAAGGGAGATTGGTGTAATTTTTTGAGCATGGTGCAATGTGTGACACCATTAGAAATGGGATATGTGGGGCCACAGATAGTTATTTTAGGTATGGGTGTAGATGATATGTTGGGTATAGGATTGGTTGGTGGGTCAGTTGCCTTTTCTTTTCCCTTATCATTCTAAGCATGTGTAGTGATGTGTATCATATTGATCTGAGAAGAGTTGGAAAATAGATAAGGTTTAGGGTGAGTGGTATAATGGCACGATAGGAAAAAACCTACCGGAGGAGAAAATCCCTATGAGGTTAGTTGGGCGCAACGACATTTGGGTGGTTGCGTGGCAAGTTCTCTAATGTGAACCATGTTAATTTCAAATCTTGGGTGTGGCTCTAGGAGCTGTGAGAGTGGAGGTCCTTGTCGTTGAGTGGGTAGTGTGGAAATGGGTGTTAATGAAGCAGGATCCTCATTGAGAAGTTCTTCATAGTCAAAGTTGGTTTCTGGTGGACACAATTGGATAAGGACAGTTTTCAAGGCCTTGCAGTTCTCCACATAGTGTCCTGGCACATGATGGTATGCACAAATTTTAGTATCATCAAACCCTTTTGGCTTGGGTTTGAGGGGGTCATAAGGTTTGAGTGGCGGTAATGTGATGACAGAGGTCTCAAGGAGGTTGGTTAAAATTTTGGCATAAGACCCTGCTAGTGGATCACAATGGGAAGTGAACGTGGGTTTTGGTGTAGGTGTAGGTGATTGTTGAGGAATGGTCTTTAGAAGCTAAGGGGGTTGAGCCATGGGTTTTAGTGCTGGTGTGGTTTTAGGTTTCAGTCGTGTTTGTTTAGGTATGGGTATATTAGATGGACGAGTAGGAGGGTGTGTGGTCATTTTGACTACCTTATTGTGGGGTAGTGGGGTTTTGTTTTTGGGTTACACCTTCTTGGGTAAAGGTGATGTGGGTGTATGAGATCTAGAAGGAAAAGTAGATGGAGGAAGAGGGAAAGTTACCCATGAGGATAACGGGGGTGTTGTGAAGGTAGATGATGTGGGTCATGCTTGAGGTGTGCGAGACAATGACTGAAGTGTAGTGGGTAGTGAAGCAATAGCTGATAAAATAATTATGAAATGAAATAAAACAGAGAAGTATGACATTATACTTACTTGGATTATGGTCCAGGATGCCTATGTGTGAAGGATAGAGGTTCTGATGAGAGGATTGAAGGCTGCAAGTGACCACCAACTGAAGGAAAAATTCTGCATGGTTTGCATGTGCACTCCTCTTTGCTTGGTTAGATCAAATCTTGGATGGGATGGCTATACAAGAAAAGATGCTTGATCTCCTTCCTTGTATGCATGGTCTCACTATAATTTTCTCTCTAAAAATGTTTTATCTCTCTAAGATGTAATAATGCTCGCCAAAATTTTTCTTCCAACTTCCAACCTTGAGAATAAGGTTGTTTTGGGGTTAAAAGGGTAACCGACGGCGGTTCCGGCTTAACCGGCGACGGTTAGGGGTAACCGGCATCGGTCAAGGTGGGATTTCATAGGTTTACTAAACTAGGGAGATCCTCTTGATTTCCTAAGATCTCTTGTCGTTAACTCATGAATTAGACTTGGAGCTTCTTGTGAGCATGCGGGAATGTGGCTAGAGGGAATGTAGGCATTAATTTTTAGGGTTTGGGTAAGTCTTAGTTAGTTGTGGAAACTTACTAAGAATAGGTATTAGGTTGAGTTGGCTTGGTGAGGTGTCTAAAAAAACTGTATGTGTGGATATGATTTAACATAATATATTTAAATAATAGATATAGTGAGGATAATGAATTAATTTAATTAAATTAATATTACTGGGTTGAAAGGGGCCATCGCTAGGCAAATGTGATGAAGGGTGTTTATTCATCGAGGTACTAAAGGGGAGTGTGACCTAATTTTAGTGTTTACACTCATCTACATATGGATCTAGATGATCTACTGGAATATAGGTGATCTTTGTGTCAGGTTTTGGATGATTTGCTAACACATTTGAGTCTGACACTGCATTAGGATCGTGATGATCCCCTGGTACATATGAGCCTAAAGTCTCACTACTATCACCATGTATAGGATGAATAACACATCTTGAATCAAAATCCATAATCTAGTTATGGTTAATGTGAATCTCCACTCCACTCCTGTCATTAGTCAAATAGCCTTGCCAAGTTGTAAGGTATAAATTTTCCAATGCCACTTTGTGCATCTTGAAAGGGATGATGTCAAGTCTTACAGTGTCATAAAATCATCTCCAAACTATAAATATCAAAGTTCAAAATCTAGTAGCCAACCCTTGTGGTGTACCATCCTCTGTACCAACTATCTTGGTATGAGGATTAGTCATTTTTATACCTTGAGAACAAGTCTAATCCCATGCACTCCGACCCTTTCACCCAATGGGCACTGAGCGCTCACCTAAGGAATGCGTGGGTGTCGAACCCCTCCTTTATGTGAGTCTTGTGAGAATACATTGCTCTATGATAGAAACCTATATGCAAAAAGGTAAAGAGCTTAAGATGAAGCATTATATTAAGATACCCATTAAGATAACCAGGGAAACATCGAATAGATAAAATCCCTAATTGATAGTATAAAGAAGATACACTAGGGTTTATACCCATGACTAATGTATATTTAGAAAAAAAACCCATATACTCCTTATTGATTCTTAGTTCAGTAACCACATTAGATTCCTTAAGGTCAAAATAGACCAATGTACCAATGCAGTAAGGCTCATGCATCAAAAATCCTAGCTATGCTTCCCATATTACAAAAAATGATCACAAACCCATCCCCCTAGATATTCCATCTTTCATATCATCCTCCTAATGAGAGTCCATAGAACACATTACTATTTCTATAAAGCTTCACCTATTCAATTGCTATGTGATGTCAGTGACCACACACTTTTCTCAAAAAATCATCCCTTCCTTTTACCTGAGCATCTCTATATATAGCTTTAGCATCCACAACCATGCCTTCCTGAAATAATAGATCAGTTTCCAAGTGTGCATGTTATCTTTCAGTGGAGCATGCTTCTTCCCATCCAAGCTCTCCACTTTCTATAATGATGTCTTTCTATATCCTTCCATCACATGGAATATTCCTTCCTTGACCACTGAGTTGCCAAGATGACACCTTATCCACTTTGCATGCTCAGTCGGGTCACACTTTTCTAGTGTGCTGCTTGGGATGCTAAATATGGCTGAGTACCAAAACCCTTTGCTTTGCCTAGTGCATGCTATGGGTTTTATTAAACCTTCATAAATCCCTTTTCATGTACACCTTCACTCCACTCGCCATTCTTCATATAGGTCCCACATGCCCACACAACTTCTTTTACTTGGCCAATATTTTAAGGGCCAAGATCACCCCACACTAAGCATGTTCTCCATTCGTGGGAACACCTTCCTTTAATGAATAAAGAATGGAAGACTCTGAATAGTTGGAATAAATAATGAAGGAATGAATAATGAGGAAATAATGAATTAAAGAATAGGGGGAATGCATAAGAATTTATTTATTTATAAACGAGGAGTGGTAAATCCTTTCCAATATCTATCTTGAGCTTCTCCCAAGCATCTACCTCACTCTACGCTTGCTGACAGAGGTCACCTACTAGGGCACTCACCTCTTCAAAACTTAGCTCCTCCCCCTTGGCACTCATTGTATCGATAATACATTCCAGGTTTTTTCCAAGGTCATCGAGTGCATCCATTATGTCGGTGATCTAGGGATATGACTCCTTCAGCCAGTTTTTGATTGAGCCCCGCAAGGTCTCGATAGCTTCTGATTTATTTTCCACTTCGGATAGGATCTTATCCCTCTCTACTTTTTTTCCCTTATTCTTCTCTTAAAATTCCTTGAGCTCCACTTCATGTGTAGAAACTAAAATGCTTACTACCCTATCCCTATTAGTGCAATTATAAGAAGTAGCCTTAGCAACTTGCATGGTGGCCTTTACGTCGACGCAAAGTTTGGTATTTCAAGAAATGATCTCTACCACCTTCATATCCTCCTCTCTTTCTTGGCACACCAATGCCTCTTCTACGGATTCTAAGGCAAGTGGTTGCCTCTCCATTGTGAGGATGTGAGTATGATCCTCCAAGAATTGCAAGGTTGATTCACATTTTTACTTGGGCAGTGCTAGGTCAGGATGCTTTAAGACAATAGC
Organism: Taxus chinensis; assembly: GCA_019776745.2. Taxonomy (NCBI): domain Eukaryota; kingdom Viridiplantae; phylum Streptophyta; class Pinopsida; order Cupressales; family Taxaceae; genus Taxus; species Taxus chinensis. The sequence goes on from CM034154.1 coordinate 415,272,578, forward strand.
ATCCATAATCATCTCAATTTTATTATACACTTTGTGCACCCTTGCCTTCTCCTCTTTCAGTTCATGCCTTAGTTGTGTTCTAATTAGTTATTCTTATTTCAGATATTTAATTTTCTTAGGAATCTTCTCCTCCTCCTTCTCCAATTCCACCTCTAAGAATCTCACCCTATCATTCCTTCCAAAAATTATGGCCTCAACCTCAACTGAAACCTTTTTGAGTACATTATAGACTTGATCATCTAAAAACTATTGATCATTAACCAAGGGGTTTATCCCTTTTTTATATGGCATCTTCATTGCTTCCCCTTGGCTTACCTCAAACTCAAGTTCAATGACATGTGATTCAAACACCCAAGATAGCATTTTCCTGGTTCATGGGTATGCTCCTTCTACGTCAAATGAGGGCATGGTCAAGAGTTGTTTTGTTGGCACAGTGCTCTAGAATCATGCACATAGCACCTTTCTTAGATAATTGATATAACCCATTCCTTTCCCCTGTGCTTCCACGACACTCTTCCCACCAATTTCTGTAGCCTTTGGAAATATTACTGCTAGTTTTGGGTCTCTGCCCATACTTCCATACTCTTTTCCAATGCTCTCCTCTTCTATCTCCTTGAGGATTTCATCCATGTTGCACTCTACCTCCTGTACTACTAACATTTTGATAATGCATGCCACTTCTCTCTCTGTGGCCTCTTCTATTTATTCCTTGGCAAGGCTTTGGGTCCTCTAATCTCTTTTGTTCACTTCTTCACTCACCCCTTTGTCTTGAGCATCTGCTTTTTCCTCACCATTCTTCTCTCTATTTCTTTCTTCTTATTTTGAATCGTGTATATCATACATGTGATGATTCTGAAATTCTTTATCCTTATCATCATCCTTCTCACCCCTGTAGGCCACCAATCCCTCTATTTCCTTTGAGTCTGCCCTCTCCACCACCTTCTATTTCTTCCTAACTGGTGATTCCAGTATAGGAGACTCTTCCCTCTCTCTCTCTCTCTCTCTCTCTCTCTCTCTCTCTCTCTCTCTCTCTCTCTCTCTCTCTCTCTCCAATAGGTGACTCCTTCCTTGGTAAATATTCTTATGTGGGAGGCTCCTCTTACTGTAGTGCCTATTTTTCTAGGGTATTTTCCTTAAAAGGGGATTTCTTCCTGCACACATAAGTGCTTGGCTTAGCACTTGCTTCTGGCATGCCCAAAGATTGTGCTATCTACATACCAGGTGCTTTCTTCTCCTGCACTTCTGTCTTTTTTCTTCAGTGCAACCTTCTTCCTTCTTGTGGGATCCTTAGGAATGGAGACATCATTTTCTAGATAGGATCCATTTTTAAAAATTGTCCTGATGCACAAGTATACCCTTTCTACAGTCCTCCTCGTGATTGGAAATTTCAAAGGCTTCATCATTTGCACTTCCTGGGAGACATACTTCCCCACATATGTGTGTTTCTTCAGATATATGATATTTCGACATAGCTCGCGGTGATCTTGGTATACCTCACTAAGGTTGAACCTTAGTATTTTTTCCTCCTTAAAATGGTTGACCCCCACTTAGAAGTATTGTGCAGTGAAGGAAAATGGCAATTTGCACCATGGAATCTTAGTCCCATCCCTCAAAGTGAATATTCCGATGCAGAAGAGTTGATATACAGTAAAATCAGCCTCTTCTCCTACAAGCATATGAATTTTCTCAAGTATCCTCTACTCTACCCCGAATGTGTCATGTATTCACTTGTACCATTTTTCTAGGTGCACCTTATGAGTGGTCATCACAGTATCATAGGTATATTTCTCAAATCTTTTCGTTGGCAAGGGATCCTCTTCTGGGTATTCCCATACAAACTTCTCCGGCCCATTAGGCACTCTAATCTCTAAGAAGAAGATGGTGAGGAGAATGTTTCTGAACATTATCTTTTCTCCCTATTGCACGTTGTTAATGATTTCATATTCAATGAAGGAAGATAAGTTATAGATGGTTCCTACTGAGATATTCTAGCATACGTTCAACCATGCCTTGTTCTCTTGGGTCCACCTTTCTTGACCATTTACCTTTGTAACCTATTAACCCGTAAAATTGACAAGGGAAATTTTACCGATAACTATACTGAAACTTTGTTCCGATCCCTCGTTAGGGATCCCTTGCATTTGAAACATTACAAAATCCCTTCCCGGGAAATCTAGTTTCCGAACTTAGTCTTTTTTGGTCTTTTTTGGCTGGGCGCATGGAATTACTATGTAACACCAACTTTTGGTGCGCCCCCTTTAAAGCCTTTAGCGCATATTTTTCAGTGTCAACACACCTTTTGGTGCGCCTTGTATGTTGAGTCTTCTCTGTGTGCGCCAAGGCGCATGCGCCTTCATGTTAGCACAACTTTTGTTGCGCCACTTTTCGGTGCGCCAAAGGGCGCACATAATCTAATGACAACACAAATTTTGCTGCGCCAAAGGCATGCTTAGTTTCATGCTGGAAAATGCTTTGGTGCGCCAAAGGGTGCATGCTTTCCCATGTCGACAGCAACTTTCATGCGCCCTTTACAAAGTGGGTGGCGCATTTATGACTAGTTCACCTATATATATGTTTTTGCGCGCCCAAAATGTCATTTTCACCAGTCGCAGAGCACGTGATTTCTTTTCTCTGAGCCTTTCAGCCCCTGCCTCGTCGTTTTCAATGCCTTGTGGACCCATTGCAAGTTTTTTCTATTTATCCAGGTAAGAGGTTCCTCTCCCTCTCGTGTGTTTTATGTTTTTGGTTCTTGGTGCGCTTGTGGTCTGGTTGTGGTTTGGAAGTATTGAAATATCAAAATGTTGGTCTAGCCTCCTCCATATGCTACAAACACTAGCCTTGCGCCCTCTTTGGCACATCAACCTTCCTTGTTGCATCGCATATCTATGCGCCCCCTCGGCGCACCCTGCATCTGTGCAACATCAGCTTTATCCGCGCTAAGTACAAAGCTTTGAAAGCGCAAGCGCATTCCCCATTACAGCTGCATCATGTTGTGTAAACCCTTTGTGCACCGCGCCAAACTACCTTGGGCACACCAAATGTTCATGCAACGTACAAAATCCATGCGCCTATTGGTGCATCCTGTCTCTATGCAACACGATGTTTTTATGCGCCCTTTTGTAAAATGCATCCTGCAGTATTCATGCGCCATGCGCCTTTGGTGCCAGTTTAACCCTTGCAACACACTTTCCTCATGCGCCTTACCTATTTAGCCCTGTAAGCTGCAGCTTTCATGCGCCATGCGCCCTGAGTCTCAAAATCTCTAACTCTTTCTTCTACTAACATTTCAATGGAAGATCAAATGGCTAATACAACCTTTTCAGATTGGGTTTCGCTTCTTCTTCATGTAGACCAGCAAATAAATTTGAAAGAACATATGTCAACATCCAGCAAAAGACCTATCAAATCCAAAGGAAAGGCCAAACTTACGGAAGAAGAGATGAAATATAAATATCAAAGGGTCAGGATGCCCGAGTCCCAGGCCGAGTGTAACATGGACATCAGAGATTCAGAATTGGGACATATTGATATGGAGGAATTCTGGGCTAGAACTCAGAAAGTCACAAGGAGTCCATGGATGGACAAACTGATAGGCAGTGCCCTGCACTTCACTGGTGGAATCCCAGTCAGCACCGTCAACAATGAATTCTTGATGGTGATTGCCCAATGTTACAACAAAGACACAAGGTGTGTCATAAACAGCAAGGGCGAGGTAGTCATTAACCTCACTACCCGTCACTTTGAAGGAATACTCGGCATACCCCACCACAGGCACTTTGTGGCCATCAGTCAAGCAGATTGCATTAAGGCATGGGATGACAATGCAGATCAGTGTATGCAACTAATGAATGAAGTTTACTTGAAAAACAAAAAGGTAGTAACACGGTGGCCCCAAATCATCCACCGCAGCGACTTCTCAGAGGAGCTCAGCGACACCATTACGTTCCTGAGCAGGGTCTTTGGGCTTTCTAACGCCCATTATTTCCATAAATAGATGATGTGATACTTAGAGACCATGAACAAGAATATGCCTGATTAGCACTTCTGCTGGGGAGAAATTATAAGCAGCACAATCTCTGAGCAGCTACAACAATTTAGCACAACGGGGACATTCCATATGAACTTCTATGTGGTCTACGCTACAGCATCAGAGAGGGACTATCCAGGCCTGACGCGGAGTGGAGTTTGGCCTCAGGTCAAGAAATACGAGTACTACCCGGAATTGAGGCTGGAGAATAGCATCTGCCAATTCACAAAAATTAACGATGTGTTTTTCTATCACATCATCTACCTATTGAGGCTGAATACGAATTATGGTCGCATGACCAAAGGCATAGTAGCAGCCACTGAGAAATGGGGGGCCTTGTTCACCTAGTTTCCTACATTCACCTATTTAAGGGCTGCCAACTTTTTAGGAGAGCCAACCAGGCTACTAAGGTAACCTGGGCCTAAACTGATTCTGCTGGAGCTGTCAAGGTAGCTAATCACATACCACGAGAAATGCCTGAAAAGAAAGAAGGGTGGAACTCCTTTCCCCCTCACAGTGGGCTGATACACATGCTCTACCCACCACAAGGCGAAGGAAATGTTCGCAGAGATGGAGTTACTCAATTTGAAACATGACTTTCTAGCCAGGCCTACCTTTGACCCAAGGAGTTGTCTGCCAAGGGAGAAACTTGACCCAATCCACGTCCCTCAGATCGAGGACATTTACATTGACGTCATCCATGAGGTGGAGCTCAGGAGAAAGGATCATTCTCGCCTAGCCTTGGCAGAAATCATCCAATATGGGGTAGCCATTGTCCCCAAAGGCTTCCAAACTATGGAAGATGAAGTAGACAAGGTATATACTGACACAGATAGGGACAATTGGCCCTTTCCGGCCATTGATAGAACTAAAGCCCCTCAGACAATTGAGGAGAGGGTCAAGGAGACTCTGCGTAGGACAGAGCATTGCTGCCAGGATGAATGGACTAATCTACCTCGGGGTTGATTTCACAACCTCCCCGTTGGGTAACGCACCTCCACAGTCCAAACAGCAGCTTAAAGGCAAGGGCAAAGGCGCAGAAGGTGAATCCAGCGCCATTCAGAAAGAAGCCCCTGAGAGTCCTCCTTCCGCGGCACCCGAGCAGGTAATAACTCTAGCTTTGCCAGAGAAAGAAGCAGAAGAGGAAGTTCCAATAGGCCCATCCACTCAGGATGTCGGCATTGCTACAACAACCGAAGTCCCTTCCTTCCCCTCTTCTTCTCTTCCTTCCCCTCCTCGAGCTACTCAAGCGACCATCCCTTTGGTCGTGTCCTCTTCCCCTTCTTCTACTGTTTCCCCTACCTCTTCATTTATCTTTTCTTCCCTCGTTGATCTGTCCTCCTCCATTTCTTCCCTCATCTCCAAGCTCCCTTCCCCTCCTATGTCTTCCGTAGCTGCAGTTTCCCTTCCTTCCGTGGGCACTTCTTTGGCTATTCTCTCAATGCCACCGCCACGTGTCTCCACGTTTTACCCCTCTTCTACTGTAGCTGCCCCCTCCTCTGTTTGCGGTCCTTCTACCATAGGTCCAGCTTGGATCTCTCAGCAGCTAAGTCAGCAAAAAGAGTAAAGTTTCCATCGCTCCGATGGACTTTTCCGTGATCCCATCTAAGGGGGCGAAGAAGTAGAAGTCTATCACGCGCTTCTCTCAAAGTGTTGTCGGAGAAAGAGTTATGGAAATCGCATACCTCAATCCCCTCAAAGAGAAAAAGGATCTGTCTCCTACAGATTTTACTATGACCCAAGTCACAATGGGGACATCTTCCAGAAACTCTTCAGGGGGAGGCTCTTTCTACAGTTGACGCCCTCTGTAAAAAGCTTAAAGAGAAACCAAGGAAGAGAAAAGGCAACTAAAGGAGTAAAACAAATATCTGCTCCAAGCCTTACAGAAGATGGGTAGTGCGCCTCCCACAACTGCCGGCGAGACTTCTGAGCTTCTCATTCAAGGAGAAAATTAACGAGTATGCCAAAATTGGCGAGCAGGGTATGGCCGTTTCCGCTTGGAGGAGCCAAATCCTCAAAGACATTGAAAAAGTGATCGCTGAGTTCTTCGGACTTGTACCTGAACATCAGTAAGGTGAATAAAGAGCTCTACGCGTTAGCGCCGGGCCCATATCAGAAGAGTTGGAACATGCCAAACTGCAACACAAGACCTTCCAACAAATGTTTGACTGTTCAGTCGAAGATCTGGTCAAGTTTGGCATCTTCGGGCATCCAAGGGCCCTCAACAAAATCATGTCCACTCTAGACTACCGGGTGGATCAGCTAGAATTTATTCTAGAAAAAATTGACAAAGTCAAGGAAGAAGCCCTGAATGCGATGCTCCAAATGGAACAGATTGTTCTTAATATGTCACCAGGGTTACTTACTCCTTCCTTCACTTTAAGGAAAGCTGATGAAACCACCCGGATCTTCAAGGAGATCGCTTCTCAAGGAACAGGGCCAGAGGTCACATTTGACACAGAATCTATCAACAACCTGTTGGCCTATAGGGACTTCATTGGGTTCCTCATTGAGGCGAAAAAGGACTATTCCAAACTCCCAGAGAAGCTCATAGATGAGCGGGAGACTTGTGAGGTGATAAGTGATAGGCACAAGGATCCTTCCCAGGATCAACTAGGGCCAATAATCAACAAGTTCATGGAATACCGCTCTCAGTTCCATATCTCGTCACCTGAGGAGCAACAAAAGTAGTCCACCCCCTTTCGGCCACAGGATAATGATGACGAATAGCTACTTCTTCTTCTCCTTCTTCTCTTTCTCTTCTTCGTCTTTCTGGAAATATCTGGAGTATGTTGATGCAAATGATGACGTCATCCATGTTACATCATGGGATGATGTCATCCATCAAGTTGTAAAAAGTCAACATTACTTTTAGATATTTTGTAAATATCTTTGTAAATAGTTGTTGGCTCCTTTTTGCCTTATTTTCTCTTCTTCTTCTATAAATACTGCAATACTTGTAGTACTGTGACATGGGTGGATATCTTTCAGATGAAAAATAGAAGTGAAGAAAAAAGACTGAGCTTTCTTGTAACAGAAGAAAACAGTAATGCAAATATTGAGACTTTGTGTTGAATAGCTGTGTTATGCATCAAACCTTTCTTATGTTAGATCTGTATGTGTTTATTCTGTTAGATTCATATCTACTTTTTTGTCATTTATTCATCATCAGTATTGCTTTGTTTTTTTTATGCAAGTAGGTTTGGCTCTGTTTACTACCAATCCCAAAACATAAATCTTCTGACCTTTCAGCTTTGGAATTCATTTCTTTTCTTCCTTCGGACCTGCTCTTTCTTCATCCCCTCTTCCTTTCCTTTCTTTTCGCAGTCGAAAACACCCCACTGGGATGAGATCCCAAACCCCCCGAAGGCAGAATCTGTGAGACTTGCATAGATTCCTGCTGGTAGAATAGCAATAAACCAGTTTCACTTTGCTGACTCAAAGAGGGGTTATGCCCTGCACATTATTGGCTCGTCTATCCATAGATCTGTCCTAGGTGACAGATTTTCAGACCAACAGTTTTTGGCGACTCCACTGGGGATCGAACAGATCTATCTGATCTATAATGGTGGGTAGGATAGAAAATCAAAAAAATCAAAAAAATTTTGCTTGTTTGCAAATATGCACATTTTGTTCAAAAATCCAAAAATTTGCAAAAGTGCTCTGAATTGAAAATTTTCTTCTGAGATCCATAGATCTGGCCTAGTTGCAAACCTTTAGTTCGCTGAGTTTTTTTTTATAAAAATCAGTATTTTGTCGTAGATCTGAGTTTTTGACTGTTTGCCAAAAAGTTTGAAATTCTTTGAAAAAAGTCGAAACCAGATCCAAAAATCAGCCTGCTATTATCTCCTCTGTCATTTTATCCTCGTTGTTGTTTGTCATCAACCAGCAATCGGTTTTCCAAAAAGGGGATAGTTTTTAAATATTTAGAAAAGTATTTGCTGTTGGTTTTTGACAGAAAACCCAAAAAATCAGCAAGTACAGCCAAAAAGAAATTTCAAATCTGCGCCATAACGTTGCAGATCTGGAAGGTACACTGGCGGGTGAACCTTTTACGCGTAGCAGAAGAGCCCGAGGAGAAGCTGACCCTACTTTTGATCTGCTTCAAAGGCATAATTACAGCATAACACCGGCACGCTTTTCAGCACTAAGCTCGGCTAGCCAGTCATCCAGGAGTGTCTCGCCTTCACGAAGGAAGGATCTTTCGCAAGGGGCATCCACATCCCTTTGTAGTGCCTTGCTGCTCAGCGGAACCGTACTTCCAGCTTGTGTTCTCTTTCCGGATTTTCAAATGGCAGTACCATGGGGAAACGCTATGGGTCCTTTGGCTTTACCACATCCAGTTCATGCGCTCCCTCACGAAAACCGAAAGAATTTTCCCAAATTCAACGGTGAGCAGAAATCAAAGTACAGATTCCCACATATCTGCATTCATCATGTCATGCAGTATCCTGGATGTAACTCACGAGGATGTGTCGGTTCGCCTTTTTCTGGGAAACTCTACAAGGACCTGCGGGCTAAATGGTTTCAGCATTTACCAGCCAGATCTATTACCAGTTGGGCCACCTTGCGGGATGCTTTTGAAGATAGGTACAAACCTTCAGAAGATGCATTTGCATTATTATCACAGATCACTCACCTAAAGAAGGAGGCCAATGAGACCATGCGCGATTTTATCACCCGGTTCAATGCACTAATCAACCGTGTCCCTGTTGCCATGCTTCCAACACCGGAGAATCAAAAGTGTTTCTTTGTAAATGCTATGAGCTCAAAATTTAGTTTCTTGCTCCTTCAGGAACGAGTTGCCACCTTGATTCTCGCCCAAGCCGCTGCTATTCGCATAGAATATAATTTGATAATATCTGGCGAATTGAAAAAGGAATCAACCAAGCCTAAATCTTTGGGCCCTTCGCCCACTACTTCGTCTGATCCAGCCTTTCAAAAGATGGCAAATGACTTGCTTGCATTAAAGAAGTAGTTGGCCTAGGCCTCTCCCAGTTCCTCATACCGGGATATTCCGCGGAGGAATTTCGTTCCTAACAATATTTCACAAAGGCCGTGCTTACCCGCAACCACTCCATGGTTGGCACTTGAGGCTCCTCCGGTCAACACTCTGTCCAAAATCGAAGAAGAAGAGCAGTATTATGAAGAACCTTCATCTCAGGGTGAAGATGATCAAGATGTCGGTGAACCGACTGGTGACTCTACTATCGGGTATATGGAATTTGATGAGGAAGAATCTGATGAAGAAGAGGGTACCCAGGGATATGCAAGCGGACAGTCATATGTTGTTTTTACTCGCTCGCAAGGAAAAGAAGTGGAAGTTGCTGCCCATGTCCAGCAGGAGAAGGCCGTGTCAAACGCACCTCTGATCATTGCTAAAAGAGGTAACCCTCTTCCTACTCAACTCCCTGGAAAATCTTTTACAAGGAAATCCTTTCCCCCCATCTCTCCTCCAAATCAGTCCCCTCATATTCCTACCAAGACCAGTAATCCTATTCCACCATCGCGAAGTGAGGGACTCATTCCTTCACCAACGCAACCCTTGGCCGTGTTTGATATCATAGATCATGCAAAGAAGACCAAGATCCAAATGTCTGAAGCTGATTACCTTCAGTCAAATCCTCAACAACTTGTAAGATTGACCAAGTATATTCAAATTCAAGCTATTGTATCTAATCAGGTTTCCCCAAAAGGAATCCTTTCCACTCCCCCTGAATCCCACATAAATGTTGCTTCAACATCGGCATCAGGCAAGATAGACCTTTCTATCTCTCCCTCCTAATCAATGGACACAAGCTGAGTAACTGCATAATTGATTCTGGGGCTTCTGATAACGTCATGCCGGCAAAAGTCACCCATGCTCTGGGCCTCACTCTTACCAAGCCTTTCGGCAGATGCTATTCCTTGGAAACCAAGCAGGTTACGTTGGTTGGCCAAATCAAAGACGCACAATTTGCATTTGCGACATTCCCAGATAAAAGAGTAAAGATGACAGTCCTCGTTGTTGACATTCCGACAGCCTATGGAATTTTACTGGGAAGAAGTTTTTGCAGCGAAGTTGGTGGAGAAATCCATATGGACTGGTCTAAAGCTAGGATTCCCGTCAAAGGCGTAATGTAGACTTTGGAGCCAGAATCAAAAAAAAATTACTTGGTTACTAGCTCTGAGGACCCCAAAGCTCAAATCCTTTTTGAATCATCAGGGATGGGGAACTATTTCTTGTCTACCGAGTCTGATAAAGGGGTTGTTCTTGTTCAAGAAGGAGATCTTAATAAGATCTGGACCTTGCAGTTCGATGGCAGTTGTGCAACCAATGGATGTGGCGCTGGGGCCGTGCTAATATCTCCCGAGGAAGAAGTCATCCCTCTCTCTTTTAAGTTGCAGTTCTTTAACACAAATAATACTGCTGAGTATGAATCTTTGTTACTTGGCATGCAAGCCGCAAGGGAAAGAGGGATTAAGAATATGAAAGTACAAGGTGATGTGGAGCTAGTTGTGAATCAAGTTAAAAGGATTTACCAAGTGAAGAATGAAAGGCTCATGCATTACCATAATGCGGTGTGGGACAACATCGAGGAATTCGATGCTTTTTCAATAGAATCCATCCCAAGGGCTCAAAATGACATGGCTGATTCATTGGCTGTTTCAGCATCCCTCATGCTTCCTCACCCAGGTTTGAGAACAAACAAATACACCATTGAGGTGGTTTTCCGCCCGAGCGTGCCAGACAATTCTCAGCATTGGCAAGTGTTCAATAATGATAATCAACTCCTTGCCTTTCTAGAGAAGGTAGAAAATTTTAAAGAATTACACTTTGAAGGATCTACTTCCACTTGCCGTGAATCAGTCACCAATCAAGGTGATGAATCCGAAGGGAATGACGGCATATGTCAGCTCAAAGGAAATAAAATCCCAAAGGGCCTGGTTTCTCTAGAGCGGTTGTTTGACATGCATGATCGTTTTGTGAAAAAGAAGAGGCGAGATGACCCTGACTCATCCCCAGAAACCGAACCAGTCAATATAGGTTCGATAGAGCACCCGCAATTTGTGAACATTGGCAAATGTTGCACGCCTGAGGAGAAACGGAAATTTGTCAAGTTGCTAAAAAAATATATGGACGTGTTGGCATGGTCTTATGCCGATCTAAAGTATTTCAAGCCAAAGGACGTTCAGCATGACATCCCATTGAAAGATGATGTCAAATCCTTTCACCAGAAGCAGAGGCACTATAATCCTAAGATTTCGGGGACTATCCAGGCCGAAATTCAGAAGATGCTGGATGTGAGAATCATCTTTCCTATCCATCACAGTACTTGGGTAGCAAATATTGTTCCAGTGTGAAAGAAAAACGGTGAGATACGCATATGTGTAGACTTTCGCAATTTGAATCAGGCTTCCTTGAAAGACAACTACCCACTTCCGATAATGGATCAAGTTCTGCAAGCAGTAACTAGATCAGAGATGTTGTCCATGCTTGATGGTTTTTCAGGCTATAATCATATTGAAGTTTCGGCTGAATATCAATTTAAAACAGCATTCACTACTCCCTGGGGTACATTTTCCTATAGTAGGATGCCTTTTGGCCTAACTAATGCTGGCACCACTTTTCAGCGGGCCATGGATTTCACATTCAAAGGTATGATGGGGAAAGTCATTGTGGTTTATTTAGATGACTTAACTGTGTTCTCTAAACAACGAAATGATCATTGTGATCATTTGGACAAGTATTGGCTAGGTGCCGAGAACATGGGATTTCCCTAAATCCAAAAAAGTCTGTTTTTGGAGTCACGGAAGGGAAGTTGCTAGGGCATGTGGTTAGCAAAGAAGGAACAAAGATAGATACCAAAAGAGTTAAGGCTATTCAAATCCTTACTCTGCCTACGAGAAAGACTGGGGTTCATTCTTTCTTCGGAAAGGTAAACTTTCTCAGGCGTTTTGTTCCTGACTTTGCTGAAAAGACTCGTCACATATTGAACATGATGAAGGGGTCACCAGCTTTCAGATGGAGTGAAGAGGGGAAGAGGTCGTTTGACGAAATAAAAGCTTCCGTTGCTAATGCACCAGTCCTGGTATGTCCCGATTTCTCCAAGGACTTCATCATGTATAGTTACGCATCTGAGCATACTGTGTCCGTAATATTGATGCAAAAGAACTCGGAAGATGTTGAATCTCCGATCGCGTTCATGAGTTCTCCCCTCAAGCCTCACGAACTAAAAATGACTCAACTAGAAAAGCATGCCTTCGCCATTGTCAAAGCAGTGAATAATTTCAGGTATTACATTCTAAACTCACATACGGTGGTGCTGGTCCCTGACACGGTGGTGAAATCAATTCTAACTCAGCAGGAGTTAGGAAGCTTGCGAGGAAATTGGATCACAAAGGTCCAGGAGTATGACCTGGATATTAAAACAACTAAGCTGGTAAGGGGCAAGGGCCTGTGTCAGCTAATGGCTGAAAACAAAGATTTAGAAAACCCTGATGAAAGGGGTGACTACACCAATGAAGCATAGAACCGGCTGGAAAAACCTGATTCGCTGCCTCTGGTCCTATTTGTTGTGACTAGTGATGAATGGTATTCCAATATCACTTTCTTCCTCACCTACGGCGAATGCCCAATGCACCTAACTGTAAAGGAGAAGCGCACTATAAAGCTCAGAGCAGCTAAATATGTCATCTGGGATGACGGTTTATATAAACGTGGGATAGATGGCATCTTTTTGCGATGTGTTGACAAACCCCAACAGGTAAAACTACTAGAAAGTTTTCACAATTCAGCCTGTGGGGGGCATTTATCTTCCTCCGTGACTACACACAAGATCATTCGAGCCAGGTACTATTGGCCGACGCTCTTCCAAGATACAGCCACCTGGGTGACAAAGTGTGAACCTTGCCAGCAATTCGTCGGCAAGCCCAAGTTGGCTGCCTTTCCCCTAAGGCCGGTCATTATCAACGAACCATTCAGACAATGGGGAATTTATTTTATTGGTGCACTCAATCCTCAATCGAGTGCTAGACATAGCTATGTCCTTACAGCAATGGATTACTTCACTAAGTGGGTGGAAGCCATACCTATCAAGCATGCCACTTCTGAGGTGGTTTGTAATTTCATTAAAGAAAATATCATTGTCAGGTTTGGCGTTCCAAAAAAAATCGTTGCTGATAATGCTTCTAACTTCTCCTCACGGGAAGTTATTAGTTTTTGCTACGAATATGGGAAAACTTTGGCTCATGCCTCAGATTATTACCCTTAGGGAAATGGTCAGGCGGAATCCAGTAACAGGAACTTGGTGACCATCATACAGAAGTTAGTGGATGAGAATCAGTGGATGTGGCACAAGTCTCTGTATGATGCTTTGTGGGCCGATCGTATTACTCCCAAGAGGTCTCTCGGCATGTCACCTTTTCAAGTGTTATATGGCACTGATGCCGAGCTTCCCATTTCTGTAGAACTTCCTGCTCTGCGCTTGGCACGAGCTATCGAAGATGAAACTTTCCATAATTCTCTAGAAAAGAGGATCATGTATCTGGCAGAACTTGAAGAAAAGAGAGAAGGGTGGTCGACAGGATCACATAACATCAGAATCAAGTTAAGAGACTGTTCGATAAAAAGGTAAAGAAGAGGGATTTTCAAGTAGGAGATCTTGTCCTTTTGTGGGACAAGCGAAGAGAGCCAAAGGGCATGCATGGAAAGTTTGATTCCCTGTGGAGAGGGCCCTTCAAGATCAAGCAGCTCAACAGAGAGAATAGCTTCTATCTCTCATATCTGGATGGAACTGAGCTCCCGCTTCCATATAGCGGGCAACATCTGAAAATTTTCAAGAAGTAGAGCTTGCTCTCTTCTTTGAACAGTTTGCTTTAGTTGTGTGTTTTTTTCGTCGTTTATTTGCTTTCAGTTTGTTGTGTGTTCCTTTTTCTCTCCCTCCAGTCGCCCTTGTTTTTGACTCTGTTACCCAATGGATAGGCACATGAGATCTGGGATTCTCTACCCCCGAGTTTGCTCAGGGATAGTCCCCAGAAAGAGCTAGCTATTATCCCGTAAAATTGACAAGGGCAATTTTACCGATAACTATACTGAAACTTTGTTCCGATCCCTCGTTAGGGATCCCTTGTGTTTGAAACATTGCAAAATCCCTTCCCGGGAAATTTGGTTTCCGAACTTAGTATTTTTTGGTCTTTCTTGGCTGGGCGCATGGAATTACTATGTAACACCAACTTTTGGTGCACCCCCTTTAAAGCCTTTGGAACATATTTTTCAGTGTCAACACACCTTTTGGTGTGCCTTGTATGTTGAGTCTTCTCTGTGTGCACCAAGGCGCATGCGCCTTCATGTTAGCACAACTTTTGTTACGCCAAAGGGCGCACATAATCTAATGAAAACACAACTTTTGCTGCGCCAAAGGCGTGCTTAGTTTCATGCTAGCAAATGCTTTGGTGCGCCAAAGGGCGCATGCTTTCGCATGTCGACAGCAACTTTCATGCGCCCTTTACAAAGTGGGTGGCGCATTTATGACTAGTTCACCTATATATATGTTTCTGCGCGCCCAAAATGTCATTTTCACTAGTCGCAGAGAACGTGATTTCTTTTCTCTGAGCCTGTCAGCCCCTGCCTCGTCGTTTTCAATGCCTTGTGGACCCATTGCAAGTTTTTTCTATTTATCCAGGTAAGAGGTTCCTCTCCCTCTCGTGTGTTTTACGTTTTTGGTTCTTGGTGTGCTCGTGGTCTGGTTGTGGTTTGGAAGTATTGAAATATCAAAATGTTGGTCTAGCCTCCTCCATATGCTACAAACACTAGCCTTACGCCCTCTTTGGCACATCAACCTTCCTTGTTGCATCACATATCTATGCGCCCCCTCGGCGCACCCTGTATCTACACAACATCAGCTTTATCCGCGCTAAGTACAAAGCTTTGAAAGCACAAGCACATTCCCCATTACAGCTGCATCATGTTGCGTAAACCCTTTGTGCGCCACGCCAAACTACCTTGGGCGCACCAAATGTTCATGCAACATACAAAATCCATGCGCCTATTGGCACATCCTGTCTCTATGCAACACGATGTTTTCATGCACCCTTTTGTAAAATGCATCCTGCAGTATTCATGCGCAATGCGCCTTTGGCGCCAGTTTAACCCTTGCAACACACTTTCCCCGTGCGCCTTACCTATTTAGCCCTGTAAGCTGCAGATTTCATGCGCCATGCGCCCTGAGTCTCAAAATCTCTAACTCTTTCTTCTGCTAACATTTCAATGGAAGATCAAATGGCTAATACAACCTTTTCGGATTGGGTTTCACTTCTTCTTCGTGCAGATCAGCAAATAAATTTGAAAGAACATATGTCAACATCCAGCAAAAGACCTATCAAATCCAAAGGAAAGGCCAAACTTATGGAAGAAGAGATGAAATATAAATATCAAAGGGTCAAGATGCTCGAGTCCCAGGCCGAGTGTAACATGGACGTCAGAGATTCAAAATTGGGACATATTGATATGGAGGAATTCTGGGCTAGAACTCAGAAAGTCACAAGGAGTCCATGGATGGACAAACTGATAGGAAGTGCCCTGCACTTCGCCGGTGGAATCCCAATCATCGTCGTCAACAATGAATTCTTGATGGTGATTACCCAATGTTACAACAAAGACACAAGGTGTGTCGTAAACAGCAAGGGCGAGGTAGTCATTAACCTCACTGCCCGTCACTTTGAAGGAATACTCAGCATACCCCACCACTAGCACTTTGTGGCCGTCAGTCAAGCAGATTGCATTAAGGCATGGGATGACAATGCAGATCAGTGTATGCAACTAATGAATGAATTTTACTTGAGAAACAAAAAGGTAGTAACCCGGTGTCCCCAAATCATCCACCGCAACGACTTCTCAGAGGAGCTCAGCGACACCATTACGTTCCTGAGCAGGGTCTTCGGGCTTTCTGACGCCCATTATTTCCATAAATGGATGCTGCGATACTTAGAGACCATGAACAAGAATATGCCTAATCAGCACTTCTGCTGGGGAGAAATTATAAGCAGCATAATTTCTGAGCAGCTACAACAATTTAGCACAACGGGGACATTCCATATGAACTCCTACGTGGTCTACGCTACAACATCAGAGAGGGACTATCCAGGCCTGACGCGGAGTGGAGTTTGGCCTCAGGTCAAGAAATACGAGTACTACCCGGAATTGAGGCTGGAGAATAGCATCTCCCAATTCACAAAAATTAACGATGTGTTTTTCTATCACATCATTTGCCTATTGAGGCCGAATATGACTTATGGTCACACAACCAAAAGCATAGTAGCAGCCACTGAGAAATGGGGGGCCTTGTTCACCCAGTTTCCTACATTCACCTATTTAAGGGCTGCCAAATTTTTAGGAGAGCCAACCAGGCTACCAAGGTATGCTGGGCCTAAACTGATTCTGCTGGAGTTGTCAAGGTAGCTAATCACATACCATGAGAAATGCCTAAAAAGAAAGAAGGGTGGAACTCCTTTCCCCCTCACAGTGGGCCGATACACATGCTCTACCCACCACAAGGTGAAGGAAATGTTCGCAGAGCTGGAGTTACTCAATTTGAAACATGACTTCCCAGCCAGGCCTACCTTCGACCCAAGGAGCTATCTGCCAAGGGTGAAACTTGATCCAATCCACGTCCCTCAGATCGAGGACATTTACATTGACGTCATCCATGAGGTGGAGCTCAGAAGAAAGGATCATTCTCGCCTAGCATTGGCAGAAATCATCCAATACGGGATAGCCATTGTCCCCAAAGGCTTCCAAACTATGGAAGATGAAGTAGACAAGGTATATGCTAACACAGATGGGGACAATTGGCCCTTTCTGTCCATTGATAGAACTAAGGCCCCTCA
Organism: Taxus chinensis; assembly: GCA_019776745.2. Classification (NCBI taxonomy): domain Eukaryota; kingdom Viridiplantae; phylum Streptophyta; class Pinopsida; order Cupressales; family Taxaceae; genus Taxus; species Taxus chinensis. Next base: position 415,289,472 of record CM034154.1, read on the forward strand.
GAAAATTGAGGAGAGGGTCAAGGAGACTTTGCGTAGGACAGAGCATTGGTGCCGGATGAACGGACTAATCTACCTCGGGGTTGATTTCACAACCTCCCCGTTGGGTAACGCACCTCCACGGTCCAAACAGCAGTCTAAAGGCAAGGGCAGAGGCGTAGAAGGTGAATCCAGCGCCATTCAGGAAGAAGCCCCTGAGAGTCCTCCTTCTGCGGCACCCAAGCAGGTAATAACTCTGGCTTCGCCAGAGAAAGAAGCAGAAGAGGAAGTTCCAATAGGCCCATCCACTCAGGATGTCGGCATTGCTACAACAACCGAGGTCCCTTCCGTCCCTTCTTCTTCTCTTCCTTCCCCTCCTCGAGTGACTCAAGCGACCATCCCTTTGGTCGTGTCCTCTTCCCCTTCTTCTACTGTTTCCCCTGCCTCTTCATCTATCTTTTCTTCCCTCGTTGATCTGTCCTCCTCCATTTCTTCCCTCATCTCTGAGCTCCCTTCCCCTCCTATGTCTTCCGCAGCTGCAGTTTCCCTTCCTTCCGTGGGCACTTCTTCGGCTATTCTCTCAATGCCACCGCCACGTGTCTCCACGTTTTTCCCCTCTTCTACTGCAGTTTCCCCCTCCTCTGTTTCTAGTCCTTCTACCATAGGTCCAGCTTGGATCTCTCAGCAGCTAAGTCAGCAAAAGAGGAAAGTTCCCATCACTCCAATGGACTTTTCCGTGATCCCATCTAAGGGGGTGAAGAAGTAGAAGCCCGTCACGCGCTTCTCTCAAAGTGCTGTAGGAGAAAGAGTTATGGAAATCGCATACCCCAATCCCCTCAAAGAGAAAAAGGATCTGTCTCCTACAGATTTTACTGTGACCCAAGTCACAATGGGGACATCTTCCGAAAGTCTTCAGGGGGAGGCTCTTTCTGCAGTTGACGCCCTCTGTCAAAAGCTTCAAGAGACAAAGGAAGAGAAAAGGCAACTAAAGGAGAAAAACAAATATCTGCTCCAAGCCTTACAGAAGATGGGTAGTGCGCCTCCCACAACTACCGCCGAGGCTTCTGAGCTTCTCAGCCAGGAGAAAATTAACGAGTATGCCAAAATCGGTGAGCAGGGTATGGCCGTTTCTGCTTGGAGGATCCAAATCCTCAAAGACAGTGAAAAAGTGATCACCGAGTTCTCCAACTTGTACCTGAACATCATTAAGGCGAATAAAGAGCTCCAAGTGTTAGCAGGGCCCATATCAGAAGAGTTGGAACATGCCAGACTGCAACACGAGACCTTCCAACAAATGTTCGACTGTTCAGTCGAAGATCTGGTCAAGTTCGGCATCTTCGGCCATCCAAGGGCCCTCAACAAAATCATGTCCACTCTGGACTACCGGGTGGATCAGCTAGAATTTATTCTAGAAAAATTGACAAAGTCAAGGAAGAAGCCCTGGATACAATGCACCAAATGGAACGGATTGTTCTTAATATGTCACCAGGGTTACTTACTCCTTCCTTCACTTTAAGGAAAGCTGATGAAACCACCCGGATCTTCAAGGAGATCGCTTCTCAAGGAACGGGGCCAGAGGTCACATTTGACACAGAATCTATCAACAACCTGCTGGCCTGTAGGGACTTCATTGGGTTCCTCATTGAGGTGGAAAAGGACTATTCCAAACTCCCAGAGAAGCTCATAGATGAGCGGGAGACTTGTGAGGTGATAAGTGATAGGCACAAGGATCCTTCCAGGATCAACTAGGGCCAATAATCAACAAGTTCATGGAATACCGCTCTCAATTCCATATCTCGTCACCTGAGGAGCAACAAAAGCAGTCCACCCCCTTTCGGCCACAGGATGATGATGACGAATAGCTGCTCCTCTCCTCTCCTCTCCTTCTTCTCTTTCTCTTCTTCATCTTTCTCCGACTTTCTGGAAATATCTGGAGTATGTTGATGCAAATGATGACATCATCCATGTTGCATCATGGGATGATGTCATCCATCAAGTTGTAAAAAGTCAACATTACTTTTAGATATTTTGTAAATATCTTTGTAAATAGTTGTTGGCTCCTTTTTGCCTTCTTTTCTCTTCTTCTTCTATAAATACTCCAATACTTGTAGTATTGTGACATGGGTGGATATCTTTCAGATGAAAAATAGAAGTGAAGAAAAAAGACTTTGAGCTTTCTTGTAACAGAAGAAAACAGTAATACAAATATTGAGACTTTGTGCTGAATAGCTGTGTTATGCATCAGACCTTTCTTATGTTAGATCTTTATGTGTTTATTTTGTTAGATTCATATCTACTTTTTCGTCATTTATTCATCATCAGTATTGCTTTGTTTATTTATGCAAGTAGGTTTGGCTCTGTTTACTACCAATCCCAAAACATAAATCTTCTAACCTTTCTGCTTTGGAATTCATTTCTTTTCTTCCTTCGGACCTGCTCTTTCTTCATCCTCTCTTTCATTCCTTTCTTTTCGCAGTCGGAAAAACCTCTACTGGGATGAGATCCCAAACCCCCCGAAGGCAGAATCTATGAGACTTGCATAGATTCCTGCTGGTAGAATAGCAATAAACCAGTTTCGCTTTGTTGACTCAAAGAGGGGCTATGCCCTGCACACTGTTGGCTCGTTTATCCATAGATCTGCCCAAGTGAAAAATTTTCGGACCAACACATCTACAGTAAATGTGGAAAAGTTATAGATGGTTGCTTCTAAAATCTTCCAACATACATTCGACCATGGCTTGTTTACTTGAGTCCACCTTTCTTCACCATTCACCTTTGTAACCAAGCACTCGGACATCCTCATTACAGGGTCAAGGATATCTACGATATTAAACTATTGCAAACCCTTCTTATAGTCATAGGACTCCACAGTCTCCTTGATGGCGTCCTTATCATCCAAGTCATCATCTATGGAGTCCCCTTCGTAAACCAGACCAGTAAACTTTGATATAAGTTGAGGATTCATGTGCATTTAGCAGCCTACAAAATAGAAGTGGTCTTTGTGAATGCGTGACATAAACCACTGGTATAACCACTCAGGATAACCAAAATAGGGAAACTCATATAGTTACAGCAATCCAATTTTACCCAACTTCACCTTCACCTCATTGCTGTAGATCGACATTCCTTCTGGTGTCCTTATGTTAGCTAGACAAACTTGTTCCAAGGCCATTTCCTTCTCTGTGGTACTCGTGCGATGGTTGTAGTCACTCAAGTCCATCTTTCATACTTGTGATACCAATTATTTTCCCAGTAATACTCCATCGGGGTACTACATCTCTGCATACCACTCCTCACTAAAACTAGTCGCGACAATTTTTTTTCCTTTTTCCCTTCTTCTTTGGTGAAACAATTACCTTCTTTGGTGCCATTTTTACTTGTCAGGTTACTACCTAAACTATTCTTTCTTATCTTCCTTTCTCTGCTTGATCTTGTTGCTCAACTCCATGGAATAACCCTTCTCCTCTGTGCCCTAGTTGTAAAACCCAAACTTAGAGAAACTCTGAAATTCTGAAACTTCCCTATGCCTGTTTACTCCTTCCACTCTAGATTACACATCAACCCTAGTCATGTACTCAGATCTCTATGGTTCTCTCTTCACACAAATCGATCTTCACAGATGCCCTAGTTTTTAAGAGATCTTCAATTTTGTAATTGTAAGGTAAATAATAACGTTTCCAACTTCATACTTATAGCCTTTTCCCCCATTTCCAGTAGTTAATGCTACACCACTAACCAACATACTTAGCATTAAATGTGGATTTTGCCCTTAAATCTGACCTTAAGTGCCCTTACCCATGCGCCCAATCCTACACAAAACCTTCTTCAACCTTGTAGCATGTAAGAAATTCCTTACCGACCGAAGACTATTATACGTGTATCTGCGACGCTGAAGGCACTTCTTCTATCGACCCGGTTTTGGCCTTTGCCTACCTTGTGTTGTTCTTGTGCTTCTCATACTTTGAATGTGGTTAAGCTATCTTGACACCAAAATTATTATCCACCATTTCCATGTGCTCTCCTCATTACGTGAGTTTTATCTTTCAACTGGGCCATTTAGCACATCTTCCACTGCCAACTAATTCTTCACTTCGCACTACTTCCTTCACATAACTCCACTCCACAATAAAATCAAATGCGTATTCCTCTTCACATACAAAACCTTTTCAAAACTAATAAGTGGTTACCAATGCATAAGGTGCAAATTAGAACAAAAAGAAAGGAACAAACAACGAGAAAGGGAAACACAAAGAAAGGAAATGCATAAAGGGAAATCCTAAGCTATTGGCAATACTACCTTATTTACAAACACAAGGAAGACTTATTTATAGTAGGGATTCAACCTACTTCTATTGAAATGGCTAGGTGACCTTGTCCTAGACAACACTTGCAACTAGTAGGTGCTTGAGTCAAGGATGTACGAGATGATGTAAGGGCCCAACCAATGGAATTTTAACTTTCCAAGATGGCGTAGAAACTTGGAATCATATAACAACACCATCTACCCAACCTAAAACTATTTATTCTTGATATGATGATCATGCCATGCATTTTGTTTAGCCTTTTCATTCTTTTGACTCCATCTAGTAGGTGATTATCTCTCGTCTAACTACATCAACTTATTGATCCTTTCCTTGAGTGCTTGTTCATCATCTAATCCTCCTACATGCACTATACACAGTGATGGTAACATGAATTCAAATGGAAAAATAGCCTCTGCACCAAATACCAATTGAAATGGCATGTCCTTATTCAACCTCTTGTAGGTTTTCCTGTATTCCCATAGAATTGGCGATACCTTATCATCCCAATATTGTCTTCCAACATCATAAATTTTGGTCAGAGTGTGATTTAGTATCTTGTTAAATACTTCAATAGTTCCATTCACTTGAGGGTGATAAGAGGTAGTCTTATGATAGGCCACCATAAATTCAGCTAATAGAATCTTGACTGTTTTATTCAGGAAATGTATACCCCTATCATTTGTCAAGCTCAAAGGACATCCATACATGCTGATTATGTTTTCCCACAAGAATCTACCAACTATCACTGCAGTCCAATCCTTTGTAGTCGTTGCCTCTGCCCATCTTGTCAAGTAATAAGTGTGAGTAATGATATACTACGAACCAATCCTTCACGTAACTGGTTAAATTGTTCCTATAAAGTCAATTTCCCAATTTTCAAATGGCTCTGTGCTAGATATCAGACTTACTGGCATCTCATCCCTCTTTCCAGGTTTTCCCAGGCGCTGAAAATGGTCACATGCCTTACAAAACTCAATACAATCCTGGTAGATGATTTCCCACCAGAGCCCTGTGAGTAGAATATTTTGCGTGGTTGTATTTTATGCATAGTGCCCTCCTGCAATCCCACCATGGGCTTCCTCCAAAATTTCTACATGCTTATGTTCTAATATGCATTGGCACAAAACCTCATCATGGCCTAACTTGTACAAATCTCCACTAATCAACTTATAGGGTGTGACATGTATTGCTAATTGTTTTCTCTCCAAATCCTTCATCCCATGTCGATGCCATGCATATTTTAAGGAACACCACAATATCTTCTAAGTCTGAGGGCGTGCGCCAGAACCTAAATTGTTACGTGTCTAGCATGATATCTTCAATAATCTACATGTCCTCTCCTGAGTCAATCCTTGATAAGTGGTCAGGTCATGAATTACTTTTTCCTTGTTTTACAACCATTATGAACTCAAACTCTTGAAATAATAGGACCCAATGGCATATGCACCCTTGCAAAACTAGCTTGTTTACCAAGTAATTCAGTGTCATGTGATCTGTGTATAATATAAACGGTGTTACTAGCAGATACATTCCTTGAACTTATGCAGCACATAGATCATTGAAAGTGCCTCTCAGCTTAATAGTTGTGTAATTCTATTCTGCTAGTGTCAACTTCCTACTTGCAAAACATAAGGGGTGGTCAACAATCCCCTCACCAGGTTGTGCTAGTACTGATCTAATGGATATTCCTTAGGCATCAACATGGACATGGAAAGGATTATTCTAAGGAATAAATTGTAGTATGGGCACAATGACAAGTCTATCCTTCAAAGTGTCAAATTACTTCTATTGCACCTCTCCCTAATGAAATGCACTCTTGTGATTTATCAATTCTTCCAAGGGAGTGATAATATTTTCATATCCTCTGTTGAACTTCCTATAGTACCCTGTATGCCTAAGAAATATGTGCATTGCACTCTGACTATTAGGCTCTCCCAATCCCACAATAACAGAAACCTTTTCGGAATCCACTAAAAAGCCCTCCTTACATATAACATGTTCCAAATGGAGTAGAAAAGACACATTTCTTAATTTTGAGGGATATCCTCAACTGCTAACATCTTTCAAACATCAGCCTCAAATTTTCATCATTGTCTTTCAATAGCCCATAAACCATCCAGTCATCCAGGTAGACTTGAAGAAACTTATGGATGAAGTCTTGAAATCTTGTACCATGATGCGTGAGAACACAACAAGTGCATTCTTCAATCCAAATGGAATGACAATGTAGGCAAAGCTTCCCCACTCAGTTGTGAAAGTTTTCTTTCTCTGGTCTTCCTTTTCAATCTTGACCTGGTGATACCATGAGAACCCATCTATGAAAGAATAGACCTCGTGGCCAGGCACTCCTTCCAGAATTTCTTCAGTGAAGGGGGTTGGAAAAGGGTCAATGACACACATTGCATTCAAGTCCCTGTAGTCAACAAAGATCCTTATCCTTCCATCCTTCTTAATGCTTATCACCATTGGTCTTACCCATTATGATTCTTCCACCTTAATGATACCAAATGTTATCATCTTGTCTATCTTCTCCTTGAATCTTATGCATAATTTTGGATTCATCTGATAGGGTCTCTTTTGAATTGGGTGTGAACACAACTTCCTTCAACTTAATCCTCATCTCCCCCAAAGAATGGTGAACACCTTTGAGCTCATGGTATCCACTTGGGAGTAGATCCTAAAATTATTGCAATAGATCAATGACTTTTAAAACCTCTTCCTCTGACCAATAATCCCCAATGATAGCTTCCTTAGGTTTTGTCTCTGTCCCAATGTTAACCTTATTTATTTTTAAAGGCTCATGGTAGGCAAGTGCTTGCTCATAAATGCTATCTATTACTTCGCACGTACCTTTAGAATGGTTAACATCTAGAATTTCCATTTCTTCACCATCTACTACATAAGTCATCTTTCCTTTTTCCTTTTCAATGCATGTGCACTCAAGTTATATCTCTTCTGATTCTTCTTTATTAAAATGCATCTCCAAACTAGGTTCACCCAGTAACTCCAATAACCTATATTTTTTCATAGCACTATCTCCCATTGTAAGGTGCTTGACAACTTGCAATGCCTTATCCAGTGATGGCTTGGTACTTTGATACTAAAACACTTGAATGTAATCAGTTGTTAATTCCTGCTAATTCTCTATCTGATGGCATGTCTCAGAGTGAATATACCATACATGTGCATAACCCCATAAGGTGGAATATAACTTATGCACCCATAATGAAGGTGGTAAATATTTTATTACTTCTATCCAAGACTGCTCACATGCTTAGATATGGGAAGAGGTGGGTTCTTTGCCATGGTAGTCTTGGATAACAATGTGTGCATTTCTTCATCATAACCTTACAGAAAATGTGACTCTTACCTCACATAATTCCAAGAGACTCTTGCAATGTATTTCCCACCAACGCGTTGTAGTCCAAATAAAGTTATAACTAAGAATACTTCTCCTTTCATCCTCATTTTTCCAATGAGCCTCCATTTCTCACAAGAAATCATTAGGGATTTCTCCTCTTAAATAACTTGGTAGCTTCTTCCTTCCTACGAAGTTGACTAAGCATGCCTTCATCACCTATGTTACAGATCATCTCAATTATCACCCAATTAACTCATAAGTCTAGTGTACCCAATTATCACATGCTATGCTAGTTGTATCACTCATCGACTGAGCATCTTCAAATTGGATAAATCCTTCTATAGGATGAATCATCTTAGGATCTCAGATGGAGCACACATATATTTTTCCAAGGAATTTCTCTCTTAAGGGCTCAGTGTAGGGTGTTGACTACCCATCTGTTAAAGGGATGATCACCCTTTCTTCCTGGTTCTTGAAAATGATATACCCCTTGTTAAACTACAGGTTGGAATTATTTCTATAACACCAAGGGAATCTAAGTAATTCTAGAAAAGTATTTTCCTTGGTGAGCGCAAAGACTTCAAAGTCCCCAGTGAACTTGGCCCCTTGAATACTGATAACCGCATATTTTAAGACTGTAATGGGCATTTCCTTTGTCTTTTTCACCATATACAACACATTTGAAGATGGATGTAATGCGGGCCTTCCCATTTGATGTCATTTATCCAAGGTGAGAACATTGACCTTCACTCATGTGTCAATGAGGATATTTCTCAGAAGCCACCCATCAACAACTACATTCAATGTAATGATATCTTTATCATAGTCAAGGCTATGAGGAGGAAGGTTAGCATGCAGAACTTTCCTTTCATGCTCTCTCCCAACATGTGGTACCTTCTCCCGTAACCATTCTCCTAGCAAGGTAATGATATTATCTTGCCTTAACATTTTACACACTTCCCTGACCTCATCCATATCCTTCTTGGAGCCTCAACATTATTGCTTTGCTCCAACTACCTTAACTACTCCTTTAAACACTGGATCTCTCTTTGTAATCCCTGAATCACATCCAAAGTATCTTGATATACCTCTTTATGATGAGCAGGGTTCAAATACTTCCCATGTACCACTTATTCCCTAACAACCAGTTTCTATCTTGGCATCTCCCTTGTGCACAATGCCTCTGCTTGTGTCATCACCAGCACATGTTTTAATCCTAACTAGCATGCCACTCTTGGCATCCACTGTGGGTCGGCTTTATTTATACTTACCATCCCAGTGCCTTTATCCTTTTGGTGTTGTTGGCTCATGTGTTAAAACAACTCAAAAAAATCCTCATACTTACGGTTTTTTCCACACTAGGAGCATTGCAACATGTCATGACACTCACATTGATAATGCTCTATCCATCCATAATTATAAAAAGTTCCACATGGGAACTCACTTCTTTCTCCTTTGTGGCTACTATGACTATGAAATCCTCTATGAAAACCTCTTCCACGCACCCCCCCTTCTACACACCCTTCATAGTGGTAATCATCATCCTTAGAACTTCTTTCAAGGCTAATCTAGCACACACCAAGATCAATAACATCATAAATCCGGTCAATCAACCTACAATCCTTGGTATCATGGGTCATAGAGGTACATATCTTGCAATAGTAAGAAACATTCTTACAGAATGCACATTGTAGTAGAGGGCATCTATTTGGATAATGATCCCTATGGAAAATCTCACATTCTACCACCACAGCGTGTACCAAATTCTGAGGGAAACTATCCTTTGTATGCCCCTCCATTTCACATTATGTGAACCAAAGACCACTACAAACTTCTTGTTCTGAAATTGTAGACATCTTCTCTAACTACTTGGTCATTGCAGCAATTTGAGCCTCTAAAAAAAGGGATAGCACCAATATCAATGCTCCCAACAACCTCAGCATACATGGCAGCTTCCAAAGCCTCACGCGGGTATATAAAGGTCTTGTGTGACAGTTCCTTTATAAATGGTGTTATCAATCCCCCAATAAACCATTAAGCGTGTTGAGAGGGGTGTATGTCATAGGATAGTTTTGATAAGAGAGTTTTAAACCAAGCATCATACTCTCACACACTCTTTGCCATTCCTTGTTAAATATTCTTTAGGGTGCTAATGCTTTTTTTCTCAAACTCAGGGATATGGAACTCTTCTAGGAAGGTTTTCTTCAATGTAATGTAATCCATGACTGTCTTGTGGGGGTCATACTTGTGGTACCAGTTATGCATGTGCCCCTGCAATATTGTTGCAAAATAGCTTGCCTTTCACTCCGAGGAAGTGATCCCCATCATGTGCCATATTAGTTCACACTTGGTCACATGCTCTGCAACATCCTTAATACCCCTGTAGTCTGATACGTACAAAGACATCTCAAAAACTACTTATGGGGGTGGTTGAGGCCATTATCAACCAAACTCAGAACCTATGTTTCCTCCCTTATTTCCTTTGCCACTAGATCCACCAGGTCTTGTCCCTCCTAACCCACTAGATCCTTTAGATCCACTAGGTCTACCAGGTCCTGCGGCCCTTACACCACTAGATCTACCTCTTCTTGCCAGAAAATGGCCTAAACTGGTCATGCCTAGTGTTCCTAATGTCCCACTGAACTACACACCAATGGTTTATGATATTATCTCGCTGCTAGTTATGAATCCCGTGCCACTCTCAGATGCGATACGTCAAATTTTTACATTTTCACCTTGTCCAAAAATTACTCTAAACACGGGAAGGGTTTATGCAACCATAGATGTCCCAAATGATAAATTATATCTCCTAGGCATAGATTAGTTACTTCCATTGATACCAACAAAATTAACAATACTTATCCCTTGATCTGAAAAACTAAGTGTTAAGGGTTGGTCACCAGGTGGGTTTAGATGTGTATCGATGGATCTCCTTTCTCCATGGGAAAAAATCTCATCAGAACTTGAAGTGGCTTCTCTCCCACACTTTCTAAGATGGGGTAGTACAAACTACTCGGGTTCCACATCCTTTTCGTGAACCTCAAATGCTTCCCACAATGTATACCTCCATAGATCCATCACACCTACAACCTCATATTGTCTAGCTATCTCCCTTTCATGAGATTCACTATACTTGAGTCATATCTCTTCTCTCTCCTTTTCAGCCATAACATTCATCATCTTTATCCACCTTAGCTTCCTCACCTAGCACTCAGAGAAGCTTATTCGACCATAGGAAATGTCTCTAAACTTAGGGTAATTATAAATATCTTCATAGCCAAAGGGACATCACGTAAAAATGATCCTCTGGGTTCCCTTAGGAATTTGAATTCAGTAACCTTTGGATAAGAATACGTAGAAATGGCATATTCTAAAGTATAACTTGTTAGAACCCCTTTCCACAAGTGATCAAAAATATGTGTCCAAATCAGATCTACATCCTACAGCTTCTGGTAATCATCTTGGGTCCATACGCATAATCTATAGTACCATCTTGATCTGAATGCATATGATGAAAGCCATTCATACAATTCTACTAGAAAACAACAAAATAAAGTTTCATATAGTTCATGGTACATGTTCTCTTCTACCCATCTGCATCCATCAAACTCAGGTCCCACACTGAATATTTGAGAAAAATCATCCTCCATGCTCCCAAACCATGCTTAAAAAATCTCCAAGGTCAGGCACTCAGTCATCACACATCAATGGAAAAAATATGTAGATGTATCCATTTCTCACAAAAACTTAAAAAAGAGGTCCCAAAAATGGAACCAAGATGTAGTCATTTTTATACCCTTAGAACAAGTCTAATCCAATGTGTGTTAGCCTATCATCCAGCGGGCACTGGGCACTCACCTGAGGCACGTGCGGGCACCGAGCCCCTCCTTTATGTGAGTCTTGTGAGAATACATTTATCTATGACATAAACCTAGATGCAAAAAGGTCAAGAGCCATGCATTCATTCTGAGAGCTTAACATAAGGCATTATATTAAGATACCCATTAAGATAACCAGGGAAACATCAACCAAATAACATATCTGATTCATAATATAAATAAGATGCACTAGGTTTTATACCCATGAACAATGTATATTTAGAACATAACCATATATTCCTTATTGATTTTAGTTTAGTAACCACATTACATTCCTTAAGGTCATAACAGACCAATATACCAATGCAGATAAGACTCATGCATCAGAAATTGTAACTATGCTTCCCATATTATAAAAAATGATCACATACCCATCCCCCTACATATTCCATCTCTCCTATCATCCTCCTAATGAGATTCCATATAACCCAATACTATTTCTGTAGAGCTTCACCTATTCAATCACTGTGTGATGCCGGTGACCACACACTTTTCTCAAAAATCCATCCTTTCCTTATACCCAAGCATCTCTATATATAGCTTTAGCATCCACTACCCTACCTTCCTAAAGTAATAGATCGGTTTTCAAGTGTCCATGTGGTCCTTTAATGGAGCATTATTCTTCCCATCCGAGCTCTCCAATTTCTATAATTTTCTTTTTGGATCCTTCCTTGACCATCGAGTTACTAGGCTTGCACCTTATCCACTCTGCATGCTTAGTTGGGTCACGCTTTTATCATGTGCTCCTATGGATGCTGAATATGGATAAGTCCCAAAACCCTTTACTTTTCCTAGCATGCATGCCATGGGTTTTACTAAACCCTCCTAAAACCCTTGTCATATGCGCCTTCACCCTGTATGCCCTTCTTCATATAGGTCATGTTCCTTCTTGTACTTAGCCAATATTCTAAGGCAAAACATGAGGAATTGGTGTAGTAGGCAGTCCCAATCAGTGCACCACATCAGTAGCCATGTATCCTACTCCCATATTCCAATCAAAAATAAGTGTGACTAGTTGTCCTCAAGAAACCACTGAAATCTACTTTCTCAAGGTGCTCGTGTGTCATAATACAATGTCCAGGTGTTCTAATGGTGCTCTTTGTCCCTAAGATGCAAATGGATGACTTGAACTAGGTCCTGTAATAGCCTTTCCCTTCTTATGCATCTAATCAGGCCTTATCTTTAGGTAGAAGTCCCAGAAACGCTCATTATCATGCCCTTTTCCAAAATGACCACACACAAATAGATATGGTGAAGGTATCCTTTCTATGTGGTGCTTCTAGAAGTTGAATTTTTTTAGCTACCTTCCCAGGTGGAGCATCTATGCTCTTTTGCGACTCCGCGATGCATTTTTTTATTGGCATTTTCATTTTCGAACATTAACCAGCTAGGTTTGTAATTTTGTGATCTTACGATCATGTTCTCGATGCTGAGTGATCATCACTTTAAATATCATGCTAAATAATACAAGCATCATCGGCATCTGTAAGAATAGGTATAGATCCATCTCTATAATTAGTTTTATGAAGCCAGCTCTGCTACCAAAATGATCCGAAAATTGACCAAAATTTTTACCTCGATCACAAACCCATATAGGGATTAAATAATTACCGATAAAATTACTCCAAAATCAACTCAAAATAATGAAAATTTAAAATATGCTACACATGGGTTGATTACAAAGTTTGGTAATAGCCTGTCTCCAGGTTCTTTTATAACCATTCCTCTAGTGAAAAATTATAAGTATAATATACTTTCTTATAAGAAAATTATAATGGAACTCTAAACTTGCATAAATAGTACTCTAGACCTTTGAGGGAATACTGCTCATATTTCGGGGACTGTCCTCCACCTTCCTAGCACATAAGAATCCTACATAACTTGATCAACCTTCCAGATGCTATTAAAATGCCCTATGGTACTCAGGTCAATACTCTAGGCTTCACAAGTAGATAGTATGGCGCTATGGGCCAATTGGGTAGGTTTTTCAATATCTCCCAATTACAATATCACCTATTAAAATAAGTCCTTCCTCAATTATTTCCTAATAAATAATAGGCCAATAAAATAATTCCTTAAGAAATAAATAAGGTCTTCAATATAACTTAGAAGCTATATTTAATAACACCTTGAATGCCTTTTCAAATCTTACTAAGCTTAAGGCCTATGTTTTTTTATAATGAGGGGTCAAGCCCTTTATATAGCGGAAAAGGTCTCGAAATATTTTTGTAAATACCTTATCATCTAGCTCATATCTCATCCACTGAGCTGGGTGAGTTGGATAAGGTGTTAGGTTTTGTTTTGGTGGGTACATGGTTCAAATCCCTGACTTTTCAGGCTATGATGTTGACTTAGTCCCCTCTACACCATCCTTGTGATATGAGATCACCATCCCCATCATCACCACATTAGTATCCCCCATGTCACTAAGGTACTCATACTTTTCACTACCTCATCAACCCATCCTTCGGCCTCTCCGTGTAGACCATCGACCACTTCGTGTCATGCTCACGCTGAGGCATCTAAGTCCACTTCTCCTTTGCAACATTCATGAGCCCCTCCTTTGTTTTCACCTTTGGCCAAGTATTTTTTTAGGGTAAGGAGGTTATCCCATATCATTCATGGAGTGGTGGAGATAAGGCTTCAAATAGCCTTTTTCAAACTATTCAAATCGTGGCATTGAGCCACATACCCCAATTTCACCCGCCAGGGTAAATGATTCAACTGGCCATATAGCTTGATGAGATAACTAATTAACTTTCCCTAATGTAACTCGAGCTTGGTCCATGGTTCAATCAATAACTCATTTAAAAACTCACCGAGGTAAAATATAACTTGCCTGAGTTGATGGGAAATATGGTGGCAGTCCACGTGGTGGCTTGAGGACCCACCACATGGCTTATTTTTTTTATCACCGAATATGTCGTTCTTGAGTGTCAAAGAATGAAGGATTAAAATATTGACCCAATCACATGATATTCCATTTCACCACTTGGTTGTAACTTTCTAGTTGACCCGGTCTCATCTGGGGTTGACTTCAACTTTGACTAGCCACCAGTTTAACGTACGGACTCCATTTTTGACGTTCAAATAGTTGAGAGAAAGATCACATAGTTTATTTCCATACTATGATGATTATGGAAGGTTTAGGGAAACTATGCCCTCTGAAATGTCCTCTAGATTAGAGGTTTTACATATATGATCACCTATGGAGATATAGTAGGAGTGAAAAATCTAAGAATGTAGTGTGCTACAATTTTTTTAAAAGAGGTCATGTTGCTAGATATTGTTTATATGATCCACCTAGTCAAATTGAAGACAATAAAGGAAAGAGTTCAGTAGTATGTTTCGGTTGTAATTAAGTTTTTCATATTGCTAAATAATTTCATAATGGTTAGTAAAGGGAATTCAAGAGATTTTAAGGTCCTAGAGTGTAAGAAAGAGGCTTTCAAGGGTCTATTTTGCGTACTATAAGTCAAGGTAGGATATGGGAACCTAGAAGAAACATCAATGGTTCACCAGAAGCTGATATGGATATAAGAAAAGGTGTGTCTCAAATTAATGATTAGAAACATAATGTAAAAGGTGAGGTAAAGGTATCTAAGAGTTATTGGGACCTCTTTAGGTCATTCTTCTAGGTCTATCATGGTGATATATGCCTCTATTAGGATTCTTATATCTGTGATTCATATGAATCACTAAAGGAAGGGGGGGATGAATAGGTTGATGTATGTTTCCTCCAAGCTGTCAAGGTATGTTTTCATATCTTCAAATCATGTCTTGTGGTCTTACTTGGTTGTTCAAGTAGTGAAAATGATATGGTCATTATCAAGAGGTCTCTGAGTTTATACAATTTTGTTCTTAATTCTATAATTGTCATGTCATGAAGTGTTGTCAATTTGTTAAGATTCATCTTGAGTAAGGTTCAAGTTGTAGTTTTAAAGGAAGTTTTTTATGGTATGGATTCAATTTGTAGAGTCATATCTTGATCTGATTCAGTGATCAAATTTGGTGGTAGGCATAAAGGTCTGTCTTATCATGAGAAGTCAATTCAGAGTCAAAAAATAATGTGTCATAAGACTATCACAAGCTATATTTCCTATATGAAGTATGCATAAGATTATATTTAGTATGTGAAGATGTGTAATAGCCTCAAAATATTATTGAAAGTGACAAATGTATCTTAGAAAATGCATGTTCATAAAGGATTTTGTATTTTCATCAAGATTTTTCTAATTCATACCATTTTTGTTTAGGTATCTTGGTGTCATTCCCACTATGGCGTTAATAATGCTATAGTTTCATGAAGCAGAAATGAAGAAGGAATGATTTATCAAACATTATGACTTGATCATACCATCATCAAAAGGTGGAGTGTGGTAGAGTTCATAAAGGGTGATTGAGAACAAGTCAAGAAGGATACAAGTGTTTGTGGATTTTTTGCTTCATAACCAAGCTATGGATTCTCAAGACATTGAAAGGAATTTATATAGAGATGTTGGAAAAACTTTAAGATTTTTCTTTTTGAGTTTTTTCTACCTTAACTAGGCTCTATGATACTATTTAAAAGTGATGTGAAGAAAAACTTGTGTTTGAGGGACGAAATGGCGGGGTTGAAGGAAATTTTTTGGAGCAAATCATCTTAGCAATGTTTAATTAAATATTTAAGTGGTTTCATCCCTAGAGGAAGTTAGAATTCATATGAAACTATGAAATTTCTCATATCTAGTTGTGGAGTGCATTAGGAGACCTAATTGATAGGGGTAACTTGAAAACTAGGTGGAACCCTTTTAAATACATGCTATAAGTTTGTTATAGATAGGTGACCCCATAGGCCCCTCTCTATATAAAATAGAGAACTAGAGGGCCCAAGACTAACTTGACTACCTATGTATCGAAGGGAAATAATTAATATAGAAATATAATACTATGGGGTATAGGGCTAGTGAGGGGTAGGTGGGCCATTGAAGTGCAGGTGGGTTATAGGGCCAGTGAAGGGCATGGTAGGGAAACTTTGATATATAGAGCCAGTGAAGGGAAAGGAAGGTGGGATAGTGAAGGGTGGGGTAACTTTACCTAACCAGTCTCCTGCCCATAAGACCAAATTGGTGTTCAAAATAGGTGATTTTTCCTTGTGAAAGTGGATGGATAAAAAATTATGTGTGAATTTCTATTGAACATGGCTAGTATCCTATGAAGGAAGAATAGAGAAGATAAAGTGAGATAAATGCTCTTAATTTCAAAAAAAATCATCAAAAGTAGTTTGATTCATGACAACATGCTTTTTGAAGTTGAAAATCATGATAAATCAATGAATTTTATCAAGGTTGAAAAACATGATACATGACAGAGAGTGGTATTGAAATTTCTCAAAAGATACTTTTTCTTGATCTGTTTCTAGTAGATGTACAAGTTTCTCTAGGTGTGGAAGGTAAGTTAACATAATCTCTAATGGGTTTGATTCTTAAACATGATTTTTGAATATCTAAATAACATGAATGTGCATAGACCAAGACAAAGTGTTTCAAGTGAAATAGGTAAGTCTACAAGATAAAGTTGATGACTATGTAAGAAATAAAGTGAGAAAAGGACATATGACTATGAAAGAGTAATTTATATAAGTGAATCCAATTATGAATTTGAGATAGATGTTCAAGTGTCAAGAATCCCTATTATGATAATATAAATATTGTGTTTTGAGCTAGTGTATTGAAATTCTAAAATTATACTTGGAGTTACATTTTATTTTGAGTTGTTATAGTAAGATGAGGTACAAGTATGATGTACTGATATGAGAACATAATTTCAAAGGCAAGATAATCTAGGTTTAGACTCAATCCAAATGTAGAAGGGTACCAATAAGGTTACAGGTAAGTGATCAATCTAAGATAACTGTGTCAAGACTAAAGGTGGTCATTTTGATCCAAAAATGTGAAGCTACATGCCTGTTATAGTCAATTCAAGACTAAGGAGATCCATTTGTTATCCACTTAGAGATAAATTGCTTATAATGATTTGTATATCCAATTGAGATAATATTTCACAACATGAGTGGTGGTTATCTTGTATGAGTAAAGTGTACATGGCATCATAGTATAAAATTACATGGTAGAGGTCTAAAAAGGCCTTTAAAGACAAGGGAGTTAATAATGGACTTGATACAAGTGATTAAAGTGATTAAGATGGTTTCAATATCTTCTTTACCTAAGATTAATATTTGAGATTTGATGAAAGGACTATAAGAGGTTATAAGGGTATGCTTGATTCTTGATTATGTACAGTAATATGATATATAAAATAAAGGTATGTTATAGGTTTTATTATCTCACCAAGATAGGGGGAGATCATTATTGACCTCACTAAAGTGTACAAGGTGATTTGAAGTAGCTTGTATAGATAAATAAAATACATTTACAGGTATGAGAGATTAGGTCATAGTTCATTTAACATAAAAGGGTGAAACAACATGAAAATAGACTATGAAAGACTAAGGAGATGCTTAGGGAATAGTTGAAATGTTTGATATCTCCCCAAGGAAAGAAATAAAGGTAAGAATCCATTGTTTATGATTTTCTACTAAATTAGGATGGTATGAGTCTAGGGGGATTCATAAAGATGTATTTCATAGAGTGATTGTGGTTCTAGGATATTGAGATGTTGGATCAAAATGTACTAAAGGATCACTTTAGGGATTTCAGTCTTCAAGGTGATATGAAGTTAAGATATGGATGTGGTAAGTCAAGTTTTATCTCTCTCAAGTAAAATATAGAACAAGAAAAAGGTAATAATTATTGTCTAAGCTCTAAACCAATATTGTTGGCATGTTCACAAATTTAATGTATTAGTTTAAGGTCTGCTACAATGTAATTCAAGTTATGAAGAAGGAAAAAACAAAGCTTTACTGAGAAATTCCAATATTTTGCATTCTTGTATGATGGTATGGCCATGTTTTCATGCAATAATTATTTCAAGAAGCATAGGAAGATGAAAAATATGATGCTCAGGTATGTACTCTTTCATTAATGTAAAAAGGGGGATAATTTTAGGTGGTTTTCCATCAATGACAAAGGGGGAGATTGTTGACATGTTGATTTATAGGTTTTTTCATTGATTTAAAAACTCATTAACAAAAAATAGGATGATGAGATATATATTTGGATGGTTTCATGATGCCATAAGGTGATTCAGAGACATTAGCTTAGTCTAGCAAACCTACTCAGGTGATCTAGCTTGCCTAGGTGATGGTGCATTATGGTCAGAGTTTTTTGGTGGATTGATAAGTATGATAGAAACATTAAGATGATGTTTGGATATTTTTTTATCACTCACATGAATTTAAATGTGCAGGTGCAGGTTGAAGACCTAGTTTTAGGTGCTCATCTAGACCTAGTCTAGGTGCTTGGAGACACAAAGATGAGTTACAGAGCCTTGTGATCTTTTGAAATCATGTATGTATATCATAAATATTTTTATGGGTATGTTATATCATTTTATATAGGTTTCATGATGAGTTATAGTGTTTGTTCAGTTGACCCTAGCATAAACCATGCAAAACCTCAAGGGATAGTCATGAAAATGAGATGGAATGAGAATATGGTGACCTATTGGAGACATTATGATAATTGGAGATGGTGCATATGGGTGTTTTAAAGGTGTGAGAAAAATTTGGAGTCCTTCTGAGAATATTTCACAAGTTATGTTGTTTTTGGTGAAACAAGGTCTTGAAGAAGGTGATTTCCAACTCAAATTGCATCTTTTGATACTCACCATGAATCGTGTGATTTTCATGGGACCTTTTGGATTTAAAGGATTAGTTTAAATTTAGTTGATAATGTTTCACAAAAAAATTGATTTCATTTCATTTCTAGGTTTTAATGAACGAATGGTAAGAAGGTAAACAAATTTTTGTGTTCTTAAAACCCTAACTCAAAAGTGGTATGAGAGATATTGATCATAAGTGTATAGAATTTATTTTATTTTCTAGTATAATGATCTTATTTTTTAAAATAACCATCAATATTTCCAATAATATAATATATAAGATGCGGTGATGAGTGGACCCCACATAAAAAAGAAAGTTTAGGAAGAATTTTAGTTTAAGGAAAGGTTGTACAAAGGAGTTATAAAATAAATTGACATTATTTTTAGTATAGTACTCTTACTTTATTTCCATTATTATTTAAGATCATGGTGGTGCTTATAAATGACAAAAAGTGCCCTATTTATGAAGATTAGTTGTAAGGTAGTTTTGGGGTAGTTTTGAGCAATTTTTAAAGATGAACTTGGTTGAAGGCCTTCTACTTGGATTTGGAAGGAAATTTAATATTTTTATGGAAATTATATTCAGAGGGAATTATAATGGTATAATTTTTGTTTTATGACGAGTTTATTTGATAGGTCATTCAACTCAGTTTGTAGAGAAGACAGTTTCTTATTTTTTAGGACAATATGGCTTAGGCTAAAAGATGGAGGTAGATAGGGAATGATATGGATTTTTTTATGTTTTATATCAGTTTGAGAGTGAATAGGGATTAATGTTTTTCATAATGAAGGCATTTGGGGGTTTTGAAAGTGACAAAAAAGGTGAAAACTAGTTGCATTTCTAAAACTACTTATTGGGAAGCTTAATTTGGTGAAGAGGAAAGTGAGTGTGGTTTGCACATATGGATGTTTCATGAGATATAGAAATAATGGCTGTAATATAAATTTAAATGGGATTAAATTACATAGTTTATTTATTATTTTGTGTTCTTGAGGCCCAAATTTGAATGCTATTTCCTAGAAACAACTATTTTGATAAGGATATGATCCTTCTTGAGTTAGTTATGATAAATTTTATTGGTGTAAGAAAATGTATGACTATGGATGATGTTTTTATGTCATATTTGAAATTTTTGGTAAATTTTTAGTTTGAATAATCATGGTTATGATTTTTTTGGTTTTGACTCATCTAGGTGATGGGGCTTTGAGTAAATTTTGTGCTAGTCTGGAGAATTTAGGCATGACTGACCTACATGGGTCCATTATGAATATTTTATGAATGTATTAGGATTTTTTTAGAAATTGTCTAAATTATGATGTAGTACCAACCTAATTTATTTTTATGAGTTGGAGTTCATATAAAATTGAATTTTGAATTCAAATTCACACTAATTGTGAGAGAGGGAAAAATTGCGACCTAAGAGAGAGTGTGTAACATGTATGAAGGAATGATATCAGAGATAAATAAGTTTGAAATAGGTTGAGGAATTTTATAGAGTGGGTGTACAAAAATTTTGAATCTGAGATAAGTTTTTAAATTATTTGAAAGATAAATCTAGGTGAATGAGGTTTTGGACAAGGGTTGAAAGTGTGAGCTGAATAATTGATCTCCATCAGTTGTTGCAACAAAAATACATCAAACAGATTCATATAAATGTCGTTTAGTGGGATATTTATAATCTTAGGGGGTTGTAGCCTCCTTTTGGATTTGGTGTTTCACTAAACTAGGGTTTGGTGCTCATTTTAGGGTTGGTGCTCTACTAAACTAAGGATAGATGCTCTTTGTGAAGTTGGTGCTTCACTAAATACTTCTGATTTTTGTAATGTAATCAAAAAATTTAGTGGGTTTTATTCCCCTTGATTTTTTCCCACTTATATCTTGCGTTATGGTGTTTTTTTCATGGTTATGTTGATTTTATTGAATTTTATGCACACATTAATGAATGGTTGAATGGTTTATGATTTAAGTAAGCAAATATAAAATAGATTTAAATTTTTCTAAGGATGATTCACACCCTTCTCTGTCTATTGTGCTTCCAACATGCATATTGTTTTCCAAACTATACCAAGAGGATTTTCTATATGGGGAAGAAAAAATATCCCTCACATAGGAGTGACAAGTGGCGAAAGATGATTTGATGTGGCAGAGAGGAGAGGGGGCTGAAAATAAGCCTATGGATCCTTCCCAAGGTCTCATGGTGAATCAAGGGCTAACATGGGCATGGGGTGTAGTTTTGTGTCCAAGTTTTTCCAATGGGATGGGAAATAGGGGAGAGAAAAGTGTGCCCTCACATGGGAGTGAAAAGTGTCACTTCATGAGTGTTTGATGGGAAGAGTTGAGAATAGGTGAGAAGGGGCTTATTTTCCAACTTTGGGCTTCGTCGGGGTCACATGATGATCCAAAGGGATTAACTAGGGATGGGTCTATTTTTGTATCCAAACTGTACAAATTGGATGGGATAGTTGGGACACATATGTGTGTAATCTTTTGCTGATGACATGTGTCCACCCTTGAAATTAGCTGTCTCGAAAGCATGCCTTGGAGATATACTTGATGATGATGTTTCTAGAGCATCTAGAGGTATTTTTTGGAACTTATTTATATGAATGTGACTCCAAACAAAATTTTCAAAATAAAAGTATGGATCCCATGATCTAATTCTACCTAAAAATCCCTCAAAGATATCCTATTTTATCCCAACCACAGGTCGTTCTCACAGAAAATAGATTGTGGGAAGAAACTCCTATGTGTTGTAAAAAAATTTGATAATACCATAATTTAGAGTAATGAATCATATTTCCAATGGTATATTGTTTTACATCCAACTAATTACAAATCTCCCAGAATCACATCCTAAAGCTTAGGGGCTATATTTAACTACAAGCAACTTCACCTTAAAAAACCCACTTCCTCTAAACTTGTTCCCAAACCTTCAAATCTTCGCTAAATATTCCTATACCACTTGCACAACATTCTTAGCTCCTCAATTACACTTCCCAATGAATTTTTGTCTTCAAATATCTCTTTGGGGTGCACACCGGTCATGTAAAGGATAATAATAGCCTTTCTATGTTTATTGAATAATCTTCTTTGAGAAGCACTCCTTCAGAAGAACTTCATTAACTTGCTTTAAAATTTCAACCACATGGTAAAGGTTATGAAAAAAATTGTGAAAAATTATATTATTGGGATAGGCATGACATGGGGTAAAAAATGGTATAGATAAGTGCTTAGGAGGGTTTATAAGCAAAATTTTTGACACTAGTGTATAGTTGTCATGTTTCAACATTGAATTTTACATTTGCAAAAAAAATGACAGAAACTGGTTCTATTTTGGGTATATGTTCCGGATCAAAGTCAGTGAGCATAAAGCGAGTAGGGACCCTATAATATCAAGACACATTGTGGACTAGTTCCTTGTCCATTGGTCTACATGGATTCATTAAAAATATATGACACACAACTTCCTTTATGAAACACACAACACAAGGGAAAGTAAAAAAAGGAAAATTAAACACATAAAATAAAAGGGAAATATACTAATTCACCTATGTACATGAGAGGGACAACCCACTTTTAATGAAGCAAAAATTTGAAATCTGTGCTTACCCATAAATGGGTAGCACCAAATGCCCTTTTTCTAAAAATTTGTTGAGAGGTTCACTGAAGTATGAACCCCTACTCATCTCCTTGAGAAATATAAAATTATTTCTAGTATAATTAATGATCAAATCATTGATTCCATCACCTCTATTTCTTTGACACATTCTGTTCGGATTCTCCTTAATTCTCAAGTTTTTTCCACTTGCTGACTTTCCACCACTACCATGAAGATGGTTATTGATTATGCTTGACTTTTCATTTTCATTTTTCATACATTTTCTTCATGAATACTACTTCGATGGGTTGATTTTTGGAAAGTGTCTCAAAAACATTGGTATTTTTACCCACTTCTTTATTTTCTTGATTTCTCAACTAGGTCAAGAAACCATCTTTCTTAGACTCTTGATTTTCCACAACATTCTTCCTTATGCAATAAGGCATGTAAATTTTACCATTTCGTAGGATAGAGAATGAGCACAAGATTGGACATGAAGCATGGAAATTTTCATCCCCTTTTTCTTGTCCATTTTTGGATTCTTCCTCCTTTTTTATGTTGAGAGCATCCTTCTCTTAGGCAGAGTGAAAACTAAAGGGTTGAAGTCTATTGAGAATATTTCAGTTTTGAACAATATCTGCCTTAGGACTAAGCAACATTCCATTTCTCCATTTTTTTTAGAGTGTTTCCATCCTCATGAAAAGGAAATGATAATAACCTTGGAGTTGAAACATTTTCATTATCATTTTCCCATTCTTGGTCACCAAGAACCAAGAAATCCATTTTCGTGATGAAATCACCATCTACTTGAGTATTTTTAAGTTTAAGAGGCAAAAACATGTTGTCATTCTTGCATTTCTTGTCATCTTCTTCGAAGGAGAAAGATAAGATTTCAAGTTCACCAACATACTCATCATATGGAAACTCGTACTAAGCATCAAGATTGGAAACATTGATCTTACCAGTCAAGAAATTGTTGAGCATCATTCCTTATTCTTGATCCACATTTCTCTTTACTTTAATATTGGTTTGTTGTAAGTTAATGCTCTCCTCATAGTCAGTAGTATCTAATAGAACAACTTCGTTTATACTATCATCCCATGAGAAGTAAACATTTTCAAAATTTGATTTCATCAACTCATCATTATTCTCTTTAACTAGCTCCATGGTTCTTGGACACTCTTCCACAAAGATGGGAAGATTGAGATCATCCTCAAAGGTCATGAAAAAGTAACAAGGTTTAGAAATTTGACACAAAATTATTGTTATTGAGTCATTTGGCCTTTAAAAAATATACTTCATCTTCCTAATAGGAGGAATTTTCTTTGTCTTACCATTGACTGGCATGGTGGCATGTGACCAATCTAGTTGTTTATATCCTCTGATATTTTGACAGAAGCTTCATCCCAAAAACATTCCATATGAGGGGGGGACATATGCTATAAGGATTATCATTGTGATTTTCTTGTCAAGGAAGTATTCCAATGCTATCTCATCATTTTTTATTTATCCAATGCGAGGAACTTGTTTTATTTCCATGGAGAGACATTAGCTAGATGTAGGGAAATAGAGAGGCCAAGAGATTTATAAAATTTTATAGGAATGACATTTTCCAAGGCACCGAAGTCAATGATACCATTTTTTTAGCTTGTACACATTGACTAACAAGGCCATGTAGAAAGGTTCTACCTTCCTAGTGGTGGATGGTGTGGAGGCAAGATAATTCAAAGATGGAGTGGATTGAGATGCGCAAGGTGGTTATTTGGTGGTGGAATCCTTAGAAACAAAGTTGATTTCTTTGATTTGTTGAACAAATTTCTCAAGTTGTTTGGGATGAGTTCTCAATTATTCAAATTTAGAAATTTGGACTTTGGATCTTTTAGAATGGTAAATGATATCAAAGGATGAAGAAGTGGTAAGAAAATAATGGGTTATGGAAGCTTTGACTTGGAAATTCTTAGGAATTTAAGGAATTTTTTTTTCAAGAGAAGTGGAAGGAAGCTTACTTGAAGAGGCAGAAGGATTCTTGGTTGGAGTGATCTCATGATTCTTCTCAGCTGACCCTACTGAAGTAGACTTCAATGACCCTCTATTCATTATTGTTTTTCTTGGAGTCACCATTTGAGGATTCAATTTCTTAGCTTGGGTAGAATAAGAAGAGCATTCATTATCCTTTTTTGATCGAGTGAACACTACATATGAGTAAATATATGTGGGTTCTTCATAATCAATTATGAATTCACAAAACCTGATTTGAGCACATTCGATTTCTCCTTCATCTTTAACTGTTTATTCAAAATTTTATTCTTCTTCATCTTCATTTCTCTTGTGAATTTCTTTAACTAGTAGAGCCTCCAAGGAAATCCTTTGGGGTGCTCCTGCAGTCTAATTTTTATTTTTTCTTGGATGAGGTGTTCATTGAGCAACCTCCCTTTTCAACATGGGCAAGTCATTTTCCAATTTCTAAAAAATTGGATCGATTCTCTTGTCTTTGGAACTTAGGGTTTTATCTTTCATCAAGAATTTTTTATCTTACTCGAAAAGATGAGGTCATCTTCCACCTCAACAAAAATTTCTTGAGCATTTTCCAAATCTCTTGGTTGAGCTCTCCGCAATATGAAGCTTAGTTTAGGAAATTGAGAATTCATAAATAACATTTTCAGATTATTTGTAATGGGAAGATGGTAGGAATTTTTTTGATCATGTTATTGAATTTTTCCACGAAGTCTCTCATGGACACTTGCGACTATTTCTTCATTTGAGTGAGTTGAGTAAGGAGGGCCAACATCTTTGGAGTTCTTGAACCTTTCTTTGAACTTCTTATTGATATCATCCCAATTGGAGATTGAGCATGATGGCAAGTAGTGGAACCAATCTCCTACTGCATCTTGAAAAGTTTCCACGAATAACCACACAACAAAATCTTCATGTTGCATTCCAAGGATGCCACAAGATGTGATGAAGGTTGTGATATGATCATCAAGAAGTTTCTTACCATCTCTATAGAAATTTAGGAACTTCTTTCCTGACCCTTGTGGAAGTTCGTGCAGTGGTGGAGCCAAATCTAACGAACCAACATTTTATCCCCATGGTATGGGTGCTTGTGCTGATATTTATTCCTTCTCTCTTTCTTATTTGTGTGGAATGAATATTAGTGGTTCAACAATTAGCTATTTAGTATGACCATCAAGATGATTTTCAAGAACTTGTGTTCTTATTGGTACAATAGGAAGTTTGAAATTGGCTCGTTTTGTTCCTTGAATATGGGGTCAAAAATTCGATCTACATTATCAACTCGAGTGTACTATCTTTCTGATAGCATTTTTCAATTTATTTGTAAAAAATCCTTTTGATCATTCAAGTACTTTCTTTTTTGTATTTTCAAATATCTATTCGGGTGTACAAAGGTAGATCTCTCCCTATCAGATTTACCAATAAATGTTGGTGAAATAATTTGTAGATATGAAAAATTAGGTGTTTCCACTAATGATCATAGGGATATGACCCTTTACATTCAATGGTGTAGCTCCCATTATTGAATGTAAACTAATATAATCCTATCTAAGTATTGTGGGTTGGCTAAGTACTTGTATGGGGTATAACAGAGAAAATTGAAGCAATGAGGGGTGAAGGAGAGAAATTAGGAAAGGAGGTTATTGTTATGAATAGGCCAATTATATAGTTCACACCTGATAAATGGAGTAGTTCAACATTAAATTAAAAGAAGGAAGTAATGAAGTCATTAATGAGACAGAAAAACCCACATAGTAGTTCAAAATTCAATTAAAAAAAATAAAAAATGAATCCATTAGTGAGACAAACAAAACCCACACAGATACACAGTTCTCTGAGGCCCATTCATCGAAGATAAAAATATATTTTTTTATCACTATGCTTGCAAGGTACATAAAAGATAAAAATAGAATAATAGATAGGAAAATGGGAAAGGAAGAAATGTATCTTTCATTTTCTTTGTAGTGATGAATACAAAGCATCATTCAATCTACAACAATTCACAATTTCTACCAAGAAATTAAATTCAGGATTTCATATTCCTTTTGAATGGAGAAGTCATCCCAATTTATATCCTTGTGAATTGACCTTTCATCTCCCCCTACATGACTCTTCATGTTCCTATTCCACTTGTGACCTTTCAATTTACCCTAGAAGAGAAAAATTTATTATCTCTCTTATAATTTTGAGAGAATAATTTTACAAATTACAAATATTATCACTTAATTGAATAGGAAAAAATATAATGAGTATGTACAATGAAGAATTAGAAAAAATGGAGAGAAAATAATTAAGGTAAGGGGATTGATTGATCTTGTTGAAGAAGATCCTTCTGATGAATAAATTGTTGATTATGATCACATTATCCTCCTTTTACATGATGCACAGACACTCTAGAATGTTGAATGAGTTTTTAGAAAAATTGTTTCAAGGCCTCCCAACATGAGATCAAAATGAACATGAACCTCACCCATGATGATGTATTCCTGATCTCACAATTAGAGTGAGGACCACTCTCTTTTCCTTTAGGATTCACAATTTTCATCCATGATGCTCAAACCTATTGATACATGTATCCATGTTCTGTACAATGTACTGTAAGATTGTAAACTTTGCATTTACTACTCTAAGAGATGTGATCTCTTTCATACCTCACTTGTCTTGGTTAGATAAATAAACTCAAACATTTCAAACCACCCATCTTATCGGCTCACCCATCTCACCGAGCTCAAATCAACTCGTCAAGATCAAGTCACTCAATTCACTAAGCTCACTCCAACTAGCTCACTGAGGGATGTCGATGGATCCAACTTGACCAATGATCTATGTTGACCTCTTATCTCATGAATTAATTTAGTTATTAAAATATTTTGAATCTATTATTACTACACAATGTCCCTAGATTTTACTTGTTGCACCTTGCGATGCTTTCCTTGCTTCTAGACATAGTTGAAATCAAGATGATGCTTCAAGACCCAAATGGGTGTTTCATTTCATTTTTTTAGCTATGGTATTATTCCATAACCTTGTAAAGAGTCCAAAAAGTGGGGAAATGAGTGAAAATAGAGATATGTGAAATTTTCTACACTCAAAATGAAGACTTTCTATTTTTAGTCGGTAAGACCAGGACTTGCTATTTTGGGACATATCACCTATTTTTCTCAAACCTGGTCTATTGAAACTTCTTTCATGTTCCAATTACTATTTTTTGTGATATATTTCTATTTTTAGCCACGTTCTATTTTTAGCATGTACTTTTTCCAAACCTACTATTTTGGGAAAATTGACAATTTTATCATGTTTACCATTCTGCATTATTTCTAAGTGTTCTCGATGATCAGAGCTTGAAAATTAAGGAACATACTATTTTTAGAATGTGGAGGGGCATGCCATATGTTATTTTTATTAATTAACAAAAATTACCTTGGTTTTTAATGGAAACATTATTTTTAGATTTGTCTCTTTGTCGCGATCTCGTGCTCCAAATTTTACCATGTTTTGCCCGTCGCAATGCTTGGAAATAAATTTATTTTTCCATAGTTAGGGTTGTACGTATGAAGATTCCATGAAAAATATTTATGGATTCAATGATTTTTATATATCACAAATATTCTTTGGTCAATAAAAATTAGTTCAAACCTTAGTACGGTCAATTCCTTTATTTGCTAGTAGTGAAAAATATT
This sequence comes from Taxus chinensis, assembly GCA_019776745.2. Lineage (NCBI taxonomy): Eukaryota > Viridiplantae > Streptophyta > Pinopsida > Cupressales > Taxaceae > Taxus > Taxus chinensis. Next base: position 415,318,047 of record CM034154.1, read on the forward strand.
CACTCTCGCAACCATGGATGCTTTGAATGAAATTAGACATGGTGTCTAAAAATTTTACGAGTTTAATGGAGGTTTTGATATAAAATTCATTGAGTGGTGGAAAAATAATTAAGGGGAAATTATTTATAGTGTATTTCATTAATTCTTCCAGCAGAACGTCTCTCGCACGCACATGGAAGGAAGAAGCGCGAAAGTTAGAAAATTTGCACATTTTTGGTTTTTTACATCTTTTTGTACATGGGAAAAATTTTGTGCCCCAACTATATAAGGATATGGAATAGATATGGAAGAAAAATTTTCCCTCACCTGAGCATGAAAAGTGTCATTTTGTGATTTCTTGGTGGAGGAGAGAGAAAGAGTAAGCAATAAGCACATGAGGGATGAGACCAAGTGATATGAGGAACCTAGGAAAGCGTTGAGCATGGGTGAATTTTAGTGTCCAAATTTTAATAAGGGTATAGGAAAAATGGGTAGAAAAATTCACCCTCACCTATGAGTGACAAGTGGTAGAAGATGATTTGAAGAGGCTAAGAGGAGAGGGTGCTAAAAATAAGCCTACAAAACCTTCTCGAGGTAACATTTTGATTCAATAGCTAACATGGGCATGGAGCACATTTTTGTGTCCAAAATATCCTAAGGGGATATGTCAGATGGGATAGTAAATTGTTCACTCACCTGGGAGTGAAAAGTATCACTACGTGAATGCACCATGGGAAGAGCTGAGAATAGTTGAGAAGGGGCTTATCTTGCAACTTTGGGCTTTTTAGGGGTCACATGATGATCCAAGGGGATTAAATGGGCATGGGTGAATATTTTTGTCCCAAATTTCCCAAGGGGATGTGAAAAATGGAACACAAAAGTGTGCCACCATCTGATGATTACATGTGTCCACCCTTGAAATTGGCTAAGTCCCGAAAACTTACCTGAGAGAGAGACTTGATGACTATGTTTATAGAGCATCTGGAGGTATTTTTTGGAACTTTTTTATATGAAATTGACTCAAAATTATTTTTTGAGAATTATGGGATGGGTCTGATGATCTATTTATTCCTGTAAATACCTCAATAATAGCATTTTTTCTTGGGACCACATATTATGCTTAATGAAATAGACTCTGGGAAGAAGCGCACGTGTCTTGTGAAAAAATTAGGAATACCAAAATTTAGAGAACTAGATCATATTTCCAATGGTATCTCATTAGACCTCCAACTCATTACAGAGCTCCTAGAATCACTTCCTGAAGATCAAATGTTATTTTAAACTACAAGCTCCTTCACCTTCAAAAACCCACTTCCACTAAACTTGTTCCCAAACCTTCAAATCTTCCACAAATATTATTAAACCACTTGCACAACATTTGTATCTCCTCAAATCCACTTCCTAATGAATTTGGGTCTTCAACTCTCTCTTGTGGGTGTCTACACCGGTCCTGGAAAGGCTAAATATATATCCTTTCTAGGTTGACTGAAGAATCTACTTTGAGAATCACTGCATCAGAAGAGCTTCATGAACTTGCTTTCACATTTCAAATAAATTTTAAAGGTTATTATAACACATGTGAACACTTGGATGATTGGGATAGGAATGACAAAAGAGGAAAAATTATCTAGAGAAGTTCTTAAAAGGGTTTACAAGTAAAAATATTGACACTACAATATAGTTGTCATGTTTGAACATTAAATTTTTCCTTTGCAAACAATTATAACAACACAAGATTAATATGTTGAAAATTTTCAACATATTATAACATGGTTATTTTTTAAGCATGTTTTTATTTAATTCGTTATACAAATTATGTTTAACCTATCAATGTAAGTGTTGTAGATGGTTAAAAGTGAAATCAATAATGATTTATATTATGCTTATTATGATCTTTCTATATGGATATTAATACTCTAACCATGATGATGTTGTGTTAGGTATAAAATATACAAATGGATTTGCCATTACTTGGAGCAATAAAAAGAAACCAACAGTTTCTATATCTTCTATTAAGAAAGATAATGAAATTACAATGGAAGTAGTGAAAGAAACCATGTGACTAAAGAAACTATTAGAAGAGTTACCCAACTAAAGATCATATGAATTTTATCTAAGAGAAGGTTCTTTGTGGTGATATAGATCTCTAGTAATACCTGACTAAAGATCAAGTTGCATATATGTTTGCAAATCCATTATGTGTTATAATATTCTATAAGTTTCATGAAATATTTGGCCTTTCATATTTTCCATTGAGGGGGAGTGTGCATGAAAATGTCACCTCCTAATGGTTGTATGTGTGATATCTTCTTCTCCTCTATCCTTGTGATCCCTTGTAAAGAATTGTAAAAAATATCATTTTATGATTTTTGTAAACTTGCCACTTTAAGTCTATAGTGTATAGCCCAGTGTGTTTCATTTACTGTAAAGGAGGTCCTTATGTTATAATAGGCTCCTAGAGATGCCGGTAGAGATTTGGGTAAGTGCACCAAGTTGGGGGACAATTAAGTGGACATCAAATCCTGAATTTTACATTAGAAACAACAAAACATCAAATTTAGTCTTCCGCGGACTTGAACCATGCCGAAAAGTAAAAACTATGTCATAAAAAAGGTACCATTACGTAGGGGAGACTATTAGATTTGTAGAAGTATTGATTTTAAAGCGAATAGAAGAGGATAAATACCATTTTATAATTTTTTACTAATAGTAGGTCTTTAAGACACTTTTTCCTGTGAATGTTTATGTCTACGTTTAAGACTGCAAAATTTGTTTCACTTATCAGAATGAGATAAAACTTATACCATCCCAACCGTGGTGAAATTATATACATGTTAAAAAATAAAATTATTTGATTTCACTATTTTTTGATGAATTTATGGTGGGCAAACGGAAAGTGCTATGTTTTCTTTATGTTTTCATACCACTTTCACGGAAAAAATCATAAAAAATAAAATATTACTCAAAAAAATACAAAATAAAATCCATCCCAAGATAGATAGTGGCATATAACTTCTCACCAAAGGAAAAAAAAAATATATCAATTTTTGGTCATCCAAATTTTGGGCAAACGGACTATAATCTTATCGGTGTTTTTAAAAAAAAATACCAAGTCATTGAATTTTGAGTGTTTAATATATCTAATCTTGTCCATTTTTTTACAAAAATTAGTATTTTAGAAACTAGATTTTGGATTCTATGATTCATATTAATATAATTTTGTCTAATTTTGAGTGTATGTATTGCTAATAATCCTTACAAGTTGATATTATGTTGTTATTTGCAATATGATGTCCACGGATGACCCTATATTTGTCCATCAACTTCCTGCACTTACCCATTTTTCAAGAGAAACTATGAGATGTAGTCTCAAAAGTTATGCTTAGCCTAAATCATTCACTACTATTTTATGGATTCCAAATTATTTTGTACCAAAAGGTAAGATGAGCATAATGAAGGTGTATAATTCATTCAAATTGCTAACCTAAACCTTCACTATGGTTTGTCGATTTATAAATCATGTTGTATAAATAGGAAATGTTGGCATATGTTCCCCACTTAGTATTAAGGGTAGTGTTAGAACATTTAATATTAAGTGTTCTTAAACTATAGTTTATATTTAAATAAATTATAATAAATAATATTTTAATTTATTTAATATAAATTGTGTGTTTATTATGTTAATTGAATATTTACAGATAAATTAATTGTTAAGGGGTACTTTGTGAGAAGTCACACCCGTTTGATTTATCTATATTGACCTGTGGGGTCATTTCAAATATAATGAATACAAAATTCATGTGATGAATTCATGGAGAGAAGTGAGGGGAATGAACATGTACTAGACTGAGTTTCTCATTAACGGAAATCTTACCTTATTTCATGATTTTTACCCTTTGGGGTTTTTTCTACATTAAATATGTGTGTCTGTGTTATTTTAATTTATTTTATTTCATTTTTTATTATTATTTTGTATTTATTTATATTAATTTAATTAAAATTGAATCATATTTAATGGTTAATGTGTTTAAACCCTCATATCTGACAATTTATTTCTTGATTAATGCAGGATATTAAACACAATGATTTTTGGAAAATACTGTGTGTTTATGAAGTTGAATAGATGAGGAGGATATTGAAAAATACACCAAGTTTAAAACCATATTATATGAGAGGAAAATGTATGCATTTGGTCTAAATATCTTGTCTCATGAGTCATTGTAAAGAAGGTTTATATAGTAGTTGAAAAACATGGTGTGTTTTTCAACAATAATCTAAGCTTATTTCATGCATTCAAATATTGGATTATACATTGTCATGTAATTTTCATGATTTATTCATTCCTAATATTGCACAATCCAATATGGAAATGCTAATTATGACTACAATCATTGAATAAAACAAAATAGTTTTGTATGTTTAGTTTGTTAAAAAAAAACTTGGTCATACTATAGAGAATTAATTTAGTGAATATGGTTTCATGGGTGAAAAATGAAATGAAAAAAACAGATAAATATGCACCAAAACATGTTTAAGAAGATGTGCATTGAAAATAGAGACACAAAACATAAAAATTGATCCAGGAGATAAAAACATAGGGTTTTTTCAAAAATACAAATTGTTTTGTAAGTTTTGCAAATGGCCACTAGGAAAGTCAAGAGGTTTTGAAAAACTAATTTATTGAACCTTTGACATACATACCATTTTTTTTCATAAATGCAAAATATTATGAAAAACATTCAACTTGCAATATTTGTTTACCCGTCTCTCTCTTTACCTCAAAATGTTGATGGTGCACATTTTCCTATGCTTGCAGAGGCCAAGATAGAAATTTTTAAACAATTTTAGATGTCATGTGAATGTTTAAAAACAAATTCCACAACTATTTTTAAAACTACACCAGTAGGGATTTTATTTTCAGTACAAAATATACAACATGAAAACATAGATTTTTTAGTAGAAATAAAATGGTAGAACCAAATCCCTTCCTCATCTGTCACCATGAATCATTCTGTAGACACTAAAATTAGGTCACACTCCCCTTTGGTCCCTCGAAAAATAAACACCCTTCATCACATTAACCTAGCCATGGCCCCCTTCACTCCACTAATATTAATTTAATTAAGTTAATTTAATTAATTCATTATCCTCACCATATTTATTATTTAAATATATTAATTAGGGATAATGTCCACATACATCTCACCTAGACACCTCATCAAGCCAACTCACCCTAAGACCTATTCTTAGTAAGTTGCCATAACTAACTAAGACTTACCCAAACCCTAAAAATCAATGCCTACATTCTCTCTAACCACATTCCCGCATGCTTACAAGACACTTCCAGTATAATCCATGGGTTAACAACACGAAATCCCATAAAATCAAGAGGATCTCCCTAGTTTAGTAAACCTGGGAAATCTCGCCTTGACCGACGCCGGTTACCCCTAACCGTCACCGGTTAAGTCAGAACCGTCGGTCACCTTTTAATCCCCAAAACAACCTTATTTTGGAGGTTGGAAAACATTGGCACATTCCTGAGAGACATCACATCTTGTGAGAATGAATTTTAGCAAGAACACGCATGCAAGGAAGGAGATCAAGCATTTTCTCCTGCACAACCATCTAGCACTCACCCCAGTAAGGATTTGATCCAACCAAGCAAAAAGGAATGCACATATAGCCCATGCAGAAGCTTTCATACAATCATTGATTATCTGCAGCCTTCAATCTCTTACCAGCATCTTCATCCCTCACTCACAAGCACCCATGACTATAATCCAAGTAAGTGGAACTTTATGCTCCTCTGGTTCATTTCATTTCATCATTATATTGCCACCATTTGCTCTCTTACCCACCCATAGACCTCCATTAATACTCACCCCTACATATCCCCATTAAAACCTCAAAAAATCTCACCCAAACCACCTAATACCTCATTCCGACCAACCAAAGTCCTTGGTGCAATCACAAAGGAGACCCAAAACTCATTCTGTGGCATTCCTAGTTTTCCACAGTAACTGACACTAGTTACACCCAACTATCGTTAGTCACCATTAACCGGAATTGGTCTCTGTATGTACTCATACAACCTATAATAGGGACCTATTCACCTAATTCCACATCACCCTTATTCACCTGTGATCTACCTGAGACCTCTGTTAGACCTGCAAGGACCCAGAACGAGTTACTTGACCTTCAAATATTCTTTTAACTTAGCTTGTTAGATTAGATCTTTCTTATTTTATTTTGGATGAGATACCCAAATCATTTCAACTACGATAGGATTTATTTTATTACCGACATTAAATTGTTTTAAACAATAGACTAACAGTCATCTAGGAAGTATCACACTTCCTGGATCTAGCACATGCTAGGCAGTTCACTGCACATATTTTTTAACTCTTTCTGGTGGTCTTGTTTTCCATTACAGGTAGTTCCTCCTAGCCAAAAGGAAGCTCTCACAATCAGCTGTGGATTTAGAAGTCATACGCGTGCAACAACTCATCAACCAACATTTCAATAGGTATTCCTCCTACGCCCGTTACCCTATCTATTTCGTTAATATTTCAAAGAAACGTCTAAGAATCAGGTGAAACATTTTAGCACACCCGGTGGGACCCATTTGAGGTTTCTTGCATTTTATTCATTCCTAGGAAAATTTGTGTGTTTTTTTCCCTTCTGAAAAGAATACACATTAATTTTCTTCCTTGGTAACCTACACTTTCTTTTTATTTGTTCTAAAAGAAATATTTCTTTTTGTGTACTTTAAAAAACCATTTCTTCTCATTTCTTACATTTTAGTGAAAGAGCATCCCTCTTTCTCTTCATATATTTGTGTCATCCAACTTCACATTTTGATTTGGGCTTAAAATAAGTGCATTGCATTCTAATTTATCACATTAGCTCACATTAATTGAGGGCAACCTATACGTTGGAAGTCATTCCCAGCTGATGGTTGACAAACAAATCGTAGAAAGCACATCTCTCTCTCTGAGTCTTACCACATTGCACAAATTCAAAACAAGTACATATTCTTAAACAATATCTTTCCTAGGAACACCTGTCAATGATCGCACTGATCTGAGGATTGGTAGGTACTCCCCAGCTCGTTCTTCTATTGAGTCATACTTCAGAGCAAAGCCTACCCATGCCATAACATACCTGAAACCTCACCTTTTAGATCTCCTTCTTTGTAGGAAGCCATCCTCACCAAAAAAATTCTATTCTACAATTCATGAGTCATTCCTTAAATAGCATAAGCTAGACAAACATAATATAAAAGGCACTCTTAGGGTCACATTTTTTTTAGTGTTTTTTCTTGGCTTGCATTTTGAGGTGAGAGGCCACTCTCTTCATTTATTTTGTATTTTTCCTCACACACTCCTCATCATAGTTGGTGTATTCCGACTCTTCTTGAGTGTGCCTGGACCATATTCTCATCATTCTCAAAATTATGGGTTTGATTCCTCATCCGATTTTAATTCACAACCACTTTTCTTTCATCACTATTTCAATTTCATAGTGACTAGTGTCGGTCCAGTGACCGTCGTCGGTTACCCTCTCACCGTCGTTGGTTATACCAAACCGGCGTTAGTTCTAGGTCCTTTTGTTAACCTACCCAAAAGGACATTTTATTCATCTTCTTCAGCTTTTCAAAGTCCCTATCACTGCTATCATTCCCTTTGGCCTTGTAAACTCATCAGATTTGGCATACTTGCTAGATTTGACCGTATACCTTGTTTTTCATTCACTGTCCATTTTCTATAGTGACCGGCAGCAGTTACCTGTGATCGGTGTTGGTTTACCCTAACTAGCATCAGTTAGCCTGTGTCACTTTCCAGGAAACATTTTGCACCTAATCCACCTCTTACCACTTGTTTCACCTATCCTGATGGTTTTTCTGTGTCATTTACAGAGAAACAACCCAGCCTGATCAGTACTAGTTCACATGGTGCTAACCTGAAGACAAGCAAGCGCACTCATATTCCATGCCAGTTGTCAACCACTCCCACCTAGTCCTTCACCACCTTCCATTTTATCACCAGTCATGGATCCTATCCAACCTATCACTATTACTACTAGAGATGAGGAGTTCACACAACTCCTTAACCAAAAACCTTTCACCTCGTAGTTTTATCTTTCCCACTCATCCACTAGAGATGCCTCAGGTTAGTTGATATATGGCATGTCTGTATCTCTCCCGCTGACTCTCATTCCCACTCCTACGTCAGCTTCATCTATCTCTGCGATGCCCACATCTAACCTACCCCTAGTCATTTCATATCTAGGGCCTATACCCACTATGACTATTGTGTTTTCTACCCCCGTTACACCCACCACATCAACCATACCTTCAAAAACCACCCAAAATGCAACCTCATCCACCCCTAATGTCTTGCATATACCCGTAGCTACATTACCACCTCCGATGTTGGTGACCCCTACCCCTTTTTAGAATGTGGTCCTTTCCATTCCACAATCATTAGCCCCTATTTCCACTAGGGTTACCCAGACCCTTCCACCTCCATATACATACTATCAGTAGCCTCCTGTTTCATCTATTATTCACTCTGGGTATGTACCCCCTATTTCACTACCTTCTTCTCAATCAACCTACATGGCAGCACCATATATCTGAGTGTCACCCCTGTTATATGCCAAAAACCAATCCTCTCATGCTACAGGAGGCACCCAATCATCGTAACCTACCAACAACCTAATAAAATTAATGATGGATAAGATACAGACATTGGAGGCATCGATTTCTGGCTCCCGCAACACTCTCACATGCGACGATATTTGCAATGAGCCCATCCACCCATCCATTCCTATTCATCCATACCCTGTGCATTGGGAGATGCCTAAATTCAAGCACTTCAATAGCAAGGAAGACCCACAACAACATTTGTGGTCATTCAAACACGGGTGCTACCTAATCACTCATGATGATGCTTTTCTCCTAAGAACCTTTCCCATGTCTTTGACTAGAGCTACATTAGATTGGTATAGTAGGTTACCTAGACACTCTATATTCTCATTTAATCAAGTAGCCCAAGCCTTCTTGGATCACTTCTCCATCAATATTGTCAAGAAGGTTACCATGACTGACCTATACTCCACGCGTCAGTATGAGGATGAATCTATCACAGATTTTGTCGCTCGCTGGCGTAGCTTGATCAATCAACTCACCTTCCAACTATCAAAAACACAACTAATCAAAATCTTTACATGAGCTTATGCTATACATATCTCACCGACCCTACAGGTTCAAACCTGCCAAAAATTTGATGAAGCATTCACCATGGCATGAAAGCTATAGGTTCAGGCCATTGAAGAGAATAAAATCCAATTATGTAATAAGAATTCAGAATTTAAGTCGAATGATACCTCTTCTTCTTCCAAACCACAAAATAATTATTCAAAAGCTAAGGGCACCACTAACATAGTGGTACTCAAAGCCGGTCCATCTCATCCGTCAAATCAGGCTACCCCCTCATCTAATCTCTCACCCGTCCAGAATTTTCAATTCAGACGAGAACAACGGAAATACACCCCAATTGGGGAGCCTTACTCTTCTGTCTTAGAAAAGCTTATCAAATCTGGGGCCATCACCCTTCCACCCATAAAACCACACACTCGTTTTGATCCTACTCGCCCCATGCCCACATGGTATAAAGAACATGACTTCTATAAATATCATCGAGTAAAGGGTCATAGTGATGAAAATTGCATCACTTTCAAAAATATTGTCCAAGAGATGCTCGAGAAAGGTGATTTAAGCATGGATAATCCTAACACACCTGCCAACCAAAATCTACACATCTTAATGAAACCATTTCCTAATCATTCCCCTTCATCTGATCAAACCGGTGAGGCCTCAACTCATGATACCCATACCCATGAGGTCCACGCTATTTTTAGTGACACACGTGTTGCTTCCCATATTCTATCCATATAGGATATTCTAGCCTGTAATCCTCTTTCCACATCTGAACAAACCTCCCCTATTTTTTCACCCACAGAGGCACACCTTTCACCTCCTTCCTCACTTATGGAGGAGTGTTCCGCTAACATCGAGACCATTTCACCTTTGGCTCCTCCACCTAGAGAAATAATACCCACAGTACTTTTTCAGTCCACGGAGGATACTTATTTACCTCCTCCACCCATAGAGGAGCTCAAATCATCTCCTCCCCCTATCACAGACCCTGTTGAGATACCTTTGCCTCTTAGTGAGCATTCTCCATCAGCTACCCAAGATCTTGCAGACTTATTTTCAGATCTCTTACCCACAGAAGCTGTAGCTGGCCAATTCCCTATCTCTAAGACACATTTTACAGGAATTTCCATTAGGTCCTCTTCAACTCCACCTACAAACATGTTATTCTCACGTTTGGATGATCACTTAGATTATGTGGATAGGGCCTTACTCTGGGGGTTCCTTTTGCTTCCTGTCTCAATGTAGATGTAGATGTCACTTGTTGATACTTCCACTATCTATCCAAAAAAAATTGACCAATCCAAATGAACACAACCACCTCTATCACAAATTCTTCCACAACACCCATCATAGCTCAACATAAACCCTTACCCATAACCCAAACTACATCTAAATTCAAACCCACACATACATCATCTTCCTTGACTAAACCTATTACCACCTTAGGGGTCACCCCAACCACCAGCCTTACTCATCCACCTATCAAACTAGATTTAGCTACATCCTCAAAATTCAATGCCACACCTATTCTAACACCCAAACAGAAGAACAAAACCCATAGATCTCGTATCCCGGCTGTTCCGATCACACTTGCACTTGTCTCATCTATCTTAGGACCTCAATCCCCCAACATGGTTAAGAAACCTCTACCCGTCATTAAACCAAAAACACAACAGCCCATCCCTTCCTCACAAACCTCTAACCTACCCAAGCACCCAACACTACTTACACCCAAACCTGCAACATCTTTACCACCCATACCTCCAATACTCTCTGTAACTTCTTCACTACCCACTACACTTTAGTCTCTGTCCCTCACACCCCCTGCACGACCCGCATCATCTACCTTCACAACACCTTCATTATCCCCCTAGGTAGCTCGTCCTCTTCCCCCATATGTTTTTCCTTCTATACCTTGTATACCCATATCACCTTTACCTAAGATGGTGCAACCCAAAGCCAAAACTTTGCTACCTCCAAATAAGGTAGTCAAAGCAACCACACACCCTCCTACCCATTCATCTACCATACCCCTAACCAAACAAACACGACCAACACCCAAGACCACACCAGCACCCAAAACCATAGCTTGACCTATTCCCCCTCCTGCGAGGAGTGTTCATCAATAATCAGGCGTACCTACACCCAAACCCACTTTTACCTCTCATTGTGACCCACTAGCGGGATCCATGCCAAAATTTTAACCAACCTCCTTGAGACTTCTGTCATTACATTATCGTCGCTCAAACCTTACGACCCCCTCAAACCCAAACCAAAAGGGTTTGATGACACTAAAATTTTTACCTACCATAATGTGCCAAGGCACGATGTGGAGAATTGCAAGGCCTTGAAAACCATCCTTATCTAATTGTGTCCTCAAAAATCCAACTTTGATGATGATGACATTCTCGATGAGGACCCTACCTCACCAACACCCATTCCCACATTTTCCACTCAACAACCATAACCTCCACCCCCACAGCTTTAAGAACCACCTCCAATATTTGAAATTAACATGGTTCGCATCAGAGAACTTACCACACCACCACCCAAATGTCATTGTTCCCAACTCACCTCACAGGGTTTTTCTCCTCCAGTAGGTTTTTTTCCTGTCATGTCATTATACCACTCACCCTACACCTTCTCCATTTTCCAACTCCCCTCAAATCAACATGATACACATCACTACATGTGCTCAGAAGGATAAAGGTAAAGAAAAGGTGACTGACCCACCAACCAATCCTATACCCAACATACCATCTGCACCCATACCTAAAATCACTATCTGTGGCCCCACATACCCCATTTCTAATGGAGTCACACATCGCACCATGCTCAAACAATTACACCAGTCTCCCCTCAAAATTTCCTTATATGACCTCATTCAAACCTCGGAATCCCATCGTCAAGCTCTCATGGAGGTTCTTCAATCTATTGAGGTTTTTTCCAATGACCCTACACCCATAGCCTCCATCATCATGCCTCATCATGTAGCTTCTCTTACCAAATTACCACCTTCATCTTCACCCCACCCTATTCACCAAGTAGCCTCCCTTAGCTTCTCAAAGGAGGAGATCGTGCCACACTAAAACAATGACCAAGATCTAGCTCTCTTCATCTCTAAACACATCGATGACATATGGGTGCGATGGGTGATGATTGATGGGGGTTCTAGCATTAACATAATTTCATCCCATGTATTCACTCAAATGCGCATACCCGATAATTACATGCATAAACATCCTGTATGTTGCATTCATTCAATGACACTATCACCTCTACACTAGGCACTATCATCCTCCATGTTTGCATGGGCCCCCGCACTATTCCATAATTATTTTATATCTTGGAGGGGGAATTCCAATATAAATTGTTACTTGGCAGAACCTAGATTTGTGTCATGTGTTTCCTTCCTTCCACTTTGCATTGTTGTCTAAATTTTGAGCATGAAGGGCACACCTATAATATCCTAGTTGATCCATCACCTTTCAAAACATGTAACATGCTCTACCGACCCAATGACATTCTCATACCCATTAAAGCATCTACCTATGTGACCACCGCCGCTTCTTCTATGCCTCCGCTTACCAATACCATCGCCACCTCCACCAAACATTCCTCTTCTGCTCCTACCAGTGCCATAACCTCCATAGCCAACCCATCAGCTTCCCAATCCATTAACGCCACCTCCACATCAAACTCTGACATATCATCTATTTCAGCTACCTACATACCAACCATTGATCCCTTAGAAGGAATTTTTCAACACCTAACTCTAGGGGAGTACCACCTATATAGTGTCAACACATTTCTTACTCCACAAGAGTAATGAAGTCTTCACCAACACCCTTGTTATGATCACCACATAGGATAACACCTCCTTTATGGTCCTCCTCACCTTCGTATCAGTCTCACATATGGGGGACTTGATACTACCACTTACACACTCGAACCCCCCTCACAAACCCACCCATTTTCCGTTGACTTCCAGTCTCTCACCAATTGTCATTTTTCCCACACCTTCCTACACCGATGTGCGTGGAAAAGTTTTAGTTTTGGATTTTATGAGAAATTCCGCCATACCATTATTCCATGTACCACCCACAAATACAATGACTGTAGTGGTATCATCTTTCCTGAACCACCTACCAAACATGACCGCATTGAACTCATCAAGGACATCAGCTCTTCTCCACCTTATTCACCCGCTCTACCTTCATCACCACTTTCGCTGATGGAGCCGATGGATCTTGAATCTATCCCTTGTAAAAAAAAATCATAAACACCATTTCCTTGGGGCCTTTGACTTATCAACGTGAGGGCGAGGCCCCTTCCTCTCTTCCCTTCCTGTATCCTGAAATGATCGATGACGATACACTTTTAATTAATGTCATTCAATGTCAGGATGATGAATCTATACTCACCTACCTTGGTGCAGAAGACTTATATATTCATTTGTCATTACCTTCTGAGATGCAAACCATGTTGAATGAATCAACTATCGAGATTAAAATTCACACTCAGGAAGACCCGCACATCCTAAAGATTGGTCAATATTTCGATGATGTTGAACAGGAAGCCATCACTTCTTTTCTCAAAGATCATAACCACACTTTCACTTGGTCTTAAGTAGAAATGCCTAGTATTGACCCCACCATTGTGGTCCACAATATCATCACTGTTCCCAATGCAAAACCCATAAAAAAAGCTAAGGAAAATACACCCTCGCATTGCCCTTCTCGTCAAAGAAGAGCTTCAACGTCTTCTTTCTATTTCCTTCATATTACCCATTTATTATCCTCGCTATATTTCTAACATTGTCCCTATCACTAAGGTGACAGGGGAACTCTGCATTTTCACATACTTCCATGACCTCAACCTAGCCTTCCCAAAAGATGACTTTCCCTTACCCGGTATTGATCAACCGGCTGACCTTACCACTGGTCACGAGATGTTATCACTCATGGATGGCTTCTCAGGTTATAACCAAATCTTGCTTACCCAAGAAGATCATCACAAGACCTCGTTCATCACCCCTTAGGGGACCTTCTTCTATCGAGTCATGCCTTTTGGTCTTGAAAATGATGGTACCACATATCATCGGGCTATGACTTACATCTTCCATGACATCATGCATCGCATATTGGAAGATTACGTGGACGATCTCTTGGCTAAATCTAAATGCCACTCTGAACACCTTGTCATCCTCAAAACCATTTTTGACCATCTCATTAAATATTACGTCTGCCTTCAACCTAAGAAGTGAATCTTCACAGTCCTCTCAGGAAAACTCCTAGGATTTATTGTTTCCCTACATGGTATAGAATTTGACCCTGCTAAATTCAAGGCCATTTTGGAAATTCCTCCGCCCACTAACCTTAAACAACTCCGTAGCCTGTAAGGTAAGTTTCAGTCTATTCACCATTTCATTTCACAATTATCTGATCGGTGCTAACCATTTCATCATCTACTTAAGAAGGATGTCTCCTTTAAATGGGATGATGACTATCAAAAAGCTTTTGAGGCCCTCAAATAGTACCTTCTCCAACCAATCGTACTCATTCCACCTAAAGACGATTAACCTTTTTACCTATACATCTCAGCTATCGATCACTCCTTGGGATCCATGCTCACTCATCATGATGAACAACACAGAGAGAAGGTGGTTTATTAAAAAATCCATACTATTTTTGGATTACGAAACCCAATACACCCATCCCAAAAAAAAATTCTTAGCCTTATTTTTCATTACCACCAAAATCCTCCATTACCTACGCAACCACAAAACCTATGTTGTGACCAACACTGACCCCTTACACTTCATGTATGCCAAACCTTATCAAAATCAATGTGTCACCTGATGGCTTATGCTTTTAACTAACCTTGATCTCGAATTCATTCCTAAAAATTCCATCAAGGGCCAAGAAATCACTAATCAACTGGCCGACACAACTATTTCCAGGGATCAACCCTCTAATTTTGACTTTCCAAATGAGTCAATTTCTACCCTCTCCCTAGATGAGCTTGCTTATCAGATGAAACTCTTCTTTGATGGTTCTAAGTGTCAGCATGGGGTGGGGCTAGTATTATCCTCATTCCACTTGATGGTGAGCCCATGCCTTTGTCTTTCAAACTTGATTTTGAATGCACAAACAATATCACCAAATATGAAGCACTCGTATTAGGTCTCCAAGCTGCCTATGCCCTAGATGTCAAATCAATAAACATCTTTGGTGACTCTTAATTGGTCATAAACCAAGTCAATGGTATATACCAATGTCATAACGAGTTGATTCAAAAGTATAAACATCATGTAGACATACTTTTGACCACCTTTGACCGTTACACCCTTCAAACCATCCCACGTTCAACCAACAAATTTGTAGATACCATGGCCTATTTGGCTTCCCAAATACCTGCTTCATCTGCCAATTCTAAAATCTTTTTCACCGTACAATGACTCCAATCACCTTCTTATCTACCTCACAATGTTTACTCTCTTGGAACCATCACCTCTAACCAAAGTGACCTTTGGTACAAACAATACTCAAGCTATCTTTTTCTCTCCATCTTACCTCCTGATCTCACCCATAACGGACAATGCACCTTCCTTGAAAAGGTCTCTCATTATGTCATCCTGGGGGGAATCCTCTATAAGCGTAGCTTTGATGGTATTCTCTTACGATGCCTCACAAGTTCCAAAATTCCTTATACCATTAAGGAGGTTCATGATGGCATATGTGGAGGTCACTTCAGTGGCCTTGTTGTTACTAAATGTATTCTTCACCTGGGCTATTACTGGTCAACCCTTAACCATGATTGTTGTGACTATGTCAAACATTGTGTAAAATTCCAACAACATGCCAATCTTCATCATATACCTAGTCACACCTTACAGGTCACCCGTGACCTTTGGGCCTTCTCTTAATGGGGTTTGGATCTTGTTAGAGAAATCAATCCCCATTCTTCCCAACACCATCAATGGATCATCACCACTACCAAATACTATACAAAATGGGTTGAAGTCATACCACTCATCTCCATGAAATCCAAGAAAATATGTGAGTTCATCAATAATCACATTGTTTTTCACTTTGGTGTTCCTCATCGCCTCATCACTGACAATGGAAAACAATTCAAAAATAAAACATTGTAAAAACTTTACGACACCTTTGGCATTCATATCAGTTTCTCATCACCTTATTACCCACAAACTAACAACCAAGCCAAATCCACTAACAAAACCCTAAAAAAAATTCTTATGAAAGTGGTTAATGATACTGGGAAGGATTGGCATACGCACATTCCTTTTTCCCTATGGGCATACTGCACTAGTATTTGCACTTCCATTTCCACCACACCATTTTCTCTAGTCTATGGTACTGAGGAGGTTCTACCTCTCGAAGTTTAGATTCCCTCACTCTACATTTCTCTCCATGACATGATTAATGATGATGAATTTCGTCAGGACCATTTAGCACAGCTAGATTTATTAGATGAACATCATCTTAACACTCTTGACCACCTTCAATTTTACCAAAAATGTATAAAACGTGCCTATGAAAAATGTGTCCATGAACAAACCTTCCAATTCGGTGACCTTGTCTTGAAAGAAAATCAACATGTAACTAAAGAAGAAAAAAGTAAACGGGGCAAATTTTCTCCTAATTGGCTTGGACCATACATCATGACTCATACTTATGGATCAGGTGCTTATCGTTTATCTTCACTTCATGGTAAACCTGAACCTGAGCCCCTTAACACCTTGCATCTTCAACCATTATATTGTCTACTTTTAGTCCTACCTCACCTTTTGTCTCTTTCCATTCTTGTCCCTTAAGTGCTATCCACTTTATACACCTCACCAATGATTAAACAAGAATCATGTGAGTCCCATCACTTGTTATTTTCTCTTGAATATGTGTACCATGGTGCTACACAAAGCATGATTCTCATGGATACTTTTTATCTACCTTTAGATGAGATCCCATGGTTGTTTCACCTTTATTTTTGAACAAGAATCTTATTCTTCACCGTGGTCTTGTCCATGACTTCAAATCCCTCACATGGGACCCAACTCCTTGAGTCAAAATTTTAATATAAAAGATGACTCCCTTAAAAGGACGTCTTCCTCTTGACAACTGCTACTATAAATAGACTGTACCCTCGAAGGATAGCTACGTAAATCCCTTAAAAAAAGAGAGAATTTGAAGCTTCTCACATTGATTAGCTTCACGAAGACCTCAAGGAGTTAAATTCCTCATCCCATATAGACTTCCCGCATCGATCAATCTATCTTACATATAATTCAAAATAGAAAAAATTTAGTCATGGGCTTGCCCATTGTGACTTAGATCTCTTTCCTGAAGATCATGCTACCTCATATCATATAAACTTAACCACATTTCCTCATTTTCACCATTCCTACTCCCATTTCCTACTGTGTCAAGGGACCTCTTGGAAACCAAGACATTTGGTGATCATGTGACTACTTTTCACCATAGAACAATCAATCATGTAGTGTCTTTAGGGTCTTACATTCATCACCTCCTCCAAGGTATGATCTACTTGGTATGATCCTAACCACTCAGGTGGATTTATTTCCCCCTCTTATCTTTTAACTGTCTTTATTATGTTTTGATTAACTTATACAGGGATTGGTCCTTGATGCTTACCTTTGCGGTAATCTCCTTCTTCTTTCACCATAATCAACCTCACCTACATCACTTTACCTATAACCCACCCACACTTAATAAACCTAAACCCACACCATGCCTAAAACCTACTAACTCATTTTCATACCTCCTCATATTCTTCCCTAGCTTATGGGAGAACTACATTTGCTTGAGGTCCCTTTTCGCCATGACTATGTAGGTAGCACTCCGACGGCATGGGGCCCTTGGAGGTTAGCTTGGCCACTTTCTACCCTAAACAATTCATCTTTTATCTTCCTAACATTACATCATACCTCACTTATTTTCCCTTTTATACACAAAATTGGAAATTAAACCACATACATAATAAGTTGCTTCAAAATTTTATCATCATCACAACATACATTTATTACACCTACCATTTATCTATCACCAGTATGCATAGATTATATCACATCTCACATATGACACACATTATCATTCATTGCACAAAATAATGAATCACAATTTCACCTAATTTGAACACAACCATGCCTAAACCAATCCTAACTCCACCATGCGTAAACAAACCTAACTCGATCCATGCCTATGACCTAACTCAACCATGCCTAAAACATGACCTGAATCGATCCATGCCTAAACTAACCTGACTCCATCATGCCTAACTCACCTAATTTCTGTCCAGGACACCACAAAAAATACAAAATCTCATTAACACACAAATAACTCGAAACTCTCATCAAAACATCAAAAAATCAAGAATCTCATGTATCTCATCATATAAATAAATATGTATCTCAATACAACATACATGGATATCCCATGATGTCCATCATCTCAAAATCATCAGCATGCAGGCCGATACTCAATACAAAATGTCATCAGCATGCAGGTCAGTCTCATATCCAATAAAATAATGAACCAATACAAAATATCTTCTGCACACAAGCCAGTATATTCTCAAAATATATAAAACCTCTCATACATCCTCACTATCTTCGTCACGCAGGCTAGTATGTGATAAAAAATGTAACTATCTCTCAGCACACACACCAGTATATATCACAAAAATGACTATCATACATCAAATATCAAAAGCCCGATATCAGGGATCTCAGCGGATATCCTCCATCTCTATATCACTTGTACCCTTTGCCTCCTCATCCCTTGTCTGGAAACCTACTAGCATCTCCCCACCCATCATAGGTGGTGGCTGAGTCCCTGATGGTGCCTCACCTAGAGCTAGTCTTCGTGATATGGTAGCATCTCCCTGATTTGGCCTCAAAGCTCGATGGCCCCTATTCTCTCCACACTATGAGTGTGGGATCTAGTCCTCTCACTTGACGCCTGTTGTGCTCGGTACTCTCCATAGGATAGAAATTCTATCCCGACCACCATCAGCTAGACCTGGTAGTATCTGGCCTCACCTAGATCATCCCGTAACCTAGATATAGGCACATTCTGTGGTGGTCCCATAGGTCTTGGCCCCTGTACCTATCCTATGGGACCCTGTCCCACTCCTTCCTGTGAATTGGGACCTAGACCCGGTGCCTGTGGTGGTGCCCCCTACCCCTGTGCCTGTATATGGGCCTGTAAGGCCCCAATTTGTGCCTGGGTTGTGGCCAACTAGCCCTACAAACCTGCCACCTATGCCTATAAGGCCACTACCTAACCATCATCCCCCTCTCCATATACATCCCCACCACCAGCCATCTGGGCCTGCAAACTATCCACCTATACATGTAGCTCGGCTACCTCTACCTCTGTACTCTTCAATTGTGTCTGCACTATACCCAACTAGGTAATCAGAGTAGCCACTTGCCCCTGTAGGGCATTTGTCTACACCATGATGGTGGCTAGATCTGACTACCCTATTCTGGGTGGTATAGCTCATAAGTGAGCCGCCCACCACTATCTGTACCTATCTGTGATCCTAGAATCATCTATCTACCCATCCACTGCCTATTCCTCCTACCTTGTGGGCACTATAGGCTATGGTAGATGTAAATGCCTCTCCACGTCATCTCTCCAATACTGCAGGAAGGGTGGAGGTACATCCTATGATAGCCCAAACTACCACTAGACTCTATCCACCGGGATCATCTCATGCTCCCCAGCATGGCAACCCTGGATCCATCTCAAAAGTTGGAGCTCAGCTAGCTCCTCCTTTACCCTATTACCCTGCCTATCCCTCCTTTACCTTGACCATTTACCCTTTACCCTTTACCCTGACCATTTACCTCACCTACCCTTTACCCTGAATATTTACCTCACCCTCCTGACCTCATCATTTACAACCTACCTTTTTCCTCCTTTGGGGACTCCTTATTTTACCCATCCCTTGGCCTTACTCATTCCATGACCTAGATATTTGGACTTGGACCATCGCTAGTGACCTTTGACCTCAAGTGTTCACTATACCTTGTGGCACTGTTACCTGTGTTGTTGACCTAATGACCTTACCTAGCCTATTACCGTGACCGTTTATCCTGACCTTACCTTTGGTTTATTGGAACATACCTAAATGTTCCTACACCTAACCTACATTGTGTTTCCTGACCATATCATATACCTTGGATACCGGAATCATTTCGACCTTGTTTAGATAAACCTATCAACCTTGGATGATGTAAATTTTACCTGATCTTCAACTCGGTAGTGTGCTGCAATTTATATGTGTGCGTGCATTTGATTGATACTACCTTTGACCCTGACCCATTACCTAGATTTCCCACATAGACCTTTAACCCTTTTTCCCCCATTCCCCACCTTCCCCTTTCTCACATTTACCTTTTATCAAACCACTCACCAATTCAGCCTTTGGCCTTGTCAGTTCTTGGTTTGAGGGGGATCACCTTTACCCACACTTGGGAAACCACATCTTTTTTTTTAGCATCGCTTACCAATACAAGCTATGCAACAAAAAGGGGTAAAATGTAGACACTAAAATTAGGTCACACTCCCCTTTGGTCCCTCGACAAATAAACACCCTTCATCACATTAATCTAGCCATGGCCCCCTTCACTCCACTAATACTAATTTAATTAATTTAATTTAATTAATTCATTATCCTCACCATATTTATTATTTAAATATCTTAATTAGGGATAATGTCCACATACATCTCACCTAGACACCTCATCAAGCCAACTCACCCTAAGACCTACTCTTAGTAAGTTGCCATAACTAACTAAGACTTACCCAAACCCTAAAAATCAATGCCTACATTCTTTCTAACCACATTCTCCAATGCTTACAAGATGCTTCCAGTCTAATCCGCGGCTTAATGACACGAGATCCCAGAAAATAAAGAGGATCTTCGTAGTTTAGTAAACCTAGGAAATCCCATCTTGACCGACGCTAATTACCCCTAACCGTCGTTGGTTAAGTCAGAACCACCGTCGTTCACCTTTTAATCCCCAAAACAACGTTATTTTTGAGGTTGGAAAACATTGGCACATTCCTAGGAGACATCACATCTTCCGAGAATGAATTTTAGTGAGAACATGCATGAAAGGAAGGATATCAAGCATTTTCTCCTGCACAGCCATCCAGCACTCACCCCAGCAAGGATTTGATCCAACCAAGCAAAAAGGAATGCACATGTAGCCCATGTAGAAGCTTTCCTATGATCAGTGATTATATGCAGCCTTCAATCTCTTACCAACATCTTCATCCCTCACTCACTAGCACCCAGGACCAGAATCCAAGTAAGTGGAACTTTGTTCTCCTCTGGTTCATTTCATTTCATCATTATATTGTCACCCTTTGGTCGCTTAGCCACCCACAGACCTCTATTAATACTCACCGCTCCATATCCCCATTAAAACCTTTCCAAATCCCACCCAAACCACCTAATACCTCATTCTGATTAACCAAAACCCTTGGTGCAATCACAAAGGAGACTCAAAACTCATTTTGTGGCATTCCCTATTTTCCACAGTAACCGGTACCGGTTACACCCAACCACCATCAGTCACCCTTAACCAGCATCGGTCTATGTATGTGCTCATACAACCTAGGTCAGGGACCTATCCACCTAATTCCACATCACCCTTATTCACTTGTGATCTACCTGAGACCTCTGTTAGACATGCAGGGACCCAGAACTAATACTTGACCTTCGTATCTTATTTTAACTTAGCCTGTTAGATTAGATATTTCTTATTGTATTTTAGATGAGATACCCAAATTATTTCAACTACGATAGGATTTATTTTATCACCTGCATTAAATTAATTTAAATAGTGGACTAACAGCCATCTGAAGTACCCACATTTTACACACACAATGTCAACAGTAAAATACCAGGATAACTTTTTTTTACTTACAATGCTCGCTACACACAACACAGCAAGGGTTCCGAGTACAGAAACTTGACTCGCATATGAAAATCACATAAGTCATCTACTCACATAGACTCAAGAAAACAACATAGGCATGTTGACGCCACACTTTTCCCAATGAATGGTTACTAGTAAGGACTCGACCACAAGAAAAATGACTTTAGGAATGGCGAAACCACAACACATCATTTCTTTTTTTGTATTTTAGTTATGGTTAACCCTCCAAGAACATTATTTCACAAGGATAAATTTCTCATTTGTCCACCTACATAAACTTTAAGTTCATTCCACATTTACTTTGCAGTTTGACCATTTTAAGTTGGCTGTTTATTCTTTACAAAACTTTCCTTAACTTGCATTCCTATTTGATATAATTCCAAAGCATATAAAGTACTTAATTATCTTGACCTTTTGCTAAGAATATTCTTTGATCACAGAAAACTTATTTCACAACCATAGTTAATAAAGGTTAATAACTTATTGACTTCCATTTATATTTATACATCTTTTGTTTTCTCAATGTTAGATCACACCCAGGGCAATACATATTCTTTGAAACACATAATGATATTTAATTGAGTTATAAGGGCTCCAAGAGTGGCAGTATCCCTAACCTCAATTCTTTTTTTTACTCTCGTATGCTTTATTTTTCTACGTCACACTATGGTCACATTTTTACCATCGTTTTATAATAAAAGAGTTATGAAAGCACTTGTCTGACATCTTAAGGACGTACATGGTTAGAAGCATTATAAGCTACCCATGAACCACAAGTGACCCATGTTCGCAAAGATTCCATGTCTCTACATTTCATGATTCCTCATAAGGAATATTATTTATTCCTTAATTCCATAAAATGACATAACAAGGGATTTTGGGACAAGATTTCATTTTCTAAGGTTCTCTAAAACCAACATCTTTCAAGACAATTTTGTATGCAAGGAGTTAAATTATAGTTTTCTACCCACAATTTAACATCCTAAACGACTAGGGTTTAGTTTTAATTCTGATTTTCACTTAGGGATTTATGCTCTATTATAGATTAGATTAAGGTTCAAAACATATTCACCCTATAAACCCTCCGTAGAAGATCAAAGCACTATATTATCACTAGCCAAAGATAGCACCTATAGCTAAGAGAATCTATTTACTAGCAAAATTTTGAGTGATAGAACCACTATTTTACTAGCTCCCTGATGTCATCTGGATCCCACAAGAAATTCATTTGATGCAGAAGATTTATTTGACTGTGTTGCTCTTATATGTCTGGTTTATGTCAATGCCACTAAACGTACCTAATAAGATGATAAACCCCGTCTTGGGATCTTATTTGTCTAAACTAGGATGTTCCATCGAGTGTAAGGGTTCGTTTGGAGGTCACAGTTTTCTACGCTAAGGGGTCAACATAGGAAAGTTAGTTATATATGAACTTTGAACTAGGGTTGACTGTTGTGGTTAGGATCCTTTATTTCATTTTCAAGGTAAAAAACACAACACCAATTATTAAACCGATACTTGCACAATGAAAGTTAACTACAAGGTATTAATTTCAATTCCACTTTTACCATAACAATTTTGGGATCAAAATAACATCCATGAAAGAAATACCAATTTCTCAAGCACTTATTAATCTAGCAACTTTTACATACTACCAATTTCAACAATAAGTATTTCAATATATTACCAAATATAAAAAATTAATTGCTCAATGCCTTTACATCATCATTCTTTCATCCTACAAAAACCACGTGAGCAAGATATCAGCAATAAATCACTGGCATGGCATCCACCCTAATCTAACATAATTATCATATTTCAGTTTCCCATTTACATATGATAATTATTACAATTTGCAATCGAAATAAAAAGGTTTACAGACATGTATTCATTACATTTCATTTTTCTTCTTTTTGTAACTCAAGAGAGAGAAAGAGAAGGGTAGAGAGAGAAAATACTATTTTTTCAAAAGTTCTAATGCACACAAAAAGTTACATTATAGTGTTTTAAACAGTTATTTACATGTGTTAAAAGTTTCCAGGGTGGTTTGGCAACCCTACGAGGGTCCCGCAGCTTCCTATTTTTACATTTTCTTAGTAGCTACAAACGATCAAAACGGGCTCGGAGGCTAAGAAATCACTTCTAAAAGTTATCCTCTGATGAGAACACACACCACGATTAAATTTATATGTGTCCCCAGATATACCAAGAGTTCATAGCAACTGACAGGATTAAAAAAGAGTGAACGGTTTGTGTTTGGCGGCAAGTTTTCCGGGTCAACCGGTCGTAATAGGCCCTGTGCAAATTGAACAAAAGTTAGCTCAAGGGCTCAGAAAACCACATCCAAAAATGACATTCGATGGATGAGAATGCCACAAGACATTTCCTACAAGTTCCCCTATATGAGGAGAATTCATCAGAGTTGATGGGACTAAGAACTAGAAAACCCTTTTCAAACGGCGACCAGTTTTTTGGAGCGACAAGTCAAAATTGGTCTAGTTTGACCTCATCAAACTGCGACCAAAGGCCTACAAAATGGCTTTGCCAAACTACCTAGAAGATTACTTTTCCCTAAGCTGAATGTTTCATGCAATTTTCTAATATAAACACTAGAGGTTTGCGAAGAGGGGAAATGATTTCTCTTTCCAGGTTTCAAATGGAGGTCCAAAACGAAAGCCAACTTTCTAGATTCAACAATTTCCTATTACTAAAAAACAGTGCAATAGGGCTCCTATAAGGGCATCAAAAAGATCTCATATGTTCGTTTGGGGTCAAACCAAAGGTCTAGGTGACTCCTCGCATACCAAGGTACACAAATGAAGCTTCACATCTCATTTTCAGGGTTACGAAGGGTACTTAGTGAGCCTCCGAAAAATGTAAAATTTAATAATTTAAAATAGGGAGAAGGTCAACTTTATCAATGGGGAGTCAAATATGTCTGGTCGATAAAACAATATTGGAGTGATCAAGATGGGTAAGAGTTTTCTAAATCATCTTGAAGTGAGGGTGATAGTTCATGGTTTAAAGTAGACGAGTTATAATGAATTCGTGAGTTACGACACGACAATTTATTATTTTGCAATGAGTTAAAGGGACATTTAACTGTATTAAAAATCCTAATAATTTAAAATTCTATTTAGTTGCAAAAGAGAACTAAAACATGAGAATTATGAGAGGTAAGGGAAGAAGAACCATGTCTAGTGGGGCGAAGCCGATCAAACCTGTAGGATGTGAGTTAATCCAAGTAGTTTCACTTGGACTCCAAAAGATTCATCCATCTATTAGGTATTCTATAAAATGGTTTGCGTGCAACAGGTCATCAAGCTTATATTTTCCTGAAAGAGCCTCATCCATAACTGGTAATGAAACAAACAAATTTGTTGAAATATTTCTGAGGATTATTGTAAAAGGAGTGCCTATTCCACTGCTTCGACCAACACACCAGCCATTCCAACTTCCCATCACCATTGATGACCATATCCTTGGAAGCTCTTAGAGCAACATGGAGCATAATAAGGTTCTCTGTACTAATTAAATGCTCTGCATTGTACATTCTGTAAATCATGGCACTCTAAGAGATCACATTTCTTTAAGGCATTCAATCAAACAGTTCACATGCCTTGAATACACTTCCACATTTTCACACATATCCACTATGTTGCTTGCAAGAACAAAATCCTACAAATGAAAACCAGATTCTATTTCTCATACCATGCTCCCAAGCTTCCATCTTGGCACACGCTGGAAGCATGCTAGCATATGTAACTAATGTGGTTGGTGCCCTACTCCAAATGGAGGAACAACATGAATTCCAAATGAGGAGATCCATGTCTTCTATATGCTGCGATAATACTATTCCATTAGAAGTTGTATCATTCTTTGATTGGTCAAATACAGGAAACAGCGCCCAAGGCACATTAAAACTATCACATTTGACAAAAAATTTCTCTCTTTTCTACTTGATGGAAGTCCATGCAGGTTCCTAAAAAAATTCATTTTGTTTTGTTTTGTTTTTGACACAGGCTAGGAAAATGTGTGTATGACTAAACCCTATCTCAAACTTGAATTTTGGCACAAGCTAGAAGGATGCTGGCAAAGAAAACTATTAGATTAGAGACCTGTTTGTTGCACACACCAAACAGTGTTACTGTCCCGTGAGGAAAACAATGTCTCCTATACACTACCATGGTTGCACTCCATGAGAAATTTGTTTCATTCTTTCCTCTGGTCAAACACTGCAACCCACATCCCAAGGCATTTGCAACTACAACATCAGCCAAAACACCTGTCATTTTTACACTAATGGATGTCACACAGGTCTGGGACTCCCCTCACGCATTCTTCAGCAACTGCTAGTGTGCAAAACTAGATCGGAGCTTCCTCCCATGGCAGTGGTGGTGGCAGCACTCCCTCTCTCCACAAAAAACCAAAATGATGGAAAAAAACCCAAATTTTCCCTAAATCCACCCCATAGATTTCACAGGTTTTTATTTATTTATTTTTAATTCTTTTTAATTTATTTATCTTTTTTTTGTTTTTTTTAATCTAAAAAAGTCATAAAACCTAAAACGAAGTAGAATAACAATAAGCACGAAGAATAATGATCACCACATTAACAAAGATAACACAAATTTATTAATAGTAATAATAATAAAAATAACACAAATTTATTAATCATAGCCCGTCAACAATGAGTAAAACAATAATAAGTACAAAATGACAATTCAATATAATAATTATTATGTAGATGTCCCTTCAAGCTAGACACACCATAACGACATCAAGACATCATTAAACCACATATAGAATTCAAGAACAAGATTTTCTTTAGCAAGGTAATCAAAACGACATTGCGGAGGCCCTCCATTAGCAACATCGGCAATGACATGGACACGGGAAGGACAGACGAGGAGGAAGGGCACTAAATATTCTCTGGGACACAGTCGAGGTCGAATAATGATCAAAAAACTCACACCCACCACCTACCCTTGCTTACCAACACCGACATCAGAGAAATATTGGGGTAAATTCAGACAGGGCATTACACCATCTAGGAAGTATCACACTTCCTGGATCTAGCACACGCTAGGCAGTTCACTGCACATATTTTTTAACTCTTTCTGGTGGTCTTGTTTTCCATTACAGGTAGTTCCTCCTAGCCAAAAGGAAGCTCTCACAATCATCTGTGGATTTAGAAGTCATACATGTGCAACAACCCATTAACCAACATTTCAACAGGTATTCCTTCTACGCCTGTTACCTTATCTGTTTCGTCAATATTTCAAAGAAATGTCTAAGAATTAAGTGAAACATGTTCCTCCCTCATCATTCTAATGGAAATGGATTTCCAAATTGGTTCGATAGATTTCTAGACTAGTGACATCATTTATCACCTTCTCCCACTCCTAAAAGTGTATACCAAAACAATAATGTCTAGGTGCATCAAATATAAGAAAAAACTACCTATAAATAATCACTTGGAATCATAAATGATTTTTTGTCACCAAAATCATATTTCTACATATCATGTGTTAACCTCGTACATTGATATAAACATTTGTGAGATAATATTAATTATTTTAAATTGATTTCATTACACAATTTTCCACAGCTAGAAGAAAATGACATAATTATGTAGAAAACAATCACATGACAAAGTATAAGACAATATAATTTTGATTTTAATTTCAATGACCTTTAGTGACATTGAATTTGTAAAAATACAATCAAAACCAAATGAAATAAATGAATGTATTGAAATAATAAAAGTGACATGGAACAACATAATTCATAAAAACCATCATCGATAGTTTATATTAATCATGATAACAATGAAAAATCATCATAAATAGTTTACATAAAATGTATACAACAACAAAAATATTAATGATTTTTTTGTACACCATCACAAGAATAGTTCTCAAATAGAGAATTACCTCTTTTGTTTTTTATTCGTAGCAATAAAATGTATGGTTTCATTAAATTTAACATGTTTCTTCACATCCTTGTGAATTGAAGGAAGGATGACCCATGGGTAGGGGGATAGTGGATGACCATGTATTAACATGGTGAAACTCTAATATCTTCACTCCAAGTAACTCCAATGGATCATCCTGAATAAAAATGTGTCATTTATGAGAACAAAATAATATTCAATCCATTCATAAGTGAATTGTTTTTGTGTGGAAGCCTCTTTGTACTTATACTAATAGGAGTGGAAATTTTAGGTCTGAAATGTTCCTTTTTTCAAAACCTTTAACTCACTCTCTCAAATCATATAAAAATATACCAGGCTATGGAAGTGGAGTGTTAGGCATGAATGCATCAAAAATATTACTTTTACTATATATGTGGTGAGAGTGGAATGTAATGGTAGACTAATTTTTTCCCTACACCGATGATGATTCCAAACTCCACCACAATTGCATTGGAGCTTAGATACACTTTGTCCCCAAAATAAAATCACGTAATTGAATAATTATTGTATTAGACTAACATTCAATTTTTAGTCAAATGATACATCAAGACATGAAAATTTATTACAATATCCTACCAAGGTAGTAATTTTCACATTCCCATATCATGTGTAACTATCTCCCCAATACGGTGAACACCACACTTGGTATATGAATGGAATTTATCTTTAGCATTGGTGGCACCCTTCCTCTCCATTTTTTCCCTTTCAATATTTATCACCTTAAAAATAAGAAACAAAATTAAAAAAATATTAATACTTTAACAACGCATTCTAACTCATCAATATAAATTTCTCACCTTTTCCCTAGCATATTCCTCCTCCATTTTACCTTCATCGTGCATTCCTCTAAATTTTTTAATAGTTGGCTTAAGGGAATTTCGTCATCCTACATTGACATACAATTGTGATGTCCGACATCCTTGATTTTAACACCAACTTAATTATATACACCTATTATTACTTACTACATCCTCAATAGAAGCGTCAACATCATTATGGGTCCCACCACCACCTTTATCTTCCCTACCCTATGGGAGATAATTGTGATGTTAGATGCATTCCACATGCATAAAATCAAATCAAAATAAAATAAAATAATATTAAAAATATTATGTAACGTGTACCATATTCTCGACTTTCCTTTGCTCCTTCAATTACAATAAATGCAGAAATTTCTCTTTTATTTCCTCTCTCTTTGTCATTGTATCATAGGACCACATCTCACATTCTACCTCTTTCTTTCCTCTTTTATTTAGGTCCTTGAATGAGCATTTACCTTATAAAAAATTCTAGAAACTATATTCCCTCATTGTTTATTAACACGCTACTGAATAACATAGTCCATGTTGCTATCCCTCATCTCTCTATATGTCCCTAGTCTTTCATGAGGAAAATGTGGCTACTTTCCTACATTCTTATGGCCCTTATTTTTTTACAACACAAAAGTAATGGTGTGAGTTACGAAGTGATTCATATTAAGTTTCAACAACTCTTAAAACTCAACCCCACCACCCAATGCATAATCTCTATGCACACAAAAGTAATGCATGTGATCACTAACATTTTATGTTTTGTAATTTATAGGTGGTTGTGGAAACATAGTTCAAGATCCATACAATTAATGATCATAAACCATTAGTATGAAAAATAATTACTATGAATTAAAAAAAAGGTCATCTCTTACATTCCTCACCTCATGTGTATCTACTACACAAACATCAAACATAATATATGTTACAAGATCAGGAGGATTATTTTAATAATTACCTTGTTGTGAAGGAGCACCCATAGAAAAGAACATGGCAACAAGGCATAAAACACTAGGAGAAACAATAATTAGTGCAATAAAAAAGTAAAGGTCATTTCTTACATTCCACGCCTCATGCATATATGCTACACAACCATCACATACATCATATGCTACTGGCTCGAGAATATCCTCCCCATCATTTCCTACCTTTGAAGGAGCTCATCCCTAGGAAAATATCACCAAAATTTCATTAAACGTTGTGACAAATTTTAACAACTTATCATGTGAACGTCTTTGAAATCAATTAAGCTAACTGATGATATTTTTTCCTCTATGTCAAAAATTCTCCACCTACCATGATGATCCACCTTGGACGTCTTGAAAATATATTAAGAGGCAATGGATAAGAATTGTAATCATATGTTTGGATAATAATATACACTATAAACTTATATTACCATTTGGATACATACACACAAATCAGTGTGAGGAGGATGCAAGCAGTGTGCACAGATACTGAACATAGGTTCCATTAGTTCAACATCATTTATGAGCGTGTCCTCCAAATTTTTAAAAAGTGATTCATAGTGGCTACACTAGAGGTTATAATATAACATTTAATTTCAATATTCACACAATAAATTTGCATTTTACATGAATCTCATAGTTTTAGCATGAAAAAAAATCAAAAATAACATTCTTGTTACGTATATGTGATTCAGGTGTAGTACTTCATTTAACTCAAACAAAAATATAAAACGAACATATACATATGTCATATAGTCATGAAAATTGATAATTTTTTTGGATAAAATGCTAGTACATTTTATAGGTCCAATAGTAATTCATACATACAAATATACAACAAATGAAACCATGAAGATTATTTATACACTTAAACAAAAGACCCAACATCAATCATTCAATAGATGAATGGTTGGACATGTTGTAACTACGATAGATAGATCATGGAGCCAACTGATTATTCAATTACTTTCACTACTTTTTTCTCATAATATCATGATGGGAAGGTGTACTCTGGATCATACATATTCCTCAATTTTTCACGTTCCATTCATGGTTCATATTAAACGGATGGTTCTTGTACATCAGAATTCAATTATTTCACACATTTTTCATTTCCATCCTCCTTAGATAGAGGATATATTGGGTTTTCATCTATTATTTCATTCCATTCATCATTGAGGGTGTTAACCTTAGTTTTCAATACATTCTCCTTGTCATAGTTACAAGGAATTTTAGATGGGGCACCAACACTCTTTTTCTTTTGTATTTTTACTATCCTATTCCTCCTACAATGAAACTCCTTCTACATAATATCTACCTCAATGGTCACCAAATATTTACCCTTCCTAAAAAAAATTCTTGCATTGGAAGCACATGAAATTTAGGGTGGAGATCTCATCTTGAATGCAAGGAAATAGTAACCATTTTAATTTTAACCATGTATGAAAAAAATAATGGTAAAGTATCTACTATTTAGGAATATAAAATAATTAAAAAAGAACGAAAATATTATTATTGAAAAACACAATGTTTATTAAGAAGTTTGTGAAAAAGGTCAACCACATTCTTGTCCCTGCTATTGTCAAAATCATGTCAATATGTTTTTCTAGTTTGGAATGTCTTTTTACAGTTTTGGATGGACATAAAATCATTGTGTTTAATCTCTTGCATTGATGGAGAAACCTTATAATTATCTAATTGGAGTGAATGCAACTTATTTTTCTATCCATCCTTTCTCCAATGAACATCCCATTTCAAAGTTGGTGTGTTTTCATTCTCCTCTTTAGTTCATTAGCATTTGTTTAGCTTCATAAACACGTAATTTTCAACAATAATTTTGTTTAATCTCCTGTATTGATGGAGAAATATGCTACATATGTAATTGGAAGGAATGTAACTCTATTTTATATCTAACCTTTCTCTAGTGAACATTATACTTCAAAATTTGTGTATTTTTCAATCTTCTCTTCGGTTCACTAACATCTTCTCTTATTCATAAACATGATGTAATTTCCAATAGTCATTTTTTTAATATTCTGCATTGATGAAGAAATTTGATATGCATATAATTGGAAGGAACACAACTCTATTTTATATCCATCCTTTCTATAGAAAATTTTTAGTTTCAAACTTGGTTTGTTTTTCAATCTCCTCTTTGGTTCACTGACATCTTCTCATATTCATAAACATTTTGTAATTTCCAAAAAAAAATTGTGTTTAATCTCATGTATTGATGGAAAAAATTTCTACGTATGTAATAGGTTCAATAATTGTGTTTTTCAAATCCCCTTCACTTTCTTAGTGGTCATCTACCCAACAGACAAAACACTATGTATTATATTAAAAAACTATGTTTTTATCTCCTATATTGATTATAGGTTTTGTGTCTCTCTTTTCAATCCATGACTTTTTCAATAAACGTTCTATTGTGAATTTCTTTATTTTTTTCAATTCATTTTTCACTTATGAAACCATATTCACTAAATTAATTTTCCTTACTTTGGATGTTATAGGTGTAGTTGAGGAATTTGGCATATTAAATGCCACATATCAAACATGCCCCATTAGTGTTTGGGGATAACAAATGGGGAACAGAGTTGAGGAATGATAAAAAAAACCATGTTGGCTATACTCTATACAAAATGTAAAATTGGGGGCTGAAGTTAACAATACAAGTTATCCTTATCATTGTCAAACTCATGTCAGCATGCTTTTCTAACCACCATATTTTGTTTCCTTTTCAATGACCATGTATGAGTTTCATATGTAATTTAGATGGTGTCAGTGTATTTTGTATAAATTATAGCCATATTGGCTATACTTTAGATAGAATTCACCTTGAAATTATTATGGAAACTTGGCTATACTTTATTCAGTATTTTCTCTAATAATGAAATACCCAAGGGCTTAGATTTCTGGGATAGTTTTTATCACAGCAAACATGTGCTCCTCAAAGGCATCAAATGGAACTTTGGGGATGGAAGAGGGATAAATTTATGAGAGGATATATGGCTGGATAACTCTACCCTAGAGGTGAAGGAACCATGGAAAGAACTTAAAGAGTTCTACAAATAGGGAAGAAGAGACAAATTTAGGAACTATTGGAACCATAGTAATCAGGAACAATGTTGTATTACTATATGCCCTCCTCTATGATACAATGGAACAAAATACCCTTTTGATGATCTTTATGCTAAAATAAATAATCAAATAATTCCTATTGGATCAGCTATGGATGAGATGATATGGAGTAGAAACACGTTAGGGGAATATGAAGTCACGTCTAGGTATAATATGGTTTTTGAGAATGATGAGGAAGATAACCACTCCTACAAGGTTTGGAATAAATATATTATTCCCAAAGTGAATTTTTTTATTTTGGTAATCTATTAAAAATAGGATTATAACAATAGATAATATAAGGAAAAAGGACATGACCATCACTAACAGATGCTACTTATGCAAGGAGGAGGATGAATCGGTAACACACTTATTTTTAGAATGCAAATTATCTTCTCAGGTAATGATGGAAATAAAAAATGTGTTCAACATTCAAGGATATTTACCAGGAAACCTTAGAAATTTCATGGAACAATGGAATATTCCATACAAAGCACAACTTATCAAGGAGCTATGGAAGGGCTCTCCCCCATATATTCTTTGGAATTTATGGAAGGAGAGAAATAATAGAGTCTTTAGAAACAAAGAAACTAAACCTGGGAAAATTTTGAAGATTATATTACAAAGTCTAAAAGACAACATAGTTTTTCATAAGCATAAGTGGCAAGGGTTTTTTCGAAGGAAGAAGCTAAGATCTTACAAGCTCTCAATATCAGCCCAAATAAAAACACCAAGGTGGAGTCAAAAAGGGAAAAAAAGGCTAACTCAAAGTTGAAACTCCCACCCATAGGGTGATGTAAAATAAACTTTTATGGGTCATAAAAAAAAGGGAGAGAGTCTCTAGATGTGGAGGGTTAATTAGGAACCATCTAGGATATTGTATATTGATGTATGTTAAACCCCTGAGAGAAAATTCAAACAATTTTTCTAAAGCAGTGATATCTATTAAGGGGCTTAGAATCGTCAAGAAGATTAATATTAATAAAATTATACTTGAAGGCAACTCACTCCTCATGATCAAGGCCATTCAAGGAAATTATAAACCCATCTGCAATATTAATAATCTTATTAATGAAGCTAAATCCATCATCACTTATTTTAAGTAGAGGTTTTCCACACTTATCGTGAGCCCAATGCTTATGTAGATAGTTTGGAAAATCAAGGAAATTATTTTCCAGAGTGAATGGATTGACAGGAGGTATTACCTTGGAGAAAAATTACAGAGCTAATATAAAATTAACAAAAAATATAATTTATATCATGTGAACTAGGGAAGAATGGGGCAAGAGATGCTAGAAGCCTTGAATTGAAAAGTTAAAGTTCAGACTAATAAGTTGTTCTTTAGTTTTTATGTTATTTTCTTGTGGTTTTTGTTGCAACATGTGGGCCTGAAATAGAGAAATATATTCAAGATCAAGATGGAAGGGGGGAGAGTGAGGTTGGAACCAACATCCTATCAAGCTATCAAATAGGATGCCACAATCTATCAATTGATGAGAAAAGGGGGATTTACGATGTTCATAAAAAAGATTAAGGGAAGCGATCTCATGTTTTTCATTGATTTTACTTCCAATTTGAACAAGGGGAATGATAAAATAAGGGGTATGGGACTTCAATTCAATGAATATTTTATCATGGAGGTCATGAGGATGCAGAATGATGGATTGAAGCTCTTTAAAGATAAAAAATGAAGAAACCACAAAATCTCTTTATTTTTTGGACTGAGGGAAAATTACCATTTATTTGATGATGGTATTTCTAGATCTTGTTTACCTAAAAGGTGGGATGATGTTTGTATGGTGGTTAAGAAGTATATTACCTTAGAGGGAAATTTCAAAAAAATCTACAATCACCACTTGTCTATACTTAATTTTTTCAGGTGGAACATGGCAATGAGTTTACCTTTCTTTCTTCTTAGGTCTTTGACAGTCACGATTGAGTAGTTTCAAAAGGGAAAAGTGATTCCCCCATCCACCATGGTTTGATCCTTATTATTTTCTAGAAAGGGAAACCAATCATCCCATCAGTTCCCCAACCTTCTGAGTTGGATGAGGAAACTCTAGCTATAAAACTTCAGAGAAAGAAGAACAAAATGGTGAAATACAACAGAGAGAATGTGGTTGTGGAGGTTATTTCTGACTTGAGGCATGGTGACTCTTCGAAGGGGAAGAAGATTGAAACCAATGCTAATGGGGATTTGAGTAATGAGTCTAAGATTGCTAATCTGGAGATGGCAGTGGGATTCCTATTAAATATCATGAAGCATGTGATTGGATAAATGAGAGAGAGGATCATGAAGGAAACCCTATAGGAGAAGAAGATTAATGGAATTAAAGCTGACTTATAAATGTAGGAGACCAGAATCTCCATTATGCAAGACCAGCTTGCTAGTGAAGCTCTGAAAGGAGGGGTCAACATGGTCTTGAGAATCTCAGAGAATGAGATCACCTCGGGTGATGATACTGCAAACAGGAAAGTGCAAAGAGAAACCCCAATCAGTATGGAAGGATTTTTGAGCACCTGAAAGTGGAAATGTTAGCAGAATTTTGGCGAAATGGTTTGTCTGGGATTTTTCTATATCTTGGTTAGTTGTGTTTGTTTATTCTATCTTAGTTATTGTCTAGGTTAATTTTTTATTTCCGCATCTATTGTATATGGGATATCAAAAAAAAATGTAGTGTTGTGAGGCTTATTAGCCTCATCCCATATTGGTCTCTTGGTTGGTTCAAGATAGTTTGTCTTGTTTTGAGTCCTTGTCCATTGTTGGGATGATCTCTTGCCCAGTTTTTTCTCTGGTTATATATGTAATGTGTGTTTTTTGGATACCCCCAAAATCAAATAGTTATCTAATATAAAAAATAAAAATAAAAAATTATTATGGAACATCCATAATATATATGCATACTCATCATCATGCACAAATATATTATCTTATAATTTTTCGTATAACTATCATGATTTCTACACTCTTGATACCTACACATGCCAAGATGTCAAAGCTCATTACAAATATAATCATAGAACAACTGCTTCCTTTGCAATGACCATGCATGGGTTTCCTATGTAATTTGGATGGGGTTGGTGTATTTTGTAAAGATTATTTCCATATTCAATATATTTTTTACAAAATGCACCATGTAAGCATTATGAAACCTCAATAATATTTATGCTTACCCATCATCATGCACAAATATCTTGGATTATAATTTTTCGTGTAACTATCATGATTTCTACATTCCCAATACTTACACAAGACAAGATGATAAATCTAATTATATAGTCACAATCATAAACTAGAATCATTAAAAACATGCCCTAAGTAATATGCTTAGAGTAGAAGAGTGGAATGATTCTCTCTATACAAAATGCATGGATGACCATCCAAAATAAATTTGAAAAAAAATTATTCCCATCCCGAACCCATTGAACTCTAACTAGTTGTAAAAGGAAACATAATGCATTGGGGAAGCATTATCATTTTATCAAACAGTTCAATTTCAATGGCATCCATGTGTGAAGTTACCTAATCTTCACAAACCAAGGGAATGAATTTCAATACAAATAACAAAATGTGGTTATGTTATTGTTGAAAAACATGGCATGTTTTTCAATAGTAACCTAACCACATTTTAAATATACATGTTTATTAGCTTTGGTTCATATTATGTATTCAATTCCACTCACATTGGTTGTATTTATTTTATTTAAAATTATTTTGGATGGGGATGGGTGCATAAAGTGTAAATAATAGACGTATAGGTAATACCACATAGGAATTCCATTGCACGTGAACTGTTTGATGAAATTTCCTTGCCTACCCAATGCATTGAGTATAATTTTCTACCCATCTAGATTTCAATGGATTTGGGATGGGCATACATGTGTTTGAAATGTATTTTGGATGGAGATAAATGCATTTTTATAGATAAAGATGCCACATTAATCAAGTTTTCTTATCAAATGCAATAATTCTTATTTTCCTCTCCCTTTTATGAGTATTTTGTATAATGTTTATGTTCTTAACTTGTTCCTTTCTAGGTCCTCATGGTTTTTCTCAAAAATTATCTAATTTTTTTCTCATGTGCTTGTTGTTGATATGTGAAGAATTTTAAGGCTGAAAAATTTCATAGGGCCTTCTCAGGTAAGCATCAATTACATTTTATTTTAGTTTTTATTTTATTTTCTACACTACATCTATTAGAATGGATAATAACATAATAAATAATAAATCAAATAAGCCTAAATAGTTGAACATTCAAGCATTGAGAGTGGGGTGAATCAATGCCTTCTAAAACTTGTAAACATGAACTTATAAATCAATACAATATATGTTCATTATCCTTTTAATAAATGAACCATTTAAAGGAATCCATCATGGAATAAGAGAAAAAAACACATAAGGATATAGGATTTGAGGTGGGAAACCTAATAACGGAGAAACCCCACAGAAAGGAGAATAAAATCAATATCAAGAAAAATTTTCCAACAAGAATTATGATGATCTCACCAAGTGGTGGCCACCCATTCAACCTGAAGCTCTAACTCCATTTTTGAAGCTCCTACTTCAATTTATTACCAAGCACCCACTTGATTTTTTATTTTGCAAGTACCTAATTATAGGGAAGTTCATTCCTAATTTTCTGAGTTGTAACTCATTATTTGAGCACAGATAATTTTATCGCCTTCTTCTTCTGGTTTCTTACCTCAATCTAATGTGATTATTGTTTCAGCTCACTACTTCATCACCTTTCATTAATCTCACAATCTAGTATACCTTCATTCTATTCTCTGCAGCAAATTTTTTTACAAGAAATATAAAGAGTGTTTGTATATAAGAATACTTCTTCTTCTTGACTATTTCACTTTACATTCTCACCCTTTTGGTCTTTCATCATTTTCAACTCGAACTAAGAAGCTCAAGAGACAACTCATATACTGCTAAAAATGAACAAGAACTTCCTTTACTAGATCAATTTTTTATTCCCTTCCTTTCCTTTTATTTTATAGTATCTCAAGTGCTTATAAAAGAAAAGGCTTATGATTTAACAACTAATCAAGTAGTTATGGATTTCGAAATCTTAGTCCTAACTTAGTAGATGTCAGAAATAACAGTTACACGGATGTTGTCTTCTAGTGTGGTGAGTAAATCCTTCTCTTTTAGTTCACTGACCATGCGACAATTATCATGAGCTTGTAACCTCATTAAAAAAAATTATAATATTATCTATTAACCATTCACCCTCTCCATTTCTTGTCATTCTACTTATACACTTCATAGTTATGCGAGAAACACATCTTACTAGAGGAATGACATAGATTTTGAACATGAAGATAAAACAATCTAGTGAACTGATGATGATCATGCACTCAGTACATTGATACTTTAAGACAAATTCATCAACTTTCATGAGATTGAGGACAATCAATATGGGAGTGTTGTCATTTTATTTTCTTCTCATACATGGTTCTACATTCTCAATTACAGATACGCTTGAAAACAACTGAGCACGAGCTTGTCAAGGAATAAGACTACATGTTTCAATATTTTCATAGCATGGAAATGTTGATTTCGTATCATACTATCATTTCCAAAACTTAGGATCTCAACTCAACACAAACCTTCTTCATAATCTATGTTTTAAGATAGTTCATTTACATTTTTCTTATCACAAACTACAATGCTGAGATATTTGAAGAGTTCATCAACATTATTAGTCTATAATGGTTGTACAAACATCCTTCAAGGACACTCTGAGAATTATGCAGCTTCTCAAAACCATTTTCTTTTCAAAAATCATGTCAATTTCTATAAATGAGCTAGTTCTTTCAAGAACTGTGCCAATGAGGGTTTTGAGTCTTAAAACCCCGACTCATCAATTGACAGCTTTTGATACCCTAATATTCACAATATTGACACTATTATCACATGAATTTTTTATAATATGTCCTAATAGTATCCTCCAGGTGCTCTTTTTTGTTTTGTAGTAGAAGACTTGGAGATTTGATTCCAAAATCACAGTTCACTTTGAATTTCACAAGAGAACAAACCCTATTACCAAGAATGAGTGAAGAACTCTTTTTGATTCATGTTCTCATACTTTTAGGACACAAAAATGAGAAGGTTTTTCCCTTTAACACCTCACAATGTTGAGTTATCATCAAGCTTAATCAAATTTATCATGATTGATGAGCATTTTGACATTGAGATGACTTATTCATGTGAAACTATAACAAAGTATAGTATAGAATATTCTAGTTATCAATTTTGCACTTTACATAACCATATTATGAAGGAGACACTTCAAGTGGAGCATATGAATTTTCCTTTTCCCTTTTAGAATTCAAAGCTATAAATAAATTATCCAATGGAGCATATAAACTGTTAGTCATCTTGACAAGCCTACACACAACATTTAATAGGTAACAAGTTTTAGACACCATATATCATCACCAACATACCATGGACTGTTTTGAGTCACCTTGATTTTGAAAAAAGTGTTCATGTCCATTTCATGCTTCTAGAATAGGTTCACATACAAAATATTTCTCAAAACACCATGACTATTTTATAGTATGCACAGTTCTCAAGTGGTAGATAGGGTGAATGCATCTTAATTTCAATTTTTCTTCACACACATTTTTCAAGACACTTCACTATTGTTTTAAAAACATCATAAGATATCTAGGACACCAATATTTTCATCATGAGATACCTAGCATACACTTATACCTACAAGTATTAAAAAACATGTCCTTTTCTATATAGTACAGTCAATCATGTAGATGCACAAGTGGTTTTTCATTACCCTTAGAGAGTCTTATCCCTATATAATAAATTATATGATCTTGCATAATGAAATTTTTGGCAAAAGTTTGCATATTTCTTCTATCTCTCAAGGAGGGATTTATGGAGGCCTTCACACCAACTTAGAAGAATGGCTAGAACTGTTTCATTTCACCATATTTTGACTTCAAACCTTTTATGTAATATTTTTATCCCAATTTTATCAAAAAATTATCTTATGAATTATCTAAATAAGTCCTGTCAATTAACTATAAATGCTAAGAATTTGAGGAGCTCAAATTAGCCTTCTCAAAAACCCGATCTTGAAGAAATTGACTCTATATTCTTGATTTTCACTTTCTGATAGTGATATTTTTCTCATGCACCATCAAAAAATTATCCTCTACCATCTCCCATGGTTGAATTTTCATGAGTCCCTCTAAATTTTCTTTTCCCATCTCATTTTCCTATGACTATTATGCTTGTTCTCAAGCCTCCATTTGCATTAGATCTCCCAGATGCTTTAAAACCCTGATTTATGACTTTTTGCACCTTTATATGCCTTGTAAAAATATTTTTCATCCTTCACAACTCGAAACATCCATCTCATACCTTCAAAAACATCATACACCATGGTCTACTAGGAATATGCCTTTTCACTAAGCCTGGTTTAGCTTGTTTTCCACTTTAAACACCAAATGTGACCTGATGAACACTAAATAACCATTCTCATACCTATGAGACACCTTGAGATACATTTTGGACATATGTTTCCTCCATACTAAACACCAAGGAGTTTCACAAGCTCACTCTACCTTAGGACTTTGAGACACACCTAAGTAATGCATCAACATACTCCTAAACCAACCACTTCTTGACCCATGGAGACACCTAAATTGTAATGAGACATATATTTTTGACTTTGGAAACATGATATAGGGACTTATATAGACACTAGGGAAACTCAATGACCATTTTTGAATCCTTGATACACACACTAGAACTTATATAAACACTAGGGAAAATCAATGACCATGCTAGGACCTTGAACCCACGATAAGACCTTGAATCATAGTGAGACACTACAATGCAAGACATAAGGACACAAGGAAATATAGCGACATACATTCTCAAACCCATGTTCAAGCCTATTTGACATCAATGACAACACTTTCAACATAAATCCCCATCTCATGTGAAAAAGAAATAATTGAAAAATAAGTATATACTCTCTTTAAATGGGTGAAATATCAACCCAAGTATCAGGAAACTGACTTTCTAGAACATGTTGAGTTTTTGTACATGATCATAACCCTAAAAAACATTCTAGGAAAATAAAAAACAAATCCTTATAATATTCCAATAACCAATCCTATGTTTCTCCTAGATGGAAGCATGGAGATCTATTTGATTATGAACGATGTAAATAAAGGTTTTTAGGGTTTCGTCTAAGTTTTCTAAGGCTAATATTAAGGAAGGGGCTTTACCTATTTAAAACATCTTTAAAAATTTCAAGCTAAAGATTTATTATAATCCATGTACGTCTACAAGGAATATTTATGGGTCATTTTATATGTTCATGGTTTTAAATAAATTCATATAAATTATGTGGTTAAGTTGTTGAAAAACACACTATGTTATTCACCAGTAACCTAAGAACCTTTTAAATATAAATGCATCTATATATTTTCTTGGTATTCTATATTTAATAACATTCACATTCATTACAATTTTTTGGTTCACCCACACAGACTAAAAATTGGATTTAAATACAAAAATAAAAGGTTCTTATGTTATACGTTAGAAACATAGTGTGTTTTTCAATAATAACCTAAGCACGATTTTAAAATAGTTGCATATCTACCTTTGTTTCTGATTTTCTATCCATATCCACTCACATTACTTTTATTTTAATTCATTGATGGCAATATTCTATGCATAATGGAACCCTCATAACATCACTATAATATATATGCATGAAACATGCATACCCATCATCACAATGAAAGGATCTAGTATGATGACTTTATGTTGACTTTGATACATCACACATAGCCCATAAATATTGGCACATATGTTATTATTTACTAACAATATGGGGAAAACCATTTAATTATAATTTGAAACTATTTAACCCAAAAAACCACCGTTTAGCCCATTCTTTTTCATAAATATCTATTGGAACTCAAAAATGACTATTCTCTGCACATAATACACCTATAATCTTCCAATAAAATGTCCAAACACATGTATTCTCATGGAAAACCCATCTCTGAATAATCATAAAATCATACTAGTATGAGTCTTAGAGTAGCATGCATAAAACATGGTTCACTTTAACTGAGTTTAGATTTAATCCAATCACTATCTCAACTCCCCGATGCATTAAGCAGTACATTTATATGGTAAGCCTCAAAATTTTATATTCAACATAGAAAAATGTTTTATGTAAAAAACTTGTATAGAAAATAGATATTTGTTTTGATGTAGGAGCATCAGAGAGAGAGAGAGAGGAGACTTCAAAATGTTAAATTATCTTCTTGTTATGTCATGAGGTCATTAGAGAAGGACTTGGGTTCATTTCACAATTCTAGGTGGAGTCTAGAGAGTTTAACTTTTCAAATTTGATACTTTCCCTCCATTTTCATGTTCAAATTTATAAGGTTGTAAAAGTGAATTTAAGATTTTTTAAGGAGTAAAAAGGAGTCTTTATGGTTATCAAGTGTATGTAACGAGTGTAAGCATGTGTAAAATAAGTTCTAGATTATATTAAGTTATTAAATGATTAAAAGGATGTAAAAAAACCTCCTTTTGGGTTAATAAACATCTTGAGAGTCAAAAAAGTTAGTTAGGATTATGAAATGGAGAGGAGAGTGGATAAAATAGAAGGAGGAGGTAGTTTCAATTCATTCCTTCAAGGCTTCAGAGTAAATGATTAAGGGATACAAAGGATTTTTGTAAGAAAATACAGTTTGAAGAAATGAAACTCTATTTTTGTAAGGATATATATTGTCTTCTTCATTGTAGATTATTAGTTTTTGACATTCGTGGCTTAAAGGAATAAGGATTTTTTTATGAGAATATAAATATTTTTCTTGGATTCAATAGAAGAATTTATGAAGGTTTTAATTGTGCATGTCTTGTTTCTAGTATGAAAATTAGTGTTTAGACTATGCATAATAGTACAACTGCCTTAGCAAAGATGTTGTGATATATTTTATTTGTGATCTAATGATGAAGCTATTTTAATGAAAAACACGTGGTGCAAGGTTTTTGACATGACATTTCAAGGATTTATATGGAATACTATGTCTTTGGTGTTTGTTTTAATAGCATACATTCAAGTTGATTGTCATTGTGTGTAGGAGTTTAGCATGATAAATACTCATTTGTTAAAATATAACGTATATGCTTGAAGATGCAATTAGTAGGAGGAGAGATAATTTTTATAGGTTTTTAATTGTGAAGGAATATAAGGAGAAAGGGTTTGAAGAATTTTCTAGTTGAGGTATAACCCTTCTTCACAGTCTACACTGTTGAGGTAATGCACCTTTTGTGGAATTTAATGATTATTTGACTTCACTATCAAAATAGACATGTTCTATAGGTGAATACAAACCTACAATAGGAGGTTGGAGTTTTTAAACCAATTTCATTGCATTTTATAAATTTTTAGTGATTCTCGGGCTCAAACGGGGGGTTAAGTTA
The DNA here is from genome assembly GCA_019776745.2 of Taxus chinensis. NCBI lineage: Eukaryota > Viridiplantae > Streptophyta > Pinopsida > Cupressales > Taxaceae > Taxus > Taxus chinensis. The sequence continues at coordinate 415,361,612 of CM034154.1, forward strand.
AGGTTTATTCAAATCTCTTTCGATGATGGTCTAAAACCTCGTGTTAGGACTTAAGAGTTTGTATAAACAATCTTAAGAGTATGTGAAAATATATTTTGTGAATTTAAAGGCCTCAAAATTCTATAATTTGTGACATTTGGTAACCCATACTATGGAGGTCTGTAACAAACCTAATTAAAGACGCAAAAGTAGAAAAATAAAAGACTTATAAGTGGAATTGGTGAATGAAAATTTAAATGAGGAAATAAGGAGGAAATGGTTATTTGGAAATGTCCTCATAATTATCTAGAACCTTCTACAAAAAAAATTATGTTTAGAAAATAGTAGTTGCAGGGCTACTAGAAGGGTGATTAGCTAGGAAAGTTAAATGCATGATGGTTACTAGATAGCATTTTTATATGTGGATGATGATATACTATTTGACATGGACATATTATAGAATGTTAAAGGGTATTTGGACATGTTGACCTTATTCCCTATAATTTTGAGTAGATGTTCCCTAGTATGGTAGACTTATTGATGATGGTATAATTGATTAATTAATTGAAGCAATTGATAGTATTGATTTCATAAGGATGTTGTTGTGATTCACATGTTTAGATGATCTTGAAATGTTGTTTATATCATTTTGGATGTTCTGATATGGCTACGAGGATGAAGGAGGTATTTGCATTGAATAAAGCTAGGTTAAAATATCACACACAATGTTGGTGGGACCAAAAAGATTCAACCATTATTCTTAATTCTGGGTGAATTTCTTGATGAAGGTCGCCATGGCAAGGGCATTGTGTGTATGATGTACAAAGTATGTTGTGTAGGGATTCCCATAGGGGGGATTTCCATTATGCATGTAGATCTCACATCATGTAAGATTATAACACATGTTACTTTGATTAATGTGGTAAGTTCTTTATTAATAGTGGCATGTAACTATTATCTTTGTGATGTGTTGAGAATTTTCATTAGTTACTGGATATATGTCTAATATTAATGTCACCCAATACTGTCACTGTGTTAAAATAAATAAATCAATATGTCATAAGAATGTTAACCTTGTTTCGAAGTAATGTTGATCTTAACATGTAACTAGTTGATTAAGGGTGATGTCAATACTCCTTTAAATGTTGTAAGAAGAGTTTGGGGAGAAGCTTCATGGTAATCAAGTTACTCTTAATCTTATGGACGTAGAGCTTCATGGCAATCAATTTCGACTCTGGTATAACAGAAGATTATGGACATAGAGCTTCATGGTAATCAATTTACCTGGTCTAATAGAAGATTTGGGGAGAACTTAATCTAGGTTAAACTAGACAGAGCTCTTATTTATGCTAATTGGATCTTAGATCAGAATTTTCATCTTTCTTCTCTCCCCAAAACAGGCTCTGATCATAATCCTATTGTCCTAAATTTCTTCAATTGGACAAAACCTTTTCACTGCAATTTCAAATTTGAGAAAATGTGGCTCGAACATGAAGATATTCTGGACATAATTAAAGATTGGTGGTATTGGGAAGGTAAAGGGACGGCCCAATTCAGGCTTCTACATAAGTTGAAAAATGTTAAGCAAAAGGTTAAAATCTAGAATAAAGAGGTTTTTGGAAATATTTTTGAAAAGAAGAAAGAAATTAAGTAGCAGTTGGAAGAGCTTGAACTCAATGTTTCCTTGAAAGGTATGACTCTAGAGGATCATCAGCAGGAAAAAAAACTTCTCTCAGATCTGCATAATATAAACAGCCATGAATAATCCTTTTGGAGAATGAAGTCTAGAGCCCTTTGGCTTAAAGTAGGAGACATGAATACAATTTTTTTTCATTTGACAGCCCTCAAGCATAGATCTTGTAATAGAATTACTGAGGTTTCTAAGGACAATGGGAACATTACTAAGGATTCTGAAGGATATCAAAGAAGAAGCCCTCAAATTTTACAATAATCTACTCACTGAGAATAATTCCTACAATGAACAAGTGGCCTCCTTTCTCTTAGACTTCATTCCTAATAATATAATACCTGCTAAGAGGTTTAAGAGTCTTTCCAAAACTGTCACCATTGAGGAATTGAAAAATTTTGTTTTCACTTTAGAAGGGGATAAGGCTCTAGGCCCCGATGGTTTTTTAGTCTAAATTCTACCAAATATGTTGGGAAATATGCTCTGAAGATCTATTGAAAGTTGTTAATGAGTTTTATAGAAATGGAAATCTTATTAAAGAATTAAATAATACACACATTGTGCTTGCTCCGAAGAATTTGGATGCAAAGGACTTCAAAGATTTCAGGCTAATCAGTTTGGTTAATGTAATATATCAGTATCTTCACAAAGATTCTAACCACTAGAATACAACCTATTCTTATGGAGATCATTTCACAACAACAGAGCAGATTTATTCAGGGAAGAATTATTCAAGATGGAATTATCATGGTTCATGAAACAATACATTCTATGGATAAAAGTAAAAAGGCATGGGATGACTATCAAGCTAGACATGCATAAAGCCTTTGACAGAGTCTCCTGGAGATTCATGGATGAGGTCTTATCCAAGTTTGGTTTTCAAAATAAATTCAAGAAAATCATTCACTCTTGTATTTCTACTTCCAGATTCTCAGTGGTTGTTAATGGGGAACCGGTTGGTTATTTTTGCCAGCAATAGAGGAATCCGGCAAGGAGTACCCAATTTCCCCTCTATTATTCATTATAATGGCAGACATTTTAAGTAGATCTATCTCTAAAGCTATTTAGCATTGGCATGATAAAATGCTTTCCTCCAATTTCTGGCAATCAGGTCTCCTCCCACCAACAGTTTGCTGATGACACTCTTCTTCTTCTGATGGCCTCAATAATTGAGGCAAAGGCTATCAAAATTGTCCTTAGATTTTACGAGGAAGCCTCGAGGGAAAAAATTTAATTTTGACAAAAGCTCTATATATTTCTTCAATACTCCTATGGAAATGCAAAGAAAGATTGCTAATATTCTAGGATGTACTATTAATTCTCTTCCCGCTACTTATTTAGGTCTACCTTTAAGTACTGACAAGATTTCTAATGAGTTTTGGAATGATCTTATTAAGAGATTTCAAAAAAAACTGGTTGGATGGAAAGGAGCTCTACTTTCAAGCACAGGCAAGTGCTTATTGATAAAAAGCATGCTTCAAAACCTACCTATTTACATCATGTCAATGTTTAGCATACCAACAACAGTGACGAACAGTATTGAAAAGATTCAAAAGCACTTTTTATGGCATGGTACTGAGGACAGGTTCATGTATCATTTAGTGGCTTGGGAGCAGGTATGTAAACCAAAGAGGCTTGGGGGGTTAGGTATCAAAGATATCAAGCATACGAGTGCTGCCCTTATTGTAAAATTAGGTTAGAGACTTATAAAATATCACAAGCCTTGGACAGAGTTGGTTAAGATCAAATACCTTTCAAACCAAAGCAAGATTTCCTTTATTTCTGATCAGTCTCTTCCGAATGGTTCTATTTTCTGGAACAATATTCTTCATAGCAGGCACATCATTCTCTCTCAGGGGTGTAGCTAGAAGCTTGGGGATGGGCAAGACATTAACTTATGGACTGATTCTAATTGGATTTCTTCTTATGGACACATTAAAGACAACTTAATTACAAAGTATGGACACAAAATACAGGGATACATTGAGGTGGATGAAAACAAAAGAAAATGGAAACAATTAAAAGTGGAGAAGGATAATGTACAGTCTGATGTTTCATCTTTACAGAATCAACTTTATCTAATCCATATTAGTAACCAAAATCTTAAGGATGAACTCATCTGGAAATATTCTTTTGATGGGGAATACTCCGTTAAATCAGGATATAATTCTTTCTTTGTCTCTATTGAAAGTGAAATTAAGTGGCACAAGTTGTGGATGTCTGAGTTAACCCCTAGAGTGAACTTCTTCTGGTGGCTCATCATTAAAGGCAAGATCCTGACTAATGACAACCTCATCAAGAAGGGATTCATCATACCGAATAGATGTTGCATGTGTCAGAAAGAGGTAGAAGACATAAAACATTTATTTCTTCATTGTGAGTATGCTTCCAAAATTTGGCATCTTGTTTTTGCAAAATTTAATCAGAGATGGATTTTTCCCCTTACCTGTCTTCAGGCCTGGGAACATTGGGACTCTCCATATAAGCATTGTGTGGTGAAGAGATTATGGAAACTTGTTTTACCTCACACTATGTGGCAAGTTTGGAAGGCTCGTAATGATGGCATTTTCAGAAACACTAGAAAGGCATGTAACAAAGTCTACAAGGAAATTATCATTGATGTGCAGGATAATATTGCTAGATTTAAACCTCCTAAAAATAGACTTTACCCTGAGAAAGAAGAATACATTCTGACTGATTGGAATATTGACACTGCCTTCGAAAAGAATAACAATGGTATGTATAGAACCACCATCCGATGGATTAAGCCTCCCAATGATTGGCATAAGTTAAATTTTTATGGGGCCTCAAAAGGCAATTCGGGAGACTCTGGAGGTGGAGGATTCATTAGAGATCAAAGAGGCTACTTTGTTGCTGATTTTTCTGGGAATATCGGCAAGCAAACTAACAATTACTCTAAAGCACTGGCAGCTCTATGGGGAATAAGGCTTTCCAGAGATTGTAATATTCTGAATATTATAATTGAGGGTGATTCTTTGAATATCATCAATCTATTAAACAAAAAGCAACACCCCAACTGGTCAATTAGAGATTTCATTGGTGAAGCTATTGATATATGCAAGAGTTTTGAAAATGTTAAAATCACCCACACCTATCGGGAAGGAAATAGGGTTGCAGATGGTTTGGCAAACTTTGGTGTTACTAATACTTTTCAAACTTGGCTAAGGGGGGAGGTTCTACCCACTCAATTCAATAAAGACATAATCAATGATCTACATGGCCGAGAAAATCATCACTAATGGTTGTAATGTGGATGCTAATGTGCAGATCCTCAAGTACAGAATGATGACATGATATAAGATTTGTATGATTGATGGTATTTGTGTGAACTGGACTGTCATCATTTCTGTGCATAGAAAGAAAGCCAAGGAGCAGGACACTAATTACAAGTATGGTCTAATAATTACATCTTCTTTCACAGAAGGGAAAGATTCAAAAAAAAAAGTTCAGCCTACCTCGCATAGTGCTAACATCTTTACCGTTGAGAATAGAAATAGTGGAAAAAATGGGGGGTTCGCCATGCAAAACATAACCCACCCACAATCCAGCATGGAAAGAGGATGCTATGCTTTGGAACTACCTTCAAATTAGGGGTCTATCAAATTTTATAGAAAGGATTCAAGGTTTTGATCAAGATATTTCTATTAGATTCACCCAGGGGTGGAAGAAGCGGGTTATCAAATACAACAACATGGAGGTTGAGATCACGGAGGAACTCATCACCCAGATCACGGGACTCAGTCTTGATGGAACCAAATTCTTTAATAAGAAGGTAGAAAGGGAGGTGGATACTAAGAAATTCCTAGACGATGGGGAGAATCTTGAGTTTGTGACTACCGGCATCAAGGTGGCTTCAATTCCTAAGCCTTTTGTTGAGCTAGCCAGGATGGTTATTAGGTATGTAACTCTTGAAGGAAGGTTTGTTACTATACCTCAAAAACATTTGATATTTCTTAACCACTTTCATAGAAATATAACCATCAGCTTCCCTCACTACTTGATAAAATCACTGGAGAAATCAGTTAGGGAAGTTCAGAGCCATTCTAGGGTTGTCCCTCTGCATCAAGGGCTAATCCTACTAATCCATCACCATTTTTCAAACTGTCCCCGCATGAATCCTACTCCACCCTATTCCTCCATACCTCCCCCTTCTCACACTGCCTTCATTACCCCCCCTACTGGAAAGGAAGATTGAAACTGATGCTTCTAGCAAGAAAAGAAAGGGCATAAAAACTAAAATCCCTACTTCTCAACGGGTTCTCAATATTCACAAAGACCTAGAGCTTACTAAGAACCTCCTGCATATCAGCCAACCAATGGAGGAACCTAAGGAGGAGGATTTGATGGTCAGAGTGGAAAGGATGGAAAAGGAAATACAAGAACTCAAAGGGGTTACCAAAAATATGGAAAAAGCTAAGGGAAAAGGAATACTACAAAGTGATGATGAGGAGGGGGTTATTGCTGAAGTATTCAAGAAGTTACAGTCTTTGGATGGCAGAATGGGAAATGCAAAAATTCACAATGACTGCATACTATCTGCTCTTAAACGTATTTATAATTTCATTGAACAACATGTTCATAGTGTATGCAGTTTAAGTGGGATTAATGAAGACATTTGGGGCCCCAAAGAGAAAAGGGATATAGCAATTGCTTAGGTAGATCTAAAAGACTCTTCTCAGGCCACAACCATTGCCTTCTTCATGTCGCTGCAGGTTATCAAAACCAAGATTGACAGGGCTATCAAGTAAAGGGGTGCTGTGATGATGTTTGCTGACTGTGAAGTTGCTGATAACTGGCGGTTCTGGAGCTATTTTTTGGTGGAGATATTATATGATGGATATATTTTGTTTTCTTTTTGATCTCTTTTACTACTTTTTGGATCATTGTACGTCTGGATCCTTCCTTCTAATTTGTTGTTTTATCTAGCTGATGAGCCCTCTTAGATTGGTTGTTTTGCCCTTCTCTAGGTTATTTCTCTCACTTATGATATATGGCTTTTGAGCCCTTTTGTATACAAGGTATAGTCCCTTCAAAACTATTTGCCCTTAATAATAAAAAAGAGGTAAGTTAATTCATTAAAAGGTCAATACTTTTCTTATTTGAGCCAAATAGATGAAGAATAAAATATCCAAAACATGTTATTAATGTGAATGAATTTGTTCATATCTTATTGATTGTATTGACTTGATAATGAGATCTGAATCATTTTGGTATCAGAGAAAAATTTACATTGAAGATTAAATATGGTTTATTACTAACAGTGAATTGTGTGAGTGTGTGAATGAAGAATGACATATTATAAGTGAACAGTTAAGAAGTGAAGGTGAAAAGTGGCTGAGAAGAGTACAAGAGTGAAATAAGGAGAAGTAAAGAAGCATATCAATAGAATAGGTGTGGAAAAGAATCTAGGTGAGGCACAAAACAAGGTGAAATAGACTTTTTCAAAAGAAAAAAAGACAAAAATGGATAAATAAGAGATAATGAAAGAGTTGGTGATGTTTCTAAGCCACAATAAAAAGCAAGATGAGAGAGAAACAAAGAAGAAATGAGACAAGAAGAAAGAATAAGAAAGAAAACAAGTAAAGTGGGTTGAACAAAAGTTAAGAGAACTTAGAAAGGATGTAGAGAAGCTTGGAGAATTGATGAAAGATGAGAGCTTGATGAAAGAGGACAATGAAGTTGGATATTTGATGAGGATAAAGGTTAAGTTTCCTATAGAGTTACTTTTAAAGAATAAACAAATATTGCATATGAGAGAGGTCATCAAAAAAGAGGATCAAAAACTGAGGCAAATGAAGACAGAAAAATCAAGATTTTTGAGAAAACAAACAATGCACAAGGAGACAAAAAGAATATGGAAAAGGAAGAATGCAAGTGTGGTGCAACAAATTAGAGAGAATGGAAGGATGAAAGAGGATGAAGAAATATTTGAAAAAAAGTAGGTACAAGAGGATGAAGAAGAAAAGTATGTATGGGATGACGACAAGGTAAGAAAATTAGATTCAAAACTCGCTTGTTTGATAATTGATATTGATGTTTCTTTGGGTGAATTTTTTAAATTATAAAAAATGAGTTAACTAATGAATTTGAGAAGGAAGAAGTAGATGAGTATGAGTTGAGTGAATTAATTTCATATGGTGAGTATGATGAAAAGAAAGGATGAAATGATTAGTTTCAAGTAAGGGAAGTGGATGATCTTTTACAATATTTATTATCCATGATGGATTAAGAAAAATGGGTGAAGATACAACTAAGAATACAATGTTTTCCTTGAAAAAAAATAAGTGAAAATATTACAAATTGATTCCAAAAGATACAAAGATTGATGTAGCACAAGGTGAAATAATTATCAAGTAAGAAAATGAGTATTATGGACAATTTTCAGTCCATTTGAGAAAGGAAAGGATTGAAAATAAGATGGGAAAGATATATAAATGGATGAAGCCTATGATAAACATGAAGAAAATTTTGTTTTTGTTGTTGTGATGCTTTTTATGCATTTACAATTAATGGAAGCTTCAAGATGAAAAAAATGAAGATGGAACACATGAAAGAAAGAAGAAAAATTGATGCAAATGTAATGATGAATAGAAAAAAAAATGGGATCCAGATGGTCATGTAGAAAGAAAGGAGTGTAGGAGTGTAGAAGAAAGATCAAGAACACGTCAAGAAGCTCAATAATCACTAGAAGAAACAAATTTTTAGTACATGGTTTCTTTAGTCCACCTTAGAATTATGATGCACCATCATAGAGAGAGGATAATTCAAAATGTTAAATTATCTTCTTGTTATGTCAGGAGGTCATTAGAGAATGACTTTGGTTAATTTCATAATTCTAGGTGGAGTCTAAAGAGTTTAAATTTTCAAATTTGATACTTTACCTCCATTTTCATGTTCAAATTTCTAAGGTTGTAAAAGTGAAGTTAAGGATTGTAAGGGAGTGAACAGTAGTCTTGATGGTTTTCAAGTGTGTGTAACGAGTTTAAGCATGTGTAAAATAAGTCCTAGGTTATAGTGAGTCGATAAATGATTAAAAAATATGTAAAAATGCCTCCTTTTGTGTTAATGCTCATCTTGAGAGTTTTTAACCTTTAAGTTACCTTTAACGGAAGGGTAGTTTTAAAATTTTCTACTATTCCGTGAAATTTCTTGCCTAGGTTTTTCAGGGATTGGAAAGTTTTCCAGAGTCTGAAATTTGGAATTCGATGTTGTGGAGGTCATCTTACTTTGGGTTTTTGTGTCATTTGAAAGTAAAAGTTTTCTTAAGTTCTGAAGTCCAAAATCCCGAAGTTCCAAAATTTTGGAACTTCAGGCTTTAAGGTTTCGGAGTTCTCTTTGACCTTTTAGACCATTTTTTGGGATTTTGGGTTTTGAAGTCTCACTTTACACCTGGGTTTATTTTCGTTCCCAAGTTCCGAAGTTTGAAATCCTAAAGTTCCAAAATTTCATAACTTTGGTCTTTCAAGTTTCAGAATTCAAGTTTCACATTAGAATGGTCAAGGTTGCATTTCAGATTTCAGAATCTTCACATAAAATTTAATTCCCAACCACCCAACACGTGTTGGCTTTCAGGCATTAATTTTAGGTTTACCTATATAAAATTGGATTTATGCCCATCATTTTCACCTAGCTTTCACTCTAACACCTCAATTTTTACCACATCATATCATAATTTTTAGGCATTGCTTTCAAGGTAACTTTTTGGGTTTTCTTTAATCTTTTTGGTTTAGATTGCCATGGTGTTTTTTGTTGTTCCTTTCCATTCTTTTTCTTCTTTCATAAATATGGAAGCCACTTCCAATTCGTTGTTTATTTTGTTCATTTCAAACATGTCGTTTGGTATTTCATTCAATCTGGTGAGCTTCGAATCATGCAGACATCGAGTATTTTTTAAATCCAAGGATTTTGCAAAATATTCCTTTGAAATCTCAAAACTTTTAGCTTTTGGAGTTGGTGTACTTTTCTACATTTTCGGAGGTTTATGTTTAGGAGGTGTGATTTTCAAACCTCTAGAACTAGTTACTTCTCAGACTATCAGAACTGGTTGCTTTTTGGAGTTCCGTAGGTTTTCTTTTCGGGTTTTAGAACTCAAAAAAGTTTGTATTTTTCATAGTTTCAGGCTTCATATTTTCAAAATTAGATTGTTTTTGGAGATTTTGTTTTCATAACTTAAGACTTTAGTGTTTTGGAGTCTTTAAAATTGTTTCTATAAAATTTTCAAGGTTCGATCGAGTTTTGAACCCTGAATTGATATCAGCTTCTTCATCAAAAGGAAAGGAAAAGATAAAGTATACCTTCTTAGGATTTTCCCCTCATATATTCCTATCCTCAAATTTGGGAAACATTGGAGACATAGACTTGGGATAGTTGGATATGCCAGAATTCTGGGAAAGACTAAAGGATCCTAATAAGAAATCTTGGATGCAAGCCATACTTAATAGTGGGATTTCTCTCACTGCTAGTTTTCCTTCATCCATGCATTTCCTTAAGTTTGTCTTTTCTATAACAAATCAATTAGATAAGACCTATAAATCAGTAAAGGATGATGATTGTAAAGTTGTGATTAGGCAAGACACCAACTTTTTTGAATACTTATTCAAAATTCTAAATGTCGAGGAATATTCAATAATTTCCTTAGAGGCTGTAATTGAATATTGGGATAAGGAATCTGAACTATGCACAAAGATCATGATGAAGAATTATTTGGTAAATAATGTTACTAATCTCCCTAAAACATTATTCTTCTCAGACTTCATCTAGGAATTCAATGACCTTACTGTGCTTTTGAGTAGATTTTCGGTTCTTTCTTAAACAAAAGAATTTCAAGAGTGGATGTTTCTTTCCATTGCAACAATTAATAAAAATAAGGACTTTATAAGATGGGGAGAACATAGTATTAGTTCAATTTGTTTTCAGTTGGGTAATGTCTTGACATTAAAAAAAATCCTCATGACTTATTTCCTCGTCTATGCGGTAGCTGCATGAGAGAATTTAATGGGTTGAATACAAAAGGTGTTAGGAGAATTTCACATATTTATGAGTTTTATCCTCAAATCACAATGGAAGAAGGAAATAAAAATTTCCGTAGAGTGAATGATGCCTTTTTTGTTGTCATCCTTTGTTGTTTTCATAATAATTTGTACAATCAAAAAAATTATGATGAAGCTTTCAAGGAGATAAGGGAATGGGGAACCATATATCTCTAATTCCCAACATTTACATACATTAGGGTTCCAGGTTTCCTAGGTTCTCCTTATAAATTACCAAGATTCCTGACTAATAAATGGGTCTTGTTAGAACTGGTTCATCAGTTATATGATTATCATAACATTCAAAATAAATGACATAAGGAAAGAATCAAGTTTCCAATTTCAATTGGAGGATACAATTGTGCTAGTATTTACAAGGAAAATAAAGTCGATGGAGAAATATGTGAAGTTACCTTGTGAAATTTTCACCCTAGAACTAACTTTTATTATTGGGGAAAATTTAGCGAAACAGAATTGGATAGCTCCCATGTTCTTAAGTTAGAAGATATCTAGATCCATTGTCGAGATGAGGTCATGATTAGACAATGAGAGTTTGAAAGGATAGCTCTTGATGAAGTTAAACAATATGGTATTGTATATGTTCTAGATGGAATTGAAGATGATGATGATGTGCTTGACCTAGTTTATAGGAGTGATAACAATGCTAATCAACCATTACCATGGATTGATTTGTATCAAGAAGAATGTTATAATACAAATGAAAGGGTGTGGCCCATTTTTCAAAGAACATATAATTGGTTAGCTACCTTGGGAATCTCACCTAAAGGGTTAGAACAACCTATAAGAATAGAATCCCAACCAACCCTAAGTTTTCCTACACCTAAAAAAGATAAGAGGTCGACTCAGAAGGCCACTACATCTCAAAGAAAGATCTCATTTTTTGTTGGTGGTTCTTCTCTTTCAAAAATCCCTACTACCAAGTTTGTGTCTTCTACAGTGAAATTATCTGAAGTTATTGATGTTAGTGCTTCTCTAGTTGTATCACAAAGTTTTCCAATTTATCTTTCACTACCATTATCACCATCCTCAGATCCACCGCCTCCATCATTATCTACCAATCCTTTTCTCATCTCTACTTTTCCATATCCATCTATGGCCCAAATTTTCTCATCCCTTCATGTTCTCTCAGTTGGAGAGATGATTGGGTCTCCACTTTCCACTTCATTTTCTCAACAACTTCCATTTCCTTCCATTTCCATTTCCGGTCTTGTTTCATCTACTCCAAAAGATATTATAACTCTTGTACCATCTATCATTACCACTTCCATTTTAATTGTTGTACCCAGTGTTGTTATTTTACCTAGTACTCCAAGTTTAGATATGACCATGCCACTTTCATCTACATCTATTATACCTTAATGGCTATATCACTAGACACCTAAGCAAAAGAAGAAGGTGCCCCTCATAGATGTGATCGATCTGAGCATGCTACAACCCACTCCAAATAAGTAGGAAAATTGGCCAAATATTTTTTCAAACTTATCAATAAGCCAGTTAGGAAAAAGGTTCATGGTGATAGCCACCCCTGCTGAAGGAAAAACACAAGAAACCATTACTGCAACAGATTATCAAATCTCTAGGTTTTCATTAGGAAAGGCAACACATGAGGGTGTAAAATAGGGTTTTCAAGTGGACCTTGAGAATTTTTTAGAAAATTATGGCAAAGATAAGGCTTCTAAGGATAAATTGAAAGAAAAGGTTGAGTAGCACACTGCTCTTTTAAATAAAGTCACACAACCTACTCCAACCACGGATCCTTCAACTACGACTGCTCTGAATATCTCTTCCCATCTTGATGATATCTCATATCATGAAATTGAGAAGATAGGTCAGAAGGGATGATCAGTGGATGGGTGGATTGAGTGTATGCTATAGGAGACCAACCCTTTAATCGAAACAAATGTGTAACCATACAATGATTTTTAGATGAAGAAAGTTTTTATTCATAAGCTAAATGAAATCTTCTCTGAAGATATTAATAATTTGAACCTGAAATTGACTACTTGGGAGGAAATTAGAGATATTAATCTAGATATACTTATCCAGGAGGGTTTAATTGATAATTTCTCTAAGTTTTTTTAATATCAAAACCCCATAGAATTCAGATCTCACATGTTGAAAGATTTAATGAAGAAATTGGAGGAAAAACGTGTTGAAACAATGGATGGACTAAGTGACATTTCAGAGGAGTTTAATAACATCAACTGTAGATAATTCAATGATAATATTGATTCTCTTCTGATTGATCAAATTAAAGAAATTTTCAAAGGTTTAATTAAAGAGGGTGATGAGATAGCTAAAACTTTCAATATTAAGTCAATTTATAGATTAGTTTCATCTCATAATTTCATAAGCGAACTTAAGTGGTGAACAAGTTGAAAAGGCTTCCAAATAAGGTTATGAGAGAGGTTGACATAGAAGATGTTGTAAATCATTATATGTGAGGGCCAGAGGAATAAGAGATATAAGAAATTATCAAATGTTTCATTGATTACAAGCACCGTTTGGCTATGTGGTAAAATGATCAGGAAAAAATTGAACAAGAAGCAGATGCTCCAGGTCCCAGCTAAGTTTGGTGGCCATTGTTGGAATGGATCCAAAGCTTTGATTTAGTAAAAGTTTTAGGGTTGAGTTGTTCAAACCCGTATAAAAACTTTCTTATTTTTATGGGATCTGTTCCTTTGAACTTAATTGCACTCTATTTTTAGTGAATAGTTAGTTAAAGGTTCATCTGTAATGGGTCAACCTCTTGAACTTATAAATAGTTAGATGAATTAAGTTTTAAGGGGACTTTTAGATCATTTGGGGAGTTACTCTTCAAGATTAGAAGAGTGCTTCAGATACTTTGAGCCTTTCAGTTATACTCATAACAATGTTTTTCCATGAAATATCTAGTTTATTGTGTTAATAATTAATCGATTCATATCTTATGGATGTTTAATTCCTTGATGTAATTGGTTAATCTACCTTTATCTTAGTTATCTTATTTCAATCTATGTGAAAAAATGATATAGTTAATTTGGATATCAATTGTGGAAACGTTATCTCCTTTCTATTATAAAGTTGCATTATTATTTACAATCATAGATGGAGGAATATTGTAAAACATGTGCATATCATATATTTTTGTGAGGTGTTGATTGTGCATTTAAGTAGTTCTATCTATTAAATATACCTTGTGCATCACCTTATTTTTCTTTTGTTTATCTCTAACTTTAAATCCCATGAACTAAATAGATTAGAAGTATTTTCAAGTGCTTTAGCTTTACACATTGATCTTAAATCAAGTGCTCCAAGTGTTAAAGGAAGTCGGCCTTCTCTGGAGGTTCATCCTAAGATGAAAATGTCCCACACCTTGAGGATGTTCCAATGTTGCACAGGATCACTCAAATATTCAATGGGTGCACGATTCACATGACAACAATTTTTAACATGCCTGGTGGGAAAGAGTTGGTACTTCTCTTCATACTTGCATAAATAAAAGTACCTAGTGACTCCATTTATCTACATTTCGAATATCAGTGTGTTAACTTATGAAAATAATTTAGACAATATATTCTATGAGAGGAGAAGGAAATTATCAACATATTGGGTTATCCTTGTCTCCTTATTGTCATGTAAATATACAACAGGGAAATTGACAATTTCTAAGCATAACAATGATACCCATGTACCAAATTTTTCACATTTTATCATTTTGAGGCACCCCAGGTCTACTCGATCAGTTTCGATAACCTCGTAGTTGATGTTAACACATCCCCCTAAGTGAATTAGGAAATTCAATTCAACCCCCTAGGTAATTTTAGGTGTTCTTGAAAACTACTATTTTTGGGTAGTATTGGGAAGGGCTACCACTAGCCTTCCTAGGAATAGAGAAACCCTTGGAGAGGAATGAAGGTTAAAAATATAACATGAAGGTGAAATGGATTCATAGAGACATCATGGAGGTGATTTTGTAATATTCATGGGAGATTTGGAGAGTTTGGAGTAGTTTGATCAAAATCAAGGTTCACAGGCCTAGGTAGTACACAGGCCAAAAACAATTGTTGAGGTTCCGAAGGTGATTCCAGGAGCTCTTGATGGAGATAGGAGAAAAAAAAAATTAGAAAGGTAATTCTAAGTCCTAAAATATCATGAAATTATTTTTTTCACAACACTTTGGAGCAATGGGTATGCAAGTAATTTTTCTCATGCATAAATGGAGTACCAAATAAAAACACATCTATTTTAGGGATCCAATAATGAAACTAAGATCTTAATTCCCAACCATTGGATTCATAATTCCATTTATAGTCAAGACCATATAAAATTTCATCAAAAATTTCCATCAAGAGTTCAAGTTATCGCCATTTCAAGTTGCCCTCTTGGAGCGAGTTTAGGAGTTAGTCAAATTTTGGGAGGACACGTGTTAGCTCTAGGATCTTGGAGGGATTTTGTGTCCCTCACATACCTCAAGGTAAGGGAAATCACACATGGAAAAATTCACCTAGCTACCATAAGACCTCCAAACCCTCATATAACCTCCAGGATCACTAGTTCAACCACCAGGTGCTTGCAGGAGCTCAAAGCCTCAACAAGCATATTGTTGCCATGTGTCATCACCTAGAGCACCATGGAATTTGATGTCCCTCATGTAACTTTGAGGTCATGGACATAAAACATTGAAAAATGTTCCCATCCCCTAAGGGAGACTTTTGGTCACTCATATGACCAGCTTCCAACCCCTCAGTGCTTTAAAGTTGATTTTTAGCCTTCATTCCCTGTCGTCGAATCTCCGCCATGTGTTGACACCTTGATCATAATCGAATTTGATTTCCATCACATCCCTCACAGGTCAAGTAAATAAAAAATTGAAAAATTATCCTATATCCCTTCTCATCTTTATTTCAAAATTAAAAAATATCCATTTGCTTCCCGCTTCTATCATCTAACTCTCATGTGCACAACTTCATTCCACCATAGCTCTAAACATTTCTCACACAAAGTCACCCCATTGATGAATATTGAACCAGATCAACCACAAAAAACACATCCTCAAAAACATAAAAACACACAGTTATCTAAAGGAATATTGATTAGGATAGCTCAAGGATTAAAGAACAGAAGAGGGAAATGGAGAAATCATCTAAAAATCCTCGCTTCCATAAAACAAAGATTTGAAGACATCTTGCAAAATGGTGCACAAAATGAAGAACCATTTTCTGTTGTGTTATTAATTCTCAAAGGCCATCAATAAATCATATTCAAATCTCCCATCCAGTGCATAAATTGCTCGCAATGAAGAAATCTTACCCTCTTCCCAACAAAGTCAAAAGTTATATTTCCCATCAAACCAACAATCAGTTTAAAGAGGAATTTCACTGATAGAACGAGAAATAAAAACCCACAACAAAAATGTAATTTTTATCACCAATAGAGAAGAATATGATACCTAAAATTATCAAGCTCCATTAATGGTTTCCACATTCAGAAGCACTATCAGGTCAAAATATTAAAACTTTAAAATATCCCAAACTATTAAACGGATTGGTCCAATATTTTAGAGGGGTGATATTGGGAAAAAACCCATATCGGAAAAATTCGTTTTGCAATGATCCAACTATCAGAGGTTCACTTTCCAAAAATAGTAGGTCTTTTACAAGGAGGATTGTCGTGTTGGGAAAGTCGTCAATTAAAGAAACTGTGAAAGAGGCATTAAACACAGAAGATGTATTGCAAGGAGAGATTTCCAAAATGATCACCTTGGTCCAAAATTGACACTTACTAAAAATAGTAAGTGGTCCCATGAGCACTGCCAAAAATAGAAAAATTAATCTAGAAGGTAAGAGAAACACAGGGAGAAAGGGAAATTTGAGTTGTAATATTCAGTTGAGGTTTGAGGCAGCTGATTTTTAATACTTAATAAAAATAATAAGTTATTTTTCCTGAAGAAATCATGAAGCATAAATAGACAAGGTAGAAGCATGTACAACCTTTCACTTCTGAGTAAGAGATAGAAAAAAGTGTAGTCTCTATCATCATACTATGCAGAGTACGTGACAATGAGGATGTAAATAGTGTCTTTCAACACTCATTGCATGTTTCAATTGATATGCAAGAGGTGGAATTCACAATTGACATTTTCAATCATTCATAAGATGCTTCATTAGGATCATGTCCAAATCAGCTGAGTAGTGTGACAACATTGTAGGGAGTCAGGAAAATATTTGTTCATAGTGGATCTCCATGAGTGATGCCCATGGTCACCAAATGATTCATGTGAAAATGTATTTAAACATGGTGTTAACACATCAACCAAAGGAATTCCTTTAGTGTGCACAAGAGTTCAAATATTTAGAGTTGATCACATTGGAGAGTTTCATTGAGTCATCTCGAAGGAACAACATGCTTTATCAAAGGAAGAATCTATCATCATCGACATCATCCTTCCTTCTTCTTTCTGCTCTCATTCCCTGTCTCTCTTCTCCCCCAAATTTCTCTCTCCTCAATACTCTAATCTTGTGTTGGAGTTGTAATTTTTCATGTCTTAATGTTTCTAATGTAATAAGTCACCTTTATATTATAAAATAGGACTTAATGTTTTCCTATGAAGGTGAAAAGTTTTAAGTTGTTGAGACATATGAAAAGGAATTGGGGGTATGATGAGATAGTCATATCATCATTCTATAAATTGTAAAGCCATTCCCATTTCAAAGGGTTGGTGATTGATTTTGTAAACTCAAGAGTGTATTGTACTTTGAGATAACAAAGGAGATAGCCATTTTCTTCCATTTCCCCCCTCACAAGTTTTCCTCCATTCCCACACTATGTACAACTTTTGTTCAAGAAATAAATACAAGGAGTTTCTAGCCTTTTTGACTGAGGGATTTATTTATAATTTGTGCTCATAAATTCCAATCGGTCTTGTTGTTATTTGAAGAGTTGTTTCTTCTCATAAATGCATGTGTTGAAATTTCTAACGACTGTGTGCAGGAATATGATTTTCTACCTGCAACATTATTTCTCCTATCTCATTTATCACTCCCCTTTCCCACTTTATAGACAAATTCCTCCCTAAAGAGAAATTGCTAGATTTTTGTAGGGTCAATGGAGTTCCCTTATTGGATCCCTGGTTCAAAATCCACATAGGAAATCTCACTTTTAGTTGTGCATGCACATACGAAAACTACACTGGTTAAGTAGAGGGACTTAGATTCCTAGAGCATTGGAAAAAAACCACAAATTTGTCCCCAAAAAATTTTCTCACCAACAATTTTTGGCACCCACTGTGGGGTAGATTTAGCAACATCTGCACCCAAAATATGACCGCAAGTCCAAAAATTTTTTGTAAAAAAATTATACAAAAAAAAAATTCATGAAAAGCCATTATTGAAAGATACATTGTCAATTACTGAAATTGACCTTTCATATTCCATAGTTTCTTTTCATATTCCCACTTCAAGAATTTCCAAAAGCTAGCTGAAAGAAGATATTAGGCTGAACAGGTTGAGAGGTGGTGTTGATTCCAATTTCTAGGCTTTGCAAAATTAGTAAGAATGAATTAGAGATAATCCATACTTCTTCTATCAAGCCTCCTCTCCATCTATCTCTTTAAGAATTTCACCTGAGAATCCTATCCAAACTTTTGTTGATAATCCCCCTTTAAATTATCCAATTTTTCAACCACCATTGAGAATTGAGTTCCTGGAAGAAGAATAATTTGAAGAAGAAATTGTAGAAGAAAGAGATGAAGTAGAAGAAAAATGAAAATGGAAGATGAAGTAGAAAAAAAATGAAAATGGAAGATGAAGTAGAAAAAAAATGAAAATGGAAGATGAAGAAGAAAGACCTCAACCCATTTTCCATGGGGAAGAAATACAGGCCACTTTCTCTTGAACCCCCTCTTCATGATCTACCAACAAGTTCACGCAAGAACTTTCCAAAGTTAAAAGGTGATGGCACACAAAATCTTGAAGAACACATCATTGCATTCATGATGTCATGCAGAATCGTTGGTGTTGAACAAAAAGATTTTTCCATGAGATTATTCATGGAGTCCCTCCAAGAAAAATTAGCAGAATGGTTCTACCTTCTTCCTTCCTAATCCATCACTAGTTGGAATGAAATCAAAAACAAGTTTCAAAGGAAAGATTTAAATTTACTGAGGACTATCAAGACATCCTTGGTTCAATTAGCACAAATAAAGAAAGGAGAAAGTGAAACTATGAGAGCCTTCATGGCTCGTTTCAACCGGTTGCTTTGCAGGATACTGGAAGAAGATTCTCCATCAGAAAACAACATCAAGATATTCTTTATTAGTGCTTAATCACCAAAGGTAGGATTTTTCCTATGAAGATTTTAATTGAGGGATATTGCAGAAGCACAAAGATTGGCCATTGAACTTAATGACAATCTCATCCTATTAGGAAAGGGTAAGAATCCCTCAAAGTGTAAAGCTCAATGTCCCAGAGATGAAATAATTGATCCTTTTTTACAGAAAAGGGCAAACGAAATGGCATCATTGAGGAGGAAAATATTTGAACAAGTTTATTCTCAAAGAAGAAACATAAATCAGATTATAGGAGCACCCTGAAGTCTTTCCTTAGACGCCCCACCTATCAATGCAAGTTGTAGGAGTAAGGAAAATGAATAAGAGATCGAACAAGAAAGTGAAGATGGTGATTTTCTAGAAGTTGATGAACTTTTGAATGATACACAAATCAGATTTTTTGAATATTTTGGAGGTGATGAAGATAACGAAGAATATGCACCTAGATTCTCATGTGTGGTTTTCACTCATTCTTAGTCTGAGAAATGGGGATCTTCCTATGTTATTGCAAAGAAATACAAGACTGAATATCCTCCTCATGGTGACTCCACAAAACAAAATAATTAGTCAAGGATCTCCGACTCCCACCCTCCATGGAGTCTGCATTGTTGAAGCCTGATCCTGTAGCAAGTAAGAAGGCTCCTGCAATTCCAAGTAAGTCTTTCGATGCCTCTTCTAATTCTAAATCTAAATCTTCTCATGTAAAAACTAGCACTTCAAAAGTTCCTAGTGTACCATTCAATATACCCTCCATTCCCCAAGAATCAAACCCTACTTCCAAACCTACCCCAACTCAAAAATCAGTCCCTTCATTTCCCTTTTCCCCATATGCTCCCTTTTACTTCATAGAATATGCGAACAGAACTAAGGTGCAAATTACTGAAACTAGATATCTGAAGACTCACCTCAAACAATTTGAGAGGTTTGTTCAATACATCAAGAGTGGTAGTTTAACACCCAATGTTGTAGCTCCTAGTTCTAAAGGAATACTACCAAACCCACCTACACCTCCCTCACAGAACATGATTTCTTTGAGTGCATCCAAGACTGATAAGGTTGAACCTTTCTATGTCTCCCTTCTTGTTGGAGAATATGTATTGAACAACTGCATAATAGATTTTGGTTCCTCTAATAATGTAATTCCTATAAAGGTCGCCAAGGCTCTCAAACTCACCATGAATCCACCCAGTGGCTCTTGTTACTCCTTAGAGTCAAAATAGGTCCCATTTGTAGGGAAGTTCAAAGATGTATAGGTGACTCTCGCAAGATTTCTAGACAAGAAAATTTCAGCGATGATTTTGGTAGCAGACATTCCAGATTCATTTGGAATGTTGCTAAGTAGAGGTTTCTATCAACAGTTGGGGGTAAATTTAGATGAATTGGTCATCTAACCATATGCCAGTGAAGGGGCCATGGATAAATTTCTTCCAGAGAAGAAGATGAGGTACACAGTGCGAAAGTATGCAAGTTTAGGAACATACATCTTGTATCAAGATATTAGGATGAATCACTTTGTGACAACCAAGGAGGAAGATGATATTCCCACCTTGATAGGGTCCAGACATGCCTTCCTGGAGAGGTATGGACTTGAAGAACCATTGAGGAGATTCGAGTTAGAAGATGGCAGCCCTGAATTTCTAGATGATGCAAACCATGAAGAAGAGGAAATGGTTCTTGATGAATCTCAAATGGAGAAACTATCATATAGTACTTACTCAATGAAGAGGAGATGTTCTCATTCCCATTTGGAGATGGAGATGATCTCAT
This sequence comes from Taxus chinensis, assembly GCA_019776745.2. Lineage (NCBI taxonomy): Eukaryota > Viridiplantae > Streptophyta > Pinopsida > Cupressales > Taxaceae > Taxus > Taxus chinensis. Next base: position 415,382,424 of record CM034154.1, read on the forward strand.
CCATGCCATCCATGGAGGGAAAATACCAAATTGTGATGAGCCCATCGAACAGGTGGGAAAGAACTATCTGTACAAGAACTGCTAAGAGCCATAGAAGAAACAGAAGACCCTGAGCTCAAGTCTTGAAATCCTGATGCAAGCCATGAATCTACAAGACAAGTGTGAAGGTGACTTAGAAGCCTAAACTAGTGTGAAGATGGGCTATGTTGAAATAAATCTAGATGAGAAATATGATGTCCCTCTCAATCTAATGGTTGATGGATAAAATGATCAAATTGATGTATTTTCTTTCCCATTTGAAGAGGAAGAATATTTCCATGATGAACAAATTGAAGCAAGGAATTTTGAGGCCTTTGAAGCTATAGCCCCTCTAGAAAAAGGAGTGATAGAATGTAGTGATTCTCGAGATGATGGAGTAATCCCTCTAGATAGTTACCCTGGCTATAAAATAAAGATCCTTCAAAGGCATACAAAGATGAGCTGCAAGAAGTAATAAAGGATATATCTTTGCAATAACTATTAGATGTAGTGGAATTTATGGAAGAACCTGAGCTGATTCTTTATCTCTTAACTCGTGCCATGGCCATATAAGACAAGTATGAGTTTTCCTCTAATCCTCTTATCGGTAATCAAACACCTCACAGTGGAGTAGAGATAAAGGATAAATCTAAGGTTTCTTATGGAGAAGATGTCAATGAGCATAGACCCGGGAAAAATTAGAATATTCAAAAAAATTGAACAAAAATAAGCTTCGGGGCAGTGATGAGATGCTCAATGAAAAATCAGATATGTGGATAAACATGGAAGGTAACTGGCACTATGAAACCAATTTCAAAGAACATGAAGGTAGTGGAATTTCCAAGTGAATACCTAAGCATCAAGAAGCTCATGTGGACTCACTCCTTCAAAAAATACACAGATGATCATGAAAGCACCCTAGATTTCATAAATAGTTAAGGAGAGGAGGATACTTTTTGGAACCAGTCAATGGCTTTGTAGAACAACATCTTTCAATTTTTCTCACTCACGGGTAAGTTTTAAAAAATCAAAATTACTTCAGTAAAAGTGAGTTATCCCCTTACTTGTACCATAGGTGATTGTTATGTATGTTTCCCTTTATGTTGCATGTGTTTCCCTTCCTGTTTTGCATTGTGTGTTTCCTTTCCGTCATTATGTGTGTTTTTTTGTTTCCTTGTTCTTTCTCTATCTCTCTTGTTATAAGTTGTACATGACTCTGCAGGGCCCAATGGATAAGGCACTAGTCAACAGATCATATGGTCTAAATTTTAGATTTTGGATTCTTCATGTCATATTTTGTTGTGCTCAGTTCATGTCATGTCCCCAAGCTAGAGGTAGTTGTCATGCAAATGTGTAATAGGGAAATTGACAATTTCTAAGCATGAAAATGATACCCATGTACCAAATTTTTCATGTTTTATCATTCTGAGGCACCCCAGGTCTACCCAATCAGTTTTGATGACCTCCTAGTTGATGTTAACACATCCCCCTAGGTGAATTAGGAAATTCAATTCATTCCCCCCTAGGTGATTTTATGAGTTCTTTAAAAGTTGTAAGCTTTAGTAGTTTGGGAAGGGCTACCACTGGCCTTCCTAGGACTGGAGAAACCCCATGGAGTAGATCATAAGGTAAAAATATAACATGAAGGTAAATTTAAGGCTTGTAGACATCATGGAAGTTATTTTGGAATATTCGGGGGAGATTTGGAGAGTTTGGAGTAGTTTGATCAAAATCAGGGTTCACAGGCTTAGGCATTGGACAGGCCAAAAATAGTTATTGAGCTTTCGAAGGTTATTTCAGGAGCTCCAGATGGAGTTAGGAGTAAACCAAAACATATTCAGAAATGGAATTCTAAGGTCTACAATATGGTGAAATTATTTTTTTCACAACACTTTCATGCATTGGGTCTGCAAGTAGTTTTTCTCATGCACAGAGTGGAGTACCAAATCAAAAATCCACTTTTTCAGGGATAAAATGGAGAAATAAAGACCTTATACCCCCACCATTGGATTTAAACATCATTTCCAGTCAAATCATATAAAATTGCATTAAAAACGTCCATCGGGAGCTCAAGTTATTGTCATTTCAAGTTTTCCTCTTGGAGCGAGTTCAGGAGTTAGTCAAATTTTGGGAGGACACGTGTCATCTCTAGGAGCCTGGCAGGATTTTTTATCCCTCACATCCATCAAGGTAAGTGAAATAAACCATGGAAATATACACCCAGTCCCCATATGACCTCTGGGTCCTCATGCGACCTCCAGGATCACCAGTTTAGCCCTCTAGGTGCTTGTGGGAGCTCAAAGCCTCAACCGTCCGATCACTGCCATGTGTCATCACCAATAGCACCATGGAATTTGATGTCCCTCAACATGTTAGGTAAAAAAACATGGAAAAATGTGCCCATTCCCTAAGGGATACTTCTTTTCACCCATATGACCAGCTTTTAGCTCCTCAGTTCTTTAAAGTTGATTTTTAGCCTTCATTCACTACCATCGGATCTCCGCCACATGTTGTCACCTTTCTCACCATAGAATTTTATGTCACTCACATCCCTCATAGGTCAAGGACATCAAAAAATTAAAAATTCTCTCATATCCCTTCTCATCTTTATTTTAAAATTTTAAAAAAATGCCTATTTCCCGCTTCTAACATCTAATTCTCCTGTGCATAGCTTCATTCCACCATAGCTCTGCAACTTTCTCACACCAAGTCACACCATTGATGAACCTTGAACCAAATCAACCATAGAAACTGAATTCTCACAAACATAAAAACACATAGGTATATGAAGGAATATTGATTAGGAGAGCTCAAGGATCGAAGAACAGAAGAGAGAAACGGAGAAATCATCTAAAAATCCTCACTGCTGTAAAATGAAGATTTGAAGATATCTTGCAAACCAGTGCACAAAATGAAGAACCATTTGTTGTTATGTTATTAATTCTCGAAGGCCATCAATAAATCATCTTCAAATATCCCTTCCACTACATGAATTTCTCACACTGAAGAAAGCTTACTCTCATCCCAATGAAGACAAAAGTCAGATTTCCCGTCAAATCGACAATTAGTTTAAAGAGAAATTTCACCGGTAGAATGAGAAACAAAAACCCACAACAAAAATGTAATTTTTATCACCAATGGAGAAGAAAACCAGACCTAAATTCTCAAGCTCCATTAATGGTTTTTGCATTCATAATCACTGCTAGGTCAAAAATTTAAAACTTTAAAATCTCCCAAACTATTGAGTAAATAGGTCTAAGATTGCATAGGGGCGGTATTAGGAAAAATCCCATATCGGGAAAAAAAAAATTGCACTGATCTAACAATCAAATGTTCACTTTCTAAAAATAGCAAGAATTCGACATGAAGGACTTCCATTTTATGAAAATCATCAATTAAAGAAACTGTGAAAGAGGCATTAAACACAGAAGATGTATTACAAGGAGAGATTGCCAAAATGGTCATCTTGGTCCAAAATTGAAACTTACTAAAAATAGTAAGTGGTCCCACGAGAACCTACCAAAAATATAAAATTGATCTAGAAGGTGAGAGGAACACAAGGAGAAAGGGAAATATGAGTTTCAACATTCAGTTGAGGGAAATATGAGTTACAGCATCCAGTTGAGATTCGAGGTAGCTGATTTTTTATACTTACTAAAAATAGTAAGTTGTTTATTCTGAAGAAATCATGAAGCATAAATAAACAGGGTAGAATTCAGTGCAACCTTTTGCTTCCAAGTAAGAGATAGAAAAAAGTGAAGTCTCTCTCTTCATACTTTACAGAGTACATAATATTGAGGGTGTTAACAGTGTCTTTTGACACTCATTTCATGCTACAATTTATATGAAAAAGGTGTAATTTGCAATCAACACTATCAGATCATTCATAAGATGCTTCATCTAGATCATTTCTGAATCAGCCAAGTAGTACGACATCATTTTAGGGAGTGAGGAAAAGATTAGTTCATAGTGAATCTACATGAGTGGTGCCCATGGTCACCAAATTATCCATGTGATAGTATATTTAAACACGATGTTCACACATCATCCAAAGGAAGTTCTTCAACAAAGAGTTCAGAGATTGAGATTTCATCACATTGTATCATTTCATCGAGTCGTTTGGAAGGATCAATGAGCTTTATCAGAGGCATAATCTATCATCATTGACATCATCCTTATGAATATTTCTACTCTCTCTCCCTCTCTCTCTTCTCCCCCCACAAATTTCTCTCTCCTCAATATTCTAATCTTGCATTCGAATTTCACTTTTTCATATGTCTTAATGTTTCTAATGTAATAAGTCACCTTTATGTTATAAAAATGGATTTAAAAGTTTCCTAGGAAGTTGAAAAGTTTTAAGTTGTGTGCGAGACATATGAAAAGCATTGGGGGGTAGATGAAGAGTCACCTCTCATTCTATATATTGTAAATCCATTCCCATTTCAAAGGGTTGGTGATTGATTTTGTAAACTCAAGAGTGTATTATACTTTGAGAGAAAAATGGAGATAGCCATTTTCTTCCATTTCCTCCCTCACAAGTTTTCCTCCATTCCCACATTATGTACAACTTTCTTTTAAGAAATCAATACAAGAAGAATGATTTTATTTCCTTTTTTGACTGAGCGATTTATTGATACTTTGTGCTCATGAATTATAATAGGTCTTATTGCTATTTTCAAGGTTGTTTCTTCTCATATATGCATGTGTTGAAATTTCTAACTAGTGTGTGTAGGAATATGATTTTCTCCCTACAACATTAGTTATCCTATCTCATTTCTCACTCCCCTTTCCCACTTTATAGACAAAGTCATTTCTAGAAAGAAATTACTATATTTTTCATAGGGTCATTGGAGTGCCCCTGTCGGATCCCTAAACACAAGGCCACCATGAAAATACACCTTTACTCATGCATGCATATATAGCAGTTGCACTGGTGAAGTAGAGGCACTTATATTCCAAGAAATTTGGCAAGAAATCCACAAGTTTTTCCACCTGATAAATTTTCTCGCTAACACTCCTCCAAGAAGAAGAAGATTCATTTCAACATCACTAGTTATAGATTCACCACATACAAGTCATTCAACTCCTCTTTACGGAAGGTTCCCTTGACCTAGAACAATCAAACTCTTGTTAGAATTATGAGGAACCAAGTGTTTCCTTCATTCAATACAATAATCCCTCTTCTATTAGCCTAATGGGATCTTATACCTATTGTTGCACTCAAAATTCTACCCTCTTACACATGGGAAACTCATATTACTTCTGTGGAATATATTATTTATGTGGTCAACATTTTTGTAGTACATAATGTTACAAAAGACAACATTTCAGTCAAATTCCTTGCTACTTCTTCAATGGAAAACCACTTCAGTGGTTTCGTGGGTTAGAGTTTGGTACTATAACCACTTGGAATGAGTTGGGGGAGAAGCTCTACAAACAGTTTGAAGATAAGAGTGATCACCTGCCGCTCATGGAACAACTCACTACCATAAAGAGAACTCCTCAAGGTTACATGAGTGATTTCATCTTATGATTCCAAAATACTTGGAACAGGATTCTGACACTCATAAATCCTTCTCCTAATAATGCATTTTTGTATTATTTATGATCTTTGAACAATGATATAGTAATTATGATCTATTCTATGGGAGGGAACACACTTTTTGATGCCTATGAATTTTTAATAAGGGCTGAGAACTCTTTAATCCAAGCATGGAAAATTACACCTAGACCTACCATGCCTTTTTTACCAAACTTTAAAATAATCAGCTGATCATTGACCATGTTCTATTAAATTCTATCCAACTAGTTGTGACTGCACCTATTCCTTCAAACGATCTGGTTGATGTAAAATTGTTGTTATAAACTTTATGGAATTAACTCGTAGCATTCAAGAGGAAACAATCTCAATATTTTAATCTGTACCAATCATAGAATTATCAATATCAGTCAAATCATCCACCATTTCAAGGGAATAATCAAGCTCAAAATCAAGCCGCAAATGTCAAGCCCCTACATTTGAGGAATCCCCTTACTGTTAGTTCTTCTAGAGCTATTGTATTAGTAAAAAATAATCTAGTTCAAGACTATGAATGGTGTTATCCTTGTTCTCAACCTCACAATAAAAATATTTTCCTGAATGAATTTTTGAGCTAAGAACTTATGGTTCAAATTTTATCTGATCCACTAGAGGTAAAAAAACCATCCACATAGGAAGCATTCAATCAAGCATAGGCTCCTAAGGAAACCATTTTACTAAATTAGAAAGAGGACGATTTATATAGTTTGAATATTGATTCTTCATCAATCACAGAAAATACCTGCTCCTAAAAGAGGGCAATGCGATCATAAGATTCCAAAGATGATAAAATATCTATTTCACACCCTAGGCCAGAAGTGGTAGTTGATACAGATGTGGGAAAGAAAGTGTCAGAATCATAGCCTAGTCAAGATGTGAGGTGTAGAGTCATTTTTTAGAGACCTCTTTGATCACCATTTTGTTGTCACCCCGGCCCTTGTTTTTGTGATCGCTCAACTAAAAATTAGATAAGTATGGAATTGGATGTGGAAATTGTCCACGTGTCTTGCTAGTGCAAGATGGGCATAAAGAATGCAAGGGAGGATTTCAACCTAGTGTCGCATCAGTCTTGGGCCTAGAATCCTTCCCTAATAGGTTGAAAAAGTAAAAAGCATAATAGAAACACAACACACCCTCCACGTTTCGCCCGGGAACTCATCTTAGGAAGAAAAGGAGGAATCCTCCCCAAAATAGCATGGACCCTCCACGTGTCTCTCAGGTGCATATTGGGGAATCCAATCTCAGGAAGGACTCTCAAGTAGTGTCCATCTTCCATGCATTTGGTAAGGATTATCACCGATTCCAGGGGTGAAAATTGGGTGAATTAAAAGAAAATTGAAAATATCTCAACAAGTAGTTTAGATACTAACCCAAAAGGGAAGGATCATTAAATAATGCTAACAGAAACCCTAGCTCCAAATGTCAGAAAGAGAGCCACAAATGACTATAAAGGGGCATCTGATTCTCAACATAAAGAGGGAGCCTTTGGGGGACGAGAGGAACTAGAAATTATAAAATCATTTGAAGGTTCAATTTTGTATCAGCCAAACCTTAGCAAGACTCATTTAACAAGAATTTGTAATCTATGCCATTTCGTCCTTAAGTATTAATTTCCATATAAATTAAGTTCTTGTTTTGTGTACTTTGTCTTTCGTATTCCAAGTCTTTCTCTTCTGTTAAGTAGTTATAGATAATTTATAAAATCTATTGTGATATATGCCCTTGGGTTTAATTAATCTGTTACTTATGTTTTTCATACGTTCTGCCTTCATAGACCTTGATTAAATCTAATGTGTTCCTAAACATAGATGGACCATGTTGTAATGCTCTTCTATCTATTCAAAGAATTTCATTTAGATATCTCTCCATCCCTTATAGGATCTATTCTGGTACATTGCCTTAGGTCAGTTTACTCTTGTTTTTAAAAAATTTCCCCTAACCCTCATCTCACACTATAGAGAAGAGCCAGATTCTTTAAAATTTGGAAGTCACCTTAGGGTGAATGTCCCACTAACTTAAGGTTTCCTACGAATTTGAAGGTTCATCTAGAAGTATTATCGTCAAAAGTTTTTTTAGAACGCCCAGTGGGACCTGAGCCCACATTCATCCACTTAGAAGTCAAACATCTACTAATCCTGGCAGTACTCAAGTGGTCTGTTTAAATCTTACAAGATGAATATGAAAAAGGGTAAGAGTAAAGGAGGAAGGTGTTTTTGACTATTTACAGTTATCTCCATCATGCAACAGAAGAGATCGATAGATCTAGAGATCCCCATCTCCCCATAATCAAAATCTCTCAACACCTCCTCTAGGTAGGCCCTTTAGACAGTTGACTAGAAATCTGAGACCCATTTTAATGTCTCATCTTCAACCCCAACCTCTAAGGTAGTTTTTTTCATGGGATCAAGGAAGCCCGCTCATTCTTCCCACACCCTCGAAGGTGTGGAATCCTATCTTGGCTAACACGCTAAAGGAACTACCCAAATTCAGTGGGGAGGACTTAAAAAATATTGAGGAAAACCTTCAATATGTGGAAAAGATATGTGTGGTACATTATATAAGAGATAAAGATATCACCTTGCAATTATTAGCCACTTTCTTCAAAGGAAAAGCCTTGGATTGGTACCAATCCTTAACTCCTAATACTATCGCCACCTGGGACCAATTAGGAGAAGTGTTGGTGGAAAGTTTAAGTGACAAGGAAGATAGGTTGTCACTCCTACAATAATTGATTAACATCAAAAAGGGCCCATAAGAGTTAATAAAATATTTTAACACCAGGTTCCATAAAACTTGGCAAAGGATTTTGAACCTAGCAAGGCCACCCATAGGTATGGCTATTGTTTTTATTTGAAATCTCTAAATTCAGATATTTTGGTAATTATTCAATCATTAGGAGGGGATTCCTTACCGCAATCCTATAACATTGATTTCCAAGCTGTGAAAAACCTAATAGACACTGGGAAAATTCCTCCCAAGACCTCCTTGCTAGTATACCTTGAAATAGCCCCCCTTTCACAAGCACCAGCTTAGACCCATGTGTCCCTATATAGTTACCCACATGTTTATTCAACTCCCACTCCTACTACTGCACCCTCACCCTTGTCTTCCCAAATAGAGGAAACAAAAAATATTTTGAAAAACTTTTCTAATGAGATAGTAAATCTCATAAGAAACTAGGCTACCTATCCAAGAAAAAATTATCAAAATTAACAAGGTAGCAGACCCACTTATTCCTCTAAATACCAAAATACCAAAATACTACCACCTGAGCATCCATCAAACCAATTAGTTCCTATATCAACACCACTCTGAACTATTCCACCCAATAGCGAAAGAGAAATGGTACCCTGAAAAAACCATCTAGCTGAAGACCCTAAGGAATGGTGCTTCCCTTGCAATAATCCTCATATGCCAAGGGAATTCCCCCAAGGAAACTTGAAACAAAAGGTGGAAAAATAATTATTAAGAGAGCTATGATGCAGACGCATTTGGAACTCACCAATCTGCGGAAGCCCAAATGCCACTTTCACAACATAGATTCAAGGGATGTCCCTAGAACAAGAAGCAAATATTACACTAGAGTACACTTTATTCTCTTGGATAGAAGGAGAGGAGTCCATATTTACAAATGAAGCATCCATTTCAAATCCTGTTCAGTTTAACTACAACACTTGTTTTAAGAAAATAATCAAAGAGGCAGACGCTCTGATTCCAAATTCGACTGGAAAGATGCACAGAGAATCACCAATCATGATAAACATGTCACCACCAATCACCATGAAGGAAATTTCAAAAGGAGCTATCAAGAGTCAAGATTCCCACCACTCCACCAAAGAAGGGCCAAAATTCTTGTCATCTTCTATATCATTTCCACCTGGGCCAATCAATGTAGTCCAAAAACTTAAAAAATCCCCAACTATTGCCTCCTTGTTGGATCTTGTAAGCATCCCAGAGGAAAAGGAGTTACTCCAAGAAGCACTCAAACTGAAAGATGATCCAACCACCTCAGCCAATGAGAAGGGATGGGAATAATTTTCCTGAGTCTCTACAAAAGCGGTACTACTGAATCAAAAGGGAGAGGTCAATAAACCAAGGCCCAACCCCTTATTTTTGAATCTTATCATAGGTAAAAAAAATTCTATATAATTCCATGATAGATCCTAACACAAGCACTATCATCACACCCAAGGTGATTTTAGATGCCTTGGGGATTGAATATGAACCCTTTAAGAAAGGAGTCATACAAATAGATGGGAAGTTAGTCTAAACCATTGGAGTTATCAAGGGACTCCCATTGCAGCTCTATTTCTACCCAAGTATAAATGTTTGGAAAGATATGATGGTAATAGACGTTCTGTCAGTCTTTGGTATTTACCTCTCTCGCGATTTCATGGCTAAAATTGGAGGCTATATTTCTCTTGATTGGTCCCATTTGATTTTGCAAACCAAATATAGATCCAAGATGAAGGTCATGTTAGAACCCCTCTCTAAGGAACATATAACAGACCAAGTGGCTTCCGGTTTTGAAGCTTCTCATGCTATGATCACCAGGGAGGAAGAATTATACACGGAAGATGAGGAACCCCAGAGTGGTGATCATCTATCTAAAATTACCCCCAAAGATACTTTTTGGAACTTCAATTCCACCAGTTTGGGCACTTATTTCATTTTCGACGAGGATTTCATGATCCCCAAAGTAGTAAAAGGACATGATAAAAGGAAGGGGAATCCACTCATGGATTCACAAATATGAACCCTACATTTTGATGGATCCAAAAGTAATAATGGATAAGGAGCCAAAGTATGCCTGGTATCCCCTAATGGAAGAAATATACTCCTATCATTTCGTTTCCAATTCTCCTATACCAGAAATGAGGAAGAATATGAGGCCTTGGTGCAAGAATTGTCCATAGCCCGAGAGGAAGGCATCAAGAAGATGAGAGTGTTTGGTGACTTGAAATAGGTGGTAACATAAGTGAGAAATAATTGTGTCACAAAGAATCCTAGGATGAGATCCTATTGACATCGGGTATGGGATCTTATAGATGATTTTGAATCTTTCTATATCAGGGCAATTCCCCGTAATCAAAATGTAGAGGCTGATAGAATGGCCTTAATAGGGTGTTAGTTTGACCTTGTTCAAGATTTGTTGACAAATGAAAACATGAAAAGGTTAATCATCTATCCCTTTATCCTTGACAACTTGGACCATTGGTAGGTATTTGAGAATGACTGATAGATCATACACTTCCTCCAACAATATAATCAATTTGTAAATCAACTCTAGTCCAAAATCAAGGAATCATATGGGGATCAGATAATCCAACTTAAAATGAATAAGCTTCCAAAAGGGTTAATTACCCTTGAGAATATTTTTGACTCAAATGATGCTAGTTCCAACCAAAGAAAGTTTGTGGAAATAAAAGAGGATTATCTCAAACTAGAAATAACTAAAGAAAGAATATTAAAGGTCAGAAAATAAGTGGCTCAAAAAGAGAGAGAGATACTTGTATCCTTATGCCATAAGTATGATAAGGTGATGGCTTGGAAATATGATGATCTCCATGGCTATGACAAAGACATTATTCAGCACACCAGTGGCCTTTAGGAAGGACTAAGCTGATGCATCAAAATAAAAGGCCCGTGAACCCAAAGATAGAATCCCTCATGGGTGAAGAATTGAGGAAGCTACTAGAGGCTCGTATAATCTTCCCTATCAAAAAAATGACGCGGATCTCCAATCTGGTCCTGATCAGAAAGAGGAATGGAAAAATTTGGCTTTGAGTATATTTCAGAGATCTAAATAGGGCCTCCTTAAAGGATCACTACCCTTTACGATCTACAGAATAAATATTGTAGATAGTCGCAGGCTCCGAGATGTTTTCTCATTTGGATGGTTTTTCAGACTATAATCAAATATGGATCACAGAAAGGGATCAACATAAGACCACCTTCACGACTAAATGGGGAACTTTTTCCTATGAAAAAATTCCTTTTGGGCTCACCAATGTTGGGGCTACCTTTCAAAGGGCCATGGATTCTACATTTGGGGCATTAATAAACAAATTTATCCTCATATACCTCGATGACCTCATAGTGTTCACCAAAATAGTAGAGGGGCATTTCGATGCTTTAGAGGCTATATTCAAAAAATGCAAACAATTTAGAATCTCTCTAAACCCGAAGAAATGTGTTTTTGGAGTGCCCTAAGGAAAAATCTTGGGACATATTATGTCGAAGGAAGGAATCTCTATCAACCTCACAATAATCAAGGCCATCCTGGAACTTCCCTTCCCAGCTAATAGGAAGGCCGTTCAATCCTTCTTAAGAAAACTTAACTTTGTCAACAAATTTATCTCAAACTTTGTGGGGAGGATCTACCTAATCACTCTCATGCTAAGTAAGGACTTTGGTTTCAAATGGAATGATGAAGGTTGTCAGTCCTTTAGATTGGTAAAATAGGTTATTACATCCACCCCGATTTTGTACAACCCTAACCTTTCAAAATAATTTATTATGTACGTATATGGGGGTGAGCATAGCATAATGTCTGTACTAACCCAAAAAAAGGTGAATCACAATGAGAGGAACATCCAATCACCTTCTTTTCAAAAACCCTCCATGAATACAAGACAAGGTAAAATTTCATGGAAAGATAAGCTTATGCTATAGTCAAGGGTATGAAGAAATTTAGGCACCTCGTCACTGACAACAAAATCTAGGTCATGGTGGCTCACTCTAGCGTAAAAGAGTATATAATGGAAGGAGAGATAACTAAGAAAACAACTAACTATTTCACTAAGATCCTTAAGTATGATATAGAAGTAAAACCCACTAAACTCGTAAGAGGTAGGGGGATGTGTTAATATTTGACGCAAGAATCTATTCCCCTGAGTGGTGATGAGTGTGAATAGATAATTTACCTTCAAGAAGGAAATTTTGAAGGATGGGTCTCGAACATGATTCACTTTATGTAAATTGGGAAGTATCCCAGCCATCTCCCCTTGAAGAAAGGAGACATTATAGGCAACAAGGGAGTAATTTTATCATAATTGATGGCTTCCCGTTTAAGAGTAATTTTAATGGAATCCTACTCAGATGTCTAGAAAGTGGGGAAGCTACAAGATTCTTCCATGAATTACATCATGGAAGTTCTGGAGGTCACTTTTCGGCCCAGACAACAGCCATAAAAATCCTACAGGTAAGATATTTTTGGCCAAATTTGTTCACCAATAGTCAGGTGGAGACAAAAAGGTGCAAGGTATGCCAGGTTTACGCCAGCCCCCAAAGAAAGGAAACAATGCCCCTCAACCCCATCTGGGTAGAGGAACCCTTCACCCAATGGGGTCTAGACTTCATCAGAATGGTTAATCCAACTTCTAGCACTGACCACAAATGGATCCTCACAGTAACCAAATACTTCACCCAATGGGTAGAAGCAGTCCCCCTTAAAGAGGCAATGGAAAATGTGATTCTAGGCCTTCTACAAGATATAACTACATGCTTTCCCCCCTCGCACTATCATATCAGATAATGTTAAGGACTTTGTGGGAGACAAAGTATCTGATTTTGTGGTAAAACATAAAATCTACCTAAATACGTCTTCCAATTATTATCCACAGGGGAATGGTCAGGAAGAATCAACCAATAAGAACTTAATCATACTCATAAAGTGAATGGGGCATGAGCATAATAACTTATGGCATGAGCATGTCAAGACAACCTTATGGGCTAACCAGATCACCCTAAAGTAGATCCTCAAGGCTTCGCCTTATGGGATAGTCTATGGGAAAAGTGTAGTGATGCCAATTTCCCTGAAGATCCCTGCATTAAAAATATTAAAACAAGTTGAGGTGGATGAAAATGGGGCAATGCAAGTGAGGTTCTCTGAGCTAATAGAGCTCTAAGAAAAATGAGAGTTTCTTGAAGCCATGATTAGATGCCAACAGATGATCAAGACTTGGTTCGATCGAAAGATGTTGGAACTAAACTTCTAGGTCAAAACTACAGCCCTGAAATGGGATGCACAAGCTATCAAACCTAGGAAGCATAGAAATTTTGACCCACTATAGACAATACCCTTTAGAATCAACGCATGCAAACAACATAATGTGTTTGAGATCAAAAAAATGGAATGTGACTCTTTATAAATTCTGGTGAACAGAATTCACTTAAATCACTTCATATAAATCCCTTTGCAAAAGGTTGTATTATATCTACAGTTTGCTTTCTATTATTTTCCTTATCTTTTTTGTCCCTTTAATAAGTGTCCCAGACACATGTCCTTCGTTAAGGCCCCTTGCCCTTTTTTGAAGTTTTGGAGGGAGTGTACTTACCTTTTCTATCCCCGAATTAATGATCCAACGATTTCCTTGGCAGTCAAGAGAAAAATATTGCAAAGTGGCAAAAGATCCCTTGAAAGAATCAAAGTGTGGCACTCATATTCATTAATGAGAGAGGGGATGTTATGGGAGGTGACCCGATTTATGCATGAGCCATTACTCTTAAAGGAGGAATTATTATTTAATATATGGGAGTAGGTAACGAGGTTCATTCCAAATGTTAGATCCTCTGAATCAGTTATCGAGCATCAAAGTTAAATAAATTCGACCCTTTCCCAGCACTCAAAGCGACACCATGGCAGCCTCCAATTCTGCACTATCAATAAAATCTTACGCAGGACAACTAATTCCCCATCGGTCCCTCTAGCCAAGATTGAATTTTGTAGATGGAGGATCTCAGTTCAAAAACCCTACTATGATCTCCAACCCCGCCTACAATGTCTTCAATCCAGCCCTCAACAAGAAGCCTAAGGCTTTGAGGGAGGCATCCTTCGCTAGGTTTCTCAAACTGGGAGAATCTAAATTTTTTGGATCTAGAATTTAGAGCATGAATCTCACTCAATACATGGTTCCCTTAGTTCACCCCTGCCCAGAACTCATACGGATGTGTGCATACTATTTCAACCCCAGAGCTCGTAGTATCCAAGGAAGAAATTTAATAGTTGTGATCACACCGCAAGCCATCAGGGACATGTTGGCCCTAACTCAGGACCCAACATCCAACTTCTATTATATGTCCAAGCTCTAAAATGTTTGGGTGTAATTCCAAAATAAAGCTCCTTGCCTTAATAGGGAGCTAAAACAATCAAACGCAAGTGGCTTTGGGACCCTGAGGTTTCTTATTCCATTGAAATTTCTTCAAGTGGATTCTCAAGATGCCTTTTCCATGCTAACATTCATTTTCAGACAAGATTCTGAAAAAGGTGTGGAGGAGTGGAAGATGTCAACCTTTTTTTGAATGAGGTCTATCACGAAAGAGCAGACATACTATTTTAATTTCACCGTAGCCATCGCAAGATCCATGTGTGAGCAACTTTCCCAATTCTTGGTGACCTCAATGTTCAGGTATTCATCTTATCTATTTCATCTCATCCTTTATTAGAATGTCGAATATTTTAGTCAATTTATGACCCTGAATATATGGTATATGAAATTGGACCTACAAAAGCTCATTCCAATATCCGCATGGACCCATATATTTTCCCGTTCGTCAGATGTATATGAATTCTTCAATTCTTTTGTGGAGCCACTTTTTCTCGAAATTGATCCAGATGGAATCAACAATAGGATGAACAAATCGATGCGAACTATCCTGGCTGACCCCTTTCACACCTATGATTTTCCTACATGGTTTCAAGGAGGAATATTTCATGCTTCCTAGGGTCCTCACGGAGTGAGTAGTAGGCCTAGAGATAGCCAGGAAGCTAGTACTCTTGGACATTGAATTCGGCACATACCAAAAGAAGAAGGATCTTTTTTATCTCCCCTTGAGTAAAGGAAGAGTCACTTTACTAAAAAGGAGGGCAGAGCATAGCCTTATGAAGAAGTTGGCTTCTTACGGGTTTTCTTTAATTTAAGACTCTTAGAGGTATGATCCAAATGAAATGATGGCCGTGACTCTAGTGGAGAACAAAGTCCCTGACTCCTTCGTCCATGATCCAAAGAAATTTTTCTAAATGAGGCGGAATCCTCAGGAGGAGTCACTCAACATATTATTTGAGCTCAAGGACATTTCGACCCCAGTCTGGGAGACATTCAACCAAGGAAAATATAAGTATGACCCTGCTCTCACCATGACCAAAGGACTCCGAGTGGCCTTGAAAAAGAGGGAATGGAGTGCGGAGAACATTGAGGCCTATTGGAAATATAGGCAAGAGATTAGTAGGACCACCTAGAATTTTGAGGTCATCCCCAATGATGAAAAATGGGAGGATATCTAGGATGTTGAGCATGTGTCTGATACATAAAGTGAGGATACAATCACTGTCATTCCAGAGCAGTCTGGAAGATCGACCATGGATTCCTCATGTCCCTATCTACAATAGTTTCCTATTCTTCTCGTACCTTCCATTCCCTAACAAAATATTCTAGCTCAAACTCCAGTACCAAAATCTGTGACTATTCCTTCAGGAGAGATCACTATGACAGATCCAACGCTAAGCCCCCTGCGCAAGAAATTGAAGTCTGTGGTAGTTCCTATTTCTCCTCCACCTCTTCCCCCACCAGGGTCCCTGTTTCAATATCCTCCTCCACCACCATATTCCCCTTTCAGTGGTGTTCCCTTATCAGTCACCCCAACTCAATCCCTTCCTCTACCTGAATTCCCCACCCCCTTTCAATCTTCCTTCACCATCCCAACGTTTTCCCCACTTGTGGTGGCAGGCCCCTCCTTTACCATAGTGAATTTTGTGCCTTAAGTGTAAGAAATCATTTCCTATGGCCTATCACCTAGGTTCCCATTCGTAGACGGGGTTTTCTTGTCTTCTTTTGAGTTTCTAAGTTAAGATGAAGCCACTAAAACCACTCAAGACAATAGAAGGGTGAAGAAGAAGAAGAAGAAGAAGGAAATGTCTGGAGGAGCGATGAAGCAGATGCGGTCATTATATGACCATCAGTAGAGCTCCTTAACTATTGCATGAATCCAAAATTACATAACAAATGCAACCTAATGACTACTCTATCAGCATTGTTGTGGTAGACCTCTCAGAGTTCTGACCCCAAGACAAAGTTTAATAAATGAACAAGACCACAATGGTATTCATGATAATCAACTGAGGAAGGCACAATCAAACCTTCACAGAGTAGAGGCCACTGTGGCCAGCCATCAAGCTGAGCTCAACGGCAAGATCAAATAAATAGAGAATCTTCATAAAGAGTTAAGGGGATTTCCTTCGCCAAAAGCCCTTATGTCTTCTCAAACTGAGGTTAGAACCCTTACATTCAGGATCGCTAGCTCTGATTCATCGGCTAATTCACTCTTGCATGAAAAAGGGATCCTCTAATAGGGGCTCAATTTAAAGAAAGCAGAAGTAGTTGCAGCTTAGTCCAAGCTACATGTCATTGAAGCTGAAAAGGATAGGCTCCAATAAAAGCTAAAATCATCAGAGGACGCGGTCAAGGATTTGACCAGAAAATTAGGACAACAATCCTAGAAGGGGGGGATTGTAACATTGGTATAGGAACTATATGCTTCTTGTTATGAGAGAATCACTACTAAGGCAATGGATCTAGTCCGAATGCTCAAATTCATATCTGATGCATAAGAATTGTGCTCCATTGTAGTAATTATAGCCTTCACCATCACCAATGTAATTTCCGCCAAGGTCTCCGAATCAAAATTCTTGATTCAGAAGATTTATAATTCTTCAGACTTTCCCCTTGAAGGGGAAGGGATTACAAACAGGTGACTGATTTATGCTAAAATCAACAATATTCTAAGTTGTAATAAGGCTTCCATCAAATTCTAAAATCTCTTGACACAGCTCCACCAGGGAATTAAGGATATGAAGTAGGACATCCACAAGCTAGTTCAGTTAGGCTTCCCTTCTCCCTTTCCCGATGACTCTACAGTCCTCACAAAGGACCAAATTCAACAACTCCTAGTTTCCAAATGTCAAGATAATACTGTCTTTCAGTATTTAAAGGAGATTTCTAGTGTGGCTGAAGTGGAATACATTTTAAACTCTATCGTCTAAGTGGAGTTCCGCTTGCATGTAGTGGTGTGGAATCTCCAAAATTCCTCACATAAGGATATAATTGAGTTGGATCGCACCTTCCAAGCCTTGCAAAGGAGGACATACCCAATGGAGGAAGAATGGATTGGATATTAGGTTTCCTTGTAGCGGCTCTCAGTGGCATTTTTTGGGCCACACTTTGATTTTTGAAGCAGAGGGATCATTGGTTTCTTCCATAACTGGCACAGAGTCCCTAGGTGAGTCACCATAATTGTAGAGTACATTTTTTAGACACCTCTTTGATCACCATTTTGTTGTCACCCAGGCCCTTATTTTTCTAGTCACTCATCTCAAAATTCGCTAAGTGTGGAATTGGATGTGGAAAGTGTCCATGTGTCTTGCTGACACAAGCTAGGCATAAAGAATGCAAGGGAGGATTTCAACCTAGCATTGCATCATCCACCTGTCATGAGCCTGGAATCCTTCCCTGGCAGGTTGAAAAGAAAAAATCATAATAGAAACACAATGTGCCCTCCACGTGTCACCTAAGCTCTCCTCTCAGGAAGAAAATGAGGAATCCTCCCCAAAATAGCACAAACTCTCCATGTGTCTCTCAGGCACAGATTGGGGGATCCAATTTTAGGAAGGACTCTCAAGTAGCGTCTGTCTTGCACCTGTCGGGTAAGGATTATCACCAACTCAAGGGGAGATATTTGGATGAATTAAAATAAAATTGTAAATATCTCAAAAATTAGTTGAGATACTGACCCAGAAGGGAAGGATCATTAAATACTGTTAATAGAAATCCTAGTTCCAGATGCCGGAAAGGGAGCCACAAATAGTTATAAAGGGACATCTGATTCTTATCATAAAGAGGATTTTGGGGGATGAGAGGAACAAGAAATTATAAAATCATTTGAAGGTTCAGTTTTGTATCAGCCAAGCCTTATTGAGACTCATTTAAAAGGAATTTATAATATGTGCCATTTTGGCCTTATGTATTATTTTTCATATAAATTAAGTTCTTTTTCTGTGCACTTTGGCTTTTGTATTCTAATTATTTCTCTTCCGTTAAGTATTTCTAGATGATTTATAAAATCTATCATGTTATATGCCCTTAGGTTTAATTTATATGTTACTTATGTTTGTCATACATTTCACCTCCGCAGACCTTGATTAAAAGTAATGTGTTTCTAAAAATACATGGACCATGCTATAATGCTATTTTATTTGTTTAAATAATTTCATTTAGATATCTCTCCATCCCTTATAGGATATATTCTAGCACATCACCTTACGTTAGTTTTATATTCTTTTTTAAAAAATATGCTAACCCTCATCTCACACTGCAGACAAGTGTCAGCTTCTTTAAAATCTGGAGGTCACCTTAGGGTGCATGTCCCACTAACCTAAGGTTTCCTATGACTCGAATTTTTCATCCACAAGGATTATTTTCAACATTAGAAAAGAATGTTCTTTAGGCATCACAGTACCCAACAAGCACTTTCTAAAAGAGGATTCTAATACCCAAAGAAATATCAGCAAAATAGGAGCAATTCCCTTCAATATTGTAGAACAGATGAAGAATACCAACCTAAGTGTTATCATGTGGGATGCACTCTCAATTCCTTCTCAAAAAACTTGTTGGAAGAGGCTCTAAAAATTTTTGGTACAACTGACAAAGCATCTGGTCATGGAGCAGTAATTACTACAATTTTATGTCAGCCGGAAGGGAAAAGTATTGTTAAGACAAATAAACCAACACCATTCTATATTTCAATAATCATTGGTGATCATTTGGGACATAATTGCATAATTGATTATGGTTCCAGTATCTCATTCAAGCCCAGAAAAATTGTAGATGTGTTAGGAATACAATACATTCCAGTCTCTAGAGGAGTTGTTCAGTTGGATGTAATAGTGGTATAGACTGTTGGAATCATTAAAGGACTTAAAATTACTATTCTTGCATGCCCCAGTTTATCGTTTACACAAGACATATCGGTCATCAATATTCCTTCTCTTTTTTCTATTTTCCTATCACAAGATTTCATTCCCAAAATGAGAGGTTACCTATCAGCTGACTGGTCACATATGATTCTCAGGAATCATTACAGAACCAAGGTGACTATAAGGGAAGAACTAATTTTTCATAGTCATTTGGAGCCCCATACTGTTATTCTAATAAATGATAATCACACCATTCATGATCCATAAGAAGAAGTTGTTGATCACGAACCAACCACTCTTGTGGAAGAAGTCCTAGACATTGTTCTGGATGAGGTAAGTATAAATCATCAGTATGACCCGTATGCTGAAGCATTAGAGGAAGAAGAATCTGGTCTACTATTTTTAGAAGAGATGGGATTGGGTACATATTGTATTCACGAAGAGGATGGGATCATACCACAACTTGTCAAGCCCTGAAATAGCTCTGGAGGACTTTGGAAACTATTTTTTGATGGATCAAGGAGTAAAAGTGGAGCAGGTGCTAGTGTTGTGATGATTTATCCATAAGGAAGTAAATATTTTTCATATTTTCAATTATAGTTTATCTTCACTAATAACATTGTTGAGTATGAGGCTTTGGTATAAGGAATTCAACTAGCCCTAAAAAAGGGTATCAAATCCTTGACTGATTTTAGAGATAGCAATTTAATAGTGCATCAAGTAAGAGCTTGCAGTGCATAAAATATGATCTATTGAGATCTTATAAAAACAAAGTATGGAGTTTGATTGAATATTTCAAATCTTTTGGGATTCACATGATTCCTAGGAATAAGAACTAAGACATAGAAAGAATTGTAACTATTGGCTCACAATATGACATTCCTACTAATGTAATGAAGGATTATAGTCCGTTAAGATGGTTGTTTGTCTAGAAGTTTCTGATAATGTGGGAAGTTGGTAGGTTTTTTACAGTGATGAGTAGATCATTCTTTTATTTCATGAAGAAATGAAGTTTGCTAAAAAATCAAGCTAAGTTAAAAGAAACATACAGTGACCAAATCATTTAATAAAAAAGTATCAAATTACCAAAGTTTCTGGTCACCCTTGAGTCCATTTTTAATTCATATTATCAAGCTAGAAGGCATAATTCTAATATGGTAATCAAAGAGGATGATTTTGAATAAGTTGAGGTAGTAAATGAATAAGTTCTGAAGATCAGAAAAGTGCGTAGCCCAGAGGAGAAAGAGGCTTTCGTCAATTTTTTTCAAGAATATAATGATGTTTTTCCATTGAGTTATAGAGATCTGCATGGTTTTGATCCAGGTTTAGCATGACATACCATCAAACTTGATCCTAGTTCCAAACCATCTCATTAGAAACAAAGCTCGGTTAATCCCAAAACTGATCCACTGATGAGAAAGGAGTTGACCAAGCTTGTTGAGGCTTGCATCATTTTCCCAATCAAGCATTCCTCTTGGGTAGAAAATATAGTTCCTGTAAGAAAGAATAATGGAGAAACTTGGTTGTGTGTAGACTTTAGGGATTTGAATTGCACTTATTTAAAAGACCATTATCCTCTTCTGTCAATGGAGCAGATTATTAAAATGGTGGCTAGAGCACAAAGGTTCTCTTTGCTCAATGGTTATATGGGTTATAATCAGATTCTGGTCTAAGACTCTGATCAATTCAAAATGACATTCACTACCAAGTGGGGCACATGCCATTTGGGTTATCTAATGTTGGTACTACCTTCCAAAGGGCCATGGACATGGCTTTCTAGGGACTAATCAATGATATTATACTGGTGTACTTAGATGATATAATAGTGTATTCCAAACATGTAGAGGATCACATGGCTCATTTGAGGAAAGTATTCAAGAGCTGCAGGGAGTTTGGAGTTTCTTTAAATCCCAAGAAATGTATTTCTGTTGTACAAGAAGGTAATTTTCTAGGGAATGTGGTATCCTTCGAAGGACTATCCATTGATCTAACTAGAATACACTCAATATTTTCCCTATCTCTTCTAAGTCACAAGAAAGGATTTCAGAGTTTTCTTGGAACAATAGATTTTGTGCAGAGATTCATCCCTCAATTTGTAGCTCTAGCCAAACCATTAACAACCATGTTGAAGAAAAATATACCTTTCTCATGGACAAAGGAAGGGAAGGAGAGTTTTAAAGCCATTAAGGAAGACGTTTCTCAAGCACCTACATTGTTGAATCCAAGGTTTGATAGGAATCTCATTCTCTATGAATTTTCTGGTCAAGAACATATTTTTGGGATTATCACTCAGCACAATAACGAATTAATGGAACAACCCATTTCCTTCTTTATTCAATCCCTAAAATATTACAAGCTCAAATATTCATTTCTTGAGAAATAGGTTTTTGCTGTTATTCATGATTTGAATAAATTTAGAAACCTGTAGTCCAATAACAAGATACATTTAGTTGTGTCTCATCCTGGAGTTAAATACTTTTTCTAAATAAATATGTGAATGAGAAATGTGCCAGATGGGTTACTAAAGTGATGGAATATGATGTACACATTAAGGTCACTAAGATTTTCAAGGGTAAACGTTTGTGTCAATAGTTAGCTACAGATTTGAAGTTAGGTAGAAGAAGATCCAATGCTCCTTATTGAACCTAAGGATGATAAACATATTGATTAGCTCCCAAAGATGAAAGTTTTTCTCCTATCAGGATAATACCTTACAAGCATGCATGAATTTCAAAGATGAATTTTTTTCTTTAGTTTATTCCTTATGTTATGGTGGACTATGTTCTCTTTCAAAGGGGTTTGAATGATGTTCTTCTTTGGTGCATAGGACTAGAACAGGTAAATAAAGTACTAGAAGAATTTCACAATGGTCTATCAGGAGGGCATTACTTTGTATACACTACTACTACAAAGATCATGAGAGTCGGTTACTATTTTCCGGATTTATTCAAAGATACCCATTTTTGGGTAAGGAAATGCAAGGAATGTGTTTTCTTTACAAGAAAGAAGAGATTGGCATCCCTTTCTCTTCACCCAATTCAGGTCGACCAACCCTTTGTCCATTGGGGGTTGGATTTCATCAGGATGATAAATCCTCCGTCAAGTGATGGAAACAAATGGGTCCTCACCACGATTGATTACTTCATTCATTGGATGGAAGGCGTGGCACTTAAAGAGGGAAATGAAAAGGTTATCCTTGATTTTATTGAGGGGATAATGACACATTTTGGTGTCTCATTTACAGTAATTTCAGACAAAACAATGACATTTCTTGGTTTGAAATTAACCGAATGGGCCATCAAGAATGGGGTTTATCTCAAAACTTCATCCAATTATTACCCACAGGGGAATGGATTAGCTAAGTCTAGTAACAAGAATCTCATACGTATCATCAAGCGTACAATGTAAACAAATAGAATAACTTGGCACACTCAGGTCAAAATTTCCCTATGGGAAGATCAGATCACACCCAAAAGGGCTATTAGGAATTCACCTTTTATGCTGGTATATGGAAGGGAAGAAAAAATACCGCTATCTCTAGAACCACCTTATTTGGAATCAACACATCAACTGGAACTTATGGAAAATCATTCAATGGCAGTCAAGTACTCAAAACTGATGAAGCTAGAAGAAACTAGGAACAAGGCAATGAAGGCTCTAGAACAACACCAATCTCAAGTTAAAATATATTTTGACAAAAAGGCATCCAAAAAGGAGTTCTATGAAGGATATTTGGTTCTCAAATGAGATGCTGATAGGGCCAAGCCGGGTATGCATTCTAAATTTGATACCCTCTGGAGCGGACCATAAATCATCACAAGTTGCAAGGAAGAATTTTTTTTTTCTTATCTAGAATTAATGGATAAGAATTACCCATTCATGTGAATGGGATTCATCTCAAAGATTTCTTTTCAAAATTTTGCTTGTGTATAGTGTTTGTTTTGTTCATTTCCTCCAAGTTCTTCACACATTGTTTTTTTTGCTTTTCTATTTCTTTTTTGTGCATTTTTTTTTGTTTTGGTTTGTGCTCTGAATATATTTCTTTTTAAGACTATTTTTCCCAATGGATTGTATACGGTTATTGGCCTAATGCTTAGCAGGAAGGCATTCCTTCGATGTCACAAAAATGGTTAACCTTTAAGTTACCTTTAACAGGAGGGTAGTTTTAAAATTTTGTACCATTTTGTGAAATTTATTTCCTAGGTTTTTCGGGGATTGGGAAGTTTTCCGGAGTTCAAAATTTATATTTCATTGTTGTGGAGGTTCTCTTACTTTGGTTTTTTATGTCATATGCAAGTAAAAAAAAATTTTAAGCTCCAAATTCTGAAATCCCGAAGTTCAAAATTTTTGGAACTTTAGGCTTTCAGGTTTTGGAGTTATCTTTGACATTTTTAATCATTTTTTGTGTTTTAGTTCTAAACTCTGAAAGTCCGATGTTCCAAAATTTCAGAAATTTGGGTTTTCAGGTTTCAGAGTCTCACTTTACACTTAGGGATATTTTTGTTCCCAAGTTCTGAAGTCTGAAATCCCAAAGTTCCAAAATTTTAGAACTTCGATCTTTTGGTTTTTAGACTTCTAGTTTCACAATAGAACAGTCATGCTTACATTTCAGATTTCAGACTCTCTGTATAACATTTAATTCCCAACCACCCAACACGTGTTGGATTTCGGGCATTAATTATAGGTTTACCTATAAAAACTTGGATTTTCACTTGTCATTTTCACCTGGCTTTCACTCTAATACCTCGATTTTTACCGCACCATATCATACTTTTTAGGCATCACTTTCAAGGTAATTTTTTGGGTTTTCTTTAATATTTTTGGTTTAGATTTCCATGGTTTTGTTTGTTGTTCCTTTCCTTTATTTTTCTTCTTGCTTAAACATGGAAGACATTACCAATTCATTGTTCATTTTGTTCATTTCAAACATGTCATTTGGTATTTCATTCAATTTGGAGAGATTTGAATCATGCAGGCATTGAATCTCTTTAAATCTAATGATTTTGAA
The DNA here is from genome assembly GCA_019776745.2 of Taxus chinensis. Taxonomy (NCBI): domain Eukaryota; kingdom Viridiplantae; phylum Streptophyta; class Pinopsida; order Cupressales; family Taxaceae; genus Taxus; species Taxus chinensis. Next base: position 415,406,997 of record CM034154.1, read on the forward strand.
AAATCTTCCTTTCAGATATTTGGAACTTTTGTCTTTTGGAGTTGGTGTACTTTTCTACATTTTGGAAGTGTGCTTTTTGGCATTTCAGAACTGTGCTTTTCAGAACTATTAGGAGTTCGATTTTGGAGTTCATTTTTGAAGTTAACATCTTTTGGGACCTTCATAATTGGTTTCTTTTCAGACCTTCAAAGATTTTTTCTTTTAAGAATTTTGGAGGTGTGCTTTTTTAGGTTTTAGAACTGAGAAGAGTTTAGATTTTCAGAGTTGTAGGCTTCATCTTTTCAGAAATTTTATTTTCAGACCTTCAAATTTTGGTGCCTTCAAAATTATTTCTATTAAATTTTCAAGGTTCGATTAGGTTTCAAACCATGAACTGATGTTAACTTATTCATCAAAAGGCAAGGAAAATATGAAGTATACCTTCTTAGGATTTTCCCCTCATACATGCATGTCCTTAGATTTGGGAAACATTTGAGACACAGACTTGGGACAGTTGGATATACTGGAATTCTGAGAAAGACTAAAGGCTCCTAATAAGAAATCTTGGATGCAAGCCATATTTAACAGTGGGATTTCTCTTACTAATGGTTTTCCTTAATCCATGCATTACCCTGAGTTTTTATTAGCTGCAATAGATCACCTCAATAAGACCTCTAAATAATTAAAGGATGATGATGGTAAAGTTTTGATTAGGCTAGACACTGATTTTTTTGAAGACTTATTCAAACTTCTAGATGTCAAGGAATATGCAACAATTTCCCCAGAGACTGCAATTGAATATTGGTATAAGGAATTTGAACTATTCACAAAGATCATGTTGAATAATTATTTGGCGAATAATGTTACTAATCTCCCCAAAACATTGTTCCACTCAGACTTCATCTAGGAATTCAATGATGTTATTGTGCTTTTGAGTAGAGTTTCGGGTCTTACTTCAGCAACATAATTTCAAGAGTGGATTTTTCTTTACATTGCTACCATTAAGAAAAATAAGGAGTTTATAAGATGGGGAGAACATATTAGTAGTTCTATTTTTTTCAGTTGGGCAATGTCTTGACTTCAAAAAAATTCTTCATGAGTTCTTTCCTCATCTATGTGGCAGCTTTCATTTGAGAATTTAATGGGTTGAATATAAAAGGTGTTAGGATCATTTCACAGATTTATGAGTTTTATCCTGAACTCACAATAAAATAAGGAAATAAACATTTCCACATAGTGAATGATCCCTTTTTTGTTGTCTTCCTTTATCGTTTTCATAAGAATTTGTACAATCATAAAATTTATGATGAAGATTTCAAGGAGTTAATGGAATGGGGAGCCATATATCTCCAATTCCCAACATTTACATACATCAGGGTTCCAGGTTTCCTAGGTGCTCCTAATAAATTACCAAGATACCCAACTAATAAATGGGTCTTGTTAGAACTGTTTTGCTAGTTATTGTATTATCATAAGATTAAAAATATATGACATAAGCCAGGATTCCAGTTTCCCATTTCAATTGGAGGATACACTTGTGATAGTATTTATAAAGAAAATATTGTTGATGGAGAAATGTCTGAAGTTACCTTGTGAACTTTCCACCCTATAACTAATTTTGATTATTGGGGGAAATTTAGAGAAATAGGGTTGTCCAGTTCCCATGTTCCTTAGTTAGAGATATTTGGATCCACTATCGAGATGAGGTCATCATTAGACATCGAGAGTTTGAAAGGTTAACTCTTGATGAAGTTAAACAATATGGTATTTCAGATGTTCCAGATAGAATAAAAAATGATGATGATGTGCTTGACCCAGTTTATAGGAGTGATAACATTGCTAATTAACCATTACCATGGATTTATTGGTATTAATAATAATGTTCTAATATAAAGGAAAGGGTGTGGCCCATTTTTCAAAGAACATATGATTGGTTAACCACCTTGGGAATCTCACCCAAAGGGTTAGACCAACCTATAAGAATAGAATCCCAACAAACCCTAAGTTTTCCTACACCTAAAAAAGGTAATAGGTCTACTCAGAAGGCCACTATAGATCCAAGAAATATCTCATTTTTTGTTAGTGGTTATTCTCTTGCAAAAATCCCTACTACCAAGGTTGTGTCTTCTACAGTGCAAGTATCTGAAGTTATTTATGTTAGTGATTCTCTAGTTGTATCACAAGTTTTGACACTTTCTCTTTCACTACCATTATCACCATCCTCAGCGCCACTACCTCCATCATTGTCTACCACTCCTCTGCCCATCTCCACTTTTCCATCTGCATTTATGTCCCAATCTTTCTCATTCCTTCGTATTCTCTTAATTGAAGAGATGATTGGGTCTCCAATTTCCACTCCATTTCTTAGTAATTTCTAGTTCCTTCCATTTCTATTTCTAGTCATGTTTCTTCTACTCCCAAATCTATTCTAACTCCTACACCATCTATCATTACCACTTTCATTTCAACTATTGTACCTAGTGCTATTATTTTAGCCAGTGATCCAAGTTCATCTATGACTATGCCACTTTCATCTACATCTACTATACCTGAATGGCTATATTTCCATACCCCCGAGAAAAATAAGAAGGTTACCCTTGTAGATGTGATTGATTTGAGCATGCTAGAACCCACTCCAAAGAGGTAGGAAAAATGGAAAAATATTATTTCAAACTTATCAATAATGCAATCAGAAGAAAGGTTCATGGATATAGCCACCTTGGCTAAAGGAAAAACCAAAGAAACCCTTACTACAATAGATTATCAAATCTCTAGGTTTTCATTAGGAAAGGAAACACATGAGGGTTCAAAACAGGATGTTCAAGTGACCCTTGGGAATTGGTTAGAAAATTATGACAAAGATAATTCTTCTAAGGATGAATTTAAAGCAAAGTTTGAAAAGCTTGCTTCCCTTTTGGAGAAAGTCACACAACCTACTCAAACCAAAGATCCTTCAACTATGACTAATCTAACTATATCTTCCCATCTTGATGATATCTCATATCATGAAATTGAGAAGATAGATTAGAAGGGATGATCCTTGGATTGGTGGATTGAGTGTATGCTTCGGGAGATGAACCCTTTTATCAAAATAGTTGTGGAACTATAAAATTATTTATAAATGGAGAAATTTTATATTCGGAAGATAGATGAAATCCTCTTGTATGATATTAATAATTTGAACCTAAATTTGACTACTTGGCAATAAATTAAAGATATGAATCCAAATCTACTTCTCTAGGAGGGTGTAATTGATAATTTCTCTAAGTTGTTTGAATATCAAAAGGCCATGTAATTTAGATCTTAGGTATTGCAGGATTTAATCAATAAATTAGAGGAAAAACGTGTTGAAACAGTGGATGGACTAAGTGACATTTCAAAGGGGTTTGATAACATCAACTGTAAATTCTTCAATGATAATATTATGCTCTTTTGATTGATTAGATTAAAGTGATTTTGAAAGTTTTACTTAAGGAGGATGATGAGGAAACTAAAAACTTCAATATTAATTCAATTTACATATTAGTTTCATGTCAAAATTTCATAATCTAGTTGAAGAAGGTGGTGAAGAAGTTGAAAAGGCTTCCAACCAATATTGCAAGAGAGTCTGACACAAAATATTTTGTAAATCATTATGCATGTGGGTTAGAGGAAGAAGAGATACAAGGAATTATCAAATGTTTCATTGATTACAAACACCGTTTGGCTATGTGGAAAAAGGATCAAGAGAAAATTGAACAAGAAACAGAGTATGCAGGTCCTAGCTAAGCCTTGTGGCCATTTTTTGAATGGCGCTAAAGCTCTAAGTCATTCAAAGTTGTAGGGTTGACTTGTTCAAATCTATGCAATAACTTTTCTATTTTTATGGAAGCCTGTTTGCTTGAACTTAATTGCACTCTATTTTTAGTAACTAGTTAGTTAAAGGTTCACCTGGGATGGCTCAACCTTTTGAACTTATAAATAGTTAGATGCATTAAGTTTTAAGGTGACTTTTAAATCATTTGGGGAGTTACTCTTAAAGCTTGGAAGAGTGCTTCAGATACTTTGATCATTTTAGTTATATTCAGAACAATATTTTTCCGTGAAATATCTGGTTTAGTGTGTTAATAATTGATCAATCCATAGCTTATGAATGTTTAATTCCTTGATGTGATTGGTTAATCTTCCTTTATCTCATTTATTTTATTTCAATCTATGTGAAAAAATGATATAGTTACTTTGGATATTATTTTTGGAAAAGTTATCTTCATCCTATTATAAAGTTGGATTATTATTTACAATCATAGATGGAGGAAGATTGTAAGACATGTGCATATCATATATTGTTGTGAGGTGTTGATTATGCCTTTAATTAGGTCTATATATTAAATATACTTGGTTCATCACCCTATTTTTCATTCATTTATCTCTAACTTTAAATCCCATGAACTGAATAGATTAGAAGTATTTTTAAGTGCTTTAGCCTTGCGCATTGATCTTAAATCAAGTGTTCCAAGTCTCAAAGATAGTTGTCCTTCTCCAAAGTTTCATCCCAAGGTGACAAGGTCCCACACCTTGGGGATGTTCCAACGTTGCACAGGATCACTCAAAGATTCAATGGGTGCGCGATTCACATGACAACAAGAGTTGTGATAGTTAGTTAGGGTTATGAAATGGAGATGAGAATGTATAAAATCAAAGGAGGATGAAGTTTTAATTCATTCCTTTGATGCTTTAAAAGATAAGGGTAAGGGAGAAGAAGGGTTTTTGTAAGAAAATACAGTTTGAAGAAATGAAACTTTATTTTTGTAAGGATATATGTATTATCTTCTTCATTGTAGATTATCAGTTTTTTAAATTTGAGGCTTAAAGGAATAAGAATTATTTTTGATGAGCATACAAAGGTATTTCTTGGATTCTATAGAATAATTTATGAAGGTTTGAATTATGAATGTCTTGTTTCTAACATGAAAGATAATGCTTAGACTATGCATAACAATAAAAAAAAAATTGCAAATATTTTGTGATATGTTTGATTTTTGATATAATGATGAAGCTATGTTAATGAGAAACATGTGGTGGAAGGTTGTTGATGTGACATTTCAAGGATTTGTATGGAATAATCCTTCTTTGGTGTTTGTTTTCACATACATTCAAGTTGACTATGACTATGTCTAGGATTTTGGTAAGATAAATACTCATTTGTTCAAAGATAACATATATGCTTTAAAATACTACTAGGAGGAGAGAGGTTTTTTTTATAGGTTTTTAATCATGAAGGAAGATAAGGATCAAGGATTTGAAATTTTTTCTAGTTGAGGTATAACCCTATTTCGCACAATCTACAATGTTGAGGTAATGTACCTTTTTTGTAATTTAATCATTATTTTCCTTCAATGTCAAACTAGACATGTTATAGAGGTGATTATTGACCTACAGTAGGAGGTTAGATTTTTGAAACCAATTCCATTGTATTTTATAAAATTTTAGTGATTCTGAGGCTAAGACAAGGGGTTTAGTTAGGGTTTATTTAAATCTCTTTGGATGATGGTATAAAACCTCTTGTTAGGACTTGAGAGTTTGTATAAACCATCTTAAGACTATGTGAAAATAGATTTTGGAAATTTAAAGGTAAGGTTGATCCTCATAATGCTACGATTTGTGATAGTTCCTAACCTAGACTATGGATGTCTGTAATAGCCTAATTAAAGAGACAAAAGTAGTGAAATAAAATCCTTGTATGTGAAATGGGTGTGTGAAACGTTTTATGAGGAAATAATGGGGAAATGGTTATGTGGAAATTTCCCCATTATTATCTATAACCTCCTACAACAAAAATTATGCTAAAAAAAGAGTAGTTACAAGGATACTAGGAGGGTGATTAGCTAGGAAAGGAAAAGGTGATAGAATAAAGCTTGGGTTTGGAATCAGGAAATAAAATTCACCCCACACCTTAAGGACCTTAAAGGGTATTAGGAAATATTTACCTTATGTCATGGAATTTTATAGATGTTCTCAACCATGAATTTATGAGGAGCAAAGATCTCAAGAAGTAATTGAGGAAAATTTTGTAAGGAAGAAGGTAATTGAGTTTTTCTTCTTTTGGAATAATTTTGATCATCTTAAGGGTGTATTTTTAATTGAATTGGGCTAGTGAAATAATGACATGATGATGGTGTGACCAAAAAATTCCTAAATTTTCCTATTTTGAATTAAGTTCTTGAGGAATCCTACAATGGCAGTCTAAGAGATAACAAAGAAGTTTATAACATTACCTTGTGAATGACCATTACACAAGTGGATCTAGCATCAAGTAAGAGTATAACCTAGGGTATATTGATTGTGAAGCAATTTAATTCATTAAAAGGTCAATATTTTGTTTATTTGAGCCAAATAGACTAAGGATAAAATATCCAAAACATGGTATTAGTGTGAATGAATTTGTTCATATCTTTTTGCATGTATTGACTTGATAATAATATCTACATCATGTTCCCTCCAATTAAATTAGTAGAATTTTTCTTCATGAATCTAGGAGATTAAAGAATATTATATGTAGAATACAAAGTATTTTAAAATTTGATTAGACCCTGAGAAACTAAATAAAATCACAAGACACATTCCCTAAGAAGGATTCTTAAATATAGAAAAATGGGAAAATTCTAATCTCTATATGAAATACAAAGATCCCTATCCAAAAATATTCAAACACACGTGTATTCCCACCCCAAACCCAATTAATAGTTAATGGCTTGTAATACATTAAATGAAAATAATGTGGTTATGTTATTGTTAAAAAACATGGTGTTTTGTTTAACAGTAACCTATGCACATTTTAAACCTATTTGCATTACTACATTTGGTTGTTAATTAGTACTCAAATCCACTCACGTTCATTTTATTTAAACATCTAGGTTTTGGCATATTTCTTGTGATTATTTCCAATGGATTTTATCAAAAATATTTACTTATATATTTGAAAAAAATATATTCCATATAATTGCAGGGGACGATATTACCTACATATTTCGTTTCACATTTATTTTATTCCCATCATATAATTGTAAAATAAAAGCATGCTTGTGTTATTGATTCATAACAGTCGCTAATATTAACCTAAACATGGTTAGAAGATAAAAAAATTATTCATTTCCTAGACATTCTGAGTTCAAAACCACTCACATTGGTTGTATTTAAGAATCCTGTAGAGGGCATGTTTCTTATGGTTTTTTTCAATTATTCCATGAAATACTTAATTACCCATCTCAATTATAATGGGGAAAACATAAAGGGGAATTAAAAAATGTATGTCATCTTAGGGCATGCAAGTATATGGTAAAAAAATTCATATAAATAACTTATTCGTGTTAATAAATATAAGCTAAAAGGTAAATAGATCCCTTGCAAGTAAACACTTTCGAGATATGCCTAAGAAAACTCACATGAAACATGACCTAAGCAGGATCCTTTGTATTCTAAATTATAGATACAAGTTTTACTTATGTTAAACAATTTTTCAAGCTACAAGAATCTTAGTTGTTATTTAGGACATGTTTCCTACGAATTCTTCCATAAATTTCATCAAATTGTCAACTTCCAATGTCTTTTTTAATGTTTCTCTCTATTTACCCCAAAACACAAACAATGCACATTTTGCATATGCTTGTAGAGGTGAAGATAGAAAATATCAACTAATTTTCTATGCCATAAGAATGTTTGAAAACAATTTCCACAAATATTCTATGCACAACACTAGTATGACTCTATTTTTTCTGTGTAAAAGGGGAAACATGAAAAAATAGCTATTTTGTAGTATAAATAGCATGGGAGAAATAAATCCCTACCTCACATGATGGCATGAATCATTCCTCCATCCTTTTTCCAATGGTGATGGCTTTCCAAATTATCTCTATATCTTTTCTCGATTCCTCACGAAATTTTGAAACTCGCAAGATGATAAGTTGTTCTAAAAAATGAATGGGCAAAACTATGACGGTTTTGGGCTAAACATGTTTTAATTTTCATTGTATGACATTCTGCGTAGTGTTAGCGAAGATGGAAGTACATGCCAACATTTATGGGTTGCATTTAACATGTCAGTATTGACATTAATTTATCATGTCAAATCCTTTTGTTATGATGATGGGTATGCATGTTCCATGCATAAATATTATGGTGATGTTATGGGGGATCCAACATGGTTATAAAGTGCATTTTTTAGAGTATATCTAATTACCACATGAATGGAAATGAGAAAGGAATTCAAGGTAAGACAGATCATGAGCTCATCAATATTATACATGGAATGTTATATAGGTCAAGATAGGGTCAACATCACCATATATGGATCTAAAGATATCACCAAATGGATGAAATATGATCTTGTGACATGCAATTGAGTAGTAGATAATGATTCAGATATATCTTGTAAGTTGATCGAGAAAAATTAAAGCTTTCTTAATACATGTAACTTTCTTAAGGGGGTACTCCAAGAGTTACATAAATATTGATATAGATAGGCAATTTAGAGATATGTATAATCTTCCCTACTACAAACAAAAAAATAAAACAATATAACATTGAGTGTAACCCTTATGAGGGGAATAATGTGATGTGAATTTAAACCTCACAAAACAACTACAACACCTCATCTAGATCCACAAATATGTTGTAAAAGGGGAAATTACAATAAAAATGGAAAATACGGCCTTCCATTACAAATTGATAAAGATATTTTGTGACTACTAATACTAATGAGAAGTTAATATTGAGAGACTTATTCATAATACAAAAAAATTAAAATAGTACTTGAAACGAGAAATTTGATGGGAAAAATTATTTCATGAGTCTCAACATTACAAATTTCCATAAAAATACATATTTATTTATCGTTTAAAAGATAAAATTCCATTTCTGGTTTCCAAAGTCAAAATAAACAAAGAAATAGGGCTCTGCTAAGGTTTCTTTTTTTTTTTAATGTCATTCCATGCCCACCTTTGGCTTTACAGGATAGTACGCTTATTATTAGTTTCTAGGGTATTATGTCCTCTTGGATCACCTATATAATGCCTCCCTCCACATTAATCCTAGCTATTGATGTCGAAGATGGATCTGGTGGAGCTGTGAATAATGTCGCCACCAAAGAAATGCCCTAGGAATTTTTTCCCCAAAGTGTTTCATGAGGTAATATTTATCCCCCTGATGTTTTGTTGCATGTTTGTGAATTTAATGTTGCATGTCAATGGATTATAATTTTTTGTCTTATCAATTACTTTGTGTGGGATGAATACATTCTAAAATAATGCTTAATTCTTGGGTTAGGTTAGCCTAGGATGCACACGGAGTTACGATAGAGAGCATTCAAAACATGACCAAAGGGTTTTTTCTTTTTTAGTTTTCTAACCCATCACATGCCCCATCCATTTTGAATTGTTTGGTGACCTGGTATGTTCGAAACTCTTTATTAGTTCTCTCCCCTTGGATGTAGGAAATTTTTGTCTCTGACTTCACATCCCTCAAAGTTATCATCTAGGTTAAATTTTCTATCCTGCCACTCCCTTATGTGCACTTCTTACACAAAATTTCCTCTTTCATTGGTCAAGTTGCATACATGGAGACGTAACATTTTTACATTTCCCAACGTGAGAAATAGGTATGTGTCAAGGTTGACCTCTCACAAGAGTTAAAAGAGTTACGAATCCATGCATACAACTCATCTAATAGTGGTCCCAAAGAGCCATATATTAAGGAACATATTTCGGTGTCCTATTACACCCTGGAGCCTACTTCTATAGATACTCCTATGACATTTCCTAAATTATCTAGCATACCAAGAGCAGGTAGCATCGTCACAAACCATTCAAACTCCTTATGAATTTTATCAATACTTCATTCATCCTAGTCTCTCTTGACATCCAGCTCATAGGGCCCTTACAAACAAGCACATAGCTCTACAAGACACCTCATGCCAAGCTACGAGCATAGCCCTGTGTGAAGTGTGGAGTTGACAGAGAATGAGTATAATATTTAATTGTCCAAAATAAGGAAAGTAGAATTACATGATTTCTTGAAGCACAACAATGCTTAGTTCTTGCAAAACTAATTTAATGCCTTGGATGACCTATATTATAATGGTATGTCTATTGAATCATGTCTTTCATGAATTGTATCTCATGGAATGTGAGGGGTCTTGCTGACTCCAATTGTAAGTATATTGTTAGATATGTTAGACCAAAGTTTTTGAGCTTCGATATTTTGTATTTGTGAAAAGTAATTGTGAGAGGTTTTCAACTCTCTCTGGTTTGTAAAACTATTTGGATCGATAGTCTTGCAATTACTATAAATCTTGATGTGGGATGTGGGGGATTAATTTCTTTAATTTCACCAAAATGGTGGCCCTAATTTGTGTATCATGGAACATACCCCACCAACAGAGCCATCTAAGACGTCTTTACTATTGAAATCCTCCCTTTTGGGGGGGTCAACATTTATGCTTCGAATGATGCGAAAGAAAGAGTAGAATTATGGCGGTGGATCACCAATGAAATCCCTTATGTGTATTGGGTCATCTATGCTGACTTATGTTGCTTCTGATTTTGAGCTTTCAAATAAACCCTAATCTCCTTGAACATTCTTCCTTACATTATTTACTGGTCGTTGAATTATTCCCCATGGCCCGAAAATTTGCATCCAAAGAAAATTGAGTCATCTTTAGGTATGTCACGTAGGTTTTAGCTAAACATTTTGCATGTTTTTTGGTGTATTCATGATTTACATGTTTATGAGGACATAGGCGAGCTCTTTGAGGTCCCATTGGTATGCTTGAAGCTTTGAAGAAAGGGTTATAGCCTTCACAAATTTTCCTTGTGCAAATTTGCAGGTTTGCAGTTAATGCATATTTACAAAATGAAAATCTACCCTCACCACCCGATAAGACAATGTACTGAAGATACTTTCACACATTTGGTCTCTTTTTACAAACTTTGCAACTTAGAAAAGTTATAATGTACAAGTCAATCTCTGGTGCTCGCGAGAGGGAATATTGCATGGAACCTTGCAAATAGTGGGTGGGTATACTCGGAATCTTTGCAATTTACAAGTTTCATATTATGAAAACATGCGGGATGCACAGTGGGCCCTGACATGGGGATTCTAGCTGTTACACTTCTAGAGCGGGCATCCCATGCAATGTCTAGGGCCTACAGTTTGATATCCTGCATCTCACAGTGCTTTGCACTTTACATTTTCATACTCGATGCGAAGATGCAAACTGCTTCGTCATCCTCGATCCTGACCAGATCTATACATTTTAATGGCCCACGTTCAAACTTGAATTGTAAACCAATGGCCATAATTGTGTACAAGAAATTAAAGATCCAACCATTAATAGGCTTTGTGTGAGGGACTATATGATTGAAAATTTGGCTAATTCCTTTACGCTATGTTGTCACCCATTCCGAAATGGTGACATTTTCGAAAAAAAAATTGATCTAAATATTTGGCACCTGAAGAAGCCTAAGAAATTGACGGCTGAGCCTAACGATCACGCACGTTAGCACAGCCTATGCCAAAACTCGACCTCACGACCTCTGCGATGTCAGCAACCTCAGCTACCACTGCGCCACACTGTTTTTTGAAGATATTTAGGAAAAAATTATATTTGACGTCAGCTGCTAACTTACGTGACAGTTAGGCTGATCGGAAATTGACAAGATCTGGGAAAATTTGGAATAATTTTAACAGTAGCATCGATGGAATGAGTTGGACCAAGATTTTTCCTCATTGCAGACCAAACTGCTTGAAACTCGAACAAGTTGATATGTCACAAAGCTAACGATCTTGATCAGGTTTGACGCACGAGTCCTTCGCCATCAAGCTCCTAATAATTGGCTCGTCCCTATTTTGAAAGTGAGACATTACAAACCAGGCTCTGCAAACTCTGGTTAAAATGTCATACCGAGCCATGCATTATCCATCGATCCTGTCATGCAGGCCGAGTTGGTCTATGTTGAAGAAATGCGAGGAGGTCTGGTTCAAATTAAATTCATAGAAGATCGAGCTCTTGCATAAATTTGGGTAACGAGCTATCACAAAGGATCAAACTCTGTCAAATCCACTGAGTCACCCTAGTGTTGATCAATTTAATAGAAGTGCAAATCAAGATACTGTAAAGAGATGGGAGATCATCGAGTTGATGTGTAGGGAACCAATATTTTGGGGTATAAGAGAGATATCATGGCAGATGCATTACTAGGAAGGACGAGCTAATCATCCCGACTGAGTTGCATTCGACGTCTTTTGGGAGCCATCAATATTTTTCAGGTCGTAATCATTGGGATCCTCGAGCTGCATAAGTTTTAAGAGTCGATCCACTACTGGAGTGATAAGGGAATGAACATGTAATGTGGAGGTGAGTAAGCAGAGTATCCACACATCGCCAAGTTTTTTGTACTTGTTAGCTGAGTTCACATTTTAGGTAGGCGTCAATTTTGTGTGCTGTGAAGATACCGAGATGTTTCAGCTATACAAATGAAACCAAGATCCTGGGGTACGTGAGTTAGCCAAAAAGCAAGGCAGGCCTAGTGTGTAGAGTGAAGATGAAGCCATTTGAAGAAAGGTCGAGGTTGGGCTTATGGAGGCAATGAGTTGCATATAATGAGATTGAATGTGGAAGCTTAGTGGCGTGTCATACCAAGCCCACACGTGATATGAGCTGGAAACAACAAATCAATAATAACAGTGAGCTCGGTGCATAAGGTAATGAGCCCAACGTGGAGGTATGAAAGGTGAGTACCATCTCGGTCGACTTAGTCTGCCTCCTAATAAATAGTACAAACTCCTCCTATTTGAAATAAATGGAAATCAAAGTGCCCCCACCAATTTAAATGCCTCCAAGATATTTAAAAGATGAACAAACATTACAAAAGGAGTAAAATATTTTAAAATAATCTTTCAGCTACCCATAGAATTAAGTACTATAGTCTCTGTGAAGAATAGGTAAGCAAGTTTGTGCAAGACCCAAAACAACTGCCTATGCTCAAATGGCCATATCTTGAGAAATTCTCAACAAAATTACACAAATGAATACTCATTAGAATCGTGGCTCTGAGATTCATGCATATTAACCATAAAATTTAGGACTTTATGCAGGGTTTCTTGAGAAAATTCAGTAGAAAAACGAACTCATTTTAAGCAGAATGACAGGTTTAGTGAGTCTGATTAAATGGGACAAATTAAGAGGCATGGCCATCATTGTCTCCAAGTATAGGTTACATGACAACATCAAGAAAAATGGTAGTTTTCATCTAAATTGTTCCCACCAAATTAATTAAATATTATACATTTGTGAATTGTAATGTAACGTATAACTCAAGTTGATTCAACTTGAGGTTGGGACTGGGGTTAAAGGTTGGTCAAGTAGTTTTGTAACTAGATTCTTGGAGAATAATGACTATATAAGGCTGCATTGTAATGGTAAAAGGGATTCATCTATCTATCTTTTATCTCTCTCATTTTCTTCATTCCATGCTCTGGGAGAAAACTATTATATCTGCACATTTTGTTGTAACTTTGTGTACACAGATCAATACAATTCTTCTATACCGTTGTGTTAATGATTTTCAATTACAAAATCTGCTAATATACTTGTGATTAAATTATTAACATTGTTGTTCCTTCATAGTATGGTGGATGCCTAGGTAAATCCGACTTTGTGTTGATTATCAAATCACGTGGACTTTGTGCCATACCGACATATTCTGAGGGAGAAGAATACTTTGTGCTTCCTAGATTTCACTCTCATTGTATTCCTTTCTACCAGATAGAGAAGTTCTCCTCTTCCCTTTCAACAAACCTTGTAAGGCGATCTTGTACGACCAAGAAGGATTGGTGTGTCCTTGATAAGATAGATTTATAGAACTTTTTGTCTCATATTTTTCCATCTTGCCTAACACCTACAGGGTTGTGTTTTCTCTCCCTTCTCATTCTCACTTTCTCTCTTTCATTTCTCAAAATTTCCGCCCTTTTGTGCTTTCCGGTTAAAAGCACCAAAAATACAAAAAATAACATCATACGAGGGAACTGCCCCTCTCACAAAGTAGAGGAAATTCCACCCTGTCAAAAGGTGAATTTCCCTAACTATTGATGGCTTTCATAATTCCATTAGGCATATTCAGTGGCAAAAAATCCAACCAACAGTTTTTGGCGACTCTACTGGGGAACGAACTTCTGTCACATTCATTCTCTTGATCTAGGAACCTTCCCAGGAACGAAGGTAAAATGAAAAACACTTTTGGCCCACACCAATGAGTGACAGTGACAATGATGGGATGAAGATGGAGATCTCCCTATTCAAAATTTTCAAGCTCTAGTCAATCCAGAACAAGTCCAGTTTCTGCATAACTTCTACGGAGGTATGAATCCAAAAATGATTTCACAAATGTTGTTGCAACCTGTTGAAGATAGGCAAGTAAGAAAAATATTTTCAGAAGGTGTTAATGTTCCATATGCAAAAAGGAAATCCACCATTGCATTTGTACCATCTCCGAAAAATAAATTAACAATGCAAGAAAGGAAGGATAGATTGAAACAAATTTTTGCATGTGACAATCAAGTGATTAAATATTTGTGGCTTAAATATCAAGAGAGTTTTTACAAAAGGCAGGAAGATGAAAATAGTAACTGTAGATGATAAACGTCCATACAACTGATGAGAGAGGTGCAAAGACAATACATGCAACTATAGGAACATGTGAGGAGGTAAAACAAATTGAAGAACAATCAGTCAATGAATATGAGACACTTTGTAATGAAGAGGAGAACATTCAAGTTCCAGAGGTTGCTCATGATGATTCTCCATATTACAAGGTATTTATTCCTCAACACTATCTCAATTTCACCAATGAATGTTTTCTTATTGCTCCACCTGATGAATGCCAATTTAATATTACCTCAAATGATGAAGAAGACAAACAACTTGAGGCTCCATTTCAACCTGAAATAGAGTTTTTAGAAGATATGTCAAGCACTGAGGTTGAATGTCCTTGGTTTTAAATAATTGACCCTATGTTGGTGGAAGTAAATTTTCATCATGAAAAAATGGACAAGACTTTTCTCTCTCTTATGATTGAAGAACTTCAAGACACTGAGATGAAGGTCATTGTTGTTTTGAGTTCTTTCAATGAAAAACAAGTGCATGTACCCGAAGGAAAAGAAATCAATGAGCTCACTAGTCCTCCTATCATATTTATTGATAAGATGAGAACACATGAGCCTTTTTGCAGTCCTTCAAAACAAATATAAAATGAAAATCCATGCATGGAATATTTTCTTCACAATTATGATTATGAAAGTATTGTTTCAGCTCATTCTTTGGAATTGTAAACAAGAGGAAGAAGATGATTTCATTGATTAATTTTTACCTAATCTAACAACCTTTAAGTTCCCCGCTAATCATGAAGATAAATCATTGATGCATTTTGTGCTTAAGAATCAAAACCTTTGAATTAGAAAGAAAGTGTATTGAGTTTGCAAAAGTAGCATGTATGTTTTTAAGGATAAGGTAGAAAGTGCACAAAATGACAATGGTAAATCATTCAACACTCTTATCCCAATTCCTCTTGAAATTGATTACAAGGAAAATATGATGGAGGTGCATGTTTCTCATGAGTATTTCCATGATAGTTGCAATCTTCACACAAATGTTATGATCACTTCATTGAAATAGGAAGTTGGTGCTATAAGAATTGGATTTTCTCACGGATCCAGTTTTTGGAGTTTAGTAGTGTGCATACATTAGTGTGGAAGTAGCCAAGGATCATATAGGATTTTTTATGGCACTATTCCTCCACCTTCTCATTATCAGAAGAATAGAAGTGTCAGGTAGAAATTTAACTCTTCACAGGAACTGGATAATTTTAGTATGGAGTGTCACTATGTGGATGGTCTACTTGCTTCTGTATTCCTTTTCAAGCCACATAATGTTCCTATAATATTTTTGTGTATTCACCTGATCATTTTTGGTTCCTGGGTGCCTCATCCTTTCACCATGTTATTCCATAAAGGTACCTATTTCTCTGCCTATTTCTAGAATTGTGTAGATTTTGTATAGTCTCTTCTCTTCTCCCTGTAAATATCCTCTTCCTTCTTTGTACATACTTCCCTTTTTTTGGCTTATTTCCCTTCCTTTTCCTCTCTATGTTTCTATTTGCATTGGTGTAGTTGTGTATTGCAATAGTGTCTCCCTGTATTAAACCTTGGCCCAATGGATAATATAATGGTCTATTCCAAACCTTGATATTCTGGCAGTTCAAGTTATGTCTTGTTTGTGCTTCACCCAATCCAAGCCATGTCCCGAGAAAGATCCATATGTTGTCACCTATTATAAAATGGTGTAATTTAAAAAAAAAACAATGGTTAGATTCCTATGTTGTGGGTATTCAAGTGAAATTTGATAAAAGAGAAGGGTTTGTATTAAATGGGTTACATAGGACACTCATAAGACCCATCAAGTTTGTGTGGTGAGTTGTACAAATGGGTGGTTGAGTTGTTATTGATTAGAAGGTCCCACTTACAGCAAAATGGAAAAAATGCCCCTGACATCTTATCATAGTTGCATGGATCCAAAGGATTGCCTACATATGTTAAAGGGATGGTGTAGGAAATTTCTCCAACTCTAAAGTCATCTCATTGAGCTTATTGGCAAGCAATTTGGGTAAAACCAAGTTGGTTGTAAGGAATGTCGAGTTACTCTATGAACTAAGCTACTTGGAGGAAAAGGTTGAGTTATATATTGAAAAGAGAGTTGGTTCATATTTCGCAAAGGAAGTAGGTCATCCAACCAAGCTACGAATCCCATGGGTACAAACCCAAGTCATTTTGCAAGACCGGGACATGCATTACAAGTTGAGCTAAACTACAATGGTCACGAGAAGATCGAGTTGTGCTACTATCAAGCTCATCAAATTGACTCAAATCCATCCCTACAAATAAATGAATTAGTGAACCAAGTCAGGTAAACATCCACCAAGCTGGAATCTAGCTCAATTGATCTGTTTGAGAGGCTGGGCTAATCCTTAAAGAATCCTGAGTTGGTTATAGGAAACACCGAGTTGATTTATATACATCCTTTAGATAGTTGGCTCTTGAGATGTGTGTTAGAGAGGACCATCAAGATAGAATGATACTGAAATGTTTTAAAAGTCGATCTCACACAGGAACATAGCGAGATATCTTGAAGTATCTTCTAACTATCTCCAGAATAACTATAGTGCATACAATGAGCGACTCTTCATTTGGGCAGAACGAGCAATATTATCAACTAGCTCAAGCTCATTATAAGCTTTGTGTAATGAACATAAGGGAATTAAACAAAGGTGAGCAGGGAGATAAGAACAAGCATGAGTAATGGCAAGGGAGAGTCATATGTTTGACTTCAGACTAATGTAGGATGAGTCATCTAAATCCCCATCGAGTTACCATTGTATGGTAAATTTCCTCATCATTCTTACCATGATTTATGTTCGAGGTGGGAAATATGAGAAAAAGTCGGCCAGATCCGAGTTAGTACTACATGGTCTGAACGAAACGAAAAGATTGAATGCAGAAAGAAAGCTCAAGATATAGTTCTCAGATACACGGAATGGAGTCGGACTCAGGGAACAAGTTGGGTTACAGAGGAGGCATGAAAATTGAAAGGGACAAGCCAAACATGATAGGGGAATGCATCGATTCAATAGAGGCAATATGGAAGACCGAGTTGAGTTGAAAACTTATCCATTGGCAAGATCGAAGTTAAATATCAAAAGAGCTCGGAGTCCATCCATGGAGAAGGCTCATCACAGAAGACCCTAGCTAGTCTAGATATAGTGGTTCAACTAGGGGCCTTGAGCACATTGTAGAGGTATAGGAGCCAACTTCATGTGAAGCTGAGTCATCCAAGCCGTGTACGAGTCATGATCATAACTGAGTTGTGGGATCGACTGATGTAAGAGATTAAGTGGGTCCGAGCAACAAAGTGAGCTCGTACAAACTCAAATCTAGAATAAGATGCATGGCGGTGGAGAGATTTGAGAACCTGGTAGAGAAATTGTGTAAGGACCGAGCTAAACAAATTGAATCAAACTTAAAATTTTGAATGGAGATTGAGTTCATAATAATTAAGATTAAGCTACGTGACCGAGCCCTTCCATGATGCAAACAAACTATGTTGAAAACTTACCAAGTTATGAGGAGTCCTCATGGGAAAAATATGACAGGTGCACCTAGAAAATTGAGCCTAGAATAGTCAAAGCATGTTCAAAGAATGAAATCGGTGAATGAAACTCAATGAACAAATGATGGGAAAGACTTAGTGAAATGGAGACTTCCTTCGTAGGCCAATGTGGCCGATGTGGAAAAGTAGAACCTTACTAACCCAAGGATGAGTCGGGACACGCATGCCTGAAATTTACGAAGTTTCTATGGGTAGTGTTATACGGCGAAGTTGGATAATTAGATCCCCAAATGACCCTTGGGAAATTTGTGTGCCAAATGTCCAAGATCATCGCAGTGAATGAAGTGTGCAACAAGCGAATCAACAACCCTGAAGGGTCAACACGGTGCAGAAGAATATTGCTGGCCCAGAATCATTTGGAGAGCCCTAGTGCGGGTGAGTTGGGTTTGAGCGGCCCACAATACAATGTGGCAGTAAACGAAGTCAAAGAATGGAACTCATCGGAGATGATAAGGACGCCCAGTTGGCAGATGCTAACTCACCAATGCAGTGATGTGTGACGATTCCACATGGTGTCGAGTTAGAGGTTTTATGGGTAGGTGAGGATTAGGATATGAGGTTTTATGGGTCAGGTGAGGTATTAAAATGGCCAGTGATGCATGGTAAAAGGAGGTCGGCAAAGTTAATGTGGAGCTGATGTATGATGTGAGTGGATCAGCGGTCATACCTAGGAACGCGTACCACAAAGAGTGGGGGCCGAGTTGTAAAACAAAGGAGAAAGCGGTAGAAATGCATAAGGGTCTGATACGATAAAAGTTGGCAATGTGTAGAAGAGTTCTTTGAATGAAATGAAAAGCGCAGTGCCAACTCGGCCGAGCTGGCCCAGCTGGCTATTAAAAGGATCAACACAGAGCATGGCCATCTCCCCTTTTCGAATGCAAATGGTGATATCAAATGGGCCCACCATGATTTAAATTCCTGGAAGATATTTAAAAGATAGAGAAAACATTACAAAAAGGAGAAAAATATTTTTAAAATATATTTCAACTACCCATAAATTAATACATAGTCTTGTGGAATAGAAGCAACACTGTGAAGACCCAAAACAACTACCTACACTCAGATAGCCATACTTCAGTAATTCTCAACGAAATTGCGCAAATGAATACTCGTTGGAACTATGGCTCAACTAAATACATAGACATCAATTTATTCCATAATTAATGAATATTTGATGGAAAATTTAGCAAAAATTTTAAAATACTCATTTCTAAGCAGAGATATCCAGGTGATTGGGAGTCCGATAAACGAGACAACATCAAGCAGAAATGCATTTTTGATCTAACTGTTCACCAAGTGCATGATAACTAAATATCAGCAAAATCGTGCAAATGAATACTCATTGGAACTGTGATTTGAGACCTATGCATAAAAATCAAGAGATTTTATAATTAATGAAGATTCTATGAAAAAAATAGCATAAAAATTACTCACTTCTGAGTAGAGATCTCCGGGTGGTTGGGGGTGCGATAGGCAGGATAACATCAAACATAAATGCAGTTTTCATCTAAATTTGCACCAAGTGCATGATAATCAAATTTGAAATATATTTAATTAATTTTTTCACCAAATTAATTAAATATTATACATTTGTGAATTGTAATGTAACGTATAACTCAAGTTGCGTCAACTTGAGGTTGGGATTGGGGTTAAATATTACTCAAGTGGTTTCATAACTACTTCTTGAAGAATGCCTATATAAGGCTACATTATAACAATAAAAGGGAGATCTATCTCGTTTTCTCTCATTCTTCCATTCCATGCTCTGGGAGAAAACTATTATATCTACACATCTTTTTTTAAGTTTGTGTACACAGATCAATACAATTCTCTCTATACCGTTGTGTTAAGGATTTCTCAATTACAAAATCTGCTAAAATGCTTGTGATTGGATTCTTAATATTTTTTTTCCTTCATAATATGAATGATGCCTAGGTGAATTATACTTTGTGTTGATCATTAAAGTACGTGGACTTTGTGCCATATCAACATTTTTTTAGGTAGAAGAAGACTTTGTGCTTCCTTGATTCCATACTCATTGTATGAATTTTACTAGATAGAATTGTTCTCCCATTTCTTATTCAATAAACCTTATAAGGAAATCTTATACGACCAAGAAAGACTGGTGTGTCCTTGATAAGACAGATTTGTAGATCTTTGTGTCTTAGATTTTTCCATCTTTCCTAACACATATGAGGTTGTGTTTTCTCTCCTTTCTCATTCTCACTTTCTCTCTTTCATTTCTCAAATTTTCTTCCCTTTTTTTTCTTTCCAGTTAAAAGCACCAAAAATACAAAAAATAACATTATACGAGGGAACTGCCCCTCTCGCAAAACATAGGAAATTCCACCCTGTCAAAAGGTAAATTTTCCTAACTGTTGATGATTTTTGCATACTTCCATTGAGGTCCACGGCCCAAAAATTATATGTTATTATCATTCCAAGGGTTTTGGGTGGTCTGAGCACATTTTTTCTCTTATTTCTATTGGTTTTTTGTCCTCTATATAACTACGCCATGTTTTTCACTCCGCATTCTAAGATGAAGATCTGTTTGGATGGTATTCATGTTACTTCCCACATCACAATTAATTTATATGAAGTGATAGATATGAATTTTGGGATTGTAGAAATGGATGATTTTCTTTAGAGACTTCATGCCCTTGATAAAAGTGAATTTATGGAAGCTATTGATGAAAGTGGCATTACTTTGGAATCCATGTTTCCTCTTTCCATTCAATTCCTTGAACTGGTATAGGTGTGTGCAAAATATTACAACCACAAAACCATGGAAGTTTTGGATGGAAGTGACACCAAGGTTTTTTTGTTAACACCTGAAACATTCCAATCAATGATGGGATTACCTATGCTAAAAGATGTGGTGGACATCACCATGAATTCAGCCAAGAATTTATGGAACATCCACCATGTTTCTTACTCAAATATTATGAACAATAATTTATTGCAAAAGGTTAGGGGTTCTCATACAATAATTCCTAAGAAATGAACTAGGTTATATTTCATTAAGGAAATTGAGGACCTCATCACCTTATTGAGAAGAATGCTAGGTTTCAGTTCTGCATATTATTTCCAAGATTGGATGTTCAAATACATCTAAATTTTCTTTTTTTTCAAATGGAATTTTTTTGGGATGAACTCATTAGTAATTCCATCGATGATCAACTTATTAAATGATAGTGAAAATTCAAGAAGGATCCACACTAAGGTGTGAATTTTTCATGACATCCTACCTTATATACAACATAGTTTGATAGAAATCCCTTCTTGGTATTCTAATGATGAAATAATTTTCAAACTTTAGAGTCTATGATGTATACCTTCAATTAAACATGGAAAGTTAGATGGTTTATTTTAGGATATCACATGATGTTTTATTTGCACTAATTATTTTCTTATTCAGACCAGAATGGGAATAATTTAGAATATCTACAAGTGCAAGAAAGGTAATTAGTTATTTTGGTTGTTACTTCATACAATTTAGACTCTCCACATACATAAGAGTGAGTGGATTCCAAGGCATCATGTACATGTTTCCCAGGTACCTGGATCATAAGTGAGCACTTATTGAATTATCTAGGCAACTAGTTGAAATGCATAGATTGATTGTAGGGAAGCATAAAACAAATATTAAGTTCCCAATTTCTATTGGGAGGTATAATTTTTCCACTGTTGTCCAAGTAAGGCTCTTAAATGAAGAGATAAATAGATTGGTGATGGAGTAATTTCAACCAAGACCTCCTTATTATATCAAGTGGGTGATGAAAACTCTCTTTGGGAACTCATATGCGCATGAGCCTCACTATGAGAACTATTTGATGAATTAAAATTATGAAGAGGAAGTCATAATTATAGATTTCTCTATGACGGCCTTATAGCAAATCATTTATTTCAAGGTGGAAATCATTCCCCAAGCCCTTATATATGATGACTAAGTGATAATAATATATTATGTTGACATGAACTTAGCAAGAAAATTGATAGAACCACTTGATTGGAGAAAGGCTGAGCCCCCACAATTACATGTTAGGATCGCAAATGTTATGAGGAGAACCCTCTAACTAGTTGATGTAGAAAGGAATAGATTTATCACTTAATATCACTGTAGTATTGAAGAAGTATATGAATTTAGGGATTCTTAAGGAGGATCTTTCTCCTTTAAATGAGGGTGTAGCTAGCATGGACCCTTTGAAGTGAAATGATCATTAGGTTTCCTCCAAAGGACCTAATTCTAGAATGGTAGAAGAATGGATTGCTACTACAAGAAGAATAGGTACTTTTGTATCCCATCTAACCCACAAGGAAAAAGATATACTGATGAAAACCATGAGGGAGACACTTATCACTCAGGATATTCCATTTCAATATAAATCTCCACACATATCAAAACCCATGACATATATTGTAGCTCCTCAAGGACCAGAAAGAAAATGGAAACAAATGACCAGATCTCTCTCATAGGTAGGATTAAGGATTGGATCAACAATGGGATCCATGCAAGAAAAATAAGGTGAGGAGGAGCCTAGTTTTAAGTATTTTATACAAACTAAAAAGGATAGAGTTGAAACAACTGTACTATGAGGAGTTACAAGTGCATCTGTCATTGGGAATATTGCAACTCTTGAAACACATGAAAAAGAGGTATAAATAAAAAAAATTAATACCACTCCACCCATTGAAAAAAGGAATTTTTTTTTGCACCATTGGCTCAAGATAAATCAATTGTGGAGGTTAAAGTGGTGGATGTTGAAGAGAAAGAGGCAACCCATACTTAGGCCTTTTACAATTTATCGTAAGGCATTATAAAAGAAGAAGGAGCTAACCTCCCTCCACTTGGAAACTAATAGTTAGAAATACCAAAGGTGCATGTTGATAGCTATTGTGTAGTTTCTATGGTGACTCAACAACCTATAGTTGTGGTACCTATAGTTTAAGTGTCTCCAATTGAAGCAAGTTTGGAATATGTACCACCAAAGGAGGAAATTCTATCTGAGAAAGAGCAACCTCAAGTTGAATTAAGCATTACTAGCCATGAAGGGAAGGTTACCATAGATGATACTATTGACAAGGCATTGGAATTTATTGAGATATTATTGGCAACTCATGAAGATGCCAAGGAATAAGAAGATGGGAAGGTACAAGAGGAAGTTCAAAATCTAGCTCATGCAAAAACACCACTTGAGGATCCAAAAGTTGATGATGAAGAGGCTAATAAAATTAATACAAGTACCTCGCAACCTAAACTTGAAAAAGAAGAGAAAGAGGTAAAGGTTTCACAATCACATATCCCTATTCTTGAAATCAACCCTTCAACCTAAAAAGAGATTGTGGTTATCCCTAGAACCTATAAGCATGTAACACCCCTATTACGCTTCATCAAACTAAGGGAAGATTTTTTTTATAAATCATTAATTGTAATTAATGCCTTCAATAAATTTATCACGTAGTAATTAAATTCTAACATACAAGAGTGTATAAAATCCCTTAAGTTTTCTCATGTTGAAATGATTATCATCATTTAAAGCTACCGCTGAATTAATATAGCATTAATTAATATTCATAATCCATCTAGACAACCTATGATAACCATGTACAACTATAAGGGTTTCATATCCTACTTGATCCCCACTCAAACACTCTTTACAATCCAATATACCTTGTATATCATTTGGTTAATCCTTTTTAAAGGTACAAAGAATCATGTGCATATTCTTAGTTTCAGCTAGGAAAGTATACAACTACTTTTCTCCCACTCATGACAGAGTTAAAAGAAAAAATGGTGATAGACAATGCAATCACTCAATTGCATTATTATGGCCATAATGTTTTGGAATTGCATTAGCATTCCTAGTTTAATGACTACATATAAGCCACTCAAAACATATCCTCATATTCACCACATAACTGTCTCAGCATAATGTTAGGATTCTTTTACATTATTTACTTATTAAGTTTATTGTTACTCTTTTTAAGTAATCATTGATTAATAAGTTTCAAACAATGAAGCTGCTAATAACATAATTCAGCATCCGGGTCATGCAGTTCATACCTGCATCACTTTTGGATCCCTACAGTAAAAGGTATATTCATGTAATGACCAAGGTAATTACGCATATGTCCCTCTCCTCATAGCCATCTCGGATCAATACACATATGATTCACATGACACAAATATTATGTCATGATTCCTACCTATGATTACTATTCATCATACTTTCAATTCTAAAATTGAGTTTTTGTATTTTATCTAAATCATAATGGAGGTATGCAATGATCTCAATGAGCCACTATATAATGTAGGTACCTCTCACTATTTGACATCAACTATATAAGTTTATGATCAAGGGTAGGTTATGTTTAGTCAAATACGAGACTTAATTTGTTTCATAACATCAACTAAACATCACTAATGTCCATTAATAAGAGAACAAGTTTTGAGTGGCTTATGTACAATCATAAAACTAGTATTTCTAGTGTAATGTTAGAAAATTATGGCCATAATAATGGAATGGATTGATTGCATTATTTGTCACCATTTCTTCTTTTAACTATGTCATGATTAGGAGTGAAGTAGTTGTATACTTTCCTATATGACACTAAGAAGATGTGTATGATTCTTTGTACCTTTAAAAAGGCTTAACCAAATGATATACAAGTTATATTAGCTCATAAAGAGTGTTTGAGGGGGGCTCAAGTAAGATTTGAAACCCTTGCAGTTACACATGGTTATCATAGGTTGTCTAGATGATTCTGAATATTAATTAAAGTTGGATTAATTCGGTAGTGGCTGTAAATGATGTAACTCATTTCAGCGTGAAAAAACTTAAGGGATTTTATACACGCTTGTATGTTGGAATTTAATTATTGTGTGATAAATTCTTTAAAGTCATTAATTGTAATTAATGAGTTATAACAAAGTAACTCCCTTAGTTTGATGAAGCGTAATAGGGGTGTTAAAATACAGATGCCCCTATCAAAAAATAAGGGAATACTCCAACAACTAGGTTTCTTGTGAGGAGATGAAAAAGAATTTTATCCCAGTTTACCCTAGGTTTCTTCTATCTAAATTTGAAAATATTAAGAAGAACCCCAATGAGTATGTTCAAGATTTAAACAATAGTTTTAAAAGACTCTCACAAGGTTACCAAATAACATAAGACCTAGTGATGATTCTTGTTTGATTAACTACTTTGACACATTTTATATGATTGAATCCTATTATCTAAGGAAAAAATCCTTAGAACTTTGAGGTAGGTTTTCACCATGTCCATTCAAATTGAAAATAATATCAAGGCTACTAGTAAGCCACTAAAGAGCGAGGTTATTAAGTTGGTTAATCCAAAGAAAACTCATGCAAGAAAGTTTTTTGATATGGAGGATGTGGTTAATACCTTGGTTAGGAAAACAAAGGAAATTTCCTATAAGTTGGCTAGAGAAGAAAAATATTTATACCCAAACCCTTAGATTCAACATCAAAATCCTAGACATAATAAATTTGGGAATCATCCCAAAGGAGATCATAGGGTTGAGGACAGAGGGAAGAGGCCTGTGGATTAAGGTGATAAAAAACATTATTTTAAGGAAAACAAAACAATCTTGGACCCTTTGGTGGGAAGAGTGACTTCTGTGGAAGAAGAAAAACTATAGACTAGTGTGATAAATGTTTTCCTACCTCATGGTCCATATGAGCAACTAAGGATGATGATGATAATGATGAGGATTATTTTGGTGATGCATGTGTGTTATTATATCAATAATATTCTAGTAAAGGTATATCCTCTAATGACCCCCTCTATGTTAGGACTATGGATAATTTTTGGACATGTGCAAATAAGGTGTTCTCCCTCCCTTTTAAAATTGATGTTGACAATGATATGATTCAATTGATGCAGGGTTATTATTCTATAAATGATTCCTCAATGTATTTATCAATGTAAACATGTGTGAGCGGTCAAGAAAGGTCATTTGAGGGGTTTATATGTCATTAGAAGGTTTGAAATTTCAAATGTGAGTCACAAAGGAGTTTTCTTGCAAAAACCTAGTTTGAATTTCTAAGTTAAGTATTTAGGCCTTGAGGTAGCAATGTGAATTGGTTAGGTGTCTTAAAATTGGCCTAGAATTTCTAGAGAACATTATTAAGGTATGATAGGCCTTCATTAGGAGCATAGTGACTTGATATATATAATGTGTGATAAAATCGTCCTTTCAATGACTAAACTCAGTCATGACCTTGAGTGTGAGTTTATAATAAAAAAATTTAGATTGTAACTGTGATGAAATTCAGTTATGA
Source organism: Taxus chinensis (assembly GCA_019776745.2). Classification (NCBI taxonomy): domain Eukaryota; kingdom Viridiplantae; phylum Streptophyta; class Pinopsida; order Cupressales; family Taxaceae; genus Taxus; species Taxus chinensis. Next base: position 415,433,531 of record CM034154.1, read on the forward strand.
GATAAAATGAAAAAATGAGGGGAATTAAAATAAGAGAATTAGTGGCTCTATAAGGGAGAAAAGAATGAAAAAATGAGGTCATTTTTCTGGAAGAAGGAAGGAAACTTGAGAATGTAGACAATTTTGTATAATAAATATGTTTTCTAATGGATAAATTTACATACATTATATTCAATGATCTATTTTCTATGAGAACTCTTTATGGTATGATCAAGAAATTTTGGAACCCTTAATGAATATCTATATGGCTTGTTTTGTTCTAACATGAAAATTTATACTTAAGATTATGTATGATTGTATAACAGTGCTTTTACCTAGAATTGTGAGTGTGTTCCTTGAGAAATAGATGGTCATGTTTATATCATGTCTATGATTTTATCTTTTGTGTCATATCTAAGGTTTTGATTTCAAGCATTCATTATTTCCATTACATATTTTTGAAGTATAAGGGAGGAATTGTGACTGTGTTCTACCAGACTTGAACAAGAAAGTCAAGGTACATATTCAATTGAGCTATGGGGTATAACTCTTATTCTTGAGTATATTTACATTACATGAGTTATAATACCTTGATCATATTTGTAGGAATATTTTTTCTTATCCTTGGTTGTTTTATAATTGCTAATTTCTTAGATTATGTATTTGGAGATTGTACATGACAAAGATGAATGGTAAATCATGGAGGTTGTGGGGAAAAGGGATCATTAAAAAACTTGTTATCCAAAATTCACCCCCCAGGGTAATTTTGATAACATGCATTAAATTCTTCAGTCCCGAGCAAGATAGATTGATTCAAGGAAAAAAATCATGTTTCTAAGGTCCCCTTAGATTTTTTCTAACTCCCCTGTCCAAGAAGAAAAGAGCAAGTTCTAAGAAAAGGTGAAAAAATTGTAAAAAAAAAAGCTGGAGCCGAAAATCATGAAAATCGGCTAAGTCCTAGTCCAGGCGGTCCTTGGGACAGTTGGGACATTGGGGCGCAAATCAGCCGAAAGGATGCCAGGTAGTCCCCAGAGCACTGGGGCAGCTGGGACATTGGGATGTGCGGGACGTGGAAAGCTGATCTGGCCGAAGGTGAGAAAATTGACTAACTGTTGCGCAGATAAAGTTGAGACATCTGGGCCGAAAGGACGTGAAAAGGTGAAGCGGCCACAAAGAGGGACAGGGAAGCCCATTTTGGGTGGTTCAGAAGAATTTGTCCCAGACAGCCCGGGACAAGTGGGACAGAAGTACACGGCGGACGCAGAGAGCCGAAGGAGCCGAGAGCTAATCAAAACACACCAAGTATCTTCACCTCAAAGAGGGACAGGGAAGCCCGAATCAGGTGGATCAGAGGAATTTGTCCTAGACAGTCCGGGACAGTTGGAGCAAAGGGATGCGAGAGGCGTGAAAAGACAGCAGGCCTGCGGATGAATCAGGAAACGCCACGTGTCACAAAGGAAAACATCCAAAATGTCAAAGGGGCAAGGTTTGAAGCGTTGGCCCGAGCCAATAAAAAGAGGACACGTGTCCTAAGGAGAAAGGGAGTGTGGAGGTCAGGGAGGAGTTAGAGAATTTGGAAAAAATTTTTGCCAAAAAACTAAAAAGTAAAGGATGACCCCGTGCCCCTGTCCTCCAACCAGATCATGCCACGTGTCCCAAGTGGCGGGGGCACGGGGAAAAAATGGAAAATTCTCCAAAGGGTGAAAAAAGCCAAAAATTTCAAGGAAAACCTACAGGTAAGGGAAAGAGAGAGAATTTCTCATCCAATCAGCGCCCGACACGTGTCGTCCAGGTGGCAGAGCGCGGGAAAAAATTTCAAAACCCATTTTTGCCTGTTTTGTGCCCTAAATCTTCAGATCACCATATCTTTCGATCCAGAGCTCAGATTTGCACGTTCTTTATATCATTGGAAATCTTATAAAATTCTCTACATGATTCTGGGGTCAATCTTGAATTTTGGTTCATTATGTAGAGAGAAAGTTAAGAAACGGCTCTGACGCGTGTTTATGGCCAGAGGTGACATTTCAGCGACCAGATTTAATACAAAATGGGTCGCATTCTCCTCCAATTTAGTCTAAATGGTAGGGTATGTGTTTGTAAGGTCCTCCATGCTGATTTAATTCATTTTCAGTCAATGAGGGATGGACTCCCATGTTTTTGTACATTTTCTCTCTCCTGGGCTTGACCCATGCAATGTAAAAGCTAGATTTGGCTCATTTCTAAAAGGGGGAATACTTTTTGGGCATAGCGATCTTCTTCTTTCACCTCCAGTAAGTGATTGTTGCAAGAATCAGACCTCTTCAAAGATTGTAATAGTTTTTACCTCTCTGAGGTTGTAATGTAGTGGTTTTGACATTGGAAATGATAATGCAAGCTTTGTGAATGGTTTCAGTCCTTTGTTTGTATTATTCGCTTCATTTCAGATCCTAAATTATATCTTATCAGCCTGTGTATGTTTTATGTTACAATCCTTGGTTTGTGTTTATTTGCATGAAAAAATATTCACCACTCCTTTTGGTGCATCACCATCTTTAGTTAGTTTCAATTTTTGCATTTCTATCCCTGTCTCCTTGCAATTTAGAGTAGGACTAGGATTTAAACCTCTGTAGTTGTGTAAAATATAGATCTAAATCAGAGAAGTTTGAGGAACCAGCCTCTAATTTGGAGATTCCTCTCTCAGTTTCACAAGTCCCACACTTGGAGAGAGGTTTCCATGTTGTGCAATCACACTGGATGCTAGAGTGATCACCCTAGAAGCCTGATCTCCATCCAGGGGTGTTGTGAGCCTGCTACAATAGTTTTGGCATGCCCGGTGGGACACTAGAGGTCTCATTTTTATTGCAGCAAAGTTGATGTGCATCTTCTGCAATTTTCTTGCTTGAAAAGAGCTATTATTTGCATATCTGGCGACTCCAGGGGGAAGAATCAACTGGGTTCAGCAGTGCAGGCTTGAAAACTCATGAGAAGAATCACCACAAGGTCAAGAGTTGGAGAAGAAGAGGTGTTAGTTGAATACCTGCAATTATCTCCAAGAAGAAGGCAAAGAGGAAGAAGGATTTAATGATCTCCATCTCCACCAAACAGAACCCTCTCAACTCCTCCACCTGGTAGGCCTTTCATTCATTCAACAATGGTTTTAAGACTAATTAGAATGGCACAAAACAACACCTATGTCAAATTCACAGGAAGCAGCCCACTTGCCCTCAATGCACAACATCTAATTCCTATTACAGCCTTGAAGAACATTCCGTACTTCACTGGAAAAAATCAGACTACTCCAGGTGATCATGTTAAAGATATTGCTAACCTTTGTGTAATCCATGAAATCAACGAAATGCAAGTGGCTATCAAGTTATTGGCATCTTCATTCAAGGGTAAAGCATTGCAATGGTTTAGAAGCCTTGGAGTAGGTTCTATCACAAATTAGAATCCGCTGTGTATAGCACTTCATGAGCAATTTGGAGAAAAGGGAGACAACTTGTCTCTTTTGGAGCAGCTGACAACTATCAAGAGAGCTCCCAGTGAGCAGTTGACCGAATTCAACTTCAGATTTCAAAAGACTTGGGAAAGAATTCCAGTGGAAGTCAGGCCAACAGCAGAAGGTGCTTTTCTCTACTATCTCAAAGCTCTAAATTCTGATATTTCTATGTTGATTCAGTCCATGGGAGGCATAACTATCCCTATAGCTTATAGCATTGCCATTAGGGCTGAGAATTGTTTGATCCAGGCTGGCAAACTTGCCCCTAGACCTCCCATGCCATTGTTTCCAAGTTTAGAGAGCCCAAACACCAATCAAGCACCTAAGTTGGCTCCTTCTCCCACTCCTAGAAATTAGAGTTCAAATGAAGCTTCCACTTCATCTCCAAGTGCCCCAAATGAGCTTCAAGAAGTCATGAAGCAATTGCAAAACCTAGGCAATGAGCTAGTTACTCTCAAAAGGCAACAAGCCTAAGGTTTTATACCTTCTTATAAACCCCAAGCTCAGCCTAACAGGAAGCCATACCAACCACAAAGGCCACCTAACCCAGCTGCCAATATGAATCAAACAAGGCCTCCTGCCAATAGACCATTTCAGCCCTATAACCCCAATGCCATATTTACCTCTAAGGCATTGGTGCCAACACAAAACAACATTACCCAGGAGTATGATTGGTGTTTTCCATGCAATGAGCCTCATAACCAATCCATGTGCTTCAATGGTGCTCTCAATCAAGAATTGATGGAGACAACTACTGAGGTGGAGGGTGAGGGCAGTCCAGGAAATAGCCAACAACAAGAAACATTCCAACAACAATCAGCCCCAAATGACACCACATTGGTAAACTGGCAGGCAGAAGATTTATGTGGCATGAATCAGGTAATTCCTCAAGGTGTTGTATCCAACACAAGGTCAAAAAGGAGGAATTTGGGTGAAGAACAACCATTAACCCCAACCAATCCACAACCTTCCATGGCTCCACAAATGATTGGCAAGCAAAATCCAATTTCAAATGCACAAGGGCAGCCAAGAACAACTCCTAGACCAACTCAAATACCAGTTGTTGTTGCCCACGTACAAGGAGTGAATGTGCAAACCAAGGGACAACAAAGAGATCCTTCATCACCATTCAGTATCATTGATCAGATGAAGAAGACAAATGTTAATATATCAATGTGGGAATCCCTATCTATCCCAGGCCAAATAGATCTGCTGCAAGCTGCCATGAAGGACTGGCCAACTCCGAATCAACAAGTTCAGATGCAAGACAAAGTGCTCACAAATGCTACCCAACCTGAGGGAAATCATGGAGGACAATAAGGTAAAATGTTGAAGCCCCCTCCTTTCTATGTTTCATTGTTCAGCGGAAATCAGCTAGTGCACAATTGCATGATAGACTCCGGGGCAAGTAGCTCAGTAATGCTTAAACAAATAGCTGATCAGCTAGGGCTCTAGTATTAAACAACATCCAAAGGGATAGTGCAGCTAGATGGGACAGCAGTAGCAATAGTTGGAGTGATTAGAAACTTGAGTCTTACCTTGCATGCATGTCCAAATGTTGTTGTTTTACAAGATGTATCAGTCATAGACCTTCCACCACTCTTTGCCCTATGCTTGTCAAGGGACTTCACAGCCAAGATTGGGGGATATTTGTCTACTGATTGGTCACACATGCTATTTAGAACGAGGTATGGAACTAAGTCTACAATCAGGTCTGAACCTATTGCAAACTTTCACATTGAGCCTTACACTCCAAGTTAGATTAACACCAATTGCTCAACATTTGATCAAGAAGATCACCCAAGCACTGATGAAGCTGACACCAAGGTTGGAAGCATCCCAGATCTAACTCTTGATGAATGGGAAAACAAGGTACATGCATTTGATCCTTATCAAGAACTGGAACAATCTGAGCTAGGGGTCTATTGCATACACAAAGAAAATCAGCCTATTCCTAGCATCACCAAGCCAAACCACAAAGATGACAATGAGGTATGGTAGCTGTTTTTTGATGGATCAAGGAGTAGGCAAGGTGCAAGAGGTGGAGCCATGCTTGTTTCACCTCAAGGAGTAAAGTACTATTCAGCTTTTAGGTTTCAGTTTGCATGCTCCAATAACACTGCTGAATATGAAGCCTTGGTGTAAGGGATGCATTGGGCAGTCAAGAGAGGAATAAAGAACTTGCAAGTCTTTGGTGACAGTGAATTGATTGTAAATTAGGTCAAGGGACAACATGCTACCAAGAATGATCTACTCAGGTGCTACAAGAATAGGGTGTGGGACCTCATGGAAGATTTTGAGGGTTTTGGCATCAAATTCATTCCTAGGAAAGAGAATCAAGCTGCTGACAGGCTTGCGGCAGTAGGGGCAGCCTTTGACATTGTGGAAAGCATTCAATAAGATAAGGTACAACCAAACATCCATGTGATTGTGAGGCCTTCAGTGCCAGATAACAATGTTAGTTGGCAAGTGTTTGAGAATGATCAGAAAATCATCCATTTCTTGCAAGAAGAAGCTGAGTTCTCAGCAAAAAATCAAGAAAAGTTAGAACAATAGTATGGTGACCAGGTAGTACAGCTGAGAACTAACAAGCTACCCAAGGGACTTATCACTTTGGAGTCCATTTTTAACCCCAATGATCAGTTTAGAAAGGAGAAAGAAAACATTCAGGTCAAGAGTGAGGATTCAGTATCCATCTTGGTAGAAGAGAACAAACCATTGCAAATTGGAAGGATGACAACTGAACAAGAAAGGTATGGATTCATACAACTGTGTCAAGAGTTCCCTGACGTGTTTTCTTGGAGCTATGAAGACTTGAAAGGTTTCAATCCCAACTTAGCTCAGCATACCATCGAATTGGATCCAAATACTAGGCCTGTCAGGCAGAAACAAAGACCAGTCAATCCACACATGGAGCCTCTCATGAGGAAAGAATTGGACAAGCTGATTGAGTCAAGGATCATATTCCCAATCAAGCATTCTATTTGGGTTTCCAACTTAGTTCCAGTCATAAAGAAGAGTGGAGAGATCAAATTGTGTGTTGACTTCAGAGACTTGAATAGAGCCTCTCTCAAGGACCATTACCCACTCCCTTCCATGGAGCAAATCTTGCAAGTTGTGGCTGGTTCAGAAAGGTTCTCATTGCTTGATGGCTACTTAGGCTACAATCAGATTATGGTGAAGGAGGAAGACCAGTTCAAGACAACCTTCACAGCAAAATGGGGAACTTTTGCATACAGGAAAATGCCATTTGGGTTGTCCAACGCTGGTGCTACCTTCCAAAGGGCAATGAACATGGCATTCAAAGGTTTGATTAACAATGTGGTGCTGATTTACCTTGATGATATCATTGTTTTTTCCAAAAATGCAGCAGACCACCTCTCTCATTTGAGACAGGTCTTCATGAGGTGCAGGAGATTTGGAGTGTCTTTGAACACTAAGAAGTGCATCTTTCTTACACATGAAGGAAAGCTCCTTGGCCATATTGTCTCCAAAGAAGGATTATCAATTGATCCAGAGAGGGTTGAAGCCATAAGAGCACTACCATTGCCAAGCCACAAGAAAGCCCTTCATAGTTTCTTAGAAAGGATAAACTTTGTTCGGAGGTTTGTCCCAGATTTTGCAGCCCTTGTCAAGCCCATCACCAAAATGTTAAAGAAGAGCATGGCTTTCAAGTGGAAAGCAAAAGGAAAGGAGAGTTTTGAAGCAATCAAAGACGCCATCTCTCAAGCACCAAGTCTCACCAACCTCGACTTCTCCAAGGATTTCATCCTCTATGCATTTGGAGGTAATGACACTATTTCTGCCATTTTGGTACAGTAGAACAAGGATAATGATGAGCAGCCAATTTCCTTCTTCAGCCGGAGCCTAGATGACTATGAGGTGAGGTACTCTTTTATTGAGAAGCATGTGCTTGCAGTAATCAGAAGCTTGAATAAATTCAAGCATTTAGTCTCAAACAACAAGGTCCAATTGCTGGTCTCGCATGCTGGGGTTAAGGACTTCCTCCTCAACAAGGATTTGAATGAGAAAAGGGCAGGTTGGATCACCTGTGTCATGGAGTATGACATTGAGATCAAGATCACCAAGCTGGTAAGAGGGAAAGGATTATGTGAGCAGCTGGTTTTGGGGAAGCAAAAAGAAGTATGCAATGAAGAAGAGGCTGTTTTGATAGTCTAGAACAGCCATGAGCCAAGTGGCAATCAAGAAGAAGACAATGCTGCTCCCACTCCTTGCTGGACCCAAGACATTATACACTTCCTAGGCACAGGCCTATGCCCTCCGGAGATGAACAAGACTCAAAGGAGACACTTCAGATTGCAGGTTGTCCCGTATGTCATTGTTGATGGAGTTTTGTTTAAGAAAGATGTGAATGGAGTGTTGTTGAGATGCATTAGCACAAATCAGATTCAAAGGGTGTTAGAAGAGTTCCATGATGGACCAGCTGGTGGTCATTTTGCACCAAGAGTGACAACTCTAAAAATCATGAAGGTTGGTTATTATTGGCCTAAAATCTTCAGTGATTGCTATGCATGGATCAAGAGGTGTAAGAATTGTGCATTCTTCATAGGAAAAGACAGACTTGCTGCCCTTCCATTACATCCGATCTCAGTTGACTAGCCATTCATGCAATGGGGTTTGGACTTCATTGGATTCATTAATCCCAATTCAAGCCAAGGGCACAAATGGATTTTGACAGCCACAGACTATTTCACCAAATGGACAGAGGCAGTAGCACTCAAAGAGGCAACTGAGTCTAGCATCTTAGACTTTTATGAGGGGATAACAACCAGATTTGGTGTACCTGCTACAATAATCTCTGATAATGCATTGGCATTCATTGGATCTAAGGTGACTAAGTGGGCTATCAAGAATGGTATCTACCTAAGCACTTCATCAAACTATTACCCTCAAGGTAATGGCCAGGCCGAGTCTACAAATAAGAACTTGTTGAGGATCATTAGGAGGAATCTTGACGAGAATCAGAGGTCTTGGCATACCAAACTGAAATCAGCCTTATGGGCTGATAGGATAACTCCCAAGAGATCCACAGGTAACTCTCCATTCAAACTTGTCTATGGAAGAGAAGCAATCTTACCCATGTCACTTGAGTTGCCAACATTGGAATTCATGAAGCAGCTGGAGTTGCTTGAATTTGAGCCCATGGAGGTGAGGTATGCGGAGTTGATGGAGCTGCAAGAGATCAGAAATCAGGCATCCCAAGCAATGGAAAAGGATCAAGCATTGATCAAGAAAACCTTTGATAGGAAGGCCAAGGATAGATCCTTCCGTGTTGGAGATCTAGTGTTGAAATGGGATTTGGATAGAGCAAAACCAGGGAGACATTCAAAATTTGATGCCATTTGGAGTGGCCCATACATGGTCACAAAGTGCAAGAACAACAATGATTTCCAATTGGCCTCATTGGATGGTGAAGAACTACAAATTCCAGTGAATGGAATCTATCTCAAGCATTGCTTCTAGAGGGAAATTCACTACCTTGTAAATATTATATTAGATTTTCATTCCTCCAAGTGCTTGTGCACATTGTTTTGCTATAGGTAAGTTTTGTTTTCCCTAAGTGCTTTGGCACAGCTTGTTGTCCATGGAGATGTTTTGCAGTCCTTGCTTCCATCAGGTGATATTCCATCTTCCTCCTTACACATTCTAACTCAGTTGGGGTTCTAAAAAAAATATTTGATGACTCCATGCCCAATGGACTGCTTCAGGAAACTGGTATCGTCTACCTAGCAGGTAGGTGACCCCGCTGAGTTGCCAAATTGTTATCCAAAATTCACCCCCAGGGTATTTTTGATAACATGCATTAAATTCTTCGGTCCCGAGCAAGATAGATTGATTCAAGGTAAAAAATCATGTTTCTAGGGTCCCCTCAGATTTTTTCTAACTCCCCTATCCAAGAAGAAAAGAGCAAGTTCTAAGAAAAGGTGAAAAAATTGTAAAAAATCAAGTTGGGGCCAAAAATCATGAAAATCGGCTAAGTCCTAGTCCAGGCGGTCCTTAGGACAGTTGGGATGTCAGGGTGCGAATTGGCCGAAAGGCCGCCAGGTGGTCCCTAGAGCACTAGGGCAGCTGGGACATTGGGACGCGTGGGACGCGGAAAGCCGATCCGGCCGAAGGTGAGAACATTGACTAACTGTTGCGTAGATAAGGTTGGGACATCTGGGCTAAACGGACGCGAAGGACGCAAAAAGGTGAAGCAGCCGCAAAGAGGGACAGGGAAGCCCATTTCGGGCGGTTTGGAAGAATTTGTCCCAGACAGTCCGAGACAAGTGGGACAGAAGTACGCGGCGGACGCGGAGAGCCGAAGGAGCCAAGAGCCAATCAAAACACGCCACGTGTCTTCACCTCAAAGAGGGAGAGGGAAGCCTGAATCGAGTGGATCAAAGGAATTTGTCCCAGACAGTCCGGGATAGTTGGAACAAAGGGACGTGAGAGGCACGAAAATCTGGCAGGCCCATGGACGAATCAGGAAACGCCACGTGTCACAAAGGAAAACGTCCAAAATGTCAAAGGGGCAAGGTTTGAAGCATTAGCCCGAGCCAATAAAAAGAGGACACGTCTCCTGATGGAACAGGGAAGTGCGGAGCTCAGGGAGGATTTGGAGAGTTTGGAAAAAGTTTTTGCCAAAAAACTAAAAGGTAAAGGATGACCCACGCGCCCTGTCCTCCAACCAGATCATGCCATGTGTCCCCAAGTGGCGGGGACGCGGGGAAAAAAATGGAAAATGTCTCCAAAGGGTCACAAAAAGTCAAAACTTTCAAGGAAAACCCGCGGGTACATGGAAGGAGAGAGAATTTCTCATCCAATCAACGCCCGACACGTGTCGTCCAGGTGGCGGAGCGCGGGAAAAAATTTCAAAACCCATTTTTTCCTGTTTTGCGCCCTAAATCTTTAGATCTCCATATCTTTCAATCCAGAGCTCAGAATTGCATGTTCTTTATATCATTGGAAAGCTTATAAAATTCTCTACATGATTCCAGGGTTAATCTTGAATTTTGGTGTAGTCTGGAGAGAGAAAGTTAAGAAACGGCTCTAACACGTGTTCATGGCCAGAAGTGACATTTTAGCGACCAAATTTAACGCAGAATGGGTCGCATTCTCCTGTAATTCGGTCAAAATGACAGGGTATGGGTTTGTAAGGTCCCCCATGTTGTTTTAATGCATCTGCTGTCAAGGAGGAATGGGCTCCCATGTTTTTGTATGTTTTCTCTCTCCTGGGCTAGACCTATGCAATGTAAAAAGCTAGATTTGGCTCATTTCTAGAAGTGGGGAATACTTTTTGGCATAGCAATATTCTTCTTTCACCTCCAGTGAGTGATTGTTGCAAGAGTCAGACCTTTTAAAAGATTGTAACAGTTTTTTTTTACCTCTCTGAGGCTGTAATGCAGTGGTTTTGACATTGGAAATGATAATGCAAGCTTTGTGAATGGTTTTAGTCCTTTGTTTATATTATTTGCTTCATTTCTAGATCCTAAATTATATCTTATCAGCCTGTGTATGTTTTATGTTGCAATCTCTTGGTTTGTGTCTATTTTCTTGACAAAAATATTCACCACTCCTTTTGGTGCATCACCACCTTTAGTTAGTTTCAATTTTTTCATTTCTATCCCTGTCTCCTTGCAATTTAGAGTAGGACTAGGATCTGAACCTCTGTAGTTTTGCAAAATTATAGAGCTATATCAGAGGAGTTTGAGGAACCAGCCTCTAATCTGGAGATTCCTCTCTTAGTTTCAACAAGTCCCACACTTGGAGAGAGGTTTCCATGTTGTGACAATCACATTGGATGCCTAGAAACATCAACCTAGAAGCCTGATGTGCGTTCAGGGGTGTTGTGATCCAGCAACAACATTACCTTAATGTTGATTAAATATTTTTTATATGAATTCATGTCATAGTTTGAGGAAACTTGTTATTATTGAAAGACCAAGAAGTTGGACCAATCTCTTTTGACATATGCTTGAGCAAGGTAGGTTTAAGAACTCCAAATCCTGACTGTTAGTGAACTCATGACAATGTAATTACATGTGATATCAAGAGTAAATTGGTGTAATGAAAACTTCCTGATCAAAGTACACAATTTCTAAGGTCGAGGTATGGTAAAACATTCCTTCATACAACATATTGTGAAAGTATTCATGACTCCAAGGGTCAAGAAAGCCATAAGGATTGCTTAGCACTCAGGGATCTAGTAGTATAACCTTAGGACCTTGAGTGAGGGTTTATATTTTGAAGGATCTTAACATGGAAAAATTATCTTAATGGATTTCCCTCACACATCAATCAATCCCATGTCCAATGAATTTCCTTTTTACCAAGTATTTGTAACCAACCCCATATTGATGATTTCATAGTTAAGCTGAGGAGAAGTTTGGTAGTAGGTATTGACTGAGACTGTGTGGAATAATAGTAAAGGTTGCATGTGAAGTGACTAGTGTGTACAATTGAACTAAGGAATTATGCATTGGGGTATAATAATTTAAAGGGTGTAACAATCCAATGTGAGTAGTGTAAAATACTACTCTTTGACCTAAGACATATACTTGAGACAAACATAGATCATATATGGAATAGTCATTCATGGTGTGTATCTGAGGACCAACTAGGAGGATATTTTAACCAAGATTATAAGGAATTAATTAACAAAAACATCAAGGTTATAATTTCCCATGGTAATTAGTAACGTGATTTAACCAAGAATGCAATATGATACATATCAAATCCATAAATACTCATATTATAAGGGATAGGTTATTCAATGGAGATGCCTAAACTTTGGAGATAACATATATTACATATTTTTAAAGCCTAAAAAGGCAGTCTAACAAGTGACATACATAACTAAGATTCTAGTACAACATTTTACCTAAATGTATACAAGAAGCCCACGGCCTATAACCTCTTGGGGAGGAATGTCCTCAAAACCAAATGATTTTGTTTTCTCGATAAAGTGAAAATTTGTTTTTAAAATAGATGTCGTATATGTAAAAAATTTGTCAGGATGGACTTGTGTGTGTTATTAGGCCTCAAATATAACATTTGTGACATGCAAGGTTGAACTAGGTAGATATAGGTCAAACTTGGAAGGAAAAGGAATTAGAGAACCATGCGAGCTAGAAATGGAAAATAAAAGAAAACAAGACATACAACCAACAAGAGGATCATATTCCAAAAAAGGAGGATAATCTATAGAGAAATGTAGGGTTTGATCAAGCCCATTTAGGCTTTCACCAAATGTTTATGCCCTAGTGTAGAATAAAAATATGGAGGATCAATCTAGGTTCTGATTATAGTTATGTTATAGACTTAGATATTAGTTGGGTGGACACAATGTTATAGGTATCAGAGCTTGGGTTTTGAAATAAAGTAGATCCACTTTAATCATACTAATGTTAGAGATGGTCAACTATTAATATACTAAACAATGATATAAAATGTGAAATAATATTGTGAAAAGGACAGTTGTAGAGGGATGACACTTAGATGTGTAAAGAGGTACAAACATGATGTCTCCGAGACTGTGCATTTACTAGGTGATTGATAAATGGATTAAGAACCTATAAATGTTGTTATAGCCTGATGACTATAATTGGAATTTTCTAGAACTTATATGGAATAATACATAAGTCTTTGCTAAGGCATGGACATTTGAAGCTTGAAACTTTCTTCGTACTTTAAACGTGCTTTGATCATTGAATGCTTTTAGTAAATCGTGGAGATTTGTTAATTTTCACTTTCCTATTCTAATACATGTGAATTGATATTCATAATATGTCATGAAGTGTTCCACATGATCTACCAACACTACCTATAATGACCTAAGGGAACAAGTTGTCTAAAATACTAGGGTGAAAAAAACCTATGTGAATAATATATCAAGGTGAACAAAATAAGAGAAAAGGTTATGTATGGGTGAAGATTGGAAAGAGACCTCAGAAATAATTACCAAGGGATTGAAACCAATCTAGAGTGCTATGATAAAGCTACATCCACTTGATCAAGAATAGAGCCTCATGTAGTTATCCTAGTGTTGTATACAGAGGAGTGAAAATGACATATCTGAGAGGCCAGACCCCTATGTTTCCCTTATGTCATGATCGACAATGGAAGAATCAGATGTCTGAGTGGAGACTATATATAGATTAGAAGGTGATGTACCCAATGTAGGCTAGTCAGGATATAATGTGATGTTATTTTTATGAAAAAAGATGAATTCCTTTTGTCCCTTAAGAGACTAGTGGAAGACACTCATGAAAGAGTGAAGGAAAAAGTGATAATATGTGAAAAGAAGAATGAGAAAAGAGAAAGCAAGGAAGTGAAGATGAAGGAGAGATTCATATGGGCCTTATGGGCTCCATTTTTATTAACTATGTGTTTGAATGGGTATTTGCAGGTATGAAGACTAGTATGATGAAAGTGCAAGAGAAGACTTCAAAATGGATGATAATAAGGTCAAAAGAATCCCAATTGAAATAAGATGAGGCTGAGATAATGCAAGTATAAATAGTACAAGGAAAAGAAGACAAGATGGAAGAAGATAAAATTAATCATGAAGAGCATTTAGACCAAATACATTACTATGAAGCATGGGCTCACTACTTAGAAGAAGAGGAAAGTGTTAAAAATCTAGAAATAGTTGGTAAGAAAGGAATATGGGAAATGAATTGGATTTTACAAGTTAAGAAAGAAGATGTAAGAGGTATAAAAGACACTCCTAATGAAATCAAGAGGAAGAAGGAATACACTACAGGAAAAAACCAAGTTCATAATTTAAAATAAGTTATAAATCATGGCTACATTGAACCTATATGGCTTAAAATCAATGCAAAAACAATGAGGCATAAGGAGAATGGAAGTAAAGAAAATATTTATAAAGGTTTTGAGTTAAGTTTACAAGCTAAAGAAGAAGGAAAAGCTGATATGAGGCAGGATTCAAGCCACTTGAGCAAGCAAGTATCAGATATGAGGATAAACAACTAGACCAAGCACATGACAAGAAAAAGGTGGATAGTTAAAAAACATAATCAAGTGAATACACTTCAGAAATGTATGGACGATAAAGTGAACACTATTACAAGAGAACAAGATGGGATGGAGAAATCAGTCCAAGAATAGAAGTGATTTTTTTTGTAAGAGTAAATTCCAAGGTAATGGAGTGACTTTTCAAAGTTTTGATGATGTATATAACTATGATGATTTGAATTCATTAAGTGCAAAAAAGAAATAAGAACATGTAGCCATAAAAGAGGAAATAATGGAAGATACATGGGAAGTTGTTGAATTCTCTTATAAAAATGAAGGACAAACATGGAAGAAAGAAAAAGATTTTGCTAAAGAAGATGCATAAGACAATCCTAAATTTGATGAGGTCATAGGTGAAGAATATATTCTCTTGTTGAGAGAATAAATGAGCATGATTGATGAAATTTTTAAATCTTCAGAGATTTTACAAGAAAAAAGTGTAAACAAGGTGAATACTTTTGGTGATGAGGTATATAGTAATGCTAATTTTGTGGGTAAATTCCTTGAATTTTTACCAAAAGAACTTGTTAGTGCATTTGAGGAAATAATACAAGCAATAAAGAGTGGATGGCTTGGAGTGATGAGATTAGAAAGTATGATGATCAGTTTTGCATGAGTAGTATAGAAGAAATATCTTCAAATCTACCTAGTGTAATGGAAAATGAAAAAGATAAAGAAGTTATAGTTGAAAGAAAACTAAATTATTGTGCAAAGAAGAAAAAATAAGATGATACATGTTTGAAGTATATTTAGGAGATGAAGAATGATAGAGAGCAAACAAAAATACAAGGAAATGAAAAATTTGGCAAAGAACAAGATGATTACATGAAGGGAATGTACTACAAATGGATGAAAGAGGTGATAGAAGATGAAGAAATATATAAATTTGTGTTTGATATGTTTGTATGTGTGGGTATGGGAGATGGAAACATGAAGATAATAGAGATAAAGATGCAATTTTAGAAGCAAAGAAGTAATGTCAAAAAAAAATCAAGGCTACAAAACCAGCTATGGGACCTAGGAGGCTATGAAACACACAAGAACTATGAGAATGGACGGAGAAAGGAAAAATAATGCAAAGACACAGTTGAAGACATAATTATTCACACAAAGTATATGAAGGATTTTCACCACCTTGGGTGTATGATGTAGGAGCATCAATCTACAAATGCTTCCTTAACTTATTTATCAATGAAAACATGCGTGAGATGTCAAGAAAGGTCATTTGAGGGGTTTAGAGGTTAGTAGAAGGTTTGAAATTTCAAATTTGAGTCACAAAGGAGTTTTCCTACCAAAACCTAGTTTGAATTTCTAAGTTAAGTATTTAGGCATTGAGGTAGCAATGTGACTTGGTTAGGTGTCTTAAAAGTGGCCTAGACTATCTATAGGACATGATTAACGTATGATAAGCCTTCATTAGGAACATAGTGACTTGTTATAGATAATGTGTGATAAAATACTCCTTTCAATGACTTAACTCGGTCATGAACTTGAGTGTGAGTTTTCCGAAATACTAGTTAGATTATAATTATGATGAAAGTTAGTTATGAGAGAAAATGAGGGGAATTCAATTGAGATAGTTAGTGGCTCTCTAATGAAGAAAAGAATGAAAAAGGGAGGGGATTTTTCTGGAGGAAGAAGGAAGGAAGTCTAAGAATGTAGGAAATTTTTCATAAAAAACATGTTTTCTAATGGATAAATTTGCATATATTGTATTTTATGATCTCTTTTCTCTGAGAACTCTTTATGGTATGATCAAGAAATTGTAGAACCCTTAATGAATATCTAGAAGGCTTGTTTTGTTCTTACATGCAAATTTATACTTAAGATTGTGTATGATTGTATAATAATGCTTTTACCTAGAATTTTGAGTGTGTTTCTTGAGAAATAGATGGAAAAGTTCATATCATGGATATGATGTTATCTTTGGTGTCATATCCAATATTTTTAGGTCAAGCATTCATTATTTCCATTGCATATTTGTGAACTATAAGAGGAGGAACTATGACTGCGTTTTATCAGGATTGAGAAAGAAAGTCAAGGTATAGATTGAATTAATATATGAGGTATAACTCTTTTTCTTTAGTATATTTACATTGCATGAGTGATAATACCTTGATCATAATTTTAAGAAGAATTTTTCTTGGCCTTGGTTGTTTTATAATTTCTAATTTCTTAGACTATGTAATTGGAGATTGTACATGACAAAGGTGAATGGTAAATCATGGAGGTTGTGGGGAAAAGGGATTATTACAAAAATTAATGTTGATTAAATATTTTGTATAGGAATTGATTCATCTATACAGACCCTTAAATTGAAAAACATGTGTTGAACTAATCTCTTTTAACAAATTCTGATCAAAGAGGGTTTATACTTCCAAACCCCGACTATTGCCAAACTATGACAAGTAGTTACATATGATTTTTAGAGTATGTTGGCGTATGAAAACATCATGTTATAACAGAAATGAAAAGAGTTTTAAAACATTCCATTAAAAAATTGGGATATTGACTCCAATTATCAAGGAAGATATAAGGATTTCTATCTCTTAGGTTTCTCGGAGACACCCTTAGGGTTTTGAGTGAGCGTTTTTATTTTGAAGGCTATTAACATGGAAACCTTACATGAATATTTCAAGATATCTTCCTTGAGGTATTATATATTTAATTTAAGGAGAATTTTGAGATTTCATAGTTGAGTTTCTGATTAATATTTACCATTCTTGACTAAGACTGTATGCATAGTAGTAAAGCTTAATTTGAAGAACTATTTTTTACAAATGAACTAAGGTTTATGATTGGGGTTTATAATTGAAATTTGAAACACTCCAAGGAACCTTAAAATAGTTCTAAAACCTAAAATATATACTTTTAGACCCTTTATAAATATAATTCATTAATGATAGTGTATTTAAAGGACTCACTGAGGGTTTGAGAGAAAAAATTTTAAGACAAAAATATTAGGAGTTGAAGAAATAATTGAAGTATAAATTTTTTAAAGAATTATGAAGTTTGTAAAAATGAACTAATAAATATTTAAGAGTGATTTTAATACCCTTATAAACCTATTGGGAATGGTGGAGCAATAATCTTGTTTGAGAACCGAAAAAGGCACTCTAGGAGGTGATTTAGAGGAATTTGATTCTTACAACCTTTTTGAGTCAATAATAGAGTGTACCTAAATTAATTGGACATGGTAAAATAGTTTAGATAAATTAGACAACATTTATCAAGAAATAAAGGAAAATTTTCATTTTTGAGCATAAGGAACTAGCTTGTGAAGAAATTTCAACTAGGTAGATATAGGTCAAACTTGGAAGGAGAATTAATTAAATAAGGATTGAATGGACTATAGCAAGGTGATTATAAGGTGACTAATAGGACATGAAGTTCATATCAATCACTGAATGAAAAATCAAGAAATAATACCAAACTACAAGACCATTTAGGTTTTTGTAAGAATGCCCTAGTGTAGAGTTACATTGGAGGATCAATCTAGGTTCTTTTAACTTGTGTTATGGACTAAGATAGAGGTTATGGTGAAACCTTAATATTTGAGATACTTAATCATGAATTTCAATATTTAAGATAATTAATGATTAAAAAATATGAAGGTGAAGTTATTTCAAAGGAGGATAGGGAACTATTGATAAATGTTGTTGTTGTCCAAGAGGAGTATAATTTGAAAAATAGGAAAATAAAGGGGCCTGTCCCAACTTCCAAAACAAATATTCCTATCTTAAAAAATGTTCCCAAAGATACTCCCAGAATAAAAATACCAAGTAAAATCCTTGTTACTAGTTTAAGATCAATTTATCCTCCCACTGTCCCTATCAAGAAATATTATATCCCATCTGAGAAGGAAATTACCATTTGCCCCAATATATCCTTTCCTAAATACATTGTATGTGATATGGACCAGATCTTAAGCCAAATAAATATAATTGTCCATTTTATGCAATTTATTAGGATCCTAGAACATAGAAAGAGGGCATTTGAATATTTGAGATTCAAGGAGGATGTTGTTATTAAAGAGAAAGCTGTTGTTGGCAAGGTGACACCTCCTACCATTGCTGAAAATGAAGTTGAAGAAGGTCAAGAACATGTTGAATCACCTCCTGATGTGTATTTGGGTACTTCCCTCATTGAAACATATTTGTATTTAGACCCCATTTTCACCACTCTCATTTTAATGGCCAAATTTTACATAACAACATGTTTGATTTAGATTCCTCTTACAACATTATTCACCTAGCAGTCATGAATGAGTTAGATATAAAGATAACAACTTCTTTTGGAAAGTGTTATGTCATGGATTAAAGATAGGTAAATGTGGTTATTCATGTAATATTTTTGGTTGTGTAACTTGTTATTTATCCTATTAAATATTTGATAATGAATGTTTTAATTATTGACTTCCCTACCAAGTGATGGATGTTACTATCAAGAAAGAGGGTAGCTAGTGTGGGGGGTAGTTTTCAGATGAAAATCTAGTTTACTTTTATACCTTTAGGAGGGAAGTTAGTTATGTTTCATAGAGAGAACAAGATGTTCCAACTCATATCATATCCCATGAATTCTTCTTATGAGGTACTACTTGTTGATACATATCTATATAACTTTGTGGGAAATGTTGATTTTCAATATCAGTGTTTAGATATGAATGTGCAACTTGAATACACTAATTCTCTATGGACTGTAAAATTTTGATAGAGCATGCTCCAATTTCGGAAATGGAGATATTATAGTATTTACTTCCCTAAGCAATGGTTATTTTAGTTTATATTTTAAATTAAGTTTTGAGTGCAAAAATAACATAGATGAATATGAGGCACTCTTACTTGGTTTATGAATTTCTTGGAGGCACTGAACTAAGGACCTCATTTTCAAAGGATACTCTGAGATGGTTGTAAAACAAGATGGAAAAATATATGCAACTAAAAATTAGAGGTTGAAACACTACAATCATGTAGTATGGGACCTCATTGAGCTATTCGACTCTTTCAATATTGAGTATGATGAGATGAGTCAAAATCCAAAATTTGATAAGTTAGAAGTCCCGGTCTCTTAGTATGATAATGATAATGTATCCCCATATTGTAAGTTTGAAGTTTAAGTGTTTGCTAAACATTTTATACCTAACAATAATCAACATTGGTAGGTGTTTGATAATGATGCTCAAATATAAAGGTTCTTGAGTTGAAAATGTGATTTTACATATCAACTCATTGACCTTGAACCTATGGTGGTGTTGTGTGATGAAAAGGAAACCATATTTGGAAAATAATTGATTCATCTAAAGATAAATTCCATCCAAAGATGGCTTGTCAGCCTTGAATCTACTTTTGATAGTGCTAACAGAGCTATGAATAGATCTACCCACGTACACGTAGATGTTGTGGAATGCAACTTAGGTACTTTTCATGATCCTAGTAAAGTTTGGTTAGGGATTAGTATGAATGAATAAGAAAGAAAATATTACACCAAACAATTAAAAGAATATCAATTTTTCCCTTTTTGGCCTATTCTGAGTTTAAGGCTTATAGGGAGGATTTGTTTCAGTATGAAATACCCTATGAGCCTCACACTAATCCTTTTAAACATCAGAAAAGACCTATTAACCCCATATGTGTAGCCAAAATGTAAGAAATAAATAAGTTGAGGGATGGTGACATAATCCAACCTACTAGATATTCTTGTTGGGTTGCAAACCTGGAACCAGTCAGAAATAAAAATGGGGATATGGGAATTTGTATACACTTCAGAAATATAAATAAAGCCTCACTCAAGGAAAAATATCCTTTACCCAACATAGAAAATTTTTTACAAAAGGAAATAGGGTATGAAATGTTGTCTACATTAGATGGTTTCTCTAGTTATAACCAAGTCATGGTCAAATAATTAGAATAATATAATATTGTATTCACAACTCCTTGGGGCACATATGTTTATGTTAGAATGTCATTTGGATTGATGAATGTAGGGGCCACTTTTCAGAGAGCCATGGATATTGCATTTGTTGGGTTCATTAGTGATTTTATTATAGTTTATCATGTTGATATATCTATTTTCTATAGAAAGAGAGGTGATCACTTGGAGCATGTGGAAAAATATTGATCAAATGTAGAGAGTACATAATCTCATTTAACCCAAGGAAGTGCCACTTTGGGGTGCAAAAATAAAAGTTGTTTGGACGCATTATTTCTTATGAAGGGGTTATGATAGACCTTGAGAGAGTAGAAGCAATTGGTAAGGTGCCCATTCTCCTTACTAAGAAATTTATTCAATCTTTCTTTGGTCATGTTAAATTTTTAATAAGATTAATCTTGAATTTTTATGATATTACTTTTCCCATTATAAGCATGTTAAAGAAGGATCAAATTATCAAATGGGGTGATGAAGAAATATAAGATTTTGAAGGAGTAAAAGAAGCATTCAACACTACCCCTGTGTTGGCCAATCCTGACGATAAGGAATATTTTCAAGTGTTCTCTTTTTATTTTGAATATAAAATTGCTTATGTCCTATTACATACAGATGAGGAAGGACATGAAAAAACTATTTCCTTTTTCAACAAATATTTGCAAGGGTCTGAGTTAAAATACTCTATTATGGAGAAAAAAGCTTTTTATTTGGTGAAATCTACTAAAATTTTCAAACCCTATGTTCTAAGTTCTAAGATCATAGCATAGGTGTTTGTTGTCATGTGTGTTTGCAAGGGAAACTTTAAATTTGAAAACATGAAAACTTTACCGTAGTGTCATTTTTTTTCTTGTAAGCCCTCCTAAACACTCCTCTGGATCAATTCCCCCTATGTCATGCCTATCCCAATCTTTGAATTTTTCATATGTGTTGTAATAACCTTGACCTTGTGTTATAAAGATGAAACAAAACTCATGAAGTTCTTCCGAGACAATGCCTCTTAAGGCATATTTTTCAATAGACTTAGAAATGGCTATTTTTTAACATTTTAAAGGCATGTGTGCAGCCTTCAGAGAAAATATGAAGGTCCAAATCCATCAAGAAGTGGTATTGAGGAGCCTAAATAATATTGTAAGTGATTTAGAAAAATTTAGGGAATATTTGAAGGTTTATATACAAGCTCAGTGAAAGAGGGTTTTGGAGGGTGAAGGAGTTTGCAATTCAAAACAGTGCTTGATCTTCAAAAGATGATTTGAGGAGCTCTTGGAAAGAGTTAGGGGAAAAATAAGATACAATTAGAAATTTTATTAAATACTCGAAATGATGATTCTTTCATATTTTTCAAAAAACTAAGGAATTTATATCCACAATTTGTTTTGTGAAAGCACACATTGCAGTCCTAAGAAAAAAATGATATTTTTAGGGAGTTTTAGGAATAATCTGATCATGACACTTATCCCATTCTTTTCAAAAGGATGTTTTTAGTCAAGTTCATATAAATAGGTGCAAAAAAAATTCCACCGAGAGCTCCATAAACTTCGCCTTCAAGTCTCTCTCCAAGGTAAACTTCTGAGACTTAGCTAATTTCAAGGGTGGACACATGTTAATCCCAAGCTAAAAACACACTTTTTTGTCCCAAATTTCATATCTCCTTGGGACAGTTGGGATAAAAAGGTGTGCCCATGAGAAAGTGAGCCACTTGGTCCACCACATGACCTTGATTTAACCCAATGATGCAAAATAAACCCCTTCTCACCTAATTCTAGCCCTCCCTGTCATGCAATTGTGAAGTCCACTTGTCCTAAACATGTGAGGGCAGAATTTTTTACACCAACTACCCCATCCCCTTGGGATATTTGGGACTAAAAAGTGCACCTATGAGAAAGCCCTTGTCTAGGTTCCTCATACGACCCCAAAAAGGCTTCGTATACTATTTTTCAACCCCCTCTCCTCTCCTCCTTGACAAACCACATTATGTGATTTACATGTTGTGGCGAGGGTGAAATTTATTAAAAAAAATGTTCCATCCCCTTGGGATAGTTAGGAAAAAAAAGGGCACCCATGAGAAAGACCCTTCCCAAGTTCCTCATATGACCCAGTCTTAGCCCCCGGAAGATTTTTGCATGATTTTATCTCTTCTCTATCAGGAAATCACCAAGTGATACTTGAAATGTTGTGGTGAAGGTGAATTTTTACACCAAATATCTCATCCCTTTAGGAAAATTGGGGAAATTTTTTTCACTCCCTTACATGAATCTTTAAACAACCAAAATTTATAGTTTTTTCTAAATGTCATGTTTCTTCCCTCCTTATGCATGTGTGAGAGGTGCTTCTATATTTTTTCCAAACCCTATTACAGATAATATATCCAATATTTTACCTCAATTCCTCCATGATTATATCTGATAAATAACCAATAAAACTGATTGTACACCATGTCAAAAGTTTTCTAGAGTGACTATGTGCCCTAGAACGATAAAAAATCATATCTCCCAAACCATCAGACTGAATTGCATGAAATTTTCACAGTTCCTCCATTTATTTGGTTCCTTCAAGAATCATTTGGAAGAAAAATAAATGATGCGATAGATTTTTAATAACATAAAACCCTCGTTTTGTGCCCTAGTTTACATTTTTGCATTTTTCCCATCATTCTGGTGGATTGATTGAGCTAAAATGTTGAACACAGAGTCCGGAAGGAAAACCTATTCCATTGATGCTGATTTCATATGAATCTAAGTTTGGGAAGGGAAGTTTATAAAAAATAGTAATCATCTAGTGTTCAGTTTCTATAAATAGAAACTTTCCCAAAATAACAAACCCTTTCAAGGCAGTGAACTCAAAAACAACAAAGATGAAAAACTAGGCAATCTAGTCTGAAAAAGAAAAAAGCACAAAAAAAGAAACTTACTATGAATAAAAAGTGTCCAAGAAAGGAAAATAAATATCTATAAAAGTTTTCATAGCATTTTAGGGGTTCCACAAAATTGATTCCAATTCAAAAAATCAATGCTTCCCAAAATACCAGTTCACGATCCCTAGCTGCTAAAAATAGTAAGTTCCTGTTTTGAGTGCAAAATTTTTTTGTCATCTCTATGTTGGTTGATCTCGTTGATTTTTGTTAACATGAAGTTCAATTTTTCCATTCTTGAGCTGACCTTACCTTTATCATTAGAATATTCAAGATTGGGTGACAGTAATATTATTCACATGGATTTGGAAGACCTAAAAAATAGAATGTTAGGCGTACCCAGGGAACCTATGGAAAAGAAATTCTATGCAATCAGATTATATGCTACAAGTGGTCATCTCATACATGTTAAAAGCATAGAGTTGGTGTTGGCATGTTCCTAACATTATGATCCAGATACCTTAACCATAAGAGTTGATGACAACTCGGTCCTGACATTGCTCACTCCCAAGGCAGTCTATCACTCTCTCTAAATTCTAGTCTAGAGCAACATGGTCATAATTTCAAGAGACGTGGTGTCAGGTGAGTGGTATAAGGCATATTCCTATCTCTAATTCCTTGCACTAGGTTCATCATTAAATCAGAGTATAAAAACATCATGTATGCGTAAGTCTATCTCTTGAAGTGAATTCCACGAGGGCTTCTCAGATGAAATCATCCTCTTGAGAAAGATAACGAGACAAGAAACAAAAAATATTTCCATGATTAGATGGCCTTTTTAATACTCACCATCATTGAGGGGAAAAAAATGATATATTTGTGGCAGATAATCAGTGATAACTTGCATCAACATTTTTTTCAAGTTTCTATCTCCAAGAAGTTTTCAATGACTTCATACTTGGTCTATGCCCTTGCCAACTCGAGACCATTCACAGGTTTGACACTTGTCCAAAATATTTTTCAGAAGGCTCTTGGATATGAAAAATATCCACATTTGAGATTGAAAGAAAGAAACTAACACTTTGGAAGGGTGAATGATATGTTCATAATTTCCATCATCATATTTTTGGAAAGAAATCCTCATTCAAGGTTATTTCCACAAGTGAATTCTCTAATCAAAAGGTACAGGTATTAATTCGTATATTTTGTAACCTTTTCCTACTTCTGAGTGTCTCAATTTGATTTTTCTTCGCAGAAACTACCATATATATCAACGACATGATCCATTTATTTGAGCTATGTAGGAAGATTTTTCATGTCAATGGTAAGCTCAGACACCAAAGGATTAAGGCCTTTTCTTTCCCCATATCCCTCGAGATCTTCTCTTGTAAAATCAATCACGAGGCTTCCAATGTGGAAGATTATTTCTCTCCTCTAAACATGTATTCATATACCTCAAGAGCACACTTAAATATTCTAAGTGATCTGGAGTCATTTCACCTCCTCGACATGCAACATGTTCCATAGGTTGAAGACTATTGGGTGAATTGTGTAGATGATTTCAAAGTCAGAGAAAGAGATCACATGAGAATGAAAATCAAGAAGCTGAGGAGATTCAGTATTGATTGGTATGAAGATGACATGGAGATGGTGACATGGAATTATATGACTCAGAATATCATGCAGTGAAAGCATCGCATCTTCAACAGGTGTCATGGACTATCCACAAGTTAAGAGATAGAAGAGAACATACTAAGGTAGTGATAAAAATATGGAAGGAGTGGTTAAAAAATAAAATATCTTTCCTCATTGCATCAGGGAACTTCCCAACTCTACAAAGGAAATCATCTCATCATTCCTCCTCAAAGGCCATTGAGAAGGCTTATAACTCAGATCATTTGGGAGAACATTCAAAGTAAAAGGAAGTGGAACGAAAATCTTAGGTCACTACTAAAGGTTACACAAAAAGTTAAGGACAACAGATGACCCTATGGTATATTTGAAATAAGGGAAATTAATCCATTTCATCTTTTAGTCCCCGATTAGTCTCAAATTTTCTCATCTCCCACTGTCGTATCATCTCCTCCTCCACAAGATAACCCCTTCTCATTCTGAGTAAGAGACAAAAATCTTATTGGATGTTGAGCCTAAGTTGAATGATTTTTTTCCTTATATGTTAGAAATGATCACAAAATAATCCCTCAGAGTGTAATAAGTGGTATTTCTTGACTTCTCAACCATCACATTTATGGTTAAAGGAAAAAAGGAAAAGTTGGCTCAAGAAACTTAACATTTTTCAGTGGTGCTTCAGGAAACCAATATGTGGAAGTAGTCTAGCCAAAGGTGATTAATCCCATTGAAGAAATGACCATGGCCAACTATGAGATGAGCACCATTCCCCTAGGCCCAACATCTCACGAGGGAGATTAATATTTTTTAATAGATTCTTCCACTCACCTTCTTGTGAGGAATCAAAAGTACAAGGACATAATTGATCAGTTGGAAGATCATGTGAAAACACTCACCTCGTACATTCAAAATTTCATGGACTTGTATGTCGCTTCATCACTTCCAATCACAAAAGTTACACCCATCAATAGATTTGACCTAGAGTCCATTCAGAAGACCGAAAGCTTCACCATACATGGGTGAGAAAACAATAAATGGGTGAACAAGATTATGGAAAAAGGGAAATTGCTACTTCTAAAGATGATTTCATTGTTCAAGTACATGTGTGCAATATCCACCAAGGTCAAAATGAAAAGGGATAAAATCAAGAAATTAAAGGAACATTGGAATCAAATATACCCATGGGTGGTAGAGATGAGGAGAGATAATTATCACATGTTAGTGGATGGGAAGGTATTTAATTCTCCATTTGAGAATTTATCATAGGTATGGGAAAACACTCTTGTCTTCTGATAGAAGATGCTAAATTTTATTTGGATGAATTAGACTCAAATGAAGAGCATGCTTCCAAGATGTAGGATGATGTCAACACCAAGATACAAAATCTTAGAGTACCTTCCATTGATGAGAACACCTTGGAAGATGATTTTTAGAATCCATTTGAGGAATATGTCAAAAAAGAAGTCGGGGATCCCTTTTCCTTCAAGGAGGACACACTAGAGTCTCTCATCGAGATAATAGCTACAATATCAAGTATTGAAAAAACACCAGTCTTGGATCACTGACAGTAAAAAAATCAATGCCATATCAGATGGCTGGCTTGAGTCCTTGATCTATATCTATATTCACCAGGATGATAAAGTTACACCTGCGGTAGCTCAATTTAGTAGATAATTCAAAGGAGTGGATATCTTCCCAATGGAACTCGATCAACATCTATTAGAGAGTTAATCAAAATCAGCAAGGGAAGTGTCTTCAGCAGAGTAGTTTTATCTCTCTTCCTTTCTCTCTCTTCCCCCCTTCCCCTCTTCCTTCATATTCTATTTCTTCATTAGGAGGTGCACTTTCCATTTTTTCTTATTCATTTAAATGTGAATATAATTGAAATTTTAATAAGTCATGCTCAATTAATAAAAAGGGGACTTAATTTCATTCCTAGGAATATGAGGAGTCACATGCTATAAAAGGAAAATGAAAAATCATGTGGGGGATAAACGAAAAGTTTTCTTGAAGTATATATATTGTAATGAATCCCCCATTCAAAAGGGTTCTCAAATTTTTATGTTCAAGAGTAGATAACTACCTATAATAAGAAAAAGATAGCTAATTCCTCCATTTTCCTTTTCATATGTGCTTCTCTATCTTTCATTGTAAATATTTGAAACTATGTCAATAAAGAAAGGAGTTTTTTCTTTTCTAGATGAGTGAATAAGTGGAATTTTATGTTCATGGTTTTACCTTGTTTTGATATAAGTATAAAAGTTGTGATTCTTCTGAATTATGTGTAAATATCTAGTTAATCCTTACAAAAATATGATTTTCCTCATTTGCAATATTAATCCCCCTCCTAGTTTATCACTCCCACTTTCCCACCTTCCTAGAAAATTCCTCCCTTGAAAAAAATTGCAATCATTTTCTGTAGGTGCAGTGGAGTATCCCTATTGGATCCTTGGCATCTGGGACAACAACAGATTAATTTTTCATTTCACATATAATAACATATATGCATGTTCAAGAAGAAGGTTCTAAGCCCAGAGCGTTGATGGAAATCAACTAACTTTACCTATCGATAAATTATTTTTCCAATAGTTTTTGGAACCCACCATGGGGCATATTTTACTTTTCTCCACCCATATATATTACCACAAAATACAAAAAAATATGATATTTGAAAACGACAAAAAAATCAGATACTTAAAAATTCCTCAAGTCTCATGTTTTCCAATGGCTATTCTTGGAAACCCTCTAGTTGATATACATGAGCTTATTTTCCATATCCAAGAAGATACTTCCTTGGAATTGAGGGAGAATATTTGGCATAAAAAAGAAAATTTCTCTCACTACTTCATTGCTACAAGAGTGCTAAATTCTAAAGAACAAAATGCAACAGATTTTGAAAGAGCAAGACAAACAGAAATCCAATAAAAAAATCTTGATTTAATTTATAATTTGCAAACTGGATGATTGTAGATACACTAGGTCTGAGAGGAAAAGAGGAAACCATGATATTTTCTTCAAATATCTCCTAAGGATCTTATGAACTCTCACATTGGTATCTCAAGTGGTGTAGAGAATCATGATCATACTCCTACCTCATCTGTGGTTTATACTGTTTCTCTAAATCCATTGGATATTGAATTCCCAGATCTTAGACAAGACTTTGCAAAATTAGAAGAAGAAGAAAAATCAAAGATTAAAGAAGAATTGAGAATGGGGGATGAAAGATAGAGACCTCTACTGAAGAACCATGAGTTGAGATACAATGAAATGGAGAAACACATTTACGTTGTGGTCAAAGTGGTGATAAAATTTATAGTATACATTCTCAACTCTCACACCATGGTAATGGTCCCAAGCTCTTTAATCAAGTCAATGTTAACTTAGCAAGGACCTAGGAGCTAAGAGAGGAAATTGGGTGGAAAGGATCCAAGAATATGACTTGGATATCCAACCTTCAAATCATATCATGGGAAATGGGTTATGTTGGCTGATAGAAGAGGATGAATATATCCCAACTCAAAGTGATCCAAAGGAATGTCTATGCTACAAATGTGTAAGTAACGACTTTCCCCAAGTACTCTTTGTAAATACCACCAATGAGTGGTATACTAACATTTCCTACTTCCTTACTTATGGTGAGTGCCCAGCTCATCTTGATTATAAGTAAAGAAGAAATCTCAAGCTCACTTCAACTAGGTATGTCATCTAGGATCCCATGTTATACAAGAGGGGACTAGATGGATGTTTTCTAAGGTGTGTGGATAAAGAGAAATAAGAAAATTTGGTAAAATCATATCATGATTAGGCTTGTGGTGCGAATTTCTCTGTAATGGTGACTATCACGAAATTATCTGTGGTAGGTACTATTGGCCTAACTTGTTCATCGATGCTCAAGAATGGGTATGCAACTATAAACCTTGCCAACAAATTGTTGGGAGTCTACAACTTCCTACATCTCCTCTCTGATCATTGGTAATTGAATAACCCTTTCAACAATGGGGATTGGAATTCATTAGAGTTCTCAATCCTAATGCAACCTAGAATTTACCATTAAAATCCCAGGTGCACTAGCATATCACTCAGCCGAGACTGAGCACTCACATGAAGCATGTAAAGGTTCCAGGCCCCTCTTTAGGGTTGTTGTTGCAAGATGTTAGCATGATGGATACTTAATGAATTTAGATCCATAATTAATATATCATTCTATAATGCATGTTAAGATCTAGATCTAAAGAGTAACCAATTTAAACGATAACCATAATGAAGTCAAGAATTCAAGTACCAATTATACTCAAGATTAATACTCTGATTTAGACAATACACTCCATTATTTTAAACATGATAAATACACAAAAGCTTATTACAATCGATTATACCATATCTTATGTGTGCATCATATTTGGCAGCATAAATTCTTAGTAACTCAGTTCTCACACCCCCTCTATCCTACGCAGATCATTACATATTTATAAGGGTGGGGAATTTCCCTTCATCGCTTGCATAACTTCAAAAATAGGTCACATGATGAAAATAACCATGCGCCTTTACAATCACAGCCACACATGCAAGTGTGCTAACAATAGACCTCTTCTAGTTAATTGCTAGTAGAAATTAGATTCTTAGGCCACACCCATGTGAAGTGATTTGTATCCTCTCTTCCAAAAATATCCAATACATGTTGTGCAAGTCTTTTACCATTTTATGTGCTCTGCACGCTTATCTCCAAAAATAGCCCACTCATGTGAAAATGGATAAGTCCCAAATCTGCCCTTATATTTCACATGTGTGTTCTCCCCTATCCTTCTTCTCCTTTGATTGTTCCCTGTTCTCCTACACAAACCTTCTGTGTGCCTTCCGCTAAGTATTCCACTTTCATTCGCTCAACATTACCCCACACTAAACTGCATTTCTGCCCCAGAAATGGCTACTCCTCAAACAATAAAGAATAAATTAATGGAAATAATGTAAAATAATTTCTATAAAAATAATAAGTGTTTACTATTCATAACCCTCTACTTCAACTGGAAGAATTATATCTAGATATTCTTCTTGAATTTTTTCCTATAAGGTTTTCCACTCACTCAGCGTGGCCTCTGCCTTTTCTAGAATATTCACTGCAATAGATTCCAATTCATCATGTGAAATTTCTCCCTTCTTATTTTCTAATCCAACATAATGTTAGCTATTACAGACACTCTCCTATCCAACATATCCATCTTCTATGCTATAAGTTTTCCTAGTTCATCTAACCTATTCTTATGGGGCTCCTAGGTTGTTGCAAGGGATTCGCACCTTTCCTTTACCAATGCCAGTATCTCCGCGCACCCCAAAAATTCATCCTTCATTACTTTTAGGACTTCATTGTCCTATACCATTATCCTTATTCTGATGAATTCCCCCGGAGATGTACAAATATTCAATGCTTGATCTTCTTTCTTCATCTCCTCACGTAGAGTTTGAAGTAGTTCCTCGTATGATGAAATTTTTCTAATTGCCATAGCATTTACCCTCTCTATATCCTTCTTAGGGTCCTTTGGTTCTAGAATCCTAAGTGGTCCCTCCTCCAGCACTAAAATGACTAGTGTGTGAACATACTGCATAGCCAAAGGGAACTATTTGGGTACCTTGGGCTCAAACTGTGGTCTTGCTTAGAGGACATGATCCCCAATATCATTTTCCATGTCGATAAGAACCCCATTCTTCTTATACTCCAGGTCCTTATCTCCTTTCAAGCACATAATATCTACATCTTTGGCCTTGATAGTGGTAGATTTTTCTATGTTCCTCCATGCCACCTCAGTAGATACTTTCACCAATGCATTACTTACCTGCTCATCAGACATAATAGTGGGTTTCACGGTTATATGTCTGGCCTGAGGTGCCTTCTTTAACCTTCTTGATACATAAGATTCTTTGCATACATAGAAGTCTGGCTCATCCATGTGTGTGCGTGGACCAAGATAGCTACTTCTGTGTGCACATGGTGGCCATGTTCTCAACCATCAGCTCCCATCCATATAACTCCTTAGGGCTCATAGTGATTTGAAAAAGGGTGCAGAAAATATTAATTTTGTCCCCAGCATAGCCCAAGGGAAAAACAATAAAATCTCCACTTGTTCTTTTACTTCTTGGCCCCTTAGGAGCTAGTGCGCCAAGATTTGGAGTTGGGTCTTCTATGTCTTGAGCAATATATTTCTCTGTCTCTCCTTCCTTTAGTCCTTCTCCTTCATTATTCACATCTTCATCTTTCATTTATTCATCTCTGGTCACCTCCATGTCCTTTTATGGTGTAGGAGATTCAGGCGCGCTTTCCTCAGACTCTTCCGCCTCCTTGCCCAGCTTCAATTTTATCCTTCTCTTCTCACGTGTCTCCTTATATGGAGAGATTCACGATGATATCTATACTGAATGGGGAGTAGCACCTTGAGTCCTTATTTGTCTGAACACCCTCCTAAAGTGGCATTCCTTACATTCTACTCCAACCTCCAATTCTTCATCCCCTTCTTCTTGTGTCTGGGGTGGTTTACTTATGCACTCAAATTCTACCTTATCTGAGGGCTTCCTTCTTCCTCTATGCACTAAGCCTCCACTATCTCCTCTCTCTTCTTCTTCATCATCTACTTCTATAGTTTCAATGGGTTTTAGAGCTGGTACATTCTCCATTGTATGCTTTCCCATAGGCAGCCCTAGAAGTGCAAACTCATTCTCCACATATTTTTTTCCTTCCAACTTGACCTTATTTTGAAGGTAGATAAGTGTGGCCCCACTATCTCTAATCACCAAAGTCACAGGATTCATGCTTATAAAATCTAATATTAGCCTCTCTATGTAGGTGGGCAGCCCTGGATACACATAGGTTTTACACAACATATGGTAGTCACAGTATACCTTGTCTACAATGAAGTTTAGGCATCGTACATTGTTGAATTGATGGACTGCTACATTGAAATAGCATGTTGTGAGGGCATATGGCAGTTTACACCAAGGGATCTAGGTACCATTCTTCATCACAAATATCTCGATGCAAAAGTACTAATATACTGTAAAATGGACTGCCTTTCCCACCAATAAAGGTAAATTCCTCTTCAAATGCCGTGCAAAGATTGTCATACAACATCTATACCATTTTCTTGAATGGCCCACTCATTGATGCTTCACATAAGTACTTATCAAATATTTCCTCTATGGGCTTACTCTACATGGGGTAATCCTAGATCTTGTTCTTCGGCCCATCGGGAACTCCAATCTCCAAAAATACTAAGGAAAATACGCCAATACCGAAATTTATTCTCTCACATATGTACACTTCCTCGATGCTAGTGTTCACAATGTAGCCTGTTATGTTGTATATTATTCCCTATGACATTCTCCTTGCAATGTGTAACCACATTGTGTTCACCTGAGACCATCTATCTTGATCATTCAATTTAGTGACCAGATGTGTAGTTACCTGTACCACTAGGTACTTCTTCAGTTTATTGATATCCATTATGTATAGACCCTTGGTGTATCCTAACTCCTTCCGCATATCCAAGATGGTTGCTTTATCTGTCAAGTTACTATTCAGGTCCACTCCTATGCCCCTTAATCCTGGTATAATTGAAATTAGGGTGGCTATAATCCTTAGCCTATGTCTGGTGAAATAGAAGAAATCTTCACATACCCTACTCATCAGCCACTGGTAAAAATGTTAATTATTTCTAAAGTATGGGAGATCATGAAACTGGTAAACTCCAATATAGTTTAGCAGATTCTCTCCTGCATCATCATACACCGACATGTTTTTGGTTGTGCACTTGTTTATCTTTGTATTCAATAGTGCGTCCAATTCATTTTTATTCTCTAATGTGTGGTGGTTGTAGTCACTAATATTTCATTTTCTGTTATGAGAATCCCATTCTTGTCCCATTATTACACCTTCTGGGTATTAGACATGAGCAATTTCAACCTTCATTTCTTCCTTCTTCTTCCCTTTTTCTCCTACAATAGGTGTTTTCTTTGGTGCCATCTATCAATTACAACTCTCTTTCCTCAAATGCTCATCTTATATATTTTGTAATGTTCAAACTCAAACCCTAGCTTGAATATGTGTTCCCTCATTGAAATCATGTGCCCTAGCTCTTTTGAATGCTATGCATCTCTTAAACCCTTCACCAATGACGATGTAAGCTTCTCCTACACACGAATCATCTCTGCACGTCTGGTTTCACACTCTTCATACCTCAATACTCTTCGCTCGCTCAGTCGCACTTAGCTCTTTCAAATTTTTACAATTCACAATGGTAAGAATGAACTCGTATCCCTTCCTTATATAGATTTTCAAAAATTTGGTGCATTTATTACTCCTTCACGTACCAACAATCCTCATTAAGTGACCCTTTTCACATTTTTCCATGTGGTACATCTTCGTGCCTTAGTAATAATATTTTAGTGTGCCTTCCTACCTTCTGGCTATAAGCTTCTCTTCAGCAAGCTTCCATGCACCTGAGTACCTCATCACTACGCCTTCTTGGTAGTCTACACGGCCACCAATTACCTCATGTTATATTGTTCATTTATCTCCATCCATGGTCCTCATTTGGAAGTAATCTTCTTTTCACGAACTCTTCAAACTTTGAATCACACCTGTAGCAATTTGTTCCTTTATGTGTACCCGTTTCTCAACGACCACCCCACACAAATGGTATGTGTTTTCCACTTTGCATAAAAATAATCGAAGTGGTAATTATCTTTTGGCGTGTAGCTGGACTTATTTCACAAAACAAAAACTAAATTGACAAATCATAGTGAAAAACAAGGAAATACATTAAGGGAATACATAATTGAAAACATAATCTAAATGGAAATATTGCCTTATTACAAACACCAAGAAGACTTATTTATAGTAGGGATTTAGCCTACTCCCATTGAAGTAACTAGGTAACCATATTCCATCAAGAATTTCTAACTGACAAGCTCATGTTTCAAGTATGTGAGTGATAACATATGGTCCTAACCCATATACTTTGAGTTTCCCTGGATGGCACAAAAACTTAGAATCACAAATGTGCACCGTTTGTCCTATCGCAAGATTTTTGTCCCTAATGTGCCTATCATGGAATGCTTCCTATCTAGATTTTCTTTTCTTTTGAATCTAGCATGTTATTTATCATCGCTCATCCAAATTAATTGGCTTGTCAATCCATTCTTCTAATGCTTACTCATCGGCTAGACCTCCAGTGCACGAAATAAGAAAAAAAGGTAACATGAATTCCATAGGGAGAACTAATTCTACACAAAACACCAATTGAAAAGGTGTGGTCTTATTTAACCACTTGTATGTTGTTCTATACACCCAAAGTACTGCAGAAACTTTATCATCCCAATCCTTTCTTCCAACATCAATTTTTTTTGTCAATGTCTGGCTCAAAATCTTGTTGAAAGCTTCAACAGTCCCATTTTCCTGAGGATGATATGGTGTAGTGTTATGGTGTGCAATCATGAATTCATCTATTTAAATTCATATTTTCTCATTTAGAACATGTGTTTCCCTATCACTGGTCAAACTCAAAGGGCATCCATACCTTGTAATAATATTTTCCCATAGAAACTTGGATGTTGTATCTACTGTACAATCCTTTGTAGGTGTTGCTTCTGCCCACCTTGTCAGATAGTTTATGCAAGTAATAATATAGCACGACCCAGTCATGTGCTCGTCTACTAAAATAGGACCCAAAAAATCTATAGCCAATTCCTCAAATAGTTTTGTACTAGTAATAGGTCTTAGAGAATTTCATCTCATTGACCTGGTTTTGTAAGATGGTGGCATTGATCACAAGCCTTACAATATGCCTTAAAATATTTATACAAGGTCTCCCACCATAATCCAATGAGTAAAATCTTACGCATAATGGCATCACCTACATAGTGCCCACTTGCAATACCACCATGAGCCTCCTCCATGATATTTGTGCACTCATGTTCTAGTACACAAAGGCACAATAATTCATCCTAACCTAACTTGTATAGGTAACTACTAATCAACATATAGGGTGCCATGCATATAGCAAGTTATTTCTTCTCTAAGGATTTCATTCTTCTGGCACACCATACATGTTCATAGAAAGACAACAATGTCCTCTAATTCTAATGGCTCATGTTGTAACCTGTATAATTGTGTATCAGGCATGGTATCTTAAATTTATTATGCTTCTTCTCTTGATTGTATTTTGGATAGATGGTCCGGTCTAGAATTAATTTTCCCTTATTTTACCACAACTGTGAAATCTAATTCTTAGAATAAGAGTACCCATCTACATATGTGCCCCTGTAAAATGGGATTTTTTACCAAATACTTCAATGTCATATGATCCATATAAAATTAAAATGGTGTTGCTAGTAGGTATTGTATGAATTTATGTAGCGCATAGATCATTGAAAAAGCTTCACACTCTATAGTTGTGTAATTTTTCTCTGTAGGAGTCAACTTTCTACTGGCAAAAACTATAGGATGATCTATAATACCTTCTCTAGGATAATCCAACACCACGCTAATGGCCATGCCAGAGGCATCCACATGTACATGAAATAGTTGGTCCCACGAAGGAAAGCACAAAATAGGTGTGGTAGTAAGTTTCTCCTTCAATGTCACAAATGTGCACTGATGCGGTTCTCCCAAGTAGAACGTCCCTTTTCCTTTTATTAAATCCTCCAAATGTGTGGAAACCTTAGCATACCCTTTATGAATTTTCTATAATACCCAGTGTGACCCAAGAATCTGTACACCTCACTTTGACTGGTAGGATCTTTTAGGTCA
This sequence comes from Taxus chinensis, assembly GCA_019776745.2. Classification (NCBI taxonomy): domain Eukaryota; kingdom Viridiplantae; phylum Streptophyta; class Pinopsida; order Cupressales; family Taxaceae; genus Taxus; species Taxus chinensis. Next base: position 415,469,225 of record CM034154.1, read on the forward strand.
ATAATGACTACAACCTTAGCTGGATCAACCATAAAACCTTCCTTACAGATGATATTCCCTAAAATTATTCCAAATGGTGTAAGAAATACACATTTCCTGATGTTCAAATAAATAATTAATTGTCTACATATTTCAAACATCAAGCGCAGATTGTCACAATGATCTTTCAAAAATGCATACATTATCCAATCATCTAAATAAACTTGCAAGAAGTTGTGAATAACATATTTGAACTCTTGAACAACTATGAATGAAAATATAGTAAGCACATTTTTCAGACCAAAGGGCATCAGAGTATAGGAAAATATACCTCATTCAGTAGTAAAATTAGTCTTTTCTTAATCCTCTTATGCAATCCTAACCTAATGATACCCAGAGAATTCATCTATAAATGAATAGGTTTCGCGCCCCACAACGCCTTCTATTATTTCTTATATGAATGGTGTAGGAAAGGGATCAATCAAACATGCAACATTCATCTCCTTGTAGTCCCCATAGATCCTAATCCAACCATACTTATTGATACTGATCACCATTGGACTAACACATTTTGACTCATCTAAGGGCTTGATGATTCCAGACTTCAACATTTTATCAATCTCTTCTTTGACCTTTTCATGAAAGTCGGGGCTCATCTTGTAGGGTCTCTTTCTGATCGGGTGTGCATCCTCCTTAAGATTTATTGCCATATCTCCTAATTATTCATGCATGCCTTTGATTTCATGGTATGCTTGAGGGAATAAGTCTTGATAATCCTACAGTAACTCAATTATTTTTTCCACTTCAGAGTCAGATCAATAGTCTCTAATCATGGCCTCCTTAGGCTCATCATTTGATCCAATATTCACTTTCTTTATCTTCATAGGTTCATGATAGGCACACGTGGTCTTATCTACATTATCCAACACCTCATTCCTACCTGTTGAGTGGTCTACATCCATATGTTCTACTTCTTTATCATCCATTAAGTAGACAATTTTTTTTTCTTTCTCAGGGAAAGCACACTTAAGTAGTGTGGCATCTTTCTCTATTTCCCTAGCCAACCACACTCCTGAGTCTCCCTCATCAAATAAATCCTGAATGATTTCTTCCACCTTGGTACTATCTCCCATAGTTAAGTGCTTTATAACCTTTAATGCATATTCTACTAGAGGTTTAGTAGAGAAGAAGTAAAACATTTTGGTCATTATTGTTATTAAATGCTGCCAATTTCTAGTCTCTCTATGGAGTTTCACATATACATACTAAGCACATGTGCAACCTTGTAAAGTGGAATAAAATTTGTGCACCTAGAGTGAATTTGGTAAAACTTTCGACCCTTCTATCTAGATTCTGTCACACTGATGAACATGTTGATTACCATGATAAGTGCATATCTGAGTAGGTGCATTTTTCCTGAAGAACCTAGTTGCAAGAGAAATCCTAATTTCATTCCATCCTACAATATTATCCTTGTGAACCACCCACCAGCACATTATTGTCCCACATAGGGTATATGCTAGTATATTCCATCTCTCCAACTAGTCCATCCATTGTTCCTCCATGGAACACATAAATACCATAGGATCCCCTTCTCTAGTGTAACAAGATACTAAGTTGTTACCTATTCTCATGATGTCATGAGGTCTACTATCCCTAGAAAATATACTCTTTACTTTGCACCCTACCAACTCATACATAATATGAGCCTAATTGTCACAAGCAACACTTGAAGTATCACTAATAGAATGTGCATCTTCCCACTCAAGAATTCGTTCTTTAGATGGCTCAAGTACCTCTGGCTCCTAGATGGGGTGTGCATAAATCCTATTCAATTCTTCCTCACTCAAAGGCTTAACATAGGGCACATATTTTCCATCTGTTAGAGGGATAATAACTCTTTCCTCCTTATTTTCAAAACTGATATAACCCTTGTTGAACTGAAGATCAACATTATTTACATAACACCAAGGATGCTGCAGTAGAGCTAGGAAGCTATCTACCTCTTCCAGTGCGAAAACCTCAAAATCTCTAGTAAACTTGGCTCCGTGCATGGTAATGGATGCATCTTTTAAAAATCTGAAGGGAGTGGCCTTAGTCCGGTTATCCATGAACAATTCATTCAAGGATGGATGCAATGGAGGTCTCCTCATTTGTACCCATGCATATAAAGTAAGAACATTGAATTCCACACCAGTATCAATCAATATATTACTCAAAAGCCACCCATCCATAACAACACTCAGAGCAATTTATTTTTCATAATCTAGGCTATGAGGGGGAAGATTTACATGTAGGATCTATTGTCCAGTTTCAATACTTGTGCATGGAGTGTTTCCTCTTAACCAATTCCCTAATGGTGGAATGATATTCTCAAGTGAAACATCTTGCACACTTCTTTCAAGTCATCCATATCAGGTTGGACCATCTTTGATGCTTTCTTTTTCTCCATCTTCTGTGATTTCTCCTTTAAATATTTTATTTCACCCTGAATATTTTTGAGTACCTCCATGGTCTCTTGATAAACCTCCTTCTGATGGACAACATCTAGGTACCATGCATGTAGAACTTCCTCCTTAGTGATGGTAGGATTATACTACAATGTTTCTTTAGTGTGCACCGCTTCAGCGCGGGTAGTGATATTTACCTGTAATGCCTCAAATTATGGTTCCAACTTAGGCATGCACTAATTTTCCACAATGTGGTGTATCCTAACCATCCATATGGATTTTTTCTTGTTTATGATGCTTGCTAAGATGCTCATATAAGTCTGGGAATTCCCAATAACTATGATTCTTTCCACAGAAAGAACATCTAATATTCCAAAGACATTCATACCTATAGTGGTAAGGAGATCCACATGTATAACATGTTCCATGAGGGAACTCACCTCGTCTACCACCATGGCCTCATCCTCTAAATCCACCATGTTATCCTTGATGCTTGCCACCACCTCCTTCAAAACTCCCTTCATTTTGATCATAGTGTGCTTGATTTTGATCCCAATTTTAATGCTCATTCTTTCCTTTAGAGTTATCTACTACTCCTATCTATCATACACTGATATCTATAGCATCATGTATCTAATCAATCAGCTAGTAGTCTTCCATGTCATGAGTCATGGACCTACAAATTTTATAGTAGCATGATACATTCTTCCTTATTACGTGTTGTAATAATGGGAAACAACTAGCATCATGGTTTAAATGACATATCTCACAGTCTATAAGAAATGAGTGTACTGATCTATGGGGAAAACTATCCTTTATGTGACCTTCCACTTCATAGTCTGTGAACCAAATCACCATGCACGTCTCATGTGTTGAATTTTCCGATAGCGTCTCCAACTACTTTTCCATGACTATGATCTATGCTTCCAAAAATGGAATCACCCCAATTTCTTTACTTCCCACTACCTCAGTGCGTAAAGCTGCTTCAATTGCTTCGTGCAGGTCAGTATATGTCTTATGTGATAGCACCCTTCTAAAAGGTGTAATTGGACCTCTAATAAACCATTGCACATGTTGGATTGCATGAATATCATAAGAAATATTAGATAAAAATGTTTTCAAACAAGCATCATACTCTTTGACATTCTCAGTAGTGCCTTACTTAGTATCCTTGAGTGTGCTTATACTCTTCTGAACAAAATCAAGGATGTGAAACTCTTTAAGAAAATCAACTTTTAAAGCTACATAGTATACACAAGTCTGACCAGGGTCAAACTTTCTATACCAGCTGCGTGTGCGCCCTTATAACGTAGTGGTGAATTGACTTGCCCTACACTCAGAAGCCATGATTCCTTTTACATGCCACAATATTTCACACATGTTAATGTGTTCAACAACATCTTCTATGCCCCTATACTATGGAATACAAAGAGACATCTCCATGTAAATATTTTGGGGTTGGTACGGACCTTGCCCACCTGATCCAAAACCTCCTGCATTTCCTCTACCTTCAGAACCACCAGATCCATTGGAACTAGCACCACTTATGCCTCCTGATCTTGAACCTATAGCTGGATTAGGACCATAAGATGTACATCCCTATGTCCCAACAGTAGTACTGAACTGCACCCCTATAGTCTACAAAGTTTTACTACTCCCAGAAGACAATCCAAAATTCTATGCACCTAAATTTTGTATGGAAGATACACTTGAAAAGATACCCCGAAACAACAACAAAGATGTTTTCATTGCCATCAATGTGCTTGTTATATGACTTACTCCTACTCTCCCACTTCCTAAATTAGCTTTCTGACTATGTGTCATACTAGATACTGGAAGACCAAGTGCAAAGGCAAGGTTGTCAGGTGGAATCAGATGCACGCCCATGACCTAGGTCTTCTGTGTTGGCATGCTTCTATGTGAGGCCGAAGGGGGTTCCCTATCATGCTTTCCCAAATGGGGGAGTTCTTGATGCTATGGTTCCATGTCTTCTACATGAAATTCAAATCCTTCATGAGCCATCTCTCACCACAATACCATTTGCTTTGTAACATCCTGTTTATTCTCTAACTCCCTCTGACGCACCTCATTATACTTAAGTCACCTTTCCTCTCTCTTCCTTTCTATTACTAGGTCTGCCATAATTCATCAAACTTGCTCCTACCCCCACACGTGGTGAGGTTTTGTTAGCCATTAGTTTTCTTTCGAATTTTAGGGTTACCATCAAGATCTTGATCGCCAATGGAATGCCTTATAGGTAAGTTCCCTTGGGAGAGCCTAAAAATTTGAATTTTACTACCTCTGGGAAAGAATAATTAGAAATTGAGTACTCTAGAATATAACTATTTAGAATACCACAAAACCAAGTATAACTATTTAGAATACCACAAAACATGTCCAAATCAGATCAACATCATAGAGGGCCTGAAATTCTTCCTGTGTCCAAATAAGTTTGTAATACCTCCAATTCCTTTTAGACGCATGAGAAATCAGCCACTCGTATAGCTCTACTGGAAAAATAGTGAAGAATCTCTCATACAAACTATCATATAGATTATGTTCCACCCATATGCGTGTGTTAAACTTAGATCCAGTGCTGAACATCTATGCATATTATTCTTTTAGATCATGTATCCCCTCAACACTTACTAGGGTCAACCAGTAGGTCTTCATTGCAAACCATCCTAAAAACAACTGAAAAAGAAGTCTCGATAATGAAACCAATGATGCAGCCTAGAATTTACCAATAAAATCCCAGGCACACTGGCACATCATTCAGCCTAGACCGAGCACTCACACAAAGTGCGTGAAGGTACCAAGACCTTCTTTAGGTTTTTTGTTGTAGGATGTTATCATGATAGAGACTTAATGCATTCAGATCCATAATTAATATATCATTCTACAGTGCATGTTCAGATCTAGATATAAAGAGTAAAAAATTTAAATGATAACCATAATGAAGTCAAGCATGCAAGTACCAATTATACTTAAGATTAATACTATGATTCAGGTAATACACTCCATTATTTTAAACATAATAAATACACAAAATCTTGTTATAATAGATTATACCAAGCTTATGCGCGCATCAGATTTGGCAGCATAACTTCACAATAACTCAATTATAACACCCCCTCTATCCTACGTAGATCATTTCATATTTATAAGGGTGGGTAATTTCCCTTCACCTCTTGCATAACTCCAAAAATAGGTCACATTCTAAAAATAGCCATGCTCCTTTACAATCACAGCCACACATGCAAGTGCGCTAACAATAGACCTCTTCTAGTTAACTGGTAGTAGCATTTATATTCTTAGCCTACACCCATGTGAAGTGCTTCATAGCTGCTCTTCCAAAAATGTCTGATGCATGCTGCGGAAGTATTTTCCTATTTTATATGATTTGCATGCTTATCTCTAAAAATAGCCCGATCATGTGAAAATGGCTAAGTCCCAAATCCACCCTTCTATTTCACACACGTGTTCTCCCCTATCCTTCCCTACCTTTGACTACGCCTTGTTATCCCACACAAACCTTCTATGTGCCTTCTGTTAAGTATTCCACTTTCATCCACTCAACAAATCCTCACTCAAGCGTAGGGCATACCTATGTGCTCACAGAAATCAACTACTTCACAAAGTGGATGGATGCATCCTTGGTCAAGCAAGCCAATTCCGAAATGGTATGAAAATTTATGAAAGGGAACATTATCATCTATTTTGGGATCCCTTAAAATATCGTAGTTGATAATGGTACATACATTTCCTGCATAGTTGACATAATTTTTCTGTGGTTATGGGATCTCACTGTCTCATGCATTACACTACTACCCGTAAGGGAATGGTCAGGACGAGTCTAGTAATATAGATATTGTGACCCTTTTTTGTAACCTAGCTGATGAGAATCAAAGAAACTGGCACAATAATATCTATGATGCAATGTGGACAGACATGATTAATCTTAAAAAGGCAATTGGTATGTCACCATTCTAACTACTCTAAGGGATCAATGCATAGATTCTAGTCACTGTCGATTTTTCGGCACTCTACTTAGTCAAATCAATTGAAGATGGAAAATTCCATGATTCTCTTGATAAAAGGATCTTGTATATTGAAGATCTAAATGAATATAGATTCAAGGGTTTTGACCACAAAAAGGAACATCAAATGAAGGTGAAGAAACTATTTGAAAAGAAATAAAAATAAATGGATTTGAAAATTAGATACCTTGTCTTATTATGGGACAAAAGGAGAGAACCAAAATGAATCCATGTAAAATTTAATTCCTTGTGGCTAGGACCATTCCAGATTTAGGAATCTTACAGATAGAACACTTTTTACCTCTCATATCTAGATGACACACATTTGGAGTGTTTTTCCCTCGCATGTACTATAGGTGAATTTAGGATGTGTTTTTCCTTTCCCATTGTGTGTTTTTTCCCTTCTACGTGTGGTGTGTTTCCATTTTGTCATGTGTATAATTGTCCTTTTAGTCTATCTTTGCTAAAATGTTAAGGCTCTGTGAAGCCCAATGGATAATGCACTGGGACAAGTTATATATTGAGATCTTGGAGTTCATGCTCATCATTTCCTCACTTTATTTTATCTAGAATAAGTCCCCAACTAGGAGCCATTTTTTGTCATGTGTTTTTGCAAGGGAAAAAATCAAGTTCAAAACATGACAACTTTACCTTAGTGTCAAATTATTTTCTTGTAAACCCTCCTAAGAAATCCTTCATATTAGTTCCCCCTATGTATGACCTATCTCAATCCTCCAAGTGTTGATATGTGTTGTAACAACCTTTCACATGGGTTGGAAATATGAAATCAAACTCATGAAGTTCTTCTAAGATAGTTCCTCTCAAGGTAGATTTTTTGATAGAACTAGAAATGTCTATTTTTAGCCTTTCTAAGGAAGGTGTGCATCTTCCATAGCAGATATGAAGGTCCAAATTCATCAAGAAATGATGATGAGGAGCCTATATCCCATTACTAGTTAGTTATGAAATTTTAGGGAATATTTGAAGGTTTAGGGACAATCTCAGTGAAAGTGGGTTTCATAAGGCGAAGGAGCTTATAGTTTAAAATATCGCTTGAGCTTCAGAAGACGATTCTGCGAGCTCTATAAAGAGTTAGGTTTCAAAAAAGATACCATTGAAAATTTAATTCAATTTTTTAAATGAAGATGCTTTCATATTTTTCATGAGAATAAGGAATTTCTCTCCAAGACAAAGGAAAGATGAATCCCTTCTTCTAGGGATGGATGTTGTTGAATCCATGGGTATCAAGAAACTCAAGTGTCTTGGAAATGTTGAGGTGATAGTAAAAAAAGTTAGGAATCGGTATTAGGTAAAAAACCTAAGGTCTAAGCACTATAGGAACCAATTATGTGACTACATTGAATATTTTGATGCTTTCTCTATTCAATTTGTTACAGTACATCCAAGATTTAACACGTGACTGTAAAGCACACTTAACCTCCTGAGGTCATGCTGGGACAATTGATATGATATGGAAAGATGACTATGGAATGAATAAATATGGTGGATAGGTAGAATGTGTGAAAATAGGTGAAAATGGATGTAGATCAAGGAAAATGAATGTATTCTATAGTCACTAAGGAAATCTATTGGTTTAAGGAAATGAATCCATGTCTAGCTTATTCAGGTGAAATGGAGTAGTCAAGGATGATGGATACACAAAGGTTTTGATCAATGCCAGAATTGTAAAATATACCTTGAATGGGCTGTGGGATACGTGGGAACTATCCTACGTCTCTCACGTAAAAATTTCCAGACAAGTTCATGGAGGTGTGAGAAGAGATGTGTGAGAAGGAAAAAGCTATGGATTACGGAATCTAGTCTTGACTAGGATGATTGTGTCAGAAGTAGTTAGTGTTATCCAATTCTTCATTTAAGGCTATCAACTATGAGATAATTCTTGGTGGAACTAGGGTGGTTTGGAATATGAGTTGCCTAAGGCCTTGATCAATGTCGGTCAATTATGTAACAGTGTTTGGTTGTGGTAATCTTGGATCACACACTCTTTTTCTAGGTTGTTTGTGGCCTTGGATGGTCATGTGGACATGCAAACAAAGAATATAAGGAAACAAAAAAATCACGCAAAGAAACCAAAAGAAAGTAAGGTCAAATTCAGGTAACCTAAGTCTCTATGGTAACATGGGGAGCTTGTGTTAATTCCCATCTAATTAAATCTATGTGCCTAAATTAACAAAGAAATGTAAATAGATTTAAATTCAACCAAATTTATTTCTCTCCTTGGATTGAATTAAATCTACATGTAACTAATTAATTAAAATAAATGAAACTAATTAATTGAAACAATGAATTAAATCTAGTCTACTTGTTTTTGTATTTTCCAAGATTTTAAATAAAAGGGAATAATACAAATAAAAAAATTTAATTAATCTAATATATGTTTATGAGTATTTTCTAGTTTTTTGTAATTAAATGAATGAAAGCAACAAAGACAATACAATTTCTTCTAATTATATGGAAACTACTTCTAATCTAAAATAAAAACAAACTAAATAGTGAAATAGTTGGATGTGGCTATTTCCCTGTTACATAATAAATTTAATATATTCTAATTAAAATAAAGGATTTTCCTAATTTGTAATTTTGGATCTAATATCCTCTGGTTCTACCTCATAATCATGGGAATATTGAAAATATTCTCAGGGGAAGAAATTTCTTCCCTTGAGACTCCCTAGTAAAATACGAAAAATTCCTACAAAAGCTTTTTGTGAAGAAAATCAATGAAATGCATAGAAACAAAAGCTTCTTAAACTTACCTCCCTTGTAGATCCACAAGGATAGGTAGGGATGAAGCTATAGAGATAATATTTTCCCGTATACATGTATAAATTAATTAATAAACAAAAATAAATCTACATGTGCGTCAAAATGAAGAAATGCAAACCATTGTGTACATGAACTTCCTCCAAAACCTTCCCAGGAAAATCCATGAGGATGAGATGAGAAGGAGTTTTCAACATAAGCTACTTACAAGAAATGAAATTACCGTGTAAATTAGAATTTCCTTAAAATAGATGTTTGAATTTATTACAGATTAAAATCCAAACAAAAACAAATAAAGCTTCTAAGAATTCAATTACACCCCCAACCTGGAAGTGTAGAACTGAGACAATTTAAAGTACTAGTTATGATTTTGTTGATCCCCTCAGTTGCTTTTCCAATGGTGAGTCCAATATTATCCGGGGATTTGTGCTGGTTGGTATGCAAGATGAAGATGTAGAAGTGATGGAGCTAGCTAGTTTGCGGGCAGTTTGGTAGAAATGTAGGGAAGATAGTAACAAGGAAAGAGATTGATGTTTTCTTGTATGCTTTTTGGAAATATTCTGGTAGCATAACAATGAAATTACAAATAAAAAAAATCCAACTAACGCTTCGGAAAAAAGATTGATTTTTATTAAAATTTGGCAAGGAAATGGTGTAGCACACTTGGAAACCAAGAAATGCTAAATCACCATGGAAGAGGTAGTTAACTTACTTATAGTTGTAAGTAAAGGAGAAGAAGTCTATACGCATCTAACTAGCTCAATGATAGCTGATTTAGTCAAGAAACATGTGAGATATCAACTTGGAAAAAAGAAACATGTGTTTATAACATGATAGCAAAGTCTTGGGTAAATGCGCACATAACCGCTAGTCTATCCAAATTGGTGGTTATGCAATCACCATAGTAGTTGCATAACTACCACTCAAGGTAGACCAATGGTTGTGTAACTTATGCAATGGTTACGAAACCATTGACGTAGTTCCATAAATTACAGTTTAAATGATAGGAAAACTGATGAAAAAATAACTAAGAAAGTGGGAAAATCTAGGTAAAGATAATTAAGGAAAACTAAGCTACAAGAACATGTTGTTAGTAAGAATGTTGGACTTGGATACACCATTTTAATCTAAAATGAAATTATCATCATTGGGGATTTGAACCATTCTGACAATATAGCACCATGAAAATTTGGGTGTGTACATATTTCCCCCTCGAAGAAGCATTTAATCTAGGAAGAGGTGTAAAACATGAAGTCTAAGTTTGGCGATCCCAAATGGGAAAGTTATAAATTATACCTGACATGCCCGTGTGTTGTACTATGCCAATCAAAGCTTCCCGGTACTTGCAAGAAGAAAATGGGAATCAAGTTTAGATATAATGTATAATGGAAAAAATATTAAAATTAAAACTACAACACTACTTACCATATTTGCGGAGATAGAGATATACCTACACCAGCACTCCTGCCCTACAAGACACATACTCATAACAATGTTAAAACATGATATATATATATATATATATTGAAATTTCTATTTATAGAAAATCATTTACACCTACCCACTTAGCAAAATTTGATCTCTGGATTACCTATGACAGTTTCTTGCGAGAGTACAGTCAAAACAAAGAGGATCTCAAGATGGTGGTAGGGAAACCAATGAGAGGAGTAGCAGGTCAGGATCATGTTAGTTATCTGTATTTATTTATTTTCACCCTAAAATGTAGAAAATGTAAAGAAATTGACATAGGGGGGATTTTTGATAATTTTGTATTTAAAATGAACACAAGGGGCTACCACAAAGGATTTGAGGTTTTTTATTTAAAATGGTCTTTTTTGTGTATTTTTGACTTTTTAGGACCTTAGGGTATGGCCCAAGATTCATGGGTGAAACTGTTGCAACAATTATGTAATTTTTAATGGGTCTGTAACAAATGTATGATTGATGTGATGTTTACGTAACTTCTGCTCTGCATAAAGCGGTGATTGTGTAACTGTTGGGACAATTCACTAAAATTTACTAAGTATGGAAAATATTTGTTTTTAAATTATTTTTATGATGTTTTTGGTTAGCTTATTGTGCATCTGAATGGTTCTAACTTGATATTTTTTTGTTTTAAAAGCACATGGATTATATCAGGTGGATCAAGGACCATGAGATTGATTGGTTAGCTCCAATTTTGGATGGACTGACTCAGGTCGAGATGGATTTTCTAGAGAGGTATGGGATATGGAGGATTTCTTAGTCATGGCTGGATCCATCCTATTGAGATTGTGGAGTTAAATTGATTCACAAAGGAGATTATTTACAACTTGCAGGTTTACACAGTAACTGACATCAGTCAAATGACCAAGGTCAGTCACCTAGCAGACCAACCAGGATCGATTAGGGTAACGGACATCGGTTACCTGTGAATGATTTTTTATATTTAAGTCATGGGAATTAGATATAATATTTTTTATAAAGTTGATCTAATGGTTTTAAATGAATTGGTAAAGTGCCCTAAGTTGTTATAGGCTTATATAAGTTAGGAAACTAGGGTTAGAGGTAAGCATCAAGAGATTTGACAAATTTTTAAGAAGGAATTATTGGTGAGATCTTAGAGAAGATTATGAGCGGAAAATTATCGTACATCGTGTAAGGTGTGGAAGATTACAAATATTAAATTGTACAACCTCTAAAATAATATATTGGATTTTTCTTAGTGGACGTATCCCACATTGGGTGAACCACACTATATCTTGTGTATTTTATTTTGTTGGTTATTTCCATGTTTATTACTTGTATGCTTTACCCTGATATAGATATGTATAACCAGTTTGGTCTAACCCCAACACACCCACTAACCACTTATTCTGTGACTTATTATCCTATTGAGATGTAAACCAGAACACTTTTTAGATTCCCGGAGTTAGGGGAAGTGGAATATCACTTTAGAGGAAGTATACCGAATCTTGGGGGTTCCTATCACTGACAGGAAGTTGGTTTTTGCTAGTATGGGTTCAGTGGAATAGGCTTACATTTAGGCCACATATATCAGAGATGCATAGACATCTGATACTGGTCCCAATTATGGGATTAGATTTCTATCAGTTTCCTTTGCTCATATCCCTACCTTGTGTAAGGCCATTGTTGGTATCTTGGCTTCACATTTGGTGGGAGATAAGGGTGGACATAAGCTAATTTATTGTTGGGCACCTAGTATATAGAGTATCGAGAAGTGATGCAACCTAGAATTTACTAGATAACACCCTAGTCACACTGGCACATCACTCATCCTTGACTAAGAGCTCACCCAAGTGTGCAAAGGTACCAGGTCCCTCTTTAGGGTTTCTGTAGTAGGATGTTAGCATGATGAAGGAAGAAACATATATATTCATAACTAATCCATCATTCTACAATGCATGCTACCCTCAGATCTATGAAGGAACAAGTTTAAATAGTAGTCATGATTGAATTAATAACATGCACTACTCAACTTCACACATAATGACACTTAGATTTAGCCAATATCTTCCATCTATTAATAAATACATAAGCTCCTTATAGTATTGTCAATCTATACCAATGTGCATATGAAACTGATACAGTAATTTAGTCATATGCATACACACACACTCTATATATTTTCTGTTACACACACTTCACACTCACCCACACCCTTCTACTATGTACCTAACATCATATATATAGGGTGGGGACTTGCCCTTCACCACTTATCTATTCTAGAAATAGGCCACATGCTATTGATAGCCACATGTTGTTTACAAGCATAGCCACACATGCAAGTGTTCTATATATAGTCCTCTTGCAGTTAACCGAAGTGTCAATTCTATTCTCATCTCATCTCCATGCAAAAAATGATTTCATCTACTTCTCCAAAGATAGACAATGCATGACATGCATGTCCCTGCATTATTGGTGTGTTCTACATGCCATCTTCTAAAAATAGGTCTTAATGCTCAAAATCAGTTGAGTCCTGAAAGTTAAACTTGCCTTACATGCATGGGTCTTTCCTATCCTTCCACACCCTTAGTTCCGGGCCTTCTATCCTGCACAGACTCCTTATGTGATCTTTAACAAGTATTCTTTGATCAAGAAGAAACATGGAAATTTTTTTGCATATGGTGCTGAAATTATGGGTTCCACATACCATAATTTGTACAAAATTTTTAACTGAAGGGGAAATCCCCTAGGCATCCTACTTTGGTCATGAGCTAGGTCTATGAGCGCATGATTCCATATTAGAGGGGCATTAATATAGTGAATATTAGGGTGGTTAGAGAGGCGAGATGGGTTGATATGGTTCCACTCAGAGGGCCACTCTAGTAATTTTCTACACATACTATAGATGACATGATTGTACATCCATATCAGGATAATGACTAACATATTGGGTGAGGAGACCATAATATTTACTACATACAATTCTAAGACATAGTTAGTGGAAAAAAGTAGGAGAGTAGAGACCCATCCATTCCTCAGGGTTCCTCAATAGTTTGGTTTACCTTACATTAATGCCCTCCCATTAGTTCTAGTGGTATACAGGGGCATGCGAGAGGCGAGACTTGACCCAAGGTGCAAGCTAGAATTGACCATAGTCACTCCTAGAGTTCTGATTGACACACGATGGGTTATTTTAGATCCAGTTGATGTGGGATTTGTTAGGCCGAGGAAGGTCCTTCTAATGGAGGTGAAACCCACACATAGGAAAGAGGAGGAAGAGGAGGAGGCTAAGATAGAGGTAGAGGAGGAACTATAGGAGGAGAGAAACCCTTAGTGGGAGGCGACTAGAGAGGCCTCTGTTTCCACTAGAGCTGAGGAATAGGTGAAGGAAAATACATTGGACACAAAGGAAACTTTGACTGTAGGAGGTGGACATGAGGAGTTAGTCCATAATAAATAGATGGGAGAGGAGGTGAGAGTAGAGGAGTAGCCCATGTCAGCTCTTGCACTGCCACTAGGACCGGTTGATCTAACCTAGATACCTAGAGATTTGAGTAATTAGAATACTCTTCTCTCAAATTTAATTTCAATACTAGACTATTAATGATTTATCTACTATAATATATTATTTTTACTTCTTTGAAAATCTTCTAACTTTTCGTTGTTTGAATTGTGTTTCACACCTACTGTGGATAGTTGACAAGATTTTATTCACTGGATTCTTTTAGACACATTTTTACTTCCTATGGGGAAGACACTGGAGAAATTTCTAGCAGATGTCAGATGCACAACAATGGTTGGATGTCACATAGATGTGTTCATATCAACATGACATGTTTCGGAGGCCATGGTCCAGATGAAGACTGACCTAGAAGCACATGAGCTAGCTGAGACGAGACAAAGGTGAGACCATTCTCATAGTAAAGCCACTACTACTGGGAGATCAGCTACCCCATTTTATGGTCCATCTCATGGACACTCCCACCGATCAGTGCATCAAGATTCTCACTCTCTCCATATGATCCGTAGCAATATTCCTCATCGCACACCTTCACAAGGATCTGATAGAGAGGGGTAGGATACATTTCTTTATTACTTTGAGACTATTTTTAGTTGTATACCACTTTTTTTGGGTTTTCACCTTATAGATGAGAATTTGACCAAAAAACTTAGAGTGTCATGGAATTGTACATGAAAATCAATTTTATTGATATATACATATGTACATTTCTTTTTTGATTGGCCATTCTGTGTAAGAGTTGACTCAGTCATGATTTTTCCCATCTATTTACTCTTAGATAGCTAGAATTTCCAATGCTTTTATGGATTCATGTCATGGATGATGATGACACAAATGTGTAAAAAAATGATTTCTCTTATATATATATATATAATGCACATGAGAATAAATTTTAATTAGATACTTTTGTTTTCAAGAAACATTTAGAAATTATGTTTTATTTGCAAAATGTGATGAATGTGATATAATAGAAAGATGAACTTGCTTCATTCCTAATTCCAAACTACGAGTAAGATGCGATGGACTATCACTGAGAGCTAGGAAGAAAGAAATTTGTATGATTTTGATGAATGGAGATGGTGACAAGAAGACAAGAGTTTGACAAAGATCCAATTAGGAACCTACAACTCAACCTTAAGCAATGTCAACTAACGAGTTTAGAATGTTATTTTCTTGTAATTTTATCTAGACTTAGATCCATAGACAACATTTTGATTGAAAAATATGGTTTTAGGGATTGAATATCTTATAACATACACATATAACTCATTTTATTGGGATTTTTAAGATTTCAAAACACTTTTTATTCATTGAATTATTTATAACTTATTGATTTATTTGATGGGACCCCTACATCTTGTACCATGATACTAGTAAGGAGCATGGGATTATCACCAAGGATAAGGCATAGTCAAGTAAGGGCACATCCCTCATTTCCAAACCTCACACCACTAGTAGGAAGCATGGGCTCATCACCAAACATTGGTAGGGAAAAGAAGTGTAGTTTTATTTTCAAATGAAAACATTTTTGTATTTATTGTTAATTTATTTTATTTTTTTGTTTGACTTTAGAAGTTTTCTTTTGGGAAGGAATGCTTTCCCCTAGCCTCAACCCCACGTAACCAATAAGATGCAAGGGCTTACCACCAAAGGTTGATATAGGAAAAAAAATTCAAGGTGAAATGTTTATACTGCTTATGCTATCAGAGATATTTTTAGGGATATATGTGACATCAAGAAGCTTCTAGAATATATTGTGGGAAAAGACACCTGAGATAGAAGAAACCATGAATATAACTAAGTGTGCAAGTGTTGGTAGGATAAATGCCAAAATTCTATAATTGCTGAAATGATGAAGAGATTAGAAAAATTTGGTGATGATATGATGGATACTTGAAGAGGTGTGACTAAATGCTTCTACCAATATTTGGAAGTTTCTTAAAAGTTGCTTGAAAATTAAGTTTCTTGGTTTACAATTTCACAATATGATAATTCATATAGTATACAGTATGGATGCAATAATGTATATGTGGATATGTAAATGAACTATACATAAAATTATTTGAAGTGAAGTGAATTAACTGGTTAACTGAATTCTTCACCTTCTAGAGTACATAGGTCATACACACCATTCCTAAAATATTCTATTACTTGGTACAGACCTAACCATTTGGGTCTGAACTTCCTTCACCGGTCTTTTTTTCAATCTTACTATCAAGTCTCAATACCAGGTCTCCTATGTGTATTTCACTTTCGTACACTTTCTTTTTATATTGATAACACATCTTGTTAGCATAAATGCGGTGATGTTGTTTTAGCTCCAAATCCATCTTCATCAAGGGTTTCCAATTCAACGATTCACTCTTCTCGATATCTTTCTTTGTCTAAAATTCCTTATAGATATATACGAAGACTGAGTAACTCTACCTGTAATGGTAAGACCACTTCATATCCAAACACTAAATAATAAGGGGTTGTCCCCATGGGTATTATTACCAATGTCCTATAGGCCCACAAGGTTGGAAATAATTTTAGATGCCAATATATTTTGTTTTCCTTAACCATCTTAAGGAGAACGGACTTTAGGGTTTCATTTGTAGCCTCATTTTGTACATTAGCTTGAGGATAGTACAAATAGCTTACATGATGGGATATTTTAAATTGTGCACATAATTCTCACACCTCTTCATTTTTTAAACGTGTGTCATTATCTAAAATAATGACTTATGAGACTCCGTACCTACAGATGATCTGGTTTAAAATAAAATTGATATTTATGGATCCAAGTATAGTGGTAAGAGGCATGGCCTCAACCCACTTTGTAAAATACTCAGTAGTTAGGATAATGAAGTTATGACCATCTGATGATGAGGGAGATAATTTACCTATCAAATCAAGACCCCAAGTAGAGAAGGGCCAAGGTTTCACAATGGGCTATATAGATCTTGATCAGGAATATGTGTCTCGTGTGAAAAATCTTGGCATTTTTTACACCTGAGTACATACTCTACAATGTTGTGTTCTAAATTGGGCCATAAATAACCCATGCAATGAATCTTACGAGTGGTTTCATGCCCTCTGAAGTGGCCACCACAAAATTCTCTATGGTCTTCAAAGACTATTTTATCTGACTCTTCTTCATCAATGTATCTTAACAACATATAGTCGAAGGCTCTAAAATATAGAATTATTCACCAAATACGTACTCAGTGGCTATAAAACATAGTATTCATATTTTCTATGAGGTTTCTCCCATAGGATATGATTAGTACATAATATTATTGATAATATCAATGTACCATGGACATAAAGAGATAAGAGGCTTTGTCTCTCTGAAGGACACACACACATCAGGAAAATATAAATCTATTAATTCCCCACATTCCATAGGATAGTCTACTAACCAATCAACGATTATTTTTCCCTTTACAGAATTTTGGTTAATAAATATGAGTTAAAACTCGCCCATCAATGTAATGAAACAACCATCCTTCTTAGATAAAGAAGCTTGAGTTAAGTATGTTTGTAACTATTTGGATCTAGATATCATTCACATCTCTTGGTTAAGTATGTAGCACCTTAACCTCTTCATTACGAAAACAATATCCAAAAACTCCTCTGCTTACTCATATCACCTCTCATAATCGAGAATAGTATGGATAATGAAATAAATGGCCCACTCATGAATATCATAATCATCTTGTTCCAACATTCACACAATCGAGACATCAGTGGCTCAAGAATATAAAATCAAATGATGGTCAGATTTTGGTGGCATGAGCATAGGCGATGACATAAGGAAGTGCTTCACTAATTCAAATGCTTTGAAATACTCATTGGTCCAATATTTTATACAATATTTCTTCAATAATATATTGATGGGGTGAACGACGTAAGTCAAGTCAAAGATAAACCTATAAATTTCCCCAAGCTTACCTAGGAAAGATCGAATGCCTAACTCATCAGTGGGTGGGAAAATTTCCAAAACTACTTGAATTTTCATTAGATCAACATAAATGCCTCGATATAAATTGATCTATCCTAGAAACTTACCTCTTGTTACTCAAAACAAGCATTTTTCAAGATTTAGCGTCACACCATATTCAATTAGGCACGAGATAATGACACACAATACTTCAGGGTGATTTCCATGTTTATTTACTTTTTCCAACAGATCATCAACATATGACTCAATGATCTTATGAATAAGATCATGAAAAATTTATGTCATTTCCCACTTGTAAGTGGCTCCGACATTCTTTAGGAAAAAAGGCATGATTGCGTAACATAAGGTTCCCCAAGGATTTGTGATGGTAGTTTTTTGTGGTCTTCCTTGAAAATTCTTATCTGGTTGTAACTAGAAACACTATCCATAAGAGATAACAAACCATACCCATCAATTATGTCAATGATGACATCAATTGAAGACAGTGGAAAATCATATTTGGGTTAAGCCTTGTTAATGTCCCTTAAATCAATAAATATGTGTATCTTCCCATTATTTTTTATAAGTGGGATGATGTTTGACACTTGCATGGAATAATATACCAGCTTGATAAATCCTACTTGTAGGAATTTCATTACCTCATTTTTAACCATTAAAGCCACTTTTGGCTTCATGGGTCTTGGTTTTTACTTCACAGGTTTAGCATCAGGATTATTAAATAGATTATGTTCTATGACATCAGGAGCGATACCCTTCATTTAATTATAGCTAAAGTTAAAGGATTTTAAATTCTCTTTAAGCACATTTGTGTACACTTATATTTCTTCTAGAGACAATGAAGAACCAATTTATAGGATTTTGGGTTACTCTTTCATATCTATGTTTATGTCTATCATTAATTTGATCAAAGAAGTGTTACCTTCTTCAAATTTAGCTAGGGCTAGAGGAAGCTCCAACTCTTTCTCGACTTCATAGATTTCAAAATCTTCAGATCAAGAATACTTCATTTTAGGATCTTTGAAGTAAGAGGAAGGATGAGGTATAAGGGAAAACACCTTCTTATGGTGCATGGGATGAAGGTGTGTGTAAGCATTGAGGTATCCTAATATTTCCTCATCATTTTTCACAAAATCCAATGTGACGGGATCATTCTTAGCCTCAACATATGAAAAAATTACATTGGTTGGACATACTTTGAACCAAAGGTTTTGGCTCAAAATGAAATTCTGAATTAGATTTCCTATCAAGTCCTCACTTGGACATAGAACATGAGAGGAGGAAGTAGCCATAGAATAAGCTAATAGGTTTTTCTTCTCATGGCATAGCTTCTATGGAGATAAATTCAAAACCCTTGGAAATCTCAATGACGAATGGACCTTCCCTAGAGTTTTAGGTGCTCTGACTTCATGGAGTCTCATAGACTTCTGAATTACGTGGATATAAATGAGTCTGAGATTCACCCAAGAACCCTATTATAGTTAGTTTCTCGATCTACCATATAAAATCTTGGCCAACATGATCTTGGGTCCAAGAGTGATTGGAAGTACTATGGTTTGAATAGAGGTTGACTTTGAGATTATCATAGCCTCTCAACATGTTTTGGGTAGATGAAACGGTTCATGTATCACCTTAGCCTAAATTTTGCAAAAATGAGAAAGGGAACTATATTAACATCAGCCCCATCATCTATCATAGCTTGCTTAACATAGTTTTTGTAAATCCAAACTTTGTAGATACAATGCGGGATCGCCTCTCCACACTAGCTCAACGTTATTAGGGCATATTTATGATATCAAGACACAAATCTGAACATCTCTCTCAGGTTTCACTGCAAGGGTAGACATGGAAGTATATATGATTGATTTAGGTCCTGCTAGAGGAATGGGTTACATGGATCAAATGAATAATACCCTACCGCTTCTAATAAAGTGTATCGATGCGTATGGAGAATTCCTTAACAAATCCAAAAAGGAAATGTGGGAAAAGGTCTTAGTCAGATATGTGATCAAATCATAGGATCCTACTGGCTTAGGACATATTGGCGTATCATCTAACATTGAGGGGTAAATGGGAAGAGATCAATTTCTAACTCAACTAGGCCTATAATATTAAGATGATTTTGGTTGTCCAAAGGAGAAGCTACTTGAGGATTTTTATAATTAGAGGCTTCATGATCATTTTTTCCTACAAGAGCCCATTGTTGTTACCATGAGGATTAAGCTTCTCATTTTTAGGATGTGGTGGGAAGGGGTATTTATAGATCCTGAGAATAGAAAATTCTAGAGAAACATGCCCCATATGAGTATTTTGCTTAGTTTCCATGGGATTATCCAAGAATATCTTAATCAATATTTGTTTATGGTCCTCCAGAAGCCATTGTATAAATTTTTTACAACCACATAATTTATAAGCATCGTGTCCTATAACCCTATGGAAACCATAATATAAGTTGGGATCATAGTCCTGAGGTATTTAGTTCTTGTTTTGCTATGACCCATAGCTTCTATTGTTATTTTTTTTTGGTTATTGTAGTTGAAGTTGGGAGGCCTTTGGCCTTGGTTCTAATATTGATTTGGAAATTGGTTTGGATATTTTTTTGGTATTGAACTAGTCCTTGGGCCTGAACATGATGAGGAGGAAGTGGAGGGAAACTAAATTCAACCACATTAATGGAAGGAGTGAAGTGTTTTACTCCTTTGTTTGTTCACATTTGTATTGTTATTTTTGTTAATTGTGTTGTTAGTGCTAACAACATTCAGCTTATTAGGTTGATCAATTACATCATCCATTATAGCACCACAATTATTATTGAGGACCTTGGGTCCTTGATTTTTATTGTTTGAATCGTTTAGGTAATTTGATATACCTTGATAGTGAGTGACTAATTTACCATTTGTACCATATGTCTTTCATCCATTGTCGATTATCTATTGGTCAATGTGGAGATTTCCCTCTAAGAACTCATAGCTTCTAAGGGGTAAATTTCATACCTCCTCCTTAGTTTCTCGATTTAGGGAGTGGAGAAATAGATCACAAATATATGTTTGATCCATGTTTGGAGCACTGAAATAGGAGTAGACTACTTTTCGCAACCTCTGAATGAAGTGGGAAAAAAACTCATTATGATCTTTCTTAATGTGTAGGAATGATCTCATTCCTATTCTTAATAACTTGTTCATGTCAAAAGCCTTTATGAACTCAGATATGAATTTCTTAAAAAAGTGAATTGAGGCTTCTAGTATTCTGTAGTACCAATGAAGAGTGATACCCTCAAGGGTATTCGGAATTATTTTTTCCACAATGACATCATATGGGAGTAGCTCTCTAATGATGTTTGTATACACTTTGATGTGATCGTTCGGATCCCCCTCCCCTTTAAATTTGGGGAGCATTACACTCCGTATGGTAAAGTCAAGAGGATTTTTGAGATACTTATAATATGTGCCTACTGCATAGGACTCAACCATTAATAATCCTTGATGGGGAGGTGGAGGTGGAATAGGATCTTGGTATGGTGTAACAAAGACATTGGCTAGCGCATAAGGACCCCCTTTTTTCTAAGCGTATGGACCAAGATAAGGAAAAATGTCTCCTTATGGTGGTTTTGAATACATGTGAAGATATGGGGAACATTTTTTTGATATAGATTGGTAGGCACAAAACCAGGGAACATTGCATCACTTGTTGGAATGGCATTTGAGAATGCACTTCCAGTTGGCCCCTATGGTGGGTATCTATATGAAGAATAAGGGAGCATACCTAATATGCCTGATCCAGTAAGGTGGTCTCCTGGGATAGGAACACCCATGTGGACCTGAGAAGGTGATGGTGTAGAGGGAACATAATTATAATTCCAAACGTGGTGGGGAACCTTGCCTTGCCCTGTGAATGATGTATAATTTGAAGGTTGGGAAAGCTTTAATTCCCTAATTTTATCCACTAACATTGAAATCACATCACTTGATAAGGGTGTTGAATTTTTCTTAGGCATGTATTGAGCCTTGTTAGGGGGAAAAGGCATGCAATGTCCTACTACAAATTGATTCTTAGTAGGCCACCCCTCTTTAGGTGTATTTTTTGTCGTAGGAGGAGGGGTGATAAAATTGTTCTAGAGAAGAACATCAGTATACCCTATCATAATATCCAAGGATTGATCTATATCATTGATATGCTCGTCACTTCATTTGATCCATGCTAGGAACTCATAATTTGGTAATAGATAGGAAGGGAACAAATCAGTTTGCATACTGATTTGAGGAATAGACAAGACATGAGGATATAACCTTGTTTCTCATGTAAATTTCATGTTATTTGAGCTGGAGAACTTCGGTTATGCATTGTGGCTGGGTTGATCTGTCTCTACAATTTTAACTGATGGACTTGTATTATACCCTTAAGGAGAGGGTGTGTCAGGAGATAAGATATTTTATGATTAATTATCATCCCACCCTGACAAAGAAGGAAACTACTACATACTCATACGATAATAATCATCTTTAAGACCTAGAATGTGCCTATCATATTCTTGACCTGAAATATTTGAGGGGTGTAAAAAAACACAAAGAATAATAAGAGAGGAGAAGGATGGAAGAAATAAAGGAAAGAAAGAAGGAAATGAAAAGGAACTAGTCCTTTATGTTGGGATCACCAATGTTTTACATCCAAGAATTAACACGTGACTATAAGGCACACTCAACCTCTCGAGGTTGTGTTGAGACAACCAATATGAGATGGAAAGATGGATTTGGAATGGATAAATAGGGTGAATAGGTATAATATGCTAGAATAAGATTAAAATGACTAAGATTTTGATCAAGGAAAATTAATTTAATCTACGGACACTAAGGGAATGTGCTTGTTTAAGGTAATGAACACATGTCTAACTTGTTTGGGTGAAATGGAGTGGGCAGGGATGATGGTTACATGAAGCTTTTGATCAATTTCATAATCACCAAATATACCTTGAATGGGATGTGAGATACATGGGAAATCTCCTCATTCTCTTTCCTAAAAGTCTCCAGATAAGGTAATGGAGGTGTGAGAAGAGATGAGTGGGAAGGAAAAATCTATGGATTGTGAAATCTTTTCTTGACCAGGATGATTGTGTCAAAACTCGTTAGTGTTATCCACTTTTTCGTTCAAGTCTATTAGCTCTAAAATAATGTTTGGTGAAACTGGGGTGGTTTGGAATATTATTTTCCTAAGGTCCTGATCAATTTTGGTGAATTATGTAACAGTTTTCGGCTGCAGTAATCTTAGATCACAAACTCTTTATCTAGCTTGTCTAGGGCCTTGGATGGTCATGTGGACATGCAAACAAAGAATCTAAGGAAACAAAAAAAGTACATAAATAAACAAAAAGAAACTAAGTTCAATTTTAGGTAACCTAAGCCTCTAAGGTAACATGGGGAGCTTGTGTTAATTCTCGTCTAATTAAAGCTATTTGCCTAAATTAACAAAGAAATGAAAACAAATTTAAATTAAACCAAATTGATTACTTTCATTAGATCTAATTAACTATATGGGTAACTAATTAATTAATATAAATGAAACTAATTAATTGAAACAAGGAATTAAATCTAATCTGCTTGTTTTTGTATTTTCCAATATTTTAAATGAAAGGGAATAAGAAAAATAAAAAATATAATTAATATAATCTATGATTTTGAAGATTTTCTAGTTTTCTAGAATTAAATAAATGAAAGCTACACATACAATACAATTGGTTCTAATTAAATGGAAAATATTTTTATTCTAAAATTAAAAAAAATGAACTAAACAATGAAATAGTCTGATGTGGTTATTTCCTTGTAGAATGGATTTAATCTATTCTAATAAAAAAATTCCTAATTTGTAATTTTGGATCTACTTTCCTTTAGTTCTACCTTAGAATCACGGGAAGATAGAAAATATTTTCAAAAGTAATTTCTTGCCCTAAGAATTCCCCCATAAATACTAATATTTCTACAGAAGATTTTTGTGAAGAAAAACAATGAAATGCATAGAATCAGAAGCTTCTTCAAACTTACTTCCCTTGCAGATCCACAAGGATAAATTGGGAGGACGCTCTTAAGAAAATATTTTCCCGTATGCATGTAGAAACTAATTAATAAAAAAAATAAAGCTACACGTGCTTCTAAATGAAGAAATGCAAAGAACTGTACACATGAACTTCCACAAGAACCTTCCCAAGAAAATCCACAGGGATGAGATGAGAAGGATTTTTCAACGAAATATACTTATAGGAAAAGAAACTCCTGTGTAAATTATACTTTCCTTAAAATAGATGTTTGAATTGATTACATATTATAATCTAAACTAAAATAGATAAAGATTCAAAGAATTCAATTACACCCCCAACCTGGAAGTGTAAAACTAAGACAATTATAGTGTTGGCTGTGCTTTTTTTATTCCCTCAGCTTCATTTGCATTGGTGAATTCAATATTATCTAAGGATTTGTGATAGTTAGTATGCAAGAAGAAGATGTAGAAGTGATGGAGCTAGCTAGTTTGCAGGCATTGTGGTAACAATGTAGGAAAGAGAGTAATAAGGAAAAATATTTGTGTTTGCTTTTGTGCTTCTTGGCAAGATTATAACAACATAATAGTGCAATAATAAATCAAAAGACACCAACCAACTCTTTGGGAAAAAGCTTGGTTTTTTTATTAATAGGGTAGGGAATGGTATAACACACTTAACAACCAAGAAGTTCAAAATCACCATGGGAAGGGGAAGTTAACTTAATTATAATACTAAGTGAAGAAGAAGAATTATATACGCATCTAATAAGATCAATGGTAGTGGATTTAGTCAATAAATGTGTGAGATATCAACTTAAGAATAAACAACACTATTCAGAGAAGTTTTTACTTTCCTACTTTAACTTAATGAAGTGAAATAATAAAAAAAAACTGACCTTAGAAGATGGCAAGCTTTATCCATATTCACAGGGGTGGATGTTGATGCTTGTGGTTGATTGAAGCTATTGAATATGAATGAGTGTATAATTCTGCTAGTCCTGAAAATAAATCCGTGATCAAAGACATTAAACAGAAAGGATTAGACAAACATATAAATGAGTTTCTCGAAAAAGGCCAATTCTTGGAATCCAAAGGGACATCCTTGGAAGATTTCATCTCACTTTGTGAAAATTAATTGAATTAATAAATATAATGATGTTAATAGATAAACATATGTTATCATGCAAATGTGCAACAAGAAAATTTAAAATTTTCAAGCATGAAAACGATATTTGTGTGTCAAAATTTTCAAGTTGTACCCTTCCAAGGCACCCCAGATCTACCCAATCAGTCTAGTGACCTCCAAGTGGATGTTAAATCAGTCCCCTATGTGAGTTAGGAAAGTCATGTCAATCACCTTAGGTGATTTTAGGAGTTCTTGAAGAATGCAAGTTTTGGGCACTTGTGGGAAGGGCTACCAGTGGCCTTCCCGTGACTGGTGCAACCCCGGAAGTAGAAAAAAGGAAAAAAAAAACATGGAGGTGAATTGAGGGTCTAATAAGATCAAGGAATTGATTTTAGAAGATTCAAGAAATATTTTGAGGAGTTGGGGTAGATCCTTCATAATTAGGGTTCTCAGGCCTAGGCAGTGCACAAGGCCAAAAGAGCTACTGACCTTCGGGAAGTGATTACAGGAGCTCTAGTTGGAGTTAGGGGAATACCAAAATATCATCAAAAAGGAAATTCAAATAAATAAAAGATGGTGAAATCATATTTTTCACAAAACCTTGGAGAAATAGGTCTGTAGGCATTTTTTTATCATGCATAGATAAGTACCTAGACCAAATTTTTTTTTATAGGCTTAAATGGAGGAATCTATAGATTATACCCTCACAAGTGGATTCAGAAGGAAATTTTAAGTGAATTTCATATAACATTTTTCCTAAAACTTCCATCGGGAGCTCAAGTTATCATTGATTCAAGTTGTCCTCAAGGTACGAGTTCAGGAGATAGTCAATTTTGGAAGAGGACACGTGTCAGCTCCAGAAGCCTAAAACATTTTGATGTCAATTTCCTCCCTTAAGAAAATAGACAGGAGAGACATAAAATTGTACCCAGCACTATTTTCCCCTCTGGTCACCCATATAACCTTTTGTAATGTAATATTTAGCCCCCAAGTTCTTGTCAGAGCTCATCCCCTCAATCGTCCAGATTGTGACAAGTGGCATCTTTTGGTGTTATGTGAAAATTGATGAACCGTATTTCACTTTGTGAAAATGGAAATGAGGGACATAAAAATGTGCCCAACCCAAGGTATTACTCCTGGTCCTTCATACAACTAATTTTAGCCCTGATGTGCTTCCCGCAAGATTTTTAGCCTAAATGTAGACACTAAAATTAGGTCACACTCCCCTTTTGTCCCTTGACATAAGATCACCCTTTATTACATTTACCTAGCCATGATCCCAATTCACTCCACTAATATTAATTTATTTCATTTAATGCATTATCCTCACTATATTTATTAATTAAATAATATCCACACATACAGTTCACTTAGACACCTCACCAAGCCAACTCAACCTAAGACCTATTCTTAGCAAGTTGCCATTACTAACTAAGACTTGCCCAAAC
The DNA here is from genome assembly GCA_019776745.2 of Taxus chinensis. Taxonomy (NCBI): domain Eukaryota; kingdom Viridiplantae; phylum Streptophyta; class Pinopsida; order Cupressales; family Taxaceae; genus Taxus; species Taxus chinensis. The sequence continues at coordinate 415,495,982 of CM034154.1, forward strand.
CCTAAAAATCAATGCCTACATTCACTCTAACCAAATTATCACATGCTCACAAGAAGCTCCCAATCCAACCTGTGGGATAACGACACAGGACCCAAGAAAATCAGGAGGATCTCCCTAGTTTAGTAAACCTAGGAAATCCCACCTTGACCAACGTTGGTTACCCCTAACCATCACCGGTTAAGCTAGAACACCATTGGTTACCCCTTTTAAGCCCAAAAAAACCTTATTCTTAAGGCTGGGAAACTTGGAAGTTTGTAAAACATTGGGAGAAAGTTGACGAGCAAGAATGCATCTCAGACAGATACCACATCTTGAGAGAGTAAAGTCCAGCAAAAACTGTACCCAAGGAAGGAGATTGAGCATCTTCTCTTGCACAGCCATCCCAACCATGATCTGATCTATCCAAGAAAAGAGGAGTGTACATGTAGCCCATGCAGAATCTTATCTTCAGTTGGTGATCACTTGTAACCTTCAAACCCATCATCAACACCTCCATCCCTCACACACAGACATTCCGTAATGGAATCCAAGTAAGTATAACATCATAATTTCATGGTTATTTTATTTCATCATCATTTTATCATCCATTGTTTATCTTACCCCCTCTTGACCTTCTCCAGCACTCCCATCTCCATATACCCATTAAAACCTCACAAAAGCCTACTCCAGTCTCCCAATACCTCATCCCGACCAACCAAAGTCCTTTGTGTGATCACAAAGGAGACCAGAAGCCTATTCTATGACATTTCCAGATCTCACAATAATCGAAACCGATTATACCTAACCACCGTTGGTCACCCCTGACCAACACCAATCTCTATGTTTTCCCACACAACCTACAACAAAGACCTACCCACCTAATTTCACCTCACCCTCATTCACCTGTGATCTATGTGAGACCTTTATCAGACCTGCAGAGACCTAGAACCAATCATTTGACCTTTGGATTCTATTCTAGCTTATCTTATTAGATTAGATTTATTTCTTATTGTGTTTTTAAGTGAGATACCTAAATCATTTTAAAATAACAATAGGATTTACTTTGTTTACAGCATTGAATTGTTTAAAACAATGGACTGACAACCATCTAGGAAGTATCATACTTCTCGAATCTAGCATACACTAGGCAATTCATTTCCCATATTGTTTAATTCCTTCTAGTGGTCTTGTTTTCATTAAAGGTACTTCCTCCTAGCCAAAAGGAATCTCTCACGATCAGCTATGGATTTAGAAGTCATACGCACACAACAAACCATCAACTAACATTTGAACAAGTATTCCTCCTACGCTCGTTACCCTATCTGTTTTGTCAACACTTCAAAGAAACAATCTAAGAAAAAGGTGAAACATTTTGGCATGCCTAGTGGGACCCATCAGGATTCCTTGCATTTCATTCATTCCTAGGAAAAAATTGTGTGTTTGTTTCCCTTCTAAAAAGCATACACACTAATTTTATTCCTTGGTAATCCACCTCTTCTTTCTAGTTGCTCTAAAGGAAACTTTTCTTTTTGGTGTAATTAAAAAAGAATCATTTCTTCATGTTTTCTGCATTGTAGTGAAAGAGCATCCCTCTTCCTCTTCATCTTATCCTGTCATCCAATTTCACATTTTCAATTTGGGTTAAAAAATAAGTGCATTCCATTTTGATTTATTGCATTAACTGACATTAATTGAGGGAAAACTATACGCTGGAAGTCATGCCAAGCTGATGGCTGAAAAATGAATCATAAAAAAGCACTTCTATCCTTTTCTCTTTCTCTGAATCTTACCAAACCACACAAAAATTCAAAATACATACATTCTTAAACAATATCCTACCTAGAAGAAGTTGTAGGTGATCACACAAGCACGACATAGTGGGCACGCAGCTCACTACTCTGTTGAGTCATACTTCAGAGCAAAGCCCGCCCCCACCATAACATACCCGAAACCTCACCTTTTAGATCTCCTTCTTTGTAGGAAGCCATCCTCACCAAAAAATCTATTTCACAATTCATGTGTCAGTCCCTAAATAGCATAAGTTGAACAAACATAATAGAAAGGGAACTCCTAGGATCACATTTTCTTAGTGTTTTTTCTTGGCTTACGTTTTGAGGTGAGAGATCATGTTCATCACCTTTCTTGTTCATCCTTGCACGCTCCTCATCACAACTGGTGTATTCTGTATTTTCTTGAGTGTACTTGGGCCATATCCTCATCATTCTCAGAATTCTTGGTTTGATTCTACATCATATTTTAATTCACAACCACTTTCTTTCATTACTATTTCAATTTCACAGTAACCGTCGTCGGTTACCTCTAACCACCATCGGTTATATCCAATTGACATCAGTTCCAGGTCCTTTTGCTAACCTACTCAAAATGACATTTTACTTCACTTTCTTCCACTTTTCACAGTGTTTGTCACTATCATTATTCCCATTGATGTTGTAAACATCATCAAATTTGGCATACCTGTTAGATTTCACCTTCTTCCTTGTTTTTCACTCACTGTCCATTTTCTATAGTGACCGACAGCAGTTACCCCTGACCGGCATCAGTTTTCCCTAACTAGAATCAGTTATCCTGTTTCACATTATAGCCATCATTTGCTACTTCATCCACTTTTTATCACCAAATTCACCTATTCCTATTGTTCTCTGTGTCATTTACAGAGAAGCAACCCTACCTGATAAGTACTGGTTCACATGGTGTTGACCTGAAGACAAGCAAGTGCACTCGTATTCCACACCAGTTTTCAACCACTCCCACCTAGTCCTTTACCACCTTCCATTTTATCACCAACCATGGATCCCATCTAGCCTACTACTATCACTATCAGAGATGAGGAGTTCGCATGACTCCTTGACTAGAACCCTGCTTCCTTGCAGTTTTACATTTCCCACTCATCCACTCGAGATGGCTCGGGTTAGTTGATATACGACATGCATGTATCTATCCCCCTAACTCTTACACCCACTCCTGCATAGGCCCCATATGGCTTTGTGCTTCCCGCATCCACCTTACCCCAGTTGTTTCACATTTAGGTCCTATTCCCACCATGACTACCGCATCTGCTACCTCTATAGCACCCATTACATCCACCACACCCTCGATAACTACCCCAAACATAACCTCATACACCCATAATGTCTCATACATACGTGTAGCTACATTCCTATCTCCAGTGTCATTGACCCCTACCCCATTTTAAAACATGGTTCTTTCCATTCTACAATCATTAGCCCCTATTTCCACTAGGGTTACCACGACCCTTCCACCCCCATATACATACTACCAACAACCTCTTGTTTCATCCATTATTCATTCTAGGTACATACCCCCTATTTCATTGCCTTCTTCTCCACCACCATACATGGCAGCCATACACTGGAGTACCACCCCAATTATATTCCCAAAACTAGCCTTCTCATGCTACTGGTGGCATCCACTCATCACAACCCACCAATGACCTAATTAAATTGATGTTGGACAATGTCCAGACATTGGAGGCATCGGTTTCTAGCTCCCGCAACACTCTCACCTACGACAAGATTTGTAATGAGCCTATTCACCCATCCATTCCTATCTATTCATACCATGTGCATTGGGAAATGCCTACTACCAACAACCTCTTGTTTCATCCATTATTCATTCCAGGTACATACCCCCTATTTCATTGCCTTCTTCTCCACCACCATACATGGAAGCCATACACTGGAGTACCACCCCAATTATATGCCCAAAACTAGCCTTCTCATGCTACTAGTGGCATCCACTCATCACAACCCACCAATGACCTAATTAAATTGATGTTGGACAAGATGTAGACATTGGAGGCATTGGTTTCTGGCTCCCGCAACACTCTCACCTACGACGAGATTTGTAATGAGCCTATTCACCCATCCATTCCTATCTGTTCATACCATGTGCATTGGGAAATGCCTAAATTCAATCTTTTCAATAGAAAAGAAGACCCACAACAACATTTGCGGTCATTCAAACATCTTGTTATCTGATCACTCATTATGATGCCTTGCTTTTGAGAACCTTTCCCATGTCCTTCACTGGACCTACATTAGATTGGTATAGTGGGTTACCTAAACACTCTATATTCTCATTAAATTAGGTAGCCCAAGCCTTCTTGGATAATTTTTCTATCAATATCGTCAAGAAGGTTACCATGATTGATCTATATTCCACATGTTAGTATGAGGACGAATCTAGTGCAGATTTTGTTGCTCGCTAGCACAGACTGATCAATCAACTTACCTTCTAACTGCCACAAACTGAACTCATTGAGCTCTTCACATGATATTTTGCTAGACATATCTCCCTGACCTTGTAGGTCCAAACCTTCTGAACATTCGATGAGGCATTCACTATGGCATTAAAGCTAGAGATTCGGGCCATCGAAGAGAAGAAAATCCAATTACGCGATAATAATTCAACATTCAAGTCGAATGATACCTCTTCTTATTCCAAACCAAAAACCAATTATTCAAAAGCTAAGGGAACTGCTAACACAGTGGTACTCAAGGCTGGCCCAACTCATCCATCAAATTAGGCCACACCCTCATCTAATCTCTCACCTGTCCAAACTTTTCAATTGAGATGAGAGCATAAAAAATATACCCCAATTGGGGAAACTTCCTCTTCTGTCCTAGAAAATCTTATCAAACCTGGAGCCATCACCCTTCCACCTATAAAACCCCACACTGGTTTTGACCCTGCTCGCCCCATGCCCACATGGTATAAAGAACATGATTTCTGTAACTATCATCAAGTAAAGGGTCATAATGACGACAACTACATCACTTTCAAGAATATTGTCCAAGAAATGCTCGAGAAAGGTGAGTTAATTATGGATAATCCCAATGCCAGCCCCAACCAAAATCTACAAATCTTCAAAAAATCATTTCCCAACCATGCCCCTTCATCCAATCAAACTAGTGAGACATCAACTCACGATACCCATACCCACGAGGTTCACGCTATCTTTAACGAGGTACCTGTCACCTCTCAATTACCCCACATTCCTTCCATAGAGGAGATCCTAACCCAAAATCCTCCTTCTGCATTGAAACCAACCTCCCTTGTTCCTTCACCAATAGAGGAACACATTTCATCTCCCTCATCACCAACGGAGGGGTCTTCCACTAACATTGAGACCATCTCACCCCTAGCTTCACCGCTTAGAGGAACTTTACCTACAATACCTCCTTTACCCACATAGGAGCACACATTAACTCCTCCACCCACAGAGGAGCACTTATCCTTTCCTCCTCTTATAAAGGAAATCCCATCATCTCCTCCACTCATCATAGACCTAGTTGAGATACTTTTTCCTCTTGGTGAGCATTCTCCATCAGCTACCCAAAATCCAAAAAACCTACTTTCATCTCTCTTACCCATAGAAGCTGAAGCTAGCCAATTCCCCATCTCTAACACACATTTTATGGGAATTCCCCTTAGGTCCTCACCAACTCCACCCACAGACATGCCATTCTCATGTTTGGCTGATCACTTAGATTATGTGGATAGGGCTTTGATATGGGGGCACCTCTTACTCCTTGTCTCAACACAGATGTAGAGATCCCTCACTGATACCTCCACTATCTACCCAAATACATTTCGACCAATAAAAACAAATAAAAACACCGCTGTCACAACCCCTTCCACAATATCCATTAGCATTCACACCACACCCTTACCCATAACCCGACCTACCTCTAAAACCAAACCCATAGCTACAACATTTACCTCAACTAAACGTATTACCACTGTAGGGGTCACCCCGAGCACCAGCATTACTCATCCACCTATTAAACTGGATTTAGCTACATCTTGCAACATCAAAACCACACCTACTCTGATACCCAAACTAAAGAAACAAACTCATTGACCTCATACCCCAACCGCATCAATCACACCTGCACTTGTCTTGTTCGTCTTAAGACGTCAGCTGCCCAACATGGTCAAACAACCTTAACCCATCCATAAACCAATAACACAACAACCAATTCCTTCCTCACAAACCTCTAACCTACCCAAGCACACAACATGACTTACACCCACACCTATAGTCTCTTTACCACCAATACCTCTAATACCTTCAGCTATTGCTTCACTACCCACTACACTTCAGTCATTGTCCCTCACACCTTAAGTACGAATCACATCATCTACCTACACAACACCCCCGTTATCCCCAGGGGTAACTCACCCTCTTACTCCATCTTCATTTCCTTCTAGACCTCGTACACCTACATAACCTTTACCTAAGAAGGTGTGACCCAAAAACAAAACCCCACTACCCCACAACAAGGTAGTCAAAACAACCCCATGCCCTCCTTCCCATCCATCTATTGTACCTCTACCCAAACAAACACGATCGATACCTAAAACCACACCGGTACCTAAAACCATAACTCGACCTATTCTTACTCTTCCAAAATCAGTTCCTCAATAATCAACCACGCCTACACCCAAACCCACGTTCATTTCCCATTGTGATCCACTAGTAGGGTCCTATGCCAAAATTTTAACCAACCTCCTCGAGACTTCTGTTATCACATTACCGCCACTCCGACCTTACGACCCCCTCAAACCTAAGCCAAAAGGGTTTGATGATACTAAAATTTACGCATACCATCGTGTGTCAGGGCATGATGTGGAGAATTTCAAGGCCTTGAAATCCATCCTTATCCAATTATGTCCACCAGAAACTAACTTTGATGATGATGACCTTCTTGATGAGGATCCTATTTCACCAACACCCATTCCCACACTGCCCATTCAACAAGCACAACCTCCACCCTCATCTCCCCTAGAGCCATCCCCAAGATTTGAAATTAACATGGTTCATAATAGATAACTTGCCACGCCACCACCCAAATGTCATTGTGCCCAAATAACCTCATAGGATTTTTCTCCTCCAGTAGTTTTTTTCCCTTCATATCATTATACCACTCATTTTACACCTTCTCCACTTTCAAAATCCCCTTAAATCAACATGATACACATCACTACACGTGCTCAGAAGGGAAAAGGAAAGGTAATTGAATCACCAACCAATCCTATACCCAACATACCATCTGCACCCATACCCAAAATCACTATCCGCGGCCCCACATACCCCATTTCTAATGGCATCACACATCGCACCATGCTTAAACAATTACAAAAATCTCATCTCAAAATGTGCTTATATGATCTCATCCAAACCTTGGAATCCCATCGTCAAGCCCTCATGGAGATTCTTCAATCTATTGAGGTTTTACCCAATGACCCTACACCTGTAGCCTCCATTATCACACCCCATCATGTAGCCTCTCTCACCAAATTACCACCTTCATCCTCACCCCATCTTGTTCATCAAGTGGCCTCCCTTAGCTTCTCAGAGGAAGAGATCGTGCCACACCAAAACAATGACCCAGACCTATCCCTCTTCATCTCCGTCCACATTGATGACATACGGGTACGTCGTGTGATGATTGATGGAGGTGCTAGCATTAACAACATTTCATCCCATGAATTTGCTCAAATGTGCATACCTGACAATTACATGCATAAACATCTGGTCATGTTTCATTCATTCAAATGATGCTATCACCTCCACACTAGGCACTCATCATCCTTCATTCGCGTGGGCCCCCCCCGCACTATTCCAGAATTTTTTTATGTTTTGGAGGGGGAATTCCAATATAACTTTTTGCTTGGTAGACCCTGGATCCATGTCATGGGTTGTGTTCCTTCCACTTTGCATCGTTGTGTAAAGTTTGAACATGAAAGGACACACTTATACCATACCATTCCAGCTCAGCTGACCCATCACCTTTTCAAAACATGCAACATGCTTTACCGACCCAATGATGTGCTCATACCTATCAAGCCTCTACTACCCTACCCACCAATACCACTACTACCACTTCACCACCACACCTACCACCTACCCTACATACACCACTACCTTCACCACTCACTACCTCCTCCATTCCTACCACTTTCCATAAACCTCCATGGCTGACCCATTAGCTCCCCAATCCCATTAACTCCACCTCCGCATCGACCTCACACACATCATCCATACCACTACCTACATACCAACCCACTGATCCCTTGGAAGGTGTTTTTCAACACCTCACTCTGGGGGGGAGTAGTACCGCCTATATAGTGTCAACACATCCTTCCTTACTCCACATGAGTATGGAAGTCTTCACCAACACCCTCACTATGATCATATATAGGAGAACTCCTTTATGGTTTTATGGTCCTCCTCATCTTCGTACTAGTCTCACCTATGGGGGGGACTTGATACTACACCACCTGAACACACCCACAAAACCACCATCCACAACCCCCCCATTTTCCACTGACTTCCAATCACACCACACCATCACCCTTTTCACCCACACCTTCCTGCACCGCTGTGTTTGGAAGGGTTTTGGTTTTGGATTTTTTTATGAGCAAGGCCACCATACCATATTATTATTCCATGTACCACCACCACCAACAAACATAATGACCGTAGTGGTATCGAACCTTCCCTGAAACCACCTACCAAACAGGCCCGCATTGAACTCATTGAGGACCCTAGCCCCTCCTCCACCTTTCTTCATCCACCTTCACCCCTCCACCTTCTTCATCACCACCCTCACCGACAGAGTCGATGGATCCTGAATCTATCCCCCCTTTTTTTTTTTTTTTTCATAAACACCATTTCCTTGGGGCCTTTGACTTATCAAGGTGAAGGGTGAGGCGAGGCCCCCCTTCCACTCTTATTCCTGTATCTGATGATGATGATGACACACACACCTACAATTAACATCATTCAATGTCAGGATGATGAATCCATACTACCTACCTTGGTATCAGAAGACTCATATATTCATCGGTCGTTACCCTCTGAGATGCAAACCATGTTGAATGAATCGACTATCGAGATCAACATTCATACTCAGGATGACCCACACATCCTAAAGATCAGACAATCTTTAGATGCTGCTGAAACAGGAAGCCATCACTTCTTTTCTCAAGATCATAACCATGCTTTCACTTGGTCTTACGCAGACATGCCCGGTATTGACCCCACCATAGTGGTCCACAATATCGTAACCATTCCCGATGCCAAAAACCTATCAAAAAAAAGCTGAGGAAAATGCCCCTCTCGCATTGCTCTTCTCGTCAAAGAGAACTTCAACTTCAGTGCCTTCTTTTTTTTTTTCCTTCATCTTACCCATTGATTATTTGGATCCTCATTGGATTTCTAACATTGTCCCTATTACTAAGCAAGCAACAGGGGGACTCCACATTTACACATGGACTTCCATGACCTCAACCTAGCCTGCCTGAAAGATGACTTTCCCTTACCTGGTATTGATCAACTGGTTGACCTCACTGGTCATGAGATGCTCTCACTCATGGATGGCTTCTCGGGTTATAACCAAATTTTTTTCTTTGCCCCCAGAAGATCACACAAAACCACATTCATCACCCCTTGGGGACCTTTTGCTATCGAGTCATGCCTTTTGGCCTAAAAAAAATGCTGGTGCCACATATCAGCGGTGCTATATGACTTACTTCCATTCCATCATCATGCATATTGCATATTGGAAGATTACTCTTGGATGATCTCTTGGCCAAATCTAAATGTCGCTCAGCACCCTCACCATCTCAAAAACCATCTTTTTGACCACCTCATTAAATATTATTACGTCTCAGCCTTCAGCCTAAAAAAGTGTGTCTTCACGGTTCTCTCAGGAAAGCTCCTGGGATTTTTATGTTTCCCTATGTGGTATAGAAGTTGACCCTGCTAAATTCAAGGCCATTCTGAAATGCCTCTGCCTAACTAACCTTAAACAACTCGTAGCCTGCAAGGTAAATTGCAGTCCATTCATTTTCATTTCATTTCACATTATTATCTGATCATTGTGTCAACCATTTCATCATCTGCTCAAGGAAGGATGTCTCCTTTAAATGGGATGATGACTGTCACAAAGCTTTTTTGATACCCCTAAAAAATACCTTCTCCAACCACCACCATACTCATTCCACCTAAAGATGATCAACCTTTTTACCTATACATATCAGCTACTTGATCATTCCTTGGGAGCCATGCTCGCTCATCGATGATGAAAAAACACAGGGAGAGCAGGTGGTTTATTACATAAGCCATACTCTTTTGGACTATGAAACCTGATACAACCCAAAAATTTTTTTTTCTTAGCCTTAGTATTTTTTTTTGCCACCAAACTCCGCCATTACCTACTCAACCACAAAACCTATGTTGTGACCAATAACGGCCCCTTACATTTCATGTATGCCAAACCTTACCAAAATCAGTGTGCATGCGCATTGATGGCTTATGCTTTTTTAGCTGATCTTGAACCTCAAATTCATTCATCAAAATTCCATCAAGGGCCAAGCTATCACCGACCAATTGGCTGACGATGCACCTATTTCTGGGGATCAACCCTCTAATTTTGACTTTCCGATGAGTCAATTGCTACCCTTTCCCTGGAAAAACCCCCTTACCAAATGACACTGTTCTTTCGATGGTTCCAAGTGTCAGGGGTGGGGGTGGGGCTGGTATTATCCTCATTCCTCTTGATGGAGAACCCATGCCTTTGTCTTTCAAACTAGATTTTGAATGCACCAACAATATTGCCAAATACGAAGCACTCGTACTAGGTCTCCAAGCTGCCCTATGCCCTAGATGTCAAATCAATCACATCTTTGGTGATTCAAATTTGGTCAAACCACCAAGTCAATGGTATGTACCAATGTCGTAAAAAGATACTTAAAAAAGTACAAAACATCATGTAGACATACTTTTGACCACCTTTGATCGTTACACCAACCCTTCAAAACCATCCCATGTTCAACCAACAAATTTCCAGATACCATGGCCTAGCTTCCCAAACCCCTTCCCCCTTCTTCCCCTACCGATTCCAAAATATTTGTCACCATACAATCCATTCCATTCACCTTCTTATTTACCTCATGATGTTTACTCGATCGGAACCTGACACCCCTGACCTGAGTGACCTTTGGTATAAACAATACTCTGACTAACTACCTCTCCTACCTCTCTCCATCTACCTCCTGATCTCACCCGTAATGGACAAACTGCCTTCCTTAAAAAGGTCTCTCGTTTCATCATTCTGGGGGGACTCCTCTATAAGCAGTGTGGCTTTGATGGTATTCTCTTACGATGCCTCACAAGTTCTGAAATTCCTTATACCATTAAGGAGGTTCATGATGGCATATGTGGAGGTCACTTTAGTGGCCCTTGTTGTTGCTAAGCGTATTCTTTACCTAGGGCTGGCTACTACTGCTTGACCCTTAATGATTAACCATGATTGTGAACTATGTCAAAAAAAAACAACAAAATTCAACAACATTCCAATCTTCATCATACACCCAGTCATGCCTTACAGGTCACTCGTGACCTTTGGCCCTTCTCTCAATGGGGTTTGGATCTTGTCAGATCAATCATCCAATCATTCCCATGCCATCAATGGATCATACTGCTACTAAATACTACACAAAATGGGTGGAAGCCATACCACTCATCTCCACAAAAGAAAATATGAGAAAATATGTGAGTTCATTAACCATCACATCATTTTGTCACTTTTGGTGTCCTCTCATCGCCTCATCACTGAAAACAATCAAAAAACAAAAAAAAAAAAACAAACAAAAACTTTGCGACGCCTTCGGCATTCAGCTTAGTTTCTCATCACCTTATTACCCACAAACCAATGGCCAAGCAAGCCGAATCCCAAAACAAAACCAACAAAATTCATGAAAATTCTCATGAAAGTGGTTGATTGATACTGGGAAGGATTGGCATGGCACATTCCTTTTTCCCTATGGGCATACCACACTAGTATTTCACTTCCACTTTGGCCACACCCTTTTCTCTGGTCTATGGTACAGTTCTGTTGTTCCTCCTCTCAAGTCTAGATCCCTCCCCCTCACTCCACATTTCTCTCCATGACATGCTTATGATGATGACTTTCATCAGGACTACTTAGCACACAACTAGAGTTATTAGACGTCATCTTCATCTTAATGCTCTGGATCACCTTCAAGTTTACCAACAACGTATCAAATGTGCTTATGAAAAATGTTCATGAATGAACCTTCCAAGTTGGTGACCTTGTCTGAAAGAAAATCAACATGTAACAAAAAAAAAAAAAAGTAAACGGGGAAAATTTTCTCCTAATTGGCTTGGACCATACATCGTAACTCATACCTATGGATCAGGTGCCTATCGTTTATCCTCACTTATGGTAAACCCAAACCTGAGCCCCTAAACCCTGCATTGCATCTTTGACCATTCTATTGTTGACTCTTCCTCCTACCTCACCCTTTTTCTCTCTCTTTAGCTTTCTCATCCCTTGAGCCACCATCCCTCTACTCCATACACCTCCCTAAATGATTAAACAAGAATCATGTGAGTACCTTGTCACTTTTTATCTTCTCTTGAATATGTGTACCATGACACTGCACATAGCATGATTCTCATGGATACTTTTTTCATCTACCTTTAGATGAGATCCCCATTCTTTCCACCTTGCCTTTTTGAACAAGAGTCCTATCCTTCACCTTGGTCTTGTCCATGATTTCAAAGACCTCACATGGGACCAAACTCCTTGAGTCAAACTTCTAAAAAAAAGATGACTCCCTCAAAAGGACATCTTCTCTCTCGAAAAATTGCTACTATAAATAGACTGCTCCCTCGAAGGAAAGCTATGTGAAGCAAAAAAAAAAAAAAAAAAAAAAAAAAAGCTTCCCCTTCGAGAGAAACCGAAGCTTTCCCGCATCGATCAGCTTCAGAAGACCTCAAGGATACCATATTATTTATCCCATATAGACTTCCCATCATCATCATCAATCAAAAAAAAAAAAAAAAAAACCTTTTTTAGTCATGGACTTGCCCATTGTGACCTAGGACCTCTTCCCCAAAAGCCCATGCTACCACTCACTACCATAAATATAAAATTAACCTTACCTTTTCACCCATTTCTTACCATTTCCACTCTCATTTCCTCAATTGCCTCAAGGGACATCTTGGAATTTAGACATTTGGTGATCATGTGACTACTTTTTTCATCATAGAAAATGTTAATCATGCAATGTCTTTTAGGGTCTTATGTTCATCACCCCCTCCAAGGTATGATCTACTCGGTATGATCCTACCCAATCAGGTGGCTTTCCCCCCCCCTCTTATCTTTTAACCATCTTTGTTTATGTTTTTTGATTACCTTATACAGGACTTGGTCCTCGATGCTTACCTTTTGGGGTAATCCTCCCCTTTCACCATCACCATAATCCATACATCACCTTCACCTACACCTACCCAATTTTTTTACCTATAATCTACCCACACCTAAAAACCTAAACCCACAACATTCCCAAAAACCTACCAACTCACTCATCTCTCATATTCTTCCCTAGCTCATGGGAGAACTACATCGGCCTGAGGTCCCTTTTTTCACTGGGACTATGTAGGCAAGCACTCCGAGGGCATGGGGCCCTTGGAGGTTAGCTCGGCCATTCCTCTACCCAAAACAATTCTCTCACCATGCCTAACTCACCATTTCACATTTCACATTTCACTTTTCCCCTTTTAAAAACAAAATTGGAAATTAAGCCACATACATAACAAGTTTTTCATATTTACACATTATCATACATACATTTTATTACCTACCATCTCTCTATCATCATATATGCATAGATTATACCACATTCACATATGACCCATATATCATTCATTGCAAAAAATAATGAATAAACTAAACCTACTTTCAACCAACTAACCAATCAACCTGCACCTAACACAACCTAACCATAACCTAACCAACCTAACCAACCAACCTAAACCTAACTCAATCCATGCCTAACTCACCAACCTGACTCAACCATGCTAACTAACCTAACTCAATCCATGCCTATAACCTGACTCAAACCATGCCTAATAAACCAACCTAACTGCCATCCAACCAACCAACCTCAACCAAACCATGCCTAAAACTCTAAATCCATGCCTAACTCCATAACCTGACTCATCCATGCCATAAACTAATCCATGCCATAAAATAACTAATCCATGCCTAAATCAACCTAATCATCCATGCCAAAAACAATCCATCATCAATCAAGCCAAAAAAAATCATCACATCACAAACATCATCATCATCATCATCATCATAAAATCATCATCAAAATCATCAAATAAAAATATCAAAATAAATCAATAAATATATCTCATCATCATCATCATGGCCATCATCAAAAATCATTGGCACGGCAATATATCAATACAAAATACAAAAAATCATCATCGGCACGCAGGCCGGTCTCATATATACAAAAAAATGAAAAAAAAAAAAAAATAAAAATTTATCTTTGGCACGTATAGGCTGGTATATGCTCAAAAATATACAAAAATCACTTGTCACATCCTCACTATCTTCGGCAGGCATATATATGATAAAAAATATAAAATATCTTCATCAGCATCAGCATATGGCATACATATATCAAAAAAAATCACTATATACATCAAAAATCAGGTCACCTGCATATCAGTCACATCTCTCGGATGTCCTCCATCTCTGTGTCACCTGCACCCTGGCCTCCTGTGTCCCTGCACCTCACCTCACCTAGCTCTCTGTCACCTGTGCACTGGTGGCCTCTCCCTGATCAGGCCTCAGAGCTCGCTGACCCCCTCTGTCTCTCCACACTATGTGTGTGGGATCTCTCCTCCTCTCACTGGATGCCTGCTGTGCCCTGTACTCTCATAGAGAAGAAATCTATCCCGGCCTGCTGCCATGAGCTGGTCCTGATAATATCTCACCTCACCTAGGGGGCATCCCCGTAACCTGGATAGGCATGGTCTGTGGTGGTCCCATAGGTCGGCCCCTACCTACCTACCTACTACCCTATGAACTGGAACTGGACTGTGCCCCTGTGCCTGTGCCCCCCCCCCTGTCCCTGTGCCTGTGTGTGTGCCCCCCCCTGCCCCTGTGCCTATATCTGGGCCTGTAAGGCCCCAATCTGTGCCTGGGCCTATGTGGCCAACTGGCCCTGTAAACCTACCCTGTAAGCCTACCTGCCCCCTGACCTCTCATCTCTCCTCTCCTCCCTCCATCTCCTCCCTCCCCCCCCCTCCTCTCCCTCCCCCTGCCTGGCCTACAGACTGGCCACCTGTACTCTAGCTCTCTACCTCTACCTCTGACCCTCCAGCTGTGTCTGTAGTATACCTACCCTACTGTGTATGATCATACCTGTGCCCTACCCCCCCTGTAGGTCTCTCTCTACACTGTAATGGTAGCTAAGTCTAGGCTGGCCCCTGGTCTAGGTGGTATGGCTCGTAACTGAGCCACCCACCCACTACCTATACCTATCTATACATCCACATCATCATCATCAATCCACCACACTCCTCCTCCTCCTCCCCTGTAGGCACTGTAGGCTGTGGTAGAGGGGCCTCCCCTCTCCACGTCATCTCTCTGGGATACTGGGGAAGGGAGGAGGAATATCCTGTACAAGCCCAAAAACTACCGTCGGACCCTGTCTCTCATCGGGATCATCTCATCCCCCCCCACCATGGTGACGACCCCCTATCCATCCTCTCTCTAGCTGGAGCTCAGCTAGCTCCATCATGCATATGCCTATATGAGGGGAATCCCACATATGGCCCTCCAGATAATGTCCTCTAGAAACCCCTCCAAAACTACCGAAAATGGGCCACATCATATGGCCGGCCTATCTCTCTCTCTCTCTCCTATCACCCGGCACCCATCTCCTATATCCCACCACACACAATCAGGTGGGAATGCATCTACTGGGGCATCCCTATAGGTCAAAACACAGACTATGTGCTCATAGGCCCACAATGTAGTAGTAGTAATGTACAACACAGGCTAAACCTGCACAACCGCCCATATGCCCCACCCACAACCCATGCCCCTCTCTCTCTGTATAGCTGCACACCAAGAATGTTGGTGCCCAGGAAAATGTGTGTCTCACCACCATCATATCATGGAGCCCCCCCCATCAGTGATGGGGGGAAAGCATCCCCCCTCTGCATCTGGCAGTGCATAGCAGCACACTACCTCCATCAATAAACCACTAGCCTCGTCTCATCTAGGGATGGGCTAGGGCTAGGTACATCTCTCCATAGCTCAAACTGGTGCTATGGAATCTCAGCTCTCCCCCCCCTCTCAAAAACTGTCCAATCATCTCCTCTGAGGCCTTGAGAGGAGATAGAGTAAACCTGGGCCCCCCCCCAATATGGGTAACCTCAAAATCTGGAACACGTCCTCCAGGGTGATAGTCATCTCACCCGTCGGAAGGTGGTTGTGTGGTGGTCAGTCGGAATCCCATCTATCGATGAGCATGACCATCAAACTGGGCTACCGAAAACATGTCGGTAGCACCGAATCCCACTCAAGCCCACTACCTCCACATGCTTGCAGCTCCAAGGGGGTCGCTAAGCCGCCAGCCACAATGTCACCAGTAGAGGTGGAACCCTGTCCCGCATGTATGTAACTCTCCCGATCTCCCCTCCATCCAATCCAAGCACAACATTAATTACATACCTACATTCACCACCATACCATACCCACACCATTATTTTTACCCACCCTACCCCTTTTTTTTTACCCTACCCCATCTCAACCACCTAACCTACATCACCCTTTTGACCCTTTGCCCCCTAAAATCCCGACCGGTCCTGGTTCACCCCTAACCGACTCCGGTCACCCTTTAAAAACCGGCATCGGTCACCTATTTTGGTGACCGATACCGGTTCACCTTGACCACCGACCATGGTTACCACTTAACTGGCATCAGTCACCTATTTGGTGACTGATCCCACCGGTTCCAACCAACTGACCAACGACCATGCCAAGCTTGACTGACACCGGTCACTGTGGAACCCCTGTGACTTCCCCCAACCCCCCCCCTTTTTAAAAAAAACCCTCCCCCTTCCCCCTTTTACCCCACCTACAATGACCTAAAACCCCCTGGACCAAAACTCACTAGAAAAATCCATGATTCCCAAACCCCCAATTTTTTTAAACCCTCCCACCTGTCCCTTTTACCCCACCTACAATGACCTAAACCACCCCTAGACCTCTACCCACCCCACCTATACACTTTACTATCCTCCCCACCCTCTTTTTTTCCCATTATTCCCCCTATACCCACATTTAACTTTTTCCCACACACAGAAAACAAAACACCCACACAACCCTATAAATAACAATAACCACAACCTATAATCTATTTAATCACCAATCCCAATCTAGAGTTATGCGCTTACCTTGTCACACTGCCGCCATCTCGGTGGCACGTTTGGATGCTATGCTGGTGGTTCACTTGATCCCTCTCCTACCTCTACCATCACCGAATATCTACTCACACCCTCTGACCAATCAACTCTCTTGCCCTGATCCCGTGGACCCGCTTACTCACCAACCCAACCACTGTCAAATCAAACTACCAGCTCAATGTCTTGTTTTATCTGAACAATTTTTCTCTCTTTTCTCTATTTTTGTCATTTCTTCACACCTCAAATAACAAATGAATAATAAAAACGTAGATTTTTTGTTTTAATAGAAAACCTGACCTAACCGACGTCAGTTCCCTTTGAGCGGCATCGGTTACGTGCCCTACCTAACCATCACTGGTTTTCCTATATCAACATCAGTTATCCATGACCGCCATCGGTCACCCTTACCTACACATTTCCGTTACTTTTCCATTTTACCCCACCCTTTACCTTGCTTCTTTACCCCATCCAACCTTTACTCAACCCATTACCTTAACTTTATTAACCTCATCACTTCCTACCTCCATTTTTCTTCCTTTGGGGACTCATTATTTTACCCTTACCTTGGCTTTACCCATGCAGTGACCTAGATATATGGACTTAGACCATCACTAGTGACCTTTGACCTCATGTGTTCAATATCCCTTATGGCACTGTTACCCATGTTGATTGACCTAATGACCTTACCTAGCCTATTTCTGTGACCATTTATCCTAACTTTACCTTTGGTGTACCAGAACATACTTAAATGTTCCTGAACCTAACCTACATTGTGTTTCCTGACCATAGCCTATACCTTTGATACCAGATTCACTTCAACCTTTTGAGGATAAACCTATCAACCTTAAACGATGTAGATTTTTCTTGCTCTTCAACCCGGTAGCATGCTACAGTTTATACATGTGCGTGTGTTTGACTGTTGCTACCTATAACCCTGACCCATTACCTTGATTGCATGAGTAGACCTTTCACCCTTTTCCCCTATACCCACTTGCCTTTTCCTCACATTTACCTTTTATCAAACCACTCACCGCTTCAGCCTACTACCTTGTCAGTTCCTGGTTTGAGGGGGATCACCTTAACCCACACATGGGGAAACCACATCTTATTTTTGCTAGTGTCACTTACCAATATAAGCTACGCAACCAAAAGGGGAAAATGTAGAAACTAAAATTAGGTCACACTCCCCTTTTTTCCCTCGACATATGAGCACCCTTTATTACATTTACCTAGCCATGACCCCCCTTCACTCCACTAATATTAATTTAATTAAATTAATGCATCATACTCACGATATTTATTATTTGAATATCTTATTTAAATAATATCCACACATACAGTTCACTTAAACACCTCACCAAGCCAACTCAACCTAAGACCTATTCTTAGTAAGTTGCCATTACTAACCAAGACTTATCCAAACCCTAAAAATCAATGCCTACATTCCCTCTAACCACATTTCTACATGCTCACAAGAAGCTCCTAGTCTAAACCATGGGATAGTGACACGAAACCCAAGAAAATCAAGAGGATCTCCCTAATTTAGTAAACCTAGGAAATCCCACCTTGACTGATGTCGGTTACCCCTAACCGTCACCGGTTAAGCCAGACCACTGTCGGTTACTCCTTTTAACCCCAAAACAACCTTATTCTCAAGGTTGGGGAAGTTGGAAGTTGGAAAAAAATTGGGAGAAATTTGAAGAGAAAGAACGCATCTCAGAGAGATAACACATCTTGAGAGAGTAAATTCCAGCAAAAACTCACACCCAAGGAAGGAGATTGAGCATCTTCTCCTACACAGCCATCCCAACAATGATATGATCTATCCAAGCAAAGAGGAGTGAACATGTAGCCCATGCAGAAGCTTTTCTTCAGTTGGTGATCACTTGCAACCTTCAAACCCATCATCATCACCTCCATCCCTCACACACAAACATTTCGGAAAGGAACCCAAGTAAGTATAACATCATATTTTTTTGGTTATTTCATTTTATCATCCATTGTTTATCTTGGCCCCTCTTGACCTTTTCCAACACTCTCATCTCCATATACCCATTAAAACCTCACAAAATCATACTACAGTCACCCAATACCTCATCTCAACCAACCAAAGTCCTTTGTACAATCACAAAGGAGACAAAAATCGTGTTCTGTGACATTTCTAGATCTCATAGTAATCGACACCGGTTATACCTAACTACCATCTGTCACCCCTGACCGACACTAGTCTTTGTGTTTACCCACACAGCCTAGAATAGAGACCTACCCACCCAATTTCACCTCATGCTCATTCACCTGTGATCTACTCAAGGCCTTTATCATACCTGTTGAGACCCAGAACCAGTCATTTGACCTTTGGATTCTATTCTAGCTTATCCTGTTAGATTAGATCTATTTCTTATTGTGTTTTTAAGTGAGATACCTAAATAATTTTAAAATAACAATATGATTTAGTTTTTCTATGGCATTGAATTGTTTAAAATAGTGGACTAACAACCATATAGGAAGTATCATACTTCCCGGATCTAGCATACACTATGCAGTTCATTGCCCATATTGTTTAATTCCTTCTAGTGGTCTTGTTTTCATTACATGTAGTTCCTCCTAGCCAAAAGGAATCTCTCATGATCAGTTGTGGATTTGGAAGTCATACGTGCACAACAACCCATCAACCTAAATTTGAACAGGTATTCCTCTTATGCCCGTTACCCTATCTGTTTTGTCAACACTTCAAAGAAATGATCTAAGAAAAAGGTGAAACACTATATTCTCAACCATTGGATGTTTGACAAGTGTTGTGAGGAGGCACGATGTGAAAATTGATGTTCCTTTCATCCCTTGATCTAAAGGTACATCAGGGACACAAAAATGTGCCTAACCCTAGCTTTAAAATTTGAAAATTTTATAACTCCTTGTTGTTTCTTGATGCTTCTCCATTGTTGCTTGTGAAACTCACTACAAGAAGAAAGTTGTAGACAACTCCCATACCACCATTGCTGAACTCAAAAATAGCTCCGTCATGGCCATAAAATCCTATGTATCATTAAAACATAGAAGAATAATATCTTGTGAGGTTGAATAATAGAAGAGAAAAAAAGAGATCTTCGTCCAAAAATCTCATTGCCTTGAGATGAAGAAATCAATATATCTTACAAACCAGGTAACGAATCAAAGAACCATTTTTTGCTAAATTCATTTTTTTAGAAGGCCATTAAAACCTTTCCAAAAAATCCCTTTTTTGTAGAAATAATAATTCACAGTGAAGAACTCTTCTTCTTGGCACAACGAAGATAAAAATCAAATTTCCCACCAAACTGACAATCGGTTTGAAGAGAAAATTCACCGGTGGAACGAGGAAGAAAAACCTACATCAAAAATATAATTTTCATCATGATCCAAGGATGAAATGGAAACCTACAATCTTCAAGCTCCATTAATGGCTGTAATGATACATCAGGGAAAAAGGAAGCGAGCTCCCTCTTCACTTCTCAAGGTTCCAGTGGGTGAAATCACGCAAAAAAATGAGGGAATGATCATTGAAAAATCTAGTTTCGAATAAACTAGTTTTTCCACCATGAAGTCCCTATGTTTAGGGATACATAGGACTAAGTTTTCATCAGCATTATTCCCTATCTCATGAAGAACATTAGTGAAAAAGGGAGCGATCTACCTCTTCTCTTCTCAAGGTTCCAGTGGGTGAAATTGCGTGAAAATTGGAGGGAATGATTGTTAAAAATTTTAGATTCACATAGACTAGTTTTTGTGCCATGAAGTCCTTATTTTTTAGGGATATGGAGGGATGAATTTTTTTAGTATTCTTCCCCCACCATGAAAATCTCACTTTACCACTTGTTCAAACAAAGGAATAACTCAAAATGCAAAGCGTGGAACCCTAGAATAAAACCCATAATTTCAAGACCTATTTTGTTGGAATCTGACACCCACAGTACACTTGCTAAAAATAGAAATCCTTCCTACATAAGGAACTGTTACTTCATGTAAGCCACCATATGAAGAGGTGATGAGGAAGGTGGTGAACACAGAGGGATTATCACAAGAAAAGTTGTTGAAAAGGTCATCTTAGCCCGCAATTGACACTTACTAAAAATAGTAAGTGCTTCCAAAAGCCCCTACTATAAATATCCTATTGGTCCAAAAGGTGAGAGGAACATAGTAAGAAGAAAGAATTCAAGCTACAATTGCTAGTTGGGATTAGTAAAAGCTAACTTGTACACTTACCAAAAATAGTAAGTTTCCCTATGGGTACTTACAAAAAATAGAAGGTTGTTCTCAAAGGGAAAGTTTGTCAAAATGGGACATAGAGGGATAATCATTTAGGTCGATATCACCATTTGGGGTCCAGAGGGGCAAAATCTAACACTTACTAAAAATAGTAAGTTGTCCTTTCCAAATATAGTAAGTGTCAAGGAAACATGAATTTTAAGTTGGCAGCTGTAGTTGGAGTTCAGAGAGGTGTAATAAATTACAAAGTATTGGTGTTGTAATGGTCATTTTATATTACATAATAAGACATCCATCATGGTCTAAATGATGTACTCATCACATATACAAGCATATGTATCATTCCAGAGGCAAGTAGAACATAAGAGTGTCACCGAGAATCATCACAAGAATGGTCTTCAGGTCATATCGAATCCTCTTCGACTAAGTATCAAATAATGTTTTTAAATACTTTGTCTATGCATCATAAGGTTTATGGTTATCGCTGGATGGGGAAAAGAATTCAAAAATTAATCAAGGGAGTAATCTTCGTTAGTATGGAGGATCGCCAGTGTCATAAATCTTTACTCAAAGTCAATAAATGCATCCAGACATTCAATAATTTCATCTCGGGGAGTGTTTTCCCTCCATCCTTTCTTTCTTCCTCTCTTTCCCTCTCTTCTTTCTCTCTCAATGCTAATTTTTCGTTATGCTTTATCATTGTATTTTGTCTTATTCACTTAAGTGACCTATTTTGAATTTGTAAAAAGTATTTTCTTGAAATTATAAGAGAAATACTTAATTAATGGAAAAAAAGGGTCACAAGTAGAATATGGAAACAAAGAGTCATGTGAGGGAGGGGGAAGGTCAATTCAAATTGTATAAATTGGGATGGCTTCCCCATCTTAAGGGATCTGAATTTTTTGGAATAACTTCTACTCTATAGCATTATGAATTGTGGTAGATGGATTGAAGCTTTGTATTCATCACTTCACATGAAATAAAGGCTACACTTCTTCTATTTTCCCTTTCTTGTTTTTCCTCTATTCTCTCTTTCATACAATTTACAAGCGTAGTTGATCATGTATGGTGTTGGAGAGAAACTTGGTATTCCCGATATATGAATCTAAAAAATTTGTGTTTTAATTCATTTATCCCACTAGTTTCATTATCAATTCTTCTATAGTGAAGGTTGAACTACTCTAGTTACTGGGTGTGAGCTTTGCAATCTACTCATGATGGTAATATTCCTTTCCTAACTTCCCTCTTTCCCCCCTTATCATTGTAATTTCCTCCCTTTTATCCATGTACAAGTACTTTTTCATAGGTTTAGTGGAGTATCTATGTGTAATCCCCAACCAATCTGGCCACCCATAACATTTAGATAGGATTAAGTTTAGTTTACTTTCAATAATGAGATCTGCATTATTTAATACATAGGAGCATAGCCCCATGAATTTTGGTGAATATACCTTATTTGTCCACCCAAAAAAATTTCTCGCCAACATTTTTTGGAAACTCCACTGGGGAGAGATTTGCATAAGTGCACCCAAAAAATATCTCTACCCAAAATATTTTTAAAATAAAAAATATATATATATTCAAAAAATAAAAATAAAAATCAAATTTCAAAGGAAAATCATTTTTAAAGGCGACTCTATCAAGGAACAAACACCTGTCACATTTGTTTCCCACACCATGAAGAAATTTCTAGATTGAGGTGAAGTACCAATGAGTGAAAATGAAGAAGAAGGAGAAGATGTATTCCCGAAAAATATTATCGTTGATTAGCCATGGTTCCAAACCAATCCTTACAAAAAGGAAAAATCAAGAACAACAAAATGGTCTCCTACTTTAAGCAATAATATGCAGAAAAAAGAAATTGTCAGTGAAGAAGAAGATAAAGAATGGTTGAAAGATGCACAAAGAAGATATAAGATGTTGCGTGTAGCCCAAGATGATCAAGAATATGTCAAAGATAATACTCTCAGTTATTCCCAACTAAATCAAAAGTTGGGATCCATGTCTTTAATCACCCTCCCTTGGGATGATTTCTTTGCATATATGAACAATAAAACGAGAGTCTTAAAACTTGAGTATATACAAAGAATCATGAGCACTATGCAAGGAAATCCAAGTCCCCAAATCTATCTTGAAATTCTCAATGTAGTCATTTTTACTCCTATCACAAAAAGGAAGAACCCCATGTGTGCCAACCTACCACCCAAAATAATCTGAGCGCTCACCTGAGGCACGTACGAGTGCCGTGTCTCTCTTTTATGTTAGTTTAGAGGGAAGCATTATCTATGATTAGTGTAAGAGTATCTATAAAAGAAGTTGAGACATACAAGAACCATAGGGCTCAGAACGACCTCCAGATCCTTGCAGTCACTTCAGACCGAGTGCTTTAACAGATGCCATAACATATACTATAATAGAAATAAAGATACAATCATTCATTCATATCATGAAAGGAAAGAGAACTCATATGAACGAAATATATATTAAACCCATTGATATTTATATCTATTTATAATAGGTAACCTTAATATACTTATTGATTCATTACAGAGTGTCATAGAGTGCAGACCACAGTCATGCGCATCACTGGACATATGTAGCTAAGCTAACAGAAAAGAAAAATAAAAACTCCATGCTTAGTACATCCTTTCTCGAACCAAAATATCCACTCATAGCAATTCTGTAGATATTTTCTTACTCTCTAACCTATCATTCCCTATGTATATCTCTTGATGATATATCTCCCTCTGAGTGTGTATATCTCTATGTATATCTTTTCCAGTGGTAGACACTTGTATTTATCACTTTCTCAGGCTGCCAACTCGCCTTGCCAAGCCCTTAGATCTGTCACCAAGGGTCAAATGTGGTCCTCCACGTGAGCATGTTCCTTTAGGACTGATCTCTCCATTCTATCTCATGATGATCTTCTAGAAGATTCCATTCGGGAATGCTCTTTCCTCAGCCAACTTGTTGCCAAGCTGGCATCTTATCCATGCACAACCGATCATGTTGTTCACATGTTCTACCTTGGGCATTCAAATTAGCTAAGTCTTGGACCTCCTTTTGCGTGTCGCGCATGCTATTTTTCTCCTTAAGCCTTTCTCTTGTGCACTTTTTCCTCGCGCACCATTTTATAACTGGGGTCCCACATGCCTAAGTGCCTTCATACTTGGTCAAAATTCTAGGGGCCCAACATCACCCCACACTATGCATGTTCTCCATCCTCAGAAACATCTTACTTGACCAAGATGCAAGCTATTTTAATGGAACCCAAAAGTAGACTTATACTTTACAAAATGAATAAGGAATGAAAGAATAGGGGAAAGAATGAAGAAAGGGGGTGGGACATCGATTCAAAAGGCTGGGAAAGTCCTTTCGCAGATCAACCTCTAGCTGGTTCCATACTCCGACCTCGCCCTTCACCTTCTAGCATAGGTCACCCACCAGGGTGCTCACTTCATCAAAGCTTAGGAAAATTCCCTGGGCACCCAAAGTGTCCACAGTTTACTCCAAGTCTTTAACCAAGTCTACAAGTTTATCCATTCTCCTAGTAATTTGGGGGTATAGTTCCTTCAACCAGGCCTTAATTGATCTCTTTAAAGCCTCAATTTCCTCTAATTTATTTTCTACCTTGACCAGAACCTAGTCCCTCTATGCTTTGTTACCTTTGTTCTTTTCCTAGAACTCTTTCAGCTCTACTTCAAGTGTGGTGACCAAGGAGCTCGCCACCTTATCTCTATCGTTGCATGTGTCATATGCAGCTCTTGTAGATTGGGAAATGACCTTAATCTCCATGATTACTTGGCTGTACTCGGCAACCATTGCTACTACCTTCAACCAGTCTTCCTCCTTCAAGCACACGACCACTTCTTCTTCAAATTCTAGTGCCAAGGGTCACCTCTCCATGGTGAGGATGCTCGTTAGGTTTTCCAAGCACTCCAAGGTCGATGCATACCTCTGAGGGATTGGAGTTAGGTTAGGGTGATTTAATATGATGGTGCTCTTGATCAACTCCACCTTCTTATAGACCTCCTGCACCTTTACTTTTTCCTCCTTTAACTCATGTCTTAACTGCGCACTAATTAATTCCTCTTGTTTTAAACTCTTGACCTTCTCCTCCAGTTCTTCCTCCTTCTTCCCCAAATTTGCATCTAATGCTCTGATTCTGTCATTTAACACGAACAACCTAGCCTCAGTATTGACTACAAATTTGTTCAGAGCATTACATACTTTCTCGTCTGAAAGTTCCTAAGCATTTAG
This sequence comes from Taxus chinensis, assembly GCA_019776745.2. Classification (NCBI taxonomy): domain Eukaryota; kingdom Viridiplantae; phylum Streptophyta; class Pinopsida; order Cupressales; family Taxaceae; genus Taxus; species Taxus chinensis. The sequence continues at coordinate 415,521,816 of CM034154.1, forward strand.
TAAGGGGTTGTCTCCCTTAGATTCTCATAACGAGATGAGTGCTTTCTGGTAGACTTCAAAGTCTGGCTCATCAACGTGTGACTCGAATGCCCAAGAGAGCATCTTCTTCGTTTTGGGGTACATGTCATCCCTCTCAAAATACCCCATGGCTGTAATCCTTTCAGTGGGTATAGTGCTCTGGAACCGTGTTTGAAATACCTTCCTTGTGTCATCCACTTAGCCCATTATTTGTCTTTGTTCTATATCCATTATCCTCCTATTTGAGTGCGTGCCTTTGGGGAAGCTAACTTTCAGAGCGGGGCCTCCTAGGCTGTCATGCTACTTTTTAATGATCTCTTCCTTCCCTTCCTTAAGCACTATGTCTGTGTTGTGCTCTAACTCTTGGTCTACAAGGACTTCAAGCATCTTTCTCACTTCTCGCTCTGCTAACTCAGTAATCTTCTCTTTTATAAGGCTTATGGATTTATGCTCCTTGGCATCCTTCCTCATCTTGTGTGCCCTTGCGCCACACAAATACAAACTATTTCTTCTCCTCCCCACTCTCTTCCTCTGAGTCATAGACACAAAAAACATGTGGCTCTTTGTCCTTTTCAGGATCCTCTTCCTTGTTGCCCCCTTCTTCACTCTCATCCTCTCCTTCTCCAATCTATCGGTTGCCTCTGAGTCAGCTTCTTCATTCACCCTCTGCTTCTTCCTGAGAGGTGGCTTCTGATCAGGAGCTTTGGCCTCCTCTTCTTCCTTTGATGACTCTTCCATGGTGGTGGGTTGTTTGCACGCCTCTACTTCTGGCATCTTCTCCTTCACTGGAGACTTCTTTCTCTGTATGTAGGTTCTTGGCATGGCACTTGTAGATGGCATGCTCATTGTCTGAGAAATTGACACACTTGGTGCTCCTTCCTCTTCTTTGTCTCTCTTCTTAGATGATTCTTTCTTCTTCCCCAAGGGGTCTTCAGGTATGGAGATTTCATTATCCAAATACACGCCCTTTTTGAACTTTGGCCTTATGTGCATGTACACATGTGTCATGGATCCTCCAGTAATGGGAAGCATTATCGACCTAGTCATTTGGATCTCATGCGATACGTACTTCTCTATGTATGCACACTTTCTGCTGAGGTAATTCAACTTCTTTCTCATCTCCCTATTTTCTTAGTCCAACCTACCTAGTTCCAACCTTAGCTTATTTGATTCTTAAAATTTGTTTACTCCCGCTTGGAAGTATTGGGCAGTGAATGTGAAAGGAAGCTTACACCAAGGGCTTCATGATTTTTCAATAATCTTAAATCTTCCCAAGTAGTAGTACTGGTACACCACGAACTCAGCTTCTCCTTTAGTGGCTGGTGGGAGTTGTTAAGGGATCCTCCATTCTTCCCCAAATGCATTCCTCAAGTGCATATACCACTTTTCTAGCCGTGCTTTGTGGGGAGCTGTCATTGTATCACAAGCATACTTCTCGAACCTCTTTGTGGGTAAAGGGTATTCGGCTGGGTACTCCCACACAAACTTTTCTTGGGTATCTGGCACTCCAATTTCTACAAACACTATGGTGAGAAAGACATTTCTAAAGAGGATCCTATTGCCTTCCTTCTCGCACTTAACAATATCCTCTGTAATGTACATGGATAAGTTGTATATTGTTCCCTCTGTAATCTTCTTATAGACATGTAACCAAGGTTTTTTGACCCACGTCCATCTTTCTTGGCCATTAAACTTACTCACCAAATGCGTGGCCATCTTCATAACAAGGTCCTTGATATCTGAAATATCATAGTACCATGACCCCTTCTTGCAGGCATATTCAGTGACGGTCTCTTGAATTGCCTCCTTGTCACGAAGGTCATCTTCTAGGCTATCTCCCTCACATATGAGGCCTATAAATTGTGAAATCAGCTAGGGATTCACACGCATCTTGCGCCCAACAAAGTGAAAATAGTCTATTTGCACTTGAGACATCAACCATTGGTACAAGCGATCTAGCTTCCCAAAATAAGGAAACTCTTAGAGTTGCAATAGCCCTGCCTTCACCAATTTAACCTTAACATCATTGTCATATATGGGCAACCCTTCAGGTGTTTACTTGTTGGTGGGGCATACCAATTCCAATGCCATTTCTTTCTCTATGGTGTTTACTTGTTGGTGGGGCGTACCAATTCCAATGCCATTTCTTTCTCTATGGTGTTTGTGTGGTGATTATAGTCGCTAATAGGTATGCTTCTCAAATGGGATTCCCATTCCTTTCCCATCATCACCCCATCTAGTTATTGCATCTCTACATACCATTCTTCATTTGTGTCTACTTTGGGTTCTAGTTGTTTCACTTTAGCTATTCCCTTTCCTTTCTTGGGTGCCATGGTCGAGGCATTTTTATTAATCCTCCCTTCTCTTTGTTACTCTATCTTTCTTCTCCCAACCTTTGATCTCAGATCCATGATATAACTCTTTTAAACCTAGGACCTAATTTTTTGAACCGTAACTTGGATAAAATCTTCACAAGACAACACCTTTTTAACTCCTTTCACACATGTGTAATTCCTTCTGGTTCATAATCTCAAACTATCTCTTCATGTTTTAATCACACAGATCTTCCACTCGATCGAATATGAAAACTCTAGTTTATAACACTCACTTATATCTCCAACTCTTTATTTTCACAAAGTAAAAATGAGGGTGCCCAGACCCTTTATTTATAGTTTTTCCTTTTTCTGATCATTAAATGCTACTTTACCTACCCCCATACTTTGTTGATTTAATGCAGATTTTTCAAACAAAGCCCATCTTTAGCACCTTCACTCATGTGCCTTTCCTGCGTGAAAACTTCTCCAACCTTCTGGCATGCAACCAAACCAACCTGAAAAGAGACTCTTGTGCATGCCTAACCTACGCCGAAGGCACTTCTTCTGTCCAGATTATTACTTTCACCTACCTCATGTGTCTTTAACTACACTTATTTATACATGGGATCTACCAGTAGCTTTATCCTGGCACCAACCATTCTATCTTTTCTCTTCATCTACCTATTTTAATCGGGCTACACAACAAGGCTCTTCAACACAACTTCCTTGGTACTTTAATCACACACTTCTTCACTTTTCTCCACCCCATACTTAAATGATTTTTGGTCCTCTATGTACTCACAAATTCTTTAAAAATAGAAATAAGGTTACCTGTACCTAAGGCGCAAAACCAAAACAAAAATGTGAAAGGGAAACAAAAGAAAGGGAAAATGTATAAAGGAAAATTCTAAACTAACTGGAAAAACTACCTTATTTACAAACACCAAGAAGGCTTATTTATAGTAGGGCTTTAACCTATAGCCATTGAAGTGTCCAAGGAACTTCGTCCCATCTAGCGCTTGTAACTGGCACGCACCCGAATCAAGGATGTATGAGATTGTGTAGGGACCCAACCAATAGAATTTCAACTTTCTAGGATGGCGCAGAAACTTGGAATCATATAGTAACACCATTTTCCCAACCTCAAACTTGTTGTTTCTAATATAGAAATCATGCCAAGCATTTTACTTTGCCTTTTCCACTATCTGGCTCCACTGGGAAAGTGATCATCTCTCATTTAGTTTCATTATCTCATCAATCCTTTCTTCCAGCACTTGTTCATTGGCTAATCCTCCTGTGCACGCTATTCACAATGAAGGAAACATAAATTCAACCAATAAAATGATTTCCATGCTAAGCACTAATTAAAAGGGTGTGGCTTTATTTAGTCTTTTATACATAGTCTTGTAAGCCCATAACACTACCGATACTTTTTCATCCCAATCTAGTCTTCTAACATCATAGATCTTAGTTAAGGTATGACTCAGTATTTTTTTGAATGCTTCCATGGTTCCATTCACTTGTGGGTGGTAGGGCGTAGTCTTATGATGAGCCACCATGAACTTTGATAACAGGATCCTCATGGTCTCATTCAGAAAATGTGTACCTCTATCACTAGTCAAACTTAACGGACATCCATACCTTGTGATAATGTTCTCCCATAAGAACCTTACCATTATTACTTTCGTGTAATATTTAGTTGGGGCTGCCTCTTCCCACCTTTTGAGATAATCTATACAAGTGATGACATAACATGACCCAGTCCTACGTGTTGCTAGTGTAATAGGTCCTACAAAATCTATCGCCCATTTTTCAAAAGGCTCTGCCCTAGGGATAAGATGTAAAGGAATTTCATCTCTCCTTCCTGGTTTACCAATGTGCTGGTAGTAGTCACATGCTTTGCAATAATCTCTACAATCCATGTATAAGTTTTCCCACCATAATCATGCCATTAATATCTTGTGCACGGTGGCATCACCTACTTAATTCCCACTCACGCTTCCTCTGTGTGTTTCCTCCATGATGGCCAGGTGCTCATGCTCTAATACACACATGCACAAAACTTCATCTCATCCTAGCTTGTATAAGTCTCCACTAATCAACATGTAGGGCACGATGCGTATGGAGAATTACTTCTTTTCTAATGCCTTCATTCCATCCAGTGCCATACCTTCTTTTAAAAATACTGCAATCTCCTCCAAATCTAATGGTGTAAGCCACAATCTAAACAGTTGGGCATCTGGAATTGCTTCCTCAATACTTTACATGTCCTCTCCTGAATCAATCCTTGACAGATGATCAGGTCCATAGTTGATTTTTTTGGGCTTCACTACAATGGTGAATTCAAACTCTTGAAATAACAACACCCATCGCCATATACACCCTTGAAGAACAAGCTTGTTCACTAAATACTTTAATGCCACATGGTCAGTGTAGAATACAAAAGGTGTTACCAGCAAATACTATTTAAACTTGAAGAGCATGTAGATCATTGACAATGCCTCTCGCTTGGTAGTGGTATAATTCTTCTCTACTGGTGTTAACTTCCTACTCACAAAATAGAGAGGATGATCAACAATCCCCTCACCTGGTTGTGTAATCACTAATCCAATGGTGGTTCCTGAGGCATCTACATGGACATGGAAGGGCTTGTCCTAAGAGGGAAATTGTAAAATAGGCATGGTAATAAGCCTATCTTTTAATGTATCAAATGCCCTTTGTTGTGCCTCTCCCTAATGGAAGGAAATTTTGTGTCTAAGTAGCTCCTCTAATGGTGTGGATATCTTTCCATATACCTTAATGAATTTCCTATAATAGTCCATATGCCCAAGAAATGCACGCACTGTGCTCTGGCTAGTAGGTTCCCGTAACCCTACAATAACTGCAACCTTAGAGGGATCTACCAGCAAGCCCTTCTTACATATGATATGTGCTAATAGAGTCCTAAAGGGAGTATCAAACACACATTTCTTAATGTTGAGGGATATCCTCAACTACCTATACTTTTCAAACATTAATCTCAAGTTGTCACAATGGTCCTTAACTAGACCATATATTGTCCAATCATCCAAATAGACTTGAGGAAATTTATGGATGATGGGACCAAGATGTATTCATTTTTAATCCTATCACAAAAAGGAAGAACCCCATGTGTGCTGGGCTATCACCCAGTAGAAGCTAAGAACTCACCAAATGCACGCGTGGGTGCCGAGTCTCTCTTTTATGTGATTTTAGAGGGAAGCATTATCTATGATTAGTGTAAGAGTATCTATGAAAGAAGTTGAGACATAAAAAAACCATAGGGTTTAGAATGGCCTCCAGATCTTCGCAGTCACTTCAGACCGAGTGCTTTAACAGATTTCATAACATATACTATAAAAAAATAAAGATACAACCATTCATTCATATCATGAAAGGAAAGAGAACTCATATGAACGAAATATATATTAAACCCATTGATATTCATATCTATTTATAACATGTAACCTTAATATATTCATTAATTCATTACAGAGTGTCACAGAGTGCAGACCATAGTCATGCACATCACTGGACATATGTAGCTAAGCTAACAGAAAATAGAAATACAACTCCATGCTTAGTACATCCTTTCCTGAACCAGAATATCCACTTACAACAATTCTATAGAGCTTTTCTTACTCTCTAAACTACCATTCCCTATGTATATATCCTGATGATATATCTCCCTCTGAGTGTGTTTATCTCTTTGTATATCTTTTCTAGTGACAAAAATTTGTATTTATCACTTTCCTTGGCTACCAAATCACCTTGCCATGCCCTCAAATCCATTGCCAAGTGTCAAATGTGGTTCTTCATGTGAGCATGTTCCTTCAGGCCTGAGCTCTCCATTCCATCTCATGATGATCTTCTAGAAGATTCCATCTAGGCATGCTCTTTCCTAGGCCAACCTGTTGCCAGGCTAGCATCTTATCTGTGCGTAACCAATCATGATTTTCATGTGTTATGCCTTGGGTGTTCGAATTGGCTAATTCCTAGACCTCCTTTTACACATCACGTGCACTATTTGTCTCCTTAATCCTTTCTCTTACATGATTTTTCCTCACGTGCCATTCTATAATTGGTTTCCCGCATGCCTAAGTGCCTTCAAACTTGGTCAATATTCTAGGGGCCCCAACACTAAAATATGTTGAAGACTTGCAAGATATGTATGAGAAACTTGAAGTAGCCCATAACAAGGAAGAATAAGAGGAGATTTGTTCTGTGGAAGAATATATTGAATATAATTCATAGTACAATGTGTTTATCCCCGAAAGTTTTTTGAACGTTGCTGAAGAAGATATTATCATGCATCCATTTGATGAGAATCAAACAAGTCTTATGGAATATGATGAAAGAAAAAGTGGTGCAGAATCCACTGAAGAATAATTTTTCAACCTCACACATCTCACTACAAAATTGAGAAAATTATCTTTCTTCTACCACTCAATAGATGACTTACTCAAATATGGTGATGAAGAAATAAATGTACTAAAAAGACAATATGTGGAAAGGCTCTAGAGCATAATAGAAGGAAATTATGACCCTTAAGCCTATCATGAAATATGGAGGCATGCTTTAGCTTTGCAAAGGAGGTATGAACATCTTAAAACAATTCATCAAATGGAGGGAGAAGATGAGATGCAACCTATGGAGGAAGACCCTAATGGGTGCCCACCCTATGAGGTTTTCACCCCTAGAATATTCTTGAATGTTTTTGAAGAAGATTCTATCCTTGAACCATCTGACAAGAACCAAAATAACATCACAGAGGATCAGATAGAAGACATGGAGATGGAACCCCCATTCATCAATTTTCTTAGCTCAAAGCATGTCCCATGGGAGGAGAAACAAATTCAAAGGAAGACTATTGTTGCATGATGGATGATTCAATGCTTTCCAAAGACTCCACCAAAAATGAGGAAATATAAGATGATGGATTTCAGGTAATCATGGATAATGACCTTTCATATTTTGATCTTTTGATTAGTGATGGAATGGAGGTATGAAAATAATTGTAATAGAACCATCATACATACTAGACCTCAAAGGATGAATTCAAAATGATCATGGCTATTTTTCCTTCCTGTTTTGATATTTCAAGTGATGTAGATATGTTACATGAAGAAATGGAAATAGTCAAAGAACTAGATTCTCTTCCCAATTCAACCATGGATGATATGATGGAATAATCTCACTTCCTTTTTGAAGACAAGGAGAATGAACAATTTGAACAGGATCTCTCCCCACTCAAGGAGTAGAGTGATCATCTCGATGAAGACAAAACCTTTCATTTTTCATATGAGTAAGAATATTAAATAATGAATGATCAAGATGTAGCTGAAAATTATTCTCGTGTTGCTTCCCCAACACATTTACTCTCTAATAAGAAGAGGATGATATGGATTTTAAGCTTAAAGGAGTGCCCTTCCCATGAAGCTTGGACCTCTTCTCCTTGTCAAAAGGTGTCATGAATCAAGTATACCCATATTCGCAAGAAATTGAATCTTGGGAAACACAAAGCATGAAAGAGCTGAACGAGGATGTTTCAAATGAATTATGGGCCCATATGGATCATATTTTTAACCATCTCCTAAAGGAACAACATGAATGTTATTCCCATGAAAATGAAGACAAGCCTATAGTGAAATTATAAGAACCATCATTGCAAGACATCTTGAGGGTTGTAGAAGAGACCAAATATCCTCAACACATTATTAAAGTCTTAGATCAGGCTATGAAGATAAAAGATAGGTATGATTCTAGTTGGGATTCTCATTTTGGCATGCCAATGTTTGATGTTGAAAAAAATAAGGTGGATGAGTTTGATGAATTCCCCAATGCCTTGGGGAATGAGAGTGGATATTAAAGCGCATCTTTCTCTTTTACACAATGTAAAGAGGTTTGTGACTACAAAAGGAGGAATTTTCTTGAATCTCCTTTGAATATCTTCAATCTTAGAAATGACATATCTGTCATGGAGGAAGATAACAGATAAAATATTGAGCTGATTTGCATTGAAGAAATTTGTTCAAAGAAAAGTGGAAAGTTGTAAGATTCTTGGGAATGTGTGAAAAATTATCTACTTCTAGCCACTTCAAAATACTCTACCAATGCAAAACATGAGTTCATATAGAAAAATTCACTTACTAGTGAAGAATGCTTATATGACCAAACCAAGAGTCACAATTTTAAAAATGATATGAAGGAGGACTTTGAGCATATGCATATTGGTGATAATTTATCTAGATAACAAAGTAGCATTATGCATGATTCTTTCCAAATGATCCAAAATCATATTGCACTCACCATCATCCAAGCTCCAATTCATCTTGAACATGCTCCCATGTTGCAACATTTCATGAAGATTTATGGGGGACTTCATCTCAATGATATATCCACTATTTTTGAAAGTACTCACTTTGAGGAGCAGAGCGAGAAGTCAAGAAAAGTTATTGAATGAGAAAGAAATCAGTTTTTCCTCACCCCTTCTAAGTACCTTGCTAATATAGGATATGATTCAAAGCTTCAATCCAAGGATAAAGAGTGCTTGCATGACGAGGTCAATATTTATAGTTTTGAAAGTATGAAGGAATGGTGTATCATGCTCACAGGATATCAAGAGGAAGTCTTAAAAGGAAAAAAAATTCAAGAAGGTGACCAAATTTTCAATGAATGAAAGAATTTTCTTAGTGAAGTGTGAGTATGAGGATTGAATCATGATCAGTCGTATTCTTCTCAAGCCATGCAATTCCATCACAAAATCATGGTTTGATAAAATAACAGTTTTTGTGCTTCAAAGGTCAAACTTCAATCCATTATTTCACGATGGTATGTACTTTTCTTAACCCATTTTTAGGTATTTTTATATCCTTTCCACTCCTCTATGAATTTCCCCCCACCTGTATATAATTTCCCTTTCCTTTTGTGTGTTGTTTTCCCCTCTGGTGTGTTTCCCTTCCATTTATTTTTTTGTTTTTGTGTGTGTGTGTGCTCAATAAGGGGAGTTATGTAGCCTATCTCTCTAGTGACTCCATAAAGCCCAATGGATGAGGCACTGGTCCACAAAGAAAATAGATATTCTGGGATTCTCATGTTATGTCTTCACTACACTCAATCCATAACATTTGCCGAAGCTAGAGCCATCTATTTTCATGCAAATATGTAACAGGAAAATTTACAATTTTCAAGCATGACAACGATACCCCTGTGTTAAAATTTTCAATTTTTACCTTTCTGAGGCACCCTAAATCTACCCAGTAAGTCTAGTTTCCTCCCATTTTATGTTAAATCATTCCCCTAGGTGAGTTAGGAAATTCAAGTCAATCCCCCTAGGTGATTTTAGGAGTTCTTAAAGAATGCAAATTTTGGGCAGTTGTGGGAAGGGCTACCACTAACCTTCCCATGACTGGTGCAACCCCCTGGAGAAAAATAAAGGAAAAAAATATAAGATGGAGGTGAATTGAGGGTCTAATAAGATCAAGGAATTCATTTTCAAGATTCAGGAAATATTTGGATGAGTTGGGGTAGATCCATTAGAAACAGGGTTCCCATGCTTAAGCAGTGCATAGGGCTAAAAGAGATACTGAACTTCGGGAAGTGATTCCGGGAGCTCTGGGTGGAGTTAGGAGAAAAAAATATCATCAAAAATGGAATTCAAATATCTAAAATATGGTGAAATCATATTTTTCACAACACCTTAGTGCAATAGGTCTACATGCAGTTTTTCTCATGTATAAATAAGGATCTAGAAAAAAATTCAAATTTTTAGGGATTAAATGGAAGAATAAAGAGATTATGCCATCACCATTAGATTCATAATTCCATTTTAAGTCAATTTCATATAAAACTTTTCCAAAAATTTCCATCGGGAGCTCAAGTTATAGTCGATTCAAGTTGCCCTCAAGGTACGAGTTTGGGAGATAGTCAATTTTAGAAAAGGACACGTGTCAGCTCTAGGAGCCTGGCACATTTTGATGTCCCTTTCATCCTTAATAAAAGGGACATGAGGGACATAAAAATTTTACCAGCCCTATTTTTTGATCTGGTCAATAATGGAACCTTTCGCAATGCAATATTCAGCCCCCATGTGTTTATTGGATCTCATCCCCTCAATCATCGAGATTGTGACAAGTGGCGGCTTCTAGCTCAATGTGAAAATTGATGACCCTTATGTAACTTTTTGAAAAGTGACATGAGGGACACAAAAATGTGCCCAACCCCTTGTATCCCTCAATAGTCCCTATGTGACCCTCTTCAATGTAAGTGCTTCAGCCCCTAGGAGCTAGTTTTAGCCTAAATGCGCAACCGTTGGATGTTTGACTAAGTGTTGTCTCAGGGCATACGATGTGAAAATTGATGTCCCTTTCATCCCTTTAGCTAAAGGGACATCAGGGACACAAAAAATGTGCCCAACCCCAGCTTCAAAATTTGAAATTTTCTAACTCCTTGTTGCTTCTCCATTGTTGCCCATGAAACTCACTACCGGAAGAAAGTTGCAGAGAACTCCCAATCCACCATTGCTGCACTCCAAACCAGCTCCACCATGGCCATAAAATACTCCAAATCATGAAAACAAAAAATAATAACATCTCATGAGGTCAAATAATAAAAGATAAAAATAGAGATCTTCATCTGAAAATCCCATTGTCGTGAGACGAAGAAATCGATATATCTTACAAACCAGGGCACGAATTGAAGAACCATTTATTGTTGCATTCATAATTTTTGAAGGACATAAAATTTTTTCCAAAAAATCCAATAATTTTTCATCAAGAATAGTTCAGCAGTGAAGAAATCTTCTTCTTGGCACAACGAAGATAAAAATAAAATTTCCCGCCAAACCGGTAATCAATTGAAGTTTGAAGAGAAAAACACATAAAAAACATAATTTTCTTTGGAACAAGGCTGAAAAAACTACAATTTTCACATCATGAAAATAAGTAATTTTCTCTCATTCCTGATCCAAGGCGTGAAATGGAAATCGCTGAAAAATCTAGCTTTGCGTGAAATTTTGCACAAGCTCCATTTTTTTATATGAAGGAATGAGTTAACATTATGACCTATCATATGAAAAAAATTAGTAAAAAATGATCGATCTACCTCTTCATTTCTCAAGGTTCACGTGGGTGAAGTCACATAAAAATTGGAGGGAATGATTGTTGAAAAATCTAGTTTTACGTAAACTAGTTTTCACTGCTAGGAAGTCCCCATTTTATATGGTAATATGGAGGACTGAGTTTTCATCAGTTTTCTTCCCTATCACATGAAGAACATTAGTGAAAAAGGAAGAGATATTCCTCTTCACTTCTCAAGGTTCCAGTGGTCGAAATCGCGTGAAAACTGGAGGGAAGGATCGTTGAAAAATATAGTTTCACGTTGACTAGTTTTTGTGCCATGATATCCCTATTCTTTAGGGATATGGAGGGATATTTTTTTCTCAATATTCTACCCCGGTCCATGAAAATATTGCTTTCCCACTTGTTCAGATGAAGGAATTACTCAAAATGTGGAGTGTGAAACCCCGAAATAAAACCCATAATTCAAAGACTTGTTTTGTTGAAATTTGACACCCACGGTGCACTTACTAAAAATAATAGGCCTTCCTGCATAGGGTACTATTAATTCAGGTAATCCACCATCTTACGAGGCTATAAAGAAGGTGGTGAACACAGAGGTAGTATCACATGAAAATTCATCAAAAAGCTCATCTCGACCCGTAATTGAAACTTTCCAAAAATAGTAAGTGGTTCCACAAGCCCCTACTATAAACATCCAATATGTGCAGAAGGTGAGATGAAAATAGTAAGAAGAATGAATTCAAGATAACATATCCAGTTGAGGTTGGGAAGAGCTAGTTTGTACACTTATAAAAAATAGTAAGTTGCCCCATGGGTAGTTACTAAAAATAATAGGTTGTTCTCAAAGGGAAAGTTTGGCACAATGGGACATAGAGGGATAATCATTTAGCCCTTCACTATCACCATTTGGGGTACTAAAGGGGAAAAATCCAAAACTTACTGAAAATAGTAAGTTGTCCTTTTTAAATAGCTAGTAAGTGTCAAGGATACATGAGTTTCTAGTTGGTAGTTGTAGTTGGAGTTTGGAGAGGAGTAATCAGTTACAAAGTATTGGTGTAGTAATGGTCATTTTCTATTATAGAACAAGACATCCATCATGGTCTCGATGACATACTCATCATGTATGTAGAGCATATGGGTCATTCCAGAGAGATAAGTAGGTCATAATAGTGTGACTGAGAATCATCAAGGGCATGGTCTACAGGTCATATTGAATCCTCTTCGGAAAAGTATTAAACAATGTTTTTTAACACTTAGTTTGTGCGTTGAATAAAGTTTGTGGTTCTCACTAAATGGGGAAATTAATTCAAAATTTATTCAAGGGAGAAATATTCGTTAGTACGGAGGATTTCCAATGTCATAAATTTTCATTCAATGTCCATAACTACATCCAATAATTCAAGAAGTTTTTCACGAGGAGTCTTTTCCCTACATCATTTCACTCTTCCTTTATTTCCATCTCTTCTTTCTTTCTCAATGGTAATTCTTTGTTATGCTTCATCATTTTATGTTTTCATCCTATTCACTTAAGTGACATATTTTAATTTTTAAAAAAAGTATTTTCTTGAAATTATATGAGAAATAATTAATTAATGGAAAATGAAAGGTCAGAAGTAGAATATAGAACTGAAGAGTCATGTGAGGGAGAAGAAAGGTCAATTCAAATTGTATAAATTTGGATGATTTCCCCATCCCAAGGGATATGAATTTCTTGGAAAAACTTCTACTCTGTAGCATTGTGAATCATGGTAGATGGATTCAAGCTTTGTATTCATCACTTCACATAAATAAAGGATACACTTCTTCTCTTTTACCTTTTCTTATTTTTCCTCTATTCTCTCTTTCATGCACTTTGCAAGTGTAGTTGATCCTGCATGGAGTTGGAGAGGAACTTCGTGTTCTCGATAGATGAATCTAAAAACTTGGTATTTTAATTCATTGGTCCCACTAACTTCATTGTGAATTCTTCTATATTGAAGGTTGAACTACTCTAGTTACTGGGTGTGAGTTCTGCAATCTACTCACGATAGTAAACTTTATTTCCTAATTTCCCTCTTTTCCCCCTCAACGTTGTAATTTGTACCCTTGTACCCATCTACAAGCACTTTACCACAGGTTCAGTGGAGTGTCCCCGTGTGATCCCTGATAAAATTTTCCACCCAAAGCATTTAGCCTAGGATTAGAATTAGTTTACATTCAATAATGGGAGTTGTACCATTCAATGCAGAGAGGGGTAGCCCCATGAACAATGGTAGAGATACATGATATTTCCACCCGAAAAAATTTCTCACCAACACAATAGACAAATGATAAATAGATGTAGAGATCTAGAATTCAAGGTTGAAAGGAAGGTCTTGTGCAGCTTAAAAGGTGGTCGGGGAATGTGTATATGCTATCTGACTGGAATCAAAGTAATTGTACGAGAAATATTCAGTCTCTTACTGGATATAATGAAGGAACTAGATTTGATCCTCCATGTTTTGTTCCTCAATGGAAAATTAGATTGCACATAGTGTAAATTTGTGTAAGATGTTGTATTGTTCCTAAAAAAGGGGTGTTGGACTATTGGAATATCATAGATGTTTGTAATTGGATGTGAATGGCTAGGAACTACCATCTAACAGAGATCCATACCTGGAAACAACATGTTAAATGCATAGAGAAATTGATAAAAATGATGAAAAAATGATAAATTGTTAAAAAGATAGATTTTGACAAGAATTTTAGGTGATGCAGCCCAGTTGTTGGTGATTAGAGTGAATCACTAGTGATTACTTTAGAAATGGACAGTTTTGCTAAAAATGATGATAAAACTTCTATGTTGATGTTTTTGATCTATTTTAATGTTTCCTATGAATCTAAAAGGATGGGAAAAGATGTAGGAATACCTTTGAATGGATGTGGAGCTAAACAATGCCTCAAATATTCAATGTGAATGATATGAAATGTTGTGTTGTCTTGTCATATTTTCTGGATTTTGAATGATGAAAAGTGGTTATAAAAATTTGTTGTAGATGATTAATAATGATGCCTAATGATGTCTGAGTATTCCTGAATGTTGAGAAGTCAAAAAGATAAGTGTGGGCATGAATGAAGAAATTCTAAAGATCCTAGAGAGAGAGTTCAAAGTTATTATTTATAATCATTGGTGATTAGGTATAATCATCGTCGATATGATTTTTTTAGGGAAACAACTAGGAAAGTGGTTGAAACCACTTCTAATCAAGGATTTTTGGTTTTGGATTTTGGTAAATGGTTAAGGGAAGGTTGGGTGTGAGGTGTAGATGTTAGGAAGTATTATAATATATGTTTCAATGGTTTTGGAAATGGTTAGAATTTATTTTGGATAGTTAGGTGGTTTTTAGGAGGGATAAAATGAGATTTTATAGATGTAAGTTGTATTTACGGGGTGTGGGAGGATATTTACATGGTGTAAATATTGTGAAGGAGTTTTAGACTTAGGATGAGTGTTTATAGATTAAGTAATGTGACCAAATGACTTTGATATGATTTAATATTATTGAGAACATAGTGTAAGTGGTCAAGGAAATTAGCGGTGTTACTTTTATGTGTCTACATTTTCCCCTTTTCTTTGAGTAGTTTAGTTTAAGAAAAGTGCTAGATGAAAATTATTTAAAGGTTGATTTGTTTTTTATTGGCTATCCCCCCTCAAAGTGGGGTGACTATAATGTAGTGTAAGGAACACCGGTTTGATAAGTTGGTTTTTTGATGTGTTTCATTTAAAATTTCTCGGAAATGGGGTATCGAAATGATAGGTGCTAACATGGAATAAAGTGATAGGGTAACCAAAGGGTTCATTTCCTATGGACATATGACTCATAAGGGAAGGATGGTAGGAGGAGGACGTCAAGTGACGAGGGTCCAAAGGGATCATGTCCCATGGAAATATGATTTTCTTGTACTAAGTTAATTTTTAAGTGCTGATGATGGGGTCTCTAAATGAGACATTTTTGTCGAAACATGTGGTAAAATGTTTTTGAGATGTCAAAAAATTTGAATAATTTTGTTTAGATTGCGAAAAATGTGTTAGGGAAAAAAGGGTGATGAATTTCTAGCGATTTATGACAATCACCAATGATTCATGTGAGTTGCTAATAATTCACATAATCGTTAGCGATTACTGCGAAAGCTTTAGGAGGATATAAAAGACAAGTTTAACGGAAAATATTTCATTTGTGTGACTTGATTTATGAGTTGGAGAGATAATTTTAGGGATAAATCAAGGTTTTGGATCCATGGCATTAGTGAGCAGAAAAAGGAATCCTACGCATGTGGAGGTTGGCCCTTGATTTTGTTGTTTTTCTTTAGTTTTAGCTAGTTTTTAATTTATTGTTGTTAGGGCATGTATCCAGAGGGTTTGGTTTTTAAATCATCAGAATCATTGGTGATTCAGGTTGCATCATCAGTGATTCAAGTGAATCGGTGGTGATTTATCTTTTTTTTTCTGCGACCGAGTTTATTTGTTGGCAACCAACTTGTTTAATGAAGTTTTTAATGAAAAGTATGATGAGGATGTATTTTAATATGTGTTTGTATGTTTTTATTATGGTTTCGTGCGTATGCCAAGATGACTATCCGAGATAGGATTCCATTGATCCTAGTGGAGGTACAGGAGAATATATCAGATAATGATTGAAGTCATGTGGAGGATGTGGGATTTATAGGGATGTAAAATTATAGATGAATTCATAGATCTCAAGGATTATTATTAGCTTTGATGGAGAGATGGGACCCAACCACATGTATATTTTGGTTACCAACAACTTAGATTATGATTACTTTGGAGGATGTACATAGGATTACAAGGCTATCAATCCATGGGGAGGGCATTTACTGTATTGATGATATAGAGACGAAGGATGTGATGAGGTAGTTGTATGAGAATTATGTCATGTATGTGAGATATACTTTAGGAGTTTTTTATTATCAGTATTTATACTCTATCGAGATACAGATTTGTACCTGGATGGTGATGTTGATGATGGGGATTTCATGTTTTCCTTTTCTAGATTACGGAGGTGGTAGATTTCTATGGATGATGACTAGAGTAGTTACAGAGATGACAGAGCATCGTACTATCTTTGCATGGTCCCCTGTACTACTAGCACATACATAAATGGAGTTTTGGGCTTGGAGATTCCACAAGATATTTGGTATAGATATTGTGTTTATGTTATAGTGTTGGGAATTTGAGCATATTGATATGGCTCATCCCTATGGTTTTTCATGGGAGGCGTGGATATGATTGATAGATCTACTACTTTTTTAAGATGGCAGAGTGATGCAGGAAGATCAAGATGGGTGAGGAAGGAGGATTATTATAGATATCCTTACATGGCTGTAGGTGGGAGGTGTATTATGGAGACCATATGTTGATTCTCCACTATGCCCAAGATTAGAGCGTGAATTTTATATGTTATAGCAAAAGATGTGGGTACAGGGGAGATGACCGGGGAGTGGGAGCTTGTCTAATTTAATAGTGTTAGCTAGAAATTTTATCTGATTCAGGATGTATCAAATGCCCCAGTACCATATAGATAAGATGAGGGAGATGAAAATACTCCCAAGGTAGTTGTGGGACCACCACTTATTATTCTTGATAAGAGGGGAGCCATGAGTATAGATGAGTATGAAAATGTGGTGCCTATTGATGATTCTAGAGTGACTACTGGTTACAAGCGGTGTTGGACTTGTGCTTATGCTGAGTTTGAGAGGAGTCAATTGATTTAGAGAGGGAGGAGAGTGTTTTCCTGAGTAGAGGGAGAATAAGAGATTTTTGATGTGAGTAATGATGAGGACGATGATGGAGAGGGGGAGAATCTAGAGGTTTCTGTTACACAGTTGATGACCGAGAAGGCCACAATGGATACTGAGAGATATGGCTTATGGGTGGAGCGAGATGATCTGATCAGTGTACAGGATACCCATATTAGTGATAGGGATAGTCTTATAGCTGAGTGTGATGGGCTCATGAAGTAGTTGGCATAGGCCATGAATGGCCAAGAAAATTATAGATAGTAGTAAGAGACCCTAAAACGGGCTCTAGGTATTATGAGAAAATTATTCTTTGGTGAGGAGTTGGCAGCCCGAGCCTAGGCCAATAGTTAGATTGGTACATAAGGCATGGTCAGCTATTCCCACTATCAATATTTATGAGCAGAGTTGACATATTATGAGGAATTAGTGATACAGGGATTTCCCAATGTAACTCTTTATGATGATCATTTAGTGCAATGAAGGGAAGCTCCTAGTGTTTTTGCAACGAGTGTGGGTCAACCACTTCAAGGAACAGATGGAGGTGAGGGAGGTGCATCAGGAGGATTTGGTTACAGAAGTGTTGTTTGTGTGAGTGCATTTCTTGTAGGTATCCACTTTACTAGATAGTTTATAATATGTTTTATATTTTGATATGTGTATGAATATTTTACAAAGCCTTGATGTATATATTTTGAAATATGAAGTGAGGGGACTCTTGATGATGTATTTGAGACTTTGATCTTGATTATATATATAATGACATGATTTGATTTGTAATTTTTGTGTTGGTTTTATTGTGATGTGATTTTTATGACTTTGTTTATTTTGATGAATGTTAATGTTTTTTATTTATGATGATCATGTGATGGAAATATGGAATGTTAATATATGATTTGCATGTTGCATGGTAAATGGTGATGTAATATATTATTGTGACTTAGATATGATTGAATTTGTATCAAAATTTATTTTAAATTTTTAAGATAGAAGTAAAATTTGAATGATTGCATTGATATTGTATTTGATGAGTATAAAAAATACTGAAAGCACTTGCACTTTTGACCTTCGTAATAAATGTTATTATGAGAATATCAGTAGGTAGTCACACATGGGATATTTTATAGTGATGGAGTAATAAGATCTACCTTCCTAGAGCATGAAAAGAGTAACATATGTAGGTTGTGTGGGGGAAAAAAGTTCTTTCAATAGTTTTATAGAGAGATGCCCCAGATTTATATTTTTTCGTTTTAGGAAAATGATCGATGTAGAAAGTCTACTTTTATGGGAAATTTTGTCGATGTAGGAAGCTCTCCTAGGATGCTTTGATATTTGATTTTTTAAAAGGTTTATCAATGTGGGGATAATTTTTACATGGGTAGCCATCCTTTGAGGGAGTTGTCTACAATTCTTGATTTTTTTGATTGTTTGATATTTACAGATATTTGTCCTTCGAGGGACTAGTCTATGATTTAATGAGTAGTTGTCATTCAAGGGATAAATCTACAATATGATTTGAATAGTTATCCTTTGAGGGATCAATCTATTATTTTTTATAAGAACATTCATACATATTTTTGAATTTTTTAAGTTGAGGGAAAAACCTTAATAGACCATTTCAAGGAGGGGAGGAAATGTGTAAATGACCTACACACTTATGCCCCATGACAAGATTTTTAGTTGGTAGATAGGGTTGGATGAATGTAATTATTACGGGGTTCCCATAAGGGGGAGCTTGTCCAATTGAAATATGTGTTGAATAGAGCCATTGTGGTCATCTTTCAAGCTACTAAGGAGAGTAATGAAGAAAGCCACATAATTTCAAATCATTATGATGATAAGATGACTAGTTGATAGTGGAATAAGATCTTTAATGTAACTACTATCATGATGTTCAAAGGTTAAAAGTATAAATCCCATAAGTACAAGGCATTCAAAGTTTATTTTTTAGGTGTATTGTCAAAGGATGCTAGGAGATACGCTCCCGAATCATACTTCTAAGTAATAACATATGAAGTAGTCCAATTTCGAGGGAAATTTCCATGTTTACTCCTTTCTAAAGTAGTGAAATTTTGATTTTATTTAAGAGAGAGATCACCTATTTCGAATTCATGTTCTTTTACATGTTTACTATATGTGTGTTTGATGCGGTCTTGGTGGACATGATGATGTTTGAGAGATGTCAAGCATTTTTCATCTAATAATTTTAACTGTGTTAAATTTTATTTTCAATAATATTCTTTAGGGATAAAGTAAAGAGAGATACAAAAGGTGATGGGACTTGAACTTCAAGTGTAAGAACTACCTCGGATCCATAGACTAGTGAAAATGACGTATCACCTGTAGGAGTATGAATGATAGTCTGATAAGCCTTTTAGTGTAATATCATAGCACCCCAAATGACCTCTCAGATTTGGTGTTCCAAACTTGTCATTTGATGTGATTCGCATAAAATTGATTTTTCCCCAAAAGTGTGGGACATAACAAATGGGAAAACTCTCTAGATTAAGGTTGGTTCCTATTCCTTTTTCTAGGTGCATATATGAAATTTGCAAAGGATTGATTCTTAAACCTAATCTAATATTTCCAAGGAGACAAGGATGAAAGGAATGCACGAAATTAAAACTAAGCTAGCCAGGTGATACACCAAAGGAATGACAAACATTTGTTTTTCCAATAGGCACAAACCAAAAAATACATACAATAATTAAGCACAAATAACCATTTTGTAATGAAAGACCAGATGAAAGCAATGAAGACAAGAAAGGGTCGAAAATCAGCCACAAACATATATTATTGCTCTACAGATTTGATACAATGCATTTACAAAATGGCCAAAAGGTAGAAAACGTATTGTGATCTAATAGAAGGTCTGAAACTCCATGAATTCATTTTCCTGAGGAAGAGGGGAGCCTGTAAAATAGAAGAATGTCCAACCCTTTACAATGATTCCCATCCCTACTTTTATAGATTCAACACAGCGGGAAGGAGAGAGAAGAAAGAAAAACTGGTCGAAGTTGAACCACTGCTATCAATTCCTCTTGTAAAAATTTCCCCCAAATCTGTCTTGACTAAATCAATTTCTTGTTCAGTGCCTCGAAGGAGGAGGAAACATTAGATCAGATCAAATCTGATCTAGTTTTTGGGAAAAAATAGATCCTACATTAGTATCCCGAAGACATTTCTCCATTTTCCTCTAACCTAACCTCTCCAAACTTAAAGTTTCAGATCTTCATGATGTAGACGATACCGATATCTTTCCAATGGTTCCATATTTGCTGGATTTCAAGCCCCGAGTCGAAATATATGCCCCTTTGAAGTTTAAAGTAGGTCTGTACAAAATAGCGGGAAAACCAGTTTGAAAATGGGCCCCCTTTTGAAACCGGACATGTGGAGGGTTGGCGCATGCCTGAGGGAAACCTCTATATTTTTATTTTGGAGTAGCATGGGGCTGACATGTGGTTTCCTCTACGACTTGCTCTATTTTTTATGTTTTTGGCTAAGTCGTTTACTCGGCGGGGTTAAATATCTGACCGGGGACACGCAATGGCCTGATGCATGCTTGGAAACCTCCCCTTAATTATGCTCTTGAATTAGTACCATTTCGACACTTAGCACCCTCCGCTAGCCTATCTCAATGCATTTACTAATTAACCCAACCATGTCCCTTTATATAAATAGACGCGTAGAGGTTTCACGCTCACTTAAAAGTCTGCTCAGTATTTTCCTTTGGAGGAGCATCGGGTTGACATGTGGAAACCTCCATAGCTTATTTGGAATTTTCAACAGCCTCCCTTACTTTTTCAGACCCTATACAATGTGGCAATCCTGCACTCATTTGGGTCTCTGCTTTTAGATTCACCCTTGGGGACATGCCGAGCTGACTGGAGGAAGCCTCCACTAGCATTTCTATACTTAGCCTTTTTTGAGGCCCGCCTTGTCTTCCATTTGAATTTTAGCTTTGACTCTACCACCATTTTGGGCTTGGGACATGTGGGGGCTTGGCACTTATTCAAGCCTCCCTTTTTGGATTCAACTTTGGTGATGTCATGGACACTTGGCAGCGTTCGCTGTCTCCTCCGTACTTAGTCAATTTTTGGACTCATTCTGAACTGTTCTAGAGCCCAAAGACTTAGAACCTTCGTCACTCCTTCCCATTTGAGCTTCTTACTTCTTTGACATGGTTTCCTCCTTCCCCGACCCTCCTATTCCATTTCTGAGCTTGCTTATAGTCTGTTTAATGGATTTAAGGCATGGATTCACTCGACAAAGTTGTTTTTTGAAATTGTCTTGCACATGGTCGTTTGATCTTCCACATTCCCCGCCATTCCATTGTAGAGTCCTTCTACAACCTATTTTTAGTATTCAAATGTGATTTCATTGGTTCTTTCTATGCGGGGTCGTGGCTGATCTAATATTTTTCCGGGGGGAAAAATATGGGTAACAAAGCCCAAAGAGCAAATTGGATCTGAAGATGTCAGTTCCTACTTACATCATCTACTATTTTTATGAGGATTTTTTTGATTGTTTTGTTATAATATTTAGCCTGTCCATTTTCTTGAGGATAATATTGTGATGAAAATATAAGTTTTATATTTAAGGTGTCATAAAGTTTGTTAACATCCTTGTTTTTGAATGATTTTCCATTGTCTGTGACAAGTTTGTGAGGAATAAAAAAGTGAAGTATGATGTATTGATAGATGAAGTCTATAGTTTTATTTACTTTAGTTAAATTTAAGGGAATTCCTTTAACCTATTTTGTAAAATATTCAGAGGTTGTGATGATAGAGTGATGTTTTTGAGAAAAGTGAGGGTTAATAATGCCAATGAGGTCTAACCTCCATTATGAGAAAGGCCACAAGTCTTGATATGGTTGTAAAGCTTGAATAGGAACGTGGATGAGGTATGAATGTTGTTGACATTTAATGCATTTCTTAACATATGTGCAATAATGTTGATTAATGGTAGGCTAGTAATATCCCATTCGTAAGACATGTTTAGGAATAGTGGTACCATTAAAGTGTCCATCACATATACCATCATGGAATTATTGGATGGATTTAACATATTCATGGGATTTAATGCATCTTAGTAAGAGGCCATCAAATACATGCTTGTAAAGGATACCACCTATAATGACGTAGCGATTGACACGTTGGAGAAAAGATATTTTGGCATTTTAGGATAGATCGGATGGGATTGTAGATTTTGAATGGTAGTGAAATATATGTGTGTACTAAAGATCAATTGAATTATTGTTGATGATGTTGATGACATGGAGTTCATTTTTATGAGATGGTTCATCTAATCTGTGAATAACTACAATTTTTTTTGGAATTTTCAATTGATTATTTGGTTGATAAAGGAATGAGGGATCCTAAAGAGGCCATGGTGTCTATAAAATTATTAGAGGATTGGGAAAAATTTGGATGGTGATCGAGTTATTTGAGGATAAATTCACCATTGGCTTTATATTTTTGTAGGATTTCATTTTTAAAAATTGATAATCTCCTTTAGTTTGATTAATGATGAGTTACGATTCTCCATAGATTTCTAATATTTGAACACCTAGTAGGATAACAGTTTGTAGACCCATTATTAAAGCTTCATACTCAAACATGTTATTAGTACATTTGAAGTTAAGTTTAAATGATAGAGGAATATGAGTCCCCAGGGAGGTATTATGACAATATCACCCCTCCCCCTTGTTGGAATTAAGATCCATCAAAGAAGAGTGTCATTTTGATAGGATTGAATTTGTGTTTGTTGACAGTGTTGATAGATTCATTAGGAAATTGTTCATAGGGAAGTTGAGTATCAGGAAGGGGTGCTTCCATAAGTTGATTGGTGATGGCTTGACCCTTAATAGATTTTTGTGCTATGATTCTAGGTCAAACTCGGTCATGAGCATAATCCATTGAGTGATGTGATCACTATGATATGGTTTAGAGTGCATGGTTTTGAAAGGATTAAAACTAGTGACAATGTAAGTTTTGTAATTGAGTAGATAGTGTCATAGTTTGGAGGTTGCAAAGTCTAAGGTGCAACACAATTTTTTAGCTTCGTTGTAATGTGTCTCATATTCATGGAGGGTATGGATTGAGTAGTAGATGGATTATTCAAGTCCCTTCTTGTCTCGGTGATCGAGCATGGATCTTAACACATGATTTGTGTGTTGAGAATTTTTTTTCCTTTGTGGTTGGTTTGATATTACAATGGGAAAAACTGACTCAACCTCAAGTATGGTGGGGTTTCTAAGTTACCCGTGAGATGTGATAGGTGTATGATTGGTTGTGCTCTATGAAAAATTGGTACAAGCTCCTCTCCTATGAATAATCCTGTAAATAAAATACACTGCACAAAATGAAATTATTTTAATAGGTAGGCATTTCCCATGGATGGCTAAACATCTATGAGTGTCAGGTGAGGAAGCTAGGCTAGAGGAAGATGACAAACATTATGGCTAAAAAGGAAAGGGAGGAGAGACAACTCAAGTATAGAAAATCTTGTGAAAGGGAGATGACTAGACAACATGAGGTTACAAGTGTGATGGATCTATGGAGGCAGACATTGCGGGAAGGAGTGGAGGTTCATGTGGAGGATGTGGAACCTGAGCAGTCTGTGCTACC
The DNA here is from genome assembly GCA_019776745.2 of Taxus chinensis. Lineage (NCBI taxonomy): Eukaryota > Viridiplantae > Streptophyta > Pinopsida > Cupressales > Taxaceae > Taxus > Taxus chinensis. The sequence goes on from CM034154.1 coordinate 415,545,651, forward strand.
CCATCTTGGTAAATACATGAGAGAAGTCCCTTCAACTTCTGATGAGATTTATTCACATGGAAAAAGGAGAGTATTTGGCATGCATCTGAACCCACCGGGCAACTATCCCATGGTGCTTGGTTTTCAAAATCAAGGGATAAGTATTGCTAACCTAATTGGTATTGGTTGGAGTAACCGATCTATTCCCATGAGATATAATTTCTCGTTTGGAACATCGATGGTTATGCAAACCATTTCGTTATTTGGAGGAATTTTTTAGAAAGGTACAAATACATAAGGTTTGGGTATCACATTTAAGAGTGGCACGGGAAACACAACTGGCAGTGGGACAATATCACAAACCATCGGCAAGTAGTTCAGTGGGACATTGGGAACATTAGGTGTGACCATTTCAGGCCATTTTTTGGCTACAAGAGGTAGATCTAGTGGTATACGGGTTAGAGGATCTAGTGGACCTAGAGGATATAGAGGATCTGGTGGGTCAGGAGGAACATGACCTAGTGGATCTATTGGATCTAGTGGAGGAGGAAACACCAAAGGAAACCAAGGCTCTGGATTAGGAGGACAAGGGTCGTAACCACCTCCATAAGTAGTTTTTGAGATGTCTCTACACTTACCATACTATAGGGTTATTGAAGATGTTGCAAATCATATGCACAAGTGTGACTTAATATGGCACACGAAAGGGATCACTACTACAGAGCAGAAGGCAAGTTATTTTGTAACGGCATTACAAGGGCGCGCACATAGTTGGTATCGAAAGTATGAACCACATCATATGGTGGTAGACTACACTGCATTGAATAATTCCTTCCTAGTAGATTTCTATATCCCTAAATTTGAGCAGAAGAGCATTAGCACTCTGAAGGAGATCCAACAAGAAATGGTAGAGAGTGGGAGGGAGTACGACACATGGTTCAAAACTATGTTGTAAAAACTATCCTATGACATTCACCTTTCTCAACATTCTCAATGGTTTGTTGGAGGATTAATAACATTTTTTAGAAGGGCATTATCACACAATACTTTCATAAACCAATGCAAGGCCTTGGAATCTACCTTACACGTTGAGGTTGTTGGGAGCATTGATATTGTTGTTAGCCCTTTTTGAAGTCTAAAAGTGTTTCAATGGCCAAGCAGTTGGAGAATTTATCTGTAAACTCAGGGCATGAGGTTCATAGTGGGCTTTGGTGTAAAGACTATGAAGTATAAGGGCATGAAAAGGATAGTTTCCCTCAAAATTTGGTACGTGCCATGGTGGTTGACGTTAAGATCTGCCATGGGGATCATAATGCAAATAGGTGCCCTCTACTACAACACGCAATCCGCAAGAATGTTTCTTATTATTACAAAATTTTAACCTCTATGACCCATGATACCAAGGATTGTAGACTGATTGACTAGATTCATGATGTTATTGATCTTGGTGTGCGTAAACTAGTATTACAATAAGTTCCAAGGATGATAGTCATCACTATAAAGGGCGCACATATAGATTAGGACATAGAAGAGGTTTTTGTGGTGGATTTCATGGTCGCAGTAACCGTAGTGGATGATGAAGTGAATTCTCACAAGGAACCTATTATAACCATGGATCTACATAGCATTACAAGCGTGAGTGTCTTAATCTATTGCAATGCTTGTGGTATAGGAAGAAACATAAATACGAAGAGTTTCTAGATCTTTATGAGCATATGAACCAACAACATTGGAAAGAAAAAGGTGTTGGGATGGCAAGTATAAAGAAGGATGATCCACAGTGGATGCCAAGAGTGGCAAGTGAGTCAAGACTAGAACTTATATTGGTGATGATGTGAGAAAAGTGTTAGTGCAGGATCACAACACCCCTGGATGTTGATCAGATTTCTAGGTTGATCACTCTAGCAGCCAGTGTGATTGCACAACATTGAAACCTCTCTCCAAGTGTGGGGACTTGTGAAACTGAGAGAGGAATCTCTAGATTAGATGCTGGTTCCTCAACTCCTCTGATTTAGATCTATATTTGCACAACTATAGAGGTTCAGATCCTAATCCTACTCTAAATTGTAAGGAGACAAGGATAGAAATGCAAAGAATTGAAACTAACTAAAGATGGTGATGCACCAAAAGGAGTGGTGAAACATTTTTGTCATGCAAATAAACACAAACCAAAGATTGCAACATAAATCATACACAGGCTGATAAGATATAATTTAGGATCTGAAATGAAGCAAATAATACAAACAAAGGACTGAAACCCATTCACAAAGCTTGCATTATCATTTCCATTATCAAAACCACTGCATTACAACCTCATAGAGGTAGAAAACCTGTTACAATATTTTAAGAGGTCTGATTCTTGCAACAATCACTTGCTGGAGGTGAAAGAAGAAGATTGCTATGCCAAAAAGTGTTCCTCTCCTTAAGAAATGAGCCAAATCTGGCTTTTACATTGCATGGGTCGAGCCCAGGAGAGAGAAAATGTACAAAACATGGGAGCCCATTCCTCCTTAACTACAAATGCATTAAAATGGCATGGGGGACCTTAAAAACCCATACCCTGTCATTCTTGACTGAATTGGAGGAGAATGTGACCCATTCTGCATTAAATTTGGTCGCTGAAATGTCGCTTCTGGCCATGAACATGGGTCAGAGCCGTTTCTTAACTTTATCTCTCTAGACTGAACCAAAATTCAAGATTGACCCCTGAATCATGTAGACAATTTTGTAAGATTTCCAATGATATAAAGAACATGTAAATCCGAGCTCTGGATTGAAAGATATGGCGATCTGAAGATTTAGGGCACAAAACAAGCAAAAATGGGTTTTGAAAATTTTTCCCGCACTCTGCCACCTAGATGACACATGTTGGGTGCTGATTAGATGAGAAATTATCTCTCCTTCCCTTACCCGTGGGTTTTCCTTGAAAGTTTTGACTTTTTGTAATTTTGGAAAATTTCCCATTTTTTCCCCGCATCCCCGCCACTTGGAACACGTGGCATGATCTGGTTGGAGGATAGGGGCATGGGGTCATCCTTTACCTTTTAGTTTTTTGGCCAAAATTTTTTCCAAATTCTCTAATTCCTCCCCGAGCTCCACACTTCCCTGCTCCATTGGACACGTGTGTTGTGTCTATTGGCTCGGGCCAACGCTTCAAACCTTTCCCTTTGAAATTTTGGACATCTTCCCTTGTAACACGTGGCATTTTCTAATTCGTCCGCGGGCCTGCTAGCTTTTTGCATCTTCCGCGTATCTTTGGCCTGGTTGTCCCGAACTGTTTAGGACAAATTCCTTCGATCTGCCCAATTCGGGCTTCTCTGTCCCTCTTTGAGGTGAAGAAACGTGGCATTATTTGATTGGCTCTCAACTCCTTTAGCTCTCTACGTCCCATGCGTCCCTATGTCCCAACTGTCCCAGTGTGAAAGTTCTCTGTTTCGGCCGATCCGGGTGGTTCGTGTCCTTTGCGTCCTCACGGCCTAGATGTCCTAGCCTGTTCTACACAGCAGTTAGTCGATTTTCTCACCTTCGGCCGGTTCACCCTTTCACGTCCCGCGTGTCCCCACGGCCTGGATGTCCCTTTGCTGCGCAGACCGCCTGGCGGCCTTTTGGCCGATTCACGCCCCGACGTCCCAACTATCCCAAGGACCGCCTGGACTAGGACTTAGCCAATTTTCATGATTTTTTCTGGCCCAAGCTTGTTTTTTTGCAAATTTTTCACCCTTTTTTAGAACTTTCTCTTTTCTCCTTGGAAAGGAGAGTTAGAAAAAAGCCGAGGGGACCCTAGAAACATGATTTTTTTCCTTGAATCAATCTATCTTTCTCGGGACCGAAGAATTTAATGCATGTTATCAAAATTTACCCTGGGGGGTGAATTTTGGATAACAATTTGGTGACTCAGCGGGGTCACCTGCCTGCTAGGTAGAAGGTATTAGTTGCCTGAAGCATTCCATTGGGCATGGAGTCATCAAATATTCTCTTTAGAACCCCAACTGACTCAGAATGTGCAAGGAGGAAGATGGAATATCACTTGATGGAAGCAAGGACTGCAAAACATCTCCATGGATAGCAAGCTGTGCCAAAGCACTTAGGGAAAAGAAAACTAACCTATAGCAAAACAATGTGCAAAAGCACTTGGAGGAATGAAAATCTAATCTAATATTTACAAGGTAGTGAATTTCCCTCTAGAAGCAACTCTTGAGATAGATTCCATTTACTGGAATCTACAGTTCTTCGCCATCCAATGGGGCCAGTTGGAAAGCATTGTTGTTCTTGCAATTCGTGACCATGTATGGGACACTCCAAATGGCATCAAATTTTGAATGCCTTCCCGGTTTTGCTCTATCCACATCCCATTTCAACACTAGATCTCCAACTCAGAAGGATCTATCCTTGGCCTTCCTATCAAAGGTCTTCTTGATCAATGCTTGATCCTTTTCCATTACTTGGGATGCCTGATTTCTGATCTCTTGCAGCTCCATCAACTCTGCATACCTCACCTCCATGGGCTCAAATTCAAGCAACTCCAGCTGCTTCATGACTTCCAATGTTGGCAACTCAAGTGACATGGGCAAGATTGCCTCTCTTCCATAGATAAGTTTGAATGGAGAGTTACCTGTGGATCTTTTGGGAGTTATCCTATCAACCCATAAGGATGATTTCAGTTTGGTATGCCAAGACCTCTGATTCTCGTTAAGAGTCCTCCTAATGATCCTCAACAAGTTTTTGTTTGTAGACTCGGCCTTGCCATTACCTTGAGGGTAATAGTTTGATGAAGTGCTTAGGTAGATACCATTCTTGACAGCCTACTCAGTCACCTTAGATCCAATGAATGCCAATGCATTATCAGAGATTATTGTAGCAGGTACACCAAATTTGGTTATTATCCCCTCATAAACGTCTAAGATGCTAGACTCATTTGCCTCTTTGAGTGCTACTGCTTCTGTCCATTTGGTGAAGTAGTCTGTGGCTGTCAAAATCCATTTGTGCCCTTGGCTTGAATTGGGATTAATGACTCCAATGAAGTCCAAACCCCATTGCATGAATGGCTGGTCAACTGAGATTGGATGAAATGGAAGGGAAACAAGTCTCTCTTTTCCTGTGAAGAATGCACAATTCTTGCACCTCTTGATCCATGCATAGTAATCACTGAAGATTTTAGGCCAATAATAACCAGCCTTCATGATTTTTAGAGCTGTCACTCTTGGTGTAAAATGACCACCAGCTGGTCCATCATGGAACTCTTCTAACACCCTTTGAATATGATTTGTGCTAATGCATCTCAGCAGCACTCCATTCACATCTTTCTTGTACAAAACTCCATCAACAATGGCATATGGGACAGCCTACAATCTGAAGTGTCTCCTTTGGGTCTTGTTCATCTCCAGAGGGCATAGGCCTGTGCCTAGGAAGTGTATAATACCTTGGGTCCAACAAGGAGTGGGGGCAGCATTGTTTTCTTCTTGATTGCCACTTGGCTCATTGTTGTCCTGGACTATCAAAACATCCTCTTCTTCATTGCATACTTCTCTTTGCTTCCCCAAAACTAGCTGCTCACACAATCCTTTCCCTCTTACCAGCTTGGTGATCCTGATCTCAATGTCATACTCCATGACACGGGTGATCCAACCTGCCATTTTCTCATTCAAATCCTTGTTGAGGAGGAAGTCCTTAACCCCAGCATGTGAGACCAGTAACTGGACCTTGTTGTTTGAGACTAAATGCTTGAATTTCTTCAAGCTTCTGATTACTGCAAGTACATGCTTCTCGATAAAAGAGTACCTCACCTCATAGTCATCTAGGCTCCAGCTGAAGAAGGCAATTGGCTGCTCATCATTATCTTTGTTCTGCTATACCAAAATGGTAGAAATAGTATCATTACCTCCAAATGCATAGAGGATGAAATCCTTGGAGAAGTCTAGGTTGATGAGAGTTGGTGCTTGAGAGATGGCTTCTTTGATTGCTTCAAAACTCTCCTTGCCTTCTGTTTTCCACTTGAAATCCATGCTCTTCTTTAACATTTTGGTGATGGGCTTGACAAGGGCTGCAAAATATGGGACAAACCTCCAAACAAAGTTTATCCTTCCCAAGAAACTTTGAAGGGATTTCTTGTGGCTTGGAAACGGTAGTGCTCTTATGGCTTCAACCCTCTCTAGATCAATTGCTAATCCTTCTTTGGAGACAACATGGCCAAGGAGATTTCCTTCATGTGCAAGAAAGATGCACTTCCTAGGATTCAAAGACACTCCAAATCTCCTGCACCTTATGAAGACTTGTCTCAAATGAGAGAGGTGGTCTACTACATTTTTTGAAAAAACAGTGATATCATCAAGGTAAATCAGCACCACATTGTTAATCAAACCTTTGAATGCCATGTCCATTTCCCTTTAGAAGGTAGCACCAGCGTTGGACAACCCAAATGGCATTTTCCTGTACGTAAAAGTTCCCCATTTGGTTGTGAAGGTTGTCTTGAATTGGTCCTCTTCCTTCACCATAATTTGATTGTAGCTTGAGTAGCCATCAAGTAGTGAAAACCTCTCGGAGCCAGCCACAACTTGCAAGATTTTCTCCATGGAAGGGAGTGGGTAATGGTCCTTGAGAGAGGCTCTATTTAAGTCTCTAAAGTCAACACACAATCTGATCTCTCCACTCTTCTTTCTGACTAGAACTAAGTTGGCAACCCAACTAGAATGCTTGATTGGGAATATGATCCTTGACTCAATCAGCTTGTCCAATTCTTTCCTCATGAGAGGCTCCATGTGTGGATTGACTGGTCTTTGTTTCTTCCTGACAGGCTTAGTATTTGGATCCAATTCAATGGTATGCTGAGCTAAGTTGGGATTGAAACCTTTCAAGTCTTCATAGCTCCAAGAAAACACATCAGGGAATTCTTGACACAGCTGTATGAACTCATACCTTTCTTGTTCAGTTGTCATCCTTCCAATTTGCAATGGTTTGTTCTCTTCTACCAAGATGGATACTGAATCCTCTCTCTTGACCTGAATGTTTGCTTTCTCCTTTCTAAACTGATCATTGGGGTTAAAAATGGACTCCAAAGTGATAAGTCCTTTGTGCAGCTTGTTAGTTCTCATCTTTACCATCTGGTCACCGTACTGCTGTTCCAATTTTTCTTGATTCTTAGCTGAGAACTCAGCTTCTTCTTGCAACAAATGGATGATTTGCTGGTCATTCTCAAACACTTGCCAACTGACATTGTTATTTGGCACTGAAGGCCTCACAATCACATTGATGTTTAGCTGTACCTTGTCATGTTGAATGCTTTCCACAATGTCAAAGGCTGCCCCTACTGCTGCAAGCCTGTCAGCAGCTTGATTCTCTTTCCTAGGAATGGATTTGATGTAAAAACCCTCAAAATCTTCCATGAGGTCCCACACCCTGTTCTTGTAGCACCTGAGAATTTCATTCTTGGCAGCATGTTGTCCCTTGACATGATTTATAATCAATTCACTGTCACCAAAGACTTGCAAGTTCTTTATTGCCGATGCATCCCTTGTACTAAGGCTTCATATTCAACAGTGTTATTGGAGCATGCAAATTGAAATCTAAAAGATGAATAGTACTTTATTCCTTGAGGTGAAACAAGCATAGCTCCACCTCCTACACCTTGTCTACTCCTTGATTCATTAAAAAACAGCTGCCATACCTCATTGTCATCTTTGTGGTTTGGCTTGGTGATGTTAGGAATAGGCTGATTTTCTTCGTGTATGCAATAGACTCCTAGCTCAGATTCTTCCACTTCTTGATAAGGATCAAATGCATGTATCTTGTTTTCCCATTCATCAAGAGTTAGATCCGGGATGCTTCCAACCTTGGTGTCAGCCTCATCAGTGCTTGGGTGATCTTCTTGATCAAATGCTGAGCAATTGGCATTAATCTGACTTGGAGTATAAGGCTCAATATGCAAGTTTGCAATAGGTTTTGACCTGATTATAGCCTTAGTTCCATACCTCGTTCTGAACAGCATGTGTGACCAATCAACAGACAAATATCCCCAATCTTGGCTATGAAGTCCCTTGACAAGCATAGGGTAAAGAGTGGTGGAAGGTCTATGACTGATACATCTTGTAAAACAACAACATTTGGACATGCATGCAAGGTAAGACTCAAGTTTCTAATCACTCCAACTGTTGTTACTACTGTCCCATCTAGCTGCACTACCCCTTTGGATATTGTTTCATACCGGAGCCCTAGCTAATCAGCTATTTGTTTAGGCATTACTGAGCTACTTGCCCTAGAGTCTATCATGCAATTGTGCACTAGCTGATTTCCAATGATCAATGAAACATAGAAAGGAGGGGGCTTCAACATTTTAACTTGCCGACCTCCATGATTTCCCTCAGGTTGGGCATCATTTGTGAGCACTTTGTCTTGCATCTAAACTTGCTGATTCGAAGTTGGCCAGTCCTTCATGGCAGCTTGCAGTAGATCTCTTTGTCCTGGGATAGATAGGGATTCCCACATTGATATATTGACGTTTGTCTTCTTCATCTGATCAATGATACTGAATGGTGATGAAGGATCTCTTTGCTATCCCTTTGTTTGTACATTCACTCATTGCATGTGGGCAGCAACAACTGGTATTTGAGTTGGCCTAGGGGCTATTCTTGGCTGCCCTTGTGCATTTGAAATTGGAATTTGCTTGCCAATCATTTGTGGAGCCATGGAAGGTTGTGGATTGGTTGGGGTTAATGGTTGTTCTTCACCCAAATTCCTCATTTTTGACCTTGTGTTGGCTGCAACACCTTGAGAAACTACCTGGTTCATGCCAAAAAAATCCTCTTCTTGCCAATTTACCAATGTGGTGTCATTTGGGGCTGATTGATGTTGGAATGTTTCTTGTTGTTGACTGTTTCCTTGACTGTCCTCACCCTCTGCACCAGTAGTTATCACCATTAGTGATTGATTCAAAGCACCATTGAAGAACATGTATTGGTTATGAGGCTCATTGCATGGAAAACACCAATCATACTCCTGGGCAATGTTGTTTTGTGTTGGCACCAATGCCTTAGAGGCAGATATGGCATTTGGATTGTAGGGCTGAAATGATCTATTGGCCAGAGGCCTTGTTCGATTCATATTTGCAGCTGGATTAGGTGGCCTTTGTGGTTGGTATGGCTGCCTACTAGGCTGAGCTTCGGTTTGATAAGAAGGTCTAAAACCTTGGGCTTGCTGCCTTTTGAGAGTAACCAGCTCATTGCCTAGGTTTTGCAATTGCTTCATGACTTCTTGAAGCTCATTTGGGGCACTTGGAGATGAAGTGGAAGCTTCATTTGAACTCTGATTTCTAGGAGTGGGAGAAGGAGCCAAACTAGGTGCTTGATTGGTGTTTGGGCTCTCTAAACTTGGAAACAATGGCATGGGAGGTCTAGGGGCAAGTTTGCCAGCTTGGATCAAACAATTTTCAGCCCTAATGGCAATGCTATAAGCCATAGGGATAGTTATGCCTCCCATGGACTGAATTAACATAGAAATATCAGAATTTAGAGCTTTGAGATAGTAGAGAAAAGAACCTTCTGTTGTTGGCCTGACTGCCACTGGAATTCTCTCCCAAGTCTTTTGTAATCTGAAGTTGAAATCGGTCAGCTGATCATTGAGAGCTCTCTTGATGGTTGTCAACTACTCCAAAAGAGACAAGTTGTCTCCCTTTTCTCCAAATTTCTCATGAAGTGCTATACACAGCTGATTTCAATTTGTGATAGAACCAACTCCAAGGATCCTAAACCATTGCAGTGCTTTACCCTTAAATGAAGATGCCAGTAACTTGACAGCCACTTGCATTTCATTGATTTCATGGATTGCAAAAAGGTTGGCAATGTCTTTAACATGATCACCTGGAGTAGTCTGATTTTCTCGAGTGAAGTACGAAATGTTCTTCAAGGCTGCAATAGGAATTGGATGTTGTGCATTGAGGGCAAGTGGGCTGCTTCCTGTGAAGTTGACATAGGGGTTGTTTTGTGCCATTCTAATTGGTCTTAAAACCCTTGTTGACTGAATGAAAGGCCTACCAGGTGGAGGAGTTGAGAGGGTTCTGTTTGGTGGAGATGGAGACCTTTGAATCCTTCTTCCTCTTTGCCTTCTTCTTGGAGATAATTGCAGGTATTCAAACAACACTTCTTCTTCTCCAACTCTTGACCTCGTGGTGACTCTTCTCATGAGTTTTCAGGCCTGCACTGCTGAAACCAATTGATTCTTCCCCTTGGAGTCGCTAGATATGCAAATAATAGCTCATTTTAAGCAAGAAAATTGCAGCAGATGCACATCAACTTTCCTCCAATAAAAATGAGACCTCTAGGATCCCACCCAGCGTGCCAAAACTGTTAGTGCAGGATCACAACACCCCTGGATGTTGATCAGATTTCTAGGTTGATCACTCTAGCATCCAGTGTGATTGCACAACATTGAAACCTCTCTCCAAGTGTGGGGACTTGTGAAACTGAGAGAGGAATCTCTACATTAGAGGCTGGTTCCTCAGCTCCTCTGATTTAGATCTATATTTGCACAACTACAGAGTTTCAGATCCTAATCCTACTCTAAATTGTAAGGAGACGGGGATAGAAATGCAAAAATTGAAACTAACTAAAGATGGTGATGCACCAAAAGGAGTGGTGAAACATTTTTGTCATGCAAATAGAGACAAACAAAATATTGCAACATAAATCATACACAGGCTGATAAGATATAATTTAGGATCTGAAATGAAGCAAATAATACAAACAAAGGACTGAAACCCATTCACAAAGCTTGCATTATCATTTCCAATGTCAAAACCACTGCATTACAACCTCAGAGAGGTAGAAAACTTGTTACAATATTTTAAGAGGTCTAACTCTTACAACAATCACCTACTGGAGGTGAAAGAAGAAGATTGCTATGCCAAAAATTGTTCCTCTCCTTAAGAAATGAGCCAAATCTGGCTTTCACATTGCATGGGTTGAGCCCAAGAGAGAGAAAACGTAAAAAACATGGGAACCCATTCCTCCTTAACTACAAATGCATTAAAACGGCATGGGGGACCTTACAAACCCATACCCTGTCATTCTTGACCGAATTGGAGGAGAATGTGACCCATTCTGCATTAAATTTGGTCACTGAAATGTCACTTCTAGCCATGAACACGTGTCAGATATGTTTCTTAACTTTGTCTCTCTAGACTAAACCAAAATTCAAGATTGACCCTGGAATCATGTAGAGAATTTTATAAGCTTTCCAATGATATAAAGAATGTGCAAATCTGAGCTCTGGATCAAACGATATGGCGATCTGAAGATTTAGGGCACAAAATAGGAAAAAATGGGTTTTGAAATTTTTTCCCACGCTCCGCCACCTGGATGACACGTGTCGGGTGCTGATTAGATGAGAAATTCTCTCTCCTTCCCTTACCCATGGGTTTTCCTTGAAATTTTTGACTTTTTGTAATTTTGGAAAATTTCCCATTTTTCCCCGCGTCCCCGCCACTTGGGACACATGGCATGATCTGGTTGGAGGACAGGGGCGCGGGGTCATCCTTTACCTTTTAGTTTTTTGGCCAAAACTTTTGCCAAATTCTCTAATTCCTCCCCAAGCTCCACACTTCCCTACTCCATTGGACACGTGTCCTGTGTCTATTGGTTCGAGCCAATGCTTCAAACCTTGCCCTTTGAAATTTTGGACGTTTTCCCTTGTGACACGTGGTGTTTCCTGATTCGTCCGCGGGCCTGCTGGCTTTTCACGTCTTCCACGTATCTTTGGCCCAGTTGTCCCAAACTGTCTGGGACAAATTCCTCCGATCCGCCTGATTCGGTCTTCTCTGTCCCTCTTTGAGGTGAAGACACGTGGAGTTATTTGATTGGCTCTCAGCTCCTTCAGCTCTCTACATCCCACGTGTCCCTATGTCCCAACTGTCCTAGTGTGAAAGTTCTCTGTTTCGGCTGATCCAGGTGGTTCACGTCCTTCACGTCCTCACGGTCCAGATGTCCCAGCCTATTCTACACAACAGTTAGTCGATTTTCTCACCTTCGGCCAGTTCGCCCTTTCACATCCCGCGCGTCCCCACGACCCGGATATCCCTTTGCTATGTGGACCACCTGGCGGCCTTTCGGCCGATTCACGCCCCGACGTCCCAACTGTCCCAAGGACCACCTAGACTAGGACTTGGCTGATTTTCATGATTTTTTCTGGCCCAAGCTTGTTTTTTTGCAACTTTTTCACCCTTTTTTAGAACTTGCTCTTTTCTCCTTGGACAGGAGAGTTAGAAAAAAGCCAAGGGGACCCCAGAAACATGATTTTTTTCCTTGAATCAATCTATCTTGCTCGGGACCGAAGAATTTAATGCATGTTATCAAAATTTACCCTGGGGGGTGAATTTTGGATAACACAAAGGTTGCACATGCCAAGGTAAAGGACACTGGTTTCTAGAGAGGAAGTAGTACATGGAAAGTATCTAGACCTTTCTCATCAAAAGGAAGTTTATCAAGAGACTGTGGATGTGATTTTGAGTTTGCAAGGGGAGATCCAATGTCTAAAAGAGTAGTCAAAGAAGTTGTAGAAAAGGAATAATGCCGAGGCTCCGAAGGAGGACATAGATGAAGTCCTAGAAGTATGTAGGATTTTAAGGAAAGAGACTAGTATTCCCTCTAGGATAATGGTTAAGGGAGAAGGTACCATGCACCGGAGTAGAGCACGAAAGGAAGGTTTTTCATGTAAACCTTCCTCCTCACAGCCTTGACTATGAAAATGAGATTACATTGAATGCAGTTGTCAATGAGTGGCTTCTAAGTAATATCCTCATTGACATGGTAGCATAGGTAAATGTTCTTACCTTGGATTCTTAGCATCAAATGGGAAGACCCACATTACAACCATATTTGAATTTTTTGTATATGGAAAACAAGACAAAGGCAATGCCCATTGGATTCTTGAAGGATGTAGCTATCACCATTCAAGGGGCCAAGTTCACTAGGAACTTTGAAGTCTTGGAGTTTGCCAAGGAAGATAATTTCCACGAATTACTTGGGTGCCCTTAGTTTTATAAGAACAATGCCGAATTGTGGTTTAAAAAGGGTTATATCATCTTTGAGAACAAGGAAGAAAGGGTGATTATCCCTTTAATAGATGGGAATTTATCACCCTATATTGAGCCCTTAGGATAGGAATTCCTTGACATAATCTATGTGCAATCCATCAGAGATCCTGAGATAATTCATCCCATAGAGGGATTTATCCAATTTGAAGATGCTCATTCCTTGAGTGATACCACTAGCATGGCATGTGACAATTGGGCACATGGGACTTATGAGTTGATTGGGTGATAGTTGAGAGGATCTGTAATAATGGTAATGAAGGCATGCTCAATTAAGTGCCTGGGAGGTAAGAAGTTTCCAAATTACTCTGGAGGAGCATACCCTGAAATTGTCTTACGAGAAATGGAGGCTCAGTGGAAGAATGAGGACAAGAGAAGGTGAATGCTCAGTTATAACCTACTTGGAACTATAGTGTGCTAGTGGGCTACACATCAAGAGAGCCTCTTAGCATGACATGAGGTAAGAGTCAAATTTTCTGTAAGGTTCTCCAGGAGCAACACACCCACTTTGATCCAAGACTACCATGGTAAAGAGACTGCCTCATTTCATATCAAAGCATATGAAAAAGCTTAGATGGGAAGTGTAGAAGCATTACCACATTCTTTATGGGTGCATAAGTTGTATTCAACCTTATAAGGTTATGTGTGGGCATGTTATATTCATTTGGAGATGCATCATTAGATAAGTAATTAGAAGGAGTTGGCACCTAATCTCATTCAATATTTCGAGTATAGGAGTACAAATCCATCAGTGGATAAGGAATTACAAGAAAGTAAGAACCTTATAATGGGAGATAGTGCTATGATGGAATATAGAATAGAAGAGCTACTGGGAGAACCTAGTTTAGAGACAAGTTTTGATGAAGAGGAATCATAGAATGTACAACTTGAGCATGCGTGCATGGAAAAGGAAAAAGGAAAAATGGTCTATGTAGTAGATGGTGAGGAAATGGAAAGTTTGGATGCTAATATTTCTGAAGGTACGCATGAAGTCATGGGATAGTGTTGATGAGCGAGAAAAAACCTACCATGAACCATTGAAGACAAAGAAGGTTAACATTGGTTTTGAGGTAGAACCTAAAGAAGCTATCATTGGGGATCTATTGGTCAGAGAAAGGAGGTTTCATAAGATCATTTATCATTTTACACGAGTTCTAAGGATCTATTCCCTACCTTGGTACCATGATACTCAAATGCATTTACCATCATTCCTTGGAGGAAAATGAGGATCAAGTTGAAGGAAGGTGCATGCACCCATTCTGGAAGAGACCATATCTTGGATGAATCTAAACTTGCACGTGTACGGGTCAAGGAGGAGATAGATAATATGATAGCATTAGACATCATTAAGGCTGTGGAGGAATCAAAATGGGTGAGTGCAATGGTCATAAGCATTAATAAGGATGGAATGATAAGGATCTATGTTCATTACAAGGAATTGAATGCAGTGTGTGTCATTGACCCTTTTTCAACCCCCTTTCACTGAAGAAATCCTATGGAAGGATTAATTACGTGTGCAAGGTCTATTCTTTTACGGATGGGTTCTCAGGGTACCACCAAGTTAGAATTGCAAAAGAAGACTAGGAGAAAGACAAAAATTGTCCACTGAATGGGGATGTTTTACCTATATGGTCATACCTTTTGGGCTGAAGAATGTGCCTATTGTGTTATCGCATGCATCATGGTACAAGCCTTCCACAACTTCATCCATAAATTTCTTCAGGTCTACCTAGATGGCTAGACTATCTATGGGCTAATAGAAGACCATTGTGACAATTTGAGGCTGATGTTTGAGAGATGTCACCATAGTTAAGGATATCTCACAAAATTAATAAAAAGCATCTTTGCTACTCCATTTGGAAACCTATTGAGGACATATTATATGTAAGGAAGGCTTGCTGGTGGATCCTTCGGTAAGGTTACAGTTATTGTGGGATTGGGGGAGCCTACCAGTTAGAGTGCAATGCATGTAGATTCCTTGGGCATATGGTTTACTACAAAAAATTCATTAATGGAATATGCCAAGATCTCTATTCCCTTAGAGGAATTTCTTAAACATAAGAGTGCCTTTCATTGGGAAGAGGCACAAGAAAATGTAATTTAAACACTTTGAAGGATTGGCTTATTACTACAGCCAATATTATGCATTCCCTTCTTGGGATAATCCCTTCCATGTGCATGTTGATGTCTCAAGGAACAACCATTGGAGCAGTACTAGCACAACCTGGTAAGGGGATTGTTGATCATCCCTTGTGTTTTTCCAGTAGAAAGTTGAAACCAATAGAAAATAATTACACAACTACTTAGCGTGAGACACTTTCTATTATCTACACGCTACATAGGTTTAGGTAGTATCTTTTGGCAAAACCATTTATATTCTACACAGAGCATATGGCATTGAAGTACTTAATCAACAAGCCCATTCTGCAGGGGTGTATATGTCGTTGGGTCCTATTATTTAAAGAATGTTGAGTTTTCATGGTGGTATGGTAAAATCTAGGAAACAGATTAATTTAGGACCTAATCAATGCTATTAAGAATTGACTTAGGGGAGGACATACCAAGCATTGAGGATACCATGCCAGACGCACAACTTTTTAGGTTGTGGCATGCACCCTCTGACTTAGAAGATATTGTAGTGTTTCTTGAAAACTGGGTGTGGCACCAGACAAGAATGAAGGATTTAGAGAGAAAGGAGTTGGTTATATGCACATCACACCTTATATGTCAATTAGTGGAGATTTGTACAAGTAATTCCATGACAAGGTTCTACACCGATGCACATAAGAACATGAGCATGTGTTGCAATCATGGAGGAAGCACATGGTGGGATTGTAGGAGGAAACTATGTAGGAAATACAACCGTGTGCAAAAGATTCTACTGGTACAGGGCTTTGGTGGGAGACTATCTACCAGGATTGCGTTAAATTTTGCAAGGCCTCTGACCATTGCCAACACCTTGGCAAATTTGGAAGGAGGAATGGAATTCCCTTACAACCGATAGCCAACATCTGAACCATTTGAAAAGTGGGCAATTGAACTTTGTAGGGCCAATTTCACCATGCCACGTAAAGGACTAGAACACGTTACATCATCACTTGTCACTGATTACTTGACAAGATGGGAAAAGGAAACTACCTACAAAGGATTACACTAGTAGTGACAATAATGCTAGATTCTTATGGGAAAACATAATTATTAGGTATGGATATCTATTCGGTGTTGATTTTATCAAGTGATAGGGGTACACATTTTCTGAATGAAACAATTATCATTATTTTTGGCAAATTTATGGTATCCCATCACAAGACCACCCATCTATCACCTGCAAGTGCAAATGGGACTACTGAAAGCATTTAAAAAAAATACTAAGTCACACATTCAACTAAGATTTTTGATGTTAGAAGACAAGATTAGGATGGAAAAGGTGTCAATTGTTCTATGGGCATACAAGACAACCTACAAGAGATTGAACAAGGCCATACCTTTTCAATTGGCGTTTGACACAGAAGGTATTTTTTTAGTTGAATTTATGCTACCATCGTCTATGTATAGCGCGTGTAAGAGGACTGGATAATGAACACAGTGGTTAGAAGAAAGAATTGATAAGTTAATGCAGCTAGACAAAAGGATGATCACTTGGTAGATGGAGTCAAAATATAGAGAAGGCAAGACAAAAATAATGGCATGATCATCAAATTAAAAATAAACAATTTGAGTTTGGGTAGATGGTTTTGTTGTATGAATCTAAATTTCTACACCATCCTGGGAAGTTGAAAGTCTATTGGTTAGGACCATACATCATCTCGTACATCCTTGATTTAGGACACTTTCCAGTTACAAGCGCTGGATGGGATGACATTACTAGACCATTTCAATGGGAGTAGGCTGAAGCTGTAATATAAATAAGTCTTCCTTAGTGTTTGTAAATAAGGCAGTATTTCTAGTTAGCCTAGGATTTCCCTTAATGCATTTATTTTTCTTATTGTATTTCCCTTTATTTTTTCTTGTTCCTTTCTATTGTGTTCTGTTTTGTCACACCATGTGTACACCGGTAATCACATTTTAATTTCTAAGGTTATGTATGTGAAGAGGACCATACATCTATTTTAGTGTGGGGTGGAGTAGAACGAAGTACAGAAATAAGATCTATAGTAAGCTGTGAGTGGCCCAGTATTGAATAGATCACATAAGATGTGTAAGGTAAAAGCAGTTTATGGGGAAATAATGGACCAATGAAATTTTGGTGTTAAAAAGGATTTAGCAAAGACCATGTAAAAAGGATGAAGAAGCACATGAACACCATGAGGTAGGCGAGGTTAAAAATCAGGTCCACAGGATAGAAGAAGTTCCTTCGGTGCTGCAGACGCATGCGTGTAAGAGTATTTGGTTTGTATTGGATTTTTATGTGCCAGAAGGATGTAGAAGGATTTTTTGTGCATGACTTGGCGCATGTGGGTAAAGGCACTTAAGAGTCAGATTTAGTGGAAAAATCCACATATTAAATTCTGAGTACGTTAGTAGGTGGCATAACATTTATTATTGGAGATAGGAGAAAAATCTATAAGTATGAGGCTCGAGCAGTCATTGTTATTTACCTTTCTATTACGAGATTTGAAGCACTATTTGTGAACTAGTGAATCCATGAAGAAAGATTTGTGTGAAGAAAGAAGAGTCCTAGAAATCATGAAGTGCGTGACTAGGGTAGATCTATGCATACCAGAGTGGAAGGAGTACACGGGTGTAGGGAAGAATTAGTTGTCAGTGGAATACACTGTCTTCTGGAAGATGTTTACCAGGTTAGGGTTTTACAATCTAGGTCATGGGAAAGATAGAAGGATTATCTTCACAAGAGTTGAGCCTTATAGATTGAGAAGCTGAGTGAGGAAGGAGAGAAAGGAGTTTTATTTTTTTAACCTGACAAGAAGAATGACACCAAAGAAGGAAACTGTTTCACCTTAGAAACAGAAGGGAAATGTAAAAGGAAAACAAACTGCCACTGTCTCGAGTTTCAATGAATAATGGTATGTGAAAAGATGCAATACCCAGATGGGGTGTTACTTGGGAAATGAATGGGTATTCGCACTGTTAGGAATATGGCCGTGAGTGACTATAATCATTGCACACGAGTACCATAGAGAAAGTAGATGGTTCTAGAACTGGTTCATCCAACTAGACTAAGAGGACACTATAAGGGATGTCAATCTACAATGCAATGAGGTGAAGGTAAAATTGGAGAAGGGTTGGGCTCTTACAACTGTTTGAGTTTCCCTACTTTGGTAATCCTGAGAATGATTATACCAATGGTTGATGTCACACATGTGTGAGGACCACTTCTACTTTGCATGGTACCACAAAATGCACATAAATACCCCAACTCATCTCCAAGTTTATTGGCCTAAATCAGCGAAGGGGATTCGTTGGATGATGACATGGAGTGATAAAGAGGATATTAAGGAAGACCATGGAGGAGCTTATGATTATTAAAAGGGTTTGCATGATACTTTGATATCTGTATATATCCCTAGACCCTGTAATGAGAATGTCTGCACATGTGTTTAGTAACCAGAATTGAATTGATCAAGAGAGGTGGACACAAATAAAAAAGGCATGGTTGAATATATGCCAAAAATTTTTAGAAGGGACCATCTATAACTTGTTCACGCATACATTTTAGAAGAGATCATCAGCACTAGCGCAAGTAGGAGA
The DNA here is from genome assembly GCA_019776745.2 of Taxus chinensis. Taxonomy (NCBI): domain Eukaryota; kingdom Viridiplantae; phylum Streptophyta; class Pinopsida; order Cupressales; family Taxaceae; genus Taxus; species Taxus chinensis. Next base: position 415,564,414 of record CM034154.1, read on the forward strand.
GAAGATATTATGTTCAACAATGCTCCTTCTCAAAATCCTCTTCTCAGAAATTAGGGTGCTTGATGGGCCAGAGAACATTCATTAGGGAGTATCCAGATGACAGATCCCTCACCTACATGAAGAGGTTTTAGAAATACACATGCGATACCATGATGACCGCCCACAAAGCGCGTCTGGATAAATGGTATAAAGTGAATGTGTGACACATTTGAGGTAGAGTGGAGGAGCCCAGAGAAGTTTCTCGTGCTTATGGATAGAGAGGAAAAGTTTACATTTTATCAACATTTTTGTATTGGAAGGTTTACTTTGACAAATGGGACTAAGATCCCATGGTGCAAGCTACCCTTCTCCTTTATTGCACAATACTTCCAAGTAGGGGTCAATAGGTTCAAGGATGCCAAAAGGCTAAGGCTCAACCTTAGTGAGGTAGACCAAGACCACCATGAGCTACGTAGAAATCTTGTATACCATAAGAAGCATGCATACGTGGAGAAGTAGGTCTCCCAAAAAGTACAAATGATGAATCCGGTAACGCTACCGATCATCTCAAGGGTTGTAGCAAGGGTATATCTATGCATAAGGCCTAAGTTTGAGAAAGGAACCTATCTTGAGAGTGATGTCTCCATTCCAGAAGACCCCACAGGTCAGAAAAGAGATGTACCAAAAAAGAGGGAAAGAGAAGAGGTGTAGGAGAAAAAGGCACCAAGTGTGCAAACCACATAATCTGTGGACGTGCCAGAGATAGTCACAAAGCCTAGCACTTATGCACACCAAAAGAACTCCCTAGTCAAGGAAAAGACCCCAAAAGAGGAGGCTCTAGAGCATAAAGAACCCATAACGCATGAAGATTCACCAAGGAATATTTCACATGTTAAGGAGAAGGAGAAGGAAAAATATCCTATACTGGAATCACCAGTTAAGAAGAAGTAGAAGGTGGTAGAAGAGGTAGACTCGGAGGAAATAAAGAGCCTAGAGGCCTACATCGGTGAAATGGATGATGACAAGCCTAAAGGAGGTCAATACCATTCAATATATGATATATATGACTCTATGGAAAAGGAAGATGAAGATAAGAAAGAAGAGGAAGATGAAGGGGGGAATAATGGTGAGGAAGAAACAAAGGATCAAGGCAAGGGGGTGAGTGAAGACATAAGCACCAAAAATCAAAGAACCTCAAGCCTCACCAAGGAAAAAGTGGAAAAATCCATAGAGAGAGAAGTGGTGGGCATCATTAAGGATTTTGTGGAGCATGAGTTGGAGCAGAGCGCAGATGAGATTTTGAAGGAAATAAAAGAAGAAAGCGTTTAGAAAGAATATGGCTACATTTGGTGGTAAACTTCCTAAAGGTTGTGCGAACATGTGGGAAGGGCATATTGGAGACACAAGGGAAAGGAATGGGATACATTAATGATCCAAGAAAGGTGCTATGCATGCACTTCCAAAGCACTGTACCAACAGAAAAATTCCTGACTATGTCTTTGTTTGATGAAGAAGGTGCATATCCCCGAACTAGAAAGATGTTATCTTGGGCATTTGAGTCCCATGTGGATGAACCTGAGTTTGAAGTAAGTCAGGGAGGACTAATGAAAGTGCTAGAAATAAAAGGAGTTAATCCCTTGGTGAATGCTCAACAATTATTAGATGAGCATGTCTGTAATGCACTCAACAAGGTTTTAGTTGAGATTGAGGCTAAACTGGTTGGAAATAATGATAGAGTGAGATTCCTAGAAGAGTAATTGGAGAAGGAAAAGAAGGAGCTCATTGAGAAGAGAAAGTACTTGAAGAAAGAAGAGATAATCAGCATGCAGTTAAGGTGTGAACTGAAAGAGGAGAAGGCAAGGGTATGCGAGCTACACAAGAAGATTGAAATGATTACGGGTGCTATTATTTTAAATCATCTTGGCCTAGCACCGCTCGAGAAAAAATATGAATCAACCTTGTAGTTTCTGGATGATTTGACCCACATCCTATGATGGAAAGGTGACCACTTGCCTTAGAGTCTACAGAAGAAGCGCTAACATGCCAGGAAAAATAAGAGAAGCTTATATTTGTTGAGATTTTTGCTTGATATACTAAAATCTTTGTAGAGGTAAAGGCCACCATGCAAGTCACAGAAGATGCATATGATAACTGGGATGATAGAGATAGAGTGGTAAGCATTTTTTTCATAACACATGAAATGGAACTCAAGGAATTTAAATAAAATAATAAGGGGAACATGGTAGAAAGATATAAAATCCTAGCCAAGGTAGAAAATAATTCATAAGCTATAGAGACCTTGAGAGGCTCGATAATAATCTAGCTAAAAGAATTATACCACCAGATCACCCACAAGATGGATGTACTTGATGACTTGGGTAAACAATTGGAGGGTATTGTTGAGAAAATGATGCTAAAGGGGAAGAATTAAGTTCTGAGGAGGTAAGTGCCTTAGTCGTAGACCTCTTTCAACAAGCGCAGAGTGAGGTTGATGCTTGGGAAAAGCTAGAGGCAGAAATAGGGAAGGATTTCCCTCTCCTCCAAAAATAAGCATTATTTTCCTTTGCTTTCCCCATTCTTTCATTCTATCTCCCAATTATTCATTCCTTCATTATTTTTTCCCTATCCAAAGCTTTCCATTATTTTATCATTAAAGATAAGTGTTTCTGAGGATGGATAACAGGAGTAGTGTGGGGTGATGTTAGGCCTTAGAATATTTGCTAAGTACAAGAAGGTGCATGGGCCCGCGAGACCTATTTGAAGAAGGGCACGCATGTTAAAGGTGTGTAGGGAAGGGTTATAGTAAGGTTTAGTAGAACACATGGTTCACATGTGTAAGAAAAGATGGGTTTTTGGGACTTAGCCATATTCAAAGTTCCATACAACATGCGAGGAAAGCATGACCCTTCTAGCATGCAGAGTGGATAAGGTACCAGCCTGGAAGTTGTATGATCAAGAATGGAATATTCCATACATGTGATGGAAGGATCCATAAATACATCATTGTAAAGAGTGGATAGATTGTATCAAAGGAAGCATGCTCCAATAAGAGGACCACTTGGACACTTGGCAGTTAATTTTTTACCTCAGAAGGCACGACGGTGAAGGTAAAGAGCTATATATAGATATGCGTAGGTAGTAGAAGAGTGAGTGGTGGTGGTGGAAGATAGGAGAAGATTTGCATGAATTTTATGGAGGACTTTATGGGTTGGGATTAGAGGAAATATAGGAGTGATGGAATATTTAGAGGGATGGGTTTCTCTTTATCCTTGTACTATGAAGGATGTATTTTAGTTTCTGATGCATGACCTTGCTCTACATTATTATATGGGTCTTGTATGGCCTTAATGAACATAATGTGGCTATTGAACTCATGAAAATGAATATAATGTCCCATTCTAATATATATATATATATATATATATGTTGTTCTTAGGCATCAAACCCTTGTACATTTCCTTGGTATTATGGATCATAACTGTATTTTGTTTAATGTTTCCCTTTTATCTTCTGAATGAATGCATTGGTATAAAAACTCATCCTAAGTTCTTAGAATGAATGCATGGTTATTTTCCATTATTTTGCACTTAAGTATTTGTCATAGATGATGTATTATTACAAAACTCACATAAAGGAGGGTCTCGATGCCCGTGCATGCCTCAGGTGAGCACCTAATGCCTACTGGGTGATAGGCCGGCACGCATGGGATTTGACTATTTTTCTAATGGTTTAAAAATGAATATATTTATCACTTCACCCCACACAAAAAATTATGCATGGTCCTCTGTGCATAAAAAACTTTTTAAATAGTAAGTGGCTAGCGGCAAATTATGCACACACAACAAACAAAAATAATGGGAACAAGCAACGAGAAAGGAAATCACATAGAAGGGAAATGAATTAAAGGAAATCCTAGGCTAACTAGAAATAATGCCTTATTTATGAACACAAGGAAGACTTATTTATAGTAGGGCTTCATCCGAATCCCATTGAAATGGTCTGGTAATCATGTTCCATCCAACGCTGGTAACCGATAAGCACCTGAATCAAGTATATAGGATACAATGTATGGGACCAACATACGGACATTGAATTTCATAGGATGGTGCAGAAACTTGGAATCATATAATAGAACCATCTACCCAACCTCAAACTAGTTTTTCTTGTTGTGTCTATCATGCCATGCCTTCTTCCTTGCTTTTTCTTTTTTCAGACTCCAACGACCAATATCCTGCCTCTCATCTAACTGCATTAACTTATCAATCCTCTTCTCAAGGGCTTGTTCATCATCTAATCCTCCTACATGCACTATACATAGGGATGGTAACATGAATTCAATAGGTAACACCACTTCTGCACCAAACACCAATTGAAAAGGTGTGGCCTTGTTCAATATTTTATAAGCAGTTAGGTATGACTATACAACATCATAAACTTTATCATCCCAATCCTTTCTTCCTACATCAAAAATCTTGGTTAACGTGTGATTCAAAAAAAAATTAAATGCCTTAGTAGTCCCATTAGCTTGTGGTTGATAAGGGGTAGTCTTGTGGTGGGTGACCATGAATTATGCCAGCAAGATCCTAACTATCTCATTCAAGAAATGAGTACCCCTATCACTTGTTAAACTTGGCAGGCATTCATATTCTCTGATTATGTTTTTCCATAAGAACCTAGTTGTTGTTACTTCTGTGTAATCCCTTGTAAGCACCACTTATTCCAACCTTGTAAGATAATATTTGCATGTAATGATATAGCTTAAACCTGTCCTTCACGTGGATGGGTAAATAGGGCCTACGAAGTCAATTTCCCACTTCTCAAATGGTTCTTCACTGAAAATCAATATTAATAGAATTTAATATCTTTTCCCTTGTTTACCAAGGTGCTGGAAGTGTTCAAAGGCCTTTCAATACTCGATACAATCCTTCTAAACCATTTCCCACCAAAATCCCATTAGAAGGATCTTGCACACGGTTACATTCCCTACATAGTGTCCTCCTGTAATTCCACCATGTTCTTCCTCTATGATTGCAACATGTTCATGCTCTAACATGCACCGACATAAAACTTCATCATGGCCTAGATTTTATAAGTATCTACTAATTAACATGTAGGGTATGATGCATATGGATAAATTCTTCCTCTCTAAAGTCTTCATTCCCTATGATGCCACACTCGTCTTGAGAAACATAGCAGTATATTCCAAGTCAGAGGGTGCATGTTGCAATATAAAAATTTACACATCTGGCATTATATCCTCAATGCTCTTTGTATCCTCCCCTAATTCAATCCTTGATAAATGGTCAAGTCCCAAATTACTCTTACCCAGTTTCACAACAATTGTAAACTCAAACTCATGAAACAATAGAACCCACCTACATATGTGACCTTGTAAAAATGACTTGTTTACCAAGTACTTCAATTTCATGTGGTCTGTGTAGAATATAAAGTTTGTTGCCAACAGATACTTCCTAAATTTTTGCAATTCATAGATCATTGACAATTCTTTGCGCTCAGTAGTAGTATAGTTCTATTCTGCTAGGGTTAGTTTTTTACTAGAAAATCACAAGGGGTGGTCAACAATTCCCTCTCTAGGTTGTTCTCATATTTCTCCAATCATCATCCATGATGCATCAACATGTATATGGAATGGATTATCCCAAGAAGGAAAGCATAATATGGTTGCAGTGATAAGCTTATTCTTTAATGTATTGAACGCCATCTGCTGCACCTCTTCCCAGTGAAATGTACTTTTGTGTTTTGGAAAATTTTCTAATGGCGTGGTGATCTTGGCATGCCCCCTAATAAATTTTTGTTAATACCCTGTATGCCCAAGGAATCTATTCATTGTGCTTTGGTTGGTAGGTTCCCCCAATCCCATAATAATGGAAACTTTGGCAGGATCTACTAGCAAGCCTTCCTTACATATGATATGCCCCAAAAGGGTTCTAAATGTAGTAGAAAAAATTCATTTCTTAATGTTGAGGGATATCCTTAACTACCAACATCTTAGAAACATCGACCTCATATTATCACAATGGTCCCTCACTAATCCATATATTGTCCAATAATCAACGTATACTTGAAGAAAATTATGGATGAAGTCTTGAAATTCTTGCACTACAATGTGTGAAAAATATAGTAGGTTCATTCTTCAGTCCAAAAGGCATGAATGTGTAGGAAAATATTCCCCATATAGTGGAAAAACTTGTCTTTTCTTAGTCCTCCTTTGTAATTATAACATGATGATATCCTGAGAATCCATCTGTGAAAGAATAGATCTCGTTAGTAAAGGGGGTTAGAAAAGGATCAATAACACATACCATATTTAGATCCCTATAATCAACACAAATCCTTATCCTCCCATCTTCCTTAATGTTTCTAGCCATTGGACTTATCCATTCTAATTCTTCAACATCCTCAATGATTCCTGATGCAATAATCTTATCTATATCCTCCTTGAATTTGACACGTAGATTTGGATTCATTGAATAAGGTCTCTTCTGAATTGGGTGTACTCCCTACTTTAACTTGATCTTCATCTCTCCCAAGGAGTGGTGAACTCCTTTAAGTTTGTGGTGCCTAAGAAAAAACATAATCTTGAAATTTGTGCAATAGATCAATGATCTTTGATACCTCCATTTCTATCTAGTAATCTTCAATAGTATCCTTCTTAGGTTCTACCTCTGAAACATTGTAAACATTTTTGGTTTTTCAAGGTTTCATGGTAGGCACATGCTTTCTCATCAGCACTATCCATAAATTCACATGTACCCATAGTATGGTTAACACCCAAATTTTCCACCTCTTCACAATCAATCACATAGACCAATTTTCCTTTCTCTTTTTCCATGCATGCGCTCAAGTTGTATATCCTATGATTTTTCCTCATCAAAACACACTTCTAAGCCATATTCACCTAATAATTCTAGTATTCTATCCTCTACCATGTCACTATCTCCCATAGTTAGGATCTTAACAACCTACAATTCCTTATCCACCAATGGCATAGTACTCCGATATTTAAAAACTTGAAGGGGGTCATTTGTCAACTCCTTCTAGTTTCTTGTCTAATGGTGCATCTTTGAGTGAATGTAACATGTGCACACGTAACATTCTAAGGCCGATTATAGATTTTTCACCCATAAATAAGGTGTTAAGGCTTCCACGCCTTCCGTCTATGCCTTCTCACATGCTTGGACGTGAAACGAGGTGTGTTCCTTCCCATGATAATCTTTTATGATAGTAGGTGAATTAATTTGAAAAAATATAATAGAGAACATGATTCTCACTTTGTTCCACTTTATAAGGTTATCATGGTGGGTTGCACACCAAATTTCTATGGTCATGAGAAAATTATAGCTAAGCGTCCTTCTCCTTTCGATCTCACATCTCCATTGGGTCTCCATTTCTCACAGGAAAAAATTAAAGTCGGCTTCCCAAGAATAACTTTGAAAATTCTTTCCACCTAGGTGCTTGACTGAGCGTGCCTTTGTTACTCTCTTCATAGAGCCTCTTAACTGTATTCCGACTAACTCATATGTCATGTGTGCCCAATTTTCACATGCCCCACTAGTTATATCACTTATATATTGAGCATCTTCCCACTAAATAACTCCCTCTTTTATTGGTTTCACAACCTTAGTGTCTTAGATAGTGCACATGTAAATTTTGTCTAATTCTTCTTCTCCTAAAGGCTCAATATAGGGTGATGACCTCCCATCTGTCAAAGGAATGATAACACATTCCTCTTTTCTCTCAAAAATTATATACCCCTTATTGAAACGTAAGTCGACATTGTTCTTATAGTACTAGGGGTGCCCAAGTAACGCTGGAAAGTTTTCCACCTCAGAAATTACTAAGACTTCAAAGTCCCTAGTGAATTTTTCCCCTGGGATAGTGATAAAAACATCTTTTAAAACACCAATGGGCATTTCTTTTATTTTTTTATCCATATACAACACATTTGAAGATGGATTTAATGGGAGCCTTCCCATTTGATTCCAAGCATCTAGGGTGAGAACATTAAATTCTACACCCATGTCTATCAGAATATTTATTAGGAGCCATCCATCAACTTCATTCAAGGTAATCTCCTTATCGTATTTGAGGATGTGGGGAGGAAGGTTAGCATGCAAAACCTTCCTATCGTGCTCTTCTCCAGTGCTTAGTACTTTCTCTCTTTACCATTATCCTAGTAAGGGGATGATATTTTCTTGCCTCAACATCTTACATACCTCTTTGACATCGTCCAGATCCTTCTATGGAGACTCAACGCTCTTATTTTAATCCAACTTCTTGGATTTCTCCTTTAGAAACTGAATTTCCCCTTGAAGAATCATGATTATGTTCTTGGTATCTTGATAGACTTCCTTCTAATGGTTAGGGTCCAGATACTTCCCATACACCACCTCCTTTCTTATAATCATTGATCTCTACTTTGGTATTTCGCTGGCATACTTAACCTCATCTCACATCATCACCATTACATGTTCTAATTCTAACTCATGCGCCACCCTTGGCATCTATTGCAAGTCTTATTTTTTAACACTTACCATCCCAGTGGCCTTTTCTTTCCGTTATTATTGGCTCGTGTGTTCAAATATCTCTGATCACTCCTCATACTTGTGCTTCTTCCCACACCATGATCACTATATCAGGTTAGTACATTCATGCTTGTAATTCTCTATGGACCCACAATTATAACAAGTTCCATAAGGGAATTCACCTATTCCACCTCTGTGATTACCATGACCTCATAATCCTTCACAAAATCTTCTTCCACAATCTCCTCCATGCGTGCATCCTTCATAATGACAAACATCATCCTTTGAATTATTTTCAATGTTGGTCTAGTGCACACCCATATCAATGACATCATGTATTTAGTCAATTAATCTACAATCCTTGGTGTCATGAGTAGTAGAGGTGAAAATTTTGCAATAGCAAGACATATTCTTACGGATCACATGTTGTAGTAGAAGAAACCTACTTGCATCATGATCTTCATGGAAAATTTCATAGTCTATCATCATGGCATGCACCGATCTCTGAGGAAAATTATTCTTTGTATGCCTCTCTACCTCATAATCCGTACACCATAGGACACTATGAGTCTCATGGGCCAAGGTCATAGATATGTTCTCCAACTGATTTTTCATTGCAGTAACATGAGATTCAAGAAAAGGAATAACACTGGTATCCACACTTCCCACATCCTTAGCATGTAGGGTAGCCTCCAAGGCCTTGCACAGGTATGTGAAAGTCTTATGTGACACCGCTCTCCTAAAATTTGTTATCAACCCTCTAATAAACCATTAAGCATGCTGAGAAGGATGAATATCATAAGACACTTTTGACAAGAGAGTCTTAAAACACATGTCATACTCCCACAAACTCTCTATCATTCCTGTTGAATCTTCTTATGTGCACTAATGCTCTTCTATTTAAACTTAGTAATATTAAATTTGGCTAAGAAGGAATTACATGGTGAGGCATAATCTACTACTGTCTAGTGGGGATCATACTTCTGATACCAACTAGGTGCTCTCCCTTGCAACATCATTACAAATTTACTTTCCTTCTATTCTGGGGTAGCGATACCCTTCACATGCCATAACGGATCACATTTGTGTACATGTTCTACAACATCCTCAACACATTTTTAATCTGGCAGATGAAAATACATATGAAAAAATACTTACTAAGGTGGTTGAGGTCGTTGTCTGCCTGATCTAGAACCCAGATTCCCTCTTATGTTACCTCCACCATTAGATCCACCAGCACATGTCCCTCTTAACCAACTAGATCCTCTAGGTCCACTAGGTCAAATAGCTCCTATTCCACCTCACCCACCAGATCCACTTGTAGCTGGCAAGGGTCCTAAAGTTGTCACGCCTTGTGTCCCCACTGTCGCGATGAACTGCACGCCAACATTCTGTGATATTGCACAACTACCAAATGTGTGTCACATACCACTTCTAGATTTGATACTAAATATTTGTGTACCCCTACTTTTCTCAAATGTCATTCTAGATAATATACCTCCAAACAATGGAAATGATTATGCAGCCATAGATGTATCAAATGAGAAATTATACCTCCTACATGATGATCTGTTACTTCCACCAATACCAACTGGGTTAGTAATACTTATATCTAGATTTGGAAAACCAAGCACCAAGGATTGGTCACCAAGTGAATTCAGATGCATGCCGATGGATCTCCTTTCTCTAAGTGACAAGTTCTCATCAGAAGTTGAAGGGGTCTCTCTCCTGCACTTTCCAAGATGGGGTAGCATAGACTACTTATGCTCCATGTCCTCTGTGTGAACCTCAATTCCTTCCTGTAATGTCCACCTCCATAAATCTAGCAGTCCACTTCACATTTTATATCTAACTCCTTTTCATGAGCTTCGTTATACTTGGGTCATCTCTCTTCCCTCTCCTTTTCAACTACAAGGTCCGTCATCTTCCTCCAATCTAGCTTCCTCACCTTGCACTCAAAATAATCTTAGTTGGCCATCGGAAATGCTTACAAACTCATTGTAATGATCAGGATATTTATAGCTAAAGGGATACCATTAAAGAAAGATCCTCTTAGCTCCCTCAAGAACTCAAACTCAACAATCTCTGCATAGGAATACAAAGAAATCGTTACTCCAAGGTGTAACACATCAACAATGTACTCCACCAATGATCAATAACATGCATCCATGTTAGATCAACATCTTGTAGCCATTGATACTCATCTTGGTCCATACGTGAGGTTTATAATACCATCTTGATCTAGATGCATTCGTCAAAATACATTCATACAAATCTATTGGAAAACAACAAAATAAGGTCTCATACATCTCATGATACAGATGTTCTTCTACCCATTTATGTGCATCAAACTCAGGTCCAGTATTAAATCTCTGAGAAAACTCATCCTCTATGCTTTTAAACCATGATTCAACACTGTCCAAGGTCAAGTGACCTATCATCATTCAAAATTCTCACAACAGCTTCGAAAAGAGGTCCCGACAATGGAACCAAGATGTAGTCATTATTTTACCCTTAATATTTCTTTCTAACCCCAAGTGCATCGGCCTATCACCCAGTGGGCACTAGGTGCTCACCCGAGGAACACAAGGGCATGTATCCCCTCTGTTATGTGAGCTTTATGAGAAGGTTATTCCATTAATGGGGTTTATTTGTAGAGATAGAAGTACATTCACTTACTTAAAAAGGTAGAAGATGTAACTAACAGATCTAAACATTAATGCATCACATAAGCTAAATGACATTGTAATAAGTATAATAAACTATATTTGAGCCATGATAAGTCATATAACATGAGTTTTTATACCCATAAACAATATGTACATAATATATCTATGTATATTGATTTAACAGAATCTCTAGTAGCCATACTACATTCAAAAGGGTCATCTCAGACTATATATATTAAATGACAGGGACTTAACTCCTATAAGATTCCCTGATATAAGATACTAACTATAGTTTTTCCCATTATATACCTTGTTACAGATCTCAGTACCCATATATATGCTTATGGAATCCCTTACAACCCTCTAACACTAAGTACTCTAAACCCTAGCATTACTGTAGCACTTCATTACTCTCCTTCTCTTTCTCTGCATTATTTTTCCATTCCCATCATTCCCCATATATTCCTATATGTGTGATCTATCTATATCTCCCTCTGTCTTTGTTTTGAGCATTCCTTTATATAATATCAACACCCACTACCATGCCTTCTCCAAGTGCAGATCACGTGCTAAGTGTTAATGTGGTCCTTCGCAGGTGAATGTTTATCCCTTTACAAACCTTCCACTCTCTATAATGATGTCTCTGGGAATATTCCCTACATGGAATATCATTTTCTTAGCCTCCAAGGTTCCAAGTTGGCACCTTATCTACTTATCACACCTAGTTGGGTCCTCATGCTTTTCCTCAAGTGCTTCTAGAATGCCAAATATGGATAATTCCTTTAAACCCATATTCTGCCTCCCGTACATGACCTGGTTTAACTTAAACCATTCTTAAACCCATTTTTCCCACGTAACTTCCCCTGATTTCCCTTCTCACTAGTCATTCACATGCGCGCCTCTTGGTACTTTGGGAATATTTTAGGGTCCAACAAGATGTAGAGACAAATTCTAATGAGGGGGAGGGAGATGACAATATAGTTGTTGTCATTGTAGTAATGACAACTAAGAATTCCATAGTGGAGGATGATAGGGATGCAGCTCATAGATAGCACGATGATTTTATTGGTGTTTGGAATACTCTCATTCGAGAGAGAGATGACATGATGGGGGAGAGGGATAGCCTACAAGCACAACTTGTACAGGTCTCTGCCAACGGAGACAAGTGTAAGTGACACAAGGATTCATTGAGGAAGGCCTTAGGGATTATAGGGCCTTCTATTTCTAGTGAAAAGCTATCTCTAATGGCTCAATCTGGTGGGTAGGGGGAGCATCTATAACACCTCCTCCATCTGGTATGATTTCAGTTATACACTATTAGGTTGTGCAAGTGGAGAGAGATTACTATGTGGATTTGATCATTAAGAGTTATCTAAGTGCCACATTGTACATTGATCACATATCTTTCAAAGGGACAACCACAAGAGTATCCAAGCCCAGTGTTAGTGTGATGAGTGTTGGATGACTGCTTGAGAGGCTAGGGAGAGTAGAGGGTGGAGATGGAGGATTCGGAGCTGAGGTTGTTGTCACGAGTGATCCTATAGGATGTGGAGGCACCAGTGAGGTTAGATGCATGACTGCTCTTGGAGGAGATGGTGGTGTTAACATGATGCATGAGGATGTTGAATTCACTATTTGATTGTATATGATGTTATAGGCTCATAGAAGCCCACTTTTGTATGAGTACATATGTTGATTTTTTAGACATTGATTATGATGTATACCATAATTTTTGTACATATATGATGATGTTGATGATATATTATGGTTTATATTGTGTTTTTAATTTGTATGTGGTACATTGTTATACTTATATTCAAAATGTGTTAATGCTTTTAGATATATTTTTATGATATGCTAAAATGTTTTGTTAAACATGGTTAAGATATGTTTAAGTTCTTGATTGATTTAAATGATTTTAAAAACCATGATCTAAAAAATGTAACTAAATAAAATGAGGTAAATTTGGAATGATTTCCCTACTATGAATTTGGTATGTATAGGCATTGGGTTTCAAAAAACACCTACAGTTGTGGCCTTATCAGATGTTAAATGAGATCATCAATGAGTATTTGGGTGAATCGTGATAGAAATGTCGGTTCAAGTGAATGTATTTTTCTAGGATGAAAAAAGGGGATTTTGTGTGTAGGTTGCTTGGGGAGAAAGGAACCTCCTTTTCAAAACTTTCAAAGGGATGATGCCCCAAAGTTTTATATTTATTTTGGAAGCAAACTAATCGATGTGGGAAGATTACTATGATGGGAAATCTGATCGATGTAAGAATATTTCCTTGACGCTCTCTATTTTTTAAGGTTGATAGATGTGGGAATCCTTTTATACAAGTAGCCATCCTTCAAGGGCATGGTCTACATTTTTTACTTTTGACTGGATGGTCATCCTTTGAGGGACCGGTCCATCATTTTGACTGGTAGTCATCCTTCAAGGGAGTAGCCTACTTTTGTTTTTTTAATGATTTAGTCTTTTGAATATTTTTCCTTCAAGGGAGATGGCTATGATGTTTTGATAAGAGGAGTGCCCAAATGATTTATATATGTTTAAGCTGAGGGAAAAACCCTAATAGAATTTTTCAGGAAGGGGATATAACTTGCATGAAACCTACACACATATGCCTCATGTTATGTTTTGTTTGGTATGAGGGGTTCCTACAAGGGAAGGAACTTTCCCATGTGGAAGATGTGAAGAACAGGTCTGTGGTGTTCATTTTTAAGGAAGATAGTCACACCATTGTAATGATACAATGAAGTGATAGGATTGGGAGGTAGCTACTTTCATGAAAATAAATTATTTAATAGTAGAAAGGCCGAAAATGTGAAGCATTCAAAGGTTCCCTTTCAGGTTCCCCATTAAGAGAAGCGATACAATATGATCCCAACCCATACTTTTGAGTGATAATGTATGAACCAATCCAACTAGGGTAGACCTTTCCATGTTTACTCTATTCTAATGTAGTGGCATTTTTATTTTCTTTGAGTATAAGATCACTAATTTTAAATTCATGTTCTTTAACATGTTTTTTATATTCTCTACTAATATGTTGTTGATAAACTTAATTTTGTTTTAGGGTTATTAAATGTTTCTCATCTAGAAATTCTAGTTGTGTTAAGCGATCTTGGTGATATTCTTCATCAAGGATGAAATATTTGAGAGATACATGAAGTGAAAAAATATAAATTTCAAGAGGTGCAATGGCTCTAGATCCATAGATAAGTGAATAGGGCATAGCGCCCATAGGTTTGCAAATGCTAGTTTGATAAGCCCAAAGGGAAAACAAGATTTGGAGATGTTAGTTTTTGCTTGCATCATCTACCATTTTCATGAGGATTTTTTTAAGTGTTTTTTAAAGGCCTCAGATTGTCCATTTGCTTGAGGATAATATGGTGATGAAAAACTAAGTTTGATGTTAAATGTATCACAGAGTTGTTTAACTTCCTTATTGTTAAAGGATTTTTTCGTTATCTATGGCAATCTTGTGTGGGATGCCAAAATGGAATATGATATTTTGATATATGAAATTGATGATGGGTTCAGGTTTTTTCGAGGTCAAAGGGATGGCTTTGACCCATTTAATGAAGTATTCAGTTATTTTGATTATGGAATAATTTTATCGAGATGATTTTGGATTAATTGCACCAATGAGAGAAAGGCCACAACTCCTACGCGGGTTGTAGTGTTTGAATAGGTACATTAATGAGATCTGAATGGATTTGGAATTTGACACACTTATTAACATATGCACAACAATATTTGGTGTTGGTAGGCTAGTAATACCCTAGCCATATGACATGTTTAGTGATGGCGTTTCTAATGAAGTGACCACCACAGATGCCATTATGGAATTCTTCAATTGCTTTGGTTGATTCATGTGATTTAAGGCACTATAATAGTATCCCCTCAAAAGTGCATTTATAAAGGATGCCCACTATGATGATGAAGTGAGTGATTTTTTGTAAAAATGATTGTTTAACACCATATGATAGGTCTGATGGTAGTTTACATTCAATGATATAGTCATATATATGTGTGTACCATAGATCTAGTGGATTGTTTTCAATGATATTGATGGAAGGAAGCTCATTTTGATGTGAAGGATGGTTCAATCATTGAACTATTACAAACATTTTAGTCTTATCACTTGATTTTTTTGTTTCAAAAGGGACAATGGATCCAAGGGATGCCATAGTGTCTCCAAACCCATTAGAAGATCATGGAATGGATTGAATGGTGTAATGATTGAATGCAACAAGGAGAAATTCAAAGACAATCTTACACTTTTGAAGGATTTAATTCTTACATTAGTAATTTTCCTTTGACTTGAATGATAACCAGTTGTGAAATATCCATAGATTTTGAGGATGTGGGAACCTACGAGAATGGTTGTATTTAGACCCATGATTAAGGCTTCGTATTATTCCATGATGTTAGTACATTCGAAGTTAATTTTGAATGATAATGGAAGTGGAATGTTCTAGGGTGGTATGATAATGACTCCAGCTCCTCCCCCTTCTTGGAATTTAGCACCGTCAAAGAAGAGGGTCATTTTAATGGGGATGAAATCAGATTCATCGATGTTTTTGATGGATTCATTAGGAAATTTTTTGTGAGGGATTCAATTATCTAGAAGGGGTGTATCGGTGAGCTGACCTGCAATGGCCTAACCTTTAATAGATTTTTGAGATATGATTTCGAGGTCCAATTCATTCATGAGCATAATCCATCGAGTTATGCGATCATTATGATAATGTTTAGCATGCATGGCCTTAAGTGGATTAAAGCTAGCGATGACTTACGTCTTGTGACTGAGGAGATAATATCAAATTTTAGAGGTGGAAAAGTATAACACACAACATATTTTTTCAGCTTCAGTGTATCTTGTTTCATATTCACAGAGTGTCTAACTAATGTAGTATATGTCTTGTTCATGACATTGATTATCATAGTGGGAACACATTGCTCCTAGGACATGTTCTGAGGTGGATGTGTATAAATATAATGTTTCCCCTTCACGAGGTGGAGTAAGAACAGATGGTGATAATATATATTGTTTGATTTTGTCAAAGGAATTCTGGCATTCAAAATCCCAATGAAACTCCATGTGATTCCAAAGAAGATGGTGAAATGGTTGAAAATAGTCAAAAATTTGTGATATGAAATGTTGAGAAGACAAAGTATGACACTAATGAGATGACACAAAGAAGATTCGCACGTGGGAGTAAGGCAAATTTGAAGGCACAAAAGGATAGGAAATGAAATGTGCATGAAAGACAAAGATTGATTCGGGAGTTAGCCATTTTCATGGTTACGGGCTATTTTGGAGATAGCATATGGAGCATACAATGAGATGGAGAATTGTGTGACATGAAAATTTTATTTTGGGAAGAGCATCTACTAAGTGCCATACATGAGTTTGAGTTAATAATAGGAATACTGCTGGTAGTTAACTATAAGAGATCTATTATTAGTGCACTTACATGTGTGCATCTTATTGTAAAGGCACATGACTATTTTTAGCATGCAACCTATTTTGAAAAGTGTCTAAGCGGTGAAGGGAAATTCCCCACCCTTATAAATATGTATTAATTTGTGTAGTTAGAGAGACACTTTCTATGATCTATTTTGGAGTTATGCTTCCAGATCTGATGTGCACATAAACTTATTATACTATTTATTGTAAAAAGATTTTGTATTTATTGTGTTTAATATAATGGAGTGTATTGGGTGAATAATGGTGTTAAACATGACTGTAACTAGTTCTACATGGTTGATTTCATTATGTTTATAGTTTGATTCATGATTCTTTAAGATCTAGGTTTAGAATATGTTATGTGGAATGTTTATGTTATTTATGGATCTGAATGCATTATATTTTCACCATGTTCACATCCTGCATAAGAAACTCTAAGGAGGGGCCTAGTACCTTTGCATTCTTTGGGTGAGTACTCAGCTCAGGATGGATGATGTGTTAGCATGCCTAGGTTATTAATGGTAAATTCTAGGCTGCATCATTTGTTCCGTTGTTGGGACCTCTTTTTCAATTGTTTTCCCGATGGTTCATGATGAAGACGTACCGATTGACCCTAGAAATTTTTGAGGAGTGGATAAAAGATATAGAAGAAGAGTACGCATAGAGGTTTAACACTAGATCTTAGTTTGACACATGTATGTGGGTGGAAAATAATCTTTATGACTACTTACATGCGATCATCTTTGCTATTTTCCTAGTAGAATTGTACGAGTGGTTGGTTGCTCATATGTCTAAATGGAATTGGAGGTATTACACACTTATCTAGAAATAGGAATAATTTCAGGCCTTTTATGATGTTGATCTTATTTGGACATGTACTACGGATACTTCATTCTATGGTGTTTTGAACAACTATATTCTGGAGTACTCAATTTCCACATATTCTTTCCTAGAGGTAGTTGAGTTCCAATTTTTATGATATCCTAGGGGAACTTACTTGCAAGTAATTCCACTAGAAATCAATATCTTGATGGTAACCCTGAACTTAGAGTAAAATTTAATGGCTAGCTAGAACCTACCACGTGCGGGGGTAGAAGTAAGTTTGGTGAAAGATGGAGAACCTAGTGGTAGAGGGAAAAAGATAAGAAATGTAGCTTAAGTACAATGGTGCATATGAGAGGAAGATAGAGAAAAAGCATGACATTACATAGTGGATGGCATTGAGGAGAGAGATGGATCATGAAGGATTTGGAGCTCACACAGGATGCATGGAGCAAGAGAATCAGGAACTCCCCCATTTGGGAAAGTATGACAGGGAACCCTCCTCGGCCTCACATAGGAGCACGCTAGTAGATATGACCTGGGATGTAAGTGCACATTTGAATCTACCTAGAAACATATGCCTTGCAGTTGGTTTTCTAGTATCTCGTACATCTAATAGTCATCAAGCTAATTTCGGTAGTAGGGAAGCAAGAGTAAGTCACATAGCAAGTACATCTATGGTAGGGAAAATGTATTCATTATTGTTTGGAGGTACCGTATCAGTTGCATCATCTACACAAAATTTGAAAATTTGGGGCTCACTTATGGGAGTAGTACTAGCACACAGACTGTAGGAGTTCAGTAAAATACTATTATTAGGACACATGGAAGTACATCTTCTGGTCCACTTCTAGCTACAAGTGGAGGATCAGGGGGTATAGGTGGCTCTAGTTCTAGTGGATTTGGTGGCTCTTGAGGTAGAGGTAACACAAGAGGTTCTGGATTAGGTGGGGAGGGTTTGTACTAATCCCATAATATTTACATGGAGATGTCTCTCCATATTCAAGAGTATATGGGCATAGAGGATGTTGCCAAATATGTACACATGTGTGAGATACTATGGTACGCAAAAGGGATCTCAGATTTTGAGTGCAAGGAAATTAAATTTGTAACTACATCATAGGGGTGAGCACACAATTGGTACAGGAAGTACAACCCTGATGAAACTTGCATATATTATGAGGCAATCAAATATGCCTTCCTTAAAGAGTTCTATATCCCTAAATTTGAGTAGAAGAATATAAGTGTGCTCAAAGATATTAAGTAGGGAACTAATGAGAGTATCCGTGAGTATGATGCCCATTTCAAAACACTTATATCTAAGTTTTCTTATGATATTCATGCAAGCTAGCATGCACAATGGTTTTTTGGAGCACTGATTACACCTTTTAGTAGGGTGTCGTCACATAAGACATGAACTGATCTGTGTGAATCACTTGAAGAAACTTTGCACATTGGGGTTGTCGGGAGTATAGACACTAGAATTATCCCATTCTTACAAGCACAGATTACAAATATGGAAAATAAGTTGGAGAAACTATCAGTGAATTCGACACACGAGACACACACTGGGATTTAGTGTACAAAATGTGAAGTGGAAGGGTACACCAAAGATAGTTGTCCCCGCAAAAAAATACATTCATTATTGCTAAACTGTGAGATATGTCACCTGAATCATGATGTTAGTCGATTCCCATTATTACAACACACAATAAGGAAGAATGCATCCTGCTATTATAAGATTTTTTAGTCCATGAATCATGATATAGAATATTATAGGTTTATTGGTCAGATCCATGATGCTATAAATACTGGTGTACAATAGAAAGGAGTATCAAATAACTCCAAGGGTAAAGGTGAGCACTAGGATCGGAATCACAATCAAGCTTACTATGATTGAAATGAGGGGCTCTATGAAGGAGAATGTGGTAGAGGTCAAGGATACTGTGGTGGATTTGGGGGTCAAGGTCGTGGTGGTGGATGAAGTGAATTCCCTCACAGAACATGCTTTACATACAAATCACCTGACCACTACAAACGTGAATGTCCTTAGAATATTACATGTTCTTTCTATGAGAAGAATCATAGCTATGAGGAATTCCCATATCTATATGAGAATCTTAGTAAGAAACATAAACATGATAACAAATGCTGCACATGGATGGTTATGATACAACGTGCTAGTGTGTAAAATCAATGGATGCTAAAGTTGGCACTAGAACTTGATGTATTACCTGTGAAGATCACTACTTATGCTGAAGTTGCACTTGCTAGATAAGCATTACAACAGAAGCCTACCATCACTAAGGATGACATTTTTCATGCAAGGTATCTGGATCCTACACACCATAAGGAGGTTTATCAGGAGACCATGGAAGTACTCAAATAACTTCAAGGGGAAATATAGTGTTTAAAGTAGAAATTACGGAAGATGAAATAGAAGAAGGTAGCAGAGATGGTCTAGTAAGATATTGATGACTTGAAGGAGGTATGAAAAATTTTACGGTAGGAGAATATCATTCCATTATTAGGGAGTTGGCTAAAGGGAAACAATTCACACGTGAATATTTATAATGGATGTCATATTCTACATGCAAATCTTCTCCCCCATAGCTTAGATTACGACAAGGAGATCACTCTCAATGTTGTTTTTGATGGATGACTCTTGAGTAATATATTGATTGACACAAGCGTGGAGATAAATGTGTTTATTTTAGATGCATGGTTATAAATGGGGAGACCTTCATTGTAGTCATATTCTAATGTATTGTTTATGACTAATCTAACTAAGGCCACACCTATCAGAATTTTAAAAGATGCATCCATTACTATACAAGGGGCCGATTTCACCAGGGATTTTAAAGTTTTAGTGCTTACAGAAGGAGATAGTTTCCCAACTTTTCTTAGGCACCCTTGGTGTTACAAAATTAATGTTGATCTTCAGTTCAATTAGTGATATAGTAGTTTTGAGAATAAGAAGGAAAGATTTATTATCCATTTAACAGATGGGAAATATGTGTCCTATGTTGAGCCTTTGAGTGAGGAAGATATGAATAGGATTTATGTATGTGCCATTTGGGACCCAGAAGTACTCGAGCCATCTAAGGAAGGAATCCTTTAGTGAGAATATACACAGTCTATTAGTGATAATATAAGTATTGCTTGTGATAATTAGGCTCATGGTACTTATGAGATGGTTGGGCATGAAGTAAGGAGCACATTTGCGTGGAAAATAAAACCTCATTGCATCAGGAGGATAGGTAATAGCTATGTACCTCGGTACACTAGAGAAGGAGAAACTTTGGTATTCTTGCACACCATGGAGGAATAATGGATAGACCAATTTGAAAGAAGAGATATGCTAGTATATACCTTGTGTGGGACAACAACATGTTGGTGGGTGCTTCACAAGGATAATCTTGTAGAATATAATGAAGTCGGATTGATCTAACAACTTAGTTTTCTAGGAGCAGTGCACCTACTCAAATCTACACATATCATGGTAATAAATTTGTTCAGCACCACATTTAGTAGTGTAAGAGGCTCTAGAAAGAGGGGTAGGAAGCTTTACCACCTTTTTTATTAGTGAACAAAATTTATTCCACTTTACAAGGCTACGCACACGCTTGGTATGTATATGCAGAGCTACATAAAGAAACTAGAAAGTAGAAATATTTGATTACAGGAATGGTCTATACTATTGACTACTTCTCTACTAAACCTCTAGTAGAAGAGGCATTACAGGTTATAAAGAATTTACCTATGGGAGATAGTGAAAAGTTGGAATAACTCATTTAGGAATTATTTCATAAGAATGACTTAAAAACAATTTGATGAAGAAGCAGAGACAAATGTCATGCTACTTAAGTGTGCTTTCTTTGAGAAAGAAAAAGGAAAGATGGTCTACATAATGGATGATGAATAAGTAGAAAATTTGGATATAGATCATTCAGTAGGTACATGCGAGGTTTTGGAGAGTGTGAATAATAACGCACGTGCATATCATGAACCTATGAGGACAAAGAAAGTGAATATTGGTACATATGTTGAACCTAAAGAGGAAATAATTGGAGATTATTGGTCTAAATTTGAAGTGGAAAATATAGTTGAGTTTCTCTATGATTTTTAGGACTTATTTCTTAGGGGCTACCATGAATTAAAATGAGTTCATGAGTCATTAGGAGAAATGAAGATCAAGATTAAGGAAGGTATGTGCCTGGTTAGGAAAAGACCTTACAGAATGAATCCTAACTTGTGTGTCAAAGTTAAGGAATAAATTAACAAGATGGTGAAATCATGGTCATCAGTATAAATAAATATGGTCATATTAGGATTTTTGTTGATTACAAAGAATTGAATGTTACATGTGTGATTGATCCCTTTCCTACACCTTTCACAGAGGATATATTAGAAGGCATTGTAGGGTTTGAAATATATTATTTTATAGATGGATTCTTTGGGTATCATTAGGTCTGGATTACATAGGAGGATCATGAAAAAACAACTTTTACCACTGAATGGGGAAGTTTTGCACATATTGTGATGCTCTTTGGTTTGAAAAACACACCTGTTGTATTTTTGTGAATAGTTGTTTAATCATTCTAGGATTTTATTCAAATTTTCTTGTAAGTTTACTTGGATGATTGGATAGTGTATGGACTTATTGAGGATCCTTGTGACAATTTACACTTAATGTTTAAAATATGTAGATAGTTAAGCATCTCTTTGAACATCAAGAAGTGTGTGTTTGCTACACCTTTTAGCACTCTGCTAGGTTACATCATCTGTAAGGAAGGTTTTTTAATAGATCTAGCTAAGGTTGCAGTTATTATAGGCTGGAAGAGCCTACTAGTCAAAGTGAGTTGTATGGATTATTGGGTCACACTGGGTATTATAGAAAATTTATTAAAGGATATGCTAAGTTTTCCACACCCTTGGAAGAGTTAATAAAAGGAAAAGGGAAATTTTATTATAGAGAACTGCAGTATCGCACATTTGAGAAATTGAAGGAAAGACTTACTACAACACCTATTCTATGTTTTCCCTCATGGAACCAACCATTTCATGTACATGTTGATGCCTCTAGCACAACAATTGGTATGGTGTTAGGTCAGCATGGAGAAGGAATTATAGATCATCCTATTTGTTTTACTAGTAGAAGGTTGAATCTTGCAGAGCAGAATTATACAACTACTGAGCCTGAAGCATTTTTAATGATCTATGCACTACATAAATTTAGACAATACCTTCTAGCAACACCATTCATAATTTACACCAATCACATGGCATTTAAATAATTGGTAAATAATCATATTTTACAGGGGTGCATATGTTAATGGATGCTCTTATTCCAGGAATTTAATTTCATAGTTGTGGTAAAAATAGAGAAAAGTAATTCTAGCCCATACCACTTATCAAGAATTTGGTCAAGGGAGGATGCACAGACAAATGAAGATACAATTATGGATGCATAGCTATATAGGTTACAATGTGTGCCTTCATAATAGGAGGATATTACAATATTTTTACATACAGGTATGACACCAAAAGGAATGAAATACTTAAATAAGAAACAACTTACAATTTGTGTGGCACCTTTTATGTTGATTAGTGGTGACTTATACAAGTTAGGTCAGGATGAAGTATTACACTAGTGTGTACTAGAGCACGAGCACATAGACATCATGGAAGAGGCTCATGGTGGTATTACATGTGGGCACTATGCAGGTGACGCTATTGTGCACAAGATTCTACTTGCGGGATTATGGTGGGAGGCCCTTTATAAAGATTTTAAAGCATATTGTAAGGCATGTAATAATTGTCAACACATTGGTAAACCTAGGCAAAGAGATGAAATGCCTTTAATACCTATTCCTAGTGTAGAGTCATTTGAGAAATGGGCTATAGACTTTTTGGGTCCTATTTCTCTAGCCTCGCATAGAATTGGATCACATCACTTGCACAGATTATCTTACAAGGTGGGAGGAAAAAACACCTACCAAGGATAGTACAGTGGCTACAATAGAAAAGTTCTTATGGGAAAATGTTATTATGAGGTATTGATGCCCGTTGAGCTTGATAAGTGATAGGGGTACACACATTCTGAATGATACGATCAAGATACTATTAGATGAATTTATGATTGCACACCATAAAACTACACCCTATCATCCTCAAACAAATAGGACTATTGAGGCATTCAACAAGATTTTGAGCCAGACATCGATAAATTTTTTTGATGTTGGATGGAAAGATTGGGATGATAAAATTTATGTCGTTCTTTGGGTGTATATAACAACATACAAGAGGTTGAATAAGGCCACACCATTTCAGTTAGTTTTTAGCACAGAAGCAATTATTCCTATGGAATTCATGTTACCTTCTTTGCGTATTGCACATGCTAGAGGTCTAGTTGATGAGAAATCCCTATAAGAAATAATTGAAAAGTTGATAAAGTTGGATGAGAGACGAGAAATAGCACGTTGGATTCATAAACAAGAAAAGGCTAGGAAGAAGTATGGCATGATAGGAATATGAGGGAAAAAAATATTGAGATGGGATAAATGGTGCTCCTTTATGATTCTAAGTTTATGTGCCATCTAGGAAAGCTTAAATTTCCTTGGTTGGGACCATATGTTATCACTCACATACTTGAAACAAGAGATTTCTAGTTAGATATGCTTGATGGGATATGGTTACCCAATTACTTCAACGGGAGTAGGCTGAAGCCCTACTATAAATAAGTCTTCTTGGTGTTTGTAATAAGGCAGTGTTTCCATTTAGACTAGGTTTTCATTTTTGTATTTCCTTAATTTATTTCCTTCTAATTCGTTATGCTTTGTCAATTTTTCTGGTGTTTTGTGTAATAAGCATGTTTGTGCGCTAGAAGCTAATTACTATTTGAAGATTTTTTATGCACAAAGGACTACACATACCATTGGTGTGGGGTGCTTATTTACAACTGGGTACACATAAAGGAACTAAATACTACATGTGTTATTTAATTTTGGAGAGGAGTTGTTAGAAACGATATTTCTTAAAAATATGACCTTAGATAGAGATAAATGAGGGAACAATATAACGCAATGTAAGCAGCGGCCGTGGAGAGTACTAGGAGAAGGCACAACGGTGAGGTATTCGAACACATGGAAGTGTGTTGAAGATAATTCTATAGCCAGAAGGTATGAAGGAATGCCAGAAGGTTATATCTAGGGCATAAAGATGTATCGTGTAGAGATTGTGAAAATTGTCAATTAATGAGAGGATTGTTGGTTGGTGAAGAAGCAATAAATGCACTAACTTTTTGAAAATATATATAAGGACATGATGCGGGTTCATTATTAATTTTATGATCACAAGTATTTAAGTGAGCTAAGTGTGATTAATTCGAGCGAATTATATTGAGGTGTGGAGAGTGTGAAACCAAATGTGGAGAGCAGATTATTATGCAGAAGAGGCTTGCGTTCCCATTGGTGAAGGGTTTGAGTGAAGTAGAGGTGTTGAAAATAAGTTAGGGCATATGTTTTCAAGATATGGCACACATATTCGAGCTAGGGTTTTAGTTTCTCATTATAGACATCAAATCTAGGATTTTTATGATGGCACCAAATAAAGCACCTACAATGGGTATGAAAGGAAAGAAGAAGGTAGAAGTTGAAATTACTCCTGAGAGTAATTTTTTAGAAATGAAGTACCCAGAAGGTGTGATAGTCAGATAAGAGTGGGATTCCCACATCCACATGTGTAAAATAAGTTACTACAACCACCATACATCTGACAACAAGAAATAGTTAGATGCATTGTTGAATACAAAGACCAACAAGTGTGCGGTGGAGGATATGCCAGTATATGACGATGCTGGGGAAAAATTGTTGAAGCAAGTATGATTTTATAAGTTATATGAGATCTTGTATTTTGGAAAGTATGAACCATTATACTAATGGTTGATGAGTATATTCCATGAGGAATTCTTCTATTTTATCAGATGAAGGGTTAGAATCACAACAACCTTGATTTTGACATTGATAGGATTGAAGGACATAGGGGTAGACCTTATTGGTGATCTGAATGATAAAGCAAAAATCGTAGAGACAAGAAAGGAGTTGGGATGTACTAAGGGTCCAGGTAGAATGGACATTGATAAATTAAATAAGTAACTAGTGGTGCAGGTAGCCACGCATCTGGTAACCAAGTTGAATGATCAAGAGAGATGGTTGGAGGTGAATACCATGTGGCTACTTATTGTGAAGAAAATATCTCAAAGAGTAGTATAAAACCTATTAGGATATATTACATACACCATTATTGAAGAAGTGTGTATAGGAGAGAAGATATTTTTTGGTGATATCCTTCTTTCTCTCGTATTTGTAGAAATTGGAGTGTCCTATGGGCCAAAGAAAAATATTTGGGAGTATCCCATGGAAAATATCTCCCTTGCAGAAAGGTTTGATAAATATTTATGTGAAGGATCAATGAGTGGGCCGTTTAAGTAGAGGGAAGAGATGTGGTATGACCGATTTCATGTTGCATTTGAGGAGGAGTGGTGCATTCCTAAGGAGATACCTTCGGTGGTGGGAAAGGTAGTATAGTTTGCAGTGTACCAAAATTTCTGCATCACATGATTTTATATGAGGGATGGGACATGGAGCCCATGGTAAAAACTACCATATGCCTTCACAATGCACTACTTCTAGGCATCAGTCCATCGATTTACTGATGCACGTCACTTGAAATTTAATGTGTACAAGTTAGACTCTAACTACCACACTCTGAGGAAGGCATATGTGTATCCAGGTTGGAATGCCTACATTGAGAGGATCATCTTAGACATGATAAGTATGAATCCAATAAGATTCGCTATTGGGGATAGTGGAGCTATGCTCATATACCTTTAGGTTAAGCCTAAGATAGATAATAACAAGTATGTAGAAAAGGAAAACATATAGTTGAGAATGTGTTAGCCCCACAGCCTACAAAAACTATAGTTGTAGATGAGGAGGATGAAGAATATGAAGATAGTTGTGGCTTAGATCATAGAGGCTAAAGGAAACCCACAAACAGAGTGGAGACTGAGCATGTGGGTACTCTACCTCAAGTATAAGAAGAAGATGACGACTTGGATGTGGAAGAAGTCCCTGGAGAGTGCCGCTTTAAAAGGGTATTCAAAAGAACAAGGACCCAAGGCATGGGACCTTCACAGTCTATAAGAAGGTCACCATGACTCTTTCATCAGAAAGAGACAGAGATGAAGAGGAGAAAACTAAATTTAAAAGAGGAGGCAGAGGAGTCTACAGAGAGTATGCCTAGAACCCCTGTATAACCAAAAGATGTGGAAGAACCCAAAGATGAGGATATGAAGGATGAAGAGGAAGGTGTAAAGGAATTAGAGGAAATAGAGCCTGATATTTCTCAAAACATTGAAGATCCAACTCCAAACATTGGTGCTCAAATTCATAAGGGGCTAAGAACAAAGAAAACCAGTGGGGAATATGTTGGGTCATGTATGGGCTATGCTGAGGATACAAGAAAAATAGTCTACACCCATTTCCAAAGCATAATGGGCCTTAAGGGGTGGTATGGATGGGAGTTAATGAACCCAGACATGGCCACTACATGCACAAAGAAAAAATTGTCCTAATCCATGCAAAATCAAATGGACAAGCCCAATTTTGATGTATGTGAGGAGTCATGTATGTCAAGAAGAATGAAAAAGGCACCATAGAGCAGGCACATGACTATAAAGTCCACTCTCATGTATGATGATAAGGTGAGCAATGCCTTGGTTAAGGTATCTACAGAGGTTGTGTAGAGGAACATTGATAAGGATACTACTATTAGAGTGTTACGAGAAGATAACAAGGTAAAAGCTACATAAATAGTGTGTCTAAAAGGAGAGAAGGACTTAGAATAGAAAAATAATGAAGCCTTCATCAACATGGAAGAATAAATTGGTGATTATGTCTTAAAATCAAGACCACACTTAGATTCTAAGGTACCTGAACATTTCTTTTGGTTATGCATTATATGTGTACGTTAGTTTATTTTGTGCTTGAGGATGGACCAATTTGCATGCCAGCGCCAAAGGACCCTGAATAGGAAGAAGAGAGAGAAATGGCCTACATGGTTAGATAGATTTCATCTTACAAGGCATTTCTCCAAATGTTACAAGATGAGCTAAAGAAAGAAGACCAAGCTTTGAACATATGTGCAACTCTAGAAGTAGTGATCACGATCAAAACTATATTACAAGATAATGAAGTTTTGAAGGCAATGGAGGATGAGACATTAGGGTGTGTAGAGATATTGGAATTAGTAAAGTAAAACTGTGAATCCCTTGCAACAACACAACATCTACATAAGGACAGGATGGATGAGCTTGGAAATCTCATAGCAAAAACTATGGATCTTCTAGAGGGAAGGATGTTTGTTATGGCTAATGTTGTCCTATTATTGTAGAATGAAAAGGGAGAGATAACCCAGGAAAAGTTGGAATCCATTGCCGCAGATGTTCCAGAGAAGACAAAAAACACACTGGATGATTGGAAAGCCTTGGAGGATGAGATTAAAACATAATATCCAGAGTTGATCCTCCTAGTTAAAGAAGAGGGTATTGCAGAATAAAATTCCATTCTTTGTATAGTAATTCTTTACATTCTTTCCATTCTTATTCTTTATTCTTTTAACCATCAGAAGGGAACCCCATTACTGAGACAACAATGTATTTTAGTGTGGAATAATGTTGAGTAGATAGAGTATGACACTAAGGAGAGGGAGCACAAAATATTCACGCATGGGAGAAAGGCACATTTGAAGGCACGGAAGGATAGGAAAGGAAACACGTGTGAAAGACAAATATTTATTCAAGACTTAGCCATTTTCATGGTTACGGGCTATTTTTGGAGATAGTGTACAAACCAAACAATGGGATGGAGACTTGCATGACACACAAATGCTATTTTGGGAAGAGTGTATTCTAATCTCCATACATGAGTTCAAGATAATAATAGGAATACTACTGCTAGTTAAATGTAAGAGATATATTATTAACACACTTGCATGTTTACATGTTATTGTAAAGGCGCATGAATATTTTCATCATGCGACCTATTTTAGGAAGTGCGTAAGAGGTGAATGGAAATTTCCCACCCTTATAAATATGTATTAATCTGTGTAGTTAGAGAGACACTGTGTATGAGCTATTTTGGAGTTGTGCTTCTAGATCTGATGCACGCATAAACTTATGATGCCATTTATTGTAATAAGCTTTTGTATTTATTTTGTTTAATATAATGGAGTGTATTGGGTTGATAATGGTGTTAAACATGACAATAACTAGTTCTACATTGTTGATTTCATTATGTTTATCATTCGATTCATGATTCTTTAAGATCTAGGTCTGGAATATGCTCTGTGGAATGTTTATGTTATTTATGGATCTGAATGCATCATATCTTAATCATGTTCACATCCTACATAAGAAACTCTAAGGATGAGCCTAGTACCTTTGTGCACTTTGGGTGAGTGCTCAACTTAGGTTTTTTATGTGAAAGTGTGTCTGGGTTATTCATGGTAAATTCTAGGCTGCATCATGAAACGTCGAATCGACTATAATTTACCTTGGAGGTTGCACATTTTCTTAAGATTGGATGGTGGAGGCATTTCAATGATTTCTCTAAAAAAAATTGGGTCAAATTCAATGCCTCGGATGGATATAATGAATCCTAAAATTGTTCCAGTTAGGACACCGAAAAACACACTTTGCATGATTAAGATGAAGATAAAACTAGATGAGACAGGTGAAAATAGATTCAAGGATGTCAAGGTGTTTTTTTCATGTTCTATACTTTCCTAAGAGGTCATCAATGTAGTCTTCAACAATTTTGTAGATGGGATCATGTAAAATGTATGTCATGGTGCATTGATACATAGCCCCTAAATTTTTAAGACCAAAGGGCATGATGTGATAGCATAAGGTTCCTTAAGGAGTGATAAAAGATTTTTTTAATTGATCGTAGGGTGTAATGAGGCTTTGATTATAACCAGAGAATCCATCCATGAGGGAGAGAATTTCATGTTTGGTTGTTAGGTTGATGAGCTAATCTATGTTTGCAAGAGGGAAATCATCTTTAGGACATGAAATATTGAGATCCTTGAAATATGTGCAAATATGTATTTTACCTAAAGCTTTAGTTATGGGCACAATGTTGGAGACCCACTCCAAATATTCAATGGGTATGATGAATTTTGCAGATAAGGGGCGTTGCTACTCTTCCTTAACAAGGAGAGATATATGAAGATATATTTTGTGGAGCTTTTGTTTAACTAGATTAGCATTGGGATACATGACTATGTTGTGTATGATGATGTTAGGATCGATTCTGGGAATATCACTATATGATCAGGAAAAGGCTTGGTGATATTTTGTTAAGAATGAGGTGAAATCATTTAATTCTTGTGAATCTAGAGATTGACCGACCTTGACTATGTAGGGATCCTGAGGGGTACCTAAGTTAACATCGAGGGTGGACTCATTAAGGAGCGTTGGTGTGTTAGATGGTAAATACTTATAAAGGAAACGATCTTCATCTCCTATATGGGAAAAGATATCCTAGTCATCCTGACACTAGAGGATTTCTATAGTAGGTGAATCTTCCTCAACCATTTCTATCCAAACAAGGGGTAATGATTTAGTGGTGTGATCAGATAGATAAGTAAGTGGCCCTAAAGATTCAACATTGATTAAAAAAAGTTAAATGGGATGGGTAGAGTGTCGTCTGCATCCATGGGATCTTCATGGTTCATTGGCAATGATGGTTCTAGTTTGGAAATAGTTAGGGATGTAGCAAGATTTGATGTAGTGGATTCACACATTTCAGAGGTGAAAATTTTATAGCCTAAACCAATTTTCTCATGAGCTTTAAGGGAATATAGGATGGGTTAGTCATGGGTTCCTTGTTCATAATGTTTGGGGCCAAAACCTCTCCATGTGCAGCAATGAAGATACATGCAAGAAAATTTCATATTGTAGAGAGATTTTAAGTTTAGTGTGAATGGTATATCACATTGTGGATCAATGGCATGGGATGGGGGATTGTCAAGTCCCCCATAGACAAGGTTTTTTTGAGGTAAGTTAGACCATAGGAGATGACATCTCCTACATTTGGGTCATACATGGGTTGTTTGTAAGGGTGGACATATGTTTTAGGTGAATGTATGGATTTAAGCATGAGGAGACAATATACCCCAAGTGTAACGTGTTTCACAGCCTCACCAAGAGAGGAATCATCTGGTAACTTGTAAAAAGGGATAGATGTGTTATTGGATGATTCATTAGATGTCTTAGGTTTGGATTTGGGTATAAGGATGTCGTTTGGGTGGTACATCATGTAGCATTTGGTAAACGGATTTGAATCAGTGGGGACACTGAAATTTTGACCTTCATGTTCAAATTTGAGAGAGTGATGGAGGGTGGAAGGAATACAACACATGTTGTATTAAAACTATCCCTCTATAATATATAAGAGTTCGGGAAGGTTTTGATGCCAACTTTAATCACGAGTATAACAGTGCCTAATGTGTGTGTGATTGTGTCATTGAAGGATCGTAATAGGACCAAATTTTGAGAAAAGAAAGTATTGGGTAATTTGATTTTCTCGAAAGTAAGGTATGATATGATATTCATGGAAACACCACTATCAAACATGACCCTCTTGATAGATATTTCATTGATATGGGAAATGATGAAGAGTGGTAGGTCTTGGTCTTCTGGTTTGAGAGATGGAATTTTAAATGGTTCAAATGATATAGCAATGGATGTTTTGAGAGAACCCACAAAGTTTCTAAATAGAACTAGATCATTGGATGGTACAGTGGTGTATTAGAGGGATTTTTTATGTCTTGTTTGTGAAAAGATAATGTTTGGACTAGTTCATAAAGTGACATCCTGATGGGAGATTGGTGTAATTGTTTGATAACAACCTTTTGTATTGCAGTGAAAGGAGGTGTTTCTACTTGTATGGAAACTTTTTATTTTAATGATGGTGTTTGATTAGACTCCTCAAGAGCTAAGGAAATAGATACGTTAGGTTTAACATATGAAGTTGATAATTCAGGAGGTGGAGGTATAGCGATGGAGGTTTTACCTTTCTTAGGCTTAGATGATTCTTTATCATAATTTTATGAATGGGTGGTGATGTGTACAACAACGAATTGATGATTAGATGCTTTAGGGATAGATTATTCAATTTTTTATGACAATGATATTGATGTTGGAATTTTTTTGATTGAGAAGGGTGGAAGAGCGGACTTCCAAGTTCATGTACCTTCAAGTGAAAGGATATATAATTTTATATGGAATTTCCATGTGTTCTATGGTAATCACAAAAGATATTGAAGTCATATCAGGAAAGCTTCTAGTTGTGATGATCTGATGGTTTAGGAGGTAGTATCATAATAATTGATCACTGAAGGAGATCATCTAAGATGGTGTCATAATTCCCTTTTTACATGGACATGGATGGTGATAAGGTTTCATATGTATTCCTTCCAGGAGAAGTTAAGATGGGTTTTTTAGCCACAAGTTGCCTATTTGTTGTCGTGGAGGCTTTCTAGATGTCACGACAAGTGGTGGATGATAATCCTGTATGGGTGGTTTTTAGTTTGAATAGTCAAATTGTGTAAAATGTGAGAGCGAGGGACCTTGTATGGGTGGCCGCTGGTGAGGATAGTTGGTATATGCGATGGGAAAATGGTGAGGACCCCATATGGGTGATCATTGGTGTGGATAGTTGGGTTGTGTAAAAGGTGCATGATATGGACTTAGCGTAGGGGTTTGATTGGGGAATTTTGATCCTGTAATAATAGGGTGATTAACAGGTATAAGGGAGTGAGGTCCACACAAAATAATCTAATCAGGAAATACATATTGAGGGATTTTGAAAACCTGAACAATACCCTTTTTATGAGGTGTTATTGTGGTTTTGGATGAACTAGTTGTGGTTGATGAGGAAGCAACAAAAACGTATAATTTCCTTTAGGTAACGGGTATTTTGGGTTGTTTTATAATGTGGTTTTAGGTGTAATCTAAAAGAACATAGAGGATAAAGGTGTGGGTTCTGTAATGGCATGTAAAAAAGGCATGGGAATAGTTTTAGTAATATTTACAACAAATGGAGGAGCAGTAGCTTTGGGCTCACTAGATTTTGGTGTTGATTTCACAATTTTTGATTCGGTAAGTGATGAGATATAGGAAGGATTTTAGTGATGTTCTCAATAGGTGAAGACTTTTTAGTCATAATTTTAGGCTCATTGGTTTTTGACGTTGGTTTCATAGGTTTTGATTTAGTAAGTGACGAGGATGTAGGAAGGATAGGCTCTATTTTAGTTATTGTATTGATGGTGTGGAAAAAATCCATATTTTGTTGATTAGAGGATGAAGGGTGATTCATAAAAGGTTTCTTAAAAATGTATATATTTTTATTTGGGGTGCACTTGGATTGTCTAAGTGGAGCTCACCTTTATCAATCAAATATTAAAGTACATAGCAGAATGTACAAAACCTTTCAATGTTATGTCCATTGACCATATGATGTTTACAATAGTCATTATCTTGATACCAAATAGTTTTATATACTGATATGTCGATGGGTCAAATAGGAGGGAGAGATATCATGTTGGATGCAATTAATTTGTCAAAACCTTCACTATAATTCTTTCCTATAGGTGTGTAGTTATGTTGTTGACAGGGACGCTCTATGGTGGGTTTCTCCTTGGGAGAAAACTTAACTATGACAGCATTGGAAGATGGATTTGATTTGTCAAGGCTGGATGTTGACTTTGATGGGAACTCAAGTTTTGTTTTCTTAGGACGAATCTTAACTCCTCCATCTTCTAGAGCTCGCAGTTTCAATTTTCAAACCATAATGAAAGCCTCATCAAAAGTTTGAAATGATTGGATTTGTAACGTTGATGAATACCTTGATTGATTCTATTTTTGGTAATGTAAAGGATAATTGATTAGTCACACCCCTCCAATGGGTGTCAAAATCATTGATAAATTCATCTTCAAATTTTCTGATGGCATATAGGTCATTGATAGTGATTTTGTGAGCTATGTTTATGGAAACATGGTCTAAGAAAATTTGGGAAAACTTCTCAAAGGATAGCATCAGGTCTTGATCATGAGCTATTAGATAGCATGCATGAAGGAAGGCACAAATATGTTGTTGGGGATCTGCTTTGCTGTAAAACTTGATGAATTTAAGAAATTCCCAGTGTGGCAGATATGGTTTATATGGTACTAAAGGATGAATGGGATCATTGAAAATTTGATCATAAGAGAGGACATTCCTGGATGAGGATGAAGGAACTTTAAGACTGGATATGTGGTTTAAAAGGGCTTAGAGATAATCAGGTTCTGTTTGTTGCTGTGAATATCATCCAGGTTGAAATAAGGTTTTGCTTGGTTGTGAGTATGCCTAATACTATTGAGGACTAATTTGTTGGTAGGGAATTTTTTGTTGGGGAATTTTTTGTTGATGTTGTGGGATGTGGTATTAAAGAATGTTTTGTTGAATTTCCTATTGTTGAGGTATGTTTTGCTGAGGTATATTTTTTTAATGAGGAATATTTTGTTGAGGGATACTTTGATGATAAGGGATGTTATGTTCTGGGATGTTTTAATGAGATGAAAAATTTTGTTGGGAGGGTAAAGGCTGCAAGGTTTGTATGTGTTGATATTGTAATGGCATTGATGTATGAGTGAGTGGTTGTGAATATGTGGGTGACTGATGGAAAGAAAAAGAAAAGGTGGTAGAGGATGGTGCCTGTTGTGGGGTACTGTATTGTGGGATATTTTGTAGGGGTGTAGATTACGGTATGGAGATTAGTGGTTATGAAGTTTGTGGTATGTATTGATTAGTGGTGTAGTTATAGGGATGGACATGGTGATGTTTTGAATGGGACTAGTAACATGTTGGGAGGAAACAAAAGTATAAAAAGCCACAGAACTCAGTGGAGGTGTTTATACCTATGAGGACGCCCGAGGAGTGGATGAGGAAGTAGCAGTATTACTTAGGGGAGGTGTAGAACCTATAGAAGGGCTTGATGAGGATTTTGACTATTGGGAAGATGTATTTTGTGATGAAATCATGTGGAGGTCGTAAATGGGTGCTAAAGAGACCTCAGATGCTTTGAGTTGACTGGTGGAGAATTTTTCATTCAATGTTTCAAAGGAATTAGTAGGGCTGGTAGATATCTTGGGTTGACTATTGTTCTATGTTTCAGGTTGATTTTAATTATATAGGTATAATTGTTGGACAACAAGGTCTCAATTTTGATCAATGAGTTGTGCAATAGTATATGAAGGATTTTAAGTGTGTTGGGGTGTAAATGGTTGCATCTAAAAATTTCTAGTTGCTAGATAGGCATTAACAGCAATAGGATTTGATTCTAGCGTTTGTTCAAAAATATGATTTCTCCGATTGTAAAAAGGAGGTTCAGATGCTTTTGGTTATGGACTAGAAGAAAAGAGGTGTTCTATTTCTTGTGGTCTAGATGTATGAAGGATCTGGTCATGATATTGATGAGGGGAATGAAAGATTTGTTATCCCATTTTATATTTATATTTGACCCCCGATTCACTCCAAGTCTATTGGGTGTCTGAAAAGGGATTGGATGTAACTATTTGATAATATGGGATTTTTTGTTGTGTTGGTGTCGAAAGTGTTGTAGTGTAAAATGGGACATGTTGTTGAGATGTAGGTGGTGGAGTAGACATGTTTTGAATATTTTGGTTATGAGCTTGTTTTCTAGTAAGTACCATGATAAAAAACACACAAATGCCTAGAAAAAGAAAAATAACTAATTGGGATGATTTACAAACAATAAGAAAATGCAAGAAAAATACGTTGTTTAGTATTTATCTTGATTAATTATGAAAAAGTGAAATGTGTGAGATGGTTAACAAAGGTCCTAGGAAATGGTAAGCTATGGATGGTTTTAGATGTGTTTAATGGTGGATTCCTTGATATAACTGAAGGTACATTAGGCCCAAATATGTACTATTGCTGGTACGGGGTGTATATTGGGGCATACCCCCTCAGTTCATGGTCCCATTTTCATAAGGGAGTCGAGTTCTAAGTCAAAATATACCGACAGAAAAAATATTATACTCAAACTGAACATTGAGTCGGCTTCCCTTTTGGGTGATGAAATTCTAATCAATTTCACCTGGATTGTAGTTTTTTTAATGTTTTTTTATTTTGAATTGATTTGATTGTGTGAGGGAAAGATAAGTGAATGCAACCAGATAATTTCACTATTTAAAGCTAGATGATCAAGAAGTATGAAATAGTTTGTTTGAAGAAATGAAACGAAATGCTGATTTTTTATGAGAACAAACAACAAAAAATGCAAAATAGAAAGCAAAAGAAAGGTTTTTAGGACTTATCGTAAGATTGCTCCTTTTGATTTATTTTTTAGATGTTTAGCAGTTTTTCCTAAAGAAAGAAAATCTAGTAGATGAGTTTTTCAGAATTAGAAACCTATAACCAGATTAGAAGAAATAGAAAGTAGAAAGAAATAAGCTAGAGATATATTATGAGATGATAAGTAAAATATACAAAGAAAATGCAAGAAATTTGGCTAATCATAAGTGATTCTTACATAGTGAGAATAGTTAGTATTCTATTGATTGAACTAGAACAAAAGAAAAAGGTACAAGGGTCCCACCAGGCATGCTAGAATGTTGAGAAAATTTTTACCTTTGTGGTTGGTTTGATATTTCAATGGGGAAAATGACTCAACCTCGAGTATCGCTGTATCTAAGGTACCAACAGGATGTGATAGGTGTATTATTGGTTACACTCCATGAAAAATTAGTACAAGCTCCTATCCTAATTCAAAAAATCAAAGACACTACACAAAATGGAATTAGTAAAATAGCTAGGTAGGTTACCTAGAAAAGGACAGTTCCTGGAAGCCAAAAGACTTCCTTATGTGGATGTCAACCTAATTTTAAAAATTTAAGATTTTGTTGATGAAATGGTGTATAATATGTGATATAAAAATGTGATCAAATGGTTTGTCACTTATTTGGATTATTACATACATCAGCTAATAACGATAATAAAAGTAATAAGCCTAGAATCTGAAGTCAAAATCTAAGTCTGTGTCTAAGTTTTTAGAAAATAAGTTAAAGCCTACTAAGTAGGCTAAATCATCATCTTTGATGAAGTATGAATCAGGCTCTGAGATGTAATCTTCCAAAAATAAGTTAAAGATCTCATCCTTTGTATCGTATAGATAGGAAAGATCAAAATCAATGTCTGGAAGGCTAATGTTTCTCTCAATGTCAGATTCAAATGTAATACGGGTGTCCTCGGGGAGGTTGAATCCCAATTTATAGTTTTACTTGTACCATACAAGGTCATCTTGTATCCTCTGAACCTCGTAGTATGATTCCCAAAATTCCGTTGTGGCTTCATGAATTCTTTTGGTAGATGTAAAAAATGGCTAACCTACCAAGAGGAGCTATGTGGATGACACATGGCTCTAGGTCATTCAACATGTCGTACTACTCCCAGTGCAAGGGGTGTTGGAAAACCTGAAGTGAGTTAATGTTGGTGATGGGGTGATTATTTCCTAATATAACCATATCTAAAATCCATCTTGGTGCAAATATTAGTAACACAAAAGCATACATTAACTACTAATAAATTCTAATGAAAACTGATTACTAATGTTTGATAGAAAACATAGGAATCACAGGTGATTCTGTGAAATACTAACACACTGATAAATGAAATAATCTAAGTGTCTAAGATGAAACTATCATTTATTGAAACACATAGAAATTAAGTAACGATCCAATTAGACTATTTCAGAATGAAAACAACATGAAAGATGATAAAAAAGAACCTTTGGATGATAAATGGTGATGATGGTTTGGTTTTATGTGATTGTGTCTGATAAATGAGCCTAGATAGCTCCCAAAACACTTGAAGGTGAATTACATGTATAATGACTTTGATGAGAGCTTGGTAATGTTTCTTGAAAACTTTAGAAAACATGATAATGTTATGGTTCATCAAGATGGTCGTGAATGGTCCCGAAGAGAGAAATAAGATTTGGTATTTATATATCATTGACATTCGAAGGAATCGCTAGTGTTTTCACACAGTTGGAGTTTAGGGTGAGATAAGAGGTGATAAACCTTCCATTTTCAACTTAGATTCAGGGGATTTAGGGGAATCATGGCTAGATAACTTGGAGATGTTGAGGGTGAGGGTTAGAGGTAGATAGAAGTGGATAGGATATAGTAGGGATAAATTTACAGGTTGCCAAATTTAAACTAGTCCTAACTAGTGAGGAGTAGGAAGTGGTTTATAGGGATAATTTAGAGGTGGTTAGGGAAGTATTTTTAGAAGGTTTCTAGTTATAACTAGCTACAAATAGTGAATAAGGATGATCTCACATGGTGAGGTGTGGAGGTGAGTGGATTAATTAATTATTTAACTTCGAGATGGGTGATATGATTTTAGGGAATGTGAGGTAAATTAATTAATTGAAGGGGCCTGAGGTTAATGACTTAGGTTTATGGATGTCGTAATGATGTGAAGATAAGATTGACCACTCAAATGGAGGACTTGAGTCATAAAATGGTATGTGAATGGTATTATTTAATAAATTCTTTGTGTGGGGATGAGATGTGTAGATTTTTGGTGTCTACAATGTGGCAGATATGTAAAGTTAAAATGGATCCCCCTCATAAGGAGGAATGAATATAGGAGGTGATAGAAGATATTGTTTGAGTTCATTAAAGAATTTTTGACAATTAAGATCCTATTTAAAGTCAACGTCCTTAAAAATAATATGGTGAAATGGTTGACATTTATCTGAGAGTTGTGATATGAAACGTCAGATGGACTGTAGTTCACCTTGAAGGCTACGTAGTTGTTTGAGATTTTATGGAGGAAGTATTACAATAATTTCTTTGATTTTGACTAGATCTACTTACCTTGGATAGATATGATGAACCTTAAAATTTTTATAGTGACAACATCAAAAACACATTTACCAAGGTTAAGAGGAAGGAAATATTAGATAAGGTGAGTGAAAATCGAGTCAAGGACATCGAGATGATCTCCACGTTGTTTATATTTCCCTAAGAGATCATCTACGTAATCTTTGATAGCTTTTTGGATGAGATCATCGAAGATATATGTGATGGCATATTGATAAGTGGCTCGAGATTTTTTAATTCCAAAGGGAATGAAGGGGTAGAAGAAGGTCCCCTAAGGGGTAATGAAGGATTTTTTTTTTATAATCAAAGGCGATGAGAATTTTATTATAACTAGGAAAAATGTCAATGAGGGAGAGAATTTCATGGTCGGTTACTAGATCAAAAAGCTAATCAATATTTGGAAGAGGGAAGTAGTCTTTTAGACTAGTGAGATTGAGATCCTAGAAATTAGTACATATTCATAACTTTCTAGAGACTTTGGTTATGGGTAAAATGTTAGAGCCCCATTGTGGATAGTCAATGGGTATGATGAAATTAGTGAAGAGCAGGTGTTGTAACTCTAAATTTGATGAGAAGAGCTATATGAGGCTACATCCTACAAAGTTTCTATTTGAATTGTTTAGCATTGGGATAGGTGACGATATTGTGTAAGATTATGTTTGAGTTGATACTTGACATATCATTACATGACCAAGAAAATGATTGATTATACTTAGATAAGATGTTGGTGAAATCATTCAATTCTTGAAGTTCTAATGATTGGTCAAATTTAATTATGCAGGGCTCTTGAGAGGTTCCTAAGATAATTTTGATAGTGGAATCATTGATAATATTTTTTGTGTCAAGTGGTAGGGTTCTCTGAAGGAAATGGTCCTCTAATCCCATATGGGAGAGTATATCTTGATTTTCATGACATTGAATGATATCGATGATGGAGTAATCTTATTCAATCATTTATGGCCAGATGAGAGGAAGTGTTTTGGTGATGTGATTAGATTGATAAGTCAATGGTCCTAAGGAAATAGTGGGGGATGATGAAGTTGTAGGTGTTGGGTGAGGTTTCTTTGATTTTATAACTGAGTGAAGAAGGCCTTTAATTTCAAGTTTTTTAATGGTTGTGTGAAAGGATTTACAATATTCTACAGATTGTCCTATTGTCTGATGGTAATCACATAATGATAGAAAATTATAATAATAAGTTTTATATTCTTGAGAGTTAAATGGTTTAAGAGAAGGTAACAGTAGGAGTGATTGTTGAAGCAATTTTCCATGAATTGCTACATAGTTTCCTTTTGATGTGGATTTCGAAGACGATGACATCTCATTTGATTTAGTGATTATGGGAGGCATCACTTTACGTGTGGGTACTTTAGTTGTTTGTTGATGAATAGTTTTAGATGATTTAGACAAAGAGTGTGGCCCTAGGATAATGGGTTGATGTTTTGTTTTTTGTGTTGGATTAGTTAAATGATTTATGATTGTGACTTTTTAAAATAGGGGAAAAATAAAATGTTAAAGGTTGTGTTGGAGATATTGGGCCACAAATTCATCGTATGAAATTTTCATGATCTAGATAATGGGTTGTTTCTAGTATTTCTGTGAAGAGTTTATAGATGAGCTCGGTAAAGAGGTGGTAGGTGTAGAGGAAGAAGGGTTTATTTTTTATGATGGGTTATGGGGATGTTTCTAATTTTTGGTCAGATGTGGATTCAAGGGTATCACTAGAGGAGGAAGCATGTGTAGAATTAGTGATAGGAAATTTTTTAGTGATGGTGTTTATGGTATGGTGGGCGTGGATGTTATTAGTTTTTGGTTGTCTAGTCGATGGAGTATGGTTTGGAAATGGTTTTTTAAAAACATTGAGGTTTTGATTTTGAGGTTTGTTAGGGTTATCTAAATGTAACTCCACTTTATCAATCAAATCCTGAAGGACATTGTGAAATGAATGACACCTTTCAATGTCATGGCCTTTGACACTATGGTACTTGTAATAGTCATCATCACTATACCAAGATGGTTTTGAAATAGAGGTATCGATAGGAAAAATGGGTGGAAGAGATATCATGTTAGCAGTGAGGATTTTATTGAATACCACATTGTAATTCTCTCTAATGGGGTTATAGTTTTGTTAAGTATGGGAGCATTCAGTGGTTGGACGTTCCTTAGGATAAGACTTGAAAACTACGATTTTAGATGAGGATTTGGGTTTATCTTGACTAGAAGATGGTTTGGATGGAAATTTGGATTTTTATTTCTTCGGTCTAAGTTTTACATGTCCTTCTTCGAGAGCTTAGAGTTCAAGTTTACATGCCATCGTAAAGGATTCATCAAACATCTATAAATATTAGATTTGGATTGTGG
This sequence comes from Taxus chinensis, assembly GCA_019776745.2. Lineage (NCBI taxonomy): Eukaryota > Viridiplantae > Streptophyta > Pinopsida > Cupressales > Taxaceae > Taxus > Taxus chinensis. The sequence goes on from CM034154.1 coordinate 415,605,295, forward strand.
AAGAGATGTTTTTTTCACATGAATGGGAGAATAATTTGATTAATTATGTTTGTGGGAGAGAGAATTATAATTAATTAATGATGCCCCTCCAGTGGGCGAAAAAATCTACAATGGACACATCCTCAAATAGTTTAATTACATACAGATCTGTGATGGTGATTTTACAAGTGATGTTACTTGAAAAGTGTTTGAGGAAGAGTTGAGAAAGTTGTGCAAATGAGAAGAGTAAATATTGAGGGTTGTTGTTATATCATTCTAAATAAGGATCAGCCAAGGACATGGGGAATGTTCTTAACATAAGGTCATAGTCATGATATATAAGCTAACAAGCATGACAAAAATATTGGATGTGCTATTGAGGATCCTCCTTACTATAGAATTTGATAATTTTTGTAAGTTTCTAGTGAGGAGGGTAAGCTTTTTACGGTACAAATGGATGAATAGGCTCATTGCATATTTTTTCATGCAATAGAGTGTTTTTAAAGCCTATGGAAGCGGCTTCAAGACTAGATATCTTGTTCATTAAATTCCAAAGGGGACCAATTTTTGGTTGTTGTTATGTGCTAGATGAGGATGAACTAGATTGATTAAATGAAAATTGACTAGGTTGGTGATATGGTTGGAATTATTGTGGGATATATTTTTGGAAAGGAATGTTTTGTTGGGGGTATGTTTGTAGAGATGTTGTAAATGGGATGTGAGACTAAAGGTTGTGATGGTTGGATGTACTGATATTGGGGAGGGATAGATGTATTTAGAAAAGGTTGTGATTGTTGTGGTATGTGTTGAAAAGCAATATACATGTGGATAAGAGGTTTTGAATATTGGAGTGCCTGATGGAATGGTATGGAAGTGAAGATAAGGGGTTGTGATTATTTTAGGATGTTTTGAAGAGGAATAGAGGTATGGGTAATGGGTTGCAATTATTGCGGTATATAGTAGGAGAAGGTAAGTGATTGGGATGGTTGAGGTATGTGTTTTGAAATAAGTGGGGGGTTGAGGACTTTTGTGAAAATGGATGAGTACTGATAATTAAAATAGTGTTAATTAAGGGTGTAGATACAAGGATAAACATATTAATGTTTTGGAGAGGTGTTGTAGTTTTTTGAGAGGGTGATGGTTGAGACACTCTAATAAAAATAATAGTAGAACTCATGGGAGGTGTTTGGATGGTAGAGGAAATTAGAGGGTGTGGATGGAGAAACATTTCTGTTGTTTTGATGTGATGTAGAACCATTCAAAGGATCTGCTAAAGATATTGGTTATTGATTGATTGTGTCTTGTGAATAAATTATGTTAAGGTCAAAAGTAATGATGGGAACTGATGACACAAAATTGGGTATTTCTTGTCGGATACTAGTAGTATAAGAATATATTTTTTGGATAACTAGTTCGTGGTTTGGATTAATGATATGGGAAAAAATGCATGAAGGATTAGGTATACAAGGTTGTGGTTTAGGTAATGTTGATTGAAGGTGAACACCCCTAGTAGCAAGGTATACATTAAAAGCAATAGATTTTGAGTCTAATATTTTTTAAAATACAGGATCCCAATAATCAAAGAAGTGAGGATTGAAAGTATCAGGTATCTCAATTAAAGTGGATTGATTATTTGGTGAATGTGTTTTTTCTTGATTTTTTGGTTGGGGTGTTGATAGGAATGTTTCACTTTGATCAATGATTATTCGATCATCATCTATACAATCTTGAGCATGTTTTAAGGTTTAATGGGCATTTTGTGCAGATTGATGAAATGGGATAGAAATGTTTTCACAAGTTTGGATATAGGATTTTTATCTTGTAAGAACCATAGAATCAAACAAACAATCAACTAATGAAGAATAAACTATATGGTTTATTACAAATAGTAGAAAAATCACATAATTTTTTTACTATATTGATTAATTTATAAGAAAATTGAAATGTGTAAAACGAATGATAAGATCCTAGGAAATGGCTTCCTAAGGATGGTTTTAGGTAATGTTTAATGCTAGAGTCCTTGATATATGCAAAGGTATGTGCGGACCAAATATATGTTGGTACTGGTATGAGGCCTGGTATTAGGGCCTATTCCCTCAGTTCATGGTCTTGTAGTGATAAGGGATTCGAATGCTTAGCCAATATACCAACAACCAAGGTGATTATACTTAGCTAGACCACCAATTCAGCTTCCCTATTGGATGAGAAAATCCCAAGAGTTTCACCTGGGTAGAAAATTTTCAATGCTGTTTATATTTGGTGTGATTTGGCCATGTGTCGGGGAGATTAATTAGATGTAATCTGTTAATCTCATAGTTAAGCTATATGATCAAGCAGGATGCAAGGTTATTTTTAATAAAAAAGTGATTGATTTTTATTAGGAAAAACACCAAAATGCAATGATTGAAATTGAAAAAAAATGAAGAGGACTCACCTAAAGAATGATTCCTTTTTAAATTCAAATTTTATTTTTAGCAATGCAATAATGTAGCAAGAAGAAATCCTCAAGGCAGAAACCTTCAAAACATTAGTATAAGACATAAAACAACAAAAGAAAATGATGTTAGAGGTTGACTGACTGAGTAATCAGGATTATTCACACAGATCATCTTTGATTAACAAGAGTCGCTAGCAATTCACTTAAATCACTGATGATTAGATTGGATCATTGGAGAATACTGAGCAGAAGGAATAAATGAATATTAATTAAATTGAAATGAAAGAAAAGGGATAAGGTCCCAATGGGTGTGCCAGAATGTTTAGATTTGTTTTTTCTTTCCTAATTTTACTTATTGAATTGAAATAAAAAAAACAAAATCAACCTAACAAGACAGAAAGGTTTACCGATACCTGGGGGGATGGATGTAGATGTTAATGGTTGATTGAAGTTTTTGAATCCAAATGAGTGTATAAGTCTGTTAGTCTTGAAAAGAAATTTTTGATCAAAGACACTAAATAGAAAGGATTAGATAAATGGATAAATGTGTTGCTCGACAAAGGCCAATTTTAGGAATCCAAAGGGACTTCCTTAGAGGATGTCATCTTTCTTTGTAATAATTAAGTTAATTTATAAAGATAATGATGTTAATAGATAAAAATAGACAAATGATAAATGGATGTAGAGCTCTAGAATTTAAGGTTGAAAGGAAGGTCACGTGAATCTTCAAAGGTGGCCCAGGTGAGTGTAGATACGATCTGAACGAACTCAAAGTAATCATATCAAAAATCCTAAGTCTCTTGTTGGATATAATGGAGTAACTCTATATTATCCTCAATCTCTTGTTATTCAACAGAAAATTGGATTACACAGAGTGTGAGTTCATGTAATATGTTGTACTATTACTAGAAAAAGGGGTGTTAGACTATGGGGAGAGCATAAATTATTGCAATCGAATGTGAGTGGTCAAGAAATTCCATCTAACAAAGAGTCATACTTTGAAAAAACATGTTAAATGCACAAAAAAATTGATAAAAATGATGAAAAGCTGATAAATTGTTAAAAATCTAGATTTTTTAGGAATCGTCAGTGATTTAGACCACTTGTTGGCAATTAGGGTGAATTGCTAGCGATTACTATAGAAATTGATAGTTTTTCGAAAAATGATGATAACATTTCTAAGTTTATGTTTTTTATTACTTTTAATGATTCCTATGAATTGAAAAGGATGGGCAAAGATGCAAGAATACCTTTGAATGTATGTGGAGAAAAAATATGCCTCAAATCTTCAATGTGAATGATCTGAATTATTGTGTTGTCTTCTCACATTTCCTAGAGTCTGAATGATGAAAAGTGGTTGTAGAAACATTTTTGTAGACAATTGATAACTATGTCTAATGATGTATGAGTATGCCTAGATTTTGAGAAGTCAAAAAACTAAGTATGGGATTTAATGATGCAATTCTGATGATCTTGGAGAGAGAGAAAAAAGGTGCTATTTATAATCGTTAATGATTAGGTATAATTGCCAGTGATCCATTTTTTTCGGGAAACAATTAGGAAAGTGGTTTAAACCACTTATAATCTAGGATTTTTGGTTCGGGATTTGAGTAAATTGTTAAGGGAAGGTTGGGGAAGAGGTGTAGATGTTAGGAACTATTAGAAAATAGGTTATAATGGTTAGGGTTGATTTTGGATAGTTAATTAGTTTTTATGAGGGATAAAATAACATTTTACAGATGTAAGTGGTATTTATGGGGTGTGGGAGGATATTTACATGGTGTAAATATTGTGAAGGAATTTTTGACTTAGTATGAGTGTTTATAGATTAAGTAATGTGACTAAAATAATGTGATTTGATTTAATATTATTGTGAAGATAATGTAAGTGGTCAAGGAAATTAGTGGTGCTAATTTTAGGTTTCTAAAAACACGCGTTTAGAACATGCTGGAAAAGTAATAGGTAAAGCACATGGAAATTATGGTCCACAAATATTAGCAGTTATACAACTGCCACTCAAGGAAGACTGGAGGTTATTCAATTGCCACATTAGTTATGCAACTTAAGTTTAGAATACTAGGAAAAAGGTTGGAAAAATAACTAGGAAAGAAAGAAAATCTAGGGAAAAGATAAGTAAGGAAAACTAAGTTACAAGAACATGTTGCAAGAGAGAAATTTTGACTTGTATACACCATTTTAATCTAGAAATTAAATTATCATCATTGGGGATTTGAACCGTTCCAACAATGTAGCACTGTGAAAATTTGGGTGTGTACAGTTCCTTGTGAGAAAAATGAGAAAGCCAACTCTCTTGCATTTTTAGCTTCATTGATGACTCCACACCCATCCTTCGACAAAGACAAAATGACTGTTGAAATGGTTTTCAAGACAAGTGTTCTAGATAATTTAAATCATTGACATGTATTCAATGATGATGATAAAATTCTCTCCTTCTTAGAATAATGAGACAACTTCAATAGCCTTTTCTCCAAAGGATGCAAAGCTCCGCAACGAGAGTCTGTTGCATATGAAGAAAAAGGAGTGATAGATGGTGTGCATTCTGAATGGGTCATCATATTTAAGGGAAATAATATCTCAAAAGGTCTTGTGTCTTTCAAATACCTATTCGATGAACATAATAGATTCATTCAACGAGAAGGCCAAATAGTCCTTCTAGTGTATTGATTTTGAGAAAGAGAATATTGGTACCATAGAAAAACCTAGGATGGTAATCATTGGTAGGTATTGTTCATTAGAATAGAAGAGAATATTTGTATCATTTTTGAGAAAATATTATAATGTTCCAGCATATTCTTATAATGATCTCAAGTCATTTCAGCCTAAATAAATTCATCACTCAATCTCATTGAAGCCCAAAGCTAAGCCTTTTAGGAAAAAACAATTTTTGTATAACCCAAAGAGTGTAGATACCATCAAGGATGAAAAATTGAAAATTTTGAACACAATAATAATATTCTCCATCCACCACTCCATGTGGGTGATAAATATTGTTTGAGTACAGAAGAATAATGAAGAAATAATAATTTGTGTAGATTTTTGTATTCTAAACCAGGCTTTGTTGAAGGATAACTACCCACTTCCTATCATGGATCACATCCTATAGGAAGTCACAATATCTGAGATGCTCTTTCTACTTGATGGTTTCTCTTGCTATAATCAAATTGAGGTAGCGTAGGAACATAGAAACAAGACAACCTTCACAACTCCATGGGACACCTTTGTATATAGAAAAATGTATTTTAGTCTTATCAACATTGGGGCAACGTTTCAATGAGCAATGGACCATGCCTTTAAATATATCAAACATTGCATCATCATCTATCTTGATGACCTCACATTATTTTTAAATAAGGAAGGAGATCATATCAAACATTTGAAACAAGTGTTGATTATGTGTTGAAAGTATGGAATCTCTCTTAACCCTAAGAAGGGAATATTTAGTGTTACTGAAGGGAAACTCCTTAGAAACAATGTGAAAAAATATTTTTAAGGTGACAAGGACTAATAGATGGTGTGAATCAGTCCTCAATAAATCTTACTCACTTATGCTTCAATCATGTAGAACACATCAAAGCATTCAACCTTTTATAATGAAGTGAACTCAAATGCAAGGAACACAATATGATATACAAGAAACATATATTGCTAATCAAATCAGATCCAAACACTTATATAAATGCTCAAATAATATCACAAATATTAGTTTCTTCAATAATGAATCATAAGATACAAAGAAGTGTTCTCAAGACAATCAATGTATCATGAATACATAAGAAGATATAGAACAATGAGAATGTCTTCAACTTCAATATCAGATCTAAAAGCACCTTAGAAACTGGAAAAATACATCAACATGATATGAATATGGTATCCAAATCATAAGCACCCAAATCTTCCCTCCTTCTCCAACTCTCTCACAAAGAAACAAATTCTCCTCATGAAAACTCAACCAAAAACTGTCCTTGATAAACACTTCATAATAATAAAACACTGAATATTATAATTTAGAAAATGAATTCATTTTGGGTATCTTTACATAGATGGAGCATACAATTTATAGTGTTTGATCTCCTACAAAGGTGGATTCAAACTTCATCTTTAATCCCTCATATCTCTCTTCATGAATCTCTCAATCTTATCCCCTAATATCTCACACACCAAAATAGTGACATGAGTTGTTCTCAAAACTCACCAATAACTATATTATTACAAATATAATATTAATATGAGTTCTATAAACTCATTATTAATAATATTACAATTTATTTAATAATGGTACACAATATTTTGGTAACATTCACTCCCCTATTTTTAACATTATTAATTCCTAATATACACTCCCCTAATGTTGACAAGGTAGAAAAGATAATCACACTTCATTCTACAGCTTGCCGCCCATGTGTGCTCATGATCTGGATGGTTTTGTAGGACAACCAACAACCTCATCAAGGATGGTTTTACAGGACAACCAGCAACCTGAGAAAAAGGATGGTTTTACAAGACAACCAACAACCTAAAACAAAGGATGGTTTTACAGGAAAACCAATAACCCAAATAACACGTTGTTACTTTTCCTTTGTGCATTTGTTTTTCCACTGTCTTTCCTTCAGGGAATCATGTAGGAACCATTTCTTACTAAATACAAACTAAATGGATGGAAAATTGAAAATTGAGACCATGTTCCAATTACCCCCCTCAATGTGAACATTTCATTTATTCAAACAGGAACTCTAAAATCATACTGCGAATCTAAAAATAAATAAAACACACACACACAAACTCCCACCATAGCTTTGTGTGGCCCCATCATTGGTGGTTGACGAGAGGTCATTGATTTACCTCTAGCCTCTATTTCCTCCTTCCTCCATGAATGTCGCTACTTACTCAGAAGATTGGACCATGGAGCTCAAATTTACACCACCTTTTTTAATGCATCTTCCCCAAAAATCTTCACTTTAGTTCTAAAATTCCAAAGTGGGGGTTTCGGGATGACAACCCCCAGTGGGGTCAAGGGGCAGTGCCATGGGCATGTTCCCTATTGTGATACAGGGCAGGGTTGAGGGGAGGAGCCCCTAAATCCATGCATATTTTCCTTCTTTGAAGTCATCAAAAATATCATTAGAATTACAATATTAATCATCTTGTTCTCTCAAAAATTGGACATCGAGTAACATAGAAAATGCGTCTGTGAGGTAATTTTTTTTAATTGTTTAGACTTTTAAAATGACCTTTTTTCTATATATTTTTTTGAATCTTTTGATAACACTTTTAATGACTCACTATAAAACTAGACAGAAATTTTGATAATAACGATAGGAGATAACAAATCTATCGAAAAATTACCATTTTTTAAATACATTGACCATAGAACATGTAAAAATAATATAACAACACTATATAAAATTTATTAACTCAAATAATTTGAATAGTCATAACACATTTGACTACGACCACTAAAACTAAAACTAATCAACCCAAACAAGATATAAAGGAATATACACAAAACTATAAACAACTACTTTGACCAGGTGTCATCTATTCTAAGTTAGATACAGATGGGACTGCATGTCAACGGTTTGGGATTATATTTTGTGGAAATAACTAAGGAACCTCTAAAGACAGAGCATATATGTGGGTCTTTGAAGAAGAATATTTGATATAAAATAACAGGTGGGTCTGATCCACAAGCAATATGTGTGTAGAGGAACGAGTCAAGGGGGAACTCACCATGTTTTGGTGTCTAGGTGTTGTAGGAGAACCTTGAAGAAATAACGTTCAAGATAGTGGATGGGAGATCACCAAGATCAAATCATAAACCATCAGTGACCAGCTCAAAACTGGGAAATAATATATTCCTTGAACGTAGGAACTTTCCCGCTCTCAAATTGATCACTGTCTTATATATCTAGTTTTTTCTTCCAATCAATTCTGTGTAAGGACTTGGTATGTGACTTGTATTCAATTGCAGGAAAGTGTAGCTAGAAATGGACTTATGAGGGAATAAAAACTCCACTGATCATGCAACGGATATACAAATACATGTCCAACTTGATTTTCACAGTCAAAATGAAGAATACATAGATACCCTCCACTTTGAACCAGTGTTAACTCTAAGCATCCAACTTATTCACAAATCAGTCCCTCTTCCTTGTTCCTGACTTTCAGCATATGAATCTACACAAAATAAAATCTTGTCTACTTCAAGATAAATGAAATTCAATTTAGTATCCAATTAGATCTATGCACAAACAATACCAAGCAAAACCAATTTGATCTCGTACAAATCCTCCAAAGAATTCATTTACACTGAATGCTGTGTAAACATTAGAAAATCCATAGATATTAAGCTAAAAATGTGTTATGAATATAAATCAACTAAGAAATAAAAGATAAAATTCTCCAATTTAAATTTAACACATATATCTTTGTTTTCCATAGTTGAAGGTAAGCAGGTCTACACATGCACAAAAATCAACTATGATAATACTTCCTACACAATGCTCTCTAAAAAAATTTATGCCTCACAAATAAAATATCATATACCAGGGAAACAAATATCAGCCACCCTTTCACCAGTTTTTTTAAAATTCATAGCCTTCACATAACCATCTATGATACCACTGATAAAAACTACACAATAATAAAACACCAAATATTATAATTTATTAACTGAATTCATTCGAGATATCTTTACATAGATGGAGCATATAATTTATAGTGTTTGATCTCCTACAAAGGTGGATTCAAACTTCATCTTCAATCCCTCATATCTCTCTCCATGAATCTCTCGGTCTTATCCCCTAATATATCACACACCAAAATAGCTATGTTATTTGTTCTCACAACTCACCAATAATTAAACTAATACAAATATATTATTAATACGAGTTCTATAAACTCATTATTAATAATATTACAATTTATTTAATAATTTTACACAATATTTTGGTAACATTCCTAGAATGAGGTTCCAATTTTTTTAGGCTAGGCTCAAATAGTTTTTATTTTCATCAAAAATGTTCTTCAAAATAAGATTAAAAGGGTTTCAAAAAAATAGAAACAATATGCCCATAACTTCACTTTTATAGCCTCTCCAAGGATCAAATTCAAACTAAAACATTATCCATACCTTGGCTCAACCCATGCATCATATAAACATTATAAATTTAAATCATAACATCCACAAGTGACCCAAGTAGATCGTCCTAGCTTAAACCATCATTTCATGTGCCAAAAATGACTCAAAAACCCCATGGACAAAGATAAAACTGCTCATACTTCAAAACCATCCTTATTCATGACCCATAAGTCACTACATATGTTTAAATTAAAATTTACACAATATACATGGTTTTAATTAATATCAACCAATAAAATAATTTCGTTGAATGGACCCAATGCTCTTTGTATTTCTCAAAACTGTTGTTTTCGACACCCTTCAACAACCTAGAAAATTCATTTGATCACCAAATCACTTATACTCAACCAAAAATTTCTACATGACAACTCAATTAAAATTTAATAACCTATAGAACACTTTCTAAACAAGTTATAAGTCGTGAAAAATTCATATCTTCAAACCACAACAACATTTTCCTTCACCAGATCAGTCTACCATAAATGTTGTTTCCAAAGGTTATCTCATAAAATCATTTCTACATATAGTAAATAATTATAAATAGATTAATTGGATTCCAAATTTAATAATATTCACATTCCATGTGATAGAAATCACTACCTAATCCAACTCATTCTTTAAATAACACCAAACTTTCATTGGAACACATCCTGTCTTAAACTGCAAAATATATTTCTAATCAAATTATGGAAAGTAAACCCTATAAAATTATTTCACCATGAGTAAATTAATTTACCAATGGAAATATATCTGAATATAATTTCCAACACAACTTGAATAGTCTCAAAACTCTACCTATAGCTCAAGTTATGATCATTTTATTGAACCCTGCTATTTGAGATCCCAAAATTGCCCTTTGACCAGTCAACCTATTTGGACCTCAAAACACTATGTAATTGTATTAAAATTTCCTTAAAATTCATCTATATCAATATAAACTCCCATTAATCATGAAAAATCAATTTTTCATGCTACTCCTTTGGGCTATCTTGTCCTAAAACCTTCTTCTCTAGAAAATGTTATTTTTAGGTGGGGCCCACTCATCACCATGACCTCAACCATACATTTCTGGAAATAATTAGGAGTCCTCTACAACATCAAATCATCACTTTTGATTAACCAATCAAAATTGGGTCACAATACTTCACTTTCTTCCAACTGCTTCTAGTTAGGGTTTTAGACCACTTTACCTTCTTAACATTTGTTCATTAAAACCTAATGATCAACTGACCTCATTAATTTTTTGAAACATTCTAAACTCGTCATATAATATTCCATAAAATCAATAAGGTCTCATTCAAATCACATTATTCATAACAATCACATGAAGTTTAACTTCGAGATGGAATTTGATTTGATTTCACCATGTCTCACAAAATCAGTCATATTCGGAAAACTACACATCATGAGAACCTAAAAAAAATTATGAGCACACAATTACTCATGCCTCTAACATATCCAATCATCATAATGTGAATTCAATATCTCAATCTCTCTAGTCACTAATACTTACCTATGTTTGCATGTTAGATCCTTACTGTTAAAGTTATGGTCAACTGAAATAATGTAATAATTGAACATGAAATCTCTAAAATTACCCAAAAATACCTCATATGTTTTCATACACCTTAATTCATGCTTCCATGATCTCATATAGCTCCAAACCACTCTATCACACTTCCAAGCTACTATGCTTACTCCTAATGAGCACATGTAACAAAGTGAACCACTTGTACCTACTCTATGCCACTAATGTGAGTTCTCAAACACCCTCAAATAATGTTATAAATAATTTCAACATGCTTCCAAATCATCTAATAATCTCACACTACCAAGCTACACCTCCTAGGCACCTGTATAGGCTTGTTAGAGCAAGCACACCTCACTGAAGCCCACTGTAGCAAGTGAAAAACCTCTGAAACATCATGTTAGCTCCATGAAAAACATAATCATACAACATTCACTTTGTCATTAATGTGGTTTTTCATCAATGATAACACCTATTAGGACACCATGCTAACAATCTCCCCCTTTGTCATTGATGGAGAACACCCTAAACTTCTCCCCCTTTTTACATTAATGAAAAAAGAATACTTGTATCTCACCTTTTTCACCTTCTTCACTTTCATACCTTCATTATTTGTTTTGAAACATAAACCAAAGGTTTTATATTGATTCCAACTTTGATTTTTTCTCAAAAAATAGAATTTTTCCTTCATATTAGGTGTGTAAGCACCATTTTCCCCATGGAGAAAGAACTTCCAACATCTAAACAACGTCAATAAATATTGAAAGAAATAAAATCATACCTTATTGAGAGCAAAAACACCATTCTCCATCTTCTAGGTATGCAAAAGCATCAAGTTTCTTCTTCACTCCTATTTTTCTTATCTTGGAAACATTGTATCATATTGAAATTTGAGCCATATGGACTTTTATACATGCCAAAAATGCCATAAATTATCATGTCAAATATTCTTAAATTCTTTCTTTAACAACTTCTATCTTTTCTAGGCCTAAAATAAGTTATACCAAGCATAATCTTGCTTACCAAACTTACTTAAGAACTTAAGTCCCTAATCATATCTTTTAGTGCATTTTAAACCAATTTTGATTTTCTCCCAAAATTCATACAATACATGAATCAACAAGACAAAACTCCCCCATAACTTTAGACACCAACTTATAGCCTTCAAGCACAAATTTGGGCTTCAAACCTTGAAATCTTCTCATGAAACCATCTTGAAAAAAAATTTCTAGTCCTAAAGCTCCATTTCAGCATATAACAGTCATATTTGATTAAAATCACACATTCATGAATAAAAAATAATCAAATATTGACTTATACAACTACTTCATACCTTGAATGGCATGAGAAACTCCACATCATCTTCTATATGCACACCTTTGAGCTCACCTGATATAAATGCTTCATATATACCTAAGAAACATGTACATACCTGTAGGAACAACATTTTACCCTATTGTAGCACTGTAGTAGTTTACCCATAAATATACATGAATCCTTTTCAATATATTGATCTAATGATTTGACTATGATATAAGAATCTCAATCACACACCTTTCACATATAGCTTATGCTTTCTTCTTCAAATGATATGCATGATTTCGCATAAACTTACAATACCCTGAATTTTATTCTAAACTAAGAAAATACTTTGATGCATCATAATGGACACATCTCTTTTCTCAGAGGTAGAGCATCCATTTTTGATCTTGAGTTCCAATGCCTTATCTTTACCGAATATGACACACCACTCTTTATTTGGAAGACCTTACATCACCTATCACATTTGACTACTGTCCAAAGAGGTATTCCCTTCTCCTATATTTCTCATACAATTATGTAGCAACATTTAGAAGCACTTCAAACATGTGAAGTCACATAAACGTTTTTTCAACTTCTAAGACCATTTACATTATAACAAACCTCTTCATTAATTTTATACTTTGTCTTGTAGAAACCTTGAGATTCATTTGGCTTACTTTAAACCCTTGGAGAAATTTCATAGAGTTCATAGCCTCACCACATCAAAGGATACTTCACGAGGTTTTGTAATTCTTCCTGTAATGCACATGCTTATTATGGACCTACAAAACCTTTTTATAAACCTCTTTCAATCCTAGATCACTATCTACAATGTCTCTGTCAACTTTACATGATCACTTTATGCTTAATATCATAATAGCATTATTCATTGATCCTTACACTATAGATGAGCTTGATCACAGAATTTACTAAGCCTATTTTATAACCTTTTCAAACCTTGGAGACCTTATAACCCATCTAACCTTTGTCAACTTTCTCATATATTGTCCTTTATCTTTAGACAGTTGTAGGTCACTAGATCACAGTTATATCTCCTAATGAATTCCTTAGAAAATCCATTTAGGACCACCATACCTATACTCATCAACGGAAACCATAACTTTGTATGTAATTATGCAAAAAACTAGGTGTATGTCAACCTCTAGGCCTAGAAGAATCACATTACTTTGTAGATTTCACTTGGATTTTAGCTTCTTCTAATGTCTAGGAAACCCCTGAATTCTTCTCTTATGCTTTTAGACATCCAATCACTGTAGACCTTTTGTCATCACCTTATAATCTTATTTTTTGTGATTTTTCCTTTTGAATCACCTACTCATACTTGTAGTATGGAGTAAGATACCTCAAAACAACATTACTAGGCTTGAAACCCTCAATTAGGGCCATCAAAGTCTTCTACAACCTGTAGGTCTTCTATGATAACCTAATGGTCTGTACAGGCACCTTCAAACATAGACATTATCTACACACCCTGAATCAAGTCATTGTAAACATCCTCTACCTCTGTAAATCAAATTCAAACTGATATCTCACATGTATAATATTAAGTGCATACAATCTTGAAAATTTGAAACTTTTCAACAACTGTATCAATAGACAGATCTTCTTAACTCCACCTGAGTCAAGATAAGCTTATTATGCCTCTTAAGATCTCCTTCTTTTTTCTTTTTCCCTTCAATATACACCTTTATTGACAATATATCATTCTTCAATCTTGGACTTAGACTATGATGGCTTAGAGAACTCATAATAAGACTTATTCAGTGACTTCTTCCACACACAACTATGCACCTCACACTTTGACACACAAATTTCATACACAGTCCTACTTCTAACTTTTACTCATCTTAATACCCGACATATTGTAATGGTGATATATCTTGTTTATTTGAGCTCATGTAGACATAGAAAAACTCAAAACACTTACCTTGCATATCACTTTTATTGTGGATGTACCTAAAAAATCCTATAGAAACACAGTAAAAAAGAATTGTCCTTAAAAATAAAGTTCAAACCACTTCATGCCTGATCCAAGCTTAAATTTTTCATTCTGAACCTATGGTCAACCTTTGAGAACATTTTTGACACCTCTTAATAGCCACTCAACATTGATCCCTTCTTGAGTAGATGTGCAAACCACTTGATGAACCTTGTTTTAGAGATCGATAACTCAATCATTTCACACTTACATAGATTTCATACAATTTCTCATGCTAAAGGAAATCAGAGGGCTCATTAGGATTATGAATTATTTATAACATTGAATCCAGTGTCATAGTTATATCATAGATTAGGTCTATATGCTTCAATATTCAAATTTTTAATACTTTCATGAATTTCAAAGTACATATACATTATCAGGACTCAAAAATACTTGAATTCTTTAGTACTCATTGTGTAGATGATATGTACAAGTTTTTTACCAAGATTCCACCATTAGGGCCTCTAAAACCAGGTTTACATTAGAACTACTCACTATCACTATAAAACTATAGTTTAGGGTAGAGAGATAGAAAATTTTAATAGGCCCAAAGGGTTTTTATTTTTAGAAAAAGGGTTCTTCAAAATAAGATAAAAGGGGTTTCAAAAAACTAGAAACAAGATGCCCATAACTTCACTTTTATAGCCTCTCCAAGGCTTAAATTCATACTCAAACATTTTATATCCCTTGGATCGATCCATGCATCATATAAAAATTCTAAATTCAAATCACAACATCCAAAAGTGACCCAATTAGGTCAGCCTATCCTAAACCATCATTTCATGTGCCAAAAATGGCTCAAAAAAACCCCATGGACACAGAAAAAAAAAGTTTTTTATTCAAAACCATCCTTATTCATGGCCTATAAGTCACAAAATATGTTTAAATTAAAATTTAAAAATCATACATGGTTTCAATTAATATAAAACAATAAAATTATTTCATTTAATGGACCCTGTGTTCTTTGTATTTCTCAAAATTATTGTTTCATGCACCCTTCAACATCTTGGAAACTTTTTATGATCACCAAATCACTTATAATAAACCAAAACATTCCATGTGACCACTAAATGAAAATTTAATAACCTGAAGAAAACTTATAATGAAGTTATAATTCATTAAAAATTCATATCTTCAAACCAAAGCAACATTTACCTTCACCATATCAGCCTACCAAAAAAGTTATTTCCAAAGATTAACTCATAAAATGATTTATACATACATTAAATACCTCTGAATGGATTCATTAGATTCCAAATTTTCCTTTTAAAATTATAGGTGATATTAAGTATCAACTAATCCAAATCATGCTTCAAATAACACCAAACGTTTACTGGAACATATTCTGTCTTGAACTACCAAAAATCTTTCTACTCAAAGAATGACCTAGAAACCCTGTCAAATGACCTCTTCATGAGTAAATCCATATAAAAATGGTCATAAAAATGTAAATCTATATTAATATACTTTCCAACAAAACTTGAATCATCTAAAAACTCGACCTGTAGCTCAATTTATGACCATTTTACTAAACCTTGCTATTTGTTATTTAAAAATTACCCTTTGACTAGCCAACATGTTTGAACCTCAAAACACCATGTAAATATATGAACTTGTCCTGAAAATTCATGAACATCAATATAAACTCCCATTAATTATGAAACATCAATTTTTCCTACTACTCCTTTGGACCATCTTATCATAAAATATTCTTCTCCAAAAACTTCTATTTTTAGGTGGGGGCCACTCATCACCATGACCTCAACCATACATTTATGGAAATCCTGAGGGTTTATCAAAAACATAAAATCATCACATTTTATCAACCAATCAAAACTAGGTCACAATACTTTACTTTCTGCCAACTGCTCCTAGTTAGGGTTTAACTAGGGTTTTAGACCACTTTACCTTCTTAATATTCATTCATAAAATATGATGATAAAATGACCTCATTATTTTTTTGAAACATTATAAAATAATAATATAATATTCCTTGAAATATAAAAGGTCCCATGCAAAGAACATTATTCAAAATGAGCATCTAAATTTCAACTTCAAGCTAGAATTTGACTTGATTTTCACCCTGTCTCACAAAATCAGTCATATCTGGAAAAATACACATCATGGAAGCCTAAAATTTTTCTAAGAGAACAATGAGTCATTTATATAGTATCTCCAATCATCATAATGTGAATGACATAACTCAATATCTCCAGTTACTAATACTTACCTATGTTTGCATAATATATCCTTACTGTAGAAGCTAGGGTCAACTAAAATAATACAATAACTGAACAATAAATCTCTACAAATGACCCAAATGCACCTCATATGATATGATACACATGAATGAATTATTTTATGAGATCATATAGATCCAAACCACTCTCTCACACTTCCAAGCTATTATGTTTACTCTCAATGAACACTTGTAACAAAGTGAACAACCTGTATTTGCACTATGTCATTGTTGTGAGTCTTTAAGAACCCTAAAATAATGCTATAAATCATGAAAAAATGCTTCCCAAGCATCCAAGAATCTCACACTGCCAAGCTACACCTACTATGCACCTATATAGGCTTGTGAGAGCAAACACACCTCAATGAATCCCATTGTAGCAGCTGACAAACATCTGAACCATCATGTTAGCTCCATTAACAACATCATGACATCATCATACAACATGTAATTTTTCATTAATTTATTTTTACATCAATTAAAACACCCATTAGGACACCATGCCAAAAAAAGAGGGGGGAATTAATCTAGAAATAATAAGGGCAATTCAAGCATTATCTTTTTCGACCAGAAAAAGGAGTTCATTATTTCTTCATTAAAGTGAGTATTATTTGTCACTTTGTCCCTAATTTTTATAAGCTTACGAAAAATATCACCATTTTTATGAAGCCTCAAGTAAGCTTCTAGTGGAATGGTGAATGCAAAGCAGCTTTTGATGTAATCAAAGAAGTAATAACCAAGGCCCCCACTCTAGTATGTGTTGATTTTTCTAAAGAATTCATTTTTTATTGTTATTCTTAGGAGTACACACTCTCAGCCATGTTAGTTTAAAAGAGTGAATAAGGCATTGAAACACTTATTGTTTCATGATATGTCCACTAAAGAACCATGAGTTGAGATATAATCAAATGGAGAAACATGTTTACTCTATGATCAAAGTGGTGAAGAATTTCAGATTTTACATTCTCAACTCTTGCACCATGGTAATGTTCCTATTATCTACAATCAAGTCAATCCTAACACTACATGACCCAAGATCCAAGAGAGCCAATTGGGTGACGAGGATCAAATAATATGACTTGGATATTCAACCTTCAAATCTTGTCAAGGGAAATTGGTTGTGCCACTTGATAGTGGAGGATGAAGTTCTCTCAACTCAAAGGGGTCCAAAGGAATGTCAATTCTATGAATGTGTAAGTAAAGACTTTCCCCAAGTACTCTTCATAAATACCACAAATGAGTGGTATGTTAACATTGCATACTTCCTTTCTTAGAGTGATTTCCCAGCTCATCTTTATTATAAGTAAAGAATAAATCTCAATCTCAATTCATCTAGGTATGTCATCTAGGATCACGTGGTATACAAGAGGGGACTATATGGATGATTTCTAAGGTGTGTGGAAAAAGAGAAACAAGAAAATTTAATAAAACCATATCATGATTAGGATTGTGTGGGAATTTCTTTACAATGGTGTTTGCTCACTAAATTCTCCATGGTAGGTAGGGTTGGCCTAAATTGTTCACCAACACTCAATAATGGGTCTCCAAGTGTGAACCTTACCAAAAAAAAATTTGGATTCCACAACTTGCTAGGCTTCCTCTTCGGTCATCATTGATTGAATAACCCTTTTAATAATGGGGCCTGAACTTCATCAAATTTATCTATCGTATTCAAGTACAAGGAATATATATGTGCTCGTGGAAACTGACTACTTCATAAATTGGGTGGAGGAAGCCCTAGTCAAGAAATCCAGTTCCAAAATGGTATGTAACTTTATCAAGGAGAACATTATCCTCTATTTGAGAATCCCTCAAAATATCATAGTTGATAATGCTACATACGTTTCTGCCTTAGAGTTGATAGAATTTTACTATGGTTATGGGATATCACTATCTCATGCATCGCACTAATACCCGTAAGGGAATATTCATTATGAGTCTAGTAATAAAAATATTATGACCATTTTATGAAACTTGGTTGATGAGAATCATAGAAAGTGGCACAAGAATATCTATAATGCAATGTGGACAGACATGATTACTCCTAAAAAGGCAATCAGTATGTCACCATTCCAATTTCTCTATGGGATAAATGCAAAGATTCTAGTCATTATCAATTTTTCGGCACTCTAATTATTCAAATCAATTGAAGATAGAAAATTTCGTGATTCTCTTGACAAGAGGATATTATATATTGAAAATCTAGATGAATACAAAATCAAGGTTGTTGACTGCAAAAAGGAACATTAGATCAAGGTGAAGAAACTCTTTGAAAATAAAGAAAACGAAAGGGATTTGAAAATCAAATACCTTGTCTTATTATGGGATAAAAGGAGAGAATCAAAAGGAAGCCATCAAAATTTTGATTCCCTATGGCTAGGACCATTCCATATTTGGGAAGCTTGTGGATAGAAAACTTTTTACCTCTCATATCTGGATGACAAACATTTGAAGTTTCCCCACAGTGGGAAATATTTAAAGTTGTTCAAATAGTTAAATCATTTTCCCCCTACATTAACCATAGGTGAATTTAGGATGTGTTTTTACCTTTACTAGTGTGTGGTGTGTTTCACTTTTATCATGTGTGTTTACTTCCTTTTAGTCTATCTTTTCTTAAACACCGAGACTCGGTGAAGCCCAATGGATAAGGCACTAGGCCAAGTTATATATCAAGATTCTAGAGTTAATGCTCATCATTTCCTCACTTTGTTTGATCCATAATAAGTCCCCAACTAAGAGCCAACTGTTTTCATGTGTTTTTGCAAGGGAAAAATTCAAGTTGAAAACGTGACAACTTTACCCTAGTGTCAAAGGTTTTTCTTATAAACCCTCCCAAGAAATCTTCTAGATCATTTCCCACCTATGTCAAGATTATCCCAATCCTCCAAGTGCTCATTTGTGTTGTAATAATGTTTCCCATATGTCGGAAAGATAAAATAAAACTCACGAAGTTATTCTAAGATATTTCCTCTCAAGTTAGATTTTTCAATAGACTTAGAAATGGTTATTTTTATTCTTTCTAAGGAAAGTTTGTACCCTCCAAAGTAGATATGAAGGTCCAAATCCATTGAGAAGTGATATTGAGGAGCCCATATCATATTACAAGTCAATTAGGAAATTTTAGGGAATATTTTAAGGTTTAGGGAAGATTTTAAGGTTTAGGGACAATATCAATGAAAGTGGATTTCGGAAGGTGACGGAAATTACAGTTTAAACCAGTGTCTAAGCTTCACAAGATGATTCTAGGAGATCCATAAAGAGTTAGGTGTCAAAGAAGATATCATTGGAAATATGATCCAATTATATAAATTACGATGCTTTTATATTTTTCACAAGACAACAAAATTTATTTCCAAGACCAATGAAATTTGAAGCCCTTCTTCTAGGGATGGATGTCACCGAATCCATGGGTATTAAGAAACTCAAATGTCTTGGTGTTGTTGATGTGATAGTAAAAAATTTTAGGAACTGGTATCAGGTAAAAAACATGAGGTTCAAGCACTATAAGAACTGAGTATGTGACTACATTGAATCTTTTTATGCTTTCTCTATTCATTCCTCGAGAAAAATGAGAAAGTTGAATCTCTTGTAGTCTCATCTTTTTTGATGACTCTGTACATGTCATTCAAAAAATACAAAGTGATTTTTAAAATTTTGTTTAGGAAAAATTGTCTATGTAAGGTAAAGCATTGGTAGATATTAAATGATGATAGTCACATTCTCTCCTTATTAGAATAGTGATACAACTTCAATAACATTGTTCTACAAAGGAAGTGAATCTCAGCATAGAGATTCTATTACATATGAATACAAAGGAGAGATAGATGGTGTGGATTCTGAAGGGTTCATCATATTGAAGGGAAATAAGATCTCAAAAGGTCTCCTTTCTCTCAAAGACCTATTTGATAAACACAATATATTCATCAAGGATAAGGCCAAAGAGTCCTCCCAATGTCCTACTAATTTTGAGAAAGAGAATATAGGTACCATAAAACAACCCATGATGGTAAACATTGGTAAGTATTATTCATTGAAAGATAAGATAAAATTTGTCTCCTTGTTTATAAAATATTCTTATGTTCTAGAATATTCTTATGATGATCTCAAGTCATTTCAGCCTAAATAAATGCATCACTCAATCCCATTGAATCCCAAAGATAAGCCTTTTAGAAAAAAACAATGGTCGTATAACCAAAATATTGTAAATACCATCAAGGAGGAAGTATTGAAAATGTTGAACATAAGAATAATATTCCCCATCCCCACTCCATGTGGGTGGAAAATATTGTCCCATTATGGAAGAAGAATGGATAAATAAGAAGTTTTATAGATTTCCATAATTTGAACCAGGATTTTTTGAAGGATAACTACCCACTGCCTATCATTGGTCACATCCTATAGGTAGTAACAAGATCTGAGATGATCTCACTATTCAATGGTTTCTCTAGCTATAGAAAAATTGAGGTAGCAAAGGAATATAGACACAAGATAACCTTCACAACTCCATGGGGCATCTCTGTAAATAGAAAAATTTCTTTTGGTCTTATCAATGTTGGGGAAAATTTTCAATGAGAAATGGACCAGGCCTTCAAATATCTCAAACATTGTATCATCATCTATCCTGATTACCCCAAGCCTTCAAATATCTCAAACATTACATCATCATCTATCTTGATTACCTCACATTATTTTTTAAGAAGCAAGGAGGTCATATCAAACATTTGGAACAAGTGATGATTAAGTACCAACAACATGAAATCTCTATGAACCCCAAGAAGTAAATCTTTAATTTTACCAAAGGAAAAATCATTGGACACATTGTAAACAAGGAGGGGGCAACATTGATCCAGAAAGAATAAGGGCAATTGAAACATTGTCTTTTCCGAACAGAAAAAAAGAGTTCATTATTTATTTAGTAAAGTGAATTTTATTCGTCGCTTTGTCCCCAATTTTGTTAAGTTTAATAAACATATCACCAATATGATAAAGCCTCAAGTAATCTTCAAGTGGAGTGATGAATGAAAATCATATTTTTATGTGATCAAAGAAGCAATAGCGAAGGCCCTTACTCTAGTATGTGTTGATTTGATAAAGAGTTAATTTTGTATTGTTATTCTTAGGAGCACTCAATCTCATCCAATTCAGTTCAAAAGAGTGAAGAAGGCATTAAATAAACTATTTATTTAATGATATGTCCACTGAAGAACCATGAGTTGAGATATAATCAAATAGGGAAACACACTTACATTATGGTCAAAGCAGTGAAGAATTTCAGATTTTACATTCTCAACTCTCGCACCACGATAATGGTCCCAAGATCTGCAATCAATTCAATCCTAACTCAGCATGACCCAAGATCACAATATATAATTAGGTTGCGAGGATCCAATAAAATGACTTGGATATTTGACCTTTAAATCTTGTCAAGGGAAATTTGTTGTGTTTCCTGATAGTGGAGGATGGAGCTCTCTCAACTCAAAGTGATCGAAAGGAATGATAAGACAAGACTATGTCTTGTTAATATACAATAAATGATCTTATTTTACTCTCCTTTTTATCAAGTTTGAATGTATTTTACAACTTTTGTTTGATCTAATATAATTTAGAATGTAATTTTCCATCTTTTTTTATTGTGGTTCTAACGTTTAAAAACTCTATAATTCCTAACAAAGTGCTTTGGAAATTTAGTTTTGTAATAAAATAGGTCACAATTAGTTAGGAAAACAAAGTATGAAGTGGTCAGCATGTTTTTGGAGGCATTGGTTTCAATACGAATTAGTTCCAAAACTTCCAGACTTAGTTCCAGAACTCCATTACGCAGTTACGAGCTCTATCACTTAGTTTCAAAACTTTCAGACTTAGTTTCAGAACTCCAGTACTTAGTTCCGGAATTTTCAGACTTAGTTCCAGAAGTCCTAAATGTAGATCTGGAACCCTCAAGGTTAGATCTGGGATGATTTCCTTTAGTTCTGAAACTTCTCTAAAGTTTCGAAACCGATAATAATTTGTTATTCCAACAACATCTGGTGATTTATCAATCAATGATCCTTTCAATCAGGAGCATATTAGAATATTTCCTATTCTTCATACTCAAATATCCATGGATAACTATCATATAATTATACGTTCAGTCAAGTTCCAATTCAACATCTATTTTGGGCACGATTTGGTTCCATATGAATCAATAGGATAACTATGGTTGTAAATGCACCTTTAGAAGGTGTATATATATGAAGACCTGTAGATATATTTAGAATATATTTATAGATAATAATATAGAGATAGATATATATACATAGATACAAACACAGAGATATAGAAAGAGACAATACGTCTTTGTAATACATAACATTTTATCAATAAAATAGCCATTTTTGTTTTGAGAGAATATTAAGTTATCAAATCCTATTTCAAGTTGGAGTAAGGGCCCACTCCTCCAAGAACCAAGATCTTCATTTTATTGGTATTTATATTTCTAGAGAAAATAGTATAGATCTATTAATTCTGTAAATGCTTTTGATTATTCAAGTTGAAATTTGTTGTATACTTGTTCTTACAGGTGTTCTAGATTAGATTCTTATTTTCTTGAAATCAATTTATAGCATTCTTAATTGTGTGTTTATTTCCAAAGGAAGTATGTTTACATCTGTAACATGTATTTACTGACAACAATTTATTTCATTCTACAAATGTGTGTTTATTTCTAGCAATTTATTTCTATAGAGAGTGTTTACTTCTAGAAATTTTTCATAGTTTTATTTCAATAAGGTTTTGGTCAAGAAGTCCTTAAGACATTAAGAAAATCCCCCAAAAAATATAAAAAAGAAAAAAAATACCTACATTCAATTACTAGATCACTAATATTTCTTGTTGCATATAACTTCAGACACCACCCCTGGTTTGAATATGACATCAAAATACAGTTGATTAAATGAAGGGAATAACGACACCCATCATTTTTGGTGTCATTTTCAGGAAGTCAATAGTTAGAATTATCTAATTAGGTGTCAACAAGAGCAACAATCATACATATAGTAATTGTAGAATCTTCCCTACGTTATCATAAAATTTATGAGTAGACCAAGAGACTCAAAGGGTAGATTCCTCCCAAAAATATATGAGAAAGAATCATCATCATTTTCTTTATCAAATAAAGAAGTTAACCAAGAATTGGAGGAACCATTATCCCCTATTAGACCAAAAGTAGAATTGCCACCTTTAGAATTCTTAGATCAATCACCAGAAGGAAGTAGAACCTTTAGAAAAAATATTATATCCCAAGACCCGTTTAGAGAAAGTTTTGATTCACAATTGAGTATTCAACCTCCTACTCCTGAATTTTCACCTTCCCCAAAACAGATCACATACCATATTGATTGGGAGAAAATTCTAGAAGGTACTGCAAAAATGGCATGAGAAGTTGAAAGAGAACCTGATATGACCTTTACCTATCTAATTCAATTGGATGATGATGATACACCTATGAAAAATATTTCACCTACACATTTACCCATGTTTAGAGGGATGTCATCTGAAGACCCTGACCAATTTTTGTTTGAATTTAAAGTACTATGTCAAACTTATGATTACAAAATAGATAATCATAAACTCAAGTTGTTTCCATCTACCCTAAAGGATGTAACAATGATTTGGTTTATGGGATTAACATCCAACTCTATTACCACTTGAGCACAAATGGAAGTTACCTTCCTATACAAGTATCAAGATTACTATAGAGGGAGGAATAGGAAGGAAGATTTTTTCAAAATCAAGCAAGAGGAGGATGAGAATATGGAAGATTATTTAGAAAAATTCCTCTTTGTGAGTAAAAGATGTGGATTTTTATTACAAGAAGAGTTAAGCAAAACTATTTTTCTTAAAGACCTAGATGATGAATCAAGGGAGGCACTTGATCTTATGGGAGGTGGAAATATTGATCAAATAAGAATGAATTATATTAAATACATTTGTAGAAGCTATTATCGAACAAGGGGTGGACCTAGAAAAGGAAAAAAAGTTAAAAAATTTGAACCCATATATGAACAAACTGATGGATGAATTGGAAAACTTTAAAACATAAATCTTATTTTAATTAACCTCTACCATGTATGGATTGCAAGCTAAAGAAAATTCTACAACCAAACCATTAGCTATGTATTATCCTAGATGCAGGAAGAAGCATGTAATAAGAGATTGTCCCTTGGACAAAACAAAAATGTTTCTTATCTTTGAATCTAGGGACCATGAGAGTAATGTCTGTTCTCTTCTTCTATTTATTAAAAATCATCTTAAACAAAGCAACATTCCATCCACATCAGAAGAAGTAAATTTTTTCTAGAGACAACCTAGCTAAGGAAATTTCATGCCCACGTTAGTTCCTAACCCTGGATGATGCCATAGGTAGCTCAGACAGTGCCACAAAACTGGGAACAACCACCTTGGGCACCTCAACCAACATGGAATCACCAGGATTGGGTAGGTCAATCTTGGTATACCCAAGGACACCAACAGCCATGGTTTGGTCAAGGTAACTTGAATGCTTGGTCACAACCTAGGTGGAGCCCTAATAATTATGCTCAAGGGAGGACATATCCAAATCAAAATCAAGAAGCCATAATGGGTTCCCCCATGTAAAATTCACAAAATGAAAATGTGGTCCAAACCCAAATACCAACACAACCAGTAGGAAACCCAAGAAACAAACAAATAACTCTTGTTTATAGAACAGAAGCAGAAAAATTAGTTGATCTGAATGCCATGGATTATAATGATATCCAAATTAGATCTAGAAACATAATTAGCAGTCCACCTATTATAATCACTGAGATGACAGAAGAAATCGAAACCTCTAATATGGTTGTTCCTAAGAAGGATGAAAAATAAAAGGATAAGGAACCAAATAACAATTGTACTAAAACCCCATTTCTAGAGAGATTTAGAGAAGCCATAGAGACTAAGGAATCTAAGTTGGTACAGGAACTAAGTAAATTGAATATTGAAATACTATTGTTACAAACAATCAAGGACATTCCAAAATTGAACAAATTAATCAAAATTCTATGTTTAAAAAGACCTGGAAGGAAGAAGAAATACCCCAGGACTATTAAGGTAGATGGGAAACTTGTTGATTTATTAGCATGAAAACTTTTTCTTCCCAAATAAAGAGATCCTGGAAGTCTTGTTATTTCTATCTCTATAGGGAATAAATATATACATAATGTTTTGGCTGATTTGGGAGTGGCTATAAATGTGATGACAGTTGACACTTTGAAATAATTACCATTAACAAGTATACAACCTACTAACACCATATTATGGATGGAAAATTAGTCTGTAGAAAAACTAGAAGGAGTTATTGAAGATGGGGTGGTTATGATGGAGTCATGGGAATATCTAGTTCATTTTCTTATATTGCATCCAAAAGGTAAAACACTTGGTTATCCCATTATTTTAGGTAGACCATGGCTAACTACAATTTCTTCCTTAATTGATTATAGATCAGGCGATATGACTATCTCAAATGGTAATAATTCTAATAAAATCTCCTTATATCCTTCTGTATGACCTTCTATTGATAATCAAGAACAATTTTGGGTTGATGCTCCATATACTAATAAGTAAAACTTGTCTTCTTTGGCCATAATCACAGTGCAGGATCACGTACGCGAGGTAGAAGATATGATTAATCAACCATTGAATGAACACAAATTGTCCTTGGAGAAATTTGGAATTGTTACAGAACCTACAAACTTATTTCCAGAGCATACAGACTCTATTCCAGAATCATCAGATATAGTTCCGGAACCATCACATTTAGTTTTGGAACCACACAAACAACAATTCCCTGTGACTATAAATAATTTCACTCTGAAGGAATGATATTTATCTTGGGTAGAGGAAGAATCAATAGATTCAGTTTCAAATATATCAGGAAATGGTGAAGAATTTCTAGAAAGCAGCAGTAACAAGGAGTTTGACCTACAACAAGATAAGTATCATAACTCTTCCTAATGTCCTTTTTCCAGTATTTTGTCTCAAGGAAATTTAGATATGTTGCTACATATCATATGTTTTTGCCACATGCATGTCCACTAAATACCTTAATGGAACCCTTTCAATAAATCAGTTCATCACACATTGGAACCAAACATGTTGAGATTCAGTCGGGTAAATTTTTGAACATTAACAACTGGTTGAAGAATGATGAAGAAGATAAATTGTTTGATGTTCTGAAAAATCATACTAGAGCTTTTGATTTGGACAAAAGATATGAAAGGAATCCATCCAAGTATTTGCACTCATCACATCTATACTGAAAACATTAGACCAGTTAGGTGACCTAAGAGAAGGATTAGTCCAGCCTTAAGAGATTAGTCAAGAAAGAAATAAACTATTACAAGTAGGTTTTATCTACTCTATCTCAGATAGTTAGTGGGTGTCTCCTCTTGTAATTGTTCCTAAAAAGAACTAAAAATGGAGAATTTTTGTTGACTATAGGTAACTGAACAAAGCCACATTGAGAGATTAGTTTCCCTTACCATTCATAGATCAAGTCCTACAAAACCTTGCAAGTAAGAAGTACTTTTCCTTCCTGGATGGCTTTAGTGGATATAAGAAAATCAAAGTTGATGCTGAGGATCAACACAAAACTACCTTTACATGTCCATGGGGTACCTTTTCCTACAGGGTATTACCATTTGATAATGTAATGCTCCAGAAACCTTCCAAAGAGTTGTATTAGGAATTTTTATAGACCTAACTAATGATTGTGTAGAGGTGTACATGGATTACTTTATTGTACATAGAAACAAATTTGATGATGCTTTGAATAATTTTGGCATAGTACTAACAATATGTGAGGAGCACCATTTGTCTCTTAGCCATGAGAAATGTTTAATGATGGTTGATGGGGGGATTGTATTAGGACACCACATTTTAAAAAGAGGAATTAAAGTTGACCAAAACAAAATTAGAATTATTTCAGACTTACTTATTCCTCAAACCCCCACAACTATCAAGTCATTTTTAGGGCATGTTGGATACTATAGGCATTTTATTAAGGATTTTAGTAAAATTGTTGCCCCCATGTTTAGTTTACTCACCAAGGACTGTGAATTTCCTTAGTATGAAATATGTTAGCATAATTTTGATGAAATTAAATAAAAATTAATCACTTCCCCAATATTGAGAGGACCTAATTTGGAAAAACCTTTTCACATCGAAACAGATGCCTCAAATAACTCCATTGGTGTAGTTTTTGGACAGAAAGATGAATAAGGGAAAATGTATGCTATTTATTACCTTAGTAAAATATTACTCCCACTAAAATAAATTACACCACCACTGAAAAAAAAATTCTTGTTGTGATTTATGCAATTAATAAGTTCAGACATTATATTACAGGGTACAAAATATTTTTACATACATATTACTCAAAAATCAAATATTTAATGAACAAACTAGTGGTTGGAAGTAGGATAATTAGATGGTTATTTCTTTTACAATAATTTTATATTACCATAGTATATAATCCAAGAAAATATAATGTGGTAGCTGATTTCTTGTCAAGACTAATCACTACAGGGGAACAAGATCCGGTTAAGGACAACTTTCCAGATGAACAATTGTTTGCTATTTCAGCTGATACACCATGGTTTATTGATATGAAATTTTATCTTGCAACAAGAAATTTTCCTCCTTTCACTAAGAAATAAATGAAAAAGTTAATCAAAACTAGCACACAATTTAAATGGTTAAATGGAATGTTATTTAGATGTGGTCCTGATTTTGTGTTACAAAGGTGTGTGAGAGAAGATGAAATATTTGACATACTCAGGGCATGTCATGGTGAACCAAGTGGAGTACCACTTTTTAGTGAAAAGAATAGATCACAAGATACTTAGCACTAGCTATTATTCACCATCTTTGTACAAATATGTGAAGAGATGTATCAAGCGGTGTGATCCCTATCAAAGGATGGGACAGCCAAATTTTACCAATGAAATGCCTATGCAGCCTCAAGTAGTGATTGACCCATTTGAAAGATGGGGGTTGGATTTTTTTGGACCCTTTATTCCTCTTTCATAGGGAAAAGATCACATTCTTGTGTGTACTTATTATGTGACAAAGTGGGAAGAAGTGCAGGCTTTAACTAATGCCACTGAAGAAGCAGTTGCTGATTTCCTTTGGCACAAAATTATGTTAAAGTTTAGTACACCAAGAAGTTAAGTTTCAGATCAGAGGCCACAATTCATGTCTAATATGATCCAAGCCTTCACAATGCATTATAAAATCAATCATAGGAAGTCATCTCCCTATCACCCACAATCAAATGGACAAGCAGAAGTAACAAATACATAATTAGAAAACATCCTTACCAAAACACTTGAATCAGGAAGAAGAGATTGGGTCAAGATATTACTTGGGTCTGTTTAGGAATATAATATAACTTGGAAGACTACAATAGGGTTTTCACTATATGACTTATTCTATAGGAAAAATCCCTTGTTACCTATTGAATTTGAACTACAAACATTGAGGACAACAGCTAAAGTGGGTATTGAGTTAGATGCAACACAAAAGGAAAGAATTCTTCAACACAATGAATTGGATGAGTTGAGAATGGAAGCACTTCAACAGACAGAGTTAATCTAAGATAAAAGGAAGCAGTGGCATGACACACATATCAAGAAGAGGAAATTAAAGGTAGGATATTGGGCATTACTATTTGATTCTAAGTACCAGTAATTCAAGGGCAAGTTGAGAACTAGATGGTTGGGACCCTATCAGATTGAGAAACTAATTGAGAATGGATCTATTCAACTACTTATCATTGATGGCAATAGAAGGACACTTTTGGTCAATGGAAATAGGCTAAAAATTTATAGGAAGCCTTCTACGAGGGATGAATTATTGAGGTAGATTGAAGAAGATAAAGAATTTAATCATATAGAAGAACCCAGTTCTTCCAAAATGATCAAATAATCAGATGGATAGATCCATAATAAAGTGAAGAGAATGAAAACAAGTAATTGATGTTCTCTTCCCTAAAAAAGAAATATATATATATATATATATATATATATATATATAAAGGGAAAGAATTAAAACCAGTAAATGGTGTTCTCTTCCCCAAAAAAAATTCTCTCAGAGATCAATTGAAAACCAGCAATGGCAGTTGATCTCCTCAATAAATGGATAATTCAAAATGAAAGGAATTTATGTGGAATTCCAATTGTCTTTTATAAGCATTTGTCCTTTTGTTTCACTTTTAGGAATGATGAGTCTTCATGATGGAGGGATTACATCATCAAGGATGGAACTTATGTCTTTAAATTATTAAATATTAGATTAAAATTTAGCATGTGTGATTGGATTTGATTTAAAATTTTGGTAGGATGAGTCATGTAATGTACATTATGATTAAAAGTGAGTAATCATGAGGATGATGTCGATGGAAAAAAAGTGGCAGCATGTTTATAATGAGCTATTATTTATACGAAATAAATAAAGTGAAGAAGTAGTTACAAAAAAACTTCAAAGAAGAAGCAGAAGAATTAGATTTGCATTCCATAGCTAAACACAACAGTTCTGTAGCTAAATCCATCCATTCCACAGCTAAGAAAAGATTTATGTAGCCAATCCAAATAGAGTAATAATTTGAAGGAGAATGAATTTGAATCGACATATTTACCATGGGGATTAAAAATAAGTCCGAACATAAGGATGATACCCAGCTTCTTGCAGATGAAGAAGTGGTAACTATCTTTTAAAAAATAAGGTGGTTGGAATTCTTGAAAATTTTCTCAAAGTATAATGATGAATTAGTAAGATAATTTGTTATAAATTTAGAACAATCCATAACAAAGGTTAGAAATATTGTAATTCCTTTTTCTGTGAATACAATAAGCAATGTATCTGGTGTGCCAATTGTGCATGTCCCAAATCCTGTCAAAGGGACCTTCAAATAACTGGATGAAACCTTGCTACAAAAGGGGGAAACTGAACCCCAATATATTTACAACACTAAGAAAATCATAAAAGGGGTTAGAAGGGAAAACTTTCCCAGACCCTTTGATAGAGTGCCATTTTGGATAGTCAAGTATTTAACTTGTGATGGTCAATTTGGGTTGGTGGGAAGAGAAGTCCTGAAGATGCTCATATATCTTAAATATGGAGCTACAAAACCAGAATATATAATAAACCTTCCAGGATTTCTTTTTGACTCCATCCATATAATGGCCTAGAGGTATTCTTAGGGTGTAAGAACAATTAGACATCATGGGTTAGTTCATTTTGTGAGCCAACACCATTTTCTTTCAAAGAAAAATGGAGAATAAATATGGGAGAAATTTCTTAACAAGTTTAAGTAAAACCTTGATATTATCAGGAGGTAAATACCAACTCCTTTTTCTCCTACAAATAACTTGGAAATTGATGCCCCTACAGAGGAAAAGAAGGAAATAGGTGGGGAGAATATACCAAAAAGAAGATCTAGAAGAAGGATTAAAACTGTATAACCTATTGTACCTTTAAAAGAAACTCCATCCTCCATAGTAGCTATAAGAGAGCTAATATCTATCTCTGATAGTGACAGTTCACCTATTCAAGAGCAAGAAGTGAAAAATAGAAGAAGCTCTAGGAGGAATCCCACTTCTAGACATATTGAAGCTCCTCAAAGAAGAAGAATTCATAAGAGGTCTAGAGAAATTCCAGAGGAAATGAAACAACATGACAAGTTAGAAAATGAATCTACTAATATCTTGGGCAGCATAGCCATGACTTCTCTCCGACCAAGCCAAACTAAGATGGAAAATGATGATGAGAGATTTTAGGAACAGGTTTTCAAGAGTTGGGTGAATCAACAGCACTATCACATAAAGAAGAAGAGTTGGCATCTTTGAGATGAAAAGGGAAATTCCCTTTGGTAGAAGAGGAATGCTCAACCCCCAAAGAAATTTTAGAGAAAGAAGAAAAAAATTAGGTTAGAAAGGCTCTATTTTTTTCCAGAGAAGAACTCTTTATCAGAGAAAAGGATGATGAGTTGAAATTCCTCAAACTCAAATTGGAACAGAGAGAAATGCTCATTAGGGAACTTATAACTCAGCTCACAGACATGATTGGGGAATTGACAAGAGTTAAACAAAAAATGATGGAGAAAGAGGAAGAATGTCAAATTTCTAGAAGACAAAATGCCATGTCAACAGTCTTTACATAGACTGAATTAACTTATTGGCCACTCAAGCAGTTATGGGATGATACTTGCAGGGAACTTAGTGAAATCAAAACATCCAATGAGGACTTGAGAAGTAAGATGGAAGACAAAAAGAAAGCAAGAAAGGAATGGGAAGAAAATTTGTACAAATAAGAAGGAGAAAAATTTAAATGTGTTGTAAAAATACAAATGGTTTGTATAGTGAGTGAAAAAATTCTTGCATGCAGGAGACATTATCCTACATATAGTGTGTTTCTAGAGGAACAATTCATTCACTAGCAGCTGTCAAGAATTGCATGTGGCCTTCCACATGAAATAAAATATGAATATGAGTTCATGACAACCTATTCTTCATCTAGTGTAGAGCAGAAAAATCTTCTCTACGAATTCTATCTCTGAAATCTTATGCTAGAAAAGAACATAGGCTTCATGATCAATTTTCATGTGGGAGAAATCCAGCTTTATGCATTTTTTTTTGTTCTTCAAAATTAGATTTCATAGAAGGAAAGGTATTTTGAGCATATATTGAAATCTAGTTCATTTGGTCTCTACATGATGGCTCATTATGGTAAACCATCTACTTTCGTTAAACATTTTAAAACCCATGCCTTTGATAGATGGTTCAAGACACATTATCTTGCCAAATTACAAAATAGTATTAATTCCTTCACCTCTTATGAGGAAGGTAATTTTGAGGAGATTTATGATGGATGTTTGATAATATGGGATCTTCTTATAGTTGCATTGAGAAGAAGAGAATTAATATCTCCCAAAAACTTAATATGGAGCTTATATAGAGCTAAAGCCTTGGCACACTCATCCCTCAGGTCAATGAAAATAACAGGGGCATATGGATGGGAATGAGAACAAGGTATCTCCTTAATCTTGCTCCCATGTCTCCATGGAAAAATAGATAACCTCAAGATCCCACTCAATTTGAGGAATGGAAGAGGAAAGTAGAAATAGGATCAGGGTATAGTATTTATGAACTAAAACAATAGGATATTCAGTTTCAACCATTTGACTTGAGCAGTCAATTGGAATGCAGAATACACAACCCAATATTTGAAGAGTAAATTTTGTAAGAGGACTTACAAATAAGTAAGTACGGGGGAGATGATAAGGCCAGAATTTGTCTTGTTAATGTACAATAAATTATCTTATTTTACTCTCTTTTTTATCAAGTTTGACTACATTTTGTGACTTTTGTTTGATCTAATATAAGTTAGAATGTAATGTCCCATATTTTTTTGATTCTAGTTCTAATGTTTAAAAAATATGTAATTCCTAACAAAGTGCTTTGGAAATTCAGTTTTATGATAAAATAGGTCACAATCAGTCGGAAGAACAAAGTATGAAGTAGTCAACATGTTTTTGGAGGCATTGGTTTCAATACGGCTTGGTTCCAAAACTTCCAAACTTAGTTCCAAAAATCCATTACGTAGTTATGAGCTCTATCACTTACTTCCAAAAATCTAGTACTTAGTTCCAAAAATTTTCGACTTATTTCTAGAACTCCTGCATGTAGCTCTAGAACCCTCATGGTTAGATATGGGAATATTTCCTTTAGTTCTAGAACTTCTCTAAAGTTCCAAAACTGATAAGAATTTTTTATTCCAACAACATATGGCAATTTATCAATCAATGACCTTTCAATCAAGATAAGATTAGAAGATTTCCAATTCTTCATACTCGCAGATCCAAGGATAACTATCATACAGTTGTACGTCTATCCAAGTTCGAATTCAACATCTATTTTGGGCATGATTTGGTTACATCTAAATCAGTAGAACAGCTATGGCTGTAAATGCACCTTTTGAAGGATTATATATATGCAGACCTACAGATAGATTTAGAATATATATATATATATATATATATATATATATATATTATAATATAAATAAATATATATATATATATATACACACACATAGATACAAACATAGAGATATAGAAAGAGACAGTATGTCTTTGTAATGTAGAACATTTTATCAATAAAATAGCCATTTCTATTTTCAAAGAATATTAATTTGTCAAATCTTATTTCAAGGTGAAGCAAGGGCCCACTCCTCCAAGAACCAGGATCTTCATTTTATTGGTATTTATATTTCTAGAGAAATAGTATAGATTTGTTAATTCTATAAATTATTTTGATTATTCAATTTGAAATTTGTTGTATACTTGTTCCTGTAGGTGTTCTAGATTAGATTCTTATTTTCTTGAAATCCTTTTTTAGAATTCTTAATTGTGTGTTTATTTCCAAAGCAAGTGTGTTTACTTATAGAAATTTATTTCATTTTATAAATTTGTGTTTATTTCCAGCAATTTATTTATGCAGAGAGTGTTTACTTCCAGCAAGTTTTCATAGTTTAATTTCAGTAATGTTTTAGCCAAGAAGTCCTTGAGACATTTAGAAAATCCCCCTAAAAATATAAAAAATAAAGCAAATACCTAAATTCAATTACTATATCACTAAGATTTATTGTTGCATATAGCTTCAGACACCACCCCTGGTTTGAATATGGCATCAACAAAGAGTTGATTAAATGAAGGGAATAATGACACTCATCAAGGAATGTCTATGCTACGAATGTGTAAGTAAAGCCTTTCCCCAAGTACTCTTCATAAATACCACCAATGAGTGGTATGTTGATATTGCCTACTTCCTTTCTTATGGTGATTTCCCAACTCATATTGATTAAAAGTAAAAAATAAATCTCAATCTCAAGTTAGTTAGGTATGTCATCTGGGATCATGTTTTATACAAGAGGGGACTAGATGGATGCTTTCTAAGGTCTGTGGATAAAGAGGAACAAGAAGAATTGTTAAAATAATATCACGATCAGGCTTGTGGTTGGCATTTATATGTAATGGTGACTTCTCACAAAATTCTCTGTAGTAGGTGTTATTTTCCTACCTTGTTCGTCGGTACTCAAGAATGGGTCTCCAAGTGTGAACCTTGCCAAAAAAAAATTGGGAGACCACAATTTTTTGTGCTTCCCCTCCATCCAATGGTGATCAAAGACCTCTTTCAACAATGGGGCCTAGACTTCATCGAATTTATCAATCCTCATTCAATTTCATGGCATACCTATGTGCTCATAGTAACCAAATACTTAACAAAGTAGGTGGAGGAAGCCCCATTCAAGCAAGACAATTCAAAAAGGGTATGTAACTTTATCAAAGTGAACATTATCATTTATTTTAGGATCCCTCAAAATATTGTAACTGATAATGCTACATACTTTTCCTCCTTTGAGTTGATGGAATTTCACTATGGTTATGGGATCTCAGTGTCTCATGCATCATACTACTACCCATAAGGGAATGGTCAGGCCGTATATAGTAATAAAAAATATTGTGACCATTTTCTTCAGGATGGGTGATGAGAATTAGAGAAAATTTCACAAGAAGTTCTATGATACACTATGGGTGGATAGGATTACTCCTAAAAAGGAAATCAGTATGTCACCATTCTAATTTCTCTACAGAATCAATGTAGAGATCCCATTCACTTTCAAGTTTCTAGCACTCTAGTTAGTCAAATCAATTGAAGATGGCCAATTCCATGATTCTCTTGACAAGAGGATCCTATATCTTGAAAAAATAAATGAAGACAAAATCAAGGTTGTTGACCACATAAAGTAATATTAGATGAAAGAGAAGAAACTATTTAACAAGAAATAAAAAGATAGGGATTTCAAAATCTAATACCTTGTCTTATTATGGGATGAAAGGAGAGAGCCAAAAGGAACCCATGGAAAGTTTTATTCCCTATGGATAGGACCATTCCGTATTTGAGAATCTTGCGAAGAGAACACTTTTTACCTCACATATCTAGATTGCACACATTTGGATTTTCCCCGTAGTGGGAAATACTTGAAGTTGTACAAAAACTGAAATTGGGTTGTCCCCTACATGTACCATCGGTGAATTTAGGATGTGTGTTCTTATTGTGTTTTTTACCTTCCACATGTAGTGTGTTTCCTTTTTATCATGTTTGTGGTCATATTTTATTTCTATCTTTTCCTATGCTGAGACTCTATGAATCCCAATGGATTGTATTTTGAATAAGTCCCCAAGTGAGACCCAGTTTTTGTCATGTGTTTTTGCAAGAGAACACTTCATGTTGAAAACATGAAAAACTTTACCCTAGTGTCAAATGTTTTTCTTATAAACCCTCCTAAGAAATCCTCCAGATTAGTTCCCCCATGTGTTGGAAGTAAACCAATCCTTCAATTTCTCATATGTGTTGTAATAACCTTGCCCATGTGTTGGAAAGATGAAAGAAAACTCGTGAAGTTCTTCTGAGACAGTTCCTCTCAATGCAGATTTTTAAGTAGACTTAGAAATGACTATTTTTATCCTTTTTAAGGCAAGCGTGCATCCTCTAGAGAAGATATAAATTTCCAAATCCATCTGGAAGTGATATTGAGGAGCCTAGATTATATTTCAAGTGATTTAGGAAATTTTAGGGAAGATTTTAAGTTTTATTGACAATCTCAATGAAAGCGGGTTTTGGAAGGTGAAGGAGCTTTCAGTTCAACAAAGTGCTTGATATTTGGAAGATGATTTGAGGATCTCCGTAAAGAGTTAGGGGTCAAAAAATATACCATTGTAAATTTTATTCAATTATCTAAATGATTATGCTTTCATATTTTTCACAGGACTAAGGAACTTCTCTCCACATTTGGTGTTTGACAAGAACACCCTACAATCCCATGAAAAAAGGATATTTTTGAGGGATTTTTAGGTAGAATCAGATCATGGAACCCATCCCATTCTTCTCAAAAGGCTAATTGGATTCAATTTCATATAATTAAGTGCTAATAAAGCCCATCGGGAGTTGTAGAAAATTCGTCTTCAAGTCTCTCTCCAAGGTAAGCTTCTGGGACTTGGCCAATTTCAAAAGTGGACACATGTCACTCTTAGGATAAAATTATTTTTTTGTCCCAATTGTCCCATCCCCTTAGGAAAATTGGGACGACAAAGTGTTTCCATGAGCTATTGAGCCCCCTGGTCCACCACATGAACCTAATTTAGCCCAATGATGCAAAATAATCCCCTTCTCACCTAATCCTAGCCTTCCCCATCGTGCAATCATGAAGTGCCACTATCCTCACCAGGTGAAGACTCAATTTTTTTCACTATTTGTCCCATCCCCTTAGGACAGTTTGGATAAAAAGTGTTCCCATGAGGAATCCCTTGTCTAGGTTCCTCATGCAACCTCGGGAAGGCTCCATGGACAATTTTTCAGCCCCCTCTCCTCTCTACCTCAACAAACCACTTTTTTCCATGTGTCATGTTGTGGTGAGGGCACACTTTTTTGCACCAAATTTATTGTCTGCTTGGGACAATTGGGACAAAATATTCCAATGAGCAAGCCCATTCCCAGGTTTCTCGCATGACCCAGTCTCATCCCCCGAAAGCTTTTTGCATGATTTTATCTCTCCTCCGCTAGGCAATCACCATGCGACACTTGGCATGATGTGTTGAGGGAACATTTTTTTTCACTTGTCTCATCCCTTTGGGATAGTTGAGACAAAAAGTGCACTCCGTTAAATGAATATTTAAAAACCAAATTTTTTCTAATTGTCATAATACTTCCCTCCTTATGTGTGCATGAGAGGTGCTACCAAATTTTTTCTAGAAACCATTATAATTGATATATCCACTATTTTCCCTCCATTTCTCTAGACACCATGCTGAAATTTTGCTAGAGTGGATTCATTCCCTAGAACAAGAAATATTCATATCTCCCAAACCGACATATAAAATCGAATGAAATTATCACAGACTCTCCCTTTCCCAGGAATCTTCAAGAATCAATTGAAATAATACTATTAGTGCAAATCAGCAGCACCCCCTGGATGTTGATCAAATTTCTAGTTTGATCATTCTAAGCATCTAGTGTGATTGCACAACATTGAAACCTCTCTCAAAGTGTGGGACTTGTAAAAATGAGAAAGGAATCTCCAGAGAAGGCTGGTTCCTCTTCCTAAACTACCTGCCACAAGCTCTTCCAGTGCAAGCAAGCTAATCTAATCCTAATATAACCTCCAAGGAGACAGGGAGAGAGAGAAAAGAGAAAAAAAAACAAAAGCCTACACTAAAACGATGATACACCAGAGAAGGAAAATGCTGAACATCTATCAAAACTACTATGAAAATAGCTCTAACCTTGCAATGAACTTTTAAATGTGCACAAATACCTGCAATGAAGAGAGGAAAGAAGAAAAAAAGCAAAAATACGAGCAAGGATGGATAGATGCATCACAAAACATGTTTTTTGTTGCTCCAGAAGTTTGCACAGAACATCATTTTAATGGTAAAAGGAAAAAAATGCCATTACAGAGCAGGGGAGGAGGTTCAAACTCCATTTTCAACCTTGGGGAAGAAAATAAAGGAGAGCAAAGTAGCAAATATGAACCACCCTTTGAAAAATGAGCCAAATCTGGCTTTTTACAATGCATGGGTCGAGCCCAGGAGAGAGAAAACATGTAAAAATGTGGGAGCCATTCCTCATTGAATGAAGATGCATTAAAACAGCATGGGCGTCCTTATAGACCCATGCCCTAACATTTTTGACCATGCTGGAGAAGAATGCGACCCATTTTACATTAAAACTGGTTGTTGAAACGTCACTTCTGGCCATTACCACGTGCCAGAGACATTTCTTGATTTTCTCTCTCCAAACTGAACCAAAATGCAAGATTGACCCTAGAATCATGTAGGGAATTCCACCATCTTTCCATTGATATAAAGAACACAAAAAACTGAGCTATGGATCGAAAGTTATGGCCATTTGAAGATTTAGTGCAAAAATAGGCCCAAAACGGATCGGCGGGAAAAAAATTTAAATTTTACCTCTTTTTTGCATTTTGGAAAATTTTCCAAAAATTCCTTGCACATCCACCACTTGGATGACATATGTCAGGCTCTGATTCATCAGCGAGCCTCCTTGTCTCTTTTCGGCCATTTCGGCTTTTCGCGTCTCACACGTCCCACGCGTACCTTTGTCCCAACTGTCCTGGACTGCCTGGGACAAATATCTCTGAACCGCCCGAAATGGACTGTCTTTCAGCAAACTAGCTGATTCACGTCCCACGTGTACTTTTTTCCTGGCTTTCCCAAACCACACGAAACAAAATACTTAGACGATTTTTCTTGCTTTTGGCCGATTTAGCTTTTCACGTCCCTCACGTTTCGATGTCCCAACTGTCCCGCAGACTGCCTGGGACAAATATCTCCGACTTAGTTGATTTTCTTGCTTTTTCGGCCCCAAGCTTGGTACGAAAAACCTCAATACGACCCGAACTTGTATGACCCGAACCCTTTAGACCTGAAATGCCTTAAAACAATCCTGCAACCTTATTTTTCGCATTTTTTCCATTTTTTCTAACTCGTTGGGATTTCTTCTTGGATGGGAGAGTTAAAAAAAAAGGCCGAGAGGACCTCGAAAAACATGATTTTGGGCCTCAAATCAATCTTACTTGC
Organism: Taxus chinensis; assembly: GCA_019776745.2. Classification (NCBI taxonomy): domain Eukaryota; kingdom Viridiplantae; phylum Streptophyta; class Pinopsida; order Cupressales; family Taxaceae; genus Taxus; species Taxus chinensis. Next base: position 415,644,655 of record CM034154.1, read on the forward strand.
TCGGGACTGAATAATTTGGTGCATGTTATCAAAATTACCTTGAGGGGTGAATTTTGGATAACAATTTTGGCGACTCAGCGGGGTCATCTACCTGCTGGATGAAGTTACCAGTTGCCTGAAGCATCCATTGGGCATGAAGTCATGAGTTGTAGCCTACAAAATGCTCTAAACTTTGAAACCCTCCTCTTTGAGCCACTTGGAAACCCACTGAAATGGACCGTGCAATAACAAAACCAGCACCACAAAAACTATGTACAAAACTCAAAATCATACATGCTCCAAATGGAACATGCAGAGTGTGCACAAGCACTTCTTTTACGAAAAGCAAACCTACCTACTCTATTCTAACTGGAAGCAAAGGTAAGCTAAACAAACCCCGCAACTAGTTGTGTAAAATAGTTTCCTTTCTTCAAAATTGGCAACCATGCAACTGATTTGGCACTGAACATGGCTGATTGGATGAATGGAAAATCAACAAGAAGCTAGTCTTCCACCCAAATCATCAAGGTATCAGTTGAAGGCAAATTCAATACCTCTTTTAGTTGTTCTGCATTTGGATTGGAGAGGTATGATAGCTAATCTTTGGTTCTTTGTAGCTCATCCTCATGCTCAGAAGCAAACATGACTAGTTGTGACTTCTCCTTTGGCTCCAATAAAGCCAAATACCTGATTGAGCAAGGTATGGTCCGTTTAATATGCCCATAGCTCTGATTTTCAAATCTAAAAATGGAGTCTTCTTATAGACCTTCTTGAATGGATGGTGTGGAAGCAATGGTAGAATATTTGTGCCCTTTCTCTTCCTCCAATGAAGGACATGAAAGCTTAAAATCTTCCAATCTTGGTTCCAAAGAGCTGCTATAGGATGCATGCTGCTGCAAATGGGTGCTCTCCTTCATGACAGTAGGCTCAGGTGTTTGGGACGTGGAAGATGAAAGAAGGAATGGTGGGAACTCAACTGGTTCTTATTCATCAAAATAGTCCTCCAAATTTGACAAATAAACTACCTCATTGTTGTCCTACTGCAAATGCTCAACTTCCTCCATGGTCTCCTCTTGATCTGTAACTTGATCATCATGGTTTCTTTCATCCTCAAACATTGAGTTTGAGAGATCAAACTCTTCTTCAACACTAGAGCTCGAGAGAGATGAAGTAGAAAGAAGAACTGAAGGTTCTCCTGTAGCCTGCTTTGTGCTCAAAGCCCTTGGATCTGTAATTTTCTCCTCCACAACTAGAATGTGCTCCTCTTCTTTTGGATTTGGAGCAGCTTCTCCCTCTTCTACTACTTGAATACAATCTTACTCTTGATGGAACTCTTCTTCTAGAATGAAGTTGGTCAAGTCAAACTCTTCAATCTGCTGCTCTAGAGGACAAGTTGGGACTGTAAGATCTTCTTTTGAGCTTTCTTCCTCTATGGCTGATTGTGTAACTTGAATTGAATCAACATTCTCTTCAAATAGAATGCTAACATGGACACTACTTTCTAAGTAAACTTACTGTTGATCTACTTCTTCTTTTTGCTCTTCTCCTGCTGCAACAAATTCAGTCCTAACCACCACTTGTTTTCCAACTCCAACCTCTTCTGAAGGCTTAACCATCAAGGGGATCTTTGTCATCCCAAATTTAAGTGCCCAACTCTTCAGACTTTGAATTTCTTTATCTTTGTTTGGCTCTTCTTTCTGCTGCTGTTTTCCTTGACTGGCATTCTAATTTTTATGCTTCTAACATGGATTTGGGAATGCAAGAGGAGAATTGGATTGTAACTCAATTGATTTGGCAATTTTTTGTGGTGATGGAGGAGGTAGAAACTCTTGTTTCTTTGGAGGGAATGGCTGTTTGGAAGGGAAAAGGACAAAAGAATCGAGATGTGGTGGAAGACTAGGGAATGGAGAAATGGAATTAACTCTTGGGGAAGCATTGACTGGATTTAGAATTTGAAATTTCAAATGAGATGATGTTTCTTGAGTAATGGGAAGAGAAAAACCAGATGATGGTGTAGAACTTACCCATTGACAAGGTTGTTCAACACCAAGTGTATAGGCCTCTATTTCTGCTGTCCATTGTGCAAGTTGGGGCAGCATCTTCATCATAAAGTCCAGCTTCTCCTGAGGGTTGAAGTGTCTTGGAAAAGGGCCTCCCCATGGACAAGGAGTCTAGAAACCAATTCTGAAAGCCTTCATTTGAGCTGCTGCTCTTGATTGCACCATCTTTTGGATTTTTCCACAAAATCTGCATCTTCTATTTGATTGTCTTCATTACATGCGTACCCTTGCTCTCGATGTGCTTCACAACCAAACTGAATTTGGCACTGCTGCTCATATGGGTAGACATGCTGATTTTTAATTTGATCAAAATGTTGATTTGGAGGATTTGTAAAACATGTCGGAGGTGTGATATACTGCTATTGTAAATGTGAATCCCATGATGGAAATGAAGTCATGATTACACAACTTCATGGAATGGAAAAGGATGAAAGAGATGGAAAGAAGGATGGATGGAAATGGATGAAAAAGTGGTCTGTAACTCAGAGAATGAGTTATTTACCAGATGGAGTCACCAGATGTGCTTTTGAAAGTGCCTCCAAAAGGTTGAATTTTAACAGGAACACACCAACCTGTCAAAGATAAAGTGAAAGACCTCTAAGGTCCCACCGGGCGTGCCAAAACTATTAGTGTAAATAAGCAGCACCCCCTAGATGTTGATCAGATTTCTAGTTTGATCATTCTAAGCATCCAGTGTGATTGCACAACATTGAAACCTCTCTCCAAGTGTGGGACTTGTAAAAATGAGAAAGGAATCTCCAGAGAAGGCTGGTTCCTCTTCCTAAACTACCTGCCACAAGTTGTTCCAGTGCAGGCAAGCTAATCTAATCCTAATCTAACCTCCAAGGAGACAGGGAGAGAGAGAAAAGAGAAAAAAAAACAAAAGCCTACACTAAAACGATGATACACCAGAGAAGGAAAATGCTGAACATCTATCAAAACTGCTATGAACACAGCTCCAACCTTGCAATGAACATTTAAATGTGCACAAATACCTGTAATGAAGAGAGGAAAGAAGAAAACAAGCAAAAATACAAGTAAGGATGGACAGATGCATCACAAAACACGTTTTTTATTGCTCCAGAAGTTTGCACAGAACATCATTTTAATGGTAAAAGGAAAAAAATGCCATTATAGAGCAGGGGAGGAGGTTCAAACTCCATTTTCAACCCTGGGGAAGAAAATAAAGGAGAGCAGAGCAGAAAAGATGAACCACCCTTTGAAAAATTAGCCAAATCTAGATTTTTACAATGCATGGGTCGAGCCCAGGAGAGAGAAAACATGTAAAAACGTGGGAGCCATTCCTCATTGAATGAAGATGCATTAAAATAGCATGGGCATCCTTACAGACCCATTCCCTGACATTTTTGACCATGCTAGAGAAGAATGTGATCCATTTTGCATTAAAACTGGTTGTTGAAACGTCACTTTTGGCCATTACCACGTGCCAGAGATGTTTATTGACTTTCTCTCTCCAAACTGAACCAAAATGCAAGATTGACCCCGAAATCATGTAGGGAATTCCACCAGCTTTCCATTGATATAAAGAACATGAAAAAATGAGCTCTGGATTGAAAGTTATGGCCATTTGAAGATTTAGGGCAAAAACAAGCCCAAAACGGATCGGCGGGAAAAAAATTTGAATTTTACCTCTTTTTTGCATTTTGAACTTTTTTCTAAAAAATCCCCGTGTATCCACCACTTGGATGACACGTGTTAGGCTCTGATTCTTCCACGGGCCTCCTTGTCTCTTTTTAGCCATTTCAGCTTTTCGTGTCTCACACGTCCCACGCGTACCTTTGTCCCAACTGTCCCGGACTGCCTGGGACAAATATCTCTGAACCGCCCGAAATGGACTGTCTTTCGGCAAACCGGCCGATTCGCATCCCACACGTATTTTTTTCCCAGCTATCCCAAAACACGTGAAACAAAAGACTTAGACGATTTTTCTTACTTTTGGCCGATTCGGCTTTTCGCGTCCCTCGCGTCTCGACGTCCCAACTGTTCTGTGGACCCCCTAGGACAAATATCTCCGACTTAGCCAATTTTCTTACTTTTTCTGCCCCAAGCTTGGTACGATGAAACTCAGTACGACCCGAACCCTTCAGACCCGAAATGCCTTAAAACAATCCTACAACCTTATTTTCGCATTTTTTCCATTTTTTCTAACTCATTGGGATTTCTTCTTAGATGGGAGAGTTAAAAAAAAGGGCCGAGAGGACCCCGAAAAACATGATTTTGGGCCTCGAATCAATCTTACTTGCTCGGGACTGAATAATTTGGTGCATGTTATCAAAATTACCTTGAGGGGTGAATTTTGGATAGCAAATACTCCATGATGCGTTGGGATTTTCAAGTGAAGAAAAACCTCATTTTTTCCCTACTTTTTGTTTTTTCATTTTCCCATCATTCCGTCAAACAGGTTGAGCTAAAATTTTGAAAACGGAGTCTAGAAGGAAAACCTATTCCGGTGAAGATGATTTCATCTCAATTTGAGGTGTGGAAGAAAAGTTTCTTAAAAATATAATCCTTTGGTGCCCTCACTTACTATAGATAAAAACTTTCCCAAAATAGTAAATCCTTTCAAGGAAATGAACTCAAAAAATAAAAGAGACATGAAAATCTAGATAATCTAGTCTGAAAATAAAAAAACATGAAAAATAATCTTTTTAAAAAACAAATTATGATAAGTATAAAGTTTCCAAAAATGGAAAAGAAACATTTGTTAAAGTGTTCTTAGCATGTTAGGGGTTTAATATAGGACCATCATCTTCACTTTTGGCAATTTTGGTTTGTATGTTCAGTTTCAGTTTGCTAATAGGTTAGGAATGATTAAGAATGTTTCATAGGTTTTTGTACTTCATTTGGTGTGTTAGACTTAACTCTAGGGTAGCTAAAATTTGAATTTTAAATTATTTCCTCCAAAAGTGAAAATTCAAATTTGTGAGCACTTTTGGCTTGTGTCTTGGCAAAATCTTATGTTTTCTTACAACAATTTTCATGTAATAGTTTTTAAATGGTCCTCTTAGGGACTTGAAGGCTCAATATTGGTTTAAAAGGCATTATTTTGTTTTTAGGCTTTGCAAGACTCATAAAATAAATTTCATTCAAAAAATATGTGTGTATTTGTGGAGCCTAGATTATTTAAATTCGAGGAAAAATTTTCTTGAAGGTTATTTGAAACTTTCGTAATTGTTTTTCCAATTCATTATTTGAAGACAAGGAAGAAAAAAAGATCCAAGAACTAGTGAAGCACTAATTCTCATTAACAATATAGTTATAATTGGTTACAGTATGTTGCATATGTACTTTCTGACTGAGAACAACAATGATTTTGTTTCCTAGTAAAGGTTACACCAAAGCTATAATGTTATCTTGTCATCTTTATTACATTCTAGTTGGATCAAGTTGTTCTTCAAACATATTAGGTTTGCATTAGCATCTAATTTTGGGTTTGTTCTAGGTAATAACTTTCTATGCAGAGTTGAATCTTTGAATACATGAGAAAATTCAATCTTGATAGGTTCCTTAATGTTTAATTATTTGAATTCACCCTATTTTATCATTCAAGATTACATAGAACTTCAATGAGGTCCCACTTTTTTCTCTTAGACCGAGACAGGAGGTCTTCAAGCATTAAGCACTGTCAACTTGTGTTGTGCATGATTTGTGGAGATCATTAAAGAAGTGTTAAGTGATTAGGGAGATTCTACACATTGTATTCATCCCTTTAAAACTTATAGATTTGAAAAATATTTAACAAAGAGTAAGAATCATCCAAAAATTGTCTCTCGGGTTTGCACAGTAGAAAGACCCTACAACTAGGGTTTTAAGGAAGTAAATTAGGATCTCTCCTTAAAAAACAAACCAAAATCCTTTAAAATTGGATTATTTCTCTATCTTAGGGTTTCCAAAGGTATTTCTAAGGAATAAATTTATTTCATTCACTGAGAAAGGAGAATTTCATGACAGTTTTGAGTTACAGTTGTGGAGGGTTAAAAAATAACATTACCATTACAAAGGAAGTTTCATTTTTATTGATTGTGAAGCCTTGAAACCTTAAACATAGCTCAAGGAGATAAAGTGGATATGGAAAAACTTCTTATTCAGTTTTTAAATTACTTTCATGACAAGAAAACCTTGATAGTGTACAAAAAGAGAGTTATTCTGGACTAAGACAAATTTGAAGAACAAGAAGATTGACATGTTAAGGTAAGATTATGATCTAGAACCTTTTTCATTGTTGACCATAGACCTTTAGAAGGTTATTAAGGTTATTCAAAAAATACTTTAGTGTCTTGAATAGTTGAAAAGCTCATTTAATTAAAGAAATTATACTTGAGTCCTCTTAGAGTAAAGGTGAATTAGAGTCTTGGAGTCACAAGATTGAGTAAGATAGTCTTAGAAAAAACTCTTTGCATCATTATTGGCATCATTATTGGTAGAGGATAATTACTTGGAAAGTTGAAGGAATAGGAAGTTGGGAAAGAAAGACAAGCTGAAGCAGAGAAGCAAGATGCCACCAAGAAGGAATCCAACAAGAAATCCAACAATTGAGAGAGAAAGATAAAATAAATTCAATATGGGTGAAATCAACCTTCAAGAACTGAGTAATATGAGGGCCAGTTATGATTCTAGGCTTGCAGAAATGGAGAATTACCATAGAAGAAGAGTAGAAATAGAAGATTTGAGTGATATAGAAGAATAATTGGCTCAAATACCATAAGAAGTAGAAGAATAGGAAAGAGACCCTAATTAATTAAGGATGGAAAGGTTGTTGAAGGAATTACATAGTGAAGGAGCTAATCCCGATTTTGAACTACAAGTTTATATAGGTAGCTTGAATGGAGAATAACTTCTTGAATGGATAATAGAGTTAGAAAAATATTTTGATTTTGAGAATGTGCTTGAGGATCAATAAGTAAAGTTTTCTAGAACAAATCTTAAGGGACATGCATTCATATGGTTGGAATATGTTCAAGAGGATAGAAGAAACAAGAACAAACCCAAGATCAAGTCATGGGATAGGATGGTGAAAAAATACAAAGGTAAGTTCGTACCTACTGATTATGTGAAAACATTATATAAATAGTTGAAAATCTAAGGCAAAAATATATGGGAGTTAAAGCATACCCATAAGAGTTCTATAAACTAAGCATCATATATGGTCATATAGAAGATGACACAGATAAATTGGCAAGGCATTTAAATGGTCTAAGGTTACAAATTCAAGATGAAATTAGTTTGACTAGTCTTAGAAGCCTAGGAGAGTGCTTCCAACTTTATTTGAAGGATAAAGACAGACTAAATAAAAGGAATACACAAGAAAATAGAGAAAGAGGAAGAATTTATAGAGGTAGAGGATAGTTTTGAGGTAGATGATAATCACAGAAGAATCAAGGTGAATCAAGCCAAACATAACAAGAGCAACCTACTAGGTTTAGAGGTGGATTCAAAGGTGTAAGACCTTACTTTAGAGATGATTACAAAACTAGGGGAAGAGGAACATATATATTAATTAGTATGTTCTACAAGTGCAATAAATTTTCAGGTCATAGGTCATGGGAATGTCAACAAGAGAAGCCTACAAACAATACAAGAAATTAAGGTAAAACTCAACTTGTGTAAGGTGGATAAGAAGAAAGTATTTTCTCTCCTTCATTAGTAGAAGAACTAGAAGTGGGGGAGTCATTACTTACGAGAAGAATTGTGATTAAGAAACCTAAAGACAAGGATCCACCCTAGAGGAAATCATTATTCAGGACTACTTGCAAGATCCAAGGTAAGTGTTTTAAAATGGTCATAGATACAGGTAGCATAGAAAATTTGGTTTTAGTTGAAATGTTTGGTAAAATATTTTTCAAAAATATACCTCATCTCACACCATACAAAGTTTCTTGGTTAAAAAAAGGATGGCATGGGTTAGTAAATGAATGGTGTTGGGTTGATTTCTAAATTGGGAGGTATAATGATAAGGTATTATGTGATGTTATACCCATGGATGTGTGTCATTTTTTTTAAGAGGCCTTGGAAATATGACATGAAAACTATAGATGATGGGAGGAAGGATGTCTGCATTCTATAAAATGATGGAATTAGTCACACCTTTCTTCCCATGAGAGAAGAAGGATAACAACATATTGGTTCTAGTTAGTTTCTCATAGGGGAGATAGAGTTCTTGAAAACAATGGAAGAGGAAGATATAGGCTTTGTATTATTACTCAAGCCTAGAATAGTCATAATATAAAAAATAATGGATGATTCTACTCAATAAATACAAGCTATGCTAGGAGATTATGCTAATATAGTGGTGGATGAGTCGCCTTGATCCTCTCCACCTATGAGAGAGATACGTTATCATATATAATTCATGTGAGGTGTTATCTTACCAAAAAAGAAGCATATATAAATTACACTAAAATATAATGAAGATATTAAGAAACAGGTATAGGAGTTGTTAGATAATGGTTTTGATTAGTAAATGGGTAAGTGCAGGCAAGTTGGGGGGATAAAAAAGGGGTCATAAGTGGACGTCATATTGCAAATAATTACATAATATCAACTTTTAGGGATTATTACCAATGCATACACTCAAAAATAAGAAAAAATTATATATAAATATGAATTGTAGCATCTGGAATCTAGTTTCTAAACTACTAATTTTTTTTAAAAATGGACAACTTTAGCTATATTAAACACTCAAAATTCAATGACTTGGTTTTTTTTAAATGCCTATAAGATTGTAGTCCATTTGCCCGTGATTTGGATGACCAAAAATTGATATATATATATATATATATATAATTTGGTGAGAAGTTAGATGCCGCTATCTGTCTTGGGATAGATTTTTTTTTGTATTTTTAGAGAAAAATTTTATTTTTTATTATTTTTTCCATGAAAGTGGTCTGAAAAAATAAAGAAAACAGAGCACTTTCTATTTGCCTGCCATAACTTCATCAAAAACTATTGAAATCAAATATTTTTTTTGAAAATGTATATAATTTCACCACAGTTGGGATGGTATAAGTTTTATCACATTCTAACAAGTGAAACAAAATTTTCAGTCTTAAACATAGACATAAACATTCACGGTAAAAAGTGTCTTAAATACCTACTAATAGGAAAAAAATATAAAATATTATTTATCCTATTCTATTCACTTAAAATCAATATTTCTACAAAACTAACAGTCTCCCCTATGCGATGGTACCATTTTTATGACATATTTTTTGACTTTTCAGAATGGTTCAAGTCTGTGGAAGACTAAATTTGATATTTTGTTGTTTTTGATGTAAAATTCAAGATTTTATGTCCACTTAATTGTTCCCCAACTTGCTACACTTACCCAAATCCTTATTCCTTGTGTATTTCCTATGGTACTAGTGCCAAATAAGGAAGGATATTAGAGAATTTACACATATTCTAGAGAAATCAATAAGATCACTATCATTTATAGATTTACTTTTCCCATAATGGAAGATTTGATGGACTATTTATGTGGTGCAAGTTATTTTTCCAAAATAGTTCTGAAAAGTGGTTGTTATCATATTAGGATTAGACAATGGGATGAATGAAAAATAACATTTAAGACTAATGAGGGGATAAATGAGATGCTTGTAATTCCATTTGGAATTTCTAATGCACCTAGTACTTTTATGAGCTTAATGAATGAGGTTTTTAAGCCATTCATAGGTAATTTTTTAGTTTTTTATTTGGATGATATACTTATTTTCATTCAAAGCAAGGATGAGCACTTTCATCATTTGAATTGGGTATTAAAGAAGCTTCAGGAAGAGAGACTACTAATTAATCTCAAAAAGTGTGAATTTATGAGAATAGAGATGTTATATTTGGGATTTGTGATCATTAAGGGAATGTTGAAAATGGATAAGAAGAAATTCAAATCAATCCTTGAATAGACAACACCCAAAACATTAGGTGATGTAAGAATATTTCATGATTTAACAATTTTTTATAGGATATTTATCATAAATTTCAGCAAGATAAGTGCACATATTATTGATACATTTAGGGGTGATAAGAAAAATTTTGTTTGGACTCAAGAATATGAAAGAATCTTTCAATATTTGAAGCAAAAGGTGATTGAGCAGCCAATTACAATATTTCCAGACTTTAACAAAGTCTTTCAGGTGGAATTTGATGCAAGAAAAATTTCCATAGGGGTTGTTCTAAGTTGAGACAATAAACCATTTGCTTACTTCAGTAGGAAACTTAATGAAGAAAAAAGCAAATACTCATCCTATGATCTAGAATTTTATAACATGGTGCAGGAATTGAAAAAGTATAGACATTATTTTTGTCCTAAGGAACTTGTTATTTACACATACAATCATGCTTTACAGTTCATCTCCAATTAGCCAAAACTCAGTAAAAGGCATGTCAAATGGATGGAATATTTGTGAAAATTCTCTTTCACTATCAAACACAAGAAAGGTCAAAGAAAAAAAGTGGTTGATGCCTTAATAAGGAGAGTTTTGTTAGTGCCTAAAGTTTAGCTGGAAAGTGTAGGTATTGATTCTCTTAAGTAGATATATGAATATGATGAAGACTTTAAGGAAATATATGAAGCATGCAAGTAGCCTACAGGGGTAAATAGATAATTGTGGCTAGACTATCTTATTCATTATGGTTTTATTTTCAAAGGAGTGTAGTTATGTGTGACTATAAGTTCTATAAGGGAGAATCTTATCAAAGAGAAGCATAGTGGGAGTATGGCTGGTCATTTTGGCCTTGAAAAGACACTAGAGTATCTTAGTAAACACTACTATTGGACAATAATTTTGACCTATGTAAGGAGGTTTGTGGAGAGATGCACTACATGTCAAAGAGCTAAAGGTTAGAGAAAAAATTTTGGACTGTACCAACCACTTCCTATACCCAATAGGCATTGGGAATCAATTAGTATGGATTTTTTTAAGGGGTTGCCAAAGACACAAAAATGATATGACTCAATTTATGTAGTGGTAGACATATTTTCTAATATGTCTCACTTTATTCCATGAAAAACTATAGGTGATGTTACTCACATTGCTGATTTGTTCTTTAAAGAAGTGGTTAGGCTACATGGAATTCCAGTGAGTATAGTGTCAGATAGGGATAGCAAGTTTTTGGGGCATTTTTGGAGAACTTTATGGAATAAATTTGGAAATAAACTTAATTTTAGCTCATCCTATCACCCACAAACTGATGGCCAAATAGAAGTTATCAATAGGAGATTGGGAAACCTGTTAAAATGTTTGTCAAAATATCATCCAAAGAAGTGAGATGTTGTATTACCTCAAGTAGAATTTTCATACAATGATTAGGTGAACAAAATTATTGGCAAAACCCATTTTAGGTAGTTTATGGCATACATCACAGAGGTATATTTGAGCTAAGAGATATAATAGATATGAAGAAAATGAGTGTCGAAGGGAAGGAATTTACAACATCCATGCATGGGATACACCTGCAGGTGAGGAAGCATTTGCAAGCCAGTGTAGATAAATACAATAAATAGACATATTTGAGAAGGAGAGAGGTGAATTTTGAGGTTGGTGATCGTATGATGGCTCATATTAGGAAGAATATATTCCCTAAAGTGGAATATAACAATATAAAAATTGAAAAATATAGGCCCTTGCAGGGTGTTGAGAAAATTTGCAAGCAATGCTTATGAGTTGGAGTTTCCTAATGAAGTAGGTATATCTCCTAGATTCAATGTTTCATATTTGTATCACTATAAGGGAGCTGAAAAAGGTAAAAACATGTTGGAAGAAACATCTATAGAAGAACAAGATTGGGTGAAGCACTTTCGAAAGGTCCAAACTGAGGAGATTGAGTGTATTCTAGATAAGAAGGAACTCAAAAGGACCAAAGACAAACAATATTTTCAATACCTCATCAAGTGGAAGGAAAAACCATTTGAGGAGGCCATAATGATGACTGAGAGAGACATCCTACAACATGAAAATATTTTTGAGATTCTTCTCAATAACAAACCTTGAATTGTTTTTCTCTTTCCTATGGAGTATGATGTAGGAACATCATCTTCACTTTTGGAAAAAAAAAATTGTGCATTCAATTTTGGTTTTCTAATAGGTTAGGAATTTTTCATAGGTTCTTGTACTTCATTTGGTGTGTTATACTTAGTTCTAGGCTTACTAAAATTTGAATGTTCAATTTCCCCTTCAAAAGTGAAAATTCAAATTTGTGAGCACTTTTAGATTGTGTCTAAGAAAAATCTTGTGTTTTCTTTGAGAAATTTGCATGTAATAGTGTTTGAATGATCCTCTTAGGGACTTGAGCTCAATATTGGTTTAGAAGGCATTATTTGGTTTTTAACCTTTATAAGGCTCATAAAATAAATTTAATTAAAAAACTATGTGTGTAGTTGTGGAGCCTAGATTACTTGAATTTGAGGAACAAATGCCTTGAAGGTTATTTTAACCTTTTGTAATTGTTTATCCAATTCATTATTCGAAGAAAATTAATAAAAAAAGATCCAAGAAATAGTGAAACATTGATTCTCAATAACAAGACAATTATAAATGGTTATAGTGTGTTGCACGTGCGCTTTTTGACTGAGAACAAAAATGATTTTATTTCATATAAATTGTTGCTCCAAATCTATAATGATATCTTGTCATATTTATTGCATTGTAATTGGATCAAGTTATTATTCAAACATAATGTGTTCTCATTAGCATCTAATATAGGGTTTATTCTGAGTAAGAAATTTCTATACAGAGTTGAATCTTTGATTAGGTGATAAAATTCAATCTTTATAGGTTCCTCAATGTTTACTTATTTGAATTCACCCTATTTTATCATTCAAGATTGCATAGAACTTAAATGAGGTCCTATAGTTTTCTCTCATAAAGAAATAGGGTATCTTGAAGCATTAAACATTGTCAACTCTTGTTGTGAATGATTTTTGGAGATCATTTAATAAGTTTTAAGTGATTGGGGAGCTTCTATAGGGTGTATTCATCCTTTTAAAACATATAGATTCAAAAATATTGAAGAACGAGTAAGAATCATCCGAAAATTGTCTCTTGGGTTTGCACACTAGGAAGACCCTGTAACTAGGGTTTCAAGGAAGAAAATTTGGAGATCTCAATAATGAACTAACCAAAATAATTCAAACTTGAAATATTTCTTTGTCTTAGGGTCACCAAAAGTATTTTGAAAGAAGAAATTGATTTCATTCATTGTGGAAGGAGAACTTCATGATAGTTTTGAGTTACAGTCATGGAGGGTTAAAAATAACATTACCATTACAAAGGAAGTTTATTTTTTATTTATTTTTAAGCCTTCAAACCTTCACATAACTTAAGGAGATAAAATGGGGATGGAAAAACCTCTTATTTAGTTTTGAAAGTGCTTGCATGATAAGAAAACCCTGACAATGTACAAAGAGAGAGCTATTTTGGACTGAGAAAGATTTGAAGAATAAGAATATTTTCTTGTTAAGGTAAACTTCTGATCTAGAACCTTTTTAATTGTTGAAAATATACTTTTAGAATGTTATTAAGGTGATTCAAAAAAAAATTTAGTGTCTTGAATAGTTGAAAATCTCATTTAATCACAGAAATTATACTTGAGTCCTCTTGGAGAAAAGGTGAATTGGACTCTTGGAATCACAAGATTGAATAAGATAGTCTTAGACAAACCTCTCTACATCAAGGTTACACAAAATTGATTCCATGTCAAAAATCAATACTTCCCAAAATAGCCAAGCCCTAAATGTTAGAAATAGTAAATTCCTATTTTGAGTACAATTTTTTTTGGTCATCTCCATTTCAGATCATCTTGTTGATTTATGTCAACATGAAGTTCAATTTTTCTAGTCTTGAGCCCACCTTGGCTCTTTCATTAGAATATTCAGGAGTGGGTGATAATGATGTTACTCACATGGATTTGGAATACCTCAAAAACAAAATTTTAGGAGTACCCAGGGAACCTATGTAAGAGAAAGTATAAGATAGTGGGTTCTATGTTATGGTGGTCATATTGTGTCCGCTTAAAGCACATATTTGGTGTTTGCATGTTCCCAACATTATGATCCAGATAACTAAACCATAAGAGTAGATGATAACTTGGTCGTGGCGGTGCTAACTCCCAATGTAAGCTATCACTCTCTATAAATTCCAATCTAGAGAAACATGGTCATCATTTCAAACATGTTTTGTCAAGTGAGTAGTCCAAGACAAATTTCTATCTCCAAGGCCTTGTACTAGGTTCATGGTTGAAGCACGATATAAATCCATCTTGTATTTTGAAGTATCTTTCCTGAAGTGAACTCCAAAATTTCTTCTCAAATGTGATCATTCTCTTGGGTTGGCTAATGGGAGAAGAAACACCAAATTATTTCCATCATTGAATGTCCTTGTTTATACTCACCATCATCAAGAGGAAACAAATGATATGTTGAGGAAAATAATCAGTGATAACTTGCATCATCAATTACTTCAAGTTCCTCTCTCCAAGAATTTTTAAATGAATTCATACTTGGTCTATACCCTTTTCAAATCGAGACCATTCAGGGTTTCTACACTCGGCTAAAAATTTTCTCAGAAGGATCCTACATATGAAAAATATCTGAATATGAACTTGAAAGAAACCAAAAAACAACTTACAAGAGTGAACAATGTGCTCACAATGTTTGTCATTAGATTTTTAGAAGGAATTCCTCATTTAAGGTTTTCTCCATAGGCAGTTTATTTTACAAAAATGTATGGGTCTTACTTCATATAGTTTACATCCTTTTCTTACGTCCAAGAATCTGGCTTCAATATTTCTCCATAGAAACTACCGCGATATCTCAATGACAGAATCATATTGTTTGAGTTATGTATGTAGCTTGTTCATGTAAATGGTAAGCTTAAGCAATGAAGGAATAAGGCCATTGATTTCCCCATCTCTCTTAGGATCTTATATTGCAAAATAAATCATGAGGATGCCAATGTGGAATCTTATTTCTCTCTTCTAAACCTCTATTCATATACCTCAAGAAGACTTCAATATTCAGAGTGATCCAGAGCCATTTCATCTCCCCAAATTGTATCATGTTTCATAGGTTGAAGACTACTGAGTGAATTACGTAGATGATTTCAAAGTTAGATAAAGATATCACATGAGAATTGAAATCGAGTAGATGAGTAGATTCATTATTGATTCGTATGAAGATGGCATATAATTGTATGACTCAAAATATCATGCATTGAAAGCGTCACCTCTTCCGCAAGTGTCATGGACCATCTACGAGTCAGGAGATATAAGTGAACAGAAATATGTGATGATCAAAAGATTTAAGGATTGGTTAAAAAATAAAATATTTTACCTCATTGCATCAGGAAACTTTCCATCTCTCCAAACGCAAGCATCTCATCATTCCTCCTCAAAGGCGACTAAGAACACCTCCAAATCATCTCATTCAATAGAACCTTTAACTTGAAAAGAAGTGGAACCAGAAGCTCCTCATTATCAAAGGTTTCACAAAAATTTAAAGACAACTTGATGACCCTATGGTAGATTTGGAATAAGGGGAAATTGATCTAGTTCATCCTTTAGTCCCTGAGTAGTCTCAAATTTTCACATTTATCATTGTCATATCATCTCCTCCTAAACAAGATGCCCCTTCTCATTCTAAGAAAGAGATGACAATCATGTTAGATTTTTATCCCGAGTCAAAAAAAAAATTTCCTTTGATGGAAGAAATGATCACAAAAGAAGCCTGCACAATGTAACAGGTTGAAGTTCCTGACTTCTCAACCATCACCTCAATGGTCAAAGGAAAAAAGTGAAATTTTGTTCAAACAACTTCACATTATTTTAGTGGTGCTTCGGGAAATAAATATGTGGAAGTAGTTTGGCCAAAGGTTATCAATCTTATTGAAGAAATGAATCCAAATGACTACAAGATGACCACCATTCTCATAGGCCCAACAACTCACAAGGGAGATGCACATTTGTTCATATAGTCTTCCACCCGCCTTCTCATGAGAAATCAAAAGTACAAGGAGAGAATTGATTGGTTGGAAAATCATGTGAAAACACTCACCTTGTACGTTAAAAATTTCATGGACCCGAATTCCACTTCATCACCTCCAATTGAAGAAGTTACTCCCGTTAGTAGCTTCCACCTGGAGTCCATTTAGAAGACCCAATGCATCACCATGTGGGGGCGAGAAAATGAAAAATGGGTGAACAAGATTGTGGAAAAAGGGAAAGTGTTGCTTCCAGATATTATTTTATTGTTTAAGTACATGTACACAACATCCACCAAGGTCCAAATGACAAGGTATGAAATCGAGAAAGAAAAGGAATACTGGGATCAAGTGTACCCACTAGTGACAAAGATGGGGAGAGATCATTTTCAAATTTTAGTAGATAGGAAGGTATTCGATTCTCCATCTGATAATTTTTCATAGGTATGGATGAGGACTCTTGTCACCCAGTATGAGATGTTAAATCGTGCTCTAGACAAGTTGGACTCAAATGAGGAGTATGCTTCCAAGATGCAGGATGATCTCAATACCAAGATATATAAGCTTGTATTACCCACCATCGACGAGAACACCTCAATAGATGATTTTTTGAATTCATTTAAAGAATATCTCAAGAAATTATTTTGGGATCTCTTTTCCTTTAATAAGGACACACTAGAGTCTCTCTCCAAGATAAGAGATACAATATAAAGCATTGCAAAGAAACATTAGTCTTGGTTCACTAAAATTAAAAAAATTAATGTCATCTCAAATGGTTGGCTTGTGTCCTTGAGATGTGTCTATATTCCCCATGCCAAGAAAGTTGCACTTGCGGTAGCCCCATATAGAAAATAATTCAAAGGAGTGAAGACCTTCCTAGTGGAACTCAATAAAGATCCATTTGAGAGTAAAGAAAAATCAGCAAGGGAAGCATCTTTAGTGGAATAGTTCTCTCTCTCTCCCCCCCCCCCCCTTCGTCTCTTCCTTCATGTTATATTTCTTCATTAGGGGGTGCACTTCTCATTTTTTCGTATTCATTTTGTCTCATTCATTTAAATGTGACTATAGTTGAAATTTTAATAAGTCACCCTCAACTAATAAAAAGGGGACTTACTTTCATTCCTAGGAATATTAAGAGTCACATGTTTTAAAAGGAAAATGAAAGGTCATGTGGGGGTAGGTGAAGCATATTCTTGAAGTCTATATATTGCAATGACTCCCCCATTCCAAAGGGTTGATAATTTTATATATTCAAGAGTAGATAGATACTTAGAATAAGTAAAAGATAACTAATTATTCCATTTTCCTTTTCATATGTTCTTCCCTCTCTCTGATTGTAGAAATTTGCAACTATGCCAATAAAGAAAGTATTTTATGATTTTCTAGATGAGTGAATAAGTGAAATTTTATGTTCATGTTTTTAGCTTGTCTTGATATAACTAGCAAATTTTTTATTCTTCTCAATTGTGTGTAAATATATGGTTATTTCATGTAATAATTTTATTTTCCCTATTTGTAGTATTAATCCCCCTCCTAATTTCTCACTCCCACTTTCCCATGTTCCTAGAAAATTCATCCCTTACACAAAATTGCAATAATTTTCTGCAGGTGCAGTGGAGTGTGCATGTTGGATCCCTAGTCTCTAGGTCAACAACAGATTCATTTTTCATTTCATATATAGTAACTTAGCTACATATTCAAGAAGAGGGGCCTAGTTCTAGAGCATTATTAGAAATCCACTAATTTTTCCTATCAAAAATTTATTTCACCAACGGTGCCTCACACCATGGTCAAGGACATCCTCTCTCAAATGGAGATGTTAAGTAAGAGCTTTAGGTGGGTAAATAAACTTCAAGAGTGTGATATGGACATTCTAATTACAAATCTAGTAAGAGGCTTTGGCTTAGAAATATTGATGGATGAAACTAACTTAAAAGTTATTGAAGTGCACAATTCTAATGCTGAGGAGCAACACCCTATGGGAAGGTAAGTACTTGTACATCATATAAGGGCATTGTGTATTATTTGAAGAACCTAAATTGTCCTATTGTCTTGGATAAAAACTAGAGGAAACTAAAGTTGATGTCCCAAAAGTATATCTTGACAGACTATGGATTGGCTTGGAAAATCCCTTAAGGAGTTTTGTTAAGATGTATAATAGAGGATGAAGCCTCTAAGATGATTTCTGAATTTCATGGAGGGATTTGTGGTGGTCAATTTGCTAGGAAAGTCTCTACTCATAAAATTTTAAGAGAAGGTTATTGGCAGTCATCCCTCTTCAAGGATGTTTATTAGCTAGTAATAAAATGTGAGAGTTGTTAGCATTTTTATGGTAGAATGAAGGCTTTGATATCTCTCCCCTTGCATCCTATTTGAGTAGAATCTCCCTTTAGGTAATGAGGCTTAGAATTTATCTATTAAATATTATATCCATCAAGTGCATGCCAAAAATGGATATTATTGGCAACAGATTATTTCACCATATGGGTAGAATCAATTCCCACAAATAATTCCACACATCGGGTGTTCATGGATTTCCTCTTGAACAACATCATTTATCAATTTAGTGTTCCCATAAAACTAGTTACTGACAATGTCATGAGTTTTAGAGCTAAACCTTTGTTTAAAATGTAACATGAATATGGAATTACCCTCTCATATGCCTCTAATTATAATCCACAAGGAAATGGTAAAGTATATTCCAGTAATAAAACCTTTTTCAAATTTCTCACAATAATATTAGAGACAAACAAGAGAAAGTGGGGTGAAATACTCAAATTTACGCTATGGGCTGATAGGGTTACAAAACAAAGATCTACAGGAATGAGCCCATTTGAGATGGTATATTGTGTTCAGACACTCTTTCCCTTTCATTTGCATTTCTCAACTTACAATTTTATGCAAGAGTTGGGAGAAGGTGATGGCGTTGATCCTTATGTTGATGGGATCAACCACATTGTTGAGTTGTTTGAGGTTAGGAGGGAATCACATCAAAGACATTTTTAGAGAAAATATTAAGAAGGTATTTGATTATAAGATTACTTTAAGAACCTTCCATGTTGGATATTTGGTTCTTCTATTGGATAGCAGACATGAAGAAAAAGGGAAGCATTGAAATATTGATGCACTATGGATGATTCCTTACTCCATAGGCATTAGGATTGGAGAACATACCTTCTTCTTAAGAGATTTAGAAGGGAAGTTGTTGGAGTTTCCTATCAATGGTATGCACCTAAATCATTTCTTAGACTAAATTATGCCTCCATGTATATCATTATATAGTTTACAATGTTGTTTTCCTTTCTTGTTTTTTGTGGTGTGTTCCTTTTCCTTTGTTGATCTTTAGTGATCATTTTTTTATTATTTGTTTTATGTTCATGGTGTTCTCAGTTTGTTGATGATCGATTATATTTACCTATTTTACTCCTTACCTAATGGATCATGCATCTATTCTACATCTTCCATGAGTTGGTTACGTGGTCCTTGTGGTACCCACTAGGGGTACCCATCCTTGAGCTAGAGCTATTATTGGTGCCCAGTTTGAGATTTCAATCAAACCTTGATCACACTGAACATTCTTGGTGTCCTTGATTGATTCATTATGTTTACCTTGCATTTTTTACTAGTCCTTGAACTATTTCTTATGGCCCCAAGCTCTGTATCAAAATAAATTTGAGTCATCTGTAGGTTTTTCATGTCATTTTTAGCTAATATCTTAACAATTTTTTGTGTTTTATGGTGTATTTGTGATTTACAAGTTTATGAGGACATATGTGAGCTCTTGGAGGTCCCATTGGTATGCTTGAACCTTTGAAATTTGAAAAAATGATTAGGGCCTTCACAAATTTTCCTTGTGTGAATTTGTAGGTTTACAGCTTAGGCACATTTGCAAAATGCAAATCAACCCCAATTGCTTGATAAATGATGATACTTAAGTGAATTTCATGCATTCAATCCCTTTTTACAAACTTCAAAACTTATAAGAAGTTGCAATGTTTAATTCAATCATGTACGCCTAGCGGAATTCCACAAAATATTCACCATGGATTCATCCAGGAATTTATGGAACACCCACCATGTTGCTTACTCAAATATTATGAACAATTATTTGTTGCAAAAGGTTAGGGTTTCTCATAAACAGATTCCTAAGAAAACAAAAAGGTCATATTTAATTGATGAAGTTGAGGACCTCATCACCTTATTGAGCAGAATGGTAGATTTGAGTTGTGCATATTATTTCCAAGAATGGATGTTCAAATACATCCAAATTTTCCTCTTTTTCAAATATAAAATATGTTGGGTTGAACTCATTAGTGATTCCATCCATAATTAACTTATTAAGATGATAGTGAAAATTCAAGAAGGATCCAAACTGAGGTGTGAATTTTACATGACATCCTACCTTGTATACAACAAGGCATCCATACATCCCTTCTTATTATACAAATAATGAAATTATTTTTAGACTTCATAGTTTATGATGTCTACCCTCAATTAAACTTGGGAAGTCAGAGGGATGATTTAAAGAGATCACATGATGCTTTCTTTGCACCAAGTATTCTCTTATTCAAACCAAAATGGGAACAATTTAGAATATATGCATGTGAAAGAAAGGTAATCATTGATTTTGGTTATTACTTCATATAATTTTGATTCTTCACATACATATTAGTGATCAGATTCTAAGGAACCCCATGTATGTTTCCCAGGTACTTGGATGATAAATAGGAACTTCTTGAATTTTATAGGAAACTAGCTAAAGTGCATAGATTGATTACAGGGAATCATAAATCAAATATTAAGTTCCCAATTTTTATTGGGTTTTATGCATGCTCCATTGTTGTCAAAGTAAGGCTCTTAGATGAAGAGATTAATAGGTTAGTGATGGATAAATTTCAACCAAGACCTAATTATGATATTATGTGGGTGATGAACACACTCCTTGGGAGCTCATATGATAAGGACTATTGGATGAATTGTAAAGCTGAAGAGAAAGTTAGACTTAGAGATTTCTCTAGGATGACCTTACAGCAAATCATTGATTTCAAGGTGACATTCATCCCCCAAGGCCTTGCATATTATGACCAAGTGATAAGTAGATATTATGTTTACATGAACTTATCTATACAACCAATGGAACCACTTGATTGGATTAGGGTTAAGCCCCACAATTACATGTCTGAGGAGAACCCATACATGGATGTTGTAGAAAGGAATAGATTTAGAACTTCAAAACATTGTAGTGTTGAACGAGAATAGAACTTCATGGATTCTTAAGGAGGATCTTCCTCCTTTGAAGGAGAGTGAAACTATCACAAACCCTTTCAAGGGAAAGGGACCTCATCTCCCTTCTGAAAGACCCACTTCTAGAATAGTGGAATAATGGACTTGTAATGCCCACTTCCCTTTGACACCTTTGATACTAATCTTGATACTGTTGATTTCATTATGGACACTATTATAGTTCTAATTTAGTATGATGTTAGACATTTGATCATGGATTATTTTTTATCTTGATTTGGTTATGATACATGATGATTATTAGAGACATTTCATATGTGGATGATGATATACTATTTGACATGGATATATTGTGAATGTTGTTCGGGAATGTGATTTTTTTTGGGATATTGTGAGTAGACGTAGAAAATTGACATTATATGATAATGATATGGTTGTTACCTTGATCTTGTTGTGATTCATTTATATAGATGATTTTGGAATTATATTTATATTCATTTGGATGTTCTGATATGGCCATGAGGCCGAAGGACGTATCTATTTTTTGCAAGTTAAAATATCACAACAAACATCAAGGGATTGGACACCAACCACATTGGAATTCTAGATTAATTCAACAAGGTCACCATGGCAACTTGTTTTGTTGTGTTTATATTTGATTTTTCTTGGGTATCACCTTTAAATGTGACCATGGGATTTTTTCATTTCATTAATGTGTTTCTTTTTTATTTTTGTTTGTATGTGTTTTATTAGTGATGTGTCCTTTTCTTTTAATTAATTAAAATATAATATATTAATGTGAGAAAACATATGGTTAAAAGTTAATTAATTAAATTTGGATATGAGAAAGTAATTATAGAAGTTGTTGGCTTTTGTATTAAATATGTAAGTGATGTGTAAGTATGTGTAAGTCATATTTTGGAGTGTGAAACACGCCACCCTCTTAGAAACTCAAATTTTTCCTTGGAAGTTGTTTTGGAGGCTTGTGGGAAAAGTAAAACTTGTCCCATGCCTCTTAAATTTATTTACCAACCATACCTATGGTTGGAAGACTATTTTTAGCCCTTTTTAAGGTATTTTAAAAATCATGTTGCATGTTTTTATAGCACTCTTCTTACAGTTTAGTTAATTTAGTCCTTTGGGGTGTTGGCTTTTTGGAGTGTGCAAATAATTTGTCATATTTTCACTCACCTCTTTATTGTACTTTGGAGTTCATGAAATTTGGGCTTTTGTGTTGGAGTTGAGGATGTGTGATGTGAAATCCTACATGGATCCACATCATCCTCTTCTCTTACCTCTTCTATAAAATTCAAACTCATTGCCTTGTTTTGGGTTGTTGAAACATTTTGCTTGCTTCCATGGGGAGAATTTTCTTGTGCTTGGAGCTCTTGCTTTTGGGAAGGAGTTTTGAGAACTTTGCATGCTTGTTGGTTTCTATTTTGGGACTATGTTTTTGGCTTTGAAAGATTGTTGTTTGGAAACAAAAGCTACCATGGAGAGGTAGGAGCTTAACTCTTCTTTTTGCTATTTGGAAACAAAAGCTGCCATGGAGAGGTAGGAGCATAACTCTTCTTTTTACTATTTGGAAACAAAAGCTGCCATGGAGAGGTAGGAGCTTAACTCTTGTTTTTACTGTTATTTCTTTTGTGTTTGTATGAATGGTGCATGTGTTTTGTGTAGTTGTTGGTTGATTGGGTAGACTTCCATAGGAATGGTGTAGGAGAAGGCTATGGGGAATTCATGTGCGGGGGGCATAAGAAAATTCTAGTGGCATTAGAATTCTTGTGGAGGGATTTTGGTTTTGGGATCCACCATGGAAAATAAATAAATTGCATGTCTTACTTTGTGGGGGGCATAAGAAAAAATTGTGGGGGGCATAAGGAGGGATTGTGGGGGGCATAAGGATGTGTGTGGTGAGTTTTATTGGTGGTTTGTTACAAGTGGATGCCAAATTCCCATTGGGAGGCATAAGTAGCTTCCCCCATAGTCCTTGCTCCCTTGGCTTGCATGATGAAGCCTGAGTTTTTTTTATGTTTCATGCAATTGTAAACTATTGTTTTTGTTTGAACTGTGTTTTAATTTGAAATGTGCATTGTGATAGAATGTTGTGTGTTGTGGAAGCATGTTGTTGCCATGGGCTGATTACATTTCTTTTTGCATTGTAGTTGGGGCTCGAGGGCCAATGATGAAGGATGGCTTCTCTTTTCATTGGATGTCTTGGTTGGGTGGAGAGAGTTGCCTTTCCCCCACTTTTGTTGTGAACATGGAACTTTGCGTGTTATTTTTCTGGAGTAAAGGAAAATACAGTTTTGACAGTACCTTGTGAAACAAAATCATTTGTAATCCTTCCCACTTTGAAGTGGATGAAATTGTAATGTATTTTGTGAAGAGAAGATGTTGTAATTGGTTATGAAAGTTGCATATTTGAAATGTGAAGGATATATATATTCTGTTCTTTACATTTGAAAGAAAGAAATTGAAATATGTTATTTGCATTCAAACGTCAAAATATGTAAAGTTGTATAATTGAATTCAATAAAGGATTGCAATACCTTTCCTCATTTGCATTGTTGATTCAAATTGGAAAATCAGATTGTGATTGAAATCCCTATTTGGAAAAATGGAAAAGGAAGAAATGTATGTGCAAATAATATAGTATTTTGTATCTTTTGGAAATGTGTAAAATTGAATTTAGTATTTCCTTTTTATCTTGAATGGTTTTATTAAAAAAATTGAATGTATTAGACTAGATTAGAAATGAAATTTCATACTTGAATTATGAAAAAGTTAGATGGACCTCTTTTAATTTGATCTCATTATAAATTTTTAAAACTGGTAAATAATTTAATTAAAATGCACAGTTCAATCCTGCACATAATAATCAACTTTGAAACACTAAAATTCAGCATGCTATATTATCAAGGAACTCAAATTTGAAAAAAACACATAAGGAAATTTTTTTAAACATTGTAAAATCGGGTCCAAACCGTTCATAGTAATTTTACAGTCTTTGTTTATGTCAATTGTTGGAAAAAATAAATTACAAATAAATTGAGAAAATTTAACTTCCTAAACCATCATAAATCCATCTCATAATAATCCTCCATGTCTTTTTAGCATGTTGAGTGAAGGAGGAGATCAAATTGAACCAAATTTATAAGTTAAAATTTACCGGTTGGATTTTTAAAAGCCTGCAGAATGTTTTCATCAAATTGACCCCTTAAAATTTATCAAAATATAAAATTTATGATTCCTATACAAAGAGGGTGTCAAGATCTTTCTAGAAAGTCCTCGTTTTCCCAAAACTGATCTTCCTAGCAAACATTATGGCCCTCTAAAGTTTTCATTAGCAGGAAAATTTGGGAAAATTTTCCCTAGCGGGCCTGTAGCCCGAAAAATTTCCTTTAAAAATCCTTTAAATAAATTTGGAGAAAATTTTTAAAATTTCCCCGCTGCCCCGTAGCCAATCAAAGGCTTCCACGTGGCACGGTGGAGGGGTAGAACCCTCACAGACTTTATCTTGTTTTTTTTGAAATTTTGTTTTTGGGAATTTTTTTGGAGTTTACCTCCATGGCCCTGTACTCTCACCCTCACCCTAGTAAGAACTTTTCACAAACCCGCACATGCTTTTTACCCCTTTCCCCTCCTTGGAAAAATTTCCTAAATGCCTCCGCCACCCCACCCTTCCCTCATCCTCTCCCCACCTTGGCTAAGAGCCCGACACGTGTCCTTGGAGGACCCGCAAAGGCACAAGTGAAATGTGGACTTTGTACCCGTGCAGGGAAATTTTCCAAACACCGCCCCACAATATGCTGACCTGGAAGAAGTGCAATAGCCCCTACTTGACACGTGTCCCTTTGGGGGAAAATTTGACTCCCAAAGCCCACCAGCCCATAACTGGAGTTTTATAAGGAGTTAGGAGAACTTATTTATATCATCGGAAAGGTGAGAAAATTTCCTATCTAATGGGAATGATTTAGGGAAATTTTGAATGCATTAAGCATAAGAAAAATCAAGTTGAAACTCTGATCCTGTTAGAGAGTTGATATGGTGTTAATTTACCCCCTGAACCTAACTGAAACTTCTAACCCTAAAATTTAGACTTTGTGACCTCTGATAATTGTTAATAAAATAAAATTATGTTCTAATAGATTAAACTTGTTCTAGAACCTTTTGGTGACAATTTTTGTCTTGCAACCTAGTTGTTGGTTCCTCTAAACAAAAAAAAATACTCCATAATTTTCCTATCTAATCCTAGGTTGTTTCTTGGGTCTCAAGTGGGTTGTTTTAGTAAGCATCACAGGACTACTTCTACAAGTAGAGCATGTAATTTTGGATCCCATCTAACCCAAAAAGAATAAGAGATACTGATGAAAACCATGAGGGAGGAATCCATCACTCAAGAAATTCCATTACTATATAAAATCCCACATGCATCAAAACCCAAGACATTTACTGCATCTTCTCAAGAACCCTCAAGACAAGGGAAACATATGAGGGTTCTCTCCCACAGGAAAGATCAATGCTTGGATCAAGAATGGGGTCCATGCAACAAAAATAAGGTGAGGAGGAGCCTGATATTAAGTATTTTATAAGAACTAAGAAGGATAAAGTTGAAACCCCTACAGTAGGAGGAATTAAAAGTGCATCTGTCATTAGGAACATTGCAACTCTTGACACACATGAAAAATAGGTATAAATACGTTAGGTGATTAATACCACTCCACCCATTGAAACTCAAGGAAATTGAGTTGCAATATTGGCTCAGGATAAATCAATTGTGGAGGTTGAAGTGGTGGATTTTCAAGAGCAAGAGGTAGCCCATACTAATTTTTTTACTGATTTATTGCAAGGGCTTACAAAATAAGGAGTTGATCTCCCTCCACTTGGAAACCAATAGTAAAAAATATCATAGGTACATGTTCATGGGAAAATTTCAGTTCTATGGTGACTCAATAGCCTACAATTGTGGTGCCTATACTTATAGTGTCTCTAATTGAAACAAGTTCAGGATTGATGTAGCCTAGAATTCACCAATACAAGCCTAGGCACACTGGCACATCACTCAGCCTAAACTGAGTGCTCACCCAAAGCACACAAAGGTACCAGGCCCCTTTTTAGGGTTACTATTGTAGGATGTTAGCATGATGAAGACTTAAATCAATCAGATATATGACTAATATATCTTTCTATAGTGCATATTCAAATCTAGATCTAGAAAATAACATACTTAAAAATAACCATGATGAAATCAAACATGCAATACTGAACTATAACCATGATAACACCTTAATTTAGTCCATAATATCCATTATATTAATTGCAATAAATACACTGAAACTTTCTTATAGTAACAGTAGTATACGCTCATGCACGTAACAGATCTAGCAGCATAATCTCACTATAACCTAGTTCTCATACGTATATGTTATCTCTCTCTGCTACACAGTTCAATACATATTTATATGGGTGGGGACTTTCCCTTTACCACTTATCTAATCCCAAAAAATGTCTTATGCTATTATTAGCCACGTGTCGTTACAAAATCGTCACACATGAAAGTGCACTAACAATATACTACTTTTAGTTAACTGACAGTAGTAGATATATTCCCGGAATGTGTTCATGTAAATCACTTCGTAGATGATTCTCCAAAAATAGCCAATGCATGTCACACAATTCTTTGACCGGTTTGTGTGCTCCGCACACTATCTCCAAAAATAGATTGTCACTGTGAAAATGGCTAAGTCCTGAACCTTTTTTTGTTCTTCATGTGATCCTCTCTGATACTCTCGTGCCTTTGAATGCACTCTAATTTCCCACGCAAACCTTTTTTATCTTCTTCGCTAAGTGTCAAGATCTAACTAATCAACATTACCCCACACTAGTTACATTGCCTCCCCGACAATGGCTATCCCAAAAATGAATCAAAGAATATAAATAGAAGAATAGAAATTATTTTGATGAATAAAACAATGTCTTTACTATGTAATGTCTTCTTCTTCAACCTAAATAATTAATTTGGGATATTATTCTTTTATTTCTACCTCTAAAGTCTTCCAATCATTGAGCACGGCCTCTACCTTCTCTGGAATATCCACTACAATTGACTCTAATTCATCCCTTACAATTTTTCCCTTCTCATTATGTAAGACCAACATAATATTGGACATGTCAGTCATTCTCCATTCCAATAGGTCCATCTTTTGAGCGATGAATTTCCCAAGCCCATTCAGCCATTCCTTTTGTGGTTCCTAAGCTGTTGTAAGGGCCTCGCACTTCTGATTAACAAGTGCTAATCGTTATATGCTTCCTAATGTCTCATCCTTCATGGCCCTTAGGACCTCATTGTCTTCCAAAATGGTCCTTGCTCTTATAACAGCTTCTGGTGTTGTACAAATATTCAACACTTGATCTTTCTTCTTTAGTTCCTCCTGCAAGATCTGAAGCAACCCTTCATATGATGCAATCTTCCACATCACTAAATACTTTTCCTGCTCTGCTTCCTATGTTGGATCCTTTGGTTTTGGAATTTGTAAAGGTTCATCTTTAAGCACTAAGTCCATTAATGTACTTACATAATGTAATGCTGAAGGAAACGTCTTGGGTACCTTTGGTTCTAAGTGTGGCCTAGCCTTCATGACATTTTCCCCAATATCCTCTGCCATGATGATAAACACAATGTTCTTCTTCTGTTCCAAATCTCTTTCCTACTTTACGCATGCTATTTCTTCATCCTTAGTCTTGATCTCCTCCCTTAGTGCCCTAATTTTGGCATCTTTATCCATATTCCATCATGTGACTTCTATTGAAAGTTTCACCAAAGAATTTTTCACTTGTTCATCTGACATAATAGTAGGCTTTACTATTATGTGTCTAGCTTGAGGTGTATTTTTCAACCTCCTTGACATGCATGACTCTTCACACACATCAAAGTCTGGTTCATCCTTGTGTGTGTGCATCGACCATGAAAATGGTTTCCTTATGCGCATTGTTTCTATATCTTCACCCATCAACTCCTAGCCATATACCTCCTTTTGTGTCATTGTGCTCTAGAAACAAGTGTGGACAATTTTACCTGTTTCCTCGGCATAGCCCATGGTTGGTGGAATATATTCCCCACTATTTCTTCTTGATCTAGGTTGCTTAGGAACATGGGCTTCAAGGTTTTTAACTTATGTGGCTATGTCTTGAGCAGTCTCGGTTGTTGTCTCATCTGCTCCTTTTTCTCCCTCTTCTCCATCCTTCATTTCTTCATCTTTTTGTTCTTCCATGTTCTTTAGAGGTGTAGGATAATTGGGAACACTTTCCTCATACTCTTCCAATTCTTCATTCAGCTTCAATTTCCTTCTTCTTTTCTCAGTTGTCTCCTTCTATGGAGAGATTTGAGGATATATGCACACTGTTTGTGGAGTAGCACCTTGGGTCCTTGTTCTCCTAAATACTCTCTTGAAATGGTGATATCCTTAGACTACATCTAATTCATCATGATCTCCCTCTTGTGGATAAGGTGGTGTAGTTGCATGCTCAGCTTATTCCTTATTTTGAGGTTGTCGTATGCCTTTATGTTAAAAAACCACCACTATCTTCATGCTCTTCTTATTCATCATCTACTTGAATTATTTCTGTTAGTTTAGGGGTTGGAACATTTTCCATTGTATGCTTACCCTTTGGTGGCCCTGGGAGCACGAACTCATCCTCCACATACTTAGTGTTCTCCAACTTGGGTTTGAGTTATAGGTACATAAGCATTGCTCTGGTGTCCCCAAGTGCCAAGCTTATAGGCTTCATGCTTATAATATCTGAAATAAGCCTTTTAATGTAGGCATTCCTCCCTGGATATACATATTTCTTTCTCAGAATGTGGTAGTCATGATCTACCTTGTCTGCATTGAAGGTTAGGCAGTGTGCATCTGAGAACCAGTGAACTGATGATTGGAAATATCTCATTGTGAAGGCATATGGAATTTTTCACCATGGGCTCTAGGTCCCATCTTTCATTGCAAATTGTGCGATGCAAAAATGTTGATAGACTGCAAACTGAATTGCCTTACCCACCACCAAAGGAAAATCCTTAGGTATGTGCCACTCTTCTTTAAATGTTGTGTAGAGTCTATCATACCACATCTCTACCCTCTACTTGAATGGTCCACTCATTGATCCATCACACAAGTACTTGCCAAATATTTCCGCACGTGACTTGTGTTCTATGGCGTATTCCCAAATCTTCTCCTTTGGCGCATCAGGTACCCCAATCTCCATAAATACTAAAGACAATAATATAGTTCCAAAACTTATTATGTCACATGTTCACACTTATTCAATGATTGTATTTGCTATGTGATCTATAATATTGTAGACCACTCCTTGAGAAATTTTCTTTATGACGTGCAACCACATTTTGTTTACCTGCGACCACCTTCCTTGCTCATTCATCTTTGTTACAAGATGTGCAGCTACTTGCACTACTAGGTACTTTTTCAATTTGTAAATGTACATGCCACACAGACCTTTAGTACACCCCATCTCTTTCCTTATCTCCAATATTGTGGCATTATCAGTTAAATCACTATCCAAATCCAACCCTGAGGCCCTTAGTCCTATCATTATTTAAATTAAGGCAGCTGTGATTATTATCCTCCGTCCGATAAAGTAGAAGAAGTCCTCATGGACTCTACTCATCAACCACCATTATTATGGTTCATACTTTCCAAAATATGGCATCTCATACAAATGGTACACTCCATTCTTCTTCAGCAACTTCTCACCAGCGTCATCGTATACTGGCATATCCTTTGTCATGCGCTTGTTCATTTTTGTGCTCAGAAATGCATCAAGCTCCTTATTATCTAATGTTCGATGGTTATAATAATTTATTTTACATTGGCAGATATGGGAATCCCATTCTTATCCCACAATCATGCCCTCTAGATACTGCATTTCTAAGAAATTACTCTTTGGAGAAATTTCTTCTTCCCTTTATCTCCTACCACGGGTGCTTTCTTCGGTGCCATTTGAAATAGAATCTCTCTTTTCTTCCCTCTTTAACTGAGTAAGTTGAAACCCTAGTTTAAATATTCATTCCTTAGTGGAAATCACATGCCCTATCTCATTCGTAACACGTCTTCCTCACTCAAACCCTTCACCTATGGGAACACAAGATTCTCCTGCACATAACCCTTCTCTCCACATCTGGTTTCACACTCTTCATACCTCAACACGATTTCTTGGCTCATTTGCACTTAACCATTTTCAAATTCTCTCAATTGTAATGGTAAAAATTAACTTGTATCCCGTCCTTATATAGAATTTCAAAAATTTAGTGCATTTATTTCTCCTCCACCTACAAATAATCCTATCATTAATTGACCATTTTCATTGTTTCCGTGTGGTACATCTTCAATCCCAAGCTATAACCTTCTAGCATACCCTTCTACCTTATGGCTACAGAATTCTCTTTAGCACGCTTCTATACACCTGAGTACATCATCACTGCACCTTCCACTAGTAGTCTCCCCGGCCTTTTCTTACCTCACATTATACTTGTTCCTTCATTCCTCTCTGTCTATGGTCCCTGTGTCTAGAAGAAATCTATTTTTTTTCAATTCTCCAACCTTGAGTAGAACCCATAGATAGTTCCTTTCATATGTACTTATTTTTAACAGTCTTGTACCTGGATATCAACAACCTACCCCACACTAAGGGTATGTGTAGTCCTTTGCACATAAAAATTCTTAAAATAGTAATTATCTTCTGGTGCAAAAACATGCTTATTATAAAAACATGCCAACTAAATTAACAAAGCATAGTGAAAAGAAAGAAACACATTAAGGAAATGCAAAATTTAAAACCTAATCTAAATGGCAACACTTCCTTATTACAAACACCAAGCAGACTTATTTATAGTAGGGCTTCATCCTACTCCCGTTGAAGTACTTGGGTAATCATATTCCATTAAGTTCCTCTAACTGACAAGCATCTGATTTGAGTATGTGAGTGATAACAAACAACCCCAACCAATGTACCTTGAGCTTGCCTAGATGGCGCGAAAAATTAGAATCATAAAGGAGCACCATATGTCCTATCTCCAACTTTTTTATCCCTGATGTGCCTGTCATGCCATTCTTTCTTCCTGGACTTCTCTTGTTTTTGAATCTAATGTGCCATGGCTCTTCGCTCATCCAATTTTATTAACTATTTAATTTTTTCTTCTAATGTTTTCTCATCAAACAGACCTCTAATGTGTGCTATACATAAAGAAGGTAACATAAATTCCATAGAAAGAACTGCTTTTGTGCCAAACACTAATTGAAATGGTGTGGCTTTGTTCAACCTTTTATATGTTATTTGATATGCCAAAATTACTGCATATACTTTATCATCCCAATCACTTCTTCCAACATCACATATTTTTGTCAATGTGTGGCTCAAAATTTTGTTAAAAGCCTCAGCAGTCCCATTTTCCTGAGGATGATAGGGTGTAGTCTTATGGTGTGCAATCATGAATTCATCCAAAAAAATTCTAATTGTCTCATTAAGAAAGTGTGTGCCCTATCATTGATCAAGCTTAAAGGACATCCATACCTTGTAATAATATTTTCCCAAAGAAACCTAGTTGTTGTATCCATTGTACAATCCTTTGTAGGTGTTGCTTCTTCCCACCTTGTTAGATAATTTGTGTAAGTTATGATGTAGCGTGACCCAGTTCTGTATGTAGCTAGTGAAATAGGACCCACAAAATCTATATCCCATTTCTCAAATAGGTTTGTACTAGTAATGGGTCTTTGAGGCATTTCATCTCATTGACATGGTTTCCCAAGATGTTGACAATGATCACAAGCCTTACAAAATTCTTTACAATCTTTATACAGGGTCTCCCACCATAATCCAATGAGTATAATATTACGCGTAGTGGCATCACCTGCATAGTGGCCACTTGCAATACCACCATGATCTTCTTCCATAATATCTGTGTGCTCATGTTCCAATACACAACGATGCAGTACTTCATCCCAACCTAATTTTTATAGGTCACCACTAATTAACATATAGGGGGTTGCGTGTATAGTAAGTTGTTTCTTCTTCAAGGATTTCATTCCTTCTGGTGCCATCCCTTTTCGTAGAAAGACATCAATGTCCTCTAGTTCTAATGGCATATGGCATGGTATCTTCAATTTCATGTGCTTCTTCTCCTACCTGTATTCTGGATAGATGGTTTGGTACAAAATTACTTTTCCCTCGTTTTACCACAACTATGAAATAAAATTCTTGAAATAAGAGAACTCATCGACATATACACCCTTGTAAAACAAGATTTTTACCAAATACTTCAATGCCATGTTATCTATATAAAAGATGAAAGGTGTAGCTAGTAGGTACTGGTGGAATTTATGTAGCGCATAGACCATTGAAAAAACTTCGCGCTCTGTAGTTGTGTAATTCGTTTCTATAAAATTTATCTTTCTACTAGCAAAATAGATAGGATGATATACAATACCTTCTCTAGGTTGAGCCAACATTACGCCAATGGTCATGCTAGAGGCGTCAACACGTACATGAAATGGTTGGTCCCACGAAGGAAAACTTAGAATAGGCATGGTAGTATTTTTTTCCTTTAATGTCTCGAATGCACGCTACTACGGTTCTCCCTAGTAGAACATACCTTTCCATTTTAATAACTCTTCCAATGCTGCAGTAACTTTGGCATATCCTTTGATAAACTTCCTATAATATATTTTATGACCCAAAAACCCATGCAATTCACTTTGATCGATAGGCTCTCTTAGGTATATAATGACTACAACCTTGGTTGGATCAACCAACAAACCTTCCTTGCACATTATGTGTCCTAACAATATTCTAAATGGTGTAGCAAATATGCACTTCTGGACGTTCAAAGAAATACTTTATTTTCTACATCTTTCAAACATTTAGTATATATTTTCACAATGATCCCTAACTAATCTATACACAGTCTAATTATCCAAATAAACCTATAAGAAGTTGCAAATAAATTCCTTGAATGTTTGAACAACTATGCATGAAAATACAGCATGCGCATTTTTCAGGCCAAAAGGCATTACAGTAAAGGTGAAGCTACCCCATTCAGTAGTAAACCTAGTCTTTTCTTGATCCTCCTGGGCAATCCTAACCTAATGATACCAAGAGAACCCATCTGTAAATGAAAAGATCTTACACCATGTAACGCCTTCTAGTATTTCCTCAGTGAATGGTGTAGGAAAGGGATCAGTCACACATTTAGAATTCAACTCCTTGTAGTCCACGCAAATCCTAATTCATCCATCCTTCTTGATACTGATCACCATTGGACTAACCCATTATGACTCATCCAGGGGCATGATAAATCCAAACTTCAACATTTTGTCAATCTCTTCTTTGACCCTTTTGCGCAAGTTGGGGATCATCCTGTAGGGTCTCTTTCTAACTGGGTGTGCACCCTCTTTAATCTTTATCTTCATCTCCCCTAATGATTCATCCATGCCTTTAAGTTCACGGTGCCCCCTAGGGAATAAGTCCTAATAATCCCTTAGTAACTCTATGATTTTTGTCACTTTAGAGTCTGACCAATAGTCCCCAATTATGGCTTCTTTTGTCTCAGCATCTGATCCAATATCCACCTTCTTTGTCTTCATAGGTTCATGATAGGTGTGCGTGGTCGTATCTACATTGTCTAATACCTCACACCTACCTATTAAATGGTTTACATCCAGATTTTCTACTTCTTCATCATCCACTAAATAAACCATTTTTCCCTTTTATTTCTTAATGCAAACACATTGAAGTACTATGGCATTGGCCTTTGTTTCCTCAACAAGATGTGCTCTTGAGTTTCCTTCATCCAATAAATCCTGAAGGAGTTCTTAAGCCTTGACACTATCTCCTATAGTTAAGTGCTTTATGAATTTTAATGCTTCTTCCACTGGAGGCTTTGTAGAGAAGAAGTCAAACGTCTGGGTCATTATTGCTATTAAATCCTGCCAATTTCCAGTCTCTATATGGAGTTTTGCATATACATAACAAGCACACATGCATCCTTATAAAGTGGAATAAAACTTGTGCACCCATAGCGAAGGTGGTAAATCTTCCTGACCCTCTGTCAAGAGTCTCTCACACTTCTGAACATGGTGTTGAACAGGTTAATTACCATGATAAGTGTAGATTTGAGTAGGCTTATTACTCCTGAAGAACCTAGTAGCAAGAGCAATCCTAATTTCATTCCATCCTACAAGCTTATCATTGTAGGCCACCCACTAACGTGTTGTTGTCCCATGTAGTGTATATGCTAGCATATTTCTTCTTTCTAATGGGTATATCCACTATTCCTCAATGGCATGTAGGAATATCATATGATCTCCTTCTATGAAGTAATAAGGTACCGATTTGTTACCTATTCCCCTGACATATTGTTGTTACTACCTCTAAGAAATATGCTCTTTACTTCGCACCCTACCAACTCATAAGTGATATGAGCCCAATTATCACAAGCAACACTTGTAGTATCATTGATGGACTATGCATCCTCCCACTTAATTATTCCTTCTTTACTTAGCTCAAACATCTATGGATCTCAGATGGTGCATACACAAATCCTATTCAAATCTTCTTCACTTAAGGGCTCAACATAGGGTACATATTTTCCATCTATTAAAGGGATAATAACTCTCTCCTCCTTGTTTTCAAAACTGCTATAACCCTTGTAAACTGAATATCAGCATTATTTACATAGCACCAAGGATGCCCCAATAGATCTGGGAAGCTTTCTGACTCTGTCAACGCTAAAACCTCAAAGTCTCCAGTGAACTTGGCTCCTTGTATGGTAATGGATGCATATTTCAAGACTCTGATGGGAGTTTCCTTATTCTAATTAGCCATGAAGAATTCATTAGAGGATGGCTACAATGAGGGTCTTCCCATTTGTACCCATGCATCCAAAGAAAGAACATTGCCTTCCATGCCTGTATCAATCAATATATTACTCAATAGCCACCCATCCACAACAACATTCAGAGTGATTTCCTTGTCATAATCTAGGTTATGAGGGGGAATATTCACATGTAAGATCTTTCATTCAGTCTCAACACTTGTGTGTAGAGTGTTTCTTTTTAACCATTTACCTAATAGTGGAATGATATTCTCCTGGCACAATAATTTACACAATTCTCTCAATTCATCCATATCAGTTTGGACCATATCTAATGATTTATTTTGCTCCATCTTCCATGATTTCTCCTTAAAATATTGTATTTCACCCTGAATATTCTGGAGTACCTCCATAGTTTCCTGATAAACCTCCTTCTGATGGGCAGGATCTGGGTACCGTACATATAGAACCTCCTCCTTAGTGATGGTAGGATTTTGTTGTAATGCTTCTCTAGTGTGTGCCACCTCAGCGTGGGTCATGATATTTACTTGGAACACCTCAGACTCTTCTTCCAACTTAGGTATCCACTGATTTTCCATAGCGTGATGTATCCTAACCATCCTTGTTCCTTTGTTTTCTTGTTTATGTTACTTGTTAAGATGCTCATATAAGTATGGGAACTCCTTATAGCTATGGTTATTTCCACAAAAATAACATGTAATATTCTGAGGACATTCATGTCTATAGTGGTCAGGGGGTCCACATGTATAACATGTTCTATGAGGGAACTCACTTCTTCCACCACCACGGCCTCATCCTTCGAATCCACTATGGTATCATTGACCTTTGCCATGATTTCCTTCAAAATGCCCTTGATTCCAATCATAGCATGCTTGATTGTGATCTCGGTCCTGATGCTCATTCTTTCCCTTAGATTTATTTGAAACTCTTGTCTGTCGTACAACAATATCTATAGCATCATGGATCTAATTAATTATTCGGAAGTCTTCTATATCATGAGTCATGGACCTACAAATTTTATAGTAGCTTGAAACACTCTCCCTTATCGTGCATTGTAATAATGGTCAACAGATAATATCATGGTTTGAATGGCATATCTCACAATATAAAATTAATGAGTGTACTAATCTACGAGGAAAACTATCCTTTGTGTGACCTTCTACTTCACAATTTGTGCACCAAATCCCTGTGCACGTCTTATGTGTTAAATTTGTTGATAGTTTCTCTAACTATTTTTCCATAGCTATGATCTGTGCTTCTAAAAATGGGCTCACCCCAGTGTCTATGACTTCCAACTACCTCAGCATGTAAGACTACTTCAAGTGCTTTGCATGTAGATCAATGTATGTCTTATGTGATAATGCCCTCCTAAAAGGGGTAATTGAGCCCCCAATGAACCATTGTGCATGCTAGCTTGCGTGTATGTCATAAGAAATATTTGATAACACCATTTTTAATTGTTCATAATACTCTCTAACACTTTTAGTAATTCCTTTCTTAATATCCTTGAGCGCACTTATACTCTTCTATGTTCAAACTTAGGGATGTGAAAACTCTTAAAGGAATGCATCTTTTAAAGTCTGTATAGTCTACGCAAGTCTAATTAGGGTCAAAATTTATTGTACTCAGTTGTGTGCATGCCCTTGTAATGTAGTAGCAAATTGGCTTGCACTACGCTCAAAAGACATGATTACTTTTGTACGTGCCAAAGTATTTCACACATATGCACATGTTTAGTAGCATCTTCTATGCCCCTATACTTTGGAAGATGAAGAGACATCTCCATGTAAATATTCTAGGGTTGGTACGGACCTTGCCCACCCTGATCTAGAGCCTCCTATGTTTCCTCTGCCTCCAGAACCACCAGATTTTCTAGAACTAGAGCTACCTATGCCTCCTGATCCTAAACCTATAGCTTGGGTTCAGACCAAAAGATGTACTTCCCTCTGTCCCAATAGTAGAACTGAACTATACCCCAATAGTTTGTGATAGCATTACCACTCCCTGAAAATTTAGTCCAAAAATTAGTGCGCACTTGTATTCTATGTTGATGATACACCCGAAAAGGTGCTCTCATATATCAATGAAACCATTTGCACTGTCATCATTGTACCTTTCATAAGACTTTCTCCTACTCTCCCACTACTTGAATTAGCTTGTTGACTGTGTGTTGTACTAGATGCTAGAAAACCAAGTGCAAGGACAAGGTTTCTAGGTGGATTCAAATGCATGCTTGTGGCACAACCTAGTTCATCTTTGCTATCACACTTTTGCATGTGGCTGAGGAGGGATCCCTGTCATGATTTCCCAGAATAGAGAAGTTCCTAATGCTCTGGTTCCACATCCCCTACATGAGCTTCCAAATACTTCACAAGCCACTATCTTTCTCCTCAATGTTATACACTCTGTAATGTCACCCACTGCTTCTCTACCTCCCTCTCGCACACCTCGTTATACTTAAGCTTCGCATTTCCTTCTCTCTTCCTTTTTTCCACTAGGTCTTCCATCTTTCACCAACCCTACTCCTACCCCCATGTGTGGTGGGGTTTAATTCAGCCATCGGTTTACTCTCCAAATTCAAAGTTTACCATCCAAGATCTTGATCGCCAGTGGAATGGCTTGTACAGGTACGTTCCCCTTGGATATCATAAAAACTGGAATTTAGCTACCTCTGGGCACATGAATACAGTGGAAATTGAGTACTCCAAGATATAAATATTCCAAACACACCATGGAACAACATATCCACAGCTCGAAATTCCAAATCAGATTAGCATCATAAAGGGTTTGAAATTCTTCCTACATCTAGACAAGTGCACGTGATACCTCCAATTCTGCTTAGATGCATAAGCAATCAGCCACTTGTACAATTCTACTAGAAAGATAACAAAAAATCTCTCATATAGACTATCATAAAAATTATTTTCCACACACATGTATCTGTTAAACTTAGATCCAGTGATGAACCATCGTGTGTATTCTTCTTCCAGATCATGTATCCACTACTCAATACTTGCTAAGGTCAACCAGATATGTCTTCATCATGCGAACCATCCTAAAAATAACTAAAAAATAGGTCCCAACAACAGAACCAATGGTGCAACCTAGAATTCACTCAATACAATCCTAAGTGTGCATTGGCACATCACTCAGCCTAGACTGAGCTCTCACCCGAAGCACACGAAGGTACTA
This sequence comes from Taxus chinensis, assembly GCA_019776745.2. NCBI lineage: Eukaryota > Viridiplantae > Streptophyta > Pinopsida > Cupressales > Taxaceae > Taxus > Taxus chinensis. The sequence continues at coordinate 415,683,021 of CM034154.1, forward strand.
GGCCCCTCTTTAGGGTTGTTGTTATAGGATGTTAGCATGATGAAGACTTTAAGCATTTAGATCTATAACTAATATATCATTTCTATAGTGCATGTTTAGATCTAGATCTAGAGAATAACTAGACTTAAAAGCTAACCATGATGAAATCAAGCATGTAATACTAAACTATAACCATCATAACACCTTAATTAAGTCCATAATCTCCATTAAATTTAAATCACAGTAAATACATAGAAGCTTCCTTACAATAATAGTAGTATACGCTCATGCACATAGCAAATCTTGTCAGCATAATCCCACTATACCCTAGTTCTAACACATGTATGCTCTCTCTATGCTACATAGTTCACTACACATTTATATGGTGTGGGGACTTGCCCTTCACCGCTTATCTAATCCCAAAATAGGTCGCATGCTATTATTAGCCACATGTCCTTTACAAAAATAGCCACACATGCAAGTATGATAATAATAGACTACTTTTGGTTAACTAACAGTAGCATAGTCTATTTTCATCATTGTATCCATGTAAAATTCTTTGTACCGGATCCTCCAAAAATACCCAATGTATGTCATGCAAAAGTATTTGACCGGTTTGTGTGCTCTGCATGCTATGCTCCAAAAATAGATCCTCACCATGTAAAAATAGACTAAGTCCTTAAACTTAATTTTGTTCTTCACGCATGATCCTCTTCTGATACTTCTCATGCCTTTGCATGTGCACTACTGATTTCCGCACATGAACCTTATGTATTTTTCTTCACTAAGTGTCAGAATTCTTACTGATCAACAAGGACCCTCCTCAGCTTATCACACTAATTGAGTCCCGAAATTTTATCCCAGAACAGATACATATCCTACTGGTTGAAGTATCCATATACTATTCATGATTATCTATAGTTGCTATCATTTTATCCTAACTTGATTAGGAATTAAAATAAGTTGAGAGAGAATTGGAAACTCATGAAGCTACCAAGGTACCATAAGAGGAGAAGGTACAAGAGGAAGTTTAAAATCTATCTCATGCAATAACTCCACCTGAGGATCCTAGAGATGGTGATCAATATGTTTCTGAAAATGTGATACAAGGACCTCTTAATCTGAACCTAGAAAGGAATCTTTATGTGTGTACTTGGATCTACCTTCATCCATTATCGCCCATCTAGGTATCATTAAATCACCCCTTGTTACCTTTTTAGATATTTTAGTGATCCCTAGTTCCATCTGAAAAGAATGCCCCAGACCCTAAAATCTACTAAGGGCATACTCCAGCAACGAGGTGGTTGTGGGACCCTCAGTCCCTTTTTTATCAAATTCTGAATTTCTATAGGTATAGATCCATTTCTTGCTTTGTTTCTTGTGAGACATAGACCAAATGTTGTCAGCTCAAAGTTCTTTGGCATAGTTTTTCAACAACACGTAAAATAATTAAAAAGGAGTATTTAGTGAACAAAGCTACTTCTTTCTTCCCTCAAGGGTATAGGTCTTTATATCATTGCATCCTGTGTGTCTTAAGGTTCTCATATTGAGGAATAAATTTTCCTTTCAGGTCTTAATGATTAATAAATTTCATTCTTTCTTGCATCATCTAGTTGGAAATAGGGGTTACACTGTCAGAATTCATTATTTTCCCTCACACACATTTACCAAATCACATCTCATATTTTAATACACTTCCTGTCTAGGTCTACCATACTTTGATTTCATCATCAACAGGGGAAGCCGAATCAGTGTTCTAGCATAAGTAAATAAACAATTGGTTGGTAGTATATCGGCTAAACACAGGTGACACCCTTATCACTATAGTGACCTTGAATGTGAGTAGGGTAAGTGCCCACTTTGAATCATAACCTCTTACTTGATAGACAACATATATTTGGACCTTTCATACCCTAGGTAATATCAAGGAATCCAACTTTAAACACACCTCAATTACAAACTAGGTAAAACTAAATTAGTGGTGAATTTTTGTAAAATCACGAATATTGATATAGTTTTTTGAATATATGGAAATGAGGACCTAGAGTCCTTTTTAGTAGTCAGGTGGTCGGGTATGTCTCTCAACCCACCTTTTCAACCAGAAAATGGTTGATCACATAGGTACCTTAGGTATAGGGTCATTTAATAAATAGGAACATAAATGATTACACATTATTAAATGACTTACATAATGCATGTAGTTCACCTAGGTATGAATATTTAATAATAGAAACCTATGCGCATATTATGCTAAATATATAACACTATATTTTACCTCCCATGGACCCCATATTCATCCAATCATTGTCCATCTCACCTCTATTGGGCAGATACAAAGTTATGTTCCACCCAACTCCCAATCCTCGTCTTCGCCTAACTGGGATAATCTATGCCTATTGACATTACCTGGCCATAGTACAATTGCAGGATTGTCCAATCCTTACAACTATGATGGTTTTAAGAAAAAATATAGCCATCTAAATGGAATTATATCACCTTCATACCATGACTTAAATAACATTGTCCAACTACAAATAGGATGTGCATGTAATCACAACCCATTTAATAAGATGATCAAATACTAAGTATGATTCTTGAGTTTTACATGCTCTCAAAACGTTCTCATACCAAAAATTACATACCACCCAATCCTATAAGGGATGCCTTGTTCAGGAAATAATGACAACCTAAAAGGAAATGATGGACTTGTACTAGATGGGTTACCAGTAAGACTCAATAGTACTATGAAGCGTGACTTAAGACCGCCATCAAGGGTGGGTTTCTAAACTTATTTCTAAGAGGCAGGGGGTTTATTTATTGATACATGCCAGAAGTAGTATCTTGTCCACTTTCCCTTAGGTCTGTTATAAATTTGTCACTGAAAGTCTACTACAAAAAATGCACTTTTATTTTAAAAATGACGAATATTGGATTCAGGAAAGTAGATAGATCTCATTGTAAAATAGCAGGAGTCCCCATACGATGGCAACTCAAAAATTATGGAAGGGTTCTTGACATGGATTTAAGTTATCAAATTTTATTCAACACTCAGATGATTTATGAAGATGTCACTCTTGTTTCATTTTAGTTAGCACAATATTTACTTGATTGATCTGTTGCTTTATTTTTGGCTACCTGGTGAAGGATTCATAGTGTATGTGCATTCATGCAATTTGATTCATCCTATGATGTATGTAAACTTGGATTTATGTGAGGTATGTAGTCTAGTGGTTCTTTTTCATAATTCTATTTATTTGTAACATAACAGAAACTACCTAGGTGATTCAGGTTATATCTCATCGATCTAGGTGATAAATTTAGTGATAGCCTATTATTGCAACTTATATTGCACACTTGTACTTGGCTACAGTTGAAGAGATAGACTTAAATGGTATGTAATATAAACTTGCACCAAATTGTGGAGATATTCACCATGATATTTTTTACACATAACTAGAAGTAGATTATTGATATCCAATATTCAGATTTCTCCATCATGATCAAAATAAAAAAATTGAAGACTAGTTGCAGCATTTTCCCCATTCTATTGTATGAGGGAACCCATAAGTGATTGTTGCAGTTATGTAGTGGTATGGGACTAACACTGATATTTTTTCAATTATTGCAATGGCATGGGAAAAAACTCCAAAATGATTGGAGCTATGCATAACCCCCACAATGAAATGTTATATTACAAAGGAAAATGATTAGAGGCTAGTTAAAATAGCTAGATGGAAATCGGAAAAATAAAACAACGTTAAAATACCTGATTTGTAGAGCACGGATCATGACTTGTCAAATACAGGCTTCAAAATCAAGTTTTAGTCCAACTTCCAAATGAGATAGCTGAACAACTCAAAGAGATGACCAACCAACCAAAAGTGGCATCCGAATAACCCAATTAGTACATTGGCTGTAATTTGTCTAACTTAAGAAGGGACAACTAGTCCATACATATCTTTAGATGGTACGACTAACAAGGACATGGTCAGTAAGAGACCTGTAACTAAGTCATTTCCAATAGGGATGCGCCATTTGAAGTCTACTTTAGACCTTTTTTGTAGTAAAGCAGGACTATCACCATTCATAAGCAAATCCATCCTCTTGTATGACATACCATTGGATAATATGAGATTCCTTGGAAAATATCCTTTACCATGAAATAGGTCATTTTCAAAGATTCACCATCATTTAACGAAATTCCTAAGTGTTTGGAGATTTGCCACCCATTCTATAGTAATTTTTCATGACCAAGGTCTTAAGAGCTTAACCATGAAACCAACCCTAGTAGGCCTTATTCTTAGTAACTCTTTACAATCTGTAGTTTTCTTTTCAAACATTTTTAATTAAAATGATCTTAGGGTTAGATATGTGTGGTACTCATTTTAAATAACCATTCAAAAATCATTTTCCACATCCATTTGGTGGAATTCTCACCAAAACTGATCTATAATAGCAAACAATGCCCTAATAGTACTCATCTTAGCTATAGGAGCAAAGGTTTCAACATAATCAATACCAATTTTCTAAGTGAAACCTCTAACAAGTCTAACTTTGTGTTTTTCAATACTACCATCATTATTATATTTTACTTTGTATAACCATCTAGACCCTATAATAATTATTTTCTCTAGAGGTGGAACCAACTCCCAGGTTTGATTATAAATTAGGGAATTATATTTAGTTTTCATTGTATTGATCCACTTATCATCCTGAGAAGCCTCTTAAAAACTTTGCAGCTCAGGTTCATACAAGGTCATTAATGCATGGTATGTATGATGGTTTTTGGTCATTTTCCTAATATCAATAGGATTAGAACTTTCTAACACATATTGAGCCCTTTTTGGTTTCTTAACTATGGAGATAGGAGATTTAGAAACATCCATAGTATCAACATAAGAAACATCATCATGACTATTTACCAAACTTTCATTACCAGAATCAAAACCATCATTATAAGTATTAATAGACTTCAGAATATCATCACCATTCGTAGATGAACAAAAATAGTTTTCCAATACAACAACATTGCAATTTTCAGTTACTTCCCTTTTTACAGGGTTGTAAATCCTTAGACCTGCAATGTTAATACTATATCCAATGAAAATACAAGAAAATAAAGTCAAATCAAGTTTCTTTTTTTCTTTTTAGGAATATATAAAGAAGTAGGACTATCAAACACTTTTAAATGAGATACATCATGTTTTTTATTGGACCACTTCTCTAATGGGGTCAAAAGGTGAATAGCTTTGCTAGGGACCCTATTTTGGATGTAGACTGTGGTGTTCATTACTTTTACCCACGGAAATTTGGGAAGACTAGCAGAATGAAGCATAGTGCAATCCATATCTAAAATAGTCCAATTTTTTATTTCTATAACACCATTAGGTTGGGGAGAATGAGGAGAAGTCAATTCTCTTTTAATACCATAATCCATACATAATTTTTCAAATGTATTTTTAATATATTCACCCCCATTATCTATTTTAAGTCTCTTTATTTTATAATTTGATGATTTTTTGACAAATTTGTTAAATTACTTAAATTTTCTAAATACATCAGATTTATTTTGAAGAAAATATGTCTAAATCATCATGGTGAAATCATCAATAAAATTCACAGCATTTAAAGAACCATTTAACAAAGATACTTCAAGAGGTATTTAACATCACTATGAATAATTTATGGAGGAGAAGAGGAACTCTCCTCAGGATGTGAGTGAAACATTTTATCACTTTTTTTCAAGCATAAACACCCTTCACATGCATCATGAGAAGAAGACAATACAAGAAAACATTTTACTAGATTATATCTAGAAATATCATATAAGTTTCGATAATTAACATGTCCTAACCTTTCATGTCGTAGTTTTAAATTATTCAAACTTTGAGATACAAAACATGATGCAGAAGATAAATCATAAAAAATGTACAAACCATTTCTTTGAATTCCTTCAACAATTATATTATCTTCACTATCCTTGATATACCAAGTATCCTTCAAAATTTGAATAGATAAATTATCATGAGTTAGTTGCAAACATGATAACAGATTCTTTTTAAGCTTAGGAAAAAATAAAACATTATTCAAAACACCATTTGAAATTTTACTTTTCTTTTTTCTATTACTTCTAAGGATGAGTTATCACCAAGATATATGTGTTCATTAATTTTCATAGCATAAAATAGAGAATTGGAAATTTTCATAGCATAAAACAGAGAATTGGAAATACCAGTCATATGATTTGAAGCACCTGAATCTAGACTCCATTCAAAATTAGAGGAAGAGTATAAAGCAGCATATAATGCAACAGTTTTAGGAGCATTATTAGAACTATTTTTTCCCTAAAATTATATTTAAAAGAGATAGTTTGTTTCTAGTTTTTATGGATATGTTTCTTATATTTGCAATCTTCCTTTTTATATCCAAATTTACCACATTTGTGACATTTACCATCAAATATTACATGTAATTGTTCATAAGAAAAAAAATTCTTATCAGCAAATGAAGATTTAGTTCTAATATTTTGATCAGGGAAGGAATTATGAGACTTAAACTTTGAATTCTGATTGAGAAGTTTCTAAGAGGCATTCTCCTTAGATTCGAAGTTTGTCATCACTTATTCTTCATGTATCAGAAGAGAACTCAAAGTATTTAAATCTATAAATTCATATTCATTATGATATTTAGAGTTTATGATAGAAATAAAATTCTTAAACTTTTCATGAATATTTAACTGAACAATAAAGTAGATTAGTTTTTCACCAATTAAGTCGAAATTGCATCCATCTAATTGTGCTTTAATATTTTAAATCTTGGCTAAGAAATTAACTACTTTTTCATCTCTTTTCATAGGAATTGTAATAAATTCTAAAACAAGTTTAATAATCTTAGATAATCACGTACCTTCATGCATGGATTCTAATTTTGTCCATACCTCTTTTAGATGTTTGATATTATCAATATGTAGAAGATATTCATCATTCACATTGCACAGAATCATAAAAAGGGCTTCATGTGTACGGTGTGAGAATGCATTCATATTATCTGCAGTCGCTTGACAACCGGTAGGTAGAAGCTCAGTTCCTGAAACAATCGTCTAGAGTTTCCTTGTCATAAGTTTTGATTTGACCATAATCTTCCAAATGTTGTAGTTGGCTTCATTTAGGATCTGGGATTTATCGAGGGAAAATAGCTGGATGCCATTGTTTTCATGAACTTGTAAAACACACCCCATTATAATATACAATGCACCATATAGTTAGATACATATTTATCAAAAAAACCAACAATTTTAATATAATCATATCTAAAATTTATAGATATAAAAAAACTATTTGATCATAGCTAACTATGTTATTAAAATGCATACTAATTAACATATCATGATCAAAATAATAACCTGTAATATAAAGGTCTTTGCATGATACCCCAGACTTATAAAAAAAATTATGACCATATATAAGTGAAGAAGAAACCCCTAAAAAATCATAACTTCAAATTTCTGAAAAACATTAATGCAGACAAATATCCGGACAACTTAAATTTGATGTCTAAATGACCGTCATTCTACATTTTTTTAGCTTGGAATGATGATCATTTGATCATCAATTTTAAGGCAGTGAAAAAATATTAAAACTTATCGTCTTAAATTTGACGTCTAAATGACCGTCATTCTACCTTATGTTTGGTTTGTCGTGACGGTCATTTGACCATCAAATCTAATGCAGTAAAAAATTGTTGTGTATTTCCAAAATTTAAAATTTCAGAATTTCTTTTGTACATTATTAGAGAGGTTATATTTTAATACATTATAATAACCTATTATAAATTATAATGTTAAAATATATACAAAAATAGTTATATATATATATATATATATTAAAATAAACACATATAACCCCTATTACGGGGGCCCCCCATAAAAAAATATTTCAAACATTTACCAAGCAAGAGAATTTAAATTCTACATTAACCTTAGAATTTACAAAGGAGAATATTTTTCACGTTTCCAATGGAAAAAATTCAAATCCTATTTTGCTGGAGCTTTGTCTCCTCCTTCATTTACCATTGACAAAATTCAACCTACACATATTAAAACTATAGAGAAAAAATATTTCAAATATTTTACCCTTACCTTTACACAAGTTTTCACGGGAGCTAAGAAGTTTCTTAAATTTCCACCTGCGAATTCACCTTGATTCTTCACAAAGAAAAACTTTTAAGTTACACAAAAAATGGAAAGAAGGGGCCCAATTATTTTAAATACCCTTTCAAATTGGTTGAAAAAACCCATAAGAATTTAATAGAATAAATATGACATTATTAAATCTAAACTATTTAATTCAAACCATGCTCTGATACCATGTTGAATTCGAGGATTCAACAATTTACAGATTAATTCAACATTAATGCTAAACATTAATACATTATGTAATGTTACCATAAATATTTAAATAAATATTACATCATCACATAATTAAATAAATAAATACTTACAGGAAATAAGTAACACAGGTGACACAATATTTATAGTGTAAAACCCCAGTAGAGTAAAAACCACTTTGAAAAAAAAAAATTGTTTCAGATAATTTATTTTACATCCAGTAAAATCACCTCTGTTTAAACCCTAATTACCAAGGGTAAAACCAAATCACTTGATTTGCAAACCTTTGATATATTTCCCAAATAGATCAAATGAGGACATAAAGTCTTTTTTATATAAGGTGATCGAGTATGTCTCTCGACCCACATTTTCAACCTAAAATAGTTTACACATATACCGAGGTTAGTGTATTTAATAAATAGTTTACACATATACCGAGGTTAGTGTATTTAATAAATACTCACCTAATGTATATTATCTATGTATGAATATTTAATAATAATAAAGTATTTCATATTATTAAATATTTAACCTATGTAATAGTGATGGACCCATATTAGTTAAGGGGTGGTCAACCCACTTAAGAATTATGTTCCAACACCTACCACTGAAATTTTGAAGCATTAATCTTAAGTAGCCATAGAAGGTCTCTTTTAGAAAATTGATAAATACAAATAAACCAAGAAACAATTTAAGGAAAAGGTTTATATTTTATCAACCTATGTACAAAAATGGCTACAACCCCTCTTAAGAGCCAAGAAAATTCCATTGTTATAACTACATAGGCATTAGTAACTGCAAAATATTCAAAGTGCAGGGTAGATGTACTCAAGAAATGGGAGGAGGACCTAATAAGGAAAGGTAGAAAATCTATCATAAACAATGTGGAGTGCTATGAACGAGTGTCAGAACAAATGGAGGTTGCCAAAGAATAAGTTGAAAAGTGCCACAATAGAGTAGATTATTGGGATGGGTTGGTGTCTAAACTTGAGGTAATAAATTATCTTTATGATCAATTGGCTGAGGATGAGGGAATTGTGCCCCAGGATTGCAAAGGGAAACACCATATGTATACAAAGGCCATAAAATTGAGGATGACCACCTTAGGAGGTTGCATCAACAAACTCCTTGAGATGAAAGATAAAGTCAATAAATATATTGATGACTTAGACTTCAAGCTTGAAAAAATGTTGCCAATTCAAGGCACATACACCCTTAGAGCTATAGATGTAGAGATTCTAATGAAAATCCTTCAAGAGAATGTTAAGGGGTAGTTGGGTTTTTTTTTCTTCAAGTTTCAAATATGTTTCAACTCATAAATTCATTCATCTGGAAGGGAATATAAATAAGTTGGCCAAGTGGGAGAAGAAAAGGAAGGTCGTCACTAATGAATTTGATAAATTTATGTTAGATCAAGAACTTTTCTTTATTTTCCATGTTGGTCCATATGTTGAGTTCATCATCATCATATTCAAAGGATTCGATGTTTATACAATAGAATTGGAAGAACAAAAAAAGAGAACTAATTAAATTAGACACTGCATAATTCTTTACTCCTTTTTCTAGTCTTTTATTTATTATTTTCCCCACACTTTGTATTATTTTAAGAAAAGGAAAAAATTTCTAAACAATTTTATGAATGAAAAATTAATTAGAAAAGAAAAAAATAAATGATTGCACAAACATAACAACTTTTCCTTTGATACATGCATGGAAGATGACTAAGGAAGTAAAAGACAAAAGAGATTGTTTAACAAAAGGAATATCCTGTGTACCTCCACATTTGTAGTTATGAAATAGAATGGCTCCAACTTGACACATCAAAATAGAATATTTATGGTTTGGGAATTATCTCATTTCACTTTTGCAGGTTCAACATCCTTCGATCCACATTTTTCTTCTCTTATTTGGTTGTTTTGGGGGGAATCGGGTATATTCCCTTTTGGAAACATTGTATAAGAATGAGGGTTTTTCCTCATTCTAAAAGGTTGTTGTTTTTGGGATGAAAATTAATTGTTTTAGCTCTAGGTTTTTTATATTCTAGAAATGTAGAATTTTTTAATATGAAGTTATAATACTAAGGTGGTTTCATTGTACATCCATTAATAAGCATTGAGGACATCTATTTTATGTCCCCTTGTTAAAACTAAGATGAGTAGAACAACTTGTTTTTATTCAGCCATGGCTTTGATGTGTTTGAATATATGATAAATTAATTATAAATTTAATTATAACCTTTTTTCTATTACATCTATATCTTATACACTAGATCAATCTCTGGTTACTGCATATTTTTGGTCACTGAATAAATATTGTTTTGTAGCACTTACTTTGAAATATTTACGCTAGTTATCAAACCCTTATTGCAATATTACTTTAGAATGATTGTTGTTGGCCTTTGAGTGTATCTTTGGCATATGAAAATAAAAGCAATGAACACTTTTGTAATTATTTCACAAGAATTTGTGTTGAGGGTTCTAAAGGGTTTCTAGTATCATTTGCATGAATTGGGCATCAACGAAGAAATTTCCCTCTAAAATTTGTTCTTACCTGATTTTATGTTCTCTTCATTCTGAATTAGTACATTATCTTAGCAGTTGTTGGAACTTTTCTATTGAAAATTAACCATCATCCAACCCCCCTTATTTATAACTAACATATCCATACCATTTTACCCCTACAAATTGCATTATACCTTCGTATTATGAAAGCATTTACTCTAATATGTGAATATTATTATCCCAACATCATTAATATCTACTCCATTTAAATATTGTTCATAAATAATTTATGTGAATCATATTCTATTTTATTTAGTAACTTTTACTGATGTACTGAGTATGTTTAATATCTTTTGTAAAACTCCTACGAGTAGATATTGCATTCATGGTTGTACTCAGCTCAGATTGAATTGATAATGATTTTAGGGAAATTGAACTATGACATATTTTACTCATTTGAGTTACCCCTTGGGTTCTATCACCCTGGTTTAGGCAGAACCAGAAGTAGCAGAATTTGGTCATCCCCTTTGCACATTTTTCCTATTCATTTCCAAGACTTGGTGAAAATCACAATGTTAGATACATCCTCAGCTACAAACAACATACCCAAAATCTATCATTTTATAAGCCATTTTTCCCTTCAAAATTACTTCTAAGTCCTAGGGGTGTAAACTGGGAACCAACAACTTCAATATGGTTGAGTTTCCCATGCATAAATGTGGCCACCTATGTGATGTACAGTTGGAAAAAGAGAGGCTTGGTTCTTTATGTGCAGTAAATTCACATTTTATGACCTGAACACCTTATGTTGGCCTACCTCTGAGGCCTAGTTAACTTTATCAAATCTTTGCTGTGGATCGGATCAATTTCTTAAATGAATTGACATGGATATTTTTTCCAGTCAAGACTTTTTTTATTTTTATAAAAATTATTCCCTGCATGTGAAAGTGAAGCCATATTTTGTCACATCTGACCACTTTCCAATAATATTTTGCATCACCTTAAAATCCAGACACTCTTTTTGTCAAAATTCTCAATTCTTCCTCACCACAAAATTAATGGAACATGGTCCCACACTCAATCATAGCAAGTGGGTGTGGAACATGTTGCATAGACCACATCACATTCATGATCAGCATCTTCCTTTCCTATCCAATTCGACCCATTTGTGGTCTGATGTGGTGACTAGGATAGCCAGGTTCCTCATAGTTTATGTGTGAAATCTGACCAATATTAGGAATCACTCTTGTTCCGCCACCTCCTTCGTGCTCATACAGGTGGTAGTGGAACTTAAGGGAAATCCTTTTTTATGAACCCTTGTAGCTATAGGTGTCCAAGATTATATGTAAAATTCAAATTATTGATAATTGCAATGCTTTGGGTGTGTAAATCCATGCCCATATTTATTGGCTTCAAGTTAGGGATTGATTTTTGAAGCAATTTTTTCAAATTCTTGAAGGAAAGTGTTCTTCCTAGAAAATCAAGGCCATCTGCAATGGCATAATGTGGATCATTGATTCCCATCTTATGCTCCACGCATATTTTAATCACTAAAGATAATTCTTCCAAGTCCGAACCCCCTCACTTGAGTGTATCGCAACCTTAGAGAAATGCTTGGTTATTGTGCCATGCAAAGTTAACCCAGTGCAAAAAATATATTTTGATCATCAACTCTCCAATGAGGATTTGTAGGAATTTTCCATAAAAATGGTCAATGACAAGGTGCCTAGATGCGACAAATTTCCTTGTCAAATCTATAAGGCTCTCTGGGATACTATCAAACCAGACATTCATCGGGTTTACATAAAAGGATTCCAGGCCTAAAAACTTGTCCCCATATCATCAAAGGTAATATAAAGTTTATCTATAAACCAGGTGATCCTAAATTAATTACTAATTGGAGGCCCATCACCCTACTAAATATTTCATACAAGATCACAATCAAATCGCTTGTGATTCGTCTTAGACATCTCCTTCTTGCCATAAGTAGGCCAAAAAAATTGGATTCATCCAAGGGAATTATATCCTCAATAACATAATTTTTGTATGGGAAGTAATGGAGTGAGATCACAAGTCTAATCAACAAGTTATCTTGATAAAAATTGACTTTGAGAAGGCTTATGACCGAATTGAATGGAAGTTCATCTTAGTCATGCTTAAAGTCTTGGGTTTCAATCTAAAATTTCTTCAGGATGTTTATATGATATTTTCTAATTTTTATTTCCATATCATTATCAATTTAGAAATCTCGTAACCTTTCATTATCTTCAAATCTGTATGGAAAGGTTTTCCCCTTGCACCCATCCTTTATGTCTTAGCAACCGAAGTATTTGGTTAATTTCTTGCCCAAACCCAATCTCAGGGACTTATCAGAGGTATTACTTTTCCCTATGGTGATGGTGTTCAAATTATCAATTGTCACTTCATTGATGACTCATTTCTCAATCTCATTAAAGAGGAGTGAAAAATTACTCTTGTCATGCAATGCTTAGAAGTTTTCTATTTGACATCTTTCTCTTCCATTCAATGGCGTAAAATGCAATGCTACAGACAATTTATTCTTCCCACACCTCTATGGCTAGCCTCCTATGATTGGTAGTGGCTCGATCATGGAGAAATGTTCAAATTTATGGGCATTCCTTTCTCATTCTAATACTCTCTCGTTGAATTTTGGCAGTATGTCATTTAGTGTGTGGCCTGAATATTGGATTATTGGATTACCAAGCCCCTCTATTTGGCTAGAAAATTCCATATTTATTCTCAATTTCTAAAATCCATGCATGTTTATTACTCCTTCTGTTTAGTCCTAATGTAGAGATTATTATACCTACAACATTCTCAAACAAGTGGAACTTGATGAATTACTTCAACTCAGTCCATAACCTACAAAACGCATTTCTGTCTTAATGTTAGGAGACAACAAGATCATGTAAATCCTTCCTATTGCTCCATTTAGTTCATTTAATGATTCAATCATGTATAGGGTCCTTCACTTATGCTATTCCAACCCTTAAGTCAAATAAATTATCACCAAATCCTTCACTTGACTAAATTTTCTCTAGACTTCCCTTAAGTCTCTTGAGATTATGTTCTTGGAAGAGTCAAGGTTGGAGTGGTCTACAAGGTTTCAGAGAAATATTTTGATGGTTTTAGGTACCCTCTTCCACTTCTCAGGTTTGGGTAAAAATTATTGAATCAATTCTAAAGGAGGAATGTCACTTTCTTCTTAAGATCCTCCACTAGGTCTATCCTACCTTCCTATCCCTGCCCCAATATGAAGATCAATATAAATTTTGATTGCAAAGATCCTTCCACTAACTTAACAGTATTTCAAAACCCATTAGGATAACATATAGTATAAATATTTTAAAGGAACTTCCCTTTGTTAATTCTTTCCAAATGCTTCTGTATCAGGCTTCAATTTTGTTTCAAAATACAAACTATAAATTTAATTCTATACTGGTAGACTTTTAGCCTCTCACAACAACCTCCCATTTCCTAACTCTATAGGAATATGGTAGAGAGAGATACCTTTGGTATTTCTTGATAATTTAAACTTGTGAGCTTGAGCTATGACCCACCAATTTTCATTTAAAGAGTGTTCTTTCTACCTGCCCCGAATGTGACGCCACATTGTCACGAAAATCTCTCTCCAACGGTGATGAATCAACTTGATTGTTTATCCAATAGATTCGTGAAAATATAATTATGATTAGTTCAAAGTCTTAGAATTTTTCAGTGGTTAAAAATCTATTTAGAAGGATTTTATTTCATGAAACCCCAATTTACAAGGTATACATGACTCTAGCAACCTGAGGGAGGTTTTGAATTGGTTTCTCACTCGTTTAGAACTCTCTCTTGAATCTAAAGGCTTTAGCATGATGCTAAAATATATGATAATATCCCTAGACCATAATATTTCTTGAATAACTCTTAAAAATCCCTCTACAACTAAAATTCATCACAACTTATATAGTGCTTTGTTATAGCTTTACTCTAGAACAAGATACAATGCACACTCCTTTACAATTACACTCAAGTGGTTATGAGAACCATAATCACCTCAAATATTTCTTTCGCTAACAATAAATTTAATTCATACAATTATCTCACCTCTCCTAGATACAATCTATCTTGATAAACTATTGCCTGCAAATTTCCACAAATATATTATAGATTCTTGAATCATGAACATTTATACACAAAAACAATAATCTTCATACTTGGATCTCCAAAATATACCTTTCTTGATTGATCAATGGTTCTACAATAGTTACAAGGATGTTTTATCTTCCCTAGATCTAATTCTCATGTAACTTCCCTCCTTATGGTTCATGATGACATCATATGAGCTAGTTCCATGATAACAGGAAGTTACAAAAAGGAAGGGAGTTACAATATTCTTTTTATATACCAATATGGAGCTCTCATGACAATTATTTAGATTATAAAAACCTATAGAAACCTAATCAGACCCTTAAGACACCTACACATGCTAGCAATCCTTCAAGTGGCTTTACAATAATTCAAATTTTCAAACTAAGAAAAATGGAGGGAAACCTCCTTATTTTAATTCTAGGATACTATAGCCTAAGGTGACTTCACTACTGACTCTTTGAAAACTCTAGGGAACTACACAAACCAAAAATTGACTATGAAATGCCTAAGCTATCCCTTGTAGTTATGCCCCTACATCATACAACCAAGGGGGGGAAAATAAGCTTCTTTTGAAGTGTCTTGCAAGCTGATATTTTCTCCTTCTTTCTTATTTTACAACTGCATATATGTTTATGAGAATGCAATATGATTGATTTTGTTTTCCCAAGCCTCCTTAGTGGCTAGAACTTACCTTTTGAGTCTTCTCTCCTATAAATCAATCCTCTTTATGATTTCATTGATTGTTCTAAGGTTGTATACTATCTCTTCTATCTCTTTCTTGAAGTTATGCAATTATTCCATGGTCACTTTTGATGGTTCTTAAGGTTCTCTAATTTGTAAACCATGCTTGACACCTTCTTGTTTCTCTCCTTAATTCACAACACCTTCAAAATTGAGTAGTTGTTGTGGTTACTTGAAGTATGTTTATTCATATGACTTCTCTTCCTTCACTTCATGCTCCTTATTTACATACACAACTTGATGGGTGTCATTATTTCCTTCATTTAATCAACTCATGTTTGATTTCATATTCAAACCAGGGGTGTCTCTAAGGTTGTATGCAACAAGAAGAATCTTAATGAACTAGTAATTGATTGTAGATGTTTATTAATTTTATTTTTCTTGGGGGGTTTTTAAAGTGTCTTTAATATTTTATAGTCAAACCCTTATTAAAGCTAACCTAAAATAAATTTTCTGAAATAGTCACACATTTTTGAAAATGAACGAATCTTGCAAAATTGAACACACTACTAGAAATAAATATACTTTGCAGAATGAAACAAGTTGTTGGAAATAGATATACTTTGTAGAATGAAACACACTACTAGAAATAAACACACTTTGGAAATATTTTTTAAAATGATTTTGAGGAAATAGAAACGTACACTAAAACACCTGCAGGGACAATAAATAACTCATATAACAAATTTCAATTTAAGAATAAAAAGTACTTACAGAAATGATAATTAACAGATTTACACAAATTGCTTGAAGATATAAATGCCAATAAATAAAGGATCATGTTTCTTGGAGGAGTGGGCCCTTGCTTCACCTTGAATCGGGAGTTAACAAAGTATGATGCTTTCAAAATGAAATGGATATCTTATTATTGAATTTTTCTGTCTTACAAAACTTAACTATGTATATGTCTGTATATCTATATATATCATCTATTTATCTTTAGTTCTCTCTATATATTTCTCCATCCAAAGATGCATTTACACTCATGAGTGTTCAATATTTGTCTATCCACCTATAGGTTCTAGTGAAGCCGAATGATTCCCAAAGTAGATATGAAATTTAAAAAACTAGCTAGGCATACAGTTATTGGTCTTGCATACATATTTCTAGAGTGTGAATAACAAGAGAATTGTTGGTCTATTCCTGATTAGAGGGCCCATTAAATGCTCCATAACCAGATTTTGATATAATACAAATATTTCCATTGATTCCAGAACTTTGGAGAAGTTATAGAACCAAAGGGAAACCTTCTAAAACTAACTGTGAAAGTTTCGGAGATAAGTGTTGGAGTTTCAGAGCTAAGTATTGGAGTTCTGGAGCTAAGTGATAGAGTTCCAGAGCTAAGTGATGGAGTTTAGAAGGCAAGTGTTGGATATCCAGAACTAATTCGCATTCTAGCTAATTTCCTCAAAAAGGTGTTGGTTGCTTCACACTTCACTTATCTGACCAAAAATGACATGTTCATTCAAAAAACTAAATTTCCACACATTTTGTTAGGAATTATGGAGTTTTTAGATGTTAGTACTAAATCAAACAAAATATGGACAATTACATCCTAACGTATACTAGATCAAACAAAATCCATGAAATGCAATCAAACTTGATTAAAAGGAGAATAAAATGAGATCATTCATTGCACATTGATGAGGCATATTTTGGTCTTATCACAACTTCTAAATAAAAGTTAGTTGGAAAAATCTAATTCTTCCCTTCACACTTGACATTTATATTCTTTTCATGCATTTTATTCTCTTGTTTTTTCACTATTTGATCTTCTTGGACTGGTTCTAAGCATGTTTCAAATTCGTTTTCACCCTCAACTAGGTCTTATTGTTGCAATTTTCCTTCAATATTTGAATAACTTCCTTGTTTAGTTACATGTCTACCCCTGTTCTCAACATAATCTGCATATGCATCTTCATCTTGCACATCCAATATATTTTGTAAGTTATTTTGGTACTCCCTTTCTCCACTTATCCATTTCCACATCTTCTTGACTATGTTATATCATTCCTCCATCACCTTACCTTCCTTTCCCTTTTGAAATAATGACTTCAAAGCTATGAATATCACCCTTGACTTCTACTCATGCCATTCTTTCTTATCCTTTAATGGATTCAAGGTGTTCCTAGTTCCATCCTTCGTAAAGGTATAGGTTTTTTCCCATCCATCATGGATGGTTTTCCTATCAAATTGCCATGGTATTCCCAATATAATATGACATGTATTCATCTCCATTACATCACACAACACCTGATCATGATATCTACTTATTTGAAAATCAACCAAACATTGTTGATTCACTAACACTTGATGCTCTCTTTGTACCCAGAAGACTTTGTAAAGATGTGGATGTTTTAACTTCTTCAAATTCAACTTTTATACAATTTTAGTGGAGACTAGATTATCAGTACTACCATTATCAATAATGAGTTTACAGCACTTACCTCTTTCTTTGCATATGGTTATAAACAATTTCCTCCTCTGCACTGGTTCTTCATCCTTGTTTTCATTCACCAAAGCTCTTTTCATCACTAGTGCTTCTCCAGTTTTAGGTTCCTCCAATAAGGCTGGTGATGCTACACTCTCGTCTTCATCTGCATGTGCTATTTGGTTTCTTGCTTCATTATCCCTATTGTTACTTACTTGAGGATATTCAAGACATTTAAATGATCTATGTCCAGTAAAATTGTTACACTTGAAACATCTTCCATTGAATTCACCTCTACCTCTTCCATATCCACATCTTCCTCTGTATGAGTGTGCACCTCTTGAGTATCCACCCCTAGAAGAAATTTATGTTTGTGAATTATTCCCTTCTTCTTCATTTGTTTGTTATTTTTTTGTTGTCTTCCTAACTGCTGACTTCTTCCTTTTATTCCTATTCATCTTCCTCTTCCTCTCAAGTATTGATTTTTCTTCCTTGATAGTTTTTCTTCTACCTTTAAGGATGCCCAATATACTTCCTCTAACAATCTTAAATGAACTAAATTGATTTCATATTTAATATTACGCCTTAAACAATTTACATACTTGGCCACTTCTTCAACATCATCTTGTATATGACCATACCTCATAGCTATTTTGTATAATTCATTAGTATAATAAGCTAACCTTAGTTCTCTCTATCTCAAATTTTGTAACTTGAATAAACTATTTTGAAAATCTGCGGGAACGAACTTACCTTTCAATCTTAATGCCATCTTGTCCCACTTCTTGATCTTCTCTTTTCCTTTTCTTAGTATTTTTTCTTGCACAAAGTCCCACCATACTGCAACATGTACTATAAGCTTTGTGACTACAAATTTCACCTTTTTATCCTCTACAATGTTCTCAAATTCAAAGTATTTATCCATCTTGGCTATCCATTCTAGTAGCTCTTATGGATGTAGAATCCCTCCATATTTTGGTACCTTCATCCTTGGCTTATTTTTTTCTCCCATGACTACCTTCAATTTCTTTACTTCGGGTCTTTCTTCTTCTTGTTCTCCTACTGCAGCCACTTCTCTTTCTCTCTCATCATCACTAACATCATCCAATCTTTTCCCTCTTCTTTGAGAAATTTTTATTGCTCCTAACCTATCTTGAATTTTTCTTAGCATAGAATCTAACTCAGCACCCCTAATTTTCTCTCTATTTCCTCCTTCACCTACTCTTTTTATTAGAGTTTTGTCAATTCTTCACTTCTTTTGCAAACTCTTTCCCCTTCACTATTCCTTTCTCTCTCTTCCTGTTAATTTCTTCTCATTCTCATCTTCGATATCAATATGATGTAGAGAATCTTATACCTACAACACTCTCAAACATGTGGAATTTGATGAATTAATTCAACTCAGTCCATAACTTACAAAATGCACTGTTCTCTCAATGTTAGCATACAACAAGATCTTGAAAATCCTTCTTATGGCTCCATTCATTTCATTCAATGCTTCAATCATGAGGGTCCTTCACTTATGTTATTACAACCCTTAATTCAAATTACTTCTCACCAAATCCTTCACCAGATTGAGTTTGCTCTATATTTCCCTTAATTCTCTTGAGATAATGCTCCTTGAAGAGTCAAGGTTGTGGTGTTCTACAAGGTTTTAGATAAGGAGATTGACCGTTTTAGGTACCCTCTTCCACTTCTCATGTTTGGGAGAAACATTTTGAATCAATTCTAAAATGCGAATGTCACTTTCTTTGTAAGCTCCTCCGTTAGGTCCATCCTACCTTACTAACCCTTCCCCAACATAAAGCTCGGTATAACTTTTGATTGCAAATCTATTTCCACTAAATTAATAGTGTTTCAAACACCCATTGGGATAACATCTAGTACACATAGTTTCAAGGACCTTCCCTTTGGTGAATCTTGTAAAATGCTTCTATATCATGCTTTAATTAGGAATAAAAATACAGACTATGGGATTAGTTCTATACTGGTAGAATTTTAGCCTCTCTCAACAAACTCTCATTTCCTAACTCTAGAGGAATATGGTAGAGAGAGACACATTTGGTATTTCTTGAGAATTTCAACTTGTGAGCTTGAGCTCTAACCCACCAATTTATATTTAAACAGTTTTCTTCCTGCTTGCCCCGACTGTGAAGCCAAATTTCCACAAAAATCTATCTCCAATGACGATGAATAAATTTGATTCTTTTTGCAATATCTTTTTGAACGCCCAACAATAAATATTTCAAATTATTAGAATTTTTCATTGGTTACAAATCAAATTAGAAGGATTTTATTTCTTGGAACCCTAGTTTATAGGGTGTACATGACTGTAGCATCCTGAGGGAGGTTTTGAATTGGTTTCTCACCTATTTAGCACTCTCCTAAATATAAAGGCTTTATCACAATGCTCACATGTATTGGAAGCTCCCTAGACCATCAAATTTCTTGAACAAGTCTTAAAAATCCCTCAGCAACCGAATTTCATCATAACTTATACAATTATTTGTTCTACCTTTACTCCACATTAAGATAAAATTCACACTCATTTACAGTTACACCCAAGGGCTTGTGAAAACCAAAATCACCTCAAAGATTACTTTCATTAACAAGAAATTTAAATCGTACAATTCTCTCACCTCTCCTGGATACACTCTATCCTAATAAATTATAGGCCTATAATTTTCCACAAATATATTATACAATCTTGAATCATGAACATTCATAGAAAAAAATAGTACTCTTCATGGTTGGATATCCAAACTATACCTTTCTTGATCTATCAATGGTTTTACAACAATTACAAGGATTTTTTTATCTTCCCTAGCTTGAATTCTTGTGTAACTTCCCTCCTTAGGGTTCATGATGACATATTACGATCTAGTTACATAATAAAAGGAAGTTACAAAAATGGAGTTACAATATTCTTTCCACAAACCATGATCAAGCTCTCATGACAATTCTTAATATTATAAAAACCTCTAGAAACCTAATAATACCCCTAAGACACCTAAACATGCTACAAATCCTACAAGTGGCTTTAGAAAAATTTAAATTTTCAAACTAAGAAAAATGGAGGGAAACCTCCTTATTTAAAGTATAGACGTCTATAGCCAAAGGTGACTTCATGACCGACACTTTCAAAACTCTAGGGACCTAAAAAAACCAAAAATTGACTATGAAATGCCTAAGTTATCCCTTGTAGTGATGCCCCTACATCAGGACCCCTTTAAGAAGTCAGTGCACAAACATGAAAGGTTTCTTACAGACTTCCTTTTGGCCAATATTACCCCAAGGAAAGGGTTTCATAGAGTTTCCTATGAATCTTGACGTCTACCTAACGATTCCCGAATCTTAGTCCTTATCAACATTTTTCATAAGGGTCAAGTGATTTTTGTTAAATGGACCATTCTAGCCATTGACAGAAAGGAAGCTTGTAATTTTATCTTGCGACATGGTATATCGGAAGACACCCCCTATGGCCGCCATGCATGGAAATGTATTGGCTTCAACAACCTTCTCATTTCCCCTATCCCAGTCAAAGTGGTAGGAACCTTCATCATTAAAAGTATTTGGAAAGAATGGGAGCAGATTAAATCATGGATTATATGGAATGGAAATAGCTTCCGTGAAGGCCTTTCCTTCAATCTCCACTCTTTGTGATGGTACCCTATGTTCCAATGCCAATGTTGTTGTTTGGAAGAGGTTCCTTGGATTCCTTCTCTCTATTTTTTCAAATGCAAAATTTGCACTATCCAAGATATGTTTTGCAAGCACACTCAATCCTGGTTTCCCTAGCAAGTGCTCAAGGAAAATTTCAAGTTGGCGCTGAGAAACAAAAACCTCCTTGAAGATATCATTTCCTTCACATGAGATCACATGATTCATAAGATTGGTTTTCTCTGAGCTCGCCCATGGTGGACACACTAGAAGTGGTATGTGGACACCCCTTTTTAGAATTACTCAGCCAACCAAGGCTATGTGTGGTGTTTACCACATCTTCCTATGGGCGATAATCTTAATATTTGATGGGGAATTTTGTCTTCATGATCTATCTTGAAAAGGATATTTCTTATGGTTTAGTTCGCATGTGTGGAACCCAAAAATCCACACTTTCTGTGGTATGTACTTCATCAAGGCCTCCTATTTGGAATGCATCTAGTTCAACAGGGAGTGGTTATGCCAAAATTCCCCTTCTGTGGGAATCTGGAAACTCTCCCACACCTTTTTTGGTATTATCACAAAGCCTAGAGGGCTCGAGGTTGGATTCATTCCTTGTTTCAACCTTTCTGCCCCAATTTTTTCACTTGGCATCATGTTTTGCTGGGAGAAAATCCCAAAATGCCACATAAGTTTACCCATATTTAACATTCTCTTAGAGGGGAAATTTTTTTTGGTTATGGAAAGAATGGAATGCATGTTTGTTTTCTTTTGCTGATGTTTATAATCACTTTTCTATTTATAAAAAGTATATGGTTGTCACCAATTTCTTACTACATATTCAAGTTCAAGACAATAAGGTGGTAGTGGAGGTGGAACATTTGTAGATGCTCCTACACCAATGGAGTGATGCCCCTTGTAATGTTTAATGCATGTTGATGGTCTTCCATTTCTACTCCCCCATGTGTTAGTTCCAGTGGCTAATAAAGAGGTGGTGTCCATTGGAGCCATTCCCAACACCACTTGTTTAGTTGTGTTGGACGGTCCCCTCATATCTAACCTCCCTAAAGGATATTTTCTCCTCTACCTTCATCTTTCCACTAGGGTTGGGATATCCCCCACCTCCCAGTAAATAAGATTAGGGCTCATCACTTGTGCCCAAACCTTACACTCATGGTGGGTGGAGCCTTTCTCTACTAGTGGAAAATTTTCAAAGGTTGGTGTTTTCCATCTCGCCCTCTTGGACCCCTTTTGAAGATAATAATAAATCCATAATATATCATGCTAGGATGTTCTAGACTTTGAAAAATACATTTCTAGATCTGGTTGGAATGCTTAAGACCCACCCCCTACAGGTCAACAATTTGTAGTGGTGACTTAATTTCTTTGTTTTTTATGTTTTTATGTTTTTTATCCCTCGTATTCCTATACTTTTTAGCCTAGTTTGTTTTGTGACTTTGGGGCCTGCTGCCATACCACCTGATTTTTTGTGAATTATATTATATTATTTTACTTATTAATTTAATATGATCTCATTCATATAAAAAAAATCACTTTCTTTTTTTTTACCAAAACAATAAGAGCCCTACAAACCATATACAACTAAATTGTTACAATTTTCAAGTTAAGTAGGAAATGAAAACTTCCTAAATGATTTCACTCTAGAAAATATATTGGTAGACCTTGATTTTACCTAGCTCATGTCCCAACAATACGAATTCCTTGTGCTTTTAACTCCATTGTGTGGTGTCTAAATGGAATATAGTAATCCCATTATTTATTTGCTTCTTACTATTACCTTTGATTGTCAATAATGCATCCTCATACTCTTTCACCATTGGTCCCAAATAGTAGAAAGAAAACAAAAGTAGACATAAAATTTGGTGGAATGACACTAATTTTATCACCTTCCCTCTGTACTTGATTCTCAACACTCACATAAACACTCTATCTAGACCCAATAGTACTCTTCATGGTGAGGACCTAAACCATCACAACAAATGCCGCCATATCTTCCATCAAGGTTACAAATTTTTAAATTTCTCCCTTCACCATTGGCCTTTCACATCCTCACAGGTTCTTTGAAATTTTATTCCATACATACCATTAATATTCAAAACAACCATGAAAATGATTGATTTCACAACCAAGAATAATGAAATTAGAAAATCATAGATAAAACTATATAATTTGTTATGTTTTACTCAAAGAATATAGCTCATGTGCTCAAATTATCCTCTCTATTTTTTAAATGAGGAACTATGTAGTAAAGTGGCCAATGCAATAGAACAATAGGCATAGAAAACACAACACCAAACCCTGGAAGCCAATGACGATATTTTTGTTTTTAGAGATCAATGGATGATAGAGAGGCTAAAAACCTTTTTGGAACAAACCCAATAACATGTGCAAAAGTGGATGACCATATCAAATAATATCCTAAGAACTTGTGGATCAATAAGAAAGTGGATATGATGCAACAACAACCCTTTTCTATAGGGAAATTAACTTTTGTGCCTCATCTCCTCTACCTACACCATGTTCGCAATGTGATGAAATTCATGTACATTCAACATAATCATCCTTACACATGACCATTCATATTTTTGGTACTATTGGTGAAACACCATATATCTAATGGCTCAAAAAATTCATAGGCGAATGATGTGATACGTGAATTTTTCCAAGACAAAACAATGCAAGAATACAAGACTGCAAATTACAATCTCAATTAAAAAAATTATAGGATAAAACCAGACACACTTAATACCATCTCAGCTATGATACCATATCAAAGAAGCTCCACATATCTACTTTTTTAAATAATGCACAAGTGAATGATGCGAGATGTGAATTTTTCCAAGACAAAACAATGCAAGCATATAAGACTAAAAATTATGAAAATACAAGAGAGATAATTTCACTAACACAGAAAAAGATCCAACTCAATACGATCTATGCTCCATAGTCCATATGATAGAATGATGCAATTCAAGTACATATAGGTAGTTAATGTGCAACCTCCTTCTAGATCAGTGGCGAATAACTCTTGCTAACTAATAATAGAAGTAGATTTGACTCCACACAACTTAGTAATCTAACTCAACATAACTGTTAAGCTAACTGAACATAGCCGGTACACCTAAGCAAGCATATCCCATGAGTTTAGGAAAGATCCAAGTAAATAAACAAATATAATGAAAAGAAATATTGCACACTAACAAGTACCCTGAGAATTTGAAACAAGAATAATATTTTTTCTTTTCCTTGGATTTTTCTACAAAAGAAGCTTCCATTTTGGAGGAAGCCTTACTGAAGGATGATTTTCTAATTATATCTAGAGGTTTTAATTTTGACATTTTTATTTTATATTAATGAGGAAATATTCATGGAATAATACATGATAAAAAAAATCTTGGATAATGAATACACTTGATATAAAAATGGGATAAACACATAATTCTAAACACAAACACACTGAACAATATGGAGTGAAAAATACATACTGATTATGAAATATGGAAGATTTAGGGGATGCAATTTAATGGTGTATGACTATGGATTCACATAGGGTTCATGGTATCTATTACTAGAATTTACAAGAGGAAATAAGGATGAACACATGAAAAAATGGGTTACATGAGGTTTGTGGCATCTTTTCATCCTTCGTTTGTATGTGTTGACATTACAACAAATGGATACAACACAAATAGGTTAAAGGTGTTGTGCAATTTCTATGGTATCCGCTAACCTGTTATGTTAGTCTACTTGATGAATACAAATGAGAGGATTGAAAGTATAATAGGTCTCACAAGAAACATGTTTTAATACCAAATAAGAGGTTTCCCACTTATTTTGAAGAACATAATCTCAAAAAGGTTTCAAAATAGTTGAGTATTCAATTAAATAATTTATGTATATATAAGAGACCTATTTAACCTCCACAAAACTCTCTCTCTCTCTCTCTCTCTCTCTCTCTCTCTCTAATCTGGGTGGGTTATTTGTTGATGAATTTTGAGGATTTTATACATTATTTGGTCTACTATTTGGGCCTTTATTACTGTCTCTACTCTTTATATGAAATCATTATGATCTTATTCAATTGTAACCCATGCATCATATCCAATACTACATTCAAAGTCTTTGTAATGATTTTTGGAAACTAATCTTCAAAGACATGAAAAAAATTATTCGTCATATTTAGGGAAATATCTTCCTTTCTTGATCAAATATTCCCATGAAATATAAATAATCTAGAATTCATTACAATAGTAACACACAAAAAATATTACATGTTGAATCTACATCAATATCATACATATGCCTATTGCATTTGCATGGACTAGCCACTACATGACCCTTACTAATTTTGGATTATTGTAAGGTATTTGTGTTTAATTAATATTATTGATTTAGATAAGGTTTTTAATCATGTATTTCTTTATTTTTTCGTTATTTTCTTACATTATTTTTATTATTAGCTATATTTCGTATTTTCTCTCCTCTCCTATTTTCCTATTGTTCTTTTTTATCCCCCAAAATAATTCATTTATGATTCTAGTGCATTTTTTGTCTGGGCCTTCTACCCAATGTTCAGTTCACCATAGTTGGTGACCTTATTTTTTTATTTCCCCACCTACGTCACATCAAAATGTGTGTTGATTAAGTCCTAATTTAAATTGAATAATTTAGAGTAGATAATCAAAATAATTATTATATAATTTAAATATATGACACATACCAAGCCCCCAAAATATCCCATGTTTTATTGTGTTGTTACAACGTGTAATTATTCTAGTAGGATTTTAAGGAAGGAGACTATTTTCCTAGAAATCTATACATAATGTTTTAAAAGCAAGCAAGATTTTTAAAGCCAAAATATCGACAAATAAGACATTAAAATAAAAATTTACCTAATTTAATTTGTGAAAAATGGTCGCTACCCGAGCCCTAACTCTAAAATCTATGAACCCTAAAAATACAGCTCTATGTAAGGATTTGGTAAAATCTCATCGGACAGGATATGGAGAGGGAGGCGGAAAGGCTTCAGAGATTTTTGCTGAGGATTCTCCCTGGTCTTGGATTGATCTCACCTTCAATAATAATGTAGGTAGCTCCACTAAAAATTTGTTTCAGGGTGGCGACACAAACCCTAGTCATAGATCTTTAAGTATGGACGGGAATGATAGATCGACTCCACCTTTGATGCTGGAAGGTTCTGCTCTAGGTAGACTTGAACAGGGAGACACAGATATGTAAATACCTATTTTTCCACCATTGGATACGAGGGAGGCCAGACGCGGCCCTTTTGGGTCCTTCAAAGACATTTTAAAAGACAAAGAGTACTCCATGAAACCTGCATACATTACCCCATGTATTTCATTTGGGGAAGAGGTCATTTCAGCTGAGATTTACTACAAAGAACATGCATTGACTTGTAGATTTGGGGGACTTTAGCCCAACCTTCCTATCCTTCACACGTGGATCTCTGAGCACTGGACTCCAATTATAACTGGAATGATAGACTTGTACCCATGTGCTAAAGGTATTTTCATTGTGACTTTCTCTTCAATAGATGATAAAAACATCATTGCTTCTAAGCTCTAGACCTTCTAATCTAAATATTTGGTCATTAAATCCCGGTTCCCCTCCTTTAACCTGCTTATGGAATCATTCTCATTGAAACCTGTTTGGATCAGGCTGCCCCATTTACCCCTCCAATTATGGAGTCGTGATTTTTTGACATCCATTGGCAACTCCTTGGGAACTACACTCTTTATAGATTCTCAAACCACTAATTACACCCATACTACCTATGCCCGGATCTTGGTGGAAATTGATACTGATAAAAACCTTCCAGTAACCATAGATCTTAGAGTACAATATAGAACATGGTCACAGCCTCTAGATTATAAAGGTCTTCCTTTTCGGTGTAGAAGGTGTTTTTTCTAAAGACATACCTCTTCTATTTATAGGATGGAAAAATGTCAACCTGAGAAACACAACTAGTGGAAAGATGCCCTCCCGGAACACCTGATTTTTGGTGCAAAAGAGGATCTAGACTCAAATACTAATACAAAAATTGAATCCGTTTCTACCCCGAAAAACCCTTTATCCGAAACTCAAATTGTGAGCAGCATGGAAAATGCACAAGTAGTAGGTGACAACAAGGAATACGATAAATGCGACTAAGGAAAATACTCCTCCTTATTCACAGAGGCTTCATCAAGTTGGATAATGGTCAACAAAAAGAAAAAAATTATCTCTAATAAGGACACCTCTACGACCTTTTAATGTTCGGTTGGGTTTTTGCCAGATAACAACTTGTTTTTTTACAATGGTGTTGTTGTGCCATTTTTTTTGGTTGCTATACATTAGTTGTTTCTTTGTTGATGCGTTGTTTGTTTTTGGTTTTTTCCTTTGCAGACAATTTTCTATAGTTGGGATTTATCGCTATATCTGGATTCTGATCTCTTTTCTTATGCTTTAATTTTCAAATTTGGCTTGTGATCCTTGTTGTACAAGGTTATAGTCCCTTTCAAAAAACTATTTACCAATAATAATAATAATAAATGTGTGAAAAAATTATATATTCTTCCAAAAATAGCCTCTTTTCAAATAATAGTACTCCATGAATATTGATTTAAGAAATTAGGTTCAATTTTTTTATTTTGGATATATTTATGCCTAAAATTATTTTCCCATTAAATTGTTTGATTAAAACATTTATATTTTCATATTTTCTTGAACTAAAATTTTCTAACATGTTTCTTTGTATCCTTTTAAGGTTAGATACTACTATCAATGGTCATAGATTTTTTTTATAGGTATTATTCAAGATTAATCTTGTAATTGTGTAATGGATCACCTTGTAGATGTGTATTTTTTATATTATGGAATATCAATGTTTGATACGAGAGAACTAACTAGTAGGGGAAACCTTGAAAATTTAATAAAAAAATAGAATATGATTTCCAATTTTAGATGTGTGAAATTTTCATCTATAGATTAATGCTTATTTTGTGAATGTTGAAGCCTCTCAAAATGATTATTAAATAAAATTAATAAAAAATTATATATAAGGATGAATTACAAGAATAAAATAGGGATGATGACAGTAATAATAGTAAAAAATAAGTCATGCATAATCATGTTTGGATATATTTAGAACCATGCACACAAGGATATTATGAGGTCCTTGTAACTCTCTCTTTGTGACATCACATTTATCCTATAGTATTTGTACTGTAAAAAATGTCAACTGAAGATGACAAACTAATGATTAGTTACCACATTTTTTAAATAAATTATTGTAATGGTACAATATATTTTTATCTCACCTTTCAATTTTAATGAATTTTCTATTCTTTGTAGATGAGTGATAAGTAACTAGAAATTATTAAGGGGTGTGTAGACATATTTTTAGAGGAACCTGTAACAACTACTTCCATCACCGTACCTAGTTAAAAATCTATGTTTTGGACCACGAATTATCTTATGATGGGAAATAGAAAGTGCATGGCCATAATGAGTTGTGATCTATAGTTATTGCAATAAGGAGTGGAAATTGGAATCACTAAAAGATACATGTAAGGTAGATGAGGATTCATCATTGAAGAGTTTGGAGAAGAAAGTTTTTGGTGTGAAAATGTTAGGATCCAATGGCTTCAAAAATGAGTTTCATTGTAAAATGTTTCTAGAAATCTTGTTTTAGTAAAGAGGACTAAGAATACAATAGAGGAAAAGGATTTCGATGGTTTCAGGTGAAAAATAGTGAGGGGTTGGACAATAAATCAAAATTGAACCTAGATCACTCACTACATTTGGAGGAAAGGATCTAGATTGGGGTTTTATAGTTAAAAATGTGAAGAGGAAGGAAGCTCAAGTAAATTGTCTAGACTTCACAAAATTATGTGGAATGAAGGGTATTGAAGGGTAGGATCATGATAATATGGGTGATTTTGTTATTATAAAATTAATTATTTAGAAAATATCCCGAACTTTAACATCTTTGATTCTATCTTTAATTAGATCTCTAAAGATTTCAATTTTTAGACTAAACTATACAACTTGTTCTCATTATCCCATTTTTCATCCTCTAAACCCACTATACTCATGATCAACTCCTTGAAATTACCATCTCAGCATCTTAGAGATTTTTTTTTTGGCATCACTAGATGATGACATGTGTCATTCATGTGAAGAATGGATTTGCAAGGAATCTAAAGACCCAAACATCTACAAGACCTAAATCCAACTTTTAATATGAGACTATGAGCTCTGGACATGTCTCCCTATCTCATGAATTTTTACCACTATGGTAACCACCCGCAACAAATATTCCTTATGTGAATTATTCTAGATTTTTCCTACACACTAAGGAAAATCAAGAACAATGAGTGAAGAAAAAGTGTGTCTACACAATATGGTATATTTTTCTATAAGAAAGTGGACTTTATTTCCAAACTTAAAGGGGGGAAATGTAGAAACCTAAATTTGGTAAGTTACCATGATAATGTCAGTAGTGGCTTAATCCCTAGAACATGGGTTGTCCACACATTTATAACTTGATTATCTATCCTTTTCCTTATTGCATGAATCTCTCCTCATTTTATTGCTTAGTAATTTAAAAAAATCCTTGCATCATTCCAAACCCATATATAATTCCCAAGTGTTGCACCCAAAAAAAATGGCCCCTCATTCCCTTCTTGTATGGGACTACTAAACATGGACTAAACCATCCAATAATTTGGTATAAAAATGAGGGTTTCATTCCAAGCCACCCAATGGTCATTTTTATAATTTGATATCTTTTATGGATGGGTGTTTTCCTATAAGTTAGACTTAATGAGAAACTAAACATATGTAATCCTATATAAGAAATTCAAATGCACTTATTTACTCACCTAACACTTTAAAGAGATAATTAATAAACATTATTGAAAAAATACTCCAAGATATCCTAAAGTAGTAGAAAATTCTAGGATAATCCCCACATAGGTTCAAACCACTCTCAACTAGGTTCAAGAGTAGTCTAGTTTCCCAAGTTGCAATCTCCCCAAGATAGGTGAAACACAAGCACATCAGGCCATTGGAAAAAATATCAAGTGATCAAGTTTATGAATATAGTTTCATCCATACAAACAACACATATATAGTTGGATAACTACATGTGGTTTGAGGCCTCTTCGTTGTACGTGAAGTTTGTAAGAAAAAATTGTAATTTTACATAAGAAGTATCAACTAGTTAACAAAATATGGTCTCTATTAGTGCAAATTCACAGTACCCCCTAAATGATCTTCAGGTCTGCACCTGAGTATTGGGTAATTTAGTGTGATTACACAACATTGAATCTTTTCCCCAAGTGTGGTACTTACAAAAATGGGAAAAGAATCTCCAGATTAGAGGTTGGTTCCTCAATTCCTCTGATCAAATGTATTGCTTGAAAATTACAGAGGTTTAAACTCAAAATCCTACTCTAAATTCCAAGGGGACAGAGATGAAAGATGCAAAAGAAATAAAACTAAGTCTAACAATGTGATACACCAAAGGAGTGGTGAAAATTTACTTCTGCAAATTGACATAGATCACAAAAATGAAATAAATATTATGCACAAACTGATAAAATGTAATGAAATATCAGAAATGAATCAAACAACACCAGAAGAGGATTGAAACTCATTCACAGAGCTTGCATTGTCATTTCCAATATAAAAAATACATGCATTACAATAGCAGAGAGGCAGAAAACATGTTGCAATTCTGAAAGGGGTCTGAAATTCCACAAAATCACTTTCTAGGGTGAAAGAGGGAGCCTACCAAACATAAAAATGTCCAACCCTTACAAAATGAGCCAAATCTAGCTTTTAATGTGAAAATTCAAGTTCAGGAAGGAGAAAACATGGGAAAGCATGAAAGGATGCTTCAAACATCGACCAAATTACATTAAAACAACATGGGCACCCTCACAAGTTCATTCCTTGATGTTTTTGACCATGTTGGGAGAGAATACGAGCCATAATTCATTTAAAAAGTTGGTTGAAATGTCAGTTCTATTCTCCTTCCCATGCCAAAGGTGTTTTTTAATTTTCTCTCTCTAAACCTTACCAAAAAACAAAATTGAGCCCTCCGTCGTGTAGAGAATTTCACCATATTTCCAATGACACCAAGAATGTGAAAATATGAGCTCTAGATCAAAATTTATGCCCTTCTTAAGATTTAGGGAAAAACTAGGGAAAATTTGAATGGGCGGGCCGAAAATTTGAAAATTTCCCTCTTTTTGGACTTTGGGAAAATTTCCCCAAAAATCTCTGCCACCCAAAGCTCTGATGACATGTGGCAAGTTTTGATTGCTCGCAATCCTTTCCCCTACCTTTTTAAGCTTGTTCGGTCTTTGGAAACTTTTCCAAAAAGTTTTTGTTAGCCCGATGGCCTGAAGACACATGGCGTGTTCTAATTGGCCCTCGAGGGCGTGGTTCCAAATTTTTCTTTGACTCTAACCATTTCCCTGAATGGGACATGTGGCACCTTGTCATTGGTGTGGGCATGAACAAGCTCTTTCTCCTCTTCGGGCTCGCCTTAAGGTTTTCACCGACCACATGGACACGTGGCAGCTACTAATTAGGGCGGGCCATCACAATCGAGCCTTCATTCCATTATTTTCCCTATTTTGGTGAAAGGTAAAATTTCCCTCTCATGCCTCTGCCTCTCAATGCTCTGAGGACATGTGGCAAGCTATGATTCATTAGTGGCCCTTCAGGTCGGGATATTCCTTTTGTGCCAACCTTGGAAATTTTTACAACTGCCTTCCCAATGCTCTGACCTCCGACGACCTCCGAGAACACGTGGCCTCCCCCCTATTGGCTGGAAAAACCTTCAGGAAAAAAAAATTCTTTGTGCACCCCACTGATATTTGATGAAATATTTTTAAGTTTCCTCCGCCCCCACCATTCCACCAATGATGTGGCATGTTCTGATTGGTTGGTGGGCCTCCCATGGGAAAAATTTCCCTCCAAAACTCCACCGAGCCATAACTTAAAAAATACAAGGAGTTAGAAGGAAAACTTTACCATTCTAGAAAGCTGAGAAGATTCTCTATCCAATGAAAAAAATTCTAGAACATTTTGAGTGCTTGAAAAGTAAAAAATTCAACTGAGGCACAAGGGAGGAAGGAATGAAGGGAGTTAGCCAAAAAAATAAGCAAGGGGCTTATTTTTTTATAAACAATTTTGGAGACTCAGAGGGGTCATCTGCCTACTGGATGAAGTTACTAGTTCCCTGAAAGCAATCCATTGGGCATAGAGTCATGAGTTGTAGCCTGTAAACTGATCTAAACTTTTTAAAACTTCCTTCTAAGCCCACTTGAAGCCCACTGAACTTAGAGTTGTTCTCACCAAAATTTTCACTGAAATGAACTATGCAAGAGCAAAACCAACAGCACCAAAAAACTATGTACAAAATTGAAAAGTCATATATGCCCACAAATGGAACATGCAGAGTGTGCACAATCACTTCTTTTTTCTGAAAGCAAACCTACCTACTCTACTCTAACTGAAAGCAAATGTGAGCTAAACAAACCTTGTAACTGGTTGTGTAAAATAGCTTCCTTTCTTCAAAATTGGCAGCCATGCAAATGATTTGGAGCTGAGTATGGGCTGTTAGGATGGGTGGAAAATCAACAAGAAGCTAATCTTTCTACCCAAATCAAAAAAGGTGTCAGCTAAAGGAAAATTCAATACCTCTTTTAGTTGTTCTACATTTGGATTGAAGAGGTATGGCAGCTGATCCTTAGAACTTTGCATATCATCCTCATGCTTAGAGGCAAGCATGACTGGTTGTGACTTCTCCTTTGGCTCCAATGAAGCCAAATACCTGATTGGGAAAGGTTTGGTCCATTTGATATGCCCATAGCTCAGAAATTCAACTCCAAAAATGGAGTCTCCTTGTAGACCTTCTTGAGTGAATGATGTGGAAGAAATGATGAAGTTTCATCTATTGTTCTCCTTCCTTCATGGCAACATGGAACTCTTCTACAATATGTATCTCCTCATTATTGATTGCAACATCCAATGAATTTTTACTTTGCGTTAGTTGTTACCTACTGCAACACATTGTTGGCTTTGGATTTCCTCCATTGTAGCTTTTGGAAGGTCAAAATTCTTCCAACTTTGATTCAAGAGGAATTGCCTCTTGCTCACAAAGTTGAACCTATTTTTTTCACCTCTATGACAACAGGTTCTTGTGTTTGGAAGATGGATGATGAAGGAGAAGATGGTGTGATTTCAAACCGGTTCTTCTTCATCAAAAT
This sequence comes from Taxus chinensis, assembly GCA_019776745.2. NCBI lineage: Eukaryota > Viridiplantae > Streptophyta > Pinopsida > Cupressales > Taxaceae > Taxus > Taxus chinensis. Next base: position 415,717,185 of record CM034154.1, read on the forward strand.
TAGTCCTCCAAAATCAGACAGGTAAACTGCTTCATTACTATCCTGCTGTAAATGTTCAACCTCTCCCATGGTGTTCTCTTGATCTACAACTTGATCACCCAGGATTTCTCTTTCATCCTCCAACATTGAGTTTGAGAGATCAAACTCTTCTTCAGCACTATAAATAGAGAGAGATGAAGTAGAAAAAAAGGAACTGAAGGTTCTTCTATAGCCTGCTTTGTGCTCAAAGCCTTTGGATCTGCACTTTTTTCCCCCACAGCTAGAATGTGCTCCTCTCTTCTTTTAGATTTGGAGCATCTTCTCCTTCCTCTACTTCCTGAAGACAATCCTGCTCTTGATTGAACTCCTCCTCTAGCATGAAGTTTTTCAAGTTGAACTCTTCAATTTGTTGCTCTAGAGGACAATTGGGGGACTGCAAGATCTTTTTTCAGGGATTTCTTTCCCCCATGGCTAATTGTGTAACTTGAATTGGATCAACATTCACTTTGGGAAAAGTGTCAACATGGACACTCAACTCTTCACAAACAAACTGTTGTTTTTTCTTTCTTCACTACTGTTATAAAAATTAGCCTTGTTTTCCACTTTTTCTCTCCAACTCCAACCTCTTCTGAAGGCTTAACCATCAAGGGGGTCTTTTTCATCCCCAAATTTGAGAGCCAAGCTTACCAAACTTCTGATTTTTTCTTCTTTGTTTGGCTCTTCTTCTTGCTGTCCTTGATGACTGATTTTCTGATTTTCATTCTTCCAACATGGATTTTGGGAATGCAAGAGGAGGGGTGGGGTTATAACTCAGTTGATTTTGCACTTTTTTGTGGTGGTGGAGGAGGTGAAACCTCTTGTTTGTTTGGAGGAGATGGTATTTCTATTTGCTCTTGTGGAGGGGATGACTGTTTGGAAGGAAAGAGGAAAGAAGAATTGAGATGGGGTGGAAGACTAGGGAATGGAGAAATGGATTCAACATTTGGGACAACAGATGGAGAGTTTAAAACTTGACACTATTGAGATAAAATAGATTGGGAAAGAGGAAAAGGAAAGGCACAAGATGGTGCACTTACCCATTGACAAGGTTGCTAAACACCAAGTTTATAGGCCTCTATCTTTGTTGTCCATTGTACAAGTTGGGGTAGCATCTCCATCATGAAGTCTAGCTTCTCTTGAGCGCTGAAGTGTCTTGGAAAATGACCTCCTCATGGACAAGGAGTCCTGCAACCAATCTTGAAAGCCTTCATTTGAGTTGTTGCTCTTGATTGCACCATCTTTGCCTCCATCTTTTGGATTTTCTCCACAAAATCAGCATCTTCCATTTGATTGTCTTCATTGCATGTGTACCCTTGCTCTTGATGTGCTTCACAACCAAACGCATGTTGGTATTACTCATATGGGTAAGCATGATGACCTTCAATTTGATCAAAATGCTGATTTGGAGGATTTGTAAAACATGTTGGAGGTGGAATATACTGCTGTTGTAAATGTGAATTCCATGATGCAAATGAAGTCATAATTGCACAACTTCATGGAATGGAAAAGAATGAAAGATATGGAAAGAATAATGAATGAAAAGAGGGTCTGCAACTTCAAAAATGGGTTACTGATTGGATGGAGTTGCCAGATGTGTTTGCAAGTGCCTCCAAAGGCTAAAATCTTCAGAGGAACACACCAACCTCCAGAAGATGAAGTGGAAGACCTCTAAGGTCTCACCGGGCATGCCAAAATTGTTAGTAAAAATTCACAGCACCCCCTAAATGACCTTCAGGTCTACACCTGAGTATCGGGTCATTTAGTGTGATTGCACAACATTAAATCTTTTCCCCAAGTGTGGGACTTGAAAAAATGGGAAAAAATTCTCCAAATTAGAGGTCGGTTCCTCAACTCCTCTGATCAGATGTATTGCTTGAAAATTACAGAGGTTTAAACTCAAAATCCTACTCCAAATTCCAAGGGGACAAAAATGAAAGATGCAAAAGAAATAAAACTAAGTCTAATAAGGTGATACACCAAAGGAGTGGTGAACATTTACTTCTGTAAATTGACACAGATCACAAAAATGCAACAAAAATCATGCACAAACTGATAAAATGTAATGAAAGATCATAAATGAATCAAACAATACCAGAAGAGGATTGAAACTCATTCACAGAGCTTGCATTGTCATTTCCAATATAAAAAATGACAAACCTCTCTACAAACCTTACCAAAACACAAAATTGAGCCCTCCATTGTGTAGAGAATTTCACCAACTTTCCAATGACACCAAGAACGTGAAAATCTAAGCTCTAGATCAAAATTTATGCCCTTCTGAAGATTTAGGGCAAAACTAGGGCAAATTTGAATTGGCGGGCCGAAAATTTGAAATTTTCCCTCTTTTTTGACTTTGGGAAAATTTCCCCAAAAATCTCCACCACTTGAAGCTCTGATGACATGTGGCAAGTTTTGATTTGGTCACGAGCCTTTCCCCTACCTTTTTATGCCTGTTCAGTCTTTGGAAAACTTTCCAAAAAGTTTCTGCCAGCCCGATGGCCCGAAGACATGTGGCATGTTCTAATTGGCCCTTGGGGGTGCGCTTCCAAATTTTTCTTCAACTCTGACCATTTCCCTAAATGGGACACGTGGCACCTTATCATTGACGCAGGCCTGAACAAGCTCTCTCTCCTCTACAGGCCCACCTTAAGGTTCTCACCGACCACATGAACATGTGGCAGCTGCTGATTGGGGCGGGCCATTACAGTCGGGCCTTCATTCCATTATTTTCCCTATTTTGGTGAAAGGAAAAATTTCCCTCTGTGCCTCCACCTCCCCACGCTCTGAGGACACATGGCAGGCTATGATTCATTGGCGGGCCTTCAGGTCGAGATATTCCTTTTGTGCCAACCTTGGAAAATTTTCCAACTGCCTCCTGACGCCCTGACCTCTAACGACCCCAAGGACACGTGGCCTCCCCCTATTGACTGGCTGACCTTTGGGAAAAAAAATTTCTTTGTGTGCCCTACCAATATTTGATGAAAATTTTCTAAGTTTCCTTCACCCCCGCCATTCTGTTGATGATGTGGTGCATTCTGATTGGTTGGCAGGCCTCCCATGGGAAAAATTCCCTCCAAAACTTCGTCGAACCATAACTTGAAAAATACAAGGAGTTAGAAGGAAAACTTTACCATTCTAGAAAGTTGAGAAGATGCTCTATCTAATGAAAACATTTCCAAAACATTTTGAGTGCCTAAAAAGTAAAAAATTCAACTAAGACACAAGGGAGGAAGGAATGAAGGTAGTTAGCCAAAAAATAAGCAAGGGGCTTATTTTGGATAACAGTCTCTTAGGTTGAAATCATTTCAAGTTATACACAAAAACTTTTTGTTCTCTTTTGCATAACCATTTGAGTAAAATCAAGATGGGAAATTCACTTATCCATTTTTTGGTCTTAATCTTGCCTTGTAAAACTGGTATGTTGAGGTCCACTTGGACCATTTAAGAGACATGATGTTGAAACTACTGATTGATATTTATTGGATGTTTCTCAGTTTTGTACTAGGTTGAGAAAGTAGAGAAAATATACAAAAGATATAAAAATGTTAAAATTTACGATGCATATAAGGTAAAAAATCAACAATCAAATGACATAAGGAACGCGTGTTGAAAATAATTTAACTTAAACAATAATCTATAAATACATAGATACATTGGAACTATAGTAATTAACTAGCCTTGTAGAAAATTGTCTTCTTTCACAAATGTCAATATAAATTTTTATATGATTGTTATGTTGATTATGATTATGGTAAATAATTAGACATGTAGGACCTCCTAATTTACTTGAAATTTTGACAAATTCTATGTGAAAAATACCTATGTAAAATTTTCCTTAGCTTGGAGACAGATTATGAATTATTTCATGTTTAGATAAATCCATCATTTTCATGCTTTAGTTAACCTCATAATATGTCACTATGTATTGAAAGGTATAAAAATCATATTGGAATAATACAACTCAGCATAATTCTCCAGTTTCTTTATCGTTGATTATTGAAGGAATATATATTTTATGGAAGATATATGTTTGAATAAATATTCTAACATTATGTATGATAAGATTTAAACCAATGCAACTAATTTTCCTAATTATCCCAATTAGGGAAAATCCATACTAGATTACCATCATTATATGCCTAATTATATTAAACAATCACCTAGTTCAATGAGTTAGAAGATTAGGGATAATCTAGCCCTATGAATCCATTTACACCAAATTGGCATAAAGTATTTTTCCTACTTCCGCAAAATAAAAGAACTAACTGAATGGTTGTTGTCAATAATGTGTCAAGATATGTTGTATTTTTCCTTGGGGAATGGGAAACATATTTTGGGAAACTAAGCATCTTTACTTTTAATATATATCAAAGCATTTATGGTATATATTTCATACTTCACTAGTTTTCCCAATCCAAGAATTTCACAAGATCCTCTTCAAAGCGTAACGACTATCATACCAAGCCAAAAATATTCCCTAGGAAGAAATAAATCACACCAATAGTGTTTCATTGATGTATGGTAGGGAGAGCTAGGTTGCATATAAAAAATCAAAACTTAAAGAAAAGGAAAGTAAATTGAAGTGTTAAGAAGAGGAGAAAAAATGAACGTGGGAAACCAGGTGCTTTATGATTAAGAGAAGAAAATACTACTTTGGATATATTGAATATACCAAGTATGAATATGAGTATCAAGAAAAAAAACATAATTAAAAAACAATTCGAATTTCTAAAACAATAAAGTAATCGGCGGGATCACATGAGCTATCAAAGATATTTATATAATAAATTGGGTTCCATTGAGGTGGCACATTAATTATTTGAATAAATGAGGTTTTTTAATTTTCATAAAAAATAATTCCAAGATGCACCAAATATCCATATCTAGTTTAGGATAGTAAGGCAAGTATTTATAGAAAAATTGTCTTGGGATTTATATTTGGATTTTGAAGCCACGTAGGAGGAAAAATGAAGGTTGAGGAATAAAACAAACTCATCGTAAAACTAGAATCGACTATTATTTTAGTAGGAGGACCACTTCCATTATGGTGACATACTCATTAGCCTAAGGATAATGGTATGTGAAATGAATGAGGATTTTACTAGTGTATATTGATATTTGTCTTCATTCAATGTGTGGCATGAAAAATTCAAAAAAAAATCTGTGACAACCAAAGCCACATTTGAAAATCCTTCTCCCGGTTAATGTAAACTTGTCCTTTGGATAACTTAGTCAATGTGTTACCCTCATAATGGATAGGAGTAATGTGATAATTTTATTTTAAAGTTTGTTTCATGTGTAGGGGATGCTATTCAAGTTTATTCATGAATATATCTGGACCCGAGAGAAGACAAGTGCTTCTGTAGGTTCCAAGAAGGGTTATTTTTGGCCTTCTTACACCTGATGAGAACCCCCATGGGAACATACAGGGAAAGGAAAAAGAATCCAAGAGGTGTGTGGTAGATAAATGCAATCATATGAGGAATTTTAGGAAAGTTATATAAGTAAAACTAGGTTTAGGAACAAGTTATGTAACACTGGGCTAGTTGTAGCATGGTGTAAGGAAATGAAAACAATGAAAAATTTAGTTGGCTTGTTTTGGATGTATCATGAGCCTCAAGATGATTTGGAAAGGAATCATATACTCATTAAAAATATAATAATTCCTACTTCACATTGAAAAATGTTTCAATATATTCTAAGGAGAATATTTTCAGATCTTGTCTCGACATTATAGGTGAAGATCTCTGATCCTAGTGAAGACTCGGATGAGGATTATGGGAGTTAAAAGGAGATTTTCGATCTGCTTAAAATAAAAAAGTGAATAAAATTCAACCGTATACATTCTCCATAGGATAAGTTAGATAAAAATGTAGATTTTCTTCTGGTGGCAGTTGGACCTTCCTGGAACTGCTCATGACCAATTTTGCAAAGGGGCCTAAATTTTAAAAAGGAGGTAGAATAAAGGTCTTAAAATCATGAAAACATATTCCTTTAGTTTTTTACACTCAAAATCATATAATTTTTTCCTATGGAACACCTAGGGAAGCTCTCGGGGCAAGAAGACGCTCCAGTAGACTATTTTTAGCAGTGCAATGGTGAAGGCAAGCTTCCAAAATTAGTAATTTCGCACTTGAAGACCCATGATGTTAATTTTCCCCTTTGAAAAAAGTAAAAGGGGACATGGATGAAAAAATAATCCACCACCATGGTGAGATAATCATATTTGAAGGTTGCGTCACTTGAAACCTCATTTGAAGTGTTAGAAAGGTGTTATCCACTCATAGCTTAATCTGGCCCCTTCCTCATGAAGATAAAAACCTAGGCACACTTATGAGGGCCTTGTTTTCATTTTTAACCTTTCCAAAGGTACATGAGGGACACAAAATTTCACCCCACATGGCAATGAAGTTTTGCATCACTTAAAATATAACATGGAGTGTTGGGAGCATGTTTTCATCTTACTCTCAAATCTACCCCCCTTTCTCATGATAAGGCTACCCCATGGCGATTTTTTCAAGAAATTTTGTCCCTTTTCCCACTTTTTACCTTATTAAATGTGGTAAGGGACATGAGGGGGTCTGAGACCCATTTAGTAAGTATGGCCACCACACATAGAGGAGAAATTTCGCCACTTAAAGTCACAACATGGGGTGCTAGGTTTATGTTTCCAACTCTCCAACTTATATTTTTGAACCCCTATTCATGATGCTTCCACCCATGGTGAATTTTTACACCCATGATATCCCTTTTTCCCTTACTAAATATTATAAGGGACATAGGGACATCTGAGACCCATTTAATAACTTCTAACCCATGTTCTCATCTCATCTACTAGGAGGGATGAGTATAATAATCCTAATTATCCATTTTTGAATCATTTAAAATATTTTCTTTCCCTCCATTTCTTCTAGTGTGCTATTATGGTGTGAAATTTTCTAGGAAACCCCATTGCTAAATCCACACTTTTGTTCATATCTCCTTGATCCTTGCTCCATTTTCCTTGAAACTTGGTCTATGGATTATATTCCTAAACGCCTTTGTGATGAAAAAAAATCATTTCCATTGATACAATAATTTTTTTACAGAATCTCCTTGAATATTCCATTAAAAAATGTTGACTTTTCATATCCCAAGAGTTCTAGCTATTGAAAACTTCTAAAAATTAGAGCATGAAACCGCATTAGAAAAACTAATCTAAAAAACATTTTTCAGCTCAATCGGACACCCAGAAGGTGAAATTCTATTTTTAGTAATTTGGCACCAGATCCATAATAACAATATTAAGTGTTAAAGACAAGGATTTTAAACCTTCGTGCAATTCTCCAAAGTCTGAAACTTAACAAGACTACAAAATTTGAAATTTGGGAAAGTTGGCTAAAAATAGAAACTGGGGGTGAGTTGTGACTTAATAAAAATAGTAAGTATTCAGATGAAGTTAAAATTTCACACAAACCTTCATCCCCATTTTCATCTTGAATTTGAACCGTTGCAATCATCTTCTCTTTCCATGCTTCTAGAAACAAGTGACATCAAATAAAATAACCATGGTTGATGAAGATTCAAGTTCATCTCATTCGGGAAAGAGAAAGAGGGCATATTGTGATGATATTGAATTATATCCTTCTATGAAGCTTCTATGAAGGTATATAAGAGGTATAAGGTTGGAGAACATCCTCCAAAACAACTTGAACTAGGTGAACTTGATCCTTCTTAGTATCCTAACCATCTGGAAGATCCAGGTGTTTTTGTTAAAGTACTTGAATCGGCCCATATCAGTCATACTTTGGTCCCTTAGCAAACACTTGAGATGTATAGTTTCATTTCCACACCTTCTGAGCATTTTTCATGAGTGAATGAATACTTGGAGAAGAATCAAGGACAATGCAACAAGCAGTGACATCTATCTTTGAGGCCATCTTGAAATACATGAGGACCATGAAGGGAAAGAGAGCACAAGAAACTTCTTGTATCGACACCGAGGCATCTGGAGCTCAATATGTGGAGGTGACACATCCGAAGGTAAATAATATAGTGAAAGAAATAATACCTAGTGATTATGTAATGATGAAGGTCTCTTTGTGTCAAGCTACCCACGAGGGTGATTATCATTTATTTAAGGCATATTTTTTCCCGCCTTCTTACTCAAAATAAATATTACAAATGAACAATCGAGCAATCGAAAGAACATGTAAAAAATCTTAGTGCTTACATCCAACCTTTTATATATCCCATTTCGTGACATTCACTCCCTATGGAATACATTCTTCCAATCAGTAGCTTTGACCTTGAAGTGCTCAAGAAATCACAAAGGTATATGATGTAGGGGAATATTATTGAGAGATGGATCAAGAAGATCATCCAAAAAGGAAAGACATTGTTTCCAGAGGTCTCTCTCTCTAATCAAATATATTATCATTACTTTATCAGAAGTGAAGAAAGAAATGGAGGAGATTGAAAGAGAAAATATTAAATTGGATGAGGTGTTCCCACTTTTTTTCGAGGTGAGATCCACTGACATCATGCCCTAGTGAGAAAAAATGTGTTCACATCAGCTACTGAGAATTTCTCCCTAGTTTGGGTCTGCATCATGGATGTTAGATACAATATGATCGAAGTTACAATCTCCAAACTTGAATCTAGTGGACAAAATTCTTTCAATATTTTTAATGAGGTTTGCAACTATGTTCAGAGCCTTGAGTTCCCTCCACTCATCGATAATTCATCATCAAAAGAACTCATTGTTTCCCTCTAGGAGTTGGTCGAGAAAGATGCAAGTGATCATATTTCCTTCAATGAAGATACCTTAGAGTCCATTTTTAGCATCAAAGGATATTTTGATAACATTGCAAGAGATCACAAAGAATGGTTTAATTAGTGCAAGGATATCAGTGATGTTTCAAAGACATGGTTAGATGTGTTGAGTTATGTTTTCATTCCTGAAGAAGAAAAGGTGGAAATAGTGTTGTATCAATTCAGAAAAGAATTCAAAGGACAAGAGTTCATTCTAAAAACTCTCCCTAAAGGATCATGAATCAAAAATTTATCTATCATGTAGGATTTCATATTCATCAGGGTAGTCAACTCCCTTCTTCTTCCCCCTCTTTCTTCTATCTCCCTTTCTAATTCTTCATTGTATGAAATCATGGTATTTCATATTATTCACTTAAGTGACACTTTAATGTTATTGTAAAGGTACCTTTTGATTTATAAAAAGGGACTTATTTACTCACCTCCTAGGAATATGTAAAGTCACAAGTGGAATAAGAACTTGAAGGGTCATGTGGGTGGTAGATTAAAGGATAATTTGCAATGCTATAAATTAGAATGGCTTCTCCATTCTAAATGGGATTGAATGTTAATTTTTTTGTAGCAATTGTGGATTTTTGTAGGTTGTTGAGCTTTGTATCACAACTACAAAAGAAATAAGATATGAATTTCTTCCATTTTACCTTTGCTTATGTGTTTCCTAAATCTATCCTCTCTATTATCCTGCAACTTTTTCAAGCATGGTAATATTAAATAACCAAGAAGGAACTTTGTGTCCTTGATTAATGAATCTAAAGAATTGTGTGTCTCTAGTTTATAAGTCTTGACTAATTGCTTACATTGTTTTCTTTCCTCTAATCGAATGTGTACCTACTATGGTTATTTTGTGTGAACTTTGATTCAGTGTCATACTCATAACAATAACTCTCTCTTTCCTAATTTCCTCAACTCATGTATCCCTCATTGTTGTGAATTCCTCCCTTATACCCCATACAATACATTTTTCCATAGGCTTCAATGAAGTGTTCCTGTATGATCCCTCAACCTATTTGGATCACCCCACATAATTAGGATAGTTTACATTCAATAATGGGAGTCTCCTCATACACAAGGAGTGACTTAGCCTCATGACCATTGGTGCAAACACCTAATTTGCAACACAAAAAATTATTTCACCAACAATATTCAATATGTACTAAAATGAATATCATGTGTGGTCTAGTAACGTGTATATTTTTACACACAATGTAGACAATGAGATTATTTTTTTATAAGAGTTAAATATAAAAGAGGATAGGGGAAGTCTAAACAAGAGACTGTACTCTCCCCACAACCAATAAACCAATATGTTCATAGGAGGGCTATTTCTATTATGGAATAATTTTCATGGTATACTAATAAGGGGAATGATATAATGGGGATAATATAATGGAGATTTAAAAATGCAAACATAGATCATGGAGTGTTATACTCCTCTAAAAAGGGTAAAATTTGATGCCAATTTGATAGTCAACCATGTTTTTCAACATTTTTTTTCTATAAGAGATATATATAATAATGCCCTTCAAATAAAATAACAACTCATTTTAAGATAACTGTGTGTGTGTGCATGTGCGTGTGTGTTTTTTGTGTGACTGTGTGTACGTGTGTGTGTGTGTGCGCACGTGTGCGCGCGTATGTGTGTATGCATGCACGTGTGTATGTGTGTGTATGTGCATATGTGTGTTTTTTCATGTGTCTCTGTGTGTATGTGTGTAGGTGCACATGTACTTATGCATTTATGTGCATGTATGTGTGTGTGTGTACGTGTGCGTGTATATGTGTGTTTATGTGTATCTGTGTGCACATGTGTGTGTGCACATGCATATGTGTGTGTGTGCGTGCACATGTGTGTATGTGTACGTGTGCACATTTGTGCATGTGTGTGAGTCTACACGTGTGCATGTGTGTGCAAGCGTGTGTGTGTGTGTGTGTGTGTGTGTGTGTGTGTGTGTGCATGTGTGTGTGTGTGTGAGTGTGTGTTTGTGTGAGGGTGTGCATATGTGTATGTGTGTGTGTACATGCGGGAGTGTGCATGTGTGCTTGTACATGTGTGTGAGTGCGTGTGTGTGTAGACACTAAAAATTTTCAGTTTCCTATCTTCATTTAATTATCCCATTCGCAATATAACACCGCATTAGACTAACTATGTTAGTACGATTAAATAAAATATTTCCTCATCTACACTAATATTATATCCTGTGATATTTTAATTCACCTAAGTAAGCTCTCTAAATATCATTTAAAATTTCCCCTAATTCCTTATTTTGAAACTCTATCATGGGTATTTTTATAAATTCCCCATTAGCTTATCAAAATCTTATATTATCAAAAATAATCATATATTCATACGTTTGATATGTCTTAATCAAATAACTTGATACATATCCTAAACAAACCTAGGCTGAATTATAACATATCTAACTAATAAAATCCTTTCCCTGACACCTCATTAGACAACACGACACTTTCAAAACTAACTAACAAACCCATCCTTCAATTTTTTGAACAAAAGGCTCAAATTAAGAATTTGTTCCCAAATAAACTCAAGAATCCTAAAATCACCTGTGATTATTTAAGCCCAAATTGCAGCCTCCTTACGGGATCATCTTCTCATAGCCTGGAACCTCAGTCTTCTATCAGGGAATGTTATTTACATATTACATCAACGATAACATGATATCATCCAGGTACCAGCATTCATGCTCACCAAGCAAGCTTGAGAAACTATTATCCCAAATTTCCCCCCATAAAATTTGGTCAGAAGAAAAAACCCCGCACATAGAGAAAATATGAAGGGAAAAAGTCAGCGTTTGAGCCCGAGTCAAAGGAAAGTGGGGAATCAGAGGAAAGTGTGAAATTTTTCCTTTTTTCAAAAGGCACAAAGATAAAGATGGAAGGGCATCCCCAATCAATCGAAGGGTGCCACGTGTCCAGGCGGAGCTTCGGGGCTGCAGGAGTTTTTGAGTTTTGCATTTTGCACAAAAGGGCAAAGAGATAAATTACTGACCTGCGAGCCCAATTTTTGATCTAATCCAGTTGCCACATGTCCCAAACCAAAAGGGGGACCCATTTTCAAATAGTTTTCCCCGTCCATTCGTACAAACCCGATACAAACTTTGAAGGGGCATATCTTTCGACTCAGGGCTCGAAATATTGCAAATCTAATGTCATTGGAAATATTTTGGCCTCACCTACGCCATGAAGGTATGAGACTTTAACTTTGAGGAGGTTAGTTAAGAGAAAATGGAGGAAATGTATTTGGGCCTTCAATGCAGAATCTATCTATCTCAACAACCAGATCGGATTTGATCTGTTTCCATTGTTCCCTCTTTTTTCAAGGCGCTGAATCAAGGAACCATGCAGTAAAGACAGATTTGAGGGAAAATTTTATCGAAATCATTTGATTTTTAGTGGTTGAGCTTTCGAAATGGGATTCAATGTGTATCTCAGACTGGTTGGAGCAGGATTCGATTCTTTCCTTCTTCTCTCTCCAATTCTTCTATATATTGTAGCAGAGGCATCATTTCGAGAGGTTAATTAGTTGTTGTTCATTCTTCTTCCCTACCCCCCTCTCTCTTTTCTTCCCCAGGGTCGAAAATGGAATCTGAATCTCATTTCACGGCTCTGTAATGGCATTCTCTTACCTCTTTCCCACTAACAATGTACTGTGTGAACTTTTGGAGTAATAAATTATGTTCTATGATGCATCTATCCATCCTTTGCTTATTTTATTGTCTCTCCTCACCTCTTGTCGTTGTAGGGTGTACTGTGCATATTCTAATGTTTGTTGCAGGTCTTGGGAGTTGTGTTTAATGGGTTTTGAATTGGTGTTCTGTGTGAAATTTATCTCTGGTATGTGGTGCATCTTGTCCACCCTCTCCTCTGCTCACCTCTCTCCACTTCAAGCAGCAGCGATTGTGACCAACACTCCCCTTTTCTTGGTGCTATCACCTCGTTAGTATATGATTTCCCTCTTTATGCACTTTCTCTCTCCCTGTCTCCTTAGCATTGTTAGGATAGGTATAGTTAGACATCATTTCTACATTAGGAGTAGTTTAGCATTAGGATAGAGAAGAAGAAGTTGGCTTTCTCTGGAGGGACATCTCAAGTCCGCAAGTCCCACAACTTGAGAGATGGTCCAATGTTATGCAACTCACACCAAATGAATCTACCTTAGAAAAGCATATATGTAGAACTCATTTGGGGGTGCTGTGATTCCATGTTAACAGTTTTGGCACCCCTGGTGGGATAGATCCAAAGCACCTTACAACTTCACTTGATCAGGTTCGATATGCTCTTGGTGAAGGTTTCAGCCTTTAGAGGCATTTTCAAGCACATCTGGCAACTCCATCTGGGAAAAAACCCATTCTTTGAGTTGTTGACCTTTTCCATCCATTTCCAGTCATTTCATCCATTTTCTTCTTCCATCTATTTCATTTTCTCCCATTCTATGAAGTTATGCAATCATGACTTCATTCCCTTCATGGAAATCACAATTACAACAATACAGTCCACCTCCAATGTATTTCCCAACTCCTCCAGATTAGCATTATAATCAGATCCAAGACCACTATGCTTACCCATATGAGCAGAGTCAAAATTAGCGTGGCCATGCAGCTTATCAAGAACAAGGGGACGTATATAATGGTGATAGTTATGCAGAGGATATTGGTCTACTGGAGAAGATTCAAAAAATGGAGGCTAACATTGTTCAATTTAGGGCAACAGGTCAAATGGGGGCTTTCAGAATTGGTTGTAGCGAACCTTGTCCATGGGAAGGCCTTTTTCCAAGATAGTACAGCCCTCATGAGAAGTTGGACTTCATGATTGGAATGCTGCCCCAACTTGCATAATGGATTGAGGACATTGGGGCTTATGAGCAAAGTGCGGGACAACCTTGTCAATGGGTAAGTCAATCACCAACTCCCTATATTTCATCATCTCTTACTCAATCTTTATCATTTCAGCAGAGGCAAGAGTCAAGCCCCTCACTTACTACCCCAAGTGTTAATTCCATTTCTCCATCCCCTAGTCTTCCATCCCACCTCAGTTTCTTTTCCCTTTTCCCTTCCAAACCCAATTCCCCTCTACAAGAGCCAAAAGAAACACCTTTCCCTACACCACAAACAATTGCAAATTCTTTTGTAAATCAACCCATCCTTCCTCCTACTTTCCCAAACCCATGTTGGGAAGAAAACAATCAAAAAACCAGCCAAGGAGAACATCAAACATAGGGACCCAATAAAGAAGAAATGATAGAAAATATGAAGAGTTGGGCTACTAAATTTAAGTTTTGAAAGGTTCCCTTGTTGGTTAATCTTATGGAGGAGGCCGAGGTCAAGCTGCAAGTGGTGGAAGCTCCAGTTACAACACAAGCAGGGGAAGAAGGAGCTACTCCTAATCTAAAAGAAGAGGAGTACATTCCGTCTGTGGAGGATGACCATACAGTTTCAGAGGCTCCAAGTGCGAAGCAAGCCATAAAAGAACTTTCAGTTCTTCCTCCCACTTCATCCCCTTCAAAATATAATGTTGAAGAAGAGTTTGATCTTTCAAACTTTATGTTTGAAGATGAGGGGAACCATGGTGAGAAAATTACAGATTCAAAGGACACCATGAAGGAGGTTGAGCACCTGCAGTAGGATAGCAAGGAGGTAGATTACCTATCTGACATGGAGGATTGTCTTAATGGAGAGGATCCCGAGGAGATCACATCATTTACTCCTCCATCATCTGACTTCCAAGAACATGAGTCTTCTACCATGGAGGAGAACATCCAAGGACAACCTGCATCTCATAACAACCCTATGGAACCAAGATTGGAAGACATGACTCTCCCATGTTCTTCACAGGAAAAGGAAGAGAAAAAGCAGGAGGATGTCATCATCTCTCTCACACCATCCACCCAGGAAGTTCCACAAGAAGACTCCATTTTTTAATTTGAATTTCATAGAAATGGGCACATCCAAAGGATCAGACCGTGCACAATCATGTACTTAGCTTCATTGGAGCCAAAGGAGCAACCAAAACTAGTCATGCTTACTCCAGGGCATGAGGATGGGCTACAAAGCACCAAGGATCAGCTATCATACCTCTTCAATCCAAATTCAGAGCAACTAAAAGAGGTATTGGTTTTTTCTTCAGTTGCTTTTTTGGTGATTTGGGTGGAAGATCAGCTTGTAGTTAGTTTTTCACTCATCCAACCAGTCATGTTCAATGCCAAATCAATGGCATGGCTGCCATTTTTGAGGAAGGGAAGCTATTTCTCCCTGCCAGTTACAGGATTTGTTTGAGCTCCCTTTGCTCTTGGTTAGAGTAGTGTAAGTAGGTTTTTTTTTTATCAGAAGAAGTGTTTTGCACACTGTGTATGTTCTACTTAAAGCATGTATGATTTTCATTTTTGTAAATAGTTTAGTTGTGGAGTTTTGTTTCTTTCATGCAGTGTTTGGAATTTCCATTTGGTCAAGATCAGTTTCAGTTCTAATGGGTTTCCAAGCAGCCCAGGGGTCAGTTTTCAAAGTTCATATCAGTTTCATATTTATCAGGAAAACTCCATGCCCAATGGATGTTTCAAGGCCACTGGTCTCTTCATCTAGCAGGAAGATGTCCACGTGAGTCATCAAATTGTTATCCCAAATTTCCCCCCATAAAATTTGGTCAGAACAAACCCCGCACATAGAGAAAATATGAAGGGAAAAATTCAACGTTCAAGCCCAAGTCAAAGGAAAGCGGGGAATCGAAGGAAAAGGTGAAAGTTTGTCTTTTTTCAAAAGGCACAAAGATAAAGATGGAAGTGCATCCCCTAGCTAATCGAAGTGTGCTACATGTCCAGGCAAAGCTTTGGGGCTATAAAAAATTTTGAGTTTTACGTTTTGTGCAAAAGGGCAAAGAGATAAATTGCTGACCTGCGAGCCTGATTTTTTCTCTAATCCAGCTATCAAGTGTGCCAAACCAAAAGGGGGACCCATTTTCAAACTGTTTTCCCCGTCCATTCATACAAACCCAATACAAACTTTGAAGGGGCATATCTTTCGAGTCAAGGCTAGAAATATTGTAAATCTGATGCCGTTGGAAAGATCTCGGCCTTACCTACACCATGAAGGTATGAGACTTTAATTTTAAGGAGGTTAGGTAAGTGCAAATGGAGAGAATGTCTTCAGGACTTCAATGCAGGATCCATTTGTCTCAACAACCAGATCAAATTCGATATGTTTCTGTCATTCCCTCTTCTTTCAAGGCCTCGAATCAAGGAACCATGCAGTAAAGATGGATTTAGGGGTAGATTTTATCGAAAGCATTTGATTTTTCAGTGGTTGAGCTTTTGAAATGGGATTCAATGTGTATCTTAGACTAGTTGGAGTAGGATTCAATTCTTTCCTTCTTCTCTCTTCCATTCTTCTATATATTATAATAGAGGCATCATTTTGAGAGGTTAATTAGTTATTATTAATTCTTCTTCCCTACCCCCTCTCTCTTTTCTTCCCCAAGGTCAAAAATGGAGTCTGAACCTCCTTTCACAGCTCTGTAATGGAATTCTCTTACCTCTTTCCCACAAATGATGTACTGTGTGAACTTTTGGAGAAATAAATTTTGTTCTGTGATGCATCTGTCCATCCTTTGCTTATTTTATTCTCTCCTCACCTCTCATCATTGCAAGGTATACTGTGCATATTCTAATGCTTGTTCAGGTCCTGGGAGCTATGTTTAATGGGTTTTGAAGTGGTGTTCTGTGTGAAATTTAAATCTGGTATGTGTTGCATATTTTCCACCTTATCCTTTGTCACCTCTCTCCACTTCAAGCAGCTGAGATTGTGACCAAAACTTCCCTTTTCTTGGTGCTATCACCTCGTTAGTGTAGGATTTCCCTCTTTATGAACTTTCTCTCTCCTTGTCTCCTTAGCATTGTTAGGATAGGTATAGTTAGACGTAATTTCTGCATTAGGAGTATTTTATAATTAGGATCAAGAAGAAGAAGCCGGCTTTCTCTGGAGGTCAATCTCAAGTCTGCAAGTCCCACAGCTTGAGATATTGTCCAATGTTATGCAAATCACACCAAATGACTCTACCTTAGAAAAAAAGATATGTAGAACTCATTTGGGGTGCTGTGATTTCACGTGAACATAAACATTTTGGAGTTTACTCGACATCCAATGTTTCACCAGTCAGCTTCAAGCCCCGTCCTTCACATTTGTTTAAGGTCAGGTTTCATCCTACAATCCCGTTTTCTCATTTTAAATGCTTTATTTGATTTATTATCCCTTTGGAAATTTTTAGCTTCAAACCATATTGATCGAAAATTACAATTTTATTAAGTTGGTAATATCTACCAGAATCGCTTGTGATTCCTGCACATTTTTCTTACCTATAACATTTATCCAGTTTTATATATCTTTTCTATTATATTCTTGTTGTTGCTAACACCTTTGTTAAGCATGGATTGTTTATATGGATTTATGTGGACAAGGGTATGAGATAACTAGCATCCATTCACTACATGTCATCTGCCATCCCTGACAATAGGAACATTACGACATTCTCCATGACTTGGAATTGTGCGCGATTCACTCAACCCCTATAAACCAACTACAAAACATATTCTAATCCACTTAGAGGATTCGTGAGGCCACGAACAAGTTTTTGGAAATTTTTAGCTTCGAACCATATTGATCAAAAATTACAATTTTATTAAGTTGGTAATATCTTCCAAAATCGCTTGTGATTCCTGCACATTTTTCTTACCTATAACATTTATCCAGTTTTATATATCTTTTCTATTGTATTCTTGTTGTTGCTAACACCTTTGTTAAGCATGGATTTTTTATATGGATTTATGTGGACAAGGGTATGAGATAACTAGCATCCATTCACTACATGTCATCTGCCATCCCTTACACTAGGAACATTACGACGTTCTCCATGACTTGGAATTGTGCGTGATTCACTCAACCCCTATAGACCAACTACAAAACATATTCTAATCCACTTAGAGGATTCGTGAGGCCACGAACAAGTTTTTGGAGGCCTATTTCAAATTTTTACACCTTCAAGTAGTCTTGGCATGGTTTGAATACCAATATGAATCCCAACAAGAATAATTAAGCTTTGAAGACAAAGCCAAAGATCTAACCGATTCAGAACAATATAATTTCGATATAGAGGAAAATCCAAAGTAGGTATCTAACTTCTTTTTAGAAGACCTCAATGACCACGAGAATTTAGACTATCCTGAAGACTTTGATATTACTAAAGAGGAAGATTCACCTTCATTTGAAAATTATGACACCGATTTAGACTCTGAATTTTGAGCCAGATTCTATATATCTCATATTTCATCATCTATTATATATATTTGTAATAAAATATGAATTTTTTAGAACATTTACCATCCATTATATCATGTTTCATTGTCAAAACCACTTGATTGTGTAAAATACAAGTTGACATCTTTGCAATGAAGTCAGGTGGCTTCTAAGGACTGTCCTTTGTTAGGAAACCTGCTTACTATTTTTACTAATTTTACAATGTTTGCGATTCCAGTGTCATTTGTAGGACCATAGTTAATTCATTTTCTTCACAGAGCACAATAGTCAAACATCGACCATCATTATCTGTGGGTACCTCTAAACCCCACCACTTCGAGTTTTGGTAAGTTTTATTATCTTGCTTATTAGGTTAAGTTGTAGAGGTAAAATTTACTGTAAGCATATTGGCACGCCCGATGGGACACTGTCCCTTGTTTCTTTGATTCATTTCATCAAAATAGTATTTTTTCTATTTTTTTGATTCTCTATGTAAAAATCACCTGTGATTGGTTAAATCACCTATGATTGGGAAAATCACCTATGATTTCTCTGATTGTTTTTCAAATCCTAACAATTTGTATTTTCCTCCTTGTTTGTTGTTTTTTGCTTGTTGTTTTTCCTAACTAGTTTGTAGGTCATTGATTCTGGAAAGCTCATGCGCTGGATTATTGGATTGCTTGATTTAAACATTACTAAAAATAAAATAAAAGGAGAGTTTAATAGTGATTCCTAAAAACTTTATTTTTGCTTTCATTTTTGCATTTTTTTTTATTATTTTAATCAAAAACAACATTTTGATTTGGATTTTAAAACAAACTTTTCATCCTTCCTATTTCACATAGAATTAATTAGGAGGATAATCTGTTGCATTCAATTTTCTCCCCCCCCCCACACAACCAAACCAATTATAAATCAAAAATGCATTTAAAACAATTCCTACCTAGGTGGATACCTACTTAGATTTGATAACCAAGAGGAGAAGTTGACTTGGTGTTATGGCCGAGTATAATCATATGTCTGCCGGAATATATTGGCTAAGCACCCGACACCCTTATCACTACGTGATTGTGAAGTGAGGGGGTTAGGATCCCAATATCACACCCGTATCCACAAGTAGTAAAAATTTGGGCCTCACATACCTTCAGGTATATCGATGAATTTTCCCTTAAACATACCTCAAACTAACCTTAGATTGCCATTTCCTAGGCCCCTTCGTTAATCAATCTTACGCATTTCACTTCTTATAATTAAATCAAGAAAAATTAAAAAAATATATCTTGCTTTGCTTTTGATTGTATATTTATAATCAATCCATTTTAAATTGTTTCTTAAATAATTCTGTGTGTGTTCGTTTGTTTACAATGGTATATACAAGACAACAAGCTCTATAACCAAACTTTTGAAAGCATGTCTCAATCAATATCCACACCCTTACAACAACAAATCCCCTTGTCCACTCCATTATCTACACCATTTCATACCTTTTTTTACTACTGTATCAACACCATCATTTACTACACCATTACAACAAAAAAACCAATTCCATCAACCAATTGCATTAACTCCTCTAATAGATGATTAGCGAGCTTAGAATGAAATAGATCAACACCATCATTTACTATACCATTACAACAACAAAAATGATTCCATCAACCAATTACATCAAATCCTCTGACTGATGATTAGCGATCTTGGAATGAGCCTAGAGGAACAATACACTGAAGAAATGAGACAACATCTTTTAAATTCTACGCATGTCAATTTTACATTCAAGAATTCAATACATCTAGAACAAGAAGATACATTGAACAACCATACTCTCCCTAAATCATAATTAGAATCTTTTGAAACCACTTTCTTTGAAAGAGGAGACCCCATTTTTGAATAAATGTTAGATTCAAATCCCATTTCCCTTAATGCCTATATGGTAGCTAGGGGTGCTCAACTCCGATCCATTCACACCAGAGCCATCTACAAGACAATCATGAACCTTTGTTCTGGATCTTCACAAAAACTTGAATATGAAACATTTTTAGGTGTTTCCTAGCTTTACACAACCTATTGATTCAAACCAACAATCTATATCCTGAGCCACCATATTCACACAATCCTTCCTCTACCATTACAAGACTTGTTTCAAATAAAGAACCTATCATCCAACAAGTACATTCATATCCGCCACTTGTGAGTCAAACTGAAACGTCTAAAGTTGTATCTTCCATTCCTATTCTTAGTCTTCATATGGTTTCCTCTCAAGAAATAACCGCCCAACAACATACATCGTCACCTAAAAATTTCTACTGGCTCAAAACCTCCACAAAGCAATACTAGTACTTTATTATCTACCCCTCCAACATCCTCAGTTACTCAAACACTTCCAATGAGTTCCATTACTGCTTCTACTATTCTGTCTCAGCCAAATAGCAACATTCAGAATATTACCATGTTTATTCCGAGCATCAAGTCCTCTAATCAATTACTAATTCAATTGCCACCACTGCACACATATTTCACAATACATTCCACAACAATCATTACCATCTTCTCCTACTCAATATATATACCATAATATTCTCCTACTCAATATATTCCACAACAAACACCATCCTTTGTGATCCTCTGCTATGTTTTTTCAATAACCACCTCCTTACTTGCAACCATTTCCTTATCGGTATATACAATCTTCCCAACCTTTGGCATCTCAACAATAAATTCCACACCAAACTCTTCCCCAACATCAAAGCATTCCTTCTCAATAATATATTCCACAACAAACTACTCCCATTACAACAAAATCCTCCCTTCTCAACAATATATTCCGCAACAAACTACTTCCTCAACAAACAGAGTATTCCTTCCCAACAATATATCCCACAATAACAAAACCATTCGTTCCTAATAATATATCCCTCAACAAAATATTCCTTATCAGCAATATGTCCCTCAACAAAATATTCCTTATCAACAAAATATTCCTTATCAACAAAATATTCCTTAACAATATCAGATATAATCAAAACCCTACTAAAATATTCCTTTATCAACAAAATATTCCTTAACAATATTAGATATAATCACAACCCTTCTAGTTTGCATTCCAACTTTATCCATCTTCACAACAACTCAGCACAGAATTGAACATCTTCAAGCTCTTATGAATGGGTATATCAAGTCTAAAAGATGAATTATCTGCACCCAAAAATGTCTTCTCTTACGATCAGATCTATAATGAACCCAAACACCCCTCATTCCCATACAAAGCATATCCTCCTCACTGGGAGCTTCCTAAAATTCATTAAGTTCTACAAAAAAGGAATACCCCCAACAAAAAATTCATGCATTTCTTCCATGCTTGTTATTCTGATAGATCATGATCAAGACCTCATGTTGCAGGACCTTTCCAATTTCCCTCACCGGCCCCTACTCTGGATTGGTACAATAACATTCCGTAATATTCCCTTTTCTCCTTCACTCAACTCACACAACTATTTCTTAGAACACTTCTCCATAAACACAACCCAAAAAATTCACCATCAATGACCTTTATTCTATCAAAAAATTTGAGGATGAGTCCATTTGCTGATTTTTTTTCCCACTGGAGGGGGTATAATCAATCAATTATCCTTTTCATTACCACAAAATAAGTTGATTGCAGTTGTTTTGTTGATCATGCGCCAAACATATCTTCATCAACATTACAAATTCAATCGTTCTAGAACTTCGATGAAGCCTTTACTATGGCCTGTAAATTAAAACCATGCATGCTCTAGAAGATGGTCATGTTAAGCTTCAACCTAAGAAACCATGAACTGAGTTTCCATCTAAGTCATCCTCTAGTACTGAACAAATCTAAATCAGCTGCTAATGTCATAGTAGTCAAGTCTACTCTTAAATAAAATACCCTACCGTTGAATGTTCCCACCCATAACGTATTTGCACACCAATTAGAGAGACTTATAACACAGTCTTTGAAAAAATACTAGCTGCAAATATGATAACTCTCCCTCTTATTCAACCTATCGACACATCCATATCTAATCCCTCGTGGTATCGAGGATATTGACTATTGCAAATACCATAGGGTCAAAGGTCATGATATAGAAAGGTGTCGTACATTCCGTAATGTTCTTCAAGACTTGTATTAATAAGGGTGAACTTCACTTAGATAACCCCAATGCACCCCAAACCATAAATCTTGACATATTGAAACAACCATTTCCAAATAATCCTCCATCAGTTGATCAACCAAAAATAAATGTTATCTATACTCATCATACCATTAATGTCCATTACTAAAGTAACACCCGTTGTTGAATCCGAAATAACACCTACACCTACTAAATCAACAACCAACACCTATTGAGTTAACGCTCATATCTACAATCACACCTACTGAAGATCAACATCCACATTTATTCAACCAACAAACATACCTCTTGAAGAAAAATATGAATCCAAACTTAAATCAACAATGGTCCTTATTCAACCTAAACTTGTATTTATCAAATCCTCGTCTGTTATATCTTCCATTGCTTTTCAAAAGTTGCATTATCAAACATATCCTCTTACCAATTCCACCCTCTAGTGTAGATACCCCTATAGCTGACACACTCATTTGCAAACATGAGCTATGATACCTCTCGAAAAATTTCTTAACACAACTACCTCCATCTAAACTAACTTTGGGCCATTTTTTTCCTCATCCTCCAAAAACACACAATCTCAAATCGAACAAAACCTGCATAAATCATTTGGATTACATTAACCAAATTATATCAAAACTCCTCTTCCTCCATTAACATTAACTTCAATAAACTCACCTAGTACGTCCAAAACCTCAAACTAGGACCAAACAAACAGGACATGGTTCAGGTCTTTGGGAGTCCTTACTATGATGAAACATACTGCTTCCGTGGCCCTCCACCTTTTATTCCATCATTTTCTTAAAAGAAATACCATTTCCACTTTTAGTGATCCTTTTGTCATGTCAATGCCAAGACCTAGCCTACCGTAGCTTCCACAATGAGACCTCATAAATAAGACACCATTCAAGATTTTAAAGGCCCCTATTATGTTCCCCTAGATCAAAATCCCATGCGTGGTCATAGATCCCTTATACCTAGGAATCACCCCACTATTTTGGGTCCAAAACCTATCTATCAAGCTTCCACAACTAGCTCTCGTCCCTCATCCATCACCACACCCAAGATCCCTTTGCAGCCAATAAAACGAAAACCCCTAACCAAAATCTTACTTCCATCGGAATATATAATATCTGAAACTCCATCGTCATTTGCATATGCATCAAAAGGGCATTATGCAACTATTTTGGATGACCTGCTTCAACAATCACTCATAACATTACCACCTCTCAAACCATCTGACTCACAAGGATGGAAACTAGCTTGGTATGAATTCAATGCCTCGTGTGAATATCATAGAACACGGGGTCATTCCATTAAGGATTGTAAAGCCTTCCACATGATTACATAGAAATTGGAAAATCTAGCTTCCCTTCTAGTTAAATCACATACAACATCAGCATCTTCTCTTCCTTCCAAACCACATGCAACATTGACATCAACACCTTAGTCACCTTTATCAAAATCTAAGGAACTCATGTCAAAAATCCCATCCCATCAGGTCAATGTTGTACATATTACTACTCATTCATAGAACTATGACATGAACCCATCTCAACCTAAGAGAGATAAAACCTACGTAGTTATACCTCCACCACCAAAAGTAACCCCTTCTTTAGATAAACCCAAATTATCCATCCCAGTGGCTCCCGAAGCATCTGTTAGTGCAAAATCACAGCACCCCTAGATGCTGATCAGATTTCTAGGTTGATCACTCTGGCATCCGGTGTGATTGCACAACATTGAATCCTTTCTCCAAGTGTGGGACTTGTAAAAATGAGAAAGGAATCTCTAGAGAAGGCTGGTTCCTGCTCCTAAACTACCTGCCACAAGCTATTCCAGTGCAAGCAAGCTAATCTAAACCTAATCTAACCATGCCAAGGAGACAGAGAGAGAGAGAAAAGGGAAAAACAGCAAAATCCTACACTAAAACGGTGATACACCAGAGAAGGAGAATGTTGAACATCTATCAAAACTGCCATGGAACAAAGAGAGGTGAGCAATGGGAAGGATGGACAGATGCATCACAGGCCCAAGGATAGATTTCACACAGAAAATGTCCCAAAACTCCATGAACACAGCTCCAGACCTGCAATGAACATTAGAACATGCACAAATACCTGCAATGAAGAGAGGCAAGAAGAAAACAAGTGAAAAACGAGCAAGGATGGACAGATGCATCACAAAACACGTTTTTTGTTGCTCCAGAAGTTTGCACAGAACATCATTTCAATAGTAAAAGGAAAAAATGCCATTACAGAGCAAGGGAGGAGGTTTGAACTCCATTTTCAACTTTGGAGAAGAAAATAAGGGAGGGCAGAGCCGAAAAGATGAACCACTTGTAATCCTCCCTCCAAAATGAGCCAAATCTGGCTTTTACATTGCATGGGTCGAGCCCATGAGAGAGAAAACATACAAAAATGTGGGAGCCCATTCCTCATTGACTGAAAATGCATTAAATCAGCATGGAGGACCTTACAAACCCATACCCTATCATTTTGACCAAATGGGAGGAGAGTGCGACCCATTCTGTATTAAATTTGGTCGCTGAAATGTCACTTCTGGCCATGAACACGTACCAGAAACGTTTTTGAATTTTCTCTCTCCAAACTGAACCAAAATTAGAGATTGACCATGGAATCCTGTAGAGAATTTCATAAGATTTCCAATGATATAAAGAACGTGCAAATCCGAGCTCTGGATCAAAAGATATGGGGGTCTGAAGTTTTAGGGCAAAAACGGCCCAAAAAAATGGATCGACGGGCAAAAATTTGAATTTTTCCCGCATTTTGGCTGCCGCTGGTCGGATGCCACGTGTCAAGTGCTGATTGAATGAGTAATTCTCTCTCCTCCACCTTTATGTGGGCTTTCCTTTGAAAATTTTGACTTTTTTACATTTTGGAAAAATTTTCATTTTTTCCCCCCGCCCCGCCACTTGGGACACGTGGCATCATTTGGTTCGTCGACAGGGGCGCAGGGAAAACCTTTACCTTTTAGTTTTTGGCCAAAAATTTTGCTAAATTTTCTAAGTCCTCCCTGAGCTCCGCACTTCCCCCGCCTTAGGACATGTGTCCTGTGTCTATTGGCTTGGGCCGACCCTTCAAACCTCGCCCTTTGAACTTTTGGGCCCAAAAACACTTAGTCGAAATTTTTATTGCCTCCCCTTGTGACACATGGCGTCACATTTTGATTCGTTGGGATTTTCTGGGTCTTCACGTCCCTCGCGTATTTTTGGCCCGGATGTCCCAAACCGTCTGGGACAAATTTCTCTGATCCGCCCGATTCGGGCTTCCCTGTCCCTCTTTGAGGCGAAGACACGTGGCACATTTCCATTCGCTCTCGGCTCTTTCGGCTCTCCGCGTCCCGCGCGTACTTTTGGCCCAGATGTCCCAACTAGATGGTTCGTGTCCTCTGCGTACTTTTGTCCCAAAGTTCTCTGTTTCTTGGCCGAACCGGCCGGTTCGCGTCCTTTCGCGTACTCTTGTCCCAACTGTCCCGAACTGAGCGAAGCAAGACGTAGGCAATTTTTTCCCATTTTTCCAGCCGATTCGGCTTTTCGCGTCCGCGTGCGTACCTACGGCCCAGATGTCCCAATTGCTGCGTGGACTGCCTGGAGGATTTTCGGCCGGTTCATGCCCCGACGTCCCAACTGTCCCAAGGACCGCCTGGACTAGGACTTAGCCGATTTTCATGATTTTTTCTGCCCCAAGCTTGTTTTTTGTAACTTTTTCACCCTTTTTTAGAACTTGCTCTTTTCTTCTTGGACAGGAGAGTTAGAAAAAAGCCGAGGGGACCCCAGAAACATGATTTTTTGTCCTTGAATCAATCTATCTTGCTCGGGACTGAAGAATTTAATGCATGTTATCAAAATTACCCTGGGGGGTGAATTTTGGATAACAATTTGGCGACTCAGCGGGGTCATCTACCTGCTAGATGAAGTTACCAGTTGCCTGAAGCATCCATTGGGCATGGAGTCATGAGTTGTAACCTGCAAACTGATCTGAACTTTGAAAACTTCCCTCTGAACCACTTGAATCCCACTGGACATGGAGTTGTTCTCACCAAAATGCCACTGGAATGAACTGTGCAAGAGCAAAACCAGCACCACAAAAACTATGTACAGAACTGAAAATCATACATGCTCCAAATGGAACATGCAGAGTGTGCACAAGCACTTCTTCTACTGAAAGCAAACCTACCTACTCTATTCTAACTGGAAGCAAAGGCAAGCTAAACAAACCCTGCAATTGGTTGTGAGAAATAGCTTCCCTTTCTCAAAAGTGGCAGCCATGCAATTGATTTGGAGCTGATCATGGCTGTTAGGATGAGTGGAAAATCAACAAGAAGCTGGTCTTCCACCCAAATCATCAAGGTATCAGCTGAAGGAAAATTCAATACCTCTTTTAGTTGCTCTGCATTTGGATTGAAGAGGTATGACAGCTGATCCTTGGTACTTTGTAGCTCACCCTCATGCTCAGAAGCAAGCATGACTGGTTGTGACTTCTCCTTTGGCTCCAATGAAGCCAAATACCTGATTGGGCAAGGTTTGATCCATTTGATATGCCCATAGCTCTGATTTTCAACTCCAAGAATGGAGTCTTCTTGTAGACCCTCTTGAATGGATGGTGTGGAAGAAATGGTGAAATTCTTTCTGTCCTTTCTCTTCCTCCAATGAAGAACATGAAAGATTTAAATCTTCCAATCTTGATTCCAAAGAGCTGCTATAAGATGCAGGCTGCTGCAAATGAATGTTCTCCTTCATGACAGCAGACTCAAGTGTTTGGAATGTGGATGATGAAAGAGAGAATGGTGGAAACTCAACCGGCTCTTCTCCATCAAAACAGTCCTCCAAATCTGACAGATAAACTGCCTCATGGCTGTCCTGCTGCAAATGCTCAACTTCCTCCATGGTGTCTTCTTGATCTGTAACTTGACCACCATGGTTTCTTTCACCCTCCAACATTGAGTTTGAGAGATCAAACTCCTCTTCAGTACTAGAACTTGAGAGAGGTGAAGTAGAAAGAAGAACTGAAGGTTCTCCTGTAGCCTGCTTTGTGCTCAAAGCCCTTGGATCTGCAATTTTCTCCTCCACAACTTGTGCTCCTCTTCTTTTGGATCTGGAGCAGCTTCTCCTTCCTCCAATGTTTGAAGAAATCTTGCTCTTGATAGAACTCTTCCTCCAGCATGAAGTTTGCTCAAACTCTTTCTTGCTCTAGAGGACAAGTTGGGACTGCAAGATCTTCTTCTCTTTCTTCCTCCAATGGCTGATTGAAGCAATCTTGCTCTTGATTGAACATCTTCCTCCAGCATAGAGTTTGCCAAGTCATGGACACTCTTCAATCTGAGCTCTAGAGGACTGACTACTGGGATCTGCTTCTTCTTTTTTCTCTTCTTCTGCTGCAACAAAATCAGTCCTAACTGCCATTTGTTCAACCTTAGCCTCTGCTGTAGGTTGAACCATCAAGGGGATCTTTGTCATTCCAAATTTGGCAGCCCAAACCCTCAAGTTGTCTGTCATTTCTTTTCTGTTGGGCTCCTCTTCTTGCTGTCCTTCATGACTAATTTTTGCAATTTCTTCTTCCCCACATGGAATTGGGAATGCAATAAGAGGGATGGGTTGTAACTCAATTGATTTGGCAATTTTTTGTGGTGGTAGAGGAGGTAGAAACTCTTGTTTCTTTGGAGGAGGGGGTATTTCTTTTAGCTCTTGTGGAGGGGATGACTGTTTGGAAGGAAAAAGGAAAGAAGAATTGAGGTGTGGTGGAAGACTGAGAGGTGGAGACATGGGATCAACATTTGGGACAGCAGATGGGGAGTTTAGAATTTGACAATTCCAAATGAGATGGTGCTGCTTGAGTAATGGGAAGAGAAAAGCTAGATGATGGTATAGAAATTACCCATTGACAAGGTTGTTCAACAACAAGTGTATAGGCCTCTATCTCTGTAATCCATTGTGCAAGTTGGGGCAGCATCTTCATCATGAAGTCTAGCTTCTCCTGAGGGCTGAAGTGTCTTGGAAAAGGGCCTCCCCATGGACAAGGAGTCCTACAACCAATTCTGAAAGCTCTCATTTGAGCTGTTGCTCTGGACTGCACCATCTTTACCTCCATCTTTTGGATTTTCTCCAACAGACCAGCATCTTGCATCTGATTGTCTTCATTATATGCATACTCTTGCTCTTGGAAAGCTCCATAGCCAAACTGATTTTGGCATTGCTGCTCATATGGGTATGCATGCTGATTTTGAATTTGTTCAAAATGCTGATTTGGAGGATTTGTAAAACATGATGGAGGTGGAAAAAACTGCTGTTGTTGAAAATGTGGATTCCATGATGGAAATGAAGTCATGATTACACAACTTCATGGAATGGAAAATAATGGAAGGGATGGAAAGAAGGATGGATGGAAATGGATGAAAAACAGGTCTGCAACTTCAGAAATGGGTTGCTGATCAGATGGAGTCGCCAGATGTGTTTGCAAGTGCCTCCAAAGGCTGAAATCTTCACAGGAACACACCAACCTGCAAAAGATGAAGTGGAAGACCTCTAAGGTCCCACCGGGCATGCCAAAACTGTTAGTGCAAAATCACAGCACCCCTGGATGCTGATCAGATTTCTAGGTTGATCACTCTAGCATCCAGTGTGATTGCACAACATTGAAACCTTTCTCCAAGTGTGGGACTTGCAGAAATGAGAAAGGAATCTCCAGAGAAGGCTGGTTCCTGCTCCTAAACTACCTGCCACAAGCTATTCCAGTGCAGGCAAGCTAATCTAAACCTAATCTAACCATGCCAAGGAGACAGAGAGAGAGAGAGAAAAGGGAAAAACAGCAAAATCCTACACTAAAACGGTGATACACCAGAGAAGGAGAATGTTGAACATCTATCAAAACTGCCATGGAACAAAGAGAGGTGAGCAATGGGAAGGATGGACAGATGCATCACAGGCCCAAGGATAGATTTCACACAGAAAATGTCCCAAAACTCCATGAACATAGCTCCAGACCTGCAATGAACATTAGAACATGCACAAATACCTGCAATGAAGAGAGGCAAGAAGAAAACAAGCAAAAACGAGCAAGGATGGACAGATGCATCACAAAACACGTTTTTGTTGCTTCAGAAGTTTGCACAGAACATCATTTCAATAGTAAAAGGAAAAAATGCCATTACAGAGCAAGGGAGGAGGTTTGAACTCCATTTTCAACCCTAGAGAAGAAAAGAAGGGAGGGCAGAGCCGAAAAGATGAACAACTTGTAATCATCCCTCCAAAATGAGCCAAATCTGGCTTTTACATTGCATGGGTCGAGCCCATGAGAGAGAAAACATACAAAAATGTGGGAGCCCATTCCTCATTGACTACAAATGCATTAAATCAGCATGGAGGACCTTACAAACCCATACCCTATCATTTTGACCAAATGGGAGGAGAGTGCGACCCATTCTGTATTAAATTTGGTCGCTGAAATGTCACTTCTGGCCATGAACACGTACCAGAACATTTTTTGAATTTTCTCTCTCCAAACTGAACCAAAATTAGAGATTGACCATGGAATCCTGTAGATAATTTCATAATCTTTCCAATGATATAAAGAACGTGCAAATCCGAGCTCTGGATCAAAAGATATGGGGGTCTGAAGTTTTAGGGCAAAAACGGCCCAAAAAACGGATCGACGGGCAAAAATTTGAATTTTTTCCCGTGCTCTGCCATTTTGGTGACACGTGTGGCAAGCACTAATTGGATGAGTAATTCTCTCTCCTCCACCTTTCCATGGGCTTCCCTTTGAAAATTTTGACTTTTCTTAGACTTTGGAAAAAATTTCATTTTTCCCCCCGCGCCCCGCCACTTGGGACACGTGGCATCATTTGGTTCGTCGACAGGGGCGCGGGGAAAACCTTTACCTTTTAGTTTTTCGGCCAAAACTTTTGCTAAATTTTCTAAGTCCTCCCTGAGCTCCACACTTCCCCCACCTTAGGACACGTGTCCTGTGTCTATTGGCTCGGGCCGACCCTTCAAACCTCGCCCTTTGAACTTTTGGGCCCAAAAACACTTAGTCGAAATTTTTATTGCGCCTCCCCTTGTGACACGCGTCACATTCTGATTCGTTGGCGGCTTTTCTGGGTCTTCGCGTCCCTCATGTATTTTTGGCCCGGATGTCCCAAACTGTCTGGGACAAATTTCTCCGATCCACCCGATTCGGGCTTCCCTGTCCCTCTTTGAGGTGAAGACACGTGGCACATTTCCATTCGCTCTCGGCTCTTTCGGCTTTCGCGTCCCATGCGTACTTTTGGCCCAGATGTCCCAAATGAAAGTTCTCTGTTTTGGCCGAACCGGCCGGTTCGCGTCCTCCGCGCACTTTTGTCCCAACTGTCCCAGACTGTCTCTGCAAGCGAAATGGACTTTGTCGCCTAAACCGGCCGATCCACGTCTTTCACGTACTTTTGTCCCAAACTGTCCCAACTGTGCGAAACGAAGACTTAGGCAATTTTTTCCTTTTTCGGCCGTTTCAGCTTTCGCGTCCCGCGCGTCCCTACGGCCCAGATGTCCCAATTGCTGCGTGGACCACCTGGAGGCCTTTTCAGCCGATTCACGCCCCGACGTCCCAACTGTCCCAAGGACCGCCTGGACTAGGACTTAGCCGATTTTCATGATTTTTTCTGCCCCAAGCTTGTTTTTTGCAACTTTTTCACCCTTTTTTAGAACTTGCTCTTTTCTTCTTGGACAGGAGAGTTAGAAAAAAGCCGAGGGGACCCCAGAAACATGATTTTTTGCCTTGAATCAATCTATCTTGCTTGGGACCGAAGAATTTAATGCATGTTATCAAAATTACCCTGGGGGGGGGAATTTTTAAAGGTGGTCATTAAACAATTATATCAAGCTCATGTTGAAATGCCATTATATGAACTGATACAAACATCACCACTTCACAAATAAGGAATGATGGAAGCCCTCCGATCAATAACAATACCTTCAGATGATCCATCATATTTTAAAAAATTTGTGGGAGATCTTAAAACATCTATTGCCATATCATTTAAACCATCCAAAATACCTTCCCTCAAACCGGAAGATCGTGACTTACCACTTTTCATCACAGTTTAAATTAATGATGTCTGTATTAAAAGAGTAATGATTTATAGTGGTGCCACTATTAACATTATCTCCTCCCTTGTTTTTGATATCCTTAAACTACCCAATATCATTATCGCCTAAACACTAGTCTTATTATTATCCTTTAATGACACTATCACACCTACGTTAGGCACTGTCATCTTACTAGTAAAAGTGGGTGTAAAAAATCTCCCAGAGATACTCTACATCATAGAAGGAAAGTTTCAATATAAGATTTTAATAGGACACCCATGGATACGTACTATGTGGTGTGTTCCATCGCCTCTTCATCGTTGTCTCAAGTATGAACATGAGGGTCAAACATTCACGTCTCCCGCAGATCCGAATCCTTTTATCGGTTGTTACATGATGTATCATGTAAATGAAGTACTTATTCCCAAATCCGCATCCGAGTCATCCAATGAAGCTTCCACTAGTGCATATATTCCCTCTTCTAAATTACCCAATGATTCTTCCCTTAGTGATGTTGTAAAATGCCTCACATTGGATGGATATCGTCTCCTCATGCTTAATCACATTCCTTCACCAAAAACTTATGGTCGCCCTGAAAAAAAACCCATGTATGACCCTAATGTGGGAGATGTTATCTCTTACAACCCATCTTATCTCAAAATGAATTTTGTCTATGGGGGACTTGATCATCCTTCATCTTGTACTATTGATCAACATCGTGCCATGCCTTTCACATTAGACTTTAAATCTTTAGATAATCCAAATTTTTCTCATATGTATCTTTATTGTTGTGCATGGAGAGGTTTTGGCTTGGACGTTATGAACAAAGAATATATGATGTGGTCATCCATTGTTCCCTTAAAACTTATGAAAAATACAGTTTAGGTTATAATGAATTCATTTCAGAAACATCTGAGGCTACTACATCCAAACCGGCTACATCTGTGCTCATTAGTGGATTAAACCCGTCATCACCAACATCCTCTAAAGATCCTATGGTCCTAGAAGACATTTTTCCCATCCCATGTAACTTTTTTTTTAGTTTATACCATATCTTTAAGACCACTCACTTATCAATCTAATCACATCACTAAACAAATACCTCTTCTTTGGCCAAAAATGGTTGAGGAAGATTCACCTATTTTAAAAGTCTGACAGTGTCATGATGATCAAAACATCCTTTCACATATGGTAGTTGAAGATCATTTTCTTCAGAAAACATTACCATCTGAAACATCAACTCTCCTTAATGAATCCACAATCAATGTTAACTTAGGAACCTCTCAAGATCCTCATATAGTTACAATCAACCAATCATTGAGTCCACAAGAACTAGATGACTTCGCCTCATTTTTATCAAATATTATCAATCCTTCACCTAGTCATATAGTGATATGCCTGGAATTGATCCCAATATTGTAGGACACAATATTGTCAAATATCCAAACGTTAAACCAGTAAAAAAAAAACTCCACAAAATGTATCCCCACATAGATCTTCTTGTTAAAGAAGAGTTACAAGATCTTTTATCCACTAATATCATCATACCCATTGATTATCCACAATGGGTTTCTAATATTGTTCTTGTAACTAAAACATTAGGTAAGTTACATATCTACACATATTTTAGGGATCTCAATCTCTCTTGTCCAAAAGATGATTTCCCCCTTCCAAACATAGATCAACTCATTGACCTAATAGCTAGTCATGAAATGATTTCCCTCATGGATGGTTTTTTAGGTTATAATCAAATTCTTATCGCTACTTATGACCAACACCAAACTACTTTCATCACCCCTTGGGGAACTTTCTATTACCACGTCATTCCATTTGGCCTCAAAAATGTAGGAGCTACCTATCAGCGAGTTATGACCTACTTTTTTCATGATCTCATTCATAAAATAGTTGAAGATTATGTTCATGGCCTTTTAGGAAAGTTCAAACAATGTAAAGATCGTCGTATCGTCCTCGAGTAAATCTTTACTCGTCTCATTCAATATTGTCTTCGTCTTAATCCCGTGAAATGCATTTTTGGTGTTCTCACTGGTAAAATTTTAGGATTCATCATATCTCTCCAAGGTATTGAAGTTGACCCAACAAAGGTTAAGGCCATCATTGAAATTCCTCCACCATCCAATCTCGCACAACTACGTATCCTTGATGGAAATTTTTTGTCCATAAGATGTTTCATATCACAACTCTCTGATCATTATCAGCCTTTTAATCACCTCCTCCATAAGGACATAGATTTTTATTGGAATTCTTATTGTCAAAAGGCCTTTGACAAAATTAAGCATTATCTCTTATCACCACCTATTCTCACTCCACCACGTGAAAGAGAGCCATTTTACTTATATAAATCTTCTTTAGAACACACTCTTGGAGATATGCTTCCTCATCGTGATAATTAGGGATGAGAACCGGTTGTATATTATATCAACCGCACACTCCATGAATATGAAACCCATTACACTAAATTTGTAAAGATATGTTGAGATTTATACTTCACCACTTCTAATTTGTGTCATTATCTTCTTAATCATAAGACGTATGTTGTCACCAGCTTCAATCCCCTCAAATCTATACACTCTAAACCATATCATATTAATCATATCACTCAATGTCTTATGTTTATGACTAATTTTGACTTGGAATTCATATTGCAAAAATCTATTAAGGGCCAATTCATTGCATATCAGCTCGTTGATGCTCCCTTACCAGATCATCAACTTCCTCATGAGTATTTTCTAGATGAATCCATTAGTAATGTCAACGAATACGAATTCATCCCTATCAAGATGACTCTATTCTTTTATGGTTCAAAATGTCATGAGGGGGGAGGAGCTGGTGTTTTTATCATCATTCCTTGGGATATTCCTATTCCATTATCATTTATAAACTCAATTTCGAATGCACTAATAATATGGCAGAATATAAATCTTCAACCATGGGTCTCACAACCGCTATTCTCCTGGGTGTTCACATCTTAGATATCTATGGATATTCACAACTTGTTATCAGTCAAGTCAAGGGGGAATATCACTGTAAAATTGAGATCTTAAAAAAATATAAAGCTAATGTTGACTTAATCCTCGGCATTTTTGATCGCTACACTATCCAATCCATCCCACAATCTTCTAATAGGTTTGAAGATACAATGACCTCTTTAGGACCCCTCATCCCATTAAAAATTGAAGAATAAAAATATAACACTAAACTATCTGTTGTCATTCAATGATTGAATTACCCTTCACATCAAAATGAACTTCCTCCTATCAACATTGTTGATGATAGTCTAACTGATTTGTGGTATACTCAAATCTATGAATATCTCATTGAATCCAAAATCCCATCTGATTTATCATGTAGCGGTAAATGTTCATTCCTTCAACGTATCACTCATTTCATTGTTATTGGTGGTATACTTTATAAACGAAGTTTTGACGGTATCTTACTAAGGTGCCTTAAGTCACATGAGTCAATTAAAGCCATCAAAGAAGTCCATGACAGTATTTGTGGAGGTCATTTCAGTGGAAATTTTGTTGCTAAACATGTTATACGGCTAGGGTATTACTGACCTACTATCACAAAGGATTTATATGAGTATGTGAAGAAATGCATGAAATGTAAAATTCATTCAGATCTTATTCACATCCCCAGTCAAACACTACAACCTGCTCAAGACCTATGGCCCTTCTCTCAATGGAGACTAAACCTCATTGGGGCTATCAATCCTAAGTCATCTCAGCAACATCATTCTATTATCACAGCCACTAAATATTTTACCAAATGGGTTGAATTTATCCCTTTAACATCAAATAAGTCAGGACTTATTATCAACTTCATATATCAACACATTATATGTCGTTTTGGCATCCCATATAAACTCATCACAGATAATGGAATTTTTTTTTAAATAAATAAGTTAAAAATATTTGTGATACTTTAAACATTAAACTCAGCTTTTCATTGCCATATTATCCCTCAGAAAATGGGCAGGTTGAATCCTCTAATAAAACACTTAACAAAATCCTTATGAAAATGGTAAACAATGTAGGAAGAAATTGGCATCTACAAATCCCATTCACTTTCTAGGCATATCAAACTAGTATCCATGCTCCTACGGGACCAACACCCTTTTCACTTGTCTATGACTCTGAAGAAATTATACCTCTTGAAATCCAAATCCCCTCACTTTGTGTATCCCTCAAGGACTTCATCCCAGATAAAAAATATCGACAAGACCGTTTAGCACAACTTGAAATTTTAGATGAGAAACGTCTAATGGCCCTTGAACATCGTCAATTTTATCAAGAACACATTAAATGAGCATATAAAAAACATATCAAAGAACATGACTTTAAGGTCAGTGATCTTGTGCTTAAAGAAAATAAAAATTTTACTCAATTAGAATGAAGTAAATGTGTAAATGTTTCCATACTTTTCAATTTAACCATAGTTTTCCATACATCATTACTCATAAATATGGGTAAAAAGCATACCGTCTCACTTCTTTTGATGGTGAATCTGAAGTAGAACCTTGGAATGCCTTACACTTACGTCCCTTCTATTGTTAAATACTATATGATTATGACAATAGTTACATCTTATCATCCCATCAAAACCATCCATCATATCATAAAAGTGATTTGAAAACATGCGGTCATCCATCATTATCCTAAAAACACCTTAAAGATGAGCACCAAGGCTTTGTTCATCACATCTTTCACATGGACAAGTTCCTCCTTAGCAGGAACCCTGTAATCATTACTTACATCTACCTTTTCTACCAACCAAAGACATGTCTTGGGGCATGTGTGTGTAGGTAATACACATCTCTTCCCCCTCCTTGAAACAGTTTATTGGATATTTTCCCTTAGCTAAAAATACATATAAATCATTTGGATGCATTTCTCAAAATTCAAAATAAATGGTAGACTGATCCCTTGAAGGAAAAATCCATCAAAATCATAGACTAGTCCCTTGAAGGATGGTTATCCGTAAAAAAAATCAAAATTAAGAAGTAGATTGATCCCTTGAAGTACAACTACCAATCAAAAGAATAGACCATACCCTTAAGGAATGGATACCCATAAAAAAGGGCTTCCCACATTGATCATCCTTCAAAAATATCAAATATGAAAAGCATCCAGGAAATCTTCCTACATTGATCAGCTTTCCATTTATAGAAAACTTCTCGCATTGATAAGTTTGCTTAAAAATCAAAAATAAAGTTGGGGCATCTCTCTTTAGACCTATATAAAAGGATATGTTTTTCCCCTCATTGACTTATACATGTTCAAACCCCCTTTCATCCTAATATGAAACTTTCTACATTTTATTAAGTATCAAATAAATACACATTGATGATCATATTTAACACTTGTTAATAGCTATAAGTGCAAGAGTGTTCAAGCTCTCAAAACCCATCACATATGTACCAAATCCATGATGGGACAATCATTTCATGTTTATCCTATTTTATTGAACCACATTTTTATGTAATTTAATTTGAGATCACATTTTAAGTTGTTCAATTTAACCATACTTTTCAAAGACCATACTTCCATATAATACTAACACATTCAAATTAAAAACATACATAATTATAATAATTGAGATCAATTACACATAAAAGATAAACAATATAAATCATAAAACTTCATCATCATCATATATATCGATCAAGTCCATATGCATCAGTATCAAAAATAAGATTATATGAGTCATATCATCATAATACATCATATGAATGTCATACAAAAATGGGCTTTCATGAGCCATAC
The DNA here is from genome assembly GCA_019776745.2 of Taxus chinensis. Taxonomy (NCBI): domain Eukaryota; kingdom Viridiplantae; phylum Streptophyta; class Pinopsida; order Cupressales; family Taxaceae; genus Taxus; species Taxus chinensis. The sequence goes on from CM034154.1 coordinate 415,754,323, forward strand.
ATCTACTATCAACTACATATCATGAATCAATAAACTAAAAATCTCTAAGGGACTTGTGACAAGGAGTTGTACTACCCTCTCCTCTGTGAGTACCTCAACCTCTAGTTGTTCCTACACCACACAGCACAAGTATCTCCTCTAGCAATTCCCTCGCTATCACTTAATTTCTCAGGTCTCTGAGGTGGGTGACCCACACTCACACCACTAGTAGCAGGGCATGTTACCCTACCGGCCAAGTAGTCAACATAAACAATGGCATCGGGGTAATACTCTGTAATCATATCAACATAATAATCACACTCTGCCTGTATTGCCTCATAGTGAGCCTTAGAAACTGTCCCAGACCCTGCAGGTGGCCTCTGTCCACTAGCATGTTTCCTCGCTCCACTAGTCTCAGGTCTTTTCCCACTAGCCTATGCTCTCTAAGCTATCTCTGCTAACTCTACACTGGAAGTAAAAGGCTCGGTAATCCCTAAGTCCTTCATCATCCCATCTCTCTGACCCTTGTACCGATCTCTATCTGCAATGGCTAAGGCCAAATGAGATCTGAAATCCTCTCACTCCACCATCATGTCATCTCACTCAGTGATCAAATTGTCTCAAACAGTAATCAATGTGTCCCAAACACCAATGATGTCATCCTTCTCTCTCCTGGCCACATCCCTCTCCCCCTCAACTATGGTCTTCTCATCCATCACTACTACAATAGCTGCAGCTACATCATCATCACCATCCTCCTCACTATCATTCTCTGCACCCTCCACTACCTCCTATGTCACTACTCCTCTCCCTACTCGAGCACATACTCGTCTGACTCTATGTACTGCTCACTCTAAGACCCAAGCCCTATTAAAGCTCATTGATGCACAAGTCCACCATATTTTATAATCAAGGGTAACCCTCGCATCATCAATTAGAACAATCTAACCCTCATCATTAGGACCCATGACCCCCTACTGATCAACGGTAACCTCGGGCTCTATCACAACTTCCTTAATAGTCCCTATGTCTCCATCCTCTCGTCTATAATGTACGGGATTCTATGGCACTCCATGCACCAATCCAAATTGTCTCTTAACATGATCAAAATGGATCATCTTGTGATCACCAAGTCGGTGAGCCTATACCCATATAGGGTGTTGCAAACTAACTCACTAGAAAATTCAGGCCAAACAAGAAAATCTAGATATGGCCTCCATACCACATCTCCCACCTGTAATCCAAACAATAGAGCTCTATAGTATCTTGGCATCCTCCTCTTCAACCTATGGCTGACATCCTCCCTCCATCTCATAAAACCAGTGTGATCATCACCAATCCCACTTGTCGAGAAACTACGATGTGCTCGAAGGCCCAAGCCTGTAGTAAAAATGTAATATGAATACCAAATCTCTTGTGGACCTTACAGGCCCACAACTCTTTGTATATCTATGCAAGTAGGGTAGGACCCCACACAAAAAATAGTATGGTGCTCCATCCTCTCGACCACAACCCTTGTCATCATCCAAGGAAATCAGCCACCTCCTGAATCTAGTAGAGCATAAAAAATGATGGCCATCATCATCATGGTCATCCAAGTACAACCCTTTATGCCAGATGAATAAAATTGGCCATAGGAAAATGCTCCTAACTCATATCTAACATCAGTTGTATCTGCTGCATACAACCTAGTCATCACCTGATCCCTCTCCTCCTCAGTAATAATATATACCCCCTCTCCTCAAATAGGTACTCTCAAGATGTGGTGCACATCCTCCAAAGTAATCTTGATCTCACAAGAAGGCAACTTGAATTTATTGGTGGAAGGGTTTGACCGCTCTAACAAGGCCAACACAAAACTCCAAGACTTGTGTAACCGACCATAATACCTCATGGTACTAAAGCCTACGGACTCAACATGTTCCCAATTGTCACATCAGACAGATCATCCCTTAACTCATATAAAAGTAATGGTAATCACAAAACGTCAACTTCACATCCACTTGTAAAATGAAAACAAATCAATAATTAGTATTGTTATAAAAAATGAAATGATAAAAATCATCATCCAAAACATATCAAGAATTCATCTGCATCAACATCATCACCTAAATACCAACATCTAAAACATTAAAATTAATTGGTACATCACCATCTAAAAACAAAAATTCCATATTCGAAAGCAAAAAGCAAGTCACACAAAATTGCTTAATATCAAATTTAATGACATCACAAAACAAAGTTTCATTAATAGCAATCACATTCAACACTAATGGAACTACGAACACCATGTCAAAGCCCAAAACATTACTTAAAAATCATTGCAATAAACACAAGAACAAAAATTTCCACAAAGTAGGTGAATCACTGGTGATCCCTGCAATTTTTCCCTAGGGAATACGTGTCGCCCCCAAAATGGAAATACAACCCTAAAACTACAAAAAATCCATAAAAAAATGACATAAACAAGGATAGATCACCTACCTCAACCATCTTGGGCTTCTATGTCCTGCTCAAAGTCGTCATTCTATCCAAATTTCACCTTTTTACCCTCAAAAACTCATTTTACTCGCATGGATTACTCTGTCAAATCACTTTCACCATATGGTGAAATGAATCTATGAATTGGATTTTTATAGCCCAAATTTTACATTACGGAAATCATCGATGATTCCCTTAATCATCGACGAGTTTCCTTTAATCACTTGTGAAACATATCCTATTAGCATGAGTGCCCAATTTTTTAATAAATCATGGCAATAACACTTTTTCACAAGTGTGTCCAATTTTCAATTAACCTATTTCACCAGATTCTTAGTAGATTAATGAAATAGATAAGGGTAAATATGCCAAGGAGGAATACTTGTTGTAATGTTGGTTGAAGGTTGTGTGTGCGCTTCTAATTTCCTGATCCAAACTAATTGTGTGAGCTTCCTTTTGGCTAGGAGGAACTACCTAAAATTCAAATCAAGACCACAAAACATAGTTAATACAAAGGGTTAGTGGATAACCTAGCATGAGCTAGATCTAGGAAGTGTGATACTTCATCGATGGTTGTTAATCCACTGATATATATAATTCAATATAAAATAAATGAACATGCAAATAAAAACATCAAAAGTTAGTGTTCCGATTTAGGTATCTTAGATTACTATCAATGGAAATCCAATTAAATGCTTTAATAATTAAACTAGTGAAGGTCCCAGATCAGGTTGAAGGTTGGATAGGTGGTTTGAGGGTCACATACGGGGTCTAGGTAAGATTTGGTGCAGTTTGGGTTGATTTTGGATGATTACAAATCTTGATGGTTTAAGGTAGTTTATTAGGCACAGAGACCGATACTGGTCAGGGTATGACCAACGACAATTAAGGTATGACTGATAACGGTTCAAGATGACAAATCTCGATTACTATGGGTAATGGAAAAATGTCAAAGTAGGTGTCCAAGATCTCTATGTCTACACAAAGAGATGGGAAGATCTATGATGAGCGGTTAGATAGGGTATCAAGCCTGAGTGAGGTTTTTATGAGGCTTTTGGGGTGTTAAATTCAATTTAGTGAAATCTTGATAGCAGGAATGGTAATTGATGTTGGTCTGGTGACCGATGCCGATGAAAAGGAAACTGACGACAGTTAATATAACTGGCATCGGTAGGGGCGACTTGGTGAAAGTTGATAAAAGGTGATTTTGGGCTTCTCTGTGATTACACAGAGAGTGAAGGGGGGTTGGTTGGGTTCATAATAAGGTAAGAAAAACTCAGGAAAGTATATAGGTTAGGTATGGAGATCCAGAAGGTTATGGGTGGCTGGATAGGTAGACGGGAAGGAAGGTGGGGATGGAGGAATTTAGGGAGGCGTCAGTAGGGGTGACTTGGTGAAAGTTGATAAAAAGTGATTTTGGGCTTCTCTGTGATTACACAGAGAGTGAAGGGGGGTTGGGTTCATAATAAGGTAAGGAAAACTCAGGAAAGTATATAGGTTAGGTATGGAGATCTAAAAGGTTTTGGGTGGCTGGATAGGTAGATGGTAAGGAAGGTGGGGATGGAGGAATTTAGGGAAGAATCGGATCTAATAACAAAAGATAAAGAACCTATTAAGTAAGGATGGAAATGATGCAAAATCAAATGCACTTGCTTGTATTTGCAAGCATGGTTGGTGAAGGAAGATGATGGTCGATCCATGAATAACTTAGTGGTCCTTTCTATGGTAGTGCTTCCCGGAGTGCTCCTATGAATGCCAATACCTTTGGATTAGACTCAAGTACTTTTTTGGGCCTCTTGTTGAATGTATTATGTCGTCTTGATGCTGAGAAAACTCTAGTTCATGCTTAAATTCAGATAGATCTCTCAAAACTTGAAGTGACCAACGTGGTAAAAGGGTTGCAAAATTGTATAAATGGTAACCGAAGATGGTTAGGGTGACTGGCGTCGGTGGCAGGTTAATTGGTGTCGATTAGGGCGGGAAATCCTAGGTTTACAAAAAATAGCAAAACTTGGCTATTTTTGGTGTGTTATTCTTATCAGTTAGGGTTTCAAGTAATAGTTAGTGCTTAGATAACTGGGAGCATTGTTGGAGAAGGAATATGAATTTAATGTTAGGGTTAGACTAAGTCCCAGTTGGTTAAGATAAGTAGAGACTGGGTCTTAGTTAATTAATAGGCTAAGAATAAGTCCATGGTGAGGTGTCTAGGTGATGTGGTTGGCTGAGGTGTAAATTAACTTAATTAAAGTAATTAAATTAATAAATAATGTGAGGATGGGAATTAATTCAATTGTAAGTAATTAAATTAATATGAATGTGGGGTAGGGTCGTGGTTAAGTGAACATATTATGTTAACTGATTGAAATGGGACTAAGGGGAGTGTGACCCAAATTTGGTGTCTACATTTGCCCCTTTTTCGTGTATCTTGTATTCATAAGCGATGTTGACAAAAATAGGAATTGGTTGCCCCAAGTATAGGTTAGAGTAGGGTTGCCCTAAGTAGGGCTGAAGGCAAGGTTTCCCAAAGTGTGGGTGGAGGTGATCCCCCTCAAACCAGGAGCTGATGAGGTGTTAGACGGAGTTAGTGAGTTGTTTGATAAATGGGTAAGTGATGAAAATGATGGGAGGTGGGTTGTAGGTAAGGGTATGGTCACTACAGGTAATGGGTAATGGAAATCAAATGCACACACACATATAGACTGTGACATGGTACCAGGTGAAAGAGCTTGCAAACTCTACAACGTCCAAGGTCGATAGGTTTATCCAAAAAAGGTTGAAGTGATTCAGGTATCCTGGGTACATGATATGGTTTGAAAACACAACTAAGGTTAGGTGCAAGGACATTTAGATATGATCCGGTACACCAAAGATTTGGTTGGGATAAACAACACGGAAATAAGAAAGGTGAGATCATTAGGCTAAACAATATAGGTAACAACATCGCAAGGTATAGCGAGTACACAAATTCTGATGTCACAAAAGGTGGTTCAGGTCAGGGTATATAAGTCATGGAACGGGTAAGGCCGAGGTATAGGTAAATAATATGTCCCTAAATGTAATTAAGGAAATGTATAGGTAATTTAGGCTTGTGGGTAGGGTGTAATAGGTGTAAGTAAGGTTAAATGGTATTGGTTCAGTAATGTTTTTAGGCCAAAGTGGGTTAAAAGCTAATGGTAGGTGATCGATGTTGGTTATGGGGTAACCGACATCGATTTGATAGGGCATGACATGACCGACGTCATTCAGGTCAATTTTGGGATAAAAATTAAAATTCATGGTTTGACGAATTCATTTTAACTTGTTGGCATTTGTGAAAATGACAAAGACGTAGTGCCTCCATGGAAAATGATGTTGAGAAGTGTCGATTTGAGTCGATTAGCTATGAGCACATGAGTGGTTATCAACAGGTGGGTCCATGAGATCGAGTGAAGTGAATTGAATGGATGAGAGATTCGAGGTGGATTTTGGCATGACAGAGGAAGGAGAGGGTGTGGGAGGTCCACCGGCGCAATGGCCATATGTGCCACCACAGAGATGGCGCCAAGATGAGGTAGGTGATGCTATGAATCCCTATTTTGTTTGAAAATGGTATTGTTAAAATTGTTTGTGCTTGAAATTTTTTGGGGGGTTATTATTGTGAATTTGGGAGTAAAATGGATTAAATTGAGGGGCACAAATAACATGAGTAGGTGAAATAGGTTAGGGCATGAGTGTAGGGCAGGTTTGGGTGGGTGGGAGTGGGTTTTTAGGTGGTTTTTAAGAATTTTTAAGAATGGGGGTATGGGTTTCCATTTTTGGGTGCCGCAACGAAGACCGAAGTCAGCCTAGGATTGGCTGACGTCATTCAGATTTGGCGGGCATTGGTTAGGTCTTAGGTGACCAAACCTAGTTAAATGAAACCAATGATGGTTAGAGAAAACCGGTGATGGTCAAGGAGACCGGTGCCAGTTAAGGTTAAGACAAAATAGGGGTATCGAGGGCTAGGTAGGAAAGTAAAATAGGATATCAGGTGGGATAATTTTTAGCCACTTAAGAAGATCATTGTTTTTATTTTTGATATTTATAATGTCTTGCGTGCCGAAGATAATGAGACTGTATACCATAGTTTTGTGATTTTGATTTTTTATACCATCCTACGTGCCAAAGATAGTGAGGTTGTATCTGAGTAATTTGAGATACTTGTATTTATTTGTATCTATGTATATATGTATTGATACATATAATTTCTCATTTATATATAGTTGATGATGGTTATGTATTAATGATGTACTTGGTTTTAATTTCCATTGTTATTGTGTATTGATGGAAACTGGGTGAATTAGGCATGATTGAGTCAAGGTTATGTAGGCATGATTGAATTGAGGCCATGTAGGCATGGTGGAGTCTAGGTGAGTTAGGCATGGTGGAGTCTAGGAGAGTTAGGCATGGTGGAGTCGAGCTGAGTTAGGCATGGTGGAGTCTAGGTGAGTTATACAATCGAGGTCATGTAGGCATGAAGAAATTAGGTATAGGCATGGTTTGGTCATGTTTTTGGGTTTGATTTAATTTCTAAGTTACTGGTAGTATGGAAAATAAAAGATGATGTATATGTATGTTATGGTGTAAATTTCCAAATATTTGATGTCATGGAAATATGAAATGATTGATTGGATGTTTTGATGATGTGATAAAATGGTAGGTATGTATGTTTGTTGAGCGTTCAACTTCCCATTTTTTTGTAAAATGGAAAACTAAGGTAGCATGTGAATAGAAAAAAAGGGGGGAATGGGTTAGGGTAAAGAGTGGCCGAGCTAACCTCCAAGGTCCCCATGTCCTTGGAGTGATGCCTACATAGCCCCAGCAAAAAGGGGCCTCAAGATGATGTAGTTCTCTCATAAGCTAGGGAAGAAGATGATAAGCTAGAGGAATGTGTTGGTAGGTTTTATGCATGTTTAAGTCTAGGTAATTTAGGCATGGTTGAGTTTAGGTCATTTTAGGCATGGTTGAGTTTAGGTGATCTTAGGCATGGTTGAGTTTAGGTCATTTAGGCATGGGTGATTTTGGGTGAAAGGGGAATCCTTAAAATGTAGGTGTCGATGGTCTAGTCCTGTATATCAGAATCAACAAGTAATGAAGAATGTCTATAGTACGAGGTGGCAAAAAGAGCTATTTAATTGATAAGAATCTTAATGAGCCTATCATATCAAAGATTGACTTATGAATGTAAGACCCTAAAGGCATTGCATAATTGACTGTTATAAGGGTGAAGAAAGTCACATGATCACAAATTTTCATATTTGAGGCACATCCCTTGAGCGAGAAGGAAATTAGGGTGAAAAGTTGATAAGGTGAAAAAAAATTAGTTTTTAGTGTAACCTAGTGTGAGACAACATGACTATTTGGCAAGAGACTCAAGATCAAAATAGGCAAGTCCATGACGAAAAATTTATCTTTTTCTTTTTGCTTTTTTTTTATATACTGATCGATGCGGGAAATCTATATGGGATGAGTAGATTATCTCCTTGAGGTCTTCATGAAGTTGATCGATGCCGGAAGCTTCATAATATTTTATTTTATTTTTTGTAAGAATAGTCTTCTTTTTATGATAGACTATGTATAGTATGGCTAGCTTTATATACTTGTCCTTTGAGGGAACAATCTATTTATAGCATCAAGATAGAAAAAGTATATGTCCCTTTTGAGGGAGTCATTTTTTTGCTAGAAGTTTGACTCAATAAGTTTAATCCCATTTTACTTTTGTTTTTTTTTTCTTTTGGACTTTTAGGTCATGGACAAGACTATAGAGAATGATAGGCTCTTGAGTTGAAGACAAACCATATCACACATAGGTTAACTATGAAGGAGGGGGTTTAAGTGATGAATGACCATGGGATTCCATCTTGAAAAAGATGAAAAGTATCCATGAGAATCATGCCATGAGTAGATCCATAGTACTCATATTGAAGATAAGGCTAAAAAGTGACGGGTAATCACATGAGTCTTGTTTAGTTTTTTATCCTTAAAAAAGGTAAAATGAAAGTGAACGGTGCTCAAGGGATGAGTGTTTTAACTAGACAGAATGTGATATAAGGATTGATTCAACAATAGAATGGCCGAAGATGTAAGGCATTGAGGGGCTTGGGTTCAGGTTTACCTTTGAGTGAAGACAAACGATAAGCACTTGATCCATAGGTATGAGTAAAAATTTAGGGTCCAAGCCAATTAGGAGTAAATTTTCCTCGTTTATTTTTCTCCTCTTTTGTTACATGTTGATTTTCCTTCAGGACGAGGTCGCTTACCTAGAAGGTTCATTCATGGACATGTTTATTGTAGGCACATTTGATAAGTTTTTGGTCGGTTTGGAGGTGATCAAGAGCATTGAGACAACATTTGTCTAATAACTCGAGTTGTGTCAAATGGTCTTGGAAAAAATCATCATCATTGAGCATATCTTTGATTGAGATACAAAGAGACAGAATCTGGACTTCAAGAGGTAGAACAACCTCTGTACCATAGACCAAAGAGAAAGGTGTTGCAAAAGTTGAGGAACAAATACTAGTGTGATAAGACCATAAGGTAAAAGGAATGTGCGTATACCAATCCTTTCCAGTATCGTCAACTACTTTCATAATAATTTTGTTTAAAGTTTCAACGGATTCTTAGTAGATTAATGAAATAGATAAGAGTAAATAGGCCAAGGAGGAATACTTTTTCTAATGTTGGTTGATTCTACTTCACCATTTTTTTAGGCTAGTAAGGTGAAGAAAAACTTAGTTGAATGTCGAAGGCATGACAAATTTTCCGTAGGGTTTTGTTTTTGAATTGTTTTTCGTTATCAGTGATGAGACAATGAGGAGCACCAAAGCGACAAATGATGTGATGGTTGATGAATTCACATATTTTCTTAGTTTTTGTAGAAATAAGAGGTATGGATTCTACCCATTTAGTTTAGTATTCAATAGTGGTAATAATTTATTAATGACGTTGGGAAGAATGAGGATTCATCTCTCCGACAAGATCCAAACCCCATTGAGAAAAATGCCAAAGGTCTCATGTGAATTGTAAGGAATGACTAGGTGTGTGATGAATATTAGCATGTTGTTTACACTTCACACAACGTTTGACATAATCACAACAATCATGGTTTAAGGGCGGCCAATAATATCTCAGAAGGAGAATGCGTTTAGCGATATCTAAACCACTGAAGTGACCTCCACAAATTCCGTCGTGAAATTCCTTGATGGTGTAGGGAACTATATAACTTATAAGGCATCGTAAGAGGATACCATCAAAGCCACATTTATAAAGAAGACAACCCATGATGACATAGCGAGAAACACTTTTGAGAAAGGCCCAGTTTCCATTGCAAGTAAGATCTGGAGGTAGAATTGAAAGGGAAAGGTAGTCCACAAACTGTTTATACAAAAGGTCACATGGGTTAGTTTCAATGGTTGTAACAAGGTTGACATCTTGAAATAGATAAAAAGGTGATTGTAACCTTTGTACTGTGACAAATTTTTTTGAGTTGGAGGATGAAGCGGGGATCTGAGAAGAAAGAAATACCATGGTATCCACAAATTTGTTAGTGAAACGCGGTGAAAAAAAATCAAAGGTAGTCAAAATTATGTCCACGTGATGCTTATACTTTTGGATTATTTCTTTACAACACTGGTATATACCATTCACTTCGTTTATAAAAAATTGGGAATCGCCAAAGATATTAATTGATTTAGCATCTAAGGAAATGGCGTCTTGAAGACCTAATACGAGTGCTTCATATTCGACAGTATTGTTAGTAAAATCAAAATCTAGTTTGAAATATAATGGCATAGGCTCAACATCAAGAGGAATGAGGATAACGCATGCACCACCCCAATGCAAACATTTGGAACCATCAAAGAATAAGGTCATCTGGTAAACAGTGTAATCCAAAGAGATGGTAGTGATGGATTCATCCTAGAAATCGAAGTTATAGGATTGATTTCCAGAGAGGGGTTCATCTTCTAGTTGGTCAGCGATGGTTTGTCCTTTGATAGATTTTTGATGAGTGAATTCAAGGTCTAGGTCTACAAGAAGAATGAGCCAATGTGTAGCACATTGATGCTAGTAGGGCTAAGCGTACATGTAATGTAAGGGGTCCATATTGATGAAAATGAAGGTTTTGTGGTTAGGTAGGTAATGACGAAGTTTAGTGGTGAAAAAAACTAAGGCTAAGAAGAGTTTTTTGGCGTGAGTGTATCTAGTTTCATAGTCCAAAAGGGTATAGATTATATAATAAATAACTTGCTCCTTGTGTTGGTCGTCATGATGAACGAGCATGAAACGTAAGAAATGATAGTATTAGGAAACTAAAAGAAGGCACTAGATTTTTTCTTTGACAAGAAGGGAAATGCGATGATACATTTTCTGCAGCTTTTGTTTTACGAGTTTAGCTTCAGGGATAGTTACGATATTGTGGACCAAAATTTTTCGGTCAATACCAGGATTATCAACATAGGACCAACCAAAGGTGTTGATATGATCCCAAAGGAAAGAAGTAAAGCTTTATGTTTAGCAACATCTAAAGATTGGCCTATCTATAGAATGTGTGGGTCGTCTTGAGTGTCAATATTGATTTCGATGGTTGATTCATTTAACATGGTTTTTGTCTCATAAGGAAATGACTAGTGAATATAAGAATCTTCCACACCAAGGTAGGTGAGAATAGACTCATTGTCTTGACATTGAATGACATTAATAGGTGTATTGTCATCGATCATGTCAGGATATAGGAAGGGAAGAGAAGATGGAGCCTCGCCATCTTGTTGATAAATCAGAGGTCCCAGGGAAATGGTGTTCACAAAAAAAAGTTAGGAGAAATGGATTCTGGATCCATATACTCCATAGGTGAAGGTGGTGAAGGCTATAAATGGGGTGAAGGAGGGTCATCGTCTTCAATGAGTCCGACACAGGATTTCTTAAAAGATAGTTTTGTAAAACCAATACCACTTCGGTCTTTATGTTTACCTATGGTGCATGGGATGACAGTATGGTGGCCTTGTTCATAGAAAAAGAATCCAAAACCCTTCCATGCACAACAATGGAGGAAGGTGTGGGAAAAGCAATGGTTGGTGAGAGATTGAAGGTCCGATGAAAATGGTCGTGTTTGGGTATGCGGCTCGGGCGAGTAGGTAAAAGTATCAAGTCCCCCATACATTAAGTTGGTGCGAAGGTGGGGAGGACCATAAGGGGAAACATCGCCAATGTGGTGATCATAGCGGGGATGTTGGCGAAGGTTACCATAGTCTTGAGGAGTAAGGAATGTGTCAATGTTATACAGGTGGTACTCCCCTAGAGTGAGACATTGAAAAACACCTTTTAAGGGATCGGTAGGTAGTATGTGGGTACTGGAAATGGATGAATTACTGGGCGGCAAAGAAGAATAAGAATTGGTTGGTTTAGAAGTAGATGGATTAGTGCATGGGTTAGCTACAGAGGTTACGACTGCAATGGGAATATAGGAGTTAGGTGTGGGAGAGGTAGTGGCAATGTTGGTGGAAGGGGTTATGGGTGAAGGAGAGGTGGCGGTGATGGAATATTTTTTAACTGGTATAAGGACATCATTAGGTCTATACAACATGTTATGGGTTTTGAATGGTGAAGGGTCAACTAGAACGGTATAGTTATGTTCTTCATGTTAAAATTTTACACAATGATGTAAGGTTAAAGGAACGCAACCCATGATGTGGATCCAAGGTCGGCCAAGCAACAGGTTGTACTGGAATTCCCCCTCTAAGATGTAGAATAATTATAGAATTGTACGGGGGCCCACACGAATGTGGAGAATGAAGGTGCCAAGGGTCAAATTTATGGCATCATTGAATGAACACAACATAACTAGGTTATTATACATGTAATTAGCAGGGATGCACATTTAGTTGTATGCATGGGAAGATATAATGTTGATGTTGGCACCACCATCGATCATAACATGTATATTATCAATGTATACGGAGATGAATAGGGTGGGATTAGGATCATCTGATTAGACAGGTAAAATCTCATCATCAGAGAAACTGAGAGCGGTTACTTGATGAGTGGTAGTGGGTGCAGAGGAAGGTGATGAAGTGGTGAGAGATGCCACATGGTGAGGAGTGGTCATGGATGCCATAGGAGTTGGGTCATTAGGTAAAACCTCAATAGATTACAAAACCTCCATGAGGGCCTGTCGGTGAGACTTAGAGGTTTGGACAAGTTCATATAATGACATTTTGAGAGGATATTGGTATAATTTTCTGATCATTGTACGATCAGAAACCCTGTCAGAAATAGGGTATGGGGTCCCTCGAATGGTGATTCTTGGTGTGGGTGTAGATGGGCTAGTTTCTTTCTCCTTTCCTTTGTCTTTCTAGGCACGAGTGGCAATTCTAACCATATTAATGTGGGGTGAGGGAGCATCTGACACATGATAAGTGTAGCGGAAAGATGGGAAATAGAATGATGAGGGAATATACTTGTGTTGTGTAAAGAAGGCGACGCATTAACGTTTGGGTAGAGGTTTGGCTAGCTCTCATATGTGAACCATATTGATCTTGAATGTTAGAGGTGGATAAAAGGGTTGTGGAGGTGGAGATGAAGATCGTTGGATAGGTAAGGGATGAGGGTGTGTGGTGATAGGTGATAGGTGAAGGGGGAACAAGGTCCTCATCTAAAAGATCATCGTCATAAAAAATTTCTTTAGAAGGACATAATTAGAGCAGAACATTCTCTAGAGCCGTATAATTTTCTACATCATGGCCTAGCACATGATGGTAGGTGCAAATTTTTGTATCATCAAACCTTTCTAGTTTAGGTTTGAGTGGCTCGTAAGGTATAAGTGGCGGAAATGTGATGACAATGGTCTCTAAAAGGTTTGATAAGATTTTTGCATAAGACTCTTCCAATGGATCACAATGGGAGGTAAGAGTGGGTCTGGATGAAAGTGTGGGTGATTTTGGTAGGAGAGGAGCCATGGGAGGTAGACTCAGAGGGGGAATAGGTTTGACCACTGGTTTGGCAGGTTGTACTATTTTAGGTTTGGGTTACACCTTCTTAGGTAAAGGTGTAATAGATGAGCTAGTGATAGAAGGTGTTGTAGATTTGACTACCTCTTTAGAGGGTAGTTGGTTTTTCAACTTTGGTTCCACCTTCTTGGGTAAAGTTGAAGACAACATGCGTGATGTAGAATGGAAGGCAGATGGTGGAAGAGGATGGGTTATCCAAGGTGATAACGAAGGTACGGTGAAGGTTTTTGGAAGAGGTGAGGTGGAGGGTATTGGTTGAAGTGTGGGGAATACCATAGGTAGGTACGAGGCTACTAGAAGTGGTGTGGGTATAGGTGGTAAATATGTTGCATGTGATAGAAAAGGTGTACGTTGTTTAGGTAAGTTAGGTGTAACAGAGGTTCGTGATGGGGCGATGGGTTGCTATGTTTTTAGTTTACCTTGGATAGGAGGTTACTTGGCCAAGGTGGATGGGTGAGGTCCTAGGATAGATGGAAGTGGTGAAGGTGACAAAGGGGTAGTAGCTAAAATTGGTGTATACAACCTAGAAGGTTAGGTCTTCCTTTTAGTTAGAGGTATGGTTTTGCACAGGTTTGTGAAGATGTGGCTAAATCCAATTTGACAAGAGGATGGACTAGACTAGATGTAGGCTTGACCCCCAATGTGGTGATGGTTCTCGATGTGGTGGAAGGTTTAGGTGCATGTAGGTTCTTAGGCATATGAATAGGTTCGATTGTTGGTAAGGGTTTAGGTATAGGCGAGGGTGATGAAGAAGAGGCATGGTTGTTTGAAATACCTTTGGATAAATCATAGATGTGTTAACATATGAAAATTGAATTTGTGTTGAAAAAGGTATCCAAAGGCGTCCCCAAAGCATGGAATTATCAACATAATCTAAGCAGTCAGCTAGGCGTGAAAATGGCATTGTTGTGGGAGGAGATGATGTTGATTTAGTAGTAATCCCTGTAAAAAAATGTGACTCTTTCGGTAAGAGAGCCTAGAGAAAATCAACAAGGTCTTGGAAGGCTAATGGGGAATGGTCACCAACAGGTAGTGGTGCTTCTAAAGGATCCCCTATGGGTAGGGGAGATGATGGGTAGGATGAGGTAGGTTCCTCTTTCGTTGGAGAGGAAGGTGAGCCTGACTTTCCTGTGAGTAACAAAGTTAACACCATAGGTTATTCATTAGGTTGTGAGATGAGTGGTGAAACGGAATCGATAGATATTGTGGACTCCTTCGTGGGTGAAGGGGGAGATGAAGGAGACTCCTCTATGGGTGAAGGAATAGATGAAATAGGCTCCTCTATGGGTAAAGGTGCTCGTGCAAGAATCTCCTCGATAGAGGGGATAGAAGGAAATTGAGAAAGGGTTGGTATGACTTTGATAACAACATGAACTTCACAGACATTATTGTCATTAGTCGAAGGTTCTCCAGTTTTGTTAGATGACAGATTGTGATTAGGAAACATATTCTTGAAGATATAGAAGTTCTAATTAGCTGGTGTGTTTGGGTTGTCCAAGATGAGATCTTCATTGTCTAACATTTCTTGGACAATGTTTTTGAAGGTGATACAATTACCATCGATGTGACCTTTAACATGATGATAGTTATAGTAACCATGTTCCTTATACCATACAGGCATAAGACGAGTGGGGTTAAAACCAATATGTGGCTTGATGGGTGGAAGAGAAATTGCTTCAGCTTTTAGAAGTTTTTCTAAAACATAAGAATAGGGATATCCTATGGGAGTGTACTTTCATTTCTCCTACCTCAACTGAAAAGCTTGAACAGAAGAAAGGTTGGAAGAAGGTTTTGATTGATTAGATGGGTGAGATGGGCTAACTTTTAAAATTACAACATTGGAAGATCCTTTGGTTTTGGAATAATTGTTTTGGGATTTGGAAGAGGAAGAGGCAACGTTTGACTTGAATGAAACATTTTTTACACAATTAAATTTTCTTCTCTTATATGGCACGGATTTCAAGTTTTCTAGCCATGGTGAATGCTTCATCAAATGTACGGAAGGTTTGGACTTAGAGATTTGGTGAGACGTGTCTGGAAAAATCCATGGTGAACAACTCTATAAGCTCTGTTTGAGGTAGTTGGAATATAAGCTGGTTGATGAGGCTTCGCCAACAAGCAACAAAATCTATGATAGATTCATCTTCGTATTGTCGTGTTGAGTACAAGTCGGTCATGGTGACCTTCTTGACGATATTGATCAAAAAATGGTCCAAGAAGGCTTAAGCCACTTGGTTGAATGAGTAAATGGAATGTCAACGTAAACCACTATAACAATACAATGCAGGTCCTGTCAAGGACATTGGGAATGTCCATAAGAGTAGAGCTTCATCATCGATTAGATAACACCCATGTTTGAAAGACTGCAAGTGTTGTTACGGGTCCTCTTTGTTGTTGAACTATTTGAATTTGGACATTTCCTAATGTGTAGGTATGGACGAATGGGAATATACGGATGAATGGGCTCATTACAGATTTTGTCATTTATCAAAGAGTTTCTAGAGCTAGAAACTGATACTTCCAATGTTTGCATCTTTTCCATCATCATTTTAATAAGGTTGTTGGTAGGTTGTGATGACTGGGCACTCCCTGTAGTATAAGGGGGTAGATGATGAATGTATGATGAGGAAGGCATCCTAGTATATGGTGGTGATAAGTACGAGAATTGTGAGGTGGGAATAAATGTAGGTGCAAAAGATCATGAATAAGCGATAGATGAGATAGGTCGCTGTTGGTGATATGTGTAAGTAGGTGGGGTGGATGTAGTGATTCTTCTAGTGATTGGAGGTAAAGACTGTGGGATGGAGAGGAAAATGTTTTAGAATGGAGTATGGGTTGTCGACACCATGGGTAGTTGTGATGCAATAGGTATATACGAGGTGGTGGGTGTAAACGGGGCTATGCTCAAGGTGTTTGATGAAGGAATGGTTGACACCATAGGAGAGACTAACGTCAAAAGTGCGATCGATGCCATAGGTGTCACATATATTGATGATGTGGGATTAAGTTGGGATACTATGGGTGGTAAAGTGGAAGAAGGTAAGGCTGAGCTATACTAGCCGATGCAGAAGTAAGTGTGAGGGCATGAGGAATGGACACAAGCATGTCGTATACCAGTTTTCTTGATGAATCTCGAGTGGATGAATGGGCAAGATAATATTGTAAGGCATCAGGGTTTTGGTCAAGGAGTCTTGCGAACTCCTCGTCACCGGTACTGATGATAATGGGCTGAGTAGGATCCATAGGTGACAAGATGGAAGGTGGAGAGGGCTAGGAGGGAGCTAAAACCATATGAGTTGGCATAGTCTTAGCAATTTGCTCTCTATAAATGACACAGAAAAATAAAAGGAATGGAGAAAATATGTTCCAAGAGGCAAAAATTGGTCGTTATTTTAATTAAAAATTAAAACACAGGAACCGAAGGTGGTTGAGTTAATCGATGAAGGTGATAGAGGGTGACCATTGACAGTTAGGGTGACTGATACCGGTTACTTTGGAATAATCAAAAGTTTGATAAATGTGGTAATAAATGATGTAAATGACACAAAATATGGATTTGATAGTGATTTCAAAGGTCTATAGGTATGATGATGTAACTGAGAAACCCCAGAAAGAATAAAAATGTGATGAGTGTTGTTTTTGTGAAATAACCCAAAAAATAAGGAAACTGAAAATGGTTATGTAAACCAATGATGGTCAGATGTAAAATGGTGACGATTGCTGGACCAACGCCGGTCACTGTGAAAGTTGAAAAGATGAAGAAAAATGGGATTTAGTGATTTATCTCAGATAGAATACCAACCCAGAAACCTGAGTATGGTAATGATGAACCCTAACACACTCAAAAACAGTCAGAATGCACCAACTATGATTATGGAACATGAAAGGAAGAAAAGAAATGGATAAAGCGACCTCTTAACTCAAAACATAAATCAAGAAAAAACTAAGAAACATGAAATCTTATTGGTGAACTTTATGTTTTAGCTTATACTATTTAGGACTGACTTGTGAATAGAAAAAAGTTTTTAGTTTGATAGAAGGTACCCTATGAAAAGCCAAAAACTAAGGATGGTTTTAGGTAAAGTTTTGGTGGGGGTGGTCCTTTCTCTGAGATAATGATTGGACAGAGAAACCAGTTGGGCATCTACTGTCAATCCTCTAATCATGTGACCATTAACAGCTTCTTCCAGGTAGGATAATGTTTAAGAAGTTGTGTAAATTATTTAAGTGGTTTGGTATAAAGAGTGTTCAAAGTGAACTATGATTGGATTAGTCAACCATCAGCTGGGCATGACTTCCAGCATATAGGTTGCCCTAAATTAATGTGAGCTACAATGCAACAAACCAGAATGAAATGTAAATGTTTTAAGCCCAAATCCACAATTATGTTCAATGTAGCAAATGGAGAACATGAAGAGGAATGCTCTTTCACTAATGCAATGCAGTAGAAAGAAATACGTGTTCTTTTTAAAGCACCAAAAGCATGATTTATTTTAGACAATAGAAAGAAGGAGAATATTCTAGAGAATAAAATTAATGTGAATATTTTTCAAAGGGAAATAAACACACAATTTTTACCTAGGAATGAAAAATTGCAATAGAACCCTTGATGGGTCCCACCTGGCGTGCCAAAATGTTTCACCGGATTTTTAGTAGATTAATGAAATAGATAAGAGTAAATAGGACAAGGAGGAATCCCTGTTGTAATATTGGTTGAAGGTGGTGCGTGCACTTCTGATTTCATAATCCAAACTGATTATGTGAGCTTCTTTCTGGCTAGGAGGAACTACCTCAAATGCAAAGCAAAACCACAAAACATAGTTAATAGAAAATGGTTATTGGATTTCCTAACGTGAGCTAGATCTAGGAAGGGTGATATTTCCTCGACGGTTTTCAATCCATTGATATATAATTCAATATAAAATAAATAAACATGTAAAAAAAAGAATCTAATGTTAGTGTTTTAATTTAGGTATCTCATATTACTATCAATGTCAATCCAATTAAATGCTTTAATAATTAAATCGGTGAAGGTCCTAGATCAAGTT
The DNA here is from genome assembly GCA_019776745.2 of Taxus chinensis. NCBI lineage: Eukaryota > Viridiplantae > Streptophyta > Pinopsida > Cupressales > Taxaceae > Taxus > Taxus chinensis. The sequence continues at coordinate 415,772,852 of CM034154.1, forward strand.
GTAGGTGCGATAGGTGGTCTGAGGGTCACAGACAGGGTCTGGGTAAGATTTGGTGTAGTTTGGGTTGATTTTGGATGATTAGGAAGCTAGTTGGTTTAAGGTAGTTTACCAGGCACAAAGACTGATGTCAGTCAGGATATGACCAATGATGGTTAGGGTATGACCGATAACAATTCAAGATGATCGATCTCGATTACTGTGAGTAGTGGCAGAATGTCAAAGCAGGTGCCCATGCTCTCTCTGTTTCTACACAAAGAGATGAGAAGGTCTATGATGAGGTTCTAGATAGGGTATTAGGCTTGAGTGAGGTTTTTGTGAGGCTTTTGGGGTGTTAAAGTCAATTTAGTGAAAGTCTAAGTGGAGGAACAATAACCGACATCAGTCTGGTGACCGATGTCGATGATGAGGAAATCGACGACGGTTAAGATAACTGGCATTGGTAGGGGAAACTTGGTGAAATTTGATAAAATATTATTTGGGGCTTCTCTATGATTGCACAGAGAGTGAAGGGGGACTACTTGGGTTCATAATAAGGTAAGGAAAACTCAAGAAAGTATAAAGGTTAGGTAGGGAGAGCCATAAGGTTGCGGGTGGGTGGATAGGTAGATAGGTAGGAAGGTGGGGATGGAGGAATGCAGGGAAGAACCAGATCTAATAACAAAAGATAAAGAACCTATTAAGTAAGTACATAAATTATGCAAAATAAAATGCACTTACTTGTATTTGCAAGCCTACTTGGTGACGAAAGGTGATGATCAATCTGTGAAGAACTTGGTGGTCAGTGTCACGGCAATACTTCCCATAGTGCTCCTGTGAACTCCAATACCTTTGGATCAGTCTCAGGTACTTACTTGGGCCTCTAGCTGAATGTTATATGTCGTCTTGATGATGAGAAAACATTGGTTTGTGCTTGAATGCAGATAGCTCTCTCAAAACTCGAAGTGACCAACCTGGGAAAAAGGTTACAAAAATGTATAAATGGTAACCAACAATGGTTAGGGTGACTGGTGTTGGTGGCGAGTTAACCAGCGTCGGTTAGGGCAGGAAATCCTAGGTTTACCAAAAATAGTAGATCTTGGCTATTTTGGTGTGCTCTTCTTGTCGCTCTATGTCTCAAGTGATAGTTAGCGCTTAGATAAATGGGAGTGTTGTTGAAGGAATAGGAATTTAATGTTAGGGTTATCATAAGTCTCAGTTGGTTAAGATCAGTAGAGACTGGATCTTAGTTAATAAATAGGTTAAGAATAAGTCCATGGTGAGGTGTTTAGGTGATGTGGTTAGGTGAGGTGTAAATTAACCTAACTAAAGTAATTAAATTAATAAATAATGTGAGGATGGACATTAATTTAATTACAAGTAATTAAATTAATATGGATGTGGGGTAAAGGGGTCGTGGTTGGGTGAACACGTTATGTAAACTTATTGAAAGGGGACTAAGGGGAGTGTGACCCAAATTTGGTGTCTACAGGACCCTGGTCCTTGAAACATTAAAATAAATAAATGAAATTTACATCAAGATCGGTCATTCGTGTATGGGAAGTGTACCCTTTGGTCCCCCATCAATTGGATTTCCCGTCCTTTTGGCCTACTTTTGTGGAGCATATGTCTATAGCTTTCGAACCCCTTGGTTTGCCTATCATTTGAATCATCGGTAGCACATCTTGTTTCAGTAACCCCTAGGACTGGGAAAACATTTTATGAAACACATGACACACAAACACTAGTGTTCCCTATGGATTACCCATACAAATGTTCATTGTTCTTGTCTGACGTTGCAGTATTAGAGCCGCAAGACAAAAAGGCGTAAATGTAGACACTAAAAATTTGCACTTTCCTATCTTCATTTAATCATCTCTTTCACAATATATCGCCGCATTAGATTAATTATGTCAATACGATAAATATAAATAGTTCCTCATATACACTAATATTATATCCCATGATATTTTAATTCACCTAAGTAAGCTCTCTAAATATTATTCAAAATTCCCCCTAATTCCTTGTCTCGACACTCTATCATGGGTATTTTTATAAATCCCCCATTATCTTATCAAAATCTTATATTATAACAAAGAATCATATATTTTTACGTTTGATATATCTTAATCAAACAACCTAATCCATATCCTAAACAAACCTAGGATAAATTAGAACATATCTAACTAATAAATTCCTTTCCCTGACATCTCATTAGACAACATGACACTTTCAAAATTGACCAACAAACCCTCTTTTGAAATTTCTAACAAAAGGCTCAAATTAGGAATTTGTTCCAAAACAAACTCAAGAATCTCAAAATTGTCATTGATTGTTAAATCACCAACGATTATTTGATCCCAAATTACAGCCTCCTTACGAGATCATCTTCTCGTAGTCTCAAACCTCAGTCTTCTATCAAGGCATGTTATTGACATATTACATCAACGATGACATGATATCATCCAAGTACTAGCATTCACGCTCACCAAGAAATCCTAAAAAAAATGGATTTTACTCGACAACCAACATTTCACCAGTTATCTTCAAGCCATGTCCTTCACACTTGTTTAAGGTCAAGTTTCATCCTGAAATCCTATTTTATCATTTCAAATGCTTTATTTGATTTATTAGCCCTTTGAAATTTTGTAGCTTTAAACCATATTGACCAAAAATTACAATTTTATTATGTTGTTAATATCTTCCAAAATTGCCATCTAGTTATTGAATCGCCTGCGATTCCTACACATTTGGCTTACCTATAACATTTATCTAGTTTTATGTATCTTTTCAATTATATTCTTGTTGCTATTAACACCTTTGTCAAGCATGGATTTTCTAGATGGCTTTAGGTGGAAAAGGGCATGAGATAACTAGCATCCATTCATCACTTGTCATCCACCATCCATTACACTAGGAACAATATGATGTTCTCCATGACTTGGAATTGTGCGCGATTCACTCAGCCCCTCTAGACCAACTACAAAACATATTCGAATCCACTCATAGGATTTTTGCGGCCACGTACAAGTTTTGGGATGCCTATTTCAAAGTTTTATGTCTTTAAGTTGACTTAGCATGGTTTAATACCAGTATGAAGCCCAATAAGAAGAATTAAGCTCTGGAGATGAATCTGAAGATCCGATCGATTCATAACAATCTGATTCTGAATCTAATTCTGATATAGAGGAGGAAGAGCCAAAGTATGTATCTAACTTCTTTATAGAAGACCTCTGTGACTACAAGAATTCAGACTATCCTGAAGATTTTGATTTTACTGAAGAGGAAGATTCACCTTCATCTGAAAACTTTGACACCGATGTAGACTCCTACTTTTGAGCCATAGTTTATATATCTCATATTTCATCATCTATTATATATATTTGTAATAAAATCTGAATTTGTCATAACATTTACCATCAATTATATCATGTTTCATTTTCAAAACCATTTGATTGTGTAAACAACAAGTTGACATCCTTGCGAGGAAGTCATGTGGCTTCTAGGGAATAGCCTTTGCTAGGAAACATGCTTACTATTTTTACTAATAAATATTTTGTGCAGTGTTTGTGATTGCAGTGTCATTTGCAGGATCGTAGTTAATTCCTTTGATACATGGAGAGAAACATTCAAACATTGACCATAAACATCCATAGGTACTGTTATCCAAAATTCACCCCTAGGGTAAATTTTGATAACATGCATCAAATTACTTAGTCACAGGCAAATAAATTGATTTAGGGCCAAAAAATCATGTTTCTAGGGTCCCCTCAGAATTTTTCTAACTCTCTTGTACATGTTGAAAAGAGCAAGTTCTGAGAAAAGGTGAAAAGGCTGCAAAAACAAGCTTGGGCCAGGAAAAATCACGAAAAATGGCTAAGTCCTAGTCTTCACAACAGTCGGGACGTGAGGGACATCTGGGCGCGAATCTGCTGAAAGGCCGCTAGGCAGTCTGCAAGGCAAAGGAACATCAGGGCTGTCGGGACGCGCGGGATGCGGAAAGCTGGTTCGGCCGAAGGAGAAGAAAATCGACTAACTGCTCTGGGACATTTGGGACAAGAAGACGTGAAGGTACGCGAACCGGCCGAATCGGGCCAACCGGAAGAATTTTTCCCAGACAGTCCAGGACATGTGGGACAAAGGGACGCATGGGACGCGGATAGCCGAAGGAGCCGAAAGCCAATCAAGCAACGCCACGTGTCATCGGCCGAATGAGGGACGAGGAAGCCCATTTCGGGTGGATCGGAAGTTTTTGTCCCAGACAGTCTGGGACATCTGAGACAAATGGACGCGCTGGACACGAAAGAGCCGGCAGACCCGCGGACCAACCAAATCATGACACGTGTCACAAGGAGAAAAGTCTAAAAAGTTCAAAGGGCGAGGTTTCAAGCACTAACCCGAACCAATAAAAGGAGGACACGTGTCCAATGAGGAAGGGAAGCTCGGAGCTCGGGAAGGAGTTAGAGAGTTTAGCAAGAGTTTTGGCCGAAAAGCTAAAAGAAAAGGTCTACCCTGTGCCCCTGTAGACCAATTAATGCATGCCACGTGTCCCAAGTGGCGGGGGCGCAGAAGGAAAGTGGAAAATGTTCCAATATCACAAAAGGCAAAACTTTCAAGGAAAAACCCGCGGGACAACAGAGGAGAGAGAATTACGTATCCAATCAGCGCTTGACACGTGTCGTCCAGGTGGCAGAGCGCGGGAAAGATCTTCAAAACACATTTTCGCCTGTTTTGTGCCCTAAATCTTCAGATCTCCATATCTTTTGATCCAGAGCTCATATTTGCATGTTCTTTATATCAACAGAAAGCTTATGAAATTCTCTACATTATTCCGGGGTTAATCTTGAATTTTGGTTCAGTATGGAGAGAGAAAGTTGAGAAACGGCTCTGACACATGTTCATGCCCAAAAGTGACATTTTAGCGACCAAATTAATGCAGAATGGGTCGCATTCTCCTCCAAATCGGGTCAAAGATGGCAAGGTATGGGTTTGTAAGGTTCCCCATGCCATTTTAATGCATCTGTAGTCAATGAGGAATGGGCTTGCATGTTTTCCCACATTTCTCTCTCCTGGGCTCGACCCATGCAATGTAAAAGCCAGATTTGGCTCATTTTAAAAATAATAATTACAAGTTGTTCATCTGTTCGGCTCTGCCCTCCCTTCTTTTCCTTCTCCAGGGTTAAAAATGGAGTTCGAACCTCCTCCCTGCTCTGTAATGGCATTTTTTGCCTTTTACTAATGAAATGATGTTCTGTGCAAACTTCTGAAGCAACAAAAAAACGTGTTTTGTGATGCATATGTCCATCCTTGCTCGTTGTTCGCTCTTTTTCCTCTTGCCTCTCTTCATTGTAGGTATTTGTGCATGTTTGAATGTTCATTGCAGGTTTGGAGCTGTGTTCATGGAGTTTTGGGACATTTTCTGTGTGAAATCTATCCTTGGGCCTGTGATGCATCTGTCCATCCTTCCCATTGCTCACCTCTCTTTGTTACATGGTAGTTTTGATAGATGTCCAACATTCTCCTTCTCTGGTGTATCACCGTTTTAGTGTAGGCTTTTGTTCTTTTCCTTTTTCTCTCTCTCTCTGTCTCTTTGGCATGGTTAGATTAGGATTAGATTAGCTTTCCTGCACTGGAATAGCTTGTGGCAGGTGGTTTAGGAGCAGGAACCAGCCTTCTCTGGAGATTCCTTTCTCATTTCTACAAGTCCCACACTTGGAGAAAGGTTTCAATGTTGTGCAATCACACTAGATGCCTGAAGATCAACTTAGAAACCTGATCAGCATCCAGGGGTGCTGTGATTTTGCATCAACAGTTCTGGCACGCCGGGTGGGACCTTAGAGGTCTTCCATTTCATCTTTTGCAGGTTGGTGTGTTCCTGTGAAGATTTCAGCCTTTGGAGGCACTTGCAAACACATCTGGTGACTCCATCTAATCAGCAACTCATTTCTGAAGTTGCAGACCCGTTTTCCATCCATTTCCTTCCATATTTCTTTCCATCTCTTTCATTCTTTTCCATTCCATGAGGTTGTGCAATCATGACTTCATTTCCATCATGGAATTCACATCAACAACAGCAATATATTCTACCTCCAACATGTTTTAAAAATCCTCCAAATCATCCTTTTGAGCAGATTCAAGATCAGTATGCATACCCATATGAGCAGCAATGCCAAAGTCAGTTTGGCTATGGAGCTTTCCAAGAGCAAGAGTATGCATATAATAAAGACCATCAGATCCAAGACGCTGGTTTGTTGGAGAAAATCCAAAAGATGGAGGTAGAGATGGTGCAGTCCAAAGCAACAGCTCAAATGAGAGCTTTCAGAATTGGTTGCAGGACTCCTTGTCCATGGGGAGGCCCTTTTCCAAGACACTTCAGCCCTCAAGAGAAGCTAGACTTCATGATAAAGATGCTGCCCCAACTTGCACAATGGACAGCAGAAATAGAGGCCTATACATTCGGTGTTGAACAACCTTGTCAATGGGTAAGTTCTACACCATCATCTGGTTTTTCTCTTCCCATTACTCAAGCAACATCATCTCATTTGGACTTGCAAATTTTAAACTCTCCATCTGTTGTCCCAAATGTTGATCCCATGTCTCCACCTCTCAGTCTTCCACCACACCTCAATTCTTCTTTCCTTTTTCCTTCCAAACAGTCATCCTCTCCACAAGAGCTAAAAGAAATCCCCCCTCCTCTAAAGAAACAAGATATTTCATCTCCTTTACCACCACAAAAAATTGTCAAATCAATTGAGTTGCAACCCACCCCTCCTCTTGCATTCCCAATTCCATGTGGGGAAGAAGAAATTGCAAAAATCAGTCATCAAGGACAGCAAGAGGAAGAGCCAAGAAAAGAAGAAATGATTAAGAGCTTAGTAAGTTTGGCTGCCAAGTTTGGTATGACAAAGATCCCCTTGATGGTCAAACCTACAGAAGAGGCTAAGGTTGAACAAATAGTGGTCAGGGCTGATTTTGTTGCAGCAGAAGAAGAAGTTCTTGCAGTCCCAACTTGTCCTCTAGAGCAGCAGATTGAAGAGTTTGACTTGACAAACTTCATGCTGGAGGAGGAGCTCATTCAAGAGCAAGATTGTCTTCGAACATTGGAGGAAGGAGAAGCTGCTCCAGATCCAGCAGTAGAGGAGCACATTCTAGCTGTGGAGGAGAAAGTTGCAGATCCAAGAGCTCTGAGCACAAAGCAGGCTACAGGAGAACCTTCAGTTCTTCTTTCTACTTCACCTCTCTCAAGTTCCAGTGCTGAAGAGGAGTTTGACCTCTCAAACTCAATGTTGGAGGGAGAAAGAAACCATGGTGGTCAAGTTACAGATCAAGAGGACACCATGGAGGAAGTTGAACATTTGTAGCAGGACAGCCATGAGGCAGTTTATCTGTCAGATTTGGAGGACTGTTTTGATGGAGAAGAGCCGGTTGAGTTTCCACCATTCTCTCTTTCATCATCCACATTCCAAACACAAGATTCTGCTATCATGAAGGAGAACATTCATTTGCAGTAGCCTGCATCTTATAACAGCTCTTTGGAATCAAGATTGGAAGATTTTAATCTTTCATGTTCTTCATTGGAGGAAGAGAAAGGACAAAGGAATTTCACCATTGCTTCCACACCATCCATTGAGGGTCTACAAGAAGACTCCACTTTTGGAGTTGAGAATCAGAGCTATGGGCATATCAAATGGATCGAACCTTGCCCAATCAGGTATTTGGCTTCATTGGAGCCAAAGGAGAAGTCACAACCAGTCATGCTTGCTTCTGAGCATGAGGGTGAGCTACAAAGTACCAAGGATCAGCTGTCATACCCCTTCAATCCAAATGCAGAGCAACTAAAAGAGGTATTGAATTTTCCTTCAGCTGATACCTTGATGATTTGGGTGGAATACCAGCTTCTTATTGATTTTCCACTCATCCTAACAGCCATGATCAGCTCCAAATCAATTGCATGGCTGCCACTTTTGAGAAAGGGAAGCTATTTCTCACAACCAATTACAGGGTTTGTTTAGCTTGCCTTTGCTCCCAGTTACAGTAGAGTAGGTAGGTTTGCTTTCAGTAGAAGAAGTGCTTGTGCACACTCTACATGTTCCATTTGGAGCATGTATGATTTTCAGTTCTGTACATAGTTTTGGTGTTGCTGGTTCTGCTCTTGCACAGTTCATTTCAGTGGCATTTTGGTGAGAACAACTCCATGTCCGGTGGGTTTCAAGTGGCTCAAAGGGAGGTTTTCAAAGTTCAGATCAGTTGCAGGTTACAACTCATGACTCCATGCCCAATGAATGCTTCAGGCAACTAGTAACTGCATCTAGCAGGCAGATGACCCCGCTGAGTCACCAAATTGTTATCCAAAACTCACCCCCCAGGGTAAATTTTGATAACATGCATCAAATTACTTAGTCCCAGGCAAATAAATTGATTCAAGGCCAAAAAATCATGTTTCAAGGTTCCCCTCAAAATTTTTCTAACTCTCCTGTCCAGGTTGAAAAGAGCAAGTTCTGAGAAAAGGTGAAAAGGCTGCAAAAACAAGCTTGGGCCAGGAAAAATCACGAAAAATGACTAAGTCCTAGTCCTCGCAACAGTCGGGACGTGAGGGACATCTGGGCGCGAATCAGCCAAAAGGCCACCAGGCAGTCTGCAGGGCAAAGGAACATCCGGGCCGTCGGGACGTGTGAGACGCGGAAAGCCGGTTCGGCCGAAGGAGAAGAAAATCGACTAACTGCTCTGGGAAATTTGGGACAAGAAGACACGAAGTTACGTGAACCGGCCGAATCAGGCGAACCAGAAGAATTTGTCCCAGAAAGTCCAGGACATATGGGACAAAGGGACACGTGGGACGTGGATAGCCAAAGGATCCGAAAGCCAATCAAGAAACGCCACGTGTCATCGGCCGAATGAGGGACGAGGAAGCCCATTTCAGGCGGATCGGAAGTTTTTATCCCAGACAGTCTGGGACATCTGGGACAAATGGACGCGCTAGACATAAAAGAGCCGACAGACCTGCGGACCATCTAAATCATGACACGTGTCACAAGGAGAAAAGTCCAAAAAGTTCAAAGGGCGAGGTTTCAAGCACTAACCCGAGCCAATAAAAGGAGGACACGTGTCCAATGAGGAAGGGAATCTCAGAGCTCGGGAAGGAGTTAGAGAGTTTGGCAAGAGTTTTGGCCGAAAAGCTAAAAGCAAAGGTCTGCCCCGCGCCCCTATCGACCAATCAATGCATGCCACGTGTCCCAAGTGGCGGGGGCACGGAAGGAAAGTGGAAAATGTTCCAAAATCACAAAAGGCAAAACTTTTAAGGAAAAACCAGCGGGACAACAGAGGAGAGAGAATTACGTATCCAATCAGCACTTGACACGTGTCGTCCAAGTGGCAGAGCGCAAGAAAGATCTTCAAAACATATTTTCGCCTGTTTTGTGCCCTAAATCTTCAGATCTCCATATCTTTTGATCCAGAGCTCAGATTTGCACGTTCTTTATATCAACGGAAAGCTTATGAAATTCTCTACATGATTTCGGGGTTAATCTTGAATTTTGGTGCAGTCTGGAGAGAGAAAGTTGAGAAACAGATCTGACGCATGTTCATGGCCAGAAGTGACATTTTAGCGACCAAATTAATGCAGAATGGGTCGCATTCTCCTCCAAATCGGTCAAATATGGTAGGGTATGGGTTTGTAAGGTTCCCCATGTCGTTTTAATGCATCTGCAGTCAATGAGGAATGGGCTTGCACGTTTTCCCATGTTTCTCTCTCCTGGGCTCGACACATGTAATGTAAAAGCCAGATTTGGCTCATTTTAAAAAAAAAAATTACAAGTTGTTCATCTGTTCAGCTCTGCCCTCCCTTCTTTTCATTCTCCAAGGTTAAAAATGGAGTTTGAACATCCTCCCTACTCTGTAATGGCATTTTTTTCCTTTTACTAATGAAATGATGTTCTGTGCAAACTTCTGAAGCAACAAAAAAATGTGTTTTGTGATGCATCTGTCCATCTGTGCTCATTTTTCACTTGTTTTCCTCTTGCCTCTCTTCATTACAGGTATTTGTGCATGTTTGAATGTTCATTGCAGGTTTGGAGCTGTGTTCATGGAGTTTTGGGACATTTTCTGTGTGTAATCTATCCTTGGGCCTGTGATGCATCTGTCCATCCTTCCCATTGCTCACCTCTCTTTGTTACATGGCAGTTTTGATAGATGTCCAAAATTCTCCTTCTCTGGTGTATCGTCGTTTTAGTGTAGGCTTTTGTTCTTTTCCTTTCTCTCTGTCTCTGTCTCTTTGGCATGGTTAGATTAGGATTAGATTAGCTTGCCTGCACTGGAATAGCTTGTGGTAGGTGGTTTAGGAGCAGGAACCAGCCTTCTCTGGAGATTCCTTTCTCATTTCTGCAAGTCCCACACTTGGAGAAAGGTTTCAATGTTGTGAAATCACACTGGATGCCTGAAGATCAACTTAGAAACCTGATCAGCATCCAGGGGTGCTATGATTTTGCATCAACAGGTACCTCTAAACCCCACCATTTCAAAGTTTGGTAAGTTTTATTATCTTGCTTATTAGGTTAAGTTGTAGAGTAAAATTTACTCTAAACAGTTTGTTTGCATATGTGTGTGTGAATGTGTGAATACATACATGTGTACACGTGTGTGTGTGTGTGTGTGTGTCTGTGCATGTGTGTGTGTGTCCATGCATGCATGTGTGTGTTTGTGCGTGTTTGTGTTAGTGTGTCTATGTGCTTGTGTGTGCATGGGCTCCACATGTGTGCATGTTTGTGTGTGTGAGTGTGCACATGTGTGCGTGTATGTGTGTGTTATGTGTGTGTGTGTGTGTACATGTGTGTGTGTGTGTGCACATGTGCGTTCGTGCATGTGTGTATGCATGTGTGTTCATGTGTTTATGTGAGCGTACGCGCACGCATGTGTGTGTGTGTGCACATGTGTGTGCGCATGTGTGTGTTTGGTTTTATGCTTTTTCGTGTGCATGTGCTTGTGTGTGTGTATGTATGCATGTGTGTGTAATGTGTGTGTACATGTTCATATACATGTTCGCATGTGTGTGCACGTGTGTGTTTATGCATGTATGTGTGTGTGTGCGTGTGTGTTTTTGTGTACATGTGTGTGTGTGTGTGTGCATGTGTGTGTGGTTCATGTTTTTATTGTGTACCTGTGCATACGTACATGTGTGTATAGTGTGTGTGTTGTGTGTGTGTGTGTGTGTGAATATCAAGAGAAACCTCTCAGACAAGATAAACACTTCATGATTTTTGGTAATTTGAAATAGTAGAGAAGAGGGGAAGGGAAAGAAAGCAACACATACTCATCATCTAATGAATCGAATATTATGTTAGTACGATGAACTCTCCTCCATCAGCAGAAGGATCATGGTATATTAGAGTTATATGTTGATATGAACCAATGATATTAAGTATTATGGGATTAATATTTTGAAAGAGCAAGGATATTAGATTCATAGAAGAAATGTCATAATACACTAAAAATGCATATTGATTTTGGTGTAGTGAGACATGTGTTTTAGGATACAATTAAAAAAGGTTTTCTTTCATATCATATAGTTATATAACAGAAGAAAGGAAGGTCAAGAAAACAAACATACTCATCTTGCAACCAATAAACTAGTATTCTCTTAGGAAGGCCATGTCCATTGTGGTCTCACTCTCATTGGCATAAGGAGCATGGTCTTCTTGGGTTAATATTATGGATATTAAAAAATGGAAACCTAGGGAAGCACATATTGTGCTCCTCTTGCCTCCTTTTCCATCTGAGTAGGGATTGTTAGTACTAGTGGCTACTATAGAAAGGAAATATGGGTAGGAGGCACTTAATCCCTTCTGATAGAGCCCTTTGCACTAGACTCCCTCTGTATTTTGGTGTTACATTGGCATGTGATTGATTCTCTTTGTATATTATGTTATTATTAATAATATGACTAGTACAAATATCTTAAATACATCTATTTGAAATACACCAAAATATGTCAATTTCAAGTTTCTTATCTTGAAATTTTCCTGTACTTTAATACCCAATTCAGATATCCTCTTAAGTACATTTTATAATTGCTTCTATGACTCTAAAATCCTAATACCACATTTATTATTAACTATATTACATTTTGTTCTATGATTCCACTAATTCTTGACAAATGGCATCAACAAAAAACATGCTATTATGTTAGTCCCAAAATATATTAACGAGAAAAAATGGCTCCCAAACTCTACCGTATGGCTAGGATATTATTATTTTCTAATTGAATTCTCAATGTGAAGATAAAAAAGCATTCAAGAAAATTCCAAAAGAGTATCAAATTTAAGGTTGAAACTTCCCTATGAATGTCAAATATAATGTCAAAGATAACAATTTCACCAACAAAACAACATATCCTTCCACTCCCAACTCTATCCATTGTAATCTAATTATGGTTTAACATTAAAACTTATCTTTTTGATAGTGTTTATCCCTTTATTAAATTTTGGATCAATTTAATTAGGTTTTAGATTAGATTACAAAGATGTTACAATAGAACAATAACTTAGATTTGTAATTCACATCAAATAGAAAGAATATAACAAATACTAATCAACATAACATTCAATTAAACTCTCAAAACAGATGTATTAAGGAGCTTAACTAATTAGAGATGACCTCTAAAGAGATATGGGATTGAATACTGCTAGAAACAAATGATCTTAACTTGAATGAAATTTGCAACTAGGAATATAAATCCACCTAGGGCAAGGTCGTACCAAACTGCCAAGACCATACCATATGGTCCTGACCTAACTTTACTATCTTGGACTTTCTTTAATTCAGCTTCTGTAACTTTTTGTGGTGTTCACCTTCCTATATTTTCTTATCACTGTTAAAACTTAGTTGTTGCATATGCAACAAGAATCTCTAAATGGATTGGACTTCACCTCAAACCCTAGTCATGGATGAAGAGTCTTGCGAAACAAACATTAAAAGGATTTTGGGAACCCCCATGCACCACTGATGTGGCCACTACTTTAAAGAGGACTCAAACCACACATTATTATCCACCTGGCACATGATATTTAGATAGATCAATTATATTTGGCATTTGCTTTTACCATGTTTGTTTTGACTTTTCTCTTTCTAAAATACTTGGAGAGAGGATGTTTGAGTGCTTTTAATAGAGAGATATGTCTTCCTTGACCTAATTTATAACTTCTAACCTGATGTGGGTGTTTCCCTAATGACTTCAGATGTGATAGTGTGAGATTTAGGGAGATTTGGATGCCTTCTATAAGTGTATGAAGTAATTGCTCTAGTGCATTTCCTTAGGAGTTCCAGGTTAGAAAATGAGGTAGTGTTTTCTTGCTTATATAGGGTTTTGTAGACGATTTATCTAAAAAATGCTAACCTAGATGAAGTATAAGACCCAAAAAAGATATTGATTTTAAGGAAAAGTTGGAGGACGTGTTGATTTAAGACCATACATAAGGGTCAAGACCATATACAAATTCCTAACCAAATTGTATGGTCCTAATTGAGACCAGAAAAAATGTAAAGTGAGGTTTGGGACCTATCAACTTATGTTTTCCATTCATTTTGTGTATTCTATTCTTAGAATGTGTCCACAGGTCAGTGTGCAAGGATAAACAAGTTAAACAAATGACCTCAGAAAGTGCTAAGCAGGAAAGGAGAAGTTGTACTTATGATAGCAAGGGTGCATAGTCAAATAAAAAATTGTCAAACTCTAAATTACCAAATTTGAGTGTCTATATTTTCCCCCTTTTAAGTATGAATTACAAGTTGCATGCTTAAAGAAAATTGTACTTGAGTGTGTAAACACACTTTGTCTTTTCTTGAATGTTTATTTTGTAGTTACGTTATTTTTCTTGTTGTTAGCATGGTCAATGTTTGTGGTAGAGAATTAATATTAACTCAAATATAACACATAAAAAAATATTTGTATTTATATATATGTAAATTGAAAATATGGACATGAGGAAAGAATAAACATGTTTTCTCATGCTTTGTTTTTTCTTGGAAATTTGTATTTATAGAAATTTGTTGAGGGATTGGAGGTAATCAGTCCCCAATTTACGTCGAGAAGAAACTAGATTGTTAGATTCATGCAACCCAACACGTAGATGTGCAAGAAAGAAGTACAAATGCACCTCTATAAAAGAATAATAATGTGTACCAAAGTTATTCAACAACTCTGATATCTTCTCTTTTAAGTGTAATACGGGAGGAAAAACTACCCACGAATCCCGTAACTACTTTGTTTCCTTCCATTAATCCACGGATCACACTATTGTAGATGGATCTAGCCTTGATTATCAAACAAGGATGTACAATAAAAAATAGAATAGGTGCCGCCAAAATCTCACCATATACCGCATAATTGAGTGCAAGTTAATAATTGTTGAAATATGTTGAAATTGTGCTAACAAGTGTGAACTAGGAAGGAGATATGTACCCCCAAGATTCTTGAAATTGAGATTGAATCTAAGAGTTGGTGTGGAGAAGGAATGGAAAATTCCATGCCCCCTGTACTAATATGAACTGTGTATTCTAGATGTGAAAATTTACAAAAAAAACTTATAAACAATGGTGAAAATATGAAAATGTTGAAAAACTTGTTGAAATTTTCCGTAGTCAAAAATGGGTGGGGGTCATGACTGTACCATATGGTTCTGACCAAGGTGTATGATATTGACCCTGTGATGATTTTGACAAAATTATGTATATGAATGCATTATTAGGTGCATATACCTTGTATGTACTTTCCCCTACACCCATACTTATGTTTGTATCTACTAAAAATGTAGAATAAATCTAGATAGATGCCCCCTCTTTTGAGGCATGTGCAAAAATCATGTTGAACATATGGCTCAAAAGAAATGAATGTGTTATTGAAAGAGATGTCTAAGGAGTTGTGTAGAGTGTTGAAGTGGTGGCCACCTTGGAGAACCTATATCTACAAAAGGAGAGGTGTTTGTGCATGGTGACAACCATGGCACACAAAAAAAGTAATGATAACAATAGATAAAAACCACATAGATGTAACAATAGTAGTTTAAATGCATGCAAATACATAAATAATGCAATCAAATGTAAGAAGTATAAAAACAAGGTCACGCGAAAAGGTGTAAAACTTGCAAACATTGAACACCCACAGTGTCGCAAGACAATCAAGTCCCGTAGGCCCAAAAACAAGAGCAAGAAATTGAAATCAAGATAGGCATGATGCCACAAGCATGGGACACCCATGGTGTCACAAGATAATCAAGGCACATACGCCAAAAGAAATGGAAAAAGTAAGCAATGACATACACACACAAGCAAGTATACATGAAAAAAGAGTGTTAAAACATGATAATATGATGTAGTATCCAACAAGCATGAAATATGTGAAACAAGAGACATAAACGATGTACAAGAAACATGTGTTAGTCTTGTTAATTTGAAAAATAACAAGTACATAATGTATATAATTGAGCATACACGAGGAAGTGAAAAATAACTATAAAAGAACAATAACACCTACAAAATGTCGATGCATTGCCCCCAAAAATGAGAATGTGAGGAAACATGAGTGATCCTATAATTGTGTGTCAATCTGTGTGTCCTACATCCAACTCACTATACCTATTAAACACATCTGTGTAAGGAAATAATGAAAAATTGGTCTGTGCAACTGAGCTTTGCACAAGAAAATAATATTATTATATTGTGTTTTAGACCACAATACAAAGGTTGTTATATATCCATAGAATTAGAAAACTAAACTCCTAGGAAATAGGATCTAATAACCTGGGATAGTCACGAGCACTAAAAAATAACAAATTATAACCCGTTTAAATTAATAAATATGTATAACTTACTAACCACCTACTAACCATTACATTACAATATTTACTCCCGATAACAGTAAGTAATATTTACCTAATGTAAATACTAATTCCTAACATTTCCCCCTTAGTGTTTACATGGTAGAAAAACATTCACACTTCCTCTACATCTTTCTCGGCTCTGCTCCCTCATAATCTTGGCACACACTCGAAATGAAGGTAGAAGAATGACCACATCAACTTCTTATCGACCATACATTGTCGGGAACACATTTGACCGAACTAGTGTGGGAACACGTACAAGAACAATTTGATTATCAATCAATCACTGTACAGAACATATCTGACCTACTCAATGTGGGAACTCAAGCAGGAACCATCTGCATAGCCTTCAATGGTTTTACAAATAGTTACCACAAACCTAGGTATGAACACGTACAAAGCTTATTGTTCAACCTCTTTAAGAATCATGATGTTGCATTTCACCGTGTTTTTATCTTTCCACTATTTTTTTTACATTAGGGAAGTACATAGGAATAGCCACATATATTAGTGAACATGAATGAATCTTTGTTCTTATTTTTCACACCTCACTGACAAGATGAAAAATTGAAATCCACACAACTGAAAATACAAGTCACCATACTAGAAGTGTAGCCGTGTCGTTGGCAACTGACAAGAGGTCATTGATTGACCTCCAACCTCTTGTGCCTCCATCCTCTAGTAAATGACGTTGCTTACTCAACAAATACGATCTTGAAGCATTGTTTCAGATTGTGATTATTCTTTTATCTCCCACAATGCAAAACACTTTATTTTTCATGAGACGTCGGGTTACACTGAAAATGTGTCTGGCTATAAGTGAGGTAATCAAAATTATTTTTTAGACTCTTTTGACAATAACTCACAACACCTTTTGATAATACTAATAATACAATGACTTATATAAAAAATGACTTAAAATTTTGACACTTACAACATTACAAAATGACTTTTGACAATAAGACTACCACAAGGAAAATACAATGACAACACTTTTGACTTAAAATGACAAAGACATGTTCTTATTTTAACAAGATGGAACTTTATTTAAAAAGACTATAAAACAACTTAAACTAATACTATTCACTAACAAACAAAATTTATAAACTACAATGTCCAAATTGCTACAAATATACCCATTAATATTTTGATCTAAAAAATAATAAATAAAAAATTATACTAAAACCGACATAAACTATAAATTAATAAAAACTTGAAGACTACAGACCAAACTTAATAAACCAAAGATTCGATTAACATGATTTGGCAACAAGACAAAATGCACAAAGACAGTGATGAGAAAAGTTGAACATATCAGATTCGGTATGGGCTTGAATAATGCCTTTTTGACATCACAGTCTTCTACACGCCCTTCTGAAATCTTGTAAATATTTGGACTGATCAAACCAATGCGATGCCGATGTCAGTGCAAATGAATTTACTGTTGATGTAATGAGATAAGGAGAAATGCAAATGTTTTATGTGTACTTCGCATGAGTATAAAGTAGAAGCGGATTACCAAAAAGCAAAAGCTTCTACGTTGTAGCTATACGTAGGTAGTAATTTTGTCGTAAGATTATAACTACATACAAAATATAAGATTATAACTACATACAAAATATATGAAATAAATCCTTAACTACTCACTCACATTGTATGGAATTTCATTATGCAGGGAAATGACTTCCATGACTCCCTTAAAAGAAACATTATATTTCCATTTTGTGGATCATGTCGTTCTGATATCAAATGAAAATTCGAGCTTCGCATGATAAAATTATATTACTATATTGTGTTTTAGACCATAATACAAAGGCTATTATATAGCCATAAAAATAGAAAACCAACCTCCTATGAAATAGGATCTAATAACCGGGGTACTAACAAAAACAAATTATAACCCGTTTAAATGAATATACAAGTATAGCTTACTAACCACCTACTGACCATTACATTACCATATTTATTCATGGTAATAGTAAGTAATATTTACTCAATGTAAATACAAATTCCTAACAAATAAGGCATATAAATCTATTAACCCAAAGTGACAAACAACATGTGTAATATAAAGTGATAACAACATAAGTAAGATCCATAGGCCCTTATTGTGTTTTTTTTTCAATATTTGAATATTTTTGTATTATTTGAATGCATAGTTATGTACAAAAGAAATAAGAATGAATGAAAATAGACAAGTTAATATTTTCATAAATTCATAATATTCATGGGGTTCTTCACAAGCTTTCCATCAAGCTTAGCCAAATAGTAAACACCAGGGCCAAAATGTGTGGTTGCAATATATGGGCCTTGTCAATTGGGTTTGAATTTTCTTTTCAATGTTGTCTCAACATTCATGTTCTTTTGATTTTATTTAAGAACTACATTACCTACTTGAAATTCACAAGCATGTACTTTTTTATTGTAAGCACATTTAATGCATTCTCAATACATACACAAATGTTCTAATGTTTGCACTTCCTTGGAGTTAAGAATTTCTAACTCATGTAACCGCTTCTCATGGTAATCATTTTCCTTGATGATATCCTTTAGAGATATACGAAGCAAAGGAATATCTAATTCCCATGGAAAAATAACTTCAATCCCATAAACAAGGGAAAAGGGGGTAACATAACCATTACTTATCAACAATTTTGTGGATAATCTTGACAATGGTTTTGTTAGTGGCATCAACTAGGCCATTTCCCTATGGGTATAAGGAGTAGAAAAAGTATTCTTGACTTGAGATAACAATAGTAGAAGGAAGCCCAAAATATGTGATAATGTGGTTCAATAAAAAATGACATAGATCTTTTCCAATAGTAGACTCTAGGGGTACGACCTCTACCCATTTAGTATAATATTTTGTGGTCGTGATGATAAACATGTGCCTCTGTGCAAATTTAGGATTAATCTTGACAACAAAATTAAAGCCCCATATGGAAAATTACCAGGGGCTATAACAGGTTATAATGCATGGGAGGTTACTATGACATTGAAATTGATCACAATGTTTAGCGTATTCATGACAATATTGTTCTATGGTGGGAAAATAATATCCTTGTCACAATAACTTCTAAGACATCCTTTCCACTAAAGTAGCCACCGCATTTAATATCGTGTAATTGGGATAAAGTGAGTTGGGTGTCATGAGTCCCTAAACAAGACAATAAACAGTCATCAAAAGAGTGTTTAAATAAAGAGCCTCCTATAAGGATATAACGAGTGGTCTCACAGTGTAAGTGGAGACCTTCTTGAGGTGAAGCGTTGTCAAGGAGTTGTTGTCGATAGAGGTAATTATAGATGTTAGTAAACCATTTAGTATTATCAGCACCGCTTGTGGTGACTAAAACATGGAGAACATCAATAGTGGTAGGAGCAACAAAATCCTTATGTAGCTGCCAAATAGTAAAGGTGGAAAAATAGTCAACAATGTCGAAAGGGACCAGGGAAGCAACACTAACCATAGCATTAACAAGCCTATTTTCTTTTTGGGGTATGGTAGTAAAAGAATAAGAGTATAAGGTTGTGAGAAAATTCTTGAAAAGTGTGTTATATGGAATTAAAAATTCCTCTTTTGTGTTGTAAATATCATGTACTTGATGGAAAATAAGTTACAAATTTCTAATAAATTGTATATGATGAATATTTAAAGTACGAGTAGTATACAATCCTATGATTAATGCTTCATATTAAGTGATGTTAATGGTGCAAGAAAACCCTAATCGATAGGAAAATGGGAGATTATCTTTCTGGGGAGTAATAAAGACAATTTGTATGCCAACCCCAATAGTACACCAAGATCAATCAAAGTACATGGTCCAAACTTCAAAATCAATATTTTAGGAAGTAAACTCGTCTTGAAATTCATCATTAATGGGAAGGAATCAAATAGTGGAGCTTCAGTGAGATGATCTACAAGGGATTTTCCTTTAATTTATTGTTGAGCAACAAATTCCAAGTTGAATTCAATTAAGAGCATTATCTAGCACGCAATACAACCAAAAAAGGCATGTGTGTGCGTGCGTGCGTGTGTGCATGTGTGTGTGTGTGCGTACGTGTGTGTGTGTGTGTGTGTGTGTGTGTGTGTGCGTGTGTGTGTGTGCGCGTGTGTGTGTGTGTGTTGTGTGTGTGTGTGTGTGTGTGTGTGTGTGTGTGTGTGTGTGTGTGTGTGTGTGTGTGTGTGTGTGTGTGTGTGTGAGAAAATATTGTAAAGGATCTACCTTGGTAATGAATTATACTTCCGTATTAAGTGTATAATAGCATAACTTTGTTACAACAAAGATTAAGGAGAAACAAATATTCTTAATGGGGGTATAATTGAGCTCATATGGAAGTAGTGTGTGACTAATATAGTAGATAGTGCACTCACGATCGGTGTCATCATGTTGTGCTAACAAATCACTGATGATATGTTCAATAGCAAAAACGTAGAGTAATAATAGTTGGTCAGGTATAGGTGGGATGAGCACTGGGGGATTGATTAAATAGTGTGTAATGTCTTAAAATTCTTGTTGACAAGATGAATCCCAAGTAAATATTTAATATTTTTAAAAATTCACATAAAAATTTGTGTTTTGTGATCCAATTGGGCCACAAAACACCAAATGGATTGAATTTTTCCTTTGAGGGACCACAATTGTTTGAGATTTCATGGTAGTGGCGTGTAAACAATAGATTGAATTTTTTTAGGGTTAACCTATATTCCATGACTAGAGAGAATGCACCCTACTAACTTACTTGTGGTAACCCCAAAGACACACTTATGTGGGTTTAAGAAAGCATTGTACAACTATAAGCATTCAAATATTATGCACAAATTTTGGGCATGATTGCAACGATTGGTGGATTTTTTCAGTAAGTCATCAACATAACCTTCGATAATCTTGTGGATGTAGTCATGAAATATGTGACTCATGGTGCGTTGGTAAGTAGCACCAACATTAATTAATGTAAAAGGCATAACAATGTAGCAAAATATACCCCAGGGGGTTGTGAAAGATGTTTTTTCTTGATTTACAGGGTTGATTTTAATTTGGTTGTATCCAGAAAACTTATCCATGAAAGATAACATGTTGTAACTTGTGGTCAAGTCCACAATCATATCAATATGGGGGAGTAGGAAATTATACTTAGGGAGGTCACGAAAGTCAGTGAAACAACATATCTCATCATTGGGATTGGTGATAGGTACTATTTTAGAAACCCATTGGAGGTAATCGACAGTCTGAATAAAGACGATGTCACAAAGTCTCCAAATTTCTTTTTTGAACAATAAAGCCACCTTAGGGTGCATCTTACAATTTTTTTTACTGAATTGGATTGATGTCATCGTGCAACACAATATTATGCATGGAAAATGATGGATCAATATAAAGCATGTCATTATAAGTCCAAGAAAAGAGGTTAGAGAGATATTGCAAAAAAAATTGGATATCGGTCCATTCGGTGGAACTAAGGGAGGAAGCTAAGAGTATAGGCTGAGGGTCATCACTAGTGCCAAAACTAAAAGAAATTGTCTCTTAATTTAACAAAGCAGAGTGATTTTCAACATATGGTTGAGTGGGAATGGTATCCAATGTATTGGGTACCATGTCAAAAAACCTCATCACCAAAATATACCTGAGGTGATAGAATATGAGAAAACATATTCTTATGATAGAAGGGAGGGAGATCCTCATATACACCTACATATATGAGGAGAAATTCTTCATTAAGAAAGGCATCTAAGGATGGGACATTTTTTTGTGCACTATCATTGATAAGATAGGGGTGAACCAATTGCAAGGGTGAGGTCGGTTGTGCAAAAAAAACTTTGGGCAATAGCTAATATGATGTTGGTACAAACTATGGAACTAGCAAAGTTTTACACCATGAGAGCATAGAATACCCAGTTCCTTCTTTAGACTATTTTGAATTTATGCAAAGAGGATCTTGTATGCCTTGACCACAACAACCAAGGCCATGTCCATTAAAGCCATGGTGTAGTAATCATTTGTATGCTTTGTTATAAGTGTGACAAGAAGGGGGCATGG
The DNA here is from genome assembly GCA_019776745.2 of Taxus chinensis. Lineage (NCBI taxonomy): Eukaryota > Viridiplantae > Streptophyta > Pinopsida > Cupressales > Taxaceae > Taxus > Taxus chinensis. Next base: position 415,794,732 of record CM034154.1, read on the forward strand.
ATAAACACGAGCGGTAGTGACCTCATCAAGTGATGTAGAGCTCCATATCATTATGCATTTGTCAATTCAAAATATTTAATTTTATTTGAAACTCATTAATACGTTGTTTTAGAAGTTTTCTTGCAATAGTTAGGGAAATTCATTTGTCAATCTTGATCCACTAAGCCAAAAATTGATCTCTTAACATCACCCCCTTCCCTATCATGTTTATTACATGCTAATTCATCTGGTAGAATAGATAAATTCCTTGAAAGAAAAATAAACTCCTTGACTCAGTCTCACTTTCTTATACCTTTCCTTAGCTTCTTGGTGTTGGGCTTCCCAATAGGTGCAATTGGATTTTTTTTAGTTCATTGACCTCTCTGATCCTCCATGCCCTGCTTCACATACTCAACCCTTGAATTAATAATAATTGCATTTTTTAGAACAAGAAAACTTTTACATTTTCTTTAGAATCTTCTCAAGACTGCCCCTAATGTTTTCAAGACTGATTTCCCTACTCAAATCATGATTGATCTCATATATACATACCCCAAATAAAAAAATCACATATAGAAACGTTCTTTTGGGTCCTAAATATGTCTAGTAAAATTCAAACTCTATCTCCTTTCTCATCTACGTCAAATTCACTTTGTTTGTTCCAGGCTCACAATCATCTTACCAACCTATCTCTAAACTATGTTAAGGAAGTATCTTTTTACAGGGGGTTTTTAGACACCAAGACAACCTTTTAACCCACCCATTTTCAAGTTATTGTGTATGAAATTTCAAGCCTTGATTCCACTCCTAAAAACCACTCCCTTTGATAATGAAGCTCTTGGGGTTAGGTATGGACTGTGATTCCACGACTGAGACAATAACTATTAAATATATCTTGAGGTTCCACCACTGAAACACCAAAAATCCTTGAAAATATCTAAATAGACATTCTGAGCATCACTTCTACCAAGTTACAATTCTTATCTCCTGCCCTCGAGCCTACAAAAGCAAACCCTAGCTTTGAGCCAATAATAACCCGAGAGGCACAAACTTTAGTATATCTACCTCTCACCTTCGTTTCAAGATCCCAAGTTTTTGTTGTAGGGTTGTATTGATCTCTTCTAGGTTCCTATCTTAATAGTGATCATGATATTAACATGCAAACTTGGTAAAGGATAACAGTTTGATGTATAAGATTGTACATGCATGTTTAAATCAGGGGATTGAAACCCTTAAGTCTATAATGGAAGAAATTTCAATTTCTTGTCTATCAAGGACCTCATCCACACTTGAATCACAATGTTTTTAGTCTATCATCTATACATTCACACCCTTCCTTCATAAGTAGACCAAGTAGACTTGCTTAGGTTTTGTTTTGTACAGTCGCAATGTCATTAAGACAAATAGATCATATATAGTTAGATTATTATCTTTTCAATGCATGAACTATGCACCATAACTCCCACATGAAGTGCCTCCATGATGATCACAAATCAAGTGCATCAGTTATCTTGCCACAACTCACAAATTTCATTAACTAAGTAAACTTACAATACTGCTACAAAGAACACAATCCTGCCAATATGCACTTAGAACACAAACAGAGAAGTCAAATAACTCACCAAGAATACTCTTCACATCATTTCACTAGGCTTGATCCCTTTCTTGTATCTAAACACACAATCTTTGGAATATTAGTATTCATAACCCTTATTATACATTACATGTGCAGTTTTTTTGGATCATAAAATTGCACAAACCATGAAAATATCAACACAAGAAGTATGTGTACAAAAAATTCCTTCTTCAAATCCTTGGAGCTTCTTCTCATACAGTGACCATTCGAATGATAAGTGATAAATAGTTACATAATGTCATTTATATCCTCATAAATCAGTTTCCACTTGAGTAGGAGAATTTTGAGACCTCATGGTCATATGGTTCCTTTGTACACAACATCAAAATTGACTTGGCTCCAAGAGCTTGACCCCTAATAAACATGTTATTATGCCTAAACCACCTATTACAAATTTGACACATTATAAATGACCTCTAAAGTGCTTCAAGCTCCTAGGAAACCCAAAAATGGTCTTAATTTTGAATCTTACCTTTTGGAGGGAAATACAAAATTCAAATTTTGAAAGGTCAAAGACCAAACTAACACCCTAAGTGACTCACAAACATTTATTAAACCTAAAAACTCACCTTCAATCCAAAATTGTTATGATCGCGTGCCTTATTTACAAGGTGGAGATGATTCTCCTGCATCACACTCCAGGGGTAAGAAATTTTGAGCCCCATTATTTATTTTTATTTTTTATTTTTCCAATTCCTTTGTGCCTTCATCCTTGCTCTAACCTGATCTTCATCTTCAGTTTTCTCTTTCTACATTTCTCCCATCATGTGCTTAGTCTGGTCTTCCTAGTTCTCTTGTTCTTCATGAGTGAGGTATTTTAATTCATAGTCTTCTTCCTCTTCTTCATTCATCAAATCTTTCTCTTGCTCTTGATGTTATTGCTCCTTTCCGAGTTCATTTTCTTCATCATGTATCTCTTTCTCTGTTGTTACACTCTTGTTTCTTTCTTTTCTATCTCCTCGGCCTCTTCTTCCATCTTCTTGCCTTGGGCTTATGGATGTTGCTCTCCCTCTATTCTACAACTAACTTCAAACTCTCTTCCACATGGTTCCACTGTGTTTATAGCATGCTCTAAGGCTGCTATCTTTGCTTGCAATGTCTCCCAATTCTCATAAACAAGCACACTCTCTTGATTGCTTATCTCTTCTTGTTCTTGGCTCATTTTCTGCTTGCTTTTATCTTCTATCTCAAGCTCATGCTTCATACCTCCGAACACACACCTACACACGTTTTTAGATTTAAAAACTCAATGCTTTAGTACCCCCTAGAAGTTCTTACTTTCTTTACATTACTTCACTTTGTTCCTTTTTGAACTCTACTACCTCTATTTCCGCATGTCAATTGTCCTCATCATGTTCATTTATCTCAAGAGAAGCCAAAAATACTTCTATTACTTCTTCTTCACTCTTATCCTCTATCAACACCATCTCTTTAATCACTTCCTTTTCTTGTTTCCTCATTTCCTCTTCCATCTGTCTCAGTCTTCTTTCTTCTTGTCTTATCCTTGTCTTCAACTGCTTTATTTGAATCTTTTCCATAAGCAACTTAACTAACCACTTTTCTCTCTTGTTTATCACTATCCTTGTCCCTTTTAGTTTCTCGTTTCTCTCCCTTTCAATGAGCATCATCAACTTTTCTACATCTTGTTTTAATGTTGTGATCTCCTGTTGAAACCACATCTCTCTTCTCTTCCTCTTTTCCTCTTTCCTTTTCCCCTCTCTCCTCTTGCTCTCTCTTTGTGTACCTCATTAGCTCTATCAATCCCTGAATCGCATGTTTTATTGGTTCTTCTTCCTCTTCACCATCAGTCAAGTGTGATTCATGAGGCCTAATAACCTTCAATTCTCTTTCTCTGCATTTCTTCCTTGTTTCCATCATCCTTGCTATTCTTCTCATCTTCTCTTGTTCTTTTATCCTCTCTTGCACTTTCTTTATCCTAGTCTCTTCTCTCTCTACTTCTAACTTCTTTATCCAAGGTGTCATCCTATAACCATGGTCAAGGACTGGTTTCACACTCTTCCCTTCACTCATCTTCATTGTCACTCTTCACTACATGCACTCACAAAACATTATTAGCTCCAACAATTATTCATTAAATATCAAAACTCAATCACAAAAAAATCCACGATCTGATACCAAATGATGCAGAGCTCCATATTATTTGTATGCATTTGTCAATTCAAAACATTTATTTTATTCAAATCTCATTAATACCCTTTTTTAGAAGTTTTCTTGTACTAGTTAGGGAAATTCATTTGTCAATCTTGATCCATTATGCCATAAAATGCTCTCTTAACATCACCCCTTGCCATCTCAAGTTTATTACATGCTAATTCATTTGGTAGAATAGGTAAATTCCTTGAAAAAAAAACTCCTTGACTCAATCTCACCTTCTTATACCTTTCCTTAGCTTCTTGGTGTTGGGCTTCCAAATAGGTGCAATTGGCCTTTATTTAGTTCATTGACCTCTTTAATCTTACATGCCCTACTTCACATACTCAACCCTTTGCATTAATTATCATTGCATTTGTTAGAACAAGAACAAGTTTACATTTTCTTTAGAACCTTATCAAGACTTCCCCTAATGTTCTCAAGAGTGAGTTCCCTACTCAAATCATGATTGAACTCATTTATAAATACACAAAATAAAACAAGCACATATTCAAACATTCTTTTGGGTCCTCAAAATGTCTAGTAAAATTCAAACTTTATCTCCTTTCTTAGCTCCCTGGATAAGTGCACCAAGTTGGGGGGCCAAAAGAGGGTCTTAAGTGGATATTGTTTCTGAAAAATAAAAAACTTCAATTTATACAAATATTTACATAGTTACACTCAAAATTTGAAGATGTTACAACAACATAAATTGTAGCATTTCAAGTCTAGTTTCTAAACTACTAAGTTTATTTGAAAATGCTTAAGTGTAAGTGGGTTAAATATCGAAAATGTCAATACGTTCTCTTTTTTTACAACCCCCGCCCCCCCCCAAATTTTTAGCACTATTTAGTATTTTTGAAAACCCTTTGGTAGAAAGATAGATAGGAGCATCTAGTTTGGGGTAAAAAAAATTTAGATATTTTTAGTGAACATATATTTTTTATGATTTTTCAAGTATAAAGATTTTGAAAATAAAAAAATAACGGATAACCGATTGTGTCCCCCCCCCCCCCTAAATACCTAAAAAAAATCAAAAATTAGATTTTTTTTTAATATGTATAGAATTATGCCTAGTTTAGGCCTCTATAATTTTTTTCCAATTTGGAGAAGTGAAAAAAAAGATACATGACAAAAGATAAACATTTACAATCACTAAAAATAGAGGTATAAAAGACATAGTTTGAAATAAATATAAATGGAAACCTTATAATAGTCAGAAAAATATTAAAAGTACATATTTAGAAAGAGGATAGTTTTCTTGACGTAGGAAATTTTTTAAGAAATATAGAACATGATTTTGTGGGATTTAGCATGGTGGAAGGTAATTTTTTTGCATATTTTGTCAAAAACACCCAAGTTGTTATTTTGTTACAAGTCCATGGCGCATGTTTAAGAAATCAAAGCAACACTAAGCCTGTAAATTCTTGGTTTGGGGGCATAATATAGGGAACGCGTACGCGTTATAACGCTTAAACGTTCTATGGATATAGGTAATATATGTGTTTTTGGTATGCTTATATTTACAAAAATAAATGTTTAAGTATAACTTTTTCATTTATTATTATTATTATTATTATTATTATTTTAATAAAATAATAATAATAATAATAAATGAAAAGCTTATACTTTAAATTCATTTTAGTAAATATAAGAAATTAGGGTCACTCTGCACCTTATGGAACTAATCTCACAGCTCCATGAGTCACGGTTCAGGAGATAATTTTTTATAATCTAATCTGGTTAATACATAGGTAATTTTTCAGGATTTTAGCATTTAGCCTAAATCTTTTAGCATTCAAATTCTACAATTGATGTCCATTTTGACAACGAATATAGTCATTTTTTAGGTTTTGGGGCCTTTTGGATTGTTTACTGACATTTGTAGGAGTGTTAGATGTGTCAAAATTACATTTTACAAACCTCACAACTCTTGAAAGAAACAACAACTGCTTAAATATATGCACTCATGAAATGCCTTATAATACATAACAAATCAAAACACATGTGTTGGACATAGTGTCATTGGTGTTTTCATTGATGCCAAGTTGCATTGATGGAAAAGGGTGTCTAGGTAGCATAGGAGTCAACATGAGGTGTCAATCATCAAGAAGCATGAAGGTTGATTGGTAGTTCCCTGTTTTAGTGCCATGAAGTGTTGCATTGGTGAAGTGTTGGTTTGGAAACAAAATGGGCAGATTCAATATTTTGAAATTATTCATGACACCTTCAATCCTCATAGAAAAATGTATATCTCCAACATGTATAATATTTATTTAGCTTTCCAATGCCTATTTGTTTTCCTTCTAACTCCTTACAGACCTCCTGGAATCTTCTAGAGAAGTTAGGTTTCACAATTAGAGTGTTTGTTCCCTGCACCTAGAAAACTTGATGTTGAGCAGATAGTCCTTGAATGATCAAACATTTCTTAAATATTCATAAATTACCTTCAACACTTCCAATATTCCATGACATCACCTCTAGATGCTTAATATATTTCCTAAACTCTCCCGGAGTGTGTTTTAATAACTCTAGAATGGCCAAAATAACTAGCATGGGAATTGAAAAATTTGAAGCATGAAAACTAAGACCTTAATTGAAAATAAGGCCTCTAAGTCACTGTGCATCCTTCCTTTGGTGATGCAAGAACATCTTGTTAATAATAAATTTTGGTTTTCTTAGGTGACTAGTGGTATTTTGGGTCCACTTGAGATGGCCATAGCTTGTACTAGTCCATTTGGACTCTATAATAAAGAATAGGGATTTTCCTTCCAAATGTATAATTTGAATATTTGAACTATCTTTAAGTATGTTATAGGCTTAGGTGTTAAGTGACACAATCCTCTCAGATTGAGGTATCATGCTTATTTCTTGTGATGGTCAAGACCAACCTTTAGAAATAGTTGTCTTACGAAATAAACTCATAAGGAATTTGTATCTATCATTGAGGGAGTGGAGTTAGAATTCTTTGAATCCTTCAAGAAAAATGGAAAATTATTATACACATTTTGTCAAGAAGACCTATTGATTGCCCTGCACAGTTCCATAAAGAAGCCTAGATAGAGTAAGGGTTTGTATGAAAAGCCTTAAATGAAATAGGAAGAGTTGAGTGATTTGCATTAGTGATTGGGAGAGGGATAAGCATAATAAGATGAGTGAAAAGAAAATTGATTAAAAGTCAAGGTGAACGTGAAAAAAAAAGTTGAGAAGATTGTTTAGATTTTGAGCAAACAAGGAGTCTTAAAAAGCCAAAAGTTGAAAATCTAGCAAGATGATGGATAAATGAGCAATAGAGCATTTAGGTGTGCTTAGGTAAGGTGTATGGGTGTTTTGAAAGGTGGATGTAAGGACGAAAAAGGTGGTAATCCATTAAAACCTTAATTTTCTTTCAAACTTGTTGTCGTGTAAATGTGCAACAGGGAAATTGACAATTTCCAAGCACGACAACTATACCTTTATGCCAAAATTTTAATGTTTATCACTCCAAGACACCTCGGATCTTTCCAATAAGTCCAAATGACCTCCCAAATAATGTTATACCATTCCACCAAGTGATTTAGGAAATTCCATTCATTCCCCCTAGGTGAATTTAGGAGTTCGTTTGCAAAGTTATAGGCAGTTGTGGGAAGGGCTATCACTGGCCTTCCTAGAGTTGAAGCAACCTCATGGAGAAGATCAGAGAGCCTAGTGGATTTGGAGGTGATCTAAAGGTATTGGGACAGCATGGAGATGGTTCAGGAATATTTTGGAAGGTCTCAGAGAAGTTGGGCAGTTTCGCCTGAATTAGGGTTCACAGGCCTAGTCAGTGCACAAGCCAAAACAACTATTGGGCTTCAGAAGAAGATTCTGGGAGCTCTGAATGGAGTTAGAAGTAAAAAAAAACATCACCAAAAAGAGGATTCCAAGATCTACATGATAGTGAAATCATTTTTTCACAACATCTTGGCGCATAGGATTTGAAGGTAGTTTTTTTCAGGCATAAGTGGAGTCTCAGATCAAAATTCTAATTTTTCAGGGATCAAATGGATGAATCAAGACATGAGACTCCAACCATTGGATTCAAAATTCCATTTCCAATCAGGATCATATAAAATTTCACCAAGAAATTCCACCAGGAGCTCAAGTTATCATCATTCCAAGTCACCCTCTTAGAGATAGTCTAGGAGTTAATCAATTTTCGGAAGGACACGTGTCAGCACCAGGATCCTGGCAAGATTTTATGTCCCCAACGTCCCTGAGGTCAAGTACATAAACCCTTGAAAAATGTGCCCAAGCCTTATGGGGAATCTTTTGGTCCCCCACATGACCGACTTTCAGTCCCCAAGTGCATTTTTGGAGCTCAAACTCTCTGCCATCGGATCAAGGACACGTGTCAGCTCGTGGACCACTGTGGAATTTGATGTCAATTATGTCCCTTTGAGGTGAAGGACACAAAACATGTAAAAATGTGTCCAATCCTCTAGGAGAATGTTTTGGTCACCCATATGACCAGTTTCCAACCCCTTAGTGCTTTAAAGCTGATTTTGGAGCACTCATTCCCTGTCGTCATATCGTCGCCACGTGTCGCCATCTTGCTCATTATGGAAATTGATGTCCCTCATGTTCCTGAGGTTAGGGACATTAGGGACAAAAAAGTGTGTCCAACTCCAACTCAAAAATTTGAAAAAAATTCTAATTATTCGCTGCTTCTAACTGTCAGAGGAAAAGTTGCAGAGAATACCTCACTCCACCATTGCCAAAGCTTGAACCAACTCCATCACAAAAAATTATCCTTCACTCCATGATGGCACACTGGCCTCAAAAGAATAATTCATTGAGATAAGAAAAAGAAATGGAGAACCGAGAAGAACAACAGTGGAAATCCCCATTGCCATAAAATGAAGATTTGAACATATCTTAAAAATCGGTGCACGGATTGAGGAACCAATTGTTGTTGAGTTTTTATCTCTTAAAGGCCATTAAAAAAACACACTTTAAATCCTCCCTAGTGGTGAATAGAACATTCACAACAAATAAATCTCATTTCTGGCTCAACGAAGGAAAAATTGAATTTCCCATCAAACCGTTTGTCGAATTGAAGAGAAATTTCTCCTGAAGCATAAGAAGCAAAAACCTATCGCAATGGAATAAATTTTGTCATTAACGGAGACAAAAACCAGACCTACAACTTTCAATCTCCATTAATGGCCACTAAGGCACAGTAATGGAAAAAATCAACAAGTTACCTCTCCACTTCTCAGGGTTCTAGTGGGTGAAATCGCGCAAAAATTGGAGGGAACGATCATTGAAAAATCTAGTTTCACATGAACTAGTTTTCGCGCCATGAAGTCCCTATTTTTTAGGGATATGGAGGGTTGTGTTATTTATCAGCATTTTTCCCTCTTCAAAGAAATTCTCAAATTCCTGAAGATCCGGTAGGTGAAATCATCTGAAATTCAAAGGGAAGGATCTCCAAAAAATCTAGTTTCTCTCAAACTAGTTTTTACATGATGAAGTCCCTACTTTTTAGGGATATTGAGGGATGTGTTTTTTGTCAGTATTCTACCCCTGCCAATGAAAATATCATTTTTCCACTTGTTCAGATGAAGGAATTACTCAAAATTCGGAGCGTGGAACCCTGGAATAAAACCCAGAATTTCAAGACCCGTTTTGTCACAATTTGACATTCGTGGTGCACTTACTAAAAATAGCATGTCTCCCTGCATAAGGGTTTGTTACTTCGGGTAAGACACCATTTGAATATTTCATGTAGAAGGCGGTGAACACAGAGGGAGTATTGTAGAAAAATTCATCAAACAGTTCATCTCGGCTCACAATCCACACTTACTAAAAATACAAAGGTTATTCTGAAAGGGAAAGTTTGACACAATGGGACATTGAGGAATGATCATTCAGGTCAACATCATCATACAATATCATCATAGGAATTTCTCACGGGGAATGCAAGGTTCAGCCCAGAGAATTCAACAGTTTCTCTCCATACTCACTCCATGGCTCAAGTTGCAAGAGTATCTTGTGTGGGGTAGAAGTTGTGGTCATCAGCAACACCATTCAGCAGTTTTTTAAACACTCATTCCAAAGCATCAGTGATCCCATTTGAAGGATTTTTCCACAAGTTTGAAGATTCATAGTTTCATCACATCAGAGCTTTCAATCAATGAGGATCATCGGACTTCATCAGGGGCAACATCTTCTCCTCTTCTCACTCTTCCCTCTCCCCAAATTTCTCTCTCTTCAAATGTTCTAATTCTTTGTTGGGGTTTGCACTTTTTGATATGCCTTTAAGTCACCTAAAAGTGACTTTAGAAACATAATGTAAATTAAGTCACCTTCATTTTATAAAAGGGACTTAAATATTTGATAGGAATACGGATAGTCTAAAGATAGAAATGAGGCATATGGAGGGTCATGCGGAAGACAATAAGTCATCTCTCATTCTATATATTATAGCACCATCCCCATTTCAAAGGGTTGAAAATTGATCTTGTAAACTCAAGAGTGCATTGTACCTAGAGAAAGGAAAGGAGATAGCCATTTTTCTTTTACTTTCCTCTACTCTCAAATTTCTTTCATTCTTACACTATGTACAATTTCTGTTTAAGCATCAATACAAGAAAGAGTTTCTAGCTTTCTTTGACTAAGGGATTTCATGATAGTTTGTGTTCATTAAATTATATTTGATCTTGTTGCCATTTACAGGGTTGTTCCCTCTTAATTTAGTGCATGTGATGAATTTTCTAACTAGTGTGTGTGTGCAGGAATCTGATTTTCTACCTATAACATTAGTTATCCTACCTCAATTCTCAATCACTTTCCCACTTTCATACAAAGTCTTCCCTAGAAATAGATTGCTAGTTTTGCTGCAGGTTCAGTGGAGTGCCCCTATTTGATCTCCAGTTGAAATGCCACCACAGAAATCCAAATTTTCTCGTGCATGCACATACGGTAGTTGCACTAGTTAAGTAGAGGGACTTAGATTCCCAAATCATTGGCAATAAATCCACAAGTTTTTCCACCCGACAAATTTTCTCGCCAATAGTTTTTGGTGCCCATCATGGGTCAGATTTAGCAGCATCTACACCCAATATACAACCACAAGGTCTAAAAATTAAAAAAAAATTAAATATTAAAAAAAATGAGTTCATGAAAGTCTATTGCCGAAAGATACACTATTGATTTTTGCATGTGACTTTTCACTATCCACAACGTCCTTTTGTATTCCCACTGCAAAAGTTTCCAAAATTTGGTTGAAGGAAGATACACCAAGTTGAGCAAGTTGAGAGGTGTTGTTGATTCCAATTTTGAGGCTTTGCAAAATCAGCAAGAACGAGTTAGAGATAATCTACCCTTCTTCTCTCAGACCTCCTCTCCATCCAACTCTTCAAACAATTCACCTGGAAATATCCTATCAAGACTCCTGTTGACACTCCCCCTTCAAATTCTCCCATTTTTCAACCACCATTGGTCACTGAGTTTCTAGAAGAAGAAAAATTTGTAGAAGCAAGAGAAGAAACGGAAACAAAAATGGAAGATGAAGTAGAAATACCTCAATACATTGTTCCATGGGGAAGGAATATGGGCCCGCTTCCTCTTGAACCACCTCTCCACGATCTACCAACAAGTTCCCACAAGAACTTTCCAAAGTTCAAAGGTGAAAAAACATATCCTGAAGAACACATAGTTTTCTTCACAACATCATGTGGAATTATTGGTGTCCAACATGAAGATGTTGCGGTGAGACTGTTCGTGGAGTCCCTCCAAGAAAAAGCAGTAGAATGGTTTTACCTCTTGCAGGCCCGGTCCATCATGGGTTGTAATGACATCAAGGATGTGTTCAAAGAGATGTTTAAATCAACTAAAGACTGTCAAGACCTCATAGTGCAGTTGGCTCAAATAAAGAAAGGAGAAAATGAAACCATGAGAGACTTTTCGGCTCGTTTCGAACGGTTGCTTCACAAGATACCTGAAGAGGATTCACCATCTCAAAAACAATGTCAAGAGATTCTTCCTCAATGCTCAATCACCAGAGGTAGGATTTCTCCTATGAAGAGTTCAACCAAGGGATTTTGCATAAGCACAAAGATTGACCATTGAACTTAATGACGATCTCATCCTATCTGGAAAAATCAAGAATCCCTCAAAGGGTAAATCTCAACATCCTAGAGATGAAAGAATTGATCCTTTAATGCAGAAAATGGTGAATGAAATGGCATCATTGAGGAGGAAAATATTTGAATGAGTTTCTTCTCAAAGAAGAAACAAAAATCAGATTGTCGGAGCACCCCGAAGGCTTGCCTTGGAGGCCCCACCCATGAACATAAATTGTAAATTTCAAGAAAGTGAAGAATAGCTTGAACAAGAAAGGGAAGGTGGAAAATTCTAAGAGCTCAATGAACTTAAGAACGATAGACAAATCAGACTCTATAAGTATTGTTGTTGCAAATCAGCAGCACCCCTGGATGTTGATCAGACTTCTAGTTTGACATCTTGGACATCCAGTGTGATTACACAACATTGAATCCTTTCCCCAACTGTGGGACTTGTAAAATGGGAAAGGAATCTCCATATTAGAGGTTGGTTCCTCAAACTCCTCTGATCAGATATGTCACTTACAAGTTGCAGAGGTTTGAATTCCTAGTTCCTAATCTAAATTCCAAGGGGACAAAGATAGGAAATGTAAGAAAATGAAGCTAATGCTAATGAAGTGATGCACTAAAGGAGTTGTAGAAACCTGATACTACAATACATACACAATCCACAAGAGAACACAGCAAAAAGCATGCACAAATTGCTCAACATGTAATGAAAGATTAGGAAAACAATGATAGATATATGAAAGGATTGAGGGATTTTAATCACAAAACATATATTAACATTTCAGATCCAATACAATGCATTACAGTGATCAAGAGGCAAGAAGGGGTGTTGTATTACATGGAAAGGTAAAAAAATTTCACAAATTCTACCAAAGAGGAAGAAAAAGGAAAGTTGCAGAGCTAAAAAAGTGTCTCCTTTTCAAGCCCTAACTCTCATCAACCCGAATTTCTCCAAGGATTTCATCCTCTATGCATTTGGGGATGATGATACTATTTCTGCAATTTTGGTAAAGCAGAACAAAGACAATGATGATCAGCCAATTGTTTTCTTCAGCCAAAGCCTGGAAGACTATGAGGTGAGATATTCCTTCATTGAGAAGCATGTGCTTGCAGTAATCAGAAGTTTGAAGAAATTCAAGCATTTAGTTTCAAACAACAAGGTTCAATTGTTGGTTTCTCATGTGGGAGTTAAAGACTTCCTCCTCAACAAAGACCTGAATGAAAAGAAAGCAGGTTGGATTACTTGTGTCATGGAGTATGACATTGAGATCAAATTCACCAAGTTGGTCAGAGGAAAAGGATTGTGTGAGCAACTGATTTTGAGAAAACAAAAGGAAGCACGGAATGAGAAGGAGGCTATTTTGGCGTTGCAATACAACTATGAGCAAGGAAGCACTCAAGAGGAAAATAATGGTCTTCCCATTCCTTGTTGGACCCAAGAAATAATGCACTTCCTAAGCATAGGTCTATGCCCTCCAGAGATGAACAAGACCAAAAGAAGACACTTCAGATTGCAGGTTGTCCCATATGCCCTTGTTGACAGTGTTTTGTTCAAAAAGGATGTGAATGGAGTGCTGCTAAGATGCATTGGTACAAATTAGATTCATAGGGTGTTGGAAGAGTTCCATGGTGGACCAGCTGGTGGTCATTTTGCACCAAGAGTGACAGCTCTAAAGATCATGAGGGTTGGCTATTATTGGACCAAGATTTTTAGTGATTGTTATGCATGGATCAAGAGGTGCAAGAATTGTGCATTCTTCACAGGTAAAGAGAGGCTAGCTGCCCTTCCATTGCATCCAATTTCAGTTGACCAGCCATTCATGCAATGGGGTTTAGACTTCATTAGAGTCATTAATCCCAATTCAAGCCAAGGGCACAAATGGATTCTAACAGCATTAGACTATTTCACCAAGTGGATTGAAGCAGTAACACTCAAGGAAGCAAATGAATCTAGCATCCTAGACTTTTATGAGGGAATAGAAACCAGATTTGGCGTACCTACTACAATAATATTAGATAATGCATTGGCATTCATTGGGTCCAAGGTGAATAAATGGGCTGTTAAGAATAGGATCTACCTAAGTAATTCATCAAACTATTACCCTCAAGGTAATGGCCAGGCTGAGTCTACAAACAAGAACTTGTTGAGGATTATTAAAAGGACTCTTGATGAAAATCAGAGGTCTTGGCATACCAAATTGAAATCAGCTTTATGGGCTGATAGGATAACTCCCAAGAGATCTACAGGTAACTCTCCATTCAAGCTTGTTCATGCAAGAGAGGCAATTTTTCCCATGTCACTTGAGTTGCCAACATTAGAACTCATGAAACAGTTGCAGTTGTTGGAGTTTGAACCCATGGAGGTTAGATATGCAGAGTTGATGGAGCTCTAAGAAGTCAAAAATCAAGCATCCCAAGCAATGGAGAAGGACTAGGCTTTGATAAAGAAGACCTTTGATAGAAAGGCCAAGAATAGATCCTTCCAAGTTGGAGATCTAGTGTTAAAATGGGATGCAGATAGAGGAAAACCGGGAAGACATTCAAAATTTGATGCCATTTAGAGTGGCCCATACATGGTCACAAAGTGTAAGGGAAACAATGCTTTCCAATTGTCTTCATTGGATGGCGAAGAACTGCAGATTCTAGTCAATGGAATCCATCTAAAGCATTGCTATTGAAAGGAATTCTTCACCTTGTACATATTAGCTTAGGTTTTCATTCCTCCAAGTGCTTGTGCACATTGTTTTGTTGTAGTTTAGTTTTCTTTCCCTAAGTGCTTTGGCACAAGCTTGCTGTTCCTGGGGATGTGTTTGTAGGCCTCGCTCCATCAGATGATATTTCATCTTCCTCCTTGCAGTGTTCTAGTCAGTTGGGTATCGAACAGAGAATTCGATGACTCCATACCCAATGGATTGCTTCAGGCAACTGGTAACTTCATCTAGTAGGCAGATGACCCCTCTGAGTCACCAAAATTGTTATCCAAAATGTACCCCTTGCTCATTTTGTGGCTAACTCTTTTCATTCTTCCCTCTCTTGTGCCTCAGTCATAAATTTTTGCTTTTCAGGGACTCAAAACTTTCTGGAAAGGGCACCATTGGATAGAGATCTTTCTCAGCTTTCCAGAAAGGTAAATTTTTCCTCCTAACTCCATGTAATTTTGAAGTTATGGCTCAGCGGAGTTTTTGTGGGAAATTTTCCCCTAAAAGGCCCGCAGCCAATGAGATGCCGCCACGTGTCCAAGGAAGTGGCGGGGGTCGGAGGAAAACTTTGAGTTTTCACCAAGTGTTTGGTAAAGGTTTTCAAAAGGAAGATTTTTCTCCGCAGGCCCACTAGTTAATAGAATGGCACCACGTGTCCATGGGAAAAATTTTAATGAAGAAGGCCCGCGCCCAATTATATTGTGCCACGTGTCACCAGAGCTCAGAAAAGCGGGGGGCAGAGGGGAAGTTAGAATTTTGGAAAAGTTTTTTTGCCAAATTTCAAAAGGAATTTTTTGGCCCGCTGCCCCTGCCAACCAATCATGTTATGCCACGTGTCCCCGGGGGTTGGAGCTGCGGAACGCAAGAGGTGTTTGGGAAATTTTCCCAAAGTGTTGGCACAAAAGTAAAAAATGTTTGCGGAGGGCCCACAGATAATCTAAATGATGCCACATGTCTCGGACTGGCAGGAGGTGGGGAGAAATTGAGAAAAATTTCCCAAGGGAAAATTAAGGAAATTCAAAAGGAAAAGCCCGCCCCCCAAAATGCGAGTCAATCAGCACATGCCACATGTCTATGTGGCGGCAAAAAATAGAGGACAAGCCCGCAAGGAAAATTTGAAGGGGCAAGCCCGCATCCAATGGGGTTATGCCACATGTCCAGGTCAAAAATGGTCAAAACGGCCCACGGAAAATTCAGGAGGGAAAGGTCCGCGACCAATTAGCACATGCCACGTGTCATCAACTCATCAGCCCGGCGGGAGGCGGGGAGAAATTGAGAAAAATTTCCCAAGGGAAAACAAAGGGAAATGAAGCGCAGAGAGCCTGAATCCAATCAAAGCATGCCACGTGGCACCTGGAATGGTGAAGCGCGGGGATTTTTTGGGAAATTTTCCCAAATGCAAAAAAGGGTGAAAAATTTAAATTTTCGCCCGCCAATCCGATTTGGCCCTGTTTTGCCCTAAAATTTCAAACGGCCATATCTTTCGATCCAAACCTTGATTTTTCACGTTCTTTATATCAATGGAAAGCTGGTAAAATTCTCTACAAGATTCCAAGGTCATTTTTGTATTTTGATGGAGTTTGGAGAGAGAAAATTGAAAAACACCTCTGGCATGTGGTCATGGGCAGAAATGACATTTCAACCACCGTTTTTAATTAAGAATGGCTCGCATTCTCTCCCAACATGGCTAAAAATGTCAAGGGATGGGCCTGTAAGGATGCCCATGCTGTTTGATTGCGTTTTGGTCAATGGTTGAATCTTTCCTATGTTTTCCCACGTTTCTCTCTCCTGGGGTCGTGGCTTGCACTGTAAAAGCCAGAGTGGGTTCATTTTTGCAGAAGGAGACACTTTTTTAGCTCTGCAACTTTCCTTTTTCTTCCTCTTTGGCAGAATTTGTGAAATTTTTTACCTTTCCATGTAATACAGCACCCTTTCTTGCCTCTTGATCACTGTAATGCATTGTATTGGATCTAAAATGTTAATATATGTTCTGTGATTAAAATCCCTCAATCCTTTCATATATCTATCATTGTTTTCCTGATCTTTCATTACATGTTGAGCAATTTGTGCATGCTTTGTGATGTGTTCTCTTGTGGATTGTGTATGTATTGTAGTATCAGGTGTCTACAACTCCTTTAGTACATCACTTCATTAGCATTAGCTTCATTTTCTTGCATTTCCTATCTTTGTCCCCTTGGAATTTATATTAGGAACTAGGAATTCAAACCTCTGCAACTTGTAAGTGACATATCTGATCAGAGGAGTTTGAGGAACCAGCCTCTAATCTGGAGATTACTTTCCCATTTTACAAGTCTCACACTTGGGGAAAGGATTCAATGTTGTGCAATCACACTGGATGTCCAAGATGTCAAACTAGAAGTCTGATCAACATCCAGGGGTGCTGCTGATTTACAACAACAGTTTTGGCATGTCTGGTGGGAGTTTAGAGGTCTTCATCTTCATTGCAACAAATTGATGTGCATTTTTTGCAAGTTTCCAAGTTTAAAGAGCCCTAAATTACACATCTGGCGACTCCAAGGGAGAAAGAATCAACTGGTTTTAGCAGTGCAGACCTGAAAAACTCATGAGAAGAATCACCACAAGGTCAAGAGTTAGAGAAGAAGAGGTTTTGTTTGAGTATCTGCAGTTATCTCCAAGAAGAAGGAAAAGAGGGAGGAGAATTCAAAGGTCTTCATCTCCACCAAGTAGAACTCTATCAACTCCTCCACCTGGTAGGCCTTTCATTCAATCAATAAGGGTTCTAAGGCCAATCAGAATGGCACAAAACAACCCCTATGTCAATTTCACTGGCAGCAACCCACTTGCTCTCAATGCACAAAATCCAATCCCAGTTGCAGCATTGAAGAATATTCCATACTTTACTGGAGAGAATCGGACTACTCCTGGTGATCATGTTAAGGATATTGCTAACATTTGTGCAATCCATGAGATCAATGAGATGCAAGTTACTATCAAACTACTGGCATCTTAATTCAAAGGGAAAGCTTTGCAATGGTTCAGGAGTCTTGCCTCAGGTTCTATTCAAAATTGGAACTAGTTATGTATTGCCCTCCATGAGCAGTTTGGATAAAAGGGAGATAACTTGTCCCTTTTTGAGTAGTTGACAACCATCAAGAGAGCTCCCAATGAGCATCTGACTGATTTTAATTTCAGATTTCAAAGGACTTGGGAGAGAATTCCAGTGGCAGTCAGGCCAACAGCAGAAGCTGATTTCCTTTATTACCTTAAAGCTTTAAATTCTGATATTTCTATGTTAATTCAATCCATGGGAGGTACAACTATCCCCACTGCTTATAGCATTGTTATTAGAGCTGAAAATTGTTTGATTCAAGCTGGAAAGCTAGCTCCTAGGCCTCCAATGCCATTATTTCCAAGTTTAGAGAGCCCAAGTGTTAGCCAAGTGCCTATTTTAGCTCCTATTCCCACTCCAAGAAATCAGAATTCAAGTGAAGCTTCTGCTTCATCTTCTAGTGCCTCAAATGAACTTCAAGAAGTCATGAAGCAATTGCAAAATCTAGGCAATGAGCTGGTTAAACTCAAGAGGAAGCAAGCCCAAGGTTTTAGACCTCCTTTCCAGCCTCAAGCCCAACCTAACAGGCAGCCATACCAACCTCAAAGACCACCGAATCCAGCTGCAAATCTAAATCAAGCAAGGCCTCTTGCCAACAGACCATTTCAGCCCTATAATCTCAATGCTACATCTGCCTCTAAAGCATTAGTGCCAATACAAAACAATATAGCTCAAGAGTATGATTGGTGTTTCCCATGCAATGAACCTCATAACCAGTCCATGTGCTTCAACGGTGCCTTGAATCAAGCATTAATGGTGACAACTATTGGTGTGGAAGGTGAAAGTAGCCAAGGAAGTAACCAACAACAAGAAACATTCCAACAGCAATCAGCTCCAAATGATGCCACATTTGTAAACTGGCAGGCAGAAGATTTTTGTGGTATGAATCAAACAATTCCCCAAAGTGTTGCAGCCAACACAAGGTTAAAAAGGAGAAATTTGGGTGAAGAAAAGCTATTAGCCCCAAACAATCCACAATCTTCTATCACTCCACAAACTATTGGCAAGCAAAGTGTAGTCCCAAACACGCAAGGACTGCCTAAGACAACTCCTAGGCCAACTCAAATGTCAGTTGCTACTGCCCATGTGCAAGGAATGAATGTGCAGGCCAAGAGACAGCAGAGAGATGCTTCATCTCCATTCAACATCATTGATCAGATGAAGAAGACAAATGTAAACATATCAATGTGGGAATCACTATCTATCTGAGGCCAAAGAGATTTGCTACAAGCTGCTATGAAGGACTAGTCAACTTCAAATCAGCAAGTCCAAATGCAAGAGAAAGTGCTCACAAATGATGCCCAGCCTGAGGGGAGTCATGGAGGATAGCAAGGTAAAGTGTTAAAGCCCCCTCCGTTCGATGTTTCATTAATCATTGGAAATCAATTAGTACACAATTGCATGATTGATTCCGGCGCAAGTAGTTCAGTAATGCCCAAGCAAATAGCTAATCAGTTGGGAATTCAGTATGAAGTCATATCCAAAGGGGTAGTACAATTGGATGGGACAACAGTAACAACAGTTGGAGTGATAAAAAACTTAAGTCTTACTTTGCATGCATGTCCCAACATTGTTGTTTTACAAGATGACTCGGTAATAGACCTTCCACCACTCTTTGCCCTATGTCTGTTAAGGGATTTCACAACCAAGATTGGAGGTTACTTATCTGCTGATTGGTCACACATGTTGTTCAGAACGAGATATGGAACCAAGGCCACAATCAAATCTGAACCTATTGCAAACTTTCACATTGAGCCTTACACTCCAAGCCAAATCAATACCAATTGTTTATCATTTGATCAAGAGGATTATCCAAGCACTGATGAAGCTGACACCAAGGTTGGAAGTATCCCAGATCTAACTCTTGATGAATGGGAAAACAAGGTACATACTTTTGATCCTTATCAAGATATAGAATAATATGAGTTAGGATTCTATTACATGCATGAAGAAGATCAGCCTATTCCTAGCATCACCAAGCCAGACCACAAGGATGACAATGAGGTACGGGAGTTGTTTTTTGATGGATCAAGGAATAGACAAGGTGCAGGAGGGGGAGCTATGATGGTTTCCCCTCAAGGAGTTAAGAATTATTCAGCTTTTAGATTTCAGTTTGCATGCTCTAATAACACTGCTGAATATGAAACTTTGATACAAGGATTGCATTGGTCAATCAAGAGAGGGATAAAGAACTTGCAAGTCCTTGGTAACAGTGAGTTGATTGTCAACCAAGTTAAGGGGCAGCATGCTATCAAGAATGATCTACTCAAATGCTACAAAAGCAGGGTGTGGGACCTTATTGAAGATTTTGAGGGTTTTGGCATAAAATCCATTCCTAGAAAAGAGAATCAAGCCACTGACAAGATTATAGCAGTTGGGGCAGCCTTTAACGTTGTTGAAAACATTCAAAAAGACAAGGTACAACCAAACATCCACATGATTGTGAGGCCTTCAATACCAGACAATAATGTAAGTTGGCAAGTGTTCGAAAATGATCAACAAATCATCCATTTCTTGCAAGAAGAGGTTGAGTTCTCAGCTAAAAATCAGGAAAAATTGGAGCAGCAGTATGGTGACCAAGTGGTACAGCTGAGAACCAACAAACTACCAAAGGGAATTATTACTTTGGAGTCCATTTTCAATCCTAATGATTAGTTTAGGAAGGAGAAAGAAAACATCCAAGTCAAGGGAGAAGATTCAGTGTCCATCTCGTTGGAAGAAGGCAAATCATTGCAAATTGGTAAGGTGACAACTGAACAAGAAAGGTACAAGTTCATACAGCTTTGTCAAGAATTCCCTGATGTATTTTCTTGGAGCTATGAAGATTTGAAAGGTTTCAATCCCAAGTTAGCTCAACACACCATTGAATTGGATCCAAGTACTAAACCCATCAGGCAAAAATAAATGCCAGTCAATCCCCACATGGAGCCTCTCATGAGAAAGGAATTGAATAAGTTGATAGAATCGAGAATCATATTCCCTATCAAGCATTCTAGTTGGGTAGCCAACTTAGTTCCACAAAGAAAGAAGAGTGGGAAAATCAGATTGTGTGTTGACTTCAGAGATTTGAATAGAGCATATCTCAAGGATCATTACCCACTTCCTTCTATGGAGCAAATTTTACAAGTTGTTGTTGGCTCCAAGAGGTTTTCATTACTTGATGACTATTCAGGGTATAATCAGATTATGGTGAAAGAAGAGGATCAGTTCAAGACAACCTTTACAACCAAATGGGGAACTTATGAATACAGGAAAATGCCATTTAGGTTGTCCAATGCTGGAGCTACTTTCCAAAGAGCAATGGACATGGCATTCAAGGATTTGATTAACAACATTGTGCTAATATATCTTGATGATATCACTTTTTTTTCAAAAAATGCAGCAGACCACCTCTTTCATTTGAGACAAGTGTTCCAAAGGTGCAGAAGGTTTGGAGTATCCTTGAATCCTAAAAAGTGTATTTTTCTAGCCCATGAGGAAAACTCCTTGGCCACATTGTCTCCAAAGAAGGATTAGCAATTGATCTAGAAAGAGTTGAAGCCATAAGAGCACTACCATTGCCAAGCCACAAGAAGGCCCTCCAAAGTTTCTTGGGGAGAATAAATTTTGTTCGAAGATTTGTTCCAAATTTTATAGCCCTTGTCAAGCCTATCACAAAGATGTTAAAGAAAAACATGGCTTATAAATGGATAGCAGAAGGCAAGGAAAGTTTTGAAGCAATCAAAGAAGCCATCTCTCAAGCCCCAACTCTCATCAACCCATATTTCTCTAAGGATTTCATCCTCTATGCATTTGGGGGTGATGATACTATTTCTGTAATTTTGGTACAGCAGAACAAAGACAATAATGAGCATCCAATTGCTTTCTTCAGCCAAATCCTGAAGGACTATGAGGTGAGATATTCCTTCATTGAGAAGCATGTTCTTGCAGTAATCAGAAGCTTGAAGAAATTCAAGCATTTAGTCTCAAACAACAAGGTCCAATTGTTGGTTTCTCATGTGGGAGTTAAAGACTTCCTCCTCAACAAAGACCTGAATAAAAAGAGAGGAGGCTGGATTACTCGTGTCATGGAGTATCACATTGAGATCAAAGTCACCAAGTTGTTCAGAGGAAAAGAATTGTGTGAGCAGCTAATTTTGAGCAAACAAAAGGAAGCACGCAATGAGAAGGAGGTTGTTTTGGTGTTGCAAGACAACCATGAGCAAGGAAGCACTCAAGAGGAAAATAATGGTCTTCCCATTCCTTGTTGGACCCAAGACATAATGCACTTCCTAAGCACAGGTCTATGTCCTCCAGAGATGAACAAGACCAAAAGAAGACACTTCAGATTGCAGGCTGTCCCATATGCCCTTGTTGATGGTGTTTTGTTCAAAAAGGATGTGAATGGAGTGCTGCTAAGATGCATTGGTACAAATCAGATTCATAGGGTGTTGGAAGAGTTCCATGGTGGACCAGCTGGTGGTCATTTTGCACCAAGAGTGACAGCTCTAAAGATCATGAGGGCTAGCTATTATTGGCCCAAGAATTTCAGTGATTGTTATGCATGGATCAAGAGGTGCAAGAATTGTGCATTCTTCACAGGTAAAGAGAGGCTATCTTCCCTTCTATTGCATCCAATTTTAGTTGACCAGCCATTCATGCAATGGGGTTTAGACTTCATTAGAGTCATTAATCCCAATTCAAGCCAAGGGCACAAATGGATTCTAGTAGCAACAGACTATTTCACCAAGTGGACTGAAGTAGCAGCACTCAAGGAAGCAAATGAATCTAGCATCCTAGACTTTTATGAGGGAATAGCAACCAGATTTGGCGTACCTGCTACAATAATATCAGATAATGCATTGGCATTCATTGGGTCCAAGGTGACTAAATGGGCTGTCAAGAATGGGATCTACCTAAGTACTTCATCAAACTATTACCCTCAGGGTAATGGCCAGGCTGAGTCTACAAACAAGAACTTGCTGAGGATCATTAAAAGGACTCTTGATGAAAATCAGAGGTCTTGGTATACCAAATTGAAATCAGCTTTATGGGCTGATAGGATAACTCCCAAGAGATCTACAGGTAACTCTCCATTCAAGCTTGTTTATGGAAGAGATGTAATTTTGCCCATGTCACTTGAGTTTCCAACATTGGAACTCATGAAATAGTTGGAGTTGTTGGAGTTTGAACCCATGGAGGTTAGATATGTAGAGTTGATAGAGCTCTAAGAAGTCAAAAATCAGGCATCCCAAGAAATGGAGAAGGATCAAGCTTTGATAAAAAAGACCTTTGATAGAAAGGCCAAGAATAGATCCTTCCAAGTTGGAGATCTAGTGTTAAATGGGATGCAGATAGAGCAAAACTGGGAAGGCATTTAAAATTTGATGCCATTTGGAGTGGCCCATACATGGTCACAAAGTGTAAGGGCAACAATGCTTTCCAATTGTCTTCATTGGATGGCGAAGAACTACAGATTCCAGTCAATGGAATCCATCTAAAGCATTGCTATTGAAAGGAATTCTCCACCTTATACATATTAGCTTAGGTTTTCATTCCTCCAAGTGCTTGTGCACATTGTTTTGTTGTAGTTTAGTTTTCTTTCCCTAAGTCCTTTGGCACAAGCTCGCTTTTCCTGGGGATGTGTTTGCAGGCCTCGCTCCCTCAGATGATATTCCATCTTCCTCCATGCAGTGTTCTAGTCAGTTGCGGTATCGAACAGAGAATTTGAAGACCCCATGCCCAATTGATTGTTTTAGGAATCTGGTAACTTCATCCAGTAGGCAAATGACCCCTCTGAGTCACCAAAATTGTTATCCAAAATGTACCCCTTGCTCATTTTGTGGCTAACTCTTTTCATTCTTCCCTTTTTTGTGCCTCAATCATAAAATTTTTCTTTTCAGGGACTCAAAACTTTCTGGAAAGGGCACCATTGGATAGAGCTAATTCTCAGCTTTCCAGAAAGGTAAAGTTTTCCTCCTAACTCCATGTAATTTTGAAGTTATGGCTTGATGAAGTTTTTATGGGAAATTTTCCTCTAAAAGGCCCGCAGCCAATGAGATGCCGCCACGTGTCAAAGGAAGTGGTGGGGGTCTGTTGGCTAGATTTTCTGCATAGCATCAAACCTAGGCAGTCATGAGATAAATCTCCCTCATTTAACCGGTGAGGCTCCCATGTCAGATTTGTCAATATAAATGTGTTTTTATCTATCAGGGGTTTTACTTTAACCACTTAGTTCATGAACCCATAACTAAGGAGTTCTGCAGCAAGTAAGCAGCTGTTTAAGAAAGGAAAATTATAGAATAAGGAAGTAGAGGAATTACAGAGAAGAAATAAGGAAGATGTGCATTCCCAATTAGTAGATAGCAGAGCTAATTGCATGCACATAGAAGAAACTTAATAGATATGAAAAACACAGAATTCTAAAGCAAAGGCAGTTCTAGATCCAGATCTAAAATAATACAAAGTTTACTTTAAAGATCTAAGATTTAAAAGCAAGAAACACAGTACGCCGTGACACAAAGTTCTCCAGAAACCTGCTTCTTTGTATTCCTCTGCAACAAGTGGCTCTCAGGGGTTCAGCACAAAGTCTAGAACACAAGATTGCTTCTTACAAATTCTGATCGATCATTAACCCGTAGGGTTCTTCTCCTACTTATAGAATGTAGGAGGGAAAGTACAAATAGAAGACTCAAACTGAACTAAAGTGATGAACAAGTAAAGATGACATTTGGCAATCATCCTCAACTAACTTCTTCTTAAGTGACACATGTATCACTTAACTAATAGAAAGGTTCCACATGACCTCAAGTAATGGTTGCAAAACCAACAACTTAGAAGTTTACAATTTCATCCGGGAACATAGAAAATAGAAGAAGAAAGAAATAGAAGAAGTCATGCCAGCTGTAACATCTACATCTTCTTCTTGTTCTGATATCTGATATACTTGTCGAACATATAATTCAGCATCTTTCCATCTGTTTTAGCTACTGCTTCCTTTTCTGTCCTGAATTGCAGCAATCCTTCATTCAACACTTTGCTACATGCTTCCACTTCTTCCAAACTTGGCCCAAATCTCGCAATGTCTGCCTGCAGTGTCACCAGCCTACTGATAGAGTTCATCGTGAAAGGCTTGGTGGCTTTATCAATCCTCTTTTGCACCATCAGAAGAGAACCCTCCAGGGAATTATGCACCTCGTTAGAAACAATCCGCACATATGAAGTAATACCTCCATCCACTCTTTCCTCAGTGAAAGAAATAATACTGTCCGGCAAATCTGATGTTCTACTCTCAAGCGCCTGCATCCTCTTCAACAAAACTCTGCAGATCTCCAAACGGAAAGATACTGCAAACTCCAGCTGCTTCCCTTTCTCGACTGATCCATCCAGCATAATTTGTTCTACAACCAATACATCTCCCGGTAGCTTGTTGATCTCGGCCAAAATACTCAGGTTACTCTCTGCAACTATATTCATTCCTTCTATGCTTTCTATTAGTTGCTTTAGTTGATTTTCTGCATCGTTCATAACCTTTAGGCGGGCTGGCACTTCCCCAAGTTGCACAGAGTCTTTACGAATAATCAGATCCTTCCATTCGTCAATAGCCTTTACTTGATTGCTTGCATCTTCCATTTCCTGCATAAGATGATCACTCACCTGCGCTGAAATGGGTTGAACAGAAGGTTTAGCAACCTTGGCTATGATCTCACATAATTGAGATATTTGCTTCTGCAGCTCTTCTTTCTCCGCCTTTTCACTGTCAAGCCTAAGGAACAAAGCATCCAACAACGTCTGCGTGTTCTGCTTCAATCCTTCAGTGGTAGCTTGACCGAGTGGTATTTTGGTCACCGTCACATCTTCTGCCGTGATTTCCTCTTCTACCTTTCCTTCCGCTGGGATTGATATCTCAGCAAACTTCTCTCCCGAATCCTCGATGATCAACCTAGAAGTTGCTTTAGCAACTTTAGGCCTTCTGTCTCTTCTACTCAGATCCTGAAGTAGCTGCAAGTCATGTTCCTCTAAGTTCATCTCTACTCTTGCTTCCAGAACCAACTGCAAAGCTAACCATTCCGAGAAATTACTTCTCGGAGAGTGAGAAGTCGCTGAGTGCACTACCATTTCCTGCTCTGCATCCTCTCCATCAGAAAGTGCCACAGTATCATGGCTGCCATCCTCTGAAACATTTAAGGACAAAGCTCTTTCGAACTCCGTCATCTGCAACTTCAACATCTCCTCTGAAATGGGTGCTGAACGAAGTGGCTGCGGAGAGAAGATGAACGTTGCTGGTTTTAATGAAGGCATGGAAACATCCTGCTGCTGTGGTGCAATAGTTGGTGATCCTTTAGGTACTGGAGAAGTCGGAGTCAAAGCTATGGTCGTAGACGTGGTCTTCTCTTTCTCTTGAGATCTTCTGCGTACTTTCAACTTCTCGGACCTTCTGCTGCTCTCTCCTTCATGCTTTCGCTTGAGGGAATCTCCTGTGCCGAAGTTTCCTGTGATTTGGTTCATCAATACTTCATCAAGGCAGTATCCCTTCGTTAGCAACTAGCTCGAAGTACTCACCAAAAGAGCTCCAGATCTTTCTTCTATTGTGCTGCAGCCGCCATTGCTATCCTGCAGTAGAGCTTTATCTCCTCCCATTTGATGGTAAGTGTCAAGTACCACGTTCCCATCATCTTTAAGATCCGCAGGTATCCGCGCTAGTCCAAAGTCAAATACTTGCTTTGCCGACATCCTATTGAAATCTTTCTTTCTGACCTCGTACTCACTTCTGCACTTCATCCAGAAATCTTCTAACGAAGGCACATGTGCGTACTCCTGGGAGATTGTCTTCCTAGCTATTCCAAATGGATCAAAATTAAGCCGTGCAGGGAAGAACTCTTGCTCATACTCGGACAACATTTTTGCTTCCATCCCTCGAGCTCTGTGAATGCTGATGCAACTGTAATATCCCACAGTGAGTGGAAAGAAGCCCGTAGACTTGTGCCGCTTCGACTGAAGGTCGTGTAACTCCATAAGTTGCCTGCTTAGCTCCATGGCAATCAATCTGTCACTCGGGTACCTTGGCATCTTTGTTGGTTCACCTGAAAAGCTCGTAACTCTGAGGTATGTGAAATATGCAAACTAGATGAATACACTGCCAATCTTGGACACTGCTTCCCATGCTTCCTTGCTTACCCTGTGAGCCCTTCAAGTCTTTGTCTAACCTGCAGATGAAATCGTAGAAGAAACCATCGTTGATCACTTTGAAGTCCTTCTCGCACGCAGGTACAGTAAGCTGTGGGGTAGCACTCGAAAATGGGATCCTTGGAAAGAATACCACATCTATCCAGCTTGGAAAAGATACCCTGTGAAGCTGCAGCATACACTAAGTATGAAGTCATCTTGAAGCTAAAGGTACGCTTCACGTTCCGCAGTTGCTCACTGATGTTGCTGCTAATAATTTCCGACCAATTGATTATAGAATCAACCTTGTTGATTTCAATGGTCCTGATGAAAGCATACATCCATGTCCGGAAAGTGTAGGCATTCGCTTCACCAATCAACCTGCATAGCAATTTGACAATATCATCCGCCTCCTGCACCAAATTGGATCGTGGAAGAGTTCTCGGGAACTTGGAAGGGGATCTAGGCTTCTTCATGAACCGGCGTATTCATGATGCTCACATAGTCAGCTCTATGCTTTTCCCACCTACTGTCAACATCCTGAATGCTAATAGAAGTCACCACCTTTCGTACTGGAATCTTCAAACAATAATCGAAGAATTTCGCATCCAAACGAATTATTGTCCTTTTCCCGCAACATCACGCACTGATCTGGATGAAGGATGATAAGATCTAGCACACTCCATCACAAACTCTGGCAATTGGGCTGTACATGGGAAAGCTGCAGCTCGAATAATTCCACTACTTTTGACCGCACCCATGAGTGAAGTATTTCCAGCTTTGGATCTGTCAATCAAATCAGAAAGAGGTTCTGGGCCTAGATCTGTGTCTCCTATGTCTGAAATTTTAGAAGCAATGCATGAATCCATCATGCTCTCTTTTTCATCTCCTTTTGCCATGGATTTATCAATTTTTGTCTGAATAATTCTTTTCTTTCTAATTTGGCCGGATTTCTTCAATACTGGTGCAGATCTGGACAATTCTTCAGATTCGGAGGATATTTGCAATGTATTGGACATTGATAAAAACTCCTTTTTCTTTTATAAAGCACCTGTAATGAGTTCCTGAGCTCCTGTAACACCTGTGAAAACAACTATGCCGACGAAGATCAACCTTCTCCAAAGCATGCGCCAAATTTGGAAGCTTTTAGCCTTTATTAGCACTTTGTCTGTGCAAAATCCTTCCTCTAATGGGGGCGCACTTTTTTCTCCTTGCTGCAATTCTTAACCTGTGAATTAAATAATTCATCCATATATGGCTGCCCATGCTTTATATAACCTTCACAATTCTATAATTAATAATTGCCCTAACAATTAAAGGCAATTAATTAATTAAAAATCATGCTTTTCTCTTTTAAAAATAGCATGTTTAAGGACAGCCATCCAATAAATTAAATTAATCCAATTTAATCCTTCACACAGCACTTCACTCAAGTCTCACAGTGTGCTTTGACCATAGCCACTGAAAATAGAAATTAATTTAATGATTTAATGCTTCAAAAATTATTAAATAATGCCCAAATGGGGCGCACTTTTTGAGAGAAGGGGGCAGCCACTAAATAAATTAAATTTAATTAATTTAATTTATTTCTTTTATTCCTCCTTTGACTTTTTTTGACCTCCTCAAGGTTGGGCGCACTTTTTGAAGGAAGGAAGATTATTTAAAATAATCAATTTAATCACTTTAATCCATCACCAAAGGGGGCGCACTTTTTTGCACATGTAATTCTATTTTTAAGAATTTTTTCATAATAGGATTCTTTACCCTGCCAGGCAGGCACCAAAATCCCATGATCCACTTAAGTGATTTGACTTTGACAATGGGATTCTTTACCCTGCAAGGCAGGCACTAAAATCCCATGATTTCACTTAAGTCACTTTCCTTTTATTATATCATGGGAATTTTTACCCTGCAAGGAAGGCAATAAATTCCCACCTGCCTGCAGCCTCTATTTTTCCCACTGCAGCTTAAGTGACTTTTATAACACGGGAAAAAGTACCCTGTCAGGCAGGTATACAATTCCCATCCTGCCTGTGGCTTATATTTTTCCCATCGCAGCTTAAATCCTTTGTTTTCCAAAAATACGCCCATCCCCTCAGGGGATTTTCTGTGCACGACTTCGCTTTTTCCCAGTGATCCAGACCTCCGATGACGACTTCCTCCGGGAAAAATGTGCATATATGTTTTCCAGCTACTCCAGGTGAAAAATCGGGCTTACCCGGCGAAGGAGTTGTTCCAGAGAAATTTTACAGAAAACAGAACGGGACACCACAAAACACGAAAAATTGCCAAAAGTTACAAATAAAGCCCAAAACTTAAAATAAGTTAAAATCCTTCTGGTACATAGGAATAATAACATATCCACTCATAACAGAGTTGAAACGGAGTGCAAATAGCCTCATACGGGGCTCAAAATAATTAAATACAAATTTTCCGCAGACAAATCCCGACGACAGAATAAAACAATTTTGGGCATCTGGGTATTTGGCGAAAGGGGCTAATATGGCTCTTTGGGATTATCTTGACGCAATACAAGAACTTTCAGGCAATAAAAATAACAAATGACCCACTATTTTAAATGTACGAAATTTTTTCGAATTGGGTAGTCACAGATTTCAGGGTAAAATCTGAGTGACACCAGTTGGCTCCGTCTGTGAACATCTTTTTCTCTTGTCAGAATGAAAAAGGGAAAAGATGAGATCCCAGCATCTTTGGTTTTGTATCTTGTCTTTTGGGCACGGGGTCAGGCAGACAAACACAACACAACACAACACCAAAACAAGACAAAACAAGGAAAAACAAACAAAGGTTTTATTTATGTACATACAGGTTTTACCCTGCTTCTCATGTTCGGAACAGCTTCAAGTGTTGCCCATTGAAAGGCAACGGCAATTCAACTCCATCCTGATGAGCAAGAATGAAGCTATCTGCTCCGGCGATCTTTTTTATCATAAAAGGCCCTTTCCATAGTGAATCGAACTTTCCATGCATGCCTTTTATTTCTCTTCTTTTGTCCCATAAGAGGACCCAGTCGTTAACTTCAAAATTTCTTTCCCTGGCTCTTTTATCGAAGATGACTTTCACCTTCCTTTGATGCTCTGTCAACCTATCTGTAACTTGAGTTTGTACTTCCCTCAGTTCAGTTAGGTACATGATCCTTTTATCTATAGCATCCGTGAATGTGGAATCCTCCAGGGCTTTAGAAAGTCATAGGGCAGGCAATTCCAAGGTAAGAGGCAGCTCTGTGTCTCTTCCATATAGCAGCTGAAATGGGGACATGCCTATCGCCCTCTTTGGTGTGATCCTATCGGCCCATAATGCATCAAACAAATTTTTATGCCAAGTCCTTTGATTTTCTGTCACAAGCTTGCGCACGATAGTTACCAAGTTCTTATTACTAGATTCAGCTTGACCATTCCCTTGTGGATAGTAGTTTGAGGAATGAACAAGTTGAATCCCATAAGTGTAGTAGAATTCCACCAACTCCTCAGAAGAAAGATTCGAAGCGTTGTCTGCTACAATTTTGCTGGGTACGCCAAACCTGACAATAATATTTTCTTTTATAAAATTACACACTTCGGCGGAAGTGGCATTCTTCAAAGGAATAGCTTCTACCCACTTACTGAAATAATCAGTAGCTGTTAGAATGTAATGATGACCGGCGCTGGAAGCCGGGTTAAGCATTCCAATAAAATCCAAACCCCACTGTTGAAAAGGTTCTTCAATCACAATGGGTTTTAGAGGTAATGCAGGCAATTTCACACGCCCAACAAAATGTTGG
This sequence comes from Taxus chinensis, assembly GCA_019776745.2. NCBI lineage: Eukaryota > Viridiplantae > Streptophyta > Pinopsida > Cupressales > Taxaceae > Taxus > Taxus chinensis. The sequence goes on from CM034154.1 coordinate 415,825,309, forward strand.
CATGCTTGACACTTAGCTACCCATTCTGCAGTATCTTGAAAAAGGGTGGGCCAGTAATACCTTGCTCTAAGGATCTTGTGTGTAGTGACTCGGGCTGAGAAATGACCACCACAAGCCATGTCATGAAACTGTTGTAGTAGCTGATCCTGTTGAGCTATATCCGCGCATCTGAGAAATACACCATCAATTCCCCTTTTGTACAAACCATTATCCCAAAGAACAAAATCTTTGGATTTAAGCTTGATTGTTCGTTTCTCTTTTCTGGAAAGTTGATCTGGGCATTCTCCATACGTTAGAAAGTAAGCAATGTTACTGTACCACTCCTCTACCAGATCTATAAACAGTACTGCAGGTAAATCTTCATATACCCCATCCTGATCTGCTTCAGGTATTGATGCTTTTATCTCTGTCATTAGTTCACACAGACCTCTTCCTCGAACCAGCTTTGTTGGTTTAATATCCAGATCATATTCTTGAACTTTTGTCACCCACGTGCCTCTCAATAATCCTAACTCTTGCTAAGTAAGGATAGATTTAACTGCAGTATCTGGAACCAAAACCACAGTGTGCGAGGAAAGAATATAATACCTGAATGCCTTGCATGCCTTCACTACTGCATATGTGTGCTTTTCCATTGGAGTGTATTTCAACTCATAGGCTTTAAGGGGCATGCTCATGAAAACAATAGGAGCTTCTGCATCCTCTTGATTCTTCTGCATAAGAATTGCTGACATGGTATGTTCAGAAGAATAACAATAAAGAATAAATTCTCTACTGAAGTCAGGTGAAACAAATACTGGAGCTTTAGACAGGGCCTCTTTGATTTTCTCGAAAGCTTCCTTCCCTTCGCTGCTCCATTTAAAATCTTGTGTCTTCTTCATCATATTTGAAATATGACGGGTTAGCTCAGCAAAGTCAGGAATGAATCTTCTGAGAAAATTCACTTTTCCAAAGAAAGAGTGAACTCCTTTTTTGGATGTGGGCAAAGGTAATGTCTGAATGGATTTGACACGCTCTGGATCTATCTTTGTTCCTTCTTTGGAAACAATGTGCCCAAGCAGCTTTCCTTCAGTTACAACAAAGATAGATTTCTTAGGATTCAAAGAAATACCATGCTTGCGGCATTGTATGAAGACCTCTTCTAAGTTTGAAATATGTGTGCTTCTATCTTTGGAAAAGACTGTCAAATCATCCAGGTACACAACTATGCTTATATCTTTGAGATGAGCAAAGGCTAGATCCATAGCTCTTTGAAATGTAGCACCAACATTGATCAGGCCGAACGGCATCTTCTGGTATGCGAAGGTTCCCCAAGGTGTGATGAACGCCGTTTTGTATTGATCTTCCTCAGCCACCTTGACTTGATTGTATCCTGAGAAGCCGTCAAGCATGGAAAGCATCTCAGATCCAGTGACTACCTGCAAAGTGTGATCCATGATGGGGATAGGGTAGTTATCCTTCAATGAAGCTTGATTAAGGTTGCAGAAGTCCATGCACAACCTAATCTCACCACTTTTCTTTCTTGCAGGGACTATGTTAGCCAACCACTCCGAATGGTGTATGGGATAGATAATCTTTGTGTCTAACAACTTCTGGATTTTTGCAAAGATGGTTCCTGAAATGGTAGGATTGTGCCGCCGCAGCTTCTACTTGAAAGGCTTATGTTCTGATTTAAGTGGGATGTAGTGTTGAACTTCCGCAGGCTGATATGTTTTTAGATACTGATAGGACCAGGAAAAAATATCCATGTATTTCTTAAGAAGCTTAGTGAAAGCTTCCTTTTCAGCTTCTGAACAACACTTACCCAGATTTACTAATTTGGGATCATTGCTGGCTCCCAAATTTAGTAATTGTGTGTCGGAGGAAGAGCCTTCCTCATTTTCTTCATTTTTCTTAAGCATCTGATCATGCTTATCAAACATTTCCTCAAGAGATACCAAGCCTTTGGGAATTTTATTTCCCTTTAGTTGGATTATCTCCTGACCTCCTGAGACGTCAACCTCCATTTCTCCGACAGTGGTCTACCTAGGAGGTGAATTGCTTCCCTCATAGTAGATTTCTTCAAAGTTGTCTTTCTGTTGGAGAAATGCAACAATCTGTGTATCATCGTTGAAAACCTGCCATTGCTGGATGTTGTCAGGAACCTTTAGGCGAAAAACCATTTCCACCTTGTAGTCTCCCTGTCTAAAGAATGCAGGGGGCTGATCTGAATTCAACAAGGCTGCAGTAACCGCAAGCGAATCAGCTCTTGAATTTTGTTCTCTCGGAATGTAAGATACCAAGAAAGCTGAAAAATCCAGGATAGCAGAGTAGACCCGATCTCTGTAGTGCCGCAATTTGTCTTTTTTGACTTGGTAGAGGCCCCTTATCTGCTTTACAATCAGCTCAGCATCTCCTCTTGCGTGTAATAATTTGATTCCCATTGTTCTCGCCTGCTCCATGCCTAACAACAATGCTTCATACTCAGTCGTATTGTTAGTATTTTCGAACATCAATTTGAAGGAGTGCGCATGCACCTTCCCTTCAAGAGAGATAAGAACAACACCTGCGCCGGATCCAAATGAACAGCAGCTACCATCAAATTCCAGAGTCCAAATCTTGTTATCAATTAGACGTGATTCTCGAATCACCGGTTGAATTTCTTCTTTATCCATTTCTAGGTAATAGACTCCGTGATCCGATTCCTGAAACAAGATCTGAGATCTAGGATCTTCAGATTTTGATACTGTGTACTTGGATTTCTTCTCAGGTTCTAGCTTTTGATTTACTCCTTTGATTGGTATGTGCGCATAAGACCAATCCATCTTCACTTCTCCACCCAGCTCCTTGCAAAAATTTCTACTCAAAAGCATGCCATAAGAGACTGGAATGTCTGCTACGAGGATAGTCATTTTCAGTCTTTTGTCTGGGAAGGAAGCAAGTACTGCCTGCGCATCTTTGATTTGCCCCATAAGAGGGACTTGCCTTTCCATGGAATAACATCTTCCAATGGTTTTTGTCAATGTAAGACCCAAGGCATCAGCAACTTTGGCAGGCATTACGTTGTCGGAAGCTCCAGAATCCAGGATGCAATTGCTTAGCTTATGTCCGCTGATGAGCAAAGACACATAGAATGGCTCAATCCTTTCTGATGTAGCAGGAGAAGGGGTGGAAGGAGAAGAACTTGCAGCAGCATTATTTGACGGTAAAGTAATCTTTAGACTTGACAAGATACCCTGTGGATTATTGTTCGTTGGGCTAGGACCATTACTTTGCACATATTTGACCAATCTATTCAACTGATCAGGAAATGCCCTCAAATACTCAGCTTCTGACATTTGGACCTTATTTCTCTTGATGTGATCAATTATGTCAAAAGCTTGACTTGCTTCAGCAGGATGTGCGTTGGTTCTTTGCTGCAAATTAAAAGAATTTGAATATTTCTCCTTGGGCACTAATGAAGAAGGAAGAATGCTACCTCTTTTCAAGATAGTGACATCCGGGCCAGGATCTTCTCTCTCTTTCCGGCCGCTTGTGGATGCTTCCGCATTTTGGCATGTCTGAGACCTTGTAAACACCGCAAAAGTGTGACCATCAGAATCTTCAAAAGATTCATAATAGCCCTCATCAGATTCGTAGTCCAGGTAACCAATATTGGAGTCGCCAGCGGGATCTATAAAGTCTTCATCATCAAATGATTCATCAATGCCGAGATCTTCTTCAATAGTTTCCAAGTTATTCCTTGGAGCAGCTTCTATTGCCAAACGCTGTGGTGCAGCAGTAAGTCTGTTTCGATTTTGATTTTGATTTTGACCATTAAAGGTCCAGGTAGGAGCTATTCTTGAGGGGGGTGCACTCCCTGTTTGAGAGATCTGCTTCTTGATCTGCAGCATGTCATTAGCCAATCTCTGCAACAAAGGATCAGAAGTACTAGAAGAAGCACCATCACCTTTGTGAGATAGTTGTTTGAGTTTTCAGCCATGATCAAGTCGTCCTCAACCTCCACGGCAGCATTTTGTGTATCCAGCAAATTTGCAGGTCTTGCCCTTCTTAGCTGATATCCAACTTCAGGAAATAGAGCGTTTATAAAAAACGTCTTTTGATTTTCGTCACTCAATGCAGCAGAAATGGGGATTTTATACAAAATTCTTTGGAACTTTGCAATAAAGTCCCGCATGTTCTCGTTTGGCTCTTTCTTCAACTGCGTCAGTTGAGTGATCATCGTGCTTGCGTCTTCTGCAGGCTTGAATCTTTTCAGAAATTGCTCACACATAGTCATCCAGTTGGCTACGGTGCCAGGAGCCAGCCGATAGAACCATTCTCCAGCCAAGTCGTGTAGAGTCTCAATGAATAGCCTGACTGAGACATCTTCATGCTCCACTACAAGCACACCACAAGATATGAAGAAGGCTGCCAAATGATCATCTGGGTTTTGCTTTCCATCTCCGAAGAATTTTGGAAAATTCTTTCTGGATCCCTTTGGCAGCTCGTGCATAGGTGGAGCCAAGTTGAGAGGTCCAAAAACCGCTCCCCATGGAACAGGTACAATTTGGTGCGCCATGTTAGCTTGAGCACGTCTCCTCCTTGTGTAGACTTGATAGACTTGATGAATAATTCCAGCCGCCGGATTATGCTGAATACGATCCAGATCTAGATGGGTGTGTACTCTCCTTCCTGGTGAAAGACTAGATCTGCGGCTTCTAACTTGAGGAGGATGATTGAAATTGAATTGCTCCTGTAGTCAGAAGAAATGATCAGTCCTACCTTACGCCTTCACGGATCGGGTGAATGGACGTTCAGCCAGGTTGAGATTTGTATGGAAAACACTCTGATCTTCAATAGAAAAGCTTTGATCTGCAAAGATAGTTGTTCCCCAGCGGAGTCACCAAAAACTGTTGGCTAGATTTTTTGCATAGCATCAAACCTAGGCAGTCATGAGATAAATCTCCCTCATTTAACCGGTGAGGTTCCCATGTCAGATTTGTCAATATAAATGTGTTTTTATCTATCAGGGGTTTTACTTTAACCACTTAGTTCATGAACCATAACTAAGGAGTTCTGCAGCAAGTAAGCAGCTGTTTAAGAAAGGAAAATTATAGAAGAAGGAAGTAGAGGAATTACAGAGAAGAAATAAGGAAGATGTGCATCCCAATTAGTAGATAGCAGAGCTAATTGCATGCACATAGAAGAAACTTAATACATTTGAACACACAGAATTCTAAAGCAAAGGCAGTTCTAGATCCAGATCTAAAATAACACAAAGTTTACTTTAAAGATCTAAGATTTAAAAGCAAGAAACACAGTACGCCGTGACACAAAGTTCTCCGGAAACCTGCTTCTTTGTATTCCTCTGCAATAAGTGGCTCTCAGAGGTTCAGCACAAAGTCTAGAACACAAGATTGCTTCTTACAAATTCTAATCGATCATTAACCCGTAGGTTCTTCTCCTACTTATAGAATGTAGGAGGGAAAGTACAAATAGAAGACTCAAACTGAACTAAAGTATGAACAACAAGTAAAGATGACATTTGGCAATCATCCTCAACTAACTTCTTCTTAAGTGACACATGTATCACTTAACTAATAGAAAGGTTCCACATGACTTCAAGTAATGGTTGCAAAACCAACAACTTAGAAGTTTACAATTTCATCCGGGAACATAGAAAATAGAAGAAAGAAATAGAAGAAGTCATGCCAGCTGTAACATCTACATCTTCTTCTTGTTCTGATATCTAATATACTTGTCAAACATATAATTCAGCATCTTTCCATCTGTTTTAGCTATTGCTTCCTTTTTTGTCCTGAATCGCAGCAATCCTTCATTCAACACTTTGCTGCATGCTTCGACTTCTTCCAAACTTGGCCCAAATCTCGCAATGTCTGCCTGCAGTGTCACCAGCCTACTGATAGAGTTCATCATGAAAGGCTTGGTGGCTTTATCAATCCTCTTTTGCACCATCAGAAGAGAACCCTCCAGAGAATTATGCACCTCGTTAGAAACAATCCGCACGTATGAAGTAATACCTCCATCCACTCTTTCCTCAGTGAAAGAAATAATACTGTTCGGCAAATCTGATGTTCTGCTCTCAAGCGCCTGCATCCTCTTCAGCAAAACTTTGCAGATCTCCAAACGGAAAGATACTGCAAACTCTAGCTGCTTCCATTTCTCGACTGATCCATCTGGCACAATTTGTTCTGCAACCAATACATCTCTTGGCAGCTTGTTGATCTCGGCCAAAATACTCAGGTTACTCTCTGCAACTATATTCATTCCTTCTATGCTTTCTATCAGTTGCTTTAGTTGATTTTCTGCATCGTTCATAACCTTTAGGTGGGCTGGCACTTCCCCAAGTTGCACAGAAGCTTGACGAATAATCAGATACTTCCATTTGTCAATAGCCTTTACTTGATTGCTTGCATCTTCCATTTCCTGCATAAGATGATCACTCACCTGCGCTGAAATGGGCTGAACAGAAGGTTTAGCAACCTTGGCTATGATCTCACATAATTGAGATATTTGTTTCTGCAGCTCTTCTTTCTCCACCTTTTCACTGTCAAGCCTAAGGAACAAAGCATCCAGCAACGTCTGCGTGTCCTGCTTCAATCCTTCAGTGGTAGCTTGACCGAGTGGTATTTTGGTCACCGTCACATCTTCTGCCGTGAGTTTCTCTTCTACCTTTCCTTCCGCCGGGATTAATATCTCAGAAAACTTCTCTCCCGAATCCTCGATGATCAACCTAGAAGTTGCTTTAGCAACTTTAGGCCTTCTGTCTCTTCTGCTCAGATCCCGAAGTAGCTGCAAGTCATGTTCCTCTAAGTTCATCTCTACTCTTGCTTCTGGAACCAACTGCAAAGGTAACCATTCCGAGAAATTACTTCTCGGAGAGTGAGAAGTCGCTGAGTGCACTACCATTTCCCGCTCTGGATCCTCTCCATAAGAAAGTGCCACAGTATCATGGCTGCCATCCTCTGAAACATTCAAGGACAAAGCTCTTTCGAACTCCGTCATCTGCAGCTTCAACATCTCCTCTGGAACGGGTGCTGAACGAAGTGGCTGCGGAGAGAAGATGAACGTTACTGGTTTTAATGAAGGCATGGAAACATCCTGCTGTTGTAGTGCAATAGTTGGTGATCCTTTAGGTACTGGAGAAGTCGGAGTCAAAGCTATGGTCGTAGAAGTGGTCTTCTCTTTCTCTTGAGATCTTCTGCGTACTTTCAACTTCTCGGACCTTCTGCTGCTCTCTCCTTCATGCTTTCGCTTGAGGGAATCTCCTGTGCCGAAGTTTCCTGTGATTTGGTTCATCAATACTTCATCAAGGCAGTATCCCTTCGTTAGCAACTAGCTCGAAGTACTCACCAACACAGCTCCAGATCTTTCTTCTATTGTGCTGCAACCGCCATTGCTATCCTGCAGTAGAGCTTTATCTCCTCCCATTTGATGGTAAGTGTCAAGTACCACGTTCCCATCATCTTTAAGATCCGCAGGTATCCGCGCTAGTCCAAAGTCAAATACTTGCTTTGCTGACAGCCTACTGAAATCTTTCTTTCTGACCTCGTACTCACTTCTGCACTTCATCCAGAAATCTTCTAACGAAGGCACATGTGCGTACTCCTGGGAGATTGTCTTCCTAGCTATTCCAAATGGATCAAAATTAAGCCGTGCAGGGAAGAACTCTTGCTCATACTCGGACAACATTTGTGCTTCCATCCCTCGAGCTCTGTGAATGCTGATGCAACTGTAATATCCCACAGTGAGTGGGAAGAAGCCCGTAGACTTGTGCCGCTTCGACTGAAGGTCGTGTAACTCCACAAGTTGCCTGCTCAGCTCCATGGCAATCAATCTGTCACTCGGGTACCTTGGCATCTTTGTTAGTTCACCTGAAAAGCTCGTAACTCTGAGGTATGTGAAATCTGCAAACTAGATGAATACACTGCCAATCTTGGACACTGCTTCCCATGCTTCCTTGCTTACCCTGTGAGCCTTCAAGTCTTTGTCTAACCTGCAGATGAAATCGTAGAAGAAACCATCGTTGATCACTTTGAAGTCCTTCTCGCACGCAGGTATAGTAAGCTGTGGGTAGCACTCGAAAATGGGATCCTTGGAAAGAATACCACATCTATCCGGCTTGGAAAAGATACCCTGTGAAGCTGCAGCATACACCAAGTATGAAGTCATCTTGAAGCTAAAGGTACGCTTCACGTTCCGCAGTTGCTCACCGATGTTGCTGCTAATAATTTCCGACCAATTGATTATAGAATCAACCTTGTTGATTTCAATGGTCCTGATGAAAGCATACATCAATGTCCGGAAAGTGTAGGCATTCGCTTCACCATTCAACCTGCATAGCAATTTGACAATATCATCCGCCTCCTGCACCAAATTGGATCGTGGAAGAGTTCTCGGGAACTTGGAAGGGGATCTAGGCTTCTTCATGAACTGGCTATTCATGATGCTCACACAGTCAGCTCTATGCTTTTCCCACCTACTGTCAGCATCCTGAATGCTAATAGAAGTCACCACCTTCCGTACTGGAACCTTTCGTACTGCAATTGGGCTGTACATGGGAAAGCTGCAGCTCGAATAATTCCACTACTTTTGACCGCACGCATGAGTGAAGTCTTTCCAGCTCTGGATCTGTCAATCAAATCAGAAAGAGGTTCTGGGCCTAGATCTGTGTCTCCTATGTCTGAAAGTTTAGAAGCAATGTATGAATCCATCGTGCTCTTTTTTTCATCTCCTTTTGCCATGGCTTTATCAATCTTTGTCTGAATAATTCTTTTCTTTCTAATTTGGCCGGATTTCTTCAATACTGGTGCAAATCTGGACAATTCTTCAGATTCGGAGGATATTTGCAATGTATTGGACATTGATAAAAACTCCTTTTCTTTTATAAAGCACCTATAATGAGTTCCTGAGCTCCTGTAACACCTGTGAAAACAACTATGCCGACGAAGATCAACCTTCTCCAAAGCATGCGCCAAATCTGGAAGCTTTTAGCCTTTGTTAGCACTTTGTCTATGCCAAATCCTTCCTCTAATGGGGGCGCACTTTTTCTCCTTGCTGCAATTCTTAACCTGTGAATTAAATAATTCATCCATATGGCTACCCGTACTTATATAACCTTCACAATTCTATAATTAATAATTGCCCTAACAATTAAAGCCAATTAATTAATTAAAAATCATGCTTTTCTCTTTTAAAAATAGCATGTTTAAGGACAGCCATCCAATAAATTAAATTAATCCAATTTAATCCTTCACACAGCGCTTCACTCAAGTCTCACAGTGTGCTTTGACCATAGCCACTGAAAATAGAGATTAATTTAATGATTTAATGCTTCAAAAATCATTAAATAATGCCCAAATGGGGCGCACTTTTTGAGAGAAGGGGGCAGCCACTAAATAAATTAAATTTAATTAATTTAATTTATTTCTTTTATTCCTCCTTTGACTTTTTTGACCTCCTCAAGCTTGGGCGCACTTTTTGAAGGAAGAAAGATTATTTAAAATAATCAATTTAATCACTTTAATCCATCACCAAAGGGGGCGCACTTTTTTGCACATGTAATTCTATTTTTAAGAATTTTTTCATAATGGGATTCTTTACCCTGCCAAGCAGGCACCAAAATCCCATGATCCACTTAAGTGATTTGACTTTGACAATGGGATTCTTTACCCTGCAAGGCAGGCACTAAAATCCCATGATTTTACTTAAGTCACTTTCCTTTTATTATATTATGGGAATTTTTACCCTTCAAGGCAGGTAATAAATTCCCACCTGCCTGCAGCCTCTATTTTTCCCACTGCAGCTTAAGTGACTTTTATAACACGGGAAAAAGTACCCTGCCAGGCAGGTATACAATTCCCATCCTGCCTGTGGCTTATATTTTTCCCATCGCAGCTTAAATCCTTTGTTTTCCAAAAATGCGCCCATCCCCGCAGGGGCTTTTCTGTGCACGACTTCACTTTTTCCCAGTGATCCAGACCTCCGCTGACGACTTCCTCCGGGAAAAATGTGCGTGTATGTTTTCCAGCTAATCCAGGTGAAAAATCGGGCTTACCCGGCGAAGGAGTTGTTCCAAAGAAATTTTACAGAAAACAGAACGGGACACCACAAAACACGAAAAATTGCCAAAAGTTACAAATAAAGCCCAAAACTTAAAATAAGTTAAAATCCTTCTGGTACATAGGAATAATAACATATCCATTCATAACAGAGTTGAAACGGAGCGCAAATAGCCTCATACGGGGCTCAAAATAATTAAATACAAATTTTCCGCAGACAAATCCCGACGACAGAATAAAACAATTTTGGGCATCTGGGTATTTGGCGAAAGGGGCTAATATGGCTCTTTGGGATTATCTTGACGCAATACAAGAACTTTCAGGCAATAAAAACAACAAATGACCCACTATTTTAAATGTACGAAATTTTTTCGAATTGGGTAGTCACAGATTTCAGGGTGAAATCTAAGTGACACCAGGGTCGGAGGAAAACTTGGAGTTTTCACCAAGTGTTTGGTAAAGGTTTTCAAAAGGAAGATTTTTCCCCGCAGGCCCGCCGGCGAATAGAATGGCGCCAAGTGTCCATGGGAAAATATTGAAAAAATGACTAAGTGTTGACGCAGGGAAAATTTTAATGAAGAAGGCCCGCACCCAATTATATTGTGCCACATGTCACCGGAGCCCGGAAAAGCCGGGGGTGGAGGGGAAGTTAGAATTTTGGCAAAGTGTTTTCACCAAATTTCAAAAGGAAGTTTTTGGCCTGCTGCCCTTGCTAACCAATCATGTTATGCCACGTGTCCTTGGGGGTCAAAGCTGCGGAATGCAGGAGGAGTTTGGGAAATTTTCTCAAAGTGTTGGCGCAAAAGTAAAAATGTTTGCGGAGGGCCCGCGGCTAATCCAAATGATGCCACGTGTCTCGGACCAGCGGGAGGCAAGGAGAAATTGAGGAAAATTTCCCAAGGGAAAATTAAGGAAATTCAAAAGGAAAATCCCGCCCCCCAAAATGCAAGCCAATCAGCACATGCCACATGTCCATGTGGCGGCGAAAAATAGAGGACAGGCCCGCAAGGAAAATTCAAAGGGGCAAGCCCGCATCCAATGGGGTTATGCCATGTGTCCAAGTCAAAAATGGTCAAAATGGCCCACGAAAAATTCAGGAAGGAAAGGTCCGCGACCAATTAGCACATGCCACGTGTCCTCAACTCATCAGCCCGGCAGGAGGCGGGGAGAAATTGAGAAAATTTTCCCAAGGAAAAACAAAGTTAAATGAAGCGCAGAGAGTCCGCATCCAATCAAAGCATGCCACGTGGCACCTAGAATGGCGGAGCGCGGAGATTTTTTGGGAAATTTTCCCAAATGTAAAAAGGGTGAAAACATTCAAATTTTTGTCCGTCAATCCGATTTGGCCCTGTTTTGCCCTAAAATTTCAAACGGCCATATCTTTCGATCCAAAGCTTGATTTTTCACGTTCTTTATATCAATGGAAAGCTGGTAAAATTCTCTACAAGATTCCAGGGTCATTTTTGTATTTTGATGGAGTTTGGAGAGAGAAAATCAAAAAACACCTTTGGCATGTGGTCATGGGTAGAAATGACGTTTCAACCACCGTTTTTAATGAAGAATGGCTCACATTCTCTCCCAACATGGCTAAAAATGTCAGGGGATGGGCCTGTAAGGATGCCCATGCTGTTTTGATTGCATTTTGGTAAATGGTTGAATCTTCCCCACGTTTTCCCGTGTTTCTCTCTCCTAGGGTCGTGGCTTGCACTGTAAAAGCTAGAGTGGGTTCATTTGTGCAGAAGGAGACACTTTTTCAGCTCTGCAACTTTCCTTTTTCTTCCTCTTTGGCAGAATTTGTGAAATTTTTTTACCCTTCCATGTAATACAACACCCCTTCTTGCCTCTTGATCACTGTAATGCATTGTATTGGATCTAAAATGTTAATATATGTTTTGTGATTAAAATCCCTCAATCCTTTCATATATCTATCATTGTTTTCCTGATCTTTCATTACATGTTGAGAAATTTGTGCATGCTTTGTGTTGTGTTCTCTTGTGGATTGTGTATGTATTTCCGTATCAGGTGTCTGCAACTCCTTTGGTGCATCACTTCATTAGCATTAGCTTCATTTTCTTGCATTTCCTATCTTTGTCCCCTTGGAATTTATATTAGGAACTAGGAATTCAAACCTCTGCAACTTGTAAGTGACATATCTGATCAAAGGAGTTTGAGGAACCAACCTCTAATCTGGAGATTCCTTTCCCATTTTACAAGTCCCACACTTGGGGAAAGGATTCAATGTTGTGTAATCACACTGCATGTCCAAGATGTCAAACTAGAAGTTTGATCAATATCCAGAGGTGTTGTTGATTTGCAACAACAAGTATTCTAGAGGTTATGAAGAAGACAAAGAAGATGCACCTAGTTTCTCATGCGCGATATTCACTCGTTCTCAGTCCAAGAAAGGAACACCCCCTCCACTGCTGTAAAAGAAAATAAAGTTGATGATCCTCTTATGGAAACTCTGCAAAATAAAATAATTAGTCGAGGATCCCCACTTCCATCTTCTATGAAGTCTGCATTATTGGATCCTGATTCTGTAGCAAGTAAGAAAACTCCTGTAATCCCAGGTAATTCTTTCGGATGTCTCTTCCATTTCTAAATCTAAATCTGCTCTTACAAAATCTAATACCTTGAAAATCTCCTATTGTGCCATTAAAAATACCCTCCATTCCTCAATCTTCAAATCTACCCCTACTACGAAGCCTGTTCTAGATCTAAAAGAATCAGTCCCTTCACCCCCCTTGTTCTACATCTACTCCCCTTGATTTCATATAGTATGTGAACAAATACCAAAGTCCTAGATTAGTGAAACTGAATATTTGTCAGACTCATCCTGAGCAATTTGAGAGGTGTGTTTAGATACATCAGGAAGTGGTAGTATAACACCCAATGATGTGGCTTCATTGTTCCTAGAGGAATACTACCAAACCCACCTACACCTCCCTTCATAGAACATGATTTCTCTGATTGCATCAAATATTTATGAAGTTGAACCTTTCTACATCTCCCTTCTTGTTGGAGAATATGTACTAAACAATTGCATAATAGATTTTGGTGCCTCAGACAACATGATGCCTTTGAAGGTCACCAAGGCTCTCAAACTTACCATGACTCCACCTAGTGGCTCTTATTACTCTTTGGAGTCAAAAGAGGTCTCACTTGTAGGGAAGGTCGAAGATGCACAGGTGGCTCTCACCAGATTTATAGGTAAGAAAGTTTCAACGATGATTCTGGTAGTAGACGTCCCAACCTCATTTGAAATGTGTTGAGTAGAAATTTCTACCAAGACTTGGGAGGGAAAATTCAGATGAATTGGTCTTCTGCAACCATACCAGTAAAGGGAGACATCGAGAAATTGCTTCCCAAGAAGAAGATGAGGTACATGGTATGAAAGTTTGGAAGCCCAGAAGCCAACATTTTGTATCAGGGTAGTAGGCGGATGAATCAATTTGTGGAAACCGAGGAGGAAGAGGATATCCCCATCTTGATAGGTCCAGACATACCTTCTCGGAGGGATTTGGACATTGAAGAAGCACTAAGGAGATTCGATTTACAAGAGGGCATCCCTGAATTTCCAGATGATGCAAACCATGAAGAAGAGGAAATGGTTCTTGATGATTTTCAAACAGGAAACTCAGCTTATGTGTTTATCTATGATGAAGAAATTTTCTCATTCCCATTTGAAGATGAGAAATCCCTTGATCATGTCACCCAGAAAGAGGCCAAGCCAATTTGCAATGAACCCTCAAGCAATGGGAAATAAATATCTGTACAAGGATTGCTAAGAGCCGCGGAAGAAATAGAAGACCCTGAAATTAGTCTTGAACTTTTAATGCAAGCCATGAATCTTGAAGATAAGCATGAAGCTGAATTGGAATCCTCAACCAGTGTGAAGATGGGCTATGATGAAATAAATCTAGATGAGAAATATTATGTCCCTCTTGAGCCAATGGTTATTGGATATGATGACGAAATGGAGATATTTTCTTTCCCATTTGCAGAAGAAGATTCTCTCCATGATGAAGAAATAAAAGCAAGAAGTTTTGAGGCCTTTGAAGCTAAAGTCCCTATGGACAAAGGAGTGATAAAATGCAGCGATTGCCAAGATGATGAGGTAATCCCTCTAGATAGTTTCCTTGAGATGCAAAATAAAGATTCTTCAAAGGCATACAAAGAGGAGTTGCAGGAAATGATGAAGCATAACTCTGTTCAAGAAATATTGGATGTAGCAGAAGTTGTGGAAGACTCCGATCTAATTCTTGATCTCTTCACTCGTGCCATGGACATACAAGAAAAGTATGAGGTCGCATCCAATCCTTCTGTTAGTACTCAAGCACTTCACAGTGGAGTAAAGGAAAAGGATAACTATGAGGTTTCTCATGGAAAAGAGGTCAATGAGCATAGACCTGGGAAAGAAAAGAATCCAAAATGTTCAAGCAATTTGAATGAAAAGCAGCCCTGGGGCAGCGATAGCGTGCTCAAAAAAGAATCATCTATGTGGATAAATGTGGAATGAAACTGGCACTATAAACCAATTTCAAAGAGGATGAAGGCATTGGAATTTCCAAGCAAGGACTTGAGCATCAAGAAACTCACATGGACTCACTCCTACCAAGTACACAGATAATTTTGAAAGCACCTAGCTTTCATAAGAAACTAAGGAGGGGAGGGTACTTTCTGGAACCCATCAACGGCTACACAGAACACCATCATTCAGTGTTGCCTCTTCAGGGGTAACTTTTGAGAAATGAAAAGTGTTGCAGTGAAAGTGGGTTGTCCCCCGCTTTGTACCATAGGTGATTGCTATGTTTTTTGCCCTTTGTGTGTCCTGTGTTTCCTTCCTTTTTTGTTGTTTCCTTTTGTGTGTGTGTGTTTCCTTCTTCTCTCTTTCTCTCTTATTGTAAGTTGTACATGACTCTCGCAGGGCCCAATGGATAAGGCACTGGTCAAATATGTTGTAATTTGAGATTCTGGGAGTTATCATGCCATGTCTTCACTACAATCATTCCATGTCATGTCCCCAAGCTAGAGCCAATTGTTGTTGTGCAAATGTCCAATAAGGAAATTGAAAATTTCTAAGCATGAAAACTATACCCCTATGCCAAAATTTTCAAGTCCATCACTCAAAGACACACTGGATCTTTCCAATAAGTCCAAATGACCTCCATAGTAATGTTATACCATTCCCCTAGGTGATTTAGGAAAGTCCATTCATTCCCCCTAGGTGATTTTAGGAGTTCATTTGCAAAGCTAGAGGTAGTTGTGGGAAGGGCTATCACTAGCCTTCCTAGAGCTGGAGCAACCTCACGGAGCAGAGCAGAAGATCCTAAGTGGATGTGGAGGTGATCCAAAGGTCTTGGGACAACATGGATATGGGTCAGGAAGATTTTAAAATGTCTCGGAGAAGTTGTAGTAGTTTCGCATGAATTAGGGTTTAAAGGCCTAGTTAGTGCACAGGCCAAAACAACTACTGGGCTTCAGAAGAAGATTTCGAGAGCTTCGGATGGAGTTAGAAGTAAAACAAAACATATCCGAAAATATGATTCCAAGACCTACATGATCGTGAAATCATATTTTTCACAACACCTTGACACATAGGATTTGAAGGCATTTTTATCAGGCATAAGTGGAGTCTCATATCATAATTCTAATTTTTCAGGGATCAAATGGATGAATAAAGATATGATACCCCCACCATTGGATTCAAAATGTCATTTACATTCAGGATCATATAATTTTTCACCAATAAATTCCACCGAGAGCTCAAGTTATCATCATTCCAAGTCACCCTCTTGGAGACAGTCTAGGAGTTAGTCAATTTTCGGGAGGACACATGTCAGCACTAGGATCCTGGCAGAATTTTATGTCACTGACGTCCTTGAGATCAGGTACATCAACCCTTGAAAAATGTGCCCAACCCCTATGGGGAGTCTTTTGGTCACCCACGTGACTGACTTTCAACCCTCAAGTGCATTTTTAGAGCTCAAACTCCCTATCGTCGGATCAAGGACACGTGTCAGCTCCAAGACCACCCTGGAATTTGATGTCCCTCACGTCTCTTTGAGGTGAGGGACACCAAACATGAAAAAATGCACCCAACCCTCTAGGAGAGTATTTTGGTCACCCATATACCAATTTCCACCCCCTTCATGCTTTAAAGTTGATTTTTGAGCACTCATTCCCTGTCGTCGGATTGCTGCCACGTGTCGCTATCTTGCTCATTATGGAAATTGATGTCCCTCACATCCCTGAGGTCAAGGAAATCGGGGAAAAAAAAATTCCCAACTCCAACTCAAAAATTTGAAAAAATTTCTAACTGTTGGCTGCTTCTCAATGCTTCTTGCTACTTCTTGCTGCTTCTCACTGCCAGAGGAAAAGTTGCATAGAACACCTCACTCCACCATTGCCAAAACTTGAACCAAATCCATCACAAAAAAATTATCCTTCACTCCATGATGGCACACAAGTCTTTAGAAGAATAATTCATCGAGATAAGATAAAGAAACGGAGAACCGAGAAGAAGAACAGTGGAAATCCCCATTTCCATAAAATGAAGATTTGAACATATCTTACAAACCGGTGCACGGATTGACAAACCATTTGTTACTGAGTTTTTCTCTCTTGAAGGTCATTGAAAACACACTTTCAATCCTCCCTCGTGGTGCATAGAACATTCATAGTGAATAAATCTCATTTTTGGCTCAACGAAGGAAAAATTGAATTTCCCATCAAATCATTTGTCAGATTGAAGATAAATTTCTCCTGAGGCATAAGAAGTAAAAACCTATCACAATGGAATCACTTTCATCATGAACGGAGACAAAAACCATACCTAAAATTTTCAAGCTCCATTAATGGCTGCCATGACATGGTAATGGAAAAAATTAGTGAGCTACCTCTTCACTTCTTAGGGTTATAGTGGGCGAAATCACATGAAAATTGGAGGGAACAATCGTTGAAAAATCTAGTTTCATGTGAACTATTTTTCATGCCATGAAGTCCCTATTTTTTAGGGATATGGAGGGATTTTTTATTTATCAACATTCTTCCCTCTTCGCAGAAATTCTCAAATTCCAGAAGATCCGGTAGGCAAAATCATCTCAAATTCAGAGGGAAGGATCTCCAAAAAATCTAGTTTCTCTCAAACTAGTTTTTGCACGATGAAGTCCCTAATTTTTAGGGATATGGAGGGCTGTGTTTTTTGTCAGTATTCTATCCCTTCCAATGAAAATATCATTTTCCCACTTGTTCATATGAAGGAATTACTCAAAATTTGGAGCGGGGAACCCTCGAATAAAACCCAAAATTTCAAGCCCTGTTTTGTTGCAATGTGACATTCATTGCGCAATTACTAAAAATAGCTTGTCTTCTTGCATAGTGGTCTATTATTTCAATTAATCCACCATTTTAAGATTCCATTAAGAATGTGGTGAACATAGAGGAAGTATCATAGAAAATTTCATCAAACAGTTCATCTCGGCTCGTAATCTGTACTTATTAAATATAGCATGTTGTTCTGAAAGGGAATGTTTCACACAATGGGAAATTAAGGAATGATCATTCAGGTCAACATCATCATTCAATATCATCATATGAATTTCTCATGGGGAATGTGAGATTTACCTCATAGAATTAAACGTTATCTCTCGACACTCACTTCATGGCTTGAGTTGCAGGAGTATCTTGTGTGGGGTAGAAGTTGCGGTCAGAGGCAGGACCATTCAAAAGTGTTTTAAACACTCATTCCAAAGCATATGTGAGCCCATTTGATGGAGTTTTCCACGAGTTTTAAGATTCATAGTTTCATTGCATCTGATATTTCAATCAATGAGGATCATCGCACTTCATGAGGGGCAACATCCTCTCCTCTTCTCGCTCTTCCCTCTCCCCAACTTTCTATCTCTTAATATGTTCTAATTCTTCGTTAGTGTTTGCACTTTTTTATATACCTTTTAGTCACCTAAAAGTGAATTTAGAAACATAATGTAAATTAAGTCACCTTGATTTTATAAAAGGGAATTAAATATTTGATAGGAATATGAATAGTCTAAAGTTAGAAATAAGGCATATGGAGGGTCATGAGGAAGACGATAAGTCACCTCTCATTCTATAAATTGTAACACCATTCCCATTTCAAATGGTTGACAATTGATCTTGTAAACTCAAGAGTGCATTGTACCTAGAGAAAGCAAAGGAGATATTCATTTTTCTTCTACTTTCCTCCACTTTTCTCAAATTCCTCTTCTATTCTTCCACATTATGTACAACTTCTGTTTGAGAACATCAATACAAGAAGGAGTTTATAGCTTTCTTTGACTAAGGATATTTCTAGATACTTTGTGTTCATCAAATTCTATTTCGTCTTGTTGCCATTTGCAGGGTTGTTTCTTCTCATTTACATGCATGCGATTGAAGTTTCTAACTAGTGTGTGTAGGAATTTGATTTTCTACCTATAAAATTAGTTCCCCTATCTCATATATCACTCCCCTTTCCCACTTTCATAGAAAAATTCCTCCCTAGTCAAGAAAGTACTACCTTTGTCGCAGGGTCAGTGGAGTGTCCCATGTTGGATCCCTGGTCAAAAGGCCACCATAGAAATCCACATTTTGTCATGCATGCACATATGGCAGTTGCATCGGTTAAGTAGGGGGACTTAAATTCCCATAGAATTGGCAATAAATCCACAAGTTTGTCCACCTGACAAATTTTCTTGCCAACAAAACCCTAACTAGACCTACTTGAAACAAGGGAAAAGGAGAAAGTTGGATTAGGGAAGCTGTATTTTGAGTTGAAGTTATATAAAGAGGATTCCAGGGTCCTAATAAGATCATTTAGTGTGTTTTAGTGTGTAGGGAATAGTGTCTAGAAGGTGATTGATCAACTCATTTAGTTTTGATGAGAGACTACTTCCTCTGAAGGCCTAAAGGGGCCATTTTTGGCCATTTTGTAGCTAATTGAACACCCTTCGGAAGTTTTTAGAGAAAATATAAAGCATTTAAGGGTGATTTCAGAGAGAATTGAATATTTCTAAGTAAATTTAGGAAATTTTAGGAAACAAAATCTCATGTAGGAGTAATTTGTTTAAGCTCGGGTTTTCAAGTGCAGGGAATGAAAGTTAAAACGATGAAAGATGACTTCTCTGGATGATTCTAGGAGTTCTAGAAAGAATTAGGATGAACCAAAATAGGCATTGGAAGGATATTATAATACTCTACAAGTTTGAATAATCAACATTGATTCAAGGCTTAAATATTTCCTTAGGTACTACAAAACTCTGCAGCTGCCCGTCCTAGTTCAAAATGAACTAGGACCTAAAATTAAGTTGCATTAATAATTAGATTTTTAGAATAGTTTCATTAATCATAAAATATGATTTTTAGTGTTTTAGTGAAGTATGGAGGTTAATAATATGTAACTCATCCTCAAATTTCATTCAAGGATTCATCCCCTATCAGGAGGAGGAAACCAATTTCCATGAGGAACAACTTGAGAAAAAAAGGTGTCCATGTATTATAAGCATGCTTACACACAGGTGTCATCTTGGTTAATAAATTAAATTTTGAATGAGTCATCATGTCCAAAGGTGAAATGTGGATCTCAAGGAGTGACTTAATGATCATCATATCATGAATCTATCATTGTATCCAAATCTCTCCAAAGAACTAACTAAAATGAGCTAGTCATGCCATTAAGGCATCTAGGACCATCATGTGTGAAGTATTAAGGTGTCGTCTATCTCCGTGAGAGACATATGAGTAAAAACATGTACGATAATCATGAATTTGATTCCATAAAAGGATGATTTAGAGCCAGGAAAGGTGAGGGGATGATCTTTATATTGAGCACCATGTTTCTAAGAATGAGAAATCATCTAAGTTCACTTGATGCAATTCACTTGGTACTATTCATAACAACTCATTCAACACCTAGTAGTGTTATCACACCTTAAGAAGGAGGCACATTAAAATCACCTCATTTTGGCCATAGGACAAGAATCTCATTCAAGGAACAATCCTCTATCTACAAAGTGAGGATCTCACTTTGAGTAAGAAGTAGACAAGCATCATAGAGTTGATTCATGGTCACTAAAGTGAATTATGGACCAAATTTTAAAAATTGGTGCCAATTCAAGCAATGGTAGGGCCAAAATTCAATTTAGAAGGTCAAAAAACCTACAAAAAACGACTATATTCTTTCCTAAAACAAAGAACGACTACAATATATGTGCTCTGAAAGTTTTAGGTCCTTTGCTGAAATCCTAAAAATGAGTAAGTACTGACCAGATTAGATTTTGAAAAACTATCTTCAAGATTATAACTGTTAGAAGCTATGCAGGACCACTTCCATCAGGTGACAGAGTGATCCTAATTTCTTATATTTACTAAAATAAATTTAAAGTATTATTTCTAATACTTAAACATTTTCTTTTGAAAAGTATAAGATTTCTTTTATTATTTCTTTATACTTTTATTATTTCTTATACGAAATCTTATACTTGACAATTATTTTAGTAAATATGGATCCTTTGGGCCCTTTTAATCTTCATACAACTCAAAACACATACACAGTTCCTAACACTAGGAACGAATACATATGCATTATAGACTTAGGTAATTACCAAGACCATGAAAACTATCAAAATCGCGTACGCGTTTCATGCCTGTTTTCATAGTTTTTGTCCACTTTTTGGCCCTCTAAATTGGTGCACTTACCCCCCTCAGTTTCATGTTATTTACTCTAGGCTCACATTCTTCCTACCAGCTTGATGGGAAAATCTAAAGTAGTGAATCAGAAGCTTGGGAAATCTCCTAGGTTGCAGGGGTTTGGAGAAAATCCAAAACAACCTGGGACTTAGCTTTACCCATTTTCAAGCTGAATTATGCATGATAATTTCAAGCCTTAATAAACAGGTCCTAAATAGGGAGGTCTCCTTTGATAGATTGTATAGCTGGTAAGGAATCTCAAGGTATGGTCCGTAGATCTCCATGACTGTGCTACCAAGGGATCAAATAAAACTCGAGATTCCATGATTGCAACACTAGAATTCCTATAGAACAAATATCTACAACTATAGGATGAAGTGAGGGACATCAGATGAAAGAGAGTTACATGCATGATATAAAGCCATTGCAATGCCAGTAGGAGAGCAAAGTGTAGTTCTGAAGCCAGGAGATAACTGGTGATGGTTCATCTTAGAAATTTAGTAGGTTTCTGACCTCTCACATATCACTTACAGATCTCAAGTTTTTTGTTATAGGGAAGTATTGGGCTCATGTAGGATTCCTATTTTAAAAGTGATAGTGATAATGACATGTACAAGGTGGTAACTCCATGACAACAATTGCTATCTCACAATTTTTTACATGTTTCATGACTTATATAAGTTTCCAGGTCATGATGAAAATGTTTGGTACACTACTAGACATGGGAGCTATAAAAGATATTTGGTATCACCAGGAAGGGTTGCAGTCCACACTCGAATAAAATACTTGGATTCTTGAGTGGGATCATCTATACATGAATTCCCTTCCTGAATAAGTAACCCAAGTAGACTTGTTTAGGTTTTGTTTTGTACAGTCATAGTGCCATTAAGACAAACATAACATATATAGTTAGATCATTATATTTTAAATGCATGAACTATGCACCATAACTCATACATGAAGGGCCTTCATGATGATCACAAATCAAGTGTATCAATTGTCTTGCCACAACTCTCAAATTTGATTAACTAAGTAAAATTACAACACTATTACAAAGAACACAGTCCTACCAATATGCACTTAGCACACAAACAAAGAAGTCAAATAACTCACCAAGAATACTCTTCACAACCTTTCACTAGGCTTGATCCCTTTTCTTGTATCTAAACACACATTTTTTGTCATCTTAGTATTCATAACCCTTATTATACATTGCATGTACAATTTTCTTAGATCATCAAATTGCACAAACCATGAAAATATCAACACAAGAAGTATGTGTACAAAAATTTCCTTCTTCAACTCCTTGGAGCTTCTTCTCATACAGTTCCCATTCGAATGATAAATGATAGATTGTTACATAATACCATTTATATCCTCACAAATCAGTTTCCACCCAAGTAGGATAATTTTGAGACCTCATGGTCATATGATTTCTTTGTACAAAACATCAAAAGTTACTTTGCTCCAAGACCTTAACCCCTAATAAACATTTTATTACACCTAAACCACCTATAACAGCTTTGAAACATTAAACATGACCTCTAAATTTCTTAAAGCTCCTAGGAAACCCAAAAATGGTCTTAATTTTGAATCTTGCCTTTTGGAGGGAAATACACATTTTAAATTTTGAAAGGCCAAAGACCAAAATAACACCCTAAGTGACTCACAAACACTTATTATACCTACAAAATCACCTTCAATCCAAAATTTTATGATCTCATGCCTTATTTACAAGGTGGAGATGATGCTCCTGCATCATCAAGATTTGCAGTCAATTTTTTTTTGAAAGGAGTAGGATCAACTTTTATGGTGAAAAGAATGCTCTAATAATAAAACATGAGACAATTATTAATATTAGAAGGTATTGCATGCATAACATGAATCCAAGGATGTCCTAAGAGAAAATTTTACTAAGGTAGTTGGGCATAACATGGGATAGAGTGGGAAGGGTATGTGATATTAAATTTATGTGTGCAACATGATTTGGTTGGGGCTGACGTGGCACATTATCATAACCACAAATACTAATAGGAGAAGAGGATAACTCATTGGTAGGAATTCCCAAATGACGTAAAAAGGAAATATTACAAATTTTGAGGCCAAAACCATTATCAAGGAGAATGTGTTTGATCAAAGTATTAAGGATAATGACTTGCACATAAAGAGAGAGGCCATTGTTGGTGATATCTTGAGGAGGAAACTCATCAGAGGTGAAAGATATGGGCTCATCTTGGAAGGAGAAAGGTATATGCACCACAACCATGACATATTCAGGAGATGTTTGAGGATGAATACAAATACGACCAAGCTTGGTGAAGATATCTTGGAAAACAAGATAACACTTGACACACTCATTAAGAGTGATGGACAAAGAAAAAGAAGAAGTCATAAAGATGAGCCAAAGAAAGCATAAATTGACGAGAATGATCATATACCAAGAAACCCTAAATCAACTAGGGTTTAGAGATCAGTGAGCATAA
This sequence comes from Taxus chinensis, assembly GCA_019776745.2. Taxonomy (NCBI): domain Eukaryota; kingdom Viridiplantae; phylum Streptophyta; class Pinopsida; order Cupressales; family Taxaceae; genus Taxus; species Taxus chinensis. Next base: position 415,848,542 of record CM034154.1, read on the forward strand.
TATATAAGGAATAAATTCTATATTAGGTTAAAGATTCAATAAAAAATAGGTTCACCAAAATGTTTAACCCTTAATTAAAATTTTGATCAATTTAATTAGGCTTTAGATAGATTAGAAAGATGTTACAATAGAATTAATAACTTAGATTTGCAACTCAGATCATATAGAAATAATATAACATATATCAATCAACCTAATATGCAATTAAAAGCTCAAACCAAATGTATAGAGGCACTTAGTTGATTAGAGATGACATCTGGAGAGATCTAAAATTGTACACTGCTAGAAATAGGTGATATGAACTTGAATGACCTTTGCAACTAGGATTGTGACTGTAAATACACTTAAGGAAAGGCCATACCAAACTCCCAGGATCATATTGTACATTCCTGACCTAATTACAAAATGGTCTTAGACATGCTTTGATTTAGCTTTTGTAACTTTTTGTGGTGTTTTCCTTCCTATATTTGTTTGTCATTGTTAAACCCTAGTTGTCGCACATGCAAGGAGGCTCTCTAAATGGACTAGAATTCACCTCAAACTATAGTCACATATGAATAATGCTACAAAACAAACATTCTAATGGTTTTGGGCACCCCCATGCAGTGTTGGCACTGGAACTAATCTGAAGAGGCCTCAAACCACATGTCATTCTCCACCTAGCATGTGATAGCTAAATACATTAATCAGATTTGGAATTTGTTTTAACCATGCTTGCTTTGACTTTTCTCTTTCTCTAATACTTGGAGAGAGGATGTTTGAGTTCTTGTGGAAGAGATATATGGCTTCTTTGACTTGGTTTATAGCTTCAGACCTGATGTGAGTGTTACCCCAATGACTTCATATGTGACATTGCAAGATTTAAGGAGATTTGGATGCCTTGTGTAAGTGTATGAAGTGAGTGCTCAAGTGTATTACCTTAGGAGTTCTAGGTTAAAATATGAGGTAGTGTTGACTTGATTATATAGGGCTCGGTAGAATGAAGTATATTGATTTGAAAGCAGAGTTGGAGGACATGTCAATCCAAAATTGTACAAAAGGGTTAGGACCGGATATAAATTTCTAACCAGACTGTACAACCCTGGATGGAAAAAAAATGCAAAGTGAGCTTTGTGACCTGTCACCTGATGTTTTTCCATTGATTTTGTGCATTATATTCTCAGAATGTGTCAACATGTCAGTGTGCAAGGATAAACAAGCTAATTAATGGACCTTAGAAAGTGCTAAGTGAGAAAGGATAATTTGTATTTATCATAGCAAGATGCATAGCCATATCAAAGGATGTCAAAGTGTAAATTACCATATTTAAGTGTCTATAGATAGGTTGTTCATTATGAATAATCAATTAGACTCATTTATTTATCATTAAAAATAAAAAGGTCCTCAAAACTAATAGAATTAACAAAAATCTAAACCGATTGTTGTTTTTTCCAAAGTGCCACCAAATATTTAAGGGGAAGAAAAAACTTTCAAGTTTTGATGGAAAAAAATGAGTAGCCTTTGTGAGCTACATACAATCCATCATATTGTGGATTGATGCATCAATTGGTATTGATCTTATAAATTTTTGATAATCTTTCATTTAATTTGCACTTTTCTTGTAGTGAATCATGTGTTAAAGAGTAATAATAGCTATAGAAATAGTAAAAAAACAAATTTACAATCGGAGGAAGCAATAACATTTGTGAGAGTGCACATTTCATGATGGATTAAGGGCCACGTGTTACGAACGATATGGAGGAATAATTTGGTAGTTTCCTGAAATGTAGTGGAGCAAGAACTACTTTAAAGCCAAAATATGGGATTCACTAATGAATACCAAATGCATCAGGTTTTTATTTTCCCATTCCGCTAGGTCAGCTGGAGCTAGACGATACTGTAAATGGATGGTATAAATTTTAGATTGTGAGAACTAGGAGACAACTCAACAAATGTTCAAACACACTGGCTAGATAAGGCGCTCCGTAAAAATCAATTTGAAAATAAAATGCAGCTATGATCTATTTTAGATCAGTTTGAATAATATTAACATTTACATTTACTACACCAAATCAAAGAAAAAAAAGAATAGGGTGGCGAATGATCGTACTTGGACATGCTAGGTAAAGCTTTCTATGAACCTTCTTTGTGCATGGAAATGAAGACACATCCATCTCTATTTGTAGCTATTCACTATTTATCCCTCCTTACATTTGCATCTACACCTAGTACGCATGCCCTTCCTGTGGTAATGGGCTCAATGCCATATATCCAAGGCAATTTTCTTTTTGGGTTACAAATTGATCTTCCCCTTTATTCTCATACCCTTTCTCTTTAGGAACAAATCCAGCAAGGCATTTTTGTTTGAGGTTGTCAACGAACTTTTAAATAAACAATCTCATATATTGTCAGGTGTTATAAAGTGCAAAAATTGTAATTGTCAAGTGTCTTGAACCAAATTTAGGGTACTACATGCACCATTTACACCTTCTACACTGCCACACAACACCTCCTACGTAAGACATTGTAGCCTTGAAATACTCCTGCACACTTGCACTTTACTTTTCATTTTTTTTTGTGTCTTCAATATTGTGCATAGCCTCTATGACTTGCATACACATGTCAACATCTTATTACAACGCTACATGTTAGGTGACACGATCCACACATGTATGATGTAGATATATGGGGGTGTAATCTCTATATTTTTGGATTACTGTATGGAATTTATGGTAGGCCAAGAATGTATCTCAATGGCTTGCACTCCTAAGTCTTCCATTCTACAAGGGAATTGAGGAAACAAATAAAAGATCACATGAACCGACGTAAAGTGGGTTAATTTAAAGGGGTTATGGCGAGCGCTAAGGTCACATATCTAGAGGGTAGTATTTGTTATACTAGTTCAACCTAGGGTTTCCAAGGCTCGCGATCGAAATAGAGGAGAATACCCTCCTAGGATATCAGTAAATGGGGGAAAGGCATGGAACGATAGTGGATAAGACAATCATGCATAATATAACGAAAATCTAAATAAGGGGAAGCTAAGAAGTTGATCAAATAAGAGCACTATGTTAATAGTATCAATGTACATGTAACACTAAGCTAACATAGAACAATGGGGAAGGGAAATGAAATAATCTATGCAAAATGACAAAGATAGTTAGAGAACTTACCTGTGGGGTGGTCCTTGATGCATCTATCTCTCTAGAGAAGTAACACACCAAGAGAGAATTGTTATTGGGTGGAGAAGGGGAACATCATTCTTATCCTAGACTCATTATAGATGACCCAATAGTGCAAGCAATCCAACCAAGTAGGAAGAGTGTCTAATCCAATCCAAGTCAAGTGCAAGATGAACTAAGGATTGAGTGAGAAGATCTAAAGTTGGGGCAAAAGAGAACAGAAAATGGTCGTTCCTATGATTATGGCTTCCTTATTTTATGAGTGTCAAAGTGTGGTGTGTATATATACGACGCCACCGCCTATGGGCGATGGTATCGGCTAGGGAAAAATTTAATCCGACACCATCGCCCACGGGAGATGGCATCGGCTAGGGATGTTAAATGTCATGCAAAGTGAAAATAGGTGTCATGGATCAAGCAAATGTATGAACAAGGTGTCAAATGGTGAAATACAAGCAAGGTGTTGAGCGTTCAAAGTGTATGAGACATAAAGGAATAAGGATAACGAATGCAAGGACAATTAAGGTTGGGATCACATAGTGATTCTCTCTCTATGTATTGTCTCTAACCCATTATGACCATGTGGATAGTCATACCCCGTTCCCAACATGCCCCTTAAGGAACCCGTTCAAGAAATAAATGCATCAATGACCCTTATCTACACAAAGGAAAGTGTTAGTAACACGTATGAAAGATAAAAAGTGAAAAAATAGGTGTATACATGGAGGTCGGGGGGAGGGAGGGGGCAGAGAGTACTTGGTTGAGAGATTTGGGTTATGCGCATTGATTGGGAGAAATGATGGGCAATGAGGGTTCAATTTATGAGTAGAAGAAAGAGGTCGGGAGTCTCTCAATTTTGGGAGTGAAAGATCAGAGAGAACAATGAGTTTAATCGGCACTCGATCGAGGGTGGCTATAGGTATAAGCTATTTGTATATAATGGTAGTTGCTTCAGCCCCCCAAATAATAAATAGGTGACGACCTACAACATAAAATATAGGGATGGGGAAGGGGCTTGAACAATGGAAACTACACCAAACTACTAAAGACTAGACCATGTCACACATGGGATCACAACTATTACTTTGTTTGGTAAGATGAAATAGCTTGCAATGACGTCTCTTGCAAATGTTTTCAGTTGTAACTACCTCCTTTGTAGTCATATATGGATGAATAAACATGCACACACACACACACACATTCAAATCTTAGTGCAATGAAAAATAAAATACTCACTCCCAAAACTAGATAGTAGGAATATTTGCATGTTCATCATATGTTGTAATTCTCATACTACTCTAGATTTAATTCACATTTAATTCTAGTCTATGCAACTCAACCAAGGATGAGCGTAAGGATTCTCATCTCTAGCCTTACCAAATCATTGTATGCATCATACTTATTATTTATTTTCTCATTGAATAGAAGTTGCATATCCTTCAAGAAGTCTTCCACTTATTCAAACATGTTTGGTAGATTAATTTTCTTAGTCTACCTTGCGCATTCTACAATCCACAACTTACCTCTTAGTGTGACATTGTCCAAGCACAACAGTCTCGGGCCACATAGTGTGGATTAGTGTCTTTTTTACTGTGGAAGATTTCATGCAATAGAGTGATACAATAATCTTCAAACAATGAATATTCAACCCATCAACAATGATTTTCTAGATGGGATTTATATGTTTATCATAATTACCTAATAATCTGAGATGTGGGGATGCAAGGATGGGGTTTTTAGGAAGGAATTTTTTTGTGGATTTTGGGAATGGTGGGGGGTGGCAATTAAAATAATATATAAATATTAAAAATATAGCACGAGTCCCCTACCCTACCCCTAAAATGATGTGAAAGATTAAAATTTCATCATTAGAACCAACAATGTTATTAAATGGCATGCAACATCTCTTTATCATGTCCCTCATATGATTATATCCCCGAATTTAAAAATTAGATTTTTAGATTAACAAAGGCCATGCAAACTACATGATTATCCATCCATAGAAAAAAAAAGGCTAAGGAAAGCGAAAACACTAAAAACTTAAACACAAAGTTGGCCTCTAGAACATCCAAATATATTGGTAAAGCCTTCGTTATCATACAAAAAAGGTACAAAGATCTACACAACGAAATTGTGAAAGTAAAGAAATACTCAACAATATGCATGTGAATTTATATATGTTATTGCTATGTATAGGAAATTCCTAAAAATGTAAAATAGAAGCAATATCTCGTTAAATGATCTTCTTTTGGAACCTTCATAAAATGACAGGAGTCCATTTCTTGGAAAGGTAACTTTGCATGGGAAAAAGGATTTACATCTAGTATCACTACATAATATACTAGTTTTCATTTCCCCCTTTTCAGACTCATAATCTTTCATGTTTTAAATTTTTTTCGTGTATCTTTTTTATTTTTTCGGGCCTCTTTTACTTTAGGGACATCATGGAATCCCCATTGGCATCCTTGAGGTCTCAAAGCACCCAAAAAACTATGGGAACATTCCACAAATTTAGTTAAATTTCCCCCAGACATTCCTTTCATTTTTGCATTTGGGGGTTTGGGGGGAGACGTTCTGCCCCCATCCTTGAAGCACTTGAAATGCCTCAGTTGTCCAAGATGACTTGGAGATGGGGGTTGTGCATCCCCGCGTAGCACTAGTATTTGTACTAGTTCACACAGTGTTTCTAGTCTCATAATTATTAGCCTATACATGAACACCTAGTTTATGTGCCCATATGTATGATGAGTGGCCAAATACATATAATACAAATGAGAGTAATATCCTAATTTCTCAGGGTCCTCAACTTCTTCTTGTATGAAACAAGTTCGTTTGTATTTGATTAGAAAAAATTAACCATAATCAGAAAAGAAACAATGATGGTAATGCACTACATCAGAAAGTATGGCACAAAAAGGCCTATCCACATACTTATCATTTTTAGATCCAAATATCTAGTTTGTTGGAAACAATCAACAAATATAATAATATTAAATGGCTCTGGAGCATCATTCTCCATGAATTTTTAGATCCAAATATCTAGTTTGTTGGAAACAATCAACAAATATAATAATATAAAATGGCTCTGGAGCATCATTCTCCATGAATATATGCTTCCAATGTCCATTTAATGGGTATTTAGTATGCCTTAGAGTTCAACATTTCTATACACAAAACTGAGAATTTTTTCTTTATCTCAATTTAGCCATTTTGTTTTGATTGTTTTGAGTTGTTTTACATGAAAAATGAAGACTTCTGATAGCATTGGGTTTGATCTCCAATACCACCTTTCCCTCAAAGCACTTTAACATCCTCTCTTCTAAGTTGAAATTAGTTATAGTACACAATAATATTATAATTTTCAAAACAAGTAGGGATGGCCACTTTTCCCATGTCATGTTTCTAAATATTGTCCAAGGGTCTCTCAAGCTTGGAGTAGTTGCTTTTAATTTCCTTAGCATGAGCTTTCTCGGGGTGTTCCTATGATATGAGAGAAGTTTCAGTTATGTCGTGTGACACAAACTAGTCTAATTTTTTATTCCTATCTTCTCTAGGGTTTAAGGGAATGGCCATTTTACAAAAAAAAAAAAAAACAATTTCACAATAGAAAAGAGAATGTGTACACAACAAAAACCTTCAAAGTCTACAAAGAAATATACTTGCAAAGTGTTCCCTTAATCAAATCTTCAAATGAATTTTTGGAAACACCGAGATTTTCACTTGTAGGCACTCAATCAACGTAAAGGAAATATATCAAGCTTTAGTCACAAAAATATTTTATACTTGTTTGCTAGAATTGAGCCTTCATGGTGGTGCATTAATCGAAAGGAATCCATTAATATAACAATATTTTTTTATAAATTTTATTTTATTTTGAGTCATTAACTACTTCGGTAATGCATTCGGATATTATATTTCTCATTTTTTTGATAATTCGTAAATGTATATCATTAATCCACATGATCAACATATGCACTTATTCACCAATGATCACTTGTTCGGAGATTGTCTAGTGAGTCTAATTAATGTATCAACAAACCTCTAATCAATGAAAATGAACCATGAAAGGTACTATTACCAAATCAACGTCGATCACCAATTTAGGTTTAAGTGTAATGTACCCTTTTCCAAGCTAGTTCAATTTGGAGACTTTGAGCCCAATCTACTTCCTGTGGGAAAAGAATGAAATGAACAAGGGAAGTGATTGTCATGTTTTTCAGTCATTTTCACGAGCATTGATTTTTTCTTTAATAGTTTTCTTTATAAAGTCAGGTCAATTGGATTAAGAAGGTGATAAGACAAAGGAAAAATAGAAGAAAAACACCCATTATGAGGTTGGTCTTGTTTGGAATCTTATTAATTGGTTATGGTGCCAAAAAAGGGTATAAAAGCGATCACTTGGCTTATTTGTGCATCATTATCTCTTATAAAAAATTATAACTTGCATAGTTTTTGGGTTGATTTCTCAATCTCTTCCACTTAAGGGAAAAAAACCTTTTGTGTGGCTAACAAGGAGGAAAAAACCCTTCCTTTCTTGATTGAAGAGAAAAAAATCTTCAATTTGTTGTTTCTAAGGGCTTCGAGAAGGTTGACGTTTTACATTTTTAACTAGGGTTTAATTGGAGAAGAGATGCTAGGGTTTAAACACCATTTTTAGGCCCTCTCCTAGGGTAGCGACTTGCTTGGAAGAGTTGGGTGCCATCTAAGGCACATTTCTTCATTTGGAGTTGATATCTATATTTCTCATAATTTTAGAGGTTGATTTCACACTTTCATGAGATTTTTGGGGGTTTGTAACCACTATTTCTAGCCATTATTGTGAGCTATATTTTTGTTGTCATTAATTTTTTTATTGTTGTATAAAACTTCATTATTTGCTTATATTTTGGAGTACTTTTGCTTGGTGTTTGTTCCATTGGTTGAGTATAATATTATGGAGAATTCATACATCCATTTTCATCTTGTTTGGAGGGTGTTTAATGCCCCAAAAGTGTAAATATAATTTGTTGCTAGGGTTTATAATATTCTTTGGTTGGATATTGTAATAATCGGATTTCTCTCAATTGGGATTGGTGTTCTTTGTTTATTTTTCAGTTTCATCCCTAAAAGGGATATTATAGTAGTATCAGAGCATAGATCTTCGCAGCCTAGAGGGTATTCACTCAAAAAGAAGAAATCGAAGCAACCACTTGAAGGGGATAACATGGGCCACAAAGATTCTAAAAAGGCCAACTTAAATAGACTCGTTAAAGAGAAAGATAGATTTGTAGGTACTATGGATTTGTTATCCATAAATTTGCAAAATATTCATGGGCCACAACACTTTAATGAAGAAGGAATTTCTTTGGGAATTCATAGTGTGAGGCAGCCCTTAAGGTCAAGTTTTGGAGATTCTGCTAGGCCATTTAAGCCGACCTTCCTCCTTGGGGATGAAGCCATTCCAGAGATTGAAACATGACATTCGGTAGGCCACTGCTACCATATATGAGTACATGGCTCTTCCAAATAAAATTTGTGATGCCATGTCACTCACTGAGTTCATAGGATTGAAGAAAGAGTGGGTTGGAGTTAAAACAAGGGCTAAACCACGATCTACACAAGGAGACTTGCAACATGCCTTGAGAAAGGAAGAGAAAAATAAATCTTCCTTTGTGATAAAGAAAGAAGAAGAAATGCTGGAGCATGAGCTAAAGAAATAAGGGAAATCATATTTGCAAGATTATGGAGAGAATTTTATGGTTAAAGCCTAATTACCAATTGCTAATGTTGATTTTCAGTTGACTAGAATTTTTAGAACAACTTGTAAGAAACAAGATAATGGTATTTATGGCTCTAACAAGAGCTATGAAGGTGCTCAATTCATGTGCCCACAAAGTATGGATAAAGTGAAAGTGGAAAGAGATTCACTTGCTGAAGATGAAGAGCTTCAGAGGAAGGAGGATGTTGGTCCTAATTCAGTAATTTTAAGTCACAAGGATGGAGGTGTAGAAGGTATGACAGTAATGATTACATTTCAGATTTGTTGATTCCTCCTATGTCGTTATAATATTTTTCTTATCTTGAGTAGGGTGTTAACATTGATGGGAAGACGAAGGGTAAGAAATTTGATTATATTTGTGATTCAAAGGATGGAAGTATTGGTTCTAACAAGGGCTTGATATCCTTACAAAATTCTTGTCATCATGAAAAATCATGCTAAGAAGGGTGAAAGGGTCTAGGATACCACTTGCAACCTAGGGCATGTAGATCCTTTGAGTCAAGCTTGAGTATGTTTTTGCATATGGGATCTGTATGATCTTTTGTGGGTCAACGTGTATAGAGGCATTAATGTCACTATTGAGTTCTCTTTCTTAGACACTTGGATTGAAAGGAAATTTATGAGCAATCATAGAGGGTTTTTTGTGCATTCTAACCACATTATGAAGGATCCATGTTATTGGTCAATAGAACACACATATGGGTTAAGTGACACACACAAAGACAAGATCGTAGTGAATCTCCAAAAGAAGATAATTCCAACTAGATGCTTAATGCGTAAAGATGGTAAGAAAACTAGACGTTTTTTATAATCAAGATTGTATTAATCAGCTTGCTATGGTTTTGTGGGACTCAAGTTACTTTCAAGATTGCCACTTTTGGATGTATGTAAAGGCTATGGAAAATTCATCTACTGAAAATGTAAATTCAACTAAGTGGATTATAAACAGGGGACTTGATAAGACTGTTAAAACATTAAAGGGCTATGTTGGGGTAGAGATTACACAAAAATTTAAGAATAAGGAGATACTACATGAGGGAAGATTTAAAGAACACTGAAATTACACCGAAATAATTCACCACTCCTTGCTTCACGAGTATACAAAAATTTACCACAATTTGGTGGGGAAACAAGGTATACAATAATTCAATTTTCATGGACCAAGATGAAGCAACGTATCTTGTTATTGTTTGGTCTATGAGGTATGTTGTTATAAATGTGTGTTGTTGTTGTCAACATTTCCAATTTGCCAAATATTTTTCTCCCTCCCACACACAAGAAAAAAGTCATGAAATGGAATAATTTTCAATCTATTGAAACATTGTCAATCACTTTTGGGTTGTTTCTAGCCTCCATATCACTGGCATTACAATATTCCTTGAGGAGTTTCCAATTTGCCAACTGTTGTACCATTTTTTCATTTTGTGTCCACAACATTTTCAGCTTTCTATCCACTTTTTTGACACCTAGAGACGAGTGTCCAACCATGACATTGAAGGGTTTCCAATCTACTATTGTTGTTGATGTAATTTCAGTTGTCACAAGAAGGATCCTAGCCACTATCCTTCTGCTTTTGGGGGATAAAATGCATGGTTACAACTATGTTTGGGATAACCTAGGTGAACTTTTGAACATCCATCACTTGAGTGGAGAATATGAGATGATTGCAAGCAATGAAACATAATTTTCCATCATATCCATGAGACATGAAGAAGGAGCGTTGAGGAAAACTCTTGCTTTCTTTAATAGGTGTGTTCCATGTGCAAGTCTAGCTATAAAAAGGGAAGAGAAGTTGAGTTTTTTTCCCACCCAAGAAAATGGCGGAGCATATGGGATTGCAACTGAAGATGAAGAGTTTTCAGTCACCTCTACATCAATCACATTACTGAAGCTTGGGTGGGTTTTTCATATTTGTATCATTTCCATATTGTTGGTCATAATATTTTCATTGATGAACAATTGTACACATGCAATTTAAGAGGGTTCCCTTGCATGGTAATGATAGTAGTGAGGCTCCACTAGTGAAGACAATCCTCCCAACCATCCTAGTGTTGAATTGGAGAGAATCCCAAGTTACTTATGGTTGTTATGAATTTTTTCCAGCTTACATGCAAATTGTGTTGTGCAATATCTGGGAGGGATCACCCCACGGTAAAATTATGGGACCCATTGGAGTTCAAGGCTATAGTCATGGAGCAAGTGTATGGGATACTTCATCACTACAGAAGAGCAAAGGGGCACCATGAGAACTTGTTAGTGAGCACTTGGGGTAGCCTTTTTCCTTATTGGAGTGTATGAAATATGTTCTCATGCTTTGTGTGAAAGGCTACATTGAGGGAGAGCCCGTGGTTGTGGCCGATGGAAGGAGTAGCCATCATGATCATTGTGGGTGGAGATTGTTCCACTTGACAACTAAGGGATTTAGTTGTTTTGGTATGATGTTACTTGGGCATATGAGCTTGTGTTGGCAAGAACTCTTTCACTTGACAGGTACAAGATCTAGATTATTGTAGCATCACAACATATTTGTTCACTCCGACAGGAAAGTACGTGGGCATGAAGGCTTGCAATTGCTTGTGGGCAAGTAATTTTGGGAGGGAAAGATTGTAATGTCCCCTTTTCCAAGCTAGTTTGATTTGAAGACTTTGAGCCCATTCCACTTCCCGTGGGCTAGAAGGAAATGAATAAGGGAATTGATTGTCATGTTTTTCGGTCATTTTCATGAGTATTGCATTTTTCTTTAATAATTTTCTTTATAAAATCAGGTCAGCTAGTTTAAGAAGGTAAAAGAAAGGAAAAATATGAGAAAAGCACCCATTATTAAGTTGGCCTTGTTTGTAAGCTCCTAATTGGTTTTGGCACCACGAAAAGGTTTAAAAGGGATCGCTTAGCTCATTTTTGCATCATAATATCTTATCAAAAATTATATCTTGCAGGTTTTTAGGCAGATTGCTCATCACTTCCACTTAAGGGTGAAAATACTTTTGTGTGACTAACTATTCAACTTGTTGTTTCCAAGGGGTTCAAGAAGGTTGATGTTGTAAATTGCTCTTACCTGAGATTTGGTATCGCTGCAGGTATTTCACGGGGCAAGATTGATTTTAATGGAATAACAATTTTTCATAGGGACAATGTTGTTATTTGTTGTCCCGTTATATGCGATTTATTTTGTATTTCCCGATTAATGAAAGCCATTTGCATTTAGTTGACTGCCAGTTAAATTTTTTGTGTTGTTACATACTTGTGGTTTACTTCTATTCTGATCTGCGTGGCTATCGATATTACAGTCTAATCCATGCAAGCACATTTGGATCGGTTCTCCAAGTCCTCGATACTCCAGCAGAAGTACCTCATTTCAAACACGACAGCTTGATCCAGATTCGTGCCATTAAACCCTATCATGATCACTTTGAATAATGTGCAATCAAGTTGCTACATGCATTGTGCAACTATCAAATTTATTTGCACCATTCTATCACTGACCCCACGTGGCCATCTTTACCATTACTCGGTAAAGATTGTGGAAGGCACTCCTTTGCAGCTGTGCTGTATCAATTGCATTACTCTTCGACATTGATGACACCAGAGTGCTTGTATTTCGACTTTCTGCCTAAGATTGCTCATGGTTTACGACGGTTTAATTCATTCTCTCAACAGAATGAGCTCAACTTTCCATGCATCTGTCTGGAAAGGTGACGTGGCAGTGGCTGGTTCCAGGCGTGAAACTGAGATCCAAATTCAAAGTGTGCAACTACATGCATTCGTCCATGCGTCGTTTATTAGATTGTAAGTCCTGTTATATGTTGAGATTTTTGTAATTTTGAGTTTAGTTTTATGTCATGTCTTAAAAGGTACAAAGTTAAATTTTGTATGTGAAAATAAGTCTTGTAATCAAAGCACTCGTTTATGTGGTCATTGTCAATTATTGTGTCCCATATAAGTAGACAAGTCCTTATAGTTAATGTTATAGAAATATGATCAAGAATCTTATTATTTAGTTTAAGTGATATTGATTCCGTTTAATACATGTTGAACATATTAAATTGTGTAGTGTTTCAGGGTCATTTAGTAGAAGTTGTTAGTATATAGAGTTATTATCATTATCGGTTATAATTTTATCGTGGGTCATTGTGAAGTTGAGTCATTTTTAGTGTCTTTGTAAAAGTCGTGTCAGTTAAATTGTACAAAGTAAAAAAAAAGGTGTTATAGACGCATTTTCGGTGTTACCTGACGTCCTAAAATTAAAGTGTTTCACATTGTAGGAGGGAATCTATACCAATAAATCTAATGTGGAAATTGTTGATCTTCAATGTCCAATTTGTTGAGTGAGCAATGTGATAATGGATGATGGAAGCAACGGAGGCTAGAGATCATTCAACGACCTCTCGTCAGTCATTAATGACGGGGCCACACTTTTGGTATGATGACATTTGTGTTGTGTGGATTTCACATTTTTAGTGTGGCATGAAAAATAAATAACAGATGTGGTATGTTCTTGTTCACTTGTGTATGTGAGTATTTCTACATAATTCCCAAATATAATAACATAGTGAAGAACAAATAGTACAGAGAAATGCAACATCATGAGTCTTGAAGAGGTTGAATAGTCAAATGTGTTCCTGTTCATACCCAAGTTTGTGGTTAGCCTTTGGAAAACCATTGAAGACTTTTCAGATGTGTTCATTCTTGAGTTCCCACACTATTGGGTCAGATGTGTTCCCTAAAGCAAGTGGTTGATAAGCAGATGATTCTTGAGCGTGTTCCCATCCTCGTTGGTCAGATGTGTTCCTGACATCGCATGGTTGATAAGAAGTTGATGTGTTCTTTCTTCTGCCTTCAGTTTTGCCAAGATCATGAGCAAGCATAGGTAGCAAGCTGCAAAGGAAGTGTGAAAGTTCTTTTCCTACCATGTAAACACTAAGGGGGGAATGTTAGGAAAAATTAGTATTTACATTGAGTGAATATTATTTACTATGGGTGAAATAATATTTATGGTTAATATGAGTTGTAATAACAACTCATATTATTAGTTATTTAGTTTCGTGAGATTTGGTTGTTAAACCAAACACATGAAGATTTAAGTATAGTTAGAACCGACTCCTAAATTATAGGAATGTCAACTCCTATATATTTGTATACAATTTTGAATCAATATAGAATGAAGAACATTTTGCTGTGTAAATTGCTCTTACCTAAGAAAAATAATCATACTAGATTAGCTAAAACTCCAACCAACAAACAAACAAATAAAATTGCAAAGTATAACTAGAAAATAGAAAACAGAAAGGTGAGGATAATACTCAGAATTGCCTTATATTGAAGAAACATGTTGGAGAGTAAGTAGCAACTAATTCTATGAAATAACACTTTAAACATCCTAAGAAAATTTAAGTACTTGGCGTGATCTTATCTGCCACATCATTTTTTCACAGTGGCTGCTACTCAAAGAATTTTAAAATAGAACAAAAGAAGAGATCTTAGTTTTATTTGCACATATAAGATAGGCAGATAGATAGAGTTTTCACCAAAACAAAGTATTTAGGTTGATTCTTGAGAGGAATGATATTTCCTTGGGTAATTGTTATGTGAATAAAAAAATTAGTTTGGGAGGTCATCCACATTTTAAGGGCTATCTTTATGCCAAACTATATGATGAGTTTGGCGAACTATATGATGAATTGCTATGTAATGTCCATGTTCCTTCACCGAGGGCCTAATAGCCATTTTTCAATCTTAGCATTGGTCATACCCAAGGGGCTAACGACGTTGAAGGCTATTGGGTATGAATGTCTAACTACCACCTTGCTTTATGTTATATTTTATCGTTGACATAGTATTGGGCAACTTGGTGGGAATTATTGTTATATTTTGTCGTTGGGGGGGAGGCTCATGGTACTTTATTATTCTATTTCTTTGTTGGGGTCACTTAATTTTTTTTTAGTCCTACATGGAACTCCCAACTCTTGGGGAATAATGTCAAGTGAGGATACCGTTTAGATGGACCACCACTTCACACCCCATATTTAAAAGTTTATTTATAAACTTTAGTCGGTCCCCACATTTGATTAAATAATTTGGATTTAATTATAAGAGTGAAGCGGTGCAACCGATTCACCCTCTCTATTTAAATAGGGAAATCCCTCATGGGATTGTATACATCATTGTGAGATCAATTGCAAGTATTGTATATGATTGATCAGGGATATAATTTGAATTGTGTAGTTGCAAGAGTATGCGGAATATTTATTATTTCAGCATTGTTTTACTTTGCAATTGTTTTGTGTTAGACCGAGGAGGAAGTGGAAGTGTTGGGTAAAATTTGTATGTAAATTCTAATAAAAGATGATGCTTTATTTTGGAGAGGGGTTTTTTACTTTTGGGTTTTCCCCACTATAAATCTAGTGTTCATGTGTTATGTGTTATTTACATTTACATTATTTTACTTTACACAGTTATTATGCATATATTTATTTAATTAAATTGTATCTTTGCATATTCGCATAAACCTATAATGCATGGAATTAATGATTATAAATAATTTGCATATTTATCGTGTGAATTCTAACATGGTATCAGAGTTGGTGGTTATGCTTGTGCATGATAGATTCAGATGTTTTTGATTCATAGGTATGAAGAAACTTGAAGTTTTCAAATCTACAAAACCATAGTTGTTTCATCATCGACTTCAAGTTTAATCAGGTTCAAAACTCCAATTATGGCCAAAATAATAAAAAATATTGGATGATTAGTTTGTTAAATCTTGCTTGTGCATGTGTTTTTAGCCCTTTCTACCATTTGTGTGCATAGATATGCTTTTTTCTCCATCTACGGATTATTTGAATTATTCGTGGCTTTTGCAAATCTTCTATGGGTTTTTTAACTTGTGCGGCTTTGTTTTAGTTTTCTGCGGCTTTTCTTTGTCATCTACGAGTTTTCCAAGTCTTCCATGGATTTTTCAAGTCTTATGTGGCTTTTCCAAGCGTTCCACGATTTTTTAGACTTGCGCGGCTTTGTTTTAGTCTTGTGCAACTTTTCCAAGCCTTCCACGGTTTTTTAGACTTGCACAATTTTTTTATTCTTGCACAGCTGTTCCAAGCCTTTTGCAGGTTTTTAGACTTGTGTGGCTTTGTTTTAGTCTTGCGTGGTTGTTACAAGCTTTGTGCAGCTTTTTTAAGTCTTCTACGGCTTTTTTAAGACTTCGATGGTTTTTTAGACTTCCACGACTTTCTAAACTTGTGTAGTCTTCCGCAGCTTTTCCAAGTCTTTTACGGTTTTTTAGAATTGTGCGGTTTTCTTAGTTATCCATGGTTTTTCTCAATTTCTTTGACCTACAGGGCTTGCCTTTTCCCGGGAGGACTTCAAGTTCTATCAATTTTTTTAATTAATTAAATTTGTTTTCAAGTTGTTTGTATGCGTTTATTATTAAAAATGGTCAGAACTGCTATTTTTTCTATGGATAAATCTCAGTATGTTACTAATCTACTTAAAAGATTTAATATAATTGACTGTAAACTTGTTGTCATTCCTATTGAAGTTGGTGTTAATTTAGATCATAAAACTGCATGTGATAAGTTTAATCCTACTCTGTATAGACAACTAGTTGGTAGTCTAATTTATTTGACTATTACTAGGCCAGATATTTCATATGCAGTAGGAGTTGTTTCTAGATTCATATAGGATCCGTATGAGGGTCATTGGAAAATGACAAAAAGAATTTTAAAGTATGTTAAAGGAACCATTAATTTTAGTTTTTATTATTCTTGTTGTGATGATGCAAAATTATTTGGATATTGTGATTCTGACCATATTGGTGATATTATAGATCGAAAATCTACTTCTAGATATGTTTTCAAATTTGGTGCAGTTGTCATCACTTGGAGTAGCAAGAAGCAACCAACAGTTTCTATCTCTTCTATTGAAGCAGAGTATAAAAGTGTTATGGAAGCAACAAAGGAAGCCATGTGGTTGAAAAGATTGTTGGATGAACTCCATATGGATGTCAAAGGAAGCACTATTCTTTGTGATAATCAGAGTTGCATTGCTCTTGCGAACAATCTAGTTCAGTATCAGAGAATGAAGCATATAGAGATTCATATGCATTTCATTCGAGAGAAAGTTCGAAATGGTGATATTGATCTCAAGTTTTGTTTGACTGAAGATCAAGTTATAGATATTTTCACAAAACCATTGTGTGTTGTGAAGTTTTACAAGTTTCGTGCCTTGTTAGGCCTTTCAGAGTTTCCATTGAGGGGAGTGTGCATGACAATGCCACCTCTTAACAATTTGTTGTAAACTTCCGACATTTTGTAAAAAAACACTGTATGTGTCTCTTAAGTAAATGATCACGTCATGTGAGTTTACTTGTAAAACCCAACTAAACATTAGTTATGTGAATGCTTTGTTTTATAAAAGACTCTATAATTTGATGTAAGTCTTCATATGTAAAGCACTTGTCCTTAGAATTTTTTGCATGGGAAGATCTGTATGATTTCCCTTCTTTACATGCTAGCCTAAATCATTGATGATTTATGGATTTATAAATCCTTTTGTAGAAAAAGGTAATTTGGCATGTTTTCCCCGCTTAACATTAAGGGGGAGTGTTGGGGAAATAATGTTAAGTGGGGATACCGTTTAGGTGGACCACTACTTCACACTTCATATTTAAAAGTTTATTTCTAAACTTTAATCATTCCACACATTTGATTAAATCATTTGGATTTAATTATAAGAGTGAAACGGTGCAACCGATTCACCCTCTCTATTTAAATAGGGCGATCCCTCACGGGATTGTATATATCATTGTGAGATCAATTGCAAGTATTGTATATGATCGATCAAGGATATAATTCTAATTGTGTAGTTGCAAGAGTATGCGAAATATTTATTATTTCAACATTGTATTACTCTGCAATTATTTTGTGGTGGACCAAAGAAGTGGAAGTGTTGGGTAAATTATGTATGTAAATTCTAATAGAAGGCAGTGCTTTCTTTTGGAGTGGGGTTTTGTACCTTTATATTTTTCCCACTATAAATTTGGTGTTCCTCTGTTATGCGTTATTTACATTTACAGTATTTTACTTTACACAGTTATTATGCATATATTTATTTTATTAGATTGTATATTTGCATATTCGTATAAACCTATAACCCTTGGAATTAATTATTATAAATTAATCGCATATTTATCCTGTGAATTCTAACACCAACTTGGAAAAAGGTAATGAAAAGTTATAAGAGAAAGCGCTTTGGGGACAAAATGAGGCATTCATACACACACGTCTTTTGATATTGGAGCAATTGTTGTTTGCACTTCTCTTTGCTTGTGGAGTAAGATTCCACAAGAACCCTAGCTTCAGTGGTGAGATATTCACTCCTAGCTAACAGAGCACTCTTCGGTGCTAAAAGATCTACCCTAGTTTGCTATTTTAGAGCCCATTCAGAGCAGATTTTCAGGCAGATTCTATAGGGTTTTCAAGTAGTGTTTTTAGAGGGTTTTAGAGGCTAATTTCAGAGGTTGAAGGAGATCATTTGTCTATATATTTCAGTCGTTTTCATTTCATATTTTTCCCAATGCTTAGGGCAAGTTTGGCACATCTTTTGGACGAGTTTTAGAGGATTTCCAACCCCTTTCATAGGGTGACGTCAGCCCTAAGAGATTGCAGCTAGATTATCTAGGGTTTCCAGGTGCCCATTTTCAGATTTGTAAATTGGTATCATTTATGTATTTGTTGTAGATGTTATTTCCAGAAAATTAGATTTTTATCAATTGTATTCAGGTAGTTATGAATTTTTAAAATATTTCAACAATTTAGGGCATTTTGAAATTTATTGGCAATTATCAATTATTCAGAAAAATCTAAAAATATTTTTCTAGTGTTTGTTATCATATCAACAATCTCTGTATAAAGTTTCGTGTGATTTGGACAAGTGGTTTGCAAGTTATCTTTATTTTTCAATTTGCTGGCCTATTTGGGTTTTATTTTTGAAAAATCATAATATCATTTGCTACAATTTTTTATTAATTTGTCAAATTCCAAGTTATATCCCATAAGGGATATTTCAGTGGTATTGAAATCGGCTTTCCTCTAGTTTGTTGGGTGTGAATGAAAGTTTATTCTAGGAGAAATACACTACAAAAAGAAAGGCAAAAAATGGGTGACAATGACGAAATGAACGAAGAAATGATGAAAAAAATATTTATCAATTTGGTTAAACAACAAGAAACCACTAACCTTTATTTGAGCCAGCTCACCGAAAGATTAACATAGGGCAGAGTTAAGAATCAAGCGGAAAGAGGAGAAAATAGTAACATGGGGCAGCAGGGTCGAAGAGGTGAAAATAGCGATTCCAGACAACACACTCCCCGTTCCCATAATACACATGCGAGCATGGATGAGCCCACATTTTTTAAAGATATGGAAAATACACAAATGAGACAACAATCAGATATTTTTTATGAGGAGACTTGTTGGCTGAAATGTGAATCCTTGAGTGAAGGGTCTAAAGCTAACACGCCTTTTACCGAGTACTACAAGATG
This sequence comes from Taxus chinensis, assembly GCA_019776745.2. Lineage (NCBI taxonomy): Eukaryota > Viridiplantae > Streptophyta > Pinopsida > Cupressales > Taxaceae > Taxus > Taxus chinensis. The sequence goes on from CM034154.1 coordinate 415,867,999, forward strand.
AAGATTGGTAGTAGACCCAAGAGGGATCACACTACTCAAGTTCCAAAGTTACAGAGGAGATTGGGATAGATTTCCATTCCACACTTCGACGAGTCGAAGAAATGTACAACATAATCCTGGATTCAAAAGTAGAAGGCATACTTTGACTTGAATCCCATGCGTGGAGATGATGTAGTTAAGTTTGTAATCATACACCTTGAGGGAGATGCACATGACTCGTGACATCATGGTCTTATTACACAGGGGCAGATGCATATTGGTACCTATGCGGAGTTCACCCACAGTCTGATGAGTAGGTTTGCCAGGAGGGATCCTGACATGTATTTCAAAGAGTTGAATCATTTGAGACAGACAGGTTCTTTAGACATGTACATTGCAGACTTTCATAGGTTGTCAGTCATGGTTCCTGACATTTCAGAGATGAGATTGACTTCACTCTTTATAGCTGGGTTGACAAATGCATTATCAAGACTTGTGAAGGCATTTGAGTTTTCTTCATTGCATGATGGTATTAGGAGAGCACGAGATTTTGAGTTATCTACTCCAAAGTTGAGGTTTCCACCTTGAGTTCAGCAAAGGGTACATCCATCTAGACATGATGGCTCTCAACAGAAGTGCCTCCAATTAGGCAAGATACGGCTATGAAGCCATTCATAACCCGAGAGGTTAGAGATGAGTTGAGGTGAAAGAAACTATGTTTCGATTGCCGCTCACCTTGGGTGAAGGACATGATTGCATAGGGAAAGAGGAGGATGATAGTGATGGAGATGGGGAGTAGGAGACTCAGGGATTGGATGATGGAGATAGAGATGCTTTGGGCATTGTTGTTATTGAGCAGGAGGACAAAAATTTCCCTCAGGAGACTATAGCCACTTTGTTTAATACCCTGAGGTATAAGGCATCTAGGGTCAAACGAGTTCCGCAACATCAACGAGTAGTGGTGCTCCTTGATAGTGGGGCTACCCACAACTTTATTGATGTATCATTGGTTGAGAGATGAGGTTTGCAGAGGATTTTGAGGGCTTCAACGTGGTTGTAGCCAATGGAGAGTCTATGAGGTTCACACAGCGAGTCCCGCAACTGAGCATTACGATGGGTAACTATACAATTACCAATGACTTTTATATTGTTGGTATCAGAGAGACCAACCTTGTATTGGGAGTTCAGTGGCTCCACTCTCTAAGAGAGTTCCATATTGACTTTTAGACTATGGAGCTGAAGTTTAAGTCTAAAGGGAGGAACATGATCTTGAGAGGATTATCTACCAATGCACCCAGGGTGGTCACGGTCAAGCGTATCAAGAAGATTTACAGGCACAACAGGGTGGATTGGGCAGTACAGTGCTTGGTTACGACAAAGAAGTCAGAGGACAATCGACCAGAGTACCACGTAGATGTCCAAGGCCTACTGGACAAACATAGTGTAGTTTTGGGTGATATACCTCCAAGTGCTCCTCTAGACAGGGGATTTGAGGTCGGATTGAGCTTGAGGACAACAAGTCGATGGTTACTACTCCTCATTGTCATCCCAAACGGTTTAAGGATGAGATTGAGAGGACTATACACGAGCTCATAGAGATGGGGCATATTTGACCTAGTTCCAGTCCCTTTGCTTCTTCAATAGTGTTGGTGAAGAAGAAGGACAAAACCATGCAAATGTGCACAGATTATCATACATTGAACAAGAAAACAATTTAAAATAAGTATTTAATGCCACACATTGATGAATTATTAGATGAGCTACAGGGAGCAATGTATTTTTCTAAAATAGATTTGAGATCTGGATATCACCAGATCAAGGTTAGAGAGGAGGATGTGCATAAGACGGCTTTCAGATGTCATTATGGCCACTTTGAGTTTGTAGTGATACCATTCGATTTATTTAATGCACCAGCCACTTTTCAATCTTGTAGGAACCATGTGTTCAACCACCATTTGCGGAAGTTTGTATTGGTCTTCTTCGACGACATATTGGCCTACAACAGAACTTGAGAGGATCATATTAGACATCCTAATGAGGTGTTGGGTATGCTAGAAGCTAACTCGCTATACCCGAAATCTTCTAAGTGTGAGTTTGGTATGAAAAAGTTATTGTATTTGGGGTATGTGATTGGTGGAGGTATATTCAAGGTTGACAAGGAAAAGATTCAAACAATATTGGATTGGCCATCGCCTAGGACATTGACACCATTGAGAGGGTTCTTAGGGCTATACACATACTACATGAGGTTTGTGAAGAACTTCTCTCGCTTAACTGCACCATTAACAGATTTGACCAAGAAAGGGTTTTTTGCTTGGTTAGCATCAACACAACAAGTTTTTGATCACCTTAAGGGGGTGACGAGTTCATGTCCCATTCTTGCATTGCCAAATTTCTCTTGTCCATTCATACTTGAATGTGACCGTCAAGTGAAGGTATTTGATCGGTTCTTATGCAGAATAAGTATCCCTTTGCCTATGAGAGTCAGAAATTGAGCCATGTAGAGAGGGGGTAATCGATTTACGATAAAGAGATGTTGGCCATTATGCATGCTTTGGCCAAATTTAGAAAGTACCTTGTGGGCAACAACTTCATGGTTCGTATGGATCACAACAGTTTGAGGTTCTTCCTGGGGCAGAAGGATCTCAACGACCGCCAACAGAGATGGGTGAATAAGGTGGAAACATATGACTTTGACATAGAGTACACCAAAGGTAAGAATAATGTTGTTATTGATGCATTATCTAGTAGGCATCACCTTACTTCTATCCTTAGTTCTATGTCTGAGATTTCAGGAGATTGGAAGGCTCACATACTTGTTGAGTATTCCAAAAAATAGTTTGCATGTGAGATCATGGATGGCATTATACAAGATGATAGATATAGGATCTTGAATGACCTCATATACTACAAGGATAGGATTTTCCTTGTACCAGAATCCAAGATTAAAGAGAAGATCCTTCGAGCAATGCATGATACAACCCTAATGGGACATCTTGCGTATTTCAAAACCTACAGGTACATCATGGAGAGGTTTGCATGGAAGGGATTGAAGGATGATGTTCTGTTAGCATGTGGATTTGCACGCATGCAAATGACATGCAACAGTGTGGGAACGAAGTCCCTCCTCAATGAAGGTGAGGCTGCCTTTATTGAAAACTAAAACTGTATTTACATATATACATTCAAAATTGTACGTGGGGGAGGGGGGGGGGGCGTTGGAACATCAATGGAAAGAAAAAGTGAATGAGGGAGATGGAATGGAATGAGGGAAAGGAGTGGAATGAAATGAATTGAAAGAACATGTAAGCGTTGGGTAAAAACAGAGCCTAATATCGCACGAAGAGGAAAGATGAATAACTAGCACAAATAAAGTGGATTTCGAGTTAGCTAAACAAGAATGTGTAAAAGGGAACACACGTGAGCAAGTAGATAATCAGAGCTTGATCACTGTGAACTAGAACAACAGATTAATAACGTTGACAATAAGATCAAAGATAATATTTGCATGCAAGATTCAAACACCTAACATCTAATGAACATAAGAACATCAAATGTTACAAGAGACAATTAATGAGACACAAAGTTCATATTTCATTAACTCCAAAATGTTTTCACAAAAGAACATAGTTTCTTCCTGAAACAAAGCTTACACACAAAAGTATTTCTTCTCCTCTCTCCAAGTCACCCTTTACAAATGAGCCCCTGACTTCATTTTATAACCCAAAAGTTTATTACAAAGTAATTAGAGTTTTAAATGCACATCAAATAGGGCATTTAAATGACTTTTGACTTTTTCAACCAACTTTATCAAAAGAAACTAAAAATAGAAATCACTTAAGTTAAAAATTCATTTAAGGAAAAATACATAAATAAAAGAAATGGATACATGTGGACCCACTTAAATGACTTGGACGCACACATAGACATCCTAGTCAGCAATGCGCCACCTAGATCAAGACACCTAGGATCAATTCCTTATCCATTGGGCCAAGAGTCCGCCTATCCCGGCCGTACGGGAATGAACTCATTGACTGTACTCCGCAATCCTCCAGGTGATAAGAGAGTCGATCTTGAAACTTGAGCAATTCATCCACCCCTCCATTTGAGCAACATCCTGGTGTGAACAATTTCGTTTTATTCACATTCACAATTACACACAATTCTCCACATGCTCCGAATAGCCTTCCATGATGAATTATTCATTTGTCATGAGACTGTAGTCATTACGCCACCCTAGCTTGTCAAAATCCAACTTTTAATCTTTTACCATTGAGAAGATCTTCTAAGAGCCAAAATTGCAATTCACTTCCTGGAGTTATGTATTTTGTTTTTATCACCATCCTGAAGTGTTGGCATTCTGATTCACTCACGATCGTTCAATTCGAGAACACTCCAACTTTAAGACTGGCCGATGAAGTATTGCGCACACTGCTAACTGAGAGCTGACATGAACATGCTTGAATGATGTGGCTTTGCTTGATGATCCGCACAATTGTACCTATCATTGGTCTTGGTTTTTCAATGAGTAGCTCCGTACAACGATAAAATGAAAACAATTTTTGTGGACAAAATTCTCCCATTATCGATCTTTGCCGATAACAATGACTTTCAACTCCGAAGAGACCAATGCCAATAGCTACGATTTATACCACATAATGAGGAAGTTAGAGGTTGCTTCCGCTTCGGAGCCGTTGGAGTCGAATCGTCACACTGTGCAAGCTTCATGGTGCATCCATACAAGTGATGACCAATTTAGAACAAGCATTAGGAAAATTGGGACTCGCCTTCGGTCGATATGCGATCGCAAAATCGACCTATATTGATGTGTCCCAAGTTAGTATCGGCGATGTGCTCATACTCTAAATGGAGTGTCGAGATGAGTAGAATGCCTGAGAATACATACCACAACATTATTTTGTTTGAATATGACATGATTGTGACAGAAGCACGATTTCAGGGTATTACTTCCATCTTACAAAACTGCACAAATTGCCTGTAAAACTAACCTGGTAAAAATAACAAACGTCACCTTGAGCATCTAAAAATTGGAAGGAGCATATGAAGGTGAGGATAATTGAACGAAATAATTCATTTCTCTTGACGATCATCTGAGTCTAAAATATCAACTCTCAAAGTGAGTCACCTTGATAGGCTGAAAATTGCGCACTCAGTGAAATCATGCAGATCGCATTTTATTTGACTCCGTGAAAAATATCAAACGAACTGCTGTACATTTTATTTTTTGCAAATAAGTACATGAATGTGGGAACCATTCAATGAACCAAACCATTTCTTTTAACGATCATCAAGGCTTGAGATATGGATTCTCAAAGTAAGCCTTCCGCCAAGCTGAAACTGCGCGCGTGGCAAAATCGAGTAAACTGAGTTTTCGTTGGGTTCGTGAAAAATATCAAATGAGGTGTTGCACATTTGAAATTTGGAAAATGAGCATACGAAGATGTGAAGAATTCAAGGAACCAAACATTTCTTCCTGACGATCATCTGTCTTTGAGATATTGAGCTCCAAAGTTGATTACTTCGACAGCTACTACCCGTGGCACGTTCTTTCCGCATCTATTGTTTCTTCATTAATTTTTTTTTTTTTTTGCGCTGACTTTTGAATGCATGATATCATTGAATAGCCCGAATTGCCTGGAGAGCTCTTTGTTTATGCAAATGCGTGAATAATTATTTTGCCTGAATACTTCTCACTAATGCGTGATGAAAACAATTTATTTTTAATTAAATTCTCCCGCAAAATTTATTCACCAAAAACCTGTGTTGAGAATTGGAAAACTCTTGTTGGAATGTGGATTTTCTTTGCTCTCTACTTTGCGTTGGACTTGTCTTGGTTTTATTTCTTGAGTGGAGAACTGCAAATCCTCTTTCCTTGCGTGAATAATTATTTATTCCCAGCTGAAACGTTGACTCTTGTTCTTGCAATGCGTTGAAAACCAATCCTTCACTTCCTTTTACCTCTTATGCATGTGTGGGATCAAACGGTTCCTTCTTTCCTCCCACGTGGTGAGAATCTCTGATATGTGTAAAGGAAAATAATTAAAACAACACAAATCTACGTTGATTGTTCTGGCTTTGGTGAATGTATGATCTGTTTGGGTGAATGTGTGGAGATTCAAACCTTGCTTCGCTGCTGTTTCCCCTTTTGCTCAGGCGTGGAGATCTTTTTGCTGCTAACAGCTGAAACGTGGGTTTGTGATCTCTTGTTTTATTAATGCATGGACTTTATGCTTTGACAAATGTGCATGCTATGAACTGTTTGCTTCCACTTTGGGATTTCTTTGTAAATGTGAGAAATGAGCAAAAAGAAATGCGTGAACATCTGTGTACACAATGCTTCTTGGCTAATACGTGGCCTATATTATCTTGGACAATTGTTTTTTTTTTGTAATCTATTCCAATGTTGTATCAAGACTGAAAGTACACACCATGTCCAAGAAAGCATAGAAAAATGCCAAAGAACAGATGCTGCTAAAAATCCAAATCATATTTCCCGGTAGAAAATTTAATGGACAGTGAATGGCCTTCCTTGGCGTGGGAGGAGTGGACTGTTTTCTATGGGTGCGTGGGTTGTTTCCTAAGACAAAACAAATGCCTTTTTGCTGTTTTTTGGACTGTTCTCTAAGGCAAGTGCGTGAAGATTTTTTTTATTTTTTTAAAATGAACTTATTACTTCCCCCCTTGTGGTAGCGTGGAAAATCTTCTTGTCTTTTCTTTGGCTGCTTTATTACCTCCAATGCGTGGAATTCCTTTTTATTTCTGTCTTTTCTTTCAATGCGCGGGCATTTTAATTTACCTCTCCCACGCGACCACTCCTCCCTTTCCTCACGCGTGGGCATGCAATCTTTTTCTTGGCACGTGAATTCTCTTGATGGCTATATATTGACTAATTTTCCTTGTTTTCTTTTGCAATGCGTATTCCTCCTTCACAATGGCATTCACAGTAAACTGGTATTTTTTTAGGGATGAGATAAAAATATTACTTTGTTCCTTCAGAAGAAATAAGAAGAAATTGGAAAGCTTCGCACGACTCTTTCCAACAAGTTTGACAAAGAAATTTATGAGGATTAATTCGTCTTCCCTCCTTCCCAGGTAGTGGAATTAATTGCCAGGGGAAGTGGGGAAATCAACTGTCAATTGCCAACGGAAATGGCAAGGCAGGTTGTCAATCCCCATTTTATTTCCCCATATGGCAAATCGGGATATTTTTTGCCCGTTTGCCAATTCATTGATTTGACAATTGGTGGAAAAAAATCTCACAAATGGGAAAATAAAATGAATTTTCCAGGAAAGGGGAAATCCGGGTTTGGGAAGCCAAGTTGGCATTCCCGGCAATTGGAAGCACAAACTTACTTCTCCAGCAATAAAATAAAAAATTTATCGAATGACTTTTAATAATTATTATATTAATAGTTATTTAATTAAAAACCCCAAATTTAATAAAAATGATTTTATCAAATAAAGGATAATAAATTAATTAAATATTAATTAATTAATTATTAATGCATTTTAAGACCTAGAGGGAGGAGTTCTCGCCCAAAATGGGCGAAACGAAGACCAGAATGATCACAAAAATGAGACGATCGCGATGAGAGCGATAAATCACACAAAGTAACACTTTTGAAATTTTTGAAAATTTCTATTTTCTTTTATCAATTTTGCGAAGTCAAAATTGGCTGATAACATATTCTTAACCATATTAGAGAGTGTGTGGTTTGCCAGCAAACCAAAGCTGAGCATTCTTTTCTAGCAGGACTACTACAACCTCTTCTTATTCTAGAGCAGAAACGGGAGAGCATATCCATGGATTTTATCACATGGATTCCCTCAGTACATGGGCATGATTGTATTTATGTGGTGGTTGATAGGTTAACCAAATATGCCCATTTATTTTCTATGCCTAAGGGGCATAAGGCACCACAAGCGGCTCAAATATTCTATAGAGGTATTTTTAGGCTTCGTGGATTGCCTAAAAACATTGTCAACGACAGGGACAAAATCTTTATGAGCACTTTTTGGCAGGATATTTTTAGACTTGCAAGTACGAAATTTACTCATGGCACTAGTTATCATCCACAGATGAGCGGTCATACAAAGATAGTCAATAAGTGGATAAAGGGCTCTTTGCGTAGATATGTGACAAGACATCAACATACATGGGTTAAATGGCTACACATGGGTGAGTATTGCTACAATACCACCTACTAGATGAGCATTGACATGACTCCTTTCCGGGCATTGTACGGGTATGATGCTACATCATTCGCAGAATCAGTATTGTTCGATAGTCGAGCTCCCAAGGTTCGCGATTGGTTATAGGAGAACCAAGATATTCTGAAGGCCCTCAAGGAGAACCTCCAAAAAGCATAGAATCAACAAAAGATTTATGCAGACAGGCACATGGTAGAAATATTTTTTGAGGTCGGAGATTTAGTCTTCCTATATTTGCAACCTTGCAAACAATCCTCATTTAAGCAGAGTGGGGAAGAGAAGCTGAAACTGCGGTTCTATGGATTCTACAGGTAACACGAAGGGTTAAGGCAGTTGCATATGAGCTGGAGCTTCCTGAACACATCAGGATACACAACAGTTTTCATGTTTCATGTCTCAAAAGGGCACTAGAGCAGCATATTGTGCCTTCTATGGATTTACCATCACTGGACAATGAGGGGAAGCTAGTTTTGGAACCTAAATCTATCATTGAGGTGCAGCAGAGGAAGCTCAAAAACATGGTGATCACAAAGTACTTAGTGCGGTGGAGAGACTTACCACTTGAGGATGTTACTTGCGAGGGAGAGAAGATCTTACAATATCTTAGTTTGCATTTTCTTGGGGACACAAATTTCGGGACGGGAGGATTATAATGTCCATGTTCCTTCACCGAGGGCCTAACAACCATTTTTCAGTTTTAGCCTTGGTCATACCCAAGGGGCTAACGATGTTGGAGGTTATTGAGTATAAATGTCTAACTACCACCTTGCTTTATGTTATATTTTATCGTTGATATTAGTATTGGGAAACTTGGTCAGAATTATTGTTATATTTTGTCGTTCAGGGGGGTGGGGGGCTCATGGTACTTTATTATTCTATTTCTTCATTGGGGTCACTTAATTCACTTTCGGTCCCACATGGAGCTCCCAACTTGGAAAAAGGTAATGAAAAGTTATAAAAGGAAGCGCTTGGGGGATAAAAAGAGGCATTCATACACATGTCTTTTGATATTGGAGCAATTGTTGTTTGCACTTCTCTTTGTTTGTGGAGTAAGATCCCACATGAACCCTAACTTCGGTGGTGAGATATTCACTCTTGGCTATCAGGACACTCTTCGGTGATAAAAGACCTACCCTAGTTTGTTAATTTGGAACCCATTCAAAGACATTTTCAGGCAGATTCTACAGGGTTTTCAGGTAGAGTTTTCAGAGGGTTTTAGAGGCTAATTTCAGAGGTTGAAGGAGATCATTTGCCCATATATTTCAGCCATTTGCATTTCATATGTTTCCGAACACTTAGGGCAAGTTTGACGCAACTTTTGGAGGTGTTTTAGAGGATTTCTAGCCCCTTTCATAGGGTGACCTCAAACCTAGGAGATTGCAGCCAGATTTTCTAGGGTTTCTAGGTGCCCATTTTTGGATTTGAAAATTGTGATCATTTCTATATATGTTGTAGATGTTATTTCCAGAAAATCAGATTTTTATCAGTTGTATTCATGTAGTTATAAATTTTTAAAATATTTCAACAGTTTAGGCATTCTAAAATTTACTGGCAGCTATCTATTATTCAAAAAAATCCAAAAATATTTTTCTAGTGTTTGTTATCATATCAGCAATCTCTCCATAAATTTTTGTGTGATTTGGACAAGTGGTTTGCAAGTTATCTTTATTTTTCAGTTCGCTGCCCTATTTGGGTTTTATTCGAGAAAAATCAGAATATCATTTGTTGCAATTTTTTATTAATTTGTCAAATTCCAAGTTATATCCACAAGGGATATTTCAAGAGTTTTCACCAAAACAAAGTTTCTATTATTTTTCAGTTCGCTGCCCTATTTAGGTTTTATTCCAGAGAAATTAGAATATCATTTACTGCAAATTTTTTATTAATTTGTCAAATTCCGAGTTATATCCCACAAGGGATATTTCAAGAGTTTTCACCAAAACAAAGTTTCTAAATTGATTCTTGAGAGGAATGACATTTCCTTGGGTAATTGCTATATAAAAAAATAGTTTGGGAGGTCATCCACATTTTAAGGGCTATCTTTATGCCAAATTATATGATGAATTTGGCGAGCTATCCGACGAGACGCTCCATGTGCACCCATGCGCTTGTGCCCATTTTCCTTCACAAGATCCATAATTCTTTTATTCCTCAATATATTTGTCATCTGATCACCAATTGACCACCTCGAGCACATGATAACCTGTCCAAAAGGTTGTTAATCGTTATTTTCCAAGAAGTAAATACCTGCTTGCACCTTCAAATTAAAAACAAATGGCCTATCATTATAGTATCCAGATCAAATTAAAAGGAAAAAATGATAAATAAGTACCCATATGCAAAGAAACAGCAAGGTCTACCTCTCACAACTTTCCAAGGTTGGGTTGGGACAGCTTAAGACTCAAGGATTCTGCAGTTTTTGCAGATTCTGATGGTTTTGTTGGTTGTGGAGAAGTTGATGCTACCTGGGCTTTTTTTACTAAATATTGATTGGCTGACTCAAGTTATTTGTTGAGAGCTTGGAATAAGGGGATAAGGAGGTGAAGTTAAGGAGTGAATTGAAGGACTAATTGATGGAGTTTCTCCTCGACATTTTTCTACTTTTAGGTCGAAAGGTCGGATTGAGTAACACGTCGGATATGCCCGGTTCTGAGACATTGATTTCGACCAGATATAATTATAAAATGACTAGGAAAGGAGATGGACACTTTAGAAAAATCCTACCAAATGATAGGCTGGCGAGGATAGGCTAGAAGGGAAGGCAGGGAGAATATCACATGCTCAGAATAGCTCAACACCTCTAGAAATTACACTAAGTGTAGAAAAGTAAAAGCTAAACTATGAAACCAGAAAACAATCAGGTCTCAAATCACTCCACAAACAAAACAAACAAGCTGCAATGAATGTAAAAAAGCAGACAAGGATGTTATTAGCAGGCCTATGGTTTTTTCAAACAGCAAACAAGCTTGGTACTAAAACTGAAATGACAAAGAAGTCAAAGTTTGCCTCATTTTTTAAAAAATTTCACGAGCAATCAAGAAGCCTAATACTAATATGAAATCTTCAAGTTAGCCCAAATATATCCAAACAATCTAACTTCTTAGTATGATGAGATTATTTCAAGAAATTATCCTAGAAGTAATCGAGCTGAAATCAATGTCAGGCTATGCTAAAAGGAGGCTAAATCTGAAAAGTAACATGCTAAATGTATTCTAATCTTAAATTGTTAAGAAATGCTAGAATGATGCAACTAAGTACGTAAAACTAGCTTGTGCAAGCACAGAAAGGATACAAGAATGTGTGCAAACAATATGCAAGTATTTACCAGCACCCAAGTAATACAAAAATATTGATTGGATGCTAAGATGATGCAAGAATAAAGTATATGCAGGTAGGGTAATGTAAATACAGCTGAGAATGAACAAAACTAGCAAATGAGATGCTAGGAAAATGTTTTTGTAATGAAATATTATCAAAGGATAGATAGGTTCACAAGCAAAAGGCTGTGCGCATCAGCAAGTTTGAAGCAGAAAAAATGGATGTTGTTGTTCAGAGGGACCAGCCAAGAATTAAACTAGTCAGCACATATAACAATACCGTTGCAAGGTTTTGGATGCACATGCAGTGTTCAGATATATACAGGGCTTTCACATTGAAAGTCTGGCTAAGGGAGATCAAGTTAGGTGATCCGTTGATTGTGCAAGGAACAGCTCAGATTTGCTTGATCAAACTTTGATGTTTTATTGTCATTTCCTTCAAATAACTGACCATAGTAAGTTGCACAAATTCAAGCTGAGTCCTTTTTATGGGTAAGCCATCATTGATTTCATACAAATAAATAAGACCTGCATGCCATTATAGTCAATCAGTGAAGTGCCAATTTAGGCCATCTAGATTGTCATCCACCATGGCTAAGAAGCCTAATATGTTGACAACCAATCATCTGTGTTTTGCATATTGCCACCCAACAACAGACATTGATTTTCATAGGAATGGATTACACATCATTCAAGGTTGTATACATGTCAGTCATCCACTGTAGCTTACAAAGAGGGATATGTCGACTCTATCTACTCAAGGAGCTCAGAACACTGAACTATGATTTGAAATGAAGATATGAATACTGACCTGAAAGTTAATAAAGACTTCAAGAAGGAGTGTGCTATTGACCTTCCAAGTACCATGAATATATATTGCCAGCTTTTCTCATCGGCTGAATTGTTCATAAAATCCTGTCAATTTATTAAAACTAATCATTGGTAAAGATTTGCCACTCACCTTCATTTCTTCCATCAGGTGGTGTTTTGGAGTGCTGATGATTACAACAAGATCAGGCATGATGTGGTTGATGTGGATGAAAGTGGTGCTAGTTGTGTTATTTCAAAGTTGTTGATAATGGTTACTATTGAAGATGTTAGGCTTATTCTACACTACATCTTACTAGATTGTTTTATCAAGAAAGAAATAAGATTCAAGACAACAATTATATTATGAGATTATCTAAGTGCTCTGTAAAAACTTTAATGCAGAATTAGTCCCCGGGGTTCTATTAGTGACCAGGCTTCTTCAAAGATGACAGGTATTTTCCCATCAAATTATCAAGCAGCTGGAGCCCTTGACACAAAATAAAACTAGAGTAATAGAACCCTTGTAGATTGGTACTTCTGTACCTGGCATATTTTACACAATTAAATGATAATATTACAGAGTGGCTCATTGGTTTCAGAAACTTGTCTCTGCTCTTTGTCTCATGAGGTTATTGGAAGAGCTTCTGGTGTGTTCTCCAAGATTGATGGATATTTGAGTATCTATTTAGCCAACATAAGTCACCCAACTGACCTCATTTCTGCATTATTCGTCATCGGCACTGCTTCTACTCAGTCATTTTTTTCCGATTCCAGTGCTATAACGATTTCCGCACTTTAGCTTCATTAATAGGCTTATTTTAGATATTATATTAATAATATTATAGTACAAAAGTAGGTCCATGGGACTCGAAGATACAACTCATTATTATAGCAGTATAGAGAAGTGAGAATTCTAGAATTGAGATGCTAATTCAGTGCATTAGGAACTGTTGGCTAGATTTTCTGCATAGCATCAAACCTAGGCAGTCATGAGATAAATCTCCCTCATTTAACCGGTGAGGCTCCCGTGTCAAATTTGTCAATAAATGTGTTGATTATCTATCAGGGGGGTTTTACTTTGTACTTAGTTCATGAACCATAACTAAGAAGTTTTGCAGCAAGTAAGCATCTGTTTAAGAAAGGAAATTATAGATGAAAGAAGTCCAAGGAAATGCAGAGAAGAAATGGGGAAGATGTGCATCCGTAATTAGTAGATAACAGAGCTAATTGCATGCACATAGAAGAAAAATAGATATGAACACACAGAATTATAAAGCAAAGGCAGCTCTAGATCCATATCTAAAATAACACAAAGTGTATCAAGAGATCTTGATTCAAATACAAGAAACAAAGTCTACACCTGTGACACAAAGTTCTCCGGAAACCTGCTCCTTTGAATTCCTCTGCATTCAAGAGAAAGCTGGATAGGGGTTCAACACAAAGTCTAAAACACAAGATTGCTAGCTTACAAATTCTGATTGATGATTAACCCGGAGGTTCTTCTCCTACTTATAGAATGTAGGAGGGAAAGTACAAATAGAAGACTAAAATGAACTAAAGTATGAACAACAAGTAAAGATGACATTTGGCAATCATCCTCAACTAACTTCTTCTTAAGTGACACATGTATCACTTAACTAATAGAATGGTTCCACATGACTTCAAGTAATGGTTGCAAAACCAATAACTTAGAAGTTTTACAATTTCATCCGCCAGAACATAGAAAATAGATAAGAACAGAATAGAAGAAGTCATGCCAGCTGTAAGTATGTTTACATCTTCTTCTTGTTCTGATATCTGATATACTTGTCGAATCATAATTCAGCATCCTTCCATCTGTTTTAGCCATTGCTTCCTTCTCTGTCCTGAACTGCAGCAACCCTTCATTCAACACTTTGCTGCATGCTTCCACCTCTTCCAAACTTGGCCCTGTTGGCTAGATTTTCTGCATAGCATCAAACCTAGGTAGTCATGAGATAAATCTCCCTCATTTAACCGGTGAGGCTCCTGTGTCAGATTTGTCAATAAAAATGTGTTTTTATCTATCAGGGGTTTTACTTTAACAACTTAGTTCATGAACCATAACTAAGAAGTTCTGCAGCAAGTAAGCAGCGGTTTAAGAAAGGAAAGTTATAGAAGAAAGAAAGTAAAGGAAATACAGAGAAGAAATGGGGAAGATGTGCATCCCAATTAGTAGATAGCAGAGCTAATTGCATGCACATAGAAGAAACTTAATAGATATGAACACACAGAATTATAAAACAAAGGCATCTCTAGATCCAGATCTAAAATAACACAAAGTTTACTTAAAAGATCTAAGATTTAAAAACAAGAAACACAGTACACCGTGACACAAAGTTCTCTGGAAATCTTGCTCCTTTGTATTCCTTTGCTCCAAGTTGCTCTCAGGGGTTCAACACAAAGTCTAGAACACAAGATTGCTTCTCACAAATTCTGATTCCTCTTAACCCGAAGGTTCTTCCTCTACTTATAGAATGTAGAGGGGCAGTTACAGGTTGGAAGCTTTAGTTGAACTAGCACATGTGGAAGTCGGAAAGAAACAACTGACAATCTTCCTCCTATAATTCCTCTTTGCGTGACATGTATGATTTGCAATTGAAAATAGAACCTTCTACTTTGCACGTGCCACCTATCTCCAAGTAGTTGACTTCTTCAAGTAATGGCTTTTAAACCAATCACTTAAGTTGTATAATTTAATTGATCACTCAATTACTTTGTCGAGAGGAAAGAAGAAGGAAGAGGAAAGCTGACTTTGTTGGAGGAAAGAAGACATAAGAGGAAAGATGACTTTGTCCTTTTTCATATTTGCATGCAGCTGATTCTTTTGTCTTTGATTCTCACCAAACTGGATCTGGGAGTAGCTGGATTTGGAAACAAGCTAGAATTGCAAGTAGTTGGAATTGGAAGCAAGCTGGAATTTTGCCTTCGCATTGTCTTCTTTTTTATCCTTTGAAACTTTTGCAGTTCTTCTTTTGTACATGCATCAATGCAAGGTTGGCCGTAGATAACTCATCATCCTTATTTTTAATTGCATATGAGCAATTAAAAATTCTGGAAAGCACTCAGGGTGAATGAAAATTCAATGAAGGCTTCAACTGGAAGATGAGAGCACATGCATAGGATCTTGGAAGGAATTTTCCACGCACTGACTTCTTCATGGGCTGCATTCGAAACAAGAGGATGAAGCCTTTGTGCCGGAAGCTTTTGCAACTATGAGATCTGGATCTGGATCTGCATATGGATTTGCATCTGCATCTGCATCTGGATATGGATCTGCACCTGCATAACAAACTTTGGCAACTGGGCTATGGATGGAAAAGTTGCAGCTTGAATAATTCCACTGCTTTTAATCTGCACGCATGAGTGAAGTTTCTCCTGCACGCATGAGTGAAGTCTTTCCTGCTCTGGATCTGTCTATCAATTCAGCAAGAGGTTCCGAGCCTAGATCCGTGTCTCCAATATCTGCAAATTTAGAAGTGATGCATGACTCCGTTGTGCTTTCTTTTTCATCTTTCTTCGCCATAGCTTTGTCTATCTTTGTCTGAATAATTCTTTTTCTTCTTACTTTGATTGGAATTTCTTCAAAACTGGTGCAGATCTGGACAATTCTTCAGATTCGGAGGATATATGCAATGTATTGGACATTGATTAAAGCTCCATTTTCTTTTTGTAAAACACCTGTAATGAATTCCTGCAATTTATTTAGACAAAAATGGCCACCATGAATAGTGTAAAAATCTGCACTTTTCAAGCCTGCTGCCCCAAAAAATGAATTTGCCTGAGCATGAATCTTTTCAACAACACCTGAGCTGCAAACAATTATGCAGACAAAGATCAACCTCCTTCAACTCATGCGCCAAATCTGGAAGCTTTTAGCCTTGTTTCCACCTTGCCTGAGCAAAATCCTTCTTCAAATGGGGGCGCACTTTTCCTTTGGCTGCAATTCTTTACCTGTGAATTAAATAATTCACCCATATGGCTGCCCATGCTTATATAACCTTCACAATTCTATAATTAATAATTGCCCTAACAATTAAAGGCAATTAATTAATTAAAAATCATGCTCTTCTCTTTTAAAAATAGCATGTTTAAGGACAGCCATCCAATAAATTAAATTAATCCAATTTAATCATCCACACTTCACTTCACTTAAGCTTCACAGTGTGCTTTGACCGTAGCCACTGAAAATAGGAATTAATATAATCATTTAATACTTTTAAAAGTATTAATTCCTTCTCAAAGGGGGCTGCATTAAATAAATTAAATTTATTTAATTTTAGAATTCTATTTCCAATTGATTTATTCCCCTTTGCTTTTGTTGACTTTTTCCACAAGCCTGGGTGCCAAAATTGGGTGAATAAATATTAACAAATATTTATTTAATGCATTATTATTCACCCAAGGTGGGTCGCACTTTTTTGCATAATAGAATTTTATTTTTAAGAATTTCTAACAATGGGATTTTTTACCCTGCAAGGCAGCCCCGGAAATCCCATGATCCACTTAAGTGATTTGACTTTGACAATGGGATTATTTACCCTGCAAGGCAGGCAATAAAATCCCGTGATTTCACTTAAGTCACTTTTCTTTTATTTCACCATGGGAATTTTTACCCTGCAAGGCAGGCAATAAATTCCCGCCTGCCTGCAGCCTCTAACTTTCCCACTGCAGCTTAAGTGAATTTTATATCATGGGAAAAAGTACCCTGCAAGGCCGACAATAAAATCCCACCCTGTATGCGGCTTCTATTTTTCCCATCGTAGCTTGAATCCTTTGTTTTCCAAAAATGCGCCCATCCCCGCAGGGGCTTTTCTGTGCACGACTTCGCTTTTTCCTAGTGATCCGGACCTCCGATGGCGACTTCCTCCGGGCATAATGTGCGTATATGTTTTCCAGCTGCTCCAGGCCAAAAATCGGGCTTACCCGGCAAAGGAATTGCTCCAGAGAAATTTCACAGAAAACGAAACGGGACACCACAAAAACACGAAAAATTGCCAAAAGTTGCAAATAAAGCCCAAAACTTAAAATAAGTTAAAACCCTTCTGGCACATAGGAATAATAACATATTCGCTCATAATAGAGTTAAAACGGAGCGCAAATAGCCTCATACGGGGCTCAAAATAATTAAATACAAATTTCCCGCAGACAAATCCCGACGACAGAATATAACAACTTTGGGCATCTGGGTATTTGGCGAAAAAGGCTAATATGGCTCTTTAGGATTATCTTGACGCAATACAAGAACTTTCAGGCAATAAAAACACAAAATGACCCATTATTTTAAAAGTACGAAAATTTTTCAGATAGGGTAGTCACAGATTTCAGGGTGAAATCTGAGTGACACCAGGCACAAACCTCGCAATGTCTGCCTACAGCGCCACCAATCTATTGATAGAATTCATCGTGAAAGGCTTGGTAGCTTTATCAATTCTCTTTTGCACCATCAGAAGAGAACCTTTCCAGATAAATAGTCACCTCGTTTGTAGACAATCCGCTACATATGAAAAAAACTACCTGCGTCCAATCTTGTCAATCAGTGAAAGAAATGATACTGTCTGGTAAATCTGATGTTCTACTCATCAAGCGCCTGCATGCTTTTCAGCAGAATTCTAGGAGAACAACAAACGGATTTTAGATATTTCCAACTCAAGCGTGCTTCCCCTGCTCGTATTTGATCCACATCAGGTAGCAATTTGTTCTGAAACCCATTACATCGTCCCGGGCATGATTGTTGATGTCGGCCAAAATACTCAGGTTAGCTCGTATAAGAAACTGTATTCTGGATGGATGTGGATGAAGATCCAACTCCAGTTGCTTTAGTTGAGAAACCTGGTATCGTGCAGAAACCTTTAGGCGGGCTGGCAAAATTCCCCAATTTGCACAGAAGCTTGACTTCCACAGGGATCAGCATCCAGGCATCTCCCTCAATAGCCTCTACTTGATTGCATGCATCTTCTATTTCCTGAATTTTATTATTTTGTTGACCTGATCTGCATTGAGGCTGAGATGGAATGTTTATCAAAATATGAGGGTATTATCTCAGGTATATTGAGAGTATACTGCTTATGTAGCTCCTAGGTTTCTCCAATTTTATAAATGGCAAGCCTAAGGATATTTCTCAAGCATGTTTTACCATCAATGTCTACGTGTCCTGCTTCAATCCTTCAGTGGTAGCTTGACCGAGTGGTATTTTGGTCACCATCACATCTTCTGCCGATGTGAGCTCCTCTTCTATCTTTCCTTCCGCCGGAATTGATATCTCAGCAAACTTTTCTCCCAAATCCTTGATGATCAACCTAGAAGTTGCTTTAGCAACTTTAGGCCTTCTGTCTCTTCTGCTCAGATCCTGAAGTAGTTGCAAGTCATGCTCCTCTAAGTTCATCTCTACTCTTGCTTCCGGAACCAGCTGCAAAGCTAACCATACCGAGAAGTTACTTCTCGGGGAGTGAGAAGTCGCTGAGTGCACTACCATCTCCCGCTCTGCATCCTCTCCGTCAGAAAGTGCCACAGTGTTATGGCTGCGATCTTCTGAAACATCCAAGGACAAAGCTCTTTCGAACTCCGTCATCTGCAGCTTCAACATCTCCTCTAGAACGGGTGATGAACGAAGTGGTTGAGGAGAGAAGACGAACGTCGCCGGATTCAATGAAGGCATGGAAGCGTCCTGCTGCTGCGGTGCAATAGTTGGTGAAGTCAGGAGTCAAAACTATGGTCGTAGAAGTGGTCTTCTCTTTCTCTTGAGATCTTCTGTGTTACTTTCAAACTTCTCGGACCTCCTGCTGCTTTCTCCTTCATGGTTTCGCTTGAGGGAATCTCCTGCGCCGAAGTTGCCCGTGATTTGATTCATCAATACTTCATCAAGGCAGTATCCCTTCGTCAGTAGCCAGTTCGAAGTATTCACCAACACAGCTCCAAATCTCTCTTCAATTGAATGGCAGCCTCCATTGTTATCCTGCTGTATAGCTTTATCTCCTCCCATTTGATGGTAAGTGTCAAGTACCACGTTCCCATCATCTTTAAGATCCGCAGGTATCCGCGCTGATCCAAAATCGAACACTTGCTTTGCTGATAGCCTGCTGAAATCTTTCTTTCTAACCTCGTACTCACTTCTGCACTTCATCCAGAAAGTATCTTCTAACGAAGGCACATGTGCGTACTCCTGGGGAAGATTGTCTCTCCTGGCTACTCCAAATGGATCGAAGTTAAGCCGTGCAGGGAAGAAACTCTTGCTCATTCTCGGATAACATTTGCGCTTCCATCCCTTGAGCTCTGTGAATGCTGATGCAACTGTGATATCCCACAATGATTGGGAAGAAGCCCGTAGACTTGTGCCGTTTCGACTGAAGGTCGTGTAACTCCACAAGTTGCCTGCTCAGCTCAATGGCGATCAATCTATCACTCGGATACCTGGGCATCTTTATTGGTTCTCCAGAAAAGCCCGTAACCCTGAGGTATGTGAAATCTGCAAACTGGATGAATAAACTGCCAATCTTGGACACTGCTTCCCACGCTTCCTTGCTTACCCTGTGAGTCTTGGTGTCACTCAGATTTCACCTTGAAATCTGCGACTACCCTATCCGAAATTTTTTCGTACTTTTAAAATAATGGGTCGTTTGTTGTTTTTATTGCCTGAAAGTTCTTGTATTGCGTCAAAATAAACCTAAAGAGCCATATTAGCCTTTTTCGCCAAATACCCAGATGCCCAAAATTGTTTTATTCTATCGTCGGGATTTGTCTGCGGGAAATTTGTATTTCATTATTTTGAGCCCCGTATGAGGCTATTTGCACTCTATTTTAACTCTATTATGAGCGAATATGTTATTATTCCTATGTGCCAGAAGGAGGATTTAACTTATTTTAAGTTTTGGGCTTTATTTGTAACTTTTGGCAATTTTTCGTGTTTTTGTGGTGTCCCGTTTTGTTTTCTGTGAAATTTCTCTGGAGCAATTCCTTCGCCGGGTAAGCCCGATTTTTGGCCTGGAGCAGCTGGAAAACATATACGCACATTATGCCCGGAGGAAGTCGTCATCGGAGGTCTAGATCACTGGGAAAAAGCGAAGTCGTGCACAGAAAAGCCCCTGCGGGGATGGGCGCATTTTTGGAGAACAAAGGATTTAAGCTGCGATGGGAAAAATATAAGCCGCAGGCAGGGTGGGAATTTTATACCTCCCTAGCAGGGTACTTTTTACCGTGGCAGTGGGAAAAATAGAGGCTGCAGGCAGGTGGGAATTTATTGCCTGCCTTGCAGGGTAAAAATTCCCATGATATAATAAAAGGAAAGTGACTTAAGTGAAATCATGCGATTTTAGTACCTGCCTTGCAGGATAAATAATCTCATTGTCAAAGTCAAATCACTTAAGTGGATTACGGGATTTTGGTGCTTGCCTGGCAGGGTAAAGAATCCCATTATGAAAAAGCTCTTAAAAATAGAATTACATGTGCAAAAAAGTGTGCCCCCTTTGGTGAGAGATTAAAAGCTTTTAAATTTGATTATCTTTTAATTAAGCTTTTCTCTCAAAAAGTGCGCCCAAGCTTGGAGAAGGTCAACAAGTCAAAGATGAAATAAAAGAAAGGAGTTTAAATGGCATTAAATGGTTAATTTATTTAATGGCTGCCCTCTTCCTCTCAAAAAGTGCGCCCATTTTGGGTATTATTTAATGTTTTTTAAGGCATTAAAACATTAAATTAATTACTACTGTCAAAGGGATAAATGAGGGATCAAATGAGATAATGTGAAGCTGTAAGTGACAGGGGTGCCCTAGTCGAAGGATGTAAATTGGATTAATGATACTATAATGGATAGACCTGAAACTTAAGTCCAGAGGGGAATTATGAATGATAGACATGAAGAAGCATTGCTGGTGTCACTCAGATTAATCACCCTGAAATGTTAGGGCAACTACCCTAATCCATAGAATTTTTTCGTAGGTTCTTAAAATAATGGGTCAGCCATTTGTGTGAATTATTGTCTAAAAGTTCTTGTATTGCGTCAAAATAATGCAGCTAAAGAGCCAATTAGGCTTTTTCGCCAAATACCTAGATGCCCAGGAATTGATTTTATTCTATCGTCAGGATTTGTCTAACAAGGTTAAAATTTGTATTTAATTATTTTGAGCCCTGTATGCTTTGGAGGAGGTTGATCTTTGTTTGCATAATTGTTTCCACAGGTGTTACAGGAGCTCAGGTGTTGATTGAAAGGATTCATGCTCTCTTTATGTGCAAATTAAACACCAATTTTTGGGGCAGCAAGTTTGAAAAGTACAGATTTTTACAATTTAAATTCACTATTCATGCTCCAGTGGCCATTTTTGTCTGAATAAATTGCAGGTTTTCATTACAGGTGCTTTACAAAAGAAAAGGAGTTTTTATCAATGTCCAATACATTGCATATATCCTCTGAATCTGAAGAATTGTCCAGATCTGCACCAGTATTGAAGAAATCTGACCAAGTAAGGAGAAAAAGAATTATTCAGACGAAGATAGACAAAGCCATGGCGAAAGAGAGATGAAAAAGAAAGCACAATGGAGTCATACATTGCTTCCAAACTTGCAGACATAGGCGACACAGATCTAGGCCCGGAACCTCTTGCCGATTTGATTGATAGATCCAGAGCGGGAAAGACGTCACTCATGCGTGCGGTCAAAAGCAGTGGAATTATCCGAGCCGCAGCTTTTCCATGTACAACCCAGTTGCTAGAGTTCATGCTAGAGTGTGCTAAATCTTATCATCCTTCATCCAGATCAGTGCGTGATGCTTGCAGGAAAGACAATAATTCGTTTGGACGCAGAATTCATCAATTATTGTTTGAAGATTCCAGTGCGAAAGTTGGTGACTTCTATTAGCATTCAGGATGCTGACAGTAGGTGGGAGAAGCATAGAGCTGATTGTGTGAGCATCATGAATAGCCGGTTCATGAAGAAGCCTAGATCCCCTTCAAAGTTCCCGAGAACTCTTCCACGGTCCAATTTGGTGCAGGAGGCAGATGATGTCGTCAAATTGCTATGCAGGATGAATGGCGAAGCGAATGCCTACACTTTCCGTACATGGATGTATGCTTTCATCAGGACCATTGAAATCAACAAGGTTGATTCTATAATCAATTGGTCAGAAATTATTAGCAGCAACATCGGTGAGCAACTTGCGGAACGTGAAGCGTACTTTCAGCTTCAAGATGACTTCATACTTGGTGTATGCTGCAGCTTCACAGGGTGTCTTTTCCAAGCTGGATAGATGAGGTGTTCTTTCCAAGGACCCCATTTTCGAGTGCTACCCGCAGCTTACTACACCTGCATGCGAGAAAGACTTCAAAGTGATCAACGATGACTTCTTCTACGATTTCATCTGCAGGCTAGACAAAGACTTGAAGGCCAACAGGGTAAGCAAAGAAGCGTGGGAAGCTGTGTCCAAGATTGGCAGTCTATTCATTCAATTTGCAGATTTCACATACCTCAGGGTTACGGGCTTTTCTGGAGAACCAACAAAGATGCCCAGGTATCCGAATGATAGATTGATCGCCATGGAGCTGAGCAAGCAACTTGTGGAGTTACACGACCTTCAGTCAAAGCGGCACAAGTCTACGGGCTTCTTCCCAATCACTGTGGGATATTACAGCTGCATTAGCATTCACAGAGCTCGAGGGATGGAAGCGCAAATGTTATCCGAGTATGAGCAAGAGTTCTTCCCTGCACGGCTTGAACTTCGATCCATTTGGAGTAGCCAGGAAGACAATCTCCCAGCAGTACGCACATGTGCCTTCGTTAGAAGATTTCTGGATGAAGTGCAGAAGTGAGTACGAGGTTAGAAAGAAAGATTTCAGCAGGCTATCAGCAAAGCAAGTGTTCGACTTTGGACTAGCGCGGATACCTGCGGATCTTAAAGATGATGGGAATGTGGTACTTGACACTTACCATCAAATGGGAGGAGATAAAGCCATACTGCAGAATAACATTGGAGGCTGCAACACAATTGAAGAAAGATCTGAGAGCTGTGTTGGTGAATACTTCAAACTGGTTGCTGACGAAGGGATATTGCCTTGATGAAGCATTGATGAATCAAATCACAGGCAACTTCGGCGCAGGAGATTCCCTCAAGCGAAAGCATGAAGGAGAAAGCAGCAGAAGGTCCGAGAAGTTGAAAGTACACAGAAGATCTCAAGAGAAAGAGAAGATCACTTCTACGACCATAGCTTTGACTCCAGACTTCTCCAGTACCCAAAGATCACCAACTATTGCACCACAGCAGCAGGATGCTTCCATGCCTTCATTGAATCCGGCAACGTTCGTCTTCTCTCCTCAGCCACTTCGTTCATCACCCGTTCCAGAGGAGATGTTGAAGCTGCAGATGACGGAGTTCGAAAGAGCTTTGTCCTTGGATGTTTCAGAAGATGGCAGCCATGACACTGTGGCACTTTCTGACAGAGAGGATGCAGAGCGGGAGATGGTAGTGCACTCAGCGACTTCTCACTCTCCGAGAAGTAATTTCTCAGAATGGTTAGCTTTGCAGTTGGTTCCAGAAGCGAGAATGGAGATGAACTTAGAGGAGCACGACTTGCAGCTACTTCAGGATCTGAGCAGAAGAGACAGAAGGCCTAAAGTTGCTAAAGCAACTTCTAGGTTGATCATCAAGGATTCGGGAGAGAAGTTTGCTGAGATATCAATTCCGGCAGAAGGAAAGATAGAGGAGCTCACGGCAGAAGATGTGACAGTGACCAAAATACCACTCGGTCAAGCCACCACTGAAGGATTGAAGCAGGACACGCAGACATTGATAGATGCTTTATTCCTTAGGCTTGACAGTGAAAAGGCGGAGAAAGAAGAGCTGCAGAAGCAAGTATCTCAATTATGTGAGATCATAGCCAAGGTTGCTAAACCTTCCATTCAGCCCATTTCAGAGCAGGTGAGTGATCATCTTATGCAGGAAATGGAAGATGCAAGCAATCAAGTAAAGGCTATTGACGAATGGAAGGATCTGATTATTCGTCAAGCTTCTGTACAACTTGGGGAAGTGCCAGCCCGCCTAAAGGTTATGAACGATGCAGCAAATCAACTAAAGCAACTGATGGAAAGCATAGAAGGCATGAATACAGTTGCAAAGAGTAACCTGAGTATTTTGGCCGAGATCAACAAGCTGCCGGGAGATGTATTGGTTGCAGAACAAATTGTACCGGATGGATCAGTCAAGAAGGGGAAGCAGCTAGAGTTTGCAGTATCTTTCCGTTTGGAAATCTACAGAGTTTTGCTGAAAAGGATGCAGGCACTTGAGAGTAGAACATCAGATTTACCAAACAGTATCATTTCTTTCACTGAGGAAAGAGTGGACGGAGGTGTTACTTCATACGTGCGGATTTTTTCCAGTGAGGTGCCTAATTCCCTGGAAGGTTCTCTTTGGATGGTGTAAAAGAGAATTGATAAAGCTACCAAGCCTTTCACGATGAATTCTATCAGTAGATTGGTGAGCTACTGCAGGCAGACATTGCGAGGTTTGGGCCGAGTTTGGAAGAGGTGGAAGCATGCAGCAAAGTGTTGAATGAAGGGTTGCTGCAATTCAGGACAGAGAAGGAAGCAGTGGCTAAAACAGATGGAAAGATGCTGAATTATATGTTCGACAAGTATATCAGATATCAGAACAAGAAGAAGATGTAGATGTTACAGCTGGCATGACTTCTTCTATTTCTTTCTTCTTCTATTTTCTATGTTCCCGGATGAAATTGTAAAACTTCTAAGTTATTGGTTTTACAACCATTACTTGAAGTCATGTGGAACCATTCTATTAGTTAAGTGATACATGTGTCACTTAAGAAGAAGTTAGTTGAGGATGATTGCCAAATGTCATCTTTACTTGTTGTTCATGCTTTAGTTCAGTTTGAGTCTTCTATTTGTACTTTCCCTCCTACATTCTATAAGTAGGAGAAGAACCTCCGGGTTAATGATCGATCAGAATTTGTGAGAAGCAATCTTGTGTTCTAGACTTTGTGCTGAACCCCTGAGAGCAACTTGGAGCAAAGGAATACAAAGGAGCAGGTTTCCGGAGAACTTTGTGTCACGGTGTACTTTGTTTCTTGCTTTTGAATCTTAGATCTCTTGATAAACTTTGTGTTATTTTAGATCTGGATCTAGAGCTGCCTTTGCTTTATAATTCTGTGTGTTCATATCTATTAAGTTTCTTCTATGTGCATGCAATTAGCTCTGTTATCTACTAATTGGGATGCACATCTTCCCCATTTCTTCTCTGTATTTCCTTTACTTCCTTCTTCTATAATTTTCCTTTCTTAAACAGCTGCTTACTTGCTGCAGAACTTCTTAGTTATGGTTCATGAACTAAGTGGTTAAAGTAAAACCCCCTGATAGATAATAACACATTTATATTGACAAATCTGACACGGGAGCCTCACCGGTTAAATGAGGGAGATTTATCTCATGACTGCCTAGGTTTGATGCTATGCAGAAAATCTAGCCAACAAGTCTTCAAGTCTTTGTCTAGCCTGCAGATGAAATCGTAGAAGAAGTCATCGTTGATCACTTTGAAGTCCTTCTGGCATGCAGGTACATTAAGCTGTGGGTAGCACTCGAAAATGGGGTCCTTGGAAAGAACACCACATCTATCCAGCTTGGAAAAGACACCCTGTGAAGCTGCAGCATACACCAAGTATGAAGTCATCCTGAAGCTGAAAGTATGCTTCACGTTCCGAAGCTGCTCACCGATGTTGCTGCTAATAATTTCTGACCAATTGATTATAGAATCAACCTTGTTGATTTCAATGGTCCTGATGAAAGCATACATCCATGTACGGAAAGTGTAGGCATTCGCTTCGCCATTCAACCTGCATAGCAATTTGATGACATCATCTGCCTCCTGCACCAAATTGGACCGTGGAAGAGTTCTCGGGAACTTTGAAGTGGATCTAGGCTTCTTCATGAACCGGCTGTTCATTATGCTCACACAATCAGCTCTATGTTTCTCCCACCTACTGTTAGCATCCTGAATGCTAATAGAAGTCACCACCTTTCGCACTTGGAATCTTCAAGACAATAATTGATGAACTCCGCATCCAAACGAATTATTGTCTTTCCCGCAACATCACGCACTGATCTGAATGAAGGATGATAAGATCTAACACACTCCATCACGAACTCTGGCAATTGGGCTGTACATGGGAAAGCTGCAGCTTGGATAATTCTGCTACTTTTGACTGCACGCATGAGTGAAGTCTTTCCCGCTCCGGATCTATCAATCAAATCAGAAAGAGGTTCTGGGCCTAGATCCGTCTCTTATGTTTGCAAGTTTGGAAGCAATGCATGAATCCATCGTGCTCTCTTTTTCATCTCCTTTCGCCATGGCTTTGTCTATCTTTGTCTGAATAATTCTTTTTCTTCTAACTTGGCCGGATTTCTTCAATACTGGTGCAGATCTGGACAATTCTTCAGATTCGGAGGATATTTGCAATGTATTGGACATTGATAAAAACTCCTTTTCTTTTGTAAAGCACCTGTAATGAGTTCCTTGCAATTTATTCAGACAAAAATGGCCACCGGAGCATGAATAGTGAATTTAAATTATAAAAATCTGCACTTTTCAAGCCTGCTGCCCCAAAAATTGGTGTTTAATTTGCACATAAAGAGAGCATGAATCCTTTCAATCAACACCTGAGCTCCTGTAACACCTGTGAAAACAACTATGCAGACAAAAATCAACCTCCTCCAAAGCATGCGCCAAATCTGGAAGCTTTTAGCCTTGTTAGCACTTTGTCTTAACAAAATCCTTCCTCTAATGGGGGCGCACTTTTCCTCCTAGCTGCAATTCTTTACCTGTGAATTAAATTATTCACCCATATGGCTGCCCATGCTTATATAACCTTCACAATTCTATAATTAATAATTGCCCTAACAATTAAAGGCAATTAATTAATTAAAAATCATGCTTTTCTCTTTTAAAAATAGCATGTTTAAGGACAGCCATCCAATAAATTAAATTAATCCAATTTAATCCTTCACAGAGCACTTCACTCAAGCTCCACAGTGTGCTTTGACCATAGCCACTGAAAATAGAAATTAATTTAATGTTTTAATGCCTTAAAAAACATTAAATAATACCCAAATGGGGCGCACTTTTTAAGAGGAAGAGGGTAGCCATTAAATAAATTTAATTTAATGAATTTAATTCCTTTCTTTTATTCCATCTTTGACTTGTTGACCTCCTCCAAGCTTGGGCGCACTTTTTGAGAGGAAAGATTAATTAAAATAATCAAATCTAATCCTTTTATTCTCTCACCAAAGGGGGCGCACATTTTTGCACATGTAATTCTATTTTTAAGAATTTTTTCATAATGGGATTTTTTACCCTGCCAGGCAGGCACCAAAATCCCGTGATCCACTTAAGTGATTTGACTTTGACAATGGGATTATTTACCTTGCAAGGCAGGCACTAAAATCCCATGATTTCACTTAAGTCACTTTCCTTTTATTATATCATGGAAATTTTTACCCTGCAAAGCAAGCAATAAATTCCCACCTGCCTGTACCCTCTATTTTTCCCACTGCAGCTTAAGTGACTTTTATAACACGGGAAAAAGTACCCTGCTAGGCATGTATAAAATTCTCACCATGCCTGCGGCTTATATTTTTCCCATCGCAGCTTAAATCCTTTGTTTTCCAAAAATGCGCCCATCCCCGCAGGGGCTTTTCTGTGCACGACTTCACTTTTTTCCAGTGATCCAGACCTCCGATGACGACTTCCTTTGGGCATAATGTGCGTGTATGTTTTCCAACTGCTCCAAGCCAAAAATCGGGCTTACCCGGCGAGGGAATTGCTCCAGAGAAATTTCACAGAAAACAAAACGGGACACCACAAAAACACGAAAAATTGCCAAAAGTTACAAATAAAGCCCAAAACTTAAAATAAGTTAAAATCCTTCTGGTACATAGGAATAATAACATATTCAGCTCATAATAGAGTTAAAACAGAGCGCAAATAGCCTCATACGGAGCTCAAAATAATTAAATACAAATTTCCCGCAGACAAATCCCGACGACAGAATAAAACAATTTTGGGCATCTGGGTATTTGGCCAAAAGGGCTAATATGGTTCTTTGGGATTATCTTGACGCAATACAAGAACTTTCAGGCAATAAAAACAACAAATGACCCATTATTTTAAAAGTACGAAAAATTTTCGGATAGGGTAGTCACAGATTTCAGGGTGAAATCTGAGTGATACCATTGCACCAGGAAGGATTCATTAATAAACCCAAATCACTTTCCGGACTTATAAGGGTAATTAATTAATTAAAGTGATTTATTATTAATATTTTCATTATAGGATGAAAATTCTCGGAAAATGTTATAAAAGGTTTTTTGGATTAAGGCCCAATGTTGGGGAAACTTATTATTTCTGATTATAATTGTTAAAAAAATTCAGATAGCAGCTGAGCTTTGCTGAATTACTCTAATGAAGGACGGAAACCCTTGGAGATTAACGGATTTGGATGGAAACCCAATTCGAGCCATGGAAAGATCCATCACATAGGGTCTTCATTGTATTCACAGGTTTTTATTATTCCAGCAGTTAGAGAAATAAATTGCAGCAGTGGGCATATAGACTTCTTCTAGAGTGGGGCGACTTCTTCTACAGTTATGTGCCGTATCTGAGGTATTTTTCATGATACATAATTATTGTAATTCCCAGCATCAAATATATATCAAACCAAGATTTGGTTTGATTCATTTACAGTGGGTTTTTGGTCAATCTTTATTATTAAATTTATCTGCAGATTTATAATTGTATTGCCGTAATATTTAGCATCAGAAATCATTATTAAATACACGGCTGAATTGTTTATGAAGAAATCTCCCTGTTAAACCCTAGGCGCCTTTTCTGGATTCACCTGGTTTGCGATTTTTGTTTTATTTAATTTATCTATGTAGCTTAGTATGGTGTTCTATGGACCCTTTTGATGTTATCAGTTCAGATTTGAGCCAGGGCAATATATAAAAATAAATAAATATATATATATATATATATATATTTACAGACAAAAAGGGGTTTGGGATCTTTCAGTATCAGCTCTACACCTTGCGTAGGAATGAGTTTCAGCATTTGTTTTCATGGGAACAATACATTAGGGGTTGTGAGAATGAAGTGTTGGCCTTACCTAAGGTAAAATGGGATACCTTGAGGTCAAATATTTTTGTTTACACTGCTGTAATTTATTTCAGCAGTCTTTTTATGGCCTTTAGAGCAACATGGCATCTTCATGGGGATAAGGGACATTTCTCCATTAAATCTCACTCATAGTCTCAAAGGATGAAGAATGGATGACATGGGTTACACATTGCATGGTAAGAGTTTCATTTCCAACTATGCCTATGAATAATTTTCAGTTTGTTATGGTTGAGGATGGAATTTCAGTCTCATAGGAGCCATTTTTATTTACTAAGTTGGTGTTCATTCATGTTGGGAAAAAGATTTTGAATTATGCTAGCTGCTGTCCTCCATGTTTTTGGATGATATCATTATAACCAACTCCACTATCACTTCCAAAATTCTGATTTTTTACATGCATTTGGTGATATGGTTGTTGTGCTTGATTTTGACTCATGGGTGACTATTTGGGGTCATGGAAACCAACACACAATTATAAATTCTGAGGTGATTTGAAGATTAAAGCAGTATTTTGGGCCACAACAGAGTTTGGGGGCAGCCCTTACATGGATGTTGACTTCATATGAAGATACCTTGAACAAAAGAGTGTTCTTCAACACTTATTTTTCTAGACGTGTTTGCTTCATGTGCAGATTGGATAAGAGAATTTGCAGCAGAAGACACTCCTAACTTTTAGGAGAAAAAAACATCACAAGATATTACAAATGTTTCACCACTTGAGTGGCATGGAAGCACGGTTTTTGGAGTGTTACATATTTGGACCCAGGCACATTAGCTTGCAATTTCTTGAGGGCAAGCAATCTTGGGAAGGGAGGACTGTAATGTCTCCTTTTTGAAGACCCTTGACCTATCTTTCCTCGTGGGCTTTTGGGATGTTGCAAGGGGAAAATTATGCTAGTAATTGAATGATATTGCCTCAGGAGTGTTTTTTATCGTTTGTCATTATAAAGCAATATTCATTTAATTATGGATGCCAAGTGGATTTTCCACTTGTATTATTGCTCACAAAAGAATATTTATTGAGCAATTAATGTAATTTATTATTTAATTTGATTTTCAATAATACAAAATTAAAAGGGGAATTAATTAAATAATAATAAGTGGCTTTTAATGTCAAAAAGACCCTTAGAAAGGAAGGGGAATTAATTAAATGATAATAAGTGGCTTTTAATGTCAAAAAGACCCTTAGAAAGGGGACGCCACACATAGAGGGGGGAAATAAAATGAAAAGGGGAAATTCTAAGCATGCCTTATAATTTCAAATTATGGTTTTCCCTCCAAAAAGGGAGTCGCTCCACCTAGGAAGAAATCTATAAATATATGTTTTGTTATTAAGGGAAGGGTTATATTGATGAATCTATTGATTTCACTCCATGCTTGAAGTAATGGAATGTATGCCCATGGGATGTACGCCCTAGTTCTCTATCTTTCATTGTAAGCTTCATTTGAAGCCATTGTTGAAGATACCGACACACTCTCTTGTTCTATTTATGGTATTCTAATGATTTTGAAGTATCTTTTACCTGCATGACTCTTTCACTTTTGTTAACATTGGCGACTTGTTTAGATGTGTGGCGCATTTGTTGTGAAGGATATTTGAATGATTAATGGTGATTTATTGAGTGTTGTATGATTTGATATTAATGTTGTAATTATCCCAGCTATAGCGACTTGCAAGGGTTGTCATTTTGGCATTTTTGGGTGTCCATTGAAGTAGTTTAAAATTTTTATCTCCAATAGTGTTTTGTGACTCCATCCTAGGTGATTTTGGAGGGGTTTCATGGTGTTTATGAGCTGCTGGTTATTGCTGATTTTATTCTAATTATGGTGACTTGATTTGAACATCTTTAGGCATGTTTTAAGGGTGAACAAGCGATATTTGTAATCTAATCTGAGTTGTCTTATTTTTCTGAGTGTGGGCAGCCATTTTGGGATGTTTTTGATGAGTTCTAAGAGTTGGAAATAATTTACATGTTTTATGCTAACCCTAGCGACTGGGTTTAGGATTTTGGGGGTTGTTTTGGAAGGGTTATAGTGCTTCAAAAATTCAAATTGATAGCTCTTTGGAAAGCCCTTAATTAATAGAGCAATCTGCAATTTATTTGGTGAAGAAATATTGAGTTTTGAGGAAGATATTAATTTTCTAAGTTTCAGCTGTTCTGGGCATTTATTTAATTAATTATCTGCTGTTAAAAATCAGATATGGGTAATATTAGCATTCTAATTACTTTTCCCATCTAACCCACCACCTTGGCATACTCCAACCCCACTTTGGGTTGTATTGCTACCAACATTGGGTTATTTGAGGTCAAACTAAGAAGATCTAATCTTCCTAGGGTGATCCGAATAATTAATTTTGTAGATTTGAATAATATCCTAAAAAGGGGATATTATAGATGGATTGTCTTCCCCCTTTTCGATACTTCTTGGACTCCCCGGCTCATCTTCTACCTTCTAGACAGGAGCTGAACAAGATCATCAGAGAGGATATTTACAGACAATTCATCCACACCACTTGGGTGGAACCTCATGGTGGGTTACGCCCGAAGATGGCTTTTTATGTAGGGCACATCTTGGAGTTGAGTGACGGACTTATTATCCGTCCTCAATATACCCTTCAGCATTGGATGCACGCTCTTCGCATCCCCCTGGTTCAGTTTAGAGTGGGTTCATGTAGGCTTTGGAGTGAGATGGATCACTAGATCGATCGGTCAGACAGAATTTGCCAGTTATGCAAACTTTAAGAGGTCAAGACAGAAGCACACTTCATCTTCCGTTGTCCCAACTACTACGAGATTAGGGGGAGGTTCTACTGTCTTTACAAAGGGACCCGTGCACTTAATAACTTTTTTAGATATGTCGATCAACAGTGCCTAGCTTTATACATGCAGGAGGCTCTTAGGCTTCGAGATCATACTATTCAGACACTTACCAGAGTAGAATCTCCCCAAAGGATCACTTCCTTCTTTCCGGCACTACCCTCGAAGAGAGGCACTAAGCGCCAGATTGATACCAATACAGTGTCACACTCCAGATCAATACGGTTCAATGGGTCCATATACAACCCCCCAATTTCTCCTACGAACTATTTTATCCGTTCTAGTACCAGAGGGAAAACTAGATCCACTAGGTCCTTGAGACATACTACTTCCGCCAGACAACACAGGGGGAGGTCTCACCTGACCTCCTTTTCCTCTTCTTTGGGTCTTCAGACTATTTTGAGTTTCTTCCGGTTGGCCTCGAATGTTAGGAGAGATGGGTTTTCCATTCCCAGATAGACATTCCCAATTGCCTCATCTGGGTCTTCTTCCTTCTCTTCTTCTTCCCTTCTCATGCGTTGTACTTATTTTTGAACCTTTTGGCTTCCTACTTAGCTTTTGGGTCTTTGACCTCTTCTCTTGCTTTGTTCTTCTTTCAAAAACCTTTGGTTTCCGCTTTGTATGGTCACTAATGTACTCTGCAGTCCCTTTGACCTACTTTTGTGGTCACTTGTTGGACATTAATATATTTATCTTATCTTGTCTTATCTTATTCTTCATTTCTTTGAGAGCGATACTGATATTATGGATTAAAGTAAAGAAATGATGTTGGATTATAGGTATTTGAGTTACAATGTGTTAAATTCATAATTTAAGTGAATAGTTGCATTTCTTGTGCTCTTGAATGGATGAAAACCAGAACTGTTTAGGGTTGTTTTAATAATAGGAAGATTATTCCTTTTTATACTCCTACCATATTTGTACATCTATATATGTATATGTGCGCGCGCGCGTGTGTGTATTGATATATCTAAAATTTCATATAATAGAATGCTTGTAAATTTAATCCATGTCTGTTTTGACATGTAGTTAAATCTGCAAAATTTAAAGATACTCTCCTTTTCCCTTAGATTTAATTGAATATTATCACAGTTTAAAATCTCTTATTCCATTGTGGAAATGCCTTGCTCAAGTTTAAATGGTTATTCAAACATGTATATTTGTCATAAAATCTTGTATACCCAAATGAAATTAATTTTACAACTCTAAAAATTGAGATTTTGAAATGTATATTGTGTTGATTGTCTTTATAGTATTCTCTCTTGTAAACTTTGTTTGTATTTAAAACAACAGACCAGTTAGTCTTAAAATGAAGAAATATATGATTAGAAAGTTTGTTTAAACAAATATGGATATCTTGTTATTATCGTATTGTTTTTATTCAACAAAATAATAAGAAAACATGGAAAATATAGGTAGGCCGCGGTCTGCAACAATATCATTTTAACTATTCAAAAATGCGATATAAACTCATACGCCTCCATTAACACACACACACACACACACACACACATATATATATATATAAACTCGGGTTTACCCTGATTCCCAACTCCAAAAACAAGAAGATTAAACACACAAAATAAATACCCATATTTTTACTACTACAAATAAACCCAAGAACCATGAGAATCCAGTCGTAGGGGAAGAAAATGGAAGAAAACTGAAGCCTGTTGTATCCCCGGATGGAGAGGATTATCTCCATGCCCATGCCACAAAAGAAAAACTCCATGGAAGCTACAAAGGAAGGAGGAAAAACCTGCACACGAATGAAAAAAAAAGAGGCACATCTTTGTTTAAAACTTCATATAAGCATGCTTAGAGATATCTAAGGTTTTAGTGAGTTTGCCTAAGATCTAGGGTGGAGAAAAAATGAATCCAATGGTGCGAGATGAATGCTCCATCTCCCACCCAACTTAAATAAATCATTTGAGACTATAGTCTCTCCTTTTAATTAATTAATGTTAGTATTTAGACCATAGGTTCTTTACTTTGATTAAAGAGCTAATTTAATCGTGAGAAGATTAAATTTACTAACCAAGTTAGATTTAATTTAGAAAATGTAATGTCCCCAAATGGGACACTTTGACCCCAAGTAGGATTTTAGGCAAATCCTCACCAAAGCAAACTAAGAAAAGATGGATAATAAATTACTGCTTGCAGATCAGAAATAAAATATGGGAAAATGTGACTAGGTTTTTGGTATAAAGCACATGCCACAAGCATCATTTGTTAGCCTTCACCCTCTCAAAACAATATTCAGATTTTTGCGAGCCAAATCAAACCCTAAGATGATAAAATGGACCATGCAAAACCCAGCTTTGACTGCTGCAATAATTTTACAGGAATGGTGACTAGGGTTTGAGTGAAAAACCCATACAAACAACACTCAAATAAATTTGTGCTTCCTCTAAACTGATCACTATATTTTTAGTAGTCAAAATATGAAGAAAACCAGATTTTTATGAGGCAAATAAAACTGAAAAACAGTTCGGAAATCTACAGATGAAAGGAGGTTGAAACCACACATTAAACCCTTACAAATTTTTGAAAATAACTTACTTTGAGTCACAAAAATCAGTACAATAGATGGCAACTAATTTCAGACCTGGAATGTCTCCATAACAACTCCAAATAACCAAGGGATGGATCGCTCTACCCTAGGAAAATATAAAAATAGTTGTTGCAAATTACTTCTTCAAACCCTTGTTGCAAAAACTCTTCAACTACTGCTAGAAATAACTAAAATATCCTTGCAAGCACAATAGAATTCCTTGTATGGAGATCCCTCACATTCTCTAAGAGTGTTTTCGTCCTTGGAATAAATTATGCAAAAAGCTCTAAGCTTCAGACATAAAATCAGAAATTATAAAATGATCATAGCCTGCCTCTCAAGCAAGTCGACCTCTCCTTATAAAGAAAGAAGAGACCCAAAGAAGACCTCTCAATCATTCAATCAGCTTGTAATGATTTTCTCTAAGAAAAATCCCTCTCTAGGCGAAGTCACATTTTTCCCTAGAAGGAATACAAAATAATAAGGCCTTTTTTTATTTCTATGTTTCCATTATTCCTCCTCAAGGCAAGTCACCATTTCTGCTAGGAAGAATAAAAATATACTTGCACCCTTTTCTAACTTAGACTTGACATAATTATTAAGTTATTTAAATTATCATAAGTGCTTGCATATTTTCCCTTTGCTACGGGCACTTTATAATAATAAAAAATAACTTAAGTCACCCTTATTTTTTTCCCTTAACCATCGGGTAGACAAAACAGGCTAAAGGCCTTCGATTAGAAAGGGGATATTACAGTGCTCCCTTCCCAAAATTGTTTTCCCTCAAGGAATTCCAATTTTGTTTTGTCCAAGTGCCATGCACAAGAGACAAAACATGTTGAAGCGTTCCAAAATCCTTGCACCCGTTCCTGTCAAATGAGAGAGCTCTTACAAAAATAGGTAGCTCTCATAATGCCCATATTCATAAATTTGGAACAAGGAATCCACATGCTTTATTCTACAACTTGCATTACTGTACACCTCATGAATAAAGCAAATCTGAAATGGTTCATTATGCAGCAATAGATATGAACCATTATTATGCTCTTCATACCTTAGAGTATCATCCATGTCTTCACCATCTTTTGCTTTCATGATATTTTGACTTTCTTGTATCAATTCCTCATCATTTTTGTCAACAATGGGCTGAATTTCATTATGAATCAACTACTGCAATAAACAAGATGACATACCTTCTTCCACACAATCTTCAATCTGTGCAATCTGCCCTCTTTTGAAAGAGATTTCCATGCTCTTGTCTGCCATAACTTGAGGGATATCATTCCTCATACCTTGTTGCCCACAAATTGAAGAAGTCTTTGCCTTGAACTCTTGTAGGTGTTGTCTCGCTTGAGCAACTATCAATCTAGTAGCTCTAGCTCTACTATTCTATTACTCACACTTTTTTAGAGTTTCCATTACATCCTCCTTTCTTGCATATATGAACTTCTTCTAATGTCTATTATCAATTTCTCTAGCAAGCAATTTCTCTAGGAAACCATATCTTTCGAAGCTTCTTCTTCTTGCATGGTGGAATACACAATGGGCTGATTTTCTTCCACTCTCTTGGGATTGAGTGTTATATACTCTTTTGCCCATGTCTTCATCCTCAACTGGTTGTTCCTCCTTTTGGAGAAATTTGGCTTTGAACATCTGTGAAGGCTTGGATGAGGTCCTAGCTAATCCCGTAAGACTTCCATTCCATCACCATTGTTGCCTTGCTTTCCTTGAGAGTTTGGTATGGCAGTACTCATTCCCCAAATAGATCTGCTCAAATCAGCAAAGGCTCCTATAATGGAGTATTTTAGATCCCTTTGTAATGTCCCCACTATAATCAGATTGAAACTTTCAAAGGATAGCAATAGAAACCCAAGAAATATACTGAAAGAATTAAATGCAAATTCTGCAGATCTGATTTGCCCAGAAAAATGCGATTTGGGAAAGGAAATACAAACACCCAAACATACACATAAAGTATGATATTTTTCTGATATTTGGGAAGAGATAATGCTATCAATATTTTTGCATAAGGAAACTCCAATAACTAAACCAAGAACCTGACCTTTTTGATGAAGAAAAACCCCAGATCTGATCTATACTTGCAGCACTGGAAATAAGGCTGGAAACCCTTTATAAAATACCTGAAACTTTTGCCAAAACCTCAACAAATATTTCTGTAACAACTGTTAGCAAATTTATAAATTTTTCAGCTCTCTATTACTTGAAAATACACCCAAACAGGGTCGCTTTAAGCATATAAAATATCAGATAAAGTGCAGATTTAAATCTGAACATTCACACAATAAATTAGGGAGAGTTTTCGTTCTCCCGAATGCTTTTCATGAGGGTCTTCGTCCTCAGAAAATTACTGTAATTTTACTTCAGCTCCAAGCCAAAATATCAAAGTCCAAAATGATAGAAT
Organism: Taxus chinensis; assembly: GCA_019776745.2. Classification (NCBI taxonomy): domain Eukaryota; kingdom Viridiplantae; phylum Streptophyta; class Pinopsida; order Cupressales; family Taxaceae; genus Taxus; species Taxus chinensis. Next base: position 415,905,311 of record CM034154.1, read on the forward strand.
GAATCCCTACCCAAGTCGACTTGCTCCTATATGCAAGAGAAGGGACCCAAAAGACAACCTAAGGCATAACCAATCAGCAATGGTTATTCTTTCAAGGCAAAATGCACCCAAAAACATTCCTACCCAAGTCGCATTTTCCCTTAGAGGAAATACGAAGTCATATATTTTAATTTTTATCCTTTCTAAGACCCCCATGACTTCCTAATGCAAGTCGCCAAAACTCCTAGAGGAAATAAAAGTTATATTTATCACTTCTATGACTTTATTAAGTCCTATAAATTATCATGAGTGTAGACATATTTTTATTTTTATATTGGCACTTAATAATAATTTATAGATGACTTAAGTCCACCTTGTTGATGTCCCTTAGCCGTCGGTAGACAAATAGGCCAAGGGTCTTCAAACTGTTATTCCGGAAAGAGGGACATTTCACCCTTTGAGCATCCATCCAACAAGTTAGCAATTCTCTATTGCATCTAGTGAATACTTCATCTATGTAGCTCCTCTGAACTTCTTCCATAGTCATTTTTAGATCTGGTTTTTCTTTCCTCATAGGCTGGGAGGATACATTGCTCTGATACCATTGTAATGTCCCCAAATGGAACACTTTGACCCCAAATAGGATTTTGGGCAAATCCTCATCAAAGCAAACTAGGAAAAGATGGATAATAAATTACTGCTTGCAGATCTGAAATAAAATATGGGAAAATGTGACTAGGTTTTTGGTATAAAGCACATGCCACAAGCATCATTTGTCAGCCTTCACCCTCCCAAAACAATATTCATATTTTTGCGAGCCAAATCAGACCCTAAGATGATAAAATGGACCATGCAAAACCCAATTTTGACTGCTGTAATAATTTTATAGGAATGACGACTAGGATTTGAGTGAAAAAACCATACAAACAACACTCAAATAGATCTGTGTTTCCTCTAAACCTATGTTGCCAAGAAATGGAAATGGAAACGGGTACGAAACGCGGAAACGACAATTTTCAAAAAACCTTGGATACGAAACGTTACGGGAAACGTCTGTACAATATATTATTAAAATATATATATACATATATATATATGTGCATAGTACTCATTTTAAAATTGTACTCCGTACACCATAAGTGATAAGAATAACTGATAAAACACTCAAAATATTTTGTATTCATTGAAATTATACATTATTATCATGTATACTTATCTCTAGGAGACTAGGACGTTTAGAAGGAGTTTCCGTTTCCGAAACATTTCAGAAACGGAAACGGGGGGGCCCTAGGCGTTTCCTGGTAACAGAGCTCTAAACTAATCACTATATTTTTAGTAGCCAAAATATGAAGAAAACTAGATTTTTATGAAGCAAATAAGACTAAAAAACACTTCGGAAATCTGCAAATGAAAGGAGGTTGAAACCACATATTAAACCCTTCCAAAAATTCTGAAAATAACTTACTTTGAGTCCCAAAAATCAGTACAATAGATGGCAGCTAATTTCAGACCTTGAATGTCTCCATAACAGCTCCAAATAACCAAGGGATGGATCGCTCCACCCTAGGACAATATAAAAACACCTGCTGCAAATTAGTTCTTCAAACCCTTGTTGCAAAAACTCTTCAACTACTGTTGGAAATAACTGAAATATCTTTGCAAGCACAATAGAATCCCCTGTGTAGAGATCCCTCTGTAATGTCCCCATTTCTGAATTCCCTTAGCCTATACATCCCTGTGGGCTTCGGGATGTGCAAGGGGAACATTTTTATTAAATAATTAAATATTATTGCCTGGAGCAATAATTATTTAATTATTTTATAAAATTTATTTAATTTAATTCCCAAAATATATAAAATTAAATGGGGAATTAATTAAATAAAAAGTTAGGTGGCTTTCATTGATAAAATCACCCTTTGCAAAGGGGACGCCACACCTAGGGAAAACAAACTACTTTTATTTAATGTTTTCCCTCTCCTAGGGTTTTCAAATTTTGTGCCTCCTTACTTATAAAAGGAGTGCTAGGATCACTATTATGATTATGTTCTGATGAACTTATTTTGATACTCCATGCTTAGAGTTGGGATGCATGCCCATTGATGCTTTCTCTCTATCTTGCATGGGAGGTTGTTTTGAGCTGGTTATTGAGGATCAATTGAAGTGATTATTTGCTAGATCCATGTTTTTGGCTTTAGCAAGTATTTGATTAAATTTGCAAGTGGAAATCTGCCCTTTTACTGTAGCGACGTCACTGTAGCAGCTGGGTTTTTGTTCTTTGCATATCGATTTGGCTAATATAATATTCCTTGTGATATTGGTTTATAACCCCCAGCCCTAGTGAACTTCTTATGGTGTTTGTGGACTGTTTTTAGAGTGGTAAATGATCAGATTTTTGTATACTTATGTGTCATAATTGCAGCTACAGCCTGGGCGTGTTTGGTAACTCCTTTGGGGCCTTTTTAGAAGTAATTTGATTGATAACTGTCTAACTTGCAGCGACTTCTTCTATCTTGCAAATGGACTGATTTAGAGCGTTATTTGATATGAATCCATCAGCTGATTGCATGATATCATCTTCTTTTTACAGCGACTGATTCAAGGCAAGTTTGGTGTAGTAGTTGATAGATAATAATCTGGTTTTTGTTCCTACACCCAGCTACTTCATTGGGAAGTTATTAAGCATTTGAATGTGTATTTTGGGCCTTATATGATCAGCGAACTATTTAATGTATCTTGTTAAACCCTAGCAATTTGCATCCTTTGTTTGGTGACTGGTTTTTAGAGTAAATCCGTGTGCAAACTGACAGCGATATCTGTTAGTAACTATTACTCTTTGTGGCTGCTCATTTCCATGCTTGGCGACTTGGTTTTTGCATGATTGGTTGGTGTGTTGAAGTTCTAAGTGACAGCGAACTGTATAGGGGTAATAATCTGAGTTTATATGCCTCCTTATTATTCATTTGAAACAGCCAATTCATCCTACATTGATATGATATATTCACTAGATAGATCGACTAATGTTTAGTGTGCTTCGGGGCATCATATAGCTCTTGGATACTACGATCTGGACCTGATTTCATCTGCAGGCTGAGAGCAGCAAACAGGTACCTTGGTTCTGCGTTTATTACATTCATGTGATTGTGACAATCAGTATTATTGCAGCAGTCTGTGTTTGGATTCATAGCAGCAGTCTATAAGAAGGTTTCATCAATATTATGTGAAGGGAATGTGAGGATTTGTTCGCTGTTATGTTATTATCAGATTGTAATAATTATTTCATAACCTTGTTGGCTGAGCTTGACCATTTTAGTGTTGATTCTACTTGTTTGGTTGCCATCTCCCACTGATCCCGGGAAGTGGGACATTACACCCTCACATTCTCTAAGAGGGTTTTCGTCCTTGGAATAAATTATGCAAAATTTCTAAGCTTCAGACATAAAATCAGAAATTATAAAATGATCATAGCTTGCCTCTCAAGCAAGTCGACCTCTCCTTATAAAGAAAGAAGAGACCCGAAGGAGACCTCCAAATCATCCAATCATCTTGCAATGATTTTCTCTAAGAAAAATCCCTCTCTAGGCCAAGTCACATTTTCCCTAGAAGGAATACAAAATAATATGGCCTTTTTTTTTCTTTCTATGTTTCCATTATTCCTCCTCAAGGCAAGTCGCCATCTCCCCCTAGGAAGAATAAAAATATACTTGCATCTTTTTCTAACTTAGACTTGACATAATTATTAAGTTATTTAAATTATTATAAGTGCTTACATATTTTTCCTTTGCTACGGGTACTTTTCCCTTTGCTACGGGCACTTAACAATAATAAAAAATAACTTAAGTCACCCTTATTTTCTTTCCTTAACCGTCGGGTAGACAAAATAGGCTAAGGGTCTTCGATTGGGAATCGGATATTACAAAAAATTAAATTAACTAAGTTTTTTAATTCGAACCTAGAGACACAAGATAATAATAATGAAGTTTAATCTTGGATATAAGAATTAAATAGATTAAATTAATCAAAGCATTTAATTAATTTATGGAAGTAAACGTTTTTAATTAATAAAATCAATTAAATTTAAATTACAGGAGCTAAATGTTTAAAATTAATTAAATCAATCAACAAATTTACGGAAAATGAATGGGTTGTTTTAATTAAATCGATTTTAAAGGAAAATTGGTTTGGCCCGATTAAATCTATATTAAGGTAGAGAAATTTGAACTAATTTAATACATTAAATGTTGTTAACGATCATTCGAGAGATCGAAACTTTTGGAGTATTGGTGCGTGCTTAGCTCAACTCCATGCAAGTAAAGTAATCATGCAATTCCTTCAACATGTTTTCCACAGTTCTTGTCCTATTGTTCAATGTCCTATACTGATTAGAGAAGATCATAATGGTTTTTATGGAGATCATAGACTATGTTCACCTTTTTCTCTTAAGAGCTTCATACTTGAATTCAATCCTGATAAGTGAACAATGATACATAGCTAAATACATCTTCACAATGATCCATAATCAAGTAAACAACCATCTTCCCTTTTTTCCTCCAATTTGCTCTTCCCTTCACTTCACTAGCTTCTTGACTGCACCCAAGCAACTTTTGGTCTTTTTATAGCTAAATGACCTCTGTCAGTCTTGTACCTTGTTCCTCATTCAAAAACATTTTTATATCAGTCACTAATTTGGCTTCAAAAGGATCAAAAACTCACCATTCACTTGTCTTAGTGAAAACTGCCAATTTGTGCTCCCAAGAACACAGTCTGCAGAAATTTTTTGTCATGTATATCTTTTTCTACACAAGTCCAATTACTCCACAAATTTTATGGCTTCTATAAACATATATAAGGATAATATGTTCCATGTTTCATCCATTTTCATTGAGCCATTTGAAAGTTATGACTGTTTTCCCGGGCAGACATTATAGCAAACAGTTTGCATGTATTCTCAAACCAAATAGAAAAATGCTTCATAACTTCAAAAATACGTCGAATTATTATAAAATATTAAAAACCCATCTGGAGAATGACCTCTTTCACGTACATTCCGAATTTCAGATCATCTGGAGTTGGGACGAAAACGTTATGATGACTGGTTCGAACCCCTAGTTTAAGGAAGCAATAAACAAACAACACATTACAAGTTGTTTGGAAGTAGATCATGACAATTTAAACATTATTATGAAAAAATGAACTCATTCCATTGAAAATTCTCCCATATACACCTGAGGAGACAATTGGAACATAATTCATTCATTCATAAGATTTGTCTTCTTATTCCTTCAAAACCTGTTATATAATCAATATTCTCCATGTTTGCCCTGTTCTTCAATTTTTTACTCACACAATTATTCTACTAATTTTCTTGCCTATCTCCTCATGGAGAGTTTGACCTCTTCTACGCATAATACCTATGATGTCTGGGTTCGCCCCAAACCCCCTCGAACCTTGCTTGATACGTATCCGGTACGGATACGTGAGGGTATGGGTTCGGGTTTGTCCTGGATACGTGGGGATACGTCCAATGTATGCCACAAGTACGTCTGGACGTACCTAGGACATATCCCCACGTATCCTTTGCTAAAACGTCTTTTTAAGAATTAAATTGATTTATTTATTTTTTGACTTAGTCAATGCATAAAACGGAACCCTAATATTAAAATGAATAAAATATTACACCCAAATCACCTCAAAAAGTTATAAAAAGCACTCACCCCTTTATTTGAAATCACACAAACAATTCATTGTTGGTTTTTGCAAGTGTATGAGCAAAGAGCCAAAGAAGAATTGAAGAGCTTAGAGGAGGCAAAGATTGGAAGGAGGGGCAGCCATTGCTTCTTTTATTTGGAGTCCACCATTGCAAGGAGGAGAAGGAGAGGAAGCCATTGTTGAGACTTGAGAGAAAGAGATTGTTTTAAATTTATTGTTCATTCAAAACTAAAAGAGTAGACATCACATTTGGTCCTTGGAGGTAGCATTTGTTTGGAGGCAACAAGGATCTACACTACTGGTATTCTAATTTTTTTTAATTCATCCTTTTATTTTATATTTTACGGTTTTTTATTAATTATTTTGTTGCATTTTTTTTAAGTTTAGAGTTTAAACACATCCTAAATCTATTATGCTCTCACCTTGCACCATTATGGTGATCTTGGTGATCAAAAACAGATTAGGATGGCATGGTTTAACGTTATTTAATTTAATAATTAGTAAAAATCATTTTTTTAATTTCAAATGCATTGTTCAATGTTAATATATTTGTTTTTTTAATTTTAAATGCTCTCACCTCGCGTCTTTATGGCGATCTTGGTGATCAAAAACAGATTAGGATGACATAACTAATTTATTTATGTTAAGGCAAAATGGTTTGAATTTTTTAAACATCCTAAATCTGTGTATGCTCTCACCTCGCGTCTTTATGGCGATCTTGGTGATCAAAAACTTATTAGGATGACATAACTAATTTATTTATGTTGAGGTAAAATGTTTTTAATTTTTTAAACATCATAAATCTGTGTATGCTCTCACCTCATGCCTTTATGGTGATCTTGGTGATCAAAAACAAATTTGGATGACATAACTAATTTATTTATGTTAAGGCAAAATGTTTTTAAGTTTTTAAACACCCTAAATCTATGTATGCTCTCACCTCGTGCCTTTATGGCATTCTTGGTGATCAAAAACATATTAGGATGACATAACTAATTTATTTATGTTAAGGCAAAATGTTTTTAATTTCTTAAACATCCTAAATCTGTGTATGCTCTCACCTCGTGCCTTTATGGCGTTCTTGGTGATAAAAAACATATTAGGATGACATAACTAATTTATTTAAGTTAAAGCAAAATGTTTTTAATTTTTTAAACCTCCTAACTCTGTGTATGCTCTCACCTCACACAGTTATGGTGATCTTGGTGATCAAAAACAAATTATGATGGCATCAAGTTCTGGTTCAGTTGGAGTACAAGGCCAAGAAGCTTCTAAAAACACATCAGTTCATGTGAGACATGATCCTAATTCCCCTCTTTGGAGACATGTGACACTGGTAGACAAGCTTGTTGGTGGTGGGGGTTGGATTTGGATATGTCATGGTTGTCATACTCAGTATAAATCCTCATATAGCCGACTGAAAATCCATTTGACTAGTGTTGGAGGTGTGGGGATAAAGAAGTGCCCAAAAATATCAAATGCAAAAATGGCAGAATACCTACGAGAGCAAGAGGAGGTTGATAGAGAAGCTGAAAGAAATAGAACTAGAACGATTCCATTGCAAAGAATACCTTTATCACGACCACCCACACCTAGACCCACTTCTCGTCCTTTCATTCAAACTCAAACTCAACCACTTGATTCCCCTTTTGATGAAGAGAGTCCAAAGAGGTCACGAAAAAGGCCAAAAGGAGCATTGGAAAAAGCATTTAATATTGAAAAGAGGGAGATTGTTGATGAGGTTGTTGCTCGATGCATTTATGCATGTGGGCTGCCCTTTAATGTATTGAGGTCTCCATATTGGCATCAGATGGTGAAGGGTATCAATGAAGCTCCACAAGGGTACAAATCCCCAAGTTACGAAAAATTTCGAACCACACTCTTGGGAAAGGAAGTGGAACACATTCACAAAACTTTGCAGCCAATCAGGGACTTATGGAAGGAATCAGGGGTTTCCATCATTTCAGATGGATGGAAAGATGCTAGAAATAGACCCCTCATAAATGTTGTTGCAGTATGCCCTAAAGGGGCAATGTTCCTTAAAGCCATTGACTGTGAAGGGGAAGTCAAAGATGCACAATTTATTGCCAACATTTTGATAGAGGCAATTGAGTCGGTGGGCCCCCAGAATGTTGTCCAAGTCATCACGGACAATGCTAAAAACTGTAAAGCAGCAGGAATGATCATAGAGGGTAGATATGAGCACATTTTTTGGACCCCTTGTGTTGTCCACTTCCTTAATTTGATGCTCCAAAAGATTGGGAAAATCCCATGGATTGAGAAAATTTATAGTGAGGCAAATGACATTCAGATGTTTATCACAAACCATCATATGTCACAAGCCATTTTCAGGAGATTCTCAAGGTTGGAGTTGTTGAAGGTTGCAGAAACCAGATTTGCCTCTCACACGCTCGTTTTGAGACGACTTGTGAAGGTGAGAGAGGCTTTAAGTAGTATGGTGATCAACAATGTTTGGACAGTGTGGAGGCAATCAAATACAGAGAAAGCTACAAGGGTAAAATCATGGGTCCTTGATGATGATTGGTGGGCCAAGGTTGAGTACTTGCTGAGTTTTACAGAGCCCATTCTCTCCATGATTAGATTCGTAGATACTGATGAAGCATGCTTGGGAGAGATATATGATGGAATAGATTCTATTTTTGAACGTATCAGAGATGTAATACAAACAAAAGAGCAAGATCCAGAAGAGACCTTCTACAATGAGGTCAAGAGTGTGGTCATGAAGAGGTGGAATAAAATGACCACCTCATTACATCTTCTTGCTTATGCACTGAACCCAAAGTACTATAGCTCTGATGTACTTGGGCTACCAAACAGGCAAGCATCATTCTCTGACTCATAAGTTAGAAATGGAACCAGGGAAGCAAACAAAAGACTTTTTCTTGATCCATCTATAGCCAGTGTGGTCAGAAGTGAAATGGGCATGTTTGTTGGTTCAGAAGGCAACATGGGAGCGATTGAGGCTCTTTTTGACAAGAGCAGCTTGACCCCAACCACATGGTGGCGTGTACATGGCCATGATGCCAAGTACTTACGTCCTATTGCTATAAAAGTTCTTTCACATGTATAACATTTATAAATTTATAATCATTTTGAATATTTTAAATTTATTAAGTTAGGATTATTTAATTTATTTTTCACACATTCTTAGTATGTTACTAATTTGAATTTGAATTTTCTAACTTTGTTGTAATAGGTGGCTAGTAATTCTTCTGCAGAGCAGAATTGGAGTACTTATACCTTTATCCACTCAGCTAAAAGAAACAAGTTGGCATCTAAAAAAGTTGAGGATTTGGTATATGTGCATTCCAATTTGTGCCTCTTGTCACACAGGTCTGAGGACTATGCTAAAGGGCCTCACAAACTTTGGGATCTTCTTCCAGAGACCACAGACTTGGATGCCTCTGCAACCACGCTTGCCCAACTTTCATTATTTGATGGTGAAGATGACATTCAAGGGAGTTCGCAAGGAGCGGAGAGTGGAGCTAATGAGAGTGGAGCTAGTGCAAGTGGCACACAAGAACTTGATTTTGAGGAAAATCTAGATGATATATTCTAGATTTGTTTGTATTCATAATTCATGTTGATTTGGTATTCCTATATCATATGTATGGCAACCACATGATCAATGAAATGTAAAATCTTAAGTATATTGTATGTTTTGAAATTTTGAATATTGATCCTAGTATATTTTTCAAATTTCAAGTTTTGTTCGTATTCATGTTGACATGATATTCGTATATCATATGTATGGCAGCCACATGATCAATGAAAATGCAAAGTCTTAAGTATATTGAATGTTTTGAACATTGATTCAAGTTTTGTATTACTATTTCAGTTTTTTATGGACTAAAAAATGAGTAAAATGAGTATATGTAAAGTATATTGAATGTTTTGAACATTGATTCAAGTTTTGTTTTACTATTTCAGTTTTTTATGGACTAAAAATGGAGTAAAATGAGTACATGTACATGTATGTATATATATATATATATATATATATATATATATATATATATATATAATTTTTTTATTATATATGTACGGACGTATCCAAGACGTATCGTACCCAAGGGTTTTTAAAAATTGATGTATCCACGTATCAAACCCGTACTCGTACTTGTACCCATATCCGTATCCGTATCCTAGCAACATAGCATAATACACATCAGTCTCTCTATAAAATATTATTTTCATTCTAAATTAAAACATCCTATCGTATTCCTACTCCTTAGGATAAGACTAATCCTTTCTAGTTGAGATATTCACTCAACTTCCACATAAGGATAGGTAGAGTTGTTTATGCCAACCAAACATGATCTATGACAGCTAGAAACATGATTGCACAATATTCTAATCATTCTAATCCTTCCTCCTACGTAGCCTAGATATTAGAACACTCACATCCACCTAAGACACCCACTTTTACTCTTACTCTTATAGTAAAGAGTTTTATTACATGACAATTCAAACATAGCATAATGGAGGGAAACTCATTCAAACTCTAAGTACATGTTATTCATGGCTTATTCAACCTTGTTTATGTTTTCTTTAAGCATCGTAGGATGCTCCTCCATCAAGTTTTCTCTCCCGATGTAAAAATATTTTCCGCGTGTGTAATGTCGCCAAATGGACATATTTGACCCAAGTTGGATTTTGGGAAAATCCAAACCCCAGAAGCAATATAATAAATTACTTATCAAATCAAACACTGCAGATCTAAATTTTTGAAGGAAAATGCGACTAGGGTTATGTATAAAACCCAACAAAATCAGCACCCAAAAAATTATGTTTTTATGGTAAACTGATCTTTGTATTTTTAGCAGCCCAAGTATATAGAAAATCTGATTTAAAAATCATGCATGCAGCATAACTTCATAAATTCATATCTTTTGCTAGAGAAGTCCAAATGAGCTGAAACTTTGGATCTTGGGCCACAAAAATATGAAGAATATTATTCCAAAATTAGTTTTCACACAGCAAACACACCCTAATTTTTCCCTAAAAAGTAGGTCGCCCAGCACAATTAGGGCATCAAATCAGCTCCAAAAATTATGAAATTAATTTATTTCGATTCCCAAAATTCAGTACAATAAGCAACAATAGATTTCAGACCTGGAATAGCCCCAAAACATTGAGAACTAACCAAAAGATGGGTCGCTCCCCTAGAAGAAAATAAGATAACCCTGCTGTAATTTTTATTCTTCAATACACTGCCGGAAACTAGCAAAAATCTGTGTAGTCCCACTGGAAAATCCTATGTGTAAATTCCTCCAAAGTTCTAAGAGGGTTTTCATCCTTTAGAGTCAATCCGAAGGGTTTTCGTCCTTGGATTAATTTGCAAAAAAGCTCAAGGCTTCAAATGCAAGAAGAGAAAATATCACATCTAGAATGCCTTTACAAGTCGAGTTCTTCCCCTTTTAAAGAGAAGTGACCCAATGGAAACCTAAAAAGCCACCAATCAGCTTGTGGTGCTTTTTTTTTCTATTTTTTATCCTCCTTGATCAAGTCACATTTTTCCCGTACAAAAAAAATAGAGAATAGGTGCTTTATTTTTAAAGTGCTTTCCTAGGTTTAAATTTTATGTTAAGTCAATTAATTCATTATATGTACTTTTATAATGTATTTTTTTTTTTGGCACAATATAATAGAATTAATAAAACTTAAGTTACCTTTATATTTTTCCTTTGGCCGTCGGGTTGACAAAAGAGGCCAAAGGTCTTCGATTGAGAAGGGGATATTACAGCGTGTGAGCTTGGCCTAGGGATAAACCTTGTTATGTTTATTACACTCTTGATTTGCTACTCAAACCTTTTTAAACAACTCAAAAAAAAATTATCCAAAACTTGTGTTATTTTGTGTTGCTTCCTTTTGCGTTCGGAGCGGGCTCTACAGTAGGGTTCCAGATGAGAACCAAATGGTCATCCTTCATGGAGACAATTTGAATCCACCTTAGGGGTGAAGTTGAAACGACAAGCACAAAGTTCAAAAATATCCTATTAGTGCTCCTTGTAGGGGTCGTATCTCCTAGCCTGTTGACCTGATTTGCGAAACACAAGAACCGTTAGAAATATGACGAAGCAAACTCAAAAAAAGCCACTATGACTATAGACTGCTTTCATTGTGCAGTCTGAAGCATAGAAATGCTCTGAAAACCCTAAAAAATGCGAAATACTAAAAGCTGTAAAAATCTGCTAAAAATAAAATTTCAAGACTTTCTAAAAATAGCTTTTCAGAAATCCTGTTCTAGATCAGGGACAGAGGATTCTTAACCTTTTAAATGTTAGTATTCATCCTTAAACAGAAGACCAAATTACGGTTTCAGCAAGTTACCCATTTTCATTGCCTACTATTATGATTGAAATTTGAAACTAGTTAGTATTACCAGATATAATTGAGTACTTACTGATTTGCCAAGCAGTCTTGACTGTGCATTTGCAAATTTATTAGTAAATTGTGGACCGTTCCCAGGAAGGATAAACACAGGCTTTCCCAGACCTACCTGCAAAATGCCAAAAACAGGAATTAGATGCAAGTGGTAGGAAACAGCCTGAAACATGAAAGATTCTGTCACAATATTCTACCAAACTTGATACTACACCACAGTTCAAACATTAATTCCAGACAGCCTATTATTAGATAGTTAGCATACTAGACACCCCATGTATGGAAAATTCTATATTCAACATATTAGAAATTAAACTTACAAGTTGTTCAGTTGCTGTGCCCGCCATTGCAATTGCTGCATCTGCCAAACTAGCAACATCAGGGAACAGGCCCCTAGTCAGTAGAAGGAAAGCAGTGCCTTTCTTATATGAAAAAGAATGCAGGATGTCACTTTTTTTATCACGGCTATTGCTTGTCGCAAACATATTTTCTACACACAATATTGAATCCTCAATATTGTGGAGGATGCTTTCAGAAGCTTCAAATTTCCATCCCATGGATAGCAGTGTTCTGGAAAATAGAACCATTTCCAAAGAAGGAAAGATAGGAACTAAAAATGTTATTTGATCTGAAATTGGAGTCATTAATAGATTCTCAACAGCATCAAGGATGGTCTTCCAATTAAAATAAACCTGTTTTCAAAAAGGAATTTGTCAAAACACAAGTTCACATGTTTAAACTCTACTCAATAATCCGAACACAGTTTATGTATCTGCAAAAATGAAGAGCACTATTTAAACTAGAATCAGAAATAACTGGATTACAAACCTCAGGTGCTCTACTGCCCGGCAAAAGTGCCACACATAATGACGGCATTTCCTTCTTAAGGAACTCCAATGCTCCTGATGGTTTGAGATTGTCCAGCATTGGATTTCCCATATCTTTGATCTGTTTTCAGAACTGCAGCTCAGTCTGTGCATCCAAAACCAGGAGATAAACCATTCTATTCAATAGTGCTACTCTATATAATGCTAGATCTGTCAATCATGAAAGTATAACTGCAGAATAACCATCTTAAAAGATAACTACAATAAATGGAAAATGTTTATGTTGAAATATGAAATTAGTGTCCAATACCTTTGCTTTAGCAGAATCTGGAAGAGCCTTTTTTAAGGTTGCTGTAGTAATGCTATCCCTTGGAACAACCAGACTGCAAATTAAAAAGTGATTAAAAATGAATATCAAACACTTTTTCTGTGCAGTTATAATCATTTTGCTTTTAAGTAATATACAATGCAAGGTGGCTGCTTATTAAAAAAGAATAAATATCAAATATAATTCAAAAGCAAAAGTTGAATTGCCATAGATAATTCAAGTTAATATCATGCCAGCAGCTAAAGTGCACCGTGTGTAAACAGTGTTGGCATCTATCCTCCCGCTTTTGGTAATAAAATAGTCATATCAATAACTTCTTTATTTGATATGTAGAATCTTTCTGATATGATCGTGGACAATAATCTCATCGACATCGAGCTTGGAGGTCTGAAATACACTTGGGGCAACAGAAGACTGGGAGCTGATTTGATTCAAGTGCGTCTAGACAGGGCTATTGTCTCGGCTGATTGGACCCTCTCGCAGGAGTTCAAGCTTTCTTCGCTTCCAACTCTTCACTTCCCAAAGTTGGATCTGACCATAATCCAATTGTGCTCAACTTGCTTGAAAAAGAGGTAAAATCACATGCCCCTTTTAAATTTGAAAAAATGTGGATGTCACATCCTGATCTCTATGATAGAACAAAAGATTGGTGGGGAATAAATATAAGAGGATCGGCAATGTTTACTATTGTTCAAAAATTGAAGAATGTCAAAAGAAATGTCAAGAAATGGAACAAGGAGATTTTTGGGAACATATTTATAAAAAAAAGAAGATAAAAGAAGAGCTAAATGCTCTTGAGAAAAGAGTTGCGGACAAAGGTACAGATGTGGATGACTACTACCTTGAAAAAGAGCTTCTCTCCGATCTTCACGCGATTAACTCTAGAGAAGAATCTTACTGGAGAAAAAATCTCAAGCTCTTTGGCTCAAGGAAGGTGATAAGAACAACAAATTTTTTCACATGACAGTCCTCCACCATAGAAGCAGTAACAGAATTTCAGAAATCACTACGAAGGATGGCAATGTAAGCAAAGACATAAATATCATCAAGAAGGAGGCTGTTACTTTTTATAAAGACCTGCTGAATAGTGATTTCACACAAGACGAGGAAATTATTGATAGGTTTATCTCTAACATTCCTTCTAACTTGTTCCATTGTAGTTCTTTCAAGAAGCTAATGGATAAATCCACTATGGAAGAACTTCAAAGAACAGTCTTTTCAATGGAAGGTGAAAAATCATCGGGTCTGGATGGATTTCCAGCTAGTTTCTTTTAGAGATATTGGGAAATATGCAAGGATGATCTTCTTCATGCTACTAATGAATTCCTGGGAACAGGTTATCTTCTCAAGGAGATCAACAACACTTTTATTGTGCTAATTCCCAAGAAGAAAGGGGCTAAAGACTTCATGGATTTTAGAGCCTTTAGTCTCTTGAATGTGCTTTACAAGATCTTCACAAAAATTATTGCCTCTAGAGTTTAGCCTCTTCTTCTGCATCTCATCTCTAACCAACAAGGGGGGTTTGTGAAAGAAAGAATTATCCAGGACGACATTATTTTGGTGCACGAGGCAATCCACTCTATGGATAAAAGCAAGAAGGAAGGTATGATCATTAAACTAGACATTAACAAAGCCTTTGACAGAGTTTCATGGGGATTCTTAGATAAAGTTCTTAGAAAGTTTGGCTTTGATGATCACTTTAGAAAATTTTTGAGGACTTGCAGTTCTCCTAAGTTTTCCATCATTATTAATGGGAAACCTACTGGTTTTTTAGTAGTAGAAGAGGCATCCAACAGGGAGACCCTCTCTCCCCTCTCTTATTTATTCTAATGGCCGAAAGCCTCAACAAAGGACCGTTGTTGTTGTTCAATCTGGATACCTCAAAGACTTCAAACCGTCCTCGAATGATATTTAAGTTTGTAATCAGCACTTTGCTGATGACACAATTTTCATCATGATGGCATCAGTTGTTGAAGCTAGGAGAATTAAATCCCTCCTAATAGACTATGAAGAAGTATCAGGACAACTTATTAATTTTGATAAAAGATCGGTCATTTTTCTTAATACTCTTGCCTATAGACAAATCAAGATTGCAAAAATTCTTGGTTGCAGCATCACGAAGCTTCCATCATCCTATCTTGGTATGCCCCTCTTCATCGGTAAGGTTCCTATGGAAGTTTGGAACTCTCTTAGTGAACGCTTTCAGAGGAAGCTTGCAGGTTGGAAAGGAGCTCTTTCTCAAGCCGGAAAGTGTTTACTCATTAAGCCAGAATCTCCCCATTTACCTTATGCTTCTTTTCAGGATTCCTAATGTGATCATTGAAAAAATTGAAAGGTTTCAAAAGAGATTTTTATGGTCGAAAGTAGTGGAAAATAATATAATTCTGTTGGTTTCATGGGAAAAGGTTTGTCTTCCTAAAAAATGTGGTGGGATGGGTATCAAGAACATCAGATGGATAAAAAAGCCATGATCACAAAAATGGGGTAGAGAATGATCAAAGAGGACCTCTGGTGTCCCTAGTTTTCACCCTGAAATCTGGGACTACCCTATGTAAAAAAATTTGTACTTTTAAAATAATGGGTCGTTTTGTGTTTTTATTGCCAGAAAGTGTCTATATTGTGTCGAGATTTTCCCATAGAGTCATATTAGCCAATTTTGCCAAATACCCAAATGCCCAAAATTGTTATATTTTGTTGCTAGGGTTTGCCTGCGGGAAATTTGTATTTAATTATTTTGAGCCCCGTTTGAGGTAAATTGTGTTCCGGTTTAACCCTAATGTGGTCTTACATGTCAATATTCCCATATACCAATAGGGTTTTAACCAGGAATGAATCCTGGGCTTTATCTGACTTCTGGCAACGTTTTGTGTTTTTGGTGTTTTCCCGTTTTGTTTTCTATGAAATTTCTCTAGGTCAATTCCTTTGTCGGTTTAGTCTGATTTCTTGCCTGGAGAATCTGGAGATCACTTATGGACGTTATGCCAGAAGGAATTTGTCACAAAAGGTCTGGTTCTCTCTGAAAAGACAAAGTCATGCACGAAAAAGCTTCTTCTGGGCAGGTCGCATTTTTGGGGAAATGAAGGTTTTAGGCTACAATGGGATTTTCGGTAGCAGCCGGTAGGTGGGAATTTTGTACCTGCCTAGCAGGGTACTTTTTCCCATGGAAGCAAAGCCACTTAAGTCATGATGGGATTATTAGAGGCAACAGGCAGGCGGGAATTTCTTACCTGCCTTGCAGGGTGAAAATTCTCATTGTAAAATAAAAGAAAATCACTTAAGGCATTGATGTGATTTTCTTACCTTCCTTGCAAGGTAACTAATCCCATTATGAAAGTCAAACAACTTAAGTGGATCATGGGATTTTTGGAGCTGCGGTGCAGGGTGAATAATCCCATTGAAAATTAGCTTTTAAAAATAGAAATGGGCCATGTCAAAAAGTGCGACCCCTTTTGGAATAGAGGGGCAGCTTTAATTGTATTCATTAATTAAATTATTTTCCAAATTTGGCGCCCAAGCATGGGGAAAAGTCAACAAAGAAGAAGAGGATAAGTGAATTTAGAAATAGAATTCTAAAATTAAATAAACATAATTTATTTAATGCAGCCCCCTTCATGTCAAAAAGTGCGACCCATATTGAGGAGGAATAATACTTTTTAAAGTATTAATTGATGTAATTAATTCCTATTTTTAGCGGATGAGGTCAAAGCACACTGTAAAGTCAAAGTGGATTGGAAGTAGAAAGCTAAAATTAAATATATTTAATTTATTTAATGGCAGCCATGAGCAGGCACAAAATAGGCGCCCAAATTGAAGAGAAAAGCATGTTAATTAATTAATTAATTGTCAGGAATATGATGGGCAATAATTAATTATAGAATGATGAAGGTTATATAAGCATGGGCTTCCATAAAGATGAATTAATTAATTCTTTATCAAGGAAGTGCAGCCCAGGCAATTTTGGCACCCAATTAAGGAGGAATTTTGCTTAGAAGCAGGTGTTTTCAATGCCAGAAAGCTTCAAAGTTTGGCGCCTAGATTTGAAGGAGCTTGATTTGTGTTTGATTAATTGTCTGCATAGTGGTACAGGTGCTCAGGTGAAGTTGACAAAATTCATGCTTGCTTTGCATGCAAACAAAACATCAAATTTTGGGGCAGCAGGCTTGATATATGCAGATTTTTATAATTAAAATCAAGTGTTCATGTTCCGGTTGCCATCTTTGTCTGAATTAATTGCAGGAATTCATTACAGCTGCTTTTATAAGAGAAAGGGAGCTTAAATCAATGTCCAATACATTGAACATATCCTCTGAATCTGAAGAAATCCCTAGATCTGCACCGGTTGTAAAGAATTCCGGCCGAATAAAGAGAAAAAAATTGCTCAGACAAAGACAGATATGGCCATGGCAAAGCGGGATGAAAAATAAAGCTCAGCAAAGTCATGCATCACTTCTAAGTTTGTTGACATTGGAGATACAGATCTAGGTCCAAAACCTCTTTCTGAATTGATTGACAAGATCCAGAGCTGGAAAGACTTCCCTCATGCGTGCAGTCAAAAGCAGTGGAATCATTCGAGCTGCAACATTTCCATTCACAGCCCAGTTGCTAGAATTCATCATGGAGTGTGCTAGGTCTTACCATCCATTATCCAGATCAGTCCGAGATGCTGTGGGGAAGACAATAATCCAACTGGACGCACAGTTCATCAATTATTGTCTGAAGATTCCAGCACGACAGGTGGTGACTACTATTAGCATACAGGATGCCGGCAACAGATGGGAAAAGCATAAAGTTGACTGTGTGGGCATAATGAACAGCAGATACATGAAGAAGCCCAGATCTCCTTCCAAGTTCCTAAGAACTCTTCCACGGTCCAATCTGGTACAAGAAGTGGATGATATTGCCAAATTGTTATGCAAGGTAAATGGCAAAGCTAACGCTCACAACTTCCGCACATGGATGTATGCTTTCATCAGGACCATTGAAATCAACAAAGCAGATTCAATAATCAATTGGTCGGAAATCATTAGTGACAACATTGGTGAGCAGCTCCGGAATGTGAGGCGTACTTACAACTTCAAAATGACTTCGTATTTGGTATATGCAGCAGCTTCACAGGGTGTCTTCTCCAAGCTGGATAGACGTGGTATTCTTTCCAAGGATCCTATTTTCGAGTGCTATCCACTGCTTACTGTACCCGCATGCAATAAAGATTACAAGGTGGTCAACGATGGATTCTTCTATGGATTCATTTGCAGGCTGGACGGCGATCTAAAGGCCAACAGGGTGAGCAAGGAAGCGTGGGAAGTTGTGTCCAGGATTGGCAATATCTTCATCCAGTTTGTGGATTTTACATACCTCAGGGTCACTGGCTTTTCAGGAGAACCAGTTAAGTTGCCTAGATACCCGAGTGATAGATTGGTCATCATGGAGCTGAGCAAACAACTCATGGAGATGCATAACCTACAGTCGAAACGGCACAAGTCTACAGGCTTCTTCCCGATCACAATGTTCTCTGAGTACAAGCAAGAGTTCTTCCTAGCACGGCTAAACTTCGATCCATTTGGAGTGGCAAGGAAGACAATCTCACAGGAGTAAACGCATGTGCCTTCATTGGAAGATTTTTGGATGAAGTGCAGAAGCGAGTACGAAGTTAGAAAGAAAGATTTCAGCAGGTTATCAGTGCGGCAAGTGTTTGACTTTGGATTAGCATAGATACCTGCAGATCTTAAAGATGATGGGCCTGTGTTACTTGACACATACCATCAGATGGGAGGAGATAGAGCTGTACTTCAGAAGAGCGTAGGTGGTTGCTATCGATCGAGGAAAGGTCTGCAGCCGTTCTAGTCAATACTTCAAACTGGTTGCTGACGAAGGGATATTGCCTTGATGAAGCATTGATGAATCAGATCACAGGCAACTTCGGCACAGGAGTTTCCCTCAAAAGGAAGCACGACGGAGAGAGCAGCAGAAGGCCTAAAAAGATTAAAGTGCACATAAGGTCTCATTTGAAGGAGAAGATCACTTCTACTGTTATGGTGTTAGTTCTGACTTCTCCAACATCAAGTACTTCACCAACTGTCACACCTCAGCAGGATACTGCAATTCCTCCGTTGAATCCGGCAACATTCGTCTTTTCTCCTTAGCCACTCCGTTTAGCGCCTCTTTCTGAAGAAACGTTGAAGTTGCAGATGACAGAATTTGAAAAAGCTTTGTCTTTGGATAGTTCAGAGGATGACAACCACAACACTGTAGCAATTTCTGATGGAGAGGAATCAGAGCGCTAGATAGTGGTACACTCGACAACTTCTCATTCTTCGAGAAGCAATTTCTCAGAATGGTTGGCTTCGCAGTTGGTTCCGGAGGCTAGAGAAGAAATTAACTTGGAGGAACACGACTTGCAGCTGCTCTTGAATCTAGGCAGAAAAGACAGAAAACCTAAAGTTGCTAAGGTAACTTCAAGGTTGATCATTGAAGAGTCGGGGTAGAAGTTTGCCGAGGTGTCAATTCTAGCAGAAGGAAAGAAGAAGGATGAGCTCACGGTAGAAGATATAACAGTGACCAGAGTACCCATAGGTCAAGCCACCACAGAAGGATCAAAGTAGGACACGCAAACATTGATAAATGCTTTATTCCTTAGGCTTGACAAGGAAAAGGCGGAGAAAGTTTAACTTTAGAAGCAGGTATCTCAGTTGTGCGAGATTATTACCAAGATTTCCAAATCTTCCATTCAGCCAATTTCAACACAAAAGCAGGTGAGTGATCATCTAATGCAAGAAGTGGAAGATGCAAGTAACCAGGTTAAAGCTATCAACGAATGGAAGAGTCTAATCATTCGCCAAGCTTCTGTACAACTCAAAGAGGTGCCAACCCGTCTACAGGTTATGAAAGATGCATCAGATCAGCTGAAGAAACTGGTAACAAGCACGATAGATACGAACACAGTTGTTGAGAGTAACCTGAGTACTTTGGCCGAAATAAATAAGTTGCCGAGAGAGGTGTTGATTGCGCAACGAATTGTGCCCGATGGATCAGTTGAGAAGGGGAAGCAGCTTGAGTTTGCAGTATCTTTCCGTTTGGAGATCTACAGAATTATGCTGAAAAGGATGCAGGCACTTGAGAGTATGGCATCATCTTTACCAGACAATGTCATTGCTTTCACTAATGAGGAAGTGGTCGGGAACGTTACTTCATACACAAGGACCATTCCTAGCAAAGTGCCTAATTCCCTGGAAGGATCTCTTCTGATGGTGCAAAGGAGAATTGATGGAGTTGTTAGGCCTTTCATGATGGATTCCATCAGTAAGCTGGTGATGTTGCAGTCAGATATTGAGAAGTTCGGGCCTAGCTTGGAGGATGTAGAAGCGTGCATCAAGGTATTGAACGAAGTTTTGCTGCAATTCAGGACAGAAAAGGAAGTTGTGGCTAAGATAGATGGGAAGTTGTTGAATTACATGTTCGACAAGTATATTCAGTATCAAAACAAAAAGATGTAGATGTTACAACTGGCGAATCTTTCTTCTTCTATTTTTCACCTTCTCAGATATAATTGTAAAACTTTAAAGTTATTGGTTTTGAAACCATTACTTTAAGTGATGTGGAAAGATTCTATTAGTTAAGTGACAGATGTGTATAAGTTTGACTATGGATCCGGATGCATGTCACTTGAAGAGGAGTTAGAGGAAGATGACTGTCGGATGTTATCTTTACCTCTTGTTTATGTTCTAGTTCAGTTGAGTTTCCCATTTGTATTTTCCCTTCTACATTTTATAAATTAGGAACCTTCGGGTTAAAGATCGAAATTTGTAAGCAACATTCTTGTGTTCCAGACTTTGTGCTGAAACCCCTGATAGCTATTTGAAGCAAAGGAATAGAAAGGAGCAGATTTCCGGAGAACTTTGTGTCACGGTGCATTTTGTTTCTAACTTTTTGTCTCAGATCTACTTATAAACTTTGTGTTATTTTAAATCTAGATCTAAAAGCTGCCTTTGCTTATAATTTTGTGTTAATATCTATTGGTTCCGTCTATGTGCATGCAATCAGCTCTGTAATCTATTGATTGGGTTGCACATCTTCCCTCTTTCTTCCCTGTGTTTTATTATTTTCTTCTTCTTTAGATATTTCCTTTCTTTAACAACTGCTTACTTGCTGCAAAACTATACAACTATGGTTCATGAGCTGCATGGTTAAAGTAAAACCCCTGAATAGATACTAACATATTTTATTGACAAATCTTACACGGGAGCCTCACCGGTAAATGAGGGTGATTTATCTCATGACTACCTAGGTTTTCAGCAATGCAGAAAATCTAGCCAACAACCTCCCATGGACCTCTATTATCATAAATAAATATCTTGGGTCGACTAATGATATGGAATGGCTCTCTAAGGATGAGATCACCTTAGGCTCTTCTTTTTGGAATGCTATTTTAAATTTCAAAAACCTTCTTCTTAAAGGTAGCCCGTGGAAGTTTGGAGATGGAAAAGACACTCATTTTTGAAAGGATAAATGGATAACACAACTTCCCCTTAAGGATACTGATGATGGATTTGTAATGTCCCAAAAAGGGGACATTAATTAATTAAAAATATGGGAGACCTTTAATCCACTCTTCCGATGGATTAAAGGATAAATATTGGGAAAAATCCACCTCCTTTATTATAAAATTAAATTTAATGCAGTATTCTTATGTTTGATCCCCGTTCAAAAATTAAAACCACGATAGTTAGAGTTGTGCATATATTTCGGAGTTTGTTTTCAATAAATGGAGACTGCCCCATATCCTAAGAAAGTGACCCTAGTCCTAGAGCATTGTGAAAATGTGACAAATTATTTCGGGAACACAAATGCAGATTTAATATAGCCATGGTTATATAAGGAGAAATGGTGACCCCTAGTGAGGAATGTGACGAATACGTAATATGAAAATATTTTCAAACTTGAAGGTAGGAAAGGATACAAGGCCCATGAAACTTGTATGGACATTATTAGATAGTTCTTCAAGACTCTGGATTTGTGGAATTGAGACCTTCATGAGGGTCATCGAGACAATTGAGTGAGTGTTGGCTCAATATGAATGGTTTTCTAATGATTTGGCGAGATCT
Organism: Taxus chinensis; assembly: GCA_019776745.2. NCBI lineage: Eukaryota > Viridiplantae > Streptophyta > Pinopsida > Cupressales > Taxaceae > Taxus > Taxus chinensis. The sequence goes on from CM034154.1 coordinate 415,927,660, forward strand.
AAGTGATTCGGGAGTTCAGGAGTAAAATTTGCATGGAACTTGATGACATTCATTCGGAGAGCTACAACTTGCTTTATGAAGTTGTTAATGCTGCAAATATCCATCCATAGCGACTTATGGGTGAAAGCACTACTGTTCAAAGTGAAAACCTCTAAAGTACGCAATTCAATCTAGGGTTCTAGATATTGGCAAAATGTGGCTCCGTTTTTGCTAATATTGAAGGGTTTAAAGCCTTTAGAGCTGTTGGTTTGGTGTCACTCAGATTTCACCCTGAAATCTGTGACTACCCAATCCGAAATTTTTTCGTACTTTTAAAATAATGGGTCATTTGTTGTTTTTATTGCCTGAAAGTTCTTGTATTGCGTCAAGATAATCCCAAAGAGCCATATTAGCCCTTTTCGCCAAATACCCAGATGCCCAAAATTGTTTTATTCTGTCGTCGGGATTTGTCTGCGGGAAATTTGTATTTAATTATTTTGAGCCCCGTATGAGGCTATTTGCGCTCCGTTTTAACTCTGTTATGAGCGAATATGTTATTATTCCTATGTACCAGAAGGATTTTAACTTATTTTAAGTTTTGGGCTTTATTTGTAACTTTTGGCAATTTTTCGTGTTTTTGTGGTGTCCCGTTCTGTTTTCTGTAAAATTTCTCTGGAACAACTCCTTCGCCGGGTAAGCCCGATTTTTGGCCTGGAGCAGCTGGAAAACATACACGCACATTTTGCCCAGAGGAAGTCGTCATCGGAGGTCTGGATCACTGGGAAAAAGCGAAGTCGTGCACAGAAAAGCCCCTGCGGGGATGGGCGCATTTTTGGAAAACAAAGGATTTAAGCTGCGATGGGAAAAATATAAGCCGCAGGCAGGATGGGAATTTTATACCTGCCTGGCAGGGTACTTTTTCCCGTGTTATAAAAGTCACTTAAGCTGCAGTGGGAAAAATAGAGGCTGCAGGCAGGTGGGAATTTATTGCCTGCCTTGCAGGGTAAAAATTCCCATGATATAATAAAAGGAAAGTGACTTAAGTGAAATCATGGGATTTTAGTGCCTGCCTTGCAGGGTAAAGAATCCCATTGCAAAAGTCAAATCACTTAAGTGGATCATGGGATTTTGGTGCCTGCCTGCAGGGTAAAGAATCCCATTATGAAAAAATTCTTAAAAATAGAATTACATGTGCAAAAAAGTGCGCCCCCTTTGGTGATGGATTAAAGTGATTAAATTGATTATTTTTAATAATCTTTCTCCTTGGAAAAAGTGCGCCCAAGCTTGAGGAGGTCAAAAAGTCAAAGGAAGAATAAAAGAAAGGAATTAAATTAATTAAATTTAATTTATTTAGTGGCTGCCCCTCTCCTTGGAAAAAGTGCGCCCCATTTAGGAGTTATTTAATGTTTTTTAAATGCATTAAATCATTAAATTAATTTCTATTTTCAGTGGCTATGGTCAAAGCACACTGTGAGGCTAAAGTTAAGTGCTGTGTGAAGGATTAAATTGGATTAATTTAATTTATTGGATGGCTGTCCTTAAACATGCAATTTTTAAAAGAGAAAAGCATGATTTTTAATTAATTAATTGCCTTTAATTGTTAGGGCAATTATTAATTATAGAATTGTGAAGGTTATATAAGCATGGGCAGCCATATGGATGAATTATTCAACACACAGGTAAAGAATTGCAGCTAGGAGAAAAAGTGCGCCCCCATTAGAGGAAGGATTTTGCTCAGACAAAGTGCTAACAAAGGCTAAAAGCTTCCAGATTTGGCGCATGCTTTGGAGAAGGTTGATCTTCGTCTGCATAATTGTTTTCACAGGTGTTACAGGAGCTCAGGTGTTGATTGAAAGGATTCATGCTCTCTTTATGTGCAAATTAAACACCAATTTTTGGGGCAGCAGGCTTGAAAAGTGCAGATTTTTATAATTTAAATTCACTATTCATGCTCCGGTGGCCATTTTTGTCTGAATAAATTGCAGGAACTCATTACAGGTGCTTTATAAAAGAAAAGGAGTATTTATCAATGTCCAATACATTGCAAATATCCTCCGAATCTGAAGAATTGTCCAGATCTGCACCAGTATTGAAGAAATCCGGCCAAATTAGAAGAAAAAGAATTATTCAGACAAAGATTGATAAAGCCATGGCGAAAGGAGATGAAAAAGAGAGCACGATGGATTCATGCATTGCTTCTAAACTTTCAGACATAGGAGACACGGATCTAGGCCCAGAACCTCTTTCTGATTTGATTGATAGATCCAGAGCTGGAAAGACTTCACTCATGCGTGCGGTCAAAAGTAGTGGAATTATTCGAGCTGCAGCTTTCCCATGTACAGCCCAATTGCTAGAGTTTGTGATGGAGTGTGCTAGATCTTATCATCCTTCATCCAGATCAGTGCGTGATGTTGCGGGAAAGACAATAATTCGTTTGGATGCAGAATTCTTCGATTATTGTTTGAAGATTCCAGTACGAAAGGTGGTGACTTCTATTAGCATTCAGGATGCTGACAGTAGGTGGGAAAAGCATAGAGCTGATTGTGTGAGCATCATGAATAGCCGGTTCATGAAGAAGCCTAGATCCCCTTCCAAGTTCCCGAGAACTCTTCCACGATCCAATTTGGTGCAGGAGGCGGATGATATCGTCAAATTGCTATGCAGGTTGAATGGTGAAGCGAATGCCTACACTTTCCGGACATGGATGTATGCTTTCATCAGGACCATTGAAATCAACAAGGTTGATTCTATAATCAATTGGTCAGAAATTATTAGCAGCAACATCGGTGAGCAACTGCGGAACGTAAAGCGTACCTTCAGCTTCAAGATGACTTCATACATGGTGTATGCTGCAGCTTCACAGGGTGTTTTTTCCAAGCTGGATAGATGTGGTATTCTTTCCAAGGATCCCATTTTCGAGTGCTACCCGCAGCTTACTGCACCTGCGTGCGAGAAGGACTTCAAAGTGATCAACGATGACTTCTTCTACGATTTCATCTGCAGGTTAGACAAAGACTTGAAGACTCACAGGGTAAGCAAGGAAGCATGGGAAGTAGTGTCCAAGATTGGCAGTGTATTCATCCAGTTTGCAGATTTCACATACCTCAGGGTTACGAGCTTTTCAGGTGAACCAATAAAGATGCCAAGGTACCCGAGTGACAGATTGATTGCCATGGAGCTGAGCAGGCAACTTGTGGAGTTACACGACCTTCAGTCGAAGCGGCACAAGTCTACGGGCTTCTTCCCACTCACTGTGGGATATTACAGTTGCACCAGCATTCACAGAGCTCGAGGGATGGAAGCACAAATGTTGTCCGAGTATGAGCAAGAGTTCTTCCCTGCACGGCTTAATTTCGATCCATTTGGAATAGCCAGGAAGACAATCTCCCAGGAGTACGCACATGTGCCTTCGTTAGAAGATTTCTGGATGAAGTGCAGAAGTGAGTACGAGGTCAGAAAGAAAGATTTCAGCAGGCTATCGGCAAAGCAAGTATTTGACTTTGGACTAGCGCGGATACCTGCGGATCTTAAAGATGATGGGAACGTGGTACTTGACACTTACCATCAAATGGGAGGAGATAAAGCTCTACTGCAGGATAGCAATGGCGGCTGCAGCACAATAGAAGAAAGATCTGGAGCTGTGTTGGTGAGTACTTCGAGCTGGTTGTTAACGAAGGGATACTGCCTTGATGAAGCATTGATGAATCAAATCACAGGCAACTTCGGCACAGGAGATTCCCTCAAGCGAAAGCATGAAGGAGAAAGCAGCAGAAGGTCCGAGAAGTTGAAAGTACACAGAAGATCTCAAGAGAAAGAGAAGACCACTTCTACGACCATAGCTTTGACTCCGACTTCTCCAGTACCCAGTGGATCACCAACTATTGCACCACAGCAGCAGGATGTTTCCATGCCTTCATTAAAACCAGCGACGTTCATCTTCTCTCCGCAGCCACTTCGTTCAGCACCCGTTCCAGAGGAGATGTTGAAGCTGCAGATGACGGAGTTCGAAAGAGCTTTGTCCTTGGATGTTTCAGAGGATGGCAGCCATGATACTGTGGCACTTTCTGATGGAGAGGATGCAGAGCGGGAGATGGTAGTGCACTCAGCGACTTCTCACTCTCCGAGAAGTAATTTCTCGGAATGGTTAGCTTTGCAGTTGGTTCCGGAAGCAAGAGTAGAGATGAACTTAGAGGAACATGACTTGCAGCTACTTCAGGATCTGAGCAGAAGAGACAGAAGGCCTAAAGTTGCTAAAGCAACTTCTAGGTTGATCATCGAGGATTCGGGAGAGAAGTTTGCTGAGATATCAATTCCGGCGGAAGGAAAGGTAGAAGAGGAGCTCACGGCAGAAGATGTGACGGTGACCAAAATACCACTCGGTCAAGCTACCACTGAAGGATTGAAGCAGGACACGCAGATGTTGCTGGATGCTTTGTTCCTTAGGCTTGACAGTGAAAAGGCGGAGAAAGAAGAGCTGCAGAAGCAAATATCTCAATTATGTGAGATCATAGCCAAGGTTGCTAAACCTTCCGTTCAGCCCATTTCAGCGCAGGTGAGTGATCATCTTATGCAGGAAATGGAAGATGCAAGCAATCAAGTAAAGGCTATTGACGAATGGAAGGATCTGATTATTCGTCAAGCTTCTGTGCAACTTGGGGAAGTGCCAGCCCGCCTAAAGGTTATGAACGATGCAGCAAATCAACTAAAGCAACTGATAGAAAGCATAGAAGGAATGAATACAGTTGCAGAGAGTAACCTGAGTATTTTGGCCGAGATCAACAAGCTGCCGGGAGATGTATTGGTTGCAGAACAAATTGTGCCAGATGGATCAGTCGAGAAGGGGAAGCAGCTAGAGTTTGCAGTATCTTTCCGTTTGGAGATCTGCAGAGTTTTGCTGAAAAGGATGCAGGCGCTTGAGAGTAGAACATCAGATTTGCCGGACAGTATCATTTCTTTCACTGAGGAAAGAGTGGATGGAGGTGTTACTTCATACGTGCGGATTGTTTCTAACGAAGTGCATGATTCCCTGGAGGGTTCTCTTCTGATGGTACAAAAGAGAATTGATAAAGCTACCAAGCCTTTCACGATGAACTCTATCAGTAGGCTGGTGACACTGCAGGCAGACATTGCGAGATTTGGGCCAAGTTTGGAAGAAGTGGAAGCATGCAGCAAAGTGTTGAATGAAGGGTTGCTGCAATTCAGGACAGAGAAGGAAGCAGTGGCTAAAACAGATGGAAAGATGCTGAATTATATGTTCGATAAGTATATCAGATATCAGAACAAGAAGAAGATGTAGATGTTACAGCTGGCATGACTTCTTCTATTCTTTCTTCTTCTACTTTGTATGTTCCCGGATGAAATTGTAAACTTCTAAGTTATTGGTTTTGCAACCATTACTTGAAGTCATGTGGAACCTTTCTATTAGTTAAGTGATACATGTGTCACTTAAGAAGAAGTTAGTTGAGGATGATTGCCAAATGTCATCTTTACTTGTTGTTCATGCTTTAGTTCAGTTTGAGTCTTCTATTTGTACTTTCCCTCCTACATTCTATAAGTAGGAGAAGAACCTACGGGTTAATCATCGATCAGAATTTGTAAGAAGCAATCTTGTGTTCTAGACTTTGTGCTGAACCCCTGAGAGCCACTTTTTGCAGAGGAATACAAAGAAGCAGGTTTCCGGAGAACTTTGTGTCACGGTGTACTGTGTTTCTTGATTTTAAATCTTAGATCTTTAAAGTAAACTTTGTGTTATTTTAGATCTGGATCTAGAACTGCCTTTGCTTTATAATTCTGTGTGTTCAAATCTATTAAGTTTCTTCTATGTGCATGCAATTAGCTCTGCTATCTACTAATTGGGATGCACATCTTCCTTATTTCTTCTCTGTAATTCCTTTACTTCCTTCTTCTATAATTTTCCTTTCTTAAACAGCTGCTTACTTGCTGCAGAACTTCTTAGTTATGGTTCATGAACTAAGTTGTTAAAGTAAAACCCCTGATAGATAAAAACACATTTATATTGACAAATCTGACACGGGAGCCTCACCGGTTAAATGAGGGAGATTTATCTCATGACTGCCTAGGTTTGATGCTATGCAGAAAATCTAGCCAACATGGTTATTGTTGCATCTATTCCAACTATGCCAACTTGATTTGGGTCATATTTTGGCATGTTTTAAGGGTGAATAAGCTATATTTATAATCTGATCTATGTTGGCTTATTTTTCTGAGTTTGGGCAGCTATTTTGGGTGAATTGGAGGGTTGCAAAGTGCTGGAAATTATTTATGCAATTTATCCTAACCCTAGTGACTAGTTTTCATATTTTGGGGCTTGTTTTGAGGTGGTTTCAGTGATCTAAAAATTCATATTCATAGTTCATTGGAAAGGCCTTGATTTCTAGATAATTGTGCATTTTATTTGGTGGCGAATTACGGAATATTGAGTGAGATATTAATTTTTGAAGTTTCAGCTGTTCTAGTGCATTTTAAATTAATTAACTGCTGCAATAAATTTCAGATCTGGAAAAGATTAATTTCCTAACTAGTTCTCTCATCTAACCCACTACTTTGGCCTACTCCAACCCCATTTAGTTTGTATTAGTGCTGACATTGGGTTATTTAAGGTCGAGCTAAGAGGATTTAATCCTTCTAGAATCGATTTGGTTAATTAATTTTACAGATTTAAATAATATCCCAAAAGGGGATATTACAGGATTTCAGCTATATGAGTACTTTAAAGATCAAATTGGAGAAAAAGTTAGCAACTATATCAGCAACAATGTCAAGGTTCAGCTTCACGATTATGGTATCTCTTCGGTTAATTCTCAACATAGAATGGCGATCCAAAATCTTCTCAACAATCAACACCTATCTCTAGTGGAGAAACAAGATGAAATTATTTGGAATAACACTTTTGATGGCTCTTACTCGGTACGGTCTGGTTAAGAACTAACCCCCAAGATCAATCTCTTCTTCTAGATTGTGATTCACAATAGAGCTCTGACTATTGATAATTGGGTAAAGAGGGGCCAACATGTTCCCAATAGATGTATTCTTTGCAAAAATTCCGAAGAAACAACAAATCATCTCTTCTTGCATTGCCCTTTTGCCAATTCTATATAGAATTTCTTCTTTAGCTTCAGGGGTATCAAATGGATCCTTCCGGATTCTAGAGTATCTGCTTGGGAACAATGGCACTTCCCTACCAAAAATTCGATGGTTAAGACGTTGTGGAGCGTTTCTTTTCCTCACATTATCTGCAACATTTGGAAAACCTGCAATGATGTTATCTTTGAAAAGAATAAGCCTTCAATTCTGAGAATCACTAATGGGCTTTTGGATGAAATAAGACAGAATGTTTCTTGCTTTAGACGTCCATAAAAGACTCATCAATGCAGAGAGGACAACAAAATCCTTGAGAAATGGATTCTCAATATGTTATCTATCAATATTCATTAGGAAAATGTTGTTTTCAGGAATCATATCGAATGGCACCCTCCCCTGTCAGGTTGGATTAAGCTCAATTATGATGGAGCCTCTAAGGGAAATACAGGTAAGTTTGGTGGAGGTAGATGCATTAGCAATGAGAAATGGAAAATTATTAAAATTATTTGTTGGACCTATGGGTATAAACTCGAATCATTATTCATAAGCACTTGTTACTCTATGGGGGATTAGGCTAGCTAGCGAGGTCAATGCTAGAAATATAATTTTGGAGGGTGACTCATTGAACATTACCAACTTCCTAATAGGTGATAATCATATAATTTGGTCCATTAAAATTATAATTGAAGAGGTTGTCTATATCCTTGAACACCTTCTATAATTATATTATGCAACATACTTAGTGGAGGGAATAAGCTCACTGATATTATGGTGAATATTGGGGTAAATCTAAATAATTTACAAGTATGGAAAGCTAAATGAGACTCACACCATCAATCTATAAAAATTATTATCGATAATGAAAAGGACAGATTAATTCACATGTGAGTTGGATTTGGCTCGAGTAGCAGATCAAGCTTGTGTCTTTAAATTCCTTCTCCCTTTTAGTAGTTTTCACTAAAGGGGATTTTTTAGTTGTGCGCAGTAATATCCTTGGAGAATTATTAGCCGATATGGGTGGGGAGCGATGTAGGGTTAAGCCAATCAAAAATTGAAGAATGGAAGAATAATGTCGAAACTCTTGAGCATTCTGAGCATAGGGGTTTCACTAATTTCATGAAAAGGATCAAAAGACCATAACCCCCATTTGTCTCAAAGAGTTTGTAAAAAAATGGAAGGAAATAACAGTTTCATATAAAGGAAAAGAGTTTGAAATCAATGAAGATACGATATCGCCTGAGGTGATAGATCTTCACATAGGAAAGGGTTAAAGTTTTACAAGAGCAATATTGATATTGGGGTGGAAGAACAAAACAAATATTCTTGGGGAAAATGGTGAATCTTTGGTGCACAAAATAGGGGGTTTCATGCTTTTTATTTTATGCCTCCTCGTACAAGACTGTCGAGCATGCTGGTAATGAAATTCGTCACGCTTGAGGGGATATTTTTGGTAATACCTAACCATCATCTTGTCTTTCTTAATCATTTTCGCAGAAAATGCTCGGTCAGCTTTTCATTCTTTATTCTTCACTCTCTTGAGCATTCTGTGAATCTTGTGAAATGGGGAAAGAGAGTATACCCCCTGCACCATGTTTTGATCTTAATGTTGTATAAGTTCTTTGACTACTCTATTATTCATCCCCAGTCTTCTGGCCTTTTCCTCCCAACATCCCCCATGTTCCGCCCACCTCTTCCTCTGTTCCCCCCACCTCTTCCTCGATTCCAACCTTCACCATCCCCACCTCTGCTCTCCCATCGTCTTCCTCTCTTCCCACCTCCACTCTCCCCACCTCTACTCCACCATCCACCTCTCTTCCTTCCTCCATTTCTCTCGTATCTACCCCCTCCACTATAGCAATCATTCCTCGAGACCTCTCTCTGGACAAATTCAATTAGAAAAAAAAGGCCTAATTTTTCTACTAAGGATGATGTCCTTCCTCCCCCCAATCATTGGGGAGGGTGAGGCTATTCTAGGTCTACTCTCCATTGCAAGAAAGGTCCTAAACCCCTCTCTGTTGAAGATTTTAAAAGCTAGAGCTGAACTTGATATCCAAATGGAAAATATTAAAGTTCTCAAGTGTAAAATTGAAGCTTACAGGCTCGAGAGTGTTGATGGTAAGGTTGATAAGAAGACAATGTTGGATGTTTGTAAACGTGCATCACCAAAATTGAGAAGGATATGGAAAATTTAAGGGCCAAACATTACGATATCTTTAACATGCACAAGAACACAATAAAATTCCTTTCCCTCATTATCTCTCAGTTTGAAGATCAAAAGGGAAAGGAAAAAACTAATAAAGGAACTAGACTCAGTGAAATCAAAAAGGGCCTTGATAATGTAAAGAAGAGCTTCCAGAAGCTCATGAAATAATCTTGTGGGTCTTCTCTCTCCTTAGGTTTAGCAAGAATGCTTTTGTCTCTCTGCTGTGAAGTTGTTGATATTGTGTTGATTGTCTATTGACTTCTTGTTGTTTTTTGGTTGCTTGTTGACTAGTTGTCTTTCCAGTCTTGTTTTGGCTTTCTATGCATTGTATTGAATATCTAGGCTATGGCCTTTTGGTAACTGGGTAGGGTCCTAGGCAAAAAGCCTTTATCTTTAATAAATTAAAAAAAATAACTTCTTTATTTGAAACGTTAGCTGCTTAAGACACCAAGGTATTATCTAAAACCTCAACACTCAAAGTTGCGAGACCATGAAATGTCCTAAGGGCTAACTAACATAGATTAGTCCCAACTCAGTCACCCACATCCACCGAATATGATGGATGAAGGTCAAAATGGTAGGCAGAAAAAGATTTGGGAAAAACAAGAAGTCAAAAGAAGAGTGTCTAGCAAATGGTAGCAAGAATGGCTTTTCTTTGAATGTCAGCATTTTGAACTAGCCAAATAAACAAGAAATGTAGAAAATGTAAAACAATGAAAAGAAAACAAAAACAGCCACACATAGAGTATAAATGTCTCTAGTTAATCATGCAAGACTAATCATAAAGTAGTTATCTGTATTCATCGCGATAGGTGATCCATATTGTCTAACAATGTCAAAGGCAACAAGTAGGAAACGATCACACATGGTTTTTTTCTATGTTCCCAGGAAATGGAAACAGGTATGGGTACGAAACGCGGAAACGCCAATTTTCAAAAACCTTGGGTACAAAACGTTATGGGAAACATCCATACACTATATATATAGTACTCATTCTATAATTGTACTCCATGGACCATAAGAGATAATTGATAAAGCACTCAAAATATTTTGTATTCATTGAAATTTGAAGTTCTAAAGATTCATCATTCAACATGGTTACAATTTCAATGATTCACATATACATGATAATAATCATTAGATTCTAGAATTTAGCATAGAGAAAAAACTAGTGTGATTTAGAATGGACCAAAGATGTCATTATATAGCTTTTAGGAAGTGTCTTTAGCAAGTTTGGGTAGGTAATATCTAAGTTTAGGTATAATAAACTGTCAGGTAAATTTCTTTATTTTTTAAAGTTATAAAGCTTTTTTTTTTTAAATGCAGCAATAAACATCCCAGAAACGCTTGGGACGTTTCCAGAAACTGTTTGAGACATTTCTGGAAGACGTCACTAGGAGGAATTCGCACTTAGAGATTTCCATACTCGAAAGCATTTCTAAGAGGAAATGTGGGGGCCCTAGGCATTTCCTGCCTGAACAGCAAGTCGCAAATCAACAATCTCTTTTTAAGTGTAATCGCAGATGTTCGAAGTCAATGAACACTCATCTTAGACAGTTGCAGTTTCTAGCTATGGTCATTGTGAGCAATGAAACCATTACTTGAGAGACTACGCAGTGTTTGACAGAAAAACTTATGAACACAAATACAATGAAACACTAATGCGTGAGGGCAAATGTACTGCCCTTTTCAGAATTCGATTAGGGTATGAATACCTAAAGCCTATTTTTATTATTTGATGTAGGTTAAGAGGGAAATTAAAAGAGGAAAATAAATTAATATCAAGTCGCGTCCAAGGCACATACTTTGTTTCATTTAAAGACATTTCCGCAGCGTTTCGTGACACATTAAAGTATATTTTAATCCAAAAAGCAGAAATAGAATCCAAAATAATAATAGAATGGTGCCCCTAATTCTATTGTCCTAGGCTTCACAAGCTTTTTTGGATAATAATTACCATAAAAGAGTGCTAGTAATGGGGGGTACCTTTGACCTCCACCCTGGGCATTGGACCTTGGCGCAGCTATGTGACATCCTAGGAAGCACAGATCCTATTTTTAGGATAAATTGGAGTTTGAGCTTTTTAATACTTGCATATTGACCACCTAGTGGATGTGGGCTAGAATGATGGCAGCCAACTTGAGGGGAGATAAAGTATTACTAAAAATTGGTTTACTGGGGGCATGTCAATGTATTGTCCAGAAGGATGGCGCCCACTTTGGAAGAGGATAGGAAGTTATAAAGGCAGATTTGGAAGGTCTTATTATTAGAAACTTCTTGGAAATGGCATGGAATTAGTGTTTCTCTGTCTGCAAGTAGCTTCAACTTCTGCCAATAGCAATAGAAGTGACAAAATCCCTCAGGTCACATACTTTTTCTGCATGATACAGAAAACCCTCACATCTGAGCTTGGCAGATTCCAGGTTCAAGAGGGTCTGCACGTGACAATGGGAAATTGGTGCAAGTGTTCCACCAATGTCAGACTGGACAATTTCAATTGCTATTCAGACACTGGTATTTTTATAAGTACTTGGTTCAAGTATGGCAGATAACACACAGCAAGACTCCCATTTTTTACTGGCAAAAATTATAGGTTCACATAGTTTTTATATAGAAAGGAGATCAAGGTTATCGCTGTTCAATGAAAAAGTTGAGTTTTATGAATACTGCTGCATCTAGGATTTAACAAAATATCCAGATCTGTTAGAAATTATTTTTAGGGATGCATGATGGGACACATGCATTAGACTCATAAGAGCTCCACCGACTACTTTGCATACTTCAGAAATAATACTACAAGAATGTATCTGACCTTCAACAGACTCATTTAGGGCAACGGAAAAATAGATCTGTCAAAGCAACATGAAAACATGCGTTGGAGAACAGAACAAAAAAGGATGGTATACATAATGGCATTGACAAAGTGTTTCGAACTATGCTATGTCCTGTATAGTCATGGATTTCATGTTATGCCTCTAGATCTGTATCAACTGTCATTATGTCTATATATGTGGGACATCGCTTATGGAGTAGCAGAATAAGTAAGGTTACTGAAGCATAACTCTTGAATAATCTTGAATGAACGTAAATGACTCTTTTAAATGCAATTAAAGTGTGCTTAGAACCTTGCAATTTAGATCTGAATTAGATCATTCATTTTGATGAATATAATTCAGTACCTGATTTGGTTGATCAGACTACAATCCACTTGGTTGGTCCATATACCAGCTTGAATGAACTCCACACATGTATTCCATTGAAGATTCTGGAATATGGAAATCGTATGGTCTAGTATGATTCAGAGGAAATATGCATCAGACCCCTTCATTGGAACTCGCAATATCGTCTAGAAACCAATAATTTATAATATCACAAGGTTCATAAAAATGGGTACGGAACTTCTTGAGGGACAAATAACATGGAAGATTGGGAATAGTCACACAATTATGATCCCCCTCCTCCATACCAGTCATATGGGTTAGTCCACCTTGCGGACTACAGCAAGAATGAGGCATACAGCATTCCTGCATCGAATAAAGACATACTGCTGGGCATTGGTATTCCTTTTGGCAAGCAGTCCAATTGCATCCTCAGGTTGCTGGATGGCATAAAAATCATCCTTACATATGGTGAAGATATATTAATATGGCCACATCCAAGCAGCGGAAACTGTACAAAAGCAGCAGCCTATAACTCTCCAGCCACATCTATTCCAAAACATTGCGCTTCTGATAACATATGGACATGTTTGTGGTCTTCTACACTCTGGCCACAAACCAAATCCTTTATGTGCCTACTTATGCATGGAAAATTGCTAACAAGCCACCGTCAGAAGAAAAGTTAGGTTAGGCCCAACATTTGTCCCAATTACTCATGTCTTCTTTCATTACACTTATACTCAGTAAATCAGAAAAGTTATACAAAATCTCCAGTCATGAACCTCCCAAAGCTGAATGCATTGCAACCTCAGCTTACAAATGGTCAAGTATCCATAATGAAATGCAACTAATAAAATTCATGCGCAATATTGCTCAAAATCAATCATCAGCATAAGTGGAAAGAACACAATGAGAGACTATTTGCTAATACCCACCAACCCTTGAAAATTTTTATCAGACAAATAAAATCTCAGATCAGAACTAAAGCCCTTGTATATCAATCAATTTTTTCTTTGAGGGCTGCTTCCGCAAGCATGATTGATTGTACCCTCAGCAAAAAATGTAGTACTTCGCTTCACCACCATGAAAACTGGCTACAAGTAGAGCTTAAGGTAGAGCGGAATCCCACTGAACTTTGATCCTTTCGAACATAATTTTGATGAGGTATCTTGGAGGAAGCCGTGCCAAGCCGGTATCAGTGGAATCATATGCAACAACAAACAGGATCCCGTCATTTCTTACTCTTAGTCTACCGGTATCGCCACCAACAATCTTCTGAGCTTTGGGCTTTATATACTGGTATTCATCTGGCACTTATCAATGGGATTCTCAACATTTAGATATAAGGGGACTCGAAGCTGATTATTGATCTTCTTCAGAGGATCCTCAACTACAAATAAAGGGACTTTACAGGCCCAATGGAATTTCTTAGACAATTGTCTCATTGGAAAATGGACTAAATTCTGTCACAGATTGCAAAGCTCTTCACATAACTAGGAATACACAACATCAAAAATGTTACCAAGGTAATGTGGATGATTTGGTAGAAAATGAAGCTTTCAAACTTCCCACTAGGAATGAAATTACTATCTATAGAGGAAAATAACAGCTCCCTGATTCAACAATCAGGCGGCAAGTGGACCTAGAGATGTATCATTGCCAACAATCTTCTACATCAATAAAAACTCTAGAAAATATAAAAAAATTAGGCTGTATTTCCTAACAGTTCAGTTGACACTATATCTCTTTTTAGTCAAGAGTTGGTTTCTATAATGTCCCCTTTTTTGAATTAGTCATATTTCAAGACTTCTTGCCCATTTTTCTTCCCGTGGCCAAGAAGAAATTGAACAAGGGAATTCATTGGGTTTCCTTTCTGTTTACTTTCATTACTATTAATGTTTTTCTTTTGTATTTTCCTCTCTAAGGCAGGTCGGCTAGGTTGAAGAGCTCCCAAAGTGAAAATAGAAAATAAAGCAAGCTTCCAAAGAGGTTGATTTTGGGGTAATTCATCCCTTAGATCATTGGCACCACCAAAGGGGTATAAAGGCAGTCGCATAGGCTCATTTTCATCATCTATTTTTGCATATTTACTTTTCTACTTCAGTACAGGGCTGATTGCTCTAATACAATTTCGCTAAGGGGGCAAAATCCATTAGTGTGGCATCCAAGAATGATGAAATCCTTCCTTGTGGCATATTGGAGAACAAAAACTCTCCAAGTTGGTGGTGTGAAGGCAAATATTGAAGACCATCTTGCTGGTTTGCAACTAAGGCATCAAGGAGAAGTCATTTCAATGTTTTTTGCATTGTTTGGAGGCCCTTTCCTAGGGAGCAACTAGGGTTAGAGTGCATTTGGGTGCCCTCTAGGGCACAAAACTTCATTATAAGTTGATATTCAAATTTCTCATATTTTATAAGACTGGTATCTTCCATATTTTGTAATTGTTGGGGTTTGGAGACCTCAATTTTAGCTATTTTTGTGGATTGCACTTCTGCTGTCATAAAATAAACTATAGTTGGGTATTATTTCAAATTTGACCCATGTTTTGGGTTGTTTTGGCTTGCTATTGGTTCCATTAATTATATGTAATTTGGATAAGCATTGGTAAATCTAATTTAGCTTGTTTGATGGGTGTTTGATGCCCTAAAATGCAAATTTCAGTTTGCTGCTAGGGTTTTGGTTAATTTTGGATCTGCGGTTAAAAAAATCATATTACATTCAGTTTGGGGTCTGTGTGATTTCCTTGTTTCTGTGTTTTAGCCCCAGAAAGGGACATTATAGTGGTATCAGAGCATCGGTCTTCCTAGCCTGAGGGTTTCTTGATGGGTGAAGAAAAGATGAACCGAATGATGAAGATGCAAGAAAGACTAGCAGACACCTTGGACTCTCTTGCCCTCACCATGCAAAACCTACAGAGGGGAAGGACATTCAAGAAAGAACCTAGGGTTTCAAAGGTTAACAAGGTTGCAACTAGCTTTGAGGATTATCAAGCCCTTCCGGAAGTTATTCATGATCCCTATCATGTTCTAAGTTAGTAGGATGGAGAAAAGATAGAGTGGGCATTGGAACTTGGTCCAAGCCCTGAGCCATGCACAAGGGTCATGGGAATGATATCCCAACCCTATAGGAGAAGAGCCCCATCTTGTTGGCAAAGCAAGAAGAGGCTACGGAACTTGACGAAGAATTATTGCAGCAATTGGTTACTAAGAGGGAGCAGCCCATGGGAGTCTTAGAAACCCCCAACACTCTTGCTAAAGTGGAGCTTTTGGTTCATTTTCCAAACAATACCATAGAGACACAAGGGTCTGGTGAAATAGTGGAGCACGAGCCAAGAAAGGAGAAAGAGATCAACGAGCATACAACTCAAGCTAAAAATCTTTTAGTGTTTGATGATAAATTGTTGGTGTCTAATGGTTGCATAGGGTTGAATATTCGTAGAAAAAAAAAGATTTGGGAAGGAACAAGGGGATGGCATTGTTGGAGGTCATAACCATGAAGAAAGGGCAATTCTGGGCGCCCATAATCACTCTCAGCCTACTGAAATTATCCTAACTATAATATATCCCTTTCAAGGGCTGAAACTAAAAAAGAAGGAAACCACACAAACCCAAGTGAAGTAAAATCTGATTTTTATAATAGCAGCTGCAATATTCTTTAAAACCCTAGCAGCGAACTATATAGGGATTCAAATGAACCCTAAAACCATGCACAATAGCTTGAAATTACTTCTAAAAAATTACTTCAATTATGGAAACCAATATCCATCCAATTTGCAATAAATAAATGGAGAAAATCAGCGAAGATACATTTTTGTTATTAAATTTGTGACATCAGCAAGGCAGTCACAAACAAGGGCTGAAAATAGTAGATAAATCCCACCAAAAATAGCCAAATTATGGATTTCGGCCTTATAAATTATGGAGAATCGGGATATAAAATAATATATGAATTATGTACCCTAAAAGGCACCAAACCCTAGTCGTTCCCCTAGGGAAGAGCTCCAAAAATCATGCAAAGCTTTTGTAATCCTTCTTCTTGATGTCTCTGATCCAAATCAGCAATCAAGTCTTCAAGAGATGTCTTCAATGAACAACCATGGAGAGTTTTCGTTCTCCACCAAGCCACAAGGAAGGCGTTTGTTCTCCTTGGATGCCACACAAGAGGGTTTTCGTCCTCGAGTGGAATGATACTGGGCAACTAGCCCAACAAACCAAATGTAGAAATAAAATTTCCCAAAGATGATCTTCAAATGATGTCATACAATCCCTTTTCTACTCCTTGCTTGGCGCCAAAGGCCAATTAGATGAAGACTGACCTCTTAAGCTTCACTTTATCTTTTAATTTGCCTCTTTAATTCCTATAAACCCAGTTGACCTGCCTCATAAAGGAAAAACACTAAAAGAAAACATTAAATCTAATAAAAGAAAACTGAAATGAAATGCAATTCCTTCCCTTGTTCACTTATTCTTCTTCGCCACGGAAAGGGAGTGACAAGAAGTCTTCATTTGGTATTAATTCAAAAAAGGGGACATTACAGCCCTTCCTTCCCGAATTTGCTTTCCCCCAAGGAAATGCAAGCTTGGCTGATCTGAAACCTTAGTCTCCTTCATCTTCTCAATATGTAGGGCAATATCATCCCAAGAGAAAGGAAGTGGCTTCCTTGACAAATCATCTGCCACCTTATTATTTTTATACACCCTTTTGAAGGATAATTTGTTTCCATATGGGCTGAAAGCAAAAAGATGTGCATATCTTTTTATATCAAATGTACAAGCCTCCCATCTTGGAACTAAGAGTGTGAGCAAGCATTTCAAATGCCCTTCTTTCCAAGGTTTGAAAATTTCCATAACACATACCTTCTCAAGATGATCTTCCTTAATGATGTTGTAGTTTGTTCCTTCCAAGAAAATACACAAATGATCTTGTGTGAAAATAGAAAACAAAGTATAGTCATGAATCACCTGATTTTCCACCCAACTTGGAGCTATGTTGGTAGAAGTAGTTGTTTCCTGCAGCTGAAACCATTTACCACTATTTTCCCATGATTTAGTGGCTTCATAATGAACACTCTTATAGTTGTTTGAATATGGCAACAACCCATAATCTGACTGTATCAAACTCAGCAATTTAAATTCTTATAAACTTATTGGGTGACTGAATTTGTGCATGCCCAACTATAATTATGTTCTTCCAAGGAGCTGATATATGAAGAAGAGAACCATAATGAAATTTTCCCAAAAACTGAAACCATTGCATCCCGCAAACAACAGACACTACAGCTGGCTTAATTTCAAGAAAAACATTACATACCTTGCACCTTCCCATGAAATTTGACAGTTGTACTATGTTCTTTTTGCAAGGCATGAAAATACTATTGACATTGGTGACCTTGAAGCCTCCAAAGTTAATCATGCTCAGCCCATGCTTAACTATAAGTTCTCCTCTGATTAATTTATGAGTGGTGCCATTATCTGCGAGCATTATTATTCCATGGCCAAATAAGAAATCAATTACCTGGGAAAGTTAGTATGTATGAGAGTTGAACCAACCCGCACACTCGAAGATGAGATTATAAATCAAATTGATCTTGCAATCAAACCTTTTTCCCCTTTTGATTCCCACAATGGTACCAACCCCATATATGCTAAAGCAAATTTGGTACTGCACCCATGCATCCTTGCCCCCTTTGCTACACCATTCACTTCTTACCTTCTTTCTACTTAGCACAATCTGATCATGAGAGTAAAAAGACAGGAGTATCATGGAGCAGAGCAATGCAACATAGTCATTATACCTGTCTGATTGTGCATAGTGAAAACTGAATTGTTTTGTAAAGTTGGTAAGCAATGAAACTGAAATCTTTTTGGGCCACGAACTGTCCCTAACCTTCTTACAACTTAAAATTTCTGAGTTAGAATCAGCACTCAAAAAATATTTCAAAGACACCTTACCTCCATGGACTTGTTCCCTAGTGCCATTCTTGAGGGTTCCTTGCGAAATTGATTGGTCTAGCGCAATGTGTAGGTGAAAACATGGCAGCGTCATAAGAAAGAGTACATAGTTATTATTTCTTCCCAACTATTCGTGATATCCATAATTTGACATGGTATAATGACAGGAAATAAATCTGAATTGTCTCTAGGTCAATGCTGCTTACCTTCACTTTATCATTTAGCTTCTTCAAGCTAGTAATGGTACTCATGCACAGGACTTTATTATGGCTGAATATATTGGTAATTCTCCCACATTTGACTGTTGTTGATAACAGTCCAACAACTTCACCCATTGTTATCCTTGATCCCTCATGGAGAATTTCTTCCTCTCTCCTTGGCCTTATCAATTTTGTTGAGTTACCCTCAATGCATTCACCATTGTGACCCCAAAATTAATCTCTAAACACATGCATATTGGCTGAGATATAATCCAAATGGAAAAAAAGAATTGATTACCTTTACAAGCATACCATGGTCTTTGGAACGGGGTAACTTCTCACCAATTCCATCTTGGCTTGTGTACATAAAGTGGTATTCACACAGTTTGAAGGTTGTTTGAGAGGGTGCATGTTCTCTTTGCCATTTAGTGAGCTTCCCCTACTACCCCTTGGACTGTCATCACATCTATTTGGGAAAGGGTTTCCAACCATCCCTTTCTCTTCACCCTCTTGCTCATCATGCCTCCTTTCAACCCTGAATTCATCACATGCTAAAATAACATCAGTATTAACCAAACAATGATCATTAATTACCTCATAATGTTGTTCCTCCAGAACAATCATGGGAGTTAGGGTTGAATCTTCATCAAGCTTTGTAACCTCTTCTTGCCTTGCCAACATGAAAGGGCCCTTCTCCTTCGTCTTAGTTTCAACAAGTGAAACTCTTTCTGCCCTAGCTTCATCCATATTTTGTTGACACATGCTCAGGACATCTTCATGGTTCTTTCCGAAGTCATGTGTTCCATCAACTTGCCTCTGATTGACTGTTGTTCCTAAAAAACCAAGAAGCGGATTATCAATATTATCATCTAGAAATGGGGCTCTATCCACCAATTATTTTCCGCAATGCGGTGTATCATATTTCCCTTTTTCTTTGGGCTCATGCTCCATGGTCTCTTCCCCAAACACATGTCCATTTACCCGGCTGTCCTGAAAATCAGTCAATGGTTCATCCTTACAAAAAATTATAGGTATTTCTACCTCTTTCTTTGGTGATTCCACCTCAAAGCCCTCCTGCAGATCTGATTTTTCTTTTTCTTCTTTCAAGAGAAACCCCTTTGGGTTTGGCTCTTTGGCACTTTCTTGTGGTCTAGGGTTAAACTTTAGCATCTTCTTCCATGCTCTAGATGTCCCATTGTTGGAATCATCAAATGTGGAGAGTGTCACCATCCCCAAGACATGTTGAAGACCCTCCTGTGGTACTCGAGGTCTAGGCTTGGGCCCACACCTACCCTTGCTTACCCCTATAAATTCGGCAAGTGAGATAGCATCACAAATCTCCTTCAAAAGAGCCCTATATTCTTCATAGATAGCCACAATGTTATGACCCACTAGATGTTGTGTTTCCATCTCCGGGATGACTTCTTTCTTTGGTAAGAACCTAGGTTGCCATTCCGTGTTTGTATTGTCACTGCCTTGCACGAATGCCCTCAGGCTGGGAAGACCGAAGCTCTAATACCACTGCAATATCCCTTTCAAGGGTTGAAACTAAAAAAGAAGGAAACCACACAAACCCAAGTGAAGTAAAATCTGAGTTTTATAACAGAAACTATAATATTCTTTAAAACCCTAGCAGCGAACTGTATAGGGACTCAAATGCGCCCTAACACCATGCACAATAGCTAGAAATTACTTCTAAATAATTACTTCAATTACGGCAACCAATATCCATCCAATTTGCAACAAATAAATGGAGAAAATCAGCGAAGATACACTGTTATTAAATTTGTGACAGCAACAAAGCAGCCACAAATAAGGGATGAAAACAGTAGATAAACCCCTACAAAAATAGCCAAATTATGGATTTTGGCCTTACAAATTATGGAGAATTAGAATATAAAATAATATATGAATTATGTGCCCTAGAAGGCATTGAACCAGCACCAAACCGTAGTTGCTCCCTTAGAGAACAACTCCAAAAATCATGCAAAGCTTTTGTAATCCTTCTTCTTGACGTCTTTGATCCAAATCAGCAAGCTAGTCTTCAAGAGATGTCTTCAATGAACCACCATGGAGATCTTTTGTTCTCCACCAAGCCACAAGGAAGGTTTCCGTCCTCCTTGGATGCCACACAAGAGGATTTTCGTCCTCAAGTGGAATGGTATTGACAAACTAGCCCAACAAACCAAATGTAGATGTAAAATGCGCCACAGATGATCTTCAAATGAAGTCGTACAATCCATTTTATACTCCTTACTTGGTGCTAAAGGCCAATTAGATTAGGACCGACTGTAATGTCCCCTATTGGAACACTTAGACCCTTACTTGGATTCTAGGGCAATCCCACACTCACGTATAAGATTAAATCATGCAAATTAGATTTTTATTTGGCAACCTTGCATTATATTCTGAAAATGCGACTTGATAGTTGGCAATAAACTCACCCAACAACTCACAGAATTATTATTTTTCACTCCCAAAATTATTTTTAGAATTTATGAACCCAAATCAGCTTATAATCCAAGCAAGATATTTGCCTCTTAATATAATCTAGAAAGAATAAAAATATAATAAATCCCTTTTACAATGATATTTGCCTCTTAATGCAAATTGAATTTACTCTAGGGATTATAATTAATTTTTATTAAGCCAAATAAATTAAGTATAAGTGCTTAATAATTTATTTTATTTCTTTTAGGCACTTATATTAATTTATTGTGACTTAAGTCACCCTTGAGCATACCCTTTGGCTGTCAAGTAGACAAAATAGGCCAAAGGTCTTCTAAAATATTATTCGAGAAAGAGGGACATTTCACCAACCTCTTAAGATTCACTTTATCTTTTAATTCGCTTCTTTAATTCCTCCAAACCCAACCGACCTACCTCATAAAGGAAAAACACTGAAATAAAATATTGAATCTAATAAAAAAAATTGAAATGAAGTGCAATTTCTTCCCTTGTTCACTTATTCTTCTTCACCACAGAAAGGGAGTGGCAGGAAGTCCTCATTTGGTATTAATTCGAAAAAGGGGACATTCTACTAACATCAGTCAATGTGGAGCAAATTGATGACGGTAAGAGCCATGAAGACATGCCAAACACATGAAGACAACCAAAGGTATGAAGCTAATTCAAAGTTGTTATTTTCTACCATGCCATTTCAGATTTGTAGCCATGGGCAAATGATTGAAAAGGATGACCATGGGACAAGTTTGATGATTCTTAGTAAATCACGACAAATGAGTTATCATCATGGTGCTAAGAACAGAAAAAAATCATAATTGCAATGAATTAAAGGGGCTAGAATTCTTGGTGGCCTTGTTGGGAGGCATGCTCATGGAATAAGGGCCTCTTTTGATGCTCATGTTAATCGTCAACTCGCTGGAAATTTCAGGACAGCAACATATGGTAAGCAACTTCATCATCTTCTAAGAAAGGATTTGTTACATCACCTTCATACTATGTCTTTGCAATGTTTTGGTTAACCTAGGAAATATGCTAACAACTTTGTGAAGATGAAGGGAACCAAATGGGAGGAGGATTCCACTTCAGCCCTAGGAAGTGGACTCTTTGTTGACAATCCTAAACATGGCCAACATATTTGGGACTTATGGGTTCCTCCTATGTTGTTGCCATACTTGTATCATGGAGGGCATCATGGTCCATTTGATAAGAGGAAGAACATGTTGAGGGACAAGGGGGACATTGATTCTTCTTTGCAAATTCCATATTGTTTGCACATAGAAGTTTGGGATCTGGGGAATCTTTTGAAGGATGTTGATACAAACTTGAGGATTGTTGTTATCTACATCCTTATGACAACCACAAGAAAATTGATAACCACAAGAAAGATGTATTTCTCACCCATAGTGAAAGATATAGTGTTTGCATCGGACACAAGATGGTCTTCCACCACTATCATGACAATTTTGCATGAGACAACACAATGCTACAACCATGGTAAGATGCTCTTCCTGAATTTGCATTTTGGATGGATAGTACTCTCCTTGGATAGTTGTAGGTTGACATTTATGATGAAGATTTTTGGGTTTAATATGATGTGTGGAAGGGATTTCAAGTATTACAACTGTTGCACCCTTCTTATGTCAATAACATCCAAGAATTTTGAGATAGAAATGTTATACTGCAGCCATGATGGGCTGTCCTCTTCAAAATTATGTATGGGGTTGTGCATATCTTCCATGGACAACAAGAAAGAGGCAGGTTTGGAGATCCTCTTTCCACTTAATATGAAGGGTAAGAGGGTTCACGCATGAAGATTGAGCAAAGCCAACATCCCAACATCTTTCGTGTTGCTTAGGAAGAAATTTAGAGTTGTACATAGACACTACACCCACTCATCCGCACTTCTATGATCTGATCCAAACCCAATTGTGAAGAAAATTCAGTGGGGCAGCTTCAAGACAACAATTGGAAATCCAAATCAACAAGGTAACAACCATCCAAAAGAGGTGAGCATAAGTATTGGTATGTGTTGTTTACATCTTATGTTGAAATGCAATGATAAAGGGAAGAAGGCAATGCTTCCAAGCATCGCTAGCATGAAGAAGGAAGAGGCATATCTTCAGGGCACTCAATGCATAGAGGCTAGAAAGGGTCTACTCTTGGGTAAGGTGCTTCATGGTGATAATTTTCGGTTGGTTTCGGGCATGCATGGTATTACCTCCTTGTGGGGAACACTTGAAGAATTAAGTGCAAATTGGAGCTTTCTTGTTGAAAGCCATCCTCTATGCCAAGTTGGGACAAGGATGGGTTGAAAGAATCTTGAGTTAAGGGCCAATATGTCGGCTGATTTCAAACATAGACTTGTTGATCTTCATTTTCCAGCTAATGTAAGACAATTTTCAATCCCTACACTACTCATGAATTTGCCTTTTTCCATAAGATTTCAGTTTGATAGTCGTTATACCATTGTCTTAAGGTTGAACATGCAAGAATTAGATTCGGGACTGCAATTAGCAATCATGAACAGCTATGAACTTATATTTTCAAAGAAAATCCATCATGGGTTGATGTGGGAATATGGCTACAACTGAAAGGAAGAAACAAATCAGATTTGATAGCCTTGAATTGGATTAAATTCCATGAGATTTATGGTTGTGGTGAATTGTTTCCAGCCTATCCACAATCTGATTTGAGTATTGTGATAAGAGGGATAGCTGGTCCAACTGACTATTCATCTGTTATTTGCTCTAGGATGGAAACTATCGCAGTTTGAAAGGGTTTTGATACAGCTGAGCATGCCAAAGAAGGAGATTTCACTGTTGTTTTTGAAAAGGGAGATAAAGAGGATTTCAATGAAGAGAAGAGCAGCAAAGGTATGAGTTTGTTTGGGTTTAAGCTCCTTCATTCGACAGGCACGGGATCCAGATTATTAGAGCACTACAGCATGTTCCTTCACCTTGATATGATAATACTTAGACATATAAACTTGCAATTGCTTGAGGGCAAGCAATTTGGGGAAGGCATGACTGTATTGTCCCTTTTTCGAATTAGTCTCATTTGAAGACTTCTTGCCCATTTTTCTTGCCATGGAGAAGAAGAAATTGAACAAGGGAACTCCTTGACAAGTTAGGAAATGAAGAAATACTTGTCAAAATCAAGCAAAGAATGGATAAACCCTTTTGCATCAACCTAAAATATCCCAATGTTAGCTATTTCGAACCCAAATGGGGTTGGAACTAGCCAAGGTGGTGGGATAGATTGGAAGAAAACAATCGGAATTTAAACACATTCAAATCAGATTTTACAACAGCTGGAAAATAATTTAAATTTGAAACCCTAACTGCTGCAATCTTCAAAATAACATAACTTTCTCTACACAACTCTGATCTAGGAAAATGACATATGCCCGAACTCGGAAAAATACAAGGAACAAGATGATGTAAACCAATTTATAACAACTACCAAACATGCAGATCTGGCCCTCCTACTATTTCGCCCCACACATTTAGGGCTGATTAGGGCATCCAAACTTGCCCAACAATGATGAAATTAATCCTCAAAGCTGCCACTAATTTATGAAGCCCAAATAACCTCAGAAATTCTCCAAAAACCTTAGATCTGATTTTTATTCGAAAGGAAAACACAACAAAGCTTGAAAAGGGCATAACTTCCTCAAAACTTAGTATTTTCGCATGAAACAAAGACCAAAAGAATCCTTGAATTTTTATCTTTCCAACAAGCCCAAAATCGCCAAATTCCAAGGGTGGGAAGACCCCCAAAAAGCTGTCACAAAACCCAGAACAGGTCACTGCCCTAAAGTCAGTCAAAATTTGTAAATTCAATATCTCACAAAATACCCAACCAAATCACGCAAATGACATATCAAAATGTTCACAAAATTATGAGGAATCCAATGAGTATTTTTGCAGATTTTTCTGGGCACGAAATGTGGAAAAACAGCCCCAAACCCTAGTCGTTAGGGTTAGAAAAAACAGGATTTGCACTAAAATATTCCACCAAGGAAATTCGCCACACTTAGGGCATAAACAATAATGATAATCCACCACAATAATGCAAATATAAGTCTTCAATCAGATCTTCAATAGCTCCAACTTGATTGTCAAAGAGAGAGAGCAACAACTAGGGCATACATCCCATTTCTCCAAGCATGGAGAGACATAAATGATTTAATCCAACATACCCAAAAGATGGCCATGCAACCTCCTTTTATAAGATAAGGGGTGCAACATTCAAATGGCCGACCTTTTCCCTTTTGGAGGGAAAACTAATAAAACTTAATTAAAATATTAAAAGACTAACTTTATGTGCACTTTATTATTTTCTAATTAAATAATAAAAAGTAACTAACCTATGTGCACATTTTAAAACTAACTAGAGACTCCCCCTTGTAGCGCAAGGCATGCCAAGGGGCTACAATGCAGACAACAGACACCTCAGAACAATCCCCAAGCTTTATCCTCGAACCCATGGGGAGAGAAAATGGGTTGAGGGTCTTCAGTTCTTCATTTTCAAAAATGTCCAGAAAAGGGGACATTACAATCCTCCCTTCCCAAGATTGCTTGCCCTCAAGCAATAGCAAGCTCATAGATCCATGTATCATGCCCCAAAGAGAAGATGTGGGGTGGTGCATCCATAATCTCGATCCAGTGCCTGTCAGGTGGCGAAGAGTTGGGAAGAACATGTTTCCTTCCCTCATGTCAATCCAAGTAGGTGGGTCATCAACTCCGTAATATGCGCTCCAAGTAATGGTGTCTTCATCATAGGACCGAGAGTCATCAACTAGATGAGCCTTGCTAAGTTCCAAGGTTGCCCACTCAATAATGCCCTCATGAAGTGAATAGGACAACAGTCTTTCTTCACATGTCTTCAATCCTGCACATGAAGCAAACACATTAGAAAAATCATAAGTGTTGAGAAACACTTTTTCAGCTTCTTCTCCATGTCTCCAAGGCATGAATAGATCACAACTCTTCCCCATACATGGGTTGTTCCCAAATGTTGTTATGTTGCCCCAAACGTTGTTGTAGTCATGCATTTTCCTCTCAAAAATCAGGATCAAAGTGGTTGGGATCCACCCCAAAGTAACCATGCATAAGCCAACAACAATCATCAACAACAAACTCTTCAACTGCATGGTTAAAAACACATCTGTAGAAGTAATAAGGGGGCTGGAAATATTTATGACAACAATGAAAATGATAGGACAACAACTGTCATACTTCAGAAATTTCACCCAATCATGAAAGAACAACAATCTAGGGGAGGAAAATGACCTCAACATGACTGAAACTTCACCCCCAACTTTAGCAAACTGAAAAATACTCAAATGCATGGCCAAATGGATAGAAAAAATTGCATCTTGGTGAGTGTGAATCATGCAATGAGGAGTAATCAATCTGAAACACATCTTGCCCTTGTCCATGCCAAGCGTACCTTTATTGCCCTCATCATCAAAGCATGTAAAAGACTCTCTTGTCCATTGAATGACAAGATCCTTAGTGGCTGCCATAACAAGTCTTTTAATCTGAAAGTCATCATTAGCACTCAGAAAAACACCTTTCCCACTTATTTCCGGATCTCCTAAGGTCAAGTCATGCTTGCCAATACTTGTGTTAGCCATATACAATTCTGAAATTTCACTTAACCCCATGAAATCAGATGTAAAAATCAGAAAATCAGAACTGATATCCTTTGGAAAAACACTTGGTTCCCATACCTTAGAGTGCCCAACATGGTGGTTTTGAACCGGGAAGTTTCCTTGCTCAAAAACTTCATTTATTTTGCTTGTAGATCTCTCATAATGATGACTAAACTTCATACTTGGAGGATGCATGTATGAGATATCCTCATGATCCTCTTCAAGGCCTTGAATGTCATTTGTTTGCTTCACTACCTTGGCTGTTCCGGAATGGACAACGAGCTCATCATGATAATATCCATGCCTTGGCCTGCTTGCCATGACCGTGTAATACCCACCCATGCATGAAACAACCTTGGACTCCTCTTCATAGTAGAAAGGGCCCTTCTTTTGCTCACTAATGTCCGCTGTCATAAACAGACCAGCAAGCAGACTGTCCTTGTTTTTATTTGAGTAAGGGACTTTGATCACCCTTTCTTCTTCCTCTTCTTGCTTAGCACACATCCCTACATCCTTGCATTCATTACCAACCCAAGTAGCATTAGTAACAACCAAATAATGATCATTGATTACCTCTTGGCTGCCCTCATTTTGCTTGTCCATGCAAACTTGCAAATCAAGTTTCTCTTTCCTCTTTGACTCATCTCCCATGATCACTTTATCATCATGCATGCAATCATCAAAAGGCAAAGAAACCTCTTCAATCAACAAAGAATCTTTACCTTGCTTATTTTCATCTGGTGGCTCTTCTTCCTTCACTTCCTCTTGAATCAAATCTGATTTTTCTGTGCAATCACCAAGTTGGATGCAAGCATTAGATATCAATAATTTATCACCAAACACCAAGTGACTCATACCTTGGAGAGCTGATCCTTCTTGCTTCATAGGAGACCTTGCTAACATATATGCCTTCACCTTGCTTGAACATTGATCCAAAACACCTTTGGCTAAAGTATGAGCAATACATGACTCCTCTTGTCTCAAACCTTCCTCAAGCATGGATAACAATGGTTGTGGGGGATCCTCATATTCATTCAACACTAGGGACAAGATGGTTTGCATTGCAACCATTATTTTTTGGGAGTGATCATCATGTAGGACAACAAAGAATACTTCAAACATGTGGAGAATGAGATCATCACAATCAAGATCTAACATTGGTATACAAGATCTTACCTTTGCCATATTCTCCAAGATCTTAACCCTCTTATCAAAGTAAGGGTTTGTGGTGTCCCAAAGCTTTTGAAAACTTCCTATCATGAGCTCAAAGACCTCTTCCATGGTGGTGTCATTGTATGGCAAACTTGGGGCTGTTATCCTTGTAACCTCGCTAATGCAAGTGATGACCATGAGCCTCACATCCACCTCATCATGCCTCAACAGTTCGGATCTAGCCAAATGGGTCACCAAAGAGTACATCGCTGAAAACATGGAGCCATAATCTGATTGTTCTATCATAGACAAACAACTTGCCGCTTCTTCTAGAGTGTTGAGCAACACACTCTTCACATGTGGAGGATACTCGAGCCATCTCCCAAGTCTGTAGAGCTTGGTCCTCAATTCCCCATCACTTGCTAGTTCCATGATTCAAAAGACTCTGCAAACAACACCCACAAGAGTAGAGGAAAGTTGCTCTGATACCACTGTAATGTCCCCTTTTTAGACAAGTTAGGAAATGAAGAAATACTTGTCAAAATCAAGCAAAGAATGGATAAACCCTTTTGCATCAACCTAAAATATCCCAATGTCAGCTATTTCGAACCCAAATGGGGTTGGAACTAGCCAAGGTGGTGGGATAGATTGGAAGAAAACAATCGGAATTTAAACACATTCAAATCAGATTTTACAACAGCTGGAAAATAATTTAAATCTGAAACCCTAACTGCTGCAATCTTCAAAATAGCATAACTTTCTCTACACAACTCCGATCTAGGCAAATGACATATGCCCGAACTCGGAAAAATACAAGGAACAAGATGATGTAAACCAATTTATAACAACTACCAAACATGCAGATCTGACCCTCCTACTATTTCGCCCCACACATTTAGGGTTGATTAGGGCATCCAAACTTGCCCAACAATGATGAAATTAATCCTCAAAGCTGCCACTAATTTATGAAGCCCAAATAACCTAAGAAATTCTCCAAAAACCTTAGATCTGATTTTTATTCAAAAGGAAAACACAACAAAACTTGAAAAGGGCATAACTTCCTCAAAACTTAGTATTTTCGCATGAAACAAAGACCAAAAGAATCCTTGAATTTTTATCTTTCCAACAAGCCCAAAATCGCCAAATTCCAAGGGTGGGAAGACCCCCAAAAAGGTGTCACAAAACCGAGAACAGGTTGCTGCCCTAAAGTCAGTCAAAATTTGTAAATTCAATATCTCACAAAATACCCAACCAAATCACGCAAATGACATATCAAAATGTTCACAAAATTATGAGGAATCCAATGAGTATTTTTGCAGATTTTTCTAGGCACGAAATGTGGAAAAACAGCCCCAAACCCTAGTTGTTAGGGTTAGAAAAAATAGGACTTGCACTAAAATATTCCAACAAGGAAATTCGCCACACTTAGGGCATAAACAATAATGATAATCCACCACAATAATGCAAATATAAGTCTTCAATCAGATCTTCAATAGCTCCAACTTGATTGTCAAAGAGAGAGAGCAACAACTAGGGCATACATCCCATTTCTCCAAGCATGGAGAGACATAAATGATTTAATCCAACATACCAAAAGATGGCCATGCAACCTCCTTTTATAAGATAAGGGGTGCAACATTCAAATGGCCGACCTTTTCCCTTTTGGAGGGAAAACTAATAAAACTTAATTAAAATATTAAAAGACTAACTTTATGTGCACTTTATTATTTTCTAATTAAATAATAAAAAGTAACTAACCTATGTGCACATTTTAAAACTAACTAGAGACTCCCCCTTGTAGCGCAAGGCATGCCAAGGGGCTACAATGCAGACAACAAACACCTCAGAACAATCCCCAAGCTTTATCCTCGAACCCACGGGGAGAGTCTTCATTTTCAAAAATGTCCAGAAAAGGGGACAAGTTTGGGGATTGTGTCATTTCCTTGCTTCTGTGTTTCAGCCCTAGAAAGGGACATTATAACTTAACATTTTAAAACAAAAACTTTTGTGGATAATTTCATAGGGATGAACAGATAGACCTAGGACAAACGGATAAATTGTAACACTTAATGGTGTCTATAAGAAGTGATATATACCATCCACACTTCTATTACTCTAACAACCAAGAGCGAAGGAAAAATAAAAATATACAAGAATCCAACAAAGGATAGAACAATCTACTGACTCTACTTGGGCATATGTGAACAGAAAAATTCAAATATTCAGTTGTTACTAACATTGGGATCGAATGACCAACTATCCAGCAGTTGGGCATTTCGTCTGTAAGCAAAGTGCGAGGTTTTGGAGTTGATTAGAATCAAACTTGTGATGTTTCAGTTCAACCTCTAGTCACCCTTGGCGATGCAGAGCAATTTATCCATCCTACGATGATCTTTTAATTGTTTGATTAACACTTCGTGTTTTATTAAAGTGTAGTGTTTGATAAACACAATGTGTTTATCAAAATTAATTTTGCTATTCGAACCCATGACCTATTGTTTGTGAGGGCTGCACTTTACTAATCAATCTGCAGGAATTTGTATACAAGTAATCCTAACCAATCAAAGATACATGAAAACAAATTAATATATTGATACCTGACAGTGACATGACTTCTGACAGCATGTCAAATGGATGAATGTATGGTATTAGTATGTGATGGGATGGGCATATGATGTTAAAGGGTGTAATCTGTAGGTTGGATATCCCTGCCAAGTAGTACTTCTCTCTTTACATGATGGCACGACTGCCACTCAAGTCTAATTGTTTCATACTCTTCTTCTTACATTCGTGTTGGCAATCTTACAAGGTTGTAGCTCTTGTCGGCCTTACACATCAGTGTCCCCATCTTTATCATTTTTAGTCTTTAAATTTGTTGAATCATGTTTATATTTCTTTAGATATTTTTTTATTTTATTTCATTTGCAAGGCCTAATGGATAGGCACCGTTTTTTACTCCAGTAATTTGCAAATATATGCATACTTGGTATAATATAAATATTGTGTATTGAGATGATAGACTATCAACACTAACTAACACAGAATACTAAATGCAACACATACCATAATAGAATATGGAATAAGAGTAGCTTTTTATTTTTCAATGTTAAGTGTTTGTACAATCTGATTAGTTCGGGGAGGACTTGATATGAGTGCCTCCTCACTGACATTCATTATGCTTTTTAAAGGATGAGACCTAACAGTTGATGGTTGACACAACCATTACAACTGACATACAAAGAGTCTTTCTAATCTACTGACAAAATGCCAACCAATTACTTACAAATCACGTCAGCTATATTTATTCATAAATATCCTTTTAACGCTCAACATTATCCCACCTTGTAGATAAGCCAAAGTCCCTTCCGACTACACCAATATTAAAACATTTCAAGAATAAGAAGCAGGGGGAGGGGAAGAGGGGAATGTCCCTAGATGAGGATGTATTGGCTTACCCACTGAAGGGCTCGAGTGAGCAGCCTTTGATTGGTGCAGTTCAGCCCACAAGGCATAGACTTCGGAGGCCCATTGCTGAAGATGTTTGGCCACTCCAAGTTCATGTTTCCGTGAACACTTCTCCATTAGTAGTGTTTCTTGCATCTTGCCTTTTCCATGGAGGACCTCTTGTTCTTGTTAAAATATAGCACTTTATATAGCATGTAAGACAGTTATGTAGTTGTTCGGTTGGTAACTGTTCAACCAATTTGTAACCACCTCTTCACATATAAATAAACCTCTACCTGTGTCATTTAAACAGTGCAATTTGCTCTCTCTCTCTAATTCTTTCTTCTCTTTGCATATGCTAACATTGGTATCAGAGCAATCGGTTCACAGTTCGAAGAAGCCTTGTCAACATGCACGAACTGGAAGTTTGGGGAAGCCTTGGTAGGGCACAAACTGAAGATGCTAGTTTGTCGCTTATTGTAGAAAAGATTCACAAACTGAAAAGGGGAAAAAACGTGGCTCGTGTATATGCAGAGTCGTAAAGCCATTAGAGGCAGATACAGTTGGTTTTTTGCACAAAACGTGACTTGGTTCGAAGCAAATACCAGTCGTTTTTTTGTGAAAAATCGTGGCTCAAAGGTGTAAATTTGTGGCTTCTCAAAAGAATGAGGATCAGTTGCAGTTTTAACACGTGAACCTGTTGTGTTTGAGGAAACGTGGTACGTGGGTTCCTGGTTGTAGCAATACCCAGTCGAAAAGCCGAAAATCATGATTCGTGGGTAAACGAGAGCACAAAATCGCAGAAGGCAGAATCGTGGGTTCCTGAAACCTGTCGTATGAAGGAAAACCGTGGGAAGAAAAAACGTGATCGCAAAAGTCGCAAAAACCCAGTCTTCTAAAGGAATTCGTGGTTGGTGGCATCCTGTTCGTGGCTAGTGACATCAACAGCATAATCCTAGAAGCGGAGGGCATTTGAATGCTCAGTCGTTGGAGCAAAAATCATGTGAAGAAAGGAGTTAATATTCTCGAAGGGTTCGAGGGCATATTTGTTTTACTTCATCAAAAAAGGTATTCTCCATGCTTAATAATATTTATTAAATGCAAATATAGTTCGAGGGCAGTTCGAAGGGGCTTTACATGTGAGCAATTAATTTAATAATATTTGCAAGAATAAAGTTATATTGTTTTATTGGCAAGGGGCCAAAAATATTATTTTATTATTTCTGTTATTTTGGAATAATAAAATGGGAAATATATCAAACTTGACTTTGTCAGAGACACAAAAATTAATGGGCACTAATATTCTCGAAGGGTTCGAGGGCATATTTGTTTTACTTCATCAACAAAGGTATTCTCCATGCTTAATAATATTTATTAAATGCAAATATAGTTCAAGGGCAGCTCGAAGGGGCTTTACATGTGAGCAATTAATTTAATAATATTTGCAAGAATAAAGTTATATTGTTTTATTGGTGAGGGGCCAAAACTATTATTTTATTATTTTTGTTATTTTGGAATAATAAAATGGAAAATATATCAAACTTGACTTTGTCAGAGACACAAAAATTAATGGGCACTAATTTCAATGTTTGGAGTCATAAGATTTTAACGGTCGCGGAGTTTCGTGATTGTGATAAAATAATCAAGGTTGATGAAAGTCGACCAGCGACGAACTTCGAGGATTATGACAAACATCATAAGGAAGCAGTATTGCTTCTCAAGTTATCAGTGTCGGATGATATGATACTAGAAGTGCGGAATGCCACTGTGGCAAGCACATTGTGGGCCAGTGTGAGGGATAAATATCAGACGTCAGAAAAGAGTCGGGTTTTATACCAGAAAAATATGCTCTTTTCCATAAAGTTACAAGAAGGTGGATCGCTATTTGAGCACCTACTTCAGATGAAAGACCTCCGAGACCAGTTGTCTTCCATCAACAAAAATGTGGACGACGATGATATGGTGGCTCTGGTTTTGAATAGCTTACCTTCTTCATATGAGTCATTTGTGGAGGCACTCCATTTAAGGGTTGAAAGTCAAACACTGACGTTTGACAAGGTGAGTTCCTACCTGTTGCAAAAGGAGCGGAGACAACTTCAGGCAAAATCTAATTGTGACCATTCAGAGAGTCCTCTTCTCACTCAGTCAAAGGGAAAGTGGAAACGTCAATCTGGTGAGTCTTCCAATCAGTATCAGATCACATGCTATTACTGTCACAAGGTTGGGCACCTCAAGAAGGATTGCCGGAAGCGGAAGTATGATCTTTCGCAGCTGAATAAAAAGCCATGTAATGAGGAACATCTAGCAGCAGTTGCAGAAGAACGGGATTCGGATGACGGGCATGCTCTTTATTGTCTTACGACATCGTGCTCGAATGACAGTGGTACCAGTTGCTAGATCATTGACTCTAGCACGTCTGCACACTTTTCATGTCATAGGGACTGGTATGTTTCATTTACTCCAAACATATGTTTTGAATCAGTAATACTAGCTGATGGAGAATCACTTACAGTAGAAGGGATAGGAGATATATGCATTGTATTGAATAATGCTCATAAATTGTTGGTACATTATGTTACATATGTACCTTCTTTACAAAATAATCTTCTATCTATTCATCAATTGACTGAAAATCCCAATATTTCTGTGGAAAGAAGTGTGTTGTCTTTGATGTGAAACAGAGACAGATAATTGCCCTTGGTATTGTGGAAGGTGGTCAGTATCGACTTGTTGATCCAGCTGCGATCCACATGAATGCACATGTGGAGAAAAGCTCCACCATGCGGGATGTGCAGGAGGTTGCAATGCCTTGGGAGGATGCCATTCCTCACAAATTTGTTGACTTGGATATAGTCAACCTACATGCACCTATTGTGGAGGGAGTATCCACTATACCAAATGTACAGGAGGATGGATTTACTCATCCTAAATAACAGTTTGTTGTGGACAGAGACTCCACTATTCCAAATGCACTGACGGTGCATGGTGAGATGGCATGCCCAACCACTCACTCAGAGGTCCTTGCTCGAAGGACAGTAGAGCTTGAACAATTTGCTCATTGTGTTGTGAAGGATCTTTCCCAACAGAGGGGGATAGATGAGCAAATAAATGAGTTGGTTCTCACTCCTACCACTGTTGTGACGGAGACCACTGTTGAGACGGAGATGGTAATTTCTCCTACTATTCCAGAGTTGGTTCTAACTCCTACTGCACAGATGGTCACATTTCTCTTCTTGAAAAAGTTGGATGAACACTGCATGGTGGTGCAAGGACGTGATCAAGGTGACTTCGATTGCAGGATAATTGAGTCTTTGTATAGACTCCAGCATGCTACACAATCCTGGAACAGAGTTTTCAATCCACATCTCTGAGGTTCTGATTTCAGCACTTTGGAGATGGGGCTAACACTCTCAGCCATTGGTGATTCATCACTGCTCAATGAATCACGTAACAGAGAACCAGTGGACCACTTTCCATATCCTTTGTTCATGGGACCAGATTTTTGTTTTGCAGTTCTTCATTCGACAACTACAACACAATCATGGACTGCTGATTTTGAAGTCCAACTATTGGCATAGTCTATAGATGTAATGACTAAACATATGGGCTTTAGGAAATTTGTAAAATTTCGGAATAAACTTGGTCTTGTTTCCGGTTTAGTCATTAAGAGGGGGTGTTAAAATATAGCACTTTATATAGCCTGTAAGACAGTTATGTAGTTGTTCGGTTGCTAACTGTTCAACCAATTTGTAACCACCTCTTGACATATAAATAAACCTATGTCTGTGTCATTTGAACAATGCAGTTTGCTCTCTCTCCAATTCTTTCTTCTCTTTGCATATGCTAACAGTTCTACTAGTTGTAACCTGGCATAAACCCTCAATAGCTCCTACTCGTACTTGCCCTTCACTTATATGAGCTCTTGCTCACATTCTGCCATCCTTTGAATTTGTGCATGTTTGAGTTGTGTTGGTTGGGAGAGTTGCACCTGGAAGCAACGTTGTTGAGCCTCTATCTCTTGCCACTTCACTAGCCATACCATTCCTCTCCGCTTGAGACCATCTTGGCTCGTTCATGGAATCCTGGATTAGCAATTGATGGTACTTACAAGTATGCTCAATGTTCCATAATAACTTGAGAACATTTTGTATAAGGTGAGTAATCAGATGAGAAATTAGTGGGGGCATCCACTTCTCATGCATCTTGGGAAGATCCTACTTTGGCCATCCCCAAATGAGGTATGCCTATGTAAAATTTGTGTAGCAATCCTCCTATATATACTTTTGAATACGGGCTGCTTCATCTAGTATCTTAAGCACTCCATTTTTGCACAGTGCAACATTTCAAAGTCCGATGATGAATGCAAAACCTTCTAGCTAGCAGAGAAATATCAAATCCCCTTTTCTTGGCCCCTTTTTGTCTCTGTGTTTTTTCCCTCTTTCCCAGTGACAAAACACGAGAAATATATACCTCTAGAAAACCCCCTTCAGTCAAGCTCGCAAAGGTTACAAAATTATCACAGCGGTTGTGTAGTTGCCAATTAATTTAAACTGGCAGTTTCTCAACTGTTTCCTATATGGGTAGATTGATGGGGGAGAAATGGAATTGGAGCATTCTTTGGACTCTTAGCACTTAGTGTACCTTCCCAAACCCTTCATTCTTTCCCAACAATCCTCCATTTCTCCTTAACCCTAAAAAAACGCCTATTCTTTCCTTCAAATCAATCGAAAAAATCTTGTATTGCAGCCCGTATTCTGCCTTACGCCTATTACCAGCCACAATCTGTTGTTTTTCCCTTCACCTATATTTCAATTCCAATCTGATTCAACCTCTTGCTTGGAAAATTCCATGGATTATATAAACATCTATTTACTTGGAGGTTGCAGCCTAAGGACAAGTTCTATGCTTCATTTCACTTCTGTTTAGTCATATTGCGCTTGACAGGTCAGAGGTTCTAGCTCTTTGTTTTATCTACAGTAAATTTCATTACATTACTGTTGCTTAGTAGTTAGAAGTAGATTAGATCACTAAAATTTCTTACATCGAATGCTATACTTTTCTTTCAGGTTTGTATTGGCTCAGTGGCCTGCCATGTCCACGGACTTTGAGAGGTTTGGGTAAGGCTCTTTCATGGTCTTTACCTCAAACTCTTCGACAAGTGCCACAAAAACTTATTCTGGATCCACAAAAGTCTAGTGTATTGTTCCTTGTCTTGTTCGCTCCATTTGTAACCATTGTTAAGTCTTATTCTCATTAAAAGCATCTATTGTTATTGTTTGTTGTAAGTGTGTCAAAAGTGATCATTTGAGTTGTTATTATCGATGTTTACAGTCTTTAAGATCATTTTTCAGTTATTTCATTTTTAGTTTCAGCTTGCCCATTCATCCTTTGCCATTTTTCATTGTTGTTAATAGTTAATTTGTTGTTATATGTTCTTGCAAACCTTCAATGGCAGTAGTCCATCTTTGCTTTGTGATGATTTGCAGATTCACTCAATCCTCTGTGTATGTACAAATAGTTAGTTTCAGCCTTTATGTGTTTCAGCAATCCCGTATAGAATACAAAATACAAAAAGACTTTAGATTTAGCTTAATTTTATCCTAGGCAGATTAAAGAACATTTACAAATGTTTCTAAGAGTAACTTGATTTTTTATATGCCATTGTAACTTGCTTATATGTTTCTGATTAAAGTATTTTTAGTTTGTAGTTAGTTTTTTTAGTTATTTTCATCTATGTTTTTTTGAGGCTTAAGCTACTCCTATCTTTATCTTAGACTCCGTTGTTTCCTTATTTGTCTATGCATGTCTTGCCTTGTGTGCTTTTGTCATTTAATGATGTTATCAGGCCAAGCCTGGCCCTTTAAAAAGGGGGCCTTCCACCATGTTGTTGTCTCCAACCTGGCAGTAACAATCTAGGGTAAAATTGACCACGAGCTCAGGCAATGTGTATTTTGTACTACCCCTTCCTCATTTTCTCATTGTCCAACTCAATGTTCTAAATGAACAAACTCAGATAGCTGAAGACCATTGGGCCAACTAAGCTCGTCGTAAAGCCTAGGGTATCAGAACTCAAATCTTACTCAGACAACTCGATTGGGAGTTAATACACGAAGATTTAGGTTCATTTTGCCCCCAAAAAGGGACATTACAGTGGTATCAGAGCTCAGATCTTCCCAGCCTAGGGTTTTCATGGAAGAGGGCAACAAGGGTTTCCTATACTACCAAAGAAGAAGGAAAGTGGATCAGCCAAGAGAAGAGGATAATATGGCCAATCAAGATCCTCAAGAAGCCAAATTTGATAAGTTAATTGCAGTTCAAGAGAGATTAGTGGACAAAATGGACTTCCTTGCCCTATCTCTTCAAAAGGATGATTGAACCTAGGGTTTATAACGATGATGGTAGCTCATCCGGAGCTAATAATGCACGACGACCTATGGGATCAGCCACAAGGCCTACCTTTCTTCCAAGGGAGGAAGCTATTCCGGATGTTGGAGAAAGGCCCTCTACGAAGCAAAACATTGCCACAAGCTATGAAGGGCATATGGCTCTTCCAAGAGATTCGTAAATTTATTTTACTGGCCGAATTCATTACGGTAAATAGAGGAAGGTTTAGGCCCGAGCCTAGGCAACATATGCCGCAGAAGGAGGTACAAAATGTGTTTGGGAAGATGACCTTCTCCACCTTTGATGGATCAGCCAAAGGGACAACTAGTGCTTGGATCCAAAAGCTTGATACATATTTGTCCTTGAAGCCAATGATGGAGGAGGATGCTATCAAGTTTGCTACCCTACATCTTGATGGAATTGCTCATGAATGGAGGTTCCATTGTTTAATAACACAAGGGCATAATGAGATCCATTCCTGTGATGTGTTTTGTCAAAGACTCATTGATTGGTTTGATAGAGTTGATCTGGAAGTTCACTTTCGTGAGCATGCACACTTGAGACAACAAGGCACAGTGGATGAGTATGTGACTCAATTTAAGAGGCTTTCCGTTATGATCATGGATGTTTTAGAAAGGAGACTTTGTAGTACTTTTCATTGAGGGTTTGATCGGACCCCTCAAAAGATTGGTTAGAGCCTTTGATCCTTCCTCTCTTCAAGATGCAATCAAAAAGACTTTGGATCTTGAAGGAGCTGCCCCAAAAACAGCAGCGAACAGCAGTCACCCCAAGGGAAATTCAAGTGGAGGACAGCCAACTAGATCCTTGGGACAGCCTAGAAACCCTCCCTTGGACCAGCCAAGGAATCCGTCCCAAAATATGCCAAATAATCACAAGGAGCTGCCCAAAACCAGCAAGAAAGAAGAATCTAGAAACGAGCTTAGAAAGAAGAGTTTGTGTTTCTCATGCAAGGATCCATGGACTCTTGGGCATCGCTGTTGGGTAAAGATAAAGTACATTATCTTGAAATATTTTCAGATTATGAAGATGATGAGAATGATGTTGATGAAAACAAGCTTGATAGTATACCGGAAGAGGATCCGGAAAAGGTTGATAGTACTCTTGCTACCTTGAAGGGAGCACCTAGTTACCATTCATTCCATATGGAGGGTGATCTACAAGGGCATGAAGTTATAGTTTTGATTAATGGTGGAGCCACTCATAATTTCATTGATGAGTGCTTGTTGGCCAATTTAGAATTGAAGGTAGAAGACTTCAAGGGATTCACGGTGAAGATAGCAGATGATTATTCCATGCCATGCACAAAGAGGTGTTCCCAACTCCATGTTACCTTGGGACAACATGAGGTATGTGCTGATTTCTATTTGATTAACATGGCTGGTATGAATATTGTCCTGGGGATCTAATGGTTGTATTCATTGGGAGAACTCAATTTTAACTACCAATGCATGGAAATGAGCTTCATGGACAAGGGTAAGAAGGTTTCATTACAAGGTATGCTTCCGGAAACACCACAAGTTAATTATTTGGTAGAACATACTTTGTCATGAGAGTCACATTTTTCCTCTTTATCTAAGATTACAGCAGATTGGAAGTCATTAATTACATCTGAGTATGTCAAGAACAAGTTTGCTAATGCTATTTTTGAAGGGGAAATAAGTGATGAGAAGTACAAGGTAATGGATGGGCTTATTCTTTATAAAGACCGGGTCTATTTTGTGCCTGAATCGAAGGTAAAAAGTTAAGTATTGAGGGTTGTTCATGATGACCCATCAGCTGGTCATCCGGGTTACTTTAAGACATAAATAGGTGAGGGAAAGATTCCATTGGAAAGACCTCAAAGGGGAAGTGCTCCAATATATTCGGGAATGTCTTATATGCCAACAAAACAAGGCAGAACATACATTTCCGGCAAGTCTCCTACAACCTCTCCCCATTACCACTCAAAAATGGGAAAGCATCTCTATGGACTTCATCACGGGGCTGCTTGTGGTTCAAGATAAGAGTTTCTTATATGTAGTGGTTGATAGACTCACTAAATATGCTCATTTTTGTGCACTTCCGGCTAAATATAATGCTCCTATATTGGTTGATGTGTTTTTCAAAGAAGTATTTAGAATTCATGAGCTGCCCAAGGATATAGTAAATGATAGGGACAACAGGTTCATGAGTATGTTTTGGCAAGAGTTGTTTCAATTGGTGGGCACCCAACTCACTCCTAGCACTAGCTACCATTCCGAAAAAAATGGGAAAACTGAAATAGTTGATAAATGGGTGGAAGGATACCTACGGAACTACATTGATGGGCAACAATCAGCATGAATGAAGTGGCTATACATGGCTGAGTTTTGCTACAATACCACCTTCCAAACATCCATTGGTATGTCTCCTTTTAAAGTTTTATATGGTTATGATGCTCCCTCTTTCGTTGATTTGGTTATGACAAATAATAGAGTACCCAAGGCTCAAAAATTGGTTCAGCGATGTCATGACATTTTAAAAGAGCTCAAGGAGAACCTCATATGTGCTCAAAATCAGCAGAAGCTATATGCAAATCAACATAGGAAAGAAAGGACATTTGAAGTGGGAGACATGGTGTTTCTAAGATTGCATCCCTATAGACAATCTTCTATCAAACAAAAAGCTGTGAAAAAGTTGAAACCACACTTTTATGGCCCTTATAAGATAAAGGAAAAGGTGGGAAATATGGCATATGAACTTGAACTTTAGGAAAATAGCAAGATACATAATGTTTTTCATGTTTCATGCCTCGAAAAGGAACTAGGACAGCACCTTACTTTCTCACATGAGTTGCCACGATTAGATGAGAAGAGCAAGTTGGTTTTAATTCAGGAAAGCATCCTAGAAGTTCGTGAAGGGAAGTTGAGGAATCAAAGTATCAAGGAGTATTTGGTTTGGTGGAAGGGATTACCCATGCAACAATATTGGATCATCCACAATTGCAATTGCTTGGGGACAAGCAATTTTGGGAAGGGAGGATTGTAATGTCCCCTATTCCAACTTGAGAGCATGATTTTGGACTTCTTGTCATTCCCTTTTCCATGGCAAAGAAGTGGAGTGAACTGGAAAAGGAAGTGAACTCTCATTGCACTTTTATTTTCTAATTTTTAATGTTTTTTTTAGTTTGTTCTTTTTAGCAGGTCTGTTGGGTTTGGTGCATTTAAGAGGCCAATTAAAAGAATAAAATAGCTCTTTATGGGTCGGCCTTGTCCTTTTAATCCTTGGCGCCAAAGTTGGAAGTCTATGTTGCCAGGATACGGGTACGAGTACTAGTTCGGGTACGGGCTCGATACGCGGATACATCAATTTTAAAAAACCCTTGGGTACGATACGTCTTGGGTACGTGCATACATATATATTAACAAATTTAAAATATATATATATATATATATATATTATATATATATATATATATATATATATATATATATATATATATATACATGTACTCATTTTTTAGTCCATAAAAAACTGAAATAGTAATACAAAACTTGAGTCAATGTTCAAAACATTCAATACACTTAAGACTTTGCATTTTCATTGATCATGTGGCTGCCATACATATGATATAGTTATACGAATATCATGTCAACATGATTATGAACAAAACTTGAACTTTGAAAAATATACTAGGATCAATGTTCAAATTTTCAAAACATACAATATACTTAAGATTTTACATTTCATTGATCATGTGGCTGCCATACATATTTTATTCATTTTAATATTAGGGTTCGGTTTTACGCATTGACTAAGTCAAAAAATAAAATAAAAAGGTTTTAATGCTTTAAATGACGTTTTTGACATAGGGTACGTGGCGGGTACGTGGGGATATGTCCCGGGTACGTCCAGACGTAACCGTGGCATACCCTGGACATATCCCCACATATCCAAGGCGAACCCATGCCCGATACGTCTCAAGTAGGGTTCGAGGGGGTCTGGGGCGAACCCTGGCAACATAGTTGGAACTTGGAAGTATAAAAGCAGATGAAGACTTCATTTGGAAAATCTACTTTTGGCGCATTTTCTCTAAATTGGACTTTTGGGTTGTTGCTCATTGTTC
Organism: Taxus chinensis; assembly: GCA_019776745.2. Lineage (NCBI taxonomy): Eukaryota > Viridiplantae > Streptophyta > Pinopsida > Cupressales > Taxaceae > Taxus > Taxus chinensis. Next base: position 415,969,462 of record CM034154.1, read on the forward strand.
TCTCCACTCTTGGGTGGAAATTCAAGTGTGTGGCTCTTCCAAGAAGGACGAACACCATGCTTGTGGCTAGTTGGGGGAGGAAAACCGTCCATTCTCGTTTGGTTTGAAGGCATATTGCAAATTTGGAGGAAGAGAAGGCAATTTCAGATATTTACATGCATTGTTGAGCCTCTCCTAGGTGGAGCAACTTACCATAGTGTGGAATTTGGTGCCTTCATATTTGGCTTTCTCATCATTTATAAAGCTAGAATCTACTATCCTTTGTGAAGTTTGGAGTTTTTAAACCCTTAATTCATATTTTTTGGTGGAGCTGTACTTTGCTGATTTTTAAATAATTTCCAGCAGTGTTTTCCATCAGATTTCATATTAAAAATTGGTTTGGTTGATGCTTAAAATACATATTTATATTTTGGCGAGATTATTTGAAGAGTTTCAGGTGTTTTTCATCCTTTTTTGTACTGCTGTTCTGAAAATCTGATCGCTGATTTGAACTGGGTTTGATTTTCAGTTTTCTGGTTTGAAAATCAGATTTGATATAATTGGATTTTGTGCTAATTCCTTATTCTTCAGTTTTTCCCCCAAAAAGGGGCATTACACACTACCAAAATAATTTCAAAATGCATCAAACAAATAGACTATGAACTACAGTATTTGTCTGAGAAGTAGAGTTTTGATTGGCAGATATTCAGATTCTATTTAAGCCTAGTCTGTTAATAAGAGGAAGTCAACAACTGGCTATATCTTAAGCATTGGTATATGACATATGTACTATTTCATTGTTGGGAAAGAATCAACCTGTTGCATCTATATCATGTATACAATCTGAATTCAAAGTTTGGGTAGCAGAAGATTTCAAAGCTGTTTGGTTGGAGATGTTACTTGCAGATTTTTAGATGCAGCAAACATAGGCTATGAGATCATGGGAGTGGTTTAAGAAGTGGAATTGTTCAACACAGCATCAAGATGCAGACATCTTCCCCAGTTCTTTGGTCAAGATAAGTTTTTCAAATTCAGAGATATGCTTGGTGTTGCAAACAATGTGACCATTAGGAGGTATGAAAATAATCCCTTGTTAATATTATTTTATCCATGTATTTACACAACATTGATGTTAATGGTAATATTAAACATTGCTGTTAACGGTAATAGTAAACATTGATGTTGGTGAGTATTACGAATTTATTATGTACATTTCATGAAGCCAGTCAGTCAATTTAGGAAGCTGTTGGACTCCTATAACATTCACACTGTAATCATCAGACATTTCATTGAGCACAAAAGATTCAAAATGAGACAAGTTTTAATATAGCAAAAACAGCTATGCCTTGGCATTATTTTAGTCTCTATTATGTACTATTGACATTGAAAAAACAAGTTTATAGAAGCTTTATATGAGAAGTATTCAAAGATTCTTTAGAGTATTTGTAAGTGATTTGCATTCAATCTCAAATTGTAGCTACCTTTGGTGATATGATTTCTCATTCAACATATGAAAAGCAAAAATCTACTTTAACCACAGAATCATGTAGCACCAGCATCCAAATATATAAGTTACATTTCACATATGCCAGCATGTTTTCCATACCAACAATTTGAATCTGCCATCATGGCACGCTCCCAAGGAAAGTAAACGCTCCACGAACTCAAATAAGATACCACCACTGTATTGCACATAAGGCAGAACAAAAATCACAAGCTCATAGAAAAAAGTAAGGAAACAAAAGTGCTTGAAATGCATTTTTCTACATGTGATCCGTCAACCAAAAATCACTTAATATACATAAGAAAATAAGGCCAAAAAAACTTATCTTGTAAAACCAAAATTACAATTATTTACAAAGGGGAAAACCAGTGTGCATTTCTATCAAGTTTGTATCAATGAACAACTTTCTGTATGTCAAGACCGTAGTTGCTAGACTCATACTTGGCAATGACATAACATGATTAAAGGGTGAGTGTATTGGAAATTACAAAAAATAGAGAAAATATTAAAACAATCAACAAACAGTATAAATTTTGTCCATGCCAAATATACTTCATGCACATGGAATCAAGCCTAGAACCATGTGTAATATATGAGTGACTCTAGATTCTCCTTGAATTCTACACCGCAAGGCTTTAGTCAAATTAATCTTGTCTATACACTTAAATAGGTCCTACAAACAAATCGAGTCTAAAGGAGATTAAAAGTCATCGTCGTCATGAGCATGTGCATGTGTGATAAAAATGGGTTGTGGTAGAGATTATTTAGTAGAGACCAAGAGTCTGAAATTATGTCAAGGGACAAATATTCAGATTTTCTATTCTTAAAAAATGAATTTAAATAAGAGAGGGCTAGAGTAACAAACTATAAGATGAAAAGATAGAAACAAAAAGATAGATATCAACATATAAACATAGGGATAAAAGTAAAGAGCTATAGACTCACAAATTTGGCAAGTTATCCTCTAGCTATGACAAGTTTGGCATTTGTCTTTATACTATGACTTGTACATACATCCTAAGCTTAATCGACATATCCCTCACTCTCCTGCAAGACTTGCTTTACTACACACGTTGCTTGGTAGTTCATATACTCAGTTGCGATTATCCAAAGTAGTGTGTAATTCCCAGGCATTTCCCTCATAATCTTGCTCATATGCATGAACTGCCAATCCAAAACCATATGGTTTGGGACTAGGCCGTACTACACTTTGGGCCGACCTATACAGTCCTATCTCCCGCTTTCCAATGGCTCTTTTCCTAATTTGATATGTTTTTATGAGTCATTTTTTATCCTATAGGTCAGCCTTAATGCGACAAATGACCTTGCAATGCCCCCTTTTCAGATCTTCCCCTTGCTTCTCCTCCTTAGACACACATGAAGACAATGGGTTAAGGTCTCCGAAAATCAGCCTTCAAAAGGGGACATGACAGTCCTCCCCTCGCGAAATTGCTTGTCCCCAAGCAATTGCAAGTACCCAAATCTCAAATGAATCTCAATTGCTCCTTAATTCTTGTTCCTTCTTGCGTAGTGTCCTCTCCAAGAACTCTACTCATGCCAAAATATCTCATATCCGCAAGCATAGAAATGGCTGAAGTATAGCCATGACTGTAGAAAACCAAAGTGAAGTTCCATTGGGTTCTTGCTTTCCCCCTTTTCCTTCTAGACATTTTCCAAATTTGAGTCCATTCGCAGCTGTGTATGCTTGTTTGTGACTGGACCAGCTCTTTAGAATTTATCTGAAAATGATAAAACTGACCTTCCTTGATTTGGGAAGGTGACCAACTCCATGTAGGGCCTCCAAACGATGCAATGAACTCAATTAGCCTCTCCATTAGATGGAAAAAAGATCTCAACTGTACCCTTCCCTTCCAACCTAAACCTACACATAAAAAAAACTTATTAAGAAAAACCACAATACTTATTACTCTCCTTTCATGCCATGTTGGTGGATGGAATGGCTCTCTTTTGCCTTCTTTTCCTATGCTCAGCTGAAATACCTCTCCATGGTTAAAAATTTGTATTTTCCTTCCTCTGATCAGATTGAAATGGGCTGGTGATGGCTGCCTAGGAAGTTTCTTCCTCTCCCAAGTGGTCAATCTTTAACCATCAATGATACTTCAACAATTCACAACTCAAGAAGCTCTAAAATTCATGAAACTCAAGATATTGGCCTTACAAATTATGAAGAACAAGCTAGTAATTTCAGATTTGCCAATTTAGTTACACACATACCAAAAGTCCACTCCAAGGTAGGTCGTTCCACTCTAAACAAATATAATATTGCACCAAAGAGTCCACAAATGCAAGAGAAAGATACTTTATTGCTTTTCCAATCAGCTTGCACACAAAAACTTTGTGAAGGGTTTTCGTCCTTCACAAGTTTCCCAACCACGGGTTTTTGTCCTTGGATGAGGTCCTCAACCCAAGGGGTTTCGTCCTTGAGAGAGAGAGAGTAAAAGGGCTACACTAGCCAACTTTCACCAAGATAAGAATAATCACCAAAAACATGAATCAATAATGTCCAAGCGACCTCCTTATATAGCCACAAGGAGTGTTTTTTACAATATAAAATGATGGTCAGCCCCTTAAGGTAAGTGTTTTTAAATATATAAATGGTATTTGGAATCTACACGCACATAATACCTTTATTTCCTAACTACTTAAATCCCTCTATTGGATCACTAGGCATCCTAATAAGATACATGATAACAAATAAACCAATAAAGATGTAGTTCAGATCTTCCCCTTGCTTTTCCTCCTTAGACCCATGGGAAGAGAATGGGTTAAAGTCTCTGAAAATTAGCCTTCAAAAGGGGACATGACACAGCAAAAGTACAGCCGAAAGAAATGAGCAAAAATGTGGTCTCCAAACCCCAACAATGGCAAAATATGGAAGATATCAGCTTTATAAATTATGATAAATCTGAATATCAAATAATAATGAAGCACCCAAATCCTCTCTAACCCTAGTCACTCCCTAGGAGAGGGGCTCCAAACAATGCCAAAAACCCTTGAATGACTCATCCTTGATACCCTAGTTGCAAATCAGCAAGATGGTCTTCAATAATTGCCTTCACACCACTAACTTGGAGAATTTTCATTCTCCAATATGCCACAAGGATGGGTTTCGTCCTCCTTAGATGCCACACTAATGGATTATCGCCCCTTAGTGGAATGGAATTCGAGCAATCAGCCCTATAACCAAGTATAAAAGTGTATATGCCAAAGTTGATGATCCAAATGAGCCTATGCGGCTCCTCTTATACCCCTTTGGTGGCACCAAAGGTCTAAGGGGTGAATTACCCCTAGACCGACCTCTTAAGAAGCTTGTTTTATCTTCTATTTTCATTTTGGAAGTTCTCTTACTGTAATGTCTCTTTTTCTCGAATTAATCCAAAATAAAGGATTCCTTGCGTTTCCTCTTTTCTAAGGCAAACAATGAATGAACAAGGGAGATCATGGATTCTATTTTAGTTTTCTTCATTTATATTCATGCTTTATCTTTGCAAATTCCCATTATAAGGGTTCGACTAGGTTTTATGGATTTTAAAAGCCAGTTAAAGATTAAAAAGAATACTTGAGGGGCCGGCCTTGTCTTTTAGGGGCTTCAACACCAAAAAGAGGATATAAAAGAAGATTAGTGAGCTCATTTGGATCATCCAGATTGGCACCTTTTCTCTATTTGGACACCGTGGGCTTGTTGCTCCTTGTTCTTCTACTCTTGGATGAAAACTCAAGTGTGTGGCTTCTTTCTAGAAGGACGGAAACCCTTTTAGTGGTGGTTGGAGGACGAAAACCATCTTTCCTTGGTTGGAGTAAAGACATATTAAAGACCTTTTTGCAGATTTGGCCATTAGAGGATCAGAGAAGTCATCTTGCAGACATTTGCATGCATTGTGGAGCCTCTTCCTTGTGGAGCGACTTGCATTGGAGTGTGTTTTGGTGCCATCTAGGGCACGAATTTGACATTTTATTTCAGATTCTTATTTCTCATAATTTATAAAGCCATAATCTCCATTTTGGTGATTTTTGGAGAAGTTAATCTCTTTTTCCTAGCCCTCAGATTTGGCTAGTTTGTTGTTTTAAATAATTAATTCTAGCTGTGTAATCTGATATCCCGTCCATCTTTTGATGTATTTGTGTTTTATAAATGTTATTGTGGCTAGAATAATTGTTTTGTGGCATTATTCATTCATTGATTTGCATAGTGAAAGGTGGACTTGAATTCCATAAACAGTTCGCTGCCCTTGTAGATTGCTGATTTCAGATTAATTTCAGTTTGTTGATTTAAAAATCAGACTTGCTAATATTGGGGTTTGAGCTAATTTCCTTAATTTTCAGTTTTGTCCCCAAAAGGGATATTACAACGGTATCAGAGCTTGGATCTTCAAAGGCGTAGGGTTTCAGTGGAAGAAGGCAACAAGGGTTTGATACTATCGAAGGAGGACAATATGGATCCTGAAGAAGCTAAAATTAATAAGCTTATTGCAGCTCAAGAGAGATTTGCGGACACCATGAACTTCCTTGCCTTATCTCTTCAAAATATGAATGAACCTAGGGTTCATAATAGAGGGGGTAGCTCATCCGGAGCTAATATTGCACAGCGACCTTTGGGATCAGCCCACAGATCAGCCATGAGGCCTACTTTCCTTCCAAGGCAAGGAGCTATTCCAAATGTTGAAACAAGGCTCTCTACCGGACGAAGCATTGCCACAAGTTAGTAAGAGTATATGGCTCTTCCAAGAGAGGTTTGTGAAGCGATTTCACTCGCCGAATTCATTGGTGTAAGCAAGGGAAAGTCAAGGCCCAAGACTAGGCCACAAGCTACACAATAAGAAGAAATCATGGAGCTTGAGCCCATGAGGGATGAAGATTCAGCCCATACTTCCATTCTTATTCCGGAAAGTCAACATGTTGAGGTAATTGTTGATCATCGTTTGATTAATACTACCAATATTTCAGCGTGTGTAGACTCCAGGATTGGAAAGGAGAGTGATGAACAAGTGGGAAAGGAAAAAGGAATATGATTGGAAGCCATTTTTCCAAGAGACATGACAATAATCAGCTTGTTGGTCTGTTTACAACAGCAATCAATAAGAAGCCCAAGGACAAAGGTTTGGTGCATGAGCCTAGAAAGGAAGGGGAGAACATAAAGCACAAGTTGGAAGGTATAAACCCTTTAATCTTTCATGATGATTCTATGATTTCTAATGAGGGCATTTTACAAGAAGATAAGGAAGAAAAATCTGAATTACAAGATGGTGAATAAAGGTTGAAGGATAAAGCACAATTGTCAAAGGACGACCTGAGGTATGAACATGATTCAGATTTATCACTTCCTACCATGCTATTTCAGATTTATCACTTCCTACCATGCTATTTCAGATTTATAGTCATGAGAAAAATGTTGAAAGGGATGACCATGGGGCAAATGTGATGCTCCGAAGCAAACCAAGGCAAATGGGTAGTTTCCATGAAGCTATGAATATGAAAAATCTGATTTGCATAGGGTCTATGGACCAAGACTTTTGAGTGACCTTGTTGGGGGTCAAGTAGACGAAGAAGGTGCTTTTCCGGGTGTTGACAATCACTTTCAGTTCACTGGAAATTTTAGAACAGCAGTCAATAAGTGGCAGATTTATGGTGTCCATGATTATGGTAAGAGCTATGTGACTTCCCTATGTGAACACCATCAAGATATTGTTGAAGCCAAGGCGTAAAAATCTTCATTTGTTGAATCTGAAGAGAAGAAGAAGGCTGATTTCAATTCAGAAATTCTGAGTCACAAGGTTGGGAGTATAGAGGATGTTTCAATCACTCCTCATCCAACATGGGAAGGTAGATATGTGGAAGGCAACTCAAGATATGATCAGATTTCATGTTTGTTAGCTTTCCCTATGTCACTGCAATATGTTTCTTGCCTTAAGCAACATATGAAAAACTTGCGGGATAGCTATTGGCACTTAGACCTTCCCTTACAAGGTTGTGTGGGCATAAGAGTTGGGTTTCGGTGGACCTCTTGCATTATAGAAGGGAAGTCTTTGGCATTATTAGTCCTTGCACAATTTAAAGGAAAAATTGATGGGTGATTATTTTGAAATCATTATGTATGCTAACATGGTTATGAAGGATTCTACCCTCCAAGGACAAGGAGCCACGAGGTTTGATAAATGGTGAAGTCGCTCATAATTCCATTAATGAATGCTTAGTGGCAAAATTGGGATTGAAGGTTGAAGATCACAAGGGATACACGGTGAAGATAACGGATGGCTATTCTATGTCATGCACATGGAAATGTTCCCAACTCCATGTTACATTGGAAAATTATTAGGTATGTGCTGATTTCCATTTCATTAACATGGCTGTTATGAATAGCGTGTTTGGGGTCCAAGGGTTGATATCATTGGGAGAGCTCACCTTCAATTATCAAAGCATGGAAATAAGATTCTCAGGCAAGGGTAAAAAGGTTATTTTTCAAGGTATGCTTCTGAAAACACCTCAAGTTAAGTATTTGGTTGAAGGTACTTTTCCATGGGAATCACATTTTTTATCTAGGACAGCAATTGATTGGAAGCCTTTTATTACAGCGGAATATAAGTTTGTTAATGTAGTTTTGGGGGAAGAAATTGTGGATGTAAGGTGTTAAAATATGGATGGAATCATTAGAGTTTGCTTGGTTTCGAAATCAAAAATGAAGAACTTGATAGTGTGGGCTGTTCATGATGCCCCATGGGCTGAGCATCTGGGCTATTTCATGAGACACCAAAAGAAAGATTTCGGTTTTTCTCTTTGCTTATGGAATGGAAGGGATTTCATCAATTCAGACCTGTCAAGCATGACATTGTTTGAGTAAACTATAATACTTCACCAGCACTGGTAATTCTGATAATCTTCTCTACTATGACATCTTGCTAACACATGAGTTCCATGATCAAAACCAAAGTCAGTTAGGGGTATTGTAGAATGTCATTATGATGAAATTAAAAGCTTTTAAAAGGACCACCAAAAACTATAATGATAAGCCCAAATTGTCTCTGCATTGCTTTCATCAACTCGTACATGGTAGAGGTCTGTATGTTCCTAGTTTTGCAGTCATAATCGTTAGTCAATTTTCAGCCCCTACTATACTGCGACAAATTTCCTTAGTCCCATCAGATTGCAGTTTGGGAGTATGTGTCGTCAACTATAGGAATGACTTTGCCAAAACGAAGATTGGCAGCTGCCATTAGTTTTTCTTTCACTTACAATTTAGTTTACATTTTTTGAATGCATGAGTTGCAAGGTCAGCATAATTAGGAAGGAAGCTGGATACTTCGAATAGAGGAACAAAGTCAGAGCATGATGTGACCATTCTTCAGACACGAAGTATGTCTGCATGCTTGAAATAGAAATCACATGATTACAGCATTTCTTGGGACAGCCTTAATAAAGTGTTGGGAAGCCATCATTTAGCGAATGGTAATAAGAAAATGTAACTTTTAAGTAAATGAAGAGAGCTACTTAACTAATGAAACAATTCAGCCATGACAAAGAGAATTTACAAGATTAGCAGTTCAATACACTCTTGATTATCATTGATAGGTGTCACTTCATGTGCAGGTATAGGAAATGCTAGATGCAGTACTGTAGACAAATGTTAGATCCTTGTACCAATATAGCACATTGTGTGTCATTGTTTGGCAAGCAATTTCGAAGAAGGGAGGATTGTAATGTCCATGTTTGTCGAATTAATGCTTCATTAATCATTCACTTTCCTTTACTCTTTCTAGAGGCAATGATCAATGGCCGTCTCCCATAGAACATTCAAGTATAAAATTGTCAATTTCCTTCATTTATAGGGCATGAACCACACCAACAAGGAATTCTACATTATAAGGGGTCAGCTGAAAATAATCTGATTTTTATAACAGCAGAGCCAACAGATTAATTAGAATACCCTAGCAGTTGAACAAGAAATTACACTTTTGGGGGCATCATACATCATTAAAAGACAGATATGAAAGTAAGATAAACAAGCTCTTCTTAGATGCATCCAAACTGTAGCAGCACTTAATGACATCCATTCTCATGCAATATGGACTGGAAATTGCTACATAGAAATATCTTCCAAATACTCAGTAAATCCAGCAAGACCTAAAATTTGTGAGAAAATTCCTATATTTTCGGAAACCCTATTTCAAGTGCAAATACAGCTGGAGGACTTCTAAAACCCTCATAAGTCCATTAATACTTGGAGGTTCAATACAAACCATATGCTCAAGACCTGTTCTTGAAGAGATGGCAACTATCCAGGATCAGAGAAGTGAAATCACAGACATTTTCAACCATTGTGGAAAATCTCACTTGAAAAGTGATCCTGAAATATCCAAATGTGTTGTAGATGCAAGCTAGAAAATGAATGTGGCAGCCCCCAAAAGCATATTCCTATTCCTCATAATGTGTGCCCTAACAGCCGATAGAAACTTCCTTTTGGTGATTTTTGGATAAATTTATCTAAATTTCTGAAGCCTCCAATGTGACTCCCAGATGAAGTCACCAATTCAACAAATGATGGTTTTCATCCCAAAATGTTGTGATTATTGAGGGGTATTCTGTCCCCATCTTAGGATCCATTTGAGGGTTTATAAATCCTCAAAGTGGCTAGAATAATTGTTTTGAGCTCAATACTCCAATGATTTTCAAAAGAGAAAGGTGGACTATGAATTCCATACACAGATCGATGCCCTTGAAGATGAGCCCCCAACATTTGTTTTTATAGCCTTTACTTTTCTTTCTTTAAAAATGGAGACTTGCTCCATATTAGGCTTTGAGCTTATTTCTTTCTTTTTCAATATTTGTTAATCCCTCATAAAAAGGGATATTACACTTACCCAGCCAACCTGCCTTGAAAGGAAAAATATAAAATAAAAAACATAAATATGAATAAAAATTGAAATATAGTTCAAGTTCTTCCCTTGTTCAACTTTTTCTTGCCCTCGGAAAGGAAAATGAGCAAGAAGCCTTCAATTTATATTATTACCAAAAAGGGGACGTTACAGTCCTCCCTTCCCAAAATTGTTTGTCCTCAAGTAATTGCAAGTACACAGATCCCAAATGAATCTCAATTGTTCCTTGTTCTTTGTGCCTGCACATGAAACAAACTCATTAAAGAAAAAATGTGTTACCTTCTTCATCCACTCATGCTTAGCGGATACGATGGCCAGCTCTTCTTGTTTGTTTGCCAAGGCCTTCCAATTACCATCCAATTGATGGATTCCCGATACTCTAGTAATGTTATCCCAAACATAGTTGTAGCCTTGCATTTTTCTCTCAAAAATCAGAATGTTAGTGGCTGGAAACCATCTTAAATCAGCCACAAATATGCCAATGTTAGTAGTAGTGTGGAATTTCTTCAACCTTATAATTGGAGGGTCCTTTTAAGGTATCTCATAAGTAGGAAAGTAGTTGGAAAAGTTGTCAACAACAAATGAAAAGAAGGTACAAAAGTTGTAATCACGACCTCTCTCCAAAATTTTCCATACTACCCATGACATGGGGGTTGGAAACACCCCAAGATTGATGGAATATGCCCCAACAATGTCCAAATACAGCCATTTACTAACTCCAATGATTAAAACTACTTGTATGACAACAAATATAAAAATATTATATGGCTTACCCACTTTCCATATCAAACATCTCATTGCCCCTGTAATGGTGACTATCTTTATACCTTTGTTTTCAAGTGTGAAGTTTGGTTCCAAAAAATGATTCGCCTTGCATCTCCAAAGACCATCCGGATTCTCCATGCCATAGTCAGCTTGGAATTGACTCAAACCAGCTTTATATCTATGGTTGGAAGTGATGTTTCTCACCCCATTATGCTCTTTAGAATTCACTTCATAGTAATAAGTATTCTTACGACGTGTGAGCAACCTTCGTTGTGGAGAATTTTCTTATTGCAAGTGCCTTGCTGCCCCAAAACAGTTGTCCTATGTTGTTCCTTCTTGCCATGAATTCTGATTTTTTCAACTGTCATAGAATTTCATTTCTTTATCATAATAGTTGAGGGTGAACTCCCACAATGTTTGCAACCATTGAATCCCAAGAACACTTTCATCATTAGCTAGTTAAATCACAAAGAATTTATCACATACCTCATGATCTCCCAAGAGAATTGGAAGTTGTACTATTTTCCTTGCACAAAGTGTGATGGTGCTAGTTTCTACAAGCTTAGTGACTCCCTAGTTATGAAGAAGACCCTACATCCAGAATGGGTGATAAGTTTGTGTGCCACATATTAGAGTAAGGGTGTTGCCCGTCCACCATATTCTCTCTAGCTCTTCCATATTCATGGAATCATGGAATGGAAAATTAGACTTACCAACATGCCCTTGATGCCTCAAACATAGATATCCTCCCAACATTGCACATATATTCCACATGCAAAAACAATTTTGAAATTGAGCCTAAGAATCTACACAACAAAAATTACTTCTTACCTCATTATTCCGTGGAGTATGAGGTGCATAATAATGTCCAATCAGCAGTGACATAGGAGGACATAACAAACATGCAATTTGATCATCTTCCCCAACCCTGTGTGAGGGCAACATAAGAAATGACATATCAACAAGCAACAAAACTGAGATAATCTTATACCAAGGGTTTCCTATGACACTCTTATGACTCAGAAAATACTCTAATGGTGCCCTTCTTTCACGCATGATGTCATCTTCATAGGTCCTTAGTAGATCTGATTTGACTTCCTTGTGTGACCCTTAGAATTCAATAAACTATCATAGAACATGAAAGGATTTTGACCTTTCTTTGGATGATGAAGAAATTGGGATTGTTTTTTGTGTATGCCCCCATCAATTTGCTCATTGGTGACTTCTGTTTGGAACAGTCCAACCAGCTAAATATCATTAATTTCCTTTGAAAAACCGAATTCAACTCTTAATTTTTGTAAACCCAGCTCTCTCTCTTCCCACTTGATACCCTTCATCTTCACAAGGTGGTTAGAATATTCCTTAGAATGAATAAAACAATGTAGTAACCTAGTATGATGCCATATACTCATGCTGTGATCATAAACTAAATCAATTGGCTTACCCTCAACTGCTGTTTTGGAATTTACAGCAGGCCGAAAATCCACACAAGTGTCCGGTGAAGTTCCTTTCTCATCAACCTTCTGCTGATCTGATTTTTTCTCTTTCTTATGACTTGAAGGATCATCCGAAACCCAAACAATTATGATCACATAACCTTGAGCTTACTATAAAAAGTCTATGTGCCCTATGTTATTCAACGAGCTCTTCACATTACAAGGCATCACACATGACATGTGATCGATCTTACCAACAAGCTGCCCAAAATGACACAAGTATGGCAGTGGCATAGGGGAGGATAAAATGTGATCATTTCTATCATACCTTGGGCTTCCAACAAAAATCACACCTTTATTTTGTTGGTACTTGTTTGGAAGATCTACGGAACTCTGTCCAAGGTTATAACCTCCCTCAATCAGCCCATCATTGACTGCAATTTGGAAATTTCCAGTGAACCGAAGGTAATCATGAGGAACCAGAAGTGCCCTTCCTTCATGGACATACCTTTCCATATTGTCATCCTCATTGCCCTTATGCAAATCTGATTTCTTTTCCACATTTAGCCACACACACCTATTAGAAACCAATGAAAAATCATTAAATATTAAAGAACTTTTACCTTGGGACTCATGCTCCATGATTTCTCTTTCCTTTCTAAGCCCAAGCTTCAGACTTTCATCAAACCCTTGTGTGTCTATGGTGTTTGGAAAATCAGCCAAGAGCTCATCATTAGGGAAACTGATAGGTACTTCTACCTCTTTCTTTGGAGATACCGCTACATCAAAACCCTTTTTGGTTCTTCATCTAGCAACACTTTTTTGTCCCTCAACATGGTGTTCTTGGGACTCCACCTCAAAGCCCTCTTGCAGATCTGATTTTGTTTTTTCTTCTTGTGTAGCTAGTGACCTAGGCTTGGACCTTGATCTTCCCTTGCTTACTTCCATGAACTCAGAACATGACATGGCATCACGAATCTTCTTTGAAAGAGACGTATACTCCTCATACCATGTAGCAAAGTTGTCCACTTTGGATGGCTGAGTATTATTGACTTCCTTTGATGAGCTCCTTCCACCATTTGAAACTTGAATGGTATGGATCAGCTGAGCCATTTTATTGGCCAATCTTTCTTGCCCTAGGGCAAACCTTTCGAATCTAGCATCACCAAAAAATCTATCTGCCATTTTATCTTTTTGCAAGGAAACCCTTAGGTTGGGAAGATTGAAGCGTTGATACCACTGTAATGTCCCTTCCTAGGGCTGAAACACACAAGGAAGGAATCCACACACACCCCAAGTGAAGTAAACTCAGAATTTTATAACAGCAGACTGAAAATTAAATTAGAAATGAACAATTGTAAGATTTTTAGGGAAACAACTTGCAAAGAGTGAAAATTCAACCAAATACCACCATGGAAACCATCCACGACATAGATAAACAATTTAAGAATATTTTAGGGCACTTTTCACCCTGAAACTCAACCAAAACTCAGCTGCGAAATTATTTATTAATAGCAAAAGTACAGCCGAAAGAAATGACCAAAAATGTGGTCTCCAAACTCCAACAATGGCAAAATATGGAAGATACCAGCCTTATAAATTATGATAAATCTGAATATCAAATAATAATGAAGTTTCATGCCCTAGAAGGCACCCAAATGCTCTCTAACCCTATTCGTTTCCTAGGAGAGGGGCTCCAAACAATGCCAAAAACCCTTGAATGACTCATCCTTGATGCCCTAGTTACAAACCAACAAGATGGTCTTCACTAATTGCCTTCACACCACTAACTTGGAGAATTTTCATTCTCCAATATGCCACAAGGAAGGGTTGCGTCCTCCTTAGATGCCACACTAATGGATTATCCCCCCTCAGTGGAATGAAATTAGAGCAATCAGCCCTAGAACCAAGTATAAAAGTGTATATGCCAAAGTTGATGATCCAAATGAGCCTATGCGACTCCTCTTATACCCCTTTGGTGGGGCCAAAGGTCTAAGGGGTGAATTACCCCTAGATTGACCTCTTAAGAAGCTTACTTTATCTTCTATTTTCATTTTGGGAGCTCTCTTACCCGTCCGACTTGCCTTGAAAGGCAAAATACAAAATAAAAAACATAAATATTAATAAAGAAACTGAAATATAGTTCAAATTCTTCCCTTGTTCAAATTCTTCTTGCCCACGGAAAGGAAGATGAGCAAGAATCCTTAAATTTATATTATTTCAAAAAATGGGACATTACAAATTTAAAAAAGGGGGCGTTACAGTGTCAAGTGACACGAGGGTGCAATAGGGAGTTGGCTTAGATTTGCATACACGATTGCACCTACACTAGGAGAAGTACATGGAGTTTGCTCTCGCTTGCAAGGACATGTAGTGCAACACATAAATCGGTTCAAAAGGGGTTGACCACCAAAGTCTGTCCAACTCCACCACACACTGATTTCTCCTTTTGTAATCTAATCGTGTTCATGAAGTGCTAGTGTAGGCATCTAGGGCTTCTACCCTTTGTAGGTCACTACAGGAAGGTGTCATACTTCGGCGAACCCTAGCACCAAACAACGAGGTATATTTCCAAGCGATCGACAACCACCAAAATTTATACATCCTGAGTAGATCTTTGCCTGAGACCGGACAGACAAGGACCAGACCGTACTACACCGACCACAGTTTGTATGGTTGTGTACCAGTTTAGGTTACAGGTACAGTTCCAAGGATGAAGCACTTCCAAATCCTTACCACACTGCACATCTAGTTTGCACACCCAGATCATCACTATACCTCTCTATTCAACTAAGTACTTTTCCCTCCTTCAGTTTTAAGTAATTGTTTGTATATTGCACATTGCCTTAAAAGCTATATTTTATATATGCATATTAATGTTGATTAATTAATTCATAGTTTACAACTTGTACAACCCTTACGCCTTTTAATAAATAAGGAACGAAACTAATATCAAACCCTTATTTATTTAGGGTGTAAACATTTTGTGAACCTGACCCTTGATCAAATCTCTCACCTTGCTCAAACCCTAGCCTCCTTGGGTTTCATGTTAGCTTTGTGCATGCTTTTCTTCTTTTCTCTTTCGCCACTTAATCATAAGCCCATTGAGCATATTGAGCTTTCTCTTGCAACTCACGAGCGCTAAGTTCCTATGGCTTCTTCCTCGCTTCATGTGCAAGGTATCCATTCTCTTCCTGACAGTGATGACCATGTTGTGCCTTTGGGTCCCCTCGAAACACAAGGTGAGCCACTTCCTACTCTTTCTGATGATGAAATTAATGATGTGGATCCTAGTCAAGTTAATCTTTTGTTCAACTTTCCCTCGTAGCTTTGCAATAACGTCCAGTATACTGATCATATTATCAAGATCCCCCTTGCCTCTAAGTTTTCTCGTTATCAACAATCTAATGAGAGGTCTTCTTTTGGAGTGCTTCACCCCACATATTCCATTATGGCTACATCTACCACTACTACCTCTATAGTGCCTAGACTCTCGAGGGAAACTAATAACCCCCCTCACAGTGTTACAATGTTTATTCCTATGTCAACTACTATTTGTGCATCTATTATATACACCCATAGGGGTTCCCACTCCTTTTCTTCTATGCAGGCCCTTGAGCACCTTGTGTACAGTTTGCAATCTCAAATCTTACAATTATAGCAAGGTGCCTCTACCTCTTCTAATATTTTGTAACTTTAAAATTGCCATGAGTACTCTTTATTACTCTTACTTTCCAAACACCAAAAAAGAGTTGTGCTCATCCTATGCCTATCAAGCAACCTTAAACCAAAAGCTCTCACAAATCTAGGTAAGCCACACCAATGTGATCCACAAACAGCCCCCTGATGCTTTCCATGTCTCGTGCTTTGAAATTTGAGGCCTTACATTGATATCGAGTACTTGGGACTGGAGGCCCTTTCCTAGAAGCTCCCAAGGGTATCAATGAGAGATAAAATGGTAGTGAGGAGACATCTTGGAAGGTACTCAAAGATCACATTACCAACATTACAATTCCAGCTAGTTACCATAGAAAGAATATGCACAACCTATCCAGGTCAAGTGCTAGGGTGAAAAGGAACCCCAAATGCTTAGAAAATGGACGAAAATGTTCCTCAAGGCTCTGAGGATGCCTCACGGTCTTCATTAGTTTCCATGTGATTTATGACTAGCAAGATTCATGCTTGACTAATTAATTTGTGTATGGACATCCTAGCTGGGAAACCAATTAGCTCCATTATCATATTCAGCTCAAGATCCTTCTTGCTCCAACTTCAAGACTTAGTTCAATCTGTACAAAAGGAATCGGTCATGTAGATGGATCGAGGAATATGTGTAGACACAGAGAAATAAGACGAGGCAATGCTCATTGTTTCCTATTTCAAACTAGCTGAACCACACCCAAGCTAGTGCAATCCCAGACACTAACTAGGGATAGCGTAATGAATAAGTAGAAAGTCCTGAAGGATTTGAAGGTGAAAAATTGCTAAGGGGAAGAGGGATGTTATGCTAAAGGGATTGTTAGGGACGTAGAATTTCTCAAGAAAGGAATCTAATGAGGGGAAAATAGGTGTCCCTCTTCTTTCTTCCAGCAAGTCACATTCATGGAGCAAATGTTCCTTTTTACAAACCAATAAAAGGTCCTTCAAAGGGGGTGTAGAGTGCACAGATCCTTGTATCTCAACGTACAATTCTGGAGAAAGCTGATAAAAGTAAGCCTCTTGTTCAATACATCATAATGTGAATGCCAATTGCGATTTACGCAATGTCATCCCTGTTGCGCTTTGTGGATAGTTGGAGCCATGTATGAGGGGAATCCGTTTGTGATGTTATCCATAGGAAACTTTTTGATAGAAATAGGGACTATTGATTGGGGGACTTGGCATCCCCGTGATCACACCGATGTGGTGTTGTTCGATTTACAAACCACCCTCCCATGGCAAGCTTGGTGATTTTGCATGAACTTTATAGACAAAAGATTAATTTACTAAGGTTGACAAAAGAATTCATCATTACCATCGTTATTTAATGAAATGCTATGTTGAGTATTGAATATGTCTTAATGGAGTCGATCAGTCCTAAAACGGCTCTACATTTTTTAAGGGACCTATTGCATCTTTTTGGAATATAGTCATGCAATCACATTATTATGTGATCCTTAATAACTTAAATGATGAGCTAATACAAATGGGTAAAATGGTAAACACAATACTGAAAAATGTAATGTTCCTTTCAAGCTCAAATTTAAGGAATTTGGATTTTCCCCAAAACCCTAATGCAAACATTGTTGGAAATGAAAACAGCCACATTTAGAGAACCTGATCTCTTATGACAACAAACTGATTTCATGCAAAAATTAGGGCAGTAACCTGTTTTAGGTCCACCAAACCCCTAAGCGACCTAGGGTAAAATTCAGATTTTATGTCTTTTCTACACACAAATCTTTAAAAATATATCACCAACATGAAACCCTTGATGAAAACATGTAAAATAAATGCTTCAACCATAAACTATAGACTGTTGGAACTAATTATTGCTCAAGAACAATTGAATCTTCAAAATTGCAATATCTTCATAAATACTTGGAGAAAAAATGCAAATGATAGCTCAAAATGGCCATAAAAATGGCAGCTATCAAATAAAATTAGAATAAGATTTTTCTAACCATTAAAACCCACTGAAAAGTGATTCTAAAATCTCCAAATGGCTAGATCAAAATGGAAATGAAAGTTGTAGCCCCTAAAAGGCGTGCCCTAGCTTGAATTTGTGCCTTGACACTGATAGAAACCCTTGTCGTTATGAAGTTCTAAATTTTGAAGCTTAAATGTGACTCTCAAATGAAGCTACCAATGCAACAAATGAGGTTTTTCGTTCCCAAGTGTTGTAACTATTGAGGGTTTTCATCCCCAATATGATCAATGATGGTTTTTATCGTCAATGATGAGAGAAAGAGGCAAAGCGTGCTCCAACTCCAAGAAAATATCAAGATCCCAAAAATGTGTAACCTTGTCCAAGCTAAGCAAAACCCTCATATAGCTCATATACGGTGTCAAATCTCTAAAACATGATCCCCGTGAGGACCGACCTCCTTAGGAGATGTTTCTCCTTTATCTTCAAGCATGCACTCCAAAGACCGACATCTTCATGAAAATATAAGTTTCTTTTTCTTTTCTTTTTTTTCCCATTCCATCTTCATTTTATTTATTTTATCCTTTTTGCCAACAAAAGAAATGAGTATTGAAAATACCTTTATATTAATAATAATATTAAGTTGCCCCTAAAATGGAGAATTGACTAGGCCCAACTTAAAATATTATTAATTATTTTATTTTAGAAAAGGGGACATTACAGTCCTCCCCTCCCAAATTTGTTTTCCTTCAAGCAAATGCAAGCTCACGTGCCCAAGTACCATGCCCAATAGACAAAGGAATGTTGTAGTTCTCAAAAAGCCTAAATTCCATGCATGTCAGTTAAATGGAAGAGATATTTTAAAAACAAGCTCATACACCTGTTGTTCCTCTCACTAATGATGGTCTTTGGTAGCCGGTAAAGTTTAACAACTTCGTTGAAAAAGAAATCAGCAACAACCTCAATTTCGCCTTCTTCACTTTCACCTTCAAAATAAGCATTAGCAACACTTCTCTTTGCATACTCAGCTGCACAAAAAATCTTCCGATCTGCTGTAATCTTAGTCATGGAGCAAAACATTGAGGAATAACCAGCAGCTTGACAAGTTAAAACACATTCCAATGTGGTATCTTCACTTACCGTTTCAACCTTGTCAACTACGGTGGAAGAGCATCCCCTAACCATACATATGAATGCAACTGAAATCATGTGGGGGTTGCTAAAAATGATGACGGCAATGTTAATGGTGGCAATTTGGCTCATGGCTGTCATGAAAGCACTTTCTCTAGAATTTGGAGGTAGTAACACATCATCCCGTGTCTCTTCCGTGCTTTGTTAGAGACCCTTTGCATGAAGATTCAATTTAGGAGCCCTTTCACCTTGCTTTTGCTGCACTACACTGTTTTTCAAGTGAGCTGCCCCATGAGTTTCATCTTTGGTTCCTTCATACTTCACATCATTCGCCAATCTCCAACAGTATTCTGCTCTCAATAGCAAACTAGAAAGCATTATTCAGCACTGTACCAAAGTAGACCATTCAAGAAAGTTGCCTCGTTGTAAAACGGCTTAGCTATCCAAAAATGACTGTTGGCTGCCAAGAAGGTGTCCCGGGATGCATACTTGCTGTTGTCCTTAGCTTCACCCATGTCTTCAATCTTCCTTGCTTCATCTTCCACTCAAGGGTTGAAAAGTCTCTATTTCCGTGCACGGTGAGATCACATGTGAACACCAACTCATCATTCTTTACTATGTCATATTCATCTTCAGCTGCAGCCCTATCATTTGCTTGGGTGAAGAGCAAACTCAGTTGCTGTTGCTTCTTCATACCTGTACTTGCACATGGGACAAACTTATTAAAGGAAACAAGGGTTTCCATCTTCCCCATTTCATGCCTTATAGACATGATGGCTAGCTCTTTCTCCTTGCTTGCGAACAACTCATAATTTACGCACAAGTGATGGCTATCCAATAATACAATTATTTTGTCCAATTTACAGTTGTAACCAAGTATTTCATTCAAAATTAAAATGACAGTGGCTGGAATCCCTCTTATGACAGTGGTAAGCATGATGCTTTTGTTAGTCCCTTTCAACCAAGTGGCTGGAAATTCTTCTGCAATTGACAACAAAATGGAAAGGGGGCTGGAAATGTTGTGGACAACAAGTGAAAGGAAGGTACAACAATTGTCATACTGAAAACCCTTCATGAATCTCCTCAAAAACAATGTAGTGAGGGCTGGGAACAAGTCCTTATTGACTGAAAATGCTCCGAAAGATTGGAAACTATCCCTTCTCATGACTATCCTCTTTTGTGTGGCACCAAACATAATGTTGGACAAGTTGGCATTTTCTATAACAGCAGTACAAACATTTACGGCAGCATGTTTTAAAACCCACCAAACAAAACTCTTATTACTTCCAATCATTCCTCCAATTCCCAACTGAGTTATAATGCTTGGGACAACAAGATAACATCCATCTTGCTCACTTTCAAACACAAAATTCATGAACTCAACATTTACTTTTATCGGAAGACTTATTCTAAGGCATGTGCATTGAAGAGGAGCTGAAAATTCTTATGAAATGATTGTTGTACAAAAGATGATAAATGTGTAGCTTACCATTTGCCTTCCCAAAGCTAACGTGAGTTGTTGGAACCTCTTGGTGCAAGGGATGATGAAGCCATTTTGTTGCATCTCATCCTTCACAAGGAGTTTCAAATGCACAACAATCTCCATATGATTCCTCATAAATTTCCCTTCTAACCATATGCATGGAATAAAGCGCTCACTAGCCATAGTAACATTGAACCTATCAAGGACTTTCTTTCTTGTGACTCAAAGGATATCCTGGTTCCCAAATTTTTATGCATAAACAATTTAAAACTTGTATGAAAGTACCTATGTGCTCTTTGCTACACCATGTATCCTTCACTTTCTTCCTTTGTTTCAATTGCTTCTCATGATGACCACACATTTGCATATGGTTGTCCTTTTCATCATGTTGCCCATGATGAAAACAAATCAGGAGTGGCATATAATGAATCAACAATTTTGAAATACTCTTATATCTTGGGTTGTCCTTAATTTGTTCACCTTCCCTTTCCGAATGAAGCTTGGTTGATATATCTTCCATACCTCCATCCTTGTGACTCAAAATTACTGAGTTAAAATCAACATTCTCCTTCCCCTTAGGCTCTTCATCTTCAACAAGTGAAGCCCTTTCCGCCTTGACTTCATCCATACTTGGTTGACACGTGTATGGAGCACATTCAAAGCTCTTGCTAGGGTCATGAACACCATTAACTTGCTTCTTATAGGTTCTAAAAATTCCAGCTAGCTGAAAATCAACATTAGCAACTGGTAAATCTTTTTCATGTGTATGCCCCTCAATATGGTCCTCCTGGAACTCCACCTCAAAACCCTCTAATTTTTCCGGTTCATGTCCCATGATTTCTTCCTTGACCTCTTGAGGTGTTGATGTAACTACTACCTTGGTTGGTTGTAATGTCCCCTCTTAGGACAATTTAGAAAATGGAGAAGTACTTGTCAAGATTAAGCAAAGAATAGATAAACCCTTTTGCTTCAACCTAAAATATCCCAATGTCAGCTATTTTGAACCCAAATGAGGATTGGAACTAGCCAAGGTGGTGGGATAGATTGGAAGAAAACAATTGGAATTTAAACATTCAAATCAGTTTTTTTAACAGCTGAAAAATGTTTAATAATTACACCCCAACTGCTGCAATCTTCCAAAATTATTTCCCGCTTAACCATCCAAACAAAAATCTTCAAACTTTGGATTTTTGGCCACAAAACTATGAAGAATAATATTCCAAAATTAGATTTTTGCACAGCCAACATAAAACCCTAATTTTGCCCTAAAACATTAGGTCGCCCAACACATTTAGGGCATCAAATCAGCTCTAAAAATTATGAAGTTAATTTCTCCTTATTCCTCCTAATTTCTACAATCAAAACCAATATTAAATTGATCTCAAATTGCCAAAATGCTAGCAACTCCAATGTGTTTGCAAATACGTTGCTTTCATCACCTTGATAACTAGTGCAGATAACTTGCTGTTTATTTAGGTGCTACCCCTGAAAATGGGAGGGGCCTTATGTCAATAGTCGAGGCTTATAAATAATCTTACCTGGACAAAGGGAAAGTTGGGGAGTAACTTCTGGTACATATTTTTTGGTTCATTTCTAGGGTGTGAGTGTTTGATAGAAAAGCAAAATAAAGTACAATATTTTCGTAGAGACTCTCGTATTTCCAATGAGATCCTTGTCTGTTAAGTTTGAATGTTTCTGATCACCAAAACTTGACAGTCCAAAATTATCTGATGAAGATATGCTTTGTTGTCGCTAGGGTTGGAATAAATGCTATAAAGTTTAGCATTCTAGCTCATAGTACCCGTACAATAACTCTGTTGTTTGCAAGTCGATGTTCTCGATATGACATAATTGATTAGACACAACAATATATAGATCTAGCATAATCAATTTCAAGGACATGGTTGATCAAGTTACTACTAGTTCTTGAAATCCAAATCATATTCTTTTCCTCCAAAAGAACAAATTTGAATCTACATATTAACTCAGTCATGAAGGATCTCAAATCCTTTGTTCATGCTCTAATATGCTAGAATATCCCTCCATAATAAATGCTATAATATGCTAGACCATATGTTATACCATATGCTAGAATATAGAAGAAGCCTTTCTATTTAGTGCATCGTACAATGCACAAGAGATGCTCACCAATGGAGAGAACTATGAAGATCATCAAAATCATTCTTCAATAACTCAGATCAAACTGAAGCCATCAATGGTATGTGATTCCTTATGCCAGTGTTTTGGATCTATATTGGTCATCACTTTGAGTATCTGCTGCCAAGAATTGATTTGTACAGCTATGTCAAAAGGTGTCAATCAAGGTAGAATGTCCAATGACCAACCTTGTTGTCTGTAGTTGCTTGAGGGAAGTTTTGCATATAACTGCAAGTAATAGATGAACTATGTTAATCCTTAAGGCTGTGTGCATTTTCATTTTCTAATTAAATTAAGACAGGCTCTCTTGCTAACCAAGTTTGCACATTGAAAACCAACTACAGAGATTGCAATTATCTTGTAGCGCTAAGGCTTGCCAAGGTGTGTATTTTGATAAATAAAAGTAGTATGAATTCACCAAATTGAAATAGTAGAGATATTTTCGGAATAGCTGATACTCATTACATGGCTGGTTCGTGTCTTATTATTGATAGTATGCTCATTAAATAAGTGTGTTACTTGTTACTACACGGTTGGCATATGAACCTAGGGATCTAGTGCATATTTTACTTTTACCGTAGGTAGGCTTCATACATACACTAGCTTTCTCACATTGAATTTGGTGCCATGGATTGTGGCAGGGTGTCTTTGCGTTTAAAACATAGAACATTTCAAATAAAGTTTTGCACCTGAATGGGCACGAAAGTTATAGATGTTTGATTTTCATCAAATGTTTGCTTTCAAAGTTTTAGGTGTATTGATTTGGGAGCATGATCATGCAAGGACCAAAACAATAGTGCAATTATAGATGTATCTTTAGTTTCCTATCGGATCAAAACAATAGTGCAATTATAGATGGCCATCTTTAGTTTTATGATATACTGAAAGATCGTGATATAGAAACTATAGAGTAAAATGCAACTTAACTTTCTTAAATAAAGAACCTAAGAATGATGCATCAACTCCATGTTTTTGCAATAATGAGTTAGTAGCTATAGTCTTATTTGTCAATGTTTTGCACTAATACCCAAAGGTTGGAGAGTAGTAATTTATAGTCATCTTATTATCACCTATAAGATAATGTCTCCTTTATGTATGCTACACGTTTCCTGTAGTTTTTTATTTTTTTATCTAATCAATGGAAGTGTTGCTACCATTTTGGTATGTAGGCTAGTGTAATGTCCCTTTCTGTGCTGAAATTGAAAAACAAGCCACATGTAGCACAAATCCTGATATTGATAGTAACAGCCAACTGATTTTATGCAAGAACTAGGGTAGCGACCTGTTTTAGGTCCACCAAACCCTAAGTGACCTAGGGTAAGTTCGGATTTTTGTCTTCTCCACACAAATTTTTAGAAATACATCAACAACACAAAACCCTTGATGAAATCATGCAAAATAATTGCTTCATCCATAAATTTTAGACTATTGAAACTAATTAATGCTCAAAAAACAACTGAAACTTCAAAATTCCATATCTTCATAAATACTTGGCGAAAAAATGAAAATGATAGCTCAAAATGACCATAAAAAATGGTAGTTATAAAAAAAATTAGAATAAGATTTTTCTAACCATCAAAACCCACTAAAAAGTGATCCCGAAATCTCCAAATGGGTAGATCAAGCTGGAAATGAGTGTGGCAGTACCGGAATAGGCGTGCACTAGCTGAGAATTTGTGTCCTTGGCACCAATAGAAACCCTTGTCGCTCTGAACTTTTGAATTTTGAAGCTCAAATGTGACTCCTCAATTGAACCACCCATGTAACAAATGAGGGTTTTCATCCCCAAGTGTTGTAACTATTGAGGGTTTCATCCCCAATAGCTATGTTACCAGGGTTCATCTCCCACCCTCCCATATCCCCTGAATATGTACTCGGTACAAAAACATCCAGGGTACGTCTAGGTATGTACCGGATACATCCCGAGTAGGTTTTGATGTACCCGGGATGTACCTAGGACGTACCCGCATGGTTGGGCAATGGGACGGCTCTAAAAAAGTTTATTTTATTTTCTTAACTCAAAAACATTCCATTTTTATTAAGGACTAGACTAGGAGGGCATGGCAACCACAAGGAAACCTAGAGATTGTTTAAAATCCCTCTAGTTTATTAGAGAAAATATTCGAACGATATCAAGAATGTTTGAAGTAATTATTTGGGATCATCGCAATTAGTCAAAGAAAGAATCTTTTCATAGAAATTTGGACATATATCTGAGCCTCTGCACAAGTTATTTATGAGATCAAATCTCAGGTGATTTTCAATACTAACAGAAAAATTTGAAACCACAAATTGCATAGCTTAAAGTTTCAAAGAGCATCCTTTCCCAAAAACTGTCAAGGCACAACATTGACTCCTTCCCGCTTCCTTAAGGAGGATTAGAAGGTGATTATGAGGGTTGTCAATCCTCGTCATTAATAATGTCAATCTGGGTTGGTGTCCAAAAGCTGTATGCATTAAGAGAAGAAGATCTTGGAAAGCAGCTCCCTTAAACACAATCCAAACTTGCATAAATTGAAAGCACACATGCGGAAATTTAAATGCACACTTGCAGAAATGTAAACACACTTGCATAAAGGAAATCACACTTGCAGGAATAAAAAGACTTGCATAAATTGAAATTGCTGAATTGAAATAAGCAAAATTAAATGAAACACCTGCAGGTTTACAACAGACTGAATGTTACAATACAAAGAGAACAACACAACAAGATGATAATTACAGGAAAAAGAAATAAACACAAATTATTACAAAATAAAAACACAAAAATACAGATCCATCTTCCTTAGAATGAGTGGCCAGCTCATTCCTTGAAAGAGGATTTAAACCATGCTTCGAGATCTTAACTCAAAACTGCAAAATATTGGAGAGAAAAGAATAGATTCATTTCTTGGTAGTAAAACATTACATATCTGACTGTGCAAGGTTGCATTTATAATTTATGCGTCCAACCAACTCCGTATTTTGGGAGATAGAATCTGATCTTATCTTTATTCTAATCCTAACAACTAAGATCTCCATCTCTACAAAATATGGAGAGAGATATATTATTGGAGTCAAAATCTTATCTCACTTATTTTAGAAAAATTTGCTCCCAAATCTTCTCCTTTTTTGGTAACAAGAATCATAATGATTTTATTCTCCTACATTATTAGAAGGAGATTTTTCCTCAAAAGATGATTTTCACCAAATATCTTTCCCGAATTTTCCATTTGACTTTGCTATTTTTGATTGTGGAACTTTTGAAGCTTATCTGATACGTTTTTTCCTCGGATTGTAGTTCACTAAAAGTTAGATATCTCTTCATTGGTAAAACCTGTAGCAAATCTGAATGAAGTTTTTGCTAAAAACATTTCTATGAACAAAAACCTCTCTCAGATTTTCCGTTTGACTTTTCTGTTTATGGAACTTTTAAGGCTCGTCTGATACACTTTTTCCTCGGACACCAACTCACTAAAAGTTAGATTTCTCTTCATTGTTAAAACCTGTAGCAAATTTGAATGAGGTTTTTGTTAAACACATTGCTATGAACACAAACCTCTCTCAGATTTTCCGTTTGAATTTTTTGTTTTTGTTTATGGAACTTTTAGTGCTCTTCTGATACACTTTTTCCTCGGACTGCAACTCACTAAAAGTTAAATTTCTCTTCATTGTTAAAACCTGTAGCAAATATGAATGAGGTTTATGTTAAACGCATTGCTATGAACAAAAACCTCTCTCAAATCTTCCATTGGATTCTCTGATTTTTCACAATTCCTCAAAAACTGTCATTCCATTGATGCAGGTTCCGAAGCTAACGCTTTCATTTCTTTTATGCAAGTTCCGGAACTAAATCTGCTTTGTCCACGAATTGCAAGTTCTGGAACTAACGTCATTTTATACCTTGCAGCTTTGTTCACTGTTTTAATTGCTTAAAAATATAAATAAATGAATTGCAAGTTCTAGAACTAAATGTTATTCGATTGATCCAAGTTCCGGAACTAAATCTGCAAGTTCCGAAGCTAAATCTACGAGTTCCGGAACTAAACCTGCGAGTTCCGAAACTAAATCTGTGAGTTCCAGAACTAAATCTACGAGTTCCGAAACTAAACATGCGAGTTCCAGAACAATCTGAGATCAAGACACCACAAGTAGCTGATTTATTTTTCAAAGAAGTATTCAGACTTCATGGGCCTCCTAAAAACATAGTGAGTGACAGAGATAGCAGGTTTTTTAGTTTATTTTGGCAAGATCTCTTTCATTTGACAGGAACCAAGCTAACTCTTGGTACCAGTTACCACCCTCAAACAAATGGCCAAACAAAAATTGTGAATAAGTGGATTGAGGGATATCTGAAGAATTATGTAGTAGGACAGAAAACAGTATGGATCAAATGGCTCTACCTGGGGAGCATTGCTACAGTACATCACGTCACATGTCAATTGGTATGACTCCATTCAAGACCTTGAATGGTTATGATGCTCTTACTCTTGTGGATTTAATCATCACAGACAGTAGAGTGCTAGGGGCAAGAGACGTGGTTAAACAAAGTCAAGAAATTTTGAAGTCACTCAAGGAAAATCTCCAACGAGCACAAAATCAGCAGAAGTTGCATGCAGATCAGCATCGTATTGAGAGGAATTTTGAGGTTGGAGACATGTTTTTCTTGAGGTTATAGCCTTACCGACAATCTTCTCTCGAGAGGAGAGGAGCTGAGAATCTCAAGCCTCGCTTCTACAGACCTTAAAAGATTAGGTGGAGGATTGGGGAGGTTGCTTATGAGCTTGAGTTGCCAGAACATAGTAGGATTCACAATGGATTTCATGTTTCCTACCTCAAAAGGGCAATTGGGTAACACATCACTCCTTTAGCATAGTTGTCTCCTCTGGATGATGAAGGTAAATTGATCTTGGTTCCATAGGCCATCATTGACATCATAGAGAAAAAATTGAAAAACAAGAGCATAACAAAATATTTGGTGCATTGGAAAAATCTCCCAATAGAAGATGCTACAGGGGAAGGTGCAAATATCCTTGAGCATCCCAATATGCAATTGCTTGAGGGCAAACAATTCTGGGAAGGGCAAACCTTCATGTCCCCCTTTCAAAACTAAAATAATCCGGAGACCTGTAGCCTATTCCTTATTTCCGTTTTATAAGGGGAATAACAAAACTAGAACAAAAAGAAGCCAATTTTAAACAAAAACCAATAGCGAGCCATAGAGGAAAAGTCAAAAAGACTTGACGACAGACCACCACAAAAAATCTAGACTCCTATAAATTCTACATATTAATCAATACATTTTTTGACAAATAGCCAAAAAGGAAAAACCAATAGAAACAAAGGAGAAAGGACAACCAAAGGTCAAAATTAGTTCTCCGAGGCCTTGCTGCGAGCTCTGGTACTCAGCCTGCCATCCTTCCTACCAGCCACTTTTATGATAACATGATTTGGTATTTTTTCCTCTTTTTCATTTGTCTGAGTGTTCACGAGCTCCTTTATGCTAACCTGATCCTTGTCTTTAACCTAGGTATTCACCGCCTCTAGGTTAGAGCCCTTGTCTGTCTCAGAATCATCACTTTCAGAACTACTAAGCATGAGCTTCATGTTGGGCTTAGTATCCACCCTGGCCACTTGATCTTGTAAAATAGAGATCCTCTGTTCCTACATAAAAAAATCTCCTGAATACCCCCAATCCTCTTATGTTGGACATCAATCTTGTGTTGACACTCCTTCAATTCCTAAATGAGATTCTTGTTTACAGTAAGGATAGTATCAGTAGTTGATTCTGCATGCAGTAGTCTAGCTTCCCAATCCATGAAATCCTGATCCCTTTTATAAAAACTCTCACCCACATTCTGACCTCCCTTTTTAAGATTTCACAAAGCATCCAAAACCCCCTCATTAGGGTCAATCCCTTTCCTTTTCCTCATATGATTGAGGGCCAAATTCAAGGTTTCATGATATGACTCAGGCTGAATAATTTATGTAGGCTAGGTAGGAATAATGGGCGGTCTTCTTTGGAAAAGTAGAAGAATCAAGCCTTAATGAAGAGGGATGTCAATTTTCTTGTTTTTAAGTCCTCAATAGTGGAGAGCAGAGACCTATAGAGGAAGAAGGCCAAGCTTATGGTCTGGTTTCTACGGAAGAAATTAAGAATTGAGAGATGGGAAAAAATCTTCCGAAATTTCCCCTCTAAGGTCAAGTATTTCATGACCACAAGACAGACATCAACCCATCAGTCAGGGAGGCAGGTACAGTTGATACCATCATCATAAGCCACAATGTTCTCTCCAGCTTCAAAAAAGTAGCAATTTCATGTTTTTTGTGGGTTTTATCCTTAAAGATTTTAATCCCCTCCATTTTCAGACCCGTTATCTCAATTATTGCTTCCTCATAGACCCTAATTTGAACCCCTCTAAAAGTAAAACCCCCATCAATCCAAGCGTTGCCAAAATCCACAGAGAGAGCAGGGTCATTACCTTTTAGACGATGAATGTACCTGGTGAAGCCCCCTTTGTGCAACAGTTTCCACAAGGCATTGTCATTTTTCAGGTGAAGGAAAGTAGTAGGTTCAGTGTGGACCCTGTTGCCTCCCATGGATCTTTCAAACTTTGTAACTTTGAACATGCAGTAGTAATCACCAATCTCAAAAAACTTAAGAAAATGCCAAATGAAGTGAATCGTAACCATTTTCAAAAAGAGAAAGATATTTTCAAAAACCCAAGCGTGAGAAACTTGGTCATCATCATTAGACCACCTCCTAATTCATGTCATCATTAATCAAATTATTAATGGATCCCCAGGGAATACATGTCCATAGCCATTTGATCAAGTCTATTATGTCATTACCTTGGTTTGTCAGGGCATATGCAGGTTTATTTCCAGCTCTTTAGATGTGTTGAAAGTCCACTTTATCCAATGATGTTAAGATACCACGATATTCCTTGATCATGTTACTGAGCTTCCACCCACACTTACTCTGATCCTTAAGAGCGTTAATCACACACAAGGAGTCACCTTCTATGATGATGGATTTTAATCCCAAATATTTTCACATCATAACCCCTAGAGCATAACCTTAGCTTCTAATAGTTATTAATATGATTACCAATGGGTCCCCATGTAGGCACAGATGCAAATGCCCCTATGATCACGAATCAGGCCCCCTCCTCCAGCAACGCCATTCATCATTTTTGTCGAGCCATCAAAGTTGAGCTTGAAGCTGTCATTCAAGGGGCTTTGACCATTTGACATTTTGGTTAACCCTCTTCTTCTCAGGATTGTTAGGGATGAAATCCATGCACCTTAGATATATTTTTCCCAATCCGGATAATTTTTAGCCTGTTTGGGCTTTAAGATCCGAGCATTGTCTTTAAGGGACTGTCTCACCTTTTCAATCACCTTCTCCAAGCTGGAATCCTTGTTCCTGAAAGTCCTATTATTTCGTTCCAGCCATAACCCCCATAACGTGTGAGGGAGAGCAAGTTTCCAAATTTCCTTTACTAGAGCATTCTGAAAATTGAAACACCATTGATTAGGCAGAAGGGCCACATCCCCAGGAAGGACCATATTCACCTTAAACAAACCAAGGACAGCAGAGAAAACTTGAAAAGAAAAGGGACATTCGAGGAAGAGGTGTTGAATAGACTCTTCATTACATTTGCAAAAGCCACATCTGCTAATTATGAGCATTCCTCTTTTTCTAAGCATGTCCATAGTAAGAATATTACCTTTAACAACTTCCCAAAAGAAAATATTGATTTTGGGGATAAGATTCTTATTCCAGACCTTCCTCCAAAGAGTATTAGGTTCAATGTGTTCAAAATTTAACAAATAACTAGACTTAACACCATACTCCCCCTATCCACGGTTCTCCAGCTCAACTCATCTTGAGCTTTGTCATGGGGAATATGGTAATCCTTAAGCCTCTTATTTAAATCTTGAAAGGGTTGAATATCCCCTAAGAAGTGGGGGGGAGGAAGGAGGGATATCCACTTTCTCTCTTCATCCCAATAATTACAAACCAATTCTCCCTGTTCTTGAGTGAAAAAATGCCAAAGCTCACTCCATGGTTCAATCAATTTCAAGGCACTATCCACTATCCATGGGTCCTCCAAAATTTTATCTTAGACCCATCTCCAAGATTCCACTTACTTCCCTTTATCAACAACTTTATGGTTTGGCAGAGGTTATTCCAGAATATATAACCTCTAGGAAGCTCCATATCAGAGAAGAGAGACAGAGTACCGCCAAAGGGCCACAAATATTTCACTTTCAAGATGTTGACCCAGGTGCCCTCCTCTCTATGCAATCTCCACCCAACCTTAGTTATAAGTGCTTGATTCATGAATTGAATGTTTTTTAATCCCAGACCACCCCCGTCCTTTAGTTGAGTGACTTTATCCTAAGAAAATAAAGGGATTCTATTCTTTTCCTCTGATCCAGTCCATAAAAAAAAGTTTTTGTATGCTCTCAATATATTTATTGAATTTAACTAGTAGAGTGAAGATGGACATAGTAAAAACAGCAATGCCCTGTAAGCAACTTTGAAGAAGCTGAATTTTTCCAGCCTATGAGAGTAGTGTACCTTTCCAAGAGGCTAGTTTTTTATGAAATCTTTCTATTAGTTTATTCCAGCCTTCTTCCTCAAACCTTTTCCCACAAAGGGGAATTCCCAAGTAAGTATTAAGGATATTCTTGATGTTGCACTCCAGAATGTTGGCCGGTTTGTTTTGTTTCTCCTCCCCCACATTAATGAAGAAACATGAGCTCTTTCTAAATTTAATCCTCTTCCCCATAGATTTTTCATAATGTTTAGTGATGCCTTTGATAGCCCTGGCTTCCTGAACAACAACTTGACCCATAAGAACCGTATCATCAACAAACTGCTGCAAGCATTGGTTTTCAACTCCATGAGCCATTTTCATACCTTCCATAATACCAACTCTTTGAGCCCTAGAACATAACCTTCTCAAAGTTTCAACAACTATTATATATAGGAAAAAGGGGATCCCCTTGCCTCAATCCCCTTTCAAATTTGAAGAAGCCATTGGGATTTCCATTAATTAAAATAGAAAATCTTGGTTCTTTAGTGCAAGCTTGAATCATTTTGATGAAGTGGGGGTGGTATCCCAACCGAATTAGGAGGGAGTACAAGAAATCCCAAGATATTCTGTCATAGGCTTTCTGCATGTCCAGCTTCACAATCATAGCCTCCCTTCCTGAGAGCTCCAATGAGTGTATCTCATGAATAGTAATTATGTTGTCCAAGATTTTCCCGTCAAGCACAAAGGCCCCTTGATTTGGAGAGATGAAATTAATAGGAGTCTCCCTTAGTCTGAAAGCCAGAATTTTTGAAATGAGCTTATACATGGTATTGCATAAACTAATAGGTCTAAAGTCACCAGGGTCCTTAGCTCCTATCTTGTTTGGGATGAAGGCAATAAAAGTGTGGTTGATTTGTTTGAGCAAGCTGCTAGATCGAAAAAAATCTTGGACGGCTAACACCACTTCTTTCTTAACAATATCCCAATACATTTGAAAAAAGAAAGCAGGGAAACCATCTGGCCCTGGGATTTTTTCCCCTTCCATAGCATCAAGAATATATTTTATCTCATCCTCAGAAGGGGTGGCTATGAGTTCACTATTTTCAACTTGGCTAATAGCTAGTTGAAAAATATTAAGGATCTCCGCTCTAGATATTTCATCTAAATGAAGATCTTCAACAAACAAGTTCCTGAAGGACACAATAGTAGTAGAGATATCCTTATCCTCAATAGCCATTTCACCATTGTCTTTCTTTATTTCTTGGATTCTTCCTTTGTTGGCCTTAATAGTAGCTGAGATATGGAAGAATTTGGTGTTCCTATCTCCTTCTTTAAGCCAAGTAATTCTAGATTTCTGCTTCCAATATATCTCTTCTCTATAGAATATTATGGTATTCAGTAAATAGATATTTTTATTTTAATTGTTCCTCCTTGTTCCATGGCTTCTTCCATAGCATGAAGATCTTATTCTATTCTACTTTTTTGGAGAAAGATATTGCCAAAAACTTCCTTGTTCCAAATCTTGAGATTTACCTTAATATTTTTAAGCTTGGCAGCCACCCTGAACATGCTATTGCCTTTGATTTCCAAACTCCACCATTCTTCTATCATTTTTTCCAACTCCGATGAGTGGTCCACATTTTTTCAAACCTGAAAGGTCTTCTAATAGGTTGCTCCCTAATATTGAATTTAAGAATCAGAAGATTGTGATCCGAACCAATGTGAGCTAGAGAGGATAGAGTATATTGTTGCTCCTGGATCCATTGGAGATTCACAAGAAAACGGTCCAATCTGATTTCGATCAGGTTCTCCCCTTCACACCTGTTGGACTAAGTGTATTTTGAACCACCAAGATTCAAATCCATCAAATCATTCCACCCCAGAAAATTTCCAAGGTCCTCCATACTCTCAGTAAACACATTAACTCCTTTCTTTTTTAAAGGGATGAGAGGAGTGTTAAAATCACCTCCTATAATCCAGTTTAGATCACTAAACATCTTTCTAAAGGTGGTCAATTCTTCCCAAAGCAAACTTCTACAGTTGTAGTATTAGGAGCATATATATTAGAGAGAATAAATTATTTTTTAGAGCTGATTTCAATGAAACATATGGCTATATGATGCTGACTATTGATGAGGGGGAATCCTTCCAAGCTATTCTTATTCCACATGCACAAAATACCCCCAAAGGCCCTTGCAGATGGTTGACAGTGGAAACCAACTCCTTTCCAAAAGAAAATCTGAAAATCTTTCATCCTATCCTGATTCATCTTAGTTTCTTGTATCATTATAACATTAGGTTTCTCCTTTATTTTGAAATTAAAAAAATCCTATGCTTATAGGGCTGGTTTAGGCCCCTTATATTCCAAGATAAACAAATCATTTAGAGTGAGAGGATTTATGACCTACCGACAACGGTTTTTGCCGCCCCTCCATAATGTCCTTAGTAGCTCTCTCCCTTTTTTCCTTTTCAGACAGTCTTCCTGGGGATGCTTTATTGGCACCTACATCCACCTTTGATCTAGTCCTCGGGGTTGGTTTTCGTTTTGGAGATGGTATATAAGTTGTCTCTGGGACATGGATCTCAAAGCAAACCTTTATGGGGATTTCTTTTACCACTTCTATAACCTCAATGTCTTTCACTTAGATTTTCCTTTAGGGTATTCTCAGAGGACTCAAGATCACGTTGGATATCCTTCTCCACTGTAGGAATTTCCTCCAAATTGATGTCTAAGATCTTGAACATATTACTTACTAGTAGTGATTCTCCTATTCTTTCAACAAAAAAACTTGCATCCATAGTATCTGGGACTATGGATCCAACAATACTATCCTCCTAAAAATCTTCAAAGACCACTGCATCTTCATCCTTTTTAGGATCTTGATTTGCTTCAATCTTGTTGACCTCATCCTAACCTACTTCAACTACTTCTTCTTCTTGTGTTCTGTACTGGGTCTTCTAGAATCCTGGTCCTTAATCTCCAATGGTTTACTTATCTTGTTTCCATGTAGGATTTACCTTTGATGGTCCACTTCCATTTGGTTGCATGAATCCCTTACCTTTCAGATCTTCCTTATTAATGCCTTTGTTTTTCTTAAGTAGAGATTTTTGGGTAGCCTCCTCTTTGGCTTTAGGAAAATATTTTATATTGTGGCCTACCTTGAAGCAAGAGAAGCACATAAATGGTGTGAACTCATAGTCAATATTTTAAGTATGAGCCCCCCAGGGTCCCTTGATCTCAATGCTTCTAGGTAAGAAATTTTCAGGGGCCACATTAACACATAACTGTGTAAAATAGTAGTCTAGTTTTAGCACAAGTGACCGGATCTACAATAACCAAAGCCCCAATGACTTTTGCGATCCCCTGTAGAATATCCAAATCCCAATATTCTAGAGGTA
Source organism: Taxus chinensis (assembly GCA_019776745.2). Taxonomy (NCBI): domain Eukaryota; kingdom Viridiplantae; phylum Streptophyta; class Pinopsida; order Cupressales; family Taxaceae; genus Taxus; species Taxus chinensis. The sequence continues at coordinate 416,004,358 of CM034154.1, forward strand.
AGCCTAGTAATCTAACCTCTACAGGATAGTCTTTAATGATTGTTTCCAACGGGTTGAATCAAGGATGCCATTTTTGAACCAGAACCACCACCCGACCCATGAACCATGGACCTCCAGCAAGGATTCGTAAGAAATCCTCTTCCAAGGATAGATTAATCACAAAGAAGGCATTAACATACGTTGTTATTTCCATTGAACCTTTGGGCATCCACTTTCTATTAGCCCATTTCCTAAACTCCTCAATATTTGGTATGCTACTAGGTATCTTGGCTAAAATGGTATTGCACATTGAAGTCTTCACCCGATTGGCTAGTTGTTCTAGTATTTCCAAGAAAACACCATTTTCATTGCAAACAGGGTTGAGATTGATAGAAGATACATGTTTTTCTGCTTTGTTGACCACTCGCCGCGCCCACGTGATAGGGGGTCTCGTGTCTAGCTCCGCCTTGTCCCTTTCCGTACTAAATTGTGCATCCTATTTTAGGCAGAAGAAAGAAATTCAAAATAGAACGGTGATTATAAAAGGAAGAGTTGGGAGGAAGAAGACATCCATATGATTGTTATCGAACCCTTCTTTTAGAGGTTAAGCATTCTATGTTCAATTTTTTCTCCCATGATGAAAACCCTAGGAGTACAAAGATTCAGAGGACGAAAACCCTCTTCTCTTTTGAAGTGATTCCATCTAGGGATCGCATTTGAACCAAAGATTGAAGTTTATTTCTAGTCCCAGTTGGTTAAGGAGGACTTTTGAAGATTTTCAGTTTGCTACAGTATTTTGTACCAATGCTACAGTATTCAATACCACTACTACAATACCACCACAACTGCATATTTCGTGAGTTGGATTGGTTGTTTATTCTAGTAGTTTGAATAATAAATGAACCAAAGACTATTGTTGTACATCTTTGAATATTATATGCAAAAAGGGGTTTGTGGAACCGATGCTACCTATTTGATATAAAAGATTTAATATTAATGTTGTTTTTCAACATTCAGTAATTTCATAGTTTTCATTTTGTTATGAGCACAGCAATAATGCATGTATGTCAACTATTTGTGGAATTGCCAATGAATGGTTCATGTTTGCCAATTGTTTTTAAAAATGTCAATGAATATTTGTTATAGTTACAATTGTTCCTAAGTATAGAAATCAGAGAAATTTGCATAGATTATTGGTTAATTTTGAAAGGGGCATTACAAGAGCTTAGTCGTAGCAAGAGCATGTCAACACACAATGGTGTCCCCAGATTTCACCCTGAAATTTGGGGCTACCCATTTTTTTTTTTTAAAAAACGTTCTTTTAAAATAACGGGTCTTTTTGTGTTTTTATTGCCAGAAGATGTATGTATTACGTTAAGATATTCCCAGTGAATCATATGAGTCAATTTCGACAAATACCCAAATGCTAAAACTCATTTTATCCCTCCACCAAGTTTTTTCTGCAAGAAATTTTTATTTAATTATTTATTAAATAAATAAAGTTCCGTTTGAAGTAAATTGTGCTGCAGTTGAATCCTGATTGAAGTTTTTCATGTCAGTATTCTCACATCTCAATAGGGTTTTCATCAAGAATGAATTTAGAGCAATTGTCTGTAACTTTTGGCAACATTTTTCGTTTTTATTTATTTCTTTTTGCTTTTATTTTCAGTTTTCTCCACGGTCTGTCTCTTAAATTCCCCTTGGTCATTTTCTTTGTTCTGTATAGTTTGTTTAATTGCCTGGAACATCTGGAAGTCATTTATGGCCTCAGTAATGGAAAAGATTAATCCCGGAGTGCTGAATTTTTACCAAAAAAAAAGAATTTAAGTAGAAAAGGCCTCTTCTAGGCAAGTCGCACTTTTTGGGATAATAGATCTAAGTTGTCAGTGAGAATTTTGACAGCAGCAGGCAAGCGGGAATTTCTTGCCTGCCTAGTAGGTTACTTTTTCCCATCAAGTCAAATCACTTAAGCTGCTAATGGGAATTTTAGAGGTGGCAGGTAGGCAGGAATTTCCTACCTATCTAGCAGGGTGAAAATTCCCATTATAAAATAAAGAAAAATCACTTAAAGCACCGATGGGAATTTCTTGCCTGCTAACTAGCAGGGTGACTTTTCCCATCAAGTCGAAGTTTATCAAAGGAGGTCACCCATGCAAGTCGCACTTTTTGGAAGGAAGGACTTTAAGTTGTCAGTGAGAATTTTGGCAGTGGCAGGAATTTCTTACCTACCTTGCGGTAAAAATTTCTTAAAAGAAAATCACTTAAAGCAGGAAATTTCTTACCTGTGAAAAAATTCCCATTATGAAAGTCAAATAACTTAAGCAGAAAAAGGGATTTTTGGAGCTGCATTGCAAGGTGGAAATTCCCATCAACTTTGAGTTCTTATTTTTAGAAACTTCCCTTGCCAAAAAGTGCGACCCACCTTGGCAGTGAATAACAATGCATTTAATAATATTTATTAATGGTTTATTCACCTAATTTTGGTGCCATAAATAGAAGGAAAGTCAAGGCAAGTGGAAGAGCTAAAGAGAAGTCAAGGATGCATGCTAAAAATAAATAAAATAAATTTATTAAAAAAAAATCAAAAGCATGCAGACTTGGGTGCCCAAATTGGAAGAATAAACATGACTTGTTAATTAATTAAATTGCCAAAAATAGGAAAAGATGATTATTAAAATTAGCATGCAAATGGATTATATAAGCATGGGATGCCATAAGGGAGAGACAATTCATTATTTTTGATGAAGATTGCAGCCCGGACAGGTTTTGACGCCAAGGGAAGGAGGATTTTGCATTAAAGACTATTTTCCACTGCCGGGAAGCTTCCAATTTTGGCGCCTAGGGTTGGAATAACCTAATTTTTGTTATTCTAAGTGTCTGCATGTTGGTATATGTGCCCAGGTGAATTAAATAATATTTTTGCTTGCTTTGCATGCAAGCAAAACCTCAAATTTTAGGGCAGCAAGCTTTATATGCAGATTTTGGTGATAAAAATCAAGTATTCATGCCATGGACTCCATCTTTGTCTGAATTAATTGCAAGTATTCATCACAGGTGCTCATATTAGTGAAAGGAAGTCTAAATCAATGTCAAATACATTGAATATATCTTCTGAATCAGAAGTTGTCGGATCTACACAAATCGATCCAATTACAAGGGATTCCGACATAATTAAAAGAATAAGAGCTCAGACAAAGATTGTTCGAGGCATGATGAAGCATGATGAAAGAGAAAGATCAACAAATTCATGCATAGCTTCCAGATTTGCTGACATCAATGGTACAGACAGGTCCTGAACCCATCATTGATTTAATTGACAGATCTATAAGCCAAAGACATCTCTCATGCGGGCAATTAAAAGTAAGCAGGATTACTTCAAGCTTCAAGATTTCCAATCACAGCTCAGTTGGCGTGACATTTGTTCTGGAAACCTGCAAGGTCTTTCATTCCTCTTTCCAGAACAGTTCGGGATGCTGCAGGAAAAACTAATAATTAGGTTGGATGCTTACAAATTTGATTAATTATTGCTTGAAGTTCTTTCCTACATGACCAGTGGTGATTGCAATTAGCAATGTTGGCAATAGATGGGAGAAGCACAAAGCAAATTGCGTGGGCAAAATGAATAGCAAGTAAAGTTCCCAAGGACTTTTCCACGATCTAATATGGTGTAGGAAGTTGATGATATCGCTAAATTGCTTTGCAGGTTAAACGGAGAAGCCAATACCCATAACTTCCATCATGGATGTGATCGCAATTTTTGTGAGAACCATTGAGATCAAGAAGAGTTGATTCAGTAATCAATTGGGTGGAGATCATCAGTGACAACATCGGAAAGTAGCTTTGTCCGAAGTGTGAGGCGGACGTTGCTTTAAAATGACTAGATACCTGGTATATGTAAACAAGATGGAATTGCAAGGTATATTTTCCAAATTGGATAGCACGGGGCATACTGTCGAAAGATCCTATATTTAAGTTCTTCCCACAGTTGACAGTTCTTGACATGCCATCAAAGATTACAGGGTGGTCAATGATGGGTTATTCTATGGATTCATCTGTAAATTAAATAGTGATATGGAAGACCAACAGGGTGATTCAAAGAAGCTTGGGAAGCTGTATCCTAGCATGGCTGTATCTTCATCCAGTTTGCAGACTTCACGTGATCTTAGGGTCAGTGGCTTTTCAGGATGAACCAGTTAAGTTGCCGAAGTATCCAAGCAACAAATGGGTCATCATGGAGTGGTGTAAGCAGCTCGTGGAAATGCATGACTTACAATCGAAGCGACACAAATCTACAGGTTGCTTTCAGGTCATCGTGGGTTATTACAGCTGCCAGAGCATCCATAAAGCTAGGGGAATCGAAGCAGAAATGGTTTTTGGATATGAGCATGATTTTTTCCTAGCACGATTGAACTTTGATCCATATGGGATAGCGAAGAAGACAAACTCCTAGGAATATTCGCATGTACCTTCGTTGGAAAACTTTTGGATGAAGTGCAGAAGTGATTATGAAGTCAGGAAGAAATATTGCAGCAAGTTATCAGCTCAACAAGTGTTTGATTATGGTTTAACACGGATGCCTGAAGATCTCGCGGATAATGGGCATGTGGTACTTGACACATACCATCAAATGGGAGGAGATAGAGCTGCTCTTTAAGAAGACCTTTCCTCAATCGTCGCACATTTAACCTTTCCAGAGGATATGTTAATTGCTGAGCACATTGTACCTAATGGATTGATAGAGAGGGGGAAGCAGTTAGAGATCGCAGTTTCCTTCCGCATGGATATCCTCAAGCTTATGTTGAAAAGGATGTAGTTGCGGGAAAATGAGATGGTAGAAGTGCTAAAGAACATTCCAGATGAATTGCCATGCTTATATAACCCGTGAAGAATTTATAATTGGTTATTGCAGAAGAAGATTGATGAAGCCAATGTCTTTTACATTAGATTCAATTGGCAAACTCATAAAGCTTCATGCAGATATTGAGGGTTATGTGCCTGGTTTAGAGAAGGTGAAGACTAACACTGCTACTTTGTCCAAAGGATTGCTGCGGTTCAAGATTGAGAAGGAAGCGGTTGCTAAAGTAGATGGGAAGTTACTGAGTCACATGTTTGACAAGTATATTCAATTTCAGAACAAAGAAGCAACGTAGAGTATTTGATTTTGGAATATTTTTAAATTTCTTTTTCCCTTCTCTCTCTTATTCTTATTCCACTATCGTGACAAAATTGTTAAAATAAAGTAATTAGTTAAAAACCATTACTTTTATGCATTATTTTGAAAGGTGAGTCCTTAATTGAGAATAGGTGGCTAAAAATGCAAAGCTTTTTTAGTCTTCAGATGCATGCCCCATGTAGAGATCCCATGATCCACTTAGGGGAAAGATTGCCAATTGTTTTCTTTATAGCTTCCACATAAAATGTCATGATTTCAGTTAGTTACTTTCCTATTTGTAATTTTTTAACCTACGAGTTAAAGGATCAGAATTTGTAATCAACATTCTTGTGTTCAAGACTTTGAGCTGAAACCCTTGATATTTTTCTGAAAGCTAAGGAATTGAAAGGAGGCAGATTTTCAAAGAATTTTGTGTCATTGGTGCATTTGTTTCTTATTTCTATGTAGATCTTTGCATAAACTTTGTGTTATCTCAGATCTAGATTTGAAACTTTCTTTTTATTTAAATTCTGTGTTGTGAGATCTATTTATTTCATCTGTGCATGAGACTAACTCTGCGAACTATTGGTCAGATTGCACATCTTTTTTTCTCTTTTCCCGGATTCAATTATTTCTCCCTTTACAAATATTTCCTTTACAGCTGCTTACTTGCTGCAAAATTGCCTAGCTATGGCTCACGAGCTTTGTAATTAAAGTAAAACCCACGACTAGTTACTCAGATCTACAATTGATAGAAATCTTACACGGGAGCCTCACTGGTAAATGAGGGAGATATATCTCATGACTACCTAGGTTTTCAGCTGTGCAGAAAATCTAGCCAACACCCTTCACTTTCCAGCCCACAAAATGTTATTTTCAGATCTGCAATTAATGTTTTATGACAACTCATAAAATATTAGAAAACCCTTGAAATGGATGCCAAAAACTTTCTACACAAGTCGATTTAGCAAAGGGAATTATCAGCCACATATATAAACATTAAAATGGTCAAATCATGGCCATATCAATTAAATAAACATGCTGAAAATTATCATATTTAAACTTGCTCAAATACCACCAATTTGCACCACAAATATTACCCAAACAAGTCGACTTGATGCACAATAACCAGCTGCTAAAATCAGATTGAAATTTTCACACAAAGCTCACAAAAACTATTATCAAACAAGCTTATGCATTCTTAAAAAATGGCAACTCACATATATGGAGGATAAATGCAAATAAATTATCAATTCAAAGCTCTCGAGGGTACACACACTTCACAATGGGTGGTGTTGATGAACATCTTTTGTTTTTTAATCACTAGTGGGCATACATTCTTCTTCAAGCATGAAGATAAGTTATAATAACCGTCAACATGCTAAAATGAGTGCCCATCTTCTTTTATATATTTTCCTTGCTCAATCTCCAAGGCTCCTTCTCCATTTTTGGCGCCAAAGTCCAGGAGGGAATATTTATTTAAAATTTGCCTGGAAATCACTCAAAACAAATATTAAATGCATGGGGAAATTAAATCAAAAGATGCCCATATGAATCAACCCAAGCTTAGGATAAATTGATTTATTCTAAATAATAATTATTAAATAATCTCAAGAAAATGTGACCTGCTTTGTTACTTTATTTACCTCTAAAACAAATAATTATTATCCCAAGGTAATCGACTTTGCATCCCTCTTATTTTTGATTTGCACAAGCTTAAAATATATTTTGACAGGTTAAAGGCCATATGTGCAAATCGAATTTCTCTTATTTTAATTTTTATTTGAAAAGGGGGACATTACACTGCACTTGTTGGTTAACATGTTGGATGTGTTACAGAAACTTCTACGCTTTGTGCACTTCATTTTTGGTGTCACTCAGATTTCACCCTGAAATCTGCAACTACCCTATCCGAAAAAATTTCGTACTTTTAAAATAATGGGTCGTTTGTTGTTTTTATTGCCTGAAAGTTCCTGTATTGCGTCAAGATAATCCCAAAGAGCCATATTAGCCTTTTTCGCCAAATACCCAGATGCCCAAAATTGTTTTATTCTGTCGTCGGGATTTGTCTGCGGGAAATTTGTATTTAATTATTTTGAGCCCCGTATGAGGCTATTTGCGCTCTGTTTTAACTCTATTATGAGCGAATATGTTATTATTCCTATGTGCCGGAAGGGTTTTAACTTGTTTTAAGTTTTGGGCTTTATTTGTAACTTTTGGCAATTTTTCGTGTTTTTGTGGTGTCCCGTTTCGTTTTCTGTGAAATTTCTCTGGAGCAATTCCTTTGCCGGGTAAGCCCGATTTTTGGCCTGGAGCAGCTGGAAAACATATACGCACATTATGCCCGGAGGAAGTCGTCATCGGAGGTCTGGATCACTGGGAAAAAACGAAGTCGTGCACAGAAAAGCCCCTGTGGGGATGGGCGCATTTTTGGAAAACAAAGGATTTAAGCTGCGATGGGAAAAATATAAGCCGCAAGCAGGGTGGGAATTTTATACCTGCCTAGCAGGGTACTTTTTCCTGTGTTATAAAAATCACTTAAGCTGCTGTGGGAAAAATAGAGGCTGCAGGTAGGTGGAAATTTATTACCTGCCTTGCAGGGTAAAAGTTCCCATGATAAAATAAAAGGAAAGTGACTTAAGTGAAATCATGGGATTTTAGTTCCTACCTTGCAGGGTAAATAATCTCATTGTCAAAGTCAAATCACTTAAGTGGATCATAGGATTTTAGTGCCTGCCTTGCAGGGTAAATAATCCCATGGTGAAAAAATTCTTAAAAATAGAATTACATGTGCAAAAAAGTGCGCCCCCTTTAGTGAGAGAATAAAAGGATTAAATTTGATTATTTTAATTAATCTATTCTTCTCAAAAAGTGCGCCCAAGCTTGGAGGAAGTCAACAAGTCAAAGATGGAATAAAAGAAAGGAGTTAAAAGCATTAAAATTAATTTATTTAATGGCTGCCCCCTTCCTCTCAAAAAGTGCGCCCCATTTGGGTATTATTTAATGTTTTTTAAGGCATTAAAACATTAAATTAATTTCTATTTTCAGTGGCTATGGTCAAAACACACTGTGAAGCTTAAGTGAAGTGATGTGTGAAGGATTAAATTGGATTAATTTAATTTATTGGATGGCTGTCCTTAAACATGCTATTTTTAAAAGAGAAAAACATAATTTTTAATTAATTAATTGCCTTTAATTGTTAGGGCAATTATTAATTATAGAATTGTGAAGGTTATATAAGCATGGGCAGCCATATGGGTGAATTATTTAATTCACAGGTAAAGAATTGCAGCCAAGAGGAAAAGTGCGCCCCCATTAGAGGAAGGATTTTGCTTAGACAAGGTGCAACAAGGCTAAAAGCTTCCAGATTTGGCGCATGCTTTGGAGGAGGTTGATCTTTGTCTACATAATTGTTTCCACAGGTGTTGATTGAAAGGATTCATGCTCTATTTATGTGCAAATTAAACACCAATTTTTGGGGCAGCAGGCTTGAAAAGTGCAGATTTTTACAATTTAAATTCACTATTCATGCTCCGGTGGCCATTTTTGTCTGAATAAATTGCAGGAATTCATTACAGGTGCTTTACAAAAGAAAAAGAGTTTTTATCAATGTCCAATACATTGCAAATATCCTCCGAATCTGAAGAATTGTCCAGATCTGCACCAGTATTGAAGAAATCCGGCCAAGTTAGAAGAAAAAGAATTATTCAGACGAAGATAGACAAAGCCATGGCGAAAGGAGATGAAAAAGAAAGCACGATGGAGTCATGCATTGCTTCCAAACTTGCAGACATAGGAGACACAGATCTAGGCCCAGAACCTCTTACCGATTTGATTGATAGATCCAGAGCGGGAAAGACTTCACTCATGCGTGCAGTCAAAAGCAGTGGAATTATCCGAGCTGCAGCTTTTCCATGTACAGCCCAATTGCCAGAGTTCGTGATGGAGTGTGCTAGATCTTATCATCCTTCATCCAGATCAGTGCGTGATGCTGCAAGAAAGACAATAATTCGTTTGGACGCAAGTTCATCAATTATTGTTTGAAGATTCTAGTGCGAAAGGTGGTGACTTCTATTAGCATTCAGGATGCTGACAGTAGATGGGAGAAGCATAGAGTTGATTGCGTGAGCATAATGAATAGCCGATACATAAAGAAGCCTAGATCTCCTTTAAAGTTCCCGAGAACTCTTCCACGGTCCAATTTGGTGCAGGAGGCAGATGATGTTGTCAAATTGCTATGCAGGATTGAATGGCAAAGCGAATGCCTACACTTTCCGTACATGGATGTATGCTTTCATCAGGACCATTGAAATCAACAAGGTTGATTCTATAATCAATTGGTCGGAAATTATTAGCAACAACATCGGTGAGCAACTTCGGAACGTGAAGCGTACTTTCAGCTTCAAGATGACTTCATACTTGGTGTATGCTGCAGCTTCACAAGGTGTCTTTTCCAAGCTGGATAGATGTGGTGTTCTTTCTAAGGACCCCATTTTCGAGTGCTACCCACAGCTTACTACACCTGCGTGCGAGAAAGACTTCAAAGTGATCAACGATGACTTCTTCTACGATTTCATCTGCAGGCTAGACAAAGACTTGAAGGCCAACAGGGTAAGCAAGGAAGCGTGGGAAGCTGTGTCCAAGATTGGCAGTCTATTCATTCAATTTGCAGATTTCACATACCTCAGGGTTACGGGCTTTTCTGGAGAACCAATAAAGATGCCCAGGTATCCGAGTGATAGATTGATCGCCATGGAGCTGAGTAGGCAACTTGTGGAGTTACACGACCTTCAGTGAAAGCGGCACAAGTCTACGGGCTTCTTCCCAATCACTGTGGGATATTACAGCTGCATTAGCATTCACAGAGCTCGAGGGATGGAAGCGCAAATGTTATCCGAGTATGAGCAAGAGTTCTTCCCTGCACGGCTGAACTTCGATCCATTTGGAGTAGCCAGGAAGACAATCTCCCAGGAGTACGCACATGTGCCTTCGTTAGAAGATTTCTGGATGAAGTGCAGAAGTGAGTACGAGGTTAGAAAGAAAGATTTCAGCAGGCTATCAGCAAAGCAAGTGTTCGACTTTGGACTAGCGCGGATACCTACGGATCTTAAAGATGATGGAAACGTGGTACATGACACTTACCATCAAATGGGAGGAGATAAAGCTATATTGCAGGACAACATAGGAGGCTGCCATACACTTGAAGAAAGATCTGGAACTGTGTTGGTGAATACTTCAAACTGGCTGCTGACGAAGGGATATTGTCTTAATGAAACATTGATGAATCAAATCACGGGCAACTTCGGCGCAGGGGATTCCCTCAAGCGAAAGCATGGAGGAGAAAGCAGCAGAAGGTCCGAGAAGTTGAAAGTACACAGAAGATCTCAAGAAAAAGAGAAGATCACTTCTATGACCGTAGCTTTGACTCCGGCTTCTCCAGCACTCAGTACTTCACCAACTATTGCACCGCAGTAGCAGGACAACTTCCATACCTCCATTGAATCTGGCGACATTCGTCTTCTCTCCTCAGCCACTCCGTTCATCACCCATGCCAGAGGATACGTTGAAGCTACAGATGGCAGAGTTCGAAAAAGCTTTGTCCTTGGATGATTCAGAGGATGGCAGTCATAACACTGTGGCACTTTCTGACGGAGAGGATGCAGAGTGGGAGATGGTAGTGCACTCAGCGACTTCTCACTCTCCGAGAAGTAATTTCTCGGAATGGTTGGCTTCGCAGTTGGTTCCAGAAGCAAGAATGGAGATGAACTTAGAGGAGCACGACTTGTAGCTACTCCAGGATTTGAGCAGGAGAGACAGAAGGCCTAAAGCTGCTAAAGCAACTTCTAGGTTGATCATCGAGGATTCGGGAGAGAATTTTGTTGAGATATCAATTCCGACAGAAGGAAAGATAGAAGAGGAGCTCACGGCGGAAGATGTGACAGTAACCAAAGTACCCCTCGGTCAAGCCACCACTGAAGGATTGAAGCAGGACACGCAGACATTGATAGATGCTTTCTTCCTTAGGCTTGACAGTGAGAAGGCGGAGAAAGAAGAGTTGCAGAGGCAAGTATCTCAATTATGTGAGATCATAGCCAAGGTTGCTAAACCTTCCATTCAGCCCATTTCAGAGCAGGTGAGTGATCATCTTATGCAGGAAATGGAGGATGCAAGCAATCAAGTAAAGACTATTGACGAATGGAAGGATTTGATTATTCGTCAAGCTTCTGTGTACAACTTGGAGAAGTGTCAGTCCGCCTAAAGGTTATGGATGATGCAGCAGATCAGCTGAAGCAACTGATGGCTAAGCATAGAAGGCATGAATACAGTTGCAGAGAGTAACTTGAGTATTTTGGCCGAGATCAACAAGCTGCCGGGAGATGTATTGGTTGCAGAACAAATTGTACAGGATGGATCAGTCGAGAAGGGGAAGCAGGCTAGAGTTTGCAGTATCTTTCCGTTTGGAGATCTGCAGAGTAATTGCTGAAAAGGATGCAGGCGCTTGAGAGTAGAACATCAGATTTACCAGACAGTATCATTTCTTTCACTGAGGAAAGAGTGGACGGAGGTGTTACTTCATACGTGCGGATTGTTTCTAACGAGGTGCATGATTCCCTGGAAGGTTCTCTTCTGATGGTGCAAAAGAGAATTGATAAAGCTACCAAGCCTTTCACGATGAATTCTATCAATAGATTGGTGGCGCTGCAGGCAGACATTGCGAGGTTTGGGCCGAGTTTGGAAGAGGTGGAAGCATGCAGCAAAGTGTTGAATGAAGGGTTGCTGCAGTTCAGGACAGAGAAGGAAGCAGTGGCTAAAACAGATGGAAGGATGCTGAATTATATGTTCGACAAGTATATCAGATATCAGAACAAGAAGAAGATGTAAACATTACAGCTGGCATGACTTCTTCTATTCTTTCTTCTTCTATTTTCTATGTTCCCAGATGAAATTGTAAAACTTCTAAGTTATTGGTTTTGCAACCAATACTTGAAGTCATGTGGAACCATTCTATTAGTTAAGTGATACATGTGTCACTTAAGAAGAAGTTAGTTGAGGATGATTGTCAAATGTCATCTTTAGTTGTTGTTCATACTTTAGTTCAGTTTGAGTCTTCTATTTGTACTTTCCCTCCTACATTCTATAAGTAGGAGAAGAACCTCCGGGTTAATGATCAATCAAAATTTGTAAGCAGCAATCTTGTGTTTTAGACTGTGTTGAACCCCTGAGAACAACTTGAAGCGGAGGAATATAAAGGAGCAGGTTTCCGAAGAACTTTGTGTCACGGTGTACTTTGTTTCTTGCTTTGAATCTTAGATCTCTTGATAAACTTTGTGTTATTTTAGATCTGGATCTAAAGCTGCCTTTGCTTTATAATTTTGTGTGTTCATATCTATTAAGTTTCTTCTATGTGCATGCAATTAGCTCTGTTATCTACTAATTGGGATGCACATCTTCCCCATTTCTTCTCTGTATTTCCTTTACTTCTTTCTTCTATAATTTTCCTTTCTTAAACAGCTGCTTACTTGCTGCAAAACTTCTTAGTTATGGTTCATGAACTAAGTGGTTAAAGTAAAACCCCCTGATAGATAATAACACATTTATATTGACAAATCTGACACGGGAGCCTCACCGGTTAAATGAGGGAGATTTATCTCATGACTGCCTAGGTTTGATGCTATGCAAAAAATCTAGCCAACTGCAACTTTCTTCTTATTTCCTTTCCTCTTTTTTTTATTTTCTCCGACAAAGTAATTGAGCAATCAATTAAATTATAAAACTTAAATGATTGGTTTAAAAACCATTATTTGAATAAGTCAATTACTTGGAAAAAGGTGGCAGACATGCAAAATAGAAGGTTTTATTTTTCAGTTATAAATCATGCATGTCATGCAAAGAGGAATTCCAGGAGGAAGATTGCCGACTATTTCCCTTTTCATAGCTTCCGCATGCAGGAATTCATTTAAAGCTTTCAATTTGTAATTGCCCTTTATGCACTATAAATAGAGGAAGAACCTACAGGTTAAAGAATGAGAATTTGTAATCAGCATTCTTGTGTTCCAGACTTTGAGCTGAAACCCCTGATTTCTGCAAGCAGAGGAATAGAGAAGAGTTTTCCGAAGAACTTTGTGTCAATGGTGCATTCGTCTCGTATTTATTTCTAGATCTATTCATAAACTTTATGTTATTCTAGATCTAGATCTAAAAGTTTCTTTTGCTTTGAATTCTGTATTTCATGATCTATTTGTTTTAATCTATGTGCATGCGATCAACTCTGTAAACTATTGATTGGGTTGCACATCCTCTCTCTTTTCTTCCTGTTTCCTATTATTTTTATTTTCTGCAGATTTTTCCTTTCTTTTACAGCTGCTTGCTTGCTGCAAAACTATCTAGCTATGGTTCATGAGCTACATAGTTAAAGTAATACCAACAAATAAATATTAGGATATATAACTGACAAAATCTTACACGGGAGCCTCACCGGTAAATGAGGGAGATTTATCTCATGACTGCCTAGGTTTTTCAGTTGTGCAGAAAATCTAGCCAACACACAACAGTACCAAATTCGTGCACCCTTCCAGGCCTCATATCTTGCAAATGGTGCATCAGATGTACATGTCATTTTGTTTAACTTGACTAATTTTTAGTGTAGATATTACATTTGTTGGTTTGAACACATGTTATTATATGAAAATAACATATTTGCAGTGGGCCCTGTTAGTGCAGAATCACAGCACCCCCGAATGGCCCGGGTGTGAAGTGGGGCATTTGGTGTGATTGCACAACATGGGGCCATCTCTCAAGCTGTGGGACTTACAAAACTTGAGATGGACCTCCGGAGAAAGCCGGTTCTTGCTTTCTAATCTACCTGCCACAAGCTACTCCAATGCAAGCAGAACGTATTCTATCATAATTTAACCATTCCAAGGGGACAAAGAGAGAGAGGGGGTGAAAGAGCCTACACTAAGCGGTGATACACCAGAAAAGGAAGTGGTTAAATCACAGACCCGACTGCCTAAAGTGGAGAGAGGCGAGCAGAGGAGAGGGTGGACAGAATGCACCACGGTCCAGAGATAGATTTCACACAAAAAACCACTTCAAAACCTATTGAACACAGCTCCCAAGACCTACAACGAACATCAAAATATGCACAGTATACCCTGCAACGATGAGAGGTAAGAAGAGACAACAAAATAAGCCAAGGATGGACAGATGCATCACGAAACAAATTTTATTGCTCCAAAATGTTACACAGTACATCATCAGTGGGCAAGAGGCAAGAAAACGCCATTACAGAGCCAGGGGAGGAGGCTTAGACTCCGCATTCTACCTTAAGGAAGAAAGAGAGAGGGGGGGCAGAGGAGAAACGACCAACCATTTGAATATGCCCCTTCATTACAATATATAGGAAGAATAAGAGAGAGAAGAGGGAAGAATTTGAATCCTACTTCAACCACCATCAGATATGCATTGAATCCTGCTTCAAAGGCTCAACCACTATCAATCAATGCCCCTTGTGGATCCGCCCACAATCTGTCATGTCTAGTTCCCTGTCTGCTTGGTGTGCCAAGGGAAAAGAACAGCAGATCAAATCAAATTCAATCCGGTTGTTGGAGCAAATCAAATTCTATATTAATGGCCTGGGAGACGTTTTCCTACTCACCCACCTGGCCCTATTAAGAATGATATTTTATGTTTCCATGGCGTAGAGGGTATCGAGACATTTCCAAAAAGTCTTCTCCCGCCCAAATTTGATTTTCCTGCCCAAAGATATGGCCATTTGAAGATTAGGGTCGTGGGTGTGCAATATTTAAAAGAGTCTGTCCATAAAGGGTCCACATGGCAGCCTCGCGCTTCTTGGAGATTCGGCCCCTACCTTGCGCTCCTGAAATTGTGTCGGATTGACATGTGGCGGCTTCCATGGGCTCCTTTGTATTTTGCCTGAGTCCTTCATGTTTGCTTAGCGGGGCTAAAAGTCTGACCCTAGACACGTGGAGGCTTCGCACTCATTTGAAAACTACCCCTAGATTTTACCTTTGGAGTTGCGTGGTCAAGACACGTGGAGACCTCCGCTTGCTTTTGGACTTTTCAACGGCCGACTGCACTTCTTCGGACTCTGGGACACATAGCGGGTTGGTGCTCGTTTGAAAACCTACTAAGGATTTTACCTTTGGAGATACGCCAAGCTGACGCGTGGCAGCTTCCGCTAGCACCTTTATACTTAACCAATTTTGGGGAACGACCAATTTTAAGACATCTGCAGAAAGGCGCATGAGGAAGGCGCGATGGGATAGAAAACAGGCGCGCGGGAGGAAGGCATGGGAGGCGCGCGCGCAAGAGGGAAGCGTGAAAGGGGAAAATGAAAGGAGAGCAGAATGCAAAGGAAGAACCAAGAAGGCACGCAAGGGCGGGCGGAAAGAAGGTGACAAGGAAGCAAGGCACGCGGCAAGATGAAAGCGCACGAGAGGAAAGCAAGGAGAATGCGTGCGCGTAGGTGCGCGCGCCATAGAAAAGAACGCATACTTGTGGAAGATAAGTATGGAAGCAGCGCGCGAACATCCAATTGGGGAAGGACACATGACAGCAGAAAGGAAAGAGGGCGCGCCACAGGAAGTCCCGGAACGTAGCCGATTCGGAAGGCGTCTGTGGAGGGGCACGCAGAAGAATTGCAAGGCGCGGGCAGCGCGCGAAAGGGCTACAGTCTATGCAAAGTGCCAAATGAGCAAATTTGCGGGCGCACAACCTGAAATGTAAAGCATCAGAGTTAGAATGAAGATACAAGTTATCCAAAATAACTAGGGGAGTTATTTGGATAACAGGTCCTTCCCGGCCTCTATTGGGAAAAGTTTTCAACGGGCCTTATCTTTGAAACATGCCTCAAAAAGCATTCAAATCATTGATCATATTTTCTTTGTAATGTACTGAAAATGATTTTTTAATGTTTCCCACTTTTCGTACTTTGTTCACAAGGGGAAAATGTTGTAACATTGCATCATTATAAGCAGTTGTGGGGTTCATGCTATTTTTGGGTATTTTCATTTCATATTAAGGGTATTTTCATTTCATATTAAGGGTATTTTCAAGGCATTTTACTACTTTTTTATTGTAATGACTTCGGGCCATGACCTTCACACCCTCGCATAGGCCAATAATAACCTGTAGTCAGAAAACTCTATGGTGTTCTTTTAAGTATCTACACTTCAAGAGGATTTTGTCACTTATATTGAAGAGGAGGTCTGTAATGTCCCATTCTCAAGCCTAGTTCATTTCAAAGACCTTGGGAACATTCCACTTCCCATGGGCTAAAAGGGAAAGAGCAAGGGAAGTATTTAATGGCACGATTTTCAGTTGCTTTTGTAGCTTTGTATTATTTTTTTATGTAATTTTCTAATCATAGCTTAGAGAAGTCAAGTCGGTTCGAAAAAATATAAAAGCCACTTGAAAAATAATAGAAAAGGGAACTCATATGTCTCCAAAGAGGTCGGTTGTAATGTCCCCTTTTCTGGGACATTACTAATATCTATTTTCATTCGCATTATAACCCTTTGGCATGCCTAGTGCTACAAACAGGAGTCTCTAGTTAGTTTAAATGTGCACATAGGATAGTTTCTTTTATTATTTAATTAAAAATAATAAAGTGCACATAGTCTTCGTTTTTAAATATTTTATTGTAATGAGAGTTTATGTTTTCCCTCCAAAAGGGAAAGGTTGGTCATTGGATATTGCACCCCTTAATTCTATAAAAGGAGGTCACATTTCTTTTAGTGGGTTATGTTAATTGAACTTTTGAAATTACTCCATGCTTGGAGAAATGGGATGTATGCCCTAGCTTTGAAGCCTTCTTGCAATCATTGTTGAGTGAATCTATGCATTGTTTCTCCATTCTAAGTATTGGCAACTTGGTTTAGAGTATTGGTGCATTCATTTGAGGGTAAATCTGCATTGTATGTGAAGAGTTTTGAAGTACTTTTGTGACTGTTACTGCTACTGCAATTTATTTAACCATAGTGACTGGGATTGGGGTTTATTTTATATTGTTTTGGTGTCATATGTGCTAGATTTGCAATCTGATCTGTGTTAGCATTATTATCTAAGTTTGGGGCAGTTATTTGGAGTGTTTTGAGGCTAAAGAAGGGCTGATAATAATTTATATAATTTTATGTAACCCTAACGACTTGAAATCCATTTTCTGGGGCTGTTTTGGAGTGGTTTTGTTGATCAAAAAATTCATATTCTTAATGCAGTGGAAAGCCCTAAATTTATAGTTTATTTTACATCTTGATTCATGGAAAAACACTGAGTATTGAGTGAGTTATGAGTTTTAGAAAATTTTAGTTGTCTGCAAGCTATCTAGTTGATATTAATTAATATTTATTTCAGATCTGCAGTTTGGGATCAATTTAATATTGGATTTGGTTGTAGAAATTAGGAGGAATAAGAAGAAAATATTTTTAGAATTTTTGGAGTTGACTTAATGCCCTACATGTGCTGGGCGACCTACTTTTTAGGGGAAAATTAAGGTTTTGTGTTGGCTGTGCGAAAACTGATTTTTGCATATTATTCTTCAGATTTTTGTGGCCCAAAATCCAAAGTTTGAAGGTTTTTGCTTGGATGGTTAAGCGGGAAATAATTTTGGAAAATTGCAGCAGTTGGGGTGTGATTATTAATTATTTTTCAGCTGTTAAAAATCTGATTTGAATGTGTTTAAATTCCAATTGTTTTCTTCCAATCTATCCCACCACCTTGGCTAGTTCCAACCCCATTTGGGTTTGAAAAAGCTAACATTGGGATATTTTAGGTTGAAGCAAAAGGGTTTATCCATTCTTTGCTTGATCTTGATAAGTACTTCTGCATTTTCTAAATTGTCCTAAGAGGGGACATTACATTGGTCCTCTTTGGGAGGATTTTATTTTGGTTTTGGCGCCACCTTTAGATATAAAAAGGGATCGCTTGGATTGGAGAAGGAAATGCTTGCTTTGGAATTCATTTTCTCGAAGTTGGAGCACGAAACTACTCTCTGTTACAATTGAGGATGGAAACCCTCTTTGCACTTGATTTGAGAACGAAACCCCTCAATTCTTCATTGGTGATCTCATACGGAGGTCACACTTAGTGTTGCATTCAGATTTTCCT
Source organism: Taxus chinensis (assembly GCA_019776745.2). Lineage (NCBI taxonomy): Eukaryota > Viridiplantae > Streptophyta > Pinopsida > Cupressales > Taxaceae > Taxus > Taxus chinensis. The sequence goes on from CM034154.1 coordinate 416,022,617, forward strand.
TGGTAACATGTCATTTCCAGCTCAATGTAAACTTTCTCCTAGGGTGGCAACTTGCATAATGGAAGGTTTTGGTGATATCTAGTGCACGACACTCTTTTCTTTGTTAATATTTGGATTGTTCCTAATTTATAAGTGTATTTACATTTTACGGATTGAACTTTGGGCCTTCGAATCATTATTTCCGGCCAATTTTGTAAGTGGGTTTGCTGCTGTTATAAAATTTATTATTATACTTCAGCTAGGATTCTAAAACCTCATTTCTTAGTTTGTACTTGCTCTAAAATAATTATTATTGTTCCCTACATGCTTGGATGGTGTAAAAGTGGTATGGGTGGTGAATAATTGCAATTTTCCTCTTGTTGTCATAAGATTTCAGACTGTTGTAGCTTGCTGTTATAAATTTCAGTTTACTATGATTTGAGTCGGTGCCATTTCTCTTTTTCTTCTAGCTCCACCCAAAATTGTCCCAGCCTGGAGGGTATTCATGCATAAAGAAAGAAGAATTTTGATCAGCCACTTGAAAGAGCTAACATGGCCAACAAAGGATCTGAAGAGGCCAAGAATGATAGACTTATCAAAGGGCAAGAGAGGTCGGAGGACACTGTGGATTTGCTAGCCCTAACCTTGCAAAAACTTCAAGAGCCAAGACATCACAATGGTGAGAGCAGTTCGTCAGGGATTCATAATGTGAGGCAGCCCCAAGGGTCAAACTTTGGATTCGTTGCTAGGCCTTTCAAGCCTACCTTCCTCCCAAGCAAAGAAGTCGTTATGAAGGTTTGTAATGTCCCCTGTTGGCTCTTTGGATCCTGAGTGAATTTCAAGCAATTCCAACACTAGCATGCAAGTCTTAAGAAGATAATCCAAGGACTGTGACTGCAGATCTGAATGTAATTAAGACAAAGCGACTTGGTTCATAGAGAAAACTATACCAAATTCGTGACAACAAGAATGTCTCCTAACTCCAATGTGACAAGCAGATTTTTGGGAGGTAAAACCGTTCAAAAACAAGAGATAATGAGATCATACAATCCCAGTTGGACAGCTGCAATAAATTACCAGAAATGGCGACTATGGGTATGAGGGAAACCCTTGTAAATCAGCAGCAAATAAACATATCTCCCACATGAACATATATCATAGTTTTGTAGCAGTCCATTAATACATGAAATCGAATGTGTAGGGCATAAATACACAAGTAAATATGACCCAGAATGCTGTAGATTATTATGGACTCAAACAGCTCTATATTTCCTTCATAAGGTTCTAAAAATAATACATTTGAAGCCCAAAAGTACAGAATGAGTGAAGACAATTAAAATCAGACTTGGAAATGGTCCTCAAACACCATGGTCTCAGCAAACATTGAGTTGCTCCACATGACTAAAATGTAATAACACTGCTGCCATAAATCCTCCAGTCCTTTATTATTGCCAAAATTCAACATAACAGCTGAAGTTCCTTTGAAGCACAATAAGATTCCCTGTATGGAAATCTCTCTTCTTCTCTATGAGGGTTTTCGTCCTCTAGAGTAATTTTGCAAAGCTCAAAGCTTAGACAAAAGTCAGATTTTTATAAAATGAGAATGAGATGCCCTCCTCTAAGTCAACCTCTCCTTTAAATAGGCAAAGTGACCCAAAGGAGCCTTTTTAACCCCCAATCAGCTTGCAATACATTTCTCTATGCAAATTTTCCCCATTAGGCCTAGTCGCATTTTTGCCTAGGGAAAATACAATATGGTTTTGGGTCTATTTTCCTTCTAGGCAGCTAATATAGTCTTTCCTAAACAACTCGCCAATTCTCCTAGGGAGGATACAAATATAATATAAGACCCTATGCACTCACCTAGAGATTACAACAATTGTTTATAGGTGCATTTTTTTACTAAGTCAAATAAATAATTATAAGTGCTTTAATATTTGTCTTTTATTTTCTTTTAGGCACTTATAAAAATTTTATTATGACTTAAGTCACCCTCGCACACTTCCTTTGGCTGTCAGGTAGACAAAATGGGCCAAAGGTCTTCGATGTCATTATTCGAAAAAGAGGGACATTTCAAGGTTGAAACATAGCATTCAACGGGTCACAACATTGCGACCAGTAATGAGGGGTTTCATCCTCAAATCAAAGGAAAAGAGGGTTTCCGTCCTCAATTACAAGAGAGATAAAGCAGTTTCATGCTCCAACTCCAAGATAATGAATTCCAAAGCAAGCATATCCTTCTCCAAGTCAAGCGACCCCTTTTTATATCTAAAGGTGGCGCCAAAACCAAAATATAATCCTCCCGAAGAGGACCAACCTCCTTGGAGACATGAGTAGTGAGGTGAGGTTTTTGACAATCTTTCTCATGGGTTACCTCCAAATAGATGGTTTGAGCACACTATTGAGTTGGAACCAGGTACTAAGGCAGTAATTACTACTCCATATCGTCATCCTAGACTCTACAAAGAATAAATTGAGAATGTCATCAAAGAGCTCTTGGAGATGGGTTACATAAGGCCTAGTTCTAGCCCTTTTGCATCTTCAGTTGTTCTAGTAAAAAAGAAGGATGGGACTATGAGAATGTGCATTGATTACTACTTATTGAACAAGAGGACCATCAAAAATAGGTATCTCGTACCTATGATTGATGAGCTACATGGAGCTATATATTTCTCTAAGATAGATTTGAGATCCAGGTACCGTCAAATCCGGGTAAAAAAAGATGTTTACAAAACTGCTTTTAGATGTCATTTTGGTCATTTTGAGTTTCTTGTGATGCTTTTGGTTTAACCAATGCCCCCGCTATATTTCAATCATGTATGAATCATGTTTTTAGGGAGCAATTGAGAAAAATTGTATTGGTATTCTTTAATGACATATTGGTTTATAGCAAAACATGGGAGGAGCATCTCCAACACTTGGATGTGGTGTTAGGAATTTTGGAGTAGTAGTCACTTTATGCCAAGGAATCAATGTGTGAATTTGGTGTGACTGAAATTTTATATTTGGGGCATGTTATCAATGCCAAAGGTGTTCATGTGGACCAACAAAAGATCATAGCCATCTTGGATTGGCCTCCACCCACCACTATGTCACAATTGAGAGGATTCTTTGGATTATGCAATTATTACAAAAGATTTGTCAAAGGTTTTTCCCAACTTGCTGCCCCCTTGACTGATTTAACCAAGAAAGGAGCTTTCAGTTGGTCCAGAACAGCCCAAGATGCATTTGACAACTTGAAAAAGGTAATGAGCACATGTCCTGTATTTGCTATTCCATATTTTTCAATTCCTTTTGTTGTTGATTGTGATGCATCCAGAGATTGTATTGGGGCTGTTTTGATGCAAAACTAGCATCCAATTGCATTTGAGAGTAGAAAACTCAAAGATGTTGAGAAAAGATACTCTATTTATGATAAGGAAATGTTGGCAATCATGCATGCGTTGGTGAAATTCTAGCAATATTTAATTTGTGGCAGATTTGTGGTGAAGACAGATCATAATAGCTTGAGGTATTTCCTCAACCAAACTGATTTGAATGAAAGACAACAAAAATGAGTGAGTAAAATTCAGTCTTTTGATTTTGAAATTGAATTTATGCAAGGGAAAAATAATATAGTGGCTGATGCTTTATCAAGGAAGCCATTTTGTTGTTCTATGACAAAAATTACAGTGGATTGGAGGGTTGTTATAACAGCAGAATATGCAAAAAAATCAGTTTGCTAGTGTTGTCCTAGAAGGGGAAATTGATGATGAAAGATACAAGGTAAGAGATGGCATTATACTCTACAAAAATAGAGTGTATTTGATTCCGGAATCCAAGGTAAAAGATAAGATTTTAGAGGCTATGCATGATTCTTCTTTGGCTGGTCATTTAGGGTAGTTTAAGACACACAAATAGATTAGAGAAAAATTTGTTTGGAAAGGGCTCAAAGGGGAAGTACTTCAACACATAACGGAATGTCTTACATGCCAACTAAGCAAAGCAAAACATGAATTTCCAAAAGGTCTTTTGCAACCTCTACCAATTCCAAATCAAAAGTGGGAGAGTATTTCTATGGATTTCATCACCGGTCTTCCCACGGTTCAAGGTACGAGTGTTATTTATGTTGTGGTGGATAGATTGACTAATTATGCACATTTTTTCCCTCTTTCCACTAAGTTTGATGGGCCACTAGTGGCTGGAATATTTTTTAAAGAAGTTTTCAGACTTTATGGGCTGCCAAAGAACATTGTAAGTGATAGGGACAACAAATTTCTGAGTTCTTTTTGGCAAGAACTCTTTCATCTTTCAGGTACAGAGTTGACTCCTCGTACAAGCTACCATCCCCAAACGGATGGACTAACAGAAATTGTCAACAAATGGATAGAAGGGTACTTACGGAGTTTTGTTATAGGTCAACAATCAGCTTGGATCAAGTGGTATTTGGGGGAGTTTTGTTATAATACTTCCTACCACATGTCTATTAGTATGTCACCCTTCAAAACTTTGTATGATTACGATGTTTTTTCTTTTTTGTATGTTGTCATTCCAGATAGCAGAGTTCTAGGGGCTAAATATTTGGTACAGCAGAGTCAAGACATCTTGAAAGCACTCAAAGACAACCCCTTACATGCCCAAAAACAGCAATTGTATGCGAATCAAAAAAGAGTTGAGAGGTTATTCGACGCAGGAGATATGTTTTTTTGAGGTTGCATACCTATAGACAATCTTCCCTCAAAGGGAAAGGATCTGAAAAGTTAAAACCAAGGTTTTATGGTCCCTACAAGGTCATAAAGAAGGAGGGGAATGTTGCATATGAGCTAGAACTTCCAGCACAAAGCAAAATTCATAGTCTTTCATGTTTCATGCCTCAAAAAGGCATTAGGACAGCATGTCACTCTGTCCATGGAGCTGCCCCCCTCTTGATGATGAGGACAGATTGCTGCTAGAACCAGAAACTATCATGGATGTTTGTGAAAGGAAGCTAAGGAATAGGCTCATCAGAGAGTATATGGTACAATGGAAGGGTTTACCTCTTGAGAATGCTACATGGGAAGATGCAGCAATTCTGAAGCATCCAAGCTTGTAATTGCTTGAGGGCAAACAATTTGAGGAAGGGAAGACTGAAATATCCCCTTTTCTAAAATAACAGGTCGAAGACCCTTAGCCCAATTTTGTTTCCCAACGGCTAAGGGAGGAATAAAGAGAAACTTAGTCATGAATTAATTATAAAGTGCAGCATAAAATTTTATTATTAGCACTTTTATTAGTTTATTAATGAAAAAGTTAAAAAAGAAAAAGAAAAAGTGACTTTATAATTTTGTATTTTTCCCCAAGGAAAAATGTGACCCATGCAGAGAAGGGAAAAAGGCCAAAGGAAATATTAAATAAGGGAAAAGAAATATGATTGGTTGTGTTGGGTGCCAAAAAGGCCAAAATAAACTTTAAAGGGAAGTCGCCATGGAAGGGAAGCCATCTTTTTGCATATGATAATTTCTAGAATTTGGTATAAGCTTGCATGCTTACCATCTCAACTCCAAAGGACAAAAACCCTTTGAAGTTTTTGCTTGAGAGGACGAAAACCCTCTTTAGCCTTAGAAGAAGAACGAAAACTCTTCTTCTCTTGTGTTGAAGGCTTGATTTGCCGATTTGGTATTGATTCCAGCTAGGGTTTGGAGGGAGAACATTGTTGCTGAGTTCTACCTTTGATTTCCTGCACTTATGTATTGGAGCGACTTATATTGTGTGGAGTCTTGAATGATATAGGGCTTGTTCTGATCAGATCTAATTTGTTGTTCATTAATCAGGTTTTTTGGAGCCAAGATCAGCTACTTAACCTATTTTTTGGGCCAAGGAAATTATATTTCCTGTTGTGTTTGTGAGTTGTGCATCTACAGATTTTTTTAATAAAATTCTAGCCATCTATTTGGTCCGAATCTGGTATTTTCTGAAGTTTTTATAATAATAAAATCAGCTGATCTATTTTTGGTAATAAAAGTGTGGTTTTACTTCAATTTTTAATGCTTTCAACCTTCTAGGCAAGTCGCATTTTTTGAATAAAATTCAGATCTGCATTATATTAATTTTGTATTTCTTCTAGATATTGCTGATTTAGATCAGATTTGTGGATAATCCGTTTGGGATTAAAAATTATCCATTTGGGGACATTACATGCAACCAGTTGTTAGGGTTTGGGAATTTAATTTCAGTTTACAATATGGTTTTGTGCAAGATCCTTTGGTGTTTAGATTCATCCCAAAAGGGACATTATAAGAGCACTAGAAGTGTAGAGTCATTAACAATCTTAGTCGCAGGTTGGTTTCTCTGATATTAGTGACAACATCCATAAACTACCATAGATCGGAATCAGCCATAGATTGGGATCGGTGTGATGGGTATCTTGTTGTTCAAGTCATTGAACTGTGTAAAAAAGAAAATATACCCTATCCTAGAAACAAGATCTAGTATAGTACATCGAGATCATGTTGGTTGCCTAAAGCATTCCTGCAAGCCATCATCCCAACAACAAAAACAACCTAGTAATGAGGTACTCGGTGATGGATTGTTGACAATTCAGTTCTGGTCCTCTTCCATATCTTTTTCTATGAGGAATCTCGCCGTTCGTTGTTTGGCCCAATGGTCCACACCTCTTCCTCTAGTTGTGCAGCAAATGGACCCATCACTAAAGAAGATAAAGCTAATGGAGATCATAGCTGGATGAAAAACCTAGCCCTAATCTATATCAGAATGCAAAGTAGGACTGGCACATTCATGGATTGTTGTGAAAGATCCCTCAATCATTTCAAAAAACACATCATCACGGGAAAGAATATTTTTTTTCTTCAATCCCATGGTGAATTTAATATAATTCTATTGCATGCTTAGATTATCCATAAACTTGTCAATGTTTTCTCTCCCGTGATGCCAATAAAGAAATATAGCAATTAGAAATATTAACAAAAGACCCTGCTTCAAATGAAAATTAGTTTTGAAATGTTCCATGAATACATTTGCAGCCACCAGGGATCGTGGGGACCCATTCAATAACCTTGCATTTGTTCATAATGCTCTCCTTTCAAATTACAGAAAGTTTCTCGACAAACTTTAACTGGCATGGTGGTTTCGTGGTCCGTAACATTTGAGATGGAATTAATGGCTTCATTCAATTGCAATTTAATGAACAAGGAAAGAATTTCATAATGTGCAAGAGGATCTTGCTCTTTGAACCTGTAATTCAATTTTTGTAAAATAAGGATCTCGTTATTACTACATGTAGAGATAATGTAATGCCCCCTTTTTCAAACGAGCACCAATTGAAGACTTCTTGCCATTTCATTTCTTGTGGCCAAGAAGAAATTGCACAAGGGAAGTCCTTGGGCTTCGTTTTTATTTTCTTTAATTGTTATTAATGTTTTTCTTTGGTGTCCCTATGGCGGGTCGGATGGGTTATAATGCTCCCAACATGAAATTAAAAGATAAAGTAAGCTCCTTAAAAGGTCGGCAAGGCTGGAAAGTTTCCGACATGGAATTAGAAGATAAAGCAAGCTTAAGAGGCCGGTCTACACATTATGACTCTTGGCACCAACCAAAGGGTATAAGAGGAGTCTTAGGGGCTCATTTGCACATCACTTTTGGCATATATACTTTATCTACGTGGACTCTAGGGCTGATTGCTCTATATCCAACTCCATTAAAGACGAAAATCAATAGTGTGGCATCCGAGGACGGAAACCTTCCTTGTGGCATTTGGAAAACAAAAACTCTCCAAATTGGGTGGTGTGAAGGAGAATATTGAAGATCCTCTTGCTGGTTTATACCTAGGGCATCAAGAAGAAGACCTACAAAGAGATTTTGCATGATTTGGAGTCCCTCTCCTAAGGAGTGACTATAGTTGACGTCATTTTAAGTGCCTTCTAGGGCACAACACTCATTTATTATTTGATATTCACACTTGGCATAATTGATAAGGCTGAAATCATTCATATTTGGTCATTGTTGGGGTTTGGAAACCTCCATTTTGATTATTTCTCTTAGTTGTACTTCCGTTGTTAAGAAATAAATTTTCACCTGAGTAATTGCTTGATTTTCTCGGTGAAAATTGTTCTAATGTATTCTCAAAAGGTTTCTAAATATTATGGATGATTTTTAGGGTGATATTTGGGCAAAGTCTTGTGGTTTACAAGTTGTTGTTCCTAAAATCAGACTGTTGTACCATACTGGTTTAAATTTTCAGTTTGCTGGTCCAAAATCAGACTTAATTCAGATTGGAGTTTTTGTTATTTCCTTGTTTTTCAGTTTCAGCCCTAGAAAGGAACATTATAGTGGTATCAGAGCACGCCAAGATCCACAAGAAGCCAAAATCGACAAGCTCATTGAAGGGCAAGTGAGATTGGCGGATATCATGGACTCTCTACCCCTAACCCTTCAGAGATATCATGAACCTAGGGTTCATAATGGTGAGGGCAGCTCATCCAGAGCAAATACTTCACGAAAACCCCTTGGATCAGCTCACAGATCAGCCACTAGGCCTTCTTTCCTTCCAAGGGAAGAAACCCTTCCGGAGGCGGGAACAAGGCCCTCTATGGGACAAAGTATTGCTACCATCTATGAGGAGTAAAGGGCTCTTCCGGATGAGATTTAGGATGTCATGTCACTCACTAAGTTTATAGGATTGAAGAAAGGTGAAATGGGACATGGACCAAGGTCTAAACCCCTGAGCCATGCCCAAGGGAAATGCGGAATATATTACAGCCCTAAGGGGGAAGAATCCCTCCATCATGATCAAAGAAGACGAAGATCAACCGAAGTTGATGAGCATTGAGAGGGAGCATCCCATTGAAGCCCTATTTATTTCACTTGATGGAGCTTGTAGATGGCTCAGTATGAAGGGTCAAAGGTTTGATGAAATCTTGAAGCACAAGCCTAGGATAGAGAAGGAAAACATGAAGCAAGAGTTGGAAGGTAAAAATCCTTTGATATTCAAAGATGATTCATTGATTTCTAATGATGGCATGTGGCAGAAAAATGGAAAAGAAAAATTAGTTTTGCATGAAGTATATGGGAATGACATTATGGAAGGATATGTCCATGAAGGAAGGGCACTTCCGGTTCCTCATGATTACTTTCAATTGCTAGAATTTCCCAACCAACAGTCGAGAATGGGAAAATTAAGGGAGTTCATAAACTTGAAGAGAGTTCTGAAGATGTTCCAAACAAGTACCAACAAAATGAGGGTGAGCTCCTTGTTGGCAGCCTAAGGTATGATCATATTTCCAATTTATGGTTTCCTCCTATATTGCTGCCATATTTTGTCATCATGGGAAATACACTAAGAAGCATGTTAGAGACAACTATGGGCATATTGTTTCTTCTAATCAAGGCCAAGATTACCTTGGCATGGGTAGTCTTCAAAAGATCACAGTAACTATCATTTCTTGCACTTGGATTGAAAGGAAACTTATGAGCAATCATAGAGTGTTTGTTGTGCATTCTAACCACAGGGTGAAGGATCAATGTTCTCGATTAAGAGAACACTCTTGGGGGCTAAGTAACACTCCTAAAGCCAAGGTTGTGAAGATAGTCACAATTGCCATAACGAGATGCTTGCTGTGAATGAATCGAAGATGTCATTTTTATAATCGAGATTGTATTAATCATCTTGATTTGGTTTTAGGGGACTCAAGTTACCTTCAAGATTGCCACTTTTGGATGTATGTGGAGGTTATGAATGATTCATCCACTAAAATTATGAATTCCGCTTGCTACAAGGTATGCAATAATTCAGTTTACATAAACCGAGGTGAAGTAATGTATCATGAAATTGTTTGGGATTGGTTCGCTAAAACATACCTAGTAAGAATGCCTAATGAAACATGGATTCCATTGGAGTTTTGGGGTGTAAGTCATCTTTCTAACATATATGAGATGAGTTTGAAAAATGTGGATCGTGAACCCCAAATTATTATGGGAGCTATTTTAGATCTTGTGGCCATTATTTCCAGTTGGTTCCACATTCTATTTGCAACAACCAAGTGGATTTCGATCACAAGGAAGTGGTGCTCTTCTTCCAATGACACTGACAAGGTAAGGGTAAATCTCACAAGATGTTTATTGGCCACTACAATTCTGAATTTGAGGAATGAAATGCAATGCTACAACCGAGATGAGATGTTTTTCCCAATCTTAATTGTTGAGTTGTGCATATCTTCTTGGGACAGCAATAGAGGGGCAGGTTTGAAGATATTCATTTTATTGGTAATATTGTGTAAGAGGGGTCACTCATTGAGAACAATTAAGGCCAATGTTCCAACATATTTGGTATTGTCTGGGACGAAATTCTGGGCAAAGTATGTCTGTTATACTTACATGCCAGCACTCATAAGTTTTGATCTGAGCCGAATTTTGAAGAGATTAGTTTGGGGCAGCTCGGAAGCATCTTTTGGAGGCCAAGGCAATAATTATGACAGCTGTTGTATTTTTGTTTTATTCGTTGTCCACAACAATTTCAGCTCCCTATCCATTCTTTTGACAACTAGAGATGAGTATCCAGCCATGAAGTTGAGGGATTGTAATCTACTGTCATTGTTGATATGTTTTCAGTTGTTATAAGAAGGATCCCAACCACTATCCTTTTCATTTTGGGGAACAAAATACATGATTACAGTTGTGTTTGGGACATTCTGAATGAACTTTTGAACATCCATCACTTGAGGGCAGAATATGAGATGATTGCAAGCATTGAAAGAGAACTTGCCATCATATCCATGAGGCATGAAGAAGCAATGATGAGGGCAACTCTTGATTTCATTAATAAGTTTGTTCCATGGGCAAGTAAAGGTATTAAAAAAGAAGAGCAGCTGAGTTTGTGTCTCACCCAATCACATGGGAGAGCATATGGGATTACAGATGAAGACAAAAATTTTACAGTCGTTGAATGGGTACCTAACACCTCTACATCAATCATATAGCTGAAGCTTACATGGGTTTGTCATATTTGTATCATTTCTATAATGCTGGTCACAATATTTTCAGTCATGAACAGTTGTATCCATGTGCAATTTAAGAAGGTTTCCTTGCATGATAATGATAGTGGTGAAGCTCCACTAGTGAAGACATTCCTTCTAGCCATCCTAGGGGTGAATTGGATGGAATCCCAAGTGATTTATGGCTGTTATGACTTATTTTCAGCCTACATGCAAGTTGTGTTGAAAGATGTTCTCATGCCTTGGATAGAAAGCTCCATTGAGGGAGAGCATATAGATAGGGGTGATGGAAGGAGTAGACACTGTGATCATTGTGGGCAGAATTTGATTCACTTGATAGCTATAGGATTCAGTTGTTTTGGTATGAGGGAATTTGGGCATATGAGCTTGTGTTGGCAAGAGCTCTTTCATTTAACAGCCATGAGATCCAGATTATGGGAGCACTACAACATGTTACTTCACCTTGATATGATGATACTTAGACATATAAACTTGCAATTGTTTAACGACAAGCAATTTTGGGGAGGATTGTAATGTCCCTTTTTTCAAACTAGCACCAATTGAAGACTTCTTGTCATTTCTCTTCCGGTGGCCAAGAAGGAATTGCACAAGGGAAGTCCTTGGGTTTCGTTTTTATTTTTTTATTGTTATTCATGATTTTCTTTGGTGTTTTACTCCCTAAGGCAGGTCGGCTGGGATTATAATGCTCCCAACATGAAATTAAAAGATAAAGTAAAGCTCGTTAAGAGGTCGGCAAGGTTGGAAGTCTCCAATGATAAAATAAGCTTAAGAGGTTGATCTACACCTTATGGCTCTTGGTGCCAACCAAAGGGGTATAAGAGGAGTCTTAAGGGCTCATTTGCACATCACTTTTGGCAGATATACTTTATCTACTTGGACTCTAGGACTAATTGCTCTATTTCCAACTCTGCTAAGGGCGAAAATCCATAGTGTGGCATCAAAGGAGGATGTATTGTCCCCAAATGGACATATTTGACCCCAAATGGATTTAAGACCAATCCCAAACCCCCAAATAAAATTTATAGAAGATGCAGCAATTTATTATCATGCAATTCTGAATTTAATCTAAAAAGCGCGACTAGGGTAAAGTGGGAACCCAAACAAATCAACCAATAAAATATAACTTCTCCACTCCAATCTGATCTACCAATTTTATAAAGACAAAATATGAAAGAACATACATATTTTGATGCACAAGAATGCTGAAATTAATTTATTTTGAAACCTCAATCTGCAGAAAATTATGGCAACTTCAAAAATTCATAACTCACTCAAAAATGCTTTGATCCACACAAATAAACTATACGCAGATTCAGAAAAATAGGGAGAATGCAATGATGTTACCCATTCATGCAAATGACCACCACAAGTGCCCAAAACACCAATTCGCCCTTAGGGTTTTGGGCTGGAAAAATTCATAAAAACATGATTTATTAATAGCAATCCAGATCAGATCAAAACCCCTTTAAATACCTAAAGAAGTATCCTAGAAGTGGGTCGTACAATATGATAGAAGGCTGGAAAACACAACTGCAAATTTGCTTCAAACCCTTTATCCAAAAATCTGCAAAAACTCTTTTATTCACTGCTGGAATAAACTGAAATATCGTTGCAAGTACAATGGAATCCCTTGTGTAGAGATCCCTCACATACTCTTGGGGTTTTCGTCCGCAAGAGAGTACTCCTAAGGGTTTTTGTCCTTAGAAATAAATCAGACAAAACTAAAAGCTTCAATTAAAAATCAGAATTTAGAAGATGATCAAATGTGTCTCTACAAAGGCAAGTTGACTTGCATAAATAGAGTTAGTGACCCAAACTAACCACTCATGCAACCAATCACCTTTCTTTGTATTAATTGCTTCTTTCCCTCCAAAAAGCTCTCCTCATGCAAGTCGCATTTTCCTTGGGGAATAACTTCTGTTTTTTTGCCTTTTTTATTTTACGTTTGCCTCCAAGCAAGTCGCACTTTTCTAAAAATAAACAATTTTAGCTAAGTGCTTTTATCCTATGGTTCACTTTTCTATGTTTATTTTTATTATTAAGTCCATTACTTTATTATAAGTGTTTTTTATAATGTTATAATTATTGTTTTGCACTTTATAATAATATAATAGAACTTAAGTCTCCCCTTTAATTTTATCCTTAGGCATCAGGAAGACAGAACAGGCTAAGGGTCTTCGAATAGGAAGGGAATATTACAATCCTCCCTTCCCAAAATCGCTTGCCCTCATGCAATTCCAAACTTGTTTTGTCCAAGTGCCATGCACAACAAACAAAACATGCTGAAGTGGTCCAAAATCCATGCCCCTGTACTTGTTAGATGAGCTAAAACTTGCCACCATATTTCGCTAACAAGTTGCTCATATACACATGATTGTACCCAAGGCATTACATAATGGAAATTGCAGATTTATTATCAAAATCATCACTCTTTTCAATAAAAATCTGAATATGTTGCATGTATGACATTAATTTGCTTGTGGCATACCTCATGAAGTCACCATGGAAAGGGCCGAAATTCTTCACACATCAGCTGCTGCAATATTAGGTTCATTCTTTCACCAATCACATCTTGTGAAATCTGCCCCTCATTGACAACTCCAATCATACTATTGGCTGCCATTCTTAAAGGAACTCCTTTCCTCATGCCTTGCAAAACAATTTCCTCATTGCAATTTGGGAAATCAACGAATATATCATGATCAAGGGTAATTGGAAGTGTACTCTCTTCCAAGACAAACGTGCTCCTACATCACCCTTGTCCTCTTCATGCAAATCTGAATTTTCTACAACACTTTGCCACTTATAATTATTAGAAACCAAGGGAATATCATTAAACACTAATGAACTTTTACCTTGGGACTTGGTGTCACCCAAATTTCACCCTGAAATCTGCGACTACCCTATCCGAAAAATTTTCGTACTTTTAAAATAATGGGTCGTTTTGTGTTTTTATTGCCTGAAAATTCGTGTATTGCGTCAAGATAATCCCAAAGAGCCATATTAGTCTTTTTCGCCAAATACTCAGATGCCCAAAGTTGTTATATTCTGTCGTCGGGCTTTGTCTGCGGGAAATTTATATTTAATTATTTTGAGCCCCATATGAGGCTATTTGCGCTCCGTTTTAACTCTATTATGATCGAATATGTCATTACTCTTATGTACCAGAAGGGTTTTAACTTGAAATAAGTTTTGGGCTTTATTTGTGACTTTTAGCAATTTTTCGTGTTTTTGTGGTCCCGTTTCGTTTTCTGTGAAATTTCTCTAGAGCAATTCCTTTGCCGGGTAAGCCCGATTTTTGGTCTGGAGCAGCTGGAAAACATATACGCACATTATGCCCGGAGGAAGTCGCCATCGGAGGTCTGGATCACCGGAAAAAAGCGAAGTCGTGCACAGAAAAGCCCCTGCGGAGATGGGCGCATTTTTGGAAAACAAAGGATTTAAGCTGCAATGGGAAAAATAGAAGCCGCAGGGAGGGTGGGAATTTTATACCTGCCTAGCAGGGTACTTTTTCCGGTGTTATAAAATTCACTTAAGTTGCAGCGGGAAAGTTAGAGGCCGCAGGCAGGCGGGAATTTATTACCTGCCTTGCAGGGTGAAAATTCCCATGATAAAATAAATTGAAAGTGACTTAAGTGAAATCATGGGATTTTAGTGCCTGCCTTGCAGAATAAATAATATCATTATCAAAGTCAAATCACTTGAGTGGATCATGGGATTTTGGTGTCTGCCTTGCAGGGTAAAGAATCCCATTGTGGAAAAATTCCTAAAAATAGAATTATATGTGCAAAAAAGTGCACCCCCTTTGGTGAGATGATGGAAGACTTAAATTGATTATTTTAATTAATCTTTCCTCTCAAAAAGTGCGCCCAAGCTTGGAGGAAGTCAACAAGTCAAAGAGGAAATAAAAGAAAGGATTACAAAGCATTAAATTTAATTTATTTAGTGGCTGCCCCCTTCCTCTCAAAAAGTGCGCCCCATTTAGGAATTATTTAATGTTTTTAAAGGCATTAAAACATTAAATTAATTTATATTTTCAGTGGCTATGGTCAAAGCACACTGTGAAGCTTAAGTGAAGTGATGTGTGAAGGATTAAATTGGATTAATTTAATTTATTGGATGGCTGTCCTTAAACATGCTATTTTTAAAAGAGAAAAGCATGATTTTTAATTAATTAATTGTCTTTAATTGTTAGGGCAATTATTAATTATAGAATTGTGAAGGTTATATAAGCATGGGCAGCCATATGGGTGAAGTATTCAAATCACAAGTAAAGAATTGCAGCCAAGTGGAAAAGTGCAGGGTTGATCTTTGTCTGCATAATTGTTTGCATATGTGTTACAGGTGCTCAGGAGTTGTTGAAAGGATTCACGCTCTCTTTATGTGCAAATTAAACACCAATTTTTGGGGCAGCAGGCTTGAAAAGTGCAGATTTTTACAATTAAAAATCACTATTCATTCTCCGGTGGCCATTTTTGTCTGAATAAATTGCAGGAATTCAATACAGGTGCTTTACAAAGGAACAGGAGCTTTTTTCAATGTCCAATACATTGCATATATCCTCCGAATCTAAAGAATTGTCCATATCTGCACCAATTTTGAAGAAATCCGGCCAAGTAAGGAGAAAAAGAATTATTCAAACGAAGATAGACAAAGCCATGGCGAAGGGAGATGAAAAAGAAAGCACGATGGAGTCATGCATTGCTTTCAAACTTGCAGACATAGGAGACACAGATCTTGGCCCGGAACCTCTTGCTAATTTGATTGATAGATCCAGAGCGGGAAAGACTTCACTCATGCGTGCGGTCAAAAGCAGTGGAATTATCCGAGCTGCAGCTTTTCCATGTACAGCCCAATTGCCAGAGTTTTTGATGGAGTGTGCTAAATCTTATCATCCTTCATCCAAATTAGTGTGTGATGCTTCGGGAAAGACAATAATTTGTTTGGACGCAGAGTTCATCAATTATTGTTTGAAGATTCCAGTGCGAAAGATGGTGACTTCTATTAGCATTCAGGATGCTGACAGTAGATGGGAGAAGCATAGAGTTGATTGCGTGAGCATAATGAATAGCCGATACATGAAGAAGTCTAGATCTCCTTCAAAGTTCCCGAGAACTCTTCCACGGTCCAATTTGGTGCAGGAGGTAGATGATGTTGTCAAATTGCTATGCAGGATTAATGGCGAAGCGAATGTTTACACTTTCCGTACATGGATGTACGCTTTCATCAGGACCATTGAAATCAAAAAGGTTGATTATATAATCAATTGGTCAGAAATTATCAACAACATCAGTGAGCAACTCCGGAACGTGAAGCGTACTTTCAACTTCAAGATGACTTCATACTTGGTGTATGCTGCAGCTTCACAAGACATCTTTTCCAAGCTGGATAGATGTGGTGTTCTTTCCAAAGACCCCATTTTCGAGTGTTACCCGCAGCTTACTGCACCTGCATGCGATAAAGACTTCAAAGTGATCAACGATGACTTCTACGATTTCATCTGCAGGCAAGACAAAGACTTGAAGGCCAATAGGGTAAGCAAGGAAGCGTGGGAAGATGTGTCCAAGATTGGCAGTCTATTCATTCAATTTGCAGATTTCACATACCTCAAGGTTACGGGCTTTTCTGGAGAACAAATAAAGATGCCCAGGTATCCGAATGATAGATTGATCGCCGTAGAGCTGAGCAGGCAACTTGTGGAGTTACATGACCTTCAGTCAAAGCGGCACAAGTCCACGGGCTTCTTCCCAATCACTGTGGGATATTACAGCTGCATTAGCATTCATAGAGCTCGGGGGATGGAAGCGCAAATGTTATCCGAGTATGAGCAAGAGTTCTTCCCTACACGGCTGAACTTCGATCCATTTGGAGTAGCCAAGAAGACAATCTCCCAGGAGTACGCACATGTGCCTTCATTAGAAGATTTCTGGATGAAGTGCAAAAGTGAGTACGAAGTTAGAAAGAAAGATTTCAGCAGGCTATCAGCAAAGCAAGTGTTCGACTTTGGACTAGCACGGATACCTGCGGATCTTAAAGATGATGGGAATGTGGTACTTGACACTTACCATCAAATGGGAGGAGATAAAGCCATACTGCAGAATAACATAGGAGGCTGCAACACAATTGAAGAAAGGTCGAGAGCTGTGTTGGTGAATACTTCAAACTGGTTGCTGACGAAGAGATATTGCCTTGATGAAGCATTGATGAATCAAATCACGGGCAACTTCGGCGCAGGAGATTCCCTCAAGCGAAAGCACGGAGGAGAAAGCAGCACGAAAGTCGAGAAGTTGAAAGTGCATAGAAGATCTCAATCCAAGGAGAGGATCACTTCTACGACCATGACTTTAACTCCGGTTTCTCCAGTACCCAATACTTCACCAACTATTGCACCGCAGTAGCAAGATGCTTCCATGCCTCCACTGAATCCGGCGACATTCATCTTCTCCCCTCAGCCACTTCGTTTAGCACCTGTTCCAGAGGATACGTTGAAGCTACAGATGGCGGAATTCGAAAGGGCTTTGTCCTTAGATGACTCAGAAGATGGCAGCCGTAACGTTGTGGCACTTTCTGACGGAGAGGATGCAGAGCGGAAGATGGTAGTACACTCAGCGACTTCTCATTCTCCGAAAAGTAACTTCTCGGAATGGTTGGCTTTGCAGTTGGTTCCAGAAGCGAGAATGGAGATGGACTTAGAGGAGCACGACTTGCAGCTACTCCAGAATCTGGGCGGAAAAGACAAAAGGCCTAAAGTTGCCAAAGCAACTTTTAGGTTGATCATCGAGGATTCGGGAGAGAAGTTTGCTGAGATATCAATTCCGGCAAAAGGAAAGATAGAGGAGGAGCTCACGACGGAAGATGTGATAGTGACCAAAGTACCCCTCTGTCAAGCCACCACTGAAGGATTGAAGCAGGACACGCAGACATTGGTGGATGCTTTATTCCTTAGGTTTGACAGTGAAAAGGCGGAGAAAGAAGAGCTGCAGAAGCAAGTATCTCAATTATGTGAGATCATAGCCAAGGTTACTAAAACTTCCATTCAGCCCATTTCAGAGCAGGTGAGTGATCATCTTATGCAGGAAATGGAGGACGCAAGCAATCAAGTAAAGGCTATTGACGAATGGAAGGATTTGATTATTCGTTAAACTTCTGTAAAACTTGGGGAAGTGCCAGCCCGCCTAAAGGTTATGAACGATGCAGCAAATCAACTAAAGCAACTGATGGAAAACATAGAAGGCATGAATACAGTTGCAGAGAGTAACCTGAGTATTTTGGCCGAGATCAACAAGCTGCCGGGAGATGTATTGATTGCGGAACAGATTGTACCGGACGGATCAGTCGAGAAGGGGAAGCAGCTAGAGTTTGCAGTATCTTTCCGTTTGGAAATCTACAGAGTTTTGCTGAAGAGGATGCAGGCACTTGAGAGTAGAACATCAAATTTACCAGACAGTGTCTTTCTTTCACTGAAGAGATAATGGATGGGAATGTCACTTCATACGTGCGGATCGTCTCAACTAAGGTGCCTAATTCCCTGGAAAGTTCTCTTCTGATGGTATAAAAGAGAATTGATAAAGCTACCAAGCCTTTTACGATGAATTCTATCAGTAGACTAGTGGCGCTGTAGGCGGACATTGCAAAGTTTGGGCCGAGCTTGGAAGATGTGGAATCGTGCATCAAAGTGTTGAATGAAGGGTTGTTGCAATTCAGGACAGAGAAAGAAGCAGTGGCTAAAACAGATGGAGGGATGTTGAATTACATGTTCGACAAGTATATCTGATATCAGAACAAGAAGAAGACATAAATGTTACAGCTGGCATGACTTCTTCTATTTCTCTCTTCTTCTATTTTCTATGTTCCCGGATGAAATTGTAAAACTTCTAAGTTATTGGTTTTGCAACCATTACTTAAAGTCATGTGGAACCATTCTATTAGTTAAGTGATACATGTGTCACTTAAGGAGAAGATAGTTGAGGATGATTGCCAAATGTCATCGTTACTTGTTTATGTTTCAGTTCAGTTTGAGTTTTCCATTTGTACTTGCCCTCCTACATTCTATAAGTAGGAGAAGAACCTCCGGGTTAATGATCGATCAGAATTTGTAAGCAGCAATCCTCTGTTCTAGACTTTGTGGTGAACCCTTGAGAGCAACTTGGAGCAAAGGAATACAAAAGAGCAGGTTTCCGGAGAACTTTGTGTCACGGTGTACTGTGTTTCTTGCTTTGAATCTTAGATCTCTTGATAAAGTTTGTGTTATTTTAGATCTAGATCTAGAGCTGCCTTTGTTTTATAATTTTGTGTGTTCATATCTATTACGTTTCTTCTATGTGCATGCAATTAGCTCTGCTATCTACTAATTAGGATGCACATCTTCCCCATTTCTTCTCTGTATTTCCTTTACTTCTTTCTTCTATAAAATACTTCCTTTCTTGAACAGCTGCTTACTTGCTGCAGAACTTCTTAGTTATGGTTCATGAACTAAGTGGTTAAAGTAAAACCCCTAATAGATAATAACACATTTTTATTGACAAATCTGACACGGGAGCCTCACCGGTTAAATGAGGGAGATTTATCTCATGACTGCCTAGGTTTTATGCTATGCAGAAAATCTAGCCAACAGGACTCATGCTCCATGATTGCTCCTTTTTTTCTTGTCAATGATGAAGAGATCTTTGCCTTAAACTCTTGTAAGTGTTGTTTTGTTTGAGCGGCTATAATTCTAGCAGTATTAGCTCTTCTTTGCCATTCCTCACACTTTCTTTGAGTTTCCATGAAATCCTCCTTGCTTGCATATATGAATTTCTTCTCTTTTTCTTGGATGGCTGCTCCTTAACTTCCTTCATATTGGTGGGCTCCACAATTTCACTTCCTGGATCATCCTTGCTATCATGTACATCAAATCTTTCTAGAAATCTTTGTGGGAAATCAGCAAGTGAGGCAATAAATTCAACCCCTTGGGTCTTCAACAAATTATGCAACCATTTATGTGCTACTCCATCCATGTACCTAGAGATGAGCTCGAGGGCATCATCTTAACACATAGGATTACAACACAATAATGTTTTAAATTTTTCCAACTAAGATCTAACAGAGATTTCCTCAATTCCATAAGAGAAAGGGACTTAGGTCCACTTCATCTTTTGCATTCAGATCTGATTTTTCTTTTTTTTCCTCACTGGCTGGGAGGATTTCAAGACTTGATACCATTTTAATGTCCCCAAATGGACATATTTGACCCCAAATGGATTTAAAGTCAATCTTAAACCCCCAAATAAAATTTATAGAAGATGCAGCAATTTATTATCATGCAGATCTAAATTTAATCTGAAAAGTGCAACTACATTAAAGTGGGAAACCCAAACAAATCAGCCAATAAAATATAACTTCTCCACTCCAATCTAATCTACCAATTTTATAAATCCAAAATATGAAAGAACATACATATTTTGATGCACAAGAAGGCTGAAATTAATTTATTTTGAAACCCCGGTCTGCAAAAAATTATGGCAACTTCAAAAATTCATAACTCACTCAAAAAAATTCCGATCCACACAAATAACTAGCATAGATTCAGAAAAATAGGAAGAATGCAATGAAGTTAACCATTCATGCAAATGACCACCAGAAGTGCTCAAAACAGCCAAAACACCAATTGGCCCTTAGGTTTTTGGGCTGAAAAAATTCATAAAAACATGATTTATTAACAGCAATCCAAATCAGATCAAAACCCCTTTAATTACCTCAAGAATTATCCTAGAAGTGCGTCGTACAATATGATAGAAGGCTGGAAAACACAACTACAAATTTGCTTCAAACCCTTGATCCAAAAATCTGCAAAAACTCTTTTAGTCATTGTTGGAATAAACTGAAATATCACTGCAAGTACAATGGAAGGCCCTGTGTAGAGATCCCTCACATTCTCTTGGGGTTTTCGTCTGTAAAAGAGTACTCCTAAGGGTTTCCATCCTTAGAAATAAATCAGACAAAACTAAAAGCTTCAATTAAAAATCAAAATTTAGAAGATGATCAAATGTGTCTCTACAAAGGCAAGTCGACTTGCATAAATAGAGTTAGGACCCAAACTAGCCACTCATGCAACCAATCACCTTTCTCTGTATTAATTGCTTCTTTCCCTCCAAGAAGCTCTCCTCATGCAAGTCACATTTTCCTTGGGGGAATAACTTTTTCTTTTTTGCCTTTTTCTATTTTACCTTTGCCTCCAAGCAAGTCACACTTTTCTAGATATAAACAATTTTAGTTAAGTGTTTTTATCCTATGGTTCACTTTTCTATGTTTATTTTTATTATTAAGTCCATTACTTTATTATAAGTCCTTATATAATGTTTTATTTATTTTTTTGCACTTTGTAATAAAATAATAGAACTTAAGTCTCCCCTTTAATTTTATCCTTAGCCGTCGAGAAGACAAGATAGGCTAAGGTTCTTCGACTGGGAAGGGGATATTACAGAGGACAGAAACCTTCCTTATGGCATCCAAGGAGGACGGAAACCTTCCTTATGGCATTTGGAGAACGAAAACTCTCCAAATTGGGTGGTGTGAAGGAGAATATTGAAGATCCCTTTGCTGGTTTATATCTAGGGCATGAAGAAGAAGACCTACAAAGAGTTTTTGCATGATTTGGAGTCCCTCTACTAGAGAGCAACTAGAGTTGAAGTCATTTAAAGTGTCTTCTAGGGCACGGCACTCATTTATTATTTAATATTCAGACTTGACATAATTGATACGGCTGATATCATTCATATTTGGTCATTGTTGGGGTTTGGAAACCTCCATTTTGATTATTTCTCTAAGTTGTACTTCTATTGTTAAATAAATAATTTTCAAACTGAGTAATTGCTTGATTTACTCGGTGAAAATTGTTTTAAAGTATTCCTAAAAGGTTTCTAAATATTGCGGATGAGTTTTAGGGTGATATTTGGGTGAAGTTTGTTTAAAATTTGTTCCTAAAATCAGACTGATGTGTTGTACTAGTTTAAATTTTTAGTTTTTCTGGTCCAAAATCATATTTAATTCAGATTGGGGTTCGTGCCATTTCATTGTTTTTCAATTTCAACCCTAGAAAGGGGCATTACATAAAAGTTGGGTCATTGTGACATTATATTCAGACTTACTCATTACAAGGGCATCATCGCCTTTGTCTGCTATGAAAATCATTATTTGTTCCACATTTTTAGATCCCTGAATTCTTCTTTTGTAACATTTCTTTTTGGAGATACCACACTGCGAAGAACCAGCTTTGTGTCCCATCTGATATCATCCACTACTCCCTTTGATATCTTCCTATGACAGCTTCTATGTTGCATATAATCGCAATGTTAGAATATGCGGAGAGAGAGAATAAAGAAAAAGCAGATTGCACACATTTGAGATTGTGTGTCCATCTATTTATACTGAATGATGTAGTTACAAAACGGTTGATATAGTTACAACCGATTACAACAAACTTGTAGTTAAATAACTAATGACATCCTTATTTAATAAGCCTGACATTCTAATACCCCCTCTTAAGGCTTATCCTACATAAAGCAAAAACAAACATTCTAATAAAACTAGAACAAAACAGAACTACATAATCTTCAGACGCTTTCACTTTGAAAGCAATGTTATGACAAGGTAGGGCTCCATCAAGCTGCTTTGTGACCTTCGTAAAGGTGTAGCTCCCGAGTTGAATTCCCAAGTTCCCAAATTCCACCTCCCCAAACTCCCGAATCACAAATCTCCTGAATTATTGGACAACCATCCATAATGAGCCATCTACAAGCTCCATCAAGTTGTCTCATGACCCTTGTGAGGGTATAATTCCCAAGATCCACAGTTTCCCGAACTATCTAAGCAACCATCCATATCGAGCTTCATCTACCATGTATCCTTTCTTTTCTTCAAATTTTAGAGCATCTTTATATTGCGTATTCGTCATTGTCCTCACTACCTTTTGCATCTAGTGGTTCTTTAACCATGGCTCTATTGGTTGTATTTGATATGACTTTAACCTAAAGCACATCATTGACTCGAACACGACAATCCCATGTTGTGTGACCTCTTTTCTTACAATAATGACATTCAATCTCCCGGTTATCTTTATTTGATCTTCTACGAGAGTTTTTGGTTCTGAAATAGATGCACGTTCTTGCTGAGAATGACCTTCTGCATCTTCTATAGTTCGTTTTTCTTCGGCTAGAAGCATTGCAATCATGTCATCTACAGATTGAGATTGAATTTGACTGAGGCTAAAAACTACATTGTTGTATTTTGAAGACAAACTATTTAATAGGATAGCTTTGGCATCCTCATCCTCAATCGCAGCTTTGAGTTATGCTAGTTGTCTGATCACAAACCTCAAATTATTGATGTTGCTTGACATAGAGACTCCATCCATTTTGAACCTATACAACTAAAGTTTTAGGAAAAATTTGGCATTAACTGCTTTTGCTCCACAATTTATTTAGAGCATCCCAAATTTCTTTAGATGATTTGCCTAGGTCTACATGATGAAGTTCAAATTCAAAGAGAGCAAGGCCAATAATAGCTTTCGCTCTATCACTATGCTTTGCCAATCTAACAATTTCGATGCATCGATAGGTGGTCTCTTTCCCATTTACAATGCCCCACAAATTTTTATTCATAAGTTGCATTTGGATTTTCACGCTCCATGTATGAAAATTTAGACCAGAATATTTTTCTACAGGTATTTCCATTTTAATAAAATAAAATAAATACAACTGCGTATTTTCCGAAATGAGTAAAATAAAATACCAGTTCTTTATTGCACAGTTTCGTGCCCTATCACAAACAGTCTGAAACTTTGTTGTCCGGAATTTTTCATGGCTATTTTCTGCCTTGGCTTGCGGATTGTATATTCACGACTGCAACTAGAACTATTTTCGGATGTTCTTTGACTGGTATTTTCCCTTGAAAAACACAACTTTATATTCAACCCTCGTTTCTTATAATTATGCTCTCAAAACACGATTGTATGCTTCTTGGGTTCGTGTCCATGCTTTTCTTTATCTTAATGGCTGAAAATGGCTCACAGAGTTGCAGACCCTTTCGTGACTTAGTGTTTGCTTCTAATTCGCGTCACAGAGTTGTAGACCCTTTCATAACTTAGTTCTTACTCCTAATTCACGACTTCTTGCACGACCGTGTTTGCATAACTGGTACTCGCGACTGCACGTTTTCTTCTCTCATGAAAATGACGTGCCCTTGATTTCCATCGAAAATCAAAACGAAAATGTCTTTCTTCTTCAGCGTGCCCTAATGGGACTCACAAAAATATCTTTCTTCCTCTCTCTCTCTCTTTCCTTACCTCGTGCTCTGATACCAATGTTAGAATATGCAAAGAGAGAAAGAATAAAGAAAAAGTGGATTGCACACATTTGAGATTGTGTGTCTGTCTATTTATTATGAATGATGTAGTTACAAAACGGTTGATATAGTTACAACCGGTTACAACAAACTTGTAGCTAAATAACTAATGACATCCTTATTTAATAAGCCTTACATTCTAACACTTGTAAGGTACAGCTGTATACAGCATGCCATAGCTACACACGTTTTGGTACCTGTTGTGGATATAACTATCTAAGACAGGAACGTGCTTCGAGATGCAATAGCAATCAGGAAAGAGGACATTTTTTTGCATTTAATCTTTAGATTTCAAAAGTATCAAATATTAAACATATTAGTGTAGATACCACTATGTTAATGAAGTGTTGTTATGTCAGAGTTAGACATGTGACATCAACTAATTAATAGTAGGTTTTCACAGTTTATAATTTGACAAAACCAACTTCTGGAAGAAACAATGCAGAAGATTTTGATATTAACACTTTGGATCATACTCCATGATCCATCATCAAGATAAAAAGATCATGGAGAATGATCATCTTTTTATCCTGATGATGGATTATGGAGATTGATCTAAAACATCATTGTCAAAATCTTCTACACATTATCCTCCAGAAGTTGGTTTCATTAAAATTCATATCCGTGTAACTGATTTTGAAGATAAATCTGAATAACCAAGAAAAATGCAGATTTTCTACAGGAATGCTAGCAGTCCTTTCAGCCTGCATTGCGATCCAATTCATTTCCATCAAGCAAAGGCAATCCAATTATGATAACTCTTTTCTTCATACCCTGGTCTAGGTAGCTGATATGGGTATGGGGGTCTAGTACAGAAATTGTTTTTCAGGCCCGGGTACAGTTTTGGGTGTGGCCATACCAAACAAACATAAAATATTTTTAAAAATAGAAAATACAGCCAAATAAGCAAAATAACCACATAACATGCAGAGTAAACAAAATAAGTTAAACTAGTTCATAACCACTACACATATTGATGATTCAATGCCAGATGTCATGATATTCATAGGTTGAACTTAGAACAAGTATATTGTGCAAATGTTATAAACTTAAAGTATAAAAAAAAATCAAGATAAATCAGCATGTTCATTATATTCATAATCATATTGCTATCTAATGTCTTCATCGAGAGCATGAACACCATCGTGTGGTTCATTAGAACCACAAGGAGTAGCAATTGTAGTTGCATAAAATTAACAGAAGGATGGAGTTTCAGCCCTAAGCAATTGAAAATATGAAAGGTAAGAGAGCGAAAGTGCGATGAGAGGTAAGAATGTAATGTGAGGTAAATGTAGTGGTGTTGTTTAAGACTGGGGTTGTGTTCGGGTTTGTCCTATGCGAACCCACAGGCAAACTGGACCCATACTGTAATGAGACCAGTCTCCCTGCAGGTGCATACCGGCAACAGACTCTGGTGATTGTTAGTCAGGACAGCAGACATCCAGCACATTCGCATAGGCATATACTGGCAAAGGTTCTAAAAAATCTGCTAGATACTGAGCCCTGACTCGAGAATAACAATTATATAGTTGTAATCATCAAGTACTTCAAAATACATAGACCCGTTATTGGTGGGTGGCCTAAAGCTCTTCCCTTCACTCTTCTCCATAACCTCTGCATCTAAATGCAACTACAAGCATCTTCCAACCAGATTTCATGTACCAATATTACAAATTTTGCAGAGGAACAAAGAGACAAGTGGAGTCAAATCTGAAAACAAGGTATAGCAAGCCTTACAGCAATCAAAGAATCCAAGCCTGTGGGTAAGATTGTCATCATCACGAATATAATATTCACTTTTTGCAGCACCAACAAATATAAATCTAATTCCACTTCCAGCATTCCCTTTGCAAACTTTTCTGGGTCGCCTTGAAGCCATCCATGCAAGAAGCAAAGGGAAGACATCCCCCACAGCAAGAAGAGTCCCATCTGGATTTTTCATTGTCCACTCCTGAATTGTCTTCCACTTCACAAAATTTAAAACAAAAGGCACAAATAATAGAATTACATGCCTGGAAAGGAAGTCACTACCCCTGCCAAAACAAAATCATGAAAATGCAAGACTAGTTAGGTGTCAAGCAATGCAGACCCTTTTCACAGTACATACCTGCAAAACAGTCAACGGTAATAAACCAGCAAGGATATCCTGCAGCAGATGCAACTTGTTCGTGAAAAAGAATCTGCAAACATGAGATGATAAGAATGCAGAGTTGCAATCAAATGTATGGAAGCCAAAAACCATAATCTATGGCCTCAAATTGTTTAAATATTTCAACATTCCTAGTAAGTAGATGCATGAGATGTTTGAAGCCTCAATTAAGAAATTGTGATCATAAATTGTGTATCAGTACCCTCCACTAGGCATATTCCTTGATGATCCTATTGTAGCAATGCCAAAACGTTTATATGCATGCCCCATCCCAACAAGTGGTATTGCTTCCACTTCCAATTTAGGCCTTCCAATCGAAGTTATTTCCTAGAAATAAAGAAAAATGTGTCAAAACATTGAAAAATGGTAATAGACCTCACCGAAAGAAAGAAAAGTGACTATTTACATACCAAAGAACATTGTTAAGAACCAAGTATCCCATATAAAGAAAAATACTGAAATATAACCAAAATGAAAAACGCAAGATGTGTGGTGTGTACCAACATACCCTAATATTTAATATACTTAAAATAGAAATACCATTGATGTGGGGTTACAACATATAATATTCCTTAAGGGAGAAATCACTCCAAGATATCTCCCTCGGTGAGATCCAAACCTGTACATGGCCTTTTCATGCCTTATTCCAATTTTTGCCAAATTTGTTTGTAATCTTTAATATAATAGTATATTTCCTTTGGTGATTTTCTTCCTTATTCAGAGGGCTAGGAAATATTAACTCCTTACTACGATGAAATCTCAGCTCCTGATCAAGCTCTCATTTGACTAGTTCCTACATTTTAGTGTTCTCATTAATGACCTACATTGCTGTTCCCATTTAAACATGATCTTCCATAATCAAAATGACTGATAACTGTTAAAAAAATCAGTCAAGTTGTGAGAAAACAATTTGAAAAACAAACAGCTCATTGGATTCCACATAGTTGCTTGAAAAGTGTTACGAGCCAACACAATCAGTTCAGACAATAAGTGGATCTATAATGTCCTCTTTTCAGAATTAATTAATTCTGGATACCCAAGCCTATTTTTATTATTTTCCATAGGCTAAGGGGAGATTAAAAGGGAAAAATAAATTAATTTAAGTGGTTCAAGACTATTTTTATATTTATTTGGAAAAAGGACACTTGAATTATATTTTTAATCCAAAAAGTGGAAATAGAATAAAATAATAATAGAATGTAATGTTCCCTTTTTCGAATTAAAACCTAACAAAGACTTCTTGCCATTCCCTTTCCGTGGCATAGAAGACTGAATGAACAAGGGAACGAATTGCATTTCATTTCAGTTTTATTTTATTAGATTTATTGTTTTCTTTCAGTGTTTTCCTTTAGGCGGCAGTTCTGCTGGGTTTGGAGAAATTAAAGAGGCAATTAAAAGATAAAGTGAAGCTTAAAAGGTCGGTCCTCTTCTAATTGGCCTTTGGTGCCAAGCAAGGAGTATAAAAGGGATTGTATGACTTCATTTGCACATCATCTTGGGCGCATTTTACATCTACTTTTGGTTTGTTGGGCTGGTTGCTCAATACCATTCCACTTGAGGACGAAAACTCTCTTCTGTGGCGTCCAAGGAGGGAAACTTTTTTTTGTGGCTGGGTGGAGAATGAAATCTCTCCATAGTGGTTCATTGAAGACATCTCTTGAAAACTTGCATGCTGATTTGGATTAGAGGCATCAAGAAGAAAGATTACAAAAGCTTTACATGCTTTCTCCAACAAAAGGACAACTTCGAAGAGATCTACTATGAGGGAAGCAACTCACCTCCAAGACAAACTACTGTGGGAAAAATGGATGCAAAGGTCTCAGGAAGTCAAGAGATTATTCAGCTGAAGGGAAATAAAATTCCTAAAGGCTTAGTATCTCTTGAGGAAATGTTTGACAAGCATGATCAGATGCTTAAAAAGAATGCAGAAAGTGGGGAAGGTTCTTCCTCCGATACACAGTTACTAAATTTGGGAGCAAGCAATGATTCCAAATTAGTAAATCTGGGTAAGTGTTATTCAAAGGCAGAAAGAGAAGCTTTTACAAAGCTTCTTAAGAAATATATGGACGTTTTTGCTTGGTCTTACCAGGATCTAAAGACATATCAGCCTGCAGAAGTTCAATACTATATCCCATTAAAGCAAGAACAAAAGCCTTTCAAGCAGAAGTTGCGGCGGCATAACCCTACTATTTCAGGGACTATCTTTGCAGAAATCCAGAAGCTGTTACATGCAAAGATAATTTATCCCATACATCACTCTGAATGGTTAGCCAATATAGTTCCTGTGAGAAAGAAGAGTGGTGAGATTAGGTTATGCGTTGATTTTCGCAACCTCAATCAAGCCTCCTTGAAAGACAACTACCCCATCCCCATCATGGACCACACTCTGCAAGTTGTTACCGGATCTGAAATGTTATCCATGCTTGACGGTTTTTCAGGCTACAATCAAGTCAAGGTGGTTGAGGAAGATCAATATAAAACGGCATTCATTACACCTTGGGGAACTTTTGCTTATCAAAAAATGCCTTTCAGTTTTATCAATGCTGGAGCTACGTTTCAAAGAGCCATGGATTTAGCATTTGCTCATCTCAAGGATGTAAGGATAGTAGTATACCTCGATGATCTAACAGTATTTTCCAAGGACAGAAGCGCGCACATTTTAAATCTGGAAGAGGTTTTCATCCAATGCCGCAAACATGGTATTTCTATGAACCCTAAGAAATCTATTTTTGTTGTAACGGAAGGGAAGCTACTAGGGCATATTGTCTCAAAGGAGGGAACCAAGATAGATCCCGAGTGTGTCAAATCTATTCAGACGTTGCCCTTGCCAACATCCAAAAAGGGAGTTCACTCTTTCTTCAGTAAGGTTAACTTTCTCAGAAGATTCATCCCTGACTTTGCTGAATTAACACGTCATATCTCAAATATGATGAAGAAGACACATGACTTCAAATGGAACAGCGAGGTGAAGGAAGCATTTGAGAAAATTAAAGAGGCCTTGTCAAAAGCCCCAGTCTTGGTTTCACCTGACTTTAGTAAAGAATTTATTCTTTACTATTATTCCTCCGAACACACAATGTCAGCAATCCTAATGCAGAAAAATCAGGAAGATGTAGAAGCTCCGATTGCTTTCATGAGCATGCCTCTAAAAGCTTATGAGTTGAAATATACTCCGATGGAAAAACATGCATATGCAGTGGTAAAGGCATGTAAGGCATTCAGGTATTATATTCTTGCCTCACATACTGTGGTCTTGGTTCTGGATATTGCAGTAAAGTCTATCCTTGCCCAACAAGAGTTAGGGCTATTAAGAGGCACATGGGTGACGAAGGTGCAGGAATATGACCTAGATATAAAGCCCACAAAGCTGGTTTGAGGAAGAGGTCTGTGTGAATTGATGACTGAGATGAAAGCAACAGAATCAAAAGAAAATCAAGATTTGCCTATGGTTCTTTTTATAGATCTGGTGGAAGAATGGTACAATAATATTGCCCATTTTCTAACTTTATGGAGAATGCCCAAATCAACTTTCTCGAAATGAAAAGCGTACTATTAAACTGAAGTCCAAGGAAATTGTCCTTTGGGACAATGGTTTATATAAAAGAGGAATTGATGGTGTGTTTCTCCGATGTGTAGATAAAGCTTAGCAGGATCAACTTTTAAAACAATTTCATAATATGGCTTGTGGTGGTCATTTCTCAGCTTGAGTCACTGCTCACAAGATCCTCCGAGCAAGGTATTACTGGCCCACACTTTTTCAAGATACTGCAGAGTGGGTCTCTAAGTGCCAAGCGTGCCAACACTTTTTTGGGCATGTAAAATTGCCCGCATTACCTTTAAAACCAGTTGTAATTGAAGAACCCTTCTAGTAATGGGGCATGAATTTTATTGGTATGCTCAACCCGGCCTCCAATGTTGGTCATCATTACATCCTAACAGCTACTAATTATTTCAGTAAGTGGGTAGAAGCCATTCCTGTTAAGAACACTACTTCCGCGGAGGTGTGTAATTTTATAAAAGAAAATATTGTTATTAGGTTTGGCGTGCCCAGTAAAATAGTAGCAGATAACGCTCCTAATTTGTCTTCTGAGGAGTTGGTCAAGTTTTGCTACACTCATGGAATTTAGATGGTACATTCTTCCAATTATTACCTACAAGGGAATGGCTAGGCTGAATCAAGCAATAAGAATCTGGTGACTATCATGTGAAAATTAGTAATTG
The DNA here is from genome assembly GCA_019776745.2 of Taxus chinensis. Classification (NCBI taxonomy): domain Eukaryota; kingdom Viridiplantae; phylum Streptophyta; class Pinopsida; order Cupressales; family Taxaceae; genus Taxus; species Taxus chinensis. Next base: position 416,053,331 of record CM034154.1, read on the forward strand.
AAAATCAAAGGACTTGGCACAAAAAGTTGTTTGATGCTTTATGGGCAGATATAATTACACCAAAGAAAGCTATAGGCATTTCCCCTTTCTAGCTGTTATATGGGAGAGACGCAGAATTGCCTCTTATCTTGGAATTGTCTTCTTTACAACTTTCTAAAGCTCTGGAGGATGCTACATTCACTGATGCCATTGAAAAGAGGATAATGTATCTGACTGAATTGCGAGAAGTACAGGTTCAAGTAGCAGAACAGATTGTCAGAGCATCAAAGGAAGGTGAAGGTGATCTTCGACAAAAAGCCCAAAGAAAGAAAGTTTGAGATTGGTGATTGGGTCCTGTTATGGGACAAAAGAAGAGAAACAAAAGGCATGCACAGGAAGTTTGATTCACTTTGGAAAGGGCCTTTTGTGATCAAGAAGACTGCCGGGACAGATAGCTTCATCCTTGCTCATCAGGATGGAATTGAACTGTTGTTGCCTTTCAACGGGCAACATTTGAAGCTTTTCCGGATCTAAGAGTGCAGGGTAAAACCTATGTATGTATATAAATAAACTTTGTTTGTTTTTCGGTGTTGTGTTGTTTTTGTTTGCCTGACCCCGAGCCCAATGGACAAGATACGAAACCAGAGATGCTGAGATCTCATCTTTACTCCTGTCTTTTGTGACAGAGGCAAAGATGTCCACAGACGGAGCCGACTAGTGTCCCCAGATTTCACCCTGAAATCTGGGACTATCCCCATGTTAAAAAAATTGTACTTTTAAAATAATGGGTCGTTTTGTGTTTTTATTGCCAGAAAATGCCTGTATTGCGTTAAGATATTCCCAGCGAATCATAAGAGCCAATTTCGACAAATACCCAGATGCCGAAACTCGTTTTATCTCTGCCAAGTTGTCTACGGGAAATTTTTATTTAATTATTTATTAAATAAATAGTGCCCCATTCGAAGTAAATTGTGCTCCAGTTGAACCCTGTTGAGGTTTTGCATGTCAATATTCACATATATCATTAGGGTCTTCATCAGGAATGAATCTTGGGCTTTGTCTGTGACTTCTGGCAACGTTTTTTGTTTTTATTTATTTCATTTTTGTTTTTCTTTGGTTTTCTCCTCTGTTTCTCTGTGAAATTCCCCTAGGTCAATGCCTTCACCAGTACAATCTGTTTTATTGCCTGGAACATCTGGAGAACATCTACGGCCGCCATACCAGAAGGAATCAGCCTCAGGAAGCCAGCTTTTGGGTAAAAAAGATGAAGTCATGCACAAAAAGCCTCTCCCAGGCAAGTCGCACTTTTTGAGAATGAATAGGTTTAAGCTGCAGTAGGATTTTTGGTAGCAGCAGGCAGGTGGGAATTTATTACCTGCCTCACAAGGTGAAAATTCCCATGAAGTCAAAGTCACTTAAGCTGCGATGGGAAAATTAGAGGTGGCAGGCAGGCGAAAATTTCTTACCTGTCTTGCAGGATAAAAATTCCCATTATGGAAGTCAAACAACTTAAGTGAATGAAGGGATTTTTGGAGCTGCAGTGCAGGGTGAATAATCCCATCAAAGTTGACTTCTTAAATTTAGAAATCACCCATGCTAAAAAATGCGACCCCTTTGGGCATTAAATAATACCTTTAATGCTATTTATGAATAGTTTTCCTTCCTAATTTTGGCGTGCCAGGGATGATGGAAAGTCAATGCATGATGTGTAGTCAAAGAAGAAACTTAATGAAGAAGGCTAAAAATAAATTAAATTAATTTATTTAATGGCTTTAGAACATGCTAAAAAGTGCAACCCATTTGGTGATTTAATAATGTTTTTTTGTGGCATTTATTAATAGTTTTAATTTCTAACTTTGGCGCCATGGAGAGATAGAAGGTCCATGCATGATGTGAAGTGAAAGAAGAAGGCTAAAAATAAATTAAATTTATTTATTTAATGGCAGCCATGAGCATGCAAATTTAGGCGCCCAAGTTGAAGGAATAAGCATGTTATTTATTAATTAATTGCCAGGAATAGGAGAGGCAATTATTAAATATAGAATGCTAAGAGTTATATAAGCATGGGCTGCCATAGTGATGGAGTAATTAATTCTTTTAGCAGAGGAGTGCAGCTCGGACAGTTTCAGCGCCCAAGGAAGGAGAATTTTTGATAAAGAGTGTTTTTCATTGCCGGAAAGCTTCAAAGTTTGGCGCCTAGGATTGGAGGAGCTTGATTTAAGCTTGGTTAATTATCTGCATATTGGTACAGGTGCCCAGGTGAAGTTAAAAATATTTATGTTTGCTTTGCATGCAAGCAAAGCCTCAAATTTTAGGGCAGCGGGCTTTATATGTAGATTTTTGTGATAAAAATCAAGTGTTCATGCTTTGGATTCCGTCTTTGTCTGAGTTAATTGCAGGTATTCATTACAGGTGCTTATATAAGTGAAAGGGAGCTCAAATCAATGTCAGATGCATTGAATATATCTTCCGAATCTGAATAAATTCCCATATCTGCACCAATTGCAATGAATTCTGACAGAATAAAAAGAAAAAGAGTTGCTTCAGACAAAGATTTCTTCAACCATGATAAAGCGGGATGAAAGAGAAGGATCAGCGGAACCATGGATTGCTTCCATATTTGCTGATATTGGTGACATGGATCTAGGCCCCGAACCCCTTTTTGAATTGATTGACAGTATCCATGGCTAGAAAGACATCTCTCATGTGGACAATAAAGAGCAGTGGAATCATTCAAGCTTCAACATTCCCAGTCATAGCTCAGTTGCCCTGAATTCGCCATGGAATATGCAAGGTCGTACCATCCACTATCCATATCAATCTGGGATGTTGTGGGAAAGACAATCATCTGGATGGACACTCAATTTATCAATGATTGTCTCAACATTACAACACGACCGGTGGTGAGTACAATCAACATGTTAGACGCCGTTAAGAAATGGGAGAAGCATAAAGTAGACTGTGTGTGGGCATAATGAAGAGCAGGTATATGAACAATCCCATATCTCCATTGAAGTTCCCGAGGACCCTTCCATGATCCAATCCAGTGCAGGACATGGATGATGTTGCCAAATTTCTATGCAGGATAAATGGAGAAGATAACTCTCACAACTTCCACTCATGGATGTATGCCTTCATCAATACCATTGAGATCAACAAAGCAGATTTAATAATCAATTGGGTGGAGATCATTAGTGAAAACATCGGTGAGAATCTCTGAAATGTGAGGCATACATACAAATTCAAGATGACTTCCTACCTGGTATATTCAGCAGCCTCACAGGTTATCTTTTCCAAGCATGGATAGACGGGGTGTACTCTTCGAAGGATCCTATTTTTGAGTGCTACCTGCAGCTGACAGTGCTTGAATGCAATAAATATTACAAGGTGGTCAATGATGGATTCTTCTACGAATTCATTTTCAAGTTAAACAGTGATATGAAGACCAACAAGGTGAGCAAGGAAGCATGGGAAGCTGTATCCCAACATGATTGTATCTTCATCCAGTTTGAAGACTTTACATACCTCAGGGTAACCAGATTTTTAGGAGAACCATTCAAGTTACCCAGATATCCAAGTGACAAATTTGTCATCATGGAGTTGTGAAGGTAGGTCGCAGAGATGCATGACATACAGTCAAAGCGGTACAAGTCTACAGGATTCTTTCCGATCACAGTGGGCTATTACAGCTGCCAGAGCATTCACAAAGCCAGAGGAATTGAAGCTGAGATGTTCTCTGAGTGTGAGCATGAGTTCTTCCCATCACGGCTGAACTTCGATCCATATGGGGTAGCCAGGAAGAAAATCTCCCAGGAGTACTCGCATGTGCCTTCATTAGAAGACTTCTGGATGAAGTGCAGAAGCGAGTACGAAGTCAGAAAGAAAGACTTCAACAGATTGTCGAAGCGACAAGTGTTTGATTATGGATTAGCACAGATACCTGCGGATCTCATAAACGAGGGGCCTGTGTTACTTGACTCATACCACCAGATGGGTGGGGATAGAGCTACTCTTTAGGAGAACATTGGTAGCTGCCACACAATCGAGGAAAGATCTGCTGCAGTTCTGGTCAATACCTCGAACCGGTTGCTTACAAAGGGATATTGCCTTGATGAAGATTTGATGAATCAAATCATAGGAATCCTCAGTGCAAGAGACTCCATCAAAAGGAAACATGAGGGAGAAAATAGTATAAGGCCTGAAAAGCTTAAAGTGCAAAAGAAGTTTCATACGCAGGAAAATGTAACTTCTACGACTATGGTGCTAGTTCCGACTTCTCCAACGTCCACTCACAACACTTCACCTGCCTTTAAACCTCAGCAAGATATTTTACGTTCCTCTGTTGAATTCGGCAACATTTGTGTTCTCTCCTCAGCCACTCCGATCTTCACCTCTTCCTAAAGAAATGCTAAAGTTACAGATGGCAGAATTTGAAAGAGCATTGTCTTTGGACAATTCAGAAGACGACAGTCACAACACTGTAGCAATTTCGGATGGAGAGGAACCAGAACACGAGATGGTGGTGCATTCAACGACTTCTCATTCTCTGAGAAGCAATTTCTCAAAGTGGTTGGCCTCACAGTCAGTCCCGGAAGCTAGAGAGGAGATCAACTTGGAGGAACATGACTTACAGTTGCTCCTAAGTTTGGGAGGAAAAGATAGAAGACCTAAAGTTGCTAAGGTGACTTCAAGGTTGATTATTGAAGAATCAGGGAAAAAGTTCACTGAAGTATCAGTTCCGATAGAAGGAAAGTAGAAGAGCGAGATTACAATGGCAGATATAACAGTGACCAAAGTGCCGATAGGTCAAACCACTACTAAAGGATTAAAGAAAGACACGTAGACACTGATAAATGCTTTATTCCTTAAGCTTGACAAAGAGAAGGTAAAAAAATCTAAACTTCAAAAGTAGGTTTCCCAGTTGTGCGAGATCATTGCTAAGGTTTCCAAACCTTTCTCTCAGCCAATTTCAGCACATGAGAAAGTGAGTGATCATCTGATGCAGGAAGTGGAAAATGCAGGTAACCAAGTTAGAGCTATCGACAAATGGAAGAGCCTAATCTTTCGTCAAGCTTCTGTACAGCTCAGGGAGGTGCCAGTTCATCTAAAGGTTATGAAGGATGCATTAGTTCAGCTGAAGCAACTAGTGACAAGCATGGTAGTTATGAATACAGTGGTTGAAAGTAACTTGGGCACTTTGATCGAGATAAATAAGCTGCCAAAGGAGGTTTTGATTGCAGAATGAATTGTGCCTGATGGATCGGTTGAAAAGGGGAAGCAGCTTGAATTCACAGTCTCTTTCCACTTGGAAACCTTCATAATTATGCTGAAAAGAATGCGGGTGCTCGAGGATATGGCATCGTCACTGTCAAGCAATGTAATTGCTTTCACCAAAGAGGAAGTGGTTGGGAACATTTCTTCATTCATAAGGACCATTCCTAACAAAGTGCTTGATTCCCTGGAAGGCTTTCTTCTAATGATTCAAGAGAGGATTGATGAAGCTGTTAGGCCTTTCAAGATGAATTCAATCAGTAGGCTGGTAACGCTGCAATCAGACATTAAGAAGTTCGGGCCTAGTTTGAAGGAGGTGGAAGCGAGCATCGAAGTTTTGAGCGAAGGATTGTTGCAATTCAGGACGGAGAAAGAAGCTGTGGCTAAAGCAAATGGGAAATTGTTGAACTATATATTCGAAAAGTATATTCAGTGTCAAAAGAAAAAGAAAGTGTAGCAGTTACAGCTGGTAGATCTTCCTTCTTTTCTTTCTTCTCTTATTTCTTATGTACCCAGATGTAATTGTAAACTTAAAAGTTATTGGTTTGAAAACCATTACTTTAAGTTATTTGGAATGATTCTTTAAGTTAAGTGACAGATGTGCACAATTTTGACTTAAGCTCCTGATGCATGTCACTAAGAGAGGCATTAAAGGAAGATGATTGCCAGATGTTCTCTTTACTTCTTGTTTATGTTCTAGTTCAGTTATAGTCTCCCATTTGTAATTTCCCCTCTATACACTATAAATAGAGGAAAAGCCTACGGGTTAAAGGATCAGAATTTGTAAGCGGCATTCTCGTGTTCTAGACTGTGTTGAAACCCCTAATAGCTATTTGAAAGCAGAGGAATAGAAAGGAGCATATTTCCGGAGAACTTTGTGTCAACGGTGCACTTCGTTTCTAACTTTCTGTCTTAGATCTATTGATAAACTTTGTGTTAGTCTAGATCTAGATCTGAAAGTTTCCTTTGCTTATAATTTTGTATGTTAATATCTATCTGTTTTACCTATGTGCATGCGATCAACTCTGTAATCTATCGATTGGGTTGCACATCTTCCCCCTTTCATTCCTGTGTTTCTATTATTTTCCCCTTCTTTAGATATTTCCTTTCTTTTACAGTTGTTTAATTGTTGCGGAAGCGTATAGCTATGGTTCATGAGTTACACGGTTAAAGTAATACCCACAAATAGATAGCAAATTTAACAGACAAATCTTACACGGGAGCCTCACCGGTAAATGAAGGAGATTTATCTCATGACTACCTAGGTTTTCAGCTATGTAGAAAATCTAGCCAACACCTAGTCAAGTAAAGAGCACTACCAAGTGTTTACACACAAAAACTACAGCTAATATTACTACAAAGGGTTACTTTAGCAAATATCTATCTACAAGCATTTTTATTTAGAACTCTATTCAACATTCAAGTGGGTACATGATTGTATAGCCCATTATTGGTGTCAAAACACAAGGGCAGTCGTAAGGGAGGGATCCCTATTATTGCAATCACTCTTGCACATGAACTAAGAGTATTACATGGAGTTTGAGCCCTTCATTTGGGTAATGTAGTGCAACACTTGGCCAAAATCAACGAAGGGGTTGGCCACCAAGGGAAATCCAACTCAACCACAAACCCTTTTCTGTTATCTAACGTGTGTTCAAGGGCTAGTGCAAGATATTAGGGTTTTATCATGGTAGTGATATGTGCGAGCATTCTGGAACAAGAAAAATTACATGAAGGCATTAAAGACAATGGTGTATCGACCCATATCATCACAAAAGCATAAAGAAACATGTGACAAAACCATTATACTTTAGTGTCCCTGAGGGTTTGAGCACTTTATGTCAAATATTAAGCATCTTCATCCCTATCACAACCTATTCCTCCCATATTCAGATCCAAATTAGTCTGTGAAACACAAACACCAAAAAAACTAATTGCACTAGTCTTCTCATGTTTTACTATATTTAGCATGTGCTTTATTGATCAAATTATTCTCAATAATATATTGTATGTTCATATCTATATGTGAATGCTTAATTTAATAAATTAGAATATACATCATTTCTAAGTTCTAATCTTAATTAGGGTCATCCACTTTAATTTGGGTTAAATTAGTTATAGGAACAATTTTACAAAATTACAAATAAAAATAAATGTAATTTTTATGCAGGGATAATACCGTACATTTTGACAAAACCATGGTATGCTAATGTCTTAAACAAAAGTGGTTGTCTTTGAAAGATCCAAAACCCTTTTGTCTTTTTTTTTTTTATATCTATATAATGCTTAGGTATGGAGCTGAACTGGTAATATCAAATAAATCCATAAAACAACATTCTCACATTGCATAATAATTATAAATACTGCAAATTCCCGCAAACCGGGTATATATAGAAATGGCGCCTAGGGTTTAAATGATAGATTTTTTCATTAATAACGCAGCCATACATTCAACATCAATTTCTAATGATAAATAATTAGGGCAAACACAAATAGAAATCTGCAGATGGAATAATACAAATACTGCCCAAAAACTCAGCGAGAAAGGATCCAAATCAAATCGATTTGGTATATATATGAAGCTGAAATGTATAACAATAAACTGTCATGAAAAATACCTCTGATAATGCATACAACTGTAGAACAAGTCGCCCCACTCTAGAAGTTGCCTGAATGCCCACTGCTGCAATTTATTTCTCTGTCTGAAGCTGCTGAAATGATAATAACCTGTGTAAACAATGACGATTCCTGGGTGGAAGCTTCTCTCACTGCTCCTGGGGTTTCCGTCCGTGAGAGTAATAATCCAGAGGGTTTCCGTCTGTGGATTTTGTCTACAAAAGCTCTGTGCTAACTGCTCTGTGAAAATAATAATAATAATCTAAATGCTTTACCCAGGCCGCATTTTTCCTCATATAGCCAAAAACTCTCCAAAGGCCAAATCACACTTTTTGGCTAACACCATATAATTAATATTTAATTAATTATTTTTGCTTCACTGAATAAGTCGCACTTTTGGGTATATTTGGCCATTACCCAAACAAGTCACATTTTTGGCTAGGAAGGCAATTTGAATAATTTATTAATTTATTTAAATGCACTTTCCTAAATCAAAAATCACTAAAACAGTCTATTAGTTCATTATATGTGCTTTAATGATATTCTACTTTAATTCGAGCAACATATAATAAAATAATAAACCGAAGTCACCCTCGAAAACACCCTTTTGGCCATCGGGTAGACAAAACAGGCCAAAAGGTCTTTGACCGAACTAATCGAGAAAGAGGGACATTACAGTCCTCCCTCCCCGAGATTGCTTGTCCCCAAGCAACTATAGAGCTGGATGTTGTAATATAATCTCGCCTTCCCATGTAGCATCCTCCTCTGGTAATTCTTTCCACCTCACGAGGAACTCCCAAATGACCCTGTTCCTCAATCTTCTCTCTCGGCTGTCCAAGATCTCCTCTGGCACTAGGTCTAATCTCCCTTCCTCATCCAGGGGTGGCAAATCTGTAGAGGAAATAATGTTCTGCCCCAAAGCCTTTTTCAAGCAAGACACATGAAAAACATTATGTATTTTACTCTCAGAAGGCAACTCCAACTCATACGCCACTTCACCAACTCTCCTCAACACCCTGTATGGCCCATAAAATCGCGGTTTGAGCTTTTCAGCCCCACTCTTCTTGAGAGTACTTTGCCTGTAAGGCTAAAGTCGTAGAAAAACCATGTCTCCTATCTCAAATGATCTCTCCACTCGGTGCCTATCTGCATACATTTTCTGCTGATTCTAGGCCCGCTGAATGTTTTCCTTAAGCACCTTAAGGATTTCCTGAATATCCTGTAAACTCTCATGAGCCTTGGGAGCTCTACTATCCCCAAATGCCATATCAACAAAGGATCTTGCATCATACCCATAAAGTGCTCGGAATGGAGTCATACAAATAGACATATGGTAAGTGGTGTTATAGCAATACTCACATTAATACAACAACTTAACCCATGCCTTCTGATGTCCTGCAACGTAGTTGCAAAGATAATTCTCTATCCATTTGTTCACAATCTCTGTTTGTCCATCCATCTGAGGGTGATAACTGGTGCTAGGAGTCAGCTCAGTGTAAACCAGACGGAAAAGCTCCTGCCAAAATATGCTCATAAACCTACTATCCCGGTCACTAACTATGTTCTTCGGGAGCCCATGCAACCTGAATACCTAACGAAAGAACAAATCAGCCACGTGAGGTGCCTTGAAGCTGGTAGGAACAGCGAAAAAGTGTGCATATTTTGTCAACCGATCCACTACCGCATAAATGCGATCATTCCCTTGCACCACGGGAAGACCAGTAATGAAATCCATCGAAATACTTTCCCACTTCTGCTCCGGAATAGGCAATGGCTGTAGCAAACCTGCTGGGAAAGTATGCTCTGACTTGTTCTGCTGACAAGTCATACACTCGCGGACATGGCGCAAGACATCATCCTTGAGACCCTTCCAGGAGAATCTCTCTCTAATCTGCCTGTATGTTTTAAAATACCCTAGATGTCCTGCAAGTGGTGCATCATGGAAAGCATGCAGAATCTTCTCCTTAAGTTCAGATTCAGGAACTAGGTAAATTCTGCCCTTATACAAAATCAAATCAGTTATTACCTTATACCGATCATCCTGAATTTTTCCATCCATAATGTCACATGCCCAAGTGTTTTTGGAATATTTAACTAACAGTTGAGATTTCCAATCTGCTGAAATCTCGCTCAAAGAACATAGGGCAGCGAGATGGGGTTTCTTGGAAAGTGCATCAGCCACTACATTCTTCGTCCCCTTGACATACTCAATGTCAAAATCATATGCCTGGATCCTGCTGACCCATTTTTGTTGCCTCTCATTGAGTTTTTTTTGTTCCAAGAAATATTTCAAACTGTTGTGGTCAGTTCTCACCACAAATTTTCCACCCACCAAATACTGTCTAAACTTTGCCAAGGCATGCATAATGGCAAGCATTTCCTTATCATAGGTGGAATACAGTCTCTCATTATCTCTCAGCTTCCGGCTCTCAAAGGCAATAGGATGGCGATCCTGCATAAGAACTGCACCAATCCCCAATCCCGAAGCATCACACTCTAAAATGAAGGGCCGTGAGAAATCTGGAAGAGCCAAAACTGGACAGGTATTCATAATTACCTTGAGCCTCTCAAATACCACCTGTGCCTCATCTGACCAACTGAATGCACCTTTCCGTGTAAGATCTGTCAATGGAGCTACTAGCTGAGAATAACCCTTCACAAACCTCCTGTAGTAACCGCATAACCCTAAGAATCCTCGCAAGTCAGAGATATTCCTGGGTGGTGGCCAATCCCGCATTGCCTATACTTCTCTTGATGGACCTTGACCCCATTGGCCCCATAGGAAAAGTGCGCCCCATTTAGAGAGGATTTTTGCTCAGAAGAAGGTGGATTTAATGCTAAAAGCTTCCAATTTTGGTGCATGCATTGAAGGAGGTTGATTTGTGTTTGCATATGTGTTACAGGTGCTCAGGTGAAGTTGGAAAAATTCATGCTCACTTTACATGCAAATAAAACATCAATTTTTGGGGCAGCAGGCTTGAATAGTGCAGATTTTTATGATTAAAATTCAATGTTCATGTTCCGGTTGCCATCTTTGTCTGAATTAATTGCAGGAATTCATTACAGTTGTTTTACAAAGAAATGAGCTTTAATCAATGTCCAATACATTGAATATATCCTCCGAATCTGAAGAATTATCCAAATCTACAACAGTTTTGAAGAAATCCAGCCAAATAAGAAGAAAAAGAATTGTTCAGACAAAGCCATGGCAAAGAGAGATGAAAAAGAAAGCACAATGGAGTCATGCATCACTTCTAAATTTGTAGACATAGGAGACACAGATCTAGGTCGGGAACCTCTTTCCGAATTGATTGATAAATCCAGAGCAGGAAATACTTCACTCATGCGTGCAGTTAAAAGCAGTGGAATCATTCGAGCTGCAACCTTTCCATATACAGCCCAATTGCCAGAATTTGTTATAGAGTGTGCTAGATCTTACCATCCTTCATCCAGATCAGTGCGAGATGCTACGGGGAAAACAATAATTCGGTTGGACGCAGAGTTCATCAATTATTGTTTTAAGATTCCAACGCGAAAGGTGGTGACTTCCATTAGCATTCAGGATGCCGACAGCAAGTGGGAGAAGCATAGAGTTGATTGCATGAACATAATAAACAGTAGATACATGAAGAAGCCCAGATCTCCTTCTAAGTTCCCAAGAACTCTTCCACGGTCCAATCTGATGCAGGAGGTAGATGATATTGTCAAATTGTTATGTAGGATTAATGGCGAGACGAATGCTCACACTTTCTGTACATGGATGTATGCTTTCATCAGGACCATTGAAGTCAACAAGGTTGATTCCATAATCAATTAGTTTGAAATCATTAGTGACAACATTGATAAGCAACTCCGAAACGTGAAGCGTACTTTCAGCTTCAAAATGACTTCCTACTTGGTGTATGTTGCAGCTTCACAAGGCATTTTCTCCAAACTGAATAGATGTGGCGTTCTTTCTAAGGACCCCATTTTCAAGTGCTACGCACAGCTTACTGTACCTGCGTGCGAGAAAGAATTCAAAGTGGTCAATGATGAATTCTTCTACGAATTCATTTGCAAGCTAGACAAGGACCTAAAGGCCAACAAGGTGAGCAACGAAGCGTGGGAAGCCGTATCCAAAATTGACAGTCTATTCATTCAGTTTGCATATTTCACATACTTCAGGATTACTGACTTTTCTGGAGAACCGGTTAAGTTGCCCAGATATCCGAATGATAGATTGATCACCATGGAGCTAAGCAGACAACTTGTGGAGATACACGACCTTCATTCGAAACGGCACAAATCTATGGGCTTCTTCCCGATCACTGTGGGACATTATAGCTGCCAAAGCATTCATAGAGCTCGAGGGATGGAGACAGAGATGTTATTCGAGTATGAGCAAGAGTTCTTCCCTGCATGGCTGAACTTCGATCCATTTGGAGTAGCTAGGAAGACGATCTTCCAGGAGTACGCACATGTGCCTTCATTAGAGGATTTCTGGATGAAGTGTAAAAGTGAGTACGAGGTTAGAAAGAGGGATTTCAGCACGGCAAGTGTTCGACTTTGGACTAGCGCGGATACCTGTTGATCTTAAAGATGGTGGGAATGTGTTACTTGACACTTACCATCAAATGGGAGGAGATATAGCCGTACTTCAGGATAACGTAGGGGGCTGCCATACAATTGAGGAAAGGTCTGGAGCTGTTCTGGTGAATACTTCAAACTAGTTGCTGACAAAGGGATACTGCCTTGATGAAGCATTGATGAATCAAGTCACGGGTAACTTCAGCATAGGAGATTCCCTCAAGAGGAAGCACGGAGGAGAAAGTAGCAGAAAGTCCGAGAAGTTGAAAGTTCACAGAAGATCTCAATCAAAGGAGAAGATCACTTCCACGGCTATGACTTTAGTTCCGACTTCTCCAGCATCTACTACTTCACCGACTGTTGCAACTCAGCAGAACACTTCCATGCCTCCACTGAATCCAACAACATTCATCTACTCTCCCCAGCCACTCCGTTCAGCACCTGTTCCAAAAGAGACATTGAAGTTGCAGATGGTGGAGTTCGAAAGAGCTTTGTCCTTGGATGATTCAGAAGATGACAGCGATAACACTGTAGCACTTTCTGATTGAGAGGAAACAAAGCGGGAGATACTAGTGCACTCAGTGACTTCTCATTCTCTGAGAAGTAATTTCTCAGAATAGTTGGTTTCGCAGTTGGTTCCAGAAGTGAGAGTGGAGATGAACTTGGAAGAACACGACTTGCAGCTACTCTGGAGTCTAGGCGGAAAAGACAGAAGACCTAACGTTGCTAAGGTAACTTCAAGGTTAATCATCGAGGAGTCGGGGCAGAAGTTTGCTGAGATGTTAGTTCCGGCGGAAGGAAAGGAGGAGGATGAGCTCACGACAGAAGATGTAACAGTACCCAGAGTACCCCTCGGTCAAGCCACCACAGAAGGACTGAAGCAAGAAACGCAGACATTGATAGATGCTCTATTCCTTAGGCTTGACAGAGAAAACGCAGAGAAAGACGAACTTCAAAAGTAGGTATCTCAGTTGTGCGAGATCATAGCCAAGGTTGTTAAACCTTCCACTCAGCCCATTTCAGAGCAGGTGAGTGATCATCTTATGCAGGAGATGGAGGATGCAAGCAATCAGGTGAAAGCTATTGACGAATAGAAGAGTCTGATTATTCGTCAAGCTTCTGTACAACTTGAAGAGGTGTCAGCCCGCCTGAAGGTTATGAATGATGCAACAAATCAGCTGAAGCAACTAGTGACGAGCATAGTAGATATGAACACAGTTGCTGAGAGTAACCTGAGTACTTTGGCCGAAATCAACAAGCTGCCGGGAGATGTATTGGTTGCAGAGCAAATTGTACCGGACGGATTAGTTGAGAAGTGGAAGTAGCTGGAGTTTACAGTATCTTTCCGTTTGGAGATCTGCAGAGTTTTGTTGAAGAGGATGCAGGCACTTGAGAGTAAGACATCGTCCTTACCAGAAAGTATTATTTCTTTCACTGAGGAGGAAGTGGTTGGAGATGTTACTTCATACGTACGGATCGTTCCTACCAAAGTGCCTAATTCCCTGGAAGGGTCTCTTCTGATGGTACAAAAGAAAATTGATGGAGCTACTAAACCTTTCACGATGAATTCCATTAGTAGACTGGTGGCACTGCAGGCGGATATTGTGAGGTTCGGGCCGAGCTTGGAAGATGTGGAAGCATATATCAAGGTGTTGAACGAAGGATTGTTGCAGTTTAGGATAGAAAAGGAAGCAGTGGCTAAAACAGATGGGAAGATGTTGAATCACATGTTCGACAAGTATATCCAATATTAGAACAAAAAGAAGACATAAATGTTACAACTGGCTTGACTTCTTCTATTCTTGCTTCTTCTATTTTCCACATTCCTCGATGAAATTGTAAAACTTTAAGGTTATTGGTTTTAAAACCATTACTTAAAGTTATGTGGAACAATTCTATTAGTTAAGTGATACATGTGTCACTTAAGGAGAAGTTAGTTGAGGATGATTGGCAAATGTCATCTTTACTTATTTATGTTTCAGTTCAGTTAGGTTTCTTATTTGTACTTTCCCTTCTACATTCTATAAGTAGGAGAAGAACCTCCGAGTTAATGATCAGAATTTGTAAGCAGCAACCTTGTGTTCCAGACTTTGTGCTGAAACCCTTGAGAGCCACTTGAAGCAAAAGAATATACAGGAGCAGATTTCTGGAGAACTTTGTGTCACGGTGTATTGTGTTTCTTGTTTTTTATTTTAGATCTTTTAATAGACTTTGTGTTATTTCAGATCTAGATCTAGAGCTACCTTTGCTTAGAATTATGTGTTTATATCTATTGGTTTCTTCTATGTGCATGCAATCAACTCTGTTATCTATTGATTGGGATGCACATCTTCCCCATTTCTTCTCTGTGTTTATATAATTTCTTTCTTCTATAAATATTTCATTTCTTTAAACAGTTGCTTACTTGTTGCAGAACTGTTCAGTTATGGTTCATGAACTGAGTAGTTAAAGTAAAACCCCATATAGATATTAACATACTTTAATTAACAAATCTGATACGGAAGCCTCACCGATAAATGAGGGAGATTTATCTCATGACTGCCTAGGTTTTGTGCTATGCAAAAAATCTAACCAACACTCGCTAGAGGAGTGCTCCATGCATGATGAGTCAGATCCCTTCTGACCCTTTGTTGTCGCCACCTTGGCCATCTCTGCCACATCAACCACCTCTGCAAGGAACATGTCGCAGAAGCCGATCTTGTAGCCATTGTTCCTCCTCTCCCCAAGGTCGCCCTCGAATCCATTCTCTTCAAGGTCGGGCTAGAGTCCTCCGCGGGGAAAGGTTGTGGCTAGTTCTCTGTGATGGGCCTCTCCTCCACATGGAGCTCAAGCGTTTGTTGGCTCTCCGCCCCCTAGTTGGGGAATTATGGTGACTCTACAGATTCAAATGCCCGATCAGGATGGCTGGCAAGTTGATCCTCCTTAAGCTGAGCCGTCTAGTAGGGTTTTCATCCCTCCTCGGGATGATCCTCCTCCTCCCGGAGCGGCGGCATGTGCTTACTATTCTCTGATTTGTTTTAATGTGGTGTTGATGTTTGCCCTCGTGGTGCTTTTTGCTGGCCCTTTGGGCATTTTGTGGTGCCTTCGTGGCCTTTTTGTGGGACCGTGAGTTGTCCAATCACCCCTATTCTTGTAACTCTCATATATTTTTAATATAATGGGCAGTTCCAATAGTAATATTCGACACCACTTCCTAGTTTACTCAATGGTTGTAGCTCGATTGGTCACCCGGCCATAGGTACACTTGAAGACATTTGTTGCATTAGTATCAAAGTTACACATTGATTAAGTTTATTTCTTGACTTAATCATATTATCAAGCTAATGAATTAAGCAGGTAAAGCGTATTGATTTAATCTTTTAAGGAGAGGATTAGATATATTGTTAAATATTGTTAGGTGATTGCATTAATTTGCGATAGCTAGGTTGTTTTAGGAGTTTGTATACATAGAGGCTCTATACAATGTTCATTCTGGTGTAGTGAATAGGAATGAGATGAGCGTGCAGTGACCAAGGCTGGCCCTGCATTGATACCACTAAATTAAACCAAAACAGAAAATCTGGAAATGTATAACGGAAATTCAAAATAGCAGTTACTTAGCACCTTCAAAATAGAAGCGGCAACCTCGTCTTCGCCATGTCCGTTGCTAATGCACAGCAGTCTTCTACTGTCACTGTTACTTGCCTCCATCCTTCCATTTCGATTCACATTCGCTGAAATGCACCTGCCCAACCTCGTCTTCGCCATTGCCAGTGCCAGTGCCATTGCTCAATCTGTCTCTCGTTCTCTCTCTCGTGTTGAATTCAGCTAACCGTCCTCATATGTCCATCCGCTTAATTACTGTTCACATTGTTATTGTGAGCGTGTCCCTTCAACCCGCCGCATATTAAGTATGTCCCTTACAAATCATACAGCAAAAAAAGTGTGCATACGAATAACCAACCTTACATTAAGCACTGTAAACGCCTCAGTCAAATGAAGACTTGGATCTTTCCCTCTAACTAATTTATCTCGAATGACTTTATATGAACCAGTTTTTGAGGAGAGAATGACTTTATATGAAGCAGTGTTTTTAGTATATTCATACCAAAATGGGGGCACTAGTGATAGTATCCATAGTAGAGAGGTGTAGGGAGAGGGAGAGGGAGAGGGAGAGGGTAGTGTGAAGCTCCTTCTCTCTCTCCCTCTCCCTCTCTCTCCCTCCCTTTCCACAGTGTTTTTATTTATTTTTAATTATTAGATTGTTTTAAATTAATTCTCAGAACGCATCATATATTAATCAATTAAATATGAAAAGGTACAAGGTGGTTATAATAACGAAAGCCCCTATCTTGCCGGTATGTTCCCGATTTCACGGATTTTGATGCAAGTCAAAATATATAAAATTTGGATGGATTCTTAGCATTTGTGTGTGCACGGGTGCAGTTGGTGAAGACTGTCGACTTGAAAACGACAATACCTAGGTTCAAATCCTTTTGCTATTGCCGGCACAGAACGTACCGGCAACTTACGCTCAGCCTATAATAACAGGTAATTGGTTGATATTTACAACCCAATTTTCATGTTAATGCATGCATGCCTCAATAATTAAGAAAAATGTTGAGAGAGGGGGTTACATATCAATAGAGTCCAAAAAATACTAGTTGTATTAAAAATAGGGATAGGAAATGACAACACTTAGGGGATGTGGTTGATCATCTTTTGGAAGAAGGGAACTCCAAGTAGAAGGATCTCTTGAGGGAGGATTTAGGGCAACCCACCCATCTTGAGCTTGCATATTTTCCTATGGATCCAAAGGCCCTATGATTCCCCAACCGGGTGGTGGAGACCCAACTATCATAACACTTCCTTACATTGGTGATATCCATTGAGAAAGTATGTCGATGGATTTTCCATGAGGCGGTGGGCTCAAATCCCTACACTAGGAGGATTGGACAAATAATCACATAAATGTGAAGAGAACAGGTTGTGGGAGTGACTTCGCTTAGGCCTAGTGACACGCAGTCGAGGCCCTAATAATGGTAGATATGTTAGAATTTTCCTCATGGTGAACGATGTGCTTTCCCAACGATTAAGAAGCTCATATAAGTGTTAGAATTCAAGAGCCACTTTCTTGGCGTGTCCTTGTGTCCAAAGACAAAAATAACATATTTAACAACTTTTCTTTAACAAAAAATTGTTGAGAAATAGAGTCCTTATTGAAAATAGTAACATTTCTAGCTTTCCAAAGTTGAAATAAAATAAGAGCTCTTATTGAATTTGTAGACACCTATAATTTGGATGGAGCAATTTAAATACTAAAATTGTGCTAATTATCCCCTTTCCCACAAATTAACGACATATCATTAATAACACACATTTTCTCTTTCATCACTGCTAATTAATTACATTATGCTAATTAATTAACCCTTCTATCGCTCAAAATGTCAATTTATGACCTTCCATTAATTAGTGTTCCTTTCTATCTAGATTAATTAATCATTCTTAATTAATTAACTTCCCCTTCTATTAAATCAATAAATCATCATTTATTAGATTAAACTCCTCTCATAACCCAAATCATGTTAACTTTCCTCTAAAAAGCTTCTACAAGCTTACACCTACCTATTAGTTAATCACCCTTGATTAATTAATACACCCCCCTCAACTCCCATGAATCTCTAATGATGAATTAAACTCCTCTAAAGCAAACTTAAAGTATGCTTATCCATTACTAACCTAGCTTTGATATTATCCCACATACAACAGGATGCAAAGATCTTTCAAATCAATGGGTTATATAAAGAACCCTCCTCCTACCTTTCTTCTTACACCTTTGCATGCATATAGCATAAACTATAGGCATTTTCATCTTTGAGCATCGTCCATCAGTGTTTAGTTAGGTATCTTCATCTCGCATTTCATCCATCCAAGCTTTTGAGTCATATGGAGGGAATCAAAAAGGCATTGTAGCCATTTCTTGATAAGACTCCATTCTTAAGCCCTTGGGATCAAACAAACAATCACATTTTGATTGTTAAAGATCTACATAGGTCCATTTCTAGTTAGCTTTCAAAGAGTAGAGAATAATGCTTAACATGTTAGTTTGATTTTCCTTCAAAGTTCTATGCATGTTGTTTATATTTAGTCTCTTTAAACTCTTAGCATGATGATTTATGTTTAGTTAGATTTGTTTTGGAACTATTAGGAGTTAGTTTCAATTCTCTTAGATTAGCTAATCAATACATGGATACATTTGGCACACCCGGTGGGATGGATTCATAGTCTCTTTGATTTTAATGGGTTTTACTTAGTTTTCCTCAAGTTTTACTAACCCAAATCATGCACATGTGAAATAAGTTAAAATCCTTAGGTTATTTAGCTAACTTTATATGCATTGAGTCTCTCTTGTGGGGTTTATTGTGATGGGTTCTCATTATATTTGAGTAAAATTAGGAAAATTATGACCTTTTTGAGGTTGTATAATTTGACGTCATTTATAGGTACACGCGCAGGTGATTTTTGTAGGGGAGAGCACACATTAAAAACCGCACGTAGGTGTCAAAAAGAGTACGTATACGCACTCTGTTTTGCACATATGTTCTATTGCTAGTTGTACCCTGTGTCATTTTTTGGTCAGACTCGCGCATACATTGAAAAAGATGTGTATACATCTCTCTGCCTATGCACATGCTTAGCTCACTGTCATTTTTAACAGAGGCGCACACATGTTGTTATCCACGCACACATGTTGTTAAAGGCGCGCATACATTCTAAAGGGCGTGCAGGTGTCAAAATACAAATTTGAATGTTATTTTAAAATTTGTAAAAGTTTGCGTTCTTGATGTGCTAACTCCTTGCAGGTTTATTTGAGATTAACTTCTGTTTTTCAGGGTATAGCTTCATGATTTTTGCTAATTTGGTTGGTTTAAGGTTAATAAATTTTGCATGCTTGTTTATGAGATTAGAATCACGTATGCTCTTCCCTCACACCTTTTAGGCAATCTTGGAAATCAGAAATGATTTCTACATCTTTTCTATGCTTTTGAAAACGTCACATTACACTTATTACTAAGGGAATGAATGTCAATTAGATAAAATGAACAAATTATGCGTTTAATTTAAATGTTTTTCCATTTTTAGTTAAATAGTTGGATTTTACATCACATATGCTCTTCTCTTACGTCTTAGGATGATCTTGAGAATCATAAATGATGTTTTTTCCTCTTTTTGTTTGTGGAAAACTAATAAACTCTTCATGCAGGACCTATAAATGTTTTCCACAGAAAGGAGAATTGAAACAAACTTTCTAATTACACATGTGTTATAGGTTGCCAAATGGTGTGCGACAAAACCACATTAAATCTAAAAGATAAAAAAACACCACATTCATCACACTGTATATATAGGTTCGGATAAGGGTACGCCCCATCTGCTTAAAACTAGGACATAACCCCTTTGGCATAAGCATTAAGCTAAAATAATGGGGATGGTCCTAGGAACCCCAAAGTAGTCCACACAAGAGGGAACCTTTTGGATGAAACAGGAAGTGCGCCGCACACCTACTTGACTAGTTTACACGTGAGATTTTACGTCAAATTTGTCTGTATCACGAATTCGGTGAGAACACATGATGAATGCATTAATTGCTCACTATGTTTAAAGGGGTAAAGTAAAGTCGAGATACTCCATGACTAGTTAGTGTGAATTTCTTGGCAAATCAAGCTCGCATTAGATAACTTGTGACACCTAGTTAAGGGAACCACCTAGGAAAGCCATTTTGTCTTGGAGCCAACTTGATCATATCAAGCCAATCATTGTTGTAAAGAGATTTCACAAAGGGAGAACTTTCTTGGAGTTGAAACCTTGTTTATCAAACAAGGGGAGAGTCCATTAAAGTTCAAACTACACGACATTAACCATGAAATTTGTGAAGGATTACTTTTTCTTAGTTTTTCACTCACCATAAGGCAAGGCGAAAATCTACCGAAGTGAGGCCAAAAACTTTTCAACCTCGCTTGATCTACTTCCTTTGCTTTCTTTTGACATTTTGTTGAACAAAAGAAGAGAAACCATATATGTGTTATCAATCGATCGTGTCCACCACATTTACACCCATTTACATTCATCCTTGCTTCAGACTGGATGGTAAACGTTGAAAGTGTGTTGGTATGTTTTCATATCTTGATAGCCATTTGATCTTGATACCCAAGTCAAGATTGTCATTGTAGTTAGGCTTGATTCTCCACCCGATTCTCCTTTGAATTGTTACGTTGCTTGTATCGTATCGCAATAATTTAGATATTTACGTATTATTTCTTGCAAACTCGACCTAAGTGTCTAGATTGTAATTTTACACCATGCGCACCTTAACAATTCCTTGGTATAATTTAGCCTTGGTTTTCTTTCAAACATTACCTCAATTTTGAAAGGTGTTGTCGTTACCTTGTGTGAGTCATACTAATATTATTTTGATACTAATACCTTACTTTTCTGTAATTTTTTGTTAATGTATCTTAGTGGTATTGTTATGTTGTTCATATTCGTAACCCCCAACTTTTGAGATTTAGGTCTTGCTTGGACTTAAAATTGCTTTAAGTATACTTTGGTTGGAAATCACATCAACCTCTTGTTATTACTTACACCTTGTTCATTTTTGAACTTGACATAAGTAGTGACATTAAGTTGATCATTTGATGTCAAATTACCATTTGAAAACATTTATGGAGTAGTTCCTTGTTTGATCGATTGGTTTTAAATAAACCTTGTGTGATTGTGTCTTGTGATTATTCGTCATTTTGACTTATTCATTTAGGACAATCACTTTTATCCATTGATTCTTTGACATTCATTATTCTTTGGACTATTGACATTCTTTGTGCGTCTTTAGTAAACATCTCATTCTAGGTTTTCACTTAGGTTTGATTATACCCTTGGAAAAATTCAACAAAACACCTTAGTAAAATTTTCATTTTCCATGGCCCCCATAACAAGAATGGGATCCAAGAGACAAGCATGGGAAACATTGAACAAACAAGGGTCAAATCCCTTTATCGATCATGATTTAGGACCTCTATTCTCCGTAGAAAAAGAAGCGGGTGAGATGGTAGACCTTAGTGGTGATGATTTGGGGTCACCACATGGGGAATTTGAATTTGACCCCACCCAAGTAGATGAGTTTCTCTTTCTAAAAAAAGATAGAGTGATTTTAAGAGTTGTGGAGTTAGGTGCTAGAATGCCAATTGAACATGAAACTATTCCACCACAATGCTAATGAGGAAGAATGCCCCCTCATTAACATGGATGACATTTTAGGACATGGACAAGCTTCCACCTCAAACATGAGAAATGACAACAAGGGTGGTTTTAAAATACCACTCATCAGAATACCACGTAGGGTAAGAGTGGAACATGAAAACACGGAACAACCTCCTTAACATGAAAATGAAGAGGAACCTCAAAATGAAGAAGTCACTATACAACAACAAATTCAACACCTTAGTCAACAATTAGCTTTTCTAGCATCCCATGTACAAAAAGAGACTAACAAAAATGTGCATTGATAAAAACCTAAGGTTAGAAATAACGAGCTTCACACAAAAAACCAAGAGGGAGAAATGTCAAAATATAGTCGCGTGTATATTCCAACTTCCCCCACTAAAGAGCAACTTCTTTCACAAGAGTTACAATCTATGAAAGCAATGCTCACAAGCCTTCAAGAAAGCAATGTAGGACATAGCAAGAAATATCAATATGAAGAGCTATGCCCTTATCCATTTGATAAGGCTATGTTGTGTACACCTTTTCCTAAGAAATTTGATTGCCCAAAATTTGATAAATACAAAGGGAAAGGTGACCCACGGGATCATGTAAAATATTTTTACATGGCATGCCAAGAAGTGGTGTACAATGAAAATTACCTCATAAGACTATTTCCAAGAAGTCTAGGAGGACAAGCATTAGAGTGGTTCCTTACACTTACCTCGTGGGTCTATCTTCACATTGCTAGAACTAGCAGAAAAATTTGTTCGACATTTCTCATTTAATGTGGAAAGTGACATAACCATGTTAGACTTATGCAATGTCAAACAATGACCAAATGAGACCTTTACAAGTTTCTTACAAAGATGGCGGGGGCTAGCTAGTCACTTCCCTTGCTCAATCCCTGAAAAAATAACTTGTTAGCATCTTTGTACCCAACCTAAATCCAAACATTTCCTTTCACCTACAAATGCATTGTGTTGGAAACTTTGAAGAGGTAATTGAGAAAGGAAGCCAAATAGAAAGGCTCTAATCGCAAAAGGGACAATCAAACCCTTTTCAAAAGACAATCACTCTTCAAAACCTACGGACAAGCCAAAATTATTTAATAAAAACAAGAATGTCATAGGAGATGGAATCACAGATTCTAAACATACAAGTAGTCCAAGTTGGTCCACCTTTTAAACTGACCAAAGGGCCAATCCAACCACCAGTTAAACGAAGAGTGTTCACTCCCTTGTCAGACTCATTGTCCACAATCTTAAAACAACTAGATGCAGTACACCTAGTGACATATCCTACAACAATACCCTTTGATGACAATGCACCTAAACCTTTTTGGTATAAGGAACATGAGTATTGTGACTTCCATCATGTCAAAGGACATAAGACAAACAAATGCTTAAAACTACGCCACTTCGTCCAAGACCTTATCGATAGTGGAGAGATAGAAGTTGATTCACCGGAATAAAATCAAACGCCAAATCAAAAGATGGGAATATTCAAGGAGCCTTTCCCAAAACATGGTAATAGGGTGAGAAAAATTCAGATCAGGGAGAGTCTTCCCAGAGCTACAAAGCCACAAATTATGTTTATACCCAAACTGATAACAATCAATATGACTCACTTATTGGATGTGTTCACTCTTCTGACGAGTGTGTAAATACCATTAGGATCAAAGGAAGAGATTGCATTGTGGTAACAAGGTGTGCTCATCTCGTGATCCCAGAACCTCCTCTGTCTACCCCTCATGATAGTCAGTACAATATCCTAGACCAACTTGAGAAGATGTCTGCTAAGATTTCAATCTTAGATCTTCTTAAAATATCAAACGTACATAAGGACATCCTTTATAAAACTCTCCAGGGGTCAGGAGTGTCAACTGAAGTAGATCCTTCTCACCTACACATTGTGGTGGAAAATATTGCACCAAGTGAACACATTGCATTTAACCACAATGAAATCCCTAATGAAGATCATACACATAACCTTCCTCTTTACATAGAAGTATTTGTTACTCGCTTGAAAGATAAAGAGGGTGCTTGTGGACAATGGGTCAGGGTTAAACATATGCACGTTGAAACTAATTAAATAGTTGGGGAACATAGAAAAATACCTAGAGTCTCACATTATCACCATAAGTGCTTATGATAACACAGAAAGGGAATTGGTTGGTACAATAACACTACCGATGGAAGTAGGGCCCACTTATCACAACATGAAGTTTCATGTCTTAGACTTGGAGCTTCCATACAATATGATTCTTGGTCACCCATGGATTCATGTCATGCAGGCCATACCATCGACATTCCACCAATGTATCAAATTGAAACACGAGGGACACACTATTACTATTCAAGGAGATCCAGAACCCTTCGCCCACTACAGAGCTCTCAATAGCTTTACACGTAGGGGTGCATACAAATGTCCCTCCACCGATATTGTTTTCCCCCTTCAGTTTGAAGCTCTTGAGTCATGGTAGATTCAGACTCTCTAAGTTCTTGTGCTCATGGTGCTTCTACATCTACCTCTCCCTTTGATTCATGGGAGATGAAGATTCTTGAGTATGGTTGTGGAGAATATAATATTCAACAGGCTCTCCTAGTCTCAGACCTATCCTTGTCACCTAAAACAAGAGGCAAACCCAACTACCGCTTCAAATGGCCTAGAGATGAACAAATAATTGGGACATTCTTACCTGGTGGTTTGCTTGAGAAGAGAAATTGTTGGACCTTCCTACAATTTGAGTACTCGAGGACATTAAGATTATCTGCTATAAAACTCCAGAATACACAAAATCTAGTAGAATGATGTCTTCCATGGGTTACAAAGGACTCAGATGTGGAAATTTTGAACAAGGGATAAGGGAACCAGTCCCAATTCCACATTTCAAAATAGAGAGATATGGTGTCGGTATTTAGCCCTATGGGGTGCACCCCATGGACCAAGATGCTACCTCCTCTGAATGTGAGGATAGCTCTATTTATTCGGATAATGACAATGCAGATTCCCACCATAGCCAATACGAGGATCTTGCCTCTATGAACCTTTTCATGGATATCGTTATCCTTACCATAACCCCTACCAATCCAAAAATTGACCTTGTATACCCTACCCTTGTCGATTGGGACCAACAACGTCACGTGCCACTAGACCTCTTTGAGAACGATGAGGCTATTGTAGAATTTATGGGCATATGTGACATTATTCCTATTGGAGACCACAAGAAGGGTTTCTCCATTGACCTGGATACCTATGTGTACTTTGGGGAGGAGGCTGAGCTTCGTGGTCAACAAAATCTAAGAAAAAGTGAGGGAAAAATTTCCTCTACAAAGCCTCAGCAAAAATATAAGTCCAAGTCACACAGTGAAAACCTCTTTGAGGCGTTGGCTGACCAACAAATAAAAAAATCAATGGACAAAAGAAGTGACCACACTGAGGGTGAAAATATCATTGAGACACCCTTAGAAGAAGATCTCAACCTCCCTCCTGATCCTACATGTATGGAGGATATGTCAAAAATGCTTGTGGAAGAAACTATTGACATTAATATTGGAACAGAAGAGCAACCAAAGATAGTCAAGCTGGGAGATTCGCTTTCAACACAAGAACATAAAACTTTCACTATACTTCTCAGAGAATTTGTGGACATATTCGCATGGTCTTATACAGATATGCTAGGCTTAGATCCATCTTTGGTGGTGCATAACTAAGTTGTGTATGTAGACGAGAAGCCTATTAAACAAAAGCTATAGAAAATGCATCCATGAGTGGCCCTTTTGGTCAAAGAAGAGTTAGAAAAACTGTTAGCAATAGGGTTTATCAGACCCATTGACTACTCATAGTGGATATCTAACATAGTTCCAGTTCAAAAGAAACCTATTGGAATCAGAATTTGTACTAACTTTAGAGTCACCAACAAAGCATGTCCTAAAGATGATTTTCCCCTACCCAACATCGACATGATTGTCAATTTGACTACAGGATATGAAATGTTATCTCTTATGGATGGCTTTTCTGGCTACAACCAAATCAAAAAAGAAGAGGGAGATCAACATAAGATTACCTTTACAACCCCTTGGGGGACATTCTATTATCAGGTAATGCCCTTTGGCCTTAAAAATGTTGGACCAACTTATCAAAGGGAAATGACCATAATATTCCATGACATGCTTAATGACATCATGGAGGACTATGTGGATGATATCCTAGGAAAATCAAAGACAAGAGAAGACCATCCTGAGGTCTTGAGGCACATTTTTGAACGTCTCTGAGAATATAAGGTCAGGTTAAATCCAAGGAAGTGTGTCTTCGAGAGTGTTATTAGGAAGCTACTGGGCTTCATTGTATCAAGAAGAGGGATCGAGGTAGACCCTGCTAAAGTACTGCTATTACTGAAATGCCTCCTCCCAAGAACATCAAGCAAGTTGCGTAGCTTGCAAGGAAAATACAAGCCATCTGCCGCTTTATCTCACAGCTTGCTTGGAAAATGTCACTCCTTCACCCATTTGATTAAAAAGGACATTGAATTCATTTGGGGACCAGAGCAACAATAAGCCTTTTCCTTGCTCAAGCAGTATTTGGAAAATCCTCCAGTCCTCATGCCACCAACCCCAGACGAGCCACTTTTGTTATATACATCTACAACCCAATTTTCTATTGGCGCCTTACTTGCTCAGTATGACCTAAGCCAAAAAGAAAAATCAGTGTACTATCTCAGTCGTACCCTAATTGCATATGAGCTCAACTATCCCCAAATCGAAAAAGCTTGTTTGGCCATTGTTTTTACCTTCCAAAAACTTCACCATTATCTGTTGAATACCAAAACCAAGCTTATATCCAAAGTTGACCCGCTCAAATACCTGTTATCAAAACCCACCCTTATTGGTAGGATGGCTAATTGGATCATCCTACTCAGTGAATTTGACATTGAGTATGTACACCAAAAGTCAGTAAAAGGACAAGTGCTCGCAGACCAGCTGGCGAAGGCACCCTTACCTGGAACAAAGCCGGTGTGTTTGGACCTTTCTGATGCATCATTAATGTACATTGAGGAATCTATCATATGGCAAGTACATTTTGATGGATCATTTACTTTCCATGGTTCAGGGGCAGGTGTAGTGCTAATCACTCCTACAGGAGACCCCATACCCCAAGCCTTCCATCTCAGATTTCCATGCACAAATAACATTGCAGAATATGAAGTGCTCATCACTGGGATGAAGCTGGCTATAAAATGGAATATCCACCACCTTAAGGTCGTTGGTGACTCACAACTGATTATCAAGCAAGTCAACGATGAATACAAAGTCAAGGATGACAAACTCATCCCATATAAAAGGTTGGTAGAAACTCTAAAAGAATATTTTGTGTGCATCACCTTTGAACAAATTCCAAGGGCACAAAACATGTATGTAGATGTAATGACAATAGTGGGTTCTATGCTATGGATTCCACTAGAGAACAATGATATGCCATTTTTTGTTGAAAATCTACGTCAACCTGCATATGACATGTCGAAATCATGCCTGGCATGTGAAGTTGTTGGTCCCTTCTCCCCATGGTATGAACCCATCTTTAACTACCTCCAAAGTGGTACCTTTCCTCCCAACATCACCCATTCTGAAAAACAAATCCTTATCCATAAAATAGCTCATTACACCCTCCTAGGAGGCACCCTCTACCATCGTGGCTATGATGGGAATTTGTTGCGTTGTTTATATGTAGCAAAGTCAGTACAAGAAATCAAGGAGGTACACGAAGGAGTGTGCGGAGCCCATACAAATGGGATGGTTTTAGAAAAGAAGTTATTAAGGGTAGGCTATTACTGGCCTACCATGGAGACAGATTGTTGCAATTATGTAAAGAAGTGTGTGTTATGCCAGAAGTATGGGAACTTCATCCATGTGTCGTCACAACCTTTAAAACCAATCACAACACCATGGCCATTCTCTAAATGGGGATTGGAACTAATAGGGAAGCTTACCCCTACTTCATCTGATGGTCATACACACATTATAATGGCCACAAAATACTTCACCAAGTGGGTGGAGGCGGTTCCACTGACATATGTTACATGGGCTCAAATATCAAAGTTCATCATGAACCACCTCATCTGCCGTTATGGCATTCCTTCTGCCATTGTCGCTGACAATGGAAAATATTTCAAGAACAAGATGGTGAAATCTCTATGTCAGCACTTTCAGATATGATTAAAGTGGTCCACGCCATATTACCCTCAAGGTAATGGGAAAGTAGAGGCCTCTAATAAAACACTTGTTTGGATCATGGAGAAGATGGTGAGTAAAACAGGTCGCAATTGGAATTTACAAATTCACCCTGCCCTCTGGGCTTATAGGACCTCCATTCACACCCCTATTAGTGTGACACCTTATTCCCTAGTGTTTGGAACTGAATCCATCATCCCCCTGGAAATAGAGCTTCCCTCCCTAAGAATATCTCTTAGGGACTATCTAGATAAAGATGAGGATTACAGAGTGGCTAGACTAGCAAAACTGGAGCTACTAGATGAAAGGTGCATCTGCGCACTCAACCACCTTAAAGTGTATCAGAAAAGAGTGGCATAGAGTTATAACAAAATAATCATACCTCGTTAGTTTGAGGTAGGATATTTGGTGTTGAAGGAAAACCAATTCAACACAGTGAATGAGAGAGAAAAGAAAGGCAAGTTCAAACCTAATTGGTTAGGACCCTATGTCATTGTGGCCAAATTTGGGTCAGGAGCATACAAGCTTGCCTATCCTGATTGAGATGAGATGTGAGAGCCCATGAACACCATGCACCTCAAGAAGTTCTATGCTTGAACATGGCACAAAAATCAAAAAAATAAAAAAACAGGTAAAAAACATGAAAAACAAAAAAATAAAAAAAAAGAAAAAGAAAAAGAGAAAATAGGTCATCCAAATGTGAAAACCATGCAATTGTGGCACTTTGGATAGGTCCCTTGGTGAAAACCAGTTTCCAGTGCCTTGGGAGGATTCATTGTTCACAAGCATCTCACATCTGAAAGGGTACATTTTCTTAGTTTAGAGCTAGTTCTGCACCTACATATGAGATTCTTTGTGAGCCTATCCTGTCAAAGCCTTGATCCGGTTGGTTCTCCTCTTGTAAATCAGTGAAGAGATTGCCTTTGTATATTCCCATCTAACGTTGGGGGCATCTTCACATCTTCACCTTCTTGTTTATAAAACACGACATCTTTATTTGTAAATTCCCATCTAACATTGGGGGCATCCACGTTTCTTGGTTTCCTATATATAGCTTCGGAAAACTGTTAGAAAATCACAAAAACATTCGAACAATATTGAAAACCCCAAAACATTAGAAAACTAGAAAATACAAAAAAAATAGAAAATTATTTCGCAAAACTCCCAAAAACAACACAAAACACATTGAAAACAGTCTTACAAAAACATAGTAGTAGTTTACTTGCTTTGTTTCTTGTTTTTTTTTTTTGTGTGTACATTGTTTGTATAGTTTTGCTTGCTTGTACATTTGTATAGTGTGTTGCTTAAACATACCTTTTAGATTGATCTTTTCTTGCTTAGATTAGATTCATTCTTATTTGTACATATTGAGTGTGTTTTTGCATAATTGTTTATGATTGTACATAGTTGTGTTGTTACATTGTTTAGTGTGTATTTGGTAGTTTTGTTAACTTTTGTTTGTGTTTGTTTGTTCTTTACTTGTACATTGTTTTTTATCACATCATCATCTATATCATCACATCTAACATCATATACATCATATATCAATAAAATGCTAAGTCTACATCATACATGTATGCTAAGCTAATCATCACATATCGTATCATCAATGGGGCAAGAGGGGTTGCAAATATCAAAATATATCCCCCCACACCAATATCATACAAATCATCAAGTGGACTAATCAAAAGCATCTCATGTACAATACAAATGATATCATCTAAAGGATATATCATAAATAAAAAACATGTGATATATATGTAACAACATTGTAATGTGAAGTCAAATCATCATAATCATCATACATGTCAAAATCAAGTGTCCATATACAATATGTGTATCAATGTATACATCATCAAGATAAAAAAAATGAGCCTTCATCATGAGGCATAATCAAAAAATGATACATCATAGGCATAATCAAAATGAGCCTTCATATCGAGGCATACATACATAAGAGGTATACTGTGTGTACATCATGTAAAATGAGTCATGTCTTACTCGATCCCTCATGGGGACTAGGTGGCCTGTGATCTGGAGGAGGACCCATAACTTGTGGACCCTACTGGCCTGACTACTAGTTTGTTTTCTGCCCTCATGGCTGCTCAATTGATCTAGCTAATGCAAATGGTCTCTAAAATCTTATAGACATCAACTCCTGACTGAAGCTAGGTGCTCTCTGACCTTTTGGAACAACCTCGTAGTATAATGATCTATAATAATATGCCCTCCCATTGGTTGTCACAAAGTCCATGTGCATACACGGTGTCACTGTGACTCCATCAGTACGTCAGAATGAGGCCACCTCTGGAGAAAGTCTAGCAATCATGACATGTCCCACTACTCACTTAGCGCAGAGACGATCTTGCTCCACAATTACTGCCTAAGCCTATGCCCTTATGACACTCAGCTGATCCCTCTCTGCAGTAACAATTTGTACCTATTCTCTCACCTAGTCTCTCTCTACAGTCAACTATTGTACCTAGGCCATAGAATTCTATAATAAACATGAAACCTATAACATCTGGGTGGCCATTTGTTGAATCTGCTGGAACCATCTAGCTCTATCACCCCCATCTCCTCCACCTCCATCACCACCACCCCCTCCACCTCTCGGTGGACTATGTGGCGGGCTACCAACCAACCTCTGTTGTGGTGTTGCTCTTTATGATGAACCCTGTGGCGCTACTCTCTAAGGAGGCACCTACTATAGTGGTGCCTAGGGATATCCCAACTGGTATACCCACTTGGGGCATCTGTATCTATGTTCCTAAGACTACTATGGATCTGTCTCTTTCTGGGTCACCTACCTCTGTCTCTGTGACCTGGTGGAGGACCCTATCCACCACCACCATCATGATCACTTAACCATCAAATCCATCATCATCATCATCATCATCACTATCACTGAGCTCCTCTGTTAGGCGTCCTAACCCCTACATCCCATGCGGCCTACAAAATGGTGAGATGACGAGGTAAAATTGTCATGTACCAGGGTGCATACTCTAGTATCACCCCTGGATCCCTATTCTCTTAAAGGATCCCAAACATGTGGTACCATCTGATCAAAGTTAAGATGAGCCCTAATTATCTTGATTAGTAGCCCCATATCAAATCCCTCTGTAGCTCTGGGGTGCATACCACATATCAAAATCAGGAACATTTTTCACTGCACTGAAATGTCACTGCACAATCGGTCTACTATGGTAAAACTTTGCACTAATGTAACCTCGACTGCCAATCAGGAAATTCTCTATCATCGGACTAAACTCAGCTCGTTTGCATCGTCAGCCCATTGATACTGATTGTAAGGCCTCTATACTATTGTATGCTTCTGAATATCATCAAACACTCTATGGTAATGGTAGGTGTCCCTCATGTGCCCGCATATGTCATCTCCAACTGGGACCCATTGATCTGAAAGTCAATTTTAACTAGCAATTGTTCACACACCAAATTTTGCTTTGTATTGAAATTCGATTTTAAAATTGGTGATTATGACCTTCTTATTTTTTTAATAAATGACTAAAACTTGCAAGTACTATGCAAAAATATAGAGAAATTAAGAGAATTCACCAACAATTCGACACAAGGTGTGATAACGACGTTCAACGCTTGAGGCCTACATCTCCAGGTCTGGTTAAATGGGATAGATCTATTAAAATCTTGAAAATAATTCTTTACAAATAATTCTAAAAAATTATGACCTTCTCATAGTCTTCCTCTTTAAAAAATAATAGGGGTTGCTTTTTACTTCTCCTCAAAATTCCACTCCTAGCTCAAGTTATGAGACTTTTAATATTTTACACAGTCTCTGTCCCTTTATAAATATAGAAATGCTCCTTTTATTTTTTTTGCCAGTGAGATGGCGTAGCGGTCAAGGAATTAACATTTTGATAAGGATATTAGGGGTTTGAATCCCCCCTCCTTCTCATATGCCACCTCCTTTTTCTTTAATCCCACATTGAAATGTTTATTCGGTGGAGGAGGTTTAAAAGATAGGGTGGTTGGGAGTTTTATTGGCTTTTGAGCCATTTTAGACGCCTTTGCATGTGGTTGTTTGACCAAAGTTGGCACATGGATAATTTTGGATGTGGCATGTAGGATATAATCCTAATTTTGGCACATTGCATTAATATGAGTTGGAAATAATGCATTGGTTTATCTAATTGCTTGGTAATTGGTAGGAATTTAACGTATAATGTGGAGAGATAAGGGGAGTGGCTCGATGGCCCTTTACAATGTTTCAAATCAATATCCCACATATATCATGCAAACACAATTAGAGGTATATATATACAAAGGCTCATATAATTATAATATGGGAAGGAGGGCAAGACACCCCTCCATAATCGAGTGTGTCAAACTTGGCTGAGGGCCCCCAGCCAGTAAATAGCGGGTCCACCTATCCGTGTATGAGTATCCAAGACTGGTGTCCAAAACCGAAATTTTTCTGTCACCTACATTGTCCATGTGTCACAATCCCATTGGTCAACTTGACGAGCGTGCACATGTCCAACTTGCACGCAATCCCAAATTTTGCCAGTTGACCAAAAATTTTAGCTGGCCATAACTTTTGCAAACGAGCTCTGTTTTTTGCAAACAAGATATCGTCAAAATCATCTAATTTTTCTCCATGCCATGGAACTAAATTCCATTGATTTTGAGAAGATCATAGATCATAATTTTTCAGTGAGGATCATTTGGATCATTCCTCCCCACTAAGAAACCTTTGGTCCCCAAAAGTCAACTTAATTGGTGAATATGTGAGGGTACTTCTCCCTCACCTTTCCGGTTTCCATTCATTTTTCCTTGTTTGGATGCATGCCTTTGAACCCAACACGAAGATACTTAATCACCCCTTCACGAATTTCTTACCTTCATGTCCAAAATGATGTCTTCCTGCAACTCATCAAGATACTCAGGAGAAAAATCATCAATGGAAGGCATTATGTTAGCATCATCATGATCAACAATCATATGCGGTTCATAAAATCTTAAATTCTCAACATTTACAATTGAGTAGATTTGCATATATGGAGGTAAATCTAACTAGAAAGCGTTGTTTCCAATTATTTCCATTATTTGGAACGGACCATACCATATAAATTTCAATTTTTTACCTTCATCTATCAATCTTTCCTTGTTGATGTGAAGCCAAACTGAATCACCAACTTTGAACTTGTGATTAGTTCTATCTTTATCATGGTTGGTTTTGTACTTAGCCTGAATTTTCTCCAATTGTTCACAAACATACTGATGAACCTGTTGTATTCTCCGCACAAATATTTTAGCCTTGTCAGAATCACTTGAACCATTAAATATAGTTTCATGTCCATAATATACATCTAAAGGAGAATTAGGCAGATATCCATAACAAGTCTCAAAAGGAGACTTCAAAGTAGAAGAATGTAAGGCAAAATTATAAGCATGTTACACATAATAAATATGATCATCCCATAATTTAGGATGCTTGCTATAATAGCCCCTAAATAATTGTACCACTGTGTGGTTTACAACCTCTATTTGACCATAGATCTGTGGATGAAAAACAATGCTCTTTTTCAGTTTTGTGTCCATTAACAACCACAATGTTGACCAAAATTTCCCAAGAAATATAGAATCCCGATAAGATATAATTGAAGTAGGCAAACCAAAATGAACCCAAACAAACTAAAAAAATAAATGTGCAGTTCCCTCACCAGTTATTTGTTTAGTACATGGAACCAACACACACATTTTGGTAAATCTGTCCATTACCACATATAGGTAATCATGTTTCTTCTATGTCATGGGAAAGCCCCCTACAAATTCCATGGAAACAATTTCCCAAGGCCTTGTCAGAACATGAAGATGAATATAAAGTCCTGATTTCCTGTTACTTGGCTTGTTTGTGGCACAAAGAACACAACCCTTAATATACGTGGTTACATGTTCCCGCATTCTAGGCCAATAACAATATTTCTATAAATGTGCAACTGTCTTACTAACACCAAAATTCCAATGAATAAGAGAAGTATGTGATTCCTAATCATATGCATACGTTCATTTTCTAGAGGTCTAGATAACATTTCTGCAACCTTGTTTTGTATACCTTTTTTATACCTGATCACGAGATGAAACTGTTGCAAGAATCCCATCAAACGGAAATGTTTAGATGGTTATAGATTTGTTTTTGTTTTCAAATACAGAAGGGAATGATGATCGGTATGTATGATTGTTTCCTTTCCCATTAAGTAATGCTTCCATTTTTTTACACTCTTCACCAAAGCATACAACTCTTTATCATAAGTTGGATAATTATTACCACACTTTTGAAGGTTTTTGAATGGTAACTGTTAGCGCAAAATCACGGCACCCCTGGATGCTGATCATATTTCTAGGTTGATCACTCTAACATCCAGTGTGATTGCACAACATTGAAACCTTTCTCCAAGTGTGGGACTTGCAGAAATGAGAAAGGAATCTCTAGAGAAGGCTGGTTCTTGCTCCTAAACTACCTGACACAAGCTATTCCAGTGCGGCAAGCTAATCTAAACCTAATCTAACCATGCCAAGGAGACAGAGAGAGAGAGAGAAGGAAAAAAATAGCAAAATCCTACACTAAAACGGTGATACACCAGAGAAGGAGAATGTTGAACATCTATCAAAACTACTATGGAACAAAGAGAGGTGAGCAATGGGAAGGATGAACAGACGCATCACAGGCCCAAGGATAGATTTCAAACAGAAAATGTCCCAAAACTCCATGAACACAGCTCCAGACCTGTAATGAACATTAGAACATGCACAAATACCTGCAATGAAGAGAGGCAAGAAGAGAAACAAGCAAAGAACGAGTAAGGATGGACAAAATCATCACAAAACATGTTTTTGTTGATTCAGAAGTTTGCACAGAACATCATTTCAATAGTAAAAGGAAAAAAATGCCATTACAGAGCAAGGGAGGAGGTTCGAACTCCATTTTCAACCCTAGAGAAGAAAAGAAGGGAGGGCAGAGCTGAAAAGATGAACAACTTCTCTCCATTTTTTTAGAAATGAGCCAAATCTGGCTTTTACATTGTATGGGTCGAGCCCAGGAGAGAGAAAACATACAAAAAACATGGGAGACCATTCCTCATTGACTGCAAATGCATTAAATCAGCATGGGGACCTTACAAACCCATACCCTGTCATTTTGACCAAATTGGAGGAGAGTGCGACCCATTCTGCATTAAATTTAGTCGCTGAAATGTCATTTCTGGTCATGGACACGTACCAAAGCCGTTTCTGAATTTTATCTCTTGAAACTGAACCAAAATTCAAAATTGACCATGAAATCCTATAGATAATTTCATAAGCTTTCCAACGATATAAAGAACGTGCAAATCCGAGCTCTGGATCAATAGATATGAAGGTCTGAAGTTTTAGGGCAAAACGGCCCAAAAAACGGATATCGGGCAAAAAATTTAAAATTTTGACCTTTTTGCATTTTGGAATTTTTTTTGAAAAATTCCCGCGCTCCGCCGGTTGGATGCCATGTGTCAGGTGCTGGTTCGCTGAGCAATTCTCTCTCCTCCACCTTTCTACGGGCTTTCCTTTGAAAATTTTGATCTTTTTTAACTTTTGGAAAAAAATTCATTTCCCCCCCCCGCACCCTGCCACCTGGGACACATGGCATGCATTGATTGGTTGACAGGGGCGTGGGGAAGACCTTTGCTTTTTAGTTTTTTGGCCAAAACTTTTTCCAAATTCTCCAAGTCCTCCCCGTGCTCCGGGACACGTGTCCCGTGTCTATTGGCTGCGGCCCTGGCTTCCATTTTCTCTCCTTTAAAAATTTTGCATCGAACACTTAGCCAAAATTTTATGCACCTCCCCCTGTGACACACGTCACATTCTGATTCATTGGTGGCTTTTCTGAGTCTTCACGTCCCTCGTGTCCCTCTGGCCCGGATGTCCCAAACCTTCTGGGACATATTTCTCCGATCCGCCCGATTCGGGCTTCTCTGTCCCTCTTTGCGGCGAAGACACGTGGCACATTTCGATTGGCTCTCTGCTTTTTCAGGTCTTCGCGTCCCTCTGGCCCAAATGTCCCAAACGAAATTTTCTTGTTTCGGCCGAACCGGGCGGTTCGCGTCCTACGCGCACTTTTGTCCCAGATGTCCCTGACCGAGCGAAGCGAGACTTAGACATTTTTCCTTGCTCTTTCGGCCGATCCGGCTTTTTGCACCCCGCGCGTCCTGATGTCCCAACTGTCCCAACTGCTGTGTGGACCACCTGGAGGCTTTTCTGCCTGTTCGCGCCCCGACGTCCCAACTGTCCCAAGGACCGCCTGGACTAGGACTTAGCCAATTTTTTGCAATTTCTTCTGCCCCAAGCTTGTTTTTCTACATTTCTTCCATTTTCTCGACCTGTTGGGATTCCTTCTTGGACAGAAGAGTTAGAAAGAAGCAGAGGGAGCCCCAAAAACATGATTTTGGGCCTTGAATCAATCTATTTGCCTGGGACTTGAATATTCTGATGCATGTTATCAAAATTACCCTGGGGGGGTGAATTTTGGATAACAGTAACACACTAGTCATTTGTTCTACATAAAAAATGCCCTCGTTGTATAGTCACTAGCATCTATCTCAATTTCAAATGAATGCTGCAAATTTGGAAGTGCCAAGATTAGAGCGGTACTTATTTTCTCTTTCAAGGTATCAAAGGCTTTCTGTTGTTTTCCTCCCCATTGAAATACCTATTTAATACTTGTCAAAGCATGCAAAGGAGATGCAATATATGAGAAGTTAGTAATAAATTTTCTCCAGTACTAAACTGCACCTAGAAAAATTCTAACTTCCATCACATTAATGGGTCTAGGCCATTTTACAATAACCTCTATTTTTGCAGGATCAATTCTCAATTATCCATTTCCTATATCATAACCCAAGTAAATTAAAAAGTTTTTCCCAAATTCACATTTTAACATCTTCAAATACAATTTTTCTCTCCTTAATGCATCTAAAACTTTCGGGATGTGTTTAACATGTCCATCCCATGACTTACTGAATACAAGAATATCATCTAAGTAGACAATAATGAAATCGTCAATGAATGGTCTAAATATATCATTCATGACTCTCATGAATGTTTCCAGTGCATTGCACAAACCAAAAGGAATCATTAACCATTCAAACAATCCATGTTTTGTTTTAAAAGTAGTTTTCCAAACATCAATTTCTGTAATTCTTACTTGGTGATAAATCTAACTTAGTGAAATAAATTACATTCTTTAATTGATCAACTAAATCATCTATTCTAGGAAGAGGGTAACAATTCTTTACTGTAATCTTGTTTAAAGCACATAAATTAACACACATTCTCCAAGTGTCATCCTTCTTAGGAACCAAAATAATTGGTGAACCACATGGGGATGTACTTGGATGGATTATACCTTGAGCCAAAAGTTCCATTACTTGTCTCTTGATTTCCTCATTCTCTACTACTGACAACTTATACATTCTGATATTGGGAAGAGATGCATCCTGAAGCAATTGTATCTCATGTTGAACCCCTCTTTTGGGAGGTAGACCTTGTGGATCCTGAAAAACATCATCCAAATTAGAAACTATTTTTACTCATCCATTCTTATGTTTCAGATCACAATCCTCAAAATCGATAATACCAAAAGTAAGTATCTCTAATCCTTTTTTCCCCTACGTTTCATGTTTATTGTTGTGTAACTAGTTGAACATTTATTGTCTTAGGTTGAAGTAGATGTATGTTTTCTTTAGTATATTGTTTTGTCATGTTTCTGTTATGGTCCTTCACTTCATCTATGTATTGACCTATCTCTATTACGCATCCTAGTAGGATACCTCTTTTTACTTTAGATATAGGCTTTGAAAACCAATAGTTATCTTAGGGTTAGGGTTACTATCCTCTAGATTTTTCACCCTTGGACTCCTTGAGCACTTTTGGTATCTACATCTTAAGTGCATGCCTAGTTTTAATTCCTAATAGTAAGATAATGGGTGGGGATCTATCTTAGTTTTTCATACATTCTGGTGAACTTGATCTTAATCTTATTTCAATGCTAGTTTTCTTGTCTTTGTTCTATTTTTCATCATTTATCTTCATTTTCTATACAATCATCCCTTGTGTAAACTTCCTCACGTGAATGCTTTCATCCATAGTCTATTTTGCACATGTTAACATGGTCAACCTTTGTATAACTATTATATGGTCAATACCATTTATAATAGATATATTCCATGCTCCTAACACCATTGGCGCATGTGCATATTTTCATTGCTGAACCCTTTAGGGTTTGGGAAAAAAATTATCTTTATGAGAATTTATATCCAAATTTTCATCCTGATTCCTCTCAAAAAAATATTTCTAGTTTCATTCCGCTAAGGATTCACATGGGATGTTATTTAAATCTTTCTTCTATGTCAAAATTTCATTTTGTGACTTATGCCACCTAATCCCATTTTCACTTCCATTAGGATCAAACCCTTTAGTCGTTATGACCCAACATCTCCTTCCCCTCTCAATGCTATTAGTTTTTATAATAGAGCACATATGATGTCATCTAAGCTCATCCATTCATGTCAATGAAATCAACCACCTTGCATCCCTAAGGCCGATCTAATCTAAATATACCCTTATCCCACTTGACACAATTGATCTCTGTACATTAGCATGATTGATCTCGTTGAGTCCCAACCTTACAACTAGTTGGAATATAATAGAAATTAGAGAAATTGATCCCATACAAATCATAAAAAATCTAAACAATAATGAATACTTCACACCCATTGAGGAGGGGAAATTGATCATAGTTTCTCAGAATATAAATCTTATAGAAGAAACAACTCTAAAACCCTCCTCGATACCCTTTAGCAATTATAAGCTTCATACGAATAGAAAAATATTTAATTAATCCCCCAAAACCCCCTTTAAAACCAACAATACCAATGCTTTTTTCTCTAGTGGCCCAAATCCACTAATTGATCCTAATCTCATGATTATCAAGCTTTTAGATCAAATGTCCAATGTATGCTAGTGTTAAGAATTTTGTAATCTAAATTAATGGAGAAATTACACCTAGAAGTTCATTTTATATTAACATATTTTTACGCTATTACATCAAGATAAAGCATTTTAAAGGAAAAGAAAGAGAACAAATATTTTGAGAAAGAAATTCAAACCTCTCGCTTATATGTTTAGATTCACCTTTGATTTTTGGATGTCCATTGAACCTAGTGCAAGAGGAAGTGATGTCATTTTGTTTCTTAAGAAGAGGAGTTTAGTGAAGCAAACGACTTATTTAATTTTATGTTATCCGTATTTAGATTACCTTTTTCATAAAATAAAGGGGTTTCTCAATTTGTCTTGATTTATCTAGATTATAATGCTTATCATGAGAATTAGGTGTGTTTTGGGAGTAGGTAGGGGGTTTCTTCTATAGGTTTCCTTTTTATGAAAAGTTTTGATCTTAGTGAATGTGAAATAATGGAGATATATGATTAGACTTAATTAATTAGGATTATGAGTAATAACATGAGATTAATACTCCACGGTGATTAGATGACAAGAAAGGGGGCTTAATTAATCAATTAAGAATTAATTAATATGCCTAGATTAGCTAGTAGAAGCTATTTGAGAGGAATTTAGAGGAAATTGATGAGATTTAGAGGTGATTAAATAGTAGATGAAGGGGAATTTTAATTAATCATCAAATGAAGAGGATTTTAACTAACCAAAATGTTGTCAATTAGTATTTGAAAGGATAAATTTAATTAATTAATGGAGGGTCGTTAATTAATAAACAAACATGGGTGTTAGTGCGATTTGTATAATTTATGATTAAATTAGCATAGTGGATTTTAGGTGTCTAAAATTCCTCTTATTTGGAATGGTGTCACATGAGTGACACCATTGCAAAGATAATAGAAAAATGATATACAATTTTACTGTGAAAAATAGAAGAAAAATCACTTTGGCGTAGTTGATGCCCCCTCGAGCGAATATAAGGTGATAGAAGAATTCGTTGGGCACTCAAAATCCATCGTGGCACTAAAATCCATTGTGGAAATAAAATCCATCATGGCAGTAAAATCCATCATGGCAGTAGAAATGTCATCGCAATAGTTGAAACCATCGTGACGGGGGCTATATATAGAAGGAGAAGGGTGAAAACATGTCATTTTCACCATCGCAAGTAAAAGAATTAATCCCTAAGAAGAAGATGCGAGAATCAAAGGTGAACAATCTATTCTATTCCCACCATAACAAGCTCCTATGAGACTATTGCTAGACATTGAGACATGGGATATAGGTAGGCTGTGCATTTATTTTTCTATTTTTTAGGTTTTCTAAATTTTGAGGGCATTATAAATGCCCTAATTTGGTGATGGGTATAGACACTCAAATTTGGCAATTTACTCTTTGATACTGCTAGTTTTGATATTGCACTCTTGCTAATATAAACACAACCTTCATATTCCCACATAGTAAATCCCGAGCTCTCTTGTCTACTTTCTTAGTCATGCACACAGATATCTCGAAAAATCCTAACTAACAAGATGCAAACTCCAATTTTCATGTTTCTCATCCCCGATCAAGGTCGTACAGTTTGGTTAGAAATTCATATCAATTCCCAACCTATTTGTATGGTTTTGCACCTACATATCCTCCATATTTTCTTTCAATTTCACATTCTTTGATGGGTCCTTCACTCCCTTTAGGTTGTCTTTCTTTGATAATTTATCTTCAAAACCCTATATAAGAAATTTAACACTACCTCATTTGGTAACCTAGAAATCATATGGCACTACATTGATACAATCACTTACAATAATTTCAAAAGGCATCCAAGTCTCCCTAAACTTGCAAAATATCATGCACTCTCATTAGGGAAGCAATTAGTACAGGTCTGAAACTTTTTACCAGGTCAAGGAATCAACCTCTCTCATCTACAAGCACTCAAACATCCCTTATCTAAGTATTTTAGAAAAATCCAAACTCAAATCAAGAAGTGTCAAATAAGTTTCCAAATCTAGTTATATTCATTCAAATATCACATGCTAGGTGGAGATTGATGTGTCGTTTAGGCCTCTTCAAAGTAATTCCAATGTCAATGGTTTACGAGGGTACCCATAACCCAACTAATGTTTGTTTTGTATGGTCTCCCACCTATGGTTAAGGTTTGAGATCTCATTTAGGGTGTCTAAAGAGATTCACTACATGATCGACAGCTAGGGTTTGATAGCGAAAATTTTTTCTAGGAAAGTGACACTTCCAAAAAGTTTCTAGGAAAGTGACACTTCCAAAAAGTTATAGATCGAAAATCCAAGCAACTCCAATATCATTCAGTAGGGTCAAGACTACATGAACGGTCTTGGTAGAGTTTCACGGTCCTACCCTAAGTTAGTTTCCAATCATAGTTCCAAGAACGAAGCATCATTTGTCTCAGATATCCTATTTCCAACATTGTGCACACCCAAAACATCCTAGATCCAATTGTAAATAGCTAAGTGCATTCACCCCCTTGTGTTTTTAAGTTAATATCTTATTTCATACATGAGGTGAAAGCATTAATGCATTGTTATGATATTGGATACTTAATGTTGGAAGTTAATCAATCAAAATAAACTCATGTAGATCCCCTTACATTATTTAGTGTACTTATTCACTAATCTATATTTCTTATAATCTAATAAGGGTGTAAAATTTTTGGTGAGCCTGACTTGAGAACCAAATTTATTGTTCAAATATACATGTTTTTCTTCACTGATTTTAATACATCATGGTTCCAAATCTC
The DNA here is from genome assembly GCA_019776745.2 of Taxus chinensis. NCBI lineage: Eukaryota > Viridiplantae > Streptophyta > Pinopsida > Cupressales > Taxaceae > Taxus > Taxus chinensis. The sequence continues at coordinate 416,095,022 of CM034154.1, forward strand.
ATGGATCATTATCATTAGTTATGTCTCCTTTCTGAGGATTCCTTCCCTCTCTCTAATGGAAGATATTTTCACTCTAATTAACCCACACCTTATCATGATACCATATATATCTCTCGTCATCATACACATCCTACTTCTAATATCTTTTCCAATGTTGTTTTCACTTTTAATGTTGATCTTATCCAAAGTGAAGGATCCAACAATAACTCTAACACTTACCCTCATGATATTCCAAAGGGCGAGGCACAACACCTTAAACATTTCCTACAAGAGAATCCTACTAATATTTATATCCTTATGTATGCTGCAAGAGATTAACTTAATCATGCTTGATTATCTCATATTGAGACATCTAGTATTCCTACATCTACGGTGCCTACATCCTTAGAGGCACCTAATCTTTCAATGCACAATGTCTCTATGCCTCCTTTGGAAACCACTATTGTTACTGCACATCCTATATCCAATCATAATGGTTTGCACACTTCTTTGTCTAGCACATAAGTTCTTGAAACCCTTATTCATACATTACAAGCTCAAATCTTATAATTACATCAAGGTACATCTGCTTCATCTCTTGTTATGGATTCTAGTCAATTGATTCATGACCCACTTGCACCCAAAATGGTTTCTCACCATTTTCATATTAGTTTTATTGCTCCTAAATTCCATATCTATGATGGAAAAGGGGATCCAACTGAACATTTATGATAATTTCATATGGATTTCTTTGATTATGCCTCTCATGACATCTTACTCACTAAGATCTTCCCCATAAGTCTTAAGGAATTTTCCTCGCAATGGTTCTAAGATCTCCCCACACACTCTGTATGCAATTTTACTACTTTAGAAAATCAAAATTTGGCACAAATCTCTATAAACATTGGGGAAAAATTTTCATACATATAACCATCTAAAATTTGACTATCAATGATAATGTCTTGCGATGAAATACCATTCTTACTAAAATGAGTAATATCTTGGTGAACAATGAATTATAAGACCTCTTTACACAAAGTTTGCTTTCACCTTTGCAAGAATTAGACATATTCAAAAAAGTTTCGATCTTTTGACCATATATATCATACACTCGAGGAACGCATGTGTAAGTTGTTACATATGAACAAAATCAAGTACATTGTTAGTACTCCTACATCTAATTATATGTTTCTAAGAAAATCCAAATTCAAAGGAAATACTAATGATACTAATGTTACTTCTAAGGACATTGTCAATGTTATTGATCAAGTAACTAAGCTACAAATTCAACCTACATGATGACATTTCACTTGCTTACCTTGTGCTCCACACATTATATTGAAATAATTACTCGAATGTAATCTCATGTATCTCCCTCATCCATTTGAGGCTGATACAAAAAATTCTTAAAACAATAGTTTTGATGTTAATGATTACTACAATTATCATAGATGTATTGGTCACCTCAATGATTGGTGTATCAAGCTTCATCATGTCATTGAATGGGATGATCCCATTGAATCTTATAAGCAAACTGATGATAATTCCAAAATAAAAAATCTTTAATAACCACTTCCTAAGCATAACAATGACAAATCTACTTCAAAAGAACATAATAGTTATCATGCAGTTCCACCACCACCCTCTTATGATAACCCTTTGAATGCAATGATTGGGATTATCACTCACACATCACCTTCTACATTGATTTTAACTTTTGATGACTCTAATCTAGATGACATGCTTGTTTTAGATAATTTATCCATTCCTATCTTTATTAATCCATACATATACATGTTTCTTTGGTTGATCCACATAACAAGGATACTGTATTCTCTCTCATGCTAATTTAATCTCTTGGCATTTCTACAAAGAATCTCACATTCGATATTAATCATCACTATCATTGCATTACTCTACCTATAATTATTGGTTCTATCACTAATCTATTTCATTCTTGGTTGTTGTTACTCTTAGCTCTGGTGTATTATGTTTAGGTCTTCCTTGGAAATGTTCTGTTAGAGCCATTCCATCGGTCATTCACTAATGTGTCAAGTTTATTCATAGTTATCATCTTGTCACAATTAGAAGTGTTCCCTTTTAGGATCATTCTCCTAGTTTTCCTTGTAATTATTCTATAGTTCCTATTCCTACCCCTAGTGCATCTACAAATAGGTATTTGGTTTTACACACTCCTAGCAGATTATCCTTCCTAGGCTCTTTCCTAGGCCTTAGCTCTACAAAATTCCTCTCACGACTCTAGCTCTCATAAGTTTCCTGATAGGCCTTTGGTTACAAAAATTTCCATTTATGATGCTAGCTCTCCTAGGTCTTCCAATAGGACTTTGATTAAAAATATTTCCTCTCATGGCTCTAGCTCTCCCAGGTCTCCTAATAGGCCTATTGTTTCACAATTTTTTACTTATAGGTTTCACACTTAAATGATCTTGCATCATTCCTCTCATGCACATGCTCTCTCCACGGTTTCTAATAAGTCTTCTAGTGCCCATTGTATGTTTAGGCATACTTGATATTCTAGTTCTCCATGTAGGTATTATTCTTCACACACTATGCTTACGTTTACTTCATTTCCCAAACATTCTTTGGTAAACATTACTACTACTTTACCAATTACATCGATTAAAATTATTTAGAACAATTGATGCCTGAGCCTCCATATTCTTTGATAGTTGTTCCACCTCTTGAGGAGGCTCTCATTGGATAGACAAATGCAACCCCTCTTCTTACACATAGCTAAATATACAAAAACATTGGCATTAATTCAAAATACAAAAACATTCATATATTTGTAATAACATAAAATTAATACCTATACACTAGATTGAGTTTTTTTTAATTTACATTACATATATTGTTAGTCACTTTGGTTTGATTGATAGAATATATTTTCTACTCTTTATGCACATGCGTTCATGTGGTATATTGAGCTTGATGCAAGAAATACACAAAGAAATACACAATGAAAAGTGGTCAAACCTTTAACCAATAATATTGTACATTTGGGGGCATCTATTATACACTACACACAAGTGCTATTGTTATACTATATTTCATTTCTACCTCTTCATTACACTTAATTACACATATTGTGTCTATGTTATCTTTTGAGCTAATAGGGCTAACATGTGTCTTATGCAATGTTAACACCTCTTGCTTCACATGTCTCTTTATATATCTGTTATATCATTTCATCATGTTTCTAATTTTTTTGTTTTATATACATACTTTCTAGTTGTGTGTGTCACTACTTTCTTGTTTAACTGATTGTGGCATGTGTTCCTCGCTTGAATTGTGAAACTTTGGGTGTCCCATATTTGTGGGTCTATGCCTATCTTGCAAGATTTTATTTTTAAGGATACGGGCCTTGATTGTCTTGTGGCATCATGGGTGTCCCATATTTGCGACTCTCCGCCTTTTGTGTGATACCTTTTTGCATACTATCAACATTGAATTCATTAGAACTACACTTCTTTTGTTATACATGCCTTATTATTACTATTTCTATTATCTCTACTATTTCTATTTGTTTCTATTAATGCTCTTGTTATACACCATGGTTACCAGCATGCAAAAAACTTCATTTTTACAGGAATAGGTTCATCAAGGTGGCCACCTCTTCAACATCCTACACTCTTCACCACTTATCAGAAATCTAGGGCATGGGCTACCATATATTATTTTGAGCCACATGTTCAACGTTATTTTTTTCACGAGCCTAAAAAGAGGGGGGGCATTCATTCAGGTATATTCTACACCTCGATAAGAGAAGAAAAATTATGGGGTAATATACATGTACAAACATGGCATAATTATTAAAAAACATCTTCAAACACAACATAAAACTAGGCACATGGTTTAAAGCATATAGTTTGGTCAAGACCATATGGATGATACTAACCCTTTCACATGGGTTTTCCCAAGATTAGTTACACCAACTTTCTCAATAGTTTTAGATTTCCACTAATAGGTACATGTTTTTGGCATAGTTTTAGACTTACATCACTCAGTCCCGATCAACTATAGGGGGCATGAAGTATTTCACTCCTTTACCACAACACTTTATTTCAGTTATAATTTTAGGGATTTTGGGGGCACGAGTCTCCTTTCTTCATCTACATTTTAGTGTATTATATCTTCTATTTAGTTTATACTCAGTTGTGTGGCACATGGGAAGGGTATGGGGAAAATCATTATCTTTTCTATTATGTGTTGTTTTTTACAAAATTGGGCCTAGATCTGTCTGCAATGGTGTGGTCTGTAGGGCTATGGAAGGTAGTCCTTCCTTTTCTCTTACATTTAAAGAGAGAAGATATTAGAGATATTGAATGAATTTTGATACACGATATTCTTCCTTCACAGGGTGCTTTGATAATTTACTCTTATCTCTCTCTCTCTCTCCTTTATTTATGTATTGGGTTTTATGCACCTAACACTCTTGTTCTCCTTAGTACAATTGGGGACTAATCACCCCCAATAATTCAACAAGTTCAGCAATGCCAATATTCAAGTACAAGAAATTATTTCTCTACAAAACAAATAGGTGGATTCCTTCCATGTTTTACATCTCTTTATTTCATTTTGTGCAAAATCAAATATTTCATGTTACATTTTACATTTGAATTAAATTATAGACACAAAATCACACATATTGGGTATATTTCTAGGTCCAGAGCATATACCACTATTCATATGATTCATAAGCGAGTAAAGCACTAATTGACTACTATCTTTGGCCTCTTTGCTTTCTTTTTGGTTTCCTTCCTTACCTTACACACCCTACTGCCCAGTTTGAATTTCGATACTACATATTTTTTGAGTCTAGACACCGGTGCCCAGGCACCCTCATCCCTTCTAGGCGCCCCAACCTCTTTGTATCTTGCTTGTATATTTTGGGTCTTTTTTAGTCATTGGGAATCTTATTTTCTTATGGGTTGGCCTTTCAGTGGTTAATTACGAAATTCAAACAAGGGAATTACATAAATACAAAGATATGTAACCATAATAAAGGACCAAACTCTAAACATCTACTCTTATCACCTAATATTACATCCAAAGGCATTTTAAGAGCATCAAAGCATCAATCTAGCTATCATTCAAGGGACAAGGGATTATATTCTTCTGCATACACTTCATGGGAGGGGAAGTGATGAACCCATGTTTTACCATGTTTTATCCTATGTGAAAATTTGTGTTACCATGATATCATTTTGCAGTATGTAGAATATTGAATTTTTTTAATTAATAATTTACTATGTTTTGGAAGAAAATATTGTGCATATTCTTGTTCTTGTCATCTTATTATTGCTTCTTCAAATATGGATTGAATGAAACTTTATGAGTATTAACAATGTATTTAGAAAATCATAGCTTGAGTAATCACATGAGTTAAATACAGACTAGTGAAAGAATCACTTATGCACTAGCGTAGGACTCACCTTTGCATTAGCACAAGACTCACCATGGAGCGCAAGACCTGTCCAGATCACTAATTTGGATTCGCTTGAAATGAGGAACTCACACAAATGAGGAAAATGTAATGGATGGCTGAATCATTAGTTGATGTAGCTAGCACACCACTGGACACACTGATAGAAACATGAAATGTGTACTAATACCTTAACCTTCATATGGATTATGAGGTCCATACAATCCCAAATTAACTCTAGTTTCTTCAAGATGTGAAGCAGACAAACACTCATGGACTTATAATCATCATGATTATAGGGAATCAATTTAGGATCTGCAATATCTTCTAGCGATGATTGACTATCTCAAAAGAGTTAATTATGGGTATCATTTGTAGTTAGTAGGATGAATTCAATCCTAACATGACATAGACTAATCCTTTTATGATTGTAACTTCTTAAACAACTAGTTGTTGTTATAGGTATCTTCTAGTTAAGAAGTTGTCATTAATTTCAAACAACTAGTCCTCTTTTAGAGAGACTAGGACTCCTCTGGATATAAAAGAGAGAATGTTGTAGGATTAGAAGTTAGTTCGATTGATCACTGTAAAAGGAAACTTTTTCAATCAATAAAGTATGGATTTACGAGAAAATTCTACTTGTGTGACTTGTAACTTTGAACCAAATTGATGGAAAGCAGGAAGGGCCGATCCTCCCAACATGAAGGGATAATTTCCTATTTATTTTCCTTTTTTATTTTGCATTCATTTGATTTATTAGCATTGTATCGTTTCTATTAATTTTAATTTTGTATTCAGTAATCTTTTGTTACCAACAAACTTCATTTATTTATGACACTCAGTATAGTATTAACTTCATTATTAAATAAGTACTGAGAACAATTACAATTGTTCCCTTTATTACAAATGGCCATGGACACCACCCTGGACTAAAAAATATAAGATAACTAAAGTGCGAGTACTAATGATGCTCGTCACTTTTTGGCGTAGTTTCCGAGGAAACTTAAGGTGTTATCAAATATTAAGGTACTAATTAGGAGTGTTGCCTAATTTCCTGGTATGTTTCCATTTAGAAATTTTATTTCCATAACTCTTCATTTTGAAGTAAGAATACCTTGTAGTGACAACAAGAATATGTTTTGATTTGGAGTATGTGGAACACAAATAGTCAGCTAAGTACTGGTAGTTAGGGAATTGTCTTCAGTATGCTAGGATTTTATGTTTAGACCTAGAGATCGAAGAGGTAGATTTATTAGAATTAATTTGTAAACCCCCCAAAACCAACCTATGGAACAATTTTTTCACCAAAAAATAATGGATGATGAAGAAGACAACCCCAATGGTGCAGATAATGGAAATCCTCCACTTTGAAGGACATTCACCTATCCCATACAACTGGATCCTAATGATCAAGCCCCTATTAAAAACATATCCCCTTCAATTTTGCCAACCTTCTGGGGATTAGTCTCAGAAGATCCTAATCAATTCCTCTTTAAGGTCAAAGTCCTATGCCAAACCTATGATTATACCTCAGACACCTAGAAGCTCAAGTTATTTCCCTCGACCTTAAAGGATACAACTATGAGATGGTTCATAGGATTACACCCTAACTCCATCCATAGTTGGTAGGAGATGGGAAATTTTTTATTGGATAAATACTGAGAGTACTGCATAGTCGAAGGTAAGAAGGGAGAGATATTTAGAATTCAAAAAAAGGAGGATGAGAGTGTGTAAGATTATCTCAATCAGTTCCACTTCCTTCACAGAAGGTCTGCACTAGCCTTGATATAAACCTTCGTAAAAAATATTCCTATAAGGGTTAGATGAAGACACACAGGAAGGCTTCAATCATATGGGAAAAGGAGACATGAACTAATTAGAATTTATAGAGATTGAGATTCTGGATTCCCATGTCATGTCTTCACTATACTCAGTCCATGTCATGTCCCCAAGCTAGAGCCAGCTGTTGTCGCCCTCAAAATCCCCCCCTCATTTTTTAAGTCAAATTCAAAATTTTTGAGCTCACGCCATCCAGAGGTGTTTAAGTAAAGTTGGAAGTCTTAAAAGATAGAGAATTTCATGCTTTGAAGTTTTTAAAACTCTCTAGTCTGCATGTTTTGATAAATTTTCCATTTTCCTGTCTAGATGCGTGAAAATTTTATTGTTGTCCTCATTTGAATGAAATTGTCAATCTTTCTATGGTCATGGATCATCAAACCTTGTATTGTTTTCAATTCCTTGGTTCATGAAAGAAATTTGAAAATCAGGCGCAAGATGGTGGAGTTTTCTTCTTCTCTGCATTTTTTCCATAATCATGAATGACAAGTGTTTTCTTCCTTGTCAAATTTTGGATCAATTATCCATGGATACATGGACATATGTAATTAGAGGTGGGCTGATGGAGAAATTTGTTTTTTTGAACGTATTTTTAAAAAAGGGGAAAAGTTAAAAAGTGACCCGTAGCCCCGATCAGGATTAAAGGAAAAATTCAAATCTTGAGCCCGCCGTTGGAAAGTCAAAGCAGGGAGGCGGACCATCGGGGAGATTTGAGACTTTGAACCTCTTTATAAAAAAGGAAAAAAAGTTAAAAAGTGACCCGCAACCCCGATCAAGCTTAAAGGAAAAAGTCAAATCTTGAGCCGACTGTTGAAAAGTCAAAGTAGGGAGGGGGACCGTCGGGGAGATTTGAGATTTTGAGCCTCTTTGTAAAAAGGTGAAAATTTAAAAAGTGACCTGCAGCCCTGATCAGGCTTAAAGGAAAAAGTCAAATCTTGAGCCCATCATTGGAAAGTCAAAGTAGGGAGGTAGACCATCTAGGAGATTTGAGATTTTGAGCCTTGTTTCCAAAAGGGCTAAAAGGCATACAGTGACCCGCAACCCCGATTATCCTATAAGGGAAAGAGTCAAATCTTGATCCCGCTGTCAAAAGAGTCAAAGCAAGGAGGTGGATCATTAGGACCTTTTGAGTTTTTTAGCCCACATTGAAAAAAGGTAAAATTATAAAAGTGGCATGCAACTCTATCTCCACTCAAGTGAGGCCACGTGTCAAGATCATATCAAAATTGGGTGAGTGGGCCAAAATGTTCCAAAATGCCAAATCTCTATAAAGTCACAAAATGCAAAAGGCATCCTCCATGCTTGCTCTAGTAAATATCTCCCACGTGGACGGCTTTGGTTTAAAGTTTAAAAGGAAAGATGAACAATTCAAATTCAAAGTTACAAAATGAGTGTAACGAAAACATTATGAAAAGTTTGGTTTTTCTGCCATTAGCATTTCTTTACAAATCAAGAATCTAAACGAACATGAATGATTGAAAAGAAATTGTAAACTGTTTCTTACTAACAAAGAAGAAGTTGTAAACATTTCTTGGAGGAGATTTAATGGCTTCTTCATGCCATTGTAGGGGTTGGCAATTGATCTTCTAAACTCAGGAGTGCATGGTACTTAGAGAAAGCAAAGGAGATAGCCATTTTCTTCTAATTTCCTCCATTTTCAAATTTCTTCCATTCCCTCATTATGTACAACTTCTGTTTAAGAATTAATACAAGAAGAAGGATTTTGTAGCCTCTTTGATGAAGATATTTTAGAAACTTTGAGTTCGCAGTCTTATCTCATCTTGTTTCCATTTGTAGAGTTGTTTCTTCTCATGAATGCATGTTTTGAAATTTCTAGCTAGTGCGTGTAGGAATATGATTTTCTACCTGCAAAATTAGTTCTCCTACCTCTCTTCTCACTCCCTTTCCCACCTTCATAGAAAATTCCCCCCTTGTAGATAACTACAAGAATTTTCTGCAGGGTTAGTGGAGTGCCCCTGTTGGATCCCCAACCGAAAGGCCACCACATAAATCCACCTTTTCACGCGCATGCATATACGGTAGCTACACTGGTTAAGTAGAGGGACTTAGATTCCCAGAGTGTTGGCAAGGAATCCAGAAGTTTTTCCACTTGAAAAATTTCCTCGCCAACAGTTCCTTTGTGGAGACATACTAGCTAAAGCACAAGAATTCATCACCATACCATCCACAGTCTAATGGTCAAGTAGAAGTTACTAACAAGGAATTGGAGAACATCCTAACAAAAAAATGGATATCTCAAGAAAAAATTGGATTCAAAATTTTCCTGAAGCAGTATGGGCCTACAATACCACTTGGATAACAACGACAAGATTCAATCCTTATGATTTTGTTTATGGGAAGAAGCCTATTCTTCCTATACAGTTTAAAATTCAAACCTTGAGAACAACTGCTGAAGTAGGAATTGATTTATCAGAAGCACAAAAAGAAAGGATTATTCAACTAAATGAATCAGATGAGATGAGACTACAAGCACTACATTAGACTGATATCATTCAATATCAAAGGCAAGTATGGTACATGAACAAACATATTAAGCAAATGAAGTTTCAAAAAGGAGATTGGGCCCTACTATTTGATTCAAAGTACAAGGACTTCAAAGGGAATTTATAAGACAACGATGGATGGGTCCATATAAAATTGAGGAAGTATTCAACAATGGAACAATTCAGCTCAGTTCCAATTGATAGTCAGAAGAAATTAATGTTGGTTAATGGCCATAGATTGAGGCTATACCAAAAATCAACATCCAAAGAGGATTTACAAAACATGCTGAAAGAAGGTGGAGCTCTGAATTGTTTGGACAAAGTATCTTTGTCTAATTCAACTCATAGCTGAGTTATTTCTCAATAATGAATAAATAGGATATGGTTAAAAACCAAAAATGGTGGCCACCATTCTCTAAGAGGTATTGAATGAAAACTAGACAATAGAGGTCTACTAATTCCAAAAAAAAAAGAAAAAGAAAAACAAAATTTGAAAATAATAATAATAAGTTTAGGTGGCTGAAAACCAACGATGGCGGTCATTACCCCTGAATCATGTAGGAAATAAATGAAGAATAACATGTGGAGGGAGGATCAAAGTAAAATTTAAATGATAGCCAACAATGTGACAAGTGAAATTAATCAAGTATACATGATTATTCTCTTCTTAAATATTGTAGAGTTTAATTCATGGAATGCTCATTATTGTACTCATGTGAATTGATAACCTCCCTCATTCCTAATGTATTCCCATGCATTGCATATCCCAAAAATATGCCATCCATCTCCACATTAATTTTCCCCTACGATGCGCTCAATTACTCCCTCCTTTTATCGTTATCACATTGGGATTTGTTAAATCTTTCCCAATTCACGTTGTTCTATAGTATAACCATTTTGTCTCCCCTGTCTCTTTCCAATTTTTCACTTTTGTGCATGTCTGTCATTTCCATTCTTGTGTTTATTACCTATTTCTATGACATTGTGTCCCCATTCTTGTGCTCCATTATTTTCCAACTGTACGCAATCAATTTCTCTTGCTTTAAGCACCAGTTATCGGGGTTCAAACTTAGGCATGAACCAAAAAATCTCAGATAAAATATTAGCAGATGCAAAGTTCAATGGATTTTTTTTGTAAAAGCGTAGGATGACTTGATTTCATTCTTACACACAAAGAGTTTAATCCAAAAATGACAGAGGATTTCACAAATAACAAGGAGGAGGGATATGCTACCATAAGAGGTAAGAAATGTTTGTTCATTCCCACTATAATTAGCCATCTTTCAGGGATACCAGAAGAGGGTCAATCAGTTAACTATAGAACCCTCTATTATGAAATTATTAAAAGGATTTCTATGGGGAAGAAAGAAAAATTGGAATTGGTTGTGGAAAATAATGGAAAGGCTAAACGTATAAAAAGAAGTGCTCTCCCTAATCCCTGGGTGGAAGTAGCTTAATTAATAATAAAATATTTCACCTGTGAGGGTCAATATGAGATAATTTTGGGCCCTATTTTGAGAATTCTTATCCTCCTTCACCATTGAGAAGTTAAATACCAGAAAAAAGTACCTTAGTTCTTGTTTTATTATGTCTCGTTTGCTACTAAAACATTCTGTTGGGGCACCTCTTACTTGAAACTCCAAGGCCTAATACATTTAATTTGTAAGCATCATTTTGTTAAGAAAAGACAAGGCCTTAAGAAGTGGATGAAATTACAGAAAAATTATGCCCTAGAGCCTAAATTGGTTCAAGAACTGGGACATTGCACTTCATAATGACCTATGAAATGCCCTAGGACATCCAGGCCTGCTTAGACCCTCAACGAGACCTAGGTTAAAATTTTTCCTTCCCAAGAAGAATGTGAGGCAACTACTATTATGCAAACCCTATTCTAGACACCACCCATGTTTCCCCCTCATTCTGTATCACCCTCTATTCTAGTTTCTGAAAAATAAGTTGATTAAACCCTAACCACTGCTGCTAACTCTCTTGTTTTGGAAAAATGTAAGGAACCCCTGATAGAAGGAGGACCAAGCCCCCCTCTAGATTCTAATAAAAATTTACCACAAGTATTGTCTCTTTCCAAATATAGTTTGAACTCGAACAATCCTAAGAAAGAATTACAAACCTACATCTCCTTCAAGCTAAAAAGTCCATTTTATCTCAGATGGATTCCGAAAAAGATCAGAAAATTTAACAGCTCTATCAAACCATAAAACAACAATAAGAGACCACTCTACAACTTCAACATGCTCTAGAGGAAAAGGAACAATGGATTAATTTCCTTTAGACCAAGACAAAGGAGTTAAACAAATCACTTGTAATTTTACAAGAAAACAAGGAAATAGAGCATGTGGCCACCATAGAATAAATAATTTAGACAGACTTTGTGTTTCCTCAAATTATTGTCTTGATAGGAATGGCTAAATAAATGCATGAGTGTTATAGGCTCAGGGAAGTTGATGATGAAAATAAGGTTTTATAGGAAGAGAACAAGTTGCTACAAGATAATGTGCTTAATGTTTTCTGGTTGTATGATCAAGACCTCTCATACATGGCTCCTTCTAACTTTTATGCCCTGTTTTTATAGGAGCGATTCCTAAAGTGGAAGATTTCTAGAGTTTTTTCTATGCAAGATATAGAATTTTATGATGAAAATCAATTTTTTGGAGCATACGCAATATGAAATGATGTTGCTAAGAATCTACTCGGTGAATTTTATGTTCATAAGTTCCTTCTCCCTAAACAGATTGAGATTCCAATTAATTTCTATGTGGGAGAGGTACAACTTAGGGAATTCATTTCTACTTTGAGGCATCATTCTGAATGGAGGGAGAAGAGAGGAACATATGTCCAAGAAGAAGCTAATATATGCATTTTAATGAGGCATGATATCCCTCTCCCCATCTATTTTTTCACAAGATTTTCAGTCTCAGGTATATTTATTTCAGTTGGTGGATGAATATAAGGCAATTATGGGGACTTATGTAAAGGATTTCAAGGAGAAGGCACTCCCAACGTTTAAATTTAATTTCCTTGCTTTCTAGTTGAGGTATGAACTACTCACATAACACTATAAGAAGAAGGAGGTGATTTCACCCACTAAACTCCTCTAGTCATTAAAGAGGGCCAAGAATATATGTAAGATTGTTTTAAACATGTAGGAAAAATGGGTTGGAATGGGGTATAGGCCTACGTTAGTAATATCCCCTGTGCCACGATGGAATTCTATTGATGATCAACCTAAAGGTAGTTATACATCCTGGAGGAATGTAGTCATAAAGTTATTTAGTTTTTGTAACATTGAGTTAGATGAGACTTAACAGACCTTTGCCAATGAATACAATTGTTCAAGGATCGTTGAGAGATTGAATAGGTAGCAAGAGGACATGCTAGATCTTAAGTGTGGGGGAGTGATGAACCCCTATTTTGTCATGTTTTATCCTATGTGAAAATCCATGTTACCATTATATCATTTTGCATTATGTATAATATTGAAGTTTTATAATTAATACTTTACTATGTTTTAGAAGGAAATATTATACATATTATTGTTGTTTTCATCTTGTTATTGCTTCTTCAAATATGTCTTAAATGAACCTTTATGAGTATTAACAATATATTTAGAAAAGCATATCTTGAGTCATCACATGAGTTAATTGTAGACTAGCGCAAGACTCACTTATGCACTAACACATGACTCACCTTTGCATTAGTGCAGGACTCATTGTAGGACAAAACTTATCTAGATCACTAATTCAGATTATCTTGAAATGAGGAACTCACGTAAAAGAGGAAAATGGGTTAGATGGCTGAACGATGAGCTAGCACACTAGTGGAAACAATGATATGAGCATGAAATGTTTAATACTGCTTCAACCTTTATGCATATTATGAGGTCCATGTAACCCTAACTTAACTCTAGTTGCTTAAAGACGTGAAGTAGAAAAACACTCATGGACTTATAATCATCATGATTATAGGGAATCAATTCATGATCTGCAATATCTTCTGGTGATGATTGACTATCACAAAAGAATCAATTACATGCCTCATTTGTAGTTAATAGGAAGAATTTAATCCAAACACACATAGATTAATACTTCCATGATTGTAAATTTTTAAACAACTAGTTATTTCTATAGGTATCTTCCATTTAGGTAGTTGTCATTAATTTCAAATAATTAGTCCTCTTTTAGAGAGACTAGGAATGCTCTAGATATAAAAGAGCGAATGTTGTAGGATTAAAAGTTAGTTCGATTGATCGTTGTAAAAGGAATTTCTTTCAATCAATAAAGTGTGGATTCCAGGGAAAACTCTACTTGTGTGACTTGTAACTTTGAACCGGATTGATAGGAAGGAGCTAGGGCCACTCCTCCCGAATGTGAATGGATAATTTCTTGTTTATTTTCATTCTGTTATTTTGCATTCATTTGATTTATCAACATTGTATCATTTCCATTAATTTTAATTATGTATTTAGTAATCTTTTGTCACCAACTAGCTTCATTTGTTTATGGCACTTAGTATAGTATTTTGTTAACTTCATTATTAAATAATTATTGAGAACAATTATGACTATTCCCTTTGTTGCAAATAGCCATGGACACCTCCCTAGAATGACAAACATAAGACAACTAAAGTGAAAGTACCAAAAAAACTCATTAGGAAGTTAATTTTTCCATTCACACATCTATTTACATATTCTACATCTAGCTATTATTCACTATTCAAGTGCATCTTGCACAAGAGCCAACTAGGGCACAATTATGCACACACACATAGAACTACATGGAGTTCGAAATGTAGTGCAATGCCCAAATCATAAGTTCAATAAGTTGGGTGACCACTGGGTTCAGTTTGACTCCCCATTTACATATTTTTCTTTTTAGGATTTGATGTTTTTTGGGGTTTTCCAGGTGTTCTTTCTCTTTGCAGGTTTTAGGTGAATTCTGCGATCAAATGGTGACTAAAATCATCATTTAGCGAACATATTGTGACATAGAAAAAATCAATTTCTAATAGTCTTCATAGTCACATGCAACCAAGAGTAGTCTTTGGCACTCAGGAACCCCTGACTCAATCTAGGCACCCCAGTCTAGGCAAATCCGACAGTCACACAATTTTCTGGGCATACTAATGACAATTTCCACCTCTTGTTCACCAATTTTCCAATTCAGCATAGTTTAGGATTAATTATGAAATAAGATAATTACTTTATCCCTTCTCTTGTACCTAGGGTTTCATATTTTTCTAGCTTATTTCTTATGTCAGATCTGTACTTTATTGCTTCATCATTTTGTTGTGACCCTGCAATTAGAATTTAACATATATTTTCAATATTTGTTAAATCATTTAGTGAACCTAACATGATTCAAGCATTCTTAGGGTCCTCATAATTTTATTTCTCTCATTTTCTTAGGACCTTCTCATCATGGATATCTCCATTCATGATTTCTTGCTATCCAATCCTGATTATCGAGCTATAATCATTACCCTCTTGACTACTACTCAGATTCCTTCTACTACTCATCTAGACATTGTTTATCATACATTTGTAGATACATTATCTAAGAAGATTACTTTTCCATCCACTATAGCTGACAATATTTCTATTTACGACAATGATATTCCTCTTTATATATGAGTATGTATCCATAACTTGGGTGTTAAGCAAACTTTAGTCTAAAATGGAGCTGAGATAAATCTTTTCCCTTTATTATTCATTCATACTATATGAATTTTCATAGTTAATCTTAACCCAACATCTATTTCTCTCTGGGTATATGATTTTACTATGCATTCATGTCTTGGCACTATTGTTTTGCCTGTCACAATTGGGCCAAAAATAGTTGTTGGTATTATTTATTACTAATTTCATTGTTTCATATAATTTATTAGTTGGTAGGCCATGACTCCATAAAATGCAAGTAGTTCCTACTAAAGTTCATTGATGTGTTAAATTATTACATGATGGATTTTAATATTTAGTTCCTGGTGATAGTACTCCATTCGATTATTGCAACCTAGACCTAACTACTACATTAAATATTCCCACTTCTGCTACTATCCATCTTGCTGTCGATCCACGACCCAAAGACTATCCAAAAAACTTGCCTCCTCTCAAAGGAACCATTTATGCATTAAACATTGTTACATCCGCTTGAGTATCACACCCTCCTTCTACTAAAGCTATGGTGATTTATCAGGGTCTGTCCATACATCAAACGTCATACCACATTCATTGTCTTATCATGAGCACTCTACATATTCTATTCCTCTTTTCACATGCAACCTTTTCATGAATAATGCTTATTGGCCACACATTCCATTCGATCCCACTTGCTCTAACACTATTTGCACACATGATAGCCTGACTCGGATAGGATTCACATTGGATGATCTCATCCCTCCATTGCATGCTACTCATTTATATCAAAGATACATTTGCATTACTATTGCTTATGGCCTCTGATTATTTCATCTATAAGTCCTTTTTGCACACACTACACGCCTTTCACCACTTACTCTCGAGAAATATTGGATTGATTATATTGGAGGTGCTATAGATCCTAATCATATCGGAAATTCATTCCATATGCCCTTTGGCCACGTTTTTATTTGCAATGATTCATTTCTCAGCTATTCACAAAATCTTACTTGATGATATGTGCACGAATATCCATTAACACCTTTCACCGATGAAGAATATGCAATAGAAATGTATAATATATGATGCAATGGCTCCTTACTTGATCAACAACATAATATTGCTTACCATGTCTCTGATGCATCTCCAATTGAATTTGACCATGATAATGACGATATTATAAATGACATTACTTGATTGTTATGCATCATCATGCACTTAGGGGGCATCATGCTTACTATCCCCCCTTCTAGCATTCTAAGATGTCTCACATTTCTCCTTCTTCACTCTACGACTTGCATTTAGTCTTTCATATGAATATTAATACATTGGTATCATAATTTCCCTTTGACACACTCCTTTGCTATAGTTCAAACTTGAATATTGAGAGCACACTACATTCATGAACCTCACATCATAGATGCAACACATTTCACACTCGACGTATTAACAACACATATTTCTAGTGCACATTCATCACTACACACTACCCGATGATGCACCGTTGTCCCAAAGTTCATACTCGACTGCTAATGGTATAAATATGAAATGGACCTCCCCACACTCACTCACTCTCTATGCTTTACTATTTATTGATCATATCTTTCTAGTACACAATTCAAACCATTTCCCGATGACACACTCTTGTTCTATGTTTCATTCTTGACTATTGAGGTAGAATTTATAAATAAACCTCATCTCACACATACTCATTAAAATTATCTTGGGGGAATGATGCTCCTATCATACTTTCATTGCATTCCATTCCATTCACACTCAAAAAATACTGTATATCTTGGTTGTATATTGTTCTTACTTACTTATACTTACATGTACACTTTTCTTACTATGTTATACAAATATTTCATATGTCATTACATTTTCTATATACAAAAGCATGTTCACTTGCCACCTAGTTGTGAATGAAAACTTTACACAAATTTTTACATGCAACATGGATGTTTGGCACTGTACCTCTTACTAGTCCCACAATGGCTCCTGGGGACATCTACTTTTGTACACATTACAGGTGCTATCACTTTGTTTTATTTTACTTTCTATTATTACTAGAACACTACTTTATATCAGACCATACATACTTTGACATAAATTTTATCTTTCGAACATGCTAATGGGTGCTTCCTGCACAAAATTTTCTTTATAGGAACTATTTGCTACCATGGTTGTCTCATACTTTGTTTGTCATTGAATTTTATTGTTAGCCACCATATGCCATTATTTGTGGGCTATTCCCTTTATCTCGTGTGCACACTGTATGATTTTTTTGGTTTCATACCTGATTGTCTTGCAACATTCTAAGTGATGTTGCAACCCAATTTTTGCGGTCTACATTATTTTCTTGCTTTCTAGATTACACTTTGTCTTCTAAATGCATATTTGTCTTGTTTACACTAACACATATTTTCAACCACTTTGTGTGTGTGTGCATTGGTTTATACCAAGAACATTCCCTCCCCTTGTAGGACATTAGTTTCAGATCAACATTTGGTCCTCTCCTTGGGCCACATCCTGCTAGGAACGTTGCATGTACCCCAAATGAGGGGGGCATATATCAGGTGAATTAGTCACCCCATTCATGTTGGGGTGTGAAGCCTATTTTTTTGGTCTTCTGGAATCAATATTGATGTGTTGGAGTTTGAATGGTTAAGTTTGGAGACTTCAGGAGCATTTTGCAGTCATTTGTTGTTTTCATGCTATGATGTTGCTATCACATTGCTGTTAATTGGTTGTCATTGCCGTGATAGTTTTTCTAGCCATGGGAAGTTGAAAGGTTATGACTTTCAAAATTCTAGGGTTGGGTTTAGGACTTATTACAAGGATTGTAATCCTATAAATAGATGTGTTAGGGTATCTTGAAGGTATCTTTTATGTTTAAGAGGTCTCGAGTCTTAGTGATCAAGAGTGATCAAGGTTGATAAATTGAGGTATCAATTGTGGTTTAGACGTGGTTTAACATCTTTGGAATTTTGTTGTGAGGTCATAACTAAGAGAATACTGTGAGAGTTATTTTACTCTTGTTGATAATAAAATATGAGAAAGTTCTTGGTGGACATAGCCCACATTGGGTGAACCACGTTAAATATTTTTTTGTCTTGTTTTTTGCATTACTTATGTATGTTATATTTCTGCAAGTATAATTTTGCTAAATAGTTTCCTACTACTGTGATTTGAGGAATTGTTTCCACATATTGGTTCACTAATTCCTAATAAATGGTATCAGAGCTTTGGAGGTTTTTGGCTAAAGTGGTAAATTAGAAGGAAATTTTAGCTTGAGTGGGAGCTATGGTGGATGAGGGCATATTGAGGGTTGATAAGTTCAATGGGTAGAACTTTGGTTTGTGGAAGATGCAAATGAAGGATTACTTGTATCAGAAGGACCTCCATGTTCCTTTGGTTAGAAAAGTAAAGAAACCTATAGCCATATCAGATGAGGATTGGGAGTTGCTGGATAAAAGGTGCTTGGGGAAATTCAGTTATGCCTTGCATCTTCGGCTGCTTTCAACATATCACAGGAGAAGACCATAGAAGGTCTCATGAGTGCGTTGGGGAAGTTATATGAAAAACCTTCTACCTCTAATAAAATATTTTTGATGAAAATGTTATTTAATAGAAGATGTCTGAGAATGGCTCTATTGTTGATCATTTGAATGAATTTAATACGGTTGTGAGTATGTTAAAATCAGTGAAAATTGACTTTGATGATGAGGTTAGGGATTTGTTGATTTTGTGCTCCTTGCCAGATAGATGGGACATCTTGGTTATGGCTATAAGTAATTTAGTCTAATAATTCAAAGCTGAAGTTTGAGGATGTAATAGGTGTGATCCTAAGCAAGGAAATGCAAAGGAAGAGTACTGGAGATTCTTCTACTTCTGGAAATGATTTGATAGTGGAGAGTAGAGGGAGATAAAAGAAAAGAGGGAAAGGTAACCGTGGGAATTCGAATGATGGCAGAAGGTCAAAGTCCAAGAGCAAGTTAGAATGTTGGATCTATGGGAATGTTGGTCATGCTAAGAAAGATTATTGGGATCTTTGGGATAAGAAGAAAAATAAGGAGGAAACTAAAGAGGTAAATGTGGAAGCAGGTGATGTTTGTCAGGATGCCTTAATTTTTTCTTTAGATAAGATTGCTGAGTCTTGTGTATTAGATTCAGGGGCTTCTTTCCATGCCACCCCGCATAGACATTACTTTAATGATTTTTTTCATGGAGATTTTGGACATGTATATCTTGGTGATAATGAACCATGGAACATAGTAGGGAAAGACTGTGTTCGGGTGAAAATGCAGAATGTGAACACATGGCTACTTAAGGATGTCATGCATGTGCCTAAGTTGAGGAAGAACTTGATATCAGTGGGTTAGATGGGTAGTGATGGCTATACTGTCAGTTTTACAATGGATTATTGGAAGGTTACTAAGGGATCTCTTGTGGTTATAAGAGGTAAGACAACATTCGCTTTGTATTTATCTAGTGGTGTTGATTATTGTAATTTAGTTGCTGCAGATGGAGATGCTACTTTGTGGCACCAAAGACTCAGTCATATGAGTCAAAAGGGCATGCAAACTATGTAACATCTCTGACATGGCTATTATTGTGATGACTTCCACTCTTGACATTGCGAACGTTGACATGTTATTTGTCTTAAAAAGGTGTACTCTTATGATTTTTGGAAATCATGTTTGCAATGGATAATTCATTATTTGTTGAAAAGGTTCACTTTGTGGTGATTTTTTCTCACTTGAAAATGAGGCCATTCATCTCTGTGTACAACTTAAACTCACTTTTAAAATATGACGAACTTGTATTTTTGTTGTCTTAACTTATCTAGTGCTAACATCAAAACCTTGGATCAATTCCATTGATCCAAGGTATGCTTTAATTCTTCTTACATGCTCATCTTGTTGTCTTGGCATTCGGAAATGAAAGATGAATTTGGATTGGGCCTTGTTTTGTTTACAATTGTGAAGGAACCTTCTTTAGCGACATGCTTTAAGTGATAGGCCTAGGTCTTCTTGCTGATGTTATAATGCTGAGTAGCGTATAGGGACCTTGAATGTATTACTAAAACACTAAGGTTGACCCTAGTCTAAGGGTATATCTAACCTAAATTGGGGAGTGCTATGTTTATTGAAATGAAATACAACCTAAGGTAACTATAGACTTACCTAGGAACTAAGGTTGGTTTTCTAACCTAAACTATTGCTAACCTAAAGGGTACCTATGGAATACTTGGCAATTGGCGTGGTCGGTGGCATCGATTTTCAAGGCATTAAATGGAATTGATTTTGGTTTTATTGCTACGGACTTCCAATTTTGGCAGAGGCATAAGAAGTATAGTGGATGCCTAGTTGGCATCACCACTAAATGGAAATTGCATGTAAATTTGAAATTAAAGGTATCATAAAACATGGATGGTGGTGACGTGGAGAAATAGGAGGGAACTACTAACCTTTGCATTTATTGATTTCAGTTTTGGTGAGGAAACCACCTAGGAAAAATGCATGGTGGGTTTTGGTATTGTTGTTTTAATCTTCAGTTCATTTCAAATTTTGGCTCTGCATGGGGTTTTTCAGTTTTTCGAACCAACAGTTCTATTTTGGATATTACTATTATTTTTTCATTCTGGAGCTATTTTGGAATCTGTGTAAGTATAAGAAGAAGTGGAAGAGTTGAGGTGGTTTATTTTATGTGGAGAAGAAGAAGCGGTTGAGGCTCGGCTAGAAAATCTTCTACAAATCAGGAAGAAGCACTATCAGGCATGATATGCTCTACCCATTAAGTTGTTCTACTTTTTCCTAAATGTATTCATTAAAATAACTCTGCTCTTAGGGAACAAATGAGTTTTGTATGATGATTTTATCTTAATTTCGATGATGGTATTTTCACTGTGTTTTTATGAATGAATCCACTGTTGTGATGGAAAAACGTTCTGGGTTTTGTTTCTTTGTAGGAAAAATGAATGAATCATGCTTAACTTTTGTTTGAACTTGAGATAATGTTAATATTTTTATACACTTGTTTGAGTTATGTTTAATCTTGATAGTAACTCATCTGCTGTTGAACTTGAACAAAACACCTTGAGTGCAATTTGTCTTTTTGGCCTGGTGGTTAGTTTAAACCTGCTCATGTAAGCTATGGAATAGTTTATTGAATTCAGTTGAATCCTCTCTGTTGTGAGGAAAAAGGTGGTCTTGGGTTGTCTTCTTGGTTTGACTTGTCGTGTATGTCTTGTTATTTTCACTTGAATCAGAGATGCAGTTGTTACTGTATGATCTCTTAGTAAATAATGTTGAACTGTAGAATAACTCAACTAATGTTTAAGATTGAATGAATATTGGAAGGAAATAGACTTCAACATTTTTGAGTTTAGCATATCTTATGAGTTTGAATTCATGCACAAGACTTGTGGTTGTGTTGATGTTTTGTTTGTCTCTCTTTGTGGTTATGAATATGGGTTGGGTTTTATTCCTCCTTTCCTAGTTTTCTGTTTTAATGATTATTGTGAAGATATATGGTTCTGAGTTGGCTTGAATGGAAGTTTTTGATTGTTAAGTATTTCTCTTGCCTTTTTCATTCACCATCAATGGATGGGTAAGCTTACTGTGTTATCTCCTTGAAAAGTAAATCGTTGCTAAAAAAGGGTAAATTGTTTAAATGTTACTCTGTCTTCTATATTTGGAAACTAAGATAACTTCTTGAATTGGTGAAATTATTGTTTAGAAGGAATATCACTTTTAGATTGTAGCTTTTGTGTTATCGTGGTTGTTATAGATTATAACTTTGAATAGTGCATTGGGCTTCAATGTTTGTATGGGGTTAATTTTTTTCTTGTCCTTGGGCCATTAAATATGTCTGCGGTTCTTTTTCAATATTAGGAAAGAGTATCCCTTATTAATGAATGAGTATTGAAACCTCATCTATACTGTTATTTGATGTTATCTCCTCTTTCTGTTTTGAGTTATGAAAGACTAGGAAGACTAACTCCTTGGCTATTCTATTTCTATTTTCCTCTATATATGTTAGGTGATGGTTACTTGCATCCTGGGTAGTTAAGATATTTTTAATACCAACCTCTTTAAATTATGGAAGGTAAATGAATGTTGCTCTTTATTTTCTCTGTCTTAGAAAACTATTATCTAACCTGATTTTGATCTAATCTTTGTTGGGTTTTATGATGGAGGAAAGTAGAGACCGCACTTGTCTATTACATCCTTGATAGGATCTAGAGTGAACAATCTCTTTCCCTTTTCTTTTCATCTTTCAACTGTATCACTCTTAAGGAGGGAGTAGACCTGTTTAGTTTGTATCATATACCTCCATTAGGACTTTCTTGAAGAATTATACCCATTTGTGTTAGAATAAGATAACGGAAGCAAAAAGGTTATTCTAAAGAATTGTGTTTTTAGGTTAGAAAATCTTAAGTAAGACTCTTATAGGGTGAAAATATATTGGAAGGATTGTAAGATCTATAGCTGATTGTTAAACTCCTCCAATCTTCTCTTTGAATTTTACATTGGTAACGATGTACCTTGTTGTGAATGTGTGATTAGTTCCAATTGCATGTCAAATTGAATTCATCCTTTGTCAAATCTGTTTGATGCTGATTCTAAACTTAGGTTGGTTCTTGAATTTGAATTTAGGATATATATACTTAAATAAGAAACCCTTTCCTAAAGGTGTTGTTGGTTCATCCTAAATTTATCCTAATGTTTGATTGGGCTTGACACTTTATATTTAGGATGAAGTTAAGTGAGTTAATGCTGTGATTTATGTATAACTGTTTCATCTAATGTAGACATATTCCTAAGAGACCTATTGTTTCTATCATTTTAATTCTTATTTCTCATCATGATCAGTTCAATGAACTGACCCGTGCTAGCAATTTTTATAGATGGACTTCGTAAGTGGTAAAAGGAGAAAATATCTTTATGATGTTACTTTTGTTTACCAAAGAGAATGGATCTTTTATGATGAAATATAAATCATTATTGAAATGTATTTGTTGGAAATGAAAGTTGTATTTTTAATTTATCTTATTGATATTGTATGACATTAAAGAAATATGAAGTGTTTGGACTTATAATGTATGAAAATTCCACTTTGATGAATGGAAAAGTTGTGGGTTTATTTGTACTTAATGTGTCATGTTTTTGTATATTCTGTGAATGGAAATGATAAGCTTATCTCTATTATTTTATTTATATATTTGTAATAAACCCTGTTGGGTTGATTTAAAATAAACCAGAGGATAAGGGTACTAAATATATTACCCTATTATTTAATAGAACTTATGAAAGTTGGAATCCATGTTTGGTCATTTAATTAAATCACTATGGTTTACTAAAATGATGTTAGTGGATAAATGAAACCATTATGATAAATCGTAAAATGTTAAGGGGTTACAAATGAACCTTAATTCATATTTAGTAAAGGGGAGGCAACTATTCTGCAATACTATGTAGTCTATTTTAAGACCTTTTGGAATTAAATCCTAATGTTATCTTGGAAGGAGGAAGATGAGCTTTATCTTGATTAATTCCTTAATCTAAATAAAAAAAATGAAAATAATATATTTATAGTAGTATACTTCATCCCAATGAATTCTATCATAAAAAGATCTGATTCAGGACTTAAACAAGCTAAGACTTGGCTAAGTTAATTAAGTTAAACATCTATGTTAGTATGCTGAATCTGTTTGTGAAAATGAATCATAAATTAGAGTGTTAATGAATTAAAAACAAATCTTTGGGAAGGGGTTTGGAGGAAAATATATTTGCATAATACATCCAATTACAATTTTTCCTTATAACCCTAATGGTCAATGATACTAGTGGTTCAGTAGGGCTATTGTAATTAAAATTTAAATAAGGAAAATAATTAAGTCATTAAATTCTTTCTCGGGTATGTACATCTAGATGGGATGATCTCAGTCAGATGTTAGCACACGCCAAATGTAGTACTGTAACTTCGTGAAGACTTGGGTCTTCATGAGGATACTGTGTTGCAGTTGACATGTTGTAACACCCTTCAAATTTTAATCATCTAGATCTACATACACACGGACTTGATCATATTTATACCCTAGGTTAAGTTAGAAGCATAATCTAGTATCGGGGGAAACTCACAACAACCTAGGATAACTAGACACACGCAATCAACTTAGGTTGATTGAGTATGTCTATGTACCCTTAGTCACCGTGAGTAGTCCTCTATACTAAACTATGTTGTCAACCTTGGTTAGGGTTAAACCTTGAAAAAGTGGACTGACAGGAGTCAGTAAAGACCATTCCAAATAAAAAATGAAGTGGGGTGAAATATGTATTCCATTTGATGAGTATGCCATCTAGGAATATAAACAGGATCTGTATGTTAAAAATATTTGGCCAAAGTATTGCAAGCTGCTAGTTGCGTTGTCCTATGTCACCTAGTTTAAGAAGCATGATTTCAGATGAATATTGGTAACATATATTTAGATAGGTCTCTTAAATAAATCACTTAAATACCCCAAAAAGGGTAAGAGAACCAAGTATACTTAGTATACAAATCATTAAGTTAACATGAGAGATCGACATGATACCGAGTCATGAAATGAAAGATCGGTGTTCCACCGAGTCATTACAACTACATATAGTTATCTATTATGAGATTGATTGACATGGAATGTGTGTTCTAAATTATGATTATTTAGAATAGAGAACATTATTAAAAAAAAAATTCCCTTGTTTCTAAAGTCTTAAAATGGGAGTGTTACATCTTGGTATTAGAGTTGAAGGTTGCAGCTCTTGGACCTATTGTGTCCATAATTTGATAAAAACTTAAATTTTCTTGTTAACAAAA
Source organism: Taxus chinensis (assembly GCA_019776745.2). Classification (NCBI taxonomy): domain Eukaryota; kingdom Viridiplantae; phylum Streptophyta; class Pinopsida; order Cupressales; family Taxaceae; genus Taxus; species Taxus chinensis. The sequence continues at coordinate 416,120,295 of CM034154.1, forward strand.
AATGTTTAGAACAAGAGAAAATGTTGCAAATAACCCACCACCTGGTGGAGAATTAGCTATAACCTAAAAAATTGATGAGATCCTTGTTGCCTCATATGAAAAAAGAGATCGTTTAACTGTACTTGAACAATAAGTAATGAACAATGAGGAGGAAGAAGAAGATGTTGGTAATAACAATCAACCACCTCCTGTGGACATCGCCAATGTTGGAAATTTGGGCGTTGATAACAATATTGCAACCAATGATAATGCAAATGCACCTAGTTAGCCTGAGAATACAAAGGCAAGATTGACAGCTGAAATCACTAATGACATAAAAAGGATAAGTCCACCCAAATTTGATGGCACTACACTAGGAGATGGAGTTGAGAATTGCTCAGTGAAATAGAGAAATAATTTGCAATGAGGAACTTCGTTGAGGAAATAAACGTAATATGGGAAGATTATCAACTTTCCCATGAAGCATCTTCATGGTGGGACAACTGAAAGGGTGAGTTAAACATTGATGAAACATACATTACTTGGGATCAATTTAAAAATTATTTTAGGCAACGATGACTGCCACAACTTTACTATGATCAGAAAATGACTGAATTTCATAACTTATCTCAGGGAAAATTAACTGTAACAGAGTACTGGGAGAGGTTTACTAAATTCCTTAAGTATGTACCTCAGTATCAAACTGACGAGAAGTTTAGGATACAAAAATTTATCATGGGATTAAATCCCATTATAGGTGGTGAGGTGGATGTTCACAACCCAACCACTATGGAAGGGGTTGTAGAAAAATCCATAAGGCATGAGTAGAAATTGAAAGCGATCTCTGCCCATAAGCAAGAAATCAGGATGAAAGTTCCAAACTCTTCTTCATCTCTTGCACCCAAAAAGGGACCATGGAAAAAGTTTGCTATGATTTTTTTGTTACTGATAACAACAAGAAAACAACAACAAATAAACCAGCTGCTAATGTGTGACTTAAATAGGTCTAAAACAATAATAACAAACAAAATTCCTATGGGGGTCAATGTAACATTCCCAATTAAAAGCTTTAGAAACAAGGGATTTTTTTTTTGAATAGTGTTCTCTGTTCTAAATTATCATAATTTAGAACACACATTTCAAGTTCTTAAATAATGTTCTCTTTTATAAATGATCATAATTTAGAACACACATTCCATGCCAATCAATATCATAACAGATAACCATATGTAGCTGTAATGACTCGGTGAACTGCAGATCTCTCATTTCATGAATCAGTTTCTTACCGATCTCTCATGTTAATTCAATGTATTGTATACTAAGTATACTTGGTTCTCTTACCCTTTTCTGGGTATTGAAGTGTTTCATTTAAGAGGCCTATTTGAATATTTGTTACCAATATCCATATGAAATCCTGCTTCTTAAACTAGGTGACTTAGGACAACACAACTAACAACTTGTGATAATTTGGCCAAAGATTTTCACATGCTGTGTATGTTCATATTCCTAGATGGCATACTCATCAAATGAAATACTGTTAGGAATTAGAGAACAAATATGTGGAAAAAATTCCTCAAATCAAAGTAGTAGGAAACTATATAGCAGAATTATACATGCAAAAATATAACAACATAAATAAATAATGCACAAAAGAAGACAAGACAAGATTTAACGTGGTTCACCCAATGTGTGCTATGTCCACCAAGAACTTACTCAGATTTTATTATAAACAAGAGTAAAACAAGTCTCACAACCTTCTCTCAATTATGAACTCATAATAGAATTCCAAAGATGCTAACCACATCTAAACCACAATTGACACCCAATTTCTTAACCTTGATCACTCTTGACCACCTCTTGATCACTAAGACTCAAGACCTCTTGAACACACACGATATCTTCAAGATACCCTAACACCTCTATTTATAGGATTACAATCCTTTAAGAAGTCCAAAAGATGACCCTAGAAGTTTGAAAGTCATGACCTTTCATCTTCCCATGACTAGAAAAGAAATTGTCATGACCTTTCATCTTCCCATGGCTAGAAAAGAAACAATCATGACCTTTCATCTTACCAATTCAAACTCCACACTTCAATATTGATTTTAGAAGACCAAAAACAAGCTCCACACCCCAACAATCTCCCACTTGGAGATTGTTCCTATTGAGAAAAGTTCTCAAACCTTCATCATCAACCATGAAGGCCAGTAAAAGTTGAACACAACTTTAAATTCTCCCTTGTGACTACCATGGTCATCATATCTACAGGATTCTGACTGGTATGAATATTTTCTAGCTTAAAATTATCTTCTTCCAAAGCTTCCTTGATGAAATGATATCTCAGCTGAATGTGCTTCGTCCTAGAGTGAAAAGGGGAGTTCTTCGCTAAATGAATAACTCTCTCACTATCACTGTGTAGTCTCCCAAATTCCTGCTTATGACCCAACTCATCAAGTAACTACTATAGCCAAATCATCTCCTTTCTTTCCTCTATGGTAGTAACATACTCAGCCTATGTGGTTGACAAAGCCACAACCTTTTATAATCGTGAAATCCAACTCACCGCTGTATCACCAACCGTAAATACATAACCTGTTGTGTTCCTCCTACTATCCAAATCTCCTACCATGTCCAAATCTACATAACCACACAATGTAGTGCTTGATCCACCAAAACACGATGCTTCTCCCATGTTCCCTCTCAAATACCGAAGGATCCGCTTCACTGCCTACTAGTGCTCTCTACTTGGATCACTCATAAACCTGCTCACTACTCCTATTGAATGGAAAATGTCAGGCCTACCACATACCATAATATACATCAAGCTACCAACCACTGATGAGTATGGTACCCTGGACATTTGGATTTTATCCTCCTTAGTCTTGGGACTCTTCTCCTTTGATAATTTAAAGTGACCTACCAAAGGGGTACCAACTGGTTTAGCATCCTGCATACTAAACCTCTCCAAGACCTTCTTTATGTTCTCTTCTTGAGATACCAACAACTTGCTCTCCTTCCTGTTCCAAGTTATTCTCATACCAAGTATTTGTTGTGCTGCCCCCAAATCCTTCATAGAAAAGGAGTCACCTAGCTACTTCTTAAGTACCTTTATTTCCTACATGTTTTCCTTGCAACAAGCATATCATCCAAATACAAGCAAAAAATAATATAAATACCATCAAGAAACTTCTTGATGTACACAAAATGGTCTGAGTGACACATGGAGTAATCCTGTTCATGCATAAAACTATCTAACCTCTTGTACCACTACCGTGGAGCTTGTTTTAGGCCACACAAGCTCTCCTTCAATTTGCACACTAACCTCTCCTTCCCTTTGAACTCATAACCCTATGGCTGTTGCATATAAAATTCCTCCTCCAACTCACCATGAAGGAATGTAGTCTTCACATCTAAATGCTCTAAGTGCAGGTCTTCTATTGCTACTAAACCAAGAACAGTCCTAATAGAAGTCATTTTAACAACAGGAGAAAAAATTTCATCAAAGTCTATACCTTTCTTCTGTGTAAATCCCTTGACCACCAAACGGGCCTTATATCTTTTCCTACCTCCATCTTCCTCTTTGATTCTATACACCCACTTGTTCTGCAATGCTCTCTTGCCCTTGGGTAGCTACACCAGATCCTAAGTATGGTTTTCCATAAGAGATCTATGCTCTTCATCCATGGCCTACTCCCACTTCTTCCTGGAATCCACCTACACTACTTCCTCAAAGCACTCTGGCTCTCCATTGTCAGTGAGAAATAAATAATTCAAATATGGAGTAAATCATTTAGGTTCCCTTCTTACCATAGAATTCCTTCTCACCTCAGGAGTTTGGGGTTCATGATGAGAAGGTTCCTAAACTGGCTGTGCCGGAACATGTTACACCTAAACCAGCCCCTTAGACACCTTGTTGTCTACAATGTCCTCTAACATTGTGTATTTGTTCTTTGATTCCTCTTTCAGTTCTTGCAATTGATCTTTATACATGAATTTTTCATTAAAGAAAATATATCTAGACCGAAATATTTTCTTGTCCTTAAGACTCCAAACATGGAAACCAAAGTCATCCTCACCATATCCAACAAAGGTGCATTTCTTCGACTTATCCTCTAACTTGGTTCTATCATCTTTATCAATGTGAACAAATACCTCACATCCAAATACTCTAAGAAATTAGTAATCATTTTTATTACCAGACCAAGCCTCCTTAGGTATGCTTCCATCCAAAGCCATAGAGGGTCCTCTGTTAATAAGATAAACAATTGTGCTCACCACTTCCACTGAAAACATGAGTGAAAACCACACATGTAACCTCATGCACCTAGCACACTCCATGATTGTCTTGTTCATTCTCTCTGACACTCTATTTTCCTATGGAGTATTTAGAACCATTATTTTCCTATGGATCCCATTTACCAAACAATAATGAAGAAATTCATTGCTGCAATAATCCCCTCCATTATCAGACTTGAGACATTTCAACTTGAGACATTTTTCATTCTCAACCAAGGCTTTCCATCTTTTGAAGGTTTCAAAAACATCATATTTCTTTCTAATGCAATATACCCAAACTTTTCTAATTACATCATCAATGAAAGTGACATAATAACATGAACCACCAATAGATTTTACCTTAGCTGGCCCCCATACATCTATATGCACTAAATTCAACTTACCCTCCTTCCTGGTAGGTCCAACCTTGAGGAATCTCACCCGCTTCTGTTTTCCATAAACACAGTCCTAACAGAAGTCTAAATATAACTCCTTTAATCTAGGAAACTTGTCCTTTATAATCTGCATGCCCTTTTAACTCATATGACCGAGTCTCTAGTGCTAAAAATTTGCATCTCCATCTACAACAACTAAATTACAATAATTAGCACCACTGGTTAAATACAAAGTACCAGTTTTCTTACCTCTTACAACCACAAGATCTCTCTTGTTGACCTTCTAAGAATCCACTATAAAACTAACTGTATAACCATCACTTCCTAGATGACCCGTTGATATCAAGTTCCGCCTCAACTTAGGAACATGAATGACATCCTTAAGTATCCATGTGTTCCCATTCTACATTTTCACCCAAACATAACCTTTCCCTCCTATTCTGCATGGTTAATCATCACCAAGATATACATGTCCAAAATCTCCTTGAACAAAATCAGTAAAGTAATGTCTATGTGGGGTGGCATGGAAAGAAGCCCCTGAGTCTAACACCCAAGACTCAACAATATTATCTAAAGAAAGAATTAAGGCATCCTGAAAAACATCACCTACTACCACATTTACCTGTTTAGTTTCCTCTTGTTCTTCTTATCCTGAAGAGCCCAAAAATCTTTTTTAGCATGACCAACCTTCCCATAGTGCCAAAATTCTAACTTACTCTTGGACTTTGACCTTCCATGATCATTCGAATTCCCATGGTTACCTTTCCCTATATTCTTTTGTCTCCCTCTGCTCTCCACCATCAAAGCGTTTCCAGAAGTAGAAGAATCTCCGGTGCTCTTCCTTCACATTTCCTCACTTAGGATCACACCTATTACATCCTCAAACTTCAACTTTGAATTATTAGAGACTAAATTACTTACATCCATAACCAAGCTTCCCCAGCTATTTGGTAAGGAGCACAAAATCAACAAATCCCTGACCTCATCATCAAAGTCAATTTTTACAGAGTTTAACATACTCACAACCATATTAAATTCATTCAAATGAACATAAATAGAACCATTATTAGACATATTCATATTATATAAATTTTTCATCAAAAATATTTTATTAGAGGCAGAAGGTTTTTCATATAACTTCCCCAATGCACTCATGAGACCTTCTATGGTCTTCTCCTGCGATATGTTGAAAGAAACCGAAGATGCAAGACATAACTGAATTTCCCCAAGTGCCTTTCTATCTAGAAACTCCCAATCCTCATTCGACATGGCTATATGTTTCTTTTCTTTTCTAGCCAAAGTAACATGGAGGTCCTTTTGATATAAGTAATCCTCCTTTTGCATCTTCCACAAACCAAATTTCTACCCATTGAACTTCTCAACCCTTGATCTGCCCTCATCCGCCATAGCTCCCACTCAAGCTAAACTTTCCCTGTGATTTACCACTTCAGAAAAAACCACCAAAGCTCTAATACCAGTTGTTAGGAATTTCAAAAAAAAAATGCAGAAACAATTCCTCTAATCACAATAGTAGGAAACTATATAGCAGAATTATAAATGAAAAAATATAACAACATAAATAAACAATGCACAAAAGAAGACAAGACAAGATTTAACGTGGTTCACCCAATGTGGGCTACGTCCACCAAGAAATTTCTCATATTTTATTATCAACAAGAGTAAAAAAAATCTCACAGCATTCTCTCAGTTATGAACTCACAACAGAATTCCAAAGATGCTAAACTACATCTAAACCACATTGACACCCAATTTATTAACCTTGATCACTCTTGATCACCTCTTGATCACTAAGACTCAAGACCTCTTAAACACACAAGATATCTTCAAGATAACCTAACACCTCTATTTATAGGATTACAATCCTTTAAGAAGTCCAAAAGCCAACCCTAGAAGTTTGAAAGTCATGACCTTTCATCTTCCCATGCTTGCAAAAGAAACTGTCATGACCTTTCATCTTCCCATGGCTAGAAAATAAATGGTCATTACCTTTCATCTTCCCAATTCGAAATCCACACTTCAATACTGATTTGAGAAGACCAAAAATAGGGTCCACACCCCAAAAAATACGTCCTTCACCACACTTCATCTATTATCTAGAATGGTCTTTGTTGACTCATGTCAGTCCACTTGTCCAAGGTTTAACCTTAACCCAGATTTGCAACATGGATTGGTATAGAGAATCACTCAGGGTGTCTATGGATACATAGATATACTTAATTGACCCAAGCTGATTGATTGTGTCTAGTTACATTTAGGCACTGTGAGTTACTTCCTTTACAAAAGCATGTTCCTAACCTGACCTAAAGTAAAACTAAGGCCAAGTTCGGGTTTATGTAGGTCTAGATGATCTAATTTGGAAGGGTGTTACGATAGGTTAGCTGTAACATTGTGCCCTCATAAAGACCCCAGTCTTCATGATGACACAATACTACAGTTGGTGTGTACCAACATCCCACAGAATCACCTCATTTGGAGGTACACATCTAGTTAAGTAGTTAAACATTTACTTATCTCCTTAATTAAGATTTAATTTCAACAACCCTACTCAATTCTTAATTTCTATGATCATTAAGGTTGCTAGCCATAAATGATTTATAGTTACCACACAGATAAATCTGTAATCCATCCCTCTTCCTGAAGGTTTGTGTTTCACTCCATGGTATCTTATTATAAGATTCAGACTTATAAACAGAATCAACATAACACAATAAGATTATCTTAATTAACTTAACCAAGTCTAAGCATGATTGAATTTAAATTCTGTTTCCTTATTAATAGATTTCATTAAGATGAATTCTATTTCTTACGTATGTATTTATTTCATTTTAGTTACTGTATTCTATTTTTTATTTAACAAGAGGAAGTATATTTTCTTCCATTTGAACCTCATTTGAGTATGATTATAAAAAAATATTAACTGAATGCTTATCCCCTTAGAATAATTGTTTTTCCTTTAACTTATATTCGTTAGGGTTCATTACTGCCATTTACTTTATACAAGAATCATATGTATTTTACTCTTCTATTAATGTCAGCTAATAAACCATAATGACCTAGTTGAATGTTCATCTATGCATGCCAGCTTAGAAGTTTCATTTAATTAAAATACAAAGTATCATTTCCCTTCCTATCAATTTCATTTGAGTTCAACTGAAATGATTCCAACAGATATGTTTACGAGAGAATAATGACAAGTTTACAAATTTCCTTTACAGTAGGCCTAAAGTGAATGATACATCAAATACAAATGATACTCAATCCTTTTTCCCATTCCTCATAGTAAAATACACATTTTACGAGTCTAAACATTTTCGACTTCACTCGAGCCAATCAACATTGATAAAATCAAATAAGAACATAATTTTTCCCTTTTTCAATTACATTTTAATAAGAATAATGATTCCTCATAAAGATCCAGCCTTTTGGTAAACATAAGAAGCATCATAAAAGAAATTTTCTTCTTTTATCACTTACGGAATCCATCTGTAAAAATTGCTAGCACGGGTCAGTTCTTCGAACTGAGCATGATAACCACTAAGCATTAAAATGATGTGCTTTCAAATAACAGTCTCATAAAAATAACTCTACTTTTATGAAACAGTAAAGCAATTTAGATATATACCTCAAAAGAAATAAAGATAAAAAAGGAAGAACAACATGAATAACCAATTCACATTAAGTAAGGATCATGATCAAATCAGCACTCTACAATTAGTAATTTCATAAGAAACATTACAACAGAAAGGTAATATTGCATATAATTTACTTATTTGTTTCATACTATAGCTATCTATAGTTCCTTTCCTGATTCATTCAATCCTAATAAAGAAGGATGTTAACTCTAATGATCTTCTAATAATAGAGATACTTTTGAGAAGTAATGATCTCCTAATTCTAGCATTTAAGCACTTCATCCACAATAATCAGAACCAAACACATTCCTTCTCTACAACAAGATTTACGAAGAATTGACAACATCCCAATTAACAGTTTCCTGATTAATATATAACATTCAAATGTAATCCAAATCTAGCCTAAGTTTCATGTTTATCCTCAACATATTTTGTAAAGCATAAATTCCATTACATACACCTGAATGTAGTTACTCATAAATTCATTACATCCCTAACAAGCATTAGAAAATGATAAGAAAATTAATATATATATATCCTTCAACTAATAGCACTGCCATTTCATTCAGATTGATGTGACCGAAATAAAATATCCTTACCCAAGAATAACATAATGAAGTAATGAACGAGAGAGAAGAGGAAACTAATAAATTCCTCCAAACATTGAAGAAAAATAACATTACATTCCACAAATCCTAAAGGGGAGAAGAAAAAATATAATTTATTTATGATCTCCTAGAATCAACAATGAATACCTTAACAAGATTACAGTCAAGCCAACCATGCACCCACTTTACAAGGATAAAGGAAATAGTCTACATGTAAGAAGGAAGGAACTCTAATCCAGATTCTATCCAAATGAAAGTAAATCAAAGTGACTTAACTTCAAGTCGATGCTCAAAATTGAACTGAAAGGAGAAGATTAAAATAAAAAAAATTCCAGCTTATTTCCTTTAAATAACCAAAAATGATCTAATATAAAGTCCTGCTAAGGTAGTCTTTCTTTAACAACATCTAATGATGTCAAATCAAATGGTTATTCAAAAACCATTTCATAACGTGTAGATGGGTGAAAAAAAAAACCCTCACATAGTTTCAAATGGAGAAGTTAAATCGTATTTACCAGATTTCAAGCAAGGAAGAACAATTCCAAATGAAATCCTTTCTAAACAATTTCACAAAGTTCACAAATTCAAAACATGTTAAACTAAGAAGGTGTCAACATATCACTTTTGTTTTCAAACAAGTTTGAATTGACAAGAAAATGCTTGAAGATAACCAAGATCACAAAGGGTCAAAAATGGAATTACTGGTTCAAAGAACTAGAACCCACATGTAGAACAAAAACCAAAAAGATCAAATGACCAAACAAATTCCCACAAAACCCATTTCTCATCTTTCCTAGGTGGTTTCTTCACCGTAATCGATGCCATTGAATGAATTGAATTCCCATTCCCTCCTCTTTCCTTACGCCACTACCCTTCTAAATTTGGTGAGGTTAAATTAAAAATTAACATGCATTTTAAATTTAGCAATGATCCCAGATAGGAATCCCACTAACCTTCCATGCCTATGCAAAACTTGGCAAATTAAGATGTAAGGAATGAAATTTAATCCTCATTAATACCTTAAAAACCATCACCACCATCTTCCCACTTGCCACGTAATCCTTAGGTCCCCTTTAGGCTTAGTAATAGTTTAGATCACCTTAACATTAGTTAGGTTTCCACCTTAGTTCTTAGGTCATTAAAATTTACCTTAGGTTATTTCCAAAACCCCATATCCACTAACCATATTACCTTAGGTTAGGTTATAAACCTTAGATTAGAATCCATATAGGGTAGTAAACTACAACATAGGTTAAGGCATAACCTAAGTAGTTAAGTAATAGGTCCTAGGTAAGTATTGTTACCTTAGGTTAAAATTCCAATTAGGATAAAAAATTACTATTTAGGTCAGATCCGAATGGATTCAAACGTTCTGACCGAGGTTGAGGTATTTCCCTTAATATCCAAATAAAAAATTCTCAATCTCCTCACGTTGCTCAACATTACAAAACATCTATAAAGGAGGTCCAAACTTACTGTTTGTAGCATGATGCGAAATGAGGATACCTGAAGCCAAGTCCTTTACAATTTACAACAAAACACATCTTAGTCCGTAATACATTTCATTTAGAATGTCAGTTAACAAGATGATGATTCAAGGTGTGCTGTTATCATATGGTAAATATGAAAACAACAGTATAGATTTTAAACTTACAATTCACAACGCAGAATGGCTTCATTTCCAAGTAAACAAAATTACAACAAGCATGAATTTTGAACAGTAATAACTCATCCATTACAAACATGATTTTTAACATCAGAAGAATACACCTTCCTAAGAAAAATTACATGTCAATGTTTGCAATGTCAAAAGTGAAAGTCATCATAGTAATAGTCATGAACAAGACGTTACATACCTTCCTCAAAAGAATCATCATCCCGATGATTAACTTAATCAAACCATTAAGGTTTAGGACAAGACTTAATTATTTCCCCTCTATTCATATGTTTATAACAAAACTAAATTTGAAAAATTCATGTTTTCAAAACAATATTTAAAATAACTGTCAAATAGTTCAATAACTTCCCAAGTTTGGCAGATTTAACATCAAAAAATGAATAAATTTTTCATATATTATCAGTTTTTAGAATCAATTCTGATCAAACAAGTATGGAAAAGCAGTTCTCATTTCTTCGAGATTTTCCCAGGTTGTACTTTCTTTGTTAAATTGGTCCCACTAGACCTTACATTGACTTATTTCATGATTTCTTAAGTGTAACTGGAAAGTTTCCAGCACTAGAATGGGCTTAATCATGATTATTCCTGGGTCTTGGACCTACAAGGAATTCTAATTCAACACATGTGATAAATCTGAAACGTATTTCTTAAGCAAAGAAATATGGAAAACATCATGCATTCATGATAAAGCAGGAGATAAAGCTAAATGATAAGCCACAAGGTTGATTAATTCAATAATTTCAAAGGGTCCTACATAATGAGGTGATAACTTGGCAGCCTTACTAAAAGTTATAGAACTTTTTTTTAGCTTAACCTAAATAAAGACTTTCTCACCAAGATGAAATTTCCTATCAACCCACTTTAAGTCTGCATAACTCTTTTTCCTATTGGAAACTTCCTTCAAGAGTTCACGAATCATTTTAACTTGTTCCATTTTTGTAAGGATTTTAGGTCCTATCACCTCTCTATCTTAAATGTTGTCCCAACTAACAGGGGTTCTACATTTCCTTCTGTATAACGCTTCAAAAGGTTCCATTTTCAGAGAGGCGTGATACATGTTATTATAAGCAAACTCGACTAATGGAAGGTAATCCTCCCATTTATACTACTGATCCATGCAATACATTCATAACATGTCCTCCAAAACTTGATTAACTCTTTCAGCCTGTCCATCCATTTCTGGGTGATACGCAGAACTGAAATTTAGTTTAGTTCCTAGGGCTGCATTAAGCGTTTGCCAAAATCTTGATGTCATTCTCATATCTCTATCCGATATGATCAATTCAGGTACTCCATGTAACCTAAAAATCTCATGCACAAATCTTCTTGCTAACATAGGTGAATCATCCTTTAGATTACTAGTAATAAAGAGTGCCACCTTTGTTAGCTTATTAACAACAACTAGAATAACATCATGTTTATTTCTTGACATAGGAAACCCCTAGAAAAAATCCATACTTATCACTTGCCATTTATATTGTGAAATGCTGTGAGGGTACATTGAACCGGCTGGATGCATATGTTCTGCCTTAACAAGTTGAAACTCTAAGTAATGTGTCAAAAATTCCATCACATCCTTTTTCATTCCTTTCCAGAAATATGGCTGTTTTATATTAGCAAGCATTTTCGTAATTCCAGGGTGCCTAGAAAAATGTGAATTATGAAATTCAGCTAATAATATCTTTCTTAAATCATTTGCCAAAGGTAAGTATACCCTACTTTCAAACCGTAAGATTCCTTCATTGTCAAGATGAAAACCTTTATACCTCACATCGTTTGGATCTATAGCAAGTTTTGTCTTTACTTACTAAAAATAAGAATCAGATTCCATGACACTTTTCACCTCATCTTTAAACTGAGTTCTCAACGTATAAGAGAAGAAATATCCTTCCTACGACTTAGAGCATTTGCTACTCTATTTTCCTTGCCTTTAATATAACTTATATCAAAATCATACTAAGATAGAAATTCTAACCATCATCACTGTCTTGCATTAAGATTTGGCTGAGTAAAAATATACTTCAACCCAAGATGATCAATTTTTAGTTCAAAAGACATACCCAGAAGATAATGCCTCCATATTTGAAGTGCATGAATAATGGAACCAATCTCTAGGTAATGTGGAGCATAATTCCGTTCATCTAACTTGAGTTTTCTACTTTCATAAGCCATGACATGATCATTTTGTAACATAATACCTCTGAGACCCTCCCTAGATGCATCCGTTACAACAGTAAAGTCTCCATTAGGATCAGGTATAATTAAAATAGGTGTCATAGTTAACTAATCCTTTAGAATCTTAAAAGAATATTCACATTTGTCATTCCAAACAAACTTATTATCTTTCTTCTACAATGAAGTTATTGGTGCAGTAAACTTAGAAAAGTCTTTAACAAACTTTCTATAGTAACCAGTAAGACCCATGAAGCTTCTAACTTCATGTACGTTCTTGGGTGCATGCCACTTAGTTATAGCTACAATCTTTGAGGGATCTACCGCTATTCCATTCTTTCTTATAACGTGACCCAAATAATGCACTTCCATATCATATAAGGAGCATTTAGAAAACTTACCATACAATTTTCTCTTTCTCAAGATTTCCAAAACTATCTTCAGATACTTATGATGTTCTTCAATGCTTTTAGAGTATATAAGAATATCCTCCAAAAATACAAGCACAGATTTGTCCAAGTATTCTTGAAAAATATTTTTCATCAAATTCATAACAGAGGCAGGTGCATTCGTCAACCCAAAGGGTAGAATTGTGAATTCATAATGCCCATACCTTGTTCTAAAAAATGTTTTATGAATGTCTTCATCATTTATTCTCAATTGATGATACCCAGACCAAAGGTCTATTTTAGAATATAATGATGCGCCATGTATATGATCAAATAGATAAACAATTCTAGGAAGTGGATATCTATTCTTAATTGTTTCTTTGTTCAACATTTTTTAATCAATGCACAATCTAAGTGTGCCATCCTTATTTTTCACGAAAATTATCGGTGCTCCCCAAGGTGAGACACTCGGCCTTATCAAACCTTTTGTCAAAAGTTCTTGCAACTGAGCCTTAAGCTCTACCATTTCAATGGTAGTCATTCTATAAGGTGCCTTGGATATAGGCTCGGTTCCTGGTTTGATCTCAATTGTGAAGTCAAACTCTTGTTTGGGTGGAAAACACGGTAACTCTTATGGAAAAACATCACTAAAATTTCTCAACAATGGATATCTTTCCATGAAGTTATTACCTTCTTCAGTAGTTTCTGAAATTTTTACTACATACAAGGTACAACCTCTATTTTTTGCCTTTTTAAGTTACATAGCTGTTAGTTTCCTAACTAAAATCTCACATTTTACACCCTAAATGACTACTATTTTTTGCAGGTCATGAAAACAACTAATCTATTTTTCATAACAGTCAACCTTTGCCTTATGCTCAGCTAGCTAATTAACACCTATGATTACATCATATGACCCCAAAGGAGCAACATAAAGGTCAACTTCTGTGGAAAAACTAGGCAAGTCAAGGACTGCCCCAAAAAGGCACATACTAACAGTATGAACAACATTATTTCCATGATGTACAACCCACGATTTATCCATTCTTTCAGCTTTTTTTTTGTGAAGTTAACTTAGTAGAAATAAAACATTCAGTATCTCCAGTATAAAAAAGAATAGTCACAAGTATGCCAAATAATTTACCTAGAACTTCTATGGGTGTGACTTGCTTTTTAGCTACCGCAACGTGTATCCTATACTGTTGATTATGACCATCCTTCTTCAAAGGAAAATGAATCACATAGTGATCCTTGCCATAATGAAACCAACCTCCAACAAGCCCCTTCCTAGGCTCAAATTTATTACTAGCCTTGAAGTTATCATTCTAGCTTCCATAGGACTTCTGTCCATTATTATCGTTCTTGAAAAAGTTGTTCCCACAAGTTTGTTTGTTGCTGTTTTCTTATTGCTATCAGTGGAATTTTTTTTTTTCATGCCAAACCTCTTCCAGGGTCCCTTTTTAGGTGCAATATATGAAGAAGAGTTTGGAACCTTCTTCTTAATTTCCTCCCTATGAGTAGGGATTACTCTTAATTTCTGTTCTTGCCCTATGGATTTTTCAACAACCCCTTCCATAGTGGTTGGACTGTAAACATCCACCTCACCACCTATAATGGGATTTAATCCCATGATAAATTTTCGTATCCTAAACTTCTTGTCAATTTGATACTGAGGCACGTACTTAAGGAGTTTAGTAAACCTTTCCCAGTACTCTTTCAGAGTTAACTTTCCCTGAAATAAGTTCTGAAATTCAGTCATTTTTTGATCATAATAAAGTTGAGGCAACCACCATTGCCTAAAGTAAATTTTAAATTGATCCCAAGTTATGTCTATTTCGAAAATGTTCAACTTAGCCTTATGGCTGTCCCACCATGAAGATGCCTCATGGGAAAGCTGATATGCTCCCCAAATGGCCTTCGTTTCCTCTGAGAAGTTTCTTATTGTAAAGTACTTCTCCATTTCACTGAGCCAGTTCTCATCCCCGTCCCCAAGTTTAGTTCCATCAAACTTAGGAGGACTTATTCTTTTTATATCATTGGTGAGTTCCACTGCTAATCTTACCTTTTTATTTTCTAGCAGATTAGGTATGTTTGCATTACTATTATCAACACCCAGATTTCCCCCATTGGTGTTGTCCATAGGAGGTGGTTGATTATCATTATTAACGTCTTCTTCCTCCTCCTCATTGCCCATAACTTTCTATTCAAGTACATCAAAACGATCCCTTGTATCCATCAGGGCAGTAAGGATCTTGTCGAGTTTTTGAGTAGTAGCTGCTTCTCCACTAGGAGGTGGGTTGTTTGCAACATTTCCTCTTGTTCTAACCATTTCCACAATTCCACGATATCTTATTATAAGATTTATACTTATAAATAGAATCAACATAGCACAGTAAGATTATCTTACTTAGCTTAACCAAGTTTAAACATGATTGAATTTAGATTATGTTTCCTTATTAATAGACTTCATTAAGATGAAGACTATTTATTACATATGTATTTATTTTATTTTAGTTACCCTATTCTGATTTTGATTTAACAAGAGGAAGTATATTTTCCTCCTTCCGAACCTCATGTGAGTATGACTCTCAAAAAGTATTAACCGAATGCTTATCCCCTTAGAAAGATTGTCTTTCCTTTAACTTATTATATTCATTAGGGTTCATTGCTGCCATTTACTTTATACAAAAATCATATGTATTTTACTCTTCTATTAATGTCAGCTGATAAACCATAGTGACCTAGTTGAATGTTCACCTATGCATGCTAACTTAGAAGTTGTATTTAATAAAAGAATAAAGTATCATTTCCCTTCGTATAAATTTCATTTGAGTTTAACTAAAATGATTCCAACAGATATGTTTACAAGGGAATAATGACAAGTTTACAAATTTCCTTTACAATAAGCCCAAAGTGAATGATACAGCAAATACAAATAACATTCAATCCCTTTTCCCATTCCTTAAAGTAAAATACATATTTTACAAGTCTAAACATTTTAGACTTCACTCGAGCCAATCAACATTGATAAAATTAAATAAGAACATAAATTTTCCCTTTTTCAATTACATTTTAATAAAAATAATGATTCCTCATAAAGATCCAACCTTTAGGTAAACATAAGAAGCATCATAAAAGAACTTGTCTTCTTTTATCACTTACGAAATCCATCTGTAAAAATTTCTAGCACGGGTCAGTTTTTCGAACTGAGCATGATAAACACTAAGCATTAAAACAATGTGCTTTCAAATAACTATCTCATAAAAAGAAATCTACTTTTACGAAACAATAAAGCAATTCAAATATATACCTCAAAAGAAATAAATATAGAAAGGAAGAACATCGTGAACAACCAATTCACATTAAGTAAGGATCATGATCAAATCAGCACTCTACAATTAGTAATTTCATAAGAAACATTACAACAGAAAGGTAATATTGCATATAATTTACTTATTTGTTTCATACTATAGCTATCTATAGTTCCTTTCCCGATTCATTCAATCCTAATAAAGAAGGATGCTAACTCTAATGATCTTCTAATAATAGAGATACTTTTGAGAAGTAATAATCTCCTAATTCTAGCATTAAAGCACTTCATCCACAATAATCAGAATCAAACACATTCCTTCTCTACAACAAGATTTACGAAGAATTGACAACATCCCAATTAACAGTTTCCTGATTAATATATAACATTCAAATGTAATCCAAATCTAGCCTAAGTTTCATGTTTATCCTCAACATATTTTGTAAAGCATAAATTCCATTACATACACCTAAATGTAGAAACTCATAAATTCATTACATCCCTAACGAGCATTAGAAAAGGAGAAAAAAATAAATATATATATCCTTTAAATAATCACGCTGCCATTTCATTCGTATTGATGTGATCGAACTGAAATATCATTACTCAGGAATAACATAATGAAGTAATGAACGAGAGATAAGAGGACACTAATAACTTCCTCCAAACATCGAAGAAAAACAATATTACATTCCACAACTCCTAAAGGGGAGAAAACATAATATTATTTCTTTAATATTTCCTAGAAATCAACAATGAATACCTTAACTCAGAAAGTATAGTGAGAATGGAGAAAAACAATCAAAGTCTAAAAGGACTGAAGTAACCTTCCCAGGAAACATCTGATTTTAACAATTCTTGCAACACATATAATAGTTGAAAATGATTCGATAAGATATACAACTGAAACTAGCAAGACAAAGCCCGAAAGAGAAGGCTTCTTATCAAATAAAGAGAAGAACTACTGCAATATCAACAAAACTAATACGAGTTTTCAAAGCAACAAGCTCAATAAATGAATCCATAATTTCATTTTAGTGAAGATAGCATCTACCCAGATGTTTCCTCATTTCCAAAATAAAGAGAAATCCACAAGGTATTCTTATGCACCCAAGGGAAATGAAAACAAGATTACAGTCAAGCCAACCATGCACCCACTTTACAAGGATCAAGGAAAAAATCTACAGGTAAGAAGGAAGGAACTCCAATCCATATTCTATCTAAATGAAATTAAATCAAAGTGACTTAACTTCAAGTCAATGCTCAAAATTGAGTTGAAAGGAGAAGGGTAAAATCCAAAACATTCCAACTTATTTCTTTCAAATAACAAAAACTGAACTAATCTAAAGTCCCGCTAAGGTAGTCTTTCTTTAACAACATATAATGATGTCAAATCAAAAGGTTATTCACAAACCATTTCATAACATGTAGATGGGTGAAACAAAAATACCCTCACATAGTTCTAGATGGAGAAGTTAAATTGTATTTACCAAATTTCGAGAAAGGAAGAACAATTATGAACGAAATCATTTCTAAACATTTCACAAAGTTCACATATTCAAAACGTGTTAAACTCAGAAGGTGTCAACATATCACTGTTTTTTTCAAAAAAGTTCGAATCCACAAGAAAATGATGAATCTGAAGACCCATTTCAACATAACTTAGAAGCATTGATAAAATTCGAAGCCACTTCAAGTTTCAACTAAAAACATCAATTTTTTTTGCCTTCTCCTAACAAAGGAAGATAGTCCCGATCAAATTTTAAAACAACCATTATATTTCCTTAAACCATTCTGAACATGAAATCAGAAGTTCACACAACTTTGGCTATATCCAATTTTAGACAAAGATATAGTGCGACTAACCCAAACATTATCAAGAAAAATAGCCATATCAAATCTTTTCCAAACAACAAATCCAAGTAGAAGAATACAAATAAAATACACCATAAACATTTCCACAAAACCAATTTCTTATAAGAGAAGATTTCTTTTAATGAAGACGTTTAGAAAGAAGTAGAATTATTTAATAAGAAGATCCTATCATGCTTGATAGTGTTTCCTTTTGATTTGTAGAATACCTCCATCCGAGCCTCCCAAAAAAATCTTCTTTCCAAAACAACATCAAAAACCAAATCTACATGCTCCCCTTTTTCCTCCACATGATTAGAAATAGCTTGAAGATATCAAAGATAAAAAGGGTCAAAAATGGAATTACTGGTTCGAAGAACCAGAACGCACATGCAGAGTAAAAACCAAAAATATCAAATGACCAAACAACTTCCCAAAAAACCTGTTTCTCATCTTTCCTAGGCGGTTTCTTCACCGTAATCGATGCCATTGAATACATTGAATGCCCATTCCCTCCTCTTTCCTTATGCCACCGCCCTTCAAAATTTGGTGAGGTTAAATTCAAAAATTAACATGCATTTTAAATTTAGCAATGATGCCAGCTAGGCATCCCATTAACCTTCCATTAGCAACAAGTTTCTTTATTGTTGTTTTCTTATTGCTATCAGTGGAAAATTGGTTTTTCATGCCAAACCTCTTCCAGGGTCCCTTTTTAGGTGCAAGAGATGAAGAAGAGTTTGGAACCTTCTTCCTAATTTCCTCCCTATGAGCAGAGATTGCTATTAATTTATCTTCTTGCCTTATAGATTTTTCAACAACCCCTTCCATAGTGGTTGGAATGTGAACATCCACCTCACCACCTATAATGAGATTTAATCCCATGATAAATTTTCATATCCTGAACTTCTCGTCAGTTTGATACTGAGGCACATACTTAAGGAATTTAGTAAACTTTTCCCAGTAATCTGTCACATTTAACTTTTCTTGAGATAAGTTATGAAATCTAGCCATTTTTTGATCATAATAAAGTTGAGGCAGCCACCATTTCCTAAAGTAACTTTTAAATTGATCCCAAGTTATGTCTATTTTGAAAATGTTTAGCTTAGCCTTATGGCTGTCCCACCATGAAGATACCTCATGGGAAAGTTGATATGCTCCCCAAATGGACTTCGTTTCCTTTGAGAAGTTTCTTATTGCAAATTACTTCTCCATTTCACTGATCCAATTCTCATCCCTGTCCCCAAGTGTAGTTCTTTCAAAATTAGCAGGACTTAATATGTTTATATCATTGCTGAGTTCCGTTGCTAATCTCACCTTTTTATTTTCCAGTTGATTAGGTATGTTTGCATTACTATTATCAACACTCGGATTTCCCCCATTGGTGTTTTCCACAGGAGGTGGTTGATTATCATTATTAGAATCTTCTTCCTCCTCCTCATTTCCCATAACTTGTTATTATAATACAACCAAATGACCCCTTGTGTCCATCAGGGAAACAAGGATCTCGTCGCGTTTTTGAGCAGTAGCTGCGTCTTCACTAGGTGGTAGGTTGTTTGCATCATTTCCTCTTATTCTAACCATTTTTTTTAACAAGAAAATTTAATTTGTATCAGATTATGGACACAATAGGTCCAAGAGCTGCAACCTTTAGCTCTGATACCAAGATGTAACATTATTATTTAAAAGCTTTAGAAACAAGGGATTTTTTTTTGAATAGCGTTCTCTGTTCTAAATTATCATAATTTAGAACACACATTTCAAGTTCTTAAATAATGTTCTCTATTCTAAATGATCATAATTTAGAACACACATTCCATGCTAATAAATCTCATAACAGATAACCATATGCAATTGTAATGATTCGGTGAACTGCTGATCTCTCATTTCATGACTCGCTTTCTTACCGACCTCTCATGTTAATTCAATGTATCATATAATAAGTATACTTGGTTATCTTACCATTTTCTGGGTATTGAAGTGTTCCGTTTAAGAGGCCTATCTAAATATTTTTTTACCAATAACTATATGAAATCTTGCTTCTTAAACTAGGATACTTAGGACAACGTAACTAGGAGCTTGCAATACTTTGGGCAAAGATTTTCAAATGTTGTGCATGTTCATATTCCTAGATGACATACTCGTCAAATAGAATATGTCCTTCACCCCACTTCATCTATTATCTAGAATGGTCTTCACTGACTCGTGTCAGTCCACTTGTCCAAGGTTTAACCTTAACCCAGGTTAGCAACATGGATTGGTATAAATAATCACTCATGGTGTCTAAGGGTATGTTATCAACCAATTTTGACTGTGTTAAAATTGTTTAAATTTTTTGTGAATTACTAGGTTTCATGAAGATTCATCTTCGTCACATGTTCTTATTTTCTTCCCGGTTATGTCGAGCTTCGTTTCACTCAAATCGGAATAAAATCCCTCTTGCCATGAATTTAAACGTAAAAATTATTATTTAATTAATATTAATTAAAAATCGTTCTTCAATTAATTAAATTGATTTTATTAATTGATGGAGATTTTTGATTAAATATTATTATACTAATAATTAAAACTTTATCGGAAAAGTTTGTTTAAATTTCCCAAAATGATCATTGGGCTTCCCACACTTGTTTTCCCACTTTCTTGTCAGAACCGCCCAGTTCCTCCACTGGTGGAAAGTAAGCCGCTATTTGCCAATTTAATAAATTGGCAAATGGGCAAGGATTTTCCCAAATCCCCTCATGGGAAAATTTGATGGGAATTGAAAAATTATTATGACATTCCCATTGGCAAAATTCATCCAATCTTCCCCTTTTCCCTTGGCCATTAATGCCACTTCCCATGATTCAAGGAGTTTGTTTTTCTGTTAAAGGGAAGAAGGAATTGGTCACTAACAATTCTCCTATTATTTCTCCTTCTCCCGTGAGAATTAAAGAAACAATTTGTTATACTCATTTCATT
The DNA here is from genome assembly GCA_019776745.2 of Taxus chinensis. Lineage (NCBI taxonomy): Eukaryota > Viridiplantae > Streptophyta > Pinopsida > Cupressales > Taxaceae > Taxus > Taxus chinensis. The sequence goes on from CM034154.1 coordinate 416,141,560, forward strand.
CATGCATTTGAATAAAGAAGGGAGAAACATCATCCATCATTTTAGGGAAGAACTGGAGTTTATTCTTTCTGTTTACACTCGTACATTGGAGAAAGAAAAACAAACAAACTGGAGTCTATTCAATAGTTTTCACGCAGCATACAAGGAAGGTGAATATTAATGCAAAATAAATTGTAGTTTCCATGCAGCAGCAGGAGGGAGAAATGGAGGTTCACGTGGCAGAAGGAGCATTCAACAGTTTCAACATAGCCTGCAGACCTTCACGCCTTCACTAGTTCCATGCCTCTTTCCTTAAGGCTACGTAGGGGAAGAACAATCATACCAGGTCTGAGCCTGAAGCAGAGACAAACAGCCCAACTCCATCAAACTCCTCTCACTGGAGAAGAAGAAAAGGAAAGAGAAATCCACATGCCAAAGGAGGAATATCCATCATCTATCTAGGCAGTTTGAAGGAGAAGAACACCGAAAGCTTTCCATGCATGCAAAGGATGAGAATGCAGAAAGCAATTTTAAATCCTAGGCCAGAGCAATTTCCAAATGATGAGGAGTAGCCTCCAGCAATGCTTGAATGTTTCACACCAAATTTTATCGACCATCTTCATAGGAGTTTCAATGGTCCACAACTAGCTGCAATTCAGTGGGCTACTATGCATATAGCAGCGGCTAAAATCAAGTTGGGTCTGCTAGATGGTAAGAACCCTGGCCCTTCACTTTGGTGCAAGGTCCACTAGGGACAAGAAAGACACACACAGTCTATAGAATATTGACTGTTATTCATCTTGTTCAATATCAGCACTATTATGGTGCACTGCTTAAGAAACTTGCTCCTAAAAGCTACAGGCAATCTTCAAGAAAAACCAAAGTCCGGCACACCATAATGACGAGTTTTAGGACAGAGCTCTATGGGAATACCTTACACAACCTCTTCTAGAATCAGTATGGGGAGCTCACACATAGGCTTGTACACCATCTATTTGTCTTGTGCATGCAAACAATAATGAGCGATCACTATGGGGAACTTACATGTAGCTATTCCTGTGCACTATGCATTTGGATTGCACTCACCAATGATAATGAGTTGTCACCTTGCACGTCTTCTCCAGTCCGCCTTCTATCCAATTGAATCAAATATCAATAGGAAGAATTTCAATCAGACAGTAATGCACCCATGAGTGATTACTTGTAAACCAGTTTCCTCATCTAATTGAGACCTGGCAAAATAAATCTTTATTGGAAAACACATCTTTATTCCTCCCTGGTGGTTGCTATAAATAGAGGGATTGAATATTTTAAGAGGTAACTATGAATAGCCAAAAGGAGGTGGAGCTTAAGTATGATCGTGGTCCATTGGCATCAGGATCAATCGATGATGTTCTTCGGAGTATGGATCACACACTGTTCCGTATGCTTCCTAAACTTTTCCCTAAACCACGAATGCTTGTTTGCGCTCCATCAAATGTTGCAACAGATGAATTGCTACAACGTGTTCTGGATCATGGATTCATTGATGGTGAAATGAAGGTCTGTCACCCTGATGTTGCGAGGGTGGGTGTGGATTCTCAAAATCGTGCTGCACAGGCAGTATCAGTGAAGTGTAGAACTGAAAGTATCCTAGGAAAGTGCTGTGAGAAAGTAATTGGCTATATGCAGCAGCTACGGGGTGGAGAAGTAAACTTATCTCAGAAAATCAGTGGCCTCCAGAGAGAGCTAAGTGCGACAGCTGCCACAGGGTGATCCCAAGGAACCATTGGTGTTGATCCTGATGTTTTGGTTGCACGCGACCACAGTCGTGATCAGTTGTTGCAAAATCTTGTAGCTGTAGTAGAAGAACGAGATAACGTTCTAATTGAGTTGTCTCACCTTTTTATTTTGGAAAGTCGCTTCCATGGAAGAAGCTGGATCAAATCTTGAGGCAAGTTTTGTAAATGAGGCTGAGACTGTGTTCACTACTGTTTCTAGTAGTGGCCGGAAGTTATTCCAGCGCCTAGCCCATGGGTTTGATATGGTGGTTATAGATGAATCTACAAGCTAGTGAAGTAGGTGTGTTACCTCCACTTTCATTGGGTGCTACAAGGCGTGTTCTTGTCGGGGATCCATAGCAACTGCCTGCAACAGTAATTAGCTGGGCAACAAGCATGTTGCAGTATAGTAGAAGCCTTTTTGAACGCTTCCAACAAGCAGGTCATCCAACTATGTTGTTATCTGCTCAGAATTGAATGCATCCTCAAATTTGGGTTTTTCCTTCAAGATATTTTTATCAAAATGAATTAAGTGACATGAGAGTGTTACCAAGAGACCTGATGAAGTTTATTACAAAGATTCTCTATTGAGACCTTACTTGTTTTACGATGTAACTCATGGAAGAGAATCTCATAGAGGTGGATCTATTTCATATCAGAATATTCATGAAGCACATGTTGAGGTGAAATCACAGCACCCCTGGGACTCTGTAACTCGATGGGTTGCAGATTCTCAGTATGATTGCATAACATGGAGCTTTTCCCAAGTGTGGGACCTTGCGAAATTGGAAAAGCTCTCCGGATGAAGGCCGGTTCCTATTCCTCTGTTCAGATGCACACGTAAAAATGCAGAGGGTCTACTCAAAACCTAATCTAATTTTCCAAGGAGACAGGGGTAAGAAAATGCAGAAAATAAAACCTAAACTAACAGAGGTGATGCACCGAGGAATGAAGAACACCTGTCTTGCCAATAAACACAGACCATAAAAATGTAATGCAAGATCATGCACAAATAACCAGATTTGTAGTGAAAGATCAAGAAGATGCAAATAAACACTGAGAGGGTTGATAATCATCCACAGACATGCATTAATTTGCTCCAAAGATTGATACAACACACTGCAAAATGCCAAGAGGCAAAGCTGCATTACAGTTTTAAATGGGAGGTTTTAACTCCACAGATTCACCTGCCAAAGAGAAGAAGGGAGGGGCAAAACAAGAATGTCCAACCTTTAGAAAGAAGCCCCTCCTTACAATTTATAGGAATAATGAGAGAGAGAAGAGAGAGAAAGTCCAAATCTACCCCAACCACCTCAGGTTGTATTTAATTCATCTCATTATGGTGGTAGGTGAGGACCATATCGAACCCCAAAAGTGGCAAACTGTATTTTGAATTTTTAAGAACTTTTTCCCACCCAATTAAAGATATCCAGTTGTAGTTAGGTAGAGGACTCTGTAGGCTTTCCGAAAAGTCCAACCTTGTGTGAATCGGAGCTCCCAGTCAAAAGTTATGGCCATCTGAATATCTGCGCCAGGGTCTGCTTCCTGTCAGCGCTCAGAATGTTGCGCCTCCTGAAGGTGCGCCTTGGCGCATTCATTTGCATGTCAACACTCTTTTCTATGCGCCAAAGGTGCAAATATGTTTGTGTCGACACATGTTTACGTGTGCCATTTTACCTGCACTAGGGGCGCAACTATGTTTGTGTCGACACATGTTTACGTGCGCCACTTTACCTGCGCCAAGGGCGCAACTTTTTCCGTGTCAACATTCCTTTCTGTGCGCCAAGGGCGCGTCTATTTCTATGTTGACATCTTCTTTTGTGCGCCAAGGGTGCATTTACATTTGTGTCGACATCCTCTTATGTGCGCCAAGGTGCAAATTTTTCCCTGTTGACACTCATTGTTATGTGCCATTTCCGTGCGCCAAGGGCGCATCCTTTACATTGTCGACATCCATTTCTGTGCGCCACTTTCCTGCGCCTTGGCGCATACATTCTCATGTTGACACTCATTGTTATGCGCCATTCTGTGCACCTTGGTCATGTTAGGAATTTGAGCTTCTTTGATTTCTCCATTCTCCTGCTTGTCTATATCTACCCCGGGGGAAGATATATACAACAATTTGGTGACTCAACGGGATCACCTGCCTGCTAGGTAGAAGATCAGTGGCCCTTTTAGAAATCCATTGGGCATGGAGTCATAAGAAATACTTGAAACCAACTTGATCTTTGATACCAAGCCTGAAACCACAACTCCTTCTCCGACAGCACTTTGAACTGTAGAAACAACCTGAGAGAAACGAAACCTGTGCCAAAGCACTTAGGGAAACTGAAACCTAACTATAACAAAACAATGTGCAAACGCACTTAGAGGAATTGAAATCTAAGCTAATATTTACAAGGGTAGAAATTTTCTCTTTTCAGTAGCAATGTTTAAGATAGATTCCGTTGACCGGAATCGAAAGTTCTTCTCCGTCCAATGTAGACAATTGGAAGGCATTACTACTTTTACATCCTGTGACCATGTAGGGGCCACTCCAAATGGCATCAAACTTGGAATGCCTTCCTGGTTTTGCCCGATTTGCATCCCATTTCAGAACTAGGTCCCCTTCTTGGAAGGTCCTTACTCTTGCTTTCTTATCAAACCATCTTTTCACTAAGGTATGATCTTTCTCAATTGTTTGAACTACATGTTCTCTAATTTCTTCCAATTCCATTAACTCTGCATACCTAGCCTCCATTGGTTCAAACTCAGCCAACTCCAACTGCTTCATGAATTCTAATGCAGGTAGTTCTAATGATATAGGCAATACTGCCTCTTTTCCATAGACCAACTTATAAGGGGAATTACCTATAGACCTCTTTGGTGTTATTCTGTCAGCCCATAATGCTGATTTTAGCTTGGTATGCCATGTTCTTTGATTTTCATCCAGAGTCCTCTTGATGATTCTTAGCAAATTTTTGTTTGTGGACTCTGCCTGTCCATTACCCTACGGGTAATAATTTGAAGAGGTGCTCAAGTAGATTCCATTCTTAACAGCCCATTCTGTAATTTTGGAACCTATAAATGCCAATGCATTGTCTGATATGATAGTGGACGGCACACCAAACCTGGTCACTATTCCTTCATAAAAGTCTAGTATGTTAGACTCATTTGCTTCCTTGAGCGCTACTGCTTCGGTCCACTTGGTGAAATAGTCTGTTGCCATGAGAATCCACTTGTGGCCTTGGCTTGAGTTTGGATTAATGACCCCGACGAAGTCCAATCCCCATCGCATAAATGGTTGGTCAACCAGAATTGGGTGCAATGGAAGTGCTGCTTGTCTTTCTTTGCCTGTGAAGAGTGCACATTTCTTGCACTTTCTTATCCATGTATAGCAGTCACTAAAGACTGTCGGCCAATAATACCCTACCTTCATTATTTTGAGAGCTGTTACTTGTGGGGAAAAATGTCCTCCAGAATCTCCATCATGAAAATCTCGTAACACCCTCTCAATTTGACTTATCCCAATGCACCTCAATAGAACTCCATTGATGTCTTTCTTAAACAAAACACCATCAACAAGCACATATGGAATGGCTTGTAATCTGAAGTATCTCCTCTTTGCTTTGCTCATTTCTAGAGGGCATAGGCCTGTCTGTAGGAAGTGTATCATATTTTGAGTCCAACAAGGAGTAGGCACGTCATCATTTTCTTGTTCTTGATCATCCTGTAGTACCAAGGTAGTCTCCTTTTCATCACCAGCTTCAACTTTCTGACTCAAGGCTAGCTGCTCACATAGTCCCTTCCCACGTACTAGTTTGGTGACCTTGATCTCGATGTCATATTCCATGACACGAGTTATCCATCCTGCACGTTTCTCATTCAGATCCTTGTTTAGAAGGAAGTCCTTGACTCCCGCATGAGAGACTAATAATTGGATCTTGTTGTTTGAGACTAGGTGCTTGAATTTCTTTAAGCTTCTGATTACCGCAAGGACATGCTTTTCAATGAAAGAGTACCTAGTTTCGTATTCCTCCAAGCTTTGACTGAAGAAAGCAACTGGTTGTTCTAACCCTTCTTTGTTTTGTTGTACCAGGATTGCAGAAATTGTGTCTCCACCACCAAAGGCATATAGCATGAATTCCTCAGAGAAGTCTGGATTGACGAGAGTTGGGGCTTGAGATATAGCCTCTTTTATTGCCTCAAAACTTGCCTTGCCTTCAGATGTCCACTTAAATGCCATGCTCTTCTTTAACATCAGTGTTATTGGCTTCGCAAGAGCTGCAAAGTTTGGAACAAACCTGCAGACAAAATTGATCCTTCCCAAGAAGCTTTGAAGAGCCTTCTTGTGACTTGGCAATGGCAATGCTTGAATTACTTCAACTCTTTCTGGGTCAATCGCTAACCCCTCCTTTGAAACAATATGGCCTAGAAGTTTTCCCTCATGAGCCAAGAATATGCATTTTTTGGGATTCAATGATACCCCAAATCTTCTACATTTCTGAAATACTTGCCTCAAATGACAGAGGTGATCCGCTGCATTTTTTGAGAATACAGTGATATCGTCGAGATATATCAAAACTATTTTATTGATCAACCCCTTGAATGCCATATCCATCGCCCTTTGGAAAGTGGCTCCAACATTTGATAGCCCAAAGGGCATCTTCTTGTAGGCATAGGTGCCCCATTTGGTGGTGAAAGCTGTCTTGAACTGGTCATCTTCTTTCACCATTACCTGATTATACCCTGAGTAGCCATCTAGGAGAGAGAACCTCTCTGAACCGGATACTACTTGCAATATTTGTTCCATTGAAGGAAGTGGGTAATGGTCTTTAAGAGATGCCCTGTTGAGGTCTCGAAAGTCCACACACAACCTGATTTCTTTGCTCTTCTTTCTGACCGGAACCAAGTTTGCAAGCCAGCTTGAGTGCTTGATCGGAAATACAATGCTTGCCTTTATTAGCTTATTTAGCTCTTTCTTCATTAGAGGCTCAATGTGAGGGTTGACTGGTCTCTGCTTCTGCCTGATGGGCTTAACATCTGGATCCAATTCTATGGTATGCTGTGCCAACTTCGGATCGAAACCTCTTAAGTCTTCATAGCTCCAAGCGAAGACATCTGGAAATTCTTGGCAAAGTTGTATGAAATCTGATTTCTCCTGCTTAGTGGCCACTTTACCAATTTGAAGTGTTTTGCCCTCCCCAACTAGAATGGGCTCTGAATCTTCTCTCTTGACCTGTATATTAGCCTTTTCCTTACGGAACTGGTCGTTAGGGTTGAAGATAGACTCTAATGTTACTAAACCCTTAGGAAGCTTGTTTGTCCGCAACTGCACTACTTGATCCCCGTACTGCTGCTCTAGTCTATCCTGATTTCTAGCTGAGAATTCAGCCTCTTCTTGCAAGAAATTGACGATCTGTTGATCGTTCTCAAACACCTGCCAGCTTGTGTTATTATCTGGAACTGCTGGCCTCACAACTACATGGATATGTGGCTGTGTTTTTTCTCTTCTGGTGTTGTCAACCACATCAAACGTCGCTCCAATTGCTGCGAGTCTATCTGCGGCTTCATTTTTCTTCCTGGGTATGGACACAATGCTGAAAGCTTCGAAATCCTCAATGAGGTCCCATACCCTATTCTTGTAGTTCTTCAGCAGGTTGTTCTTTGTAGCATGTTGTCCCCTAACTTGGTTGACGATTAGCTCGCTATCTCCAAACACTTGCAAGTTCTTTATGCCCTTTTTCCTGGCCCAATGAAGTCCATGAATCAAGGCCTCATATTCAGCTGTGTTGTTCGAACAAGAAAACTGGAAACAAAAAGCTGAATAATATTTGATGTCTTGTGGTGAAATCAACACTGCACCACCTCCAGCACCTTGCCTACTTCTCGAACCATCGAAGAATAATTTCCAAACTTTGTTTTCATCCTTTTGTTTAGGCTGAATGATGTCAGGAATGAGTGAATTTTCCTCGTGTATACAATACATGCCCAACTCAGATTCTTCAATTTCCTTGTATGGGTCAAATTCATGACTTTTGTTTGCCCATTCATCTAAAGTCAAATCAGGAATTCCCTCAACCTTAGTACCTGCTTCTAGATCACTTGAACACTCCTCCCGATCAAAAGCTGAGTAATTTGCATTGATAGGGCCTGGTACATAAGGCTCAATATGAAAATTGGCAATCGATTCTGATCTGATTGTTGCTTTAGCTCCATACCTTGTCCTAAAGATCATGTGTGACCAATCTGCAGATAAATATCCACCGATCTTTGCAGTGAAGTCCCTTGATAGACACAACGCAAAGAGTGGCGGGAGGTCAATTACAGACACATCTTGCAAGACTGTAACATTAGGACATGAATGTAGTGTTAGGCTTAACCCCTTGATGACCCCAACTGTTCCCATTGCTGTTCCATCTAGTTGCACTACTCCTTTCAGCACTGGCTCGTACTTCAGACCCAGTTGATCCGCTATTTTCTTTGGCATCACTGAACTACTTGCTCCTGAATCTATCATGCAGTTGTGTACCAAGTGGTTTCCAACAATCAATGAAACATAGAATGGTGGAGGCTTCAAATTTTTCCTTGTCTGGCCCCCATCATGTTGCACTGCATTAGTGAGAACTTTCTCATGTCCTTGGTTTGATACATTTGTGGCAGACCAATTAGCCATTGCAGCTTGCAACAAATCTCGTTACCCTGGGATCTCCAGTGATTCCCACATGGAAATGTTCACATGTGTCTTCTTCATTTGATCGATGATGTTGAAGGGGGATGAACTGTCCTTTTGCTGCCCCTTACTTGGTGCAAGCTTTTCTAGAGCTTGAACGGGTGCATGTGTTGCTGCAACAGGTACCTTAGGTTTGGTTTTGTGCATTTGGGGCTGCGTTTGGTCTGCTGGCCCCTTGTTGTGTAAGAGCGGGTTGAGGAACAACTGGATTGGGCATGGTTGTTCCTCTACTATGCTTCTCTTCTTTGACCATGTGTTGGCAGCCACGCCTTGAAAAGGCTATTGGTTAACTCCACAGAAGTCTTCCGTTTGCCAATTTGCCAATGTGGTTTCTATCGGAGGTCCCTCTTGTTGCGTTTCTTGCTGCTGATTCTCCTTCTTGGCTTGGTTCTTAAGGCACACCAATGGTTTGCACCATCAAGGCCTGATTCAGTGCACCATTGAAACATGTTGACTGATTGTGAGGTAGATTGCAAGGGTAACACCAGTCGTACTCCTGTGCCATGTTATTTTGTGTCGGGACCAAGGCTCTCGAGGATGTCGTTGCATTTGGATCATACGGCCAAAATGGCCTGGCAGCTTGAGGTTGTCCTTGGCTTCTGGTTTCGATTTGCAGCCTGAGGTGGTGGTGGTCTATTCTGTTGGTATGAGGGCCTAGCTTGGTACTGTGCTTGAGGTTGATACGGTCTGGCACTTTGAGCTTGCTGTCTTTTGATAGTCACAAGCTCATTTACAAGGTTCTGTAGTTGTTTCATGACCTCTTGCAATTCCTTTGAACTATTTGAAGAAGTCGACGCCTCGTTATTGCTTTGATTTCTAGGAGTTGGAATGGGATTCAACTCTGGTGCTTGATTGGTTGTAGGATTTCCCATGTCTGGATAGAGAGGCATTGGTGGCCTTGGTGCAAGCTTTCCAGCTTGGATCAAACAGTTCTCTGCTCTGATCGCTGTGTCATAGGACCCTGGCAGCGTTGTTCCTCCCATTGATTGGATCATCATGGCTATGTCTGAATTTATAGCCTTTAAGAAATAAAGGAATGCTCCTTCGGCAGTTGGTCTAATAGCTATTGGGATCCTGTCCCATGTCCATTGGAATCTAAAGTTGAAATCTGCCATTTGTTCGTTAGGAGCCCTTTTGATTGTTGTCAGCTGTTCCAATAAAGATAAATTGTCCGCCCTCTCCCCGAATTGGCTGCAAAGAGTAGAACAAAGTTGGTTCCAATTCGTAATAGACCCTGCTGTAAGGCTCCTAAACCATTGAAAGGCCTTGCCTTTGAAAGATGAAGCCAACAGCTTGACTGCAACATCCATTTCATTTATTTCGTGGATCGCGCATACGTTAGCAATATCCTAGATGTGATCAATAGGAGTAGTATAATTTTCACCTGTGAAGTAGGGGATATTCTTTAGCGCTGCAACTGGAATTTGATTCTGAGCATTTAGGGCAAGTGGACTACTACCCGTAAAATTGACAAAGGGATTCGGTGGTAGATGCGCCATTATGATTGGCCTAAGAACCCTGGTTGATGCGAGAAAAGGCCTACCAGGTGGAGGTGTAGACAAAGTCCTGTTAGGCGGAGATGGTGATCTTTGTGGTCTTCTTCCTCTCCTTCCTCTGCCTGGTGATAGTTGCAAGTGGAAAAATAGCCCTTCTTCTTGAGTATTGGACCTGGTTCGAATTCTTCTCATGTGCCTAGGGAACTTGTGCTACTACACCACTGAATTCTATCCCTTCGGAGTTGCCAGATGTGTTAGAGAACAAGCCTCAAAAGACTAGATTTTGCCAAGTTACACACCAAAACCTGACAATATTTAAACACAAATTTTTTTAAAATACCTGCACATTTGAGATTTTAGGGTTTGGAATTTGATTTGGAATGACAGTCCCGAAAACCCAAAAAACGCCAGATTTCTGAAAACCTGAAATCTGAAATTCAAAAAACCATGAAATTTCGAAAGTCAAAATCTCAAAATTCTAGGAATACCCTTTTGAAGATTACCCCCCGATCTATCAACTGATGGAATTTTGACTTGTTTTGAGCAAGTTAAGTCCTTGAAAATCAATTTCAAAGTTCAGCCTGGAAGGTGAAAAATCTGGAATTGTAAAACCTGCAATTTTTTGGTCCGAATTTCATGAAAATTCCTTCAAAACTGTGGAATGACTTCTGGGTCCCACCGGGCATGCCAAAACTGTTGAGGCAAAATCACAGCACCCTTGGGACTCTGTAACTCGATGGGTTGCAGATTCTCAGTATGATTGCATAACATGGAGCTTTTCCCAAGTGTGGGACCTTGCGAAATCGGAAAAGCTCTCCAGATGAAGGCCGGTTCCTATTCCTCTATTCAGATGCACACGTAAAAATGCAGAGGGTCTATTCAAAACCTAATCTAATTTTCCAAGGAGACAGGGGTAAGAAAATGCAGAAAATAAAACCTAAACTAACAGAGGTGATGCACGAGGAATGAAGAACACCTGTCTTGCCAATAAACACAGACCATAAAAATGTAATGCAAGATCATGCACAAATAACAAGATTTGCAGTGAAAGATCAAGAAGATGCAAATAAACACTGAGAGGGTTGATAATCATCCACAGACATGCATTAATTTCAGTAACACCCGAAAGTGATCCACAAATGGAGAAAATGGCGACAACATCTTTCTCACAACAAGAAGATCCAATTTCAGTAACACCCGAAAGTGATCCCCTTTAGCGTGATGAAGGTCAATTCCCAACGAACACGAGAACCATGTACAATGAGGTACTTGGAGAGGTTCCCACCTGGCTACATGATACCCTGAAGAATTGAAAGAGGGTCATCAAGCCAATAGTGATTAACTTGGAAGTGATTACGTAAATGTTAGAATCCATCACTCCAAAAAAGACCAAATACTACGCTAAGGTGTGTGTCAACGAATTCATAAATCACTTCGATGATTTTTCAACACCACTTGTTCACAATGGGGCAAAGGAGATGGATTTCCAAGACTCTGAAGTCTCACAAATTCTGCTCGAGAGATCAACACTTTGTGATGGTGACAAAGACAAAGGACATAACTCCAGGCAGTGAATTGTAATTTTGGCTCTTGGAGATCTTCTCAACGGCGAAAGACCAGAAGTTGGATTCTGATAAACCAAGGTGACGTAACAACTACGGTCTCGTGACAAATGAATAATTCACCATGGAAAGGTACTCGGAGCATGTGGAGAATTGTGAATGTGAATACGAATGAAGACAATTTTTCTCACACTAGGAATTGCTCGGATAGAGGGGTGGATGAATTGCTCAAGTTTCAAGCTCAGCACTCTTGTCATTTGGTGGATTGCAGAGCACAGTCAATGAGTTCATTCCCGTACGATCGGGATAGGTGGAATCTTGGCCCAATGGATAAAGCACTAATCCTAGGTGTCTTGATCTGGGTGGCACATTGCTGACTAGGATGTCTACGTGTGCATACAAGTCATTTAAGTGGGGTCCACATGTACCCATTTCTTTTATTTATGTTTTTTTTCCTTAAATGACCCTTTAACTTAAGTGGTTTCTATTTTTAGTCACTTTTTAAAAGTTGGTTGAAAAATTCAAAGTCACTTAAGTGCCCTATTTAATGTGCATTTAAAACCCTAACTACTTTGTAACTAACTTTTGGATTATAAAAGGAAGTGAGGGGCTCATTTGTAAAGGGTGACTTTGAGAGAGGAGAAGACAATACTTTTGTGCAAGCTTTGTTTCAAGAAGAAAATTTGTGTTCTTTTGTGAAAAACATTTTGAAGTTAATGGAATAAGAAATTTGTGTCTCATTCATTGTCTCTGGTAACATTTGGTGTTCTTATGTTCATTAGATGTTAGGTGTTTAAATATTGCATGCAAATATTATCTTTGATCTTATTGTCAACATTAGTAATCAGTTGTTCTAGTTCACAGTGATCAAGCTCTAATTGTCTACTTGCTCATATGTGTTCCCTTTTACATGTTCTTGTTTAACTAACTCAAACTCCGTTTTATTTGTGTTGGTTATTCAACTTTCCTCTTCATGCAATATTAGGCTCTATTTTTGCCTAACTCTTGCATGTTCTTTCAGTTCATTCCATTCCACTCCTTTCCTTCTTTCTATTCCATTTCCTTCATTCACTTTTCTTCCATTGATGTTCCAAAACACCCCCCACATACAATTTTGAATGTACAGATGTAAATATGGTTTTGGTTTTCAATAAAGGCAACCTCACCTTCATTGAGGAGGGACTTCATTCCCACACTGTTGCATGTCATTTGCATGCATGCAAATCCATATGCTAACAGGGTACATAGACATACTCAATCGACCCAAGTTTATTGTGTGTGTCTAGTTACCTTTAGCCACCGTGAGTTACTTCCTTTACAAAATCATGTTCCTAACCTGACCTAAAGTAAAACTAAGGTCAAGTTTATGTTTATGTAGGTCTAGATGATCCAATTCAGAAGGGTGTTGCGACAGGTTAGTTGCAACACTGTGCCCTCATGAAGACCCTGGTATTCATGATGACACAATACTGTAGTTGGCATGTACCAACATCTCACAGAATCACCTCATCTGGAGGTACATATCCGGTTAAGTAGTTAAACATTTACTTATCTCCTTAATTAAGATTTAATTTCAGCAACCCTGTTGGATTCTTAATTTCTATGATCATTAAGGTTGCTAGCCATAAATGATTTATAGTTACCACGTAGATAAATCTACAATCCATCCCTCTTCCCGAAGGTTTGTGTTTCAGTCCACGATATCTTATTATAAGATTCAGACTTATAAATAGAATCACCATACCATAGTAAGATTATCTTACTTAGCTTAACCTAGTTTAAGCATGATTGAATTTAGATTCTATTTCCTTATTAATAGACTTCATTAAAATGAAGTCTATTTATTACGTATGTCTTTATTTCATTTCAGTTACCCTATTCCAATTTTGATTTAACAAGAGGAAGTATATTTTCTTCCTTCCAAACCTCATTTGAGTATGATTCTCAAAAATTATTAACCAAATGCTTATCCCCTTAGAATGATTGTCTTTACCTTAACTTATATTCATTAGGGTTAATTTCTACCATTTTATTTATACAAGAATCATATGTATTTTACTCTTCTATTAATGTCAGCTGATAAACCATAGTGTTGAATGTTCATCTATGCATGCCAACTTAGAAGTTGCATTTAATAAAAGAATAAAGTATCAGTTCCCTTCCCATCAATTTCATTTGAGTTCAACTAAAATGATTCCAACAAATATGATTACGAGAGAATAATTAATAATTTTACAAATTCCCTTTATGCAGTATGCACAAAATGAATGACACATCGAATATCAATAACACTCATGATCAAATCAACACTTTTCATTTATCAATAAAATCACATAGATTTATAGGTACAAAAGACAACTCAAACATCTTTCATACCAATTCAGCATTATCTAATTCAGTAAGAATTAGCTAACTATAGTTCCCTTTCTTCATTCATTACATCTCAAATCAAGAGGGATCATAATTCCTCATTAAAGATGCAACTTTTAGGTAAACAAAAGAAGCATCATAAAATAACTTGTCTTCTTTGACCACTGGATGGAATCCATCTGCAAGAAATTGCTAGCACGGGTCATTTCATCGAACTGAGCATGATAATGCACTAAGCATTAAAATGATGTCATCTTTTCATACTCAAATGTCTCATAATCCATATTAGTAACTCAAAATGCTTTTACGATGAACTCATTTGTAAAGCATTATTCAGATGGGGAATACACTGTCAAATCAGGAAATAACTCCTTCTTTGTAGCTAAGAACAACGTGAACAACCAAGTGGCACAAGTTAAGTAAGGATGCATGAGTCAACCCCTAGAGTGAACTTCTTCAATCAGTGGCTCTTCATTAAAGAAAAGATCCTGACTAATGACAACCTCATCAAGAAGGGATTCATCATGCCGAATAGATGTTGCATGTGTCAGAAAGAGGAAGAAGATATCAAAACATTTACTTTCTTCATTGTGAGTATGCTTCCAAAATTTAGCATTTTGTTTTTTGCAAGGATTTAGTCAGAGATGGATTTTCCACTTACTTGTCTTCAGGCACTGGAACATAATGGGACTCTTCGTATAAACATTATGTGGTGAAGACCAATTGTGGAAATTCCATCTTTACCTCAGACTATGTGGTGAGTTTAGGATGGATCAATTACAATCATAAAAAAGAATTTCCGTCCATCCAGCATTAACACTCATGTTAATTCCAATGTAACAAATTATCGGTTCAAGGAAATTATTAGGGGCTGTGCAGGATAATATTGCTAGATTCTAATACCTCACTCGACTTAAACCATGGGCTTTACCCTGCAGAAGAGAAGAATATATTCTGAACAGATTGGAATATTGAAACAACTTTTGTCATTCTTCGAAGTTTAAGGAAAACAAAATTGTATTCATACAACTCAGAGAGAGAAAACAGAATGTAAGTTCTTTCAATGATTTCCTAGAAATCAACATTTTGAATGGGGCTTAACTCAGAAAGGAAAGTGAGAAGGAGGAACACAATTGAAATCTAAAAGGATTGAACTAACCCTCCCAGGAAGACATCTATTTTTTAACTAATTTTCTTGGGAAAATGGGCAGGCAAACTAATCATTAGTCTGAAAATTATGGCGGCTCAATAAGATATACAGGCTTGAAACCAGCAAGATAGAGCTCGAAAGAGAAGGATTCTTATCAAATAAAGAGGTGATTCTACTACAATATCAACAAAACTAATACGATTTTTCAAAGCAACAAGCTCAATACCCCAGTTGGTCAATCCATAGATTTCATTTTAGTGAAGCAATTAGCATCTATGCACAGACGTTTCCCTCATTTCCCAAATAGAGAGAAATCACACACAATTATTCTTATGCACCCAATCGGAAATCGAAAATAAGATTAGAGTCAAGCCAACCATGGCACTGATACTTTACAAACTTGGATCAAGGGGGAAATGGTACCCCACTCAGGTCAAGAAGGACAGGAACTCCATGATCTATAGTAGGTATTTACCTTAGCTCATGTTCACCTAATGGTACTGTAAAGTTGACCTTTATTGTATTTATCCTCACCCACTTATGTGTGTGGGTATTTCTTTTATCTTATTTAGATATGATGGATGGGATATTATACGAGTTGTTAGGTACAGTTCTTTCCTTGATCTATGGTATTGACTTTGATGTCTAGGAGTCTCTCACTAAATCTATAAGTCTCGACTAGTTCTTTGACCCATTAAAATCCTTAGCCCTTGGTCATATGGTATGGTCATATGAAGACTTCAAAGCTTGTGATTCCTACTAGTAGGTACTTAACTTCAGCCTGCCTCGCATAGTGCTAACATTTTTACCATTTGTGAATGGTAAAAGCAACAACAATTTATTTTGTTTTAGGGGTCCAACATGCAAAATAAATGAACCCAGAGAAAATCCAGTGTGGAAAGAGTTTTTATATTTTGCTTCGGTAACTACGGTTCAAATTGAGTGTCGTTTTCTGCAAAAGTGCTTGAAAGGATTCAAGGGCTCTTTCCATTGAAAATATTTATCTATTGAGACTTGCACCTATAGGATGGATAGAATCGGGTTGCCAAATACAACAACATGGAGTGTTGTAGATCACGGATTGTGAGCTCATCACCCAGATTTCGGGACTGAGTCTTCATGACATCCTAAACTATTCAATAAGGAGGTTGACAGGGAGATGTACCTATCATGAAATTCCTGAGAATGATGGGGAGAATCTTTTCTCTTAAGTGACTGCAGGACTTCAAGGAGGCTTCGATCTGTGAGCCTTTTGCTGAGCTAGCCAAAATAGATCACTCAATAAGTGAAGTTTAGAGCTCATTCTAGGGCAATCACTCATTCACGATCAAGGGCTAATACTAATAATACACTCACCTACAGAAAAAAATTGCTAGCGTCTGACATGACATCATGCATCCACCCTATTCCTGGACATACCATATCCATGCTCACTAGTCCACCTTGCAGTTGTTGCTCTTGCTGCCCACTGAACATTGATCTGCTAGTGCTTATGAGCCTGAACCTACTTTTGCATAAAATCTAAACTCTGTGAGGCTTGTTACTGCAATGGCTCTTCCACATTTGTGCCTATTACAGACCTTCAGCATGTTTTGTATCCTACTTGCATACTCAGCTGGATGGATTTTTTGAGAAACATACCATTGCAGGAGGACTTGATGGTCAAAGTGGACTGGATGGAAAAGGAAATACAAGAACTCAAAGGGGTTATAAAAAATATGGAAAAAGATAAGGGAAAAGGAATACTGCAAAGTGATGATGAGGAGGGGGCTATTGCTGAATTATTCAAGAAGTTACAGTCTTTGGATGGCAGAATGGGAAATGTAAAAAGTCACAATGACTGCATACTATCTACCCTTAAAACTATTTATAATTTCATTGAACAACATGTTCATAGTGTTTGCAGTTTAAGTGGGATTAATGATGACATTTGGGGCCCTAAAGAGAAAAGGGATATAGCAATTGCTCAGGCAGATCTGAAAGACTCTTCTCAGGCCACAGCCATTGCCTTCTTCATGTCGTTGCAGGCTATCAAAACCAAGATTGATAGGGCTATCAAGTAACGGGGTGCTGTGATGCTATTTTCTGGCTGCGAAGTTGCTGATAACTGGCAGTTTTGGAGCTGTTTTTTGGCAGAGATATTATATGATGGATATATTTTGTTTGCTTTTTGATCTTTTCTACTACTTTTTGGATCATTGTACATTTGGATCCTTTCTACTAATGTGTTGTTTTATCTGGCTATTGAGCCCTCTTAGGCTGGTGGTTTTTCACTTCTCTGGGCTGTTTCTCTCACCTATGATATCTGGTTTTTGAGACCTTTTGTATACAGGGTATAGTCCCTTCAAAACTATTTGCCCTTAATAAAAAAAACTCTAATGATATTCTAATAATAGAGATAATTTTGAGAAGTAATGATCTCCTGATTCCAGCATTAAAGCACTTCATCCACAGTAATTAGAATGAAACACATTACTTCTCTACAACAAGATTTAGGAAGAACCGACAATATCCCAATTAACAGTTTCACGATTAAGATATAAAATTCAAATGTAAGACAACTCTAGCCTAAGTTTCATGTTTATCCTCAACAGATTTTGTAAAGCATAAATTCCATTACATACACCTCAATGTAGTCACTCGTCAATTCATTACATCCCTAACGAGCATTAGAAAAGGATAAGAAAATGAATATATATATCCTTCAACTAATCACGCTGCCATTTCATTCGGATTGATGCGATCGAACTGAAATATCCTTACCCAGAAATAATGCAATGAAGTAATGAACGGGAGAGAAGAGGACACTGATAAATTCCTCCAATCATCAAAGAAAAAGAACATTACATTCCACAACTCCTAAAGGGGAGAAGACAAAATATTATTTCTTTATGATTTCCTAGAAATCAACAATGAATACCTTAACTCAGAAAGGAGAGTGAGAAAGGAGGAACACAGTCAAAATCTAAAAGGATTGAACTAATCCCACTAGGCAACATCTGATTTTAAAAATTCTTGCAACACAAATATCATAGTTGAAAATGATTCGATAAGATATAAAACTAAAACCAATAAGACAGAGCCCAAAAGAGAAGGCTTCTTAACAAATAAAGAGAATAACTACTGCAGTATCAACAAAAGTAATGCAAGTTTTCAAAGCAATAAGCTCAATAATTGAATCCATAATTTCATTTTAGTGAAGATAGCATATGCCTAGACGTTTCCTCATTTCCAAAATAGAGCATATGCCTAGACGTTTCCTCATTTCCAAAATAGAGAGAAACCTGTAAGGTATTCTTATGCACCCAAGGGAAATGAAAACAAGATTACAGTCAAGCCAACCATGCACCCACTTTACAAGGATCAAGGAAATAGTCTACAGGTAAGAAGGAAGGAACTCCAATCCAGATTCTATCCAAATGAAAGTAAATCAAAGTGACTTAACTTCAAGTCGATGCTCAAAATTGAACTGAAAGGAGAAGAGTAAAATTGAAAACATTTGAATTTATTTCCTTCAAATAACAAAAAATGAACTAATCTAAAGTCCCGCTAAGGTAGTCTTTCTTCAAAAACATCTAATGATGTCAAATCAAAAGGTTATTCACAAACCATTTCATAACATGCAGATGGGTGAAACAAAAATACCCTAACATAGTTCTAGATGGAGAAGTTAAATCATATTTACCAGATTTCAAGAAAGGAAGAAATTTTTTGAACGAATTCCTTTCTAAACAATTTCACAAAGTTCACAAATTCAAAATGTGTTAAACTCAGAAGGTGTCCACATATCACTGTTGTTTTCAAACAAGTTTGAATCCACAAGAAAATGAATTTGAAGACCCATTTCAATATAACTTAGAAGCAGTGATAAAATTTGAAGCCACTTCAGGTTTTAATTGAAAACATCAATTTTATTTTAGCTTCTCCTAACAAAGGAAGATAGTCCTGATCAAATTTTAAAACAAACATTATTTTTCCTTAAACCATTTTGCATAGAAAATTAGAAGTTCACACAACTTTGGCTATGTCCATTTTCAGAAAAAGATATAGTGCGATCAACCCAAACATTATCATGAAAAATACCCATATCAAATATTTTCCAAACAAAAAATCCAAGCAGAAGAATACAACAAAAATTCACCATAAGCATTTCCAAAAAACCAATTACTTCTAAGAGAAGAGTTCTTTTAATGAAGACATTTAGAAAGAAGTAGAACTATTTAATAAGAAGTGCTTATCATTCCTGATAGTGTTTTCTTTTGATTTGTAGAAGACCTCGAGTTGAGCCACCCAAAAACCTCTTCTTTCTTAAAAAACGTCAACAACCAAATCTGCATACTCCCCTTTTTCTTCCACATGCTCAGAAATAGCTTGAAGATACCCAAGATCACAAAGGGTCAAAAATGGAATTGCTGGTTTGAAGAACCAAAACCCACATGCAAAGAAAAAACCAAAAAGATCAAATGACCAAACAACTTCCCACAAAACCCATTTCTCATCTTTCCTAAGAGGTTTCTTCGCCGTAATTGATGCCATTGAATGCATTGAATTCCAATTCCCCCCTCTTTCCTTACGCCCCCACCCTTCCAGATTTGGTGAGGTTAAATTCAAAAATTAACATGCATTTTAAATTTAGCAATGATGCCAGCTAGGCATCGCACTAAACTTCCATACCTCTGCCAAACTTGGAAAATTAAGATGTAAGGACTGAAATTTAATCCTCATTAATACCTTAAAATCCATCACCACCAACTTCCCACTTGCCACGTAACCCTTAGGCCCCCTTTAGGATTAGTAATAGTTTAGATCACCTTAACATTAGTTAGGTTTCCACCTTAGTTCTTAGGTCATTAGAATTTACCTTAGGTTATTTCCAAAACCCCATATCCACTAACCATATTACCTTAGGTTAGGTTATAAACCTTAGATTAGAATCCATATAGGGTAGGAAACTACAACATAGGTTAAGGTGTAACCTAAGCAGTTTAGTAATAGGTCCTAGGTAAGTATTGTTACCATAGGTTAAAACTCCAATTAGGATAACACATTACCATTTAGGTCAGATCCGAATAGCTTCAACCATTCTGACCGAGGCTGAGGTATTTTCCTTAGTATCCCAATAACAGATTGTCAACATTCTCATGCTGCTCAACATTACAAAACATCTATAAAGGAGGTCCAAACTTACCATTTGCAGCATGATGCCAAATAAGGATACCTGAAGCCAGGTCCTTTACAATTTACAACAAAACAGAGCTCAGTTCCATGATACATTTCATTCAGAATGTCGGTTAACAAGATGACGATAAAGAAGAACTGAAGCATACCTTGGATCAATGGAATTGATTCAAGGTGTGATGTTATCATATGGTAAATATGAAAACAACAATACAAATTTTCAACTTACAATTCATAGCATAGAATGACTTCATTTCTAAGTAAACAGAATCACAACAAGCATGAATTCTGAACAGTAAGAACTCATCCATTGACAACATGATTTTCAATGTCAAAAGAATACACCTTCCTAAGATAAATCACATGTAAACATTTGTAATGTCAAAAGTGGAAGTCTTCATATTAATAGTCATGACCAAGACTTTATAGTCAGGATGAAAACTTCAAGGCTGAAAAATAAATTTGAGCCTAAGAAGGAACCCATAGGAGGCTGTTAAAATTTTGGAAAGGATCATTACACAAATCAATTTCCTTTGAACAAGGATGACCATAATCAGCAACATAAGATACAAGCTACAGTAGCTGACAAACATGCTAAAAAGCAAGTTACACCCATTGAAATTCTAGGTAAGTTATTTAGTATACCTGTAACTATACTTTTTGATATGGGAGCTACTGAATGTTTTATTTATACTAAATTAGATTCGAAATTAAAAATAAAAGATAGAACATGGATAAATCTTGGGTTGTACATTATGGAAATAATGCTATTCACATAGTTAACATGTGTCTTTTTGGAGCAGTCCTTGACTTACCTAGTTTTTCCACTGAAGTTGACCTTTATGTTGCTCCTTTGGGGTCTTATAAGGTAATCATAGGTGTTAACTGGATAGCTGAACATAAGACAAAGGTTGATTGTTTTGAAAAACATATTATTTGTTCGGATGAACTGTAGAAAACAAAAGTCATTCAGGGGATAAAACGTGAAATTTCAGTTAGGAAATTGTCAACTATGCAACTTAAAAATGCCGAAAACAAAGGTTACACCTTGTATGCAGTTAATTTTTTTGAAACAACTGATGAAAGTGGTGACTTCATGGAAAGATACCCATTGTTACGAAATTTCAGTGATGTGTTTTTGGAAGAGTTACCTAGTCTTCCGCCCAAACAGGAGTTTGACTTCACGATTGAGATCAAGTCAGGAACCGAACCTATTTCCAAGGCACCATATAGAATGACTACCATTGAATTGGTAGAACTTAATGCACAGTTACAAGAAATTTTGTCTAAAGGTTTGATATGACCGAGTCTCTCGCCTTGGTGAGCACCGATAATTTTTGTGAAAAAGAAGGATGGAACACTTAGATTGTGCATTGATTATAGGATGTTAAGCAAAACAAAAATTAAAAACAAATATCCACTTCCTATAATTGATGATCTATTTGATTAGATACGTGGTGCATCAATGTATTCTAAAATAGATCTTTGATCTGGATATCATCAGTTAAGAATAAAGGATGAAGGCATTCATAAAACAACTTTTAGAACAAGGTATAAACATTATGAATTCATAGTTTTACCATTTGGATTAACGAAAGCACCTGCAAATTTTATGAATTTAATGAATAATATTTTTCAAGAATACTCAAACAAATTTGAGCTTGTATTCTTGGATGATATTATCATATACTCTAAAAGCATTGAAGAATATCATGGGCATTTGAAAATAGTTTTGGAAATCTTAAGAAAGAGAAGGTTGTATGGTAAGTTGTCCAAATTTTCTTTGTATGATACAAAAGTGCACTATTTGGGTCATGTCATAAGAAAAGATGGAATAGTGGTAGATCACTCAAAACATTGTTGTAATAATTGAGTGGCCTACACCTAAGAATGTACATGAAGTTAGAAGATTCATGGGTCTTGCTGGTTACTATAGGAAGTTTGTTAAAGACTTTTCTAAGGTCCCTACACCAATAAATTTATTGCAGAAGAAAGATAAGAAATTTGTGTGGAATGAAAAATACAAATTTACATTTAAGAATCTGAAGGATAATTTAACATCAAGACCTATTCTAGCTGTACCTGACCCTAATGGAGACTTTACTGTTGTAATGGATGCATCCGAGGAAGGTCTCATAGGTATTTTACTGTAAAATGATCATGTTATAGCTTATGAAAGTAGAAAACTCAAGTTAGATGAATGGAATTATTCTCCACATGACCTAGAGCTTATTTCCATTGTTGATGCACTTCAGGTATAGAGGCATTGCCTTCTTGGTAGCCTTTTGAACTAAAAACTGATCATCTTGGGTTGAAGTATATTTTCACTTAGCCAAATCTGAATGCAAGACAACGAGGATGGTTAGAATTTCTATCTCAGTATGATTTTCATATAAGTTATATTAAAGGAAAATAAAATAGAGTAGCAGATGCTCTAAGTCGTAGGAAGCACATTTATACTCTTATAACGTTAAGAACTCAGTTTAAAGATGAAGTAAAAAATATCATGGAATCTGATTCTTATTTTCAGCAAGTAAAAACAACACTTGCTGCAGATCCAAATGATGTGAGATATAAGGTTTTCACTTTGACAATGAAAGAATCTTTAGGCTTGAAAATAGAGTATACATACCTTTGTTAAATGAATTAAGAAAGAAATTGTTAGTTGAATTTCACAATTAACCTTTTTCTGGACACCTTGGCATTATGAAAATTCTTGTTGATATGAAACAACAATATTTTTGGAAAGGGATGAAAAAGGACGTGATTAATTTTGAGACACATTGCTTAGAATGTCAACGTGTTAAAGCTAAACATATGCATCCAGTTGGTTTACTATATCCTCATAACATACCAAAATATAAATAGAAAGTAATAAACATGGATTTTGTACAAGGGTACCTATGTCAGGAAATAAACATGATGTTATTCTAGTTGTTGATAAATTAACAAAGGTAGCACATTTTATTGCTTGTAATCTTAAGAATGATTCACCTGTTTTAGAAAAAATATTTGTGCATGAGATTTTCAGATTGCATGGAATACCTGAATTGATCATATTAGATAGAGATCTAAGAGTGAAATCTAGATTTTGGCAAACACTTAATGCAACCTTAGGGACTAAGCTAGATTTCAGTTCTGCATACCATCCAGAAATGGATGGAAAGAATGAAAGAGTTAATCAAGTTTTAGGGGATATGTTACAAATTTATTGCATGGATCAATAGTATAAATGGGAAGAGTACCTTCCATTAGTTGAGTTTGCTTATAATAACACGTATCACGCCTCTATGAAAATGACACCTTTCGAAGGATTATACGGAAGGAAATGCATAACTCCAGTTAGCTGGGATAGAATAGAGGATAGAGAATTAATTGGAACTGAAATTCTTATGGAAATGGAACGGAAAGTTAAAATAATTCATGAATGCTTGAAGGAAGCAACATATAGGAAAAAAAGTTATGCAGATTTAAAACAGGTTGATAAAAAATTTGAACTTGGTGAGAAAGTCTTTTTGTAGGTTAAACTGAAAAAGAGTTCTATAACTTTTGGCAAGGCTACCAAGTTATCACCTCGTTATGTTGGACCCTTTGAAATTGTTGAATTAATCAACCCTGTAGCCCATCGTTTAGCTTTACCTCCTAATTTATCACAAATGCATGATGTTTTTCATATTTCTTTGCTTAATAAATACGTTTTAGATTTATCACATGTGTTAAATTGGAATTCCTTGCAGGTCCAAGACCCAGGAATAATTGTGGTTAAACCCATTCAAGTGTTGGAAACTCACTAGTTGCACTTAAGAAATCATGAAATAAGTCAATGTAAGGTCCAGTGGGATCAGTTTAACAAAGAAAGTGCAACCTGGGAAAATCTTGAAGATATGAAAACTACTTTTCCATATTTATTTGAACATAAATGATTGTATCAACTAATAAAATTTTAATATTTTATTCATGTTATGTCAATAAACCTTTTGGTCTTGGGAAGATACTAAACTATTTAATAAAGGGACAACTATTTTAATGCTGATTATGGAATTTGAATTTCTCAAATGAATTTGAATTTCTCAAATCTATTTCTGTTGTGAACATATGAATGGAAGGATGATAATTTAATTTTATCCTAGACTTAAATTGTTTAACTAAGTTAATCATCGGGACGATGATTCTTTTTCAGAGGGAGGTATGTAACATCTTTGACATGGCTGTTACTGTGATGACTTCCACTCTTGACATTGCAAACGTTGACATGTGATTTGTCTTAGGAAGGTGTACTCTTATGACTTTTGGAAATCATGTTTGTAATGGATAATTCATTATTTTTTGAAAAGGTTCACTTTGTGGTGATTTCTGCTCACTTGAAAATGAGGCCATTCATCTCTTTATACAGCTTAAATTCACTTTTAAAAGATGATGAACTTGTATTGTTGTTGTCTTAACTTATCTAGTGTTAACAACAAAACCTTGGATCAATTCCATTGATCCAAGGTATGCTTTAGTTATTTTTACTTGTTCATCTTGTTGTCTTGGCATTCGGAAATGAACGATGAATTTTGATTGGGCCTTGTTTTGTTTACAATTGTGAAGGAATCTTCTTCAGGGATCCTTGTTTAACAACAGGCTTTAATTGATAGGCTTGGGTCTTCTTATTGATGTTAAAATGATGAGTAGAGTATAGGGACCTTGAATCTATTACTAAAACACTAAGGTTGACCCTAGTCTAAGGTTATATCTAACCTAAGTCAAGGAGTTCTATGTTTATTTAAATGAAATACAACCTAAGGTAACTATAGACTTACCTAGGAACTAAGGTTGATTTTCTAACCTAATAATAATCTAACCTAAACTATTGCTAACCTAAAGGGTACCTATGGACTACTTGGCAATTGGCATGGTTGGTGGCATCAATTTTCAAGGCATTAAATGGAATTGATTTTGGTTTTATTGCTACGGACTTCTAATTTTGGCAGAGGCATAGGAAGTTTAGTGGATGCCTAGTTGGCATCACCACTAAATGGAAATTGCATGCAAATTTGAAATTAAAGGTATCGCCAAACATGGATGGTGGTGGCATGGAGAAATAGGAGGGAACTATTCCTTTGCATTTATTGATTTCATTTTTGGTGAAGAAATCACCTAGGAAAAATGGATGATGGTTTTTGGTATTGTTGTTTTGATCTTTAGTTTATTTCGAGTTTTGGCTCTGCATGGGGTTATTCAGTTCTTCAAACCAATAATTCTATTTTGGATATTACTATTATTTTTACATTCTGGAGCTATTTTGGACTCTATGGAATTATAACAAGAAGTGGAAGAGTTGAGGTGGTTGATTTTGTGTGGAGAAGAAGCGGTTGAGGCTTGACTGGGAAATATTCTACAAATCAGGAAGAAGCAATATCAGGCATGATATGCTCTACCCATTAAGTTGTTCTACTTTTTCCTAAATGTATTCATTAAAATAACTATGCTTTTGGGGAAAAAATGAGTTTTGTATGATGTTTTGATCTTGATTTTGATGCTGGTATTTTCACTGTGTTTTTTTGAATGAATCCAGTGTTGTGATGGAAAAGTGTTCTGGGTTTTGTTTTCTTGTAGGAAAAATGAATGAATCATGCTTGGATTCTGTTTGAACTTGATATGATGTTGAATATTTTTGTACAACTGTTTGCATTATGTTAAATCTTGATAGTAACTCGTTTGATGTTGAACTTGAACGAAACACCTTGAGTGCAATTTGTCTTTTTGGCCTGGTGGTTAGTTTAAACCTGCTCATGTAAGCTGTGGAATAGTTTATTGAATTCATATGAATCCTCTTTTTTGTGAGGAAAAAGGTGGTCTTGGTTTGTCTTCTTGGTTTGACTTGTTGTGTATGTCTTGTTATTTTCACTTAAATCAGAGATGTAGTTGTTACTGTATGATCTCTTGGTAAATAATGTTGAACTGTAGAATAACTCAACTAATGTCTAAGCTTGAATGAATATTGGAAGGAAATAGACTTCAAAATTTTTGGGTTTAGCATATCTTATGAGTTTGACTTCGTGCACAAGACTTGTGGTTGTGTTGATGTTTCGTTTGTCTCTCTCTGTGGTTATGAATTTGGGTTTTATTCCTCCTATCCTAGTTTTCTGTTTTAATGATTATTGTGAAGATATATGGTTCTAAGTTGGCTTGAATGGAAGTTTATGATTGTTAAGTATTGCTCTCACCTTTTTCGTTCACCATCAATGGATGGGTAAGCTTATTGTGTTATCTCCTTGAAAAGTAAATCGTTGCTTGAAAAAGGATAAATTGTTTAAATGTTAATCTATCTTCTTTATTTGGAAATTGGGATAACTTCTTGAATTGGTGCAATTAGTGTTTAGAAGGAATATCACTTTTAGATTGTAGATTTTGTGCTATAGTGGCTGTTATAGATTGTAAGTGTGAATAATGCATTGGGCTTCAATGGTTGTGTAGGGTTAATTGTTTTATTGTCCTTGGGCCATTAAATATGTGTACAGTTCTTTTTCAATCTCAGGCAAGAGTACCCCTGTTTAATGAATGAGTATCAAGACCTCATCTATACCATTATTTGATGTTATCTCCTCTTTCTATTTTGAGTTATGGAAGACTAGGAAGACTTACTCCTTGGCTATTCTATTTTTCTTTTCCTCTGTATTTGTTAGGTGATGTTTACTTGCAGCCTGGGTAGTTAAGGTATTTTTAATACCTACCTCTTTAAATTATGGAAGGTAAATGAATGTTACTCTTTGTTTTCTCTGTCTTGGGAAAACTATTATCTAACCTGAGTTTGATCTAACCTCTGTTGGGTTTTACAATGGAGGACAGTAGAGACTAGACTTGTATATTACATCCTTGCTAGGATCTAGAGTGAACAATCTCTTTCCCTTTTCTTTTCATCTTTCACCTGTATCACTCCTGAGGAGGGAGATGACCTTTTTGGTTTGTATCGTATACCTCCATTAGGAATTTCTTGAAGAATTAAACCCATTTGTGTTAGAATAAGATAGTGGAAACAAAAAGGTTATTCTAAAGAATTGTGTTGTTAGGTTGGAAATTATTAAGCAAGACTCTTATGGGGTGAAAATATATTGGAAGGATTGTAAGATATGTAGCTGATTGTTTAAAATCATCCACTCTTCTATTTGAATTTTACATTGGTAATGATGTAACTCATTGTGAATGTGTGATTAGTTCCAATTGCATGTAAAATTGAATTCATCCTTTGTTAAATCTATTTGATGCTAATTCTAAACTTAGGTTGGTTCTTGAATCTAAATTTAGGATATAGATACTTAAATAAGAAACTCTTTCCTAAAGGTGTTGTTAGTTCATCCTAAATTTATCCTAATGTTTTATTGGGCTCGGCATATTATATTTAGGATGAAGTTAAGTGAGTTAATGCTGAGATTAATGTATAATTGTTCCATCTAATGTAGACCTATTCCTAAGAGATGTTAGTGTTAGTATCTTCTCAGGTTAGATGGAATTAGTTAAGATATGAATCATAAAAATTTAGTAAATGAAAAGTAGTTTGTGATTTTGGAGAATTATTATTTATCTGGATTAATGTTTAATTATTTCTATGAAATCATTGGTTGAAAGTTGAATATGATTATATCATGATATTTTCTTAACGATGACATGAATTATCACTTTATTTCTCTATCTTTTGTAACTGATTTTTCTTTATGATACGTCTTTCTGTAATGCTTTAAATGTTTTATAAAAGAAAAGTTCTCTTTATGAAACAGTTAGTTAAAATCACATCGTTTTAATGCTTAGTGCTTATCATGCTCAGTTCAATGAACTGACCCGTGCTAGCAATTTTTGTAGATGGACTTCGTAAGTGGTAAAAGGAGAAAATATATTTTATGATGTTACTTTTGTTTACCAAAGAGAATGGATCTTTTATGATGAAATATGAATCATTATTGAAATGTATTTGTTGGAAAGGAAAGTTGTATTTTTAATTGATCTTATTGATATTGTATGACATTAAAGATGTCTGAAGTGTTTGGACTTATAATGTATGAATTCCACTTTGATGAATGGAAAATTTGTGGGTTTATTTGTACTTGATGTGTCATATTTTTGTATATTATGTGAATGGAAATGATAAGCTTATCTCTATTATTTTATTTATATATCTGTAATCAACCCTCTCAGGTTGATTTGAAATAAACTAGAGGGTAAGGGTACTAAATATACTACCCTCTTATTAAATACAACTTATTAAAGTTGGCATTCATGTTTGGTCATTCTATTAAATCAATATGGTTTACTAAAATGATGTTAGTGGATAAATGAAACCATTATGATAACTTGTAAAATGTTAAGGGGTTACAAATGAACCTTAATTCATATTTAGTAAAGGTGAGGCAACTATTATACAATACTATGCATTATGTTTTAAGACCTTTTGGAATTAAATCCTAATGTTATCTTGGAAGGAGGAAGATGAGCTTCCTCTTGATTAATTCCTTAATCTAAATAAAAAAATGAAAATAAGATATTTATAGTAGTAGACTTCATCCCAATGAAGTCTATCATAAAAATATATGATTCAAAACTTAAAAAGGCTAAGACTTATATAATTTAATTATGTTAAACATCTTTGTTAGTTTGTTGAATCTGTTTGTGAAAATGAATCATAAATTAGAGTGTTAATGAATTTAAAAAAATCTTCGGGAAGGGGTTTGGAGGCAAATATATCTGCATAATAAATCCAATTAAAATTTTTGCTTGTAACCCTAATGGTTAATAATACTAGTGGTTCAGCAGGGCTACTGTAATTAAACTTTAAATAAGGAAAATAATTAAGTCATTAACTTCTTTCTCGGGTATGTACATCTAGATGGGATGAACTCAGTCAGATGTTGGCACACGCCAACTGTAGTACCATACCTTCATGAAGACTTGGGTCTTCATGAGGATACTATGTTGTAGTTAACATGTTGCAACACCTTTCAGAGTTTAATCATCTAAATCTACATAAAAATGAACTTGATCATAGTTATACCCTAGGTTAAGTTAGAAGCATAATCTAGTGTCGGGGGCAACTAACGACAACTGAGGATAACTAGACACACATAATCAATTTAGGTCAATTGATTTTGTCTATGTACCCTTAGTCAACGAGAGTAGTTCTCTACACTAAAATATGTTGTTAACCTTGGTTAGAGTTAAACCTTTGACATGAGTCGATAAAGACCATTCTAGTTAACAAATGAAGTGTGGTGAAGGATGTATTCTATTTGATGAGTATGCCATCTAGGAATATAAACATGATCAGTATGTTGAAAATATTTGGCCAAAGTATTGCAAGTTGTAGGTTGTGTTGTCCTATGTCACCTAGTTTAAGAAGCGGGATTTCAGATGAATATTGGTAACAGATATTCAGATAGGCCTCTTAAATAGAACACTTAAATACCCCAAAAAGGGTAAGAGAACCAAGTATACTTAGTATACAAATCATTAAGTTAACATGAGAGATCGACATGATACCGAGTCATGAAATGAGAGATTAGTGTTCCACTGAGACATTACAGCTACATATGGTTATTTTTTATGAGATTGATTGGCATGGAATGTGTGTTCTAAATTATGATTATTTAGAACAAAGAACGTTATTAAAAAAAAATCCCTTGTTAAAAGGATGGTTCCAAAGACTCCACAGGAAAATGTAGTGTCAGAGAGAATGAACATGATAATCATAGAGTGTGCTAGGTGCATGAGATTACATGCAAGGCTACCACTCATGTTTTGGGTATAATTAGTAAGCACAACTATTTATCTGATTAATAATGGACCCTCTATGGCCTTGGATGGAGGTATACTTGAGGAGGCTTGGTCTAGTAAGAAAATAGATTGCTCATTTCTTAAAGTATTTGGATGTGAGGTATTTGTTCACATTGATAAAGATGATAGGACCAAGTTAGAGGCTAAGTATTAGAAATTCACCTTTGTTGGATATGGTGAGGATGAATTTGGTTTCTGTGTTTGGAGTCTTAAGGACAAGAAAATATTTTGGTCTAGAGATATTGTATTTAATAAAAAATTCATGTATATAGATCAGTTGCAGGAAAAAAAAGAGGAATCAAAGAAAGAATACATAGTGTCAGAGGACATTGTAGATGGCAAGGTGTATAAGGGGCCAATTTAGGTGCAACATGTTCTAACATAGCCAGTTTAGGAACCTACTCATAACGAACCCCAAACTCCTGAGGTGAGAAGGTCTTCTAGGGTAAGTAGGGAACCTGAACAATTTACTCCATCTTTGAATTATTTATTGATCACTGACAGTGGAGACACAAAGTTATTTTAGGAAGTAGCGTATGTAGATGCCAAGAAGAAGTGGGACCATGCCATGGATGAAGAGCATAGATATCTTCTGTAGAACCAGACTTGGGATATGGTGGATCTACTCAAGGGAAAGAGAGCATTGCAAAACAAGTGAGTGTATAAAATTAAAGAGGAAGATGGAGGCATGAAAATATACAAGGCCCAGTTCATGGTCAAGGGATTTCCATAGAATAAAGGTATAGACTTTGATGATTTTATTTCTCTTGTTGTTAAAATGACTTCTATTAGGACTATTCTTGGTTTAGTAGCAATAGAAGACATACACTTAGAGCAGTTAGATGTGAAGACTACATTCATTCATGGTGAGTTGGAGGAGGAATTGTATATGCAACAACCACAAGGTTATGAGGTCAAAGGGAAGGAGAGGTTAGTGTGCAAATTGAAGAAGAGCTTGTATGGCTTGAAATAAGCTCCACGAAAGTGGTAAAAGAAGTTTGATAGTTTTAGGCAAGATTAGGGTTACTCCAGGTGTCACTTAGACCATTGTATGTACATCAAGAAGTTTCTTGATGATATTTATATTATTTTGTCCATGTATGTGGATGATATGCTTGTCACAAGGAAGAACATGTAGGAAATAAAGCTACTCAAGAAGAATCTAGGTGAATCCTTTGCTATGAAGGACTTTGGGGGAAGTAAAAAAAATACTTGGTATGAGAATAACTCGTAATAAGAAGGAGAGGAAGCTGGTATTATCTCAAGAAGAGTACATGTTAGTGCAAAATCACAGCACCCCTGGATATTGATCAGTTTTCTAGGTTGATCATATTAATATCCAGTGCGATTGCATAACATTGAATCCTTTCTCCAAGTGTGGGACTTGAAGAGTGAGAAAGGAATCTCCAGAGAAGGCTGGTTCCTATTCCTCTGTTCAGATGCACCAATAAAACGCAGAGGTTCACTAAAAAAGAAACCTAACCTAACTACCAAGGAGACAGGGAGAGAGAAATGCGTATAATAAAACCTAAACTATGGAGGTGATGCACCGAGGAATGAAGAACATAAGCTTTGCAACATAAACACAGATCATATAGATGCAATACCACACCATGCACAGGTGACCGAAAATGAGAGATCAGACTGACAACAATGAATACATGAGAGGATTTAATCACAGACATATATATATTGCTCAAAAGATCGATTCAAATACATTGCAATGGCATAGAGGCACAGTGGCATTACAATCCATGTGGGAGGCTTGAAAACTCCACGAATTCTCTTGCTAGCAGGAGAGAAGGGAGGGGTTGCAAAACAAAAATGTCCAACTGCAGAAAGAAACCCCTCCTTACAATTTATAGGAAGAATGGGAGAGAAAAAAGAGAGGAATTCGAAATCTGCCCCAACCACCTTTAGGTTGCATTTAATTCGTCCATCATGGCAGAAGCGGCGGGTTGTGGCGAAGCGGCGGTTTGCCTAACAGAAGCTGCGGGTTGTCTGCTACATTAAAGTGGTTGTTGAAGCATTACCTCTGTTTGTTATTTCGGGCAAGAGGCGTTTATCAATTTTCTCCCTCCAGACTACATCAAAATGCAAGATTAACCCTGGAAACGTGTAGAGAATTTCAGCAGCTTTCCGTTGATATCAAGAACGTGCAAATCTGAGCTCTGGATCGAAAGATATGTCGATCTGAATATTTAGGACACGGAACAGGCACTGCCACTTGGACGCCACGTGGCATGCTCTGATTCGCTGAATAATTCTCTCTCCTCTACTTTTCGGCGGGCTGTCTCTTGAATTTTGACTTTTGGTGCTCTTGGAATATTTTTCACATTTTTTCCCACGCCCCGCTACTAGGGATATGTGGCATGCATTGGTTGGTTCACGAACCTGCCGGGTCTTCCTTCACTTTTACCCCTTTTGGCTTAGATTTGGCCAAACTTTCCAACTCCTCCCTAAGCTCCACACTTCTATGCTTCATTGGACACGCGTCCAATTTCTATTGGCTCGGGCCAGCGCTTCAAACCTTGCCCTTTGACCTTTTGGCTTCTCCTTGATGACACGTGGCAATTTTTCAGTGGTTCTCGGGCCTACCGGGTCTTCCGCGTACTTCGTGTCCATTCGTCCCGGACGTCCCATTTTGATTTTGGACCTTTTGGGACAATTTCGGCCGATTCGGCCGGTTCGGGTATTTCTGGCCCACTTGCCCCACTTTGTTTCGGACTGACTTGACTCTTTTCGGCCGGTTTGGCCGGTTTGGGTCCTTTTGTCCCGCGCGTCCCAATTGCTTCTTTCTGCAGTTAGTCGATTTTCTCTCTCGGTCGAACCGGCATTTCGCGCCCGCCGCGTACTTTCGTCCCACTTGTCCCAAATGCTTAGTGGGCCGCCTGGACTCATTTCAGCCGGTTCGGGCGGTTCGCGTACCTTTGTCCCATTTGTCCCACCTTGTGCTGGACCAGGACTTAGCCGATTTTCACAATTTTTTCTGGCCCAAACTACTTGCTTTCTGCAACCTTCTCCACACTTTCTCAAAGCTTGCTCCTTCCTTCTTCGGCCTGGGGAGTTTTAGAAAGATTCCTGAAGGGACCCTAGAAACCTGATTTTGCTCTAAATCAGTCATTTTTCTTGGAATTTGGACATCCTGATGCATGTTATCAATTTTACCCTGGGGGGGTGAATTTTGGATAACAATTTGGTGACTCAGCGGGATCATCTGCCTGCTAGGTAAAAAGGCCAGCTGCCTGAAGCCATCCATTGGGCATGGAGTTAAGCATTAACCTGAAACAAGCCTGATACTGCAACTTCCCCTCTAGCAACACTCTGAACTGTAGAAAACAACCTGAGAGCAGCAAAACCTGTGCCAAAGCACTTAGGGAAAACAAAACTAATCTACAGCAAAACAATGTGCACAAGCACTTGGAGGAAAGAAAATCTAAACTAGTATTTACAGATGTAGTGAACCTCCCTCTAGAAGCAACGATTGAGATAGATTCCATTTACTGGAATCTGCAGTTCTTCACCATCCAATGAGGCCAATTGGAAAGCATTATTGTTTTTACACTTTGTGACCATGTATGGGCCACTCCAAATGGCATCAAATTTTGAATGCCTTCCTGGTTTTGCTCTGTCCACATCCCATTTCAATACTAGATCTCCTATTTGAAAAGATCTATCTTTGGCCTTCTTATCAAAGGTCTTCTTGATCAAAGCCTGATCCTTTTCCATTGCTTGGAATGCCTGATCTCTGATTTCTTGCAGCTCCATCAATTCTGCATATCTCACCTCCATGGGCCCAAACTCTAGCAACTCCAGCTGTTTCATGAGTTCCAACGTTGGCAACTCAAGTGACATGGGCAAGACTGCCTCTCTTCCGTAGACAAGCCTAAATGGAGAGTTACCTGTGGATCTTTTGGGAGTTATCCTATCTGCCCATAAGGCTGATTTCAGTTTGGTATGCCAAGCCTTCTGATTTTCATCAAGAGTCCTCCTAATGATCCTCAGCAAGTTTTTGTTTGTACACTCGGCCTGGCCATTACCTTGAGGGTAATAGTTTGATGAAGTGCTCAGGTAGATTCCGTTCTTAACAGCCCACTCAGTAACTTTAGATCCAATAAATGCCAATGCATTATCAGAGACTATTGTAGCAGGTACACCAAATCTGGTAGTTATTCCCTCGTAAAAGTCCAAGATGCTAGACTCATTCACCTCTTTGACTGCTATTGCTTCTGTCCATCTGGTGAAGTAGTCTGTGGCTGTCAAAATCCATTTGTACCCTTGGCTCGAATTGGGATTGATGACTCCAATGAAGTACAGACCCCATTGCATGAATGGCTGGTCAACTGAGATTGGATGTAATGGGAGAGCTGCAAGTTTCTCTTTTCCTGTGAAAAATGCACAATTCTTACACCTCTTGATCCATGCATAGCAATCACTGAATATTTTAGGCCAATAATAACCAGCCTTCATGATTTTTAGAGCTGTCACTCTTGGTGCAAAATGGCCACCAGCTGGTCCATTATGAAATTCCTTTAATACCCTTTGAATCTGACCTGTGTTAATGCATCTCAGCAGCACTCCATTGACATCCTTCTTGAACAAAACTCCATCAATGATGGTATATGGAATAGCCTGTAACCTGAAGTGTCTTCTTCTTGCTTTGCTCATTTCTAGAGGGCACATGCCCGTCTGTAGGAAATGTATCATATTCTGAGTCCAACAGGGAGTGGACACATAATCATTTTCATGTTTTTGATCATCTTGTAATAGCAGGACAACGTCTTCTTTATCTTCTGGGTTGTTTAGTTGTTTGGAAGCAAGCTGCTCACACAAACCTTTGCCTCTTACCAGCTTGGTGATCTTGATCTCAATGTCATACTCCATGACACGGGTGATCCATCCTGCCCTTTTCTCATTCAAATCCTTGTTGAGGGGGAAGTCCTTAACCCCAGCATGTGAGACCAACAACTGGACCTTGTTGTTTGAGACTAAATGCTTGAACTTCTTCAAGCTCCTGATTACTGCAAGCACATGTTTTTCAATAAAAGAGTACCTCAATTCACAGTCATTTAGGCTTTGGCTAAAGAAGGCAATTGGCTGTTCATCATTATCTTTATTCTGTTGCACCAAAATGGCAGAAATAGTGTCATCACCCCCAAATGCATAGAGGATGAAATCCTTGGAAAATTCTGGGTTGATGAGAGTGGGTGCCTGGGAGATGGCTTCTTTGATTGCTTCAAAGCTCTCCTTGCCTTCTGCCGTCCATTTGAAAGCCATGCTTTTCCTTAACATTTTGGTGATGGGCTTGACAAGGGCTGCAAAGTTTGGGACAAACCTTCGAACAAAGTTTATCCTTCCCAGGAAACTCTGAAGAGCTTTCTTGTGACTTGGCAATGGTAGAGCCCTTATGGCTTCAACCCTCTCTGGATCAATTGCTAATCCTTCCTTGGAGACAATGTGGCCAAGGAGTTTCCCTTCATGTGCAAGAAAGATGCACTTCTTAGGATTTAAAGACACTCCAAACTTTCTACATCTCTGAAACACTTGCCTAAGGTGAAATAGATGGTCTGCAGCATTTTTTGAGAAGACAGTGATATCATCTAGGTATATCAGCACTGTCTTGTTGATCAAGCCTTTGAATGCCATATCCATAGCTCGCTGGAATGTTGCTCCGGCGTTCGACAATCCAAATGGCATCTTCTTGTAAGCATATGTGCCCCATTTGGTTGTGAAGGCTGTCTTGAACTGGTCTTCCTCCTTTACCATAATCTGATTGAAGCCTGAGTAACCATCAAGTAGTGAAAACCTTTCTGCACCAGCTACAACCTGTAATATTTGCTCCATGGAAGGGAGTGGATAATGGTCCTTGAGAGATGCCCTATTAAGGTCTCGGAAGTCAACACATAGCCTGATCTCTCCACTTTTCTTTCTGACCGGAACCAAGTTCGCAACCCAGCTTGAGTGCTTGATAGGGAATATAATTGCTGACTCAATCAGCTTGTCCAGCTCCTTCCTCATGAGAGGCTCCATGTGTGGATTGACTGGTCTCTGTTTCTGCCTGATAGGCTTAGTATTTGGATCCAACTCGATGGTATGCTGAGCTAAGTTAGGATTGAAGCCCTTCAAGTCTTCATAGCTCCAAGCAAACACGTCAGGGAATTCTTGACAAAGCTGTATGAACTCATATCTCTCTTGCTCAGTTGTCATTTTTCCAATTTGCAATGGCTTGTTCTCTTTTACCAAGATGGATACC
This sequence comes from Taxus chinensis, assembly GCA_019776745.2. Taxonomy (NCBI): domain Eukaryota; kingdom Viridiplantae; phylum Streptophyta; class Pinopsida; order Cupressales; family Taxaceae; genus Taxus; species Taxus chinensis. The sequence continues at coordinate 416,177,824 of CM034154.1, forward strand.
GAATCTTCCCTCTTGACCTGAATATTTGTTTTCTCCTTTCTAAACTGATCATTGGGGTTAAAAATGGACTCCAAGGTGACAAGTCCCTTGGGCAGCTTGTCAGTTCTCAGCTGTATCACCTGGTCACCATATTGCTGTTCCAACTTCTCTTGATTCTTAGCTGAGAACTCAGCTTCTTCTTGCAAGAAGTGGATGATTTGTTGATCATTCTCAAATACCTGCCAACTGACATCGTTATCCGGCACTGAAGGCCTCACAATCACGTGGATGTTTGGCTGTACCTTGTCTTGTTGAATGTTTTCTACGATGTCAAAGGCTGCCCCTACTGTTGCAAGCCTGTCAGCAGCTTGATTCTCTTTCCTAGGGATGGCTTTGATGCCAAAGCCCTCAAAATCTTCCATGAGGTCCCACACCCTGTTCTTGTAGCACCTGAGTAGATCATTTTTGGTGGCATGCTGTCCCTTGACCTGATTTACAATCAGCTCACTGTCCCCAAAAACTTGCAAGTTATTTATTTTTCTCTTTATTGCCCAATGCATCCCTTACACCAAGGCTTCATATTCGGCAGTGTTATTGGAGCATGCAAATTGAAATCTAAACACTGAATAATACTTTACTCCTTGAGGTGAAACAAGCATGGCTCCACCTCCTGCGCCTTGTTTACTCCTTGATCCATCAAAAAACAGTTGCCATACCTCGTTGTCATACTTGTGGTTTGGCTTGGTGATGCTAGGAATAGGTTGACTTTCTTCGTGTATACAATAGACTCCTAGTTCAGATTCTTCTACCTCTTGATAAGGATCAAAAGCATGTACCTTATTTTCCCATTCATCAAGAGTCAAATCTGGGATACTCCCAACCTTGGTGTCGGTTTCATCAGTGCCAAGGTGATCCTCTTGATCAAATGCTGAGCAATTGGTATTAATATGACTTGGAGTATAGGGCTTAATGTGGAAATCTGCAATAGGTTCTGACCTAATTGTAGCTTTAGTTCCATACCTCATTCTGAACAGCATGTGTGACCAATCAGCGAACAAATATCCCCCAATCTTGGCAGTAAAGTCCCTTGACAAGCATAGGGCAAAGAGTGGTGGAAGGTCTATGACTGAGACGTCTTGTAAGACAACAACATTTGGACATGCATGCAAGGTAAGACTTAAATTTCTAATCACTCCAACCGTTGGTATTGCTGTCCCATCTAATTGCACTACTCCCTTAGTTGTTATTTCATACTGGAGCCCTAGCTGATCAGCTATCTGTTTAGGCATTACTGAACTACTTGCCCCAGAGTCAATCATGCAATTATGTACCAACTTGTCTCCTATGATCAATGAAACATAAAATGGAGGGGGCTTCAGCATTTTACCTTGTTGTGCTCCATGATTTCCTTCAGGCTGGGCAGCATTTGTAAGCACTTTGTCTTGCCTCTGAACCTGCTGATTCGAAATTGGCCAGTCCTTCATAGCAGCTTGCAGCAGATCTCTTTGGCCTGGGATGGATAGGGATTCCCACATAGATATATTGACGTTTGTTTTCTTCATCTGATCAATGATACTGAATGGTGATGAAGGATCTCTCTGCTGTCCCTTGATTTGCACATTTGCTCCTTGAATATGGGCAGCAATAGCTGGCATTTGATTTGGCAAAGGGGCTGTTCTTGGCTGCCCTCGTGCATTTGAAACTGGGTTTTGCTTGCCAATCATTTGTGGAGCTGTGGAAGGTTGTGGATTGGCTGGGGCTAACAGTTGTTCCTCACCCAAATTTCTCCTTTTTGACCTTGTGTTGGCTGCAACACCTTGAGAGACTGCCTGATTCATACCACAAAAATCCTCTGCCTGCCAATTTACCAATGTGGTGTCATTTGGGGCAGGTTGCTGTTGGAATGTTTCTTGTTGTTGGCTGTTTTCTTGACTACTTTCACCCTCCACACCAGCACTTGTTACCATTAAAGCTTGGGTTAAAGCACCATTATAGCACATGGATTGATTATGGGGTTCATTACATGGAAAACACCATTCATACTCCTGGGTAATATTGTTTTGTGCTGGTACTAATGCCTTAGAGGCAGATATGGCATTTGGATTATAGGGCTGGAATGGTCTATTGACAGGAGGCCTTGTTTGATTCATATTTGCAGCTGGATTAGGTGGCCTTTGAGGCTGATATGGCTGCCTATTAGGTTGAGCTTGAGGCTGATACGAAGGTCTAAAACCTTGAGTTTGCTGTCTCTTGAGTGTGACCAGCTCATTACCTAAATTTTGCAGTTGCTTCATGACTTCTTGAAGCTCATTTGGGGCACTTGGAGATGAAGTGGAAGCTTCATTTGAACTATGATTTCTAGGAGTGGGAGAAGGAGCTAAGACAGGTGCCTGACTAGTACTTGGGCTCTCTAAACTTGGATATAATGGCATTGGAGGCCTAGGAGCTAGCTTGCCAGCTTGAATCAGACAATTTTCAGCTCTAATGGCAATACTATAAGCAGCAGGGATAGTTGTGCCTCCCATGGATTGAATCAACGTAGAAATATCAGAATTTAAAGCTTTAAGGTAGTATAGAAAAGCACCTTCTGCTGTTGGTCTGACTGCTACTAGAATTCTATCCCAAGATCTTTGAAATCTGAAGTTGAAGTCAGTTAGCTGCTCATTGGAAGCTCTCTTGATGGTTGTCAGCTGTTCCAAAAGAGACAAGTTGTCTCCCTTCTCTCCAAATTGATTATGAAGTGCAATACACAGCTGATTCCAGTTCGTGATAGAAGCAGCTTCAAGGCTCCTAAACCATTGCAATGCTTTTCCCTTGAATGAAGACGCCAACAATTTGACAGCTACTTACATCTCATTAATCTCATGGATTGCACAAATGTTAGCAATGTCCTTGACATGATCACAGGAGTGGTCTGGTTTTCTCCAGTAAAATATGGAATGTTCTTCAATGCTGCAACTGGGATTGGATTTTGTGCATTGAGAGCAAGTGGGCTGTTGCCTGTGAAGTTGACATAGGGGTTTACTGGTTGCGCCATTCTGAGTGGTCTTAAAACCCTTGTATATTGAAAGAAAGGCCTGTCAGGTGGAGGAGTTGAGAGAGTTCTGTTTGGTGGAGATGGAGACCTTTGAATCCTTCTTCCTCTTTGCCTTCTTCTTGGAGATAGTTGCAGGTATTCAAACGGCACTTCCTCTTCTCCAGATCTTGACCTTGTGATTCTTCTCATAAGCTTTTAGGCCTGATTGCTGAAACTTAGTTGATTCTTCCCTTTGGAGTCGCCAGATATGCAAATAATAGCTCTTCTTAAGCAAGAAAATTGCAGCAGATGCACATCAACCTTGCTGCAATAAAAAATGAGACCTCTGGTCCCACCGGGTGTGCCAAAACTGTTAGTGCAAAATCACAGCACCCCTGGATATTGATCAGTTTTCTAGGTTGATCATATTAATATCCAGTGCGATTGCATAACATTGAATCCTTTCCCCAAGTGTGGGACTTGAAGAGTGAGAAAGGAATCTCCAGAGAAGGCTGGTTCCTATTCCTCTGTTCAGATGCACCAATAAAACGCAGAGGTTCACTCAAAAAGAAACCTAACCTAACTACCAAGGAGACAGGGAGAGAGAAATGCGTATAATAAAACCTAAACTATGGAGGTGATGCACCGAGGAATGAAGAACATAAGCTTTGCAACATAAACACAGATCATATAGATGCAATACCACACCATGCACAGGTGACCGAAAATGAGAGATCAGACTGACAACAATGAATACATGAGAGGATTTAATCACAGACATATATATATTGCTCAAAAGATTGATTCAAATACATTGCAATGGCATAGAGGCACAGTGGCATTACAATCCATGTGGGAGGCTTGAAAACTCCACAAATTCTCTTGCTAGTAGGAGAGAAGGGAGGGGTTGCAAAACAGAAATGTCCAACTGCAGAAAGAAACCCCTCCTTACAATTTATAGGAAGAATGGGAGAGAAAAGAGAGAGGAATTCGAAATCTGCCCCAACCACCTTTAGGTTGCATTTAATTCGTCCATCATGGCAGAAGCGGCGGGTTGTGGCGAAGCGACGGTTTGCCTAACAGAAGCGGCGGGTTGTCTGCTGCATTAAAGTGGTTGTTGAAGCATTACCTCTGTTTGTTATTTCAGCGCCAGAGGTGTTTCTCAATTTTCTCCCTCCAGACTACATCAAAATGCAAGATTGACCCTGGAAACGTGTAGAGAATTTCAGCAGCTTTCCGTTGATATCAAGAACGTGCAAATCCGAGCTCTGGATCGAAAGATATGTCGATCTGAAGATTTAGGACACGGAACAGGCAAAAACAGATTTTGAAATATTTTCCCGCGCACTGCCACTTAGACGCCACGTGGCATGCTCTGATTCGCTGAATAATTCTCTCTCCTCTACTTTTCGGCGGGCTGTCTCTTGAATTTTGACTTTTGGTGCTCTTGGAATATTTTTCACATTTTTTCCCACGCCCCGCTACTAGGGATACATGGCATGCATTGGTTGGTTCACGAACCTGCCGGGTCTTCCTTCACTTTTACCCCTTTTGGCTTAGATTTGGCCAAACTTTCCAACTCCTCCCTGAGCTCCGCACTTCTATGCTTCATTGGACACGCGTCCAATTTCTATTGGCTCGGGCCAGCGCTTCAAACCTTGCCCTTTGACCTTTTGGCTTCTCCTTGATGACACGTGGCAATTTCTCAGTGGTTCTCGGGCCTACCGGGTCTTCCGCGTACTTCGCATCCATTCGTCCCGGACGTCCCATTTTGATTTTGGACCTTTTGGGACAATTTCGGCCGATTCGGCCGGTTCGGGTATTTCTGGCCCGCTTGCCCCACTTTGTTTCGGACTGACTTGACTCTTTTCGGCCGGTTCGGCCGGTTCGGGTCCTTTTGTCCCGCGCGTCCCAATTGCTTCTTTCTGCAGTTAGTCGATTTTCTCTCTCGGTCGAACTGGCATTTCGCGCCCGCCGCGTACTTTCATCCCACTTGTCCCAAATGCTTAGTGGGCCACCTGGACTCATTTCGGCCGGTTCGGGCGGTTCGCGTACCTTTGTCCCATTTGTCCCACCTTGTGCTGGACTAGGACTTAGCCGATTTTCACAATTTTTTCTGGCCCAAACTACTTGCTTTCTGTAACCTTCTCCGCACTTTCTCAAAGCTTGCTCCTTCCTTCTTCGGCCTGGGGAGTTTTAGAAAGATTCCTGAAGGGACCCTAGAAACCTGATTTTGCTCTAAATCAGTCATTTTTCTTGGAATTTGGACATCCTGATGCATGTTATCAATTTTACCCTGGGGGGGTGAATTTTGGATAACAGTACATAAAGAAGGTCTTGTAGAGGTTTAGTATGTAGGATGCTAAACCGGTTGGTATTCCTTTAGTAGGTCACTTTAAATTATCAAAGGGGTAGAGTCCCAAAGATTGAGGAGGATAGGATCAAGATGTCCAGGGTGCCATACTCATCAGCGGTTGGTATATTGATGTATACTTTGGTATGCACCAGGCCTGACATTTCCCATGTAGTGGGAGAAGTGAGAAAGTTTATGAGTGATCCAAGTACAGAGCATTGATAGGTAATGAAGTGGATCCTTTGGTATTTTAGAGGGACCTTGGGAGAAACAGTGTGTTTCAATGGATCAGACACTACATTGCATGGCTATGTAGATTAAGACATGGAAATATATTTGGATAGCAGGAGGAGCATGACATGTTATGTATTTATAGTTAGTGATATAACGGTGAGTTAGATTTTGTGGTTACAAAAGGTTGTGGTTTAATCAACTATAGAGGTTGAGTATGTTTCTGCCACAGAGGAAAGCAAGGAGATGATTGGCTCCATTAGTTTCTTGATGAGTTGGGTCATAAGAATGCAGTTGGGAGACTACAAAGTGATAGTCAGAGAACTATTTATTTGGTGAAGAACTATGCTTTCCACTCTAAGATGAAGCACATTCAACAGAGATATCATTTCATCAGGGAAGCTTTGGAAGAAGATAAGTTGAAGATGGAAAAGATTCATACTAGTTAGAATCCTAAAAATATGAGGACTAAGGTGGTCACAAGGGAGAAGTTGAAGTTGTGTTCAACTTTGATTGACTTTCATGGTTGATAATAAAGGGTTGAGAACTTTTCTCAGTGGAAACAATCTCCAAGTGGGAGATTGTTGGGTTGTGGAGCCTATTTTTTTGGTCTTCTAGAATTAGTATTGATGTGATGGAGTTTGAATGGTTAAGTTTGAAGACTTCAGGAGCATTATGTAATTGTCTACTATTTTCATGTTGTGACGTTGCTGTTAATTGGTTGTTAATGCCATAAAAATTTTTCCAGCCGTGGGAAGTTGAAAGGTTATGACTTTAAAACTTCTAGGGATGGCTTTAGGACTTCTTACAAGGATTGTAATCCTATAAATAGAAGTGTTAGGGTATCTTTAAGGTATCTTGAGTCTTAGTGATCAAGAGTGATCAAGGTTGAGAAATTGAGGTATCAATTGTGGTTTAACATCTTTGGAATTTTGTTGTGAGTTCATAACTGAGAGAAGATTATGAAAGTTGTTTTACTCTTGTTGATAATAAAATTTGAGCAAGTTCTTGGTGGATGTAGCCCACATTTGATGAACCACGTTAAAACTTGTTTTGTCTTATTTTGTCAATTTTGTGACAATTTTTCACCGTGGGAAGTTGAAAGGTTATGAATTTTAAACTTCTAGGGTCAGCTTTAGGACTTTTTACAAGGATTTTAATCCTATAAATAAAGGTGTTAGGGTATCTTGAAGGTATCTTGAGTGTTCAAGAGGTCTTGAGTCTTAGCGATCAAGAGTGATCAAGGTTGAGAAGTTGAGGTATCAATTATGGTTTAGCATCTTTGGAATTTCTTTTGTGAGTTCATAACTGAGAGAAGACTATGAGAGTTGGTTTAATCTTGTTGATAATAAAATATGAGAAATTTCTTAGTGGACATAGACCAAATTGGGTGAACCACATTAAATCTTGTTTTGTCTTCTTTTTTACATTACTTATGTATGTTGTTATATTTCTACAAGTATAATACTGCTAAATAGTTTCCTACTACTATAATTTGAGGAATTGTTTCCATATATTGGTTCACTAATTCATAATAATTCAGTAATACATAGTCATAGTTCAAACATGTAAAATACAAGATAAACATAGTACACAGTCTCACAAATGGCCCAAAATCTGATTTGGGTCATCAACACAACACATACGCCAACGCCAAGAAACATACATGAGCACCTGAAAACCCTTGAGCATTCCTATGTGCCTATGACCAGGAGGATGTTGTAATAATTTTCTCAGATCAACATGGTTCACAACAATATACAAAACAATTTTCTTAGTACATGCACAATCCTCCAAAAATTAGCATGCATCCTTTCTCCTTTTTTCTATTCATGTTGGATCGAACTAGATCTGATTTGAACAAAGAAGGATCACACCATCTACAGTGGTGTATAAATCGTCAGGAAGAAGTTAAAGGATGGAGAATAACACTAGATATTTCTCCGTACACTTCTTCTACCGTGGCATGAGATCACCCAAAAAACTTGCACTTTGCATGATATCACCCAAAACACTCATTCTTGGCATGAGATTACCAAAAAATTGTTCTTCTAAAACATTTTAAGGATACTTTCTATCCTTTTCACTCATTACGGATCTAATGCACATGTTATTTTCACATTTTTACATACTTTTACACACTATTTGTATGTTTGGATAAAATTTTCATATACATTTATATGAATACTCTTTTTCTCTTCTCTTTTGCAGGTCCATCCTTATGGGAAACATCAATTACCAAGCATCAATAGAAATTGATAATAGGTACAATGTAACATACACACACAGTTTCACCCTTAGGGTTAATTCCTCTTCTCTAGTTTCCACGCTTCATTTTTATCACTCCACACTTTTTCTTGTCTCCTTGACATGCTTTTCACCATCGATCTGTATGGTTATCAAGTATGCATCTTTTCTATTTTTTATATTATCGAGAATTATCTCAAAAAAATAAAGTGGAGAAAATGTAGACACTAAATCACACACTTTAGGTACATTTATAGGTCTTGATCACATACCTCTATTCATATGATTCCTATGTGGGAAAATTACTAGTTGACCATAGTCTTTGGGCACTTTGCTTTCTTTGTGGTTTCCTTCTTGGCCTTACACACCCTACTGCATATTCTAACTTTGGATGCTACAATGTTTCTGAATCTATACACTAGCGCCCAACCAAGACGTCAGTGCCCAGGTGCTCTATTCCCTTTTGGGCACCCCGACCTCTTTATATCTTGCTTTCATATTTTAGGTATTTTCTTGCTGTTGGGCATTTTGTTTTCTTATGGGTCGGCCTTTTAATGGTTAATTTTGAAATTCAAACAATGAATCATATAAATACAAAGATATGTGACCATAATAAAGGACCAAGCTCTAAGCATCTACTACTATCACCTAAGGTTGTATCTAAAGGAATTTCAAGAACATCAAAACATCAATCTAGTTATCATTCAAGGGATAAGGGAATGCATTTTTTTGCATACACTTCATAGGAGGGAAAGTTCATTTTTCCATACACACATCTATTTACATCTTCTACATCTAGCTATTACTCACTATTCAAGTGTATCTTACACAAGAGCCACTGAGGGCACGGTTCTTCACACATACATGCAAACTACATGAAGTTTGAAATATAGTGTAGTGCCCGGATCATAAGTTTACTCATTTGGGTTACCACTATGGTTGGTTCAAATCCACATTTACATATTTTTCTTTGTAGGATTTGATGTGTTTTGGGGTTTTGAAGGTGTTGTTTCTCTTTGCAAGTTTTAGGAAAATTCGGTGATCAATGAACAATATACAGGCAAATAAAAGTGACATTTAGTGAATATCTTGCGACACAAAAGAAATAAATTTTTGACATTTTTCACAGTCACAGGAATCCAAGACTAGTATCTAACACCCAAGTGCCCCTAACCCAGTTCAGGCGCCTAAGTCCAGGAAGATCCAATAGTCACATAATTTTCTGGGCACATTAACAGAATTTTCCTCCTCATATTCATCAATTTTCTAGTTTGGCACAGTCTATGATTTATTACAACATCAGTGAAGTACTTTATCCCTTCTCTTGCACCTAGGATTTCATATTTTTCTAGCTTATCACTTAGGTAATATCTGTACTTTATTGCTTCATCATTTTGTTGTGACTCTGCAATTAGAATTTAACATATATTTTCAATATTTTTTAAATCATAAAGTTCAATTATTTACTATGGACATCGACTACACTCTATGTTGTAGGTTTCATCATGGAGCATGCCAATAAAAATAAAATAGGACTATATAAAATAAAATTGGAGTGAAGACAAATGTTTCTGCACACTCATATATATTTTCCTTTAATAATTCAAATTTCATTTCATACTTAAATGGGGAAAATGTAGACACTCAAAATTTTCAATTTACTATTTGACACTGCACTCTTACTAAGATAAAAACAACCTTCCTATTCTATTCAATCAGGCACTTACTACGTACATATAGCCTCTAAAATATTTCATTTATATGCATGATTCCTAAGCAAGAGAATTAGTGGTTAACACCTCTTTAGTTTTCTTTGACATTGATTTTATCCTTTTCATACTTATTGCTTGTTGTTTCTACTTGACAACTTACAGTTTTGCACACTAGCTAACATATTATTCAAAATATACTTTCACTATTTGACCTTTTGAGCACCCTGTATAGGACTTTCCATTAGGGACATGAGCACTTGGGTGCTACTGTTTCCTCTGGGTGCCTATGTCCTCTTTACCTCTTTTTCTGATCTTTCGAATGTTAATTATTTCATCTCATTTTATCACTCTTGTACGACCTTTCACTTGTTAATGAAAAAACTTAAGGTAATCATATATGTACATGTATTATGTAACCTCATTAGGGGTGATTCATTCAAGAGAGACATACATTTATAAGGAGTTAATATTTTCTATCTACTACATTAAGGATTGTATTTTGGACTACATACTTCATTATATAAGAGGTTTTATTTTGATTTCCATACCACACTTTTTCATTTGGGAAAATGTAGTTGTATCCCATTATCTCTTTATGCAACTATAATTAGGGCATCCTAGTTTAAGGGATACTATTATAATCACACACACACACACAAGAACTACATAAATCTTGAAATGTAGTGCATCGCTCAGTGAAAATCACATTAGGGTGACCACCAAGATAAGTATAACTCAAGAATTTGCATTATTTTATTCATCTAATGTGTGTTTGAGTACTATGTAGGTATATAGGGTTTATTTTGTAGGTTACAGGTGTGACATAATGAATCGGATGTGACATATAATGAATAAGCAATGACACTGAGTGACAAAAAAGGAACCAAATTCCCAACACTTCTATAGACACCAACTCCCATAATAGACACAAGAGCCCAAGTGGCCTTATCCCATTCTAGGTGCACCTGTCTCAGGAATTTTCACAGTCCCATTCCAAAACTAGAGCTTATATATCCCAAAATCCACCTTTCCAGCCTATTCCCCAGTCCAGAACAGTTCAGACATGTGGTGGAAAGATTAGTCATTCTCAGAACCCTATATATAAATATTTCTTGAATTTCCTTTGCATGATATTACTTGAATATTGTTATATCTATTTAATCATAAGTGTCTTTATCTTAAATTTAATTTCATTAAATCACCCATTCCTAGTTAGTACATCTTAAAGTCTTTTTTCTATCTTTATTAGTCACACAAACTGAATGATGCAAGATTCTAAGAGTTCAATACATAAAATACATAGAAGAATCTAATTGATAAGATACAAACTCTAATTTTCATGTTCTTCATCCTTGGTCAAGGGCATACAATTTGGTCATGAATTTATATTTGGTCCTGGACTATTTGTATGGTTTTACACCTACATATCCTCTGTATTTTCTTTCAATTTTACATTATATGATGATTTCTTTACTACCTCTGGGTTGGCCTTTATTCGATAATTTACCTTAGAAACCCTATATAAGGAAGTAACAAGGGATTTTTTTTTTGAAACATAATGTTCTCTGTTCTAAATAAAACATCATTTAGAACACACATTCCATGCCAATCAATCTCATAACAGATAACCATATGCAGCTGTAATGACTCGGTATACTACCGATCTCTCATTCCATGACTCAGTTACCAACCGATCTCTCATGCTTATCTTAAAGTATAGAATACTTTATGTATACTACGTATACTTGGTTTCCTACCCTATCCCACGTACTGAGTGATCTATTTAAATAACCTATCCAAATATTTGTTACCAATATTCATCTGACATCACGTTTCTTTAAACTAGGTGACATAGGACAATGCAACCAGCAGCTTGCGATACTTTGGCCAAAGATTTTCAACATACTGTTCATGTTACTATTCCTAGATGACATACTCGTCATTCTAGAATACATCCTTCACCTCACTCTTTTGTTATCTAGAATGGTCTTTACTGACTACCGTCAGTCCACTTGCCCAAGGTTTGACCCTAGCTCAAGTTAGCAACATAATTTATTATAGGAAGGCACTCACAATGACTTAGGGTATGTGGGCATACTCGATTGACCTAAATCAACTGGATGTGCCAAGGTACCTTGAGTCATTGGGAGATACTACCTATCCTAAACATGTTATAACTTGACCTAGAGAGAAACTAAGTTCAAGTCCAGATGTGCGTAGATCTAGATGAACAAATATGGAAGGGTGTTGCCACATGTCAACTGCAACACTGTATCCTTGAGAAGTCCCAGGACTTCTCGAGGGTACAGTCCTGTAGTTGGCGTGTGCCAACATCCATGAGAACTGATTCATCAAGATGTACATACCCCCTTAGTGGTCATTATCATGATTAATATTGGATTAAGATTCAGATTACAACCATGCCTAACCCTAATTCCAACATTCGTTAAGTTCTTTATCCATAACTAGCCTGAATAGATATGGAGGACTTCATTATTTCAAGTTTGCATTGTTGTTCATTAATGTGGCATAACAAGCAGTTACCCCAAAAATAGGACAACAAACATCAAACGTTTAATTCTTAATGCAACCTAGCTGTCCAAATCAAGTGTGTCATCCACCTAGATTCAACTAGTGTTCACTTTATAATTGTAGTTAAAAGATTAAAGATCATAACCACTATTCCTTTTTATCATTCTTAACTCATATAGTTGAATTGTATGTCCCAAGCATATTTTATTATTAAACTATAGTTTTGTAGTTAGAGAATGACATCTTTTGCAGTTTAACAAGTTCATTATAATAAGGGAGATTATACTATCCCCTTAATCCAACGTATTAATTGATAACAACAATAGTATACAAATAGATATAAATAATACCGCCAAGATATCACTATTATTTCCGTCATACAAGTAAAAAATAATTCACACCACAAATTGGAGTCCAACTCAAAACCTTTCAATTCATAATGATAAATATACATTTTCAAGACTATGCATTTCAGACATTCTGCATGTCAATCAGAATTAAGATCTTAAAAGAACATCACTTTTCTTTTCCAATACAACTCAAGAATAACTCAGAATTCTTTACATAAGATCCAAAATTAAGTAAGCCAATGAATCATAAAAGCCTTTTTTTCCTTCTTTTATCACTTACGATGTCCATCTGCAAAAATTGCTAGCATGGGTCAGTTCAATGAACTGAGCATGATAAGCACTAAGCATTAAAGTGAAGTGCATTCCACTAATTGTTCCATTAAAACAACTCTGCTTTAATGAAACAATTAATATATCATACAAATAAGCATAAGTAATATCAACCAGAAAAGAAGTACGATTAAAGATTCTGAATTCACTTTTTAAGAAAAGAGCATAATATAATCTGCAACATCTGCATTATATCATAAGGTTTAATTGATCCTATCAATTACTTTTAAAACAATCAACAGATCCTGTCATCCGATTGTTTCATAATTCTAAAAGAATAGAAATACACATTTATCTTTACTAAGTAGCAAAAGAGTTATATGCAGCATAGCTCATGTTAGGATGATTCATCCTACAACTTAAGAAAAGAAGAAGAATCAATACATACTATTCCTTACACACTTAATCATCTGAAAGATAGAAACAAGTTTAGAACACACCAAACTACCTCAGTTCAAAGATAACATTATAAGGATTCAACATTAAAGGCACAACATCTAACAAGAATCCCAAATCAATCCAAGTAGGGGTAGAGAGTCAAAACAGTCCTCCTGCAAGTCTAAACTAACTTCCACATGTTAGAAGTTATAATTTCATAGATCTGAAACAAGACGTTCCACCAATCCAAGCTAGACTCACACAAAATTAATCTCTTCCCATGTCCATCCAAAAGAGGATTCATAAAAAGACAGAGTGCAAAAAGAGACAACCTACCAATATCAATCCAAATGGAGTATGACTCAATCAAGCAAAACAGTCGGTCTAAGCATGTTATATTTTCTTTCCAACATACCAACTCAGCTAATCTCTTTCCACATCATTACAACCAATGACTTATACAAAGTAGACCAAACAATCCACAAGAAATTTCCATCTCAGAAGAGGATCGCATATAGAGAAGTTCAATCAAATGAACTTATCCAAACAACAGTAAAAAGGGATCTCCATTAGAAAATATCCAATAAATAATTCATTTCATTTATACTATCAAATGAATTCCCATTTCTATTTCAAACTTAGAAGTTCTTTAACTAGTTCCCAAAAGAGAACACACAACCAAACACACTGCTAGAAGAAAGCACACTTCTAGTTTCCCTTACAGATCTTCACTAACTGGTTTACCTATTCCCATTCATTAAACACAAGTTTGAATTCAAGTCTCAGAAGGAAGTACACAGTACAGTCCCAAAAATAGTATATTGTCCCTAAGAAAACATATTCCTTTCTCTATAAAAGACTTAGAGATTCATTCACTTAAGCCAAAAAGGAATAGGAAACACTCAACAGTAAAAGATAAACAAGTTCAGAATACACACGAACTCAAACAACTGAAATCCCATTTACAAAGCTTCAACAGTTCATTACAAGAGAACAAGTAGTTCGTGAACTAGTTAAGAACAGTTTTAGAAACAATTAGGATTAGAGATCTTCCATACAAAATTTAGTACACTAAGGTATTCAATCCATATTTTTAATAAAACCCAGAAATCAATTAAAAATATCTGGAGAGAGTAATAAAACTCAATATATGTTTAAGTCAAGTAATGTCCCAATCTTACCTCCAACTCGACTGAAACAGAATCACAACAAAGACTCTCAAGTTCCATCTAAAAAGCTTGCGACAAGAAGGTATTCATTTCAACATTGTTCACAAGAAGGAAAATGCAAACTGTATTTCCATAAACCTCTTAAACTGTGAGCGACTATTCCAACGAACTCTATATCAAACCAAACCCACAACAAGGTACAGTTACAGTCTAATAATCCTTCAAACAAAACAGTCAAGCTTTCAACAAGATGCATGATTTCTCAGAGCATCGAAGGGAAGAATATACCCCAAAATTACATTCCCTTACCATTTCAAGAACATGGTATAGTCTAAAAGATAGAAGTACTAAAACCATTCACACTCAAGAAGCTACACGAAGAAGATCTCAAAAGAGATTACCAGATCAACTTCAAACTGAAACTCATCTCTCAAGCCCTTATCAAGAAGACAGTCCATAAATGAGTTCAAGCATTTCAATCCTTGAATACGAGTAAAAATCCAACTCAAAATACAAGTACAAAATCAAACACATCGATTCGACTACAAGTTCGGAACATGCAACTACTAAATATGAGTACAGTGTCAAACACGAAGCTTCAAACAACATCTCAGAACTACACAAAGCTCCAACACAGGCTCAGAACAAACATGAAGCTCCAATAAAATCTCATAACAAAACATGAAGCCCCAATACAAGTTCAAATGAAACACAAGGCTCCAATAAAGGTTCAGAACCATACTAAGCAACAAATTCCAGTTTATAACAACACCAACCTCGAATACAAATTTTAGAATGAAATACAAAGCTTCAAATACAAGCTTCACATGCATGTCACCATTAAAATAGCACAGAGAAAGTTCCCCAAAAACTAACATTACTTTGCGATGGATTTACATCCCAAAAACCACAGAGATTCATAAAAACATGAAAGTAATTAACCAGAAAAATCATGTAAATATTTATCTCATGAGAGTAGAGTTGTTTTAATGAATCATTTAGAAGAAAGCAAGAAATCTTAATGGGTAGAGCCTATCATGCCTGATAGTGCCTCTGCCAATTCGATGGAGACTTCCAACTGAGCTTCCCACTCTTCTTCTTCTCCACGAAATATCAACAACCAACCAAATTTTCTTCCAATGCCTCATATACATTCCTTTGATCGAAAATAGACCAGAGAAACCAAAAATAACCATGAAGTGGAAGTCAAACTGCTGGTTCAAAGAACCAGATAGCTCCATGCAGAGAAAAATTCATGAGACATGCAAAACCAAACAACCTCCCACAAATCCACCTCCCTTGTTTCCAAGATGGTTTGCACACAAAAACTGAGACCCATTAATGTCATTACTACCAAAACTCCTACTTATCTCTCCTTGCCACAGCCTCCCAAAACTGGTGAATGCCATTTTTAATTTAATATGTAATTCCATATTTAGTGAAGCCTCCATGTAAGCCCCCACTAAAGTTAACTAGCCTTTTCCAAAACTGGCAGTACCTCCATGCATTAAACTCAATCAAATCAATTAAATGCCATTGGAACCGTCACCTTAGTGCCATGTGACCCTTAGGTTCCTTTTAAATAGTTTAGGCTAGATTTCCCAAGACTTAGGTTAGTCTAACAATAAATCACCTTAGGTCTTAAAACATTGCCATAGGTAATTTCCACCTTAGGTTAGACTAAATTCACAACCATTAGTATTAGGCATTAGGTTAAAATAGTCTAGTATCACCTTAGCAATTTTCTCCCTTATTCATTTAACACAAGAGCTTAGGTTAGGATGTCATCCCAACAAAATAGAATAAGAAGCTTAGGTTAGATTAAAACCCAATTAAGTAGATGTAGCTAGGAAGTAGGTGCTCTTACCTAGTTTAGGATACCATTAGGATAATCCTTAAGTCTTAGGATTCTATTTCCCCTTCATAGTCATAAGCAAACTATATTTTGATTACACCTATAATGTCCTGCAGAGATCAATCCCAAAGACCCAAGCACAACATACAACCTAATGAAGTCACGTTAATACAAGACCAAAGAATTTGTAAAATGCAAAGGTTCAGTCTGCTATGTCTCTCAAACTAATGAATGTCAATTTATCATTCAGTCTGGCAAGAAGATTTAAAACATTCCTTGGATCACTGAAATTGATCCAAGGATGAGTCAGTAAAAGAGATAAGTTTGCAACTCTCAAAATCAGATTGCAGCTTATCAATAAGAAGTGAAAATGGATTCTTGCAAGCCATATCATTCTGTTCTAAAGAATCCAAGAGAAGAAATGATTTATCCATAACAAGCATGATTTTCAACAATCAAGGGAACACACCTCATTCAAGAAAATCACATGCCAATGCTTGTAATGCAAAGAGAACTATTGCATATCCCCTTACATCCTTTAACATAATTGATTCATTAATTTAGATTTCTTATAATATAATAAGGGTGTAAAAAATGGGAGAATTTTCTAAACTTTCCTTGTGTAATTTTGGATGTTGTACTTACAAGACTAGAGGCTATGCACAAAGTTACAATGGTGGAGCTGATAAATTTAGAATTCGCTTGCCAAAAAGAAACCTTAGTGGTTAGGCTCAAACTTTAACATCCATGTGAATTTTCATAATGACCCATTTAGGATTAACAACTACACTTTTGATGATAACAACCCTGCCAAGTAGTGGCTAATTTTATTAATGTAACATCTAAAATATTGATGTAAATGGTTTTGCATGTATTAAATTTTTTTACTAATTATTGCAAATTTTCTTGGTGATTATAGGTTCATTTGATCATTCTATAGTTCCTTGAGAAGTGCTTGACAAAAATGAGATGTATGCAACATTTGACAGTGCATGATTGGGAAATACCTCATGTAGTGGGATTATACCATTTGGCCTTGATGTCCACACTCCATGCAGATAGATATTTACTTACTACACATGTAGAGAGATGGTACTCAAAGATGAGTTCATTCCAACTCCAGATAATGAAGATGAACATTACCATAGATGATGTATATCAAATCCTCTAGTTATTTATCATTAGAGACCTTATTTATTGGAATATTTTAGAGATTTAAAAATATTTGATTAGAGTGATAGATCGAGCTGAAATGCCTTGGAAAAACTAGGTTTATATCTATATTAGAAACATGTGAGAGATATGATAGAGGATCTACCTCTTATCCTTATGGGACTGATCAACAACATATTATTTTCTAAAAATTTTAACTGATTATTCTCAGTTGGGTGCATAGGTATGATTGGAGACATGATATAGAGGCACATAGATATTTATTAGGGGAACTCGTATTGGGGTATTTATATGAGTATTTACACCTTATTACATAAAAATATGGCTAAATAATTGGTCATACTAAACTGCTACATATTTTGGCTTGAGAGAATATTATATTTGGGAATCTGATTGGTACATTTGAGCTAATCATAGATGATGACCTAAGGGTGTTTACATAGATACAAGTTAGATGACCCTAACAAGGGCACACATGGGACATTGGTGTATACATGTGGGTTGGTAGTAGTAAACATTACTTAGAGAACTTATACTACCATGAGGAATTGGCTATGACTAGATCCTTTCTTGGCCTATGAAAGGAAAAAGTCTTATTTGGTGGGTCAATGAGATGTTACTATAGAGCACTATTTCCTTAATAAATTCTTACATTAGTTTGGTAATAGGAAGGGAATACCCACAATGCCAAATTATTTTGCATTATTGACCGAAGTTATTCTAGTTTGGGGTCCCACCATATACATTAGTAAAGTGACTGTAGATTGGGAAGGATTGACATTGAATATATGGGTTATGCGGATGTGTGTCAAATATGTAGGGACACCACTAAAGTATGATACTTCGTATCAAACATCGAGGCCCATGTGAATGAATACCCCATCCCATAAAAAAATGATCATAGTAGAGATTTCCTGGATTGCAAGGTAGAGGAAATACTTGCACCTTCATCAGGGAGTACATTGAGTGTGAGATGCTAAGAGGATGTATGAGGGCTATGAAGGTTATAGAGGAGCTGAAGGAGGAGGGGGTCTGTCAGTGACCCTAGTCATGGCCAGGAGAGGTGGTGTAGATGGATCGACCCTTATGCAAGTGGATGCAAGAGGGTCAATAGGGACTAGTAGATGGGGAGATGGAACAATGGCCTTTGGTACTACATATCCATTACAACGGTTAGCACGGTTTGTGACTGTCAAGATACATGTTTGGGAGGTAGATTTAGTAGGATTGACTTCTGGATCTCCTAGAACATAGACCAATGTAGATATTTCTCACCTTATAATGGAGGTAGTGTGGATCATAACATATCTTTCCACACAAATAAGGAATGCAACATCCTAAAATGTAAATATTCTATAAGTGAACACAAAATAAGGTACTATGAAGATATACTTAGAAAAAACACACAAAGAATGTGCTACAACCCAATCAAAGGAATACAAAATCTATAAAAAGTGAGATACAAAGTGGTATGAGGTGTAAATAATACACTTAGAGTTAGATTTATCTTGTGCCACAAGGGATTGCAAAAATTTTAGGTCAATTTTCAAGATGGCAACATGATATTGTGTACTATAGGAGACTTTATGAGATGATTATGCCAAATGAGCAATGAAAGCATTTCTTCTTAGCATGGTTGAGTAGGTTTGTGAGGCCTTATTCCTCAAGGAATTATAGAGTGTTAGTGGGTAAACCATCAATGATGTGACCACCATCATTGAGAGATCAACCAGGAGAGTCACGAGGAGGCTCACTTCCAGAAGATGTATTAGGAAACACCTCACCCATTAAGAGTCATGTAGATAGCTAAATTGATTTAGGCTTAGGAAATTTTGGACATATTGAATATGACATTTTGGGATGTACATGATGTGGTCATATACCATTTTGTAAATATTTATTTTGATATCATATATATATATATATGATTCAAAATTTGTATTTCATTTATGATGTGTACTTTATCTCATAAATCCCATAATATTCACATTATTTGCATTGTGTTATGTGATTATTTGATATGGATATATATATATGTTTATTAGACGTGTTAGATGATTAGATGATGATCATATTCTATTTTTAATTTTATTTAGTACATTTTTCATTTCATGTATCTTTCACATGCTGACATTTCTTTGTACTCGCAAACACTTTGTTTATGCCTTGGTAGAATAGAAGTGTGATGTTAGATAGAAGAAATGTGAATCAGAAAGTGGATATAGTGATATGTTATTTTTTATAGTATTGTTGGGTGTAGGATATGATGAGTAGGATTGTGAGTTTATATTTTTCTACTTTTCTTGCATGTTGATACTGTGCAAAACAAGATTTATTTGATATAACATAAAACACTAAGTAATTTGATATTGAAAAACCATAATGCAAATGTATGTATAATTTCATATGACTAAAAAAAATCAAAGTACAATGTAATAAAACTAATAAAACAAACAAGTACGATAAAACCCACTCAAACAAAATAGTTTAATGAATACATTTGATTTTTATCAACTTTAATACCCAACTGATGTAGGTTTACAACAAGGGTGATTATGTTTCCCCAAGAAAGGATACACATAAGGGTGATGGAAGTGGGATAAATAAGTCCAAGAAGAAGGTAATGCACACCAAGTTTTTCTCTAATAATGATATATGTCAAGGAGTTCGAGATGACAAGCATGAGATATTATTGACGTGATGTGAATCATGATGTCCTACTTATCTCAAACCACATGGATTTAACACTAGTGAGGGATTTTGATATTTTTCCGATGTTGAGGGATTTTTAATTTATACAATTTATTTTTTTATTTTGACTATACATTGTTTTCAAAATTTGAGTAATACATTGTTTTTAGATTTTTGTAATTGTTTTTCTATGTTTAGGGATTTTTTGGATGTTTAGATGTTATGGATTCTCTAGATGTTTTTGGGTTTTTAGATATTCTAGATGTTTTTTGGAGTTTTGAGATGGTTTAACACTATGCAAACAAATATTTCACGATGATTTACCCCTAATGATGACTTGGTTATACAAGGAGAATGCCTCGTGTAATGTTATAACTATGAAAATGTTGGAATAAAAAGACCATATGTGCAACATATGATTAAGATCATTGAATTAAATATCATATGAAGGGATGGAGAGACCAGGGTGGAGCGGTCATGTCCCTAAGTGCAAGTTTATTTTGAAAAATTGGACCTACTTATGACATAAACAAATATTTTTCACCATGGTACATGTCTAAGGTACCACAATTGTGTGGTTTTCACCATTAGATGAATTTAATTATCTCCCTTTTGATTTTTTAATTGAGTTTTATATTTTTAAATTTTGTTTGAAGTCTTATAGGAACATCTAAATCTATATTTATGTATATAAACATTTAAGGTGCATTAAATTCATGGAATCTTTGAGTTTATAACCATTAGGGTATGAAAGATTATAGACACCATAACTAAATTTAGAAACCACAACAAAAGGGCCTAAATAGTTAGGATCAAAATTCCCTTTCTTTTCTCATTTCATGGTTTTGTTTTTTTTATTCTCCTTAAGAAAAATATCATCAATTTCAAACTCACAAGGGATGATGTGCTTGTTGTAGTTGTAGTGAAGTAAGCTATGATACACTTTTAGGTGATATAGGGTATGTAATCTCTGATCATCTAACATCTCTAGCTTGAAATTCAGGTGACTTTGTAGTCTTTCTCATTTTCTAGATAGTCCTTCAAGGATATGTGCAAAGAGTCTAGCATGATATCTAAATTAATAATTTCCTCTTCTCCAAAGATAATGGAGTAAGGGTATGAATGGAGGTTTGACAGGCCTATAAGGTAGGATGGATTTAGAGATTTCAGTTTTGCTAAATTTTTTCTCCATAATATTTACAAGTGTTTTATTTTTGGCCTTAGTATTTTTTGTTACCATTAAGGTTAATATGGTGTGGACCAATTTTATCTTAGATTTGAAGCATGCTGGTACAAGGCCTTGACTTGCTTGTTATTGAATGATTTACCATTATCAAAGACAATGACCAGAGAGAATGCCATTATGGTGTATGATATTGTTTAAAATTAACTTCATATATCTGGATATCTAGTACATATAAGAGGGGAATGACCTCTACCAATTTGGTGAAGTACTTAGTTGTGGTAATAATGTGTTTATTTCCATAGGATGAAGTAGAAGTGAGCTTCCATATGAGATTGATCCCGCATTTGGATAATGGCCATAGAGTGATGATAGGATACAACAATTGGTGATGGCACATGTGGATTAGGTTTCCATGTTTCTAACATAGGGACACCATTTCCAGGCATACTAACAACAATATATTTCCATGGTAGGTACAATAATATATAACACATAAGGATCTTCACAGTAAGGGACTACATGCCACTAACATGAGATCCATAAAGATTTAGTTTGTGCACCTCTTTGATTGCTTGGACATAATATTCTGAATTTAAAACACCTGTAACAGGATCCCATTGTAGCTTCTTCGACCATGGAGGAGAGTTCCCCCTAAAGAGGGTATAATGGGTCACACTACTAATTGAACGAAGGATTTACAGTTAGTTG
This sequence comes from Taxus chinensis, assembly GCA_019776745.2. Taxonomy (NCBI): domain Eukaryota; kingdom Viridiplantae; phylum Streptophyta; class Pinopsida; order Cupressales; family Taxaceae; genus Taxus; species Taxus chinensis. The sequence continues at coordinate 416,199,734 of CM034154.1, forward strand.
TGGGATATGTCAGGGGGGACGATGAAATATTAGAGGTAGTTATATATGTCTTCATACCAGGGGATAGAGGGAGAAAAAAATCCAAACACCAAATACATGATTTTGACATGTTGTAAGCTAGAGCCATGAGATATTTAATTGAGGAACTAATACTCATCTGTCTATCTTGTAGTAGGTTTTAAGAGGGAACCAATTGTATCCATAACTATATGTAGACTTGTTACGTAAGTGTGGAACTTGTTCAAAACTGATATGGGATGAATTTTTATTATAAGGATATCCACCATACACTTATTAGGAACGAGATTATCTTATCATCCTTGACATTATAATCACCTAATTGACCTATTTTATAATTAGTTATGAGTATCCTAATGACCACAACCTATACTTATGTACCATTTAATAGTTTTTTTTAAACTCACAATGAGAGTATCATATTCATCAATGCTATTAGTACATAGGAAATCCAATTCCAAAGGATATTATAATGAGACCACCTATTTATGGGTGATGAGAATGACACCTATGTGTCAAAAACATGATAGGTAAAAGAACCATCAAAACATACAGTGTCCATTTAGTGGATTCTTCAACAAGAATGATGGTTCCATCATGTAGATCCATGTTTAATGGTTGCGTGTCTTATAGAAGTGCACCTCACCTAATTATATCTAATGAGAAATTTTCCCTTAGCAATTATTTTGATTGACATATTCTAATGTGAAAATTCACTTAGAGTAGGATTATCCAATTTTCCATCATCCCATGTAATATAGTAGGTTTGAAAATTAGGTATTTGAGAGGGTCAATTTTACTTATGAGTTTTGTTTTGTTATTTATGAGGTAGTGTCTGAGATATTTTGGAAGGAAAATGATTGATGGCTAAACAATAAATTTTTAAATTTGGGAGATAATTGAGTTCACACGAAATAAAATGTTTGGATAATATGATAAATGACTCTCATCTTTGTCTTGTTTATCATGCCGAGTTAAGGAGGGAACCTACAGGAAATTGAGTAGATAAGATATACAATAATAGGGTTTCTCCTAAGAGTTGGTAGAACTAGAACAATTTTTCTGGATAGATACTACTTCAAATGGTCAAAAAGTTGTTGGCTTTAAAGACCCTAGTGAAATATAATGTCCTTCTTAAGGATATGGGTGAATGAATGATACTTATCAACAAGTTAGGAGATGATTCTCCTAATTACTTGGATTTTTCCCTGCATAGATTGATGAGTTGTCTAAGGTTTTTAGAGAGGAGGAATTTCTGTAATGGTAGTGATCCTTCGATGGATCCACCTATGATAACTCTTATAGACACAATGAACCCATAATAAATTGCACTGATGTAACCCCAAATACACAGTTTGGAGTTTTACCCCGGCCTTATAGTATCAAAGCCATTGAAATATATGTCGTAGGATGATAGGATTTTCTTCATAGGATTTTTTATTTTCTAATTATATCTTCAACATAATCTTCCACAATATCATGCAACATGTGAGGGAAGATGATGGTCATGGCTCTTTGATAAGTTGTTTGTAATTTTTTAGGCCAAAAAGGTATGACCTAATAAGTAGAATGTACCCTAGGGTGTAGTGCAAGTTTTCCTATGTGATGGTATTCCATGGGAATTTCAATCTAATTATAGCTGCAAAAAAACCATCTATAAGAGATAACATCTCATATGGCCCATTGTTGAGTCTATAATCATATCAATGTTAGGAAGAGGAAAGTCGTCTTTGGGAAAAGATTTATTGATATCAATGAAATATATACATACCCTAATTCTTGTTGTCTTTTTTCAAACTAAGACTATATTATATATCCTTTTGGAATAGTCTACAATTTTGATAAACCCAACTACAACTATTTTTTGGATCTCCTTTTTACTGAGGAGAGCTATGTGAGGGTATATATTACAATTTTTTTCTTAAATGGGTTTGAACGATTCATGAAAAACCAAGTTATGAATGACTAAATTAGGATCCAATCCTATAATTTCTACATAAGACCATGTAAATACATTTGAAAATTCTTGTAAGATGGAAACAAAATATTTTTATTCACAAGGACTGAGTGAAGTGTCTAGTTTGATAGTTTTTGGATTCTCTTATGTGTTGATGTTAATATCAATAGTATCCTCTACAAAGAATTTAGAACCATCATCTATCTATGTAGGGTAAGGGGGAGGTTGAGTTTATTTTTTATTTGTGTCTCAAAGATATTTTTACCAAATATTAACGTTTATTATATATTTTTATGATTTTTAATTTTTTTGTATAATATTGCCTTAAGAGGTTTTCACTGTGGCACTTTGGTTTTCTAGTTTTTAATGTATTTTTTATGACCATGGAGCTCATACTCTTCCCCAAAATATTTACATGTATCTAGTTCAATTGCAAATCACTTCTTGTGATCCGTTAATGGGATGTTATCCTGAAGTCCGATAAAATCTTTAATAAATTCCTCATTTTGAAAGAAATATATTGGTATATGATCTTGTTGGTTCTATCTGATAAGGGAGGCATATATAACTTCAACATTAGGGTAGTACTGGTGTAATTTCAATATGGAATTTTTAGAAAAGAGGTTTGTGGAGGAAGATCTTCATGCGTGTTATAAGGAGATCTATATTGGGTGTCAGTATCTAAAGATTCATAATTGCACTTAAAATATGTGGCATTAAATCGATCAGGCTCACCATTATATGGTTCCATGATAATACCCTAATATTAAACCATTTCATGATCCATGAGAGGATCATGGATTCCTTTTTTGTATTTGCAATAGCCATATCCTTGATATTCCATAGTTTAGATCATTGTTTTAGGGATGACATGTTACGAGGATTGATAGAAAGAGGAGTAGTTATCATCAGGTGATTGTGAGGTTAATGAAGTGTCTAAGTGCTCATCTAATAAGAGGTTACCTTTTACAATGTTTCTAAATTCATGGTAATTTGGTTGTGTATTTAAAATATAATCAAACCTACCACGACTTCTAGGTGATATCAGAAATTTATACATTATGATGTTGCTTTCGAGGTTGTATTCTTTGGAAAAATTTATGATGATATTGGATTTGGATATAAAGGGGGTATTTTTGTATGTGAATTCATCAAATGATTTAGATTAAGGGGAAATGGTAAAATTACGCATACGAGAGGTAGAAGTCTCCAATTGCAGCTCATAAGCAATTTGGTTACTTGGGAAAGCATATGAATTCTAATAATGACCTTCTATAAATATCCAATGTTATTACAATTGGATGCATTGGTGGTAAATGGAGGGAACAAATTGCATGGTGTGACTCCATGTGTAGACAAGGAGAATGTTACATGGGAGTTCCATATCAATGATATTAAAACATGTTTCATGTGTGATGGGCCTAATTTTTATTGTAAAATTTATAGTACCTACAAATGGTCTTTCAATTTTTTCATAAGCCTTGCTGGTGATGACATTAAGTTTTGGGTCTACATCAATATGACCTTATTGTTTCAGAAGATTCTGAATACAAATTTTGAGGCTAGATTTGTTGTCTAAAATCACCCATTTAATTTTATTGTGATTAATAATGACCTTGATATAAAATTTTAAATTATGAATGTAGTTCTCATAAGGTTCTTTTCTTTCACTAAAGTCAATGTGATGATATGGGGTGATTTTCACTACAAAATCTTAGAAGAACAAATCGTCAATGTTTATTTAAAATATTAACTTCTTGAGGGTCTTATAGAGGATATATTTGTGAAGAGTGGATATTTTGAGAAGATCCAAGATGTAAATATAAATAGGAGTCTTATCAATATGTTATAAGAGAACATAATGATTTTATAAATGTGAATAGATAGAGGAGGTATTGGGAAAGTGATGAAAGTGCATCACATTATAATAACACACTCTTGGTTTTTGATTTTGATGGTTAAACTATGATTTACAATTGATTGGATGTATCTAAAGAGATAATAAAAGTTATCTTCACATAAACATGATTATTGTTATTACCTTGATAGCTTTGACCTTGATCCATTTTTTGTTTAACTTGTTTATTCTTGAGGAATGGATATTTATACATCCATATCTTAATATGTTTTTGATTTGGGGGTATCGCATGTATTTAATTGAACGTACTTGTGATCCAATAAGTCCTAGATGTAATTAATTAATTTCATGCACAAATCAGTGGCATAAATCTTCATGTAATGGTAGTCAAAGTAATCATTTTCCTTGGGCCATGTGGGTTTGGGTTTTGGTTCATTGAATGGATTCATATTTGGAAATGTAATCATGTTAGCTAATAAAATACAAAAGAGAGATATTTACCTAGGGGTGTGTTTTCTCTAAATTTTATGTTTGGTTTTAGTGATCCTCAAATGATAGTCAATTGTGGGGTATTTTATACTACTTAAATATGTTAGACTCCATGCCATCTCCTAAAAAATAATTTTTCTTATTGAAGATTTTTTTTTTATCATTAGGTCTATTGTCATAGTCCTTGTTGAAAGTTTATAGGAAATCCTTCCTAATAATATCCCTCTCTATTTGAATAGCCTTGTCAATAACCTTTTCAAATGTTTTAACACATTACATTTGAAGATGAAAGGATATTTCCAAGTGTAAGTTATGAATGAGTATGCTAAATAGATTTTTTTGGGATAGAACAGGGGAAAGAAATTGTCAAGCCCCTCCATCGATATAGGAATGAAAATAAGTTCTCATTATTATGTTGTTTACCACTAAAAAGGTCCAATATAGTAATGTCAATTTCCATATTAAAGGAGAAACACATAATAAATTTATTTAACATGTATAAAGTTTTTGTGATAAACACTTTGGGGAGATGAAATAACCATCAAAGGACTATCCTCATAAATTACAAGGGAACTGTCATATAAGTTAGTTATCATATTATGAAACTTCTTAACAAGCCATGAAAAATTCCTTAGCATGATCCTAGGGGGCCCCCTTTCCAAAATATTTTTCAACTTTAGGGCATTCAAATATTGGAGGGAATGGGATGGGAAGCATGTCCCTATCAAAGGGATAGGGGCATACTTCCTCAAACATGTATTTCTTGCTATGTCCACTACTATTTTCATGTAAGCCTATTGATTTATCTTTCATCGATTTTAATTCTTGAGAAAAACATTTATGTGAGTGCGTTCAATGTGATTTTGATTTATTTATATTTGTATGATTTTATTGCATGATTTTTTTATTTTTATGCTTCATAAGTCACTTCAAGTTTCTTGATATATACACGAGAAGTTAGGATTTCTAATTCATAACTCAGGTTTTTTAATTCATCTTGGATTGTTTTATTCTCATTATGCAGATTATGGGGTTTTTATTTGACTCCCTCATCCTTTTTGTGAGTTATTTTTATAAAGGGTATTTGATTATGTTTTGTTTTGGATACTTTAGGAGGTTCATTTTCATTGGAATCCTCATTATTTTTTATTTGGATCCATACATAGATGGTTGTTATATGTTTAATGGGACTTTTGTTGGATCAAGAGAACTTCTAGTTGATTTTTCTTCCTTACATATCATGTTTGTTACTAAATAAGGGTCAATATCAATATGAATATTAGCTCCAAATTCTACTTACTAAATATGGATTTTTCTTTTTTTAATATATAAAGTGGTCTACCTAGGCCTAGTTGTTCTCAAAACTATCATAGGTTCCTTCTTATTATTCACTATGATCTAAAGGGTAACCCCACCTTTGGATAAGTGATCAAGAGGTCCTGTGAGAAAGAGTTTCATTTAATATGTTTCGGTTTAAGTGTGTGACAGGATCCATTGTGTTGAGATTCAAAATTTTACCTAAGTTTATGATGTTTTATTTTTTTAGGAGATTATAGGTAAATTTAGGTAGAGTAATGGGTTGTTTTCTTTGATAAACCAGAATGAAATTTTAAGATTTTTTTTTGAGAGGATAGTTTTATGTAGATAGTGATTTAGGTTTGTTTATCTAAAAAAACATGATTTGATTTGGGTAGCATTTCAGGTCTTGATGTTTGATAAAAGCAACATTTAACTTAGATAAAGTTTTTCCTTTTTTATATAATAAAAAAGGTTTAACTCGGATAGAGTTTCACCTAATTAGTTTGGGTTATAAAGGTTTTGAAATAGGTAGAGTAACATGTTTTAAAGTTAAAAAAAAATGTAGGGGCAACCAATCACAACCTAATTTTGTTTTCACCACCTAACTAGGATAACAAGGTATCTGGGAGAGGCTTGAATATACCTTTCATTATGTGAGGAACAATTACATGAAATTATAAAGTGTTTTATAATGTTATGGTTTAAAGGTTGAAATCCCCCTTTACTTCACTCTAGCTATTTTAGTAAATATTAACCAAAAATAAAATTTTCTTCTTGTGGGGTCCTATATGGGGCCTAGGTATTAGAGGCAAAATGCACCCCTCAGTTCACAAAGACATAGAATATTGAACTCCATTTTATCCAAAAAGAATAGGTCACACAAATTTATATAGCATTTGGTACTAAGCTTTGTCTAAATGATTTGATAATGAAATCCCAAAACACCAAATCCTAAAATGGAAAAAAATAAGTGTCTAACTATTCCTAATTCTCAAGATCACCTTGCCACACATGGGAAGAGCATACATAACTAAAAAAGGATTAAAAACACAAATTATGGAAATAAAATAAAAAATTGCTAAGAAAGCGTGTTTAAGAAATGTTAATCGAATAATGAGAAAATCAAAATGCATAAAAAAATATAAAAGAAAAACTATGTGATTAAGAAATAATTAATACTATATAATTAGGAAAATACTAAAGTGAATAAAAGAAAATTCAATTTTAATAAAAATATACTATAAAGTAAATTGTGCTTAGAAAATATATCAAATAAAGTATGCAATTTCGTTTGTTTATTTGATTATTTGGTCTTTGAAAACTGATTATGTATCCACAAATAAGGATTAGTAGTTTTAAAACAACATGAAACAACCTTGTGTAAAATAAAGAGAATAAAGCTAATGCAAGGAAAAAAACCAAGTTTTTTTTCATGGGGCCACATAAATATAGAGTGTGACTATTGAAATAAGGTAAGACTACTAACATAGACAATGTGGTTGTTAAAAACAAAAAACCACTGCAAATTGCAGTGAAAATACTAGGAACAACAAGGCCTTTACAAAATTTAATAGGGATAATAAAAGTTCCCGTTCTGCTACGAAGTGTAGCAAGTATGCTAAAGATACTTACCTTTGATCTCTACTCCTAAGGACCTTCAAAAGTGAATGTGAAGTTCTAATGAGCCACTGAACATGAATAAATCCACCCCTATAAGGAACATAACCATCGATAAGTGGTATGCAAGTAAAAATGATAACATGGATGAAAAAAAATAGTATAACAACTGATTAAAAGCTAAAATGTAATTATAGAACACAAAAATAAGGATAACAATAGTAAAATCATAAAATAACTCTATAACCGAACCAAAAAACCAAGCCACTACAATGTAGTGTTTGGATGTTAAACCCAATCAAAACTGTTTCACAGTAGTGGTGGGTCATTAAAGTTACAAAAAGTATAGTTCCATAACAAAACCATTGTAAAATGTTTCTCAACAATTGAAGATGCTAGATATAAGTTTTGGTCTGTACAAAACCATTGAAAAATATCACTTAACCACTAAACTTGAAGGTGGAACTGTAGACACCAAATTTGGGTTACACTTCCCTTGGTCCCCTTTCAATCAATTAACGTAACGTGTTCACCTAAACATGACCCCTTTACCCCAAATTTGTATTAATTTAATTACTTATAATTGAATTAATGTTCATCCTCACATTATTAATTAATTTAATTACTTTGATTAAGTTAATTTGTGCATCACATAGACACCTCATCCTGGACCTATTCTAGGGGCATTTAACTCACAGTGACCAAGTCATCACTCCCATTATTGATTCACCACTTGACCTAACTAACTAAGACTTATTCCTAAAACCTAATTGGACTTCTTCTATGACCTTACTACCTTCTCTCCTGAGAAATCCACTTCTCTAAGTAGACTCAATGAGAATCACGACAAAAATTGTAAAGATCTGCCTATTTTTGGTAAACCTAGACTTTCCCACACTAACCAATTTCGATCATCCCTTAACCGACACCGATTACTGAAGCATCCTAGAATTTACTAATAAAAGCCCAGGAACACTGACACATCACTCAGCCTAGATTGAGTGATCACCCAAAGTGCACAAAGGTACCATGCCCCTCTTTAGGGTTGCTATTACATAATGTTAGCATAATGAAGACTTAATGCATTTAGATCCATAATTAATACATCATTCTACAATGTATGTCTAGATCTAGATCTAAAGAATAACATACTTAAATGATAACCATGATGAAATCAAGCATGCAAGAACCAATTATACTCAGAATTAACACTCTGATTCAGCCAATACACTCCATTATGTTAAACATGATAAATACATAGAAGCTCATTACAATATATAATACCATAGTTTATGTGTGCATCAGATTTGACAACATAACCTCACAGTAATTCAGTTCTTACATCTCTCCTTTATATTACGTAGATAATTACATATTTATAAGGGTGGGTACTTGCCCTTCACCGCTTGTATAACTCCAAAAATAGGTCGCACACTGGAAATAGCCATGTGCCTTTATAATTACAGCCACACATACAAGTGTGCTAACAATAGACCTCTCACAGTTAACTAGAAGTAGTAATCCTATTTTTAGCCTGCATCCATGTAAAGCCCTTTGTATCATATTTTCCAAAAATAGCCCATGCATGTCACGCAAGTCTTCATCCCATTTGTGTGCTCTGCACACCATCTCCCAAAAATAGATCATAACCATAAAAATGGCTAAGTCCCAAATATGTCTTTGTCCTCTGCACACGATTCCTTCTTGATCCTCCCACACCTTTGAATGCGTTGTGCTCTTCCATGTGAATCTTCTGTACACCTTCTACTAAGTGTTAAACATGGTCTTCTCAACATTACCCCATAGTAACTGCATTTCCACCCCAACAATGACTACTCCTTGAACAATAAAGAATAAAGTAATGGAAATAATGTTAAAGAATTTCTATACAAAGAATAGTTCATTACTCTGCATCATCCTCTACTTCATCTGGAAGAATGAGATCTTGATATTCTTCTTTTATTTATGCCTCTAAGGTCTGCCATTCACTCAGTGCGGCCTGTTCCTTTTTTGGGATATCTACCGCAATAGAATCCAACTCATCTTGGGAAATGTACCCCTTTTCATTCTACAAAACCAAAATAATTTTGGACATTTCAAACATTATTCCCTCTAGCAGATCCATCTTTTATGCTATAGTATTCCCTAGTTCATCCAATATTTCCTTGTGGAGTTCTTACGTTGCTGCAAGGGCCTCATGCTTTTGCTTCACCAATGTCAGTCTCTCTTTCCACGACCCAATGTCTCATCCTTCAAATCACTTTTAGGAATTCATTGTCCTCCACCATGGTCCTTGATCCTAATGACCACCTCTAAAGTTGTGCAAATATTCAATTCCTGGTCTGCTTTCCTCAGCTCCTCCCGAAGGGTTTGAAGCAGTGTCTCATATGATGAAATTTTTCTAATTACTATAGCCTTTTCCCTTTCTGCCTCCTATTCAGGGTCTTTTGGCACTGGTACACCACTAGTTGGTCCCTCTTTGAGCACCATATCAACCAAAGTTCACACATAGTACATAGCCAAAGGGAAATTTTTGGGCCACCTTGGGCTCTAAGTGTGGTCTTTACTTGGAGGATGTGATCCCCAATCTCCTCTTGCCATGCCAATAAGAACCCCATTCATTTTATCAACTATAAGTCCTTTTCTTGTCGTCAAGTGCATGCTATATCTACATCCTTAGGATTTAACCTCTTCCCTCAGTGCTCTAATATTTTTAGCTTTATTCACATTTCCTCCTGGTTACCTCTGTTGATACCTTCACCAAGACATTAATTACTTATTCATCCGACATAACAATATAATTTACTGTTGTATGTCTGGCCTGAGGTGTCTTCTTCAATCTTTAGATACAGATGACTATTCACATACGTCAAAGTCTAGTTCATCCATATGTGTTTTCATTGACAAGGATAGCTATTTCTTGGTGCATGCACAGATGACCATATCCCTCATCCATCAACTCCCATCCATACAATTCTTTAAGGCCCATCATGCTTTGGAAATGGGAATGGACAATTTTACTTGTGTCCTCAGCATAACCCATGATTGCTGCAGTATATTCTCCACTTGTCCCCTTCGATCCTGGCCCCTTAGGAACTTGAGTACTAATATTTGAAGCTTGTTATGCTATGACTTGAGTAGTCTCTTACCCTATCCCATCTACCTCCTTTACTCCTTCTTCATCCTTCATTTCTTCATCCTTTGGATCTTCTAGGTCCTTTAGTGGTGTAGGAGATTCAGGCGCACTCTCCTTAGACTCTTCTACCTCCTCATACAACTTCAAATTTATACTTCTTTTCTCATCTATCTCCTTATGTGGAGAGGTTCATGGTGATCTACACACTGACTATGGTGTAGCACCTTTGGTTCTGGTTCTTTTGAATACCCTTTTGAAATGCAACGCTCTCCTTGTACTCCATCTAGGTCCTCATCATCTCGTTCTTGTACCTAAGGTGGTGTAGTCATGCACTCAGCTCCTAATTTTTCTATAGGCTACCTTCATCCTATATGTTTGAGGTCACCCCTATCTTCTCGGTCATCTTCCTTTTTATCCACCACTATAGTCTCTACAAGTTGCGGAGTTGGCACATTTTCTACTATATGCTTACCCTTAGGTGGCCCTAGAAGCGTGAACTCATTTTCCACATATTTTTTGTTCTCCATCTTGGGATTAAGTTGAATATAAACAAGTGATGCTCCAATGTCTACTAGTACCAATATTATCATATTTATGCTTATTATATATGAGATAAGCCTCTCAATGTAGGTAGTCCGTCCTGGATATACATATGTTTTTCTCATAGTGTGATAATCACAATATAACTTGTTTGGGATGAATCTTAGGTGGCACACATCTATGAATCAGTGAACTGATGCCTAGTAAATATCATGTTGTGAAGGTATATGGCAGTTTACACCAAGGGCTCCAAGCTCCATCCTTCATTGCAAATCATGCAATACATAAATGTTAGTAGACCGTGAACTGTACTACCTTACCCACCACCGAAGGTAACTCCTTGAGTATGCGCCACTCTTCTTCGAACATCACGTGGAGCCTGTCATACCACATATTTTCCCTTTATTTAAATGGCCCACCCATGGTCCCTTCGCACAAGTATTTACTAAATATTTCTATTAGAGATTTATTTTCCATGGGGTACTCCCAAATCTTTTCCTTTGGCCCATCAGGAACTCCAATCTCCATAAACACTAAAGACAATAAAAAAGCACCAAAACTAATTTTTTCACCTGTACGTGCTTCTTCAATGATTGTATTTGCTATGTGATCCATGATATTGTATACCACTCCTTGAGAAATCTTTCCTTGCAATGTGCAGCCACATTGTATTCACCTGCGACCACCTTTCTTAGTCATTTCAACTTTGTTACCAAATGTGTAGCTTCTTGTACTACTAGGTACTTATTCAATTTATCAATGTCCATGCCACATGGACCCTTGGTATATCCTATCTCCTTCCTTGACTCTAGGATCACTACTTTATATGTTAATTCACTCTCCATATCTTCTCCTGAGGCCCTTAATCTTGTCACTATTGAAATCAAGGCTGATGTGATTCTAACCCTCCATCTGGTGAAGTAGAAGAAGTCCTTGTGGAATCTATGCTCATCAACCATCAATATAATGGTTCATATTTTCTAAATTATGGTAGCTCATACAAATGCTAGACTCCAATATGATTTAACAACTTCTCTCAAGCGTCATTATACACTGGCATGTCTTATGTTATGCGCTTGTTTATTTTTGTGCTCAACAACACATCTAATTCCTTCTTATTATCTGATGTGTAATGGTTGTAATCATTGATATTACATTTACAAATGTGAGAATCCCATTCTTTTCCAACAATCATGCCCTCCGGATACTGCATTTTTGATAAATTACTCTCGGGAGCAATTTCTTCTTCCACTTTTACCTTCTTCTTCCCTTTTACTCCTGATGCTACAGGTGCTTTCTTTGGCACCATTTGAAGATTTATCCTTTCTACCCTTTGTAACGAGTAAGTTAAAACCCTATTTTCAATATCTTCATTCCCTAGTGGGAATCGTATGCCATAGCTCCTTCATAATGTGTCTTCTTTGCTCAAACCTTTCACCTATGGGGACATGCAAGCTTCTCCTGTACACACAAATCTTCTCTCCACGTCTGGTTTCACACTCTTCGTACCTCAACATGATTCACGCTTGGTTCGTTTGTACTTATCTCTTTTCAAATTTTCATAATTTCAATGGTAAGAATGAACTCACATCCCATCCTTATATATATTTTCAAAAATTTAGTGCACTTATTGCTCCTTCACCTACCAACAATCTTCTCATTAATCAACCATTTTTCATTCTTTTTACACGGTACATCTTTGCGCCCAAGCTATAACCTTCTAGTGCACATTCCTACCTTCTGTCCGTAGACTTCTCTTCAGTGTGCCTCCATGCACCCGAGTGCCTCGCCATTGTGCCTTCCCTTGGTAGTTCTCATGGCCCCTACTTAGCTCATGTTATACTTGTTTGTTCATTCATCTCCACCTATGGTCCTTGTTTCCACAAGAAATATCTTTTTTAACAATTCTCCAACTTGAATAACACCCGTAATAGTTTTTCCTTTAATGCGTACTTATTTTCAATAGCCTTGTACCTATATATCAATAATCACCGCACACAAATGGTATGTGCAATCCTCTATGTATAAAAATTATTCAAATAATAATTAGCATCTGGAGTGCAAACATGCTTATTACACAAAAACATTAACTAAATTGACAAAGCATAGTGACGAAGAAGGAAATATATAATTGAAAACCTAATCTAAATGGAAACACTGCCTTATTACAAACACTAAGAAGACTTATTTATAGTAGGGCTTCAACCTACTCCCATTGAATTACTCGGGTAGCAGTGTTCCATCAAGTGCCTCTAATTGGAAAGCACCTGTTTCAAGTATGTGAGTGATAACATATGGCCCCAACCAATGTACCTTGAGTTTTCCTGGAATGGCACAAAAAACTTAGAATCATAAAGGAGCACCATTCTGTCCAATCTCAAACTTTTTATCCCTGATGTGCCTATCATGCCATGCTTTCTACCTAGCCTTTTCTTGTTTTTGACTCCAACGTGCTATTGCTCGTTGTTCATCCAGCTTGATTAACTTTTCAATCCATTCTTCTAATTCTTGTTCATCAGCTAGACCTCCAGCATGTGCAATACGCAAAGAAGGTAACATGAATTCCATAGGAAGAACTGCTTCCGTGCCAAACACTAACTAAAATGGCATGGATTTGTTTAACCTTTTATATGTTGTTTGATATGCCCAAAAAACTGCAAAAATTTTATCATCCCAATCCTTTATCATCCCAATCCTTTCTTCCAACATTACAGATTTTTGTCAATGTCTGGCTCAAAATCTTGTTGAAAGCCTCAATAGTTCTATTAGCTTGAGGATGATATGGTGTAGTCTTATGGTGTGCAATCATAAATTCATCCAATAAAATTCTGATTGTCTCATTCAAGAAAATGTGTGCTCCTATCACTAGTCAAACTCAAAGGACATCCATACCTTGTAATAATATTTTCCCATAGAAAGTGGTCTTCTGTAGCCATTGTACAATCTTTTCTAGGTACTTGCTTCTACCCACCTTGTCAGATAGTCTATGTAAGTGATGATATAATGTGATCCAGTCCTATGTGTGGTTGGTAAAATAAGACCCAAAAAATCTATATCCCATTTCTCAAATGGTTATGCACTAGTAATAGGTCTTAGAGGCATTTCATCTCTTTGACTTGGTTTTCTAACGTGCTGATAGTTATCACAAGCCTTGCAATATGCCTTACAATCTTTATAAAAGGTATCCCACCATAATCTACGGAGTAGAATCTTGGGGATAGTGGTGTCACATGCATAGTGCCCACCTACAATACCACTATGAGCCTCCTCCATGATATCTACACGCTCATGTTCCAGTACGCAATGACGTAATACTTCATCCTGACCTAACTTCTATAGGTCGCCGCTAATCAACATGTAGGGTGCTATGTATAGAAAGTTGTTTCTTCTCTAAGGATTTCATTCCTTCTAGTGCCATACATGTTCGTAGAAATACAACAATGTACTCTAATTATGATGACACACATTGTAACCTATATAACTATGCATCGGGCATGGTATCCTCAATTTCATGTGCTTCTTCTCCTGACTGTATTATGGATAAATGGTCTGGTCCAGAATTATTTTTCCCTAGTTTTACCACAACTATGAAATCAAATTCTTGAAATAAGAGTACCCATCTACATATGTGCCCCTGTAAAACGGGCTTGTTCACCAAATACTTCAATGCCATGTGATCTGTATAAAAGAAAAATGGTGTAGCTAGCAGGTACTGTCTGAATTTATGTAGCACATAGATCATTGACAAAGCTTTGCACTCTGTAGTTGTGTAATTCTACTCTGTAGGAGTCAACTTTCTACTAAAAAATAGATAAGATGATCTATAATACCTTCTCCAGGACTGAGCCAAAACTGCACCAATGGCCATGCTAGAGGCATCCACATGTAAATGAAATGGTTCATCCCATGAAGGAAAGCAAAAAATAGACATGAGTAGTAAGTTTCTCCTTCAATGTCTCGAATGCATGCTACTGTGGTTATCCCCGGTAGGATATACCTTTTCCTATCAGTAACTCCTCCAAAGGTGCGGAAACTTTGGAATACCCCTTTATGAATTTCCTATAATACCCCATGTGACCAAATAATTTATACACCTCACTTTGACTGGTAGGTTATTTTTGGCCGATAATGACTGTAACCTTAGCTGGATCAACCAACAAACCTTCCTTGTAAATTTATGTGTCCTAACAGTATTCCATATGGTGTAGAAAATACGTACTTCTTGACGTTCAAAGAGATACTCTAATGTCTACATCTTTCAAACATTAAATGCAGATTCTCACAATGATCTTTAACTAATATATACACTGTCCAATCATCTAAATAAGCCTACAAGAAATTGTGAATAAAGTCTTTAAATGCCTGAACAACTATGCACAAAAATACAGTAGACACATTTTTCAGTCCCAAAAGGCATCACAGTATAGGAAAGCTTCCCCATTCAATACTAAAAGTAGTCTTTTCCTGATCCTCTTGGGAAATCCTAACCTGATGATACCCATAGAACCCATCTGTAAATGAATAGATTTCACACCCCTGTAACTGCCTTCTAGTATTTCCTCAGTGAATGGCGTAGGAAAGTGGATCAATCACACATGCAAACATTCAACTCCTTGTAGTCCACATAGATCCTAATCTGACCATCCTTCTTGATACTGATCACCATTGGACTAACCCATTCTGACTCATCGAGGGGCTTGATGATTCTAGACTTTAACATTTTTTCAATCTCTTCTTTGACCTTTTCACGTAAGTTGGGGTTCATCTTGTAGGGTCTCTTTCTAACTAGGCGTGCACCCTCTTTAAGATTTATCTTCATCTCCCCTAATGATTCATGCACACCTTTAAGTTCATGGTACCCCATAGGGAATAATTCCTGATAATCCCGTAGTAACTCTATGATTTTTCCACTTCAGAGTCTGACCAATAGTCTCCAATTATGGCCTCCTTAGGCTCAACATCTGATCCAATATTCACTTTATTTTTCTTCATAGGTTCATGATAGGTGCGCATGGTCTTATCTACACTGTCCAACACCTCACGCCTACCTGTTGAATGGTTATTACATCCAAAGGTTTTTCTACTTCTTCATCATCTACTAAGTAGACTATTTTTCCTTTTTCTTGCTCAAGGAAAGTGTGTTTAAGTAGTGTGGCATCTATCTTTGTTTCTTCAACAAAACGTTCTCCTGAGTCTCCTTCATCAAATAACAATTGAATGAGTTCCTCCAGCCTTGTCACTATCCCCCATAGTTAAGTGATTTATAACCTTTAATGCTTCTTCTACCGAAGGCTTGGTAGAGAAGAAGTCAAACATCTGGGTCATTCCTGTAATTAAATCCTACCAATTTCCAGTCTCTCTATGGATTTATGCATATACATACCAAGCACATGTGCAACCTTGTAAAGTGGAATAAAAATTTTGCACCCAGAGTGAAGGTGGTAAAGCTTCTTGCCCCTCTATCTAGAGTCTCTCACACTATTGAACGTGGTGTTGAACATGTTGATTACCATGATAAGTAAAGATTTGAGTAGGTGCATTGCCCCTAAAGAACCTAGTAGAAAGAGCAATCCTAATTTCATTCCATCCTACAAGATTATCCTTGTGGACCACCCACCAGTGCGTTGCTGTCCTGTGTAGGGTATATGCTAGTATATTCCTATCTCTCCAACTGGTCTATCCACTGTTCCTCCATGGCGGGGTAGGAACACCATAGGGTCTCCTTCTCTAGTGTAATGAGGTATCAAGTTGTTACCTATTCTTCTAATACAACTTGGTCTGATTGTCCCTAACAAATATCCTCTTTACTTCAGCACCCCACCAACTCATAAGTGTTATGATCCCAATTATCACAAGCAACACTTATAGTATCACTAATAGAACGTGCATCCTCCCACTAAATTATTCCTTCTTTAGATGGCTCAAGCACCTCTGGATCCCAGACGATGCATACATAAATCATATTCAGATCTTCCTCACTCAAGGGCTCAACATAGGGCATATATTTTCCATCTGTTAAAGGGATAATGACTCATTTCCTCCTTGTTTTCAAAGATGATATAACCCTTGTTGAACTGAAGATCAACATTATTTGCATAGCACCAAGGAAACCCCAGTAGATCTGGGAAGCTATCTACCTCTACCAGCACTAAGACCTCAAAATATCCAGTGAACTTGGCTCCTTGTATGGTAATGGATACATCTTTTAAAACTCCAATGGGAGTGGCCTTAGTCTGATTAGCCATGAAAAATACATTAGAGGATGGCTGTAATGGAGGTCTCCCCATTTGTACCCATGTATCTAAAGTAAGAACACTAACTTCCACGCTTGTATCAATCAATATATTACTCAAAAGCCACCCATCCAACAACAACATTCAGAGTGATTTCCTTATCTTAATCTAAGCTATGAGGGAGGAAGATTCACATGCTGGATCTTCCGTCCAGTCTCAATACTTGCGCATGGAGTGTTTCTATTTAACCAATTCCCTAATAGTGGAATGATATTCTCCTGGTGCAACATTTTGCACACTTCTTTCAATTCATCCATATCGGATTGGACTGTCACTGATGCTTTATTTTTCTCCATATTCTGTGATTGATCCTTTAAATACTGTATTTCACCCTGAATATTTTTGAGTACCCCCATGGTTTTCTGATAAACATCCTTCTAATGGGAAGGATCTGGGTACCGTGTATGTAGAACCTCCTCCTTAGTGATGGTCAACCTTTGCTGCCATGCTTCTTTGGCATGTACCGCTTCAACGTGGGTAGTTATCTTAACCTGCAATGCCTCAGATTATGGTTCCAATTTAGGCATCCACTACTTTTCCACAGTGCACTCTATCCTAACCATCCATGCGCCTTTGTTTTCTTATTTATGCTACTTACTAAGATGCTCATATAATTCTGGGCATTCCTCATAACTATGATTATTTCCATAGATAGAACATGTAATATTCTGAGCACATTCACGTCTGTAATGGTCAAGAGATCCACATGTATAACATGTTCCGCAAGGGAACTTGCCTCTTCCACCACCATGACCTTATCCTCTAAATCCACCATGGTATCCTTGATCTCTACCATGACCACCTTCAAAATGCCCTTTATTCTGATCATAGTGTGCCTGATTGTGATCTCGATCCCGATCTTGATGCTCGTTCTTTCCTTTATAGTTATCTAAAAATCCTATATGTCATACACCAATATCTATAGCATCATGGATCTGACCAATCAGCCAGAAGTATTCCATGTCATAAGTTATGGATCTGTAAATTTTACAGTAACAAGAGACATTCTTCCTTATTACACATTGTAATAATGAGAAACGGATAAGATCATCGTTTAAATGAAATATCTCACAGTTTAACAAAAATGAGCATACTGATCTGTGGGGACAACTACCATTTATGTGAGATTCCACTTTATAATCTATACACCAAATCCCCATGCACGTCTCATGTGCTGAATTTTTCGATAGCTTTTCCAACTACTTTTCCATAGCTTCGATCTGTGCCTTTAAAAAATGAGCTCACCCTAGTGTTTATACTTCTAACTTCCTCAGCGCGTAAATTTGCTTCAAGTGCTTCATGTGGATCAGTGTATGTATTATGTGATAGCGCCCTTCTAAAAGGTGTAATAAAGCCCCCAAAAAACCATTGCACATGCTGGCTTACATGAATATCATAAGAAATCTTAGATAACTTTGTTTTGAAATGAGCATCATACTCTCTAACACTCTCACTAGTGCCTTGCTTAATATCCTTGAGCGTGCTTATACTCTTCTACTCAAACTCAGGGATATAAAATTATTTAAGGAAAGCATCTTTTAAAGCTGCATGGTCTACGCAAGTATGATCAGGGTCAAATTTTCTATACCAACTGTGTGTATGCCCTTGTAACGTAGTAGTAAATTGAATTTCCCTACGCTCAGAAGTTATGATCCCTGTTACACACCATTTTATTTCACACATGTGCACGTGTTCAATGACATATTCTATGCGCCTATACTTTGGAAGATGAAGAGTCATCTTGATGTAAATATTCTAGGGTTGGTGTGGACCCTACCCACCTAATCCAGAACCTCCTTTGTTTCCTCTATCTCCAGAACCACCAGATCCACTAGACCTAGAACCACCTATACATCTTGAACTTGAACCTATAGATGAGTTTGGACCAGAAGATGTACTTCCCTGTGTCCCAAGAGGAGTACTGAACTGCACCCTAAAAGTCTGCGAAGTGTTACTACTCCTAGAAGAGAGTCCAAAATTCTACGTGCTTGAATTCTATGTGGATGAGACACCCAAAAAGGTACTCCCATACAAAAATGAAGACGTTTGTTCTACCATCGATGTGATTTTTATATGACTCACTCCTGCTCTCCCCCTTCCTGAATTATCTTGCTGATAGTTTGTTGTACTAGATACTAGAAGACCAAGCACAAGGGCAAGGTTTCCAGGTGGATTCAAATGCACGGCCATGACCTAGGTCATTTCTTCTAGCACACTTTTACGTCAGGCCAAGAGGGGTTCCATATCATGCTTTCCCAAATGGGGAGTTCCTTATGCTTGGGTTCTACATCTTTTATGTGAACTTAAAATCCTTCGTGAACCATCTCTCTCCACAATCTCTCTCCACAACGCCAATTGCTCTACAACATCCTACAACTTCTCTATCTCCTTCTCGTGTGTCTCATTATACTTAAGATGACTTTCCTCTCTCTTCATTTCTATTGCTAGGTATTCCTTCTTTCACCAAATATGCTCCTACCCCCGTGCATGGTGGGGTTTAGTTAGCCATTGTTTTTCTTTCCAATCTCAGGGTTACCATCAAGATCTTGATTGCCAGAGGATATCCTTGTAGGTAGGTTCCCCTAGGATATTGTAAAAATTGGAATTTAGCTACCTCTGGGCATGAATAAGTGGAAGTTGAGTACTCCAAGATATATATGTTCAAAGTACCATGGAACCACGTATCCACAACGCGAGTCCAAATTAGATCAACATCATCAAGGGTCTGAAATTATTACTGTGTCCAGAAAAGTGTGTGATACCTCTAATTCCATTTAGATGCATAAGTAACCAGCCACTCGTAGATTTATACTAAGAAAAATAGTGAACAATCTCTCATAAAAATAGTCATACAGATTCTGATCCACCGACATGCATGCATCAAACTTAGATCCAGTGTTGAACCTCCATTCTTATTCTTCTTCTAGGTCATGTATCCACTCCTCAACACTTGCTAGGGTTAATCGGTATGTCTTCATCATGAACCATCTTGAAAACAACTGCAAAAGAGGTCCCGACAATGGAACCAATAATGTAGCCTATAATTTACCACTAAAATCCCAGGCATGTTGGCACATCACTTAGCCTCAACTGAGCACTCACTTACAACACGCAAAGGTAGTAGACCTCTCTTTAGGGTTGTTGTTGTAGAATGTTAGTATAATGAAGACTTAATGCATTCCGATCCATAATTAGTACATCATTCTATAATGCATGTACAAATATAGATCTAAAGAATAAAAATCTTAAATGATAACCATGATGAAATCAAGCATATAAGAACCAATTATACTCAAAACTAACACTTTGATTCAACTAGTACACTCCATTATATTAATCATGGTAAATACACAAAACCTCATTACAATAGATAATACCATAGTTTATGCTTGCATCAGATTTGACAACATGACCTCATAGTAAATCAGTTCTCACATCTCTCCTCTATATTACACAGATCATTACATATTTATAAGGGTGTGGAATTTCCCTTCACCACTTGCATAACTTTAAAAATAGGTCACATGTTGGAAATAGCCATGCGCCTTTACAATTATAGCCACACATGCAAGTGTGCTAACAATAGACCTCTCACAGTTAACTAGAAGTAGTAATCCTATTTTTAGCCCACATCCATGCAAAGCACTCTGTATCCTCTCTTCCAAAAAAATCCTGTGTGTCCTGCAAGTCTTCATCCCATTTGTGTGCTCTACACACCATCTCCCAAAAATAGATCATAATCGTAAAAATGGCTAAGTCCCAAATTTGTCTTTGTCCTCCATGCACGATTCCTTCTCGATCCTCCTGTGCCTTTGAATGCACTCTACTCTTTCATGTGAATCTTCTATACACATTTTTCTAAGTGTTATACAATATCTTCTCAACAATCACCTTAACCATCATAGATTACCTTATATACACTTTCATAATTCTTTACCCAAGTTGGTCATTTTCATTTGGGAGAGTTCCATTGCATTCAATCACAAATCAGAGACTTCTTAGCATCCAGATAATGGGATATAATCAACCACAGGTTCAATAAATCATTTGATGATTTTCCCAAGGCATTATAATATTCATGGGAACACTCTGAGAAGTATTGCCATGACATTGACCACAAAATTTCTTCACGGATCAACTACTACTTTCCTTCACCTACCAAACCCACAAATACGAGTAAGTATACTTGATTTTCATCATTATGTACTTTCTCAAAGTGTAGGTTCATTATATTTTGGTATTACATCTTATTCCTTCTTGCATTCCTCTATCCATACCTTCTTACCAATCTACCCATCCAACCATCCACGACCTTCTAGCTCTCTATACCTGACCTCTATGTATTCTTGAGTCTTCTTGGCATTATTACGAACCCAACTATTCTCACTTATTTCTCTATGTAATCATAGAGAAGTCCAAAACTACTTTTATTTAATTACCACTAAATTTCCCCTACCAACAATGGTCACCTTAACCATCATCAGTCTCCCATATTTACCGGCATCGGTCATCAGACCGATGTCAGTCACTATGTTTTCTACTAACCTTCACCAAACTACCTCTAACAACACCTAAATTCCACCCACACCTTACTAGATACCTCTTGACTCTACCTAACACCCCTGTGACCTATCCCAGCTAGAAACATACCTTACCTGATGCTAGATTAGTTTAAATTTCAATAGTTTTCTGAATTTAGTTTGTTAATAACATTTTGAGATACCTAAATCAAAGTGTTAGTAATAGGATCTTCACTTCTTGTATTTATTTTCATTAATTTGATAAAAAATAGTAGATTGACAGCCATCTAGGAAGTATCACACTTCACGGAACTAGCAATTGCCAGGCAGTCCACTATCATTTGCTATTTAATATCATTTGGTGGTATTGCTTTGTATATATAGGTAGTCCTTCCCAGATAAAAAGGAGCTCTCTATAACCAGCTTGGATAAAATCGGTAACACGCGCATTCAACCTACCAACTAAATAATCATAGGTATTCCTCCTTGACCTTTTTACCTTATTTATCTTATCACACATCAATTTGGTGAAACATTTTAGCACATCCGATGGGACCAATTAGGGGTTATTTTACATTGTTCATTCCTAGGTGAAAGATTGTGTGTCTATATCCTTTTGAAAGTAGTTAAAATTTAAATTTCTTCCTCTGGAACAAGGGGGTCTCTCTCTTCTACTGGGGTATCCTCATTGACACTCGTATTTTGGAATAAAAAGAACCATTCTTTTCATTTTTGTATTACATTAGCAAAAGACATACTCTTTCCTATTCATTATTACTTTCTTGAATGTCATTGTGGATTTGGGTTTAAAATATTTGCATATCATTTCTGGGTGTTGCATCTTTAGCTCATTTAAAAATTGTGGGAAACCTATACACTGGAAGTCATGCCCAGCTAATGGTTGAAAAAATTGAATCATAGTACACACTGTCTTCTCTACACCAAACCACTAAAATAAAGTACTCATTTTCTTAAACAACATCCTACCTAGAAGAAGTTGTCAACGATCACACGATTAGAGGATTGACACTGGGCACCAAAATGGTTTCTCTGTCCATTAATTATCTCAGAGAAAGGACCTCCCTCACCAAAAATTTATCTAAAACCATCTTTAGTTGTTGGATTTTTGTAGGACACCTTTTATCAAACCAAAAACTCTACTCTATTCACAAGTCAGTCTTAAATGACATAAGTCAGAACATAAATTCCACCACATAGGATTTCACGTCTGCAAGTTTTTGTTTGATTTGTGTTTTGAGGTGTGAGATTGTATTCTCCATTATTCTTTCCTTTCACACTCCATAATCATAGTTGGTGTATGCTGACTCTTTCTGAGTGTGTTAGGGTTAATCATAGCCATACTCAGGTTTCTGGGTTGGTCTTTTATTTGATCTATATTACCAAATTTAATTTTTTCCAT
This sequence comes from Taxus chinensis, assembly GCA_019776745.2. Classification (NCBI taxonomy): domain Eukaryota; kingdom Viridiplantae; phylum Streptophyta; class Pinopsida; order Cupressales; family Taxaceae; genus Taxus; species Taxus chinensis. Next base: position 416,222,881 of record CM034154.1, read on the forward strand.
CTTTTCACAAATTTCATAGTGATTGGCATCAGTCTAGTGACCGTCATCAGTTTACTCATCTGACCGTCACCAGTTTACCTAATTGTTGTCGATTTCCTGCTATTTTGGTCATTTTAAAAAAAGTAGAATTCATCACAGTTCTATTCTTTTTAGGGTTTCTTCAATTACTTCATCATATCTTAGTGTCTTTGAAATCACTATCAAATTCCAAATATTCCTCCATTTCCATCATTTGTTTCCATTTATAAATATTTTTATTTTCCATAGTAACCAACATCGGTTCTCTTACTGGTATCGGTTACTCCCTGTCATTGACATTGGTTACCCTACCGCCGTCGGTTACTGTGTTTTAATTTTTCAATTAAAACAATGACCATATTTCACCTTCCAGAACTATTTTCTCCATTAATTTTTTTCTTTTGTGTCATCTACAAAGATCAGATTACCAGGTCTACTCTAACTCACATGGTTTTGACTTGTAGCCAAGCCAACTCCCTCGTATTCCACATTAGCTTTCAACCGCTCCCACCTAGCCCATCACCACCTTCCATCCTATCACCTATGGATCTCAGTTAGCCTATTATCATCAATAGCAGTGACAAGGAGTTCGCAAGACTCCTGGATTATAGTATTATTTAGCCTATTCATCCACTCAGGATTCATCAGGGAAGCTTGTATATGACATGCCTGTGTCCATTCCTCCTACCCTCGTATAAAATTTTACATCAGCTACTACGAGCTCGGAATTACTCTCTTCCACCTTACCACCTGTGGTGTCCCAAATTGACCCTATGTCATCGATATCTACTGCACCTGTGGTATCTATTGTGCATTTGAAATCAGTTACTCCTGTGGTATCAACCATTCTTTTATCAACCGTCTTGAGTGTAGATCTATTTACACCTGCCACCTCTGATATACCTATTGCATCTCATCCACCCATGGTGTCAGCATCTCATACTCCCTTCCAAAAAATTTTCCTCTCCATCCTGCAGTCTCTTCCTCCAATTACTACGAGGTTTGTTACATCCACTCCATCTACCTACACTTATCACTAACAACCCCTATTTCATCTATCGCTTATTCAGGATACTTGCCACCTGCATCTATTTATCCCTCATAATTTTTTTACTCAGCACCACCCTATATTAGGATGTCTCCCAAGTCATACCTTCATCATCTACCCCCTTATACTACAGGGGGTGCCCACTCATCACAACCTACTAACAATCTTATCAAAATGATGATGGAAAAGATGTAGACATTAGAAGCATTGTTCTCTGGCTCACATAATTTTCTAACATATGATGAGATTTGAAATGATCCCATTCACCAATCCATTCTGATTCATCCATACCCTTCGCATTGGGAAATTCCTAAATTCAACTGATTCAACAACAAAGAAGAACCACAATAACACTTTTGATCTTTTAAACATTGGTGTTATCTGATCGCTAATGATGATGATTTTCTGTTACAAATATTCCTAATGTCCTTGATAGGATTTGCATTGGATTGGTATAGTGGTATACCTAGGCACTCTAGTTACTCATTCAACCAAGTAGCTCAAGCTTTCCTAAGCCAATTTTTTATCAATATCATCAAGAAGACCACCATGATTGACTTGTACTAGACACGACAATACAAAGAAAAATCTATCACATATGTTGTTGCTCGTTGGCGAAGCCTAATCAACCATATCACATTTTAACTACCTCAAACAAATTTAATAAAATTGTTCATTAGGGATTGTGTTAGGCACATCTCACCAACTCTCCAAGTTCAAACCTTCTACACATTTGACGAGAAATTCACAATGGCCTGAAAAGTTGAAATTCGTGCCATTGAAGAAAAAAAGATAGAAATTTTGCAACAAGAATGCTACATTTAAATCCAACGATACCTCTTCTTCTTCCAAACCAAAAAATAATTATTCTAAAGCAAAATGATCTACCCACATGGTAGTTTTTAAAGCTGGCCCATCTCAACCATCAAACCAATCAAATCCTTCTTCCAAAATTTATCGTGTTCAGTATTTTTAGTTCAAGCGGGAGTAATGAAAATATAATCCCATAGGAGAACCCTATTATTTGGTTTTAGAAAAAAATCTAAAAGTTGGAGCCATCACTCTTCCACCAATCAAGCCACATACTAGTTTTTACCCCTCTCATCCTATGCCTGCATGGTAAAAATAAAATGATTATTGCAACTATCATTGCGTTAAAGGTCATAATGATAGTAATTGTATAAATTTCAAAAATATCATCCAAGAAATTGTTGGTTGGATATTTCTTCAATCCAAAATATTAGATTCAACCACAATAGATGGGATTAAATCCCTCCTCAAAGACAGGTGAGGCTGCCTGCTTATTACTAATCTAAAATACAACAAAAACAATATATACAGTATTCACACTAATCTAACCATTGGGGGTTGGGATAGAATCCCAAAATCTGCATTCACACGATTCAAAGGTATTGGTTTCGTAAATGAACTAGGTTAGAAACTATTACAATGAAAGAAGCACAATGGAAAGGAAATGAGAGAAACGTATTTTCTTTCGAGTAAACACAGAGCACGAAATAATCATACGAGCTTTAGATCATAAATATAATGTCTGAGATGATTAGAAACACTAAGATGCTATGCAAAGAATAGCTTAAGATCATGAACGTAAGAACAATGTCTTAAGAAAGATATATCCCACAACACAAAGTTTGCGAAATAATATCAACTCCTATTCTTTAAAATGATTGAACGAAAACACAAAGTTTTTCTTCTTTCCAATAGCTATGAATATTACAAAAATCTCGACCCTTTGGAATGCATAAGCATCCCTTATTTATAATAAAAGGAATCGAGAGAAAATAGGATAAATCCTAGAAAATAGTGTTCTTTAAAAAGAGTTCTATTTTGCTTGACTCTCACGTAGGAGACCAAGTCAAAATTTGCTTCCTATGTGATGAAACAAAAATGAAAAAGACATGTCAATTTCAAGATTGAAATGACATGAAACATTGAGACTTAATCTGAATCATCATCTTTCACTCCTTCATCTTTCTCTTCCTCAAGCTAAGACTGTTTGTTTCGAAATTCTTGGAACTTTCGAATTATGCCTTGCATTTCGATTTCATCAGGCGCAGTGGAATGATCATTCAAAACTTCGCAGGTTTCATGGGTATCACTAGCAATGCCGGGAAGCTTTTTCAATCCTTTTGCTGAGGTTTCTCAAGGCCTCCAAAGAATTTTCAATTCTTACAAACCGATCAATGATCTCAATATCAAATCCGTGCGTTGGCTCATGCTGAAATGACTCTTGGACTTGTTTGAAAAGATCATCTCCTGATAGGATACCTGAGTTTCCAACTGACACCTTTGGAAAAATCTTCAGCAACTCTTCTTCCAGATCACTTTTTCCATCAATCAATTTATCCCTTGATTCCCTCAACTTACCACAGGCTTCGTTGAGAATCTTCACCCTGAACCTGATGGCTTTAGTCAGCTGGAAATGCTTATCCGTATGTGGGATGACGCCTTCTTCTACCAAGAGATGTGATGGTATTTGCTTTAATACCTGGAGAGCTTCATAAGTCAAATCAAGATGTCTAATTTCTTGAGAGAAATCATCATCCATCTTCTCTCCATCCTTCTGCATGTCCCCCAAAGATTGATGAACTTTTACAACGTCTTGCATCACTTCCTTCCCCTGTTGGAGCAGCCTTTGGATCCATTCATCGACCACCCTTCCTTTTTTAGCAATCTTCTCAATTGTAGGTACTGATGAAAAATCGAATCCGACAGGGACAGAAGAAGATGGTATGGATTCAAGGGGTTTTGAGAGTTTAAGCAAAACCTCAGTCAACTGCTCCACTTTTCCTTTAAGCTCATCTCTGCTGTCTTTTGTTTCTTTCAACTTCTGGCACAACACGTTTGTGGCATCCCGTGCATCTTGTTGTGCCCCTTCTGCTGTCACTCTTCCTAGAGCCACCCTGGTTATCTGATAATCAGAGGCTGTTATGTCCTCTTTAGTTTTGTCAGTCACAGGAGTGGCGATCTCTGTGAACTTATCCCCTGAAGCGTCCACCAAAACCCTTGAAACTGTTTTAGGTTTCTTGGCTGATTTAGCAGTAGAAGCCTTGAGTGAGCTGAAATCAAAGGCTGGTATGGGTACAATCACCTTCCTCTTCCTCAGAGTTTTGCTCGAGTAGCCATTGCGGCGTATCAGAGGAAGTTGCCACTGTTGTAGAAGCTGGTATCCTACTCTCAAGGGGAGAAGATTCTACTAGTGAAGGGGGAATAGTTACCAATGTGGTAGTAGATCCGATAAAAAGAGGCACAGGAGGGGGCGTGTTGGTGATCACTTGGGTCCCAGCAGAGAGGGGTGAAATTCCAGAGAAAATACTGGCCATTATTGAAGAAGTTGATGGAGAATGAGGAGGTAGGAGTGGTTGTGAGGGAGGAGGCGCAGATTCAGACTCCAAAGCCTGGGATGCAAGAGATAAGGTCCCTTCAGTTGGGCAATCAACAAATGATGAAACCAGAGGCTGGCTTCCTTCTTCTTCCAAAGTAATTTCTCCTATTTCTGGTGGTGTTGGTGATTCTGGCACATCCACCGTTTCAACTGGAGAAATAATTGAAGAGATTTCTCTTTCTTTCCTCTTTTTGACAAACTTGACCTTTATAGGCCCCCTAGAAGATTTTTTGTCCTTTTCCTTTTTGGAGGGCCCCGCCTCTGAAGCAGCCAACTTTGAAAACTTATCATCTTTAAAACTCATTCCCCAAGAGGAGAGCCATGCTTTGGTGCGTGCTAGAATCAGAGCCGACCTATCTGTAATGGAGGCTTTTTCACTGATTGACCAATCAATAGGTGGGAAAACATATTGATCTTCATTTAGTCCATCATAGGAAAGATCCAAAACACTTTCATTGTCACTAGTACCTTCTGGTAAATCAGCAAGCTCAAGTGTTTGAATCTCAGCAATTGTCAATCTGCTATGATCCTTTCTGTGAACAACAACCTCATCACGTAGATCAATCCAAATGTCCTCTATGCTTGGCCTGTGCAGGTGCAGGGTTCCATACGCCCTGAGGACTCCTCGAATGTCAAACCCATCTCGGGGCTTCATATGCTTCTTCAACTTGTCCTGAAGCTCATGGATAACATTTTTAGCTTTCACCACTGTCAAACAAGTGTATCTTCCAATAGAAATTGGGAAGGATACAACAGCCTTATGTTTACTTTGTTGGAATTTATGGAAATCCAACAGTTGCCTAACCAATTCCATCAATATCAGTTTATCCCCTAGATATCGGGGCAGACAGAAAGGAATCCCCGAGTACATGACCACCCGAAGATATGTGAACTTCTTGAATTGTAAGAAGACACATCCCCATTTGGAAACTTCAGCCCAGGCCTCATCTGAGACTCTTGTCTTCCTCAATTCAGGGTTTAACCTGCAGATGTTTTCATAAAAGAAGGCATCATTCACCCTTCTGAATTGGTCTTGGGACCCTTTTCTCGTCAGTTGAGGGAAGTACTGATAAACATGGTTCACCATCCTGCTTCCCTTGGTATCCAACCCGGGATAGTTCCTCATCCCGGCCACTGCATATGTGACATATGAAGACATATAAAATTTCCCTGTGGACAAGACTGTTGTCATTTGGGAATCTATCTCATTACTAATGAGAGTGCCCCAATCAATCCCTTGCTGATTCTTCTTGATGGTGATCATGAATTGATACATCCACCCTTGGAAAACATTTGATTTGGGTAAGCCAAAAACCTGACTCAACAGAGTGATGATGTCATTGATTTCCTGGATGAAATCACTCCTGGGGATAAGTCTTGGAAATCTGGAGACAGCCGGTTTGGCCTTGATCAGGAACTTCTTATTTACATGCTTGATACAATCTTCCTGATCGTTATCCCAGGCTTTCTGAGCTGACTTGATATCCAACTCTCCATATTCTTCAAAATTGGGCAGTTTGAGGAGGTCATCAAAGTAACCTCTGTCCAATTTGATCACTACTTCTCCTGCCTGATTTCTCACAGAACGAGAAGCAGAGTCATAACTGGAAGCGCAGGCTAAGATGAATTCAGGGCACTGAGCGGACATGGGAAAACCCACTGCAAGAGGTAAGCCACTATCGGCTATCGATTTCATCCATGGAGTTTGGGAGGAACTCCTTACCCTACTCCAGAAATCCTCAATATCTATATTTCCGAGCTCTGTATCTCGGATGTCATAATTGCAATCGATATATGATGGAGACTCCACCTTTCTGAACTTGTATTTCATCCTTCCTGACTTCTCAGTCTTTTCTTGTGATGGACCAGGGTCCGACATGAAGGATTTCGAAGGATGAGAGTTTCAGAGATCAGGAGGTGTTGCACACTGTGAAAATCCTGACCTACTGGAGATGCCGGAAGAATGGAAGAGTCCGACACACTGAGGAGGATGTCGGGGAATCCAGAAAACCCGATGCGCTGAGGATGTCGGAAACTTTGGCACTTTGAAATGTCCCGGCACTTTGAAGATGTCAGAAACTTTGGAAGGCCCGACACTTTGAAGATGTCAGAAACTTTGGAAAGCCCGACACGCCAAATCTTCTGATATACTTCGGGTCTTTGATACTGCACAGCACCCTTCAAAACCCGAGAAGAGGGAACAGGGTTTTTGTTGAATTTAAAACATGCAAGTTCTTTCTTTACCATTCATGTACCAAACACATTTTAATTACAACAAAATTCTGGGGAAATAACACAAAGTGGTAATTCCAAAGAGATAAACCCTAAAACATAAACCCGGTTTAGAAAACAACCCCAAAAGGAAAAAGAATAAAAACCCCACAAACCTGGTAAGAAAATGGGAAGAATTCCATACGCAATCAATCCATAAAAACCATGAACAAAGAATGGAGAGAGAGATACCTTCAACCAGAGTAAGGAAAGATTGAAAATGGGCAATTCAATCGGGCACAGGTGAGTTTCAGGTTTCGAGGTTGGAGGAGCATGCACGAAAATCCACGAGTTAAAAATACGTCTGGTAAAAATGACGTGGAAATCCACATATATATAAGAAAATTTACAATTAATACACTTCGGCTGGCACGTGCCAACTCACCCGACAACTCGGCATTAACGCCATGTCAGCATGCTCGGGAGGTCCGAAAACCCGACACAAAGGTGTTTAGAGAAATTCAGGTTTCGGGTTGCGGGAAACAATCGACGCAAAGCATGAGATGTCTAGATGCTTCAAAGTTCTGAAAACCCGACATGAAGGACTAAATCAGACTTCGGGTATCGGAAGACAGGCGACACGGAACATGTTTCGGATAAGGCATGTTCCGATGCGCCGAAGGTCTGAAAACCCGACATGACTTACTTGAAGCGGGTTTCAGGTTTCGGGGAACACAAGACATAAAGCATTCAAAACACATGTTATCCTGTTTATGAAACCCGAAAACCTGATTTTCTCTCATAAAGGCAATTTTGCAAAACCAGCTTAAAAATTTCGTAGGGTTATCTGATAGTTTTGGTGTAAACTCAAAACTGAGATAACAGCTGGCTCCAGCTGGGGACTTTCTTTGTGATACCAAAGGAAGAGAACTCAGAATCTCTGGTTTTATCCATTGGGCTACGGAGTCAGAAAAGAAGAAAACTGAAACAAAACAAAACGAAGAAAGAAAGAAAACCAAAAGCAAACACACAACAAAAAGTAAAGTATGTACAATGCAAGAGAACATCTTGCATTAGTGATGGAACAACTTTAGATGTTGTCCGCTGAAAGGCAAAGGGAGTAACCCTCCATCCAGATATGATAGAAGGAAACTATTTTCACCATTCAGCTCATGGATCTTGAAAGGTCCTTTCCACAAAGAATCGAACTTCCCGTGCATTCCTTTCTGCTCCCTCCTCTTATCCCAAAGCAACACCAGGTCTCCAATCTGGAAATTACGCTGCTTTGATTTCTTGTCAAAAATTTTCTTCACTCTACTCTGATGATCTGTGATGCGATCAACCACCTTGCTTCGTTCCTCTTCTAGCCTGGCTAGGTACATAACCCTCTTTTCAATAGAATTTTGAAAATCTGCATCTTCAACTGCTTTTGCCAACTGTAAGGCTGGAAATTCTACTGAGATAGGAATCTCAACATCAATCCCGTACAGTACTTGGAAAGGGGACATTCCTATAGCTCACTTTGGGGTAATCCGATCAGCCCACAACGCGTCATACAATGCTTTGTGCCATGTCCTCTGGTTTTCATCTACTAGTTTTCTAATTATGGTAACCAGGTTCTTGTTGCTGGACTCAGCTTGCCCATTGCCTTGGGGATAATAATCAGATGAGTGAGCCAAAGTGATGCCGAATCCATAGCAAAATTCTGTCATCTCATGCGACGAGAAATTAGAGGCATTATCAGCTACAATCTTGTGAGGCACACCGAATCTGACAATTATATTTTCTTTAAGGAACTTGCAAACAGCTTCAGAGGTTGCTTGCTTGATTGGTGCGGCTTCCACCCACTTGGTAAAATAGTCTGTAGCAGTCAGCACGTAATTATGTCTGGCACTGGAGGCAGGATTCAATGTTCCAATGAAATCAATTCCCCACTGGCGAAAAGGTTCTTCGATCACTACGGGCTTCAGGGGAAGAGCTGCTAACTTGGGACGACCAACGAAATGTTGACAAGCTTCACACTTGGACACCCACTCTGCTGAATCCCGAAAGAGAGTAGGCCAATAGTACCTAGCCCGTAGGATCTTATAAGCTGTTACAGAGGATGAAAAATGTCCTCCGCATGCTAGGCTATGGAAGGACTCTAACAACTTTACCTGTTGTGATTTATCAACACAACGCAGGAAAACACCATCAATACCTTTCTTGTATATTCCGTTATTCCACAAAAGGTATTTTACAGATCTCAACTTGACTGTCCTCTTCTCCTTAAGGCTTAAATGTGGGGGGCATTCACCATAAGTTAGAAAGAAAGCAATATCCGTGTACCACTCATCATTTGTACTTACGAAAAGCACCATGGGCAGCTCTGAAGAAGTATCTTGAGTCTTTTCACACTCTGCTTCAGCATGATTTTCTGCAATCAATTGGCACAGGCCCCTTCCTCGTACCAACTTGGTAGGTCTGATGTCCAAGTCGTACTCCTGAACTTTAGCTATCCAAGTACCTCGTTGACTCCCCAGCTCTTGTTGAGTCAAAATGGATTTAACGGCAGTGTCGGGAACGAGAACGAGGGTATGGGAATTCAGCACATAGTACCTGAAATGTTTCACCGCTCGTACCACTGCATAGGCATGCTTTTCAATTGGTGACATCTTTAATTCATGTTCCTTCAATGGGCAGCTCATAAACGCGATGGGAGCTTCAATGCCTTCCCCATTCTCCTGCATCAGGATGGCTGACACTGTGTGAGCAGAGGCGTAGCTGTACATGATGAAATCTTTTTTGAAGTCTGGACATACTAGGATAGGAGCGCAAGCAACTGCTCTTTTGATCTCATCGAACGTAAGTTTCCCTTCTGTACTCCATCGAAATGGAACTTTTCCTTTCATCATCCCAAGGATATCCTTGGTTTTGTCAGCGAAATCAGGTACAAACCTTCTTAGGAAATTAACCTTTCCGAAGAAAGAATGAACTCCAGTTTTACTTGTGGGTAGGGTAAGGCTCTGAATGGCCTTTACCCTTTCTGGGTCAATTTTGGTTCCTTCTTTAGTCACAATATGACCCAGCAGCTTTCCTTCCGTCACTCCAAACATGGACTTCTTGGGATTTAATGAAATCCCATGACGCCTGCATCTCAAAAGTACTTGCTCTAAATGATCATAATGATCACTCCATTTTTTGGAGAAAATGGTCAAGTCATCTAAATACACAACTATGACCTTGCCCATCAGGTCTCTGAATGCCAAGTCCATAGCTCTCTGAAAAGTGGCTCCAACGTTGATCAAGCCGAAAGGCATCCTCCTGTAAGCAAAGGTACCCCATGGGGTTGTGAAGGCCGTCTTGTGTTGATCCTCCGTAGTTACCTCAACTTGATTATATCCTGAAAATCCATCGAGCATGGATAGCATTTCTGATCCAGTAACAGTTTGTAATACCTGATCCATGATAGGCAAGGGATAGTTATCCTTCAGTGAGGACTGATTCAGGTTCCGGAAGTCAACACAGATTCAGATTTTGCCATTCTTCTTCCTGACAGGGATGATGTTAGCAATCCAAGTGGAGTGATGGATTGGAAAAATAATCCTAGCATCTAACATCTTCTGGATTTCCGCAAGGATGGTTCCTGAGATCTTGGGATTGTAATGTCTTTGCTTTTGTCTGTACGGCTTCACATCAGGCTTCAAAGGGATACTGTGTTGTACGTCTTTGGGCTTGAAGGATTTTAAATCTGCATAAGACCAGGCTAACACATCCATGTATCTCTTCAGAAGTGAAGTGAATCTTGCTTTCTCTTCAGGGGAACAACATTTCCCAATATTCACCATCGAGGTTGATCAGACGAACCTAGATTGATTTGATCTACCTCCGAAGAAGAAGCTCCTTCAACTTGCCTTTTGTTTTGAATGAAACGATCATGCTTGTCAAACAAACCCTCCAGAGAAACCAAACCTTTTGGTATCTTGTTGCCTTTAAGCTGGATAAACTCACCATCAACCTCTTGATATGGATCTGAGATAGTTTCACGGAAGGCTGATTCCGAACCTTCAAAGTATAACTCACTGAAATTGTCAGCCTTTTCTAGAAAAGCCAACACCTGTTGATCATCATTGAACACTTGCCAGTGAGTCACATTATCTGGGATACTGGGACGGTACACAATCTCAATAGTGTACGTATCTTGCTTGAACTGAGGATGAGGAAGAAGGAGGGATGCAGACACGGCCAAAGAATCAGCCTTGTCATTATAATCTCTCAAAACTGCCTTAATAGAAAATGCATCAAAGCATTCTATACTATCCCAAACTTTGTTCCTGTAATGTCTCAAGTGATCATTTTTCACCTGATAGATTCCCCTGACCTGGTTGACAATCAGCTCCGCATCCCCCTGAACCTTGAGATTTTGAATTCCCTTCTGTCTGGCCATTTCTAATCCTAATAACAGGGCTTCATATTCAGCCGTGTTGTTAGTATTATCAAATTGCAACTTGTAAGCTGATGGGAAAATCTCAGAATTAGGAGATATAAGAACAACACCAGCGCCTGATCCGGTGGTTGAGCAGCTACCATCGAATTCGAGGGTCCAAATAGCATTAGGATCTTCTTCCTTGACATCTACAGTGGGTATCTCTGAAGTCATGAAATAATTTCCGAAGCTAGCATCTTCGAAAAGAATTTGAGCTTTAGGATCATCTGATTTAGTTACCAAATACCTCACCTGCGGTTCAGGATGGAGAACCTGATGAACCCCATTGACTGGGATCTTAGCTTTGGTCCAATCCATATTAATCTCTCCTCCGACGTCTTTACAAAAACCCCTACCCAAGAGGATACCGTAAGCTGCAGGGATGTCAGCAACTAGAATGGTCATTTTCACTCTCTTTTCTGGGAAAGCAACAAATGCGAACTATGCATCTTTGATTTGACCAATCAAAGGAACTTGTTTGGTTTCCATAGAGTAACACCATCCATATGACTTAGTTAAAGTAAGCCCAAGGGCATGGGCTACTTTTGCGGGCATAACATTATCGGAGGCCCCTGAGTCGATGATGCAATTGCTGAGTTTAAACCCATTTATAAGTAAAGACAAATAAAATGGTTCAATCTTTCCCGAAGAAGAAGCAGAGGTCAGATTGTTCTGAGATGGGGATTGAGTAGGATTTGGAAGGAGACCTTTTGAAGGTGATGGAACAGCCACTTTACTTCTGATGAATTTGGCAAGTTTTTCGAACTGTTCAGGATTTGACTGAAGGTATTCTGCTTCCGACATTTGGATTTTGGTTCTCTTTGCATGATCAACAATGTCAAAAGCAGTATAAGAAGGGGTGATGGTAGGCTCAGTTCTAATCACATGGGCTTGTGCTGAGGCACTGATCTTAGGAGAAAGAGAATAAGGAGAAATTGCCTTTTTGGTGACCTCTCTTTCAGTTTGTGCTGAAATAGGAGTACCTCTCTTAACTATGGCTACGGGAGGTTCCTTATTCTTCTCCTTAGTGTTTTCAAGAGGTTTTCTTGGATTCTGAGATTGGGATCGAGTGAAGACAGCAAATGACTGACCATCTGGCACACATTCATCTTCATCGTATTCCAAATACCCAATGCTGGAGTCGCCAGCCGAATCGTCATAAGACTCATCGGCATATCCTGAAGCTTCAAAAGCCTCCGGAGAATCTTGTTCTTCTGGTTCTTCATCTTCTTCAACTATTTCTACTGCTGCATTGATGGGAGGAGCTTCAATTGCTAGCCTCGGTTGAGCAGGAGTTAATCGCGGCCTATCCCTTGCAAGTGCACCATTGTTGTTATTGAAATTCCGTCTAGGGATATCCCGATACGGAACATTGTTCACCTGCTGAGACATTTGCTTTTTTAAAGCGATCAAATCATTAGCCATTTTCTGAAACATAGGATCAGTATTACCTTGAGAAGAACCTTGATTTTTGAGTTTGGGTATGTCTTTCTTGATTCTTCCGGCCAAAATAAGATCATCTTCTATTTCAATAGCTGTTGACTGAGCAACAGCCAAATCTGGGATAACCGACCTTCTTAATAAAAAGCTCACATCAGGAGGCTGAGCATTAATGAAGAAGCATTTCTGATTCTCCAGAGTTGGAACAGCTATCTCCAGAATCTTTCGAATCAGTTTATTAAACTTTGCCACGAAGTCCCGCATGGGTTCATGAGATTCCTTCTTCATATGAGTAAGTTGAGCTAACAAGGCATGAGAATCTTTGGCTGGTTTGAATCATGCTTCGAACTTGGTCCGCATGGTAGCCCAATTTGTGATGCACGCATTCGGAAGATGATAAAACCATTCAGCTGCTGCACCATGCAATGTTTCAACAAAAAGTCGAACAGAAACATCTTCGTGAGCTACTCCAAGGACGCCGCACGCTACAAAGAAAGATGCAACGTGTTCATCAGGATGCTGCTTCCCATCCCCATTGAATTTGGGAATGTTTTTACGTGATCCATGTGGTAACTCATGCAATGGTGGAGTTAAAGAAAGAGGACCAATAACTGCGCCCCAAGGCACAGGTTGCACTGCCATCCTTCTGAAAAGAGTGCGTATAGGGATCCGAGTATCAGACAAGAGTAATGCATGACAAGTTGCAGACGCTTCCCGTTCCATGGGGATCCAGTTTCTCTGAACAGGTGAAGAACTTCTGGTTCGGTTAGAAACAATGCTGTTGGGGGACAGGCTGAAATTGTGCTGTTGCAGCAACTCAAAGAGTGGGTCAATTTCACCTTGGGCTCGGTGGGACCGAGTGAAGATCTTCCTGGCCAGCTTGAACTGGGAAAGAGACCTTTAAAAATAAGGCAAATACGGAGTCGCCAGACACCAAGAGGATAAGCTTTATACTATAAATCCGTATTCCCCAGCGGAGTCACCAAAAACTGTTGGTTGGATATTTTGTCAATCCAAAATATGAGGTTCAACCACAGTATATGGGATTAAATCCCTCCTCAAAGACAGGTGAGGCTGCCTACTTATTACTAATCTAAAACACAGCAAAAACAATATATACAGTATTCACACTAATCTAACCATTGGGGTTGGGATAAAATCCCGAAATCCACATTCACACGATTCAAAGGTATTGCTTTCGTAAATGAACTGGGTCGGAAACTATTACAATGAAAGAAGAACAATGGAAAGGAAATGAGAGAAACGTATTTTCTTTCGAGTAAACACAGAGCACGAAATAATCATACGAGCTTTAGATCATAACTATAATGTCTGAGATGATTAGAAACACTAAGATGCTATGCAAAGAATAGCTTAAGATCATGAACGTAAGAACAATGTCTTAAGAAAGATATATCCCACAACACAAAGTTTGCGAAATAATATCAACTCCTATTCTTCAAAATGATTGAACGAAAACACAAAGTTTTTCTTCTTTCTAATAGCTCTGAATATTACAACAATATCGACCCTTTGGAATAAGCATCCCTTATTTATAATAAAAGGAAACGAGAGAAAATAGGATAAATCCTAGAAAATAGTGTTCTTTTAAAAAGAGTTCTATTTTGCTTGACTCTCGCGCAGGAGACCAAGTCAAAATTTGCTTCCTATGTGACGAAACAGAAATGAAAAAGACATGTCAATTTCAAGATTGAAATGACATGAAACATTGGGACTTAATCTGAATCATCATCTTTCGCTCCTTCATCTTTCTCTTCCTCCAGCTGAGACTGTTTGTTCCGAAATTCTTGGAACTTTCGAATTATGCCTTGCATTTTGTTTTCATCAGGCGCAGTGGAATGATCATTCAAAACTTCACAGGTTTCATGGGTATCACTAGCAATGCCGGGAAGCTTTTTCAATCTTTTGCTGAGCTTTCTCAAGGCCTCCAAAGAATGTTCAATTCTTACAAACCGATCAATGATCTCAATATCAAATCCATGCGTTGGTTCATGTTGAACAGACTCTTGGACTTGTTTGAAAAGATCATCTACTGATAGGATACCTGAGTTTCCAACTGACACCTTTGGACAAATCTTCAGCAACTCTTCTTCCAGATCACTTTTTCCATCAATCAATTTATCCCTTGATTCTCTCAACTTACCGCAGGCTTCGTTGAGAATCTTCACCCTGAACCTGATGGCTTTAGTCAGCTGGAAATGCTTATCCGTATGTGGGATGATGCCTTCTTCTACCAAGAGATGTGATGGTATTTTCTTTAATACCTGGAGAGCTTCATAAGTCAAATCAAGATGTCCAATTTCTTGAGAGAAATCATCGTCCATCTTCTCTCCATCCTTCTGCATGTCCCCCAAAGATTGATGAACTTTCACAACGTCTTGCATCACTTCCTTCCCCTGTTGGAGCAGCCTTTGGATCCATTCATCGACCACCCTTCCTTTTTTAGAAATCTTCTCAATTATGGGCACTGATGAGAAATCGAATCTGACAGGGACAGAAGAAGATGGTATGGATTCAAGGGGTTTTGAGAGTTTAAGCAAAACCTCAGTCAACTGCTCCACTTTTCCTTTAAGCTCATCTCTGCTGTCTTTTGTTTCTTTCAACTTCTGGCACAACACGTTTGTGGCATCCCGTGCATCTTGTTGTGCCCCTTCTGCTGTCACTCTTCCTAGAGCCACCCTGGTTATCTGATAATCAGAGGCTGTTATGTCCTCTTTAGTTTTTTCAGTCGCGGGAGTGGCGATCTCTATGAACTTATCCCCTGAAGCGTCCACCAAAACCCTTGAAACTGTTTTAGGTTTCTTGGCTGATTTAGTAGTAGAAGCCTTGAGTGAGCTGAAATCAAAGGCTGGTATGGGTACAATCACCTTCCTCTTCCTCAGAGTTTTCTCGAGTAGCCATTGCGGCGTATCAGAGGAAGTTGCCACTGTTGTAGAAGCTGGTATCCTACTCTCAAGGGGAGAAGATTCTACTAGTGAAGGGGGAATAGTTACCAATGTGGTAGTAGATCCGATAAAAAGAGGCACAGGAGGGGGCATGTTGGTGATCACTTGGGTCCCAGCAGAGAGGGGTGAAAGTCCAGAGAAAATACTGGCCATTATTGAAGAAGTTGATGGAGAATGAGGAGGTAGGAGTGGTTGTGAGGGAGGAGGCGCAGATTCAGACTCCAAAGCCTGGGATGCAAGAGATAAGGTCCCTTCAGTTGGGCAATCAACAAATGATGAAACCAGAGGCTGGCTTCCTTCTTCTTCCAAAGTAATTTCTCCTATTTCTGGTGGTGTTGGTGATTCTGGCACATCCACCGTTTCAACTGGAGAAATAATTGAAGAGATTTCTCTTTCTTTCCTCTTTTTGACAAACTTGACCTTTATAGGCCCCCTAGAAGATTTTTTGTCCTTTTCCTTTTTGGAGGGCCCCGCCTCTGAAGCAGCCAACTTTGAAAACTTATCATCTTTAAAACTCATTCCCCAAGAGGAGAGCCATGCTTTGGTGCGTGCAAGAATCAGAGCCGACCTATCTGTAATGGAGGCTTTTTCACTGATTGACCAATCAATAGGTGGGAAAACATATTGATCTTCATTTAGTCCATCATAGGAAAGATCCAAAACACTTTCATTGTCACTAGTACCTTCTGGTAAATCAGCAAACTCAAGTGTTTGAATCTCAGCAATTGTCAATCTGCTATGATCCTTTCTACGACCAGCAACCTCATCACGTAGGTCAATCCAGATGTCTTCTATGCTTGGCCTGTGCAGGTGCAGGGTTCCATACGCCCTGAGGACTCCTCGAATGTCAAACCGTCTCGGGGCTTCATATGCTTCTTCAACTTGTCCTGAAGATCATGGATAACATTTTTAGCTTTGACCACTGTCAAACAAGTTTATCTTCCAATAGAAATTTGGAAGGATACAACAGCCTTATGTTTACTTTGTTGGAATTTATCGAAATCCAATAGTTGCCTAACCAATTCCATCAATATCAGTTTATCTCCTGGATATCGGGGCAGACGGAAAGGATCCCCCGAGTACATGACTACCCGAAGATATGTGAACTTCTTGAATTGTAAGAAGACACATCCCCATTTGGAAACTTCAGCCCAGGCCTCATCTGAGACTCTTGTCTTCCTCAATTCAGGGTTTAACCTGCAGATGTTTTCATAAAAGAAGGCGTCATTCACCCTTCTGAATTGGTCTTGGGACCCTTTTCTCGTCAGTTGAGGGAAGTACTGATAAACATGGTTCACCGTCCTGCTTCCCTTGGTATCCAACCCGGGATAGTTCCTCATCCCGGCCGCTGCATATGTGACATATGAAGACATATAAAATTTCCCTGTGGACAAGACTGTTGTCATTTGGGAATCTATCTCATTACTAATGAGAGTGCCCCAATCAATCCCTTGCTGGTTCTTCTTGATGGTGATCATGAATTGATACATCCACCCTTGGAAAACATTTGATTCGGGTAAACCAAAAACCTGACTCAACAGAGTGATGATGTCATTGATTTCCTGGATGAAATCACTCCTGGGGATAAGTCTTGGGAATCTGGAGACAGCCGGTTTGGCCTTGATCAGGAACTTCTTATTTACATGCTTGATACAATCTTCCTGATCGTTATCCCAGGCTTTCTGAGCTGACTTGATATCCAACTCTCCATATTCTTCAAAATTGGGCAGTTTGAGGAGGTCATCAAAGTAACCTCCGTCCAATTTGATCACTACTTCTCCTACCTGATTTCTCACAGAACGAGAAGCAGAGTCATAACTGGAAGCGCAGGCTAAGATGAATTCAGGGCACTGAGCGGACATGGGAAAACCCGCTGCAAGAGGTAAACCACTATCGGCTATCGATTTCATCCATGGAGTTTGGGAGGAACTCCTTACCCTACTCCAGAAATCCTCAATATCTATATTTCCGAGCTCTGTATCTCGGATGTCATAATTGCAATCGATATATGATGGAGACTCCACCTTTCTGAACTTGTATTTCATCCTTCCTGACTTCTCAGTCTTTTCTTGCGATGGACCAGGGTCCGACATGAAGGATTTCAAAGGAAGAGAGTTTCAGAGATCAGGAGATGTTGCACACTGTGAAAATCCTGACCTACTGGAGATGCCGGAAGAATGGAAGAGTCTGACACACTGAGGAGGATGTCGGGGAATCCAGAAAACCTGATGCGCTGAGGATGTCAAAAACTTTGGAAGGCATGGCACTTTGAAGATGTCAAAAACTTTGGAAGGCCCGACACTTTGAAGATGTCGGAAACTTTGGAAGGCCCGACACGCCAAATCTTTTAATATACTTCGGGTCTTTGATACTGCACAGCACCCTTCAAAACCCGAGAAGAGGGAACAGGGTTTTTGTTGAATTTAAAACATGCAAGTTCTTTCTTTACCATTCATGTACCAAACACATTTTAATTACAACAAAATTATGGGGAAATAACACAAAGTGGTAATTCCAAAGAGATAAACCCTAAAACATAAACCCAGTTTAGAAAACAACCCCAAAAGGAAAAAGAATAAAAACCCCACAAACCTGGTAAGAAAATGGGAAGAATTCCATACGCAATCAATCCATAAAAACCATGAACAAAGAATGGAGAGAGAGATACCTTCAACCAGAGCAAGGAAAGATCGAAAATGGGCAATTCAATTGGGCACAGGTGAGTTTCGGGTTTCGAGGTTGGAGAAGCATGCACGAAAATCCACGAGTTAAAAATACGTCCGGTAAAAATGACGTGGAAATCCGCATATATATAAGAAAATTTACAATTAATACACTTCAGCTGGCACGTGCCAACTCACCCGACAACTCAGCATTAACGCCATGTCAGCATGCTCGGGAGGTCTGAAAACCCGACACAAAGGTGTTTAGAGAAATTCGGGTTTCGGGTTGCGGGAAACAATCGACACAAAGCATGAGATGTTTAGATGCTTCAAAGTTCCGAAAACCCGAGACATGAAGGACTAAATCAGACTTCGGGTATCAGAAGATAGGCGACATGGAACATGTTTCGAATAAGGCATGTTCCTGATGTTGACGAAGGTCTGAAAACCTGACTCGACTTACTTGAAGCGGGTTTCAGGTTTCGGGGAACAAAAGACATAAAGCATTCAAAACACATGTTGTCCTGTCGGTAAAACCTGAAAACCTGATTATCTCTTATAAAGGCAATTTTGCAAAACCAGCTTAAAAATTTCATAGGGTTATCTGATAGTTTTGACGTAAACTCAAAACTGAGACAACATAAATGATAGATAGTATAGATCTCGTATTGGATAACCCTAACACACTAGCTAATTAGAACCTTCACATATTCAAGAATTTTTTCCCAAATCACACCTAGTCATCTAACCAAACCAAAAAACCTTCTACTAATGACAGTAATGTTCGTGAGGTTCATGTTGTTTTCGACATGATACCAAATCTTCCTCAATTTCTGCCTACTCCATCTATCGGTTAGATTCTTGCAATATATCCTTCATGCATGGAGGAACTTGTTTCATCTTCTCCTTTACCCACAAAGGATTCTCCCTTATCTCCCCCTTCACCCATGGAGGAGTCCACTATACCTATCGATGTAGTTTCCCCACGCACCCCTCAAATTGACAAACAAATTACAATATTAAATATCCTACCAATGGGAGAGTCATGCTTACCTTCCTCTTCACCACAATATGAACTACCTCATCCTACTTGTCATCTCCCTTACCCATAGGGGATCCATTAGAAGAACTACTTCCTATTGAGGACAATTCTCCATTGGCTTTCAAAGATCATGTTTATTTTCTCTTGGCTCTTTTACCCAATGAGTCTGAAGCCAACCATTTCCCTGTCTCATAGACATTATTTACAGGGATTAGTACTAAATCAACATGATTCCCCCTACAATGGTGCCATTTTCATGTTTGGATGACTACCTAGATTATGGTGAAAATTCTATGTTTTGGGGATGCCTTCAGTTACCTTTTTCAACTCAGATGTAAATGTTGTATGATGATACTTCAACGATCTATCCAAAGGTGTTTTAGACAACAAAACCAACCATGACCATGCCAGTTGTAGCAACATATTCTTCATCACCCTCGCCCACACCTAAAACCTTACCCTTGACTAAATTTTTTCCAATGCCTAAGACCTTACCTACATCCATATCTTCCTCTGAGTGCAAACCCATTACCACCTTGGGAGTCATGCCGACATCAATCCTAGTCCAACCCCCTATCAAACTAGATTCAGCCACGTCCTCAAAAGTGAGTGAAAAGACTATTCCCCCACCTAAGAGGAAGACCAAACATCTTAGGTGACATAAAATGGCTTCACCTACTACCCCTCTGTCACCTTCAGCACTTCCATCTATCCTAGGGCCCCACCCATCAACCTTATCCAAGAAACCTCCTACCCAAGGTAAACTAAAAGTACAACAGCCCACCTCCTTGTCACAATCCTCTGTTACACCCAAATTACCTACACATATTACACATTTTCCATCACCTACATCCTTTCTACTACCTATACCTACACTAATTCCAGTATCCTCATCATTACCTATGATATTACATTCTCTTCAACCAGTACCTTCCACCTTGCCTCTTCTCACAGCCCTCACCACACCTCCATTATCGCCTTGGCTAACCCATCCCCTTTCGCCATCTACCATCCCTTCTACATCATACACTTCTCCTTCACCTTTACCCAATAAGGTGAAACCAAATTCCAAAAATCCACTGCTCTCTAAATAGGTAGTTAAACCTACAACACCTTCAACCGGTAGTTCATTTGCCACATATTTACTCAAGAAGGTGCAATCCAAACCTAAAAATGTACTACCTACTAAATACATAGTCAGAATAACTCAACCTCCTCCACCTTCTGTGGCACCTCTCCCACAAAAATCACCCACATTTCCATCTAGACCCAAAATTACTTCCCATTGTGATCCATTGGTAGGGTCTTACACCAAAATCTTAGCTAATCTTTTAGAAACCTCTTTCATCACATTACCACCACTTAGACCTTACAACCCACTCAAATGTAAACCAGAAGGGTTTGATGATAGAAAAATTTGTGCTTACCATCATGTGCAAGGGAACGATGTGGAAAACTATAAGGCTCTTAAGAATGTTCCTATCCAACTATGTCCTCTTGAAGAAAATTTTGATGATGATGATCTTTTAGATGAGTACCCTATTTCACCTTCACCTCTCACCACACAACCTCATCTTGTACCTCTTCAATGACCTTCATCTCCCCCTCCACAAAATTTATATCCTCCAACATTTGAGATCAATATGGTCCGCATAAGTGAGCTAGCCAAACCTCCACCCAAATGCCAATATGCTTCATTCTTTTCACAAAACTAGTATATGCCCTCACCATATTTTTTCTTTTCTTTTCGCTACACCTATCATGACTCACTTTCTCCTTTACCACATATTAATATGATTAACATAGCCACCCACAACTAGAAATACAAAGGAAAGGAGAAAACAACCGGCCCATCCACCACTCTTTTACCCAATATCCCATCTACACCTACACAAAAAATCACCATTCGTGGACCCACATACCTTATTTATGCCAGGGTTTCCCATTGTACAATTATTAAAAAATTGCACCAATCTCCCCTCAAAATGTCTTTGTACAACCTGTTCTAAACCTCTGAGTCTCATCAAAAATCCCTCATTAAGGTTCAACAATCTATTGAGGTTTTTTATAATGACCCTACTCCTGTGGCATCCATTATCACTCCTCACCATGTGGTCTCTTTCACCACTTCATCTGTTTCCTCTACACCCGCAACCACTCATCAAGTAGCCGCTCTTATTTTCTTTGACGATGAGAATTTACCTCTCCAATTAGATGATCCTGATCCCTCCCTATTCATTTCCTTCTACATTGATAATATACGTGTTATGATCGATGGTGGTACCAATATCAACATCATTTCTTCCCATGCATATAACCAAATGTGCATCCCTGCCAATTACATGCATAATAACCTAGTTATGCTGTATTCATTCAATGATGCCACAACTTCCACCCTTTGCACTATCATTCCTCACATTCATGTGGGTCCCCGTACCATTATGAAATTATTCTATGTCCTAGAGGGGGAATTATAGTACAACATATTGCTTGGTCAACCTTGGATCCATGCCATGGTTTGTGATCCTTCAACATTACACTGTTGTTTAAAATTTGAACATAAAGGACACAAATATACCATTCTAGCCAACCCTTCACCTTTAAAGACCTATAACATGTTGTATCAACCCAATTATGTCCTTATACTAGTTAAGGCATCTACCACCGCTGCTACGTCCCCTTCACCCATGGCCCCATCTACCAATGTCGCCACTACCTCTTCCACAAATAACTCCTCTATTCCCAATGTTTCCATAACTTCTACATCTAACCCATCATTCAACCAATCTACTTGTCAACCAATCAATGCATCCATTCCCACTACCCACATATCAACTATTGATCCCTTAGAAGGTGTTTTTCAATGCGTCACTCTGAGGGAGTACCAAATTTATAATATTGAAACGTTCCTAAATCCTTAAGAGTATGGTAAACTTCACAAACATCCCCATTGTAAAAAAATAGGAGAAAATTAAACAGGGAAAATTTTCTCCTAATTGGCTTTGACCCTATATCAGTACTCATACCTATAGATCATGTGCTTATCGTTTGTCTTCACTCAAAGGTAAACCCAAACCTGAGCCCCTCAATGCATTACATCTTCAACCATTATATTGTTGAATCAAGTCCTATATCACCTTATGTCTATTAAACACTTGTCCCTTGAGCACCATTCACCTTCCACTTACCTATTTTAAGGATCAACAACTAAACAAGACTCATGTGATTACCCGTCACTTTTCAGCCTTATCTTCAATATGAGCACCACAACTCTATTGATGACATGATTCTCATGGATACTTTTCATCCTTTTTAGGATGGAATCCCATGGTCATTAATCACTTAAAAACTCTCTTCCATAGCAAACCCTTGTGTGCTATGGTTTTTTCTTCATAAAAGAAGCCTATTCTTCTCTATAGTCTTGTCCATGACCTAAAATTCTAAAAAAAATTCAAAAGTAATATACAATATTTTCAAATTCAAAAATCCTTGAGTCAAACTTCTCAAAAAAATATGAATCCATCAAAAAGGACATTTAATATTTCTATCTCATTGCTATAAATAGACTTCTACCTCAAAGGATAACTATACAAAGTTAGCCAATACTGTGCATAGTCTATCACAAAAAGAAGACTATTCCTACAAAAATAAAATAAAATAAAAATATTCTAAAGCTTCCTATATTGACCAGCTTCACAAAGACCTCAAGGAGATACTCTAATCATTCCACATAGACTTCCCACATCGATCAGTCTATAAAAACAAGCACAAAAAGAAAAAGATGAATTTTTCGTCATGGAATTGCCTATTTTGATCTTAGGTCTCTTGCCAAAGAGGCATGCTATCTCACACCAGGTTACACTCAACCAACTTCATTCACCTCACCTCATTACCTTTCTAACCTTCCACCTAATCAGGGGATGCTCTAAAAATGTGACATTTCATGATCATGTGACCTTCTTCATCCTTAGAATAGTCAATCATGTAACGCCTTTAGGGTTTTATGTTCATACGCCATCTTTGGTATGATAGACTTGTAATGGTTCTTATCAATTAGGTAGATTTTTTGTCTCCTCTTACCATTGACCTCTTTTCTTACTTATTGAATCTCCTACATAAGACTAGACAATTGCCACCTACATTTAAGAATTCCTCTTTCCCCAAAATCACCTATGCCTACTTGACCTAAATTCAACCATGCCTAAATAACCTAAACTCAACCATGTCTATGACCTAAAATAACCCATGCCTATTTGACCTAAATTCAACCATGCCTAAATGAGCTAAAACCACCCATGCCTATTTGAACTAAATTCAACCATGCCTAAATGACCTAAACTCAACCATGCCTATAACCTAAAATCACCCATGCCTATTTGACATAAATTCAACCATGCCTAAATGACCTAAACTCAACCAAGCTGTTATCCAATTTTGCACACATGGAAAGATTAGACAATGGGGTCGTATCATGTTCAAAATGAAATAATAATCCCAAGAACCCACCTTCGGTTATTAACGAGATGCAATAATTAAAAATAATTCCTAAATTACATATGAAGAGATCACCTAGCATCGAAAGGCACCCAGTTGATCTCAATGAAGAGTTCAGGGTCGAGTTGATAAAGAATCCGGTGTCAAATTGATAGTCATCTCAGAAATCATCTCGGTAGAGACTCTCAGTTGTAAGAGCTCAATGAGGTCTTGTTAATGCAAAATATAGCTCGTTGAAAATTGACAAATGAAGGAAACTCTATAAGGATCTCGGTAGAGATCAACGTAGGTGGTAACAAGAATGCCGGGCCAGGGTATAAGTGAATATAGTATATATATTTTCATTGACGTTGTTCAGACCTTCCTTGGCCAAGCATTCGGTGCACAGGCAGCAAGCATGTTGCGGTATAGTAAGAGTTATTTTGAGCACTTCCAACAAGCAGGTCACCCAACTACATTTTTATCTATTCAGCATCGAATGCATTCTCGAATTCGGGATTTTCCTTCAAAGATATTTTTATGAAAATCGATTAAGTGACAGTGAGGGTGTTACCGGGAGACTTGATGAAATTTATTACAAAGATTCTCTATCGAGACCTTACTTGTTTTACGATGCAACTCATGGAAGTGAATCTCATAGAGATGCGACTGTTTCATATCAGAATATTCATGAGGCACAATTTGCTTTGCAATTATATGAGCATCTTCAATGACTCACTAGATTGGCAAGCATAAAGGTTCCTGTTGAAATTATCACACCTTACAAGCTACAGCTAAAATGTTTGCACTGAGAGTTAATGTTATCCTCAAATCTGATGAAGGAAAACTCGGCAGGAGGAAAAATTAGGAGCACGATCATGGCAGACTAAGTAGGTAATCCTGCGCATGGGAAATATTTTACTATCTTGCCAAGGTTGCGTGGTGAAGCTGAGACCGGGGCCCATGGGTTAATTTGGCCAAGCCGTTATGTGGGGAAATGAGGCGAGAAATGCCAAGTGGGTTTTCCTGGATGGCAAGCCAAGGAAGAAATTCCATGCGGGGGAGATTCAGGTGAGCAATGCCAAGTGGAAATATTGGTTTCGTAAACCATGATCAAACTTCCGTGAATGGGAGAAATCTGATTAAACTGCCAAGCACGGAAATATTACGATGGCTATCCATCATGAGACTTCCGCACAGGCCATGTAAAAAGAATTCTGCGCATCTTGGAGTGGTCAGAGCACATTGTGCGAGTCACCAGGAGGATTAATAAGACAGTTGTGAATTGGAGCGAGTCATGGAGAAAACAATGCGACGTGATAGCAATTTCAGCGGAGGCTACAGGCCACTCATCTCATTATGCAGATATTTGTCAAATGATACCGAGTAACATGGCGAGTGGGGGTCAGTGCTTGCAGTTTGAATGCGTGGGAAAAGGATAATATTTCAGAATTTATCCTGAAGAATCACTCAGTTCACCACTGTGAGGAAAGAAAGTGGCTTCGTATCTCACCTAATGAAGGCGATGCGTTAATGGCTCAGTCGTGGCTTATATGCAAAGAGTTTGATGGGAAAGCAATGCTGAAAACTCCAGGACCTTCTCCTTGTCCTCTGTATAATTCTGAACTTGATGTGGTCGCGAGACAAACTCCCATGCACAGGCAACAGGCATGTTGCAGTACAGTAGAAGCCTTTTGAACGCTTCCAGCAAGCAGGTTGTCCAACTGTGGCTTATCCTTATTCTGAACTCGGATCTATGGAAGCTGCAGGAAACAAATATTCACTGCCGTGTACGATGGATTGGAGTCACACTGTTCGAGACTTCATAAAATTTTCCTGATTCAAGAGATAAAGTTTTATTACGGTGCAGAATGAAACGATTCATATTGCTCAGCACTTCTTCTCCTAGAAGTGAATTGAATGTGAAGGTCAACTTTGAAAATACCTGGTCAGCCGTTTTGTATGCCACATCTTTGTCACTTGTAAATGGTCTCTTTGAGAAAATCTGTGGGCAGTAGGCAATATTTATACCCTTCCATTATGTACGTCCAATTAGACAATAAAAAGTATTCTGTTACCACGTTCAGAGAAACTTGTTTTTTTACAATGGACGATTATACTGTAGTTAAAGCTAATTTTATCTAGCTTTATTTCTTTTAGCTTTGATCCAAGACTAAGGAAGAATTCATAGCATTGATACCTATACATTTTTCCAAGGTTCTCCTGGTTTCCCGAGTTGCAGATTGTAACATAAAGGATCTTTTTAGTTTATGAAAAAATGAGTATATGGTGTAGCTCATAGCTATCTATTCCATACTAGGATCCCAATAGTGGCATAATTGTTGGTTAGAGCCTAGATTGCAGAGTGCACTACCAAAATACCGAAGGGTTCTTTGGCCAAAAATCAGTCTCAAGGGTGTCTATCGACATGTTATGGGCATGAACCTGGGTCATCATCATGGCAACATTAGGTCTTTATTGGTAATGGCATTTTCTCATTGTTTGGAAGGTACAAATTGTGATTATTATGGCAAAACCAAAACATTATTACTACAAGTGTTATATGATGAGGAAGAATCCTGAGCATTGTGGTAAAACCATTCTTTTTAGAAATATTGGGTTAAGCTCGGTATTTAAGTGAGTTTGATCCCAGGAAAGGTAAGATTGTTTGCTGGATGAAGAGCTCGGTGACTTCGCAGTGAGCTCATGGTGATGTTTCATGAAGTTTGAATGAGGAATGCATAAATGGCCTCGAGTTAACTGAGGAAAATGATAAGAATCGAGTTTGATAGCTCACTATTCGAAGGACTCAATGCAAAAGAGCGTGATTACCAAAGTAAGGAAAGAGATAGTGTGGGGTTCAAAATTGATTGCAACACTGAGTTAGAGGATTCGAAACTCACCGAGTTGAGATTTGTGCAGACTCTATCCACATAGACCCCCCTCCTCTTCAAGTCAAACGGGTCAACGGGGGGTCCCAACATTATGTTAATTAAATTAATATTTTTATTTAAATATTTTAATAATAATATTTATTATTATTATTTAAATATTTTATTTAAATATTCTTTTAATTAATTGAGAAGACTAGGTCATCAGGCAATTAATGACCCATGATGGAACCTTCTCAGGTGGTTCAACTAACTGCAATAAATACATCATGGGCCTTCAATTTAGGAATGTAATTATGACCTTTCCTCTTCTTTCTCACATATTCTTCTATAAATGTAAGTTGGAAGCTCATTTCGAAGGGTTCCAATAGTTCAGACAAGTTGGACAGTTAGATATCTCAGGTGAGTGTATACTTTTCAAGAATCCTCTCTCTTCTGCAAGTTGTTCTTGTGTGTTGAGAGAACTTTCAAGCCTCCTCTTCAAGACTGTAATGGCAACTATTGCCTCTTCTGAATGTATGATGCATTGTGCATGTTATTGAAACAATAAAAGTGTGTGTTTTGTGACTAATCTCGGTCCTTTCTTCCTTTTATGCTTCTTTGTGCCTTTCTCGTACTTACAGGTACACTATGCAAGTTTAAGTTCTATTGCAGGTTCTTGGAGTTCTGTGCTTATCGAGTGGTGAAGTATTGTATGTAGTTGAGTTGTGGTGTCTGTTCACCCTTCTTGAGTTCATCCTTCTTCACTGGGAAACTGGTATATTTCTCAGTTTGATAAAGTTTAACAAAGGGAATGCTTGTCTCTTAGTTTGTGGTATCTTGTACCCTCTCTAAGTTGCAGTAGGTGAAGTTGAATTGTGGTGCACACACCCTCTTCAAATTAACCCTTCCTAAGTATGAAGACACCCTTTATTTGGTGCATCACCATCCCTAGTATAGTTTCATTTATGTAAATCTCTTTCCCTAAAACCCCATGAAAAGGTTAGCATAGGACTAGATATTCATTTTTGTTATACTAGGAGTAGTACAACACTTAGTTTAGGAAGAGGAAGCCGGAATTCTCCAGAGGTTCACCTCGAGCCCAAGTCCCACAGCTTGAGAGGTGATCCCATGTGTCCCAATTACACCGACTGTCCTATTCACATCATGGCCTTTCGGAGGGTGCAGTGATTTGGCGACAACAATTTTTCACACGCCCGGTGGGACATCACAGAAGTTAGAGTTCCATCTTTTAGAGGTGTCTCATTATCAAACAAGAAATCTTAAGCCACCATGCGACCACACACTATAATTTTTGACACACCCGGTGGGACATCACAGAAGTTAGAGTTCCATCTTTCAGAGGTGTCTCATTATCAAACAGGAAATCTTAAGCCACCGTGCGACCACACACAACAGTTTTTGGCACACCCGGTGGGACAGAGATGGTACTTCTCTTCTCACTTACACAAGTCAAAGTACCTTGCGACTTTATATCTCTGGATTCCAAATCTTAGTGCAGTAAATTATGTGAAGAATTCAGACAAGAGCTTCTTCAAAGAAAGGAAAGTATCAACATATCAAACTTTCCTTGTCTCCTCCAAAGAGAAGCAGAAGAGGCATTTCCACATCCCCAGTTACAGATTTACCTAGTAGGGGTCATTCAACTCCTCCTTACAGAATATTTCCTTCACCCAGGAACAATCAACCTTTCGTTGCTATGGCGAGGTACCAAGTTTTTCCCCCTTTCAATGCAAGCAGTCCTCTTATGTTGGCTCAACGTGACCCGATACCTGTTGCGGCACTCAAAAGTTTACCCTTCTACATGGGGGAAACTCACGTTACTCCAGTGGAGCATATCTTTGATGTAGCCAGCATCTATGCAGTACATAATATCACCGAAGACAACGTTGCAGTTAGACTTCTTGTAACCTCTTTCAAGGGAAAAGCGCTTCAATGGTTTCACGGGTTAGGTGTTGGCACTATAACCACTTGGGATGAGTTGGGAGAAAAGCTATGTAAACAATTCAAAGACAAAAGTGATCACCAATCACTTTTGGAACAACTTACTACCATAAAGAGAGCTTCCCAAGAATACATGAGTGATTTCAACTTCTGATTTCATAGGACTTGGAATAGGATTCCAGTGCTCATAAATCCTTCTGCACATAATGCATTCTTGTACTATTTACGAGCCTTGAATAGTGATGTAGCAGTTATGATCCAGTCCATGGGAGGGACTACACTTCCTGATGCTTACGAAGTTTCCATAAGTGCAGAGAATTCTTTGATTCAGGCTGGAAAGATAGCTCCATGACCACCAATGCCCTTTTATCCAGATCTTACGAATCATCAGGCTATCATTGCTCCTATTCCAGTAGACTCTAAGAAATCATTTCAATCTTCCCCTGCCTCTTCAAATGACCTATTTGAAGTCAAGTCACTACTGCAAAATTTTGGAAATGAGCTCGTTGCACTCCAAAGGCAACAATTTCAATACAATCTTCCGTATCAGCCACAAAATCAGCAATATCAAGCTAACCGTTCTCCTTTTCAAGGGAACAATCAGCCTCGAAATCAAACTACAAGTCAAGTTGCAAATGTCAGGCCCTTGAACTTTCAGAACCCTCTTGCAGCTAGCTCATCTAGAGCTATAGTACCTATTCAAAATAATCTAGTTCAAGACTACGAATGGTGTTATCCTTGCTCTCAACATCACAATCAAAATCTTTGTCCCAATGGGGTTCTTAGCCAGGCCCTTATGGTTCAAAGTGTATCTACCCCTTCAGATTTAACAAACAATTCATCTACGTAAGAAGCAGCAGATCAACCGCAGGCACCTGAAGAATCCACGTTGCTAAACTGGCAAGTAGAAGATTTTTGTGGGTTGAATATAGATTCTTCATCAGTGGCAGCAAACACTCGTTCCAAGAAAAGAGAAATGGAGCCTCAACCTCCTAAAGCTGATCTGGCATCCACTTCTCAACCTGGGTTTCAAATGGCAGTTGATAAAAATGTGGGAAAGAAATCACTAGAAACACCAGCTAGTCACACCGCAGGGAAAGATGGTTCTCCAGGCATCATGGTACCCAACAAACATTTTCCAAAGGAGGACCCCAATGCCCAAAAAAGTGTCATCAAAGTTGGAGAAATTCCCTTCAGCATAGTATAACAAATGAAGAAAACTAATTTGAGTGTTACCATGTGAGACGTACTCTCGATCCCTTCCCAAAGAAACCTGTTGTGAGAAGCTCTAAACATTTTTAGTACAACCAGCAGATCACCAAGCCATGGAGTGACAAATGCTACAAATTTGTGTCAACCGGAAGGAAAAATCATTCCTACAGCAAACAAACCACCGCCATTCTACATTTCCCTGATCATTGGCGACCACCTGGTACATAATTGTATGATCGATTTTGGTGCCAGTAGCTCTGTCATGCCGAAACAAATTACAGATGTACTAGGCATACAATATACGCCAGTTACAAGAGGGGTTGTTCAGCTGGATGGCACAGCTATTAAGACTGTTGGAGTTATCAAAGGACTTCAACTTACCATCCATGCATGCCCAAGTTTGTCATTCACCCAAGACATATTGGTCATCGATCTCCCTCCTCTCTTTGCCATCTGCCTATCACGGGATTTCACTGCCAAGATGGGCTGTTACCTATCAGCCGATTGGTGACATATGATTCTCAAGACTCGATACGGAACCAAAGTAACTATAAGGGCAGAACCAATCTGCCATAATCATGTAAAACCCTACACTGCTAGTCCCATAAATGGAAATTACACCATCGGTGATCCAGAAGAGGAAGATGCTGATCATGAACCAACCACCCTTGTTGAAGAAGTTCGTAATACTTTGCTAGATGAAGTAAGTAGATATCATCAATACGATCCCTACGCTGATGTATTGGCAGAAGAAGAAGCTGGTTTGCTGGTCTTGGAAGAAACAAGATTAAGTACTTACTGTATCCATGAAGAAGATACGATCATACCACAACTTGTCAAAACACCAAGTGATTCTAAAGGATTGTGGCAATTGTTCTTCGATGGCTCAATAAGTAAGAATGGATCCGGTGTTGGTGTTTTGTTAATTTCTCCAGAGGGAGATAAGTAATTCTCATCTTTCCGGTTGCAGTTCAGTTGCACTAACAATGTTGCTGAATACGAGGCTCTTGTGCAAGGAATTCAACTAGCCCAAAGGAAGGGAATCAAGGCTCTGACTATTTTTGGAGATAGTGAGTTAGTTGTTCATCAAGTTTCGGCACGTAGTGCATCCAAAAATGATCTTTTAAGATCATATAAGAATCGAGTCTGGGACCTGATTGAAGATTTTGAAGCTTTTGGAATCCATGCAATCCCTAGAAATCAAAATCAAGATGCAGATAGGCTTCCTACAATTGGTTCACAATACAACATACCAGTTGATATCATGAAATAAGGGCAGAAATTTGTTAAAATGGTGGTTCGACCAGTAGTCCCTGATAATGTGAGTAGTTGGCAAGTTTTTGATAGTGACAAACAAATTGTCCTCTTCCTACAAGAAGAGGTGGTGTTTGCTATAAAGAATCAAGATAAGTTACAGGAGTCATATGGTGAGAAAATTATTCAATTGAAAAGCAACAAGTTACCAAAAGGTTTAGTCACTTTGGAATCCATTTTCAATTCAGATGACCAAGCCACAAGACAAAGCCCTAACATGGTGGTCAGAGAAGAATATTTTGAGGAAGTTGAAGTATCAAATGAAAAATTTCTTAAGATCGGAAAAGTGTGTACTTCTGAGGAGAAGGAAACTTCCATCAAACTTTGTCAAGAGTATCATGACATCTTTGCATGGAGCTATAAAGATCTGCGTGGTTTTGATCCAGGTCTAGCACAACATACCATCGAACTGGATCCTAATGCTAAGCCAGTCCATCAAAAACAGAGACCAATTAATCCCAAAATTGAGCCACTAATGAGAAAGGAGCTAACCAAGCTCATCGAGGCCTGTATAATTTTTCCCATCAAGCATTCCTCATGGGTAGCCAATTTGGTGCCCGTGAGGAAGAAGAACGGAGAGATCCGGTTATGCGTAGATTTCAGGGATTTGAATCGTGCATCATTAAAAGACCATTATCCTCTTCCATCGATGGAGTAGATCCTTAAACGGTGGTAGGAGCTCAAATATTTTCTTTTCTCGATGGATATTCAGGTTACAATCAAATCCTAGTCCAAGAATCCGACAAATTCAAAATGGCTTTCACTACCAAGTGGGGCACGTATGCCTACAATAAAATGCCATTCGGATTGTCCAATGCCGGGGCTACTTTCCAAAGAGCCATGGACATGGCATTTAAGGGAATAATCAACGATATTATTTTAGTTTACCTTGATGATATAACTGTATACTCTAAGCATGCAGAAGATCACATCACGCATCTAAGAAAATTTTTCCAAAGGTGTAGGGAATTTGGGGTTTCACTTAACCCCAAGAAATGTTTTTTTGCAGTGCATGAGGGAAAATTGTTGGGGCATGTGGTTTCAGTAGAAGGATTATCAATCGATCTAGCCAAGATTCATTCAATTATGTCCTTATCTCTCCTAAGTCACAAGAAGGGCCTCCAGAGTTTTTTGGGAACCATAAATTCCGTGTGAAGATTCATCCCTCAATTCACGACATTGGCTAAACCACTGACAGCCATGCTAAAGAAAAACATGCCATTCTCATGGACAAAGGAAGGATGAGAAAGCTTTGAAACCATCAAAACAGCCATTTCTCAAGCTCCCACACTTGTGAACCCCAGGTTTGACAAAGATTTTATCCTTTATGCTTTTGCAGGTCAAGAGAGCATTTCGGGGATCCTCACCCAACAAAACAACAACCTGATGGAGAAACCAATCACTTTCTTCAGTCAATACCTCAAAGACTACGAGTTCAAATACTCATTCATTGAACAGAAAGTCTTTGCGGTTATTCGAGCTTTAAAGAAATTCAAGCAAATGTTGTCTAACAACAAGATTCATCTGATGGTGTCTCATCCAGGTGTTAAGGAGTTTTTGCTGAACAAAGAAATGAACGAAAAGCGTGCTGGATGGATCACAAAGGTAATGGAGTATGACATGCACATCAAAGTCACTAAACTTGTCAGAGGTAAGGGTTTATGTCAACAACTTGCAACAAACATGGAATCAAAAAGTAATGAGGACGTGACACTCCTAAATACTGATGAGGATGTTGATCAAGCTGACTGGTTATCCAAAATGAAGAATTTCATCTTCTCAGGAGCATACCCAACAAACATGGATAAAAACCAAACGCGAACTTTCCATCTTCAATCTATCCCATATGTTTTGGTAGATAGCATTCTCTTTCGAAAATATTTGAACAGCGTCCTCCTTCGGTGCGTAGGACCAGAACAGGTAAGTAAGATACTAGAATAATTTCATAATGGCCTATCTGGAGGACATTATTCTGCACGGAAAACAGCTACCAAGATCATGCGAGCCGGCTACTATTGGCCAGATTTATTCAAGGATGCCCATCTTTGGGTAAGGAAATGCAAGGAATGTGCCTTTTTCACAGGTAAGCAGAAGCTGGCAGCTCTTCCATTGCATCCAATTCAAGTGGATCAACCCTTTGTTCAATGGGGGTTGGACTTCATTGGAATGATTAATCCTCCATCCAGTGATGGACATAAGTGGGTCCTTACCGCAACAGACTATTTTACTCGATGGACAGAGGTGGTAGCATTAAAAGAGAGCAATGAAAAGGTAGTTCTAGATTTTTTGGAGGGTATAATGACGAGGTTCGGTGTTCCGTTTACAGTCATTTCAGACAATACGCTAGATTTTCTTGGTATGAAATTGAGTGAATGGGATGTTAAAAATGGGGTATACCTCAAAACTTCTTCCAATTACTATCCTCAAGGAAATGGATTGGCTGAGTCTAGCAACAAAAACCTCATAAGGATTATTATGCGCACAATGGAGACTAACAAGAGGACTTGACATACACAGCTTAAGACTGCCTTATGGGTAGATCAGATCACACCTAAAAGGGCCATCGGAAATTCTCCTTTTGTTCTTGTATATGGAAGAGAGGTAAAACTCCCACTCTCATTGGAGTTACCTTATTTGGAGTTAGCTCATCAAATTGAAGTTATAGAGAGTGATCCTCTAACAGTAAGGTTTAGAGAACTCATGGAGTTAGAGGAAGTACGAGACAAGGCTATGAAAACTTTGGAGCAGCATCAGGCTCAAGTTAAGAAATATTTTGATAAGAAGGCATCCAACAGGTGTTTTCAAGAGGGAGATTTAGTTCTCAAATTGGATGAAGACAGGGCTAAACCAGGCAGGCATGCCAAGTTTGACGCTCTCTGGAGTGGGCCATACATCATCACAAGTTGCAAAGAGGTAAATTCATTCCATCTATTTAGGCTCAATGGAGAAGAACTGCCCATTCACGTGAATGGGGTACATCTCAAAGCTTGTTTTTGAGAAGTGTTCCACCCCCTGTCCAGTTAAATTAGGTGTTTTCCTCCAAGTGCTTATGCACATTGTTGCGTGTTGTTGTTTTGCTTTCCTTGTTGTTGTGTTTTGTGTTGTTCTGCACATTGTTTCATCACTGGAAGGTGTCAAGGAGAAGAATGGTTCAAATTTTCCATAAGAGTTTCAAAATCTGCTTCATTCAAAAATTTTCAGTGTTCCATGGATGTCAAGCATTCAATAGATTCAGTATACTTCATGCTTAGCATTCCAGGTTGTTCTAGGATATCGGCAATGTTCAAGGAGATTCCAGGATGTGTCGAAGAAAATCATACTACTTTCAGGATTCCGACACAGACTCCATGCCCAATGGATGACTTAAGGCTACTAGAATCATGCTTAGTAGGCAATCATCCCCGAGAGGTCGCCAAAAATGTTATCCAATTTTGCACACATGGAAAGATTGGACAACGGGGTCGTATCACATTCAAAATGAAATAATAATCCCAGGAACCCACCTTCGGTTATTAACGAGATGCAATAATTAAAAATAATTCCTAAATTGCATATGAAGAGATCACCTAGCATCGAAAGGCACCTAGTTGATCTC
The DNA here is from genome assembly GCA_019776745.2 of Taxus chinensis. Classification (NCBI taxonomy): domain Eukaryota; kingdom Viridiplantae; phylum Streptophyta; class Pinopsida; order Cupressales; family Taxaceae; genus Taxus; species Taxus chinensis. The sequence goes on from CM034154.1 coordinate 416,257,569, forward strand.
AACTCAGTGAAGAGTTTAGGGTCGAGTTGATAAAGAATCCAGTGTCAAATTGATAGTCATCTCGGAAATCATCTTGGTAGAGACTCTCAGTTGTAAGAGCTCGATGAGGTCTTGTTAATGCAAAATATAGCTCGTTGAAAATTGACGAATGAAGGACACTCTATAAGGATCTCGGTAGAGATCAACACAGGCGGTAACAAGAATGCCGGGCCAGGGTATAAGTGAATACAGTATATATATTTTTGCTGATGTTGTTCAGACCTTCCTCGACCGAGCATTCGGTGCACAGGCAGCAAGCATGTTGCGGTATAGTAAGATTTCTTTTGAGCACTTCCAACAACCAGGTCGCCCAACTACGTTTTTATCTATTCAACATCAAATGCATCCTCGAATTCAGGATTTTCCTTCAAAGATATTTTTATGAAAATCGATTAAGTGACAGTGAGGGTGTTACCGGGAGACTTGATGAAATTTATTACAAAGATTCTCTATCGAGACCTTACTTGTTTTATGATGCAAATCATGGAAGCAAATCTCATAGAGGTGGGACTGTTTCATATCAAAATATTCATGAGGCACAATTTTCTTTGCAATTATATGAGCATCTTCAACGAGTCACTAGATTGGCAAGCATAAATGTTTCTGTTGAAATTATCACACCTTACAAGCTACAGCTGAAATGTTTGCACTGAGAGTTAATGTTATCCTCAAATCTGATGAAGGAAAACTCGATAGGAGGAAAAATTGGGAGCACGATCATGGCAGACTGAGTAGGTAATCCTGCGCATGGGAAATATTTTACTATCTTGCCAAGGTTGCGTGGCGAAGCTGAGCCCGGGGCTCGTGGATTAATTTGGCTGAGGTGTTATGCGGGGAAATGAGGTGACCAATGCCAAGTGGGTTTTCGTGGATGGAAAGCCAAGGAAGAAATTCCATACGGGGGAGATTCAGGTGAGCAATGCCAAGTGGAAATATTTGGTTTGGTAAACCATGATCAAACTTCCGTGAATGGGAGAAATCTGATCAAACTACCAAGCGCGGAAATATTACGATGGCTATCCATCATGAGACTTCCACATGGGCCATGTAAACAAAATTCTCCGCAGCTTGGAGTGGTCGGAGCACATTGTGCGAGTCACTAGGAGAATTAATAAGAAAGATGTGAATTGGAGCGAGTCATGGAGAAAACAACGCAACGTGATACCAATTTCAGAGGAGGCTACAGGCCGCTCGTCTCATTATGCAGATATTTGTCAAATGATACCAAGTAACATGGCGAGTGGGGGTCAGCGCTTGCAGTTCGAATGTGTGGGAAAAGGAGAATATTTCAGAATTTAGCCTGAAGAATCACTCAGTTCACCACTGTGAGGAAAGAAAGTGGCTTCGTATCTCACCCAACGAAGGCGATGCGTTAATGGCTCAGTCGTGGATCATATGCGAAGAGTTTGATGGGAAAGCAATGCTGAAAACTCCATGACCTTCTCCTCGTCCTCTGTACAATTCTGAACTTGATGTGGTCGCGAGACAAGCTCCCACGCATAGGCAGTAGACATGTTATAGTACAGTAGAAGCCTTTTGAACACTTCCAGTAAGCAGGTTGTCCAACTGTGGCTTATCCTTATTCTGAACTCGGATCTATGGTAGCTGCATTAAACAAATATTCACTGCCGTGTACGATGGATTGGAGTCACGCTGTTTGAGGCTTCATAAAATTTTCCTGATTCAGGAGATAAATTTTTATTACGGTGCAGAATGAAATGATTCATATTGCTCAACACTTCTTCTCCTAGAAGCGAATTGAATGTGAAGGTCAACTTTGAAAATACCTGGTCGGCCGTTTTGTATGCCACATCTTGGTCACTTGTAAATGGTCTCTTTGAGAAACTCTGTGGGCAGTAGGTAATATTTATACCCTTCCATTATGTATGTCTAATCAGACAATAAAAAGTATTCTGTTACCAGGTTCAGAGAAACTTGTTTTTTTACAATGGACGATTATACTGTAGTTAAAGCTAATTTTATCTAGCTTTATTTCTTTTAGCTTTGATCCACGACTAAGGAAGAATTCATATCATTGATACCTGTACATTTTTCCAAGGTTCTCCTGGTTTCCTGAGTTGCAGATTGTAACATAAAGGATCTTTTTAGTTTATGAAAAAATGAGTATATGGTGTAGCTCACAGCTATCTATTCCATACTAGGATCCCAATAGTGGCATAATTGTTGGTTAGAGCCTAGATTGCAGAGTGCACTACCAAAATACCGAAGGGTTCTTTGGCCAAAAATCAGTCTCAAGGGTGTCTATCGACATGTTATGGGCATGAACCTGGGTCATCATCATGGCAGCATTAGGTCTTTATTGGTAATGGCATTTTCTCATCATTTGGAAGGTAAAAATTGTGCTTATTATGGCAAAGCCAAAACATTCTTACTACAAGTGTTATATGATGAGGAAGAATCCTGAGCATTGTGGTAAAAACATTCTTTTTAGAAATATTGGGTTAAGCTCGGTATTCAAGTGAGTTTGAGCCCAGGAAAGGTAAGATTGTTTGCTGGATGAAGAGCTTGGTGACTTCGCAGTGAGCTCGTGGTGATGTTTCATGAATTTTGAATGAGGAATGCATAAATGGCCTCGAGTTAACAGAGGAAAATGATAAGAATCGAGTTTGATAGCTCACTATTCGAAGGACTCAATGCAAAAGAGTGCGATTACCAAAGCAAGGAAAGAGATAGTGTGGGGTTCAAAATCGATTGCAACACTGAGTTAGAGGATTTGAAACTCACCGAGTTGAGATTTGTGCAGACTCTATCCACATAGACCCCCCTCCTCTTCAAGTCAAACGGGTCAACGGGGGGGTCCCAACATTATGTTAATTAAATTAATATTTTTATTTAAATATTTTAATAATAATATTTATTATTATTATTTAAATATTTTATTTAAATATTCTTTTAATTAATTGAGAAAACTAGGTCATCAGGCAATTAATGACCCATGATGGAACCTTCTCAGGTGGTTCAACTAACTGCAATAAATACATCATGGGCCTTCAATTTAGGAATGTAATTATGACCTTTCCTCTTCTTTCTCACATATTCTTCTATAAATGTAAGTTGGAAGCTCATTTCGAAGGGTTCCAATAGTTCAGACAAGTTGGACAGTTAGATATCTCAGGCGAGTGTATACTTTTCAAGAATCCTCTCTCTTCTGCAAGTTGTTCTTGTGTGTTGAGAGAACTTTCAAGCCTCCTCTTCAAGACTGTAATGGCAACTATTGCCTCTTCTGAATGTATGATGCATTGTGCATGTTATTGAAACAATAAAAGTGTGTGTTTTGTGACTAATCTCAGTCCTTTCATCCTTTTATGCTTCTTTGTACCTTTCGCGCACTTGCAGGTACACTGTGCAAGTTTAAGTTCTATTACAGGTTCTTGGAGTTCTGTGCTTATCGAGTGGTGAAGTATTGCATGCAGTTGAGTTGTGGTGTCTGTTCACTCTTCTTGAGTTCATCCTTCTTCACTGGGAAACTGGTATATTTCTCGGTCTGATAAAGTTTAACAAAGGGAACGCTTGTCTCTTAGTTTGTGGTATCCTGTACCCTCTATAAGTTGCAGTAGGTGAAGTTGACCTGTGGTGCACACACCGTCTTCAAATTAACCCTTCCTGAGTCTGAAGACACCCTTTATTTGGTGCATCACCATCCCTAGTATAGTTTCATTTCTGTAAATCTCTTTCCCTAAAACCCCATGAAAAGGTTAGCATAGGACTAGATAATCATTTTTGTTACACTAGGAGTAGTACAACACTTAGTTTAGGAAGAGGAAGCCGGCCTTCTCCGAAGGTTCACCTCAAGCCCAAGTCCCATAGCTTGAGAGGTGATCCCATGTGTCCCAATCAAACCGAACGTCCTATTTACATCCTGGCCATTTGGAGGGTGTAGTGATTTGGTGACAACACATGCCTATGACCTAAAATCAACGATACCTAAATGACCTAAACTCAAGTATGCCTAAATGACCTAAACTCAAACATGCCTAAATTACCTAGACTCAATCAAGCCTAAAACCAACCAACCCATTCTGCTACCTCATCATCTTCTTCCCTAGCTTATGTGATAACTACATTGGTTTGAGGCCCCTTTTTTCCGGGGCTATGTAGGCAACACTCCAAGGGCATGGGGCCATTGGAAGTTAGCTCATCCAATATTTCCCCTAACCAATTTTCCCCCTTTATATTCACATTCTACCTTAGTTTCCATTTTATACAAAACTTGGAAATTAAAAAATTATAAAAATATACATATTTACCATTTTATAACAGCACCATATCATACATAAATCATTTGATATTTCCATGATATTGAATATTTGGACATTTACACCACAACATACATATACATCATCATTTATTTTCCATAATAAATAACTTGCTATTTAAATCAAATGCAAAACCATGACCAAATCAAGCCTATACCTGACTCCATCATTCGTACATGATCTCGACTACCTAACTCACCTAAACTCCACCATGCCTGTACCTAACTCAATCATGCCTAAATGACCTTAACTCCATCATGCTTACATGAAATTGACTACCTAACTCGCTTAAACTCCATCATGCCTACATGACTTAAAATCAATCATGCCTAATTCAACTAGTTTTAGTTTTACACAATAAACAATGGAATTTAAAAATGAGTACATCATTCATCTAGTCAACATCATCAACTATATAAATGGGATAGTCTATGTATCAATACACATATACAAAGATATACAATAAATATCAATATCTCAAAAACTCTCATGTACAATCTCACGTCTTTGGCACGTAGGTTGATATATATATATATATATATATATATATATATATATATATATATATATATATAATAACACACTATCACATCTAGATATAAATCATCACCCCACCTAATACCCACTTGTCTAGTCTCACCTATCTCCTCTTCCTAGCCCTCTACCGAGATTGGTCTCTGAATTCTTGTAACCTCACCATGGACCTGTCCCTGTACTACCAGAACTGTGAGTTCTGGATCTCGTCCACTCACTGGCTACCTGGTGGCCTTGGTACTTGGCTTATGAGGGAAAATAAATCCCTGTGGTGGCTAGATGATAATGTTAATAGTGAGTCTCATTTAGGGCATTCCTAAACCTCACCATCGATATAATCTAAGGTGATTCCATTGGCCTGACTTCTCCCTGTGAAATCTACCCGACCAAAAGTGTCCCATGTCTTGGTGTAGGTTCCTGTACTATGGGAGCTTGTTCCTGTGCCTGTGATGGTACCTGTATAGCTATATGGGCTTGCAAGGCCGAAAAATGTGCCTGCGACATGGCCAGCTGGCCCTGTAAACCTATCACCTATGCTTGTATGGTGGATACCTTCCCTCCATCCCCATTTACACCCTATACAAGAACCTGTGTGTGAGCTACCTGGGCCTGTAGGGCCGCCACCTTTTCCTGTAAGGTGGTCACCTATGCATTTGACCCTATCATTTGTCCCCAAAAACCTGTAATATGTGCTTGTAGGGTGGCCACCTAACCCTGTAATGTATCCCTCTACACTATGATAGTAGCTAAATTAGGCTGCCCTGGCCTCGGTAGTGCCGCCTAAGCTGTGCTACCCACCATTGCATGTATCCATCAGTGAAACCCGCATCATCAATCCGGTACTTGCTCCTCCTCCCTGTCAAAACTCTTAAACATTGTGGAGACATGGGTCTCTCCACGTCATCTCTACGGTACTATGGGAAAGGTGAGGGCACGTCCTGCCATAATCCAAACTGTCATCTAACCTTGTCCACATGTATCATTTCATGCTCCCCAGCCTACCGCCCATGTATCCATATTAGTAGTTGAAGCTCCTCTAACTCCTCAGCCATACCTCTGTATGATGGATAGTCAACATATGGCCTCCACATGATATCAAATTATGAAAGGTCCTCTAATCGCTGCATGTAGTATGACACATCATATGTGTCCCTCGTCATCCTTGAATGTCCACTAACTGGTACCCATCGTCTAAAACCAACTCTGAACAAGCCACCCCCGAACCAATCCTGTTGTGGTAAAACAACTAGGTGCACACACATGATGTTCTTGTAAGCCCAGAAGTGTAATAAATAGGTACAACACATACCAAAGATCCTCAATCTCCCATAGGCCCATAGCTCCCTATACAAATTAACTAGGAAATCTTGTGACCAAGCGAAACATATCCCCTCCTTGATCATGTCCTATAGCACACCATTAGTGCTCGTGGAAATCTCCCAGCCACAGAATCTAGAAAAGAAAAACATCCGACTGCCACCATCATAAACACCAATAGCCTAGGCTCTTGTAGATAGGCTACATATAGGCTACATATATATCTCCATATATATCTCCTCAACTCACCCATCGCCTCACTAAATAATGCCATTATCGGCTCCACCAATGCCTCATATGAAATGGTATATATTGGCTCTCCAACAATAGGAAGTTGTGGGATCCTATAAACATCCTCCAAAGTGACGGTAATCTCACCCATTGGTAAGTGAAAGGTATTGGTCGTGGAGTCCCATCTATCGATGAGAGCGATCATCATACTATGGTCCTGGGCTACATGACTATAGTGTCAGATTGCACTAAGTCTAACATCGGTCATGTGTCCCCACTCCTTTGTAGTCACACTAGGCCACATATGTACCAGTAGGGGTGGTACTTTGTCCCTCATCCTCAGCTGATCTCTTAGCTACATCATTCAACATGACCTTGTCAAGACTTGACCACCTCAAACAACCTAATACCCACCACACAATACCCAACACATCAATCATGCCTACTCCCTTTACCTAATTAACCTATAAACCTACTGTCCCTTATCATCATTACCCACTAACTTAGTTCATCTCACCTACTTACCTATCCCACACTACCAAAATAACATTGTACCCTTTTCCCTCTACATAAATCTTCACCTACCCCTTCCTCTCCTATTTTACTTTCTTACCTAGCCCTTCTTTCACTTATTTACTCTTAATTATGACTGACATCAGTTTCCTTGATCGTCATTGGTCCTCTTTGACTGGCATTGGTAACCCAAACCTTGATCAATTCCAACCAAAGCCAACTGACATCAGCCAAACCGTGACCTTCATCAGTCTCTGTTTCGGCCAAAAACCAAAACACCCATCCCCTATTCTCAAAAAATTGAAAAAAACTGACCTAAAAACCTACTCTAACCCACACAAACCTATCCTAGATTCATTACCAACCCTATTTAACCTACATTGGACCTTGCCACCCCTCATTTCCTTCATTTTTACCCATAATTTCAAAAATTAACATTACACCCAAACTTTACACAAAACTAATTTCAACAAACTATTTTCAACCAAATGATGGATTCGGATTGACTGCTACTTCATATCATTTCCATCTCTATGGTGGAACATTTGGCCACTACGCAAGTGGTCCACTCGCTCCCTCTCCCGCCTCTACCATGACCAAAATCAACACGTCACCTTAAAACCAATCGAATCAATCAAATAGATCTCGTGGACCCACCAATCGACTACCAATCACCCACTACATGGCTCGCCAAATCAGCTAGCCATCTCGTACTATCATTTTCTACTCCTGAGCTTCTCCTTTATCATTTTCTAAAAATGGCAATGTCAAAATGAATACATAAAAAGTGAAATTTTCCTTTTTAACCCAAAATCAACATGATCGACATCGGTCATCTCGTTCCCTATCCAACCGAATTCGATCACCCAATGTAACCATTTGACCCACCCCATGCCCATTCTACCTAAAACCACTATTAATTAAACCACTTTTATCCTTTTGAAATCCTATTACACCCTACTTGCAAGCCTACATTATCTATACATTCCCTTAACTACGTTTAGGGACATGTTATTTACCTATACCTTGGCATTACATGTGCCTTGACCTACATACCCTGAATTGAATCAACTTTTGTGAAATTTGAATTTGTGTACTTGCTATACCTTGCGATGTTGTAACTCATGTTGTTTAGACTAATGACCTTACCTTACCTAATTATGTGTTGTTTATCCCAACCATGCCTTTGGTGCCATGGAACAAAACCTATTACTCATTCCTACACCTGACCTCATTGTTCTTCATGACCATATCCTATACCTTGGATACATGAATCACTTCAACCTCATTTGGATAAACCTATCAACCTTTTTCCAATGTAGAGTTTGCACACTCTTCTACCTGGTAACATATCACAATCTATACATGTGCACACGTTCGATTGCCATTAACCATTACCCATTACAAAGTATCAACATTACCCATTACCCATAATGCCCATAAACTTACCTACTAACCCTCATTTTCATCAATCACCTATTTATCAAACCACTCCCCGAGTACTTTTACAACTTCATCAGTTCGTAGTTTGAGGGGGATCACCTTCAGCCCTACTTGGGGCAACCTAGCCTTCACTCATACATAGAGCACCAACTTATTTTTTGTTCAGCATCACTTATCAATATAAGCTATGTAAAAAAGGGGAAAATGTAGACACTAAATTTGGGTCACATTCCCCTTGGTCCCCTTTCAATCAATTAACTTAACATGTTCACCTAGCCATGAACCCCCATATTCATATTAATGTAATTACTTATAATTGAATTAATTTTCATCCTCACTTTATTAATTAATTTAATTAATTTAATTAAGTTAATTTACACATCACCTAGAAACCTCACCCTGGACCTATTCTAGGGGTATTTAACTCACAGTGACAAAGTCATCACTCTAAACACTGAGTCATCACTCCCAGTGCTGAGTCACCACTTGACCTAACTAATAAAGACTTCTTCCTAAAACCTAATTGGACTTCTTCTATGATCTTCCTACCTTATCTCATGTGAAATCCACTTCTCTAAAAAGAAAAATTGAGAATCACACCAAAAATAGTAAATATCTTCCTATATTTGGTAAACCTAGACATTCCCACCCTAACTGACACCGATTATCCCTCAATTGATGCTGGTCACCTTAACCATCATCAGTTACCTTATATGCACTTTCACAATTCTTTACGTAGGATGGTCATTTTCAGTTGGGAGGGTTCTATTACTACATTAAATCACAAATCAAAGACTTCTTAGCATCTAGATGACGTGATATACTCAACCACACGACCAAACAAACATCTGATGCTTATACCAAGACATTAGAATATTCACGGGAATAATTTGGGAAGTATTGTCACGGAATTTACCACAAAAGTTCTTCACGGATCAACTACTACTTTCCTTCACCTACCAAACCTGCAAATGCAAGTAAGTATACTTGATTTTCATCATTCAATACTTAGTTAAAGTGTAGGTTCATTATCTTTTGGTATTACATATTATTCCTTCATGCATTCCTCTATCTGCACCTTCTTACAAATCTACCAATCCAACCACCCCCAGTTTTATGGCTCTCTGTACCTGACCTCTATGAATTCTTGAGTCTTCTTGGCATTATTAAGAACCCAACCATTCCCTCATTATTCTCTATGTAAACATAGAGAATTCCAAAACTACTTTTATTTAATTACCACCAAATTTCCCCTACCGATGTCGACCACCTTAACCATCATCGGTCTCCCCTCTTTACCAACATCAGTCATCAGACTGACATTAGTCACTTTGTTTTCTACTAACCTTCACTAAAATGCCTCTAACATCACCTAAATTCCACCCAGACCTTACTAGATACATTTGTGACTCTACCTAACACCCCTATGACCCGTCCTAACCAGAAACATACCTTGCATGATGTTAGATTAGTTTAAATTTCAATACTTTCCTTAATCTAGTTTGTTGATAACATTTTGAGATACCTAAATGAGATTACTAGTAATAGGACCTTCATTTCTTGTATTTACATTTATGAATTTGAAAAAAAAAGTGGATTGACAGCCATCTAGGAAGTATCACACTTCCTAAAACTAGTAATTGTTAGGCAGTCCACTGTCATTTGCTATTTAATATCACTTTTTGTTCTTTCTTTGTATATACAGGTAGTCCTTCCTAGACAAAAAGGAGCTCTTTACAATCATCTTGGATAAAATCAGTAATGCGTGCATTCAACCTACCAACTACATAATCACAGATATTCCTCCTTGACCTTTTACCTTATTTGTTTTATTGCACAACAATTTGGTGAAACAAGAACCACAATCACATAAAGTGAGGCCATTGAAGATGCTAACGACACAAAATATAAGGTAAAAGATAAAAAATGTTTAATTTTTGATATCAAGGTTGAATTTTGAAATATCTTTTCCCCCTTAAATCCTATCAAACCAACTCAACACTACTAAACATAGAGGAAGCTCAACAAAAACATGGAATTTAAACTAATTTTCATGAAAAAGACATGAAATATAAAGGAAAATTGTGTGTGAGACAAAGGGGTGTTCTATTGTGCATGCCAAATGTATGCTAGTGTTAAGAATTTCTTAATATAAACTAGTAAAGATATTGCACCTAGAAATTTAATTTAGATTAAAAATTTTCCACACTATTATATCAAGATAAAGTATTTTAAAGGAAAATAAAGAGAATAAAACTTTCGAGAAAGGAACCCAAATGTCCCCATTAGATGTTTGGATTAGTTTTTGATTTGTGGATCTTATTTTGGTTTGTGGATTTACTTTAGAACAAGTGCAAGATGAAGAAACATCATTTGGATTCTTAGGAGGAGGGGTTTGGTGAAGCATGTGGCTTTTTAAAATTGGAATTAGCTATATTTGGATTACCTTTTTCATTCATCAAAGGGTTTTATTTATTTTCCTTGAGATTTATAAGAGTAGAATGCTTAGAATGAGAATCAAGTGTGTTTTGGGAGTAGGTATGGGGTTTCTGTATGATGGAAAAGTGATAAGCGAGCGTGGGAATCTACAAGAAACTTTTCCTTGCACTTGACCTCCCGAGGTTGTGCCGAGACAGCTGGTGGGGATTAAAATATGTGTGGGATGCAGACAAGCTAATTGGGCAATCTAATGTCTTCGACACGCACTAGTGGAAATTACGAATCTAAGGCAAAGAAGGCCCCCCTAACCTAAAATGGTATGATAGATTGATCAACAAGGATGACTTCTTGAAGGCTCCAATCAATATCGAGCTCTGGTGTGATTCGGTCTATAGGTTGTGGAATACATGGAAAGTGTCCTGGGATAGTTTCGTGTATATCTCCAGATAAGGTCATAGGGTGGATGGTAAATATAATTGACTCTATAGGTGATTCTCTGCCCTAGTCTAGAACTCCTTAGCTTTGTTCGTTGCTATGTCTAGCAAGGATAATTGTTTGATGATGAGAGGTGGAAGTGGAGTAGATATAAATACTAGTGTACGTAGGCCAGCATCTATGTCTGATTCACCTATGGGCTCATTGGGCTGTGGGATTTGTGGGTCACAACCGTAGATTTTTATTTGTTGTGGTCCTTCTATGGTCATGTGTGGGATCAATCCCTAATCCATAATATCTAATAGTCCTATGCCTTTTCAGCTTTTATATTCAGAATTAATAATTGTGTGATCTTCTCAGAATATCTTACAGGCATTTGTGCAACCTGAATTCTCAAGCTGGTATCTATATCTATGAGAATATCTCTTGCATCTAGCTGTGGGACCAAAGGATCACAACCAAAGGTCTACTCTCTTTCAAACCCTTTTACAGTCATGCGGCTATGAATCTAGGGTAATTTGTAGTTTGGTTGATTTGACCAAAATGTGTGTGCTTGGTCATCTTCTATGTTTAACCTGTGTAGTTGGAAACTGATTTGTTGTAAGTTTTCTGTTGTTTAAAAGAATTGGATCCTGAGATTCTGATCTATATTAGTTATGGATGTGACGAGATTGGGTTAAGGCATGATTGGCTCGAATACATATTCCCTGGGCTCTCTAGGTCCCGTTATTGTCATACAAAAGCAACAACGTAAAATAAATGCAGCAAAATAAAATTAACTATGAGAAGTATGTCTATAACATATATAACTTCTATATTTTTGTATTTTCTGATGAATTTTATAGATGAATTTGAAAGAGCAGCTATTTTAATATATCTAGAAATTGACGATTAACCTAGTGTCGAATTTTAAAACAAACAAAGTAACCGAGTATAACTACTTGCCTGTGTAGTTGTAAATCTATTCTAAGCAATGAAATAACTAATCTAATCTATTTGAAAGACTCTCGATCCTACCTTAGAAGTGAGGAAAGAATCACAGTCTCTTAGAAACTACCAATCCCCATAGATTCCCTGGAAATATTGAAAGTAAGATTGACTGAAATAAAGTAATTAACTACTCTATTTGATATGATTCTAATTAAAACTTTGAAAGCTAGAACCTGGATTCTACAGAACAGTGGAAAATCTGATGGTGTGTGTGATCTTGTTCCCTTAGTGTGATCTCCTCATTCCTTCATGTTCACGTGGATCCAGAAAAATGTGTAATGCTAGCATCAACAGAAGTAGATATTGGGACAAATGCAGTACCCTTAAGATACAGACTAAATACAATGTGAGTAGGAGAGGGATAGTGCAAGAGTATAGAGCTTGGCTTATGCAATTCCTAACAGGATTTATTACAAGTCATGCAACATAAAACGTCCAAAACCTGAAACTATGCTGTTTGAAGAACAAAACCTGTAACTTTAATGGATTCCTATTGAAAACAAACTATTCTACTCCAATGGATTGGATAAAATATCAACAGCTCTTGCACAAGATGGATATGTGGCTTCCTAACAGTAAAACAACACTAACTAAGCATGCAATGAAAGAAACTAAGAATTCTAAGTAAAATGAAAGACTAATCTATTGTAATGAGAAATTCAGAGGAAAATTTGAGGGGCCATTTTCTTGAGCACAAGCCAACTATTTATAGCATTTGCATTTACCCAAGGTAAAAACCAAATCTTTGTCGTGGGGGGGTATTTTTGATAGCTTTTAAACTATAAACAATGGCAAAACACTATTCCAGGGAGCTAGAATCATTAATGCAAGCTTATGGAGGTGAAAAAAAGCTGGTAAACATTGAAATTTACGTGATTCGTGTTAAAAGAGCATTCTAGAAAATGCGTAAAGGACCGCTGCCCTGAGCAGGGCGGTGGTTATAGGACCGCCACCCTACTTAGGGCGGGGGTTTCATAACTGAAGAGCAAAAGGCCAAGAAAAGAGGGAAAAATAGAAAAACAAAGCACATGGGGGCTAAGTAGGGCATATGGGATGATAACACATACTTGGAGAGCTTTTCCAGATCCTGAAGTACATTTGCGAGGAGACTTGTATCAGTCATTGGGGTACATGTTACGTGCACTTTCTGGTGGTGCAGTACCCTTCAATTTTGGGTACATATCTCATATTGCCCACTCGGAGAAGATTTTCTAGCCATTGGAAGAGGCATAGAAATGGTGGGTCCAAGTATGGTGGTCCCAAAATGGGAAGTTGAAAGTTATACTTGATACGATCCGTGTGTCGAAACTGACGCCATCCAAGACATTTCCGCTCCCAGATGCACAGTGGGCTTCCTAATGGGAGAAAGAGAACTCCACGGGTTGAAGATAGACAGAGATAGATCGGATTCCTAAATCCCATCCCCTTAATGCCAGGATATTATGGGGATCCTTACTCGAGATTGATGTGGGACAAGGGAGGAGACACATTACCTATACTCTGGTCCCCCATCAGCTGCACAGATTGAGGGCCATGGCCAGATTTACAAGCCTGGGGAGCTAGACATACTTGGGACTACCTACCATGACTTGTACGGGTAGTCCATTTATTGATTCTGAGCTTTGAGCCACCCGACCCGGTCATGAGTTGGGTTTATGAGCACTTCAGTCCTTATGGTAGACGTGTAGAGGTGACAGATGGAGATGAGGGCAGCCAGATGGATAGATATATCGTGCTCAGAGCACCTCATCAGCCAGTTAGTTCTCTGACCTCGATGACATGGAGGCCACCCCATATCAGACCATGGCTAAGGTATTTGGGGTGAGGAGGCTCTTACTTTTGAAAATCTCCTAGCTCCACCACAGGGCAGCTTATGACAGAGTGGGGTGAGTGGAGATACACCCCTTTGGGTGAGTTCCTTAGTTTTAGTTAAAATGGTCCTATCCTTTGGGCATTTTGGTAGCGCAGTATACAGGTTTTGAGAGGTAGAGGGGGTCCCAGAGGTGGGGTTGGACAGTTGTTACTCGCTGGCATTCCTGGCCAGGGAGGGTAGTACGTGCCGCAAGGGAGAGGTGGTGACCTACGAAACCACCCCTTGCTCAGGATGGCAGTGGGTCCACCCATAGCAGTGATGAACCCATTGACATTTTTTTTGCAGTTTTAGGATTTTACAGGGGAGAGACAAAGGAGGAGACTAAGGAGGACAGTGATCCTAAGTGGCATGACACTCAGGATATCATGCAGGCAGAGAGGGCTGAGTAGAGTGAGGGAGAGAGTTAATTCTGGTTTCGAGAGGAGCCACTCTCCTAGGGCCATGGTGGGGAGGATGAGTCCGTTGTAGGATGCTACTTTGCTCCAGCCATGAGGAGGACACCTCAGTCAGTGGTGGCATCTGTGGTCGGTGATGGACCCTAGACGATCCATCCTGGATGCCATGATCCGAGTATGTTACCATCCATTCCTAGTCACATGTCTGTTGTGACTTAGGATTCTCCTATTGGGATGCTGATCGGAACACCTTTCGATTACCAGGGGTCTGAGGTGAGTGGATCTCATCACACTAGAGGACATTTTTCGTATTCTAGGGGTCTGCAGAGACATTGATGAGATGTCTTACCCTTGAGACAGCAGGTTCGCGGGCCCAAATAGCACAGATGGGCCACTTATGGATGAGGAGATGCAGTCAGTTCTCCATGGGTTTGAAGAAGGAGGGTCAGAGTTCGGTCTATTCACTGAGTTTTCCCAGTCCCCTTGCATGTGGCTTTAGGCTATGGTATGGGGATCCTTGCCTACGGAGCTACTGATATAGGGACGAGCGCCGATGAGGAGACATTCACGTGGTTATATTGTTGGCTCCCCTCGGGATCCAGCCCTTGCACAGATCGAGGGCGTATGGCCTAGGATGGGCGTATGCCTGGAGGAGTCAGACATAGGGGTTGAGGCCACTTACTCTACCATAGACTTATATAGGGTAGTATTATTTACAGGGGTAGCTCTTTGAGCCACTCGACCATGCTTAGGTCATGAGTTGGCATTGTATGAGCACTTCATTCCTTATGGTAGAGGTGTAGAGGTGACAGATCCTGGAGATGTGAGGGAATTTTGACCTTTTGGCATTGATGGCTTTGTTTCCTTTCCAGTTTCCTCATGTAAATTATGATGTTATGCATGTATGCTCTTTAGAATGTATGCAATGGAGAACAAATGATACAAATGTTTTAATTTCTTTTGTATTTTATGATGCTGATATATGATAATGTAGATACAATGTGATTTTAAATCTTAGTTTCTATAAGCAATTTTGGATACTTCATATTTGTTTTGGCAAAGTGGTGAAGACAAACTAGTATGATGAGCAAGCAGAACTACCCCTCTCCTAACTCCACACAACTAGTAAGATGCGAGGGCTCATCACCGAGAGCTAGAAAGGGCACAAGCTATGAAATGTGTTGAAATGGTAGTGATGAGAGATAGATAAAGCTTTAGTGGAACCAAATTAGGATACTACTAGCTTACTCCACTCGAGTGACTTCATAGTTTTGGGATGCAACTTGCTTTGCGGTTTATCTAGACTTAGATCCGTAGATGGCCACATGGTAGACAAAATCTAGGTTTTTAGGATTTTTAATTCTCTTAGAATTTTGGACATCTGATTCATTTGTTTTTGACTCAAGACTTCAAGATTTGAATTGTTTTGTCTATGACCTTTTACATTTGTTTGTCAAGAGGACCCCCTACACCTTGCCCCATGCTACTAGTAAGAAGTATGGGCTTATCACCATAGGCAAGATATAGGTGAGTAAGGGCATTTCCATCCTTTCCCAACCCTACGTCACTAGTAAGAGATGTAAGCTCATCACCGAAGGTTGGTGGGGCAAGGAAATGTGTAAATTTAAAATTTTCTGTTTGATCTATATTTGACTTGTTTACTTGAGAAAAATGTTAGTGTGTTCTTATTTCCAAAGAGATATACACACGGGATAGATGTGACACCATGAAGCTTCAAGAACAGACCATAGGAAAGACACCCATCCTAAGAAGAAACCAAAAGTGAGAATAAACCTGCAGATCTTGGCATGGTTATTGTTAAGACCTTGTCATATCTAGCTTTATTTGATGAAATGATTCCGAAATAGTTTGATGATATCATGGAAATAGAGAAGTATGATTAGAGTGTTTATACCAACAACATCATGAGTTTGTAATGAATTGCTTTGAGAACAAATTCCTTGATCACAATTTTTGTATGAAACAAGTGGACAAAATGATTCTAATCTATATGAAGATGCAATGTAGATATAATTATACAAGTAGTGCTAGCTGCTTATGTGTAGAATCATTTGAGGTGTAAGGAATTGACTGTTTCACCAAATTCCTCACCTTCCAGCGTACATAGGAGATATGCACTATTTCCGTAGTCCTTCATGACTCGGTATGGGCCCAACCATTTGGGCCGGAACTTCCTTCCTTCGCCGGTCTTTTTATTGATCCGGTTGTCTAGCCTTAGAACTAGATCACCTTCATATATGTCACATTCATAGACCTTCTTGTTATACTGCCGACACATCCAGTCAGCATAGACTCTGTGCCGCTGTTTAGCATCTAACCTAGCTTCATCTAGGCTTTCTAGTTGGGAGAGATGTGCTTCTCTATAAGCTGTCTTCATCCAGAATCCCTTGTAATGAAATGCAGAGACTGGGTATTTCAACCTCAAGCGGGAGAACTGCTTCTGCCCCGAATACTAGCGAGAAAGGAGTCACTCCTATTGGTGTCCTTATTGAGGTTTGGTGGGCCCATAAGGCCAGATATAACTTTAAATGCCAATCTCATTTGTTTTCTTTCACCGTTTTAAGGAGAATGGCTTTTAATGTTTTGTTTTTCACCTCAGCCTGTCCATTGGCTTGAGGGTAATACAAGGAGGCTGTATGATGGCTTATTTTAAATTTATTGCATAATTCACAAACTTCATCATTCTTAAAATAAGTCCCATTATCTGAGATAATGACTTGCAGAACACCGTACCTACAAATGATTTGGTTCAAAATGAACTTGGCGATTACAGAACCCGGTACAATAGTAAGAGGCATAGCCTCTACCCACTTGGTAAAATATTCGGTGGCCGTGATTATAAAATTATGGCCATCTGTGGACGAGGGAGAGAATTTCCCTATCAAATCTAGGCCCCATGTGGAAAAGGGCCATGGAGTGGCGATTGGTTGTAGAGCTTGTGCCGACATGTGAATCTCGTGGGAGAATTCTTGACATTTATGACACCTGCGTACAAACTCTATTGTGTCGTGTTCTAGAGTGGGCCAGAAATAGCCCATTCGATGTATTTTATGAGTGGTGGCATGGCCACCGAAGTGGCCTCCACACATTCCACTGTGAGATTCATGGAGAATATTCTTGGATTCTTCTGTGTCGACACATCTCAGAAGCATTCCATCGAAACCTTTCGATAGAGGAATTGCTCTATAATGACGTATTTAGCTACAATGATGCGTAACCACCTTCTTTGTTACGGAGTATCACCTTCTGGATATGTATGGTCCATGATATAATTAATAATATTAGTGTACCAAAGACACTCAGAGATAGAAGGTCGGGTTTCGACGTAGTATACGCACTCATCTGGAAAGTCCAGATCTACTAGATCACCTCCGTCTAATGGATTATCAGCTAACCAATCCGTGATGATTTTTCCTTTAACCAACTTCTGATTTATGAATGTTAATTCAAATTCACCCATTAAGGTTATAAAGCACCCAACCTTTTTAGACAAGGACCCTTGCGTGAGGAAAGTTCGTAAATGGTCTATTTTTACAATGACCTTTGTTTCTTGATTTAACATGTAATGTCTTAAGCATTTTGTTGCAAAGACTATGGCGAGGCATTCTCATTCCGCTTGTGTGTAGCATGTTTCATAGTTGAGCAATGTCCGGCTGATGAAATAGATCACACGTTCTCTATTGTCATCATCTTCTTGAGCCAACATATAGGCTAGCGAGACATTGGTGGCTCAAGAATATAAAATTAACGGGTGATCTGGCTTAGGTGGCATTAGCATAGGTGGTGATAACAAGAAAATTCTTAACTACGTTGAAAGCTTCATTGCAGTCTTCAGTCCAATCAATGCTATAATCTTTCTTGAGTAGATTGTTGATTGGATGAATGGTGAAACTTAAGTCCGGGATGAATCTCCAGATCGCACCAAGTTTTCTGAGAAATGATCTGATTCTAGATTCATCCGAAGGTGGGACCATTTCAAGAACAACCTTAATTTTGGTTGGGTCAACATTGATCCTGTGTGATGATATAATGTAACCTAGGAGTTTCCCTCCTGTCACACCAAAGACACATTTTTCTGGATTTAGCGTGACTCTGTATTCTATCAGACATGAAAGAATGACATGAAGCACTTCCGGATGGTCACAAAACTTCTTGGCCTTGGCCAACAAGTCATCTATGTAGGATTCCAAAATTTTATGAATAAGATCATGAAATATATACGTCATAGCCCGCTGGTATGTAGCACCAGTGTTCTTGAGACCGAATGGCATAACAGACATAGCAATAGGTTCCCCAAGGAGTTATAAATGTGGTTTTAGCTTGATCTTGTTTAGATATTCTGATTTGATTGTATCCCGAGAATCCATCCATGAGAGACAAAAGCTCAAATCTAGCTGTTGCATCAATAATGACGTCTATGGATGGTAATGGGAAGTCGTCTTTAGGACATGCTTTGTTAATGTCTCGGAAGTCTATGTAGATGCGTATCTTTCCATTCTTTTTGAGAATGGGAATGATATTAGATACCCACTGAGAGTAATCGACTGGTTTGATGAATCCTACTTGGAGGAGCTTTATTACCTCCTCTTTTACCATGAGAGCTACCTTGGGTTTCATTGGTCTCGATTTTTGCTTAACCGGTTTTGCATCTGATTTAGTGACGAGGTTGTGTACCACAATGTGGGGTGCAACTCCTGTCATTTCCTTATAATTAAATGTAAATGCCTTCTGATGTTCCTTGAGGATCCGAGTGTGTATTTCTACTTCTAATGGAGTTAACGAGGATCCTAACTTCAGTATCCTTGGTTCATCTTCCGTTCCGATGTTAATATCAATTGTTTTTTCAATTAGAGAAGCGTTACCTTCTTCAAAATCAGGCGGGGCTGGGGGTAGCTCCAGCTCGTCTCCATTCTCGACTATGTATATGTTGAGTTCCTTTTGTGGGGGAAGCTCTGTCATGGGATTCCCGTAATAGGAAGATGAATGCGGGATCAAAGATAAATCTACTGTGTGATGGGTGAGATGTAATGCCGCATAGGTGTTTAAGAAATCAAGAGTGGTTGTATCACTATCGATGTGGTCTAGGATAGTGGATTTGTTTTCATTTCCATTTAAAAGAGGATTTGACATTGTTTTTATCAATGGTTCATCACGAAGGGATACCATGAAATGGGTATCCTCTAACTTACTGTTTGGAGTAAAGCGTGACGCTGAGGTTGCTATTGAATCGGTGAGAAGATTTTGTTTGCACGGGATTGCTTCAATTGATATGAAGTCAAATTCCTTGCTTAAATTCAATACAACCATTTTGTAGAGCTGTAAGTGCTCAGCTCTGGTTTCATATACTTCAGAGACTTGGTTTGCTACCAATTGCGAGTCTCCTAACACTCTGATGTTATCAACACTGATTCTCTTAGCTAGGATGAGGCCAAGGAGAAGGGCTTCATACTCGGCGC
Source organism: Taxus chinensis (assembly GCA_019776745.2). Taxonomy (NCBI): domain Eukaryota; kingdom Viridiplantae; phylum Streptophyta; class Pinopsida; order Cupressales; family Taxaceae; genus Taxus; species Taxus chinensis. The sequence continues at coordinate 416,277,532 of CM034154.1, forward strand.
CATTGTTAGTGCATTCAAATTTTAGCTTAAAGGAAAATGGTAGGACTTTTCCCTCGGGAGAAGTAAGGATTACACCTGCCCCAGCTCCGTAATGACATCTAGCTCCATCGAAATGGAGAGTCCAATACTTAGCTGGGAACATGGATGCTGGGACACTTGTTGTGTTAACGTTCTCTACTTCTATCATGCAGAGATCCACTACTGGAAGAGAGCCAACACCTAGGGTGCACCCCATGCCTACAAAATCAAATGGTAGGAACATTGGTAGATCCTGTTCTAGTAATTCAACAATTTTTGCAGTAGTTCCTAATGATACTATTTCTATAGTGTTAGCCTCATCTTTGGGGGCTAGGGTTGCCTTGGCTAGGCTCATAGTTTCGAGATCTGTCGTAGGTACCAACTTTTCTTCTGGTTTTGTGTCGGTAGGTTTATTAAGTTGGTTTGTTGGGAGTTCAAACTCCGAGTGTATGCCTGGTCTTTTCTTTAGGTCAGCCAGGTGTACATCGAATGGTTTTGGATCACCTTTGGCTATGAACACCTTTCCTAAATGCAAGAATCTTACTTCTTGAAATAGCGTAGAAGGGATTGCCTTCATACGGTGTATCCATGGTTGGCCGAGGATCATATTATAGTTAGTTTCCCGATCTATAATATAAAACTCAGTCAGGATTGTTTTGGGTCCTAAGGTGACCGGTAGTATTATAGTTCCAATTGAAGTGGCTTTAAGGCTGTCATAGCCTCTTAGCGTATTTCGAGTCATGGAACAATTGGTTTCTCCATACCCTAGCTTTTGAAGGAAAGAAAAAGGGACTATGTTAACTGCTGCCCCATCGTCAACCATCACGCATTTCACATAATTGTTATAGACCCACACTTGCAAGTGTAAGGCTGGATCACCTTGGCATGCAATCTCAACGTCTGTGGGCATTTTTTTTATTTCGAATATGAATTCAGTGTCCCTATCCGGCTGCCCCGGAGGATGGATATCAAAGTCTATATGATTTACCTGTGTTTCAGGAGGTGGAGTGATGCTAATTAGATGACCTAAACCCAATGCTTCTAAAAGAACAGCCCTGTGAGCAGGGGAGTTCTTTAATAAATCCAAAAAGGAGATGTGCGAGAAGGTTTTTGTTAGATCATTAATTAAATCATAAGCACCTACGGGTTTTGTTAATACTTGTTGGATATTGCCTGTTTCTAGTGGGTAGCTTGGACTTAGCTGAGAGGAATACTCTCGTGTCCTTGTTACAGCTTCTACGGGTAGTTCGGCATCTAACTCCACTAAACCGACTATCTTAGGTCGTGGCTGACTTCCTAATTGTGGCGCAACTAATGGATTTAGTGAAGTTGAAGCTTCATGATCATTGTTTCCTGCAATTACACCCTTGTTTGTCCCACTTGGATTTAACTTGTTATTGTTGTGATTTGGGAGCGGATCATTGAATATCTTGAGGGGTGCATTTTGAGGGGAAACTACCCTTGTAAAGTATTTGGCGCTGGTGAGGCAGGATCTGCCAAGAACATATCTATGAAAGGTTGTCTTTGTTCTTCTGGCAAATGTTGCATGAATTTATTGTAGTCACGGACATGTTCTAGTGTCATGGCCTCAGATTTTGTGAAAACCACAATAGGAGTTAGGATTGTAATTCCTAGTTTGTTGGCTCGGTGTATATTGTGGCCTAAAATTTTTATCGAACCGTTACCTATTAAAGTTTTGCGTTTGTTGTTTTTGGTTTGAATTCTGGTTTTGATACCTAGTTAAATTTTGATTTGGATCCCGTGTAGGGCTTCGCCGTTGTTGTTTTTTTTGTTGTTGTTGTGGATGATTAAAATCCATTGTGTTGATTGTTGGAGTAAAGTTATTGTTTCATTGATTGTTTATTTGTGGTGGAGTATTCACAACATTTACCTTTCTAGCCTGATCGGTTACTCCATCTGTTGTCACTCCACAATTTTTGTTAAGAATTTTAGGTCCTTGATTGACATTCGTGGTAGTAGGATAAGTTGTAGTGTTTTGGTTGGAGGTGATTAACCTCCCGTTTGCTCCATATGTCTTACAACCACTATCAATTGCTGCTTGATCTATTCAGAAAGCACTCTCAAGCACTTCATCGTAAGTTCTTAGTGGGAACTTCTGGACTTCTTCCTTCACCTCTCTGCTGAGAGAATGAAGGAATAGATCACATAGTTCCATCTGATCCATGTTCGGAGCACTTGCCAAAGAATAGAGAACTGTGCGCCACCTCTGGATGAAATGGGTGACAGATTCATTGTGTTCTTGCTTAATGTGCAAGAATTCCCTGATTCCTGTCCTTAATAGTTTGTTCATGTCAAAGGCCTTGATGAACTCTGACACGAGTTTCTTGAACGAATGGATGGAAGCTTCAGGTATTCTATAATACCAATCGAGAGCGATGCCCTCCAAAGTTTTGGGGAATATTTTAGCAACAACCCCATCCCATGGGAGTAGTTCTCGGATGGCTGTAGCGTAAGCTTTGATATGTGCATTTGGATCTCCCTCACCTTTGTATTTGGGAAAATCGGGAAGAGGTCTTGGAAGCATGACGCTTCGTATGGTGAAATCTAAGGGCTCTTTCAAGTATTCTGAATATGTCCCTATCACATAGGTTTCGACCATTGATGGTGCCTGTTGAGGGAGTGGAGGTGGAATGGGTTGTTGATATGGCGTTGCATATGCATTGGTAGGAGCATAAGGGAACCCCTGTGGTTGAGTAAAAATACCGGGAGAGGAGAACATATCCCCTTGTGGTGATTTGGAGTACATGTTTAAGTATGAAGGGGTATTTTCCAAGAATGGATTATTTTGTACTAGATCGGCAGGTATTGGAAGGGTTTTAGAAATGGTGGTTCTAATCGGTGTTTGTTGTGAATACTGAGGGGTCACGCCTAACGTACCTATTCCTGTGAGGAGGTCTATTTGGCTAGGTTTGGAATTTCCTTGCCTGCATGAGTTGAGAATGGTGATTTGCCTGGGCAAGTTCTAACCCTCTCACTTTTTCTACTAACGTTGAAATGACTTCATTTGGTGAAGTCACGGTGTTTTGCCTTAGCGGCGTCTATTGTATATCATGGTGTTGTATAGGCATGTGATATCCTGCTATGAATTGATCGCTGCCCTACCAAGTTTCCCTGAGGGCATTTCCTATATGTAGTGGCATGGAGGTATTTCCTTGAAAAGAGACCTCAGGTTGTGTTTGTAAACCTCCTATAGGTGGGTACATACTTCGAGAACGTTGTTCATTCCTAGCATAATGTACTAAATTTTCATCATCTAAACCCAGGTATGAGTCTGATTGTCTACTAATTTGTGGTCTAAGTAGTACCTGAGGAGATGGACTAGACTCTCTTGTGAGCGTCATATTGTTCAAGCATGAAGGCTCTGTTTATTGTGTTTGAGCGAGCTGATCCAACTCCTCTGTTTGGAAAGATGAGCTATATCTGACCCTTGGAGTTTGTGTTGACAACTGGTTAGTTGAGTAGTTGTCACCCCATACTGAGAGCGAGGGTGATGATTGTCTATTCAGTTGAGCATAGTATGCCTCAAGACCTAAGAGAGGCCTACCATATGCATCGAATCCTGACATATTCAGGGGGTATATGAATACCCATAGAATAATGGGAAGGAGTGAAGGTGATGGTGAAAGCTAATGAGGTAGTAAAGATGAAAGAGTCATTTTAATTTGAAAGAACCAGTAGAAATCTGACTCCAAGCCAGAGAGTAGAAAGTTTCACGTTGGGTTCACCAATTTTGTATGATGGAAAAGTGACAAGCGAGCGTGGGAATCTACAAGCAACTTTTCCTCACACCCGACCTCCCGAGGTCGTGCCGAGATAGCCGTTGGGGATTAAAATATGTGTGGGATGCAGACAAGCTAATTGGGTAATCTGATGTCTTCGACGCGCACTAGTGGAAATTATGAATCTAAGGCAAAGAAGGCCCTCCTAACCTGAACTGGTGTGATAGATTGATCGGAAAACATGACTGCTCAAAGGCTCCAATCAATATCAAGCTCTGGAATGATTCAGTCTATAGGTTGTGAAATACGTGGAAAATGTCCTGGGATAGTTTCATGTATATCTCTAGATAAGGTCATAGGGCGGATGGTAAATATAATTGACTCTATGGTGATTCTCTGGCCTAGTCTAGTACTCTTTAGCTTTGTTAGCTGCTATTTCTAGCAAGGATAATTGTTTGATGATGATGGGTGGAAGTGGAGTAGATCTGAATACTAGTGTATGTAGACTAGCATCTATGTCTGATTCACCTATGGGCTCATTGGGCTGTGGGATTTGTGGGTCACAACCGTAGATTCGTATTTGTTGTGGTCCTGCTATGGTCATGTGTGGGATCAATCCCTAATCCCTAATATCCAATAGTCATATGCCTTTTCAGCTTCTATATTCAGAATTAATAATTGTGCGATCTTCTCAGAATATCTTATAGGTGTTTGTGCAACCTGAATTCTCAAGCTGGTATCTATATTTGTGAGAGTGTCTCCTACGTCTGGCTATGGGACCAAAGGATCACAACCAAAGGTCTTCTCTCTTTCAAACCCTTCTACAGTCATGCGGATATGAATCTATGGTAATCTGTAGTTTGGTTGATTTGACCAAAACGTGTGTGCTTGGTCGTCTTCTATGTTTAACCCGTGCAGTTGGAAACTGATTTGTTGTAAGTTTATCATTGTTTGGAAGACTTGGATCCTAAGATTCTAATCTATATTAGTTATGGTTGTGATGAGATTAGGTTGGGACATTATTGACTCGAATACGTATTCCCTGGGCTCTCTAGGTCCCGTGATTGTCATACAAAAGCAATACTGTAAACTAAATGCAGAAAAATAAAATTAACTATGTGAAGTATGTCTATAACATATATAACTTCTATATTTTTGTTATTTTCTGATGAAATTTTAAATGAATTTGAAAGAGCAGCTATTTTAATATATCTAGAAATTGACAATTAACCTAGTGTCGAATTTTAAAACAAACAAAGTAACCGAGTATAGCTACTTGCATGTGCATTTGTAAATCTATTCTAAGTAATGAAATAACTGATCTAATCTATTTGAAAGGATCTCAATCCTACCTCAAAAGTGAGGAAAGAATCATAGTCTCTCAGAAACTATCAATCCCCATAGCTTCCCTGGTAATATCGAAAGTAAGATTGACTGAAATAAAGTAATTAACTACTCTATTTGATATGATTCTAATTAGAACTTTGAAAGCTAGAACCTGGATTCTACAGAACAGTGGTGAATCTGATGGTGTGTGTGATCTTGTCCCCTCAGTGTGATCTCCTCATTCCTTCGTGTTCACGTGGATCTAGAAATGCGTGTAATGCTAGCATCAACAAAAGTAGATATTGGGACAAAGGTAGCTTAAGATACAGACTGAACACAATGCGAGTAGGAGAGGGATAGCGCAAGAGTACAGAGCTTTGCTTATGCAATTCCTAGTGGGATTTATTGCTAGTCATGCAACATAAAACATCCAGAACCTGAAACTATCCTATTTGAAGAACAAAACCTGTAAATTTAATGGCTTCCTTTTGAAAACAAACTATTCTACCCCAATGGATTGGATAAAATATCAACAACACTTGCACAAGATGGATATGTGGCTTCCTAACATCAAAACAACACTAACCAAGCATGCAATGAAAGAAACTAAGAATTCTAAGTAAAATGAAAGACTAATCTATTGCAATGAGAAATTCAGAGGCAAATTTGAGGAGCCGTTTTCCTGAGCACAAGCCAACTATTTATAGCATTTGCATTTACCCAAGGTAAAAACCAAATTGATATCTTAAACTATAAACAATGAAAAAACACTATTCTAGGGAACCAAAATCATTAATGCAAGCTTATGGCGGTGAAAAAAAGATAGTAAACGTTGAAAGTTACGCGAGTCATGTTAAAAGAGCATTCTGGAAAACACGTAAAGGACCGCCGCCCTGAGCAGGGCGGCGGTTACAGGACTGCCACCCTGCTTAGGGCGGTGGTCACGAGACTACCACCCAAACAGGGTGGCATTTTCGTAACTAAAGAGAAAAAGGCCAAGAAAAGAGGGGAAAAGAGAAAAACAAAGCACGCGGGGGCTGAGCGGGGCATGCAGGATGATAACACATACTTGGAGAGATTTTTCGGATACCGAACACCTTGCGAGGAGACCTGTATCATCATTGGGGTACGTGTTACGTTATTCCGACAGTGCAGTACCCTTCAATTTTGGGTACGCACAGTTTCTTATATAGGCTTCCTTTTTGGGATAAGTGTAGGTCTTAGTGAATGTGGGATGATGGAAATGTAATATTAGACTTAATTAATTAGGATTGGGAGCAATTAAGTAGGATTAATACTCCATGGGAATTAGATGTGAAGAAAGGGGGCATAATTAATTAATTAGGATTTGATTAATATGCATGGATTAGTTTGTAGAGGATATATGAGAAGAATTTAGAGGAAATTGATGAGACTTAGAATTGCTTTAAAGAAACATTTAATCAATGAAAGATAATTAATTATTAGATGAACGAGAATTTTAATTAATTAAAAATGGGTTATTATTAACAAATGAAGAGGATTTTAACTATCCAAATGTTTTCAATTAGTATTTGAGAGGATAAATTTAATTAATGAAGGGATGATCATTGATTAATACCTTAAAATGAGTATTACTATGATTTGTGCAATTTATGATGAAATTAGGCAATGACATACACACACATATAGCTAGAGGGGTGGGCCATATCTCCATTTCTATATACAAGGAATGGGTGATGCTCTATAGTATAGTTTTCCTACTATCTCACCCACTTAGTCCCCATCCATAGTTTAGGGCCTAGAAATATCCCTATCTAAATAGTGGGGGGAGGTAAGGGAAATAAGTGGATGATTTTTGGCTAGTATAACCACTTGATTGTCCAGTTCTGATAAAATTTATTGACCCAGTTATGGATCATCCTCCAGGATCATATAACTGTCAAAAGCTGGTGATTGTTCATCATAACTGTTATAGTTTAGATACTCACAATGATTATAGGTTTCTATAGGTATTATGTAATCTTCCCCTATTTCTAACATGTTTGAAATGAAAAATCAAATTTTAAAAATTACTTCTAAATCAATACAAGTATCTATAGGTCCTAATAAATCTTCAACACCTCCTCCACATTTGGATAATACTGGGAATACCATACTTCCTTCTTTAATCCACAATATGGTTCTTCAAACATTACAAAATAATCCTCTAGATATTTACATAGATTATATGGATATAGGGGGATATATCTTACCATTTATTCTAATGGGTCAATTGATCCAACTATTTATCTTAAAACTTTTGGAAACAAGTATAAGAATTGGATTAAAACCAATACCTATGCTATAATGAAGCTCCTAGAAAAAAATTCCTGTAGGAGATGATTTAGAATGGTTTAATCAACACTCTTCACACTCTATATTTGATCTATAAACTTTAGTCCAAGATTCAATGAAGGAGTTCTAAAAACATAGTCTCCCTAAAAAATAAAACTCAAAAATTCAGCAAACTAAAGAAACACTCTACGAAATTAGCAAATTATTTATTCAATGATGGAAGATATTATCTAAATAAATAAACCATCATCTTGATAATCAAAATATTTGTCAAATATTTTTTAAGGTTCTTGCTTCTAATACCTAGTATAAGGTTTGGTCCTTATCACTTACCATAGGAAAAGTGACAAAATCATCTTATGTAATAATTTGAACAACCATCTAAACCTTCAAGCCACCTTCACACACCCTCAAATCAATATACCACACCATCAACCCTCAAGCCCTTTCTAAAGGTAAATCTATCCACATTAATATTCAAATAATGACACCCAAAGTGTTATTTATCATAGCGCACACCACTTACCCTTGTCACATGTTGAGCTATTATAAGTTCTTCTCATCCCCTGTATCTTCCTTTTACCAGACAACCATTATCCTCCTTCAATCTTGATCCCTTCTTCTGGTGGCACACTAATATTAGCCATTACCATGATGATTGTAGGGATATTAAGAAAATTTCCCTTGATTTATTTCTTAGACCTCATTTTGACACTAATGCCATTATCCATGAATGTTATGAAAATATCAATCCCTTGTATAACCTCATAAGAACCATCGGTCTAAGACCAACCATAACAAAAAACCTATGAAATTTTTTTTAGGCACTTTTGAAGGATAATAATTACCTCAATTTTTAATATTTTAATGTAGTTAAGGGTTAATTACCGATATAATCTCACACCTAAGGACCCAATCCAAAATCTCAAAAATCCATCAACCACTGACCAAAAAATTATTAAAACTTCCCAAGAGTAATCCAATGATAATCTCGCTCCTTCAGTTGAGCCTCATCCCAAGGATCCAATGAAACTCCAATCTAAGTAACATATTCTTTCATATTTATATAAGTTTTCCCCATCTTACAAAAAACTATACACTCAAATTTGGAAATTTACCCTTTGATAATGTTAATTACAATTGTACTTCTTGGCTAAGAAAAACATCTACATCATATCCCCACATAGTATAGGATGCTATCTCTTTATTAACTTGTTCATTTGCATACACCTATGTGATAAATATTTTTGAATGTTAAATACATAAGGCTATTGCTCAAGATTTAATTTCCATAATGAAAATTTCAGATTACACTTACCTCTTCTCTTTCCAAAACTATACAATTTGACCATGTTATATAATATGGTCCTGGATGACCTGTATGGTCTTGCAACAACACATTTTCTAACTCTATTTTGTATGTAAGTTAAGTTGTTGCATATTTTCATCCTCTTGGGTCAGCTTTATCATGATAATTTTCCTTTATATCCATATATAAGAAAATTAACATAACATTATTTACTCACTTGGAAAGCATATAGAAAATCACTTGCCATACATATTTGAAACACTCTCAAAAGGCACTCAAGGCTCCCTAAATCTCCCTATAGTTCATGAAAATACACTAGGGAAGCCACTATCAAAGTTTTGAAGCACTTAACTAAGTCAAGGAATATATCTTCCCTCATTCTCAAACATACCATGTTTCCCATTCCCAAGTCTCAATAAGAGCACAATTTGTATGTTTTTTGTCACTATGGTTTGATTAATATTTTATATTTTTTTACTCTTTACACACATGAGTTCTCAAGGTATATTGAGTTTTATGCAAAACACAAAAATTATTACATGCTAATAGGATATAATTTGGTTCCTTACATTACTCATCTTGGGGGCATATCTCCAAACTAGTGTGTTATTATTTCATTATAGTTCCTTTCTACTTCCTCATTAAGTTTGATTAAATATATTATGTATATGATATTTTTTGAACTAATATGACTAACAAATATATGTTATGTAGTGTTGATATATCTTGCATGTGATCTCTTATTATTTTTATCTTTTGTCACTATTTACATTACTTCTTGCTACATCACATATTATTTACTTGTGTTACTACATTTCTATTTCATTATATGCATCCCAATTTCTTTATTTGTCTTGTAAGAGCATGGGTGTGCCATGTTTATGTATTTATTCCTTTCTTGTGTGACATTGCTTCTCTTATATGCAACCTCAATGTTTTGATTGTCTTATAAACCAAGGGTATCCCATTTTTTACAACTTTATGAATTGATGTGAATTTTATTTACATGATCTTGCTTCTATTTTATCACTTGATTGATGTTTTGTCTTTATTCTAGTTCTATTACACGTGTTGCTTCTAATAATGCTATTCTTTTTACTATCACTCTTATTGTCGATCTTATTTCTATGGTTCTTTGTCTCTTTATGCACCATGGTTCCAACCATGTATAACCCCTTTGTAGGTAAAATTTATCCAATGTGGCCACCTCTTTAGCACTCTACACTCTCATATAGATTCTACATATAGTACATGGGATCACATCTATTATTTTGAGCTACGTACTCAAATGGTTTTTCACAAATGCCTAAAAAGATGGGGAATTCCTTGGGATATATTTTTAGTATTTTATTTCACCTAAATTATATGTGTACTGACACCTCATCTAGTGATCTGAAAATGGGTGTAAAATTTTTCCACTTTTAAACGTTTCTAAGGATCTCGAAATTAAACTCATTATGCATTCAATTTTCCAAAATTGATTAATTTCCTATTCATAGTTGCACCTCAATTTGATTTTTAATCAAAATAATGAAATGTGCATTCATCTATACTTTTGGGGTTATGGATACTAAAATTTTTAATTAATTCCAATTTTCTGTTTGATAATGCTTTCTTAATAAAATTAATGCAAAATCCATATAACCGATTTTTGTTATCTGATCAAAAGCTTCATCAAAATAGGAATAAACATCCACAAATCTAAAAATGACATAAGATTGTTTACGGGGTTCAGAATTCCTATGTCCTTGGGTTCATTGTGAACCGATCCATTAATAATGTTATAATTGTAAATAAATTTAACATTTACCATAAACCAATAATGAATAAAACCATGCAAAAATGTGTTTTACACCTTCAAGGGAGTCTAGAGTGTCCAACAATTTTCCCTCACCTTCCTGATTCAATTGTAGTTGTGTTTCCCCTAGGATAAATGCCTTTGTGTGAATTCAACAGCTAAAAAAGATAATTAGACTGTTGACCAGTTTTCAAACTTAAACTTTGACCACCGATAACTTCTACATCCAGAATTCATTTATGGATTTCTGCATACCGTCATAAAGGTATTTGAATACTCTACAACATGGTCATAGTCTAGGGAATTTTAGGGAACTTTCAATCATAGTAAAATCCTCTAGATCACTCCTCCTATCTTTGAATGTCTTTTGTCCACAAAAAGTTGTTTATCAACCCACAAAACATGCTAACTCTTCCTACAATAACACAAACACATACAAGAACCCAAATGATCATTATAGGTTAATCAAATGCAAATAGTTAATTATCTAGCCACATATTTGATCATATAATAGCACCTAATTAAGCTATTTTTTAGTTGATACGCTGCAACCCTATCAACTCTGCACACAACTGTGAACTATTAAACCCACTATAATGCCATCAAAAACAACTGACCAGATAATAACACCCATTCTATAACAGAAAGCTAGTGCTCAACTGTCACTTTGTGATACGAATGATTACAAAAATTACAATTCCATAAACACATATCAGTATACCAAACATCTAAACTAGCCATAATTATGCTAGTGCCCACTGTCCATCTGAAACTATAACAACTATAAATATTCACTATTTAGATTAAATTAGAATATCAACACCCAAAATATCTATAGTAAAAAAATTGAATCCACGTGAGTCTGCCAATTCTATCCATACACTGAACTATAAGAGGATAGATAACAATTGTATGCTTACCCAAAATCAGTGAACTGCTAACTGCTGCAAATGATCACTAGAAATACATGCACACCAGTTTGTTAGTGAAAATAGTGTACACACTAATTGTAACTACATAGAGTAGTCACAAATAAATGCCCTAAAAATAAGGGTCATCATTTATGTGTAAGTACTCTTCATAGACACAATAAGTTTGTATATTACCTAAAAAACCAAAATGGTGTCCCAGATTTGCACAATGACATTTAACATCCGTAATTAAAATGCAAATTTCCAAAAATAGACATTATTACCACATGCCCATTGAATATCCATACTAATGCTAAAAATAGAAAATGGTATTTATCAACCTTAAGACGTAAGAAGTTAAATCTGAGTATTTTAAACCTCTCTCCCATATCCTCTTACAAGTGACCCCATTTTCCCAATTCTAAAGCAATTAAAAACATGTGAATCTTCCTTTCATCATACATTGAAAATCCACAAATTACTCTAAATGTTTTACATACTTTTCAACAAATACTGCTATGCAAAACTAAATCTATCCAATTCACATGAGTTTATATTCTTTGTATTACAATAGAATGGAATCATCTATGATTCAACTATGGATAGATTTGAGGTTGATTTATTTTCAATTAAAGGTTTTAAAAATTATTTTACCTTAAACTCCAACTTTTTCTCACCATACTCTGGATGGTTGTTTGGATGAAGTTTCAAACAATTTACAACCTTGTGTCCACTCATCTAACAGTGAGTGCAAAAATTGCTCTTTACTTCTCATTTCTAAGGTGAGGAATCATGTTTACCATTTCTCTCTTGTTTGCCACGAGGTTAGTTTTTCAACTCACGTGGAAAGTGCTTTTACAAAAAGATTTTCCTCTTCTAACAAAAATCCACAGAATGATTATTCCCTCCAAAAAACATGAATGGAAAAGCATTGATCATATTATATATATCAAACCCACACTATTTTAAAAGAAAGAGTGGATCCTTAACAAATTTACCTTATTTCCTAGAACTATAATTATGAGAAGAAATAGGAGGTGAAATTTCGTTATCTCTTCTCTAAACCTTCTTACCATTTCCAAGATACTGTGTTAGTGGGGTATTCACTTTACTGTTAGAAGCTCATCTTCCTTTATTGTTATTGAATGTATCTGAAATATCATTTCCCACACTAGAGTAACCCAGACCTGCATAATGAGGATGATCCTCAACATGTATTGGGTTAGTCATACCTTGGTTCTTCTTACCAAGGCCAATTCTGTTAAAACCAATTTTATCTAACAACATAGATCCTATACCTTTAGTGTATCTTTCGAAACCACAAAAAGTAATATTACCTAAATCCAAATCAGATTGGGATGAGGAATCCAATGGTGACATACTTACAGTAAATGCATCCATCATGGTTTATGCATCTGTAGTCAAGGGATTCTCCCCTTTCTATTCATCATTCTACAATATTACCAAGAGCTCATCCTTGGCTTGCATTTCTAGTTTCAACCAAGAATTATCCTCCTCTAAGGAGAAATACATTGATATCAAGAGAGAGTTCTCTTCCTAGATCTGACAGTCAATAGCCTCAAGCTCATTCAGTTTCTCCTGTTTGGATGACTTGCCCATGATTCCCTATTTCCTACGAACAACCTATAACTCCCAACACTGCACACTGCAATAGAAGATTAACAAGCCCAAAATGTCTACATATAGAAAACTGAAATAAAAACTACAAACATAATTTATTCTAGCAATCTAACTTCTCTGATACCAAAACATGATCCGAAAATGGGTGTAAATTTTTTTCACTTAAAACATTTCCAAGGATCTTGAAATTAAACTCAATTTTATAGACTCAATTTTCTAAAATTGATTAATTTACTGTTCATAGATACACCTCAATCTAATTTTTTAATCAAAATACTGAAATGTGCATTCATCTGTACTTTGTGGGTTATGGATACTAAAATTTTCAATTAAGTCCAATTTCCCATTTTACGATGTTTGCTTAATCAAATTAATACAAAAGCCATATAACTGATTTTTTTATCTGATCAAAAGCTTCATCAAAATAGGAATAAGCATCCTCAAATCTGAAAATGACACAAGATTGTTTATGGGGTTTGGAATTACTATGTCCCTAGGTTCGTTGTGAACCGATTCATTAATAATTTTATGATTGTAAATACATTTAACCTTTACAATAAACCAATAATGAATCAAAACCTGAAAAACTGTGTTTCAGAACTTCAAGGGACTTTGAGTTTCCAGCAACTGGCCCTCACCTTCCTGATTCACTTTCAACTGCGTCTCCCCTAGGATCAATTTCTTTGTGTGACTTCAACAGATAAAAACAATGTCACAAAATCTCCAAAATAAGAAAATATCACACCATTGTGACCGTCTCAAAATTATGAGAAACTTTCATATATAACTCAAGATATGATTTTGAGTGAAAGTGCTTAAAAATAATTGTTTTCCAAACTAGCCCCTTGCTGCCCCTACACAGACCTGTCTCAGACCCACAATTGTCTTATTTAAATATCCTGGAGCTCATTTTTAGCACGTCAATAACCTTAAGAAATTTGGTTGGGTGTGTCATTTACAAAGCCAATGTCTATAGTTTGACCCCCTAGTGCTCCTTTTGTGTTGGTTGGTTTATTCTAAAGTGGGAATAGTCCCACATTTTCCGGCTGAGCGTAGAAGGGGGGTTTGGTGTTTAAATTGGGAGTTCCCATCTCATTTTCCTATGGTTGTGGCCACACAAGCAATGTTTTTCCCACCACGTTGACTATGTCCTTGGTTTGTTTCATAGCCCCTATCTTGGGCTCGACTACTAGGTTGTGTGCCACGTAGAATAGTGGTGAGCTAGCTCTAGTTTTTGTATCCCGAGTCGTGTATACCTTTTGCCATAGATATAGTCATTGTTGGTTAAAATGACCATATGGGTCCACCAAGTGATATGTGGATCAACCAATCCATTTTTGCTGAGTTATGTGCAATTAAGTCTGAATATCTCAAATCCATCCCAAGACACTTAATTAACAAATCCCAAAATATAGGCAATTATAGATTTGTTGAGGTATAAAAGATAAACTTGGCCCAAACATTGGGGATTATGTAGCCTGGTATAATCAACTCGATGGGGAGTTGATTACCCCACTGAGCTAATAAAATAGCTTTCCAAGCTAATACATAGACCCTATAATGTAAAAATGCAACCCTCCAAATATAATAATCCCACATGGGCAATGTTAGAGAGATATATGACAACTATAATCAAAAATATGATATCAATAATATGAAAAGGTGACAAAGGCACCCCTCCTATAAAAGAGTGTGCCGAACTTGGATGAGGGACCCTAGCCACCAAGTATTAGGGCCCACCAAAATTTTAACCATTTTTCAAAGACCGGAGGTAAAATGTTTTTAAAATTTTTTTCACCTTTTTTCCATTTTGCCACGTGTCACATCTGGATTGGACTATTGACCAATTTTCGGACCTAAACTTTGACCGGTGATAACTTCTACATTCGGACTCCATTTCTATATTTTTACATACCATTGGAAAGGTCTCTGAATTATCTATAACGTGGTAATGGTTTAGAGAAGTTTAGGGAATTTTCATCCACTATAAAATCCTCCATATTATCCAGACAAATCTGAATGCTCAACCAAACTGCACATAGCTACCAGGTTTCACCTTTATATTTACTTGACAAGATGTTGGTATGAATATCCAAAATAACTATACCAAGTACTAATTTAATCATAATAACTCATTTCATACATTCAATTAGAAACACATGTAATAAGGAATATAACAACTCCGATAACAATCAATACTAATTACACCATGAATTCACCTTACTTAGACACGTCAATGATCATAATCCATTATAACAAAAGGTATTGCATTACAAAAGCTAAATAAATTTCAATTAATGTGCTAATACTCTTGGAACATATGCAAGTATCAATCCCTAGACCATGACAGACTCCATGAATGGATAACTAAGTACGTGTAAGTCTTGGTAACGGTACCAAAAATATAGCGTACAATATATATATATATATATATATATATATATATATTAGGGGTGGGGACTTTCCCTTCACCATCCATTCACTCTCCTAATAATATGCGTTCCAAAAATAAACTACATCCATGCTTTATAAGACAACTAATAATAGATCATCCTATAAATAAGACTTGATTCAATACTATTAATAGCTTGTTCCATGCATGTCTCTTCATCTTTGAACCGAATGTACCTTTATCCAAAAATAGACCTTCCTTGGCTACCAAGTCTCATTGCTTTTCTATGGTTCTGAATAATTTCTTGGTTGACACTCTAACTCTTCTTTTCTATCATTATCCCGTAGTTCATGAAATTGGCTAAGTCCCAAATTTACGTTGTTTTGGTGCAAACCTTCATGCGCTATCCCATACTACCTGCACACCCCCCTTTGTACCTACCTCATATTCTCCCTAGATCCTCACGTGTGACATGTAATTAGTCAATTCATCCTTGTAAAATTACCTCACATTAAACTGGGTTTCTGTATTTGGTAATGGTTTTCCCAACTTGTTGCTCCAAAGAATGTATATAAAAACAATAGTGAAAAAATAAATAATTCAATGCCCAAAAGAATCATTTCACCTATACATGTTAATTAGGCCTTAATTTTTTTGAAGAATCTTTGGGAATTCAAAATTTATCTCGCCCTCCAAATTCTTCCATTCATTGAGCTTCTATAATGCTTTCTCGAGTGCCACTTTTACTATTTCAAGTAATTGGTCAGGTGACAATTCCTCAAATATACCCTTGAGTTCTTGGATAATCAAAGTCAACTCTATGAGAAATCCTTCAGTCATATCGATGCACTCCATTTCCATATTCTAAAATTATTTTATCTAGAGCTCTAGCTTTTCCGTTTTGGCCTTAATCAACACTTTCTACTTTGACATGTCGGTCATAACCTTGGTGCACTCTATCTTATTGGTCATTGTATTTTACTGTATAACCTCGAGTTATGATTCTTCATTACGTACCCTAGCAATAAGGATAGGGTCACACTTTTGAAACATATTAAAAGATAAATCAACTTTAGTACTTGCCTCCTTGAGTTGTGCGAACAAATATTTAAGTTCACTTATCTTGGCCTCAACAACTATTTTATTTTCTTCTTTTTCCTTAGCCACTTCTTTAACTAAAGGTCCCATGCCAATCTTAATATTTAACAGAAGGATTCTAACCATGTCCTCAAGGTACTCCATCTCATCATTATAATCACATCTTTCATGGCTTACCAAGGTCAGACATGTGCCTAGAATTTGTTTCACCAATATGTCCACCCTATCATAAGCTTCCTTGGTCCACTTTTGTTCTCCTTGGACATCCTTATTAAGGTTCTCAATATAACACTCTTTATTCCTTTTATTTATTATAATCACCCTCATTATAGCTTCGACATAAAAATTATTATATGTAACATCTGTGACCATCTTGTTCAAGGCATTACATGCTTACTCATATTTCAGATACATGGGATCTATCTGCTTATAATTCTTCCCCGGTTCCCTCTTAAAATCAATCACATTAATGGAATTATTATTAACTTCAAATTCAGGTTCTTCTGCATGGGTGTGCATGTTCTAAGACATAATATTCCTAGTACATGAGACTCCTCCTTATTTATCCATTAAGTCCCAACCATATAATTTATTTGTAGGTATTGTGCTCTAGAATTGCGCCCTTAACACCTTTATAGGGTCAGCTGCAAAGTCCATGTGTAGCGATAGGGGTGTCCACCTATTTCTTATTGCCTTTTTCTTCGTCCTCTACTTCCTTAGAATGATGGGTCCTATGCTAGTTTTACCTTCTATGCCCTTATCTTATCTTATAACATAGGAATCATCCACCTCTTTTTCCTCCTCTCATGCCTCCTCATGCATGGGTGACTTATCCTTCTATGGACTACTAGATTTATCCTCATCTTTCTGGATATGTGTTTCCTTCTCTGGGTTAGAACCTTTTTGTGTCTGTTCCACTTTTCTTTCCTCTTTCTTGAAACATTCATGCTCTAAATATTCCAGCATGGTTTCATCATTCTCTTTATCACTCGACTCCTCCTATTTGCTAGAAAATACTTGTGCTTCTCAAAACTTGACCTTTTTGTTTTTTGCACCATCCTTGGGTGGATAAGAAGTCCCTTCACCATCATCATTTCTTCTTCTTCTATAATATTTTTTCTTCCTACATGAGTGATAAATACCACCTCCTCCTTCTTCTTCCTCAGGATATTCTTCACGCATTTTTTGAGTGGTGGCACAATAGTTCTCCCTGGTTGTGAAAGGAAAGTTTCTGTCACCTTCATCTCTATTCTACCCTATGATTTTGGTCTTAAGAATCCCAAAAATATACATATAACCCCTTTTATTGTGACATTCAACTAGGGGTACATGTCCAAAGTATTTGAATCCTAAGTATTCAAATATCCAAGTTAGTGTACCAGACTAAACACAAAAACCTTGAAAAACTCAAATGAAATCGATACCTAAAAGATAAGATCTGAAGATGTAGATGGAAAAGAAAGCCGATGTAGACAAGACAGGTGCACACGA
Source organism: Taxus chinensis (assembly GCA_019776745.2). Taxonomy (NCBI): domain Eukaryota; kingdom Viridiplantae; phylum Streptophyta; class Pinopsida; order Cupressales; family Taxaceae; genus Taxus; species Taxus chinensis. The sequence goes on from CM034154.1 coordinate 416,295,572, forward strand.
GCGATCCTGCAAAGTAGATCCAGGAAACCTGCGAGACACAGATGCTTGACAGAAAAAGACCACGTTAAAATATATTTGGGTGGACTGCCCAAAAAGTGGGTCCAGGAAGCAATAAGCTCCCTCGGCGGATGTCAGTCCACGTTTTCAATTAAGGAAAGAAGCATACATGATAAAAGATGTAAGTAAATGTCTAGATTTCCTAATCAAAAGTGACAAACAGAATCTAAAACAGTAACAGAAAGCAATAAAAATAGGAAACTGTGAAAACAATGCTGGGTTTGTGTTACCTGGATTCTTTTACCTGTGCATAGTCCGATTAGCGTCGATTAGTAAATCAGCGTTGACTGATGATAGGTCGACATCGACCAATATAGATCGGTGTCGATTAGGAAATGATCGGCGTCGACTGATGCTGATCGACGTCGATTAGAGGAAAACTGCAAGGAGATTTGGAAAATGGAAAACGAAGGCTAGATCGTCAATGTCCACTGGATCTACAGGAGCCTTTGAGATGCTGACAAGGCTCCACCTTGCTAGACATAGAAGTAGAGTCACCAAGAGATCAATGAAGGCCTACGATGTCGATATGGTAGGAGCAGAGTAACGGTACTCCTCTCAGGGATTGATTTGGATAGGATTAGCTCTCACTTGATAGAAAATGCTCAGACTTGATGCTCAAAACCCTCTCGTTCTTTCTATATCTCTCTCTCTGTCTCACTATCTCACTGTCTCACTGTCTAACCAGAACTAAGTTCTGGCCTTCTATTTGTAATCAGCACCGACCGAGATGAAATCGGTGCCATTCTGAAAAATCGGCGTCGACCGAGTACCGGTCGGCACCGATCAGGGAACAGACTCCCGAAATGGCCAAAAGGAGTGATTTCTGGAAAGATGAGAGTGATCCCTCCACCTCAAATATGGGAAATATCCCACTGCTTGGTTTGGGAGGAGGAGAAATAGGGGGGATATATGGATAGAATAGATATGGGAGGTTAGAAATTGATATGGGGTAGATAAGTGGTTAGGATATATGTAAAAAGGTGTAATTAAATAGTTAATATTTAATTACTTAGGGGTAAAACATAATGGGGTGAATTAAACTTAGGATAGATGTTTTTAAAGTCAATATTGAATAATACCCTAAGGGGGCAGTGGTGATATGAACGTGCCCCAGGTTACCCGAGAAGTTAAACGAATGTGGGGGACACCAAATTGGGTAACCAATTTTAGGTGTCTACATTTTGCCCCTTTTTGTTGAGTAACTTGCGATAAGCAAAGTTGCAAGACAAAAACAAGGAGGTGGAAGAAAGGAAGAAAAAGTGATGATGTGATCCCCCTCAAACTAGGGATGGGATGGGTTACGAAAGAACAAACGATCCCAAGTTTGAAAAAGGTAGATGAAAACACAAGGATGCCCCAGCTAGATGCCTGGAGTAGATCTGATCATTAATGATGCACAAAAATAAAATAAAAAGGCAAGCAACCTAAGGAACTCACATTGGTAGGGCAGACTAGACGGTCTCCGAATGAGACGACGTTAGTACCTACAGACCCATGAGTGTAAGGAGGGCTGCAAAATAGTCAGCACCTAAAAAGAGACACATTGGTAGGGACAACCAGACGGTCTGCAAAGCAGACGACGTTAGTGCCTACAGACCCGTTAACTCTAAGGTGCCAAAAAAAGTGAGTGCCCCATGGACAAGGAGCAGGCTCAAAATGGATGATAATATCGAAAGTATGTGCCAAAAGGCAACACTCAGGGCATAATAATGACCAGATAAATAAGCCAAGCATCAACACTATGGCAAGAAGATCAGGAGAGGGAAGAAGGTGACGTGGAGAAGCCAAATTGCAACCCATCGGCAAGAATGGGCCCAAATCGGTATCGATCAAACAAATCGGCGCCGACCATGAAAATCGGCGCCGACCGTACCAATCGGCGCTGACCATTCCGAGCACATATAAATATGCGAACGGAAAATGTGAACGATTTATTTTCACCATGACGATTGATTTAGAGAGAGTCAAAAACTGGTTTTGAGCACCATGGAAGCCTCTGGGAGCAGTCAGAAGTGGAAGAGGACACGACCGGGGGTAAGTAAATCTATCTGAACTTGTCATAATAATGTTTTTATTATCATTATTATTTTTTTGAAAAAAACAATGGAGTAAGTGGGAGGCCAGAGTGTTTCTGACACGCTTCCTCCCAATCGGCGTCAACCGGAAAAATTGAATCAAATTAGATTAGATCAGCGTTAATTCACTTCAATCGACGTCGACTATATTAGATCGACACCGACTGAAAATAAATCGATGCCGATTGGACCAGATGAACTGATAAGGTGATTAAATGTGTTTTGGATGTTCGGATTTGGATAAATAGGAAGCTAACATTGCTCTTGATGTTGTGTGATGCAGGCACGAGAGGTTTTGCATATGCGGGATGCTATTCCCGAGCTTCTAGAGATGATTCTCCCTGATGTGACTGACGCAGATTGGTGCCACCTAGAGCTAGCCGGGCTCGGGGGCTTTCGGTACTACAGACGAGTGCCTCAGGATGTAGAGCTGATGCGAGCACTAGTGCGATGATGGGATAGCCGGACTTGCACTTTTTGGTTCAGGACAGGTGAGATGACTATCACCCACGAGGATATATACAGGATTCTGAGGCTGCCGATCACCGGGGACCCGATTGAGATTACTCCACGAGAGCAGCAGTAGAGGGCCCTAGGACGATTGTATGGAGATAGGGCAGACGATTCAGAGATAGTGTCTGGGGCAGTGAGGATAGCCTCACAGTATAGACAGGATGATGCCAGGAGCAGATGGATAGTTCTTATTCAGATGGTGATATCCTACTTTGCTTTGCCAGATTCAGGAGGTGGGAGATTTCCCTTGTTATTACTAGACTGTGTGTGTGACATCCTACAGTTCAGACAGGTGTTCACTTTTACCGATGCCTTGATAGCACAGATATATTATGAGCTATGGATGTACACGACCGGTAGGAGGACAGGCATCGATGTCAGTTTTGTGCTCCATTGCTGGGCATATGAGCACATAGCAGTGATCAGGCCATCCGGGCTTCCATGGATGCCAGCAGCAGTGGGGGCCATTGATTATGGATTCTGGCGATGGCGGGCCGACATGGCCCCAGGAGATACAGGGAGATCTGCAGATTGGTATGTCGAGCGCTTCAGGACGCTGACACCAGAGCAGGTCATCTGGAGACCATATCGGGTCTACCTGACATGGGCTGGTCAGGATGCTCACCTGGTGGGGTTGAGATGGAGCAGGGTGGTTAGGGGCCGCAGGCCTGATATGTGGGAGCGCATCCCATTTATATGGGTATTGAGGCAGTTCGGCCTAGTGCAGACAGTGTCTGACCACCTACAGGCCATATAGGTGAGACAACAGAGAGACTGATCTGCTGATTTTGATCCCGGTAGATCCATTGAGGGAGGCCCCACCTTCCACAGACAGTGATGATGATGCTGGAGTAGATGATGGCTATGCGGCATGGTATTTGACAGAGCTACCATGACACCTACCAGCATCTATAGACGCCGATGAGGAGGATATAGCCACAGCACTGGAGAGGCTGGAGGGAGAGCATTTTACCCTGACGCAGACACACCAGGTGGCCCTCGAGGAGATCAGAGCTCTGACAGAGGAGAGGGATGCCCTGATATTGGAGAGAGACACAGCTCGCCAGGAGTGAGATACAAGCGATCCAGCAGAGGGATCACTACCATCGGCATAGAGAGGCCCTCAGGGCCAAATATGGTGATACAGGTACCATGTCAGAGTCTGGGACATAGGGTATGACCATAGGAGGGCCACCACCAGCAGCACCAACAGCAACATTACGAGCACCTTGTACGGTGAGCCTGAGTATGTATCAGTCTCTCCTCGCTGAGGTGAGATACTATGAGGACGCCCTAGCACAGCATGCCCCTGAGGTGCCTCGTTACGGTGCGAGGAGGAGATCAGCGACAACCACAGCTAGTGGTGCATCAGAGGGAGGGAGTACCGGGAGAGGGTGAGGTGGAGGCAGGCCCCCAGTAGCAGGTGCTTCTAGTTCGATAGGCGGTGGCCAGGAGAGACAACCTGGTCTAGAGGAGGGTGGAGGAGATAGTGTCTTCCACTTATCAGACTTTACGATATAGAGATTGGTGTATTTTGATATCGATATATTGATGTAGCCTTGATTTGAAGGCATTTTTGATGTATGATATAGATGGCTTGATTGAAAGCCATCCATTCTTTGTTGTACAGATACTCATGTATATATATAGATTCATCATTTTCTTTGTCATATGATTGTACTCATGTTTTTAATTTCGATATACATGGATAGATATAGCGTAATTGTGATGGATATAGACATATGCTGATAGATGATAAATAGATGTGATTGGATGGACATAGACATAGAGGATAGATAGATGTGATTTGATGATGATAATTTTGATGATTGATAGATGGATAGATGTGTGATATGTGGATTTAATTTTGATGAAAAATAGATATACATAGACATTTAGATGTGATTGATATGTGGATTTTGATGAAAAATAGATATAGATAGATGTAGTGTAACTTGGATGTACACATTTTTAGATGTTTTGATGGATAGATGGATAGATGTGATTGATATATGGATTTAATTTTGATGAAAAATAGATATAGATAGATGTAGTGTAACTTGGATGTACAAGTTTTTAGATGGTTTGATGGATAGATGGATAGATGGGATTTGATAGATTTGATATATTTGAGATGTTAATTAAATTTTGATGAAAATAGATAGGTAGATCCACATGTGTTGATAATACATGCTATGATATGTGTTTTGGACAAAGTAGATAAGATGAAATTAGATAGATGATAGATTTTGATTAAATTAACATGTTAAATGTCAATTTAACTGGATGAATAAGAAATAATAATGGGAAATACTCTCTGCGAGAGCCAAGGACGTAATGAAATGACCTTGATTAGAAATAAAGGAAATACACCTAGATAAGAAAAATAATGATAAGCTAGGCCCCTAACCGACCATAAATAGAGACTTTGATAGGAAACCAAAAGACCATGCATACAAGGCCATATATGAGGTTAAAATAAACCTGACACTAGCTAGTCGCAAACCAGATCTAGAAGGTAAATGGAAGGAGAAGTAAGTATTTATCTTGTCAAAATTTACAAAGGACAGAATATATGCTCCCATTGGGAAAATAGGGTTCTCCATATGATCGACAAAAGGTCTTATGTCTCAGCTTCATGATTTTTGTTTTGACAGAAGAGCAAACTGATCAATGCGGGAAGTTTGCTAGATATAGAAAGACTGATCGATACGGGAAGTCTTTCAATGATGCTAAGAAGCAAACAAATAGTCATCCTTCAAGGGATCGGTCTGTATTTCAAATGTAGCCATCCTTCAAGGGTATGGTCTATATCTCGAATGTAGCCATCCTTCAAGGGTATGGTCTATATCTTTTGATTCATTTTGAAAATGCATAGATAGCTGTCCTTCGAGGGATCAGTCTATCTTTTGGGAAAAAAAAAATTGGATTTTTTTTTTTGAGCTTTTGGAGCTTGTTTTGAAAGAAGCTGAGTGTAGACCAGATAGATCAGATAGAGGGGAAGAAAATGCATAAAAATCACGTATTCATGCCCCGAGTAGATTCGATTAAGATAGATACTTGGGACAGATGAAGAAGTGATTAAGGTGTCCCAACTAGGAGGAGGAACATATCCATAAGAAAAATGCTATGAGTAGAGCCGTGATACTCATATTTAAGGTGGAAAATACATAACATGGAGAACCACATAGTTCTGAATCACTATGAAAATATATGACTGGTTGTTAGATGGATGAAAGATCTGTTTTGCGACTAAGATCGTGTAAGATAGATTTTAACAGTAGAAGGGCCTTAGATGCAAGGCATTAAGAGGTTCCATTTCAGGTACACCATCCATGGAGGATAGACGATAAGCCCCAGACCCATATTTATGAGTAACTATGTACGGACCCATCCAGTTAGGAGCAAACTTACCACGCTGACTCCGTTCTAGTGTAGTGACATTTTGGTTTTCTTTAAGAACAAGATCACCAATTTTGAAGTCACGGTGTTGCAAGTGCTTGTTATAAGCATGTTTGACATGCTCAAGATAGATTTGATGATGTTCAAGAGCATTGAGATGCCGCTCATCTAGCAACTCAAGCTGCGCTAGATGATTTTGATGATAGTCCTCATCAGAGACAAATTCTCTGAGAGAAACACGAAGAGATGGGATCTAGACTTCCAAAGGAAGAACAACCTCTGACCCATAGACTAGAGAGAAGGGAGTAGCACCCATAGGAGTACGAATGCTAGTCTGATAAGCCCAGAGAGCAAAAGGGATATGTAAATGCCAATCCCTACCAGCTCGACTAGTTACCTTTGCGAGGATATTACGCAAAGTTTTATTGGAAGCCTCGGCCTGGCCGTTAGCTTGGGGATAGTATGGAGAAGAAAAGTTGAGTTTGATATTGAAAGCATCACAGAGATTCTGCAAATCGATGTTTTTGAAAGATTTACCATTATCTGTGATGAGTTTGTGTGGAACACCAAAGCGACAAATGATGTGTTGATAGACAAAATCAACAATCGGTTTAGCTTTGGTCGATGAAAGAGGAATAGCTTCCACCCACTTAGTAAAGTATTATGTGGCAGTAATGATAGAATGATGATGCTGTGAAGAGTGGGGATTGATAAGACCAATGAGATCAAGACCCCATTGTGAAAAAGGCCACAAATCCGCTGCAGGTTGCAAAGCCTGACTAGGGATATGTGTGAGATTGGAATGTTGTTGACACTTGACACATTTCTTAGTGTATTCACAACAATCTCGATTAAGAGAAGGCCAATAATAGCCTAAACGTAAGATGCATTTAGCTATGGCCAAGCCACTAAAATGTCCACCACAGATACCATCATGGAATTCCTGGATGGCTTTAGATGATTCAGGGGTTTTGAGGCACCGAAGCAAAATACCATCAAAACCACGTTTGTAAAGGATTCCACCTAAAATAGTATAGCGATTAGTGCGTAGGATAAAATATCTTCTACCATTGGAAGTCAGATCTAGAGGAAGCACCGAATGGGATAGATAATCAATGATCTGTTGATACCACTCATCTTGAGTATTGGTTGTGACGGCATTGATTGAAGTCAGTTTCCTGAGATGAGATGGTTGGTCTAATCGTTGCACAGCCACATAAAGTCGCGAGTCTTCAGTAAAAGGTGGAATAAGTGAGGCTAAAGAAGCCATTGTATCTGCGAATCGATTCGCAGTATGAGGAATAGCTTGGATAGTGAATTTATCAAAAGATTGGAGTTGAAAAAGAATGATATCACGATATTTTTGAAGGATATCATTTTTGCATTGATAGACACCCGTGACTTGATTAACGATGAGTTCAGAGTCACCAAAGATGTCGATATGGTGGGTGCCAAGATTAATAGTGTTTTGAAGACCTAAAACAAGAGCTTCATATTCAGCCATATTATTGGTACACTCAAAGTTAAGTTTGTGTGTGACTGGGATAGGTGCACCCCAAGGAGGAATCATAATGAAACCTACACCTCCCCCTTGCTGGCATTTGGATCCATCAAAGAAGAGTTTTACTTTAAATGGAGAAAGACCGAAATCAATTTGTTGGATATACTCATCGGGGAATTGAGCAAGGGGGACTTGAGTGTCTGAGAAGAGGAGCATCAGCTAATTGATCTGCAATGACCTGACCCTTGATAGATTTTTGCAGAATAAACTCGAGATCAAATTCTGTCATTAGCATGAGCCAACGAGTGATACGATCATTGTGATAAGGCTTCACATGCATTGTCTTGAGTGGATTGACACTTGTGACAATGTAAGTTTTGTGATTGAGGAGGTAGTGACGAAGCTTAGAAGTTGCAAAGAAGAGAGCACAACACAGCTTTTCAGCTTCGGAATAACGTGTTTCATACTCATGGAGAGTGCGACTGATGTAATATATGGCCTGTTCTTTACCGTTAGTGTCTTGATGCGAGATCATGGCTCCCAAAGCATGGTCAGTCACAGAAATATAAAGATAGAATGGCTCCCCCTCGCGTGGAGGTGTAAGCACAGGTGGGGAAAGAAGATAAGCTTTGAGATCATCAAAGGCCTTTTGGAAATGCTCATCCCATTCAAAATGAACATTCTTATGGAGGAGATGATGAAAAGGTTGACAACGGTCTGACAGTTGCGAGATAAAATGACGTATTGATTGAAGGTGTCCTTGAAGACCGCGGAGTTGCTTTAAGTTAGAAGGGGGAGGCATCTCAAGGATAGCTTTTATTTTTGCGGGGTCCACTTCAATACCCCTAATAGAAATGATAAAGCCTAAGAGTTTACCAGTGAGAACGCCAAACACGCACTTAGATGGATTTAGGTGAAGACAAAAGTGAATGAGCCTCTCAAAGAGAGGTGCAAGAATGAAAAGATGATCCTGACGGCATTTGGATTTACCGAGGAGATCATCGACGTAATCTTCCACAGTTTTGTGTAAAAGATCATGGAAGATGTAGGTCATGGCTTGTTGATAGGTTGCTCCCACGTTCTTAAGACCGAAAGGCATGACACGATAACAAAAAGTCCCCCAAGGGGTTATGAAGGAAGTCTTATGCTGATCCTTTGGTGTGATAAGAATTTGATTATATCCAGAGAAACCATCCATAAGAGAAAGCATCTCGTGACCCACAGTTAAATCCACGAGTTGATCGATATTAGGTAGAGGAAAATCATCTTTTGGACAAGCAAGATTAAGATCCCGGAAGTCAGTACAAATTAAAATTTTCCCAGTAGCTTTGGTTACTGGTACTATGTTTGAAACCCATTGTGGATAATCAATGGGTTGGATGAATTTAGTAGAAAGCAAACGTTGTAACTCTTCTTTAACAAGGAGGGCTACTCGAGGGTGCATTTTATGTAATTTTTATTTAATCGGTTTGATGTCGGGAAGAGTAACGATATTGTGGACCACGATATCAGGATCGAGTCCTGGCATATCCTCATATGACCAAGCGAAGGCTTGATGATGGTTGGAAAGAAAAGTGGTAAAGTCTCCTAACTCTTGTGGATTAAGAGATTGGCTGACCTTAATGATGCGAGGGTCTTTAGAAGTCCCTATATTAAGATCGACAGTGGCTTCATTAAGAAGTGTAGATGTGTCAGAAGGAATGGTTTTAGGAAGATAGGAATCCTCTACCCCCAGATAGGTGAGGATAGAATCATCATCCACACAGTGGATAGTGTTGATAGTAGGAGAGTCATCTCCAACTATTTCAGGGAAGACTAATGGTATGGACGTGGATTTGTTATTAGTTTTATAGGTCAGTGGCCCTAAGGAAATGGTATTGACTAAAAAAAAAGTTAGATGGGATGGAAATGGCGTCATCCACATCAAATGATGCTTCTGACCTAGCGGGAGAAGATGGTTCCTCAATAGGGAGAGGCTCATCGAGAATAGTGATGGTGGCTTTTGAAAGAGGTTTAAATCCTAAACCAAATTTTTGATGTGGTTTGAGAGTTGGAATGGACGAGGTCATGCACACCCTGTTCATACTTTCCCAGGCCAAAACCCTTCCACGCGCATCGATATAAATAAGTTTTTGCAAACGTGGGATTTTGTAGACAATCAAACCCTGTTGAATAGGGTTTGGCCCTAGGAGGAGAATCTGGGTGATAGTGAGGTGTGTCAAGACCATCGTAAATGAAGTTAGTCTGTTGATTGGGTAGACCAATGGTGATGACATGATCGAGACCTGGCTGATATTCAGGTTGTTTGTCTAGTCTACCATACTCATTAGGTTTGAGATGGGCATCAAAAGAAAGAAGAGGAAGCTCTCCTAGTGAGAAACGCTGCAATGTCTCTTCTAGATTTTGTAAATCTGGTAGTTTTGCTGCAGGTATGGAAGAGGATGAAGCCTCTTCAGGAGAACAAGCATTCTCCTTTAGAGGGGCAGACCCTGTGGTCATGTCGCACTGTGCAGAAGGAAAAGGATCTCCTGGATGAGTATAGATTTTTCCCTCATACTGATATTTTAAGCATCGATGGAGGGTTGATGGGACACAATGCATTGCACAAATCCAGGAGCATCTGAGGATCATATTATAGTGGAATTTCCCATCAACAATGTAAAATAGTTTGTGAAGCAGCTTCTTACCTACTCGAATGGGCAGGACCACAGTTCCTAAATTAACTGCCAGCTGATCATTAAATGATCGAAGGGTGAAAGGTGGGGGTGACACTACATTCTTTGGTAACTTAAGTTGCTCGAATGTGTGTGAGGAAATGACGTTAAGTGCAGCACCACTATCAATCATAGTGTGTTTTAACATAGTGTTGTTGATTTGAACTGTGATAAAGAGGGGAGCCTCCAAATCCTCGGAAGAAAGGGAAGGAATTTCTGAATCTTCAAAAGAAATGGTGGTTGATGGTTTATTCAATCCAACAATCATCTCGAAAGGTTAGGGCTCATCTGAATTCACTGTGATACAGCGCAGATTATCAATCAAATCCTGGTGATGCTGTGGGGATGATTGAATGAGGTCAAAAAGAGACATTTTGACCGGAGCATGAGTAAGTTGTTTCATAACACTCTCCTCTACTGACATGGGAATCTGAGCCTGAGGTGAAGCACGAATAGAGACCCTAGGTCTCGAGGCTGATGTGGAAGGAGGAATGCCTTCGGGGGCTACAGAAATGACAACCCGTGGCCGAGATGATGATAGATTATCATATTGTTGTGTTCTAGTGGTGATATGAATCGTGTCGATTTGGGAAGGTGGAAGACCATCTGGTGTGGAATTAGTAGAACTAGAGGCCTGAGTAGATCGTTGAGCCTCAGATGTGGTTGAGATGATAGGAGATACTTGTTCCTCCTCTTCTTCTAGCAGAAGATCACTTTCTTCCAAAATACTGTTAACGACAGATTGAAGGGCCTTACATCCCTCGGTGTCATGTCCTGGGGTGCGATGGTAAGCACAAATCAAATCAGAGTTGAACCAGGAAGGTTTTACTCCTTTAGGATTATAGGGTTTGATCGGAGGAAGGGATATGGATGAAGACTGGATAAGTTGGCGAAGAATCTTGGTATAGAACCCGGTAGACAAAGATGAGGACAGAGATGACAGAGGTGACTCTCTTACCTCCATGGACTGCCGAGGTAAAAGAACCTACATATCTATTTTGACAGTATTTTTAGGGATCATTTTACTTTTTTAGACATCAGAAGATGTAGTCTTGGACACTTGAGATGGAAGCAAGTGAGGCATGATTGATTTCTACGGAGGAGGAGCTCCTAAGATAGATTTTGAAGAAGATGAAGATGTGACAAGTGTTGTGGTCTTTCAGAGATAAAGAAGGCAGCTTGGTTGCAACAGATGACGATTTAGATAATGCTGATTTAGATGAGGGAGGATTTTTCAAAGTAGGTCTGATCAGAGGAACAAAGGGTGCCCTGTCTTTTGGTGACGAAGATGATGGTCCTGATAAAAGAGGTGACGCCTTTCTAATAGGTAAGTCCACTTTACGAGGCCCTGGTGAAGAAGGTGTTGTAGAAGAAGATGATGGTTTTGATAGGTTTGTAGAAGAAGATGCCTTCTCAGTGGACAAATCCAATCTTTTATGAGGCACAGAAAGAGATTTTTGAGGGAAAGCACCAAGAGTCTTGATGGTTTGAAATATGGGTTTTCCTTTTTCAGGGATGGTGACAACTTCAACCACATAAGGTGATTGTAGCCTTTTCAGGGGAAGGAGATGAGGAGGTGCTGATGATGTAACGTTAGACTTTAGTTGTCTTGGTTTAAGTCTAGGAACTGAGAGTGTAGGTGCCGATGCTATTTCTTTAGATTTTCCCTTAATAGGAAAAATAGTATCGGTGATGGAAGAAGTGGATGATGAAGGAGCAGTTCCTTGCGAGGGAGGTACTTCTGGTACAGTAATTGTGGGTGTAACTACTGTGGGAAAGGAGATGGGAAGAGTCAAAATCAAAGACGCTTCTGTTGAAGTTGGTACAACTATAGGTATGTTTACTAATGGCATAGTCATAGCAAAAATGGGAGAAATAGAGGTAGATGTATTCGTGGTGGAAACTCGAAGAGATGTAATCACCTCGAGCATCGAAATAATATCTGATGATGAGACAAATGAGGATGAAACTCTCTCAGGTATAGATGGAAGATCAGATAAAGAGGTAGAGGGAGATGAATCTGTCTCTAACAATGTGGGAATATTCAAAGACGGGGTGTCGGAAAATGATGGAATCCCAATGACTAGTGGAATGATAGGAGGTTCTGATTCAGTTGATGAGTTTGTAGATGGCTTAGTTTTAGAAGAATATTCTTCAGTAGAAATGAAGCTGATAGTATGAATGTTTGGTTTTTGAGACTCTGAAGCATCATGGTTCTGGGAGTGATTAGGAAAAGATTGTTTAAAAACATCAAGCCCCTGATTTGGGGGAGCATTTGGGTTATCCAGAATGAGCTTGCCTTTATCAAGAATTTCTGGATAAGATTTTTGAAGGTTTAACATCGCTCAATGTCATGACCTTTAGTTATATGATAATGAAAGAAGTCATTTTCCCTATACCAGAATGGAAGTTCTTGGTTTTCATTAAAATTTCTAATGGGGGGAAGTTCAATCATGTGAACTTCCAACATTTTTTCTAAGATAGAAGCATATGATTCCCCCAATGAAGTAAAAGATTGAGATGATGAGGGTCCTTTTTGAGAAGATGAGGAGTCTCTCTGTGGTGTTTTTAATACGATAGTGTTAGTTGATCCTTGATTTTTTTTCTTTAGAAGTGGAAGGGTTTGATTTTGTAAACTGAGAAAAATCTAGTTCAGATTTAGAGCGAAGTTTTAACTTCCCTTTTTCAATGGCACAGGACTCAAGTTTACATGCCATCATAAAGGATTCCTCAAATGTATGAAAAGTTTGGATCCTTAAAGTGGAAGAAATATTATTAGCACAAGATCGGGTAAACAACTTGATCTATTGAGATTGAGGAAGGGAGAAAGACAATTGGATTATTATCCCTCTCCAACGAGCGACAAAGTCTACAATAGACTCATCATCAAATTGACAAATGTTATAAAGATCTGTAATCGAGATCTTATGTGTGATATTTATTGAAAAGTTTTCAACAAACATCTGGGCCAATTGAGAGAAAGAAAACAAGGAATGTTGAGGAATGTTATTGTACCAATCTAAAGCAGGCCCTGCTAGAGACATAGGAAAAGTACAAAGCATAAGCTCCTGATCCTGGACTATCAGGTAGCAAGCGTGTTTGAATGCTCGCAGGTGCTGTTGAGGATCCTTCCGACTATGAAATTTTGAGAACTTAGGAAGTTCCCATTAGGGGGGGATAAGGCTTAAAAGCCATTGATGGATGAATGGGTTCATTACACACTTCTTCAAAAGAGTATGAAGGACAAGCCCCTTTGGTAGAGGCTTCTAAGTCTGTGATTTTCTTGAAAAGAATTTGAACCACGTCAGATTGAGGAGGAGGCATACTGGTATGTCCTACATAAGAAGCAAATGGTGGATTTTGTTGAGGCATCAACGGGGGATTCATCTATTGATTAACAGGGTGATAAGAGGAATAACCTGGTGTTCTGGGTGATGCCTAGTGAGGTATTTTCTGTGAAGGATCTTGTGTATAAATAGGCTGTGAGATGACAAGCGGTTGAGAAAAAGGTGGTTGAATGAAATCTGGAGCCTTTGATTGGTGGGCTCCTACACTTGTCGACTGAATCGGAATGGGTTGAGGAACATGGGTATTGATTTGGTTGGACATGGTGGGGAACAAGGTCTGAATGAGGCTTTTGACTGCTAGATTGGTTATTAAGGGTACCGATGCTAGAGGATGGGTGAAGGTCACTATTGCTGGAACATTGGAAGAAAGACCAACTGGAGGACGAGAAGCAGGAACCAACTGACTTGTTGAAGGGGATTGACTCATAAAGAGGTACTGACCTTGGGATGCAATGGACGACATAGAATAATTAACAACAATTTGTGGGTGTGCAAACGTGCCCATTATAGCTAGAGAAAAGGACTTCTCAGAAGTAGGTTGTGGAATAACCGAGGTAACTGCGGCACTAGGAATAGGCAAGACTATTTGAGAACTAGTCAAAATGGTTGGTGGAAGAGAAAAAGGAGGCACATGTGTGCCACCCTCTTCCATGGTTCGAGGTGAGAAAAAGTATGCTAACTATTCTACAAAAGCCTAGGATGGTTCATGAGGATAATCGTAAACTTGCTGAATTGGTGGTCCCTAATCATATATTCAAATGGACTTATGTACTAGATAGTCCATAAGGGCTACTGGATTGCGATCAAGGAGTGCCTGAAATTTAGGATCTCCATGAGGAACATACTCTATATCAGAAGCAGATGATATTTCTGAAGGACTGGGGGAAGCTAGATGTGATGGGATTGCTTTAGGCTGATAGAAAGGATTATATGACCAAGATGGGGAACCAACTAATAGTGGTCCCGAGGAAGACCCGAGGGGTGGAAAAAAATCCACACTAGTGGTGATCTTGGAGGAAGAAGGGGGCATTTGAGTAATTCTTCTAGATTGTAACTGAGTGATGACCATCATAAACAAGCCAAAATATAGAAAAAAAACTGACCTAACTAATGCACAGACAATTCAAGCAGTGTAGGTGATTATCTCTTTTAAGTTTTCCTACTTTTAAGAAAGAAAATATTAGGGAAGGCTTTTTAGAACAGGAACTACTCAGATAGCCAAACTAAGGATGGTTTGGGGAATGTTTTGGTGAGGAGTCCCGAAGGCACTTCAGTAAAATACTGGTACGTGGCTTGATATAGGGGCCTACCCCCACACTTCACACATTGTTGTGATAAGGGAGTTGGGTGCTTTGCCAATATATACCAGAACTTCTGTGAATTTATAGCGCGGCCCGAGTACCGCATAGGCTCTTCCTCTTGGATGTCACTTCCAAGTAGGTGAGGACAAGGGAGGAATTTTCATTTAAATGCTTTATACCTAGTGATTTTGGCTTTGTGTGCAAGGGTGAAAAATAAAAATCAAATAGTGTCACTACCAATTTTGATAAATTTTTCCAGCCTATTTAGAAAACTAGATGAATAGCATACAACAGAAATGACAAAAGAAAAGTTCTTTTTAAGCACTAAGAATGAAGTGTTGGATTTCGATGAAGACAAGTCAAACAAATTCTTTCCCAGATGTGATTAAATTCCTTTTAAGCACCAAAATCGAAATGTTTGAATGTGATAGAAAACAAACAAACAAGTTCTTTTTAAAAAAAGGAGAAAACACCGTAAAAGAGGAATACCTGTAGATTTAGCTCTCCAAGGTGTGTGGACTTCAAAAAGTGTGTTGTTGAGCTCTTCCCCTCAAACAATTCCATGAAAAGGCAATTTTCTCCACAAGAAAAGGTTAAGAAAACACCCAACAAATCCAGAAAGATATATCCAGATGATAGTAGAATGAAAATTTCTATTTAAAGAACTAGAAAACTTTCAATGAAATAAAATTTTTGCAAAAAGAGATGGATCAAGAATGCAATTTTGAAATAAAATGAAATATTTATTGATCTTTGGAATAGGAATTAGAATTTAGCTTTGTAATAATGAAGAAAATTTTACTTTGCGAATTATTAAGTGAAAGAAGCAAGACCAAAATGAAATAAGGAAATGCTATGGAGAACTGACGAAAAGCAGCAAAGAAACAAAACAAAAGCTCAAAACTGGAAAAGAAATGAACTTACCAATAAGGGAATTTGGTTGGGTCCCACCGGGCGTGCCAAAATGTAGATCAAGATTTTCACGCTTATTACCTGTCCAAGTTAATGTACCAAACTCAACACAAAAAACTTGAAAAACTCAAATGAAATTGATACCTGAAAGACAAGATCTGAGGATGTAGATGGAAAAGAAAGCCAATGTAGACAAGATGGGTGCACACGAGTGATCCTGCAAAGTAGATCTAGAAAACCTATGAGACACAGATGCTTGACAGAAAAAGATCACGTTAAAATATTTTTGGGTGGACTGCCCGAAAAGCGGGTCCGAGAAGCAATAAGCTCCCTCGGCGGATGTCAGTCCACATTTTCAATTAAGGAAAGAAGCATACATGATAAAAGATGTAAGTAAATGTCTAGATTTCCTAATCAAAAGTGAAAAAAAAAATCTAAACAATGGATAGAAAGTAACAGAAAATAGGAAACTGTGAAAACAATGTTGGATTTTTGTTACCTGGATTCTTTTACCTGTGCACAGTTTGATCGGTGTTGATTAGGAAATCGGCATCGACTGAGGCAGGTCGACATCGATTGAGATAGATTAGCATTGATTAGGAAATGATTGGTGTCGAATGATGTTGATCGAAATCGATTAGAGGAAAATTGTAAGGAGATTTGGAAAACGGAAAACGAAGGCTAGATCGTCAATGTCCGTTGGATATGGAAGAGCCTTTGAGACACTGACAGGGCTCCACCTTCACTAGATGCAGAAGTAGAGTCACCAAGAGATCAATGAAGGCCTATGATGTTGATATGGTAGGAGCAGAGTAATGGTACTCCTCTTAGGGATTGATTTAGATGGAATTAGCTTCTGCTCGATAGATAATGCTCAGGCATGATATACATAACTCTCTTGTCATTCTTTTAGTCTCTCTTTGTCTCACTATCACACTATCTCACTGTCTAACTGTCTAACCAAAACTGAGTTCTGGCCTTCTATTTGTAATCGGCACTGACCGAGATGAAATCGGCGCTGTTATGAAAAATCAGCGTCGACCGAGTACCGGTCGGTGCTGATCAGGGAACAAACTCCCAAAATGGCCAAAAGGAGTGATTTCTGGAAATATGAGAGTGATCCCTCCACCTCAAATATGGGAAATATCCCGCTGCTTGGTTTGGGAGGAGGAGAAATAGGGGGGATATATGGATAGAATAGATATGGGAGGTTAGAAATTGATATGGGGTAGATAAGTGGTTAGGATATATGTAAAAAGGTGTAATTAAATAGTTAATATTTAATTACTTAGGGGTAAAACATAATGGGGTGAATTAAACTTAGGATAGATGTTTTAAAGCAAATATTGAATAATACCCTAAGGGGGAAGTGGTGATATGAACGTGCCCCAGGTTACCCAAGAAGTTAAATGAATGTGGGGGACACCAAATTGGGTAACCAATTTTAGGTGTCTACATGTATATCCCATGAACTAAACTACATACGACTTATTCACTGGTGGGTGAACCCATATGTTCTCATCTGGTGTTTTTGGGACTCTAATTTCCTAGAAAATAATTAGTAGGAGGATCAAGCCCTAAGTAATTTTTGCTCCCTCCTCAATCTGTGCCAAGGCATCCTCTATTATCCCATTAGAGACATACTATGCTATACTATATTTTGTTTTATGAGCCATTCTATGCACAATATATAAAAAATTCTTATTCA
Organism: Taxus chinensis; assembly: GCA_019776745.2. Lineage (NCBI taxonomy): Eukaryota > Viridiplantae > Streptophyta > Pinopsida > Cupressales > Taxaceae > Taxus > Taxus chinensis. The sequence goes on from CM034154.1 coordinate 416,313,105, forward strand.
CACTAGCCCATCTCTTGGAGGCACCTAATTTATAGCTTACAAGCTTGGATAAAACCCTAGTCACAGGGTCTGCGAGTTTATCAATGCTCATGGCCCTTACCCCCTTCTCATACTATAATTGTATGACTAAATCATCAATCTTGTCATTGACACATAGGTCAGTTTCCATGTCTTCCCCTGTACCTTGTAACCTTGTAACCTATTTAATAAAATCATGATATTCATTCTCTATCCCACGAAATAAAAATAATCCTCATGTACCCTAGACACGAGCCATTGAAATAAATGCATGGGTTTTGTGAAGAAGGGTAATTCAACTAACTAGATGACCCCTAATTTCTCCAGGAGTCTTCTCACTGAGTCATCAATCACTACCTACCCCTTATCATTCTTCTATGGTATCTCATGTAACATGTCTGCCTTTAAGGTCACTTCATGTCTCAAAGCCATGATTGAATTTTCTAATTTTACATTTTGGGAGTTGTGACTTCCATGTTTGAACCCTAATTAAACTAGGAGGGTACTGTATATCTGAATATATGTCTTCTAGTGGGTCCTTGACCTCAAAACTTTTCATTTAAGCCTTATTTTTCCCTATTAGTGATGAAGTAATCACTATTTTTAGTGCCATTCTTCCTGCAAGCTTATGCCCTAAATGTCATACTCCACAACCTTTAGTATTTCCTCAATATCTAAGCGTTGCGAACCCTAGCTGCTTAAATTCTGCAAACCCTTTCTTCTCGTGCCCTATTCTTGTACTCAATCATCAGCTCAAAATTCCTTCCTTCTATGAAGGATCCACACATAAAACTTCTCGTATGCTACTTTGGTTTACTTATCACTTCTCTCACTTTTATCACCCTAGATCACTCGATATCTCAATTCCTCAAGTATTTTCAGATGCAAGGTAGAAAATGACTCATTTTTCCCTCTTTTATAAATTTTCTATGCTTTAAAAATCCAATTCCTTACAATTTATTACTTTTTAAAAATTTAAAGCATTTTCCCACTTTAAAACATGCTTTTTCACTTTTTGCTTTATCCCTTATCTCCCCTTTGCACACTACAATCATAAACTTCTGGATCACTTACTACTTTCTAGGCTGCAGAACTCCTCATGTGTGATTCCTTGTGTTGTGGTACATAATCCTCTATGCCATATAATAATTAGATCATCCAGTTGTTTCCTACCTCATGTTACACTGCATTACATTTTTCCATGCATGGTCTTCATCCTGAGAAATTACCTATGAGCACCTTCATCCTTAACACCTATAGAACCTCTTTCCAAACTATGACACCAATGGATTGCTCACATGCACACTTACACATAGTTCACCCCACACTAAAATGATGTGTGGTATTATGCACAAAAACTCAATACATAGTAATCAACTTCTTACGTGCAAATGCGCTTATTACAACAAAAAAAATAAAAAAAAATAACAAAACATAGTAAAAACTGGAAAGAAATACATGGAATGAAAATATAATTTAAATGACAATACTTCCTTATTACAAACACTAAGTATATTTTTTTATAGTAGGGCTTCAACCTACTCCCATTGAATTTACTAGGAAACATGGTACCATCCAACGCTTGCAATTGACATGCACCTGATTCAAGTATCTTGGTTAGTACAAAAGGTCCCAACCAATGCACCTACAATTTCCTTAGGTGGTGTGCACACTTGGATTTATAGAGGACCATCTTGCCAACTATAAATGTATTTTTCTTAATATGTCGATCATGCCATTCTTTCCTTCTCAGTCTTCTGGATCTAATGCACAACAGTGCACCTCTCATCTAACTGCATTAGTTTGTCAATGCACTCTTCAAAAAATTGTTCATCAACCAATCCACATGCACGTGCAATACGTAGGGATAATAACATGAATTCGATTGGTAATACAAATTCTATGCCAAACACCAATTTAAAAGGTGTGGCCTTATTCAACCTTTTATAATTAGTCATATAAGACCAAAGAACTGCTAACACTTTATCATCCCAATCTTTTTTTCCAACATCACAAATATTTGTCAATGTCTGCCCCAATATTTTGTTGAAATTTTTTGTAGTACCATTAGCTTGTGGGTAATAATGAGTGGTTTTATGGAGTTCCACCATAAAATCTACCAATAAATTTTTTATGGTGTTATTCAATAAATGAGTTCCTCTATCACTTGTCAAGCTTAATGGGAAGCCATACTAGCTAATAATGTTTTTGACAAGAAATATTGATGTCATAGATGTAGTATAATCCTTTGTAGGTGTAGACTCTTCCCACCTTGTTAGAAAATCTTTGTAAGTAAGCATGTATCATGTGCCAGTCCTATGTGTGGGTGGGGAAATAGGTCCTATAAAGTCAATAACACACTTCTCCAAAGGTTCCACACTCGCAATAGATCAAAGTGGCATATCATCTCTATGTCCAGGTTTTCTAGTGAGCTAACAATCATCAAATGCTTTTACATACTCCTTGATATCTGATTAACTAAAATTAATTAACTATGTAGTATATGGGGATAGTTAATCTAAACTATGAAAATTTGTAAATAAAGTAAATAAATGCATTAAAGAAGTATGTAAATGAGATAAATAACTATGCAAAAGGAAATGATAACCCTAATGTGAAAGAGAGAAGAGGAAAGAACTCAACTGAATAAAATATTCTCGTAGGACAATGTCACGGTGATGACTAAAAAATCCAAAATAAGGAACGACTATACAAAAGTATGAAAAAGGATGGATATGGAGGATCTAGCTAGACTGGAGCACCTCGAGAGTAATTAGGGCACCTGCATGTGCTTTGTTCTATAAAATGGGTTCCTTGGTCTATGCAAAAAATCTAAAAATGAATCTCACAGGGATGGGAGGTGATTCAAAACCCTTGTTGTGTGTCACATCGGATTCACTACCTAGTATCAGATGTCACTGATATTCCAAGATGGTGAGAAGACTTGCAAGAGACCAAAATAAGTATCAAAACCCTAAAAAATGAAATATGCAAATGAATGGGCCAGATTAAAATCATATGCCACAACAGTGGGCTAATTAACTGAGTGGTACACTATATTTCCAACCCAAATGTAGTTTTGGTGAGTGTGTGCATGCCATGCCCTAGGTGCTCTTATGTCAGTCACACCTTGTGAAGTAGTGAACAATAAATAAATGTAAAAAATGTAATAGTATGTGTCCATGGAATAAAATAGAATCCATTCCCATATGAAGTGTGATGCATGTCTTAGCCTTGTTCCTTGATGATGGATATGTGTGGATGAAATTTATCTCCAATGCAATAGATAGATGTAACTCTAGATGGGTGATAATAGTGAATGATGCTAGGTACCTCATTATGGTCTCATAACTTTATATTTATATGGTTCTCTTGATCTAATTTTGTAATTAACCCCAAAAAGGATGACCAAAAGAAAGATAAAGATATCAAACGGCTAGAAAGATCCCAAAAAGTGGTGGAAAAGTACAAAAAGAACCAGGGTTCCCCTGGTGGGACCAGGGCACATACTGGAACCCCGGTATTAATATGGGTTCCCTAGTCGAGGCTAAAATAATGTGAGATGACAAAAGTTAAATTGACATATGTGTGCAAGAGGTCAGTAATGATGAAATAAAATAAAACAAGATGGCCAAAAGATGTGGGTTGATTAGAACTTTCTTTACTAAAGAACCTTCTAAATAGTAGTATGAGACCATGATTAAATAATGTCAAAAGTGCATAGTTTTGTGACTAAATTTTCCCCCACTTTATGTTGGTGAGAGGAAATCTTGGTAATTTAAAGTAGATAGAGATGCGTACTTGATGTCTATGAAGAGTGTATTAGAAAATGTGCCAAGGTACTGTTATCCAAAATGTGCCCCCTGCTCATTTTTGTGGCTAACTCCTTGTGTTCCTACCCCTCTTGTGCCTCAGTCTTCATTTTTTTATTTTCAGGTACTCAAATATTTCTGGAAATGGTACCATCAGATAGATCTCTCTCTCAGCTTTCCAGAACTTGGAAATTTTTCCAAGTTTTGGTCGGAAACGCAAAAGGAAATTTTTTTCCCAAGGGCTCGCCGGGCGAATCATAGTGTGACACGTGTCACAAGGGGAGGCGCAGTAAAAAATTGGCTAAGTGTTTTTGCCAAGTTTTTCAAAGAAAAATTTTGGAGGATTAGCCCGAGCCAATAAAAACATGACAGGTGGCAGAGGTGGCCGGGGAGTTCGCGGCGTGGGGGGAGAAAGGAAAATGTTGCTAAGTGTTCGGTGAAATTTTCAAAGTGAAAATTTGGAGCAGGAGGCCCACGGCGAATGGAAATAGGACACGTGTCCTATGGTCCTAGAGAGTTCGGAGATCAGGTGGAAAATGGAAAATTTGGCAAAATTTTTGGCCAAAAAATTCAAAGGCGAAGGATGAGCCCACGCCCCTGTCATCCAACCAAATCATGCCACGTGTCTCGAAGTGGTGGGGCGCGGGGAAAAATGGGAAATTTTCCCAATGAAAAAACAAAGAAAAATTCTAAGGGATCGGCCCACCCTGTTTTCGCCGGCCAATTGCATGCTTTCACATGTCCAAGTGGCATAAAAACATCAAGCGCCCTACGAAGGAAGAAGGAGGGAGGAGTCAACCGACCAACCAGAGAGCGACACGTGTCCAAGTCGCGGGCCTGGTGGAGGTTTTTGGAAAAATTTTCCAAAGGAAAAAACAAAGGGAAAGTAGTCAGGAAGGGCCCGTGCCCAATTAAATCGTGCCACGTGGCACCCAAGTGGTGGAGCGCAGGTTTTTTTTTTGAAAAATTTTCCAAATGCAAAAAGGGTCAAAATTTCAAATTTTTGCCCGCCGATTCATTTTTTGGGCCGTTTTTGCCCTAAAATTTCAGACCTCCATAACTTTCGATCCAGAGCTCGGATTTGCACGTTCTTTATATCAATGGAAATTTTATGAAATTATCTACATGATTCCATGGTAAATTTTGAATTTTGGTTCAGTTTAGAGAGAGAAAAATAAAAAACACTTCTGGTACGTGTCTATGCCCAGAAATGACATTTCAACAACCAATTTTAATGCAAAATGGGTCGCTTTTCTCTCCAGCATGGTCAAAAATTTCAAAGCATGGGTTTGTAAGGACCTCCATGTTGTTTTAATGTAGTTTCATTCAATGAGGGATGGCTCCCATGCGTTTTGCATGTTTTCTCTCTCCTGGGCTCGACCCATGGACTGTAAAAGCTAGTTTTGGCTCATTTTTTGAGGGTTGAACACCTTTTTGAACATTAGACTTCTTCTTTCACCTGAAAATAAGTGAATTTTGCAAGTATCAGGCCTTTTTCAAATATTGTAATAGGCTTATACCTCTTTGATGGTGTAATGCAAGGGATTTTAACATGGAAATGATAGTGCAAACTCTGTGAATGCTTTCAGTCCTCTGTTTGTATTGTTTTTACTTCATTTTCAGATCTCTTATTGCATCTTATCAGCTTGTGTATGTTTTTCATGTTGCATTTCATGGATTTTTGCCTATTTGTATGAGCAAAAATGTTCACCACTCCTTTGGTGCATCACCATCATTAGGTTAGTTTCATTTTCTACATTTCTTATCCCTGTCTACTTGCAAATTAGGGTAAAATTAGGATTTGAACCTCTGCAGTTGTGCAAATACTAGATCTAATCAGAGAAGTTTGAGGAACTAGCCTCTAATCTGGAGATTCCTCTCTCATTTTCACAAGTCCCACACTTAAAGAGAGGTTTCCATGTTGTGCAATCACAATGGATGCCCTAAACATCAACTTAGAACCTTGATTTGCATCCAGGGGTGCTGCTGATTTGCAACAATAGTTTTGGCATGCCCGGTGGGACCTTAGAGGTCTCATTTTTATTGTAGCAAAGTTGATGTGCATCTGCTGCAATTTTCTTGCTTGAAAAGAGCCATAAATTGCACATCTGGCGACTCCAAAGGGAAGAATCAACTGGTTTCAGCAGTGCAGGCCTAGAAACTCATGAGAAGATTCACCACAAGGTCAAGAGCTGGAGAAGAAGAAGTGTTGTTTGAATACGTGTAGTTATCTCCAAGAAGAAGGCAAAGAGGAAGAAGGATTCAAAGGTCTCCATCTCCACCAAACAGAACTCTCTCAACTCCTCCACCTGGTAGGCCTTTCATTCAGTCAACAAGGGTTTTAAGACCAATTAGAATGGCACAAAACAACCCCTATGTCAACTTCACAGGTAGCAGCCCACTTGCCCTCAATGCACAACATCCAATTCCAATTGCAGCCTTGAAGAACATTCCATACTTCACTGGAGAGAATCATGTTAAAGATATTGCCAACCTTTGTGCAATTCATGAAATCAATGAGATGCAAGTGGCTGTCAAATTACTGGCATATTCCTTCAAGGGGAAAGCATTGTAATGGTTTAGGAGCCTTGGAGCTGGTTCTATCGTGAATTGGAACCAAATATGTATAGCACTTCATGAACAATTTGGGGAGAAGGGAGATAACTTGTCTCTTTTGGAGCAGCTAACAACCATCAAGAGAGCTCCCAATGAGTAGCTGACTGATTTCAACTTCAGATTTCAAAAGACTTGGGAGAGAATTCCAGTGGCAGTCAAGCCAACAGAAGAAGGTGCTTTTCTCTACTACCTCAAAGCTCTAAATTTTGATATTTCTATGTTGATTCAGTCCATGGGAGGCATAACTATCCCTATGGCTTATAGCATTTCCATCAGGGCTGAAAATTGTTTGATCCAAGCTGGAAAACTAGCCCCTAGACCTCCCATGCCATTGTTTCCAAGTTTAGAGATCCCAAACACTAATCAAGCACCTAATTTGGCTCCTTCTCCTATTCCTAGAAATTAGAGTTCAAATGAAGCTTCTACTTCATCTCCAAGTGCCCCAAATGAGCTTCAAGAAGTCATGAAGCAATTACAAAACCTAGGCAATGAGCTAGTTACTCTCAAGAGGCAACAAGCCCAATATTTTAGACCTTCTTATCAGCCACAAGGTCAGCCTAACAGGCAGCCATACCAACCACAAAGACCTGCTAATCCAGCTGCAAATATAAATCAAACAAGGCCTCCTGCCAATAGGCCATTTCAACCCTATAATCCAAATGCCATATCTTCCTCTAAAGCATTGGTGCCAACACAAAACAACATTGCTTAGGAGTATGATTGGTGTTTTCCATGCAATGAACCTCATAACCAATCCATGTGCTTCAATGGTGTTTTGAATCAAGCATTAATGGTGATAACTACTGGTGTGGAGGGTGAGGGCAGTCAAGGAAACAACCAACAACAAGAAACATTCTGACAACAATCAGCTCCAAATGACACCACACTCGTGAATTGGCAAGTAGAGGATTTTTGTGGCATGAATCAAGCAGTTTCTCAAGGTGTTGCAGCCAACACAAGGTAAAAAAGAAGGAATTTGGGTGAGGAATAGCCATTATCTCCAACCAATATCCAACCTTCCATGGCTCCACAAGTGGTTGGAAAACAAAATCCAATTGTAAACACACAAGGGCAGCCAAGAACAGCTCCTAGGCCAACTCAAATACTAGTTGTTGCTACCCACGTGCATGGAGTGAATATGCAAACCAAGGGACAACAAAGAGATCCTTCATCACCATTCAGTATCATTGATCAGATGAAGAAGACAAATGTAAATATATCAATGTGGGAGTCCCTATCTATCCTAGGCCAAAGAGATTTGCTACAAGCTGCCATGAAGGACTGGCCAACTTTGAATCAGCAAGTTCAGATGCAAGAGAAAGTGCTCACAAATGCTACCCAGCCTGAAGGGAATCATGGAGGATAGCAACGTAAAATGTTGAAGCCCCCTCCTTTCTATGTTTCGTTAATCATTGGAAATCAGCTAGTGCATAATTGCATGATAGATTCTGGGGCAAGTAGCTCAGTGATTCCTAAACAAATAGTTGATCAGCAAGGGCTCCAGTATGAAACCATATCCAAAGGGGTAGTGTAGCTGGATGGGACAGCAGTAACAACAGTCGGAGTGATTAGAAACTTGAATCTTATCTTGCATGCATGTCTAAATGTTGTTTTACAAGATGTATCAGTCATAGACCTTCCACCACTCTTTGCCCTATGCTTGTCAAGGGACTTCACAGCCAAGATTGGAGGATATTTATCTGCTGATTGGTCACACATGCTATTCAGAACAAGGTATGGGACCAAAGCTACAATCAGGTCTGAACCTATTACAAAATTTCACATTGAGCCTTACACTCCAAGTCAGATCAATGCCCATTGTTCAACATTTGATCAAGAAGATCACCCAAGCACTGATGAAGCTGACACTAAGGTTGGAAGCATCCCGGATCTAACTCTTGATGAATGGGCAAACAAAGTACATGCTTTTGATCCTTATCAAGAAGTAGAAGAATCTGAGCTAGGGGTCTATTGCATACATGAAGAAAATCAGCCCATTCCTAGCATCACCAAACCAAACCACAAGGATGAGAATGAGGTATGGTAGCTGTTTTTTGATGGATCAAGGAGTAGACAAGGTGCAGGAGGTGGAGTTATGCTTGTTTCACCTCAAGGAGTAAGGTACTATTCAGATTTTAGGTTTCAGTTTGCATGCTCTAATAACGTTGCTGAATATGAAGCCTTGGTGCAAGGGATGCATTGGGTAATCAAAAAGAAAATAAAGAACTTGCAAGTCTTTGGTGACAGTGAATTGATTGTAAATCAGGTCAAGGGACAACATGCTACCAAAAATGATCTACTCAAGTGCTACAAGAACAGGGTGTGGGACCTCATGGAAGATTTTGAGGGTTTTGGCATCAAATCCATTCCTAGGAAAGAGAATCAAGCTGCTGACAGGCTTGTAGCAGTAGGGGCAGCCTTTGACATTGTGGAAAGCATTCAACAAGACAAGGTACAACCAAACATCCACGTGATTGTGAGGCCTTCAGTGCCAGATAACAATGTCAGTTGGCAAGTGTTTGATAATGACCAGCAAATCATCCATTTCTTGCAAGAAGAAGCTGAGTTCTCAGCTAAGAATCAAGAAAAATTAGAATAGCAGTATGGTGACCAAGTGGTACAGCTGAGAACTAACAAGCTACCCAAGGGACTTATCACTTTGGAGTCCATTTTTAATCCCAATGATCAGTTTAGAAAGGAGAAAGCAAACATTCAGGTCAAGAGAGAAGATTCAGTATCCATCTTGGTGGAAGAGAACAAACCATTGCAAATTGGAAAGATGGCAACTGAACAAGAAAGGTATGAGTTCATATAGTTGTGTCAAGAGTTCCCTGATGTGTTTTCTTAGAGCTATGAAGACTTGAAAGGTTTCAATCCCAACTTAGCTCAGCATACCATTGAATTGGATCCAAATACTAAGCGTGTCAGGCAAAAATAAAGACCAGTCAATCCACACATGGAGCTTCTCATGAGGAAAGAATTAAACAAGCTGATTGAGTCAAGGATCATATTCCCAATCAAGCATTCTAGCTGGGTTTCCAATTTGGTTCCAGTCAGAAAGAAGAGTGGGGAAATCAGATTGTGTGTTGACTTCAGAGATTTGAATAGAGCATCTCTCAAGGATCATTATCCACTTCCTTCCATGGAGTAGATTTTACAAGTTGTTGCTGGCTCCGAGAGGTTTTCACTACTTGATGGCTATTCAGGGTATAATCAGATTATGGTGAAGGAAGAAGATCAGTTCAAGATGGCCTTTACAACTAAATGGGGAACTTATGCATACAGGAAAATACCATTTGGTCTGTCTAACACTAGTGCTACCTTCCAAAGAGCAATGGACATGGCGTTCAAAGGTTTGATTAACAACATGGTGCTGACTTACCTTGATGATATCATTGTTTTTTCCAAAAATGCAGCAGACCACCTCTCTCATTTGAGACAAGTCTTCACGAGGTGCAGGAGATTTGGAGTGTCCTTGAATCCTAAGAAGTGTATCTTTCTTACACATGAAGGAAATCTCCTTGGCCATATTGTCTCCAAATAAGGATTAGCAATTGATCCAGAGAGGGTTGAAGCCATAAGAGCACTACCATTGCCAAGCCACAAGAAAGCCCTTCAGAGTTTCTTGGGGAGGATAAACTTTGTTTGGAGGTTTGTCCCAGATTTTGTAGCCCTTGTCAAACCTATCACCAAAATGTTAAAGAAAAGCATGGCTTTCAAGTGGACAGCAGAAGGAAAGGAGAGTTTTGAAGTAATAAAAGAAGCCATCTCTCAAGCACTAACTCTCATCAACCCGGACTTCTCCAAGGATTTCATCCTCTATGCATTTGGAGGTAATGATACTATTTCTGCCATTTTGGTATAGCAGAACAAGGACAATGATGAGCAGCTAATTGCTTTCTTCAGCCAGAGCCTAGATGACTATGAGGTGAGGTATTCTTTTATTGAGAAGCATGTACTTGCAGTAATTAGAAGCTTGAAGAAATTCAAGCATTTAGTCTCAAACAACAAGGTCCAGCTACTGGTCTCTCATGCTGGGGTTAAAGACTTCCTCCTCAACAGGGATTTGAATGAGAAAAGGGTAGGTTGGATCACTCGTGTCATGGAATATGACATTGAGATCAAGATCACCAAGCTGGTAAGAGGAAAAGGATTGTGTGAGCAACTGATTTTGGGGAAGAAAAAAGAAGTATGCAATGAAGAAGAGGCTGTTTTGACAGTTCAAGACAGCCATGAGCCAAGTGGCACTCAAGAAGAAAATAATGTTGTCCCTACTCCTTGCTGGACCTAAAGTATAATACATTTCCTAAGCACAGGCCTATGCCCTCCAGAGATGAACAAGACCCAAAGAAGACACTTCAGATTGCAGGCTGTCCCATATGCCATTGTTGATGGAGTTTTGTTCAAGAAAGATGTGAATGGAGTGCTGCTGAGATGCATTAGCACAAATCAGATTCATAGGGTGTTGGAAGAGTTCCATGGTGGACCAGTTGGTGGTCATTTTATACCAAGAGTGACAGCTCTAAAAATTATGAAGGCTGGTTATTATTGGCCGAAGATTTTCAGTGATTGCTTTGCATGGATCAAGAGGTATAAGAATTGTGCATTCTTCACAGGAAAAGAAAGACTTGCTGCCCTTCCATTGCATCCAATGTCAGTTGACCAGCCGTTCATGCAATGGGGTTTGGACTTCATTGGAGTCATTAATCCCAATTCAAGTCAAGGGCACAAATGGATTTTCACAGCCACGGACTACTTCACCAAATGGACTGAAGCAGTAGCACTCAAAGAGGTAAATGAGTCTAGCATATTAGACTTCTATGAGGGGATAGTAACCAGATTTGGCATACCTGCTATGATAATCTCAGATAATGCATTAGCATTCATTGGATCCAAGGTGACTGAGTGGGCTGTCAAGAACGGGATCTACCTAAGTACTTCATCAAACTATTACCATCAAGGTAATGGCCAGGATGAGTCTACAAACAAGAACTTGTTGAGGATCATTAGGAGAACTCTTGATGAGAATCAGAGGTCTTGGCATACCAAGCTGAAATCAGCCTTATGGGCTGATAGGATAACCCCCAAGAGATCCACAGGTAATTCTCCATTCAAGCTTGTCTATGGAAGAGAAGCAATCTTGCCCATGTCACTTGAGTTGCCAACATTGGAACTCATGAAACAGTTGGAGCTATTAGAGTTTGAGCCCATGGAGGTGAGATATGCAGAGTTGATGGAGCTACAAGAGATTAGAGATCAGGAATCCCAAGCAATGGAGAAGGATCAAGCTTTGATCAAGAAGACCTTTAATAGGAAGGCCAAGGATAGATCTTTTCAAGTTGGAGATCTAGTGTTGAAATGGGATGCAGATAGAGAAAAACTGGGAAGGAATTCAAAATTTGATGCCATTTGGAGTGGCCCATACATGGTCACGAAGTGCAAGAACAACAATGCTTTCCAATTGGCTTCATTGGATGGTGAAGAACTGCAGATTCCAGTCAATGGAATCTATCTCAAGCATTGTTTCTAAAGGGGAATTCTCCATCTTGTAAATATTAACTTAGGTTTCCATTCCTTCAAGTGCTTGTGCACATTGTTTTGCTGTAGGTTAGTTTTTCTTTCCCTAAGTGCTTTGGCACAACTTGCTATCCCTGGAGATGTTTTGCAGTCCTTGTTTCAATCAGGTGATATTCCATCTTCCTCCTTACAACATTCTAAGTCAGTTGGGGTTCCAAATAGAAAATTTGATGACTCCATGCCCAATGGACTGCTTCAGGCAACTGGTATTTTCATCTAGCAGGCAGATGACCCCTCTGAGTCGCCAAAATTGTTATCCAAAATGTGCCCCCTGCTCATTTTTTTGGCTAACTCCTTGTGTTCCTACCCCTCTTGTGCCTCAGTCTTCATTTTTTGATTTTTAGGCACTCAAATCTTTTTGGAAATGGCACCATTAGATAGAGCTCTCTCTCAGCTTTCCAGAAAGGTAAAGTTTTCCTCCTAACTCCTCATATTTTTCAAGTTATGGCTCGACGGAGTTTTTGTGGGAAATTTTCCCTTTGGAAGCCCGCAGCCAATAGGAAGCTGCCACGTGTCTAGGAGCCAGCGGGGTTCAGAGGAGAACTTGGAAAATTTTCCAAGTTTTGGTCGGAAACGCAAAAGGAAAATTTTTTCCTGCGGGCCCGCCGGGTGAATCATAGTGTGACACGTGTCATAAGGGGAGGCGCAGTAAAAAATTGGCTAAGTGTTTTTGTCGAGTTTTTCAAAGGAAAATTTTTGAGGATTGGCCCGAGCCAATAGAAACATGACAGGTGGCAGAGGTGGCCGGGGAGTTTGTGGCACGGGGGGAGAAAGGAAAAAGTTGCTAAGTGTTCGGTGAAATTTTCAAAGTGAAAATTTGGAGCAGGAGGCCTGCAGCGAATGGAAATAGGACACGTGTCCTATGGTCCTGGAGAGTTCGGAGCTCGGGTGGAAAAATTTTTGGCCAAAAAATTCAAAGGTGAAGGATGAGCCCGCGCCCCTGTCATCCAACCAAATCATGCCATGTGTCCCAAAGTGGCGGGGCACGGGGGAAAAATGGGAAATTTTCCTAATGAAAAAACAAAGAAAAATTCTAAGGGATCGGTCCGCCCCGTTTTTGCCGGCCAATCGCATGCTGCCATGTGTCCAAGTGGCACAAAAACATCAAGTGCCCCGCGAAGGAAGAAGGAGGGAGGAGTCAGCTGACCAACCAGAGAGCGACACGTGTCCAAGTCGGGGGCTCGGCAGAGTTTTTTGGAAAAAATTTCGAAAGGCAAAAACAAAGGGAAAGTAGTCAGGAAGGGTTTGCGCCCAATTAAATCGTGCCACGTGGCACCCAAGTGGTGGAGTGTGGGGTTTTTTTTTTTTTTTTAATTTTCCAAATGCAAAAAGGGTCAAAATTTCAAATTTTTGCCCGCCGATCCATTTTTTGGGTTGTTTTTGTCTTAAAACTTCAGACCTCCATAAATTTCGATCCAGAGCTCAGATTTGCATGTTCTTTTTATCAATGGAAATATTATGAAATTCTCTACATGATTCCATGGTCAATTTTGAATTTTGGTTCAGTTTGGAGAGAGAAAGATAAAAAACACTTATGGTACGTGTCCGTGGCTAGAAATGACATTTCAACAACCAATTTTAATGCAAAATGGGTCACTTTTCTCTCCAGCATGGTCAAAAAATTCAAAGCATGGGTTTGTAAGGACCTCTATGCTATTTTAATGTAGTTTCATTCAATGAGGGATGGCTCCCATGCGTTTTGCATGTTTTCTCTCTCCTGGGCTCGACCCATGGACTGTAAAAGCTAGTTTTGGCTCATTTTTTGAGGGTTGAACACCTTTTTGAACATTAGACTTCTTCTTTCACCTGAAAATAAGTGAATTTTGTAAGTATCAGGCCTTTTTCAAATATTGTAATAGGCTTATACCTCTTTGATGGTGTAATGCAAGGGATTTTAACATGGAAATGATAGTGCAAACTCTGTGAATGCTTTCAGTCCTCTGTTTGTATTGTTTTTACTTCATTTTCAGATCTCTTATTGCATCTTATCAGCTTGTGTATGTTTTTCATGTTGCATTTCATGGATTTTTGCCTATTTGTATGAGCAAAAATGTTCACCACTCCTTTGGTGCATCACCATCATTAGGTTAGTTTCATTTTCTACATTTCTTATCCCTGTCTACTTACAAATTAGGGTAAAATTAGGATTTGAACCTCTGCAGTTGTGAAAATGCTAGATCTAATCAGAGGAGTTTGAGGAACCAGCCTCTAATCTGGAGATTCCTCTCTCATTTTCACAAGTCCCACACTTGGAGAGAGGTTTCCATGTTGTGCAATCACACTGGATGCCCTAAACATCAACTTAGAACCTTGATTTGCATCCAGGGGTGCTGCTGATTTGCAACAATGGGTACTAGAAATAGTGTGGAATGAAATAAATATGGAGAAGCATGGAAACTAAATATGAAAATGCACAAAAAAGTGATGAGAGTGAACCTAGGGAGGAATACGTGTAATGATGTTGATGTGTGTAGTGTACCTGCATGGTTAGTATAGTGTGTGCTATCATGAAGTGTCTTTGTTGACGTTGTTTTTATTTTTTCTTGTTGTTTCCCCTATTTGAATGCTTGTTTCTCATACGTCTGGACCTGAAAGGAGAAAATGATCAAGTAGTGAAATATATATATGTATGTATGTATGTATGTGTAAAAATTCAATTTAAAAGAAACATGTAAAATTATGTAAATGTAAAGTATGTAAATTAAAAAGTGTAAATGGAACATATGCACCTGATCCATGTCAAGAAAGAGAGTGTAGAAGGATATCCTGTACTGCAGGGTTTTTTTGGGAAATCTTACGCCATAGGCCAAAGAAGTGTAGGGAGGAAATGCTCTGTGTCTTCCAAGCTCTAACTACTTCCTTGCACTCTTTGTGAAGAGATCTCTGTATCATCTTGGTTTTTTGGGTGATCTGATACCACTGGCTAAAGTAGTGTAGGGAGGCACACCCAGTTTAACCTCCAAGCCTGTAATTGCTTCCCAAAATGCTAAGGAATCTATGTCCTATAAAATTTGTTGTATATGGAGTTCATAGACTGGTCTGAAATCACTTGTTGTATGTAAACCCACAATACCAAGGGAGGAAAGTGTATTGAACTGAACTGGTGCAAATGCATTGTGTTAGTATGTAAACCCCAAATGATGCCCCCCTCTTTGGGGGTGTATGTGATGTTGATGATAGAAGAAATGTGGCCCTAGAAGAGGACCAACTTCATGTACATTGTAACCCTATAAAGTGCTTGGTAAAAACAAAGGCATGTACAAACAAGAAGGCTAGCTAAAGATAAGTGTAAACAAATATGCATGTATAAAATATAGTGTGAGCTACATAAACATTATAAAAGATACTAAACAATGTAGTAAACACACAAGAAAACAAAGTAAGCCACACAAAGCGAGATAAAAACATGGGACATCACTCATGATGTTGCAAGAGACGCAAGGCCATTATGGCCAAAAACAAAAAACAAGTTTGCACACCAAACAAAGGGAAATGCCTGTAAACAAGAGAAAATGATAGTAGAAAATGTAACAAACATGTATGGAAACAAATATCCCTCCATAACAAATTCTACACATGAAACACCCGTTAACATGTTAGAAAGATAAATTGTATGTCAAAAGCATGTATAAGAAAGTAATGTAAAGTGCTAATTATAAAATGAAATAATAACACATGGAAGAGATGAATGTGGATGCCCCCAGCGACCATTGTAGGAAGGGTAGAAGGAGATCATCCATGTTGTGGGTAAGATACTTGTATCTGTGATAAAAATTAGAAAAAGATGTGAACACTCATGGGTGGATGATATAGATAAATGAAATATAAGCGATCTAACTAGCACGTGTAATAAAGTGATCATGAAAAACAAAAGTAAGAAAGATTAAAAACAACCATAATATGTAGTATGATGTGGATGGATGGAATGGAATGTAAAATGGACTGATAGGAGCTGCATGCCCCCTGAGTGAATGGAAATATATGCAGTGAGGTTCATTTGGTTTTCCCCCTTAGTAGTCAAGAATGATTCGTAAATGAGAGTGTGTCATCAGGAAATGGTCAAATAGTGTGTGTCGTGTCTAGCACACTGTGATGAGTATGTATGCGTAGTGATGATGATATGTGAAATATAGAAAAGATGTATGTGTAAACCCTATATCTGAAGCATATACAATGACAAGATGAATGTATGAGTGATGATTTATCCTAAAGTGTATATCACTATTAGATGAATAGAATGGAGTGGCAATGTAGCCTAAAGTGTATACCACTATAAGATGAATGGATGAGTGATGATTTATTCCTAAGCGTATATCACTATAAGATGAATGGATGAGTGATGTTTTATCCCTAAGTGTATATCACTATAAGATGAAAAAAGGGAATGATGATGTAACCCAAAGTGTATACCACTACAAAATAGTAGAATAGGTAATGATTTAGCCTAAACCATATGTCACCAGGCTAGAAATGTTGCATAATGAAAGGTTGAATAGTAAATGTGTGGTGAGTGTAAGTTCCATTTTATTTGTAAACCCTCAGTAGTCGAGTATGGACCAAGGAACTAAAGTGTGTCATATAGTGGTGAGTGCAACACATAGAAGACGATGTAGCATAAGTTATGACCATGTGATGAGTAGAATGTGTACATATGCTATGTGTAAAATGTAAATGCAAGGTGTGTAAAATGTGTAAAATGGCATGCACGAAGATGGAATAGTAATGTATTATGTAAGATGATTCAATTTTATAATCATATATTATGAAGACTAGTAGAATATGTGTGAAAATGTGTGGTGGAATATGTATGGTATGTAGATAAAAAAATAATGCAGTATGTAGGATAAGTAGTGTAGGATGTAAAATGCACAGACAATGGTGTATGCATAATGATGACTAATATGATGTATGATGTATAAATCCATAAATGTCAAAATGTTGTAGACTAAATTTAGGATGTATGGTGTGTGACACATAATGTATGAATAGGTGCATTGTGCAGTATGTGTGGTTCATGCATGGTAATTCCCCAACAGTTAACTGTGAACCGAAGCACATGAGTTTTCCATCAGGGAATGACGATGCTAAAATTTGTAATGAGTATGCGTATGTTAGGAAATTAATGTATGAGAATGTAAGGATGAGATATGAATAGATGTTATGATGATGTATACGTAAATGCTAAGAGTGTGATGTAGTATTATGTAAGTATGCTAGAATGGGGGGGAATGTTAAGTACTATGCCCCCAAGTGTGTAAGATGAGGGATGATAATTCAAAGAGGAGAGATGTACTAATGTTAACATGATAGGGGGGATGTGCTGGATGCTATTCTCCCCAAATGTGTGATGATGCATATATTTTTTGATAAATAACGTTGGTCAACCAATAAATAAGTGATATATGAAGGTGTTGAAATATAGTAGAGAGTGAAAGATTGATTTAGAAATGAGATAAATAATGAGAAATTATATGGTATGTGTGACAAGCGATAGATGGATGTATGTATGAGTGGCTATGTAATAGATAGATATGCTAATGTAAGGTGAAATGAGATTTTTTATTGTAACATACCCCTCAAGAGTCATATAATAACCATAAGAATATGAGTGTGTCATCAAAAGGGTAGAGTGACAAGAGTGACCTACCAAAGACCAAGTTTTCATTTAGCAGTGGAAGCATGGTCAAAGATAGTAACAGGAGGACCATGTGATTGTGGTGGAATTTACAGTGTGTCATGACTACAAGTAGGAGGATTAGTTTCTTTGATGAAAGTGATAGGTTGAGCTTATACTTGAGTGGAGGAAAAGTTACACCAAGGTTTAAAGGAGGTTGCTTATGTTGACTTGGTAATATAATAGAATACTTAGTAGGAGGAGGTTGTGAAATAATTTTTTTAGGTGGTTGATTATGTTGACTTGGTGATGTTTTAGGTGGTTGCTTAGGAGGCTCATGACTAACCAAAGAAGAAGCAGATTTAGGAGCCCATGTGGATGTATAATTTGTAGATGGGGATGCAATAGAATGTTTCCAAATAAATGAAATAAATCCTTGATGCTTAAGATATTTTATTCTTCATTGGAAAGTGTGGAAATTGTTGTCATTATGTCCATTGATTAGATGAACATTACAATATGGATGAACATGATATTTTTCTAATCGATAAGGAGGATAGTAATCAGTAGGCGGTAGTTTGATCAACTCATGACTAAGGATAAGATTGAGAATTTCATGTTTCTTCACATTGCTATCCAAGATGAGAGACTTGGGTAATGGTATGAATTGAGGCTCACTAATATGAGCACATGTAGTAGACATAACATGAGATGTAGAAGGAGAAAAAACATGTGCTTGAGAAGCATTCTTAAGTGTTGAATTTCAGATTTGAGAGATGTGATCATGGATTCCATGGCCTTAAATTTATCTTGGAAAAAAGCATGCAGAGCTTAAATTGATTCTAATAGGGGTTTCTTAGATTAAGAAACACTAGGACTAGGGTCATTAAATAAATTATTGAACATAGGACTTATTTCGTGTGGTGGCATATTGTCATCAAGATAAATGGTGTCTAGAGATTTTTGTAAAGAATCTTGGCAATGGGGATATCTCTTAAGTAAATCAAAGAAATAAACTTTACCCATGATAGAGGGAAAATGAGGATCCTAAGTGCAAATATCAAGTATGGGTTCACCAAAATGATTAACTAAAATATGAATATTCTAAACTAATTTGATGCTTTTATAGTAGTAAGTAAATGAACAATTAAGTATAATGTGTAATCAAGCAAACTAAACACAAAAGTATAAAATCCTAATTGTAAAATAAAGGAAATAAAATACTTAGATGGTACACAATGATGCTGAGGGTATGGAAAGATGAAAACATGGTAAAATGGAAGTACAGACTGTCACAACCATGTTTAGAAAATTGTGTGACTCTCGGATAAGGATGGACAAGAGCGCCCACGGAAGGGACAAGGGCACCCTCTGGCGCCACAGTCCTAATCTGGGCTCTTTAGTCCTCACAGGTTTTCAAGATCTATATTTTTATGGGTTGGAAGAGTGTCACAAATATTCACTTTTTGTCACTCTGAAGTCAAACCAAGATCGATGGATTCATCAAAAAACCTTACAACAAAGAAAACACAAAGCCAAACATCAAAACCCTAAAAAGAGAAGAATTCAAATGAATGGGTTAGATTGACCTCAGTTTCCACTACATTGGGTTTAATAACTGATCACTACACTACATTTTAGACCCAAATGTAGTTCTGAGGAGTGTGTGCATGACGATCCCTAGGTTATCTTGTGCTATTCACACTTTTTGAAGTAGTGAGAAATAACTAGATGTATAAAATGTGATAGTATGTGTGCATGAAATGGAATATAATACCTCCCCCTATGAAGTGTAATGTAGATGTCCTAGCCTTGTACCTTGTTGATGGAGCTATGTGGATGCAAGTGATCTCCAATGCAATAGATGGATGCAACTCTAGATGAGTGATAATAGTGAATGGTGCTAGGTCCCTCATTATCATCTCATAACTTTATATTTATAGGTTTCTCTTTATCTAATTTAATAATTAACCCCGAAAAGGCCGACTAAAAGAAACATAAAGATCTCAAATGGCTAGACAGATCCTAAAAAGTGGCTGGAAAGTGAAAAAGGATTGGGGGCACCCCTGGTGGGACGAGGGTGCCTACGGGTGCCCCAGTACTAATCTGGGTGCCCTAGTCAAGGATAAAATAATGCGGATGATAGAAGATGACTGGGCATATGGGTGTAAGAGCCCAATAATGAAGAAATAAAATAAAACAAGATGGCCAATAGACGAAGGTTAATTAGTACTTTATTCACTCAAGAACATTCTAAATAGTAGTACAAAACTGAGACTAAATAATGTCTAAAGTACATAATTTTGTGTCTAAATTTTCCCCTTAATGTGTGCATGATGAAATAGGCTATCATTTAATGTCATCTAGAAGATAATTTTTCTCATGTTCATAGTCGAATGGGTAAGCATTAGTGACTTGATAAGCAATAGTGTCAGGTGGATCGCACAATGAACCATTGAGGCGTGAATTGAACCTCTCCATAACATACTCCTCATCGGTGAATGAAGTGGGTAATTGTGCATGTAACAATGAGCAATATCTGGTATGTATCGTAGGAAAGAGCTATTGCAGATGAAAACATGTCCAAAGGGAATAGGAAAGAAAATGTCGATATGATCCGGATCTAGTGTACCCCTAATATAATATAGCCATGATTTTCATAATGTAAGTGATTACGAGAGAGGAATATGTGACAGATAGACTGTATGATGAAAGATACTCAAACCATAAGCAATAGTGATATGAAAAAATCCATAATAAATATGAGGAACACATGATGTAGGATAGAGGTCCTCAAAATTAAAACTTAAGCAATCTAGACCCTCATGCATACATATAGTGTCTGGTGAAGTGGGATCAAATGGAATATTTTCCCAGTATGAATTATTCATGAAGAATGTGCAAGTAAATGGTGTGCGTGTTGATGTAGATGATTCATGTGAAGGTGTATGTGAGAGAGTGACATCCATGGACTAGACAGGCCCCTGATAAGGAGTCATAACAACAGTAGTAGTAGGTGGCACAGAAGGAACTACATCTATCACACAATTGGTAACATGAAGTGATGGAAAGTGAGGTGGTTCTTCCCTAGGTTGGACCTCATCTGTAAGATGTATGTGTGGGATAGGAAGACTAGAATAAGGATCTCAGTTGCAATATTAGAATGGATCACAGTCACAAAAAAATGTGTACTCAATGCTCTCATGTAAGAATTTTACATAATTACAAATAGTAGATGTGACAGCTTGCATGGCATGAAGCCATGGCCTACCAAGTAGATACTTGTAATAAATTGGGAAATCAACAACAAAAAAGACAATGTGAATAGTATTAGGACCAATAGTGATAGTAAATGCAATGTGACTGAAACATGGATGGACATAACCATCATAAGCAGATAGTGAGACACTAGAGGTACTAACATCACAAGTGGAAAGACCTAAAACTTTGAGGAATGACATAGGATGTAAGTTAAGTTCAAATCCATTATCAATAAAGGTATGCCTAACAATGACATTATAAATACGAGAGATGATATTTAGAGGCAGGTCATTATCAAAAGTGTGAATATTAGAGGGGAGGTTAGATTTAAATACAATATGTGAAGAAAAGGTGTCAGAAAAGGCTCGATAAATTGAGTCTGGATGCATATCAACATGAATGCAAGTAGTAGTGAGAAAATTTTGGACTCTATGTAGTAAATCAAGGTTGGTAAGAAAATAATTGTTGATTGAGATATTCATGATGACTCACCCCTCGGATGACAAGCAATGAATGAAGAACCTAAAAGCATGAATGATCGAGTTGGTTTCACCAAAATGATTAACTAACTATGTAGTATATGGCGATATTTAATCTAAGCTATGAAAAAATGTAAATAAAGTAAATAAATGTAGTAAAGAAGTATGTAAGTGAGATAAACAACTATGAAAAAGGAAATGCTGACCCTAATGTGTAGGACATAAGAGAAAATAACTTAGGTGAATAGAATATGCTCATAGGATAGTGTCATAGTGATGACTAGAAATATGGAAGCATGAACAATTTTATAGAAGTCCCAAAAAGGATAGATCTGGAGGATCTAGCTAGACTGTAGCACCTAAAGAGGGACTGGGGTTCCTGTGGGTGCTCTAGTCTATAAACTAGGTAAATTGGTATGCGTAAAAGTTCTAAAACTGAATCTCACAGGTTTGGGTGGTGGTTTGAAACCCTTGCTATGTGTCACATCAGATTCACTTCCCTGTACTAGATGTTCCTGATATTCCAAGATGATGAGAAGACCTGAAAGAGACCAAAAGAAGTATCCAAACCTTGAAAAAGAAGGATGCAAATGAATGGGTCAGACTGACCTTAGCTACCATGACAGTGGGCTTCCTAACTAAGCGCTACACTACATTTTAGACCCAAATGTAATTCTGGTGAGTGTTTCCATGACATGCCCTAGGTTCTCTTGTGCCAATCACACTTTGTGAAGTAGGGAGAAAAAACTAAATGTAGAAAATATAATAGTATGTGTGCATGGAATAGAATAGAATCTCTCCCACTATGAAGTGTGATGCATATGTCCTAGCCTTGCGCCTTGATGATGGATCTATGTGGATGCAAGTGATCTCAAATGCAATAGATGGATGCAACTCTAGATGAGTGATAACAGTGAATGATGCTAGGTCCCTTATTATAGTCTCATAAATTTATATTTATTGGGTTCTCTTGATCTAATTTATTAATTAACCCTAGAAAGACTGACCAAAAGAAAGATAAAGATCTCAAATGATAAAAAGAGCCCAAAAAGTGGTGGGAAAGTGAAAAAAGGATCGGGGTGCCCTTGGTGGGACTAGGGAACCCACGGGTGCCCTAGTACTAATTTTGGCACCCTGGTTGAGGCTAAAATAATGTGGGATGATAGAAGCTTATTGGGTATATGGGTGTAAGAGGTCAGTAATCACGAAATAAAATAAATCAAGATGACCAAAAGATGGGGGTTAATTAGTACTTTCTTCACTCAAGAACCTTCTAAATAATAGTATGAGACTAGGACTAAATAATGTCAAAAGTGCATAATTTTTTTACTACAATATCCTTATACAATGTCTCCCACTAGAGGCCAGCCATAAGGATTTTGCACGTAGTCGCATCACCTACATAATGGCCTCCTACTATACCACCATGAGCCTCTTCTATAATAGCCTCGCGTTCATGCTCTAAAACACACTAGTGCAAGACCTAATCTTTGCCCATTTTATATAAGTCTCCCCCAATAAAATGATAAGGCGTAACACATATAGTGATCTATTTCTTCTCTGGAGCCTTCATTCCCTCTGATTCTAATATAGTGTGCAAAAATACATCAATGTCTTCCAAATATGTGGCCGCGCAGTTCAACCTAAATAAATGTGCATCGAGCATAGTATCCTCAATGCTATGCATGTCCTCACTAGAATTAATCCTTGATGATGGTCCAGACCTGAATTTCTCTTTCCTCGCTTGATAATAATAGTGAAGTCAAATTCTTGAAATAGAAGTATCCACATGGAGATGGGCACTTACACAATAGGCTTGTTGACTAAGTACTTCAATGTCATATGATTTGTATAGAAGATAAATGGGGTAGCCAGTAAATACTCTCTAAATTTATTTAGCACGTAGATCATGGAAAAATCTTCACGCTCTATGGTATTATAATTCTACTCCATGGGTGTCAACTTCCTTCTTGTAAAACAAATAGGATTATCCGCAATGCCTTTTCTTGGTTCTGCTAACACTAAGTCGATTTCCATGCTAGAGGCATCAATGTGTACATGAAACAATTTTTCCCATAAAGGAAAACAAAAAATTGGTGCAGCAGTTAACATTTCCTTCAAAGTCTCAAATGTCTGTTGTTTTGCATCATCCCAATTAAATTTTCCCTTAGCTTTGAGTAACTCCTCGATGGGTGTGACAATATTTGCATAACTCTTGATAAAATTCCTGTAGTAGCATGTGTGTCCCAAAAATATGTGCACTTCACTTTGTTTGGTAGGCTCTTC
The DNA here is from genome assembly GCA_019776745.2 of Taxus chinensis. NCBI lineage: Eukaryota > Viridiplantae > Streptophyta > Pinopsida > Cupressales > Taxaceae > Taxus > Taxus chinensis. The sequence goes on from CM034154.1 coordinate 416,336,768, forward strand.
CAAACATAAAATGACAACTATCTTAGTTGGGTCTACACATAAGCCATCCTTACAAATGATGTTCCCAAAAAAGGTGCCAGAAGGTGTAGATTATTTATTTCCATAATTTATCTTGATCCTCGCATCCTTTTTAATGTTTATAACCATGTGAATCACCCAATCTGATTCCTCAATAGGCTTAATTATTCAAGACTTAAGCATCTTATCAATTTCTTCCTTCACCTTCACATGTAGGTTAATATCCATCCTATAAGGCCTCTTCATAACTGGACACATTCCTTTTTTTAAATTTATGTTTATCTTGCCTAAGGAAGGGTACACACCTTTCAATTCATGATAATCTCTCATATCTAAATCTTGAAATTCATGCAAAAGCTCAATGATCTTGGTTACTTCCTATTATGACTAGTAATCCCCAATGATCACTTCCTTAGGCTCATCCTTTGTGCCAATGTTAACTTTATTTATTTTCATGGGAGTATGGTATGCGTGTGACTTCTCATCTACAGAGTCCATGACCTTGCGAGCACCATGTGGTCTACTTCCTCATCATCAATCATGTAAACTAGATTTTATTTCTCTTTCTCTTTCTAGGAGTGACCCATCTCCACTTCTTCTGTCTCCTCAAGATCAAACGTACCTCAGAATCAAGCTCTCCTAACATCTCTAGAATGAGATCTTTCACCTTTGCACTATCCCATAATGTGATGTGATTCATGGTCTGCAATGCTTCATGGACTGGAGGCTTAGTAGAAAAGTAATCAAAAGTTTGAATCATACCTATAGTCATCTCTTTCCAATTTGTAGTATCCCTTTTTAGGTCAGCATAGACATACCAGCTACATGCACATCCACTTAGTGTGGAGTAGAACTTATGTACCCACAGGGATGGTGGTAAAGCCTCTTGGTCTTATGGCCATAGTCTCTCATAAGTATGGATGTGATAGGAATCCAAATTCTTACCATGAAATTCACAGATGTGCATAGGTACATTTTTCTGAGTAAACCTGGTGGAAAAGGTGATTCTCACTTCTCGCCATTCCAAGAGGTTATCTCTATGTTTTTCCCACTAGTGCGATGATGTCCTATGCAAGGTATAAAGAAACATATTTGTTCTATCTCCTTCATTCAACCACTGAGTCTCCATGGCATGCATAATTTGTCAAGATTCCCCTCACCAATATATCTTAGTACCTCAGCAGAGCTTAAGCACCTCACCATGCGCGCCCCGATCATCCTTGTGACTCGCCCCTTAACTTCACACCTAACTATCTCATACATTACATGAGACCATTTATCACAAGAAACAATAATAGTGTCACTTACAAACTACACATCTTCTCACTAAAGTATGCCTTCTTTCAATGGTTCTAGAATATTTGGATCACACATCATTTGTGCATAAATTATATTAAGCTCTTCTACACTCAAATTCTCAACATAAGACTCATCCTTATTTTCAAATATAGGTATAATCACACACTTGTATTTGTTCTCAAAACTAATGTATCTCTTGTTAAAGTGTATATCGACATTATTCGCATAACACTAGGGTCACCCAAGTAATGCTGGAAAGTTGTCTACTTCAGCAAGCTCTAATATCTCAAAGTACTTAGTAAACTTGGATCCATGAATAATAATGGATGTATCCTTTAGTACCCTAACAGAAATAGCCTTAGTTTTGTTTTTCATATATAAAAAATTTGAAGAGAGTCAGAAACTTTACATTAGTTCCTATATGTATTTGGATATTGCTTACTAATCACTGATCAATAACCACATCAAGTGTAATTTCCTTGTCAAATTCAAGATCTTGGGATGGTAGATTTGCATGAAGTATCTACCTCTCGGGATCAACTTTGGTGCACGATAACTTCTCCCAAATCCATTCCCCTAATAGTGGAATAATATTTTCATGGTGTAACATTTTACACACCTCTTTAAGGTCATCCTCATCTTTATGCAGAAGCTTAACATCCTTTTCATGTTCCCTCTCGCACACCTATTATTTCAAGAAATAAATTTCACCCTACATATCTCTAAGGTCTCCTATATTTTTTTGGTATACTTCCTTGTGGTGCGTTGCTTCTGCATACTTAACATGTATTACTTCATCCTTGTAATGAAAGGATTTTCCTTTAAAGGCTCATGCAAATGTGTTGCCTCGGTGCACATTGTAACTAATGTGGGTTATAATTCTAGATCAATCATATTCTTAGGAATCCAATGATCAACATTCCCATGTTGTACCTTGATCATCCCCGCCCCATTGTCCCTTTTTTTAATCATGTGCTCATATAGGTATGGGAAATCCTCAAACTTATGTTGCTTCCCACACCATGAGCAAGCTGTATTTTAAGGGAAATATCACAAGTAATGATAAAGGGTATCTGCAAGTGTAACAAGTTCCTCGAGAAAACTTGCCTCTACCACCACTACAAAATCATCACCATTTTTATTTTTTCAATTGTTTTTCCCTTCATTATGTTTTACTTCGTGATCTTTTGATCCGACCACCATTCTCATTTTAATGGATTCATGGATGTGATCAATCAGTCTGTAATCCATGGTGTTGTGGGTATGGACATGATAAATATTATAATACATAGACACATTATTCTGAATTGCGTGCATCAAAATATGATGGTTCTAAACATCATGGTCCAAGTGGTAAATTTTTCAATCTAGTAAAAGTGCATGAATGGAATTACACTAACAACTATCTTTAGTATGTCCCTCAACTTCATAATTAGTGCACCATATACCACTACTTGTCTCATGTGCTGATTTGGTAGAAATATTCTCTAACTAATTTTCCATGGATGTAATTTGTACCTCTAAGAATGGGCTCACTCTAGTATCAACACTACCAATTGCCTCAGTGCACAAAGGTTCTTCTAAAGCCTCACGTGGATCCACATATGTCTTATGAGAGAGTGCTCTTTGGAATGGAGTCAATAATCCTCCAATGGACCACTTTAATTGCTGACTAGGATGAATATCATAATAAAACTTAGACAAAAAATTCTTAAAATGAACATCATACTCCCTCAAACTTTTAGATAAACCCTTCTTGATATCCTTGAGTGTGCTAATGCTTTGTAGTTCAAATTCTAGGATGTGAAACTTGTCTAGAAATGTAGTGTGCAAAGCATTATAATCTACCATAGTATGATGTGGATCATACTTCCTATACCAGCTATGAGCACGCCCTTGAAGCGTAGTAACAAACTAACTTGTATTTATAACTAAAGTTGTAATTCCCTTAGCATGCCATAACAATTTAAACTTATGCACATGCTCTGCTACATATTCGATACCTCTATACTCTGGTAAATAGAGAGACATATCATAGTAAACTTGAGGTTTTGTCTGTAATGGTTATTGAGGTGGTGATAAATTTGGTGGTGGTTGTTGTGGATGTGGACCCTATCCACCAAATATAGAACCAGAACTTCCACCAGTGTTTCCTCTAAGTGGTTGACCTGATCCTCCTACATCCCCTGCTATGGGTTGTGGTCTATTTGATGAACTTCCTTGTGTCCCAATTTTGTATTGAACTAGGAACCAACATTCCACGTGGTTGTAGTTACTACTAAGGTACTTCCAATGGTCTACATGCCAACACCTCTATCCTGATGATGCACTTGAAAACAAACCTACATAGGTAATCCTAAATATTGGTGCTGACGGTGTTGCCATGGGTGCACTACTAACTTGATCTCCTTCTAAAATTTAATGTAAAATGATATCTACCTATCTTTTCTTACTTACATACACTAGCCTACTTATCAATGACTACCTTTGGATCTAGAACACCATGTGTAATTGCTAGGTGGCTAGGTGGGATGAGATGTGTGCCTACAGTCATCACTCTTTCCTCTAACACACTCTCATCTAAAGTGGATTATCTACTACACTTTCCCAAAGTTGGGAGATCCTAATGTTTTGGCTCATCATCATCCATGAGAGCTTTAAAACCTTCACGATCCATCATCATCCTCAAATCTAGTACCTACTCAATCTCTCATACATGTACCATGTCCCTCTCTCGTGCTTCATTAAAGTTGAATAATATTTCCCCCCTCTATCATTCATCCGCCAGGTCCACTATTATACTTCGCACCTCCTCCTACCCCTGTGTGTGGTCGGGGTTCAGCTAGCCATAGGGAGGCTATCAAAATCTAGTTCTATAATCAAGATATTAATTGCTAAAGGCATAACATGCAAGTAAGATCCTCTTGTCTAATGCAAGAATCTAAATTCAACTTCCTCTAGACACAAATACTTAGAAATAACATACTCCAATGTATAATTGTGCAATAATCCATCCCACAAGTAATCTACAACTCTATTACACTCCACATCCACATCAAAATGAGTCAGGTAATCCTCTTGTGTCTAAAGTCATGGTCTAGGACCCTAATGTCTCACTAATGCATAAGCTATTAACAAATCATATAATTCTACTAGAAATAAGCTGAAAAATTTCTCGTAGAGATCATGAAAAATATTATTTTCCACCCAATGATGTGTATTGAAATTAGGTCAAGTGTTATATCTCTATACAAAATTATCTTGACGATACTCTTCCCAACTTAAAATGCTCTCCAGAGTCACCCGATATGCCATTTGTATGCAAAATCCTAGGAGAAAGTTTGAAAAGAGGTCCCAAAACTAGAACCAAAATGTAGTCTTTTATTTCATGTAAATGTTATGTGTACTAAAACCTCATCTAGACAGATCTGAATGCTCACCCAAAGTACACACAACTACTAGGTCATTCCTTTGTATTTTCTTGACAAGATGTTAGCATGGATATCCATAATAACCATACCAAGTACTCATTAAATCATAATAACTCATTACACTCATTCAATTGGAAACACATGTAATAAGGAATATAACGGTTCAGATAATAATCAATACAAATTTCACCATGAATTCACCATGCTCAGACATGTCAATGATCATAATCCATTATAACATAAGCTATAACATCACAAAATCTGAATACATGTTGATAAATGTGCCAATATGCTTGGAACATATGCAAGTATCAAACCCTAGACCATGAGAGACTCCAAGAATTGATAACTAAGGATTGGTAACTCTCAGTAACGGTACAAAAACTATGGTGTACAAAAAATATATATAGAGGTGAGGGCTTTCCCTTAACTTCCCATGCACTCTCCGAATAATAGGCATGCCAAAAAATTCTGCCTCAATACTATATGTAGAATTTTAGAGGTAAATTTAACACTGTATGAATGTTTACATCTATTACTATATGTAGAATTTTAGAGGCTGCGAAAAAAGATGTGGCTAGTTCAGAAAATAAATAAATTTTTATTTTGAATATTGGAAAAGCAATATGGCTATTTCAGAAAATCAAAGAAATCGCTATTTTTGGATTTTATCTGTTTACGGCAAAGAGAAACACAAGTGAACATTAAATTAATTATGCACACGAGTGAGTTTTAATTTGTAGATATAGTATAAACAACATGAATTTGCAATAATGAAGTTGTTCATTCTTGCAAATTTAATGATGTTTGTAAACTATCTACATATTCAAACTTCCTAATGTTCATAACAAATTTAATGGTTAAATGTGAGATCTAAAAATGTTTGGAGAAAATAATGGAGACAATTTTTAAAAATAGTGCTTAATACAAAAGGTGAACAACTATTGCACCTGGAAATTTCTGAAATATTTTACTATTTTGTATTTGTGGAGCAAGAAAATCAGTCCTGGAAGTTCTCTGTTCTTCTGTAGCTGTGCAGTTGTAATCTGTGCAACAAGAAATTTGATGCTGGAAAAATGTTCTTCTCTATCTCTGCAGTTGTATTTGTGCAGCAAGAAAATTGATGATGGTAGAGATGCTGACCTGTATCTGTGCAGTTGTATTTGTGCAGCAAGAAAAATGATGGTGGAAAAGAGTGAGTCTGTATCTGTGTAGCAAGAAAATTGAACATGAAAAAGGGCAGCAAGAAAGTAACAAATGCATACGACTTATCTCAATTTATAGATTTCATTGCTTTGAATTTATCTTTTGGTAATCTGGCATTGTTTTCTATTGGCTGAGAGGGGTTGGCACGGCTTGATTGAGAAATAATGAAATTTGAGCCATTGGATTTAAAACTCTTCTTGATCAATGGGATAGATATTAAAGTGGATGTGAGAGATTTTGGTGGGAATTGGGAATTTGAGAGGGAAATGTATCATTTTTATTTTAAAAAATTCGAATTACAGTTGTTTTATTGAATGTTGATTTTTGAAATCTGCTAAAAATCTATAATAAATGGTGACTTTTTCTTGTAAATGGTGAGTCTTAATGATTTTTTTATGTTTGCAGGTACCCCTATTAATTGTAGAAAAGGCACTGGAGGTTGGATAAATATAGATGAACAATGTTTGCTCAAGGACATGTGTATTGATAAGGAATGGATGTATAATTGTGCATAAAATAATAATATTTGTACATGTTGAAGCCCATCAGCAATGTAAATGGGGTCAGAATAGTAATGGAGATGATATTATTATATTCATGTGGGAGTTTCTAAACTTTAAATGTGACCCTCAAGTTGTAAGGAATGACATGTATTTATGTTTAAAAATTAGAACATTTGCACATCTTGCCAAAGAAAAAAGAAATCATGTACAGTTTTATGTAATTTTTTGTTTGAATATTTGGTGAACTGCGTATAGACAGTGATATTTATTTGTGCCAATATAGTCTCGGTCAAAGGGCCCTGCTCGGAGACGGGTTCCTTTCCCCTATCTACCCGTTTGAAGTTCTTTTCAAATGTCAATCTCATGTATAACGTTCCGTCACAGAAATCGATGAGCTCTCTCACAGATATCGAGTTTTCCTTTGCTTTTTTCGATTTTGTAAAAGCAACACAGCAGGTGTCACTTGACCGTACATACAACGAATTGGAATTCGACATATTTAAATTTTGTTCAGATGACGATAAACATCAGCTTTGCTTGAGAGTTAACATCGAGCGAGAACGCCTTAAAACTAGAAAATGCTCCCGGATTTTACAGAGCGAAGGAACAAACAATCCCTGGTGTTTATCTTCAACGAACTTATAAATTCTGTTCTTTGTTATGATTTTTACAGTTGCTTGTTAATGTAATAAATTTAGTTTCAGTTTTGAGCTTGCTTTTGTTTTTGAAGAGTTAGTTTGTGCTAGACATACAAAACGCCTTGAATCTCTTCTGAGTTGAAATTGTTTTCTACAGTACGATAAAATGAAAAAAAAAAGGATGACTTATTAGCTTAAAATGTATGTAATTTGGTAATTTCTTATTCTACGTGATTATACAGAAAACATGCACAGCCTCTAAGCAAGTTCAATTAATTTTCAATTTTAAATAACTTTGTAAATTTTGGTAAATTTGTCACTGTGAGGGTTATATTCTGTTTTGCTAGGGTTATATCCATGTAAATTACACAACAATGAGGTCATGTCTCAATTTTCCTAAATTTATAGGGTTATATTCTGTTTTTCTAGGTTTATATCCATGTAAATTAGGCAAAAAAATGATGTCTCAATTTTTGCAAATGTATAGGGTTATATTCTGATTTTCTAGGGTTACATCCATGCTAATTACGCAACAAAGAGATCATGTCTTAATTTTCGTCAATTTGTAGGGTTATATTCTGCTTTACTAGGGTTATATCCATGTAAGTTATGCAACAAAGAGGCCATGTCTCAATTTTTGTAATTTTGTAGGGTCCTATTCTGTTTTGCTAGGGTTGTATCCATGTGAATTACACAATAAAGAGATTATGTTCACATTATAACGGTAAATCCTGGAAGTTTACCAATGCTGCCACAGGTGAATCATGGTCTGACACCGTAGTGGTGGCATCCCCTTGCAGTTACACACACCTAAAATGTATTTCGTAATCATTATACCACAACCTTGTTAAATATATACAAAATATATGCCAAAACCTTGTCAGATGAAAGCTGGATTTATAGATTGTGTTAGTACAACCCCCTCATCAAATATACCCCATAATCATCATATTAGAAAAAACCTCACAACATGGTAGTATATAGACTATATTATTGCAGTGGCAGGATTTGAACCAGGGCCATCCTCCGAAGAGTGTTCCCCATTGGTATTAAAACCACATAACCTTTGACACAATTTCATTGTTTTCTGTTTGTTTTAGAGATTTTTATTTAATTTTAGCTTAAAATGACTTCAATTTCGTTAATTTCAAGTCTAATTAGTGGCGTTCCCTCCCATTTATCCATATCTCAAAAAAAGTACATTGTAATCATTATACCACAACCTTGTTAAATATATACCAAATATGCCTACCGAAAAATCTTGTCACATGAAAGCTGGATTTACAGGCTGTGTTATTACAACCTCATTAAATATACGCCCAAATCATCATATTTAAAAACCTTGCTACATTTTACGGTCTATTGGAGTGGGAGGATTTGAACCTGAGTAGCGCTCCTAAGAGTGTCCCCCATTATGATATTATCATTACGAGGCAACACCTTTGACATAACTTAATTGTTTTCTTTTCGTTTAAGAGATTTTTATTTATTTATAGCAGAAAATGACTTCAATTTGATTAATTTTAAGTCCAAATCAGGTCTAAATCGTTACAGTGGCAGGATTTGTACCCAAGTCACTCTCCTAAGAGTGTCCCCCCAATATCATTACATTGTACACTTTTAACATAACTTTATTGTTTTCTGTTCGTTTGGATATTTTAATTTATTTTAATCTTAAATTGACGTTAATTTGGTCAATTTTAAGTCCAAATTAGGCCTAAAGTAAAAAATTACCAATAGTCTCTGCGAAATTGACATTAATGGATTTTTCTTCATGTTATATGATATTAAAATTGCTTCCATTTAAAATGCCCCGGTTTGACTGATTTTGATCTAATATAGGACTACATTTTGTAATTGCACAGTAACTGTTAGTGCGAATTCAGCAGCACCCCTTGGATGTTGATCAGATTTCTAGTTTGATCACTACTAAGCATCCAGTGTGATTGCACAACATGGAAACCTTTCTCCAAGTGTAGGACTTGCAAAGATGAGAAAGAAATCTCCAGAGAAGGCTGGTTCCTATGCTCCTAAACTACCTGCCATAAGCTATTCCAGTGCAGGGGGAGCTAATCTAATCCTAATCTAACCATTGCCAAGGAGACAGAGAGAGAGAGAGAAGGGATAAAATGAGAGCCTACACCAAAACGGTGATACACCAGAGAAAGAAAATTTTGAACATCTATCAAAACTGTCATGGAACAAGGAGAGGTGAGCGATGGGAAGGATGGACAGATGCATCACAGGCCCAAGGATAGATTTCACACAGAAAATGTCCACAAACTCCATGAACACAGCTCCAAACCTGTAATGAGTATTAAAACATGCACAACACACTTTCAATGAAGAGAGGCAAGAAGAAAGACAAGCAAAGAACTGAGCACAGGATGGACAGATGCATCACGAAACACGTTTTTGTTGCTTCAGAAGTCCTTGCACAGAACATCATTTTCAATGGTTAAAGGCAGAAAATGCCTGTTACAAGAGAAGAGGTCTGAGGAGGTTGCAAAACTCACATGTTCAACCCTGGAGAAGAAAAGAAGGGAGGGCAGAGCTGAAAGAGATGAACCACCCACAAAAAATGAGCCAAATCTAGCTTTTACAATGCATGGGTCGAGCCCAGGAGAGAGAAAACGTGTAAAAAACGTGGGAGCCATTCCTCATTGAATGAAGATGCATTAAAACAGCATGGGCATCCTTACAGACCCATGCCCTGACATTTTTGGCCATGCTGAAGAAGAATGTGACCCATTTTGCATTAAAACTGGTTGTTGAAACGTCATTTCTGGCCATTACCACGTGCCAGAGGTGTTCTTCTATTTTATCTTCTCCAAACACCAACCAAAATGAAAAGATTTACCTAGGAATCATGTAGATAATTTCACCAGCTTTCCATTGATATAAAGAACGTGAAAATCTGAGCTCTGAATCGAAAGTTATGGCTATTTGAAGATTTAGGGCAAAAACAGGCCCAAAATGTATCAGCGGGAAAAAATTTTGAATTTTTTACCCTTTTTTGCATTTTGAAATTTTTTTAAATTTTCCCCGTGCTCCACCACTTGGATGACATATGTCGGGCTCTGATTCATCCGCGGGCTCATCCTTTTCTTCTTTCGGGCCCTTCCTTAATTTTTTGCCACTTGGACACGTGGCACTATTTTATTGGCTCGGGCCTGAGGGGCGCACTTTGTCCTTCGAAAATTTGGTATTTTTCACTTTGGGAAAATATCTCCAAACCACCCGAAATAGACTCGTCCCTGTTCTCATATTTTTCACCTTTTCACATCCCATGCGTCCCTCGCGTACCTTTGGCCTGGATTTCCCAGATGAAAATCTCCTGCTTCAGCCGATCCGGGCTTCCTTGTTCTTGTTTTAGGTGAAGACACATGGCGAGATTCCATTTGTTGGCGGCTCTTTCGGCTTTTCGCGTCCCTCGCGTCATTTTGCATCCCATGCATCCCTCGGAAGTCCCGGAATGCCTAGGAAAAATATCTCTAAACCACTCGAAATAGACTGTCTTTCGGTGAATCGGCCGGTTCGCATCCCTCGCGTACTTTTAGCCCGGATGTCCCAAACTGCGCGAAACAAAGACTTAGACATTTTTCCTTGCTCTCGGCCATTTCGGCTTTTCACGTCTCGCACGTCCCGACGTCCCAACTGTCCCGCAGACTACCTGGGACAAAAGACTTAGCCCATTTTCTTACTTTTTCGGCCCCAAGCTTGGTACAACGAACCTCAGTACAACCCAAACTCTTCAGACCCGAAACGCTTTGAAACAGTCCTGCAACCTTATTTTTTGCATTTTTCCCATCTTCTCTAACTCGTTGGGATTTCTTTTTGGATGGGAGAGATAGAAAAAGGCCGAGGGGACCCCGAAAAACATGATTTTGGGCCTCGAATCAATCTTACTTGCTCAGGACTAAATAATTTGATGCATGTTATCAAAATTACCTTGAGGGGTGAATTTTGGATAACAATTTTGGTGACTCAGCGGGGTCATCTGCCTGCTGGATGAAGTTATCAGTTGCCTGAAGCATCCATTGGGCATGGAGTCATGAGTTGTCTGTTCAGAACCCCAACTGACTTAGAATGTTGTAAGGAGGAAGATGGAATATCACCCGATGGAAGCAAGGCCTGTAAACACATCTTTAGGAACAACAAGCTTGTGCCAAAGCACTTAGGGAAAGCAAAACAACCTACAGCAAAACAATGTGCACAAGCACTTGGAGAAATGAAAACCTAAGCTAATATTTACAAGGTGGAGAATTTCCCTTTAGTAGCAATGCTTTAGATAGATTCCATTGACTGGAATCTGCATTTCTTCACCATCCAATGAAGACAATTGGAAGGCATTGCTGTCCTTACACTTTGTGACCATGTATGGGCCACTCTAAATGGCATCAAATTTTGAATGCCTTCCCGATTTTGCTCTATCTGCATCCCATTTTAACACTAGATCTCCAACTTGGAAAGATCTACTCTTGGCCTTATTATCAAAGGTCTTCTTGATCAAAGCTTGATCCTTATCCATTGCTTAGGATGCCTGATCTCTGATCTCTTGGAGCTCCATCAACTCTATATATCTCACCTCCATGGGCCCAAACTCTAGCAACTCTAACTGCTTCATGAGTTCCAATGTTGGCAACTCAAGTGACATGGGCAAGATTGCCTCTCTCCCATAAACAAGCCTGAATGGAGAGTTACTTGTGGATCTCTTGGGAGTTATCCTATCAACCCATAAGGCTAATTTCAGTTCGGTATGCCAAGACCTCTGATTCTCATCAAGAGTCCTCCTAATGATCCTCAACAAGTTCTTGTTTGTAGATTCGGCCTGGCCATTACCCTGAGGGTAGTAGTTTGATGAAGTACTTAAGTAGATCCTGTTCTTGACAGCCCACTCAATCACCTTAGATCCAATGAATCCTAACCCATTATCTGAGATTATTGTAGCAGGTATGCCAAATCTGGTTACTATCCCCTCATAGAAGTCTAAGATGCTAGACTCATTTGCTTCCTTGAGTGCTACTACTTCAGTCCATTTGGTGAAGTAGTCTGTGGCTGTCAAAATCCACTTATGTCTTTGGCTTAAATTAGGATTAATGACTCCAATGAATTCCAAACCCCATTGCATGAATGGCTGGTCAACTGAAATTGGATGTAATGGAAGGGCAGCTAGCCTCTCTTTACCTGTGAAGAATGCATAATTCTTGCACCTTTTGATCCACGCGAAGCAATCACTGAAAATCTTGGGCCAATAATAACCAGCCTTCATGATTTTTAGGACTATCACTCTTGGTGTAAAATGACCACCAGCTGGTCCACCATGGAACTCTTCCAACACCCTATGAATCTAATTTGTACCAATGCATCTCAGCAGTACTCCATTCACATCTTTCATCAACAAAACACCATCTACTATGGCATATGGGAAAGCCTGCAATCTGAAGTGTCTTCTTTGGGTCTTGTTCATCTCTGGAGGGAATAGGACCGTGCTTAGGAAGTGCATTATACCTTGGGTCCAGCAAGGAGTGGGGACAACATTATCCTCTTCTTGAGTGCTACCTTGCACATGGCTATCTTGAACTGTCAAAACAGCCTCTTCTTCATTGCATACTCCCTTTTGCTTGCCCGGAATTAGCTACTCACACAATCCTTTTCCTCTTACCAGCTTGGTGACCTTGATCTCTATGTCATACTCTATGACACGAGTGATCCACCCTGATCTTTTCTCATTCAAATCCTTGTTGAGGAGGAAGTCCTTTACTCCCGCATGAGAGACCAACAACTGAACTTTGTTGTTTGAGACTAGATGCTTGAATTTCTTCAAGCTTCTTATTACTGCAAGTACATGCTTCTCAATAAAATAATATCTCACCTCATAGTCCTCCAGGATTTGGCTGAAGAAAGAAATTGGCTGCTAATCATTGTCCTTGTTCTGCTGAACCAAAATGGCAGAAATAGTATCATTACCTCCAAATGCATAGAGGATGAAATCCTTGGAGAAATCCGGGTTGATGAGAGTTGGTGCTTCGGAGATGGCTTCTTTGATTGCTTCAAAAGCCTCCTTTCCTTCTGTTGTCCATTTGAAAGCCATGCTTTTCTTCAACATTTTGGTGATAGGTTTGACAAGGGCTGCAAAGTCTGGGACAAACCTCCGAACAAAGTTTATTCTCCCCAAGAAACTCTGAAGGGCCTTCTTATAGCTTGGAAATGGTAGTGCTCTTATCGCTTCAACCCTCTCTGGATCAATTGCTAATCCTTCTTTGGAGACAATATGGCCAATGAGCTTTCCTTCATGTGCTAGGAAGATACACTTCTCAGGATTCAAAGACACTCCAAATCTCCTGCACCTTTGGAAGACTTGTCTCAAATGAGAGAGGTGGTCTTCTGCATTCTTTGAAAAAATAGTGATATCATCAAGGTATATCAGCACCATGTTGTTGATCGAACCTTTGAATGCCATGTCCATTGCTCTTTGGAAGGTAGCTCCAGCGTTGGACAGCCCAAATGGTAATTTTCTATATGCATAAGTTCCCCATTTGGTTGTGAAGGTTGTCTTGAACTGATCTTCTTCCTTCACCATAATCTGATTGTATCCCGAGTAGCCATCAAGTAGTGAAAACCTTTCGGAGCCAGCCACAACTTGCAAAATTTGTTCCATAGAAAGGAGTGGGTAATGGTCCTTGAGAGATGCTCTATTCAAGTCTCTGAAGTCAGCACACAATCTGATCTCTCCACTCTTCTTTCTGACTGGAACTAAGTTGGCAACCCAACTAGAATGCTTGATTGGGAATATGATTCTTGACTCAATCAACTTGTTCAATTCCTTCCTCATGAGAGGTTCCATGTGTGGATTGACTGGCCTTTGTTTCTGCCTGATGGGCTTAGTATTTGGATCCAACTCAATGGTGTGTTGAGCTAACTCGAGATTGAAACCTTTCAAGTCTTCGTAGCTCCAAGCAAACACATCAGGGAACTCCTGACACAGCTGTATGAACTCATACTTTTCTTGTTCAGTTGTCATCTTTCCAATTTGCAATGGTTTGTTCTCTTCCACCAAGATGGATACTGAATCTTCTCTCTTGACTTGAATGTTTGCTTTCTCCTTCCTAAACTGATCATTGGGACTGAAAATGGACTCTAAAGTGATAAGTCCTTTGGGCAGCTTGTTAGTTCTCAGCTGTACCACTTGGTCACCATATTGCTGCTCTAACTTTTCCTGATTTTTGGCTGAGAATTCAGCCTCTTCTTGCAAGAAATGGATGATTTACTGATCATTTTCAAACACTTGCCAACTTACATTGTTATATGGCACTGAAGGCCTCACAATCACATGGATGTTTGGTTGTACCTTTTCCTTTTGAATGCTTTCCACAATATCAAAGGTTGCCCCAACTGCTGCAAGCCTGTCAGCAGCTTGGTTCTCTTTCCTAGGAACTGATTTGATGCCAAAACCTTCAAAATATTCAATGAGGTCCCACACCCTGTTCTTGTAGCACTTGAGTAGATCATTCTTGGCAGCATGCTGCCCTTTGACCTGATTTACAATCAATTCATTGTCACCAATGACTTGCAAGTTCTTTATTCCTCTCTTTATTGCCCAATGCATCCCTTGCACCAAGGCTTCATATTCAACAATGTTATTGGAGCATGCAAACTGAAATCTAAAAGCTGAATAGTACTTTACTCCTTGAGGTGAAACCAGCATGGCTCCTCCTCCTGCACCTTGTCTACTCCTTGATCCATCAAAAAACAACTGCCATACCTCATTCTTCATCCTTGTGGTCTGGCTTGGTGATGCTAGGAATGAGGCTGATTTTTTCATGTATGCAATAGACTCCTAGCTCAGATTCTTCTACTTCTTGATAAGGATCAAAAGCATGCACCTTGTTTGCCCATTCATCAAGAGTTAGATCTGGGATGCTTCCAACCTTGGTGTCAAGCTTCATCAGTGCTTGGGTGATCTTCTTGATCAAATGCCGAACAGTTGGCATTGATTTGACTTGGAGTGTAGGGCTCAATGTGGAAGTTTGCAATAGGTTCAGACCTGATTGTAGCTTTGGTTCCATACCTTGTTCTGAACAGCATGTGTGACCAATCCGCTGAAAGATAGCCTCCAATTTTAGCAGTGAAGTCTCTTGATAAGCATAGGATGCAAAGAGTGGTGGTAGGTCTATGACCGACACATCTTGCAACACTACTACATTGGGACATGCGTGCAGTGTGAGGCTCAAACCTTCTGATTACTCCAACTGTTGTCATTGCTGTCACCGTCTAATTGGACTACACCCTTTGGAGACGACTTCATATTGAAGTCCTAGTTGGTCAGCTATCTGTTTTGGCATTACTGAACTACTTGCCCCAGAGTCAATCATGCAATTATGCACCAGCTTGGTCTCCTAATGATCAATGAAACATAGAAGGGAGGGGGTTTCAACATCTTACCTTGTTGTCCTCCATGACTTCCTTCAGATTGGGCAGCATTTGTAAGCACTTTGTCTTGCATTTGGACTTGCTGATTTGAAGCTGGCCAGTCCTTCATGGCGGCTTGTAACAGATCTCTTTGGCCTGGGATGGATAGTGATTACCACATTGATATGTTGACATTTGTCTTCTTCATTTGGTCAATGATGTTGTATGGAGATGAAGTATCCCTCTACTGTCCCTTGGCCTGCACATTCATTCCTTGCATATGGGCAGCAGTAGCTGGCATTTGAGTAGGTTTAGGAGCTGGTTTGGATGCTCCTTGCATGTTTGGAGCTACAGTTTGTTTGCCAGCGGCTTGTGGAGTGGTAGAAGGTTGTGGATTACTTGAAGCCAATGGCTGCTCCTTCACCCAAATTTCTCCTCTTTGACCTTGTGTTGGCTGCAACACTTTGAGAAGGTATCTGATTCATACCACAGAAATCTTCAGCCTGCCAATTGACAAGAGTAGTTTCGTTCGGAGATGTTCCTTGCTGAGATGTTTCCTGTTGCTGATCTCTCTTCGTGGCTGGAATCTTGCGACCCACCAATGGTTTGCACCTTAAGAGCCTGATTTAATGCACCATTAAAGCACATTGATTGGTTATGTGGCTGACTGCACATGGGAAACACCAATCATATTCTTGGGCCATGTTATTTTGGACCGGCACCAAAGCTCTGGATGCAGATGCAACATTGGGGTTGTCAGGGTTGAAATGGTCTGTTGGCAGGAGGCCTTGCTTGATTCTGATTCGTAGCTGGATTGGGTGGTCTTTGAGGTTGATATGGCTGCCTATGTTAGGTTGAGCCTGAGGCTGGATAGGAAGGTCTAAAACTTTGACCTTGCTGTCTCTTGAGTGTAAACGAGCTCGTTACCTAAATTTTGCAATTGCTTTCATAACTTCTTGAAGCTCATTTGGGGCGCTAGAAGATGAAGTAGAAGCTTCATTAGAACTCTGATTTCTAGGAATGGGAATAGGAGCTAAGATTAGGCGCTTGGCTAGTGCTTGGGCTCTCTAAACTTGGATATAATGGCATTGGGGGCCTAGGAGCCAGCTTTACCAGCTTGAATCAAGACAATTTTCAGCTCTAATGGCAATACTATAAGCCAGCAGGTATAGGTTGTGCCTCCCATAGATTGAATTAACATGGAAATATCAGAATTCAAAGCTTTAAGATAGTATAGAAAAGCACCTTCTGCTGTTGGCCTGACTGCCACCGGAATCCTATCCCAAGACCTTTGAAATCTGAAGTTGAAGTCAGTCAGCTGCTCATTGGGAGCTCTCTTGATAGTTGTTAATTGTTCTAGAAGAGACAAGTTGTCTCCCTTCTCTCCAAACTGCTCACGGAGAACTATGCATAACTGATTCCAATTCGTGAATAGAACCTGAGCTTCAAGGCTTCTGAACCATTGTACAATGCCTTCCCTTTGAATGATGATGCCAGCAGTTTGACAGCCACATTGCATTTCGTTTATTTCATGGATTGCACAGATGTTAGCAATGTCCTTGACATGATCGCCAGGAGTGGTATGATTTTCTCCAGTAAAAAATGGAATGTTCTTCAATGCTGCAATTGGAACTGGATGTCTGTGCATTGAGGGCAAGTGGGCTGCTGCCAGTGAAATTGACGATAGGGATTTAGTGGTTGCGCCATTCTGATTGGCCTGAGAACCCTTGTTGATTGCGATGAAAAGGTCTACCAGGTGGAGGTGTAGACAAAGTCCGATTAGGTGGAGACGCAGATCTTTGAGCTCTTCTTCCCCTTCTTTCTCTGCCTGGAGATAGATGCAGATAAACAAACAATCCTTCCTCCCTAGTTCTTGACCTGGTCTGTATTCTTCTCATAAATTTGCCAGGCTTGGACTGCTAAAACTAGCGGATTATGCCTCTTTTGGAGTCGCCAGATGTGCGATTTTAAAGCTCCTTCAAAGCTGGAACTTACAAAAAGTCCACATCAATCTTGTTGCAATGAAATTAAAGACCTCTAAGTGTCCCACCGGGCGTGCCAGAACTGTTAGTGCAAATCAGAAGCACCCCCTGGATGTTGATCAGATTTCTAGTTTGATCACTCTAAGCATCCAGTGTGATTAGATAACATGGGTACCTATCTCCAAGTTGTGGGACTTGCTAACTTGAGATAGGAACCTCCAGAGAAAGTTGGTTCTTGCTCCTAAACTACCTGCCACAATCTACTCTAATGCAGGAGAAATTAGCTATTCTAACCTAAAATTCCTAGGGATCAGGGAAAGAGAATGCATAAAATGAAAGCCTTAGCACGTGAGAGACGATGATAGGATCTTGAAAAGGAAGTGGTGAGCGTTTCATGAGGGCTTATGCAGATCATGCGGATATAGCAACATGGGTTCAACATCGCATGGAAAGGCTGTTTTTGGGAAGAAATATGGTGTTCCAGTTGATGTTCCTGGAGCAAGGGGACATACGCAACTTCTAAGAGGTTCCAATGTTAGCTGACGTCGACAGAGCCTGTATTGTCATATCCAGTGTGAGTACAGATCATTGCATTTCAACCTCAAAAAGGTAGAATACATGTTACAACGTCTAGAATCAGGTTATCGCATCCTTACAATCATTACTTGTTCCAAGGTGATATTCTTACCTTTATATTTTTATGAAGTATTCCATTCGAACGTTAATTTTTAATGTAGTCAAATTCTCAGGCTATTAGTTTGAATACGTTGATACTAACAATCATTTTTTTTATGTAGATGACAAATATCTATCTACACATGACGTAGATTCAATCCTGCAACTTGACTTGAAGACTGCATTAAGAATCAGCATGGCTGTTATTAAAGGTACCCATCCCTGGACATTTTAAACAATGCTGAATCCAATTCAGAGGGTAACCCAGTGATTGGATTATAACTGGTTATATGAAAACGTCATTTTTGGCCAGGTTACCAAGGTGCCAGATGGTGTTCAATAATCAATCTTGAATACTCCTAAACATTTGAAGAAAAATGATATTATTTGTACCGTGGGACCATAGTAGATGCATACCACTATGACCTTTCCATTTGTAGCTGAGAGTACACAAAAATGTAAGCTCTGTATTGATCAATGTAATTGAAGCCATTTAAGGAAGATTTAGGGCATTTGAATCAGGCCAAAAGTTGTGTGATCGTAGCTAGCATACTAATTGCGAATGTATTAAACAATCTGAGGTGTATTTGGAAACCTAGTGAGGATTGTGGTCACACTCCTAGAATTAGATGACCTATCCTGAAAAGGAGCTGAATTTTTACACGGGCTCAGGTGGAATGAAGACGTATTTGAGGAGCCCCGACCTTAAATGGTTATTGAAAAACATGGGACACGTGGCACTATTACATTGGCTCGGGAAATCTGAGGAGGCGCACTTTGCCCTTTGAAAAGTTGGCAAAAAGATTTGTTAACTTTGGGAAAAGTTTCCCATTTCCCCTCTGAAGGAGACCACTTTGATGACACATGTCAATTTTTTCTAATCGACTGGACAAATGGTTTATTTGAGCCAAGAATTGGAGGAGTTCAGAGACTGGTTGATTGAAACTAGATAAAACATGTAAGTGCTAAGGTAGACACTCATTGTGTCTGCCACTTCAAAAGGGACGATTAATGTCCTACTTCGGCTGATAGTCATGGGAAAATGCTTGTGTCTTATAGGAAAATCAATTGACTTTTTGCCTCTTTGCAAAAGTCCCACGCATCCCTTATAGTACCTTTGTCCCGGCTGTCTATGTATCTAAAATCTCCTGCTAAAGACGATTCGAAATTCATTGTTCATGATCTCCACATATAAATATATGAACCTTATAAGTGTCCCATGATATTTTCATGAAAGTTAACTTCTGTCCCAGCTATCCTATAATTCAATAGGACAATATTATTTCCGAACCGCCCGAAATAGAATGTTTGTTCGTTAAACCAGCCAATTCGCGTCCCACGCATACTTGTGTCCATATTATAATAGTTCATAATCGCGTACGATACTATATACTTAGACATAATTTTTTACATAAATATTTATATACTTTTTAGATTTTCACGTCCCTTAAACTCTTCATAAAAAAGTTCGGACTACTTGTATGTATAACTATTAATCTATCGGTATAAATATCTTAAATATAAATATTTCGGCCCCAAATATGTGTACGACGATACCTCAATTTTGAGGTGCTTATTTCACTTCATGTGACCCGAAATAATATAAGACAGTCTTGCAAGATTTATATCTTTCTATCTATTTTAAATAGTTGTATTCTAACTTGTTGGAATATCTATACTAGTATATTATAAGTATAGACAGAAGGCTAAATAAAATATGACAAAAAATTAAATCTGGGCCTAGAATAAATATAACTATGCTTGGGACTGAATACATTTGATGCATGATATCAAAATTACCAAGAGGGGTGAATTCTTAGATTTTTCAAAAACCCTTACTAGGGGATTTCATTACTTCTCTAAGAATTTTCCGCTATTTTATGTTACACAAATAAAAGGAATCTCATGAATATTACACATCACAAGAAATTTCTTTAGTGAGACACCGATCCCATAAGGAGTACCAACCCCTAGTTTAGTATAACACCAACCCTACAAGGAGAAACAACCTCTAGTTTAGTGAGGCACAAACCCCACAAGGAGAACCAACCCCTATATGTATTTAGAACCAACCAAATCCATCTGAAAATAATTCGATATATGATTTCTTTCTGCCAAAACTAATGATGAATCTATGAAGCACATGTCTCCTTCAAAACATCTCTCTAGCCTTCATGACCAAAATATTATTCTTTAAGATGATTTCAAATATTTCCCTAGTTCCCCATCACCTTATCTCTCTATAGAATATAATAAACACTAATTTACCTCTCAACAAGGTCATAAGGACCTTCATCACCTTCACTTATCTCCACTCTAGGTCACACTTTTTCATCTCTTACACAACTACCACAAATGAACCTTATAACTTGCCTTTATATTTGTTCCTTTCCCTAAAAAAACTTGGGTTGAAATTTATATAGTAAAAAAATTAAATAATCATTATAAAATCTTATTAAAAATCATCCAAATGACCAAGTATGTTGCCACTATCACCAAGACCCTTCTAAACCTCCATTGATACACAATAAGTCCTGAAACCCTTCAAGAAGTGTACTCATCAAATATGAGTGTGAAAGACCAAAAAAAATTACTAACGCATTAGAAAAAAATATACATGTTTTCAAATCCCTAAAAAATCTCCATAAATCATGAAAATAACATAGAATAATCATCACACAATGAAACCCTCATTAGAACATCCACAATGAAGAACCCTCAAAATTGACCTTCAAAGAATAGGTCATAACTTGCTCAAATCCCAAGAAAAAATCAAGTGTGATATATCATTGGAAAAATATTGAAGTTAAGATCATGAAAAAATTCAACTCAAGTTATAAATCCACCTATAACACCTCCAAAACTAAGTTATTCCCAGACTACTCCAAAAATACCCCAAAACTATCTAAAAACCATTCCTCATAAATAAGGCACACTTTGCATCTTAGAACCTCAACCATGATATGAAACTATCAAGTAAATTTATTATAACTCCCATTCTTTAATAAATGGTAAATTAGTTAATAGGTTCAATGGGAAAATTTAACACAAACTGAAACTTTCTAGAAAATTTCCTTTTTGGGTGGGGCCCACATATTGTCACAAGCTCTACAATACATCACTAGAAATATGGAAGATTCCTATACAACCTCTAATTAATAGATTTACAAAACCAATCCACTCTAGGCTAGTACAAACATTTTCCTCCAAGTGGCTATAGAGCTAGGGTTTTATGAGGGTTAAAAAGCTATTTGGCTTCTTAACGATTTTTCATAACAACCTGACGATCAAACAAATTTATTCCACTTATAAAATCTTCATTACTAACCTAATTAAATAAACCTAGGATCTGGTATCACCATGCAAAGCGTACACTCCGTAATGAACATGTGAAAGTCAATTTTTAGCCTTGGTTTCTCAACTTCATAACCCGGTTTTGGTAAAAAAAAATCAATAAATTACACATACCTTCAAAATAGAAACTGAAATTTGGACCATATATCTAAATCATCCTACTATACACTCTCCATATCTCATTATTGCACCACCATTCTAGAAATAATCCAACTCACTTATCTAGGGAATGCTTTCTTAAGGATTAGGTTTGGAATAAACCTAGAAACCACATCAAACACTTATGCCTACATTATTTTACACTTGTGAGTATCTCTACACATCATATACATGATTCCCATGCTCACACAACTTATACATGCTTCACTTCACCTTGGTATGCCTAAAACAAACACTTGAAACATGCTTATTTCACCAATTATGACATCAAATCTCCTTGGCCAACCTTGAATACATGCAAGAAGCTTCAAAAAAATCCATGACACCTAATAAAAATCCTTGATTCCTTTTTAATTTATCATCACACTCCTACAAGTCACTATACTACTCCAAATCCCATGCAACACAATGCAATCTCACTTAGAAACTCAACCTCCATGCTTCATACACCTTTTGACATCAATGCAACTCAATAATAATATTAAGAACACAATACTTTGACATAAATGACAACACAGATCCAAAAATCTCCCCCTTTGTCATTGATGACAAACCCATTGATAGAAAAACATACTAGACATAAAGTCCCTCTAAGGAACAGACAATCCATCATCACATTCTCCCCCTTTTGACATTGATGAAAAAGAAAAAACATACATGGAACACTTATTTCAAAAACTCTAGTGATATCCACTTGGTTGGAAACACCAACCAAACATGAAAACATCCATTCTTCATTTTCAACATAACTTTGAATCTCTGAGAAATAATGCTCCCCCTTAACACATACATACTTTCAATTCTAATTCAAAATTTATTCAAGATCTTTATAACACCAGATGCTAAAAGACTCAAACTACATCATTCCAATTTTTAAGAAGTAAAGAATGACATCTTACCTTTTATTGACACCTTGAACTCATCATATGCCTTCCCCATACTCAATAAGAACCAAACAACAATCACATAAAGCTAATAACCATAATTGACATACTGCTATCCTACATATTGTATTCATGTACTGAGAATATTCACATTCTACCCTATTTTCATGCTTTCTTGATTTCATTTATGATTACTAATCTTCTTGAAATAGCATACTTACATGGATGCTCACATTCAATCATCAACTCAGAGCCCAAATCTCCCCCTCAGATCATATATACCAGCTATCAACAGTTAAGAATTCATCATACAAGATCCTTGTTGTATCTTAACCAACTTATCTCCCCTTTTCTTGATGCACTTATCTCAAGAAACACAAGTCCATACTTTTCCCTTAGAATACATTTTCAGCTCTTCCTTCTAAATACGACTCAAGAACATCTTCACAAATCTTTATGAATTCTTATAAGCAATGCATCATCATGCTTAAGTTTCAAAGATTCTTAACTTAGTATGCCTTCTTAACTCATGCATATTTTCCAAAAAAATAAATATACCAACTACTAGTAATGAGTGTCAACATATTTCTTGCTTACCGTTATCATAGTTCTTCCTTCACTAGATGGTCAAGTAACACTATATTGATCTTCAAATAAGATAGAAACAATGTACATATCTTTGAATCACATACCTCCTATGACTTGAACTTCATTTTTCATGTCATCCTTCTTACATCATAAACCAAATAGAGAAAATTTGATCTTCACATGATATATACCTATGCTAGGTCATAAGTCACTTCATTAGACTCTGTCATGCATTTAGTACCCTTCAAACTATATATCATCAATTACAAAATCGACTTGAAGTTATTTGCCCAAATTTTGGATACTTCACTCTATCAAGCCTTCTATGAGTCCTGCATATGGAGCCTTCACCTCTTCTTTCAACTTCCTTGATGAATATACAAATATCTCACCAATAACACAATACATCTACACCTCAAAATTTGCATTGACTGAATCTACCATCAATATTTTCTTTTTACACTCCTTGTAGCACAAATATACTCATGCTCAGGTTTAATCCCTTCATGTGTCCTAGTGCCTTGTTGATATTTAAAGAACACAGAGCCTGCTTAGTCAAATACACTTAATAATCCTCATGACAAAACTAATCTTTCTCTTTTTATCATGTATTTCTATCTCTTATAACCAAATGAGATCACACATCACAGTCACATTCATTTATCATTTCCATAGATTAATAACTACCCTTAGTACATATTTTCATGGTTGTTTTTACACTATAATATCTCTATGCGCAAATATCCTACTAAAAATTCCTACCTTCCTCAAAGGGATTACCAAAACTCAAGAAGTTTATCATGGTTTTTTGGATTATCTCTATTATCTCTCAATAAACCCAGAATGATGTATTTTCAAGATCTGACTATTCTGACACATTATATGTACACCTGTATCAACATCATTCTTCTTGACAAAAAAAAATGATTTTAGACCTTCCATGACTTGTAACATACCTCATCTTGTCTCCTTTCAAGTCTAGATTGTACTTCTAGGTATTCAACATATACCTTTATACCTATATATTTGTAAGATAGTCTTGAGAGTACCAAGAACACCTTATGAACTTATGATGAAAAATTGAAAGACACTATAACATACCTTATATGACAATAACATCAAACCTCCAACATGATGATACACCTATGTCTAATAACACATGTCTCAGTCATCCTTCTAAACATCTCGCTATCTATCAAGACACCTAATGCAAAACTCAGACCTTACTTTGAACTAACATACTTCACTTGAGGCCATAAACTCACTTCTTAGACTGTATACTCAACTGTCAACACAAATCATGACTTAATAAAGCCTTAAATAATTTTCATGGACATTTTGCAAAAATTACAGACCTTTCTACCTAATTTCAAACCTCCATTACTTGACACAAACATATAATAGACCTTGATACATACTTGATTTTGACTATACCTTTTCAGACTAAATGACAATAGGATAACACTCAAGGAACACAAACATTTTAGGGTAAAATCATACTCCATTATACCACTGTCATGCACTATATTCCTTGATGCTCCTTAAATGGATGAATCAGACATATATAATTTTTTTCAAAAACATAACTTAACCAAAATATTCCTCTAAAAATTCTTAGGCACATGTGATTGAATTGTATTCAAACAAAAATTATTCTCAAATGTACCTTTTTTGCTTGAATGGAGATAAAAATTGGGATTATAAACTTTTTGGTTGATTCTTCTTGGCTAGATCAAACTTCTTGTAATGCTCTACTGCCTTTGGTTTCCACATTTCCTTGACCTTGGGGGTAACATAATTCTTATCTTTTCTTGTAGCATGATGAAAATGCCTTGTAATATGACCTATTTCATGATAATTGAATCAAATTACATTCTTATCTCTTGAATAAACATTATAAATTTCTCCATTGCTCCATGGATGCTCACTCTTGAGGGATATCCTTCTACATTCTCTTTACCTATGGCCAAATCCATTGTATGAATAATATTACCCATGAAATAACCTTGCATACCTCATAAAATTTTGCCACCTGATAGTATTAGGCATTAAATAGACCTTCTTGGAATATAAACCTTCATATTCATCATCTTTGGAACTAGGGCCATCTTATTAACTTGGTAGATTATGCTTCTCATCATCTTTGACCATTAGGGTTTGTACCTTTTCCTTGAGCTTGACACACTTTTATTTCTTGGTCTTGAGTGCTTCTATCATACCTTTGATTATTGACTTGAAAATGATGTTATCCTTTCTATGGAATTCCAACCCTACTTGTAGATTTACCACAACTTCTTTAAGGCCAACTTGATCATACATAAAACTTCACAGGGCATGTTTTTCAATTTGTCATACTCCTCTTCCTTTGTCCTCAAACTTGTAATTGCATTCTCTAGATATTTTTAAGACTCTTGATGGTTTCTTCATCCTTCTTGGCCATGACTCTCAATTCCTGATTCTCTTTCCTTATTTTCTTAGCCATCTTGTGCTTCTAGGATCACCTCAAGCTTGTTAGGATTGCTTTAAAGGTCCTGCTGTGATAACAATTGTTGGAAGTATAAACACTAAGAGGGGGTGTGAATCAGTGTGCCATTAAAACATTCATTCACTTAAACATTATCATCCATCAATTATTCAATCCATTCATCAAATATCCATCATTATAGCTTAAACAATGATTAACCAAACACATGAGAATACACTATGAGAGCAAAAGAACACATGAACATAAGAATTAAGTGGGAAAAAATTAAGGGGAAGAAAACTCATTGAACCTCTTCTTATATTATTCAAAAAATGAATCTCATGAATAGTAAACATCACAAGATATTTCTTTAGTGAGACATCAATCCCACAAGAAAAACCAATCGCTAGTTTAGTAGAGCACTAACCCTACAAGGAGCACCAACCCCTATTTTAGTCATTCAACAACCCCACAAAGAGCATCAACCCCTAAATTTATTTATAACTAACCAAATCCATCTAAAATGAAATCCATTTCCAATTTTTTTTTGCCACAACTGATGATGACTCTATCAAGCACACTTCTCCTTTAAAAACATCTCTCTAGCCTTCATGCCCAAAATCTTCTCCTTCAAGATGATTTCACCTCTTTCCTTAGCTCACCATCAACTTATCTCTCTCTCTCTCTCTCTAGAATATCATCACACACTCATTTACCTCTCAATAAGGTCACAAGGACCTTCATCACCTTCACTTATCTCCCCTATAGGTCAAACGTTTTCCTCTCATAAACAACTACCACAAATGAACCTTCTAACTTACCTTTATATCTATTTCTTTTCCTAAAAACACATGGGTCAACCTTCATATGGTAAAAATACTTAAATAATCATTATAAAATCCAATGAAAGTCATCAAAGGACCAATTATGTTGCCAATATCACCAACACCCTTCTAGACCTCCATTGAAACACACCAAGTCTTAAAACTCTTCAAGAAGCCTACTCAACAAATATGAATGTGCAAGACAAAAACTAACTTCACCAAGGCATGCTACACACTTATAATTTTTTTCTAATCCCTCAAAAATCTCCAAAAATCATGAAAACAACTTAGAATAATCTTCACATCGTAAAACCCTCATTAGAGCATGCACAACCAAGCACCCTCAAAATTGAACTTCAAAGAACAGGTCATAACTTGCTCAAATCTGAGTAAAAACTAAAGTGTGATATACATTAGGAAATATCTTGAAGTTAGAATCATAAAAAAATTAAAACCAAGTAATAACTATACATGTAGCACCTCCAAAATGGCTCTTTTCCCAGACTGATCTAAACAACCCCAAACATACCTTAAAAATAGTCCTCATAAATAGGGGAAAATATTAATATTAGAACCTCAACCATGATATGAAACTATCAAGTTAATGTAGTACATATCCCATTATTAAATAAATGGTAAATTAGTTAATAGGTTCAATGGTAATTTTTTTCACAAAGTTAAACTTTCTAGAAACTTTCCTTTTTGGGGGATGTCCACATACTATCACAAGCTCTAAAATACATCAATGGAAAGATGGAAGAGTCCTATAAAACGTTAAATCAACAAATTTGTAAAAACAGTTCATTCTAGGATACTACAACCATTTTCCTCCTTTTAGTTATAGAGATAGGGTTTTATGAGGGTTAAAATATGTTTGGATTCTTAAACGATTTTTCATAAAAAAATTGACAATCAAAAAACTTTGTCCCACTTGTAAAGTGTTAATTAATGACCTAAAAAACTACCCCCAGGAGATTGTGACACCATGCAAAGGACACACTCCCCTACAAACATTTGAATGTCAAAATTTATCCTTGGTTTCTCACCTTCACAAATCTATTTTGGTAAAAACTTAATAACTTGCACATGCCTTCAAACCAACACCTAAAATTTGGAACACATATATAAATCAACTCTCTAAGTATCATTTTTACACCACCATACTAGAAACATTCCAAATCACTTCTCTATGACATGATTTCTTGAGGATTAGGTTTGGAATAGAACTAGAAACAACATCTAACACTTGTACCTACACTCTCATACAATTGTAAGTGTCTCTACACCTCATATAATTTTTTTCCATGCTGAGATAACTACTAAATACTTCACTTCACCTTTCTATGCCTCATTCTACTCTCTAGGCGTAACAAACAAGCACCTGAAACATGTTTGTTTCACCAATTATGACCTCAACTCTTTATGGACAACCTTGAACACCCATAAGGAGCTTTAACACACTCCATGACACCAAAGAAACATCATCCATGCCTTTTTAAGCCATCATCACACTCCTATAAGTCACTATACTACTACAAAGCCCATACAACACCCTATAATATCACCTAGAAACTCAACCTCCATGCTCCATACACCTTTTGACATTAATGCAACTCAATGAAAATACTGAAAACACCATACTTTGACATGAACGACAACACAAATCCAACAAGTCCAAGCTTAATGATTAACAAGTGTGGAAATAAATAGAGGAAATTGGACCCCAAGTACTACCAAAATTGAAACTATTGTCACCTAACATTATTCAGTTCAATTTTAGGGGCCTTGTGATTAAAATTTTGGGTTCAAGGTTTTATAAAAATCAGATTCTTTCCCATTTTGGGGAAATAGATCACACTCAACCTTATTTCCTTATAATTTCTAACATTCTTATGTAACTTTTTCACATTTTATGATTTACGGGTGGAATAATGATCAAATAGAGTTATTATAAGGGTGTTTTGAGCTCTTCTTCTCACGAGGGAATTTATTTGAGAGGATTAATAGCTTACATGGTGTTCAAAAATATATACAATTTAGTTATGAGATATTTAATGGAGGGTATGATATGCTCGAGACATATTTGGAATGTTTACAAAGTGATTAACAATCGACCATTGGTGAAATTCTCCCTTTAGTCACATTTAGATTTGAGTCTCCATGTTTTTCAAGGTCTCCATTTATCAATGAGGATGTAGTAAAATTTATTCTCACTGATTCATGATGTGTGTTCACAATTCGAAAAATGGTGGTTGGATTTGTTTTCATACTTGGAGGCTTATCCCACATTCACAAGGAGAAGGAACACAATCAGGTTTTTAATCAAGGTGTTTGTGATGGTTAAGTAGAGATAAAGATATGTGTTTTAAAAATAAATTTAGAGACAAAAATGGCTAAGGAATGAAGGTGGGTTGATTATATGAAGGAAAATTTGGTTTGATACTGAGTGGTGGATAAAATTCTAACAATACAGATTCCCATTATTGGACCTTGTGGACCAATGATGACCATCCTTGGGTCTAGAGGTCTCAACAAATTTTTAAGAGAGATAAAGGACTTAGGTTTTCGAGTTCTTGAGAACTCGAATGTTTCACGATATACATGAATACCCATAATCTTGAAAGGGTGAGTAGACCTAGGGTCACAAAATGTCATTATTAGTCCACATGGACCAATGAAGAAAGTATGCACTCATAAAGGTTCAAGATCTCAAGGGGAAGTGACTTAGGAAGGAATAACTAGAATACCAAAATCTTGAGATCTTGAAAACATGTGGCATGAGGTTGGGCTCTAAAATTTTCATAGTCATCTAAAGCCTCAAAAGAAATCAAGGATCAATCAATCCTTTGAGGTTTCATAAAGTGGAATAAAAAGGTGACCCAATACCCTAAGGAACCAAAAAGTTATATGAATACTAAAATCATGTGATAAATCCATGTGAACCAACCATAGGCCACCAGATCTTCAATAAGGTAGATGTACAGGTGGAGGCATTGAAACTCGAGGATAGTCCTAAGACTCCCAGGTGACCTCATGATTTTGTGAACATTGAAAATACATGATCGGTCCACTTCGGCCATTCAAGAGCCACTTAGAATGATAAAAAAGTTGAGATTAATATGAAGGTAGACAAAGAGCCTAATAACCTTGAAATCCTGAGGCTACCTGTCGACAAGTGGTTGGTCACAGAATATTTTGATTGATTTAAATTTGAAGACGAAGCTTAGTGTAGAATAAAACTTGGGGACATCAAATTGGGAGGATCCATTACAATGACTAAGATATGGTATTTTGATCATAAATTTTCATTGGGAGCTCCAAATGACATGTGACTAGTGTCACAATAAATTCCTTGGAGAGATATTTGAATTGACATGAGTTTTGGGGTTGATATGAAGAGATTATGGATATTTTCTTAACAAAGTTTTTGGGGTTCTCCTTATCATATTTTTTAGTCCAATGGTGCATAAATCACTCTCTATTGGTATTGGGTGGTAATTTCCCCTTCTAGAAGATAATTTTGATATATTTTTCCCTTCATGTACCCACCAATTTACATTGAGAAGTTAGTTAAAATGTAGATCAAATAATAGAGCTATCACAATGATCCAATGACAGAGAATTGATCATCTAGCCAAGTGGTAGTTTCCTATTCACCCATTCTCATAAATTTTAGGGATACACATGTGTTATCTTCATGGATCCTCATTTGATCTTCCATAATAATCATGTTTAGGTAAAATTTAGCTTGATTCTAAAAACAATTGTGTTCCTTTCCATATTAATTTGGCAAGAGTGATTCGAGAACACTTTTATCTCTTCTCTCATTGGTGGATGATTTTTTTTTCACCTAGTTCTGAAAAGTGTATCTTCTCTTACCTCTGATTTCAATTGAGATAATATTATGAGTACCTTTGTTTTGTACTTTTATAAATAAATTTTTATAAAGTGAAGAAGAAACTCTCCATAATGATATTTTGACGATTAAGGAATCCTTGTTTACCTATTTGAGAATTGTATTCTCTAGGTTTCTAAGCCATTGAATAATGATCATATTTCTTGGTTGAAAGAGAAAAAATAATGGGGAGCAAGGTTTATGTTGTTTTAGGAATATTATGTAGGTGAAAATTAGTTCTTGTTAGTATTGTGTAAACATTTGTAAGTGTTTAATTACAAAACTCCTTATATGCTTTCACTTCCTTGTTTTCCCACAAAGGATTTAATATCAATGTATTATCATTGTATGATTCCTTGTTCTAATTGGTGATGAAAGGTACATGTAGGATAGTTCATTATTTTTCTCAGTTCATGGTAGATTTGTAGTAGTCATGTAGATTTTTGTTATATTTATTATCACTAGATCACTTGATTTGAATTTAGGTAACTCCTTGCCCATTGGATCTAGTCACTAATAATAGTTCATTTGATCAACTTTCCTTATGTTAAACATGTTAATTTCACTCCATGCCCATACTAAAATCTCAATTCATTTGTGTAAAGCCTTTAAGATTTTAGCCATTATAATTGTAAATTAGGGTTTATTTTAGAGGTGAATATTCATGAATAGGTGAATATTAGGAATTTTTAATTTTAATTTTGGTGAATTTTTCATTACCGTATGGTAGCGCATTCACCAAAATTTTATGGGTGCTAAAAGATTTCGAATATAATTTCACCTTCTTATTTCTACTAAGGGTCGACCATTGTTAGTATATTCTCCTTCATGTTATAATGTACTATTATATATAGGATTAATTCACCATAATATAGTAATATAATTTACTCTTAAATTTTTTTAATAATTTATAAGCCTGTGAAAAATCTAAAAATCCGAAGGAATAAGTGAAAGAGGTAAGTGAAAAAGGAAATTTTTTGTTTGTCAAGTTTTTTTCTAAAACTGTTACCGACCACCAATATTAATTTGTGTTTCTGTAATCCTAAGGAAATGTGATAGGTGACTACGCAATGGTGACCAGTAACAAGAACATGTTATCGCATGGTAATATTTAATTGTGTTACTGTCTTGTAATAGTTAATTTTGTTACCATCTAGTAACCGTTAATTATGTTACTGTCTGGTAATAGTTAATTGTGTTATCGTCTGGTAATAGTTAAATATGTTACCATTCGGTAACATTGTTTTTTGTTTATATCTGAATTTTTTTTTCCGTTGACCAATATTCATTTGTGTTATTTTTTTCCAGTGTTAGTTTTTGTTACCATATGGTATCGTTAAGCTGTGTTAGCATTTTGTAACAAGATATTTATTTTTCATATTTTTGCCTTTTTTTATAGATCATATTTGAAACTTCTACATTTTTGTTGCATGTGCATAATTTAAAATTACCCATATGATGGCTCATGTTACAAATGAGAAAAGAAATCAAGGAAAAAGAAAATGTGACATGGACATTTAAAAATATTTCAGTCAGCCAGGGAAAAATTTAGTGGCGAATATTCGTAATATGGTGAATATTACATTTTTGAAAATTTTGAAAAGGCAAATTTTCTGGCGCGGGTCAGTGACCTGTTTGCCTAAAAATTACACTTTAATTTTTTTAGGGGTTAGCTTCACCTACCCTTGAAAAATATCCCCTATATAATCCTAGATTATTCGCTAGGTAGAACACGTCTACTTCACATTTGTCAACAATATGATATATCATGTATTGCAGACGCGTGACAAGGGGGTAAGTTATTGACGTGTGACAAGGAGGGTTTGCAGATGCATGAAAATGGGGTTATTTTTTGACGTGCGACACTAACAGATAGTTAACACGTGATAAGGAGGTACTGTAGATATTGAAACATAGTAGACACATGACAAAGAGTTTGTTGACGATCGACACGGATATTTTTTTGATGCACAAGAAGAGGGCGGAGGCTGCAGATGGGCGACGAGAGATTTTACTGTCACGCGTAAAAAAATGCATTGACGTGGGTCAATAGACCTCATTGACGCATGTCAACAACATTGTTGATGCGTGTTAAAGAGGTCTATTGATGCGCATCAATGAGGGTTATTTGTTGATGTGCGACACTGACAGATAGTTAACATGCGACAATGAGGTACAACAGATATTGATGCATAGCAGACACATGACAAAGAGTTTGTTGATGCATGACACGAAGATTTTTTTGATGAGAAAGTAGAGGTCAGAGGCTGCAGACACGCAACAGGAGATTTTGTTGTTGCACGTCAAAAAAATTCATTGACACCCGTCAATGCATTTTTTTGACACGCGACAGCAAAATCTCTCGTCACGTGTCTGCAGCCTTCTGTCACACCACTTGACAATCAGGCAAAAAAAATTTGTACAACCCCCAAAAAAATTGCCTTCCTGCGAAACCGGTTCCAGGGATATTCACCAGGTATTTTCCACCTCTGATTTCCAAGAGGTCTGTTAAAATGAACCCTGCAGTCAGCCAACAGTAACCCCTGTAGCAAGAGGTAATTTTGACTATATATTTTTTTAATGCTACTTTATTTTTTGATTTACTTAGGAATGTTATAAGAAAAAAAATTTCTTTCAAATGTAGAACACCCCAGCAATGACCTTACTCTAGATGAAATTCTCAATCAAAAAATTAATTCAATTCAAATTGACAATACTAATAATCCCATTTTAAATCCAACTAAAAATTATAATAAAAATTCCAAAAACACACATTAGAAATGAAACAATGGAAAGTGGACTATAGGAAGGACTTATAAATTTGAATGGTCAGCCAAATATCCATTCATTGAATTTTTTGAGCCAGAAAATAGTATTGATACTCCTACAAAATGTAGATGTACTATATGTAGTTATAAACTAGGCAGAGACCAAAAAATTCAATTGAAGTAGGACACAATAGAGAAGCATTGTGGGAAGGTATATGAGTCTAAAAAGAAAGATGATGGAACAGTAAAAAATAACTAGATGGAAAACTGAGGAATATTGTTTACATATGAGATATTTAGTAGAATATGATAATCATCATAAACATCTTCAAGACCTAGTTGAGAAAGGTGGAACAATAAAGGCTAAATTTTAAAAATCTACTGATGCAAGTCTTCTGGAAAAACTCATACAATTTAGAACAATATTTCACATTTTAAAAAAGGGCATACCAATTTTAGATCGATTTTAATTACAAGATATTTTTTCAATCTAATGGGTTTTTTAAATATTCCAATAACACACTGGTTAGATACCAATGCATGGGAAATGGAAAAATGTATGGGAAAAATTGAAATCATTGATTTGAGAGAGAAAGTAAAAAATGTGAATTTTATCTCATTGTCGATTAATGAGGTCACAACAGTAGAAAATACATCCTGGGTATGCATGTATGTCTACACTTTCAGTTTAAATAACCATTTCAAGGAAAATCATCTACTAGTTATGCTCAAAATGATGAAGAACTACAATTCTGAGAACCTTTGCAAACTTGTTATTATAAATTTGAAGGAAAGAAATGGTATGGATGATCATTCAATCTATGTAAAGATGATTTGTGTAGGAGATGATGGTGCAACTGTCATGTAAGGTCACAAAATTGGGCTTTGTATTTGTCTTTAAATAACCATAGCCCATTCCATGATACCTATTCATTGCATGACTCACAAAATGAATATGTCTTGCAAGATTGTAAGTAATTTTGAAAATGTTGCTAAAGTGGAGGAGCTTATATGGGACTTGCATTCTTATATGTCAAGTAGTCCTAAAATAATTTTAGAGTTTAATATATTTTCCATTGGAATAAAAAATGGTAAAAAATTGTTAAAATATGTTGACACAAGATGGATATCATTGTATGATCCATCTTTCAGGATTTTTGAGGAATACAGGTCCTTAATATGGTATATGTTCAAGAATCGTAGAGAAGTTGACAAGGCTAAATATCTGTTGTATTGCTTCATATATTTAGAGACATGTTTAACTTTATGTGGTATTTTTCCAATGTTGAAGGAAATAAACAACATGGTGAAACATGCTTAGGAAATATCTATATACAATTTTTATTTTATAAAATTAAGGAGACAAGTATGTATGATTTTGGATACCTTATATTTCACCCAAGAATGGTTTCAGAAGACAATTTTCAATAGTTGAAAGGTTTTTATAGTTAAAAAATATCCCAAAAACTATTTAAAGTTCAATATCAATGGTCATATTTGTATTTTAATAGATGGGAAAAATATTCCAACGCATACCTTCTAAAAAGATCCTTATATAATAGGTTCTAAAATTAAGGAAGTACTAGTCACAAGCGTTCTTTTTTATGTTACAATTTCTAGTACATGGAAAAAATTGATGAAGATATCTGAAAGATTATCTTCTGAGATCATAAAGAGTTTTAAAAATATTGATATTATTAAGGCCATGGGAGTTATAAATCCCATTTTCTGTAATCCTATGATATATGAAGAAAAATGATCTAAAAACTTTGGGAAATCCATGACTGCACTTATGGATCAGTTTTACAAATCTTCAGATGTTGATGGAGGGTAATTGAATGGTATATTGGACAAAAAAATACTCATATCACAGTCACAACATTTTATATATACCATGAATGATCAATATAAGACTATTTTTGAACCATCAGAAATGGGAGCTATCACGCTATTATGGAGAAAAACGTATCAGAGTAGCATTTTGAGAGAAAATATAAGTGAATACTTAAAACTATATAAACTGATAAAAACAATTATTCTTGGGCCTGTTGAAGATGAAAGGGTATTTAGTGCACTTATATTTGTGAAATCAAAACTTTGCAACAGATTGGCCTAGAATTTGGAAACTTGTTTTAGACTCTATGTTTCAAGATACAGAGTGGACACATTTCCATATGAAAGTACACTAGCTACATGGAAATATCTTACAAAGCGTAGAGTTGTTAATCATATAGAAAACAATGGAGTCTCTAATTATGGTGAAATTTACTTGGACTTTGCTAGACCAGAAATTGCAACAAATAAAATAAGTGATGAAGGACCACTAAGGATAGGGTTGTTTCAGCTACCAGATAGTTGAAAGTATTCCTTTTCTAAAATACTTATTATGACTCGATATTTTTTTCAATTTAATTTACGTATATTACACATATGATGTTTGGAATTTTTAAAAATCCTTTCTATATTTTTATAATGTTTGGAAATAACAGATGGTAGATAGTTATGCAATCTACAAACTAGATGATGTAATAAAATTAAAGTTCCTTACTAGGAAAGTATGTTCAATATTTGATATCTCACTATCAAATCTACAAACACATGTGTTTGCAAAGATATTATAATCCATATATCCCATCTTGATTATTAGGATTAATAAAAAACATAGTAGTCTATATCCCATCATAATTATTGGAGATAATTTTAATCTAATGAATAAACTATTAATATTAGACAACAACATGCACATCCAAGTTTTAAATATTGAATGCATATATGTTCGAAAATAAATTAAACAATGAAAATATAGGTTCCAGAATTCATGTATACTATTCATAAACAATACAAGCTTGAATAAAAGATAAAAGACTAAATTTTTCATTCGATAACACGCACAAGAGAAATAAAAAGATTGATAATTTCACATAATGATAATATTTTCAAATTTCATTTGTCAAATACATTGATTTACATCAATATTTTTAATTCAATTTCATTTGGACCCTTGTCCTTGAATAGATTCTATAACATCGAAAAAATTTGAACTATCTTTTATCACACCAAACTCTACTAATTCTTTTACATCTGCATTTATATTTTCTAAATTTTATCTATCTTCGTGAGTTGCATCTCCTTCTGAAAGGAGAGAAGGATCCTCATCATTTTTTTTCTTCAAAATAATCTCTGGATCTAGTCCATTATCCTTTATAATCCTCTGCAAATTATTGTTTTGTTTGTTTAACAGAACAAGTTTTTCTTTAAAATTATTTTCCCCATCGACACTCTCTCTCACTTTTTTCAGGTGTTCATCTAACATCTGCACCTCTATCTTCAAATTATGGTATTTTCACTACAATTAAAATACAATAATTTGTATTTAGAAGAAGATAGATGATAACTATATATATATTATATATATATATATATATATATATATATATATATATATATATATATATAATTTTTCTACAAAAAGTTTAGAACTTACCATGGCCAAGTCTTTCTCTGCATTAGCAATAGTGAAAAATTTATTTTATCTATTCCAATTGTTGTAGTAAGACTACACCTCAACATTCAAATTAGCCAATATATTAAACATTATAGTCAAAAATTTGTTCCTATTGTAAATATTATTGGTGATTACTTCACCAGAGTGTGTTTGAGCAAGAAAAACATCAGTCATCACCGGTTCATTTTTAATCAATGAAAAATTTCTTTCTTTGTGTTCAAAATTATGATATGTATCATTAATTTATTTTATCAAATATTTTTCTCTAATCTCCCAAATCTCAACTCTTGAATTTTAGGAATAACATTTTCCATGATAAGGTTTGTATTATTATCTGACACAAGGATGTCTTCTAAACATTTTGTCTTCATCTCATCATCCAAATTTTCCTACCCAGTTGGGGAAGGAGGATTTGAAGAGGATGGAACATGTACCTCATGTGCAGATTAAGTGAGATCTTCGACATTCTTCCCTACTGCTACCATGTCATAAAGGATATA
The DNA here is from genome assembly GCA_019776745.2 of Taxus chinensis. Classification (NCBI taxonomy): domain Eukaryota; kingdom Viridiplantae; phylum Streptophyta; class Pinopsida; order Cupressales; family Taxaceae; genus Taxus; species Taxus chinensis. The sequence goes on from CM034154.1 coordinate 416,373,873, forward strand.
AAAACCAATATAATCCTCACCCATATGAATATTATTTAAAATAGAAGTGCCCCTGGCACTTTGCATGCCACCAATTGAAAAATTGGGGAAATTTGATGTTGTGAAATTTTGCATCCCCTTCTCATTCCAAGGAAAACAATCTGATTTCCCCTACCATAATATGGAGGTAGAAGGGTAGGTTTGACTGATGTAATCATTAAGCACTGAGCTAGAGCAGCAAGGGTGGCCACAACCACAGGTTGAATTTTAGATTGCATTTGTAAAAGATCCACAAGCATCGATACTTTAATAATATCATATTCAATATGTTAATTCTTGAAATAACAAAGAAAAAAAAGTGAACAATAATAAATTCAAATTAATGAGAATGAATCAATCGATATTTCTTACACTATGAATTTTGTAGTCTGTAATAAAAAAATTGTGGCACTAGGTTGAAGGGGGGTGGAAGCACTGTAAAACATCAATATAACAAAAATCAATTAAAAAGAATGATAAATTCCTAAAAGAAAGAGTAATATAAATAAAATTTAATTCACTATTTATTAGTTACTTAGTACTAAAAATTAAAGGGCCTGGGTGATGAAATGATGCAGAATCAATATATTTTTGCTCAACTATGTATGTAGTGTCTGTATTAGTATGAGAAGACACCATGTGTCTTGGAGTCATTGATGTGCTAGACAAGGCTACACATTAGGATAATAAAATAACTATGCAGTATGTATAAATTAAAACTTGGATTTTCCATAGTCGCACTGACAATGTGCGTTCTATCCTAGCTGTGGGATCGGGAAGAATATAAAGAACCATGCATATGTTTAGTTGGTGTTATCCTTCTATGTTGTTAGATGCTAGTGAAAACCAAAGAGTCATCGGTCATAGTGACTGTTATCCAAATAACTCTCCTAGTTATTTGGGTAACTTGTATACACATTCTAGCTCCCAGTTCCCCATTGAAGGTTGCGTGCACTCAAGTTAAATTGACATAACTCCTTGGTTGCAATTTCCCCTTGCCACCCCTTATTTTTCCTCAAGTTCCCTTGCAAGATTTTTGTTCTCTCCTTTCATTTTCCTTTTCCTCTTTGTTCTACTCCTCCCTTGCGCCCAACTTGCGCCCTTTTGCCTTCTTCCTAAGAAACTTCTTCACCTTGTGCGCATATCATAATTACTTCAATTGGATAAGTCTCTAGCCCCATTACATGCTGTAACCATTAATTTATAACAGTTGCACCTTGAAAATGCATTCTATGCTCATATGTTTTCCTCTTTTCCTGGACATGTCATGCATGGCCTTCTGCGCCTTCCTCCACGCGCACACCCCTTGCACTCCTCTGTACCAATTTCATCTTCTAACATGCTTGAGTGTGTTGCACACAACCAGTCAAAGAAAACCAATAGGGCATCAAATCCATACAACAAATCAGCAAGTGAAACGTGGTAAAAATGAAAAATATTTACACAATTAGCCATCATTTTAGCCAATCCGTGCATGCCACATGTTTTTCACGAGCCAATGACTCTGACATCTTCTAACAGCTATACCTTTTTCTATAGAGCTCAGATCGGCATGCACTTGGACTTGTCAGAAAGATTCTCACATTAGCTATAGTTCCAGAGATTCAAATTCAAATTCTTGGTGGATATGGTAGGTCAGAAATGGGAAAACATCTCTCTGAGAATTAATGAGAAAATCTGATTGCTCCAACCACCCGATCTGATATGATCCACCCTCATTTCTTCTTTAAGAAACCAAAAAAGCTTAGGGAAGTGTATTTAACAGATCTCTAGGTGGATTTGCAGGCATTCAATGCTTCTTTATTGGTGGTTGTGTTTAAAATTCAATTTTTCCCTCCTTCTTCCCTTCTTCCTTCGTGGATTCATCTATAAATGTAAGAGATAGACTCATTTGTTATTTTGGACACTTTGGATCCTTACGTGTTTTTATAAGGACTCCATACTTTCTATATTTTGAGTTGTAGACCTCTATATTTGGCTCTTATATGTGGATATTGGCCTCCTTCATCATTGTAACAGCTCTGTGTATTTCTTGAAGTAATAGAAGCATCATTTTATGACTATTATCCATCCTAATGTGTTTTCATTCCTTCCCTTCAAATTTTCTTATATGTTGTGTGTTGGTTATGCCATTTCACATCCCTTATAGTTCTTCATTTAGTTGTGTTCCATGGGAACGATATGGTGAATACATGTTTCGCTATGCTACTTGTGCCTAGCCTCCTTTCATGTATTTCCTTTCATTCTTTCTTAGAATGGATCGTGTTCATCCCTCTTTTATGGTGCTATCACCTTTTAGTTTAGTTTCCTTTCATGTTATCCTTCTATCCATGGTCCCTTGACATTATTAGCTTAGTTTACCCTTTTATCACTAGGAGTAGCAGTAGCAATAGAAATAGATAAAATAACCGGCCTTCTTTGGAGATCTGTCCCAAGCGCGCAAGGTCCCACAACTTGGGGACGGTTCCATTATGGTCTCAAACACCTCGGCCCTTCCAAAGATCCAAGAAATGTGTGCATGTTTGAGAAACCAACAAGTTTTGGCACACCCGGTGGGACCAGTATTGAAACCTCAAATTTCATATCTCTAAGTTTCAGTGTGTGGAATTAGTATTTCAACCTTTGGAGGCTCAATTCAACACATCTGGTGACTCCCAAAATTTTAAGATCTCTATTTCAACAGTCCAGAGTTCCTTTCATGAGAAGAGTGCACACAAGAAGAATTGCATTAGCTGAATATTATTTTGAGTACCTCTAGCTATCCCCGAGAAGAGTTCATTCTAGAAATCCTGCACATGCATCTCCATATCCAACACATCACACCCACTCAGCTTCTCCTCAAAATAGATAGCCCGTATGCCTTGGAATGACGCATCAGCCACCACCTCCACTTAGGAACATTGAAAACTTTACTAGAGGAAGTGCCTTGGTTCTGGCTGTGCAAGATGATATGCCAAATGACACGTTCAAGAGTATTCCATACTTTACTGGTGAGTATCAAGTCACCCCTCAGGAGCATATACAAGATATAGTGAATGTGTGTTCACTCTATTTGATCACACATGATGATATAGCAGTCACACTGCTTACATCCTCTTTCAAAGGTAAAGTGTTGCAATGGTACGAGGCTTGAGACTTAGATCTATCACCACCTGTGATGAGCTGGGAATATATCTTTGTAATTACTTTAAAGATAAGTTAGATCACCTATCTCTAGTGTATAAACTGACAACAACAAGGAGGGCACCCAATGAGTAGATGACTGATTTCAACATCCAATTTTAGAAGACTTGGGATAGAATCCCTCTTGTGGTAAGACCTACATCCCAACATGCTTTCCTGTATTATCTGAAGGCACTCAAGATTGATATTTCAGTTATGATCCAATCCATGGGAGGTAGGACCTTACCAGTAGATTATAGTATTGCAGTAAGGGAAGAAAATAGTCTTATTTAGATGGGAAAGATAGTTCCTAGACCACTTGTGCCCTTGTTCCCAAAAATGTCACAAGCACCCCAGCCTTCTGTGGCCCCTATTCTTGTTCCTAAGAAAAGTGCACATCTTTTTGCCTTAACATCCTACTCTCCAGTGTAACAAAAGGAGGATGAAGAATTGAAGGCCCTAATTATAAATTTATCAAAAAAATTCATATCATTAGAAAATCAACAAGCGCAAGCCTATAGAGGTAATTCTAATTAGGTGAATGAACAAAGCAATCAGCCTTGGTAGAATCATTATGGGAATCAAATATATGTTCCCAATCAATAGAATGATAGATTATAGCCCAATTCACATCTACCCTTGCAATTTTTTTCTCTCGTGCATTCTCTTCCATCACCCAGTGCAAGTCAGGTGCTTGTTCTAGCCCAGAACAATTTGGCACAAGAGTCAAAATGGTGCTTCCCTTACAACATGCCTCATAGTCAATATCATTGTGCCAATGTCGGGCACGCCTAAGCATTCATGATCTAGAATGCTTCAGTATGTGAGCCTTAAAAAATTTCCCCTTAGGTAGATAACCAAGAAAGATCAGAAGCTCCTCTAGAAACAAATTTGATGTTCTTTGGCGTAAAGGACTTCTGTGCAATCAACTAAGCTGCAGAAGATACAAACAGACTACGTGCCCAAGTTGCAGATAATAAAAGATACAAGAAAATAATGTTAGAGTGAAGCACACAGGTCCCACTCCTAGCAAAGCAAGTAGACCCTCGAAAGAAGAAAGATACAGACAAGGCATCCAGTAGTAAAAGTGCTCAAGCTCCTTCTGAAGCAACGCACGCCCCTTCTTTGGTGGGTCAAGACTCTACTCTAGATAAAGTCCAGGCTTCTGTGCCTGAATAATCAAGAAGTTATGTTATTCCCAAAATGTATAAGATAGGGGGCCTTCCATTTAGAATTTATGACCAAATTAAGAGAACAAATATAAATGTCACAATGTGGGATGCCCTTACCATCCCATCTCAGCGAGATTTTTTGTATGAATATCTGACATAACTCCTGTGCAATGATCCAGCTATAAAAAATCCACTCACTTATATCAATGTTTGCCAAGAAGAGGAGAAAAAAGTAAGTAAAGTTGTTAAAAATCCACCCTTCTATATGTCCTTAATCATAGGCAAGCACCTAGTGCATAATTTCATGATTGAATTAGGTGCTAGTACTTTTGTTATGCCTAAGAAAATAACTAATGTCTTAGCTCTGAAATATAGCCCTTTTTCCAAAGGAGTCCTATAACTTGATGGTTCAACTTTCACCACCTTAGGAATCATCAAGGATCTTGAGTTAACCATCCATGTATAGCCAAGCCTAACTATTACTCAAGACGTCTCAATCATTGACCTACCTCCTTTGTTTTCCCTATTTCTATCAAGAGACTTTACTACTAAAGTGGGTGGTTACTTGTCTTCTGATTGGTCGCATATGTTACTCAAGACAAGGTATGGTACCTGGTTTACCATACAAGCTGATCCTATATTTTCCTATCATGTAGAGTCATATGTCCCATCCCCTCTAAAATCCAACTATTTAATCCAAGAAGAACAAGCTTCAGTTCCTGAAGATCAATCTCTTCCACCCTCTGTTCCTGACCTAATGCTTGATGAATGGGTGGAAAGACACCATAAATTTTATCCCTATGTTGAAGAACTAGAAGCTTATGAAATTGGGCTTGGTACTTACTACATTCTTGAATAAGAAGCTATGCTACCATGTGCACTCAAGAAAGACAAAGTTAAGCAGGGTCTGTGGAAGTTGTACTTTAATGGACCTAGAAGTAGAAATGGTGTAGGAGTAGGATTGGTTCTTATTTCCCCTAAGGATGAGAAATTATTCTTTGCACATGGGCTACAGTTTACATGTTCTAACAATGTGGCAGAGCATGAAGCATTGGTGCATGGCTTGCTCATTGTTGAGAAGAAGGAAATCAAGGCCTTGCAAATCTTTGGGGACACAGAGCTGATTATTCATCAGGTTACCAACAAATTGCAAATAAATACTAAACTTCATGAAGCTTATAAAAACAGAGTTTGGGACCTCCTTGAGAGATTTGATGCTCTAAATCTGCAAGTGGTGCTGCGTAAAATGAACAAGAAATTTGACCAGATGGCCGCGCTCGGTTCACAGTTCTCTCCTATCAAGGATTTTGTTAAAGGAAACACTCTGAACATCAATATGGTGATCAAACCATCCATTCTAGATAACAAAACCAACTGCAAGTGTTTGAAAGTGATGTGCACATCATCCAGTTTATCTAGAATGAAGTTGAGTTCTCATCAAGCATGAAAATTGACTTGCATGACAACTATGGTGACCAAGTGATGTAGTTAAAGAAAAACAAGTTTCTTAAAGGGTTGGTCACCTTAGAGAAAATTTTTAGCCTCGATGATGGGATGAAGAAAGGTATATGCATGCCACGTAATAATACTACTCCTCAGTCACTATTGCACATGGGAAAGAGTTGTTGCTCAGCAGAACTTGTGCGCATGAAGAGAAACAGGCCTTCATCTCTCTCTCTATAAAAAAATACAGTGATATATTCTCATGGGAGTATGAAGACCTCAAAGATTTTAATCCAAGTATTTCTCAACAGTCCATTGACCTTGATCCTGGTATCAAGCCTATCATACAATAGTAGCAACCAGTCAATCCAAAGATAGAGCCCCTCATGAGGAATGAATTATCCAAAATCATCGAGGAAAATATTATTTTTCCTATCAAATACTCTACCTGGGTCGTAAATTTGGTTCCAATGCACAAGAAGAATGGTGATATTAGACTCAATGTTGATTCCAAAGATTTGAATAAGGCATCTCTAAAGAATCATTATCCTTTGCCTTCAATGGAGTATATTCTATAGACTATGGATGGTGTATAGAGATTCTCCATGCTAGATGGGTATTCAGGTTTCAACCAAATCTTGGTCAAGGAAGAGGATCAATTAAAAATAGTGTTTACAACCAAATGGGGAACATATGCATATTAGAAGATTCCCTTTGGTCTGTCAAATGTGGGCGCCACATTTTAGCGTGCTATGTATATTTCCTTCAAAGGTTACATCAATGAGTTCATCATGGTGTACTTTGATGACATAAGAGTCTTCTTAAAGCATAGCATGGATCATATGGCACACCTAGAAAATGTATTTAAGAGATGTACAGAGTTTGGGGTGTCTCTTAACCCTAAGAAGTACAATTTTTAGTGGTGCAAGGAAAGCTCTTAGGCAATGTGGTTTCAAATGATCGAATCTCAATTGATCTTGAGCAAGTTTCAGCCATCCTATCCCTTTCCTTGTTGGCATACAAAAAGGCCATACAATCCTTCCTTAACAAGATCAAATTTGTTAGGTGTTTTATCCCTAACTTTATAGGACTGGTTTGTTCCATCACTTTGATGCTCAAGAAGGAAATAGACTTTAGATGGATAGCAGAAGGAAGAGAAATCTTCAACAAGATCAAGCAAGAAATTTCTTGTGCACTAACACTCATCAATCCGTATTATTCAAAGAATTTCATCCTTTATGCTTATGGCACTGATGTGAGTGTTGTCATTGTCCTAACACAATAAAATGAACAAGGGCTGGAACAACTAGTGGCTTTCTTCAACCAGACGTTGAAGGATTATGAATTAAGATATATTCACATAGATAAGTAGGTCTTCACCATCATGCACACACTTAAGAAATTCAAGAGTATGCTCACCACCAATCATATCAAGGTGTTAGTCTCCCACTCTTTTGTCAGAGACTTCATCATGGGAGTATAAATAAATGAGAAAAGAGCACTATGGGTGACCAAAATCATGGAGTATGATGTGACTATCAAGGCTATAAAGATGGTAAGAGGTAGCACACTCTGTAATAAGATTATTGAGGATGTGCAGATTGGACCTGAGGCCTCATTATTTCTAGAAGAAGGTATTCTGTGTGTAGAGCTTGAGCATAATATAGACCCTAGTGTATGTGACTAGATGAAGGACATGATCACATTCCTTTCTAAGGGTGCATACCCTCCTGGTCTAAAAAAACTAAAGAGAAGACATCTAAGGTTACAATCTGTCCCTTATGTGTTGATTGATGGAATTCTCTTCAAAATGAATCTTGATGGCATGCTATTAAGATGTATCAATGGTGCACAAAATGAGAAAGTGTTAATAGAATTTCACGATGGATTCTATGGTGGAAACTTCTTTGCCAAAATTACATTGATGAAAATCATAATGGCAGGTATCTTTTGGCCTAACCTATTTGCAGATGGACACAAGTGGGTCAAAAAATGCAAGGAATGTGATTTCTTTGCAGGAACGAAAATATTGGTAGTGCTTTCCCTCCGACCAATCCAAGTGAATCAGCCTTTTGCAGTGAATCAACCTTTTGCATAATGGGGTCTTGAAATCATAGGCATGATCAATAAACCTTCAAGTGCTGGACATAAATTGGTGTTAACAACTATAGATTACTTCACTAGATGGAGAAAAGTTGTCACACTTAAAGAATCAACTGATTCAGTCATCCTTGAATTTCTCAAAGGTATAGTCACAAGGTTTGGCGTTCCTTAAACCATTATCTATGATAATGAAAAATAATTCCTTGGTACTAAAATCAATGATTGGGCTTTAAGTCTGGGAATTTACCTGAAGAATTCTTCCAACTATTGCCCTCAAGGTAATGGTCTGGTAGAATCAACAAATAAGAACTTGATCAAAATAATGAAGCACATAATGAACATCAACTAAAGACACTGGCATAAAAAGGTATCACGTGCACTTTGGGTAGATAGAATCATAATAAAAAAGGAAATAGGAACTTCACCTTACAAGCTTGTCTATGGAAATGAGGCTACCCTTCCTTTGACAATAGATTTGAATTCATTAGTGCTTTCACACTAGCTAGAATTTGAAGGCACAAACCAAAGAGAAATCAGAATGGTAGAGCTGGTTAATCTTGAAGAACTAAGGAACTCTGCAATAATCAAACTAGAAAAGCATCAACAAGCAACAAAGAAATGTTCTTAAAAAATGTTAGGCCTCAAGCTTTCAAATTTAGGGACTTGGTTTTAAAATGGGATGCTAACAGAGCTAAACCAAGGAATCATTCAAATTTTGATGCACTTTGGAGTGGCCCATACATCATCAATTCCTGCAAGGAGGATAACTCTTTCAGGTTGACTCATCTTGATGGAGGTGTGCTGTAAATCCCAATAAATGGGACCTATTTCAAAGCCTTCCTTTGAGTGTCCTACATCATGTTGTATATATTAGAATAGTTTTAATTCCTCTAAGTGCACTACACACACAATTTTTTTTGTACATAGTTCTTTCTTCTCACGCGCTTCTTATGCACACTCTTCCATTGCTTCCAGAATATAGAGCTTCTCTTAGTAGTTGCAACATTCAAAATAGAGTCAAAAAATGATCCTCAAGTGACTACAAGGGTAGTTTCATGATTGCATAAGCAGACTCCATGCCGAATGGATGCTCAAGGATACTGATATTCTTCATCTAGTAGGAAGATGGCCTTGAAAGTCACCAAAATAGTTACCCAAATAACTCTCATAGTTATTCGGGTAACTTATATACACATTTTGGCTCTGAGTTCCCCATTTAAGGCTACGCGTACTCAAGTTCAATTGGAATAAATCCTTGGTTGTAATATCCCCTTGGCACCCCTTATTTTTCCTTTAGCACCCTTGCATGCTTTCTATTCTCTCCTTCCATTTTCATTTTCCTCTTTGTTCCACTACTCCCTTGTGCCCACCTTCTACGATGTTGCATTCTTCCTAAGCAACTTCTTCACCCTTCACATGTCTCAGACTTGCTTCAATTGGCTAAGTCCATGGCCCCCTCACGCATTGTGCCCATTACTTTGTAATAGTTTCCCCTTGACCATGTGTTCTCTTCTCACTTGTTTTCCTCTTTTACCCACACACGTCATGCACACCCTTCTATGCCTTCCTTCACACGCCCATCCTTTCACCCTCCTTTGTGATCCTCTATGCCAAGGTCATCTTCTGACATGCTTGAATGTGCCACATGCAACTAGTAAAAGCATGCCAATAGGGATTTGAATCCCTGCAAAAAATCAACAAGTGACACGCGATAGAAAGGACAAATATTTGCACAATTGGCCATCATTTAGTCAACATGTGTGTGCCACATGTTTTGCGTGCACTAAAAACTTTGACATCTTCTGACAACCATATATTTTGCTACAGAGCTTAGATTTTCATGCACCTAGACTTTTCAGAAAGCTACTAACATCAACTACAGTGCTAGAGATTAAAATTCAAATTCTTAGGAGATATGGTAGGTGAGAAATGGGAAAACATCTCTCTGAGCATTGATGAGAAGATCTGATTTCTCCAACCACCCGATCTGATATGATCCACCCAACTTTCTTCTTTAACACACCAAACAGGATTGGGGAAGCATATTTCATAGATCTCCAGGTGGATTTGTATGCATTGAATTGCTTCTTGTTGGTGGTTGCATTTCAAATTCAAAAATTTCCCCCTTTCTTCCCTTTTTCCTCCATGGATTCATCTATAAATGTAAGAGATAGACTCATTTGTTATGTTGGACACTCTGGATCCTTACACATTTTTCTAAGGACTCCATACTTTCTATATTTTGAGTTGCAGACCTCTAGATTTGGCTCTTACATGTGGATATCAGCCTCCTTCATCATTGTAACAGCTCTATGCATTTTTGGAAGTAATAGAAGCATCATTTTGTGACTATTCTCTGTCCTAACATGTTTACATTCCTTCTTTTCCTTCTCTTTTGAATTGAGTGTTGGTTGTGACCATTTCATGTCCCTTGAAGTTCTTTATTTAGTTGTGTTCCATGAGAATGATCTGGTGAATACATGTTTTATTTGTGCTACTCATGCCTAGCCTCCTTTCACGCATTTCCTTTCGTTCTTACTTAGAATAGATAGTGTTCATCCCTCTTTTCTAGTGCTATCACCTTTTAGTGTAGTTTCCTTTCATGTCATCCTTCTATCCCTGGTCCCTTGGCATTATTAGCTTAGTTTTCCCTTCCAACACTAGGAGTAGCAGTAGCAGTAGAAATAGATAGAGGAACTGGCCTTCTCTGGAGATCCGTCCCAAGTGCGCAAGGTCCCATAACTTGGGGATGGTTCCATTGTGGTCTCAAAAACCTTGAACCTTCCAAAGATATGAGACATGGGTGCACATTTGAGTAACAGACAGTGACATCAATTATATTATTGTCACCAAACCCCTCAAGCCCAATAGGGTTATGTTCACGAACTACCGCATTACGAAGTTTCATTATGTCACTTGTTTTGACCTATTCAAAACAGAGTTACAAACTTATATATTATATATTTATAATAATTTATTTAAAAATGATTTTGCTTTTGAAAAGAATCAAGATTAGATGCTTTTAAAACAAAATACTCACCAAATATTTTTTTATTAATGGCAAATAGTTTTGGAGGGACTATACCCAGTTACAAGAAAGGCTTAAAAACCAGATCAAACATGAGAAAAACATCAAAAGAAGATCAGAATCTGGATAATATATAAAGTCCAATAGTAACCCAAACAATAGCTACTAGGAAAAATCAAAACAAGGATAAAACTGCAATTAAGAAACCAAAAAATAACATTCTGTCTGAAACAGAGAAGCTACAAAAATGGAACCCACAAGACAAAGGGGAGTTATTTCTTGGAGGCCCTATCAATCCTATATTTTATAGTGCGTAAAGAAGTGAAAACTGCTAGAGTGGTAGTGTGTATTAGATCATTCACATTCAACTTTGAAATAACCTGATTTCTTTCCTTTTTAGTCCCCCAAATGTCTTCAGGGATCCCGCTCAACATTGAAATGCTTCTAACCTGTTGCTCCAGGAACTCACTAATGGCATTGAAAATGGCCATATTGTGATCATTTCTATCTTTGACCCTCCCCAATCTATTGTCCAACGAGTTCAACTTTCTGTAAATATCCTTAGTTTGATCAATTTCAATATTTGCATCATCATTCAATTTTCTATTCCCCTTCTACTTGGTTAATTAATGTAAATCCTTCTTAATATTCACAACCTCATTTTCCAATAAGTCCAGTCTGAGAAGAGTATTATCCATCTCATCCTCTGAGGCCTGATCCTAACCAACATTGCTAATGTGTAAAAGATTTTGAACAACTTCCATTTCTTCTCATCCAACTATTGGTCCATAGGAATTCCGTGTTTATCCATCTTCTCATATAGAGAATTTGGAAAAACTATTGATTTGAGTCCGTAAAAAATCTCATAATATAAAGCAAGAACATAACAAGAATAAGAAATAACTTCAGAAGAATTCAATTTGGCTCTGGAAAGGTCAACATGAATTCTTGATGAAAGAAATGTGCACCAATTGAATCTAACACAGGAAATGGTTAGGATAAGGTAGTATAGTTCCCACTGAGGAATGTCAGTGTATCTTCCTTGTAACATGATGCGGGACTGGAAAAATTCTACCATTTCCAAGAGAAATGGGTCTTTGATAGATTGTGTGTTAATCCCTCTTTTGGAGGGATTATTAAACCCAACCTCAACAAAAATATCGTAATGTGACTCTAAAAATTTCTTTTTATCATAAAGTATAATGGATTTTGTGGTCACAGGAAATGCATTTTGATGGAGTAGGCCTGTTAGACAATGAATATCGTTAGGTGTTATTTTGATGAAAAATTGGTGGGATGGTAAGGTAAGAGTGAAAGTGTCATAAAAAATATTATACAATTGCATTAAATTATTCAATAACTTGTGTTATGTCTGATACTGGGTCATGTAAACGATTCCATGGAACCTTGAGCTACCAATCTGATTATTTAAGTGTCTTCTAGTAGTTTTAGTAACTGCAGATACAAAATGTTTCGATAAACATATGAAGTTATTTAATGGTCTTTTTTCTAGGTGTCATTATTATTAAATCTTGAATCCTTGATGTTTTGATTCTTTGAAAAAAAAGAGGTGTTGTAAAATAACAAATACCTATACATAAGGATTGTAGAACAAATCTAGAAGTGGACGAGAAGGTTGGAGGCTACAATAATGGAAGTGGATGAGGATGCTGGAGGTTGGAGCTCTGAAAAAATCTCTCAAAGAAACTTGCAAGTGAAAATTAGACAAAATGAGTGGGGATAGGTATATATATAGGTAAGGAAAGGGCAGTGGGCCATGGCCCATAGATCGATGATGAAGACACATGGCATAAGGAAAGACAAAATACAACATAACCAAAAGCATTACTAGGTGACAATGGTAACAAAAGGATGCACATTGTTACCATCTCTGGATATAATCGTAATGTCAAATGTTAACAAAACTATTTTGTTACTGTTATCCAAAATTCACTCCCCAGGGTAATTTTGATAACATGCATCAGAATATTCAAGTCCCAGGCAAGTATATTGATTTAAGGCAAAAAATCATGTTTCTGGGGTCCCCTTGGCTTCTTTCTAACTCTCCTATCCAAGAAGAAAACCCAACAAGTTAGAAAAGGTGAAAAATTTGAAAAAACTAAGCTTGGGGCCGAAATCATGAAGAAAATCGGCTAAGTCCTAGTCCAGGCAGTTTGGGACAGTTGGGACGTCGGGACGCGCGGGACACGAAAATCTGAAATGGCCAAAAGCAAGGGAAAATGTCTAAGTCTTCGTTTCACGCAGTCTGGGACAGTTGGGACAAGAGTATGCGGAGGACGCGAACCAGCCGGTTTGGCTGAAAAAGAGGACTTTCATTTGGGACATCCGGGCCAAAAGTATGCGTGGGACGCGAAGAGCCGAAAGAGCCCAGAGCCAATGGAATCTTGCCACGTGTCTTCACCGCAAACAGGAACAAGGAAGCCTGAATCGGGTGGTTCGGAGAAATTTACCCCAGACAGTTTGGGACAGCCGAGCCAAAGGGACGTGAGGGATGTGAAAAGCCAACAGAGCCACCAACGAATCAGAATGTGCCACGTGTCAGAAGGGGAAGCGCAATGGAAATTGGCTAAGTGTTTTTTGGCCAAAAAATTTCAAAGGGCAAGGTTTGAAGGGCTGGCCCGAGACAATAGACACAGGACACGTGTCCTAAGGCGGGGGGAGTTCGGAGCCAAGGAAGACTTAGGAAAATTTGCAAAAGTATTGGGCCAAAAAATTAAAAGACAAGGATGACCCCGCGCCCCTGTCCTCCAGCCAGATCACGCCACGTGTCCCAAGTGGCGGGGGCGCAGGGAAAAAATGGAAAATTTTCCAAAGTTATAAAATGTCAAAATTTCCAAAGGAAAACCCACGAAAAGGGAAGGAGAGAGAATTTCTCATCCAATCAGCACCTGACACGTGTCATCCAAGTGGTAGAGCGCGGGAAAAAATTTAAAATCTGTTTTGGCCTGTTTCTACCCCAAATCTTCAGATCGCCATATCTTTCAATCCAGAGCTCAGATTTTCACGTTCTTTATATCAATGGAAAGCTGGTGAAATTATCTACATGATTCTGGGGTCAATCTTGCATTTTGGTTCAATTTGGAGAGATAAAATCAAGAAACATCTCTGGTGCGTGGTAATGGCCAGAAGTGACGTCTCAACAACCAGTTTTAATGTAGAATGGGTCGCATTCTTCTTTAGTATGGTTAGGAATGTCAAGGAATGGGTCTGTAAGGATGCCCATGTTTTTTTAATGGATCTAAATTCAATGAGGAATGGCTCCCACATTTTCCCATGTTTCTCTCTCCTGGGCTCGACCCATGCGTTGTAAAAAGCTAGATTTGGCTCATTTTTAAAGGGTGGTTCATCTTTTCTACTCTGCCCTCCCTTCTTTTCTTCTCCAGGGTTGAAAATGGAGTTCAAACCTCCTCCCCTGCTCTGTAATGGAATTTTTTGCCTTTTACTATTGAAATGATGTTCTATGTAAACTTCTGAAGCAACGAAAACGTGTTTCGTGATGCATCTGTCCATCCTTTCTCGTTTTTCACTTGTTTTCTTCTTTCCTCTCTTCATTGTAGGTATTTTTGCATGTTCTAATGTTCATTAGAGGTTTGGAGCTGTGTTCATGGAGTTCTGGGACATTTTCTGTGTGAAATCTATCCTTGGGCTTGTGATGCGTCTGTCCATCCTTCCCATTGCTCACCTCTCCTTATTCCATGACAGTTTTGATAGATGTTCAACATTCTCCTTCTCTGGTGTATCACCTTTTTAGTGTAGGCTTTTTGTTATTTTTCTCTTCTCTCTCCCTCCCTATCTCCTTGGTGGTTAGATTAGGATTAGATTAGCTTGCCTGCACTGGAATAGCTTGTGGCAGGTAGTTTAGGAGTAGGAACCAACCTTCTCTGGAGAGTCCTTTCTCATTTTTGCGAGTCCCACACTCAAAGAAAGGATTCAATGTTGTGCAATCACACTGGATGCTAGCATGATCAACCTAGAAATATGATCAACATCCAGGGGTGCTATGATTTTGCACTAATAGTTTTGGCATGCCCGGTGGGACTTAGAGGTCTTCCACTTCATCTTTTGCAGGTTGGTGTGTTCCTGTGAAGATTTCAGCCTTTGGAGGCACTTGCAAACACATCTGGTGACTCCATTTGATCAGCAACCCATTTCTGAAGTTGCAGACCCGTTTTCCATCCATTTCCATCCATATTTCTTTCCATCTCTTTCATTCTTTTTCGTTCCATGAAGTTGTGCAATCATGACTTCATTTCCATCATGGAACTCACATTTACAACAGCAACAATGTTTCCCACCTCCAACATGTTTTTTAAATCCTCCAAATCAGCATTTTGAACAAATTCAAAATCAGCATGCATACCCATATGAGCAGCAATGCCAAAATCAGTTTGGCTATGGAGATTTCCAAGAGCAAGAGTATGCATATAATGAAGACAATCAGATGCAAGATGCTGGTCTGTTGGAGAAAATCCGAAAGATGGAGGTAAAGATGGTGCAGTCCAGAGCAACAGCTCAAATGAGAGCTTTCAGAATTGGTTGTAGGACTCCTTGTCCATGGGGAGGCCCTTTTCCAAGACACTTCAGCACTCAGGAGAAGCTGGACTTCATGATGAAGATGCTGCCATTACTTACAAATTGGATTGAAGAAATAGAGATGTATGAGAGGAGTATTCAGCAACCTTGTCAACGGGTAAGCACGCCATCTCATGCCTTTCTTTTTCCTATTTCCCAATCTGTTTTTATCTCAGCAGTGTCAAGATTTAAACTCTCCATCTGCTGTCCCAAATGTTGATCCCATGTCTCCACCTCTCAGTCTTCCACCACATCTCAATTCTTCTTTCCTTTTTCCTTCCAAACAGTCATCCCCTCCACAAGAGCTAAAAGAAATACCCCCTCCTCCAAAGAAACAAGAAGTTTCACCTCCTCTACCACCACAAAAAATTTCCAAATCAATTGAGTTACAACCCATCCCTCCTCTTGCATTCCCAACTCCAAGTGGGGAAGAAGAAATTGTAAAAATCAGCCATGAAGGACAGCAAGAAGAGGAGCCCAACAGAAAAGAAATGACAGACAACTTGAGGGTTTGGGCTGCCAAATTTGGGATGACAAAGATCCCCTTGATGGTTAAACCTACAGAAGAGGCTAAGGTTCAACAAATGGTGGTTAAGATTGATTTTGTGGCAGCAGAAGAAGAGTAAAAAGAAGAAGCAGATCAGTAGTCAGTTTTCTCAGAAAGTAGTGTCCATGTTGGCACTCTATTTGAAGGGAATGCTGATTCAATTCAAGTTGCACAATCAGCCATAAAGGAAGAAAGCTCAGAAAAAGATATTGTAGTCCCAACTTGTCCTCTAGAGCAGCAGATTGAAGAGTTTGACTTGACAAACTTCATGCTGGAGGAAGAGTTCAATCAAGAGCAAGATTTTCTTCAAGTAGTAGAGAAAGGAGAAGCTGCTCTGAATCCAAAAGAAGAGGAGCACATTCTAGTTGTGGAGGAGAAAATTGCAGATCCAAGGGCTTTGAGCACAAAGCAGGCTACAGGAGAACCTTTAGTTCTTATTTCTACTTCACCTCTCTCAAGTTCTAGTACTGAAGAGGAGTTTGATCTCTCAAACTCAATGTTGGAGGGTGAAGGAAACCGTGGTGGTAAAGTTATAGATCAAGAAGACACCATGGAGGAAGTGGAGCATTTGCAGCAGGAAAGCAATGAGGTAGTTTACCTGTCTGATTTGGAGGACTATTTTGATGAAGAGGAACCAATTGAGTTTCCACCATTCTCTCTTTCATCATCCACATTCCAAACACTCGAGTCTGTTGTCATCAAGGAGAACATTCATTTGCAGCAGCCTACATCTTATAGCAGCTCTTTGGAACCAAGATTGGAAGATTTTAATATTTCATGTTCTTCATTGGAGGAAGAGAAGGGACAGAGGAATTTCACCATTTCTTCCACACCATCCATTCAAGGTCTACAAGAAGACTCCATTTTTGGGGTTAAAAATCAGAATTATGGGCATACTCAATGGATCAGACCTTTCCCAATCAGGTATTTGGCTTCATTGGAGCCAAAGAAGAAGTCACAACCAGTCATGTTTGCTTCTGAGCATGAGGATGAGCTACAAAGTACCAAGGATCAGCTGTCATACCTCTTCAATCCAAATGTAGAGCAACTAAAAGAGGTATTGAATTTTTCTTCAGCTGATACCTTGATGATTTGGGTGGAAGACTAGCTTCTTGTTGATTTTCCACTCATCCTAACAGCCATGATCAGCTCCAAATCAATTGCATGGTTGCCACTTTTGAGAAAGGGAAGCTATTTCTCACAACCAATTACAGGGTTTGTTTAGCTTGCCTTTGCTTCCAGTTAGAGTAGAGTAGATAGGTTTGCTTCTAGCAGAAGAAGTGCTTGTGCACACTCTACATGTTCCATTTGGAGCACGTATGATTTTCAGTTTTGTACATAGTTTTTGTGGTGCTGGTTTTGCTCTTGCATAGTCCATTTCAGTGGCATTTTGGTGAGGACGACTCCATTTCAGTGGGTTTCCAAGTGGCTCAAAAAGGAGGTTTTCAAAGTTCAGATCAGTTTTCAGGCTACTACTCATGACTCCATGCCCAATGGATTGCTTCAGGCTACTGATCATTCATCTAGCAGGCAGATGACCCCGTTGAGTCACCAAAACTGTTATCCAAAATTCACCCCCCAGGGTAATTTTGATAAAATGCATCAGAATATTCAAGTTCCAGGAAAGTATATTGATTTAAGGCAAAAAATCATGTTTCTGGGGTCCCCTTGGCTTCTTTCTAACTCTCCTGTCCAAGAAGAAAACCCAACAGGTTAGAAAAGGTGAAAAAATTGCAAAAACTAAGCTTAGGGCCGAAAGCATGAAGAAAATTGGCTAAGTCCTATTCCAGGCAGTTTGGGATAGTTGGGACGTTAGGACGCGTGGGACGTGAAAAGCCGAAATGGCTGAAAGCAAGGGAAAATGTCTAAGTCTTCATTTCGCACAGTCCGGGACAATTAGGACAAGAGTACACGGAGGACGCGAACCAGCCGGTTCGGCTGAAAAAGAGGACTTTCGTTTGGGACATCTGGGCCAAAAGTACGTGCGGGACGTGAAGAGCCGAAAGAGCTGAGAGCCAATGGAATCTTGCCACGTGTCTTCACCGCAAACAGGAACAAGGAAGCCCGAATCGGGCGGTTCGGAGAAATTTGTCCCAGACAGTTTAGGACAGCCAAGCCAAAGGGACACAAGGGACATGAAAAGCTGACAGAGCTACCAACGAATCAGAACATGCCACGTGTCAGAAGGGGAAGTGCAATGGAAATTGGCTAAGTGTTTTTTGGCCCAAAAATTTCAAAGGGAAAGGTTTGAAGGGTCGGCCTGAGCCAATAGACACAGGACACGTGTTCTAAGGCGGGGGGAGTTCGGAGCCAGGGAAGACTTAGGAAAATTTGCAAAAGTCTTGGGCCAAAAAATTAAAAGACAAGGATGACCTCGTGCCCCTGTCCTCCAACCACATCACGCCACGTGTCCCAAGTGGCAGGGGCGCAGGGAAAAAATGGAAAATTTTCCAAAGTTATAAAAAGTCAAAATTTTCAAAGGAAAACCCGTGGAAAGGGAAGGAGAGAGAATTTCTCATCCAATTAGTGCCTGACATGTTTCATCCAAGTGGCAGAGCGTGGGAAAAAATTCAAAATGTGTTTTGGCTTGTTTCTGCACCAAATCTTCAGATCGCCTTATCTTTTGATCCAGAGCTCGGATTTACACGTTCTTTATATCAATGGAAAGTTGGTGAAATTCTCTACACGATTCCGGGGACAATCTTGCATTTTGGTTCAGTTTAGAGAGATAAAATCAAGAAACATCTCTGGCACGTGGTAATGGCTAGAAGTGACATCTCAACAACCAGTTTTAATGCAGAATGGGTCGCATTCTTCTTCAGTATGGTCAGGAATGTTAGGGCATGGGTCTGTAAGGATGCCCATGCTGTTTTAATGCATCTGCATTCAATGAGGAATGGCTCCCACGTTTTCCCGCATTTCTCTCTCCTGGGCTCGACCCATGCATTGTAAAAGGCCAGATTTGGCTCATTTTTAAAGGGTGGTTCATCTTTTCTGCTCTGCCCTCCCTTCTTTTCTTCTCCAGGGTTGAAAATGGAGTTTGAACCTCCTCCCCTGCTCTGTAATGGCGTTTTTTGACTTTTACTATTGAAATAATGTTCTGTGCAAACTTCTGAAGCAACAAAAATGTGTTTCGTGATGCATTTGTCCATCCTTGCTCATTTTTCGCTTATTTTCTTCTTGCCTCTCTTCATTGCAGGTATTTGTGCATGTTCTAATGTTCATTACAGGTCTGGAGTTGTGTTCATGGAGTTCTGGGACATTTTCTATGTGAAATCTATCCTTAGGCCTGTGATGCATCTGTCCATCCTTCCCATTGCTCACCTCTCCTTGTTCCATGGTAGTTTTGATAGATGTTCAACATTCTCCTTCTCTGGTGTATCACCATTTTAGTGTAGGCTTTTTGTTCTTTTTCTCTTCTCTCTCCCTCCCTGTCTCCTTGGTGGTTAGATTAGGATTAGATTAGCTTGCCTGCACTGGAATAGCTTGTGGCAGGTAGTTTAGGAGCAGGAACCAACCTTCTCTAGAGAGTCCTTTCTAATTTTTGTGAGTCCCATACTCAAAGAAAGGATTCAATGTTGTGCAATCACACTGGATGCTAGCATGATCAACCTAGAAATCTGATCAACATCCAGGGGTGCTGTGATTTTGCACTAACAGTTACCTCCCGATAACACATATGTTAGTGTTTTGTTGTGGGCAGGTAACACATATTTTAGTGTTTTATTTCCCATCAGAAACACATATGTCAATATTTTGTCTCCATCTAGTAACACATATGACAATTTTTTGTTACTAGATGGTAACACATGCGTAAGTGTTGTTGTTTGGTAACAAGTGGGGTGTGTTACCGATTGGTAACACATATTCTCTCTTTTCGTTCAACGGTATTCTGTGCATGCATTTCGGTAACATTACATACTTTTCAACTAGTAACAGACCCAAAAAAATGACCTCTTCTAGTGGTGACTTTTAAAACACCTCCATTCACTGCCATCAATAAATCCTCATTTTTTACATTTTCTAATCATGTGTGTTGGTACCCAATTTTTTTCTCCTTTTCAGTCTGAGTAGCATCAAAGATATGGCATGAAGCTTGAAGATATATGGATCATGGTGTGTGTCATTTTGTAGCTGGGGATATGATCTAATTGGCACTCAAATTTTTGGAGAGATGGATAACACTCAAATAGGACTTGATCTTGTCCTAACTGTTTTAGGTTGTGCCTTTCAACCAGGGTAAGAGAACCTATTTTTTAACCCTCAAATGGTGAAGGAGATGAACATATCCCTCAATTTGTGTAAATAGTATGAAAAGGGCCTTGGGAAAATATGATCAACACTCCAAATTTGACTTTCACAAGTTTTCACTTCCAGATTACAGAGATACTTTCAATGTAAGGAAAGGGTTACTGAAGACATTTTGAAATCCTGATTTGTTATGCATACTTTAGCAAATGGATTTTGATCTTCTATGGGTATATAGGTCAAAACAGGGGTAAAACAGGGTAGGATTAGTTGTTTTGAATGATTTTTTGGGTGGGAGTTCAGATAAGACAAACCAAGGTCCACCAAAATCTTTGAGGATTTCAGTAAAATACAGAGAAACTTAACAGCAGAAAGTATCAAAATGCTTAATCATCCCTTCAACCAAGATATGTGCATCAAATGGAGGCCCAGATCTACACTTTTCCACACAATCTTTGATCATCTATCACAAAATCTTTAGTTAGAATGAACCAATGAAGCATTTAGCAATCACTATTTAATCATGACCTAAGGTGCACCCAAAGGTTTACAAATAATCTCTGAGGTCAAGGAAGGTAAAGTGATTTTAAATTTGTTTATCTCTTTATCAGATGAAAGCTCTTTTGAATGTGAGATTGAAAATGCCACTAAACTATCACAAGAAATGAGACCATGTATGATCAAGAGATATTTTAAACACAAGACTGCAATAGGAAACAAGAAACACAAATTTGAAATGCATTTTGAAATGTAAGCATTCATAGATTTTTCCCAAAGAAAACACAAAATAACTCAAAAATGATCAAATTTATCAGCAAGGGAATGTTTTGAAAAATAATCTCAGAGCTTGTTAATGGCTATACATGTGCGACCAACTTAACATGATTTGAAATCTGATACAGAGAGAGTTACATGAGTTTCTCAAGTGCTCACTCAGAGAATGGGCTTCTTCCCAGATTTTTTCATGAAATTTTTAGCTTTCCATCCTTTTTAAAACACTTCCAACCCTTTTCATGAAAAATTCATGCAATATATATCATTCAATATCCTTTGATCCTTCTTTCCCAAGAAAATAATATGCCAAAGGATACAATTTGTTAAAAAAATTCCTCATGATTCGCAGACAGGGAAGTTTAATAGAACACATCCAAAAAGTTGCCAGTTGTCTCAAAAAGAGATGAATCATTGCAAAATTCACATCATTATCCATTGTGGAGGCATGTTTTTCATCTTCAAAGCATGCAAAACCCCTTCCTTTCATTATTTCATCCTTATCCCTCCAAAATTTGACTATGCAACTTTTGGATATGATATTTCACATTTTTGGATGGGTTAAGGAAAAAATTCATTTCAAAAACATCTCTGATCTTCAAATTGATCCTTAAAACTGATTGCATTGGTCCTTACAGGCACAAAAGACATGAATTTTTCAAAAATTCAATGAAAATTGATGTAAAAAATGCATCTCTAAACTTCCTGGAGCTCAAATGGCAGCCAAACTGAAAAATGCACAGTTTCCATTGATCTTCCTTTATCCTTTAATCTGAGCCCTCCACGTGTCACAATGTGATTGGAAATCGGCTTGGGATCACTTTTTGACATTTTAACACTTTTGGAAAAATGTAAAAAATTTGACATTTTTCTCCACTCCTTCGCCCTTTGAAAATGTGCTTGACACGTGTCCCAGCAGAATCGTGGCTCAATTCTACACATTTCCACCCTTTTTGGAAATTTGCAAAGTTTCTTGATTTCCTCTGTCACTCCGCCTTTGAGATTTGGGCCTGACACATGGTGCAATATGACTGGATAGGGAGTCGTGGCTCAATTTTAAACATCTTTCCTCTTTTTTGGAAAAAGGAACATTTTCCATTTTTCCTCCGCGGCTCTGCCCTCTCGCAGGACACATGTCCTCACCTTATTGGCTATGGGGCAGTGCTTTTATTTATATTTTAACAAAATTTTCCACAAAGGAAAAATTTCATCATTTCCTCCGCACCTCTGCCTTTCCCTACCACATGTCACCTTCTGATTAGATAAGGGCTTGTGATCTCATTTCATACTTTAACTCCTTTTCACAAAAGGAAAATTTTCCACCGTGCCTCCACAACTCCGCCCCTCCACTGTTTTGACTTTTCTAACTGCCACATGTAACCCTCTGATTGGCTGAGGGCCCGTAGACTTGTGGGGACAATTTAGACCTTTTTCCAAAAACACAAAAAATGCTAAGTTGCTTGAGAAGACCCTCCGAAACTTTTCCAATCACAAATGGCCATGTAGGAGAAGATTTTTGAGCTAAAATTTGATGGGCAAAGGACGCCTGTATGATCGTAAAAAAATGTAGAAATTTCCAGTGATGCCCAAAATCAATTTTTCCTTCGTGGGTGAAGAAATTTTTTATCAAAGGACAAATGGAAAGTGGTTCAAAGAAATTTATGACCATGGCAAGGTATTTCTGAGGGGAAATAAGTATAAATTGAACAATTTTGAGCTCCAAAGGCCAGGGAAAATGGAAAAAATGGAAAAGGCATTTGAATGGGAAAAATTAGGTCAAACTTAGAGATTCCTCAAAATGGTGCAAGAATGGAGAAAAAATGAACAACTCAAAGCATTTAAACACATATATGAGTTGTTTTTCATCAAATTTGAAGGATGGGAAGATCCAAATCTATTTTTTCTCAGAAATAGGGAAAAAATGCATTTCTCCTTAGCAAAGCATGGCATGTGCAACATTGGGAACCAACAATGCAAATTTACTTTTCACCTCCCATCCTCTAATAATTTTTTGGAGGGGGTATTCAAATGAAAATTCATGTTTTCAAGTTTACTTTGAATATTTTACTAATCTAGATAACAATTATCTTGTGAATTATGAATAAATTTATCATCATAATCTATTTGCATGTAACCTTTTCTTATACTTAGAAAATCTTATGAGTGTTTTTTATAGAGATAGTAAATTGAGTAGGGATTTTTATTGGTTAGGTTGTCTATCTAGGTTTTTTTATACTCAAAGTATATATTTTTGATGTTTCATTCCTTTAGGTTGTCATAGGGCCCCTTCCCTAGGTTTCATAGTCCAAAAAATAAGAATATAACCACATTTTCATTTGTCTCCCCAAATTTTCCATTCTAGGTGTAGAAGCACATCACTACAACAACCTATCTTGCTTCTTTCACCCCTTTCAATATTGGTACATATTTGGGGGCAAAAAAACCACAGGGAATTAATATGTAATAGTATATGTCTAAATTATTTTAATTAATGATATATTATGAAGATGTGTTTCCCATTAAGATTAGTGAAATCAAGGGGGTAGACCTGTCTTTGGGGAAAATGTGCATTGAGTTAAAAGAGGATGCATAACATTTGAAGAAGTGATCTTATAGGCTCAATCCAGACATGAAATTTAAGGTGAAATTAAATATTGAATTCATGATATAATCCAATCTCATTTACCCCATGAAGAAATTTATTATAAAATTATGGTGGTAACACAACAAAAAAATGGAGAAAAATGTTAGGACATTAGGTAGAATCCATTCTTATTTACACATTTTGGAGTATTACTAGGACATGTGATGTGTAAGGAGGGAATCTCATTATATTAAAAATAAAATAAAATGATCATTGGGATAAAACATCTTACAAACCCTTCAAAATTTCATGAATTATTAGGAAATACATGGTAATGTATAAAGTTCATAAGAGGATATACAAACATTATAGAAAATTTAAATAAGTTGTAATTGAAGAATGTAAATTTTTAGTGGTCTTAAGAGTGTTAGAGTGCATTTACATACTTAAACCATAAGTGGTCATTGGCTCATCCTAGTGTTTCTTGACTATAAAAAGGTATTTCATATCCACGTTGATGATTCAAGGACCTCAATAGGAGTTGCTGGTAGAGATTTGTGTGCACCCTTCTAATTTAGGCAATTATTCAAGTGTTTAAAGAACTCTATAACAACAATAATATTATCTATAAGGTGTGGGACCTTAACGATTGAGATAAACCTCCAGAATAAGGCTATCTCCTTTCTTTAAAATCTTTAGATTAACCAATCCTCTAATATAATAAAAAACTATTCAAATTTGAGGGATAAATAGTGCTAAAATTGGAAAAGAATGGTGATACACTAGAGTATGAAGGAACCCATCTCCTTGAGATCAAGAAAAAAGTGGATATACACAATGATAAAAGGGCATATATGAGCCATAATACAAATTGCATTCAAAACCTTTAATATTTTGTGAAAATGACACATTGGATTTGAATTATACAAATATAACTCATACACATCATATAATAACACGGGAAAAAATATAATGCAATAACACAAGGGGAATGATAGATAATAAAAACAATCAACTATATTTTATTCCTTGAGGAATACAAAATATCTCACATTCATTAAGAAGGAAGCGAATGCATTGTACAGTTGAAAACTAAAGGTCTGCACAGGCTCAAAATATTCAAAAACCATTCGAGTAGATTTTCCTTGTATTTAAGAGAGGATAGTTTCACTTATGAAACTCATTACATTTTATAGAATGATAAGAGAGGAGAAGGGATCTAAGGATGCCATAGAAGATGATTAACCTACTTGACCCTTCTAAAGTACCCCATAACTATCCCATAAGGTAATTTCCCAAAATCATGATGATTTGTAAGAAAACCCTCAAATATTTTCTATGTGGATAAGTTATAACTTAGATCAATGGATGTCCATGAAATCTAGGAGATAGATGAAGAGTGAGATTCCAAATATTCATCTAAACTATAATCATACATTAGACCACTAATAAAAACTCATTTCTTGATACACATATCATTCAAACCATTATCTTCATTATTTATGGGGCCATGAGGAGAATATACCATCCAAGAAGCATCATGAGACAAAAGGAATCAAACAAAAACATCTGTAAAAAAAATGAGAATCATTCGATTAAGAAAATGACCCAAAAAATCTATCATTAAAATATCTCAAGTACCTCCATCATTCTCCTTAAAAGTGATATTTTAGTGAATCTCTCTAAAAGTTCTTCTAACGAGACAAGTATCATGTCAAATGAAGCTTTGGATAAAAATATATGTCATTTTGAATATTCCCAACAAAAAGAAAAAAATCCTTTGTTTTAGAGAGTTTTCTTCCTGAATTTTGAATTTATTCCTCGGGGTCTAAATATTTTTCATAACCTCTTTATTACATAGCTTCATATTTTACTCATCTCACAAATTCATTACTCCATCATCCTGTAGGTTTCTTCTTGACCTTTTTGTAGTCAGTTTTACCCCCATCACAAAATAAAGGAACCCCATGCACACCGGCCTATCACCCAGCGGATGCTGGGCACTCACCCGAGGCATGCGCGGGTGTCAAGTCTCTCTTTTATGTGAGTTTAGTAGGAAACATCATCTATGTTCCGATGTTTAAGAGATCTGAGAGGAAATAAGACATACAAGCACCATAGAGCTCAAAATGACTTCTAGATCCTTATAGTCATTCCAGATAGAAAAGTGCTTAACAAATTATAGAACTTATCACCAAAATAGAAAGGAAGTTGTACAATCATTCATATTTAGTTCATAAACATAAATTAAAAAGAGCTATGAAGAACGATGTATGCATTAGAACCATTAATGTTTCATATTCACATAAGCTGATAACCTCATTACATTCATGGAGTCCCATTACAGAATGTCACAGAAGAAGCAGATTGCAGTCATGCATTATAACTAGATTCATATAGCTAGGCTCTTAAAAGAAAATTTATAACCCCCAAACCCTTGATTCATCCTTTCCTACACTTGATTTACCAAAGCTAACAGAGTCATTGTAGTATATTACTGCAGAGCTACCGCACTCTATCCACTATTGCATTCAACTTTTGATCTCTTTTTTATCATAGTCCTTTAGGCTTCGAACGGGCGCCTGTATATATAGCTCTTCCTGAACTACCATGTGGTACATTCTCCCTGCAACCTTAGATCCTATCACCAAGTGTTTGAATGTTTTCCTGCCATGGGCACATGTTACCTCCAGGCCTTAGCTCATCCAGGTCCTCTATCATGATGTCCACTAGAAGCTTCTACTCGCAAAGTATATTCTCTTCCAGGCCTAGACCTGCTCCTTTAGACACTAGATTTCACCTTATCCACTCTGAATGTCATCCATGTTTTCTTCGTGTACCTGCTTATGATAGAGTCAGGAAATGGCTAAGTCTCCAGGTTCTACTTCCTATGGGCTTGCATATCCAGGGTCCTCTACCTTGGTACTTTACTTTGAACGTGTGTCCTTGCGTGCCTTATCTTGTTACTAAAACAAGTTTCAAGCCTGCATCACATGTCACCTATGCGAAAACCTTTTTGTGACTGTAGTTGATATTTCAGTGGCCATTACAAGACCCTGATGTCATTATTTAATGCTATTGATTCATGTGCTTATAATTAAATCAATTTTTGCACTGAAGCTTCAGAACTTCGGGGGGTTGGCGGGACTCCACACCTGATACAAAGGATGAAAATGTTGAAGATATAATGTCAATATTGACCCAAGAACAACCAACGAAGCGTCAAAAATGAAGGATGATACACCCAAACCAAAAATCTTCAACCCTGCATCAGAAACATCAAGATAAAGACCACCACGCCACTCACACAAGTTACCACCCCAAACGGGGATTGTGTGTGAGTGGAAAAAGAAGCAATCTGAAGCCAACAAGCAACCTTGATAAAGTCTAGACTGACAAAAAAAACACCACCAAGCCGAATGAAACACAACACACAAAACCAACAACAGTAAAACAAATATGAGCAAACACCCTTACACCAACAACCCATGGCTCCATTCACATGCCCAACATAGACAGGGGATGAACACTCCACATGAATCCGAAAGGCCAACCAACCACTCCATCAATCTTGAACTACCCAAAACCCACAAAAAACCACCAATAATAACAAAAGTTTGAAGGCCCAACACCGACGAAGGCTAACCCCACCCACACCCTGCCTCGAAACCCCAAAAGATCACCAGTGAAGGCTGGTTCCACAAAAAAACCAGCTGCCAAAAAAACCATCCATATCCCTAATCCATTAGATCATATGACACCAAACACTGGTATTGAATGCATGTAAACAAACTACACCACACAGGGCATTCGTTTCTTCCTAATCCTTCACTTGGGAAACCAAGACAGACGGTCCCTTAGCAGGAATAAAAATGAGAGCAAGAACAACCTTGGCCAATACAATATGAGGTCCATCCCAAAACCCCTTATCCCTACCAAATACTTCCTCTTCCACCAAAATGATCCATCAGAAACCTAAACACATGAAGAAAAGTAAACCCACCACTGCAGCCACTTCAGCTTGAGAAAAGGACCCCTAAAAAAAGACTTTTCAAGCACCCCAAAACCGATCTGCACCTTAGCCCCCCTATAAGATCAGAAATGGGAAATTCAAGGGCATAAATAGGAGCTAGGGCCTGAAATGATTCCAACACCACAGTGGGAGCCATCTCCCCCATTAAAACCCCAGAGACCGGTGTTTCTCCAAAGGGCTAGGGCTCAACATCCTAACCCAACCGTCGAATAATGGAAGCAAGAAAATAAATTGATGAAGGTAGAAACCATATCTTCAATCAAAAAAGGTGCTAAAGCAACTAGGTTGACATTACAACTGATAACAGTAAAAAATGCCTTCACGTCCTGGCTAAGGAGGAACCTAGTAAATCATTTGGCTTCCTTTAAGAGCCTTTTAGCAAAACTTTCCTCAAGTGGACCAGAGCACAACACTAGCCCTTCCATAAAATGCTTAGTAATACACAATATGAGGGTATCCAAATGAACCACCATGCTCGGCTCTGACACTTGCTCCCACCTCTCAACTCCATTTCTGATGCAAGCTTATAAAGCTTGCTCAATCCAAAACCCTAGCTCCTTCCTCTCCTCGATCCTCATCATGAATACTTTTTTGTTTCATTATTTAATGTATTATTGGAAAGGAAAGTTGTAATTTTATAGATCTTATTGTTGTTGATTGACACTAAAGAAGTCTGAAAGTTATTTGTACTTGCAATGTAAGAATTCCTCCTTGATAAATGGAAAATTTTGTGAGGATATATGTACTGGATGTGTCATCCTTTTGCATATTCTATGTAAAGTAGTGATAACCTTATCTCTGTTCTTTATATATATATATATATATATATATACATGAATCGAATTCTTGTGGGATGAAATAAAATGAACTAGGTGGTTAGGGAATTAGATATACTATCCCTTTATTTAAATGCAACTTATCAAGTTGGCATACATGGCTGATCATTTAATTAAATCACTATGGTTTATTAAAATTATGTTAATGGATAAAAGAAAGCATTATGATTACTTGGATAATGTTAAGGGGTTAAAAATGGACCCTAAATTATTATAAGTAAAAGGAAGAAAACTATTCCACAATGATAATAAGATTTTCTTAGAATCCTTTGTGGTGTCATTTTTACCCTTATCACAAAAGAAAGGTACCCCATGTGCACTGGCCTATCACCCAGCGGAGCTGGGTGCTCACCTGAGGCACACGCAAGAGCTGAGTCTCTCTTTTATGTGAGTTTTAGTGGGAAACATAATCTATGATCCATATTCAGGGGTTTTGAAGGAGTAAAACATATAAGCATCATAGAGCTCAGGACGACTTCTAGATCCTTGCAATCACTCTAGACAGAGAATGCTTAACATAATGGATAACTTATACCAAAACCAAAAGAAGTTGTATAAACACTCATACTTGAACATAAATATAAATGCAAGAGAATTCTAAAAAATATGTATGCATTAGAATCATCAATGTTCATATTCATTGTAAACTGGTAACGTCCTTATATTTATGGAGTCACTAAAAAATGTTATAGAGATGTAGACCACAGTCATGTATTATGTCTGAACTCATATGACTAGGCTCACAGAAGAATTTTATAACCCCATACCCTTGATACATCCCTCCCCAAGAATAGTTTCCCAAACTAACAGAGTTATTGTAGTATTTCTGCAGATCTCCACCCACTATCTGGTTGCTTGTTTCTCCTTTTGTAAGTGCTTGTATAAATAGGATTTTTGGGCTACCAACTCATCCTCTAGCAGCCTCATATCTGATGCCAAGTGTCTGAATGTGGTCCTCCATGCGGGCATGCTCCTCCAGGCATGAGATTTCCATATTTCACCATGATGAGCTTCTAGAAGCTTCTACCCCAGGCATGCTCCTTCTTGAGCCACCTTGTCGCTAGGCTAGCACCTTATCCATTCTACATTGCGTAGTCAGGTCATGATTTTAACGTGTTCAACCAAAACACCCAAAATGGATAAGTCTCGAACCCTTGGTTCTATCCACACATGCACCACTTGCTTCCTTAAAGCCTTCTCTAAACCCTGGCCTACGCACTTTATCCTTGCACGCTTTTCTTCAACTAGGCCTTGCATGCCTATGCACCCTTTTATACGTAGCCAATATCTTAGGGGCTCAACATTACCCCCACACTACACCTATTCTCTGTCTGCGGGAACACTTCTCCAGAGAGGGAAAGAATATGGTGGACCTACACCGTGGGATAAGAATAAGGGGATGAAAGAATATGGAAAAAGAATAGGAAATAGAGTCAATGCAAGAGGCTAGGAAAATCCTTTTGTAAGTCGGCCTCCAACTTGTTCCAGGAATCAACTTCATTTTGCGCTTTCTAATAGAGGTCACCAACCAGGGTTCTCACCTCATCAAAATGTAGCCTATTTCCTCGTGTGCTTATGGTGTTGGCAATTTTCTCTAACTCTTTGCCCACATCCTCTAGCACATCCATTCTCTAAGTAATATGTGGGTATAGTTCCTTCAAGAAATTTTTAATTGAACCCCTTAAGGCTTCAATGGCTTTAGATTTTCTTTCAACCTCGGAAAGGATTCTGTCCCTTTCTACCATATTCCCTTTATTCCTTTCCTAGAACTCCTTGAGCTCTAATTCCTGAGTGGCGACCAAGATGCCTGACACTTTGTCTCTATCTGTGTAATTTTCATATGCAGCCTCAACAGTCTGGGAAGTGACCTTTATATCAGCAAGAACCTTGTTGTATTCTGCTACGAATGCCATGACATTCAATTTATCTTCCTTCTCTAAGCATGTGGCCACTTCTTCTACAAATTCCAAGGCTAACGACTTCCTTTCCATGGTGAGGACTCTTGTTAAATCCTCTAGGCATCCTAAAGCAGATCCATATTTCTACACAGAGGGTGATAGGTCCGAATGCTTTAATACTATAACATTATTTATAGTCTCCACCTTCTTGTATACCATGCCCACCTTGGCCTCCTCATCTTTTATCTCCCACTGCAACTGAGCACTGATTAGTTTCTCCTAGACTAAGCTCCTTTGGCCCTTGCATAACTAGTTCTTCCTATTTCTTCTTCAGGTTCTGCTCCAGATATTTGATTCTATCATTCCACCGGAAGAGTCTAGCCTCAATTTCAACGGAGACCTTGTTCAGCGTGTTGCACAACTATTCATCCCAGAGCTGCTAAGCGTTCACCACTGGGGTTATCTTCTATTGGTCCTTGGTAATGTTATTATTTCCCCGTGGCTTACCTCAAATTCTAGTTCATCAAGATGGGACTCAATTGCCCATGAGAGCATCTTCCTCGTCCACAGGTATGACAGCCTCCTTATCCAAAAGATGACATGGCTATGAGCTCTTCTACCGAGAATCATGCTTTGGAACTACGCTGTGAAACACTTTGTTGGGGTCATCAATGTAACCCATCCCTGGCCTCTCCTCCCCCATGCGTGATCTTCCTCCCGTGGACATGTGCCCTTAAGAATACTTACAGTTAAAATGGGGCCTCCTAGTGCTGCCATGGTCCTTTTCTCATGCACTCTCCTCCTTATCCTCATTCAATAACATTGGCTCAGCGCTGTGCATTCCAACTTCTCCTCCTCTAAGGGCTCAATGTTACTTTGTTTCTTCTCTCTCTACCACCTTGGGTCATCTACTCTACCATAAGGCTTGGGGCCTTCTATTGTCTATGTGCCATCTCTCCTCACTTCTCATGTCTTTGGTGCCTCTCCCCTTACTGTCTATCCTTGTGCCGCACATGAGAAGGAACCCTTGCTCCTCTTCTCTGCCTTCTTCATCCAAATCATGTACGTTGAAAACAGGTGGCCCTTGTTCCTTTTCTGGCTCACCTTCTCTCACTGACATCTTCTTTGCTAGCTTCTTCTTCACCTATGTGCTCTGTCCAAACTTCCTAGTATCCTTCCGAGGTGCAGTCTCCTCTTCTATCCTCTACTTCTTCCTCACCAGGGATTTTCGTGTAGGTGACTCTATCTCTTCTTCTCCCAAGGACTCCTTATTTGATGAATTTTTTGGCTCCAGAGTCTTCTCTTTGACTATGGGCCTCTTCTTGCAGGAATAAATACTTGTTCTGGCACTTGTCACATGGGAACCTATTACCTATGTATCCATCACACTTGGTATTTTATTCTCTAGCTCTTTTTTCTCCTGTTTGGGAATGAGTCTCTTCCTTCCAGTTGGATCCTCAGGTATGCACACCTCATTTTCTAGATACGCACCCTGTTATCCAAAATTCACCCCCCAAGGTAATTTTGATAACATGCATCAAATTATTCAATCCCGAGCAAGTAAGATTGATTCGAGGCCCAAAATCATGTTTTCGGGGTCCCCTCGGCCTTTTTCTAACTCCCCCATCCAAGAAGAAATCCCAATGAGTTAGAAAAAATGGAAAAAATGCAAAAATAAGGTTGTAGGATTGTTCTAAGGCATTTCGGGTATGAAGGGTTCGGGTCGTACTGAGGTTCGTCATACCAAGCTTGGGGCCGAAAAAGCAAGAAAAATTGGTTAAGTCTTTTGTCCTAGGCAGTCCGCGGGATAGTTGGGACGTTGAGATGCGAGGGACGTGAAAATCTGAAATGGCCAAGAGTAAGAAAAATCATCCAAGTCTTTATTTGGGACAACCGGGACAAAAGTACGCGTGGGACGTGAATCGGCTGGTTTGCTGAAAGACAGTCCATTTTGGGCGGTTCGGAGATATTTGTCCCAGGTAGTCTGGGACAGTTGGGACAAAAGTACGCGAGGGATGCGTGGGACATGAAAAGGTGAAATGTCTGAAAAGAGACAAGGAGGCCTGCAGAAATCAGAACGTGCCACGTGTCAGAAGAGGAAAAGTTGGAAATTTGGCTAAGTGTTTCTCCAAAAATCCAAAAGGAGTGTTTTGGCCCACTGCCCCGGCCAATGAATCAGGTCATGCCACATGTCCAAGTGGCAAGAAATTTTCAAAGGATGAGCCCATGGATGAACCAGAGCCTGACACCTGTCATCCAAGTGGTGGAGTGTGGGGAAAATTTGAAATTTTTTCCAAAAATGCAAAAAGAGGTAAAATTCAAAAAAAATTCCCGTCGATCCGTTTTGGACCTGTTTTTTCCCTAAATCTTCAAATCGCCATATCTTTCGATCCAGAGCTCAGATTTTTGCGTTCTTTATATCAATGGAAAGCTGGTAAAATTATCTACATGATTACAGGGTTAATCTTGCATTTTGGTTTATTTTGGAGAGATAAAATTGAAAAACACCTATGGCACGTGGTAATGGCCAGAAATGACGTTTCAACAACCAGCTTTAATGCAAAATACAATTCATCACTTTTGCTAGGGTTCTCACCTACCACCATAATGAGATGATTAAATGAAACCTAGAGGTGGTTGGGGTAGATTTGGATCTCCTCTCTCTTCCCTCCCTCATTCTTCCTATAAATTGTAAGGAGGGGCTTCCTTCTAAGGGTTGGACATTCTTGTTTTTCCCCTCCCTTCTTCTCTTTGGCAGGTGAATTTGTGGCGTTCAAACCTCCCATTTAAAACTGTAATGTAATGAAAATTTTCCTCTTGGCATTTTGTAGTGTATTGTATCAATCTTTGGAGTAAGTAATGCATGTCTGTGGATGATTCTCAACCCTCTCTGTGTTCATTTTCATCCTCCTGATATTTCACTGCAAATTTTGTTATGTGTGCATGATCTTGCATCACATTTTAATGGTTTGTTTTTATTGGCAAGATAGGTGTTCTTCATTCCTTGGTGCATCACCTTTGTTAGTTTAGGTTTATTTTTATGCATCTTCTTACCCTGTCTCCTTGGCAAGTTAGATTAGATTTTGAGTAAACCCTCTGCATTTTTTTGTGTGCATCTGAACAAAGGAATAGGAACCGACCTTCATCCGGAGAGATTTTACGATTTCGCAAGGTCCCACACTTGGGAAAAGCTCCATGTTATGCAATCGTACTAAGAGTCTCAACCCATCGAGTTGCAGACACTTAGGGGTGCTGTGATTCTACACTAATAGTTTTGGCACACCGGGTGGGACCTTGGAGGTCTTCACTTTTATTGCAACAAGATTGATGTGCACTTGTTGTAAGTTCCAACTTTGAAGGAGCTTAAAATCACACATTTGGCGACTCTGAAAGAAGCATAATCCACTGGTTTCAGCAGTCCAAGCCTGGAAAATTTATGAGAAGAATACAGACCATGTCAAAAACTAGGGAGGAAGGATTGTTTGTTCATCTACACCTATCTCCAGGAAGAGAAAGAAGGGGAAGAAGAGCTCAAAGATCTCCATCTCCACCTTATAAAACCTTGTCAACACCTCCACCTGGTAGGCCTTTCATCCCATCAACAAGGGTTCTCAGGCTAATCAGATTGGCGCAACCACCAAATCCGTATGTCAATTTCACTGGCAGCAGCCCACTTGCTCTCAATGCATAACATCCAATCCCAGTGGCAGCATTGAAGAACATTCCATACTTCACCGGAGAGAACCAGACTACTCCTGGTGATCATGTTAAAGACATTGCCAACCTTTGTGCAATTCATGAAATCAATGAGATGCAAGTTGCTGTCAAATTGCTGGCATCCTCATTCAAGGGAAAAGCTTTACAATGGTTCAGGAGCCTTGCCTCAGGTTCTATTCAAAATTGGAATCAGCTATGTATAGCCCTCCATGAGCAGTTTGGGGAAAAGGGAGATAACTTGTCCCTTTTGGAGCAGCTGACAACTATCAAAAGAGCTCCCAATGAGCATCTGACTAATTTTAATTTCAGATTTCAAAGGACTTGGGAGAGAATTCCAGTGGCAGTTAGGCCAAAAACAGAAGGTTCTTTTCTTTACTATCTCAAAGCCCTAAATTCTGATATTTCTATGTTGATTCAGTCCATGGGAGGCAGAACTATCCCTATGGCTTATAGAATTGCCATTAGGGCTGAAAATTGTTTGATCCAAGCTGGCAAACTAGCCCCTAGACCTCCCATGCCACTATTCCCAAGTTTAGAGAACCCAAACACTAATCAAGCACCTAATTTGGCTCCTTCTCCCACTTCTAGAAATCAGAGTTTAAATGAAGCTTCTACTTCATCTCCAAGTACCCCAAATGAGCTTCAAGAAGTCATGAAGCAATTGCAAAATTTAGGTAATGAGCTGGTTACTCACAAGAGGAAACAAGCCCAAAGTTTTAGACCTTCCTTCCAGCCTCAAGCTCAGCCTAACAGGCAGCCATATCAACCTCATAGACCACCCAATCTAGCTGCAAATCTAAATCAAGCAAGGCCTCCTACCAACAGACCATTTCAGCCCTATAATCTAAATGCTATATCTGCCTCTAAGGCTTTGGTACCGATGCAAAACAACGTGGCCCAAGAATATGATTGGTGTTTCTCGTGTGGTCATCCACATAACCAATCAATGTGCTTTAACGGTACATTAAATCATGCTCTTATGGCGCAAACCATTGATGGGTCACAAGAGTCTAGCCATGAAGAGGATCAGCAATAAGAAACATTCCAGCAGCAATCAACTCCAAATGACACCACACTTGTGAACTGGCAAGAAGAGGATTTTTTTGGCATAAATCAAATAGTCTCTCAAGGTGTTACAGCCAACACAAGGTCAAAAAGAAGGAATTTGGGTGAGGAACAACCATTAGCTCCAACTAATCCACAACCTTCTACCACTCCACAAGCTGTTGGCAAACAAAATGTAGTTCCAAACATGCAAGGAGCACCCAAACCAGCTCCTAGACCAACTCAAATACCAGTTGTTTCCGCCCACATGCAAGGGATGAATATGTAAACCAAGGGATAGAAAAGAGATCCTTCATCACCATTTAGTATCATTGATTAGATGAAGAAGAAAAATGTAAATATATCAATGTGGGAATCCCTATCTATCCCAGGCTAGAGAGATTTTCTACAAGCCACCATGAAGGACTGGCCAACTTTGAATTAGCAAGTCTGAATGTAAGAGAAGGTTCTCACAAATGCTGCCCAACCTGAAGGGAATCATGGAGGATAGTAAGGTAAAATGTTGAATCCCCCTCCTTTTTATGTCTCATTAATCATTAGAAACCATTTGGTGCACAATTGCATGATCGATTCCGGGGCAAGTAGCTCAATGATGCCTAAGCAAATAGCTGATCAGCTAGGACTTCAATATGAAACCATATCCAAAGGGGTAGTGCAGTTGGATGGGACAGCAGTAACAACAATTGGGGTGATTAGAAACTTGAGTCTTACCTTGCATGCATGTCCAAATGTTGTTGTTTTACAAGATGTATCAGTTATAGACCTTCCACCACTTTTTGCCCTATGTTTGTCAAGAGATTTCATAGCCAAGATTGGAGGATATTTGTCTACTGATTGGTCACACATGCTGTTCAGAATGAGGTATGGAACCAAAGCTACAATCAGGTCTAAACCTATTGCAAACTTCCACATTGAGCCCTACACTCCAAGTCAGATCAATGCCAACTATTCGGCATTTGATCAAGAAGATCACCCAAGCACTGATGAAGCTGACACCAAGGTCGGAAGCATCCCGGATCTAACTCTTGATGAATGGGCAAACAAGGTGCATGCTTTTTATCCTTATCAAGAAGTAGAAGAATCTGAGCTAGGAGTCTATTGCATACATGAAGAAGATCAACCCATTCCTAGCATCACCAAGCTAGACCACAAAGATGAAAATGAGGTATGGCAGTTGTTTTTTGATGAATCAAGGAGTAGACAAGGTGCGGGAGGTGGAGCCATGCTGGTTTCACCTCAAGGAGTAAAGTACTATTCAGCTTTTAGATTTCAGTTTGCATGCTCCAATAACACTGCTGAATATGAAGCCTTGGTGCAAGGGATGCATTGGGCAATAAAGAAAGGGATAAAGAACTTACAAGTCTTTGGTGACAGTGAATTTATTGTAAATTAGGTCAAAAGGTAGCATGCTGCCAAGAATGATCTACTCAAGTGTTACAAGAATAGGGTGTGAAACCTCATTGAAGATTTTGAGGGCTTTAGCCTCAAATTAGTCCCTAGGAAGGAGAACCAAGCTGCTGACAGGCTTGCAACAGTTGGGGCAGCCTTTGATATTGTGGAAAACATTCAAAAGGACAAGGTACAACCAAATATCCATGTGATTGTGAGGCCTTCGGTGCCAAATAACAATGTAAGTTGGAAAGTGTTTGAGAATGACTAGCAAAGCATCCATTTCTTGCAAGAAGAAGCTGAATTCTCAGCCAAAAATCAGGAAAAGTTAGAGCACCAGTATGGTGACCAAGTGGTACAGCTGAGAACTAACAAGCTACCCAAGGGACTTATCACTTTGGAGTCCATTTTCAATCCCAATGACTAGTTTAGGAAAGAGAAAGAAGACATTCAGGTTAAGAGAGAAGATTCAGTATCCATCTTGGTGGAAGAGAACAAACCATTGCAAATTGGAAAGATGACAACTGAACAAGAAAAGTATGAGTTCATACAATTGTGTCAAGAGTTCCCTGATGTGTTTGCTTGGAGCTACGAAGACTTGAAAGGTTTCAATCCCGAGTTATCTCAACACACCATTGAGTTGGATCCAAATACTAAGCCCATCAGGTAGAAACAAAGGCCAGTCAATCCACACATGGAACCTCTCATGAGGAAGGAATTGAACAAGTTGATTGAGTCAAGAATCATATTCCCAATCAAGCATTCTAGTTGGGTTACCAACTTAGTTCCAGTTAGAAAGAAGAGTGGAGAGATTAGATTGTGTGTTGAATTCAGAGACTTGAATAGAGCATCTCTCAAGGACCATTACCCACTCCCTTCTATGGAGAAAATTTTGCAAGTGGTGGCTGGCTCTGAGAGGTTTTCACTACTTGATGGCTACTCGAGCTGCAATTAGATTATGGTGAAGGAAGAATATCAGTTCAAGACAACCTTCACAACCAAATGGGGAACTTATGCATACAAGAAAATGCCATTTGGGCTGTCTAACAATGGAGCTACCTTCCAAAGAGCAATAGATATGGTGTTCAAAGGTTTGATCAACAACGTGGTGCTGATATACCTTGATGATATCACTATTTTTTCAAAGAATGCACCAGACCACCTCTCTCATTTGAGACAAGTCTTCCAAAGGTGCAGGAGATTTGGAGTGTCTTTGAATCCTAAGAAGTGTATCTTCCTAGCGCATGAAGGAAAGCTCCTTGGCCATATTGTATCCAAAGAAGGATTAGCAATTGATCCAGAGAGGGTTGAAGCCATAAGAGCACTACTATTTCCAAGCCACAAGAAGGCCCTTCAGAGTTTCTTGAGGAGAATAAACTTTGTTCGGAGGTTTGTCCCAGATTTTACAGCCCTTGTCAAACCTATCACCAAAATGTTGAAGAAAATCATGGCTTACAAGTGGACAGCAGAAGGCAAGGAGGTTTTTGAAGCAATCAAAGAAGCCATCTCCCAAGCACCAACTCTCATCAACCCAGATTTCTCCAAGGATTTCATCCTCTATGCATTTGGAGGTAATGATACTATTTCTACCATTTTGGTGCAGCAGAACAAGGACAATGATGAACAGCCAATTGCTTTCTTCAACCAAATCCTGGAGGAGTATGAGGTGAGATATTATTTTATTGAGAAGCATGTACTTGTAGTAATCAGAAGCTTGAAGAAATTCAAGCATCTAGTATCAAACAACAAAGTTCAGTTGTTGGTCTCTCATGCAGGAGTAAAGGACTTCCTCCTCAACAAGGATTTGAATGAGAAAAGAGCAGGTTGGATCACTTGTGTCATGGAGTATGACATAGAGATCAAGGTCACCAAGCTGGTAAGAGGAAAAAGATTATGTGAGTAGCTAGCTCTGGGCAAGCAAAAGGGAGTATGCAATGAAGAGGAGACTGTTTTGACAGTTCAAGATAGCCATGTGCAAGGTAGCACTCAAGAAGAGGATAATGTTGTCCCCACTGTTTGCTGGACCCAAGGTTTAATGCACTTCCTAAGCATAGGCCTATGCCCTCCAGAGATGAACAAGACCCAAAGAAGACACTTCAGA
This sequence comes from Taxus chinensis, assembly GCA_019776745.2. Taxonomy (NCBI): domain Eukaryota; kingdom Viridiplantae; phylum Streptophyta; class Pinopsida; order Cupressales; family Taxaceae; genus Taxus; species Taxus chinensis. The sequence continues at coordinate 416,412,581 of CM034154.1, forward strand.
TTGCAGGCTATCCCATATGCCATAGTAGACTGTGTTTTGTTCAAGAGAGATGTGAATGGAGTGTTGTTGAGATGCATTAACACAAATCAGATTCATAGGGTGTTGGAAGAGTTCCATGGTGGACCAGCTGGTGGTCATTTTACACCAAGAGTGATAGCCCTAAAAATCATGAAGGCTGGTTATTATTGGCCCAATATTTTCAGTGATTGCTTCGCGTGGATCAAAAGGTGCAAGAATTGTGCATTCTTAATGGGTAAAGAGAGGCTTGCTTCCCTCCCATTGCATCCAATTTCATTTGACCAGCCATTCATGCAATGGGGTTTAGACTTCATTGGAGTCATTAATCCCAATTCAAGCCAAGGGCATAAGTGGATTTTAACAGCCACAAACTATTTCATCAAATGGATTGAAGCAGTAGCACTCAAGGAAGAAAATGAGTCTAGCATCTTAGAATTTTATGAGGGGATAGTAACCAGAATTGGCATACCTGCTACAATAATCTCAGATAATGCGTTAGCATTCATTGGATCCAAGGTGGCTGAGTGGGCTGTCAAGAACGGGATCTACCTAAGTACTTCATCAAACTACTACCCTCAGGGTAATGGCCAGGCTAAATCTACAAACAAGAACTTCTTGAGGATTATTAGGAGGACTCTTGAGGAGAATCAAAGGTCTTGGTATACCAAACTGAAATCAGCCTTATGGGCTAATAGGATAACTCCCAAGAGATCCACAGGTAACTCTCCATTCAGGCTTGTTTATGGAAGAGAGACAATCTTGCCCATGTCACTTGAGTTACCAACATTGGAACTCATGAAGTAGTTAGAGTTGCTAGATTTTGGGCTCATGGAGGTGAGATATGCAGTGTTGATGGAGCTCCAAGAAATTAGAGATCAGGCATCCCAAGCAATGGAGAATGATCAAGCTTTGATCAAGAAGACATTTGATAGGAAGGCCAAGAGTAGATCTTTCCAAGTTGGAGATCTAGTGTTAAAATGGGATGCGGATAGAGAAAAACTGGGAAGGCATTCAAAATTTGATGCCATTTGGAGTGGCCCATACATGGTCACAAAGTGTAAGGACAACAATGCCTTCCAATTGTCTTCATTGGATGGCGAAGAACTGCAGATTCCAGTCAATGGAATCTATCTAAAGCATTGCTACTAAAGGGAAATTCTTTACCTTGTAAATACTAGCTTAGGTTTTCATTCCTCCAAGTGCTTGTGAACATTGTTTTGCAGTAGGTTGTTTTGCTTTCCCTAAGTGCTTTGGCATAGGCTTGTTGTCCCTAGGAATGTGTTTGCAGACCTTGCTCCATCAGGTGATATTCCATCTTCCTCCTTGCAACGTTCTAGTCAGTTAGGGTATCAGATAGAAAATAAGGTGACTCCATGCCCAATGGATGCTTCAGACAACTGGTAACTTCATCCAGTAGGAAGATGACCCCACTGAGTCACCAAAATTGTTATCCAAAATTCACCCCCAAGGTAATTTTGATAACATGCATCAAATTATTCAGTCCCGAGCAAGGAAGATTGATTCGAGGCCCAAACTCATGTTTTCGGGGTCCCCTTGGCCTTTTTCTAACTCCCCCATCCAAGAAGAAATCCCAACGAGTTAGAAAAAATGGAAAAAATGCAAAAATAAGGTTGTAGGATTGTTCTAAGGAATTTCGGGTCTGAAGGGTTCGGGTCGTACTGAGGTTCGTCGTACCAAGCTTGGGGCCGAAAAAGTAAGAAAAATCGGCTAAGTCTTTTGTCCCAGGTAGTCCACGAGACAGTTGGGACGTAGGGATGTGAGGGATGCGAAAAGCTGAAATGGCCGAGAGGAAGAAAAATCATCCAAGTATTTGTTTGGGATAGCTGGGACAAAAGTACGTGTGGGACGTGAATCGGCCGGTTTGCCGAAAGACAGTCCATTTCAGGCGGTTCGGAGATATTTGTCCCAGGCAGTCTGGGACAGTTGGGACAAAAGTACGTGAGGGATGCGTGGGACGTGAAAAGTTGAAATGGCCGAAAAGAGACAAGGAGGCCTGCAGAGATCAAAACGTGCCACGTGTCAGAAGAGGAAAAGTTGGAAATTTGGCTAAGTGTTTCACCAAAAATCCAAAAGGAGTGTTTTGGCCCGCTGCCCCGGCCAAGAAATCAGGTCATGCCACGTGTCCAAGTGGCAAGAAATTTTCAAAGGATGAGCCTGCAGACAAACTAGAGCCTAACAAGTGTCATCCAAGTGGTAGAGCATGGGGAAAATTTAAATTTTTTTCCAAAAATGCAAAAAGAGGTAAAATTCAAATTTTTTTCCCACCGATCCGTTTTGGGCCTGTTTTTCTCTAAATCTTCAAATCACCATATCTTTCGATCCAGAGCTCGGATTTTCACGTTCTTTATATAAATGGAAAGCTGGTGAAATTATCTACATGATTCCAGGGTCAATGTTGCATTTTTGTTAATTTTGGAGAGAGAAAATAGAAAAATGCCTCTGGCACGTGGTAATGGCCAGAAATGACATTTCAACAACCAGCTTTAATGCAAAATATAGTTTGCCACTTTTGCTAGGGTTCTCACCTACCACCATAATGAGATGATTAAATGAAACCTAGAGGTGGTTGGGGTAGATTTGGATCTCCTCTCTCTTCCCTCCCTCATTCTTCCTATAAATTGTAAGGAGGGGCTTCTTTCTAAGGGTTGGACATTCTTGTTTTGCCCCTCCCTTCTTCTCTTTGGCAGGTGAATTTGTGGAGTTCAAACCTCCCATTTAAAACTGTAATGAAACTTTACCTCTTGGAATTTTGTAGTGTATTGTATCAATCTTTGGAGTAAGTAATGCATGTCTGTGGATGATTCTCAACCCTCTCTGTGTTCATTTGCATCCTCCCGATCTTTCATTGCAATTTTTTTTATCTGCGCATGATCTTGCATCACATTTTAATGGTTTGTGTTTATTGGCAAGATAGGTGTTCTTTATTCATCAGTGCATCACCTTTGTTAGTTTAGGTTTATTTTTATGCATCTTCTTACCCTGTCTCCTTGGCAAGTTAGATTAGATTTTGAGTAAACCCTCTACATTTTTTTTGTGTGCATCTGAACAGAGGAATAGGAACCGGCCTTCATCCAGAGAGCTTTTTCGATTTTACAAGGTCCCGCACTTGGGAAAATCTCCATGTTATGTAATCGCACTGAGAGTCTCAACCCATCGAGTTATAGACACTCAAGGGTGCTGTGATTCTGCACTAACACACCCTTCTTAGATTTGGGTCTTATGCAGATGTATACGTCTGCTACGGATCCTCCTGTAATGGGAAAAGGCATGAGTCTCACCATTTTAACTTCATACGACATGTACCTCTCCATGTACGTGTGATTTCTGGGGTATACCAACCCTTTATACATTTCCCTATGGTCCCTGTCTAGATTACCAAGGTCGAACCTCAACTTTTTGGATTCTTTGAACCTATTCACTCCCGCTAGGAAGTGTTGAGATGTGAAGGAAAAAGGGAGCTTTCACCATGGGCTCCATGTCTCATTTATCAATTTGAATATACTCAAGTAGAAATGTTGGTACATGGAAAACTTGGCATCTCACTTGATAATCACTAGCAGTTGTTCAGGGATCATCAATTTTTCCCCGAAACGTGTTCCTTAGGCATGCCTTGTGCACAGTCGTCAGCACCCATGGATGCAGATCAGGCTTCTAGGTTGATCACTCTAGCATCCAGTGTGATTACACAACTGGAAACCTCTCTCCAAGCGTGGGACTTGTGAAACTGAGAGAGGAATCTCTAGATTAGAGGCTGGTTCCTCAAACTCCTCTGATTTAGATCTAATGCTTGCACAACTACAGAGGTTCAGATCCTAATCCTACTCTAACTTGCAAGGAGACAGGGGTAGAAGTGTGAAAAATTGAAACTAACCAAAGATGGTGATGCACCAAAAGGAGTGGTGAAACATATTTATCATGCAAATAGACACAGACCAAATTTCACAACATAAAACATACACAGACTGATAAGGTATAATTTAGGATCTGAAATAAAATAAATAATACAAACAGAGGACTGAAACCCATTCACAGAGCTTGCATTATCATTTTAGTGTCAAAAACACTCATTACACCCTCAAAGAGGTAAAAGAAAATTGTTACAATCTTTGGAGAGGTCTGATCCTTGCATCAGTCACTTGTTGGAGGTGAAATAAGAAGTCTGCTATGCCCAAAAAATGTTCCCCCCTTTTAGAAATGAGCCAAATATGGCTTTTACAGTGCAAGGGTCAAGCCTAGGAGATAGAAACGTACAAAAACGTGAGAGCCCATTCCTTCTTGACTGCATGTGCATTAAAATGGCATGGGGGACCTTACAAACCCATACCCTATCATTTTGACTGAATTACAGGAGAATGCGACCCATTCTGCATTAAATCTGGTCGCTGAAATGTCACTTCTGGCCATGAACACATGTCAGATCTGTTTCTCAAATTTATCTCTCCAAACTGCACCAAAATTCAAGATTAACCCTAGAATCACATAGATAATTTCATAAGCTTTCCGTTTATATAAAGAACGTGCAAATCTGAGCTCTGGATCAAAAGATATGGAGATCTGAAGATTTAGGGCACAAAACAGGTGAAACAAATTTTTAAATTTCTTCCCACGCTTTGCCACCTGGATGACACGTGGCATGCATTGATTGGTCATCATGGACGTGGGGCAGAACTTTACTTTTAGCTTTTGGGCAAAATTCTTTCCAAATTCTCTAACTCCTCCCCGAGCTCTGCATTCCTTGCTCCATAGGACACGTGTCCTCTTTTGATTGGCTCGAGCTGACCCCTCAAACCTCGCCCTTTGAATTTTGGACTTTTCTCCTTGTGACACGTGTCATGATTTGGTTGGTCCATGGGTTTTCCAGCTCTTTCGCGTCCACCACGTCCATTTGTCCTGAATTTCCTAGTGTTGTCTAGGACAAAAACTTTCGGTCCGCCCGAAATGGGCTTCCCTGTCCCTTTTCTGCCAGTGACACTTGGCGTGATATGATTGGCTCTCGGAATTTTCAGCTATCTGCATCTTCCACGTCCCATTGTCTCGGATGTCCCAGTGCTAGATTTAACCATTTCAGCTGAACCAGCCGGTTCACATCCTTCGCATCTTCTTGTCCCAAATGTCCCAGAGCAGTTAGTTGATTTTCTTCTCCTTCGGCCGAACTGGCTTTCCGCGTCCCGTGCGTCCCAACGGCTCGGATGTTCCTTTGCTCTGTAGACTTCCTGGAATCCTTTCAACTGATTCGCACCCAGATGTCCCTCACATCCTAACCATTGCGAGGACGAGGATTTAGCCATTTTTCATGATTTTTCCTGGCCCAAGCTTGTTTTCTGCAACTTTTCACGTCTTCTCAGAACTTGCTCTTTTTTTCTTCGGCCAGGGGAGTTAGAAAAAATCTGAGGGGACCCTAGAAACATGAATTTTTTCCCTGAATCAATCAATTTACCTAGGGCTTGAGAATTCAATGCATGTTATCAAAATTTACTCTGGGGGTGAATTTTGGATAACAATTGGTGACTCGGCGGGGTACCTACCTGCTAGGTGAAAAGACTAGTAGCCAGAAGTAGTCCATTGGGCATGGAGTTATCAAACATTCAGTTTAGAATCCCAACTGACTAAGAATGTGTAAGGAGGAAGATGGAATATCACCTAATGAAAGTAAAAGACTGCAAAACATCTCCATGTACAGCAAGTTGTGCCAAAGCACTTAGGGAAAACAAAACTAACCTACAGCAAAACAATGTGCACAAGCACTTGGAGGAAAGAAAATCTAATCTAATATTTACAGAGGTAGTGAACTTCCCTCTAGAAGCAATGCTTGAGATAGATTCCACTGAGTGGAATCTGCAGTTCACCATCCAATGAGGCCAATTGGAAAGCATTGTTGTTCTTGCACTTTGTGACCATGTATGGGCCACTCCAAACGGCATCAAATTTTGAATGCCTTCCCGGTTTTGCTCTATCCACATCCCACTTTAACACTAGATCTCCAATCTGAAAAGATCTATCTTTGGCCTTCCTATCAAAGGTCTTCTTGATCAAAGCTTGATCCTTTTCCATTGCTTGGGATGCCTGATTTCTGATTTCTTACAGCTCCATCAACTCTGTATACCTCACCTCCATGGGCTCAAACTCTAACAACTCCAGCTACTTCATGAGTTCCAACGTTGGCACCTCAAGTGACATGGGAAATATTGCCTCTCTTCCATAGACAAGCCTGAATGGAGAGCTACCTGTGGATCTTTTGGGAGTTATCCTATCAACCCATAGGGCTGATTTCAGTTTGGTTTGCCAAGACCTCTGATTCTCATCAAGAGTCCTCCTAATGATCCTCAACAAGTTCTTGTTTATAGACTCGGCCTGGCCATTACCCTGAGGGTAATAGTTTGATGAAGTGCTTAGGTAAATACCATTCTTGACAGCCCACTCAGTCACCCTAGATCCAATGAATGCCAATGCATTGTCAGAGATTATTGTAGCAGGTACACTAAATCTGGTCGTTATTCCCTCATAAAAGTCTACGATGCTAGACTCATTTACCTCTTTGAGTGCTACTGCTTCTATCCATTTGGTGAAGTAGTCTGTGGCTGTCAAAATCCATTTGTGCCCTTGGCTTGAAATGGGATTAATGATTCCGATGAAGTCCAAACCCCATTGCATGAATGGTTGGTCAACTGAGATTGGATGCAATGGGAGGGCATCAAGTCTCTCTTTTCCTATGAAGAATGCACAATTCTTACACCTCTTGATCCATGCATAGCAATCACTGAAGATTTTAGGCCAATAATGACCAGCCTTCATGATTTTTAGAGCTATCACTCTTGGTGCAAAATGGCCACGAGCTGGTCCACCATGGAACTCTTCTAACACCCTTTGAATCTGATTTGTGCTAATGCATCTCAGCAGCACTCCATTCACATCTTTCTTGAACAAAACTCCATCAACAATGGCATACGGAACAGCCTGCAACCTGAAGTGTCTCCTTTGGGTCTTGTTCATCTCTGGGGGGCATAGGCCTGTACCTAGGAAGTGTATAATGTCTTGGGTCTAGCAAGGAGTGGGGGAAGCATTGTCTTCTTCTTGATTGCCACTTGGCTCATGGCTGTCCTGGACTGTCAAAACAACCCCTTCTTTGTTGCATACTTCTTTTTGCTTCCCCAAAACCAGCTGCTCACATAGTCCTTTCCCTCTTACCAGCTTGGTGACCTTGATCTCAATGTCATATTCCATGACACGGGTGATCCAACCTACCCTTTTGTCATTCAAATCCTTGTTGAGGAGGAATTCCTTAACTCCAACATGTGAGACCAGCAACTGGACCTTGTTGTTTGAGATTAAATGCTTGAATTTCTTCAAGCTTCTGATTACTGCAAGCACATGCTTCTCAATAAAAGAGTACCTCACTTCATAGTCATCTAGGCTTTGGCTGAAGAAGGCAACCGAATACTCATCATTATCTTTGGTCTGCTGTACTAGAATGGTAGAAATAGTGTCATCACCTCCAAATGCAAAGAGGATGAAATCCTTGGAGAAGTCTGGGTTGATGAGAGTTGGTGCTTAAGAGATAGCTTCTTTGATTGCTTCAAAACTCTCCTTGCCTTTTGCTGTCCACTTAAAAGCCATGCTCTTCTTTAACATTTTGGTGATGGGATTGACAAGGGATGCAAAATCTGGGACAAACCTGTGGACAAAATTGATCCTTCCCAAGAAGCTTTGAAGAGCCTTCTTGTGACTTGGCAATGGTAGTGCTCTTATGGCTTCAACCCTCTCTGGATCAATTGCCAGTCCCTCTTTCAAGGAAATATGGCCTAGAAGTTTCCCCTCATGAGCCAGGAATATGCATTTTTTGGGATTCAATGATACCCCAAATCTTCTACACCTCTGAAATACCTGCCTTAGATGAAAAAGGTGATCCACTGCATTTTTGGAGAATACAGTGATGTCATCAAGATATATCAAAACTATTTTATTGATCAACCCCTTGAATGCCATATCCATTACCCTTTGGAAAGTGGCTCCAGTATTTGATAGGCCAAATGGCATCTTCTTGTAGCCATATGTTCCCCATTTGGTTGTGAAGGCTGTCTTGAACTGATCTTCCTCCCTCACCATAATCTGATTGTAGCCTGAGTAGCCATCAAGTAGTGAAAACCTTTCTGAACCAAATACAACTTGCAATATTTGCTCCATGGAAGGGAGTGGATAATGATCCTTGAGAGAGGCTCTATTCAAATATCTGAAGTCAACACACAACCTGATCTCTCCATTCTTCTTTATGACTGGGATTAAGTTGGCGACCCAACTTGAGTATTTGATGGGGAAGATGATACTGGCCTCAATGAGCTTGCTTAACTCTTTTCTCATGAGAGGTTCAATATGGGGATTCACTGGCCTTTGCTTTTACCTGACAGGCTTGGATTCTGGATCCAGCTCAATAGTATGTTGTGCGAACTTTGGGTTGAAACCTCTTAGATATTTGTAAGTCCAGGCAAAGACATCTGGGAACTCTTGACAAAGCTGAACAAAATCAGATTTCTCTTGTGAGGTACTTAATTTGCCAATTTGTAATGTTTTGCCTTCTTCCACTAAAATAGGCTCTGAATCTTCACCCTTTACTTGAATGTTCACTTTCTCCTTCCGGAACTGATCATTCGGGTTGAAGATTGACTCCAAGGTTATGAGGCCTTTTGGTAATTTATTAGTTCTCAACTGCACCACTTGGTCACCATACTACTGATGCAGCTTGTCTTGATTCCTGGCGGAGAACTCATCTTCTTCTTATAGGAAATTTACAATTTTCTGATCATTCTCGAAGACTTGCCAACTTATATTGTTATCCGGAATAGCTGGTCTCATAACCAATTTGATATGAGGCTGAGATTTCTCACTTTTGATACTTTCTACAACATCAAATGCAGCCCCAATTGCTGTTATCCTGTCATCGGCTTCATTCTTTTTTCTTGGGATGGAATTGATGCTAAAAGCTTCAAGATCTTCAATAAGATCCCATACCCGATTTTTGTAGTTCTTCAACAGATCATTTTTTACAGCATTTTTTTCTTTGACTTGGTTTACGATCAGCTCACTATCACCAAATACTTGTAAATTCCTGATGCCTTTCTTCTTTTCCCAGTGCAATCCATGAATTAAGGTTTCATACTCAGCCGTGTTGTTTGAACAGGAAAAATGGAAACAGAAAGCTACGTAATACCTTATACCTTACGGTGAAATGAGCATAGCTCCTCCTCCTACACCTTGTCTACTTCTTGACCCATCGAAGAACAATTTTCATACTTCATTCTTGTCTTTATGATCCAGCTTGGTGATGCTGGGGAGAGGTTGATTCTCTTCATGTAAACAATAAACTCCTAGCGTAGATTATTCTACTTCTTGATAGGGATCAAAAGCATGTATTTTGTTTTCCCATTCATCAAGAGTTAGATCCGGGATACTTCCAACCTTGGTGTCAGCCTCATCAGTGCTAGGGTGATCTTCTTGATCAAATGCTAAGCAATTGGCATTAATCTGACTTGGAGTGTAAGGCTCAATATGGAAGTTTGCAATAGGTTCGGATCTGATTGTGGCCTTAGTTTCGTATCTTGTTCTAAATAGCATGTGTGACCAATCAGTAGACAAATACCCCCCAATCTTGGCTGTGAAGTCCCTTGACAAGTAAAGGACAAAGAGTGGTGGAAGGTCTATGATTGATACATCTTGTAAAATAACAACATTTGGACATGCGTGCAAGGTAAGACTCAAATTTCTAATCACTCCAACTGTTGCTATTGCTGTCCCATCTAGCTGTACCACCCCTTTAGATGTTATTTCATACTGGAGCCCTAGCTGATCAGCTATCTATTTAGGCATTACTGAGCTACTTGCCTCGGAGTCTATCATGCAATTATGTACTAGCTGATTTCCAATGATTAATGAAACATAGAAAGGAGGGGGCTTCAACATTTTACCTTATTGCCCTCCATGAATTCCTTCAGGCTGGGAAGCATTTGTAAGAACATTGTCTTGCATCTGAACCTGCTGATTCGAAGTTGGCCAATCCTTCATGGCAGCTTGCAGCAGATCTCTTTGGCCTGGGATAGATAGGGATTCCCACATTGATATGTTGACGTTTGTCTTCTTCATCTGATCAATGATACTGAATGGTGATGAAGGATCTCTCTGCTATCCCTTGGTTTGCACATTTACTCCTTGCACGTGGGCAACAATAGCTGGCATTTGAGTTGGCCTAGGGGCTGTTCTTAGCTGCCCTTGTGCATTTGAAACTGGACTTTGCTTTCCAATCATTTGTGGAGCAGCGGAAGGTTTTGGATTGGTTAGGGTTAATGGCTGTTCTTCACCCAAATTTCTCCTCTTTGACCTTGTGTTGGTAGTAACACTTTGAGAAACTGCTTGATTCATGCCACAGAAATCTTCTGCTTGCCAGTTCACCAATGTGGTGTCATTTGGGGCTGATTGCTGTTGGAATGTTTCTTGTTGTTGACTGTTTCCTTGACTGCTCTCGCCCTCCACACTAGTAGTTGTCACCATTAGTGCTTGATTGAGAGCACCATTGAAACACATGGATTGGTTATGAGGCTTGTTGCATGGAAAACACCAATCATATTCCTGAGCAATGTTGTTCTGTGTTGGCACTAATGCCTTAGAGGCAGATATGGCATTTGGATTATAGGGCTGGAATGGTCTATTGGCAGGAGGCCTTGTTTGATTCATATTCGCAGCTGGATTAGGTGGTCTTTGTGGTTGGTATGGCTGCCTATTAGGCTGAGCTTGGGGTTGATAAGAAGGTCTGAAACCTTGGGCTTGTTGCCTCTTGAGGGTAACTAGCTCATTGCCTGGGTTTTGCAATTGCTTCATGACCTCTTGAAGCTCATTTGGGGCACTTGGAGATGAAGTGGAAGCTTCATTTGAACTCTGATTTCTAGGAGTGGGAGAGGGAGCCAAATTAGGTGCTTGATGGTGTTTGGGCTCTCTAAACTTGGAAAAAATGGCATGGGAGGTCTAGGGGCAAGTTTGCTAGCTTGGATTAAACAATTTTCAGCCCTAATGGCAATGCTATAAGCCATAGGGATAGTTATGCCTCCCATGGACTGAATCATCATAGAAATATCAGAATTTAAAGCTTTGAGATAGTATAGAAAAGCACCTTCTGCTATTGGCCTGACTGCCATTGGAATTCTCTCCCAAGTTTTTTGAAATCTGAAGTTGAAATTGGTCAGCTGCTCATTGGGAGCCCTCTTGATGGTCGTTAGCTGCTCCAAAAGAGACAAGTTGTCTCCCTTCTCTCCAAATTGCTCATGAAGTGCAATACACAGCTGATTCCAGTTTGTGATAGAACCAGCTCCAAGGCTCCTAAACCATTGTAATGCTTTACCCTTGAAGGAAGATGCCAGTAACTTGACAGCCACTTGCATTTCATTGATTTCATGAATTGCACAAAGGTTAGCAATATCTTTAACATGATCACCTGGAGTAGTCTGATTCTCTCCAGTGAAGTAGGGAATGTTCTTCAAGGCTGTAATAGGAACTGGATGTTGTGCATTGAGAGCAAGTGGGCTGCTACCTGTGAAGTTGACGTAGGGATTGTTCTAAGCTATTCTAATTGGTCTTAAAACCCTTATTGACTGAATGAAAGGCCTACCAGGTGGAGGAGTTGAGAGAGTTCTGTTTGGTGGAGATGGAGACCTTTGAATCCTTCTTCCTCTTTACCTTCTTCTTGGAGATAATTGCAGGTATTCAAACAACACTTCTTCTTCTCCAACTCTTGACCTTGTGGTGATTCTTCTCATGAGTTTTTAGGCCTGCACTTGGAACCAACTGGTTCTTCCCCAGTGGAGTCGCCAGATATGCAAATAATAGCTCTTTTTAAGCAAGAAAAATGCAGCAGATGCACATCAACCCTACTGCAATAAAAATGAGACCTCTAACTCCCACCGGGCATGCCAAAACTGTTGTTGCAGGCTCACAACACCCCTGGATGTAGATCAGGCTTCTAGGTTGATCACTCTAGCATCCAGTGTGATTGCACAACATGGAAACCTCTCTCCAAGCATGGGACTTGTGAAACTGAGAGAGGAATCTCCAGATTAGAGGCTAGTTCCTCAAACTCCTCTGATTTAGATCTAATGCTTGCACAACTATAGAGGTTCAGATCCTAATCCTACTCTAACTTGCAAGGAGACAGGGGTAGTAGTGTGAAAAATTAAAACTAACTAAAGATGGTGATGCACCAAAAGGAGTGGTGAAACATATTTGTCATGCAAATAGACACAGACCAAATTTCACAACATAAAACATACACAGACTGATAAGGTATAATTTAGGATCTGAAATGAAACAAATAATACAAACAGAGGACTGAAACCCATTCACAGAGCTTGCATTATCATTTCAATGTCAAAAACACGCATTACACCCTCAGAGAGGTAAAAGAAAACTATTAAAATCTTTAGAGAGGTCTGATCCTTGCATCAATCACTTGCTGGAGGTGAAAGAAGAAGTCTGCTATGCCCAAAAAATGTTCCCCCCCTTTTAGAAATGAGCCAAATCTGGCTTTTACAGTGCAAGGGTCGAGTCTAGGAGACAGAAACGTACAAAAACATGAGAGCCCATTCCTTCTTGACTGCAGGTGCATTAAAAAAAAATGGGGGACCTTACAAACCCATACCCTATCATTTTTACCAAATTACAAGAGAATGTGACCCATTCTGCATTAAATCTGGTCGCTGAAATGTCACTTCTGGCCATGAACACGCGTCAGATCCATTTCTCAATTTTCTCTCTCTAGAATACACCAAAATTCAAGATTAACCCCAGAATCACGTAGATAATTTCATAATATTTCCGTTGATATAAAGAACGTGCAAATCCGAGCTCTGGATCAAAAGATATGGAGATATGAAGATTTAGGGCACAAAACAGGCGAAACAAATTTTTAAATTTCTTCCCGTGCTCTGCCACCTAGATGACACATGGCATGCATTTATTGGTCGTCAGGGACGCAGGGCAGACCTTTACTTTTAGCTTTTGGGTGAACTTCTTGCCAAATTCTCTAACTCCTCCCCGAGCTCCATATTCCTTGCTCCATAGGACACATGTCCTCTTTTGATTGGCTCGGGCTGACCCCTCAAACCTCGCCCTTTGAATTTTAGACTTTTCTCCTTGTGACACGTGTCATGATTTGGTTGGTCTGTGGGTCTTCCAGCTCTTTCATGTCCACCGCGTCCATTTGTCCCAGATGTCCCAGTGCTGTCTGGGACAAAAACTTCCGATCCACCCGAAATGGGCTTCCCTGTCCCTTTTCTACCGGTGACACGTGGCGTGATATGATTGGCTCTCGGATTTTTCAGCTATCCACGTCTTCCACGTCCCATTGTCTTGGATGTCCCAATGCTAGAGTTCCCCATTTCAGCTGAACTGGCCGGTTCACGTCCTTCACATCTTCTTGTCCCAAATGTCCCAGAGTAGTTAGTCGATTTTCTTCTCCTTCGGCCGAACTAGCTTCCCACGTCTCACGCGTCTCGACGGCCCAGATGTTCCTTTGCTCTGTAGGCTGCCTGGCGGCCTTTTGGCTGATTCGCACCCAGATGTCCCTCACATCCCGACCGTTGCGAGGACTAGCATTTAGCCATTTTTCATGATTTTTCCTGGCCCAAGCTTGTTTTCTGCAACTTTTCACATCTTCTCAGAACTTGCTCTTTTATTCTTCGGCCAGGGGAGTTAGAAAAAATCTGAGCGGACCCTAGAAACATGATTTTTTGCCCTAAATCAATCAATTTGCTTGAGGCTTGAGAATTCAATGCATGTTATCAAAATTTACTCTGGGGGGTGAATTTTGGATAACAGTGCCATTGTCTAGGTCCTCTTACCACTTCAATCACTTCTTGTAAATCTATTCTTCCACTCTTTCCCACCTTAGATCTCGAATCTGTGAAGAAAACTCCTTAAACCCATGCCATAGTTCTTCAAACCCTAGCTGGGATAATTCCTTCATAAGACGGTGCCTTCTCACAACTTCTCTTACACCCGTGAAATACCTTCCTTCTAGTTTGCAAATCCAAACTAGTTACTCACACTCAATCTCTTCAAATTTTTCTTCACACAGATCAATCTTAGAAGCCCTAGTTTGCCAACATGCAAAAGCACTTTTTTCCTCCTTATACGCAAAGTGAATAATGAAATGCCTTGACCCTTTATTTATAATTTTCCCCCTTTTTAAGCATTAAATGCTACTCCACCTACCACCATAGTTTTCATGTTTAATGCAGCTTTTTCAAACAAAGTCTAACTTTAGCACTTTAACTCATGTGCCCAAACCTGTGCAGACAATCTTCCAACCTTCTGGTGTGCAACAAATCCATCTTGACATGAGAATCTTACGCATGCATCACCGGTTCTAAAGGAACTTCTTCTTTCTTGATTTTTTCTCTCACCTACCTCATTTTGCTTATGTACTTTTTCCTCCTTTGTACGCAAGATCTGAAAGTAGCTTTACCTTGACGCCAACCAATTTTTTCCATATTTTATTTTCATGCATCTCTTTTAATATGTCCATTCAACCAGGATTTTTAACACAAAATTCCATGGCACTTTACCCATGCTCTCCTTCACATCAGTCCACCCCACAGTAAAATGATGCATGGTCCTCTGCGCACTCAAAAATCTTCAAAAAGTAATAATGTTATTAGCACCCAAGGTGTAAAACAAAACAACAACTTGAAAGGGAAACACAAGAAAAGAATTGCATAAAGGGAATTCTAAATTATCTAGAAAAACTACCTTATTTACAAACAACAAGAAGCCTTATTTATAGTAGGGCTTCAACCTACTCCCATTGAAGTGTCCAAGAAATTTTTTTCTATCCAGTGCTTATAACTGGCACGCACCTGAATCAAGGATGTACGATATTTTATAGGGACCCAACCAATGGACTTTTAATTTCTCAGGATGGCACAAAAACTTAGAATCATACAGTAAGACCATCTGCCCAACCTCAAAATTCTTGTTTCTGATGTGGCGATAATGCCATGCTTTTTTCTTTACTTCTTTTGTTGTTTGGCTCCACTTGGCTAGTGATCATCTTTCATCTAGTTTCATCAGTTCATCAATTCTATCTTCCAGTGATTTCTCATCAGCCAGCCCTCCTACGTGCGTTATTCATAGAGAAGGTAACATGAATTCAACTGGAAGAACAACTTCTGTGCCAAACACCAATTGAAATGGTGTGGCTTTGTTCAGCCTTTTATAAGTTGTCCCATAAGCCCATAATATGGATGATACCTTGTCATCCCAATCTTGTCTTCCGAAATCCCAAATTTTGGTCATGGTATGACTCAGTATTTTTTTTAATGCTTTCACAGTTCCATTTTCTTGTGGGTGATAAGGGGTATTCTTGTGATGAGCTACCATGAACTCTACTTACAGGATCCTCATGGTCTCATTCAAGAAATGTGTACCCCTTTTGCTGGTTAAAATTAAAGGACATCCATACCTTGTGATAATGTTCTCCCACAAAAATATTTCCGCTCTGGATACTGTGCAGTCTTTAGTTGGGGCTGCCTTTGCCCACCTTTTCAAATAGTCTATGAAAGTGATTACATAGAGTGATCCAGTCCTACGTGCTACTGGTGCAATAGGGCCTACAAAGTCTATTTCCCATTTCTCAAAAGTTTCAGCACTTGGGAAAGGGCACAAAGTCATTTCATCTCTCTTTTCTATCTTTCCAATGCGCTGACAATGGTCACACGCTTTACAATATTCCTTGCAATCCTTATACAAAGTTTCTCACCACAATCCTGCCATTAATATTTTATGTGCAGTGACATCACCTACATAATGTCCACCTGCACTTCCTCCATGTGCTTCCTCTATGATGGTGAGGTGCTCATGCTCTAGTACACACCTATGCGAAAATTCATTATGCCATAAATTTTATAAGTCCCCACTAATCAACATGCAGGGCGCTATGCGTATGGCTAGTTACTTCTTCTCTAATGCTTTCATCCCTTCTGATGCCACATGTTCCTTTAGAAATACTGCAATTTCCTCAAAATCTAAGGGTGTGTGCCACAACCTAAACAGATGTGCGTCTGACATTATCTCTTTAATGCTTTGCATGTACTCCCCTAAATCAATTCTTGACAAAAGATTAGGTCCATAGTTACTCTTTCCTAGCTTCACAACTACCATGAATTCAAACTCTTGGAATAATATCACCCACTGACATATGCACCCTTGTAGAATGGGCTTGTTCACCAAGTACTTTAACGCCATGTGGTCAGTGTAAAACACAAAGGGAGTTGCCAATAGATACTATTTTAACTTGTAAATCACATAGATCATTGACAATGCTTCGTGCTCGATCGTAGTATAATTTTGTTCTGTTGGTGTTAACTTCCTACTTGCAAAGAATAGGGGATGATCAACAATTCCCTCACCAGGTTTTGCAAGCACTTCCCCAATGTCTATTCTAAAGGAATCTACATGAAAACGGAAGGGCTTATCCTAAGAGGAAAAATGTAATATGGGCGTGGTGACAAGCCTATCCTTTAATGTATCAAACGCCTTCTGCAATGCCTTTCCCTAATGGAAGGAACTTTTATGTTTGATAAATTATTCTAAAGGCAAGGAGATCTTGGCATACCCCTTGATGAACTTTTGATAGTAGCCCACTTGTCTAAGAAACCCGTGCACTGTTCTCTAGCTAGTAGGTTCTCCCAATCTCACAATCACAGTAACTTTGGTAGGATCTACTAGTAAGCCCTCCTTACATATGATATGCCCCAATAAAGTTCCAAAGGGGGTAGAAAAGACATAATTATTAATGTTGATGGATATCCTTAACTTCTGAAACCTCTCAAACATCAGCCTCAAATTATCACAATGGTCTTTCACTAGCTCATACACTGTCCAATCATCCAGATAGACCTAAAGAAATTTGTGGATGAAGTCCTGGAATTCTTGTACCACTATGTGTGAGAAAATAGTAGGCACCTTCTTCAACCCAAAGGGCATGACTGTGTATACAAAAATTCCCCATTTAGTGGAAAACGTTATCTTCTCCTGGTCTTCCTTTGCAATCCAGACCTGGTGGTACCCCAAAAATCCATCCGTAAAGGAATAGATTTCACGCCCAGTGACTCCCTCCAAAATTTCTTCAGTGAAGGGGGTTGGAAAAGGATCAATGTCACACACTACGTTCAACTCCCTATAATCTATGTAGATCCTAATTTTCCCATCCTTTTTAATGCTTATTACCATCAAACTTATCCATTCTAATTCTTCCACAACTTGAATGATCGCAAAAGCTATCATTTTGTCTATCTCTTCCTTTACCTTCATGCATAAATTGGGATTCATCTGGTAGGGTCTCTTCCTAACCGAACACGCATCATCCTTCACCTTTATCCTCATTTCCCCCAAGGAATGGTGGACACCCTTAAGCTCATGGTACCCACATGGAAATAAATCCTCTAATTTGTGCAAAAGATCAATGATATTAGAGACCTCCTTCTCTGACCAGTAATCTCCAATGATAGCTTCCTTAGGTTCTTCTCCTGATCTGATGTTAACCTTTTTAGTTTTTAAATGTTCATGGTATGTGCATGCATGAGTATCAGCACTATCCACTACCTCACGCATCCTTATAGAATGGTTAAAATCCAAACTTTCTGCTTCCTCCCCATCAATCACAGAAACAAGTTTTCCTTTTTCTTCTTTCACACACACACGCGCAAAATGATCCTCCTATGTTTCCTCTTCTTCAAAGTGCTCTCCCAAACCTAGCTCACCAAGCAAGTCTAATAGCCTATCTTAAGCCATGGCAATGTCCCCCATGGTAAGGTGCTTAACAACCTACAATACCTTATCAACTGGTGACTTGGTACTTCGGTACTCAAATTTTTGAACTAGGCCAGCCACTAGTTCTTGCCAATTTCTTATTTGGCGGTGTGTCTCAGAATTTATGTACCATGCACATGCATAATCCTGCAATGTAGAATACAGTTTGTGCACCCAGAGGGATGGTGGTAAAGCTTCTGCGCCTTCCCTCCAAGTACTTTCATAGGCTTGGACGTGGAAAGAGGTAAGCTCCTTACCATGGTAGTCTTTGATGGTGGTGGGTGCATTGCTTTTAAAGAAACAAACACATAAGGAAATTATCACTTCATGCCATTCTGATAGATTATCCTGATGTGTCTCCCACCAGCATGCAATAGTACCCAGTAGGACGTATCTTAACCTCCCTCTTCTTTCATTTTCTTCCTTCCACTGGGCTTCCATTCTCTATAAAAAGACCTCAGGGGAGGCCCCTCCTGAGTACTTAGGTAGATCTTTTCCTCCTAAGTGCTTGAATATGCATGCCTTTCTCACCTTTGTCACCGATCCTCTTAAATGTCATCCGATCAATTCGTAGGTCTCGTGTGCCTAATTATCACATGCTATATTGGTGGTGTCACTTACTGACTGAGCATATTCAAACATGATAACTCCATCAATAGGATAGATTATCTCTGGATCCCTGATTGAGCACACATATATTCTATCCAAGACCTCTTCTCCCAAGGGTTCATTATAGGGTATTGACTTCCCATCAGCCAGGGGTATGATGAATCACTCCTCCTCATTTTCAAAGCTGATGTACCCTTTGTTGAACCAAAGATCTACATTGTTCTTATAACACCATGGACATCCAAGTAGTGCTGGGATATTATCTACCTCGGTGAGCACTAAGACTTTGAAGTCCCCAGTAAACTTAGCTCCCTAAATGGTTATAGCCACATCTTTTAAGACACTAATGGGAATTTCCTTTGTTTCATTTACCATATACAACACATTCGAAGATGGCTGAAATGTAGGCCTTCCCATCTGATGCCAAGCATCCAGTCTGAGAACATTGACCTCCGTGCCTATGTCAATGAGGATATTACTTAGCACCCATCCATCCACTACTACATTCAATATGATCTCCCTATCATAGTCAAGGCTGTGAGGGGGAATTTTTGCATGCAGGACATGCCTCTCGTGCTCTTCTCTAGTGCATGGTACCTTCTCCCTCTACCATGCTCCTAGCAAGGGAATAAAATTCTCTTGCCTTAGCATTTTACATACTTCCCTGACCTCATCCAGGTCATCTCTTAGTGCCATGACCTTCCTCTTTTACTCATCCCTCCTAGACTGCTCCTTTAGACACTAGATTTCTCCTTGTAAACTCCAAATGACATCCATGGTATCTTGGTATACCTACTTCTGATGAGAAGGATCTGGGTACTTTCTATGCACCACTTCCTCTCTTGAAACCAGGGTCCTCTACCTTGGTATTTCCTTTGCATGTGTGGCCTCTTCTCTTATTATTACTAAAATAGGTTCCAAGCCTGCATCACATGTCACCTGTAGCATCCATTGTGTTTCTATATTCTTAATGCTTACCATTGCAACGCCCTTGTCTTTCCATTGCTGTTAATTCATGTGCTCAAATAACTCAAGGCACTCCTCATACTTGTGTTTATTCCTACACCATGAGCACTATAATAGGTCTGGGCACTCTCGTTTGTAATGTTCTATAGACCCAAAATTAAAATAGGTTACATGTGGGAACTCACTTCTTCCTCCTCCATGGTTACCATGACCACAGAATCCTCCACAAAATCCCCTTCCATGCACACCTCCATCTGTGCACTCTTCATAACGACAATCATCACCTTTAGAAGTACTAGAAATGTTGGTTTGGCACACCCTATGATTAATGACCTCATGCATCTAATCAATAATCCTACAATCCTTAGTATCATGGGCTGTAGAGATGAAAATATTATAGTAGCAAGATACATTCTTCCAGATTGCATGCTGTAACAAGTAACACCTGCTTGCATCATGGTCTCGATGAAAAATCTCACAATCTACTATCATGGCATGTACTGTCCTCTAGGAGAAACTATCCTTGAAATGCCCCTCTACTTCACAATCTGTACACCATAAACCACTATGATTCTCATGGGCTGAGTTCACAGACAAGTTTTCTAGTTTCTTATCCATAGCAACAATCTGAGCTTCCAAAAATGGGCTAATACCAGTGTCAACACTGCCAATAGCCTCGGTGTACGTAGCAGCTTCTAGTAGCTTGCACAGGTATGTGAAATTATTATGAGATAAGGCCCTTCTAAAAGGTGTGATCAACCCCCTAACAAACCACTAAGCATGTTATGAAGGGTGAATATCATATGATAATTTAGACAAGATAGTTTTAAAATGCACATCATACTCCCGCACATTCTCTGCCATTCCCTGTTGAATCTCCTTCAAGGTGCTGATGCTCTTCTATTCATACTTAGGGATGTGGAATTATTGCAAGAATGTGTTCTTTAAAGTAGTATAATCCACCATTGTTTGATGAAGGTCATATTTCCTATACCAGCTATGCGCGAGCCCCTACAATGTTGTTGTAAATTGACTAGCCTTCCACTCTGAGGTTTTGATCCCCTTTGCACGCCATACCAACTCACACTTGTGAACATGATTTGTAGCATATTCAATACCTCTGTAATCTAGCAAATGTAAAGACATCTCAAAGAAGACTTGAGGGGGTGGCTAGGGCCCTTGTCCTCTTGAGCCAGAGCCTTAGTTTCCTCTGCTGCTAGATCCACCAAGTTCACCATATCCTATGCCTCCTAAGCCACCAAATCCACTAGAACCACTAGGTCCTATTCCTCCTGACCCACCAGAACCACCAAGTCCTATAGTAGTAGTGCCAAGTGTCCCCAAGGTTCCACTGAACTGTGCACTGACAGTATTTGATAATGCCCCACTACCACTATTGTACCCCGCACCACTCCCAGATGTGAGACCAAAGGCTTGTATACTTTATCCTTGTCCAAAGAATCCTCTAAATACTAGAATATGTGTAGCCATAGAAGTGGGAACTGAAAAATTATACCTCCTAGGCACAGATCTATCACTTCCACTATTACCAATTGCATCAATGATACTCCTTCCTTGATCTAGAAAACCAAGCGTCAGGGTTTGGTCATTGGGTGGGTTCAAATATGTGCCAATGACTCTTCTCTCTCTATGCAAAAAACTCTGATCAGAAGATGAAGGGGTCTCTCTTACGTGCTTGCCAAGATGGGGTAGCACAAAATTCTCAGGTTTCATGTCCTCCACGTGAACCTCAACTCCTTCCCGTAATGTCTGCCTCCATAGATCCATCACACTTGTAGCCTCATGTCGTCTAGTAATCTCCCTTTCATGTGCTTCACTATACTTGAGCCGTATCTCCTCCCTTTTCTTCTCTTTCATAATATATGACATCTTCCTCCACCATAGCTTCCTTTCCCAATGCTTAGAATGGTTTAGCCGGCCATTGGAAATGCCTCTAAACTCAAAGTAACAATCAAGATCTTCATTGCCAAAGGGATAGCACATAGAAATGATCCTTTAGGCTCCTACATAAATTCAAACTCAGTAACTTCCAAGAAAGAATATGTGGAGATATCATACTCCATAGTGTAGATAGCCAACACACCCTCCCATCAATGATCCACAGCATGAGTCCACATTAGATCTACATCTTGCAGCCTCTAGTATTCTTCTTAGGTCCACGCATGTGATATAGAATACCAGCTTGATCTAGATGCATATGCTGAGAGCCATTCATATAGTTCCACTGGGAAACAATAAAAAAAAATTCATATAAATCATGGTAGAGGTTCTCTTCTACCCACCTACATGCATTAAATTCAGGTCCAATGTTGAATCTCTGAGAAAATTCATCCTCTATGCTCTTGAACCATGATTCAACACTTTCCAGATTTAACGTTCTATCATTACTCATTACCCATATCATGATGTATGCCATTTCCCACTACAACTTTGAAAAGAGGTCCCAACAATGGAACCAAAATGTAGTAATTTTTACCCCCATCAAAAAAGAAAGGAACCCCATGTGCATCGACCTATCACTCAGCGGGTGTTGGGCGCTCACCCAAGGCATGTGTGGGTGTTGAGTCTCTATTTTATGTGAGTTTAGTGGGAAACATCATCTATGGTCCGTGTTTAAGAGATTTAAAAGGAAGTAAGACATACAAGCAGCATAGAGATTAGAACGGATTCTAGATCCTTGCAGTCATTCGAGACAAAAATTGCTTAACAAATTATATAACTTATCCCAAAATAGAAAGAAGTTGTACAAGTATCCATACTTAGTCATAAACATAAATGAAAAAGAACTATGAGAAATATGTATGCATCAGAATCATCAATGTTCATTTTCATATAAGCTGGTAACCTCATTACATTCATGGAGCCATTACAGAATGTCACAGAGAAGTAGACCATAGTCATGCATTATAATAGGAATCATATGGCTAGGCTCTCAAAAGAAATTTATAATCCCCATACCCTTGATACATCCTTTCCAAAGCACAATTACCCAAACTAACAAAGTTCTTTTAGTATTTTTGTAGAGCTCTACCCTCTGTCTATTTCTCTATATCTTTACTTCTACAGGTGCTTGTATATATAGCCTTTCTAAACTGATAAATCATCCTCCATTGGCCTCAGATCCGATGCCAAGTGTCTGAATGTCGTCCTCCATGTGAGCATGCTCCTCTAGGTCTGAGCTTTCCACTTTTTACCATGATGTGTTTCTAGAAGCTTCTACTGTAGGCATGCTCCTTCTTGGGCCAACCTGTCGCTAGGTTGGCACCTTATCCACTCCACATGTGCAGTCAGGTCATGTTTTTCACGTGTTTTTCCCAAAATTCCCAATATGGCTAAGTCATGAAACCTTGGTTCTGTTCGCGCGTGCACCATAGGTTTCCTTAAACCCTTCCTTAAACCCTGCCCTGCACGATTTATCCTTTTATGCCTTTCTTCAACTAGGCCTCGCATGCTTATGTGTCTTTTTGTAGTTAGCCAATATTTTAGGTGCCCAACACTTTTCCTTGATCCAAAAATAAACAATAACTCCAAAATTTCTTTGACTATGCACAGACTTATTTTATTATCCCATGGAATACCTTGGATTCCACAAAGTTTAACTTTGTTTCACAACTTTTCCTTATATTGTGTATCTCTCCCTATGTTCTATGGCTAGCTTTCTATGAAACTTTCTAGAAATTTTGCACCTTAGTTCACTTCTCACAGTGCCACATAGTCTTTAAATTTGTTCTCATATTTTCTTTGTTCCACATACTTTCCCTTATTTCCCCCACTTTAAATATTTATAACATTCCCACACTCTGCTTTACCTTGTCGTGTAGTGTATGTGTCCATAAATTTGTTCATTTATTATGCAGACTTGAAAAGCCATGGAACACTACACTTTATTCATTCTTTGGAGTAATAACTTTCCTTTTTTCATGTTTTAACTTTCTTTCTTCCACTTCATGGTGTTACGTGACACTTTTTCATGTTTCGTAACTTTTTCTCTAATGAATTTCTTTTTGTTACACAAATTTTACAAACTTTGTAAAACATAAAAAAATTCCAATTTTTTGGAATACTATGTTCACTCAAATCTATAAAATACTAAATTTTACAAACTCTGTAGAATATTGAAGATTTAACTTCTGTGTAATACTAACTTTTGCAATCTCTGCGGAACACTAACTTTTCCATTTCCATTAAAGACTAAGATTTCCATTCCTATGAAAGAATAACTTTTCCATTCTCATGAAAGACTAACTTTTCTACTCATTTCTGCAAAACACTTCTCTTATGCCTGCAATTCTATGAAGCACTTAGCCTTTGTCTCATGGGTTAGGTAACCCAGAGAACAGTAAGTTCTGAATTTCTGTGGAACACTAAGTTCCTTTGTCACATCAAGATTTTCAAAAAGAAGTGCATAAGTCCTTGAACATTCTAAACTATGAAACTTTTTATGTGATATGAATAAATAATTTGAAAAATATTTGAGACACTACAACACACAAGTATTCAATTTGTAACTAGTGAACCAAAAATAAGTAGGGTGCTTATTTTGTCAACATTTCTGGTGATTCAAAGGGGTCATCTTTATGCTATGTGTGAGAAAAAATTTCCTTATGCATCCATTGGGCATGGAGTCATTATATAAAATTAAAAAATCCTTCTTAGTCTTTCCAAAATTCTATCATTTTTTACAAGAAAATTGTAATGGCCTAGAAACCACCTTGTGCCCCAGGATAATTATCACTTTCCTTGATCCCAATTTCTTCTTCCTCTAAATTTCCAACTAATTTGTAAATATGTTCCTCAATACATGAAATTCTAAACCATTCTAAAACAAATCCACCAATTATTCAAAATGGAAGCATAAGGTGTATGAGGAAACTGGTTTTCTTAGTAGATAGATAGGTAGATTTGAAAGATGCATGTACATGCTCGAAAACAACTGAACTAAAATATCAACATTATATTGCCTGAAAATTGAGATATCTGACCATGGTGGTTCAAGGTGACAAAAAAACCTCCACCAAAAAAATTCTTGGTAGTTTAGACTTGACAAAAATAGGCAAAGTGACTAAAAACCCATAGTCTAAAATGAGGGCCAAGAAGACACTAACAACAAAAATGAAGAAAAAAATAGAGTTGGGAAAGGAATATATTTACAACTATGTATAAGGGGGAGAGAAACTTATAGAAATAAGGCTTGAGGAAGATCTCATTGACTGGGATAGGAAATATTTTACCATTTATTCATGCTAATTCAAAAGCATTACTCTCCTTGATCTCCCCAACCTTATAAGGGCCACTCTAAATAGCATCAAAATTATTATGTTTTACTAGCTTAGAGTGGTATTCATCCCATTCTAGGACTAATTCTCCTTTGAATGGATGAGGGTAGGATTTACTCTTAAACCTCTTTTGTATAGATTTTTGGTGGTCTTCCAGTTTATGTCTAGCTTCTTCTAACTTAAACAACTAGGCAATCCTTATGGTTTTTATGTCATGATGCTCTTATTTAAATTGATGAGAAAAATTTATAGATGGGATTTGAAGTGAGATGGGAAACCTAACTTATCTCCCATATACAATCATGAATGGAGAGTTCCTAATAGATATCTTGGGTATGATTCTATCAGCCTAAAGTGTTGTTCTTTTCTTATTGTGCCACTACCTCTGATTTTCTTCCATTGTTATCTTCATGATTTTGATCAAAATTTTGTTGGAGGATTAAACAAGGACATTTACTTGAGGATAATAGTTTTAATATATCTTCAATTAAATACCATATCTCAAGGAAAACTCAGTCACTTTGGCTCCAATGAAATCCTTGAAATTTCATATATAACTATGTGGGGAACTCTAAATCTAGTCACAATATCTTCTAGGGAGTCTATGATGAAAATTTTAGTTACTTATTTGAGAGGTAAAAACTCCACACACCTTTTAAATTAGTTTGTGGTAATCAAAATCCAATGATGAACAACACTCGAAGGAGGGTTCACCATACTAATGAATTCTAAACCATATTGAGATAAGGGTTGATCAAGAACAATGGGTTGAAGTGGTAGGGATGAATTCCTATTTCTAGTAACAAAAAAGGATCATTATTTATATCTCCTTATCCATTTATAACAGTTTGAAAACAAATTTGGCCAAAAATATCCAACCTTCAAGATCTTGGTTACAATAGTTTGAGGAGAAAATTTTCAACCAGAAAATCCTACACGTAACTCTCTGATTACTATCTCAACCTTTTCAGGTTCCACACATCTCAACATCACATTGTCAATGTTTATATTGAAAAGGAAACCTTCAAACATCTCATAGTTAAGGGCCTTGAATCTAAATTTCCTCGTATGAGTTCTATTAAAAGTGTTGGGTAGCTTTCCAGTCTGATGGTATTCAATCATATTTAGAAAATAATCATTTTTCAACACTTCCCCCTACTGTAACTTCTGTTGACTAGACATAAAATGATTCTTGTATGAGCCCTTCATTTTTAGATAATTTTTGACACAATTCTCCACCTCTTATCATATTCATGGACTTTATTTCAATTTCAAACTTCATGATTTTAATAATCCAAGAATATCTTTCATCAGTTATTTCAATGCTCATAGTGTACTACTTGATGCTTGGATGAGTAAAAAAGACTCTAATCTTATTGTTGGACACCAAGTGTTTAAAATTTTTAGAGACCTTAAAACAAAAAAAATTGTTTTAAAAAAATTTATATTTAAGCTCATAATATTTAAATGTCTGAATTGTAAAATCTATTGGTTGCTCCAATCCTTCTTGATTTTTTTGGGTTAAGATGTCAACATTGTTTCTTTCCCCTCCAAAGGCATTTATAATAAAATATTTTTCAAAATCAGGGTTGATGAGAGTGGGAGCTTGAGAAGTAGCCTATTTTATCTTTTCAAAGATGATCTTGGCCTCTTTTTTTTATTGGAAATCATTACCTTTCTTAAGAATCAATGTGATGGGCCTTACCAACTCAAAAAAGTTAGTGATGAACTATCTTATGAAATTGATCTTCCCCAAGAAATACTACAACGATTTTTTGGGTTGGGGAAGAAATAGAGCCAAAATAGCTTTAATTCTATCTAGATCAATATCCAAACAAATTTTATACACAACATGTCCCAAAATCTTACCCTTAGGGACAATAAAGATACATTTCTTTAGATTTAAATATATACCAAAATCCATGCATCTACTAAAAAATGTGCTTAAGGTGTATTAGATGATCTTCTTCTTTTTTTGAAAAATAAAATATCATCTAAATAGATAAATTTTTTTTCACTAATTAGCCCTTTAAAATATAAATCCTTTTCTCTTTGAAAGTTAACACTAACATTATATAGTCCAAAAGGAATTTTTGATAAGAAAAAGTCCCCCACTTGGTAGTGAAATATGTTTTATATTGGTTAGACTCTTTGATAAGGATTTGATTATAACTAGAGAACCCATACAAAAGTGAAAATATCTCATCCCTTGCTACTGACTACAATATTTTGTCCATGGCAGGTAAAGGGTAATGATATTTTATAGAGAATTTATTGAGGTCTCTAAAATCTACACATATCCTCATTTCTCCATTCTTCTTCCTATCAGGGAAAAAGTTTACAACCCAAGATGAGTGTTTGATGGGGAAGATAATTTTAGCTTTAATCAATTTTCTCAACTCATTTCTCATTAATGGTTTGATTTTAGGATTATCTAGACTTTAATTTTGTCTCACTATTTTGATTTTAGGGGAAAATTAAATGGTGTGTCTAATGATTTTAGGATCATAGCCTTTAAGGTCATCATAATACCATGCAAAAATGTCATCATATTCTTAGCAAAATTGGATAAATTTAGACTATTGCTCATATGTACAAACCTTTCCAATCTTTATTTGATTTCCATCAGAGATAGACAAATCATGATAGTCCTCTTCTTTGATTTTCAAATTCTTCTTCTTCCCTTTATATCGATCATCTAGGTTGAACATGCTTTCCAAAGTGATCAAACCCTTAGGTAGCTTGTTACTTTTTAGTTGAAGGATTTGGTCACCATAAATTTCTTATAACCTTGGTTGCAAAACCCAAGAAAAATTATCTTATTACTGAATGAAGAGGAAAATATATTCATCACTACAAAAACATGCCAATGGCAGCCATTTTTTGGAATTTCTAGTCTAATTACCAACTTTACATGTTGGTCTACAATATTCATGATATATTTAGAAAGATCAAATTGAGATCCAATATAATAAATATTATATTCATACACATTATAATATGTTGAGAAAAATTGAAAATTAATGGCATAAAAATATTTTAGGAGGTCCCAAAATATATGTTTGAAGGATCTAAGGAGAGGGATATTGTTTTAATTGAAATTTGCAACAGGAAATTTTACAATTTTTGACAATGACAACAACACCTCTCTGTCAAAAATTTCAAGTTTTACCTTTCCAAGACACCCTAGGTTTACCCATCCTCAGCACTGGCCTTACCAAGTTAGTCTAATGACCTCCTAGTGGATGTTAACTCAGTAACCTAGGTGAATTGAGAAATTCAAGTCAATCCCCCTATGTGATTTTAGGAGTTCTTGAAGAAAGAAAATTTTGGGTAGTTGTGGGAAGGGCTACCACTGGCCTTCCCATGACTGGTGGAACCCCCTAGAGCAGAATAGAGGATAAAATTTCAACATGGAGATGAAATCAAGTTCTAAAAACATCAAGGAATTGATTTTGTATGATTCATGAGATATTTGGAGGAGTTGGGGCAGATTCATTAGAAACAGGGGTTCTTAAGCCTAGGCAATGTTATTCAATTTTACACACATGAAAAAATTGGATAACATGGTCCTATTATGTTAAAAATGAAATGTTAGTCCCAAGGACCCACTTTCAATCATTATCAAGATAAAATAATTAAAATAATAGACTAATCATGTTAAAGAGATTTACCATGTCTCTATGATCCTTAGTTTCCAAAAGAAACTAAGGGAGGTCTTAAGTTTTAATAATAGGTGGGGAAATGCCCCAAAAGGGTCTTTGAGATCAATTAAGTCACTGATCATCCCAGTGAGTGACTCAGTGAGCTGATATCAAATATAAGGTCGAGTTGGAGCTAGGTTGTATTAGCTCGGTTAGGCTAATTAACATAGGTTTGTATTAATTTTCTGATGTAACCAAATCAGGTCATAGAAATAGACATTAAGCCTAAGCACAAGAAGCTCATGATGGAATCAAGACATAGCTCGGTTTAGAGCTCAACCCCGCTGAATCATGAGCTAAAGAGCCATATCACTCAGTGGCATATAGGAATGATCAAAGGGAGTGGATCGAACCATGGATCAAATCAGTGTGGGGACAAGTTGTAATGAGCTCACAAACAAGCTCGTATGGCTTGAGGTCTTGTTACATGGAGATACTGTGTAATTCACAAGGGATGGTGATGAATGATGTGGATCAATGATTCATGGACTGACTACAGTGAGTTTCTTAGGCATAAGGAGCTCAAAATCACATGAAGTGGTGATCCTATGGAAAAATATAACTTTCTCAACAAGATAACTACGAGGTCAACAAGGTAGATTAAATGAAGATGGGTTAGTTAGCTCTTCACAACTAGAATCTGTGTGAAGGAGTGGATATTTTCTCATCTGAGTCATTCTTAGAGCTCTTTCGAGTTGAAGGTAAAAAATGAGTGAGAAAGCAAAGAAGATCATGTGTATATTTAATTTTCAAGATTGTTGAGCTATTGCCTAGTTCATTGTAGCTTGGTGGTTAATTTATAGAAAACTCAACATTGACGAGTCAGAAGTTGATCCATCTGAGTAGCTTGGGTGGATTTATTACTGATATTGACTAGAAAAACTAATCATGCAAGAGATAGCTCGATTTGAGTTAATGGATGAATGATGTGACTGGAGCTTGGGCTCGCCACATAAGGAATCATGAGCTAGGAATTACAGCTTGTAAGTTTTAGTGCAGGGATTATAATGAAGATGTTGAGCTAAGTTTCAGGGAACCCTCTGGTTGGTGTTAAGATATGAGCTTAGGTTTGATCTTGTAGAAGAGCTTGGCATTTGTTTTTGATGTTCTTTGAGGGACAAGAGCTTAGGGTCAAGCTCGAGATCAAGTCAATGCATAAATGTCTCAAGGAAAACTCGGTGATTAAGGTCGCTCAACTGAGCTAAGTGAGTTGGGAAAATTGGTAGGAGACAACCGATTTTGGTAGCATAAGAAGATTGATGTTTTGAGATCCATATTGAGCTTAGTTCGCGAGACGTGAAGCATCAAAATATGATGATGGATGAATAATTCACAAACCGAGTTGGGAAACAATACAGACTGGGTCAAAGGAATTCAGTTGTAGAGATTGAAAGAATGAGCTCAATCAATGGTGAGGATTCGGTGTGAGGTGGTTTGAGAAGAGAGAGTTTTATGTCAGTTAAGTGTGAAAGGTAAGTCATGGAGTGAGTCCAAAGTAGGATGACTCAGCTAGAATCAACATGGGAGAGTGCGAATAGATTCGAAACCAAGTGATTTGATCAACGCCGGATTATAATGGAGTTTTGAATCGTTCGTTATTTCAAAAGTGAGATATGGTCCTAGGTGAGTTGGTCGAGCTATTCTACCAAATCAATGAGCTCAGATTCTATTGCATTCATGACTGAGTGATTCATTGAGTTAGAAACAAGAGTGATGGATTTTCTTAGATGATTTGGGTGAGTGCATGCAAGAGATAGTGAATAACTTAGTGGGGGAGTTTCAAGACTTTGTAACCATGGCAGAGATAACACCTTGATAGGACAAGCTAATAATTCCATGTGGGAAAATTTCATCCTGATCACCAAGTGGGAATTTTGGGATGGAAAAATAACATAAGACTTCCACATGAGTGGGTCACTAGAAGGATCAGAAGATGTTGGAAAAATTAGAGGAGGTGGTTGATGATCGAGTCATGGCAAGTGAATCACCATGTAAATAGGTGAATAAGGAATACCGTCAAAGGTGGAGGATCGAGTAAAATGTCGAGTGGTGCAGAAATGGAGGTTGATGCATGGAGATTGAATGCATCACAAAGGGAGGAATTCCAACCATACATGAGTCATTCAGCATTGAGTTTCAAAATGAAGAGTTTCTCGGTGATGAGCACGTTAAACAAATCCTGTGGAGGCATGTGAGGAGTCATTGCTGAGCTAAAATCTCGATGCACATGACCGAGCTACTTTGTGAACAAATGCATGTCACCAAAAGGTGGTTCAACAAGTTGACAGAAGGGTTTTGAACAAAACATTGAAGATATATTAGTAAAGTGAATAGATAGTTCTCGCCAAATGGGAATCAAGACCGAGTTGATCCGAGCTAGTGGGGATTTGAGTGACGCATGATGATCCAGCTTGAAGTGTAGATTAGTTTAGCAACTTTCCCATTGATTTAGAATTCAAGAGGTGTCAAAATTTCCCAAGCCACTCGGAAAAGTTGAAGGTGAAGAACTCGATAAGATTGGGCATGCTAACACTGAGCTGTGAGAGTAATATCTCAAGGAGGTAGTAAGCTTGAATCAAGCTTAGTTTTGAGTCAGATCAATGAGGATTCGTGGGTTGAGTTAATACCGAGTGATTTTGGTCAAAGCACGATGGTTTTTTAAATTAAAAGATGTCAAGTTATTCGATGATAACGAGCACATGATGAGGAACTTGGTGGGATCATGAAGCCGGGACAAGCATGAGTCGGCTGAGGCCATGATGAAAATAAATCGACATTGGAAAAATATCGTGTGGAACATGAAGAGATCGAATCGGTGAACCGAGTTGAAGGCGAGATAAAATGGTAAAGGTACAGATGAGTTTGGTAAAATAATACAAGAATGGAGAGGTGGAACATACTTGGGGTGGTCAAGCCATTGTAATGATGCATTACTCGATGAATCAGATCGAGCTATTCAAATTTCAGTTCGGTGAGATTAAGCATTGGTAAAGGGGATTCCTTCGATAATTTGGTGATCTAATTTGAAGTGTCATAAAAAGTGCTGCATGATTGTAAACACCTTGGCGATAGGATAACTTGGTGATCCATGTATATTTTCTTGCATCCTTATATGAGCTTGGCGTTCATACAGTGAAAATGAACTCTTGGATGGAGCTTGGTGTAAAGACCAAAAACTCATTGATGATGGCTCGGTTCGACAAGAGGAGCTCAATGCGGAATGGGATTTCGGCTGTAGTGAATGATGGAGGAGCTTGATTCCAACTCAATGAGTTGGATCGGTGAGCAAACCACCGAGTTGGGCTATTTTTAGCTTATTCACATGGATTTCCCCCTTGTTTGAATGCAAATTGGTTTTTTAGGGGGCCCACTAAAATGTAATTAAATTAATATTTTTATTTTAATATTTTAATAATAATATTTATTATTATTATTAAAATATTTTATTAAAATATTCCTTTAATTAATTAAGAATATTAGGTCAACAGGACATTAATGACACATGATGGAAGCTTCTTAAGTGGTTCAACTAACTTTGTAATAAATGAACCATCATGTACCTTTAATTTAGGAAGGAATTTATTACTTCTTTCTTTTCTCACAATTTTTTTTTATAAATGTAAGTTGGAAGCTCATTCTAACAGGTTGGATAAGTTAAAAAGTTAGACATTTTCCACATTTTTCAAGAATCCTCTCTTGTGTAAGCTATTTGGTTGTGGATTGGGGAACTTTCAAGCCTCTCTTCCAAGATTGTAATGGAAACTATTCCTCTTCCTAATGTAATGATGCATTGTGCACATTGTTGAAGTAATAAAAGTGTTTGTTTTGTGACTAATCTTATTCCTTTCATCCTTCTATACTTATTTTTGCCTTTCTCATGCTTGCAAGTAAATTGTGCAAATTCAAGTTTCTATTACAGGTTCTTAGAGTTTCATGCTTATCAAGTGGTGGAGTATTACATGCAGTTGAGTTGTGGTGCTTTTCCACCCTTCTCAAGTTCATCCTTCTTCATTAGAATATTGATAGATTGTTTTGTTTTCTTGATTTTAAAAAAGGGAACACATGCTTCCTAGCTTGTGGTATTTTGTTACCCTCTCTAAGTTGTAGTAGGGGAAGTTGACTTGTGGTGCACAACACCCTCTTCAAATTAATCCTTCTTGAGTCTAGAAAAACCTTTTATTTTGTGCATCACCATCCCTATTATAGTTTGATTTCTTGCAAATATCTCTCCCTAAAACCCATGAAAATGTTAGCATAGGTATAGATAACCATTTTATTGAAAATGTTAGCATAGGTCTAGGTTCACCTCAAGCCCAAGTCCCACAACTTGAGAGGTGATCCCATGTTACCCAATTACACCGAACTTCCTGCTCACATTCTATCCATTCGGAGGGTATAGTGATTTAGATATAATAGGTAGTACACAAGGCCAAAAAATCAACAAAGTTTTGGAAAGTGATTCCAAGAGCTCTCGAAGGAGTTAGGAGCTAAATAAGACATCTTTGGAATGGGAATTCATATATTTACAATATGGCGAAATCATATTTTTCACAACATTTTGGAGAAATAGGTATATAGCTAGGTTTTTTTCATATTCAGTTAGAAATCTAGAAAAAAAAATTGATTTTTAGGGCATAAATGGAGGAATAAAGTTATGAGACCCACATCATTGGATTCATAAGTTAATTTTCAGTCAAATTCATATAAAAATGTTTCCAAAACATTCCATTGAGGGCTCAATTTATTGTCATTTCGAGTTGTCCTCAAGGTAAGAGTTCAAGAGTTAGTCAATTTTCAAAGAGGACAAGTGTCAGCTCCAAGAGCCTCACACATTTTGATGTCCCTTTTGTCCCTTAAGAAAAGGGACATAGGGGATAGTAAATGTTGGGGTTAGTAAACTGTTTGTATAGATAATACATCAGATCTAAACATACATGCAAATAAAAATGGATATTCTACTAGAAGAATATATATAACAAGAGATATAAATCAACACCAGATTTAACGTGGTTCACGCAGTGTGGGATACGTTCACCAAGAAACAATCCAATATATTATCCAAATCTTTCACAAGATATACAATGAATATTTGAAATCTTCCACACCTCTCAGATGTGCAATACTATCTTACTCTCAAGTTTTTGCTTCTTCACCAATAATTCTCTCTCTCATAATTATTCTCACAATAATCATCAAATTTTGCAAGTTATTCTTAATTATTACTTATAAACCCTATATTTCATGCTTATATAGGCATCTAAAAACTTAGGGCACTTAGCCATGAAATTGCAATAAATATATCTACTTTAATACAAAAAATAGATCTAATTCCCGTGAATTAATTAAAACACCCACACACAGGTAACTGATGCCCATTAGCCCTAACCGATGTCAGTTCCTCCTTTCCTGACTGATGCTAGTCCCTCCATAACTGATTTCAGTTACTACATTTTTTAGCAAGTTTCATATTGCATGCTAATCTGAAGTAATTGAGCTCCATAACTCAATAATCTCCCACTTCGAGATTAATTATTGTACTATACCTGTACAATGTTATTCTTGGATCCTTCCTTATCTTTTTTTCTTCCTCTTCAAGTATCAAACTCAAATATCAACAAAAGTGGATGTAGCTCCAACTTATTCTTTGATAACAACTTCGTTACCATATCCGTAGGGTTCTCACTCGTATGAATTTTTTCCAGATTCAACTGCCCATCCTCCAATACTTGTTGTATGAAGTGATACCTCAACTAAATGTGTTTGTTCTTGAATGAACCACTAAGTTATTTTCCAAATGAATTGCACTCTAACTATCACTAAACAATTTGAAATCATCTTGCTTCTTTCCCAACTCTTTCATGAACCTACTCATCCATATCATCTACTTTCTATCATGTGTAACTGCAACATACTCTACCTCTATAGTAGACAAAGCCACAACCTTTTGCAATCTTGAAATCTATCTAATTGTCATCCTGCCTACTATGAAAATATATCCAATAGTGTTCCTCCTACCATCCAGATCTCCAGCTATATCTGAATCAACATAGCCACATAATGAAGTATATGAACCTCTATAACATAAATTCATGGTGGACATCCATTTAAAATACTTTAGTATCCATTAGACTATTTTCTAATGCTCTCTACCTGAATTGGTCATGTATATACTCACAAATTCCACTACCCGTGCAATGTCTGGTATGGTAAAAACCATAACATACATGAGACTCCCAACTGCTAAAGCATATGACACTCGTGTCATGTACTTGACCTTATCATGTGAGATGGACACTGATCTTTTCTCAATTTGAAGTTTTCAACCATAGGTGTACTAACAGGTTTTGAATTCTGCATCTTGAACCTTTCTAACACCCTCTAGATATAATCCTCCTGAGATAAATATAATTTCTTGTTCTTCCTGACTCTGTGTATTTGCATGCCAAGGATTCTTTTTACAGCTCCTAAATCCTTCATAGAAAATGTGTTAGCTAGATTTCCCTTAAGCTCACCAATGTCTTATATACTAGATCTTGCAATAAGCATATCATCCACATACAACAACAAAATAATATAGCTCCCATTTTCAAGTTTCTTGAAATATACACAATGGTCATATTCACATCTCAAGTAACCATGCTCATGCATAAAACTATAAAACCTCATGTACCATTTCCTTGGAGCTTTCTTGGGCCCATATAGGCTCTTTTTCAACCTGTACACTAATTTCTCCTTACCCTTGACTTCATACCCAAACAACTGCTGCATATATAACTCTTCATCTAAATCACCATGAAGGAAAGTCATATTCATATCTAGTTTCTCTAAATGTAAATCATTTACTGCAACTAAACTCAATACAGTACGAATAGAAGTCATTTTAACAATAGGAGAAAATATTTCACCAAATTCAATACATGCTTTCTGTGCAAATCCATTTACTACAAGCCTTCCTTTGTACCTTTTATGTCCACCCTCTTCTTCTTTTATCCTGTAAAACCACTTGTTCTATAATGTCCTCTTACATGCTGGCAAATTAAACAAATCCCAATTCTGGTTCTATTCCAAAGAGTCCATCTCCTCATCCATGTCATGCTCCCACTGGACGTGGGTCTCATCATGTATTTCTTCTTAGAAAATATTTGGTTCACCATTATCAGTCAATAATAAATCAAATAGAGAAGGTGTAAATATTTCTGGAGGTTTACTTAACCTTTGTAACCTTCTCACAGGATTTTGGGGTACTGGAGGCTCATTATGGACCTCCTAGACATTTGTATCCAAATCTGTCAGTGATCGACACCAGTCACCTATAACCAACGTTGGTTATGTTAACCAATTTTGGTTCGCATATTCTATAAATGATACCAGTTCTGCTGACCAATTTTAGTTAGGGGTCAACTGACACTGGTTAATGTGTAATCCTATCAGTATTAATTTTAAATCTGAGAGTTCATTTTCATTCACAAACTTTTCTACCGGTTCGTCCTTAGGTACCAAAATTTGATCCTTGTACATTCTCTTTTCATTCCATTCAATATAATGACTCCTAATAATTTTAGTATTTTCTAAATCTAAAAAATGAAATCTGAAATCACCAGATCTATAACCAATGAAAGTGCATCTCTTGGATTTTACATCCAACGTTTTTCTATTTTCCTTATCAATATGCACAAAATCTTCTGAACTAAAAAAATTAAGAAAAGAAATATCTACCTTTTATGGTCCAAATTTCCTCTGGTATTCTTCCATTTAGTGAACTTTAAGACCCATAGTTAATCAAATAATACGTTGTATTAACTACTTCTTCCAAAAACTACAAGTGCAATCCAAAATGTATCCTCATACTTTTAGCATGTTCCATGATTGTTTTGTTCATTTTTTCAGCAACACCATTCTCCTGTGGTGTTCTTGAAACCGTTATTTCTCTACGTATCCCATTCGCTGAACAATAATAATTGAAATCTTTACTATAGTATTCACCACCATGTTAAGATCTAAGGCACTTTGACTTTGAATTTGATTCATTCTCAACAAGGGATTTCCATCTTTTAAAAGTTTCAAAAAAATTATATTTATGTTTAATACAAGAAACCCATACCTTTCTTGTAGCATCATCAATGAAAGTAACATAATACTGGGATCCTCCATGAGAAGCTACCTAAACTGGTCCCCACACATCTGAGTGTACAAGCTCCAATTTATTCTCCTTCTTAGTCACCCCAACTTTGAGAAATTTCACTCTCTTTTGCTTTCCAAAAACACAATTCTCATATAAATCAATATCTAAATCTTTCAAATATGACAACTTACCCTTAGCCTTTAAGACCTACATTCCTTTTTGACTCATATGGCGCAAACAATTATGCCACATACATACATTGAATCTGAAGTATATAAAACAAAAAAGGAATCAATAACATAGGTAGATGAATATAACATTCCTACCTTCTTACCTCTTTTCACAACAAAATCACATTTGGTGACTTTCCAAGAGTCTCTTATAAAAGTAACCATTCAACTAGATTCACCTAGTTTCCCTACAAAAATAAGATTTCTCTTGAGGGTTGACACATGCCTCACATCTTTCAATACCCATGTATTTCCATTCTGAAATTTTAGATGAACTTCCCCTTTACCAGTAATACTGCAAGGTTCATCATCACCCTAATAAACATGCCCAAAATTTTCCTAGACATAATTTCTGAAATAACCCTTATTAAGGGTTGCATGGAAAGAAGATCTTGAATCTAAAACCCATGATTCAATTATATTATCTAAAAAAGAATAAGAGAATATTACATTACGTTTGTTGCAGCAAGATTTGCTTCTTTACCTTTGTCTGGTTGTTGGTTATATTTATACTTTGACCAACATTTTCTTTGCATGTCATTTCTTTCCACATTTCCAACAAGTAATTCCCTTACCTCTTGATTTAGATCTGATATCCCTTGACTTTGATTTTCCATTACTCTTATTGTTGGTTCTCTCCTTCTATATGCCCATGCTTTCTACATTCAAAGCATTACCAGATGATGATTCCTTTGTATTCTTCCTACGAGTTTATTCATTCAAGTTTATACTAACCACACCATCAAAATTTAAAATATTATTAGTTAATTATGTATTACTAACAACCATTACCAAGTTATCCCAACTATCAAGCAAATAACATAAGAATAAAAGTGTTTTCACTTCATCATCAAATGGTATATCAACCAATTTTAACTGATTTACAATAGATCTGAAATCATTCAAATTAATAGATGCAGATCCACCTTCATTCAACTTAGAACTAACTAGTTTCTTCATCAAATAAAATTTATTTGAAGCATTAGGTTTTGCATATAAATTAGCGAGAGATTTCATTAACCCTACCATAGAAGGTGCTTCTGTAATATTGGAAGCCATAGATGTTGTCAGGCTCAATCTTATAGATCCCAAATCCTTTCTGTCAAGAATCTTCCATTCTTCATCAGTCATATTCATAGGTCTAAAATTCTCATCCAACGGTAAATACAAATTTATTTGATACAGATAATCCTCAATCTGTATCTTTCATAAATTATAATTTTAGTCGTCAACTTCTCTACCTTGTATTTGTTTTCTAATTCTATTGTTGTAGCTCCCACTCAATTAGAAAATCCTCTGTGAGTAAATCTATCAACACAAAAAATCCTAAAACAAAGCTCTGATACTAGTTATTGGGGTTAGCACACCAGTTCTACAAATGATACATCATATCTAAGCATACATGCAAATAAAAACATATATTCTACCAAAATAAATATACATAAAGAGATATAAATCAACACCAGATTTAACGTGGTTCACCCAGTGTGGGCTACATCCACCAAGAAACAATCCAATCTATTATCTAAAGATTTTGTAAGATATACAATGAAGAATTACAACCTTTCACACCTCTCAGAAGTACAATATTGTCTTACTCTCAAGCTTTTGCTTCTTCACCAAGAATTCTCTCTCTCACAATTATTCTCACAATAATCATCAAATTTTGTAGTTTCTTCTTAATTCTTACTTCTAAACCCTAACTTTCATGCCTATATAGTCGTATACAAACTTAGGGAACTTAGCCATGTAATTACAATCAATAAATCTTCTTTAATACTAAAAATAGATCTAATTCCCGTTAGTTAATTAAAACACCCACACACAGGTAACCGATGCCGGTTATTCATAACTGATGCTAGTTCCTCCTTTCCTGACTGATTTTGGTCATAGGTGACCGATGCTGGTCCCTCCATAACCAATGTCAGTTACTGCATTTTCCAACATGTTTCATATTGCATGCTAATCCAAAGTAATTGAGCTCCAAAACTCAACAGTAAAATGTTCCCCACCCTATTTTTCCCTCTGGTCACCCATGGAACCCTCTACATTGCCAGTTTATCCCCCAGGTGCTTACTAGAGCCTATCCCCTCAATCGTTCAGATTGTGACAAGTGTCGCAATCTAGCGTAATGTGTAAAATGATGACCCTTTTGTCCCTTTGGAAAAAGGACATGAGAGACATGAAAATTCACCCATCCCCTTGTGGCCCTTGGGTCATCAATGTGACCATCTACAATGCAAGTTTCGAGTTAGTTGGAGCCAAATTCACAACCGTTGGATGCCCACCATGTGTTAGATCCATGCGTGATATGTAATTTGATGACCCTTTCATCCCTTTAGATAAAGGAACATAGGGGAAATTAAAATGCACCCAGCCCTAGGTATGCCTCACAGTTCTTCATATTATTGATTTTCAGCCCCCATGTGCTTTTCTCAAGCACTTTAGCCCTAATGCTCAACCATTGGATGATTGATAAGTGTCGCATGGAGGTGCAGTGTGTAATTTGATGACCCTTGCATCCATTAAGCTTAAGTGACATTAGGGACATAAAAATCCACCCCACCCTTGGCATTTTTTTTTGAAAGCTTTAAATCTGACACTTAGCTTTCTTTCCCTCCATTTCTTCTTCATAACTTCACACTCTACCATAACTCTATTCATTCTTGTCTAGAATCCAAATCCTCCATTGTTGCACTCCAAACCATATTTATTAAATCCTCCACACCATGAAAAAATAGTAATTTAAGAATAAGAAGAACTCATAAGATCGAAGAATGAAAGAAAGAAACGAAGAAATCCATTCAAAAACCCTCGTAGCCATGAATCAAAGAAATTGACATATCTTGCAAACCAGTGCACGGATCAAGATGATATTTTTTACAATCTTCACCATTTTTCAGAGGAAATGAAAACCCCCATAAAAAATTCTCCATCTACAGAAAGCATTTTTCACAGTGAATAACTCTTCTTCTTGGAACAATAAAGAAAACATCAACTTTTCCGCCAAACCAACAATCGGTTTAAAGAGAAAACTCAACGGCATAATGAGAAACAAAAACCCATATAAAAAATATGATTTTCATCACAATCAAAGGAGAAAACCATACATGTAATATTCAATCTCCATTAATGACTACCGTGTTTTTAGCTGCTGCCAAGTGAAAACTTTAAAAGTTAAAATCTCATGAACTAGTGATCGGGAAAGCCTAAAATTTTAGAGGAGTGATATTGGGAAAAACACCATATCAGAAAACTTTGTTCCATTGTAATTTGACCACCAAAAGAATCCTCTCTAAAAATATCAAGCCTTCTACATGGAAGACTGCTATTTCAGGTAAGTCACCAATTGAAGAAGTTGGGAAGGAGGTAGTGAACACATAAGAGGTATCATAGGAAAAAATCATCGAAATGGTCATCTCGGTATAGAATTGACACTTACTAAAAATAGTGAGTGGTCTCACGCGAGCCTGCTAAAAATAGAAAACTTTTCTAGAAGGTGAGAGGTACACAGGGAGAAAGAATAATTTGAGTTGCAATATCCAATTGAGGTTTGAAGGATATGATCTTTCATACTTGCTAAAAATAGTAAGATTCCTCATTGGCACTTACTAAAAATAATAAGTCATCTCAGAGGGTGAATTTTGTAAAAGGAACATTATGAGAATTGAACATTTAGATTGGTAGTTGCAGTTGGAGTTCAGATAATAATTTCCATGCTTACCTAAAAATAGTAAGTTACTCTTTTCAGAAATAGTAAGTGTTGAGGAACCATGAAGTACAAGTTTTTAGGATAGAAGCCAACACAACCTTTCACTTCTGAGTACAAGGTAGAAGACAGTGACATCTTCTACATGGATTTCAACAATCTAAAGGCTCGTATGACTGCCAAGGAAATAGGGAAGATCGAAGATCAAGTATTCACAAGTGGGTTGTTTGTAGCTACAAGACACCTCATGTCCGTACAAAGCACTGAGATGGTCTTGGCCTACTCACACCACTATGAGCCTAAAATGTGGACAATTTGTGTTGAAAATGACATGAAAATGGTATTCATTAATCCCAGAATCATCTCACTCTCTCTACAAATTCCAACATCACCTATATGGTCATCATCACAAAGGATAAGGTCGTACATGAGTGGGAAAATATGGACACATACATGTAAGGGATTGCACTAGGATAATATATGAAGACATGGAGAAAGCCCTCAAGGATTCCAAAAACACTTTCAAGGTGAAATTTTCATGAAGGCTATTTGGACGCAATCAATATCCTCAGTAGAGTGATGGGAGAAGTGAACACGAGGGAATTCCAAGATTGGATGGCCCTTTTCATCTTAACAGTGACTAATGGAAAAAAATGAATTAACTGGGCGCAGATAATTAGTGACAATTTTCATCTACAATTATTCCAGGTGCCCATGAAAAATTAGTTCCACATGAATTATTACTTGGTCTATTTACTCACTATCTCAAGATAATTCAAGGGATTGGCTCTCATATAGAACATTATTGCCAAGGTTCTCACATTCCAGAATCTCCCACAGTTGGTAATGGAGGAAATTCATAGGCATTTCACCCGCGTGAATGATGCATTCACAATGTACATGGTCCAAAATTTGGAGGGTGATCTAGAGGAAAATATGCCACCACAAGTGGTATCCTTAATCAAAAAATATGGCTCCTATTTCATACAATTCTTGACTTTCTCCTACTTGCAAGTCTCCTGCTTCGGCCAACCTCCCCTAAGGTTTCCCAAGTACCTTAGTAATACAATTATACTATTTGTACTCTATAGTTAGTTCATATAGGTAAAAAACATACTCAAGAGCAAGAAAAAGAAACTGATCTCATTCCCCATATCTCTCGGGGTGTTCATATGCAAGAACACAAATGATCCATTCCATCTGGAGGCTACCTTCACACATTTGACTTTGCATTCCTACACTTCCAGACTTAATTTTGAAATATGAGATG
This sequence comes from Taxus chinensis, assembly GCA_019776745.2. NCBI lineage: Eukaryota > Viridiplantae > Streptophyta > Pinopsida > Cupressales > Taxaceae > Taxus > Taxus chinensis. The sequence goes on from CM034154.1 coordinate 416,454,371, forward strand.
ATTATGAATCTTTTCATATCCCAGACTTACACCATGATCTATAAGTCAAATACTTTTGGGCCAATTGTGTTGACAAATTTGAAGTATAGGAGAAGGATCATATGAGGATGAAAGTTGATGAGATGAATAAATTTTGGTTCTCTTGGTATGAATATATTCTACAATATGATGGGATAGAAATGTATGATCTTGAGTATAAGGCAATCAAGGTTTCCCAATTGATTCGAGTCAATTAGCACATTCGTGATTTAGGGGATATAAAGGAACAAACTAAGAAGCTGGTCAAGAGAATGAGGGATTGGTTCCAGAGAAAGAGATCCATGATCATCCAATCACGAGGTACTCCCACAAATTAGAAATAAGCTTCTCGGTAGTCATCATCAAAAGTTGTGGAAGTTACTTCAAGTTCAATAAAATCTCGAGCAAGTTCAAAATGAAAATCCACGGAATTGGAGACTTCTTCTCATGAAAATTCACCAAAGAGAGCTAGGAAAAAATAAGGCTCATTTTCAACAATGCAATGGGAATACGTGGTTGTAGAAATGTAAGAAGAAGATCCAATGGCAGAAACACAACAAGAGGAAGAGCACGTAGTTCAAAACCCAGTCTTTCAACCACTACAAGAGGCCTCACCACTTGTCCATACTAGTGCCTCTCCCATCCAAGATGTGCCTCCTCTTCCAGATCGGGGAAAAATTGATACACATGTCGTAGAGCCTAAGTCTGATAAAATTTTCCCATGGAGGTAAGAAACAATAACACCTAATGCTTTCACTATTCAACAAGTGTCTTCCCCTGATTTATCAACAATTACCTCATTCGCTAAGGGAAGGAAAAGGAATTTTGCGCACACGACCTCACAATTCTACAATAGAGAAACATGTAATCAGTATATTGAAGTATCCCGCCCGAAGGTGATCAAACCAGTGGATGAAATGACACTGGTTGTTTATGAAATGAGCACAATCTAGTTGGGGCCAACTACTCATGAAGGGGATTTTCATATGTATCAATAGTATTTCACTTGCATGGTGGTAAGGAATAAAGAATATAAGAATATTAATGAGCTAAAAGAATAGGTGTGAACCTTTTCATCCTATGTTCAACATATGGTAGATCCAAATTATCATATAAATTCCCATCAAATAAGTTACACCCATCAAAATCTTCAATCCATAATCTATTAAGAGGATGCATGAGCTCACGATGCAGGGATGAGCTAATAATGAATGGATCAGTACAATTTCTGAAAAGGGGAAGTCATTTCTGCAAGAGGAAGTCAAAATATTTTCCTACATGCGTGTAACTACAAATAGGATGCAAGTTCATAGAGAAGATTTAGAGAAATAAAGGGATCACTGGGATCCTCTGGGTCAAGTAGTGAGTGAAACAATAAAAATTCGCTCTTAGGAGTTGATTAACATGAAGGTTTTTGGCACCCCTTATAAATACTTGTTGTACGTATGGGAAAGGGCCATAGCAATCAGATTTGAAACAATCAACTGAACCATCACCAAGCTGGATGAAAAATAAAAATAAGTGTACAAGTTACAAGATAGTATCAATCACCAAATTCAAAAATTTGGAGTGCTTGTAATGGGAGAAGAAACAACTGTCAATGAGTTTATTGGGCCATTTGAGGAATATATAAAGAAAGAAGCAGTTAATCCATTATCCTTCAATAAGGATACCCTAGAGTTACTCTCAGAAATTCAACGATGTGTCTTATGGGTTGATAGAGACTCTAAGTTGCATGCACATTCCTCATGCTGATAAAGTAGATCCTGTAGCAGCTCATTTCAGCAACTAATTTTGAGAACCGAAGATCTTCTTAGCAACATGAGAGGGAGACCAATCAGGGAGTGAGATCAAGTCCAATGGAGCATCTCATTCTTCTGCATGATTATTCCTTTTTCTTCTTCTTCCTTCTCTCTCTCTCTCTCTCTCTCTCTTCTCTTTCCTCCCAATGTTTTCTCTCTTCAATGCTCTAATTTCAAGTTGGGTTTTGTAATTTTTGACATGTCTTTAAGTGAATTTAGAAACATGAAGTAAAATTTAATTTACCTTATTTTTATAAAATGTACTTAATATTTGATAGGAATATGAACAACCTTAAGTAAAAAATATGGCATATGAAAAGTCACCAGGAAGATGAAGAGTTGCTTCCTCTTTTATAAATTGTAACAAACTCCTCATTTGAGGGTCTTCTTAGATATTTTTGTGAATTCATGAGAGAGATATCCTAGGAAAAGAGAAAAGAGATAACACATTATTCCATTTTCCCCTATTCTAAAATGTCTTCCATTCTCATACTATGTATGATTTCTTCTTTAGCATCAATATAAGAAGGATTTTCTATCCTCTTTTGACTAAGATATTTATTGATACTTTGTGCTCATAAATTTTAATTTGTCTTGTTGTTATTTGCATAATTTTTTCTTCTTAATTTTAATGCATGTGATGAAACTTATAACTGATGTATTCAAGAATCTTATTTTCTACTTGCAGCATTAGTCCTCTTATCTAAAATTCTTACTCTATTTTGTGCTCTCCTAGAAAATTATTCTCTTACAGGTATCCACAAGATTTTGATGCAGTGTCAGTGGAGTTCCCATATTGGATCCCTGACCGTAATGCCAACCTAGATAGAACTCACTTTACTCATGCATTATATACTGAAGTTGCAACATTTAAGTAGAGGGAATTAGATTCCCAGATCATTGGCAAGAAACCCACAAATTTGTCCCCCAAATTTTTTTTTCCAACACATCTTATCTAGGAATCACAACCTAACTTGTTGAACAACCAATTCAACATCCCCAAAGATCATCAACTTCTTGATCCTTTTAGTTTTAGCAATTATTAACCCCTGAATCATAGATTCATATTCAACAACACTGTTAGTACAACTAAACTGTATTTTATGGGAAAAGAGTAACTTATCTTCCTTTGGAGAAGATAAGACAATACCTACACTAGCTCATAATTTACACTTTGAACAATAAAAAACATCTTCCATATTTTATCTAAGTCATTCTTTAGTTTCAAAAGACTAAGGATAAAACTATCCTCATCCATTACATAATATGTGTCCAATCCATTCTCCTCAAAATATTTATAGGGATTAGAACTCCATATTTATTTATATCATTCATCAATTTTTTCATTAGACACTTTACCTCTCACTTCCAAAGGTTCAGGGTCAGCTTTAACTCATATTTTAAAGGTCATGGCACAATTCAACTCAGTGGCCTTTGGATCATATGCCTTCATATGAAATTAGGAAATCATATTATCCTTTATTGTTAATCTAGTGCTATTTCTAGTCTTAAGGCATATATGTGACCAATTAGATGATAGATTTAGTCATTTTTACCCTTATCACAAAAGAAAGGAACCCCATGCACACTGGCTTATCACCCAACGGGTGCTGGGCACTCACCTCAGGCACACACGGGTGCCGAGTGTCTCTTTTATGTGAGTTTAGTGGGAAACATCATCTATGATTCATGTTTAAGAGATATAAAAGGAAGTAAAACATACAAGTACCATAGAGCTTAGAATGGATTCTAGGTCCTTGCAGTCATTCTAGACAAAAAGTGTTTAACAGATTTTATAACTTATACCAAAACAGAAATAAGTTATACATACATCCATACTTAATCATAAACATAAATGAAGAAGAACTATGAGAAAGATGTATGCATTAGAATCATCAATTTTCATGTTCATGTGAGTTGGTAACCTCATTACATTCATAGAGCCATTACAGAATGTCACAGAGAAGCAGACCGTAGTCATGCTTTATAACTGGACTCATATAATTAGGCTCTCAAAAGAAATTTATAATCCACATACCCTTGATACATTCTTTCCTAATCACAATTACCCAAACTAACAGAGTTCTTGCAGTATTTTTGTAGAGCTCTGCCCTCTATCTATTTCTCTCTCTTTACTTTTGCAGGCACTTGTATATATAGGCTTTCTATACTACCAACTCATCCTCCAGTGGCCTAAAATCTGATGACACATGTTTGAAAGTGGTCCTCCATGTGAGCATGCTCCTCCATACCTGATATTTCTAGTTTTTACCATGATGAGCTTCTAGAAGCTTCTACCACAGGCATGCTCCTTCCTGGGCCATCTTGTGGTCAGGATGGCACCTTATCCACTTCACATGTGCAGTTGAGTCATATTTTTCATGTGTTCTAGAAAAAACACCAAATATGACTAAGTCTTGAACCTTGGTTTTGTCCACGCATGTGCCATGGGTTTCCTTAAATCCTACCCTACATGTTTTATCCTTGCGCGCCTATGCACCTTTTTTAACTTAGCCAATATTTTAGGGGCCCAACATTACCCCACACTACACCTGTTCTCTGTCTGTGGGAACACTTATCTAGTGAAAAGAAAGAGTATAGTAGACTTACACCATGGGAAAATAATAAGGGGATGAAAGAAAATGGAAAGAAGAAAGAATGGGGAAGTGATGGAAACACTACAATAGGATAGGAAAATCCTTTTGCAAGTTGGCCTTCAACTTGTTCAAGGCATCGACTTCTTTCCACTCTCTCTGACAGAGGTCACCGACCAGAGTGCTCATCTCCTCAAAAATTAGTCCCTGGCCTTGTGTGCTTATGGTGTTAGCAACTTTCTCTAACTCTTTTCCTACATAATCCAGTGCATCCATTATCTATGTAATCTATGGGTACAGTTCCTTCAATTAGTTTTTAATTGAACCCCTTAAGGTTTCAATGGATTCAAATTTTATTTTGAACTCGAAAAGGATTTTGTCCCTTTCCATCCTATTTCCCTTATTCTTTTCTTGAAACTCCTTGAGTTCTACTTCATGAGTGGCGACCAAGATTCCCGCCACTTTGTATTTGTCCGTAAAATTATCATACGTGGCCTCAGTAGTTTGGGAGGAAACTTTTATATCGGTAAGAACCTTGTTGTACGCAGCTACAAACACCATGACTTTCAATTTATCTTCTTTCTCCAATTGCACGACCACTTCTTCCGTAGATTCCAAGGCTAACGGCTGCCTCTCCATGGTGAGGACTCTTGTTAAATCCTCTAGGCATCCCAAGGTAGATCCATACTTCTACGCGGGCGGTGCTAGGTCTGGATGCTTCAATACGTTAGCATTATTAATAGACTCCACCTTTTTGTATACCGTGCACACCTTAGCCTTCTCATCTTTCAACTCATGCTACAATTGGGCACTGATTAGTTTCTCTTGACTTAGCTCCATTGCCCTTGTAGCTAGCTCTTCCTATTTCTTCTTCAAATCCTCCTCTAGACCTTTGATTCTATCATTCCACCTAAAGAGTCTAGCTTCGATCTCAATGGAGACCTTGTTGAGCGCATTACACATTTTTTCATCCGAGAGCTTCTGAGCATTCACCACTAGATTGTCTTCTTTTGGTCCTGGTAATTTTATTATTGCCCCATGGCTTTCTTCAAATTATGACTCATCAAGATGGGACTCAATTGCCCATGAGAGCATCCTCCTTATCCACGGGTATGTAACCTCTTTGTCAAAATATGACATTGCCACAAGCTCCTCTACTGGAATCATTCTTTGGAACCATGCATGAAACACTTTTTTGGGGTCATCAATATAACCTATCCTTGGCCTCACCTCCCCTGTGCACCTTCCTCCTATGCGTGTGCCCTTAGGAATACTTATAGTTAAAATGGGGCCTCCAATGCTATCGTGGTCCTTTTCCCTACTCTCCTCCTTATCCTCGTTTAACACTGGCTCAACACTGCGTTCCAACTTATCCTCCACTAAGGTCTCAATGGCCTCTGTTTCTTCTCTCTCTACCACCTTAGTTATCTACTCCAGCACAAGGCTTGGAGCCTTCTATGTTTGCATGCCATCCTCCTCACTTCTCATGTCCTGGGTGCCTCCTCCTTCCTGGCTATCCTTATGCCGCATGAAGAGGAACCCCTGTTCCTCTTCTCCATCTTCTTCTTCTGAATTATGCACGTTGAAAATAGGTGGCACTTTTTTTCTTTTAGGTTCATCTTCCCCACTAACATCTTCTTCACTATCTTCTTCTTCACCCATGTATTTGTCCAAACTCCCAGTTTCTTCTGAGGTAGTCTCCCCTTCTATTCTCTGCTTCTTCTTAACTAGGGATTGTGGTGTAGGTGACTTTGTTTCTTCTTCTCCTGAGGACTCCTTGTTTGATGGCTTTTCTAGCTCCTAAGTCTTCTCTTTGACTATGGGCCTTTTCTTATGTGATTACATGCTTGTTCTAGTGCTTGTCCCAGGGGAACCTATTACCTGTGTATCCACTACACTTGGTATTTTATTCTCTGGCTCCTTTTCCTCCCATTTGGGCACGAGTATCCTCCTGCCAGTTAGATCCTCAGGTATAGATGCCTCCTTTTCCATATATGTACCCTTCTCATAATTAGGTCTTATGCAGAGGTATATGCATGCCTTGGATCCTGCTGCAATGGGAAAAATCATGGGCCTTATCATTTGAACTTCATACAACATGTACCTCTCCACGTACACATGCGTGCTAGGGTAGACCAATCCCTTACACATTTCTCTGTGGTCCTGTTCCAAATTACCAAGGTCTAGTTTCATCTTCTTGGATTCTTTGAACCTGTTTACTATCACTTGGAAGTATTGAGCTGTGAAGGAAAAGTGGAGCTTGCACCATGGGATCCATGTCCCATCCATTAGTTTGAACCTACCTAGGCAAAAATGCTAGTGCACAGAAAATTCAGCTTCTCCTTTAGTGGCCTCTAGAATTTGTTTGAGAATCCTCCATTCCACCTTGAATGCGTTCCTCAGGCGCATATACCATTTCTCCAGGCGCACCTTGTGCACAGTCATCATAGATTTTTAGGTGTATTTTTAAAATATTTTTGTGGGTGAAGGGTCCTCAGTAGGATACTGCCACATGATTTTTTTTTATGCATCAGGTATTCCAATCTCTGAAAACATAATGATTAGTAGGAAATTACCGAAAAGGATCCTGTCTCCTTCCATCACGCAGTTGAAAATATCATCCACGATGAATGAAGAAAAGTTATAGATGGTGCCCTATGAGATTTTCCTACAAACATGCAACCATGGCTTATTATTGTGGGTCCATCTCTCCTGTCCATTTAACTTTTTCACTAGATGCATAGCCATCTTCATTACTGGGTCCTTGATTTTTGTGATATCATAGTACCTTGACCCCTTTTTGTATGCATAGGCGGAGATAGTCTCCTTAATTGCCTCTTTATCTCTTAGGTCATCTTCTAAACCATCTCCTTCATAGATGATGCCCGTGGAATGTTAGATGAGCTAAGGGGTAATGCGCATCTTGTGCCCTGTGAAGTGGAAGTAGTCTTCATGCACGTGCAACATCAGCCATTGATATAGGCACTTAGGTTTCCATAAGTAGGGCAACTCAAAGAGTTACAATAACCCTGCCTTCTCCAACTTGACCTTTACATCATCGTTATAGATGGGAAAACCCTCTGGTGTCCTTTTATTTATTGGGCACACTAACTCTAGTTCCATCTCCTTCTTGATTGTGCTCATACGATGATTGTATTCATTTACAGACATCTTTCTTAGATGGGAATCCCACTCCTTCCCTAGCAACACTCCATCTAGGTACTGCATTTCTACATACCACTCTTCGTTTGTATGTGTGTTAGTTTCTTGTTGTTTTCCCTTGCCCTTGCCGTTCTTGGGTGTGCTAACTGGTTTCTTGGGTGCCATTTTCTAGGTTCTCTTCTTAATTCAATCACTTCTTGTAACTCTGTTCTTCCACTCTTTCCCACCTTAGATCTCAAATTTGTGAAGAAAAATTCTTAAACTCGTGCCCTAGTTCTTCAAACCCTAGCTGGGATAATCCCTTTACAAGATGGTGCCTTCTCAACACTTATCTTATGCCCATGAAATCCCTTCCTTCTAGTTTGCAAATCCAAACTAGTTACCCATGCTCAATCTCTTTAAATGTTTCTTCACATGGATCAGTTTTTGGAAGCCCTAGTTTGCAAAGATGTAAAAACTGCTTCTTTCCACTTATACGTAAAGTGAATAATGAAATTCCTTGACCCTTTATTTATATTTTTTCCCTTTTTAAGAATTCAATGCTACTTCACCTACCATCATACTTTTTATGTTTAATGTGGATTTTTCAAACAAATCCTGACTTTAGCACTTTAACTCATGTGCCCAACCCTACGTAGAAAATCTTCCAACATTCTGGCGCACAACCAATCCATTTAGACAAGAGACTCTTGCGCGCACGTTACCGGTGTCGAAGGCACTTCTTCTGTCCTAATTTTTGCTCTCGCATACCTTGTGTTGCTTATGCACTTTTTCCTCCTTTGTATGTGGGATCTAAAAGTAGCCTTATCTTGACACCAACCATCCTTTTCCATATTTTATTTCCATGTACCTCTTTCAACAGGGCCATTCAAATGGGATTTTCAACACAAACTTCCTTGACACTTTACCCATGCTCTCCTTCACATCACTCCACCCCACACTAAAATGATGTGTGGTCCTCTACGCACTCAAAAATCCTCAAAGAGTAATAAGGGTTACCGGTGCCCAAGGTGAAAAACAAAACAACACAAAAGGGAAACACAAGAAAAGAAATGCATAAAGGAAATTCTAAACTAACTGGAAAAACTACCTTATTTACAAACACCAAGAAGACTTATTCATAGTAGGGCTTCAACCTACTCCCATCGAAGTGTCTAGGTAAGTTCATTTCATCCAGCGCTTGTAACTGGCACGCGCCAAAATCAAGGATGTAGGAGATTTTATAGGGACCTAACCAATGGACCTTTAACTTCCCAGGATGGCACAAAAACTTAGAATTATATAGTAAGACCATCTACCCAACCTCAAACTTATTGTTTCTGATGTGGCAATCATACCATGCTTTTTAATTTTCTTTTTCTGTTGTTTGGCTCCACCTGGCTAGTGATCATCTTTCATCTAGTTTCATCAGTTCATCAATTCTCTCTTCTAGTGCTTGCTCATCAGCCAACCCTCCCGTGCATGCTATTTGTAGAGAAGGTAACATGAATTCAATTTGTAGAACAACTTCCATGCCAAACACCAATTGAAATGGTGTGGCTTTGTTCATCCTTTTATAAGTTGTCCTGTAACACCATAATATAACTGATACCTTGTCATCCCAATCTTGTCTTCTGACATCACAAATTTTGGTCAGGGTATGAATCGGTATTTTGTTAAATGCTTCCATGGTTCCATTTGCTTGTGGGTGATAAGGGGTAGTCTTGTGATGAGCTATAATGAACTCTGCTAATAGGATCCTCATGGTCTCATTCAAGAAATGTGTACCCCTATCACTGGTTAAACTTAAAGGACATCCATACCTCGTGATAATGTTATCCCACAAAAATCTTACCACTATGGCTACTGTGCAGTCTTTAGTTGGGGATGCCTCCGCCCACTTTGTTAGATAGTCCATGCAAGTGATTACATAGTGTGATCTAGTCCTACGTGTTACTAGTGTAATAGGGCCTAGAAAGTCTATTGCCCATTTCTCAAAAGGTTTAGTGCTAGGGATAGGATGAAAAGGAATTTCATCTCTCTTTCCTAGCTTGCCAATGCACTGAAAATGGTCACATGCTTTACAATAGTCCTTACAATCCTTATACAGAGTTTCCCACCACAATCCTACCATTAATATTTTATGCACGGTGGTTTCACCTATATAATTTCCACCTGCACTTTCTCCCTATGCTTCCTCTATGATGGCGAGGTGCTCATGCTCTAGTACACACCTATGTAAAACTTCATCACACCCTAACTTGTATAAGTCCCCACTGATCAACATGTATGGCACAACGCATATGGCTAGTTGCTTTCTTTCTAATACCTTCATCCCTTCCAGTGCCACACCTTCCTTTAGGAATACTGTAATCTCCTCCAAATCGAAGGGCATGCACCGCAACCTAAATGGTTGTGTATCTACCATAGTCTCTTTAATACTCTATGTGTTATCCCCTGAATCAATTCTTGAAAGATGATCAGATCCACAATTACTCTTTCTAGGCTTCACAACTACCGTAAACTCAAACTCTTAAAATAATAGCACCCACCGACATATACACCTTTTTAGAATGAGTTTTTTCACCAAGTAATTTAACACCATGTGGTCAGTGTAAAACAAAAAGGGTGTTGCCAACAGATATTATCTGAACTTGAAACGTGCGTTGATCATTGACAATACTTCGCGCTTAGTTATGGTGTACTTCTAATCTGTTGGTGTCAACTTCCTACTTTCAAAACATAGAGGATGATCAATAATTCCTTCACCTGGTTGTGCAAGCACTGCTCCAATGGTGGTTCCTAAGGCATCTACATAAACATGGAAGGGCTTGTCCTAAGGGGTAAAATGTAATATAGGTGCGGTGACAATCCTATCCTTTAATGTGTCAAACGCCTTCTGTTGTGCCTCTCCCCAATGGAAGGCACTTTTATGTCTAAGAAATTCTTCTAGAGGCACAGTGATCTTAGCATACCCCTTGATGAATTTCCTATAATAACCCGTATGCCCAAGAAATCTGTGCACTGCGCTCTGGCTAGTAGGCTCCCCCAATCCCATAATAACTACAACCTTGGAAGGATCTACTAGCAATCCCTCCTTACATATGATATGCCCTAATAACGTCCCAAAGGGTGTAGCAAAGACATGATTTTTAATGTTGAGGGATATCCTTAACTACCGACACCTCTCAAACATTAGCCTTAAATTATCACAATGGTATTTCACTAGCCCATACACTGTCCAATCATCCAGATAAACCTGAAGAAATTTTTGGATGAAGTCCTAAACACTTGAACCACTATGCGCAAGAAAACAACAGGAAAATTCTTCAACCCAAAGTGCATGACCATGTATGCAAAAATTCCCCATTCAGTGGCAAAAGTTGTCTTCTCCTAGTCTTCCTTTGTAATCCGGACTTGGTGCTACCTTGAAAATCCATCCGTAAAGGAATAGATTTCACACCCAATGACTCCCTCTAAAATTTCTTTAGTGAAGGGGGTTGGAAAAGGATCGATGAAACAAATTACGTTTAGATCCCTATAATCCATGCTGATCCTAATCCACCCATCCTTCTTTATGTTGATTACCATTGGACTTATCCATTCTAATTCTTTCACAACTTCGATGATCCTAGAAGCTATCATTTTGTCTATCTCTTCCTTTACCTTTCAGCACAAATTGAGATTCATCCAGTAGGGTCTCTTCTTGACTGGGCATGCACTGTCCTTTAGTTTTATCCTCATCTCCCCCAAGGAATGGTGGATGCCTTTGAACTCATGGTACTCGTGCAGCAATAAATCCTCAAATTCATGCAAAAAGATCAATGATATTAGAGACCTCCTTCTCTGACCAGTAATCTCCAATATAGCTTCCTTAGGTTCTTCTCCTGAGCTTATGTTAACCTTATTTATCTTTAAGGGTTTATGGTAGGCACACACATGAGCATCAACATTTTCCACTACCTCGCGTGTCCCTATAGAATGGTTAACATCCAAGATCTCTGCTTCCTCCCCATTAATAACATATACTAATTTCCCTTTCTTATTTTTCAAGCACATGTGCTCAAGATGTATCTCTTCTATTTCTTCTACCTCTTCTTCAAAGTGCACCTCCAAACCTGGTCCACCTAGTAGTTTGAATAACCTGTCTTTTACCATGGCACTATTCCCCATGGTAAGGCTCTTAACAACCTATAATGCCTTATCAACTAATGGCTCAGTGCTTCGGTAATCAAACGTTTGAATGAGGTAACCTACTATCTCTTACCAATTTACTATTTAGTGGCATGTCTCAGAATGTATATAACATGTGCGTGCGTAACCCTGCAGTGTAGAATACAAATTGTGCACCCAAAGGGATGGTGGCAAAGCTTTTTCACCTTCTCTCCAGACCTTCTAACAAGCTTGGATGTGGAAAGAGTCAGGTTCCTTACCATGGTAGTCCTTGATGTCGATGGGCATGTTGCTTCTAGAAAACCTGACAGAGAGAAATTTTCACCTCGTGTCATTCCAAAAGGCTCTTCTGATGTGTAAACCACTACCGCGCCACTATGTCAAGTAGGACATAACCTAACATCCCCCTTCATTCCTTCTCCTCCTTCCACTAAGCTTCCATCTCTTGTAAAAAGATCTCAGGAAAGGCCCCTCCTAAATACTTGGGTAGCTCTTTTCCTCCAAGGTGGCAGACTGTATGTGCCTTTATTACTTTTGTTACCAATGCTCTCAACTGTCATCCAATTAATTCATGATTTCCATGCACCCAATTATCACATGCTAGAGTGGTGGTGTCACTTACTGACTGAGCATCCTCAAACTAGATAACTCTATCGGTAGGATGGATTATCTCTGGATTCTTGATTGATTGCACATATATCCTATCTAGGACCTCTTCCCCTAAAGGTTCAATATAGGGTGTCGACTTCCCATCAGCCAAAGGTATAGTAACCTACTCCTCCTTATTTTCAAAGATGATGTACCCCTTGTTGAATAGAAGGTTATAATTGTTCTTGTAACACTGTGGGCACCCAAGTAGTGTTGGGAAATTTTCTGCCTCAGCGAGCGCCAAGACTTTGAAGTCCCCAGTAAACTTAGCTCCCTAGATGGTGATAGTTACATCCTTTAAGACACTAATGGGCATTGCCTTCATTTTTTTTCCATATAAAACACATTCAAAGATGGATGTAATGTATGCCTTCCCATATAATGCCAAGAATCCAGTGTGAGAACATTGACCTCCATGCCTATGTCAATGAAGATATTACTAAGGAGCCATCCATCTACGACTACATCCAATGTGATCTCTTTGTCATAGTCAAGGTTGTGAGGGGGAATTTTTGCATGTAGGATTTATCTCTTACCCTCTTCTCTGGTGTGTGGTACCTTCTCCCTCAACCATGCTCCTAGCAAGGGAATAACATTCTCTTTCCTTAGAATTTTACATACTTCCTTGACCTCATCCAGGTCATCCTTTGGTGCCTCGACCTTCCTTCCTTTCTCCTCCCTCCTGGATTGCTCCTTTAGGTATTGAATTTCTCCTTGTAAAATCTGAATGACATCCATGGTATCTTAATACACTTCCTTTTGATGCGTAGGGTTTGGGTACTTCCCATTAACTACTTCCTCTCTTGAAATCAGGGTCCTCTACCTTGGTATTTCCTTTGTACGTGTGGCCTCTGCTCTTGTTGTTACTAAAATAGGTTCCAAGCCTGCATCACATGTCACCTGTGGCATCCATTATGTGTCTATCTTCTTAATTCTTACCATTGTAGTGCCCTTGTCTTTCTTTTGCTGTTGATTCATGTGTTCAAACAACTCAGGGCACTCGTCATACTTGTGTTTCTTCCCACACCAAAGCACTACAATAGGTTTGGGCACTCTCATTAATAATGTTATGTAGACCCAAAATTAAAATACGTTCCATGTGGGAACTCACTCCTTCCTCCCAGTGGTTACCACAACCATGAAAACCTTCACAAAATCCCCTTCCACGTGTGCCACCATCTATGCACTCCTCATAGCGGTGATCATCCCCTTTAGAACTACTAGAAATGTTGGTCTGGCATACCCCATGATCAATGGCTTCATGGATCTGGTCGATGAGCCTACAGTCCTTAGTATCATGGGTTGTAGAGGTGAAAATATTTTAGTAACAAGACACATTCTTCTAGAATACAAGTTGTAACAAGGGGTATCTACTTACATCATGGTCCCCATGAAAAATTTCATAGTCTACTATCATGGCACGTACTACCCTTCTGGGAAAACTACCCTTGACATGCCCCTCTACTTCACAATTTATACACCATAAACCACTACGAGTCTCATGGGCTGAGTTCTTGGATAACTTCTCTAGCTACTTAGCCATAGCAGCAATTTGAGCCTCTAGGAACGGGCTAACTCTAGTATCAACACTACCAATAGCCTCGGTGCGTAGAGAAACTTCTAGCGCCTCGCGCGGGTCTGTGAAAGTTTTATGAGATAAGGCCCTTCTAAAAGGTGTTATCAATCCTCCAACAAACCATTGAGCATGTTGTGAAGGGTGAATATCATATGATAACTTAGACAAGATATTTTTAAAGCATGCATCATACTCCCGCACATTCCCTGCCATTCCCTATTGAATCTCTTTTAGGGTGCTAATGCTCTTATGTTCAAACTCAAGGATGTGGAATTCTGCCAAGAAGGCATCCTTTAAAGTAGTATAATCCACCATCGTTTGATGAGGGTCATATTTCCTATACCAGCTATGTGTGCACCCCTGCAACATTGGTTAAAATTGACTATCCTTCTGCTCTAAGGTTGTGATCTCCTTTACACGCGATAACATCTCACACTTGTGAACATGTTCTATAGCATCTTTAATACCTCTATAATCTAGAAAGTGTAAAGAAATATCAAAGAAGAATTGAGGGGGTGGCTGGGGCCCTTGTCCTCCTAAGCTAGAGCCTTGGTTTCCTCTAGTGTTTCCTCCACTGCCAAATCCACTAGGTCCTATACCTCCTCAAACACCAAATCCACCATAACCACTAGGTCCACTAGGTCCTGTCCCTCCTAACCCAACAGATCCACCAGAACCACTAGGTCTTGTAGTAGTTGTGCCAAGTGTCCCCAAGGCTCTACTGAACTATGTGTCGACGGTCTGTGACAATGCCCCACTACCACTATTGTACCCCATGCCACTCCCAGACATGAGATCGAAGGCTTGTATACTTGCTCCTTGTCGAAAGATTCCTCTAAATACTAGAATATGTGTAGCCATAGAAGTAGGAACTAAAAAATTGCACCTCTTAGGCATAGATCTATCACTTCCACCGATACCAACTGGGTCAATGATACTCCTTCCTTGTTCTGGAAAACCAAGTGCCAGGGTTTGGTCACTGGGTGGGTTCACATACGTCTAAAGACTCTTCTTTATTCTTGTAAAGAACTCTCATCAAAATCCAAAGGGATCTCTCTTATGCATTTTCGAAGATGGGGTAACATAGACTTCTCAGGTTCTACATCCTCTGCGTGAACCTCAACTCCATCCCACAACATCTACCACCATAGATCCATCACACTTGTAGCTTCACATCATCTAGAAGTTTCCCTTTCACGTGCTTCATTATATTTGAGTCATCTCTCCTCCCTTTCCTTCTCTATTATAATATCTACCATCTTCCTCCACCCTAGCTCCCTCACCCAGAGCTTAGAATGGTTTTAGCCAGCCATTGGAAATACCTCTAAACTCAAAGTAATAACTAGGATCTTCATTGCCAGAGGGATAACACATAGAAATGATCCTCTGGGATCCCATATAAATTCAAACTCAGCAACCTCTGGGAAAGAATATGTGGAAATAACATACTCCAGAGTGTAGCTAGCCAATACACCTTCCCACCAATGATCCACAACACGAGTTCATGTTAGATTTGCATCCTGCAACCTCTTTTATTCTCCTTAGGTACACACGCGTAATCTACAATACCATCTTGATCTAGACACATATGCTGAGAGCCATTCATACAGTTCTACTAGGAAGAAACAAAAAAATGTTTCATATAAATCATGGTAGAGGTTCTCTTCTACCCATCTACGTGCATCAAATTTAGGTCCAATGTTGAATCTCTAAGAAAATTCATCCTCCGTGCTCTTGAACCATGATTCAACACTTTCCAGAGTTAAACATTCTTTCATTACTCATTACCCAGATCATGATGTATGCCATTTCTCTCTACAACTTCAAAAAGAGGTCCTGGCAATGGAACCAAGATGTAGTCATTTTTACACTTATCAAAAAAGAAAGGAACCCCATGCACACCGACCTATCACCCAATAGGTGTTGGGTACTCACCCAAGGCATGCGTGGGTGCCGAGTCTCTCTTTTATGTGAGTTTAGTGGAAAAAGTCATCTATGATTCATGTTTAAGAGATCTGAAAGGAAGTAAAACATACAAGCACCATAGAGCTCAAGATGACTTCTAGGTCCTTGTTGTAAATATCTTTCCCCCAGGTAGATATAGACAGGTAGAAGAATATGGAAATCAAAGAAACTCAAAGCCCGATGTTTATTACGCCAAGGCGCATGTTAAGGGTGCATAACAAAGGATGTCAACATGAAAAAGGATGCACCAAGGCGCAGGAAAAAGAGTGCCGACATGAAAATGGATACACCAAGGTACAGGTTAAGGGCATAGGCAAAAGAGTGTCGACACAAAAATGGATGCACCAAGGCACAGGTTAAGGGTGTAGGCAAAAGAGTGTCGACACAAAAATGGATGCGCCAAGGCACAGGTTAAGGGTGCAGGCAAAAGAGTGTCGACATGAAAATGGATGTGCCAAGGCATAGGTTAAGGGCACAGGAAAATGAGTGTCGACATGAAAATGGATGCACCAAGGCACAGGTTAAGGGCGCATAGCAAAGGATGTCGACATGAAAAAGGATGCGCCAAGGCGCAAGCAAAAGAGTGTTTACATGAAAATGGATGAGCCAAGGTGCAGGTTAAGGTCGCATAGAAAAGGATGTCGAAATGAAAAAGGATACACCAAGGCATAGGCAAAAGAGTGTTGACATGAAATTTTCAGCACCTATGGCACATCTTCGGGAGGCGCAACATTTTGAGCGCTGTCAGGAAGCAAACCTTGGCACAGATATTCAGATGGCCATAACTTTTCACAGGGAGCTCAGATTCATGCAAGGTTGGAATTTTTAGAAATCTTACGAGGTCCTCTATCCAACTACAACTGGATATATTTAATTAGGTGGGAACAAGTTCTTAAAAATGTAAAATATAGTTTGCCACTTTTTGGGTTTGCTAGGGTTCTCACCTACTGCCATAATGAGATGAATTAAATGTAACCTAGATGTGGTTGGGGTAGATTTGGAATTCCTCTCTCTTTCTCTCTCATTCTTCCTATAAATTGTAAGGAGGTGTTTCTTTCTAAAGGTTGGCCATTCTTGTTTTGCCCCTCCCTTCTTATCTTTGGCAGGTGAATTTGTGGAGTTCAAACCTCCCATCTAAAACTATAATGCAACTTTGCCTCTTAGCATTTTGTAGTGTATTGTATCAATATTTGGAGCAAGTAATGCATGTCTGTGGATGATTCTCAACCCTCTATGTGTTCATTTACATCCTCCTAATCTTTCACTGCAAATCTAGTTATCCGTGCATGTTCTTGCATTACATTTTAATGGTTTGTGTTTATTGGCAAGACATATGTTCTTCATTCCTCGATGCATCACCTTTGTTAGTTTAGGTTTTATTTTATGCATCTTCTTACCTTGTATCCTTGGAAAGTTAGATTAGGTTTTTGAGTAAACCCTCTGCATTTTTATGTGTGCATCTGAACAGAGGAATAGGAACCGGCCTTCATCCGGAGAGCTTTTCCGATTTCACAAGGTCCCACACTTGGGAAACACTCCATGTTATGCAATCACACTGAGAGTCTCAACCCATCAAGTTGTAGACATTCAGAGGTGCTGTGATTTTCCATCAATAGTCCTTGCAGTCATTTAAGATAGAAAGTGCTTAACATATTTTATAACTTATACTAAAATAGAAAGAATTTGTATAGAAATTCATACTTAATCATAAACATAAATGAAAAATAACTATGAGAAATATGTATGCATTAGAATCATCAATGTTCATGTTCATGTGAGCTGGTAACCTCATTACATTCATGGAGCCATTATAGAATGTCATAGAGAAGCAGACCACAGTCATGCTTTATAACTGGAATCATATGATTAGGCTCTCAAAATAAATTTATAATCCCCATACCCTTGATACATCCTTTCCTAAGAAAAATTACCCAAACTAATAGAGTTCTTACAATATTTCTGCAAATCTCTACTCTCTATTTATTTCTCTCTCTCTCTTTACTTCTACAGGTGCTTGTATATATAGGATTTCTAGACTACCAACTCATCCTACAACAGCCTTAGATATGATGCTAAGTGTTTGAATGTGGTCATCCATGCGATAATGATCCTTCAGGTCTTAGCTTTCTAGTTTTTACCATGATGAGCTTCTAGAAGCTTCTACTGTAGGCATGCTCCTTCCTGGGCCATCCTGTCACAAGGATGGCACCTTATCCACTCTGTATGTGTAGTCAAGTCATGCTTTTCACGTGTTCTACCAGAAATGCCCAATATGGCTAAGTCCTAAACCTTATTTATGTTCATGCGTGCACCATGGGTTTCCTTAAAGCCTTCCTTAAACCCTGCCCTACGCGTTTTATCCTTGTGTGCTTTTCTTTAACCAGACCTTGTGCACCTATGCACTTTTTTGTACTTAGCCAATATTTTAGGGGCCCAATAATAGATATCCTTATACCTTAGTATTAAATTCTATGGATAACCATAAGGAAAAGACAAGGGAAGGTATATAACTAAAATATCTTGAGGGATAGTGATATTGAGGAAAACATGTAGAGTTAGATTAAGGTTTTTATGACACATATAATTTTTACAACAATACCATCTAATTGGAAAACACCTTTTTTACTAGGGGTATAATTCAAGCCAAGTGTATAAAAATTATGTTTGGAAATGAATGTGCTAGGAGCCCCAAAATAAATCATGTAATTATGGATAATATATTTACCAATAATCAATGATATGTAAAATAGAGGGGATTTAGGGGCACAAATTACATCATTGACATTAAATTGATACAAATTGACTGGGTTTGGGGTTAACTCCATTTGAATTTTGATGTGAAGCTTGAATTACCTTAATCCTTCATGTAATAGACCCATCTACCTTGGAATTGTAAAAACATCCCATAGGGAGACATGAATATTTGTTCTCTTCATTTTCTCAACAATATCAAGGGGTGTTATTGCAATTCATTTTGAATTGTGAGAATCAATAAATTTATTTGGTTTATCAATGATAGGATGATGTAAAACTAAAAACACCTAGTTTGACTCAGGTAGGTGAGGTGAAATATCTATTGGTTTTGAAATTTTTCCTCTTGAAACAACTATCACTTGATCTCTAGATGTATGAGCATCTGTCTCCAAGATTCTTTTCTTTGATCTTATGTTATGATTATATCTCACTTGTGGCTATTGAAGCCCCTCAACTTGATTGGTGGAAAAATAATCTTCCTAAAAGTTTCAATATACCAAACTCTCACCAGTTCCTAAAGTAGAAGGCAATGATGGATCATTTATTTGATTAGGCTTCATGAAATAATTATGAACCACCAAGGCTTTTATCACTACTCCATCATGGAAAATGTTTGAACCATGGGGTAGAGTAAGGATAATACCATATCATATCCTCATCCATGTTCTTTTGCATAGGAAGAATTTCCCTATTAGGATTAGTAGGAGTGGGGTATGTCTGATTCATTGACCTTATAGGGATGATATGATTTTAAGGCTATTATGTAGTGGATTGGTAGGCTAGGTTATATGAATACCAAGTTCTTTGAGTGAGTGGGGATTACTTCCTTTTTAAATTATTCACTTCATTTTCCATAATATTGATGTAAGAGAATCAAGTGATAATGCATAATAAGGTCATAGAAGACCATCAGAGCATGTTATCCTAGGTGTTTTAAGGATTAAAAAGTTGTAAAAGTGAATATGTGTTTGTAAAAGGTCAATGAGTTCTTGTAAAATCTTGTAGGAGTGAATTTGACCTAGTAAAGGGGTAATATATACAAATAGAGTCATGTCATTTTATAATAGTTGTCTTGTATGAACTATATGGGTCTATTTAAATGATATCTGCTTGATTTCTATGTTGATAAGGATGTTGAAATTGTTGAACTAGTCTAGGAGTCAATTTAGAATCTTGTTAGGAGTATTTACTTAGAAAATGCACACATATTCATATGTGTATTTTAATGTAATTGAGAAGAGCAGATGTTATTGAGGTTGAATAATGAATATTATAACATGAATGATGATTTGAAGTGGAAATAGACCTCTATTTTAAATGAAAATGCATGTCTCAATAGACTATGCTTAAGAAACCTGTCAGGACAGTGGTGTGAAAACCCTCAGAAGAAATCATCCCTCAAATTTCTCTCGATTGTTAGCTTTGAGAGGATTTATAGGTGACAAGGATTTCAATAATAAGTTTTATAAGTATTGAAATTGATTGGTTTAATTGTTAGAGAAAAATGTATGCTCTCGTGCCCATACTAGGGCATCCATTATTTCTTAAATGAACTAATTAAATGAGCTATAACTATCATGATTTCTCTATCTCAATCATAATTAGACACCCCCAAAATATCATGATGATTGGTGTTGTACAATCAGAGATCCACATGACAGTTGTTTTGAGCTCCAAGAAGAATACACAATGCACATGTATGGACATATAAAAGGTAGAATTGTCTCTAATACTTGATAATATGATATTAGATCATCAAAGGAAGATGGATTCAGCAATAATGAATTTTTTCATGATTATAGGCCCAATTTTATGTAGAAATCATCATTTTTTGGAGTAAATGTTAATTGTGTAGGGTATATGACTGTATTAAGTCAACTCAAGGGTTACAAGAAACTCCATTGAAACAAATAACCCTAGAAACTAGTATGTGGAGTTGACTGACACTTATGATATGATGAATAAGGCTTAAAACATGGATCCATACCATGGAAGGGATTAAATTATAATCTATACCTTAAGTTGTGTTAAGAAGGCCTTAAGAAGCTTGAGGGTAGAGTTTAGAGTTAGGAGTGCATATTGTTATGTCAAAATTATAGTACCCCCTAATTTTCTCTCTATTTGTGTGGGGAAATCAGTGTAATTATGCTAACATGGGATTATCCCTCAAGCTGTGGGAATTACGAACTTGAGATAGCCCTTCGGAGAAGGAAAAATTCCTCTACCCAATCCTAATACTACAACTACTCCTAATGCAAGAAAAACACCTAACTAATCCTACACTAACACTTACAAGGAGGCAGGGAGAGAGAAAGTGCATGAAAAATGGTAAATACTATACTAAGGGGGTGATAACACCACAAAAAGGGGTGAGATAATATGTTTGAGGATGAAATAGGGAAAAAGGGGCTGAGGGAGGCCAGACAAATGTGACATGAACCCAGATCCTAAACCACCATTAAAACTCCATTGAACACAATATCATAAACCTGTAAGTGGAAGAACATGCACAAAATACAAAAATAAGAATGGGGAGGAAAGAAAATACAATTAAAAATGAGCTAGGGTTGAAGAAACACCACAAAACATAATTTTTATTGCTTTAAAGTATGCGCAGACCATTATATTTAATGTACAAAGGAATAATTACATTTCTAGGCCAAAGAGAAGGCTTGCAGCTCAAATGAAGTTGAGGGAAAAATTTTCAAGAGTTTCCCTAACTCATAGACTGTCTCTCTTAAAAATGAGGGCGTAAAATGCATTATATAGAAAATTTATCTCACCTACCAAGAGCCCTCATTAATTTCCTATATAGAGGTATGGGTAGCCATATCAGTCTACTTTCCTTTTATGTCAGAAAAGACATGGGTGTCATGCTTCATTAAATTAGTTGTTGAGCTACCTTGTATGATGTCATTAATGTCTGACTGTATCTGAAATTCCTTTTTGTTGCTCAACAGGAAATACTAGCTGACACCTGAAAAGAACATGAAGAGTCGCCACCAACAAGAAAATGATTTTCACATGGCAAGAAGAAATGTTGTCACATGACAACAAGGGGAGGTTGAAACATGTTAAGATGAAATGTTGACTTGTGATAGGATGAAGGAGGATGATGCGTGATAGGAAGACATGGTGTTGACGCATGACAAAGGGGAGATGGATGATGCGCATTAGGAAAGGGTGGTTGACACATGGTATGGGAGGGTAGGAGGTTGACACATGAAAATGAAATGGTTAAATCACATCACTGAGAATGTTGATGCGTGATAGCAAAGGGTGTTAACACATGGTTAACGCGTGATATGATATGGCTCCAAACCCACTAGAAAACTCATATATTATTAATTATGACTTGTAAGCCATCCTGAGTTGTCTTCCTCTTTGATATCTTGGGGCTGAATTTGATTACCTCTCGCATGTCCCAAAATTTGAATGACTAATTCCATTTATAACGAGTTATCCAAATTAACCCAGGGGGTGAATTTGAGATAACACATACCAATTCTAGAGTATTCATCAAAGATCTTGAAGCTTTAGTTAATGGTTTAAATATGCTCAAACAGGTGGTAATGATCTTATAATTCCATTTGAGGAAGGGTTTCATGGTCAAGGTAAGGTATAGCTTAGGAAGGACTCACAAGGTATGTAAGCTAACAAGCCATGAATGACATCTATAGCATAAACAAGTCTTTCATGTGATTTATAGGAGACTTGCATATTGAGAAGGCATTGATGCAGTGATCACAAAGTGATCACCTTTGATCAGTTGAGATCAAGTAAGATCTTCTAGTGGTTGTCTTTCATGTAATAGCATGCACTAGGCCTCATTGGATTTCAAGGTGTCAAGATCATACAAATATTAGTATATACCTAGAATGTTAAAAGCATAGGCAAGGTGTATGGACCTCATTTAGTTAGTGATCCTCAAGCAGGGGTTGGTGTAAGTGAGTATTCTAGAGAAATTTTAAGTCCCTTGATATTGTGAAACCAGTATTGTGAAGGAAAACCAATCACACTACAATAGATAGAGATCAAATTCAAGTGTAACCCCTCATCATATTTGGTATCAGAGTAGGTTTCTCTATGATAATTAGATATATTGTAGAAGTTTATAGTATTGAGATATTGATTTGATTGATTGCCTAAATGTGTTTGTTGAAGCATGAAAAAGTTAGATAAATCATCATTATAGGGGATAATGAAATTGATCCAGGAAGGAGTGATGGGCAGAATGGATGACATGATGAATTCCCAAATGGATATGAAGCATGAAATTAGAAACCTAGAGACAAGGATGACAAGGACGGAGGCAGTATGCTTAGGTTTATAGAAGTTTGCTAATGGAGGTTGTGATCACAAACATGTATAATCATTTTTGATGAGAAGAGTACTTCTACAACAACAACAAGCTAAAGCTCATGCGCCAGTCTATAGGAGAAGCCTATTCAAGATAAGATGCAAGACAAGAGGCAAGGTATGTCAGGTAATTATTGATAATGGTAGTACTGATAATATTGTGTCTGAAGAAATGGTTAGTAAATTGGGGTTGAAGAGATTAGTTCACCCTACACCTTATAGAGTTGCATGGGTTAGGAAGGATCATTGAATTCTTGTGAATTATCAGTGTAAGATACATTTCAAAATTGGTAGTTTGCATGGTGAGGTTCTATGTGATGTAATACCTATGGATGTCTATCATTTACTCCTAGGAATGCCATGTCATTATGACAGGAAGGTAGTTTATAATGAAATGTTGAATTAGTGTTTTCTAACAAAGCATGAAATAGAGAATATTCTGGCACCTCTGATGAATTATGATGTAGGTAAATAAAGGAGGAGCATGGTGTTTGGGATAAAGGAATTTTTGGTGAAAACCAAGAACCGGGGTCTTAAACCTCTTGAAGGAGGAAGGAATGAGTGAATCCTTAGAAGCAAGGATGTGAAGAAAATTTTTCCAAGTTACAATAGGTAAGATCCATTGAAAAGGATCAAGAAAATCAGGTAAAATCCCAAAAGAGGCTGAAAGACAACATGAAGTTCTCAAGAAAAGAGAAGGAAGACTAAGAAGGTCAAGTGAGTCACCAAGTTGAGAGTGATAATGGAAAATTATAGAGTAATGATGAGAAGGATAGTGTGGGACTAGATCTTGAAGTATCTTATGTAAAATTTAAGAGAAATAGAGAATGAAAAGACACAAGAAGGTGCCATGGAAAAAATAGAAGCAAAAAGGTCTCTTGAAGACTAAGAAAGGGGAGAGAAAGGACAATCAGTCCTTGTCAAGAAACCAAGCCAAGAGGAGAACAAGTCAACAAGAGAAAAATAATAAGAATTAAGAGGAAAGAAGGATGAAAAAAATCTAGTCCTTATGAATACATACAATAAAAAAGAATACCAACTGATAAGGAAGAACAATGAGGTAATCGAAACAAGAGGATTGATTCTCATAATAAGGGGTAGGATTTGGATAAAGATATTATGAATAATGAACAACAAATAACAAGGAATAAACAAGGCTTACAAACAATCTTATAAAGGAATCCAAGTGAAAAGTATGTTAGAAACATGTACGGAGCAGTCAAAGAAGGCCATGAAGTTCTGATTTTTGAAACTAATTATGTGTTAGAATGTGTGAATGCAAGTTATAGAGGTAAGGTGTCGAGTATGGTCATAAATGGACTAAGAACAAGTGAAATCAGTGGAAGGTGGAATAGGGAAATGACTCAAGAACCCACTAAGTACCTGAAGACATATTTAAAAGTATAACAACCATACATGAATAACATAAGGAGTAGTCAAGGTGTGAAGAAGGTAAATCAAGCCATCTCAGAGAGAAAGGAACAAAGCCAAGGGGAAATGAGTAAGTTAGAAGAAATTTTTAAGTTCAAAAGGTTATTGATGAATGAAAATAATTTTCCAAAAAGCATTAGACTATAATTAGAACCATGGGGTAACAAGGAAAGCTTAGTACAAACTCTAATACAGTCTCTCAGGTACTTAGCACAACCAAGAGGCATAGGTAATCTCTCTCATGAGTGTATTCTCAGATTTTATGAAAAATTCAGAGGTTGGAATGTTGGTGTTAAGGTGTTAATTCTTCTAAGGACAGTTATAAGAGCTTGCATAATAATGAACAATGATGAAGTAAAAATTTTTGCATTGTATAATGAGTCTTCTAGAACAAGGTCAGTTGAGAAGGAACGGGTATGTGAAATGAGAGGTGATAAAAAGAAAGGAAGGAGGTCAAAATTAGGGATTTGTGGATTGAGACAAGTTTGAAACAAAGATATAATATGGAAAAGGAAATATGATAAAGAAGAGAAACTAATTTCTAGACTACCAAGGATAAAGGATCTAGATGTATGTCTAACTTAGGCCAAGAATAGGCTCAAACACATCATAGCTGGAAACAAAAGAGAAAGTCAAGTCAAGAAAAAGAAAACAAACAAGAGATAGAGTTTCAAGGGTGAGCAGACTCAAGAGAATTGAAGATAATGAAGTAATATGTGATAAAGATCAAGTATTTAAGAAGAATAGATTCGAATCTATTCAAAAACATCAAGGTAATGACACAAATCAAGTAAGTGAAGCCCATTCAAGGAGCCAAAGTACTGAAAAAGTACCCACCTACAGTCAAGAAGAAATAGTGAGCATAATGCAAAGGAGGAATCAGTTGAAAGACACAACAGTGCAAGAACAAGAAATGATGATTATAGCACAAGGAGGTATGCAAATTCAGAGAGGAAGCAAGAATGACAACAAGATAGAGGTACTAGCAATCACCAATGTACAAAGAAGCCATACAAACCAGAATGGACAATATAATGATGACAATCAACTACAGTGGCATGAAAAGACAACTAAGTAAACACATGAACTTTTAAAGAATGAAAAATAATGGGATGTTAGTATTGAATGCTTTCACTTCATTTATAAAGTCAAGCAAGCCTACCAAGAGGCCAAGGATGAAAGAGAAAATGGATGCATGATAAATTAGGTGGAGAATACTATGAAGTCCTATGAATACATTCTTAGAAAATACCAAGAAGTTGTGACAACAAGAAATGATGAACACAAGATAGATTTGGAGTTCATAGTGAAGAAGATAGCAGAACTATAAGAGGATAACTTGAAGAAAAATACCATGAAGAGAGAGATGAAGCAAGAAGACAAGTAAGAGGAACAAAATCAAGAAGAGACAATGCAAGGATAACTGCAAAAGACAAAGTAAATAAGAAGAGCAACAAAAATGAAATGGAACACAAGGAAGAGACAAACACCTACGATGTATTTGAGTAAGAGCTCAAATTATTTTCCTCTCAAGGGAACTCTGATGCAAGAGCATCAAGTGCTATGGCATAATAAGGTCATAGAAGACCATCAGATCATGTTATACTAGGTGTTTTAAGGCTAAACATGTTGTAAAAGTGAATATGTGTTTGTAAAATTTCAATGAGTGCTTGTAAAATCTTGTAGGAGTGAATTTGACCTAGTAAAGGGGTAATATAGACATAGATAGAGTCATGGCATCTTATAATAGTTGTTTTGTACGGACTATAGGGGTCTATTTAGATTATATCTACTTGATTTCTATGTGGATAAGGTCTATTGAAGTTTGTTGAGCTAGTCTAGGATTTAATTTAGGAGCTTGTTAGGATTCTTTACTTAGAAAATTCACACATATTCATATGTTTTTATGGATGTAATTGAGTAGAGTAGATGTTATTGAGGTTGAATAATGAATATTAAAGCATGAATGGTGATTTGAAGTGGAAATAGACCTCTGTTTTAAATGAAAATGCATGTCTTCATAGACTGTGCTTAAGAAAGCTGTCATAGATAGTGGTGTGAAAACACTCAGGAGAAATTATGCCTCTAATTTCTCTTGACTGTTAGCTTGGAGAGGATCTACAGGTGATAAGGATTGCAAAAATATTTTTTATAAGTTTTAAAACTGATTGGTTTAATTGTTAGAGTATAATGTGTGTTCTCGAGTCCGTATTAGGGCATCCATTATCTCTTAGATGAACTAATGAAATGAGCTATAATTATTAGGAGTTCTCTATCTCTATCCTAATTAGACACCCCCAAAATATCATGATGATTGGTGTTGTATAGTCAATGATCCATGTGACATTTTTTTCAAGCTCCAAGAAGAATACACGGTACATAGGTATGGACATATAAAAGGTAGAATTGTCTCTAATACTTGATAATATGACATTAGATCATCAAAGAAAGATGGATTCAGGAATAATGGATGTGTTTTCATGATTATAGGCCCACTTTTATGGAGAAATCATCATTTTTCGAGTAAATGCTAATTGTGTAGGGTATAAGACTTTATTAAGTCACCTCAACGGTTACAAGAAATTGCATTGAGCCAAATAACCATAGAAACTAGTATGTGGAGTTGAATAACACCTATGACATGATGAATAAGGCTTGAAACATGGATCCATACCATAGAAGGGATAACATTGCAATATTGACCTTGAGTTGTGTTAAGAAGTTATTAAGAAGTTTGAGGGAAGAGTTCAGAGTTAGGAGTGCATACCATTGCTAGAGTATTCATCAAAGAGCCTGAATATTTGGTTGATGTTTTGAACATTCTCAAATAGGTGGAAATGATCTTGTAACTCCATTTGAGGAATTTTTTCATTGTTAAGGCAAGTTATAACTCAATAAGGATTCACAAGGTATGTAAGATAATATGCCATGAATGACATCTATAACATAAACCAGTCTTTCATGTGATTTATAGGATACTTGCATATTAGGAAGGAATTGATGCAATGATAACAAAGTGGTCACTTATGATCAGTTAATATGAAGTAAGCTCTTCTAGTGGCTTTCTTTCATGTAAGAGCATACACTAGGCCTCATTGGAGTTCAAGGTGTCAAGAGCATACAAATAGTATAATAGACCTAGAATGTTAAAAACATAGGTAAGGTACATGGACTTCAATTAGTGATCCTCAAGTAGGGGTTAGTGTAAGTGATTCTTATAGAGAATGTTTAAGTCCCTTGATATTATGAAACCAATATTTTGAATGACAACCATTCAAACTATAACAGATAGAGATCAAATTCAAGTGTAACCCCTCATCAATTCCTTAACACAACCTTAAACTCATTTATCTCATTAGTTAAGGTATTTGGAATGGTCGCTAATGGTTGTGAAACAATAAGTTGGGGTTGGATTGTAGGAGTGAGTGTTAAATCTAGGAATAATGGTATGGGAGGCCTTAGAGGTAGATTACTAGATAGGATTAAAAAAAATCAATTGATATTTCAATATAAAATGTAGAAGGAAGGTCTACACTTCCCATATATTGGATCATAAAAACAATATAATAATTTAGAGCCCTAAGACAATATAAGAAAGTTGAATGTGAAGAAGGCCTTACCAAAAGTGGGATTCTATCCTATAATTCTAGAATTTGTAGTTAAAATCATGAATATCCTTAGTATATTTCCTCTTGATAATTTTTAATTTCTCTATAAGTGACATGTGATCACTCTTTTTTGAAAAATTTCTCACCAATAATTCTCCAAATTCATCTCATATACAAATAGAATTGGGAGCAAGGCTTCCACACGGTACCAAAGATTTTACTTTTAAGGAATATTCTAAAAGCCTCATTGTAACATCTATTTGAGTATGTGGTGAACTAAGCACAAGTGGATGATTTCCCTAAGGTGATTAGGAGGATTAGCATGTTTCTTAGTAGTGAAATAGGGTCAAATTTTGAGGGAAGCACTTGGGAGGTACTTCCAAACATTTAAAACTAGTGGAATACCATCATTTAAGGATGGAAAAACATTATTTCTTGGATGATCTTGTTGAGTATGGAGCTTAATTGCTTCACAATAAACTTTCTTTTACATGTTACTAGTTTTGAAAATAACCGACATCACTCATGAAGTAATTGACATCGGTCAAGAAGCAACCAACGACGGTCATTCATCAACTAGCATAGATTAGGTAGTGACTGACGATGGTCAGGAAGTAACCGACGATGGTTACCTGTGTGACGATGCTTTTTTTTAAGAGAGTTAGAATAAATCACTTATTTTAAAGATGATTTATTGGTTGTAAAAGGATAGTTAGTTTCCTAGCATAGCTATATATGCATGTATGCATTGTATGAGGGTATGAGAGAAGAAAATAGCAATTTTTTGTATGTTACTTTTCTTGGTGAGAAAGAAAGAGTAGCTGAGTGAGGGAAAATCATTGAACATCTTGTGAGATGTTGGAAGACAATAGATCTTCATTATATTTCCTCTATAAAGCACTGAATAATAATATTGGCCATTTCTTAGTGGACATAGCCCACACATGGTGAACCATGTTAAATATAGTGTTATCTTTCTCTTGTTTATTTTATCTTCTAGCTTATTTCCACATTCACTTCTTGTATGCTTTATCTAATTATAGATCTACGAAACACTGTTATATGGTTTAACCCTAACAATTGGTATCAGATCTTTGTTTGGAGATTTTGTGTGTTTACAGGATTTACTCATAGAGGGTTTTCTAATTGATTGGGAGCAGAGAAATGACAAAAGATACTAAATATCGAGTAGAGAAATTTTATGGTCATAATTATCAACTATGGAAGATGCAGGTGGAGGATTATTTGTATAATAAAGATATATACTTATCATTGGATGAGCATGGATAGCCGAGCACAATGACTGATGAAGAATGAAAGGTTCTTGATAGAAAGGCTCTGGGATCAATAAGATTAATCCTAGAAGCATCGGTGGCTTCAAATTTTATAGAAGTAAAAACCACGGTAGAGTTGATTAAATATTTAGAAAATCTGTATGAAACTCCTAGTGCTTCAAATAAGGTTTATTTGATGAAAAAATTGTTTAATTCTAAGATGTAAGAAGGTGGATTTGTATCTAATCATTTGAATGATTTCTGGTCTATGGTAAATCAATTAAAATAAATAGAAATTTTGTGTGATGATGAAGTGAAACCACTTTTATTCTTATGCTCTTTACCAGATAGTTGGGATAACTTGGTAATGGATGTTAGTAATAAAACGAATGCTTCTAAAGGTTTGAAATTTGATGACGTGGTTAGTGTAATCCTTAATGAGGAAATACGCAAGAAAATATTAGTAAAAGCATCATTTGGAAACGATTTAAATATAGAAAGCAAAGGAATATCTAAGGAGAGATAATCTAAGATCAAGAAGAATGGGAGATCAAATTCAAGACATGGCAGATCTAGATCTAGGTACAAATATTTACTTTGCTGGAATTGTGGAAAGAGAGGACACGTAAAGAAGGAGTGTTGGTCCAAGGAAAACAAAGAGAATACATCAGACAAAGGTAAAGAGGAAAATGTTTCAAGTGAGGTAAAGTAAGATGCCCTTATTCTCTCCTTGGATAATAAATTAGAATCTTGGGTGTTAGATTCTAGAGCTTTTTTCCATGCTACCCCTAATAAGGGTTATTTCAAAAATTATGTTTAGGGTGATTTTGGACAATTTTATTTAGGATATGATGGGACATGTAATATTACTGGTAAAGGTGATGTTAATCTAAACTTTTATAATGGAAATCCATGGGTATTGAAGGATTTGAGGCATTTTACAAGCCTCAAAATAAATCTAATATCTGCAGGGTAACTTGGTGAATCTGGATGCGTGGTTACATTCACATCTAACGCTTGGAAGGTTACCAAGGGATCTCTTATTGTGGTAAGAGGAAAGAAGGTAGGAACTTTATATCTATCTACCCATGTTATTGATTCCTTTTCTATGCTATCTACTATGGATTCATATGCAACCATGTGGCATAATCGACTAGGCCATATGAGTGAAAAAGGAATTCAGATCTTAAAGGATAAGGGAAGTTTTCAAATTTGAAACAATTGGATCTTGAATTCTATGAGCATTGCATATTTGGAAAGCAGAATAGAGTGATATTTCTCAAGGTTGGTTCAATAAAGAAGGAGCAAAAATTAGAGCTTGTACACTCAGATGTGTAGGGACCAGCCCAGGTAGCTTCTATTGGAGGATCCCAATTTTATGTGACTTTCATTTATGATGCCACAAGGAAGGTATGGTTCTATTGTATTAAGCGTAAATCTGATGTTTTTGAAACTTTTAAAAGATGGAAAGCCCTTGTAGAAAATGAAAAAAAATTAAAATTGAAGTGCCTTAGATATGACAATGGTGGTGAGTACTGCAACAAAGATTTAAATGATTATTGTTCAGTGAATGGAATATGAAGAGAAAGAATGGTTCCTATAAATCCTCAGGAGAATGGAGTTGTAGAAAGAATAAACAAAACAATCATGGCATGTGCTACAAGCATGAGGATACATCTCAAATTTCCTTTGAAGTTTTAGGTAGAAGCAGTGGATACATCAGTGTACTTAATCAACCGCAGGTCTTCAACAACACTTGATGTTAGAATACCAGAAGAAGCTTGGTCTAGAAAAGAGGTAGATTTTTATTTTCTTAGAGTTTTTGGCTTAGAATATTTTTTGCATGTTGATAGAGAAAATAGGAAGAAGTTGGATGCTAAATCTAAGAGATGTACTTTCATTGGTTAAAGCTTTGGTGATTTCGGATATTGATTTTGGGATTTAGAAGATTCTAAGATTGTTAGGAGTCATGATGTTAATTGGAATGAAAAAATAATGTACAGGGATCAGATTTTGGTTCCTAAATATGATCAGGTTGATGATATTTCGAAGGAAAATCAAATTTCAGACCTAAAGCACACATCCACTGACACCAACGTCAGTTTTGTAAAAATTGATGTTGGTTAGGCTAACCGGCATCAGTAGATAGGATTGGGTTTAGAGCAGAAAACCAATGGAACTAGCATCGATACTCCTAGAAATGATGTCGGTAAGGCAACCGATGTCGGTTAGTAGACATAGGAACCACGGTCGGTTATCGGTGACCAGTGTCAGTCACTGATAGAGATTGACATGAATATACAACAAGCATAGAATGAGCCCTAGACACCCCAGATCTCAATGAGAAGGTCAAAAAGAGTAAGTAGACCTCTAGAGATATTTTCATCTCCCTTTTTTTATTTATTATTAACTGATAGAGGTGAACCAAAAATATTTGAAGAAGTAATTCAAGTAGATACCCATGAGCATTGGGAGCATGATATGGAAGAGGAGATGGGATCCTTGGAACAAAATCAGACACGGGTTTTGGTCAAGTTGCCAGTAGGTAAGAAAACTCTACAGAATAAATGGGTTTATAGAATCAAGGAAGAAGAGGGTGGACTGAAAAGGTACAAGGTGAGGCTTTTGCTAAAAGGATTTGCACATAAAGCAAGTATTAACTTTGATGATATTTTTTCTCTTGTAGTTAAGATGACTTCTATTCAAACTGTTATAAGTTTGGTTGCAACAAAATATTTAAATTTAGAAAATCTTGATGTTAAGACAGATTTTATTGATGGTGATTTGGAGGAAGATATTTATATGCAGTAGCCACTTGGTTATAAAGTCAAGGGTAAGGAGAAACTTGTGTGTAGATTGAAAAAAATTCTATATGGGCTCAAACAAGCTCCAAGGAAATGATATTTAACAATTTTATGCATGAGCATGGCTATATGAGATGTGAATCTAACCATTGTGTATATTTTAAGAAGCTTGAAAATGAGAGCTATATTATTTTGTTACTGTATGTGGATGATATGTTGATTACAGGATCTAGTATGCAGGAAAATGGTAAACTCAAAGAAATGTTAGCTTACACATTTGTAATGAAGGATTTGGGAGCTACGAAGAAAATCCTTGGCATGTAAATTCTGTGAGACAGGAAAAACAAGAAGTTGTATTTATCTCAAGAGGCTTATATCAATAAGCTAATGGAAAGGTTTAACATACAAGTTTCAAAACCTATTAGTACACCTATAGCTGGAAACTTAAAATTGAGAAAAAAATAGTGTCCTTCATCACACTAGGAGGTTGAGTAAATGACACATGTTCCCTATACTTCAGCAGTAGGAAGTCTTATGTATGTCATGGTTTGTACTAGACCAAACATTACACAGGAAGTGGGAGTTGTGAGAAGGTTTATGGCTAATCCAGGTAAAGAAAATTAGAAAGCATTCCAATGGATTCTCAAGTATTTAAGAGGGACATCTGGCATCGAGTTATGCTATAAAGGGTCAGATACTTCTGTACACGGCTATGTTGATTTAGATATGGCTGGAGATTTGGATGTAAGGAAGAGCACCATTGGATATGTTTTCATAGTAGGTGGAATGAAAGCTATCTAGATTTCTAGATTGCATAAGGTTGTGGCTTTTTCTACTATAGAGGTAAAGTATATTGAAATTATAGAAGCTAGAAAGGAGATGATATGGATGATCAAGTTCATGAAAGAGTTGGGTAAAGAGAAAGAGGATTGCAGATTATATAGTAACAGCCAGAGTGTGATTCATATAACAAATAACTTAGTGTTTCATTCAAGAAGGAAACATATTTAGTTGAGGTATCACTTCATACGATAGGTTTTGGAGGATGGATATCTAAAGTTAGAGAAAATCCATATAGATGAGAACCATGTAGACATGCTAACGAAGCCATTGGTAAGGGAGAAGTTGGAGCTTCAATCCACTTCTGTTGGTCTTTGAGTTTAAGACTTGAAAAGTAAGAAACGAGCCAAGGAAAAGTAACCAAGAGTGGTGATGCACAGTGCAGTGAAACAATTGATCTCCAAGTGGGAGATTGTTGAGTATGGAGCTTAATTGCTTCACAAGAAACTTGATTTTACATGTTACTAGTTTTGACAATACCTGACGTTAGTCAGGAAGTGACCAACGATGGTCAATCATCAACCAGCATAGGTCAGGAAGTGACTGGTGATGGTCAGGCAGTGATTGGTGATGGTCAAGAAGTAACCAACAATGATTACCTATGCGACAATGTTTTTTTATGAGAATTTGAATAAATCACTTGTTTTAAAGATGATTTATTGGTTGTAAAAGCATATTTAGTTTCCCAGAATAGCTATATATGCATGTATGCATTTTATGAAGGTATGAGAGAATAAAATAGCAATTGTTTGCATGTTAGTTTTCTTGGTAAGCAAGAAAGAGTATATGAGTGAAGAAAAAGCATTGAACATCCTGTGAGGTGTTGGAAGACAACAGATCTTCATTATATTTCGTTTGTAAAGCATTGAATAATAATATTGGTTGTTTCTTGGTGGATGTATCCCACACTGAGTGAACCACGTTAAATTTGGTGTTATCTTTCTCTTGTTTATTTTATCTTCTGGCTTATTTCCGCATTCATTTCTTGTATGCTTTATCTAATTATAGATCTATGCAGTACTATTATATGGTTTAATCTCAACAGATCCATTGTATTTAAGTCTTGAAGATTACTTTTTAGGATTTTTCAATGAACTCCAGGTGGGGGAGTGGAGAGGAATATCTTATACTTAGGGTTTTTCCCATATCTTTGTAAAGATCTTCACCTATGATTTTTGTGAGAAAAATGTAAGGATTCAAAAGGATATTTACCAACACTACTTCTTGTGTTTATTCTTCTCATATGATTTTGGGAATTGAATTTTCAAAACATAGAAATTATATTCTCTATGTTTGTTGTCATTCAAAACAACTAGCATGAAAATTACAAATTTTAAGCATGACAACTAAGCCCTAATTGAAAATTAGGCTTCCCTATCACTATGCATCCTTCCTTCAGGAAATATGCCCTCATTTCAACCTTCATCTTATCTCACAGGAAATTCATAAAAAGGTTTCGAAAAATTTCTCAATGTGCACGAATGATTACTCAAGATGGTTGATGAACTTAGTAAGTTTCAATGAGAGACAATTTCCTCAAGAGTCCTAAAAAGGCCATTTTTGGCCATTCTGAAGCTAGTAAACACCCTCTAAGAACATTCAGGTAAAATATACATAACCTGAGCGTGGTTTCAGATAGCAATTAATATTTTATAAGTAATTTAGGTATATTTAGGAAAGATGATTAGATTTATGGATAATTTTTTCTAGACTGATTTTTTAGGGTGTGGTAAATGAAGGCTCGTTGGGAAAATCTAACTTCTTAGAATGATTCTAAAAGTTCCCAAATGAGTTAATAAGAAAAAATATGCTTTAAAAATATATAGGAATCACTTACAATGTGGAATCATCAGATTTTATCCAAGGTTCAAGGAATTATTGAGGTATTTTAAAACTTTGCAGTTACCCCTCTAAGTTCAAAATGAAATTAGTACTAAATTTTGAGTTTCAGATATAATTGGATTTTTTTAATTCATCCATTGGTCTTACAATGTCATTTGGATTCAAAATAATATAATATTTGATCCTAAATAATTTTCCTAAACCTCCAAGGTGAAAAAACCAAGTTTAGTGTCCAAATTTTGACATCTGAGGCAAAATTGGCTTTCCTAGAATGAAAAACTCAAAATTTGGACACTCTTGTATCCCCTATGTACCCAAATGGATAAGGGGGCACCAAAGTATGATCAAAACCTCCTCCCTAAGTCACACTTTGGCTCCCAAGGTATCCCATGCATCCCTTCTTCCCCCATGGTGCAAGAGGACAAGAGGGACACCAAAGTGCAACCTACCTCCTTCTATCTAGTCAAAACTTTTGTGTTCCTAGTGTCCCATCTATACCCTATGTCCCTCAAGGGACAAGGGGGACACAAAAATGTGACCAAGGCATGCATATAGCCCCAGGGCACCATGCGACCTTATCAAACCTCTCTAGTGTCATTTCACAGCCCTCGGACCTCAATTTTAGCCCCCCGAAACTCCCAAGTTGTAGTTTAGACACATTAGTGTCCCTTTTATCCCATTTTTCCTAGAAGGGATAGAGAGGAAAAAAACGTGTGACCCAGGTTTTCCATGCAGCCACCAAGATCAAAATATGGTCAGAAATTACACAAAAAACACATGGAAACTTCACCAGATCTTCCCCTCACAAAATTTAGTTATATATTTTTTAAATTATTGTTGAAACCTCTCCAATATCCATTAATGAATGACATTCCACAACATAAAAATGAAAACTTACTTTTTCATTTCTACAGAGATTTGATGAGAGAAATCATTTAAAACTTGGAGTGAATGTTCCTAAAAAACTACTTTCATCCGAGCCAATTTTCACATGATGAGGTGGATAAAGTTTATGGATATGGATTAATAATTTTTCTCTCATAATTCTTCCCTTTTTGAATAATTTTACATTTTCAATGGATATCTAATGAGTGAAATCATCCAAAAGTTGGAGCAAATGTTCCTCAAAAAATCTACTTTCATCTAACCCATTTTTTACATGATGAGGTGGCTAATTTTAAATATATGGAGGACTAATTTTTTATTAGTATTCTAACCCCTTTGGTGAAATTATAATTTTAATAACAATATTGAAAACAAAATCATCTGAAAATCAAATCAGAGCATCCTCAAAAAATCACAAAACTTTTGAGAGAAGTTTTACCTCAATCTGACACGTGCATGTATCCTATCTAAAAATAACAAGTGTTCATGAATGGGCATGTCTAAAAATATTAATTTTTAAAATATATGAAATTCTTAGCATTCTTGACACTTTGAATGAGAAATAAGCACCAGAAGGTGAAAACTATGAAAACTAGCAGTCTTGGATAAGACCCACTAAAAATAGTAAGTCCTGGAATTGAGCTTAGAAAGTTGTGGCAACTCCCATTTTACTTGTCTAATTGATTTTTTCCATTATTGTAGACAAATTTATGTGTGATAAGTTGAAGACCATTTATGTAGGAGACACTAAGGTTAAGTTATCTAAGTTATAGACCCACAAAAGATAATTTGAAAGCCTAATAATAAAAGAAGATGAGAAAATCACATCTTATCTGCTGAGATTTAATGAATTTATCAATATCATCAAAGGTATTAGAGAGAAGATGGAAGAAACAATAGTTTTTCAAAAGGTATGAAGGTCCTTGACAACCATGTTTGATCCTAAGGTTTCATCTTTTGCAGAGGCAAAGGATTTGAGAACCCTGTAAATGGATGAGATTCATGGGGATCTTGAAAACCTATGAGATGAGAAAAAATTATGGAAAACCTACCAAGAAGAATGATTATTTCAAGTTTGAAAAGAAGGCACAAGGTAATAAATTCAAAGAAATTTTTGATTCAGATATTGATGATGAAAATATAAAAACCATGTTTTTTAGAAGGGTAAGGAGAGGATCAGGTAGGAACAAAGGTAGTTTTCCTTTTAAATGTTTTAAATGTGATAAGATTAATCAGTTTGCAAATATATGTCTTAACAAGAATAAGGATAAACATGATCACAAGATAATATCATCTAAGAATAAGAAAATTTTCTACTCCAAAGAAGATAAAAATGATGACAGTTCTGATGTTAATAACACTAAAGACAACAATGATGATGAATATGTCAAGGGAGACAACAATGGAGTTATATTCATGGCCAAGGAAGTAGGTAATGAGTGTTTAAATGATTTCATGGAAGATTCAGAAGATGAAGATATTGATGAATACTTAGAGGCAAAATTTAAGAGTGCTCTAGATGAGCTGAAGGTTCAAAGAAAGAAGAACAATAAGATAAAGTCCTTGATCAAGGAATATGAGGATCAAATCACTTACACAGATATTGAGTATGATAAGATCATTAAGGAGATGGAATATCATATTGAATGTATGTAAGCTAGTCTAGAGGCCAAAGAAGAAGAGTGCATCAAGTTTAAAAGTCAAATGGATTCTCTGATAGTAGATTTTGATTAGGCATCTATAAAATTGAATTCATTTGAGAATTTTGATAAGAAAACTGTGGATCTAAATGATATTTTGAGAATTCATAAGTATTTTGGTGGTAGGGAAGGTCTTGGATTCACTGCATACCTCAATAAGAACAATGGAGATGATAATTTTGGTCCTAGTTTCCTTGAAGATCAGATGAAGAACATGAAGGATGATGACATGAAAAAGAAGATAAATTTCAAGAGAAATAGAAGGAAAAACCTAGTTAAACAACCAAATACTCTAAGGCATGATAATTATTTTCATGGTCACTGTTACTCATGCAATGAATTTGGTCATAGATAAAGATAATATTGAAGACTGTCATCAAGGAATGAATATTCATGGTAATATGACAATTATTTCAAAGGTAATTGTTCTTAATTCAATGAATGTGGACATGAGGCTAAGGATTGTAGAAGGAAACTCATCTCATATCAGTCAAGAGGTAATAAAAGTGTTGTCTTATATAACTATCAAAATATTAGTAATTTTACAAATTTTTGTTATCATGAGACATCTAGAAAAGGAAAGAAGTTTGTATATTCTAGTGCTCAAGAATAAAGACAAGACACGCAGGCATTTGTCAAGAAGTCAGACCATGAAGAAAAAGTGAAGAAAAAGGAGATAGTCAAACCCATTTTTAATTTGTATAAAAGAAAATAAGGCATGTTTTCCAAGATAGAGTGTTGGGACCTGAAATTTACTAAGTCCTATGGAAAAAGTTAGCGCACAAGGGAGACAGTAAAGAAAGAAGGTGCTCAATAAAAAGTGTGCAAGGGAAAGGTGTGCAATAGAAGAGGTTGGTGCACATAAGAGCAGAAAGGTTTAGAAAATTATCCTATTTTGAAGGATTTTTCATAGGATAAATACGTGAAAATCCTGAGTAGGCGTGTTGAATAGGTAAGGTGCTAGCATGGAGCCTTGGAGGTCAAGAAAATAATATTCTACATAAGGGATATTCCCAGGATGATCATTATAGGTAGTGGATTTATTTGTAAGCTGTCATAGGCATTCGACCATGGAGGACCACACTTCCACTTGACACGCAATCTTCTCATGAAGGAAACCAAGATGGTACATCTAGATTCTATTCAAAGGAGTGTTTGGGTCCAAAATGAAGAGAGAAGAGAGTGAGAATGAAGAATTGGGAAAATTAAGGGTTAAGGTGGGTTTTAGGTAGTGACAAGGTGCTGCAGAAATGCTTGCAAGAAGGGTTTTAAGCATATTAGGAATGGATTTGGGGATGAAAAAGGGTTGTAATGGGTAGAATAACTAATAAATTTCTCTCTGCAGAGTATTTTGTAGGTTTTAAGATAATATCCCTTGATTTATTTGGTTTGTATGACCCTTATGATGTAATGGAGTCATTATAAATGCTTATAAATCAATATATAGTGTGTGATTCTGGTTATTCATGCTCAAAAGTGTAAACCCTTATTTTATTCATATTATTATGACTTAGATATAGTTTCATTATGCTTATTTACAATGTTCATTTCCATTTATGATGCATTTGTGCACGGATCTGTTGTCTGTATATTTTTTTTTAAGTGAATGCCTATGTTTCAATTTTTGCAACTCATTCTCCATCAATGGCAGATCATTCTCATGAAGATCATTTAAAGGAGGGGATCGGTGCCCGCACACACCTAGGGTGAGTTCCCAACACATGCTAGGTGATCAGCCGTCATGCATGAGATTAGAAAGTTGTATTAAAAGTACATGAAGAAATTACTACATGTTGGTTTTGTTTTCGGGACCTCTTTTTGAAGCTATTGTGAGAATGATGTGTGATGACAGAGAGCATATGACCTTGGACATTTTCAAAGACATGATTTAAAGTCATGGAGGATGATTGTTTTCTCAGATAGGTTTAGTACTAGACCTATGAGTTTGATGCATGTAAATGGGTGGAGAATAACATATATATCATGAGTTGTATAAGACCTTATTTCTACTTCTTTCCTAGTAGAGTTGTGTGAATGTCTTTCCGCATATGCATCGAGGATCAAGATGGTACTATAGATCTCACATTTGGACCCAAGATGAATATCAGAGGCTATAGGATGTCTGATCTAACTTGGACGTGTGCTATTGATAATTGGGTGGAAGTAGAGTGCTAACCAATTATACCTTGGAATACGCTATTTCTACGTATTCTTGTCCTGGAGGTTACTGAGTTTGAGTTCTTAAAAGAACCTAGAGGATAATTCTTGTGCATGCTATTTCCCTTTATCCATGAAGATCCAGCTCATTACAATAAGTTTGGAAGAATTTACTATGGCTAGACTAAGCTTCTACTAAGTGCTAGGACAAGGAAGCTAGACATGGTAGGAAGATGGTAGACATTGCAGACAGAAAAAGAAAGAGAGGTGAGACAACTCAAGTATAATCAAAGCACGATGAAAGGGAGATGGATAATACATACACGAAGGTTGCGAGGAGTGATGGATTTATGGAGGAATATGTTGTGGGAAGGAATTTAAGTTCACTGTGGAGGACGTGGATCCTGGGAAATCCTATTCTACCCCATCTTGGAAAGTGTAGAAGAGAAACCACCTCAGATTCTAGAGAGATCTCATTATATGAAGAAAGGAGGAGAGTTGTATGTGCGCATTTCAACCCACATGGAGACCAGACCCTTGCACTTAGTTTTCTGGTTCCTGAGATAATTTTTGATAATCCATTTGGTATTGGTATTGGTAGTCAAGCAACACCTAGGAGGTATAATTTTTCATTTGATACATCTATGGCTGCATAGTCATTTCCTATTTTTGGGGGTATTTTGTCTAGCACAACATTTGGGAAAGGTATTTTTTCACAAGGTTTGAGTATCATATCTAGAAGTGGCACGAGAAACACATCTGGGAGTGGTGCGATATCACAGACTATCGATGCATAGTTTTGCACGACGGTGGGTTCGTAGGGTACAACTACATTAGGCCCCTTACCTATGACAAGAGGAGGATTTGGTGGATCTAGAGAATTATGGATCTAGTGGAAAAATTTTGTAATCCCATGAAAATTGAGGATTATGGAAATTCTAATTGGTGAATATTATGTGATTTGTAGCCAACTTATTCACTGAAAAATTTGACTGACATGCCCCTTATACTATTCATTTTGCCTAGATTTTTTACACATATATAAGATCTTATGAATGTAATTCTCCACCATTTTGAATCATTTCATGTGCATATTCATCAAAGTAAACATAAGAAACCTCTCAGTCATCTAACTCAGAGCCATCCAACCCTAAGGCATCCAACACTTGAGTCATCCAACCCTTGATCTTACAAACCCTAGAACCTAACTCGTCCAAACCCTCATCCATCTAACCCTGAGCCATCCAAACCCTGAGCCATCCAACCCTGAGCCATCCAACCCTGAGCCATCCAACCCTGATTTTTCCAACCCTGAGCCATCCAACTCCTAGCCATCCAACCCTGATTTTTCCACCCCCTATGTTGAGAGCATTCCAACCGCTCAGTGATCCAAACCTTTTTCGTCTAACCACAAAGTCATCCAAGCCTTTTATGTCCAAGCCTTTACTATCTAACCACTACCATCTAACCCTAAACCATCCAATCTCAGAGCCTTTGAAGATAATATTCATCCCTAAGGAGTCATAAATACTATAAATCAGGGTAAGAAGGTTACTAATTTGGCCATGGATACTAAAAATACTTTTCTTGGTTATTT
The DNA here is from genome assembly GCA_019776745.2 of Taxus chinensis. NCBI lineage: Eukaryota > Viridiplantae > Streptophyta > Pinopsida > Cupressales > Taxaceae > Taxus > Taxus chinensis. The sequence goes on from CM034154.1 coordinate 416,495,539, forward strand.
TGGAAAATCACAAAAAATGAAGGGGGTTTCTACATCAAATGAAAATATCGGTATGTGGCATGTGCTATTTATAGGCTATTTAATCTTACAGTATTTAATAATTATGTTTTTCTTACTACTCTTGAAACTCTTTGTATTGTGTAACAATTTAACTATAGATAAAATTAATACTATATTTGTAACAATTTTATAGAATTATATGCAGAAATTTCAGAAATTCCTTCACAAAATAATCAATTTAAGGATATTGATGATCCATTATATGTTGAGGAAAACATTATGTCCCTTGATGAAATATAAGTACAAGAATATTGATTGAATTCTTATGATACACCAGTAGAGGAAAATTCTACTCCAAGGTCTATTTAGAGAAAAATAAGACATGAGAATCAAGATATTCTTGTTGAGAGCCCAGATGCAGAAGTTGAACCCCAATAAAAAAAATAAAAAATGTCAAAAGAAAGAGGAAAAACTAGACAATTAGAAGGAAATTCTAGTTTGAATGGGCTGAAAAATATCCATTTATTGAACCTTTGTACACTAAAAATGGTAATGATGTTCCAACACAATATCGATGCAAAATATGTGGTTAGAAATAGGGGAAGGATCACAAAATACAGCTCAAACTGGACACAATTGAAAAACATTGTGGAAAAATATACATTTCCCAAAAGCAAAAGGATGTCAACATAGTCAAAACATATAAATGAAAAGATGCAAAATATTGTCTTCATGTCAAATACATAGAAGAATATGAAAAGGAACAAAAACGTATGAAATATGTGAGTGAAAAAGGTGGGACCATAGTAGCAAGATTGAGAAAATCTATGGAGGTAGAAATGCATGCAAAAGTATTCAGTTTGCTACCGTGTTCCATTTATTGAAAAGGGGAAGACCGATGTTAGATTTCAGAGAAAATAAAATTTTGTATCAGGTTATTAGTCTATAGAATGTTCCTCAATCTCATTAGTTAGATACCAACAGCTGGGAAATCACAAAATGTCTATCTCTAGTAGAAAAGGAGGATCTGAAACTGTGTGTTCAAATGGTTAAGTATATTTCCCTTTCAATAGATGAGGTTACAATAGTTGATAATACTTCATGGATTTGTATTCATGTTTATGCATTTGCTAATGAAATAATAACTCCAAACCTCTTAGAAATTCATAAAATGACTAAGAATTGTAATTCTAAAAATATTTATAAATTGGTGGTCTCAAATCTAAAGGATTTTGCTGGAATGGATGACTTTGCCATTGCAAAAAAATATTTTATGTCGGAACCGATGGTGTAGTTGTAATGCAGGGAGCCATAAATGGTCTCTACGTTAGACTTCAAACAATTGTTGCTCCGTATATGGTTTTTGTCCATTTTATGGCTCACAGAATGAATCTAGATTACAAAATTGTGAGCACATTTGAAAATGTAGCTAGAGTGGAGGAATTGATATGTGAGTTTCATGCTTATTATTCTAGCAGTCCAAAGAGATTTTTGGAATTTTAAAAATTCGCAATTGGAATGAAAGAGGGAAAAAGCTTCTCAAAGATGTAGATACCAGATGGATATCCATGTATGAACCTTCTTGTAGAATTTTTTATGAATATCCTTCAATGACAAGATTTATGTATAAATACCACATGGATGTAGATAAAGCTAAAGATTTATTGTATCGTCTAACAGACATAAAAAATTTAATCACACTATGCGGTATTTTTCCCATGTTGAGGGAGATTAATATCTTAATGAAGCATGAAAAAGATCATTCTTTCTATATAAAAAAATTCATTAGACTTATAAGACATGTGTGATAGAGTCTCAAAATTTTATATATTTCTGATGGGAGTTTTTCAGGGTGCTACTTTTGAAAATTGGAATGCATTGACAGATTTGAAAAATCCTAGGTGCTTATTAAAATACAATATGCATGATCATCTATGTATTACAACACGTGGAAAGGAGATTCCACTTCATACATTCCAAAAAAGAGTTGATATGGTTGTCTCAGAAATAGAAGTAAAAGTGACACAAAATTTATATGATGTAGTATTAATGGAAACTAGGAATAATTTGAGAAAGATCTCTGAATCATTATCTAAATAGATATGGGAAAGATTCAAAAATGATAAAATTCTTAAAGAAATGGGACTTTCTAAATCCACAGTTTTGGAATTTATCTGGGGGCAAACCTTATACATATATCAATCCTTTATTTTTCAAAAACATGGGTGTTCTAAATGACCATTTATCTAAGACTGAAGAGATAAACGAAGTTTCTGTAGAAGGTATTTTACAAAGAAAAATACTTAGTTCCCAATTAATGGATTTTTTTAATACTATGATAAGACAAGTTAAGCTTCTACAAAACCCATAGGATTATGGTGCTATCAAAAGGATTTGGAAGGATATTTGTTCAAGTAGTATTCTAAGTAAATATTTGGGCAAGTATATTAAGTTGTATGAACTTTTTCAAACTATGATTCTGGGTTCTGTGGAAGATGAGAGGGTTTTCAGTGCACTATCCTTTTTAAAATCGAAAGTTTGAAATATATTGGATAGGAATCTTGAAAGTTGTTTGAGGTTGTATGTATCACGTTACTCAGTGGAGTCTTTCCCTTATGATAGAGCACTCGCATTATAGAATTCACTAGTAGTAAGAAGAGGAGTCAGTAATATTATGCCTAACCCAGGGGATGGAGAGACATCCAAATATCATGCTACAATTGATTTCCAAGACATGAATGAAAGTGTTGATCTAGGACTGTTTCAATTCACATAGATTTCATTACAATTATTTAATGTAAATTATAAATATTGATGTATTTCATACAGAGATTGCAACTTTCAATAAATGCAATAATAAATTTTTTTTTTTTATGTTTGGTTTTTAAATTGAAATAAGAAAATATCTATTAATTGATTTATTTTACATCTGCAAGAAATTAGAAACGTAAATATTTTAAACAAACAAAATTAAGTAAATTTAAGAAACATTTACGTAAAAAAGGAGACAGAAACAGAGAAAAATCATTTGTATTATGTAGAAATCGAATAAAAATATATAGTTACAATTCCAATTCCCAAAGTACTATTGAAATGGTTCTCCCATGTGGTGGATTATTTTATGAAGAAAAGTAAAAATTCATAAAGCATTGTCGGCTAATACAATTACAAAAAGGGGGTTATCAATACATTTCAAAGCTTTGAGAAAAGTTCTGTCATATAAGGACACATTACAAGGTCATCCTCTTTTTTGCCTATGATTCTAAATCATAGTTGTCCTTACGTCTGCCTCACGGAATAAAAACAAAAAAAATTGGCTAGACACTATCTTTTAATTCCTATGCCAGTGTTGGAATTTTGAAAACACACCTGTCACATGGTGAACTTCACTAACATATTTTCAAATCTTCTGAAAAAGTTATGTCATATAAGGAGACATTACTAGGTCATCCTCTTTTTTGCCTATGATTCTGAATCATAGTTGTCCTTACGACTACCTCACGGAATTAAAAAAAAAATTGGCTGACCACTATCTTAAATTCCTACGCCAGTGTCGGAATTGTGACAACACATATGTCACATGGTGAACTTCACTAACATATTGAATTTATTATGTAGTACTAGAATCTTGATATTTTTCTTGTGTTAGAGGTGGAGGAATCTACTATGTCTGTAAAGAGATATCTGTTATAACTCCTGATGCCTACAAATCTCATGCATTGGTATTGATATTTTCAAGAATATTCGGTTCCTCCCTCGCTATGTATCCTACTATCAAAATTGTTGCATTTGCATCTGTCTTTTCCTTCAGTAAGATTTTTGGATCAATCTTATGCTCCTTGATTATTATTCTCAATGTATTATTTTGTTTATTTATTACTATAATTTTTTCCTTCGACCGTACAAACAAATTCATGCTTTTGGGGGAATTCTTTAAATGTTCTTGAAAAACAACTGCTTCTTTCTTTAAATTTTCATATTTAGCCTGCAAAACAGAAATAAATTTTTTTAGTTTATTAGATAAGTTAAACAAATATATTACAGTGCTTATAATATTAGGATTTTGAATGTAAAACATAAAGCCCACTCACCACAATTTTTTATTTTTCAGCATTTGCTATTAAAAAATTTGTCTTGTCTTTTTCCCATTTGTTATAATAAACATGTGCTTCAGCATTTAGAATCAAAATTCTCCAACCTATTTAACATAATGTCTATAATTTCATCATTGTAATTATTAGCATAGGAAATTGTCCCTGATTGGGATTTATTTAGCAAAATGTCCTGCCTTTCCAGTTGGCTCTCTACGGCAGTGAACAATGAATTCCTTTGAGCATGATTATGGTATCTTGTATTTATTTCTTTTATCAATTTTTTTCTCTCCTCTCCCAAGACCGCACCAAATCCACATTAGACATTACAACCTCTTTAATTGTTTCGCCCATAATATCTAATATCATATTTTCTAATATAAAATGTGTCTTTTCATCATTTGTTTGTGGAGTGTTTGATGGAGGAGGAGGAGAGACATTGTCCTGTACATCATGAACATTTTTTGTTGTGAGTAGACTGAATCATATCATGAGTGTCAAAATATTTTACCTTGTCAACATCACCAATATTTAAGCCCAAATACTCCTCATCAAGGGCGATGTTGTTGAAAATATGTGAGGTCATTACACTTAAAACACCTCCTAGCGAGAGTCCAAGAATTTTTTTTGTTACAGGATGAACTGTTCTAGTTGATTCTACAGGAAACCTTATATTCTTGTATGTAGATCTTATTTTAGATTGGAATCAACATGTTGGTGGTATTAGTGACCTCCTTACAAGTGGAATATGCTCAGAAGATATATTACCTGCAAGATGCAAAAAAAAAAATTTAGAAGCCATTATACGGTTAGGCCTTGTAAATTCTAAAAATTAGTAACATAATAAAACACACTAAATATTAAATATTACAATTTACCATACACATTTGGAGATGCAAGCGTAAAATTTTGATTTTGTGTGTCAGAATGAATTTGATCATCATCACCCATTTCAGTAGTTTCTAAATACAATAAATGAAAAAAAGAACAGTAGAAATATTAAAATACAACACTACCTATATAATCTATATTAGTTGTTTGAATTAGTTAATTATATCGATATAAAACTTCATACCTGTACTTAAATGTGATGGTAGACGTGATGGACATAGCAAACCCCTAGGTCACTTTTTCTGATGAGGTCTTACTAGTGTTGATTCTATTGAATCCATATAGGAATCAGTAGAGACCTCTACAGGGGATTTTCCTCAAGCAACCACCTCCTTATAAGTTGTTGCAACAATAATTATTCTCTGCAATAGAAGATCTTATAATTATTATTATTTTGAAAAATATTGAATTTGAAATTGTTATAACAAGAAAACTATAAAAGTAACAAATACCTGTTGTTCTTCAAGAGTTAGACCAATCATTTTATCATTGATTGTAGTTGTAATTTTAGCTTTCTGAAATTCATAAGACACTTCCTAATAGAAAGCAATAATAAAATTGCAACAAGAGAATAAAGTCTTGGATTTATCATATTGATTGGCATTACAGGCACGAAAGACATCTATTTTTATTCGATTGGACAATATTTGTACCAATCAATTTTTTGACCTGCTAGTGTCTGCAATAAATATTGAAATGCCTAATATAGAATGTCTGCAGATCTTCCCTATAATACAATCCTAGCCTAAAAAGGTGATGCAACGGTAAGAAAGAATTGGTTCGTAATACCTTGAAGAAGTAGGCCTCATGTTGAATGATTAAGAGGAGCTAAAATAATAGAAAAATGTTAGAGGATTAGATGGTGGACAAATGTTAAGAGAAAAATAATTTGAAAACAATAAACTTACCATCAACCTATACATTGTAATGAGACTCCAAAAAAAATTTGTCTTCATCTATGAGGATAACCTTTATAATAACATGTAGCTTATTTTCGAACGGTAACCCCATTAACCAATGTATGTATGTGGGCTCAATTATGAATGAAATTTGACGACGTCTCAGGTGCACCAAGATAACAGAAAATTTTCCATCATTCTTTTTGTAAGAGGTGAGAAGGTAATCAAGAACTGAAGTATTAGTATCAAATTGGGGCATGTCCACAAGCCTAGTAAATTCTAATTTTTCGAGCCAATCCTTTTGTGCGTCTTTTATTTTCAAAGGGCTATAATCTATGGGCACATGAGGTTTTGGTATTAAAATTTGGGTGTAGAAGTAGATGTGGTTCTTTCCATTGTTGAAATTTGGAAGAACTTTTAAAATTGGAGAGCTCAGAGCACTAGAAATTTTTGTATAAAAGTGAAGAAATGAACATTGTAGGGGTATTTATAGGGTTCTTAATGGGTCAAAGGACACATGGCTGAAAATTATTAGAAAACAAGGTGGTTTCTTAACCCATAATTAATGAACCCGTCTAAAACTTATTCATCCAACAATTAGCCATCCAACCCCTCAACTAACCAACCCACCATCCAACCCTTTGCCATCCAACTCCTTAACCATTAAACACGTCAACCATCCAACCCACCCACCCAACCCATAGTTGTTCAACCCCTCTACCATCCAACACCTTTAACCATCCATCCCACCTGTCTAACCCTTGGCCATCCAACTCTTAGTCGTCCAACCCCCAACCGACCAACCATCCCATCTAACCCCATGCCCACCCAACTCCCTATCCAACCCTTACCCATCTAAGTTCATACACATCCAACCCTTTGCTATCTAAACCTTAGCCATCCAACCCACTTATTTGACCCCTTACCTGTCCAATCCTTAGTCATCCAACTTTCCTATCCAACCCACTCATCCAACCCCTTACCCATCTAACCCAATTGTCCAACCCTTTGGTGTCCAATCAACCCATCCTACCCATCCGTCCAAATACTTAACTATCTAACCAACCCATTTGTACAAACCTTAGCCATCCAACCTTCCCATCCAACCCTTTTTCCGTCCAACCCACCCATCTAACCCTTAGTCATCCAACCCTTAATCGCCCAACCCCTCAATTTCCAACCATCCAACCCAACTGACCAACCTTCCTGCCCAACCTGCATGCTAAAATTCTTAGCCTAATTTTAGAAACTAGGGAAAATTACTCTCTGTGAAATCACCTTTGCCAAAAAACATATTTTCAGAAATTCGCCAACGATTTGAAAGTTGACTTTTGAGATTCACCAATATTTCTAAACTAATTTTTCGGAGGGACCTTCTTAAAATGAACCCTGCTAGTGGTGGAGGCAACACCAGAGGGAATCAAGGTCCTTGATATGGCAGATAAGGTGCACAACACAATCAACATGTGTTTTATGAGATATCTCTCCACTTTCTTGATTACAAGGGCATTGAGGATTCCACGTAACATGTACATAAGTGCAAGTTACTATGGTGTGTGAAGGGAATCACTGCCCCAGATTGGAGTCATTTTGCATGGATGTGTGCATAGTTGGTATAGGAAGTATGACCCACACCAGAAAATGGTGAATTACATTGCACTGCGTAATTCCTTTTTGGTGGAGTTCCACATACCTGAGTTTGAACATAAAAGTATCAGTGCATAGAAGGATATTTAACAAGGAATGGAGGAGAGTATGCAGGAGTATGACACATGTTTCAAGAAAATCCTATCCAATTTATCTTATGGAATTCACCCTTCATATCATGCTCAGTGGTTCGTCAAAGGACTAATCACACCATTAAGGAGGGCACTTTCACAGAAAAATTTCACAGATCCACTCAAGGCCTTGGAGGTTTCCTTGCATGATGAGGTAGTAGGAAGCATTGATATAGGAATTAGTCCATTCCTAGGATCCCAAATTGATGTAATGGTAAAGCAACTAGATAAATTTTCTGTGAAGTTGGCTCATGAGTCTCGCAATGGGTTATGGTGTACATATTGTGAAGTTGAGGGTCATACAAAGGACAATTACCTGGGAAGGTCATTTCACGCCATATCAGTGGACTGTGAGATTTACCACAAAGATCATGATGCAAGTAGGTGTCTTCTGCTACAACACGTGATTCAAAATAATGTGTCCTACTATTGTAAAATTTTCACCTCTACTACTCATGACACCAAGGATTGTAGATTGATTGATCAAATACATGATGCCATTGATATTGGTGTGTTTGAGAATAATGTTTCCAATAGTTCCAAGGATGATGGTTGTCATTATGAAGGGAACATAGATAGAGGAGGTAGAGGTAGAGGCCTTCAAGGAGTATTTAGAGGATGTGGCAATTATGGGGGTGGAAGGAGTGAATTCCTTTAGGGAACCTACTATAATTGTGCATCTATAGAACATTACAAGAACGAGAGTCCTGATTTTTTGTAATGCTCTTGGTGTGGGAAAAATCACAAGTATGAGGAATGCCCAAAACTATTTAAACACATGAGCAAGAAGCAACATAAGGATAAGGGTGTTGGGATGGTGAGCATAAAGCATGTTGATTAATAGTGGATGTTAAGGGTGGCATGTGATTTAGAGTTAGAAATTGTACTGGTGACGACGAGAGCTGAGGCTACACGCACTAATGAGGTACCAAATCAGATACCATTGATTACAAGACAAGAAGTGGCATAAGGGAAGTATCCGGACCGTATGCACTAAAAGGAAGTGTATCAAGAAACCATGGATGTTATTATAAGCCTACAAGGAAAGATCCAATTCCTGAAGGAGAAATCACAACATTAAGAGCAGAAGAAGAGCACTGAGGCTCCATAGAAGGATATAGACGAATTCAAGGAAGTATGTAAGATACTGAGACAGGAAAATATCATCCCTTTGTTATGAGAGTGGCTGAGGAGAAAAGTATCAAGTGTCAAAGGAGAGCGTGAGAGGTAGGTTTTGCATGTTAATCTACCTCCTCATAACCTTGACTATGATAAGGATATTACCTTGAATGCAGTTGTTGATAAATGGCTCCTAAGTAATATTCTGATTGACACAGATACAAAAGTTAATAATCTCACCTTGGACCCATGGAATCAAATGGGAAGACCTCCATTAGATTCATCTTCAAATGTGATGTATATGGCTATTAAGACAAAGGCAATGCCCATTGGTGTTTTAAAGAATACTGCTATCACTATCCAAGGGGTGAAATTCACCAGAGACTTTGAAGTCTTGGCACTTGTTGAGGAAGAAAAATTTCTAGCATTACTTAAGCACCCCTGGTGCTATAAGAACAATGCTAACATATGTTTCAATAAGGGGTATATAAGTTATGAAAACAAGGAGGAACATGTTTTCATTCCTTTAACGGATTGAAATTCATCACCCTATACTGAGCCCTTAGGAGAAGAAGACCTAGATAGAATCTATGTGCACACTATCAGGGACCTTGAGGTTGTGCAACCAATAAAAGAAGGCATTATTCAGTGGGAAGATGCTCAATCTATAAGTGATATAACTATAGTGGCATGTGACAATTGGGCACACAGGACATATGATTTATTTAGAAGGTAGTTAAGAGGATATGTGATGAGAGTAACAAAGGCACACTCATTCAGGAACCTAGGAGGAAAATAGTTGCCATGTTACACTAGGGGAGACAACCCTGATGTTTTCCTATGAGAAATGAAGACCCAGTGGAGATGTGAGATCAAAAGGAGAAGTATACTGAGCTATAATTTTCTCAGGACCAAAGCACTTTGGTGGGCGACCCATCACGATAACCTTCTAGAGTGGTTTAAGGTGAGAATTGTGTTCTTTGTTAGGTTTCTTTGAACCAATGCACCTACTGATATACAAGACTATCATGGGAAGAAACCTGCCTCGTTTCATGTCCAGGCATGTGAAGAAGGATTGGATGGAAGGAACAAAAGCCTTTCTTCCATCTTTATGGGTGCATAAGCTTTACTCCACCTTACAAGGTTACATGAGCGCATGGTACATTTAATTAGAGATGGGATGTTAAATAAGAAACTAACAGGAGTTGACATCTGATCTCCTTCAATATTTCGAGTATCAGAGTACTAAAACATTGTTGAATGAGGCGCTATAGGTTGTTAAGTGCCTAACTATGAGAGTTAGTGCCATGGTGGAGGACAAAGTATTGGAGTTGTTGGGTGAACTTAGCTTGGAAGTGCACTTCAATGAGGAATAATTAGAGGAGGTACAACTTGAGTGCACATGCATGGAAAAGGGGAAAGGAAAATTGGTCTACGTAATAGATGGTGAAGAGGTGGAAAACTTAGATGTTAACCATATTGTGAATACACGCAAGGTTATGTATAGTGTTGATGAGAAAACACGTGCCTACCATGAACCCCTGAAAACCAAGAAGGTTAACATTGGTTCAAAGGTAGAACCTAAGGAAGCTACTATTGGAGATTACTAGACAGAAAGAGAGGTTTCAAAGATTATTGATCTATTACATGAAGTTCAAGATTTGTTTCCACGTGGGAACCATGAGCATATATGATTTCACCACTCTTTGGAAGAAATTAAGATCAAGTTAAAGGTGTTCACCCAATTCAGAAGAGACCTTATCAAATAAATCTGAATCTACACATCAAAGTCAAAGAGGGGATTGATAAGATGATCGCATCAGGCATCATTAAGGTTGTTGAGGAATTATATTGGATAATTTTGATGGTCATCAAAATTAAGAAGGATGGGAGGATAATGATTTTCATTAATTACAAATATTTGAATGTGGTGCGTGTCATTGATCCTTTTCCAACCCCCTTCACCAAAGAGATCCTAGAAGGGGTAGCCGGTCACGAGATCTATTATTTCATAGATGGATTCTTAGGATCACCATGTTAGAATTACAAAGGAGGACCAATAAAAGACAACCTTTTCCACTAACTGGGGAATTTTTTCCTATACGGTCATGCCTTTTGGACTAAAGAACGTGCATGTTGTATTTTTACGCATTGTGGTTCAAGAATTTTAGGATTTCATCCATACATTTCTAGAAGTTTACCTGGATGACTGTATAGTATATAGATTGGTGAGGGACCATTGTGACAATTTGAGGCTGATGTTTGAAAGGCTCTGGTAGCTGAGTATATCTCTCAACATTAAGAAATGTGTTTTCGCTACACCATTTGGCACCCTACTAGGAAATATCATATGTAAAGAAGGCTTGTTGGTGGATCTTGCCAAATTTTCCATTATTATGGGATTAGGGGATCCTACCAGCCAGATCGCGTTATGTGGATTCCTTGGGTAAGAGGGTATTACCAAAAATTTATTAAGGGGTATGCCAAGATCGTTACACCATTGGAGGAGTTGCTAAAGCATAAAAGTAAATTTCATTGGGGAGAGGTGCAACAGATGGAATTTGACACATCGAAGAATGGGATTATCACTGTGCCCATATTACATTTTCCCTCTTGTGATAAGCCATTCCATGTACATGTTGATACTTCAAGGATGGCGATTGGAGTAATCTTAGCACAACCTAGAGAGGGAGTTGTTGACCATCACTTGTTCTTTACTAGTAGGAAGCTAACCCCAGTAGAACATAATTATACTACCATGGAGCATGGGGCATTATCAATGATCTACGTACTACACAAATTTAGGAAGTATTTGCTAATGACACCTTTTATCTCTTACACGAACTGCATGGCATTAAAGTACTTGGTGAACAAGATCATCTTGGAAGGGTGCATATGTAAGTGGGTCCTATCTTTTCAGGAATTTGAATTTACAGTTGTTGTAAAACTAGGTAAGAGTAATTTTAGGCCTGACCATTTATCAAGGATTAACTCAGGAGAGGACACAGAAAGCATTGAGGATACAATGCCATATGCACAACTATTCAGATTGTAGCTCACACCCTCTGAATTGGAATATATCATTGTGTTTCTCAAAATGGGTGTGGTGCCAGAGGGAATGAAGACTTTTGAAAGGAAGAAGTTAACCATATGTGTCATGCCCTACATGTTAATTAGTGGAGAATTATAAAAGCTAGGCTGCAATGATGTTTTACACCAGTACATGCTTGAGCATGAGCGCATTTCAATCAAGGGAGAGGCTCATGGATGAATTGCAAAGGGACACTATGTGTGGAATGTGATTAAATGCAAGATCCTCTTAGCTAGCCTGAAGTGGGAGAAGATTTACAAGGATTGTATTAAATATTGCAAGGCCTATGATCATTTCCAGTGCCTTGTAAGCCAAGAAAAAGGGATGAAATTCCATTAAGACCAATAACTAGTGCTAAACCATTTGAGAAATGGGAAATCAACTTTGTAGGCCTTATTTCACCTACTACATGAAGGAAAAGTTCGCACTATATCATTACTTGCATTGAACTGTTGTTACCTCCTCCTGAGCATTCAAGTGTTGATATATGGTTTCTTTGTAAAAAGATGTGTTCCTTGATTGAGAAATCATGCTTGATATGTACTGTATCTTCTTTGCAGATTGTAGATCTTTGACTGAGTCGGAATATGATTGGACTCTTTTATTTCTTTCATTTTGTATCTGAGTTTAATCTGATCTCGGAATGAATTATAGAGTTATCCACCTATAATACCTAGCCTTGGATCAGTGGAATTGACCCAAGTATTGCTTTAAGTTTGTTCGTGATGAATTAAAATTACAGACCTTGAACAGGTTGCAAGGTCTAGATGCATTGAATAAGCTAGTCCGGAGTATGACTCAGGTTGATCGTGTGAAAAGGATTGGTTTCTGATATCTAAATATATCTGGAAGGTCTTGATCGCGGACCAGGTAATAATTCAGTTACATACAAATTTTGTAGCCTAATGGCAGTACAGGAGTTAACCATGTTCGAGAATGCATGTTGTAAGTCTTTTTCTGAGCATACGGAATGTAGACCTAACTGGAATTATTAATGTTAGTAAGCTAAAACTAAACTTAACCTAGGGATTAGATTAGTGATAATCTAACCTAGACCTAGGCTAAGAGCTAATGTCCTAAGTTAGTATCTATGTTCTATGAAGTTAGACTAGGTGTTATCCTAAATTCTAACCTAAGTTACTAACCTAACTATTGAACAAGGATGTAAGGGGACCTATGGAGGGGTGCGAACCATGGGCGGAATTTTCTATGTCATTAAATGCAAAGGATAAGTATGAAGGGAAGGTATTGGTAGAAGTTTTAGAAACGGCTAACTTGAGCCGACGTGGCAGGTCGCCAAAACTGAAAATGGTCTTGAAATTTTATTTGCCTATCACCAACTATGGCGGTCGGTGGTAGTGGAGTTTGAGCGGGAAGTTGGGAGTAAATGCAATTAATGAGCTCGGAAGTCAAGCTCGGAATTCACGAGAAGGCATGCAAATTGGAAAGTTAATGTTTTGTTTGGCTTATCACGAATTCCGGTTTTCCCTCTGCCTGTTCACTGGTTCTTCGCACCAGTCTTCTTGGTGTTGCATGGTGAGTATGAGCGTATCTAGCTCTTTCCTCTGGCAAGGAAAATATATAAGTCATGGAAATAGCAAAATTTTGTTGGTGGCTCTAACTTGGAAAAGGAAAAGAAAGTCCGAGCTCTTTCAGTGGTCTGCTTCGGAATTTTGAGCAAATATCCAGGCATGTTAGGCCCTAACTTTTAAAAAATCTTGCTCTTCTTCAAATGATTTCATTAGAACAACTCTGTTCAAATGATTTATGGAAATAGATGGTTTCTATGGTAGCCTTGTGTGATTTTTGGCACTGAATCTTCCTGCGGGTTCGATTTTTCATTTAACCCTTGAGGGGTGTTTATTATATTCGAACTGTTTCTATATTTCTTTGTGTTTTGCATTCTGGCTTAAATATGTGAAATATATGAAAAGAATGTATGCTCGGCCTGCTCTGCGAGAGCCCATAAATTATTCTCGTGATGGGTACAGGCCACTGTGATGCTTGTCGATTTATACTCATAGTCGATGCTTGTTGCTGATACTTGCCGTTGATGTTTGTTGTGGATACTGGTCGGGAGGGATACTGATGGACATTGGTGTGATTGTTCAGTTAAATTGAACTTTTTGTAAGCTTGTTGTGGTTATTATTTAGTGGTGATTATTGATTCTTGCTGGGTTTCATTATGAAATTTTATAGTTATTGTGAAGAGATAACTTACTGTGTTACAGTATTCATTACGACTTTCTTGGAGTTGTTTTTCCCTTGCGAGGAGGTTATGGGGATTCAACCCGTTTATATATATATATGTTTATTTTATTTGAAACGACTCTGTAGAGTCCATTGAATGATTCGTACACTATGGACCACTGTGGAAGCTTTATATATCTTTGAATATTGGTAATTTGAGTTTCGTTGGAGTCTTGAAGAAGTAACAGGTCATACGACCTCTGTAATTTGTAATAAATTTAGGTACATACTCCTTGGTTGTACTGTTACGTTTCCTTCTGTGTAAGCTTGTTCGAGAATATTGAAGAGGTTTAGTGGGAATTCTTGTTACGAAATCAGTAATTTGTTTAAGCCTGATTTTTAATGTTTATCATTGTTGGCACAGTTGGGAATCATTGTTTATTATTTATTTGATATACTGTTACTCGGGTTCAGTTGAAACCTTTCTAGGTAACTACAGTACCTGCCTCAATTAAGCTTGTTTAGTTTACTAGTGTTTTCGACACTGTTGGGTTCCTTGAGTATGGGAAGATATCTTATTATCGGCTTTTGGAAAAAGCTATACTGTTAATACTGTTTACGGAGTTAGTTTTAAAATCCTTGCGTGGTAATCTGTGTCACTGTTTCTGTATAAGCCTGAGTATGAACATGTAATGTTTTTGGCTTTGTTGGATTTCTTTAAATAGCTTGACATCTTGTATTATGGCTTTTATAAAGTAGGTCGTGAATACCATACTTTCAACTCTGATTGCGTTCAGAAGTGACTACGATATTCTATGCTATGTTTTCTTTCTGATTACATTCCAGTTTGATGTGGCTGTGCATGTTGCGTGGATTTCGTTTAAAAATATCTCTGCATAGTCATAGGGAGATGACATTGCTTAAATGATTTCGAGTCTCTTGTTGACTGCAACAACGAAGGAGATCCTTTGAATTTGACCTTGGGTCTAAAAGCCTTACAGTGTAGAAAGGGTTTGAATGGGCTGTAGGTTGTTATAGGGATTGTTGGCGTGTTACGTCTTCTTTTCGTAGATATCCATTCTTGAGCATGATTGAATTTAGGAGTTGTCGACTGTACCTAAACAGGTAAGGGCATTGTTTATCTTCTTATCTGTCGCTTCTTACGTAAGGTCATACTGAGTCTGCTTGGTAGATAGACACCGTTGTTTGGCAAGAGGGCTACTGTACTGTAGTTGCTTTATTGTAAGTTTTAACAAAACAGTGGTGCTGTTGATGGACTCGACTGATTTATTTGCATGTGTATTAAGTGAATGCCTTGCTTTTTGAAAGAAGGTACAGTCATGAGCTAGTTCAGAGGGAAACATGTACAATTTGTTTATTTCTCTTCTGTTGTAAATTATAAGTTGATATAATTGTTTAACTAACATCTGTAATTGTTTTTACATAATGACAGTATCAGGATTGATATGGTATTCCTCTTTTTAAGTTGAATATCATGATTTGTCTGATGATTGTTCATCTTGGGATTTACAATGAATAATTGCTTAGGATACTTTTGTTCTTCTTGATCCCTAATATTTTGATGAAATATTTGAGAAGTATATAGGACTACTCTGTAACGAAAATTATTATTACACGTTATAGACATGATATATTCCTAACGTATAGTCTGAATCATGTTTACTTGTTTGGTGATTTTATATCATTTAAACAGGGTGTTTAATGAAAACAATTGACGGATTGCAATTGTTTTAAGAGTTAGTGCTTATCATGCTCAGTTCATTGAACTGACCCATGTTGATAATTTTTGCAGATGGATGCCGTAAGTGGTAAAAGCAATGCAGATCTGACAGGATGATCAGATTGTTTAATTTGATTTATAATGAATTACATCTTGATTTTCTAAATGTACTATATGTGGAAAGATGTTCCTTTTCCGTTGAGCATTGTATCAAGTATGCTGAATGCATAAAATGTATTTGTATAGTTCTGAAAGGAATAGAAATAAGTATTTGCTACTTATGTGTTGTATTCTTATTTTGATAGTTGACCTTCTTCGGTTTATATACCGGAGGGGCAATGTTATCTTTGTATAATTTGGAGACTTTTGTGATTGTCAATGAAAGCTTACAAGAAAATGTGATTGAATTCTTATGAGTGTTTAGTAGTTCTAATTTGTTCTATCGAAAGAAAAATTGAAATTTAAATCATTGTCTTTCTAAAAGATAGGATTAAAATAAACCTAAGCAGAACGCTAATCAAGCTGAATTAAATTACTAATCCCTAGTCTTGATTATGACAGGACAACATTTAATTGGATTCTTAATCATTTATATCTTGATACTAATAAGTATGATATAAATTCAGTTAGGAGAACTGATATAAACCTAATGGGGTTCAGATGGCAATCTCATGTGAAGTTTATGAGTTATTGTCCCATTTCGTTGTTTTAGAATCATGTATATTCTAAGAACTCCTTGATGAGACCTTGGCCTTAATATCTCCACCGTGTAATGGGTTTTATTGAGGAAGGTCATCCTAAGATGAAGAATCCAGGGATCAGGAGAGGCTAACCTTAGGGGAACGTCTTTAATGTAATTTAAACTCAACGTGCGTAACGCATATTAATAAGTAGATCTTTCCGAGGCGGATTTAAAGGTTGACGGCACAAGTCAACTACAGGGTTGTACCTCCGAGAAGATTAGGATCTTCTCGAAGTTACAACAATGCAGGTGACTTATGACGACACCCTTTGCATTGATCGCTAAGATTTACACTTTGATCTCGAACAAGTTACTCAGGGACCGATTAGGAATGTGGTCACGTTATAAGGCTGCCTAGGAGATTCGGGGTATCTTGACACACTGGTTTAACTAGGGTTGAACCAGTATGTCATCGTATCCCTAATCCTCGTGGGCATCCATATAACATTATCACCTTGTTAATCCATTTCTGAGTGAATAAGTTGAGATAGGAGGGACTGACAGAAGTTGGTATAAGACATTCTACATAACATAAGAATGGGGTGAAGGGCGTATTCCAGATTGACGAGTATGACGTTAAGGAATACGAGACATAAACAGTATGTTTCAAATCTTTGGCCAAAGTATCGCAAGCTGCTGATTGCGTTGTCCTAATTCACCTAGTCTAAGGGATGAGATGCCGATGAATAATGGTAACAATTATTCAGTTAGGTTCCTTGGACAGAGCATTCTGAATCCCAGAATAGGGAAGAGAACCGCAAGAGTGAAGTGTTAAATAAAAACGCCAACTCTTATTACTCATGAATAGATCGGTAGATTACCGAGTCATGGAATGAATAGATCGGAGGTACTCCGAGTCATTACAACTGCATATGGTTATCTGTTATAAGAATGGTTATTTGATTGTGAGTTCTAAATTAGGTATTTAGAACCAGGATGCAATTATCAAAAAAAAAAAAAAAAAATTTGACTTGTTCTATTGTCTAAAATGAGGATGTTACACGTTGATCCATATAGGACTGTACTCTTGGGATCGAATTTGAGTGCTAGTACCTACTAGAGATCATGCTGCACTCTCTACTTATTAGGTCCACATAAGGATTGGCCAATCTTAAGTCATGTGTCACAAGAGCAAATTGCGATTCAAAATTGATGTAGTGGGCTATGTTTGAACTTCACTATCTTGCTAGATGGATTCAGAAGTTTAAAAAGGTGAAAATTAAGGCGTAAGGATTGATGAAACTTCACTGTTTAATGAGTGAATGGTTCTAAGAAAGAAACATTGGGTAGTATGGTTTTTCTTATTACCTTGAGGTCTAAGTTCTTGTTTGCATCCTTTGGGAAGCTCAAGGTCTATTGAACTTGAGACTAATATTATATAAGAGAAGGTAAAACTGTTAATTAAGTTGAACGAAATGATTAGCTATATTGGAATCATATGGGTGATTACGTGACTCCTTTCAGGTAATGCAGTTGGGTTAAGTTCATTGGTTCAGAAGCCCTTCTGTAAATAAGGCTTATTCTTATTTGTAAATAAGGAGATATTGCTAGTTAGCTTAGGATTAGTCTTCTTAATACATTGTCATTTGACTGAAATGAAGTAGAAAGAGATTGGTCCCTTGGTTGGTATAAAGGAAATTCAAACCTTTTGGTTTGACTGTTAATCACGTGTGTATTCCTTCTTGGATATCTTTTATCATGAATTTGTTCTGCACATGAATACCGTACAAATGTTGAATGTTAAAGTGGGATGGTCCTTAAAGGGGAAATGAGTTTTAGGATCATGATATGCACTTAGAGTTTCTGCTTTGCAGCAATGTTGAAGTACTTTGGCAGGTAATGGAAATGGTCAAATCTTCTTCTTTAGTTTAGAAAAATTATGCATAGTAGAGGTGATCATCCTAGAGAGAGAATATGCTGTCAAACAGGCTTCCTGATAATCTTACAGTAAAGATTAAGTGTTGTATTATATTTTAGCATAGGATTGGAAACAATGAGATAGTTAGTGGATCTATTGTTTGGTCAAAGATATATATGATAGGATCAATTATTCTTTGGCATTTGTAAGACAAATATTATAAATTCTATGGTCAAGGATGTTGTGTGCCAGAAGGTTATAGAAGTGTTTGCATAGATTTACTCATAGAGGAAAAGAAATGGATAGAACGTAAAGAAGGATGGCATTGGAAAATGTCAACTTTAATGTGTTTGTATGTTATAGGTGGCATTATGGTTTGTGTGGAAAAATAACAAATCTAGTGGAATAGAAGGTCAGGGGTGAGGCATTCTTAGTCACCTTATCATGCTCAGTTCATTGAACTAACCCGTGCTTAGCAATTTTTACAGATGGACTTCGTAAGTGATAAAAGAAGGCTACGAAAACTTATATGATGCAGATTTGGCTAAATCTAAAGTTTGAATCTTGTGAACGAATGTCTGATTCATTCTTAGTGCATGTATTTAAAAATGGAAAAGTTATAATCTTGTTGAATCCTAAGGATGTTGATACACTGTCAGTATGCCTGGAAATGGATAAGTTTTATAAACGTATATGTTTTGAAAATGAATTGAAGGCATGAGAATTTACTTTCATGGATTGTGTAAATTATCATTGTACCTTTGTAACAGCCAATGGAATCCTGATCCTATTGATATTCTTCATGTTACTTTATATGTTTAAATGAGAAACTTCTTAGGACCAAGGTAGAGAAAAATGGAACCAAGGAATTAGAGTGACCACTTCACTGTAGAATGTTAAGGGTAAGGGCTAAAGGAAGTTACAGACCATTTCCAAATGTTCTTATCTAAACAATTCAGTATGTATTAGATGCAGTACCCACGTGGTAATGAACTTACAATGAAAACTAGTGGAATTTCACATAGCACAGGAAGATGGTTGTGTGTGATTACAATCAGCGCTACGAACTTAACCACAGAAAAGGAGAAGACCCTTGATTTTCCTCACCTTATGAAAAAGTAGGACAAATAGAAAGATATGATTGTAACCCATCTATGACTTGATTTAAGTAAAGTCTATTAAGTTACAACCTATGGATGGGATTATGTACACATTCTTGAATGGTTAATTCACTATTAAATGGCAAACTTATGAGGTTTCTGTCCTATTCTCCTGGGTAGAATGTCATGCGTACAGTCAAGGATTAATGAACTATTTCGCGGGAAAGAAGATGCTTCAGTTAACCCCATAGTTGATCTTCTTGGATTCAATGGAAACTGTTTTGCGATAAGGAGACTTAGTTGGATGAGTTGGATTATGGGTTTGGGAAGGCCATGCTAAAATATGCTTTTAAGTATCCAAATTAATTAAACATTAATAATCTCCTAGTGGTACTTTGAAATAACTGCAATCGACCAAGGCTATTCTATAGGATAGCTGGCGCACTTGGTGAAAAAGCTGCATGGCCTATACCTTCAAGAATGGATTGAGATCTTCTCAACTTGGATACATTTCATTATAGTCAACATGTCAGGCAAAACCCTTCTGCATTGATTGTCTAGATCTACACACTTATGGAGCTTGAAATTATGTTTTTCTCATGTGTGACTGGGTAGTAGCATCATGTTACGATATTCAAGTATCCCTCTAAGTACTCAAGGTACTTTTAAGCACACATAGGAGTGACCTATGGCTGACCTAGTATGCATAGTATATCCTGGAGTACCTTTATGAGAACCCCTCTCCTATCATAACCTACGTTGTTAAGCAGACACTTAGGGTTAAACCTTGGGCAAGAGGACTGATGGAAGTGAGCAGAAGGACATTCTAGATAACAATAGAGTGGGGGTGAAGGACGTATTCTGATATTTACGAGTCATGTCATCAACAAATAAGTAATATGTAGATAGTATGTTGGAAATATTTGGCACAAAGTATCGCTTTGATGTTGATTACCATTGTCCTATGTCACCTAGTCCAAGGATTTTCATGATGTAGATGAATAGGTTTAAGGAGGTGAACAATCTAAGATTTAGATCTAAGTGTTCCTTAGATCAAGATCACCATCAGATGCACCCAAAATAGGGTAAGTAGAACCAAGTATATGTAGCCTATATAGAAAATTACGTCAATACTCATGATGTGCACATGGTAAAATCAGTGACAATTCCTATTGGTAGGTCAGTGAGTCATGAAATGAATAGATCGGTAGCTTACTGAGTGGCATCATAGTTGCATATGGTTATCTATTATAAGAATGGTTGTTATGGAATGTGGTGTTCTAAATAGTACGTCACAGAACCGCAACAGTAGAAACTATTACTGCAAAAAAAATTCCCTTGTTTCTTAAAGGCTTAAAATGGGAATGTTACATTAAGGTGAGATAGAGACAACAAAATTAGAAAAGGACAGGATTTAAAATGCATCACCAAAATAGAATTTTATTGATCCAGGAGTTCAATCACTTGTACACCATTTTATGGGAAAGAGGTCACCGAAAATGCTCATTACAAAGCTACCCAGATCTGTTTGGAGCTATGCTCAACAAACTCTACAAAATTCAACACCTAGAGATTCAGAAAGAGATCTGTGGGGGTAGGGATTAGAACTACCAAATGCATACAACCCTTTACAATAGACATCCTACCCTTCAGTAGTTTTATAGATCTTTGACCAGAGAGAAGAAAAAGATGAGGCCAAAAGCATCCCATAAACCTATGGGTATAAATCCTTAACCACTGCTGATAAAACCATGCTTTCTCGATAAATATGCCCCAAATCCATCTTTAGGCCAAAAAACATGATTCCTTGATTCGGTGCATTGAAAGAAGAGGAACCCCGGTGAGACAACAGATGGAAAGTCCGTATAATACTCGTTGAGATAGATGGAGTCCTTAACACTTGAAGGCTCACATGAAGATAGGCTCTATAACCTCTATAATTTCTTCACCTGGAGACCTAGTTTTCCTCCAAAAATAAATTCTCATACCCTCCACTGGCATCCAGGTGAAGGCCGAGATATTTCGAATGACATCTTTAGTTTTGCAATATGTGACAAGCTTGCTGATCATGTTTAAAGATATTCCCCTTCACTAGTTTGTATCGAGTCCAGCTACGAACTGGACGGGGGAAAACAGTTTTCCTAATGAAATGGGTCCCCTTAACTGTTTATGGGACATGTGGCAGGTAGATTAGGGAAATCAAATTGTGCTTAGCTAGGTGTCCATAGCACTCTGAATATCACTATGTAGCTTTCCTTCCCCCTGCTGATGCCCTAACTCCGTAAGAAACTTATGAAAACCCCCATCATTTCTTAAAGCTCCACCTTTGTGGCACTAACATACTCAGACTCTATGGTTGAAAAATCCAGTTGCCTCCATTTGTAGTCCTGAGATCACATGGAGATGCGGCTGCTTGTTTGAGCTTCTACAATTTTTGGATAACCACACTTTAGAGGTGTCTAATCCACTATAGGACAAAATGTGGTTCCCTCATGCTAGCTCTTCCATACTGAAGTTGATTCTAGATTACTGCCTCAAACTACCAACTGGTGATCGAGCCTAAGGGCATCACATATGGACATCATGGTCTTACCCTATCTTGCTCTGGGCTTCTCTGCGACACTGCTCCTTTGATAACTTGAAATGGCCTTCCAAAGGAGTCCCAACTAGTTTAGCATCTTGCATATTAAACCTCTCCAAGACCTTCTTAATGTACTCTTCCTGGGATAAAGTCAGCTTCCATTCCTTCCTATCCTTAGATATCCTCATACAAAGGATTTTTTTAGCTGCCCCCAAATCCTTCATGGTAAAAGATTCACTTAGCTACTTCTTGATTAATTTTATTTACTGCATGTTTTAACCTACAACCAACATATCATCCAAATACAAACATAGGATAATATAACTTCCATCCTTAAATTTCTTTGTATACACGCAATGGTCAGAATGGCATCTATTATAACCTTGCTCCATCATGAAGCTATCAAATTTCTTATACCATTGACATGGAGCTTGTTTCAAGCCATACAAGATATTCTTTAGTTTGCACACCATCTCCTCTTTACCTTTGACCTCATATCCCTCTGGCTACCACATATATAGATCTTCCTCCAAATCACCATGGAGAAATGTAGTCTTTACATCAAGCTACTTTAAGTGTAAGTCTTTTGTTGCAACTATTCCAAGAACAGTTCTAATAGAAGTCATTTTTACTACAGGATAAAAAATATTATTAAAATATATACCTTTTTCTATGCAATCCCCTTGACCACCAACTGTGCCTTGTATATTTTATTTCCTCCTTCTTCCTCTTTTAATCTAAACACCCACTTGTTCTATAATGCTCTTTTTCCTTTAGGTAGCTTCACCAAATCCCATGTCTGGTTCTCCATGAGAGCATGATGCTCCTCATCCATGGTTTTCTCCCACTTCTTCCTGCATTTACCTGCATTGCTTCATCAAAGATATTTGGATCTCCACTATCAATAAGTAATAAATAATAAAGAGAAGGAGAAAAACGTTCAGGTTCCCTTCTTACTCTAGAAGACCTCCTCAATATAGGAGTTTGGGGTTCCTGTTGAGGAGGTTCATGAACTAATTCATGTGTCACTTCCCCATCCAGAAGATCCTCTACTATAACATATTCTTTCTTGGATTCTTCCCTATTTTCCTACAACTTTTGTTTATAAATGACTTTCTCATTAAATACCACATCCCTAGATCGAATGATTTTCTTGTCATTAATATTCCAACATATATTTTCGAAGTCATCACCACCATAACCAATGAAATTACTTTTTTCTAATTTAGCCTCTAGCTTGGTCCTATCATCATTGTCTATATGGAAAAACACCTCACATCCAAAGAATCTAAGAAATGAATAATCAACTTTCTTAACATACAAAGCATCCTCAGGTATGCCTCCATCCAAGGTGCTTGAGGGTCCTTTGTTTATTAAGTACATAGTTGTGCTCACCGTTTCTACCAAAAAAGAAAGAGGTAGTCCTGCATGTAACCTCATGCTCCTAGCATGTTCCATTATTGTTTTGTTCATCCTTTTTGACACCCCATTCTATTACGGAGTTCCTGGAACCATATTTTACCTACGGATTCTATTTTTAGAACAATAATCATCAAATTAAATTTTGTAATACGCCCCTCCATTATCTGACCTAAGAAATTTTAGCTTAAGACCTGTTTCATTCTCTACCAAGGCTTTCCATTTAACAAAAGTGTCAAATACATGATATTTTTTTCTAATACAATAAACCCAAACTTTCCTTATTTCATTATCAATAAAAGTAACATAATAACTTGAACCCCCAAGAGATGATACCTAAGCCAACCCTCATACATTAGAATGCACCAGCTCTAACTTACTCTCTTTCTTTATAGGTCCAACCTTGAGAAACCTTACTCACTTTTGTTTCCCATATATGCAATCCTCACAAAACTCCAAACCTATTTCTTATATCCAGGAAAATCCTTCTGTATGATCTCCATGCCCTTATGGCTCATGTGACTGAGACTATAGTGCCACAATGTTGTATCTACTTTTGAAGCCATAAGATTACATACATTAGTGCTATAAGTGGTTAAATACAAGGTTCTAACCTTCTTACCTCTTGACACCACAAGAGCACCCTTCGTAACCTTCCAAGAGTCCACTATAAATATCATAGTACAACCATCAATTCCCAACTTCCCTGTCGATATCAAATTTGTCTTAATGTAGGCACATGTCTGACATCCTTTAATAGCCAAGTATTCCCATTCTACATCTTAACCCAAATAGAATATTTTCCAACTATGCTACAATGCTCATCATTACCAAGAAAAACATGCCCAAAATCTCCTTGAACATAATCAACAAAATAATTCCTATGTGGAGTAGCATGGAAAGAAGCCCCTGAATCTAAAACCCAAGATTCAGTAATATTGTGCAAAGAAAGAATCAAAGCATCCTGACATTAATTACCCATTGCCACATTTTCCTCCTTATTTTTTTTTTGTTGTTTCTTCTTGTCCCAAAGTTCCCAATAGTCCTTATTTACATGCCCAGACTTTCCATAGTGCCAACATACCATCTTGATTTTAGATTTTGACCTTGTCTGATCCTTTGATTTTCCACAGCTTCCTTTATTCTTCTATCTCCCTCTAGTTTCCACTGTCAAAGCATTCCCTGAAGTAGAAGATTCCCTAGAGAATTTTCTTCACATTTCCTCACTTATAATCACCCTTACAACATCCTCAAACTTCAAATTTGAGTTAGCTGGAACCAAGTTGCTTACCGTCATTGCCAAGCTATTCTAACTCTCAGGTAAAGAGCACAAAACCAATAAAGCCCTAATTTCTTCAACAAATTCTATTGTAACCAAAGCTAGCATATTTATAACTATATTAAAATCATTTAAATGATCTGCTACTGAACCATTCTTAGACATCTTCATATTAAAAAAAATCATTAAAAATATATTATTAGAGGTTTTTCATACAACTTCCTTAATACATCCATCAGTTCTTTTTTAGTCTTTTCCTTTGAAACATTAAATAATATCGAAGATGCAAGACACATCCGGATTGTCCCAAGTGCCTTCGTATCCAAAAAATCCCATTCCACATTTTTCATGCTCAAGGGTTTGTTCACCTTCTCAGACATCGAAATATAAAGATCCTTTTGATAAATGTAATCTTACATCTCCATCTTACAAAGACTAAAATTTTTCCCGTTGAATTTATCAACCCTTGATCTTCCATCATTTTCCATAGCTCCCACTCAAGATGAAACTTTCCCCACAATTCAACACTTCAACAAACCAAACCAGGATCTGATACCAATTGTTAGTAAATAAGGGATAAAATATGCAGAATAATCCCTCATAGAATCACAACAGTAGAAACTAATATGTGGAAAATATTACAAATCTTAAATAAAAGTGCAGAATAAAATAACACAACACAAAGAGATAGTATTTAACGTGGTTCACCCAATTTGAGCTACATCCACTAAGAATCACTTGCTCAGATTTTATTACAAGCCTCTACTCTCTCAATACAATACCCAGATCTATTTGGAGCTATGCTCACCAAAATCTACAGAATTCACACCCAAATTCAAAACACATATGCAATGTTACATTATACCTACCATATGCATAAAACCATAAAAGTAGACAACTGCTTAAGAAGTTTTACGAAACTGTGGGTATCAAAACCATGGGCCAAAACCGTCCCATAAACAAATGGGT
This sequence comes from Taxus chinensis, assembly GCA_019776745.2. Lineage (NCBI taxonomy): Eukaryota > Viridiplantae > Streptophyta > Pinopsida > Cupressales > Taxaceae > Taxus > Taxus chinensis. The sequence continues at coordinate 416,521,287 of CM034154.1, forward strand.
CGAAAATCCCACCCATATGATAAAATCATGTTTCCTGATATATCGAGCACGTTTTAAGGCCAAATTTTTTTTTCTTAGGGGTTGTGCCCCCAGACCCCCGCTTAGGGCAAGACCCAACCCCAAACCCCAGCGAGACAACTATGGAAAGTGTATAAGACTATTACTTTGCAGTCTTCAACACTTTATCACATGAAAACAAGCTCCACAACATAACAATAGAAAAATACGTATCTCGTGACGTACACATGGTTAAATTAGTGACATCTCCTATTGCAGGTAAGGCATCGACAAGGATGTATGTGTGGCTAAGGCCCAAGTTTGAGAAGGGAACTTATGTTGAGGATGACATAACAATCCTTGGGGACCCCACCAGGGGGAAGAAGAAGGTAGTAATTAAGAAGATAGAATGAGAAGATAATCCTAGGGAGAAGGTGCCAAACATGCTTATAGTGCAAACCGTATGGGAGTAGGAGTCAGGTGTGGGTACAAGTACGTTTGCTTGATAGAGGAATTCTCCCATCAGGAAGAATTCACTAGAGAAAGAATAGTCTCCTAGGAGAGAATATTCACTCAAGAAGGAGGAGTCCCCTACGTTAAAGTCACTAGTAAAGAAAAATCAAAGGGTGGTGCAAGGTTTAGACTCGGAGAGGACAGAGAGCATCAAAGATGATGATTCTAAGGGGAAAATTAAAGGAGAAAATGAAGAGCACAAGGAAGCTTAGAATCCTCCTGTGTACAATGTAAACGAGTCTTGTGAAGAAGGGGATGAAGAGGAGGAGTATAAGGGGGTAAGTGCAGCAAGTTGGGGGACAAAAAAGGGGTCATAAGTGGACATTATATTGCAAATAACAACATAATATCAACTTGTAGGGATTATTAACAATGCATACACTCAAAATTAGAAAAATTGATATCAATATGAATCGTAGCATCCAGAATCTAGTTTCTAAAATACTATTTTTTTTTAAAAAAATGGACAAGTTTAGCTATATTAAACACTCAAAATTCAATGACTTGGTATTTTTTTAAAAATGCCTATAAGATTGTAGTTTGTTTTCCCGCGTTTTAGATGACCAAAATTATATATATATATTTCCTTTGGTGAGAAGTTAGATGCCGCTATCTATCTTGGGATAGATTTTATTTTGTATTTTTTTGAGGAATATTTTACTTTTTATGATTTTTTCCATGAAAGTGGTCTGAAAACATAAAGAAAACAAATCACTTTCCGTTTGCCCGCCATAACTTCATCAAAAAATATTGAAATCAAATAAATATTTTTTTGAACATGTATATAGTTTTACCATGGTTGGGATGGTATAATTTTTATCACATTTTAACAAGTGAAATAAAATTTGCAGTCTTAAATGTAGACATAAACATTCATGGGAAAAATTGTCTTAAAGACCTACTATTAGTAAAAAATTATAAAATGATATTTATCCTATTCTATTCACTTTAAACTCAATATTTCTACAAAGCTAATAGTCTCCCCTATGCCATGTTACCATTTTTATGACATATTTTTTATTTTTTGTTATGGTTCAAGTCTGCGGAAGACTAAATTTGATGTTTTGTTGTTTTTGATGTAAAATTTAGGATTTGATGTCCACTTAATTGTCCCCCAACTTGCTGCACTTACCCAAGGAGGCACCCATACCAAAGGATGAAGTGCACAAGTAAACATGTGTGATTAGAAAACCCCGACCCCGAATGAGAAGAAGATAGATAACACTATAGAGAGGGAGGTGGCAGCTATTATCCAATAGTTGGTATAGCACGAAGTAGAGCGAAATGCAAAATAAGTGATGAAGGAAAATAAGGAGAGCGCAAGTATGGGAAAGGATTATGGGAGCATGGGAAGAGACCTCATCTTAGCAGTAAGCTTCCCAATGACAACACACATAGGTGGGAAGGGTACAATAGTGGCATAGGAACACACTATGACTTATAGTAATGATCCAAGCAAGGTACTACGTGTACACTTCCAAATTACTATGCCCATAAATGAACTCCTAGCTTGGTCTTATTTTGATGAAGAGGGTGCATACCCATGTATGAGGAAAAAATTATCCTAGGCTTTTGAGTCCCATGTTGATGAGCCCGAGTTAGAGGTAAATCGTGATGCATTTATGAAGACACCAAACACCAAGGGAATAAACCCTCTTGTAAATGCCCAACAACTATCATATGAGAAAGTTTGCAATGCACTCAATAAAGTATCGATGGAGGTGGAAGCAAGACTCTTTGGTAGAAATTCTAGAATAATGGTCTTGGAGGAAGAGCTTTAGAAAAATAATGAGGAGATCATTTAGAGGGATAAGGAGATAAAATAGAAGGAATTGATCAGTGTGCAGTTAAGGCATGAAATGAGGGATGAAAAGGCAAAGGTGTGTGAAGTCCATAAGAAGATAGAAGCCATTTCAGATGCCATTATCTTAAAACACATAGACCTAGCCCCTCCTAAGTAGAAATACAAGTCAACCATGCATTACTTGGAAGACTTGTCATGCATACTCACCATGGAGAAGTGGCCACTTGCATTATAATTAGTAGAAGAGGAAATGACACACAAAAATAAGGAAGAAAAGTTGAATACTGGGGAGATTACTTTGAGATCCTTTCCTTAGTAAATATTGTGGCACAAATGGAAGAAATTATATACGACAACTATGGTGTCAGGGAAAGAGTAACAAGCATATTAATAGCCAGCCATGAAATGGATCTGAATAATTTTAAGAGAAAAATAAGGAAATTAGGGTAGAGTGGGATAGGATCTTGGCCGAGGTAGAGAAAAAATCAGAGGCGATCAAAACCTTAAGGGTTTTGATTAAAATTAAATAGAAAGAGTTGTACCCCTAAGTCACTCATAGGATGGACACGCTGGGAGACCTTAGCAATAAAATGGAAAGCATTGAATATACGCTAAAGGATAAGGGGGATCATATGAGTTTTGACAAATTTAACGTGATGTTGGGTAACTTACTTCAGTAGCCTTCAAGTGAGGTGGATTCTTGAGGCAAGATTGAAGCCCTCGTGAAGAAATATTTCTCACTTCTCATGCAACATTAACAGGATTCTTCCATTCTTCCATTCTTGCATTATTCCATTCTTTATTCAATCACTGACTCTTCCATTTTCCCCATTCTTTATTCTTTAGTGGAAGGGTAGGGTGTTTCTGAGGATGGACAACACGTGTAGTGTGGGGTAATTTTGGGCCTTGAAATTGACTAAGTACTAAGGAATAGGTAATTATGTAAGGGAGGCAGTAAAGAATGAAATTGCTCAAGAAAAGTTTGCAAGGGAAAGGCGTGTGGTATAAGAGGTTGGCACGTGCAGGAGCAGAAAGGTTGAAGGACTTAGCCATATTTTGAAGGAGTTTTCATAGGAGAAACACATAAAAATCCTTAGTAGGCATGATGAATGGATAAGGTTCCATCCTGGATCCTTGGAGGTTAAGAAAATAATATTTCACATAAGCTATATTCCTAGGATGATCATTACAGGTAGTGGAGGCATTTGTAAGCAAGCATAGGAATTCGACCATAGAGGACCACACTTCCACTTAGCATGTAATCTACTCATGAAGAAAACCAAGGTAGTGCATCCAGATCCTATTTAAAGGAGTGTTTGGGTATGAAATGAAGAGAGAAGAGAGTGAGAACGAAGAGCTTGGAAAATGAAGGGTTAATGAGGGTTTTAGGTAGTGACAAGGTGCTGCAGAAATGATTACAAGAAGGGTTTTAAGCATATTAGGCATGGATTTTGGGATGAACAAGGATTGTAATGGGTAGAATAGCTAAGAACTCTATCTCTGTAGAGTATTTTTGTAGGGTTTAAGATAATATCCCTTGATTTATTCAGTCTGTATGACCATCACGATGTAATGGAGCCATTGTAAATGTTTATAAATCAATATATGGTGTTTGATTCTAGTTATTCATGCTCAAAAGTGTAATCCCTTGTATTCTTCATAGTATTTTTGAGTTGGATCTAGTTTCATTATACTTATTTTCAATGTTCATTTCCATTTATGATGCATCTGTGCATGGATCTGTTGTCTGTATCTTCTATTTTTGAGTGAATGTCTATATTTTCCATTTTTACAACTCGTTCTCCATCAATGGTGAACCATTCTCACGAATCTCACATAAAGGAGGGGCTCGGCTCCCGCACATGCCTCAGGTGAGAACCCGATGCATGCTAGGTGATAGGCCGATGCATTTGGTTTATAAAGAAGGTATATGTGAAGAAATGAATACATAGAGCATGAACTAGAAGTTGAAGAATTTCAATAGTGGCAAGTGTCCTTAACAAATATTCAGATAAAGGAGGAGGATGATGATATAGTCATCAAGCTAGTTGTATCAATCAAGAGAAAATGGATCCTAAAAGAAGATTATCAACCCCATGAGATCAAGTTAGTTGAGAAAGAGATAGAGATATGTGAATCTCCTAATTTTATGATGTTTTAGGACCCTAAGTAGAAGTGGTATCTCTATTATTCCTCATATAAGCATTCATCATTAAAATAAGCACCATGGAGTGTGTTGGAGGATTATTGTCATGATGAAAGACTTAAATTAGTTGAGAAGGTTAGTAAGGACAAGTTTTATAGTATAAAAGGACTCAAGACAACTATGAAAGATGATTTAAGTGATGAAGTAGGCTAGTATAAAGAATTTTTAAACTATAAGAAGAGTATGGATTCAGGGGGGATCTTATTTTCTCTGAGAATTAGATAAACAAGGTATGAAGAGTTTTCTTGTTTCATTATTTTATGCATAAGGTCTGAGAGTTTATAGCTGATGAGAAAACTATGAAGATAATGGCGGTGTCCTTGTACTATTTTTAAGAAACCCTATCTCAATTACATCAATCACAAGGAATATTTTTGAGGTTTTCATGAGCTTAGTTTGTTCCTATAAGTCATTAAAGGATGAATTATATAAGGGGGATCCTATCAGTTTGTTCGTCATTCCTATAAGCATGTAAGAAGTTTCAAGAAGCTATGATGAGTCATGAAAATAGGTTGAAGCATGAGAAAGTGTGGTTGAAAGGTAAACATGGTGTTTCTATTCAAGTTGGTAGCAGTTGAGCATTGTCATTTGTTAATGATAAAGTGGTATTGGTATCAAGTTTTTTTATTAGATATGGTAAAAATAGGGATCGACTCCCAGGGACCATTACAAAAGGAGAGACAAAAAACAACAAGTAAGAAGGAAATGAAAAAGTCCCAGAAAGGAGTTAAACATGCTTAACTCTTACAATTAAGAACCATAATTTGTAGAAAGGCAGGGAAACCAAAGAGAAGGATAAATAGTCTCCAAAATAGCAAAACAACAAAAGTTCACCAAAATTCTGCCAACAGTCTAGAACCAAAAGTTAATTTTTTGGGGATCCCCCACTGTTACCATCATGGTTATCTTTGTTCACACCACTCTCAACACCTTTGTCATTAATATCATCCTCCAGCTCATCCTCCGAGCTAGTAATGCATAAGTATTGGTATCAATTTATTGATAAAAGGTGTGGTTCATTTTTTTCATGTCAGATTGGTCTTGTGAGTTAAGTTCATTTTAAAAATGTGTGCATTGAGTAAGGGGAACATGTATTGTATGGTTGATGTATGGTGTGTTCTAAGTGTGATTTCATAGGAGGAGAATCAAGAAGCTACAAGTATCTCTTTTTTCATTAATGTCAAAGGGGGAGAAGATTTAGAAAAGGAAGAAAATGTTGTCATAGTATTTCTCAGTTGTTATCTTGTAAAATTGGCAAGGGAAATTTTACAGATAACCCTACCAAAATTTTGTTCCGGTCCCTCATCAGGGACTCCTCGCGTTCAAAACGTTGCAAAATCCCTTCTCGGGAAATCTAGTTTTCCGAACTTAGCCATTTTTGGTCTTTTTTCGTCGGGTGCACATAATGTCTATGCAACATAAAGTATTCATGCGCCCCCTTTAAGACCTTTGGCGCATGGTTTGAGGTGTCAACAGGTGTTTTTGTGCACCTCACTATGTTGTGCCTTTCTTGCATGCGCCAAGGCGCATGCGCCTTCATGTCAACAAAAATTTTGTTGCGCCACTTTTTGGTGCGCCAATGGCACACATATTCTTGTGTCGACATCACTTTCGGTGCGCCAAAGGCGCACATAAATTTGTGTTGGCAAGCATTTTTGATGCACCAAAGGGCACATGCTTTTTGTTGTTGACAGTTCTTTTCATGTGCCACTTGAAAAAGTGGGTGGCACATTTATTACCACCTTACCTATATAGGCGCATCTGTGCTGTCATTTTCATCAGTCAGAATCACGTGAATTTCTCTATACCTATCAGTGCACCTGCCCTATCGTTTTCGATCACGTCGTGGACCCAGTTTCACATTTCTCCATTATATAATCCTGGTAAGAGGTCCTCTGTGCTTTTGTGTGTTTTGGTGTTTTGTGTTTTGGCTGCTTGTTTATGTGATTAGAAATATCTGTCAAAGCATGAACTCAACTACCTGGCTGTGAAACCATGACTTCCCCCCTACCTCGCTGTTTTTTCCATTCTTCTCCATGTATTTTCCCCTCTTTCTAGATCTATTAGTAAAGGGGACTCTGTCCTAAAAAAATGGCAGGGAACTCTTATTATTAGCTTCTTCATCACCCAAAGGTACCCTTAAAAAGAAGCTTATCAACATGTGAACACCTCAGAGAAAGAATCAAAGCTTCAAAGAAAGACTGTAATTTTTCCTCTTTTGGCGCATCTGTCACCCCTGCAACATAATATACAGTCGCGCCAATGACACATATCCCCTGCCTGTTACATAAAGAATAGCTGTGCCCTTAAGGTGCACTTATTTTCCTTGTTGCAACCGCTTTCCCTGCGCCCTACTTGGCGCACCAAACTCATATGTTGCATCGTTAAAACTTGCGCCCACATGGCGCACCAAACTCATATGTTGCAGTATTTAAACCTGCGCCCTTTGGCGCACCCTACATGTATGCAACATTAACTTTATATGCGCCAAGTGTAAAACTGTAAAACGGCGTAGGCGCATCTATTGTTACAACAACATCATGTTATGCAGACCTTCCATGCACCGAGCCAAGTTCCCCTGTGGCGCATGAAAAAATGATGTTACACGCATTAAACCTGCACCCTTTGGTGCATCCTATACCCGTGTAACATGAAAAATATCAGCTCCCTTTATAAAATGTATACATATCACGCAGGTGCACTTATGCTTACAACAACAAAAAATGCAATCTGTAGTGTCCATGCACCATGCACCCTTTGGCCTTAAAATCACTAACTCTTTCTTCTGTTGACGCTTTAATGGAAGATCAAACAGCTGATATGACTTTCTTGCATTGGGTTTCACTTCTTATTCTTGCAGATTAACAACTAAGTTCAGAGTTACATATGTCAACATCAATCAAGAAATCGACCAAGTCTAAGGGTAAAGCCAAGCTCACAGAAGAAGTATAAATATCAGAGGGTCAGGATGCCCGAGTCCCAAGCACAGTGTGACCTAGACATCAGATATTCAGAACTAGGTCATATTGACATGGAGGATTTCTGGACCAGAACTAAGAGGGTCACAAGAAGTCCCTGGATGGACAAACTGATGGGCAGTGTGCTACATTTTGCTGGTGGGATCCCAATCAGTGCAGTAAATAATGAATTTATGATGGTGGTGGCCCGCTGCTACAATAAAGATACCAGGTGTGTCGTAAATGAGAAGGGTGAGGTCATAATCAACCTCACTGCCTGACACTTTGAAATAATGCTCGGTATTCCTCACCACCGACAATTTGTGGCCGTAAGCCAGGAGGATTGTATCAAGGCTTGGGATGACAATGAAGATCAGTGTATGCAGCTGATGAAGGAAGTATACCTGAAAAACAAAAAGGTGGCGACCAGGTGGCCACAAGTCATTCATCGCAGTGACTTTTCAGAGGAACTCAGTGATACCATCACGTTCCTGAGAAGAGTGTTTGGGCTTCCTTATGCCCACTACTTTCACAAGTGGATGCTACGATACCTAAAAATGATGAACAAAAATGTGCCCGATCAACGCGTTGAGTGGGCAGAGATCATAAGCAGCACAATATCTGAGTAGCTCCAACAACTCACCACAACGGGGAGGTTCTATATGAACTCCTATGTAGTCTATGTTGCAGCTTCAGAGAGAGACTATCCAACTCTAATGCGGTGCAGGGTTTGGCCCCAGGTTAAGATATATGAATACTATCTGGAATTGAAGCTGGAAAATAGCATTCCCCAGTTCACAAAGATCATCGATGCCTTCTTCTATGACGTCATTTGCCTTTTGAGGCAAAACATGACTCACGGTCGTACGACCAAGAGCATTGTGACAGTGACAGAAAAGTGGGGAGCCTTGTTCACACAATTCCCTACCTTCACCTACCTAAGGGCAGCCAACTTCTTGGGAAAACCAACCAAATTGCCAAGGTATGCCGGTCCCAAGCTAATCCTGTTAGAGCTATCAAGATAGCTCATTACCTACCACGAGAAGTGCTTAAAGAGGAAGAAGGGTGGAATTCATTTCCCCTTTACAGTGGGCAGGTATACTTGTGTTTCAAATCACAAAGCCCAGGAGATGCTTGCAGAGTTGTAATTGCTGAATCTAAAGCACAACTTCCTGGTCAGGCCCACCTTCGACCTAAGGAATTGTCTCCCCAGGGCCAAGCTTGATCCGATCCACATCCCTTAGATCGAAGACATTTATATCAACATATATCATGAGGTTGAGCTCAGGAGGAAGGATCATTCCCACTTAGCCTTGGCCGAAATCATCCAGTACGGTGTGGCCATTGTCCCAAAAGGCTATCAAACTACTGAGCAAGAAGTTGGTCAAGTGTATCTTGATATAGGTGGAGATGACTGGCCGTTTGCTGCGATTGATAGGACCAAAGTGCCCCAAACGATAGAAGAAAGGGTCAAGGAAACTTTGCGAAGAATAGAGCATTGGTGCCAAATGAATGGTCTCATCTACCTTAGAGTTGATTTCATCACATCTCCATTGGGCAACACATCTCCTCGGGCAAAACAGCTAGCTAAATGGAAAAGGGTAAAGGCAAAGAGGGTGAATCCAACTCCACCCAAGAGGAAGCCCCTGAAAGCCCTCCTTCCACTTCACAAGAACGAGGTTGTGATCCCGGAAAGCTTAGAAGAAGAAGCAGCAGAAGATGTTCCGATAGGCACATCCACTCAGGATGTGGCCACGAATGTAACTAATTGAGGTCCCTTCTGTCCCTTCTCCTTCTCCTCCCTCCCCTCCTCAAGTGACCCAAGTGATCATTCCTTTGGTCATGTCCTCTCTCCCATCTTCCACTGTTCTCCCTTCTTCCTCATCCATCTTCTCTTCTCTCGCGGAGTTGTTTCCCTCCATTTCTTCCCTCATCTCTGAGCTCCCTTCCATTCCTATGTCTTCCTCCCCTGCAGTATCTCTTCCTCCCATGAACACTTCCTCGACTATCCCTCTCAATGCCACCTCCAAATGTCTCCACATTTTTCCCTTCTACTACTGTAGCTGCTCCCTTTTCTGTTTCTGGTCCTTCTCCCACAAGTCCAACCTGGATCTCCCAGCACCTGAGTCAATAGAAGAGGAAAGTTCCCATCGCACCGATGGACTTCTCCATAATCCCATCCAAAGGGACCAAGAAGCAAAAATCGATAACCCGCTTCTCGCAGAGTGCATCAGGGGAGAGAGTGATGGAGATTGCATACCCCAATCCTTTGAAAGATAAAAAGGATCTGTCTCTGACAGATTACACAGTGACTCAAGTCACAATGGGGACATCTTCATAAAATCCTGCAAGGAGAGGCCCTATCTGCAGTTGACGCCCTTTTCAAGAAAATCCAAGAAGCAAAGGAAGAGAAGAGGCTACTAAAGGAGCAAATTAAACACCTTCTCCAAGCCTTGCAGAAGATGGGCAGTGCACCTCCCATAACTGCCACCCGAAAACTCCTGAGCCTCTAAGTCAGGATAAAATCAATGAATATGCTAAAATCGGCGAGCAGGGCATGGCAGTTTCCACCTGGAGGAGCCAAATCCTCAAAGAAAGTGAGGGCGTAATCGCTAAGTTCACCAGGATTATATCAGAATATCAATCGGTCAAACAGAGAACTGCAGGCGATGGCAGGACCCATCTCCGAAGAGCTGGATCATGCTAGGATGCAACACGAGACCTTTCAGAAAATGTTCGATTGTTTAGTCGAAGATCTGGTCAAGTTCGGCGTCTTTGGACACCCAAGAGCCCTCAATAAAATCCTTTCTACTCTGGATTATCGGGTGGATCAGCTGGAGTTCGTCCTAGAGAAGATCGACAAAGTAAAAGAGGAAGCCCTGGATGCAATGCATCAAATGGAACAGATTGTCCTAAGGATGTCTCCAGGCTTACTCATCTTCTTCTTTCGCCTTAAGAAAGGTTGAGGAAACTATTCAGATCTTCAAGGAGATCGTTTCACAGGGACTGGGGCCAGAGATCATGTTCGAACGCTGAATCCATCAACAACCTATTGGCGTGTCATGACTTCATCGGGTACCTGATAGAGGCAGAGAATGATTATTCAAAAATCCCAAAAAAGCTCACAGATAAGCGGGAGACTTAAAAAGCTATCAGCAATTGACACATGGATCCTTCCGAGGATCAACTCCAACCCATGATCAGAAAGTTCATGGAGTACCGTGCCCAATTCCACATCTCGTCGCCCGAGTAGTAAAAGCAGGAGACCCCATTCCAGCCGGCGGGATGACGACGAATAGTTTCTTTCTTCCCAACTTTCTCCTTATCAAATATTTAAAGTATGTTAACACAAATGATGACATCATCCATGTTGCACCATGGGATGATGTTATCCACCAAAGTTGTCAAAAGTCAACACATGACTTTGTAATCTATTGTAAGATATTTTTGTAATTGGGGTGGTTTGTTTGATTTTGTCTTTCTTTTCTTCTCTCCTTCTATATATACTTGAATACTTGTTGTATTCAAGTGGTGGATATCTTTTAGATGAAAAATAGAAGTGAGAAGAAAAAGGCTTTGTACTTTTTGTAACAGAAAAAAATATTAATGCAAATATTAAGACTTTGTGCTGAATATGTGTGTTATGGGCATCTGATCTTTCTTATGTTAGATCTATGCATTTGTTTTGTTGAATCTATCTCTACTTTTTTTTTCATTTATTCATCAATATTGTTTTATTCGTTTATGCAAGTAGGTTTGGCTATGTTTACTACCAATCCCAAAACATAAACCCTCTGACCTTTCTGCTTTGGAATTCATTTCTTTTCTCCCTTTGGACCTGATCTTTCTTCATCCTCTTCTTTCATTCCTTTCTTTCCACAATTGGAAACACCCCTACTGGGATGAAATCCCATACCCCCGAAGGTAGAATATTGTGAGACTTTCACAGATTCCTGCTGGTAGAATAGCAATAAACCAATTTCACTTTGCTGACTCAAAGAGAGGTCTATGCCCTGCACACTGTTGGCTCGTCTATCCATAAATCTGCCCAAGCGACAGATTTTCAAACCAACAGTTTTTGGAAAACTCCGCTGGGGATCGAATAGATCTATCAGATCTATGATGGTGGGTATGATAGAAAATCAGTAAAAATCAAAAAAATCACTACCTGTTTACAAATTTTAACTTTTGTTCAAAATCCAAATTTTTTGCAAAAAGTGACCCAAATATGAAATTTTTTTTCTGAGATCCATAAATCTGGCCTAGTTGGAGATCTTTAGTTCACTGAGTTTTTATAAAAAATCTGTATTTTTCCGTAGATCTAAGTTTTTGACTATTTACCAAAATTCTCAAACTCTTTGAAAAAGTCAACTTTAGATCTAAAAATCAGCTTACTAAGCTTCACTATCATTTTATCCTCATTGTTCTTTATCATTAAACCACAATCAGTTTGTCAGAAAAGGATAAAATTAAATATTCAGAAAAGTACATGCTGCTGATTTTTGTCAGAAAAATCAGAAAATCAGCAAGTACAACCAAAAAGAGTTTTTAAATCTGCTCCACAATATTGCAGGTCGGGAAGGTACGTTGGCAGGTGAACCAGTTTACTTGTAGTAGGAGAGCTCGTGGAGGAGTCAATCCTACTTTTGATCTGCTTCAAAGACACAACTTTAGTATAACACCGGCACGCTTTTCATCACTAAGTTCAACTGATCGGTCAGCCAAAAGCGCCTCACCTCCACGAAAGAACCGGTTTTCACAAGGAGCCTCCACATCCCTTTGTAGTGCCTTGCTGCTCAGTGGAACTGTACTTCCAGCCCGTGTTCTTTTTCCACCCGTCCAGATGGTGGTACCATGGGGAAATGTTATGGGTCCCCCTGGCTTTCCTGCATCCTGTTCACCGCAGCCTCCCACATGGAAACCGAAAGAATTTTCTCCAAATTTGACGGAAGCGGGAACCAAAGCATGGATTCACACATATCTGCATTCATCATGTCATGCAGTATCCTAGATGTAACCCATGAAGATGTGTCGGTTCACCTTTTTCTAGAAACTTTACAAGGGCCCGCAGCAGAATGGTTTCAGCATTTGCCGGCCGGATCTATTACCAGTTGGGCCACCTTGTCAGGATGCTTTCGAAGATAGGTACAAGCCTTCGGAAGATGCATTTGCATTGTTATCATAGATCACTCACCTAAAGAAGGAGACCAATGAGACCATGTCGCGATTTTATCGCCAAGTTCAATGCATTAATCAACCATGTGCCTGTTGCCATACTTCCAACACTAGAAAATCAGAAGTGTTTCTTCATGAATGCCATGAGCTCAAAAGTAAGTTTCTTACTCTTGCAAGAACAAGTGGCTACCTTGATTCTCGCCTAGGCCGCTGCCATCAGAATTGAAGATAACTTGCTAATATCTGGAAAATTAAAAAAGGAATCACCTAAGCTTAAATCTTCGGGCCCTTCTCCCACTACTTCGTGTGACCTGGCATTTCAAAAGATGGCGAACGACTTGCTCGCATTAAAGAAGCAGTTAGCCCCAAGCTTCCCCCAGTTCCTCATACTGGGATATTCCATGAAGGAATTTCGTTTCCAACAATGTTCCACAAAGGCCGCACTTACCTGTAACTGCCCCACAGTTGGCACTTGAAGCTTCCTCTGGTCAACGCTTTAGCCAAAATCGAAGAAGAGGAACAAGATTACGAAGAACCTTTGTCTCAAGGTGAAGATGATCAGGATGTTGGTGAGCCGACTGGCGACTCTACTATTGGGTATATGGAATTTGATGAGGAAGAATCTGATGAAGAGGAGGGTACACAAGGGTACGCAAGTGGACAATGATATGTTGTTTTAACCTGCTCACAAGGAAAATAAGTCAGAGGTCACTGCCGATGTGCAGAAAGAGAAGGCCGTGTCAAACATGCCTCCAACCATTGCTAAAAGAGGTAATCCTCTTCCTACTCAATCCCCTGTTAAGTATTTTTACAAAGAAATCTTTTCCCCCAATCTCTCCTCCAAATCAACCTTCTTCTATTTCCATGAAGACCAGTAATCCTACCCTACCATCACGAAGTGAGGGACTCATTCCTTCACCAGCTCAACCCTTAGGCGCATGTTTGACATCATAGATCATGCTAAAAAGACCAAGATCCAAATGTCTAAAGCTGAGTATCTTCAGTCGAACCCCGAATAGCTTGTAAGGTTGATCTAAGTATATTCAAAGTCAAGTTGTCATACCTCCCCAGATCTCCCTAAAAAGGAATCCTTTCCACTCCTCCTGCATCCCACGTAAATATTGCTTCAACTTCTACGTCAGGCAAGATAGAACATTTCTACCTCTCCCTCCTAATCAATGGCCACAAGTTAAGTAACTGCATAATTGATTCTAGAGCTTCTGATAACATCATGCCGGAAAAAGTCACCCATGCTTTGGGCCTCACCCTTACCAAGCCTTTTGGCAGATGTTATTCCTTAGAAACCAAGCAGGTTCCATTGATTGGTCAAATCAAAGACGCACAGTTCACGTTTGTTGTGCATTCCCATAGAAAAGAGTAAAGATGACCGTCCTCATTTTCTGGACATTCCAGTAGCCTACGGAATTTCGCTGGGAAGGAGCTTTTGCAGTGAAGTTGGTGGGGAGATTCATATGGACTGGTCTAAGGCTAGAATCCCCGTCAAAGGTGTAATGCAAACATTGGAGTCAAAATCACAAAAGAAGTACTTGGTTTCTAACTCTGAGGACCCCAAAGCTCAAATTATTTTCGAATCATTAGGAATGGGGAACTATTTCTTGTCTGTCGAGTCTGACAAAATGGTTGTTCTCGTCTGAGAAGAAGATCTTAACAAGATCTGGAATTTGTCAATTTGATGGCAGCTGTGTGACTAGTGGATGTGGCGCCGAAGCCATGCTAATATCTCCTGAAGGGGAGATTATTCCTCTCTCTTTCAAGTTGCAGTTTTTCAACACAAATAATATTGCTGAGTATGAATCTCTGCTACTTGGCATGCAAGCCGCAAAGGAAAGAGGGATCAAAAATCTGAAAGTACAAGGTGATGCAGAGCTAGTCATGAATCAAGTTAAGAGGATATATCAAGTAAAGAATGAGAGGCTCAAGGCATTACCGCAACACGGTGTGGGGAAAACATCGAAGAATTTGACACTTTTTCAATAGAATCAATCCCAAGATCTCAGAATGACATGGCCGATTCATTGGCCATTTGAGCATCCCTCATGATCCCTCACCCAGGTTTGAAAACAGACAAATACACCATTGAGGTGGTTTTCCACCCAAGCGTTTCCGAAAATTCTTAGCATTGGCAAGTATTCAACGATGACAATCAACTCATTTCCTTTTTAGAAAAGGCGGAAAATTTTAAGGAGCTTCATTTCGAAGGATCCACTTCCATGTGCCAAGAATCAGTCACCGATCAAAAGGATGAATCCGAAGGGAACGACGGCATATGTCAGCTCAAAGGAAATAAAATTCCAAAGGGCCTAGTTTCTTTAGAGCGGTTGTTCGATAGGCATGATCGTTTTGTAAAAAAGAAAAGGCGAGATGATACTGGCTCCTCCCCAGAAACCGAACCGGTTAATTTAGGTTCGTTAGAACATCAGAAAATGTTGCACACCTGAAGAGAAGTGGAAGTTTGTTAAACTGCTAAAGAAATACATGGATGTATTGGCATGGTCCTACACCAATCTAAAGTCTTTTAAGCCAAAGGACGTCCTGCATGACATTCCGTTGAAAGGGGACGTCAAACCCTTTCGCCAAAAGCAGAGGCATTATAACACTAAGATCTCAGGTACTATCCAGGCTGAAATTCAGAAAATGCTGGATGTGAGGATCATTTTTCCTATCCATCACAGTACTTGGGTGGCAAACATTGTGCCAGTGCACAAGAAAAATAATGAAATACGCATATGCGTAGATTTTCAAAACCAGAATCAGGCTTCCTTAAAGGACAACTACCCACTTCCTATAATGGATCAAGTTCTACAAGATGTGAATGGATTAGAAATGCTGTCTATGCTTGATGGTTTTTCAGGCTACAATCAGATTGAAGTCTCACCTAGAGACCAGTTTAAAACAGCATTCACTACTTGCTGGGGCACGTTTGCCTACAGCAGGATGCCTTTTGGCCTGACCAATGCTGGTGCCACTTTTCAGCGGGCCATGGACCTTGCATTCAAATGTATGATGGGGAAGGTCATTTTCGTTTATCTGGATGACTTAACTATGTTCTCTAAACAACGAAATGATCATTGTGATCATTTGGAGCAAGTATTGGCCAGATGCCGAGAGCATGGGATTTCCCTGAACCCGAAAAAGTCTATTTTTGGAGTCACAGAAGGAAAGTTGCTAGGACATGTTGTTAGCAAAGAAGAAACGAAGATAGACACCAAAAGAGTTAAGGCTATTCAGAGCCTCACTTTGCCTACAAGTAAGACCGGCGTCCATTCTTTCTTCGGAAAGGTGAATTTTCTCAGGTGCTTTGTTCCCAACTTTGCTAAAAATACTCGTCATATATTGGACATGATGAAAGGGTTACCAAATTTCTGATGGAACGAAGAGGGGAAGAGGTTGTTCGATGAAATAAAAGCTTCAGTCGCTCATGCACCATTCCTGGTATGTCTCAATTTCTCCAAGGATTTTATCATGTATAGCTATGCATCTGAGCATATTGTATCTGCCATCTTGATGCAAAATAATTCCAAGGATGTTGAATCTCTGATTGCATTCATGAGCTCTCCCCTCAAGCCTCACGAATTAAAAATGTCTCAGTTGGAAAAGCATGCCTTCGCCGTTGTCAAAGTAGTAAAAAAATTCAGGTATTACATTTTAAATTCTCATACAGTAGTGTTGGTCCCTGACATGGCAATCAAGTCAATTTTAACTCAATAGGAGTTAGGAAGCTTGCGAGGAAATTGGATTGCAAAGGTCTAGGAGTACGACCTAGATATAAAACCAACCAAGTTGGTAAGAGGCAAAGGCCTATGTCAACTTATGGCCAAAAACCAAGGGTCAGAAGTTTTCAAAGGAAAATATGGTTACACCAATGAAGCGCAAAGCTGGTTGGAGAAACCCGATTCAATGCTTATGGTCCTATTCGTCTCAACCAACTATGAGTGGTATTCCGATATTGCTTTCTTCCTCACCTATGGCAAATTCCTAGCTCACCTAATTGCAAAGGAGAAGCACGCTATAAAGCTCAGAGCATCCAAATATGTCATCTGGAATGATGGTTTATACAAACGTGGGATAGATGGCATCTTCTTGCAATGTGTCGATAAGCCACAGTAGGTGAAGTTATTTGAAAGTTTTCATAATTCAGCCTATGGGGGTCATTTCTCCTCTTCCGTGACAGCACACAAGATCATCTGGGCCAGGTACTATTGGCCGAAACTTTTCCAAGATACAGCTACCTGGGTAGCAAAGTGTGAGCCTTGCTAGCAGTTCGTCAACAAGCCTAAGCTGGCTACTTTTCCCCTTAGGCCGGTCATTATCGATGAACCATTCAAGCAGTGGGGAATTGATTTTATCAGTGCACTCAATCCCCAATCAAGTGTCAGACACAGTTACATCCTAACAGCAACAAATTACTTCACCAAGTGGGTGGAAGCCATACCTGTCACACATGCCACTTCTGAGGTTGTTTGCAGTTTTATCAAAGAAAATATCATTGTCAGGTTTGGCGTTCCAAACAAGATTGTTGCTGATAATGCTTCTAAATTTTCTTCACAAGAAGTTATTAGTTTTTGCTATGAATATGGAATAGCTTTGGCTCATGCCTCAGATAACCCTACCAAAATTTTGTTTCGGTCCCTCGTCAGGGACTCCTCGCGTTCGAAACGTTACAAAATCCCTTCCCGAGAAATCTAGTTTTCTGAACTTAGCCATTTTTGGTCTTTTTTGGTCGGGTGCACATAATGTCTATGCAACATAAAGTATTCATGCACCCCCTTTAAGACCTTTGGCGCATGGTTTGAGGTGTCAACAGGTGTTTTTGTGCGCCTCACTATGTTGTGCCTTTCTTGCATGCGCCAAGGCGCATGCGCCTTCATGTCAACAAAAAATTTGTTGCGCCACTTTTTGGTGCGCCAATGACACACATATTCTTGTGTCGA
Source organism: Taxus chinensis (assembly GCA_019776745.2). Taxonomy (NCBI): domain Eukaryota; kingdom Viridiplantae; phylum Streptophyta; class Pinopsida; order Cupressales; family Taxaceae; genus Taxus; species Taxus chinensis. Next base: position 416,538,891 of record CM034154.1, read on the forward strand.
CATCACTTTCGGTGCGCCAAAGGCACACATAAATTTGTGTTGGCAAGCATTTTGATGCACCAAAGGGCACATGCTTTTCGTTGTCGACAGTTCTTTTCATGTGCCACTTGAAAAAGTGGGTGGCGCATTTATTACCACCTTGCCTATATAGGCGCATCTGTGCTGTCATTTTCATCAGTCAGAATCACGTGAATTTCTCTGTACCTATCAGCGCACCTACCCTATCGTTTTCGATCACGTCGTGGACCCAGTTTCACATTTCTCCATTATATAATCCTGGTAAGAGGTCCTCTGTGCTTTTGTGTGTTTTGGTGTTTTGTGTTTTGGCTGCTTGTTTGTGTGATTAGAAAGATCTGTCAAAGCATGAACTCAACTACCTGGCTGTGAAACCATGACTTCCCCCCTACCTCACTGTTTTTTCCATTTTTCTCCATGTATTTTCCCCTCTTTCCAGATCTATTAGTAAAGGGGACTCTGTCCTAAAAAAAATGGCAGGGAACTCTTATTATTAGCTTCTTCATCACCCAAAGGTACCCTTAAAAAGAAGCTTATCAACATGTGAACACCTCAGAGAAAGAATCAAAGCTTCAAAGAAAGACTGTAATTTTTCCTCTTTTGGCGCATCTGTCACCCCTGCAACATAATATATAGTCGCACCAATGGCACATATCCCCTGCCTGTTACATAAACAATAGCTGCGCCCTTAACGCGCACTTCTTTCACTTGTTGCAACCGCTTTCCCTGCGCCCTATTTTTTGCACCAAAATCATATGTTGCATTGTTAAAACTTGTGCCCACTTGGCGTAAATCCTTTGGCGCATGGTTTGAAGTGTCAACAGGTGTTTTGGTGTGCCTCACTATGTTGTGCCTTTCTTGCATGTGCCAAGGCGCATGCGCCTTCATGTCAATAATGATTTTGTCGCACTGAGTTTTGGTGTACCATGGCGCATATATTCTTGTGTCAACAGTACTTTCGATGCGCCATTGACGCACATAACTTCGTGTTGATAGGTATTTTGGTGCGCCAAAGGGCGCATGCTTTCTTGTGTCGACAACACATTTCATGTGCCACTTGAAAAAGCCCTTTGGTGTGGCACATTTGTTACCATGTGACACTCCTATATTCAGTGCACCATTCTGCATTGTCATTCTGCAGCCGTACACTAATCATGCGCCCTGCGCCCTTTCTCTCTGTACCTATCAGCGCACATCCTCATTCTATTCTGTAGTGCTTTAATGGAATAACTGACAGCTAATATGGCTCTTTTGCATTGGACTTCTCATCTTCTCCATGCATATCAATCAACTGAACTAAGAGGTCCATCTGTGATCTACATCAAGCAAGAAGCCAACCAAATCAAAGTGTTTTGGCTAAGATTATGGAAGAAGAAATGAATTAGAAAGACCAGAGGGTTAGGATGAGCGAGTCCCAAGCAGAATCTGACCTAGGCATATGAAACTCTATGACTCTATCCCATAGACCTCGTTGATTTCTGGGCCAGAATTCAGGAGAGTCACATGCATTTCCCTGGATGGACAAACTAGTAGGCAGATGGCCTGCATTTTGGTAAAGGGGACTCCCCATCAGTGTAGTAAACAATGAATTCATGATGGTAGTGGCTCGCTGCTACAACAAAGACACAAGGTCTGTCCGTAAATGAAAAGGGTGAAGTCGTGATCAACCTCACTGCCCGACACTTCGAACTCATGTTCGGCATCCCTCACCACCGGTACTTTGTGGCGGTCAGCCAAGAAGATTGCATCAAGGCTTGGGAGGACAATGAGGACCAGTGCATGCAGTTGATGAACGAGGTGTACCTAAAGAACAAATAAGGTGATAACCAGATGGCCACAGGTTATTCACCATAGTGAATTCTCCGAAGAATTGAGTGACACTATCATGTTCTTTAGCAGAGTTTTTGGGCTTTCAGACACCCATTATTTTCACAAATGGATGCTCAAGTACTTTGAGACTATGAACAAGAATGTGCCAGATCAACGCTTTGAGTGGGCAGAGATCATAAGCAACACTATATCTGAACAATTCTAACAGCTTACCACAACGGGGAGGTTCTACATGAACTCCTATGTAGACTACGTTGCGGCCTTCAGAAATGAGATTATCTGGCACTGATGCCGATGCAGGGTTTGGCCCGAAGTAAAAATATACGAATACTACCCAGAGATAAAGCTGCAGAACAGTATCTCCATAATTTACAAAGATTAACAACGCTTTCTTCAATGGCATGTCATCTACCTTTTGAGGCAAAACATGACTCACGGTTAGTACGACCAAGAACATTTTCGTAGCAGTGATAGAGAAGTGGGGGGCCTTATTTACACAATTTCCCTACCTTCACATATCTCAGGGAAGCTAACTTCCTAGGAGAGCCCACTAAATTGCCAATGTACGCTGGCCCCAAGCTGGTCCTATTGGAGTTATCTAGACAGGTCGTAACATACCATGAAAAGTGCCTGAAGAGAAAGAAAGGTGGAACTCCTTTCCACCTTACAGTGGGTAGATACACATGCATCTCTGATCACAAAGCCCGAGAAATGACTTTCCGCGCTAGAACCTGCTTAATTTGAAGCACAAATTCCCGGCGAGGCCCACTTTTGATCCAAGGAATTACCTTCCCAAGGAAAAAATCGATCCAATCCATATTCCACAGATCGAGGATATCTATATCTACCTGTACCATGAGGTCGAACTTAGAAGGAAGGACCACTCCCGCTTGGCCTTGGCAGAAATTATTCAATATGGAGTGGCCATCATTCTAAAGGGTTATCAAATTGTTGATCAAGAAATTGATTAGGTATATCTGGATATAGATGGGGAAAACTGGCCATTTTCCGCAATCGACAGAACAAAAGCACCCCCAGACCATTGAAGAAAGGGTTAAAGAAGACATCTGCAGAAGGACAGAACACTGGTGCGGGATGAACGGCCTCATTCTACCTCAGTGGTAGATTTCACTACATCCCCATTAGGAAATGCACCTCCTCAGGCCAAAGCATCTGCTACCAAAGGTCAAAGGGTAAATGGAAAAGAGGGAGAATGGAACACTACTCAAGAAGGAAGCCCCTGAAATCCCTCCTTCCCCTGTCATAAGAACAAGTTGTGACTCCAGCATCCTCAGAAAAAGAAGCAGTGGAAGGTGTTTCGACGGACACATCCACTCAGGGTTTCGCCACTAATACAACCACTGAGGTCCCTTCTATCCCTTCTCCCTCTCCTCCTCCTCCCCCTCCTCGACGTGACGCAAGTGATCATTCCTTTGGTCATGTCCTCTCCCCCACCTTCTACTGTTCCCCCTTCCTCGTCATCCATCTTCTCTTCTCTCGCGGAGCTGTCCCCCACCATTTCTTCTCTCATCTCTGAGCTCCCTTCCTTTCCTATGTCTTCCTCCCCTGCAGTATCCTCTTCCTCCCTGCGAGCACTTCTCGGCTTGCCTCTCAATGCCGCCTCCAAGTGTCTCCACCGTTTTTCCCTTCTACTACTGCAGCTACCCCCTTCTCTATTTCTTGTCCTTCTCCCATAAGTCCAGCCTGGATCTCCCAGCACCTGAGCCAATAGAAGAGGAAATTTCCCATCACACCGATGGACTTCTCCATAATCCCATCAAAAGGGGCCAAGAAGGAAAAACCGATAACCCGCTTCTCTCAGAGTTCATCAAGGGAGAGAGTGATGGAGATTGCATACCCCAATCCTTTGAAGGATAAGAAGGATCTGTCTTCAGAAGATTACACAGTGACTCAAGTCACAATGGGACATCTTCAGAAAGTCTGTCAAGGAGAGGCCCTATCTACAGTTGACGCCCTTTGCAAGAAACTCCAAGAAGCAAAGGAAGAGAAAAGGTTGCTAAAGGAGAAAAATAAACATCTTCTTCATGCCTTGTAGAAAATGGGTAGTGCACCTCCTACAACTGCCACCGAAACTCCTGAGAGCCTCTGAGTTAGGATAAAATCAATGAATATGCTAAAATCGGTGAGTAGGGCATGGCAGTTTCCGCCTGGAGGAGCCAAATCCTCAAAGACAGCGAGGGAGTAATCGCTAAGTTCACCGGGTTATATCAGAATATCAATTGGGCAAACAAAGATCTCCAGGTGATTAGCAGGGCCTATCTCTAGAAGAGCTTGGACCATGTAAGGCTGCAACACGAAAACTTTCTAGAAAATTCTCGACTGCTCAGTCAACGATCTGATAAAATTTGGCATCTTCAGTCACCCTAGGGTACCCAGCAATAAAATCCTTGTCTGCGTCTGGATTACCAGGTCGACCAGATGGAGTTCGTCCTGGAAAAAGATCGAACAAAGTCTAGGAGGAAGCCCTGGATGCAATGCATCAAATGGAACAAATTGTTCTGAGAATGTCTCCAGGATTGCTTACTCCTTCTTTCACCTTGAGAAAGGCAGAGTGAAACTATCCAGATCTTCAAAGAGATTCCTCTCGCAAGGGAATAGGGCCAGAAGCCACTGTTCGACGCCCGAATCCATCAACAACCAACCTATCTGGCTTGTCGCATGATTTTGTGGAGGTTCCTGATGGAGGCAGGAGAATGAATATTTCAAACTCCTTGAAAAACTTAGAGATGAGCGGGAGACCTGTGAGGTCTATCGGTGATCGATACGAAGGGTCCTTCTCGAGGATCAACTTCAGCCCATGATCTAGTAAATTCATGGAATATCAGACCCAAGTTCCACATCACCTCTCCCGAGGAGCAGCAGAAGCAAGATACCCTCTTCTAAATGCTTCGCGAGTTCTAACGACGATGAATTTAGCTCTCATTCATCTTGGCTTCTCATTTTTGTAACATATCCAACCAGTATGTTGGTACAATGACTCGATGCAACACTCATCCATTTGCATTCCATGAGATCGTTGTCATCCACCAAGTTGTCCATGTGTTTCACACAGTTGACGTTTTTACAATATCTTCACTCTTACGATATCTCTTCCCTAATCTAGTTGTTGGTTCCCTTTTTGCCTTCTTTCTTCAAGGAACCTATCTTCTATATATACTTGGATACTTGTTGTATTCATCGGGGTCTCATACCTTTTAGACTAGGAAAAATAGAAGTAATGCAATCAAAAGACTTTGAGCTACTTTGTAACAGAAGAAGATATTAATGCAAATGTTAATACTGTTCATGTCTGATATACATGTGTTATGAGCATACTCGTCAATCTTTCTTATGTCCTCACCCTACTGTGATGTTTATTCTGTTGAATCTACTTATACTGACTTCTATCAGTCATCCCTCCCCCAAGTCATTCACTCAGTATTTATTTGATTCATAACTATGACAACGTAATTTTGGCTGCTGTTTACTACCAGCCCATAAACATGACACCCTACTGGACCTAAATCTGCTAGTTGGAATTCGAGTGTGTCTATGTACCTCAAATCTTCAAGGGCAGCCTCATTTTCTATGTTCCTTACCTCATTTCTTTCCAAGTCTTTTACTAGTTGGAAGTACCTCTACCAGGCTGTAGATCCCAACCCCCGAAGGCAGAATATTGTGAGGCTTGCATAAGCCATTCCTGCATTGGTAGAATAGCAATCGAAACCAGTATCACTTTTCTGACTCAAAGAGGGTACTATGCCCTGCAGTCGACTATGTGCCGACATCCTTCAAAAACCGCCTCAGATAGATCTACTTATCCTAACCTGTTACAGACGTTGAGTTGGACCAATTAAACTTTAAGACTCTCCTTTCAAAATAGGCTTATCCAACTCCTAGGCTCCTCATCATTGAGCTTCATTACTTAATGTAAGATCCATTTCATTGATCTAAATTAATAAGATTTTAGGTGTCGTGGAGAGTTCTTCCTATTCAACATAATCCTAAACCATGAACCATGTTGTAGATTGTTCTAAGACCTCCTCTAACAGTATGATCAATATACCTTTCTAGGTTTATATCAAATTTCCAGAAGTAGAAGTTATCGTCAGTACAAAGGTTGGGTTAAGATAAACTCATTTTAAAGGCATTCAACAAGAGAATTAGGCATTTACTTACGATGGCATAGGTTAACAAAAGGTTAAAAAATTACTGTTCCCGTTTAGCTTCCTGTTAAGGTCTATTTTAACCTTAGCTTCACGAAAAATATGTGGGTCCCATTTCTAATTTAACCTTAGCTAGGGGCCCTTAACCAGGTTTGGCACACTCTTTTATAGGAGGGGTCCAGCCTTTATCACCTTTTCATAGGCTTACTTCGATGAATCCTAATATCTTCAAGGTATAAATATAATAAACATGTATCTCTAAAAACATTCGAACCCATATGGTATTTCAATTGTATTGGAGAGTTGAATTGTAGCCATTATAAGGTGAACATATAGCTCATTGCAAGCTATTTTCTTAGCTAATCAATTACAATTGATGCAAATTCCCACCATAGTTTGATCACATTTACATACCAGCATTGAGACCAGCCTTATCTCAATGTTGGCCACTTAGAGATTCCATATTGCTTGGAAATTCATCACTTATATCAAATTGGCTGATCTGAACAGTCATATCAGATCTGCGTGCCTTTAATATCTTATGGATAAGGAAGTCTGCAAATTTTGTTGGAATAACCAGGTATAGTCCTCGGTGGTCCAACTGACCTATGTTTGGCCCACATAATTGGGTGTAGATACTATTGACAATGCCACTTATGTGGTGGTCATTGAATACCCTGTTCCCAATGCACAACCATGACGTGGCAACAACGAACATGCTCGCCATAATGTGGCAATGGATAAGCTCTTACCCTAAGGGGCAGTGGAACATGACATGCGCATGCGACCTAACTCATATTACTAGCTTAACAGGAGGTGTGGTCCTGAAACAAAAGGTGTCAGATGTGGCATCATATGACATTACAAACATAGGTAGGTCAAATGTCATCCATTTACAACCATCCATCTGAATCAAACCCTCAGGACAGCAATAATCCACAATTTATTCCACTTCTACAACATAAATCGAATTTCCTGGCACAAAGGGTGGGTAAGGGGATCAAACCATGTTTTTAACCTAGGACTCATGCAAGTATAGTGACCATTCCGCAAGCTCCACTAAATGGATTCAGTGGTGTAATGATAACAGTAGCTCATTGTTATTTAAACAACTTGGTGATCATGTTTGTGGAGCAACACACATTTTATACGAAGGGGTAGTCTCCATGGACAATACCACAGTCTATTCTTGTTATGCACTTACTGCTCAGAAACCAGAGCTTAGAGATACAACATGAAAGTTGCTCAGAAGTTTCAAGACACTCGTGATGAGTGTATTTTCTAATTCCTCCTATTTTGCATCAATTTTTGATGACTGTTTCAAGTTAGAAGAAGTAACATGATGGTAGTCAGATTCCTAAGGGAGACACAGCTACAAGTGGATCAAGAAAGTAAGGGACAAGTGCTGAGAATACACGCAGTGTACCTTTGACAGGTATGACTAACACATTTTTGTAGTTTTTTATTCATTATTAGTTAAATATAAAGGTTCATCTATATTTACATTTATAACATTATTAATGGGTAGCGATTAAGTCAGTACTAGAACTCCGGGGACGTAGGAATAATTCATAATCCGACCATAAATAGTCTTGTGTTGTTTCTAATTTGATCTTTCTATTTTCTAATTTCATTACAATTATTTAAGTTCTTAAAAATACCCAACGCCATCGCCTGACATTGCACAGCTAGGAACCCAGTATCTCAGACAATTTTGGAGAATCTAGATAGACTCGGGAAATAGAAGATGTATTTAGATGCCTTTGATCAGCGACAATTCCATCTTTAAATCGAAACATGGGAATTACATTTCAGTATATGAGTCTAAGCCCTAAATCATATTTTACATCAAGGACTTTGGAGTAGTTAAATCCATTGTAAAGTTGATTAAAAATTAATGATCCTTTTAAGTCGAGCTAAAAGTCGTTGGTTGTAATGTAAACCCATTTTTGGATCAATCATTCCAGAAACATTGAACTGGAAACTAATAAGACAAACAACCTTTAGAATGAGTCAAATAATAAGTATGCCCATGTTTTTGATCTCTACATCTCCCCCTTGAGCCATATATGCAAACACATCAAGGACTTCAACATTGACTCCTAGTTCACATAAAAAAATGACAACACTCAATGACAAAAATGCTCGAAGATACACAAACTTAACTTACACAATTAGCTCCCCCTAGGACTGACTATGTTACCTTCATGCCTTATAAATCCTTCAGTGGCATACTAGAGATCCTTTGGATCTGATGAGATAAAAAAAATACTCCCATGCAACACTAAGTACATTCCTTCGAATTTTCCAGTCATTCACTGTTTACATCAACTTCTAGTTCATTCTCATGGAAAACCAAACAACCAACAATTTTTCCTTTTGCATGCCTTCCCAAGCAATCTGCGCTCAGGAACAAAATTTCATCAATAGCATTAACTCCCATATTCCCACCTAATATCCATTTCCACCGACCGCCAAAGTTGGTGATTGTCAATTGAACACAAAAAACCATTCCCAAATTTGGTGATACCGCCACGTCAGGTCTCAATAGATGTTTACAACCTCCACCAAATCCCAAGTCCTTCATCCTTATCCACCTCATAAATGCCATAGAAACCACCGCCTATGACTCACGCCCCTTCATAGGTCCCCCTCCAACCATGATCATTAGTTAAGATAGGTTAGAAACATAGGTAGATCATAAGGTAAGACATTAGTCTTACTTCATAGTGCTAGGTGTAGGTAACCTTAGGAACATTTAGCTTATAGTTTAGGGCTAGGTTAGATTAATAATAATTTAACCGATAGGTTATAGTTTAGGTTAAGGTTATTAACCTTAACAAATCCAGTCTAGGTCTCCCAAGTAGGACCGATCCGTATTAGAACCAAACAGGGTAAAACATCCCTATACAGGATCCTATCAGGTATTGCTAAATAAGCTTACTGAATACCCAGGAAAATCTTACCTGGCTTAAGGTCTAGGCCTTCCCGATGTTATGGTATTTGGAACCGATTTTCATTTAACAAGATCAACCTGAGTTAACTCCTGAATTTCTCATTCAACTCATTCAGACCTTGCAACTTTCGTAAGGTCAATAAATTTTGTTCATCATGAATAAACTTAAAACATCTCTTGGATCAATGCCACTGATCCAAGACTGAGTCATAAAGATGGGTAAATCCACAATTCATCCTGAAATCAGATTGAACTCAGGTGCTAAAAATGAAAGAAATAAAAGAGTCCAAACATATTCCGACTCATTCAAAGATCTTCAAATGCAAAGAAGATACAATCCAGATCAAGCATGACTTCACAATCAAAGGAACATGTCCTTATACAGAAGAAATCATATATCAACACTTGAGTGCTCAGGAGGAAGTAACAACAATTCAGGGCATTACATGATCAACAAGTTCATGGAGTACCGTGTCCAGTTCCACATCTCGTCGCCCGAGCAGTAAAAGTAGGATACCCCCTTCCAGCCGCGGGATGATGACGAATAGTTTCTTTCTTCCCATCTTTCTCCTTGTAAAATATTTAAATTTGTTGACACAAATGATGACATCATCCATTTTGCACCATGGGATGATGTCATCCACCAAAGTTGTCAAAAGTCAACAAATGACTTTGTAATCTATTGTAAGATATTTTTGTAATTAGGTGGTTTGTTTGCTTTTGTCTTTATTTTCTTCTCTCCTTCTATATATACTTGAAGACTTGTTGTATTCAAGTGGTGGATATCTTTTAGATGAAAAATAGAAGTGAGAAGAAAAGACTTTGTACTTTTTGTAACAGAAGAAGATATTAATGCAAATATTAAGACTTTGTGCTAAATATGTGTGTTACGGGCATCTTATCTTTCCTATGTCAGATCTATGTGTTTATTCTGTTGAATCTATCTCTACTTTTTTTTCATTTATTCATCAGTATTGCTTTACTCGTTTATGCAAGTAGGTTTGGCTCTGTTTACTACCAATCTTAAAACATAAACCCTCTGACCTTTCTACTTTGGAATTCATTTCTTTTCTCCCTTCGGACCTGATCTTTCTTCATCCTCTCTTTCATTCCTTTCTTTCCACAGTCGGAAACACCCCTACTGGGATGAGATCCCAAACCCCCGAAGATAGAATATTGTGAGACTTGCACAAATTCCTGCTGTGGAATAGCAATAAACTAGTTTCACTTTGCTGACTCAAAGAGGGGCTATGCCCTGCACACTGTTGGCTCATTTATCCATAAATCTACCCAAGCGATAGATTTTCAAACCAACATTAGTATGGTTTCCATCTATTACCAAGGGGGTGATTGTTGAAAGGCTGCCATCAATGTCAAGATGATATCATATCATGAAGAGACATAGTGAAGGTATAAACAAGCTCATGGTTGCTTGGTGAAGATGGATGAAGAATGTACAAAGGTATGGAATGTTAATTCAGGTATGTTGGTGAATTTTGGAGTGTTATCTTGAAGGATTTTTCAAGATATAGCATTTTTGGTATTATCAAGTTCACACAAAGGAAAACCCAGCCAAAAAATAGCTTAATCATAGCTCGAGTGAAACCAGTGTACAACACATGTATAAAATTAATATGGAAGGACAAAGGACACTATTCAATGATAGATCTTTAAAGATCCAGCTCATAATAAGTGAAGAGTCACATAATTAGTTATAAATGTAGATTAATTTGAAAAGGTAGATGTTGGAAGAAGAAGAGAAAGTAACTTTTTTTGTGATTTAGTCATATTTGTAATATTAAATTTGAGCTTATGTATGGCCAAAATTAATGTATTTAAGCATGTATGGCTGACCTATTTGATATATTAATGAATCATGAATATATAGGCAAACTGTTTTAGGCCTATTGTGTGTGTAAGAGAGGATGAGTGAGCTATAAGGGCTAGAGAGTTATATGATGTCTTAAAGACCATGAGGAAAGTATACATATTGAATATCTAATGGTGATCAGATTTTAGAGGGAAATTGGTCTATGATAAGGTGAATAAGAAGGAAAATAAAGTAAGCATACCATGGCAGATTAAGGATATATTAAGAAGAAGAGAAGAAGAGAGAAGAAGAGAAAAACATTCCATCATTTGTTGAGATAGCAACAAGGAGAGGTGGAAAACATTCCTAGGTGGATGATTTGGTACTTAGTCTTCCTTTTGGATCTGGTGCTTCACTAAAACATTAGCGGTTTGGTGACTCTTTGCAAGTTGGTGCTAGATAAATTAGGGGTTGTTTGTATTTTTGGAGTTAGTGCTTCACTAAATCTTAAATTTTGTTAAATATATATAAGCAAAATTTAGTGGGTTTTCTTCCCCTTGAGGTTTTTCCACATATATGATGTGTTCATGTGTGTTATCTTTTATTTCATGTCCATTTGGATGGTTGTTTGGGCATTATAATTTGAATGGTTTCTTTGATGGTTCATGCAAGTTACTATAATTGAAGTAGAAGTTTATAAGGACACTGATTCACCCCTCCCGCCCAGCCCCCCGATGATTATGATTACAACAATTATAGTTGATTTACACTATGATTATTGTTTTTTACATCACTCTTTACACATTAGATTTTAGTATTTTGACTAATATATCATTTTTCTATTACACATTTCTCATGGAAATTTTGATTTTTACACATTATTATTAGATTATTTATTTTTACACATTTACTCAATGATGTTGGTTTCTATGCTTCAGGATTATATAATTTTTTATCTCACATTGATCATGACACCTTGTTCATAACACATTTATCCAAGAACATATATTGTTATACTTCATGATTATGAAATTTTCTTGTTATATGATTGCTTCTGTCACTACTCACTACACATTGATTATCATTTCTTTTATGCACTTAGCTTTATATCACTCCTTGCATGTTTGTTATCACATGCATGAACTAACAAATAACACTACTAATACTAGTCATCTCTATCATGTCTTATTAATCATGTCTATTTATGATGATACTATCATGTTATGTTATATCATGTCAAGTCTTAGGCCATTATGGATCCATTATGTATTGAATCGTGTGTTATCATTTTTCTCATCATATCACTGTTATGTTGTTTTTTTAATATGTCTATAACACTTTCATGGCATGTTTCAATCTCTTGATGATACATACACATTATTTTTTGGAACATAATGATTAAGTGGTCTGGCCAACCCTTAATGTATATGGGTCCATTACTAATATATAAGTAAATATTTAATAATATGAAATATTTCTATTTCTATTATTAAATATGCTAACCTAGGTATATACTTTAGATTAAATATTTAATATCATGAAATGATTATCTTTATAATATTAAATATTATAAACCTAAGTGTATGTGTCAACCTTTTTAGGTTGAAAAGGTGGGTCGGAAGACATACCCGATCACCTTATATAAAAAGGACTTTAGATCCTCATTTGATATATTCGGGAAATATATCAAAGGTGTGCAAATCAAGTGATTTGATTTTACCCTTGGTAAATATGGTTTCAAAGGAGGAGGTGATCTTAATGGATGTAAAATAATTTCTCTGCAGTAAAAGGTTATTTTCAAAGTGATATTTACCCGATTGGTGTTTTCCACTATAAATATTGTGTCGTGTTATTTATTTTCTGTAAGAATTTCTTTATTTTCTTATGTTATGATGTAATCTTTATTTAAATATTTATTATAACATTATATAATATGTAAGTTGATTAAATTTGTATTTATTAGAATCCTCAAATTCTAACATGGTAATAGAGCAAGGTAAATTACATAAATTAAGATCAAATGTTTTATATTTTATTTATTTAATTTGTACGGGTTTTTTTTCAACCAACCCGAAATGGTATTTAAAAGTATCTGGTCCCCTTCTTTTTTTCCCAATTTATTTTGGCACTACATTTGTGCAATTAAAATCTTGGTAAAAAAATTTAGGGTTTTTGCAATTTTAAATCGCTAATTTTTTTTTGGGTGGGGAGATGTAATATGATATGATTCTTACTTTCATTTATATTTTGTAAATTATATGGAATTAATATTTGTTTGGGAGATTGATGTGTGCACAAGTGAAAGGGGCTTCAAATATTTACCTGTATGAAAATCACACATAGAAAAGGAAATGATTTATTACTATATGAAATAATTTTCATGTTTTCTATAATTTCAAATATTTTCAAGTTAAATATTTCAAAAGGTAAATTCATACCCATGTTCTTTGGTCCTCTCTAAAAGGATTCGATTTGAAAAACTATAGTTTATAGTTAATCTATAACTATATCCTATATAATTTGAAAACTATATTATTAATTTTAATTAAAATATATATATATAATATAGAATAAGGTTTATATAATAATTTATATAAACATCATATTAAAATTTATCTAGTTTTGGAGAAAAAAATTATATATTAAAAGTATTTAAACCATGTTAAAATTACATGGGATTGAGTGAAGAGTCAACAGACCATATTCTAAACTTAATTTTAAATCATATTTAAACTTAACTTATAAATATAGGTCTATATATTATTCAAAACAAAGAAACAAACCTAATTTGGAATCATATTTTATATATATGGTTAGTTTAAACCACTTAAAATATAATTTTTATTACATTTAGTTTATATATGTTTTTAAAAAAACCTAAGTGCTTACTTTTTTTTAGTAAGGGGGTCTGTGTTTATTATTTAGCCATGAAGGGATTACTTTTTAAATCTCAATACTTATTAAATAAAACCTAACATATGTCCCTAACCATTTATAGTATCCATGTAATAGGGTGGCCCCATTCATTTATATCTTATAGTTTATAAAAACTATATAAATCAACATATTTAAAGGTTTTCTTTTATATAAGAGTGGGAGTGGAGAATAAAATGAGATAATATCTCAAGTATAAATGTGGAACTCTCAAATATAAATAGAGAATTTTTTTAAAAAAGGGGCTAGTTTATTGGTGGCCCATGTGAAGTGTGATAAATATTTATTAAAATATTGGTATTTATAGCCACATAAAAGTTTTAAAGTTTTTAGCTTGCAAGAATTATATAAAATATTTTGTAATATTTCCATAATTTTAAATATGTGTGGGGTAAAATTAAGAGTAAATGAAGGGAAGAGATTAGGTTCATGAAAATAGGGATTTCAATTTATTTCATTGGTCGGGTGAAATTACTTGTCCCCTCTATAAAATATGCAGGTTAATCTATACTCTCATAAATCTACTTGCACCTGGTAGAAATTTTTTTAACCTGGTCTATGTCCTTTAAACCCCTTTAATAAGGGTTATGTGATATATATAATACTATAGTTTATAATTTTTATGAACTATATGTTGTTTTTTATTTACATTCTATAAACTATATACCTTTTTTTAAAAAAAGTGTACCTATTTTTACATTATAAATTATAATAGGTTATTATAATGTATTAAAATATAACCTCCCTTATATTATACAGAAGAATAAATCCTGGAATTTCACATTCTAGAAATAAAAAGTAAGTTTTAGACTCCATTAAATTTGACGGTCATTTGACCGTCACGGTAGACCAAACATAAGACAATATGATGGTCATTTATACGTCAAATTTAAGCTCATAGGTTCTAGGAAACTTTCACTATGTTAAAATTGACGATCAAATGACCGTCATGATAGACCAAAAAGTCATTATGATGGTCATTTAGATGTCAAATTTAAGCTGGCCTATTTTTTGTCAACATTAATTTTTTCAAAAATTTGACAGTTGTTATGCATTCTTAGGGGTCTCTTCTACACTTCTATATGGTCAGAAAATATTTTTTATATAAATTTGGGGTATAATGCAGAGCCCTTTATATTGTGGGTTATTATTTTGATCATGAGAGGTTAATAGTATGTATTGTAATGACATAATTAGTTATGATCAAATAATTTCTTTAGATCTATAAATTTTAGATATGATTCTATTAAAAGTGTTGTTTTTATTATCGATAAATATATATTTAACTCCATGGTACATTGTATATTATAATAGGGTGTGCTTTACAGGTTTGGGAAAACAATCACGTCCAACTATATTCTGTCTTGACAAAACCCAAATGCTGAATGAAACCAACTGCAACATTTGAGTCAAAACAAGAATTTATGGACAAGGAAAATCTATGGACGATTGTTTCTGGATCCGAGGTTGCTCCCACCAGTCGTCAAGTAACTATAGATAATATGAATGCATTCTTACAACGAATGTAGGAGGATCTTTCTATGATTTTGTGTAATGTGAACGACGAGTACCTTCTGCACATTAGTAATATCGAACATCTGAAATAGGTATGGACACAACTAGAATCCATGTATGAAGAATACTTGGTATATCAAAGATAGTAATGAGAGTATAATACCTAAAGGAATTCTAAGAAATGGTTTGTATATTTATTAATGATTTCTCTTCTGCATCTTGTTTTATATCTCAGAGTTTAAATAATTTAAAACTATGGCCTAAAAGGTTAGGACATGTTAATTATTCGAAGCTTATATAAAATGGATAGATATAATCTAGTGAAAGGTTTACATGTGTTATCTTCTTCTCTTAAAGTTACTTCATTAAATGTTTCTAAATGATGGTTTTGATTCTGATTTAGTAAATGGTCATGATGGTGTTTTGATGTTATAGATGTTTCTGAAAACTCTTATCTTCCTATATAATAAATTAAATTGGGCTCAATCTATGTTAGAAATTTCAAATCCTATTAACCTTAGGAAAATGACTAGAAGCCATCATATGTACCATGCATTAATTACCTTATATGAACCTAAGCCATGAAGTATTATAAGGTCTATGTGAATATACAAAGTAAAATATAATGTTGATAATAGTATTAACAAGCATAAAGTTATACTTGTTGCTAGAGGTTTCACTCAAAAACCTGGTATTGATTATGTTGAGACATTTTCTCTCTGTAGCTAAAATGAGTACTATTAGGGCCTTATTTGTAATTGCTGCTCAATTTGGGTAGGAAATCCACCTAATAGATAAGAAAAATACTTTTTAGAATTGAGATTTAAAAGAATAACTTTACATGTTTCAACCTAAAGGATTTAAAGAAACTGGTAAAGAAAACTATGTCTGTAAGTTGACAAATCCTTGTATGGTTTAAAACAAGCTCTTAGAGCTTGGTATGCAAAAATTGTTTCCTTCTTTAAATTGATAGGTTTTGTTAATTATTCTTCTAACAACGATATATTTATCAAGCAATAAGGCTCACATATTATCATTATATGTATATATGTTGATGATTTTCTTATGACTTGTGACAATTCTGATTTAGTTCATAGGATTAAAGAGAAATTGAAGCATTACTTTAAAATGAATGAGTTAGGTCTCTCTTTGTATGACTGTATTTCATTTTATTGTTATTTTTCAAAACACAATATGGAACAATTGTATTGAATTTTTTTCTTATGATTGATTGTAAACCATTTTTCTACTTCAATGGAAGTTAGAATAAATATTGATCTTAAATCTGCATATGAAAAAGTTTGATCCTATTTTATATACGTTGTTAGTTGATAGTTTGATTTATTTAACTATAACTAGATCAAATATTTCCTATATAGTAGGAATTACTTCAAGGTTTTGTAAGAACCTTTTTTAGAGAAAATTGGAATATTGAAAAAAGAATTTTTTTATATATTTGAAAGGAACAATCAATTATGGGTTGCATTATAATAAGAATGAAAATGCTATCTTATATGGATTTTTTTATCCTAACCATATTGATGTCGTGTTGTAAAATATACTGGATATGTGTTCAATTTTTTTGGTGTAGGAATTATTACTTGTAACAATAAATACAATCAACAATATCCATTTCTTCTACTGAGGCAGAGAAGTATAATGGAAGAAGTAAAGAAGTCATGTGGCTGCAACGGCTATTGGTAGAGATACACATGGAAGCTAAAGGAAGTATTTTCCTTCTATATAATTATCAGAGTTATATTACTCTTGATTAAGAATCCAGTTTAACATCAGATGATGAAGAACATTGAGATACATATACACTTCACCTGTGAGAAGGTGTAAAGTGATGAGATAAATCTCAAGTTCATGTTGACTGAAGAGAAGGTTGCTGACATCTTCACAAAGTCCCTAAGTTCTGCAAAGTTTTGTCACTTTCATGAAAACCTTGGATTGTCGGAGTTTTCATTGAGGGGGAGTGTGCATGACAATGTCACCTCCTAATGGAGCTTGTTTTTTGTAAAAATACCTTTGGGAATTTGTAAAAGACCTTTGGGAAAGTATAAAAAAAGACATTCGAGCAAGTATAAAAAGACCTTCAGGCATATATACCTCCTCGGATTATTTTTTAGAAAGAAGTGTAGAAAGATCTTAAAGGCAGTCTTCAGTAAACTTTTTGGTGCTATTGAGTTTACCGGTAAACATCCAGTACAAGCATATTGTTAAGGAAATCCTTGGTTGTAAAAGGATCTTATATGCTTGGTTTCAATAACCTTTTATGAGAACCTGTGAGAACATGTAAAACTCACAAATCATACTTAGCCACTAATCATGGGATGATTTTTGGAATTACAAATCCTTTTGTACTAAAAGGTAAATTTAGTATGATGAAGGTGTTATAATTCATTCAATCGATATGCTAGCCTAAAACCTTTATGGTTTAAAGATTGTAAATCTTGTAGTGTACATGAGAAGGTAGTCTATTGGCATATGTTATGTTATCCCACTTAACATTAAGGGGGAGTGTTGGAACATAATCATTAAGTGGTCTGGCTAACCCTTAATGTATATGGGTCCATCACTAATATATAGGTTAATATTTAATAATATGAAATATTTATATTTTTATTATTAAATATACTAACCTAGGTATATACTTTAGGTTAAATATTTAATATCATGAAATGATTATATTTATAATATTAAATATTATAAACCTAAGTGTATGTGTCAACTATTTTAGGTTGAAAATTTGGGTCATGAGACATACCCGATCACCTTATTTAAATAGGACTTAAGGTCCTCATTTTATATATTCAGGAAATATATCAAATGTGTGCAAATTAAGTGATTTGGTTTTACCCTTGGTAAATAAGGTTTAAAATAAGGAGGTGATCTTACTGGATGTAAAATAATTTCTCTGAAGTAAAGGTTATTTTCAAAGTGATTTTTACCCTATTGGGGTTTTCCACTATAAATATTGTGTCACCTGTGTTATTTATTTTCTATAAGTATTTCTTTATTTACTTATGCTATGATGTAATAATCATTTAAATATTTATTATAACATTATATAATATGTAAGTTGATTAAATCCGTATTTAATAGAATCCTCAAATTCTAACATTATTTAGTGTATATTGTTGTTATCTTATGACTTCTACACATTTCTTGTTATCAGAATGATAAATCTATCAAGAACATTATCATGACATATTTACTCCTATGATGATACAAGATACTTGTACTAACACTTGATTCTATCTTACAAATTATACCATGTTATTTATTACACTATTTTTTTGATATCATTGATGATATTGTTTATCCAATTTTTCATAACTAACACTTTCTCTTTTTAGCTAAGTTATATTTTGCAACATTCCTTATCTCAAAAGAGGGGCATATTGTGGGTTTTTTCTAACACATTCAGGAAAACTTTAGATATATTTTTTTAGATAACACTAAATGGTGTTATGTACATACTTATTATATCATAACATCCATATGAGTCTCCCATTACAAAATTTACACAATTATTACATCATGACATTTACATGGTTTTACTTAGTAATCTCAATTGCTAAAGAAGGGGTTCACTTAGCAAGCATAATTGTTAGAGAGATATCCAATTAGCAGGCTCATTGACTATAAAAAGGATTCACTTAGTAGGTATAATTAGTATGGATGGATTCACATATAAGGCCCAATTTATAATATTAAAACAAAATGTGGACATACACCAACTTTTAACCAATAATAAATAATAATATGTTGTATATTTTAAATATAATGCATTTGGCTACTATATAGCCATTACAATAGGAAAAAAACTTCCTACTAAATACAAAGATATAATAACAACTAACCCGTCAATATATTTATGGGCATAACCAACTAACCTAGGTAAATTAAAAAACTAGTAACAAATATTTACCACACGGTAAATATGAATAGCTCAAATAATGTGAGAACTAACTTAGTTTTCCTAACATTCCCCCCGTAGTGCGAACATGGGGAAAAATTCAATCTTGAACTTGTACCCTCTGTCATGATTTCGTGATTTTCACAGGAAAATCACAAACCCTAGTGATGGTTTTACATATGATTAACCAATAACTAAAATTGGTGGTTTTACAAGTGGTTTACCACAAACCAAAAGATGATGGTTTTACAAATGGTTTACCAACAACCAAAAGTGGTGGTTTTACTAGTGATTTACAAAACCAAAAGATGATTGTTTTGCAAGTGGGTTATCAACAACCATATCATAATGTGAAGTACTCTTATTGACTCTCATCAACATCTCAATGCAGGGAATAATATAGGAAATTCTTTTTCTCATACAAAAATAGGAAAAAATTTTACAATGGAAATGGAACATGGGTATTATATTCCCCCCTAAATGTGAAATTTGCACTTATTTAGAAAACCCATAAAAAAATAGGAACACTAAAATTGGAAGCACACCACATGCAACTGAAAGAAACACACTTTGAAAAATATCACAAAACATGCATGTGTCCCCATCATTAGAAACTGATGAGTGATCGTTGATTGACCTCTAACCTTTTTTTTCCTCCATCCTTTAGTGACTGAATTATTTCATTTTCCAGTTCATAATACACTCCTATGTAGTTAATCATTGATTTTTACAAGGGTGAACTTGTTTAGGTTCATCATCCACCTCATATATAGCTTCTCAATTTTCCTAAATTGTATTTTCCTATAACTTTACATATTGGATGTTAGTTTTAACTGATAATGTGTCCATAAGGAAAATATATATTTTTTCTAAAAAAATTAACAAGACATCACTATACGACCATAACTAAAATCACCTATTTGACATTTATGACACTTAACTTTTATAATGAAAATAAATAACTTTTTAACAAAAAATGATGACTTTGAAAATTTAGTGACACAACAATAAAAATGACTTTGAAATAAAAGATGAAACTTTTTAAAATGAATTTAAAATTTTGAAAATTCTAATGACTCACTATAAAACTAGACAAACTTGATGAAATATGACTCTTGATTGGCACAATGATAAAAAATTATCAATGATATACTGAAAAAGAACATAAATATGTCAATAATGAATAGTACAACAATCCAATTAAGGATGAAATGAATTATCTTCTCAAAAGTTTACTAAAAATGAGCCAAATGTACCTAAATTTGACGTTTCTAACCAAGAGGACCAAATTAGAGTTATGATAATGACAAATCCCTACTTTATATGAAAATGAATCTTTAACAAGAACACGTCCACTAACCACTTGACTAAATAATTTAAAAATTGATTTAAGTTATTAAAAATTTTATTTATAATGAAGTTTGTGAATTCTTCAAGGATTTGAGTTTTCATGCAAGGATTGATGGCATAGACCTGATGCCCTAGATGATTAAGCACACCATATTAAATACAAGTGTGAAAAAATTGAACAACTACATAATTAGCAATATGGGATGTTTTGCAAATGAATCAATCTTCTTATTTGTTGATGACTTGTGGGTCTCAAACAATGTAAATCCTGTAAGTTGAAATCTCTCTATATGTATCTGAAATAGGGTTTCCAAATCACTCAAGTTATTTTTGAAAATTATGAACTACAAAGTTGATGTAAATCAGAGTTAAAATTCTTGTAAAATCTGTTAAAGAGTCGCATAACCAAGAAATATGATCAACTATTTTCATATGGAATGCCAATGTACAAAAAATACAATTCCGAAGTTGATATCTTAGAGTTGTAAGATAATAAATAATTGTTGATAATGAAACTATTAAAGATAGAATTCTCGATTTATGGTATATATCGACAGATCTTGTCAAACTAGTATTACATAGTGAATTGATAGAATCAAATTGTTGAGGGATATATTTCCAATTCTATATTTGAATAATGTGTCGATGTCAAATGTGAGATTTAATAGCCCTACACCTTATGACTGATCCTCTATTCATATTAATGTTTGGATGATCCAATTATGTATTGAAAGATCACAAATTATTGAATCTACAACTATCTCAAACTATGTTAAGCATATATTAAACACTTAACATATACTTACAAATATTTTCCATTAGTTGAGGCAATGGGATAACTGAATCACCTCTACAATAATTTCAAATATTCATGCTAATAAAAAAATTTACATTCACCAGGATCTGATACCAAATCTTGATGCAGAAACACAACAAATTTTCACTAGTAAAAAATAATAATCTTTTTTAATTTGTCTATTATTAGCCATTACAATAGAAATACATATTCCTATTAAATAGGAAGATATAATAGCCAATTCATTAATATATTTATGGGTATAACCAAATAACCTATGTGAATTAATAAACAAGTAATAAATATTTTCACATGATAAATATGAATAACTCAAATAATGTGAGCACTAAATTAGTTTTCCTAACATATTATTCCCTCACATACATCACCAGGGGAAAACATGTGTACATGTTTCATGTTTTTGACTTTTCATTTTATGTTATTTACTAAATTAAATGAATAAATTGATTAGACATTAATACACATGTTTTCATATGCCACTTAGGTTCACATGTACTTATATAGACAAAGGATAAGGTGCAATATCTTTTATTACCAAAAAAATTATGCACATTGGAACTTCATTTAGATAGATATGAACGCTCACTTGAAGCACACACAACTACCAGGTCCCTAATTTTTATGCTTGTCAGGAAGTTAACATACATGAACATCATATTGTTAACCATTAACCATTCATGCAAAAATCACTGTTATATTCATACCATATTGGTAACACATATAATAAGGAAAACACTAATACATGTAGACCATAATTAATACCAATTGTACTATTAATTCTCCATAATAAGAATCATAAAAAATCAATATCCATCCACAATTACTCATTATAAGCCAAAAACATTACATAATATGAAGTTGATACATAACAGTCAATACACTGGTGCGTTGGACCATGCGCGCAAACTTTACACCCTAAAATGCATTAAGAGAACATAAATTCATGCTCATAACCACGATCACCCTCTAAAAATGCATACATCACACACACACACACACACACACACACACACACACACACACACACACACACACACACACACACACACACACACACACACACACACACACACACACACACACACACAAATAGGGGTGGGGACTTGTCCTTCATCTTCCATGCACTCTAAAAATAGGTGTCCTCATAAAAATATCATGCATACTTTCTTTCCTAAAAAATAGCCATGCGTATAAAGCTCACATGATTTTACAACTCCTGATAATAATAGATTAATCCTAAATAGAAGACTTGTTTTAATCCTATTATTAACCTCCTCCATGCATGTTCTACATGTGTTTTTCCCGCTTGCTTGATTGGCACTCCAAGTCTATTTTTATCCCGATCTAGAAAATCAGCTAAGTCCTTGTTTTATTCACTGTGTATGCAAAGTCCCATGCACTACCCTGTTTAAAATCTATGTGCACCCTTTTGTGCATTATCCCTATTCCCCTGTGCACATGCGTTCATGTGTATAAGCCTATATTATTCTTTGGTACTTAGTCAATTTCTCCTACCAACATTACCACACACTAGGTATGTTGTCCACCCTCGGTAACATCACTCAAATATTATCCCAAGATGAATGAAAGAATAAATAATGTATATCCATAAATAATAATGGGCCTGTACCAAAAATAATGAAAGAATATCCCAAAATGTATTGATCTCTACTCCTCGGTTGGCTGCAATATTTCAGGTAACTTCTCATTAAGGATGCTCTTTAGCTTATCCCATTCTACCAACCCGTTGGTATATGTATCTAGTACCAACCCAACTACTTTCATCATCTGATTAGGGGTAATGTCCTCTCCCTTATTCTTTAGGTCCCTTATAGCTCCGACTATGCCTGAGATCTATCCTTCCAAACCATACATCCTTCACACAACTAGGGTTCCCAACTCTTTAATCCTTGCCTCATAGGTATCCCTGACCATCTTCAGTGTATCCCACTTTTGTGCAATCTCTGCTAAAATTTCCTCATTTTTGAGATTTTCTTCCTTCTTTATGGTCTACACACACCCCAAATCTACTTCCTTTCCAAGTCTATTTTTATCCCGATCTAGAAAATCAGCTAAGTCCTTGTTTTATTCACTGTGTATGCAAAGTCCCATGCACTACCCTGTTTAAAATCTATGCGCACCCTTTTGTGCATTATCCCTATTCCCCTATGCATATGCGTTCATGTGTATAAGCCTATATTATTCTTTGGTACTTAGTCAATTTCTCCTACCAACATTACCACACACTAGGTATGTTGTCCACCCTCGGTAACATCACTCAAATATTATCCCAAGATGAATGAAAGAATAAATAATGTATATCCATAAATAATAATGGGCCTGTACCAAAAATAATGAAAGAATATCCCAAAATGTATTGATCTCTACTCCTTGGTTGGCTGCAATATTTCAAGTAACTTCTTAGTAAGGATGCTATCTAGCTTATCCCATTCTACCAACCCGTTGGTATATGTATCTAGTACCAACCCAACTAATTTCATCATCTAATTAGGGGTAATGTCCTCTCCCTTTTTATTTAGGTCCCTTATAGCTCCGACTATGCCCGAGATCTATCCTTCCAAACCATCCATCCTTTGCATGACTAGGGTTCCCAACTCTTTAATCCTTGCCTCATAGGTATCCCTGACCATCTTCAGTGTATCCCACTTTTGTGCAATCTCTACTAAAATTTCCTCATTTTTGAGCATTTCTTCCTTCTTTATGGTCTACACACACCCCAAATCTACTTCCTTATATGCAGTATGTTCCTTGAATATGGGGTCAAGGTTTCAAAAATTATCAAAATCCCATCCCACCTTCTTCAATGCATCCTTCATTTTCTAGCACAAATCCTCATATTATACAATCTTATGCACTATCAGCTTTTTATTCTCTTCCTTTTTAGTGGATAAGTCTCCTTGGGATGTTCCCTATACATTCGTATTTTATTGGAAAATCATATGGACTAGATATTGCAAATAATACAGTGCTGAGGGATACTCATACTTTGTTTTATCATTAAACTCTGGGCGTGTTGTCATGATTTCATCTACAATATGGACGGCCATGTCAAGGACATACTTGGCATGCTTTTTTACCTTCTCGTTTTCCTCTGTAAGCCACTAAACCTCATGTGCCTTATCCTTTCTATCTTTAAGAAATGTTTGTATGGTGGCTCCCTTGTCCAAGTTTCTCTAAGATACTTATTTCATCATTATGTTTAAGGCATTGATATATTTCTCATCAATGATTTTTGTTGGATTCACTGTCAAAAGTCCCCTTAGTGCCTTTTTCATTTTGTGCATAGAAAATTATTCTTTAGTGATCTCAAAGCTAGGCTCGTCTACGTGAGTCTGCATTATCCATGAGAGAATATTTCTCATGTGCATGGTCATACCCCCTGTGTTTATCACTTCCCATCCATAGAGTTTCTCTCTTGATACTAAACTTTAGAATCTCACATGCAACACCTTAAACTGATCATCAATATAACTTACTTGTGGTTTGTGCGCAACCTCATCTTTCTTCCTCCTTCTATCATTATATCCTTTCTCAACATGGGTACACATACTAGTTCCCTCACCACTTAAAACTCCTTCATCCCTTGTCATATCTCCATCTCCCTTTCCTTTATATTCTTCCTCGGGACCTCCTATGTATGGCTCATGCACCTCTGCATTGCACTATATATTCTCATCCTTAACTTATTATTCCTCCACATCCTTAATGATTGTAGTCTCTATGTTGTGTGCATCCTCTTTTGATATTACATCTTCATCATTATCACCCTTATGAACCATCCTTTTCTTCTTCTTATTTTTATTTTCTACACTTATTTTAGGTGTGGTGACTTTGGGTGATTCCTTTTCTTTTGTTGATTTCCCTATAGCCCCTATTCCTCAATCATGTCTTGCATGCCACCTGTGTAGTCACCTCCTATGACCCTATTCAAGAACGATGTCATTCTCATATTTTACCTCCTCCTCTTCATTCTCTTATTCTCCTCTTCCTGTCGGGGATGCGTAGCCTCACACGTTCACTTTATCCCAACTATCTACTTTCCTTTAGGTGGTTTTGGGACCTTTATTTCATCTTCAATATACTTCCCATTGACTAAATTTGGATTCAAGTATATATATATATTATACTTACTCGTTACCTATTGTCAAAGTCATGGAATTAATATTGATACCATCAGATATCATAGTTTCTATATAGGATGCCTTTCCACGATATACATATGTTTTATGCATTGTATGGTAATGACATTCCACCTTATTAGCATCAAACCTTATCTTGTGCACATCTGAAAACCTTTTTAAAAATTCCTGGAAGTCCCGTACTGTAAAATCATTGGGAAGCTTACATCAAGGAATCTTCTCACCAGTCTTTAAGTAGAACCTTCTCAGGCAAAAATGTTGGTACATCGTAAACTTTTATTTACCGTCCAAAACTATGGGAAAATCACTTAATATGCACCACTCATGTTTGAATGATTTTCACATTCACTTAAACAACCTATCCACCATAACTTATAAGAATTGGTTATTGCATCACAAGTGTACTCTATGAATCTCTTTGTGGTGGATTTATTTTCTGGGGGTTACTTCCATATGTTATCATTCTGGTGATTTGGAACTCCAATTTCTAAGAAGAAAATTGTAAGGAGGATCTCTCCATAAGTTATTCTTTCACTTGTGTGTGCTTCCTCTATGGTTCCTTATGCAATGAAGGAAACAGTGTAATACACGGTCCCTTCAGCCTTCTTCTTCATAATGTGAAGCCATATTTTATTCACATGGGTCCATCTCTCCTACACTCCCAAATTTGTGACCACACATGAAGAGACTCAAAAATAGGTCAGTGAGTTTATCAATATCCATTGTGTGACCCCCCTATTTGGTATTTCAAGGAAGTGGTAGTGGACTTTATGCCATCATCATCATCCAAATCTATCTCTATCTCTTTTCCTAAACTGCGTAATCTAGTAACTCTTCGAATCATTTGTGCATTAATGTGCACCCTTCTACCTCAAAATTAAATAATTCCTTATGGATTCATTACTTTAGCCACTGATATAGCCACTAGAGCTTTCCAAATTAAGGAAGCTCATAGAGTTGGAGAAACCTTGCACCCTCAAATTATTTGTACCCCTTGTCATCATAGATTGGCTTCCCATCAGTAGTCCTTTCATTCATTTTTTGTACCATTTCAGTATTTATCTCACACTCATTTGAGTTTGAGTGATAGTTATAATCATTGACTTTGCATTTTATGATATGATAATACCAAATATATCTCATGATAATGCCCTTTAGATACTTTATTTCCAAGCATCATTCTTCTAGTGCTTCTTCTACCTCAACCTCCTTTTATTTTCCCTTTCCTTTTCAATTAGACACCACCAAATATGCCTTTCTGGGTGTCATTTAGTCTTCTACACAATGTTTACTTCATAGTTTGAAATACTACGTGCCCTATGAAGCCTTTCTGTTCACCCTCCTTTCTCTCAAACACTTGCCATTATCAAACAACTTCATTCCCTAGCTCAAATTTGATGTCATAGTTCAAATTTGTGTTATCTTTTTCTAAAAACCCTATCTCACAAACCCTATTCTTCCAAAAATAAACCTCCACACCTTTTATTAAGATTTAAACTTAGACCTGAAAGAGCTCCACAACCAGGTTGTGTTCTTTTTCAACTGGATTGATTCTTTTTATCAATATTTTTCATGATTTCACACAAATTCACATAGCCTCACACTCTTCACCACTTGAATTATTCATAAGGAAAGGTAAAAATTAACCCTCTTTGACACCCATTTTATAGATTTACAAAAAAATCCACATTTATTGCTCCACTGTACTACAACTTTAACTATGATTTTTGCTTTTTCTACACTTTTCTCTACTTTCTTTCACACGATGTAGTTATAAGCTTCTGGCATGCTTATAATTTCTAGGATGCAAACATACTTGCATGCACTTTCCTATTCCGCAATTCATCTTCCTCCAGGCCATATACCAATAAGTCCATCCCATTTCTTCCTACCTCATGTTACACTACGCGACCTCTTCCTCGCGTGGTCTCTTATATGAGAAATTCTTCATGAGAAACATCATTCTTAGAACCTATGAAACCTTTTTACTTTTTTTGCAAGCACCTTCCAAATAATATCTCACCTTTATAATTTGACACACACATCTGCACTAAATATCCTATAAGTTTCAACACCAACCCATCTCTTTTTTGTGCAATCACACCTAGTTCATCCCACACTAAAAGTATGTGTGGTACTCTATGTATGAACTCAATAGATAGTAATCTTCTTCCTACACATGAGTGCACTTATTAAAAAAAAAAAAGTAAAAACAAAACATGAAAGGGAAATCTATCTAAGAGGTAATATTGCCTTATTACAAACACCAAGAAGTTTATTTATAGTAGGTCTTCAGCCTAATCCCATCAAAGTAATGGGAAATATGGTGTCATCCAATGCCTATAATTGATAGGTGTGTGATTGAAGTATCTCGGTTACTAAAAAGTGTCCCAACCAATGCACTTTCAACTTCCCTAGGTGGCACAAAACCTTGGAGTCATAGAGAAGTACCATATTTGCAACTGTAAAATATTTTTTGTTGATGTGCCTTTCATGTCAGGCCTTCTATCAATCCTTCTCAATATTCTAGATCCAATGTGCAATGGTGCACTACTCATCTAGTTGCATTAGTTTCTCAATGTGCTCTACTACAACCTTCTCATCTAATAATCCACATGTGTGCGCAATACGTAGGGACGGTAGCAGGAACTCCATAGGTAGTAATTCCTCTATGCCAAACACCAAATTAAAGGGTGTGTCCTCTTTCAACCTTTTATATGTAGTTATGTAAGCCCAAAGTACATTTGAGACTTTATCATTCCAATCCTTCCTTCAAAATCAAAAATCTTTGTAAGAGTTTGTACCAAAATATTTTTGAAATTTTTTGCACTACCATTAGCTTGAGGGTGATAAGGGGTTGTTTTATGGTATGCCACCATAAATTCTACAAAAAATTAATTTGATTGTATCATTCAAAAAATGAGTTCCTCTATCACTGATCAAGATCAATGGATAACCATACCTATTAATGATATTTTCCCAGAGGAACCCTGCTAATGTGGCTACAGTGTAATCCTTTGTAGGCGTAACCTATGCCCACCTAGTCATATAAAATATGAATTTAATTATGTAGTGCGATCCATTCCTAAGCATGGGTGGTGTAATAGGTCATACAAAGTTAATAACCTACTTCTCAAAAGTTTTCACTCTCACAATAGGTCTTAGGGGCATCTCATCCCTACTCCCAGGATTTTTGACTCTTTGACAATGATCACATGCTTTAAAAAATGCCTTAGTGTCTTTATATAGCATCTACCATCAAAGGACAACCATACGGATATTTCGTGCAATCGCATATGATGCATAATGTCCTCCAACAACACCTTCATGAGGTTCCTCCATAATATCTTTATGCTCATGTTCCAAAACACACTTGTGTAAGACCTCATCATGTCCCATCTTATACAAGTATCCACCAATGATATGATAAAGTGTTACGCAAATAGAAACCTACTTTTTCTTCAGGGACTTCATTCCTTATAACACTAGTCCAATGCGTAATAATTTTTCTATATCCTCCAAATCTGCAGGCATACAATTTAACTTAAACAACTACACATCAAGCATAATATCCTCAATAATATGTGCATCCTCTTTAGAGTTGAACCTTGATAAGTGATTAGGTCCTGAATTACTCTTTCCTTGATTTACAACAACTATGAAATCAAACTCCTAAAAAATTAGTATCCACCAGAAGATGCACCCTTGTAGAACATTTTTTTTTATTAAGTACTTAAATTTCATATGATGATGTCTCCAAAAAGTACTATACAAAATTATAAAGTGCGTAGATCATATAAAATGCCTTCTGATTAGTAGTAGTATAATTCTTCTTTACTGGTGTCAACCTACTACTTACAAAACATAATAGATGATCCACATTACCCTCTCTAGGTTGTGCCAAGATTGTACTAATTGTCATACTAGAGGCATCAACATGTACATGAAAGGGTTTGTTTCAAGAAGGAAAGATAAAAATTGGTGGAGTGGTAAGAATTTCCTTTAGTGTCTCAATATCAAGTTGTTGTGTGTCACCCCAATAAAATTTTCCTATAGCCTTAAACAATTCTTCTAGGGGTGCAACAATCTTTGCATATCCCTTGATAAATTTTCTGTAGTAGCTAGTATGCCCTAAAAATTTGTGCACTTCAATTTTTTTGGTAGGTTCTTCCAATCCCAAAATAACTGTTAAATTTTCCATATCTACCAACAACCCATCCTTACAAAATATGTTCCCAAGAAAAGTGCCAAAAGGTATAGAAAAAATACACTTCTTAATATTTAGAGAAATGATCAGTTTCCTGCATTTATCAAACATCAACCTTAAATTATCACATCGATCCTTAACCAAGCCATAAATAGTCTAATCATCAAGGTAAACCTGCAAAAAATTGTGGATGAAATCATGAAAATCTTGCACAACAATGCACAAAAATACAATGGCCTTATTATTTAATCCAAATGGCATAACTGTATATACAAATATTCCCCACTCAGTGGAAAAAGTGGTCTTTTCATGGTCCTCATGCGTAATGTGCACATGATGATAACCCAAACACCCATCAGTAAAGGAGTAAATTTCACACCCTGTGAAACCTTCAAGTATTTATTCTGTGAATGGAGTAGGAAAAGGATTTGTAACATGTGATAGATTAAGTTCACTATAATATACACAAATCCTCATCTACACATCCTTTTATATATTGATTAACATGGGGCTAACCCACTCAAATTCCTAAACTATTTCAAATATTTCATACTTAAGAATTTTATATATTTCTTCCTTGACCCTCAACGTACAAGTTTGGGTTCATCTTATAAGTCCTCTTCTGAATTGGATGTACGTCTTCTTTTAGCTTAATATTCATCTCTCCTAATGAGAGGTGTACTCCTTTCAACTCATGGTAACATCATGGAAACAAATATTGGAAGTCACACAAGAGCTTTATGATATTTCTACCTCCTCCTTTGACTAGTAATCACATATAATGGCCTCCTTAGGTGCATCCTCAATACCAATGTTTACCTTTTTTTTCTTCATAGGAGCATGGTGCGCACATACCTTTTCATTTGTTGTGTCTATTACTTCACATGCATCTTCTATGTGACTAATCTCCAAATCATCCACCTCTTCATCATCAATGAGGTACACCATTTTAAATTTTTCTTTCTCCTTCTAGGTGTGGGTTAACTAGATCTCTTTTGTCTCCTCTGTATCCATATGCACTTTAGAATCAGGCTCTCTAAATAACTCAAGCATGATCTCGTTTGATTTCACACTATCCCCAATGTGATGCACTTCATAATCTATAATGATTCATGGACTAAAGGTTTATTGGAAAAATAATCAAATTTATGAACCATACCTTTAGTCTATCTCATCAACTTGCAGTCTCTTTTTTGAGCTCATTGTGCACATACCATGCACTTACACAACCATACAAAATGGAATAGAATTTATGCACCCACATAGATGGTGATAAAGCTTCATGGCCTTGCACCCATTGTCTCTGACAATTATGAACATGTACCAAAGTAGGATTGTTCCCATCATACTCATAGATAAGTGTAGGTGAATTACTCCAATTTAACCTTGTCAAAAAGGTGATTCTTACCTCTCACCAACCCAAAAAATTATATCTGTGTCACCCAAAAGTTTGTTTCTATTTCATACAAGGTATAAAAAAACATGTTCCTTCAATCATCTTTATTTTTCCAGTGTTCCTTCATGGCGTGTAAGAAATATTCTGACTTTTCTTCACCAATATACCTAGGTAACTAAAATTTTCCCATAAGCGTGACCATGAGCAACATGATCATTCTAGTTACTCATCCCTTCATCCCATGCCTGACCATATCATACATGTCATGGGCCAAGTTATCAAAAGCAACACTTTCAATGTCACTGAATAACTACACATCTTCCTAATGTAGTATGCCATCCTTATATGGTTCCACAGTCTCAAGGTCTCACACCGTGCACACATAAATTCTATTTAGATCTAATTCACTTAAAGGATTGAAATATGGTGCATCTTTTGCCTCATCCAAAGGTATAATCATATGCCCATCCTTATTCTCAAAGATTATATATCCCTTGTTGAAATGCAAGTCTAAATTGTTCGCATAATAATAAGGTTTCCCAAGTAATGCTGGAATGTTGTCTGCTTCAACAAGCTCTAATGCCTTAAAGTGTCTAGTGAACTTGGCTCCCTGTATTGTAATGGAAGAATCCTTCAAAACCCCAATAGGAATAGCCCTCATTTTTTATCATATACAAAACATTTGAGGATGTTTTTAATATAGGTCTCCCCATTTGATTCCATGCATCCAAAGTTAGTACATTTACCTTTGTGCTTGTATCTATCAAAATATTTCTTACCAACCACCCATCAATCAATGCATCCAAAGTGATCTCCATATCATACTCAAGGTTATGTGGCAGCAAGTTCACATGTAGTATCTATCTTTCTCGCTCAACTCATGTGCATAGTACCTTCTCATGCAGCCATTCCCCAAATAGTGGGATGATATTTTATTGTCTTAGAATATTACAAATCTCCTTCAAATATTCAACATCCTTCTGTGGGAGATCAATGTTCTTTATGTGCTCTCGCTTACATATCTACTCTTTCAAACATTGTCTCTCACCTTGAAGATCTCTGATAACTCCCATAGTTTCTTGATAAACTTCATTTTTATGGGCAACATCTAAGTACTTGGCATGTATGATATCTTCTCTCTTGATAAGTGGTTTTTCCTTAAGAGGCTTGCACTCATGTGCTACTTCTGCATGAGTAGTCACTAACATGGGTTGTAAGTTTGGATCATACATCTTCTTTAGCATCTATTGATCACTCTTCTATCATTGCACAGTGATCATCCCCACACCCTTATCCTTCTTCTTATTCTTACACATACAGTCATAAAGGTATGATAAGTCCTCAACCATATGTTGTTTTCCATAGTATGCACACACTATATTCTGAGGGAAATAGTGTTGGTAATGATCCAGGGATCCACAAGTGTAACAC
Organism: Taxus chinensis; assembly: GCA_019776745.2. Taxonomy (NCBI): domain Eukaryota; kingdom Viridiplantae; phylum Streptophyta; class Pinopsida; order Cupressales; family Taxaceae; genus Taxus; species Taxus chinensis. The sequence continues at coordinate 416,571,403 of CM034154.1, forward strand.
GTCCCATGCAGAAATCATCCTCTTCCACCACAACCTCTGGTCATGTAACCTTTGCAGAATCCACCTTCTCCATTTTTATGTTCCTCATAAAGATGGGTTTCATGTACCTGATAACTACTTTCCATAATGGTCTTCCATAATCTAGTTTCACATACCTCATGAATTTGATCTGTTAACTTAAAATCCTTCATATCATGAGTGTGTGCATCACAGATCTTGCAGTATATATATATACATTTTCATTTTCACACACTACAAGAGAGGGAAGTTCTATACATCATGATTTTTATGATAGATATCACAAGACTATAATAGTGAGTGCACCATCCAACGTGGGAAACTATCCTTAGTATGTATTTCATACTCGTAGTCTATACACCATATTCTACTGCACATTTTCTGTGTTAAATTAGCATAAATATTCTCCATCTTCTTCGCCATTAATGCTATATGTACCTCCAAAAATGGGCTTACACTAGTATCACCACTCCTAACTACTTCAATGTGCAGAGATTATTATAAGTGCTCACATGGATCCGCATATGTCTTATGAGATAGATCCCTTCAAAACGGTGTCAGCAAACCCACAAAAAACCACTGCGCATGTTGAATCAAATAAATGTCATAAGATAGTTTTTAAAAGAGAGTTTTAAAATGTGTGTTGTACTCCATCATATTTTTTAATAAACACTTCTTGATATCCTTGAGTGCGCTAATGCTCTACTGCTCAAACTTTGGGATGTGGAACTTAGCCAAAAATATTATGCACAAAGCATCATAATCCACTATAGTTTAGTATGGGTCATAATTTTTGTACCAAGTATGTGCACACCCTTGAAGTGTTGTGCAAAAATTAATTTCCTTTCTATTTGAGGTTGTGAAAACCATTCATGTGCCATAGTAATTCGCACTTGTGCATGTGCTCTTTTGTATCCTCCATACCTGTGTACTCTGGTAAGTGGAGAGACATTTCAGAATAGACTTGAGGTGTCTTATGAAGTGGTTAATGAGGTGGGATCTGTGATGGATTCATAACTTGTCCTTGATTGGGGTTAGATCCTAAACCTGGCCCTCTACCAGGGTTTCCTCCAGAAGTCTATTGACCTGACCCTCTTGAGCATCCCATGCCACCTACCACAGTCAATGGTCCTATCAACGAACATCAATATGTCCTAGTTTTAGTACTAAACTTAACACCCACTATTTTTTCTATCGTAACACCCAGCGAAGTGCTTCTAATGGTCTACATTCCAATACTCTATCCCATTTACACACTTGTAAAAAGTCTTGCAAGATTACTTCCAAACACTAGTGCCCACTGTGCTTCCATGTACACATTCCTGATATGATAATCTGAAGATAAATTACCCCTACTTGTCTCTCCTTCCCTACATGGAGATGTTATTTTCCTACCTTATCTACTCTATCATTTAAATACCTTTGGATCTAAAACACCTAGTGTAAGGGATAGGTAGCCAATCTAAGTTAGATGCGTGCCTATGGTTCTCATTCTCTCCTCTAACACACTCTCGTCTAAAGCCATTGGGTACTCTCTACTACAATTTCCCAATGTCGAGAGGACATGCTATTATTATTCCTCATCTTCCACAAGAGCCTCAAAACCTTTGTAAGCCATCATTCTTCTTAACTACAATGTTGCTTCAATTTCACTCTCTCATACTTCATTATACTTGAGCTATCTCTCTTATCTCTTCTTGTCTTCTACCAAGGCCACCGCCATCCTTCTCCACACCTACTCCTATCCCTACATATGGTGGGGATTTTGATAGTCATAGGTAATCTCTCCAATCTCAATTCTATCATAAAAATATTGATATCTAAGGGTGTCACACACAAATAGGATCTTATGGGCTCACGTAAAAACTTAAACTCAACCTCCTCTAGATAAAAATACATGGAAATTGTGTACTCAAAATTATAGTTGTGTAATAAACCTACCCACTAACAATATACAGATCTAGTCCAATCCTCATCTACATCAAAGGATATTCTGATAATATTCCTACATCCAAACTCTCACTCTATGGAAGTAAATTCTAGTGGATGCGTAAGATGCTAACCACTAGTACAACTCTACTAGAAATAAGATGAAAAAACATATCATCTAGGAAGTCATACACATTATCCTTTACCCACTTGTGTGCATTATATCTAGGTATGATGTTATACCTTTGTGCAAAATTATCTTGGTCATATTCTACCCAAATTTAAATACTCTCCAAAGATAGTCAATACACAATCTGTATGTAACATCCTTACAGGAAAATTGAAAAGAGGTCCTGGTAATGGAACCAAAATGTAGTCTCTTTTATTACCAATAACAACTATTGTTGGGCTCCAAAATATTGGATAAGTACGAGAAGACATGTGGGCACACAGGACCTATATGAAGAATGGTGTGTGGGTTGAATGCGCGTAGGGAAATGTTATAACAAGGTTTAGTAGAACACACGGCACGTGCGTAAGACAAGACATTATTTTGGGACTTAGACATATTCAAATTTCCAGAAGGCACATGAGGAAATCATTACTCATATAACATGTGGAGTGGATAAGGTGCCAGCCTAGAAGCTGTAGGATCAAGAATGAAATATTCTATGCATGCGATGGAAGGTTCTAGAAGAACAAAATTGCACAAAGTGGAGATCTCATATCAAAGGAGGAATTCTCCATTAGAGGACCACTTGGACACTTGGCTACTAATATGTTACCTGAGAAGGCATGTCAGTGAAGGTAGAAAGTTATATATAGAGTTACATGGATAATAGAAAAAGGATGATCCTGAGAGAGTAGAGGTGGTGGAATAGGGGCAAAGTTCTGTAGAAATATAATGGAGGATTCTAAAGTTTGGGATTAGAGAAAACATAGGAGAGATAGCATATATAGAGGGATGGGTCTATGATTATCCTTGTAATATGAAGGGTGTAGTTTTTGATGCATGACCTTGCTCTACATTGTTATATGGGTTTGTTATGGCCTCAAGGAATGTAATGTGGTTACTAAACTCATTAATATCAATGGAAGGTTATGTTCTAAAGCATATATGTGTACATGAGCTTAATTCTAATGTATTTCCTTTATGTTATGAATCATTCATATATGTTATCTATTATTTCTCTTCTATGGATGCATTTAGATGATAACTCATCCTAGGTTCTCAAGATGAATGCATGGTTCTATTCCAATCTCTTGCACTTACATATCTATCATAGATGATGTATTCTCACAAGACTCACATAAAGGAGAGGCTCAACACCCACGCATGCCTTGGGTGAGTGCCTAGTTCCCACTGGGTGATACGACGACATGCATGGGATTAGAATGTTGTTCTAAGGGTATAAAAATAACTATATCTTGGTTCTGTTGCCGGGACCAATTTTCAAAGTTGTTGTGAAATGACTTAAATCTTGATCCCTGTGAAGTGTGATGACATAACGTCTAACCTTAGAAAGTGTTGAAACATGGTTAAAGAGCACAAAGGATGAATTTTCTCAAATATTCAGCACTAGAATTGAGTTCGATGCACATAGATGGGTAGAAGAGAACCTGTACCATGAGTTGTATGATACATTCTTCTATTGTTTTCTAGTAGAACTATATGAATGTATTTAAGCATATGCATCCAGATCGAGATGGTACTATAGATCATGTGTATGGACCCAAGATGATTATTAGAGGCTAAAGGATGTAAATCTAACTTATATGTTTGTTGTTGATCACTAGCGGAAAGGAGTGTTGACCAGTTATACTCTAGAGTATGCCATTTCTATGTATTCTTTCCCAGAAGTTGTTGATTTTGAGTTTTTTAGGGAGCCTAGAGGATCATTTTTGCATGTTATTACTTTTTCTATGAAGATATTTATTATTACCTTAAGTTTAGAGGCTTTTCCAATGGCCAGCTAAGCTTCTCTAAGCATTGGGTGAGGAAGCTAGGGTGGAGGAAGATGGCATACATTACGACTGAAAAAGGAAAGGGAGGAGAGACAACTCAAGTATAGTGAAGCTTGTGAAAGGGAGATTATTAGACATTGCGAGGTTTCAAGTTTGATGGATCTATGGAGGTATACATTATGGAAGGGAGTTTAGGTTCACGCAGAGGACATGGAACCTGAGCAATTTGTACTAACCCATCTTGGCAAGCATGGGAGAGAATCCCCTTCATCTTCTGATGAGAGTTTTTTACATGGAGAAATGAGGTCCGTCGATGCACATATGAACCCACATAGCAACCAACCCCTGGTGCTTGGTTTTATAGATCAAGTGAAAAGTATTGTTAACCCAGTTGGTATCAATGGGAGTAACTGATCTACTCTCAGGAGATATAATTTATCGTTTGGAACATCCATGGTTGCGCAAACCATTCCAGTATTTGAAGAAATTTTTAGACAAGGTGCAAGCACACAAGGTTTGGGTATCACATCTAGGAGTGGCACAGGACACACAACTAGAAGTGGGATAATGTCACAAACCATCATCACACAGTTCACTGGGACATTGGGAACACTAGGCATGACCACTTCAGGCCATTTTTCAGCTACAGGAGGTGGATTTGGTAGTATAGGAGTTGGAGGACTTGGTGGACCTAGTAGATCTGGAGGATATGGTGGGTCATGAGGAATAGGACTTGGTGGATCTGGTGGAGGAGGAAACACCAGAGGGAACCAAGGTTTTGGATCAGGAGGAAAGGGGCCTTAACCACCTCCACAAGTATTTTTTGAGAAGTCTTTACACTTACCAGACTACAAGGGTATTGATGATGGTACAAAGCATGTGCACAAGTGTGAATTACTATGGAAAATGAAAGGGATCACTGCCCTGGAGTGGAAGTCAATTTAGTTTGCAACAACGTTGTAAGGATGCATGCATAGTTGAAACTCAAAGTATGAACTCCATAACACGGTGGTAGACTACACCACATTAAAGAATGCATTCCTAGAAAAGTTCCATATCCTTGAGTTTGAACAAAAGAGCATCAATTATTTGAAGAATATCCAGTAGGGAATGGTAGAGAGTGTGTGAGAGTATGACGTGTAGTTCAAGACTCTCTTATCTAAATTATCCTATGAAATTCATCCTTCTCAACATGCTCAATGGTTTTTTGGAGGATTAATAACACAGTTTAGAAGGGCTCTGTCACACAGTACTTTCACATACTCGTGTGACGCATTGGAAGTTTCCATGTGTGATGAGGTTATGGGGAGCGTCGATACTAGTGTTATTCCTCTTATGGAGGATCAAATTTCTACAATGGCCAAGCAGTTAGAGAATATGTATTCAAACTCAATGCATGAGGTTCATAGTGGGCTTTGGTGTATAGAGTATGAAATGGAAGGACATGCAAAGGGTAGTTTCCCTCAGAAGTAGGTACATACTATGGTGGTAGTTTGTGAAATTTTCCATGGGAATCATGATGCAAGTAGGTTCCCTCTACTACTGAGCGCAATCCTCAAGAATTTTTCTTTCTATTGTAATATTTATACCTCTATGACCCATGATACCAAGGATTACAGACTAATTGATCAGATCCATAATGTTATTGATCTTAGTGTGTTCCAGACTAGTCTTGCAATCAATTCCAAGGATTATGATCATTTCTATGAAGGGCGCAGAGATGGAGGAGCACGTGGAAGAGATTTTCATGAAGGATTTCATGGTTACAGTAACCGGGATGAAGGATGAAGTGAGTTCCCACGAGGAACCTATTATAAATGTGGATCTATAGAGTATTACAAATGTGAGTGTCATGATCTGTTAAAATTCTCGTGGTGCAAGAAGAAACATAAGTATGAAGAGTGTCTAGAGCTTTATGAGAATATGAACCAACAACAACGGAAAGACAAAGGCACTGGGATGGTGAGCATCAAAAAATCAGATTCACAGTGGATGCTAAGAGTGGTGCATGAGTCAGGGCTAGAGCCTATATTGGTGATGAAGTGAGTAGAGGCTACACACACTAGGGTGATGCTAAGACAAATGACACTAGTTTCAAGAGAGGAAGTAGTACATGGAAAGTATCTAGACCCTTCTCAACAGAAGGAGGTGTATCAAGAGACTATGGATGTGATTCAGAGTTTACAAGGGGTGATCCAATGTCTAAAGGAGAAATCAAAGCGGTTGGAGTAAAGGAAGAATGCCGTGGCTCAAAATGATGACTTGAATGAGGTCAAGGAAGTATGTAGGATGTTAACGCAAGAGAATATTATTCCCTTACCATGTGCTAGAGCAAAGCATGAAAGGCAGGTTTTACATGCAAACCTTCCTCCTCACAGACTTGAATATGATAAGGATATTACTTTGAATGTGGTTATTGATGGATGGATTCCAAGAAATATCCTCATTGACATGAGAGAAGAGTTCAATGTTTTTTCCTTAGATGCCTGACATAAAATGGGAATACCCACACTAAAACCATATTCAAATGTGTTGTATATGGGAAACAAGACAAAGGTAATTCCCATTAGAGTCTTGAAGGATGCGGTTATCACTATTCAAGGGGCTAAGTTCACTGGGGAATTTAAAGTCTTGGCACTCACCGAGGCAGAAAAATTTCTAGCATTACTTGAGCACCCATGGTGCTATAAGAACAATGCGAACCTACAGTTTAATAAGAAGTATATCATCTTTGAGAACAAGGAAGAAAGCGTGATTATCCCTTTAACAGATGGAAATTCAACACCCTATATTTATCACTTAGGAGAGGAATTCATCAATAGAATATATGTACGCTCCATCAGATATCCTAAGATACTTCATCCTGTAGAGGGAGTCACCCAGTTTGAATATGCTCAGTCCTTGAGTGATACCACTAGCATGGCTTGTGACAATTGGGCACATGGGAATTATGAGTTGATTAGGAAATAGTTGATAGGATCTATAATAAGGGTAATAAAGGAACACTCATTTAAGAGCTTGGGAGGGAAGAAGTATCCAAGTTACTCTAGAGGACATACCTTGAAATTTTCTTATGATAAATGAAGATGAGTGGAAAAATAAGGATAAAAGAAAGGGAATGCTCGATTACAACCTACTCAGAACTGCAGCGTGCTAGTGGGATACACATTGGGAGAGTCTCCTAGAATGACCCAAGGTAAGAATAACATTTTTTGTAAGGTTCTCCAGGAGCGACATGCCCACTGTCATACACGACTACCATGGTAAATAGACCACCTCACCTCATATCCAAACATGTGAGAAGGCCTGGATGGGAAGAACACAAGTGTTACCACCTTCTTTATGGGTGCATAAGTTGTATTCCACCTTAAAAGGTTGTGTGTACACATGGTATATTCATTTGTATATGCATCATCAAATAGGTAATTGGAGAGAGTTGGTGATTGATCTCATTCAAGATTTTGAGTATAGGAGTACAAATCCATCAGTGGATAAGGAATTGCAAGTAATCAAGTGCCTTATAATGGGAGATACAATTATGGAAGAAGATAGGATATTGGAATTATTGGGTGAGAATTTTTTAGAAACACACGTTAATGAAGAAGAAACAGAGGAATTGTAGATTGAGCGCGCATGCATGGAAAAGGAAAAAGGAAAAATGGTCTATGTAGTAGATGGTGAAGAGATGGAAAATTTTTATGTTAACCATTCTAAAGGAATGCATGAATTCATAGATAGCACTAATAAGCAAGCATGCACATACCATGAACCACTAAAAAAACAAATAAGGTTAACATTGGGAGAAAGATAAAACCTAAAGAAGATATCATCAAGGACTATTGGTCAGAAAAAGAAGTTTTGAAGGTCATTGATCTGTTGCACAAGTTCCAGGATTTGTTCCCTCATGGGGTACCATAAACTCAAAGGAATCCACCATTCCTTTGGGGAGATGAAGATCAAGTTGAAAGAAGGTGTGCACCTGATTCAGAAGAGGCCTTATCAGATGAACCCAAATCTGTGCGTACGGGTCAAGGAAGAAATAGATAATATGATAGCATCTAGTATCATTAAGGTAGTGGAAAAATCAGAATGGATAAGCCCAATGGTCATTAGTATAAAGAAGGATGGAAGGATAAGGATCTGTGTTGACTATAGGGACCTGAATTTAGTATGTGTCATCGATCCTTTTCCAACCCCCTTTACTAAAGATATTTTGGAGGGAGTATCCGAGCATGAGATCTACTCTTTCACATATGGGTTATCAGGGTATCACCAAGTCAGGATTGCAAAAGAAGACCAGAGAAAGACAACTTTCACCATTGAATGGGGAAGTTTTTCCTATATGGTTATGCCTTTTGGATTGAAGAATGTGCTTGTTGTATTCTTGCGCATCGTGGTACAATCATTTCAGGACTTCATCCATAAATATCTTCAAGTGTACCTGAATGAATGGACTGTGTATGGATTCGTAAAAGACCATTGTGACAATGTGAGGCTGATGTTTGAGAGATGTCGTCAATTAAGGATATCCCTCAACATTAAGAAATGTGTCTTTGCTACTCCATTTGGGACCTTGTTAGGACATATTATATGCAAAGAAGGATTACTCGTAGATCCCACCAAAGTTGCAGTTATTGTGGGATTAGGGGAGCCTACTAGTCAAAGTGTAGTGTGTAGATTCCTTGGGAATACAGGGTACTATAGGAAATTAATCAAGGGATATGCCAAGATTTCTGTGCCCTTGGAGGAATTTCTAAAACATAATAATTCCTTTAATTGGGGAGAGGTGCAATAGAGGGTGTTTAACACTTTGAAGGATAGGCTTGTCACAGTACCCATACTACATTTTCCTTATTGGGATAAGCCTTTCCATCTACATGTTGATGCCTAAGGGAAAACTATGGGAGAAGTACTAGCACAACCTGATGAAGGTATTTTTTATCACCCTTTGTGTTTTTCCAATAGAAAGTTAACACCAACAGAACATAGTTACATAACTATTGAGCGCGAGGCATTGTCTATGATCTACGTGTTGCATAAGTTCAAGCATTACCTATTGGCAACACTATTTATATTCTACACATACCACATGGCATTGAAATAATTATTCAAAAATCCCATTCTGTAAGGGCGCATATGTCGTTGGGTCCTATTATTCCAAGATTTTGAGTTCACAGTGATTGTAAAACCAGGAAAAAGCAATTTAGGACCTGACCACTTATCAAGGATTAACTCAAGAGAGGATGTAGAAAGCATTGAGGATACCATGTCAGACACGTAACTGATTAGGTTGCGACATGTGCCATCAAAATGGGAAGATATCATAATGTTCTTAAAATAGGTGTGGTACCAAAAGGAATGAAGGCTTTGGAGAGAAATCAATTAGTAATAAATGACATACCCTACATATTGATTAGTGGAGAACTATATAAGTTAGGATGTGATGAGGTTCTACATCGATGTGTATTAGAACATGAGCATGTGGAAATTATGGAGGAAGCACATGGTGGTATTGTAGGAGGACACTATGCAGAAAATGCTACAGCATAGAAGATTTTACTAGCAGAGCTTTGGTGGGAAACCATGTACCAGGATTGTATTGAGTTTTTCAAGTCCTATGACCATTGTCAATTCCTTGGAAAAACTTGGAAGAGGTATGAAATTCCCTTGCAACCAATAGCCAGCGCTGAACCATTTGAAAAATGGGAAATCGATTTTGTAGGACCAATTTCACCAGTCGTGTGAAGGACTGGTTTGCATTATATCATTACTTGCATTGACTACTTGACATGATGGGAAGAGGTAAAACCTATGAAGGATTTCACTGCAGCAAAAACTGATATATTTTTATGGGAAAACATAATCAATAGGTATGGTTGTCCTTTAATCTTAACAAGTGATAGAGGTACACATTTCCTCAATGAAATGGTTAGGATTCTGTTAGCAGAATTTATGGTGGCCCATCACAAGACTACCACTTATCACCCTCAAGAAAATGGAACTACTAAGGCATTTAAAAAAATATGAAGTCACATGTTGACTAATATCTGTGACGTTGGAAAACAAGATTTGGATGAAAAATTATTAGTCATTCTATGGGCATATAGGAAAACCTACAAGATGTTGAACAAGTTCACACCATTTCAATTGGTGTTTGGCACGGAGGTTGTTTTTCCATTTGAATTCATGTTACCATCACTATGTATATTGCACATAGGAGGGTTGGATGATGAACAAGCGTTGGAAGAGAGGATTGATAAGTTGATGCAGTTATATGAGAGGTGATCACTTGCTAGATGGAGTCAGAAGATAGAAAAAGCAAGACAAAAGGCATGTCATGATCTTCATATTAAGAACAAACATTTTAAGGTTGGGAAGATGGTTCTATTATATGATTCCATGTTTCTACGCCATCCCAGGAAGTTGAAATTCCATTATTTGGGACCTTTCATCATCTCATACATCCTTAATTCAGGAAATTTCTAGTTAAAAGTGCTAGATGGGATGAGATTACCAGATCATTTCAATGGGAGTAGGTTGAAGTCCTACTATAAATAAGCCTTCTTGGCATTTATAAATAAGGCAATATTTCTAGTAAGCTTAGAACTTACCTTTATTATTTTCTTTTCTTTTGGTTCCCTTTCTCATTTCTTAATCCTTTCTTTTTGTTTTGTTTTATGCCTTGTGTGCCAATAACCACATTATATTTCTAAGGTTGTGTATGTGTAGAGGACTGCACATCTATTTTAGTGTGGGGTGGAGTAATGCAAAGAAAAGTATAGGCATGTAATACAAGTTGAGTGGCCTAGTAGAAGGAAGCATGTAAGGTTGAGAAAACACATGAGGAAATGGTGGATAATGAATTATGGTGTCAAGAAAGTTGTAACAAAGACCACGTATAAAGGATGAAGAGTATAGGAACAACATGAGGTAGGAGAGGGAAAAAATCAGGTAAAGGATAGAAGAAGTGCCTTTGGCATTATTGAAGCATGGGTAAGAGTATTTAGTTAGATTGGATTTTTGTGTGCCAGAAGGTTGTAGAAGGTTTTTGCGCAAGATTGAGCACATGGGTAAGGGTGCTTAAAGTCGACCTGGTGGAAAAAGCCACATTTAATGTTAAAGTAAGTTGGTATGTGGTATACCATTTATTACTAGAGCGAAGCAAAATATATAAATATAAGGTTGGGAAAGTCATTATTTTACCTTTTTATTACGAAGTTGAAGTGCTCTTGTGAACTAGGGCATCCAGAGAGAGTTGTGTGAAGGAAGAAGAATCCTAGAAATATAAGTGTGTGACTAGAGTGGATCTATAAACTAGGAGGAAGGAGTACACGGGCGTGAGAAAAGGTTTTTTGAAGTACGCCATCTTGTGGAAGGTTTTCCTAGTTAGGGTTTAGCAGCTAGGGCACAGAGATAGAAGGATTTTTTCTAGGAGTTATGCTTTAGAGTTGATTTTGGAGTTAAGTAGAGTAGCAGAGCATAGTAAGAAGTTTTAAGGTTATCTCAATAGAAAGCATGGAAACTAAGAAGGAAACTGTTTCACCAAAGAAATAGAAGGGCAAGAGAAAAGGAAAATAAACCACTTTCATCATAAGCTCCAATGAGGAATGCTACATAGAAATGCAATACCTAGATGGAGTATTGATAGGAAAGGAGTGGGTTTCATACTTAATAAAAATGGTCGTGAGCGATTATAACCATTACATGAGAATAAATGAGAAGTAAATGGGATTAGAGTTGGTCCATCCAACTAAAAAAAGGACACAGAATGGGATGCCTATATACAACGATGAGGTGAAAGTCAAACTGGAGAACGCAGGGTTATTGTAACTGTATGAGTTTCCTTACTTTGGTAAGCCTAAGTGACTATATCAGTGGTTGATGTTGCGTGTACATGAGGATCACTTCTATTTTGTAGGGTGAAAGATGCACATAACACTGCAATTGATATCCAATTTCAGAGGCCTTATTTGTGAAGGATAAAGTATAGATGATGCTCTAGAGGACAAGGAAGCTATTAAAAAGATAGTAACATCATATGACTATAAGAAGGGTTTGAGATAATTTGACATCACAAAGATTCCATACCCTATTATGAGGATGGTCATGCACTTGGTGACCAAACTTAATGATCAAGAATGATGGATGCAATTGAACAAGACATGGCTAAATGTATGTCGGATGATATCAGATGGAACCATCTATAACTTGTCCACTTTTAATACGGATGAGATCATAAGTAGCACCCAGGAAGGAGAGAAGATACTATTCAGCACCATCATCTTCTCAGAGATTGGAGTGCCCGATGGGCCAGAAAAATTCATTTGGGAGTATCCTGAAGAGGATCCATCACCCACAAAAAGGTTTTAAAAGTACATTTTTGAAACCATGATGTCTTCTCACAAGGCGTGCCTGTAGAATTGGTACAAACAAATGTGTGATGCATTCAAGGTAGAGTGGAGGATCTCAGAGAAATTTTGCATGCTCGTGGATGGAGAGGAAGAGTTTGCAGTATACCAACATTTCTACATTGGCATATTTACATTAATAGATGGGACTAAGGGTCCATGGTGTAAGCTACCCTTATCCTTCACCACACAATACTTCCAAGCTGGAGTCAACTAGTTCAAAGAACCCAAAAAAATAAGGTTCAACCTTAGTGAGGTAGACCAAGACCACCACAAGATGAGTCGAAATCTCATATACCCTAAAAAGTGTGCATACGTGGAGAAGTATGTCTCCCATGAAGTGAAAATGATGAAGCCCATGATGATGTCACCGAAAGGACTGCAGTAAGGGTGTATCTATGCATAAGGCCTAATTTAGAGAAATTTTCCTATCTGGAGAGTGATGTATCCATTCTAGAATACCCCACAGGGTGAAATAAGGCTGCACCAAAGAAGAGAGAAAGAGAAGAGGGGCAGGAGAAGAATGCACCAAGTGTGTAGATAGCACAATCTATGGGCACACCAGAATAAAGCACTAATCCTAGCACTTATGCACATAGGAAGAAGTCCCCTATCAAGGAAAATACCCAAGAAGAAGAAGTTCCATAGTAGGAAGATCCCCTCACACACAAGGAGTCACCAAGGAAGACATTTCCTAGTGAAGAAAAAGAAAAAGAAGAATCTTTTATAATGGAATACCTAGTAAGTAAGAAGTAGAAGGTGATAGAAGAGGTAGAATTAGAGGAGACAAAAAGTTTAGATGCCTACATTGGCGATAAGGATGACGATGAGCCTGAAGGAGGTGAAGACCATATAGTGTATGATATACATGACTCGGAGGAGGAGGAAGGTGAAGAGAAGTATAACAAGGAAGATGAGGAGAATAATGACGAGGAAAAAGCAGAGGATCAAGGTAAGGGGGTGAAAAAAGAAGTAAGCACCAAAAATCAAGGAACCCCAAGCTTCACCAAGGAGTAAATGGAGAAAGCCACGAAGATACAAGTGGCAAGAATCATGAAGGATTTGGTGGAATAGGAGTTGGAGTGGAGTGCAGATGAAATTTTGAAGGAGATGGAATAATAAAACGTTGGGAATGAGTATGGAAACATGGGTGGGAATCCCAATTTGGCGGTAAACTTCCTAAGAACTATGCTAATAGGTGGGAAAGGCATAGTGATAGAATAAGGGAAAGGAATGGGATATATTAATGATCCTAGTAAGGTGTTATGTGCACACTTCCAAAGCACCATACCAACAGAGAAACTCCTAGTTATATCATCATTTGATGAAGAAAGCACATATCACCAAACCAGGAAGATGTTATCTTGGGCACTCGAGTCTCACATAGATGAACCTAAGTTTGAAGTAATCTAGAGAGTGCTAATAAAGGTTCTAGAAACAAAAGGAGTAAATACCTTGGTGAACGCTCAGTAAACACTCAGTAACTATCAGATGAATAGGTCTATAATGCGCTCAACAAGGTATCAGTTAAATTTGATGCTAGACTATTCAAGAGAAATGATAGAGTGATATTCTTGGAAGAGAAATTGGAGAAGAAAAAGAAGGAGCTCATGGAAAAGAGAAAGGACCTAAATCAAGAGGAGTTATTCAATGCTCAGTTGAGGAGTGAGATGAAAGAATAAAAAGCAAAGGTGTGTGAATTCTCCAAGAAGGTGAAGATGATTATGGATTTCATTATCCTGAAGCACCCTGAATTAGCACCACCCGAGTAGAATTATGAATCGTCCTTGAAATGTCTAGAGGATTTGACTCACATTATCATGATGGATAGGAAACCACTCACTTTATAGTCTACAGAAGAGGTGCAAGTGTGCCAAGAGAAAGAGGAAAAGATGAATGTTTTCAAGATTGTGGCTTGATACACTAAACTTCTTGCAAAGGTAAAGGTCGTCATGCAAGTCATTGAAGCTACTTATGGCAACTGCACTGATAGGGATAGAGTGCAAAGCATCTTGATTTCCACCCATGAAATGGAACTCAAGGAGTTCCAAGGTAAAAATAAGGGGAATAAAGTGGAAAAATATAATATCATAGCTGAGGTGGAGAAGAATTCATAAGCAATTGAGACCCTATAAGGCTTGATCAAAATCTGGCTAAAGGAATTATAGCCTCAGATCACCTACAAGATGGATGCACTTGAGGACTTGGGAAAGCAGTTGGAAAATATTTTTGATACCATGAGTGAAAAATGGGAGGAGCTGAGTATTGAGGAGGTGAGTGCCCTAGTGGGTGACCTCTATCAGCAAGCTCAGAATGAGGTTGACACTTGGGAGAAGTTAGAGGTAGAAATAAGGAAGGATTTCCCTCTCCTCCAACAATAAACAAGTTCCCCATTCTTTCATTATTTCTCCTAATTCTTCATTCCTTTATTCTTTATTTCCAACCATTTTAATAACCCACCATTCTTTACTTTATTGAAGAGTATTTCTGAGGCTGGAGAATAGGCATAGTGTGGGGTGATGTTGGGCCCCAAAATATTGGCTAAGTACGAGAAGGCGCATGGGCATGTAGGATTTATATGAAGAAGGGCACACAGGTTGAAGGTGCACATGGTAGGGTTCTAGTAGGGTTTAGTAGAACACATGGTGTGTGCGTAAAAAAAGATAGGATTTTGGGACTTACCCATATTCAGAGTTCTAGACAACACATGAGGAAAGTGTGACATGTCTATCATATGGAGTGGATAAGATGTCAGCCTGACAGTTATCAGATCAATAATGGAATATTCCATGCATGCGATGAAGGTTCCATAAGAATATCATTGCACAGATTGGAGAGATTGGATCGAAGGAGGAATGCTCCATTAGAGCACCACTTGGACACTTGGAAACTGATTTGTTACCTCAGAAGGCATGGCAGTGAAGGAAAAAATCTATATATAGAGGTGCGCAGATAGTAGAAAGAGGATGATATTGAGAGAGTAGAGGTAGTGGAATAGGGGTGAAGCTCTATAGAAATATAATGGAGGATTATATGGGTTGGGATTAGAGAAAACATAGGAGAGATAACATATATAGAGGGATGGGTCTATGATTATCCTTGTAATATAAAGGGTGTAGTTTCTGATGCATGACCTTTCTATGTATTGTTATATGGGTCTGTTATGGCCTCAAGGAATGTAATGTGGTTACTTAACTCATTAATATCAATGGAAGGTTCTATTCTAAAGCATATATGTGTTCATGAGCTTAAGTCTAATGCATTTCCTTTGTGTTATGAATCATTTCTATATGTTGTTTGTTATTTCTCTTTTATGGATGCATTGAGATGATAACTAATCCTAGGTTCTTAGGATGAACACATGGTTCTGTTCCATTCTCTTACACTTATGTATCTATCATAGATGATGTATTCTCACAAGACTCACATAAAGGATAGGTTTGGCACCCACGCATGCCTTGGGAGAGCTCCTAGTACCCACTGGGTGATAGGCCGACGCGCATGGGATTAGACTATTGTTCTAAGGGTATTAAAATGAATACAACTATATACGCTATCATTTCATTTAGATAGATATGAACATTCACCTAAATCATATGCAACTACTAGTCCCTCCTTTTTTATGCTTTTCAGTAAGTTAACATGCATGAACATCATATTGTTAACCATTAACCATTCATGCTCAAATCACTGTTATATTCACACCATATTAGAAACACAATAATAAAGTAAACACTAATCCATGTAGAACATAATTAATACCAATTTTACTATTAATTCTCCATATTCAAAATCATAAACAATCAATATCCCAATTACTCATTATCAACCAAAAATATTACACAGTATGAAGATGATACATAATAGTAAATACATTGGTGCACTGGACCATGCACACAAATATTACACCCTAAAATACATCAAGACAATATAAATTCATGCTTACAACCACATTCACCCTATAACAATGTATACATCACACACACACATAATATATAGGGTGGGGACTTTCCCTTCACCACCCATGCACTTTAAAAATAGGCATGCTCGGAAAAATAGCCTGCATGCTTTCTTTCCTAAAAAATAGCCATGTGTATAATGTTCACATGATTTTACAACTTCTACTAATAATAGATTAATCCTAAATATATTACTTTCTTTAATCATATTATTAACCTCCTCCATGCGTGTTCTGCATGTGATTTTACTACTTGTTTGATTGACACTCCAAGTCTATTTTTAGGACGATCTAAAAAATTGGCTAAGTACCTACTTTATTCTATGTGTGTGCACAGTCTCACACACTACCCTATTCAACATCTACGCATGACCTTTTACGCATTATCATTATTCCTCCACGCATGCACATTCCTGTGCATAAGCCTTTTTGGTTCTTCAGTACTTAGTCAATTTATCCTACCATCATAATGGAACACACACATTCTAATCTCATGCATACCTTATCCTTATGAGAGGTTTTCATTTCATATCAATTTATTTTATTTTAGTCAAGAACTTCTTAGAGTAATTGGGAAAAACTTAGATACCTAAATCTAGACTTTGAAAAATAATCATTGGCATTTATCTTAGCCCATTAATTATTATATACTTAAATGAATAATACCTATATGTATGTTACTTAATTAACAATCCCAACCACTAAGTCACACTTTTTACCTATCATTGATAGTCGAGACATAAAATTTTAGAATTTAGAACACCTCTAGACATGTGGCCATCAAATCTAACTAACATATTGTAATTTTCACTGCATCAAGAATAAACTATTCATGAAAAACAAATCCATTTGGTTGAATTTTCCATAAGACAATGAACTCATCCTCTAAATATTTAATGGTAAATTTTTCAAACTCACAAGTTACCCCAATCATCTTAGTTTCATTTAAGATGGAAATTATTTTATAATATTCACCTATACAATCACATTCACAAAACCCATTCAAAGGGACACACATCTCACATATTTGAGGTATACCTAGGAGATCAAAATAAATCAGTTATTTTCTAAATCAATATCTCAAGCATATCATATAACTCTAATTCTAAACATATCTTATGTAGCTTCCCTAGGATATTTTGTAAAGATACATCAAACCAAAGATCATTTCTAAGTTTTGGAGGTCTTATTGGATTCTTCATTATCAAAATGCATTGTGATACACATCTTACACACATACATCTCGTGGGAAACTATGAGATTTTCATGCATATTTAGAGTATTACAATGTAGGTGTTGTGGGGGAAACACAAACCAATTAAACTAACCCCTTTATAGGTCCACAAGTAAAGAAGAAGAAAACAAACCCGAATCTACTGCATAAATTCTATTGAATAATTTTAGTCGCATAAGATGAATTTATAGGCATAGAAGAAAATAGTATTTTATTCACTAAAATATGCATTTATTACTATTACATTATGCCTTTAGTATGTTGTTATATACATGATTTATAAGTTTGGAAACTAGCCATTGGTGACACCTCTTTAGTCCTTTTCTTTCTTGTTTTGGATCTTCTTACATCTTTTATCTAGCATTTGCATCTTTTTAGTCAAGTCACAGGGATCCACATTCCTATATTTTTCTTTGCTTCTGTTTGTTTATTGCAGGACAGTACCTCCTAGACAAGATAGTAGTGCCCAAACACTAATGTCCTTTTCGGTGCTTCTATCATATTTTCTTGGTTTTCTCCTTTGTCTGGTTTTTTGGCTTTGAGTCTTTCATTATCTTATTTTCATGACCTAGGTAAGACTTTTGTGTCACTATGTGGCAAAATTCAAACTAATAACTCATATATATATAATCTAATAACTATTTTAAGTGGAAATTTGGGGCTATCATTTCTATATTTACCACATAGTCAAAATAAACACAAGGGAATACATTTTGGGATGCATTATTCACTACATAGGGGGGATATTCTAATATCAATATCACACATTATTACATTCAGACAAAGTAATTATAGCCCACTATTCTTTATGTGACTGGAACTAGGGCATCCTTGCTCAAGGTAAACAATTTCAATCACAAGCCATAAAAAAGTGACATAGAAAGAACCAGATCCTTAATTATCCTACAAACACCAACACCCATAATAAACACTAACACCTAAGTACTCATGTCCTCTCCCAGGAACTCCTATCCCTGAGATCGACACATTCTAATTTTAGAATAAGATCTTGCATAGTATATAATACACCTGTTCAGATCATTGACTAGCCCAGAATCATTCCAAACATATATATGAAAGATAATTCATTCTAAAAACCCTATCTATCACTCTTACTTTTACTTATTTTTTTCTAGATCTTGTATGTTACTATTATTTTATCTTATTAGTAGCGTCCTTAGCTCATATTTAATTTTATTAAATCAAGTACCAAAGGGATATCCAACCAAAATATATAAAGGACAAAACCATCCATCTTGGATAAAGTCACTTAGGAACATTTATCTGCAATATGCAACTTTTTCCTCCCCTAAAATTCACACTTCCATATTTTTAGTATAACTCAACAACACTTGAGATATCCTTCTTGCATACTCTCTCATATCATTGTCGCTCCATATTAGTATAAAATTTGTGTATTCTCTTATAACCCTAACTTGTGCTTACTTTATTTAGCTCACATATGTCATGTGTAATAATAATTTTAGTTGGACATGATTTAGGATCTATATATTTACTATATTTCTTATATTTCTTATCTTAATTCATCTTTGTTTTATATTGATACCTAGGGATAAGGCTCTAGCTTGTAAAAAAATACATGAAGTGCTAGTCCATGGTAACCACATTCATCAATGGACTCTCAAAAAAGCATAAATTTCCTTATCATTTAACATACAAAAGGGGGAAGAGTTGATCTTAGCCTCTAACCCTCCCCAAACCTTCCTATTTGTCATGTTATATAAACTATCACGCCAAAAAGGATACTTGAAACCTTATAAAGTAACTTACTAAGATCTTATAAATAGATTCTAAAAACAATTATTCATTCACAACCTGTGACAAAAGCACCACCTACTTCCCCTTACAGCCATTGGGAGACACTTCTATAATTATTTTTAGCTCTGAATCATTCAATCTCTAATCCTAAGAGGAAGGCATTACACAATAACATGGCATATCCATCTTTGCATCCACTAAAAGAGAAATACCTAGATTCACTTGCATAGCTTCCTGACCCTGAGCCAACACCTAAAGACCCTTGGTAAGAGTGTGCATGTGAAATTGTAGGCTGATAATTCTCTCTTCCAAGAATGTATGATCTCATTAGAGGATGAATTTTCCTGAGGCATTTGAAATAATATTAGAAATTCTTAGACCCTGAGCCATGTCAAAGATATTGTGTCTTCTAATTGACTAGTTTGGATCTAACATCAACTTTCACATGCGGTGTCAAATGTTTGAATCATCGACCTCATCGAATTCCTCAACAACTTCTAAAGCCTTCTCTAGCCACACTCTCATTTTTGTGTTTTTAATGTTACTATACATCAATGATGTAAAAGATTCACCAACATCTTCATATGTAAGAGCACACTTCCTTTTCTTACTCAGAGCTACTTCAGAGCCACCTAAATTCTCCATTGAAAAGAGAAAAATATCAACCCTAAAATCCCACCCAGTGCTAAACTAGCAGAGCTCCAGCATAATGAAAATGAATACCCATGCTGGAGAATAATGTTAAATATCCGTATGGATCACCTCATACGAGGGAAGGGGTAGGTTTCCTATATTTTGAGATCTATGTGAATATTTCCCATGAATTACCATAATCCATCCTAACTATGGTAATAAAATCCTCGACCTCCAAAATAATTATTCTTTCTCAAGGCTTACGACCAATTTTACATCATGTGAGGAAAGGATATAATGTCTCTAGGAACATTCTCTTCCCATACAAGACATTTTTATGGAATTATTCACATACCTCAACCCCTTTATTATCCAAACAATCAGCCAATTGATTCCCATATCTTTTAATATGATAAAATTGAGTCTCAAAAAAAAAATTCTTAATTTTTTGACAGATTGGTTCCAACATCCAAGCCTTAGGTTGCTTGCCCACAATTTCCTAGATAATGATTTTAGAATCACGCTCTATCCACAAACATTTTCATTTCTAATTTTTTGCCTCCAAAATACAAAAGAGGAGATTCATAGCCTTTTCCACATTATTGGAGGATATGCCATAGTCAACTGCTAAGGCCATCACAGGTTGACACCTTGAATATCTGAAAATTCATCCAAAAATAGCTCTACCTAGATTTCCTCTCGATGCTCCATCAAAGTCTAATTTAATCCATCCTTCCTTAGGAGGCTATCATATAATTTTTTTATCTTCCTTGTTCCCATTATTAGGAGGTATCTTAATTCATCTTTACAAAAAGTAATATTTCATAATTATATAAACCCTTAATTTTTATATTACACACACAATATGTGTCAAAAGTAATGTATGACATAACCAATGTGTGTCTATAAAATGTATTTCATAAGTAAATTATGGCATAAATGATATGTATCTAATAGGAATAACTCAAGAAATGTAATAAATATTTCATAGGAGATTCATTTTGATATAAAGATAAACGAATTAATTTATATAAAAAACAAGAAAGGTCATATGTATTTGATGTGTGAGCATAAATTCAAAATGCAATTAAATATCATGTATAAAAACAATAATATATGAGTAGTTAGAGAATAGAGCATCCAAATGCATAAATATAATAGATCATAGAGCATACAAGAGCATAAAATGAACATAACATGTAGCATATAAGTGTACAGGGTAAACAAAACATAGAGCATAAAAATGCATGGAGTAAATAACATATAACATATAAGTGTACAAAGAAAACATGACTTGGAGCATATAAGTCCATAGAGAAAATATATTAAACAATGTCACAACTCATACAATTTCCTATAGCAGTCAAATGGAAAAGTATTATGTAGTATTCAATGTATACAGTCAATAAGTATAGAGTGATCAAAGCAGATAAGATTATATAGTAGTAAAAACATATAATCACACAACTTTATAAATAATTTAGAGAAGAAAATGTTGCAAAGTAATTAGAGTATGTAACACACAAATTCCTAGATAATACAAATAACAAAATATAGAGAATCATAGAAGCAATAAAGGAAATAAACTATATAAGAAACAATTTCATGTATCCAAAACAAGATCTTAGGGCCAATAGTAATGAATTAGTATAGCAGTATCCATTAAAGCAACATGAATTATAAGTGATAAATTCAAATAATCATGGAGCATAGTTAATCCAATGTATATAAAAAAAAACTTATCATCATATAAAACATGATGTAACATGTATAGTAACGGGTAAATTAGTGTGAAATAATAAATAGTAGTGTAGTGAATGTAATGGGCTTGTGTATAAATATATTATCATTCTAAATTCAGTTATGTAGGTGTCCCTAGTATAGGTATGCCCCAAATGTGGTAGGATTGCCTATGATATAAGTATATAAGTATTTTTAATGTGTTAAAGATATGGTCAAAGTAGGATCAATGTGTAAGATACCCCTGGGCATAGACATGCCCCCAAGGTGTTAGGTTGTAGGATTAATAAGGTGTGTAATCTACATAGATTATAATTAATTGATTTATTTTATGAAGTGAAAGTCCTAAAGGTAGTGTATATTACTAAATATGAATGATCAGTAGGCTCAAATCTATGTATTGATAGAATATTTTGTCTATAAGTGTTGGTTTTATATTTTTTTAATGTTGCATTACATTTCTAAATCCATAATATTGTAGTGTTTTTGTGTTTTCATAATAAAAGACATATAGAATAAAAATGTCAAATATAATTGGTACTATTGACCTGGGGGTATATGATAAAAATGGTGAAAAATGTCAAGTGGATATTGGTAATTATATTTTTCACAATAATCACATAGGACATATGAATTGTGTTGCATCATTGGGTAAGTACCTACTCTAGATATAGGGTAGAAGGTGTCAAATAATCAATAGTTATGTTGAGAGATTTTATGTATGTGTGAGGTGTTATGTGGATAGTCCTAAGAGACTAAAAACAAATCATTTCAATGTGATGTCTTATACTAGGATGTAAAGAATTAACATCATATGCATTTTTCAATAGGTGACATCCTCTTGAGTATAGTGTATAATGTGTAGTATTGTACCATATACTATGGTCCTTAGAGGCATGATGTGAAATAATTTATAATTTAAATTTTATTATCATAATCACGTGTTCTCAATGTAAACAAGATTTCATTGGTGTCCCTTTATGGTCATAATCATATTGTTGTTTTCTAACTATTACATATCATTCATGGCTAGATAATATAAGATGCATCCAAGAAGATGCATGATTTACAATGTGATTGCATTTATTCTCTATCACTAGACATTATGGAACATTTCTAGGAATATGTTCAAAGTTCACTGTAGTAGTCTAAAAACGTTATGCCTCAATATGAGACATTATATATGGAGCATGTGTCTTGATATATCAAATATGGTACTCATATGACATCTTAGGAATATTCACTTATACAGTGTTATGGGTGTGCTTAAAGTATCTATTTAATATGTTAGGTCGTGGAGCTAAATAGCTTCACAAAAGGCATGGATTGTAGGTTTGATGGTTTCAGTAGTAACTAACGTCAGTGGCCTAGGTTGAATCGGTATTGTTTGGGTAATTGACATCGGTTATTTGTGCATTCATATTTTTATATTAGACATGGATTAAATCTGACCCTTTGTTATAAAGGTGATCGGAGGGTTGTAAATGCATAGCTAAGTTGGCCTAAATTTTGTATATGCTTATAAGCTAGAAAACTAGGGTTAGAAGGAGAGAATTGATTATTATTGTAAAAATATTTTCTTGGAGAAATCTTAGAGAAACTTGTTAGGAAAAATTATTGTACATCGTAGAGAGGTGTGGAAAGTTGTAAATCTTCATTGTATTTCCTCTGTGAAGAAAAAATAATAGATTGATTGTTTCTTGGTGGATGTAGCCCACAATAGATGAACCACGTTATATCTTGTGTTACTCATTCTCCTGTTTATTTTTTGCTGTCACCTTCAAAATCCCCCCCTATTTTTCTAAAGTTAAATTCAAAAATTTTGAGCTCACGCTCTCTAGAAGTGTTCAAGTAAAGTTGAAGTCTGAAAAGATAGAGAAATTCATGCTTTAAAGTTGTTTAAACTCTCCAGTCTTCACATTTTGATAAATTTTCCATTTTCCTGTCTAAACACATGAAAATTATATTGTTGTCCTCATTTGAATGAAATTTTCAATCTTTCTATGGTTGTGGATCATCGAACCTTGTATTTTTTTCAATCCCTTGAATCGTAAAATAAATTTGAAAATCAGGCGCGAAATGGTGGAGTTTTCTTCTTCTCTACATTTTTTCCACAGTCGTGAATGACGAGAATTTTCTTCCCCATCAAACTTTGGCCCCATTATCCACATGTACATGTACATATCTAATTGGAGGCGGGTCGACAGAGAACGTTGAGGTTTTGAGCCTTTTTGTAAAAAGGGATAAAAGTCATAAAGTGACCCACACCCCCAATCATGTTATGAGGAAAAAAATCAAATGTTGAGCCCGCATCAAAAGAGTCAAAGTGGGGAGGCAGATCATCAGGGAGATTTGAGAATTTGAGCCTTTTTCATTAAAGGGGCTTAGAGTTAAAAAGTGACCCGTAGCCCTGCCAAACACAAAGGAAAAATTCAAATGTTGAGCCCACATAAAAAGAGTCAAAGCGGGGAGGCAGATCATCAGGGAGATTTGAGAATTTGAGCCTTTTTCATTAAAACAGATTAAAGTTATAAAGTGACCCGTAACCCCACCAAACACAAAGGAAAAAATTCAAATCTTGGGCCCGCCGTTTGAAAGTCAAAGTGAAGCCACGTCGGTGGAGCAATTTGTGTTTTTGAGCCCACATTGAAAAAAGGTAAAATTATAAAAGTGACCCACAAATCTATCTCCACTCAAGTGAAGCCACGTGTCAAAATTATATCAAAATTAGAAGGGAGGACAAAAAATGTAAAAAACTGCCAAATCTCTATAAAGTCACAAAATGCAAAAGGCATCCTCCATGCCCACTCCAGTAAATTTCTCCCACGTGGATAGATCTGGTTTAAAGTTTCAAAGGCAAGATGAATGGTTCAAATTCAAATTTACAAAACAAGTGTAAAGACTACATTATGAAAATTCTGGTTTTTTCTGCCATTGGCGTTTCTTCATGAATTAAGAATCTAAATGGACATGAATGACTGAAAATATTGTAAACCATTTCTTGCTAACAAAGAAGAAGTTGTAACTATTTCTTGCAAGATATTTAACGGCTTCTTCATGCCATTATATGGGGTTGGAAATTGATCTTGTAAACTCATGAGTACATTGTACTTAGAGAAAGAAAAGGAGATAGCCATTTTCTTCTACTTTCCTCCATTCTCAAATTTCTTCCATTCCCACATTATGTAAAACTCATGTTTAAGCATCAATACAAGAAGAATGATTTAGTAGCCTCTTTGATGAGGAGATTTTATAAACTTTGAGTTCACAATATTATCTCATCTTGTTGCCATTTGTATGTATGTTTCTTCTCATGAATGCATGTGATGAATTTTCTAACTAGTGTGCGTAGGAATCTAATTTCCTACCTCGAACATTAGTTATCCTACCTCTTTTCTGACTCCCTTTCCCACCTTCATAGAAAATTCCCCCCCTTACAGATAACTACAAGAATTTGTGGTAGGGTCAGTGCAGTGCACATGTTAGATCCCCGGTTGAAAGGCCACCACAGAAATGCATGCTTTCTTGTGCATGCATGTACGTAAGCTACATCGGTTAAGTAGAGTGACTTAGATTCCCACAGTGTTGGCAAGGAATTCAAAAAAAAATCCAACTAACAAATTTCCTCGCCAACAGTTTTTGGTGCCTACCATGAGGTAGATTTAGTAACATCTACACCCAATATACGACCACAAGTTCTATAAATTCAAAAAAAAATCAAATATTGAAAAATAAAAAGAAAGATTTCATGAAAAGCCATTGCTAAAAGATACACTACTGATTTCTGCATGTGTCTTTTCATATTCCCACTTCAATAATTTCAAAAAGCTGGCTGAAGGAAGACACACCAGGTTGAGAAGGTCGAGAGGTGTTAATGATTTCAATTTCAAGGCTTCAAAAAATCAGAAAGAAAAAATCAAAGATAATCCATACTTCTTCTCTCAAGCCTCCTCTCCATTTGGCTTTTTATGAATTTCACCAGGAAATCTTATCAAAACTCTTGTGGATACTCACCCTTCAAATTATCCCATTTTTTAACCACCATTGAGCATTGAGCTCCCAGAAGAAGAAGAATTTGAAGAACAATTCATAGAAGAAAGAGTAGAAGCAGAAACAACAATGGTAGAAAAAGAATAAATACCTTAACCCATTGTTCCATGGGGAAGGAATATGGGCCCGCTTGCTCTTGAACCAACTCTCCACAATCTACCAAAAAGTTCCCACAAGAAATTACCAAAGTTCAATGGTGACATAACACAACATCCAGAAGAACACATTGTTGCTTTCACGACATCATGTAGAATTATTGGTGTCCAACATGAAGATGTTGTTGTGAGATTGTTCGTGGAGTCCCTCCTAGAAAAATAAAAAGAATGGTTTTACCTCCTACCTTCCTGATCCATCACTAGTTAGGATGACATCAAGGATACCTTCGAGGAAATATTTAAATCAACCAAATACTGTCAAGACCTCTTGGTGCAGTTAGCTCAAATGAGGAAAGGAGAAAGTGAAACGATGAGAGACTTCATGGCTTGTTTTGAATGATTGCTTCGTAGGATACTGGAAGAAGATTCACCCTCTTA
This sequence comes from Taxus chinensis, assembly GCA_019776745.2. Classification (NCBI taxonomy): domain Eukaryota; kingdom Viridiplantae; phylum Streptophyta; class Pinopsida; order Cupressales; family Taxaceae; genus Taxus; species Taxus chinensis. Next base: position 416,597,650 of record CM034154.1, read on the forward strand.
AAACAATATCAAAATATTATTCATAAATTCTCAATCACCAGAGGTAGGCTTTCTCCTATGAAGAGTTCAACCAAGGAACATTGTAGAAGCACAAAGGAGATCCATTAAACTAGAGGATGATATCAACCTCTCTGGAAAGATCAAAAATCCATAAAAGGGTGAAACCCAACATCTTGAAGATGAGAGAACCAATCCATTGCTGCAAAATTTGGCAAATGAGATAGTATATTTGAAGAGGAAAATATTTGAATGCGTTTCTTCCCAAAGAAGCAAAAAAAATCAGATTACAGGAGCACCCTAAAGGCTCACCTTGGAGGCCCCACCCATGAATGTAAATTGCAGATTTCAAGAAAGTGAAGAAGATATTGAACAAGAAAGTGAAGGTGGTTATTTCCTAGAAAGTGATGAGTTTGAAAATGATACACAAATCAGATTCTGTGAGTATTCTGGATGTGATGAAGAAGACAAAGAAGATGCACCTAGTTTCTCATGTGCGGTATTCACTCGTTCTTAGTATGAGAAAGGAAAATATCCGTCCACTATTGTAGAGAAAAAGAATACTGAATATCCTCCTCTAGAGACTCCACAAAATAAAATAACCAGTCGAGGATCCCCACTTCCATCTTCCATGAAGTATGCATTGTTGGAGCTAGACCATGTATCAAGTAAGAAGACTCCCGCAATCCCAAATAAGCTTTATGATGTCTCTTCCAAGTCTAAATCTAATTCTGCTCCTACAAAATCTAATACCCTAAAAGCTCCTAGTGTGCCATTCAAAATACCATCCATCCCTCAAACATCAAATCTTTCTCCCAAGCCTATAAAAACTCTAAAATCAGTTCCTTCACCCCCCTTGTCCACATCTACTCCCTTTGACTTTATAGAATATGCAAACAAGGACAAAGTGTAGATTACTGAAACTAAATATTTGCACACTCATCTTGGACAATTTAAGAGGTTCGTCTGATATATTAGGAGTGGTAGTCTAAAAACCAATGATGTAGCTCATCATTCTAAAGGAATACTACCAAAGCCACCTACAACTCCCTCACAAAACATGATTTTTTTGAGTGCATCAAAGACCGATAAATTTGAACCTTTCTATGTTTCCCTTCTTGTTAGAGAATATGTATTGAACAATTGCATAATAGATTTTGGTGCCTCAGACAACGTGATGCCTTTAAAGGTCGCCAAGGATCTCAAACTTACCATGACTTCACCTAGCGGCTCTTGTTACTCTTTGGATTCAAGAAAGGTCCCACTTGTAGGGAAGGTCAAGGATACACAGGTGTCTCTCACCAAATTTCAAGACAAGAATGTTTGAGTGATGATTTTGGTATCCGATTTCCTAGCCTCATTCAGAATGTTGCTAAGTAGAATTTTTTGATGAGACTTGGGAGGTAAAATTCAGATGAATTGGTCATCCAAAACCATACCAGTGAAGGGAGACATGGAGAAATAACTTCCAAAAAATAAGATGAGGTACACAGTACGAAAGTCCGGAAGCCCAGAAGCTAACATCTTGTACCAAGGTAGTAGGTAGATGAATCACTTTGTAGAAACCAAGGAGGAGGAGGATATTCCCATCTTGATAGGTCTAGACATGCCTTCCTGGAGAGATTTGGACTTTTAAGAAGCATTGAGAAGATTCGAGTTACAAGAGGTCAGCCCTAAATTTTTGGATGATGCAAACCATGAGGAAGAGGAGATGGTCCTTGATGATTTTCAAGAAGAAAAATCAACTTATATGCTTACCCAAAATGAGGATTTATTCTCATTCCCATTTGGGGATCAAGATGATATCAGTTAGGCCATCTATGGAGAGACAAAATCAGCTTGTGATGATCCCATGAAAGTTTTGAAAGAAATGTCTATACAGGAAAGGCTTATATCCGCGAAAGAAATAGAAGACCCTGAGATAAGTCTCGAAATCCTGATGCAAGCCATGAATATGCAAGACAAATATGAAGCTGACTTGGAAGCCTCAACCAGTGTGAAGGTTGGCTATGTTAAAACAAAGAATGTGAAATATGATATCCTTCTTGAACCAATGGTTAATGGATACAACAACAAAATGGAGATATTTTCTTTCCTCATTACAGAAGAATATGATTTCCATGATGAAGAAAGGGGTGCAAGAAGCTTTGAGGAATTTTAAGATGAAGCTCTTTTCGATGAAGGATTGGTAGAGTACATCGATTACCAAGATGATGAGGTAATCCCTCTAGATATTTTCCTTAATTTGCAACATAGAGATTCTTCAAAGGTGTACAAAGAGGAGCTGCACAAAATGATGAATCATAACTCCATGTAAGAAATCTTGGATGTAGTAGAAGTTACAGAAGACCCCAAGTTTATTCTCGATCTCTTCACTTGTGCTATGGATATACAATACAAGTACGAGTTTGCCTCTGATCCCCCTGTCAATACTCAAACGTATCAAAGTGGAGTAGATATAAAGGATGAATCAAATGTTTCTCATGGACAAGATGTCAATGAGCATAGACCTAGGAAATAAAGTAACTTAGAATATAGAAGGAATTGGAACAGAAATAAGCTCTAGGGCAGTGATAGGACACTCAATGGAGAATCAACTATATGGATAAACATGGAAGGAAAGTGGTACTATGAAACTGATTTCAAAGAAAATGAAGGTAGTGGAATTTAAAAGCAAGGACTTGAGCATCAAGAATCTCACATGGACTCACTCCTACCAAGTACATAGATAATTTTGAAAGCACCTCGGTTTCATAAGTAGCTGAGGAGGGGAAGATACTTTTTGGAACCCGTCAACAGCTTTGTAGAACATCATCACTTAGTGTTTCCTACTCAGGGGTAACTCTTGAGGAAAGAAAAGTGATTCAGTGAAAGTAGGTTATCCCCCGCCTTGTACCATAGGTGATTGCTAGGTGTGTTTCCTTCTTCTCTCTCTCCCTCTCATGTTGTGTGTGTCTTTTTCTCATTGTGTGTGTGTGTGTTTCCTTCTTCTCTCTCTCTCTCTCATAATTTTTACATGAATCCACAAGGCCTAATGGATAAGGCATTGGTTAATGAACTATATGATCTAAAATTGAGATTCTAGATTCTCATGTCATGTCTTAACTATGCTCATTCCATGTCATGTCCCCAAGCTAGAGCCAACTATTGTCACCCTTAAAATCCCCCCTCATTTTTTAATTCAAATTCAAAAATTTTGAGCTCGCGCCCTCCAGAAGTGTTCAAGTAAAGTTTGGGAGTCCTAAAATATAGAGAAATGCATGCCTTGAAGTTGTTTAAACTCTCCAGTCTACACGTTTTGATAAATTTTCTGGTTTCCTATCTGGACGCATGAAAATTATATTTTTGTCCTCATTTAAATGAAATTGTCAATATCTCTATGGCCATGGATCATCGAACCTTGTAACCTTGTATTGTTTTCAATCCCTTGGTTCACAACAGAAAATTAAAAATCAGGTGTGAAATGGTGGAGTTTTCTTCTTCTCTGTATTTTTTCCACAGTCGTGAATGACGGGCATTTTCCTCCTTGTCAAATTTTGGCCCCATTATCCACAGGTACGTGGACATATCTAATTGGAGGTGTGCCGGTAGACGAAGCAATCAAGTGTTTTTGAGCCTTTATGTAAAAAGGGATAAAAGTCATAAAGTGACCCGCAACCCCAATCATGTTATGAGGGAAAAAGTCAAATGTTGAGCCCGCATCAAAAGAGTCAAAGCAGGGAGGTAGATCGTTGAGGAGATTTAAGAATTTGAGCCTTTTTCATTAAAGGGGCCTAAAGTTAAAAAGTGACCCGTAGCCCCACCAAACACAAAGGAAAAAGTCAAATCTTGAGCCCACCGTTGGAAAGTCAAAGCGGGAAGGGGGTCGTCAGGGAAGATCTTTGAGGTTTTGAGCCTTTTTCATTAAAGGGGCTTAAAGTTAAAAAGTGACCCGCAGCCCCACCAAACACAAACAAAATTGTCAAATCTTGGGCCCGCCATTAGAGAGTCAAAGTGGGGAGGCGTGCCGGTGGAGAAATTTGTGTTTTTGAGCCCACATTGAAAAAAGGTAAAATTATAAAATTGACCTACGACTCTGTCTCCACTCAAGTGAAGCCACATGTCAGGCTTATATCAAAAGTGGAAGGGCAAACCAAAAATGTAAAAAATGCCAAATCTTTATAAAGTCACAAAATGCAAAAGACATCCTCCACACCCTCTCTAGTAAATTTCTCACACATGGATGGCTCTAGTTTAAAGTTTCAAAGGCAAGATAAATGGTTCAAATTCAAAGTTACAAAACAAGTGTAATGAATGCATTATGAAAATTTTGGTTTTTTCTTCCACTGGCATTTCTTTGTGAATCAAGAATCTAAATGGACGCAAATGACTAAAAAGATTGTAAACCATTTCTTTCTAGCAAAGAAGAAATTTTAACTTTTTCCTACAAGATATTTAATGGCTTCTTCACACCATCATACAGGGTTGGCAATTGATCTTGTAAACTCATGAGTACATTCTACTTAGAGAAAGCAAAGGAGATAGCCATTTTCTTATACTTTTCTCCATTCTTAAATTTCTTTGATTCCTACATTATGCACAACTTTTGTTTAAGCATCAATACAAGAAGAATGATTTTGTAGCCTCTTTAATCAGGATATTTTAGAAACTTTGAGTTCGCAATCTTATCTCATCTTGTTTCCATTTGCAGGGTTATTTCTTCTCATGAATGCAAGTGATGAATTTTCTAACTAGTGTGCACAGGAATATGATTTCCTACCTGCAACATTAGTTCTCCTACCTCTTTTCTGACTCCCTTTCCCACCTTCATAAAAAATTCCCCCTTGAAAATAACTGCAAGCATTTTCTGTAGGGTCAATGGAGGTCCCCTGTTGGATCCCCAACTGAAAGGCCACCACATAAATCCACACTTTCTCACGCATGCATACACAACAGTTGCACTAGTTAAGTAGAAGGACTTAGATTCCCAAAGCATTGGAAAGGAATTCACAAATTTTTCCACCCAAAAAATTTCCTCACCAACATTTTTATTCTGGTTTAATTTTCATGTTTATTACTTGCATGCTTCAATTGAATATAGATTTGTACAACATTGGTGTGTGATCTAACCCCAATAACTGACATCAAATATTTTTTTGAGGGTTTTGTGTGTTGACAAATTTACTCCCTATGGGATTTCTGATTGATTTGGAGCACAATAATGGAAGAAGATAACAAATACAAAGTTGAGAAATTTGATGTCCGTAATTATCAATTATGGAAGATGTAGGTGGAAGATTATTTGTATTTATCGTTGGATGCGAATGCAACTCCTACAAAAATGAATTATGAAGAATGGAATATTATTGACAGAAAATATCAGAGATCTATAAGATTGAGCTTGACAACATCTTTAGCTTTGAATATTACTGAAGCAACAACCACAATATATTTGATGAAGATAATTTGTATGAAAAACCAAGTGCTTCAAATAAATTTTATTTGATGAAGAAATTATTTAATTCAAAAATGCATGAAGGTGGATCTATATCAAGCCACTTGAATGATTTTTGCTCCATTGTAAATCAATTAAAATTTGTTAATATTCCATTTAATGATGAATTGAAAGAAATTTTATTCTTGCGATCTTTTCTAGATAGTTGGGATAACTTGGTGATGGATGTTAGTAAGACATCATCTACTACTAATATTTTGAATTTTTATGATATGATTAGTATAATCCTAAATGAATAAATATGCAGGAAAAGTACAGGAGAGTCATCATCCAAAAATTCTTTGAATGTAGAAATAAGGGGAAGGAAAAAGGAGAGATCCAAGAGAAAGAATAATGGGAGATCAAATTCAAATACGGGTAGATCAAAATATAGAGGTAGAGGAATAACTTTCTGGAATTGTGGAAAGAAAGGACATGAAAAGAAGGATTGTTAGTTCAAGGAAAGAAAATATAACATACCAGATAAAGGTAAAGAGGGAAATGATGCAGCTGAGGTAATGCAAGATGCCCTTATTCTCTCCTTGGATAGTAAAATAGAATCTTGGGTTTTAGATTCAAGAGCTTTTTTCCATGCTACCCCTAATAAGGGTTATTTCAAAAATTATGTCTTGGGTAATTTTGGACATGTTTATTTAGGAGATGATGAACCTTGAAATATTATTAGAAAAGGGGAAGCTCATCTAAAATTACAGAATGGAAATACATAGGTATTAAAAGATGTGAGGCATGTGCCAAGCCTCAAGAGAAATCTAAGTTCTGCAGGACAACTACGTGAAGTTGGTTACATGGTTACATTCATAGCCAACTCATGGAAAGTTACTGAGGGAGATCTTTTCATGGAAAGAGGAAATAAGGTAGGAACATTGTATTTTTATACCTATAGTATTGATTCTTTTTCTATTCTATCTACTTCATATTTAGATGTAATCATGTGGCATAATCAGCTAGGACATACGAGTAAAAATGGAATGGAGATATTAAAGGTAAATGGTAAGTTATCAGATTTAAAACATTTAGATCTTGATTTCTTTGAGAATTGAATATTTGGAAAGAAAAATAAAGTGATATTTCATAAAGTTGGGGCAATAAAGAAGGAGAAAAATTCAAAGCGTGTGCACTCACATGTGTGAGGACCAGCCTAGGTAGCTTATCATGGACGATCCCAATATTATGTGACTTTCATTGATGATGCCACAAGAAAGGTATGGGTTTATTGTATAAAGTGTAAATATGATGTTTTTGATACTTTTAAAATATGGAAATCCCTTGTGGAAAATAAAACTACTTTAAAGTTAAAATGCCTTAGATACGACAATGGTGGCAAGTTTTGTAGCAAAAATTTCAATTATTATTGTTCATTAAATGTAATACATAGAGAAATAATGGTTCCTAGAACACCATAGGAGAATGGTGTGGCTGAATGAATGACAATAACTATCATGGAACTTGCAAGAAGCATGAGACACCATACTGGATTACCCTTATATTTTTGGGTAGAAGCAGTAGACATGGTAGTATATTTAATCAAGTGTGGGCCTTCAAGTGCATTGAATGGTGGAATACCAAGAGAATCTTGGACTAGAAAAGAGGTAGATTTTTATTTTATTAGAGTATTTGGTTCAAAAGCTTTTATGTATATTGATAAAGAAAATAGGAAGAATTTAGATGCTAAATCCAAGAGATGCACTTTCATTGGTTATGGCTATGGTGATTTCAAATTCCATTTTTGGGATTTTGTTGATGCTAAGATTGTCAGGAGTCATGATATTGAGTGGAATGAAAAGAGAATGTATAGGGATCAGATTTTGATACCTAAGGATGAACCAGTTGATGAGTTTGTGGAAGAAAATACATTTTCAGATTTAAAAAAGGAACTGGTGTCGTTATGAACAAGACTGATGTTGATAGTGAGTATTGATGTTGGTAAAGGAACATGACCAATGCTAGCAACAGATAACTGGTGTTGGTCTCTACAAGAGGTTAATAAAAATTTGGATCACATACAGAATGAGCCTCAGACATCCTAGATTTCTGTGATAAGGTCACAATGGGTAAGTAGACCTCTAAAAATATTTTCACCTTCCTTATTTTATCTGTTATTGACTGATAGTGGTGATCCTGAAAGTGTTTAAGAAGCAATGCAAGAGGATACCCACATGAAGTGGGAGCATGGCATGGATGAGGAGATGGAATCCTTGGAACAAAATCATACATGAGATTTGGTTAAGTTTCCATCAGGTAAGATAATATTACAAAATAAATGTGTTTATAGGATCAAGGAGGAAGAAGGTGGATAGAAAAGATACAAGGCAAGGCTTGTGGTAAAAGGGTTTGCATAAAAAGAAGGTATTGATTTTGGTGAGATTTTTTCTCCTATAGTAAAAATTACTTCTATTCATACCATTTTGAGTTTAGTTGTAGTAGAATATTTACACTTAGAACAACTTGATGTTAAGATGAGTTTCCTTCATGGTGATTTTTAGGAAGAGATATATATGTAGCAGTTGCTTGGTTGTGAAGTCAGGGTTAAGGAGAAACTTATGTGCAGGTTGAAAAAGATCTTGTATCCACCATGTGTTTAAGCAAGCTCCAAGGAAATGGTATATGATGTTTGACAGTTTTATGCATGAGCATGGTTATATGAGATGTGAATCTGATCATTGTGTTTATTTCAAGAATCTTAAAAATGGAAGCTATATTATTTTGTTATTATATGTAGATGATATTCTTATTACAGGATCTAGTATGTAAGACATTACTGATCTTAAAGAAATGTTAGCTCATACATTTGCAATGAAGGATTTAAGAGCTGCAAAGAAAATCCTTGGCATGCAAATTCATAGAGATAAGAAGAACAGGAAATTATATTTATCTCAAGAAGATTATATAAATAAGGTGTTGGAAAGGTTTAAAATGTAGAATTCAAAACCTGTAAGTACACCTATGGATGGATACTTTAAATTTAGCAAAGATCAGTTTCCTACATCACATGAGGAGTTCAATTACATGACATGGGTTCAATATGCTTTAGTAGTTGGAAGAATTATGTATGCAATGGTTTATACCAGACCAGACATTCCACATGTAGTGGGAGTTGTGAGAAGATTTATGGCCAATCCAAGTAAAGAGCATTGTAAAGTAGTCCAATAGATGCACAAATATTTAAGAGGGACATCCAACATGAATTTATGTTATGGAGGGTCAGATATTTCTGTATGTGGCTATGTTGATTCAAATATGGCTAGAGATTTGGATGGTAGGAGAAGCACTACTAGATATGTATTCATAGTAGGTGGTGGTAGTTAGCTGGATTTTGAGATTACATAAGGTTGTGGCATTTTCTACTACAGAGGACAAATATGTTGTAGCTACAGAGGCTAGAAAAGAGATGATATGGATGAGCAGGTTCATGGAAAATTTGGGAAGGGAGCAAGATGATTTCAGATTGTACAATAATAGTCAAAGTGTGATTCATCTAACAAAATAAATAAATTTCATTCAAGAACAAAACACATTCAGTTGAGATATCACTTCATATGATAGGTGTTGGAGGATGGGAAGCTAAAAATGAAGAAAATTCATACAAATGAGAACCCTGTGGATATGCTAACGAAGTTGTTGGAAAAGGATAAGTTTGAGTTTCACTCAAATTCTATTGGTATTCAATCTTGAGACTTGAAGATGAAGAAACAAGCCAAGGAAAGGATCCAAGGATGGAGCTATACGATACAGTGCAATAATTTATATCCAAGTGGGATATTGTTAGGTTGTGGAGCTAAATAGCTTCACAAAAGGCTTGCATTGTAGGTTTTCTGGTTTCAATAGTAACTAACATTAGCTGGGTAACTGGCATCGGTGGCCTAGGTTGAACCAGTATCGGTTGGGTAACCGGCATCGGTTATCTGTGCTTTCATATTAGACGTGGATTAAACCTGACCCTTTGTTATAAATGTGATCAGAGGGTTGGAAATGCATAGATAAGTTTCCCTCAAGTTTATATATGCTTATAAGCTAGAAAACTATGGTTAGAAGGAGAGAATTGATTATTATTGTAAGAATATTTTCTTAGAGAAATCTTAGAGAAGCTTGTGAGGAAAAAGTACTGTACATCCGCGAGAGGTTTGGAAGATTGTAAATCTTCATTTTCTTTCCTCTATGAAGAAATAATAATATATTGGTTATTTCTTGGTGGAGATAGCCCATACTAGGTGAACCACGTTATATCTTGTGTTACTCATTCTCCCGTTTTTTATTTTTCTTCTTGTTTAATTTATGTGTTTATTGCTTGCATGCTTCAATTAAATATAGGTTTGTACAACATTTTGGGTGATCTAACCCCAACATAATATGGGTGGAATAATTTTCATCTCATGGATCCAAGGTCATATGAGTAACATTTTGAAAATTTTGTTTAAAAGGGACTCCAAGGAACTAGGTGTCAATCCTCTTAGGTCAAAATTATGAATCAATGTGTGTGTGAAAAAATATAGGTATATATGTTTCCTTATTCAATGAAGGATCGTATAAAATATATTGAGGCATGATTAGAATGAGAAAACAAGATAAAACTTCCCCAAACTCTGACATGAAGATCTCCTAGATCTCCCATTCATTCTCTCTTAAACCAATCTTTGAGTTTGGATCTCTTTAAGTATCTTATAATGGTAATATTTTTAGGTCAAATGGAGCTCTGAGTCAAAATATATGGGAAAAACTCTAGTCTCTATTTTCTACTCTGTTTGATGTGCACGAGCTTTTTTTACATTAGACTAAGCCATCAAATTTAAACCTATGAAAATTTTACCATATAAAATATTAGATTCCATGGATCATAGACACATGTTGATCATTAGAGGCTCGATGTCATTTGGAGTGAGAAGGAGAGGCTAGGATCTTTTGGAATATGTCATTGTGTTAATTACCACCATTTATCTCTCTAATCATGTCTCAATCATCAATATCATTTGAGATTTGGGAAGTAACTTTTAATCTTTGAGATAGTTTTGTGAGAATATTATTAACACATGTCTTATATTTGATTTATTAATAATCTACATTTCAAAGAGTGCAATAGTTTAACTAAGGCTAAGAACAAAATCATGAACCAATCTTAACCATGTGTCCAAAGAGACACTTTTCATACCTCATAGCTTTGGGATTCTATGGGGTCAAGGGAAAACTTTAAAGGATTATGGGAAGACCGATAAGTGAAACTTATAATTTATCGGTGATATTCACAAAACAACTAAGTTAAACATTAAAAGGATGTCATTTCTTAACATGTGTCCCTTTTTCAACTCAATTAACTTTGACAACCTTGTTTATGAAGAGATCAAAGATAAATTAAAGTCTTTAAACATCTTTAAGGAAAAAACACTAAAATCAACTAAGTCCATTTGGATCTAGTATATTCACGTAGAGTAATGTAAAACTAGTGATTTTTAGGGTTTGAGACAACAAAGGGGGCCCCAAAACAAATGTTTAACACCATTAAATCCTTCAAGTATTGAAATTAAGATAGGTTACCCAACATAAAACAAGGTTCTTATTTGAAAATATTTTTACTGGATCGCATGGGTAATCTACCTACTAGATAGACTAGTCATTATCATGTTGTATCCTTTGGGCATGTAGTCTACCAAAGAAAAGTGAAACTTTATTTTCTTTTAAATTTTTCCATGAAACTTTGAAAATATTCCCTGAAATTTTTGGAACTATACATAAAACCTTTTAATTGAATCACCTTTAAAACACTCTAATTTTTTTTGTATTTTAAACATTTGTCTCTAAAATCTTCTTAGGTTAAAATATGATGACTACAATCATCTCAAGATAGGATCACAAAATATTTAGAAAGAGAAAAAACATAGATATTTTAAGTGGAACATGTAAAGTGTGAAAAGCACTTATTCTGCCAAAATCAAACCTACATTACTCTTAAACTAATAAATCTCAAAACTAAATAAACAAATATTGAGAATCTCTTAGAAAATTAACTTCCCTTCCTGATAAAATATGGCCATGAGATCATCTTTATAACAAGGATGGAAAATGATAGGAGTGTGAACATGGAATAAATATCTTTCTCTTCCAAAACATCAGCTTTAAATATAACATAGACCTCTTCTTGTTTCTCTATTCTTTATTTGTGTATGTGCATTAGTTGAATTATTATACTTTGGAGCTCTACTTTATATTTTGAAGTGAACATGACAAGTGGTGACCACCTCTAGTTGAGATTATGATCTAGATAAGTCTCTAATAGTACAACTAACTTTTGGAAATAGTGGACTCCTTCCTCTATTTTTTTTCATTTTCCTTGTCATATTCATAGAAATATCTTGTAAACACATCCTCATTATTGTCCTTGAATTCTAATAAAGAAATGATATCTTCCCAAGAAGGCTCTATTAGTGAGACAATGTAATATCATGACCCTCATCTCCAATGGACATCATGAAGATCTCAAAATCATTAAATATGGATGAGAGTTCATCTTTATTCTTTCCACGTATTGATTTGGAAATTTAAACCTCTTCCTCATCCTTTTGTAACTTTTTGTAAAATTTATAAAAGTTTAGTGACATTTATTTTTCTATTTTAAGTTTAGGAACAAACATTTATTATAAATAAAAATATTACTAGGTTCATATGGAGGATCAATGATCTCAATTGATTCAATCTCTTCCTTCATAAATTTGGGCTCAGAAGAAAAATAGTCTCCTCCATAATTCAGCTTTGATTGTAACTTTTATTAATGTGAAGAAATTTTAGTAAGGTTTTCATTGTTCTCATTTTCATATTAATCATCTTTGGATTTAAAAACTTCCTTCTCTTTATGTCTAGGATCGTCAAAAACATCTTCAACCATTGATTTATCAAAATTAACAATAGAGGCCTCTTGAAATAACTTAGGTATGTATTCATCTTTATTTTCATATTCATTCCAATCTAAAATTAACATATTATGACTCTCAATGATGAATATTACCTCAATATGTTTTTATTCACTAGTATAAGGTGGATTATTACATAGCCTTTGAGGAAGTTATTTATTCTCAAACTCTCTACTCCAATCCTCTAAATATTGCAGATGTTTTTTTCTACTTTATTCATCTTTAGGATACCTCTCTAAGTTTGCTTACAATTTTATTCTCATAAGGATTAGGAAAATCATTACTTACCACTATTTTTTAATATTTAGGATTGACAAGGGCTATCCATTTAGGTGACCAAATAGTTGGCCATTTAAATGAACTAGTCTAAAAATCATCGCAATATTTTGGACCCTTTTTATGAATCTCTATGGAATTTGGAAATATTTTTTTAAAATTGGAAGGATTAGATAAGTATTTTTAATATCCATATGGATTATAATCTAGGAAATGATGAAAGGGTTGTGTTCTAGGATGCTCTTGTAAAGTTCTAAATGATTGAAGGGGAATTTTACTTTGGGGATAAAGATAACTCTCATGGGGGTATAAGGAATGAAAATATGCATATACATTGGGCTAATAGGGATAAAAGGTTTTAGAATATTGAGTGGTAGGGCTATACCTACATGGTAAAGGATCACCCCATTGACTGGGTTTCTTAGGATCAGACTGCTTAGCCTCCGTGATTTTAACTAGTTATTATATTTTCATCATGTTTTACAACATGATTTGAAGCTTTTGTTAAGGGTTGTAATAACATGGTTAAGTATCATCCCATAAACAAGGTTCTCGACGACAAGGTTTTCTAGCTACAATGTTCTCAATTAGCTCTTTTAATCTCTTTATGTTACCCTCCATGGCTTGAATCTGAATTTGAAAATTAGGATCAAGCATGAATCTGCCTCCATCATAGCATATTTTTTTCTAAAAACCACCATAGTTAATAAGCTTTTCATATGTATCAATTTGACATGATGTATATGTATATCCAGCAAAATAAGGCTCATAACTCTAATAATATACGAAAATTTTAAACCTCCCAGGTATCAAAGAGGACATGGCCAGATTTAAACCTCCCAAGAACAAGTGTTATCCTGAGAATGAAGAACACATTTTATCTAATTGGCACATTGGAAATTGGAGCAACCCTGGGAATAGTGTTGATAGATCTTTGATTAAATGGCATCCTCCTGACTCTAATTTGTACAAGCTGAACTTTGATGGCGCCTCTAAGGGAAACCCTGGGATAGCAGCTGGAGGAGGAGCAATACGAGACCACAAAGGTAATTTGATTGCTTCTTATGCAGGAAAAATGGGAATTCAAACCAATCATTTTGCCGAAGCATTATCTACTCTCTGGGGCTTGAGAGTTGCACGGGCTCAAAATATTCATAACCTTATTGTTGAAGGGGACTCTCTTAATATCATTAAGCTTCTTAATCAGTCCTCATCTCCCAGTTGGAGTATTAAAGACTTTATCTCTGAATCCATAAGCATTTGCCACACCTTCAATAGTATCAGAATCATACATACTTACAGGGAGGGCAACAATCTGGTGGATGCACTGGCCAATTATGGCATTAATATAAATTTTACTGTATGGGATAATGATAGTATCCCTAATCAGCTTCACAACAGCATCCATGCGGATCTTCACAAGTAAGCAATCTCTAGAGATAAGCCTTAATCTTTGGAGGAAAATCAAAATCATCAGTTCTTTCACAAGTGTTGCTTTATTCTATATGGCGAGGCAAATAATATCTTTTTCAAATAATAGCAAGATCTATTTAAGAAACTTCAAGTGGAGTCATCCTGATTTGAAAATCACGCACGTGGGAGGTACAACAGTCGTTGATATCCGGATGCCAAACTCCACGAAAACCGATGATAAATACAAAGTGATTGTTGACAGGGAAAGGGTTTTCACACGTGACTTCCCGCAGGCTCAGTTCAGCAATTACGCAGCCGTTCGTGAGAAGACCAACGGCTACAGTTCCCAGTCTTATGCGATCTTCAACAGTAAGAAACGAACTGTTCTTCACGCTCAGCGGCATTCTAGAATTTGTTGTAACCTACACACCACTGAGAAGATGGGAGGACCTCCCTGTCAAATTGAGCCGTGCGCGGACCCTGATTGGAAGGATAACACCGAGCTTTGGAACATTCTCAGCATAGGCGGCTTCACCAGCTTTGTTGAAAGGGTGCAGGGACATGATCAAAGTATTTCAGTATGCTTTGCTAAGGAATGGAAAGAGAGGACTGTCGACTATGGGGGACAGAAAATTCTTATCAATGAAGAGCTCATTGCTGAAGCGACCGGTCTCAGCCTGGATGGGTACCGCTTCTTCAACAAAAGGGTTATCAAAGAAACTGAAGAAATAAGATTTGTGGAGGAAGATGAGAAGCTTATATTTAGCACAACGGGTCTGCTTGTAAGCTCAATTCCTTCACCGTTTGATGAGGTCACTCGCATGATGATTCGTTTCATCTCCTTGGAAGGTAGGTTTGTTACTGTCCCAGCTAAGCATCTCATCTTTTTAAACCACTTCCGTAGGAATAGATTGGTTTGCTTCCCTCATTATCTTTTAAACTCTCTTGAGTGCTCCATTTTGGAGTTCCAGAAGCATACCCGGGTGGTTCCCTTGCATCAAGGGATTATTTTGCTAATTCACAAATACTGCCTTCTCAAGTACCCCGGTCTTCCTTCCTCTCCTAGCCCGGCTCCCCCTTTGATGGGCTCTGCTACTGCCAGTCCTGCTTCCCCTGCTGCCCTTGCTACTGCCCCTGCCACCGGTGCTGCTACCCCCATGCCGGCTGCACATGATTCTCCTTCTATTCCTCCTGCTGCTCCTCTTACCACCCACCTCACCTCTTCCTCTAAACGTCCATTCACCAGGGCTTCTAGGAGACTCAACCTTGAGACTCTTGCAGCAGGGAAAGAGCCTCTTGATCTTGACATTGCACGTGACCTGCTGAACATAAGTAGTGCCAGTCCCTGGGAAGCACAGATGGATAACCCTTCTAAGAGACTGGAGGCCTTAGAGGCTGAGATAAAAATGCTGAAGGATGAGGTCAAAAACCTAGCTAAGCAAAAAGGTAAGAAAAGCATGGAGGGGGAAGGGAGCATTGACAATAGTCAGATTGAAGACATATACAAAAAGCTGACCTCCTTGGACTCCCGCCTTGGGAAGGCTAAGACTAGGCATGATTACAACATTGCTGCCTTTAGGGCCATTGAGGAGTTCATCGTGGGACATGCCAAAAGTGTTTCCAACCTCAGCGGTGTCCTGGCTGCACTTTGGGGTAATGAAAAAGAGAGTAAAAGGACCATCGAGGAGCTCGATAAGACAGATGCTGCCCACATGACCGCTTTGGGTATGTTTCATGCTTGGAAAAAAGTCAAGATCAGTGTTGATCAAGCAGCCAAGAAGTAGTCCTGCATGCTTCTACTGCTCTCTTTTGTTATTCTTACTGTTTCTTGGTTGTCGGGTTACTGTTTTTTTGCTATTGTTTTGCTGTTAAGTCTCGCTTGTGTAGCTGTTTCTGGGCTACGTTGAATTTCATTGTACTACTTGGACTTGGTTAGTCCTGCTATGCTTCTCACTCTTATTCTGGCTTAAAGGCCTTATTTTGTATTCAAGGGTATAGTCCCTTTCAAAAAACTATTTGCCAATATTAAAAAAAATATACGAAAATTTTGGTGAATGGAGGATGTTAAGGATAATAATGGGGTTATGCATGATGTGGAAAGGAATTCTAATGGGGGGAGGATGGATCCAAGGATATAAAACTTCATGAGACCATAAGGGGGTTATAATGGAAATGGAAATGTTTTACAGATGAGAGAAATGGATCCTTAAGGTGAATGGATTTTTCAGGTACTTGAAAATAAGGTTCAAAAACTAAATGAACTAAGAAAACACCTAATATTAGTTCTAAAATTAGGAAAGCATACATCCTTGTATGATAGGTATATAAAATAACTCAATAAGGACACAATTAAGTCTACAATGGAACATTTAAAACAATTGGGAACCATATCTCCATAAAATGTCCAAGTAAAATTATCCCTCCTGGTGTACCCAAAAACTTCAATGAAATGTGTGTGCCCATACAATATGACCAAATTTGAGAGAAATTGAGTTATCTCAGCAATAACATGGTATTTTATCTTAGTTTTGATACCCTGACCCTTGATACAAACATCCAAAGAAGGCTAAATCCTACAGTAACTACCTACTAAAATCACTACCCTAAACACTAATTTACCAACTTGTAAGGAAAAAGGGGAGAGAAGAAAAAAAATTGTGGTGATGACACCAATTTGAAAGCGGATCACCCTCCTAATGTGCATAAGTAAGTGAGAGGAAAAAATATAGGCCTAAAGGACATATATTAGCTACAACAAATCCTACATCTAAATGATACATTCGTTAAAAAGTATTTCAAACATAGTGATCAAACAACTAATTAAATGTCACACACAACAACTATGAAGAGAGTAGAGGGATAAGGAGACAATCAACATAAAGACCAAGGGAATATATAAGTCGTAACCACTAATATATACATAGTTCGGTATCCATAATCCAAGGTTTTCATTAATTGACATATTTCTAAATTAGATATTAGATACACTCAATAATCCTTAGCACTCAAAATCATACAGTAAATTTGCTTCCAAGGAGAGGAACCCTTTACAATTACAATTAGAAATTTTTTATATACCAAAAGAGAGATAAAAATGCTGAGAAAAAGGAGAGAAAGGGGAGAAGAATATGCCAAATAATATCTCATTCCATCCTTATCTTCTCTATAAGGTTTGTGGAGGTCTAAATATGCCCAAGGAGATGTTTGATCCAAGAAACTCACCTAAAACTACCTTTGAAGAATATTCTCAATATTTTTGAGATCTCATGATGATCCAAAACCATGAAGGTGACTTTAACTACAATAAAATAAGAAGATGTTTATTTTATGAATAAAATTTGAGCATAATCAAATTCTTCCTAAGAGATCATAGAGATAAGATGAAGTTCAATCTGTCATTTACCCCAATCATTCATGATTGCACTTTGGACCACTTTTAACAACTCATTTTAGATCAAATTGTTAAACTCATTCCTCTACATTTTTTTTATGATCACAAGGTGATAATAGCTCAAACCATATTCTAGAAGGATAAAATATTTCTCTAAATGAATCTACAACCAATTTGGGCACCATCAGAATGAGAAAACAAGCTAAACCCACCCCAAAATTTGTCATGAAGTTATCCTATATCTCCTAACCATTCCCTTTGAAACCAAGATTTGAGTATAAATCTCTTCAAGGAACTTATAATGGTACCATTAATAGGTGAAATAGAGCTCTGAGTTAAAATATATGGGTGAAAACCCAATCTATAATTCATGCTCTATTTGACATACAAAAGATCTATTTTAAATTAGAATAAACTGTCAAATTTGAGCCTGTGAAAAGTGTAATATAAAAAATCTTAGAATCCATGGAACATTATCATGTGTTGATCATGAAAGAATCAATATCATGTGGAGAAAGAAGATAAGGATATAATATTTGGGAGTATGTTGTTATATTGATTACCAAAATCTATCCCTCTAGTCATGTGTCAATCATCAGTCTTATTCAAGAGATTTGAGGCAAGCCTTAAGATTTGAAATAGTTTTTTGAATAAATTTTCACCACCTATATTTTATGTCATTTCTCAATCATCAACACTTCATAGAACGTAGTGGTTTAACCTAGGAAAAAATTGTCACATGAACTGATCTTCACCACATGTCCAAAGGGACATGTTATCCAAATAAATCTCCTAGTTATTTGGGTAAATTGTATACATCTTATGGCTCTAAGCTCTTCATTGTAAGTTTGCACACTCTCAAGTTCCCTTGGCACATTCCCTTCTTTTCTCACGTGCCCTTTTGTGGTTCCCCTTTTTCCCTTCCTTCCCTTTTCCTCTTTGTTTCATCTTCTACACATTTTCCTTATTTCTAGTATTATTTCACCTTGTACGCACCTCACACTCGATTCACTCAGCCAATTCCATGGCCCTCATTCGCTACCACACATCATATTGTAATGGTTATTCCTTGACCATGTGTTCCCTATTCACTAGTTTGCCTCATTTCCCCACACGTGTGATGCACGTATTCCTTCTTCCTTCTTCCTGCACTCTTTTCTTCCACACACATAACTTTGTACCCTCCTCTATGTCATTCAGTGCTACATCATTCTAACATGCTTGAGTGTTCCATGTGTAACTAGTTAAATTTCTCTAATAGGGCATTAGATCATTGTAACAAATCAATGAGTGACACATGGTAGAAATGAAAAAACATTTGCACAGTTGGTCATCCTTTCAGCTAATTTGCATGTGCCACGTGTTTTGCATGTGTTAAAAACTCTAAAAAACTTATGGCACCCATATATTTTGCTACAAATCTCCCATTGGAGTGCACCTAGACTTGTCAGATAATTGTTGATGTAGGCTATAGTGCTACACTTTCAAATTCAAATTCTTGGTGGATCTGGTAGGTGAGAAATGGGAAAATGTCTTTTTAAGCATTGATTAGTAGAGATAATTTCTCCAACCACCTAAATTGATATGATCCATTCTCTTTACTTCTCCTAGGGAAGTGCATTTGACATATTTGTAAGAGGATTTGTTAGCATTAAATGATTCTTGTTGGTGGTTACATTTCAAATTCAATTTTTCCCTCCTCCTCTTTTTATTCTATGCAGTCATCTATAAATGTAAGATCTAGTCTCATTATTAATGTTGGACACTTTGGGTCCTTACGCACTTTGCTAAGGACTTCATCTTTTCTATATTTTGAGTTGCAGACCTCTAGATATGGCTCTTGCATGTGGATATCAGCCTCTTTTTTCATTATAATATCTCTATGCATTTTTGGAAGTAATAGAATCATCATTTTGTGACTATTCTTTGTCCTAATGGGTTTTCATTCCTTCTTCTTTCCTTTTCTTTATATTGTGTGCCTATTGTGCCATTTCAATTCCCTTACAACTCCTTATTTAGTTGTGTTCCATGAAACTGATCTGGTAAATACGTTTTAAGTTTTTCTACATGTGCCTAGCCTTCTTTCATGCATTTCCCTTCATTTTCACTTAGAATAAATAGTGTTCATCCCTCTTTTCTGGTTTTATCTCCTTTGAGTATAGGTTTCATTTCATGTTATCCTTTTATCCCTGGTACCTTGACATTATTAGCTTAGTTTCCCTTTCAGCACTAAGAGTACTAATTGTAGTAGAACTAGATAGAGGAACTGGCCTTCTCTGAATATCTTTCCCAAGCATGTAAGCTCCCACAACATGGGGAAGGTTCCATTGTTGTCATAAACAACTTGGTTCTTCTAGATCTGAGATGCGGGTGCAAGTTTTATGACCAATAGTTTGTGGCACGCCCCGGGGGACCAACAATGAAATCTTAAATTCCATAATAATAAGTTCTGGTGTGTGGACTTAGTATTTCAGCCTTTGAAGGCTCATTTCAACACATCTGACAACTCCCAAATATTTACAAAAATCTGTCTTAGTAGATCTACGTGCCTTTCATGAGAAGAGTGCATACAAGAAGAAGTGCAGTAGCTAAAGATTCTTTTGAGTACCTTCATCTATCCCTGATAATATTTCATTCTAGAAAACCTCGCGCTACTATCAACATCTGCTAAGAAGAGGAGAAGAAAGTGAGTAAAGTTGTTAAAACCATTTCCTTCTATATTTCTTTGATCATAGGAAAACACCTAGTGCATAATTACATTATAGACTCAGGTCCTAGTACTTATGTCATGCCTAAGAAGATAGTTGACATCTTAGGTCTCAAGTATAGTCCCCTTATAAAAACATTCTTGCAACTTGATGGTTCAACTATTACTACCTTAGGAATCATCAAGGACCTTGAGTTAAATCTCCATGCATGTCCAAGTTTGATAATTACTCAAGATATATCTATCATTAACTTACCTCCTTTATTTTCCCTATGTTTATCAAGATAATTTACAGTAAAAGTGGGGGGTTACTTGTCTTCTGATTGGTCTCATATATTACTCAAGAGAAGGTATGGTACCCAATTTACCATACAAGTCGATCCAATATTTTCCTATCATGTAGAGTCATATGTCCCATCCCCTCTCCAAGCCAACTATTTAATCCAAGAACAAGTTTTAGTTCCTGAAGAGCATCTTCTTCCACCTTCTATTCCTGATTTAGTACTCAATGAATGGGTGGAGAGGCACCATAAATTTGACCCATATGTTGAAGAAATATAATCTTATGAAACTGGGCTTGGTACTTACTGCATTCTTGAAGAATAAGTTGTTCTATCACGCTCGCTCAAGAAAGACCAAGTTGAACCT
The DNA here is from genome assembly GCA_019776745.2 of Taxus chinensis. Taxonomy (NCBI): domain Eukaryota; kingdom Viridiplantae; phylum Streptophyta; class Pinopsida; order Cupressales; family Taxaceae; genus Taxus; species Taxus chinensis. The sequence goes on from CM034154.1 coordinate 416,618,472, forward strand.
GGTCTATGGAAGTTATACTTTGATGGTTCTAGAATGAGAAACAGCATGGGAGCAGGAGTTGTTCTCATTTCTCATAAGAATGAGAAATTATTCTTTGCGCATAGGTTGTAGTTCACATGTTATAACAATGTGGCAGAATATGAAGCATTAGTGCATGGCCTTATTATTTCTAAAAAGAAAGGGATTAAGGTGTTGCAAATATTTGGGGACATAGAATTGGTTATCCATCAGGTTACCAAAAAATGTCAGGAAAATAATAAACTCCTCAAAGCTTATAAGCATAGATTTTGGGACCTCTTTGAGAGCTTCAATGCTCTAAATCTACATGTGGTGCTGTAAAAAATGAACAAGGAAGTTGATCAAATGGCTACAGTTGGTTTGAAATTATCTTCTCCTGAGAAATTTTTCAAAGGAAACACTCAGCACATTAATATGGTGATCAGGCCATCCACTCCAGAAAACAATACCAACTGGAAATTTTTTGATAGTGACGTGCATATCGTCAAGTTCATTCAAAATGAAGTTGAGTTCTCATCAAGTATGTAAGCTAACTTGAATGAAAACTATGGTGACCAAATCATTCAACTAAAGTCAAATAATCTTCCTAAAGGGTTGGTCGCCTTAGATAAAATGTTTAGCCCTGAAGACGAGTTCAAGGGTGAAGAAAAATATATGCATGTCATGTAAGAAGACTGCTCCCCAGTCACTATTACATGTGGGAAATATTTACTTCTTAGTAGAGTTTGTGTGCACGAAGAAAAGTAGGCCTTCATCTCTCTCTGTTAGAAATACAGTGATATCTTCTCATGGGAGTATGAAGATATCAAAGGCTTTGATCCAAGTGTTTCTCAACACTCGATTGACCTTGATCCTAGTATCAAGCTTTTCAAACAAAAGAAATGACCAGTAAATCCAAAGATAGATCCCCTCATAAGAAAGGAGTTATCCAAACTCATTGAGGAAAAAATTATTTTTCCCATCAAGTACTCTACTTGGGTCGTGAATATAGTTCCATTGTGGAAAAAGAATGGTGAAATCATACTCTGTGTTAATTTCAGATATTTGAACAAAGCATCTCTGAAGGATCATTATCCTTTTCCTTTGATGGATAATATTTTGCAGCCTATGGATGGCACACAAAGATTCTCAATGCTATATGGGTATTCAGGTTTCAATCAGATCCTAGTCAAGGAAGAGGATCAATTCAAACTGGCATTTATAACCAAGTGGGTAACATATGCATATCAAAATATTCTCTTTGGTATGTCAAATACATGCACTACATTTCAGCGTGCCATGGCTATTACCTTCAAAGGATACATCAATGAGTTCATCTTGTTTTACCTTGATGACATAATATTTTTCTCAAAGCAGATTTTAGATCATATGACGCACTTGGAGAAATTATTTGAGAGATGCAGAAAGTATGGGGTGTAAATAGAGAAAATTACCAAAATGAAATATAAACAAACCATGTAAACCTCTCAGCAACCTTCTGTGCAAACCTCAGATAAGGTTCTCTTGTGAAACCTTGCAGAATGAATGTTAGAAGTGTTTTGTGGGTGCTCTTGAGTGCTCTCCAATATTTGAAGGAAAATGCTACAGACACAGTTCAATAGAGTTTTTTTGCTTCAAATTCAAGAGGGATTGGAAGGAAAGTAAGTTTGTAATTTAGAGAAACAGAAGGTAGTTGGAATTGGTTACACGAATAAATGAACATGCTAAAAAAAAAATTATGGTCAGTTACAATAGTGTCGGGGGTAATAATGAAATTAATTATAAAAAGTTGCATCCGGAAAGGTGGTTGTACGTGCATTTTAATTTCCCCCACCTTTCTAGGATTCTAGAAGTGCAGTTAACTAGGGTGGTCAAAGTAGAGTCTAAGTGGAGTTTGATCAAGTGGCAGATGACTAAGATGTGCACACACTTAATTAATTAATTATTTAATTAATAAATAATAATTAATTTATCCAAAGGGGTACAAAGGGTATATGGGATTAATTTAATTAATCCAAAGGAGTGCAATGTGTACTAATTAATCAATTTAATTAATTAATTGCAAATGGGTGAATAAGAGGGTGTATTATCATAATACTGGGAACAAGTGGAAACATGAATGTAAATTTGGGGTGTTTACATTTTTCCCCTCTTTAAAGTGATATTGCAGAGTAATAGTGCTTTAAAGATAGTAGACACATGCAGATTGGTGAGTGGAAAATTGTGAAGCATTAGGATTCCCGAGCAAGTAGGATGGTGGAGGAATGCCCCCTCAAGTGGTTGGATGACACAGCAAGGCAGCGGACAACCACTTAATAGGAAGAAATCAAGGGATTAAAAAAAGAATTGGAAAGGAATGTGTTTGTAGCATGAGCATTCTTTGGAGAGTAATATTTTAGAGCAACTTGATTTTTGATGTTGCACAATAGAGTTATTGCCATGATTATGAAAGAATCAAGATGGTTAACCCAAATGCACATAAACAAACACACACAAAAAATAAAAGGTAAAAATGAAAACAAACCCAATATACAAAATTAGGTGTCAACATCAGGGTTATAAAGGAACCAATATGTGATCACACTACTTTTAAGTGGTTGAAAAAGAGTAAACATCAATAATACAACATAAAGTCGAAAAAGAAGACAATCAGCTATTCTCCGAATGCATGTCATAATGATGATTAAGTAGATACAAATACTCCCAAATGGGAATAGGATCAGACTGGAAGAGTGGAGTTAAAACAACTCATTATGAAACTCTTTTCAAATCCATTATGTAAATGATCAAAGTTTAAAGTGCCCTAGGTGAAGTTATATTACAAAGGAAAAACAATTTGTGTGACTTGCCCCAAGCAGAGTTGGCATATCACGCAAAGGGAAGAAAGTGATAGTTGTAAGATTGGCACAAGCACTAGAGTAATAGATAAAAGTATGACGTGTATCAAGATTGTATTGAGATTTTGAACGATTTACTTCAAGGGTTTTCCAATTGTATGATTTCTATGAGAAGTGAATGTTTGTTCAAATTTTTATGATTTTTTTTTTTTAGATTTTTGAAATATTTGATTTTTTTAGATTTTACAAGTTTGGAAATACAAACGCAAAAAAAAGGAATACATTCCATGGCTTACATAAACCATGAGTAAAAAAAAACACGTGTAAATGAAAAAAGGATATAAATGAGCAATAGAAAGCAACCCATTATAAACAGGAAGGAACCACACCAAAGTTATATGTGAACTAGGATGTGAATAAATTTCCTACAACTGGTCTACAATAAAGACAATAAAAGTATGACAAACAATACTAAACTGAAAGAATAAAAAAAGCATCGTCAATATGTTAGCAAACTGCAACAGTACAATACAACATGAAAAAATGATGTCTAATGACACTCTGAATGTGTTCCGCATTGAAGAACTAGATAGATTTGAATTCCCCCAAGTGATATCTTAGCACGTGAGAGGATTGGATCAGGATGAAGAGCACAGTGATACTTAGATACTCCGAAAGGTAATCTTATCAGATCCCATTGAAGTTTAATTTGTATTGGATTAAAATGTAAAATCCAAGTGTGCCCCAAGGAAAAGTTATATTGTAAAAGGGTAAATGATTTCCTCGAGCATAGATATACACCATAGACAAGAAATATGAGTATGATCTGGAATGATCATGAGGAGTGTCATCAAATGGTGAAGTTTTTGAACTGTGTTATCCAGATGCTCCAATTTTTTTAAAACATTATATGAATGTTTTTTTGTGACAGTTTTAAATTATTTTTTGGATTTTTGGACAATTTTATATTTTTTTGTGTTTTTGAAAAAAATAATATTGTTTTTAAAGTTTTGCAAAACGTTTTTGAATTTTTTTTGGTATTTTACAACTCGATAAAATGGTACACTACTTGAAAGCAGGTGTAAATAATTAAAATAATTCCATTCCACTGGAAGAAATGTAGATAATAAAATGATAAGGTGTGTCCCACTAGGCGTGAAAAAATGTAAATAGATAAAATTACCAAAATGAAAGATAAATAAACCATGCAAACCTCTTAGTAACCTTTTGTACAAACCTCAGAAAAGGGTCTCCTGTGAAACCTTGCAGAATGAATGTCAAAAGTGTTTTGTGGGTGCTCTTGAGTGTTGTCCAAGCTTTGAAGGAAAATTCTACAGACAGAGTTCAAAGAAGTTTTTGTGCTTAAAATTCAAGAGGGATTAGATGGAAAGTAAGCTTGTAATTTATAGAAACAAAAGGTAGTTGGAATTGGTTACATGGATAAATGAACATGCTAAAAATAACATTATGGGTAGTTACAATAGTGTTCGGGGAAATAATGAAATTAATTACAAAAATGTGCATCTGGAAAGGTGGTTATACATGCATTTTAATTTCCCCCACCTTTCTAGGATTCTAGCAATGCAATTAACTAGGGTATTCAAAGTGGAGTCTAAGTGGAAGATGACTAGGATGTGCACACACTTAATTAATTAATTATTTAATTAATAAATAATAATTAATTTAGCCAAAGGGGTACAAAGGGTACATGGGATTAATTTAATTAATCTGAAGGGGTAGAATGTGTACTAATTAATCAATTTAATTAATTAATTACAAATGGGTGAATAACAGGGTGTATTAGCATAATACTGGGAACAAGTGGAAATATGAATGTAAATTTGGGGTATCTACATAGGGTGTCTCTTAACCCCAAGAAGTAAAATTTTGTTGTGGTGTAAGGAAAGCTCTTGGGCCATGTGGTTTCAAAGGATGGCATCAAAATTGATCCTGAGTGAGTTTTAGCCATTATGGTTCTTTCCCTTATGATGCACAAGAAATCCCTATAGTCTTTTCTTGGTAAGATAAATTTTGTTAGGATTTTTATCCCTAACTTTACAGGACTAGTTCGTCCCATTACCCTAATGCTCAAGAAGGATATAAATTTCATATGGACAATAAAAGGAAGAGAAATCTTCAACAAAATCAAGGAAGAAATTTCTTGCGTGCCAACACTCATTAACCCAAATTATTCCAATAATTTCATCCTTTATGCTTTTGGAAATGATACTAGTGTTTTTGTTGTCCTAATACAAGAAAATGAACAAGGGCTAGAAAAACCAGTGGATTTATTGATATAGACTCTGTACAAATTAAGATACAATCACATGGACAAGTAGGTCTTCACCATGATGCGTGCGCTTAAGAAATTAAAAAGTATGCTCGCCAGAAAATCATCTTAACATATCATTCTCCCACTCTTCTATCAAATACTTTATCATGGGTACAGAGATTAGTGAAAAGAGAGCGCGATGGGTGACCAAAATCATAGAATATGATGTGACTATCAAAGCCAAAAAAATGGTAAGAGGTAGCGTGATCTGTAGACAAATTACTTAGGATGCACATAATGAATATGAATCTTCATTATTCCTAGATTAAGGTATCTCACACATAGAACTTGAGCATAATACAGATCCTAGCGCATGAGAATGGATGAAAGTCATGATCACATTCCTTTCCAAAGGTGTATACCCTCCTGGTTTAAACAAGGAAAGGAGAAGATGTCTAAGGTTATAATCTATCCCTTATGTTTTTATTGGAATTCTCTTCAAGAAAAATCTTGATGGTGTGCTGTTAAGATGTATCAATGACACCCAAATTGAAAAAGCGTTAGTAGAGTTTCACAATGGATTCTCTACTGGAAACATTTCTGCCAAAACTATAATAATGGAGATCATAATGGCATGAATCTTCTAGCCTACCTTGTTTGTAGATGCACATAAGTGGGTCACAAAATTCAAGGAATGTGCTTTTTTTACAGGAAAGAAAAAATTGGTAGCAATTCCCTTCCAACCAATCCAAGAAAATCAGCCTTTTTCGTAATGGTGTCTTGACTTCATAGGCATGATCAACCCACCTTCAAGCATTGAACATAAGTGGGTGATGATAGTTGCGGACTACTTCACCAGATGGAAATAAGTTGTCATGCTCAAGGAATCAACTGATTTGGTCATCCTTGACTTTATCGAAGGTATAGTCACAAGGTTTGGCATTCCTCAAATGATTATCTTTGATAAAAAAAATCCTTCCTTGGGACCAGAATCACTGATTGGGATCTAAATTTGGGCATCAATATGAAGAATTCTTCCAACTATTACCCTCAAGGTAATGGTCTGGCAGAATCAACAAATAAGAACCTGATCAAGATCATGACGCACACAATGAACATTAGCCAAAGACAATGTCATACAAACGTCTCATGCTTGCTCTTAGTAGATAGAATCATAGTCAAAAAGGCAATAATAACTTCGCCTTACAAGCTTTTCTATGGCAAAGAGGATACCCTTCCTTTGACACTAGAATTTAATTTAGTGACACTTGCACAATAGCTAGAATTCAAATGCACAAACTAGAGAGAAATTAGAATGGTAAAGCTGGTCAATATTGAAGAATCAAGAGAATCGGCCATGATCAAGCTAGAACAACATCAACTAGAAATAAATAAATGGTTTGACTGAAAGTCTAGGCCCTAAGCTTTCAAATTTGGGGACATAATTCTAAAATGGGATGCTAACAGAGATAAACCAAGGTGTCATTCAAAGTTTGATGCACTCTAGAGTGGCCCATACATCACCAGTTTGTGCAAAGACGTTTAATCTTTTGAGTTAACTCATCTTGATGGAGGTGCACTGCAAATCCCAGTAAATGGGATCTATCTCAAACACTTCCATAAATTTTTCTACATTATTATGTATATATTGGAGTAGTTTCAATTCCTCCAAGTGCGTTGCATGCTCATTGTTTTTTTGTACATAGTTCTTTCCTTTCATGTTCTTCCCATGGGCACTCTTCTATTGCTTCTAGGATGTTTATCTTCTTCTAGTAATTTCTAGTAGCTTACAAGATTCAGAATAGAGTCAAGAAATGATCCAAGTCATTTTAGGGGATAGTTCTTTAAATCTACAGATCATAATTTCATGATTACATGAAAGACTCCATGCCCAATGGATGCTTTAAGCTATTGATCTCCTTCATCTAGTAGGCAAATGGCCCTGAAACTCACCAAAACTATTATCTAAATACCTCTCCTAGTTATTTGGATAACTTGTATACATCTTCTGGATCTAATAGCTTAATTGCAAGGTTGCGCACTCTTGAGTTCCCTTGGAACATTCCCTTATTTTCTCATGCACCCTTACATGCTTCCCCTTCTTCCCTTCCTTTCCTTTTCCTCTTTGTTTCATCTTCTACGCATTCACCTTCTTTCTAGAATTTTTTTACCTTACGCACGTGCTTCACACTTGCTTCAATCATCTAAGTCCTTGGCCCTCGCACACACCCACAAATCATCTTGTAATGGTTACACCTTGACCATGTGTTCTTTGTTCACTATTTTGCCCCATTTCCCCATGCACGTCACGCTTGCATTCATTCTAACTTCTTCCCACACTATTTTCTTTCATGTGCATACCTTTGCACCCTCCTCTACATCATTCAATGTTGAGTCATTTTGACATGCTTGATTTTTCCATGCACAACTAGTTAAAGCACGCTAATAGGGCATCAGATCCTTGTGAAAAATCAATGAGTGACAAGTGGAAGAAATGAAAAAAAAAATTCACAATTTTTAACACCTGTTAAAACAACCCAATTGAGACCCAAGAACAACCTAGGATTAGTTAGGAAAATTATGGAATAATTTTTTATTAAAAGAATCTACAATCATGTTACAAGGTAACAATTATCACTAACAAGTTTTGGAACTATTCAAATGTACTAGAGTATAATTTCATTTTATTAATAATCATTAGAGGTCATAAGGTCAAAAATTTGGGGTTAGAAGTTCCAATTAGGTTCAGAGGGAAAAATTCCTCACCATACCCATTGTCTAACAGGATTAAAGTTACAACTTGATGTTTCTCAAACTTAACACATTCAAAATTTTCCTAAATCTACTCCCATTGGATAGGAAATTTAATCACCTTTCTAGTGATATAAATAAGTCCTCCTAACTCCTTATATTTTTCAAGTTATTTACCGACAGGGCTTGGGGTGAAAATTTTCCCCAAGGGCGGGCCTTCGGACCCAGGGGAGAAAACTTTCCCAAAGGGTGGGTTGGCGGGCCCCAAAAAGAATTTTGTAAAATTTTTCCTATGTGGGGAAAAAAATCACATTTGTTCCCGCACTCCCATGGGTCCACAAGGGACATGTGGCACTCCCGAAGGCAGCACAGGGAAAAATGAGGAAAGGTAGAGCGAGCGGGAGACATTTTGAAAATTCTCCCACATGCGGGTGAAAGAGTCAGCTCTACGCCCATGCTCCCATGAGTCTGTCAAAAAGGACATGTGGCTTCTCCTAAGCCTACATGTGGAGAGGGTTGGGTGGTGGAGAGTAAAATTTACTTAATGCCCCCGAAGGGATAAGAGGGTACATAGATACCGTGCACCTCCGCTGGCACCTCGCGATGCCACGTGATAGCCCCTGAATGGCTATGGGCCGGTAGAACAATGGGTAAAACTTGGAAAATTTTCCAAAACAAATTCTGAGATGCAAAAGACAAAAAGGGATATATTCCCTCAACCGATTCCTCATGACACCACATGTGACATCACCTAATTGGTTGTGGACCGGCATGGGGAAAGTTTTGAAAATTTTCCCAAAATTTTCTGAAAAATGCTAAGTACAAAAGAGGATCTACACCTCCGCTGTCACCTCATGGTGCCACATGGAAGCCTCTAATTTGATTGGCTGTGGGCTGGCAGGCAGGTGCAGAAAATAAAATTTTGAAAATTTTCCAAAAAAAGTTGCTAAGCCCCAAGGTAAAAATTTGGGCTGCGGGCATGCTAAGAAAAGTTTTGCCCAAAATTTTAACGCCAAGTGAAGAAAACTTCAGAAGGCCATAAATTTTGATAGAGAGCTCAGTTTGGGGAAAATAAGGAATTTCTAGAAATCTCTCAACGTCCTCTTTTCACATAGCTAATAAATTTTTTGGTTTTGATAAAGTTGAAGGGGTAAATTTTAAGAAAACCTGGCCTGCAGGATTTTATAGTGCTGAATTGGTAAATTTTTAACTTGTTAGATCTATTCAATTTGATCTTCTTCCTCTCTCAACATGTCAAATAGACATGGGGGATTGTTCTTACAGGAATTTAGGATATATTTCAAGGGTGAATTTGTTTTATTGAGGATCAAATCGAAATCTCCAACATTTGACAGAAAAAATGACTGCAAAATGACAGTAAAATGGTTCAAGCCGATTTTACTAAGTTTTCTATAGAAATTTTCTTCAGTATTAATGTCCAGATGAATTCATTTAGATCCTACTACTTAAATTTAATTATTTAATTATGTTATTTTATTATTGTTGTAGGTTTTAACTGTGCATTTTTGGTTTAGATAATTGCTAGTTTGAAATTACAAAAAATAACAAGGATCAAATTTTAAAGGATCTATTTTCCATTTTCATCTTCTAAGTATTAAAATTTCATTCCAATTACAATCTAACACATTTTATTTTATTCAAATCAAAACATTCAAGACCAAAATGCAATTATGATTTCAAATTTTACACATTTCCAAAAGACAAAATACTATATTTTTCTCACACGCATTTCTTCCTTTGAAACAGAGATTCCAATATATTTAAAAGATCAGATTCAATAGTACAATGAAATTTGAGAAAAGCATTACATTAATTTGTTGGTACCAATAGAAAAATTTACAACTTATTTCTTTTATTCCTTCCAAAAATCATTTATTGACACAGGGAAAAATAATACATTTTCTTTTCACGTGTTGTACATTTCCACTTTCAAAACAGGGACTTCCTAGTTCATGATAAGCACAAATTTCCAATTGAAGAATATCATATGAACAAGGTAAACACTTCTAATAATTTCAATAAAACTCATACAACCTCCTTTCCATTTGATTTCAAGGTAAAGTATACAAAAACAGTGTCATTCTTCCACATTCTTTCCAAAACATCATACATAGTATAACTCTTTTACATTTCTAATTTCCACTTGCTAGTCAATACAACATATCTCCATTAAACAACATTTACAAGGTCATCCACTTCAAGTGGGAAAGGTTACAATGAGATTTCATTTCACAAGGGAATGTCAAATTGTCTTTTCTCAGCTCTAGAACAGCAACATGTATTCTTCTCTTTCTTCCAATTTTGATCACAACAAAGGTAGGGGAAAGGAAACACTCTCCACGTAACTAAGACATCCAATGAAAGGAGAATCCATCCTTCTTCATTGGCCCCTGAGCCCCAACCACAATGCAATAATAATATGTGATTCCAACTCATGGCAAAAAAATGCTTCTACATCACAAAGACATATTTCAACAAGCATCATTTTCACAATTATAAACACAGTCCAAAACAAAATAGTACTTTTTACAAATACATGTAACACATGACAAGAAATACTAAGGATTCACAAAGTAAGACAAAGGAGAAATAACTATGGGGGATGCTTCTTATGCCTCCCAAATGGGGAAATGGGTATCACCACGTGACGTTACAAACCACCAAAAAATATAGTATATCGAATCCTTGAACATTCCTTATGCCTCCCCTAGGTAGCCCCTTATTCCTCACATTTCCTTATGTCATCCCCAACCTCTTATGGCACCCCATAACGAGTAAAGAAATGCAAATTATTTCTTTGTAAGGTGGAACCCATATCCCAACCTCCCTCCACACTTATACCTCCCTAAAACACACTTGTGCCTCCCATTGATAATAAACCCCATAGTCTTCTCCTACACCATTCCTAGGCCACCTACCCAAAACCCACAATAATAACAAACATACCAACATTTACATATTTAAAAAAGGGAAAAGAAGAGTATTTCTAAGAGCCAAGCTCTTACCTCTCCATGATGGATTTTGTTCCAAGTTTCAAAACAACAAGTTGCTTCCAATGCCAGCAATCCAAAAATCAACCTAATACAAGCCTGCAACAATCTTCCCAAAAACTTCTCCAAGCAAGAGCTCCCAAAACAACAAGAAAATTCACCCAAAAGAAGTCTCCCAAAAATGAAGAAACCAAAAACAAGACAAGGAATTCAAATTTTATAGAGGAGGGAAGAGAAAAGGATGAGGTGGATCCATGTAGGATGCCACATCACACATCCTCAACCCCAAACACAAAGTCAACCTCATTCTCCAATGCATATTAAATAAGTGGGTGAATAATATGACAGGTTTACTTACACACTCAAACAAGTCCATACCCCATAAAGACTGAAATTGAACTATGTAATAAAAGTGCAATTACAACATTTAACTTGACTTGTAAAAATGCATTAAAAAGGTCTAAATTTAACTCTCCAACCATAGGAAAGGTTGGTATGTAAATTTAAGAGGTATGGGACAAGTTTAACTTGTCCCATAAGACTCCAAAAATCAGCCTCCAAGGACAAATTCGAATTTCCAAGAAGGTGGAGTGTTTCACACTCAAAAGTTAACTTACACAACACTAACAAAGTCACTTACACATTCATTACACATTACTTACACATTCTTACAACACTTTAAAACATGGCCAATAACTCTATTAATTACATTCTTATGACATATTTTAATTAATTAACTAAACAATATGATTGCTCATAATATTTACAAACCATTTAATAATTAATGAAAGGGTAAATGCATCACAAAATAAACACATGTAAACATAACAAAAGGACAAAAAATAAAAGAAATACATAAAATCCCTTGGTCACATTTAAAGGTGATCCCCCCCATGGGAATCCCTAACACTAACAAACACACACGTAAACAAAACTAGTGGTCATGGTGATCTTGTTGAACTCACCTAGAATTCCAATGCGGTTGGTATCTAATCCCCTAATTTTTGTTGTGTTATATTAACCTACAAAATACAATACCTCCTTCGGCCTTGTGGCCATATGAGAATGTCCAAAATAATATAAATATATTTAAATTTCTAAAATCATCTAGATATATGAATCACAACAACATCAAAGAAATCTAACAATATCATTATAGTTTTATTAATAGCTATATAATCATCCAATAATTTTCCATTGCTAGGGCTACTCACAATATCCAAATATCACAAGTTCGAACAACATCCATCATATAACCATGTCCAACAGTATAACATCATCAGCATATAAAATCTCTCTAATAACCATCATGCATCATATAAGAATCAAGTCAACAATAATCCATGATCAAATATCTAACATCATACTAAATCAAAACTATAATAATGTCCATAATATAGTCAACAGTGTCATGATCAGTATCAAAAGGTGTCAAAGGGAAGTGGGCACTACATATATTGAAGTCAAACTAGTTTCATCTGACTGCCAAATGAAAATCTTCTAATATACATCATATGATTATTTAAGTAAACACATGTTGTGGAACCAATATGTTTCATTTGACGTATAAATCTTATAGATTTAATGCACCAACCTAGTTATTTTATTCAAGATGTAGTTTAGTGAATCCTATTGCTAGTTATTACTATCACTTAATCAAATATCAAATTTCTCTAAATGGATCAAAATAGGTGAAATCACATTAGGTTAACTATTTTCTAAAAGAAATGAAGTCATAGTCTTAATTTATCAACCATCTCAAATTGATACACATCTTGCCATTTTAACAAGAACTTCTACCTAGATGAGATCCCATTTGTCCCACGATTTGTAGGAGGATTGTGATAGGCGTTGTAACACTTCTACACAAGCAAAAATTGGTGTACATTGAATTATGTAATTTGAAATTTTCCCTCTTCCTTTTATTCCAGGAGGATTCATCTGTAAATATTACAGTTGTAAACCTCATATGTTAACTTTCACAACACTTTGGATCCTTATGCAACATTTTTTTAAACTCCATTTTTTCTTTATTATGAATACAGATGAGAAAAACTCTAGATCTTCCCTTATATCATTGGTGACATCCATGACTCTTTCACCATTATTAGATCTGGGACATTATTGAAAAAAGTCAATCTAGAAAGAATCATTATTTGATAAATATGTAACAACTCTATAATCCAATTTGTATTGTTCAACTAAACCTTTTCTTTGCAATCCATAAAGTTCTTGTTGTTCCATCTCATGTTCGCTCTTGCAGCTGGTTCAACTACGATATGAGTTACCATGAAACTGGATATGGTAAAATAATTCCTTAATTTGATGCTACATGTCTAGACTTATTTTATGCATAACACCTAGATGATACACATCAAGTAATAGCATTGTTCGTAGCTCTTTTTTGGTGATCCACTGTTTTACTAGAACTGTATGTTTATTTTCATGTTGATCTTAAAGAATACTGAAGGGTGCTACTACAGAATGGATTTAGATGCAGTTTCCCTCTTAGCACTAGTATAGCTGTAGGAATAGGACACTATGATAGAGGAAGTATTGTTTTCCAAAATCCATGGTTACAAGGCACCCGAAAGCTCCCAAAATTTACATGCTCTTCTATTATATACTCACCCAATTAAAAAATGATCTACATGAGATAACGATATGCGTGACTTAGTTTATGAAAAATCAGTATACTTGAACAAAGTTGAAATTTTTTCAACATATTTTAATCTACCAGGGAAAACCCACTTATAGGGATCATAGGATACTACTTTAATAGGAATCACAAAGTAATTACATCCATATAATAGGAAAAATTTGAAATAAGTCACCATGTGCTTGCTAAAAGGATTGTAGAATAGTGAACATGTTTCCCTGGCCACTACATAGTCTGATAACAAAATCTATTTATCGCTAGAGATCTTAAAGCTAAAATGGATGTATGAATATATTAAAAAAGTAAAATAAATGTGAAGCAACTATCCTTTCTTATGTAACCAATGATTCTATGTAGATTTTGGGAGAGAAAATGGTCATTGATTTCTAGACTCACGTAAGTTTGAAGGCCCCAAAACAAATGTCTCACAATCGGATTTCTCCTTCTTTAGTTATAATTAAGATTAATTTTCAAAAATGATAGCATAGTGCCATATTTTGCATAACCCAGACCTAATGTTGAATATCTTTGAATCCATTGAATTAGACAACACTAATGGATAACATGAAGAAATCCTCTATTTTTCTCAAACTTTTTTTAGTGAGTGAAGAAGAATCCAGAAGTGCAACAATAAGGCTAATGATGCCTTTGAACTATAACCAACTTGATGATGAGTTGTATGAAAGTCAGCTAGGTCCCACTTTTAATCCTACAATATGCTTTTTAGAAATGTGAGCTTATTCTAGGTCCAATCGCGCTATGTTTTCCCTCTATCGTAGACAAATTGGGGGGGGGGAGAGGGGGGCTGCCCAAAAGCAAGTGGAAAAACCTATAGTGAATATAAAATTCGATACTCATTTCCAATATGGTAGTATCCTGATATGGCTTCTATACTAAACTTCCTTAAACTTCTACGCTAAAAGGTTTTACTAAAATTTGGCGGTTCCTTCCTCTTGTTAAGACCTATATCCCAAGTCCAGTCCTCTTGCATTGGCCAACCTTGGAGGAAAATCCATTATTTCAACCTTTGTATTCAATGAGTTATTCAACCTAAGGGCTAAATGGCCTTCCTAAAAGGTTTACAAAACATATTTAAAAATATTTCCTAATTCTTTCTTTTGAAGATATAAATACATTTGTTAACTATTCACTGAACTAATAAGATACTTACAGACAAATAGACTAGGAGAGATATTTCTTGGTTTTCTGAGTCCTCACTAAACAAAATCTTGATTTCATGGAAGCAAGGCTTAGCCAGTATCTCAATTAGACTCAAGATGCACTGCAAGCCTAACCTTAGGTAGATAAAATGACACAAAGAGCATATATAAATTAGAAATAGCTTCATTAGGATAAGAGAGTCCATGAGTTGTACAGATCTAGAAAATTTCATAGTCCACCATAGAACCTAATAGTCAGCCTATGGTTGGAATTTTTTCAAAACCATGATATAAGGGGATTGTTCCCATTCTTGATTAAATTCATGAGAATAATTGTTGAGGAATGGACAATGGATCTGAAGAGCATAAGGGATAATAGTAGTTATATTATTGTAATCTAATTAAATTACAACATCAATTATACATGACTATAATAATACCTTCAAGCTTTAAATGAATTAAATGATTGGTAAACAATAAGAAACTAGTTTAAAATATGAGGAAGAGAAGATTCCAAAGTGAACAAGATTATTTATTTGAATGTAATGATCCCCACTGGACCTTGCATGTTGGGGTAGAATATTACTAGAACTTTTGTAAGATTACAAAGGTCCAGATAAAGAAAATCTTCATATGCTATGGAATTACTCAAATGGGACTTCATTCTGTAGGAGGATGAGAGGTTTGATTTATCAAACTTCTTGTTTGATGAGGAGCTACAAGGAAGTTCACAGATCCAAGGGGAGTGTCCCATAGAATATTGAATCATGAAGATAGATAGGTTCTATTATCTTACTTGGAAGATTGCATTGGTGAAAAATAACCCATGGTAACTCATTGATGTGTTGATATTCTTCACACATCTATCTTCCAATTACAAAAGATGCATCTGTACTACAGTAAAAATCCTAACAAATTAGCCATGGAGGACCCTTCATCAAAGAAGATCCTACTCCAAATCATTATGCATGAAGGAAAATTAAAATTTGAGTGTTAATCCAGGCTAGACTTCATGCTTAAGGAGGTAGGAGATCGTAGTTGTTAAATTAATCCTAGTGTTTTAATACATATCCTCATCATGAAAATAAAGCCTCATGTACTTACCATAGTTGTATGTGTAATTTTGTATAGATAAACAACCCCTTAGGGGTGCCCTCGTGTCTCTTCACACTAAGATACCATGGTAACTATGTAGTATAGTATACCCAACATTGTCGTAGTGAGATATGGTTTTCCTCAAAGAGATGGGACTTAATCATTTTGAGGATCAAGCCTTTCCCAATGTTTAAGATTAATTTGGCTAGTTTAGATCCACTTGAGCTTAGTATGTTCTTTACCAGTTGTGCTTATTTCATGAGTAATGAGGATGAGCTACAATGCACCAAAGATCAGTTCTTAATACTTGTCTCAAGGACTATAAATACATGGAAACTAAAAGACGTATTTGAGTTTATTCTGGATGATACTTTGAAGAGAAGTTTTGCAGGACCATCTTTACAAGAAGTATTCTGGAAGAACTATTGATTGAGAAGGCCATGAGTCATTGCTTTCAAACTTAATTACAATGGCTGATATTTTCTTACTGTAATTAAAAATCTACTTCTTCCTTCCTATTGTAGGATTTGTTTGAGTTTCATTTTTCATCTAGTTAGAGTACCAGTAGGTCCAGTATTTCTTTGAAGTAAAAGAAATGATTATGCACACATAACTGAATGATATTACTGGGAAACCATCAAGGGTATGAAAAACATTTTAAATTGTTTTCTGATATTACACACAAAATTTTTTCAAGTGAATTTTATTGTTGTGCATAAGATTTCATTTCAGTGAGGCACCAACCCCATCAAGGATACTTGGAGTAGACCTTTGAGTTTTATTTATGAGACTCACATATATCAGACTTTTATGAATATGAGTCAGTCATTAGGCAGTTTTATGAATCAGTGCGAAGTTCATATGGATTCAGGAGATAAATCATTCTGATGTTTATCACAAGATCCATTTCTTCAAGGTTACTAATTCAAGCCCTTTGTCAAGACCAATGGATTGACACTTTAGATCATTATGGGTTTCTCTCTTTCTTCAATTTTCTTGGATTCAAAGAAAGTCCCTAGTTAGAGCTAGACTATTATCTAATTTTTTACCTTATCATGCACTCAAATTGGATAACCAATCAAAACCTTCATTCATGAAAAACCTCATATAGAAGACATTCTTCATCCAAGGATTTCCCTCTTAAAAAACTAGTTCAAATTTGAACTTCTAAACCCTTAATTTATATAAATTTCATCTCAAAAACATGAATGAGGTCACTACTAATCATTTATTGTGAGAAATAAAACTTAATAAAATACCAAAAAAATTATTACAATGTTCACATATGACCCATATAGTTCGGCCATCCCAAAACCATCAAACTTACACCAAACAAACTCAAAACCCCATCACTAGGATGAGATAAAACCAAAAATTCCAAAACCATGATTATTAAAGCTCCTAAATTCATAAAAGATGTGTAATATGACATATAGTCATCATCTATTGTCACAAAGTTTCTTTGACTAGTAAAATAATGTTTAACATAAGCCCAAAAGCTCATATCATTCATTAAACAAGTGTTTCCAACACCCTATCTTTACCTTTAGCCCTCAAGACCACTCAATATCAACTCAAATATGAAATGTAACAAATTTATGGAATAATTGTGATCTTTAAATTACATCCATACAAGTTATAGCTCTTGAAACATCCATGTTTTCAAACCACAACAACTTTCCTCCTTAATAGAACATGCTTTCCATAAAGTTGTTTTACAAACTCAACTCATTTACAACCTTTTGCAACTTTAAAAAACCTAAAAATTTCTTAAATAGGAATAAAATTCATCCCTCTTTACTTTATAGGTGATAGAAAGCATCGAATCATCAATATCATGCCTCATTCTCTTCATTATTTCAGTCTAAATAATCATGTCCTGAAAAGCCGACAATCTTCTTCCCCAAAAAATGACTTGGATGACTCATCAAATATCATCATCATGATATAAAAATGTATAACACTAAATCTATCTAAATCATATTTCCATAACATATTGTAACTCCTTTTAAATCTAAATGGAAGGCCTTCAACCAAGCCCATCTTTGTAAACTACCCTCAAACTGCCCCAAAAATACCCTTTGACTAGTATCCACATATAGGGCACACTTTTCCATTTAGTTGTATCACCATGACCTAAAACAACCATGTAAATAAATAAAAAATCACATACTCAAAAAAATGTCCATTTAATTTGTAACTCCTTTGGAAAACCTTGTCTAAAACTAAATTTTTTCAGAAAAAGACATGTTTGAGTAGGGTCCACTCATCACCACATACTCTACCATACCATTATGGAAACATGTATGAGTACTATACATCATTAAATCATCATAATTTCACTATAAATATGTTCTAGAAACTTAGGAAACAATTCTCTCAGACCACTATCTAGTTATGTGTTCAAACACACAAAAAGTAGTTTAGCTTAGTAAAATTCATTCATAAAAATGTGACAATGAAATTACCTTAGTATTTTTTAAAACCTTTTAGACTCAATGTATAAACATCCCTGAAATCCAAAAGGTCCCATTAAAAGCACACAATTCAGGGTGATCATTAGAAGGTGTAATTTGATTTGGAAATGACCTTCTTCTTGACCCTATTTCACCAAAACTATCATAACCTGCAAAATACACATCATGGAAACTTGAAAGTTTTCCCCACAACATCATGTAAAACCCTAATAACATATATAATAATAAAAATATCTCAATCATGTCTCCATATTTCCATCCCATCTCATTTGTATGACTATCCCTTGGGGTTTTGCATGTTTTAGGATAAGGTCAACTAAAAAACATCATAAATCACCATGAAACCTCTCCAAAAGGTCTTAAAATACCTATAATATATTTTTTAACATCCCTTCATGCATCCATGAGCTCACATGGATCCTCAAATCAACCTCATGCCTCTAAGCAGCTATACCTAGTATCGATAAGCACCTGAATCTTGGTATTCAACCTATACCTACACCCTTAAACTCCTATGAGTACCAAAAAACTCCCTAACCATGATCTCAAATATGCTACCCTACTTCTAAATCTACCAAGAAATTCATACCACCATGCTACATCACCTAGGCTAGCTAGGTCACCTAATTGGGCTTGCTAAACCAAGCCATTCTCACTGAATCAATTAATTCCATCATGTCAACACATGATACTCCATTTCACCATTATATTTAGCATCCTATGGATCTAATATATTACCATATTTTTCATTAATGGGATTTTACGTAAATTACAACACCTAGAACACAACATACCAACAATCTCCCCCTTTGTCATTGATGAAAAACCTCTTAAAATTATCCCCCTTTTTACATTAATGAAAAATAACACCTATACTTGCATGAACTTCACCTTTATAAGCTTCAGAGGATCTTCTTTTGGTTGGAAATATCAACCAAATTCTTAATTTTATCTCATAAACTTGTAATTTCACACAAAAAACTGATTTTGACCATTTGCTACAAAGGAAAGCATTGCAACAAACCTAGAACAAAAGTATATACCATGATATCATGCCAAAAATCATGAATTTATGACAAAAACACCATGATTACCTTTTCATAACCTGAGAAATTTAAATTTTGACTAGTTTCTTACACACCATGTCTTCTCATTACTCTTAGGACTGAAATCCCTAAGACAAACTTTCAGTACATTTTAGACCAATTTAAACAAGCCCTAGAAGCACATAAATCTTATGGTACACATCCTTATGGTTCCCCCTAGGCACATATCATCCAAATCTAGTAGAAAAACACACAAAAATATTATTACCTTGTCACCATGCTATGGAAGAGGCTCAAACACTTTGATCTGAACCTAAAGCTCTGTTTCATTCTTTTCATCCTTATTGTGACCCAATTCATTTTTCTTGACTCAAGAGATCATTTTATTCTTGAAATGATCCTGAATGTCAACATTTACCTTACCTTAGATACCTTTTAACCTTCTAGAACACCTTATAGAGAGGTAAATTATGCTTCTCCTGACTTCGAGATCTCTATACCCATGTAGCACATCAACTTATTTCTTTTACAGACTTGCAACACCTTGTCAAAAACATAGTCAACCCTCAAAAAGAAAGGAATCTACAAAAATAGATATTACACCATCCTTAATTCTACTCAAACAACTTCCATGATGTTGGTGCAAATTCTGAGTTTGCACACTTCGCCCTAATTTTCTATATCCATTTTTGGTCAAAAGAAATTATTTGCTCGAGTGGGTGATCTGCAACTCAGTTTTTTCTAGTTGAATGCTTTGAAAGTACTCACAATCTTGTCATTCTACCCTAAATTGAAACAAATTTCCAAGTTCCCCACTTCTGTGCCCTAATTTCTTCTTTCCCACGGGCTGTGTCATTTTTTCCATTGCCAAATCGTGTAAGAAACTCAGATTTGATTGAATTCCATTTATGTGCAAGTGAAATCCCAATCCCCTGGTTGAAACTAATGTCAAAACATGATTCAATTGGTTTAAAATCAAGAAATCTGTCCTTGTGAAAAAATTTGATTTCTAGGGCATCCCATGTATTTTTTTACATTTTGGCGGGCATATGGTTGTCATTTGCCCGTCAAATTAGTCATCGCAAAATTTTGGTGACGTGGCAAGATCCTATTGGCTGAGGATATGCAAGAGAATGTTATAACTTGTCACTTTTTAATTTTTGGCACAAGGAAAATTTTGGTCCATGGCCCCACATTGCTATAGTGATGTGCCTATGTGGCACAATTTGATTGGCTGGAGGATCAGCGGGTGGAGGAAGGACTTGGAAAATTTTATTGTTTGTTGCCTCAGATGCTAAGGTAAAATTTTAACCTGAAGACCCACCTCCAATGAGAAGTGGACACATGTCCAGGAAATTCAGCATGGAGGGGCGGGGTTTGTGAAATTTTTAAAGTTTTTAACTTCAAAATGTTAAAGTTAAAATTTGGACCCAAGGGCCTGCCTCCAATGAAAAGTGGACATGTGTCTAGGAAGGTCAAATGGAGTGGCAGGGACTTCAAAAAAAATTGTTGTTTTTGGGCTTAAAGTTACAAAGGAAAATTTTTGACCAAAGGCCCGTGTCTAATTAGAGGACACGTGTCAAAAATTTGGTGGAGGTTTGGAGCACAGAGAGAAAGTGGAAAAGTTTGCAAAATTTTGGTGAAAAATCTCGAAGTGAAAAATTGACCCATGGAAAATTTGGATGTGTCCCCCCATAGCCAATCAAGGGGTGACACGTGGCATTTACAAAAGGGGAAAAGGGAGAGAACGGGCCCGCAAAGGTTCTAGTGCTTGCGGAGGTTTGAAGGAAAAATTGGAGGGTCGGCTTCGCATTGAATGAGATACCACCACGTGGCAGGGGAGTGAGTGGGTGTTCGGGCCCATGGGGAATTGTGAGAAAAAGAAACTTTCTCCAAAACGTTGCAAAATTCATCAAATTGGCCTGCGGTTTTTGTGGGGCCCACCTAGGGACACGTGGCAGGTCCAGGGGGCACGCAGGGAAAATTTTCAAAATTTTCCAAAGGCATAAAAATAGTTTAAAATGCATTTTTTAAGATGCAGACCCACTCCAATCATGTTTGGACACGTGTACACCTTGTTCAAAGGGAAAAAAGGGGAATATCTTTGACACGTGGAGGGCTAAGATTAAAAGTTGATTTTTAAATCAACGGTTACTATGCATTTTCATTTCTTGTCGCGAGCTCCAAGAAGCTTGGAATTGTCATTTCTTCACCAAATCACATGAAATTTTATATGGTTTCACATCCCCTCAGCCTTCTAAATGCAATGGCATCATTTTTATGAGCTAATTCGGTGCCCTATGGTGTTTTTGATGAAATTTTTATTCAGGGCCGTGTAAAAAACATGAAAGGCAAAAATTAAAGTTGCTGAGGTGAAAAATGATGAAGTAAAAGGTGGAAAATGATTGCAAAAGTATGTTGGCATGTCTTAATGCCAAAAATGTGACCTTGGGATGGATAAGGACCTGAATTCATACAATATTTTAAAATGTTTTTGCATCCCTGGCATTTTATGAGTTGCTTTACAATTTGATGTCATTTTCATGAAATGGATAAGGTTTCTTATAACAAATTTGATCCCTAAGCATATTCTTTGCTTGGGATGCAAGGATCCAAGATAGCATGAGGTATAAAATGTACTTTTCAAGAATTTGTAAAGGGAGGAGACATAAGAGAGAAAAAGACTTAGAATTTTCAAGCAAAAGGCTGGAAGAAATCCATTTCTCTGGAGAGAAATGCCTGAGAACCAATTTTAATTCCATTTTATATCAGATTTCATCATCTTGAGTTGGTTTCGACTATAAATCCATCAACAGGCTCTCAGATTGTTCTTATAGCATTCCTCTACTAATGTATTTGATCAGACTTTGGATTATGTGGTGTTATGTCTTGGCAATTTTTGCATATACTTATGTCTCAGAATTTTTTCAATTTGTGTTTCTTGCTCATCTTGCAATCTTGTGTTTAGGATCTCTTTGATCATAAAAGGTCTCATTTCTTGTTGATGGTTTAATGGAATTTTCAATCTTATATTTAGAAAATATTTCATCTGATAGAAGATAAACAGATTTAAAATCATTTCACTTTCATTGAATAATGAGACTGTTTGTAAACCTTTAGGTGCACCTTAGGTCATGATTAAACAGGCATTCCTAGATACTTTGTTGGTATTTTGCTTCAAGATTTTGTGGCAGGTTATCAAAGGTTGTGTGGAAGAGTGAAGATCTGGGCCTCCATTTGTGCACATATCCTGGTTGAATGAGCATTTAAAACCCTTGGAAGCATCCCTGTTGTGTAGGTATTGAAAATTTCCTGCAAATGTTTTCAAAGAAGTTGGTAATTCCTAGCTAGACTTGTCTAAGCATCTCCCACAAAATTTCATTCAAACTAACTCATCCTTCCTATACTACCCCTGGATTTTCATTGTGTGTCAACAAAATAATACAATCCTTCCACAAAAATGCATAAAGCATATCAAGGTTTCATCATGTCTTTAGGAGTCCTAGCCTTGTTTTGAAAGCATTTCCATCATTTAGTAGTGACAACTCCTTTGAGTTTAGATAATGGATAATTGATCATGTTCTCCAAGGCCATCTCCCTTACTATGTGCAAAACACAAGGATATCTCCATCTCCTTTACCATACAAGGGCTGCAATATAGGTTCTGTTGCCTTGGTTTATAGGCACAACCTAAAACAGTGAGGGTTAGATCAAAACCCTTTTGAAGGTGCTATCCACTCCCTCAAATCTTGAATGCAAACAAGCATATAGGTGTGATCCTCAGCTACAAATGACATACAAACCATCTATCTATCCTTGAGTGTCTTATGCAAGTTCATGATGTTGTTCAAGTTATGAAGGAGATTAAATATTGATACCAACACCCAAGTGACGCCACTGCCGGGGAATTCTTTTAATTTCTTGGTGGTTTTGAAGTGTTTGAAAGGTTTGAGCATTTATGTGATCAATTATTTGAGCTATTACATTCTTGGGATATCATTTCATATTTCAGATCTACATGTTTTGGGTAAAAGTTTCAAAGCTCAGCTTGCTCTTCTCATTTACCAGCAGATTATATAATTTGGATGCATTGTTTTTGGTTGAATTGAGAAGAAGAAGATCTGATTTGTATACCCTTGCAAATTTTTTAGTCATAGCATACATTTGACAGAATATTTTAGTGATTTCTTGCAAAACTAAGGTGGAATTCCTTAGTGGTGACTCCATGTTGTTTGGATCTTGAAATACCAGTTGTCTTATACATCTTTGTCATTTGAAACTTGTTGCTTAAATCTGTCAAGCTGGAGGGAAGGAGATCTCTCTTCATCAAGGACTCTTGTAAGAAGTTGCTCACTGAATCAAGAAGCTCCAAACTAGAAGGAAGAAGAGTGTGGAAAGTGGTTGGTGATTTGGTTGCAAGAAAGGAGATCCCCATAGTTGAATTTTAAGGAGAGCAGCCTGTTATTGAAGATTATAATTCTTCTTCAATTAGATATGATTCAGGTAATCTTCTTACTGATTTTCATTCTCCATCAGGTGAGGGACCTTCTTGTGTATTTAAAAAACTTGCTCCTAAATCTGCTACTATGGTTTCTAAGTTTGCTAAAGTTTATCAAGAGAGAGAGCCTTTGGGGGGTTTTCATTTTAAAGATCACTCATCTATTCCAATTAGACCCATTACTACTCCTCACCAGCTTGTTTCACCTCCAAGATCATGCCCACCAAACAATATGGCTCAACCTAGACCTCCATTTTTTGTTAACACCTTTGGTCTTATAAATTTTGGAGGAATAGATGGTTATCCAAATGTTGTCCCACAAGATGTGAGAAATAGGTTACCAAAATTCCAAGGTAACAATGCCATTACCGGTGATCAGCATCTCAAACTGTTTGATAATATGATGGAATATTTTGAGATAGAATTTGAGGATGTATATATCAAGTTTTTTATCCATACACTTGAAGAAGATGATAGGGATTGGTACAAGGCTCTACCTGATAACTCTATTGATTCATGGACTGAGATGAAGAATGCATTTAGGTTGCAATATGGTGACATGACTGATCCTAGATTTCTTTTGTCTAAATTTGAAAATATCAAAAAGAACCCAAATGAGATAGTCCATGACTTCAATATAAGATTTAATAAAACATTGAGAAGGTTTCCTGTCATTTTGATGCCTTATGATGAATCTTGCTTGATCAAATATGTAGATGCATTTGATAAAAAGATAGCCTATTTATTACTTGAGAGACAAAAATCCTAAAAACTTGAGGCAAGCTTTCACCATGGCACTCCAAATTGAAAATAATATTAAAAATTGTTGGTAAACCACTTAAGAAGGATGGTGTGAAGCTGATAAACCCTGAGAAGCCTCAAGCTAGCAAGGGGGCTGATTTAGAAGATGTTAAAAATTTGGTAGGGGCTGTCAAAGAAATATCTTACAAACTAGCCCGGGCTGAGAAAGGTATTGGGAAAAGTTCACAAGGACAACAAAGAAATCAAAACCATGATATATTTTGCAATCATCCTAGGGGTGATAAAAGAAAATATGATAGAGGTAAAGAGCATGTTGGATCTACAAATAGACAACCCCAAGCGTGTGAAAATAGAGTGGTGCATGACCCTCTGACTGCAAGAGTTACTTTTGTTTAAGAAATTACTGAAATGGATTGGTGTGATAGATGTTTTCTTCCTCATCCTCCATGTGAAATGGACCAGCAAGATATTGATGATGATAATGAGGATGAAATGGATGATGACATTTGTATGATGGGCATCTCTTTAGACTCACAACAAATAGCAAAATCAATAGATGTGATAAGTACAAGGACTGTTGCAACCTTTTGGGATTACATAAAGAGGGTACCATTTCTTTCTCTTCCTCAAGATCATGATGTATATGTAGTTCAGGCCTTTGAAATTCCTAATATTGACTTTGAATATCTAAGGGATTTAATGATCAAGAAGTATGATGGTGGTATTCCTTCGGAGGAAGATAGACAATTGTCAATGAATGTTGTGGTTGGTCAAGAGAAAGAGTACAATACTAGAAGTAAAGTTGTTAGAGGAGCTGGTCCTCAAGCCAAGCCAAAGACACCCTTGCTCAAAAGCTTTCCCAAAGACAATATTATAAAAGAAACAATTGCCAATAACCCTACTATCCCATGCAAAAATATCAATCCTCTTCATGCCCAGGCTACCAAGAATACTTCTCCATCTGATGAACCTTCTTGTTTCCCTTCCAATGTTGTATTACCAAATAATGTTCCATTTGATATTGCCCAAGTATTGAGCCAAATTAAAGTGAGTGTTCCAATTATTGAATTGCTTAGAATTCCTGAGCATAAGAAGAGAGCATTTGAGTACTTAGGATTGAAAGAAGAAAAGATTACCCCAAGCAGAAATGTAAATGTTCTTGATACTCCTCTTCAAATTATTACTGGCCTTGAACCACCACCACCAATGGAAGATCTTGGAGAGGCACTTGAATTATATTTGGGGACATCCTTGGTTGATTCCCAATTGAATGTTGATCCATTTTCACAACTTTGATCATAAAAGATAGGTTTCTTCACAATTGCATGTTTGATTCCAGTGCATCATGTAATGTCATGCCACTAGAAGTCATGAATGAGTTGGATATCAAAGTGACAGAATCATATGGGAATTTTACAGCCATGGATTCAAGGGAAGTTCCGGTTGTTGGTTGTGTGAAGGGTTTAGTAGTGTAACTTGCAGCCTATCCGGGTAAGAATTTAAAACTTGATGTTGTAATTGTTGACTGCCCTGCCAAATGGGGTATGCTTTTGTCAAGAAAATGGGCTGCAAGTGTTGGTGGTAGTGTTCAAATGGACATGTATTTTTCCACCATTCCCATTTAGGGCAGCCTCGTCAAACTCTATGGTGAAAAGAAGATGTTACACTTGATTGAAGATCCCAAAAATGCTTCTTATGAAGTGTTGTTTGCTGATGTATATGTGGACAACTTCATTGGTTTTGCTTATGGAAAAGAGAACAAGATGGATAAATCAGAATGCCTTGGTATGGTAGGTTCTCCATTAACTTTGATATTTGATGGAGCTTGCTCCAAAATGGTGATGGTATAGTGTTGGTTTCTCCTAGTTTGGAAGAGTTTCCTTTTTCTTTCAAACTTAATTTTGAATGCACTAACAACATAGTTGAGTATGAAGCATTATTTTTGGGGTTAATAATTGCATGGAAGTATGGAGTAAAGGAAATTGTTGCCAAAGGAGACTCAGAGCTAGTTGTCAAACAAATAAGAAAACTGTATGCTACAAAAAATCAGCATATGAAACAATATAAGCATGTTGTTTGGGACTTGATTGAAATGTTTGATTCCTTTAACATTGTTTACCATTATAGAAGTCTTAATGTTGCTGCTAATAAGCTAGCTGTCCTTGGTTCTATATTTGACATTTGCACCATTTCACCTTTTTATGAATATAACATTGAAGTGCTAACAAGGCCAACTATCCCGGATAATGTGAAACATTGGAAAAAAAATTATAATGATGCCCAAATATTGAGATTCTTACAATGCCAAGGTGAGTTTGCTGGTTAAAATATTGATTAGGAACCAATGGTATTCATGAACATGAAGGTAGAGAAACTTTTTTTGACAAGGATATTATATAATTGAAGATAAACACCGTTCCCAAAGGTCTTGTTGCACTTGAATCCAATTTTAACAATGTTGATTGCATCATAAATAGAAAGATGTCTTATTTAAGGGATGTGGAAGAGCACAACTTGGGAACCAAGGATAAACCAAGGAAGATCTAGTTAGGCAGCCATCTCAGCAAAGAGGAAAAACAATCCTATGCCCAACTTTTAAAGAAGTGTCAAGACTACCTTGCCTGGTCTTATTCAGAGCTGAAGGCATATAGAGAAGATTTATTTCAGCATGAGATTCCTCTTGAGGCTAAGACTAAGCCATTTAGAAAAAGAAAAAGGCATATCAATCCACTTCTTTCTATGAAGAGTTGAAGAAATTGAGAGATGGTGGTATCATTCAGCCTACCAGATACTCATCCTGGGTGGCAAACCTTGTGCCAGTTAGAAAGAAGAATGGTGATATCAGAATTTGTGTGGATTTTAGGAATATAAATAAAGCATCTATGAAGGAAAATTACCCCTTTCCAAACATGGAGAATATGTTGCAGCTTGTAAAAGGTTCAGAGATGCTTTCTACTTTGGATGGTTTCTCCAGATACAATTAAGTAGTTGTCAAAGAATCAGAAAGACTTAAGACAACCTTCACTACTCCTTAGGGGACTTATGTTTTTATAAGGATGCCTTTTGGATTGATGAATGTTGGTGCTAATTTTCAAAGGGCAATAGATGTTTCCTTTGATGGTTATATCAATGAATTTATTGTAGTTTACCAAGATGATGTGACTGTTTTTTCAAGGCAGCGAGGAGACCATTTGAAACACCTAGAGAAGATGTTGATCAGATGTAGAGAGTATGGCATTTAACTTAATCCAAAGAAGTGTCATTTTGGTGTGCAAAAGACCAAGCTGTTAGGACATATTGTGCCTAAGGAAGGTGTTATGATAGACCCTAAGAGAGTAGAAGCAATCAATAAGGTGCCTATCCCAGAAACCAAGAAAGGTATCTAATATTTCTTTGGCCAAATCAATTTCATTAGAAGGCTTGTTTCCAATTTTGCTGAGCTAACTCTTCCAATCACAAGCATACTAAAAAAGGATCAAGTTATCAAGTGGGAGGAGGCTTCCATTCAATATTTTGAAGGAATAAAGGATGCACTTAAGCATGCACCTGTTTTGGCAGATCCAAACTATAAGAGGCCTTTCCAAATCTTTTCTTTTGCCTTTGAATTCACTATTGTTTTAGTTTTGTTGCAAAAGGATGAGAATGGAGCTGAGAGGCCTATTGCCTTCTTTAGTAAGGCTTTACAAGCAACTGAGTTGAAGTATACAATCATTGGAAAACAAACATTTGCATTGGTAAAAGCAACAAATATTTTCAGGCCCTACATTTTGAGTTCAAAGGTTGTTGCTTATGTCCCCCACACCATGGTTAAGGACATCTTATCAGACATGAAGATATCAAGCAATAGATGTAGATGGGTCAATAAATTACAAGAATATGATATGGATATCCAAACAAAAAAGTTGGTAAGAGGTTTGGGTCTTGCCAAGCTCATGGTTGAGAGAAATTTGCAAAATGTAGAAGTGAATCAGCTAGGGGAAGAAAGGGAAAATATTCTTAACAAATTGATGAGGTCTGAGTGGTACAAGGATGTGATTTTCTACCTTAGACACCTATGTTGTCCTAGTCACTTGAATAAAAATCAGAAAAGGGCCCTCAAGATGGCTTCTCAAAAATATATCATAGCAGACCTTGGGCTGGCTTGGAAGAACCTTGAAGGTATCCTCTTGAAATGCATAACTGAAGATGAAGCTCCCAAGTTGATTGCTAATTTCCATGGGGGAGTTTGTGGAGGATATTTTGTTACACAAGATTTTAAAGGCTGGTTATTGGTGGCCAGCTCTTTTTAAAGATGTAACATAGCTGGTTAGAAAGTGTTATAGTTTCCAACGTTTCTCTGGAAGACTGAAGGCTTCAGGATCCCTTCCTTTGCAGCTGGTATCAATTGAAGCTCCTTTCAAACAATGGGGAATGGATTTCATTGGTGAGATTTCAGATCCTTCTAGTGTCAGTCATAAATGGATCCTTGTAGCAACTGACTATTTTACAAAGTGGGTTGAGGTAATTCCATCTAGAAAGGCAACACACCAAGTGGTAATTGATTTCTTATTGAATCATATCATATGAAGATTTGGAGTTCTAGTTAAGATTGTATCTAATAATGCCATGTGTTTTAGAACCAAGCCTTTGATGGCAATGTGAAATGAATATGGGATAAATCTAACTTATTCTTCAAACTATAATTCACAAGGCAATGGACAAGCTGAGTTAAGTAACAAGAACTTACTCAAGATCATTAGAAGGA
This sequence comes from Taxus chinensis, assembly GCA_019776745.2. Lineage (NCBI taxonomy): Eukaryota > Viridiplantae > Streptophyta > Pinopsida > Cupressales > Taxaceae > Taxus > Taxus chinensis. Next base: position 416,647,781 of record CM034154.1, read on the forward strand.
CCTTGGAAATCAAAAAGAAGAAGTGGGGAGAGAAATTTAAACTTACAGTGTGAGCTGATAGAATAACTCCTAAAAGAGCAACTAGTAAGAGCCTGTTTGAATTGGTGTATGGAACTCAGGCTTTGTTGCCCTTACACCTGCAATTATCCACTTTTCAGTTTGCCCAACAGTTTGAAGATCAAGAACATGGCCCATATGAATCAAGGATCAATCAGATCATTGAGTTGGATGAAGAAAGGAGAGCCTCTCATCAAATGCATATCAGATTTAGAGAGAAATTGAAGAGGTTGTTTGATAAGAAGGTCACCCCTAGAGCCTTTAGTGTTGGAGATCTAGTTTTGCTATGGGATAGTAGGCATGAATACAAGGGTAAGCATGGTAAGTTTGATGCTCTATGGATGGGCCCTTATGACATTAATATTAGGATTGGAGAAAATACATTTTTTCTCAAGGATTTGGATGGGGATTTTTTGGAGCTTCCTGTTAATGGTAGAAATTTAAAACATTTCTTGGATTAAATCCCCATGTGAGGTGTGCACAAGTTGTACATTTTGTATAGTCCTTGTTTTTTATTTTTTTTTGCTGTTGTTAGCTCGTGGTTTGCCCTTTTATCCTTGGCAACCATTTTCTGGTCTAGTTTTCTCGATCTATTTTTGGTGAAATTTCTAGTTTTTGGGGTTGTTCTACATTTTTGACTCCTTGTCCAATGGATTTCTAGCACTTGGTCTACGTTTTGATCTTGTGGCACTCACTGAGAGTTCCCATCCCCAAGCAGGAGCCAATGTTGGTGTAAATTCTAAGTTTACACACTTTGTCCTAATTTTCTATATCCATTTTTAGTCAAAAACATTTTATTTGCTCGAGTGGGTGATCTGCAACTCATTTTTTCTAGTTGAATGCTTTGAAAGTACTCACAATCTTGTCATTTTGCCCTAAATTGAAACAAATTTCCAAGTTCCCCCCCCTTTTGTGCCCTAATTTCTTTTTTCCCATGGGCTGTGTCATTTTTTCCATTGCTAAATCATGCAAGAAACTCAGATTTGATCAAATTCCATTTATGTGCAAGTGAAATCTCAATCCCCTAGTCGAAACTAATGTTAAAACATGATTCAATTGGTTTAAAATCAAGAAATCTGTCCTCCTTGTGAAAAAATTTGATTTCTAGAGCATCCCATGTATTTTTTTACGTTTTGACGGGCATACGGGTGTCATTTGCTTGTTAAATTAGTCATTGCAAACTTTTTGTGACGTGGCAGGCTCCTATTGGCCAAGGATATATAGGAGAATGTTATAACTTGTCACTTTTTAATTTTTGGCACAAGTAAAATTTTGGTCTGTGGCCCTGCATTGCTATAGTGATGTGCCTACGTGGCACAATTTGATTGGCTGGAGGATTTGCGGGTGGAGGAAGGACTTGGAAAATTTTATTGTTTGTTGCCTCGGATGCTAAGGTAAAATTTTAACCTGAAGACCCGCCTCTAATGAGAAGTGGACACGTGTCTAGGAAATTCAGCATGGAGGGGTAGGGTTTGTGAAATTTTTGAAGTTTTTAACTTCAAAATGTTAAAGTTAAAATTTTGACCCAAGGGCCCACCTACAATGAAAAGTGGACATGTGTCTAGGAAGGTCAAATGGAGCAATGAGGACTTCGAATTTTTGTTTTGTTTTTGGGCTTAAAGTTATAAAGGAAAAATTTTGCCCAAAGGCCCATGTCCAATTAGAGGAGGACACGTGTCCAAAATTTGGTGGAGGTTTGGAGTGCGAAGAGAAAGTGGAAAATTTTGCAAAATTTTGGTGAAAAATTGACCCATGGAAAATTTGGAGGTGTCGCCCTGCAACCAATCAGGGGGTGACGCGTGGCATTTACAAAAGGGAAAAAGGGAGAGCGCAGACCCGCAAAGGTTTTAGTGCTCGCAAAGGTTTGAAGGAAAAATTGGATGGTCAGCTTCACATTGAATGAGATACCACCACCTGGAAAGGGAGTGAGAGGGTGTTTGGGCCTGTGGGGAATTATGAGAAAATTTTCCTTTTCTCAAAAAGGTTGCAAAATTCATAAAATTGGCCTGAGGTTTTTGTGGGGCCCACCTAAGGACACATGGCGAGTCCAGGAGGCATGCGGGGAAAATTTTCCAAAGGCATAAAAAGGGTTAAAAATACATTTTTTTTAAAATGGGGACCTACCCCACTAATGTTTAGACATGTTTTCACCTTTTCAAAAGGTAAAAAAGGGGAATATCTTTGACACGTGGAGGGCTAAGATTAAAAGTTGATTTTTAAATCAACGGTTGCTGTGCGTTTTCATTTCTTTCCGCCATTAGAGCTCCATGAAGCTTGGAATTGTCATTTCTTCACCAAATCACATGAAATTTTATATGGTTTTGCATCCCCTCAGCCTTATGAATGCAATGGCATCATTTTTATGAGCTAATTTGGTTCCTTATGGTTTTTTTGATGAAATTTTTATTCAGGCCTGTGTAAAAAAGGTGAAAGGAAAAAATTAAAGTTGCAGAGATGAAAAATGATGAAGTAAAAGGTGTAAAATGATTGCAAAAGCATGTTGGCATGTATGAATGCCAAAAATGTGACCCTAGGATGGATAAGGATCCGAATTCATACAATATTTTAAAATATTTGTGCATCCCTTGCATTTTACGAGTTGTTTTACAGTTTGATTTCATTTTCATGAAATGGATAAGGTTTCTTGTAACAAATGTGATCCCTAAGCATATTATTTGCTTGGGATGCAAAGATCCAAGCTGGCATGAGGTATAAAATGTAATTTTCAAGAATTTATAAAGGGAGGAGACAGAAGAGAGAAAAAGACTCAGAATTTTCAAGCAAAAGGCTGGAAGAAATCGATTTCTTTGGAGAGAAATGCCTGAGAGCCAATTTTAATTCCATTTTGTATCAGATTTCATCATCTTGAGTTGGTTTTAACTGTAAAGCCATCAACAGGCTCTAAGAATGTTCTTATAGCATTCCCCTCCTGATGTATTTGATCAAATTTTAGATTATGTGATGTTATGTCTTGGCAAATTTTGCATATACTTATGTCTCAGAATGTTTTCAATTTGTGTTTCTTGCTCATCTTGCAATATTGTGTTTAGGATCTCTTTGATCATACAAGGTCTCATTTCTTGTTGATGGTTTAATGGCATTTGCAATCTTATATTTAGAAGAGATTTCATCTGATAGAAGATAAACAGATTTAAAATCATTTCACTTTCCTTGAATAATGAGACTGTTTGTAAACCTTTGGGTGCACCTTAGGTCATGATTAAACAGGGATTCCTAGATACTTTGTTGGTATTTTCCTTCAAGCTTTTGTGGCAGGTTATCAAAGGTTGTGTGGAAGAGTGCAGATCTGGGCCTCCATTTGTGCACATATCCTGGTTGAATGAGCATTTAACACCCTTGGAAGCATACGTGTTGTGTAGGTATTGAAAATTTCCTGCAAAGGTTTTCAAAGAAGTTGGTAATTCCTAGCTAGACTTGTCTAAGCATCTCCCACAAAATTTCATTCGAACTAACTCATCCTACCTATACTACCCCTACATTTTCATTGTGTTTCAACAAAAGAATACAATCCTTCCAAAAAAATGCATAAAGCATATCAAGGTTTCATCATGTCTTTAGCAATCCTAGCCTTGTTTTGAAAGCATTTCCATCATTTAGTAGTGACAACTCCTTTGAGTTTAGATAATGGATAATTGATCATGTTCTCCAAGGCCATCTCCCTTACTATGTGCAAAACACAAGGGTATCTCCATCTCCTTTACCATATAAGGGCTGCAATATAGGTTCTCTTGCCTTGGTTGATAGGCACAACCTAAAACAATGACGGTTAGATCAAAACCCTTTTGAAGGTGCTATCCATTCCCTCAAATCTTGAATGCAAACAAGCAGATAAGTGTGCTCCCCAGCTACAAATGATATACAAACCATCTATCTATCCTTGAGTTACTTGTGCAAGTTCATGATGTTGTTCAAGTTATGAAGGAGATTAAATCTGGATACCAACACATGCCACCTTGCTCATAATTTTGAGCACAGGATCTTACTTTTCTTGCATTAATAAACTACCTCAGCCTTGTGGCATACATTTTTACCCCTATAACAATGAGTTTAACATGCTTTTGCAATCCATTATACTGCGAAATCCATTTATTCAGGTTTTCTCACATTTTTTGGCATCCTTATATATTTGTATTTATTCAAGATCTATATTTTATTTCCTTTAAAAAAATTATTAGTGGTGCTCCTGTCTCAAATTCTTCTTCAGACCTATAGATTATTATTACAGTCTAGAGGTCCCTATCACAAACTTGGTTTGCATAGGACTTGATAGATTCTAGTACATTTCAGTGTGATACTTTCCTTCACAACCTTTAAGGCATCTATAATTCCATTATAATTTCTTGAAATCTCATCACAAACCTTACCTTGTTGACTTCACAATCATGTTAACACTTTATCACACAAACATATCTACCTAGCCACTTAACACTTATCATCTTCCTTGACTTCATAATACTCTAACTGAGATAATTTTTGCATCTTCATAGTATTTCCTATAATTATAATGACACTAAAGTCTTCACAATCATGATTTAGGGAATGTAACTTGCCTTTTGAGCTCATATCAATCCATTTCATACCTTTAGGATGATATACAAACTTTACCCAAATATGTAGACTTCATTGATCACTTAGAAACTTTCTTGAAGCTATTGCATAGTCTTCTAAACTTAGAGAACACAATTACATTCCTCAATATTTTCTAAAATACTTGCATTAGTGTATTAATTTCTCCCACTGACTTTGTAAACTTCTTTAGGCCTGTAATAATCTTTCTCAGCTTTGGTAAACACTCTAACCTCATTTGCTTTCATGGTCTTGATAACCTCAGACCATATTCATATCCCTTCCACGAGAACCATACTAATGGTGCCATGAGCATGATTAAATTCCACATGAACCAAGATACAAAACATTCAAACCTTGAATCCTTCATATTAGACCATTGTAGCATTCAAATTTTCCCTCTGTTTTCTTCATCATTGATGCACAATTCTAAGTGTCATTACTTGATACTGATTGTCATCTTTATCAAGATATATTAAATGGCACAAAAAAATCCTTTTAAGATCAAATATATTGTAGAGGACCTCTATCACACTCTCTTTTCTTCACTTTTCCCTTACAGGCTACTAGCCCAATCTACATGCATTCCTTGGCATATATTTCAATAGAGATAGTTCCAGATTATAATAAATGAATTTTAGAGTACCCATTTCAGTTTTTTAAGCCTTCAAAGTTTGATGGCTTGAGATTATTGGAAATTCCACTTACCTTCAAAAACTTACTTCCCTAGTTAGGTCTTGGACTGTACTATACAATGTGTAAGCAAACTGTCAAACTTTTTGAGCTCCTGAAAACCTCTAACCCTCTAAAAACACTTAAATCCATCTTCTCATAACCTTTAGGTGACATATAAAGAGTTTTAAAACCTAAATTTAATGTCAAAGACATCAAATTCTTATTATTTGTAAAACCCTAAGGAGGGTTTCTTACTTAGCCTGAGAAAGGTATTTTCTTCACAATTTACCTTGTAATGATCTTCAATGCTTAAAATATCCTTTATTAGATTTGTGCAGCCATATACAACCCTATAAACTTGACAATAAGATCATTATTAACCTTGAATGACCATGATATCTCAATGCCATAATGTTCTTCCTTGTTGGTCACTGAAACTTCCATACCATACTTTTTCATGAAACCAGTTCATCTAGTGGCAGAAACCAATCCTTCAGTCATTGACACTATAATGATCAACACTCATCTTTGAATCACCATTAGAACTTGAGAAACTAAGACTACATAATTTTTTCACAAGAGAGGATGATTCTTTGGCTTTCTAAGACATGTCACCATTCATTTTGATCTTCAAATTTAGACTTTAGATGAATAAACATGCCCTTACTCTACTCCTTCTCACTTTAACTATGTGATCACAACCAAATTTGATCTGAGACACAAATTGCTTAGAAATCCCATACATAGTCTTAAGATCATTTATTGTTAGCTGAGGGACATTCCTTTGCAATCCACAAGCTTTATATAACTCTTAATTTCCTTCATACATCTTCCATGAAGCACAAAAGTACTCAAAACTAATATAGTATGTCTCAATCAGACTCAACTAATTGAAAACCTTTACATTTCATGAGAAATTATGAAAAACCTTACTACAAATTGCATAACAACTAGACCATGACTCATGAGTAGGTACTTATATAGACCAATGACACATCACTCAATTTGTAGACCCTTAGCTCACCTTTTGAAAAAACATACATACCTAAAACCCAAATACCAGAGCACTATTTCCAAGATATCTTTTAGATTCAGAGATCATATTTGGAAATCTATACAATGACCACCTTAAACTTAAGAACATATCATGTCAGACCTTTATTAAGCCTCTAAGACACAAATTTTATTATCACTTCAACTTAGGACATAATATACCTTTTAAAAACTAACATGACCAAAAACCTCAAGGACTTACTACATGCATTTTTCACAATAGGACTCTATGACAGACTGTGATGACACTAGATATAAACATATAGTTAGCTAGGTAAATATACACCATAAACTTATATAGACTACACATCCACAAATATCCCTTTGAACAACAATGACTACTCAATAATAGATCCAATACATACCTTGAGCACTTTAGAGAAATCATTATTTAACCTAGTCATCTCTCCCTTTCTTCAATACTTAATATGAACCATTATACCTCTAAAAATCCTAGTAAAGGTATGGCACATCTTGATCAATATAGAAGAGAGACCTAAAGAGGTCCCAAGCCCTCTTAAATATCTATGAATTACTCTTTTCATCTTGTTTTTTATCATCATTTAGTGACACACCTTGTCTTTCATAAAAATTACCTCTAAGTGAGCCATAATTGGCCCTCCTAGTTTCCCATGACCTGATTGGCCTTCTATCCTGAACATTATCACTTTGATAGTTCCTTTTCTTTTAAGCCAATAACAATTCCTGGCAATATGTCCAAACTTATTACAATTAAAACACACAAGTAAACTCTATCCTTTATAGCCCTCATCTTGACTAGATGGATCATACAGACCAAATCTCAAAACATGTCCTCTTTCATGGAAATTATAGCACACTACATTATTATCTTGTTCACTCCTATTATCCCTCCAAGGGTGATAATCTCTAGAAATCCTTCTACACTCCTTTTCCATATGACAAATACCATTACAAGTGAAGAAATAACCATTAAACTATCTCTCATACCTTGAAGCATTGGGCTACCTAATTGATTTTGTCTTCACGTTGTCTTTTGTGGAGTTTACCTTCATTCTATCCTTTTTTCATGGTAATTCATCCTTCTTGCTTACAATAATGTCATTTTTCATCTTCTCCTTGCATTTGAGATCATAAATAAACTCCAAACCTACTTTGTGACCTGTTGATCTTTGTTTGCTAAGATCTTTAGAACTTTTCTCAAATTTCTGAAAGAACATTGTCTTATTACTAGCATCTAGAAACTCTACCCTCAAAAACTCTATATCCTCTTCATATTTGGTGTATATTTTATTTTTATCTTGTAAACTTGAAACTAGGAACTTTACCTTTTCTTCTAAAACCCTGATTGACTCATTGAGCTTGCTAGATTCAGACCCATGCCTTTCTTGTAGATCATGAATCTTATTTTCATACTCTTTGATTTGAGAATTCAGATTCTTGTTATTATTTTCAGCATGCCTTAGCTCATTTTGAATGCATTCTAAATCATCTTCAACATCATATTCTTCTTCCTCATAATATCTATTGAAACTTGATATGAAATCACCTAAGAATGAAAAACCATCACTAGTAGATCTCATGACATCTTTATTCATGAACAATACCTCATTTCCAATATCTTCATGATAAGATTCAGAATCAGAAATTGAAACACCACTACTAGCATCAAACAAGTAAACCTCTTCCTTTTTATAAAATATCTTATTTTTTATAAAACTTCTTACTCTTATCATATTTGTTATACTTCTTATCATGATCTCTATCATGCTCACGACCATCATGATATTCCTTCTTTTGATTATGAGGACAATTGATAGTAGAATTTCATACTTTACCACATTTGAAACATTTATAAGGAAGTATACCTTTGTATTTTCCATAGCCAGCCCTCAATATTATAGAAAGCATCACAAATAGTTCTTCATCTTCAAACTTAGCAGCATCTTCAACCTCCTTGGTATTCTTTCCCTTAGTATTCATTTTAGATATGAAATAAACCTCTTTATTAGTTGGCTTTTAATCAATAATCCTCATTTCATATGTAGTCAAAGTCCCATGTAACTCATTCATATTCAATGTAGTCAAATCCTTGGCTTCTTCAATACCAAAAAATTTGGAATCAAATTTCAAAGTTAGGAATCTCAAAACCTTTTGGACTATATCTTCTTCTTTCACCTCTTCTCCTCATCATTAATTTTTTAATCCTTCAAACCGATTTCTAAAATTTTACATTTTATCAATTTTTACCTTTGTGTCTCCTTCATACAAGACCTAAAAATTCTCACATGATTTTTTTTTTTTTAATTTGCAATGCATTACCTTTACCATCTTAGATTATTCTAGACTACACAAGATAACATTCAAATACTTTGAATAGTCACTACATGCCTTCTTGTCCGCATTAGTAGTTTAAGGTGTAGTTTTTAGAAGCACAATGGAATGAGATGGGGTGAATCAATCCTTACAAAAATTTTAACTCATATTTCATCTTTACATATATAATTACTCATAAACATTCAACCATTCATTTATGTGTGCATTCAAAAAAAAATCACATGTGTAAGATCCATAAATAATATTATAAACACAAGACACAAGATATAAGTGAGAAACCCTCAAGGGGAAGAAAACCAATTGAAACACAATATTATATTGATATTTTTCTTAATTTAGTTAGGCACCAACCCTGCAAGGAGCACCAACCCCTAATTTAGTAGAGCACCAACCCTACAAGAAGCACCAACTCCACAAGGAGGATACATTCCCCCAAGATGATAAAGGATAAAATCCACCACCTTATGATGTTCAATTATCTGATTTTTTCTGTCACAACTGACAAATATCTCTAATTCAGCTCACACTTCTTGAATCAAACCCTATGTGGAAAATCTTCACATAACAAGCTCTTCAATCACTTCTCAAACCTTAAAATACTTGCACACATGATTACTAATCCTCCTCAACCTGTAGAACACTTGATTAAACCTCATTTAATTCTCCAACACTTTCAAATAACTGACACCTAGGTTTCTCAACTTGCACATACATGTAACTAGCTTGCAAACACCCAAAACTATGCTTTTATATGCTCCTAATGATTTAAAACTCAAGAAAAACCTTTTTCCCTCATTTGGATAAACCCATACATCAAGGAAACATCCAAAAATTTAATTATAATAGTCGCAAGTGACCCAATTAGGATGCCTAACTAAAAACCTCATTATATGTGCTAAAAATGGCTCAAAATCCCATGGGCACAATCTTAAAAATTCCCTTACATAAAAACCATACATATTCATGACCCATAAACCATTACACATTATTAAAATATCATATAACATTCATACATGGTTGCAATTTATCTCAACCAATCAAATTATTTCATTTAATGGGCCCAATGCTCTTTGTACTAGTCAAAACTGTTGTTTCCTACACCCTTCAATACCCTAAAAACTTCATTATGTCAAATAATATTGTGTACTAATACAAACCATTATATGTGACCATTCAATAGAAATCGAAGAACCTTTAGAAAATTTCTAAGTAATTTATAAGACTTGAATCAACCACATTATCAAACCGTAAATACTTTTTTCTTCACAAAATCAACCTGCCAAAAAATGTGTTTCCAAAGGTTGGCTCATAAAAATATTTATAAAAACATTCAATATATAAAAATGGATTAATTTGATGACCAATTAATCCCTATTAATTTATAGGTGATAGAAAGGATGATCTGATCCATCTAATACTTCAAACATCTCTAAACTTGCACGAAAACACATTATGTTCTGCACTGGAAAAACTATTCTTGTCAAAAGAATGACCTGGAAACCATGTCAATTCACCTCATCATGAGTAAAATATCATATTAATATAAATATATCTGAATATTATTTCTAACACATTTTTAATCACCTCAAAATTCAACCTATAGATAAAAATATAGCCATTTCACTGAACCTTGCTTTTTAAGGCCTCAAAACTGCCCTTTGACCAATCAACCTAAATGGACCTCAAATGACCATGTACCTACATGAAATTTTTCTAATACCTCCATGTAAATCAATATCATCTCACATACATTTTATATCATCAATTTAGCACATACTACTTTTGGACAACCTTGTCACAAAACCTTCTTATTCAGAAACTGACCTGTTTGAGTGGGGCCCGCTCATCATCATGAACTCAATGATAATTTTTTGGAAATATAAAACATAAAATCCTTAATTTTTATCAAGAAATAAAAAATGGCCCACTATACCTATTCTTTTGTAGATTGGTCCTAGCTAGAGTTTAACTAGGGTTTTAAACCACTTTACCTTCTTAACATTCATTCATAATAAAATGATGATCAAATGACCTAATTATTTTTGTGAAACCTTATAAACTCACCATAGAAACATCCCTAAAATAAAAAATTTCCCGTGAAAATCACATAATTCACAATGAGAATTAGAAGTTCAAATTCGAGCTAGATTTTTACTTGTTCTTGACTCTATCTCACATAAACTATCCTAACTTGCAAAATTATCATCCTCGCAACCTGAATTTTTTCTCAAAGCATCATGAAACACCCTAATAAAATTTATAATCATCATAATTTCAATACCATACCTAAAACTCTCCATCCTGTCTCATTTGCATAGACTCACCTTAAGGATTCTCACTGCAAATGCTGGGTCAACTGAAAGAATGCAATAAATCATCATGAAACCTATGAAAATGACCCAAAAATACCTGATATGCCTTGATATACATGTATGAAATATTCCATGATCTCATATATCTCTAAACCACATTGTCACACCTCCAAGCAAACATACATGCTCCCAATGAACACTTGTAACATAGCCAAATACATGTATCTACACCATACCACTACTATGAGTGCCCAAAAAACCTTCAAACCTATTATCCCTCATTTCAACATTATTCTCAAGTATCCAAGAATATCCTACCTCTATGCAACATCACTTAGGCACCTGTATAGGCTTGCAAGAGGAAAAACACCTCATTGAATCTCACTGTACCAACACAAACACATTTGAATCATCATGTTAGCATCATTTAAATCATAATAATATCCTAATACAACATAAAATTTATCATTAATTTGTATTTTCATCAATGAAAACACCTAATAGGACCACATGCCAACAATCTCCCCCCTTCTCATTGATGGAAAACACCCTGAACTTCTCCCCCTTTTTACATTAATGACAAAGGCATACCTATAGAAGCATATTATTCACCTAAATCAGCTTCATGACATCATTATTTGGTTAAAAACATCAACCAAAGGTCTCAAAATAGCTCCTCGACCTTGAATTTTTGCCTTTATTTGAGGAAAGCAAACACCCTGCTCCCCATGGGATAAGAAACTACAACATATTAACATCATCAATGAAAAAGAGATAAGCAAAATCCTACCTTATTTAGAGAAAATACATCATTCTCGACCTTCTAGACATGTAAAACAAGCATTTTTTCTCATCTACCATGTTTTATGCTTCATGGAGACACTGTAACAGGCCAACAATGTCATGAAATAGTATATTAAAGCATTACTTCACCTTTCTTGATCATACAACATCATTTCTAAGCATAGATTTATCACAATAGTGCAGTAACTTTCTCTTCATACCTCATTATGACTAGGAGCCCTGAACAATCCTTTTAGTGTATTTAGAACCAAATTTGAAGCTCTCCCCATCTTCATTCACCTCATACTTTAGCAAATTATCACTCCCACTAGATTAAATAACACCATTTCTAGTAGAGAGACTCAAGAACAAGCAACTTACCTTGCAAGCTTGGCAAAAAAACATCTTGAGAAATATAGCTCTACCCTAAACACCTTTTTTAGTCATGAACACTCATATTTGACTAAAATATACCAATTTTGATCTTTTCATACACAAGCAATTGAAAGCATACCTTATGATCCATGAGAGGATCATCTTCACCTTCTAGAGTGTCCATATAAGCTTCCCTTGTCATGAAAATCATCATACTCATCTGAGAAACATTTTTATCTCTGAGAACATCTTTTTTTATTATTGTATCTTTGTCTAACTCCAAACTACCAACATTCCACCAAGAAAAACATCAATAGACCAAGAAAATGTCTCTTTTTAGCTTTATTGCACACTTAAACACTTCCATGGAGTAACCATATATTCCCCCCTTGACTTTATTAGGATCAATATACTTTGAATAACATATACATACATGTAGGAACACGTTTCAACACTATAGAAAACTCTCACAACTCAGAGACACCATGTCAAGCAAATTTTCCACGAGTTAAGTAATTTATACACCATAATGACTTCTTCATTCAAGTATCTCCTTGACAACACACAATGTCTTGATTACAAAATCATACATGTTGAAATAATTACATTTTTCCCTTTCATTGTCACTATAACCTCTACGCGGTCATTTTTTGTGTTGAGATCCATAAGGAAACTTTCACAGAATCACTATCTCCAAGATCATCTTTCATTGACTTCCAAGATATAAATGTGTCTTTACACATACCCAATCTTGATACTAATATAATAATCCACCAAAATTGATACAAAAAACTTTCATACATCATAGCATGTAGATGCATGTTTTACTTCAACATAGTTCACCATAGATATGAATTCTCAACATTATGCTATAGTATATAACCATATGAGTATTCCAACACACTTTTCACTACCAAGGAAACTCTAAGAATCAACCAAAAACCTTTGTACCTATACCTAACTTCATGTAACACTAAGCATAGACTAGGATCATCTAATTCACTGTCACGGTCCATTAGCCCTGATGTACATACAAATTTTGATGTGTACACAGTTACAGAACCTTATCACCCTGATGTAGACACACCTTTTGAGTATGAATTCACTCCTTCAAGCCTTGAAAACTCACCTTAAATGGATAATACCTAGATTACAATAGTTCATCATCTCAATTAGGTCTCTTTAGTACCAACATGGTTAACTCACACTCTGTAATAAAAATAAGAGAAATTATGTATTTTAATGACTTGAAACCACATGTATCATTTGTTGTAACATGTTTATATGATATGTACAAGTTTTTTAGCATTAGACACTATCATTTACCACTTCATATCTTAGTTTCCAGCTATATCACTTACCATCACTGTGAAAACATAGTCTAAGGAAGAGAACATTCTAAACTCATCAATTTCAACTTTTATGACCTCAAACATGGATCCTTTATGCTGAAAATGACCCCTTAAATATTTGAGAACTTAAATTAATGTCTAGAATCATAATCATTCAAGAACATTCTTGTAACCTCCATTATTTCACTTATTGCACCACTGATTTGGAGATACCTATGTCATAGTTCACCTCTTGAACCATTATATTGATTAAGTTATCACTTGATCACACCATTTTCTTTTCAAAGCTTCTACAACAATCTTAGAGTGATATGACACATGCATTAAATACCTTCACCTGTTGAGAGTCAAGCACTGACATCTTTAGATAGAAAAATCATATAAGTTGAGATGTAATATAACCATTTTCAATACATACACATTTATAGCTTCAAGATCATAAATGACCATGAGAAACACTTGTCGAGACCTTTTATACTTTATGACAATGCATAATTCATCAACATTCAGACCCAAAAACTTCTCACATACCACAATCACCATCTATAATGCACTAATTTGCATACTAAAATTTTGGATTATACCACATGGGTTCATAAAGGCTATCACACTCTTTCAAAAATCTCAAGAAGACTCATGAGCACAAATATAAAACTTAGACATACCACACACCATGAAGATGCAAACACATAATTTAAGGACTTCTTACATGCACTACTAAGAGACCCAAGACTGATATCAAAACTTTTACTTAAGATTCATCATTATGTACAAACAAGAATACAAACAATGGCATAACTAGACCACATGAAGGAGGCACACATTGAATCAGGTAGCTCCCCCTCTCCTAAATGTTTCATATGCATTGATATACCTTCAAGAAGCATAGTGAAGGTATATATTAACCATGAAGACCTAAAATAAGGTCTTGAAGAGGTCTCGAGCCTTCTTGGGTACCTGTAAAACTCCTTCATCCTCTCTTTTATATTCTGAGCACCGTGAAAAAATTACCCTTTCACAGATATCTACACTTGCACACACACCATGGTATCCTCTAGGTTCCCAAGTCCTTCTAGGACCATTTTAATACACTCTAATTCTTTGAACACCATAGGATTTCACTCTAGGACATGAATAACTTATTATTTGACTTCAGTAATCTTGAAAGAAGTCCTTTTCCACATGACTAAATTTTTATATTCGTAACATACCATTGTGTTTCTCTTCTTTAGCTCATATGCATGCCTAGATAAGTCATTCATATAATCACTAGCAACATGAACTATCTTGTTGCACTTGAGTAATACAACTTTCTTAGCATGGTCATCTCCAATATCTCTCCAGAGCTGATTTTCTCTAAGATCTCTTCTACACTCCTCAGCTCTATGAACAAAATGCATTACATGTATAACAAAAACCATTAAAGGATCTTTCATACCTTGAGGCATTAGGTTGCCTAACTTTATTGATTTTCTCAATGTTCTTGACTTGAAGCTCCTTCTTTCCTTATTTGGTGCTATGCTCTCCCACTTCCTTACATGAAACCATGTTTCCTTTTTCAACCTTGATGATATCGACTTAATGTTTGAATCCTAAACCAGTCTTGTCACTCGAAGCCTTCTGAATGTTCAAGAGATCATCTAGATATTTGGTACTTTCTTCAAACTTTTGATAGTTCTTCATCTTTCTTACAACATTTTTGAGTTCCTTCTTGAGAGCTATCACCTCCTCTTCTTTGGATTATAGATTAAGATTCATGTTTCTCATTTTTAACACAAGCCTTCTAACTGATTCTTCAAGTTTTTCAAAAATTGTCCAATGTTTTCCTTCAAGCTCTTGTATTTTTGCTTCATATTCTTTGACCTGAGATGCCAACTTATTATTATTTTCAACATGTTCAAGTTCATATTTCACATATGCCAACTCAAACCTTAAACCATCATATTATCCTTCTTATTATTTGTAGGAATCAGGTGAAATATCTCACCAAAGAGTAGAGCCACCACTAGAGGATCTCATCACAAACATCATTGTGATCAAATTAAAACTCTGAATCAAATCTATCTACTTAACTACTTGCATCATATTCCTCTTTCTTAGTATTGAGGCTCTTCTTATTCTTCTTCATAAATTCATTCTTCTTGAACCCTTTCTTCTTGTTGTCAAATTTTTTATTTTTCTTCTCATCGTCACTATAATGTTCATCATTTATTTTATTATCATGTCTATGAGGACACTTGGTAGAAAAATGACCAACTTTACCACATGTAAAGCATTTAAAAGGGAGTTTACTTTTGTACTTACCAGTCCCAAGTGTCATTGTTATAGGAAACATGGAAAAAAGATCTTCATCATCAAGCTCTAAGGTAGTATCTTCAAATTTTTTCCTTTTTTACTTAGTCATATTCTCCATTTTGAAGGTTATATCCTTCTTAGTAGATTTATAATCCATTACCCTCATCTAATAGTTTTTCAAAGTACCATGTAACTCATCCATATTCAGCTTAGTTACATCATTTACTTCCTCTATAGCAGATAATTTTGAGTCAAATTTTGGAGTTAAGGATCTCAACACTTTTTGATCAACTACTTCCTCTTTTAGATATTCTCCTAACCATTTCATACTATTGAAAATCTTGTCAACTCTAAGAAGATATATTGAAATAGACTCATCATCCCTCATCTTAAGAGATTCAAACTCATTGCTAAAATTTTGAAGTGTAGCAATCCTTACCTTTGAGTCACCTTCATAGAGAACTTGCCATTTTCCCCAAGCTTCATGTTGGCGAGAAAAAAATTTTAGGGAAAAATTGGTGGTTATCTTGCCAACTCTCTATGAGTCTAAGTCCCTCTACTTAACTAGTGCAGTTTTCTTACATGCATGCATGAGTAAAAAGTGAGTTTTATCCTGGTGGCCTTTCTGCTAGGGATCCAACAAGGACACTCCACTGACCCAATGGAAAAACCTTGCATATTTTTGCAAGAGAGAAATTTCCTAGGAAAGTGGGAAAGGGAGTGAGAAAGTTAGAAAAAAGAAAAACTAATGCTGCAAGTAAAAAATTAGACACTTGCATACATCATCCAGAAATATTATTACATGCACTTGAATTTAGAAGAAAAAAATCTACATAATGGCTCTAGAAAAGTGAGATAGTTCTAGAACTTATTATCACCATTATTGTGCCATTTTCATATCAGATGGTTCATGTTTCTGGCTCATAGTGATGAGATCAGAATAGGAACAACTCATGACTTTGGAAAAACACTAGGTATCCTACAGCCACAAAAAATCCATTGGGGAATATCTGATCTTTAATATTATTATGGTCTCTAACTGTCATGCGAGTTCTTAGGTCATCAAAGTCCATGTAAAAGACATTGTTGTATTCTATATTGTACTCGTAGGAAAAGAGTTGCAGAATATTCTGTCCCGCGAAATTCTACTTCATGTTTTCCCTAGAATAAAAAATTACTATTTTTTGTAAGTATGAAAGAGAAACTCCCTCGAACCTCAACTGGATGTTACAACATTGATTTCCTCTTCTCTCTTCGTTCCTCTCTCCTTCTAGATCAAATTTCTATTTTTATCAGGTGCTTTTGGGACCACATACTATGTTTATTAAGTGTGAAAAAATTCTTGTTCTGATGATTTCTCAGTTTCAATGCACCTCCAATGTCTTCATCTCCTTCGCAAGTTCTTCTGTTGCTAACTTTTCTAAAAGAATATTCCTATATGCAGAAGACCTACTATTTTTATAAAGTGGGATTCTAGAGGCTAGATTTATTCAAAAATAATAATTTTGATATGAATTATTTCTTAATATCACCCCTCTGAAATTTTAAACCTACACGCTTAATAGTGCAGGAGATTTTAAACTTTCAATTTTTGGACCTATCAGTGTTTCTGGATGCGACAGCCATTAATGGACCTCAAAATTATAGTTATGTTTTTCTCCTCCATTCATGAAAAAAAATTATATTTCAGATTTGTTTTTTTTATTCTAGTGCTTCACGTGAAATACTACTTCAATCCGAAAAACGGTTTGATAGGAAATTCAATTTTTCTTCGTTAAGCTGAAAAGAAGATTTATTTGTTCTGAATGATTGGTTACATGAGAGGAGAGTTTGAAAGTATTTTTTGATGGTCTTGGATAGAGGAAAAAATAGAAAAAAAAATGGTTCATTTCTTCATGCACTAGTTTGTAATATTTCTATTAATTTTTTGTTTTGCGACAATGAAGATTTTCATTGTTTTCTTCTTCGTTGTTCCTCATTTCTCATTCTTAACTTAATGAAAAATCCTTCTAAGACCTGTGTATCTCCATGGGAAAGATATTTCACTACCTTGGTTGAGTTGGTCTAAGATTTTGTAATTATGAAGTGATGGTAGAAGATTTCAGAGGAAGTATGAAGATATGGTTGTGCACGGGAGTGTAAGAAGTTAGAAGCGGGAAGCAGGTAAATATTTAAAAATTTAAAATCATGTACAAAGAGGGTTGGGCACATTTTATTTTTCCTGACATCCCTCACCTCAAAGTTACATGAGGGACATCAATTTCCATGCTAATCAAGAAGATGACACATGGCATCGATCTGACGATAGGGAGTGAGTGCTCAAAAATCAACTTTAAAGCACCGAGGGGCTAGAAGCGAGTCACATGGGTGACCAAAAATATATCTTAGAGGGCTAGGCACATTTTTTAGGGTTTTATGTCCCTAACCTATGAGGGACATGAGGGAAATAAAATTCCACGGTGGTCTCAGAGCTGACACATGGCAGAGATCCGACGACAGGGGATTTGAGCTCTAAATTACACTTGGGGGCTGAACTGGCAATCCTGATGGTTGCATGGGGTTCCAGAGGTCACATGGAAGGCTGGGTACATTTTTCCCAAGTTTGATGTCCCTGAACCTTAGAGACTTTGGGGACATAAAATCCTGCCAGGTTCCTGGACCTGACACATGTCCTCCCAAAATTTGGCTAACTCCCGAACTCGCTCCAAGAGGACAATTTGTGACAATGATAACTTGATATCCTGATGGACGTTTTCAGAAAATATTTATATGATCTTGACTAGAAATGGAATTTTTAATCCAACTATGGGGATCTCGTGTCTTGATTCTTTCATTTGTTCCCTCAAAAAGTGGATTTTTTATTTGGCACTCCACCTATGCCTAAGAAAAATTGTCTACAGACCTAATGCACCAAAGTGTTGTGAAAAATATGATTTCTCCATCATCTAGGGATTAGAATTATCTTTCTGGATATATTTTTTTGCTCCTAACTATATTCAAATCTCTGGGAATCATCTTCTAAAGCTCAGCAGCTATTTTGGCATGTGTACTAACTAGGGTAGTGACCCCTAATTTTGGCGAAACTACCCCAACTTCTCTAAGCTTTTCTAAAATCTTCCCAAATCATTTCCATGCTTTCACAAGACTTTTGAATCACTTCCACGTCCACTTAGGATCTTCTTCTCTACTCCATGGGGTTTCTCTAGCCCTAGGAAGACTAGTGATAGCCCTTCCCACAACTGCTTGTAGCTTGCAAATGAACTCGTAAAATCACCTAGGGGGAATGAATGGACTTTTCTAAATAACCTAGGGGATGATATAACATTATTCAGGAGATCATTTGGAATGGATAGATGGACATGGGGTTTCTTGGAATGGTAGGACCTGAAAAAATTAACACAGGGGTATAGTTGTCATGCTCGAAATTTTTTGATTTCCTTGTTGCACATTTGCATGAAAACAACTGGATCTAGCTTGGGGACATGACATGGAATGATTGCACAAAATACATGACATGAGGAATCCAGAATCTCCATTTTAGACCATATGATCCATCAATGAGTGCCTTATCCATTGGGCCCTGCAAAGTCATGTATAATTTATAAGAGAGAAAAATGACGAAGAAGGAAACACACACACACACACACACAAAAAAAAACACGCGACACACAACATAATGGGAAAAACACATAGAAATCACCTATTGTATAAGGCGAGGGACAACCCACCTTCACTGATGATACATTTTCAGGTATTTCCCACTGTAAGGAAATTCAAACGACGTTCCATCCAAATATGAGAGTATAAAAATGTTCTCACTGTAAGCTTTATGAAGCTAGAATGGGCTGAGCCATAATGAATCTAACTTTCCATGGTTTCCTTTTGGTTCCCTTCTCTTGTACCATAACAGGATGAAGTCTCTAATTTTGAACTCGCTCGCTTTGGATTTCTTGTCAAAAATCTTCTTTACTTTTAACAGATGCTCTTTAATATGGTCCACCACTTGGAGTCTATTTTCTTCCAACTTCTCAAGAAAGAGGATCCTCTTGTCAATGGAATCCTTGTAATATCCATCCTCTATTCCTTGTAACAAATTGAGAGCAGACATCTCAATCATGATGATAATTTTTGCTTCGACCCCATACAATAGTTGGAATGGTGACATACCTAATGTCTTCTTGGGAGTGATCCTATCCACCCAAAATTTATCATACAACTTATTGTGCTAATTCCTTTTATTTTCATCTACAATTTTGTGAATGATGGTTACAATGTTCCTACTTCTTGATTCGGCCTGTCTATTTCCCTATGGATAGTAATCTGATGAATGATATAAAGATAATTTTTAGCCATAGAAAAACTCATTCAACTCCCTTGAAGATAAATAGGTAGAATTGCCTACTAAAATCTTATGTGGTACTCCAAAACGTACTATGATATTATCCTTGACGAAGTTACATAGTGTTTTGGTGTTGGCTTGCTTGGCCAGAATGGCTTCCACCCATTTGGTGAAGTATTTTTTTGATGTGAGCATATAGGTGTGCCCCGTGCTTTAGTGATGATTCAGAACACCGATGAAATCTATTCCCCACTACTGAAATGGTTCTTTAATAACAAATTGCATGAGCGATAGTGCAACAAGTTGTGGTCTCCCAATGAATTGTTAGCATGCTTCACATTTGTAAACCCATTCCTAAGTTTCTGCAAAGAGGGTGGGCCAATAATACCTTCCTCAGAGGATCTTGTGTGTAGTGACCATTGTTGAGAAATGTCCACCACACACTTGGTCACGGTATGCTTTAAGAATTTTTTCTTGTTGTTATTTATCTACACACCTAAGGAAGTATCCATCCAGACCTCTCTTGTAAATTATGTGATTCCAGATTACAAACTTTATTTCCTTCAAGTTGAGTGTTCTCATTTTCTTGTAATTAAGATGAGAAGGGCATTCTCTATAAATTAAGTGATAGGAAATATCAGCATACCACTCATCAGTAGTGGTTACAAAGAGAACCTATGGATTATTTTCGAAACAAGTTAAACAAGCACAATTTTCTTCACCATGTTGAGATTTGAGTGTTTCATCTTCAACAATCAACCTACACAAACTGTTTCCCCTTACCATATTGGAGGGTCAAATTTCCAATTCATATTCTTGAGTCTTTGCAATCTAATTTCCTCTTTTACCTCCTGGATCATGTTGTGTCAAGATGGACTTGATTTCACTTTCAGGTACCATCACCACCATATGAGAGTTAAGGATGTAAAACTTGATATTTTTTACAGCCTTGACCACTGGATAGGCATGCTTCTTCAATTGGTTGTAGTTTATTTCATGCTTTTTCAAAGGATAACTCATTAAATCAATAGGTTCTTCCATTCCTTCATCATTCTTTTAAACAAGAATGGTAGAGAGGGTATGTTCTGATACATAACAATACATGATGAATTATTTTTTAAAATATGGAGACATAAGGGTTAAAGCCTTAACAATGGATTTTTTATATCTTCAAACATTTCCTTCCCTTCATTATTCCATTTGAATTTTTATTGTGGTTTCATCATGGTGGTGATGTGCTTTGTCAATTTAGCAAACTTAGGAACAAAGCGAAGAAGAAAATTAACCTTTCTGAAGAAGGAATGAACTCCTTTCTTGTTTATGGATAATGATAGTGTTTGAATAGCTCATACTATCTCATGATCAATATGTTCTGCATGTTTATGCACAATGTTCCCTAGTAACTTTCCTTCCATAACTCTGAAAATGCAGTTTTTTAGGTTTAGTGATATGTCATGTTTTCTACACCTTGCAAGTAACTATTCTAAGTGATGGATATGATCTCCCCTATTCTTTGAAAACATAGTGAGATCATCAAGATATATGAAAATGTAATGTTTTAAATATTTTAATGCCAAATCCATTTCCCTTTGAAATGTATCTCTTGCATTGATTAGGTTGAAAGGTATTCTGTTGTAGGAAAAAGTTCCCCAAGGTGTTGTGAAGGCTATCTTGGTGTGATCTGCCTCTGCCACTTTGATTTGATTGTACCTTGAGAATCCATCAAGCAATGAAAGTATTTTAGATCCAGTGATTTCTTGAAAAATGTGGTCCATGATAGGGAGAGGATAATTGTCTTTCAGTGATGTCTGGTTTAAGTTGTGGAAATCTACACATATTCTTATTTCACCATTATTCTTCTGCACCAACACAATGTTGGCCACCCCTGTTGAATGATGGATGAGAAATATAATCCTTGCATTAAGTATCTTCATTACCTCCTCTTTGATGGTATCAAAAATATTTGGGTTATATGGCCTTTTTTTTCCTGAATGGATTGGCATCCTACTTTAAGGGAATTGAGTCATTCATTTCCTTCGGTTGGAAGGATTTGAGTTCACTATAAGAGTAGGCCAAAAGATTTGAATATTTCTTCAGTAACACAAAAAAAATTATCTTATTTTTGGGTGAGAAAATTTTTCCAATATTGACCATCGTTGGCTCCTCCGTAGTGCCGATGTTTTCCTTATAAAAACTAGCTGGGAATCTAGAAGATTGTTTTTCTTTTTCTTGAATGAATATATCATGTTTATCAAAGAGGTCTTCTAAAGAAAATATGCCTTTGCAAATCTTGTTTCCTTTCAATTTGATCACTCCTTCTTCATCAATCCCTTCAATTCCTTCTTTCTCTTCTTCGAATACTGCTTCTCGGTGTGGATTTTCACTTCCTTCAAAGAAGAGATTATTGAAATTATCCCTTTATTCCAAAAATTCTAGAATTTGGCTATCATCATTAAAGACATTCCAATGATTTGTATTATCTAGTACACTAGGCCTAAATACCATTTCAATGGTCATCTTGTCTTTACCAAAAGAAGGATGAGGTGTCACTAGGGAATCCGAAACTATAAGAGAATTATCATTTTCAATATTTTCTCTTGGGATAGATTCGATGGAAAATGCATCAAAAGATTCAATGTAGTCTCATACTCTGTTTCTATAATGTTGGAGTCTTGTATTTTTCACCTGATATTTTTGTCAGACTTTCTTTACTATCACCTCGGCATCACCTCAGCATCTATTTTTATTGATTCCCATGTCTTATACCATGCCCACGCCTAAGAAGAGATATTCATATTTTTTTGTGTTATATGTATTATCAAATTGCAGCTTGTAGGAAAATGGGTGTAATTCATCAGAAGGAGAGTACCACACCACGCCTGCTCTCGAACCTACACTATAATGAGTACCATCAAATTCCATTGTCCAAACTTGATCTTCTTCCTCCTTCATAAGAAGTGGAAAATTATCATCTTTTTCTAATGTGAGGAAGTAGTTTCCTAACCCACTATCTTGAAAGAGAATGTTTTCCTTTGGATGATCATACTTTCATACTATGAACTTCATCTACCTTACTTGCAGCAACTTCTTCATCTTTCCTTTCACTAGAATAGCTGTGGATGACCAATCCATTTTTATTTCTCTACCCAAGTCTCTATAGAAACTTTGAGTCAGTAGCATGCCAAAGGATGTTGGGATGTCTGCTACTAGGATGGTTAAATGAACATTTTTATCTATAAAATTAGATAATTCTACATGTGCATCTTTGATTCTTCCAACCAACGACACTTGTTTCAATTTCATTAAATATCAGGTGTCATTTTCATGGGTCAAGGTGAGGCCTAGAGCATTTATAACTTTGACGGGCATCACATTATTTGAGGCTCTAGAATCTATGATGAAATTATTTAGTTAGAAGCTTTTAATGAGGAGTGACAGGTAGAAAGGTTCAAGCTTGTTGGTTTTAGAGGCAATGAGGTTATAGGATTATCACCACGGACTACATCAATGAACCTATCAAATTAAGTAGGGTGATTTTTTAGGTATTCTATTTCTATGAGCTTAACTTTAGTTTTGATTGTGTATTCCAAAAATTCAAATGGGGTTATGGTAGGCAAGGATGAGGTTCTGAGAATGATAGAATATTTACATGGTGAATGCTTTGTTACTTTGGGGTGTGAATTTTCCTTCACGGGTGTAGTAACTGGCTTGGAAGGAGATGAGGATGTAGGTTTTGATAGAACCTTAGATGTTTTTACAGGAACAAAATTTTAAGGAGAATTATTTTTAGTAACTTTTGAGTTGGGAGAAGGACTGGGTGACTTACTTGGTGTGGCAGCATGATCCTTACTAACCAGTGGGTCTACTTTTTCTTTAGCTGAATCCATAAAAGGTGATAGTGGTGATCCTCTACTAATGATTTTATTTTGTGGAACCTCTGCAAGAGAATATTTTTCCTTCTTCTTGTCCTTTACTACAATTGTTGAGGATGGAGCACCTTTCTTGGACTGTGCTTGAGTGAAAATTGTGCATGAGAAACTTGGAGCTTATTCATCATCATCATCTTCATCATGAATGTACTCAGTTAGGTCATTGTGCATATCACCATCAACTTCCTCAACCTCAAGATAGTTGTCATCATCCCCCGCATTTTCTTCTTCAGGCTCTTGAATTTCCATTTGCTCCTCTGGTTCTTTAGTTTTATAGGCAGCAGTGATTGTTGGTGCTTTGATAGAAAGTTGGTGAGGAGGAGCAATCCTTGGTATTTTGGGAGGATGTGGTTTCCTTAGAGTGTTCCACATTATGATTTTGGAGAGTTGTTTCTTCAAGGAAAATAAGTCATTTACCATTTTTTTAAACATTGGGTCTGTGGTGAATGAGCTTGAATTCTAGCCTTTTTGCTTTCCATTTGGGCCTTTCACTTTACCAAACATGATTAGATCATAATTGGTTTCTATTGCATGGTCCTAAGATTCCCTCAATGTTCTTGGTGGGGTTATTCTAAAGAAGAAACCTACTTCTGATGGCAAGGCACTGATGAAGAATCTCTTCAAATTATTTTCAGGAGGCACCACATCTTCATGGATTATTCTTATCACTCTATTATATCTTGTTATGAAGTCTCTCATTGATTTGGAGGTTTCTTTCTTCATTTGTACCAATTGGACCAAGAGATGCTGACAGTCTTTCATGTTCTTTAACCTATGTTTGAATGCACTTCTAATATCTTCCCAATAGGTGACAAACCCCAAGGGTAGCATGTAGAACCATTCAGAAACTTTTTCTTGGAGTGACTCCATAAAGAGAAGGACTACCATATCTTCATCCTCAATGTCCAATACACCACAAGCGGTGATAAATGTTGCTACATGTTCTTCGGGGAGTTAAGAACCATCCCCTATAAATTTTGGAAAGTTTATTCTTGGGCCTTTTGGTAGCTCATGAAGTGGTTGAGCAAGGGCGAGTGTGTGTGTGCTTCCACCCCATGGTACATTAGTCTTATGGACCTCATGATCATGATCCCCCATTATGTGTCTGTTTCTAGCTTCTAGCCTCTCTAAGGTTGTGGCTTCTACTACTGCTCTTGCATCTGCCTTAGGTTGAAGTCTTTTAATTTCTTCAAGCTAAGCTCGTATTTCCTCTTATGTTATTGCTTCTCTTTCTCTAATTTATTCTTCGATCTCTATGTCAATGAAATCTTCAAGATTCTTGGTTATGTATAGAAATTCACCATCCAAAGGATTGGCAACACTTAGGTTCCCAACATGGTTAGTTGCTTGATGAAAGGGAGACCTTTGAATATGATTAGATATTTTCTTCTTTAAAGCTCTTCAAAAGTGGGGTCATTTTTTCATCCTTGTCTCTCTTGTTGGGTGTATCTTCTATCCACCATCTTTGAAATCTATACTCTTCTTTGCGGTGTTGGAATTTGTCTTAGCCTTTCCAATTCAACAACATGCTCCTCTTCAAGGTCAAGAATTCTTGTGGAAATGAAGTAGTGGTTGACACTTAACTTGTTATGCCAGATATCTTCTCTCAAATTTGAAGTAATATCCTCTTATATGCGGAAGAGAAATTCAAGTCTTTCAATAGGAGGATTACCCAGAATAGCCATGGTTTGTAGACATGAGGGTCATATAGCTATTCAAATTCCAGAAATTTCTTTTTTGAATTTTGAATTTTCTAAAAAAAAAAAAATTCTGACCTTCTGGTCATATGCAGGTGTAGATGCTGCTAAATATTCCCCATGGTAGGCACAAAAAACTATTGGTGAGAAAATTTGTCAGGGAAAATTGGTGGTTATCTTGCCAATTCTCTGGGATTCTAAGTCCCTCTACTTAACTGGTGGAGTTTTCGTACGTGCATGCACGAGTAAAAAGTGATTTTAATCTTGTGGCCTTTCAGCTAGGGATCCAATAGGTCCACTCCACTGACCCGTTGAAAAAATCTTGTATATGTTTGTAAGAGAGAAATTTGCTAGGAAAGTGGGGAAGGGAGTGAAAAACTTAGAAAAAAGAAAAACTGATGCTGCAAGTAGAAAATTAGAGACTTGTATGCATCATCCATAAATTTTATTACATGCACTTGAATTTAGAAGAAAACAAATTTGCATAGTGGCAACAAGACCAAATAGCGTTTAATGAGCACAAAGTACCACTAAACTCCTCACTAAAAAAGGATGAAATTTCTTCTTCCTTTATTGAAGCTCAAGTAGAAATTGTACATAACATAGAAATAGAAGACATTATTGAGTAGGGAAAATGGAAGAAAATTATTATCTCTTTTCTCTCTTCACAAGGATATCTCTCTCATGAATTCACAAAAAAATAGCTCTAATATCTAAGAAGTCTCATAAGGTGTCTAAGAAGAAGTAGGAAGTTTAAGAAGAAGCTCAAATGAGGAAATTGTTACAATTTATAGAAGAAGAGGCAACTCTTAATATTCCTGGTGACTTTTCAAATACTTTAATGTGACTTTAGACTATTCATATTCCACTTGAATATTTAAGTCCCTTTTATAAAAATAAGGTGACTTAAAGTTTACATTATGTTTTTAAATTTACCTAAAGTTATATTAAAAATTTCAAACCTCAATACAAAAATATAACATTGATGAGAGAGAGCGTTGGGTGAGAAGAGAAGAGAGAGAAAAAAGAGGAAGAAGAATTACGTAGAAGGATGAGCTGTTATAGTGGATTTGATCTCACTCCCTAACTGATTTCCACTTCATGCTCCTGAGAAGGCCTCTATTCCTCCAAGTTCTTTGCTGAAATGAGCAGTTGTAGGTTCCATCTTTTTAGAATGAGTAATGTGAACACAACTCAAGGTATATGTCCATCCATTAGTCACATTGTTTATGTCTTTGCACTTCCCAAACCATGATGAATGTTTCTCTATGATAAGTGCAATGGAGGCCCAAATCTCTGAGAGGAAGTCAAGGGTATCCTTAGTGAAGGAAAATGGGTTATCTACATATTTCTTGATGTATTCTTCAAATGGACTAATCAACTCATCAACAGTTCTATCCTTGCTCATTGCAGGTACTCCAAGTTTTTGAATTTTTTGATTTACACTATCCTGCAATTTGTATGCTCTTTCCTCGTTCTCCTCCAACTCTGTGATGGCTCGATTGATTACCTCAAACCTGATTTCTAAGGCCCTTACCCATACATGTGACAAGTCTTTTGAGTGAGTTTCAAAGATATTCCTAGCGATGTGGGAATGTAACGTTGAATGAGTAAAAGCAACCTCCAAATGAGATGCATCATTTGATATCTTACACCTAAGTACCCCGAGAGAGATAGGAAATGGAATCAACTTCTTCCTCCTTCTTCTAAGATTGTTATTCAATTGAATGATCTTGAGCTAGCGAGGAGGTAGACCAAGTAAGAATTCATGTGGAACTTCTTTGTCATAGGTACTTGGAGCAATTGCAGAAGGAGGTTATCATTGATGATCTGCCTCAAGTTGATTCTTTGTTTTACTTCTGTCAACATCAAGATGAAAAGGCTCATCCAGTCTTGGAAGTATCTTATGCTTGATTCACCCATTAATCTACTGAGAAGAATGATGACATCCAAATACCCTTCTCAGAACTCACACCTTAGAAGGTTCTTGGGCATCCTTGTGGGATTTCTCCTTGTTTTTAACCATGACCCAAGCACAACCCCTTACATGTATGCATCCATCATTTCCCAATTGTGCAAGGCCCTATCTTTTGAGATGAAGACAATGATGGGTGATGTCGGTATATACAGATAAAGTGAGATGGTTCTCAGGTTGATGACCACCATTGCTGTGCCATTTTCAGCTTGGATGGTTTGTGTTTTAGGATCATAGTGATGAGAGTAGGCTAGGAACAACTCATGACTCTAAACAAACACTAGGTTCCTTATGGTAGCGAACAAGCCACTGGTGAATATCTGATCTTGTTGACTAGATTTTCTACATAGATGAAAATCTAGGAAGTCATGACATAAAACTCCCTCATTTACTGGTGAGGCTCCCATGTAATATTTTGTCAGTTATGTTTTCTAGTATCTATCTACTGATATCACTTTAACTATGTAGCTCATGAACCATAGCTAGACAGTTTTGTAGCAAGTAAGCAATCGTTAAAGAAAGGAAAAATCTACAAAAGAGGAAAATTATAGGAAATAGGAAGAAATGAGAGAAGATGTGCAACCCAATCAATAGTTCATAGAGTTGATCGTATGCACATAGATTAAAACAAATACATCATGAAATACAGAATTTGAAGCAAAGGAAACTTTCAGATCTAGATCTAGAAATAAATACGAGACAAATGCACCATTGACAAAAAGTTCTCCAAAAATCTCTTCTCTATTCCTCTTCTTGAATAAATCTATCAAGGGTCTCGGCTTAAAATTTGGAACACAAGAATGCTGATTACAAATTTTGATTCTTTAATCCATAGGTTCTTCCTCTATTTATAGTGTATAAAGGGAAATTACAAATATGAAGCTTTAAATGAATTCCCGCATGTAAAATCTATTAAAAGAGAAACAACTAGCAATATTCCTCTTGGAATTCCTCTTTGCATGACATGCATGATTTATAAATGAAGAATAGAACCTTCTATTTTGCATGTCTACCACCCATTTCCAAGTAATTGACTTCTTCAAGTAACGAATTTTAAACCAATCACTTATGTTTTATAATTTAATTGATCGCTTAATTACTTTGTCGGAGAAAATAAGAGAAAGAAGAAGAAAGAGGAAAAGAAATTAGAAGAAAGCTGCAACACTTCCAGTCTTGTTCTTTTTCCATATTTTTCATATGGTTAACTCTTTTGCCTTTGATTCTCACCAAACTAGATCTGGAAGCTATGAATGAATGTGATTTTCTTGCGGGTATTTCCTTTTACCTATCTTCCCTTCTATCCTTGAAGCTTTTGTAATTCTTCTTCAGTACATGCACCAGTGTCATGTTTGGTGTGAATAATTCAAACAAAACTCATCATTTTTATTTTTTAATTGCATATGAGCAATTTTAAATTCTGAAAAGCACTCTGGGTGAATGCAAATACAAGTAAATTCAATGAAGGCTTCAAATGGAATGTTGGGAGCATATGCACAAGATCATGGAAGGAATTTTCCATGCACTGACTTCTACACATGTTGCGTTAGAAACAAGAGGATGAACTACTACCGGAAGCCTTTGTAATTATGATATCTGGATCTGTCAATTAAATCAGTGATAGGTTCAGGGCCTATGTCTGTATCATTGACTTCAACAAATATGGAAGCTATGCATGATTCTGTTGATATTTATCTTTCATCATGCTTCAACATGGCTGGAACAATCTTTGTCTGAACTCTTTGTCTTTTATTCTACCAGAATCCCTTGCAATTGGATCCATTTGTGCAAATCAAGCAACTTATTCAGATTCGAAAGATATATTCAAAGTACCTGAAATTGATTTGATCACCTGTGATGAATACCTATAGTTTTATTTAGACAAAGATGGATTCCATGGCACAAATACTTGATTTTTATCACCAAAATCTACATATAAAGTCTTCTACCCTAAAATTTGAGGTCTTGCTTGCATGCAAAGCAAAACAAAATACTATTTAATTCCCTAAAGCACTTATACCAACATGCAGATAATTATCATAGCGATAATCAAGCCATTCCAACCCTAGGCACCAAACCTTGAAGCTCCCTAGCAATGAAAAACACTCTTTAATGTAAAAAATTCCTTCCTTTGGCACCAAAACTTGTTTATGCTGCAATCATTTTCAAAAATAATTAATTGCTTCTTCATTATGGAATCCCATGCTTATATAATCCTCAGCATACTATTTTTAATAATTTCCCTTCCTATTTCTGACAATTTAATTAATAAACAATCATGTTTATTCCCCCAAATTGGACGCCCAATTATGCATGTTGCAGGTTGCTTTTAAATAAATTATTTTATTTATTTTTAGCATGCATCCTTGACTTCTCCTTAGCTTTTCCACTTGCATTGACTTTCCTTCTATTTATGGCACCAAAATTGGGTGAATAAACCATTAATAAATATTATTAATTACATTTTTATTCACCCAAGGTGGGTCACATTTTTAGCAAGGGTAATTTCCAAAACTAGGAAGTAAACTTTGATGGGAATTTCTACCCTACACTACAGTTCCAAAAATCCCCTTTTTCACTTAAGGTGATTGGCTTTCATAATGCAATTTTTTACCCTGCAAGATAGGTAAGGAATTCCAGCCAGTACTTTAAGTGATTTTTATTTTATAATGGGAATTCTTACCCTGAAAGGCAAGTAATAAATTCCCACATACCTGCCACCTCTAATATTCCCACTGCAACTTAAGTGACTTTGACTTCATGGGAAAAAGTACCCTGCAAGGCAAGTGAGAAATTCCTGCTTGGCTACCACCTCTAATTTTCCCATTGCAGCTTTAGTGACTTTGACTTCATGGCGAAAAGTACCCTGTAAGGTAGGTAAGAAATTCCCACCTTCCTACCACTACCAAAAATCCCATTGCATCTTACACTCATTAATTCCAAAAAATGTGACTTTTCTGGGAGAGGCTTTTTGTGCATGGCTTCATCTTTTTGGTCAGAAGTTTGCATTTTGAGGTTGATTCCTTCTGGTGTTACATCAGTAGATGATCTATAGATGCTTTAGGAAATTAAACAAACTATAGTGTACAAAGAATAGACCTAGGAAAATTTCACAGAGAAACTACAGAGAAAACCAGAGAAAAACACAAGAAATAAATAAAAGCAAAAAAATTTCCAGAAGTTACACACAATGCCCTGAATTCATTCTTGGTGAAAATCTTACTGAGATGAGTGAATAGTGGCATGTAAAACTTCAACATGATTCAACTGGAGCACAATTTACTTCAAACGGGGTATTGTTTATTTAATAAATAATTAAATAAAAATTTCCGATAGACAAAAATTGGTGGAGGGATAAAATGAGTTTCGGCATTTGGGTATTTGTCAAAATTGGATCATATGATTCACTGGGAATATCTTAACATAATACCAACATATTTTGGAAATTAAAACATGAAAATACCTATTATTTTTAAAAATAATGAAATTTTTTCTAATGGGTAGTCTCATATTTAAGGGTAAAATTTGGAGACACCAGATCTTCAATCTTCTTCTGGTCTCTAGTTGTCATACAAGTTCTTAGGTCATTTAGGTCCATGTTTAAGACATTGTTGTCTTCTATCTCATACTCACAGGTAAAGGGATGTGCTAGCTTCTATCACGTCCACTTCTGCTTCATGTTTTCCCTAGAATAACAACTTACTATTTTTAGTAAGTATGAAAGAGAAACTCTCTCGAACCTCAATTGGATGTTGCGACTCTAATTTCCTCTTCTCCATGAATTCCTCTCTCCTTATGAATCAACTTTCTATTTTTATCAGGTGCTCATGGGGCCACATAATATTTTCATTAAGTGCCAAAAATTCCCATTCCAATGAGTTCTCAGCTACATTCAACCCTCTAATGTCTCTATCTCCTTCACAAGTTCTTCTATTGCTGACTTTCCCAAAATAGCAGTCCCCTATGCAGAAGACCTATTTTTTTTATAAAGTGGGATTCTAGAGGTCATATTGACATGGAATGAAGTTTTACGATATGGGTTTTTTTCCCAATATCGCCCCTCTGAAATTTTAGACCTACCCGCTTAATAGTCCAGGAGATTTTAAACTTTCAAATTTTGGACCTAGCAGTATTTTTGGACACAGTAGCCATTAATGGACCTCAAAATTACAGGTCTGTTTTACTCCTCTATTCACAAAAAAAATTATATTTCTGATATAATTTTTTCTTCTGGTGCTTCACGTGAAATTTTACTTCAATCTGACAAACAGATTAATGGGAAATTTAATTTTTCCTTCATTGAGTCGGAAAGGAGATTTCTTTGTTATGAATGATTTGTTGCATGAGAGGAGAGTTTGAAAGTATTTTTTTGATGGTATTGTATAGAGGAAAAAATAGAAAAAAAAGGTTCATTTCTTTGTGCACTAGGTTGCAATATTTTTATGAAATTTCGTTTTATGGCTATGAAGATTTTCATTGTTTTCTTCTTCGTTGTTCTTCATTTTTCCTTCTTAACTTGATGAAAAATTCTTCTAATACCTGTGTATCTACATGGGAAATGTATTTCAGTTCCTTGGTTTATTTGATCTAATAATTTTCAATGGCGGAGTGATGGTAGAAGGTTGCAGAGGAAGTATGGAGATATGGTTGTGCATGAGAGTGTAAGAAGTTAGAAGCGGGAAGTAGGTAGATATTTAAAATTTTAAAATCATGCACAGAGAGGGCTAGGCGCATTTTCTTGTCCCTGATGTCCCTCACCTCAAAGGGACATGGGGGAAATCAATTTCCATGGTAAGAAATAATATAACACATGGCATCGATCTGACGGCACAGAGCGAGTTCTCCAAAATCATCTTTAAAGCACTGAGGGGCTGGAAGCGGTTCACATGGGTGACCAAAAATATCTCCTAAAGGGTTGGGCACATTTTTCAAAGTTTGATGTCCCTGACCTATGAGGGATGTGAGGAACATAAAATTCCATGGTGGTCCCAGAAGTGACACATGACAGAGATCCGACGGTAGGGTATTTGAGCTCGAAATTACACCCAGGGGTTAAATTAGCATTCTTGGTGATTGCATGGGGTTCCATAGGTCACATGGGGACTGGGAAATGTTTTTCAAGGTTGATTTACCTAACCCTTATGGATTTCAGGGACACAAAATCCCTCTAGGATCCTAGAACTAACACATGTCCTCCCAAAATTTGGTGAACTCCCAAACTTGCTCCAAGAGGACAACTTCTGACGATGCTAACTCGAGCTCCCGATGGACTTTTTTGGAAAACATTTATATGATCCTGAGTGGAAATGGAATTTTGAATCCAATGGTGGGGTTATAATATCTTTATTCTTTCATTTTTTCCCTAATATATTGGATTTTTTATTTGGTACTCCACTTGTGCCTAGGAAAAACTTCCTACATACCTAATGCGACAAAGTGTTGTGAAAAATATTATTTTTCCATCATGTAGGTCTTGTAATTATCTTTCTGAATATGTTTTTTTTCTCCTAAATCCATCCAGAGCTCTCAAAATCACCTTTCAAAGCTCAGCGGTTGTTTTGGGCTGTGTACTAACTAGACCTGTGAACCCTAATTTTGGTGAAACTACCCCAACTTCTCCGAGCTCTTCCAAAATATTCCCGAATCATTCCCATGATGTCCCAAGACCTTTGAATCACCTCTACATCCATTTAGGATCTTATTATCCTCTCTATGGGGTTGTTCCAGCCCTAGGAAGGCCAATGATAGCCCTTCTCACAACTTAGGCCAATGATAGCTTGCAAATGAACTCCTAAAATCACCTAGGGGGAGTGAATGGACTTTCCTAAATCACCTAAGGGGATGATATAACTTATTTTGGAGATAATTTGTACTACCTAGATGGACTTGGGATGTCTTGGAATGGTAGGACCTGAAAACATTAACACAGGGGTATAGTTTTCATGCTCAGAAATTATTGATTTCCTTATTGCCCATTTGCATGACAACACTTCCTTTGCAGATTTGTAATGCATCACTTCTCCCATTTCATATTCTCCATGGACACTTATAATGGAATTAAATTCTCTTGATTTATTAGTGTATTCATTCTTTTGTTCATCAGTAAGTGAGGAGGTGGAAGGAGGAGTATAACCACTCTCCACAACATCCCAAACATCAAACCCTTGAGCCATGATTTAGGATTTAATTCTCAATATTCATAAACTATAATTAACTCCATGAAACAATGGTTCCTTTCCAATCACTGTGCTCCTCACCATATTGTGCTTCAAGGATATCCTTTCAAGATATAAAACTTCTACAAAAGGACCAGCTATGATACCAATTATTAGAAGCACAATGATCTGAGAGGTGAGGGTGAATCATTCCTTACAAAACTTTAAATTCAAATTTCATATTTTCATATACAATTACTCGTAAACATTCAACCATTCATTTATGTGTGCATTCAACAAACAATCACATATGCAAGATCTATAAACAAGATCATCAACACAAGACAAAAGATATAAGTGAGAAACCCTCAAGGGGAAGAAAACCAATTGAAACACAATATTATATTGATATTTTTCTTAATTTAGTTAGACACCAACCCTGCAAGGAGCATCAACCCCTAGTTTAGTAGAGCACTAACCCTACAAGGAGCATCAACCCCTAATTTAGTGAAGCACCAACTCCACAAGGAGGATACAACCACCAAAGATGATAAAAAATCTACAAAACCACATTATGATGTTAATACATCTTATTTTTTTCTTCCAAAACTGATGGAGGTCTCTAATTCATCTCACACTTCTTCAATCAAACCCTAGGTGGCCAATATTCACATAACAATCTCTTCAATCACTTCTCAAACCTTCAAATACTTGCACACATGCTTACGAATCCTCAACATACAACACACTTTATTAAAACTCAATTCATGATCCAAAACCTGAAAATCACTCACACCTAGGTCATTCAACTTGCACACATACAACTAGATTGTAAAAAGCACCCAAAACTATGCTTTTATAAGCTCTTCATGATTTCAAACTCAATAAAAAAATATTTACCTCCTTTTTCTCATCACATACATTAATTAAACATGAAAAAATTTAATTACAATAGTCACATGTTTCCCAAGTAGGTCTTCCTAGCTAAAAACCTCAATTGCATGTGCTAAACATGGCTTAAAACCACATGAGCATAATCTTAAAAATGCCCTTACATAAAACCCATACATATTCATGACCCATAAACCCTTAAACATGATTAAAATATCATTTAACATCCAAAAATGGTCTCAATTTATCTCAACCAATCAAATTATTTCATTTAATGGTCCCAGTGCTCTTTGTACTTGTCAGAATTGTTGTTTCCTACACCCTTCAGTACCCTGGAAACTTCATTATGCCACCAAATATCTTTTACTAATACAAACCATTACATGTGACCACTCAATGGAAATTTAAGAACATTTATAACACTTTTAATAAATTTATAAGTCTTGAATCAACCACATTGTTAAACCACATCTATTTTTGGCTTCACCAAATCAACCTACCAAAAATGTTGCTTCCAAATGTTAGCTCATAAAACCATTTATAAAAAAATTAAATTCCTAAAAAATGGATTCAATGGATGCTAAATTAATCTCTATTCACTTTCCAAGTGATAGAAATCATGATCCAATCCATCTCATGCTTTAAATAGCTCCAAACTTCCACCAAAACACATCCTTTTCTATAATAGCAAAACTCCTTCTATCCAAATAATGACCTAGAAACCATGTAAAATGACCTTATCATGAGTAAAAAATCATATCACTGGAAATGTATTTGAATCTTCTTTCCAAAAAAAATTTAATCACCCCAAAATTCAACTTGTAGCTCAAGATATAGCCATCTCACTTAACCCTAATTTTTAAGGCCTCAAAACTACCATTTGACTAGTCAACCTGAATGGACCTCAAATGACCATGTACCTACATGAATATTTCATAAAACCACCATAATATTAATATCAGATCACATGCATTCCATATCATGAATTTATCACATACCTCCTAGGGAAAACCTTGTCCCAAAACATTCTTCTTCAAAAATTGCCTTGTTTGAGTGGGGCCCACTCATCATCATGAACTCAATCATATATTTTTTTAAATATAAGATATTACTATACAAAATCAAATCATCAATTTTGATGAGTTAATCAAAACTATCTCACTATACCTCTTCTTCTGTAAAATTCTCCTTGTTAGGGTTTAACTAGGGTTTTAGACCACTTTACCTTCTTAACATTCGTTCATTAAAAAATGACTATCAAATGACATGATTATTTTTTTGAAACCTTATAAAATCACCATAGAAACATCCCTAAAAACCACAACGAGCATTAGAAGTAACCTTAAATTTTTCTCAAAGCATCATAAAACATCATAATAAACTTCCAATCATCATAATTTCAATACCATACCTCAAACTCCCTAGCCTGTCTTAGTTGCATAGCCTCACCTTAAGGCTTCTCATTATAGAAGCTAGGGTCAAATGAAAGAATGCAACAACTCATCATGAAATCTCTAAAAATGAACCAAACATAGCTGATATGACATGATATACATTTATACAAGCTTCTATGATCTCATATATATCTAAACCACACTGTCACACCTCTAAGTAACCATACCTACTCCCAATGAGCACTTTTAACATAGACAAATACATGTATCTGCACCATGCAACTATTTTGAGTTCCTAAGAACCCTCCAAAACTACTATCCATCATTTCAAAATTCTTATTAAGTATCCAAGAATATCCTAACTCTATGCAACATCACCTAGGCACCTGAATAGGCTTTCAATAGCAAGCACACATCACTGAATCTCATTGTACTAATAAAAAAACATCTAAATTATCATGTTAACATCATGTACATCATCATAAGATTTTTATCCAACATATAATTTTTCATTAATGTGGTTTTTATCAATGACAACACCTAATAGGACCACATACCAACACTGGTAGGAACAATATAACCACCTTCCATAGCTTGCTAAATATCAAACCCTAGGGACATAATCTGAGTCCTCATCCTCAAACTCCAAAAATCATAATTCACTCCATCAAACAAAGGTGCCTTACTGGTGGAGAAACCACTCTGATAATTTTCCATTATTGTTCTTCAAAGGATCTCCTTTCAAGTGATCAAACTTCTCCAAAAGGATCTTCCTCGATATCAATTGTTTGAATCATAATGGAATGAGATGAGGGTGAATCAATCCTTTCAAACTTAAATTGATTTCAAATTTTATTACTTAATTTAAAATCAATTAACTATTCATTTATGTGAGCACAACATCAAATATCAAACATCCACATAACCATGAAGAAGAGAGAGAACACCATAACACAAGATATAAGTGGTAAACCCTCAAGGGGAAGAAAATCCACTAAAAACTCTTTTGATATTACACACAAAAAAGAATCAAGTTAATATTACATATCACAAGAGATTTCTTTAGTGAGGCACTAACCCCACAAGGAGTGCCAACCCCTAAACCCTTGTTGATATGACTCACAACAAGAGACTTGCATGAATATGAATCATCACACAATATTTTTATGAATATTTCACTAATGATATGTTGCAGTAACTCATCTTATGGTGATCAGAAGATTCAACTCCAAACTCGTTCAAACCCTTATTCACCTATCTAAATATATCTCTCACTTTCTTCACTTTTCTTAGCTTCAAACACATAGAAAACCACTCTAAAACATTATTCAACTTTCCATACACTCTTTCCGCTCTGAATAACTTCCTTCGTACCTGTAATACTTACTCACATGGGTCGCACTATTTCCCTCTAAAAGAACTAGTTCAAATTTGAACTCTAAACTCACTTTTGTATGCACTTTATCTCTCAAACACAAACGATGTCGTCCCTACATGACTAATTATACCAAAAAAAATAATAAAACATACTAATACATTTATTACAATGTTCATATATGACCCATATAGGTCGGTCATTCCCAAAACCATCAAACTTACACAAAATAAGCTTAAAACCCCATCACCTAGATGAGCTAAAACCACAAATTCCAAAACCATGATTAGTCAAGCTCTAAAATTCACTAAACTTGTTTAATATGACATAAAAATAATTCATGGTCATAAATTATCTTTCACTAATCAGAAATAACATAATAAAACTCAAAAGACTCATGTCCTTCTCAAAACAACTTTTTCCAACACCCTATATTCACCTTAGCACCTCAAAACTACCTAACATCAACTCAACTATGGATTATAACCAATCATTATAATCCTCAAGACATGTAAAACACATCCATGCATGTTAGATCTCTTGAAACATCCATAGGCTCAAATCAGAACTACTTTCCTCTTCTCCAAATCATGCTACCTAGAAACCAGTTTTGCAAACTCAACTATTTTTCACCTTTTATACCACTTATAGGACCTACAATTTCCTTTAATAGGAACAAAATTCATCTCTCTTCACTTTTCAGGTGATATAAATTATCAGATCATACAACTAATGCTTAATTCACTTTATTCTTTCAACCTTAGAAATCGTATACTAGAAAACCAACAATATTCTTCCTCACAAACTGACATGGATGACCCATAAAATATTATCATAAAGATAAAAAACTTATACCAATGTAAATCCCTCTAAATACTCTTTCCAAAACATAATATAATGTTTTCCAACTTCAAGTGAAAGGCTTTCAACCAAGCCAATCTCTACAAGCTACCTGAAACTGCTGGTTGACTAGTCTTCAAAAATAGTATACACTTTTCCATTTAGAATAATAATCATGACCTGAAATCACCATGGAAATAAAGAAAAAATCCCATACAAAAAACAATGTCCATTTATTTTTCAACTCCTTTGGACAACCTTGTCCCAAACTAAACTTCTTCATAAACAAGCTTGTTTGAGTGGGGTCCACTCATCACCACAAACTATACCATAAATTTCTAGAAACTTGGAAGAGTCCTATATATCTTAAAATCATCATACTTACACTATAAATCCATTCTATCTAATAATGATTATTATATCTCCTACCGCTTTTGAGCTAGGGTTTCAAACACACAAAAAGCAGTTTACCTTCTTAACATTCATTCATAAAAATGTGATAATGAAATGACCTCATTATTTTTTTAAAACCTTATATAATTAATTTATAAACATACTTTAAATATAAAATTTCCCATGAAAAGTACACAATTCAGGGTGAGCATCAGGAGGTGCAATTCAAGCTGGAAATGACATTTTTCTTGACTCTGTTCACCAAAACTATCATAACTTACAAAATACACATCATGGAAACCTATATTTTTTCCCACATAATCATGACACACCTTACTCACATATCCAATCATCATCATATCATAAATATATCTCCATATCCCCATCCACTAATACTTATATGACTATCCCTTGGGGTTTTGCATTGTTTAGGCTAGGCTCAACTGAAATAAGACTATAAATCAACATGAAACATTTATAAAATGCCTTAAAAACCTTAATACATAATAACACACTTATCTACATGCATCCATGAGCTCACATGACTTTGTAACTCAACCTCATGCCTTTATGCACATATACCTGGTCTACATGAGCATCTAAATATTGGTCTTCAACCTGTACCTGAACCCTAAAACTCATGTGAGTGCCTAAAATCTTGCCAAATATTATCTCAAATCTTATACCCTACTCCTCAAGCTAACAAGCAACTCATACCACCATGATACATCACCTAGGCTAGTTAGGTCACCTGATTGGGCTTACTAAACCAAGTCATTCTCACTAAATCACTTCATGCCATCATGTCAACACCTAATACTCCATCTCACCATCATACTAAGCATCCTATGACTCTACTCTATTATCCTCTTTGTCATTAATGTTATTTTACATCAATTAAAATTCCTAGAACACAACATGCCAACAATAAGAACTTGTAATAATATCATATGAGTTATAATTTTATAATGACTTAATAAGAACTTGTAATAATATCATATGAGTTATAATTTTATAATGACTTTCTTATATAGTGTTTTGTATGTGATATATAATGATAAGGCCAGGCAACAAAAGATGAAAGAACCCAAAGAATAATTTAGAATTTAAACAAGAGTTGTTATTTGAGAATGGGTAGGTCCGTACAAGTTATTTAGGACTATTCCCCATATTGCGACCCTTTTGTACGGTTTCAGACATGAGAGAGAAACATATTAATTGAAAGTTATGTCATTAATATAAGATGTTTTATGTTACTTTTATTGAATAATATCTCCAAATTTTTTGACAAAGTATAGTGTAAACATATGTAAGTTATAGAATTGTTATAGAGATAAGGAGATTGGATTCTAAATGTGATATTTTTTCTTAACAAGGATAAAATGTCAAACTTAGCATTACACAAGGATAAGTTACCAAATTTTAGTGTCTACATTTCCCCCCTTTAAATGTATGATTTAAAATTACATTCTTAGAGTAAAAAGATACATGAGTGTTCCCACACACTTTACCTTCACTCAAAGGGAATTTTTGATGTGTTGGTGTTGGCATGATCCATGATGAAAATTACAATATATAGTGTAGTCAATGTCTATGATTAAAACTAAACTTTAACTAAAATAATAGATAATAATTGTAACATTGGATATTGTAAAAATTATTCAAAAAAGACATAAAACATTGAAATAATATGCATATTTGTTTTATAGATGGAGGAACTCCATTTTTTCCATGTCTTGGAGAGTTCTTAATTTGAATTAGATATGTACAAAAATTGGGGTGATTTGTCCCCAATGTTGTGTCATAAAATGTGGTAGAGAAGAGGAAGGATTATACTATAAAGAACATGTGTCCTTTGATGTATTCCCCATTTTGAGACTATGAGAAAACTATCTTACAAAATATCAAACATATTTGTATAAATTTTTGAAAAAACTCAAAACATTCAAATAAGTTTCATAGAAAACTCCAAAAAAATAGAAAATTGTCTCGAGATAATACCCAAAAAACAACTAAAAATTATCCCACAAAAACAAAGTAGTAGTTTGATTACTGTTAGTTACTGGTTTGTATGGTTTTAGTTGCATTTCTTTTTTGTATTGTGTCCTTTAAGATTGGATTCACTTGCTTACATAGATTGAGTGTTACTTTAATTTGTCATGCATTGCATTTGAGTTCATTTTATCTTGTACATTTGTAAATAGTTTTTTGGATTTGATTAAATTTTTTTAACTTGTGCTTGTTATTTTACTTTTATGTTTTATTACCATTTCATCATCATATCAAATAAACCATCACATTTATACATAGTATATCAATAAACTCTAAGTCTACATCACACATGTATGCTAAAGGTAATCATCATTACTGTATCATCAATGGGGCAAGAGGGGTTGTGCATGATAAAAATATATTCCCCCCACACAAATATCAAAATAAAAACATGGTTTATTCAAATTATCTCATCAACATGCAATATGACATCAACTAAGGTTATTTCATTAATCTAACAACATGTGATACAAACATAAAACATACAGATTAAGAATGATATCTCATAAAAAATGTGATATGTCAGTAATCCATCAAATCATCATAAATATAAATGTCCATGTATAAAACAGTGTGTCTCAAAAGTACATCTGATACAATGAGCCATCATGGGAATCTATACAAAAAAGTGCCTTCATCGCGAGGTATTATAAAAAACAATACATAACGTACATCAACACATAAATTTTCCTTCATCACAAGGCATGATAAAAAACAATACATATACATCCGTATAAAAGTATGCCTTCATATCGAGGCTATACACCAAAAATATACATCTAATACATCAATAAGAGAGTCACCCATGACTCTCACCCTCTCCGGGACTGCCTAGTTCAGGTCCATTGCTAGGTGGGTCATCTGAGGTACTGGATGTATGGAAGGTATTACACCATGTTGTGTTGACCCATACTTATCCGAAGCATTTTGTCTTGAAGGAAACTGTATAGATCATGTTGATCACGGTGGCCTATGGGATCTAGATCGATACATGCTGCCAACTATATGAATATACTCAGGAGCTCTCTACTTAGAAGGGATAGTCGCATGATACTGCATCCTATAATATGTAGCCTCGGGTGCTAGGGAGGTACTCTAGCTAATCAATAATTGTACCCCTAAAGCATTTCTTACCTGTTGAAGTATATCATGCTCTACTCTCACACTGGATAACTTTATCTATAACTGGACTCTATATTCTACGACCTGATCCCTCTCTGTTGTATCTTGATCCCTCTCTACCTGCAGCTATAGACTCTCTACAATCATATGATCTCACTCATTCATGGCTTGTACTCTCTCTGTCCTGGACGAATCTCGCTCTTTCATGAGCTGACCCCCCTCTGTGATAGCCTAGTCTCTATGTGTAATAGCCTAGTCCTTCTCAGCTATAACCTGAAGTTATAGGGCTATAACCTATTGTCGATTCTATTACAAGGCATCCAATTGCCTACCAACCTATACATCCTCCTCCATAGCATCTCTACCCCAACCATCTCCTTTACCTCTTGGTGGACTACCTGGTGGACTCGCGTGAGGGGGTGATGGAGGTGCCTACAAGGGTACCCATAATGGATCCTGAAGGGGAATCTATGGTTCCAATACCTATGGCTGCACCACCACTTGTTGCTGAACTAAAACCTATTGTTTCACTAGAACCTATTGTGTTGGTACCCTATATGCGGTCCTCTCTATGGACCTGTCTGTGCCTATACTTGTTCCCTATGATCTTGGCCCTGTAAACATCACTCTGTTGCATCTAGTACCTCTTATGGTATGGTAAAGTGCCAAGGAATCACTATCGCATACCACCCTATACAATTCAAGGTCATCCCTTGATCCACTATCTGCACTAGTTGAACCCAAGGTTGTGGAACCTCCTGTAACAAACTAGTACGAGCTCGGCCCAACCTAATCTGAGGTCCCATGTGAAAGGTCTCTCTATACTCATATGCATACCACATATCATCTCTAGGAATCCTCTAGATGAGACTAAACTACCACTAGACCTTTTCCACTCTGTACCACTCCATGTTGTGACTCCTACTCCCCATGATAACGTGATCTACTGCAGTAGTGCTTAACTCACATGCATCCTGAGGCCATTGGTACAACTTGTATGGCCATCATGTGATCATGTGAGGTGTTACATCATCAAATACTCACCTATAATAGTATGTATCACCCATATGACCATGAATATCATCTCTTTCTGGAACCCAACCCATGATGGAAGGCTCTCCAATAACGCAAACTCTCAATGCTCATGTAGGGAGTCCTATCGCAATATGGTCCCAGGACCCATGAACCTCTGTCCATGGTAAGATATCAAGTGTAAATCTACATAAAAATGAGCTAGTATACATTGAACCCAATAGGAAACCTCTCCCTGAAGAATGTTTTTAATCACTTTAATAAGGCCCAGGGGAAACCGAGCACCACTCTTGTTAGGAAAAAATATGCCACTAAAAAGAGCTAACAAGAATTTAGGGACTCATCCCATCCACTGATCATCTATGCACCTCCTAATATTGGAATTCATACCCCAATGGGTTATGTTTACCACTCCAAACAACTCGGTTATGCATCGCTCAATACAATCCTGGCGAGCATCGTATGTGATCAAGAGACCTTGAATAAGTACTCATATAATCCACCACACATCCTCTAGAGTGATGCTCATCTCACTAGTAGGAAGATGGAAGGTCTGAATCTTGCTCCATCATCTCTTAGCTAAGACTGTGAGTAGGCTGTGATCTAAAGTAATTTGTGGCATATGAATCATGTGTGCTAAACCAGTCACCTCCAGTGTGATCTCCAAGAAAATCTAGTCTTGGTGTCTGAATATCACCTCGTAGGCCTGGAGCCATGCATGTCAATCTTGTGTCTCTAATTCATCTAGGTCCATCTGTAAAGTCAATTACTTCATTTATTATGATATTATTCCTCTTCTATTCTACTGTCTAATTTTTCTATTCTATCATTTAATTCTTCTATTTTTTTATCTAGTTCATCTATCCCAATAATGGAGGTTTTCCTAGAAACCTTTATTTTCTGTTAAAAGCACTTCAAAAAAATTTATGTGCACTAGCGCCCCCCTGGTGAAAATAGAACACTCTCTATTACATACGTTCCCTCATCACACCAACGCACCCGTTAACACATCAGTGTCCCCATCTGCACGTAGGCACATTCATTTTTTTCCAAACCTATCATATGCACAGACACGTGTCTTTTTACATGGGCACATGTCATATTGCATATGTGAATGCGCGCCCACGCTTTCCTATTAAAAATGCATGAGCACCCCCCTTAGTGCACTAGCACAAATTCACCCATACATATTACAATGCTGACACACCCCATGAGCACAAGCGCTCCCCAAGGGTCATGCCTACGCATTTGCGCACCTTTTCTACCCAATTTCAACCCTAATAAATGCATTTTAACCAAAATTAAATGTTATAAAGGTACAAAGGTGAATATTTTATTTTCATGTACCTATGGGCCATCCATTATAAGTATCATGTAGTCTCTCACATTGTCTGCATGGTGTTTCCAGTTCTTCACCCTTACCATTTCCTCCCATAGGTCATAGCTCAATCAACAGTAAAAAGGTAAGTGAATGTGGTAAATGAATTGGCCACGATGGCTTATATACCCATTTCCCCCCCACCCCCATGATGTGTTTCTCACCCCCGAGGCACCTTGGAGCCATTGTGGTTCTTCAAATTCTTTTAGCACTCGCCATGATAATTATTTTAAATAAATAATTATTTTCGTGCCCATTTTTACTACACTAGGGCATGTTTTTGCTTTCCGACATCTTTTTCTACTACATGGGGCATATGTTTTCCCTATGGTGACTTTTAG
This sequence comes from Taxus chinensis, assembly GCA_019776745.2. Lineage (NCBI taxonomy): Eukaryota > Viridiplantae > Streptophyta > Pinopsida > Cupressales > Taxaceae > Taxus > Taxus chinensis. The sequence continues at coordinate 416,692,496 of CM034154.1, forward strand.
CGACGTCCCATGACTTCGTTATTTCTTCTACAATAACTTCTTCCTAAAATAAAAAAAATTAAAACAATATAAAATTTTAAAAAATCCAAAAAAATGGTAAAATCATTAAAAATCCAATAAATTGCAAAAATTAAAAAAAAAATCAAAAATTGGTAAATGACATGCATATAGCTGAAGCCTGTATCAAATGCATTGTCCTCGAACATCGAAAATTTTCCTAAAAAAAATTATTTCTTTGGTTCTTGTTTTTTCTTGTCTCAAATGACTTGCGGATCATCATGATCTACCTCCATTAACAAAGTTGGCTTTCTTACTATGTCGTTACTCCCGTGTTACAGTGAGTTTCTAAAGACTGTGTCATAGTGCATGAATGCTTTCCATGGGACTGCTTATGTCCTCCATTATTCCCCTCACATTTATCCTTGTTTGGGGAACCATTTTTAACCCTTGGCGTTACAACAAAAATATTTGGGAACTAAAACTTGATAACAAAAACATTGGTACAAACTGTATTGAACGTTGTCTGTTTGAGTATATGCAATTGTACTTATTTCTCTATTAGGTTAGCTGTTTTACTTTCTCGTATTATATTGCATTATGTATGGTGTATGGATTTAGGCATAATTTTACTTTCTCATGTTTCATTGCATTATGTATGTTGCATGGAGTTACGTATTTTTAGTAATTTATCTTTTCATGTAATCTTACACTTTGTTTTATTTCAATAAAGGTCGATGATGTAGATCATAGGGGAAACATGATGAAACAAATTCACTTATCTAAGATTAGATGAAAATATTTATTCCCATTCTCCATTATCATTTCTTATCCAAACTAATTCTTCTTCCAAATCACCTAGAGCAATAACCAACATGTTTATTCCCGTCCTATTTCTTCTATCCATTTTGATCATATTTTAGATTGTTAATTGACTTCTCCAATCAACCCATCGAAAATTGAAGGGGAATCCTTCATTATACTAATTTTTCTTCAAAAATTTACTTGTTTATGCTTGTCTACTATATTTTAAGTACTTCACCTCAAACAGAGTCAAATGTACACACCTAAATTTCATTTTTGCAATGTTATTGCCAAAAGCACACAAATCACTCTCATCCTTACCATTTCTATCATAATTAGTGATTTCCACTAATTAAATAATGTTTCTTACCATTTTTGTCAATTAACAGTTCTTTTTTGATTACCTATCCTCTTTCACATTCAGGATGTCACTTTATGACAAATCGTAAGTCAAAATCCTCTTCCAAATAGACAACTAGCGATTATTAGCTAATTAAGCCTATTTTACCCCTTTTTTCATCAATATACCCTATTATTGGCTTAAACCCCTCTTCCAACCACTCAAAATCACCCCACTTTCCTCCACAACATCTCAACAAGCTTCAAAATCTTATCCTAGCCTCCTAATTGACCCTAAGTGGTTGATTAAGGCTCATCACATCCTAATCACTTGTAATCCATTAATTGTGATTAGCAAAGATTAATAGTGATTAGAAATCCTTAATCTAATTTTTACTTTTAGTTCCACATGCACTAAGATGCTATTTTTCCTCAAAGATAAAACTATAAAAAGGACTAACCACATACCTTTAAACTTTACACCATGTTTTGACTTGCATATCATATAAGAAATATGATTAATAAGCCAAGATCAAATCATTTCCTCAAGTATTAAAAGGGTTAGTAGATGGGTATCCAATATGATCTTTTAGTCATTTTTGGAGATACCATCTCACCTTCCTTGGAGTAGCAACAACTCCTAATTTGATTGCTCTTAGATCTATTTAGGTCTATGTTAGTTAATTGAACATACTAGTAGGCATGTTTTGGCTAGATTTTGAATTATATTCATGTTAGTTAGCATTCCATTAATATTTTATCTTTTATGTAAATATTTTTAGCTTCAATAATCATTAGCTCAATTATACTATGTGGTGTTAGTCTTATCTTTTCTTGAGAACGTTTAGTAGTCTTTAAGATCAATTTATAAATCTCACAGTTTTATATAGAAAATTTCCTTATTTGGGAATCCAGTGAGAGAAGAGGAAAGATCAGTATATGAAGCTCATAGTATTTCTTCAATTATTTGTACTAAACCCATGTACCAAAACACTAAATATGGATCTAGACCCAATTTTCTCCAACTTGAAAAAATATAAATTTTAAGGAATGTATAGTTTCATGTCCCCATAAGGTTATACTATGTCTAAATTGATTGTGTATAATTTTTAAATTATCTATGGGAGAAGGAGGCCTAGGGGAGAAGGAGGCCCAAGGGAGAAGGAGGCCCATTCCCCCAAACCAATTTTTAACTACATCTAAAATATTTTCATGAAGAAGGAATGAAGTACTCGTGCCTCCTGTAACCTTCTCTGAATTGTGTCATATGTATTTGTAACTATGTAAAAATATTCTAAACCTATAATATAATTTTTATAAATTAGAATTTTAAATGATACTACCCTATGTATAGGAATGTATGGAAAGGTCATGACTGTACCATATACCATGGTTTTGATTATATTATATGTTTTTTACTTTTTTTAAATTATACCACATTTCAGTATCTATGAAATTTTCTAGGGATCTAAGTAAGCCCCATGAAAAAAAAATCATGTACTCTATTATATGTTTGTAGATAAATAAATATCATGTTGAATGTCCCCTCTTTTGATGCATGTTATAAATAATTTAGGCACACATCTCAAAAGAATATATGTGTACCCATGTATTATTTATATGATAAGCTATAAAATATATTGAAGACTGGAGTGGTGCCCACCTGTAAGATTTTTTTCCTATAAAAGGGTTGTGCATAATGGTAACCATGGAATGATGAAAAATCTACATGTAATAATCAATAGACAAGAATACATATGTAAATTAACTAGTAATATTAGAGAATGGTAGTGATCATGTCCTCCTCCATAGTAAGACAAATGTAGCATTAGCATAGTAATCATGTTAGAAGTTATATCATATTGTATTTTTTCACACAATAATGCATACCTTTCTAATTTATAGACGAGATTTGGTGTGTTCTAATCTTGTATAGTTTGTGAACCTCATTATTTAAGCACATGGTTACTCCAATAGTTCATATCTAACCCATTTATTTAGTTTTAGACCAATTCTTTCATCTTCTATTCATATTTGATATTTCCACTCTTTCATGGCTCTCCAAGGAGCTTATATATTCCCTCTTTTCAACTATATCCCTCTCCATTTTTAGAAGTGGGATGTGATTCCCAAATCATCCCTAAAAACCATCCCTCTTTTTTCATGGAAATGGAGATTTAAACATTGTTCAAAAGATCCAATGTGTAGTCAACCAATGTGTCATCCTCATTTTTTACATGTTTAGTTATTTCTACCATCCTAGGAAATTGAAGTTCCAAATCACCTTAAACATTCTTAGATATTGTAAATCATAATATGGAGCTCCATGCTTTTGAGAGAGATGAATTTGAGATATTTAACTTTATGTTTGAGGTTGGGGAGAAGGAATTAGATCCTAGTGTTGAAGAAGTGCTTTTTGAGAAGAAAAATGAGGAAGATAAGCTACAAGGGCTCACAAATATTACACATGAAGAAGAGATCAAAGTTTTTGATTATGCATATGAATCGTATAATTATGAACTATAATCCATAGTTGATGAATTTGAGAGATTCATGGTATATATTGGGAGTGAGTATGAGGATTTTATTGAGTTTTAATTTACAAGGCCTTCATGGGAAGAGATAGCGACTCTATTTAATTTGAAAGTGGGGGGATGTGTGTATAATAGCTCTATTTATGGATTTGAACATGAAAAAATGGGAAAATTAGTGAAATAAGTACATTGTGTTTGAAATTTGGGTTTCTAATCAGATATGTTGTTATATTAGAGATTCAAACTAATTTTTCACTATTCATGCTCATTTTAAAGCATGAGGAAGAAACCCAAAGCATCAAATATTAGTTTTAACACCTCCAAAACCAAATTGATGATCAAATAGAGGTGTTTCAAGCCAAGTTAGATAATATTTTGGGAAAATAAGAATTGAAAACCAAATATTCAATTCCATCATTTTTCATGGACATTAAAAAGATGATTTTCTAGCCTAATTTTTTCAGGAAAGGTAGTTACTTATCTCAACTAATATGTGTCTTTGTTTGAAGATTATTTTATATATGGTTAGAATAGGGGTAGTTTATTTTTTCTCTTGGTAGAATAAGTTCTTTGTGTAGACACCTAAAATCCACTTACGCAGGATTTAATACGAAGATTGTACTAATTATCCTCTTTCTCATCATTTTCGTAATAATTAGCACTTTTCCTTTAATTAGCTAACATTCCTCTTCATATTTGGTGATTAACAACCTTTTATTAATTAATTAGCCTTCATATCATTAATGATGTTTATTAACAACCTTTCGTTAATTAATATCCACTTCTACCTATGTTAATTAATTATTATTAATTAATTACGCTCGTAACTCTAACTCAATTAATTACCATTTATTAGATCAAATTCCTCTCTTACATCCCGCAAATCATACTAATTTTCTTCTAGTTAGCTTTTATAATATTACCTCTACCTATTAATTAATCACCTTCGATTAATTAAAACATCCCCCAACTTCCATGACTTACTAATGACAAATTAAACTCTTCTAAATCAAGATTACCTTTTATAAAGCAACCTTATCCATTGCAAATCTTGTTTTACCTTTATCCCACATTCATCAATTTTCTAGCCTTGCCTCTTCAGGAAAGTTATATAAAGAACCCTCCTTATTACCTTTCTTCTTGAACCATACTTTTAATAGCGCAAACTATAAGCATTTTGATCTTGAGCCATTCTCCATTTTTGGAAATAGCTTCTCCATCTTGCATCCTTTCACTCAAAATTGAGTAATATGGGAATATCAAAAATGGCCTTGTAGCCATTCTTTGTGAGATTCCATTCTCAAATTGAGATAAAGGAACAATCCACTTTGATTGCTTATGTTCTTCATAGGTTCATAGTTTAAGTTAGCAATCATAGAGAGTAGGAAATATCTTAGCATGTAGTTTCATTTATGCATTAAAGAAATATTTCCTTTAATCTCTTATCTTGATGGTTCATTGTTTAATTAGAATTTTCTTTTGAATCTATGTAGATAGTAGTTTCAATTTATGTCTTAGTTAATTATACATGAGCACATATGGAATGCCCTGTGAGATTTACACCATTTTCCTTTGCACTTAATTTCAAGTTTTTGTAATTGTGTTTCAATTTTGGTTACTAACCCTCTTTTGCACATCTTGATCTAACTTGTTTTTCTTAACTTGTTTTGTTGAGTATTCCTTGTAGGTATAAAGGAGGTGAAGTGTTGTCAAAATTAGATCTTGATGGGAAAATTTTAATATTTCCCCATGTTTTCATGTTTAGAGATTCATTTTTCAACATTCTACATGTTAGTTTTGTCAATTTCTTGAAAATATTAAATTCTTGAGCATGTAGGTTAGTGTTTTATAGTGTTGAGTCTTCTATTTACATATTAATGTGGTGGGTTTCTGTCAAAATTGAATCTTGGTGAGAAAATTTTAAAATTTCTCCATGTTTTCATTTTTAGAGCTTACTTTTTCATCATTCTACATGCTAGTTTTGTCAATTTCTTGAAAATGTTAAGTTTTTGATCGTGAATGTTAATGTTTGATAGTGTTGAGTCTTCTACTCATATATTAATGTGATGGGTTGTTGTAAAAATTGAATCTTGGTTCAAATAATTTGACTTTTTTTACAGATTAAGGGACGTTTTTTCACATTTTTTGAGTACATGTTAAGTGCATACCCATGAGCATAAGAGAATATGCATAACCCATCTTTCGAAGGCCATAAATTTTGCTCCCAAACTCGAAATGACTCTATTTTTTTTGTGTTCGAAAGGTATTGAAGTGAAAAATACAATGAAAGTATAAATTTTGTATTTATACTTACATTACATGTCTTTTATTTATCTTAAAACTAGTCATTTTCTAACATGTCTAATGTTTTCATGAATGTTGTATTTCCATTATTTACTTGCTTTAGACCAAAGCTTATGTATGCTCTTTGCTTGCACCTTTTGGTGATTTTGAGAATCAAAAAAACTTTGGTCATATATTCTAACATGGATTCTATTCATGTTACTTAAGGGATGAACCTGTTGTAAAAATTTATGGTCCTTTGATGAATTTTTTCCATTTTACTTGATTTAGACCAGAGCTTGGTGTATGAAAATCTTCTTCTTGCACCTTTTGGTGATGCTTGAGAATACAAAGCATTTTTTATGGTCCTTTAAAAGTTTTCCATTTCTATCTAGTTGGGATAAATTTTGTATATGCTCTATCTTATATTGAACATTTGATATTAATCAAAAGAAACTTAGAAATTTGGTTGATTGATTATTCATTTTGCTTAAGGGAATGAACCTTTTACAAAGCATTTTTTATGGTCCTTTGATTTGAAGTTTTCCATTTCTATCTAGTTAGGACTAAATTTTTTGTATGATCTTCTCTTGCACCTTAAGGTGATCTTGATAATCAAATGCAACTTTAGTCTTCATTTTCTAACATTTGGTTAATTAGAAACTTCATCTTTCATTTTTGGTTTAAGGGAATGAACATTTATCAAAATTTTTGTATGGTTCATTAATTGCAAAGATTTCCTTTAATTTTTAGTTGGATTATTTGTTGTGTATGCTCTTCTCTTGCATCCTTGGATGATCTTGAGAATCAAAATCAACTCTTAATCCTCTTTTAAATAATGTGATTTTCTTGGAGAACTACTAACGCTTGAGTGCAGGACCTAAAAACGCTTGTCAAAGAAAGGAGTTCGAAAAAAAATTTTCTAACTACACGTGTGTTGTAGGTTTCCAAATGGTGAATGAATAAACCATATTAAGTCTAAAAGATTAAAAACACACCACATTCAAAACACTTGATTTGCAGGTTCAGATAAGGGTATGCCCGCATCTGCTTAAAACTAGGACATAACCCCTTTGACATAAACCTTAAGCTACAACAATGGGGGTGGTCCTAGGAACCCCAAAGTAGTCCATGTAAGAGGGAACCTTATGGATGAAGCGTGAAGTGCTCCACACACCTACTTGACTATTATACACATGAGATTCAGCGTCAAATTTATCTATATCGCGACCCCAGTGAGAGTATACACGATGAACACATTTATTGCCTACTGTGCTTGAAGGGGGTAAAGTAAAAGCTGAGATAATCCTTGGGAAACCTTGGAAAACAATTCTCACTCTTAGATAACTTTTGACACCTAGTTGAGTGAACCACCTAGGAAGCTATCTTTGACTAGGAGCCAACTTTGACCATTTCAAAACCAATTTGATTTGAGAGCCATTATTCATCATGAAACATGTGAAGCGTTAATTTTTCTTAGTTTTTCACTCACCCTAAGGTGAGGCAAAACTCTATTCCGAAGTGAGGCCAACATTTTTCATTCCTAATTGATCTACTTCCTTCACTTTCTTTTGACACTTTGTTGATTAGAAGAAGAGTGACTACCCTTGTATTTGCTAATTGATTGTATTCACCACTTTTGTGTCCGTTTACGCTCATCCATGTTTGTGGATGAGTTTTTAAACATCTAAAGTGTGTGGAGACATTTTCATATCATTGGTAGCCTTTTTGATCTTGATACCCAAGTCAAGATCATCATCATAGTTAGACTGGTTTCTTCACCTTGACTCTCCTTTAAATTGTTATCATGTTTATATCATATCATCTACAATTTTGATACTTACGTCTTGTTTCTTGTAAACTTGGCCTAAATGTCTAGATTGTGATGTTACGCTATATGCACTTTAACAATTCCTTGGTATACTCTAGCATTAGGTTGTATTTCAATTACATTACCTTGATTTTGAAAGGTGTTGTTGTTACCTTTGTGCACATGTTATATCAATATTATTTTGATATTAATACCTTACTTTTCCATAAAGTTTGGTTATCATATCTTAGTGGTATTATTGTGTCATTCATACTCATAACTTCCACTTTTTGAGATATAGGTCTTGATTGGATTCAAGATTTCTTTTAGTATACTTTGTTTGGGGATCATATCAACTTTTTGTTATTATTTACATCTTGTTCATTTCTTTGAACTTGACATAAGTGGTGACATTTTGTTGATCATCTTAAACATCAAACTACCATTTGGAAATACAACTTAGGAAGTAATTCAATGATTGATTGGTTTTAAAATAAACCTTGTGTGATTGTGTCTTGCGATTATTATCATTTTAACTTATCCATTTAGGAAAATCAATTTGATCCATTGATTCTTTATCATTTATTATTATTTGGTCATTAATTTGGTCTTTGTTTTTTGAACTTGCGTGATTGTTCCTTGTGTTTATCTGCCTTATAAACTCATTTCTAGGACAATCCTTTGGGTCTTTGATCCTCTTGATCTTCTTGTTTTTTCCTAAATTCATGATCAGTTTTGAACATATTTTTCAAACCTTGGCAAAAACATTTCCTATCAAGAAACTTTTGCATCAATCAAACATTGGAAATATTTCCTTTGTATCCTTTATGTTGCTAAAATTTTGATCAATCCTTTGACATTTACACCTATAAACTTTTTGTCCAAACCTTGTTGTATTATCAATCTTGAGTCATCATGATGTATGTTTTCCTTAGCTTCCCTTTTGGAAAATCACACAAAAATCCCTCATCTTTACGCAAAATGTCTAGTTGGTTGTTGTTATGCTACCCAAAAATGAAAAAAACATGAAGAACCTTCTTCTATCTTTAGATTGAAGAAGTTTTATCATAAAATTTAGGTATTAGACCTTTGAACCCAACACACACCAAAAATGACTGATTATCGTAAGGTCTCTTATACATACGACAATAAAGAATCAAAATTTAGGCGTTCACATCAAAAGACACCCATCACGACTAAACCATGTTCTATTCTTCACACTAGAGAACCCATTCGGGTGCCCCGTTCCCCACCTTCATCTCATATTTGGTGGTATGGTTTGGACACTTCTAATCCAAATTATTATTTAGGTTCCCCCCACACTTCTTTTGATTCTGATCTAAAATTTTCCTCTTCTTCAGAGGATTCCAATCCAAATATTTCCTCCAATTCTTATGATGATTTGGATCTAAACTACTATTAAAATTCATCTAATTTGACTCCTAATTCATGGTCCTCCCCTTCTTTGTAGGACCTCCATCATCATACTTTTGATATGATTCTTGAGTCCCCCCTTTCTTCATAGTACCTCCGTTATCATTAATCTAATTTGACTCGTAAATCGCGGTCCTCCCCTTCTTTGTAGGACCTTATTTCTAAAACATCTAATGTGATTCTTCAATTGCGGTCCTCTCCTTCTTCATAAGACATATTATATTAGTCACCTCAACAAACCCTTCCTCCTTTAAATATTTGTGTGATTCAAATTCCTTCTAGCCAATCGTCTAATTTTACTCCTACATCACAATCTATGGAATTTTGGATACAAAATCTTCATATTCTTCCTCCATGATGTCATCTTATAGGCAAAACCTATACCACCAAATTCTAAATCCACATATTCTTCTACTCACGAGACATCTCACCCTAAGTCTACTTCGTCTCTTGAGTCATCTTCTTCTATCAAACATCATCAAACATCTTCTAATTCTTCAACACTAGTTCGACCTTTTTCTTCCTAATCAAACCCTTGTGGTTGATCAATAACCCATACCAATTGATTTATGAAGGAGCAATCATTGTGGCATTTATAGGGGTGCACGAAGATATCCCTTTAACACATTATGATCAAGGATTCTCTTTATACCTCAATGTGTTCGTGTATTGTGGGGAAAAGGTTGATTCCTTTTATCAAGAAATAGAGGAAGAGCTTAAGAGCATGTAACTTGATCCTCTTCTTCTTTTTCATCCTCACATTCTTCATTTTGTGATGAATTTCCTATGTCTAGTATTGAGCCATGGCCCATATTCTCATCACCCAATTATTCTTTACATATCACAATTCCTCAATTGCAATCACACTTTAGGTAATAGTGAAGTAACCCAATGCCTTCTTCTGTATATGGGCCACCTCCAAGTAGCCCTTCATCATCTACTTGTGGGTCTCCTTCGAGTAGCCCATTACCTTCTATTTTGGGGGCATGTCTAACTAGCCCCTTGTATTTTATATATGGGACACCTCCGGTTAGCCTCTCATCTTCTATTCTTGGATTGCCTTCTAGTATCCATTATCCTTCTATACTAGGGCCACATCCAAGTAGCCTTCCATCTTTTGGCTATGGCTCACCCTCCTGGTAGCCCATTTTCTTCAATTCTTGGACCGTATTCTTTTCATCCATCAAATTATTCTTATACCAAAGATTGTGGTAAGCCCATCATCATTACTCTCATTTTATTCTAAACCTCCATGTTCTTCTCCCACTCCTCGGGATCAGACAAGTCAAGCATTAGCTTATAAGAAACCTAGACAAGGTTTTTATCAAGCTAAGACCAAAAAACTGAAGAGATCCAAAGCTACCAACAATTCAAATGATTATAAAATTAAAAATCAAATCTGATTCCATAATGCACACCAACATACCCATCAAGTATGGTGACAAAGTGCAGAAACCTATGGGTAGGGAACTCAAGCTCCCACATAAGAAACCAATGTTTCAAAAAAAATCACAATCATTTGTTGAGTGTGAGCTCACCACAATCATGGAGATCGGGGATAATATCACTCTTGATAAACAAAATTGCTTAGTCTCCCTTATCAAGGAAATCATGAACATCATTGTTGGATCTTATCACATAGAGTGATATGGTTAGTACCAATCTCCCGAAACACTGAAAAATTATTTTTAAAAAAAATCAAAAATACAAAAAAACAAGAAAACATTAAAACATTACAAAAACAAAATCAAAGGTACAAAGATCAAACATTGCAATCAGGTATTGTGTACACATGGATGTTCTTTCTTCCCTTTCTTTCATATTCCTCTATAAGTCATCCACCATTTTCATCCCTTTGATGATATTTTGGTTAGCTTATTTCGTAAAAATTTTGCGACATTTATCTCTATGGTATCTATTTGACCTTGGTCTTTCATCACCTTGGTAAATTAAAGAATGACTGACCTCTTAGAGATCCTATCACTATCTACATATAATAAACTTGTTGTGAAGAATTTTTGGGCATATTTGTTGACACTAGCCAATTTTTCATGACAATCACTTCCACATCCTTCCATCAAGCCATCAGGGGTTCTTAACCTCTTGCCAAACAAGAGATCTGAAATAAGTTCTCAAAAAGAAAAAGAATCAAAATCAATCAATCAAAATGTAAAATCTAAAAGTAAAAGAAAATTGATATATAACTATATCTTGGGGTATTTCCAATAATATCTACCGAAGCTACGGATGCATAAATGACAGTAGAGAAATGTTGTGATTAGAATCAAATGCATCTCCATTGAGGCTATGGACTTTTAGTTCGCAGCGGATCAATGTATGGTTGTCCTTCCATAATCCATTCAAAAATCACCTTTCAAACTAAATCATTATACACATTGGCTAGTGTCTTCACTTTTTCTATCAACTCTTTCCTTCAAGAGGTAATTCATTTCCACATGCACACACAGGATCTCGATAAGTAAACAAGATTAGTATGTTATCAAGTGTTGCTTTTTGGACCTTTTTCAAACTCTTGATTTAGTACATTTCTTGTCTCATGATTTGTGCTTTGGGCTAATAAATTTTTCATCAAATGCCTTGTAAATATTTTCATAACATCATATGTCCTTTGAATATCATTTAGAACATCCATGTGTATTGGATGTCCTCTTTTCCATGTTTGCGGGCACTTTTTTCCACTTTTAATAAGACAATATTCTACTTCTTTTCTCTCATGTGTTTATTAGCAAGCTTACACTAGGGGCATCCTTGCTCCCTCGTGATTGAACCTATTTTATATTTTCCTTGATCCCCATTTAGCGCATTAAGATTTTTCCTTTGAATTCCCCCATCTAATCACTAGGGCACTTTCACATCTTCACTTTCTTATACATACCCGTGGTATTTTTCCCTTGTACATCCCATCTATAATTGGGGGAATCCACGCTTCTTTTTCTTCCTATACATAGTTTCAAAAAACTTTCAAAATAAAAAAAGATTCAAATATGTTTCTACAAAATCAAAAACAATAAAAATCATCCTATAAAACATCACTCTTTGGTTCTCGCATGTTCTTGTGCACGACTCGTGTATCATCTTGATCTACCTCCATTAACAAAGCTAGTTTGCTTATTATGTTTGTACTCTAGGATATAATGAGTTTCTTGGTACTATTTCATAGTGAATTACTTTTCATAGTACCCAAGTGTCCTCTGTTATTCCCCTTGCATGTATCCTTTCTTAAAGCACCATATTTTAACCCTTTCCGTTAATTAACACGGGTCATAATCAAAGCTTGATAACAAAAACATTGCATTATGTTTCTTTGTTAGGTTATTTTGTTTACTTTCTCATATTGCATTGCATTATGTATGTTGCAGGGAGTTAGGCATATTTTACTTTCTCGTATTGCACTGCATTTTGTATGTTACATGGAGTTGGTGTTTTTAGCTATGAACATTTGTTCGTATATGGATTTTCATGTCATACTACACTTGTGTTCATTCTTTTTAACAAGGACTGATGATGTCAATCATAAGCAAAATGATGAAATAAAGTTGGTTTTTACATCAGAAAGATGATAGCTATATCCATCTCTTTTTATCTTCGTGTTTATTTCATATCACTTTCCTTCTATCAACACTTTTCTTCAAAAGTAACTTGGGGCAATAGGGATCAATTTTTTTACTTCTTATATTATGTTCTTTCGTCTTTTCGATCGTTGATTGCCCTCTTTCATCACCCCATCGACACTTGAGGGGGCATCCTTCATTCTATTAATTTTTTATTCTATCTCTTCAAAAAAATTATTTTTTTGTACTTGTATACTATCTTTGAAGTGGCATCACTTATGCCACCCCAAAGAGGGGCAAATGTAGACACCTAAAATCTACTTACTCAAGATTTAATGCTAAGATTGCACTAATTATCCACTTTCTCATCATTTCTATAATAATTAGCACTTTTTTTCTAATTAGATAGCATTTCTCTTCATATTCATTAATTAATTATCCTTCCTATCATTAATAATGTTGATTGATGACCTTTCATTAATTAATAGTTGCTTCTATCTGGGTTAATTAATTGTTATTAATCAATTACACTTGCAACTCTAAATATATAAATTACCATTTATTGGATCAAATTCCTCTCTTACATCTCGCAAATCATACTAATTTTCTTCTAGTTAGTTTTTATAAGCTTACCTCTCCCTATTAATTAATCACCTTTGATTAATTAAAACATCCCCAAACTCCCATGACTTACTAATGACAAATTAAAATCTTGTAAATTAAGATTAACTTTTATAAAGCAACTGTATCCATTCCTAATCTTGTTTTACCTTTGTACCACATTCATCAATTCACTAGTCTTGCCTATTTATGAAAGCTATATAAAGAACCCTCCTTCTTACCTTTCTTCTTGCACCATGCTTTGAATAGTGCAAAATATAAGCATTTTGATCTCGAGACATTCTCCATTGTTGGAAATAGTTTCTCCATCTTGCATCCTTTCACTCAAAATTTATTAATATGGGAAGATCAAAAATGCCCTTGTAGCCATTCTTGGTGAGATTTCATTCTCAATCCTTGGGATTAAGTAACAATCCACTTTGATTTCTAATGTTCTTCATAGGTTCATATTTTAAGTTAGGAATCATAGAGAGTCGGAAATAGATTAGCATGTAGTTTCATTTATGCATTGAAGAATCATTTCCTTTAAGCTCTTATCTTGATGGTTCATTGTTTAATTATCATTTTCTTTTAAAGCTATATAGATATTAATTGCAATTTATAGCTTAGTTAATTATACATTAGCACACTTTGCGCACTCTATATGTTTTCACTTGAAACATGTATGATTTCACTCTTTGTCCATATTTTGTGTTGACCTTCTGTTGGGGATGTGCACGATCATCATTGGTTATTTTTCTCCATCCTTTATACAAGTGCGAGCTAAATCAGTCCAAGATAGATCAAAATTTTAGTTTCAAGGTTTTTCATCCAATTCTAATACTTCTAGGTGATAACTGTAGTTTGGAGGAAAATTTTAACGTTTTCAAATTTAGAGTCAAATTCATAGCTTCAATTTCCAAAATCATAGAAGGAAAGTAAATTTTTTAAAGAAAATTCAAAGTAAGTTTTCAAAAATTTCAAAGCAAGTTTCTAAGTTATATGTTTTACTCCATGTCCAATGGACATGCTAAGGAAGTTCACCATTCCATCTAGAAAGTAGATGAAACCTATTTTTCACTAAAAATGTTGCCAAAAATGAGCTCGAACTTCATTTTTAGGAAACTAGTTACAAAAATTTGGACTTGGAGTCTTTGATCTTAGTTTTTTACGTATTTTGGACACCCTTATGTTGTAACACTTTCCTAAATTACTTCCATAGGTTAAATATAAGTATACATGTACCATGTCTTGAAAAACTTGGCATTATTTGGCTTGTTTTACCCTTTAAATGGGTAGGTGATGGTCATTTCAACATTTTCCTTAAGGGAGAGATACCTTTAATTTTAACCATGAAAAGATTGGTCACTTAGCACATTCATATGGTCATTCCTCTACCTATTTTATTTTACCACAGAGATATAGATATATGAAATGTGTCTCTTATTGGTGTCCCCGTGCCCTTGTGGCCTTTCAAACTTCTCACTCACCCCAAGAACCTTTGAGCTCCTGATGTCATCCATGTATTTCCTATCAGTGCTCACATAACTCCCCCATCCTTATTAAACTTCCTAACTTATGGGTGTCATGATAACCACCACATAACACATTGCACAGATGGAAATGATTGAATATACTAGGTTTTTAGTTTAATGCCAAGCTTTAACATCCACTTGAAAATTTTAGATGGGCCCGATATTTGACATGTGGCGCATAGATTAACTGTTGGTGATAATTATAATTTGGGTGAATCCATGAGATATAATGTGAATTGGAGCATCGATGTGAGACACGTGTCTCACATTACTACCTCATATGTAAAAATATGATAGACACTAAACATTGTAGCCTTGCGGAGATAAATTGAATCGATGTTTGACGTGTGGATAAGATAGGTGTGGCTTATATTTAGTTTCAAATCTTGCCACTAACTTAAATTTCACTATTTAAGATGGTGCATTTTTTGACTTGGGGATGTCATCATAGTGTTCAAACACATGATTGATTAATTGTCTTTTTCTTTTGATTGAAAGTTCCATTTAACCTATGACCAGTCTTATTCAAAGCATAATTTAGAGGGATTCAATTTGAGATCATTTTTAGAGGATATAGTGGAGAGACTTTGGAGATTTTAGTGATAAATTTTTGGGATGTTTTTTTTAAGATTCACATCAAAATGGCACCAAAATTAGTTATATATGCATCCAAATTAATCCCTTTGATTTTTCTTTTGGTGGCATAGTCCTCCTTGGTTAGAAAAAGCACATAAAGGAGAGATAAATTTTTCATTTAACAAGAATTAAATAGTTACAGTGGTCCTAATTTGTATTCATGGCCATTTTGAAAAAAATTCAACTCAATTTTCATTTCCTCTTCTGATATAACGAGATCACCTTTGATCAAAGGCTAAACATAAGGTTTACTTATAGATAAAAGTATCATCCATGATGGAAAACCTCAATAATCCTGAAAAATGATCCCAAAGGCATTTTTGGGTGAATTTCTTCATATTTGGGCATCTTTAAGCTCGCAAATATTTCTCTAAATGGATTAACATGAAAAGGAATCTTCCATGGCATCTTCTTTTCCTCTCTCCTCTCTTATTATTCTATAAATGTAACTAAATTCTTAATGTAAAGGATTCTCTCGTGAGTGTAAGGTTATCATGCCCAAATGGTGGCTAAACATTCTAAGTTACATACCTCAATTTATATTTTATATAATTCACTGATTTCCTTCTCCATTAATGTAATAGAATATGCATACTTATGAGTTATAATATTATGTTATTGTGGTGCATATCAACACTTTGTTTTATGTTATTGTTTTCTTTCCTCTCTGATCATTAATGTCATGATGTGTGTGGGATATTATTTCATCTCTTTATGTCTAAAATGTCTGGAATGGGAGTTTGATTATATATAGGGTGAATTTTGGCTTGTTTCTACCCTTTTGAATTTGTATTTGTCCCCCTATTCTTACCCTTATGGAGAGATATCCTTTCGTTGTGGTGCAATCACCACCCTTTTTAGCTTAGTTTATGTTTTCTCCCCCATTTTATCCTGTAATTAATAATGTTGTCCAAAATATCCCCCAATATATTTTGACAACCTATGATCTCAATTTCAGACTTATAAAAATATGTATTTAAATTTTTTTAGAACACTAGGACCTAGTCTTTTGTGGACTTCAGGAACAAAGGGGAGTTGAGCTCAAAGGACACTTAGGAAAAATATTACATGGAGTTTACAAAATCAAATAATAAATATATTTTTTTTTCTCTTAGGATTTCATGATATAAGAATGGTGAAATTCTAAAGCCGTGAAGGATCTAAATGGTTGAGTTTTGGGTGGCCAAAGTAAAAATATGTGGAACACTATCCTGTTGTTCTACGATTTTCTTGAGTACACAGTGCTCGACATGAATTCTAAAACCCTTATAAAAAATAAAAGGAGAACTAGTTTCAAATGCCACACAAAAAAAGGTAGAAGGTATTTTACAAAGGATGTAAAGAAAATAATTCAGTCTCTGTGGCATGTGGGGAAGGAACATATGAGATTTACGGGTGTGCAGAAGTTAGCATCTTGTGTATTTCTCAATCCATGGGGATGTTTAGATTCATAAGGAAAAATTTCACTCAATAAACTATGTTAAATGTTGGAGTTCCCATGAAACATTCAAAATTCATGCCAACCAAAGAAATTTTAAAAATTTTCCGTGGGTATCAAGAGAGTAACAGGAAGCTCATGAAACAAATTGGTAATGTTTTTTGGGCCATAAATATCAATTCGGCACTCCAAATCACATGAAATTAGTGGTGTTAGAAAGTTATCCTCAAGCACTTCATCTTAACATCAAGAAATTCATATTTTGATGAATTTTTGGGGTTCAAAAATGAAAACATTGGAATGGATGGAAAAAAGTGTAGTTCTAGTCAGTCAAGCATACAACCACCTCACCTACCCAAATTAAAATCTTAGATAGTGCCCATTATTTGCTTATGATCCATAATGGTATGTTGTAGAGGAAGAAAGTTACTTGTATCATGGAGTTAATGGTGACAAGATCTATGGGTGGAGGATTTAGTTTTACTCATCGTAAATTTGAAATTTGAATATGAATTCTTTCCCCCCATCTTCCCTCTTTTTCTTATTCCCATGAACTTTATAATTGTAAGTTCTTAAGCACTTTTAACGGGTTATATTCTACGGAATTGGAAACTCTGTCTTAGATTTTTACATTTTACATGCCTTTAGACCTCTATAATCACATTTCACAAGTTATTCTCAAACCTTTGTGCTCTAAACGTAAGTGAAAACATTTAATGATACACAATTGTGGTTTTTTCCTGTAAATACTTTGTATTCGATGTGAATCTATAACCCACTTATCTTCTTTGGAATTTATTTTCTTACGTCTTGCAAAAATATGAGTTTCTATTGGATTCTTGTATGGTGGTTAATTTTTGTCTCTATAGCTCATATTGGAACCCTGTTTTAGTTTTGGTGCATCGCATTTTTCATTTTGTAACTTTTTTTTAATTTATCTCAGCCCTAAACCTCATGAAATTGTAGTTAGTTTTAGTTTTAGTTGCATTTTTTAGTTATAGGTTAGTTTTTGGTGGGTTAGAATAGAAGGAACCATCCTTATCTAGATTTTTATCTTAGTTTTTAAGTCCCAAATTGTTTATATCATCTCATGTTACACCAAAGTGTTGATATTCATTCATGACCAATAAGAGGGTTGCAGTTTTACATGTTAACAATTTTTGGCACACTGAGTAGAACTATTATACTAAATTTTATATCATATCTCCAAGATTAATGTTTTCTTGGTGATATATAACCTTTAGAAATTTTATAAAACACATCTCGTGGCTGAAATCATCATATCTACTGGTCTGATCAGAAAAGTGTCTCTATCTTATGAGAATAATTCAAAAAAGGTCAAGGATAACACGTGGGAAGCCCTTTGACTACTTGTAGTTATTATCAAGGAATAGTAGAAGAGGTAGACACACATAGAGATCACTATCACCTCCAAAAAAATTCCTCTCCACTCCTCCTGGTATTCCTTTATTATTGTCTTCTAGGGTTTTAAGACCCATCACATTCATGGATCAACAAAGAAATTAAGAATTTATCACATTCAATAGAGGAATTCCTCTACTTCTAGCTCAATATGATGACATTCTAGTTGCATCTTTGAAAAGTGTTCCTTTCTTCACTGAGGAGAATACTACAACTCTTATTGATCACATTAAGGATGTTGTAAATATCTATTTAGTATACCATGTGATACAAGATAATGTAGTAGTTAGATTATTGGTGACTTATTTCAAGGGAAAATATTTACAGTGTTATAAGGGATTGAGAATAAATTCTATTACTACTTGGGATGAGTTAGGGGAAGATTTTTGCAAAAAAAATTAAGACTAATCATACCATCTTTCTTTGGTTAGCAACTAATAACAAAAATTTGAGGGAACCTAATGAGCTAATGACTGATTTTAATATTAGATTTAAAAGAACTTGGGATATAATCCCACAAGCAGTAATACTTATACCTCAATATGCATTTCTTTATTACTTAATGGCTTTAAATAGTGATATTTCATTCATGATTCAGTCCATGGGGGTAGAAACTTACCAAATTCCTTTAACACTACTATTAGAGATGAGAGTAGTCTCATTCAGACTAGAAAATTATCCCATAGACCTCAAATTCCCATATTTCTAGAGTTAGGAAGACCCACACCATACCAAACTCTTTAATTAGCTCCCATTCTATCCCTAAGAAATCATAGTTCAAGTTAAGAGTATACCTCTGCTAATCATTTGAGTGAGTTGCAAGAGGTCATGAAGTAGTTGTAAAATTTTGGAAATGTGTTGGTATCCCTAAATAGGTAAAAAGCTCAAAATTTTAGACCTCACTAGTCCCCATACCAACATCACAAGCCTCCTTATCTACTAAAAAAACCACCATTATAAGCAGCTCCTCAAATTCAAGTTACTCTTGCAAAGTCTTTTCTGTCCTATTCATCTAAGGCTTTGGTTCCAGTACAAAATAATATTGTGCAAGATTATGAGTGGTGTTTCCCTTTTAATATTTCCCATAACCAAAAAACTTGCCCCAATAGAATTATAAGCCAAGAATTAGTAGTATAAAATGCACCCTTTCGGAAATATGTGCCCACAAAAAGAAATCCATAGCATAAATTTACTCAGGAAATGCTACCGATTGATACTTTTCTTGTAAATTGGCAAATGGAATATTTATGAAAAATCAATCAACTACAAGAGATTAATCAATAAAATTCATCAATTGTAGCCATGAACACTAGGTCAAAAATAAGGAAGGTGAAACAAGTTCTCTACCCCTTAGAAACAAGTTCTCTACCCCTTATTTTTATCCCCAACTTAGGAAACTCATGGATTTAGGTGGATTTCAAGCTTTAAGAAGTAAGTTATGGAATATATCAAACCCGCAGTACACTACAAAACCATATAAAATTATGGACCCACATAATATATATAACCCACATGAAAAGGAGATTCTACAAGTTAGGTAGAATCTACCAAGAAAAATAAATGTGTGGAATTAAGAATCTCCACCATCCAAAGAAAACCTACGGTTTGAATAAATAAGCAAGGAAAATATCACTCCTATATTACAAAAACTTGTGGCTACTCCTTTCAAATTCTAGAAAAAAATTAAAGGACCGATGTGGGCATTTCAATGTGGGAATATCTAGTTATTATTAGACAAATATATCTTCTACAAGTTTCCATATACAATATTCCTGTGCCATGTGAAGCACCCAGGGAGAAGGAAAATGTTGTGCTCATCAATTCACTTTAGTAAAAGGGTGACGAATTAGGTAAAATCATAAAGCCACCACTTTTCTATGTATATCTCATCATATGAAATTAGTTGGTACACAATTGCTTGATACACTCAGGAGAAATAATTTTAGTTATTCCCAAACAAATAGTATATCAACTTGGTCTTAAATATGAATCAATTTCTCAAGGTTTGGTACAATTAGTTAGAACCACAGTGGGAACTATTGGGGTTATAAAATTCCTAAGCTTCACATTGTATGCATGTCTCAACTTCTTAATTCTACAAGACGTGTTCACCATTTACCTACCCCCATTCATCACTTTGTGCCTCTCATGGGATTTCACCACTTGTTGGAAAACACAAGCACTGAGAGGGGAGGGGTGAATCAGTGCTTCTTTAAAATTTGAAAATAGTTCTAAACCTTATAAATCCATTCAATATTGATCAAATTTTACCATGAAGAAACAATGACATTCAAACATAAGAAAATAATAAGCAAGCACACATGAATACAATGGTTAATGTGGGAAACCCTTAAAGAGATAAAAACCCACTAAAACCAATGAACTACCATGGAAAATTGTCTCATAAGATATTATAAATATTTTAATTTGTTGAGCACCCACTCAACGTAAAGCACCAACCCCAACAATTAAGTCAAGCACCTACATGACAAATTTTAGAATATCCTACTTGCATGGAAGCACAAAATCCCTATTTTTTAAGCACCCATCTAGTATTTAAAAGGTTTTGATCACATTCATTTCACCTAATTTCAAGACAACAACTTGTGATATCATATTCATCTCTTATGTGTTCATCCTCCTTATTTATACACCTTGATTCACCTATTTGCTCATATCCTCAACTACTGCCAATATAGTCTTCAAAAGCTATTTTCATTCACATTATGACATAGATATACATAAGGATGATACACTCTTACACCTCTTCAACTTCATATACCAAACCCTACACCTTCTTGCCTCTTTAACTCGTATAGAAGATTCTATGTGACAACATCTAAAACTAATACAATTTCATCATTACATCTGTAAAAGTTTCAGTTAGGTAAAAAAACCTTCTTAATCTATCATGAAACATCTTAAACCTATTAGGAATTGAGAAAAATTTCTAAAATCACTGCACTTCTGATGTAACTAAAAATATTCTATCTTCAATTAACATCTGCAAACTTCTTTTGTAACTGTTTATTCCTTTGGTCTTATTCTTAATGAACCATTTTTTTTCTTCTAGATATTATATACCATGAGACATGTATTGGTAAGGTGTTTTTACATTAAAAATTTCATCTCCTTGTCATTTCTATGTTTTACAAGCTTTACAACTTGCCATTTTATCATCAACCTTTGATTAGGACTGCTAAGCTCTACTAGGTACATGACCTTCAAAATACATTTTTCATCTTGATTGCAATAGAAACACTCTAGATTCATGTCATGCAATGAAATAAAGAGGAAATATACTTAAATATTTCCAAGACATAACCATGTTATTGGAGTGTTGTAGGTCAAGGCACAAGACTCTATAACTTCTCTTCTTCTCAGCTGAGTGTGCACGATCATGGAAACTCAAGATCACAGTCTCAAACTTGTTTAACCAAAACTAATAATTGAACACACAAAGCCTCTTGATGCTTAAATAGTGTCATATGTGACCTCTGGTGCACCTTCAAATACCTAGGGTAACTCTACCATATCCAATCATACCATGAAACATTGATTAGGACAAGGTCCTAACAGACTTTTTATGCACAAAAACCAGTCTTCAAAAAATGATCAAGTTCACTAATTCAACCACCTATTCATGGATAACATGGAACATTTATGGAAGGCTATCACCCTTATAAAACTTATCAAGTCTGTAGCATGCATCATTTCAAGGAATATAGCTAAAAAGTTCTTGTATCTCTGATATTACTCACACTAGGTTTTAGGATCACAAAACCAGTCTTGTCCTAGTTAGCTTCCATCACCCCAAAATTCACTTTCATACAAAACCATTACATGAGACACTTCACCAAAGACCTCTAATAAATCTTCAAACACTCACCTACATGGATGGTGTGGATAATTTCACACTTGCATTGTTGTTTCTCATAACTACTTGATAAACCTCATGAGGTAGTTTAAATCATTAAGGCTAAGATCCAAAATAACTTAACCTAATCAGATATTGGGAGTAATTATGTTATGTTGGACTTGTATCAACTATTTATGCTCACATTTCACTTCAACATGCCTTCACATCAAGACCCTTTCAAACCATCATGACTGATTTTTCCTCTTTAGGTCCATTAGTGGTGGGCCATTTTGGGTAACATGTTTAACCAAAATTTGGCAAAGACCCTACCTAAAAAATTTCATAGACACTCAGGAAACATCCCAAGCTTGCTCCCATAGTTGGTCTTTCACCATGAAACCTGAAACATATGTCTACACATGTAAAATTTCACAAAATAGAGGATTTTTTATAGTTTATCATGACACCTGAAGAATTCCACCACCACAAAAATGAGATATAGACAGTTATCTACAAGATTGAAGCATCACTTTTTCATTTCCATGTAATTTGGATAAAACCTAACTTCTCAACATTCATTCATAAATTATAGGGTACCATTTTAACTCATTCTAATTGAAAAGTTCTCTCGACTCCATCCCCAAAATTGATGAATGACTTAGGTCCCTAGGAATATATTTAAGGTATGAGTGAGCACTTCAAACTTGAACCTCGAGCTAGAAATGGCCATTTTGAGATCTCGGTAGAGCTTAAACTCATTTTTATTATTTCTCCTTTTGAATTTTGACTTGAAAATTTTTCCACATCACTATGTTGACCTACTTCAAATGTCTTAATGCTCATTTAATTTTTCACCTATCTAAAACTCATCATCCACCATGACTTGTACCTTCTAACTTGGTTTTTCCTTAAGAACATGCCTCCAAAAGGTCTTGAACATGCTTC
This sequence comes from Taxus chinensis, assembly GCA_019776745.2. Lineage (NCBI taxonomy): Eukaryota > Viridiplantae > Streptophyta > Pinopsida > Cupressales > Taxaceae > Taxus > Taxus chinensis. Next base: position 416,715,704 of record CM034154.1, read on the forward strand.
TACTAGTGTAATCTTGACCTGTATCACCTTCCACATCCTCTCTAAAATATCATTACACACTTTTGATGCTTGCACTAACCTTCCTTAGCTTTCTTTTATACATACCCTAATCCATACTTGTAATAGGTCTTAGAATTAAGCCTAATTAATCTTGTTTCAACCCATGTTTCATGAACCTATCATGTTATTCATCATAAAGACACATACACACCTTTGGGACACATCATAGGACCTATGGAGCACCTTTGGAGTTCACACCTAGTACCCATATGTTTTCCTTTCCATCAAGATATTGTGTATACACAATGACACCTCAAAGCATCACACCATGCCACTTCATACACACAATTTCCACTTCATACACACCATATGAGGTCAAAGCAAGAATTTATATAGACATATATCTATTTAAGGGGTCCTCTAGAGAATAAAATAGATATATCTATTCTCTATCTAGCTCTCATTCTATTTCTATCAATCAATCTGTATGCCCCTAAATTGTTTACACTTCACCAACACTCTTTTCCATAAATTCAACATGAAATCAATGAAAAAATCAATGAGACAAGGTATGACACTGCTAATATTGGTGAATACCTATCTGTGGATTGGTCTCACATGATTTTTAAGACAAAATGCATGATAACAAGGTTAATATAAGTTTGGATCCTATTTCCATATATCACATAGAACCTTATATGCCGAGCCCCATCAATGTAAGTTTTATCATTTTTATCAAGAGGAGTACCCAAAAATTTAAGAAGTGGATACTCAAATTGAGCGTATTCCAATTTTACTACTTGATGAATGGGGAACTGAGTGTCATGGTTTTGAACTATATAAACAAATTGAAGAATCTAACCTTATAATCTATTATCTTCATGAATAAACTTTACCTATTCTTGATATTATGAAATCAAAATATGAATAACATAATGACATTTGGAAAATGTTCTTTGATGGTTTAAGAAGTAGACAAGGAGTGGGAGGGGGTGTAATGCTTGTATCTCCTACTAGTCTAAAATATTTTTCTACTTTTTATTCCAATTTATTTGTTTTATCAACTCAGTAGAGTATGAATCTCTCATACATATCCCACAATGGGAAAGAAAGAATAAAATCAAACAATTGCAGACCTTTGGGGGTAACGAGATAATTGTGAACCAAATCAGAGGATTGAATGTGGCTAAGAATGATCTACTCAGATATTACAAGTATAGAGCATGGGAAATTCTAAAGGATTTCAAATCTTCCAATATTCACACCATAACAAGGGGAGAAAATGAGACCGTAGACAGGTTAGCCATGGTGGGAGCAAGATTTGATTTTTACAAAGATGTCAAAAGAAGTGAAATGCAGCCACACATCAAATTAGTGGTGAGGCTTGTGGTACCAGATAACAACATGAATTGGAAAGTGTTTGATAATGATCAACATATCATAAATTTCATCAAATAAGAGGCCAAATTATCTATAAAAAAATAGGAAAATTTAGAATAATTGTTTGGAGATCAGATAGTCCTGCTAAGGTCAAAAAAGCTACCCAAATTCTTAGTTACTTTGGATTCCATTTTCAATCCATATGACCAGCTAAGAGGAGAAAAATAAAACATGAAATTCAAATGTGAGTAATATGCACCCATTTCAGTTGGCAAATACAAGTTTCTCAAGATTAGAAAGATGTGTACTCCACAAGAAAAACACGTTTTTTTATAACTTTGTCAATATTTTGCTGATGTTTTTTCTTAGAGCTATGAAGACTGTAGAGGTTTTGATCCTTATTTGGCACAACATACCATCGAGCTAGATCTCACAACCAAGCCCATTAGACAAAAATAGAGGCATACTAATCCATGAATTGATCTGATCATGAAGAAGGAATTAAACAAGCTGATTGAGGAGAACATAATTATTCCCATTAAGCATTCAACATGGGTTAAAAATATAGTCTTGATGCATAAAATAAATGGAGAAATTAGAATGTGTGTTCATTTCATGGATTTGAACAAGGAATATTTTAAATACCACTATTTGTTGCCTTTTATGGAGTAGATTTTACAAATGCTAGAAAGTTTTTAAAAAAATCCATATTAGATGGCTATTTAGGATATAATCAGATTATGGTGAAAGAAGAGGATCAATTCAAAATAGCCTTTACCACTAAATGGGGAACCTTTACCTACAGGAAAATGCCTTTTGGTTTTTCTAATGCATGATCAAAATTGTAAAGATACATGGATATGTCATTCAAGGATATGATTAATAGCATTATTCTTGTCTATGTTGATGATATCACAATATTATTCAAGGATAAAAATGACCACCTTTTTCATATAAACAGGTATTTGAAATGTGTAGACAGTTTGGGGTTTCTCTCAATCCTAATAAATGCATTTTCCTGACACATGAAGGAAATATTTTAGGCAACATTATTTCTAAGTAAGGGCTTGTAATAGATCTAGAGATGATGAGTTCCATTTTGGCATTATTATTACCTAATCATTATAAATTATTGCAAATTTTCTTGGGAAGGATCAATTTTTTTAGATGTTTCATTCCAAATTTTACTAACCATGTCAAGCCATTGACATCTATGATAAAGAAAAATATACCTTTCAAATGGATTGTAGAAGGGAGGGGTGGTTTTTAGGTCATCAAACAAACAATAACATAATCCCCTTCCCTCATAAATATAGAATTCTCTAAGGACTTCACCTTGTATTCCTTTGGAGGAATGTATATTATGTCTTCCATGTTGGTACAACAAAATGAAGAAGGTCACAAACAACTAATTGTGTTCTTTATCTAGAGCCTTGAATATTATGAGGTAATGTATTCATTTGTTGAGAAACATGCCTTAGTTGTCATAAGGATCTTTAATAAATTTATATATTTAGTTTCCAACAACAAGATCCATCTCATGGTTTCACACGTTGGTTTGAAATATTTTATTTTGAAAAAGGATCTTATTGAGAAAAGATCTGGTTGGATAACCACAGTAATGGAATTTGACATTGACATTAAATTTACTAAGCTAGTCAGGGGAAAAGGTTTGTATGTGAAATTAGTTTCAGAACCACGGAATGAAGAGGATACTCTTTTAGTGCTCCAACATGATCAAGAAAAACCCACACATTATTTTTCACGACCATTGTTGGAACCACAATATAACACACTTTCTTCAAATAGGTTAGTGTCCTAAAGACTTGAGCAAAGCCAAAAGAAGGTATTATAGGATCCTCTCAATCCCTTGTGTGCTTATTAATGGGATCTTGTTTAAGAAGGACATGAATGGTGTTCTCTTGAGGTGCATTAAAGCAAATCAGGTTGAGATATTTTTGTATGAATTTTATGATGGAGAGGTAGGAAGGAATTTTTCTCCAAGGAAAACAACACTCATAATCATGAAGGGTGGTTATAATTAGCCAAATCTCTTCAAATAATGCCATGCATGGGTTAGGAAATGTAAAAAGTGTGCCTTATTCATAGGTAAATAAAAATTAGTATCTCTTCCAATTCATCCCATCTCATTGGATCAACCACTTATGTAATGGGGGATGTATTTAATTGGAGTGATTAATCCACATTCTAGTTTGGGACACAAATTTATTTTGATGGCCATGGATTATTTCACCAAATATAAATAGGATGTTGTATTGAAGGAAGTAAATGAAAGCAACATCCTAGAATTATGTGAAGGAATTGTAACTAGGTTTGGTGTTCCTTCAACAATCATGCCCAATAATGCTTTGGTGTTCCTTGGCATACATATATTTGATTGGGTTATCAAAAACGGAATGTACTTGATAACTTATTCAAACTAATATCCCCAATATAATGGGTATGCTAAATTAACCAACAAGAACCTATTAAGGATCATAAGAAGGACCTTGGAGGAAAACCAAAGGACATGGCACACCAAATTAAAATTTTCCTTATGGGCTGATAGGATCACCCCCAATAGATTAACACGAAGTTCACCCCACAAGTTGGTTTATGGTAAGGAAGAAAGGATATCTCCATCTCTTGAGTTACCAAAATTAGAGCTCATAAAATATCTATAAATTTTTGATTTTGGAGAAATGGAATTTAGATATGTAGATATCACAAGCTTGAAGAAATAAGATAAAAATCAATGGAGTGAAATTAAGGTACGGTAAAAAAATTTTTGACAAGAAAGCAGTGGTCAGGAATTTTCAAAAAGGGGGGCTTGTGCTTAAGTGGGATCAAGATAGAGCTAATTCACGTCATCATTCAAAATTTGACACAATGTGGAGTAGCTCTTATATGATTTCTATCTACAAATCAAGCAATTCCTTCCAATTATCGAGATTAGACAGAGAAGAGATAATGATCTTGATCACTGGGATCTATCTTAAGTGTTGTTTTTAAATCAAAGGTTTGACCTTGTATATATTAGTATAGTTTCGATTCCTCTAAGTGGTGTTAAGAACTTGTTTTTTTTGTAGTTGTAGTTTTTTTGCAACAAGTTCCTTGTGCACACACTACATGTTTTGTAGTATTTTATTTATACTTTGAATGTTATGTGAGCTATCACGTCATCCAGTTAGAATCGAATGCTCACCCGAAGTGCGCAGAGCTACCAGGTCCCTCCCTTATGTTTTCTTGTTAAAATGTTAGCATGCATATACATCATATTGTTATCATTAATCATCCACACCATCTTGAAAACACATATAATAAGGAAATATGATATTATAAATAATAAATAAGATCAATTGCACCAATAGATCACCATAATCATACATGTCAACAATTTTAATCCTTCCATAATTTTCCATCATAAACTAGTATTCATTACTTAATGGAAACTAAATACAAACCCAGTCACAATAGTGTTGCACAGAACTAGGCACACAGGCATCAAACCCTAGATCATAATAGCATGAACATAATAGGAATATTCAAACTAAGAACTACTACAAAAGTGGCATACAACACGTATGTATAGGGGTGGGGACTTTCCCTTCACCTCCCATGCACTCTCTTAATAATAGGCGTGCTCTCAAAATAAACTACATGCATGATTTTACAATAGTTGTTATTAATAAACTGTCCTATTTTTAAACTATTTAAATCCTATTAATATCTTTCCATGCATGTTCTTGGTCTACATTTTCATTCTCTAAAAATAACCTTTGTTTGGTTTCCAAATCATCATGATTCATTTCCTTTCTTGGTTGGCACTTCATCCTACTTTTCCTATTTTTATCCTGTGCTCAGCAAAATGGATAAGTCCTAAATTCTTCATGTTTGGGCGTGAACCTCTGTATGTTATTCCATTTTGTTTATGTGTGTTCCTACATGCCTCCCTCATGTTCTCACAAAATATGTGCATGTTGTTCATACTTAGGAAGTTTTCTCGCTCAACATTTCCCCGCACTAAATACATTGCCCCTCCTCGGTAATGAGTTACTCAATTTATCCCTCTAAAGAATGAATGAATATAAAATAACCAGAGAATAAATAATATGCCAATGAATGAATGTAAAATAAATGAATAAATAATAATCAGGTGCTCTTTTACTCCTCGGATGACTACAAAAATTTAGGAAACTCCTCATTGATTGTTCATTTTAACTTTTGTCACTCTGTCAACTCCTTGATTATGACATCTTACACTTCCCAAGCAATCTCTAATACCCACACAAGATCCATTTTTTATCCCTTCTCCTTCATATCTCTAAGAATCCCCATAAGGCCTGAGATAACACCCTTAAACACATCCATTATTTGAGTAACCAATGACCTGAGATCCTTGAGTCTGGTCTCAAAATCATCCATGTTTGTTTTGAGTGCATCACACCTCTTCACAATTTTAGCCATATTCTCATCTCACCCAAGTTTCTCATCCTTCTTGGCTATTAACACCTCATTCTCCTCATTAATGGTATATTCCTTAAGGATAGTGTTAAGTTCCTTGCAGTTGTTCATTTCCCATCCTACATTCTTCAGTTTACCCCTTAAGGTGATTTCCATAACGTCATATTCCACAATTTCCATGTTATTTCCACTTTATTCTTATTTTTCTTGGTTTGCCTTCTTTTGTTGGCCCCTGCATACTCAGATTTTATTTTAGCAACATTTTTACCAACTCCTCCAAGTAATGCAGTGCTGAGGGGTATACATCATTGGTTTTTTCATCCAATATTGGGTGTACTATTGTTATTTTTCCTATAATATGTATGGCCATATCAATCACGTAAATTGCACACTTTTCAAATTTTTCCAGTGCTTCTTTAATCTCTACACTTCCTGCATATTTTCCTTTTTATTTTTGAGCAATGTTCGAATGGTGGCTTCCTTATCAAATTTTCTTAGTACTACTTCTGCCACCATCTTATTCAAAGTATTATTGGCCTTCTCATCATTTATCTTTGTAGGCTTCACTATAATCAAATCCTTTGGTGCCTTCTTCAGTTTTCATGAAGCAAATGTATCTTTAGCATTTTGAAAATCAGGATCATCCATATGAGTCTACATGCTCCATGAAAATATCTTCCTTCTTTGCATACTCATACCCTCTGGGTCGATTACTTCCCATCCATAAATCTTCTCTATCGCTATAGAACTCTAAAAATGTGTACGCAACACCATGGATTAGTCATAAATGTAGCTCACTTGAGGTGTGTGTATGACCTCATCCTTTCTCCTTCATCTACCAATGTGCATTCCTATATGTACATGTTGTTCATTCTGAGTGTACGCACTGGTTATTCCTAATGCTTCATCCCTTATTGGCATCCTATCTCCTTTATATTCATCTTCATGTATTTCATGCACCACATGCATCTCTTTATCATTCATGACACCTTCCTCCTTGTTCCCTTCTTCCTCCAAATCATGGACTGGAGGTTCCTACTCTTCTAATTCCCTCTCACGGTTGAGTTCCTTGACTACCTCTTCTTCATCAGTGTCACCTCTATGCAATATCCTTTGTATCCTCTTCTTCTTTTTTCCCTTGCTAGGCTTAAGTGGTGAGGTTATTGATGACTTAAAATGTTCTAATGGTCCTACACCACTATATTGTTCCTCATGCATTTTATTCAACCTACTTCTAGTGCCTTGGTCAAGTGCAGAGTTATCTTCTTTCTCTTTATCTTCCTCCTCTTCTTCCTTAGTCTTTTCTTCTTCTTCAAACCTTAGAGGAGTGACCTTGTGCAATTTATTTGTCCCAACTATTTTTCTTCCATTAGGTGGATATGGGACCTTAAAATCATCCTCAATGTACTTTTCATTAACCAACTTAGGATTCAGGTAGATGTATAGGTTTCCTGCTTCTTCATTTACTACTGTCAATGTTGTAGAATTGATGTTGATATCATCCAATATCAAGGTCTCAATATAAGCCACCTTCCCTAGATACACATATGTTTTACGTAGGGCATGTTTTTCATATACCATATCTACATCAAACCTTAGTTTACGTGCGTCTAAGAACCTGTTCACAAATGCTTGAAAATAGTGCACTGTGAAATCATAAGTAAATTTTCACCAAGGTATTTTGTTGCCATTTTTAAAGTAGAACCATCTAATGCAGAAGTGTTGATACACCGTGAATTCAACTTTTTCATCCATAACTTCTAGTAAGTAATTGGGAATGCATCACTCATGCTCAAATTACTCACACATATCACTGTGTACCATATATCCACCCTTATATTATAGGTGCACTAGTAGTTCTATCAAATGTGTACTCTGTGAATCTCTTCACAATGGACTTGTTCTCAGGTGGGTATTTACACATTTTATCCTTAGAGGCCATCTAGGACTCTGGTATCTATGAAGATGACAAAGGAGATGAATGATTTACTCTTTAAGATATCTTGTCACCCACATGCGCTTCCTCAATAATCCCTTCTGCAATAAAGGTAATAAGGTTATATAGTGTTCCCTCATACATTTTTTTTTGCAATGTGGAGCCATTTCTTATTAGCCTAGTCCTCATCTCTCCTACGTGTTCAAGTTGGTTAATAGATGTGCAAAAAAAATCCTAAAAATAGGGTCATTGAGTTTGGAAACATCCATGACATTCCATCCTTTTTTATATTTCATTTTCACTGCAACGTAGTTTCCTCCACTCCTACTTTATCATCTAAATATATCACAATCTCAATACGTGAGTTGTACAAAATCTTGTGATCCTTCCAATCATTAGAGTGCAGTAATGTGTACTCACCTACCTAGTAAAAGTATAATAAGTCCTCATAGACCCGCGACATTAGGAATTGATAGAGGTGCTTCTAGTTTGTACAAATTAGGGAAACTCATAAATCTAAAGTACTCCTACAGGCCCTCCAAAGTCTTTTTCCCTTTATCATCACAAAACATGGCATATTGTTATTAGTTCCTTTTGTTTGTCTTCTAATACCAACATCATTCTCTATCTAGCGAACTTGTTTGCATCAGAGAGATGATTATAATTAACTCACCTTACATTTTCAAATGTGGGACTCCCAGATGTGTCCCATAATGACACCTTCTAGATATTGCATTTCTAAAAATGTTTCTTATGGTGCTTATTCGACCTTAACCTCTATTTCTTTCTTCTTCACTTATCCCTTTGTTTCCACTACAAATGCTCTTTTGGGTGTCATTATTTCTATTTTAATTTCTGACCTAAAATACTATGTTCCCTAGGTGTTTCATAACCTTCTCCCTAACTATGCATGCCAAACACTCTGCTTCATTTACCCTCCTTGTTCCTAAGAACTTGTCACTTATTTATAAATAGTGTTCCCTAGCTCAAATTTGTGCATCTTAAAACCCTAGTTCACAGCCCCTTATCGTAAATCCAAACCTCCATGCCTTTAAGATTCAAAAACATCCACACGAAGGAGCTCCAAAAACATTCTTGTATATCACTCAATCTGGGTTGCTTCTATCTTTCACAATTCTTCACAAATTTTCACAAAGTCGCATACCTTTGCACTATTCAATGTTCTAATTCTTCACAAGGAAAGGTAAAGAATAAACCTTCTTTGGTGCCCTTTTTATAGATTTCCAAAAATATCCTAGTTTTATTTCTCGTCACCTACCACCATACCATAGCTTTAATTATTCTTTTCTGATTTTCCACATTTTTTATCTACTTTCTTCTACACGCTACAATAGTAACCTTCTAGTACACTCACTACTTCCCTTTCCGCAGACCTCCTCACACGTGCATTCTTGTGCCATGGTACATAATCTTCTCTGACATATAATAAGTAGTTCATCATGTTGCTACCTACCTCATGTTACATTGTGTGGCATTTTCCTTGCATGGTTTTTAATCTAAGAAATTGTTCATGAGCACCCTCATTCTCAGCACCTGTGACACATTTATCCTTCATTTTATTCAGACTTTGCAATCAGCATCCCACCTTTATACCATTGTGTGCTCAAGTACATCAACTTCATGACAAGTCCTAGTACCAATAAGATTTCTTTTCATGCACTTGCACTTGGTTCACCCAACACTAAATCCATATATGGTCCTCGATGCATGATCTCAATAGATAGTAATTAGCTTTTTGTGCTCAAGCACGCTTATTACAACAAAACAAGGAAAACAATTAATTGAAATGTAAAAACAAAACAAGAAAGGGAAACCTAATCTAAGTGGAAATAATGACTTATTACAAACACCAAGAATGTTTATGTAGAGAAAAAAATATTCATTCATGGAATTCAATAATCAAGAGTTTTCAATACAACACTATAACTCTTACTCTGTATTTGAGGATCAACCAAAGCCCAAAATGGCTTAACAATTGTTATATTTAGTAGAATTTTGTACAAACTAACTATTATCACCCAAAAATGCTCAAGGTTCATTATAGTTTGCATTATAATGTCAAAAAACCATCCAAATGATCACCTTTCCCAAAAATTTCACTTTCCCTTCCAACACTCCTCTACTCTTCTCTAGTTTCCTTGTTTTTAACTTCAAATAAAACCAAGCTTGCTCTTTTAGCATATACATTGCTTGTACCTCTTCTTACCTATTCAAAAACTCATAAAAACTATTATATCCATCAAATAAATTAACTATAAGTAATCAAAATACAACTCTTCATCTCTTTTTTCAAAACTACCTTTTTTGTGCTCACAAGAACCAACAGTCTATAGCAACATTTTGACATTCATATCTCATTGTAAGTTTTTAAAATCACAAAATAGTTAAAAACCCATTTGAAAAATAATTTATATATTCTACCCTCAAAATTTTATAATATATTTCTTCACAAAACGTGAGTTATGTTCATTTTACCAAGCAAACATTATGTCAAATAGTTTACATGCATTCTCATTCTAGGTAGGAAAGTACTTCATAAATCAAAAAACACTAAACATTAAGAGAAAATGTTTAAAACCCATCTACATAATGTTATCATACTTCTATGTTCAAAATGTAAATAAATTTAAATCTTAAATAAAAAACTATGATGACTTTACTGAAACAATCATCATACTTTCACATAGAGTCACAGTCCTTAATATTTAGTTCAACTTGCATGGCATTATCATGAAGAGATTAACTCATTCATAATAAAAATACCTTCAACCACTAGGAAATCAATTCAAACACCTCCTTTCCATGTAAATCATTCACATTTACCTCTAGATATATTTTTGTAGTCATCTTCCTTATCTGAACCAGTCAAGAATCCATTCATATATCAGAACAGGGAATCAATTATCACAACAACCTAAGAGTAATACATGTCAAGCTTTAGTAACAATCATATTGTGGATTCATCTAAGTATAATAAAAAAGAACAATTATTTTTTAAAGTAAAACTCATAAAAATCCTTAAAAACAAGATGAACACACCAAAAATTGAGCTTACATTCCATATATTATTGTATCTCTTCAACAAGTTTAGTGTTACTTCTCTCTAATCTACTTCTCATCCTCTTACATGAGGAATCAATATCCAAAATTGACTAAATCCCTCCAATTTTCTCCTATGTTCAAATTACTACTTGTATGTAACTCCTTTTTTGAATTCTTATCTAACCTACCAACTTTAGAACAACTCATAACTAACATTTTGTGACCTTTGGGCTTCCCTACATATTATGACCATATTTCACATATCCATGACTCTCATACACTCACATGAAGAGTCACTACACACCCTATGCCTTAACTAGAAACTTACCAACCTTTAATTAACCTCTAGGACTCTTTGATATGCCTTTAAAACTGAATTACACTTTTCAAGGGAAAATATCCAATTTGAATTTTCAAACTCCCTCACTCTTAACTCTCTCTATCTCTCATGACTCAACATAATAAATAAAACTTCATTGATCTCATAGCTAGGAACAATTTTATTTAAATGTTTCTTGATGAGGCTTCTGCATCAAATCTTATTTATGTAGAGCTTTATCCTACTCCCATTGAAGTAACCAGGCAAAATGGTGTCATCTAGTGCCTAAAACTAACATATAACTGATTCAAGTATCTTGATTACCAAAAAAAGTACCAACCAATGCACCTTCAACTTCCCTGGATGGAACGGAAACTTGGAGTCATAAATAAGTATGATATTGCCAACCAAAAATGTCTTATTATTAATTTTCCTATCATACCATGCCTTCTATCTTGAATTCTCAGTATTTTGGATCCAATGTGCAAGTGCGCACCACTCATCTAGTCACATTAGTTTGTGAATGCACTCCTAAATAGTTTTTTCATCATCTAATCCACCTACACATGAAATATATAGGGATGCAAACATGAATTCCACTGGTAGTATTCCATCTGTGACAAACACCAACTAGAATGGTGTGGCCTTATTCAATCTTTAATAAGTGGTCTTGTAAGCCCAAAGTACATCTGACACTTTATCATCCCAATCCTTTCTTCCAACATCAAAAATATTCACAAGATTTAGTCCCAAAATTTTGTTGAAATCTTTTGCAATACCATTATCTTCAGGGTGATAAGGAGTGGTTTTATGGTGTGCAACCATAAACTCTTCCAATAGAATTTTTATTGTATCATTTAAGAAATGAGTTCGTCTATCACTATTCAAGCTTATTGGATAGCCAAACCTACTAATAATATTTTCCCATAGGAACCTTTTTGTTGTGGCTATACTAGAATCCTTTGTAGGTGCAGCCTCTGTCCACCTTTTTAGGTAATTTATACATGTAATAATGTAGCAAACTCCACTCCTGCGCAATGGTGGTGCAATAGGTCCTACAAACTTTGATGGCCCACTTCTTAAAATTCTTTGTGCTCACAATAGGTATCAAGGGAATTGTAATCCAAATAACTCCCCTAGCTATTTGGACAACTTACATTCACATTCTGGCTCTGAGGTTCTACATTGCAGGTTACACGCACTCTAGCTATCTACTTGGCACATTTCCTTAGCTGCATTTCCTTGCGCACCTTGCATGCTCCGCTTCTGCGACTTACTTACATTTTCCTTTTTCTCTTTGTTCCACTCTTCCCCTACATGCACCTTCTATGCATTCACCTTTTTCCCATCAATTATTCATCCTGTACTCCTTAGACTTTATTTCCAAATTAGCTAAGTCCCTAACATTTGTGTGCCCTTTCTCCTTGTTGTCGCACATTATTTTGTAATAATTGTGCCTCTCCCATACATTCCTTCCTTGTTTATTTCTCCCATTTCCTCCCACGTGAATTACATTTGTGTTTTCCCCCTCTATTGTCTTTCCACACCTCATCCTTTCGCGTGCATGCCTTTACGCCTTCTTCGGTGTTCTCTATGCCATGTGAAAATCTGTCAGACCTTGAGTGTATCACACACAACCTATCAAATTGCACCATTAGGGCACCGAATCCTTGCAAAAAACTAGTGTGTGACACATGGTAGAAATGACAAAACAAATCAACAGTTGGCCATTTCTTCAACTAATCCATGCACACCATGTGTCTTGTGTGCCAAGTTTTCACTGTGGATCTTCTAACAATCATAAATTTTGTTTCAGTGCTCAGATCCTTGTGCACCTGGACTTTTTTAGAAATCTGTTGATGTGGGCTACATGCTAAGCCATTCAAATTCAAATTTCTTTGGGATTTGGTAGGTGAGAAGCTAGAAAATGTCTTTCACACCATTAATATTTGATATGATTGCTTCAACCACCCAGATTTGATCTGATCTACTTTACTTCCTTCTCCAACATGCCAAGCAGACATGGAGAACCACAGTTGATAGATTGTAGGTAGATTTGAAGGAATTAATGGTTAGTGGTTGAGTTTTCAAATAAAATTTTCCTCCCCTCCTCCTCCATCGATTCATCTATAAATGTAAGAGCTCTTCTCATTGTAAAGGGTTGGACATTTTGCATCCTTTAGTGTTTTCTAAGGATTCTTTATCTCTACATTCTGAGTCGCAAACCTCTAGATCTTGTTTTTACATGTGAATATTGGCCTTTAAACACCATTGTAACCGACTGTGCATACCTAGAAGTAATAAAAGCATAGTTTTGTGATTATTCTTTGTCTTAACGTGTTATATTCTTCTTCCTTTCCTCTCTTTTACATTGTATGTTAGTTGTGTCACCTTGAGTTCCTTATAGCTCTATTTTCTAGTTTTGTTTCATGAAATTGATGGTGTAAATGTGTTCTAGTTGTTTTACGCATGCCTATCCTTCCCTTGTTCTTTCTCCTTCATTTTCACTTAGAACAGATAGTGTTCATCCCACTTTTCTGGTGTTATCACCTCCCTTTTAGTTTAGTTTTCCATTTTTTTATCCTTCTATCCCTGGTCCCTTGGCTTGTTAGCTTAAATTTCCCTTCCAGCATTAGGAGTAGCAGTAGCAGTAGAAATAGGTAGAGGAACCATCCTTCTCTGAAGATCTGTCTCAAGTGTGCAAGGTCCCACAACTTGGAGAAGGTTTCATTGTTGTCTCAAACAACTCAGTTCCTTCAAATTTGAGACATGCATGTAAGTTTGACCACCAACAGTTTCTAGCACGCCCAGTGGGACAAACATTGAAAGCTTAAATTTTAAAATTGCTAAGTTTGGTGTGTGATTTAGCAATTTCCAGACTTTAGAGGATTTTTTAGCACATCTGGTGACTCCTAACACTCAAATCTACTATTTTTGTAGGTAGAGTGCCTTTTATGAGAATAGTGCTTACCAAACAGAGTTTTTTAGTTGAAGGATCCTATGAATATCTCCATCTTTCACCAAGAATCACATACAACCAATATCCTACACACATCCACATCTCCAACATGTCACGCACATTCAACTCCTCCTCAGAATAGATCTGCACACCCTACCATGGCACTTCAACAACTACCTCCTCAAAGGAACTTTTCCAGCTTCACTTATAAAATCTCACTCAATCTCAATGCACTGCATGATATTCTAGCAGTCACGCTCAAGAGCATTCCATACTTCACAGGAGAAAATCAAGTCACCCCTATCGAGCATATTCAAGATGTAGCAAATGTGTTATCTTTCTATCTGATCATGCATGATGATGTATCAGTTAGGCTCCTTGTAGCCTTATTCAAAGGCAAAGTGCTCCAATGGTACCATGGCCTAAGACCTACATCTATTGCCACCTGGGATGATCTTGGAATAGCTCTATGTAACTATTTTGAGGAAAATTCATATCACCTATCTTTGGTGGAGCAACTGACTATAACAAAGAGGGCACCCAATGAGCAGATGATTGATTTCAACATCAAATTCTAGAAGACTTGGGACAAAATTCCTCAAGTGGTAAGGCCTATAACCCAGCATGATTTCCTATATTATCTAAGGGCCTTGAATAGTGACATCTTAGTTATGATTCAATCCATGGGAGGCATAATTTTACCTACTACTTACAACATTCCATAAGGGTAGAGGATAGTCTCATCCAAGTGAGCAAGTTAGCTCCTAGGCCTCCCGCACCCTTATTCCCATAAATATCTCTAGTGTCCTAGCCTTCTATTTCTCTTGTTCCAATGTATATCATGCAACCAGCTGCAACCACATCCCACTCTCCCATGCAGCACAAAGAAGATGAAGAATTGATGACCCTGATTAGAAACTTATCCATTAAGGTCATATCATTAGAGAAGCAACAGGCACAAGCCTACAAAAGTAGTTATAATCAGGTGCAAATCCAAAGCAATCAACCTTGGTAGAATCAATATGGAAACTAGAGACACGTGCAGAACTAGCGAAATAACAGATGCCATGCCAATACACTTCTTCCCGTGTAATTTTTTCCTCATGCAAAACCTCTTCCAATGCCAAGTACAAGTCAGGAACTTGTCCTAATTCAAAACAATATGGTGAAATATTTGGAATGATGATTCCTTTACAACATGTGTCATATCCAATATCAGTGCATTAATGTTACATGCGTGCAAGTATATATGATCAAAAATTCCTCTAACTATGAACCTTCTATCAGCACAAGCGAGCCCGAAAACCAAGAAAGCCCAAAATTTCCTCCTGAATCCAACTTGATATTATTTAGTGCTGAGTAATTCTATGTAATCAATCAAGATGCAGATGATACAAAAAGGTTGAACACCAAGGTTGCAGACAACACAAGGTACAAGAACTGAATGCTCGAATCTGGCCCACATGTCACAATTCCAGCAACATTGGTCAATCCTCAAAAGTAGAAGTATATAGCTAAGGCATCTAACCGTAAAGGTGCAAAAGTTCCTATGCATTATGTTCTACATAATACTCCTCCTATAGCAACACACACCCCTCCTTTGGTAGATCATGCCTATGTTCCAGCTAAGACTCCTTCCTCTTCACCTGAATAATCAAAGAGAGATGTTGGTGTGCTTCAAATGCATAAGTTAAAGGGTATTCCATTCAGCATTATGAATCAATTGAAGAAGATAAACATAAATGTCACAATGTGAGATGCCCTAACCATTCCATCTCAGCATGAATTATTACATGAAGTTATGACGTAACTTCCGCATGCTGACCTAGTTGTTCAAAAATCATGTGCTACTGTCAATATCTACCAAGAAGAGAAGAAAAAATTAAGTAAGGTTGTCAAAACCCCACCCTTTTATATGTCATTGATCATAGGAAAACACCTTGTGCATAATTGAATGATTGACTCAGGTGCACAAGTACTTCTTTCATGCCTAAGAAATTATTAATGTCGTAGGTATTAAGTATAACCCCTTGACAAAAGGATTCCTACAACTTGGTGTCTCAACTATTACCACTCTAGGAATCATCAAAGATTTTTATTTAACCCTCCATGCATGTCCAATCCTCGTGATAACTCAAGATGTGTCAATCATTGACCTACCTCCTTTGTTTTACCTTTTTCTATCAAGTGGTTTTACTGGAAAAGTGGGTGGTTACTTGTTTTCTGATTGGACCCATATGCTACTTAAGACAAAGTATGGTATCCGGTTTACCATGCAAGTTGAGCCAATATTTTCCTATCATGTAGAGTCATATGAACCTTCCCCTCCCTAGTCTAACTATCTAATCCAAGAAGAACAAGTTTTAATTTATGAACAACAACCTTTTCTACCTCCTATTCTTGATCTAATGTTTGATGAGTGAGTAGATATGTACCAAAAATTTAATCTATATGTTGAA
This sequence comes from Taxus chinensis, assembly GCA_019776745.2. Classification (NCBI taxonomy): domain Eukaryota; kingdom Viridiplantae; phylum Streptophyta; class Pinopsida; order Cupressales; family Taxaceae; genus Taxus; species Taxus chinensis. The sequence continues at coordinate 416,732,284 of CM034154.1, forward strand.
GAGCTAAAAGCTTATGAAACTGGGCTTGGTACATATTGTATCCTTGAAGAATAATTTTTGCTTCCACATGCGCTAAAGTAGAATGAAGAGAACAATGGTCTATGGAAGTTATACTTTGATGGATCCAGAAGTAAAAATGGCGCAGGTGCAAGTGTTTTTCTCATTTCCCCTAAGGATGAGAATTTATTTTTCACACATAGGTTGCATTTCACATGATCAAACAATGTGGAAGAATATGAATCACTAGTGCATGGTCTTATAATCACTGAAAAGAATAGGATCAAGGCGTTGCAGATCTTCGAGGAAAAAAATGGTTATCCACTAGGTCATAAACAAGTGCACTGCAAAGAATAAGTTTATCAAATCTTATAAACAAAGAGTTTAGGACCTCTTTAAGAGATTTGATGCTCTAAACTAGTAGGTGGTTCCATGCAAAATGAACAAGGAAGTTGATCAAATGGCCATGCTTAGTTCACAATTCTCCCTTGCTGAGGAATTTGTCAAAAGGAACATGTAGCACATCAATATGGTGAGTAGACCATCCATTCCAAACAACAACATCAGCTAGAAAGTATTTGATAGTAATGAGAAGGTTTTCTAGTTCATCCGGAATGAAGTTGAGTTCTCATCAAGCATGCAATCTGACTTTCATGATAGCTATGATGACCAAGTGATACAACTCAAGACAAGCAAGTTGCCTAAAGGGCTGGTCACCTTAGAGAAAATATTTATCCCTGATGATGAGTTTAAGGGTGAAGAGAATAATATGCGCACGGTGCAAAAATATTGTTCCCCGGTCATTATTACATGTGGAAAGGAGTTACTACTCAGTAAAGCTTGCATTTATGAAGAAAAATAGGCCTTCATATCTCTCTTCCAGAAATATAGTGATATATTTTCATGGGAATATGAAGACCTCAAAGGTTTTAATCCAATTTTTTTTCAACACTCTATTAACCTTGATCCTAGTATCAAGCCCATCAGAAAACAATAGCGGACATTCAATCCAAAGATAGAGCCCCTCATGAGGAAAGATTTGTCTAAACTCATTGAGGAAAAGATAATATTTCCGATCAAGTATTCTACTTGGGTCACGAATATAGTTTTGTTGTGCAAGAATAATGGTGAAATCAAACTCTTTGTTGATTTCAGAGACTTGAACAAGGAATATCTAAAGGATCATTATCCTTTTCCTTCTATGGAGAAGATTTTGTAGACTATGATCGGTACTCAAAGATTCTCTATGTTGGATGGATACTTAGGTTTCAATTAAATCCTAGTCAAGGGAGAGGATCACTTCAAAATAACATTTACAACCAAGTGGGTAACATATGTATAGCAGAAGATGCCCTTTGGTCTATCAAACATAGGTGTAATGTTTCAACGTGCCATGGATATTCCATTCAAAGGATATATCAATGAGTTCATCTTGGTCTACCTTGATGACATTATATTCTTCTCAAATTAATTTGTAGATCACATGGCACAGCTGAATAAATTCTTTGAGAGATGAACAAAATTTGGGGTGTCTCTTAACCCCAAAAAGTGTAATTTTGTTGTGGTGTAGCGCAGACTTTTGGACAATGTGGTTTTAAAGGATGGCATTGCAATTGATCCTGAGCATGTTTCAACCATCCTAGATATTTCCTTTCTTTTTCACAGGAAGGAATTTCATTGTTTTCTTGGAAAAAACAACTTTGTTAGGAGATTTGTCCCTAACTTTTAAGGACTGGTAAGGCCCATCACCCTCATGCTCAAGAGGTACACAACCTTTAGATGGACAGCAGAAGGGAAAGATAGCTTCAACAAGATCAAGCAAGAGATTACTTATGTGCCAACACTCATCAACCCGGATTATGCTAAGGATTTTATTCTTTATGCTTATGGCACTGATGTGAGTGTTGTTGTTGTCCTGACACAAGAAAATGAACAAGGTTTGGAGTATCTAGTTGCTTTCTTTAGCTAAACACTGAAAGATTATGAGCTGAGATACAGTCATATGGAGAAAGAGGTCTATGCCATCATGCACGTGATCAAGAAATTCAAGAGCATGCTCACCAAAAATCACATTAAGGTATTAGTCTCCCACTCTTCAGTAAGAGACTTCATCATGGGAGAAGAAACTAGTGAGAAGAGAGCTTGATGGGTGACAAAAATTATGGAGTATGATGTGACTATCAAAGCCACAAAGCTGGTTATAGGTAGTGCTCTTTGCAATTAGATTGTTGAGGACACACAAGATGAATCTAAGACTTCATTATTTCTAGATGAAGTACTCCCGCACACATAACCTGAACAGGATGAAGCTACTATCACATGTGACTAGATGAAGGAGATTGTCACATTCATTTCTAAGGGCGCATACCCTCGTAGTTTAAACAAGTAAAATAGAAGACATCTAAGGCTATAATCAATCCCATATGTTCTAATTGATGGTATTCTCTTCAAAAATAATCTTGATGGCATGTTGCTGAGGTGTATTGACAATGTGCAGACTAAAAAACTGTTAGCAGAATTTCACAATGGATTTTTTGGTGGACACTTCTCTGCCAAATCTACAACAATGAAAATCATAACGATAGGACTCTTTTGGACTACCCTTTTCAAATATGTGCACAATTGGTTCATGAAATTTAAGTAATGCACTTTCTTTACAATAAATAAAATATTGGCAACGCTTACCGTCCAACCAATCCAAGTGGATTGGCATTTTGCACAATGGGGTCTTGACTTCATAGGCATTATCAATCATCCTTCAAGAATTGGCCACAAGTGTGTGTTGACAGATATGAATTACTTTACAAGATGGAAAGAGGTTTTTTTACTCAATTAATCAACCAATTCATTCATCTTGGACTTTCTTGAAGGCATTATAACAAGGTTTGGTGTTCCTCAAACCATTATATCTGATAATGTAAATCCATTATTTGGTACTAAAATCACTGATTGGGTGTTATGGCTTGGAATATACTTGAAGACTTCTTCTAACTATTACCCTCAAGGAAATGGCTTGGAAGAGTCAACAAACAAGAACTTGATCAGAATCATGAAACAGACAATGAATATCAGCCAAAGACAATGGCATAACAAAGGTCTCACGTGCAATCCAGGTAAATAGGATTACAGTGAAGAAGGAAATAGGAACTTCACCTTATAAGCTTGTCTATGGAAAGGAGGATACACTTCCTTTGATACTTGAGTTAAATTCATTAGAACTTTCTCAGCAGCTAGAATTGGAGGGCATGGACCAGAGGGAAAATAAAAATGGCAAATCTAATCAGACTTGAAGAATTAAGAAAATCTGTCATGATCAAGCTAGAACAGCATCAACAATCAACAAAGAAATGGTTTGATAGAAAGGCTAGGACTCAAGCTTTCAAATATGGGAACTTGGTCTTCAGGTGGGATGCTAACAGAGCTAAACTTGTGTACCATTCAAATTTTGATGCACTTTGGAGTGGCCCATACATCATCAATTTATGCAAGGAGGATTAATCTTTTGAGCAAACTCATCTTGATAGAAGTGACTGAAAATCCCATTCAATGGGATCTATCTCAAACTCTTCTATTAAATTTTTTGCATCATTTTGTAAATATTAGATTACTTTCAATTCCTAGAAGTTCATTGTGCACCTAGTGTTTTGTTTGTACATAGTTATTTCTTCTCATGCACCCTTGTACATGCTCTTATTTTGCTTATAAGAGGTTGGTATTCTTTCAGCAGTTTTACAGGATTTAGAATAGAGTTCAGAGATGTTTCATCAAGTGACTTCAAGGGGTGGTTCATCAAGGTCACCCGATCAGAATTTCATGATTAAATAGAAGACTCAAAGCCCAATAGATGCTCCAAGATACTGATATCCTTCATCTAGAAGAAATATGGCCCTAAAAGTCACCAAAACTATTATCTAAATAATTCCCCTAGTTATTTGGACAACTTATATTCATAGTCTGGATCTGAGGTTCTACATAGCAAGTTACACGTGCTCCAGCTATCTAATTGGCTAATTTCCTTGGACAAATTTTCTTGGGAACCTTGCGCACTCCACTTTTGTGTCTTCCTTCCATTTTCTTTTTCCTCTGTTCCACTCTTCCCCTATGCACACCATCTACAATTTTCCTTATTCCTATCTGTTATTCATCCTGGCATGTGCCTTAGACTTGTTTTCCAAATTAATTAAGTCCCTAGCATTCATGTGCCCTTTCTCATTATTATCACACATTATTTTGTAATAATTGTGCCTCTCCCATATGTTCCTTCCTTGGGTATTTATCCCATTTCCTCGTCCACATGTCACCTTTGTGCATGCCTTCCCTCTATTTTCTTTCCGCATCTCATCCTTCCGTGCACATATCTTTACACTTTCTTCTATGTTCTCTATGCCATGTGGAAATATGTTAGACCTCGAGTGTATTACACACAACATATCACAGAACACCACCAAGGTGTTGAATCCTTACAACAAACCATTGTGTGCCATGTGGAAGAAATGACAAAACAAATCAACAGTTGGCCATTTCTTCAGCCAATCCACTCACGCCATGTGTCTTTTGTGCCCAGTTTACATTGTAGATCTTCTAACATTCATAAATTTTGTTCCAGTGCTCAGATCCTTATGTGCCTAGAGTTTCTGGAAATTTTCTGATGTGGACTACATGATAATCCATTCAAATTAAAATTTCAGTTGGATTTGATAGGTGAGGAGCTAGAAAACATCTTTCACACCATTAATATGTGATCTAATTGCTTCAACCACCTAAATTTGATCCAATTTTATTTCCTTCCTTCTCCAACACTCCAAAAAGACATGGAGAACCACACTTGATAGATTACAGGCATTAATGGCTAGTGGTTGAGTTTACAAAATGTATTTCCCTCCTTATCCTCTCCTCCTCCATCGATTCATCTATAAATGTAAGAGATTTTTTCATTGTAAAGGGTTAGACATTTTACATCCTTTAGTGTTTGCTAAGGATTATTTATCTCTGCATTCTAAGTCACAGACCTCTAGATCTGGTTTGTGCATGTGAATATCAGCATTCAACCACCATTGTAACTGACTGTTCATACCTGGAAGTAATAGAAGAATCATTTTGTGACTATTCTCTATCTTAGCATGTTATATTATTCTTCCTTGCCTCTCTTTTACATTGTATGATTATTTTGTCACCTTAAGTTCCTTATAGCTCTATTTTCTAGTTGTGTTTCATGAAATCGATGGTGTAAATTCATTCTAGTTGTGTTACATGTGCCTAACCTTCCCTCATTCTTTCTCCTCTATTTTCACTTAGAAAAAATAGTGTTCATCCCACTTTTTCTAGTTTTATCACCTCCCTTTTAGTTTAGATTTTCATTTTGTTATCCTTCCATCCCTGGTCCCTTGGTTTATTAGCTTAAATTTCCCTTCCAGCATTAGGAGTAGTAGTAATAGTATAAATAGGTAGAGGAACTGGCATTCTCTGGAGATCCATCTCAAGTGATTAAGGTCCCATAACTTGGATACGGTTCCATTGTTGTTTCAAAAGAATCAGTTCTACCAAATCTGAGACATGGGTACAAGTTTGACCTCCAATAGGAATCTCATCCCTACTTCCAGGCTTATCAATTCTTTGACAATGATCGCATGCCTTCACAAAGGCCTTAACATCTTTGTACAACATCTCCCACCAAATATTTACCATAAATATCTTGTGTGTATTCACATCACCTACACCATGCCCTCCTGTTATTCTACCATGTGCCTCCTCCATAATGGATTTACACTCATGTTAAAGTACAAATCTCCACCTATCAACTGGTAAGGTGTTGTACCTATAGAAAGCTACTTTTTCTCTAATACCTTCATTCCTTATGGATCCAACCCAATGCACAAAAATATTTTTATATCTTCCAAATCTATGGGTGTACGGTTCAACCTAAACAACTGCACATCAGGTATTGTGTCCTAAAAACTATGTGTGTCCTTTCCATAATGAATTCTTGATAAATAATCAATCCCTGAATTGCTCTTTCTTGGTTTCACAGCAACTGTGAAATCAAACTCCTGAAAGAGAAGTGTCCACATGTAGATGAGCCCTTGTAAAATAATATTATCGACCAAATATTCCAATGCCATATGATGTGTATAAAAGATGAATGAGATAGCCAACAAATATTGTTGAAACTTGTGAAGTGCGTGGATCATATATAATGCCTCGCACTCGATGGTAGTGTAATTTTTCTTTATTGTTGTCAACTTCTTGTTTGAAAAGCATATGGGGTGATCCACATTTCCATATCTATGTTTTCTGAACATTGTTCTAATAAAAAAACTAGAGGAATAAAAATCTACGTGAAAGGGTTTATTCCAAGAAGGAAAGAAAAAAATTAGTACAATAGTGATATTTTCCTTTAATGTCTCAAATTCCTGTTGTTACACCTCACCCCAATAAAACTTGCCTTTCTCCTTGAATATCTCTTCTAAGGGCATGGAAATCTTTGCATATCCCTTAATAATTTTTTTATAGTAGACAATATGCCCCAAAAATCTGTGTAACTCTCTCTAATTTTTAGGTTTTTCTAATCCCAATATTACCGTTATCTTTGCATGATCCAACAACAATACTTCCTTGTAAATGATATGCCCAAGAAAATTTCCAAAAGGTGTAGCAAATATATAATTATTTAACTCTTAAACTGCTGGAATTTATGTGTCTTAACTAGGAACCTGATATTTTTCTTCTCTAGAATGTGTGTCAGGTGATCCATCTATTTTTGCATACACTTATGTTCATCATATCGAGGTTTTATGTGATAGGAAATTTCAACCCTCTCTTTCTTATGTTTTGATTTAAAAGAGGAGGTATCATTTGTTTCGTTGAAAGCGGCAGGTTTATGATCCTTCTTTTTCTCATTTTCATGTTTGTTCTATTTTCTTGTTCTTGCTATTTGAATATTTTTATTTTTTCTTGAACAACAAATGGGGCATATGACATAGAAGATTTTAAAGCACCCATTTGTATAAGATTATCATAATCCCTTGTCAAGTAGGTAATAAAATCATATAGTGAATGCATTTTCCATGTGGCTCTGAGGGCACTCCTAATGACATGGAAGGTAGAAATAAAAACTAAATAATCAAGACCTAATATATCAAGATTAGAAAGAATAATTTCTTCATCCTTTTTTATCCCACATTGTTTCAACTACAATCTAGGTTATTTAAATTTTTGAATAAGTCATGTACAGTGTCAAAGTTTTCTAGACTCAAACTAATGAGATCATTCTCTAATTCATGACCCCTCATTGCATATTTCTTCCTTAAGAGTCCTTCCTATATGGTCTAGACATCATTAGGAGTGTTAGAAGATTCTATGTGAATTATTAAGTTAGGAGATGTATATTGTAGTCATTTTTATACCTTTAGACCAATAGTCTAATCCCATGCACATCAGTTTATCACCCAGTGGGCACTGGGTGCTCACCTAAGGAATGCCTGGGTGCCAAGCCTCTCCTTTATGTGAGTCTTGTGAGAATGCATTATCTTATTATAGATATTCAAATAGAAATGAATAGAAAAGAACCATGCATCATTCTAAGAACCTAAGATGATTTATTACATCAATGCATCCATAAAAGAGAAATAACCAACAACATATGGAAATGGTTCATACATAAAGGAAATGTATAAGGATTATACTCATGAACACATATATGATTTAGAACAGAGTCTTACATTCATATTAACATGTTCAATAACCACATTACATCCCTTGAAGTCATAATAGACCCTTATATGATAATGCAGAGCCAAGTCATTCATCATAACTACACTATGTTCATCACATTACAATCCTTAAATGCAGACCCATCCCTCTAAGTGTGTCATTACTCCTATATTTTCCTAATCCCAACCCATAAAGTCCTCCATAAGATCTCTATAAATATTTACCTCATGTCCAATACCTCCACTCTATCAGGATGACTCCATGTCTCTATCTTCTCTTCGCATCCTTACCCATCCACCCTTTCTACCATCTATGCACCTCAATATATAGCTTTCCTGCCTTTACCACCATGCCTTTTGAGGTAGCAGATCAGTCACCAAGTTTCCAAGTGGTCCTCCAAAGGAGAATGCCTCCTTTGATCCAAGCTCTCCACTCTATGTAATGATGTTCTTTTGGAACCTTCCATCACATGTATGGAATATTCCCTTCTTGATCCTTCAGTTGCTAGGCTGGCACCTTAGCCACTCCGCATGCTAGAAATTTCACGCTTTTCTCATGTGCATCCTGGGATGTCAAATATGGATAATTCCAAAACCCCTCTTGTCATGTGTGCACGCACCGTTTGTTCTACAAAATCCTACTAGAACCCTTCCCTATGCACTTTCACCCTACGTGCCCTTCTTCAACTAGGTCCCATGCACCCACACACCTTTTTGTACTTAGCCAATATTTTGGGGCTTAATATCACCCCACACTATGCCTGTTCTTCATCCTCAGAAACACTCTTCAAAGAATAAAGAATGGAGGTTTCTTAACATGGTTGGAAATAAAGAATAAGGGAATGAAGAAATGGGAGAAGGAATGAAAGAATGGGAAACTTGTTTATTGCTGGAGGAGGAGAGGGAAATCCTTCCCTAATTCTACCTCTAACTTCTCCCAAGCTTCAACCTCGTTCTGAGCTTGCTAACAGAGGTCACCCACCAAGGTGCTCACCTCCTCAAAAATTATATGCTCTCCTTTTTCCCTCATGGTCTCACCAAGACTCTCCAATTTCTTCCCCAAGTCTTCAAGGGCATCCATCATGCAGGTGATCTAGGGGTATAGTTCCTTTAACTGTATTTTGATTAAGCCTCCCAGGGTCTTAATTTCTTCTAATTTCTTCTCCACCTCAACTGGGATTTTATCTCTCTCCTCCCTATTCTTCTTATTTTTCTCTTAGAAATCCTTGATTTCCATCTCATGGGTGGAGACATAGATTATTTCCACTCTATCCCTATCCATGTAGTTTTCATACATAGCTTCAGCGACTTGCATAGAGGCCTTTACTTCTATAAGAAGATTAGTGTATTAAACCACAATCTTGACAACCTTCATCTTGTTTTCTTTCTCTTGGTCACCTCTCCATTTTGACAATGTGATTCAAATCCTCCAGACATTGCAAGGATAATTCATACTTCTACTCGGGTGGAGCTAAATCCGGGTGCTTCAGGAAAATTACATTTGTAATCATCTCCTCCTTCTTGGAGACCTCACATACCTTAGCTTTTTCTTCTTTCAGCTCATGCCTAAACTGCGTGCTGATTAGATCCTCTTGCTTTAGGTCTTTTCTCTTCTCCATGAGCTCATTATTTTTCTTCTCCAGTTCCTCTTCTAGGTATCTCACTCTATCATTTCTCTCAAATAGTTTGGCATCGATTTTGAATGAAAATTTGTTAAGCGTGTTACAAACCTATTCATCTGATAGCTATTGATCATTCACTAAGGGATTTATCCCTTTGGTTTCTAGAACCTTTATCAGTACTCTTTGACTTACCCCAAATTCAAGTTCATCCACATGGGACTCAAACACCCAAGATAGCATCTTTCTTGTCCATGGGTACGTACCCTCTTCATCAACGATGACATAGCTAGGAGTTTCTCTATTGGTACAGTGTTCTAGAAGCGCACATATAACACCTTTCTAGGATCATCAATGTATCACATTCCCTACCCTTGTGCTACCACTACACCTTTCCCACTTGTTCGCATAGATTTTGGGAAGCTTACTGCCAATTTGGGATCTCTACCCATGCTCCCATACTTCTTCCTAATGCTCTCTTCTTCTATCTCCTTTATAATCTTGTCTATGCTCTGCTCTAACTCCTATTCCACAAAATTCTTCATGATTCCTACCACTTCTCTCTGCAGCCTTCTCTACTTCATCTTTGGTAAGGCTTGGGGTTCTTTGGTTCTTGGTTCTTACTTCTTCACTCACCCCTTTCCTTAAGCCTCAGCTTCTTCCTCGTCATTCTTCTTTTCATCTTCCTTGTTATAATCCTCTTCATATCCTTCTTCCTTATAATCATGCACATCATATACTGGATGGTCTTCACCTCCTTCAGGCTCGTCATCATCCTTGTCACCAATATAGGCATCTATACTTTATGTTTCTTTTGAGTTTTCCTCATTTATCGCCTTCTACTTCTTCCTTACTGGGGATCCCAGTACATGAGATTCTTCTTTTTCCTTTTCTTCCCTATGTGATGTCTTCCTTAGTGATTTCTCATGGGTGAGGTGCTCTTCATGCTAGGATTCCTCTTCTTCTGGGGTCTTTTCCTTGACATGAGACTTCTTTCTCTGCGCGTAAGTGTTAGGCTTTGTGACTGCTTCAGGCACACCCACTGATTGTGTTTTCTACACACTTGGTGCGTTTTTCTCTTGTCCCTCTTCTCTTTCTCTCTTCTTTGGCATGGCCTTCTTTCTTCTTGTGGATTCTTCTATAATGGAGACATTATTCTCTAGATATGTGCCTTTCTTAAACTTTGGTCTTATGCAAAAGGTATATCCTTGTTGCATCCCTTCCAACGATTGGCAACATTATTAGTTTCACCATTTGAACCTCATTAGAGACATACTTCTCCACGTACATGCACTTTTTATGGTATACAAAATTTTGGCGTAGCTCGCAGTGGTCTTGGTCCACCTCACTAAGGTTGAACCTTAGTCTTTTGGCTTCCTTGAACCTGTTGACCCCTTCCTGGAAGTATTGCATGGTGAAGGAGAAGGGAAGCTTGCACCATGGACCCTTAGTCCCATTTGTTAAAGTAAATCTGCCAATGTAGAAATGTTGGTATACTACAAATTTTTCTTCTCCATTCACGAGCATGGGAAACTACTCTAGGATCCTCCATTATTTCCTGAATACATCATGCATTTGTTTATACCACTTCTTCAGGAATGCCTTCTGAGTGGTCGTCATGGTTTCACAAGTGTATTTTTCAAATATCTTTGTGGGCAAGGGATCCTGATTTGGATACTCCCAAACAAAAAAAAATTCCTCGTCTGGCACTCCAATTTCTAAAAAGACAATGGTGAGGAGGAAGTTACCGAATAATATCTTTTCTCGCTCATGCGTGTTTCTTATGATCTCATACGCGATGAAAGCGGACAAGTTATAGATGGTTCCCTTAGATATCCTCAAGCAAGCATTTATCCATGCCTTGTTCACTTGCATCCATTGTTCATGATCATTGAGCTTGGTCACTAAGTGTGCAACCATCCTCATAATAGGGTCTAGTATCTCTGCGATGTCAAAGTATCGTGAACCCTTCTTGAATTCATACGTTGCTACAGTCTCCTTGATAGCCTCCTTATCTCTCAAATCATCATCTATACTTTCTCATTCACAAATAAGGCATGTGAACTTGAATATCAGTTGTGGTATTATGCGCATCTTGCATCCCACAAAATAAAATTTATCCTCATGCATGCGTGACATCAACCATTGAAAAAGGTGCTCATGCTTGCCAAAGTAAGGCAACTCATATAGTTATAACAATCCTGCCTTCTCCAATTTAACCTCCACCTTGTCATTATATATGGGCATCCCATCTGGTGTCCTTTTGTTAGTTGGTCAAACCAAATCTAACACCATTTCCTTCTCATTTGTGCTCGTGATATGGTTATAATCGCTCACATTCATTTTTCTTAGATGTGACACACATTCTTTTCCTAGCAATTCTCCATCTATGTATTACATTTCTACATACCATTCTTCATTGGAGCTCACGACGACATTGGTTTTCTTTCCTTTTCCCTTGCCCTTTGGTTTCTTTGGTGAGATTGTTACTTTCTTATGTGTCATTCTCTCTGTCAGGATTAAACTACAAACTCCTTGCTCTGCTTTGTTACTCTGCTACACTTCAAACTCAACTCCAAATCTCAACTCCTAGAATGAATCCTTCTATCTTTATGCCCTAGCTTCCAACCCTAACTAATAAATCCTTCCACAAGATGGTGCACCATAATTAATCTTTCCTCACACCCATGTACTCCTTCCTCCTAGTTTATAGATCCACTCTAGTCACACACTCAAATTCTTAGGATTCTTCTTCCTTCACACAAATTTCTCTTTGGATGCCCTAGTTCGCAAAAGTGCTTCAGCTTAGTAATACAAAGATAGAATAATGACTTCCCAACCTTATATTTATAGTTTTTGCTTCCCTTCAGCAATAAATGATATACCACCTACCAACATACTTTAACATTAAATTCAGATTTTACCACTAAGCTGACTTTAAGCACCCTTACCCATGCACCTAATCCTATGCAAAAAATATTCTACAACCTTCTGTTATGCAAAACTATAATCAGGCCAAAGACTCTTACGCGCACGTCTATAGGTCTAAAGTCACTTCTTCTTTCCTTTACCCGATTTTTACCTTTTCCTACCTCATGTTGTTCCTGCACTCTTCATCATTTGTATGTGGTATTTTTTATAGCCTTCTTGACACCATGATTCATCATCCACCGTCTCCTTTTGTGCTTTTTCATCCTTACACGCTTCCTTCTACTGGTCCAATCAACTTGTATTACAATCCTATGCTTTGTTTTTTATTACTCCACCTCACACTAAAACATATGCACGGTCCTCTCCACTACACAACCTTGGAAAAATGATGTGGTTACCAGCACACAAGGTGCAAAATGAAACAAAAATAAAGGAACAAGAAACGAGAAAGGGAAACACAAGAAAATAAAAGCATAAAGGGAAATTCTAAGATAATTGGTAATACTACCTTATTACAAACACCATGGAAACTTATTTATAGTAGGGTTTCAGCCTACTCCCATTGAAATGACCTGGTAATCTCATCCCATCTAGCGCTTGTAATTGGAAATCACCTGAATCAATAATGTATGAGATGATGTAGGGTCCCAACCAATGGAATTTCAACTTCCCAGGATGGTGTAGATACTTGGAATCATACAACACCATCTACCCAACCTCAAAAAAAAAAATTCTTGATATGAAGATCATTCCATGCTTTTTGTCTTTCCTTTTCTATCTTATAAATCCATTGAACAAGTGATCACCTTTTGTTTAACTACATAAACTTAACAATCTTTTTTTCCAGCTTTTGTTTATCAGCTAACCCTCCTATGCGTGCTATACGCAATGATGGTAACATGAATTCAACTAGAAAAATAGCCTCCACACCAAACACTAATTGAAATGGTGTGACCTTTTTCAACCTCTTGTAGGTTATCTTATATGCCCATAGAATGGCTGATACTTTGTCATTGCAATCTTGTCTTCCAATGTCACAGATCTTAGTCAATGTGTGACTTAGTATTTTGTTAAAAGCCTCAGCAGTTCCATTCACTTGAGGGTGATAAGAGGCAATCTTGTGATGGGCCACCATAAATTCTACTAACAAAATTCTAATCGTTTCATTGAGAAAGTGTGTACCTCTATCACTTGTTAAGCTCAAAGGACAACCATGCCTATTGATTATGTTCTCCCATAAAAATATAGCAGTTGTCAATGCGGTGTAATCCTTTATAGGTGTTGCCTATTCCCATCATGTTAAGTTATCAGTGTATATGATGATATACCATGAACAAGTCCTTTACGTGGCAGGGGAAATTGGCCCTACAAATTTGATTTCCCATTTTTCAAATGGTTCAGCGCTAGCCACTAGTATCAAGGGCATTTCATCCCTTTTCCCAGGTTTTCCATGGTGTTGGAAATGATCACAGGACTTGCAAAACTCAATACAAAGTAGGTAGATGGTTTCCCACCAAAGCCCTACTAATAAAGTCTTTTATGCGGTAGCATTTCCTGCATAGTTTCCTCTTGCAATCCCACCATGCACTTCCTCCATAATTTTCATGTGCTCATGTTCCAATACACATCAGTGAAGAACCTCATCATGACCTAACTTATATAGATATCCACCAATAAACATGTATGGTGTGGCGTGTATTGCTAACTTCTTTCTCTCCAAAGCCTTCATCCCTTTCAGCACCACACCATTTTTTAAGAACACTGCGATATCTTCCAAGTCTGAGGGTGTGTGCCACAACCTAAGAAGTTATGTGTCTAGCATGGTGTCCTCAATGCTTTGCGCATCCTCCCATGAGTTAATTCTTGATAAGTGGTCAGGTCCTGAATTTCTTTTCCCTTGTTTTATAACCACTGTAAACTCAAATTATTAAAATAATAGGACCAAACGACTTATGCACCCTTGCAAAACAAGCTTGTTGACTAAGTACTTCAGTATCATGTGGTCCATGTAGAATATAAATGGTGTTTCTAATAGAGACTTCCTGAACTTGTGCAGCATGTAAATCATGGACAATGTTTTACACTCAGTAGTTGTGTAATTATGTTTTGTTGGTGTCAACTTTCTACTTGCAACACACAAGGGATGATCAATAATTCCTTCTCTAGGTTATGTTAATACTTCTCTCATAGTTGTCCCTGAGGCATCAACATACACATGAAAATGCTTATCCTAAGAAGCAATATGTAATATGGGCATCATGACAAGCCTATCCTTCAAAGTGTTAAATGCCCTCTATTGCACCTCTCCCCAATGAAATGAAATCTTGTGTTTTAACAATTCCTCTATGGGTGCGGAAATCTTATCATACCCCTTGATGAATTTCATGTACTATCCTGTAAGCCTAAGGAATCTATGCACTGCACTTTGACTAGTAGTCTCCTCCAATCCCATAATAATTGCAACTTTGGTGGGATCCACTAGTAAGCCTTCTTTGCATATAATATGTCCTAAAAGGGTTCCAAATGGAGTAGCAAAGACACATTTCTTAATGTTGAGGGATATTGTTGATTGCCGACATCTCTTAAACATCGACCTCAAATTGTCACAATGGTCTTTCACCAACCCATACACAGTCCATTCATCTAGGTAAACTTAAAGAAACTTATGGATGAAGTCCTAAAATGCTTGTACCACGATGCACGAGAACACAACAGGTGCATTATTCAATCCAAAAGGCATAACCATGTAGGCAAAACTTCCCCATTTAGTGGTGAAATTTTTCTTTCTTTGGTCTTCCTTTGTAATCCTGACTTTGTGATATCCTGAGAACCCATCCATGAAAGAGTATATTTTGCACTCAGTTACTCCCTCCAAAATTTCTTCAGTAAAGGGGGTTGGGAAAGGATCGATGACACATAGTGCATTCAAATCCCTATAGTCAACATAGATTCTTATCCTCCCATCCTTTTTTATATTGATGACCATTGGGCTAATCCATTCCAATTCTTCCACTGCCTCAATGATACTAGATGTTAACATAGATATGATTTAGAATAGAGCCTTACATTCATATTAACATGTTCAATAACCACATTTCACCCCTTGAAGTCATAAAATACCCTCATATAATAATGCATATCTAATTCATGCATCAGAACTACATTATGTTCATCATATTATAATCCTTGAATGTAGACCCATCCCTCTAAGTGTGTCATTACTCCTATATTTTCCTATTCCCAACCCATAGAATCCTCCATAAGATCTCTGCAAATCTTTTTCTCCTTTCCAGTACCTCGCTCTCTATGGATGACTCCATGTCTCTATCTTCTCTTCACATCCTTACCCATCCGCCCTTTCTACCATCTATGCACCTCAATATATAGCTTTCCTACCTTTTCCACCATGCCTTCTGAGGTATCAGATTAGTCTCCAAGTTTCCAAGTGATCCTCTAATGGAGCATGCCTCCTTTGATCCACACTCTCCACTATGAGAAATGATGTTCTTCTGGAACCTTTCATCACATGCATGGAATATTCCCTTTTTGATCCTTCAGTCATTAGGTTGGCACCTTATCCACTCTGCATAATATAAGGGTCACACTTTTCTCATGTCCTGCATAGGACGCTGAATATGGCTAATTCCAAAACCCATCTTGCCTTGTACATGTGTGTCATGTGTTCTACAATACCCTACTAAAACCCTTCCCTATGTGCTTTCATCCCACCTGCCCTTCTTAAACTAGGTCCCGCATGCCCACGTGCCTTCTTATACTCAGACAATATTTTGGGGCCCAACATATACAGACATAATAGACTATATGCCTCATCACATCGATTAAATCACTTAATTTTAGTTGCATTTGATGTTAGTTTAGTTTCAAGATCCATTATGAATCATTATAAACCCATACTCCTCAAGAACATTTTTATTTTTATTTACCACTCAAAATATTTAAATGGTTTGAGAATCAAAGCCACATTTTGATCCATAATACAAAAAATAGGTTATAAAAATTAAAGTGCGAAAGAGATCACAAGATAACCTGCCTGAAATTACTAGCAATAAACCCCCAAGGTTGGTACTTCATAATTTAGTGTGTATACAATTTTTATAAGGCCTAAAAGGATCTCATATAAAATAAAAATGAAATGAAATCATCACCAATGCAAAGATACCAAACAAAAATACACACATTCAAAAAATGGTACCTCAAAAGGAGTTGCCCATAGAAATTTATGACTCTTACAAGTTTCTTCTACCTCCAAATTTTAACACTTTCTCATGTTCCTTGAAAAATAATTTCCATCCCTTGAGCTTTAAAAAATTCAACACTTACTTATGCACCCTTTGAAAAAAATAGATTGATTAAGGTAAGCCCCTTTGTGTTGGATGTGACCAGGGGCTAAACATCATGTCACCATGGGCTAGGACAAGTAGTGTGAGTTACCATCTTAACATCTAATTCATAGCAAATATAGTTGAACAATAGGTACAACCACATGTAGACCAAACCAAGTGTTCAAACCTAACTTGGATTGCATTCAGGTACATCATACAACTTATGGTCATGTAAGGTCATTAAGATAGGTACAAATTCTAAAATAAACACTTGGGAAGTTAAAATTACCAGCCTCTCTAATAAATGCATCCACTAGATATATAAAACCCAAAAACACCCACTTTTTTTGGAAAAACCAAAAACACTCAAACTTTAGTGCAGTTTAGAATACCACCAAATAGCCCTGAGATGAGCACAAAAAATTGGAAAAGACTAGATTCATATTTCTTCATAGTATAATCAAGTTTACTATCAATCTTAGATTTTTGGCATGATCTAAAATCAATGACATTGTTAGGGTTTCACTATTGTTGTTATAAGGAATGATAGGACAAATGGTTTTGTTCTTTAATGCTTGCACCTTTGTGTATCCATAACTAATGTGAACCTTGATGTAAGAAGGTAATCAAGATAACATGAATAGGCTAAGGATGAGACCCTTATATCTAAACACTGCTAATTTTTGGGGCTATCTTAATGATGAACTAATTTTCTAAGAGGACATTATGTCATTTGTGATGTTGTATGTAATGAAATCCTTGGCTTAAATTTATGCCTTGAGAGTGATTAGTGATGTTTTTGCTCATCTCTAATAAATTGTTAACATTATAGTTTTTAACTAAGTTATGTTAAGGCTTTGATATTTCTATTAGTTCGCTTAATGACCAAAACTTGGAATGCAATTAAGACTTCCTTGTGACTAATTATTGGTCTTAAGAAGACCACCCAATAGTCTACCTAACCTAATACTATGATGGTCAGATTTTCATGAATGAAGGACTAAAGTTGTGTAGTCAAGGACTTAATTATTGAAAGTAAAGGTATCATTTCCCATGAAGCACATACAAGAAACTTGCATGATCAAAGTTAACATTATTATTGCTATATATTAAAAAGGGAGAAACATGCAAAGTATAAAGTAGTTAAATAACTACTACTGGATATTTCTTAACTCTAAATAAGCAGAGCTCAATCTAATTTTAGTAGTATGGTTTCAAACCTAACTTGAGAACCTATTGTTTAAGGAGATATGTTTGGTCATTCCCTTAGATATTAGAAAGGTTGTATGATATATTAATTGTGTGAAGCCTTAAGACACAAAATAAGCGCATTCAAATTTTCTAGTTCTTAGGCTATTATATGTTCTCTTAAATATCGTTATTTAATCTATGGTTATTGAAATTGAATAGGGAGGTGAGGTTGTACCCCACTGCCTAATTATCTATGTACTAAAAGTTCATTTATTGTTTATTTATTAATCCCCACCAAACCAATTTTTAAAGAGGAGATAATTCGGTTTAACTAAACTTTAAGTGCATTGCATGGCATGAAATGTGGGACTTCACTAAATTTGAAAGTTAAATTAGTTGGCTGGATAAACATGGTGAGAATCTCAATGGACTCCTGCATTAATGTCATTTATTATGCATTAAAAGACCCACCAATCTTAGGAAATGCAAGGATGGTGCGAGGAAACAAGGTGGTTTATGGTTGTTGATTCATTCCATTGCAAGATTTTCATAGAAGCTCTGCATGTAAGGAAAAATTGAATTGACTATTGTTGAGATGTTGCATGATGAAAATAACAGTGATTCCATGGCGAGTATTGTCTCCCAGAATCAATAAATATTGTAAAAGTATTATGTTCTGTTGGATGATGGAATTCACTTCAAAATTTGGGGATTTTTTAGAAGAAGCTTGGGAACATTTCAAGGAAGAAAGGACAGGCGTAACATGCATGATATGCCCTAACTTGTTATAATATCTTGCTCAATTTAGTCATTTCACAAAAAGAACACTACCTTGAATGAAATTTGTATACTTAATTTTTGGTGGTGTGGAAGATTTAATATTTTACTTCTGTAGATTAGGAACTGCCATTGAATCATGATGTATGTTGTTCGGAAATGAATTATTGGGTGTAGGCTTGAATTTTATTATTTATTGATAAGGAATAACGCTTTCATTGAGTTTGAATGTGTGTTGTGACTGTAATATTAAATGGCTCTTGGCAGGATACACCCAATGTTATTTTGAATTCTTAATACAGTTGTGTTTTGGTATTTTGCAATACTATAAAACTATGTTTAAATGTTACCCATCTCTTATGGGATTATATGATAAATTTAACAAGATAATGTGGAAAAATGGAAGCTGGTGTTTGTGTGGTTATGTTGTAGATGACTTTCCATTTCCAGGCATTCGCTAGATTAATGTAACTTTGATTGATTCTTTTTAAATAATCTATTATTGAGAAATAGTGCTTTATCTTACTGAAGGAATCAATTTTTCATTTAGTCAACCAGGTTTGAGTTTAATAAGTAACCATTTTTGAAGAAAATAACTTGTTTTAATGTTTTATTTTGAGTTTGTTATGGATAAGGGTAGTTGCAATTAACATGAAGTTTCTCTTTGTCCCTTGAATGGGATATATTTGAATGGACATGTATGATCTAAATTTAGAGCATGTATGATAGCTCAACAAGATGTTGTGTTTTCTAACAACAAATTGTTTTATTTTATTTGCAAACGAGGTTCAGTTGTTTGTTCATCAGGTTGTTTGTGATCTGGTTGACACCATTTTTTAATTCATTTTGGCCTCCATTTTTCCTCATCAATAAATTTGGTAGTAATAGACGTCTGTCTGGGTTCAATAACGGTTGTGGAAATATTATGTTTTATGATTTGGTTTATGTGAAGATAAGTCCAACTTGTTTTACACTCAGATGCTTATGTTTTAATCATAGTCCTCTTGATAATGGGAAATAGATGTGCTCCTGTGAATAGTTTGTATGATATTCAGAAGGGTAGGTTATTAAGAACTATTACTATGATTTTCTTAAAGCTTGGTTGTTTCTACTAACAATGCCATGTTGAGTTTGAAAGGAAAGTCGATTGTAACTAAAACCCTCCTATTCCTTTGAGAATTTTTTATACTCTAGTTCATTCGGAACCAATCCTAAATGGATAACTTGTGCTCCTAAAGCTTATGTATTAGGACCTTGTGGTCATTAAAGTGTTGAACAGTCTCCTTTTAGCGGGTACTTCTTTATCTTAACATATGAGATTTAATGATTAGTTTTATCTGATTTCAAAGGTCCTTAAGCACTTGACTATGTTTAGCCTGGTTAATTGATTACCCTTCTTTAGGGATATAAACTATGTAAGGTAGGTTTAATGGTTATCAAAATTGGTAGTGAACTATCATTTAACAGTTGCAAGATGGTTTAAGGAATTTGACATGGAACGATTCCATAAGTCTCAATGTTCATTTTGTTGGGATGTTTAATATTATCTAAAACTGGTTTTATGTTTTAAATAACTAAATTTAAGTCATTGAAGGTGGCTGGGAATTAGTGTTGACTGAGACAGATAGCTACTTGGCTTCTCAGTTGAAAAATTGGGTGAGATTGCTCCTTCTCATAGTAATGTATTTTGAACAGGGTTTGATTGGTCTTGATGACCATACTATGTGATTTTTTTTGAAAAACTGTTTGTCTCGAGTTTGAGTCAAAACCCATTTAGGGTCGTA
Source organism: Taxus chinensis (assembly GCA_019776745.2). Taxonomy (NCBI): domain Eukaryota; kingdom Viridiplantae; phylum Streptophyta; class Pinopsida; order Cupressales; family Taxaceae; genus Taxus; species Taxus chinensis. The sequence goes on from CM034154.1 coordinate 416,752,635, forward strand.
ACGTTTTAAGCTATAAACTCCTCCTCTTATAAGAGATGTTAACTAGTTTTTTCATCTAATTGAGTCCATATGACATGTGTTAGATCCTTGATGGGTGTTATGATTTAGTCCAGATCTGTGTAGGATCGGGAGGTATTCTAGTTCACTTGGAAGCTTGACTCTTTAACTCTTATCAAACTGTATCTCATTTCCCTTAGGGATTACGGTGATTTCTTGACATTTTAAATGTTCCTTATTGATTTCATTAGACTATGTCATTAATGAAGTTCGGTATGCTCTAACCTTATTGAGTGGAATGGGTTAGTAGATCTTTTTAATACTCTAATGGATTACTTGAATCACCGTGGAATAACGGTCTATTTTCATTTGAAATTGTTATGAGACAACTCATAAGATAATGAATGTCCAGTTGGGCTTATTGGATTAATAATAATCGTTTTTACCATGAATCCTTCCTATTTTTGATGACATGGTAACCACCCTCTTAGGGAATGTGAAATACTTATAATGTTTAAGGTGCCTTTATAGGTTTGATAACAACACTAAACTATGGAATTATGTTTTCCCTTTTCCTAAGCTTGGAATGTTCAACTGAATTCTCTATTCATAATAATCTTCTATAGTCAAGGTAAGTGTTGTTTATGTAGCTTGTTTCTTGAATTTTATCCTTTTATTATTTAGTATGATGTTATGATTGTTATCTCATCCTTAAGGTTAAGCATTGGATATCTTACCTTTTATTAAATACTTTTAACATTAATGCTTATACCTTAATTGACCTAAGGTGATGGATGATATGAAATCCTTAACATTCTTGGTGGGTAAGATTAGTGATTTTTCTTCACTATGATACTTAGTATGTATGATTACTGAATTGTTGAGTAAATCATTTTAGACATGCAAGTATGGGATTACATGACTGAAATCATGTTACTCTTGTACTTCAGTCTAGTGAACAATAATGGTTCACATGTTTATGTTGTAACTTAAGTGACTGATTATTAGTGACAGAATAAGTTATGTACGACTGAAATTGACTTATTTCATGGTTCATTATATTTGTTTCTCCTTGCATGTTTAAGAAATAATTGTTTACCTTCTTAAGATCCGTAATATTATTTCATTAAAAAAATAGAGTTTTTTTAATGAAATTATTAAGTAGATAATTTCATTATGAAGAGTTAGTGCTTATCATGCTCAGTTCATGTGAACTGACTCATGCTAACAATTTTTCAGATGGACATCATGAAAGAAGGGTGACGTATATAGTTTCATTTATTCTTTTGATCGAGGAAAGTTAGAAGAGATGACTGATTTTGGTGTTCTTAAATGAAATACTTCTTCTCGGAGACAAGAAAGGCCTTGGCCATTTAATGTAAATGTTTTAATCTTTGGAAGGAAATATTATGATCATTCTTATAAACATGAATTTGTACTTATTTCTGGAATGAATTAAAGTCATATTTCCTGTCAGAATATCTGATTTAAAGGTCGTTGATTGGAAAATTATGAGTTTATAGATCTGTAATTAATAAACATATGTAGTTAGTATATAAATTAATATTCTATTAAGCCTTAGTATAAATAAAATAAAGTGCTACACACAACATATGTGTGGATACTAGGGAGAAAAAAATGAAGCTATGAATGGAATGTTTGCATATGGATCTTATGTACTTCTTAATGAAGTGTTAAATATACTTGAAAGTTAGATCAAGTTACTAGTGGGTGACTGCCTAAATATTTAATGAATTATATCAACCTACTAGGATAATATGTGTTAAGTTCATCAAGGGTTGTGAATATGATGTACTTAACTAGTGAAAAGTGACTTGTAATAAGATTGTATTTCTTAAATGGCCACTGCTAAGTAAGTAATTGGATGATCATGGAACCATAATAAGGTTATGATAATCGAGTACATTTGTGTTATATCTGATTGATAAATTTAAGTGATACTAAACCATATCTAAAGTTTTAAAATTGTAATATAAAGTTCTTATGAAAGTAATACTAGGTCCCTTATAAGGACTATACACAAAACCATTAATCAAATGAGCTTATGGTGATCTAATATGAAGATATAATAAGGAATGGTTTCACTGTTCAAGAATTACAGTAATGTGATAATTTGTGCTATGAGTTGATAGTGTGTCAAGAACAAATGGGGGCTATCCCATAATGTGTCATTATGAACATATAATTATGATATTCGACTTATAATGGAAGAAAAGGGAACATACTTATTAAGTTAGAAAGAACATGGTAATTGAATCCTAAACCTAAGTCAACATTGTTATTATCTCTAAAGAGGATAGTAAGTGGAAATAATAAAATCATATTAAATATCATATGTATAAAGGCTATGACAGGAGGAGATGATTTGACAAGTAGTGCATCCAATCTAACATATCAGATACACCAACCATTTTCATACTTGATGGATATAATAAAAAAATGAATTCTCTTAATTAATTTGTAACTAAGAAAAGTGATGTGATTATGCTAAAGTGTTGATTAGCATTGATAGTCTATGGTACTTGATAAAAGTATGAAACATACCTAAATAATTAGCTATGTGTAGATACATATCTCTAATAATGTGAAATATAGAAACACAGGCTTAATTGATTAAGCTGAGGCAATATTTAAACTATAATACTGATCATAAACCTAGATAGTTTTATTTTCCATTTATGGTTATCATTGGCATGAGATCTAGTAAGGTAATTAAGTTTTTTGGAGATTAAAGGTCCTTGGGATCAACTTAAAGCTAGGACCTTAGGTATGACTCATTCAATGAGAAGGTGTCGTGATGCCTAGAATTTTCTATCATGATTTATTGATAACCTTGAAAACAATAAGATCTCTTGTTCCAATGCAAGACTCTTGGTGGGTTAACTCACGACATCTACTACACATTCATATCCCTTAATTATGGTTTTCACCATTTGGATACTACTACTTAGTAGTTGTACTAGAGTTTCCTCATCAAGAGACTAGATTGTGTCATGATGTTGCTTTATCTACAAAACTTGTTTTAGTTACAAAGATAGATTGAAGCTGTTGGATACACACCCCAATATAAACTTATGATGGCTATGGGGAGGGAAGTGGTCTAATAATGAGGTGAATCATTATGAAGACACTTACTTTCCCATAGGAATCATAGGATGACATAGAGGTACATATTCTTATAGGTTAAACTAGATTTGTACCTTGTACAAGACTTGTAGTTGTTTACAACATCTACATTTGTGAATCCATATAAATGAATAAGTGATTAAGGTGAGATGAAAAATTCCTAATGACGAGTGTTTCGTCATGGAATTGAGCATGGCATACATGACTCTAAAACTTTGCGCAAAGTAGTGTAAGTTGTTGATTACACTGTCAGGAATTCACCATGATCGAAGTTGTGAGATGCCTGTAGAATTCCTAGGTGGAACCCAAGTAGACACTTAGGAATCTTCAGTTATATATCATATCTTGATAAAGGAAACCAAAGGATACATTTTATGTATGGGCTCATACAAAGCGTTGAGGGAGAGTGAATAGGTTCAATATTCCCTCATGCAGCTGCACATGGTTTATGACAGTTATCAGAAATGGATTGCATTAAGGTTTATGTTGGATTTAAATATATGGGTATTTAAATCAGCTGAGGATAGGAGCTTCTAAGTGCTAGTGTTTGTTCTAGGCACTAGTGTCTATGTGAATGATTAGGATCTAGCCTCTTCCATGCAGGAATATATGTCTTGCTAATCTTTATTTTTCACTCTAGTTTCACTCCTTGATCGCTAAATGTACCTATAAATTTAAAAACAATTTTTCTACCTGCACATGTCTATAAACCACATCAAATTCAATAAAAAAATATGTAGAATGTGGAGTCAGACTAACCTCAAAAGTCACCCGAGGAGTGAACTTAGTACCAAGTGCTACACTACATTTCAAAATTCATATAGTTTAGTGTGAGAGTGTGTGTAATTATGCCCTAGGATACCCTTGTGAAAGTTTCAATAAGATAATGGGATATAACTAAAATGATCCAGATGTAAATGTTTGTAATGGAATAGAATAAACTTCCCCTCCTATGTTATGTATGTAGACAAATGCAGCCCTTGTCCATTGAGTGAGTGTGTTAGATGGATTCTTTGAGATGCTATTTATGTATTTGGATACAAGATTAAGTGATAGTAGATAATGCTAGTGCTCATTCCCTTATTTGAGAGCTAAAAATATGTATATATGTGATCCCTTGTTTGAATTTTGTAATTGACAACTGAAAGGATTACCCAAAAGAATAAAAGATTCCCACGATGTAAAAGAGACCCAAAAGAGTTAAAAAGGTGAGAAAGGTTCAGGAGTTCCTAGAAGGGCCAAGAGCACTTGGGCGCTAGTGTCCTAACTGGGTGCTAGTGTCTGAGGCCATAAAAGATAAATCATTCAAATACCGAAAGGTTTGTAGGGTGAGTAAGGTCAATAAATGTATAAAAGACAAAGTAAAAGGCCCAAAATACATTGCAATTACTAGTTTTATTTCTTAGGAATCATGTATATATTAGTATGCTTTAGGACCTATAAATGTAACCAAGTACATAAATTTTGTGTCTATATTTTTCCCCCACTTTATGTTCTTGAGTGAATACTTGATAAAATAAAGTAGATAGAAGATGCATACCTTGTGATCATGCAGAGAAGAGTGTATCTAATGACGTATTGAGTAGAAAAGTGAAGCATGAATTGATCGCAATGTGAAGCGTGGAGAATAGGAAAGGAAAGTGGACCCTAGGGGTGAATTGTATGCATAGTAATGTGTTTTTTATTGATGTGAGCTACTCTTTGTTGCGTATTAAGGATAGACTTTAAAAATAAGAGAAAGAAAGTAGTCAAATTTCCATATATGATAAATCGAAGTAACATGTATATAAGTAAAAGTGTGAAAGTATGTAAAAGGAAAGTGTGCACCTAATGTATGAGAGTGTAAAATATAGATAATTGTCTTTATTTTCTTAGATTTACTGATTTGAATGTTGATGGTGAGGTTTTTGGGTGATTTCATGCCAAGAGTGATATTTTTGGGTGATCTCATATCGAGAGAGTTTTTTGGGTGATCTCACACCAAGTGTGAATTTTTTAGGTGATCTCACACCAGGAGAAGAGTGTTTGGGAGAGAGGCCTAGTTTTTCTTTCCTTCTATGATGCTTCCCAAATAAACACCACTACAAATGGTGCATCCTTATTTATTTTGATTATTTTGATTTATTTTGGTTGTTCTAATAGATTGAATTCTATAATTAGAGGCAAGTGCATGCTACTATAGAAATGATCTGAATACTATTGGATATTATGTTGATCTAACAAATTGACTATTTTTTCCCCTAGGACACAAGTTCCTAGAGGGACACAAGAACCCATATCTACTATCCAAGTATGGGATCTAGTGTTTGCTCAATGTTTTGGACCCAAGTCTATTTATGGGCCAATCATTAACTATGTGCCTTTGTTTTTCATGTACTATGTTGTTATGTACTATATCTCTGAGTTATTATAAGGGTGATTTGTTCACCCAATATATTCCCTCATTGTTTAGGGTGCATGTGACAATTGGAGGAGAATGCGGTCCAAAGGACTTTAAACCCTAATCCAATATATATATATCTGAAGTGGATACTTATAGGGGGTAATGGATGTGCATGGTAGAAACCAAGGCACATGCAAAGAAGATGGAATAGTAATAAGTGTTAGTATAATATATAGCATACAATAGAAGACAATGTAACAAGAAACTAGGAAGACAAAATGGACCGCGAAAAGTGGGTTTCAAACATGGGACATCAATCACAATGTCACAAGAGAATTGGGGCCGAAGCGGCAAAAAGCATAAAATTATCAATCAAGACATAGGGCATAGCCTTCAAATAATAGTAAATAATAGTAAATAAAGAGTAACAGATAGTCATGGTTAGATTGATCTTGTTAGACAAATGGTACACTTAAAGAAATCATTAATATGTTACAAATTTAAGTAGTATGTCAAAGCGTGTATAGAACAGTGAAAATTAAAATGAATGTAATGAGAAGTAGTAAATAATTTGAAAATAGAATCTATGATGTATGAAGTATAAGATTATCAAAGGTAGATTCCCCAGAAGCAATGATGGGACTAATAAAGATTTGTGTCGAGCATCATTCATCATGTATGATTCTGTGATAGGTCTTGCATTCACCTCAAGATACCAAGTGAACGTATATGTGTATATAGAAAAAGATAATGACATACTTATAATATAGCTATCATAGTAATAAAAGTGCAATATGTAATTAGTATAAGTAAACAAGAGTAAATGCAACCAAGATATGTAGATGTTGTGTGAGTGTAATGATGTGATATGTAAGATGTGTAGATGGTAGGACCAGAATTTCCCCCAAGTGGATGTGTATGAGATGAGGTTCGTAAATAAATTCTCCCTTAACATTCAAGAATGAACCATCGACCGATAGTGTGTCATCGATAAATGAATGTGCCATATGCAAGTAGATGCTAGAAAATATGTATTGTGAAGCACAGTGCATGAAGTGTAACAATAGTAGATGATGTGGGGTTTTTCGATGAAGTGTGAACTCCCCATTTAAGTATGAACCATAGTACTAGAGTATGTCATTGAGTAATGAATAAAAATTATATGAACCAATGATGTGGTGATGCTTAGAAAGATAATCATGAAGCATTGAAAGAGAGAGAGTAGTCGATGGTATGAAATTTGTATCGTGAAGTATTGAGCTCAAAGTGTAGTGAGAGTAGAGGATGTGAGGTTCATGGATGAAGTGTTCCCTCAATATTCAAGTGTGAACCATAGCACTAGAGTGCATCATTGGGTAATGTCATTAGAATGTGTGTACCAAAGGTATAAGAGTGTTGAGAAATATTATACATGAACTGCACAGCATGAAGTGTAGTAGTAGACACTATAGAAAAATGATAATGATGGAAGGGGTGGGGAAGTGTGATGCCCCCCAAATGTGAGAGTGATGGAGATATATGGAGGTGATTAAAATGTGTCATAAGAAAATATATGGTTGCCAAAATGGAAGGTAGAAGGAATGGTATGACCAGTATCATATTATGGGTCTAATGGAGAAAATATAAGTATAGGTGACAGATCACATTTTGTTTTATGGGAAATGGTAAATGGGAAACCCAGTTTGAAAGCATGAGGAATCAGATCACCTATATGGGTGATGATAACAAGACCTTCTCTTTAGCCATTAAAGGTAAATGTCCCATCAAAGTATATCTTCCATGTGATATATTCCTCAATATATAACATAGAAGCATCTGGAAGATCCAAACTCAATGGTTCAGGTCTAGGTAAAGGAGATTCAGTTAGCTGATCCGTGAGAACTTGTCCTTTGATTGATTTCTTGTTGACATAATAAATATCAAATTCACTAAGAAAGATGATCTAATTGGTCATCCTCCTAGTAAGGGTTTAGATAAAAGGTAATTGATCGGGTCAACTCTGGATATTAGCTTGGTTTTTTATTCATAAGGTAGTGAAGGAGTTTTTGGAAGGAAAAAACAATGGCCAAGAAATATTTTTCAATTTGTGGGTAATTGATATCGTAAGTGATCAATGTATAGATAAGATAATAGTCATATTTCTATTTTTGATTTAAATCATATTGAGCTAACAGTCTATCGATATCAAATTAAGTAGATGATATATATAACTACACGGGTTTTCCTAGGGTAGGCAACATAATAATAGATGGGTTAGCTAAATACTATTTGAGTAAGGTGAAAACTTGTTGGCATTTAGGACCCCAGTGAAAATTAACATCTTTCTTGAGAATATGTGTGAATTAATGGAATTTATATACAATTTGGGAAATGAATCTATGAGTGTTTGGATTTTATCTTGAAAAATGTATAGTTGTTACAAGTTCTTAGGAGGAGGCATTTCTTTAATAGTCATGACCTTTGTTGGGACCACTTCAATTCCTCTTCTATAAATAATGAAGCCTAGTAGCTTCCTTAAAATCACACTAAAGACACATTTCTTTAGGTTAAATATGACCTTATAATCTCTTATATGTTTAAATTTATGTCATGGGATTTTTGGATGTTATTCTTTATTCTTGGACTTAACCAAGATATCATCAACATAGTATTCCATAATATCATGCATCATGTCATGAAAGATGAAAGTTATGGATCTTTGATAAGTTGTGTCTACCTTCTTGGGGCCAAAAGGCATGACTTGATTACAGAATGTACCCCAAGGGGTAGTGAAATTATTTTTATGTTGATCCTCTTCTACAATCTTTATTTTGATTATAGCTTGAAAATGCATCCATAAGAGATAGAATTTCATAGTCTACAGTTGAATCAACAATCATGTCGATGTTAGGAAGAGGAAATTCATCTTTTGGACATGCTTTGTTGATGTCCCTAAAATATGTGCAAATTTTGATACCAATGGGCTTCTTTTAAATAAACGTTATGTTAGAAATCCATTCTGATTATTCAATAGGTCTAATGAATCCTAATGCCAATATTTTTTCTAGCTCCTCCTTGACTAAAAGATCCACACAATGATGTATTTTCCGTAGTTTTTGTTTGATTGGTTTGGCAGATTCGTGCACAACCAAGTTATGAACTACTAGAGAAGGATTCAATCTAGGCATTTCTGCATATGACCAAGCAAATACATTCGATAAATCATAAAGGATCATAAAAAAAAATCTTTCATTGTTAGAGAAGATCCCATCTTAATCATTTTATTCTAATCTCTGGTTTTAATATTAACATCAATGGTCTCCTCCACCAAAAAATTGGATCCATCCTCCATACGTGTAGGATCGGGGGGGGGGGGGGGGGGGGGGGGGAGATTGAGATCTTGTTATAAGGGTGTCTTAAGGATATTTTCACCCATAGATCAGTCACTTTTTATATCCTTTGATTTTTCAATTTGTTCATATGATAGTGCCTCAAAGATGTGCTCACTAGGAGACTTGGATTTCTTAATTTTACAAGGCTTTTTAGAAGTTATTTTTCCCTCATTTTATTTTTTATTTTTTTCACCACAAAACTTAGCCTCCTCCCTAAAATATGTGTATGCATCCAGTTCAATAGAGAAGATATTTTTGTGGTCACCTATAGGAATTTCATCACGTAGGCCCATGAATTTTCCAATTGCTTCATCATTATGGAATAAATTAATTGGTATGTTTTTCGTTAGACCCATTTTATAGGGGATGGGTGAACAAGATTTAATTTTAGAATAGAAGGGGACAAGGTGAAAATATTTTTATTAGGAAAAATGTTCATGGAAGCAAGTTCTTCATAAATACTACATAGGGAATTGTTGTCATGCAAATGTGCAACAGGGAAATTGACAATTTCTGAGCAAGAAAAATATACCCTTGTGCCAAAATTTTAAATTATATCACTCCAAGACACCCCATCTCTTTCCAGTAAGTCTAAATGACCTCCTGAATAATTTTATACCATTCACCTAGATGATTCAGGAAATTCCATTCATACCCCCTAGGTTATTTTAGGAGTGCATTTACAAAGCTACAGGCAGTTATGGGAAGGGCTATCACTGGCCTTCCTAGAGCTGGAGCAACCTCACGGAGAAGAGAATTAGAGCCTAAGTGGATGTGGAGGTGATACAAAGGTATTAGGAAATCATGGAGATGGTTCAAAAATATTTTGGAAGGTCTCAGAGAAGATGGGGTAGTTTCGCTAGAATTAGGGTTCACAGGCCTAGTCAATGCACAAGCCAAAACAACGGCTGACCTTCGGAAGGTGATTCTAGGAGCTTTGAATGGAGTTAGAAGTAAAACAAAACATCATTTCAAATAGGATTCCAAGACCTACATTATGGTGAAATAATATTTTTCACAATACCTTAGAGCATAGGATTTGAAGGCAATTTTTCTCAAGCACAAGTGGAGTCTCAAATCAAAATTTCAGGGATCAAATGGATTAATAAATATATTAAACCCCCACCATTGGATTTAAAATTCCATTTCCATTCAGGTTCATATAACATTTCACCAATAAATTCCACTGGGAGCTCAAGTTATCATCATTTCAAGTCACCCTCTTGGAGACAGTCTAGGAGTTAAGTCAATTTTCGGGAGGACACATGTCAGCACTAGGAGCCTAGTGGGATTTTATGTTCCCAAAGTCCCTGAGGTCATGTAAATAAGCCCTTGAAAAATTCTCCTAGCCCCTATGGGGAGCCTTTTGGTCACCCACATGACCGACTTTCTGCCCCCAAGAGCATTTTTAAAGCTCAAACTCCCTGTCGTCGGATCAAGGACACGTGTCGGCTCCAAGACCACCGTGGAATTTGATGTCCCTCATTTTCCTTTGAGTTGAGGGATAGAAAACATGGTAAAATTCACCCAACCCTCTAGGAGAGTGTTTTGGTCACCCATATGACTAGTTTCCAGCCCCTCGATGCTTTTAAGCTGATTTTGGAGCACTCCTTCCCTGTTGTCAGATCGCCGCCACATGTCGCAGTATTTCTCATTATGAAAATTAATGTACCTCTTATCCCTAAGGTCAGAGACATCAAGGACAAAAAATTGTGCCCAACTCCAACTCAAAATTTTAAAAAAAAATCAAACTGTTGGCTGCTTCTCACTGCCAGAGGAAAAGTTTCAAAGAACACCTCACTCCACCATTGCCAAAGCTTGAACCAGCTCCATCACAGAAAATTATCCTTCGCTACATGATGGCACACATATCTCATAAGAATAATTCATCCAGATAAGAAAAATAAATGGAAAACTGAGAATAAGAACAGTGGAAATCCCCATTGCCATAAAATGAAGATTTGAACATATCTTACAAACCGGTGCGCAGATTGATGAACCATTTATTGCTAAGTTTTTATCTATTGAATTCCATTAAAAACACACTTTCAATCTTCCATGGTGGTGCATAGAAAATTCACAATGAATAAATCTCATTTCTGGCTCAACAAATGAAAAATTGAATTTCTCGTCAAACTGTTTGTTGGATTGAAGAGAAATTTCTCCTAAAGCATAAGAAGCAAAAACCCATCGCAATGGAATTGATTTCATCACGAATAGAGACAAAAACTATACCTGCAATTTTCAAGCTCCATTAATTGCTTCCATGACATAGTAATGGAAAAACTCAGCAAGCTAACTCTTCACTTCTCAGGGTTCTAGTGGGCGAAACCGCGTGAAAATTGGAGGGAACGATCATTGAAAAATCTAGTTTCATGTGAACTAGTTTTTGTTCCATGAAGTCCCTATTTTTTAGGGATATGGAGGGATTTGTTAGTTTTTCAGTAATTATACCCGTATTCTGATGAAAATATCAATTTCCCACTTGTCTTATATGAAGGAATTACTCTAAAATGTCAGAGGCATGGAATCTCCAATAACAAGACCTAGATTATCTCAAACTTGTTTTATCGCAATGATGACAGTCCACGATGCACTTAATAAAAATAGCATGCCTTCATAAATAGGGCTGTCATTTTTGCCAATATTGGGTAAGCCACCATTTGAAAATATCATTTTTTTCACTTATTCAAATGAAGGAATTAGTCAAAAATTTAGAGCATGGAGTATCACTAGAATGCACAATCATCAAAGAGGTCATCTTGGCTCGCGTTTTGACACTTATTTGGAAATAGTAAGTGGTTCCACAAGCCCCTGCTATAAATAGCCAGTTGGTCCCTACAAAGTGAGAGTCTGTTACTTCAAGTAAGCTAGAAATAATTCAAGATACCATGAACCATGTGGTGAATCTTGGGGAAATCTATCACTGTGATACTTACTATCAAATAGTTAAGTCTCGGCTCGTAATCTGTACTTACTAAAAATAGTAGGTCATTCTCAAAGGGAAAATTTTGCACAATGGGACATTAGAGGGATGATCTTTCAAGTAAACACCATCATGCATAGATCATCCATGGGCATTGCTCATAGGGAATGTCAAGAATCATCTCATAGGAATTTGATAGTGTCTCCCATCACTCACTTCTATGGCTCGAGTTGATAGGAGTATCTTGTGCTAGGATGGAAGTTATGGTTATCAGTGCAGAACCATTCAGTAGTGTTTTTAAACACTCATTCTAAAGCATCTGTGAGCCCATTGGAAGGATTTTCACACAAGTTTGAAGATTCGTAATTTCATCGCATTGAGCTTTCCATCAATGAGGATTAATGGACTTCATCAGGAATGACATCTTCTCCTCTTCTCCTCTTCCCTCTCCCCCAACTTTCTCTCTCTTCTCAATGTTCTAATTCTTGCATTGGGGTTTGCACTTTTTCATATGCCTTTAATCACCTAAAAGTGACTTTAGAAACCTAATGTAAAATTAAGTCACCTTTACTTTATAAAAAGGGACTTAAAAGTTTCCTAGGAAGTATGAAAAGTTTTAAGTTATAAATGAGGACATATGAAAAGGCTCATTGGGGGCTGAGATCAAGAGTCATATCTCATTCTATAAAATGTAAATCCATTCCCATTTCAAAGGGTTGGTGATTGATTTTGTAAAGTCAAGAGTATCATTGTACTTGAGAGAACAAAGGAGATAGCCAAATTCTTCCAATTTCCCCTGATTCTTAATTTCCTTTCATTTCCATGCTATGTAAAAACTTTTTGCTCAAGAATCAATACAAGAAGGAGATTCATGAATTTCTTTGACTGAGGATATTTCTAGAAACTTTGTGACTCAATCAAATCTTAATTTCGTCTTATTTCCATTTACAGGATTATTTCTTCTCATAAATTTAATACGTGTGTGAAATTTCTGGTTAACTAGGGTGTGGGACTCTAATTTTCTACCCTCGACATTAATACCCTCTAATATTTTCTCAATCCCATTTCCCACTCTCTCAGAAAAATTAATCTCTAGCAAGAAATTGGTAGCTTTGCTACAGGGTTAGTGGAGTCCCCTTTTGTTAGATCCCTGACCACAAAGCCACTAGAAAAATCCACCTTTACTTGCGCATTCATAAATGACAAATTGCACTGGTTAAATAGAGGGACTTAGATTCCCAGAGTGTTGGAAAGAAATCCACAAATTTTTCCACCCGATAAATTTTCTCACCAACAGAATCGATCTTTCACTCCTTCTAACCAAAAGAAGGATTGAATGCTTAGCGTAGGGCTTCAACTTGTGAGGGCATTTCCTTATCCAACACCTAGGGCAGGGATTTGTTGTAAATTTGAAGTGTGAAGCTACATAGATAAATAATGACACCAAGGAATGAACACAAAACATCAATCAAAGGCAAGGGAAAGAGAAATAATCCCCTAGTAGATGATGTGCCTATATGGGAATGGTTCTTTGAAATGCAGTTTACAAGAGAGGTGATGATTGGTCAGCCATTAAAGTTTCACTTGACCAAGTGTAAGGTTAGTGATTACAAACACCACTCAAAGGAACATGATACATTGAGATAGAATGTCCTTTAGGGAAGTAATGAACAAATGGATCACCTCTCTAACTCCAGATTATAAGTTGGTTTATGATGAAAAATTACAAAAGGATGTGGAGAGTGGGAGAGTTCTCTAGCTTTATGAGATACCCTTTTGGAAGGACTTTCATGAGCACTAATTGTATCAGTGGTTGTCAATCGCGAATTTCTATGAGGACTACTTATAAATTTTTAGGAAAAAGGATACACATCACCACACAAGTAATTGGGAGAGTCACAGGCTTGCACAACTCATCCCTAGAGATAAATCCTGACTTGGAGGATGATGTGGGAGTAGAGGACACAGCCGTTGTATTCAAATACTAGTGGGGAGGTCACGTGATGGAAATAGTTTTTCATTATCAATGACACATAGGTGTAAGAGTCATCGTGTGACAAATTGGTTATTTGCACAGTTTGGCATGTTGGAAAGGTGGACCCAAGTGAGCATAGTACTTTTCAGTGGCTCCATATAGCATAAAAGATGGAAAATCATGAATAGAGGGAAAGCATTTAATATTGCACAGTTTATTGTTGAAGGGATCATTGAAGAAGCACACGTGAAATAAAATCCATAACTTGGGGTGCCATCCTCCTTTTGGTTGTGTTATTGTGAAATAGGAGTGCTTGAAGGGTTTGATGAAAAAGTATAAAATACCATTTACGGAGAACAAGTCTCTAACAAAGAGGTTCCATAGAGTGTACCTGTAATGGTGGGATAACCATACAATTCAATTATAAACTCTGAGTGGAAATATGGTATATGAAATATGTGTGAAGCATTCGAGTATGAATGTTTTCACATACCAAGGGAGTCTTTTCCTTGGTCTTGGAAGCTTCGTAAGGAAAATATTTGCAATGTATCAACATTACTATTTGGGGAGGTTTTACATACAGATTGGAGATAAGAGCCCCTAGTGAAACTACCTTATGCATTTATAGTCAGGTACTTGTAGGAATAAATGAATATAATTTATAATATGTGGACCCAATTAAATTTTGATGCGGAGCTAAGGTAGCATCACTACGTATGTATACCTTAATAAAAGGTTCTAACATATATGGATAGGTCATGGAGTCTAATGCAACTATAGACACCACTTCCAAGACCCTCGTAGTAGGCAAGGAAATGAACAAAGGTCATATATTTCAAAATTTGAGGCCTAGAATTGTGAGTAGGAACAGTACACTGATGAGGAATACCTTCAACTTCTAGGACCACCAAGAGGAAAGAAAATGATGGGTAATAAAAAAGCACATGATAAGTACCCCTCCTAGACAAGAAGAAGACTTAACCTAAAATAACTTTTGGATGAGGAGGAGGTAGAAGAAGAAGAAGATAACATCTCCACACTTGATCATGTTTGCAGGAGGAAGTTATGAAGAAATCACAATAGACAAGACATCAACGTAGGGACTTTATATCTAGTAAGGAAATATTCACTAAAGGTCACTCCACCCAAGCAGAGTGTAAAATAAGGAGACCCCTCGTAAGTAAGGAGAAGGAACATATAAAGGTTGTTTCAAGACTTGTACGTACCAAAAATTACACGTGCTATATTGTTGGAAAACTTAAGCATTTAAATCCATATGTCCCTAATGATGATTCATAGTCCTTTAAGAATGGAGTTCAAGTTCCTAAACCCATTCACAATACATATTTGTAGCCTATGAAATCTTTTTACTTCAGCCTTTACATACTTTCTTCTAGCTTCCCACTTCAATATGTATGCATGTTTTGACCTTCAATGTCAAAATTTCCGCCCTTCCTGGGTGGTGGTTTTGAAACTGCCACCTAGTCTTGGGCAGTGGTTCCGTGTTTGTCACCGGGATTAGGCGGCAGTTTTTGAAAGTGCACCTACCCAAGCTATTGGACAAGTGGTCCTGCGATCAGGATCACCCTACATTTAGGGAAATAGTCCTGCACAATTATTTTCTAGAACCTTTTCATGCATGATTTAAACATGCAAAACTTCATTTTTGTAACTTGAATTCCAAGGTGTTGTTTGTGAACCAAATTTCCTATGGTCTAAATAGTTTTGATTGCATTTTATTCCTTCCCTCTTTTATTTTTAAATAGGTTTAATTAGTTTGAACTACCTCTTCACCCAATGATTTGGCACTCCAAGGCTACCTTGTATATGAAGGAAACATCCTAGAAAATTATCTATATACTCAATGCCTGTATTCAAGCAAATGGCCTAAGAATTTTGTGTATCTTTCATAGTATTGCTGCCATAATCTTGTTGGAAATTTCATATCCAAGCTATGTTCACTTGTGTTATCCCTCTTCCACTTGCATTACAAGTAGACTTCCTTCAAGCTGTCATTACTCAAGTGCACTTCTCTTACTGATGTCTTTGCATTCCCAATTCCTTGGACTCATATGGACATATAGAGAAAGAAAGGATAAATTGAGGGGACAAGTCATCACACAACTGGATTTACCTTTGTTCTGTGAATTCCAAGTTGGATTTGTTGTTTGATTTCCTTCATTTCTATAATTTATCATTGTTACATCATATCAAATAGATTAGAAATCAATTTCCTTTCATTTGCAAGTAATTAGTTAATTTCCAAGAGGGTTTAAATCATTAATAACATCTCCTGGTGATGGATCCTCTTCTTCCCATCCCTATGGATATGAAGGAGAGAATATCTATAGGATGTTGTCTATATATCATAGATCATTTAGAAAATTTCTTGTTTCAAGTTAGTTTAGTTTCAATACACTCAGCACATGTGAACAACCACACCGGGTTATTTTTCTTGTTTAGTTTTAGTGTAGAAATAGATTTTGATTATTTAGAATAAAAGTAAATTATTGTTTGTGATTGTAATATTTCAATTTTTGTGATTTTTTTATATTAGTTTCCCTTTCAGTAATATCATAGATTTTTAGTTTCATCATATTTAATTTAGACAATTCAAACTAGATCAACATTTAGATCCAAGTTAGGAAAACAAACCATAGGGAATTTATGCTACCCATTCATAGCCTCTAAATCTCCCCTTTTCCAACTCAACTACCAGGAGATCACACTACCAGATATTAGTCATTGATCCTCCTATAGTTAACTAAACATATTCAACATTGGCTTCTCCAGCATGACCTCAAGGGGTTGATTTTGGTTGAAGGTTGCATGTCAATTTTCATCCATACAAATTGGTGAACCTGACGTGAAGGATTAATTCCTTCTTGTTTCCTTTTCTTTCATTGTTATTACCTCACCTCTCCATTTCTTCCCCTATTTTGGTAGGTATTTTATACTTTCTAAAATATGTCTGGAAGAGATTTTGGTGGGCCATTTGGCTCTAATAGATATTACACCAACATGTTCAACCACAACAGTCCCCTTCTCTTTCGAGGTGGGGTGACAATTACACAAGAAATGTCCAAACCTCCCCTAGTTACACTTCAAACCCCATTAGGTATGTAAGGATGGAGGATGTTGATCAACCATTATACATGCAATATGGTCAACCCAAAGCAAACCACATTTTTATCACAAATGGAATGTTCTTACCATAGAGTCTTGTCAAGACCTCACATTTCCATGCAATCAATAAAAGATGATATATTTACATGAATAGATAATCCTCTTCATCAGATAGATGAGTCTTTGGATAGAATGAAGGATACAACCTCTGATATTTTGAATGCCTATCCTAAGATTCTTACTTCTGAGGAAGACAAGAATTATAACATTGAACAATTCATGATACAGGTATCATGAGCCTACTCAATCAAACCCTACGCCACAGGCACCCCAACAAGGGACTCAATCCTCTCCCAAAGATCTCATTTCTACTTTAGTAGGGAGGATTAGAG
Source organism: Taxus chinensis (assembly GCA_019776745.2). NCBI lineage: Eukaryota > Viridiplantae > Streptophyta > Pinopsida > Cupressales > Taxaceae > Taxus > Taxus chinensis. Next base: position 416,769,952 of record CM034154.1, read on the forward strand.
AACTAGAAACTTCCAAGACTTCATAACCAACACATGTAGTAGGGTAGTATATAGGGTATCCAGTTGACATCAAAGGATACATCCCTTCTAATGAGCAACCAATGCAATATCTATACAACAAGGTTATCTGGTTCATTCAAATCCAGGTGATCTTCTCACATGGTTAGACACACTAGGAATGGGTCCTCATCCTTCTCAAAATTATCCTATGCAAGGGTTTTTCAGAAGTGCATTCTTAAATGTCACAACAATAGGCAATGCAACATTCTCTAGTTTTACGCCCACTAGTCCATATCCTGGTACTATCCCACCTTACATGCATATGTATTCAAAAAATCCCCAGATGGACCCATACACCATTCCTACTCCCTACATGCCATATCAAGGGACCCCATACGTTCCAATCAATGCTTATAATGTAACTTATCCAACTCCTCCTCCATCTCCTCATCAAGGATCTTCAATGGTGGAATCTTATGCAATGGGTACATACGTTGAGTACTTAAAGGAGTCTCTTGAGTTCACCATACATGGTTTCATGCTTCCGTGCCCATTTTCGTATCTTCCAAAGTTTAAGGGATAAGGAGACAAAAACGCTCATATCAAGGCCTATGTACGCTACTGCTATTAGGGAATTGGTTCCTTGGGATGTTGTAGTGGCTAAGATATTTCCAAAGAATCTCAAAGGAATCACATTGGATTGGTATTTATGTATTATGGGAGCTTCTATACATTCCTTTAAATAGCTTGTTTATGATTTCATCAAAGAATTTGACATGAAAAAGTTGTTGCATACAGGGATTAGGGAGTTCCTGAATATTAGACAAGAGTAAAATGAATCTATCGCCCATTTCATTCAAAGATGGTGCTAAGTTCTCTATTCCTCTACAAGTGTTTTCAGCATGGACCGGATGGAACTTTGTGTTCTCTTCATTCACATGCTCAATTGAGAGACTAGGGATGAAGTCCAAAAGTCTCCTTTCCATAGTTACAAGGAATCATTAGAAGGTGCACTTTGGATTAACCAAGCTGCTATAGATAGTGGGTGTAAGATCTATGGTCTTAATGAAAAATTGGTATCCCCAAATCAAAATAATGTAAATTATCAAAAAGATGGTGCCAACAACCAAGGACGTAAGGGTTTGAATCACAATCATGGTGCTACCACGAATAGTGTTACTGATCAAGCCAAGAATGTTGGTTTTACAAACAACGGCAACAATAACAATAACAACCCCACTCTCACTCTATCCTCTACCTTGAAAGAGCATGCAGATGAGGATGACCTCACTCCCATAGATTTCCTTACTAAGATAAAGGCCGGTGAATGCAAAATTGTTGGGGAGGATTCTGGTAAAGAAATGGGTGAGGATGGTCATGGGGAAGTGAGCACTTTAAGAAAAAGAATTATGGATGGAAATTTAAAGGGTTTAGAGGATTTGAACAGAAAGGTCCAATAATTAGAAGGGGTGCTTCAAGTGATGGAAGAAACTAATGTTGGTCAAAGGAAAACAATGATGGATTTCATCAACGCTTCCAAGAAAAATTTCACTACTCAAGTGAAGTCCAAGCAAAAATTTCTGGAGCTAAAGGACTAGGTCAAAAAGTTAAGCGATGGGTTGGAAGGGATGGAGGAAGGAACTAGAAGAAGGAACTTTAACTTGCACATCAGTAGCTCCGAGGACAAGGTGGAGGAAGATATTAATGAAAAAGGTGTTGAGGTTAACGTGATCAAAGATAGCCACGATGGTAGCAGTGGGGGATCTCCAAAAAATTAACTTATGGTTCTAGACTGTTGGCAAAATTTTGGCAAAATTCTATTGTTTTGTTGTTTTGGAGACTGTTTCTCCTTCTCTCTAGTTTTCCCACCTAAATATAAAGTTTGGTTCTTAATTGTAAGAGTTAAGCATGTTTAACTCCTTTCTTGGACTTTTTCAATTCCTTCTTGCTTGTCATTTTCTGTTCCTCGTCTTGTAATGGCCCCTGGGAGCCAATCCCTATTTTTTACCGTATCTAATAAAAAATAATAACAATAACAACAACTTGAGAAATCAAATAGGCCCTAACATTGTCTCATCTGTCAACATAGTTGACGTAAATTGTCCCTCTCAAAATAAAAATCAAACCCAAGGCCCAAACTAGTACCTAAATTCCGGCCAAGGGGCAACGAACCATGGTTATAACAATCAGTTCCAAAACTACAATCAAGGTGATAATCAACAACAACAAGATGATTACCAAATGCCATGCAATTATGACCCTAACCTATATTTTTGTTTCCATAAGGTTTGAGGTCGCGATGATAGGACTTTCCACGATTGCAATAAGTTTCTGCAAAGACTTCCCGAAAACCAAAGGCAACTCTTTGTAGACATGTTCCTGAAAAATCTTGAAACAAACCTGTAACCTATTCATACAAAACATGTCACACCTCAAAATGTGAACCCTTAATAACCTGGGGATTCCAAAGTGAATCCCCAAAATATAAACAAGGGTATTCCTATAGGAAACAACGATCATAAAGCCTCAACTTATGATGATTCTCGTGTTTCTCCTAACCTTGGTTCAAACGATAATACGAAAATCTTGGGATTAGTTGAGCTAGAGGTTGAGCCAGAAATTAATTCAACAACTTGTACAAAGGAGTACACTTCACAAACCCTACCTATTCTTTCCTTCCTGTAGGATTACATTCCTACAATCGCAAAACCAATAAGAGCCTATGATTTAATATCAGATTTAAATAAGACCTTTTCTCACATTTTGTTTCTAGATTTGTTGAAGAATTCACTTGCGCATCATTTTACGTTGCTCAATTCACTATTTCTTGGTCATCTCATCCATGTTACACCAAATCCTAACACTCAAATAAATCATATTGACTTTGACATACATTCTCCGAGATAGAATGATAGGGATACTGGGTTCATTTTTGATATAGACAAGATTCCATATGACACTGAAATTTCCCGAAGAGATGATCCTGCCTTATTTTTACAAGTATAGGTTTATAAAAAATGCATTAAGAGAGCCATGATTGATGATGAGGCTGTTGTAAATGTGGTACCTTTCTCTTTCTTGCAGAAGTTTGGATATGGAGAAACAAAATTTCCTCTACAAGAAACACGTTATGGGGGTACGACAGTCTTAAATTTACCTCGATTGGAACCATAGTTCTTCCAGTCACACTTGGTCCAAAAACCACCTTGACAAATTTTTACATTATCGACTTGGAAACAAGTTATAACATGATCCTTGGGAGACCATGGATTCATTGAATGAAGGCTATCCCATATACCTTGTTCCAGGAGATTTGATTCCTCCATTTGGGGAAGGTCTTCATCACTCAAGGGGATCCTAAGCCCTTCAATATACACTTAGAAAACCTCAAGAATAAGAAAGGAGTCCATACGGAATATGAACTTCATGTGAATCAAATAAACAAACCTCCTCCAATTAAATAGCTAGTCCCGATCACCTCGGGTGGTCCCAAGGTTGAATTCGTTGACCCAAAAGAATTTAAGGTGGCAAAAACAAATAAGGGTAAATCAATATATGTGGAAGCAGTGTCCACTAAAACCACAACATGAATTACAAAACTCTTAGAGAGTGACGATCCGATCTTCGTCCCATTTGAACCACAAGGGATGGGTATTCTTCTTGGTTTATCATCTCTTCCCTCCAATGACCTAGGTCTAGGTGTAAACATGATAGAATTAACAAATGAGGAATGAAAATTTGAGATTGAAGTGATGCCCATAAAAACAATTTCTGAGGATTGCTCTATTCTAAACCTTGGTTTCAGTTCAAATGCATATAAAACTAAGATTTCCATATCCATGGGGCAAGGCCTCATCATTCAGCAAGTGTCACAAGTAAACACAATGCTCTATATAGGAAACAAGGTTGAGTATCATGGTCATGCTTACCCACACACCATGTCTCAAGAACATGACAAATAGGTTCATGAACACCTCTTTTAGACAAATGATTTTAATTATTGGACATATACACTTCTGGGAAAGGGTTGTAATTTTAAACCCATAATGTTAGGCCCTTATCAAAAGAATGGAAATTTTGAGGATCATGGTTCCCCATTGTGTACTTTTAGGAGTGAAGAACTCAACATTCATCAACTTTCTTCACCTTAGACTTCATGACATGTAGTTTCACCTACATTTCCATATGTACATTACTACATCCGCATTACATTTTCATCTTCTAATTCATTTTGTAAAATTTGTGATCAAGGGACTTATTCTTATAGAAATTCCTAAAAACTTATGAAAACATTGGAAAAACATCCAAATCACATCTCTTCAAATATTCACTGTGTCATCACTTATTTCTAAATCATTTCATCAATCCAAGTGAGATAAGACAGATATTTGATAGTAACCATACCAAGGCCTGCATACTTGGTCCTACTTATAGTTTTTTTCTAGATCAGGTGTCTTTGCCTATAGTTTGTTCTAAAAACTTCATGGTGTCACATATATCCCATATACATCTCTTTAGAAATAAGAACATTCTAGCCATTTTTCCTAAATAAATAAATCAAATGCAAATCCACAGAAAATTTTTATTTTACACATTTCTTTTCCCTACTAACCTTCAGTGTTGATCCTGTGTCTCTTACTAGTGATGTAGGGTTGGGAAAGGAGATAAGTACCCTTACTCACCTATTTCTTGTCTATGGAGGTGAACCCATACTTCCTTACTGGTAGCATGGGGCAAGGTGTAGGGGGTATCTTTGACAAACTTTAAAGTTTAAAAATAGTTCATTCAAATATTGTGAAATCATAAATCAAAACAAAGTGAATTATATGTCCAAAATTCCAAAAGAGTTTAAAACCTAAAAACTATATTTTTTCAACCAAATGGCCATCTAGGGATCTAATTCTAGATAAACTGTAAAGAAATTCACATTCTAAACTATGAAGAAAACTTGAGTAGAGTGAGATTGTAGTGTCTCAATTTTGTTTTATCAAATCCTTATCTTTCTCTCATCATTATCATTCAACAAATTTTATAACTTGTGCCCTTTTTGGCTCTCGGTGTTGAGCCCTCACATCTTGCTAGTTGTGTGGAGTTAGGAGGAGGGCAAGTTCATTCACTTATCATATCACTCTTTCGCCATGTTTTTCCAAAACAATACGAAGTACCAAAATTTTCTCAGAGAAACTAAAGTTTGACATTACAATGTGATTACATTATCCTATATCACCATTACAAAACAAAGAGAGAGAGAGAGAGAGAGAGAAATCATTCTGTTAGCATTCATATCCACTGCATACATTCTAAAAATCATTTAAAAATGGAAGTTCTAAGCATCTAGAGTACACATGTAAAGTGATCCAAGAGGAAGTCAACTCAGATACAATGAATTACCGAACCAAAAAGAAGAGTTTGTATATCGTAATAAATCTAGTTTGTATACAATGCCATCACACACTAGGCATGGTCAAAATGCTCGCAATGAGCATGAAATATAAAAAAAACATCCTGTATGCTTCACAAAATGGAGACTAATTAATAAATGCACTCTACCTATCTGCCTCTTTGAGACCCCATATGACCACTCTAGCTATGAATTTCTTAGGAGTTCTCAAAAAGCATTCAAACAACACAAGGCCAAGCCTAACACAAAATACCATTCCTAAATCCATTCCAATTCAACCATACTCAAAAATAAAAATGGTCACTGTGGGCCCAGAGCTAAAAAATCACCAAGTCGACATGCGCAAATGATTTTGAAAATGAGTTTTTTTAGATATATATGTTGCTATAAATTTGTTTTGAGTGCAAATGTTCATAGGGCTAGAGCGCTGGCGTATGTATATTTCTATATCCCCACGCAAATGGTAAGTCCTCTTATCATTTTAATTTAGTGTTTATTTTTAGATATTTTATCTATCTGCACTTTGGTCTTCTCTTCGTTTTGTAGGTAGTGGGAGTTTAGACGGTGACATTTCAACGCACGGACGTGTTAGCTATACCTTCTAACTCCCCATTTCAGGAATGTCATACTCAAACTCTACGTTTTACATCTTTTCATGGCTAATACTCTTCTCCAAGGGGGCAATATGTATGCACCCAAAATTACATGTGGTGCATTATTAGAAAATGGTTACAAAAGTCCCCAATGATGATTCATGTCCTTTTAGAAGATGTTTGAGTTCCTAAAACCATTATATGTGTATATTTGTAGCCTAGACATCCTTTTCAGTTTTTCCATGCTTTCTTCCAGCTTCCTGCTCAATTTTATGTGTGGTTTGGCCTTTAGTGCCATGACCGCAACCCTGCCTGGGCAGAAGTTTTGAAACCATCACCCAGGCAGGGCGGTGGTTTTTTACACTTTTTCCATAATATTTCATGCATAATTTTAACACATGACACTTCACTTAACTTTTAGGGTGTGTTTGTGAATCAAATTGCCTAAAAATAGTCTTGATTTCTTATTTTTCCTTCCCTTTTCTATTTTTAAATATATTTAATTAGTTTGAAATGCCTCTTCACCCAATGGTTTAGCACTCCAAGGTTTCCTTGTACATGAAGGCACATCCCAGCCAATTCCTATATATTCCATGCTTGTATTCAAGAAAAAGTCCTAATAATTTTTTATATGTTGCATAGTATTGCTACCACAATCCTACTAGAAATTACATAGCCAAGCTCTGTTCACTTGTGTTATCTCTCTTCCACTTGCATTGCAACCAAACTACCTTCAAGCTACCATTTCTCAAGTGCCTTCTCCTGCTGCTTCCTTTGCATTCCTAATTCCTTGGACTCATATGGACACAGAGAGAAAGAAAGGATAAATTGAGGGGAGAAGTCATTACACAGCTGGATTTACCTCTATTCTGTGAATTCCATGTTGAATTTTTTTTTTATTTCCTTCATTCTTGTAATTTATCCTTGTTACATCATATCAAAAAGAGTATATATCAATCTCCTTTCAATTACAAGTGATTAGTTAATTTCCAAGAGGGTTTAAATCATTAATATTAGCTCTCGGTGACGGATCCTCTTCTTCCCATCCCTATGGATCTGGAGGAGAGAATATCTATAGGAGGTTGTCTAAATATCATAGATTAATTGAAAAATTTCTTGTTTTATGTTAGCATACACTTAGCATAGGTGAATAACCACACTGGGTTATTTTTCATGTTATTTTTAGTGTAGAAGTAGATTTGGTTATTTAGAATAAAATAAAATTGTTGTTTGTGATTGTAATATTTCAGTTTTTTGATTTATTTAGATTAGTTCCTTTCAGCTGTAGCATATATTTTTAGTTTAACTTTAGTTAATTTGGACACTTCTAACTATATCAACACTTAAATCCAAGTTAGGCAAACAAACCATAGGTAATTTACGTTTCCTGTTCATAACCTCTAAATCTCCCCTCTGCCAACTCATCTACCAGGAGATCACACTACCAGATCTTAGTCACTAATCCTCCTATAGTTAGTCGCACACATTCAACATCGAATGCTCCAACATGACCTTAGGGGGTTGAGTTTGGTTGAAGTTTGCATGTCAATTTTTATCCATACAATGACCTTATATTTCTCGTTACGTGCAGCTCTACATGTGTCTTTGTGGACATGAGAAGCTAAGTTTTCCATTTGATGACTAAGGGCTTTTTAATTGTTGTTGTATAGGGACCTCATTTTTTTGGGGTTCTTCTTGAGCCTCACATGGAGGGGTTTATTCATTATCTTCACCCTCAACTCTAGCTTCGCAATTGATCCAAACGAGTGGTATGTGATAAACAATGTTTTTTAGGATTTGTCTCTTCTTCATTATTATTTCTTTGACCACATGTAGAAGTATGTCTTGGATTTAATATTTCATCAACATACCAAAGGGGAATATTGTGCTTCTTCTTCTCTGTGAACCATGTTTGTAATAATAGTATGGTCAAATTTAGGTGGCAACCTATCCCCTAATTCTACAACTCATTCTATAACTTGATCTCTATTTTGGAAAACAAAGTTTTCTATACGTGTCAAATCAAACTCAAGGTTATCTCAAGGAGTTGTCACATCTTATCCACCATGGTCTACCAAGTTTTGGTCCTTAATTAATGTTTCCAAATTATTACCAAAGGGTTTTAACCTTATCTTCTGTCCCATTCTCCTAATAGGATGCATGATAGGAGAATTTTTGCTAAGGTTTGAAAAATATGTATAAGTACTAAAATGAACCTAGGAAAAAACAAGAAACGTGACAGCTGCAAATGTCACAAATAATCACAAAGAATAAAGAAAAAATAGAATATCATAACAACTATAAATGACACAATGAATTTTCCAAGGTGATGAAATATATGATGAAAGTTACCAAGGAAAATCTAGCATCTTCCAAACAAGGGATCAATCGTAAAAGAAGCTACTCCCTATATCTAAATTTTATCTCAAATATTTTTTTGATAAGATGAAAACACAATTTCAATATTTAAATCAAGTTTGTTGAAAAACAAGATTTAAGTATTAAAATGGGTTGAAGTGATTTTAACAGTGTAACAATACAAGGTATACACTTAAAACAAGTTTTATACAAACAAGGTCCAAGTTTTGAAAATGGAGGCTACAAATGTGAGCATCATAACAATACAATTAGGACACTTTTAATCAAGAAAAACAAGATTTAAGTATCAAAAATTTACTGACACAATGCAAGCAGCATAACTACAACACCTTTCAAAACTTAAGTCAATTTTTTAACAAAAACAACATCTAAGTATAACAATGAGTCAACACAATACGAGTAGTGTAACAATACAATTTGGACACTTATATTAAGTTTAAGAGAATAAGATGTAAGTATCAAAAATGTATTGATATAATGTGATAAGCATGATGATGCAAAGGGAAATCAAGATAGGATAACATTCTACAATGATACGTCTCAATATGGATATCAAGATAAGGCTACCAAAATATGAAGACATACCAACACACTTTCAACACTTACATCAATTTCGCAATAAGGAGTTATGTAAGTGGGTGTAAAAGTGGTGGACACGAACTTGGTAGAACTTCATGTTGCTATATTTTGACCAAAAATTTCAACAAGAGAACAAGGGATATAGCATAAGTGGTGATGAAAAATACGTAGCCCAAGTTTGCCAAGGTTTTTCCTTGTTCGATAACAAGGTAGAAACTAGGACAAAGTTTTGCTTTGTAAGTTTCATGATGAATAACTCATGGAAAAAACTTCAATGAGTTCTCTCCTTGTTCAAATAATAAGGTTTTGACTGCAAGTAATTTTTTTTATTTTTGAAGGCTCTTTGAAACATGATTGGATAAATTCAAGTTGGCCCCAATGCTAAATGGATACCTCAGCTTTTATTCTCAACACTCGTCAATGCTTGTCTAAGAGAGGTATGCTTTTATAGATAAATCTTAGAAAAAGGACCATTACCCCATAATCAAATTAATAAAAGAGGCCTCATACGGAAAAATTTTAGTACTACTCATGGGAATTTCTAGTTAAGTAGGTAGTGGGGCACTTCTTGTTTCATCAACCAGTTCTCTCAAGGTGCTGACTACTTTGGGGTTCCTGTGGTAATCCTCATAATGATTTTTATGGATTATGCCAAGATAATTCCCATATTTTAATGTGGATAGGCTTAAGGACTTATCTGAACCTACAAATACATTGTTTTGAATGCAATGGTGTGTTTTTTATCTTTGATTAAAAATCTAGTTTAGCACACCATTGGCAAACTGCATACAGTGTCATTAGTATTTGTTTGAAGAGATTATTTTGCAAGCGCAAGGTCCTATGCACAAAATATTTAGTATTTTCCCATATAAACCTTAATGTTTAAAGAGGATCAAGGTTTTTTTTTATTTTCAAGATCTTCAAAAGATGCAAGAGAATATCATACACAACAACTGATCCAACTCAGTATATATGAAAAACTTAAATCAATGGAAAATTTTAAATTTTTCAAAATATTAATTCCCTTAAACAATGTAAATGATGAAATTTCCAAGTAACACAAATGTTAGAAACGAAGACCAAAGTTTCATTTTATCCTCAAGATCGCCAAAAGGCCCAAGAGAAGAGAATACACAAGCTTTGATCTAACTTAAGAAAATGGAAAAATAATATTCATTAAATAATTTCAATGTGTTTAGAAAAATGATTTCAAAAGTAAAACCTACAAAATAAAAGTTATTAAATCTATAAAATAGCATAAAATACCAAAAATCATATTCTGGAAATTCTGAAATTTGAGCCAAAAAATCCATACAAAATGTTGGTGCAAAGACAAAATGCTAGCGCGCGAAGGCTAACGCTAGTGCACGAATGCTAAATGTAGTGCACTAAAAGCCGATGCGAGTGCAGAGAGGAGCAACACATACGTGTAGAGGATAATGCAAAAGTATAAAGGATCAACGCTAGTGCACTTTCACAAAGATAAAGAACACAGGTCAATGGTAGTGTATTCCTAGAGAATGGTAGCACAAAGAGTAGCTACACTAGCATGTAGACAAGAAACACAGATGCATTTCCACTAAGGTGAAAAACATAGACAAATTGTAGTACATTTTGAGAGAATGTTAGCGCAAAGAGGATCTACACTAATGTACAGATAGGAAACACTAGTACACATATAACCATAAAGACACAAAGAGGATGAATGCTAATGCAGAGTAGAGAAACACTAGTGCACGAAGAGAAATATAGATGTGGAGATAGTTTTTGATAATGTAGGGAGCATGTGTCTCTTCAAGAACACATGAAAAATGACCAAAAAATGTCAAAAATCTCAATTTATTGTTGATAAGCTTCAAATTTGATAGTAGTTTACCTCCTTTAAACCTACAAAGAAAACTCAAAACAAGCAAACATAACAAAATATGTTAAGAACAACAAAATATATCAACATGTGATAAAAAGAGGTTAGTATGCAAACATGAAACTTAACTACAAAAACTTAAGAAATGTGCATGAGACAAAAGAGTCTCCCACCGAGTGTGCCATATGTATGTAAGTGAGTAAACCAAGCTAAGTTAATTAATGAAAACTAACACCAAGTAGCCTCTATAACTAAGCTAATTTATCAAAGCACCATGATAAAGCTATGTAAGGGAAAAACTAACTAATGCATTTGATTAAACATGAAATACTAAGCCATCCCTTGTTATTTTTTATAGGATATCTAAATTTTAGTTGATCCTTTTGTTGAACCAATCATGATCATGATGTTATCAAAGGGCTATATCCATGAAGAGGAAATGATCTCACCAATATGGCTTGATTTCCATGTATGGTTCTTCCTTTAATACTCTTTGCAAGTAGAGGATAAAATGGATGATAGATCAATAAGCTTTTCAATGGTAGAATTTTTCTTATCATGTGCATATAGTGTAAACGTGAAACATTGGTGTTAGATTGGAAGGGAAGTATTAGGTTCTTTATATAGCTTTCCAATTTGGGAGAGGCTTGCAACCTAGTGAATGTGGGGTAAAGGTAAAATAGAATTAGAAGGGGATAAGTATGATTAGAAGAGTTTAATAAAGGATTAGCAACTCATGGGAGTTTTAATTAATCAACTAGGATTAATTAATATACTAGGATAAGCTTAAAAATCCATTTGGAAGTGATTTAGAAGAAAATTAGTAGAATTTGAAGGGTTTAAAAGGGGGACTTAACCAAGAAGAAGGTTTATTGATTAAATAGAAGGTTAAGGAGGTTTAAGTAACTAATAAATAGTTAATTAAAAAAGGATTATAACTAACAAAGTCTCGTTAATTGGCATCTAGAATGAAGGAAAGGATAGTTAATGAACAAAGTGTCGTTAATTTATGGAGATGAAGGGGAATGTTAGCTAATTAGCGAGAAATCACTAATTATAATGAAATGATGGGAAATATGATAAATAGTGCAATTTTAGTAGTAAATTTACGTATTTATATTTAGGTTTCTATACCGCTATCTAATATCGCATATCCAATTCCTAATTATTTTGGCTACATCAAGATTCCCATTATAGTTGGGCCTCTTACCATACTTTTGTCATTCACCGTGGCATCTTCAATCAAAGGTTGTGACATGCTCTTAGGTATTCCTTGGCTCCACACAACTCAATCCATTCCCTCCATGGATCATTTGTGTCTCAAGTTCATTCACAATTAGACATTTGTCACTATTAAATGCATTCCACCATATACACCATTTCCTAAGCCTAGTCTCGTTGATATCTTTCCACCAGTTATAGCATCTAGGCCTCCTGGGACTTTCAAACCTAAGGCACACTCTACACCTAGTTCTCATATTCATACATGACATAATTCATGACCTTGTCATTTTCATCAGTCTATAGACACTAAAATTAGGTCACACTCTTTGGTCCCTTGACGAATAAACACCCTTCATCACATTCACCTAGCGATGGCCTCTTTCACCCCAATAATATTATTTTAATTAATTTAATTAAATTAATCCATTATCTTCACTATATCTATTATTTAAATATATTTTTTAAAATAATATCCACACATATAGTTCACTTAGACACCTCACCAAGTAGACTCAACCTAAGACCTATTCTTAGTAAGTTGTCATAGCTAACTAAGACTTACCCAAACCCTAAAAATCAATGCCTACATTCCCTCTAACCACATTCCCGCATGCTCACATGAAGCTCCCAGTCTAATCCACATATTAATGACACGAGATATGAGGAAATCAAGAGGATCTCCCTAGTTTAGTAAACCTAGGAAATCCCACCTTGACCGACGCTAGTTACCCCTAACCATTGCCGGTTAAGCCGAAACCACTGTCAATTACCCTTTTAACCCAAAAACAACCTTATTCTCAAGGTTGGAAGTTGTAAGCAAAAGGTTGGTAAGCATTATCACATCTCAGAGAGATAACACATCTTCAAAGAGAGAATTCCAGTGAGACCACACATGCAAGGAAGGAGATCAAGAATATTTTCCTGTATAGCCATCCCAGCCGAGATCTAATCTAACCAAGAAAAGAGGAGTGCACATGTAGCCCATGCAGAATTTTTCCTTCAATTGGTGATCACTTGCAGCCTTCAAGCCTCTCATCAACACCTCCATCCTTCACACAAAGGCATCCAGGACCATAATCCAAGTAAGTATAACATCATACTTCTCTATTTTAATTCATTTCATCATTATTTTATCATTTATTGCTTACCTAGCCACCTATTGACCTTCTCAAACATCTCCACCTCCACATACCCATTAAAACCTCATCGAAGCCTACCCCAGTCACCCAATACCTCATTTCAACCAACCAAATCCCTTTGTGCAATCACAAAGGAGACATAAAGCTTGTTCTGTGACATTTCCAGATTCCATAGTAACCGGCACTGGTCACACTTGACCACCATCAGTTACCCCTGACCGACATCGGTCTCTATATTTGCCAACACATCCTAGAACAGAGACCCACCCACCTAATTTCACCTCACCCTCATTCACTTGTGATCTACTTGAGACCTCTGTCAAACCTGCAAAACCCAGAACCAATCATTTTCCCTTTGAATTCTATTCTAGCTTAGCCTATTAGATTAGATCTATTTCTTATTGTGTTTTAAGTGAGATACCTAAATCATTTCAAATTACAATAGGATTTACTTTTTTTATATTATTAAATTGTTTAAAATAGTGGACTAATAGCCATCAAGGAAGCATCACACTTCTAGGATTTAGCATACGCTAGGCAGTTCACTGTCCATATTGTTTAATTCTTTCTGGTGGTTATGTTTTGCATTACAGGTAGTTCCTCCTAGCCAAAAGGAAGCTCTCACGATCAACTATGGATTAGAAAGTCATACACATGCAACAACCCATCAACCAACATTTGAATAGGTATTCCTCCTACGCCCGTTACCCTATCTGTTTTGTCAACACTTCAAAGAAATGATCTAAGAATAAGGTGAAACATTTTTGCACGCTCGGTGGGACCCATCCGGGGTTCCTTGCATTTCATTCATTCCTAGGAAAAATTGTGTGTTTGTTTCCCTTCTAAAAAGCATACACACTAGTTTTCTTCCTTGGTAACCCACCTCTTCTTTCTATTTTCTCTAAAGGAAACTTTTCTTTTGGTGTAATTAAAAAGAACCATTTCTTCATGTTTTCTGCATTGTAGTGAAAGAGCATCCCTCTTCCTCTTCATCTTATTGTGTCATACAATTTCACATTTCAATTTGGGCTTAAAAATAAGTGCATTGCATTCTAATTTATCGCATTAGCTCACATTAATTGAGGGTAACCTATACACTGGAAGTCACGCCCAGCTGATGGTTGACAAACAAATTGTAGAAAAACACTTCTTTCCTTTTCTCTTTCTCTGAGTCTTACCAAACCTCACAAAAATTCAAAATACATACATTCTTAAACAACATCCTACCTAGAAGAATTTGTACATGATCACATGATCACTGCACAGTGGGAACCCAACTCACTGCTCTGTCAAGTCATACTTTAGAGTGAAGCCCCCCCCCAACATAACATACCTAAAACCGCACCTTTTAGATCTCCTTCTTTGTAGGAAGCCATCCTCACCAAAAACTCTATTTCAAAATTCATGTGTCAGTCCCTAAATAGCATAAGCTAAACAAACGTAATAGAAAAGGCACTCCTACGATAGCATTTTCTTAGTGTTTCTGCTTGGCTTGTGTTTTGAGGTGAGAGATCACGTTCTTCACTTTTTTATTCATCCTTGCATGTTCCTCATCATAGCTGGTGTATTCAAGCTTCACCGGAGTGTGCCTAGGCCATATCATCATCATTCTTAGAATTCTGGGTCTAATTCTACATTATATTTTAATTCACAACCACTTTTCTTTCATCATTGTTTCAATTTCATAGTAACCATCATCGGTTATCTCTAACCTTTTTCGGTTATACCCAACTGATGTTGGTTCCAGGTCCTTTTGCTAACCTACTCAAAAGGACATTTTTATTCATTTTCTTTTGCTTTTCATAGTCCTTGTCACTATCATCATTCCCATTGGCATTGTAAACATCATCAGATTTGGCATACCTATCAGATTTTACCTTTTGCCTTGTTGTTCACTCATTGTCCATGTTCTACAGTAACCGGCAATGGTTACCCCTGACCGGCGTTAATTTTTCCTAACTAGAATTAGTTAGCCTGTTTCACATTTCAGCCACCATTTGGTACTTAATCTACTTTTTGTCACCAGATTCACATGTTCCTTCTGTTCTTTGTGTCATTTATAGAGAAGCAACCCTACCTGATCAGTACTGGTTCACATGGTGCTGACTCGAAGACAAGCAAGCGCACTCGTATTTCATGCAAGTTGTCAACCACTCCCACCTAGTCCTTCACCACCTTCCATTTTATCACCAACCATGGATCCCATCTAGCTTATTACTATCACTACCAGAGATGAGGAGTTCACACGACTCCTTGACCAAAACCCTACCACCTTGCATTTTTACCTTTCCCACTCATCCACTCGAGATGCCTCAGGTTAGTTGATATACAGCATGCCCGTATCTATCCCCCCTACTCTTGTACCCACTCCTGCATCAGCCCCAGCTGGCTCTATGCTTCCCGCATCTACCTTACCCCCAGTTTTTTCATAGTTAGGTCCTATACTCGCTATGATTTCCGCATCTATTACCTCTGTGGCACCTATTACATCCATCGTACCCTCGACAACTACCCCAAACACAATCTCATCTACCCCTAATGTCTCACACATACCCATAGCTACATTACCACCTCCAGTGTCAGTGACCCCTACCCCATTTCAGAACATGGTCCTTTCTATTCCATAATCATTAGCCCCTATTTCCACTAGGGTTACCATGAACCTTCCACCCCCATATACATAATATCAACAACCTCCCATTTCATCCATTATACACACGTGGTACATACCCCCTGTTTCACTACCTTCTTCTCCACCAACCTACATGGAAGCCCCATACACTGGAGTGCCACCCCTATTATATGCCCAAAACCAACATTCTCACGCTACAGGAGGCATACAACCATCACAATTCACCAACAACCTAATTAAATTGATGTTAGAAGAGATGCAGACACTGGAGGCATCGGTTTTCAGATCCTGCAACACTCTCACCTATGACGAGATTTGCAACGAGCCCATTCACCCATCCATTCCTATCCGTTCATACCCCATGCATTGGGAAATGCCTAAATTCAATCGTTTCAATAGTAAAAAATACCCACATTAGAATTTGCAGTTGTTCAAACACGGGTGTTATCTGATCGCTCATGATGATGCCTTGCTCTTGAGAACCTTTCCCATGTCCCTCACTGGACCTGCATTAGATTGGTATAGTGGGTTACCTAAACACTCTATATTCTCATTCAATCAAGTATCCCAAACCTTCTTGGATAATTTCTCTATCAATATCATCAAGAAAGTTACCATGACCAATCTATATTTCACACGTCAGCAAAAGGATGAATCTATCACAAATTTTTTCACTCATCGGTGTAGCCTAATCAACCAACTTACCTTCCAACTGCCATAAACTGAACTCATCGAGCTCTTCACATAAGCTTGTGCTAGGAATATCTCACCGACCTTGCAGGTCCAAACCTTCTGAACATTTGACGAAGCATTCACTATGGCACGAAAGTTAGAGATTCAGGCCATAAAAGAGAAGAAAATCCAATTACGTAATAAGAATTTGACATTCAAGTCAAATGATAACTCTTCTTCTTTCAAACCACAGACCAATTATTCAAAAGCTAAGGGCACCACCAATGCCGTGGTACTCAAGGCCAGCCCAGCTCATCCATCAAATCAGGCTACCTCCTCATCTAATCTCTCACATGTCCAGATTTTTCAATTCAAACGAGTAGAGGAAATATACCCCAATTGGGGAACCTTACTCTTTTGTCTTAGAGAAGCTCATCAAATTCGGAGCCATCACCCTTCCACCTATAAAACCACACACTAGTTTTGACCCTGCTCACCCCATGCCCACAAGGAATAAAGACCGTGATTTCTATAACTATCATCAAGTAAAGAGTCATAGTGATGGAAACTGAATCACTTTCAAAAATGTTGTCCAGGAAATGCTCAAGAAAGGTGAGTTAACCATGGATAATCCTAATGCACCTGCCAACCAAAACCTACATATCTTCAAGAAACCATTTCTCAACCATGCCCCTTCGTCTGATCAAACCGGTGAGACCTCAACTCACGATACCCATACCCACAAGGTTCACGCTATCTTTAATGCTATACCTGTCACCTCCTAACTACCCCATATTCCTTCCATAGAGGATATCCTAGCCCTAAATCCTCCTACTGCGTTAGAACCAACCTCCCTTGTTCCTTCACCAACACAGGAACATCTTTCATCTCCTTCGTCACCTACAGAGGAGTCTTCCACTAACATGGAGACCATCTCACCCCTGGCTTCACCACTTAGAGAACCTTTACCCATAGTACCTCCTCCACCCATAGAGGAGCACCTATTACCTCCTCCACCCATAGAGGAGTTCCTATTACCTCCTCCACCCATAGAGGAGCACCCATTACCTCCTCTACCCATAGAGGAGCACCTATATGTTCCTCCACTTATAGAGGAGCTCCCATCATCTTCTCCACCCATTATAGGCCCAGTTGAGATACCTTCACCTCTTGGCGAGCATTCTCCTTCAGCTACCCAAAATCCTACAAACCTACTTTTGACTCTCTTACCCACAGAAGCTGAAGCTAACCAATTTCCGATCTCTTAGAAACATTTTACGAGAATTTCCATTAGGTCCTCACCAACTCCACCTAAAGACGTTCCATTCTCACATTTGGATTATCACTTAGATTATGTGGATAGGGCTCTACTATGGGGGTGCCTTTTACATCCCGTTCAACACATATGCAGAGATCCCTTACTGATACCTCCATTATATACCCAAAAATATTTCGACCAATCAAACCAAACCCAACCACCTCTATCATAACCCCTTCCATGACACATGTTATAGCTCAAACCACACCCTTACCCATAACTCAACCTACACCTAAACCCAAACCCATACCTACCACATTTTCCTCGACTAAACCCATTACCACTTTAGGGGTCACCCCGACCACCAGGCTTACTCATCCACCTATCAAACTGGATTTATCTACATCCTCCAAAGTCAACACCATACCTACTCTAACACCCAAACAGAAGCACCAAACCCATAGAACTCATACACCAACTGCACCAATCACACCTACACCTATCTCATCCGTATTAGGATCTCAACTTCCCCACATGGTCAAGAAACCTCTATCCATCAATAAACCAAAAACGCAACAGCCCATTCCTTCCTCATAAACCTCTGACCTACCCAGATGCCCAACCCAACTTACACCTACACCTACAGCCTCTTTACCACCCATACCTCCAATACCCTCAGCTATTGCTTCACTACCCACTACACTTCAGTCACTGTCTGGCACACCTCAAGCACAACCTGATTCATCTACCTTCACAGCACCCCCATTATCCCTGTGGGTAACTCGCCCTCTTCCTCCACCTTCTTTTCCTTCTAGACCTTGTACACCCACATAACCTTTACCCAAGAAGGTACAACCCAAAAACAAAACTCCACTACCCCACAATAAGGTAGTCAAAACAACCACACACCCTCCTACCCGTCCATCTACGATACCCATAACTAAACAAACATGACCAACATCTAAAACCACACCAGCACCCAAACCCATGGCTCGACCCCCTCCTCTTCTAAAGACCGTTCCTCAATAATCACCTACACCTACACCCAAACCCACGTTCACTTCCCATTGTGATCCACTAGCAGGGTCTTATGCCAAAATTTTAACCAGCCTCCTTGAGACCTCTACATAACATTACTGCCACTCAGACCTTACGACCCCCTCAAACCCAAGCCAAAAGGGTTTGACGATACTAAAATTTTCACATATCATTGCGTACCAGGACACAATGTAGAGAATTGCAAGGCCTTGAAAACTATCCTTATCCAATTGTGTCCACCATAAACCAACTTTGACGATGATGACCTGCTCGACAAGGATCCTGCTTCACCAACACCCATTCCCACACTGCCCACTCAACGACTACAACCTCCACCCTCACTGCTCCTAGAGCCACCCCCAAGATTTGAAATTAACATGCTTTAAATCAGAGAACTTGTCATGCCACCACCCAAATTTCATTGCACCCAACTGACCTCATAGGGTTTTTCTCCTCTGGTAGGTTTTTGCCTGTCGTGTCATTATACCACTCACCCTACACCTTCTCCATTTTCCAACTTCCCTCAAATCAACATGATACACATCACTACACTTGCGCAGAAGGGTAAAGAAAAGGTAGCTGACCCACCAACCAATCATATACCCAACATACCATCTACACCCATACCTAAAATAACTATCCACGGCCCCACGTATCCCATTTCTAATGTTTTCACACATCACACCATGCTCAAAAAATTACACCAATCTCCCCTCAAAATATCCTTATATGACCTCATTCAAACCTCAGAATCCCATCATCAAGC
The DNA here is from genome assembly GCA_019776745.2 of Taxus chinensis. Classification (NCBI taxonomy): domain Eukaryota; kingdom Viridiplantae; phylum Streptophyta; class Pinopsida; order Cupressales; family Taxaceae; genus Taxus; species Taxus chinensis. The sequence goes on from CM034154.1 coordinate 416,789,497, forward strand.
TCTCATGGAGGTTATTCAATCGATTGAGGTTTTACCTAATGACCCTACACCTGTAGCCTCCATTATCACACCCCATCATGTACCCTCTCTCACCAAATTACCACCTTCATCTTCACCTCACCTTGTTCACCAAGTGGCCTCCCTTAGCTTCTCATAGAAAGAGATCGGGCACACCAAAATGATGACCTAGACCCATCCCTCTTCATCTCTATCCACATCAATGACATACATGTACGTCATGTGATGATTGATGGGGGTGCTAGCATTAACATCATTTCATCCCATTCATTCACTCAAATGCACATACCTGACAATTACATGCTTAAACACCCAGTCATGTTGTGTTCATTCAATGACGCTATCACCTCTACACTAGGCAGTGTCATCCTCCACATTGACGTGGGCCCCTGCACTATTCTCGAATTATTTTACGTTTTAGAGGGGGAATTCCAATATAACATGTTACTTGGTAGACCCTGGATCCGTTTCATGGGTTACATTCCTTCCACTTTGCATCATCATGTAAAGTTTGAACATGAAGGGAAAACTTATACCATTCCAGCTGAACCATCACCTTTTAAAACATGCAACATGCATTACCGACCCAATGATGTGCTCATACCTTTCAAGCCATCTACCCCCGCGACCACTACCGCTTCACCTACACCTCCACCTACCAGTATAGCTGCTGCTTCTACTGTACATACCTCCTCCATTCCTACCACTACCATAACCTCCACCGATTCCCCATCAGCTTCCCAATCCATTAACTCCACCTCCACATCGACCTTCGACACATTATCCATACCGGCTACCTACATACCAACCACTGATCCCTTGGAAGGTGTTTTTCAATGCCTCACTCTGGGGGAGTACCGCCTATATAGTGTCAACACATTCCTTACTCCACAGGTGTATGGATGTCTTCACCAACACCCTCATTATGATCACCGCATAGGAGAATTCCTCCTTTATGGTCCTCCTCATCTTCGTACTAATATCAACTATGGGGGACTTGATACTACCACTTGCACACCTAAACCACCATCACAAACCCACCCATTTTCCGCTGACTCCCAATCACTTACCAATCGCCATTTCTCAAATACTTTTGTAACATCCTCAATTTAAAACACCAGAACAAGGGAAATTTTTTTTTTTATATATATATAACGTTCTCTGTTATGAATTATAAAATTCAAACACATGTTCAAGATTTAATAATTGTTCTCTGCCCAAACAACACAGTTTGGATCATACAATTTCTTTTTAAAATGAATGTTACCTGTTCACATCTATACAATATGGAACACACATTCAATACCATTCAATCTTATAACAGATTCTATATGCTGCTGTAAATGACTCGATGAACTACCGATCCTTCCATTTTCATGGCTCGGAGTTTCAACGATCCTTCATTTCATGACTCGGCAACAACCGATCCTTCATGTACATGACTCGGCAACAACCGATCCTTCATGTTTGTTTATGCTTAGTATATTTTATATACTTGTTCTCATAACCTTCCCCAGTTATCGAAGTGATCCATTTAAGAAGCCTATCTGAATATCTGTTACTGATATTCATCTGACATCCTGCATCTTAAATTAAGTGATAAGGACAACGCAACCAGCAATTGCGATACTTTGGCCAAAGATTTTCACATGCTTTACATGATCATATTCCTGAATGTGATACACATCTACGGAATACGTCCTTCACTTCACTTCACCTATTATCTAGAATGGTCTTTCCTGGTTCCTACCAGTACTCATTGTTCAAGTTCTGTTTAAAACCTTCGATTCCGGCTAGTAATATGAACGGGTATAGGAAGGCACTCCTGGTAACTCAAGATACGCAAACATACGGTGTCGTTACCCCACGACTCCATGTGTCTGATTATCTTTAGTATTCCGGAGTCACTCCGTATACCAGATCATACCCTATCTCCACCCTAGCTAAGATCTACACATTCAGCCTATGTATTCTAAATGTTTTAATTCGGGAGGGCATTGCTATATGTCAGCTGCAACATTGTGTCGTCATGAAGACCCCGTCTTCATGAAGACACCTTGCTATAGCTGGCGTATGCCAATGTCCTGCAGAATCCTCCCATCGAGAATACACATCCTGCCCAAGTGACTTAGCCACGAGTTAATAGTTTAAGCAATTTTCAGCATCCACGCTGATCCCTTGATCCTCGTTCCGTTACAGTTGTATATAACTAAGAGGGACTAAACTGTCCATTAGTTTGCCAAGTATCGTCTCCTTCGTATTGAAGGGCTACATTTCCTTACTTGGTTCATTTCTTAATCATTGGATTAAGCAGCCCGTACCAACGGACGTAATAAGTTTAACCTATTAAACTTAGCCAAGATGTTTCCAACTGCAACTAATTTCAGAATATTAACTTATTAGACGTCATTCAAACAAGGTCTAATCTTTGAGAAATGAACTCATTTGTTTCCCCTTAACATTATATAGTTAAGGATTATTAGTTATGGATATATGTATCTTATATCCTTTAATCTGAATTTTATCAAACGAGATCAATGATGGAGTTTGAAAACGAAGTTCGAATACTCCAAATTTAAATTGATATTCCTTAGCTCCTAAGCTAATCCTGAATACCCTCTGATTGTGAAATCATATTCTTCTTAATCCTTTTTAATGTCAATTAAAAATTCATCTTTACCCAAGTATGAACTAATTGCATTGTTCAACTTAAAAGTTGTATTTAAGTAAGAATAGATATCAGTTTCAATTCAACATCCATCCAAGGATAATGAAACAATTCCAACTCAGGAAATAACATCATATTTCCAATTTAAACAACAATATCAACTGATATAATTATTGAAAATATCACACTTGTAACTGTATTCAATATTGTAAGTCATAATTTGTACATTTTCCAATCCAGCTGATTGGGTATAGCTTTTACAAAGCATCCATACAGCTCATGGACAAAAGAATACATTTTCTTCATTCACAATTCCTCAAAGAGGAATGAAAGCAACAATTACAAGTTATTTTACATCTAATCAAGAGGCATCAAAAGACAGCCAAGTCTTCATTCTAATCAAATTCCATCTGCAAAATGAATTGCACGGGTCAGTTCAATGAACTGAGCACATTAAGCACTTATCCTTAAAATAAGATGCTTCAACAAATTGTTTACAGGACCGTTCTTATAAGGCTTGTTCTAAAACTACTAACTGCAAGTTATCATTGGTCATTTATTAAAAAAAAACTCCTTTATCATCCTTTTTAATACAATTTTTACAATACACCTTTAATTAAATTTTTGGAGATGAGATTATTCCTTTATATCATTGTAACTATGGGATGTACATTCCCAGGGGCCAAAAAATCTTAATTGAGGAGTACCACAAGAACCCCAAATTATTCGGCGCCTTGAGAGAACTATCTGATGAAACAGGAACCCTCACCCAACTAACTAGTATGTCTTTTGTGAGAGATTAGAGTCAAAGATATCCATAGTGGCGACCATGGTTTGATCCTTTGAGCAAAGTAATATCTAGCTTATCGTATCAAGGAGGTAAAGTAAAGTAGACAACTAGTAATAGTACCACACTCGCTCGAGTAGTATTTTGACATTTAGGGAGAGAAATTTATTCTTTGAAACCAAACATTAACTAAACCAATCTAATTTATAGGCTCATCTTTCATAAACACCATTTTCATCTATTTTTCTTTATACGTATTAGTGATTTTGTGTTCCATGATCATATTGTACACTCTCCATCTTCGTCTTTTTTGATTTTCCAAATATCCTTCATTTGGATCTTTTACCATCTTTTTTCAAAACATCTAAATATCCCTCATTTGGATTTTTCATCACCTCCTTTCAAATTTTCCAAATACCTTCATTTAGATCTTTCATCTTGAATTCATTTTATCTTACCTTAGTCTTAAATCTTTGGATCCTTTTCCAAAAGTTTAAAAAACTTCTTTCTCATCAAATTTAATCCTTGAGTTGTGGATACTCGCGTCATTACTCGAGCACCTTCATTTGTAACCTAATTATTGACATCTTAATATCCACTTTATCATAGTCAAGCATCATCATGATCTTATCATTCTATCCTTCTCCTACGTCTTTTAGTTTGACATAGACATTTTTACACATTAACCACCCACCCATCCTATGTCTATAAATTTAATATTCAATTTGTTAGATTTTTGGCATCATCATTTCTAAACCTCTTCTTTCAACATTCACTTTGTTGATATTTGAGTACTCCCCTTCCATCATTAATTCTTGTCTATCCTAACTTTCACTTCATTAATATTTGAGTACATCAATTGTGTTTCCCATCATTAAGGTTGAGTACATTCAATATTTACATCACCCTCCTCCATCTTAACATTAAATTTAGTATATGTCAAGTAAAATCAAACAATTAAACCCATCTTCCATCTTAGCATTCACTTTACTAAGGTTTAGATTTATTTTGATCTTCATTGTCACTCACTTCCATCATAGCATTCACTTCGCTAAGGGTTGCATTGTTCAATATTTTAAACTCCTCTTCCATCTTGGCATTCACTTTGTTAAGGGTATAGTAGTTTATTGCACCTTTGTTCATTCTCCCCTTCTTTCAAAAATGGTGGATTCACACAAGACATCAAATGATGAGTTACTTGAAAAACTTTGTGAGATGTCAAAGAAACTCACTCACATAACTTCTCAAATTAGTGAGAAATCACCCAAAATTCCAATCATATGACCTAGAAAATACACCACTCCGTGAAAATTCAAATGTGATTTTACACCCCTAAGAGAAATTCACTCTAGTGTATTTCATCTATTAGAAAAGGCTAAAATTATAAAATATTCAATTAAAAAACCCTTTGTCAAAGGGGAAACTAAACCTTCTTGGTAAAAACCTATTACATATTATGATTTTCATCATATTTATGGTCATAAAACAAATAGATGTATGTAACTTCACCATTAGGTCCAAGAATAAATTTATGACAAAATCATTTCTATAGAGATTGATAATGAAGCTATCAAAACTGAAAACACGTCAACTCCCACAACTTCTAATGAAGTAGTGAACTGTGTCCAAAAGTGTTTACATGTTGAAACTCAACAAGATCAATGTTGATTTATGGAGCTTACTTATTTTACTTAGCATGCTTTTATAGAACTTGTTGGAAAAAAAATTAACCAATGTTAGTTGACAAACTAACATCAGTCACCCAATGACCAATATCAGTTAGGAAAGAAGGAACCGGCATCAGTTAAGGCTAACCAACATCGGTTGCTTGTGTGTGACTACTATAATTAAGTTTTAGGAATTATATCTATCTTTAGTCGTATATTGAATCTAATGGTTGTAATTACATAGCTAAAGTGCCCTAAGATTGTAGATGTATATATAAGCATAAATCTAGGGTTAGAAGAGTGAGATTTCATTGAGAATTAAGAGAAGTTTCCTTTAGATAGAAAATGAAAAATTGGTAGAGAAGAAAGTACATGACATCCAAGAAGGTGTGGAAGATTACAAATATTCATTGTATTACCTCTATGGTAATAAATTGGTTATTTCTTTGTGGACATAGCCCATACTGGGTGAACCACATTAAATCTTGTGTATTGTTTCTTCTTGTTTATTTCCATATTGATTGCTTTTATTCTTAGATCTCATTAATATATCTGTACAACTGGTGTGCTAACCCCAACAACTGATAGCAGAGTTATTGATTCCTTTTCTACATGTATTACTGATTCCTTTTCTATTTTATTTACTTCATATTCAGATACAAGTATGTGGCACAATCATCTACGCCATATGAGTGAAAAAGGAATGTGAATCTTAAAGGAAAAGGGTAAGTTATCATATCTGAAATATGTAGATATTGATTTCTATGAGCATTGTATTTTTGGAAAGAAAAAGAGAGTAATATTTCTCAAATTTGGGGAAATAAAGAAGAATCATAAATTGGAGCTTATACACTCATATGTGTGGGGACTAGCCCAAGTAGCTTCTCATGGAGGATCCCAATACTATGTTACTTTCATTGATGATGCCACAAGAAAGGTATGGGTTTATTGTATTAAACGTATATCTGATGTTTTTGAAACTTTTAAAATATGGAAATCCCTTTTGGAAAATGAATCAAATTCAAAGTTAAAATGCCTTAGATATGAAAATGGTGGTGACTACTGTAGTAAGGATTTCAATGATTATTATTTAGTAAATGGAATACATAGAGAAAGGATGGTTCCTAGAACACTATAGGAGAATGGTGTTACAGAGAGAATGAACAAGGAAATCATAAAACCTGCTAGAAGCATGAGGATACATGTTGGATTTCCCTTATAGTTTTGGGTGGAAGTTGTAGACATGACAGTTTATTTAATTAACTGTGGACCTTTAAGTGCACTAGATGGTGGAATACTAGAAGAATTTTGGACTGGAAAAGAGGTAGATATTTCTTTTCATAGAATATTTTTCTCATAAATTTTTGTGCATATTGATAAGGAAAATAGAAAGAAATTGGATGTTAAATTCAAAAGATGTACTTTCATTGGTTATGGCTCTGGTGATTTTAGATTCTAGTTTTAGGATTTAGAAGGTTCCAAGATAATTAGGATTTGCGACATTGATTGGAATGAAAAGAGAATGTACAAGGATTAATTTTTGGTACCCAAAGTTAAACTAGTGGAGAAGTTTTTGGATGAAAATGAACTCTTGGATTTAAAATTAACACCTGCAGGATTACACAGTAACCAATATTAGTTTACCCCTGACTGGCATCAGTTCCCTATATTAATGTCGGTTATAGAAAAGACAGACCAACATCAGTTAGCCAAACCAGTGTCAGCAGAAGGTGACCGACATTCATCACTGTCAAAAGTAGATGCAAATCTACAGGATGAGTAAATTGAGCCTCTAGCACCCCAAATCTTAGTGAGAATGTTACAAAGGGTAAATAGACCTCCAGAAATATTTTCACCTTCCTTGTCTTATTTATGTTATGTTTGTGGAGCCTATTTTCATGTTATAGTGTGGTACACCTTCTATGTGTTACGCTCAGGTATTTTTACGGTGGTCCCGCTCACCGGTGAGCGGGTCAAGGGGGTTCGGGGGTGAAGCCTCTGAAGTAAATTTTCATGGGTGTTTTATTAACCATTAACCCATGGGTAATGGGTAACCGTTATGGGCTGTTTTTGGGCCCATAGTTTTTCGTAGCCATTGTTTTGATACCCACATTTTTTTGCCCATGGTTTTGATACCCACATTTTTTGCCCATGGTTTTGATACCCACAGTTTTGTATCAAACTACTCAAGGAATTGTATATTTATATGGTCTTATGCATATGATACATATACAAGTAAATGCATTGCAGATGTTCTTTGAATTCGGGTGTGAATTTTGTAGAGTTTGTTGAGCATAGCTCCAAACGGATATGAGTACTATATTGAGAGATTGGAGGCTTGTAATAAAATCTGAGCAAGTGATTCTTGGTGGACGTAGCCCAAATTGGGTGAACCACATTAAATATTATCTTTTTTTGTTGTGTTATTTATTCTACACTTTTATTTGATATCTGTAATATTTTCTACATATTAGTTTCTATTGTTGTGATTCTGTAAGGGATTATTCCACATATTTTATCTCTTATTTCCTATCAATTGGTATCAGAGCCTGGTTTTGGTTTGCTAAAGTGTTGAATCATAGGGAAATTTTTATCTTGAGTGGGAGCTATGGAGGATGATGGAAGATCTAGGGTTGATAAATTCAAGGAGTAGAATTTCAGTCTTTAGAAGATGCAAATGGAAGATTACCTTTATCAGAAGGATCTTTATATTCCTCTATCTGAGAAGGTGAACAAACCCTCAAGTATGATAGATGTGGAATGAGATTTTTTACATCGGAAGGCACTTGGAATGATCTGGTTGTGTCTTGCATCTTCGGTATTATTTAATGTTTCAAAGGAAAAGACTACAAAAGATCTAATGAATGCATTAGGGAAGTTGTATGAAAAACCCTCTGCCTCTAACAATATATTTTTAATGAAAAATTTGTTTAATATGAAGATGTCTGAGAATATTTTAGTAGCAGATCATTTAAATTATTTCAATACGGTTTTGAATATGCTAACTTCAGTTATAATAGAATTTGATGAAGAAGTTAGGGATTTATTAATTCTCTGATCTTTACTTGAAAGTTGAAATAGCCTGGTAATGGCGGTAAGCAACTCAGTTCTAGCTAACTCGAAGTTGAAGTTTGAGGATGTTGTAGGGGTGATTCTAAGTGAGGAAATGTAAATAAAAAGCTCCAGGGAATCTTCTACTTCAAGGAATGCTTTGACAGTGGAAACTAGAGGGAGGCAGAAGAATAGAGGAAACCGTGGAAAAGCAAAAGATTGGGCAAGGTCAAATCCAAGAGCAAGATTGTATGTTGGAACTATGGAAAGTCTGGGCATGCAAAGAAGGACTGTTGGGAGATTCGGGACAAGAAGAAACAACAGGAAGAAAACAAGGAGGCAAATGTGGCATCGAGTAATGTATGTCAGGATGCTTTGATTCTTTCTTTACATAATATTACTGAATCTTGGGTTTTAGATTCAGGGGCTTCTTTTCATGCTACTCCACATAGGCATTATTTTGTTGATTATGTTCAAGGGGATTTTGGGAATTTTTTTCTTAGTGATGATGAGCCTTGCAGTATAGTTGGAAAAGGTTCTTTTTAGTTTAAGATGCATAATGGGAATACATGGCTATTGAAGGATGTCATACATGTGCCTACATTAAGAAGAAATTTGATATCGGCATGGGAATTGGGAAGTGATGGTTGTACTATGATATTTACAGCTGACTCTTGGAAGGTTACCAAGGGTGCTCTTGTGGTGGCAAGAGGTAAGAAGGTTAGAACCTTGTATTTATCCACTGATAGTAATAATGATTGTAATCTTGTGGCTTCAGATGAAGATACAACATTATGGCACTATAGGCTCGGTCATATGAGCCATAAGGGCATAGACATCATAAAGAAGAATTTACCTGGATATACAGAAACAGGTTTGGATTTCTGTGAGAACTACATATATGGGAAACAGAAGTGAGTAAGGTTTCTCAAGGTTGGACCTATAAAGAAAGAGAGTAAGATAGAGCTGGTACATTCTGATGTGTGGGGGCCAGCTCAGGTATCATCTCTTGGGGGTTCAAGTTATTATGTTACTTTTATTGATGATGTAACAAGGAAAGTTTGGGTTTATTGCATTAGAAACAAATCTGATGTATTTGATAATTTTTTTAAATGGAAAGCCTTGGTAGAGACTGAAACAGGTCTTAAGTTAAAATGTCCTAGGTCAGATAATGGAGGGGAGTATTGTAGCAATAAATTTGATGATTATTGTTCTAAGAATGGAATCCGTAGGAAAAATATTGTTCCAGGAACCCCACAGCAGAATGGGGTGTCAGAAAAGATGAACAGAACAATAATGGAACGTGTTAGGAGCATGAGGATACATGCAGGACTGCCTCTTTATTTTTGGGCAAAAGCGGTGAGCACAACTGTGTACCTGATAAATAGAGGACCCTCAAGTGCCTTGGATAGAGGCATACCTGAGGAGGCTTGGTACGGTAAGAAAGTCAATTACTCATTTCTTAGATTCTTTGGATGTGAGGTGTTTGTTCATATTGACAAAGATGATAGGACCAAGCTAGAGGCTAAATCAAAAAAATACACTTTTATTGGTTATGGTGGTGATGACTTTGGATTTAAATGTTAGAGTATTAAGGACAAGAAAATCATTTGGTCTAGGTATGTGGTCTTTAATGAGAAAATCATGTATAAGAAACAATTACAGGAAAACAGGGAAGAATTCAAGAAAGAATATGTAGTGGTAGAGGATCTTCTAGATGGGACAGTGACCCATGAATCAATTCAGGAACCTACTCAATAGGAACCCCAAACTCCTACAGTGAGGAGCTCTTCTAGGGTAAGAAAAGAACCTGAATGTTTTTCTCCTTCTCTTTATTATTTATTACTCACTGATAGTGGATAGCCAGAGAGCTTTGATGAAGCAATGCAGGTAGATGTCAATAAGAAGTGGGAGCAAGCCATGGATAAGGAGCATAAGTCTCTCATGGAGAATCATACTTAGGATTTGGTGAAGCTACCAGAAGGCAAAAGAGCATTGTAGAACAAGTGGATGTATAGAGTTAAAGATGAAGGAGGAGGAAAGAAAAGATATAAGGCCTAGTTGGTGGTCAAGGGGTTTGTACAGAAACAAGGTATAGATTTTAATGAGATCTTTTCTCCTGTAGTAAAAATGACTTCTATTAGAATTGTTCTTGGAATAGTGGCAGCAGAAGACTTACACTTAGAATAGTTAGATGTAAATACTACATTTCTCCATGGTGATTTGGAGGAGGAGCTATAGATGCAGCAGCCAGAAGGATATGAAGTCAAAGGTAAAGAGGAGATGGTGTGTAAACTGAAGAAGAGCTTGTATGGCCTGAAACAAGGTCCACGTCAATGGTATAAGAAGTTTGATAGCTTCATGATGGAGCAAGGTTATATCAAATGTCATTCTAACCACTACATGTATACAAGGAAATTTGAGAATGGAAGTTATATTATCTTGTGTTTGTATGTTGATGACATGCTGGTTATAGGTAAAAACATGCAGGAAATAAAATTACTCAAGAAACAGCTAAGTGAATCCATTGATATGAAGGATTTGGGGGCTTCCAGAAAAATCCTTGGTATGAGGATAACTCGGGATAGGAAGGAACGGAAGCTGACTTTATCTCAGGAAGATTACATTAAGAAGGTATTGGATAGGTTTAACATGCAAGATTCTAAACCGGTTGGGACTCCTTTGGAAATCCATTTTAAGTTATCAAAGGAGTAGTGTTCCAAGACAGAGCAGGAAAGAAACCATATGTCCAAGGTACCTTACTCATCAGCGGTTAGTAGTTTGATGTATGCTATGGTATGCACTAGGCCTGATATTGCCCATGCAGTAAGAGTTATGAGTAGATTTATGAGTGATTTAGGTAAAGAGCATTGGAAAGCAGTAAATTAGATCCTTCGGTATTTGAGAGGGACCATGGGGATAGTTTTATGTTATAGTGGATCAAACACCACTTTAAGTTGTTATGTAGATTTAGACATGGCTGGAGATGTAGACAATAGGAGGAGCATGGCAGGTTATATTTACACTGTAGGTGGGACAACAGTAAGTTGGATTTCATGACTACAGAAGTTGGTGGCTTTGTCAACCACAGAGGTTGAGTATGTTGCTGCCACAGAGGCAAGAAAAGAGATGATTTGGTTACAACAATTGCTTGAGGATTTGGGGCATAAGTAGGAGGAATGTAAGCTGTATAGTGATAGTCAGAGTGCTATACACCTAGCTAATAACTTTGCTTTCCACTCCAGGATGAAACATCTATAGTTGAGATATCACTTCATCAGGATAGCTTTGGAGGAAAATAAGTTGAAGTTGGAGAAGATTCATACTAGTCAAAATCCTGCAGACATGATGACCAAGGTGGTCACAAGGGATAAACTAAAGCTATGTTCAGGTTTGGTTGGTCTTGACGGATGACAATGAAGGGTTGAGAAGCTTGCTCAGAGGAAAACTAATCTCTAAGTGGGAGATTGTTAGGTTGTGGAACCTGTTTTCATGTGTGAAAGTGTTGAAGATTATACACTAAAAGTACTGTACACTTTTCATGTATCCTCGCCGGGGTTTGGGGCCAGGCCAGGACCCCAGTGGGGGTCAGGGGGCGGCAGCCCCCGGTAGCAGGGGTTCGAGGGCATAGCCCTCGAAAAAAAAAATTAGGCGTAAAACTTTTTGGCCTCGAAAAATGCACCCAACATATCAGGAAACGTGTTTTTCTCATATGGGCGATTTTTTTGACCCATAGGTTTATGGGACAGATTTTTCCCATGGTTTTGATACCCACGGTTTTGTAAAACTGCTTAAGCAGTTGTCTATTTATATGGTCTTATGCATATGATAGATGCACAAGCAAATGTATTGCAGATGTGTTTTGAATTCGGGTGTGAATTCTGTAGAGTTTGTTGAGCATAGCTCTAAACGGATCTGGGTATTGTATTGAGAGATCGGTGGCTTGTAATAAAATCTGAGCAAGTGATTCTTGGTAGACGTAGCCCAAATTGGGTGAACCACGTTAAATACTGTCTCTTCGTGTTGTGTTATTTTATTCTGGAATTTTATTTCAGATCTGTAATAATTTTTGCATATTAGTTTCTACTATTGCGATTCTGTGAGGGATTATTCCGCATATTTTATCTCTTATTTCCTAACAACTAGCCATTCTCCACCTTCTTCACCCACTCCACCTTCATCACCACCTTCACTGACAGAGTCGATGGATCTTGAATCTAGCCCTCCTAAAAAAAATCATAAGCACCATTTCCTTGGGGCCTCTGACTTATCAACGCAAGGGCAAGGCCCCTTCCACTCTTCCCTTCCTGTATCCTGAGATGATCGATGACAACACACCTTTAATCAACATCGTTCAATGTCAATATGATGAATCCATACTCACCTACCTTGGTGCAGAAGACTCATATATTCATTGGTCATTACCCTCTAAGATGCAAACCATGTTAAATGAATCAACTATCGAGATCAACATTCATACTTAGGATAACTCGCACATCCTAAAGATCGATCAATCTTTAGATGTTGCCGAACAGGAAGCCATCACTTCTTTTCTTAGAGTTCATAACCATGCTTTCACTTGGTCTTACACAGACATGCCCAGTATTGACCCCACCATAGTGGTCCACAATATGTAACCATTCCCGATGCCAAACCCATCAAACAAAAGATGAGGAAAATGCACCCTCGTATTGCTCTTCTCGTCAAAAAAGAACTTCAGTGCCTTCTTTCTATTTCCTTCATCTTACCCATTGTTTATCCTCATTGGATTTCTAACATTGTCCCTGTTACTAAAGCAATAGGAGGACTCCACATTTACATAGAATTTCGTGACCTCAACCTAGTCTGCCCGAAAGACAACTTTCCCTTACCTGGTATTGATCAGTTGGTTGACCTCACCACTGGTCATGAGATGGTATCACGCATGGATGGCTTCTCAGGTTATAAAAAAATTTTACTTGCCCCAGAAGATCAACACAAGACCTCATTCATCACCCCTTTACGGGACCTTCTGCTATCGAGCCATGCCTTTTGGCCTCAAAAACGTTGGTGCCTCATATCAGCAGGCTATGACTTACATCTTCCATGACATCATGCATCACATATTGGAAGATTACGTGGATTATATCTTGGAAAAATCTAAACGTCACTCTGAGCACCTTGCCATCCTTAAAAACATCTTTGACTGTCTCATTAAATATTACGTTCGCCTTCATCCTAAGAAGTGCATCTTCACAGTTCTTTCAGGAAAGCTCCTGGGATTTATCAGTTCCCTCCATGGTATAGAAGTTGACCCTACTAAAGTCAAGGCCATTATCAAAATTCCTCCACCCACTAACCTTAAACAACTCTGTAGCCTGTAAGGTATGTTGCAATCTATTCACCGTTTCATTTCACAATTATCTAATCAGTGTCAACCATTTCATCATCTACTCAAGAAGGATGTCTCCTTTAAATGGGATGATGATTGTCAAAAATATTTTGAGGCCTTAAAACAATACCTTCTCCAACCACCCATACTCATCCCACCTAAATATGATCAACATTTTTACCTATATATATCCGCTACTGATCATTCCTTGGGAACCATGCTCACTCATCGCGATGAACAACACAAGGAGAAGGTGGTTTATTACATAAGCTGTAATATTTTGGACTATGAAACCTGATACAACCATCCTTAAAAACTCTGCTTAGCATTAGTTTTTTTTGCCACCAAACTCCTCCATTACCTACTTAACCATAAAACCTATGTTGTGACCAACACCGACCCCTTACACTTCATGTACGCCAAACCTTATCGAAATCAACGTGTCGCACGATGGCTTATGCTTTTAGCTGATCTTGACCTCAAATTCATTCATCAAAAGTCCATAAAGGGCCAAGCTATCCCTGAAAAATTGGACAATGCACCTATTTTCAAGGATCAACCTTCTAATTTTGACTTTCTAGATGAGTCAATTGCTACCCTTTCCCTAGACGAACTCCCTTACCAAATGACACTCTTATTTGACAGATTCAAGTGTCAACGTGGGAGAGGGGCTAGTATTATCCTCATTCTTCTTTATGGAGAACCCATGCCTTTGTCTTCCAAACTAGATTGTGAATGTACCAACAATATTACCGAATACGAAGCACTCGTACTAGGTCTCCAAGCCACCTATGCCCTAGATGTCAAATCAATCAACATCTTTGGTGATTCTCAATTGGTCGTAAACTAAGTCAATAGTATGTACCAATGTCGTAAAGAGATACTTCAAAAGTATAAACATCATGTAGACATACTTTTGACCACCTTTGATCGTTACAACCTTCAGACCATCCCACATTCCACCAAAAAATTTGTAGATACCATGGCCTGCTTAGCTTCCCAAATACCCACTTCACCCGCCAATTCCAAAATATTTGTCACCATACAATGCCTTCATTCATCTTATTATTTACCTCATGATGTTTACTCAATTGGAACCAGTACCCTTGACCTGAGTGACCTTTGGTATAAACAATACTCCGACTACCTTTCTCTCTCCATCTTACCTCCTGATCTCACCTGTAACAGATAGCGCGCCTTCCTTAAAAAGGTCTCTCATTACGTTATCCTGGGAGAACTCCTCTATAAGCATGGATTTTATGGTATTCTCTTACGATGCCTCACAAGTTCTTAAATTCCTTATATCATTAAGGAGGTTCATGATGGCATATGTGGAGGTCACTTTAGGGGCCTTGTTGTTGCTAAGAGTATTCTTTGCCTAAGCTATTACTGGCTGACCCTTAATGATGATTATTGTGACTATGTCAAACATTGTGTAAAATTCCAACAACATTCCAACCTTCATAATTCACCCAGTCATGCCCTACAGGTCACTCATGACCTTTAGCCCTTCTCTCAATTGGGTTTGGATCTTGTCAGAGAAATCAATCCTCATTCTTCCCAATGCCATCAATTGATCATCACTACTACCAAATACCACACAAAATGGGTAGAAGCCATACCACTCATCTCCATGAAAGCCAAGAAAATATGTGAGTTAATTAACCACCACATCATTTGTCACTTTGGTGTTCCTCATCACCTCATCACTGACAATGGAAAACAATTCAAAAACAAAACATTGCAAAAAAATTTCGACGCCTTTGGCATTCAGCTTAGTTTCTCATTACCCTACTACCCACAAACCAATGGCCAAGCAAAATCCACTAACAAAACCCTCAACAAAATTCTCATGAAATTAGTTGATGATACTGGGAAGGATTGGCATATGCACATTCCTTTTTCCCTGTGGGCATACCACACTAGTATTTGCACTTCCAATATGGCCACACCCTTTTCTCTGGTCTATGGTACAGAGGTTATTCTTCCTCTCGAAGTCCAGATCCCCTCACTCCGCATTTCTCTCCATGACTTACTCACTGATGATGAATTTTTTCAGGACCACTTAACATAGCTAGAGTTATTAGATGAACTTCATCTTAACACTCTAGATCACCTTCAAGTTTACCAATAGCATATCAAACGTGCCTATGACAAATGTGTTCATAAACGAAGCTTCCAAGTTGGTGACCTTTTCTTGAAAGTAAATCAACACGTAACCAAAGCAGAAAAAAGTAAACAGGGAAAATTTGCTCCTAATTGGCTTGGACCATACATCGTGACTCATACCTATGGATCAGGTGCTTATCCTTTATCTTCTCTCGATGGTAAACTCGATCCTAAGCCCCTAAATGCCTTGCATCTTTGACCATTCTATTATTGACTCATTGTCCTACCTCACCCTTTGTCTCTCTCCAGGCTCGTCCCTTGAGCACTACCCACTCCATAGACCTCCCTAATGATTAAACGAGAATCATGTGAGTACTCGTCACTTGTTATCTTCCCTTGAATATGTCTACCACGGTGCTGCACATAGCATGATTCTCATGGATACTTTTCATCTACCTTTAGATGAGATCCCATGGTCATTTCATATTGCCTTTTGAACAAGAGTCCTATCCTCCACCTTGGTCTTGTCCATGACTTCAAATACCTCACATGGGACTGAACTCCTTTATTCAAACTTCTCATAAAAAGATGACTCCCTCAAAAGGACATCTTCCTCTCAACAAATTGCTGCTATAAATAAACTGCTCCCTCGAAGGACAGCTATGTGAAGCTCGAAAAAAAAAAAAGAGAGAAACCGAAGCTTCCCGCATTGATCAACTTCATGAAGACCTCAAGGAGTTCCATATTATTTATCTCATATATACTTCCTGCATCGATCAATCTATCAAAACAAAAAACTTTTAGTCATGGACTTGCCCATTGTGATCTAGGACCTCTTACCCAAAGTGCATGCTACCTCATACCATATAAAAATTACCTACTCTTCACCATGTGAACCATGCCCACTCTCATTTCCTACTACCTCAAGGGACTTCTTGGAATTTAGACATTTGGTGATCATGTGACTACTTTTCATCGTAGAATATGTCATTCGTGCAATGTCTTTAGGGTCTTATGTTCATCACCTCCTCCAAGGTATGATCTACTTGGTATGATCCTACCCAATCAGGTGGCTTTATTTCCCCCTCTTATCTTTTAACCATCTTTGTTTACATTTTTATTACCTTATATAAGACTTGGTCCTCGACGCTTACCTTTGGGGTTATCCTCCTCTTTCACCACAATCTCCCCCACCTACATCATTTTTCCTATAATCCACCCACACCTAACACACCTAAACCCACAACATGCCCAAACACCTACCATCTCATTTTCATATTCTTCCCTAGCTCAGAGAGAACTACATCGGCCTAAGGTCCCTTTTCACCAGGATTATGTAGTCAGCACTCTGAGGGCATGGGGCCCTTGGAGGTTAGCTCGGCCATTCTCTACCCTAAACAATTCATCAATCGTTCCTAACTCACCATTTACATCACATTTCACTTAGTTCCCCTTTTATGTATAAAATTGGAAATTAAGCCATATACATAACAATTTGCTACATATTTTATACATTTATTACACTTACCAATTCTCTATCATCACTATGCATGGATTATACCACATCTCACATATGACCCATAGTATCATTCATTGCAAAACAATAATGAATCACAACTTCACCTACTTTCAATACAACCATGTCTAACTAAACTTGACTCACCCATGCCTATAACCTGACTCAATCCATGCCTAAACTGACCTAACTCCATCATGCATAACTCACCTAATTTCCATCCACATCAAAGTAAAAAATCCATATCTCATCTAACACAAACCATAAACCAAAATCTCATAAATACATCAACAAATCACAAAATACCATGTATCTCATCATATAAATCAATCAATATGTATCTCAACATACATGCCCATCTCATCATGTCCATCATCCCAAAAATGTCAGCACGCAGGCTAATATACAATAAAAATTTCATCGGCACGTATGCTGGTATATGCTCAAAATATACAAATCACTCATGCATCCTCACTATCTTCGGCACGCAGACCGGTATGTGATCAAAAAACAACTATCTTTGGCATGCATGCTAGTATATATATCAAAAAATAACTAATATAAATCAAAAATCAGGTGACTGCATATCAGGCATCTCACCGGATGTCCTCCATCTCTGTGTCACTTGTACCCTCAGCCTCATGTGTCCCTGCTGGCACCTCACCTTGCACTGGTCGCCGTGTGTTGGTGGCCTCTCCCTTATTAGGCCTCAGAGCTCGCGAACCTCCTGTGCTCTCCACACTATGAGTGTGGGATCTCATCCTCTCACTAGATGCCTGTTGTGCCCTATACTCGGCATAGGATATGAAATCTATCCTAGCCGCCATAAGCTGGTCCTGATAATATCTCACCTCACCTAGGACATCCCGTAAAGTGGATATAGGCACGGTCTATGGTGGTCCCATAGGTCTCAGCCCCTATACCTGCCTTGTAGAAACCTGCCCTACGCCTGCCTGTGAACTGGGACCTACTCTCGGTGCCTATAGTGGTGCCCCCTGCCCCTGTGCCTGTATCTGGGCCTGTAAGGCCCCAATATGTGCCTGGGCTATGGCCAACTAGCCCTATAAACTTACCACCTGATCTTGTAAGGCTTCCACTTGACCACCCCCCAGACCATCTCCATCTCTTCCATCCGCCATCTAGGCGTGCAGGCTGGCCACATGTACATGTAGCTCTACTACCTTTGCCTCCGAACCCTCCAGTTGTGTCTACAGTATACCCAAATTGGTAATCAGTGTAGCTACCTACCCATGTAGGGAATCTCTCTTCACTGTAATGGTAGCTAGGTCTGGCTGCCCCAGTCTGGGTGGTATGGCTCATAACTGAGCCACCCACCACTACTTGTACATGTCTGTACATCTGGCATCATTTTTCCACCGATCCACTGGCTGTTCCTCCTCCCCTGTCGGCACTATAGGCTATGGTAGAAGTAAGGGCCTCCCCATGTCATCTCTCTGATACCATGGGAAGGGTGGAGGAATGTCCTGTAAGAGCCCAAACTGCCATTAGACTCTGTCTACCGGTATCATCTCATCCTCCCCGACATGGTGACCCTGTATCCACCTCTCTAACTAGAGCTCAGCTAGCTCCTCATGCATATGCCTATATGAGGGGAATCCCACATATGGCCTCTAGATAATGTCAACTCTAGAAAACCCCTCTAGTAACTTCTAAAAGTGGGCCACATCATCTGTTGGCCTATCCGATCTCCACTCTCCTATCACCAGTACCCATCTCATGTATCCCACCCACACAAATCTAAGTGGGAATGCATCTAATCAGGGCATCCCTGTAAGTTGCATGCACACTATGTGCTCATATGCCCAGCAGTGTAGTATAAATGTACAACATAGGCTAAACCTATGCAGCCGCCCATATGCCCACAACTCTCTGTATAGCTACACTAAAAATGTTGGTGCCCAGGCAAAGCATGTCTCATGAACCATCATATCATGGAGTACCCCCATCAGTGATCGGGGAAAGCATCCACCCTCTATATCTTGCAGTGGATAGCAGCACACTGCCTCCATCAACAAAACCACTAACCTCGTCTCATCTGGATGGGCTAGGTACATCTCTCCATAGCTCAAACTGGCGCTATGGAATCTCATATCAGCAACCCCCTCGCCAAAAACTATCCCAATCAAATCCTCTGAGGCCTCAGAGGAGATAGAATACTCCTGGGCACCCAATATGGGTAGTTAGAAATTTGGGAACATGTCCTCCAGGGTGATAGTCATCTCAGCCATCAAAAGGTGGAACATGTTGGTCGCGAGATCCCATCTATCGATGAGCACGACCATCAAGTTGGGCTACCGAACAACATGTCGATAGCGACGAATCCCAATCAATCCCAGTGCCTCCACATGTTGGAGCTCCAAAGGGGTTTCTATGCCATGCAATGTCACCAGTAGAGGCGGAACCCTATCCCGCATATGTAACTGCGCTTTCCCCTTCATCCAATCCAGGCACAACATTAATCTACATTTACCATGCCCATATTCACCAATTATCATGCAGATACCAGTTCACCTTTACCGACCACGGTTACCATGTAATCGGCATCAGTCACCTATTTGGTGACTGATACCGATTCTACCCAACCGACACCAGCTAGACTTGACTGACACCGGTCACTGTCACGGAAAATCTTGTGACTTCCCAAAACCCCCATTTTCTAAAAATCACCCCCTTCCCCTTTTACCCCACCTACAATGACCTAAACTACCCTTAGACCTCTACCCACCCCACCTATACCATTTACTACCCTTCCCTTCCCTCTTTTTGCCTGTTATTCCCCCATACCCAAATTTTATTTTTACCCACCCACAAAACACAAAAACCTAAAATAACAATTATCCAAACCTCTAATCTATCCAATTAACAATGTAGAGTTAGGCACTTACCTCGTCGCGCTACCACTATCTTAGTGGCACGTCTAGCCATTGTGCCAGTGGCCCGCCAGATCCCTCTCCAACCTATGTCATAACTAAATAGCTACTCACAACCTCCAACTAATCAAATCTCTTGCCCTTATCTCATGGACCCGCTGCTCACCAACCAAACCCTCGTCCAATCACACTACCAGATCACTATCCCATTTCCTCCAGACACCTTTTCTCTCTTTTCTCTTTTTTTTGTCATTTTCTCACTTCACAAATAACAAATGAATAATAAAAAATGTAGATTTTTTGTTTTTATAACCAACCTGACCTAACTGATGGTGATTACCATTGACTGGCATTAGTCACGTGCCCTACCAAACCATTTTCATTTGCCCTATACCGACATCGGTTATCCTTGACTGGCATCGGTCACCCTCACCTACACATTGCCTTCCCTTTTTCCCTTTTACCCCACCCTTCACCCTAATCCTTTACCCAACCCCACCTTTACCCGACCCATTGACCTTACCTTTCCTGACCTCATCCTTTCCTACCTCCTTTTTTCCTCCTTTGGGTACTCATTATTTTACCCCTACCTTGGCCTTACCCATTTCGTGACCTAGCTATTTGGACCTGGATCATTGCTAGTGACCTTTGACCTCATGTTTTCACTATACCTTGTGGCACTGTTACCTGTGTTGATTGACCTGATGACCTTACCTACCCTATTGTTGTGACCGTTTATCCTAACCCTATCTTTGGTGTACCAAAACATACCTAACCATTCCTACACCTAACCTATGTTGTGTTTCCTGACCATATCCTATACCTTGGATACCGGATTCACTTCAACCTTGTTTGGGATAAACCTATCGACCTTAGACGATGTGGAATTTGCCTACTCTTCAACCCGATAGCGTGATGTAGTTTATTCATGTGCATGCATTTGACTGTTACTACCTTTGATCCAGACCCATTACCTAGATTGACCGCATATACCTTTAACCCTTTCTCCCCTGTGCCCACCTACCTCTTCCTCCCATTTACCTTTTATAAAACCACTCACTGATTCCCCCTTCTACCTCATCAATTCCTAGTTTGAGGGGGATCACCTTCACCCACACATTGGGCAACCACATCTTATTTTTTTAGCATCGCTTACCAATACAAGCTATGCAACAAAAAGGGGGAAAATGTAGACACTAAAATTAGGTCACACTCACCTTTAGTCCCTTGACAAATAAACACCCTTCATCACATTCACCTAGCCTTGGCCCCTTTCACCCCACTAATATTAATTTAATTTAATTAATTCATTATCCTCACTATATCTATTATTTAAATATATTATTTTAAATAATATCCACACATACAGTTCACTTAGACACCTCATCCAGCCAAATCAACCTAAGACCTATTCTTAGTAAGCTGTCATAACTAACTAAGACTTACCCAAACCCTAAAAATCAATGCCTACATTCCCTCTAACCACATTCCTGCATGCTCACAAGAAGCTCCCAGTCTAATCCATGGGTTAACGACACGATATCTAAGGAAATCAAGAGGATCTCCCTAGTTTAGTAAACCTAGGAAATCCCACCTTGACTGATGTCGATTGCCCTTAACTATCGCTGGTGAAGCAAGAACTGCCGTCGGTTACCCTTTTAACCCCAAAACAAAATTATTCTCAAGGTTAGAAGTTGGAAGCAAAAGGTTGGCAAGAATTATCACATCTTAGAGAGATAACACATCTTCATAGAGTGAATTCTAGCAAGACCACACATGCAAGGAAGGAGATCAAGAATCTTTTCTTGTATAGCCATCCCAGCCAAGATCTATCTAACCAAGAAAAGAGGAGTGCACATGAAGCCCAAGAAGAAGTTTTTCTTTAGTTGGTGATCACTTGTAGCCTTTAAGCCTCTCATCAGCACCTCCATCCTTCACACACAGGCATCTAAGACCATAATCCAAGTAAGTATAATGTCATACTTCTTTATTTTATTTCATTTCATCATTATTTTATCATCTATTGCTTACCTAGCCACCTATTGACCTTCTCAAACATCTCCACCTCTATATACCCATTAAAACCTTACCAAATCCTACCCCAGTCACCCAATACCTCATCCTGACCAACCAAAGTCCTTTGTACAATCATAAAGGAGACCTAAAGCTTGTTCTATGACATTTCCAAATTCCATAGTAACTGGCACCGGTTACACCTAACTGCCATCGGTTACCCCTAACCAACATCCGTCTCTGTATTTTCCCACACAGCCCAGAACAAAGACTTTCCCACCTAATTTCGCCTCACCCTCATTCACCTGTGATCTACCTAAGACCTCAGTCAAACCTGCAAAACCCAAAACCAATCATTTGCCCTTTGGATTCTATTCTAGCTTAGCCTATTAGATTAGATCTATTTCTTATTATGTTTTAAGTGAGATACCTAAATCATTTCAAATTACAATAGGATTTACTTTTTTTACAGCATTAAATTGTTTAAAATAGTGGATTGACATCCATCTAGGAAGTATCACACTTCTAGGATCTAGGATATGCTAGGAAGTTCACTACCCATATTGTTTAATTCCTTCTAGTGGTCTTGCTTTGCATTACAGGTAGTTCCTCCTAGCTAAAAGGAAGCTCTCATGATCAGTTGTGGATTCGGAAGTCATACGCACGTAACAACCCATCAACCAGCATTTGAACAAGTATTCCTCCTACACCCGTTACCCTATCTATTTTGTCGACACTTCAAAGAAACGATCTAAGTATAAGGTGAAACATAGTCCACTATTCCATATCATCAGCCTACGTCCCCTACTCAGGAAACTCCTTCACACAAATGTTCACCCCCTCCTTCATCACATGGGTCTCCTTCACGTGCACGTCAATACTCCCATACTCCACCAATCTTAGAACATCGGCACATGCCTTTATCTCCTCATATATCAGGTGGAAGGAACTTTCCCTTCACTATCAGTCAAGATTCTTTTATCCTCCTCACACTTAGGGGGCATCACACTTTTTCCCCCCTTCTAGCATCATCAGTTATCTATAGTAACTACTATCATGCTCTATGTTACACACTTAATCTTTCTCAGTACACTTACACATATTAATACACACCTTGTATCATCATTACCCTATGATGCACGTTATTTCCACAGATCATACTCTACTATTGAGGGTATAATTATAAAATGAACCTCACATACACTACATATTTCATGCTCCATGCTTCATGGTACATCTTTCTAGCATTTATTTTCACAACACACAATTACCCGATGACAAGCTCTTGATCTATGGTTCATTCTTGACTGTTAAGGGTCCCTATAAATGAACCTTGTCTCATACACATCCATTAGGGGGCACGCTGCTCCTACCATTGCCACATTTTTCATATCATACCATCACACATATACATTACAACTGCATATCTTCGTTGCATCTATTCCTAGCTTATTATATTTACATATTACACTTTGTTTTCCATGCTATATTGATTCTTAGCATGTCATCATCTTTCTATATATACACATGTGCATTCACTTTGTCTTTTGAGGTGAATTCAAATATCTTATAGGTTTTTACGTGCTACATTGATGCTCGGAGCTATACCTTTTATAAGGGGCATTGAGGTTCCTGAGGCATCTACTTTCTCCATTATCACATATTACACATGTTATATTGCTAATTTTTTTACTAATTCTCATTACAGTCACTTTACCTTTCGCTGATTTATACACGCCTTTCTTATTTTTGGTAGAGCTATTGCACAAAACTTTTTAAAAAACACCGTAAATAATAATTTGATTCAAAACATATAGGATGTATTACATAGAGTAGTGATTACATTATATAGAGATAACGACTCCTATAAAGATGGTGTCAACACCAATCCCTCAATTCTCTCTAGTTTATCTCCTAGAATCACTACTTATCCCTTTATTATCTCACTCGACTCTAACAAACTACCCGTGAGTCATTTATTACAACTTCACATTCACTCACACTATATTATTATTAAATGAGTTTCACATCTCATTTAAATAATAATACACACAATACAATTTATTAATAATGTTACACAATATATTCATACCAGCCTTGACATACTACATATCTTTCTAACATGTTAATGGGTGCTTCATGTGTAGCATTATCCTTACAAAACTATATACAACCATGGATATCTATCATATTTTTCTTTTTATTATTTTCTATTGTATGTAATTTTTTTCTATTTATGCCCTATATATTGTATGATCATTGTATGTTTTTGGCCGCTTCGGCCCTAATTGTCTTGTGACATTGTGAGCGATGTCCCAATTTTTAAACCTACTTTTTGCGGTATATCTGGACTAAACACTTACTTATTACATTGTCTTCTATTACATTATTTCTAATTTTTCTACTAACACATATTTCTAGCCCACTTTGTTTGCATGTGCCTTAGTTTCTACCATGCACGTTCCCTACCCCCTATAGGTATCCATTTCAGAATAGCATCTAGTCCTCTCCTTTGGGTCATATTCTCCTTTTATCATTGCATGCACCCCAAATAAGGGGGAATACATTGGGTGAATAAACCAAACCTACGGTAGCTCATAACTATAGTTCATACCAGCACATAATATAGACACAGTCGTAGAACGGCCTAGAACCAGACATGGGTCAAAATCATAGCACATACACTAGTGCTTGGACTCGTATTGTAGTTCATGTGTGCTTATGCCCTCCCCTAGGTGCTTATATCGTGGGGGTACACACATTCATCCTCTCAGATCAGGACAATTCAAAATATCCTTCGGACCAGTTCTACAACTACAAGCACAGTCCTTCAATTACAACATGCATGTAATCTCCTACAATCAATCGTAACAATCAGTACAATCATAATTAATTCCGTACATCAAGAAAAATTAGGGATGTACCATCTATAGTGGTGTTTATCGATCATAGTAATGGATGGAGAGTAACACTATACCTCTCTCCCTAACACTTTCTCTTTGGCATAAGATCACCCAAAAAAACTCACTCTTCATAGCATTTCATGACATTTTTCTTTCTTTTACACTCTTATACATTAGGTACACACTTTCCTTTACACACTTTTACATACATGCACACTTTTCTCAGATTTATCATACACAAGAATTTTGACTACATTCTTGTTCTTCTTTTCTAGGTATGTCCTTACAAGAAGTAGCAGCCATAAGCTACAACAACATGGTACAATGCGTCTACTTCACCCCTGGAGTCACTTTACATTCCTTGTCTCCATGCTTCACTTTGCAATCATTCCACACTTCACTTATCCACTTCACATGTTATTTTTCGTGCATTCTACAAGATCATAAGGTATGCATCATCTACTTTATGTTATCAATTATTCACTCAACAACATAAAATGGGGTAAAATGTAGACACAAAATCATGCACTTTGGTTCATTTATGGGTCCTAAAACCATACTAGCATTTACCTGATTCCTAAGCAAGAAAACTAGTGATTGAAAACTATCTTTGGCCTCTTTTATTTGTCTCGTGTTTTCTATTTTGTCTTGCACGCCCTACATCCCAGTCGAGATTTTACTGATTTATCTTTTATGGCTTTGGACACCATTTTCCAGCCAAGACAGCAGCGCCCATGCAATCTTGTACCCCTCTGGGTGCCCCTAACCCTTTCTCACCTTACTTATTCCTTTTGGGTTTATTTTATCTTTTTGGCATATTTTTCACTTATGGATCAGCGTTCTAATTATCAATTACAAAATTTAAACAAAATAATCATATAAATACATAGTTATGTGTTCAAAATAAAGGACCAAGTACTAAGCATTATTATCATCATCTAATCTTGCATTCAAAAGTCACCTAAATCACTCAAAGGTGTCCATCTAGCATCCATTCAAGGGAAAAGGGTTGCATACGTAACATTAGAAGGGGAAGTTCATTTTATTCCATCTACACATTATACTACAATGTTAGATTCTAGCTACAACCTACTATCGAGTGTAACTTGCACAATGGAATCCTGGGGTATATATTCTACACACACACACACACACACACACACACACACACACACACACACACACACACACTAAATACATGGATTTTGAGGTGTAGTGTAGTGCTCAGTCATAATTTCAATATGGAGGTGACTGTCAGGGTCATTCTAACTCCCCATTCTACATTTTCCTTTTTATTTTGGATGTGGTTAATGGGTTTATGAAGGTGAACATATATTTTATAGGTTACTGGTAGCTTCGGAGAGGAAAGTGTGACTATCAAGTGATCAATAATGAGAAACTATGATACACTTTTGACACAATAGAAATCATATTTTAAACTTTTGTGCAGTCATGGACACCTAGATCCAATCATTAACACCCAGGTGCCCCTGTCCTTTCATGGGCGCCCCTACCCAGCCTTATTCATGAGTTGCAAAATTTACATAGATTAATTAAAACATTCTTGGCATCGTATACATCACTTCTCCCTTCCTATATGAGTTCCAATTTGTGTGGAAATCAACTAAGTTCCCTCTCCTTATTCTCTTGCTTAGGGTTTCATATTTTAAATCTTAGTTTTCTTGTGTCATTTCTATATTTCACCATGTATACATCAGTTACTCTATAATATTTAGATTTAATTCAAATTATATTAAATCACAAAGTAAAATGATAAGCAACTACAACTAACTAGGGGGTAAGAGCTACTTAGTTTATATCTTGTTGTCTAGAGTGGATTTGGGATTGACTGATAGTGGATTATGTTGAGTCTAGATTGTGTATCCTTTATCTTGAAAGTAGCAATCTGGAAGTTAATCTAGATAGTTTTGGCTAGAAGGGGACAAAAATCACATGGTCACTAGTGTCTTAACTCAGTGCTAATGTCTTGGTAATGGGTTTATATCTAGTTCTCTCAATGTTTGATAATGTCTCTTTCACTTCACTATGGTGCATCCACTTCATTGCAAGGTTTTTTTATCATGCGTATACCTGTAGCACAAACCCTAAGGACCTGTATAAGACTCGAGAACATATTAGACTAAATAAAATATGTAAATTCTTGATTTAGAATGACCTTGGTGGTCAACCCAATGTGATTTTCAATGGGTGATGCGCTACATTTCAAACTCATTGTATTTCAGGTCTTTTTTGTGTGATGGAAATCTTGTCCCTTAAAGCTAGGTTTCCCTTGTGCAATTTACACCAAGATAACATTTTACAACTACTTTTCCCCTAATAAATGTGTGTCATATAATTCATACTTTTCCCTTCCTATGTAATGAATGAGCTGCCGAAATGTACTCTTCATTTTTTTCCTTTTTTCCCAAGTAGTAGATAGAAACTAGTAACCTCATGCCCCTTAGAATAGTTAGTAGGTTGTGTGTATATATGACTCCTTTTTTGAATTTTGACACTTAGTGACACCAAAGGTTGACCACAAGCAGTAAATAAGAATTAGACAAGATTCAAAATTAAGTACCAAGTGGTAATTCAAAATAGAAGCATGTGTGGAAAAAAGTGCCAAGAAGGGACAATAGTGGCAAGCGTTATCGTCCTTATTGGGATTTTTCATCCTTAATATAAGAAAACTAAATTAGACCACAGGTAGAGATAAGGATCTATCTAACTTGACCAAAGAGCATAAATCCAAAAAATATAAGACAATTCCATAGCCAAAATCAATCAAAACCAATAGAAGGACTAAGAGAGGTGTCACCAGTGTCTAATCTTCTCACTTATGAATCATGCATATAATAACATACTAGAGGCATAACATAATAGTAATAAGTGCATAATTTTTTGTCTACAATATGTAATCAAATGTAATGAGGAATTATAAAGGAAATATAATCAAATAAGAAATATAATCAAATAAGAGTACTTGTATAGTTTGGAGGGATTCCCCCAAGAGAAGAATGTAAGGAACCAAATTAGTTCCAATCGTGAAACAATTTGTGTGTCTTGAATCAAGCTCAATATACCTCATGAACACATGTGTGTAAAGAGTAAAAAATAGATGATATAAATCATTTTACCATAATGACTAAAAAACATATTTAATGTAAAGTGCTAATAATGTAAACTATGTGTACATGTCTTGGTTTTGTATTTTTGTAAATATATGAATGTTTTGGTATTATTGAATATGAATATGTACACAGAGAGGGGTAGCACAAGAGCTACCCAATGAGGGACTTGTGAGGATGTGAATCTAATCCAGGAGAAACAATATTTCATACCTCAAGTGTGTCAATGAAGAATGCCCATATGTGAGTGGTGAAAAATTAGTACCATGTGCCATAGAAGCCATAGGAGGAGAGAAAGGTGGAATATATCCATGAGTGATTGTGTGTGATGGGGTAGGTCTATGAGGAAGACATAAAAAGTGAGAACTATGAGATATGATATGTGGATTAGAATGCCTATGAGGAATCATGAGAGGAAAAGAGATACATATGTGCAATAAGTCTTATTAGGATACTTAAGAGAGCTAGAGTTGCTAGATAAAACATGTGTATTAGAAATCCTCTAAAGATACTTAGGTGGGATTGAGCCACTAGAGATAATCATATGCAAATGAATAACCTAGAATGGGGAAGGAGGTGTAATCCTCAAATATGTCATAATACATGTAGAAATGGTATAACATGATAGAAATATTAAGATGGATAGACCTATTAGAAATAGTATGAGTAGAAGGCTTTGAATTGATATTTATGATTATAGTATGACACCATAAGAGACTGAAATTGATTTATTTTTATTTTTATTTATGTATGAAACCCATTATGATTGAGGAGATATGATATAACATGTGATTACTAGGGATAGTATTAGTGGTATTAGCATACATATTACAAATGTGATCCTTAGTAAATTACGCAGAAGCGTATATAGTTTAAGGAAACATATTATTTTAAAATAAGGGATGGAGATCCACATATGCTCCCATGTAATTAAGAAGTGATGATCTATTGATACATATATCCAAAGATCAAATATGCATGTAGCAATTGATAGGCCCACTAGCAATAATATGTCATGAGAAAAAATCATGTCAACGTCACAAATGTAATGTTAGGTGGGATTTGTACCATATTGACACAAGGGTGTTATTATAATAAATCCTCAAGAGAATGAGAATTTGAATTCACTAGGGTGTTATATTTCACCATTTGTGTAGATTGATGTTCGATAACTAGATATCGAGAAATATATAATGCTTCTAGTGAAACAATTTCCTCTTCTTTGTCAATATTCTAAATATTGAGTCATTGCAGATTCTTATAGACATATCCAACTTTTAATAGTAATCAATTTCAAAATCATCTATGGCATCAGAATTTATTAGTAATGATAAATAAAAACTATTCGCGAGATTATTCTACATGTTGCCCCATTAAGGTTGGGAGCTATGGTGGTAGAAGACTATTTAGAAACAAACTTAGGATTTATATGGTATGTTCATATGTCGTATATATGTACATGTCATCATCATTAGTAGTTGTGTCTAGATAATTCCATCCATACATAATATGTATCACCTTACCAGTAATTGGCACATGAATAGGATCATTTACGTTTTCATTACAACAGATATCATTATTTGGATTAGGATCTATCCCAGCTTGTTAAGGATATATATATATATATATATATATATATATATATATCCGCATGAATCTCACTTGTTGTATAAACATTTTCATTATCACTAGCACCGATATCATATTAAGTTCCCCTAGTGAGATTGAAATCTAATGTGCAAAAATGGGAATCTAACATATAAAATGTTCTTAATGATCATAATCATATTCCTTGTACTTATTACTCTCATTGATGTCATCATTGGAGTGAGAATCTTTCTCAATTTATTGTGGAAGAGTAGAGATATTTATAGAATCCATTGTTGTGTTTCCCCCAAATTAGGATTTTGTATTCTCTAAGTGTTCTAAGGCCATGGTCAATTGTTCATGTTAAATTTATATTGTTGTTTAAAAAATAATAGGATTTAATTCTCTCTTCAAGAGTGGCTCTTCTAAATTAGGTATTTAAATCTTATCCATTTTGTGAGTAGATGACTCATGTTGTATATATAAAGGTATATCATGTATTATCACATTATTCTCATGAAATATAGTTGTTATAACTTTTGGTACCTATTGAGGTTTAGGTATTTGAAATGATTGTGTAGTATAATGTTACATGTCAAAGTAAATAAGTTCCTTACACTCAAGTTGTTTGATTCTTCATTGTAAATCATAAAAATCATTGTTATGATGTTTGTTAATTCCAATACAATTGCAAAATGTTTGGCCTTTTATTTTCATAAACTGATAGTGGAGGCAATAATGAGTAGATAAAAAAAGTGACTAATCACTTATTTAGTAGCTCATTTAGGACATCATATTATCTAGCATTTTTTCAAACTAAAGGGGTGATTTTGGTTTTGGTTGTCTTAGTATGTCTGATTGATTGTGTGGAACATACAAATTATTTCCTATGTATAGGATTTTCACTTCACTTGTATGAGCACATGTGACATGCATAATACTTGTATCACATTGCTTCTTAGTGGGCTTATAACTATATTTTTCATGATGTGTAGTGACATTAGGGGTAGTGACATTAGGGATAAGAGCATTAGAAGAAACCTTTAGATGTATTATCTCATGCCTGACAGATGTGGTCTCAGTACTCATAGCTTGAAATTAAACTTGAAATTCATGGTGTAAAGCTTAAATAGAATTTAAGATCAACTTATGAAAGGTGCCATCGTGATTAATAGGAGTTGATAGATGTATCAAAATTGAATCTACATGGGAATGTGAAGTATTATTAGGGATAATTTTTGTTTATAGTAGTGTTGTGAGAGTATCTCCACATGTGTGATGGCATTGAAGTAAATCATATAAGGATAATTGAAAAATGGTTCAACATATTTTGGCTCCTCATTTGCTTCATCTAAATATTCCTCTTTCAACTCTCTTTGTGGTTCATCTTCTACAGTCGCATCAAATTCAAATGCACATTCACCTTCCTCAATTTTAACATGATTTTCCTTTAATTTTTTCTTATTGATATGTGATCTCCTTAAGATCTCTAAATATTACATTACAAATAAAAATAACCTTTTTAGTTCTAAATTCTATAGCTTGTATCCTTTTACACCCTTAGAGTATCCAATAAATATGTACTTGGCAACTTTATTATCTAACTTGATTTTGTTCTCTTTTGGAATATACATATAATAAATACAACCAAATACATGTAAATGTGAACAAAGGTTATCTTACCAATTCATGCTTCCTATGGAGTTTTGTCTTCAAGTGTGGATGTCAGTGATCTATTAATCAAATAACATGCAGTTTCCACTACTTCTACCCAAATTTTCTTTCCAAACTGGTGCCACTAAGCATACTCCTACACTTATCCATCAATGTTCTATTCATCTTCTCCATAACTCCATTCTGTTGTGGTGTGTATGGAGTTGTCTTCTACCTTTCTGTTTCATACTCTTTATAGAATTTCTCAAAGGAATTAGAGAAATATTCCTTGCCATTTACACTTCTCAAAACCTTTATTTTCCTTTCTATTTAATTTTCTACAAGAGCCTTAACTCTTTAAATTTATTGAAAACCTCAAACTTATTCCAAATAAAATATACCCAGGTATTTCTTGAGAAATCATCTATAAAACTAACATAAAACATGGTTTTTCCTAGTGATGGAACTTTTACAGGGTCAAACACATCATTATATATCAAATGTAGAATTCCTTTTGATCTTGTAGCATTACTAGGAAACTTTACTCGAGTTTTCTTTCCTAACACATAATGCTCACAAAAACAAAATTCTAAAGGACACTTAGAAATTCCTTTAACCATACCTTTTACTTTTAAAGTATGAATTCCTTTCTCTTTGATGTGTCCCATCCTTTGATGCCACAACATCATCTTCATTTTAGAAGATGTAGGAATTGGATTTGAATATTTCTTCTCATTTGGAATCATAGAGTTATTACACTCATCAGTAAAAATACTTACCTCAATATTGAATAGTGTTCCCATACAGATGCCTCTTACCAATACCATTACACCTCGAACCATCTTGTAACTATATTTATTAAATGCTACTTACACACCCACATCATTAGTCTTACTTAGATATATTAGGTTTCTGGTCAAACCTGGAATGTGTAGAACACTTGGGAGGGTTTTAATGCTTCCATATAGCTTAACTCTCCCACAACCGATGATCTTGTAAGTTGATTTGTCTCCCAGAAATACATCACCTCCATTATACTTTTCATATCATATAACCATTCCATGTGTGGATTCATATGGAAAAAGGCACCCAGTCAATCAACCATGGACCATCACATGCATGCGAGCTGGAGGTTGCTAAGAAAAAATATCTTGAGTCTTCATTAGATGGTTTCATATATGAATATCTAAATTTGTTAGATGAATTATCCTTTTTTTCCTTCTTAGACCTACAGTATTTCTTGAAATGCCCCATTTTACTATAGTTCCAAAATTTCCCCTAATATTTTTCTGTAATATTTGATTTAGTTCTGGACTTTGATTGTCCTTGCCTCTTATTTCTTTTCTCTTGGGTATAACCTCTTACATAAATGGCATCCTTGGATTGATGATCCTTAATGTATTTCTAACTCATTTATTTTGATAGTAAGGTCATAACTACATCCTCAACTAATAATTTTGTCATAGTACTAGTAATATTCATAACTAGATTATCCCAAGATTCAGGTAAAGAACACAATAGAGTAATAAATTTATCATCTTCTTTCATATTAATATCAACATAAGTCAACTGAATTACCAGATTATTAAATATGTTCAAATGTTATGTAACATAGTATCCATCATTCATTCTCAACAAATATAGCTTCTTTCAGATAAAAATTTTGTTCACAAAAGACTTTGTCTGATAAAAATTCCCTAACTTCTCCCATAATGCATGAGAATATTTCTCATTTAAAACATTCATAAAAATTGAATCTAACTGACACACTCTGATTGAACTCCTTACCTGCATATCAATCTTTTTCTCAGTAATCTACCTTCATACCCACATGCACGACTCCATACACAACAATCCATTGAACTCTATGCATAATAAAGATATTCCATCTTGATATTTCATAACTCAAACTGTTGGCCATTAAATTTTTTGATCTCGGTCCTTGTGCTTCTCGTCATTATTAGGAAATACGGGATAAAATATGTGGAATAATCCCTCACAGAATCGTAGTAGTAGAAACTAATATGTAGAAAATATTACAGATCTGAAATAAAAGTGTAGAATAAAAATAACACAACACAAAGAGGTAGTATTTAACGTGGTTCACCCAATTTGGGCTACTTCCACCAAGAATCACTTGCTCAGATTTTATTACATGCCACCGCTCTCTCAATACAATACCCAAATCTATTTGGAGCTATGCTAAAAAAACTCTATAGAATTCACACCCAAATTCAAAACACATCTGTAATGTTACATTATACCTACCATATGCATAAAACCATATAAGTACACAACTTCTTAAGAAATTTTACAAAACTGTGGGTATCAAAACCATGGGCCAAAACTGTCCCATAAACCTATGGGTCAAAATCCCACCCATATGAGAAAAGCATGTTTCCCAGTATATCGGGCACATTTTAAGGCCAAAAAAAAAATTCTCAGGGGCTGCGCCCTTGAACCCTAGCGAGACAACTATGGAAAGTGTACATTACTCTTAGTGTATAGTCTTCAACACTTTCTCACATGAAAATAGGCTCCACAACCTAACAATCTCCCACTTGGACACTAGTTTTCCTCTAAGCAAGCTTCTCAACCCTTCACTAGTTTCCGTGAAGACCAACCAAATCTGAACACAAGTTCATTTTTTTCCTTTTGACCACCTTGGTCACCATGTCTATAGGATTCTGACTAGTATGAATCTTATCCAACTTCAACTTCTCTTCCTCCAAATTTGTCCTGATGAAATGGTACCTTAAATGTATATGCTTCATCCTAGAGTGGAAAGTAGAGTTCTTAGCTAGGTGTATAGCACTCTTACTATCACTATGTAGTTTTCCTTCCTCCTGCTTATTCCCCAACTCCTCAAGCAATTGTTGTAACCAAATCATTTCTTTGTTTGCCTCTGTGGTAGCAACATACTCAACCTCCATGGTTAACAAATCCACCATCTTCTATAGTCATGAAATCCAGCTTACTATTGTCCCACCTACAATGTAAAAATAACATGTCATGTTCCTCCTATTGTCTACATCTCCAGCCATATCTGAATCTACATAACCACACAAAGTGGTGTCTAATCCACTGTAGCACAAATCTATCCCTATGGTCCCTCTCAAATACCGAAGGATCCAATTTACTTCCTACCAGTGATCTCTACCTGGATCACTCATAAATCTACTCACCACTCCCATTGCATGGGCAATATCAAGCCTAGTGCACACCATGGCATACATAAAACTTCCAACCACTAATGAGTAAGTTACCTTGGACATCTGCTTTCTCTCTTGCTCTATCTTGGGACACTACTCCTTTGATAACTTGAAATGGCCTACCCAAGGAGTCCTAACCAGTTTAGCATCTTGCATATTAAACCTCTCCAAGACTTTCTCAATGTGCTCTTCCTAAGATAAATTCATCTTTCGTTCCTTCCTATCCTGAGATATCCTCATACCAAGGATTTTTTTTTCTGCCCTCAAATCCTTCATAGAAAAGGATTCACTTAGCTACTTCTTGAGTACTTTTATTTCCTACATGTTTTTACCCACAACCAACATGTCATCCACATATAGACAAAGTATAATATAATTTTCATCCTCAAATTTCTTTTTATACATGCAATGGTCAGAATGACATCTAATATAACCTTGCTCCATCATGAAGTTATCAAATTTATTATACCATTGACATGGAGCTTGTTTCAAGCCATACAAGCTCTTCTTTAGTTTGCATGCCATATCCTCTTTACCTTTGACCTCATAGCCCTCTGGTTGCTGCATATATAGTTCCTCCTCCAAATCACCATGGATAAATTCAGTATTTACATCAAGTTGTTCTAAGTGCAAGTCTTATGCTGTAACTATTCCTAGAACAGTTCTAATAGAAGTCATTTTTACTACAGGAGAAAAAATCTCGTCAAAATCTATACCTTTTTTCTATTCAAACCCCTTGACCACCAACCGGGCCTTGTATATTTTCTTTCCTCCTTCCTCCTCTTTGACTTTAAACACCCACTTGTTCTGCAATGCTCTTTTTCCTTCAGGTAGCTTCACCAAATCCCATGTCTAGTTATCCACTATTAGTGAGTAATAAATAATAAAGAGAAGGAGAAAAATGTTTAAGTTCTCTTCTTACCCTAGAATACCTCCTCAATATAGGAGTTTTGGGTTCCTATTGAGGTGGTTCCAAGACTGATTCATGTGTCACTTTCCCATCTACAAGATCCTCTACCAATGCATATTCTTTCTTGGATTATTCCTTGTTTTCCTGCAACTGCTGCTTATACATGACTTTCTCATTAAAAACCACATCCCTAAATCGAATGATTTTCTTTTCCTTAATACTCCAACATTTATATCCAAATTCATCACCACCATAACTAATGAAAGTACATTTTTTTTATTTACCCTCTAGCTTGGTCCTATCATCCTTGTCTATATGGACAAACACCTCGCATCCAAAGACTCTGAGAAATGAATAATCAGCTTTCTTACCATACCAAACCTGCTCAAGTATTCCTCCATCCAAGGAACTTGAGGGTCCTCTATTTATCAAGTACACAGTTGTGCTCACTACTTCTACCTGTTATCCAAAATGTGCCCCCTGCTCATTTTGTGGCTAACTCCTTTCATCCTTCCTTCTCTTGTGCCTCAGACATAATATTTTTCTTTTCAGGCACTTAAATCCTTTTGGAAATGGCACCATTGGATAGAGCTCTTTCTCAGCTTTCTAGAAATGTAAATTTTTCCTCCTAACTCCATGTAATTTTGAAGTTATGGCTCGGTGGATTTTTTGTGAGAAATTTTCCCCTTCAAGGCCCACAGCCAATAATATTCCGCCACGTGTCCAAGGAGGTGGTGGGGGTCGGAAGAGAACTTGGTTTTTTGCCAAGTCTTTTAGCAAAGTTTTTAAGAGGAAATATTTTCCCCATCAGCCCGCTGATGAATCAGGTAATGTCGTGTGTCCAGGGGAGAAATTTGAAAAATTCAGCTAAGTGTTGCACATGGAAAATGTTGAAGGAAGGGCCCGCGCCCAGTAAAAACTCGCCACGTGTCCTAAGGAGCCAGAGGTGGCGGGGGTTGGAGGAAAACTTGGTTTTTTATCAAGTGTTTCACCAAAAATTTCAAAAAGGTAAGTTTCGGCCCACTGCGCCAGCCAACGAATCAAGTTAAGCCACGTGTCACCAGAGCCTACACTGGCGGGGCGTGGGCGGAATTTGGGATTTTTTTCCCAAAGCATTGGCGTAGAAGTAAAAAATGCTTGCGGAGGGCCCGTGGCTAGTTATATGTTGCCATGTGTCCTAGAGAGGTAGATCAAGGTGGGGAATTTGGGAAAAATTCCCAAGGAAAAAATAAAGGAAAATTCAGAGTGGAAGCCCTCCCCTTATTGCGAGCCAATAGAATCTTGCCACGTGTCTAAAGGGCGCCAAAAATCAAGGAAATGCCCGCAAGAAAATTTTGGAAGGTCAAACCCACATCAAATGGGGTTTTGACATGTGTCTAGGTCAAAAATTTATCAGAGAGACCCATGGAAAATTTAGGAAGAACAGGCCCGCATCCAATCAGCGCTCGCCACATGTCCTCAGATCACCGGCCCGGCGGGGAATTATGGGAAAATTTTTCAAAGGCGGAAACAAAGGAAAGTGAAGAAGGATGGGCCCACACCCAATAGAAACCTGCCACGTGGCACCTAGAAGGGCAGAGCATGGGGAAATTTTGGAAAATTTTCCAAATGACCAAAAGGGTAAAAAATTCAAATTTTTTGCCTGCCAACCCGATTTGGCCCTGTTTTGACCTAAAACTTCAAATCGCCATATCTTTCGATCCAGAGCTTAGGTTTTCACATTCTTTATATCAATGGAAATCTGGTGAAATTATCTACAAGATTCTAGGGTCAATTTTTCATTTTGATGGAGTTTGGAGAGATAAAATTGAAAAACGTCTCTGGCACGTGGTGATGAGCAGAAATGACATTTCAACCACCGTTTTTAATGAAGAATGGCTCACATTCTCTCCCAACATGGTTAAAAATGTCAGGGAATGGGTCTGTAAGGATGCCCATGTTGTTTTTAATACATTTTGGTTAATTACTGAACCTCTCCCATGTTTTCCCATGTTTCTCTCTCCTGGGCTCGTCCCTTGCGCTGAAAAAGCTAGTTTTGGCTCATTTTCAAGGGTTGAACATTTTTTGTGTATTGCAGGTCCCCTTTTCACCTTGGTAGTGATTTTGGTGGAATAACAGACCTTTTCTAAGAAATACAACTTATTTTTGCCTCTCAAGTGTTGTAATGTAAGTGATTTTGATGTTAAAATAACAATACAGGCCTTGTGATTAATCCTTCATCCTCTGCTAGTGTTGTTTGACTAATTTCTAATTCTTCATTACAGTTATCAATTTGTGCATGTTGTTTTGTTGAATTTTATGAATTATGTCAATCTACAGAAGTGAGAAATGCTTACCACTCCTTTGGTGTATCACCTATTAGCATTAGTTTTAGTTTATTTGCATTCTTTGTCTCTGTCTCCTTTGGAATTTAGGGTAGGATTAGGAATATAGACCTCTGCAACTTGTAAGTGATAAATCTAACCAGAGGAATTGAGTAACCAGCCTCTAAACTAGAGATTCCTTTCTCATTTTGTAAGTCCCACACTTGGGGAAAGGATTCAATGTTGTGCAATCACACTAGATGCTAGTATGATCAAACTAGAAATTTGATCAACATCCAGGGGGTGCTACTGATTTGCAACAATAGTTTTTGCATGCCCGGTGGGACCTAGAAGTCTTCATCTTCATTGCAACAAAATTGATGTGCATTTTTTGCAAATTTCTTGCTTTAAAAGAGCTATAAATTGCACATCTGGTGACTCCAAGCAAGAAGAATCAACTGGTTTTAGCAGTGCAGACCTGAAAACTCATGAGAAGAATCACTAGAGGGTCAAGAGCTGGAGAAGAAGAGGTGTTGTTTGAATATCTACAATTATCTCCAAGAAGAAGGAAAAGTGGGAGGAGAATCCAAAAGTCTCCATCTCCACCAAACAGAACTCTCTCAACTCCTCCACCTGGTAGGCCTTTCATTCAATCAAGGGTTCTAAGGCCAATCAGAATGGCACAAAACAACCCCTATGTCAATTTCACTGGTAGCAGCCCACTTTCTCTCAATGCACAAAATCCAATCCCAGTTGCAGCATTGAAGAACATTCCATACTTCACTGGAGAAAATCAGACCACTCCTGGTGATCATGTCAAGGATATTGCTAACATTTGTGCAATCCATGAGATCAATGAGATGCAAGTTGCTGTCAAATTGTTGGCATCTTCATTCAAAGGGAAAGTTTTACAATGGTTCAGGAGCCTTGCCTTAGGTTCTATTCAAAATTGGAATCAGCTATGTATAGCCCTCCATGAGCAGTTTGGGGAGAAGGGAGACAACTTGTCCCTTTTGGAGCAGCTAACAACTATCAGAAGAGCTCCTAATGAGTAGTTGACTGATTTTAATTTCAGATTTCAAAGGACTTGGGAGAGAATTCCAGTGGCAGTCAGGCCAACAGCAGAAGGTGCTTTTCTTTATTACCTTAAAGCTTTAAATTCTGATATTTCTATGTTAATTCAATCCATGGGAGGCACAACTATCCCCATTTCTTATATTATTTCCATTAGAGCTGAAAACTGTTTGATTCAAGCTAGCAAGTTGGCTCCTAGACCTCCAATGCCATTGTTTCCAAGTTTAGAGAGCCCAAATATTAATCAAATGCCTAATTTAGCTCCTATTCCCACTCCTAGAAATAACAATTCAAATGAAGCTTCTACTTCATCTTCTAGTTCCTCAAATGAACTTCAAGAAGTCATGAAGCAGTTGCAAAATTTAGGTAATGAGCTGGTTACACTCAAGAGGCAGCAAGCCCAAGGTTTTAGACCTTCTTTCCAAACCCAAGCTTAGCCTAACATGCAACCATATCAACCTCAAAGACCATCCAATTCAACTGCAAATCTAAATCAAGCAAGGCCTCCTACCAACAGACCATTTCAGCCCTATAATCCCAATGCTACATCTGCATCTAAATCATTAGTGCCAGTAAAAAACAACATAGCTCAAGAGTATGATTGGTGTTTCCCATGCAATGAACCTCATAACCAATCCATGTGCTTCAACGGTGCCTTGAATCAACCATTAATGGTGACAACATCTGGTGTAGAGGTTGAAGGTAGTCAAGGAAATAACCAACAACAAGAAACATTCCAGCAATAATCAGCTCCAAATGACACCAGACTTGTAAAATGGCAGGCAGAAGATTTTTGTGGCATGAATCAAACAATTTCCCAAAGTGTTACAGCCAACACAAGGTAAAAGAGGAGAAATTTGGGTAAAGAACAACCATTAGCTCCAGCTTATCCACAACCTTCTGTCACTCCACAAAATATTGGCAAACAAAATCCAGCTCCAAGCACGCAAGGACTGCCTAAAACAGTTCCTAGGCCAATTCAAATTCCAGTTGTTGATTCCCATACACAAGGAATGAATGTGCAGGCTAAGGGACAGCAAAGGGATACTTCATCTCCATTCAATATCATTGATCACATGAAGAAGACAAATGTAAACATATCAATGTGGGAATCACTATCCATCCTTGGCTAAAGAGATTTGCTACAAGCTGCCATGGAGGACTGGTCAACTTCAAATCAGCAGGTCCAAATGCAAGAGAAAGTTCTCACAAATGTTGCCTAACCTGAGGGGAATCATGGAGGATAGCAAGGTAAAATGTTGAAGCCCCCTCCATTCTATGTTTCATTGATCATTGGAAATAAATTAGTACACAATTGCATGATTGATTCCGGAGCAAGTAGTTCGGTAATGCCCAAGCAAATAGCTGATCAGTTGGGAATTCAATATGAAACCATATCCAAAGGGGTAGTACAATTGGATGGGACAGCAGTAATAACAATTGGAGTGATAAAAAACTTGAGTCTTACCTTGCATGCCTGCCCCAATGTTGTTGTTTTGTAAGATGTCTCAGTAATATACCTTCCACCACTCTTCGCCCTATGTTTCTCAAGGGATTTCACAGCCAAGATTGGAGGTTACTTATCTTCTGATTGGTCACACATGTTGTTCAGAACAAGATATGGAACCAAAGCCACAATCAGGTCTGAACCTATTGTAAACTTTCACATTGAGCCTTATACTCCAAGTCAGATCAATGCCAATTGTTCAGCGTTTGATCAAGAAGATCACCCAAGCACTGATGAAGCTGACACCAAGGTAGGAAGTATCCCAGATCTAACTCTTGATGAATGGGCAAACAAGGTGCATGTTTTTTATCCTTACCAAGAAATAGAAGAATCTGAGTTAGGATTCTATTGCATGCATGAAGAAAATCAGCCTATCCCTAGCATCACCAAGCCAGACCACAAGGATGACAATGAGGTATGGCAGTTTTTTTTTATGGATCGAGTAGACAAGGTGCAGGAGGGGGAGCCATGTTGGTTTCACCTCAAGGAGTTAAGTATTATTCAACTTTTAGATTTCATTTTGTATGCTCTAATAACACTGTTGAATATGAAGCCTTGGTGCAAGGACTGCATTGGGCAATCAAGAGAGGAATAAAGAACTTGCAAGTCTTTGGTGACAGTGAGTTGATTGTCAACCAAGTCAAAGGGCAACATTCTATCAAGAATGATCTACTCAAGTGCTACAAGAACAGGGTGTGGGACCTCATTAAATATTTTGAGGGTTTTGGCATCAAAT
Organism: Taxus chinensis; assembly: GCA_019776745.2. Lineage (NCBI taxonomy): Eukaryota > Viridiplantae > Streptophyta > Pinopsida > Cupressales > Taxaceae > Taxus > Taxus chinensis. The sequence continues at coordinate 416,830,601 of CM034154.1, forward strand.
CCATTCCTAGGAAAGAGAACCAAGCTGATGACAGGCTTGCAGCAGTTGGGGCAGCCTTTGACATTGTGGAGAGCATTCAAAAGGAAAAAGTACAGCCAAACATCCATGTGATTGTAAGGCCTTCAGTTTCAGACAACAATGTAAGTTGGCAAGTGTTTGAAAATGATCAGCAAATCATCCATTTCTTACAAGAAGAGGCTGAGTTCTTAGCCAAAAATCAGGAAAAGTTGGAACAGCAGTATGGTGACCAAGTGGTACAGATGAGAACCAATAAAATACCAAAGGGCCTTATTACTTTGGAGTCCATTTTCAATCCTAATTATCAGTTTATGAAGGAGAAAGCAAACATCCAAGTGAAGAGAGAAGATTCAGTGTCCATCTCGGTGGAAGAAGGTAAATCACTTCAAGTTGGCAAGATGACAACTGAGCAAGAAAGGTATGAGTTTATACAACTTTGTCAAGAATTCCCTGATGTGTTTTCTTAGAGCTATGAAGATCTGAAAGGTTTCAATCCTAAGTTAGCTCAACACACTATTGAATTGGATCCAAATACTAAGCCCATCAGGCAAAAACAAAGACCAGTCAATCCGCACATAGAGCCCCTCATGAGAAAAGAATTGAATAAGTTGATAGAATCAAGAATCATATTCCCTATCAAGCATTCTAGTTGGGTTGCCAACTTGGTTCCAGTCAGAAAGAAGAGTGGGGAAATCAGATTGTGTGTTGACTTCAGAGATTTGAATAGAGCATCTCTCAAGGATCATTACCCACTACCTTCCATGGAACAGATTTTGCAAGTTGTTGCTGGCTCCGAAAGGTTTTCACTACTTGATGGCTATTCAGGGTACAATCAGATTATGGTGAAGAAAGAGTATCAATTCAAGATAGCCTTTACAACCAAATGGGGAACTTATGCATATAGGAAAATGCCATTTGGGCTGTCCAACGCCAGAGCTACCTTCCAAATAGCAATGTACATGGCGTTCAAAGGTTTGATTAACAACATAGTGCTGATATATCTTGATGATATCACTGTTTTTTTTTTAAATATAGTAGACCACCTCTCTCATTTGAGACAAGTGTTCTGAAGGTGCAGAAGATTTGGAGTCTCCTTGAATCCTAAAAAATGTATTTTCTTAGCTTATGAAGGAAAGCTCCTTGGTCACATTGTCTCCAAAGAAGGATTATCAATTGATCCAAAAAGAGTTGAAGCCATAAGAGCACTACCATTGCCAAGCCACAAGAAGGCCCTCCAAAGTTTCTTAGGGAGAATAAATTTTGTCTGGAGGTTTGTCCCAGATTTTGCAGCCCTTGTCAAGCCCATCACCAAGATGTTAAAGAAAAGCATGGCTTTCAAATTGAAAACAGAATGAAAGGAGAGTTTTGAATCAATCAAAGAAGCCATCTCTCAAGTCCCAGCTCTCATCAACCTGGATTTCTCCAAGGATTTCATCCTCTATGCATTTGGGGGTGATGATACTATCTCTGCAATTTTGGTAAAGCAGAAAAAAGACAATGATGAGCACCCCATTGCTTTCTTCAGCCAAATCCTGAAGGACTATGAGGTGAGATATTCTTTCATTGAGAAGCATGTTCTTGTAGTAATCAGGAGCTTGAAGAAATTCAAGCATCTAGTTTCAAACAATACGGTTCAATTGTTGGTTTCTCATACGGGAGTTAAAGACTTCCTCCTCAACAAAGACTTGAATGAAAAGAGAGCAGGTTGGATTACTCATGTCATGGAGTATGACATAGAGATCAAGGTCACCAAATTGGTCAGAGGAAAAGGATTGTGTGAGCAACTGATTTTGAGCAAGAAAAATGAAACATGCAATGAGAAAGGGACTATTTTGGTGTTGCAAGATAGCCATGAGCAAGGAAGCACTCAAGAAGAAAATAATGGTGTCCCCACTCCTTGCTGGACCCAAGGTATAATGCACTTCCTAAGCACAGGCCTATGCCCTCCCGAGATGAACAAGACCAAAAGAAGAAACTTTAGATTGCAGGCTTTCCCATATGTCCTTGTTGATGGTGTCTTGTTCAAGAGATATGTGAATGGAGTACTGCAGAGATGCATTGGTACAAATCAGATTCATAGGGTGTTGGAAGAGTTCCATGGTGGACCAGCTGGTGGTCATTTTTCACCAAGAGTGATAGCTCTAAAGATCATGAGGGCTGGCTATTATTGGCCCAAGATTTTCAGTGATTGCTATGCATGGATCAAGAGGTGCAAGAATTGTGCATTCTTCACAGGTAAAGAGAGACTAGCTACCCTTCCATTGCATCCAATTTCAGTTGACCAGCCATTCATGCAATGGAGTTTAGACTTCATTAGAGTTATTAATCCCAATTCAAGCCAAGGGCACAAGTGGATTTTAACAGCCACAGATTACTTCACCAAATGGATTGAAGTAGTAGCACTCAAGGAAGCAAATGAATCTAGTATCCTAGACTTCTATGAGGGAATAGTAACCAGGTTTGGCAAACCAGCTACAATAATATCAGATAATGCATTGGCATTCATCAGGTCCAAGGTGACTGAATGGGCTATCAAGAACGGGATCTACCTAATTAATTCATCAAACTATTACCCCCAGGGTAATGGCCAGGCTGAATCTACAAACAAGAACTTGTTGAGGATCATTAAGAGGACTCTTGATGAAAATTAGAGGTCTTGGCATACTAAATTGAAATCAGCCTTATGGGCTGATAGGATAACTCCCAAGAGATCTACAGGCAACTCTCCATTCAAACTTGTTTATGGAAGAGAGGCAATTTTACCCATGTCACTTGAGTTGCCGACATTGGAACTCATGAAACAGTTAGAGTTGTTGGAGTTTGAGCCCATGGAGGTTAGATATGCGGAATTGATGGAGCTCCAAGAAATTAGAAATCAAGCATCCCAAGCAATGGAGAAGGATCAGGCTTTGATAAAAAAATACCTTTGATAGAATGGCCAAGAATAAGGTGTAAGGACAGCAATGCTTTCCAATTGTCTTCATTGGATGGCGAGGAACTGCAGATTCCAATCAATGGAATCCATCTAAAGCATTGTTATTAAGGGAAATTCTCCACCTTGTAAATATTATCTTAGGTTTTCATTCCTCCAAGTGCTTGTGCACATTGTTTTGCTATAGGATAGTTTTGCTTTCCCTAAGTGCTTTGGCACAAGCTTGTTGTTCCTGGAGATGTGTTTGCAGGCCTTGCTCCATCAGATGGTATTCCATCTTCCTCCTTGTAATGTTCTAGTCAGTTAGGGTATCAAATAGAGGAAATGCTGACTCCATGCCCAATGGATTGCTTCAGGCAAATGGTAACTTCATCCAGTAGGCAGATGACCCCTCTGAGTCACCAAAATTGTTATCCAAATGTGCCCCCTGCTCATTTTGTGGCTAACTCCTTTCATCCTTCCTTCTCTTGTGCCTCAGACATAATATTTTACTTTTCAAGCACTCAAAACCTTCTATAAATGGCACCATTAGATAGAGCTCTTTCTTAGCTTTCTAGAAAGGTAATTTTTTCCTCCTAACTCCATGTATTTTTGAAGTTATGGCTCGGCGGAGTTTTTGTGGGAAATTTTCCCCTTCAAGGCCCGCAGCCAATAATATGCCGCCACGTGTCCAGGGAGGTGGTGGGGGTCGGAAGAGAACTTGGTTTTTTTCCAAGTCTTTTAGAAAAGTTTTTAAGAGGAAATATTTTCCCCATCGGCCCACCGATGAATCAGGTAATGCCACGTGTCTAGGGGAGCAATTTGAAAAATTTAGCTAAGTGTTGCGCATGGAAAATGCTGAAGGAAGGGCCCGCGCCCAGTAAAAACTTGCCACGTGTCCTAAGGAGCCAGAGGTGGCGGGGGTTGGAGGAAAACTTGGTTTTTTACCGAGTGTTTCACCAAAAATTTCAAAAAGGTAAGTTTCGGCCCACTACGCCTACCAACGAATCAAGTCAAGCCATGTGTCACCAGAGCCTGCACTGGCGGGGCGCAGGAGGAATTTGGGATTTTTTTCCCAAAGCATTGGCGCAGAAGTAAAAAATGCTTACGGAGGGCCCAATACCAGTTATATGTCGCCACATGTCCTAGAGATGTGGAGCAAGGTGGGGAATTTGGTAAACTTTCCCAAGGAAAAAATAAAGGAAAATTCAAAGCGGAAGGCCCACCCTCCTTATTACGAGCCAATAGAATCTTGCCACGTGTCCAGAGGGCGCCAAAAATCAAGGAAATGCCCGCAAGGAAATTTTGGAAGGTCAAACCCACATCGAATGGGGTTTTGACACGTGTCCAGGTTGAAAATTATCAGAGAGACCCATGGAAAATTTAGGAAGGACATGCCCGCATCCAATCAGCGCTCGCCACGTGTCCTCCGCTCACCGGCCCAGTGGGGAATTTTGGGAAAATTTTCCAAAGGTGGAAACAAAGGAAAGTGAAGCAGGATGGGCCTGTGCCCAATAGAAATGTGCCACGTGGCACCTAGAAGGGCAGAGCGTGGGGAAATTTTGGAAAATTTTCCAAATGACCAAAAAGGTAAAAAATTCAAATTTTTTGCCCGCCGACCCGATTTGGCCCTTTTTTGACCTAAAACTTCAAATCGCCATATCTTTCGATCCAAAGCTCAGTTTTTCATGTTCTTTATATCAATGGAAATCTGGTGAAATTCTCTACAAGATTATAGGGTCAATTTTTCATTTTGATGGAGTTTAGAGAGAGAAAATTGAAAAACGTCTCTAGCACGTGGTGATGAGCAGAAATGACGTTTCAACCACCGTTTTTAATGAAGAATGGCTCGTATTCTCTCCCAGCATGGTTAAAAATGTTAGGGAATGGGTCTGTAAGGATTCCCATGCTATTTTGAATGCATTTTTGTCAATGATTGAACCTCTCCCATGTTTTCTCGCGTTTCTCTCTCCTAGGGTCCCTTGCACTAAAAAAGCTAGTTTTGGCTCATTTTCAAGGGTTGAACATTTTTTGTGTATTGCAGGTCCCCTTTTCACCTTGGTAGTGATTTTGGTGGAATAACAGACCTTTTATAAGAACTGCAACTTATTTTTTCCTCTCAGGTGTTATAATGTAAGTGATTTTGATGTTAAAATAACAATACAGGCCCTGTGATTAATCCTTCATCCTCTGCTAGTGTTGTTTGACTAATTTCTAATTCTTCATTATAGTTATCAGTTTGTGCATGTTGTTTTGTTACATTTTATGAATTGTGTCAATCTTCAGCAGTGAGAAATGCTTACCACTTCTTTGGTGTATCACCTATTAGCATTAGTTTTAGTTTATTTGCATTCTCTATCTCTGTATCCTTTGGAATTTAGGGTAGGATTAGGAATATAGACCTCTGCAACTTGTAAGTGATAAATCTGACAAGAGGAATTGAGGAAACAGCCTCTAAACTGGAGATTCCTTTCTCATTTTGCAAGTCCCACACTTGGGGAAAGGATTCAATGTTGTGCAATCACACTGGATGCTAGTATGATAAAACTAGAAATATGATCAACATCCAGGGGTTGCTACTGATTTACAACAACACTACCCAAAAAGAAAGCAGCAGTCATGCATGTAACCTCATGCTCCTAGCATTTTCCATTATTGTTCCTGTTCATCCTTTTTGACACCCTATTCTGCTACGGAGTTCTTGGAACCATATTTTTCCTATGGATTCCATTCTTAGAACAATAATCATCAAATTCATTGCTGCAATACTCCCCTCCATTATCTAACCTGAGACATTTTAGCTTAAAACTTGTTTCATTCTCTACCTAGGCTTTCCATTTAACAAAAGTGTCAAATACATCAGATTTGTTTCTAATACAATAAACCCAAAATTTCCTTGTTGCATCAACAATAAAAATAACATATTAAGTTGAACCCCCAAGAGATGATACCTGAGTCAACCCCTACACATCAGAATGCACCAGCTCTAACTTACTCTCTTTCTTTATAGGTCCAACCTTGAGAAACCTTACTTGCTTTTTTTTCCCATATATGTAGTCCTCACAGAACTCCAAACCTATTTCTGTATATCTAGGAAAATCCTTCTTTATGATCTTTATACCCTTATGGCTCATATGACCGAGCCTATAGTGCCCCAATGTTGTATCTACTTCTGAAGTCACAAGATTACAAACGTTAGTGCTATAATTTGTTAAATAAAAGGTTACAACCTTCTTACCTCTTGCCACCACAAGAGAACCCTTGGTAACCTTCAAAGAGTCTGTTGTAAATATCACAGTACAAACATCACTTCCTAACTAGCCTACTGATATCAGAATTCATTTTAAAGTAGGCACATGTCTAACATCCTTCAATAGCCATGTATTCCCATTTTGCATCTTAACTTGAACATATCCTTTTCTAAATATACTACAAGGCTCATTATCACCAAGAAAAACATGCCCAAAATCCCCTTGAACATAATCAAAAAAATAATGTCTATGTGGAGTAGCATGGAAAGAAGCCCCCAAATCTAAAACCCAAGATTCAATAATATTGTGAAAAGAAAGAATCAAAGCATCCTGACATACATTACCTGTTGCCACATTTGCCTCTTTTTTTCTTCATGTTGTTTCTTCGTATCCTGAAGCTCCCAACATTCCTTCTTTACATGCCCAGACTTTCCACAATGCCAGCATACTATCTTGCTTTTAGATTTTGACCTTGCCTAATCTTTCGATTTTCCACAGCTTCCTCTATTCTTCTGTCTCCCTCTAGTTTCCATTTTCAAAGCATTCCCTAAAGTAGAATATTCCCCATAAATTTTTCTTTACATTTCCTCTCTTATAATCACCCCTACAACATCCTCAAACTTTAACTTTGAGTTAGTTGGAACCGAGTTCCTTACCACCATTACCAGGTTATTCCAACTCTCAAGTAAAGAGCACATAATTAATAAATCCCTAACTTCTTCATCAAGTTCTATTATAACCAAAGCTAGCATATTTACAACTATATTAAATCATTTAAATGATATGCTACTGAACCATTCTCAGACATCTTCATATTAAATAACTTTTTCATTAAAAATATCTTATTAAAGGTAAAGAGTTTTTCATACAACTTACCTAATGCATCCATCAGTTCTTTTGTTGTCTTTTCCTTTAAAACATTAAATAATACCGCATATGTAAGACACAGCTAGATTGTCCCAATTTCCTTCCTATCCAGCAAATCCCAGCTCGCATTTTTCATGGTCGGGGGTTTTTTCACCTTCTTAGACAACAGAATATAAATATCCTTCTGATAAAGGTAATCTTCCATCTGCATCTTCCAAAGACTAAAATTCTACCCATTGAATTTATCAACCCTTGATCTTCCATCATTTGTCATAATTCCCACTCAAGCTGAAACTTTCCCTGTGATTTAACACTTCAACAAACCAAACTAGGTTCTAATACCAATTGTTAGGAAATAAGGGATAAAATATGTGGAAAAATCCCTCACAGAATCTAAGTAATAGAAACTAATATGTAGAAAATATTATAGATCTGAAATAAAAGAGCAGAATAAAAATAACACAACACAAAAGATAATATTTAACATGGTTCACCCGATTTGGGCTATGTCCACCAAGAATCACTTGCTCAAATTTTATTATAAGTTATCACTCTCTCAATACAATACCCAGATCTATTTGGAGCTATGCTCAACAAAATATACAGAATTCACACCTAAATTCAAAGCACATCTACAATGTTACATTATACCTACCATATGCATAAAACCATATAAGTAGAAAATTACTTAAACATTTTTACAAAACTGTGGGTATCAGAACCATGGGCCAAAACTGTCCCATAAACCTATGGGTCTAAATCCTGCCCATATGAGAAAATCATGTTTCCCGGTATATCGGGCACGTTTTAAGGCCAATAAAAAAATGTGTAGGGGCTGTGCCCCCAAACCCCAGCTAGAAAACTATGGAAAGTGTACAGTACTCCTAGTATATAGTCTTCAACACTTTCTCACATGAAAAAAGGCACCAAAACCTAACCGTTATTTTATTCTACTTTAAAAATTCACTCATGAAGTTCCCACTTGAAAATATTTTATCGCATGTTTTAAAAACCCTAACTCTTTACATAAAATCTAAAACCTATCTCCAATACCAAATGAAGAGAATATATCCCAAAAACAAATAAACAATCAGCTATACTTAACATAATATTCAAGATAAACAAAGAAACAAAAATGGCATAGATAAGATTTATCATGGGAAACCCTTTCAAGAAAAAACCAGGTGTAGTAACTTCTCTCTTATTGCATTAACTTAACCATTTAGAATATAATAACGTACTTCCAAGTTCTTCTCTACCCTACTACATGTCTAGCTATATGTAAGCACATCAATAGAAAACCGTGGAAGTAGTTTTTCAATACAATGGTACTAAAAACCATGGGTTGATAAAAACAACCCATAATTTTTTCCTATAAGTCATGGGTTATGAAACCACTCATATACACGTATAGATAAAAAAATCACATATTTATACTCCCAAGAAAATAGGTGTACACTACTCATGGGTATACAATATGAAAAATATACAACATATTCTATGGTAGAGGTGTATAATACTCCTAGGTATACATTATGCAAAATATACAACATATTTTAACAAAGAGATATTTGAGTGCTTGTAGATGAGATATATTGTCATCTTAATCTGGTAATAAGCTTTAGAACTATATAGATTGTTTCCCTAATGAATATAGATGTGCTCTTTTGATATTTAGGGAGCCTTGGGTGCCTTTTGTAAGTATAGGAATTCCGTGCATCAATGTAGCTCCATGATATTTTCAGGTTAGGAATGAGGTAGTGTTTACTTGCTTATATAGGGTTTTGTATATGATTTATCGATCAAAGGCTAACCTAGAGACATTATAAGACCCAAAAAAATATATGTATTTGAAATAAAATTTTGAGGACATGTTTGTCTATTAGTTTACAAGTCAGTTAGGATTGGATGTATTATCCTGACCAATCTATACAACACTTTCTAGAGAAGGAAAACATGTAAATTGAAGTTTAGGATTGGTTACTTGATGTTTTTCTATAGATTTTATGCATTGTGTTCTCAAAATTTGATGACATGTAAATGTACAAGGATAAAAAAACTAAACAAAAGAACTCAGAATGTGCTAAGTGGGAAAGGTAAGGTTGTACTTATCTTAGCAAGAGTTCATTGTCAAAACTAGTAGTGTCAAAGAATGCATTTCCAAATTTTAGTGTCTAAATTTGCCTGACCTTAAGTATAAAATGAAATTGCATTCTTAAAGGAAAAGATGCATGAGTGTGTAGACACACTTTATCTTCACTTAAATGTTTATTTTATAGAATCGTGTTGTGTTTGGTGTTGGCATGCTCCATGATGAAACTTGTAATACAAAGTGTAGTTAATTTCCATGATAAAGTTGAACTTTAACTCAATATGTCAAGTATAATACAAAAGATTTATTTTCACATAATAATGAAATGAAAGAGATATAAAGAAGGAATACACTTGTTTATTTATGGAGAGATTAACTCACTTTCTTTTCTTATTCTTGTAGATATTGAATTGATGAATTTGTTGATATTTTCCAAAGGATTATGGGTGATCAAACTCCAATTGTGTTGAGGAGAAATCAGAGTATTATGTACATGTAATCTAGCATGAAATGTCAAGGAGAGAATAAGAAGAACGAAGTGACCAAACACCCCACTAAGGAATAATACCTAGTATCAAAGTTATTTTTCAGCTCTAATATATTCCCTTTTGATTGTAAGAGGATAATAAAGTCTTCCTATAAAGAACTTAGCCACTTTGATACCTTTCATAGCCCCATGGATTGTATTGTTGTAGATAGATCTAGGCCCAATTTTATAAATTAGGACACACGATAAAAAAGAGAAAAAATGATCTCATGTCCTTCTCATGTGCCACACAATTGAATAAAAACTAAAACATGTTGAAATATTGATGGAGAAAGGAGACTTATGCCCCCCAAAATATTTGAAACTATAGTAGAAACTAAACTCCAAAATGAAGGAGTGAAGTATTTATTGCCCCCTATATTGGTATGAATTGAGTGAAGTGAGCCTAAAATTGTGCCAAAAACTTGAGAATGCAACAATAAACCTGAAGTTGTTGATAATATTGATATTTCTACTCCTAGACAAAAACATATGAGAAGGTTAGGACCATATCGTATAATCTTGAACAATCTGTATATTTCTTAACATGTGATCTTTGTATGAATTTCTATGTTTTTCTAGATTTTTGAGTACATGTACCCTATTTGTGTAACACCTTCAATAAACTATTAACTTCTCCTCTTTGCAATACAAGTGTTGACATGTGATTTGTCCGAAGAAGGTGTAATCTTTTGACTATTGAAATAATGCTTGCCATGGATAAATTATTTCTTTTCTTGGATTCAATTGCTGAAATGTTGTTGCTTTCAAGGAAGCCATTTTGTTTGAGGGGTTGTATGGCAATTTGAAGGCATGTCAATGGTTCCTAATTCATTTATTTGATTTAATTTTTGAATTTAAAATCATTATGTATTGTCAGTTTGACAGGGGCATGGAAACTGGAGGTGATCCTAGTTGGCACCATTTCTAAACTTAGAAATGCATGTTCTCTTTGAATTTGGACTCACTAATTTTGAAGGGCAGTGGCGTGGAGATTTAGAGGGAGACTAGAAATTAATGACATTTATTGTCATCATTTTTGGTGAGAAAACCACTTTAGAAACCATGTCAGCAGATTTTTTGGGAGTTGTTTGGTCTTTCATGCATTCTTATTTTTGCTCTGCATGGAGCTATCTGCATTCTCTCATGTATGATAGGCTCTATCAGGCATTAGAGGCTCTATCCATTAAGCTACTCTACTTTTCTCCTAGTTTCTTCATTAAAACAACTTTACTCTCTTGAGATAAATGGTTTTTTATTTCTGTGATGGTTATTGGTTTCCTTGCTTGATTATTTTCTATATTCTCTGATTGAGGAATCTTTGCTTGGAAAGGAATTCATTGAGTTGTTTAGTATTTACTTGATGTTGAAACCCACCTTAAATCTTATAGGTGATGTGAGTATTGAAGTACATGTGTGATTCTTTCTTATCTATTCGAAAATGTATTTTTATGGAAATAATATGTGCTTCCAGTTTCAAACCAAATGGTAGTTTGGGTTATCAGAAGGTAAATGAATACCCTTCACTGTCACTTATTTGTTTTGTGGAAGTTATGATTCTCCTGTTGGAATTGTATGAGTGTGTATGCTTAGATTCTGAGTTGTGTGAGCTCAAATTTACATATAGAAATAGTAAATGTGTGCCTTCTTCTTGAACTCTCAGTATACTCTATCTGTTATTTGGATTCAGTATGTGATGGAAGCTGGGCAGTTATTGAATATTTGGAATCTCTATTTTTGTGTGTTCTTATTGTATGGAACATAAGAGTGAAGATTTTATTACTTATTTAAACTTTTTGGTTTAAACTAAGTACTCAAACTAGGTTCTTTTTAGGAAACTATGGGTTATTTGTTTCCTGGGCACTTTAATTTTGAGGTTATCTTGATGGGGATTCTCATGTTTGAAGTCTTTCTTCTGATCTCATATGTTTACTGTGTTTCTTAAGTTCTTGAGTACTGAACTAAGGTTACATAGGTGAGACCATGTTGGTTGGGGACGTTATGAGGTTTGGCTTTTTTAGAATCGATGTTGGGTTACTCTTGTAGCTCTATTTGAGATTTCTTTATTTTGTTCATGTTGTCTCTTCCCGGCCAAAGTAGATGTTGTTGTTTTTGTTTAACAATCCCTAAATTGGGTTAATCTCTCGAGTATCTTGCTTGATTCAACTCGTTAACCCCCTCCTGATTGGGATATCATGAACTTTAAGGATGCTTCTTGAGCTTGCAGTTGTCGTTTCTTGATTTTTGAACTATCAAAACTTGTTCTAAAAAAGGATTTTTGGACTCTTCCATTCTTTGATCTCTGAGAAAGATTGGAGGGAATAATTGTTTATGAAAGTTTGTACACCTTTAGCTAAGCTATTTCATTCTTAGACTGTACCTTCTTGGAATTGAATCATGAAGGAACCTTCTATGTCCTTTCATAGGTTGTAATTTTCTCACTTAATTTGATTGAGAGTCTGTCTCATTGTTTGTTTTACTTCCATCTTAGAGGAATTGGTCAGTCTTTGGATCTTGACTGAAACTTTGGCGTCCTTGAGTGACTATTGGGACTGTAATTACCCACATGGCATTTTGTAATTTTTTTCATTTCATCTCCTTTTTTATATGGGTTTAATAACACATTCATTGGTTTTCCATGATGGGAAACCATGCTAAAAAAAAATTTAACCTCAATAGTCGCACATTTTGTTGATCTCTCCTTATATGTTTTTTCTTTTATAAGGAGTTTGGGAAGTAGTGAAGGGTCAACATTGTCCTTTGCGACCATCTTCCCGTGTGTTAGAATGTTGGAATTCCCCTCTGATCATGACATTTGAATCCTTCTCTTTCAGTATTTGAGGTGAAGTTTGACCACTGCCCTTTGGAAGTAATAGGATTATATAGGTTGTTTTCTATTCTCTGATGTTGTGTATGGGATTCAGGCTAACTGAATTATATTAGGAATCTCTCATTGTTTCATCACAGTAATCCTTCTTCTTTTGGGTAAATCTGGTCATTAGATTTAATCGGATCAGCTGCACAACTATCCTTAATGTCTTGAGTATTCGTCATTGCTACTTTCTTGTTCTCTTGACTTGTGTTAAGATTTTTAATAATTGAGATATAAGACTAATGTGAGATGTTGCACATTGAGTAAATTCTATCTTAATGTTGATATATGGTCTAACTGGACAAATTAGGCTATGCCTTGTATTTGGGATTAGGATGCCACATATGATGTGTGAGACTCTTATTTGCATTTGTATTTCTAATTATGATTATTTGTGTAGGAAATAATTATAGGTTACTTTTATTTGATATGGATAAGTGTATTGGATGGAACTGTATTTATCTGATAACATGTTGTAGATTGTAGATTACATCATGACATTTCTTTAAATGTTATTCAAATTGATTAATTGTTCTTCTTTTATGGTTGTTATTACTATGATTTAATTGTCTGCTTGACCTCACTATTTCATTAAAGCAGAGTTGGTTTAATGAAACAGTTAGTTGAAAGCATTTTGTTTTAATGCTTAGTGCTTATCATGCTCAGTTCAATGAACTGACCCATGCTAGCAATTTTTGCAAATGGATTTCGTAAGTGATAAAGGAAGGAAATAAATTTTGTGATGTATTGGTTGAATTAAAAGTCTAGACCATTATCGAGAATTTTGATTTATTATTGAAATGTACTGAAGGAATAAAAGTTGTATTCCTAAGTGACCTTGATGTTGATTGACATGAAATATGTCAGTAATACATAAGTTTTGTAATAAGTGTATTTTATTTTAATGAATTAAAAAGACTAAAGTTACTTAAATTGATTAAGTCTATTCTCTTGTTCATAATAAGAAGGGAAATCTATAATCATATCCTTGATGTTTTCATTCATATCTAATTGGATCCTTATTTATGATGTCATTGAATTTCTTGGATGAATGGGAATTAGTACAATTTCCCTTAGTTAAATGCAACTTACAAGTTGTATGTATTGATGTTCTTTACTTAATTTTGAATGGTTGATTATGATGTTATGAACGTATAGTTATAATGTCAAGATGTGTAAATTAGATATGGGTATAATGAATCCTAATATCTACCCATAATAAGGAAAGTTCTCCTCTTCTCAAAAGGATGCAAAATAAATAAATGATATATGTATTTGATAACCATTTAGACTTCATATTTATGAAGTCTTTTATAACAGAACCTACTTTGGTTATTATACATTCCTCGAATGGTTGAGACACATTAATTAAATCGTATTATAGATGTAGATTCTATTTTCAATTAATTGCATGTTAAGAAAAAATTTAATTGAACATAAAGCAATCATTAGTATATAAAGCTCCATATTAGTTAACCGACTCAAATAAGGATGGAAACCTTAAAGGTTGTCAGAATTAGGGTTATGTAAGGTTGTAATCTGAATCTTAATCCTAAACTAATTAAGTGGAAATGACCTCTTTGAGGTGTGTACATTGTGATGAAGTAGTTTTTTTGGATGTTGGCACATGCCAACTGAATAAATGTACCTTCGTGAAGACTTGGGTCTTCATAAGGATAGAGGGTTGCAGTTGATATGTTACAACACCCTTTAGCATTGGTTCATCTAGACCTACCCAAATTTGGACTTGAACTTAGTTTCTCTCTAGGTCAGATTAGAGTTATGATTTAGCATAGGAAGTGACTCACAATGATTTACGATAACTAGGCACATCCAATCGACTTAGGTCGATTGGGTATGTCTATATATCCTAGGTCATCGCGAGTGATTCCCTATTCTAAATTATGTTGTTAACCTACGTTAGGGTCAAACCTTGGGCAAGTGGACTGACTGAAGTAGGTGAATACCTTTATAGATGATAAATGAGTGGGGTGAAGGACGTATTCCGATTAGATGAGTATATCATCTAGGAATAGTAACATGAACAGTATGTTGGAAATATTTGGCCAAAGTATCGCAAGCTGCTAATTGCATTGTCCTATTTCACCTAGTTCTAAGGAATATGATTTTAGATGAATATTGGTAACAAATATTCAGATAGGTTTCTTAAATAGAATACTCAATACCCAGAACAGGGTAAGAGAACCAAGTATACTTGGTATACAATAACTATCCAATACTTAAGTTAACATGAGAGATCAGTTGTTAATCGAGTCATGAAATAAGATATCAGTAGCTCACCGAGTCATTTACAGCTACATATGATTATCTGTTATGAGATTGATTGGCATGGAATGTGTGTTCTAAGTTATGATTATTTTGAATAGAGAACATTATGTATTGAAAAAAATTCCCTTGTTTCTAAAGTCTTAAAATGTGAATGTTACATCTTTGTATCAGAGCTGAAGGTTACAGATCTTGGACCTATTATGTCCATAACCTGATAAAACTTAAATTTTCTTGTTAACAGAAAATGGTTAGGACAAGAGGAAATGTTTCAAATAACCCACCACCTAGTGGATAAGTAGCAACTACCCAAAAACTCGATGAGATCCTTGCTGCCCTGTTGGACACAAAAGATCATTTGACTGTACTTGAACAGTAAATAATAGGCAATGAGGATGAAGAAGATGATGGTAATCAAAATCAACCACCTCCTGCGGATAATGCCAATGTGGGAAATTCGGGTGTTGATAGTAAAAATGAAACATGTCGGATCAGCTAGAAAATATAAAGGCAAGACTGGCAATTGAACTTACTAATGATATAAAAAAGATTAAGTTTGATGGCACTGCATTAGGAGATGGAGCTGAGAATTGGCTTAGTGAAATGGAGAAGTACTTTTCAATAAGGAATTATTAGAGGAAACAAAGGCAATATGTGGAGCATATCATCTTTCCCATGAAGCATCTTCATGGTGGGACAACTGTAAGGCTGAGTTGAACATTGATGAAACTAATATTACTTGGGATCAATTTAAAAGTTATTTTAGGAAACAATGGCTACCAAATATTTACTATGATTAGAAGATGACTGAGTTTCAGAACTTAACCCAAGGAAAATTAATAGTAACAGAGTACTAGGAGCAGTTTACAAAACTCCTTAAGTATGTACCTCAGTATCAAATTGACGAGAAGTTTAGAATACAAAATTTTATCATGGGATTGAATCCCATTATAGGGGGAGAGGTAGATGTTCCTAGCCCAACCACTATGGAAGGGGTTGTTGAAAAATCCATAAGGCAGGAACGGAAATTAAAGGCAATTTCTACTCATATGGAGGAAGTAAGAAAGAAAGTTCCAAACTCCTCTTCTTAATCTCTGGCACCTAAGAAAGGACCATGGAAGAAGTTTGGTATGAAAATTAAGTTCTCTGCTAATAATAATAAGAAAATAGAAACAAATAAGCCTACTGCTAATGTACATAATAACTTTTGTCAAGAATAATAATAACGGACAGAAGTCCTATGGAGATTAGAATGATAACTTTAAGGCTAGGAATAAATTTGAGCCTAAAAAGGGACCTGTAGGAGGTTGTTACAATTGTGGCAAGGATCATTACATGAACCAGTTTCCTCTAAAAATGGATGACCATAATCAGCAGCACAAGATACATGTTGCAGTAGTTGATAAACAAGTTGAAAAGTAAGTCACACCCATAGAAGTTTTGGGTAAGTTATTTGACATACTTGTAACTATTCTTTTTTATACATGAGCTATCGAATGTTTTATTTCTAGTATATTAGCATCGAAATTAAAAAGAAAAGTTGGAAAAATGGATAAATCATGGACTGTACTTTATGGGAATAATGTTGTTCATACATTTAGTATGTGTATTTTTGCAGTTGTCCTTGACTTACCTAGTTTTTCCACAGAAGTTGATCTTTATGTTGCTCCTTTGGGGTCTTATGATGTAATCATAGGTGTTAATTGGCTAGCTGAGCATAAATAAAAAGTGGACTATTTTGAAAAACATATTAGTTGTTTAGATGAACTGTAGAAAACAACAGAGATTTAGGGTGTAAAACATGAAATTTCAGTTAGGAAATTGTCGACTATGAAACTTAAAAAGGCCAAAAATAAGGGTTGTACCTTGTATGCAGTAAAAAAATTAGAATCTACTGAAGAAAATAGTGATCTCTTAGAACGTTACCCACTGTTAAAAAATTATAGTGATGTGTTTCCAGAGGAATTACCATATCTTCCACCCAAAAAGGAATTTGACTTCATAATTGAAATCAAACCTGGAACTGAACCTATTTCTAAGGCACCTTATCGGATGACTACTATTGAATTGGTAGAGCTTAAGTCACAATTGCAAGAAATTTTGTCTAAAGGTTTGATTAGACTGAGTGTTTCACCTTGGGGAGCACTAGTAATTTTTGTGAAAAATAAAGAACACTTAGATTGTGTATTGATTACAGGATGTTAAACAAGGCAACAATTAAGAATAGATATCCACTTCCTAGAATTAATGATCTATTTTATCAGATGCATGGAGCATCAGCATATTCTAAGATATATCTTCAATCAGGATATCATCAGTTATGAATTAAGGATGAGGACATTCATAAAATAACTTTTAGAACAAGGTATGGACATTATGAGTTCATAGTTTTACCTTTTGGATCAACAAATGCACCTGCAGCTTTTATAAATTTAATGAACAATATTTTTCAATAATACTTGGAAAATTTTGTGCTTGTATTCTTAGATGACATTCTCATATATTCTAAAAGTATTGAGGAACACCATGAGCATTTTAATATAGTCTTGGAAATCTTAAGGAAAAGATGGTTATTTGGTAAGTTATCTAAATGTTCTTTCTATGACACGGAAGTGCACTATTTGGGTCATGTTATAAGCAAATATTGAATAGTTGTAGATCCTTCTAAAATTATACTTATAACTGAGTGGCCTACACTAAAGAATGTACATGAGGTTTGAAGCTTCATGGGTCTTTCTAGTTACTATAGGAATTTTTATAAAGATTTCTCCAAATTTACTGCACCAATAACTTCATTGCAGAAAGAGGATAAGAAATTTGTGTGAAATGAGAAATGTAAATCTGAATGTAAAACTTTAAAGGATCAGTTAACTTCATCACCTATTTTGGTTATACCTGACCCTAATGGAGACTTTATTGTTGTAACAGATGTGTCTGGGGAAGGTCTTGGAGGTATTCTGTTACAAAATGATCATGTCATATCTTACGAAAGTAGAAAACTTAAGTTACATGAGCTGAATTGTGCTCCACATGATCTAGAGCTTGCTGGCATTGTTCATGCACTTCAATTATGGAGGAATTACTTACTTGGTAAACCTTTTGAATTAAAAATTGATCATCTTGGACTGAATTATATTTTTACTCAGCCAAATTTGAATGCAAGGTTTAGACAGCAAATATGGTTAGATTTTTTATCTCAAGTCGTAGGAAGCACATTTCTACTCTTATAACGTTGAGAACTCAATTCAAAGATGAAGTAAAGAGCGTTATGGAATTTGATTCTTATTTTCAGTAAGTAAGAACAACATTTACTGTAGATCCAAATGATGAGAGATATAAAGGTTTTCACTTTGATAATAAATGAATCTTACAATTTGAAAACAGTTTATACGTACCTATGCTAAAGGATTTAAGAAAGAAATTATTAGTTAAATTTCACAATTCACCTTTTTCTGGAAACCCTGGTATTACAAAGATGCTTGCTGATATAAAACAACAATATTTCTAAAAGGGGATGAAAAGGACGTAATTGAGTTTGTGACACATTGCTTAGAATTTCAATGTGTTAAAGCTGAACATATGTATCTAGTTGGTTGATTGTATCCTCACAGCATATCGTAGTACAAATGGCAAGTGATAAGCATGGATTTTATACAAGGTTTTCCTATGTCAAGAAATAAGCATGAGGTTATTCTAGTTTTTGTTGATAAACTAACCAAAGTAACACACTTTATTGTTGGTAATCTTAAGGACGATTCACGTGTTTTAGCAAAAAGTTTTGTTCATGAGATTTTCATATTACATGGAGTACCTGAATTAATCATATCTGATAGAGATCCAAGAATGACTTCAAGGTTTTGGAAAACACTTAACGCAGCTTTAGGAACTAAGTTGAATTTCAGTTCTGCGTATCATCTAGAAATGGATGGACAAACTGAAAGAGTTAATCAAGTTTTAGAGGATATGTTAAGAATGTATTGTATGGATCAATAGTATAAATGGGAAGAGTACCTTCCATTAGTTGAGTTTGCATACAATAACACATATCATGCCTCTCTAAAGATGGCACCTTTCGAAGCATTATATGGAAGGAAATGCAGAACCCCTGTTAGTTGGGACAACATTGAGGATAGAGAGGTAATTGGACCTGAAATCCTTATGGAAATGGAACATCAAGTTAAAATGATTTGTGAATGCTTGAAAGAAGTAGCAGATAGGCAAAAGAGTTATGCTAACTTGAAACAGGTTGATAAGAAATTTGAACTTGGTGAGAAGGTCTTTCTTTAGGTTAAACCGAAAAAGAGTTCTATAATTTTTGGCAAGTCTACCAAGTTATCACCTCATTATGTGGGACCTTTTGAAATTGTTGAAGTAATCAACCTTATAGTTTACTGTTTAGCATTACCCCCTACTTTGTCATGCATGATGTTTTCCATATTTCTTTGCTTAAGAAATACATTTCAGATTTATCACATGTATTAAATTGGAATTCCTTACAGGTCCAAGACCCAGGAATAATCATGGTTAAGCCTATACGAGTGCTAGAAACTCGCCAGTTACACTTAAGAAATCATGAAATAAGTCAATGTAAGGTCCAGTGGGACCAGTTTAACAAGGATAGTGTAACCTGGGAAAATCTGGAAGATATGAAAACTGATTTTCCATATTTATTTGGATAGAATTGATTCTGTTGACTGATAAAATTTGTGATTTTATTCTTTTATGACAATAAATCTGCCAATTTTGGATAGATATTTCATTGTTTGAAATAAAAAACTACGTAAATGCTGATTTTGGAAAATTTTAAATCCAGAAATGTTATGAACATGTGAAAAGAAAGTTAATAAATGGATTGTCCTTGATGCAAATTTGTTTAAATAAGTTAATCATCGGGATGATGATTCTTTTTAGGAGGAAAGTATGTAACACCTTTGATAAACAGTTAACTTCTCCTCTTTGTAATGCAAGCGTTGACATGTGATTTGTCCTAAGAAGGTGTATTATTTTGACTGTTGAAATCATGCTTGCCATGGATAAATTATTTCTTTTCTTGGATTCAATTGCTGAAATATTGTTGCTTACAAGGAATCCATTTTGTTTGAGGTAAGTAAGGTTGTAAACTGGTACAGTTATTTGTAAAAATTTATCTCCATATAATAATGAAACCTTGGATCAATTACATTGATCCAAGGTATGTTTGAACTCTTCTTACCTGATTTGTATGGAAAACTGGCATTCAGAGGTTGAAGGAAATAAAATACTGAGCCTTTTTAGGTTTACAATTTCATTGATCTTCTTGGAAGTTCATGTTGTGCATTCTGTTGTAAGTTGTGTGCTCAGATCTTCTTGTCAACTTCTCCAGAACGTTGAATGGCGTAAGTTGGAAAGAGGCCTACTTCAAGACTATTGAGGGTAAAGCCTAAGTCCTAGATCTATAAGATCTATCCTAATGGGATTCTAACCTAAGGTAAATTGGATCTACCGTATATCTATGCCTACTCTAATCTTGTTCATCCTAACCTAAGTTGCATGTTTTCTAAGTTAGGGATTTGGAAATAACCTAAGGTGATGATAGGTATATTTCTAACCTATTACCTAATACTATATTGGTAGAAAGAATGGCCTATCCTAAGGTGGAAAATTTACCTAAGGAAATATTAAGATAACCTAAGGTAAATATTTTCTAAACTAACCTAAGCTCATACCCTAAGCTAATGATATCTATCCTAAACTAATGTGAGGATAGAAGGGGACCTAAGGGGTCGTATGGAAAGTTGAAGGCATGGCAATGGTTCCTAAGTCATTTATTTGATTTGATTTTTGAATTTAAAATCATTACGTACTGTCAGTTTGATAGGGGCATGGAAACTGGAGGTGATCCTAGTTGGCACCATCTCTAAATTTAAACAATGCATGTTCTCTTTGAATTTGGACTCACCAATTTTGGAGAGCAATGGTGTGGAGATTTGGACAGGAGACTAGAAATTAATAACATTAATTTTCATCATTTTTGGCAAGAAAACTGCCTTGGAAACCATGTGAGTGGATTTGTTGGGAGTTGTTTGGTCTTTCATGCATTCCAATTTTTACTCTACATGGAGCTATCTGGTTCTTCGAACCAGTAGTTCTATTTTTAGTTTTTTGTTGTTTTTAACTCTCTTTGACTATTTTTTATCCAATGGAAGTATATGAGGCATTTGAGGAAGAATTTTTTGGTTGTTGATTTCATTTGAAGAAGGAGTTGGAAGGCTCGGCTGGAAATCTTCTTTGAACCAAAAAAAGCACTATCAGGCATGATAGGCTCTATCCATTAAGCTACTCTACTTTTCTCTAAGTGTCTTCATTAAAACAACTTTTCTCTCTTGAGATAAATGGGTTTTTATTTCTGTGATGGTTATTTGGTTTCCTTGCTTGATTATTTTCTGTATTCTCTAATTGAGGAATCTTTTCTTGGAAAGGAAGTCATTGAGTTGTTTATCCTGTTTATTTGATGTTGAAACCCACCTTAAATATTGTGGTGATATGAGTAATGAATTACATGCGTGATTCTTTCTTATCTGTTTGAAAATGGATTTTTATGGAAATAATATGTGCTTCAAGTTTTGAACCAAGTGGTAGTTTGGGTTGTCAGAAGGTAAATGAATACCCTTCGCTGTCACTTCTTTGTTTTGTGGAAGTTATGATTCTCCTATTGGAATTGTATGAATATGCATTCTTGGATTATGAGTTGTGTGAGATCAAAATTGTTTAAGAAACAGTAAATGTGTGCCTTCTTCTTGAAATATTTGTATACTCTATCTATTATTTGGATTCAGTATGTGAAGGAAGATAGGTAGTTATTAGATGTTTGGAATCTCTATTTTTGTGAGTTTTTTTTGTATGGAAACAAGAGTGAAGGTTTTATTACTTCTTTAAACATTTTAGTTTTAACTGAGTACTTGAATTAGGTTCTTTTAAGGAAACTATGGGTTATTTTTTTCCTGGGCACTTTGATTTGAGACTATCTTGATGGGGATTTTCGTGTTTGAAGTCTTTCTTCTGATCTTATATGTTTACTATGTTTCTTAAGTTCTTGAGTACTAAAATTAGGTTACATAGGTGAGGCCCTATTGGTTGGGGATGTTATGAGGTCTGGATTTTTCGGAATCGATGTTGGGTTACTCTTGTAGCTCTATTTGAGATTTCTTTATTTTGTTCATGTTGTCTCTTCCCGGCCGAAGTATATGTTGTTGGTTTTTGTTTAACTGTCCCTGAACTGGGTTAATCTCTTGAGTATCTTACTTGAGTAAACTTGTTAAACCCCTCTTGATTGGGATATCATGAACTTTAAGGATTCTTTTGAACTTGTGGTTATCGTTTCTTGATTTTGGAACTATCTAAATCAGTTCTGAATAAGGGGTTTTCTGGACTCTTCCATTTCTTGATCTCTGAGCAAGATTGGAGGGAATAATTTTGTTGATAGTTTATACGCTTGTAGCTAAGCTATGTCAATCTTTGGTTGTACCTTCTTGGAATTGAATCATGAAGGAACCTTCTCTATCCTTTCATATGATGTATTTTTCTCACATCTGTGAGGATTCAATTGAGAGTTGGTCTCACTGATTATTTTACTTATGTCTTGAAGGAATTGGTCAGTCTGTGGATCTTTGACTGAAAATTTGACATCCTTGAGTGACTGTTGGAGACTATAATTACCCGCATGGCATTTTGCAACTTTTGTCATTGCATATCCTTTTTGATATGGGTATAATATCACTATCATTGGATGTCCATGATAGGAAACCATGTTTAAATTTGTTTCAACCACAACACTCGCACATTCTACTTAATCTCTTGTTATATGTGTTTTCTTTTATAAAGGAGTTTGGGAAGTAGTGATTGGGTCTACATTGTCCTTTGCGACCTTCTTCCCATGTGATAGAATGTCAGGAATTCCCTTCTGATCATGACATTTGACTCCTTCTCTTTCAGTCTTTGAGGTGAAGTCTTACCACTACCCCTTTGGAAATAATAGGATGTTATGGGTTGTGTTCTCTTCTCTGAAGTTGTGTATGGGGATTCAGGCTAACAAAATTATATAGGAAGCTCGTACTGTTTCACCACACTAATCCTTCTTCTTTTGGGTAAATCTGGTCATTAGATTTAATTAGATCAGTTGCACTACTATCATTAATGCCTTGAGTAGTCATCATTACTACTTGCTTGTTTTCTTGACTTCTATTAAGGATTTTTAATATTTGTGATAGAAGACTAATGTGAGATGTTGTACATTGAGTAAATTCTATCTTAATGTTGATATATGGTCTAACTTGATAAATTAGGCTATGCCTTGCATTTGGGATTAGGATGCCACATCTGATGTTTGAGACTCTTATTTACATTTGTATTTCTAATTAAGATGATTTGTGAAGGAAATAATTAGAAGGTACTTTTATTTGATATGGATAAGTGTATTGGATGGAACTTTATTTATCTGATAACATGTTGTAGATTATTGATTACATCATGACATTTCTTTGAATGTTATTCAAATTGATTAATTGTTCTTCTTTTATGGTTGTTATTACTATGATTTATTTGTCTGCTTGACTTCACTGTTTCATTAAAGCAGAGTTGGTTTAATGAAACAGTTAGTTGAAAGCATTTCGTTTTAATGCTTAGTGCTTATCATGCTCAGTTCAATGAACTGACCCATGCTAGCAATTTTTGCAGATGGATTTCGTAAGTGATAAAGGAAGGAAATAAATTTTAAGATGTATTGGTTGAATTAAAAGTCTGGACCATTATAGAGAATTTTGATTTATTATTGAAATGTATTGAAGGAATAAAATTTGTATTCCTAAATGACCTTGATATTGATTGACATGAAATATGTCAGTAATGACATAGTTTTGTAATATGTTTATTTTATTTTGATGAATTGAAAAGACTGAAGTTACTTAAATTGATTAAGTCTATTCTCTTGTTCATAATAAGAAGAAAAATCTATAATCATATCCTTGATGTTGTCATTCATATCTGATTGGATCCTTATTTCTAATGTCATTGAATTGGATGGATGAATGGGGATTAGTACAATTTCCCTTACCTAAATGCAACTTACTAAGTTGTATATATTGATGTTCTTTACTTAATCTTGAATGGTTGATTATGATGTTAATGAACATATAGTTATAATGTTAGAATGTGTAAATTAGATATGGGTATAATAAATGCTAAAACCTAACCATAATGAGGAAGGTTCTCCTCTTCTCAAAAGGATGCAAAATAAATGAATGATATATGAGTTCGATAACCATTTAGACTTCATATTTATGAAGTCTTTTATAACAAAACCTGCTTGGTTTCTTATACATTCCTTGAATGGTTCAGACACATTAATTAAATCTTATGATAGATGCATATTCTATTTTCAATTAATTACACGTTAAAAAAAATTAATTGAACATAAAGCAATCATTAGTCTATAAAGCTCCATATTAGTTAACCAACTCAAATAAGGATGGAAACCTTAAAGGTTGTTGGAATTAGGGTTATGTAAGGTTGTTGTAATCTGAATCTTAATCCTAAACTAATTAAGTGGAAATGACCTCTTTGAGGTGTGTATGTCATGATGAAGTAGTTATGTCAAATGTTGGCACACGCCAACTGCAGAACTATACCTTCTTGAAGACTTGGGTCTTCACGAGGATACAAGGTTACAGTTGACATGTTGTAACACCCTTCAACATTGGTTCATCTAGACCTACCCAAATTTTGGACTTGAACTTAGTTTCTCTCTAGGTTAGTTTAGAGTTATGATTTAGCATAGGAAGTGACTCACAATGACTTAGGATAACTAGGCACATCTAATTGACTTAGGTTGATTGGGTATGTCTATATACCCTAGGTCATTGCGAGTGATTCCCTATTCTAAATTATGTCACTAACCTGTGTTAGGGTCAAACCTTGGACAAGTGGACTGACTGAAGTTAGTGAAGACCATTCTAGATAACAGATGAGTGGGGTGAAGGATGTATTCCGATTAGATGAGTATGTCATCTAGGAATAGTAACATGAACAGTATGTTGGAAATATTTGGCCAAAGTATCGCAAGCTACTGGTTGCATTTTCCTATGTCACCTAGTTTAAGGAATGTGATTTCTAATGAATATTGGTAACAAATATTCAAATAGGTTTCTTAAACAGAACACTCAGTACCCAAAACATAGTAAGAGAACCAAGTATACTTGGTATACATTAAGTATTCAATACTTAAGTTAACATGAGAGATCAGTTGTTAATCAGGTCATGAAATGAGAGATTAGTAGCTCACCGAGTCATTTACAGCTACATATGGTTATCTGTTATGAGATTGATTGGCATGGAATGTGTGTTCTAAGTTATGATTATTTATAATAGAGAACATTATGTATAAAAAAAATTCCCTTATTTCTAGAGTCTTAAAATGGGAATGTTACAATTTGTACATATATAATATCCCATAATTTTACATGTGTCTTCCTTAAGAGTATAATATACTCAAATGAATACCCCCTCTTTTGAGGCATGTGTAAAAACCATGTTGAGCACTTGGATCAAAAGAATTAGATATGTTCCCATGCATCAGCTTTTGAGAAGTTGTGGAGGATGGTATAATGGTGGAGAGGTGTCCACCTTGAATAAATTGTACCTAAAAATGTGTTTGTACATGGTGACAACTATGGTGTGCAATAAAATAAATTATAACAGCATATAGAGGAGAAAAATAGTAGTGTAAGTACATGTAGGAGAATACAAGTACACCAATAGTGAAATTAGATGTAACAAGTATGCAAAAAAATTCACACAAAAGGCACAAAGATGATTTTTTTTTGTCTCCTCAGCTTTGTATCTTCTTCCAAAGATGAAGTCCAATTGATCCATGAATGCGTAGATGATGGTTGATAGTAAAGAAAACAAAATACTAGTTGTGGCTAGCTTGGTACAAGAAATTACTAAAATTAAATGGTAGACAAGAACAAAGCAAAGATTTGGTTGTCTATTTAATTCCTCTCAAAATTTCAGTGTATAACTTAACCTCAAGAATATGAAAAATCCAACCCATCATACGCGTAAAATTTTGGCTTTTTATAAAATCTAGGAAAAAAGAAGTCAATTACATGTGTTGATGAAGAAGTGAAAAATCAGAAAAAGGAGAGGTATTCAACATTCTAAACATATCTAAACAAGAAAATAAAATCAATATGATTCTAACAATTCCAAAAATAGGCAAAATGGTTGAGAAACGACTGAGAAAATCACTCGTGAAATCCAAACATGCATAAAAAAATGAGCATTTTAAGTCTCTGATTTTAAGTGACAAGACCATCGATGAATGCAAATGGGAGGTTACGCAACCACCAGTTACAAAACCAACTAGGCAGTTGCACAACTACCACTCCGGAAAAAGAAAAATCTAAAAATGGTCTTACAAGAAAAGTAGAAGTTTACAGACAAAACAGAAGGGTTGATTTGAGTCAAAGGAGGGATGAAAAGAATAGGGGAAGGATCTAGACCTCATTTTTACCTTTGAATAATTTTTTATCATCATTGGAGATTTTACCATTCCAACAATATAGCACCGTGCAATTTTGGGTGCGTGCAGACACCCATGGTGTCAAAAGACAATCAAGCCACATAGGCCACAAGTAATGAAAATAAGAAAGTAATACACACACAAACATGTATTCATGAAACAAGAGCATAAAATGTGATAACATGATAGAATATCCAAGATATGTGTTATATGTGAAATAAGAGATATCAATATTACACAAGATGCATTTGTTAGTCCTATTAGCTCAAAGGATAACATGTAATCAAGAATAATGAGGAAGTAGAACAGAACTATAACAGAACCATAACACCTAGATGTAGTATAATAATATATGCTCCCATGCCCCCAGATGAATATGAAGTATAGTTAAAGGATCCATACAACACATATTATCGTGAAAATATCTGTGTATTTCATGCTTCATGCTAAAAATACATCATGAACACATTTGGGTAATGAGTAAAGAAACGTGATATATATCAAAGAAAAGTGACAAACAACGTGTATAATGTAAAATGTTAACAACTCAAGTGAAATTCATAGGTCCTAATTTTGTATTTTTACAAATACATTAATGTTTTTATATTTTCAAAGTGTTTGTCTATATGCACAAAGTGTAGACACTAAATCACGCATTTGGGTACATTTCTAGGTATTAATCATATGTTATTATTCATATGATTCGTAAGCAAAAAAAGTAGTAATTGACATCTATCTTTGTCCTCTTTTCTTTCTTTATTACTTTCTTTGTGGTCTTACACACCCCACTACCTAGTTTGACCTTCATTGTTTTAGTTTACTTGTCTCTAGACATCAGCACCTAGCTAGGATACCATTAGCCAGGTGCCCTTGTCCTCTCTAGGTGCCCCCAACATTATTGTATCTTACTCACCCCTTTTGGGCCTCTTTTATCTTTTGGGCATCTTGTTTTCTTATGGGTCAACCTTTTAGTTTTCAATTACAAAATTCAACTAAGGTAATCATATAAATACAAATCAATGTGACCATAATAAATGTACCAAGCTCTAAGCATCTATTATCATCACCTAAGTTTTCATCCAAAGGAATTATAAGAGCATCAAATTCAACCATCTAGCTTCATTCAAGGGACAAGGGATTGCATTTTCTACATACATACATAGTGATTTAGCAAAAATTGAAATATGTTAAACCTTAGGATATTTCAGAGTAACAATGCAATAATAAGTAATAAAGCACAGATTTGACACAAGAAATAAGAAAATAGAAATTGAAACCCTGAGTGTAAGAGAAATATTAAAATACTTAAATGATTTCATAATGAATCCCAAAATATGTTGGGCTAGAAGACTGATGAATAAAATGGCATATTGTCACAACGCCGCTCAGAAAATTCTATAATTTTTGAAACAATCTATACTAGGGCGTCTAGAATGAGACTAGGGCACCTAGGGGCCAGAGACCTCTAGTAGGTGTATGTAACTACACAAGAGCTTGAAATATAGTTTTATTGGTGTCACAATTTGGTCACTAACCTTCGAGGTTTATCACATGTATGTTGTTGGATGTCTAAAGAATTTGCCTATAACCTGCGTAATAAATGATCTCCTGCAAAACCCCAAAACACATTAAATCCTAAAAATAAAAATATGCAAATAGGGATTCAAGATGACCCTAGTGGTTACTCGATAAAGTGGACTTACGACTAAGCATTGCACTACATCTCAAACTCCATCTAGTTTTGTGTTCATGTGTGTATAATCGTTCCCTAGGAATCTCTTGTGCAAGATGCACCAGATAGTGAGAAATAGCTAGATGTAGCGATGTAGATAGATGTATGAATGGAAAAATGAACTTCCCCTCTTATGCGTGTATGTAGAAAAATGTAGTCCCTTGTCCCTTTAGTGAATGCTAGATAGATGCTTTGATGATCTTAGAATACCTTTGGATGCAACCTTAGGTGGTGATAATAGATTCTTAGAGCTTTGTCCCTTATTATGGTTAGCTATCTTTGTATTTATATTATTCCCTTTTTTTAATTTTGTAATCGACAACTAAAATTTTGACCTCATAAGAAATGAATATTCCCAAAAGATAAAAGATGCCGAAAAGAGTTTTATAAAATACAAAGAGGTTGAGGGCGCCCAGAGGGGATAAAGGCACATGGGCATTGATATCTAGATTCAATAAAGAATAAGAAATGAAGATCATATTGGGTTGTGAGGTGTGTAATACTAAATAGGAAACTAGAAAGATAGAAAAGAGGCCAAAAATATATGTCAATTACTATTTTTCTCTCCTAGGAATCATATGAATAGTAGTGTGTGATTAGGACCTAGAAATGTACCCAAGTGCTTCATTTTGTGTCTACATTTTCCCCCACTTTATGTTTTTGAGTGAATACTCAATAACATAAAGTAGATAATAGATGCGTACCTAAAAACCATGAATATCGATGGCAAAAGTGTGCCAAAGAGACAATAAAATCGTGAAGTGATGAAAAATGAACCATGGAAGCTAAGGAAGAGGAAATGACCCTAGGGATGAAGCATATATGTTATGTCATGTTGTACCTTTTTTCATTGTTACTTGATGTGTTTGTTGTTGTGACTACTACTTCTTGTGAGGATGAACCTAAAAAAATAAGAGAAAAAGAGTAATCAAAGTCATTTGTTATGAAAAATCTATAAAAATCAAGTAAAAGTGTGTAAAAAGTGAAAAAGTATTAAAAGGAACATGTGCACCTGATCCATGATGAATGATAAGGATAGAAAGTGTCATGAGAATTTTTTCACAAAGAAATTATTTTGGGTGATCTCACGCAAACAACAAGTTTTTCAGGTGATCTCACGCGAAGAACGATTTTTTTTTGTGACCTCATGCCATGGCAGAAGAGTGTTGGGGAGAAAGGTCTATTTTTATTCTCCATCCCTAACTACTTCCCAAAATTTATACACCACTGCAAATGATTTTATCCTACTTTTTTCCAATTTGATATAGTTTGATCCAAGTAGAAAAAGAAGAAAAAGGAGATAGAATGTATTTTGGTTGTTGGAGAATTGTCCCTGTACTGTGCAAAACACTCTGTGAAATGTTGAAAATTGTATTGATTTGAGAAATTAACTATAACTTCCCCCCAATCATAGGAACCCAGGAAAGGTCAGGAGCACCCAAGTACTCATGTTTGTATCTAGGCATTGGTGTCTTTGTTATACTGAGAACCCAAGTTAGATTCTAGGACATTTTTATGATTGGAGACTATTTTATTCCTATGCTATGCAAGCCTTACTTAAGCTCTAAGTTGTATGAGGTGACTGATTTACCCAATTTATGCCCCCTCATTTGGGGTGCTTATGATGTCACTAGGATGATGTGGCCCAAAAGAAGGAGTGAAAAATGATCTAAAACTGATACCCTGTAAGGGGAGGGGATGTGCATGGTAGAAACCAAGGCACATGCAAACAGAGTGGCTACTAACATGTGTTAGTGTAAATAAGAAAAATACACATATTAAATACAATGTGTAATCTAGCAAGAAAGAAGACAATGTAGACCATAAAAAGAGGGTTTCAAACATGGGACATCACTCACAATGTCGCAAAATAGTTAAGGCCGAAGCCAACAAAATCATACAATAAATGAACAAGCAAGACATAAGTAAAATCCTGCAAACAATGACATACAATAAAAAACATTAGCAAGTAAAATATCAGACAACCATGGTGGAAAAAAGTTCATGTAAAGATAAATATTACACATGAAGCACCCATTAGTATGTTAGAAAGATAAAAAGTATGTCAAGACGTGTATATATCGATAGAGTAGTGTACAAGGAAGAATAGGAAGTAGTATAAAATGAAACAATAACACATGTAGTGTATACAAAAGTAGATGCCCCCAGGAGCCTTAGTGGGACTGGTAAGAGGTACAGTGCCAAGCATCCATGTTGCATGTAAGGATCTCTGTAAATTTTGTATTCACAACTAGAGAGCCAGTGAATGCGCATGTGTATATAGAAAATATAATGACATATGAAATATCTTCCTAACATAGTAAGAAAAGTGAAACATGTGAGTATAAGCAAACAAGAACAACCTGCAACCAAGATATGAAGTATGTTGTGAATGAGAAATATGGAATGATATGTAATGTGGGTGTGATAGGAGTAACATTCCCCTTGATTGTATGTGCATGAATTTCTATGAGACTATATTTACTTATAAAATACCCCTTGACAGTCAAGAATGAACCATAGAAGAAGATTGCATCATCGAGAAATTGTTTTAAAATATATGCTAGAAAGATATGATCAATGAAGCATAGACCATAAAGAGCATGAATGAGTGTGGTGAGGTTCATTTCAGATTTAGAACCTCAAAAGTTGAGTATGAACGATGGAAATAGAGTGCATCATAGGGTAGTGTTATGATGAATGTGTGCTATAAAGATTCAATATGAAGCTTAGAGTGTAGATTGTAGTATGGTGTGTGAGAAAAAATTGCTAGAAATATGTACCATAAAGAACAGAGAGTGAAATGTGTAGTGTGTGAGGTTCATGAATGTAGTGAGCCCTATTGGAAGCATAATGGACTGAGAGGGTGGTAAATCAATCCTTACAAAAAAATTTAAATCAGATTTCAAATTTCTTATTCAGAACAAAACCACTTAATTGTCCATTAATGTGTGTGCATAGTCAAATACTATACATGTAATAAACCATGAGAAAGGACATAAGATATAAGTGGGTAACACTCAAGGGGAAGAAAACCCACTGAAAAATTTTCTGATATTACATACAACAAATACTCAAGTGAATATTATACATCACAAGATATTTTTTTAATGAGGAACCAACCCCAAAAGGAGCACCAACCCCTAAATGCTTGTTGATATTACACACAAAAAGATACTTGGATGAATATGACACATCACACAATATTTTTATGAAATATGACCACTAAAAATATTATGATATCACAACTGATAATGATCCAAATATTTATCTCCAAACACCTTTAAACTCTTGCTTAAACCCTAGGTCTTCAAACTTTCATAATCCAGCTATTTCTTCACTTCTCAAGTCTTCAAAATCTTGCACACATGTTTTCCATAAATATTCAACCTATCATACACTTTATATGATATCAATTCATTATTTAACACCTACAAAAATATCTTACCTAGGTCACACTTCTTGCACACACCACACACACAACTCAACTAGCTCTAAAAAGAACCCAAAACAATGCTTTTATAAGCTCCTTCATATTTCAAATTCAAACCAAAACATTTTCCCTAATTTTTTGCTACCAATACATCATAAAAAAATCCAATATAATTTTCATAACAGCTACAATTTACCCATATGGGTCGGCGTAGCAAAACCCCTTCTTCTATGCACCAAAAATCACCAAAACCCATGCATTGGAATGTCAAAATTCTCCTAAAACAAAAAATAATTTTAATTATTATTTTAAATTCATTACACTATTTTAAAATAAAATTTAAACATCATACATGGTCACAATTTTCATCAACCAATCATATCATTTTGTTAAATAGGACCGCTGCTTCTTATACTTCTCAAAACACATGTTTCTAACACCCTTCAGGACCCTAATTCTATCTTTCAGCCTTAATATATCACCAAATCAACTAAAATATGGAATTTTACCACTCAATGTAAATTTAAGAACTTTTATAACAATTCTAAAAAAGTTATAGGTCTTGAAACAACCACTGGTTCAAACTACATCAACTTTTGTCTTCACCAAATCATTCTTCCCAAAAAGTTATTTTCAAAAAGCACCTGGTTAACACCCTTCCTGAAACTTTCAAGACCTATAAATGGACTAATTGGATTCAAAATTAATCCCTTTTCACATTACAAGTTATATAAAGCATCACCCAATCTATCTCATGCTCTAACCAATTCAATTCTTCAGCAAAAGCAATTTTGTCCTTGATAGACAATAATCTTCTCGTTCACAAACTAACCTAGAAACCATATCAAAACTCATCATCATGAATAAATCCTTATATTAATTTAAATGTATCCTATTTATATTTCCAACACAACTTGAATCACCTCCTAATTCCACATGTAGTTCATATTATGTCCATTTTACTAAAGACTACTTTTTCACCTCAAAACTACCTATTATCACCGAATTGCAACACCCTCTTATTTGCACAAGTGTTTGTACTTGAGCTCTTAGTGTGACTAGGTAACATGGGTACTATCTCTAAGATGTGTGACTTGCTAATTGAGATATACCTCCAGAGAAAATTGGTTCTTCTTCCTAATCCTAGTGCAAACTGACTCTACTGAAAGCAAGTGATTAACTACTCATAATCTATCACTTCCAAAAGAACAGGGAGAGAGAAAGAGCATGAAAATATAAAAATATACACTACATATGTGATGCACTAAAATAAGGGTAAGAGAATAATCCCCCAACGTGTGAAAATGGAAGCAAAATGTAGATTAGAAAGGGTGTTAATAGTTCTCCCCAGTCTAATACAAGCACTCACAACAACATTCCATACATACACAATAGCAATAAATCCCTGCAACAGCACAAGGTAGACACAATATATTTTCCACAATATTTAAGAGGCAAGAAGAATGCAAACAAACACAGCAAAGGAAGATACATCCAAAAACTTGCATCTATTGCTTCATTGATATGCACAGTTAGAGCTATTACAAAATAAAGGCTAGGATCACCATACAAGGAATCCACTACAAAGGCCAGCAGCACATTGGTTTCACAAAACTAAACTGATAGAGTTTTTTTTACTCAAACTACTCTCTGTTTACAATGAGCCCAAAACTTAAATTTATATAATTTTGGGAGAGAGAGAGGGGGGGATGCAATTCCCAAAATTCACTTTCCAACCAATTACAAATCATGATAAATGAGTGTAGTTAGTGAATATTGACTTGCAAAATCAACCTCAAGGTGTCACATAACTTACAATAGTGAAAGAATGATTTCCCATGCTCATTGAATGCTCCTCTAACCACTTTCCAATAACCAAACAGAACTGGGCTCATTTTTCTTAAAATTCCCCATATAAACTTCATCAATTTCTACATTTCCAAGGAGACCAATTTTGTGTGATTCCATTGAGAATTTCTCAAGTTATGATCATTTGAGTGACCGCACCTAATTCTAGTTACATAGGCTTTCTTCATGAGACTTGTAATTAATTTATTTGTTGGAAATACATTTTAATATTTCTCCCTTCCTATTCTAATTTCTTCACATCATTAAAATTATTTGCATTTAAATCATGGTAGCCCCCTCTTACATCCCTTTTTTTAAGAGGGGAAAGTTTGAATATTTTAAAGTTTTGAAATGGGCCAGCTTGTCTGAGTTGGCTAATCTAGCTATCCCCTTTACAACCTTACCTTATAGCTCCCATTTACATGTTGACTCGCCACCCTGCTATTCCACATTGGTGCTTATATCGGGCTCACCTTGATGTTTACCCTCATGGGCTTGGTGTTCAATGTGCACATAGGACTCGCTGACTTGCCTCACATTGCCACGAGTCCCCCCATAACTCCATTTCACTGCACAATCCCAATACATTGGTATCTATCTCAGTGATGTTGAGTGTGCCAACTCAACCTATGTTGAATAGACAGTTAACCCATCCAAATGTCAACTCCTCCACTCAACCTACGTTGAATAGACAGTTGACCCATCCAAATGTCAACTCCTCATTATACTTTGGCGAGCTCCTTCATTTGTAATGAGGGTTTGGTTACCCCATGGAGAACTCTCCCTAACATGGCCCAGACCCGATGGTTCTCTTAACTCCAACACACCCACATCCCTACCTTCATGTTTGGGTTGATTGGGTCATCGGGTCATTGACCCCTGCTCTACCTACCTTCCATGTGTTGTGGAAAGTTTCGGCTCATTGAGCCCATTTATCCTGAGGGCCACCCAAGCTCATATTCTCCAATCTACCTATATACAACCCTTTGCAGTGAACTCGGGATTATTTTTCCCATAAAGCCCAACCTCACCTTAGACCACTTGGGCCCCCAATTTCTACCTTTGCCACACAAGTCCTTCCCTACAGCCATTTCAGTCATCTTAAGCCCGCGTGTTCCTTAGGATTTCCGAGCACCCAGTGCATCATTCTTCTACATCGGCCAACATGGACACTCCACATCCCGACTCAATGTTGAGTCTCTCTATACTTCTTCATCATTTTTTCTAAGTTCAGGAAGAGCTCATCATACTTCATTTCTAGGATTCGTTGTGTTCATCACTTGACTTGGCCTTCCTCTTGAGTTCGATCCATATGGTAACCAGTAATGCAATAAGGGAGCTCGGTTGGATTTAATGATAGCTCGGTCCCTACTTAAATGACTTGGCCAATGTCTATAGCTCTATTAAGGGGTTGATACCCTTAACAATTCTACATTAGTGAATCTTGACATCCTTACGGAGCTCAATCCTTAGAGAGTAGCTCGATCCACATTGACCCGATCCAAGAGCTCATTTATATTTGCACCAACTTGAGTTTCAAGAGTAACTCAATTTTATGGAAGATCTTGGTTGACCTTCTATAAGCTCGGGGAGCTAAAGTAACTCGATTTCTTAATAATTAATTAGCTCAGCCACTCATAATCAGTGTAGCTCAATTTGAATCAATGGCCAAAAAATTGGTTGGCTCCCTCTTCCTAAAGCAGCTCGGTTATTCTGAATGGAGCTCGGTTCATATTCTTAGATCACCTAAACAGAGAACCAACTTGATTCCTATATTACTAGTGCTCGATAATGAGGATTAGCTCTCTTAAAACCATCTCATATCACCATAATTTTTAGGCAATTCGATCATTTAAATTCATAGCTTGATGTTTGGTTTTAAAGAACTTAATGAAATCCTTTTTTATCACAACTTGGTGCATGTTAAAAGATCTCGATTCCTTCTTAGAGCTTGGTCATAAAACTAGCTCGATGCAAATAGAGATTAACTTAGTGCATCTTTGTCTTTCCCATCTCAATGCATCAATGTATAATGCAACTTGGTCTCACATCCCTTGAACATTTTATACTATCTCTTGGATCCCTCAGTTGTACTAAGGTTTAGTGGCATGTATGAAAGCATCCTAGAGTTGTGTATTGAGTTTTCCATCCCCTACAAAGTGGGGACCTTGACTGATTGTCACAATGAAAGACTTCCTGTCGTCTAATTTTTCCACGGTAGCAAAATTGGATAACAATTGGTGACTCACGAGGCCATTTTACTATTAAATGGAGCCTGACAAGTGGTCTCTAGCTATACATTGGGTATGGAGTCTGTGTGATCAACATGAACTGGTCCAAACCTTGGAACCTTGACATTGGAAGACCTAAGATGTTAATCTATGCACTTGTAACTGCCTTCCGCTGCTCGTACTCTCATCTTCATAAGAAAATATTGAAATTTGTTTTGTGAGAGTATAAAATTGTTTTGAAACTTGAATTTCACCTTTTCCTAACGACTGTGATCCTTAAGGCTGAATGATGAACACTGATAGAAACCTATAACTGTTGCCTTAAGGCTGATCTTATTATCAAATTGAAGCATGCTGCAAAATTTGAGTGAAACCTGTTAACTTGGACATCATGGGACTCTATTAAGTTTTGATTTTATTTCTTCTTTTGAGAGTTCCAATTCCAAGCATGTTGACTTGTGTACTTTACTGAGGGCTAGAGCTGATTTTTGACTTGGGCCACCGGCTGGTATTTATTTGCTTACATGGGCATAGGGATATTTTTGCAGTATTCCTTAGAGAGGATCATCAAGATCACCTCCTTGATTTATTTTAGTTGCTCTACATTTGTTTTGATTTGAATTTTTCAATTGTTGCAAGCATCTATGAGCTTCCTTACTACAACTTCTTTTCTCCTTAAACATGATGAGTTGTATACAAAGCATACACTAGAAGTAATAGGACATATGCTTAAGGAAATTAGGGAAATTAAAACCTATTATAACAACAAAAATGTGCACAATCACTTGAGGGAATTGAAAATATTAGATTAATATGTACAAGGGTGAGAAATTCTTCCTTCTAGTAGCAATGTTTGAGATAGATTCCATTGATTGGAATCTGTAATTCTTCACCATCCAACTTAGCCATCTGAAAGGCATTGATAATTTTTCATTCAGTGATCATATATGGACCATTCCATATTGCATCAGACTTGGAATGTTTTCCTAGTTTTATGCGATTAGCATCCCACTTCAACACTAAGTCTCCTACTTTGATTGTTCTGGCTTTAGCTTTCTTGTCAAATCTTCTTTTGATCAGTACTTCATCTTTCTCTATGGTTTGCATTACATTCTTCCTTGTTTCTTCTAGTTCCATCAGTTCTACATACCTGATTTCCATGGTTTCAAACTCATCTAATTCTAGCTGCTTTATAAGCTCCAATGCTCGCAATTCAAGTGATATAGGTAGCACTTCTTCCTTTCCGTATACAAGCTTATATGTAGAGCTACATGTTGACCTTTTAGGTGTTATTTTATCATCCCACAAGGCTGATTTGAGATTCGTGTGCTAGGTTATCTAATTTGCATCAAGATTTCTTCTAATTATTCTCAGCAAGTTCTTGTTTATGGACTCTGCTTGACCATTACCCTAGGGGTAATAATTTGAATAAGTGTTAAGGTAGATACCATTCTTGACAACCCATTTAGTGATTTTAATGCCAATAAATTCCAATGCATTATCTGATATGACAGTGGAAGGGACTTCAAACCTCATCACTATCCCTTTATAGAAATCCAAGATGTTAGATTCATTTGTCTCCTTGAGTTCCACTGCTTCAGTCCACTTGGTGAAATATTCTCTTACCGTAAGTATCCATTTATGGCCTTGGCTTGAGTTCGGATTGATAACTACAATGAAGTCCAATCCCCATTGCATGAATGGTTGGTATACTAAAATTGGATGAAGGGGAAGTGCTACTAGCCTTTCCTTCCCTATGAAGAATGCACATTTTCTGCATTTCTTTATCCATGAGTAGTAATCACTGAACATTGTAGGCCAATAGTAACCATCCTTCATGATTTTGAGAGTTGTTACTCATGGAGTGAAGTGTTCTCCCACTTCTCTATCATAGGACTCATGCAATACCTTCTCGACCTGATTGGTTGGGACACACCTCAATAACAACCCGTTCACATCCTTCTTGAATAATATGTCATCAATTATCACATACGGAATGGATTGTAATCTGAAATATATTCTTTTAGCTTTGCTCCATTCTGGAGGGCACAAACATGTTTGGAAATAATGCACCATGTCTTGATTCCAACATGGAATGGGTGTATCATTAGCTGGCTATTCTTGATCATTCTATAACACCAAAAAAGCCTCTTCTTCACCTTCTAACTTAGCATGTTGTTTGGAATCTAGTTATTCACACAAACCTTTTCCATGAACCAGCTTAGTCGCCTTGATTTCAATGTCATAATCCATCACACAAGTGATCCAATCTACCCTCTTCTCATTCAAATACTTGTTTAGGAGAAAATCCTTGACCCCGACATGAGATACCAGTAATTGGATCTTGTTGTTTGAGACCAAGTGTCTAAAAATTTTCAAACTCCTAATAATAGCAAGAACATGCTTTTCAATGAAATAATACCCTACTTCATAATCTTCCAAGCTCTGGCTAAAGAATGTTATATGCTTCTCCAAAATTTCTTTATTTAGATGTACCAAGATAGTTGAGATTATATCTGAACCTCCAAAAGCATATAGCTTGAAGTCCTTGGAGAAATATGGGTTGATAAGAGTTGGGGCTTGTGATATTGCATGCTTGATAGCATCAAAACTCTCTCTACCTTCTGATGTCTAGTTTAATGCAGGACTCTTCTTCAACATCATTGTTAATGGATTCACAAGAGTGGAAAAATCATGCACAAATCTATGGACAAAGTTTATCCTTCCCAAGAAGCTTTGGAGAGATTTCTTGTTACTTGAAAATGGAAAATTTCAGATGGCTTCAACTCTCTTAGGATCAATTATCAATCCTTCCTTTGAAACAATATGTCCTAGAAATTATCCTTCATGTGCCAAAAATACACACTTTTTTGGATTCAAAGAAACTTTGAATCTTCTACACCTTTGAAACACTCTCTTGAGGTGAAATAGATGGTTTACTGCATTCTTTGAGAAGATGGTGATATCATAGAGATAAATGAGCACTATCTGGTTGATTAGCCCCTTGAATTCCATATCCATTGCTCGTTGAAATGTTGCTCTGGAATTTGATAGTCCAAATGGCATATTCTTGTAAGCATATGTTCCCCACTTTGTGGTGAAGGTTGTCTTGAACTTATCTTCTTCCTTTACTATGATCTGATTATATCCTAAGTAGCCGTATAGCAAATATAACCTTTCCAAACCAGCTACAACCTACAGGATTTTCTCCATTGATGGAAGTAGATAATGATATTTGAAAGAAGCTCTATTCAAATCATAGAAGTCCATGCGTAGTCTGATTTCTCCATTTCACTTTCTCACCAGCACCAAATTTGTAACCCAACTTGAATATTTGATAGGAAAGATGATGTTAGCTTCAATTATCTTATTCAACTCTTTTCTCATGAGAGGTTCAATGTGAGGATTCATCGGCCTTTGCTTTTGTCTGATAGGATTGGATTCCAGAACTATCTCACTAGTATGTTATGCTAAATTTGGATTGAAACCTCTTAAATCCTTATAAGTCTAGGAAAATACATTAGGAAACTCCTGGAAAATTTGAACAAAATCTTGTTGAGTACTTACTTTACCAATCTACAACATATTTCCTTCACCTATTGAAATAGGCTCTGAATCTTCACCCTTCACCTGAATGTTTTCCTTCTCTTTCTGGAACTGATCATTAGGATTGAAGAAAGATTCCAAAGTCACAAGGCCCTTAGGTAATTTGTTAGTTCTCATCTATACCACTTGGTTGCCATATTTTTTCTCCAACTTATCTTGGTTTGTAGCAAAGAACTTAACCTTACCTTGTTATCATCGTTAGCATCCATCTTAGTAATGCTAGGGAGGGGTGCATTCTCTTCATCCAATAAATAGACCCCTAATTTAGATTCTTCCATTTCCTTATAAGGGTCAAAATCATGTGTTTTGTTGGCCAAATTATCCATAGTTAAGTCTGGTATTCTTCTCACTTTTGTATCCACTTCATAAGTGCTTGGGAAATCTTCTTGATCGAATGTTGAACAATTTGCATTGATTGGATTTGGTGTATGAGGCTCAATGTGGAAATTTGTAATTGGTTAAGACCTGATTGTAGCCTTAGCTTTATACCTTGTTCTGAATAACATGTGTGACCAATCAGTAGACAAATAACCTCAAATTTTAGAGGTGAATTCTCTTGAAAAACATAATGCAAAGAGTGGTCGTAAGTCTATAACTGATAGATCTTGCAAGATGGTCACATTGTTACATGCATGCAATGTGAGGCTCAATCCTTTGATTACAGAAACTGTTGTTACTGATGTCATGTCCAATTGCACTACACCTCTAGAAAAGACTTCATATTGAAGACCCATCTGATCAACTATTTATTTTGGCATGATAGAGTTGTTTGCTTCTGAATCAATCATGTAATTGTGTACAAGATTGTTTCCAATGATCAAATATATATAAAATGGAGGAGGCTTCATGTTTTTACCTTTTTTACCTTCTTGATTGCTTTCCTAGTAAGCTATGTTTGTGAGTACCATCTCTTGATCTTTGGATGATTGATTTGACATGGACTAATTTCCCATGAAAGCTTCCAATAGATCTCTTTGGCTTGGGATAGCTAACGACTACCACATTGAAATTTTCACATTAATTTTCTTCATTTTCTCAAAAATATTAAACGTGGATGAGATATATTTATGTTTCCCTTTACCTTACACAGTCTTCTCTTGCACATGGGTTGTTACAACCAGTAATTGAGCTGGTCTAGAAAGTGGTTTGGACTGAATTTGCACATTCGGGACTGCATTTTGACTTCTAACACCTTGTGGAGTGATAGAGGCTTGTGAATCATTTGAATTAGATGATTTTCCCTCTCTAATAATCCTCTTCTTAGATCATGTATTGGCTGCCATACTTTGGGAAGGGACCTAATTTTTACAACAAAAATCTTCAACTTGTTAATTGACAAGTGTGGTCTCATTAAAAGGTGCCTCTTGGGTGGCTTCCTACTGCTGATAATCTTAACAAATTAATGAAATGGATAAGGGTTGAAGGCCAAGGAGGAATACCTATTTTTGATGTCAATTAAAGTTATTGCAGGCATTCTAATTTTCTAATCCAAGTTGACTGTAAGAGCTCCCTTTTGGCTAGGAGGAACTACCTGTAAATGCAAAACAATACCACCATATAGAGTTAAACAAAACAATGAGTGGACTACCTAGCAAAAGCTAGATCTAGGAAGCGTGATGCTTCTTGAACAGGTTGTCAATCCACTTTTATATAATAATATTAATTCTATTCAAAATATACATGAAATAAAGATCCTATTGTAATTGAAACGATTTAGGTATCTCGTACAAAATAATAAGAAAGGTTGTTCAAAATATTGTTTGAGGTCAAAACGGGTCAGGTGATGGGCTAGTATTGGGTTGCAAGTCTGGTACAGGCTCTGGATAGGGTCTGGTAAAGGTTGTAATTGATTGTGGCTTATTGGGAAATAGGTATTAGCTCATTGGCCTAAGCTATCTTGGCAGACATAGTAACTGATGTCGACTGTGTGACCAATGCCGGTTAGGTAGAATGACCGACGTCGGTTGGCTAACTGGCATCGGTAGGGGCAATTAGTAAAAGGAACTTAAAACTTGTTTTTTAGACTCTCTGTGATTACACAAAGGTTGGAAATGGTGAGGGTAATGTCGAAAATGGACTTGGAGGTTTAGAGACAATTAAAGGTGGATAAAACTAGGTGAAAGGGTCAGGTATGGTAAGGTGATAGGTTGGTAGGAGGAAGGGAGTGTACAGATGTGGAGAAAGATAAATTACTGAGATGAATAATAAATCTTACTGGAATAAAATAGAAATAAATGAAGAGATGTTAGGTACTTACTAAAGAGTAGGTTT
The DNA here is from genome assembly GCA_019776745.2 of Taxus chinensis. Taxonomy (NCBI): domain Eukaryota; kingdom Viridiplantae; phylum Streptophyta; class Pinopsida; order Cupressales; family Taxaceae; genus Taxus; species Taxus chinensis. Next base: position 416,872,102 of record CM034154.1, read on the forward strand.
GGAGAATGCAGGTGATGAGGACGGTGATGGCAGAGATCCAGAGAGAAGAGATGTTGTGTTAGTGCCATGAAAGTTCAAACCTCTGTGCTTCTCTGTGTGAATCCGTGATTGTGAAGAAGATGATGAATGCCAATGGTTGTTGGTAGTGCTCCCGTATATTTTCCTTTACCTGAGTGCTTCAGAAATTTTGAGTGCTCCAAGTCTCTGTTCATATGAGATCCTGAATCAAATGACCAACCTAGGAAAAGGCTTTTGGAAATGTATTTAACCTAACCGGTGATGGTTAGGTGACTGGCGTCGGTTGAGATATAACCGACGTCGGTCAAGGCGGGAATATCTAGGTTGGCCAAAAATAGCCTGATTGTTGTTATTTTTGGCGTGGTCTCCAATCTTCGTCTGAGTCTTGAGTGATAGATCATGGAAGGATGAGTAAGATTCCTTTTTAGGTTTGTTAATAGGAGTTAAGTCTAGGTTTAGACTAAGTCCTAGTTGGTTAGGATAGGCTTAGACTTGGTCTTAGGTCATTAATGAGGTTTGAGTGGGTCATTTGAGTGAGGTGGCTAGGTGAGTTGGTTGGGTGAGGTGGTTAAGTGAGGATATTAATTAATTTAATTAAGATAATTAATTCAATTAACATGTGCACTAGGGGATATGAATGGGTAGGATATGGTTAATTTAATTGACGGGGTTTTAATGGAAGTATGACCCAATTTTGGTGTCTACATTTTCCCCTTTTTGTCACGTAGCTTGTATTGGTAAGCAATGCTAACAAAAATAGGAAGTGGTTGCCCCAAATATAGGTGAGAGTGAGGTTTCCCCAAGTTTGGGTGGAGGTGATCCCCCTCAAACTAGGAACTGATGAGGTGTGAGATGGAATCGGTGAGTGGTTTGATAAATGTGTAAGTGATGAAAGTGAAGGTAGGTGAGTTGTAGGTAAGGGTATGGGCACTTTGGGTAATGGGTAAGGGTCAAATTGGGTAATGGGTAATGGGAAAGGGTCATATCGGGTAATGGGTAATGACAATCAAACACACACACATGTATAGATTGCGACACAGTACCAGGTTGAAGAGTGTGCAAACTCTACATCATCCAAGGTTGATAGGTTTATCCAAACAAGGTTGAAGTGATTCAGGTATCCAGGGTACAAGATATGGTCTAGAAACACAACTTAGGTTAGGTGCAGGAACGTTTAGGTATGATCTGGTACACCAAAGGTTTGGTTGGGATAAATGACAAAACAATAGGCAAGGTAAGGTCATTAGGCTAAAACAACATAGGTAACAACATCGCAAGGTATAATGAGTACACAAGTTCAAGTCAAGGTATATAGGTCATGGCATGGGTAAGGCCAAGGTATAGGTAAAATAACAAGTCCCTAAACACAATTAAGGAAATGTATGGGTAATTTAGGCTTGTGGGTAGGGTGTAATAAGTGTTGGTAAGGCCAAAAGGTATGTGGCAGTAATGAGTTTAGGTCAAAATGGGAAAAATGTAGAGGAAATGGTACTGGCAGGTGACTAATGTTGGTTATAAGGTAACCAACATCAGTTTTGGGTGACCGACACTGGTCATGTCGGGTTAGGGTTATAAGGTTGAAATTCTATATTTTACGGAATCATTGTTGTCTTTTGACTTTGAGAAAATGACAGAGCTGAGTGACTTGTGCATTTTTCTTGGAGAAAAAGACAAGGCATTGTACCTAGCTGAGGTGGAGGTTACTAAGTGGTGAGAGGAGCTAGGTAGATGGGTCCATGAGAGTGGTTGGAGATGTGTGATTGGTGGAGAGATTTGAGGTAGATTTTGGCATGGCAGAGGTGGGAGAGGGTTCGGGTGGACCACCAACACAGTGGCCAGATGTGCCACCATGTAGACGCCATCGAGATGAGGTAGGAGGCGATCCAAACCCGTTATTTGATTAAAGATGGTATTGGTGAAATTATTTTGGTTGTAAATTTGGGTGGGTTTTTAATTTTGAATTTGTGGGTGAAAAAATTAATGAAATCAGGGGGAAAAAGGTCAATATAGGCTAAGTAGGGTGAGAAATAAATGTGGGGTAGATGTGGGTGGGATTAAGTAGGTTTGTAAGTTGTTTTTACCAATTTTTAAGAAATGGGGGAGGGGGTTTTCATTTTGGTTGTCGCAATAGAGACCGACATCGGTCTAGGTTTAGCCGATGTCGATTGGCTTTGGCCGGCATTGGTCAGGACTGAGGTGACTGACACCGGTTAAATGGAACCGATGTCGGTCAAGAAAAACTAGTGATGGTCAAGGAGACCAACGTCGGTTAGGGTGAAGGAGGAATAGGGGTAAGAAGGGCTAGGTATGAAAGGAAAATAGGTGGGAAGGGGTAAATGAAGATTGTTGTTAGGGGATATGAGGGTAAAATAGGAGTTTGACTGATATGGGATAGGTAAGTAGGTTCAATAATGTTAAGATAATGGGTCATGATTGTAAAGGGTAGTAGGCTTGTAAGTGAATTAGGTAAATGGGGTAGGCATGATTGGTGTGGTTGGGTATGGTTTTGGGGTTAATAGGTAATTGGAAGGTAATTAGGTCTTAACAATGTTGTTTTTATTGGATACAGGCTAGGGACCAACTATAGATGTGAGACAAAGTACCACCTCTATTGGTAGCGATGTGGTCTAGTGTGACTATGGAGGAGTGGGAGCATATGACTGATGTTGGACTGATTGGGATCCAATGCTATAGTTGTATAGCCTGAGATCCTAGTCTTGATGGTCGCACTCATTGATAGATGGGATTCAATGACCAACACTTTTCATTTACCGATGGGTGAGATTACTGTCACCCTAGAGGATGTATACAGGATCTTGCGGCTACCGATTGTTGGTGAGCGAGTGTATTCTATTTCTTTAGAGGCATCAGTGGAGCCTATAGTGGCTGTGTTTGGGGAGGTGATGGGTGAGCTGAGGTACCATAGCGTGAGCCTTAGCTATGGAGACATGTATGTGACCCATCCTTAGGAGACGAGGTTGGTTGTTTTGATGATGGAGGTGGTATGTTGTTTTTCCTTACCAAATGTTGAGGGTGGGAGATTCCCACAAGCATTGATGGGAGTGCTCCAGGATATAATGGAGGAGTGGATCTGTTTTGCATGGGCACCTGCATTCCTGGTGCAACTATATAGGGAGTTGTGGGCCTATGGGAGATTGTGGCGGTTTAGTTTGTGTTGCACCTTTCTTCTACATTATTGGGCATACGAGCACATCGTATGTGTACATCTAGTTGGTTTTCCCTGACATGATTGGTTCAGGGGTGGCTTGGTCAGAGTTGGATATAGACGGTGGGTACCAGTTGGTGGGCAGCACAGAGTGGCTAGGGCCACACATGATGTTTCATATTACAAGTGGTTGCTGGAGGGACTTTCAGGAGTTGATATTGTTTGGAGGCCATATGTTGGCTATCCCTCATTTAGGGACATGGTGGAGGAGTTAGAGGAGTTACAGTTATTGAGGTGGATTTAGGGGCATCATGCTGGTGAGCACGAGATGATACCTGTTGACAGGGTCAGATGAAAGTTTGGGCTACCACAGGATGTGCCTCCACCTTTCCCACAGTACAGGAGAGATGATGTGGAGAGACCTATGTCTCCACCATGACCGAGTGTGCCGATGGGAAGGAGGAGTAGGCGGTGGATAGGTGGATCGATGATGCTGGGGTCAACTGATAGATATAGGTAGTGGTGGGTGGCACAACTACATGTGGCACCACTGAGGCAAGGGAAGCCAAGACTTAGCCACCATCATAGTGTAAAGGGATACCTTACAGGGTCAGGTGGGTGCCCTTCAAGCCCAGATTATAGCTTTATAGGGGAATCTTACTGGGTCAGAGGCACAGGTTGCCATTTTACAGGCTCAGGTGGTGGCCTTACAGGCACAGGTAGCATAGGGACCACACCCACACAGGGTGGAGATGGAGATGGGGGATAGGTAGCCACCTTACAGGTGTAGGTATAGGTTTATAGGGCCAGTTGGCCACTACAAAGGCTCAGGTTGTGGCCTTACAGGCCTAGGTTACAATGAAGGCACCTCCACAGACTCAGGGATAGGGTCCCACACTACAGGCAGTTATGGCAGGACAGGGTCCCATGGTACAGGGAGGAGGAAAAGGCCCACGGGTACAGGGTTGAGGCCAGTGTTAGCAGGTTCAGAGCTCACAAGGTTTTGTGAGACCTATGGCACCACCTCAGATGGTGTCGATGGCATGAGGTTCAATGATACCTTGAATGAGGCGCGGTATTACCAGGATCATCTAACAACCGTCAGGATAGATGTCCCCTCCTATGCTGAGTACAGGGCACAACAGGCAATGAGTGAGAGGACTAGATCCCACACTCATAGTTCTGAGAGCACAGGGGGCCACGAGCCCAGAGGTAGGGTCAGGGTGAGGCTATGAGTTCACGGAGGCCATTCCCAGATGATGGGTAGACAAATATTAGACCGAGACCCATGCTAGGTGGAGAGATGTTGGCAGGTCTTCAGGATGGAGGAGAGGAGGAGGAGATAGATGAGACAGGTATGGATATCAGGTGGGGTGATGATTAGTCACCTGATATGATTGGTGTATTGATTTTTGGTATATACCAGCCTACATGTCGTTGATAGTGAGGATGTATATGAGGGTTTTGAGATTTTGATTTTATACCGGCCTGCGTGCCAAAGATAGTGAGGATGTATATGAGAGTTTTGAGATACTGAAGTATTTATTTGTATCAGTGTACATTTGTATTGATACACAGACTTTCTCATTGTTATAGATGATGATATTTATGGTATGGATGTTGTACCTGTGTTTTGAATTTTCATTGTTATTGTGTATGTGATGGAAACTAGGTGAATTAGGCATGATTGAGTCGAGGTCATGTAGGCATGATGGAGTAAGGTATAGGCATGTTTGAGTTAGGTCAGTTAGGCATGGTGGAGTTAGGTATAGGCATGATTGAGTTGAGGTCAGTTAGGTTTAGGCAGTTGAGTTTGTAGTTAGGCCAAGTTTAGGTAATTAGGCATGTTGAGTTTAGGTCATTTAGGCATGGTTGAGTCTAGGTCATTTAGGCATGGTTGAGTCTAGGTCAGTTGGGCATGGTGGAGTTTAGGTGATTTAGGCATTATTAATTCAAGATCAGTTAGGCATGGTGGAGTTAGGTTTTTGGTTTTGATTTAATTTCCAAATTATTGGTAACATGGAAAAATAAATGATGATGAATATGTATGTTATGGTGTAAATTTCCAAAATAATATTATGAAATGAATATGATTAATGTATGATGTTGTAAGAAATAGGTAAGTATACATGTTATATACTTGTATGTTTGTTTAATTTCCAAGTAATGTAGAAGATGGAAACTAACTAATGGTAGAATGTAAATAAAAAAGTGGGGGAAAATTGGTTAGGGTAAAGAATGGCCGAGCTAACCTCCAAGGGCCCCATGCCCTCGGAGTGCTACCTACATAGCCCCGACAAAAAGGGGCCTCAGGCCGATGTAGTTCTCCCATAAGCTAGGGAAGAATATGATGAGGTAGAGGAATGGGTTGGTAGGTTTTAGGCATGGTTGAGTCTAGGTCGATTTAGGTATGGTTGAGTTTAGGTCACTTAGGCATGATTGAGTCTAGGTCATGAAGGCAAGGGTGAATTGAGGTCATTGAGGTGTGGTTAAATTGAGGTGTTGAAGGCTTGGTCCTGTATAGGATAATCAATGAGTAATGAAAAAGGTGAAGGGTAAGAGGTGACCAAAAGAGCTGCCTAATTGATAAGAACCAAAATGATATTTTCATACCTAAGATGGGACTTATGAATGTAAGACCCTAAAGGTGTTTGCATGATTGACTATTCTAAGGTGAAGAAAGTCACATGATCATGAAATGTCACATTTGCGGCACATCCCTTGAGCGGGTGGGAAATTAGGGTGAAAAGGTGATAAGGTGAAAGCAGGTTGGTTTTAGCGTAACCTAGTGTGAGACAGCATGCCGACTTGGCAAGAGACCCAAGATCACAATAGGCAAGTCCATGATGAAAAAGTTAATCTTTTTCTTTTTCTTTTGCTTTTGTTTTTATAGACTGATCGATGCAGGAAGTCTATGTGGGATGAGTATATTTTCTCCTTGAGGTCTTCATGAATTTGATCGATGCAGGAAGCTTCAAAATATTTTTATTTTAGTTTTTGTAAGAATAGTCTTCTTTTGATGATAGACTAAGTACAATATAGTTGGTTTCGTATAGTTTTCCTTCGAGGGAGCAGTCTATTTATAGCAGTGAGATAGAAAGCGTAGATGTCCTTTTTGAGGGAGTCATCTTTTTGCTGGAAGTTTGACTCAAGGAGTTGAATCCCATTTTACTTTTGAAATTGTTTTTCTTTTGGACTTTTAAGTCATGGACAAGACTATAGAGAAAAATAGGCTCTTGTTTTTGAAGACAAAACTATAGCACACAGAGGTTAACTGTGATAGAGAGGTTTTAAGTGATGAATGACCATGGGATTCCATCTTGAAAAAGATGAAAAGTATCCATGAGAATCATGCCATGAGTAGAGCCGTGGTACTCATATTGAAGACAAGGTTGAAAGGTAATGGGTAATCACATGATCTTGGTTTAGTCGTTGATCCTTAAAATAGGTAGAATGGAAGGTGAATGGTGCTCAAGGGATGGGCGTTGAATAGACAAGAGGTGATATAGGACTTAATTCAATAGTAGAATGGTCGAAGATGCAAGGCATTGAGGGGTTTAGGTTTGGGTTTACCTTCGAGTGAAGACAAATGATAAGCACTTGATCCATAGGTATGAGTAACGATATAAGGTCCAAGCCAATTAGGAGAAAATTTTCCCTGTTTACTTTTTTCCTCTTTTGTTACATGTTGATTTTCTTTCAGGATGAGGTCACCAACTTGGAAGGTTTGTTCATGGACACATTTTATCATAGGCATGTTTGATACATTTTTGGTAGATTTGAAGGTGATCAAGAGCATTAAGACGATGTTCATCTAATAACTCGAGTTGTGCCAAATGGTCTTGGTGAAAGTCATCATTGTTGAGCATCTCTTTGAGTGAGATATGAAGAGATGGAATATGGACTTCAAGAGGTAGGACAACCTCTGTACCATAGACCAGAGAGAAAGGTGTAGCCACAGTTGAGGTACGAATACTAGTATGGTAAGCCCATAAGGAAAAAGGAATGTGGATGTGCCAATCCTTTCCAGTATCATCCACAACTTTCATAAGAATTTTGTTTAAGGTTTTATTGGTTGATTCAGCTTGGCCATTTGTTTGAGGGTAGTAGGGTGAAGAAAAACTGAGTTGAATGCCAAAGGCATCACAAAGCTTCCGTAGGGTTTTGTTTTTGAACTGTTTTCCATTATCAGTGATGAGACGATGGGGAACACCAAAGTGACAAATGATGTGATGATTGATGAATTCACATATTTTCTTGGATTTTTTTTGAAATAAGAGGTATGGATTCTACTCATTTAGTGTAGTATTCAGTAGTGGTAATAATCCATTGATGGCATTGTGAAGAATGGGGATTGATTTCTCCAACAAGATCCAAACCCCATTGAGAGAAAGGCCAAAGGTCTCGTGTGACCTGTAAGGTGTGACTAGGTGTGTGATGAAGATTAGCATGTTGCTGGCACTTCACACAACATTTGACATAATCACAACAATCATGGTTTAAGGTTGGCCAATAATAGCCTAGGTGGAGAATGTGTTTAGCGATAGCTAAACCACTGAAGTGACCTCCACAAATTCCATCATGAACTTCCTTGATGGTGTAAGGAACTTCAGAACTGGTAAGGCATCGTAAGAGGATACCTGTCAAAGCCATGTTTATAAAGAAGACCACCCATGATGACATAGCGAGAGACACTTTTGAGAAAGGCTCGTTGGCCATTGTGAGTAAGGTCTGGAGGTAGAATTGAAAGGGAAAGGTAGTCAACAAACTTCTTATACCAAAGGTCACGTGGGTCAAGTTGAATGGTTCTGATGAGGTTGATGTCTCAAAATAGATAGGAAGGTGATTGCAGCCTTTGTACTGTGACAAATATTTTTGAGTTGGAGGGTGAAGCGGGTATCTGAGAAGCAAGGTAGGCCATGGTATCCACAAATTTGTTAGTGGAACATGGAGTGGTTTGAAGTTCATAACGGTCAAAGGTAGTCAAAAGTATGTCTACATGATGCTTATACTTTTGAAGTATTTATTTATGACATTGGTATATACCATTGACTTGATTTACAACCAGTTGAGAGTTTCCAAAGATATTAATTGATTTGACTTCTAAGGTGATGGTGGTTTGAAGGCCTAATACGAGTGCTTCATATTTGGTGATATTGTTAGTACATTCAAAATCTAGTTTGAAAGATAACGACATAGGCTCACCATCGAGAGGAATGAGGATAACTCCAGCACCACCCCCACGCTGACATTTGGAACCATCAAAGAATAAGGTCATGTGGTAAATGGTATCATCCAAAGAGAGGGTAGCAATGGATTCATCTGGGAAATCAAAGTTAGAGGACTGATCTCTGGAGAGAGGTGTGCATCTACAAGTTGGTCAGTGATAGTTTGGCCTTTGATAGATTTTTGATGAGTGACTTTAAGGTTTAGGTTTGTAAGAAGCATGAGCCAACGTGTACACATTGATGTTGGTAGGGCTTGGCGTACATGTAATGTAAGGGGTCTGTATTGGTGACAACAAAGGTTTTGTGGTTAAGTAGGTAATGGTGAAGTTTAGTAGCGACAAAAACTAAGGCTAAGAAGAGTTTTTTGGTGTGGGTGTATCGGGTTTCATAATCCAAAAGCATACAACTTATATAATAAACCACTTGCTCCCTGTGTTGCTCATCATGATGAGCGAGCATGGCTCCCAAGGAATGATCCGTAGCAGAAATGTAAAGGTAAAATGGTTGGTCATCCTTAGGAGGAATGAGTACAGGTGGTTGGAGGAGGTATTGTTTTAAGGCCTCAAAGGCTTTGTGGCATTCATCATCCCATTTGAAGGAGATGTCCTTTTTTAGGAGATGATGAAAGGGGTGGCAGCGGTCGGAAAGCTGTGAAATAAAATGATGAATAGACTACAACTTTCCTTGCAAACTACGCAGTTGGTGAAGGTTAGTAGGTGGAGGAATTTTGAGAATAGCCTTGATTTTAGTGGGATCAAATTCTATGCCACACAAAGAAATGATAAAACCAAGGATTTTTCCTGAGAGGATAGTGAAGACACACTTCTTAGGTTGAAGGTGAACACAATACTTGATGAGACGGTAAAAAATGACCTTAAGGACTGTAAGGTGTTCGGCTCGATGTTTGGATTTGGCAAGAAGGTCGTCTACATAATCTTCCAATATGTGATGCATGATGTCATGAAAGATATAAGTCATAGCCCACTGATATGTAGCACCAACATTTTTAAGGCCAAAGGGCATGACTCGATAGCAGAAGGTCCCCCAAGGAGTGATGAAGGTGGTTTTGTGTTGATCTTCTAGGGTGAGTAATATTTGGTTATAACCTGAGAATCCGTCCATGAGTGATAACATCTCATGGCCGTTGGTGAGATCAACTAGTTGGTCTATACTAGGTAGAGGAAAGTCATCTTTAGGGTAGGCTAAATTAAGGTCATGGAAATCCATGCATATGCGGAGTCCTCCTGTCACTTTTGTGACAGGAATGATGTTAGAGATCCATTGGGGATAATCAATGGGTAGGATGAAGGAAACTGAGAGAAGGTGTTGAAGTTCTTCTTTGACAAGAAGGGCAATGCGAGGATGCATTTTTCACAGCTTCTGTTTTATGGGTTTGGCTTCAGGAATAGTTACGATATTGTGGACCACAATGTTTGGGTCAATACCAGGCATATCAGCATAGGACCAAGCAAAAGCATTGCTATGATCTCAGAGGAATGAGGTAAAAGCTTCTTGTTCGGAAGCATCTAAAGATTGGCCTATCTTTAGAATGTGTGGGTCATCCTGAGTGTTAATATTGATTTTGATGGTTGATTCATTTAACATGGTTTGCATCTCAGAAGGCAATGACTGATGAATATAAGAATCTTCTGCACCAAGGTAGGTGAGAATAGACTCATCATCCTGACATTGAACGATGTTAATAGAAGGTGTATCGTCATCGATCATGTTAGGATACATGAAGGGAAGGGAAGAGGGAGCCTCACCATCACATGGATAAGTTAGAGGTCTAGGGAAATGGGGTTTACGAAAAAAAAAAGTTAGGAGGAATGGATTATGGATCCATAGACTCCGTTGGTGAAGGTGGTGAAGTTAGTAGATGGGGTGAATAATGTTTGTCGTCCTCAATGAGTTCGACACAGGATTTCTTGAAAGATGGTTTAGAAAAGCCAATACCACTGCAGATGTTGTGTTTACATGTGGTACACAAGATGACAGTATGGCGGACCTATTCATAGAACCCAAAGCCAAAGCCTTTCCATGCACAATGATGGAGGAAAGTGTGGGAAAAGTGGCGGTTAGTGAGGGATTGAAGGTCAGAAGAAAATGGTCACATTTGGGAAGGTGGCCCAGGTGAATAGGTAGAAGTATCAAGTCCCCCATAGGTTAATTCTATATGAAGTTGAGGAGGACCATAAGGGAAAACCTCGCCTACGCAGTGATCATAGTGAGGATGTTGGTGAAGGTTACCATACTCTTGAGGAGTAAGGAATGTGTCAATGTTGTACAGGTGGTACTCCCCCAGAGTGAGATGTTGAAAAACACCTTCTAAGGGATCGGTAGTTGGTATATGGGTAGCGGGAATAGATGAATCACTAGGCGAATGGGAAGAAGAAGCATTGGTCGATTGAGAAGTAGATATGTTAGTGGATGGTTCAGCTGTAAAGGCTAACAGAAGAGGGAATAGAGGAGGTAGGTTTGAAAAAGGAATTAGCAACATCGGTGGATGGGTTGTGGGTGAAGGGGAAGTGGCAAAATTGGTAGATGCCTTAACTGGTACAAGGACATCATTAGGTCAGTACAACATGTTACATGTTTTGAATGGTGAAGGGTCAGTGGGGATGGTATAGTTATGTCCTTCATGTTCAAATTTTACACAATGATGTAAGGTTGAAGGAACACAACCCATGACGCAGATCCAAGGTCGGCCAAGCAACAGGTTGTACTAGAACTCCCCCTCTAAGACATAGAATAGTTCTAGAATGGTATGGGGGCCCACACGAATGTGGAGGATGATGGTGCTGAGAGTGGAAGTGATGGCATCATTGAATGAATGCAACATAACTGGGTTATTATGCATGCAATTTGAAGGGATGCACATTTGATTGTATGTGTGGGAGGAGATGATGTTGATGTTGGCACCGCCATCGATCATAATGTGTCGAACACATATATTATCAATATAAATGGAGATGAAAAGGGTGGGATCAAGATCATCTGATTGGAGAGGTATAATCTTGTCGTCATAGAAACTAAGGACATCTACTTAGTGATTAGTGGTAGGTGTAGAGGAAGGGGATGAATTGGTGAGAGAAGCTACATGGTGAGGGGTGAGAATGGAGGCCACAGTGTATCGGTCGTTAGGTAAAACCTCGATGGATTGTAGAACCTCCATGAGGGCCTGTCGATGGGATTCAGAAGTTTGAACGAGGTCATACAAAGACATTTTTAGAGGGGATTGGTGTAATTGTTTTATCATTGTATGATGGGTGACCCCATCAGAAATAGGATATGTGGGTCCCCGAATGGTGATTTTTGGTGCAGGTGCAGATGGTATGTTGGGCACAGGATTGCTAGATGGGCTAGTTTCTTTCTCCTTTCCTTTTTCTTTCTGGGCATGAGTGGAAACTTGGATCATGTTAATTTGAGGAAGAGAGGTGGATGGAGAAGGTGTGTCAAGAAAAGTATAATGACATGATGGACAAAAACCTAGTGTGGGGTAAGAACCTTGTGAAATGAGTAGGGACGCACTAGAATTTTGGTGGGGTTTTGGCTAGCTCTCCTATACGGACCATATTGATCTCAAATTTTGGAGGTGGATAAAAGGGTTGTGGAGGTGGTGGTGTAGGTCACTGAATAGGTAGTGGGCGAGGATGTGTAGTGATAGGTGGAGGTTGAACTGGGTCCTTGTCTAAAAGATCATCATCATCTAAGTTTTTTTCAGGAGGAAAAATTTGGAGAAGAATGGTTTTTTAGAGCCTTACAATTTTCTACATCATGTCCTACCACATGATGGTAGGCACAAATTTTAGTATCGTCAAACCATTTTGGTTTGGTTTTGAGTGGGTTGTAAGGTCTAAGGGGCAGAAATGTGATAGAGGTCTCTAAAAGGTTAGATAGAATGTTGGCGTAAGACCCTGCCAATGGATCGCATTGTGAGGTGAGTGTGGGTTTGGATTGAAGTGTAGGTGATTGTGATGTGTGAGGTACTACATGAGGTGGAATTAGAGATGGGATAGGTTTGACCAGTGGTTTGGTAGGTGGTATTGTTTTAGGCTTGGGTTATACCTTCTTGAGTAGAGGCGTAGTATATGAACTAGCAATAGAAGGTGTTGTAGGCTTAACTACCTCGTTGGAGGGTAGTGGGTTTTTCAATTTAGGTTACACCTTACCAGGTAAAGGTGAAGGAGGCGTACGTGATGTAGAGGGTAAATTAGATGATGGAAGAGGATGAGTTAGCTAAGGTGATAAAGGTGGCATGGTGAAGGTTGTTGGCAGAGGCAAGATAGAAGGTATGGGTTGAAGAGAAGGAAATCTCATAGGTAGTGATGTTGTTATTGTAGTTGGTGGGGGTATAGGTGGTAAGAAAGATGCGGGTAATGGTGAATGATTTTCTAATAGGGTGGATGTAATAAAGGATTGTGATGAAGAGGAGGGTTGTGGCACTTTTTATTTTCCTTGGATAGGCAATTGCTAGGCTAAGGTTGACAAGTGAGTCCCTAGGATATACGGAAGGGGCAAAGGTGACAAAGGCATGGTGGGTGAAACTAGTGTGTGCGGCCTAAAAGGTTGGGTCTTCTTTTTAGGTGGAGGATTGGTTTTTACACAAGCTTGGGAAGATGTGGCTAAATCCAAATTGATGGGTGGGTGGACTAGGCTTGATGTCAGCATGACACCCAAGGTAGTGATGGGTCTGGATGAAGGGGAAGGTGTGGATACAAGTAGGTTCTTAGGCATAGGAATAGGTTTAGTTTTTGGTAAAGGTTTGGATGTAGGTGAGGGTGATGAAGAAGAGGTCATTTCAACATGCATGGTCATGGTTGATTGGGTTCCTTGAAATACCTTTGGATAGATCATGGTAGTATCCATAGGTGATATTTTCATTTGGGTTGAAAAGGGTAGCCAAAGGCATCCCTAAAGCATGGAATTATCAACATAATCCAAGTGGTTGACCAGGCATGAAAATGGAACTGTTGTAAGAGAAGATGATGTTGGCTTAGTAGCAATCCCTATAAAATATGTCTATGAGTTAGGGAACTGGTTGGCTTTGAACTCTATGGGTAAGAGACCCAAGAGAAAATCAATGGGATCCTAGAATGCTAATGGGGAGTTGTCCCCAACAGGAAATGGTGCGTTTAAACAATCCTTGTGGGTAGGGGAGATGACAGTTGGGATGAGATAGTTTCCTCTTTCAGTGGAGAAGAAAGTGAGGATGACTCTCCCATGGGTAGGAGAGTTAATATTGTTCGTTGTTCGTTAGGTTGTGAGGTAAATGGTGAACTGGCATTGGAAGAAATTATGGACTCCTCCGTGGGTGAAGGCGGGGATGAAGGGGAATCCTCTGTGGGTGGAGGAGTAGAGGAAGTATGCTCCTCCACGAGTAGAGGAGCTCATGCTAGAATCTCCTTGATAGAGGGGATAGGAGGAAATTGTGGAAGGGATGGTACGGTGTCAAACACAGCATGGACCTCATGGAATTACTGTCATTAGTTGAAGGTTCACCAGTTTGGTTTGATGATGGGGTATGGTTAGGGAATGACTTCTTGAAGATATGCAAATTTTGATTGGCACGTGCATTTGAGTTGTCCAAGACGAGATCTCCATTATCTAATATTTCTTCGACGATGTTCTTAAATGTTATACAATTACCATCTCTATGTCCTTTGACACGATGATAGTTACAATAGTCATGTTTCTTGTACCATGTTGACATAGGATGAGTGAGGTCAAAACCAGTATGTGGTTTTATGGGTGGAAGAGAAATGGCTTCGGCCTTAAGAAGTTTTTCTAATACTGAAGAATAAGGCTCCCCGATTGGAGTGTATTTTTGTTTCTCCCATCTGAACTGAAAAGTTTGAATGTGAGAAAGGTTGGAGGTAGGTTTCAATTGATTAGAGGGGTGAGATGGCCCAGCCCTTAAAACTACCATGTTATCATATCCTTTGGCTTTTAAATTATTGTTTTGGGGTTTGGAAAAGGAAGAAGCATCATTTTATTTAAATGTGGCATTTTTTTTATGCAATTGAATTTTCTTCTCTTCAATGGCATGAATTTCTAGTTTTCTTGCCATGGTAAATGCTTTGTCGAAGGTATGAAATGTTTGCACTTGTAGATTTTGTGAGATTTTCCTGGAACAAGCTCTCCTAAACAACTCTATAAGCTCAGTCTGAGGTAACTGAAATGTTAGCTAGTGAATGAAACTCCACCAATGAGTGACAAGATTGGCAATAGACTCGTCATCATATTGTCGAGTTGAATACAAGTCGGTCATAGTGACCTTCTTGATGATATTAATTGAAAAATTGTCTAAGAAGGATTGAGCCACTTGATTAAATGAGTAAATGGAATGTCAAGGAAAACCACTATACCAGTCTAACAATGGTCCCATTAAGGACATGGGGAATGTTTGTAGGAGTAAAGCATCATCATGGGTGATTAGATAACACCCATGTTTGAAATATTGCAAGTGTTGTTGTGGGTATTCTTTACTATTGAACCGGTTAAATTTGGGCATTTCCCAATGCACAGGGTATGGGAAAATGGGAATATATGGATGGATGGACTCATTACAGATTTCAGCATAGGTTAAGGAGTTATGAGAGCCAAAACCTGACGCTTCCAAGTTTTGCATATTTTCCATCATCATTTTAATAAGGTCTTTGGTGGTTTGTGATGATTGGGCACCCCCTACAATATCAAGAGGTTGATGATGAATGTATGATATGGACGGCATCCCAGTATATGGTGGTGTCGAGTATGAGAACTGTGAAAGGGGAATAGATGCAGTCAGAAGGTATCCTAAATAGGTAATAGACAAGATTGGGGGTTGTAGTTAATATGTATAAGTAGGTAGGGTAGTCGTAACGACTCTTGTGGAAATTGGGGGTAGGGACTGTGGGATGGAAAAAATGATATTTTGGAATTGAATATGGGTTTTTGACACCATGGGTGGTTGCGATGTAACTGGTACATATTAGGTAAAGGGTGCAGATAGGGTTATGCTCAAAGTGGCTAAAGAAGGAATAGTTGACACCACGGGTATGACAGATGTCGTATGTGTAGTAGTTATAGAGGATGTGGGGTCCATTCAAGACACCACAGGTGGTAAGATGGATGAAGGTAATGTCGAGCTAGTGATAGCTAATGCGGAAGTGGGGGTGAGGGTAGGGGGGATAAACATGGGCACGTTGTATACCAACTATCCTAATGAGTCCCAGGTAGATGAGTGGGCAAGATAGTGTTGTAGGGCAGCAGGATTCTTGTAAAGGATTCTTGCAAACTCCTTGTTGTTGGTACTAATAGTAATGGGTTGAGTTTGATCCATAGGTGATAGGATAGAAGATGGTGATGGTCTAGGTAGAAGTGGATGAAGGATAGCATGAAAGACAAGGGTGTTGGCTTGGCTACAAGTCAAAATTATGTGAGTTAGCGTAAACCTGGTAATTTTTTCTCTATAAATGACACCGAAAAATAGCAGAAATGGAGAAAAAAATAAATTCTGGGAGGTGAAACTGGTCGTTGTTTTAATTAAAAAGTAAAACATAGGAACCGATGGTAGTTAGGCTAACCAATGACAGTGACAGGGTGACCAATGACAGTTAGGGTGACTGATACCGGTTACTTTGGGAAATCAATAGTTTTTCAAATGAGGTAAAAATTTGATGAAAATTTAGTAAAGAAGTTGTATTTGACTGTGATTTTAAAATTTTGGGGCTATGGTGATGTCCTGAGAACTTCAAAAGGAATAAAAGATGTGATGAGTGTTGTTTTTGGTAAAATTAACCAAAAAGCTGAAAACTGACAATGATTAGGTAAACAGATGATGGTCAGATGTAATCTAATGACAGTCGCTGGACCAACACCGATCACTGTGAAATTTGAAAGAAAATTTGATTTTTTGAATTAAGTCAGATGGAATATCAACCCAGAAACCTGAGTATGATAGTAATGGACCTTGACACACTTAGAAATAGTCAGAATACACCAACTATGATGGAAGAGTGTGAAAGGAAGAAGAAAATGAAGAACGTGACCTCACAACTCAAAACACAACTCAAGAAAAAGCTAAGAAAAACACAAAATCCTACAAGTGAATTTTTTATGTTTTAGCTTATGCTATTTAAGACTGACTTGTGTACCGAACAAATTTTTTTGGTTGGAAAGGTTTCCTATGAAGAGGCAAGATCTAAAGGTGGTTTCAAGTTATGTTTTAGTGGGGGACCATAAAGACTAGACAAAGAAACCAGCTAGGCACCCACTGTCAATCCTCTGATTGTGTGATTGTTGACAGCTTCTTCTAGGTAAGGTGTTGTTTAAGAAGATGTGTAAATTTATATTTTTGTAGTTTGGAAAAGAGAGAGAAGAGAAAGTGCTCTATGATTCAATTATGTCAGCCATCAGTTGGGCATGACTTCCAGCTTATAGGTTGCCCTCAGTTTTAATATGAGATAAAAATGTAAGCATAGAAGTATGAAAAGCAAGTATTTTAGAACCAAAATCAAAATTTGTTATTCGATGTAAACAAAGAGTGAATAGGAAAGAGAATGACCTTCACTAATGCAAATTCAAGAAGAAAAAGAATGAATCTTTTTAGTCCCAAAATACAAATGTCACTAAGACAAATAAAAGAAAGAGAAGATTTCTAGGTAGATAATTTAATGTTAACTTCCTTTTGAAAAGAAACAAACATACAACAGAATGAATAAATGTAAGGAACCTAGGATGGGTCCCATTGGGTGTTCCAAAATGTTTCACCAGATTCTTAAAACATTAATGAAACAGATAAGGGTTGAAAGCCAAGGAGGAATACATGTTTGTGATGTCGGTTGAAGGTTGTGCGTGCATTTTGATTTCTTGATCCAAGTTGACTATGAGATATCCCTTTTGGCTAGGAGGAACTACCTGTAAATGCAAAAAAATACCACCAGATAGAATTAAACAAGACAATGAGTGGACTGCCTAGCAAAAGCTAGATCTGAGAAGTGTGATACTTCTTAAACAGGCTATCAATCCACTTTATATAACAGTATTAATGATATTCAAAATATACATGAAATAAATATCCTATTGTAATTGAAATGATTTGGGTATCTTATACAAAACAATAAGAATGATTTTTCAAAAGATTTTTTGAGGTCAAAATGGGTCAGTTGATGGGTTGGTATTGGGTTACAGGTCTAGTAAAGGCTCTAGGTAGGGTTTGATACAGGTTACAAGTGATTATGGGATGTTAGGAAATAGGTATTGGCACATTGGTCTGAGTTATATTTCCATGTACAGTGACCGATGTTGGTTAGGAAGAATGATTGACGTCGGTTAGCTAACCGGCATCGGTAGGGGTACTAAGAAGAAAGCTCTTAAAATTGGTTTTCAGACTTCATGAGATTGCACAGGGGTTATAAATGGTGAGGGTGAAGTCGTAATATGGTATTGGAGGCTCAAAGATGGTTAGAAGAGGGTAAAAACATGTAACATGGCTAGGTATGGTAAGGTGATAGGTTGGTGGGAGGAAGGAAGTATACACGTATGGAGAAAGATAAATTATTGAGATGGATAAAAAATCTTACTGAAATAAAAAAGAGATAAATGAAGAGATGTTAGGTACTTACTAAAGAATAGGTTTAGAGAGTGCAGGTAATGAGGATAGTGATGGAAAAGATCTGGAGAGAAGAGACATTGTGTTAGTGCCATGGTAGTTCAAACCTATGTGTTTCTCTGTGTGATTCTGTGATCGTGAAGAAGATGATGAGTGCCGATGGTTTTTTGTAGTGCTCCCATATATTTTCCTTTACCTGAGTGCTTCATAAATTTTGAGTGCTCCAAGTATCTGTTCGTATGAGATCGTGAATCAAATGACCAACCTAGGCAAAGGCTTTTGAATGTATTTAACCTAACTGGTGATAGTTAGGTCACCAACATCAGTTGAGATATAACCGGCGTCGGTCAAGGTGGAATATATAGGTTGGCCAAAAATAGCCTTATTGTTGATATTTTTGGCATGGTCTCCAATCTTCATCCGATTCTTGAGTGATAGATCACATAAGGGTGAGTAAAAGTAGTTTTTTTAATCAGAGTTCAAGTCTAGGTTTAGACTAAGTACTAGTTGGTTAGGATAATATTAGACTCAGTCTTAGATCATTAATGAGGTTTGAGTTGGTCATTTGAGTGAGGTGGCTAGGTGAGTTGGTTGGGTGAGGTGGTTAAGTGAGGATATTGATTATTTTATTTAAGATAATTAATTTAATTAACACGTGCACTAGGGGATATGAATGCGTAAGATATGGTTAATTTAATTGACAGGGTTTTAATGTTATTATGACCTAATTTTGGCGTCTATAATGGGGTTGATTTCATGGGAAGCACCAGACATGCTCTTGAGCTATATTATTATGTACTGGTACCATGGCTCTAGACATGGATATAGCGTTGGGATTGTAAGGCTAGAATGGCCAATTAGCAGGAGGTTTTACTTGGTTCTGATTTCTACCTTGAGTAGGTTGCTTGTTAGGCTGATATGGAGGTCTATTGGGATGATTATGAGGTTGATATGACCTGAAATTTTGAGCCTACTACCTCTTAATAATCACCAACTCATTGCCTAAGTTTTTTAACTATTTCATGACTTCTTGGATTTCATTTGAGGTACTGGAAGATGAGGTATAGTCTTTAGCATAATTCTAATTTTTTGGGGTAGCAATGTGAGCTAATGTAGGTGCTTGGATAGTGCTTGGGCTTCCTAATTCTGGATAAAGAGGCATGGCTAGCCTAGGTTCAAGTTTACCAGCTTGAATTAGAAAATTTTCAGCTCGAATAGCAATATTATAAGTTGCAGGTAAAGTTGTGCCTCCCATGGATTGTATCATCATTGCAATATTAGAATTTAGATCTTTTAGGAAGTATAGAAAAGCACATTTAGTTGTTGGCCTCGTAGAAAAAAGAATTATATCCCATGTCCTTTGAAATCTGAATTTGAAATCAGCCATCTTCTCATTTGGTACTCTCTTGATTGTGGTTAGATGTTCTAACAAAGATAAGTTGTCTGCCTTCTCCCAAAATTGACCACAAAGAGTTGTTCACAACTGATCCCAATTTTCAATTGATTTTGATGTCAAGATTTTGAACCATTGTAAAGCTTTTCCTTTGAAAAAGAAGCCAATAATTTAACAGCCGCGTCCATTTCATTAACCTCATGTATAGTAAAGACATTTACAATGTCTTGAATGTGATCAATAGGATTTGTATGGTTTTCTCTAGTGAAATATGGAATGTTATTCAATGCTACAACTAGAATTGGATTTTGTGCATTGAGAGAAAGTGGGATGCTTCCCATGAAGTTTACATAGGGATTTAGTGGTACTTTTGGTGGATGATGTTGTAGATATGCAATTATAATTGGTCTAAGAACTCCAGTTGATTGAGTGAAAGGTCTACTAGGCGAAGGTGTTGATAGTGTTCTATTTGGTGGAGATGTAGACCTTTGAGCTCTTCTTCCCCTACCCGAAGATAGTTGCAGATATTCAAAATACATTCTTCTCTTGTTATTGAAATTATTTGAATGCTTCTCATAAATTTGACAATCTTGGAATGTTAAAACCAATGGATTCTTCTCTTTTGGAGTTGCCATATGTGTAATTTCAAAGCTTCTTACAAGATAGAATCTTACAACAAGTGCAGACCAATCTTGTTGTAATTAAAATGAAAACTTCTTTGTCCCACCAGGCATGTCATAAATGTTATCGCCAAATCACAACACCCTCTTATTTTCACAAGTGTGTGTGTTTGAGATCTCAGTGTGACTCGATAACATGGGTACTATCTCCAAGATGTGGGACTTTTTACTTGAGATAGACCTCCAGAGAAAGTTAGTTCTTCTTCCTAATCCTAGTGCAAACTTACTCTACTAAAAGCAAGTGATTAAATACTCCTAATATGTCACTTCTAAGAGACCAGTGAGAGAGAAAGAGCACGAAAATATAAAAATCTACACTCCCGAGGTGATGCACCAAAAGAGGCGTAAGAGATTAATCCCCCAATTTGTGAAAATGGAAGGAAAATGTAGATTAGAAAGAGTAATAACAGTTATCCATAGTCTAATACAAGCACTCACAACAACATTTCCATGCATGCATAATAGCAATAGATCCCTGCAAGAGCACAAGGTAGAAAAAATATTTGCAACAAGATTGAAGAGGAAAGAATAATGTAAAAAAACACAGCAAGGGAAGATACATCCACAAACTTACATCTATTAATTTATTAATATGCATAGTTCAATATATTACAAAATGAAGGCTACGATCACCATGTAAATATTCCACTACAAAGGCCAGCAGCACATTGGCTTCACAAAACCAAAATGACAGAGTTTTTCTACTCAAACTACTCAATCTTTACAATGATCCCAACACTTCAATTTACAGAATTTTGGGAGAGAGAGAGGGGGGATGTAATTCCTGAAATTCACTTTCCAACCAATTGCAAGTCATGATAAATTATTGTAGTTGGGGAATATTTACCTATAAAATCAATCTCAAGGTGTCTCATAACTTGCACCAGTGAAATAATGATTTCCCATGCTCATTGAATTCTCCTCCAACCACTTTCCAACAACCAAATAGAATAGGGATAATTTTCCTTCAAAATCCCCATCAAAACTTCATCAATTTCTACATTTCTTGGTTGGTTTACCTCAGGCTTAGAGCCACAATTCTAATGAGACTGATTTTGTATGATTCCATTGAGAATTTTTCAAGTTATGATCATTTGAGTGACCGCAGCTAATTCGAGATACATAGGTTTTCTTCATGGGACTTACAATTAATTTATTAGTTAGAAATACATTTTAATATTTCTCCCTTCCTTTTCTAATGTCTTCACATCATTAAAATTATTTGTATTTAAATCATGGTGGGGCCCTCTTACATCCCTTATATTTGTTTTAGGAGGGGAGAGTTTGAATATTTTAAAGTTTTGAAATGAGCCAGCTCAGCCGAGTCAACCGAGCTAGCTATCCCCTTCTCTTCCTTACCTTATAGCTCTTATTCACATGCTAACTCACCACCCTACTATTCCATGATAGTTTTTATACTGGGATCACCCTTATGTTTCTCCTCACAAGCTCAGTGTTCAATGTGCATATAGGACTCGCTGACTCATCTCACATAGCCACGAGTGCCCCCATAACTCCATCTCACTGCACAATCCCAATACATTGGTATCTAGCTCAAGGATGCTAACTTTCGTGTCAACTCAGCCTATGTTGAATGGACCATTGACCCATCAAAATTTTGACTCCTTATTATACTTTGGTGAGCTCCTCCATTTGTAATGTGGGTTTTGTTGCCCCGCTGCAAACTCTCCCTGACACGGCCCAGACCCGATGGATCTCTTTACTCTAACTCTCCCACATCCATGCCTCTGCATTCATGTTGATCAGACCATTAGGGTCATTGACCCCCACTCTACTCGCCTTTTATGTGTTGTGGCAAGTTCGGCTCACCGAGCCCATTTGTCCCGAGGGCCGCTCAAGCCCAATTTCTCCGATCTTCCCGCATACAAACCTTTGCGGAAAACTTGAACTTATTTTTTCCACAAGGCCCAACCTCACCTTAGACCGCTTGGGCCCCCAATTTCTGCCTTTATTGCATAAGCTCTTCCCTATGGCCATTTTGGTATTCTTAATCCCCTGTGTTCCTTGGGCTTTCTCGGCTCCTTGTGCATCATTCTATGGCATCGTCCAACATGGCACTCCACATCCTTACTTAATGATGAGTCTCTTCATACTTCTTCATCATTTTTACTAAGTTTAGGTAGATCTCACCATACTTCATTGTTAGGACTCGTCATGTTCGTCGCTCAACTCAACCTTCCTCTTGAACTTGATCCATAAGGTAACTGTCAATGTAATAAGGGAGCTTGGTTGGCTTTAATGATAGCTCAGTCCCTACTTAAATGACTTGGCCAATGTCTATAGTTTGGTCAAGCAGTTGATACCTGTAACAACTCTGCATCAGTGAAGCTTGACATCCTTACGGAGCTCGATTCTTAGAGGGTAGCTCAATCCACAGTGACCTGATCCAAGAGCTCATTTATGTTTACACCAACCCAAGTTTCAAGAGTAGCTCAGTTTCATGGAAGAGCTCAGTGGACCTTCTATGAGCTTGGGGGAGCTAAAGAAACTCGGTGTCTTAATAATTAAGCAGCTCGGCCACTCATAATCAATGTTGCTCGATTTGACTCATTGGTCCAATACTCGATGGGCTCCCTTTTCCTAAATTAGATCAAATTTTCTGAATGGATCTCCGTTCATATTTTTAGCTCACCTGAACAAATAACTGGCTTTATTATTGTGTTACTAGTGCTTGATAATGAGGAGTATCTTGCTTAAAACCAACTCGGATCACCATAAGGTTTAGGTAACTCGTCCATTTAAATTCATAGCTCGATGTTTGGTTTTAAACAACTTGAACAACTCCTCTTTTTAGCACAACTCAGTGCATGTTAAAATAACTCAGTTCCTCTGTAGATATTTCCCATAAAACTAGCTCAATGCACATAGAGATGAACTCAGTGCATCTTTGGCTTGCCTAGCTCGATGCATCAATGCACAATACAACTTGGTCTCACATCCCTTAAACATTTTATACCATCTCTTGGATCCCTCAGTTGTACTAAGGTTGAGTTGCATGTATGAAATTTTGTTGGAGTTGTGTATTAATTTTTCCATCCCCTACCAATTGGGCCCCTTGACTGATTGTCACAATGCAAGCCTGCATATCGTCTAATTTTACCAAGGAAGCAAAATTGGATAACACTACCCTTTGACCAGTCAACCTGAATGAAGCACACTTGACCATATAAATTCATAATCATTACCTTAACCCTATTTTTACATTAATATAAACTCACTTACATCACACAATAGCAATTTAGTTTATAAATCCTTGGGACAACCTTGTCCCAAACTGAACTTCTTCATAAATTTACCTATTTTAGTGGGACCCACTCATCACCATAACCTCTACCATACCTTTCTAGAAATTTGAAGGATTCCTATACATTTTCCAATCATCGTCCATGCAGTAGGAAGCAATTATGGCCACTTTAGAACCAAATCTCACAAACCGCTTTCAAGCTCAGATTTCAAACTCATAACAAGTTGTTTACCTTCTTAACATTCATTCATAAAAATGTGACGATGAAATGACTTCAATATTTTTTGGTAACCTTCTAAAATAAATTTATAAACATCCCTGAGAGCCATAAGGTCCCATGAAAAGCACACAATTCAGGGTGAGCATAAGAAGTTCCAATTCGAGTTGGAAATGCACTTGTTCTTGACCCTGTTTCATCCAAAACCTCATATCTTTCAAAATTCACATCATGGAAACCTAAAATTTTTCCCACAGCACAAGGACACATCTTACTAACATCTCTAATCATCATAATGTCGTGATTACCTCTCAATATTTTCACCCACTGAGACTTTCATAGCTACCCCTTAGGGTTTTACACTGTAAAAGCTAGGGTCAACTGAAATAACACTATAAATCATCATGAAAGAACTCAAAATGGTCAAAAAATACTTGATACATCATTTTAAACCTACCAACATTCATACATGATCTCAAATATCTCCATACCTCAATCTCATACCTATTAGTATCCATACCTGCTTCAAATGAGCACTTGAATCATGGTCACCAACCTGTATCTGCACCTTGCAACTCATGTGAGTTCCCAAGAACTCTCCAAAAATTCTATCCATCATGCTAACATGCTTCTTAAGAAACCTATAATATCCAACCACCATGCAACATCACCTAGGCTAGCTAGGTCACCTGAATATGCTTGCTAGAATAATCCATCCTCACTTAATCAACCTGTGCAGCCAAGAACATACCTAGATCTCCTTATCATCATCACTCTAAGAATAATCTGACCTTACACCATCATACACTTTTTCATTAATGATTTTTTACATCAATGACAACACCTATGGAACAGCATGCTAACAATCTCCCCCTTTGTCATTGATGGAAACCACCTAAACTTCTCCCCCATTTACATTAATGAAAAAGGCTACATGTAACTACATGATATTCATCTTTCTCAACTTCATAGTATCATTATTTTGTTAGAAACATCAATTGAAAATATCAATTAACAATAAAAACTTGAAATTTGCACTTGAATCCTGATTTTTGTCTTTTTAACAAGCTAGAAGCCATTATTCTCCCCCTAGACCAAGAATTTACACCATCTAAACATGTTAATAAATCATGAAGAAAGCAACATATTACCTTGTTTTGAGCCAAAACACCCTTTTTCACCTTCTAGGCATGTGAAATTTCTCATTTTTCACCTCAACTTTGTTTTAGCCTTCATTAGAACAGTGTAGTAACCTAACATCCGAATAATACACCTTAAGAACATGTCAACAATAATACGTAGGAGAAAAAACAACCTTATCGCCTTCATTCACGAACTCTCATATCTTTTTTGGGCACATTTTAAGTTTTTTTCATTCTTTCTCCTCATACAATCACAAGGAATCATGTCCCTAAACAGACATTTTAGTAAAATTTCAACCAATCGTGTCAGGCTACAAAATTCTATTCATTATTTGACTCAACAAACCAACACTCCCATTGGACTTAATACTACTATCTCAAGTAGACAAGCTCAATTTTAAGCATCTTATCTTGTTATCTTGCCAAGAAATCACCTTAGACATTGTTTCCTAGTCATAAAGCTCAATTTCAATCCATAATCGTCATAAGTGGATGATAACATGAATCCAAGAATCAAAACTTGATAATTCACTGTGTTGACACATAATACATACCTCAAATGCTTTAAGACCTCCATATCACCATCTAGAAGCAAAATCACTACCTCCCCATGACTTGACTGAGATTTTTGCATTTTTAAGCAGCTAAGACACTTGTAGGAGCATCTTTTCTTATCACAAAGGCACTGAACTAACCTCAAGCTACATCTTACCACCAAGCCAAGCTTCAACCATGCCAAAACATACATCTCTCTAGTATACGAAATCCTCCAAGTACATCTTTAAGGAATGAGACATGAAAATCCCTTTTCATGAAGACTTTAGCACACCTGAGCAACAATTATAAGCACTATAGCATTGGAGAAAGCTCACTGAGATCTTGATTTATCACCATTTTACTTAACCATGGGTGAAATGTTGGGGTTAGCACACCGGTTGTACAGATAATATATCAGATCTAAGCATACATGCAATAAAAGTGGATATTCTACCAGAAAAAATATACAAAACAAGATATATAAATCAACACTAGATTTAACGTGGTTCACCCAATGTGGGTTACATCCACCAAAAAACAAGCCAATCTATTATCCAAAGATTTCAGAAGATCTACAACGAAGATTTACAATCTTCCACACCTCTCACAATGTATAGTAATTTTTTCTCTCAAGCTTCTCCTTCTTCTCCAAGAATTTTCTCTCATAATTATTTTACACAATAATCATCAATTCTCTCACCTCTTGTTACTCTAACCCTAGCTACCAAGCTATATATACCTTATATAAACTTAGGGCACTTAGTCATGCAATTACAATCAATAGATCTACTTTAATACTAAAATTAGATCTAATTCCCGTGAGTTAAATAAAACACTCATGCACAGGTAACTGATGTCAGTTATCCCTAATTGATGGTGGTTCCTTCTTTCCTGACCAATGTCGGTCCATGCATAACTGATGTTATTAACTGTGTTTTCTAGCAAGTTGATAAAACATGCTAAACTTAAGTAATTTAGCTCCACAACTCAACAATCTCCCTCTTTGAGATAGATTATTGCATTATACATGTATAGCATCATTATTGGATCATTTCCTTAGCTTTGTTTCTTCCTCTTCAAGCCTCAAACTCGAAGACCAACAGAAGTGGAGTTTAGCTTCAAATTCTCTTTTGCTAATGGCTTTGTTAGCATATACATAGGGTTCTCACTCGTATGAATCTTATTCATTTTCAATTGTGTTGGGGTGTGAAGCCTATTTTTGGTCTTCTTAAATCAGTAATGAAGTGTGGAGTTCAAATTGGCAAGATGAAAGGTCATGACCATTTTTTTTCTAGCCATGGGAAGATCAAAGGTCATTACAACTTTCAAACTTCTAGGGTCGGCTTTAAGACTTCTTAAAAGGATTGCAATCCTATAAATAGATGTGTTAGGGTGTCTTGAAGATATCTTAAGTGTTCAAGAGGTATTGAGTCTTAGTGATCAAGAGTGATCAAGGTTAAGAAATTGGGTGTCAATTGTGGTTAAGAGGTATTGAGTCTTAGTGATCAAGAGGTGATCAAGAGTGATCAAGGTTAAGCAATTGGGTGTCAATTGTGGTTTAGATGTGGTTTAGCATCTTTGGAATTTTGTTGTGAGTTCATAACTAAGAGAATACTATGAGAGTTGTTTTACTCTTTTTGATAATAAAATACGAGAAAGTTCTTAGTGGACATATCCCACATTGGGTGAACCACGTATAAATCAGAACATATACAGCAGAATAACATGAGAGAACACAAAAATATAGATAAATGATGACAATATGCTCATATAATAGCTTTGCCACTTCGAGGGGGAAACCTCCAATACCACTTCGAGGGGGTAACCTCCAAACCATACAATAACACTCCAATACTCAATATGATGATTAACTACAACCTTCTAACCCCTATATATACCATTCTAACATATGGCCAATACTGAGGCCGACCTCTTAAGCATAATAAATCATAAATGAATGATATAATAAGATAAGGGGATGTGTGCCGCATGTCGTCATCTCCATCAATACATATACATCATAACATCCTTTCCTTATGTGCATAGCATTCCTTCCCTCCTTGACATGTTTCGTCCCCAAAACATAAGAAGAAACCATGTAATGAGTGTGTTGTAATTTTTTACACACTTTGCGCCATGATCGATCATCCATCCATATGTGATCCTGGTAGATGATACATATCTGAACTAATATCCATATTCTGTTGCACTACTCTGATTCCATTCGTGACCATAGTTTATCATCCTTGGATTCCATGCATAACCAACATAAGGATTCAATGCATAACCATAATAAGGATTCCATGTATAACCATAATAAGGATAACCATAATAAGGATTCCATGCTTCATAATTGTTGCTCCATTGATCCCCTGTATAAAAGTGATTATTCCTCCAATTACCTGTATATCTATATTTGTTGGAAATATGATGTGCCCTGGGATATCTCCATGATTTTTTTCTCTCATGTTGACGTGGATTTCCATATGTTGCAGTTGTAGTATCCTCAACCTTATCACCCTGTTTCTGAACTTTCTTTTCTTATTCCACCTTTGCATTTGATATTTAATTATTCTCTTGAGTAGTTGAATCATCATTTCCTTCTTTTTCTTCATGTTCCTCTTTTCAATCATCCTTATTCATTTCTTCTCCATATTCTAAATCATCCTCATGGTCTATATTGACTTTTCTTTGATTTCTATTAAACCTGATATCCTATAAAGTGACCTTCTTCTTTTTGTACCAAATCTTCATAAATTTATTTTTCATATTAATATTAATTGTCCCCAATGTCTCTAACCAAGGAAACCAAAGAACAATATCCAAACCATCCATGTATAAGGCAAAAAAATATGAATGTAAAGTATATTTTTCCATAGTAAGTTTTAAATCTTCAAAAACTTGAATTTTCTTACCATTCACTTGAGCTTCTTTGATATTACTTTCTTGAATATGTAGATGTTGAGCCATATCCTTGTTGATGAAGTTATACTTGCTATTAGGGTTTATGGAAACAATTATCTTATTCCTTTGAATGCATCCATGAAACTTAAATATGGTATCTTCCTTCTCGGGAGCTATAATATCTTCTTCTACATCAATATCTTGTTTTTCTTCCTCTTCTTCATAGTCTTCTTCAACTTCTTCTGCGCTTGATTCTTCAATATATGTTGCACCATCATCTTCCCTTGAATCTTCTTCACCTTCCTCTTCATCTTCTTTCTTTCTTGATTCTTCAATATATTCTTCCCCATCATCTTCCTTTGACTCTTCTTCCTCTTTGTGGTCCCATCTATCCATAAAAAGTTGTTCCATTTCCTCCCAAGACCAATCCTTCCTATCATTTTTAACTCAGAAAACCAAATCCTTGTAGGACCACCAAGATAATGTGAAAACCTATTCCTTGTCATGAAATATGAGAAATATATATTCTTAAATTTTATCCACCATTCTTTAGCATCCATCTCACCATTTCCATAAAAAAAATTTATCCCCGTGATCATGATTAGCGTTTAGGAATTATGAAAATATTTTGGTAGATGGATAAAAACACAAAGAACAAACCCTAACAGAAATTTCAAGAGCTTTCCGAAAATATAAATTTTGCTAAAAAAATACCACAATTTGCTTTCTGAAAAATGAATTTATGAAAAAACCTAAAACACCAATAACATCTGCAAAACAGATCCAATGGAGCTGAAAATTTCAGATATTTTGACTTAGAATTTTTCCAAATTATGATGCAAAAATTGGGAAAATTTTCGATACGCTCTTCAAGATATATTTGAAACAAAAAAATAGGGTTTTTACCCTAATTTTGGCCGAAATCGCTGCTCTGATACCACTTGTAAGGATATTACTTGTATAAATTAGAACATATACAACAGAATAACATGAGAGAACACCAAAATATAGATAAATGATGACAATATGCTCATATAATAGCTTTGCCACTTCGAGGGGGAAACCTCCAATACCACTTCGAGGGGGTAACCTCCAAACCATACAATAACACTCCAATACTCAATATGATGATTAACTACAACCTTCTAACCCCTATATATACCATTCTAACCTATGTCCAATACTAATGCCGACCTCCTAAGCATAATAAATCATAAATTAGTGATATAATAAGATAAGCGGATTGTGCCACATGTCGGCATCTCCATCAATACATATACATCATAACATCCTTTCCCTAGGTGCATAGCATTATCAGTCAAAAATGGTTAATCAGACTCCTCCCAACTTTCAATGAGTCACTAATCACTTTCTAATTGAGTTTAACTAGCCTAATCCTACCTTAACTAGTCTAAAGCATGTTTACTTAGCTCCTAATCCTAAAGTGAATTTAAGAATTTATTCCCACATGCACAAGAATTCCAAACTCTTCCAAACCAAAAACTATAAATAAAAATCTAAGGCTTTCCTTTCAAATGGTCCTTCTCTCTCACAATTGGAGAGTTTGGCATTAGAAATCATTTGTGATAGCTTTAAGCTATAAAACATTTGGATCTTGGCCATACTCCATTGTTGAAACTCCTCCATCTTGCATCCATCCACTCCAAATCTAGTTAGTAAGGGAAGATCTAAAACTTGGCCATGTAGTCAACCTGGAGAGATCTCTTCACTATTTTTGGGAGAAAACAACACACAAACTTGATTGCTTAGACTCTAAACTAGGTTCATATTTATTAAGCTTTCATGGAGTAGAGAGATTTAGATATGCTAGGGTTTGAATGTTTGTTTCAAGTTTATATATGCATGCAAATAGATAGTTTCTTGTTTCTCTATAATCTTATGGTCCATAGATGAGTTATTAAAGCTTTGAGGTTCTTTAGCCTCATTCCATAGCTTTTGCAACTCTTCCTTGTTCACATTTGGCATGCCCAATGGGACATACTTCATTGTCCTCTAGGATCCTTTTCTAAGCTTTTTAAATTCACTTTCATGCTTTCTAGGAGAAACAATTTGTTATTTACTTGATTTCATTTTTAAAGTAAGCTAAATCATACTTGTTCATGCATATTTTGTGGGTTTAAACTCGAAATAGGCTTCTTTGACTAACAACTAACATGTTTGATTGTTGAAATTTTTCATTTTGTGACTTTTGCATGTTTTTCAGGGGGTACGTGTATGTGTCCTAAAGGGGAGAGTCTCCATCGAAAAGGACATGTATCCATCGAAGCAAGCATGCACACATCTTTTTGGGTGCAAAAACACCTACAGGCATGCACATGCATCATTCTACATGCATATATGTCGAAACAAGGGCGTAAACGTCTTTCTGGGTGGAAAAACACCTAAGCGCATGTGTAGACGTCATTCTGGACATGTATCCATTGAAACATACGCGTACAAATATTTTTGGGTGCAAAAATACTTGTACACATGTGCAGGCGTCATTCTGGGTGCTTATCTATTGAAACAGGTGCGTACATGTCATTTGGGGCACGTATGCGTCGAACTGTGCTCATTACCAATCTTGTTTCATTTATTAGTTGATAGAGGTTTTCGAAGTGTGTATGCTCTTCCACCACACGACTTCTAGATGATCTTGGGAACAAATAACACTTCCCAAACCTTCTTATTGCGTTCAAAACACTTACTTTACGCTTCCTAATGGATTGATATTTAAAAATTGGTTAAAACGAGCTCAAACTTTTGTAAAACACTTAATGTTTTTTCCATAAACATGTTTTAGTTGAGTTATCTAATAATGTAAACCATAAATATTCTGTAAGTCAAAATCCTAATTTTATGTTTCCATTGCGTAGTTCACTTCAATACCTTTCCAATGCAAAAAAACAGAGTCATTTCAATTTCAGAAGAGAAAGTTATGGCCTCCGGAAGATTGGTAATGAGCACAGTTTGACGCATACGTGCCCAAAATGACATGTACGCACTTGTTTCAACAGATAAGCACTTGTTCATGCATATTTTATGGGTTTAAACTCGAAATAGGCTTCTTTGACTAACAACTAACATGTTTGATTGTTGAAATTTTTCATTTTGTGACTTTTGCATGTTTTTCAGGGGGTACGTGTATGTGTCCTAAAGGGGAGAGTCTCCGTCGAAAAGGACATGTATCCATCGAAGCAAGCATGCACACATCTTTTTGGGTGCAAAAACACCTACAGGCATGCACATGCATCATTCTACATGCATATATGTCGAAACAAGGGCGTAAACGTCTTTCTGGGTGGAAAAACACCTAAGCGCATGTGTAGACGTCATTCTGGACATGTATCCATCAAAACATACGTGTACACGTATTTTTGGGTGCAAAAATACTTGTACACATGTGCAGGCGTCATTCTAGGTGCTTATCTGTTGAAACAGGCGCGTACATGTCATTTTGGGCACGTATGCGTCGAACTGTGCTCATTACCAATCTTCCGGAGGCCATAACTTTCTCTTCTGAAATTGAAATGACTCTGTTTTTTTGCATTGGAAAGGTATTGAAGTGAACTACGCAATGGAAACATAAAATTAGGATTTTGACTTACAGAAAATTTATGGTTTAAATTATTAGATAACTAGTCATTTTCTAACATGTCTAAAAGTCCGCAAAATTGCTTTCTTGGTTATTCTAACACTTTGAAAGGCATTTGTGGGACTAATAAGTGGTTTGCAGGTTATTTTAATATTATTTTTGGAACAATAGTTAAAATGTTTCATTTTATTAGTTGATAGAGGTTTTCGAAGTGTGTATGCTCTTCCACCACACCTTCTAGATGATCTTTGGAACAAAAAACACTTCCCAAACCTTCTTATTGCTTTCAAAACACTTACTTTACGCTTCCTAATGGATTGATATTTAAAAATTGGTTAAAACGAGCTCAAACTTTTGTAAAACACTTAATGTTTTTTCCATAAGCATGTTTTAGTTGAGTTATCTAATAATGTAAACCATAAATATTTTGTAAGTCAAAATCCTAGTTTTATGTTTCCATTGCGTAGTTCACTTCAATACCTTTCCAATGCAAACAAACAGAGTCATTTCAATTTCAGGAGAGAAAGTTATGGCCTCCAGAAGATTGGTAATGAGCACAGTTTGACGCATACGTGCCCAAAATGACATGTACGCCCCTGTTTCAACAGATAAGCACTTGTTCATTCATATTTTGTGGGTTTAAACTCGAAATAGGCTTCTTTGACTAACAACTAACATGTTTGATTGTTGAAATTTTTCATTTTGTGACTTTTGCATGTTTTTCAGGGGGTACGTGTATGTGTCCTAAAGGGGAGAGTCTCCGTCGAAAAGGACATGTATCCATCGAAGCAAGCATGCACACATCTTTTTGGGTGCAAAAACACCTACAGGCATGCACATGCATCATTCTACATGCATATATGTCGAAACAAGGGCGTAAACGTCTTTCTGGGTGGAAAAACACCTAAGCGCATGTGTAGACGTCATTCTGGACATGTATCCATCAAAACATACGTGTACACGTATTTTTGGGTGCAAAAATACTTGTACACATGTGCAGGCGTCATTCTAGGTGCTTATCTGTTGAAACAGGCACGTACATGTCATTTTGGGCACGTATGCGTCGAACTATGCTCATTACCAATCTTCCGGAGGCCATAACTTTCTCTTCTGAAATTGAAATGACTCTGTTTTTTTGCATTGGAAAGGTATTGAAGTGAACTACGCAATGGAAACATAAAATTAGGATTTTGACTTACAGAATATTTATGGTTTACATTATTAGATAACTAGTCATTTTCTAACATGTCTAAAAGTCCGCAAAATTATTTTCTTGGTGATTCTAACACTTTGAAAGGTCTTTGTGGGACTAATAAGTGGTTTGCAGGTTATTTTAAGATTATTTTTGGAACAATTTAGTTAAAATGTTTCATTTTATTAGTTGATAGAGGTTTTCGAAGTGTGTATGCTCTTCCAGCACACCTTCTAGATGATCTTGGGAACAAATAACACTTCCCAAACCTTCTTATTGCGTTCAAAACACTTACTTTACGCTTCCTAATGGATTGATATTTAAAAATTGGTTAAAACGAGCTCAAACTTTTGTAAAACACTTAATGTTTTTTCCATAAACATGTTTTAGTTGAGTTTTCGCGTTGCGTATGCTCTTCCTTCGTGCCTTTTGGTGATCTTAGGAACCAAAAGCAACATGCAAACTCTCTTTTAATATCACAATCTTTTTTGGAAAACTACTAACTCCTTGCATTTAGAATCAATACTCGTTTGTCAAAGAAAGGAGTTGCAAAAAAATGAAACCCTCTAAAATGTGTTTTCATACAGGTTGTCAAACAGTGTGTTACTTAAAACCACATTAAGCTAAGAAAGATAAAAAAGCACACCACTTCGCATCACATTATATTTTAGGTTTCAGAAAAGGGTACGTCCCTATCCACTTAACTAGAACATAACCCCTTTGGCATAACGCCTTAAACTACAACAATGGGGGTGGTTCCAGGAACCCTAAAGTAATCCACCGTTGAGTAACCTCGTGGATGAAACAGGAAGTGCTCCGCTTACCCACTTGACTAGTTTTCCTTGTGAGTTAGAGTCACAAGTTGTCTGTATCGCAACCCTGGTAAGAGTACACGATGGATGCATTTATTTCCCACTGTACTTGAAGGGGGAAAAGCTGAGATACTCCCAAGATAGTCAAGTGTGACTATTTGGGTAAATCACTGCTGCCTAATCTTAGATAGCTTTGTGACACCTAGTTGAGAGAACTTATTTAAGGAGGCAATTTTGTTCAAGGAGCCTACTTTACTATTCCATTATTGCATCGTGGCCATCATGAAGTGATAACTTTTTTTGTATTCAAAACCTTATTTTTTGAACACGGTAATGAATCCATTTAAGTTATATCTAAGTGTATCTCATCATAGAGTTTACAACGTGTTACTTATCTTGGTTTCTTTCTCACCTTCGGATGAGGTGAAACTCTACCCAAGTAACACTTAGTTTATTTCCATATTTTGATCTACACCTTTGCATTCTTGTTTCCCATTTGGGGCAAGAGAAGGCATCTTTTGGGAGTGTTGTCATAGATACTGTTCACCACTTTTTTGTCTGTTTACTCTCATCCATGTTTGCGGCTGATTTGTTAAACGTCTAAAGTGTGTGGATGCATCCTATATCTTTGATGGCCACTCGATCTTGATTTCAAGATCATCATCATAGTTAGGATTGATTCATCATTTGATCTCCCTTTGACGTGTTACCTTGTTCGCATTGTCTCAACACAATTAAGATACTTATGTCATGTTTTTCATAAACGTGATCTAAGTATCCGCATTGTGGTCATTACGCTGCACACATTTTAACACATCCTCAGTATACCTTGACTTGGTTTTACTTCAAACATTGTCCAAAATCTTGACGAGTGTCTCTTACTTTGTTTGTGTCGTTTCGATACCACTTTGGCACTAATATCTCACTTCTTCGTGAAGCTTGATTAACGTGTCCAATTGGTGTGGTTACGTGGCTTACATTTGTAAACCTCATCCTTTAGCATTTTTGCCTTGTTGGCTATTGAACATGTTGTTGTATCCTTTGATTAGGATTTGTGTCTACCCTTTGTTAAATTTATGACTTGTTCATGTCGAGCTTGGTGTAAATATTGACATTGTGTTGATCATCTTTGCATCGAATTATCACTTAGCACACGCATTTGCATAGGGTCTATTTCCTTGTTGATTGACTTTGTGATTCACACTTGTATGATTGTTCCTTGTGATTATTCATCTAGAAAAAAAAAAGCCTAGGACAATCATTTTCGATCTCATCGAGATTACATCATCACAATGTCTATTTTTCTTATACCTTCTTCGGAAAATCACACATGCATCTCCATACTTACCAAATGTCTAGTTGGTGTCATTATGCTTCCCCGAATCGACATGTCACTTCCTTCCCTTTCAAGGATTTCTATCATACTCTCTAGGTCTAGACATTTGTGCTTAAACGATGCCAATAATAACTAACTATCATGCAGTTTCTCACACTTACGACAATACGGAATCTAGATTTAGCAATTCAAATCAAAAGTTTCCCATTATGATGAAACCTCATTTGGTTCTTCCTGCTAAAGGGCCCATTTGGGTACCCTGTTCCCCACCTTCATCTCATAGTCAGTGGTATGGTTTGGATGCTTCTGATCCAAATTATTATTCGGGTTCCCCCCACTCTTCTTCTTCTGATTCAGATCCAAACTACCATTCAGATTCTGACTCTTCTTCTGAAGACTCGAATCCCAACTATTGTTTGGATACCCCTAGATCAAATCTCGAATCATGGTCCTCCCTTCCTTCACAAGACCTTTATTCTAAATCACCTCAACAACGTCTTCCTCCTTTGAAGACTCATGTGACTCCAAGTTCCATCAATCGAACATCTAATTTGGTTCTTGAGTCACGGTCCTCCCTTTCTTTGCAGGACCTCCTTCATCAGTCATCTCAATGACCTCTTCCTCCATCGAAGAGTTCCACAACTCAGATTCCCTCTATTCAATCATCTAACTCGACTCCTACGTCACAAATTAATGGACAGATTTGTGATCCTATTTTCTCTCCTACATTTCATCATCTTCTAGAAAAGCAATCTAGGTCCAGATCCAAATCGTCCATTCATGAGATGCCTACCACCAATTATACTTCCTCTCTTGAGTCATTTTCTTCATTCAATCAATCTTCCCTGCTTATCAAACTTGTTTCTTCTATTCAACCTTATATGACCAAAGAACAACAATCTATACTAATTAATTTCTCTCAAAATGAGGGAATAATTAGATTACACGATGATATCCCTTTAGAGGATTTCAAACAAGCATTATTTCTAGAACTTGATACACTTGCATATGGGGAGGAAGAATTTGATTCCTTTTATCAGAACATAGAGGAAGTGCTTAAGGTCATGGAATTTGATTCTTCTTCTCTTCCATCTTCACCTTATTCTAAGCATGATGACATGTCTGGGTCTAGAATTGAGCCATGGCCTATCTTCTTGTTACCAAATCATTCATTATCTATCACCATTCCTCAATCAAAATTTCTCCTTGAGTCACCATTGGGTAGCCCATCATTTTATTCTATCCTGGGGCCACATCCTAGTAGCCCTCCATTTTCTACTTGTGGGTCACCTCCTAGTAGCCCATTCCCTTCTATTCTTGGGCCACATCCTAGTATCCCTTCATCCTATTCTATCTATGGGATACCTCCAAGTAGTCCCTCCTCGTCTATCAT
Organism: Taxus chinensis; assembly: GCA_019776745.2. NCBI lineage: Eukaryota > Viridiplantae > Streptophyta > Pinopsida > Cupressales > Taxaceae > Taxus > Taxus chinensis. The sequence continues at coordinate 416,908,575 of CM034154.1, forward strand.
GGGACCACATCCTAGTATCCCTCTATTTTCTATTTGTGGGTCACCTCCTAGTAGCCCATTCCCTTCTATTCTTGGGCCACATCCTAGTAGCCCTTCATCCTCTTCTATCTATGGGATACCTCTGAGTAGTCCCTCCTCATTTATCCTGGGGCCACATCCTAGTAGCCCTTCATCCTCTTCTATCAATGGGATACCTCCGAGTAGTCCCTCTTCATCTATCCTGGGGCCACATCCTAGTAACCCTCCATCTTCTAGCCATGGCTCACCTCCTCAAAGCCTAATTTCTTCCATCTTAGCACCATATTCTAGGATCCTTTCATCATCTTCTATTAGTGGCTCACCTCCTCGTAGCCCATCCTCTTCAATTCTTGGATCGTATCATTTTCATCCATCACATCTTTCTTCTATCAATGGTTGTGGCAAGCCCTCAGTCATTTCTCACATTAGTTCTAAATGTCAATGTTCTCTTTCTTCTCCTTCTCGGGGTTAGAAAATTCACACGTCATCTTATAAGAAACCCAAACAAGTTCATTATAAAGCTCAATTCAAAACTTCCAAGATCTCTAAATCTCCTAGCAAATCACATGATCTTAAGGTTAAAAATCAATCATGATTCAAGAACGCACACCAACATAACCATCAAGTATGGAAAAAAGTGCAGAAACCTATGGATAGGAAACTCAAGCTACCGCATATGAAATCCATATTTCAACATAAATCACAGTCATTTGTTAAGTACAATCTCACCTCTATCATTGAGATCAAAGATAATATAACTCTTGATAAACAAACGTGCCCAGTCTCCCTTATCAAGGAAGTCATAAAAATTTTTGTTGGATCTTACCACATAGAGTGACTTTTTTGGTCCCAACCTCTTAAAAATATCAAAAATCTAAAAATCAAAAACAATGCAAAAATACAAAAATACAAAAAACATTGAGAAAACACAAGAAAAATCAAAGGTACAAAGGTCAAACATTGCAATCAGGTATTACGTACACATGGATGTTATTTCTTCCCTTTCTTACTCTTAATTCTGCAATTCTTCCTACCTTTTTCATCCATTCGATGATATTTTTGGTTAGCCTATTTACACACATTTTGCGACATTTATCTCTATTGTATCTGTTTGACCCTAGTCTTTTATCACCTTGGTAAATTAAAGAACAAATGACCTCTTAGAGATCCTATCACAATCAACATCTAATAAACTTTTTACGAAGAACTTTTGGACATATTTGTTAACACTAGCCAATGTTGTCATCACAATCACTTCCACCTCCTTCCATCAAGCCATTTGTGGTTCTTAACCCCTTCTCAAACAAGAGAGCTGAAATAAGTTTTCAAAAAGAAAAAAGAATCAAAATCAATCAAAAATCAAAATCTCAAAGCTAAAAGCAAAAGAAAATTGATAAATAACTCTCTCTTGGGGTATTTCCAATAATCTCTATCGGGGTTATAGATGCCAAACTGAAAGTAGATAAATGTTGCGATTAGAATCAAATACATCTTCATCGGGGCTATGGACGCCTGGCTAGCAACAAAGCATTGTATGACTATCAGGGATAATTTTATTGGCGAATATTCGTAATATGGCGAATATTCCATTTTTGAAAAATTTGAAAAGGTGAATTTTATGGCGCGGGTCAGTGACCTGTTCGCCTAAAAATTACACTTTAATTTTTTTTAGGGGTCGGCATTCGCCTACCCTTGAAAAATATCCCCTATATAATCCTAGATTATTCACCTTGGTAGAACACTTCTACTTCACATTTGTCAACAATATGATATATTCCGTATTGGTATATGTGCGACAATGGGGTTAATTTGTTGACGCACGACACTGACGGATAGTTGAACACGCAATAAGGAGGTACTACAGATATTGTGGACATAGTAGACGCATGACCAAGAGTTTTTTGATGAGCGACATGAAGATTTTTTCGATGTGCAAGCAGAGGGCGGAGGCTGCAGGTGCACAACAAGAGATTTACTGTCGCACATCAACAAATAACCCTCATTGACGCGCGTCAACAAACTTGTTGACGCACGTCAATGAGGTCTGTTGTCACGCGTCAATGAGGGTTATTTGTTGACGCGCGTCAATGAGGTCTATTGACGCACGTCAATAAGGTTGTTGACACGTGTCAATGAGGTCTATCGACGCGCGTCAACAACTTTGTTAACACGCATCAATGAGGTCTATTGACGTGTGTCAACAAGGTTGTTGACGCGCGTCAACAAGGTTGTTGACGCATTGACGCGGGTCAACAAGGTTGTTGACACGCGTCAACAGACCTCATTGACGCGCGTCAATAACCTTGTTGACGCACATCAATGAGGTCTGTTGATGCACGTCAATGAGGGTTATTTGTTGACGCGTGACATTGATAGATAGTTGACGCGTGACAAGGAGGTACAATAGATATTGATGTATAACAGAAGCATGACAAATAATTTATTGACGCGCGACACGGAGATTTTTTTGATGAAAAAGCAGAGGGCGGAGGCTGCAGACGCGCGACAGAAGATTTTGCTATCACACATCAAAAAAATGCATTGACACGCGTTAATAGACCTAATTGACACGCGTGTTGTCAGACAGCACCCTCATTGGCGTGCGTCAACAGACCTCTTTAACACACGCCAATGAGGGTGCTGTCTGATAGCACACGCGTCAATGAGGTCTATTGACATGCGTCAATGCATTTTTTTGACGGGCGACAGCAAAATCTCCTGTCGCACATTTGCAACCTTCTGTCTCACCACTTGACAATCAGGCGAAATTTTTTCATACAACCCCCAAAAAAATTGCCTTCCCGCGAAACCGGTTCCGAGGATATTCGTCAGGTATTTTCCACCTCTGATTTCCAAGAGGTCTCTTAAAATGAACCCTGATGGCTTTACTTCCACCTTTCATTCACAAATCACCTATCACCTATCAAAATCAATCATTCCTATACATTGGCTAGGGTGTCTTCACTTGTTGTCTATTAAATCTTCCCTTCAAGAGGTAATTAAATTCCATGTGCACACACTATATCTCTATGAGTAAATAGGTTTAGTATGTTACCAAGTGTCTTTTTTGGACCTTGTTCAGACTCTGACTTTAGTCCTGATCTCATCTCACAATTTTTTCCTTTGGCTAATCACTTCTTCATCGTGAGGCTTCTAAGCTACATTCATATCATTCACATCGTTCTTCTACTTCATTCAGAAAATTCATTTGTATAAGATTATTTTTTTCCATGTCTGCAGACACCTTTGACCCCTTTCACAAAAACAATCTTCTCCTTCCTTTCTATCATGTGATTTTAGGCCAACTTACGTTGGGGGCATCCTTGCTTCTTCTTAGCACTTCATTGGTTTATGTTCATCATCCCGTTGAACCTATCCATAATGGCCTTGGGTCCAACTTCTACACGTGAAGAGTTTTCCTTTGAACACTCCCACCTAATCGTTGGGGCATTTTTACATCTTCACCTTTCTTGTACACACGTGGCCTTATGACCTTGTACATCCCATCTAGCGCTGGGGTCATCCATGTTTCCTCGTCTTCCTGTACTTTAAAAATAAATAAAAACATTCAAATATGTTAGAAAAATCAAAAAAACATTCAAATATGTTAGAAAAATAAAAACATTCAAATATGTTTCAAAAAACTTATAAAAATTGAAAATCATCCTATAAAACATCGCTCTTTGGTTTTCATATGTTTATGTGCATGACTTGTGGATCATCTTGATCTACCTCCATCAACAAAAGCTAAGTTGATTACTTTGTTTGTACTCTGGGGCACAACGAGTTGCCTAGTACTATTTCATAGTGCACATTGCTTTTTCATAGGACCGAAGTGTCCTCCATTATTCTCCTTGCATGTATCCTTGCTTGGGGAACCATCTCCAACCCTTGTCATTAATTTGCACATGTCAAAACTGAAGCTCGATAACAAAAACATTACGTTATTTTTCTCTTTTAGTTTAGCTTGTTTACTTTCTCGTATTACATTGCATTTTGTATGTTGCATGGAGTTAGGAATATTTTACTTTCTCATATTGCATTGCATTTTGTATGTTGCATGGAGTTAGTGCTTTTAGCAATGGACATTTGTTCGTATATGGCTTTTCATGTCATACTACACTTTTGTTCATTCTTTTTAATAAGGACTAATGATGGAGATCCTTAGCAATATGATGAAAAATAAAGTTGTTTAAAAGGCACTGGATGGATGTTAGCTCATTCCCCCTTCCTCATACTATTTTCTTATATATCCCCTTTTCTTCTTCTTCACACAATTCTTTCTTATGTTCTCTTTATGTCATCTTTTCGATCATCAATCGAGTTCTTCCATCACCCCATCAACAATCGAGGGGGCATCCTCCATTCTACTCATTTTTCTTCTATCCCTTCAAAATTTTCTACTTGTTTATGCTTGTCTACTTTCTTTGAAGTGATGTCACTTATGTCACCCCAAAGAGGGGCAAATGTAGACAACTGAAGTATGCTTACACTTATCATTTCATCCAATTCAACCGATTGATGACACTTTGTTAATCAACCCTTCTTCGCTCCATTATTCGGATGCCCATTCACGACACTCTTTCGGTCATATTCCTCATATAATCAGCTTATTTATCTAATATCTCTCTTATTAGCTAAACATTCCTCCTTTCGACCATTCAAAACCTCCCTAGTTCTCTCTAGACCACTTTTATTGGCTTCGTAGGCTATCTATCAGTCACAATTGGTTATCCAGACCCCTCCCAACTCTCAATGAGTCTCTAATCACTTGTTAATCAAGTTTAACTAGCCTAAACCCTAGTTAACTAGCCTAAACCTAGCTTAACTAAGCCTAAAGCATGTTTATCCTAATCTAATCTAAAAGTGATTTTTGAGCTTTAGTCCCACATGCACCCAAAGTTCAAACTCTTCCATTTGGAAAACTATAAATAGAAGGGTCACGCCTCTCTTTCAAACTAACAACTTCACTCACAAGTCCTTCTCTCTCAAGTACTTTGGAAAGGCATTAGAAATCATTTGTGATAGCTTTAAGCTATAAAACATTTGGATCTTAGTCATACTCCATTGTTGAGAGCTCCTCCATCTTGCATCCATCCATTCCAAATATAGTTAGTAAGGGAAGATCTAAAGCTTGGCCATGTAGCCAACTTAGAGAGATCTCTTCACTATGTTTGGGAGTAAACAACACACAATTTGATTGCTAGGATCTTCATAGGTTCAATGTTTTATAGCTTTTGAAAGAGTAGAGAGTAGCTTTATCATGTTAGTTTTTGATGTTTTTGTCAAATTTATAATGCTTTAATGTTAATTTCCTTGTTTATCTCTTATCTCATCGTGCATAGTTGAGTTATCAAAACTTTGAGGTTCTTTAACCTCATTCCATAGCTTTTGTAACTTTTCATTGCATACAAGTGGTTCATGTTATTATGTCACTTTCATTGATGATGCAACTAGAAAATTTTGGGTATATTGCATTAGAAATAAATCTGATGTGTTTGAAACCTTCAAAAGATGGAAAGCCTTGGTTGAGAATGAAACAGGTCTCAAGTTGAAATGTCTCAGGCCGGATAATGGAGGGGAGTATTATAGTAATGAATTTCTTGATTACTGTTTGGTAAATGGGATCCGCAGGAAAAGAATGGTTCCAAATACTCCACAAGAAAATGGAGTTTCAAAGAGAATGAACAGGAAAATCATGGAGGTTGCTAGGTGCATGAGGTTACATGCAGGGCTGCCACTCATGTTTTGGGTGGAAGTGGTGAGCATAGCTATTTATCTAATTAACAGAGGACCCTCTATGGCTTTGGATGGAGGTACACCTGAGGAGGGTTGGTCTGGTAAGAAAATTGATTACTCATTTCTTAGAGTATTTGGATGTGAGGTATTTTTTCACATTGATAAAGATGATAGGACCAAGTTAGAGGATAAGTCTAAGAAATGCACCTTTGTTTGATATGGTGAGGATGACTTTGGTTTCCATGTTTGGAGTCTTAAGAATAAGAAAATATTTCGGTCTAGAGATATTGTCTTTAATGAAAAATTCATGTATAAAGATCAGTTACAATAACAGAAAAAGGAATCAAAGAAATAATACATTGTGTTAGAGGACATTGTGGACAGTAAGGTGTCCAAGGGGCTGGTTCAAGTGCAGCATGTTCCGGCACAGCTAGTTCAGGAACTTACTCATCAGGAACCCCAAACTCCTGAGGTGAGAAGGTCTTCTAGGGTAAGAAGGGAACCTAAATTATTTACTCCATCTTTGAATTATTTATTTCACACTGATAGTGGAGAGCCAAAGTGATTTGAGGAAGCAATGCAAGTGGATGCCAGGAAGAAGTGGGAGCAGGCCATAGATGAAGAACACAGATCTCTTATGGAAAACTAGACTTGGGATCTGGTGGAGCTACCTGAGGGAAAGAGAGCATTGCAGAATGAGTGGGTGTATAGAATCAAAGAGGAAGATGGAGGCAAGAAAAGATACAAGGCCTGGTTGGTAGTCAAGGGATTTGCACAAAATAAAGGTATAGACTTTGATGAAATTTTTTCTCCTGTTGTTAAAATGACTTCTATTAGAACTGTTCTTGGTTTATTAGTAGTAGAAGACCTACACTTAGATCAGTTAGATGTGAAGACTACATTTCTTCATGGTGAATTGGAGGAGGAATTGTATATGCAACAACCACAGGGTTATGAGGTCAAAGGGAAGGAGAGGTTAGTGTGTATTTTTAAGAAGAGATTGTATGGCCTGAAACAAGCTCCACGGTAGTGGTACAAGAAGTTTGACAGTTTTATACAGGAGAAGGGTTACTCCAGGTGTCACTCAGACCATTTCATGTACATCAAGAAGTTTTTTTATGGTAGTTATATTATTATGTGCCTATATGTGGATATATGCTTGTTGCAGGGAAGAACATGCAGGAAATAAAGGTACTCAAGAAGTAGCTAGGTGACTCCTTTGTAATGAAGGATTTGGGGGCAGCAAAAAAAATCCTTGGTATGAGAATAACTCAGAACAGGAAAGAGAGGAAGCTGGTGTTATCTCAAGGAGAGTACATAAAGAAGGTCTTGGAGAGGTTTAGTATGCACAATGTTAAACTCGTTAGTATGGAGCCCCTTTGGTAGGTCACTTTAAATTATCAAAGGAGTAGAGTCCCAAGACTGAGGAGGATAAAATCCAGATGTCCAGGGTACCATACTCATCAATGGTTGGTAGCTTGATGTATGCTATGGTATGCACTAGGCCTGACATTGCCCATGCAGTGGGAGCAGTGAGTAGGTTTATGAGTGATACAGGTAGAGAGCACTGACAGGTAGTGAAGTAGATCCTTCAGTAGTTGAGAGGGACCATGGGAGAAGCATTGTGTTTTGGTGGATCATACACTACAATCCATGGTTATGTAGATTCATACATGGTAGGAGATTTGGACAGTAGGAGGAGCATGACAGGTTATGTATTTATGGTTAGTGATGCAACGGTGAGTTGGATTTAATGGTTAAAAAAGGTTGTGGCTTTGTCAACCACAGAGGTTGAGTATGTTGCTACCATAGAGGCAAGCAAGGAGATTATTTGGATACAGAAATTGCTTGATGATTTGGGTCATAATTAGGAAGTTGGGAGACTACATAGTGATAGTCATAGTGTTATTCATTTAGCGAAGAACTCCACTTTTCACTCTAGGACAAAGCACATTCAGCTGAGATATCATTTCATCAGGGAAGCTTTGGAAGAAGATAAGTTGAAGCTGGAAAAGATTCATACCAATGAAATCTTGTGGATATGATGACCAAGGTGGTCACAAGGGAGAATTTGAAGTTGTGTTCAAATTTTATTGGTCTTCATGGTTGATAATGAAGGGTTGAGAACTTTGCTCAGTAGGAACAATCTCCAAGTGGGAGATTTTTAGGTTGTGGAGCCTTTTTTTGGTCTTCTCAAATAAATATTGAAGTGTGGATTTCGAATTGGGAAGATGAAAGGTCATGACCATTTCTTTTCCATCCATGGGAAGATGAAAGGTCATGACAGTTTCTTTTCCAGCCGTAGGAAGATGAAAGGTCGTGACTTTCATACTTCTAGGGTCAGTTTTTGGACTTCTTAAAGGATTGTAATCCTATAAATAGATGTGTTAGGATATCTTGAAGATATCTTGTGTGTTCAAGAGGTCTTGAGTCTTAGTGACCAAGAGGTGATCAAGAGTGATCAAGGTTAAGCAATTGGGTGTCAATTGTGGTTTAGATGTCATTCAGCATCTTTGGAATTATATTGTGAGTTCATAACTGAGATAAGACTGTGAGAGTTGTTTTACTCTTGTTGATAATAAAATCTAAGAAAGTTCTTGGTGGACGTAGCCCACATTGGGTGAAGCACGTTAAATATTGTCTTGTCTTCTTTTGTGCATTATTTATTTATGTTGTTATATTTCTACATGTATACTTCTGCTATACAATTTCCTACTACTGTGATTTGAGGAATTATTTCCACATATTTGTTCTCTAATTCCTAACAAACTGCCCATCCTCCAATACCTATCATATGAAGTGATATCTCAACTGAATGTGTTTCATTCTAGAATGAAACATTAAGTTCTTTTCCAAATGAATTACACTCTGACTATCACTAAATAATTTTTAATCATCTTGCTCCTTTCCCAACTCTTCCATGAACCTGCTCATCCATATCATGTCTTTGCTAGCCTCTGTAGTTGCAACATACTTTACCTCTGTAGTAGAAAAAGTGACAACCTTATGCAATCTTGATATCCTACTAATTATCATCCCACCTACTGTGAAAATATATCCAGTAGTGCTCCTCCTACCATCGAGATCTCCAACCATATCCAAATCAACATAGCCACATAAAGAAATAGCTAAACCTCCATAGCATAATTACATGCTATATGTCCCTCTCAAATACTTGAGTATCCATTGGACTACTTTCCAATGCTCTTTACCTAGATTGGCCATAAATCTACTCACAACTCCCACTACCTGTGCAATGTCTAGTCTGGTACAAACCATATCATACATGAGACTCCCAACTTATGGAGATTTACTTACCCTTTATGACCTTCTCATGGGAGTTTGAGGTGTCGAAGGCTCATTATGGACCTCCTAGACATTTTTTTCCAATTCTGGCACTGACCGACGCCGGTCACCTATATCCGATGTCGGTTCTTTTATAACTGATACTAGTTTAGCAGACCGATGTTGGTCAAGATTCAACCAATATCGGTTACTGTGTAACCCTATAGGTATGGATTTTAAATTTGAGAGTTCATTTTCATTCACAAACTTATCAATTGGTTCATCCTTAGGTACCAAAAATTTGATCCCTTTACATTCTCTTTTCATTCCATTCAATGTTACGACTACCAACAATTTTATAATCCTCTAAATCCCAAAAATGAAATCCGAAATCACCAGATCCATAACCAATGAAAGTGCATCTCTTGGATTTTGCATCCAACTTTTTTATATTTTCCTTATCAACATGTATAAAAATTTTGAACCAAAAACTCTAAGAAAAAAAAGATATACCTCTTTTTAGTTCTAATCTTCCTCTTGTATTCCTCCATCTAGTGAACTTGAAGGCCCATGATTAATCAAATAAACCATTGTGTCAACTGCTTCTACCAAAAACTGTAAGGGAAAACCAGCATGTATCCTCATACTTTTGGCATGTTATATGATTATCTTGTTCATTCTTTCTACAATACCATTCTCTTGTGTTGTTCTTGGAAATATCCTTTCTCTACGTATTCCATTCACTAAACAATAATCATTGAAATTCTTACTACAGTTTTCACTACCATTTTCAAATCTAAGGCACTTTAACTTTGAATTTGATTCATTCTCAACAAGGGATTTCCATCTTTTAAAAGTCTCAAAAACATCATATTTATGTTTAATACAATAAACTCATACCTTTCTTGTAGCATCATCAATGAAAGTAACATAATATTGGGATCCTCCATGAGAAGATACTCGAGCTGGTCCCCACACATCTGAGTATACAATCTCCAATTTTTGCTCCTTAGTTGCCCCAACTTTGAGAAATCTCACTCTCTTTTGCTTTCCAAAGATACAATGCTCACAAAAATCAAGATCTAAATCTTTCAAATCTAATAACTTACCCTTAGCCTTTAAGATCTGTGTTCCTTTTTGACTCATATAGCCCAACCGATTATGCCACATGCATGCATCTGAATCTGAAGTAGATAATATAGAAAAGGAATCAATAACACATGTAGACAAATATAACGTTCATCCCTTCTTGCCTCTTACCACAACAAGGGAACCCTTGGTGAATTTCCAAGAGTTGGATGTGAATGTAACCATGCAAGCAGCTTCACCTAGTTTCCCTGCAGAAATAAGATTCATCCTGAGGCTTGGCACATGCCTCACATCTTTCAATACCCATGTATTTCAATTCTATAATTTTAGATGAACTTCCCCTTTACTAGTAATACTGCAAGGTTCATCATCACCCAAATAAAAAGCCCAAAATTTCCCTAGACATAATTTCTAAAATAACCCTTATTAGGGTGGAAAGAAGCTCCTGAATCTAAAACATATGATTCTATTTTATTATCCAAAGAAATAATAAGAGCATCTTGCACTACCTCTGTTGAAATATTTACCTCTTTACCTTTGTCTAGGTGTTGGTTCTCTTTATCCTTTGACGAACAATCTTTCTTTGTATGCCCTTTCTTTCCACAATTCCAATAGGTAATTCCCTTACCTATGGATTTAAATATGTCATTCTTGGACTTTGATTTCCCATTATTTTTACTCTTGGATCTCTCCTTCTGCCTACCGCTACTTTCTACATTCAAATCATTTCTAGATGATGATTCCTCTATACTTTTCTTGTGAATTTCTTCATTCAATATTATACTAACCACATCATCAAACTTCAAAATATTATTATCATATGTTGTATTACTAATAGCCATTACCAATTTATCCCAACTATGAGGAAAATAACATAAGAATAAGAATGCTTTCACTTCATCATCAAACAGAATATCAACCAATTTTAATTGATTTACAATATATCAAAAATCATTCAAATGACTAGATGCAGATCCACCTTCATGTATCTTAGAACTAAATATTTTCTTCATCAAATAAACATTATTTGAAGCACTGTGTTTTTCATATAAATTAGCAATATATTTCATTAACTCTACCGTAGATTTCACTTCTGTAATATTAGAAGCCATAGATGTTGTCAAACTCAATCTTATAGATCCCAAAGCCTTTTTGTCAATAATCTTCCATTCTTCATCAGTCATCTTCGTAGGTCTAGAATTTTCATCCAATGGTAAGTACAAATCTCTTTGATACAGATAATCCTCAATCTACATCTTCCATAATTGATAATTTCAGTCTTCAAACTTCTCTACCTTGTATTTCTTTTATTTTTCCATTATTATAGCTCCCACTCAATCAGAAAACCCTCTATGAGTATTTTTCAAGACACAAAAACCTCAAATAAAGCTTTGATACCAATTTTTGGGGTTAGCACACTTTTTATATAGATAATATATCATATCTAAGCATACATGCAACAAAAGTAGATATTCTACCAGAAGAAATATACAAAACAAGAGATATAAATCAACACCAGATTTAATGTGGTTCACCCAATGTGGGTTACGTCCACCAAGAAACAAGTCAATATATTATCCAAATCTTTTAGAAGATTTACAATCTTCCACACCTCTCACGATGTATAGTACTTTTTTTCTCTTAAGCTTCTCCTTCTTCTCCAAGAATTTTCTCTCACAATTATTTTACACAATAATCATCAATTCTCTCTCCTCTTTCTACTCTAACCCTAGCTACCAAGATATATATATATATATATCTTTTATAGACTTAGGGCACTTAGTCATGTAATTACAATCAATAGATATGCTTTAATACTAAAATTAGATTTAATTCCCGTGATTTAAAGAAAACACTCATGCACAGGTAACTGATTTCGGTTATCCCTAACCAATGGCGTTTCCTTCTTTCCTGACCGATGTCGGTCCCTACATAACCGATGTCGGTGACTGTGTTTTCCACCAAGTTGATAAAGCATGTTAAACTTAAGTAATTGATCTCTACAACTCAACACCAAAAGACCAACTTAATAACTCATCCTTGTCCTAACACCTTTCTCAACCTTGAGAAGTAATGAAGAACTGGATCTCTTTAAAAACACTATCCTCATATCCATTCAAGAAACTACATGCTTGTAGGATGTTCTTAGGAGAAAGAATGAGAATTCCCACTCATAGCATAGACTACAAGATGCATATTTTCTTCTTTTGAGGTCACAATCACTTATATACCTTATGAATCATATTAAATTCACTTCAGTGTATCATAAATTAAATTAGCACATACATTTCATCGGAGAGATCAACATACCATGCCTTTCTCTGAGCATGTATATTAACATACCACATTTTATCTTTCTGAGCCCTCATACACATTTCCTTTGGAAATTTTGACTTCAAACACCTTATCATTCTTATTACACTCCTATGGAAACTGTATAACTTTAAGGAAACTTCCATACACTCATACCTGTAGAACTTTGTATACCTTGCCTCATGCATATACACTGCACCTATAGCAAGACATCTTGCTCAAAGAAGAGAAGGTGAACTTAATAAACCCATCAACTCTGAGATTTACTTCAACATACTTCCAATGCATAATGAAGTATCCAATAATGCATAACCAAGGTTTTAAATCTAATACATAAGAAAGTTGGTGCATATCAACACTCATTCCTGTAGAGGCTCAACATTGATCTGTGGTGCAACATTACTTTGAATTTCTTGTATATTTTCACTAAGACTCGTCATTTTGATGAGAGAAATCCATGAAAACTAATTCTCACATATTTAGTAGGAAGTATCAAATCCATTTTGCTCATGTTCAAGCACCAGAGCAACTTAGAAACACAAAAGATGACTTACAGTCATGTATATAGGTAGCACATAGTTCATGGTACACAGGAGTATTTTGAGATGAAACAACCACACATATGACCTTATGACAATCATTTTATCATTCAAACAAATATTCTCCACTCATATACATGTCCTAATACTTAGAAATATCATTAAATACTCACTATGTCTTCTTCACCATATCAAATGCACTGTCATTGTTTACTAGCCTTGGATTTTGATGGAATCACATATAACTCTTGATATACACTCAAGTATAGTGAAAACCATCCTGATTTAGATACCCATTTTGTGATATAATCTCCATCAAAATTCTTGAGTAATGTTCTTGATGATAATTTTCCCGGATTGCGACATACTCATCTCAAATTAAGTTTTGTTAGTGCAAACATAGTCAACTTGTATTCTTACAGATAATTACAAAAATCTAGACATTATTAGGCCCTAAAACCTATTGAATCTTGTATTCCACCTCATACATATGATATGTAGCAATATTTATCCTTATATTCCATCATTTGATCATTCAAATATCACTTTCTCTTCATACCGCTCATTGTGTATTGAGAAAACCCAGTCTAGGTAGAGAAGTAACCAAAATGCACAAATGTGTTCTTATGACCTCAAAATTGACCATACACACTGTAGTTGACCCTTCTAAGTCTCTGAACACATTTTAGAATGAATGAGTATTAAGAATAACTAATAGCATACCTAAAACCACCTTAGATTTTCTATAGAGCACACTTGATTTGGCCATGTCTTGGCCACAGTCCACTTTTAGAAGCAATACATTGATCAAGTCATCACTTTATAACTCTAACCATATTATCAGAGCATCATAGAACTTCACACCATAAGAAACACATTTGAAAACTCTTACACTATTTTGACTTAACATACCATTAGATGACATAGACACACTAAAGAGTGACTTAGAGACATTGTGAGACAATTCACATAAATACTTAACATTTTATAACTCTCGTGACTTTAATTTATCATATGCACTTGGAAGAACATGATATAAGTCATTACAACTCATGACAAACATAAATCATACCCTATTACCAATATCTATGATGTTCCTACTATGCAACAGCCCTTCGACATCACACATGAACTCAACATGTGTTTCATTTCCCTCACACCTAAAATCTAAGACATCAAAGAATAGCTTAAAGTGATACGTTAAATACAAGACACAGCAAAATAGTTAAGGTTTGATTAATTCCTTGACTTTAATCTCATTGTAGCCCTTACCTGGGCCACTTATCAAGTAGAACAGGATCTCTTCATCCCTCTAAAATTATAATCATATTGTCATTATATTATTTAATATCATATCACTTGATTGTAAAAATGATTTGACACCATTCAACGTGTTTTGTCGTTATCTAATGTTTGACTTGTTTGGTTATCATTCCAAACAAGTTCTCTCACTCAGCGAAAGGAGGATTTTTCAACATTGTTCATGTATCCATCCATCCTGACATTGCATTTTTTTATGCATGTATCATTAAACCTTGTTACTTTTAGAGTTTTTGTTCTTTCATTATAATAGTAACAAATCAAAATTCACCTCAAACATCCTACCACACCCAGTGGGACTAAGTCCCTTTTTTATTATATTTTTATATCTTATTGTTTCTTTTCTTGTCAATATCATCTAACCTTTCATCTCAAAGTGTTTTGATGTCATTGCCTCAAAAACACGTAAAAATAAAAATAAAAATAAAAAAGGAATAACGATTATAGGTACATTACTTCTTTCAGTACTGCATATGTTGTTGATATGTTCTTATTGAAATAAACATTTATTTTGGGTCTTTATAACTAACACTCATTCTTCTTGTTCACATAGTATAATTAGGATTTAAACAAATTGCATTCACAAAACTACCTTCACACATAACCAAATCACATATCACATCGAACTTGCATTTAAACAATCCCTTCTAGGTGGAGCTACTTGGATTTCATCACCAAATAGAAAAGTCAACTCGATGTTCTATCCAAGTATTAACAATTTGGTGGGCAGTATATAGACTAAGCATCTAATACCCTTATCATTACAGGACCATGGTATAAGGGGGCAGGCCACAATATCACGCCTCGTACCGACACCAAAAAATATCTGGGATTTACATACCTTTGATTATACTGAGGAATCTAACCTTAAACTCACCTGAAACTAGCCTTAGCTATCCTTTTCTTAGTCCCCTTTCAACCATTTTCTCATTTCACACTTTTTTTAGATAAATCAAGATAATCAAATTTTTTTTGTCTCTCTTTCAATTGCTCTAAACAACCATTTTTATTTTTTATTGATTGTTTGATTAGTTAATGGTTTTAACCAAACAACAATCTCATCTTCAAAACACTAATGATATGAAAAACCCTCTTTAGTAATCCATGGACTCCCTCAAGACCCATATTTAAAATATTTCAAGCATGATAGATCAATTTTGACGACATTTAGGGACTAGTCCAGAACCCCCGCATTCTCCCAGTACTCAATTTGCGACGTCAAAATCCCCCTATCTTGATCCTCAATTTTATCAGAGTGGTGACCCTTTCTTCACTTAACTCTTACACACAAATTTGATTTCCCTTTCTAGTTATCATCTTCTAAGGTCATGCCTATCACATGTACCCCCTATCAAGAATATGGTCCAGATTCCAAATTCACCACTTGTAATTATTCTAACATTCATGATCTTGATTATCAACCCATTATAAAAAAATCTCCCCTTACCCCTATGCTAGTGACATAGGCACATCCACACCTACTTCATCATCTCTTATCGATATTTTCAATCTTAATGTTGTCTCATCACAAGATACATCCAACCAACAACCATTCATGTCATTGGCTCCTTCGTCGAGCTCGTCAACCACACAAACCCACACTATGACATCCCCTTCCATATCCAATCCCACAACCTCCAATGCTCCTCCTCCACCTCTTGTAATCTCATTTGGTATTCCTCTTACTATGACCCCTCCTGTCACATATCAATTTATCCCACCACCAAAACCTAAATCCTCAATCCAAAATCTATTCCTATTTGTCCCCACATCTATACCCACTATCAATACGAGTTCCATTTCTAGTACTCAACCCTTTTCATAACAAGCATCTATTGCTCATGTCTCATAATATAGCACCATCCCTTATCAATATGTAACACAACCATCCCAACCTCTTATCAACACTTTCATTCTTATTCCTTATCAATATATTCAACCCTCACAACCCTTAGTATCTCAACACACATACAATATCCCAACCAGTACCCCTCTATAGCATAATATCCTTCTACCGTATCATTTTTACCAACAATAAAAACCCCATCCTTATGACCAAGGTTTTCCCTCCTCTTCACATACACAACAACCTCAAAATGATCCCATAAAAGTGTTACTAATAATAATAGCAAGCCTTAAAACCACCACCATGGGACCTAAGAACACCCTTTCATACAAATAAATTTGTAACAAAACTATCCACCCATATGTACCTTTTAAGACCTATCCACCACACTGGGAACTCCCAAATTTCATTAAATTATACAGTAAGGAGGACCCGCAACATCACACTAGGGCATTTTTTCATGCATGTTATCTCATCGCCCATGACCACGATGTTAATTTAAGGACATTTCTCATGTCCTTAGCAGGGCCTACCCTTGACTAGTACAACAACATCCTGTAATTTTCCCTCTTCTCTTTCGCATAACTCATGTAGTTGTTCTTAGAGAATTTCTCCATCAACATTTATCATAAGATCTCCATCATTGATCTCTATGCTATCAAACAATTCGAAGATGATTCTGTTATAGATTTTGCCATCATATGGTGGAGGATTATCAATCAATTATCCTTCTCTCTTCCACAAATTAAGTTGATCAAGTTATTTTCTAAATCCTACACAAAGCACATATCATCAACCCTCCAAATCTAATCCTTTCATACATTTAACAAAGCCTTTATCATGGTCTGAAAACTAGAGCTTTGCACTTTTGAAGATGGTAAGGTTAAACTCAAGTCTAAGAAACCAAAACTTGAGTCTTCATTTAAAATGTATTCTAGCAACAACAAATCTAAAGGATAAACTAACACAATCATGGTGAAATATGCATCTAAAAATGAGTTAGACTCTGAGTGAACTCAACCTCAAAGTAACTACACAACTAATAGGAGTCTTATAGTGTTGTCTTTGCCAAGCTTCTAACTACGTGCATGATTAAACTCCCTCATATCTACCATGTTGACATATCCACATCTAAACCATCATGGTATTGAGATAATGATTATTGTAGATACCATAAATTTCAAGGCGATGACATTTAAAGGTGTTGTTCATTCAAAAACATCCTTCAAGATCTTGTTGAACTAGGTGACTTGCAACTTGACAATCCAAATGCGCCTCCAAATCAAAACTTGGATGTGTTTACACAACCTTTCCCAAATCATCCCTTGTTTACCAATAAATCTCAATTCAACACCATCAACTCCCATTATATTATAAATATTTTCAAATAACTACCACTTACACCATTAGCACCCAATATTTTTATGACAGAGACACCATCTGAATCATTTGATTCTTCCAGTATTGTCACTACCAAGACTCAACATATCGAATCTATCACAACCCCTTAAAATTTCCCCATTATTCCTCTAAGAGCCCTAGAAAATAAACATGTCATGGAAAGTTTAAAAATCTATTTTGAAGACCACTTCAGCTTACACCGCATCAAAAATTTCAATAATACTACTAGAGAATCCATAAACCATTCATCCAGAAAAATAAAAATTATACCACAAGATCGTCAAACAACCTTAACATGAAATATGCATCCCTCACCTTCCATATTAGGGCCTAGTCCCTTATCTAATTTCATGATTACCATTACAAAATCTAGGGATATTACTCTATTATCATCTAAACATGCCACACAAAACTTGACCCCATTATCTCAAAATTCTAAAACATCAAATGATATACAAATCCATTCACCCTCATCGTTATCCCAGACAACTAAGACATGATATTATACTGGAATCCTCAAAAATCTTATCTAATAATCTATCATAACATTACCCCTACTAATTCATCTAGCTCTCAAGGATGGAATCCCTCTTGGTATGATTATGAAGCATTTAATACATACCATTAGATACCAAGACACTCCACTGAGGACTATAAAGCCCTCCATGCTACTGTTTGAAGCCTTGTTAGCAAAGGACTTCTTCCCATAGATCCAAAACATCCATATGTAATCAAACCTAATGATAAAATCAAACCAACCCATCAAATCCTTAAATTCACTACTTCTAAACCACCACCCAACACCACTTCCAAATATAACAAAAGTGAGGCTTCCTCCAGAAAAACCCCACTCCATTAGATAGATGTCATTTTTATAACCATAAGAGCATGTGCACAAGACTCAAAGGCCCAAAATCAAAATGGGCCCAAAGTCTCTATCTCCTTGCTCCCCCCAAGTCATTTAACCCATCATCTTCTAAGGACAAGGTTTCTATCCTTGCTTCACCATACACCCAATCTACCACACCCATATAAAACATCATCATCAAACAACTCCACTAAGATCCTGTTAAGATGTTTACCTATGATCTTGCTCAAAATTCTCCCTAACACTGACAAGTAATGATTGAGGCTCTTCAATCCATCTCAGTACCATCAGATAACCCTTAACCATTTTCCAAACTTCTCGGCACTCTCAAAATGTTTGTTTTTATCACCTTTGATGATTTTGAAATCCCATCCTTATACCCTAAATACCACGATATTCTCCTCTTAGTTAATTTCCAAATCAATGATACTATTGTTAAGAGAGTTATGATTGAAAATGATGTCAGTATTAACATCATATCATCTCATGCCTTCAAATAACTTCAATAACCTAATACCACCATTTCTCAGTCACCTACCGTGTTACATACCTTTAACAACATTATCACCCCTACATTAGGCACGGTCATTTTAAGCATCAAAACAAGCATTAAGATTCTCCATGAGATCTTCTATCTCGTAGAATGATATTTCCAGTACAACATGTTGTTAAGACGCCCATGGATATGTGTTATTCATTGTATACCATCAACACTACATCGTTGTCTAAATTATGAACATGAGGTAAAACCTTTACTATTCCCACATATCTAAATCCTTTCTAGGATTTTCACATGTCTTACATGCCCAAACATATGATGCTTCCACTATAAAATTCTACGTCCTCAGACCAATATTTAACGAGTTCTTCCATCCCCACATCTAAACTCCTAGATGATAACTCCTTCGAAGATATTATACAACGAATCTCCCTAGGGGAGTACCGCCTTCTATCTCTCAACTTGCTCCCTATCCCAAAAACGTATGGGAGACCCAAAAAACAACCACTCTATGAGCCTGATGTTGGAGGTATCATTCCATTTGATCCCCCATTTTTACAAACACCATTAATATATGGTGGCATTAATAGTCCTTCATCTCATCTTGAAACTCAACATCATGTTAATCCCTTCTCCTCAGACTTCTCGTTCTTAATTAGACCTTAGTTTACACAAACTTAACTTTAATGTTGCAACTGGAAAGGATTTGGTTTGGGTCATTATGAACAAGGTCTACATGACCTTCGCTTTGAAAATATGAGAAATATGGTCTTGGTTTTAAGCTCCCTTCTTCAGAGCCATCATCATCCATACCAAAACCTTTGACACCTTCATAATAATCATCAAATCCACTCTCTAATGATGACGATGTCATATCCATCTCTCCTAAAAAATTGCAATCAATACTATCTCACTCTGACTACTTACTTATCAATCCAAAGATAAAATTGAAACCATTCCTCTCTCGTTAACACACATGATATAAGAAAACTCCCATGTTATCGACATTCTACATTTTCATGATGATGATGTCATCCTAACATATATGAAGGCCTATGAGCACCACCTTCAAAAATCCCTACCCCATAACACATCCATGCTCCTTACTGAATCAACCATCAATGTTAATATCAGCACACCTCAAGAGACACACATTATTAAGATTGGTTAAGCCTTAAACTGACGTGAACTCCAATAATTCACTACCTTCCTATCCAAACATAGTCAAGCCTTCACTTATTCCTATAGTGACATGTCAAGTATACACCCTAACATCATCGTCCACAACATTGTTACAGTCATAAGTGCTAAACCTATGAAACAAAAACCTCCTAAAATTCATCCTCACATTGTGCTAATAGTCAAAGAAGAACTTCAACGTCTTCTTTCAGCCAATTTCATCCTACTTATTGATTATCCGCAATGGATTTTTAACATCATACCTGTCACCAAAGCCATGGAAAAATTACGCATTTACACGAACTTCCAGGACCTTAACCTTGATTTCCCTAAAGACAATTTCCTCTACCCAATATTGCTCAAATTTTCAATTTAACAACAAGCCATGAGATGTTATCCCTTATGGATGGATTTTCTGGTTACAATAAAATCCTTATCACACATGAAGATCAACATAGGACCTTTTTCATCACCCCATGGGGAATATTTTGTTATAGAGTAATCCCTTTTGGCCTTTAAAATGTAAGAGCCACATATCAATGTGTCATTTCTATCATCTTTCATGATCTTATGCATAAAACCGTAGAGGAATATGTCAATGACCTCTTAGGAAAATCAAAACACACTACCATACAAACAAATCTCATCAAACATCCTTTTCAAACTCGGGAGGATTTCCCTCGTCGCAATGATCCCCACTTTGGGGGGGTCACCTATCTAAAGAAATCAATCATTTCACTCATTTTTTCCTAGTGGCCCGCTTATCACAAACTACTTGACAAAAAGGAAAAAATTTAGACGCTAGATTTTCATGACCCTAGGTAACCCACCTACATCCCTCACATTCATATCTCAAATATTAATCTAATCCTATCACTGAGTTATAAACCTATCATAAATCATATTTACCCCTCGCAAAACTATCCACCTATCCTATTTACTCACCCTAAAATTCTCTGACCATTTACCACCCATCCTAACCCATTTTTATCTTAACATCCTAACCCCCTAAAACCTCCTTAACCTTTTCCTAACCTCTTCCCTCGTCCTTATACCCAAACATCATGTTTTGGAAGTGGTTGATACCACTTCCAAGAGGGTTTCTCCACTTCTCTTGGACTGCCAGTGATTCTAACTGAATCACTGACAATTATAAAAGAACTTCCAAACTTCTTGTTTGGGGATCCAGGAATCATTTCATCTGTGTTCAATGAAAAGTTGTAAAAGCCATGGATTTGGGGTAAGAATCTCTAAAGAAACCCCAAAGGCTTTTAACAATCTGATCAATGGACCATGTGATAAGAAATGAGCAAGGTTCTCTTCTTTGCATACATTAATTTGAAATAAACATGCAAACTAAGCAAATGAAGTTAATCTCTATTCTTTGAAAGCTTGAAATAATGAACCTAAGAGGATCTAAGCATTTAGTTTATGTGTTAAGAGAAAGAGATCTCCCCATTAATGGCTTCAAGGCCAATGGATCTTCCCTTTTACTCCATGTTAATGCTATGAAATACAAGATTAAATGCTTTTAGCTCAAATGGAAGAAAATGAAATACAAACTAAAGCCTAAACAAATTGCTATAATTTGTGCTAGGAAGAAGGGAGAATTCTTAAGAAATGAGGGAGGGGGTATAGCCCTATTTATAGTTTTTGGTTTGGAAGAAAAGGGAGAATTGGGTGCATGTGGGACAAAGGCTAAAGTCCAAAAAGCACTTTTAGCAAGTCAAAGTGTGATTTAACCATGTTATAGGGTAATTAACCTAGGTTAGATTAATTAATCTCTCTTAGAGAGTAATTAGGGTTCTGGAAGGGTTCTGAAGGGCCTAATCAATCCAACGAAGTGGATTGATCTTCGAGTAGCTAATAAAAGCAAGCTAGAAGAGAATAAGAAGCTAATGCAGTTAGAACAAGACTATAACTACCTGTTTAAATGGTTTATAAGAGGAAAAATGACCAAAAGGGTGTCGTAGGAAGGGAGTTAGATAGGCCTAATTGGCGGTGTGCCATCAATTTGCAAAAGGAAGAAGCATTAGTGCACCATTAGAAATAATAGTGTATTGATCAAACTACAGGTGTCTACATTTGCCCCTCTTTGAGGTGACATAAGCGGATGTCACTTCAAAGAAAGTAGACAAACACAAGCAAGTAGAAAAATTTGAAGGGGGTAGAAGAAAACTTAATAGGGTGAAGGATGACGAATGCCCCCTCGAGTGTCAATCGGGTGATGAAGAAACTCCATCGACGATCGAAAAAGAAACAAATAGAGAGAAAAGTGTCAAGTGAAGACAAGAAGCTAAAAGGAAAAAGGGATATTGAGCTATCCGCAAATCAATTGCTAACAATACTTAATCATCATAATGCTTAGAATCCTCCTCATGGGTCCTTATTAAAATGTGAGCATGTGATGGAAGCGTAAAATGACATTAAAAGCCAAGATACAAACAACCATCTTCTGCCAAAAATGACCAACTCCATGCAACATACATGAATGCAATGCAATACGAGAAATAAACAGAATCACCTGACAGGGAAATAAGTACAATCACACACACTTAAACCAACAACGTTCAAGATAGTTGCACAAATATTTTGTTATCGAGATGAAGTCCCAAATGTTCTGATAAACAACTAGGGTGAAGAATGATGCCCCAAGCAAGGTGTATTATGCAAGGGGGAAGATGGAGGACACTTCTGTCCTATGAAAAAGCAATGTGCACGATGAAAATAGTACCAGGTAATTGTTGGTGCCCCAGAGTATAGAGGAAGTAAACAACATAGCTTGTGTAGGTGGTTGAAGATTTTGGTGATGTGTGAGTCATTGTTTCAAATGATTTTGAAAATGTTAGCAAGATCTGGGATGAGTGCATGCCATAGACACAGATTTCAGCCGTAGATGATTGGTTTAATCAATTTTAAGCCATTTTGATATTTTCCAATATTTTTTGTTTTTAAAATATTTTTGTGATTTTTTTTTTCTTTTTTAGGTTTTTGATTGGTCAAAAGAATTTCAAAAGATCAAATATCTTCCAAAAATACGCGTGAGGGTGATAGTGGGAAGGTAAAGTTGTCAAAAAGCTCAAAATATACGCCCACAAGAAGAAAGATGGGTCGAGAATAATTTATTTAAAATAAATTAGTAAATAATTATCACGACGGGGGAAATAGATGAAAAATAGAGGAAAAGGCAGAAAAAGGCACCTGAAAGTTTCGTAAATTATCTCAGTGCGATGAAGAAGTGACTGTTGGACGACACGAAGTGCCCCAGCATGTGAAAATTAGTAAAAAATAATTATTTTAATCTAAAAATAATTATCACAGTGGATAGAAGAAGGTTAGAATGATCATGACAGAGAAAACATGCCCCAGAGGCATTGCGACGGGTTAATATACTCATCTGGGGTCGATAAAACAATCACGAACAATTCATTTCTCGACCAGATCCTTTGTAAATTTTTACCGTGAGTGAAAGTGAGAGCCTAGAGTGAGATGGCTGAGGATACCGAGGAGGACGAGGCACGGATCGCATCTGGGAGTACATGCAGGACCCAACAGATGGACCATTCATGAGTGCCCTAACCCCCCTATTAATTACGCATTTAATGCCATTTTTTAGGGTTTTCTAGGGTAGGTAGGAGAAATTTTGATGCATGCGCGTAGGCGTATGCATCGGATTGATGGGTACGCACACGCGCATGCATCAAAACAGACACAGATGTGCACATGCATCCATTTGTGGGAGACAGGGACATGTACACGTACCTATTTGGCAGAATTGGGTACACGCACATGTATCCATTGGGAAAGGTAGGTACATGCACACGTGCGTACCCATAGAAAAGAATAGAGGGGGCATGCATGCGGCAGTTAGGGTTTGGACGGACACGCGCACGTGTGTGCATCGAAGCAAGTGCGTAGGCGTCATGGAGGGTGCGTAAGCATCCTGCATTGCTTTGCACCAAAAAAAAGAAGAAGGTATGTGCATGTATGCATCCACAAGGGTGCATACATGTCGTTTAGGGCACGTAGGTGCCAAAGGAGGCACGTATGAGCTAGAAGTATGTGAGAAAAGACAACTGGCTAGAAAATAGCCAAGTATAGAAGAACAAAGCTGAGATTATTTCAGAAGAAAATAATAGTTAGTAAATTAGATGTATTAAAAGCATTATTTTTCCTTAGAAAAATATTATAGAAATGTTAGATGCCTAATACTTGCATTGATTTTGTAGCATATGTTACCTGTTCTTTAGACTCGCGAGTGCTATGGCCGTTTAGCTGTGATAGAGGCGCAGTTTGATGAGGATGATAGAGTGACCCTGGCAAGCCTTTTACACGTGACGGGACTGTCCCATGTGGTAGAGATGCCACAGATTACTTTAGATCACAGCCTTTTGACGGCCATAGTAGAGTGGTGGCACAGCGAGAGCCAGTGCTTTCACCTCCCGACCAAGGAGATGACCATTACCTTAGAGGATGTATGGTGCATCATGTGGGTCCCGATTCAGGGACAACTTATCAAGACGATGAGCTGCTGGAGCAACATTCAATGTCACATCACACATTTGTTCGGTGTTCCTACCATACCACGGCATGGGATGTCCATCAGATTATCCTGATGTATAGATGATCCATAGTTAGACCATGTAGTGGTCTATATGATGGCTCTTGTTAGTGGATTTCTACTCCCTAACAAGACTGGTGCTTCATTTCTGTTTGGACTCCTAGGAGTGATTCTTGGCTTGGTGGAGGGACAGACCTACTACTGGGGTCAGTACATATTAGCACACTTGTACTGGGATCTCCATTTGATCACTTACTACCATCAGAAGATGGTAGGACCTGCCTGTTTGTTACAGATTTGGGCATGGGACCACATTTCCATTGGTCGCCCCCTAGGTGTGTTGAGAGGTCCAGGCTCCCGACGAGCCTTCTACGATGGGTTGGGTCCCAGTAGGGGACAATGTGTGACCCTTCATGGGAGTTACATACCACTATAGGTGTGAGTTAGATGAGTTACGACCAGGCTTCCATTGCATGGAGGCCTTACAAACATTTTTAGTGGCTAGAGGATGGTCTAGAGCTCAGCACTGCTAACATTGAGCATTTTATCTTGGCAACCACAGCTATATGTGGGAGTTATACAGAGTAGATCGATGTTAGTGGCAGTTTGGCCTTACCCAGGATGTTCCTAGGCCAGATAGATGGTATGCTCGTAGAGCCAGAGAACATTTTGATATGGGACCACAGATTGCCCGTGATAGAGCACTAGCTAGGTTTTGACAAGTGGCACCTATTATTTAGGTGCCACTTAGATAGATTAGATATCTGGGCACTACACCAGAGTATGGACCATGGTACCATGGTGTGCTCTTGTGTTGTTTGAGCATTCCCAGAGTAGCATATGACGTCGGCATGAGGCCTCCTCCAATGGGGCCTCCTAGCGGTGGCGAGGGAGGAGATGACAGTGATGATGACAATGATGAGGGTGGGCCCGATGCGCACCAGCATGTCAGAGGTATGGGACAGGGTCCTATACCACAGCAGCCACAGGGACAGGCCCCTAGGCTTAGGCTGAGATAGGTATATAGGGCCGTGGATATTGATTTTCCCCCAATGGGCATTCTAGCGGGGATTTATACCCCTCTTTAGCAGGTACTACCAGAGCAGTGACCGCCTTTTGATATCTCAGAGAGTAGCAGCACTTGTGGATAGCTATCTACTCTTTAGCAGTAGTTATAGACAGCCATCATTATACAGTTACATGTGGCTAGCAAGAGAGATGTAGTGAGGACCCAAGTACATGCCCTCACATTAGATCGAGATCAGGCACTCGCCTAGGTACAGATTTTGACAACAAATAGATATCAGGCTCGGGCACAAGCCACTTATGGTAACGATAGTGTTGCATGGCAGAGTTAGGTGTAAGAGATGGCCACACAGGGGGCTCAGATATTGAGCCTCCTACACCAGTCCCAGACTCAGGTGTGGATGATTGTTACCTAGAGGGATCATGTATACACATGG
The DNA here is from genome assembly GCA_019776745.2 of Taxus chinensis. Lineage (NCBI taxonomy): Eukaryota > Viridiplantae > Streptophyta > Pinopsida > Cupressales > Taxaceae > Taxus > Taxus chinensis. Next base: position 416,934,695 of record CM034154.1, read on the forward strand.
TCACAAGGTTATTTTACACAGAGGGATGAGGCACGAGCCCAGGTGTAGACTGTTACCGCAGAGAGAGATTGAGAGGCTGCCTCCTTGAGACAGGCTGAGGCCAATTTAGGTAGAGTGACAAGTGAGCGTGATGTTTCCCTTCAGGCAGCCCTCACCTCTAGAGATGTTGACTTGATCCATGATGCTATGAGGCTCGATGGCGAGGCTTTATTTTATAGGACTGCCTACTTCAGGGTAGTTCCCCTAGAGAAGCGAGTGGTACTATCTTGACAGTCAGAGATGAGCATGACAGGTTCTAGATCACAGAGATCAGACCATTCGTCGAGATCAGTTAGGAAGCCTATGCCAGAGCAGCTGGCTGGATAGGGGCCATCTAGATAGTTTGGTGGCCCACCTAATGCAGGTCCTTCTCGGCCACCATGTTCCGTCGACCAGGTGACCGACCTAGAAGTCCCGGTGAGGGTGAGAGTTGTGGTTGAGCTCTACCTTCTTTTTATTGTACAGATATTTTGTATACATGCCTCTTATGCAGGCTGATTTTGATGTATAGCTTTGTATACCATTATTTTGATGATGCCTCATGATGAAGGCTTGATTCTTTTTTATGCATGCCCTTTTTTGATGGCACATTGTATCGATGATGTATTATTTTGAGTACTAACCTGGATAGTTATACATGTATATATATATATATATATATGGACATTTTGATGTATCATTTATATGATGGAATTATGTTGTGTGTTTGTTCTTTCTGTCATTTATGTGGCATATCTTATATTTAGAAATGTATGTATTTCCTTTTTTCATATTTGATGATGTATCTATAGATGGTGCCACATGTTTTTAGATTCATGATTTATTTCTGAGTTCGTATTCTAGCATTTGGGATGATATTGGTGTGGGGGGGATAGATTTGTGAGTATGCGTAACCCCTCTTGCCCCCATTGATGATACGATATTTGATGATTAGCTTAGCATACATGCATGATGTAATACTTAGCATTTTTGTATATATATGATGTAGTGAATGATGTTATAAATGTGATGAGATGACAGATGCTAGATATGATAAACAATTGTGCAAAAACACACAAGCAAAAGTTAACAAAACTAAACAAATATACACATACAACAAACTACTAATAAACAAACACACATGAAAAAACTTTAACAAGAGATAAAAATGAGATCTAATCTAAGCAAGTAAAAATGAACCCTAAAAGGATGTACATAACAAACAAAGAAATCTACAACAATTGTTTACAAGCATGAGAGCCCTCAAATGTATGTAATGCAATACACAATTTAAATCAAGCAAGATTCAAAATTTGATAAGCAAATGATCCATTTAAAGAACTAACAATTCAATGGACTAAGTACACCAAAACTATACAAACCAATAACTAAAAGTAATTAAAGCACTACTTTGTTTTTGTGGGACAACCTTGACATATTTTCTAATGTTTTTGGTTTTATCTAAGAAGATAAGTTTTCGTGTCTACGTTTGTCACTGTTTGTCTAGGTTTCCCAAAGATAACGTTGTGAGATGAATGTAGCTTTATCCCTGGAAAGGGAAATTTTCCAAATGTTTTAGATTTTTTTGTGTATTGTTTTCCGAATGTTTTTGTATTTTCCAAGGTCATGTTTTGAAAGCAATGTACAAGAATAATGAAGCATGGATGACCTCAGCATGATGTGGGAATATACAAAGGGCAGAATGCCACGTATGTATATGCAGGAAAATGGCAACGGTATTTTTATGCTCAGTGTTAGATGGGGGCATACAAAGGTAACGTCCTTCATGCATATATAAGAGAAAACAAACCAGATCATGGCAAGGCAAAGGTGATCCTAGTAGGGTTCCTAGACCTAGCAAAAAAAGTCACATCTAAAAAGTGGTAACGATTACCCATCCTTCCGTAAGAGTAACTTGTTTCCAGCGAATCTTCCTTGAGTGCCAAAAACTGGTTTTCACTCAAAGACTTGCCCACTGTGCCACAATTACATAGTTTTCACATGAGGATGACCTACTTTTTCTTTACTATTTTCTCATTTTTCTATTTTTTTGCTTTTTTTTTCTTTGTTTTCCAATTTTTAGTTCTTATTTGATATTCCTGTCATGCCTAAGCGTAGAACCACTTTAAGTGCATGGCATTCATAGGTTCCAGAAGCTCTTCACTGTCTGAATATGCAAGTTTATAGGCCCCTGATCCATATTTTATAATTACAAAATAAGGACCTAACCAATTAGCCTCAAACTTTCCTTTCTTTTCTGTCTTTGACGATGTTCTTCTAATTTTCTTTGAGAACTAGATCCCCCACATCAAATTCCTGATGAATAAAGCATTTGTTATATCCTCTGGACACTCTGTTTTAATAAAATTTTAGGTGATTGAGCACGCTGATACACCTTTCATCCAATAGTTCTAACTCTGCTAGGAGAGAAACTCTGTAGTCTTCATCTTTATCAAGATAGTCCCTGAGAGATATTCTCAAGGAGGAAAGCTCCACTTCCAAAGTTATGATGGCTTCAGTGCCATAGACAAGTGAATAAGGGATCGCACCAGTAGAAGTGTGGATAGAAGTACGATAGGCCTAGAGGGTAGGGTGTATCTGTAGAAACCAATTACGGTCAAGTTTTAGTGGCCATTTTCTCCATAATCCGCACAAGGGTGTTTTTGGTGGCTTCTACCTGTCCATTACCTTGAGGGTAATAAGGGGTAGACCACTTGAGTTGGATATGGAAGCGTTGACAAAATGTTTTAACTATTTTATTTTTGAAGGATTTACCATTATAAGTGACAATGGCTGAGGGGATCCCGTAACGGCATATGAGATGGTTCATGATGAATTTTGAAATCTATGCACCAGTGACATAGGTAAGAGGGACAGCATCTACCCATTTGGTAAAGTATTTGGTGGTAGTGATGATATGAGTATGACCATCTGATGAAGAAGGATGGAGATTTCCTATGAGATCCAGGCCCCATTTAGAGAATTGCCAAGGCATTGCAATAGGCTGTAAGGCTTGCGCCGGTGGATGTATTAAATTTCCATATTTCTGTCATAGCTCACACTTCTTTACGAAGTTACAACAGTTGGATTCCATGGTAGGCCAATAATGGCCTACTCTCAATAGATTTTTAGCTAAGACAATGCCACTAGTATGTGCTCCACAAATACCACTATGTACTTCCTTAATTACATGGATAGAATCGGTGACATCCAAATAGCGAAGCAGATTCCCGTTGTAGCCACGACGATAAAGGGTACCTCCTAGGAGGGTATAGCAGGTTATGTGGCAAATAAGGGCTTTCTTTTCAGAATGGGTGATGTCAGGGGGAAGGGTTTCGTCTTGTAGGTATTGGAAGATAGGGTCGTACCAAGGGGATAAAGGACCAACAACTTCACATGCCAAACATGACTCCAACATATCATATGCAGGTACCTGTAGATGTTCCACGAAGAAAGGCATTTTGCTTTCTTCAAGTGCTATGCGTAAGAGAGACCCAATAGTAGCCATAGCATCCACGGATCTATTATGTAACCTTGGTTTTTTTTCAAATATGAATTGTGTGAAATATTCCTTCAAAGTTTCAACAATTTTCTTATATGGAATAAGTTTCTCATCTTTAACCTTGTACTCATCATTATCCTATTTTATGATAAGTTGAGACTCCCCAATGACTCACAGTTGTCTGATATTCCATGTCATAGCTAGCTTGAGGCCGGCGATGAGTGATTCGTACATTGCAATGTTATTTGTACACGGGAATCACAACCGGAATGCTCATGGTATGACATCACCATTTGGAGTGATGAGCACCACTCATGCTCCAGATCCATGGAAGGTAAAAGATCCATCAAAATGAACATACCATTCCATGGATTCCTCAATATACATCATAGACGCATTTGGTAAATATAAGCACAGAGGTTCCATTCCTAAGAGAGGAGCTTCTGCCAACTGATCAGCTAGTACTTGTCCTTTTAAAGACTTCTGATTTACAAACTCGATCTCAAATTCACTTAGAAGAATGATCTAATTATCCATTCGGCCTGTGAGGGCAGGTTTGGATAAAAGGTATTTGAGAGGGTCAACTTTGGATATGAGCTTGGTTTTATTATTCAGGAGATAATGGCGAAGCTTTTGAAATGTGAAGACAACTACCAAGCAGGCCTTTTCTATCTGGGGATAATTCAACTCATATGTGATCAAGGTGTGGCTAAGATAGTAAATTGCTCTCTATTTATGGGCTAAGTAATATTGGGCAAGTAATGCACCAATGGCGAACTGGGTAGCAAAAATGTATAAGAGGAGAGGTTCACCAGGGGTGGGTGGCATTAGTACAGGTGGGCTAGACAAGTTTTTTTTGAGTAGCGCAAAGGCTTTTTGACAATCAAGTCCCCAATTGAATGTGACATCTTTCTTGAGCAAATGAGTAAAGGGGGGGCACTTATTTGCAAGTTGTGAGATAAAGCAACAGATTGCCTAAATCTTCCCTTGTAGACTCCTTAGTTGCTTAAGAGTGGTAGGTGGTGGTATTTATGTGAAATCCGCAACCTTTGGAGGATCCACTTCAATCCCTCTTTGTGAGACAATGAACCCTAAGATTTTTCCAGATAAAACACCGAAGACACATTTCTTAGGGTTCAAACGAACCTTATAATCCCTTAGGTGCCAAAAGATACGCCTCAACACTTCAGGGTGTTCTTTTCTAATTTTAGATTTTGCTAGGATATCATCAACATAATCCTCCATGATATCACTTATCATATCATGGAAAATAACTATCAAGGCCCGCTGATAAGTAGCCCCAACATTTTTAAGCCCAAAGGGCATGACTTTGTAGCAGAATGTTCCCCAAGGGGTGATGAATGTTGTTTTATGTTGGTATTCCTCTGTAATTTGTATCTGGTTATAACCTGAAAAACCATCCATTAATGACAACATTTCATAGCCAGCGGTTGAATCGACTATCATGTCGATGTTAGGTAGGGGAAAATCATCTTTTGGACATGCTTTGTTGATGTCACAGAAATCCATGTAGATCCTTATTCCAACAGGTTTTTTCTATATTGGGACTATGTTAGAGATCCATTCTAAATAGTTAATAGGTTTAATGAAATCAATAGCTAACAGCTTTTCTAACTCTTCTTTGACCAAGAGCGCCTCCTTAGGATGCATCTTTCTCAACTTCTATTTGTTTGGTTTGGCATCTGGGTGCACAAGGAGGTTATGCACAACTAGCTCGGGGTCCAAACCACGCATATATGCATATGTCCATGCGAATATGTCCACGTATTCTTTTAAGAGCTCTACAAAGGTCTTTTGTTCCTGAGCTGAGAGTGAAGCTCCCAACTTGACTATTCTAGTTTACTCCTCTGAGCCAATGTTGACGCTAATTGTTTCCTCAATAAGCATTTTAGATGCATCCTCCATCCTTGTAGGATCAGGGGGAAGAGTAAGATCGACCTCCTATGGTAATTCATGATCATCTTTAAATGGATAAATCACTTCGTCTTTAGACTCTTCATTATATTTATCTATGAGCTCATCAAAGAGTTTGTCACTATGGGATTTTTGTTGGGCCTTCTTGCTTGGTTTCTCAGAAGTAGGTATGCTTACAACCTTTTTATTCAACCATCCGCACATCTCTACTTCTTCCCCAAAATAAGCGCACGTGTATAGTTGAATCTTAAATCCTTTCTTGTGGTCTCCAGCCAGAATAAAGTCCCTAAGTCCCATGAACTCTATGAATGCCTCATCATTTTCGAAGAAATCCAAGGGCGCATGAAGTTGTTGATCCTAATCTATAAGCTCATGATATACAAGGGCTATTGGATATTTATCTAGGGCTGGATTCAGATAAGGTAAGGACTGACAAATCTGGGAATAGGTTCGTGGAGGAAAGATCTTTGTAAAGGCTACATTGGGAATCTACGTCACTATTAGAATGAGACAAAACATCCTCACTTTAAGAAAAATTGGCATTGTTCTCAAAAGGTAGAGCGTCATGGGGCCTTATTCCAAGGGCACGTTTATCCAGGGATAATTTTAGTGGCGAATATTCGTAATATGGTGAATATTCCATTTTTGAAAAATTTGAAAAGGTGAATTTTATGGTGTGGGTCAGTGACCTGTTCGCCTAAAAATTACACTTTAATTTTTTTTAGGGGTCGGCTTCGCCTACCCTTGAAAAATATCCCTTATATAATCCTAGATTATTCACCAGGTAGAACACTTCTACTTCACATTTGTCAACAATATGATATATCCCGTATTGTAGATGCGCAACAATGGGGTTATTTGTTGACGTGTGACACTGACGGATAGTTGACACGCGATAAGGAGGTACTGCAGATATTGACGCATAGTAGACGCATGACAAAGAGTTTGTTGATGAGCGACACGAAGATTTTTTTGATGCGCAAGCAGAGGGCAAAGGCTGTAGGTGCGCGACAGGAGATTTTCTATCGCGCGTCAACAAATAACCCTCATTGACGCACATCAACAACCTTGTTGACGCGCGTCAATGAGGTATGTTGACACGCATCAATGAGGGTTATTTGTTGATGCGCGTCAACAGACCTCATTGATGCGCGTCAACAAGGTTGTTGACACGCGTTAATGAGGTCTGTTGACGTGCGTCAACAACCTTGTTGACGCGTGTCAATGAGGTCTGTTGACGCGCATCAACAAGGTTGTTGACGCGCATCAACAGACCTCATTGACGCGCGTCAATAACCTTGTTGACGTGCGGCAATGAGGTCTGTTGATGCACGTCAATGAGGGTTATTTGTTGACACGCGACAAGGAGGAACAACAGATATTGATACATAACAGACACACGACAAAGAGTTTATTGACACGAGACACGGAGATTTTTTCGATGAAAAAGCAGAGGGCGGAGGCTGCAAACGCACGATAGAAGATTTTGCTGTCGCGCGTCAAAAAAAATGCATTGACACGCGTCAATAGACCTTGTTGACACGCGTCAACAACCTTGTTGACGTGCGTCAAAGAGCACGTCAACAAGGTTGTTGACACACGTCAATGAGGTTTATTGACGCACGTCAATGCATTTTTTTTACGCGCGACAGAAAAATCTCCTGTCGCGTGTCTGCAGCCTTCTGTCTCACCACTTGACAATCAGGTGAAATTTTTTCATACAACCCCCAAAAAATTCACCTTCCCGCGAAACTGGTTCTGGGGATATTCGCCAGGTATTTTCCACCTCCGATTTCCAAGAGGTCTCTTAAAATGAACCCTGTGTTTATCAGTTTTGAAACGAGGGATAGGGATAGGCTCTAACTGGCCTTGTGAATTAACGCCACATCCAAACCTGCTATAGCCCATGACAAACATCACACGAGGGCCTTTGATGTACTGAGGCGCTTGATTGCATGAAGCCATGGTGCCTTCTGGTGCTATGCTGGTGGGGCCTTCTAACATTTTCTCCTCAGATAGGAGTCCACTATGGACAAATTTCTCCAAAGGTTTAGGACATTGCTCGCAGGTGCTCTTGAACTGAAAATAATGCTTACCCCTTTTCTTAGGGGATAGTGATGAGTTTGATATTAACAGAGCCTGCTCAAGAGTGAATGGCCTACTTGGGCCATATTTTGCTGATGTTGCCTCCCATGAAGCAAATGGATTGACTAATGAGTGAAAATCTTGATTGAAAGGCGTGAGGGATTCTGGTGTCACCCAGATTTCATCCTGAAATCTACGACTACCCTATCCAAAAAAAATTGTATTTTTAAAATAATGGGACGTTTTGTGTTTTTATTCCCTAAAAGTTCTTGTATTGTGTCAAGATATTCCCAAAGAGCCATATTAGTCTTTTTCACCAAATACCCAGATGCCCAAAATTGTTATATTTTGTCGTTGGGATTTGTCTGTGGGAAATTTGTATTTACTTATTTTGAGCCCCATATGAGGCTATTTGCGCTCCGTTTTAACTCTATTATGATTGAATATGTTATTACTCTTATGTACCAGAAGGGTTTTAACTAGGAATAATTTTTGGGCTTTATTTGTGACTTTTGGCAATTTTTCGTGTTTTTGTGTTGTCCCGTTTCATTTTCTGTGAAATTTCTCTGTAATAATTCCTTTGTCGGGTAAGCCCGATTTTTGGCCTGGAGCAGCTGGAAAACATATATGCACGTTATGCCTAGAGGAAGTCTCCATCGGAGGTCTAGATCACTGGGAAAAAGCGAAGTCGTGCACGGAAAAGCCCCTGTGGGGTTGGGCGCATTTTTGGAAAACAAAGGATTTAAGCTGCAATGGGAAAAATACAAGTAGCAGGCAAGGTGGGAATTTTATACCTACCTAGCAGGGTACTTTTTCCCGTGTTATAAAATTCACTTAAGATGCAATGAGAAAGTTAGAGGCCGTAGGAAGGTGGGAATTTATTACCTGCCTTGTAGGGTGAAAATTCCCATGATAAAATAAAAGGTAAGTGACTTAAGTGAAATCATGGGATTTTAGTGTCTGCCTTGCAGGGTAAATAATCTCATTGTCAAAGTAAAATCACTTAAGTGGATCATGGGATTTTAGTGCTTGCCTTGCACGGTAAAGAATCCCATTGTGAAAAATTCTTTAAAATAGAATTATATATGCAAAAAAAGTGCGCCCCCTTTGGTGAGATGATGGCAGCCTTGAAATGATTATTTTAATTAATCTATTCTTCTAAAAAGTGCGCCCAAGCTTGGAGGAAGTCAACAAGTCAAAGAGGGAATAAAAGAAATGGATTAAATGTATTAAATTTAATTTATTTAGTGGTTGCCCCCTCTCTTTCAAAAAGTGCGCCCCATTTGGGAGTTATTTAATGATTTTTAAGGCATTAAATCATTAAATTAATTTCTATTTTCAGTGGTTATGGTCAAGGCACACTGTGAAGCTTAAGTGAAGTGATGTGTGAAGGATTAAATTGGATTAATTTAATTTATTGGATGGTTGTCCTTAAACATGCTATTTTTAAAAGAGAAGAGCATGATTTTTAATTAATTAATTGCCTTTAATTGTTAGGGCAATTATTAATTATAGAATTGTGAAGGTTTTATAAGCATGGGCAGCCATATGGGTGAATTATTTAATTCACAGGTAAAGAATTGCAGCCAAGAGGAAAAGTGCGCCCCCGTTTGAAGAAGGATTTTGCTCAAGCAAGGTGGCAACAAGGCTAAAAGCTTCCAGATTTGGCCCATGCTTTGAAGGAGGTGGATCTTTGTCTACATAATTGTTTGCATAGGTTTTATAAGTGCTCAGGTGTGGTTGAAAGGATTCATGCTCTCTTTATGTGTAAATTAAACACCAATTTTTGGGGCAGCGGGCTTGAAAAGTGCAGATTTTTACAATTAAAATTCACTATTCATGCTCCGGTGGCCATTTTTCTCTGAATAAATTGTAGGAATTCATTATAGGTGCTTTAAAAAGGAAAAGGAGCTTTTATCAATGTCCAATACATTGCATATATCCTCTGAATCTGAAAAATTGTCTAGATCTGCACCAATTTTGAAGAAATTTGGCCAAGTAAGAAGAAAAAGAATCATTCAGACAAAGATAGACAAAGCCATGGCAAAGAGAGATGAAAAAGAAAGCATGACAGATTCATGCATCACTTCAAAACTTATAGACATAGGAGACACAGATCTAGGCCCGGAACCTCTTACCGATTTGATTGATAGATCCAGAGCAGGAAAGACTTCACTCATGTGTGTGGTTAAAAGCAGTGGAATTATCCGAGCTACATCTTTTCCATGTATAGCCCAGTTTCCAGAATTTGTTATGGAGTGCGCTAGATCTCAGCATCCTTCATCCAGATCAGTACCTGATGCTTCGGGAAAGACAATAATTCGTTTGGATGCAGAGTTCATCAATTATTGTTTAAAGATTCCAGTGCAAAAGGTAGTGACTTCCATTATTCTTAAGGATGCCAGCAACAGGTGGGAGAAGCATAGAGATGATCACGTGAGCATAATGAATAGCTGATAAATGGAGAAGCCTAGATCTCCTTCAAAGTTCCCAAGAACTCTTCCACGATTCAATTTGGTGTAGAAGGTAGATGATGTCGTCAAATTGTTATGCAGGATGAATGGCAAGGCGAATGCTTACACTTTCCGTACATGGATGTATGCTTTCATCAAGACCATTGAAATCAATAAGGTTGATTCTATAATCAATTGGTCAGAAATTATTAGCAACAACATTGGTGAGTAACTCCAGAACCTGAAGTGTACTTTCAGCTTCAAGATGACTTCATACTTGGTGTATGATGCAGCTTCACAAGGCGTCTTTTCCAAGCTAGATAGATGTGGTGTTCTTTCTAAGGACCCCATTTTCAAGTGTTACCCGCAGCTTACTATACCTACGTGTGAGAAAGATTTCAAAGTGATCAATAATGAATTCTTCTATGATTTCATCTGTAGGCTAGACAAAGACTTGAAGGCCAACAGGGTAAGCAAGGAAGCATGGGAAGTTGTGTCCAAGATTGGTAGTCTATTCATTCAATTTGTAAATTTCACATACCTCAGGGTTACAGGCTTTTCTAGAGAACCAATAAAGATGTCCAGGCATCTGAATGATAGATTGATCGCCATGGAGTTGAGCAGGAAACTTGTGGAGTTACACGACCTTTAGTCAAAGCGGCACAAGTCTACGAGCTTCTTCCCAATCACTGTGGAATATTACACCTGCATTGGCATTCATAGAGCTCGAGGAATGGAGGTGCAAATGTTATCCAAGTATGAGCAAGAGTTCTTCCCTGCACGGCTGAACTTCAATCCATTTGGAGTAGCCAGGAAGACAATCTCCCAGGAGTACGCACATGTGCCTTCATTAGAAGATTTCTGGATGAAGTGCAAAAGTGAGTATGAGGTTAGAAAGAGAGATTTCAGCAGGCTATCAGCAAAGTAAGTGTTCGAATTTGGACTAGTGCGGATACCTACAAATCTTAAAGATGATGGGATTATGGTACTTGACACTTACCATCAAATGGGAGGAGATAAAACCATACTGCAGAATAACATAGAAGGCATGAATACAGTTGCAGAGAGTAACTTGAGTATTTTGGTCGAGATCAACAAGCACCCAGGAGATGTATTGATTGCGGAACAGATTGTACCAGACGGATCAGTCAAGAAGGGGAAGCAGCTAGAGTTTGCAGTATCTTTTTGTTTAGAAATCTGTAGAGTTTTGCTGAAGAGGATGCATGCACTTGAGAGTAGGACATCAAATTTACCAGACAATGTCATTGCTTTCACTAAGGAGAGAGTGGATGGGAATGTCACTTCATACGTGCGGATCGTCTCAACTAAGGTGCCTAATTCCCTGGAAGGATCTCTTGTGATGATACAAAAGAGAATTGATAAAGCTACCAAGCCTTTCACGATGAATTCTATCAGTAGACTGGTGGCGCTGTAGGCAGACATTGCAAGGTTTGGGATGAGTTTGGAAGATGTGGAAGCGTGCATCAAAGTGTTGAATGAAGGTTTGTTGCAGTTTAGGACAGATAAAGAAGCAGTGGCTAAAATAGATGGAAGAATGCTGAATTACATGTTCGACAAGTATATCTGATATTAGAACAAGAAATAGACATAAACATTACAGCTGACATGACTTCTTCTATTCTTTCTTCTTCTATTTTCTATGTTCCCAGATGAAATTGCAAAACTTCTAAGTTATTGGTTTTGCAACCATTACTTAAGTCATGTGGAACCATTATATTAGTTAAGTGATACATGTGTCACTTAAGGAGAATATAGTTGAGTATGATTGTAAAATGTCATCTTTACTTGTTGTTTATGTTTCAGTTCAATTTGAGTTTTCCATTTGTACTTTCCCTCCTACATTCTATAAGTAGGAGAAGAACCTGTGGGTTAATGATCGATCAAAATTTGTAAGCAGTAATCTTGTGTTCTAGACTTTGTGCTGGACCCCTGAGAGCAACTTGGAGCAAATGAATACAAAGGAGCGGGTTTCCAGAGAACTTTGTGTCATGGTGTACTTTGTTTCTTGCTTTTAATCTTAGATCTCTTAATAAACTGTGTTATTTTAAATCTGGATCTAGAGTTGCCTTTGTTTTATAATTATGTGTGTTCATATCTACTAAGTTTCTTCTATGTGCATGTAATTAGCTCTGCTATCTACTAATTGGGATGCACATCTTCCTCATTTCTTCTCTGTATTTCCTTTACTTCCTTCTTCTATAAAATACTTCATTTCTTGAACAGTTTCTTACTTGCTACAGAACTTCTTAGTTATGGTTCATGAACTAAGTGGTTAAAGTAAAACCCCTGATAGATAATAACACATTTTTGTTGACAAATCTAACATGGGAGCCTCACCAGTTAAATGAGGGAGATTTATCTCATGACTACCTAGGTTTTGTGCTATGCAAAAAATCTAGCCAATAGATTCTGAATCCGCTCAGTTTTTCATAGCCTCTGTCTGTAGAGGGACAACAACATCTGTAGAAGGATAACTGTAGGAGGCATGATAGAAACTATGTAATGCCCTGTAATGTGTGAATGGTTCTGGTTCACCCAAAATGGTAACCACCTGTCCTTCATTGCATAACTTGATGTATTGATGAAACATTGATAAAACAGCTTGCATGGCATGGATCCATGGGTGCCCCAAGAGCATGTTGTATGGAAGGTCCAAGTCAAGGACATGAAACATTGTGTCATGACATGTTGGTCCTACCTCCATGGGAACCACTATAGTCCCTGGTCACTCTATTTCTTCATTGTCATATGTTGTGATTGTGATAGTTTTAGCACCCATCTCTATTTCAGAACGGCCTAGCTGCTTTACCAGCTTTAAGGTGCAAATATTCAGACCAAATCCCCAATCGACAAGTACTCTTTGATTTTGCGACGGGTAACCACCACTTCGAGCTACAATGGTAAGTTATGCGCTGGGTTGTTATGCGGGATTGCAGTATGATCAAAAGTAATATGATCATTGGTGTATAAGCGTGCAACCATGACTTGAAGGTTCATGGGATCTATTTCTATGGAAACCCCTGAATTTTAAAAAAAATTGAACAGTATGTTCTTATGGGCATTGGAGATCTTTAGGAGATCAAGGATAGATATTTTAGCAGACATTTTTTCTAATTGCTCTATCAAGTTATACTGACTTTCCTCAAGGGTAGGCATAGGATCTGGTATGATTAAGTGGGCACATCTTGTCCTGACTGCGCAGCTCTTTTCTAAGATCTGAATGGCGTTAATCTATTCATTAGATGGGTTAATACATCCAATGAGGGAATCATAAGGACTATCATCTGTAGGGTACACATAGGCAGTAGTCCTATAGTCGTTGGAAGTTTTCCCATGATATGTTTTCTTTTTCTTTTTATCTGCATGGTCAGGAAAAGGTTCCTTGTAAATACCCATTTTTTCATTTGAACTTTTACCGGTCTCGGGGGGAGACTCTACAGCAATCTTCCCTTCCTCTATGAGGTCTTGGATATAATGGCGTAATCTCAAACATCTATCTATTTTGTGTCCTTTAACACAATGAAAGTCACTATATTCATTGTCTTTGAACCAAACCAGTTTTGGAGCGTCTTCTGGGTAGAGTATTATTGCAGTTGGATATTCTACCATCTTTGCACCATCTAATTGTTTTAGGATTGTAGATAAGGATTATGTCAAATATGTGAACGTACGTTTTGTAGGCACTTTGGGATGAGGCCCTTGTGAAATTTTTAAGAGTGGGCCTATCTGCACGGCTTGGACTCTCTTGGAGTCTATAATGCCATCACCAATAACATGTTTATTCTTATTAAAGAATTTAGGTTTGTCTATGGATTTGGATTCATGTTTACCTTTAGTAACAGGTTTAAGTTTTCCTTTGGAAATGAGCGCTTTCTCAATTTGAATACCTTTCTCTATGAATTCTTCAAATTTTGAGCCACAATGCATTTGCAAGTGAAAGGCTATTTCTAGGTTCAAGTTACGAACGAATATGCTCACTAACCATTTTTTGGGTAAGGCACAAGGAAAAGCGACTAGCTCATCCATGCCATCGTTGTAAAAATCCTCCAAATGTCTCTTTGGGTTTTCGTTTTTGGTTACATAGATCATTCATCATGATGTCACTCTCCATATTATAGAAGTAATGCCTTACAAATTTCTCTGCTAGCATGGGTCATGTTGTAATGAATCCCTTGGGTATGCTATAAAACCATTCTAATCATACGGCTCTTAGGCTGCGAGGAAAAAGTCATATTAGGAAATTATCGCTATATGCGACCTCTTGGCAAGCCATGTAAAAGTCTTTTATATGATCACAAGGATCACTTTTGCACTTATACTTATCAAACTTGGGAACAGTAAAGTGTTTTGGGAAAGGATGTTGTAGCATGTCCTTATCAAAGGGGTAAGGGCATAGTTCTTCGTACGAATATTTTTTGTTTTGGCCTACATTTCCCTATTGTAATGTCGTGAGTGTATCTTTCATAGATTTTAATTCATCCTGAATGAGTTGCTCTTTAGTAGGCGATATTGACCTTTGAGCCTGAGTTGCCTTAAAGGTATAGTCCATATGCGGATCAGATTGAAACTCGTCAAGTTTGTTTTTATCTTTGTCTTTTCCTATGTTTCTTTTTGAAGATCCTAGGTTTGCTAGTTTCTGACTCAATTTCAAGATCTATTTTTGGAGGATCTCCTCCTCAACCAGGGGATCCTCTTCTTCATCAAATTTCAGAGGAGGGGAAGCTTTCCATTCATTTTTCACTTTACGTGAAGCCTTAAAGTGGGGTTTACATGATGGTTCACCTTTAACAGCAGCCTTGTGCTGCCTAGAAGTGGAAGAGTACCCCACATCAAAAGAATTATCCATGTCTAAGATGAATATTTTTTCTCCTAAGTTAGGGTTAACAACCTTTGTTTCTTCTTCACACTCGTGTGGAAGTTTAGCTCCTAATGCCAAGACTCTTGCGAGTACTTGATCTTTGTTATAATATAAGAGCTCGTCAAATTTTTTTAGGTCTAACCTTTGTTGTTCTCCCGAAGAGTTTGATTCTTCTCCACTATGATTGATTAATGTCTCTATATATTTGACTAGAGAGAAGAGTGGTCCTAAATTGTGACCACTGAATGGGAAGGTGTCGAAAGGGTTTTCTCCCATATGCTGCTCATTTGACTTGGCTGCCATTTTTATGATTTTAGGCATCACTAGCAAACATCTGTATATAGCTAGCGTAACCCCTAAGGATATGGTTTTCTGCAAGCCGTTCAAGGTGATGTTGGAATTATACCATAGTGTACCCTAGATATAGTATTATGTAATCATATTTATCAAGAAACACTCACATGCAAGCCTAATGTTATGATGCACTCAATTCTTTATTGCCAAGCTTGTACCCAAAGATAGTGACAATGATGTATCAATATGTAAGTCAAGTTAGAACCCCAACAAGGTCTAAGAACTGACGTGATGTTGTCGTAGTCCCTTGATAAGGTATACTTAAAACTAGTTTGAATGCCGATGAAAGCTAAACCTTATGAAAAATGGAAGTCACGAATAGATATAGTGTAATAACGTCATCGTGATACATTAACCAAGTAAGCAAGGTGTTAGTACCATGATGACTTTATTATGATACATATAAAGCATTATCAACACTTTTTATGAAGACTCAGATGACGTCAAAATTGAAACCAAGTAATAATTATAACAAGGAGTTTTTAATCGTGTGAGCAACGTAACTGCACAATAAGGGGACTTATACCACCTCCTCACAAAGTGAGAATATGATGTAAGTACTGATATTGTACATCTAGGTTGCGAACAAGACTATCAACTTAAGAAGAGACAAAAGATGAACCGAATACACAGCGGTGAAGATGATCTTGAAATCAAGATGGAAGGACTTTTATCAAAGATACAAAAAGTGTACCCGCATACTTTAGACATTTAACAACTCAGCCGTAAACATGGATGGGTGTAAACGGACAAAAAAGTGACGAGTACTATCTCTAATAAAAATGCACGATGTATGCACCTTTCTCACCCCGAACAATGGGCGGTGAGAATGCAAGGGTACTAATCAAAAGATGGACACAAGCTAAGCAACACTTAGGCAGAGCTTCGCCTCATCCTAAGACAAGAATAAAACTAAGCATAAGTGGGACGTAGCTTAGTTCCATGATGAAAAGACACTCAGTTTGAACTCACAAGGGTTCTTTGCCTTGTTTCAAAAAACAAGGTTTAGATTCCAGATGAGCCGTCACTTTGCGATGGCTTGACACAACAAGGACTAGTAAAGTGGGCTCCTCAACAAAATGGCTTCCTTAACAAGTTCTCTCAACTAGGTGCTACAAGGTTGTCTAAGAGCGAGGCGTGTCTTACCCAAAAAGTCGCAATGACTAGCTTGGGAGTATCTCGGCTTTGTCCCCCTTCAAGTACAGTGGGCAATGAATGTATCCGTCGTGTGCTTTTATTAAGGTCACGATACAGACAACTTGTAACTCTAACTCACAAGGTGTACTAGTCAAGTGGGCAAGCGGAGCGCTTCCTATTTCATCCACGAGGTTACACAGCGGTGGACTACTTTAGGGTTCTTGGTACCTCCACCATTGTTATAGCTTAAGGCGTTATGCCAAAGGGGTTATGTTCCAGTTCAGCGGATAGGGACGTACCCTTTTCCAAAACCTGTAATACAATGTTTTTGAATGTGGTGTATTTTTTATCTTGCTTAGATTAATGTGGTTTTAAGTAGCACACCATTTGGCAACCTGTAAGAGTGCATGTATTAGAAGGTTTGTGTTTTTTTTTACACCTTTCTTCGATGAGTGATAGGTCCTGTAGGCAACAAGTTTCAGTAATTTTCCAATCCATAGGTTGATGTCAAGAAAGAGAGTTTCCCATTTTGCTTTTAATTCCTAAGATCACTGAAAAGGCACAAAGGAAGAGCATACGTAATCATGAAAAAATCTACTGAAATGAAATTTTTACTTCAATCGTTATAAAGTAAGTGTTTTTTGAACAATTTATATGAGTTTTGTATTGGTTTTTTTGATCTCCAAGATCGCCTTGGAAGACGCGAGGAGAGAGCATACACACTTCTACAAAAACTACTTCTAAGTCAAAAACAAAACACTTTTAATCTATGCAAACTAAAACGTTTAAGAAAGAACCCTGTTTTTCCAATTGTTAGTCCTAAAAACCTACAGTGATGGATTAGAAGATAAGTTTTTGTAGACTGTAGAAATTTTCAATTTTACCACAAACACCTGTGTGCCTATACCGACACCAGCGCTTCCTAGCCAACAGATACGCACCCCACGTAACAAATATGCATGCAGTCAAAAATTAATAAAACCCAATGTAATAAACACAGACGCTCATAATATGACAAAGACACACCTATATTGACATGGACGCTCAGGTTACAACATGTACGCGCTTAAGCCTGAAATAGAGAACTGTAAAATTTCTTACATAGTCAGACCTTTTACACCTGTGCAGCCAGAGAGGTGGATACGCACCCCAGATGACGGAGATGTGTGCGCATCCTTGTAAAGGTTTAACAAATTTTTTACACAGTCTAGCACTTGACACATACGCAGTCAGAGAGGTGGATATGTGCCCTAGATGACGGAGATGCATGTGTGTCCTTGCAAAGGTAAAATTTGCAAATTATGGAGACCTTCTAACAGGTATGCACCTGATATGATGGATGCGTTGGGGTTCCGACGTGTACGTGCCCCCTATTGGACACCTACACGCACCCTGCAAAAAACTTGTAAAACACAAAGATTTTCAAAATTTTCAAGAGCAAACAGGTTAGTTGTTAGTCAAAGTGTCCTATTTCTATATCAAACCCATAAAATTTATACAAATGAAGGTCATTTATCTAGGGTTAGAAATGAAAATAAGGAAATAACAAGTGATTTGAGCAAAAAACTTGAAAATGAGCTTGGAAAAACCTAAATGACCTCCATTAATGGAGGATGGACATAAGTGTCCCACTGGGCGTGCCAAATGTGTTCAATGAAAAGTTGTAAAAGCCATGGATTTGGGGTAAGAATCTCTAAAGAAACCCCAAAGGCTTTTAACAATTTGATCAATGGACCATGTGATAAAAATGAGCAAGGTTCTCTTCTTTGGCATACATTAATTTGAAATAAACATGCAAACTAAGCAAATGAAGTTAATCTCTATTCTTTGAAAGCTTGAAATAATGAACCTAAAAGGATCTAAGCATTCAGTTTATGTGTTAAGAGAAAGAGATCTCCCCATTAATGGCTTCAAGGCCAATGGATCTTCCCTTTTACTCCATGTTAATGTTATGAAATACAAGATTAAATGCTTTTAACTCAAATTGAAGAAGATGAAATACAAACTAAAGCCAAAACAAATTGCTATAATTTGTGCTAGGAAGAAGGGAGAATTCTTAAGAAATGAGGGAGGGGGTATAGCCCTATTTATAGTTTTTGGTTTGGAAGAAATGGGAGAATTGGGTGCATGTGGGACAAAGGCTAAAGTCCAAAAATCACTTTTAGCAAGTCAAAGTGTGATTTGACCATGTTATAGGGTAATTAACCTAGGTTAGATTAATTAATCTCTCTTAGAGAGTAATTAGGGTTCTGGAAGGGTTCTGAAGGGCCTAATCAATCCAACGAAGTGGATTGATCTTCCGGGGAGCTAATAGAAGCAAGCTAGAAGAGAATAAAAAGCTAATGTAGTTAGAACGAGGCTATAACAACTTGTTTAATTGGTTTATAAGAGGAAAAATGACCAAAAGGGTGTCGTAGGAAGGGAGTTAGATAGGCCTAACTGGCAGTGTTCCATCAATTTGCAAAAGGAAGAAGCATTAGTGCACCATTAGAAAGAATAGTGTATTGATCAAACTACAGGTGTCTACATCATTGAATCTTTGTCGCGTTAGAGAACCAAATGACATTGTCATGAACATCTAGACGTCCTTAACACCTATGTCAATCCATCATGAATTCAACAATCTCTTGTAAGCATTTGTAGCTCTATTTATTCCATTTTCACATCAAAGGTAATAAAATTCTCATCTTTTTATGTCTTCACTATACTATCATATCATATATACGACAAATCAATCATCTTAAGTCTTTACTTCACTCAAATCTCTCTTTTATCAATATATCAAATTTTACACAGTAATTGCCAGTGATTCTATCTAAATCACCAATTATTCTACTTGAATCACATGTGTTTCCTGAAATTCTATCATTTTTCCACATTTGTATACTTTCATATCATGTCATCAATCTATTTTCCCTAATCTATCTTCTTGCAAAATGTGTCCTTTGTAGATGATAGTTTTAGGTGCATCACACCCCATTACATGTATCTATGATCTTTTGATCATGTAACATCCCTTCATGTTGGAATAGTTTGACATCGTACACAAACTCAGACTATTTTTCATTTCCCTCACACCTAAAATTGAAGACATCAAAGAACAACTTGTAGTGATACATGAAATACATGACACAATAGAACAATTTTGGTTCGACTATTTCCTCGACTTCGAGCTCACCATAGCCCTTACCTGGGCCACCTATCAAATAGAACATGATCTCTCCATCCCTTTTGAATTCTAATAATGTGTTACATTAGCGGTCGCATTTCATAGCATATCACTGTGATCCTAAACTCTAGTTGACACCTTCAAGGAATCCCTTTGGCATTTCTAGGATTGGGCATGCTGAGGAACACGTTTCATCGTTATCTAACATATGCCTTATTTAACACTCATAACAAGAGAGTTTGCCCTACTAGACTGCGCCAGAGAGAGAAGCAAGGGAAAGATGTATCGCATCCAGACAAAGGACAAAACATTTGTCGGTGCAATGACATGCATTAAACTCCGTACTGTCAATTTTAGATTTCGTGTTCATCACCAAGTGTACTGAGTAACAGACTCAAACTCGGGGTAAATGTTGTTGCCATCCTTCCATCAATGTTGTCGATGTTGCTTGTTTAATCAAGGGCTTTAATGGCATACCAAAAGGGTAGGAGGGTAGACAAAATGTGCAGATCAATTTTTTTTCCACTAGGTGAATAGAACCGTTTTAGGGGAGCGACGGTGAAGAATCTGCTTGTTTGGATGTGTAAATAAAGTTAGGCTTGAAGATCAATCCCTTGCTACTGTTAAGAAGTTGGATGAGAGCAACAAGGTAAATGCAGTGAACTATTACCAAGAAGTTTGTCGGTGTAGCTATGAATAGGCACAGAACTAAAACAAATGCTGAAAAGAGGGTCTCAAGTGCGTCTCAATATGGTTTAGACCTAAGCCTTCAATGAAGTAAAATATAATGCTCTTCAAACTATCTGACAAGGATGTTTTTTGAGGATGAACAGACATATTTCTGAAGATACATTCATGTTAAGGAACTTTGCTTCACGTTCTTTTAAAGTATGAAAAATATGATCAAATGAATGAAACTTTTCAAACATCACCGAGACCTGCAATAGGAACAATTGGATATTGTTGAATTTTGATATCTTTCAATTTAGTATTGGCCAATGGAGTTATGTATTTTTAAGACACCTTTAGTCTTATTTCACAAGCAAAATTAGTCAAAAATTTCGGCTCATTAGGTTCCTCTGTCAACATGTTAGCCCTGGTTGAGCATGTGACACATGATAGTGAAGGTCTCATATATAATTAACCGAACTTTGAAATCAATCGAACGGTGTCTATTCAGTTAGAAAATGCTATAGGTAGATCACTCAACCTGAAGATTACAAGCTAAGATATTTGCAGTCTTTGAGGAATATAGGTATAATAAGATATGTATCATTATATCATGTATGAGCTCCTCATAACCACCTCGCAGACATTGATTGAAGGCTCTTTTTTGCAGGAACAATATGATCATCAACAGAACTTGTTGCAGCAAAAGGAATAGCATACATAACAGAGGTACGAACCTATGAATTCACTTCAAGTGCAGAGTGGGTGATCGAAGTAATCTGTGGATAATCTTTAGTATCATAAGAAGTCAAACGTACCTTCATTATAGTTCTTTCATGGATTGTATGGTGTAAGACGGCTATGAACAATGTATTTGAGGATTCTTGCCCAAATGTGGACCAAATGGAAACTTCTCAATCCTTAACAGTTTAGCATAAGTGATTTCAATCAAACAATTGTTTCATGGGAATGGTAATTGAATTACTACAATTTGAATATTTATCTTGCCTGTACGATGAAATCAGACATTATCAATTTTAGGGATGGTTAAAAGCTATACCGAATAGATGACAAAGGATGATTAGGGGATCCAAAATTTGACTTCTCGGAGCAGGAATCTTAACCCTTCAAAAATAAATAAAATTCATAATAAAAGTTACAGAAACAATGGCAAACAGCTCTACATCAAATCGAACAAGAAAACACCTGGGACAGTCCTCGCGTTGCGTTATCGTTACTGCTACATTCTCATCATTCATTGGGGGGCAAACATCCATACAGTGTGCACTAGTCCGATTTTGCAGCCCACTAATCCAGGACCTATGAATGGGTAGTGTAATACAGAAACATAAGGATCCCAAAACGCGGACAAAAGTGGAGAAGAGGTTATGATGACACATTCCTCGAGCGCCTCCCGGGCGTTGGGATTGGCCATGGGCGCATCAAAATCAATATAAAACACATACTCAAACTGCCTCACAGTCCCTCCGCCATTAACATCCAGCACTCTGAGCGCCTCGCTGCCCTGCGGCTTCACCTCCAGCTTCGTCAAACTAATATTATGCAGAGAAAAAACAGACAGAACCTTCATCAAAACCTCCAACCCGCCTTCGTGAGCAATTACGATGCTCGTCTTCCACGCCCGGCCGCCCTTTCCCCACGGGTCGGGCGTCCGGGCGAGCACCAGGCAAACCTTGTGACGTTCCACGGCTCGTCCTGCACGCCACGGGCGAGAACATCCAGGCCGTAGATCTTCGCCGCCCGGCAGCTAAACGATTGATAAACCGTAAGTAATTACGCAACCCACCGAGCCCGAAAGACGGACTTCGGCGTTCACCCGCCGATGTCCTAAATGATCTGGCCTGTGTAGGGTCACGTCCAGGCCCATGCTTCGCCAACTATATAGTATGCACTAGAAGTTCTATATTTGGAAACTAAGTAGGGAAAGGATTGTACAAATTTCGTAAGGTCAAGGTTCAGTAATTCGCCCCGGGCATGACCGCAAGATGTATGATTTTAGATAGCTTTGAAAAGCTGGATCTCATCGACTTTATGTGTGCTTTACTGTGTTTGGAAGCAGGAGGTCGTATTGTATGTCGAACCACGTTGCCTTCCAGGGTGCCCTCCACGGGCAGGATTGCGCGGTCTGCCCGGCAGGACTCGACCGCCCAGATGGCGTCCTCGTAGGCCTTGCACGGCACGCCCTCGCACCCCGGGTGGACGGTTATGGCCGCCGCCTCGCTGAACGCGCCCGGTATCCCCTGGTACGCTACCCTCATTCTAGTTCTTATCCAATCCCCCGTGTTATACCCTACTTCGATCTGAACTAAAAATGCGGATCGACGCCGTGCTGCCATTGATCACCATAGGCATGTCGCTGATCTGCTGCCTCTTTTGATTTCTGATCACTCTGCATTTTTCCCCTGAACGACGCTTTTGAGAAAACTTCAAATCGTCTGTCCGTGCCCCGATCCGACTGTCTGTGTAAATGTTTGACGATGATCCCGCGAAAAGTTTCATGGCAGCCATGGTTGTCGCTCCAGCATTCCCTGCTAATTGCATTCCCTACCAAGGAAGTAGATGAATCATGTTCTGTTCTAAAAAGGGGTTCTTCCATAGACTGGAGTGCCTGGAGATCAGGACCATGGGCCCCGAGAAACAGGTGCTTTAGTCTACAACCCGGTTGCCCTGAAGTCTGTGGAACGGATCTGAAACCAGACAACATCAATAACAACCATTTATGAGTAGGTGGCCAAACAATTGCAGGTTGCAACAACGGCTAGTGCTGACATGGCATCTTCCTCCAAACCCTTATCGACCTCAACTCCTCACAAAACCAAATTAGAAATGGGGTTGTCGAGGCATGTGTTATCCTAATATTATTATTGGATAAGCATGATTGGTAGGGGTTAGAATGAAACTTTAAGGGTATGGTCCCATGGAAGGGGATTCCTTAAATGATCGTTACAGCGGGTGCATGCCGAGACCCAAATTAGGAGCATTTTAGTGAGTGTATGCATAAGGTGCCCTAGGTGATCTTCTTCTAGTCACAGTTTCTTCAAGCAATACCCGCTGAGCATATTACTAAGATGTCCACTGGATATGTCATGGTTATGTGTGTATGGAAAATAAAATCAGAATTTCTCTCTAAAATCACCTATGAAAATAATACGTAGATGAACCATATCTAGTCCTTATGATCGGCCCTAAATTGTAGTGGGAAACTCCCAGCGCCCCCCTCGCTAGCCACCTCTTAAGTTTAGGGGGCTAAAAAAGTGGAGCTCCTATTTTTTAGGCCTAGATTCTATTATTTCTCGTAGCTGGGTTTAAAAATAAGCATGGGACTCTTGATCTAATTTCATAATTAACCCCGAAATAGCTGAGCACCAAACACCTCCATAAGAAGATACCATGCCCTAATATGATAACAATTAGTAGGCGGTTAAAGATGAAACTCTAAAGGGTCAGGATATCAATTTTTAGTACCAGGGATGCCAATGGGTGCCCCAGTCGTTTAATCTTATTATTTTAGTAAATGAGAAAAACATACTAGGCATGTGAGTGCATATGTATTTGGTTTTTTATTACATAATTCACTAATACACTTGTATTTTTATAAATTTTGTAAATTCGAATTAGCACCTTATTGGTACATAAGATGAAACATGAATACAAAATTCAATAAGGGAAACCACACACCTTAGAAAACCAAAACCAAAGAGCATACTTTGCCATAAGAAAAATATCATAATGTAGCTAGAACAAAACTGGTCATTTACTTATACTAGACTAAAAATAGGATAAGAGTACCTGATGTCCTTAAAGATTGTAGTAGAAGATGCACCAATAAACTAGACAAAGAATGACAAAAAGATGAAAATGCGCAAAAAAGTGATGAGAGTGAACCTAGGGTGGAAATGCATGTGTGGATGTTGATGTGTGTGATGTGCCTATATGGTTATTATGGTGTGTGCTATCACAAATTGTTGTTATTGACATCATTGTTGTTGTTTTCACCATTTGACTGCTTATTTCTCATACGGTCAGACCTGCAAGGAGAAAATGATCAAATAGTCAAATATGTATGTATGTATGTGTAAAAATGCGATGTAAAAGATGCATGTAAAAGTATGTAAATGTAAAATATGCAAATGAAGGAGTATAAATGGAACATGTGCACCTGATCGATGTCAAGAAAGAGAGTGTAGAAGGATATCATGTACTGCAAGTTTTTTGGGTGATCTCACGCCACCCTAGCCAAAGAAGTGTAGGGAGAAAGCTACATTATTCTCCTTCTTGTAACTACTTCCCTAAATGTGTGTGAATATATCTCTGTACATCCTAGTTTTTGGGTGATCCGACACCACTGGCTAAAGTAGTGTAGGGAGGAACACCCATTATAACCTCCAAGCCTATAACTACTTCTAAGAATGATAAGGACAACATGTCATGTAAAAGTCACTATATACAAGGTTCATAGACTGGTCTGAACCCACTCGTTGTATGTAACCCACAATGCTAAGGACGGAAATTACATTAAACTGAACCGTTTAAATGCATTGTGTTAGTATGTAAAACCCCCAAATGATGCCCCCCTTTGAGGGTGCATGCGACATCACTAATAAGAGAAATGTGGCCCCAAAACAGGACCAGTCGCATGTACTCTGAAAATCTACCATGTAGGGGGAAAGGAAATGCGCTTGGTAGAAACCAAGGCACGCATAAATAAAAGGCTAGTCAAAGACAAGTGTGAAAAAAACATACATATAGAAAATAGTGTATAATATATGCAACAGTGTTTAAGCTACCAAGAAAAGTAATGTAAACACGTAAGAAGACAAGTAAGCCACATAAAATGCGTTGTAAACATGGGACATCACTCACAATATCGCAAGACACGAAAGGTCATCATGGCCGCAAACAACAAACAAGTGTGCACACCAAACATAGGGCAAGACCTACATACAAAAAAAAACAATAACAGTCAATGTAACAAACAATTATGGAAGCAACTATCCCTGCATAACCAATGTTGCACATGAAGCACCTGTTATCCATTTTTTACCCCCTTTGGTAAAAATGGACAACTTGAGAATTTGGACCTAAGCACTTTGGTGGGGTTCAAATGTTGAATCTAGAGAAAAATGATAATTTTCATGTTTTAGGAGACTTGAAGCCATTTTTTGTGCATTTCTCTTCTTCTAGAGGTAAAGGAGTTCAATTATTAGACAAATTTGAAACAAAACTGAGGAAATTGTGAAATTTAGTTTTTTGGGGGCTTCATCCCATTTTTCCTAACTCCCCAAACCAAGAAAAATCTAAGCAATTAGTAAAAAAAATGATTTTTTTTTATAAAATGTAACAAAGGAAAAATCCGCGAGAAAATCCGCAGAAAATTCCATGCAACAAAGGGAAAAACCATGAGAAAATCTGCAGAAAAAACCACGCAATAAAGGAAAAAGTCGCGGAAAAAGCCACGCAACAAAGGAAAAAGCTGTGCAACAAAGGAAAACTCTATAGGAAAAAACTGTGGAAAAATCCACACAACAAAGGGAAAATCTGTGAGAAAAGTCACGGACAAATCCACACAACAAAGGGAAACGCCGCAGAAAAAGCCGCGCAACAAAGGAAAATGACAGTTTTATCGAGCGAACTTAAAATGGCCATAACTTTTGACTCGTTGCTTCGTTTTTTGTAAACTTTATATCATTGGAAAGGTCTCAACGTCCTCTATGTAATATAAATTTAATTTATCAATTTTATTGAGTTTATATATGATAAAAATTGGAAAAGGTATCCAGCACGAAAATGTAGATTTCCAGGCCCAACCACTGTAATTAATGAAACTATGGTGCCCATTTCTTCTTATAGAAGCTAGAGTACATGGGGGAAATTATTTTTAAGAATTCTCATGCCATTTTTAAATTATTTAATGAAATTTTTTGGTGGTTGAGAGTAGAAATCCAAGTTTCACTTTTCTCTCTTCTCTCATTCACTTCTATATATTGCAAACTCTTCTCATTTTGAGGGGGAGATATTATGGGACTTAGGGAAACTCTTGCATTTTGGTTTCTCAATTCCATTGACTTGTAATCCTTCACATCGGCCTGTAGAATGTATTTTTGCCTCCATTTTGCAAAGATAATGGACTTTGCAACCATTTGAAGCAATAAAATTGTGCATTGTAGTGTTCTTTCAACCCTTTCTCATTTTCTTGCATTTTTGTGCCTCTCCATTATAATTTATTATGTTATGTGCATTTTTTCTCACATTTGCAGGTTTATGTTGTTATTTTTCTCATAGACTTGGTGGTGAGTGCATTCTTGAGACTGTGTCAAATCTATTCCAGCCTCTTTCAGTTGCATTCTCCTTCATCGTTCTCCCTCAATAGAGTATTTCACTCCCTTATCTTGGTACATCACCTCTTTTAGTGTATATTTATTTCATTTTTATGCTCTTTCTCTCTCTCTAGTCCCTTGGAAGTCATAGGTTAGAGTTAGTTGGTATATTTTCTTTCATTAGAGGTAGTTATTGCATTAGATTAGGAAGAGGAACCAACCTTCTCTAGAGATTTGTTTCAGCTACAAGTTCCCACACCTTGAAGCAACTCCATGTTACCTAGTCACATTGCTTGCCTTAACAAACTCACATGCTAAGCAATTATAGGGTGTTGTGATTCGGTGATAACAACACTTGTTAGCATGTTAGAAAGATAACTAGTGTTTTAAAAGCATGTAGAAGTAAGTAATGTAAAGTGCTAAGTATGAAAAGGAACAATAGCACCTAGAAGAGACGAATGTGGATGCCCCCAGTGACCAGTGTAGGAAGGGTAGAAGGCAGACATCGTTGTTACGTGTAAGAAACCAGTATCTATGATCATAACTAGAAAAATATGTGAACTTGCATGTGTATATGGTATAGATAAATGACATACAAGTATGCTAACTAGCATGTGTAATAACCGATCATAAACACACAAAAGTAAACAAGAGTAAAAGCAACCATAATATGCAGTATGTTATGGGTGGATGGAATGGAATGTAAAATAGAGAGATAGGAACCACGTGCCCCCTGAGTGAATGGAAATGTATGCAGTGAGGTTCATTTGGTTTGCCCCCTCAGTAGTCAAGAATGAAATGTAAACGAGAGTGTGTCATCGAGAAAAGGTCAAATAGTATGTGTTGTGTCTAGCACGTTGTGATGAGTATTTATGCAAAGCAATGATGATATGTGACATATTGAAGAGCTATGCATGAACCCTATAGCTGAAGCATATATCATGACAAAAATGAATGTATGAGTTTATATCACTACAAGATGATAGAGTAAGAGTGATGATGTAGCTTGTAGCATATGTCACTACAAGATGAATAGTAGGGAGTGATGATGTAGCCTAAAGTGTATACCACTACAAGATGAATAGTAGGGAGTGGTGATGTAGCCGAAAGTGTCTACCACTGTAAGATAATAGAGTAAGTGACAAGTTATCCTATAGCGTGTGTCATTATCCTAGAAATGTCACATGATGAAAAGAGAGAATGATAAACGTGTGATGAATGTAAGGTCCATTTAATTTGTAAACCCTCTGTAGTTGAGTATGGACTGAGGAACTAAAGTGCATCATAGGGTAGTGAGTACATCGTGTAGAAGACAAAGTGGTATATGCAATGATGAAATATAACCATAAGATGAGTAGAGTGTGTAAATATGTGATGTATAGAATCATATGAAGTGTAAAATGTATAAAATGTGTACAATGTAATGTAGTGTGTGAGATGATATAATGTTAGAATCATATGTGAGGAAGACTAAGATAGTATGTAAAATATGCCTAGTATGGAGATGCGCAATGTAAATGAAGTGTGGAATGTATGATGTAAGACAAAGGATGTGAGATATAGTGTAGAGACACGATGCGTAGAATGCAATGTAATGTGTGTAAATAATCTAATAGTATAAAGTGTGTGAAATGTGTAGTAGCAAATATGATGAATAGTATGTAACGCTAGATAATAGAAGTATGATATATGCATAATGATGACTAATATGATGTATGACGTGCAATATGTGAATAAATGTGGTGTGTAAGACCTATTGTACAGTATGTGGGGTTCATGTATAGTAATCCATCAACAGTCAAGTGTGAACCAAAGCACAAGCGTGTGTCATTCAGTAATGATGAAGCTAAAACATGTGATGAGTATGCCTATGTGAGAGGATTGATGTATGAGAATGCAAAGATGAAATATGTGCAGATGTGGTGATGGGTGGGGGGGATTATATTAGATGTTATACCCCCAAGTGTATGTAAGAAGATTATGTAAATTCATAGAGAAGATCGTTATCCTCTAGGTCATAATTGAGGGGATAAGCATTAGTAACTTGATAAGCAATATTGTGTGGTTGATCATGTAATGAACCATTGAATTGCAAGTTCTACATACCCATATCATGTTCCTCATCAGTAAATGGAGGAAAAGGAAAACCGTGTGCATACCAATGAGTAAGATTTTGTAACGCCTACTAAAACGACCACTCGAGACCCAAGAACAACCTAGGTTTAGACCAAAAAAATTATGGAATAATTTATTTTTTAAAAGCATGACCACTGCCAAGCTTCAAGCAACAGTTGTCACAACAAGATTCAAAGTCCATTATGATTTAATAAAATAAATTTCCCGTTGTATCCAACATTAGATCCACATTACAAAATTAATAATTATAATTATAGTGAATTTTATCTTAGGAGTTAACTTAATAAGTAATTAAATTAACATTATAGTTTAACTATTCCTTAATCAATTTTAGAGGGTTAAAGGGCCCAAAGGATTTAAATACCTTGGGTATTTAATTCCACCAGGTCTAAACAAAAACAAGGTTCCTATTTGTATGGGATAGGATAACATTCCCTTATCCCCTAACGCAACCCCTAAAAGGTCAACCCATGCTTTAGAAATAAACATTGAGTTTAAAAGGGGTAATTTCCCACTTACCCACTCTCATACTAATCTTTGCATTTCAACCTGATTTTTCACATAATTAACACACTTAAAGTTTCCTGAAAACAATTTCATTAGATAGGAAATTTCTTCCCCTTTCCAATGATATAAAGAAGTCCTCTTAACTCCTCATATTTCTTAAGATATAGGTCAGTGGGCCTGAGGAAGAAAAAATTCCCTAAAGGCTGGCTAGCAGGCCCCGGGAAGAAAACTTTCCCCAAAGCGCAAGGGACACGTAGCACGTTGATAAGCCCACACGAGAAGGCGAGTCATCGGAGGTAAATTTGATTTTAACTCTTTTTGGTTTGAAAGGGCAAAAAGGTTCAAAAACCCCTGTGCCTCCGCCGACGCCCAAGGACACCACATGTCCTGCCCAACATATCAAGCGGGGAAGCGGACCAGCGAGAAAAATAGAAATATTGGAATTTACATTAAAAAGCATGAAGGATAAAAAAATCCTGCACCTCTACTGACACTAAGCAAATCCACGTGTCAGTCCAACAGTGAACTACAGGAAGGCGGGCCAGCAGGGAAACTTAGAAATTTTTGCCAACTTTTTCCAAAGGCGATAAGGTCTAAAACCATTCATGCCTTTTTTGATGCCTAAAGATGCCACATGCCAAATCCACAATGACAGTCAGGGAAGAAGACCAGTGGCGAGACTTAAGATTTTTCACCCTTTTTCTAAAAGAGTAAATTTTGAAGGTGTGGGCCCGCGAAGGCATTTTTCCCAAAAGTGAAATGGCAGGGCTGCGGGGCCGCGGAGGAATTTGTGACTTTTTTATTTTTTTGCAAAAAGTGCCCTAAGTAAATTTTCAGGCCCACAGGTCTAATTTACAAAAAAAATCCTTTTTTTTTAACCAAGCGAAGTAAAAAACTTCAGAAGGCCTTAACTTTCAACTGGAAGCTCGAATTTGGGAAAATGAGGACTTTTTGAAAAGGGCTCGAACTCCTCTTTGCATAAGAACCATCAAAATTTATTTTTGACAACTTAAGTGGGTGAATTTGACAAAAATGTCTTTTGTGCCATTTAAAACATGAATTAAATGTTTTGACTTCCAAAATTTGGTACAATCTTCCATTCCTTCTTCCTCAACATGTCAAAGAGACATGGAGAATTTCACTTAGAAAGATTTAGAACGGATTACAAGGATTAATTGTTAAAGTTTGAGTTTTCAATATGAATTTATTTTCTCCTTTTTCTGTAACTGCATTATTTTGTCCCTAACCCAATTAATAAAGTTTTGCATAAATTTCTTAAACACTAAAAACTATTTTAAGATTTGTTTTGTTCCTCCTTAGCTTATTTTGATATTTTACCTGACTGTCACTGTGGGTTTGGCACGTGGCATCTTTAGGTAGAATGTGTCTTCATACTCAACTCCATAATAGCAACAAGAAGATCCACCATATGTCTTTTGATCACAACAAAAAAGGAGGAGAGGCAATGCTCTCCACCCAACCAAGAAATCCAATGAAGAGGAGAATCCATCCCCCTCATTGGCCCCCAAGCTTCAACCACAAAGCAATAAGAAATGTATTTCAACTCATGGCAAAAATAGGCTTCCACAACACAAAAAAAACTTTCACAAATAGAACACAGTCCAAATACATACTGCAGTTTGCAACCACAGAAAACATAGCAAACAATACTCAGGCTTCATCATGCACAAGCCAAAGGATCAAGACCTATGGGGGAAGTTGCTTATACCTCCCAATAGGGGAAATGGGTGTCCACCTTATTATAAACCTGCCAATATATAAATATATCATTTCAAAACCCCTACATGCCCTTATGCCTCCCCAAGTACCCCTTATGCCTCCCATTCTCTTATGCCTCCCCACACTCTTATGGCACCCCATAATGAGTAAAGAAATGCAAGCTATTTCTTTTACAAGGTGGAACCCAATCCCAAACTCCTTCCACAATAACACTTATACCTCCCCAAAACGTGTATGCCTCCCCACAAGAGATCCCCATAGTCTTCTCCTACACCATACCTAGGCAATCTACCCAACCAGCCAACAACATACCAAGTTATTCAAGCATTTACATATGCATAAATAAAAGAAAAACATTTTAAAGAGCCAAGATCCTACCTCTCCATGGTAGAGTATGCTTTCAAAAGCTCAACAACAAGATTTTTTCCAATCCAAATAGTTCCAAAAGCTCCAGCAATCCACAAGCATTCCACAAAAATCTCCAACTCTCTTCCAAAATTATAAGAGTTACAAAACCAAAAGAAGTAACTCCCTGAAGTAACCCCCAAAACAGCTAAAGAATTTGAATAAATAGAAGAGGGAGAGAGAGGGGATGAGGTGTATCCATGTAGCATGCCACATCACATATCTTCAATTCCACCTCACAAGTCAACTTCAAACTCAAAAGCATAATTAAAAAGGGATGGTGAATAAATGACATTTTACTTACACACACAAACCAATTCCACACCCTAAGGGCCAAAATTAATTTCACATAAGAAGGTGTAATAAAAAACCTACAGCTTGCCTTCCCAAAAATGCATAATAATGCCTAATATTGACTCCCCAACCCATAGGTAGGGTTGGTGTAACAATTTAAGAGGTGTGGGGCAAGTTTAACTTGTCCTACATGCCTCCAAAATCAGCCCCTAAGGACAGATCTAAATTTCAAAAGGAAGGTGGAGTGTTTCACACTCAAATTTACTTACACATCTCTTACAACACATAATCCAAGAGCCATCAACTCTAATAAATGCATTCTTTTGAACCATTATAATTAATTTAACAACATGATTACTCACTAATCTTGACACAATTAAAATAAATAATAAAGGGAAATACATCACCAAATAATCACATACAAATATTTTATAAAGGGAACACAATAAAAGAATACACATAACCCCTTGGTCACATTTAAAGGTGATTCCCCCCATGGGAACCCCTAACAATAATACAAACATACACAAATAACAAATACACATTGCCATGGTGACCCTTGTTGAATTCATCTAGAATTCCAATGTGGTTGGTCTCCAATGCTCTGATGTTTGTTGTGACATGTTTACTTGCAAAACACAAATACCTCCTTCAGCCTTGTGGCCGCATCAAAATGTCTAAATAAATATAGAATATAACTTCCAAAATAATATATATATATATATATATATATATATATATATATATATATATATATATATATATATATATTAATCACAACATCATCCAAACAAGCAACAATATCATTTACAATTTCATCCATAAACATATGATCACAAGATTTGTTCAATTTTATAGGTCTGATCGATATGACAAAATATCACATGTAAGGAAAACACACACACACACACACACACACACATATATATATACCCATGCTAAGCAGTGTATCAACATCAATATAAAATGCCTCTAATAATCTACATGCATCATATATGAATCTAAATCAACCACAATCCATGATTTATAATGTCTAACATCATACCAACACAAAGGCTATAGTAATGTCCATAATTTTAATCAACAGTATCATAATCAATATCAAAAGGTGTCGAAGGGAAGTGGGCACTACAGATTTTGTGTATGACTAGGAAAGAACTATTGCAGATGAAAATATGTCCAAAAGACATAAAGAAAGATATATTTGTATGATCAAGATCTAGACTGCCCCCAATATAATCAAGCCATGATTTCCCTAATGTGAGTGGAGAAGTATTAGGAGTGCGTGCAAGAAAGACATCAAGATGAAATACGCAAAGACCATAGGTGGTTGTAACATGAACCAACCCATGATATAAATCAAGCTCATATGGTGGAGGATGCATGTCATCAATAGAAAATCCTAATTGAGTTAATTTGGCGTGTGTACATATGGTTTTTGGTGAAGTAGGATCGAATGGTATATGTTCCCAAAACGAGTTGTTCATAAATAATGTGCATGTAAAAGGTGGACGTGCTAAGGGAGATCATACATGTGAATATGTAGGTGATAGACTGAATTCCATAGATTGGACAAGCCCCTGATAAGGAATAATGGCAGTAGTAGTAGTAGTTGGTATAGAATAAATTACATCTATCATACGAATGATACCATCAAGTGGTGGTAAGTGTGGTGGTTCTTTGATAGGTTTGGGATCGTTTGTAATATTAGTGTGTGGAATAGGAAGATTAGTATTAAGATCCCACTCATAATACTGGAATGGATCGCGGTCACCAAAAACAATGTACTCAATGCTCTCATGTAATAATTTTACACAATTATGAATAGTAGAGACAACAACTTGCATGGAATGAAGTCATGGCCTACCAAGTAGACAGTTGTAAGAAACTTGGAAATCAACAATAATAAAGAATAGTGTGGATAGTCTTAAGACCAATAGTGATATGCAATGTAATGTGACCAAAACATGGATGGTCAAAACCATCATAAACATGCAATGAAACACTAGAAGAAATAACATCACAAGTGAAAAGACCTAAAGCTTCAAGGAATGACATAGGACACAAGTTAAATTCATATCCATTATCAATCATAGTGTGCTTAATAATGACATTATGAATACAACATATTATATGTAGAGGCAGGTCATCATCAAAAGTGTGAACATTAGTGGGAAGGTTAGTTTTGAAAACTAGGTCTGAAGAGAATGCATCAGAAAATGCTTAATAAATTGAATCTAGATGCATGTCAGCATGAATGCGAGTAGTAGCAAGAAAGTGTTAAACCCTATGTAGTAAGTTAGGATTTGCAAGAAAATAATCATTGATGGAGATACTCATGATGACCAAATCCTAAGATGACAAGCAATGAATGAAGAATCTAGAAGCGTGAAAGATCCAATCGGGTTCACCAAAATGATTAACTAAAAATGGGAATATGGGGATAGTTAATATAATCTACAACAATATGTAAATGCAGTGAGTAAATGTAGTTAACTAATATAGAAATGACCCAAGCAACTAAACTAATGAAAATATGAAACCCGAATTGAAAAGTAGGGTTGGAAGGAGCTTAGCTGATTCAGTGAACTTGTTAGACTGTGTCATAAAATAGTCTAAGTATTCTGGAGGTAACAACGAACATGCAGAAGTCCCGAAAAGGATAGATTTGGACTATCTAGCTGGACTAGAGCACATGGAGAGGGATTAGGGTGCATGTGGGTGCTTTGGTCTATAAAATGGGTACCCTAGTCTGTGCAAAAGATCTGGAACTGAGCTTCACAGGTCCGGAAGGTGGTCTAAAACCCTCACCATTTGTTGCATCACATTTTTTGTAGCTTTCTGAATGTCATAGATAATGTAAGATGATAAAAATACCTGCAAGAGACCAAAAGAAGTGCCAAAACCCTAAAAAAAAGAATGTAAATGAATGGGTTGGAATAACCTCAGCTATTACAACAGTGGGCTTGCTAACTGAGCATTGGACTACATTTTGGACCCAAATGTAGTTCTGGTGAGTGTGTGCATAATGTGCCCTAGATGCTCTTGTTTCAGTCGCACTTTGTGAAGTAGCGAGTGATAACTAAATGTAGTAAATGTAGTAGAATTTGTGCATGAAATAGAATAGAATCCATCCCCCTATGAAATGTGACGCAGATGAACTAACCTTTTCCTTGTAATGGAGTTAATGGATGCAAATGATCTCCAAGTGGATGCAACTCTATATAGATGATAGTAGTGACTAGTGTTTGGTCCCTCACTATGGTCTCATAACTTTATATTTATAGGGTTCTCTTGATCTAATTTCGTAATTAACCCCAAAATGGCCGACCACTAAAATGATAAGAAGTTAAAATGGCTAGAAAGATCCCAAAAAGTGGTGGCAAAGATTAAAAGGATCGGGGTGCCCATGGTGGGACCAATACACCCATGGGCACCCCATTACTGGCTTGGACACCCCAGTTGAGGCTAAAATAACAGAAAATGACCTAAATAGACTGGGCATGTGGATGTAAAAGATCAAGAATGAAAAAATAAAATAAGAGAAGATAGCCAAAAGATGAGGGTTAATTAGTAATTTCTTCACTCAATAACCATCTAAATAGTAGTATGAAATTACAATTAAATAATATCTAAAGTGCATAATTTTGTGACTACACTGCATGCCCTCGTTGTGGGATCGAGCCTTTTATAGTTCTCTTAGGTCCACGTGTAAGTGTGTATAGCTAGCTAACTTGTGGGTTTACCTCATGTCTCTTAACGTCAATATGGTGGGTTAACTGCATAGTAGACAATGTACCCAATGTGGTGGTAGTGATATGTGGTGTGCCTCAGCTATATAACCTAACCATTTGTTGATTAAAACCTTTTTACAGCTTAGAGTGACTTGGATCTTGCTAAAACATGGCTCTAATATCTTTGCATGCTTATAATGGATGAAGTTAAACCTTTTGACTTGGTCGAGTGCTTCAAAATTGTATTAAGGATTGCTCTAGATGATGCGCAATTGATTTATGAACCCTTTAAATGCTCTCAGAATGATGTTTACAATAGTAGCTTCTAAGAATGTCAGATGAGTTATAAATTGATAATGAATTTCTCATATAGCCTTCCGTAGGTGTTAAATTTTAATATAGTCAACCATAGGAAGATGAAATGACCAAAATAATACTATGAAATTGAAATTAGATTAAGTGATTGTGAAGGGACATGATTGTACATGTTGGCCAAGACTAGACCCTACATCCTGACCCTTTTGTACGTTTTCAAATCAAAGAGATGAAAGATAAATTAAAATTTGTGCCATGAATATAAGCTATTTTATGCTTCTTTGATTAAAAAATATTCCCAAAAGTAATGACATAGTAAAGTTTAAAGATAAACAAGTTTTAGAAGAGCTAGAGAGATGATGAGATTAGATTTTGAATGTGAGCATTTGTCTTGGAAAGGATACATGGTCAAACTTGACATTACACAAGGAAAAATTACTACATTTTAGTGTCCATAATTTCATTTATGCAACATTTTGGTATGATAAAAATTTGTAAATGTACGGATTTAATGGATGCAACTTTATGGTATTATAACCATTCCTAAATGTAAGAAATTATATCCTATGTCAAAATGATAACATGTATCCTACATATATAGGTAACATCATGGTATGAATATACTACAATGTCAAGAAGTTTTTTGTTTTCAGAATAAAAATGTAGTCCACAATCTATGATTAGTAACAATCTAATAAACATACCTTATTGTGGAAGAGTAGAGATATCTAATCTATGTAAGTGTTTTAGAAAATGAAAATTACAATACTTATATTTTGTCAACTTCATCAATTCAATATTTATAAGTGGAAGTTAATTTAAGTTGCACATATATGTAATATCATCTAAGAGTTTCCTGAATCTCTATGCCAAAGTTGAAACTATATTATAATAGGTCACATATAGAAAACAACCTCAAATACATTTAAAAAACTACAATAAAAACATATATTTTTCAATAATGATGACGATAAAGAAAATGGGTCACTACCTAAGTAAGGTCACTAATGATCTTACATGAAGAAAGAACATTGTTGTGTGGAGAAAATTCATTTACACCACTATAGTGAATATGGGGAGACAAGCCTCTAAGGAACTAAAAAATGATGAGAAAACATGACAAGAAATTAAAATATATAGATGCATTCAGAGAGTTTTTTAACAAATGCAGATCACAAAGTAAGTTGAATAAAATTTGGCACAAAGAACTTACCCCTAAAATAAACGAGTTTCTTTAGCGGGTGCTAAATAAAAGGATTTTTACCATTGATAACTTGATCAATAGATTCTCCACCATTCCCAACATGTTCCATCTTTTTAGAAATGAAGTTGAAACTATACATCATCTTTTCCTTCATTGGTCTTATGTCTCATGTTTGTGGGATCTCATCCTTTCAAGATTTAGAGTATACTTGACTTTTTTGGAAGACATTGTGCAGGCTTGGGAGCAATGGTGACCCCCCTTCAAGCATTGTGTTCTTAGGAAGTTATGAAGGCTTGTTTTTCCTCATACCATTTGGGAAATCTAGAAGGCCATAAACTCTATCATCTTCAAAAACTCTATAAATTCTAGTAATAGACTACTAAATGAGCTTAATATATAAGTTAAGGAAAATATCCGTAAGTTCAGGACTCTTAAGAACCAAAATTCCCTAAAGAGGAGGAAAAATTCCTGTAAAATTGGAATATTATTCTTGAGGATATCCATGACAGAACCCCTACCATTGACCACTCCCTCATTTAATGGATTCCCCCTCCGAATAATTAGTTCAAGATAAATTTTTATGGTGCTTCAAAAAGTAACCTAGGAGCTACTAGTGGGGGTGCCATTATTAGAAATCACCTAGGTCAACTCATTATTTCCTTTGCAAACCCTATGGGAACTCAATACAACCATTATGATGAGGCACTTACTACTCTTTGGGGCCTTAAAGCTACTAAAAATCATGATATTACTAATCTCATCATCAAGGATGACTCCTGAAATATTATTAATCATCTTAATGGTAATCACCCTCCTAGTTGGACTATTAGAGAATTCATTAAAGATGCCATCAATATTTGTAACATGTTCACAAATTTTAAATTTTGTCACACCTATAGGGAGGGAAACCAAGTGGCTGAATCCTTTACTAATTTCAGGGTTAGTAGCAATCATCTTTATTATTGGCATGATAATAATGAAATCCCTCAAATCTCTAATGAAATCATTTCTAAATAAAAAATGTTCCCACCTATACTAAATATTAGTACTCACAATCAGAGGGAGCATGTGAGAAATTGGAATCTATGAGTACTTTGCATGCTTTTATCCTGCCCTCCCCTTGTTGTTTAATCAAGACACTCAGAGATTTATTATCTATCTCTGAGTACCAAGCCACTGTGAAGCATTCAGACTGTCATAAAAAGACTACAGAGGCTCTGTTATCGGATGTTTTTCTCTCTTCTGCAGACATGGGTGGAGCTCCATGCAGAGTCGAGCTGGTTTGGGATCTGACATGGCAACAAAATGAAGAAATTTGGAAGTTATTAAATGTTGAGGGATTTGCTACCTTTATGAAGTGGATCAAGGGCCATGAAAAGAAAATTTCAATAACATTTACAAAAAACTGGAAAGATAGGGTTGTCACGTACAAAGGTAAGTAACTTTCCATCACCGAAAATCTAATTTATTTTTTTACTAAGCTTGGAATGGATGGAATCAAATTCCTTAGGAATAAATTTGATAAAGATGTAGAGGAGAATAAATTTATAGAAGGGTCTTAAACCATTAACTTTGTTAAAGTGGGTCTTGTTTGCTCTTTCATCCCTTCCCCTTTTGATGATGTTGTTTGAATGGTGGTTTGATATATCACCCTTGAGGATTGATTTACAACCCTTCCTCTACATCACCTTATGCTCTTAAACCATTTTTGCAAGTCCCCAAAAATAAGCCTGTTGTATTATATCCTGCGATCACTAGAAAAATCCATCCTTGAAGTCCATTCTCACAAACATGGTCTCCCTCTTCACCAGGGAGTTATCCTTCTTCTACATAAATAATGCTATGACATTGTTTCCAACACCCCCTCTCATCCCATTTCTCTTGCTCAACCCCCTCATCCGCATAGGGTGAAAACAAAAAATATTAGACCCCCTCTCCTCCTCTAGCCAAACGAGTTCTACGTAACAGTGACAAAGACAAAAAATTGGCCATTATAGATAGAATTTTGTCCATTAGTCATACTCCTTAGGGCACCTTTGGCAATATTGATTTGCAGGCTCATATAAAGAAGCATGATGTGAGAATCAAGACCCTTGGAAATGATGTAGTTCACTTACTCGAAGACAGGACTAAGGAAAAGTAGGTTCCTAACTCCTATGTTTGAGGCAAAAATTGAAGCAATTACTAAGAAGCAGAGGATATTGAAGAGGAAATGGAGAAGATTGACTACAAGCAACTCGACCACTTAACCATGCATAAATCCCTCCTACAATTCATCAAAATTTAGGTCAAACAGGTCTGTTAACTCAACAAAATTCCTTTAGGGATTTAGAAGGGAGGGAAAGAAAATAAACTTGAAATTTTTACCATTAATAAGGATCCCTTAACCTACCCTCAACCTATTTAAAGCTATGGAGGAGATCCAAAAGGTCTTCAAAAAAGTTCTTAAATGAAGTTTTTTTGGGTTTCTGCTAGGTGTTCTATTTTTGTTGGTTTTATGCAGATGTATAGTTGTTTTGTTACTATAATGATGTTGTCTTTTTTGCTTCGTGCTGGCAGGTTGTCCACTATATTCTTTTTTATCTTTCATATCTGGCTGTTAGGCCTTTTTATCTAGGGTGTGGCCCCCACTAGTCAAAAAACCATGGTTTTTCCTTTGTTTTATATGGCTTTTGAGACATATTTTGTACTTGGGGTATGGTCCCCTTCAAAACCATTTACCAATAATAAAAAAATAGTGCACTTAATAGTCAAAATTGTAATATTTATATCTCTTTGCATTTTAAGAAGTATTGTTATTTCCTACAAATGTAATGTGTCAAAAGTCACGATTAGAGTAGTTGAACCAAACCACTCTCCCCCTTTAGCCACACTTTCAGAAACAACATTGTCACCGATAATTTTTGAAGGATACTTCCACAAAATTTTGATTTTGTCTTTCACTCTACAAAAATAAAAACCTAAATACAATGAGCACATTTACATGTAATACCATGATGCCTTTATGCCTATTTCAATATGTATTAAATGGATTAATGGTGTGCAACTAGATTTCTTAAAGCAGGCATGTAGAGTGATAGGGATGAAATGAATGATACTTGAATGCATTTTGTATTATTTATGGATTATCAATATACACCGAAATTACTAAATATGCACTAAAAATGATTGTAATTTGGTGTAGACACTAAATCATGCACTTTGGGTACATTTCTATGTCTTAATCACATACTACTATTCATATGATTCCTAAGCAATAAAAGTACTAATTGACCATTGTATTTGGCCTCTTTGCTTTCTTTTTGGATTCCTTCTTGCCTAGTCTGACCCGACATTTTAGTTTTTTTGAGTCTAGACCCCAACGCCTAGCCAGGACGCCAACACATAGGTGGCCCCAACCCCTTTGTATCTTACTCGCATCTTTTGGGTCTTTTTTAGCTGTTAGGCATATTTATTTCTTGGTGGTCAACCTTTTAGTGGTTAATTACGAAGTTCAAACAAGGGAATCATATAAATACAAAGCTATGTGACCATAATAAAGGACCAAACACTAAGCATCTACTACCATCACCTAAGGTTACATTCAAAAGGCATTACAAGAGCATAAAAGCATCCATCTAGCTTCATCTCAAGGGATAAGGGACTGCATTCTTCTGCATACACTTCATAGGAGGGGAAGTTCATTTTTCCATGCACACATCTATCTACATATTCTACATCTAGTTATTACTCGCTAATTAAGTTTGTCTAGCACGAGAGCCAAATAGGGCACAATTCTTCACACACACATGCAAAACTACATGGAGTCTGAAATGCAGTGCAGCACTTGAATCATAAGTTCACTTAGCCAGGTGATAGTCAAGGTCAATCCAAATCCCCATTTGCATCTCTTTTCTTTTAGGATTTGATGTGTTTTGGGGTTTTACAGGATATCTCTTTCATTACAGGTTGTAGGTGACATCAATGAACTTACTACAACACAAAGGTGATCAAAGGCGAAGGTCAATGAACATCTAGCGACCCTGTGAAAACTAGTTTCTGAGGTTCTGCGTAGACTCTGGTGCCCAATTAGGGTCTCTAGCACCTAGGCACCCTAGTACTAGTCCAGGTGCCCTGGTCCTGCCTTCTACTGCACTTCTGTAATTTTTTGGATTCGATTGTGATACCTTGTGTCCCATTTCCAATAGTTTTCTAGTTTCACACACCTTCAGATTTATTGTGAATCAGCTACGTCTTTTCTCCTCTTTCGTAGCACTTACTGGTGCCCAACTTAGGGTCTCTAGCACCTATTGCTTGCACCCTAGTCACATAGTCCAGGTGCCCTGGTCCTGCCTTCTACTGCACTTCTGTAATTTTTTGGATTCGATTGTGATACCTTGTGTCCCATTTCCAATAGTTTTCTAGTTTCACACACCTTCAGATTTATTGTGAATCAGCTACGTCTTTTCTCCTCTTTCTTGCACTTACTGTTTTAACTTATCTTGTTTATTGCTTGTGTCACATTCTATATTTTACTATTATATTATTTACACTGTGACTCTGAAATATCCTGCTAGGGTTTTACAAAAAGTTTATTTTGTTAAATTATTTATTCATTAAATATTTGATATATTGCATAGACGTAAATTAGATTCATAGACAATTATGAGTTATTTTTCACATAGACAATAAATATTTCACTATAATATATTCCATACGATAATTACTATCATATATTCAGTCACTTAAATGTATAGGGGAGAGATAACAATAGTTGAGCACGTCACAGTTGCTGAATTTTTTTTTGTTAGGGCAGGGTAAATTTAGTTAACATATTCAAAATTTTAATGCAAAGTAGAAAATGACAAAATTACAATAATATATTTAATGCATATTCAATAATTACAATGTATATTCAACCAATTACTATAGTATTAATCATCTATATTTAGATAGTAACTGCCTAAAGAAAACATGACACTTATGTATATTCATATATTATTTAGTTTTTATGTTAATTAATATTCAATGTGTTGGTGCTCAATCAAATTCCTTGGATTGAGTTGGTATTTTTCACGAATTCACCATAATTTTAAAAGGTTATGTGTGTTTCTTATTTTTCCCCATGCTTCAAAGATAAGTTTGAGTCAAGGAGAAGTATCAATTTGTAATAGATCTCGTGCCTTAGCAAGATAAAATGAAATGTTCAATGAAGATGTTGGGGGACTGGTTCAATAGACTCATAAATCAAAGCATAAAAGCTTCATACTCTTGGGTGTTGAGATACATCGACATATTTGGCAAAGAACCTGCAATCAACACCGATCGATTCATATGCTCTAAATAAGTCAAATATTTGAAGGTCCATGAGCATGAAACCCAACCACAAAGGAAAAAGTTGTAAGAATGATTGAAAAACTTGGTTAAAATGGACTTATCCATTTTAATAAAGATTGGGATGTTCAAACAGCTATCAGATTTCACCTCTCAAAAGTACTGATAGTTGACATTCAAAAACCCGTGAGAGACTAAGGCTAATTCATTAGCGGGTTATATTTTAAAATCAGCTTGACGTCCATTTACTTGTCAAATTCAATGCCAAGGTGGTAGAATCTAAATGGTAGAAGGAGGAACCACATGGGAGGATTTTGGCTCTCCTCAATGTATTTGGGCTCCACAAACCTTAAGCCCCCAAATTAAATTGTGTTAAATAATTATTCGGGTCTGTATCATGGTGGTGCACTAAGACAAAAGGTCAGAAAAGGTCAAATAACACGTGGCCGGTGAAGAAGATGACAGATGGTGCAAGATCAATGACCAGCGGTGGACACTTGTTGGCATTTTGACACTCTTCAAGAAGATGGGATCTCACGGATCTTGGGTTCGTAGAATCAATCATGTTTCAAATCATTTCAAGTCCATGTTGAAAGGAAAGTCAAAGGCAATCAAGCAAGGATATGTGGCAACATTTTAATGAAGCCCAAAAGCTTCTAAGTCTACTCAAGTTATAAATTGTGATGTGAAGGTGCAACCAATGAAAGGTGAATGTGTGGATGCATGGAGCTTTCTTATTATCTCGCACTTCACATTGATCATAACACATATCAACGATATTAAGGAAGATATATGGTGTCATTCCACCACACTTTAGGTCGATAGAATCTGATGGATCTCAAACCCTGGATTGAATGGAATTTAGTAAAAAGTGTCAGGTACAGAAGAAGGAAGGAGAAATCAAAGGACAAAGAAAGTAGATGCATAAGAAAATCCTGACCCTATAGCTAACCAAAGACCAACATGTGGTGAAGGAAAAGAAAAGAACATGTAAGAAAAGTTAATCTCTAAGACCAATCAAAGGTTGTCATGTGTGAAGCTCTTGTTCATCCCAACATGCAAAACTTCAAAGGGCCATATCTTTCGATTCCTTGCTCCATATCTTACAAAATTTATATCGTTGGAAAGGTCTCCTTGAGCCCTTCAATTTGGCATCACCAGTCTATTTCTTCTCTAAACACACAAGACAGAAGGAATGAATGAATTTGATAGGTATCTCATGCTCCTTTGCAAGAATTTAATGCTTCTTGTTGTTGTTTATAAAAGGATATCGGATTTTTCTTCTCTCTCACACATTTTTATATATTGTAATAGTCCGTCATTTTGGTGAGGAATTGAATTGGGGGTAGTTGTATAATTTCTTATTAATTTTTTTAAGTTCAATTTTCTAGTTTCTTAAAAAACATTTATGTGTGTTGAGTTCTTATGAGGAAGAAATAAGGTGGTTACGTTGTACAACCATTAGTAGGTTTTGAAGGCATTTGTTTATGTCCCCTAGCTAAAACTGTCATGAATAAGATTCTGACTATTTTGATTAAGATATACTTTCCTATTTTGAATGAATGAATGAGACAACATGGGTTATGTTACCATGTTGCATTGGCTTTAATTTGTTAAGTACATAAGAGTATTTCTTACTTGTTGTATTCTTCTGGTCACTGTGAAACTATTGTAGAATAGTGTATATTTTGCAATAGGTCAGACTGGTTGTAAAATCCTAAAGGTAGATTCACTTTTGAAGAGCTTTTGTTGTCCCTTACGGGTATTTTAGATGTATAAGACAAATATAGCAAGGAATTTATCTTATCTCTAACTCCATGATTCATAGTTAGGATTGTGAAGACTGTAGATGACATTTGTGCACATTGATTATAAATGAATACAAATGGTATTCCACTGATCATGTTAAATTGATTGTTCATTTCAAGCATTGTAGTCAAGGATGGATTATTTACATGGGAACATTAATATACCTAGGTCATAAAAACAATTACCCTCCCCCCTTCAAATCTCAATTGAAAACAACCAGTGATCTTCATACCTACTAAGCATATATTACCTGTAAACCATATATATAGTTATTCTGCTAAGTTGGGCTTACAATTTGTTCATTACTAGTAGGCTTTGCTACAAATCCCACCAAGTATGTGATCCAATATCATTTAAAGTAGCCTTGGTCAATAATGTTATGCAAATGCAATATTTGAAGATTGTTCATTATCTACCTTTTTGATATGTATTTGATTGTCAAATGCTTACAATAAATAGAGTGACAACTCTTTTGAGATAAGTATTGTATATGTGGTTGCACTTGCTCCAAATTAAGTTACACCAACCATAGAGGAAACTAAGCCATGAAATTTTTTCCATCATTCAGATCCCCAAACTAAGTCATGTTGGGCCCATAAGGAGTCTAGGAACCTAAGGCGTAGAAGGTTTTATCACACACTAGTAAGGCGCAAAGGCTCACGCAGAAGTAACTCTGGGGAAAGGAGGTTCGCGCACGGGAAAAAAAACTCAGGAATTAACTGTATTTTGGATCACAGTTAACACCGCAATAAAGGAACACGTAGAGATGTGACCATAATTGGTTATGGATAAGGTTAAGACATGGAAAATTGCAACACAAGGAAATCATATTCCAAGATATGGCTATCATGATGGGATTAAGAGATGTAAAATACAACTAGTTATGGATTAGC
This sequence comes from Taxus chinensis, assembly GCA_019776745.2. Classification (NCBI taxonomy): domain Eukaryota; kingdom Viridiplantae; phylum Streptophyta; class Pinopsida; order Cupressales; family Taxaceae; genus Taxus; species Taxus chinensis. Next base: position 416,979,584 of record CM034154.1, read on the forward strand.
TAGCACTTACATGTTAAGGATACTTGAGTATGGCAAAACATGATGACATTTGGCAGGTGGTTCACTCTGAGTGATGAGTAGGTGGTAAGGGAATATTCCTTGGAGTCCCTTTTTATATATTGATTTACACGGTAGCAAAAAAGAGGATAGAATACGAGAGAGAAGGATGTATGTGCAAGAAGGAAGAGAGAGTTAGGAGAGATATATGTGATCATTGTTGTAACTTCGGTAGTGGAGCCATTAGAAGATAATACTGGAATTTTGATAATGTGTCAGGTCCATGTATGGATTCCTTGATGTATTTGGCTACTGTAAACATTTTTGAATGAATATGATTGTGGTTTTTTAAATATCTATGTTAGGGGTTCAAACCCTCATGTTCTTTATATTCTTCATGGGTCATATTTGATTCCTTTTTGTTGATATAATGTTTTCATTCATGTTATTCTGTATCTGAGCTGGATTTAGTTTATTTATCTTTGTTATATTGAATGTATGCGTTTATGTTTGTGCATTATTCCTATATTAACGATGAACATTCTCGCAAAGCTCATATAAATGAGGGGCTTGGCACCTACGCGTACCTTGGGTGAGTGCCCAGTTCAGGCTGGGTGATATGCCGATGCACCTAGGAATTAAATGGTTAGGAAAAGTGACTACATATTGGTTCCAAGATATAATTTAAAGAGCTCTTTGAAGAAGGAAGGACAGAGGAGATACCCTTTGAGCGCGCTTGCTTGGAGAAGGAAAGAGGAAATTTACTCTACTTGATAGACAATGAAGAGGTAGAAAACTTGGATGTTAACCATACTGAAGGTAAGCATGAAGTTTTAGATAGTGCAAATGAGCAAGTGCATGCTTACCATGAGCCCCTGAAAACAAATAAGGTTAACATTGGTATAGAGACAGAGCCCAAAGAAGATGTCATTAGAAATTACTGGTCAAACCAGGAGGTTTCAAAAATTATTGAGCTACTGCATGAATTCCAAGATTTTTTCCCACATGGGTACCATGATCTTAAGGGAGTTCACCACTCACTAGGGGAAATGAGGATTAAATTAAAGGAGGGTGCATGCCCAGTTCGAAAGAGACCTTATAGGATGAATCTGAATCTGCGTGTAAAGGTTAAGGAGGAAATTGATAAGATGATAGAATTTGGTATCATTGAAGCAATTGAAGAATCTGAGTGGGTGAGACTGATGGTGATTAGTATCAAGAAGGATGGAAGGATAAGTATTTGTGTTAATTACTGAGATTTAAATCCTTCATGTGTGATAGGTCATTTTCCAACCCCATTTACTGAGGAGGTTTTGGAAGGTGTCACGGGGTGAGAAATCTATTCTTTCATAGATGGATTCTTTAGATATCATCAGGTAAGAATTACAAAGGAATACCAGGAGAAGACTACTTTCACAACTCACTGGGGAAGTTTTTCTTACACAATAATGCCCTTTGGGCTTAAGAATGTTCCTCTTGTATTTTTGTGCATCGTGGTACATGTCTTTCAAGACTTAATCCACAAATTTCTGCAAGTCTACCTGCATGACTGGATGGTGTATGGATTGGTAAGGGATCATTGTGATAATTTGAGGTTAATGTTTGAGAGGTATAAGCAGTTAAGTATCTCTCTAAGCATTAATAAAGGTGGTTTTTCTACCCCATTTGACACATTACTAGGTCACATTATATATAAGGAAGGCTTATTGGTAGACCCTGCAAAAGTTGTCATTATTTTAGAGATAGAGGAGCCTACATTTTAAAGAACAGTGCATGGATGATTAGGGCATACGGGATACAACAAGAAATTTATCAAAGGTTATGCCAAGATTGTCATGCCGTTGGAAGAGTTGTTGAAACATAAGAGTGAATTTCATTGGGGAGAGGCGCAATAGAAGGCCTTTGACGCGCTAAAGGATCAACTCACTACTGTGCCCATTTTGTGCTTTCCCTCTTGGGACAATCCATTTCACGTGCATGTTGATGCATCGGGTATGGCCATAGGAGAAGTATTAACATAACCTGGCGAAGGGACTGTTGATCATCCTCTATGTTTTGCAAGCTGAAAGTTAACTCTAGCTGAGTAGAATTATACAACACAGTGCATAAATTTAGGAAATACTTGTTGGCTACTCCATTTACCTTTTATACATATCATATGACACTCAAGTACTTGGTAAACAAGCTTGTTTTACAAGGGCACATATGTCGATGGATCTTGTTGTTTTAGGAGTTTGATTTTTTTATCGTCGTGAAACCAGGTAAAAGTAATTTGGGACCCGACCATCTGTCACAGATTAACTCAGATGAGGACACACAGATCATTAAGGACATAATTTAATATGCATAGTTGTTTAAATTACAACGTGCACCCTCTGATTTGGAAGATATTGTTGTTTTCTTACGAATGGGTGTGGCGCCTGAAGGAATGAAGGATTTAGAAAATAAATGGTTGGTTATATGTGTCGCGCCTTACATGTTGTTCAATGGATACCTAAACAAACTAGGTCGAGATGAGGTTTTGCACCGGTGTGTGCTGGAACATGAACGTATTGCAATCATGAAAGAATCTCATGGTGGCATTGTTAGTGGTCACTATGCAGGGAATGTGACTGCATGGTGGGATACAATTTATAAGGATTGTATAGAATATTGCAAGGCCTGTGACCATTTCCAGCACCTTGGAAAGTCGGGGCAAAGAGATGAAATGCCATTGAGGCTTATTGTTAGTGCAAAGTCATTGGAAAAATGGACAATTGACTTTGTAGGCCCTATTTCCCTAGCTGCACGTAGGACAGGTTCACGCTATATTAGCACTTTTACAAACTATCTTACAAGGTGGGCAGAAGTGGTGCCTACAAAGGATTGCACATCGGCTATAACAGTTAGGTTCTTATGGGAGAATATAATCAACAGATATGGGTGCCTGTTGAGTTTAACGAGTAATAGGGGTACTCATTTCTTAAATGAGATAGTTAGAACCTTGTTGGCAGAATTTATGTTGGCCCATCAAAAAACTATGCCTTATCACCCTCAAGCTAATGGAATTGTTGAGGCCTTTAACAAGATTTTGAGCCACATGTTAACTAATATTTGTGATGTCGGAAGGAGGGACTAGGATGATAAGGTCTCTGTAGTGTTATGGGAATATCGCACAACTTATAAATGATTGAACAAGGCCAAACCTTTTCAGTGAGTGTTCGGCACGGAGGTAGTTCTACCTATGGAATTCATATTACCCTCTCTGCATATTGCGCACGTAGGAGGATTGGTTGATGAATAAGCTTTAGAAGAGCACATCGATAATTTTATGATGTTGGATGAAAGGTGAACCATTGCTAAGTGGAGTTAGAAGACGGATAAAACATTGTAGAAGGCATGACATGATCTTCATATTAAAAACAAGAAATTTGAGGTTAGGCATATGGTTCTACTATATGATTCTAAGTTTGTACACCACCCTGGGAAACTCAAAGTGCATTGGATGGGACCATATGTCATATCACACATACCTTATTCAGGCGCTTTCCAGTTACAAGTGCAAGATGGAATGCGGTTGCCCGATTATTTCAACGGGAGTAGGCTGAAGTGCTACTATAAATAAGTCTTTTGTATGTTTGTAAATAAGGCAGTGTTGTGACTTAGCTTAGGATTTCCCTTAATGCATTTTCCTTTATATGTGTTTCCTTTCTTCGCCGTTATGCTTTTCCTTTTCATTTTGTGTTGTGTACGTGTTTGCATGCCAGTAGCTAAATACAATTGAAGTGATTTCATGCGTAGAGGACCACGCATACCCTTAGTATGGGGTGGATTGGTGTATAAATTTGAAAAGCCATTGGCACATTTTTAAGGAAATTGGATTGATGGAAGAACCATTATGGTTTGATGAGCGCAAAGGTAAAAGAGGGATCTGTGCAGTATATAAGGTGTTCTAGGTTTGTGTTGCATTAGAGGTGTTTTTGTGAAGAGTGAATGGATTAAAGACCACACTGGAAAGAAACAAAGATCACATAGAGTAACATGAGGTAGGCGGTGGCATGGGAAATTACTTAGTGGACAACGCAAAGGTTATTTACTTCAACGACTGAGGTGCACGAATGAGGTCTGTGCTGGTAAAGTAGTTTTGGAATGCCAGAAGGTTACGACTGTAGCACGCGAGGTGAGGTTTTAGATGTTTTATTAAGTGGATAAAGTCCTTTATTATAAAGTAACTTTAAAATGTGTGGGTCAAAGACATTAAGGTTATGAAAAAGTATAAATAGGGGGTAAGCGTAGTCATTTTAAACTACCTTTTTGTTCAAAAAAACATGTACTCCTGAGTTGTTGAAGTGTGATGAGGGTTTGATACAGATGTGAAGGAATTTTACGAACTAGTGGCATTTTGCAAACTGTGGCGAAATCTTGCGGTGTAGTAAGGGGAAAAGAAAGTATTATGGAAACAAAGGGTTGCGTATAAGTGAAGATATTGAGGTCAACAAGCTCAGGAAGACATGGAAGAACTCAAAACACCTAGGGCACAAAGTAAAGAAACAAGAACGACACCAAAGAAGGCATGATTCAAGAAGTCAGTGGTGGACAAGGAGGAACCCGTTGAGGTTTACTTGGAAATGTAGTACCCCCCATGTGTGATTAAAATAGAGAAGTGGAGTTTGAATCTGTATAAATGCAAGATCAATGAATTCAACCATAGAATGGATGAACATGACAAGTCAATGCAGGCAGATTTAGTCAAGGATGTTCCAAGGGTAGATGAGCATGGAAACCCTGGGGTGGACGACTCAATGGAATGGGAGTTGCAGAAGACTATGTTTTTGAAGCTTTGGGAGCTTCCCTTCTTCGTTAAACATACCCCTCTCTTTAGTTAGTTATTGTCACAGGTATATGAGGACTTCTACTTTGCAGGAGAAGAATGAGGTTAACAGGCTAATTAATTAGAACAGTAACAGGCCTGCAGAACACTGGTGAGGATATGACACTCGACTTAGGTGCCACTGCAAAAATTGAGGAATTGGCAAAGAAATTAAACTATGAGAAGGGAGGAAGGGCTCAGGTTATTTCTGACCTTGATGACCCAATGTTGAGAGTCGTAACCCAACTCATCAGTTGCAAACTAGGTGCATTAGAGAGATGCACATATATAAATAAGAGATTCATGTACATTATATACAGGGTATCTAAGTGAGCGCACTATAGCTTCATGTAATTTATTGCAAATAGTATCGTTGAGGAGGTGAGAATGTAGAATGAGGTTGGGGAAAAGATCACGTGCGGATCCATACTCCTGTTAATCGTATTCTGGGAAATTGGTGTCCCAGATGGGCCAAATGAAAATATATGGATTCACCCACCGGCGCACTCATCTCCTACAATGTAGTTTGCACAATTTACTTGTGATGGATCCATCTCAAAGACCTACAAGGTGCAGATGAACAAATGGTATGAGAGATTTCACGAGGTCTTCAAGAACGAATGGTGCATCCCCCATGAGTTGTCGCAAGTTGTTGGTGACCAAGTAAAATTTTCAATTACACAACACTTATGCTTGGAAAATTTCATGATGGCTAAAGGAGAAATGTGGTCATGGTGCAAGCTCCCATTCATGTTCATTGATAGATACATGAAGTGTGTCATCAATCAATTAAAGGACACGCATAAGATAACTTTTGATGTTGACAAAGTGGATGTTGATGTTCACACCCTTCGCGCAACCTACAAGTATGGCACGAGGCCAGGGTATAAGGATATTTTGGAGCCAAACTTTCTGGATCTACATCTGCATATCCATGTTACCATCAAGGATTTTATCCACCAGATATTTATGTAGCTGCGCCCTAAGACATAGGGAGGGTTGAAGTGGAGGTTGCAGACTCCACCTTTCCAAGGCCATGGGAGGCATCAATCACGCCTATGAGAGTAGTCCAAGGTTAAGAGGGATAAGAAGAGGAAGAGGGAAGTGAGCAGAAACTAGACACTTCCCGGAAAAGGAAGTATTATACACACTGGATTAGCAGTGGGGAAACAGGTACATCACAATAAGGCAACACCGATTCTTCACATCCAGAGCACGAGGAAGGTGAGAAATCATAAGGAGAAGAGCTAGAACAGAAGAAGCATAAGGCACATGATGTCTCCAACTCAAAAATAGGTTCGGAGGAGGATCACACAACTTTCAGGGAGGATCTCGAGGAAAAACTAAAGGAGGAGAAAATAAAGGATGCGGCAGACACCAAGGCGGAAACTGATGCAGGTGCAAAGGATAAAGCACATACTGCTAATGGGCCTATGAAAATTCTAGTGGGAGGGACTTCACTTGTCTAACCCACCAACCCATGAGAGACAAATAAGGGAGACTCCTTTGCTATCAAGGAGGAGAAGGGGTTCACTACAGGAACAAGTACAACAAGGAAACAACACTCGAAGCACAAGGAAAAGAGAAATAAGTGGACACCTATGTCCCCTCACATGGACTTCATGGATAATCCTATGAAGATGTTGTGCACGAGGTTCCAGAACACCCTTTCTTAGGATAAGCTTCATGCTTGGGATCTGTTGGACCAAGATGGGCTCATGAAAAGGACGAAGAAGATGATAAGATGGAATCTACATTGTCATGTAGAGGATCCTGAGTTTGAGGCCAACAACCATGCAGTCAAGACCATCCAGTTGAACAAGAAGAAGGGAGAAACCTATAAAGTGGCGGATCTAAACCACCTTACTAATGAGCAGGCATGTAACGTGCTACATAATATGTCTTTAGAGGTGGCAAGGTAGAGTTTGGACACGTGGGCAACTGTTTGGAATTTTGTTGCATCCAAGAAAGAAAAATAAAAGGAGATAGAGAAACCTCACCAAGGGTTGAAGGGAGAACAGGCGTCGACTAAGGAGGTGTATGATCGAACTGACACTTTGATGAAGAAGGTCTTGGAATAATGTCCGGCATTAGTGAGCCAAGCCATGACAGATTATGGTGATGAAATGGAATATTTAGAAGATCTGGTGGGGATGTTGTTAACCAACGTCAAGAGTGGCACTAGGACCATAGCAGAGGAGCTCGCTAAAGAGAATGAAAACAACAAGGTCATTGTTGAGGCCCAAATTACAGAGTTGAAGGACTTTCTCACCCAACTCAAGGAGGCAAACATTTTGGCAGACATGGGTTTCAACAGTTATAGAAAATGTGAGCCAGTTGTTAACGTGTGGGTAGTAGATGAAGAGGTAGTTCTCTAGGCCTTGCAGGATAAGGTCCCAACAAACAAGGTTGAGCGCGTCCAACTAATTGTTGACACAACAACACAGAAGGATAAGGTTAAGACTAAGTGCGAGAAACTAGAATTTTACATTGGTGAACTCGGGGACTCTATCACAGAATGTATGGATGAGTTCAAGGGTATCTGCGTGGAGCTGGTGATGGTCATAGATGAACTCAAGGGGAAGGTTGGAGGAATCACACCAGACCAAGTACCCAACATGGTAGGAGAGGCGTCAAGAAAAGCCTTAGCATAATTGGAAGCATGGAAGAAGTTGAAGGATGAGATAGATGCGGATTTTCCTGAACTTCTCTAGCTAATCACTTAGTTGGTTGAGTCATACAATATTTTTACCTTAGGCCATTTTTTGGGTTGATGGAGTTTTGTTCGGCGAGCGCGGAGGATTACCGTGGGCAGAAGTCAAGCTAGTGTGGGGTAATGTTGGGCCCCTAAGGAGTCTAGGCTCCTAAGGCGTGGAAGGTTTTTTCGTGTGCCAGTAAGGCATAAAGGATCGCATGGAAGTAACTTTGGGGAAAGCGCGGAGGTTCGCACACGGAAAAAAAAACTCAGGACTTAACTGCATTTTGGATCATGGTTAAGGTCACGATAAAGGAGCATGTGGATATGTGACCAGAATTAGTTATGGACAAGGTTAAGACATGGAGACTTACAGCTCAAGGAAAACATATTCCAGGATATGGTTATCATGATGAGATTACGAGTTGTAAAGTAGAGTTAGTTATGGATTAGTTGGCACTTGCATGTTAAGGATACTTGAGTATGGAAAATCATGATGACATTTGGTAGTTCATTCACTCTGAGTGATAAGTATGTGGTTAGGGAAGATTCCTTGGAGTCCCTTGTTACACATTGATTTACATGGCAACAGAAAAGAGGAGAGAATGTGAGAGAGAAGGATGTATGTGCAAGGTGGAGAGAGATAGGAGATATATATATGTGATCATTGTTGTAACTTCAGTAGTGGATACATTAGAAGATAATACTGGAATTCTGGTAATGTATCTGGTCCATATATGGATTCCTTGATGTATTTGGCTACTGTAAACATTTGTGAATGAATTTGATGGTGTTGTTATGAATATCTATGTTAGGGGTTCAAACCCTTGTGTTATTTATATTGTTCATGGGTCAGATTTAATTCCTTTATGCTGATATAATGTTTCATTCATGTTATGGTGCATCTGTGATGGATTTAGTTTCTTTATCTTTGTTATATAGAATGTATGTGTTTATGTCTGTGCACTATTCCTCCATTAACGGTGAACATGCTTATAAAGATCATATAAAGGAGGGGCTCGGTGCCTGCGCGAGCCTCGGTTGAGTGCCCAGTTCAAGTTAGGTTATATGCTGACACACTTGGGATTTAAAGGGTTAGGAAAAGTGACTACATGTCCTCTCACCTTGGTCTAGGCAGAGCCAAAAGTAGTAGGGTAAATCCATCCCCTTTGTGAAGGTGCCTCTTGATCACCTCCTTGACTTGAGTCGTTGAATTGAGTGTTGAAAAAACCCCTGACTATCAACAACAAAGAATTTTCCATTGTTCATTATCCTCTCAAAGCCAACCCACTCATGTTAGTTGCTCATCTCATAGGGATGCTATTTTGGAAACAAAAAACGAGTGACATCATTTTTGGGGACTATTTATAGAGATTCTACATGTTTAAAAGTTCCATCTATTTCTAGAATTTGATATTCTAATGGCGACTCCCTCAAGTGAAATTGGGACAGACTAGTTTCATCTTATTGTAACTACTGATTTTCTTTCTACTTTGTAAAACTAGAAGGATTGCAGTCTTCTTTCATATTTGATCCCACAAATAAGTTGGTTCCCGAGTCAGAGTATTTACAACAAAGAAAGCATAAATGGAAGTTTGTAACTAATCAAAGTTCAAAGGGCAGTTGCAGTCAAGTTAATAAGCATGATATTACATTGGTTGATGACTACTCTAGCACATTTGACAATTCTGAAGCATCTAATAAGCCTAATCCTATTCTTTCATTTACTAATGAGAGCCAGGGATTTGATTTAGAATATATTCTTCCCTCAATCTTTCATCAAACTTTTCAAGATACATTTGATCAGCAAAATCATGTTCAATATTGGCTACACCATCCTCCGCCAGCTCTTATGGAAAATTACATGGATGACCCCCTTCCTAGATAATTTTTTAGGGTTAACACTTATAAACCTACTGACTTTAATGGAATGGAAGGTTATCCAAACAAGGTCCTTGATGAGATCAGAATGAGGTTTCCTAAGTTTCAAGGAAATAATGCTATCAGTGGTGATCGTCATTTATTATTTCAGAATCTAATGGGGGACTATGAAATTGAGTTTGAGGATTTATGTGTAAAGTTATTTATACACACTCTAGAAGAAGATGCTCGTGACTGGTTCAAAGCCTTGTCTGATGGATCAATTGATTCATGGCAGGCGATGCACAATAAATTCAAAGTTTGATACGGTGACAAAATTCATCTAATATTTTTACTGTCTAAGTTTGAGAACATCAGGAAGAATCTGAATGAGTGTGTCCAAGACTTCAATACAAGATTCAATAAAACTTTGACAAGATTTCCCATTAGTATAAGACCCAGTGATGAATCTTGTCTTATTAAATATTCAGATGCCTTTGATAAGAAAGAAGCATACTACTTTAGAGAGAAAATCCTATAACTCTGAGACATACTTTTACCATGGCCATTTAGATTGAAAATAATATTCAAGTTGCTTGAAAGCCATAAAAGAGGGAGGGTGTGAAGTTGATTAACCTAGAGAAGCCTCGGACTAGCAAGACAGTTGACCTTGAAGAAGTTGTCAAAACTTTGGCAGGGGTTGTTAAATAAATTTCTTATAAGTTAGCAAAAGTAGAAAAGGGATTGTCTCCCAATCCTCAAAATCAACATAAAAACACTGGACACAATAGATTTAACAATCAAGCTAGAGGAGAGAATCAGGCTGAAGATAAAGGAAAAGGACATGTGGGTTTAGGCAATAAACAACAAAATTATAGAGATAAAAAAGTAGTCGCTGACCCTTTAGTGGGAAGAGCAGTTGTTATTGTATAAGAACGTGCCATTGATTAGTGTGACAAATGCTTGTTGCCCCATGTGCCTTGTGATCCACCTGCAAGTGATGAAAGTGATGAAGCTAATTTTAGTGATGTATGCATGATGGAATGTCAAGCAGAAAGTGAGTAAGATGTATCTTCTACTGACCTCCTATATGCCTAAATTGTACTTGATTTTTGGACTTGTGTTGACAAGATTAAGTCTCTCCCTGTTAAAATTAATGTTGAGGCTGATATGGCCCAAGATTTTGAATTTCCTAATCATGATTTTGAGTATATAAGAGCTTTGATGATCAAGAAGTATGATGGTGATGTTCCTTCTAGTGAAGATAGAAATTTTTTGATCAATACTAAAGTTGCTCAAGAAAAAGAATACAATCTCATAAATAGACAAGCTAAATGAGCTGCTCCTACAACCAAAGTGAGGATGCCTATATTTTCTAACATTTTCCAAAGGGGATCCTTAGAAAAATGTATTAAATAGAACCCCTATTATTCATCCTAATCAAAGAATTTCTTCCTCAAACCCCACTAAAAGGAACCTTTTGTTATATGATAAAACTGTAATAGTGCCTTCCAATACTCTTCTTCCCAAGTATAATGTATGTGATATGGCTCATATTTTAATTCAAATAAAGATTACAGTTCCCATTGTAGAATTGTTAAGGATCCCTGAGCATAGAAAGTGGGCCTTTGAGTATTTATGTTTTAAAGAAGATATGGTTGTTTCCAATGAGGATCTTGTTGATGAGAGATCATCCCCCATAATCGTTGAAGCTGAAATACAAAAAACTGAAGAAGATATGGAAACTCCCCCAGAGGTATATCTAAGAACTTCTTTAGCGGAAACACAATTGGATGTTGACCCTTTTTTCACATCACTTATTATAAATGGGTGGCTCCTACACAATTATATGTTTGATTCTGAAGCTTCATGTAACATCATGCCTCTTGTAGTCATGAATGACTTAAACCTTATGATAATTGTTGCTTTTGGGAGATGATATGCTATGGATTCTAGAGAAGTACCTATGGTGGGATATGTGAAAGGATTGATTGTACAAATGGCATCACATCCAGGAAAATACTTGACTATGAATGTTGTCATTGTTGACTGCCCTGCCAAATCGGGGATGTTATTGTCAACAAAGTGTGCAGCTAGTGTGGGAGGTAGTGTCAAAATGGATATGTCTTATGCTTCCACACCCTTGGAAGGGAAATTAGTCAAATTATATAGAGAAGATAAGATTCTACATCTCATTGAAGATCCTAACAATGCTTCTTATGAATTACTTTTTACTGATGTTGACATGGAGAATTTTATCGGCAATGCTGATTTTGAAGACCAATGTATGGATGAAAATGCTCAGTTTGAATAACATGTGGTCCCATGGACCATGACCTTTGATGGAGCATGCTCAAGTAGTGGTAATGGTGCAGGAGTTGTGTTAAGTTCTTCGAACAGTGAGTTTCTCAAATTTTCTTTTACATTGAATTTTGAATGCACCAATAACGTGGCTAAGTATGAGGAACTATAGCTAGGATTAATAATTTCTTGGAGACATGGGATAAATGACCTCATATTTAAAGGGGGTTATGAGTTGGTGATTAAGCAAGTAAGAAAGTTATATGTAACAAAAAATCAGAGGTTAAAACAGTAAAAAAATGCAATTTGGGATCTCATTGAATGTTTTGATGCATTTGATATTGACTACCATGAGAGAAGCCAAAATGTAGTAGCTGATCGATTGATAGTCTTGGGATCATAGTATGAAAATTAGGATTAATCCCCTTACTGTAAATTTGAAGTGGAAGTATTGGTTCAACCTTCCGTACCTGATAATATACAACACTAACAAGTATTTAGTAATGATTCACACATCAACAAATTTTTGAATTACCAAGATGAGTTCACTGCACAGATAATTAATTTAGAGCCTACGATAGAGGTGTGTGAGAGAAAAGAAACACTTTTTGGAAAATAAGTAATTCAGTTAAAAACTAATGTAATCCTAAGGGGATTGGTTAGTTTAGAATATACCTTTGATAATAATGATAAAGCAGTTTGTAAATAAGCTACTTTGCCAAGAGATGTTGTGGAGTGCAATCAGGGTTCAGGTAGAGATCCTAGAAATGTCTGATTAGGCAGTAATTTGAATAAGGATGAAAGAGAGGCTTATACTAAGTTGTTAAGAAAGTATCAAGACTTCCTTTCCTGGCCTTATTCTGAGTTAAAGGCTTATACGGAGGATTTTTTTTAGCATGAGATGCCCTTGGCACCCTAAACTAAGCCTTTCAAACATAAGCAGAGGCCCCTATTCTTTCAATCAAGATGCAAGAAGAATTAACAAAGTTAAGGGATGGTGGGATAATCCAACCCACTAGATACTCATCATGGGTAGTAAATTTGGTACCAATCAGGAAGAAGAATGGATACATAAGGCTTTGTGTGGATTTCAGAAATCTCAACAAAGGCTCACTTAAAGATAATTATATATTGCCAAATATGGACTATTTATTGTGAAAGGTAATAGGATCATAATTTTTATCTACATTAGGTGGTTTATCTAGATATAACCAAGTGTTAATGAAATAATCATAGCAATTCAAAAATTCCTTTACTACCCCATGGGAAACATATATATATGCCAGGATGCCATTTGGATTAATGAACGTTGGAGAAACTTTTCAAAGGGCCACGGATGTGGCTTTCACTGGTCTTATCGATGATTTTATTGCAGTATATCAAGATGATATAATTTTTTTGTAAGAAAAGGGGTGACTGCTTGGGGCACTGTACGCACCCAATTTTTGCATGTGCTACATTATCAAAATGGTTCAAAATCCCTAATGATGATTAATATATTTTCCAACAGTGTTTGAATCCAATTTTCCATTTGCAGTGTATATTTATAGCCTAGAATGCTTCCCCTAACCATTTCCATTCTTTTCTAGCTTTCCTTTATCTCTTTCATAGATTTTCACTTAGTTTTTGGCTTTAAATTGTGGAACTGCTAGAGCGGTTACGTAACCATCGATTTGCCCTAAGCAGCGATTGCGCAACTGCCCCTCTGCGCATACTGGCAGTTGCATGTGGTTTTTCCAAAACCTCTTTTGGCATGCTCTGAACGCGTGTCAACTTCTTCAAACATGTTTTTAGTGCAAATTTCTTGGTCAAATTGGATGTTCTTGGGATCATTTGATATGTATCAACTTTTCCTTCCTTGCTAACTAATTGGAGTTAACTGCCCCTCCTTTGAGAGAGGTGGAATTTCTTAGCTGCCAAATGGCTTAGACCATTTCCCTTCCATTTTTCTATAAGAGCCAAGCTTCTATCCGAAGCACTGGCTGGAGATTTTTGTTGTGAACTACATCATTATGTTGTCGTGATCTTGCTAGAAAATACACAATCAAGCTAGTTCTCTTCCATTATTATTATCCTATCGCATTGCTACCAGATTGTTTGTAACCCACCGCTGCTCCAACACTTCTTCACTATTTCTTTTGCATTACTCAACATAGTTCCATGGATTCATCTGAGCACTAAGTTGGCAAAGAAGTTGAGGGGACATCAGAGTAAACCATCACTGGCTTTGTCACAGTTCAACAAATTCCAAGTTGGGGATGTATTTGGTTTTCCTTAAATCTTTCTTAATCTCTTTATTTTATTTGTATGCACAATTTGACTAGAGTAGTTAAATCAATTCAATAGTTAGTTCATTATTGTTAACTGCCCAAAGCTTCTGGTGATAGATTTCTTCCTTGCCTATCCCTACAGGTTTGCAAGGGAAGTTTGTCTGGAGGAAATCTCCTGCATTAGTTTAAATAAATTGTAATTCCAATTCAATCTGTAATCTTCATTAGATCTTCGTTTATTTCTATCAAGGAAGTTTCAGAGGAAGAAGTGCTTCTGAGAAACTTTTACTTCTTCATGTGCCTCTGAGGTAGAAAAAAAGATTTATTTCCACAAACACAAATTGGAAAAAAGCTTTTGATTTATTAGAATAGTTAATATCTATTCAGAACAGATAAATAGTTACATCAGATTATTTATTTGTTTAGTTATGTTAATAGTATTGTAGAAGCAATTATATTTCTTAGTATTTCTTCTGTGAATTTCTTCTGTTGTTTCCAGAAAGCATAAAACCCAAAAACATTAGCTTAATTTAATTAGATTGTTGTTTATTTTTATTTCCTTTATATAATTGAAAATCCAAAAACAAATATAATAGTTTTGTTTATTCACTTTGTTAATTAAGTTAACCGTTTATCCGCAAATAGATTTTAATTAATTTGAGGAAAGTAATTGAATCGTTTTACTTTAAATATGCTCGTACCTATTTTTTAATTAGGAACATAGTTTAATTAAACGAAAGGTAATACAATTCCCCACTTGTTGTTAGTTGGCCTAGTTTTAAACATCAACTATGCCTGTGACAAATACTTTGTGACTTTATTGTTCTTCTAGTTCGATAGTAGTTCACAAATCCCACATGACCATTCAGGGTCCTCCACAACTAAGAGACCAAGTGTACGATCCTCGAGTTCCGTAGCCCAACGCACCTTGCCTATTTACCGACATTGACATGACCCTTTAAATTTTGGTTTTTCGGTCCACACCACTTCCACCTGCCATTATTTCACAGCTTACATCCCTAAACACCAAAGCAAATAGAGCTCGCGAGATTTGGAAAAATAATCCTTAGTGAGACTATTTTTCGCAATCCATATGTTTTTCCTCCCACACTTCCATGACCTTATACAGAAAATTCTACGAGGTAAACACAAGGCAATTTCCTCACCTTACATAACCTATTGCAAGTATTTTCTGCGAGCCAGACATTGATCGTCATTTACGCGCTACAATCCTCTTAAACCGTTCCATCTCACCCATGTAGGTAAGACAAGCTTTCACTGCCTAGTATCCCCAGATTTCATCTTGAAATCTGTGACTACCCTATCAGAAAAAAATTTCATAGTTTTAAAATAATGGGTCATTTTGTTTTTTTATTGCCAGAAAGTTCTTGTATTGCGTTAAGATATTCCCAAAGAGCCATATTAGCCATTTTTGCCAAATACCCAGATGCCCAAAATTGTTATATTTTGTCGTCGGGATTCGTCTGCAGGAAATTTGTATTTAATTATTTTAAGCCCCGTTTGAGGCAATTTACGCTCCGATTTAACCCTGTTGTGATCGAACATATCATTATTCCTATATACCATAAGGGTTTTAACTAGGAATAAGTTCTTGACTTTATTTGTGACTTTTGGCAACTTTTTGTGTTTTTGTGTTTTCTCGTTTCATTTTCTGTGAAATTTCTCTAGATCAATTCCTTTACCGGTTTGGCCTGATTCTTGGCCTGGAGTAGCTGGGGATCATATACGCACATTATGCCAGAAGGAAGTCGCCATCGGAGATCTGGTTCACTGGGAAAAGACGAAGTCGCGCACAAAAAAGCCTCTTCTGGGCTGGCCACATTTTTGGAAAACAAAGAATTAGAGTGGATAATGGGAAAATTAGAGGCAACAGGCAGGCGGGAATTTATTGCCTGCTTTGCAGGGTAAAAATTCTCATTGTGGAATAAAAGAAAAGTCACTTAAGTGAATCATGGGATTTTATTGCCTACCTTGCAGGGTAAATAATCTCATTATGAAAGCCAAATGACTTAAGTGACAATGAGATTTTTGGGGCTGCCTTGCAAGGTAAAAATTCCCATTGTCATGTGTTTTTAAAAATAGAATTCTCTTTAGCCAAAAAGTGTGACCTCTTTAGGGAGATAAAGGCAGCCTATTAATTAATTAATTAATTTAATTAATTCCTCTTCTAAAATTGGCGCCCAAGCATGGAAGAAAGTCAACAAAAGCAAATGGGAATAAAGGAGATGGAAATAGATTGTCTAAATTAAATAAATAATATTTATTTAAAGGCAGCCCCTTTATGCTAAAAAGTGTGCCCCATTTGAGAGATGAATAATGCTTTTTAAAGTATTAAATGATTAAATTAATTCATATTTTCAGTGGCTAAGGTTAAAACACACTGTGAAGCTTAAGTGGAGTGAAGAGTGGATGATTAAATTGAATAAATTTAATTTATTTGATGGTTGTCCTTAAACATGCAAATTTAGCACATCAGTTAAAGAGAAAAACATGATTTTTAATTAATTAATTGTCAGGAATAGGAGGGGCAATTATTAATTATAGAATTATGAGGGTTATATAAGTGATGCAGCCTAGAATTGTTAGTAACACCTAGTCACGTTGGCACATCACTCAGCCTAGGCTGAGCACTCACCCGAAGCGCGCAAAGGTACCGGGTCCCTCTTTAAAGGTTGCAAATAGAATGGTGGCATGAAAAAGTAGTAAACATATATTTTTAGTAACTAATCCATCTATTCATCATTACACTTAACCAGATCTATAAGCGCTTAAAGGTAAATCATCATGAAAGTAATAATATGCATTGATAAAACACATCAAACACTATTTGTTCGGTCAATTTTCTTTATCTATTCATCGTACCAATAGTACAAAAGCTTCATACAATACCAAGCATGCGTGCATGGATCTGTTACAACTATCCAGTCACATGTACTCATGTTTTTCTCATTCTTCAAGCATGTGTCTCTATCTATCTATCTATCTATCTCTCCTTATCCTAAGTAATTCATTGCATATGTATATATAGGGTGGGGAACTAGCCCTTCACCACTTAATTCTACCAGAAATAGGTCACATGCTAATAATAGCCACGCGCCTCTTTACAACTATAGCCATACATGCAAGTATGTTATATGTAGATCGTTGATAGTTAACTATAGCAGTGGATCTATTCTTAGCTTATGCCCATGCAAGAGTGAGTTGTCATGCTCCTTAAAGAATCTCCACGAAGAGTGGCACGCAAATCTCGGCATCGCTTTGTGTGCTCCACACGCCAATCTCTAAGAATAGACCCGATCTCCAAAATTGGCTAAGTCTTTGAGAGTTTGACTCTACACCTCCGCGCGTGACACCTTCCTATACCTTCGTGCTTTTGCTCCTGTGTTATTCTTCCACGCGGACTTTGTGTGTAAGTTCAACTAAGTGTTTTCTCTTATCAACATTACCCCACACTAATCTCATTGTTGCCCCGACAATGGTGATGTCCAAAACTTATACAAAGAATGGATAAATAAAGAATGGTTGAATAAAGAATTTTGAATAAGGAATTTTGAATAAGGTATACATAGCTAACAAAACTGTTTAAGCCTCAGGCCCCTCCGTCTCATCCTGAAGCAGCAACTCTAGATATTCTTCTTTGATATCTGCTTCTAGGTTCTCCCACGCCATTAGCGCTGCTCCCGCTGTCTCAGGCACGTCTGCAATGATGGACTACAACTCTTCCATGGTGAGTTTCCATTGCTCATTTTGTATCACAAGCATTACACTTGACATAGAGGTTTGCACCCCTTCCAGTACATCCATCTTTTGAGCAATGAGCTTTCCTAGCTCCTACAACCTCTCCTTATGCGGTGTCTATGCCGCAGCTAATGCCTCACGCTTTTGCTTTACCAGGACTAAGCATTTAGCATGGCCTAGGGAAGCATCCTTCATCACCTTGTGTACTTCATTTTCTTCCTCCAAGGTTTTTATCGCGATCAACGCATCTAGGGTTATGCATATTGTTAGCGCATGATCGGCTTTCTTGAGCTCATCGTGGGTGGCTTGCAGTAGGCCTTCATAAGTAGCAATCTTCCTGGCTACTGTAGCCTGCGCCTTTTCTGTCTTTTCCCTGGAGTCCTTAGGCTATGAGGATACACGCACCTTTTCATCTTCCAACACTAACGTTATTATTATCTTTACATAATGCATTGTAGAAGGAAATTCTTTTGGCACTTGGGATTCCAAATGTAGGGGTACTTTGAGGACATCGTCCCCAATTTCCTCTACCATACTAACAAAAGTGTTGTATTTCCTCTTAATCAAATCCTTTTCCTGTACAAGGCGCAATATCTCCACATTCCTGGCTTTCAATTTCTCCGTCAGTGCCTTGATGGTAGCAGATTTATCTATGTTTCTTCTTGCTACTTCGGAGGATACCTTGACCAAAGCATTGCTCACCTGCTCGTCTGACATCACCATTGGTTTGATTGTCATGTGGCACGTTTCAAGTGCCTTCTTCAACTTCCTTGACGCACACGATTCTTCACCAACATCAAAGTCAGGCTCGTCCATATGCGTGTGCATAGACCATGAAAGTTGCTTCCTTGTGTGCAAATTCGCCTTGTCCTCGTCTATGAGCGCCCATTCAAATAAATCCTTCAGCTCGATGGTGCTCTGGAACCAAGCGTGGATAATCAGCTTTGGGTCTTCTGCGTACCCCATGGTATGTGCCTTGGCGTCCTCCCCTATTCGATGGGATCTGGGCCCTCTTGGAATGGCTGCATCAAGGTTAGGAATACCAGATGTATCCCCACCCTTGTCCTGTGTAGCCTCTGATTGATCCCCTTCTTCTCCTTCCATCTTCTCCTCCTCGTGTTGAATCTCTTCTTCAATTGGAGAGGAAGGCGCCTTCTCCTTAGATTCTTCTGTATCCTCGCTCAGCCTGAGTTTTCTTCATTTCTTCTCCTCTGGATCCTTCACCTACGGGGTTTCTCCTTGCACCCTTGTGTGCTTAAACACCTTCTTAAATCTTTGTGTGCCCTGCTTCTCCCCCGTAACTCCTTCTCCCTGGGGAGTTGTCACATGCTCCCCCTCCTGGCCAGATGGTTGCTTCCTCCTTCACACCAGACCGCCACTATCTTTGTGTTCTTCATCCTCTTCCTCATCATCTTGCTTGGGTGCAGAGGGCCTAGGTGCTGGAATGTTCTCCATAGTATGCTTTCCCTTCGGTGGCCCTAGAAGCACGAATTTGTTCTCCACGTACTTGTTATTCTCCATTTTAGGCTTCAGTTGGAGGTATATTAGTGCAGCCCCGATATCCACAATGGCCAGTGTTTCTGGCTTAATGCTCAAGATCTCTGAGATGTTATTCTCGTTGTATGCATTCCTCCCTGGATATCCATATGTCATTTGCAGGGTGTGATATTCACAGTCCACCTTGTCTGCATTAAACACCAACCTCCGTGTGTTGGTGAACCAATGAACTGTAGCTTGGAAGTATTACGTGGGAAATGCGTATGGAAGCTTGCACCAGGGGCTCCATGACCCATCTATCATTGGAAAGCACACAATACATAAGTGCTAGTAGACTGAAAATTGTACCTGTTTCCCTAGGACCGAAGGCAAGTCCTTGGGTATACGCCATTCTTCTCCAAACGCCGCGTGGAGCCTATCATACCACATCTCTGCTCGCTCCTTCACCTCTTCCATCATCGATCCCTTACAGAGATACTTGCTGAATCACTTAACTGGAGACTTTTTATTTATGGGGTATTCCCATATATTCTCTTTTGGGCCATCTGGTACCCCAATCTCCATGAAGACCAAACTTAGTAGGATGCAGCCAAAACTTATCTTATTCCCTTCGCGCGCGTCCTCTACTATCCGCTCTATAATGAAGCCGACAATGTTATAAGTGACTCTTTTGACATGCGCTTTGCCACATGCAGCCACATAGAGTTAACTTGTGACCATCGTTCTTGGTCATTCAATTTTGTGGTTAGATGTGTTGCTGTCTGTACTACTGGACAATTTTTCAATCTATTAATGTCCATTCTACGCCATCCTTTCTGATAGCCCAAGCCTTTCTGTGTCTCCAAGATGGCACTTTTGTCAGCTAAGTCGGTCTTAATATCTTCACCCGATGCCCGTAATCTAGTAACTGTGGCAATAAGGATGGGTGTCAATCTTACCCTCCATCCTGCAAAGTAGAAGAAGTCCTCATGGACTCGGCTCATTAGCCATCTATACAAGGGTGCATACTTTCCAAAGTATGGAAGCTCATAAAGCTGGTAGACACCATTTCCTTTTAGTAGCTTTTCCCCAGCATCATCATATATCGGCATGTCATCCTCAATGTGCCTTCTCATTCGAGAAGTGAGCAGGTCATCTAATTTCTTTTGGTTTCATTGGTTCGGTGATTGTATTCACTTATCTTACTTTGTCTTATGTGGGTATTCCATTCCTGTCCCATAATAACTTCCTCAAGGTACTGCATTTCAGAAAAATTGCTCTCCGGGGCCATCTCCTCCTCTTCTTCCACCACCACCTTCTTCTTTTCCTTTACTGGTGTTGCTTTCTTCTTTGGTGTCATTCTTCTTTCAGGGTTTTGTTGTCTAGATTTGTATGCTGTAAGTTTTTCATGGTTTGCTTCAAACCCTACTTGATCCAACCGTGCCCTAATTTACAATCATGAACTTGCACACCCTAGCTCTATTTTGTTACTCTGCTTCGTCAAACCCTTTTCCTAGGGGATTCAAGCCCTTCTAATAAACAAATCTCTTCTCCGCGCCTGGTTCGCTTGCTTCGTACCTTGAATCGGTTAGCTTTATGCTCTTCACGTGTAGACTCTTTGTCGAATTCTTGTAGTCGCAAGGGTAAAAATGAAATCGCATCCCGTCCTTATATAGATTTCTACTTTTTGCTGCATTAATTGCTCCTCCACCTACCAAATTCTCCTCATTTATGACCCATTTTTATCATTTCCGTGCGGTATACCTTTGTGCCAAACACTATAGCCTCTAGCGTGCCCTTTTACCCTTTGTCACAGAATTCTCTTCAGCGTGCACCCTAGTGCCCGAATACCTTGTCACTGCATCATCTCCAGGTAATTACCATGGCCGTCGCTTACCTTGCGTTATACGTTCCTTCATCCATCTTCATCCTTTCTTATCTTGAGAAGCAATCTTTTGTCAGTTACCCTTAGCAACCTTCTTTCTCAACACCCACAACGTTAAATATTTGCAGCATATACCTGAGAGTCACCAACAATCCACCCCACATGAAAAGGATGTGCAGTCCTCTGCACATCAACATGCTTCATATTGTAGTTAGTTTCATGCGCACAAGTGCGCTTATTACACAAACAAGAGTGAAAATTGACAAAGCATAGTGATGAGGAAAGAAATACATTAAGGAAATGCATAAAGGGAAACCTAATTTATCTGGAAATACTACCTTATTACAAACACCAAGAAGACTTATTTATAGTAGGGCTTCAACCTACTCCCATTAAAGTAACCGAGCAACCTTGTGCCATCAATTGTTTCCAACTGGCAAGCACCTGACTCAAGTATATGAGTGATAACATATGGCCCCAACCAATGCACCTTGAGCTTTCCTGGATGGCACAGAAACTTGGAGTCATATAGAAGTACCATTTGTCCCACCGCAAGTTTCTTATCCCTGATGTGTCGATCATGCCATGCCTTTTGGCATGCTTTCTCCTATTTCTGACTCCAGTGTGTGATGGCTCGGTGCTCATCTAGTTGAACCATCTTTGCAATCCATTCTTCCAAGGCTTGCTCATCAGCTAGACCTCCAGCATGCACAATGCGCAAAGAAGGTAACATAAATTCTATAGGAAGAACAACTTCCGCGCTAAACACCAATTGAAAAGGTGTGGCTTTGTTCAATCTTTTGTATGTTGTTCTATAAGCCCAAAGAACAACAGATACTTTATCATCCCAATCTTTCCTTCCAACATCACAAATCTTGGTCAATGTGTGGCTCAAAATCTTGTTAAAAGCCTCAGCAGTCCCATTTGCCTAAGGGTGATAGGGTGTAGTTTTATGGTGGGAAACCATAAACTCATCTAAAAGAATTCATATTGTCTCATTTAAAAAATCTGTGCCCCTATCACTTGTTAAACTTAAAGGATAGCCATACCTTGTAAGAACATTCTCCCATAAGAACTGTGTTGTTGTAGCTGTTGTACAGTCCGTTATAGGTGTTGCTTCTACCCATTGGGTAAGATAATTTGTACAAGTGATGATATAGCGTGATCCAGTCCTACGCGCGGCTGGTGAAATAGGCTTGACAAAGTCAATTGCCCATTTCTCAAAGGGTTCTGCACTTGTTATTGGTCGTAGGGGCATCTCATCCCTTTGTCCTGGTCGACCGAGACGTTGACAATGGTCACATGTCTTACAATACTCTTTACAATCCTTGTACAATGTTTCCCACCACAAACCAACAAGTAGGATCTTGCGCACTATTGCATCACCTGCATAATGGCCACCTGCAATACCACCATGTGCTTCTTCCATTATGTCCTTTCGTTCATGCTCCAAGACACAATGACGTAACACCTCATCTCTACCTAACTTGTATAAATCACCACTAATTAACATGAATGGTGCCACGCGAATAGCAAGTTGCTTCTTCTCTAAAGCTTTCATGTCATCTGGCGTCATACCAGTCTTTAGAAAGACATCAATGTCCTCCAATTTCGATGGCACGTGCTGTAACCTATACAGTTGTGCATCAGGCATGGTCTCTTCTATTGTTTGTGCCTCTTCTCCTGATTGAATTCTAGACAAGTGATCTGGTCCAGAATTGCTTTTGCCTGGTTTTACCACAACTGTAAAGTCAAACTCTTGAAATAAGAGTATCCATCGGCATATGCACCCCTGTAAAACAGGCTTGTTCACCAAGTACTTTAATGCCATGTGATCTGTATAAAACACAAATGGTGTAGCCAACAAATACTGATGAAATTTGTGCAAGGCATAGATCATGGACAAGGCCTCGCGCTCTGTGGTGGTATAATTATGTTCCGCAAGGGTCAACTTCCTACTAGCAAAACAAATGGGATGATCCACAATACCTTCTCCTGGTTGAGCTAAGACGACACCAATGGCTGTGCCAGAGGCGTCCACATGAACATGAAAAGGTTTATCCCATGAAGGAAAACACAAGATAGGCACGGTAGTAAGTTTCTTCTTCAATATCTCAAACGCGTGTTGCTGTGACTCCCCCCAGTAGAATGTACCTTTTCCCTGGAGCAATTCTTCCAAGGGCGCGGAAAATTTTGCATACCCTTTTATAAACTTCCTGTAATACCCTGTATGACCCAAAAATCCATGCACCTCATGCTGACTGGCTGGTGCTTTCAAGCCTATGATAACTGCAACTTTAGTTGGATCAACCAACAACCCTTCCTTGCAGATAATATGTCCTAAAAGTGTGCCAAAGGGAGTAGCAAAGATGCACTTCTTGATGTTCAATGAGATACTCAACTATCGACATCTTTCAAACATTAAGCGCAGATTGTCACAATGATCCTTAATCAGCCCATAAACGGTCCAATCATCAAGATAGACCTGTAAGAAGTTATGAATAAAATCCTTGAAGGCTTGTACCACTATCCTTGAAAATACAATAGGTGCATTCTTCAATCCAAAGGGCATCACAGTATAGGTAAAGCTTCCCCATTCAGTAGTGAAGGTGGTCTTCTCTTGATCTTCCTGGCAATCCTAACCTGATGATACCCTGAAAACCCATCTATAAATGAATATATTTCATGCCCAGCCACTCCTAATATTTCCTCCATGAATGGCGTAGGAAAGGGATATGTAACACATGCTGCATTCAACTCCCTATAATCAACACAAATTTGAATCCTACCATCCTTTTTGATGCTTATCACCATAGGACTGACCCATTCTGATTCATCCAATGGTCGAATGATCCCGGATTTCAACATCTTGTCAATCTCCTCCTTTACTTTCTTGCGTAAATTGGGATGCATCCGATATGGTCGCTTCCTAACTGAGTGTGCACCTTCCTTGAGCTTTATCTTCATTTCCCCGAGTGATATATGCACACCTTTAAGTTCATGGTATCCTCTTAGGAATAAGTCCTCATAGTCTCAAAGTAACTCTATGATCTTTTCTACCTCTGATTCTGACCAGTAATCCTCAATTATCACCTCCTTAGGTTCAACTTCTGTGCCTATATTGACCTTTGTTGTCTTCATAGGTTCGTGATATGCATGTGCATTGAAATCCGCACTAGATAATACTTCACGTGTTCCATGTGAATGATCCACGTCCAAGTGCTCAACTTCCTCCTCATCAATTATGTAAACCATCTTCCCCTTATATTTTTCTAGAGAAGCACACTCAAGTAATATGATATCATCTTCTTCATCCGCAAAATGCACCCCTATCTCCCTCTCACCAAATAATTCCTGAATAAGTTCTTCCACTTTCCCACTGTCTCCCATGGTTAAGCTCTTGATAAAGCTTAAAGTTGTGTTCACTGGTGGTGTAGATGAAAAGAAGTCAAAATTTTGGATCATCCCTGTAGTCAAAGTTTTCCAATTGCCAGTGTTGCGATGTAATTCAGCATAAACATACCAAGCATGCGCGCAACCTTGTAGAGTAGAATAAAACCGATGCACCCAAAGTGAGGGTGGTAATACTTCCTGTCCTACTATCCAGAGTCTCTCACACTGCTGGATATGATGTTGAGTAGGTTGATCACCATGATAAGGGATTATTTTTGTAGGTGCATTACTTCTTGAAAACCTGGTTGATAAGGCGGTCCCAATCATTCCCCATTCTAAGAGATTATCCCTGTGGACTACCCATCAGCGCGCAGCCATCCCACCCAAAATATATGACAACATATCTTTTCGTTTAAGCTGGTCAACCCAATTTGTTTCCATGACCTGTAAAAATCCAGCCAAATCTTCAGACCCAGTATAGCAGGGTACTACGTGACCTATACATCGAACAGAGTGAAAACCCATTTTGTAAGTAACCGCATGTGCTTAACTTCACACCCCACCAGTTCATAAGTGCCATGAGCCCAATTATCATAAGCAATACTAGTAGTATTGTTGATTGACTGAGAATCTTCCCAATGAAGGACTCCTTCCTTAGATGGATCATTGACCTCTAGGTCCCAAATAACACATCTATAGATTCTATTCAAGTCCTCTTTGCTTAAAGGTTCCACATATGACACGGATTTCCCATCTGTCAATGGTATTATGACCCTGTCCTCCTTGTTCTCGAAGCTGATATACCCCTTATTAAACCTCAAATCAACATTATTTGCATAACACCAAGGGCGCCCAAGAAGAGCTGGGAAGCTATCAGCTTCTGCAAGCACTAGTACTTCGAAGTGTCCTATGAACTTGGCCCCTTGTATAGTGATAGATGCATCCTTCAAAACTCCTATGGGAGTAGCTTTCATTATTTTTTCCATGAACAATACATTAGATGATGGCTGCACTGGGGGTCTCCACATTTGTTCCCATGTATCTAATGTAAGTACATTTACTTCTGCACATGTGTTAATCAAGATATTTCTCAACAGCCACCCATCCACAACAACATTCAAAGTAATCTCCTTATTGTAGTCAATGCTATCGGGGGGAAGATTCACATGAAGTATTTTTCTCTTAGTTTCAGTTTCTGCACGTGGAGTATTCCCTTTCAATCAATTTCATAATAAAGGAATAATATTCTCCTAGCACAACATTCTACATACCTCTCTGATGTCATCAATATATGACGGGGCCTGTTTTGTATCCTTGTGCTCCAATTTCTGAGAGTGCTCTTTTAAACCTTGTATCTCACCTTTAAGGCTCATAAGGACCTCCATTATTTCTTGATAGAATTATTTTTGATGAGCTAGATCTGGATATCTAGCATGTAAAACCTCCTCCTTAGTGATTTTCGACTTCTTTTGCAACACCTCTCTTGCACGTACCACCTCAGCTCATGTGGTTATCTTGATTGTTACTACCTCAGGTTCTGGTGTTAACTTGGGCATCCACTGATTCTCTATCACAAGTTAGATTCTAACCATCCATGTGCCCTTGTTTTCTTGCTTGTGCTACTTACTGAGATGCTCATACAAGTATAGACACTCTTCATAACCATGCCCCTTTCCACAAAATGAACATGAAATATTCTGTGGGCATTCGCACCTATAATGGTCAGGTGAACCACATGTATAGCAAGTTCCTTGAGGGAATTCACTCCTTCCTCCACCTCAGCCTCATTCTCCATATCTACCTCGATATCCTTGTCCCCTTTCATGAACCCCTTCAAACCTTCCGTCATTCCTGTCATAACACGTTTTATTCTAATCCCTATCCTAATGCTCATTCTTCCCTTTATAATTATTAGCCACACTCATCTGTGTTACCCCAATATCAATGGAATCATGGATCTAGCCAATCAATCTATAGTCCTCAGTATCATGGGTCATGGACCTAAAATTTTTACAAAAGGAGGATACATTCTTCCTGATCACGTGTTATAGTAGGGGGCATTAACTAGCATCATGATTCAAATGGAAAATATCACAATCTAATAACAATGAACGTACAGTTCTGTGAGGGAAACTATCCTTAGTGTGCCCTTCCACTTCACAATATGTACACCAGATCCCTGAGCACGTTTCATGAGCTGAGTTCACCGATAATGTCTCTAACTATTTTGTCATAACTGCTATCTGAGCTTCTAGAAATGGACTAACTCCAATGTCAATACTCCTAACTACTTCAGCATGTAAAGCAACTTCCAATACTTCACGCAGATCGGTATAAGTCTTATGTGATAGTGCTCTTTGAAATGGGGTAATCAATCCTCTGATAAACCATTGTGCATGCTGACTTGCATGAATGTCATAAGGGAGTTTGGATAGAAGTGTTTTAAAGGGTGCATCATACTCACGTACACTTTTAGTAGTGCCTTGATTTATATCCTTGAGTGCACTTATACTCTTCTGCTCAAACTCTGGGATGTGGAACTCTTTTAAGAAAGTGTCTTTCAATGTTGCATAGTCAATACAAGTTTGATTAGGATCAAACTTCCTATACCAGGTATGCGCACACGCCTGTAATGTAGTCACAAATTGACTTGCGCTCAGAGGCCGTAATACCTTTTGTGTGCCACAATATTTCACACATATGAAAATTCTCAGTAGCATCCTTGATACCTCCATATTATGGGAGACGAATGGACATCTCCATATAAATGTTCTGGGGTTATTGCAGGCCTTGACCACCCAATCCAGAACCTCCTTGGTTTCCTCTTCCTCCAATACCACCCAAACCACTAGAACTAGAACTACCCATACCACCTCATCCTCCTTCCAAGATTTGGATTAGGGCCCATGGATGCACTCCCTTGTGCCCTAACAATGGTAATATACTAGACCCCCGACAGTCTGGGAAGTAGTCCCTGTTCCAGAGGTGAATCCCACACTTGACGCGCACTCATATTCTATGTAGATGATGAGCTTAAAAACATAGCCCAAAAGAACTAACGAAGCTATCTATGCTGCCATTGATGTACTTTCCATCTGACCTATCTCTGTGCTTTTACTTCCTAAATTAAAACTATCTTTACCTATTGTACTAGATACTAGAAAACCAAGCACAAGGGCTAGGTCAGCAGGTTGGCTTAGATGCGTGCCCGTGGCCCAAGTCATATCTACTGGCATGCTTCCATGTGAGGCCGAAGAGGGTTCTCTGTCATGCTTTCCTAGATGGGGGAGTTCCTGATGCTCTTACCCTTCTTCCTCCCCATGAGCCTCAAATCCTTCACAAGCCATCTCTCTCCACAACACCATCCGTTCTGCAATTTCTTGTTTCTTGCATAAGTCCCTCTCACGCGCCTCATCATACTTCACCCGCCTCTCTTCCCCCTGGCGTGCTGCCGCTAGGTCTGTCATCTTTCACCAATCATGTTCCTACCCCCGCGCATGGAGATTTTTTTAGCTTTCCATGGGTTTAGCTTCCAAGTTCAATGTTACCATTAGTATTTTGATTGCCAGCGGAATACCTTGCAAATACGTCCCTCTAGGATATCGTAGGAACTGGAACTCCGCTACCTTCGGGCACGAATAAGTCAAAATTGAATACTCCAAAATATAGCTATTTAGGACACCGTGAAACCAGGTATCTACCGTGTGAGTCCAGCTCAGGTCAACATCATATAATGTGTGATACCTCCATTTCCGCTTTGATGCATATGCAGTTAACCATTCGTACAATTCTACTGGAAAGATAGCAAAGAAGCTTTCGTATAAACTGTCATACATATTCTGCTCTACCCAGGTGCGTGCACTAAATCCGGATCTAGTGTCAAACCTTTGTGCGTATTCTTCCTCTAAATCATGGATATATTCTTCAACGCTCACCAAATTTAGCCGGTATGTCTTCATCGCGAACCATTTTGAAACAACTGAAAAAGAGGTCCCAGCAATGGAACCAATGATGCAACCTATAATTGTTAGTAACACCTAGTCACACTGGTACATCACTCAGCCTAGGTTGAGTGCTCACTTGAAGTGCGTAAAGGTATCGGGTCCCTCTTTAAAGGTTGTAAACAGAATGGTGGCATGACAAGGTAGTAAACATATATTTTTAGTAACTAATCCATCTATTCATCATTACACTTAACCGGATCTATAAGTGCTTAAAGGTAAATCATCATGAAAGTAATAATATGCATTGATAAAACACATCAAACACTATTTTCTCGGTAAATTTTCTTTATCAATTCATCGTACCAACAGTACAGAAGCTTTATACAATACCAGGCATGCACGCATGGATTTGTTACAACTATCCAGTCACATGTACTCATGTTTTTCTCATTCTTCAAGCATGTGTCTCTATCTATCTATCTATCTCTCCTTGTCCTAAGTAATTCATTACATATGTATATATAGTGTGGGGAACTAGCCCTTCACCACTTAACTCTACCAAAAAATAGGTTGCATGCTAATAACAGCCACACACCTTTTTACAACTATAGCCATACATGCAAGTATGCTATCTGTAGATTGTTGATAGTTAACTATAGTGGTGGATCTATTCTTAACTTATGCTCATGCAAGAGTGAGTTGTCATGCTCCTTAACGAATCTCTGTGAAGAGTGGAGTGCAAATATCGGCATCACTTTGTGTGCTCCGCACGCCAATCTCTAAGAATAGACTTGATCTCCAAAATCAGCTAAGTCCTTGAGAGTTTGACTCTACACATCTGTGTGTGACACCTTCCTATACCTTCGCGCTTTTGTTCCTGTGCTATTCTTCAGTGCGGACTCTATGTGCAAGTTCAAATAAGTGTTTTCTTTGATCAACAATAAGCATGGGCTTCCCTAAGGATGAATTAATTAATTCACAGGTAAAGAAGTGCAACCCAGAGGAAAAGTGCGCCCCATATTGCAGAGGATTTTTTCCCAGAACTAGGTGGATTTAATACTAAAAGCTTCCAATTTTGGAACATGCATTGAAGGAGGTTGATTTGTGTTTGCCTAATTGTTTGCATAAGTGATACAGGTGCTCAGGTGAAGTTGGAAAAATTCATGCTCACTTTGCATGCAAATAAAACATCAATTTTTGGGGTAGCAGGCTTGAATAGTGCAAATTTTTATGATTAAAATTCATTGTTCATGTTCCGATTGCCATCTTTGTTTGAATTAATTACAGGAATTCATCACAGGTGCTTTATAAAAGAAAATGAGCTTTAATCAATGTCCAATACATTGAATATATCCTCTGAATCTGAAGAATTATCCAGATTTGCATCAGTTTTGAAGAAATCTGGCCAAATAAGAAGAAAAAGAATTGTTCAAAAAAAGATAGACAAAGCCATGGCAAAGAGGGACGAAAAAGAAAGCACAACAGAGTCATGCATCACTTCCAAATTTGTAGACATAGGAGACACATATCTAGGTCTGGAAAGTCTTTCCGAATTGATTGATAGATCTAGAGCAAGAAAGACTTCACTCATGCATGCAATTAAAAGCAGTGGAATTATTTGAGCTGCAGCCTTTCCATACACATCACAGTTGCCAAAGTTTGTTATGGAGTGCACTAGATCTTACCATCCTTCATCCAGATTAGTGCGAGATGCTACGGGGAAAACAATAATTTGGTTGGATGCAGAGTTCATCAATTATTGTTTGAAGATTCCGATGCAAAAGGTAGTGACTTCCATTAACATTTAGGATGCTGGCTACAGGTGGGAGAAGCATAGAGTTGAGTGCGTGAACATAATGAACAACAGATACATGAAGAAGCCCATATCTCCTTCTAAGTTCCCAATAACTCTCCCGCGGTCCAATCTCATGCAGGAGGTTGATGATATTGTCAAATTGTTATGCAGGATTAATGGCAAGGTGAATGCTCACACTTTTCGTACATGGATGTATGCTTTCATCAGGACCATTGAAGTCAACAAGGTTGATTCCATAATCAATTGGTCGGAAATCATTAGTGACAGCATTGGTGAGCAGCTCTAGAATGTGAAGCGTACTTTCAACTTCAAAATGACTTCCTACTTGGTGTATGTTGCAGCTTCACAAGGCATCTTCTCCAAACTGGACAGATGTGGCATTCTTTCTAAGGACCCCATTTTCGAGTGCTACCCGTAGCTTACTGTACATGCGTGTGAGAAATATTTCAAAGTGGTCAATGATGAATTCTTCTACAAATTCATTTACAGGCTAGACAGGGACCTAAAGGCCAACAGGGTGAGCAAGGAAGCGTGGGAAGCTGTATCCAAAATTGGTAGTCTATTCATTCAGATTGTAGATTTCACATACCTCAGGGTTACTGGATTTTCTGGAGAACCGGTTAAGTTGCCCAGATATCCAAATGATAGATTGATCACCGTGGAGTTGAGCAGACAACTTGTGGAGATACACGACCTTCAGTCAAAACAACACAGGTCTATGGGCTTCTTCCCGATCACTGTGGGACATTATAGCTGCTAGAGCATTCATAGAGCTCGAGGGATGGAGACAGAGATGTTATCCGAGTACGAGCAAGAGTTATTCCCTGCACGACTAAACTTCGATCCATTTAGAGTAGCTAGGAAGATGATCTCCCAGGAGTACGCACATGTGCCTTCATTAGAGGATTTCTGGATGAAGTGCAAAAGTGAGTACGAGGTTAGAAAAAAGGATTTTAGCAGGCTATTAGCAGGGCAAGTGTTTGACTTCAGACTAGCGCGGATGCCTGTGAATCTTAAAGATGATGGGAATGTGTTACTTGACACTTACCATAAAATGGGAGAAGATAGAGCCATACTTAAGGATAATGTGGGGGGCTGCCATACAATTGAAGAAAAGTTTGGTGTTGTTTTGGTGAATACTTCAAACTGGTTGTTGACGAAGGGATATTTCCTTGATGAAGCATTCATGAATCAAGTCACGGACAACTTTGGCGCAGGAGATTCCCTCAAGAGGAAGAAAGCAGTAGAAGGTCCGAGAAGTTGAAAGTACATAGAAGATCTCAATCAAAGAAGAAGATCACTTCCACGACCATGACTTTAGTTCCGGATTTTCCAGCATCCAGTACTTCACCGATTGTTGCACCTTAGTAGGACACTTCCATGCCTCCACTAAATCTACTGACATTCATCTTCTCTCCTCAGCCATTCCGTTCAGCGCCTGTTCCAGAAGAGACGTTGAAGCTACAAATGGCAGAGTTCGAAAGAGCTCTGTCCTTGGATGATTTAGAAGATGGCAGCCATAACACTGTAGCACTTTCTAATGGAGAGGAAATAGAGCGGGAGATAGTAGTGCACTCAACAACTTCTCATTCTCTGAGAAGTAACTTCTCAGAATGGTTGGCTTTGCAGTTGGTTCCAATAGCGAGAGTGGAAATGAACTTAGAAGAACACAACTTACAGCTACTCCGGAGTCTAGGTGGAAAAGACAGAAGGCCTAAAGTTGCTAAGGTAACTTCAGGGTTGATCATCGAGGAGTCGGGGTAGAAGTTTGTTGAGATGTCAATTCCGGCAGAAGGAAAGAAGGAGGATGAGCTCACGACAGAAGATGTAATAGTAACCAGAGTACCCCTCGGTCAAGCCACCACAGAAGGATTGAAGCTTGATAGAGAAAAGGTGGAGAAAGACGAGCTTCAGAAGTAAGTATCTCAATTGTGTGAAATCATAGCCAAGGTTGTTAAATCTTCCACTCAGCCCATTTTAGAGTAGGTGAGTGATCATCTTATGCAGGAGATGGAGGATGCAAGCAATCAAGTGAAAGCTATTGACGAATGGAAGAATCTAATTATTCGTCAAGCTTTTGTGTAACTTGGAGAGGTGCTAGCCCGCCTTAAGGTTATGAATGATGTAGAAAATTAGCTGAAGCAACTAGTGACGAGCATGGTAGATATGAACACAGTTGCTGAGAGTAACCTAAGTACTTTGGCTGAAATCAACAGGCTACCAGGAGATGTATTGGTTGCAGAGCAGATTGTACCGGACGGATTAGTTGAGAAGGGGAAGCAACTGGAGTTTGCAATATCTTTCCGTTTGGAGATCTGCAGATTTTTGTTGAAGAGGATGCAGGCACTTGAGAGTAAGACATTGTCCTTACCAAACAATATTATTTCTTTCACTGAGGAGGAAATGGTCGGAGATGTTACTTCATACGTACGGATCGTTCCCAGCAAAGTGCCTAATTCCCTAGAAGGGTCTCTTCTGATGGTACAAGGAAGAATTGATGGAGCTACTAAGCCTTTCACAATGAATTCCATTAGTAGAATGGTGGCACTGCAGGTAGATATTGCGAGGTTCAGGCCGAGCTTGGAAGATGT
This sequence comes from Taxus chinensis, assembly GCA_019776745.2. NCBI lineage: Eukaryota > Viridiplantae > Streptophyta > Pinopsida > Cupressales > Taxaceae > Taxus > Taxus chinensis. The sequence goes on from CM034154.1 coordinate 417,012,420, forward strand.
GGAAGTGTGCATCAAGGTGTTGAATGAAGGATTGATGCAGTTCGGGACATAAAAGGAAGTGGTGGCTAAAACAGATGGGAAGATGCTGAAGCACATGTTCGACAAGTATATCCAATATCAGACCAAAAAGAAGACATAAATGTTACAGCTAGCTTGACTTCTTCTTCTATTCTTTCTTCTTCTATTTTCCACGTTCCCAGATGAAATTATAAGACTTTAACGCTATTGGTTTTGAAACCATTACTTAAAGTCATGTGGAACAATTCTATTAGTTAAGTGATACATGTGTCACTTAAGGAGAAGTTAGTGGAGGATGATTGCCAAATGTCATCTTTACTTGTTGTTTATGTTTCATTTCAGTTAGGTTTCCCATCTGTACTTTCCCTTCTACATTCTATAAGTAGGAGAAGAACCTCCGGTTAATGATCGGAATTTGTAAGCAGCAACCTTGTGTTCCAGACTTTGTGTTGAAACCCTTGAGAGCCACTTGAAGCAAAGGAATATACAGGAGCAGATTTCTAGAGAACTTTGTGTCACGGTGTATTGTGTTTCTTGCTTTTTATCTTAGATCTTTTAATAGACTTTGTGTTATTTCAGATCTAGATCTAGAACTACCTTTGCTTATAATTTTTTGTTTATATCTATTGGTTTCTTCTATGTGCATGCAATCAACTCTGTTATCTATTGATTGGGATGCACATCTTCCCCATTTCTTCTCTGTGTTTATATAATTCCCTTTCCCTTCTTCTATAAATATTTCCTTTCTTTAAACAACTGCTTACTTGCTGCAGAACTGTACAGCTACGGTTCATGAGCTAAACAGTTAAAGTAAAACCCCATATAGATACTAGCATACTTTAATTGACAAATTTGACACAGGAGCCTCACCAATAAATGAGGGAGATTTATCTCATGACTGCCTAGGTTTTGTGCTATGCAGAAAATCTAGCCAACACTGCCTTAGACGAGTATATTCCATTAGTGCCCGTACAAGACATTAGATTGACTTGATCTTTCCTCATCCACATTTCTCCTATTCGCATTACATATTCCACATGGCCATCTATCCATTCCACATCGGTTGTCCCGGCACGACCTCGGGAGGTTGAGTGTGCCTAAAAGTCACGTGTTGATTTTTAGTCATACAAAATTGGTGAACCCAACGTGAAGGACTAGTTCCTTTTCGTTTCCATTGTTTCTACCTTATTTCATCCATCCTTGTACTCTCCCATTATTCTATGGGTATTTATATACCCCCCAAATATGTTGGGTCAGGAATACAGCTGGCTCGTTTTGGGTCTCGAGGCGTATTATTACCAAATTGGTATGCAACAGTCACCCTCATTATCTGGGTGGGTTATTAATTACTCATCTAATTTACCTTCTCCTCACACTCCTCAAGGTGTCGATAATGGTTCATCATTCAGGATCAAGGAAATTGATCAACATGGGTATAAACCACAACATGAGCTCTTGGATCAAACAACATGACATTCAGAGGAGGGCAAGGGTCCAACCCTTGGGTCTTGTTTAGACCATAGATCAACATACAATCTGATTCACTCTCATCTTACCTAATGTTAAACAAGGAAATTTTGGTGCACTTCACCTGAAATGATTAGCGTCTTAACGTAATAGACCAGTCCCTGGACCGGATGCAACAATAAACTGATGTTCTACTTTAGAACAACTCTGCTACCCCTCCTCCTACAGGAAACATATCTAAAGAGGGGTGGCCTCCCAATGATCAAACTATAGCAGGACATCATGTTCCTTTGCCTCCCATCCAGACTTGGAATGCACCCAAGCTAAATGCAATACCGTTTGGGGGTGATGTGATTTTAACATTGGTGGATAGAGTTAGGGAGCTAGAACTTGCCCAACCTTCTCATGCTACAATTTTTGCGGTGCAAAGAAAGATCCCCCACCATGTTATGTGCCATTGACACCTTCACCTCCTTTGGTTTACATGGGTGTTCCTAACCCTAGAGATCTTCTTACCAGATCGGGCACATTAGGTATGCCCTCTCACACTTCATACGAGTACCCTCCACAGGTGCCAACTGGAAGTGTGTTCTTGAATGTTGTTCCAATTGTCAATGTGATGTTCTCTGGTTTCACACCTTTTACCTCATACCAAAATAATGTTCCTCTGTACCTCCATATGTATTCTAAATCACCGCATGGGGACATGTTTTCTTTTCCTAGCTCGTATGCTCAGCCTCAGGGGATGCCTTATGCCTCTACGAATGTTTACGTTGCATTATATCTCTAAACACACAAGACAAAAGGAATGAATGAATTTGAAAGGAATCCCATCCTCCTTTGCAAGATTTTAATGCTTCTTGTTGGTGGTTGTAGAAGGAGATAAGATTTTTCTTCTCTCTCTCTCTCATTTGCTATATATTGTAATAGTCTACCATTTTGGCAAGGAGTTGGATTGGGGGTAGTTGTAGAATTTCTTATTAAAGTTTTTAAGTTCCATTTTCTAGTTTCTTGCAAAACATCTATGTGTTGAGTTCTTGTGAGGAAGAGCTAAGGTGGTTGCATTGTACGACCATTAGCAGGTTTTGAAGGCATTTGTTTATGTCCCCTAGCCAAAACTTACATGAATAAGATTCTGACTGTTTTGATTAAGCTATACTTTCTTGTTTCTCATGTTTTGAATGAATGAATGAGGCAATATTGGTTTTGTTACCATCTTGCATTGGATTTACTTTGTTAAGTACACAAGAGTCTTTCTTAGTTGTATTCTTCTAGTATTATGAGACTATTGTATACTAATGTATATTTTGCAATAATTTAGTCTTGTCGTAAAATCCTAAAGTAAACATCACTTTTGAAGAGCTTTTGTTATCCCTTAAGGGTCTTTTGGGTGTATAAGGAAAATATAGCGAGTGCTTTATCTCAGTTGTAACTCCATGATTTGTAGTTAGGATTGTGAAGACTGTAGATGACATTTGTGCACCTTGAGTATCAATGAATGCAAATGTTATTTCACTGATCAAGTTAAATTGATTGTTCATTTCAAGCATTACAGTTAAGGATGGATTATTTCCATGGGAACATTTATATACCAAGGTCATAAAAGCAACTGCCCTCCCCCTTCAAATCTCAATTGAAAATAACTAGTGATCTTCATACCTACTAAACATAGCATACCTGCAAACTATATATATGCTTATTCTGCAAAGTTGAGCTTAAAATTTGTTCATTACTAGTAAGCTTTGCTAAAAATCCCACAAAGTCTGTGATCTAATATCATTTAAAGTAGAATTGGTCAATAATGTTATGCAAATGTAATTTTTGAAGATTGTTCATTATTTACCTTTTTGATCTGTATTTGATTGTCAAGTGCTTACAATAAATCAAGTGACAACTCTTTTGAGAGAAGTATTGTATATGTGTTTGCACTTTCTTTAAATTAATTTTCACCAACCATAGAGGAAACCAAGTCGTGAAAGCTTTTCCTTTATTCAAATCTCCTAACAAGGTCCTCTTACCTTGGTCAAGGCAGAGCCAAAAGTAGTAGGGTAAAGCCATCCCCTTTGTGAAGGTACCTCCTAATCACCTCCTTGAATTGAGTCATTGAGTTGACTGTTGAAACAAAACCTAATTATCAATGACAAATAATGTTCCATTGTTCATCATTCTCTCAAAGCCAACCCATTCATGTTAGTTGCTCATCTCCTAGGGGTGATATTTTGGGAGCCAACACAATGTATATTCAATAATTTCATTGTATATTCATATATCAATGACCATGCATTCTATATACAATAGATCAACAAACATGCATGAAAACACCCTACTTTTGACATTAAATATACCGTATCAGTTGAGTTCAGGGTGAATAGAACATCGAATATTGAGATATACTAACATTATTCAATATACACTGAAAATACAGTTGTAATCTTGGTATTGTCTATGAATGTGATCATTACATGAAAATTATAGACAAAATATTAAAAAATCCACTGAAATATGAGCTCCCCGAATGACCCACTTGGTGATTCGAAATAGATAACAATATAGCACGAGAAATAGAATTAAAACCCTCCATCACAAACATTGTCCACCACAAACACCATTCATCTGTATTGCCTTGAGGAGTGACTCCCTTGCTTTGAATAACAATGCCATTATAGGAGGGGGTGACTCTATCATGTTTATCACTAGGATCTATAGAGTAGAGGGTGTAAGACTGATGAGGCCAATAAATGACATCATTAAATGGAGTAATGGTGTGCAACTGGATTTCATAAAGGAGGCAAACAAAGTGATACCGATAAAATAAAGGATGCTTGAATACAATTAATAACATTTATAGACTATTAATTGTTTGGGCACCATATTGAACCATGTAATATATTGGATGGGCATGTGTAGCCATGGGTTAGTCTTTCAAAAAAAATATTTGTTAGGTGTTTTGGTTTTTTTGCCTTCAACGTGGTCACTGACCTAGCTTAAAAGTGTGAAAAAGTTTTTTTATGATTACATAACATTATCTGATATGAATGAATGAAATAATTTAATGATGTCTATGAGGCCAAAAAATCTATGGGACCCGAAAAAAAACAAGCTAACCAAATACACCAAAGAAACCAGCCCAAAACTGCTACTTCTACTTTTTCTCAATTTCTTTGCTAATCTTGAGCCTTTTATTATGGATTTTAGCTAAGTAATTTGATGTTTTTGCAATCTTATCCTCTTTCAAAAAAGGTTGTGAGAACTTCCGTTTTTAAAAAATCAGCATAGCTACTCCGAATGTCCTCATATGATACACACTCTATTAGGAAATGCCATTCCATTTCCATAGAACATGACCTACAAAACGAGAAAACTCTTTCAGTTCATTCCTCTTTTGGTGTTGTCCATATTCCTGTTTCACATATGAGATGATGCAAACTAGTTTTCAACTGGGAAATTAACATTTTAGCTTTCCAATTTATTTCTTCCTCCATATAATGCTTTTACTTGTGATCACATGTGGGGTTAAAGTTCTTGACATAATATTTTCTTTTTCTTCCTAGTTGTTTCGTCAACATGACAGTTTTTAATTTCACTCTCACATACTTTTTGATATCCCCATTAATGTTAGGACAGTTCTACATGTTAATTCCCCATTTCTTCATCAACTTTTCATTCTGCTTCATCCAAGTGCAGTTCCTTTTATTCAACTTTTCTTCCACTGCTATCTTAGGCCATTAGAGACCATCTATGCTTTCCACTTTCTTCAAGTACCCCAAAAGTCAAATGAAAGCCACCACCTCCATCGGGAAGGGCACATCTTTAGTAAGAATGATCTCGTAAGGAACTGTGGATTTTATTTTGAAGCCACTTGTGATAAAATGTTTTTGTAACCTTTCTATTTATCTCCATTTCACAACCGACGTGCTGCCCCAAACTTCACAACCATATAAAACCATCAAAGTGACAAGCAACCAAAAAAAAGTCAACTTGGTTTTCCAATCCCACACTTATGACGATTTGCATTTGTTTTGGAGCATATATAAAGCTTTCCACCCCCTATATCCTCTTAGCTCTACAGGCCTCTCAACTGAGATTGTTGTGAAAGTCAAAACCCAAATACTTGTAATCATTTACCACTTGCAAGGGACCACCTTCGAACTCAAAATTTATTTGCCTTGGTTTTCTTCTTAAAGTAAAGATCATGATTTTGGTTTTACTCGTGTTCACCTGCATCCCCACCTCTTTACAAAATAATTCTAGAGCTCTCAATTGTTATTGTAATCCATGCACTATTTTAGCCATTATGATAAGGTCATCAACATAAAGCAACTATTTTACCACATAAGAAGCTAGGTGGACTCCACTCCCACCCATTGTGTTAATTTGCTCCTCTAACTTGTCTATATATAGCCCAAACAAAGTGGGAGATAGAGGGCATCCCTGCTTGACCTCGATGTCACTCCCAAAGCATTCAGATAAGCCATCCTTCATTCTTATTTTGGTGTGAACTTGATCATAAAGCCTATGACATGCTGCCCTATAGTTTTTTGGTATGCCAAATTCTTCCATTTTGGCCTAAAATTTACTTCTAGGCACCGTGTCAAAATTCCTTTTTGAAGTCAACAAAAAAACAATAGACCTATTCCCCTTGCTTGTCCCAAACCTTTTTAATCAGGTGTCTGAGGGTGACATAGTGATCACTAGTAGAATGTTTTTGTCTGAAACCAACCTGTCCTTTCGCTCTCTTACCTTCCTTTTCATCCCAAATAATAATTCTACGTTCTATCATACTACCAAAGAGTTTTCTGAAAATAGGATTAATCATAATAGTGTGGTAGTTTAATGGATTGTTGACATCACCACTTTTGTGAAGAGGAATGCAAATGCTAGTTGTCCAGTTTTCTAGAAAATTGTACCAAATAACTCAGTTGAAAATCTCTTTTATGTATGACGCAATGTCATCCACACTCCATTTTTAAAATTCTGCTTGTAGCCCATCAATATCTTAAGCTTTTCCTGCTGCTAACTTTTTGAATCCTTCCTTGACGTCCTTTGTAGAAAAGAGTTTATCCTTATTTTCTATTACAAGAGGAGGAGGGAGAGGATCTTTGTTTTGATACAACATTTTTGCATATTTTAACCATTGGATATTTGTGATACTGTTCTCCACAATTTCTTCTAGTCTACTGAAGCTCTCTCCAAAATCCTCTCAAATTATTCTTCCCCATAGAAATCAGCTCCTTCCTCATTATCTTAATGAATTATTCCTTTTTATCTCTTACTAGATTTTTGTACGCTTTTATATAAGTTTTATCCTTTCTCAAGATATTCACCATTTTCTTTTCAACCTTGCAATCATCATCAAACCATAGATTGGCCATGAAACGTTTTTGGTACTTCTTTTGGCTCTAGAACGCTTACACTCCAGGAGTTCCCTTTGAATTATAACCATCAAATTCTCGTTGTTCACAAATCTCTTATTCCCTTTAAAACTATCAAAATATTGAATTTCCTGAATCTGTTTTGTAATCACAGCTTTAAAAATGTCTTGATTCTCCCGAGTCAAAAGCTTTTTTGCTATGAACATCTATTTTTTTATTTGGCTAAAGATTCATCCTTTGATGATCATAGTTTTTCATATTAATCTTCATAAGAACGAGGTTATGATCTGATTTCATTTCAGTTTGGCAACTTCCTATCTATACCTTTGATACTCGTAACATAATGCTTTGTGAACAAACACCATAATCCATAACGCTTTATCCATTGTGAGTATGACATATGATGCTTCTTGACTTCGGCCATGCTTTTCCCCATTACAAATGATTAAATTATGTAAGCTGCATATCCCCAATAATTCAACTCCAAAATGAGAGATACCACCTTTTTTGTCTTGTGAGACACTTTCCCACCTATGTTTCTCATCTTCATTGAACCACAAAGGGTTGTTGTTCCACCCCTTCTCCACACTAAGGTAAAGAACCTGATTATTTGTTGTTCTTGCATTAAACTCCCCTAATAAATGACCTTGCCCGTGGCATAAAATTCTACAATATCTTTTTTCAATGTTGTAAAAGGATCTTCTCTATCCAAGTCCTTTTTCTTGTATGTTTTAGAACCATAGGGAGAAAAGTAGCAAAATGCTAGATAAATTGTAGCTTCCTTGTCTTTCAATTTCATCCACATGTATTGATTGTGTGGATCTTTTTTTCCTCCTTTACGACGCATTGCCATATTTCCCAAACCAAGATTGTCACCCCTCCATGCCCTTTGCCATTATCCACCAACTCATTCCAAACTGAGACTTTTACATAACCTTCAAATTATGGCACTATGCAGCCCTCATGCTCATGAGTTTCAACTAAGACAATAATATCCTTACCCTTTGCTATGGGCCCTAACCCATGACCCCTCCTCCAAGGGTAGCCTCTACAATTCCAACTAACAAAAGTAAGATGATCCTGGGGGACCCTAACTCCCTATTTATTATGTGTTTTTTAATCACTAAATTGGGCTTTCCCCATGTATAACCACAATTCTCTTCCTTCCTTTCTCGTTGCGATCATTTTTTTCCATTATTTCTCTCTTCCAGTTGTACAAGAGTTAGATTCTCATCTATATAGAATTGTGTCCCTTTGAGAGAATGCATGTTTCTTAATATTTTATTCCTATCTTCCACGCTTTTCAAGGTTATCTTTATATTTATAGTTCTACCCTCTTTAACCACTTTACCAATTTTGTTTGCTTGGATAATATGCCCCACCCATTGTGGTTTATCTAGTAAGAAGTCATTTACAAGCCTGCTGATAATTTCTCCTTCTCCCTGTTCTTTCAACCCCTTGATTATTATGTTTGATGCTCTATCTTGATGATCTTTTTTTTCCCACATTTACAGCTTGATCTGCTTATCTATCATCTTTTTTTTGTGTTTTTGTTGGTTCTCATATTACTTGTGCCCATGACTTGACCTCTTCTAATTTCCCAACATTTTATTTTCCTTGATTTCCATGTTTTCCATGTTTTCCATTGCCGATTGTATCTCTTTGATTTGTAGAGTATATCTTTCTCCACCTGTTGAAGCTATGCTATTGTTCCTGCTTTGTTTTAGCTCAAGCTCTAATGATATTATCTCTTGCTGCTCTGTTTTCATGATGTGTTGCAAATTATTTATTTGGTCTTTGAGCATCTTATTTTCTTGCTATAATTTCTGGCTAGATTCGACAATTTCATGAAACTTAATATTTTTCATTTGCTCCTTCATCTCCATGCTATCCACCCTTTTCTTTAAAGTCAGTAACTCCTTAACATACAACTTTGATGACCATGTTAGAGGTGTTGATACGGGGCTATAATCCCCTTGTGTTTTTGATTTCCAGCCTCCCTCTCCGTGTTAAAACCTTGGTGTTTCTTGACCTCCTGTTGCTTCACTTCCCCTTTTTGCTAGTAAGCTGTCTTTGCGTGATCACCTTGGTTGTTTACCCATATTTTGAGCAGTTCTTGTGTTATGTTTGCATTTGGTGAGGCGAGGATGCTGCTGGTAGACTTGGGAAGAATTGTTGCAATTTTTTAAAATCTCCCAACCACTTTAGCTTTCTTGCTATCTTAACTGTATGCGCTGCAAGATCCTTTCATACTGTTTGGTATTCACATATGTTAGTCTCTCCCCTATATCCACAAGTTTGATCTGTTTGTCCTCATACTTTTTAGAGTGAATATGCAATGCTTCTATATCTTCTACTATGGACATTGTGTGGTTAACACAATTTTATGAAATATGACATGCAAATTTAACTCTGATTTGACAAAAAAATTTTACTCTCTACACCCCTAAAATTAAAGTGCTCTCGAGTTTCTTGGCATTTGCCTCTACGACTATATGGCCAGTTAATAGTTTCTTTGGCCAAGGAACGGGTGGCTGAATGTCAACGATCTTGTCTTTTATGCTTTCAATTGCGATGTTAGATAATGCGAAAGTGGAGGAACAAAAAACAGATCCTCATGTGGCGAATGGCGATGAGGAGAAATGAATCATTGACCCCTCTTAATCTTAGTTTCGAGGAGGAGGAGGAGGAGGATGAGGAGGAGGCCGCCATAACAATGTCTTCTCATTTTCCAGGGCCCTTGCTTCCCAGCGTGCGAAGGCCCACCTTTCCTCAAAGGGACTGGTACTTCCCTTCCAATATTCCCCTGCCGGACTCCTTCGCCTCGAAACCAGAGCAAGAGGAAGAGGAAGAGGAAGAGGAGAATCATAATGAGAATCACAAGAATTCATCACTACTCGCATCATGCGCATCGATTATACAAGGGTTCAAATTCAATTTCAACACCAACACCATGGTATATACCCATCCTTACTTGAGTTGAATTAGGTTTGCCCGCTGACATGGAAACTGAAATTGATATTATTGTGTAGCTAGCACTGACGTGCGTTTGCTGTGCAACGTATTCGTGGGTCGTGCATAATAAAGCGCATGAGTTGGAGGTGGGTGGCCGACATTGCTCCTTTGTCATCCCTTTGCCTCTTTTACTAACTAATCATGTTTTACTGTCAGGAATGGCTTGCCAAGGCGGAGGGAGATGTTTGGTTAGGAGCACCAACACAAATGGCGGCGTTTCATTATGGGGCAGCGCTTTTGATAGTTATCGTTGCTCTGTATTGGTTGAAATACGTGGCTAGGTGGAAAAAGGAAGGGCACGAATTGGAGGAGGTGGCGGCGGTGAATAAGCGAATTGCTTATCGGGTGGATGTAATGTTTTCGCTGAATCCATATGCAAAGTTGTTGGCGCTGCTCATGGCGACTATAATGGTGATAGGGATGGGAGGGGTGGCGCTGTATGCAGTGAGTGAGGGAGAACTCGGGGATGCGCTGTGGCTGTCTTGGACATTCGTGGCGGACTCTGGGAGCCATGCCGAGAGAGAGGGGACCCGACCCAGGATAGTGGCAGTGGCCATCACCTCCGGGGGCATGCTCATATTTGCCATGATGCTCGGCCTTGTCTCTGATGCCATTTCCGAAAAGGTCGACTCCTTGCGCAAAGGCAGAAGTGAAGTCATTGAACGACATCACATTCTCATCCTTGGATGGAGTGACAAATTGGTATCACCGCACTCCTTTTCTTGTATTCTTCATCTTCTTCTTTCAACACATACTAGTGCCTGATATCATACATTAGACAGTGAAAATTGGATGGGAAATAGATCATTTGCCTTTATTCCAGAATTGGAGTGGCTAACAAATATGAATCTCCTATGAATATAGGATTACGTTAAGCCTGGATATCTGCATGCATAATCATGACGAATGGAATTGATATTTCCTCAATAAATATCAATTACAATATTCAATGTCTCTCTGGAAGAAGTTCAGATAGATAATCTACTGCAAAATTGGCTTATCAATCTTTGCTTCTAACTTTGTGTTGCCTTGATGAAATGCTCACAACTTTACATATGGTCTGAAATAAAGGCTTTTCTCTTGCTTGTTTTGGGTAGCAACATCTCAGCAGTGGACAACATAGCTAAGAAGGAGCTCAAAGAATGCAGGGTCATCATGGACAAAGGCTTTGCAAAATCCTGCGAACAAATGCCTTGAAGGCTTCTCCTTTTTGCCCTCACCGTCTGTTTGACCTTCATTTAGGTTTTAAAAAATCATTTTTACCATGAATTTCTGCGGGCACTGCCCGGATATGTCCCAGGAGGATTAGGTATGGCCGGGTTCATCCTTGGACAAACCTGACTGTATCCGACCATGAGATGTACCTGATTATGCCAGGATGTACCTGACCATGATGGGATGTACCTGGGCAGTACCCACAGATATAGGAATGAGACTTCAACGTGGCAAAAACTTGGCAAACTGATTTTTGACTATGGCTTGGACATGGCAACAAAACTCGGCATGCTGATTTTTGACTAGGACTTGGACATGTGAACAAAACTCAAGCAAGACTTGGGAAGGCTCGACAAATGTAAAAATAGCGAATTTTAGGGAAATAAATTATTAAAATGGCTTCCATATCAAATCAACTTACAATATGTTTGATTCTAATCAATTACATCTGACATACACATGTACATAGTTTACATCATAGTTACCAAGTCCAGAAATCCAGATCCTTTTGGGAGGGCAAAAAAATCCGAATATCTAGAACTCTTGAAAAAGTTCAAAAAAATTTGACGTGAAATATATACATATTTTACATGAGCATAATTTATAAATATTCAGAAATTGATAAATATAGAGAAAAACATTCATAACGTAATATAAAATGTTATTATATTTAATATTAATAATAAATAAGGGTGTTGGGTGCCTTCTTATTGCAAAAAAAACCTACTTTTTTTGGAAAAAAGGGCTGACCTGGATTGACTTTATTTGGGCCAACTGAAAAATCTGGATTTGGCTAGAGTTTGTGCTGATCTGATTGGATTTGATAACTATGGTTTACATACTCAACGAGTAATTGACAAGTCTACAAATAATTGCGGAATTTTCCTTTGGTTGAGTTTTTTATGCTTGTACTCACGAGTCTATAGTCGCTGACTTTTGGAATGTTATATGCGAGTACTAGTGGTGAGTACTTGCAAGTACTTGACGAATTCTAAGCACGGATTCGCCATATGTTGTTTGATAGTCAAAATGTGGAAAATGTGGATTTTTCTTCTTTTTAAGCTTTCCAATCCCCAAACATTCTAATCACACAATATTTTACCATCTTTCGAGCACAGTTACCAAGTCCGGAAGTTCGGATCCATTCGTGAGGGGAAAAAATCCGAAAATCTGAAACCCTTGAAAAAGTTCGGAAAAATTTGATGCGGAATATATACATATTATGTGAGCATAATTTAGGAATATGAAAAAATTGACAAATATATTAAAAATATTAATAATGTAATATAAACTGTTAATATATTTGTTATTAAATAATATTAAAGGGTGTTTGGTGTCTTTTTATTGCAAAAAAACTGGGAAAAAAGCAGGGATATATTTTGTGCATATCTGACCGGATCTGGTAACTATGCTTTTGAGTGAATTGAAGAGAGTTTATAGTGGATTTGTAGAACAAATTTGAAGAATTTTGATTTCCAGGGTAGTTCTTTTTTTAAGCATGCAAATTCTTTTTAAAATGTCAATATTAGGTTTCTAAATATGATTTGCGAATTTATATGCATTCCATTCACTTCCCATTATTTTTATTTGTGATTTATTCTAGTTTTTCATAATTTATGAATGAAATTGCTAGATTTTTTCGATATACAGGTTTTACAACTTTACAGTTTAGATTTTTTAAATGTTGTTTTAATTTTTTTGTATTTTTCCACCTACATAAGGTCTACATTTACAAATTTATGGTTTAAGTTTTTTTCAATGTTATTTATTTATTTTTTTGTATTTGAACATGCTGCTAGTTAGCATACAATGACATTCAACTTTGCATCAGGCTCAACATCAGCGAGTGAAAGTTGTTTCACTAGAAGCCATACCATTGCTTGAAAGTATGCTATATGTGGACCACCCCAAAAGAGTGTGATTAGCATTTTTTGTTCAAAGAATGTTTATGGAGGCATCAATCGCTTTAAGTATCATATCACATGCATTCTTTGCTGTGACATGTCCCAATACCACGGAAGAGGCAAGACGAGAGATGCAAACAAAAGTTGCATTGTTGGGTGAGAAGAAACTCGAGAGTGAAAGGGTACAAGCAGCCACAACAACCATTACTTCTGAAATGAAAATGGAAATGGCGGTAGATATAACAGAGATTGTTTTCCCTAGTCGTGGTCCACACACACGAGACACATCCACCTCATCCAGTTTGAGGAAAGGTCAGTTACATAGTGTTTTTTGTGCCTAGAAACATATTTGGAGCACAACATTCGTTGCAAAATACAAGGTAGAACAATGAGGTGCACGAGGAAGTAGATGAGGCATGTGTGAATTTTTGATACTACAACAACCTTCTTTTCAACGTGACAAAAAGTTCGTCCTTGGAATATTTGGTGATGACATTGACAGTTGTAGAGAAAAGATACAAGGCACCGTCTTGAAGAGATTTAAGTGGGAGGTTGCTCTACAAATTTATTGTTGATATAAACTTAATTCTAGAAGAACAAAATAAGCTATGAAAAAAGTTCAGATGCACCATTTTGTAAGATGGGTGGACAAATGGAATGAACCATACCCTCATCAATTCTTTTAATGGTTTCAAATGGCGAGATTAATTTTTTGAAGTCAATTGATGTCTTTAACAAAGTAAAAAATGTAGAAACTTTGAGCCTAATGTTGGAGGAGGGCTTACAGGTATGCATCAAGAATGTTGTGCAAATTGTCACTAACAATGCAACAACATATGTGGCGGATGGTAGATTGCTTAAGAAGAGGCATTTATCACTCTTTTGGACCCCTTGTGCGATCCACTTCCTTGATATTTTTTAGGATGACAAACAAAATTGATTGGGTGAGACTAGTTATAGAAGATGTTAGAATTATCACAAAATATATTTATAATTACCACCCTTGGGTTCTCAATTTAATGAGATATCACATTAAAGAGAAAGAGTTTGTGTAAGTGTGTGACATGAGGTTTGCAACTACCTTCTTAACATTGCAAACTATTTATAGTTTGTTAATACTGTTGGAGTAGATGCTTGTGAGTCAAACATAGGTAGACTCAACATATGCAAAGAAAGTTGCTGGAGAGAAGACCGTAAAAGACATTTTTTGATGATGTCCTTGCGAATAAAGCTACAAAGATCATTAAGGTAACTTCAAATTTCAATATAAATTTCGAGTCAATTCCCTTATTTTTTATTTTTAAAAGTATTATTATTTGCTTTAATTGTAGGTTATAACTTTAATTTGTTTGTAGGTGTCATAGCCTTTGGTGAGATTTTGTGTTTGATAGATGGGGAGCAAAACCCAAACCCAATATGATATATTTATAAGGCCGTGGACAGGGCCAAAGAGGCCATCCAAAACTATTACACGTGGGATATAGACATGTTTGGTCCCATTTGAGAGTTAATTGATCGGAGGTGGAGCAATCAATTTCACCAACCCGTTCATGCAACGGGGTACCAACTCAACCCCAAGTTTTTCTTCTTTGATGGCTTCACACATGTTATTAAGGAGGATATGGATCGCCTCTCAACATTCATTGAAAGGATGACACCTGAGGTTGAAGTGATTAACATTATTATTTAAGAGTTGCAAAACTACGAACTGGCTAGGGGAGGCTCTTTCCTTTGTTGCTAGCTATCGGAGGGAGATCCACTTAGACACTGGGTAACAAAAATTAGAATATTTTTCTTATATCTTACAAGTTACAAATTTACAATTATTAATTATTTACAAACTTTTGAATATTTTGTTTGTAGGTTTTTGTTGGAAAGACTGGGGTGGAAATACCCCAATTTTTCAAAAGGTAGCCCTCCGAATTTTATCGCAACCTTGTAGCACTTCTAGATATAAGCATAACTGGAGTTTATTTGAAGCCATTCACACAAAAAACGCAATAAGTTGACTCAATGATGCCTCGAAGACCTAGTTTTTGTGCAAAATATGATCTTCAACTTTGCACAAGAAAGATGGACACATCACAAGAGCCTATTGATTTGGATGAGATTGATTCCTACAGTGATTGGACTGTGCAAGAATAGGAGATCCCCATGTTCACAAAAGACGAGATTGTTGATTTCGAGAGGGAAGCTATGGAGGGTGTAGGTATAACATAAGTAGGAGAAATTGGACTGGATGATATCATTATAGATGATGTTGACTCAATGATGCCTCAAAGACCTAGTTTTTGTGCAAAATATGATCTTCAACTTCACACAAGAAAGGTGAAGGACACATCACAAGAGCCTATTGATTTGGATGAGATTGATTCCTACAGTGATTGGACTTTGCAAGAATAGGAGATCCCCATATTCACAAAGGACGAGATTGTTGATTCAAGAGGGAAGCTATGGAGGGTGTAGGTATAACAGAAGTAGGAGAAATTGGATTGGATGATATCATTATAGATGATGTTGAATATGAGGCATAGGAGTCCCTGTCATCTAGAATTAGGGTGAAGTTGCAGTCATAGCCTTCTAGGAGGAGTGAGGAGCCGCAATCAAGTGCGAGGACTAGAGGCACTAGACTCTCCCCCCAATTTTTCTCTAGAATGGGGAAGAGGAAATTGTAAATTCTTGTAATTTGTAACTTGCATGGATTTGCAATTTATGATGATGATTTTCAATGACAATCATCATAAATTCATGAGTTATGAATTGGTAGTTTAATTTGTATGATGCAATTTTGTACTCCATTTGTATTCAAATCTAATAGAAAACACCTCATCAATGTTTTACAGACTCATTTGATAGATTTTGTAATTGTATTTTGTATAAGATTTATGTTTTTTAAGAAATGTAAGTAATTTTTAAGTTGCTGAGTATTGCTGAGTCGATTTGTTTTGGTTTGTCAAGTATTTTCTGATTACAAGTATGCAAACTATGCACATGTATACACAAAGCAATAAATAAATAATGCAATATTTAATGTTTGAACTCGAAGTTGAACAATTGAACTTGAAACTTGAAACATGAGAGCTGATAGTAAATAAGAGTTGCTTTTATATTCATAAAATTGTTTGCATGAACACAAAACATCATAATGCGCATACTTGTACTCGACAAACCAAAATTTTTCGACTCGACAACTTAACAAATACTTAAATTAAAAAACTCGGCAATACTTTTGTCGAGTGTAAGTAAAAATAACTCACCCAGAGGAAAATTCTGCGATTAATCGCAAACTCGTCAATTACGCGTTGAGTATATAAACTATTCAAAATATGCATTTAGAAATCCATGGTGATAACATCAACAAAAAACATAATATAAAAGATACAGAGGTTGAGAAGAGCATGCATCACTCATCACAACATGAGATGCACTACGCTTGACCCTTCGACATTTTGTGTACATCAAGAAAGCAACTACAACCATTCTACATATCCTTGAGGTATCAACAAGGTCATCCTCGTCAACATTTTTATGCCTAGATGTATAAGCTTGCTCATCTCCCTCCCCCAACACTACAAGCTTCCCGTTGCATTCGGCCTAATCCACTCATGCACTGTCCTCTATAAACACGAGATTGTCACCCTCAGTGATCTACTTTGATTGTGGATTATATATACTCCTCCAGCTCCACCAATGCACACAATCGCCGTTAATTGCCTATTATCCCATCCTTACACAAACAATAGCTCATTTCAAGCAAAAATTGAAAATCAAAATTATTCTATGGTGTGCGAGAGTGAGGAAAGTGAAATATTGAATGGGCTCATGAAATTAAGGTTTGAATGAGTGTTTGAGTTTCTTAAAGTAGCTCTTAGGTTTAGGTTTGTGTCTTTTTTATGTACTTCATTTACTTTATTGGGTTTTTTTTTTTGTTCTTCCATTTTATTACTATCCTAACATGTGGTACTAGAATGAATGGTGGTTTGGATAGCAAATCCATGATGCGAAGGAGAAAATTTAAGAATAAGATATTGGTAGCAGCTACATTTGGAAAAAGTTTCATATAAATTTTCCTCTACTCTTGTGTGCCCTATTTTTTTGAGACCTATTTGTTTGTGCACTATTTTTTGCATACTATATTGGATCTGTTTGCCCAACTTTCTGGCACCTGTTTCCGACCCACTATTTTTTTACCCTGTACCTTTTCCGCAACTTTCGTTTTTCAACCCCTGTTATTTGGAACTACATTTTTGACCCCCTACTTTCTTGTCCCCACATCCTCCCAATCTTTCAAGACTTGCACCACTGCATTCCTCCTTTTGGCCTCATCTTATTTGTTGGTTCCTAGAATTGTACCCATGACTTTATGGATTTGAGAAGCATATATTTGACCTATGGTATGCTTCTCTCCCCTCCTATAAGAATGCAATTGCAGAAAAATGGGCCGCTCTCCTCACTTTTGGCTTTGCAAGACCAAGGGGGTTTACCCGATAGTTCCCAGGAGTTTTTGTATTGGTGAGCTTGTAACACCTTACTAGAACTAAAGCTACGAACAAGATCCACTATGCATAGTTGACCAATTAGTTGTCACTAGCAATCTAAAACACTTGTTCAGACATTATTCAGATCATAACTTTAACAAATAAACAATAATAATCTCTTAAATCTGCTTACACTTTCCCATAAGAATGTTTCACTTGACAACTCTAGAAAATGGAAATAATCTCAGACCATTTAAGTTTCATGACAGCTCAAAGAGAATCCATAAATTGCACTGGTCTTGACATAACAAAATTATTAAGAAACTTTAAATGTAAAAAAAAATGAATAATTTTCGATGTTATCAACTAAGATTGGTGCCATTAATCCATTTGGTAAACAATACCCATTTAATTCATGAACATGTATAATTCTTCTTTTTCATTAGAAATAACTTCATTATTATAGAGTAATTTCTAATACAATGATGAGCTTATAAACTTAAAGAGTATTACTAGATAACATCCAAAATTCATGGGATAAAGTGAGAACAAGGTTTGTTTACTATTCAACAAAGAGCGCTTGCTGCATGACCAAACTCCTCTAAATATAGTCCACGAAAATGCGCGGAGCCTAAATCTTCTCCGATTTGTGCTCCCTATGAATCGCACTGCTCAGCAACGATTCCTAATGCAACTAGAATTATTGCAAGACAACACAGTGATAACAAGGACTTCCTAAGCAACATGGACAAACAAATAAGTGAAATTCACTAAGACAAAAAGCTTATGAACCTATCAAAATAGATGAAGTGAGAGGAGAGGCTCTTTTTTTTATCATCTTCGGCATCAGTTGAGGATGATCTTCATGTAAATGACACTTGCCCCTTGGCTGCTTCTTTCTTTTAGCCTCACATATTGTCACATGGATAATAACAAAATTTATATACAAAATGATATAACTCCCTTTTTCATTTGCTTCTCTAAACAAGTGCTCACATGCACTTTTTGTCTTTTAGTGCATAAGGGAGATGTTTATAAAACCAAAATTGTTCTCTAGTATGTTGTAAGTGCCTACATATGCAATTTTTACATTACATATCTATCTAGGGAAGTACAGATATGACCTTAACACATCCTTTGTGGTACAATAACAAAATGATCATAGATGTTTAACATGCCTATGCAAGGCCCACAATATGATGCACGTGTAGTTGTGTAAACTCATGCTCTTACCTTGAGTGCTTTGGTTTTTTGTGCAACTCAGCACAGTCCCTCTCATCATCCCACACAACACCAAGAAACATGCCAAATAGATCTTGTGCCTCGAGCACCTCCCCACAGTCCGTTGCATCATGCACATCCCACACAATGCTAGGAAACAAAGCCGCATAGATCCCACACTTCGACAACATGCACACAGTCCCTTGCAACATGTGCATTCTGTGTAGCACTAAGAAACATGCTGCACAACTCAAAAGGCAACATTGCACAACTTACACAAAACCATGCCACGTCACGCCATGGCACAACCTCTGCACAACATCAGCCATCCATGCAACACCAACAGATATACCGCACAGCTAAGTCCTTGGGTAGAACACCCAAATTATGCATCTGTCACATGGATACAGGCAATGTTGTGCCATGCCAAGTGGCACTTCCTGGGATCGCGTTATGCCAGAGCATTTATCAACATGGCACACACTTGTTAGTCAAGCCACATAACCATCGCAAGGTAAAGAGTCATACATGGAAGCACAAGTGGATCAACTTCCATAATGCTTCTTTATGCCTTCACGTATTCGTAAAATATGTATACACATCTGTACCATTAGATAGCACGCAGATAGTAGAGGACAAGCAGCCATACATTTCCCTCGAGCATATGCCATGTATAGGATGCATAGATTAATATAGTTTTCTATTCCAGTTCTATTATTTTCTCTATTATGTTTATTTGGATATTGTTGCTTCCTCATACGCTTATAACGTCTAAAGCCTCATTTAGAGGTATGCCACCTTGACCTCCTAGGATCATGATCACAACATAAAGCATATAAATTTTTGCATGAAGAATAAAATGCCCAAATGCAAGACACATTAAAACAAAGATAAGGTGGTGGTTCGGAAGGACCGGCAGCTCCAGGACTCACATGGAAATTCTTCATAAACTTGTTTCACATATCAACAGGGGGATTAGTTTTCAAAGCAGTGGTAATACTTCCAAGTATGAAGTCCCATGTATTATCCTTAATTGGCTCCATAGTCTTTACAATCACTGCAACCTTGATCTTCAAATACACCGACCTTTGAACATACTATCTACTTCTTGTGCATTTCGTATATCAATGTCATTGATATGATTCCCAAATACATAAATCAAGATTCTTATGTTTTGTTGCCAATCACCTTTTTTTTAGAGGCTCATGTTCATTGAAAGGAGATGGCATTACAATTATTTCGATGTTTTTCATAATTTCCATTACACCTTTGACCCTAGACGTCGTATGTGATAGTTTTGAATCTTTCCCACTCGCTTTAGTGTTTTGCTTGCATCTACCAATCCGTTAATCATTTGCTTGAGTTCTTTACTAGATTGTCACCCATTTTCTTTAGTATCTTCATCCAATTCCCTTTAGTGTTTTGCTTGCATCTACCAATCCTTTAATCATTTGCTTTAGTCCTTTACTAGATTGTAACCCATTTTCTTTAGTATCTTCATCCAATTCCCAATCCACTTCAAACCCAATATCCATTACCAAGGAAGATCTAGGGAACCAAACATGATGCAGGAGCATCTGCGTTAACTTGTAATCCTACATCATTTAAAAGCATGTTAGATTACAGAAATAAGTTAAGTAGGGAAGCATGCGAGTTTCTAATTGTGCATAGGCTTTTGTTTGTAAGTTTTGTGAGAGTTTTGTTTCGGCAAATGCCTGTGTGGTTTTTTGGCAGCCTGCAAGCATACATGTGTTGTGCTGTTCTTTTGCGCCCTATCTGTTATGTGCGTTTGTGTTTGTGATGTACCGCGCAAGTCTTTATGTCAAGTTAGTTGAAACTTGTAAACTGTTGCAAAAGAGTGTTTAGTCGGGTCTTTTGATTAGCACTAGTGCAAAAGGTTGAAATCTTACGAGTTCTGTTGTCAAAACTTGGTGTCTTTGGCAAGACGAGAGCGCAATAGTGTGGATGCAAGGATTATTGCACAAGGAGTTTTCTATGCATACTTTTGTTGTGAGGCTGTGACTTTTGTGCGCTTGTTTGTGTGATGTGTTATCATCTAACTGTTGCATTTAATAAAGGTGGCTAGATCTCTTTTAATAGTGCATCAAACTATGTTAAACTCTATTGTATTACATTGTGATGCATTATCATTGGGACTATGTTTAGTATTTAATGTTTTATGTAGGTTGTTGAGCACTTATTTTAAGTAGATGGGTCTTGCATTTATATAAGATGCCCCTACGCTTGTGCTAGGGAGTTGGATGTTCAGTGATTAGGAAGCTTATACTTGAGAAAACTATACTAGCAAAGACAGAATCTAGTGTTGTGACATATCTCGTTTGTGAGATTGCTGGTGTGTGTGTGCATGCACATTGTATTTCTAGAGATTGAAATCAATAATGATCTGAGTTGTGTTGCATTTGATTGCATGTTTTGTTGTCTTTTGAAGGCTGCATGGTATATGACATCTCTTGATTGAGACCCCTAACCACGATTGCATTAGAACATCTCTAATTGGGGCCAACATTCTGAATGCATTATCAGCCTGATATATATGCGAAAACATATACATATACGTATGTAGATGTATACATAAGCGCGCGCGCGCACACACACACACACATATATACAACTGTTATGTTGTATGATTTGTTTAAGATGACCACCTTTTTGGTTGCATCATTGTACGATGATGATTGGATTGGATTCCACTGCTGTTTGCATTGATTGTGGATGCTTAGCATTTTCTAAGGTTATAATACATTGATTAAGGAAATTACGATGTTGAGGTAATGGTATTGTGGATGGTTTCGAAGGACCACCGTTTGGATTGCATTGATTAAGGTTCATATGTATTGATCACATTGCTTGGGCATTGTTAATAAGGAACCAAGTCTTAGACCACTTTGCAAAGTAAGTATTTAATGGTTATTGTTTAATGTTATACTAACTTGGTCTTGGACCACTTGGTAAATAACGTTGATGTTTGTTTATTGGTTAATATTAAATTATGGATTCGACCCCATCCTTAACATCATGAAACATAGTCATAGACCATTGGTAAGGTGATTGTTATGTTTAAATCTTATTAAAGGTCATGGACCACGGGGCAATTAAATTGTTTTAATGTTGCTGTTGGAATAAGGGTCATCGACCACTTTGTAAGGTAATTGGTAAATTGTTTAATGTTTAAATTGTATTGAGACTGATCACAGATCATATGGTGAAAGCGAAGTTAAGTGAATGCGAATAACATGCAAAGTTGATCAATGAGGTTTTGGGTTTATGAGAATGGCCACTACGTACGTGGCAGGGACAACATTTATGGCATTAAATTTATCAGTTCCTTGGGAACTGGTAGCTGTGCATTGCAAGCCAAAACATGGAGCCCTTCCCTCCATACACATTTTTTTTGGTATTCTGTTTGGTATGGTTGAGCTTGCGTGGAAGTTTTGGGAGAAAATAATGGAAGGCTGTTTCTGGTCGATGCATGCTAATATGAAGCTCTATTTAATGGAAAATTTGTATTCATTATTTCTGTTTGGAAAGTTTTGGGAGTTATGATGGGCATTGGAAGTTGCAGATTGCAAGGAAATTTGGAAGGAAACAATTGCGAATCAGGAATGTGTTTTCTACTTCTGTTATTGCTGTTTTTAATATGAAATTTGTGAATATGTTATGGGTTTTCAATCTGGTTTAAAATACAAAAATGAATGAAAATATAAGATGAAATCTATTTTTCTGTCGCTGGGTTTGCATGGAAATCTAGGCATAAAATATTAATGGGAAAAATAGCTCGATAGAGCTTGCTGAAAGACGTTTTGATATTGAAATAAATACTTGAGTTATTGTTAAAGAATTTGGAACTGTTCCTTCGATTTATAATGAAAATTTGAAGGATAACAAGTAGAAAATGATGGGAGCAAAATGGGGTTGTTTGTGGATGGAAGAATATGGTTTTTGCGTATATTTAGCATTTTGGGTCTGTTGATTTTTGTTGAAATCTAGCAAGGTAATGATAAACTCACCTTGTTAATTTGAGATAAAAAAAATATACGAACTGGGTTTAATATTTAAATTTTGAACTGGTTCGGAGTAATGGGTTGCCATGAGTCTCACGAACTGGGTTAAATATTTAAGTTTGGCTTGATTGGAATAATGGGTATGAGTATTACTAAAGTTCCATGTAGGTCCTTGGGAGCTGGTCGTTTTTGTGTGTTTAACTCATTTAGAGCTCTCTGTTATTATGTTGATTCGAATTAATGAAAGGCTGGGTTGTTATAATTCCTCTATTATTGTCATGCTGAGACTTCAAATAATTTGTTTCTTGGTTGGTCTGGAAATGTGAAGAAGAGGGAATTGTTTGATTTCCTTGGTAGTATTTTTAAGCTTTGCTGTTAAAAATCCGTGTTTACCATCTCAGGAGCATGAATGTATAAAACACACTTTCTCTCCCTCATTCTTTCCTTGAACGAACTCGATTTGGTTTTTGTTGAGAACTAGTTGTCACTTTGTTGTTGCTGGGTGGTTGTGAGCAAGATCTTGTAGCATGTATAAAACGATTCCAGTTTATCTCTCACTTTTCTTGGGTGTATTGAATTGTGTTTTCATTGACATCTTGTGGTTGTTTAACTATTTGACTTTCATCCCCTTGATGTTTCAGGCACTGTACTCATTTCGTTATCAATGAATTGATTGGCAGTGCGTATTCTAGTTCATTATGCGCTGGGTGTTTCGGCTGTTGATAAGTAAATAAAAACTTGAATTATTTAGCTCTCTCTTGAGAACAGACAAGTTTAGACACTCCTAATAAATTGGAAACATTTTGGCTAATATTCGGAAAGGTTAAACAATTTGAGAACGTACTATCTATGTGAGATTTAACTCGTCATTAACTTGACTGGTAACAATGACTTAAGCTCTTAAAGAGCATGACTGTTGGCTTTTCTATGATTGTTGTTTGAGCATAACTGTTTTATATAGTTAAAGGTATTTTTTGGTAACCATTGTGGTTGCTAGGAGAGAATGTTTTAGCTCCTTTGAGCATGTTGTCATTTATTTTAAACTTCACATTTAATTGGGCTTTGGAGGGGTGATAATGAGATTTCAACCTCTTTTGAGATACAAGCACTATTCCTTTTAGTTATTAATGAACTTGACTCTTTGAGGGTACTTAGTTCGTTTATAGCATGAAAGAAATGAATGTAAGAATGAACCATTGTGAGGAGATGTTAAATTGTTTACTAAAATGTTTGACAATAACTCATCATTAAACTTGACTGTTAGCTAAGATGTAGCTTCTTATAAATAAGACTCTTTGACTTATCTTTGGATTGAGAAATGAAAGTTGATTAAGTAATGATTATGACTGTGGACTGTTTACTTAAATAGATGAAAGTTAGTAAGGTATTCGGTATTGTAGGAATTCTTTGTTAAGCTTGAAGATGCTTCATGTCCTTGAATTATATACGAGAATAGTAAATATTAATTAAGGAATGAGAATGCATTCATTGTTTTGAATAATGAATGTTAAGTTAGATGATTTATTTACTTTAGTCAAATACATAAATGATTAGTAAGTTAGTTTATGTTCTTTCATTTAAACTAAATAGTTAGACCTATTTGAAGGTTACTTGTTGACATAGTTAATATGGAAAGTATGAATGAATTTAATAGACATTGACATAAATCTTATTCATGAATATTGTGATTAATATTTACAATAATATGTTACCTTTACTACTTAAAGGTTATGATTTCAACTGAATACATGTGATGTTGGAAAACATAGCATTCATTACGAAGTAATATTTCATTTGTGCTTGTTATGGATAATGTAAAAATAAACTAGAAATTTTATTATTTATCAGTTAAGTTAACCTTAACCTATTCTATTATTTCATTTAACTACAACAAGAATACGAGTTAGTTAACTCATGCCAATTCTTTGAACTGACCCTATATATGCATTTTCTCTCTCCTACAGTTTGCAGGAAGGAAAGACATATAGGAAGTGATTGATTAGATTGTTTACACATGATTTCATCATGTATTATTTGTTTAAAATCCAAAATGGATTATTGTATTTAATTGTTAATGCGAAAGTATTATTTTTGCAAGATGATTTAAGGCATTTCGCCTATCGTACTATCATGATTAAATGTATATCATTATTTTTTCAAATAAGGACTTATCCTTATTAAGTTTAATAAAATACCTTGCTGTTTTGTATCATATTTTGTGAGATATGAAAGTATTTATAATTTTATATGTTGTTTTACAACATAGTATAAATAAAGTAATTTGATAATATGTTATGTAATTATAACTGATTTTATTGATTCATTTTGAATGAATAAATGTGTGAATGACGAATATAACACGATAGGGAAAACGATACAATGAAAACATCGTCAATTTATTATTGTACTTATTCAATAAATTGGACTAATCATATTAATCAATATGCATATGAGAGTGAGGTCTAAACTTATTAAGTACCAAATGAATCAATTCAATGCTAGACTTGATTAAGAAAACCTATATTTAACGAAAATACTATGTTGCGATAATTCGATACAAGGTACTCATGAAAGATAGTAATTTGTTGAGATACTATAATCCTCTTTCGAAAAATAGATAATGTGTAACGATATATTATAATCTATTGTATAGATGAACTTACTTATCTTTCATAGATTACTAAAAGCGTAAACAAAGTGTAGGAACTATATCCCATCATTCCATTCGATAGAATCCAACCTGTGCCAACTTAGGATGGCTACGGGAAGTGTAGTGAGTACATAATGACAAAAGTCATTACGTAGTCACTATCTTTATCATTGGAGGCTTATTTCGATTAGAAGGGTGAGTTCTGGTTTCTATTTCTTCAAAATTGAAACTTAAGTTCTTAAACAACGAAAAGAAATCCTGATAACTATATGGAGACAGTTGTGTGGTGAAGGGGAGACATGTTTCGTAGGCTAGTGTGTAGTCTCAAAACTAGCTTGCAAAACACTGCTTAAAAATTATAGCCAAAGTAATGTAAATGTTGTTTGCATTGTCTGTTCACCATTTCTTCTAATCAACAGTGTCTGGAGTCGGAGGGAAGTTGCATAAATACTCTGCTGGTTGATGCTAAGGAGATGCACAGGATCTTGTAACCTATAAAAAGGTTTTAACCAAAAGTATACAAGATATACACACTTGTGAAGAGTGATTAAGGGGGATCGAGACGATCTAATAAACCCTTATAGCTGCACATGGTTATCGTATGTTATCAATTGGATTTCAAAATATTAAACATTTAATTATGCTGGATTAATCCGCTGTAAGCTGAAAATCATTGAAGACATTAATTGTACTTAAGGGGTTTGTTTTAAATTTTTCCCCCATAATTTGGTTGAATCATAATATGAGTGTTACAAACAACGACACAAGGAAATATGCGTGAGGAAGAGCCTAACTTGGACCAATAATCAATAAACACAAATACATTAATACTCAATGTTACGCGGGGATGTGTCACCTAGATTTTAGTTATGTTACTAATGTCCTGAATATTTTGTGTACTTGGAGGGGACATTCCTAATTGTTAGTTTTTTTGTTGATGCATTTACTTTTAAAAAGCTGTTATTTTTACCAAAAAATTTGAACCCTAATCCCAAAACTACCCTTAAAAACATTAAATAAAGTTTAAGCCCCTAAATTTCATTGGTTTAAGTTAAAACATTAAAATATTAATTTCTATATAATTTTAATAGCTGTCCTCTTGCCATCCCAAAAATATGGGATATTTTTTACCCTCCTGGAAGCCCCGTCCCCAATGTCTCCTTGTCTCCTTGTCCCCCCATCCCATACAACTAACCAGTCTGGCACAATAGCAATTAATTAGTCCCATGCCATGAAGTTTTCTTCCTTAGCGGGGTTTTCAATGTAAATGTGGTGTCAAATTTGTGGATGAATGTTTTGATATTGTTTTGTTTTTTGCTTGCTATTGTAGTCAATTACACATGATGTTTAATGGCTGACATTTACTCTCATGTGACATAAGATTTAATTGCAACATGGATATGACTGTGGATGTCTAATGCTTCCGGGAAAAATATACACAATTAAAGAATAAAGGATTTGTTTGAAGGACCATGCTAGCTCCTAGAACTTAGGATAACAGATCAGAGTTGTACCGTACACTTTCTCATATTTATAATTAAATATACCAATGACAGTACCATTTACTGTTCATTGGTATTGGCAGATCTTTAACAAATATGTACAGATCAGAGTCGTACCGTACACTTTCCCATATTTATAATTAAATATACCAATGACAGTGCCATTTACTGTTCATTGGTATTGGCGGACATGTAACAAATATTTATCGTCTTTTCATTTCTGCCTTAGCCTTGCTGTATTTACCATGATGAGTTTTCAAATATTTTGATATTTAATACTGTGGAAATATTATAGCAAGCTTCCTCTTTTGTATTTTCTCTGCATTATCTGTCCTCGAAAAATGGGCCAAATTATTCAGCCATGTAAAATATAGATGTTCAAAGTTTAAACATTCCTTTTGTTTCTGAGAATGTTACTTTGTGGCATTACTTGCCTGTTAAGTGAATTTGGTACCCGTGGAGATTCCTCTTCTAATTGACTAATAAATTCCCCAGATGTACTTTAAACCACAGTTACTAAAAGATTAAACAATCAAACTTGAATGTTTAGCTAGTGTCTAATTATATTATTGTCGGTTGTCTAATTTATAACTAACAATCTCTTATTTCCTGTTTTTCCCATCTACATTTCTGTGGACTCAATTACAATTTTGGTGAACTCATCTTGAACAGGGATCATTACTCAAACAACTTGCCATAGCCAATCAAAGCTTAGGAGGGGGTGTTGTAGTTGTTCTTGCAGAACGGGATAAGGAAGAAATGGAGCTTGATATTGCTAAGCTGGAATTTGACTTCATGGGTACATCTGTTATTTGCAGGAGTGGGAGCCCTCTTATAATGGCAGACTTGAAAAAGGTCTAATCATTTGTTTGTAGAGGCACTTACATTAACTCTAGCTCAAAAACCCCACTATTCCAGTTTTCTTATGTGATATTGGCATTTATTTCATTGCTGTAGGTTGAATTTAAGATATATTTCTCCACTGGTGAAAGTGCAGTAATTAAGATATCTTTAGCATTTCTTTAATAGGTTTCAGTATCAAAAGCTCGTGCCATCATTGTTCTTGCAACTGATGGAAATGCAGATCAGGTAAGTTGTTGTAAGGCTAGTTTTCGTTTTTGGAAGCTCCACTGCACCACAGACCTCTCATTGTGCTGTGATTAGTAAATAGTTGCCATTTATTATAGTAATCTCCAATATGTGGCAGAGTGATGCACGTGCATTAAGAGTTGTTCTAAGCCTTATTGGAGTTAAGGAGGGATTGAGAGGTCACGTGGTTGTAGAAATGAGTGATCTCGACAACGAACAATTGGTGAAGCTTGTTGGGGGAGACCTTGTGGAGACTGTTGTAGCACATGATGTAATTGGTCGCTTAATGATTCAGTGTGCTCTTCAACCAGGCTTGGCTCAGGTTAGTGCTTGGTAATGCAGATTATTGATTGCCTCCCTGAATTGATAAGTCATTTATATCTGCATTGTACTTATTTGTTTATTTGATATATTTTTGATCTACCATGATAACATAGTTCAGTTTGTCTCCGTTATTTGAAATATGCCATTCTTGTCTTTTGCACACCTGCAAGAGTGGAACTTTGTGACTGTGTTAAAAGAATATCTTGTATGTATTCATAAAATATCAAATACCAATTTCTAGGATGGAAAGCTATTTCTGTAATATCCCTTTCTAGGGCTGAAACACATAAACAAGGAAATCACACAAACCCCAAACTGAATGCAATCTGATTTTTATAACAGCAGATTCAATATTACTTGAAACCCTAGCAACAAACTGAAATTTGTATGTTAGGGCATCAACCACCCATCAAACAAGCTGAAATTAAATATACCAATGCTTCTTCAAACTATATATAATTAATCGATCTATTACCAAGCTAGAACAACCCAAAACATGTGTCAAATCTGAAATACTGCTTAGCTGGAATTTATTTTAGGACAACAGAAGTGTAGTCCACAAAAATAGCTAAAAATGAGGTCTTTAAACCCCAAAAATTACAAAATATGAAAGATACCAGCTTTATAAATTATGAAAAATCTGAATATCAAATAATAATGAAATTCCGTGCCCTAGAAGGCACCCAAAAACACTTTAACCCTAGTCGCTCCCTAGGAGGTGCTCCAAACAACGTAAAAACTCTTGAAATGACTTCTCCTTGATGCCCTAGTTGCTAGACTATCTCGGTAAGGGTACGGGTACAATTTCGGTATGCTGAAACGACAAATTTTTAAAAATCTTGGGTACGGTATGCTTTTGGGTATGTTTTATATATATATATATTTATATGTATATTTATATATATATATATGTATATAAATTATAAATATGTATATAAATTATAAATTTAAAGAAGCATTTGCATACTTATTAAAATTTAATTCTCATACATTGTATACTTATTGAAATTCAATACTCATAGAGTCATACAATTTAAATCATTCATAGAACATGAAAACAAATTTGAATTTCCAATACTTTGAGAATTGAGACTTGAGTTTGTATTGATTCATAATATTCAAAACATGATAGTAAATAACATATTACATTCAAGTTCTCAACTTTTAGAGCATATCATCTATGGATGCCACTTGCAGCTCCACTCCCACGAGCTCCACTTTCGAACCCTTGTGAAGGGCTCCTTGGAAGTTCCTCATCAATGCCAAGAAGTGAAACATTGGACAAACAAGCAACAAAAGCTTCAAAGTCCGTGTTTTCAGGTTGGAGGTCCCAAAGCTTGTTAGGACCACTAATATACTCGTGTCCTGTGGCTTAAGAGGCGCAAATTGGAATGAATGTAGACTAGAACTTCAGCCTTCTTCGATGCCAACATGGTATGTTTGGCTGAGTGGATGAAGCCATAAGTACATTAGTTGCGCTCTGCAGAAGAATTACTAGCCATCTGTCACAAAAACAAAGTATTAATATTATTAATTAAAAAATTAATGATATCTTTTTGAATTTTAATTCTTAATTGGTAATTAAAATATCAAATAATAAGTTACAAGCTTTATACCTATGAGAGCAATTTGATCGCCGCTGGTCATAAGTACTTGGCATCATGGCCATGACAAGTCCACCACGTGATTGGATCCATGGTGGGTTTGTCACAAATAGCCTCTATCTCTCCCATGCTACCCTGTCAATTTACAAATATCGATATCTCCTGGCGGACTGCACTAGATGTAGCTGGATCAGGAAACAACCTCCTGAATGCTGCCCTTGTCCCATTTGCAACCTCATGGTCATCATATGGTCGCTGCCTACCAGCTCTCCCAACTATTTCACTGCTGTAATATTTGGGATTTAAAGCATAAGCAAGGAGATGTAATAAGGTGGTCATTTTGTTCCACCTTTTCATGATCACATTTTTAACTTCACTGTAAAAGTTTTCCTCAGGGTCCTGCTTTTTGGCCTGTATGATATCATGAATTTTTTCAAGCATGGAGTCAATGCCATCATATATTTCTCCCATGCAAGCATTATATTTGTCTACAAATCGTAGCATACTCAAGATAGGCTTCGTGAAACTCAACAAATATTCAACTTTTCCCTACCAATTATCATCAAAGATACATGATTTTATTTTTTGGGCTCTCTGTGTTAGCTTGCCTCCAGACGGTCCAAACATTATCAATCACCATCATGCCCAAAGCACGTCTCACCTTCACAAGTTGTCTCAAGATGAGTGTGTGAGAGGCAAACCTAGTTTCAACAACCTATTAAAAAAGAATGAAAACAATTCAATAAAAACACAAATTGAAATTAATTTAAAAATTTAAAATCAAATGTTAAATTTAAAATGAATTGTTCTTTTACTTTCAACAACTCCAACTTTGAGAATCTTCTGAATATGGCTTAAG
Source organism: Taxus chinensis (assembly GCA_019776745.2). Lineage (NCBI taxonomy): Eukaryota > Viridiplantae > Streptophyta > Pinopsida > Cupressales > Taxaceae > Taxus > Taxus chinensis. The sequence goes on from CM034154.1 coordinate 417,043,160, forward strand.
ACATGTGATGGTTGATGACAAACATTTGAATCTTGTTTGCCTCCGTGTATATTTGCTCAATCCATGCAATTTTCCCAATCTTTTGCATCATTAGATTCAGGGAGTGTATTGCACATGGTGTCCAAAATATGTGCTCGTACCTACCCTCTATTATCAATCCTACTGCCTTGCAATTTTTGGTGTTGTCCGCGATGACTTGGACAATGCTTTGCGGGCTCGCTGATTCAATAGCCTCAATTAGAATATTTGTAATGAATTGGGCATCTTTTACTTCCCCCTCACAATCAACAACCTTTAGAAACATTGGCCCTTTAGGGCATACTGCAATAATGTTGATGAGAGGTCTGTTTTTGGAGTCTTTCCATCCATCTGATATAATAGAGATGTTTGAATGTTTTGCACTTCTTTTGCCAAAAGAGAAGTGCGAACCTTATTATAGCTAGGGCTTGTATACCCTTGTGGTGCCTCATTAATACCTCTCACCATTTGGTCCCAATAAGGTGATCTCAAAACATTGAATGGTAGTCCACATGCAAATATACACCGAGATACCAATTCATCTGCAATTTCTCTCTTCTCAATGTTAAATGCTTTTTCTAATGGCCCTTTTGTTCTCTTGCTTGATGGCCCTGAGGTATCTGCATCAAAAGAGGAATCATCTGGAACAGTTTTAGCACAAGGCTCAATGAAAAGATGAAATGATGGTGTTGATGATGGTGATTTTCCCATAGTCCTTTGCTGTAAAGAAATAGTTCTAGAGCGAGCTATTGCAGCTTCAAAGTTTGCATCCTCTTGCTCTTTTAGGTACACGCTTATTGTTTTTTTTTCCGACCTTCTTACACGGTCTAATACCCATCCCTGATACCCCAGTTAGATGAGATCTCAAACGGGTATATGAGGATTTAAATGTGGTGGCACAATGGGGGTATGTCCAAACGCGGACACCACCACCGACAACAAGCTCTACCACTTCCACATGCCTCCATAAAGGAGAATGAGGATCCATTTTCACTGCCATACCACCCGAAACATTTCCTCCCTCTTGCCCCACAGAAGCTGAACTGGATGCCATGATTGTAGGTTTAATTTGTTTTAACCTACAATAAGAGATTTTTTAAAACATTGCTGAATATTAAATTAATTTAATTAAAAACAACAAATGCAAATTGGAAAATTAATTTGTTAACCCATACATATCAATCTTTGATTCTGATCACCAAGTTTGCCATAAAAGGTGCGAGGTTAGAGCATACACAGAGAGTAGACGTTTAAATTTTTAACAAATTCAATTTAAAACTTTAAAATTGAAAAAACGAATACATAACTAATTATAAAAAATCAACAGTTACACGTCAATCTTTGATTCTAATCACCAAGTTCGCCATAAATGTTGTGAGGTGAGAGCATACACAGAAGGTAGACGTTTAATTAAATAAAACTTCAATATTAAACTTAAAATACGGAAAAATTAATTAATATATTATATTTTAATAACCGTAAAATAAATAAATATTAAAAATAAATTTAGATCATGATCAATAATCATGAATGATGTGTTTGAAACACATCATTCATGATATTGATCATTGATTATATTCATATACAAAATATTACTCAAAAGATTAAAAAAAGCTTGAATTCATGAAAAATACCGCGAAAAATCCTCTTGATGTTTTATAGACTTGCTTCTCCTTCTCTCTTTCTCCTTCAAGTTCAATCACTCTCTCCTCCAAGCTCTCTCTTTCTCCTTCATTCTCTCTCGTTCTCTCCTTCAAGCTCAAGAGTCAATATTGACAAAATAGCAAAGATTGAGTGTGAGAAAAAAGTAGAGGGATTGGGTGTTTAAATAAGTGTTTGGGGGGGGTCGTTCAGGGTTAGGTTAGAAATAAGATACTTCAAAATTAAAAAATATTGCATATTTTTTAAGTTTTAATGACTTGTCTTTTAAAAAAGACGTGGTCCTGCCACGGGTACGTACCCATAGTGGCAAGGTACGCTACGGGTATGGCAAAACCATACCCATAGCGTACCCTTCCATTGTGGGTACGTACCCAGTACGTACCCACAACGTACTAGTACCTGGTATGTTTCTCGGCTGGTATGAAGGGCCCCAGGGCATTTCCATGCAGTCTAGCCTAGTTGTAAACCAACAACATGGTCTTCAATATTTGCCTTCATACCACCAACTTGGAGAGTTTCCATTCTCCAATATGCCACAAGAAAGGGTTTTGTCCTCCTTGGATGCCACATTAATGGATTTTCGTCCTTAAGTGGAATTGGATTAGAGCAATCAGCCCTTGAACCAAGTAGAAAAATATATATTCCAAATTTGATTGATGAAAATGATTCTATGCGGCTACTCCCTTTATACCCCTTCGGTGGCGCCAAAGGTCTAAGGAATGAATCACCCCAAGACCGACCTCATTGGAAGCTTGCTTTAATTTTTATTTTCATTTTGGGAGCTCTCCAACCCATCTGACCTGCCTTAGAGAAGAAAATACAAAAGAAAAACATTAATAGTAATGAAAGAAAACAAAAATGAAACCCAAGGATTTCCCTTGTTCAAATTCTTGTTGGCCAAAGGAAGAAAAATGGGCAAAAAGTCATTAAATGGGACTAATTTCAAAAAGAGGACATTATAGTCCTCCATTCCCGAAATTGATGTCCCTCAAGCAATTGCAAGCTTATGTCTAAGTATCATCATATCAAGGTGAAAGAACATGTAATGCTCCCATAATCTAGATTCCGTGCCTGTCAAATGAAGGAGCTTAAACCCAAACAAATGCATACCTCTTCTGCCCTTCTCTTCATTGAAATCCTCTTTATCTCCCTTTTCAAAATCAAATGGGACTAATTTGAAAAAGAGGACATTATGGTCCTCCATTCCCGAAATTGATGTCCCTCAAGCAATTGCAAGCTTATATGTCTAAGTATCATCACATCAAGGTGAAAGAACATGTTGTAGTGCTCCCATAATCTAGATTCCGTGCCTGTCAAATGAAGGAGCTTAAACCCAAACAAATTCATACCTCTTCTGCCCTTCTCTTCATTGAAATCCTCTTTATCTCCCTTTTCAAAAACAACAGTGACATCTCCTCCTTTGACATGCTCAGCCGTACCAAAATCCTTCCAAACTATTGTAGTTTCCGTCCTAGAGCAAGGAATGGATGAATAGTTAGTTGGACCAGCTATCCCTCTTATCACAAGACTCAAATCAGATTGTGGATATGCTGGAAACAATTCACCATAACCATAAATCTCATGGAATCTTATCCAATTCAAGGCTATCAAATCTGATTTGTTTCTTCCGTTCAGTTGTAGCCTTCTTCCCACATCAAACCCATGATGGAATTTCCTTTAAAAATATAAGTTCATAGTTGTTCATGACTGCTAATGGCAGTCCCAAATCTGATTCTTCCATGTTCAACCTTAAGACGATGGTATACAAACTATCAAACTGAAATCTTATGGAAAAAGACAAATTCACGAGTAGTGTAGGGATTGAAAATTGTCATACATAAGCTGGAAATTGAAGATCAACAAGTCTATGGTTGAAATCAGCAGACATTTTGGCCCTTAACTCAAGATTCTTGCAACCCATCCTTGTCCCAACTTGGCATAGAAGATGGCTTTCAACAAGAAAGCTCCAATTTGCACTTAATTCTTCAAGTGTTCCCCACAAGGAGTTAATATTGTGCATGCCTAGAACCAACCAAAAATTATCACCATGAAGCACCTTACCCAAGAGTAGGCCCTTGCTAGCCTCTATGCATTGAGTGCCCTAAAGATATGCCTCTTCCTTCTTCATGCTAGCCATGCTTGGAAGCATTGCCTTCTTCCCTTTATCATTGCGTTTGAACATGAGATGTAAACAACACACACCAATACTTATGCTCACCTCTTTTGGATGGTTGTTACCTTGCTGATTTGGATTTCCAATTGTTGTCTTGAAGCTGCCCCACTGAATTTTCTTCACAATTGGGTTTGGATCAGACCATAGAAGTGCGGGTGAGTGGGTTTAGTGTCCATGTACAACTCTAAATTTCTTCCTAAGCAACGCCAAAGATGTTGGGATGTTGGATTTGCTCAATCTCCATGTGTGAACCCTCTTACCCATCATATTAAGTGGAAAGAGTGTCTCCAAACCTGCCTCTTTCTCACTGTCCATGGAAGATATGCACAACCCCATACATAATTATGAAGAGGACAGCCCATCATGGCTGTAGTATAGCATTTCTAACTCAAACTTCTTGGATGTTGTTGACATAGGAAGGGTGCAACAACTGTAATACTTGAAATCTCTTCCACATATCATATTAAACCCAAAAATCTTTATCATAAATGTCAACCTACAGCTGTCCAAGGAGTGTACTACCAAAATGCGAATTTAGGAAGAACATCTTACCATGGCTGTAGCATTGTGTTGTCTCTTGCAAAATTGACATGATGGTGGTGGAAGACCATCTTGCATTCGATGCAAACACTATATCTTTCACCATGGGTGAAAAATGCATCTTTCTTGTGGTTACCAATTTTCTTGTGGCTTCCATAAGGATGTAGATAACAACAGTCCTCAAGTCTATATCAACATCCTTCAAAAGATTCCCCGGATCCCAAACTTCTATGTGCAAACAATCCAGATTTCACAAGAAAAAATCTATGTCCACCTCATCCCTCAACACGTTCTTCCACTTATCAAATTGACCATGATGCCCTCCTGATTCAAATATGGCAGCGACATAGGAGGAACCCATCAGTCCCAATTATGTGGGCCATGTTTAGAATTGTCAACAAAGAGTCCATTTCGCAGGGCTAGAGTGGAATCCTCTTCCCATTTGGTACCCTTCATCTTCACAAAGTTGTTAGCATATTTCTTAGGATAACCAAAACATTGCAAAGACATAGTATGAAAGTGATGCAACAAATCCTTGCTTAGAAGATGATGAAATTGCTAATCATATGTTGCTGTCCTGAAATTTCCAGCGAGGTGAGGATTAACATGAGCATCAAAAGAGGCCCTTATTCCATGGGCATGCCTCCCAACAAGGTCACCCGGAATTCTAGCCCCATTAATCTTTAGAAATTTTGATTTTTCTTCATTCTTGGCACCATGATGATGACCCATTTGCCGTGATTTACTATGAAGCATCAAACTTGCCCCATGCTCATCCTTTTCAATCATTTTCCCATCACTACAAATCTGAGATGGCATGGTAGGAAACAACAAATCTGAATTAGCTTCATATGTTTGGTTGTCTTCATATGTGTTCATGGCATGTCTTCGTGGCTAGCCCCATTACCATCATCAATTTGCTCCATTCATTGACACCATGTTAGGACCCATTTCCAGCATTTACTGGAGAGTGATTGCCCCATGGGCACCTTTCAACAGTTGCCCTTTCTTCATGGTTATGACCTTCATAACAATGCCATCCCCTTGTTCATCTTTCACCAAATCTGAGGCATTTTTTTCTACGAATATTCAACCGAATCTATGCAACCATTAGACACCAACAATTTCATCATCAAACACCAAAAGATTTTTACCTTGGCAATTGAGTTGTATGCTCATTGATCTGATTTTCTATCTTTCTTGGCTCATGCTCCATATTTCACCAAACCCTTGTGTCTTCATGGTGTTGTTTGGAAAATTAGTCAAAGAGCTCCACTTTGGCAAGACTCTTGGGGATTTCTGGCTCTCAATGGGATGCTCTTTCTCTAAGACTTAGCACGAGGCTGTTTTTCCCTCTTAGAAGGTGGACATTTCCATTATTGAATAGCGAACTTGAGAGTTTGGCTCTTCTGTCATCAAGCTCTGTAGCCTCTTCTTGCTTTGCCAACATGAAGGGGCTCTTCTCCTCTAGGGTTGGGATATCCTTCCCATGACCCTTGTGCATGGCTCGGGGCTTGGACCAAGTTCCAATGCCCACTCTATCTTTTCTCCATCCTACAAACTCGGAAAATGATAGGGCATCATGAATAACTTCCGGAAGGGCCTGATACTCCTCAAAGCTTGATAGTTGCAACATTATTAACCTTTGATACCCTAGGTTCTTCCTTGAATGTCCTTCCAACCTCTGTAGGTTTGAGAATGGCATGGATGAGCTGCAAGAAACCATTCTTCCTTGAGTCCAAGGTGCCCGCTAGTCTTTCTTGCATCTTCATCATTCTGTCCATCTTTTCTTCACCTCGCAAGAAACCCGTAGGTTGGGAAGACCAATGCTTTGATACCACTGTAATAACCCTTTCTAGGGCTGAAACACATAGATGAAGAAATCACACAAACCCCAAATTGAATGCAATTTGATTTTTATAGCAACTAGATCCAAAATAAATGAAACCCTTAGCAATGACTAAAATTTGCATTTTAGGGAATCAAACACCCATCAAACAAGCTGAAATTATAATGCACAAATGCTTCTCCAAATTATATATAATTAATGGAACCATTACCAAGCCAAATGCAACCCAAAACATGTGTCAAATCTGAAATAATACCCAACTGCAATTAATTAATTACAACGGAAGTGCAAGTCCACAAAAATGAGCTAAAAATGAGGTCTCCAAACCCTAATAAATACAAATATGGAAGATGCCAGCCTTATAAATATGACAAATCTGAATATCAATTTAAAATGCCAAGTTTTGTGCCCTAGAAGGCACCCAAAAACACTCCTACCCAAGTCGCTCCCTAGGAGAGGGGCTCCAAACAAGCAAAAACTCTTCAAATGACTTCTCCTTGATGCCCTAGTTGCAAACTAAGATGGTCTTCAATATTTGCCAACACCACTAAATTGGAGAGTTTTCGTTCTCCAATATGCCACAAGGAAGGGTTTCGTCCCCTCGTTGGATGCCACACTAATGGATTTGCGTCCTTAGTGGAATTGAGATCTAGATGATCAACTGTAGAACCTAGAAAAATATATATGCTAACCCTGAAAATGAGGTGACTCCTTTTATACCCCTTTGGTGGCATCCAAAGGTCTAAGGGGAATTACCCCAAGACCGACCTCCTTAGAAGCTTATTATCTTCTTTTAAGCTCACTTTGGGAGCTCTCCAAGCCCAGCCGACCTGCCTTAGGAGAGGGAAATAAAAAGGAAAATATAAATAGTAATAAAAGAAAACTTAAAATATAAACCCAAGAGACTTCCCATTATTCAATCTTCTTCTTGCCATGGGAAGAAAAATGGGCAAGAAGCCTTCAATTGGATCAATTTGAAAAATGGGACATTATAGTAGCTATTCGCCAAATTGCCACAATTTATGTTGTTATCATACTCATCATCATTAACAACCAACACATTATTTCAGGTGCATTCATAGTGGACAGTGAATGTTATAGGATGTTCTCCCACCATAGTTGACCAATAGCTAATGAAGATAAATGTAGCAAGGATATGTTAGAACCTGGTGAACTATGTTATCAACGAATGCGCTTTGGATGTTGATTATTCATCAACTTAATTGCTCTAGAACTAAGATTAGCTTACAGATTTCGAGAAATGTCACAAATGAAGATTCAAAGATTATGAATTAGACAATGGTGTATTTTAGAATAAAATTGTCATCTTCGAAGATGTATGGGATTCTGAGGAATGCCAGTCTTATCTCCTCATCACGGAAGTTTTTTAAATTTCAGAGGCTTCCGAATGGGGAATTCGTAAGCCATGCCGTGTTTAAGGCAGGTATGGGAGCATAGATCCTTACATAAGAGTTCTTTAATTTGACATGCATCAAGATCCAAATCCTTGAGCATGTAGGGAAAGTGTGCTGTTTCCTAGGGCATATAGGCTGTGTTAAAGACAATTTGTCAAATTTTTGATTAATTATCAAACCTGTTTGATTATCTAGTATGAAATGAAGTTCCATTTGCATGGGGAGACAAGTTGGGCCTAATACTTATTAATGAGATTCTGAAAATTATGCTCATTAGTGTGCCCAATCTAATATTTACGAACTTGGTAATTCGACGTGCGTGTAAATGCTTCAAAGTATACAATTGGTTGCACATTGGTCTTGGAAGGCACCCACAAACTAGGCCACACATAGCTTTTTGTCAGCAGACTACTTGCCTGTGCAGAAAATAATAATATACTACTAGGGAAAGGGAAGTGTGGATATGTTTTTTTTTCAGTATCAGAAAGTGACACTTTTAAATAAATCCTATAAGAATCTATCACACCAATACATTGAAAGATAGAGGAACAGAGAACATATAAATTGGAATAGAGTTATGATTAGGGGTTCATATGGGGATCTATCATCTTTATTTTGGTGGTTCCCGAGCACTTGTCCCGAACGTTTCAGGGGTCGAGGACTTGGTGGGGAAAGACGTCTCTAAATCTTTTTTAAAATTGATTTAAATTTTTTCTGATGCAATGTGTTACTTTTAAAAAGATCTTATTGAAGACACGGGCTACCAAGAACGTCAAATTATAATCTTGTACCTAAAATACATTAAAGTATAGTTTGAACTTCGTAAATTTCATTGAGAAAAGTTAAATATTTAAATATTAATTTTTATGTATTATTTTAAAAGACGTCCGTCTGTCGTCCCCATTTCGCTCTATGGTAACTTTTTTTGACACCGTCCTTGAAAACCCGGTTCCCCTCAAGGTACACCCTGTCTCGAGACTTAGGTAACTATGGTTATTATTCATCATATAGAACTTACAGTACACTTGATATGCTTGAAAAGGCACCCACAAACTAGGCCACACATTGCTTTTTGTCAGTAGACTACTTGCCTGTGTAGAAAAGAATAATATACTACTAGGGAAAGGGGAGTGTGGATATGGTTTTTTTGTAGTATAGAATTTTGACACTATCTAATTGTACAAATCCTATAAGAATCTATCACACTAAATACATTGTAGGATGGAGAGCACACAAATATCAAATTGGAATAGAGTTAGTATTCATCATATAGACCTTACAATACACTTAATATGCTTGAACACTAATATAATCATGAGATGTGCTCTTAATACATGTATTATTGTTACAATGCTCATCCTATGGGATACCATCTATGACCAATGACATAAAGAGGACTAAAGGATGAACATGTGCAACGGTTGGAGTGGCCCAACTCATTGACAAACTTGGAATGCAATCTGTCCAAACAAATAGTGAGTAAGATTCTCCAAGATACAACCCTAAGAATTATATTAATGTCCAACATACCACTAACCACAAAACTTCTTTCTATGGGATGTAATATACCAATGCATATAATGCTTGTCAGTAGGGAGATCCTAGGGGTCATCCAAATAAATAAAAGTCACCTTGACAATTGCCTGAGGTAAGGATAAGGAAAAGCATGGGGCTATCATACTGGCCGGAAGAGTGAAGTTGGATGGATGTTGAAAGTTGCGGCTCATGGATGAATCCCACCACTAACACTTTCACCTAGCATCTAAATGTTTTAGAGTAGGAATGGCAAATGCTTCTGTCCTTTAAGTTGATTCACCTGGGAAGACTGGATGCCGGTGTCCAAAAGAAGGGCAAACAAAACTGCAAGACACAACCTCTGCTTGGGCCACTGCTACCTTTGCTTTATGAGATCATTACATCACACATTTTTGATATTTTGGCCCCCAACTCGGGTGTTCACTTTGAGTTCCCATTGGACTTGCCCCCTTCCTGACAAATAGGTACCATAATCTGACACAAACAAGGTGCCTCTTGGTTTAAAGACTCAACTAATCTGTCCCAGTAGCAGCCTGTCTAGGAGGAGAAAGGGGAAGGGTCTTCATCCAAGCTGCTTAAGAGCCTCCTGCAGGTAGAGAACAAGATCACTGGGCTGATCCCAGTTCTTTGAATTATTGTATTACTTTTATTTTTCCTCCTACTTTGCTTCCTTTGCCTTCATTTGCATCTCCCATTTTGTCTTGTTGTTTTTATACTTTGCCAACTCCAACTTGAGCATAGAAGATTTTTGTGAAGCTTCCCCAAGTTTCCTCTTGATCTTTTCTATCTATCTTTGGACCCATATCTTCTAACTTATTTATATAGCCTCTGACTTCTCATACTGTAGACTTTTCCTTTTTCGACTCCATGCCTTAATTTTCAAACTTTGGATTTCTACGACGAGTTTTTAAGCACTGTCTCTGTATGTAATGTTTGTACCTAGTTAAATTTACTTTGAACATGTTGCTCACTTAAATATCATGCTCCTTTGCACTAGATCTTCTACACTTCTCTTAGTTGAAAGCTTGGAAATATTGTCAAGTTTTGTACAAGGGCTGCAACACTAATAATGTCTTCAAAACCTTGCCCCTTGGATAAACATCTCATAAAAATGACCAGTGTTTTTCACAGTAAAGAGGTATCAATCTTACATGCAATCCGATAAATTGTTCTTTTGCTAGTGCTTAAATTTCTGGGGAGAGATTATAGAGGAGCTCATAATAACTGAGCATCTAAATTGTTCCAACGATTCGGGTCATGTAGATCTTCTGTAAAACATTTGTGGCAGCTAGTATACCTTGTTCCCTACCTTCTGCCAGGTCAGAGATGTGGTGTCATTATCTGTGTTGAATGTTGTTCAAACTCATGGTACATCAGGATGTCTCACTTTGCTAGAGTTTTGTTAAGTGGAGGAGTTACACCTCCTATTGAGTGACCTTGCTCACTAGTACCCCTGTGTAGGCTCAGTGGGGCCATCAATAACTTTCCTTAGCTTCACTAGCTATCAGTCTAAGGAAGAACCTTGTATCCATCTTATTCTTCATCTTGTTTAAGCACTCCTTAGTCACGAGCACCATCCCTTTCAAGCAAAGGTACTCATTGTGTCATAAGTATAACTTGAGATGTTCTTAGCAATTTGTTTTTTGAGTCCAATCAATTCAAGGAATTGCATGAAAATGGAATCCAGACCAGTCTTTATGAAGAACCACTCAATATCATCACAAGAGTGGTCCATACAAACCATAGTTACCTGAGACGGGGGGACGGCAGGACGGGGTTTCCGGGACGGCAAAAAATTTCTAAATTTTGGGGACGGCGGGGGGACGGCTAATTAAAAAATATATAAATATTTAAAATATAAAGATATAGTGACTAAATTATATAAATAAGCTGAAATAAAACCATTTGAGATTTAAATAAGGTGAAACTTGAACTCATAAACATCAAATACATTCCTTAATACTCATGATTCTTTCAGAAGTTTGCAAGAAGTTGCTTGGTCCAAAAAGGTGCAAAAATTGATTTTATGAAAATAAGAAAAATATTGCCATCAATGCATAGAGCTCAAGAAAATATGCACTTTTAGAGAAAACGACACTTGAAACGGAGCCACAGAACAAAAGTTATGGCACATGCAAGTTTTTGCTGCTACATCTTCCCAGACCCTTTCCAAAAATGGCAATTTTTTTTCTATCCTTGTGGTTTTTTTCACCAAAAATGAAAAAAATGCCAAAAAAGGAAATAAAATCATGGGGGACGTCTGGACGTCCCCCCACGTTTCCCACGTCCCCCCCACGTCCCCTCCACGTCCCCCCCACGTTTCCACCCCCCGGGACGTTTTCCAACGTCTTCAGACGTCCCCAGGACGTTTCCTAGGAAAAAAAAAAAAGGAAACGTGGGGGAAACGTTTCCCCCACGTCCCCGCGTCCCCAGGACGTCCGGGACGTCCCGGACGTGTCAAAACAGGGGGGGACGCGTCCCCGCGTAACACTGATACAAACAAAGAGTTGTAGGGATGACAGGAGTTTATGATATTTGCTACTAGTGCCATCTCTTTGGGCACTAATGAAGCCCAAGGATTCATGAATCTATTGCTTCCTCATAGTGAGTATCATCTTGTGCATATTTGTCATTACCACTCTCCCATGCATCATCCTCCTTGGACCTCTCCTCATTGATTCCTTGATCAAGCTTTTGCTTCTTGTTAGAGGATCTTTGTAATGTCCCCTTTTCTGGGACATTCCTAAGAGCTATCTTTTGGTCGACTTTGCATTGTGACCCCTTGGCATGCCTTGCGCTACAAGGGGGAGTTGTCTCTTAGTGGTTAATGTGCACATAGGATAGCAATTTCTTAATATTAAATTAAGAAAATAAATAAAGTGCACATAGTCTTAGTTTATTAAATATTTTATTATAATGAGAGTTTATGTTTTCCCTCCAAAAGGGAAAAGGTCAGTCATTGGATGTTGCACCCCTTAGTTTTATAAAAGGAGGTCATATTTCCTTTAGTGGGTTATGTTGATTGATCATTTGATATTACTCCATGCTTGGAGAAAAAGGATGTATGCCCTATGTTGCTAATTTCTATCTCTTGTTAAAGTTTTTATTTGCAAATTCATTGCAACTGGTTTGAAGACTTAATTGAAGCCCTCTTATCTCATTGTTGTGTATATTTGTGCATGATTAAATCCTCCTAAGCTTGGCGACTTGATATAAAGTGTGGCGCATTTATTTGTAAGAGAAATTTGCATGTTTGTTGCTCCTTTTGAGGTGATCTTTGAAGGGTTTAGTTTCTTTTTTATACTGCTGTTCACTGCTGCAATTATTCCAGCCATGGCAACTTGAATAGAAGCTTGTTTTAGCATGTTTGGAGGGTATATGGGTTAGATCTGTAATTTGTGTTGTTGGTATTTATTTCAGAGCAAAGAGACCTTATTTGGAGTGTTTGGGGGCTGTAATAAGGGTTGAAATAATTTATTTAATTTTTCTCTAACCCTAGTGACTTGGTTTGATATTTCTGGGTTTGTTTTGGTGAGGTTTTAATGCTCAAAAAATTTAGATCTACAGTGCATTGGAAAGCTCTTAATTTCTAGTTTATTATGCACTTTATTTCGTGGCAAAATATTAAGTATTGAGTGAGATATTAATTTTTGGAGTTTCAGCTGTTCTGGGTGCCATTTTTATTTATTATCTGCTGTAATAAAATTGGATCTGGAAAAGTTTGGGTTTCCATTTGGCTCTCCCATCTAACCCACTACGCTAACATTGGGTTATTTGAGGCAAATCTAAAAGGATATCATCCTTCTAGTTCGGTTTGGGTTAGAGTGTCCCAGATTTCTAATATTCCCTAAAAGGGGATATTACAATCTTGCTCTCAACCCCCCTCTACAACTCCACCCATGTGAAGAGTCAACTCGGGGTTTTGATTGGACAATTTCATGTGGGTCCCTTCTTTTTGCAAATGATTTCTGTCTTACTATGTCTTTGAGTCCATTGCATGTGAGGTTGCTGTTGGTTAGCCTCTGACAATGCTCCTCTCCTCATATGCTGATCTTGAAGTTCCTTCCTTCATCCTCCTAGGCATCTTCTCTTGTGCTATATGTTGGGGTACATCCATCTTCGAAAATTCCTATGGAAAGAGCAAAGGAATTCCAGGCTCCCTCAATAGCTTTGAGAAATACTGTGTATTTCTTCCTCTCGTCATTGCAGTGGCCTGCATATACATATCATCATATACCAAGTGAAGGGCATAAAGAGTAATGTAGAAACCTTTTAACCAACAAGTGGGTGCATCCTTTATTTTTATGGTGAAGTACTCTTATCAATTGTATTTATCCAGCTACTAACCTATGAGTATATGAAATATTCCATATAGGAAGGTCAAAGTTCCTTGTCTCACCTTTCAATTTGCAATAAATCTATCTGTACACCTTTGCTCTTATATATTGGTCGGGCCTCCTCCAAGTCATCTTGGTCATTCCTTGTGGGTGTTTGTTTGCAACTAACAAGCACACCTGGCACACTAACTTTTGAAGATCAGGTTGGAAAGGTAAAAGTCGTATGGGTAAATGCAAGGCAAGATGGTGGATGATAAGAGAATCTAGGAAAGACCTACCGAAGGGAAGGTTGGTTGGGTAAGCTAGGAATGGAAATGAGAAATTGGGCAATGCCTACCAATGAACTGGCTGGCTAGGCAAGCTAAGTGAATGGATGAATTGGTTTCCGGTAAAGTAGCAACTCATGGATAGCTTAGCACCTCCAAGATTCTAATCTAATACAGGTAAAGTAAAACCTACTCTAAACAAACAAGAAACACACACTATCAAGCCTCATGTGAAAACACATAAAAGCAAACAAGCTCAAGACCAAAAAGTGAACAAGAAACAAAATATCTTTTATTTGCTTAGTACATGAAGTGTGACAAACAAGAAGGGGAAACAAACAAAATGTGCACTTATCTCATCTTTCCTAATTCCTTATAACAACACACAACGACTATACAACTGCTGAAACAAAAAGGGACAAAGTGACATACCTGGAATCAGCAATAATTTTAGTTTATTTATGCAAATATTAGCTAATCCTCTGTTTAAGGTCACATTGATGAGTATGTAGGTTAACTCAATCCTTGGTTCATGGTTGGTCGACCGTAAACCCATCTGTCATTTGTCAATTAATTATTTCAAGCTAAGGTTTAGCAATTGATGTATCCACGAATGTGTTTGTGTCTTGGTTGGAAATAATTTCACATGTTTTAGAAATCCAGAAAACACAGTTTAAATTGTTTTTGTATGGATTTGGTTCCCAATATTTATTTTGTTGGTTTGGTAATTAGTAAATTCAGTTCAAAGCCATGCATCTCATATTTACCGCAAAGAACATAAAGTTTCAGTGGGTGAGCAACAGAAATACATGGGAAATCTAATGCAATAAAAGCCAGGAAAGATACCATTTGAGCCTGGATCCTTGTTTTGATACAATTCATTCTCTGTTATTATTAATAGTTTGGTTTTCGATTTGAATTTTTTATGGTCATCCAATATTGGTTTCTTATGTATGCAGATATGGGAAGATATTCTTGGGTTTGACAATGCCGAGTTTTATATTAAAAGGTGGCCTCAATTGGATGGTATGCGTTTCGAAGATGTCTTGATTTCCTTTCCAAATGCAGTTCCTTGTGGAGTTAAACTCAGAGCCAGCGGTGGGAGGATTATTCTGAATCCAGCTAATGATTATATTCTAAAAGAGGGCGATGAAGTTCTGGTTGTTGCAGAGGATGATGATACTTATGCTCCTGGACCTCTTCCACAGGTGAAACATTGGTTTACGGTCAGTACAATTTGAATTTATGATTTGGTTTGTGATATTGTGCTCACCACTGGGTCTGTTTTCTTTAGATATTTTGTACATATTTTTGTCAATTTCAACCTCTGAAACTATATGTGTATGTTGACTTCGTCTCATATTGCCTCTCTTCACATAATACACGCTAAATGCTTCCTGGATAAGTAAAGCTATAACATGGAAAAATGGAAGGTTTCTATTAATGTTTTGCTGCTTATATCTGCACAACTTTGCAGAGAATATTAAGTCTTGATTGTTATGATTAACAGTTATCTGTCTGGTGTATTGTTATTCAAACTATTTGCTTATTGGAATAATCTAATATTCATGAATAACACAGAGAAAGTACATTATATATGGCACTCAAATGAAATACCTGAACATGATTTATTTTTCATCTCAAAATTGAATATGGTGCTATACATCTCATACTATACTTTTGTCATCATTTTTCATGAATATAAGCATAGTGAAGATCTAAGAGCTAGATTGATATCAGCTGCACTATATTTAACATCCCTTATTGAGTAAATGTGGAAAGTGGTTTTACATACACAAATGCACTAAACAACCACACCACATTTCTGCCTTTCTTTTCTCCTCCTGCTTCTGTTCTTGCTCCACTTTTTCCTTTTTCTCCTCCTCTTCCTTCTTCTATTCCTCCTCTTTCTTGTCCTCCTCTTTTTTCTTCTTCTCTTCTTTTTTCTTCTCCTCCTGTCTCCTCCTTCTCCTCCTTTGTCTTCTTCTTCTCTTCCTCCTGATTCCTCTTCTCCTCCTTTTTCTTCTTGTCTTTCTCTTTTTTCTTCTTCTCTTCCTCCTTTGTCTTCTTCTCCTCTGCCTTCTTTTGTTCTACTTCCCTCTCCTTTTGTGCTTTTTCCTCCTCCTTGGCTTCCTCTGCCATTTGTTTTAGTTTTTCTTCTTCCTTATCATCTTTCTTTTTCTTCTTGAATCCTGTTTCTTTTTCCTCATCTTTTTCCCATTCTAGTTGGATTTTCTGTTTGTGCACCTCTGTTTTCGCGGTTTCTTCCTCAAGGAGGTCTTCTAACTCTGCTATCTGCGCTTTATCCCTTGCAGATCGTTTTCTTCTTCGGAAGTGACTGTAGCTCTGTCTCATTTTGTTCTTTCAATATTTGCTTCTCCAGTTCTAACTGGTGTCTTATATCTTGTAGTAAGTGATTGGGCAAAAGATTGGCCATATCTTCTATATCAAATGCAAGCCTCTTCATATAATGCAATACTGCCTCAACTATGGCTATTTGATTTGTTTCACTAACATTATCATACTGTTTTGGGACTTGCTTAACACCACCTTGGCCAAGACATACCTTGTAAAATTTGTAGACGACCGTTGTTAGTTCAGAGTTCTCCAAAGATTCAATAATTGCACCAGTGTACTCTGGGTCGCTATTGCCTTCATTTGGAGAGCCTTCTGCAGCAGATTCCACCTTTGTGTGGTGTAATGTCTCCTTCTCTTCTTCAGATGTGGTTTCTTGGTCATCTGAATTTGTTATTTGTATGGGGTCCTCTTTGTGGTACCCCTGTTCCTCACCTTCTTCTTCATCGTCTCCTTTTGAGCAAGCAGGATATGAACAAAATCATTAGAGATGATATTTACAGGGAGTTCATTTAGTACACCTAGACCAACTCCCAAGGTGGGTTACATCCGAAGATGGCCTTCTATGCAGCACATTTTCTTGAGGTCAATAATGGCATTATCTCTGGGCCCCAGTATATTTCCCGGCATTGGATGCATGCCCTTTGCATTTCCTTAGGTCAGTTCAGGGTTGACTCTCATAGGGTCTTGGTTGAAAGCGATCATCAGATTAACTGTTCCGAGCAGATTTGCCAGCTCTGCTCTCTCCAGGAGATCAAAACGAAAGAGCACTTCATTTTCCGGTGCCCCATCTACTACGAGATTAGAGGGAGATTTCACTGCTTATTCAAAGAGCGTCTGACTTTCTCCGACTTCTTCAAATACTATGACCAGAGGTGCCTTGCTCTCTATCTGCCCCAGGCTCTTAGGCTTCGGGAGGAGACCCTTTAGCCTCCTTTTAGACATACGATTATTCAACATATCACTTCCTTCTTGACAATGCTCTCCCCTGGGAGGGGCACTAAGAAACAAAGTGATATCAACCCTGATTACTAGACAAGATCAGTCTGGACTTGAGGCATTTTATCACAGACCAGGGATGCCTAGACACATACGAGGTCGAGACCATCTTCTCAGAGATGGCCTTTGAGATCCACTAGATGTACACAGGGAGATCCTCCCCCCTTTGGGCATCGGCACCCCAGATCTTCCAGAGCCTCTGATTTCGGGCTTCAACACATTACTAGCTTCTTTCATTCGGCCTTGGATGCTTGTTGAGGGCGTCTCCTTCCTGCCTCCTCTTTCTTCCTTTTCCTCGTCTGCATGTTCGATTTCTACCGATCTCTGTAGGTTTTTTCCAGGACCTTATCTTTCTGCCCATTCGTCTTTTCCTCCTACTTCTTCCTCTCTTTTATGGTTGTTTTCAGGGACCTTTTGGTTCTCTGGCTTGGTTCTCTTCGCTTTATATTGGTGTAGTTCCATTGACCTACTATTGTGGTCATTCGTTGGACATTTAATATATTTATCTTATCTTATCTCCCTCTTCCTGAATAGGTTTTAGTGTGACTTTTCCACTTTAAGTTTCTTAGGCCTTTGTGCCATTTGTTTTGTCCGCCTCTTTGCGGCCACATTTTTCCGCGTATATACCTTGGGTTCTTTCTTCGGCTTCTCCTCCATTTATTTCTTGCCTTTGTCCTAAGCTTTGGTCTTCAGCGGCTTTGCTTATGGACTGGATGACTTGGCTACCTCCGTGGGATCCTTTGTAAAATTTTCAGGGTACTTGGCCCTAAACCCTGCCCAAATTTCTTCCATTATATCATCTATGCTTGGTGGAATAGGCTATCGCGGATCAATTGGTAGAGTGTGGAGATTCTTTACTAATGTTGCCGCCAATTCATCAGAGGCTTTATAGGGTAGCGGGGGGACGTGAGTGATCCGCGAGATGAATGGGCACAAAAATGTGTGGTCAATGTCCGCTGTGAACACAACTTCTTTTTCATACCTGGTCACTATGCCTTCTGAAACCCTAGAATTTGACGTGACCAATTCTATAATTTTCTTTGTCCATCCTATTAATGAAGTGATTTGTTCCACTATGGAGAGTGTTCATGTGGGCATATATTTGTGTTGCTATGGGTGTATTTGCCTCCCATTCCACCTTATCGTCATTGGCCGGTAATGTGTTTGTGAAATGCATAGCTAAGCATAATAATTGAGATCCATAACAAAATGTATGCTTACCCTTTTCAAGACTTCACACAAGTTGTATTCATAGTGGCTCAATTCCATGTCGACGGCAATTGTTACACTGTGTGCATGCGTGTCATCTTTCCTATTTGTGTTAGGAAACACGAGGATAGATAATACCACAAATTTATATATCCACCAAAATAAATTGCCAAGGATTATAGTTTATGATTGAATAAGTTATGATAGATTACGACATATAATGAATTTGATATTAGATTTAGTGCATGAACATGAAAATAAATGAACACAAGACACAAGATTTAAGTGGGAAAACCTTTTGGTAAAAAACCACTGAAAATTCACTTATCTTTTATTGAGAATATATGTATTTCACCCAACTCTCCCACTATTTCATAAATCCAAAACAGTTACACCTTCAAAGAGGAATTATAAACTGTCACATACATTCGCTCATGAGTGGATATTATACTTCTCACCATTCGCATCATGTATCATTAATCTGCTCGCATTTCATGCTTGCATCTATATGTTATATCATATGTCTAATCTCAAAGAGATCACCTTGATTTATATCAAGGCGAATGGCCCTGTT
The DNA here is from genome assembly GCA_019776745.2 of Taxus chinensis. Classification (NCBI taxonomy): domain Eukaryota; kingdom Viridiplantae; phylum Streptophyta; class Pinopsida; order Cupressales; family Taxaceae; genus Taxus; species Taxus chinensis. The sequence goes on from CM034154.1 coordinate 417,062,093, forward strand.
TGGGTCACTTCCTATAATTTAACTTTAACCACTACCAACGCAATAGTGGATTCCGCCATGCTTATATTTTTAAATATAAGATGTATGCTATGATTGTTTAGTTTATGTATTAAGTTAGTTTCCCGCTTAATATTACAACCCCAACACTCCCCCTTAATTTTAAGTAGGGAAACATGCAAAATTGCCTTTTTATACAAAAGGACTTACAATCCATAAATCATCACATGAATATTTAGGCTAGCATGCAAATATATAAAGCTTGTTCCAAATAACACATGTCAAGTCACCTTTTTGTACAAAAGGAATTACAATCCATAAATCATCTAAGTGATTTAGGCTAGCATGCAAACAGAGCACTTAGGCTGGATTTTACAAGATGCAATCATAATCTTTACTCTTTCAGTACGGATTTGAAAAAAACTCCGCGGTACACTATTTCAGTGTTCCGCAGGTTTTACAACTCCACGATACACTATCGCACTGATATTTTTATCCGTGGGTTTTAAAAAACAGGATTAAACAAGTTGTAGTCTAACAATGAAAAAAAAAGTGTACACAGCACAAGTTTTAGAAAAGCCGTGGTACATTGCTTTATTGTTCCACGGACTTCAAGAAGCCGCGACACAAAGCAAATGTTTCACAGGTTTTATAGAAACTACAATACACAGGAAAAGAAAAAATTCTCAAGATAAAGTGATTACCTATGTAGTCTTACATGAGATTGTGGAGTCAACAACTCTCACATCTAATGCTTTCTGGTATTATAAGTAAAATTCACATAAAGTGATAATTTACTCAAACAAAATATAAATAGTATAGGATTTTATATTTGACACAATGTCAGGCATTTAATAAGAGTTGGCATTGCAAACAAAATGCAAAACATGCTTATTCCTCTTTATTTCCCCCTCAAGGGCAACTTTGAAAGACAAAAGCTCATCATCTGATTCAAAGGCGAAGATCAACATCATTCACATGATCATTTGAGTCAAACAACATATGCTCATCTGATTCAGAGGTGGAGATCAACATCATCCACATGATCATTAGAGCCAAATTCTGAAATGCCCAACATAGCACAAAATTTGCAGAACTTTGTAGCACACAATGGCTTTGTAAAGATATCGGCAACTTGATCTTCAATTGAACAAAACTTGCAGTCAATGTCACCATTCAGAACTTTCTCTCGAATGAAGTGCATATGAATCTCAATATGCTTGATTCTTTGATGCTGAACTGGATTGTTTGCAAGAGCAATGCAACTTTGACTGTCAAACAAGAGTACTTCCTCTGACGACCATATGAAGCTCATCCAACAATCCTTCCAACCACATAGCTTCCTTTGCTGCTTCTATAACACTTCTATACTCTATTTCATTAGAAGAGATAGATATTGTTGGTTGCTTCTTGCTACTCCAAGTGATTGCACTTGCACCCAATTTGAAAACATATCCAGAAGTAGATTTTCTATCCACAATATCAGCAACATGATCAGAATCAAAATAACCAAATAAATTTGCATCATCACAAGAATAATACGACCCATAACTGATTGTACCTTTGATATACCTTAAAATTCTTTTTCCCATTTTCTAATGGTCCTCATAAGGATCCTGCATTAATCTAGAAACAATTTCAACTGCATAGGATATATCAGGCCTAGTGATAGTTAAATAAAACAAACTACCAACAAACTATCTATGTAAAATAGGATTAAATTTATCACAAGCAGGTTGTGGATCTAGTTTATCACCAACTTCCATAGGAATAGAGACATGCTTACAATCAATCATGTTAAATCTTCCAAGAAGGTTAGAAGAATACTGTGCTTGAGATGCAACAATAGATTTGTGATTTTGACAAATAACCATGCTTAAGAAATGATTTAACAGTCCTAAATCAATCATTTCAAAACGTTGTCTTAGCTTCTCTTTGTTTCTAAGAATTAGATTCTTATCACTACTAGTAATCAAGAGATCATCAACATATAAGACAATAATAATAATATGAGTGTTTTCATATTTTACAAACAAATCATTGTCAGTAAAACAATTTTGAAACCAAGATCTTGAAAGAAACTATTTATCTTAGCATACCAAGCTCTAGGAGCTTGTTTAAGACCATACAAAGATATTTTAAGCTTACACACATATAATTCCTTACCAGGTTCTTCAAATCCTTTAGGTTGATGCATGTAAATTTCTTCTTTCAAATCACCATTTAAAAAAGTATTTTTCACATCCATTTGGTGAATCTCCCATCCATGTTGAGCAGATAGAGCTAGAAGAATTCTAACAGTGCTCATTTTGGCAACAAGAGAAAAGCTATCAACTAATTTTGCCTTGAATTTTTCAATCTTACCAACAGAGTTAATTTTATACATCCATCTAGATCCTACAATGTTCATTTTAAGAGGAAGAGGGACTGATTCCCAAGTTTTATTTTTTATTAGAGCACTGTATTGAACTTTCATAGCATTAACCCACCTTTCATCTAGACTGAATTTCTTCAAAAGATTGAGGTTCAACCTCATACAAAGTTGACAAGGCATGATAAGAATGTTGACTGTGGGTCATCTTTCTCAGATTATTAGGCTGAGAATTAGAAACCAAATTTTGAGCCCATTTAGGAATTCTAGACTGAGACACAGATTGAGAAGACTTCCCCCTTTAATATCTACATTCATCATATCAGAAGAAGGATGAATACCTCTTGGAAATCAATTTCCATATTGTCGGAAGAAGGATTATCAAAACGAAGAGATTCAAACTCAAGAAAACAAAGGAGGGAAGAGAGGAAGATTCACAAAATGGTTTCTCAAGAACATGAACATTCCTATTTTCTATAATCACATGTTTGATTGGATCATACACTCTTAATCCTTTTGTACGATTGCCATAGCCAACAAAAATGCAAGACTAGGAGGTAGGATCAAGTTTTTGTCTTCTGACTTTATGAATGAGAAGAGAGGCAAAACTACCAAATATCTTTAAATGAGAGATATCAGGTTTTTGTTTAATCCATACTTCATGAGGTGTAGTTTGATGCAAAGCTTTGGTAGGAACTCTATTTAAGATATGAACACCACTGTTCATGGCTTCAACCCATATAAACTTAGGCATATTGGACGCATGAAACATGGTCCTAGCCATTTCTATGATTGTTCTATTCTTCCTTTTAGCTATGTCATTTTGTTGTGGGGAATAGGGAGTTGTTAACTCTCTTTGAATTCCATAAGACACCCAAAACTCATCAAACTTCTTATTGACATATTCACCTCCATTATCAATTACGATTCTTTTTTATTTTCAGATTAGCCATGTTTTCAACCAAGGTTTTAAACTCTTGAAACTTAAACAAAACTTCAGATTTTTCTTAATGAAAAAAGATTAAGTCATTCTAGAAAAGTCATTAATGAAACTAACATACAAGGCTCCACCAGGAGAAGGAACTTCCAAATGACCTCTTACATCACTATGAATTAACTCAAGTAAGTTAGAGGAATTAGACTCATGATGTATATGAAATGGTCTAACATGTTGCTTACTACGTAAACAACTTTCACAAGATCCATGGTTTGATTTCAGCTTAGGAAGACCTATCACAAGGCTAAGGCGAGACATTTCAGACAAACTTTTAAAGTTCACATGCCCAAGCTTTTCATGCCATGATTGAACAACATTACAAGAAGAAGAAGAAAGACAAGATTCAACAACAAATCCTTCAAATATATACAAGCCATTCTTCTGAAAACCAACAATAATCTTACCAAGCTCATTCTTTACATACCATTTATCTTTTAACAACACAACTTTATAGTTTTCTCTAGTTAGTTGAGAACAAGATAAATTCTTTTTCTTTAAGTTAGAAACAAATAAAACATTACTAATGGTTCCATTTTCTAACTTAACATTACCACAACATTCAAATCTAATGATAAAATTATCACCTAGATATATATTCTCATGACATTCTTCAACATCAGAAAAAATTTCATGAATATATGTCATATGCTTAGAAGCACCACTATCTAGAATCCATTAATTGTCATTAGAGGTTGAAAAAGTAGTATAAAGAACAACGGTTTGATCAACATTATTAGCTTGATTTTTAGATTGATTATGATTTCTATTCTTTTTATTTTTATTGTTGAAGTTCTTATTATTATGAACCTTATTAACTTTAGAATAACAATCAGCTGCTTTATGACCGAATTTACCACATTTGGTACATGTGCCATCAAACTTAACCTTAAAATTGTGATTATTCTTAAATTTGAACTTATATTTAGAGTTTGATTGTTGATTAGTATTGATGTTATTCTTATTTTTAAATTTCTAATATTGGGAGAACAATACCTGAGAGACATTCTCTTTTGAGTCAAAGTTCTTGATGAATCTTTCTGCTTGAATGAGTAAAGAAGAAAAGGTATCTAAATCAAGTAAATCGGATTCATTTTGGTACTTAGAATTCAAAATAGAGATAATTTCAAAATTTCTCATGAATGTTAATGTGAATAATAAAATATAACAACTTATTTTGAAATAGTTCACGATTACAACCATCTAAATGAGTTTTAATGTTCTTAATCTTAGCTAGATAATTGACTATCTTTTCATCTCCTTTCATTGGAGTTGTAAATAGTTCCATGATTAGTTTTATTATCTTAAAAAGACGACTACCTTCATGCATAGTCTTCAATTGATTCCATGCATCAGTTGGAGATTCCATGTGTCCTATATGCAATAAGAATTCATTTTTGATACTTTGCAATAATATGGACACGGCCTTTTGGGATTTTTTTTGAAGATATTTAAGTTTTCAAGTGTAGCTTGTCTCCCAATGGGTCTCTTTTCAACACTATTGACTAGATTCCAAAACTTTCTTGCCATAAGGATGACTTTAAGCCTAACTTTCCAAATACTATAGTTACTACCATTTAACAACTGAGATTTATCCATGGAAATGTTAGAAGAACTAGCTATTTAATACTATAGTTGCAAATATCCGTGGCTAGAAGAAAATAAATTTGCGTAGATTTGAAACAATTAGGAAATGCTTGCAACTTAGTGAACACACTCAAACAAAGTATGAGAACCAAGAAGGGAGGTCACAAAACATGAAGAACAAGCCGCGAGAGGTTGGAAGGCAATAGATAAGAAGATATAGTTTTTTTAAATTTTAAAAGCCACACAAGAAGGAAATAATGTTCTGTGGAATTATAAAAATGAAGATTTCTGAAAAAACCAAGAGAACCTTCAAAAAAGGTATTCAAACTCATCAGAGAGACTACAAAACACAAAGAACATGCCCCGAGGCAAGAACAAGGAAGGTATAAAAAATTCCAAGTTCAAAAGGAGCTAAACAAGGAACCAGTGTTCTGTCGGTTTTTGAACTTCTAGTGTTCCGCATAAATTCAAGGTAAAAGTTGCGGAACACAGGGATGCCTGCGGGACAAGAAAAGTCCGCCGATCACAAGAGCACCGTGAAGCAAAGAAAATAGTCCGCGAGAGATAGAAAGTCCGTGGAACAAAGAACACCAACCGTGAGACAAACGGAGTCCACGGAACAAAGAGACCAATCCGCGGGACCAAGGAAATCCGCGGAACAAAGAAAATAACCAGTGAGACAAAGGAAGTCTGCGGAACACAAAGAAATCCACGGAACATAGAAAGCAATCCGCAAAACAAGGAAAAGACCGTGGAATAAGGATAAAAACGCGTAACAGGGCAAAATGTTGCCAAACACAGAAAAATCCACGCAACACAAAAATATGTTGCGCAAGACTATGAAAAAACCGTGCAATACTTCTAAAAATAGTGCTTAACACACAAATAAGCGGCGCAAGACTTAAATAAGCCGTAAAGCTAAGGGAAAAAATTGCGCAACATGCAGAAATGCCACACAACACAGTAAAAAGCCGCAAAACACAACAAAAAACTGCGAATGACTAGAAAACACTATGGAAGGTCGCAGATGTCCAAAAAACACAATTCTAATCACTCAGAAGGCTGTGGGAGAAAGGAACACAAGCATGTACTTGATTTTGATCGTACGCACTTGATTTTGATTTTCCACACTTAATTTGAACTTTCAAAACTTCCAACTTCAATAAAGTTGACAGGGAATTGGAGTTTTGCACTTGTAGTCTTTGAAAAAGATGCGAATCTAAGGAAAAAGGTTTTGCAGGTCTTGAAAACTTCAAGCTATCTTCTTCAAACCGATCTATAGATGATCTTGCACCTACAAAACAAATTTGTCCTGCACAACCACAAACATTTAGCTATGATACCATGTTAAGAAACATGGGGATAAATAATACCACAAATTTATATATCTACCAAAATAAATTGCCAAGGATTATAGTTTATGATTGAACAAGGTATGATAAATTATAACAAAAAATGAATTAGATATTAGATTTAGTGCATGAACATGAAAGTAAATGAACACAAGACCCAAGATTTAAGTGGGAAAACCTTTCGGTAAAAAACCCACTAAAAAATCACTTATCTTTTATTGAGAATATGTATTTCACTCAACACTCCCACTATCTCATGAATCCACAACAGTTACACCTTCAAAGAGGAATTATAAACTATCACATACATTCGCTCACGAGTGGAGATTATACTTCTCGCCATGTATCATCAACCTACTCACATTTCATGTTTGTATCTATATGTTATATCATATGTCCAATCTCAAAGAGATCACTTTGATTTATATCAAGACGGGTGGCCCTATTTGGGTCACTCTTATACTTTAACTTTAACCACTGTCGACGCAGTAGTGGATTCTGCCGTATTTATATTTTTTAAATATATGATGAATGCCATGATCGTTTAGTCTATGGTGGGTTTGTATTAAGTCAGTTTCCCGCTTAATATTACAACCCCAACAATTTGTGTGGCATATTTTTAGACAAATGACCTTGCCTGTGTATCTCAAAACGTTATTTTTGATATCTGCAATTTGGACTCCCCTCTTGGTCTGTGTTATGCCCATTAATCGGGCCCCTCACTGTGCTGTAGTCTTTTTCTTATCTAATTTGAACAGGGAGTGCTCTGTTGCCATAAGTCCCATCACCCTCTCCATTACTTGAGGAGTTATTGCGAATGTTTTTTCAAAATATAACATGTCATTGTGCAATTTGCTCAGTATAACCCTAATTGCATTGTCGACCGGCGAAAAGTATGGAATTTTGCTCCAGGCGTCGAGCTTCATTGTATGAATCGCCTAGTCATTGTTGTGATATACTTCTATTGACCTCTAGTCGTGTGTGATCGTATTCTATGAGTTTTGAGTGGATGTACTTCTATGTATCTTGGGCGTGCGCTGCCTTGAATAGTATGTGCGAGAATGCTCTTCTTGGGTTTGGTTGTAAGGACTTTAGTGAGTGCTTGAATTTTGGCGTGGGAAGGTTGACTTATGGAATGACTGCAGGAGTTGCCATTTTCTCTCTTTCTGCAAACCCTAGCTTTCTCCTTGCGTGATTTTGGTTCTGCTTTGCTCTTCGATGAAAAATATCTAAGTTATGTTTTCACGTGCCTCCCTTGTCTTATATAAGTTTTTTCCTTGCTTACGTGGTCACCTACCACATTTATGGTTTTATCTGCGTGCATGCTCCCTTATTTTTTGTACTTCCCCCTCCATGGATTATCTTCCTTCTTTTTTTTCGTGCATTTCCTTTGTCTTGTGGATTAATCTGATGTTCGCGGTCTTTTTAGTGCACCCTAGTGTTTTTCTTCCATCAACAGTTTTCTACTGTACTGCGGCCTTTGTCTTCCTTTCGCTTTTCTCGCAACTTTTCTTTTTCTTCTTTGTTTCGCAGTTTTTCTTTCCTTATCTCTGTTTTGCAGGTTTTCTTTTCTCTTCTTTTGTTATGCAGGTTGTTTCCTTTCTTTCCTTCGTTCCGTAGTTGGTCTTTTTTCTTTTACTCCACGGCTTTTTCGTTCCTTAAATCCCACGGATTTGTTTTTCCTGTGGTTTGGTGGTTTCTACATGTTTGTACCTTCCTCTTCCTTTGTCTCGCGGTTGTGCTGCGGATTTGTATTGTTCCATTTTCCTTATTTTTCTTTGTTCCTTGGTTTAATTTCTTTTTAGAGAAAGGTGCCCTTGTGTGTTTTCACCTTTCTTCTTATCAAATCTGCTGAGTTGCTGGTTTTTAGAATTGACAGATTTTAGTTTTCTCTTTTTTTTTTTCTTATCTCTCCTGTTTCTTTCGTTCCCCGGTGTGATAGATCTTAAGTTGCAACACATTCACATACTCTGGGTAATCCGCACCATTTAAGGTGTTTAGTTTAACAACCTTGATGATATGATGTTTTTAACTATGTAGGGTCCAAACTATTTGATTTTTAATTTTCTTGGTTTTTTTGTACTTATTGTCATATAGCAACACTTTATCTCCAATTTGAAATTCTTAATTTTTACAATGGCTGTCAAGCCACGCTTTTTGTCTCATTTTTTCTTGTGTTTGGTTATACACACTGATGGACCTCTTTGCATCTAGTTTCTTCAAGGCAATCGGTCTCATGCACAAAAGTTTTCTCATTTATTTTGAATGCCACTACTATTCTCAGATTGGCAACAATGAACTCGATGGGTACCGTGGCTTCTAATCCATATACCAGTTGGAATGAAGAATACTTAGTGAGAATTTTGTAGGTAGTCCTATATGCCCACAAGGCCACGAGCATCTTCAAGTCTCAATCTATGTTTTGTAGGAAACATATTTTTGTTAAGAATTTTTCTAGAACTTTGTTGAATTCTTACACTGTTCCATTTGCTTGTGGATGATATGGAGTGCCCCTGTTATGATTTATGAGGAAGTGCTTGAAGAGTTCTTTTGCAATTTCATTCACAAAATGTTTTCCTTGATCATTGGTACTGCTAAGCAGACACCCAAATCACGTGATTATGTTTTCATATATAAACTTTGTTACTGTCCTCGCAGTACAATCCTTTGTTAGCATTGCTTCCGCCCATCTTATAAGATACTATGTTCGTGTGATGATGAATCAGGCCTGAGAGTGCCTTGCAACGGGTTTTATTGGTCTAATGAAATCTATAGCCTAGTTTTCAAATGGAGATAAGGCTATAACCAGCCTTGATGGCATCTCATCTCTGGCATTTGGCTTCCGTACTCGTTGACATGCATTGCAGGTTCTAGCATGGTTATGGGCATCTTTGAACAGTGTGGGCCACCATACGCCTGACATCAGAATCTTCTGTGCAGTTTTGTCTCTGCCATTATGTCCACCTGTCACTCTTTCATGTGCTTCTTTGAGGATGTTTTCCTTTTCATGGTGTAGAACCACTCTTTTTTAATATGTCATCTCTCCCTCTTTGTACAATTCTCCTTCAATTAAGGTGAATGGAAATGCTTGGCTCAATCGTTTCTTTTTTTTTGTTTTTATATAACCTGCAGGAAATTCGCCAGTAGTCAAGAGGTGTGCAATTGTTTATAGTTGTTTTGGGCCTGCTTCTATGATGAATAATGAGCTCCTGGAAAGTCATCATCAATTAGTCCTTGTTCCTCTCCATTGTCAATTCTGGATAAATAATTTGGCCCATTATTCAATTTTCCGGGCTTTACAAATCTAGTGAAATTGAATTTCTGGATTAGCATTAACCATTTGCAAACTCTTCCTTGTAATACATGTCTATTTATCAAGTACTTCAATGGTTCGTGATCTGTGTAAAAGACAAATGGTGTAGCCAATAAGTAGGGGCTGAATTTCTTTAAAGCATATACCATTGACAAGGCTTCTCTTTTAGTTGTAGAGTAGTTCCACTCTGCTTTAGCCAATTTTCTACTTACAAAATCTATGGGGTGATCCATCTTATCTTGTGGTTGGGCTAATACCGCGCTTATGTTGTCCCAGAAGCATTAACATGTACGTGAAAAGGTACTTTCCAATCTGGGAATATGAAAATTGGGGCGTGTAGTATATTGTCTTTTAATGTTTTAAACACATCCGTACATGCTTTAGTCCATTCAATTTATTTATTTGTCCTCTTTTTCAATAATTCCTCTAGTGGGGCACTTATGGCCGTGTAATTCCTTATGAATTTTCTGTGGTATCCTGCATATCCTAGTAGTGTGCTGACCTTTTTTGTGTTTTGGGGGGCGGAAATGTTACTATTATAGAGGTTTTGAGTGGATCAATCAACAGTCCTTTGCAAATTATGTGTCCCGGTAACATGCCAAATGGTGTTAAGAAGATGCATTTTTTCAAGTATAGGGAGATCTGTAATATGCGACATATTTCAAACATAAGGTGTAGGGCCTGTATGTGATCTTTCAACAACCCATATACAGTCCAATCATCCTGGTATACTTCTAAAATGTCATGTATGAAATCTTTGAAAGCATTGACCATTATGCGGCTGAATACAACCAGTGCATTTTTCAGTCCAAATGGCATCATTGTGTACATGAATGATCCCCATTCTGTGGTAAATGTCATTTTTTGTTGATCTTCAAGAGCAATTCTGACTTGATGGTATCCTCAAAAACATCAATGAATCAGTATACTTCCTTTCGTGCCACATTTTCTAAGACTTCTTTTGTGAATGTGGTGGAAAATGAGTCATGTATACATGCTTTGTTCAATTCTTTATAATCAACGCATATCCTTATTTCCCCTGTTTTCTTATTTTGGACCACCATTGGGCTTATCCATTTTGCATCCTCCACTGGTTTAATGATGCCCGCGTTTAACGTTCTATTTATTTCAGTTTTCACCTTAACCTCTAGGTTTGGATTTAGTCTGTGTGGTCTTTTTTTTTTCTACAGTTTGACCTCCTTCTTTGATCTGAATTTTCATGGTTCCTATTTTGATTTTGCAAATTTCTTTAAAATCCTTGGGGAAAATGTCTTCATATTACTGAAGGAGTTTTGTAATTTTGGAGACTTCCTTCTCTTTCCAATAATCTCCTATTTTTGTGAAATTTTCTTCAATTTTCCCAATGTTTTCTTTCGTTATCTTCAAAGGTTTATATCAGTATTGATCCTTCTCAGGATTAGTCTCGATCACTATTCTTTCTCCTTCTTGAACAATGAATTTCAAATTTTGTGGTCGTTCCTCTGCATCTTCTTTTGGTTGTTTTTTGCGGAATAGTAGTGTGCCATTTCCTTTATTATCTGTGGTTTCATTACTCCACTCTTCTTCACACACTTTTTTTCTGTTTTCTTTATCTACCCGCGTGAAATGGCTGATTGCTTCCTCATTGGGCATTAATAAGAATGTTCGGATTCTTTGTACTGCTTTATAAACGTGTTAGTCAACATCCCAAAAATTAAAGGTTCGGCATAAGTCTGTTACTATTTGGTCCCATGTGCATGTCTCCGACCTCATCTCATGTTGGATATACCACATCCGTGGTAGAGGACGTAAAGTCCAAAAAAAAAATTGTATCCATTCTAATGGGGATGTTTCTCCACATATCTTCCAGTGTTTTATGCATGCATTAACGTGTTGCTGGGGGTCTCCTTCCCTCGTATACTTTGGTATTGCTGCATAATACCCTTCTCTTTTCAAGTATCTGATTTTGATCAAGACTATTAAGAAACTCTTATTATTATTCGGTTTATGTTTGTCCACCAACGAGCAGAATTTATGGTTAACTATCATTAGGGGCTTCCATTCTCACTTCTTCGTTTGGGAATACTTTGATCATTTGCTCTAAGTATTCTTCTACATCCGCGATCCCTATGAATTTGGCAATGTTTTGAGAGATGCCCCTCTGCTTAGTCGAAATATATATTTTACTCTCTTTCTTCTTCTTTGTTTTTGTTTCACAGGTCTCGATTGTTTTTTCTTTTTATTGTGCTTTTTTATTGACCGCGGAAAAATTTGTAATTTCCATATGTTCCACGGTTTCATCTTCTTCCTCCACGGAGTAATATTCTTCCTCTTTTACTTGATCCTCCTCCGCAGACCAATATGCCTCATCTTCTTTCACAGAGTGATATTTTAGGTCCTTTTTTGCTGTATCTACAGTGTGTGGCAGAATCCTCCTGACATGCAATAATTTGCAGACCCTTGTTTCTGTTTCCGGGCCTCCATAAAGCTAAGCTTCCATGTTTTGATCTGTGTCAGAGTCATTGCTTTCACTTTCTAATATCACTTCTCCTTATGAATTGGGTTCAAACTCTTTATTAAAATGGGGAACCTTATTGATGGCATATATTCCTTGTCAATCATCGAATTCATCATCTTCTATATTGTGCCATATCTCTTCTGACCATACCTCACTCGTTCCGGTTTCTAATAGGAGATGGACTAAAATGTCATCCAACTCGAGGGTAATTTCTTCCTCTTTAAAATTTAATATGCCATTACAATCTACAAACAATTCCAGTGCTAATATTGCATTGTATGTGTGGTTTTTGGCTACATTTTCCATTATATCAAAATCTACTACCTTTTTCAGTCCCATGAAGTGGGCTTCTACATTTTGTAGTACACCCATCAGGAATTTCTTTGACACATCCGCCCATCCAGTGTAATAACGTACAGGGTCCAATCATGGTCTTCCCAAGTTATCCCATGCTGTTTTGGACATAATATTCACATTTGCACCCAGATCTAGTACCACACGTGAAACCTTAGTGTCGCAAATTTCTATGTCCAAGTATATGGCAGATTTTTTCCAAGCCCTCTCGGTGCGGAATACATTTTTCTTCTTTCTATGCGTGGCTTTAATTCGTTGAACTCTATGATTCATTTCTTGTTTGTTAAAATTGACTTAATTTTTCAACCAATCCTTGTCTTATGGTTGAAATAGCTATTTCTTTAAGAGTTGTAATTTCTTCTTCTTCAGAAAATTTTGTTTTTCCTTCTCGGGATGTTGTGCTTTTTTCACTTCCTTGCTTTTTCCACGTACTCGAGAGTGGCCAAGCTACAGTCGGGACCTCTAGGGTACGTTTCCGGGATGTATCTTTATTGGATACATACTGTACCGGTACCATGGGCTATACCCCTGCCGTACCGGCTCCTTAGTAGTAGTGTCGGTTAGACAGGCTCGAGGTTTGTTGCTTGCCTTACCTAATCTTGTCAACAATATTTTAGCTTCGGCAAGGGTTGGGATTCACTCTTCAAAAGAAGGGTAAGTGACCTTCCCTCTACTAAGAAATCTTGAGACTCACCATTAGCACTATGGGTTTTCCTATGTTCTACAGGACGAAGTATACCTTCTTACCCAGACTTAGAATGTGTAAATCTATTGGTCGACTTTAGATTTAATGCTAAAAAGCCGATACGACACCCCCAGGCCTGTCGGTACGTACCGGGAGCGGCGCAGGAGTGGGAGCGGCGACGGGAGTGGCTTGGGAGCGGGCAGGGAGCGGCGAGGGGACTGTGGAAACGGACGGGTACGACACAAGCCATACCCGACCGTTTCCACAGTCCCCTCGCCGCTCCTAAGTCGCTCCCAAGTCTAAACACGTTTTATTTAATTTTTTTATTTTTTTTTTCATGTTTTAAAAGCCCAATAACATTAAAAAATTAAATATTCTTCTAATTTACACCCAAAAAGCTAACTTTAAGCAATAAAACAAAAGAACAACACAAAAACAAAACATAAAGCAAAGAAACTTACCTTTGGCTCTCCAAAATTGCACTGTGCTTGTCTAGGGTTTGAGGAGCTATTGCTAAGCTTGTAGGAGTGTGAGGAGCTGCAAAGGAGGAAGATTTGTGAAGGATTTGTGGTTTACTAAGTGAAGGTAAGTTTTTTTTTTTAATTTCTAACCTTGTTTCTTTTTTTTTTGTTTTGTTATTTAATTTTTCACACATTGCATTTTTTTTGCTTATGTTCATCATTTTTTTGCTCTTTCTATTTTTTTTTTTTAATTTTCAATGCATGCCATTGTTTTCTTTGCTTTGTCTTTTTGAACCTTGTAGGCACTTCTACAATGGCAACAATAAGTTCTGCTTCTTTTGGGCAATCTTTGGCCAGGGATTTTGACCCAAATTCACCATTATGGAGGCATGTAACAATAGTTCAACAACTTGTAGGTGGTGGTTGTTTTGAATGGAAATGCAATGATTGTGATAGAGTATTAAAAGTCTCTCACAATAGGGTGAAAAGCCACTTGTGTGCCATAACGGGTAATGGTATAAGAGTATGCAAGGGGAGGAATAATGCTGGGTTGCCAAAAGCAAAAGTTTTGGCATATATCAAAGAGCAGGAAGATGCATAGGCAAATGTGGCTTTGAGAGCGGGTCATCCATTGGCCAAAAGAGGAGGTTCATCTCATTCAAGTGAGGCCTTTTGTTGCCCCATCACCTAGTGGATCCCCAATTGTGGCCATGCCACATCCATTTGTGGCTCCTACCTCTGTAGATGAGGATGCTTCCTTTGCACGAAAGAAAATAAAGACAAGAGGTCCATTGAAAAAGGTCTTTTCAAAATGAGAGCAGGGAAATTGCAGATGAACACATTACAAGGTGTGTATATGCTAATGGGCTTTCTTTTAATGTTGTGATATCACCTTATTGGCATGAGATGGTGAAAACCATTAATGAGGCACCAAAAGGGTATAAATCACCAAGATATAAATCACCAAAATATGAGAAGATCTGCACCACCCTTTTGGATAAACAAAAACAAATGTGGAAACCTCCTTGCAACCAATTAGGGACTCATGGGCCAAAATAGGTGTCCATCGTTTTTGATGGATGGAAAGATGTAAGAAACCGCCCTTTAATCAATGTGATTGCAGTATACCCTAAGGGGGCAATGTTTATGAAAGCGGTTGATTGTGAGGGGCAAGTGAAGAATGCCTAATTCATAGGCAACATCCTCTTTGAGTCCATTGAAACAGTGGGGCCTCAAAATGTTGTCCAAGTCATAACGGACAACGCCAAAAATTGCAAAGTTGCGGGGATGCTAGTTGAGGCATGGTATGGGCATATTTTTTGGACACCATGTGTCGTGCATTCATTGAATTTAATGCTAAAGAAGATGGCAAGCAAAATAGAGTGGATCCAACAAGTGTATGCAGAAGCTGAAGAGATCCAAATGTTTGTCACCGACCACCACATGTCACAGGGCATTTTTTAGATCATTCTTGCAGTTGGAGCTACTAAAGGTAAGGAAAAGGTTTCTTTCTTCTTTTTTTAATTTAAAATTTAAATATAAGTTTTTTAGTAATCTTTTAATTTTCAATTTTATTTTTAATTTTTGTTCCTCATTCTTATTAGGTAGTTGAGACTCAGTTTGCATCACGCACAATAGTCTTGCTATGACTTGTGAAGGTGCGAGAGGCACTCATGAGGATGGTAACCTCCAATATTTGGTCTGTATGTAGGCAATCAAACACTCAATGGGCTCAAAAAGTGAAGAACATGCTCTTAGAGGACTCTTGTGTGGATAGAGTGGCTTATCTGTTGATTTTTACGGAGCCCATTATGAGCATGATCCGGTTTACTGACAAGGATCAGCCATGTCTAAGAGAGATATATGACGGCATCGACTCAATGATTGAGAAGATAAAAGTCGTCATAAATGCAAAAGAACAAGATCCCAAAGAAATATTTTTTGAACAAGTGAAGACAATCCTCATTAAGTGGTGGAACAAAATGACCACCCCATTACACCTACTAGCTTTTGCATTGACTCTCTAGATTTTATAGCACAGAGATCCTTTCCTTTCCAGAGAGGGTAGCACCATACAGGGATGCGGAAGTCAGTGAGGGATATATGGCGGCATTGGCTAGGCTATTCCTTGATCCTGAGGCCCAAGACCAGGTTATGGTAGAGTTTGGCAATTTCATAGCAGAAACGGGTCATAGCCTTATCGCTCTTCAAAGCAAATACAAGATGGATGCTCATATGTGGTGGTACTTCCATGGTCATGCATCGGTTTACTTGCAGCCTCTTGCAATCAAGGTCTTGGCACAGGTAAGTTTTTAATTTTTTTATTCTCTTTTCTTTTAGTTTTTTAAATTTAAGTTTGAGTGTTTAAGTTTGAAGTTGAACTTTGCATTGACTTTGAAGTTTGGGTTGCCTTAACAGGTTGCAAGTTCATCTTCCTCTGAGTGCAACTGGAGTACATATAGTTTCATCCACTCATAGAAGCGCAACAGGTTGGGGGCTAAAAGGGCTGAAGATTTGGTATACGTACATTCCAACTTGCGCCTTTTATCCCACAAGAAGCCGGAGTACAATGAAGGGTCAACAAGACATTGGGACATTGATCTAGAGATAGTTGACTTGGATGCTTCCATTTCCCACCATGGAGCATATGATGACGAGGGGAGTTCTGTGGCACCACGAGACCTACATGCACAAGGGGGTACAACTGGTACAGTGGCCCTAGTGTGAGTGGTTCGAGCTTATGTGGTTTTAATGAACCACATAATGATGATGATGTAGTTGATCTCAATCCTCTTGATGAAGAGGAATATGATGAATATTGACAATGAAAGATAGATTAAACTTTGAATATTGATCTATGATTGAAATTAATATATCATGAGATTCATGACATTCACATTATGTTTGATTTAAGTATTTTTTTTTAACTTTTAAGCTTTTAAGTTTCTAAGTTTTATCGGTATCCTAGCTTGTTTGTTGTGGTTATTCACTTATTTAGATTATAACTTGTCTTTTATCTTGTCTTTCATATGCATAATATGTGATTAATAATTAAATTCCTATTTAGAAAGTTGAAATTTATATATTTTTTAATTTTTATATAGTTTTTGTACTGTTGTATCCTATGCCGTATCCGGGGTCAAAACAAAAAATTGCCGTTTCCGCGTATCGGATACTCCATACCCGCTCCCGTATCCAAAACGTATTGGCTACTTAGATTTAATGCCCTTCTTCTAACATTGATTTTTTTGTCTAGTGTTTTGGCACAGACACACGGGGCTTAAAAACCCTTCAATTTTAATATAAAAAAGGAATTTAATAGGATACGGGCTACCTACCTCCATACGATGCTCGGAAACATTTACAAACATGAAAGAAAACACATTCTAAGTTGTGAATATTAAGAGTAAAAGGAAAGAAAATGCTTAAAATAGATGGATTCTAAGTTGTTTGCAAAGACATGTCTGATAAAAAAATTGTTATTCTTGCACAAATAAATTGCTCAAAACAAAAATGGCAATAGTCTTGAATTGTGATGGACAAAGCAAATATTTGGATAACAAAACAAGATTGTTAATTTTACCTTTTTGAATAGCATGGATCCAAACAAAAACTTAAATCAAACAAACCAAGTCAAGTTTTAAAACCATCTATGGAAATAATAATAGCTCAGATGCACAAACCCTGATCAAAACCTTATTAAGCTTGTAATGAAATGAAAGACAACACGGTACTAGCATACCAAAAGCCCAAATTCATACTAAACTATAGCATCATATCAATATCATAGTTATAGAGAAATAACTGTATTGAAATTCAAGTTCTTGCAGTATCTCCTTCCAAGATTTAAAAAAAAAAAGAGTTTGTACCTCTCTCTCTCTATATATATATTCCCTAAAGGATATTAAAATCCTTTTATAATCGAAGAGGGATGTCAACATTCCCCTTTCAAAAGCAATATGAAATGAATGGTACAAGTGATCGTTCGTTTTCTCTAGAGAAGACAAAAGCACAGTTTACTCCAACATTTGAGGGTCTTGCAAAACACTGCGTAGTCATTGAAGGTTGCTTACATAAGAAGGCAAATGACGAGATATGCTGCTTCTTCACATCTCCAGCCTTGGAACCATTCTGATCCGCTTCTTTCTTCTCACAGTGGGCTTGTAGCCAATGTAATTCTCTCCCCTCTTTCCAACATCCAACTTAGAGCTGTTTGGATACATTACCCTTTGTATATACTTGAGGTCTCGGTGGGGGTCAAATCAATCAAGTACTCTTCCTTATACCACCCATTCCTGGGACTGCGCTGTTGTAGGTGGTGATCGTACTCCTCTCTCGTGACCAAGGAATAGTGGCTCTCTCGAGCATTGAATAAGGTGGACATGTGTCCTTCCTCTTCCACGGGTTTTTCTTCGTAGTTTAGATACGATGTTTGTGTTCCCAGGTTCACCAAGATGTGCATAAATAGAAAATAACGGTCGATTCATGTCTTATCAGTAGGAAAGGTTTTAAGAGACTCTTAACTTACCATGGAGTTGTATGTTGATCTTCCCTTGAAATATGTAACCCAATTTTTTACCATTGAAATGCCACACTCTATTACTGAAAGGGTTGTCATATAGAATCACGGGACTCGCAAAAATTGCATCCTACCTACCTGCCAAATTAGGGGCTGTCTGTGGATACTCACTCCTTACTCAAATCGGATGGCATTGATGAATCTTGATATCTTAAAGTACATTTTGAATGACCATTGGAAGTTAATTTGAATCTTGTTTTCCCCAAAATCCTCTGTGTGTGATGCCAACTATAAGGCATTTATAGTGATTTACCCTTTTTTTTTGTGCGGTTTTTGTCATTTTTGCATTGTACGACAATCCTTGAGTTGCAAATTTTATCTCAGTCTTGCGAAACAGTTTTCCTCCTTGCGAAGCTTTTTTGCTCTTTACGCAGTTGATGCGAGTCATTCTTTACTTGTGCCCCCTTTTCTTTCAACACGAAGCCTATCATTTGTTGCAAAGCTTCTCTCTTCTTTGCAAAGGTCTGCATTGGAAAGCCTTTGGTTTTGCGAAGCTCTCAGTTTCCTTCACTTCTTCTGCAGCAATTCTCTCTCTGTCTCTCTCTCTCTCTCCACCCTTAAATACTTAGCACTTAGAATCTGCCACAAAAGCGCAATGTGATATCTACATTCTTAAGAAAGAAACTCAGGAAGTAGAAGAAATCAAAAGAAAAGACACTTGAGAAGAGCAAGCATGAGGAAATAACATGAGAAATTAAAACTTAGGGCCTTCATAGGTGGAAAAAAAACAGAAAGAAGGAAACTTGAACTGTACGTCGATTAAGATTGAGAATGAGCACAAACAAGAGAAACTTGAATGTAAAAGAATAACTAGAAATTGCCTCGAGAGATCATCACTTTTGCTAATTCATTCTTTCGTTATCGTGGCCCTGAATATGCAAAATTTGGGTGTATTGGTGAAAACAACGATCTTATGATTGCTATACTACTGAGAGGCTGCAACAAGACTGGTGTCACATTGTGTCAATGTTCTTGGGGTACAGATGAGCTGCATCCTCAGAGAACTGATTGTTTGCAGGGACTGTGTGATTTGAGTTTGAGTTTGATGAGGTGTTTCTGAATGGTAGATACAAATCTGCATATGCGGAAGTGTGGAGCTGCTAGCCCATTGCTGCTGTCTCTTTTTGCTAGCTTTAGTACATTCATTGTCCTGTAGCATTTCACAATCTATAATGATAAACATAGGGCTTTGTTTGAATTTGTTTTAGATTGATTCTTGGTTGTCTGCATCCTAGGTAGCCGGTACGTACCCTGCAGGGCATGGGTATGGGTACGGTACGTACCTGGTACACAATATGGGTATGGTACGCCGGGGTATGCCCAAGGTACGTTCAGCAGTACCCGGGTAGGAAGTACCTAGATGTACCCGGATACTGCTGGACGTACCCTGGCCGTACCCACAGCATACCCAGCAGTACCCACAGTAAAAACAACAATTTTTTAATTTTAATTTTTTTTTGGGGTCAATAAACGTCAATAGATGGGATTATGTAAATGATTCAACTGTGGTAAAACAAGGGCATTCACAGAAGTACCTAAAACAATGGCTGAAACTGCAACAGTTGAGATGAGTTTGGGTAATGTAGGATCAAAAAATGCAGTGGCAGCATCTCCACTAGCAAGTAAGACTAATGCAGAAATAATAAGAGAAACTCCAAAGGAATCTGAACTGCCAGATTTGAAGGGAGCTGGTAATAGCCGGAATTCCAGTCCAGTTATGTGATTTCTTATTATTTATGATTATAATTGGACATTGTAACGTTTGGAGTTTGACCAATGTACTTGTTCGAAGTTCGATCAATGAATATCACGACAAAATACATTGAATTATTAATATGTTATTTGGCTATTTCACTTAATTAATAATTTGTTTACTGTATTCATGTATAAGGATGTTTTTTGCTTATTTGGCTATATTTTTAATATTTAATATATATTGTACGGTCGTACCCAGGCCCCCCAAAAAAATTGCCATACCAGCGTACTGGATCCCCGTATCCATACCCGTACTGTACCCCATACCGGCTACCTAGTCTGCATTTCATCATGTTGCAAATAAAAATTCTGTGTTGCTGATTATTGTTAATGTCATCTATGGAGATTTATGCTGTAGAAGCCCCTGCTATCAGTTCTTTTGGAATCACGGGTGTAGCCTTGATGAATTATTGAAGTCATGCATATTTTTTTTGGGATGTTTTTTAAGGATATTTTCCCATGTCTAGGTTAAATGAAGAAGATTCAAAGCAGACATTCTTTGTAAAACTGAAAAACTCTGATTTCTTTCGCACTTTTGTTCCATGGAAGTTTTCTGGCTATTTCTGTAAAATCCTATAGGAACTATTTTATAATATTATGGCTTACATATCTATTATATAATGCCTTGTCAAATAAAAGGTTTGTGGATTCTGATTACCATTTTTTACAATGGAGACCTTGAAAATTTGAAATATATTTTAATTTTTAACTGTACAAGAAATAGTTGCAGAAATAATGTTTCCTTTCAGGATATGCGTTATTTGAATTCTTAGTAATTTTTGGCATCTTCATTCATATAAAATTTTCAAGGCAGTTATGATTGCTGCATTCTGTCATGATTTTTTTTTTCATTCTACTGGTTTTTAGGCATTGCATTGATATTTTATGGCATGCATCATCAACACAAAAGGAATGGCCTTAATAAAAAAGCAATCTCTACAGAAAAGTTTCCTTGGAATACAAGAACCTGTGCTAATTGAATGGTTCCTTGGTTTCCACATTAGAATCTTGCTTCTGCACTTCAGGTCACGAGGAAGGTTAAGAATACAGCTTACAAAAATTCCGTGAGAGGGCCCCTAAAGATAATATTTGTGGATGGTTATGGAAGGCTGATATGATGGTCATGGGCAGTTCTTGTTGGAAAAGGCCCTTAATTGGTTTTCTTATGTCTTCCAATCTTATGCAGGTGCGAAGGGGATTCCTACCTAAAGTGTTTAGTCCTCCCAAGTTTCCAGAGAAGATCCTTTTCTGTGGTTGGCGTCGTGACATCGATGATATGATCATGGTAAGATGGCTGGGTTCTATCTTGCAAATTATAATAACTAAATTGATTACAATAATTGGAGAGCATTTATATGCTCAATCTATTTAAAAGGTGGATTTGTTAATTACTATATTATCCCCAAATCTAATTTGTCCTCTAATCCTTATGGCTCTTTTCCCTCCATATCCCACAAAACAGATCTTCTTACCTTGTTCTCATCATGCTACTGGAAAGCATTTTGTTCCTAATAACTAGTAGGTAGTCGCCACAGTTCTTTGTTGCCATTTAATCTTTTTGTCAAAATTTATTGAAACGAATGGCTATTTTTTTTCTGTTACAGGTGCTAGAGGCACTTTTAGCCCCTGGCTCAGAGTTGTGGATGTTTAATGAGGTGCCAGAAAAGGATAGAGAGAAGAAGTTAATTGATGGTGGCCTTGATCTAAGCGGGCTAGAAAATATTTCACTCATTCATCGGGAGGGGAATGCTGTTATCCGCCGTCACCTTGAGAGCCTTCCTTTAGAGACCTTTGATTCAGTAAGCACCTTGGATAAATATAGATTTTGGACTGGGGAAATCTTTTACTGTGTTTTTCTATTGTATTTCTTAAGTCATATTTCAAGGCTTCGTAATGAGCTAGATAATATTCTATATGCTGTGGAAAGGTTGTAAATGTACTCCATTGAGTAATAAATTTATTGTCTATTGATGTCTAATGCATCAGGGACTACGGATGTTCTTAGGACAATTCTAGACATTATGTATTGTACTGATCACCCTACTTAGACTGTTAATGCTTTCTGTATTAAGAATGTAAGGTTTTACTCTTGCTAAGGAACCATTAAACGCGATGTATTGTGGATCCGATGACACCCTTCTTTGCCAAATTTCATGTCTCCTCTATTTTCCCATCCTTGGTTGCACATTTGACTTAAACTTCTTGGGCGTATTTATCTAGGAAGCTCATGAAAAGTTAACTTAACTAAAGAGTTAGTCATATCCTATATTTTTGTTACCCGTCACTGCTAACATAAAGACTCAAATGATCTGTTTATCAGGGGAAGAGTCAATAGTGGACTTTAAATCAACTTAGATCTAGTGTGTTAGATCTACTCTTGTGATTTTACGTTCTTCGTGCACTATTTTACAATGTATTTTTGAACTTTATTGCGGTTAAATGCCTAGGTACTATTCAATAGGAATAAATTTGTGAACACTTTTACAAAAGCAAATACTGAAAAAGAACTATTGTCCTTCTCACAGATTTTCATGAACATGACTTTAACTATTTATAAATGTTTTGGAAGAGTTATATATGGGTTATATTTATAGAAATTAACTTCCTTCTTGTTCTAAGAGTTGTCAGGTGTTCTTGCATGGTTTTGGTTAAGCACACTTGATCTTCTCTCCATAATGTTTTTGGTGTTGTGATTGCTGCGAAATTTGTTTGACCCTTTTGGTGTTGACAACCTTTCCAACACGAATTCATACCTTGGTGCTATATCTTGGCTTTGAAGCCAACTTCTTGATGATAACTTGGTGTTGAACCAAACTTGCTTTAATATTTGGAATATTTTGAAGTCTCAAGTACTTGGAATTTTTTCAATTTCTAATCTTTACAAATCACACCTCCCCTTTTGGGTAGTGTTGGTTTCTCAACTTGATTCATTAGGGATTTAATCATTGTCGTCAATTGGCACCAACTTTTTTCTGGAAGTTTTTGGCACTTATGTCGAATATCACTTTGAAATATATGGAAAATTCACCCTTCCAATTTGTTACTGCTTAATTTTGTTAGTCTAGAACGAGTTATTTTGATCTGTGCAAAATAGGTGCCATTCTGTCTAAATCATCCAAATTAAAGGGTCAGACAATTTCAGATTGTTTGCATTTACTAGTGAGTGAATCCCTTAGTATTCAGATGGATAAAGCTTACAAACATTCTTGCCAACTTATATGACCTTTAATGGACCATGTCTGGTCAGTCTAATTTTTTGATCTTCGCCCTTGAATTGAATGGATCTGAAATTCATGGTCTACTTGAAGTTGGTTATGACGAGCTTTATACTTTGTCCAAGCCTTTGCTAAGTGGTCTCTCACTTTGGTATGGATATACTGGATTTTCTCCAGGAACCTTTCACCCTTTTCCCCTGTAGTGCTCTGTTTAAAATCTATTGCCCACCTTTCTTGAATGCTAAATGAAACAGAGCTTGGAGGAAAAAGCCTGCAAAAGTCTCAAATGGTGATTGTTATATTGAACCACCTTTGGCACTGTTCTAGATATGACAAGTTTTAATCCCGCACCCTTTGCTGCTTATGATTGTATCACTTCAACAGCTGAACTAGTGTTTGTTTTACCACTTTGTCTACTCTTTGATCTGTGGGTGTAATGCAATTTGATTGTTTCAGTTTGGTGTCTGCCAATCTCCACAAGATGTTCCCACCTGATCAGGTAAAATAGTAATACAGTTCGAAATTTCTGAATCCGGCAGTCCAAAACGCACTCACACACGATGAGTAGTTTGGCAGCCTCCTGCCCACTGCCTATCATCTTGCAGAATACAAACACTGCTATTTTGACAAACCTGGTGACTACAATGAATATATAGTCATTCCACCTAGTCATTGGAAAACTACCTGGGAAGTCCTTTGGCCTACACTCCCACGGTCTGCTTAGTATTGGCAACAGTATATGCAAGTCCAGACTTTGAGTCAAATGGCTACTCATGTTGCACAACATGCAACCTCAGTCGAAACATTGAACATCACTGTGCATTTTCGACTGGTAGACTTATCTTTGCAGATGGTGAATCATCTTTTCAACGCCAAATTGTGCCACCACCTCAAGCATTATGCAATGCTTCTCAACTTTGAATGGCAGTCCATCTTGTACCATGCAGTCAAAAAGGTTGTTTTGATTTGAATTTAAGTTTTTTCTCAGCTGTAAATAAGAGGAGATTATTATTCCGTGCCATGACACAATAAATACATAAGGTATGAATGTTTGTGATTTATAACCATAAAGTACAGGAGACATTTAGTTAGTTATAGAGTCCTATGAGTCTCTTTTGATTTCTACATTCCAAATTGCATTGGTGGTCCTTCATGTTCCTTTTTATGTATATCTGTTTATGTACTAGTATTATAGAAGTGCGAGAAAGCTTTTTCCCTTTGCTTGTCCTCGAAAGAAGTCGATCTTTTTGCAGTAATTTTATTTCCTTCTGTATCATAGCTAATGTGTTTTTGTTTTAGTTTTTCTCTTTGAAGTTAAGCACTTTATGAATATCAAAAAGAAAACCCATGCAAGCATTGCAGTTGTTACGAAACTACTTGGGTGGAACATGGCCACATGAATGGAGGATTTGGATACGGACATTCTCTACCATCTTTGAGAGACGTTTCTAGTGAACAATAAAATGAATATTTAGATGTCTGCCAAAAAGCATAGGATGTATACAATATGCTTTGAGACTGGTTTCAGACTCTTAGGGATGACAATAAGATTTAGAGCCATACCAATCTCATGTAAACATATATGGACAAAAATATCATAATTACCATATACACATTTAATTAAGTCATTAATGTTCCTTGTAATCTATAAATTTATTAAATTACACCCTCATGACTTAATCTTCCTTGTAAACGGTAATGTGTTAAGGGTGTATATGGAAAACATTAATCTCTTATTTATAGATTATTTCCTGATAATCTAGAAACAGTATTATGTTGTACGTCGCAACGTTGCACATGGATTGTTAATTTATAAATTATATATATTTTTTTATTCATATTGAAGCACTATCATATTAATTAGATATATAACATGTCCTGCCCTTTTCAAAAGCATTTCCCTGAAGGATTGTTAGAACTCTATTATAGTTTTGATTATAAAGAAGCTAGAATTCTGCAAATATTCTTATTGAGTTTGAATGAAAACCTCATCTTCTCTTTATTTTGTCAAGACAAGAAGGTAGGGGCAGAGCCTATTTTGTGTTATCGTCTAGCATTGTAAGTGATTCTGAAAAATTTATCTCACCTGCTCATTCTAAAAAATACTAAGGAATTTAAGTAATCTACCAAAAGGATGAGTATGCTATATATATATATCCTTAATGATAGGGTGTACATGGATGTCTGAAAAGAATAGACCTGCATAGACAAATTACCCTTATGACATTTCCTTGGCAATGTAATTCTATTGTTGATGATTATATTGATTGTCAGGTTAGGTTGTCAAAACATGGGTAATTTAAATCATTAGACCAATGAAATGATGTTAAACTATTGGACCAAGCCTCTTTTGGAAGTGGAATAATGGGGAGGTTTTCTACAACTAGGTGACAAAAGACTTGTATAATCAAGGTATAATTCTGCTTTTGCTTCATGTTTGAATAAGTTGTGGGTATGAGAGATCTTGAAGTGTGATCAAAAAGCCATTGCCAAAGTCCTATATCACAAAGTTGGCCTCATTTTTTTGGTACGCATTCCAAATTCGCTGATTTTTATTCAGCCACAGAAAAATCGCTCGATTTGTTTGGTCTGCACTTTTTGCAGGATCTATATCGTGCCTACATGCAGTTTTTCGAATTGTTTTAAGGGGGACAGTCATGTGGCTGAGATCTTGTCGCTGAAGGTGCCCTCACAGTGGATTTCAACTTCCAAGAGCCCTGTTGAAGCGAGTTCTTTCTCTTTCTGGCTGGCTTTCTCTTTGCTACATAGCCAATCAGAATACTCTCTTGTGTTAATTTATTAACTACGGTAAGCTTCCACAGAGTTTCCTGAATGTAACACCACATTATTTGTCAGTATACAAAAAGTCAATAGAGATTGAGACTGATTAGATTAAAGCCTTGTCAATAAAGGTGGAGAAGAATTGAAGAAAAATAGTTGGACAAAGTAAAGGCTTCGTGACGGTTCCAGTTAATGTCCGTGTCGTTTTATTTGTCCACAGATGTTCTATGCTTGCTGTGAATGTCTTTATTTATTTGTTGTTTGTTCTTTTATATTTGTTATTATTTGGCGTGAATGTTTTATTTCTTTATTATTATTATTATTATTTGTTTTTTTATTATTTTAATTATCTTTTAAAATGATTTTTTAAAAATATTTTTCTTTCTTTTGTCTACTAGTTGTCTTAATTTTTTTGCGTTTAATTTTAATTACATTTTTCTGTTTTATTTTTATTATTTAATTAATATTTTTATATTTATTAATATTTTATCTATTGGAGTCTTCATAAAAGAACAGGAGTCTTCCGAGGGTAAGCATTCCAAGAACACTGAGGAGGCTATCCACAGTCTTCATAATCTTAAAATGGCTTAGAGGGATCTTTTCTCGGCCCAGGAATCGACTGTTAAAACCCATGCTTTTATGAGAGAGTTTGAAAACTGCAAACTGAATACTGATATCAATAGGCACAAAATTAGCTTGATCTCCATGGACCTTAAGGAGCTGTCTGACAAAGTGGATAAAATGTCTTCCCTTATCCTCAGCGAAAGCCTCAAAAATGCCAATGCCAGAAGCATGGAAATGGAAAGTGAGTTGTTGAAAATGAAAGGTATTATTATGCAAATCAGGGATGCACATATCCTAAATGTGAAAAGTACTATTTACCATCTTAAACTGCTGGCCGAAATGATCCAGTCCATGGAGTTGGCAAAAGAAAAGGAAAAGGAAGGTACAGGGCCGAAGGTGGTGATTCAAGAACCAAATTACAAGTACTGGAAGGAGACAATAGCAACACTGGTCAATGAATGGAATGGCTGTATGGAGACGGTGGAAGAACTGGTCAAAGAATAATGATATTCAAAGGTTTTTAATTTGCTGTTAGTTTATCCCTATGCTGTTAGTATAAACCTTTGGACTGTTATATATTGTAATTCCTATCTTACGGATATCTTAGACTGTAGTCTTTGTTTTTTGAACTTTTGGAACATGAATGGCCTTTAAAGGTAAATCCATTGGCCAATATGTAAGGTTGCTGCAACTCTTTGTAATGGGGTAGGGTCCCCTCAACCCTAACTTTTACCACTAATCAATTTTTTTTTTTTTTTTTATCTATTGGCTGAACTTAATGGCAATACTTGTTTTCAAACTTTATCCATTGGCAAACTCAAACCAATTTTTATCCTCATCAAACTCGAACCTTGTGACTTAGTGTTAAACCATTTGGAAAACAAGGGCCTCTTTTAAACACAATTATATTTGGATGTCTACTCCTTCATTGAGGATTGATAGTCAAATCGAGGTTAGTCAATGTTGGTATTTCAGATTTTTCTTCCATTTTATGTGGGAGAGAGGAGTTGGTTTCTCATGTCTTTTGGAGATTTTTTGTAGCAAGCAATTTTCGGTCATGGCTTCAGGTTGAATTAAAGTTTCTTTTTATTGCTTCTCTCTCTTGGCAAGGGAGTCTTCTAGGGGATCTGTGGATGATTAGGAACAGCTTTAATTAAAGTTTACGACAGACAATTTACTTATCTGCTATCAACTTCTTGTGAAAGGAAAGATGTAAAGCAGCTTTTGAGGAGGATGCTTTCTTGCTTAGCCTAGGCAGTTTGAGACATTTAAAAGAAAGAATTGGCTTGCCGCATAAGGTTAAGTGGTTCCATAAAGATGTTGATTCCTTGCACATAGGGGCACAGGATCAGGTGATTGCTTTCCTTTCTTTGTGGGGAGATATTTTCCTGGTAAGGATATTGCTCAGCTGATGTAACCTTCCTGTTCATTGACATAATATACGATGTTTTTCCAAACAAAAAAGAAAAATCTTTTGGTACTAGAATCAATAACTGTACTTTTCCGTTCTTTATTTTAAATTGGACCTTCACGGTGCTATAATGACCTAATTCGTTATGACTTCCAAGAACAAATTCATAAATTGCTTTTCATATTTCCGGAAGCACTCTTGATCAGATTTTATGTGGTTTCTGCTTCTGTTTCCTCTTTTGGCTATTTTGTCATTTTATAGGCAACTTAAAAAAGGAGGGGCATGAAGTGACTGATCACTTGTGATAAATTGTAAATTGACGGCACAAACAATGAAGCAGGGAATTTATAACGGCACTTTTTAAGTGAGAGGACAAAAGTTGGCTGCGGTTTATGCAAACTGAAGAAAAAATATTTCTATGCAGCATGCACATTGCAAGCTGTATAATGTGATGCACTAAAAAAGATCATAAACAATTGAAGTATTGCGTTTAACTCTAAGAAGACAGGTAGAAGACAAGTAGTAGACAGTTGTGGCAATATTTCAAGTGGATGCATTTACATTGTAATGTTTTTGCCCTTTTGAGGTATAATATAATTAAAGTTTAATGTCCCTTCTAGGGCATCAAACAAAAAACAAGGGTTTGGACTTAAACCCCAATCACAACTTGTGATTTTTATTACAACCACCTGTCAATCACTTCAAACATTAGGGAACAAACTGAAACTGCCATTTGCAACCAAGAGCGATTTGAATATTTATGACAGCAAAGGAATTCATATGACAGCCAACAATATCACCACTTAGCCCTAGCAATGGATCTGATTTTCTATTTCCTAGGGCAGTGAATTGTATGAGCTTTTCAAGACAATATTCTCATGTAATATATACTGAAAATCAATATAGAAATATCCCAAACACTTCATAAGTTCAGCAAGATGAAATCTGGAGTAAATATATATTTTATACTTTTAATTCAAGCTCAAACACAGCTGAAACTTCAAAAATTCATAACTCCATCAATACTTGGAGTTTCAACACAAACAAATGCTCAAAATGATCTCGGAGAGACCAGCTATCAAATAAAAGTGAAATCACAATTTTCCAACAACGGAAACCACTCCAAAAGTGATCTTGAACTTCCTAGGTGAGTAGATCAAGTGGAGGAGAACTTCCGAAGTGAGGAGATCAAGTGGAAGAAGGGTGTCAACACCCTTGAAAGTGCCCTAGTTGGAGTAGAAGTGCCGTATGCATGAATAAACACCTTGTTCCAGAAATTTGCCAATGAAGTCCACTTGTGACTCCTAAATGAAGCCACCAATGCACACAAGAGGGTTTCTGTCCCCAAGTGTGATCCTATTCAAGATTTGCGTTCTCAATAGGTGGCCAAGGAAGGGGTTTCAAACTTCAATGGCAAGAAGAGAAGCTACACTAGCTCCAAATCCAAGTGTCAAATGATGAATAGTAATGATATGCTCCTCCACCATTTGAACCTCCTTAAGTACCCCTCTTTGGCGCCAAGGATGAATTAGAGGACTAATTCCCATGGCCGACCTCTTAATGAAGGGGAAGTGTACTTTTAATCTTCACATGGTCCTCCAAGAAGACCGATCTCATGTGGAGAAGATAGAAATTCCTTTGCGCTTTGACATTCACCCATTACCTAGTCGAATCACTCCAAGCCATAGTTAGTAATTAAATAAATAAGGAAAATACAATCATTTACAATTATGGCAATGTTCACCTCCCTTGCTTTCCTTCCTCGAAGCCCATGGAAGGTGGAATGTGCCCAAGGCCTTCATAGCGAATAGCTTGGAAAAGGGGACATTACAATCCTCCCTTCCCAAATTTGCTTGCCCACAAGCAATTGCAAACTCATATGCACACGTATTATCATATCAAGGTGGAGGGACATGTTGTAGTGCTCCCATAATTTGGATCTTGTGCCTATTAAATGAAGGAACTTCAACCCAAACAAATTCATACCTCTCCTGCCCCTTTCTTCATTGAAGTATTCTTTTTGGGCTTTTAGTGACTCTAGTGGTGTTTGACGGATGTAAGGTTTGGGCTAGCAGCATTTCAAACTCAAGATGGAAACAATTTGAGAGAATTCAAAAAAGCATGATTACTAGCAAGCTCAAATTAAAGATCTCGGCCCATATGAGATTCTTCTAGTTGAAACGGGGGCTGTACCTCTAGAAGCTATTGTTATGGTTCGCCTCATAACATATTTAAAACAGATCGAGCAAATGGAAAGTAGTAGCTGGCCAAAGGTTGTCCTCAATGAGTTTTTGGAGAAAAGAAAGAAGTCATGGATGAATCAAAACAACAAATGGCTTAAAAAATGGAACATTTACTTGAATGCTTATCCAAATAATAGTAAAGAGATAAAAAAATTTGTTATAGAAAAATTCCACATAGTTATGTGGGGAAAGTTGTTAGGGAGAAAGAAGTATTATTTGGAGGAATTTAACTCCACATGTGATCAGCAATAAACGGCTTTTATAGGGGCTGATATTTCGTGGAAAGCAAAGATCTTCATAGGTCAATTGAGAACTAATTCACATTGTCTTTGGTGTGAAACAGGAAGATGGAAAAGACTTAAAGAGGCATGGGAAGAGAGAATCTATGTCTTTTGCATGTTTGGTGCAGTGGAATCAGAGAAACATTTCATGTTGGAATGTAATGCTTATAACGACATTAGGGCCCAATTTTTTAGCACGGTGGCTAATACTTTCTTTCAAGATATTTTCAGCGAGAATATGGTTGAAAGAACAAGGGAGTTGATCATCAAACTCACCAACAAGAGATCTGAATGCCAGAAAGATCTTTAGCAAGATCTGTTGTCCCATAGGCTGTCTTTGGTAGCCTCGTGGACGTTATAATATCTTCTTCTTCTTCTTCTTCATCTTCCACTTCAAAAACAACAGTGACATCTCCTTCCTTTGCACACTCAGTTGTACCAAAATCCGTGCGAACTGCTGTGGTTTCCATCATAAAGGAATAAATGGATGAATAATAAGTTTGACCAACTATCTCTCTTATTACATAATGCAAATGAGATTGTGGAGGGGTTGGAAACAATTCACCACAGCCATAAATCGCATGGAACCTTATCCAAATCGGGGCTATCAAATCTGATTTGTTTGTTTCTTTCAGCTGTAACCTTCTTCCCACATCAACCCATGATGGAATTCCCTTCGAAAATATAAGTTCAGAGTTGTTCATGACTGCTAATGAGAGTTCCAAATATGATTTTTGCATGTTCAGCCATATGAAAATGGCATAACTACCAAACTGAAATCTTATGGAAAAAACCCAACTGTCAACCTTAGAACTGTCCAAGGAGAGTACTATCCATCCAAAATATGAATTCAGAAAAAATATCTTACCATGGCTTAAGTATTGTATTTTCCCATGCAAAATTGAGATGGTGGTAGTTGGAGACCATTTTGCACCTGATGTAAACACTTCATCCCTCATTGTGGGTGAGAAATGCTTTTTCCTTGTGGTTACCAATTCTGTTATAGCTGCCATAAGGATGTAGGTGACAACAATCCTCAAGTTTGTAACAGCACTCTTCAAAAGATCTCCTGGATCCCAAACTTCTATGTACAAGCAATTTGGAATTTGCAAGGAAGAATCTATGTGCCCTTTGTCCCTTAACATGTTCTTCCTCTTATCAAATTGATCATGCTGCCCTCCATGATACAAATATGGGAGCGACACAGGAGGAATCAATAAATCTAGAATATGATGGTCATGTCTATGGCTACCAATAAAGAGTTCACTTCTTAGGGTTGAAGTAGAATCCTCTTCCCATTTGGTACCCTTCATCTTCACAAAGTTATTAGGATATTCCTTATGACGATCAAAATATTGCAAAGACATAGCATAAAGGTGATGTAGCAAATCCTTGCTAAGAAGATGATGAAATTGCGTACCATAGGTTGCTGTCATGAAATTTCCAGCAAGCTGAAGATTAACATGAGCATCAAGAGAGGCCCTCATTCCATGGGCATGCCTCCCAACAAGGTCACCCGGAATTTTAGCTCCATTAACCCTGTGCAATTCTGTTTTTTTTCCATTCTTAGCACCACGATGATCACCCATTTACCGTGATTTACTATGGAGTATCAAACTTGCCCCATGGTCATCCTTTTCAACAAATTGCCCATGACTGCAAATCTAAAATGACATAATAGAAAGCAACAAATTTGAGTTACCTTTGGTTGTCTTTATAGTGTTCTCATCTTTCTTTGCCTTATGAGAATTTGCTGGGGCATCCTGGTTTTGTTCATACATGTAGGGAACAACATCATGACTCTTACCAGAATCATGAACATCATCAATTTGCTTTTCATTGCTTGCTGTTCGGAAACTCCTAATGAGCTGATCATCCTCCTTATCGTTTGGGCAATTGAGCTTTAACCATCAACCTTTCTTCACCTTCTTGTAAATTGGATTTTGCTTCCTTTTTGGGCTCATGTTCCACAAGGGCTCACCCTTATGAAGAATGATAAGTACTTCTAGGGCTTCCATGGGCTGCTCCCTATCCATGTCTGACAACTTCAAGTGTTCTTCTCCTTCTTTGATCATAATGGAGGGATTCTTTCCCTCTAGAATTGGAACATGTTTCCAATTTCCCTTGGGTATAACTCAGGGTTTAGACCTTGGTCCAATTCCATCTTTACCATTCTTCAACTCTATGAGTTTGGCGAGTGACATGACATCATGAATCTCATCCGGAAGAGCCCTGTACTCCTCATAGATGGTAGCAATGTTGTGGCCCACCAAATGTTGTTTCTCAATCTTTGGAACAAATTCTTCCCTAGGGAGGAAGTTAGGC
This sequence comes from Taxus chinensis, assembly GCA_019776745.2. Lineage (NCBI taxonomy): Eukaryota > Viridiplantae > Streptophyta > Pinopsida > Cupressales > Taxaceae > Taxus > Taxus chinensis. Next base: position 417,094,858 of record CM034154.1, read on the forward strand.
TTAAATGGCCTAGCAACAACTCTAAAGCTTGACCCTAAAAGCTGCCTCACACTATGAATTCCCGAAGAACTTACTTCTCCATTTTGGTTTTGCATGGCTTGGATCAACTGTGTCATCCTATTCTCCAATATTTCTTGCCCGAGGGCAAACCTCTCATGTATGTTCACCATCTATCTATTAATTTTGAATGAAACCCTCTTGGTTGGGAAGACCGAAGCTTTGATACCACTGTAATGTCCCTTGTAGGGCATCAAACAGAAAACACGGGTTTGGACTTAAACCCCAATCACAACTTCTAATTTTTACTACAGCTACCTGTCAATCACTTCAAATCCTAGAGGAGCAAATTGAAACTACCATTTGCAATCAAGAGTGATTTGAATATTTATGACAACAAAGGAATTCATATGATAGCCAACAATATCACCACTTAGCCCTAGCAATGAATCTAATTTTCTATTTCCTAGGGCAGCGAACTGTATGAGCTTTTCAAGACAATATTCTCATGTAATATAGACTCACAATCAATATAGAAATATCCCAAACACTTTATAAGTCCAACAAGAGTAAATTTGGAGTAAATATATATTATATAATTTTAATTCAAGAGCAAACACAACTGAAATTTTGAAATTTCGTAAATCCATCAATACTTGGAGTTTCAACTCAAACAAATTCTCAAAATGATCTCAAAGAGACCTGATATCAAATAAAAATGAAATCACAAATTTTCAACCAGGGAAACGCCTCCAAAGTGATCCCGAACTTCCCAGGTGAGTAGATCAAGTGGAGGAAGGGTGCCAACACCCGTGAAAGTGCCCTAGCTGGAGTAGAAGTGCCTTATGCACGAATAAATACCTTGTTCAAGAAATCTGCCAATGAAGTCCATTTGTGACTCCTGAATGAAGCCACCAATGCACACAAGAGGGTTTCCATCCCCAAGTGTGATCCGATTGAAGGTTTAAATCCTCAATAGGTGGCCAAGGATGGGAGGGTTTCCGTTGCCAAGTGTGATCCTACTGAAGGTTTTCTTCCTTAGTAGGTGGCCAATGATGGGGTTTTGACCTTCAATGGCAAGAAGAGAAGCTACACTAGCTCTGATCTGTAAACTCTTCAACTTTGGAATTATCCACAGAATTACAATTAATTGCTGCTGTTCTACTTTCTATTAGAAAATAACAGATATAGCTAATGAATGAATTATGCTTGTGCTTAGAATCAACAATTTGCAGAAAGGGAAAAAATATAGACTCATACACCAACAATTTTATCCTGGAAAAGCTCTAGAGGAGGGAAAACCAGTTGGGAAGGGCAATTGCTCTTTCTTCCCACTTTTATTGGCCAATTCAATAATAAGTACAGAAATTACAATAAGTATGAAAGAGAAGTAGATAATATCTCACACTTCCTCCCAGTTACTTGCTTGTGACTCAATTACTCCTTGCTTCTACAAATCACAATTCCAACACTAAGAGCTTCTTACTCAATTGCTTCATGCTTCGATGCCTTTGTTCTCTTCCATAACATGCATTTATAGTCTTTCTCATGTTCTCCCGTGCATTGGAGAATGGGAAAAGTCATGCAGTAGAAGAGACATGGACACCCTTTGGAATTCTGGGACTGTTCACGTCATATTTTATTTTCTGTCCGCAAGAGCCAAGACCACCGCCCAATGCAGACCGGCGGTCTTGTCACTAAACAGACAAAACCTCCGTGTATATTTTTTTTCTTCTTCGTGTTGGCTGATTTGATAAAGTAGAGTCGTTTTGGATCCCTATGGATCAAGCTCCAAATCCAAGTAAATGTCAAATGATGAATAATAATGATATGCTCCTCCACCATTTGAACCTTCTTAAGTACCCGTCTTTGGTGCGAAGGATGAATTCCCATGGCCGACCTCTTAATGAAGGGGAAGTGTACCTTTAATCTTCACTTGGTCCTCCAAGAAGACCGACCTCATGTGGAGAAAGATAGAAATTCCTTTTTTCTTTGTCATTCACCCATCACCTAGTCGAATCACTCCAAGCCATAATTAGTAATTAAATAAATAAGGAAAATACAATCACTTATAATTATGGCAATGTTCACCTTCCTTGCTTTCCTTCCTCGAAGCCCATGGAAGTTGGAATGGGCCTAAGACCTTCATAGTGACCAGCTTGGAAAAGAGGACATTACATATAGTCACATGTGATCAATCATGTCACCTTGCTCTTATGGAGTGTGGGGGAATGACAATGTAAATGCGTCTTAATCATATGCAAAGGGCACATTTTCAGCTAGGCATGATCCATGGAGTTTGGTTTGATAGCTTCATAGTGCTTTTTGATTTACCATGTAATGTTTGACACTTATTATTTATTGCAGGTGTTATGAAAACTTTTCTCAATAGAAGAAGTCTTCTAGAGCAAGTTATATTATGAGCTTCATATGTTTTTAATAGTGAGTAAGATGGACATTGATCTTCAAAGAAATGTTTAATAATATTTTGGTATAAAAGGAAAGATAATGTAAATTCATTTTGACTGTCCTCCAATAGATCAATGGGCAAGGAAAGTCTGTTGTATTCATATTTTTGCAACTGCATAGGGTCTTAATTGCTGCTCAGCAGTGTCTTTTGTGTAATCAATATTTGTTTGGTCTTTGGGTAATACAAATGTACCAACCAATCGTCCCACTGTCTGTCAACTGGGTTGTGGAGGAGGAGGAGGAGCCATGTGAAGAGAACAAAGGCTGTAAATCATGGTTATATCCCACATTTTACATCAGATTCTTAGTGAATGGTATGTTGCTGTTATCTAAAATAACCCCCCCCGGAGCTATTTTGATAACTTACATTCAAATAATGGACTTAGGTGGGTTTTAAAAGTACCGCGAAGCGTTGTAGTATGTTCAAATGTTTGAAACATCCACGGGAGACTAAGTTTAATAAAGTTTGAAGTTCCGCCCTTTGTGTCGGGTTCTCGGACTTTTCTTTGTAACGGAACACATAGACTCAAATGCATGATTCATGTTATGTGCATCCCTATTCCCGAAACCCGATTTACACGCGACAATCTCAGGCTTGAAAGAGAAGGGACACGTGTCGACATTCCGGGGGCCTCTCAAAGAATTATGTCCCACGGACTCCAAGCCCGTGGAATCAGTCAGGGAAAATACAATTTCGGGTTTGAGCGTCTAGAAAAAGGACACATGGCACAAGATCAAGGAACCAAAGGACGGACACGTGGCGTCATTCTGTCACCCTCTCAAGGAAAAGTATTCCGCGGACCTCAAGTTCACGGACTAAGCTAGAATTCAATAAAGTTTCATGTCCGCGGCGAGGCGAGGCATATTGACAGTTAAAGGAACACATGGAAAAGGCAAACCCCGTGACCAATCAGAATATAATAGGTGGCACAGGATCAAGGACTCAAAGGGTGGACACGTGGTAGGATTCTGATGCTCCTCAAAGTGATTGGATTATGTGGATTTCAAGTCCGCGGAATAAGCCAAAGTTTATGACTTTGAAGTCCACTCGGGAAAAAATAAAGTTGCAGACATGTAGAGGGAGATAAACACATAGGAACACGTGGCTAAGGAAATCCTAACTATGAATCAAATGCTGCCACGTGTCATTCTGATGTTCCTCTCGAGCTGTAAAATTCAAATGGCCATGACTTTCGCTCTTGAACTCCAAATCAAGCAAAACTGGTCTCATTGGAAAGGTGTCCTCAAGCCCTTCATTTTGGCATCATCGGATTCAAGAATCAATGGAGTTTTGTGGGAGAAAAAGGGGAAAAACAGTTCCGGAAACAAATGCAGCTCCAGGTGGCTCAACCACTGAAATTTAATGGCGACACTCTGTACAGTCCGGTGGTAGACGGTAGATCAAGGACCGTGCTAGAATTGGTGGCTGAAGTTGGAGGTGTCCATACTTGTACCACAAGCAAAATCAAAGGATTGATCATAGGTGCCCATACTCATTCAATGCGAATTTCAGAAGCGATCGGTTCCAGCTCGATGGTACTTTCATCTCTCTCTCCTCCCCTTCTTTCATTCCATAATTATATAAATGTAAGTGCCTTGTCACGAAAAAAGGGTCTCCTCTTGCGGAGTGGTAAGCTTTGCTTTTATTCCATGCGTCGGGCCTCTGTAACTAAATTGTGGGAAATTGTTGAACCTCTTCTCTGCAAATGAAAATGATGTTTAATGAGATGCAACTGTGGTTTTCCTTTATGCGTCACGTATTGAATATGAATCTTGACCCTCTTGTCTCTCTTTAAATATATGCATTCGTCTTTTATAGAGCTTTGTGTTTGTTTTGGTTTCTCATGTGATAGCTGCAACTGTGTCCATGAGCTAGGTTTGAACCTTGTTTTAGTTTGTTGCATCACCTTCTTTTAAGTTTGCATTCTCCTTTCCCTTTTCTCCTATCTCTGGATCCTGTGAGAACGTAGTTTAAGATTAGATTAGTTGCATTCTTAGGTTGTACGTTAGTTGTGGCGGGCTAAAACATAGAGGAACCAACCTTCTCTGGAGGTCTGTCTCAAGATACAAGTCCCGCAGTTGGAGACAATCCCATGTTAGCAAAAAGTAGGGATCTGTCATGAGAAAATCCTAGGGTGCTTTTTTGTGATAACAATTTTGGCACGCCTAGTGGGATACCCTGATTTTCTTGTTATTTCATTAAGTTGTGGTGTGTATCTTGGTGAACTTCATCCTTTTAGAGGCTTTGCAAAACACATCTAACGACTCCAAGTACTCTATATATTGGTTCCATGCAGTAAAAGTGCACATTTCATGAGAAGAATCCAGACAAGGTCAAGAACAACAAGAGAAGAACCTTTTGATTACTTACAATTGTCACCAGGGAGAAAGAGAAGAGGCAAAGCAGTCCAGAGATCACCATCTCCTCCAAGTAGGACTCTTTATACTCACCCTCCTAGTAGGACTTTCTTGTTGTCCTATAGAGTTTTGAGATCCATTCCATTCATGGCACTTCATAGAAATCTGGTCTTTTTTAGTTTCAATGGTGGTAGTCGTTTGGCCCTCAATGCACAACATGATTTACCAGTGTCTACACTTAAAAGTATCCTTTTCTTCACTAGTGAAAACCATACTACCCTAGCTGATCATATCCAAGATGTTGCTAATGTTTGTTTAGTCCATTTTGTTACTGAGGATGATGTAGGAGTTAGACTCTTGGCTTCATCATTCAAAGGGAAAGCTCTTCAATGGTATAGGAGTTTGAGATTTTCTTCAATTCACAATTGTGATGAAATTGACACAGCCTTTTACAACCATTTCGAGGATAAGTCAGATCATCTATATTTGGTGGAGCAGCTGATAACTACAAAGAGAGCCCCAAATGAGCAAATGACCGATTTTAACATCAAATTTCAGAAGACTTGGGACCAAATTTCTCAAGTGATAAGACATACACCCCAATATGCATTTCTCTATTATCTAAAGGCCTTGAATAATGATATTTTAGTCATGATTCAATCCATGGGGGGTAGAACATTACCATATGCTTATGACATTGCTATTAGAGCAGAAAATAATCTCATTTAGGCTGGGAAAATTGCCCCTAAACGTGAAATGCCTATATTCTCAGAGATTGAGACACCCACTCCTCATCAAGCTCCTGAATTAATACCCATCCCATTCCCAAAGAATCAAAGTTCTAGTCAAGCATCCACCTCCTCAAGTACTTTAGCTGAGTTGCATGAGGTAATGAAATAATTGCAAAATTTTGGGAATGAGTTGGTATCCATAAAAAAACAAGAAGCTCAAAATTTCAAACCTTATCAACCTCCATATCAACCAAACAAACCCCCATATCAACCCAACAAACTTTCATTCCAAGCTGTTCCTCAAAATTAGTCAATTTCCCTCTGCAAGACCATTTCAACCATATAATTCAAATGTGGCTAGTTCATCCAAAGTTTTGGTTCCTGTTCAAAATAATCTAGTGCAAGATTATGAGTGGTGTTTCCCTTTTTATCTTCCACATAACCAAGCAACATGCCCTAATGACATTTTGAACCAAGCTTTGATGGTGCAAAGTGCATATGTTCCTCAAGATGCATCCACAAAAGAAATTCAACAACAAGAAATTACTCAAGAGATACCACTGAGTGATACTTCATTTGTGAACTGTCAAATGGATGATTTTTGTGGAATAAATCGGACTTCTCCCCAAGGTGTGGTTGCTAATACTAGATCTAAGAAAAGAGCTATAGAAAAAGGGCAATCAACAAATTTAGGTCCTTCTCAACCTAGCCTAACACTCCAAAGGGATGACAATTCAAATTCAGTTGCTAATGTGCAAAGAGGCCACATAGGCCAAGCATCAAAAATGCAAAATCAGCCCAAAGGACCTCCCACACCAACTCAAATGCAAGAAAAAGTTGTTGTAAGGAACAACAAAAGGATATTTCAACTTCCTTCAACATCCTTGAACAGATGAAAAAGAGCAATGTGAGTATCTCATTGTGGGAATCTTTAGCAATTCCAGGATAGAGAGATCTCTTGCAAGCAGCTATGGCCAATTTCTCCATTCCAAGTGAGTCACCCAAGGAACAAGCCAAAGTTGTTCTTACTAATGCACCAAAACAAAGAGATGGTCAGCCAAGTACGAATGTCAAGCCTCCTCCCTTCATGTATCTCTTATCATTGGCAATCATTTAGTCCACAATTGTATGATTGATTAAGGGGCAAGCAACTCAATGATGCCCAAACAAATTGCAGATCAACTAGGTCTCAAATATGAGTCTCTTTCTAAAGGAGTGGTTCAACTAGATGGAACATCAGTGGGAACTGTTGGGGTTATGAAAGGTCTAGGCCTTATATTGCATGCATGCCCCAACTTTTCTATTCCCCAAGATATCTTCATAATTGATCTACCTCCACTCTTGGCTCTATGTTTATCCAGAGACTTCACTGCCAAAATTGGAGGATTTCTATCAACTGATTGGTCTCATTTGTTCTTCAGAACCAAGCATGGCATTAAGGCTACCATCAAGTTTGAACTTATTGCCACATATCATATAGAGCCTTATGTGCCCATCCCCGTCAATGCTAATTGCACTATTTTTGATCAAGAAGATCATCCAAACATTCAAGAGGCAAATTCTTAGATTGAGGGCATTCCTGACTTAATACTAGATGAATGGGGATTTGAGCATCATGGTTTTGAACCATATCAACAAATTGAGGAAGTTGACCTTGGTATTTATTGTCTACGTGAAGAGAATTCACCTCTGCCTAGTGTTATCAAATCAAATGGTGAAGAGGAGGATGGCATCAATAAGCAGACAAAGAGCATGGGGAGGTGTAGTCTTTGTATCTCCCATAGGTATGAAGTATTACTCCTCTTTCAGATTTCAATTTAGTTGCTCCAACAAGACAACATAATATGAATCCCTCATCCATGGCTTGTAACGGGTAAGAATGAAGAACATCAAGAAATTGCATACTTTTGGAGATAGTGAACTAATTGTAAACCAAGTCAAAGGATCAAATGCAACTAAGAATGACTTGCTAAGAGCCTACAAGCATAGAGTATGGGATCTTTTGGAGGATTTTGAAGCCGTCAACATCCTTTCCATATGAAGAAAGGAGAATGAAGTTGCTGATAGGCTGGCTGCAATTGGAGCAAAGTTTGATATTGTGGAAAATGTCAAGAGAGACAAGTTGCAAACACACATCAAGGTTTATTTGAAGCATTGCTTCGTAAAGGGAATTTCATCCTGTACATAGTAGTGTTGTTTAAAATTCCTCCAAGTGATTTCGAGCACATGTTATGTTGTTAGTATATGTTTGCTTTGTAATAAGTCTATGCACTCTCTGCATGTTTCAGTTGAAACATGTATGATTTTCTCTTGTGTACATAAGTTTTGGAGCCACTTGCAGTCATATATGAGTCATCTCAAAGCAGGTTCATGGCAGAAACCAGATAGTTTGAGTCATTTCTTAGTTTACATCTTTCAAAGCTCCACAGATCAATTCCAAATCAGCTCCAAGTCCAAACACTATTTCATGTAGACTCAGGGATGAGAAATTCAAGTTTTTTAGATCAGTTTTCAGGCCGAATCCATGCCCAATGGATGCTTCAAGGCCACTGATCTTCCATCTAGTAGGTTGATGATCCCGTTGAGTCGCCAAGTTGTTATCTAAAATAACCCCCTCGAGGCTATTTTGATGACTTACATTCAAATAAAGGACTTAGGCGGGTTTTAAACGTGTGGTAGAGCATTTTAATATGTTCAAATGTTTGAAAAACCCGTGGGAGACTAAGTTTAATAAAGTTTGAAGTTCCGCCGTTTGTGTCGGGTTCTCAGACCTTTCTTGCAATAGAACATGCAAACTCAAATGCATGTTTCATGTTATGTGCATCCCCATTCCCGAAACCTGATAGACACGCGACAATCTCAGGCTTGAAAGAGAAGGGAAATGTGGTGACATTCGGTGGGCCTCTTAAAGGATTATGTCCCGTGGACTCCAAGCCTGCAGAATTAGCTAGGGAAAATACAATTTCGGGTTTGCAGCGGGGTGAGGCAGGTCAAAGGAAATAGGTGGACGGGTTAGTGGTTAGAAAAAGGAAACATGGCACAAGATCAGGGAACCAAAGGGTGGACATGTGGCGTCATTCCGTCACCCTCTCAAGGAAAAGTATTCCGTAGACCTCAAGTTTGTGGAATACACCAGAATCCAATAAAGTTTCGGGTCCGTGGTGAGAGGAGGCATATTGACAGTCAAAGGCACACGTGGCAAAGGCAAACCCTGCGACCAATCAAAATCTAACAGGTGGCACAAGATCAAGGACTCAAAGGGTGGACACGTGGTAGGATTCTAACACTCTTGAAAGCAATTGGGTTCCACAGACCTCAAGTCCGTGGAATAAGCCAAAGTTTAATGAGTTTGAAGTCTGCCCGAGCAAAAAGAAAGTTGTAGAGATGTAGAGGGAAATAAACATGTAGGCACACGTGGAAAAGAAAATCCTAGCAACGAATCAAACATTGCCACGTGTCATTCTTCAGTTCCTCTTGAGCTGCAAAAATTCAAATGGCCATAACTTTCGCTTCTAAACTCCAAATCAAGCAAAATTGGCCTCATTGGAAAGGTCTCGTTGAGCCCTTCAATTTGGCATCATTAGATTCAGGAATCGATGGAGTTTGGTGGGAGAAAAAGGGGAAAAATTGTCCCAACAACCAATGTAGTTCCAGGTGGCTCAACCATTTGGAATTTAATGAGGTCACTCTGTATAGTCCGGTGGCATACGATAGATCAAGGGCCTTGCTAGAATTGGTGGCTAAAGTTGGAGGTGTCCATACTTGTACCACAAGCAAAATCAAAGGATCAATCATAGGCACCGATACTCATTCAATGCAAATTTCAGAAGCCATCCGTTCCAGCTTGATGGTCCTTTCATCTGTCTCTCCTCCCCTTTGTACATTTCACAATTTTGTAAATGTAAGTGCCTTGGTGTGAAAAAAGGGTTCCTTCGTGTAGAGTGGTAAGATTTGTTTTTATTCCATGCTTCGGGCCCATGTAACTAAATTGTGGGAAATTGTTAAACCTTTGCCCTGCAAACGTAAATGATGTTATTTAATGAGATGCAACTGTAATTTTCCTTCATGTGTCACGTATTGAATGTGAATTTCGACCCTCTTGTCACTCTTTAAATATGTGCATTCCTCTTTTACAGATCTTTGTGTTTGTTTTGGTTTCTCACGTGATAGTTTCAACCATAGTAAGAAAACTTGGCGAGTACTTGCCATTTCTTTGCCCAACCGAATACTTGTCATTAAAACTCGCCACAGTTAACTCGCCGAGTATTCCCAAGTATTGGTTGAGTATTGGCCGAGTATTCCCGAGTATTGGTCGAGTATAAGCCGAGTATTCCCGAGTATTGGCCAAGTAGCTGTGTTGCTTAAAATTTATGTTTTTTAAAGAAATTTGCGTATTTTTTAAGTTGTCGAGTATTCCCGAGTATTGCCGAGTTTTTGCCGAGTCAATTTTTTTTTGGTCTGCCGAGTACGAGTATGCAAAGTATGGTTTCAATTGTGTCCATGAGCTAGGTTCGAACCTTTTTTTAGTTTGGTGCATCACCTTCTTTTAAGTTTGCATTCTCCTTTCCCTTTTCTCCTAACTCTGGATCTTGAGAGAATGTAGCTTAGGATTAGATTAGTTGCATTCTCAGGTTGTAGGTTTTTTGTGGCGGGCTAAAACACAAAGGAACTAACCTTCTTTGGAGGTCTTTCTCAAGATCCCACACTTGGATACAGTCCCATGTTAACAAAAAGTAGGTATTTGTCATGAGCAAATCCTAGGGTGCTACTTTTTTGTGATAATAATTGCTACATAATTGTGTGTTTGATTTTGGAGCTTATACAAATTCCATGCCATTGGAGGTAATGAAGGGAATTGGGACTCACGGGTACAAATCCGTGCCATAGCCTTTATATTATGGTTTCTTGCAAGGTCAAGTTATAAGGCTTGCAAGTTCGGTTTGCTGCTTACTTGGAGAAGAGCTTTGTTATCGATGTTGTATCTGACGTTCCTCCTAATTGAGTAATGTTGCTTTCATGGATATGGGCTAATGCTATAGGCAGAAGTTTGCAAATGGATCTCATTATGCTATAAATCCAGTTTCAGATGATGAATGTTTGAGATCATACAGGGAACAATGTGTATTGTTCAATACTGAGAATCTTCTTGTGTCATTGAGTGAATTTGTATGTGCTTCTTCTGATCTATAAAATTATATTATCTTCAACACATGAGAGAAGATTGTAGGGCTGGTTGCAATAAAATAAGAGGATAGATCATTTGAGACTATATATTGGCAATGCAATTTGTTGTAGAAAAAGTTACAATGGGGGTGTGAGACATTTTGTGTTTACTTCTCCATTAGGTGACGTTGCACCCTCTTTTATAGACTCGTTTATTATTGTACCAATAATGTAGCAGAATATTTAGCGTTGATTTTCAGTTTGAAAGTGACTAAGGACCTGGGAATCATAAAAATACTAGTCTTTGATGATTCAGACAGAAGCGTCAATCAAATAAGGGATAGATGTGTTGCTAAAAACGGAAGGAATCTAGTCTGAAGTGGAAGGCCCCTCATAACAGCTCACTAGTGGGAATTTATGACATAAAGATAATGAGAAAGGAAATGAGGTTGTTGGTCAGTCCTTTATGCAAGTGACATTGCCTTTAATGTTTCATGCTCTCCTTACTATAATTATGATAATGAGATGGTAAATAAGATTAAAAAGTGGGAATAAGTTATGTTCCACTAAGTGATTATAATTTGAGAACAAGCTTGTTGGAAAAGCGTGTAGGATTCACTAATCCAAAAAAGGAGTAGATGAGAGAAAGTTGGATCACAATAGGATGCTCTATCATTCCAGAGGGGTGGATAAATAGTTCGAAGTGGCCACTCATCAATTTTAGTGACATGTTCAAAGGGTCCCTACATAAGGGTTTTGTCTTTGATTGTCCAATGAAGTGCAAAGTTACTTATATTTGTTTTGAGCATATTATGAATGTTATTTAAGGGTGTTTGGCCCTCCAATGTGTTCCATGTTGTGATTGATGTAATTCCCATTTGTAAAAGAAAAGTTCACTTACATTTGCTTGCAAAAGGATAATTTTTGATAAAGGAAGCCAAGAAGATTGAACCTGGGGATTATTCAGACTTCATTTCTGTCCTTGTTGCTTTAAGGAAAACATTGTAATCTCCATTGTACAGTTAACTATTCTTTTGTACAATTCTTTGTTGTAAATATTCTTTTCTGTTAATATATGAAGCATCTATAAAAAACTAAAAGAAAGCAATACATTTATTTGTGCAAAGCATGTACAGGAACATATTTTTTAATCTCATGTTGTATTCATGCACTAAATAATGCATTAAAGGCCTGTTATGCACCCAAAATTCAATCCGAAAAATATTGATATGTTATCCCAATGTTTGCCAATGTTTCACTAATGTTTGATGACTACAAACATATCAGAGTGTGCACAAAACACAGTGAACTCATGCATTTGTTTCTTTTATTTCTCCAAGTCATTGTTTCAGTGAATAATAAGATTGTATATAAGATTTCCCTCTTTGGCCCATAATGTTATTTGGCTGTGACATACTTCACAAGTTATCATAATTGAATACTTGTGATCTATTCAACTAGTTTGAAGGTTCTCAACACCTTAAGGACTTGTCACACAAGGGAGTCAATCCCGTTAGCTTCTAGTGGGCAGTATGGTTCAAGGGTTTAATCTGTTAAGTATTTGACGGTGTCTTGTCATAAGACTTCTTTCTTTTGCTAAGTATCTGTTAGAATTTGCGGAGAGAGAGAATAAACCGAATAAATGTGTAAAGAATGATTGAAGAGAAAACCGGAATACACACTGTACAAATGGGTTGTGTGTCCGGGTATTTATTATGCAAATACGGTTACAAAATTAGTTAGCGGTTAACCGCATAACCATACAAAACAATTATTAAAGGGGAAGTCTTATTCATTTATTCCTACACCCCCTCTTAAGACTTACCCTACATAACTCAAAAACAAACAATCTAACAAAACAGAACTACGCTATCTTCAAACACTTTCACTTTGAAAGCAATGCTATGATAGGATAGGGCTCCATCAAGTTGCTTCATGACCTTCGTAAAGGTGTAGCTCCCGAGTTGAATTCCCGAGTTCCCGGATTCCACCTCCCCGAACTCCCGAATCACAAATCTCTCGAATTATTGGACAACCATCCATACTGAGCCATCCACAAGCTCCATCAAGTTGTCTCATGACCCTCGTGAGGGTATAATTCCCAAGATCCACAGTCTCCCGAACTATCTGAGCAACCATCCATACCGAGCTTCATCTACCCTGTATCCTTTCTTGCCTTCAAAGTTTAGAGCATCTTTATAGTGCGTATTCGTCACTGTCCTCACTACCTTCTGCATCTGGTGGGTCTTCAACCATGGCTATATTGGCTGTATTTGATATGACTTTACCCTTGAGCACATCATTAGCTCGAACACGACAATCCCATGCTTTGTGACCTCTTTTCTTACAATAATGACATTCAATCTCCGACTTATCTGATCTTCTATGATATTTTCTGGTTCTAGAATAGAATGCACTTTCTTGCTGGGAATGACCTTCTGCATCCTCCGTAGTTCGTTTTTCCTCAGCTAGAAGAGCTGCTATCATATCATCCAGAGATTGAGATTGTATTTGACTGAGGGTAAAAACTACATTGCTATATTTTGAAGACAGACTATTTAATAGGATAGCTTTGGCATCTTCGTCCTTAATTATAGCTTTCACTTTTGCTAGTTGTCTGATCAAGGACCTTAGATTATTGATGTGGCTTGACATAGAGACTCCGTCATTCATTTTGAACCTATATAACTGAAGTTTCCGGGAAAATTTGGCATTGACTGCTTTCGCTCCAAATAATTTATTTAGAGTATCCCAAATTTCCTTCGATGATTTGTCTAGGTCTACATGATGAAGTTCGGAGTCAGAGAGAGCAAGGCCAATAATAGCTTTCGCTCTATCATCTCTGCTTTTGCCATTCTAACAATTTCGATGCATCGGTAAGTGTTGTCTCTTTCTCGTTTACAATGCCCCACAAATTTTTATTCATAAGTTGCATTTGTATTTTCACTCTCCATGTATGAAAATTTAGACCAGAATATTTTTCTATGGGCATTTCCATTTTAATAAAATAGAATAAATACAATTGCGTATTTTGGCAATGAATAAATAAAATAAAATAAAATACTAGTTGCACAGTTCCATGCCCTAGCGCAGGTAGTCTTTTTGCTTCTGCGTCTTTCCAGCCTTATGTCTGTGAAAAATGTTTGTGCCCTAGCAATTCGTGACTGTAATAATGCATCATATTAGCGCAAATCGCGACTGTAAAAATGTCTAAAATCACGATTTTTCGTGGCTATTAAAATCTGACTATTTGTGCTTGAAAATGCTGTTATTTTCCTAAAAAATGTGCCATTCGCGACTGTATTTTCGTGCTCAAAAATATTGTTAATTTCCTGAAAAACGTGCCATTCGCGACTGTATTTTCATGATTTTTTTTTTTGGAAAAAACGTGAGTGTATTCTTCTGATTCGCGACTGTACAACGTGATTTTTCGTGCCCTAATGGCGTGCCCTTGATTTCCGACTGCAGCGTGCCCTAATGGGACTCGTGAAAATATATTTCTTCCTCCCTCTCTTTGCTTGCCCCACGCTCTGATACCACTGTTAGAATTTGCGGAGAGAGAGAATAAACTGAATAAATGTGTAAAGAATGATTGAAGAGAAAACCGGAATACACACTGTATAAATGGGTTGTGTGTCCGGGTATTTATTATGCAAAGACGGTTACAAAATTAGTTAGCGGTTACAACCGCATAACCATACAAAACAATTATAAAAGGGGAAGTCTTATTCATTTATTCCTACAATATCCAAAGTTCTTAATAGTATCGTTGATCATTACTAGATTCAATTGTTTTAAACCTTACATTGTAAGATGGTACAGACTTATTATTTAATCCCAATGCTAAATGCGTTATTAGATCCATTTGTCCCTAAAGATAACATAACATTTATGTAACCAGCCCAATTGAAGTAGTTTGATTTACGTTATGTGCACAAATCACATAGTAATCACAACATAATAGTTTTTTAACATTTATGAATCCATTTAGACATTTCATATTCTTGTTTGAACTCATATCTCAAATATAGAAATCAGAACTGTATTAACTTCATAACTTTTACAACTTTCATATAAAGTTACAGTTTACCCTTTAAATCAGATTGAAACATAGGTTCAAAATCTCTGATATTCCTTTTAAGTTGCTTTGCTTTAGCAATTAATAAGACCATCAATTCCCTTTTATAGTCATATGAATAAGTTACATTACAAATCAATTATTCATGATCACAATTCTTTCATCACATCATATACAGAAGTACATTATCAATTGTCGCACGGGTTTTTGCAATACATGAATACAACAATCATTATCAACCTTGCAAAAAGTTTATAATAAATCCAAGGGTCAAAAGTAAGGTACAATCGAATGAACTCATTCTCCAAGTCTTGTATGTCCAGTCAGTGCAATGCCTGTTGTTGCCTTCACAGAAAGTCATGGTCATGCTATGAGGTTGCTGCTATTCACCCAACGATATGGTGACTACTTCCCATCCCAACCATCGACTCAACCTACATGGATGCACCAAGGAGCTGAGATAGTTCATGAAACAATGCACGTCACCAAAGACCACATCACAAGATCCAAACACGACACGCATTCCAAAACACGAGTACAAAAATTTGTGTCACAAACATCTCACAGACAAGAAGGGATAGCTTGTCTTGCCATGAGAAAAACTAAAATGAGATTCACAATCTAGTACAACGAGATCATATTCCTATACGGGGTTTCTGTATTGCTAGTCCTTGATGACTATAGGCAAGCGATTTGTGTCCAATGCAAGTCCCTTGTGTATCCTTGGTAGACATTGGTTGTACACGAACCTCGCAGAATGGCAAACTCTAGCACTTTTTCATGAATGTCGAAACAAAACTAACAATGGGTGTCAAAATGTGTCAAAATAGTGATAGAACTAACAACCAATATGAGATCAAGTGTATTAATAGCATGTTGTAAAGGAGCATAGCTAGCTAGACTAGATGTATCATGAGAAGCCAAGGTAGCAAAGGCAGAAGTGTCAGATGTAACAGATTTGAGTCGATGATGTCTAGGACTAGTGGAGACAAATAACATAGACTCATCGTCATTGATGGGATTAAAATTTAACTTGCACAAGTTATCGCTAGAAAGTGCATTAGTATCGACATCATTGTCCGAGGAGTAATCTTCAACATTGTTGTGTTATATAGAATGAGCTAACAAATTAGGCATTGGAGATGGAGCATTATTAGTAGAGCAAGCAGTAGCATCTAAAGTTGTGAGCTGTTCCAACAATGGTGGTGGAGAAGTGGTAGTATCAGAGTTATGACTAGATTCTCCCACAACATAAGCGGGCAATTTTTCCATAGGGAAAGGCTGCGGAGGAGCAAAAATAATAGGTACTTGAGAAGCAAAAGTGTCAACCTTCAAATATTTGAAGAGCCCTGGATTAACAGCCAATGTATATTCACATCCGTCATTTATGCACTTGAGGCATTGATGCACTGTGGATGGGATAGCTTGCATAACGTGTAACCAAGGCGGCCCAAAAGGAGATTATAATGTAAATCTATATCCAAGATATGAAATGCAGTGCACAACAACTTAGGACAAATGCAGCGTGCAAAACCTTAGGACAAGTCGACTCAATTCATAGCAAGAACAAAACAAGTATGAAAAATACCAACAAGACCAAACCATATCAGCACAAGTACAAAAACATAATAGCTATTGAAGATGTAATGCGTCAATTTGAAACATAACAATATAACAAAAATGATATGTGAAGTATGCTGAATGGTGAGCCCTGCTCCAAGGTGTGGCCAGGTGGTAAAGTCTACATGCAAATTTCACTCACCTTATATCACGACCATAATCTGTCTTTATCTGCAATCACATGCATATTTCAGAAAAGGATCAATAGCATCTACCAAGAAAATGATAATTCAAAAGCCTATAATCCGATAATCAATAATGGTGCATATATAAACTGTACACAGTGATAGAAAAATCATAAGCATTTATTCCATCATAAATGTTCCTGTTGGCGAAATAATTTGTCGTTAGGACAAATTAGTTGATTTTCACCAACGCTCTGGGACTAGGTCCCTCTGCTTGAATGGGTAGCTCCATTATTGTGCGTAAATGAAAACAAATTTTTGTGGTTGGCCATGAGGTCGGGGATCCAAAAGGGACACTACACAGCACCTGCTGCAAAAGCTTGCAAGTTTGTGTAAGGGAGGAGTTTGCAAGGAAGGTGAAGTATGGGAGAGGGAATTTAGAGAGAGGGGGATTAATATAGCAAGTAGGATAACTTAGATTCTTAGAATTATTAATCAGAAATATCAACACACACAATTGGGAAGAACAACTCCTATGCTAATCATATCAAGACAAGATGAAACCATGAACATAAAATTTCATCTATTCACTCATCCAAAAAAGCTGAAACACTCTTCTTAATTGACATTTTTACAAAGTTGTGACATGAGAGAGAGGAACATGTAGGAAGGAAAATAGAAGAAAAATGTTATCTTTTGCTTGTCCTTGTAGCTATCTACTCATGAATTCATAAAATCGACAACCTCTTGGAATGAGGAAGTCATTACAATATATAGATTTTTAAAAGAGACTCTTCACCTACCCCCCACATGTCTTTTCACTTGTCTTTTACAACTTGTGACTCTTGGTATTCCTAGGAAAGAAATTAAGTCCCCTTTTTATTAATTGAGGGAAACTTATTACAATTTTTTACTATAGCCACATTAATGAATAAGACGAAAATGAAAAGTGCAACCCCCCAATGAAGAATTAGAACATGAGAGAAGAGAGGAAAGGGGGAGTGAAAAGAGAAAGAAGATAGCTACTCAATTTGAAGAAGATGCTTTCGCCGATGGAGACCTGTTTGTTGATGGACTCTTGGAAAGTTCTTCAGGAGAGATCTTGATGCCTTTGAATTGCTTGCTGTATCATTCCGCCACAGGTGCAACTTTCTCATCTTGCAGGATGTGAACAAAACTCAAATACTCGATCCAATTTTCGGAGAGAGCGTTGATGTTCTTGCATTCAATGAACCATGACTGATGATCTTTTGTAGTGTTTGATATGACAACCCTTATCTTAGCCAAAGACTTTAGTGTGTCTTCGTTGAAGGAAAAAGGATCTCTAACCTCTTTCTTGACAAGATCTTCGAATGGCTTTAGCTGATCATCCGCCGAAGTGTCTTCGCTCACTACTGACACTCCAAGCTTTTGTACCTCAACATTGACATCCCCCTGCATCTTTGCAATGTGTTCCTTGTATGAATCCAATTCACCTAGAGCACGATTTATCATTTCATAACGAGTAACTAGAGTCCTCGCCTAGACTTGAGTCAAGTCCTCAGATGCAGAATTGAATACTTCCTTGTTCACCAGTAGGGATGAATTCACTTTGCCCATTTCAATGACAAGAGGATACACTTGGTCCTAGTGCTCCTTTTCTTTCTCAATCTCATCTCTTGTCATTCCTACTGTTGTGGACGTTGCATTCATGTACTTGAACAAGGAAATGATCTCAGGAAGCAACACCTTACCCTTTTCTAGAATCTTGTTCACCCATTTATCATTCACTCTGCCTTACATGGTGAAACCTTGTGTTTTTTCTGATGGACTCAGGGTCGAAGCTACTGATGGGAGTGACTTCCTCGGCCGGGATAGAGGTGGAAGCATTCAGATCCATGAATGTTTGCACGTATGAGGTGAGGGTCCCTATATGGTCTTCCAATTGATCAATTGTCTCCTTATACTCTTGGTTTCTCGCGAGAAGGTGAGTGGAAGACTCCTGGAATAGATGAGCATCTCCCTCATGTGTCATTCCAGTCCAAGGGGAATGGTGTTAATATCATAATAAAATGGGATCCATTTCACTGATAGGTTTGATGACTTTAGGCTGAGCTACCTCCACATATTGGTTTCTTGAAGTGCCGCTGAAAAACGAGAGGCAATTTTTGCTTTCTTCCCCTTCTTTGCCTTCACCATTGTAGATATAGCATGGAAATCGGGGATCACCACGTACTGGACTGTGTGTGTCTCTCCTCTAATCATGTCCTATGCCCATGAGAATGTCTCATTTGCTTCAGGCTCAGTGTTGGGCATGATGGAAAGTTTTTTGCTTTGGTTGAGAAGGTGCATCTTGGGCTGGTTGAACATGCACAACTGCGGAAGAAGAAATGCTCTGAATTCTTGAATGAAAGGTGGTTGAGCCGGATCAATTTCACCTTGTTTCATACCCTCTGTAGGTTCTTGAGCTTCCTTCGTCTTCTTGTGGATCCTCATGTAGTGAGTCAACTCGGATTCCATGGAATTTCTTTTTGAGCCTTTCAGAATGGACCGAACTTGAAGTTTTCTCAATTTACCCCAAAGCAGAGTGAGGAGATGTTTGTTTCTTGAGAGCCTGGAGACCTCCTGACTCAATGAATGCAATTATCTTCTTCTTGAACCACTCTCTCGATCTTTGGATCAGTACCTTGGTCTGCTCATTGATATCCCCCGATTCCCGGATGTTCGAAGAAACTTGCGGGAGAGGTGAGACTTTCACGGCTGGGTACTCTGGATCATACAACTCCGTTCCGTCGTCGTCAATGCCTTACTCAAACCAATCGAAGCCAAATCTCTTCATTTTCCCCATTTTCATCCTCATATGATCTTGTTTTCTGACTTCAAGATCGTCGGAACAGTTCACCAAACATTCCTCAACTTGTAGCACGTGGTGTAAGTCAGGGATATGAAACATATCAGGAGTTCTTTGGATATTAAAGTTATCCCTCGAAGTGTAGGAAAAGAGATTCATCTGAGAGAAAGAGGCTTCCAAATTTGATGCATCAATGAGAGATTTGCAAGAAAAGGTTCCCAAGGAGATAGGGAAAGACACACATTTCTTCTTCCTGCTCTTGAGTTTTATGTTGACATGAGCCAGTTGTCTGCAACTCAAACATGACAATCTTGTCACTTAAGTACTGTGGAAGTTTTCATGGAGCAAGGTCAAATCCAGATACCCTGATGTATGAGAAAGTTGCAAACTGTGGGAAGAAGGATCCATATCCTTGAATCAACATGGTAGCTTGCAAGGACAACCTCAATTCGGGGTTTCCTTCGAGCAATCTCACAACATACATGGTGAATGCATCATTCATCCTGGCAAAGGGATGGTTACTCTCTTTCAAGATCAACTGTGGATATCTCCTGTAGGCGGGGGCCTTTTGGGAGATGTTTTGTGTGACAGTGATACCCTTGTATGACCTTGTACTTGTAAGAACATACACTAGGTATGACATCATGGAAAATTTCCTTGTGACTGGAAGCTGGAGAAATTGAAAATGGATGTTGTCACTGATGATTTGAACCTAGTCAATCATTTTTTTTCCCTCAATAATGGTAAGGATGAACAACGCCATCCAATCCTGGAAATCTTTGGTAGTTTCTTCTCCCATCACTTTCTTAGAAAGATGATCAGCATATCGAGAATCCTTCGTGAAACTCATGTTTGGACCAAGACTTTGGCACACAGGAGGGATTTATCACTTTCTTCAACCAAGACCCCAATGCAATGCCTTAGAGGTATGAATTTTTCTTTGACCATTCCCATGATGAAAACTCCTTTGGGATGATTACCATGTTGCTGCAAATTGGAATTTGCGTACTTTGTGACATCTGTTTGGGGTTGAGCACTGCCAAGATTAAAATTTCGTCCGCCCATATGATTCTGATTGTCTGGTTCATAGTGCTGAGCACAAGTCATCACCAATTTTGTGCTCTAGACGGATAATGGGTGGCCACTTGTAGCATAAACCACTTGTGTATATCTTTTCTTCCACAAGTTCCGTGGGTCTACCAAGGATCTAGTTTTTCAGATCCTTTAAGTCCATGTGACTGACATCATTGTCACCCACTTTTGGATACTCTGGTGTAAGAGTTGAAATGGGCTCCAAACCATAAAATTTTAACTTATTGTTGTAAAAATCCATTAGGTGAGACAAAATGAGGAAGACAAAATTTTTGTACCTAAAACAAACACTTTCTATTTTTAGTAAGTAGGAGCTAGGGGCTGCTTTTTTCTACTTTTTTACTTTTTCTTGAATTTTTCAGTATCCTGAAGCTCCTAACATAATATATACACTTTTGTTGGGGTATTTTTAATGATCTTTGACAGTTACTATTTTTAGAAAGTGTTTTTTTGCTTTTTATGCTATTTTGCTTTTTTGACCAAATTTGCCTAGTTTGTCTTTCTACTAATCTCTGAGTGCATTGTCTTTGAGAAGGTTTTGTTTTTTCAGAGTGTTTCTATTTATAGTAAGTTAAAGACTAGATACTTACTATTTTTAGAAATTCACTTCCCCCTGTTGGTTTGCCACAAAAACAACTTCACTGGAATAGGTCTACTCTCAGGATCCCGTGCTCAAAATTTTGTCACAATCCGCTTGCTAGAATGATGGGAAATCAAAAAAGCATGAACTAGGGAACAAAATGAGGGTTTTATTCCGTAAATAATATAGAGCATCATAGGGTTTTACAATCACTGTCTTCTTGAAGGTGTCTTGGATTGTGGAATAACTAAGAAAGTCTCATTCGAATCGGATCACCAATTTGAGAGATACGAAAATTTCTTCGTTTTGGTGCTTATGGCTGTCCCATATGGAATTATAGGTTTATCTAATGAATTTTTAGGTTTATCTAAGCTTCAAGGTGTCTTCAATGGCTGTCTGGGTTGACCTGGTGAAGGAATGGAGTGAAAAAGGTTTGTAGAGCTCTTTAAAAGTTAAAAACAATGTTATTTTTAACCCTTGAAAGCATGCTTTAAAACTTGGTTTTGAAAGAAAAGGGGGTGGGGTGAATTTCAAATTTCGTCCCTGGGTGCTATCCCGAATGTTCTTGGGGATAGTTGAAGAAAATTGGGTAAAGAAAATGCACCTCCCCCACTTCCTTAAGCTTGACAAGTGGCGGGAAGGTGGGTGAGCTCGTCCCAACTGAGAGAGAAAGGTTAGAGTTGGGAGATGAAATTTGAGGTCATATAAAGAACCTGAGCACTGGCTAGGGGTGGAGGTGAATTTTACTATCCAAACTGTCCTAAAGGTCCTAGAGCATTTGGGACATTTGGGAAGAAAAATGTGCCCAAGGGTTAGATGGAAAAGACTTAGCCAATTTTGCACTCCGGATCACTTAGTACTTTTTGGGAAGGAATAGGGTCACATGAGGGTCCAAGGGCTACAACTAGGGGGTGGGGCACATTTTTCTATCCCTATTGTCCCTAATTTCCCCACTGTCTCGGATAGTTGGGATAGTTCGGACACTCTGGACACAAAAATGTGCCAACCTTCCAATTACAAATTTGACTAACTCCTGAAATCATGAAACCAACTTTCTCAGAGTTCTAGGAACTCTTTTTTGGAAAAGTTTTATA
Source organism: Taxus chinensis (assembly GCA_019776745.2). NCBI lineage: Eukaryota > Viridiplantae > Streptophyta > Pinopsida > Cupressales > Taxaceae > Taxus > Taxus chinensis. The sequence goes on from CM034154.1 coordinate 417,116,995, forward strand.
TCAATTTGACTCCCAAGACCATTTTAAGATCAATGGGATGGTTTTCAGAACTTGATTTTGCCTCCTAAAAAATTGCTTTTTCATTCGGGTCCGCCAGGTGAGTCTGTTGAGATTGGTTTTCACAGAGAAGCACTTAGGTCTTGTGAAATATGTGAAAAATCCATCATGTATAGGATTCCCTAAGCTTTACGAATGGTATATTGTTTACCTCGTGACTCATCCCAGAGCTCCCAAAATCCTCCTTTGAAGTTCAGGTACTTTTTTCCACTGCAATCTCCTTAAGGCTCCAAAACCCGATTTCATTGTTCTTGCTCCAAAACCTCTGAAACTTCCCCAAATATCCTTAAACCCGCTCCATTGCATTTCAAACTCTTCCATAACATCTTCAGATGATTTTAGACTTCTTGATTAAACCTTGGAGGATGCACATTTGTCCTGGAAAGGCTAGGGGATAGCCTTTCTAGGCTTAGTACAAATTTCACTTTTTGACAACATTCCATTAGATGGATTGAGTTACCTCATGAACACATTTGAGACACTTGGGAAGGATGTACATCACACTATGAAGCTTTTCAAGGACGGAGGGGTCATGACATAGAAGGTAAGATGATCCAAAAGGTGACTTAGGAAGGGCTTGGAGCAAATTTGACATTGGGGTACAGTTGTAATGTTTTCAACATGAATTTTAACCTTGCAAAAACACATGAAAACAATTCTATAATGTCCGAAATAATAAGTATCGATGCCAAATAATCAAAGATGGGTTAATAACAAATGTTCCCATGCTTCCAACAACAAACATAAATATGATAACATGCCAAATACAAAAAACATAATACTCTTATAATAGGTGATATGTCAAGGCCATTGGGGGGATAGAGTAGGTTGCAAGATTTGTCAAGACAATATGGATCTTAGTTTACATACTCGGTGAGTATTGGTGAGTTTGTGATTGCAGAATTTTCCTCTGGGCGAGTATTTTTTGCTTATACCTGTGAGTCTATAGTCGCTGAGTTTTGGCACGTTATATGTGAGTATTATTGAGTCAATTTTTTTTGGTCTGTCGAGTATGAGTATATGAACTATGGTATGGATTTGTAGATGTTTTTCTAACAACCATGCATCCTTTGCTATTTATAGGTCGTAATGAAGGAACATCTCAATCCCATTGATACTAGGTGTATACACTCAAGTTTTCACTCTTACTGGCTTTTTCTCTTCGTAGGAACTATTGACGCATTGACTTCCTTGGAGCAATGTCCTCAGAGATATTTCTGGGAGTAGGGATAGCCGGAAACGATTATATGAGCTGGTCAATGGTGGTAATTGTGAGAGAGCTTTGATGTGCAATCGATGTTATTTCACCTTAGATACCTTTTATACCCTTACAGTCATCCCTTTTACAATCTTCCTATGACATCACCTTGCTATCCCCTTATGACTACCTCTATATCTACTTACAACACACTTACACCTTTGTTATATCACTTTTCAACAGTTCCAGAGTCTTTCTTCATCCGCAAAGACCTTCTTTTAGGACCTTTTGATGACACATTACCTAGAATCAATGGTATCGACCATGGTCGATGATGTTAGTTTTTATTGCCAACAACTGACTGCATCGACCACGGTCAATGTCGTGGGCTAAAGGAAACTGTAATGCATTATCATGATCCCTATATATACGTGACATTTAAATGCATTTACCATTGGATCATGATTAGTCTTTTGGTTTGATTGCCTTTGCAAATCTGTTCATAAGGTTTTGAAGTTAGTCCTGCTGATCTCAATTGAATCTGGATCCAATAGGACTCTCATGCCCTTCCCTATATGAGTCATCTGATACACTGATAGGAGATTGGTTGAAAGTGAAGGTACACTGAGAACATTTGTGAATGTTCCACCTTCAACTTCAACAGACCCTCTCCGTGAAACTGTGGCTAGAGTATCATCACCCAAAGTGATGGAGGACATGTTGTAGGGCTCTTAGGAAGAAAACTCAACCTGTGATGAACCCATGTGGTGTGAAGCACCAAAGTTGATAACCCACGAAGGAGTAGATGAGGATGCAACTGCAACTAGTGGCTTTCCCTTATGTTTCTCTTTGTCTTTTTTCTTTGCCTTAGTAGATTCTTGGGTTGATGAAGACTGCAGTGACCCCTATGTTATTCGTCTCAAAGAGATGACTGAGGTGGTCAATCTGCTTCTTCGTACATTTGTGCTCATCGTGCCCAAGTTTCTTGCAATAGGCACACTTAACCTTTTCTTTCTTAGGTTTCCCATTTGAATGTTCTTTCTTCTTTTCTAGATCCTTGCTCTTTTGCTTCTTCTCTTGGTTGCTAGAGGACTTCTGTTTCCCATTCCCGACAATGAGGGCTTGACTTTTGGATGACTTGAAGGTGCCCATTTGGTTTAACTTGTCTTGCTCCTTAGTCAAATCAACAATAAAGTCATCTAAAGATGGCATAGACCATGTGGCTCCAAGAGCCCTCTTGGTAGCATAAAATGTAGAGCCAAAGATAGAGTAGTCAGGACCTAGTTTGGCAAGCATTGAAAGAACTAGTTGTTCATCCTTCTTTTCTGTTCCACATTCCTTCAACTGCAATCATAAGGACTTGAGCTTGGTAAAAAAATCTTCCAAAGTGTCAAAGTCGCCAGGACTTAAGCTGATAAGTTCTATGTCTAGCTCATGACCCCTCATAGTGTCAACTTTTCCAAACAAGGTTTCTAAGGTTTTCCACACCTGGTTGGGAGATTTGGCTGACTCTATGTGAATGAGGAGTTCGAGAGACACTGAAAGACGCAAAACACCAATCTCCAGAAATGTATATGCACTATGCGGTCATGTAAACCTCAGAATCCTGCAAATAGGCTATGTACCCACAAACCAAGCAAAACCAACACCAAAAAAAAACCAAATATGTGCAAATAACGACCTCAAATGAAATTAAACTTGTAGAATAATAACCAGACAAGCTCAATACCAGCTCGGCTTTGATATCATATCGAAGAAGCACTGTGGATCTGCTGGTTTGAAGAATGCATAGGTGATTGATGTGAGACGTGAATTGTTCCAAGACAAAACAAAGCAAGCATACAAGACTACAAATTACGAAAATACAAGAGAGATAATTGGAATAACGCAGAAATAGCTCCAACTCAATATAATCAAATAGAATAATGCAAGAGATGTACATATAAGAGGTGAATGTGTAACCTCCTCCTAGAATCATGACAATCTCCACTTAAAATAGTGGTAACCAACACCTAGAATGGTGTAGTCAAGTTGTAACCAACACCTCGAATAGTGTAGTCAAGTGTACACCTAAGCAACCATATCCCATAAGTGTAGGGAAACTCCAAGTGAGGTGGAATATCCTGAGTAAGATAATACAAATAAAGCGAGGAAAATAAATCCTACACTAACAACACCATCTCTATTCATCTTTGTCATGACATTAGATGGTGGCATTTTATCTCTTGGGAAAATCCAACTCACGCAATGATTGAGATCTTATTCATTTTGGTGCTTCCTTTTTTATCACAGTTTATATTTTCCTTACCTCTTTGATAGATTATGTTTGATGTTTATTATCATCCTTTTTATTATGTCTTATGTTTTCTTTGCCCATTTCTTAGATTTCATTTGATGTTTATTACCAGTTTACTTTCACATTTTTAAATTTCGTCAATCACTTTCTTAAATTTTATTTGATGCTTTACAATCATTGTCATGTCTAGTAATTTATTTGATTCCTTTTTTAGATCTTTTTAGTTGTCTTACATTCCTCTATTGTATCTTTTGATTTCTTTGATTGCTTTCTTAGGTTTCATTAGATACCATCCTACCTCACCTATTAACATATCTTTTGATTTCTAGATTATTCTAAATTTCATTAGATACCATCCTACCTAACCTATTAGCACATCTTTTGATTTCCAGATTGTTCTATCTTTTTCATTAGATGTCCATTTTTTTCATTTGTTTATTGGATTTTCATTTTGAGTGATAAATGTTATCACATTTGTGCAACTATAGAAGTGAAAACATATTTAAAAAATACAACCATAAATCGAATTAATACAAACACATAAGTTGTGTACACAATGAGCTTAAATGCTACACCCTTATCCTATAATATGTATTGGTATATGTATGGCTGACTTGTGGCTATTATAGTTTTTGAACTTTCATATCGCAATGCACATATCTGTAACAATAGCCTATGTAGGCAATATGTATGAGGTAGTGATTAATACTTGAGCACCATATTGAGTATTCTAATCTTATTGTAAGGTTGTGGAGGTTGCGCGCTCAAAGTGGCTTGGTAGTATATTTGTAATATTTTGCTCTTATTTGGTATTCATTTGCTATTATTCTAATTATCTATCCAAATAAGTTCATTACAAGTAGTATTGGAGCTTTGATTTTGCCGAAAATCTAATTTTGAAGTTTTTCCTCTTACTCACAGATCGGTGCGATTTTTTTGCTATTGTTTTAGTGAGGTTGCACAATTACACCAAGAGGCTACCCTCCAAATTTCATATTTTTTCTGATTTGATTTGCAAAATCTATTGCCGTTTTAGTGTTTGTCACAAATTCGCTCCACAAGCCGTAAATTTCATATTTGTTATGATTTATTTGCATTTTCAGAAATCTCGAGTTTTTTAAAACTATGTAATGTCCTTTTCTAGGGCTAAAATTGAAAATAAGGGTTTGGCCACAACCCCAAATGAATCAAATCTGAAAATTCACCAGCAACCAACAAACAACAATCTGAAAATCACTGGAAACACACTTTAACCCTATTCGAGCAATCAATAATTAGTCCTTTAGGTAAGCAAACTTTAAAGTCACATCAAATCATCATACAACCATGCAATAACAACTGAAAATGGTTGTAAATAATTATTTCAAGCACGACAACATTTATCCATCCAAATTACATCAAAATAATAGAGAAAATAAGAGATCACACCCAACTGCAATTGTTTTATGACAACAGCAGGGCAGCCACAAACAAGGGCTAAAAATAGCTTATAAACTTCTCCAAAAATTGCCAAATTGTAGATTCAAGCCTTATAAAATATGAAGAGCAATAATATCAACTCAAATTGTCCAAAATTGCCCTAGATGATATCAAATCTTTTAGCCAAGCAAGTCGCCTAGGGTTAGAAGGGAAGAAGTAAATATGAAATCCTCCTTAAAATTCATTTGTGACCTCCGTATAAAGCCACTAATGCACAAATGAGGGTTTCTGTCCCCAAGTGTGATCCTATTAAAGGGTTTCGTCCTCAATAGGTGACCAATGAAGGGTTTTTGTCCTTCAATGGCAAGAAGAAAAGCTACACTAGCTGCAATTCCAAGTAAATGTCAAAATAGATAAAAGAGGATTCTCCTCCTCTCCATTCAAACTTTCTTAAGTACCCCTCCTTTGGCGCCAATGATGAATTAGAAGCCCCAACTTGATGGCCAACCTCCTAATCCACTTTTTAATCTTCACTTAAGAAGACCGACGCCATAACGAAGAAATAAAAATTCTCCTTGCTTTGTTTGGGAAGTCTTCTTTCCCCTAGTTGAACCATTCCAATGACATGATTGGTAAATACAATAATAATCACGAAGGTACATCAATTACAACCATGGCGAGTTCCCCTCCTTTGCTCCTTCCTTGATGCCCACAAGAGGAAGAACGAGCATAATGTCTTCCATAATGACTTGCTTGGAAAATGGGACATTATAAGTTAGTATCAATTCTTAGTGTTTTTGGATTTGTGGTTGACATTAGCCCAAACTTATCCGGTCAAAGTTTGGTGAAAGGTGAAATTTGAATCCTCCTCCACCTTCAAGTCTCAATATGATTGGGCCGCAAAGTAGACGATGTGGAAAGAGCTCTTATACACTAGGGAAAACTATTAATAAAGAGGAGATAGAGGTAAAGTTTGGAATAGGTGGAACTTCTGATATGATGTCTTATGTGGTGGATGAAAAATTGCGATTTCTTGAAGAGAATATGCAAAGCATTCAATCATAAATAAAAGATGGGGATAACATCAATAAAAACTTGGTTACTCCCATGAATGTTGTCAATAATATTTTAGCATCACAACCAACTCAAGGAGGAACAATGGGACAACCCGGTCTTGAACCAAATGTTGTGCAACTGCATTCCAGTGATAACACTAATTCGGGGCCTCATAACCTCTTTCCGAAGGTGATATGCATAAGTTCGATGGAATGGATCCGCTTAACTGGATCAACCGAATGGAGATTTTTTTCGATGTACATCACATTTGATCTGGGCAAAAGGTTACTATGGCATCCTTGTATCTAGAACCTGAATAATTCACTTGTTCAAAATAAGAAGGCTCTAAGCGTCACCTGCTCAGTTTTTATGGAGGAGATGCAAACACACTATTGTAGTAGTGTGGCAGAGAACTACTTAAGCCAATTGCCAAAGTTGTGGCAAATCGGGTTGGTCAAGGATTTTATTCATTAGTTCCATAAATTTTCCTTGCGCATGGAGACAATTATGGATGAGAATTTGAATGACCTCTTTCTTGGTGGTCCCAAGAATCACATTCAACATGAGATATGAATTTTTAATCCACTCAATATTTCTGGTTCTATTATCATGGCACAAAGGGTAGAGGAGAAATTATTTTCAATGAGAGGCACACATTCAGTAACATCAAAGATCATAGCATCTCGACGCCGTCATTCCCTTAGCCTACTAGGTTAACACACCAAAAAATTGAAGAGGCAAAAGGGTTATGTGTCAACTGTGACAAAAATATAGACAAGAACATAAATGTGCTGAAAAGTTGTTCTACATTGGGGGCACCAATGAAGAAGACGACAATAGAGAAATTAGCAACAGTTGTTGACGAGGTGGAGCCGGGAGATTCCCAACCTTCTATATCTTGCCATATGCTTTTAGGTGTTAGCACTCCATAAGCTCTCAAGGCAGTGGGTTTCTTAAAAAAACAGAAGGTGGCTGTATTGATTGACTCAAGTAGTCACAATTTTGTCAATGAGAAGTTGGTTGCACACTTGAACTGCTTTGTTATCCAGCACCAGAATTTCAAATAATGGTTCTAGATGGTAGTATCGTTAAGTATTCTGGAAAATACCATAATCTTAAACTCACTATGGGTGACTGTTTGAATAGCCCTATGTTTGCCACTCCCATGGGAGGTAATGATATTGTAGTAGGAGTTTAGTGGCTCCCAACCTTGGGCACAATTAAGATGATCTTCCAAGAATTACTCATGCATTTTAATATAGACGGAAATAAGATCGAGTTGAGAGCGTTGTGTGCTAAGTTATTGCATATGGGAGGCTCCCATCAAATGCACATGATTCTCAATAAGGGATCAATTATGCCTTCAACGCAATTGTTTCTAGGGGAAAACAACTTGTCAAAAAGGGATGAAAACGTATTTAGTAGTGGTTGAGGACATGCCAAGGTAGCAACTTCTTATCAAAGACGCATATTTAATAAGGTCTCCTTTCAGAGCATCTTTTGGCTCCCAACTGCGATTTATTACCCCTTACTACAAGGCAAACCTAAAACTTCGAGTAGTCAAGGACTATAGTCAAAACCAGTAGAAGTGGCTAACGTCAACTACAATACGAGTATTTCAAGTTTGTGATTTTTGCCAGAAGATTTCCATCTAGACAAAGTCTCACTCAAGAGGATGCAGTCGAGGGTGATCATCAAGAATCTTGTTTAGTGGAAGAAACTACTAATCAAGGATGCGACATGGGAAGATGAAGAATTTACATTGAAGCTTTTGAAGATGATCAATGTTGAGGACAACACGTGTTTGAAGAGGGAGGGCATGCCGCACTCTTAACCCATAATATGTATTGGGATATGTATGGCCAACTTGTGACTAACATAATCTCTTGACTTATCACATTTCTCTATGCTTTCATATTATTAGTGCGGTTGGCCTATGTATTAATCATAGCCTAAGTAGTGTTAGAGGTAGTGATTGGTACTTGAACATCATATTAAGTATTCTATTCTTATTGTAATGCTGTGGAGGCTGCCTCCTCGATGTGGCTTGGTGATATATTTGTGATATTTTGCTCTTATCTAGTGTCCTTCTGCTATTATTTTGATTATCTATCCAAGTAAGTTCATTATACCAAAAAAAAATTGTCGTATAAATATATCCAATGTTTTCTCAAAAATGGGTATGTATACATCATAATATACAATCCTCTATCACTCATACACCTCCCCTCAAAGGAGGAGGTGCTGCACTATGAGCTGATGTAGTTTGACTACCTAGTCATATAGAGTGAGTTAGGGATGACACTCTAGACCAAGTTGTTGTAGCTTTGCCCTCTGCTCAAGTAACTTGGCTATGGTTTCTATATCTTGCTACTATATTTCAATAGTTGTGTGGGCATCGACTAGTTTGTCAACATGCTCTGTGGCGAAGGATCTCTAGGTATCCCCTAGAATGCAATCAGGTTCGCATATCACCTTGCTTCATGGCTGCAATGGCTACCTCCTAGTGCTCTAACTCTTGCAATGCCTCTCATACGAGCCTAAAGGCTCTTACACATTCTCATACCGACGGCGCCACAGGATTTAACATCAATGCCATGTCTTTCCTTTGGAGAACTTCATCCAGAATATCGTGGTGCGAGCTCTCTGTTAATGCTCGCCAATTGACCTTTGGCTCTACAAAAAATCACACATTAACAACTATTAGAATTGTAGAATTAGCTTAGTTATAGGGATTACTTGGTGTTAATTCCTAGTTCTTAACTTAGCCTACTTTTACATGCATACGAAATACATAAAATCTAGTATATAATCATCGTACTTCCTAGCATGCATCTGTACTCTAGGAAAGGAAATAACTTAATACAATCATACCTCGATGTCCTAGACAGTCCTCTACGACTATCCCATCGGCTCGCCCGCCTAGCACAACGTCATCATCATCGTCCTACAACTTCATATCGATAAACTGCTAACATATCTCCCTCCCCACAACCATCACCGATGGATGCCTCTGTGCTTGTGTTGCTCTCACCGGATCTATGTCCAGAGTATCTCAAATCTCGGCGCCCATCAACGAGAGATATCGCTTGTCTGATCTAAGCAATTTTAATTCCGATGCCAATATCTATTCCTTGTAGGATCCACATGGGCTAGGGTATCCTTTAAGCCGAAGCATCTCGCGCAAGACTACTCTATGATTTGTACATGCAGTTCTCTTGTATCGAACCTCCTCTACCTGTAGCCTAGTCCTCATGGCTGTCGATGTTGCCTTCGTGGTTTCAAAGGTGGGAGTGTGAGCTCTAGCCCCTATTCGCCTCAGCCTCTTGACTCTCTAATATGCTAAGGATGGTATGGTGAAAGCTACAAAGTTACTATGGGATGAGGTAGCCCAAACAACTTTAGCACTCTATCCATTGCGTGTCACTCTATCCATTGCGTGTCACTCTACCCACCATAAATATTGACTTGTGACCTCTGTAATGTCCTATGTGACTATTGTTGTCAGCCACGACAACCACTTGTCAACGATGCCCACATATGGTTTCATACTATTTGGTCCCTTTGCATTGTTTGTAACCGTGGGTATCCTACCCGAGTCTCGAGTGTCGGGCTCCTCTTCCACTGTAGAAGGCTAGGTGCATTTTCCGGTACATGTAGTGGAGTCCTTGTTGGTCGATACATAGGAAATCTCTTATATATCTATGGAGACAATAGAATGACTAGTCCAATCGCCAACTGTTGCTTCCGTTACGAGCATATGTAAATCGTATACCAATTTTACCCATATACCTATGCCCCAACTATGCATAATACCTGCTCCAATAGGGCTTGACTTGCTGCTATAAGAAAAAGCGAGACACTTCCATATGATTTATGGCACAAGATACATGCCACCACAATACCCCTATAAATGCCTTTCAAATATCCGAAACGCTTGAGCTGTATATTGCTCTTAGACAAACTAACAATGATTGTACTAATTTCTCCTTGTGGCCCATTGTGCTAGCTTTGTCCTCTCAACATCTATCTTGGGTACATCACAAAATATATGTTCCTCGCCAATAGATACACCAAAGATCACATGAACATCCTCCAATGTGAATGTCATCTCAATCGTATGTCCTTCAATCCTCCATTTGAAAGTGTCAAATCTGATCTCCCAGTAAATAATAAACATTTGTAACAAGCCCGCATCCAACGGGATGTGACACATTTGCATAATCCCATAGAAGCCGAATGCAACTAACTGCACTCTCTTCTTATCGAATAATCCACACAACAATCTGGTAACCAAGTGGCATCAACTATGCACCATAAACAAATGCATCTCTCCACCTGCAAAAAAAATCAAGCAACATTAACCCATTAGTCTTCGTCAGAGAAAAATATGAAAAATCAAAGCAACAAAAAACTAATTATGACTCTCCCTTTCTAACTCCATCGGCCATGTAACATAACTAGATCGACCCTATAGGAAAAATCAGACCTAACCTACTACATCAACCATGCTGCACAATACGACATCGACCATGTAATTCAACCCTTACACGCTCAACGACATCAACCATCTTGCAAAATTGTACTGATACTGTGGTAAATTTTGCATTGAGCCTCTTGTGATATTTTTCGGCCCAAGATGACCGATGGCGTTCTGCAGAACACTGCGTGCCCTTTTTACATTCAATAATTTAAAACCTACCCTAACAACTTCCTAATACAAAATGCTCCTAAAGCCATCTAGAGTTTGTCGACACCTATGTTTCGACACTTTTTGGGGCAAATTCTGCCACTCAGATTTTCCATGGGACTTAACTTTCATTTTTCACCTAGCTACCCTTCCCAATCTAAATACAAAACCTACTCGCGGATACACCTCTGCTAGCATTCCTTAGCCTCTACTCTACCCACCTACACTGCCTGTTCGCATTTTGGTCATCATCTTTGGTTTTGTTTGATTTGGATAGTCTAGAGCTCCAGTATCTTAAAATCAATAAGTACAAAGTGACAAATGATTAGGTCAACCTAATGTGTATAGGTTTCTAACCAAAACTATTTGAACCTTCTCTTGCGGCATCTAGATTTCTTAAAATTGCGACATCTTTGCAATCGTAACTCTGATTTTTGTTCCAGAAGAAGTGTTAGGACTGTATTCTCATAAGGAATCCAGTGGTATATTCATTCACTTATATGAAAAATTTCCAGAATCACCTATTTTTTCGGACGGTGATCCTTACCTACTTGGTTTGTGTTTACACCTATCATCATCTTTCCTTTTTTCTTATCTTTAGGCCTACTAGACCGGATTGCTCATGTCGATGCTCTTTGTATCTTCTTTTATTCATCGTACTCCTATTTTAGAACCTATCTTTCTTATCTACCTTCTTCTCTAGCACAGTCCTATAATCCTTCCATGAGCTCCCCTTGGCTTAGGGTTTATTGCTTATTGATTAAATCTATCTTCTAGTGTTTTTTTTTGAGTTGTGGGTTACTTGGGCTCACATAGTAGCTCTTTCTACATTTTGGTGATTCGCTATGTGGACACACTTACAGGAAGGTAAGTATGTTTTATTTGTGTCCATGTTTTTATTGCTTATTGTTGCCCATTTTCTTTAGTCATTTGATTGCGATGTTGCATTTTCTTTTCCTGAAGACCATCTCATGTACAGTTTTTGTGACAAATGATGATCTTCAGTTGGGGCTTATGTATACGCCTAATTTTCACTCTAATGTTTGCTCTTCGCAAGCACTATTGGCACATTGACTTCTCTGGGGTGATGTCCTCAGATATTTTCGGGAGTGGGGATAGCTGGAAACAGTTATCCGGGCTGGCTAGTGGTAGTATTTGTGAGAGAGATTTCATATGCAGTCAATGTTATGACACATTAAATACCTTTTATACCCTTACAATCATCCCTTTTACAGTCTCCCTACGATCTACTTATTGGTGCTATCCTCTTACGGGTGCCTCCACATCTACTTATAGCACACTTAAACCTCCATCGTATCTCCTTTCACCATCTCTAGAGTCTTTCTTCATCCTCCAAGACTTCCTTCTAAAACCTCATGATGGAACATTACTTAATGCCGATAATATCAACCATGGTTGATGCTAGTTGGTTTTTGATAGCCGATTGCATCAACCATGGTCGATGCTATCTGAATTTTATTTCTGACAATCGATTGCATTAACCATGGTCAATGCCGTCGGTTAAAGGAAATTGTATTACATAGTCATGATTCCTTATATGTGGCATTTGAGTGCATTTACAATTACGTCATCATCAATCTTTTAGTCTATTTTTGCTTGCAAATCTGCTCTTAAGGTTCTAAAGGTCTTGAAGTTAGTCTTGCTTATTTTTTGGAGTCTTCTCTTGGACCATTGAGTCCTTAATATCTCCAAGCATAGGAATTGCACTTGTCATGATTTGCCGATCATTGGAGTCTTCAACAAGTGGCTTTTTTGGGGATTCTTCTATTCGTTTGTTGTCCCCCACATCAATTCGCTCACAATGTGCCGTTAACCTTGGGGGAAGTTAATGCACCAATGGTGTGTGCACAAAAGTATTTCTAATCTCTCATTTCCTTTATGTTATTTTAGATATGATTAACCATGCATAGAGTATAATAGAGTACCATATTCTTAATGTATTGCATAGTTTACATACTTTGCGAGTATGTGGATAATTGCAAAAATTTAAATTGGATGAGTGTTTTGACTTATACTCGCGAGTATGTCAGTCCTGTGTTTTGGCAAGTTTTTCCAGAGCACTCAACAATACTTGTTAAAATTTGGCAATACTCGCCAATGCTCGGAAAAACTCGGCAATACTTTCCAATACTCGCCAATACTCGTGGTGAGTACTCGCCAATACTCGTGGTGAGTACTCACCAATATTTATTTGATACATTTTGGATACAATTTATGTTTCTTAGAGAAATTTAAGTATTTTTTAAGTTGTTGAGTATTGCCAAGTTGAAACTTGTTTTGTTTGCCAAGTATGAGTATGCGAACTATGATCTATTGGTCTTTACCTTACAATCCCTAAACACTACCCTAAACACTAATCTACTGATTTGCAGGGAAAAGGTGGGAGAGAAACATGAAGTAAAAGGCGGTTATGACACCAAAGTGAAAGTGGATCACTCTCCCAATGAGTTCAACAAGTGAGAAGACAAGAAATAGATAGAAGCCACTACCAAAACATGCATCTAAATCAAATCCTCACTCTAAACCTTGAGACACAGTGAATCAGAACCTTGCAAATGCCACACACAATAAATCATGGAGATAACAGAGAGGTTAGAGAAATTAACACAAAAACAGAGGGTAAATATGAGCCACAACCAAATTTGTATTAGAAGTTGAAGTATACACAGTCTGGTATCAACACAAGCCAAGGCGATTATTCATTTATAGAGCTTAACTTAAAGGTCAGAGGCACTCAGAAAACCAGGCCCTCAAAAGAGCAGGGTGACCTTGCTTTGAAGGAAAGGAACCTTTACAAATTACAATAAGTTACTTAAAACCCGAAAGTGAGAGAAGGGGCTGAGAAACAAGAGAGAACGAGAGAAGACTATGCCAAAGGATATCTTGTTCTATCCTTATCTGCTACAGAAGGTTCATGAAAGTCTAAAGATGTTCAAGAAGATGCTAGATCTGAGAAATTCACCCAAAACCACTCTCAAAACATATTCCAAGAAATCTCTGCAAGTCATGATGATAAAAAACAATGGGGGTGCTTTCATGCACAAGCAAACGAGCAAACATTTTTTCTTGGAGATAAGTTCAGACCTAGATCGATGTCTACCCACGAGATCAGGAGAGATGGATGAAGACTAAGCTGCCAATTGTTTGCTTTGGTCATGATTTCACTCAGACCACTGATAACAGCTCATCTCCATGTTTAACAACCAATTTAACTCTTTATCTGTGTTTGGGTGGGGCCAAGAAGGCATCTTTAGCTTAAGGGATCTTCTATAAAGGATCGTATTCATCAAACAACATCTTCAAGTCATTTAGAGGTCATTTGATCAAATTATGTGAGCTGAAAAGTCTCCAAAACTCTGTTAAGGAGATCTCCCTGATAACTCAACCATTCTCTCTACAATTAAGATGCAGGTTGAAAGGAGGTCTGGGTCAAAATATATGAGCAAAAAACAGAGCCACTGTTGTGCCGCCATGACATCCTCAATCTCATTTTTGCATTGTCTCAAACCATAAAATTTAAGCTCCTGACATGCTCTGTCGATGAATCCCAGCCTCCACGGATCTCCGCCATGTGTACTCTATCTTACATCTCTCCCATCAGCGGCTCAGGGGCATGTGGAAGGCAATTGCAAGGCTGGACTCTTTTAGAGTGGGCCGTGCCACCGATTCATGCCAACTGTCCTTACGCTTATGTGTTAATCATCAATCTCATGCTAGACTTGGAGATGAGCTGTTAGACCTTGGATTGAATCGAGATAACCCTGAGAACCGATTGCTGCCACATGTCTTTGTTGCCTATCGGGAGCCTGTACAGATCGGTAGTTTAATGAAACCCTTGTAAATAGTCTTACTGACTTAGCTTTGATAAAGCTAGTTCCATGTGTTGGCATATCTGAATATCGGGATCTTGGGTTTGAAGTACCTTTTCTGAATTTATGCCTTTTGGAAGCCAAGGGCACATGGATTGGTCCATGTGGCTTTTCGTCGTGGTTTCGTGTTCTCGGGATCCCAGGTTCTTGCTTGTCCCTTTGATTTTACTTTGTGAAACTTCTGAATTCTTGGGTTCTCAAATCATTGGCAAGACTTGGAGACTTTGGCCTTGGCAAAAGACCGGCTAATGTCGGGTTCTTGGGTTGTCACGACCCTTTTTGGAGACTAGCGGATTTGAAGACCTTAACCCATTTTCCTCCCCGTGGATTTAAGGAAGCAAGGGGAAGACTTGGATGACATTTTTATTATCATCATGTATTCCTATTGGGGAGCCTAGCGCTCCAATAGAAGAACTTATTTAATTAGAAAATAAAGTCTTTTGAGCATGTAAGCTCCAAATTCAAATTAGATAATTAAAAAGTAATTTTTATTTGGGTCTGCCATCATTTGAAATGTAGCACCCCTTGTGGTTATAAAAGGAGATTGCTTGGTCATTTGATAATCATAATTGAATTCTATTATCTTTGAAAGATTGCTTGTGAAGCATCTCTCTCCCTCTCCTATGGACGAAAACCCTTGGAGAGTCTTGTGTGAGGACAAAACCCTTCACCGAGTCTAGGGAAGACTTCAACACGAGAGTCTCCACCCCCTTGAGGGATCTTTTGTTGCTGTAATTTTTTATTTTCAGCCCTAGGCAAATTGCCCTAAGGTGCTATTTGGCCAACAATTGAAGGATCTTTGCCCTATTTATGAATGTGCATGCATAATTGCCTATTTTGAGTTGGATTGACCTACTTTGTGGAGAGTTTTTTTGCATGTTCATTGGTTGTTCTAAGTGGAATGACCCACCTAGAGGAGCATTCGAGTATTGCTTTGCAATAATTTCATAATTCTGAGGTTGGAATAATATTCTTCATATTTTTAAAGGCCAAGTTCAGAAGTTTCATTAATTTTGGTGGTGTTTTATTGTTTTCCAAGTTTGTGGAAGTTAGTTACAGTTCTGGAATAATTGATTAATTTCTGCAGATTGAGGGTTTCAACTAAAAATTAGATCTCTTACTTCCTGTTGGCGATATTTGCTTCGTCAACGATCGTGGGATTGAATCGCGTGGTCAAAGACTGGTGAAAATGCAGAAACACCCTTGTTCTAACTGCAACTGCAAGCAAGAGAGGGAGAAAGGTATGAGGTGGGGAGGAGAAAACAACGAGCGAAATAGTGGGGAAAGAGGGAGAGGGAGTTATGTTAACGGTAGTATTACAAGTTCCATCAACCGATAACCCAAAATACATCCAGTTCAATTAGAAGACACAGAAAAATATACACAAAACTATGCATGTTTGATGAAACAAGAACCACAATAAACAAAAATTCTAATTGATAATTTCATTCCTTGATAGAAAATAAAAATATATTTTGATTCCTGCAGCAAATTGTAGTACATTTGACTGGATATTAAGCTGAAAAAATGAAGGAAATAGTAGAGAGGAACAACAAAAAACAATTTGCTAAAGGAGAGAAAATACTGAAATCCCTACAAATGAGGAGAGAACCCCAATATATAGCCTAGAGGCATGTGACTCTTCGCATTCCTACATGACTGTTCACCTTCTTTTCCAGAATAAGTCACTTTTTTCTTATAAAAATGGAAAATAAGTGACTTAATTGACTTTTAAAAAAAATGCTTTTCCCAATGAAGAATTAAAAAATACTTTAGACTACTTTTGGGAAAAGCTACTTGTTTCATGCAAGAATGAGAGAGAAAGAGAGAAGAAGGAAGAGATCAATCAATGGACGTAGCATGTGAAGAAGATCCTTTGATACGATGAACTGTAGAAGTCCTATGGGCCTCCATCACTACATTATACCTGAACACTGCCTTTGATGCTTCTTTCTCGCGGGGAACTGTGGTGTTAGTGATAATGTCTAGCCAGTGATCAGCTGCACCTTAGATCATCTTACAATGTTTGAGCCATTTGGGAATCTTCTTTGCTGCGTCTGAAATGGCTAATCTGATTTGAGCCAATGCATCCATGAGTTCGTTTCCATATGTTCGCAGGTCGAATAGTTCACCTTTTATGATGGCTTTGATGTGTTCGCGAAGCTCATCAAGCAACACTGACTTAGAATGCAACACATGACATCTAATCTTACTCAAATGCTCATTGATTTTGTCATTGATTTCAGGGATTTGAGTTTGATGATATGGGTAGTATTTAATTTCCTCATTTAGAGATCTCATCTTCCACTTGATCATTCTCAACCATATGTGGGTAAAATTTTATTTTTGGATCTATAACACCCTACTCTAAAGAAATAACTTCAAATTAATTGCATGCTCATTTCACATAGGATTGGTAGCAGATCATTCTAATGATCAACCTATTTTTTATGGTAGAAAGAATGCCATTTTCCTTTTTAGTTGACAAGGTGAAGATTTTGAATATCCTAATCGTTTTCAAGGAGAATTTCACAACCTTTTTCAATAATAGAGTCAATCAATGAATCTATCATTTTACCCATTTTGTCCATCTTTTTGAATTCTAAGACAACATGTGAGCCAATTTTTCTCTAAGAGATAATTGACTCGAAAGGAGTGAAGGGAGGATCATCTCAGTCCAAGAAGGTCTAGATATATGAGGTTAATTCGTGCACTTGATCTTGTAAATGCTCCTTAGTTAGCTCACTCTCCCTTATTTGAGAAACGATCTTAGAAATAGTTTGCTCGAAGTTGTGGATGTAACATTTGGGTCCAAGATTTCCAAGAGAATAACGTGTCATCCATAATTGGTGATTCTCATCTCTAATTCATATTTATCTACCCTGGGTCAGGGAAACTCAATGAATTGAGAACCTAAGGCATCCTTCATGACAAGAAGTGATCTTGGATTTTCTCAAATGAGAAGTATGCTCTCGAAGCTCAGGGGAGATCTTGACCACTAGAGTTTTTCCTTGGCCATGGGATGTTGGCAGTCATTCATAAAATCTTACACACGTGACAACATATGGCCTAGATAAGGAGATGAAGCATGTGTCATTGGGCTACCTACAGGAGGTACTAACTCGAATTCTTGAATTTACACCGGAAAATATTTGTGAGCACTATCTTAGTGAGATTGCATTAGAGGCATGATGGACTTGTGAGATGAATGTGTGAAAAAAATCAGAGGCTTGTACTTGATCCTGACAAGAGAAACAACAAAATATAAAGGATCAAGGGAACTTGAATCACATATTCTCACTAATAACTTTAGGTGAGAGGGAGCATGTGAGGGGTCTGGTGATTCTTGTGGTAAAACTATCCTGACTTGGGAAGTTCCCTAATGTCATGGAGCTATTACTTCTCTTACGTACACTTTGATTGCTGCCTTTTCTAATTTTTTGTAGGATGAATAAGGGGTGTAAATTATCTCATGAACCCTTTTTAGGTACCAATTCTTTGACATATGTGAGACCATTGCAGTGTGGGTAAAAATATCAATGTGTTCTGCCTCCAACCAATTCACATGGAGAATAGGTTAAAACCAAATTTATTCAAAGTATTCATGTTCAAATATGTCACTCACATCATCCTCAATATCCACAATAGCCCATTCCATTTAAAAAAACTTCATTCATTGCAATGCTAGCCTGGAGAACTCTCTTTTACTGACTTCTATCTCATTTGCACATTCTTCCTAGTACTCTTCGATCTCAAGTTCATGGAATAGGTTGAGATACTTGTTCTTGCCTTCTATTTACTATTTGATGCCAAAATACCTCCTTACTGAATAGGATAACAAATTAAAGGTTCAAAGGGAAGCTTTAATATTATCTGTGTCCACTAATGTTTTGCAATAATATATTCCCAAATGAATTGGGAATGTTACTCCCTTTCCTTTCCTAGAACTTGACATGTACTCTTGATAATTGTCAGCACACATCGATCATTACCAACTTGTTTCTTGGGTACCGTATGAGTTTCAGTGGTTCTCCATCGAATCCTCTAATGTGGATGTAGGGTAAGGTATTGAGTTGTATGAAATAACTTCCATACTTACATATCAGTATGCAAGCCTCTGTTGAGATCCCGCAATTGAAATCATTTTCCATCTTCTTGATCAAATACATCATGAAGACATTATTCACTCTTGTATAGTGTATTGTGTACTCCCTCATTGTGAACCGAGGGTAGGTTTGATATAATAGTGCATTTTTTGGAACATTAATTTCTGTAGTAAGAATGAACCACCTTTGAAATGTTGTAACGACATATACCAAGAATGAAGTCATGGTGATTTTCTTCATTCCTTCAATATTGATTAGCTAGGAGTGCAAATTATCAAGTTGACAATGCGATTCTTATTGATTATTTGGGATGTCTCTATAGCTATTAATATGAAATTTTGTGACATTCATAGATGGAATTATTTTTTCTATGGTTCTCCCACAATCCTTTTGAGAAGCATGATACAATCAAATATCTCCTCAATGAACTTAGATTGAGAGATAATATTTGAAACTACGAGAGATTGCATAATGTCTTCATCTAATTTCTAATGGTCACCCTTGGCAAGATGGACTCTTTGTTTTCCCATTTGGCTAATGCATATTAATTTTTCTTAATCATGTCATTGTTGGGCCTTGGAATGCAAAGGAATCTTAAAATACCTTCCAGAGATAGTACATTAATGATTGAGTAATCATTAACAATATTGGTTTGGCTCTCAGCTTCATAGTTCTTGGCACAGGCCAGAAAAAATTCAGAGTCTTGAAGGTCCAAAGGAAATCCAAGAACTCGGTATAACCCACATTAGAAGATACTATAGAAAAGAGTGTATAGGTTTATTCTTCCATTCTCTGCCTCAGGTCATTGAAGTCCATGTTGTCCACATTGTGTTCCACAATGTTTGGGTACTCAGACACTAGAATGTAAATGTGATCATATCATGAATAATGGAACTATATTTTTTTATTTTATGATATCCTTGGCCTCATAAAGTGGAAAAAATTCTAAGGTGCAAGTGAAAATGTATCCCAAAACTATTTCAAAAAATCTACAAAATTGAGTCTATTTCAGTGTTACGAGAAGCTGATTTGGTATTTCACGTAAAACAAGAGAAAATCAATTGAAATTAGAAATGACTTGATTTTTTTGAAATCTATTCAAAATATTCATAGATGCTTCAAAATTAGTTATATTTTCTCATCAAAATCAACATGAATTTCAAAAACAAGCTCTTGCTGTGTGGAAGGCTTGTAAAATGACATTAATGGTGGAAGGATCAAAATTTCAATTTATCATTCTGAGAGAAATTCTTGTCTGATTGGAGTGATTTTTTATTTTTATAACTGCATCAATGAGGGAAAACTATGGTCTATTTTTGAAAGGATTTTCTTTCGGGGTTTGAGAGAAAATGATGAAATAAATTTTTCTTATATATGGGGTTTACATGTATTTTAAGCAAGGAATGAGGGTTTTTATCATAAGTAAAGAAATTATTATCCTTAGATCATTTCCAATGGCCAAAAATGATGGTATTGAGGAGAGGAATGGATGATCCATGTTTGGTAAGGTTCCCTCAGGGTTTTTTTTCAGAATCTTCTTTGCAACAATGGTGTTTTTGGGAAAACTTGGGGTATGATGGCTGAAAAAATAGTCATGAATATATTTTTTTATAGGGAAACTACTTTATTTTAATTATACATCATCTAAAATACAACATCAAGAGGATTGGATGGTCAAAATTGTGAGTGATTTCATCTACAAGATAATGAGATATGAGACAAAAGAACCTCTAGGCTACCTAGGGCATATGAGGAGTTTCAAAAGAATGGAAGGATGAAAAACCAGATTCAAATGTGCTTTAATTTAGTCTTAGAATTTTTGAATGCACTTTATGGAGATTTGGATGGTAAACAATTAATTTTCATGTTATGTGGTGGAGATGGGAAGTGGAAATGCAAGGTGGAAGTGCGTGGTGGAAATGCACATGAGAAGTGCGCTTCCACCAAGCATGGGAACACTTTTGGGGTGCAATTGCATGAGAAGTGCGCTTCCACCAAGCATGGGCACACTTTTGGGGTGTAATTGCACCTCAAAAGTGCGCACAAGGTGCAAATGCAGTTGAGAAGTGCGCTTCCACTAAGCATGGGCTAATTGCACCTCAAAAGTGTGCACAAGGTGTAAATGTTGTTGAGATGTGCACTTCCACCAAGTTTGGGGGGCCCGCATGCCATGCACACTTTGTTTTGCCATCACTTTTCATGTTTTTGCTTTCTATTTTGAATTTTTTGCTCTATTTTTCTCCACCAATCAGAAAGCGGCGCACTTTTGGGGTGCAATTGCACCTCCAAAGTGCAGCCAAGGTGCATTGGTGCAACTGCAAGTGAAGTGCGCAAGTGCGCCAAAGCACGCTTTCATTTAAACCACTTTGTTTTGCTCTCGGAGACTTTCCTTCACCCCAGGGTCTGTACTTGATGAATTTTGGTCGTATAAAATATATGATTTCACATGGAAACATTCCAATGAATCCAATGAGCATATTTAGGAATCCTGAAAATGAGTGCTTCAACAAATTTCGCTTGTACCTCCATTTTTGCCTAGGGCGGTGTGCCAGTGAGCTAAGTTGCAAGAAGGGTTTTCGACAAACATGAGCCAAACCAACTTATGGGTCATGAAGAGCATTGAATGTATTCTCACTTGAGTTTTTGTTAGGCTCCCAACTCCGCTCGAGGTGCCAGAAACCTTGAGTGCAAAATTCATGTGTAAAAATGCTACCTTACTCCAGTGTCGGAAAGGTTTCCGCTTTCTATACTCCCAAAACTCCGCCTTATTCCACCGTGTAGTAGGCTTCAAACTGTGCCAAAGCACACTTTGAAATCTCATTTGCACCACCTTGTTTTGCTCTCGGACACTTTCCTTCGCCCCGGGGTCTGTACTTGATGAATTTTGGCTGTATAATATATGATTTCGCATGGAAACGAGCCAATGAATCCAATGAGCCTATTTTGTAAGCTTGAAAATGAGTGTTTTAACAACTTTTTCTTGTACCTCAATTTTTGCCTAGGGCAGTGTGCTAGTGAACTAAGTTACAAGAAGGGTTTTCAACAAACATGAGCTGAACCAACTTATGGGTCATGAAGAGAATTGAATGTACAATCACTTGAGTTTTTGTTAGGCTCCCAACTCCGCTCAAGGTGCTTGAAACCTTCAGTGCAAAATTCATGTGTAAAAAGGCCACCTTGCGCCAACGTCAAAAAGGTTTTTGCTTTCTATACTCCCAGAACTCCGCCTTACTTATTCCACTGTGTGGTAGGCTCCAAAAGCTTTCCAATGCCTGGGATATGAGTTCCCAACACCACACGAGGTTCTCGAAACCCTTCGCTAAAGTTGAGTCTTCAATGAAGCATGCTCACTCCTTTTTCTCAAAAAGTTCCTATGCAAAAATCTTTCCCAAGTCCATCTAGAAGCTCCCAGAATGCTTGCTAAATCGTACCATCGCGGAAAAAACTCCAAGACCTTTCTGTTCACTGTAACCAGGACTTTTGAAACACTACGAGGTTCCTGAAACCTTTCCCAGAAGTTGAACTCTGAAAACGAGCAGTTTTGGCAATTTTGACAATATTGGCTATTTTGACCAATTTGACTAAAAAGGGGCAAAATTTTTAATGGGGTTGTCATATAAAATGAAATGAAGTTTTATACGCCAACACTTCCAAACTTACAAAAATCAGTTTTCTTGCATGATATGATTGCTGGTAATTTATAATAATTTTGGAGACTATCTAATATCATTTTAGGCGGTGTTTGAAGGCTCAAAAGCGAGATTGAAGTCTCCAAAGGTTTCACTGCCCTAGGATAAGGTTTGCTGGCAGCTAGTAAGGGTTTCTACCAGTGTTACCTAAGACTCCAGGATGGCGGGACACGGGGGCGGAGTTTTCGGAATGGCCAAAAAAATCCAAAATATTAGGATGGCGGGCGGACGGCTACTAAAATAATATATAAAATTAAAACATAAAGATAAATTTTAAAAAAATTATGAATAGCAGTTCATATTTATATATCAGTCCACCAAGTGCATACAGTCCACGTCCAGATGTCCATATTAAAAACTCAGCAGCATACATTTAGCTATACTAATGTTATATGTCCATATAACCTTTACTATTAATATGTATGCTGCTGGTTTTCATAGCATGTTGTGACAGTCCACCATGTGCATTTGTGCCCAAAAAATTTTGTATTCATATATCACTGTTGATTCTTAATATGTCTTTGTAATACAATACAATCGGATTAAGGTTAACGGGTAAATGTTTTTAAAGAGAAAACAACAAAGAAATAAAGTTTAAAACATTATTTAAAAAAAAATCAGAAGTCCCCGAAACGTCCCGGGGACATCCGGACGTCCCCAAAAAGGGGGACGTCCCCGAAACGTCCCTTGATATTCAAGGGACGTTTCAGGGACGTCCCCCTTTTTTCCCCGTCTTGCAGTCCCTAGAACGTCTGGGACTTTTGGTTTTTAGGGGGGACGTGTCCCCGAATAATACAGGTTTCTACATGTTTATTTAAGTCATTAACAACCTGCTTAAAATCTGAAAAGTGTTGTTTATTCTCAGCTTTTCATAGTTTCCCGAGAGTCCCCAAAAAGGGCCATTACACGGGTTCTCGGGAGCCTGTAAGGAATGAAACTTCAACTAGGGCCAAGGGAATGTTTGAGAGTTCGTGCGACACGGGAA
This sequence comes from Taxus chinensis, assembly GCA_019776745.2. Taxonomy (NCBI): domain Eukaryota; kingdom Viridiplantae; phylum Streptophyta; class Pinopsida; order Cupressales; family Taxaceae; genus Taxus; species Taxus chinensis. Next base: position 417,140,381 of record CM034154.1, read on the forward strand.
GGTCGATTGAGGCCACTTGTCACTCATTGGTCAGGGGCGAAATTTAATATCATTGACTTAGTCCCGTCTGTTAATTGATCTACACGCGCCCCCTTTTGCTCCAATAAAGTGATGGTCTGCTCGTCAAAGAAAACAAAGGCAAATAGACGTCTCCGGCCGTCCCAAGGGAAAAACAAGCTAAAATAGACTGTCTTTTTTTATCAAACCTGTATAAAGTTTAAACCTAGAGCTACCCTGTGCAAGCAAGTTAGATAAGTTTAAAACTATTATGGTGTCCAAAGTGCCTGCAAAACCATGATCAAAAGCCTTCAAGTTAAGAAATGGTAGCCAGTTGCCCAAAATCAAGTGTGGTTCTCATTTTGGCAACAGGTGGCCTGCGTATTTGCACCCAACAATCAGAAATGTTAAAACTGGTATTTTTTTTCCCTGACAAAAATCATAATTCTCATTTATAAAGATAGAAAATTACATTTTGAATAAGCGCAAGCATTACGTGATCCCTCATAAAAAATCAGATGTTCAAAAAAACCCCAAGATGCATTGCATTGTGTGGCATTGTGCTGAGAGAGATAGGTCAATAAATTACATCAATGAAAATCCCACAAGGGATCCCAAAAGACTGTCACCTATCAAAAAGGTACATTTGACATATAGCTCTCCCGAACATCTTGAAGCTTTTTATCATAAACCTTCCCCCTGCTTTTCTTTAAAAAAGCCCCAAACCCAGCCTCATAATGTACTCAAAGATAAATAGCCGTTAAAATCATCATAAAATCTGTGTAGAGGACAGAAGAGTATAAGAATTCAGTGGTCAGACCCTCCTTAATCTCTTGAATATGCCACATACCTGTATCCAACTGCAGATCTGATTTGGAGAGAGCATCAACTTTTCTATTCCTCTCTCTATAGACATGTTTAAGAGAAATTGTTTTAATAACGGTTCTAAAGTTTTGTATTTCCTCATAAATGGGCCTCTGTACAAACTTATCCAATCTGCTTTCACTGAGCATCCAATTTATCACCACCTTGGAGTTGCCAAATATCTGAATATTTGTGACCCTTTTTTCAGGAGAGAGATAAAGTAGCAACTTCAGTGCAAATAATTCAGCATAGTTATTTGTAATGCTGCCCAACCGTGCCTTAAATTTGAGGAAATGTGCATCATGTAAAACAATTATCCCCCCCGCCCCACATGAAGATGGATCCCCTTGACAGGCCTCGTCAAAGAAAGCCCAAGCCCCACTTTTGTTGATCAGCTCAACAGTCATTTTGCCTTGGAGGCTTCTCATTTGAGATTTGTTTGAAATTAGCAAGGATGGATTTGCTTTGTGCTGCACTCTGAAAACGGGGTATGTACTTGTCGTAAAAAATACTGGCATTACAAGCTAGCCATACTCCCCAGGAAACAATCAAGGGAAGGGCTTTTATCCCTTTCAACTCAATATTAGAAAACCAAATTTTTAGACACTCAACTATTGTATCCCCCTCCTGACATTTTTGTATTCTGTTAGCATATGGATTTGCACGCATGGAAATGACATGCAACAGTGTGGGAACGAAGTCCCTCCTCAATGAAGGTGAGGCTGCCTTTATTGAAAACCAAAACTGTATTTACATATGTACATTCAAAATTGTATGTGGGGGGTGTTTTGGAACATCAACGGAAAGAAAAGTGAATGAGGCAGCTGGAATGGAATGAAGGAAAGGAGTGGAATGGAATGAATTGAAAGAACATGCAAAAGTTAGGTAAAAACAAAGCCTAATATTGCACGAAAAGGAAAGATGAATAACTAACACAAATAAAATGGAGTTTGAGTTAGCTAAACAAGAATGTGTAAAAGGGAACACACGTGAGCAAGTAGATAATCAGAGCTTGATCACTGTGAACTAGAACAACTTAATAACGTTGACAATAAGATCAAAGACAATATTTGCATGCAAGATTTTAACATCTAACATCAAATGAACATAAGAACATCAAATGTTACCAGAGACAATGAATGAGACACAAAGTTTGTATTTCATTAACTCCAAAATGTTTTCACAAAAGAACACAGTTTCTTCCTGAAACAAAGCTTGCACACAAAAGTATTTTCTTCTCCTCTCTCAAAGTCACATTTACAAAGTAGTTAGGCTTTTACATGATCATTAAATAAGGCACTTAAGTGACTTTTGACTTTTTCTAACCAACTTTATTAAAAACAACTAAAAATAGAAATCACTTAAGTTATCCACAGCTTCCCGAAAGCAAATAACAACACCTTTTTCTTCAAAATCCATTTTTAAAAATATACAATAATAACCAGTGCCTTATCCATTGAAATGGGGTCCGCCTATCTCAAACATATGAGAAATGGACTCTCCCACTTCGTTAGATACCAAGAAAACTCTCCCTGAACTGCTGGTGAAATTAGGATCTGCCGCTTTTGCTAGTTGAAAGGATCTAAACCTTCCCAAAGTTTCAAACATCTTTTCTTCTTCTGGAGGTTCATTTGGTTGAAGAATAGCCTCACAAAATACCTGCAATTCAAGAATCCTACTTGGCATATCATTTAAATTAATAATCTTTGATTGAGCATTCTCAAATAAGTTCTTTAATTTGATGCACTGCTCCATTGAAACTAATGAGAAATTATTGGCGGGAGTGTACATGTCCTTAAACAATTGTGAAAATTGCTCTTCTACCTGTTCCGATGAACACCTTTGATTATGTTCATTTACAAGGTTGCAAGGGATCTCAACTATGAATTCTTGAATCAAGGCGAGTGAAGTGAAGACTTCATTGCATATGCTTTCATAATGGATCATAGAATCCTCGAGAAGCGTCTTCCTTGATTTGAGATGCAGACACCAAAGAAAACATGTCCCTCGATGTTCAAGTTTGAGAATTCCTTCAATGGCTAAAACTGATGATTCCATACTCGTCATCTCCTGCAGACTGGGCAATATCTCATCCAAATTTGATTTATTAAAAACAAAAATTTCCTTGAAAGAAAGAATTGGATCAAGATACACACTGACATTTTCACGGAGCTTAACCGCTGTTTTGATCTTTCCTTGGCCTAAAACGAGAATCTCTGAAAGCTAAGTTTATTGTTTTAGTGACATGGCCCAATGTGTTTATTTCTTTTGACAAATTGAGAGTTTCCTCATCAGGGGCAGCCACTGCCTCAGGTACTGGGAAAGTGGATGATATGGGATTTATCAGATGTTGAACATATTCCACCAATTGATTCTTTTCAGCCTTGAGCTGAGAGTTCTGAGACTTATTTCTCAAGTCTTTTAGCACAATATCAATTGAATCTCGAGCCATTGCCATGTCACTTTCTAATGTGGACCTCCCAAGTCCAAGCTTGGAAACTTCATAATTAGCATGTGTCATGGCATCACGCTCCTTATCAACTTGTGGGATGGCAAGATCTGCAAATCTGTTTTCGTCATTATCCACCCTTATTCGAGAAAGCACCTTAGGTTTCTTGGGGATGACGTCATTTGAAAGTTTGAAAAGGGCATCAAAATCAATGTCAATTGCCTTGACAACCCTCTTCCTTTTCTTAACCTTGGAATCAACCTAGGAAGGAGTATCATTCACTATTTCCGCATACAAAATCCTAGAGCTCGAAACAATATTCTCATTATTCTCGACATCATGAGATCCTGCAAGAATCCTATCCACAACCTCGATTTGAGGAGAAATAACCTCAATATCCACCTCCTAATCATTCGGGAGATTTTGGGAAATTTCTTCATGAACTGCATGCTCCGAAGTGTTTGATATTTGGACTACCTGCACCTGAGTGGACACTTGTGCAAAGAATGGCTGAGGATCGTTTGTCACGAACTTCTGAGAACTATCAACAATGTGAGTAGAAGAATCTCTACTTGAAGTAGAAAATCCTGATACACGCTCTCTTCCTTCATTGTGGCTAGGGCCTTTAGATTTTTCTCCTCGTGGCACATTATTCGGTGAAGTGGATTTTGGCAACCACTCCTTTCTTGCTTGTTGTGTATGATTGGATGGTACGGAGGTTGATTGAGAAGGAGCTTTGGTTGAATAAAGACCTCCTTGAGTTGGCAATTTTTGTGACCCTAAAGTATGATCTTGAATTGATTGTAACTTGGCAAGTTCTCTATTGTACCAAGATATGCTTCTTTCAAGAATCGGTTGATTCTTGCTATCAAGAGAAAATTCATCCCTTTTGGTCCAGTCAATTCGAGGCAACGGGGTAAAAGCAACTGCATCATATGAGGGATCAATAATATCTTCATCATCATTTACGAACGAATTGGGAAGGTTCTTGATGCGAAAGGCCTTGATCTGAGCAAGTGTTAGGTGAGAAAATTCTTGTCTTCTTACTTAATGTTCGTTCGAATAGACAGCCCATAAATCTTCCACGGTAGGGTTATGTTGATACTTTGCTCCAAGAATCTTCTGCATATATCCATTGATATCAAACTGGGCTCTCTTCACATATGGATGAATTGTGATGAGGGCGTACTCTTTTTCCATGAGTTGTGCACTGAAAAGATTTGGACATTGGTATTCCTCGATTTGGATTGGGAAATGAATTCCTGAACGGTGCTTGTCACTGAGAAGGTAGTGAACTTGGAATAGTTGTCGCGCAAGCTCCATTAATGCCCATTTGTCACTAACGTACTTAGGAAGCTTCCATGGAGTACCAACAAAGCCACTCACGCGAATGTAAGAAAATGATGAAAATTGAATAAACCATGTTCCCCTTTGGGAAATGACATTCATGGCTTCTTTAGAAAATCTTTCCTCTGTATTCCGATTCAGGTTCCAAATCATGCGGAAAGTGAATGCATCGTTGACTCTTCTAAAATGGTGAGAGCTATTTTTGAAACTTAGTTGCGGATAGTAATGGAAGACACTATTTGATGGCCTCATGACTCCTCTTGTTTCGAGTCCAGAAAATAGCTTTCTTCTTGCAACTGCATAAGTTAGATACGATGTCATGTAGAAGCATCCAGTCATCTTAACTTCTATCAATTGTTTGTGAAGGGTATTACTGATAATGGTGGCCCAATCCACAAACTCTTTCTTAGCAAGGATGATACAGATAAACTGATACATCCATGGGTGGAAAATCCTAGCAGAGGGTAAATCGAAAACTCGACTTAGAAGAGTAATCATGTCCCGGATTTCTTCCACGAACTCAACACGGTACAGTTCTTTGGGAAGCCGATCAATTCGAGGCCTCTTGGTCACTAACCAGTTGTTATTAACCATCTTGCTCCATCTCAAGGGTTTTTCATCCCAAAATTCTTGTGCTGACTGGCGAGTGATATCCGCATTCTCAGGAAATTCAGGTATGCCGAGCAATTCCTCAATGTGCTATGGTGTGATTAAGAGGAAAGGCTCGCGATTATCTTTAAAAATTCCTCGTCTCTCAGGATCATAATGCTCCACACAAGCGATAACCAGTTTTAGACACTGCATTGAGACAAGAAATGCCGCTGCTTAGGGTAGACCACTATGGTAAAGCCTATCTGAGAATATGGTTTTGCCTTCAGTTTTCACCCGTTCACAGAATTGTTGCACATTGATGTGACCCAGATTTGTATCAGTGATATTGTCATATGCTAACTTAATGGAACTGGGAGGGATGATTCCTTGGAATTCATACTTGAGCGTGGACTTATTTGATTTCTCCACTGGCTTCCTCGATTTTCCTACAGATTTATTGGATTTTTCGGCCATTATGAATTTTACAGAAAAATGACTTAGGCTCGCAAAACAATGTAAATGGTGTCGGATCTCAGTCTCCGAACCACTGTTTACACAAGAAAAATATGGCTCATTTAATTTATTATTATTATTATTATTATTAATTTTAAAGAAAATAATAATAATAATTATTGATTTACAATTTTTTTTTAAAATACTGACGAGCAAAATATTGAGACTAGGCTCGAATTACAAATTAGGTTAAAATAACAATTTTTTAATATATTCCCGATTATAATGACTTCGTGCAATATCGATTTAAATTATTTTGCTAATGGTGGGATCGTGTGTAGACTATGGATACTGATATCATGCCAATACGTGAGCTCTTCGAATACGTAACAGACCCTTTCCACATGAAATCTTACCCGTTATGTGCGAACACGTATTCTTTTATTTTATTCGACTTTGCGTGAACAACTATTTTTCTTTCCTGGCGTTTGAATGCATTGGATAATTATTTTTGACTTTTGGCTTTTTTCCTTCCTCAGCCTGGGTAGGACCCTTTTCAAGACAATTGTGTGGAGATTCACATTTGCATGAGCGTGAATATTGCTAATCCTTGGCCTGTGTGGATTTCTTTTTGCTTTTCCTGCGTTGAAATTCACCTAGCAAATGATGGAACGTGGCACTCCTACCTTGAAAACCTGCGTGGATTCTTGTCTTCTTTCCCACCTGGCCTGTGCTTTCACCTTGCTGCCCTCCCTTGACTATGCGTGGAGATTTCTATGAAGATGTTTGAAATCCTTTTTTTATTATTATTGTTTTCTTGTTTGGCAATGCGTGGGTTACTTTGTCATTCAAAAACCTTCTTATTTTTTATTACCTTGGCATGGAAATTTGTTTTCCTTTGGCTGTGTTTGAGATTTTGATGAATGTGTAGCCTTGCTTTAATGAATGCGTGGCGTTCTTACTTTTACACTGGCTGTTTTCCCTGCATAGGCATTGAAATACTTTCTTCTTTCCCACTTGGCCTTTGCTACCTTCTCCCCTGCGTGGACTTGTCTTTGTGTTGTGTTTTGGACTGGTTTTATCCTTTGCTATGGCTGCGTTTTGGATTAATACCTCCTGATGCATGGACTGTTCTGGCTTTTGGACTGTCCTCTCCTTTGTTGGTGAATGCGTGGCCTTTGCTTGGACTATCTTCCTTATTGTATTTCTCCTTCAAAATGGCGTTCTCAGTAAACTAGTATTGTTTGAGGGATGTGATACAAATATTATGTTCCTTTAGAAGAAATAAGAAGCAATTTGGAAAGCTTCGCACGACTCTTTCCAATGAGTTTAATGGAGGAATTTATGAGGATTAATCCAACTTCCCTTCTTTCTGGGTAGTGGAATTAATTGCCAGGGGGAAATGGGGAAAGCAATGGCCAATTGCCAACAAAAATGGCAAGGCGGGCTGGCAATTCCCATTTTATTTCCCCATGTGGGAAATCGGGAGATTTTTTACTCGTTTGCCAATTCATTAATTTGGCAATCGGGGGAAGAAATCCCACAAGCTGGGATTTAAAACAATTTTGCCAAGAAAGGGGAAATCCGGGCCCGGGAAGCCAATTTGGCATCCCCGGCAATGGGAAGCAGAAGCTTATTTTTCCCTCGGCAATTAAAATAAAACTTGTCAAATGAATTTTAATTAATATTTATTTAATATAATACTCCAAAGTTATTAAAAATTAATTTTATCAAACAAAGAGTAATTAATTAATTAAATATTTAACGCAGTTTAAGACCTGGCAGGAGTTCTCGCCCGAAATGGACGAAACGAAGACCGGAACGATCACAAAAATGAGATGGTCGTGATGAGAGTGATAAACCACACAAAGTAACACTTTTGAAAAATTTCAAAATTTCCTTTTTTTTTTTTAATTAAGTTTGCGAAGTCAAAATTAGCTGATAACATATTCCTATGAAGGTTTGTAGATCATTCCATCCCTGAACAATGTATGAACAAGAAATAATTAGATTTCTGATAGTTTCCTCCTCTCTCCAAAGAGCACATCTACTAGGACCCTGCCAAATTATTTTCTGCAAAACCTCCCTTGTTAGAGCTCTGTTCCTAATGGAAAGCCACATAAAAATGCAATTTTCTAGAGGGCATTTGAATTTCCAATTATAGCTCCACCATCATTGGACTTCAGCCATCTTCTCACTTCCACATAGCACCTTGTATCCCACCCTAGGAATATTGTTGCCTTGTGCAGGATTTTTCTTACCATAAAAGTTCATCTTCATCATCCCAGACTCTCACATGATTTGATCATACCTTAGCAACATACAAATCCCAAGATTCCTTTTCCCCTTCCCTCAAGTCAAGCGAAACAACAGATTTCCATTCTTGCTTCCATTTTGTTGTAAGATCACGGACAGCAGCCCATCTCAAAAAGAAGATGCATTTTTTGTGGAGAGAAGTGATCAGATTTTCACGTAGAATGTGCTCTCCCTCACTACCAACCCAAGGATCAACTCCTATACAGACTCTTTCCCCTTTCCCAACCTTCCACACTATCCAGTTCCCTATTAAAGGAAAGGCTAATACTATAGCCTTCCAAATGATAGACATATTTTGTATTTTCTTTAAGGGATTCCTGATCCAATCTTCATTTGGATCCGGGTATTTTTCTATGGCAACCTGGCACCAAAGTCCTTTACAAGTGATTAGTCTCCAAACACATTTGACCACTAAAGCTTTCCCAAAAAGAAGAATTTCTTAAGACCCTACCCACCCATATCTTTTGGCTTTGGAACAACCTGCCACTTAGCAAAGGAATTTTTTATTTCTCTTTTTGTCCGCACCACAAGAATCTGAAACTGACTCCTTATCTTTTCCAGCACACCTTTTGGAATAAAGGCTAATAACATCCAATAAACCTGAATGGCCTCTAACACTGATTTGATCAAAGTGAGTCTCCCACCTCTACTCAGCCACCTATTACACTACATGTTTAACCTCTTTTCCACTTCTGTTAGAAGCCAACTCCTATCATTTATCTCATAATCATTTGGTTCAAGAAAAAAATCCCAAATAGTTAATTCCTTTTTGTAAACTTAACTATTGGAAGGGAAATAAATGGGCAAGATATCTAATATCTTCCTCATTTACCCCAGAAAAAGAAATAGATGATTTAATCAAATTTATTTTCATTCCTGTAGCAGTGTAGTATAGGTCTAAAATCTCCTTTAACTTAAGCGCATCCCTTCTTGAGCCATCAGAAAATACCAGAATGTCTACGGTGAAGAGGTGTGACAAGAACACAGATCTTCCCAGCTGAATACCTCTTAGACTTCCAGTCCTTCATGCCTCTCAAAGAACCCTGCTCAGTCCCTTAACAACAATAAGAAACAAAAGCAGATACAAAGGGCATCTGTGCTTAAGACCTCTACCCGGTCTTAAAAAACCGGAGGTTGACCCATTGATAAGAACAACAAATGACAGTGTAGACACAATTCATTACCCAATTTGCAAAATGTACACAAAGCCCCAAGTTAATCGGCATCAATCTCAAATACAACCAGCTTACTTGATCATAGGCCTTGGACAGATCCAACTTGAGCGCCATAGGTGACAAGTTTTTGGTTTTGATAGAATGTAGTCTCTCCCGAGCTACCCTAATTGCCTCATGGATTTGTATTTCGGACAAAAAACCAAACTATTCCTTTGAAATGGACTCAGAAAGCAATGTATTAACCTTAAATCATATTCTTAGCTATAATTTTATAAATACAATTGCATAATGAGATAGGTCTATATTCAAAGGATTCTGGTTTAGCAGCCTTTAGAATGAGAGCAATAATGGTAGAGTTAAAGGAAGCTAACATCTTTTCGGATGTTTGAGACTATTCAATAACCCTCAACAAATTGTCCCCTAATATCTCATAACATCTCAGAAAGAATTGAATCATCCAATGTTCCATACCTGTACTTTTGTCCTTTGGAAACTATGCATCACACCATGCAGTTCATCCTTTGTGACTTGTTCTAATAATTTCACATTATCTGCCTCTTCCACAAAACTCGGTAAAATGGAAGTCATTCTAAGATCTAACCACCTCAACTATGTGAACCCTACCCTCTTTCTTGTAGAAACCCTCAAAATGATTATTCCCAAGCTGAGCCATATCCTGAAAGCTAGTAGTAGAGGAGCCATTATCCCTCTTTATTTGCCAAATAGTATTGACATTTTTCCTAAAATTTGCATGATGATGGAAAAACTTAGTGTTCTCGTCACCTTTTGAGAGCCATAGAGCCCTGCTCTTAAGATGCCAAACATTCTCCTTATCAGCTAGGAGCTACCCTTTATGTTGTTCCAAAGCCTTCACTTGATCTCTAAATTCTTCATTAGGATATCCCACTGGCTCCCTGGAATATAGAACCTCAAGTTGACTTTCTATAGTGACAAGATCTTGGTCATCCTTAGCCCTCTTAAGATGAGCCCATTCAGCAATAGCTTGTTTAATTTGTTTTAAATTTGACCCAAACTATGTACTGGCTGATTTCTTAAATGAGCCATTTATAGGAACTTATTTCTCTTTAATAATGTTGGTAAACTCCTTCAGACAGGCTGGATTGAGTTTAAATGCACTGATAGGTTTTCTACCATCCTCCGCAGCTCCATTAAAACAGGCATATGGTCAGAACCTCCCTCCCCCACCAACCCGCTGCCTTAACCTCAGTTGATAACCCATAATTGATTCATCGACTAGAAACTTGTCAAGTCTCTTAGCAATACAATCAATGCCTACCCTCATATTTCTCTATGTAGGAGAAAGTTTGACAGGTTCCACATCTAATAAACCCAACATCAACCTATTTGTTTAAGAAATAGTTGGACAAAGGGTTTGTAAGAGACGATGAACCCCAAATCTCAGCTCTGTTTAGGGTGGAGTTTAGATCTCCGCGTATTATAGTATTTCTTTGCCTTGGCAAATCTAGTGTAATTTTTTTGTCCCAATAGGCCACTCCGTCAGCACAGGGCCCATAAATGTTCAATACTGTAAAATTCCTCGCCCAGGTTATGAGAAAATAAGACAGTACCCAAACCAGTTAGAAAAGACATGGAGTTAGTACATTTTATAACCCTCTTACTCCATCCTGTGATTACCCCCCCAGAGCGGTCCACATAGTCGATTGAAGTAAACTCCCAAAATCCCCCATCAGCCTTCCCAAATCTCCAAAAAACTTTTGTAGGGTAAGCCTTAAGAGGGGGTATTAGAATATAAGGCTTTAGTTAATTAGTTATTAGTTACATGTTAACTAATATTCGGTTGTAACCATCAACCACATTGTAACTATCTTTTGTATAGTAAAATGACTGACACACAATCTCCAAGGTGTGTAATCTGCCTTCTTTATTCTTCCTTGTTCACGTATTCTAACAAAAATTTTAGCCATGGTTTCTTGAAGTAGAATAACATCCAACTTGTGGGAATCCATAAGCCTTTTAAGGGCGTTTTTCTTTGAGGTGCTGCCCAACCCTCTTATATTTAAAGACATACAAATCATGACCCACCCTCCTTCGGGGTATGGTCTCCTCTAAGAACCCCCTTGAGTGACTTTTGTTTCCCCAACTTAATTTCTTTTTTTGCCTTTACTTGTGCAATAGCCAAATGTGATTTCTTTCCTCTCCTCAACCCAATACTTCCCTTGTGGTCCTCCGACCCCATAACACCTACAGTTCCAATATCCATAGTTCGAGAAACAACATGCCTTAACCTTAAAAAATATAGAGTGACCTTCAGACAAATTGTCTCCCTCAGACGAAGTAAAACACTGATCACTAACACTGACCACTTGTTACACCCCTGGATTCAATATTGCCCCGTTGAAGATCTGGGCAAATCTCCCTTCCCAAATTCTTCCTGAAAAGAAAGCATGATGGAGACTCCCCAAATTCCTCGGCTTTCTGTTATTACCCATTGAACCACCAATCTTATACACTTCTAAATCTAGCCGTTTCCCTAAATCTAACTACTGGAAATCATCTTTATGGAGATCCAATGGAGTGTCGTGTCGTCTTTGGACTCTTTCATTTCACCAAGAGGCAAAAACTGATGTGACTCAATCCCCTTGTTATCCAGGCATTGAGTAGAACCACCTTCACCTATAGCAATAAGGCTAACTTCTGGAGATGAAGGGGAATTTCTGGTTTTTCTTTGGCTGTAGCCCCTCCACATTCTGAAAAGCAACCGTCCCCATTCTGAGGCGCATCATCACATGCTTCCAATAACCTCTCTTTTTCCTTAACAGATTTTTCCTTGTTTACTTGAGATTCAACCTGAACTCCTTGCTCCATCTTCTTTTCTGGTTTTTAAACCAATCTTTTTACTAAAGTTTAACTCACAATCCACAAGTAACTGACTATACCCATGACATTTCCCACGGCAAAAAGGTATGCCAACATAATCCAAAATCTGGCAATGTGAGAAGGATCCTTTTTCTAACATTATCTTTTCAGCTAGACCATCCTTAAGATGAATACCCACCAGAATCTGAGCAATGAATAAATTATTTGAATCCAAAAAGCTCATATCCGCTTCCAGAAAAGAACCCAAACTATTACCCATTTCTTTGAAGATGTCATATGTCCAGAAATCTAGGGGAAGACCAGGGAGCTTTTACTCACACTGGGTGAATTTTTGTCTGTTCCAGTCTCAAGCCAAAAAATGGACTCCGCCATTTGATTGATAATAGCGTAGTACCCCACTCGTGATAAGAGTTCAGTATTCTATCCACATCCAACTCTGTCCTGAATATAAAATCCACATCCCCTGGATAGAGTGTAGAAAACCGGTGTATACACAAGCCAAGGCTCCCACTCAGCATGAATCCAGTCTTTCAAGGTTTTCTCACAAATGATCTACCATGAAACCTTCCTACCAAAGCCTGGGTTGCTAACTCTACTACTTGATGCATTTTCACATCAACTACCAGTTTTAGTGGGTTTCACTTTTGGTGGGCACGCTTCTCCTCGCATTTTCCACCGACCTTCCAAACCGCTCCCCGCTTCTTAGAAATTTCATCTCCATTGATCTATGAGCCCACCACCTGTATCCTCCACTATTTCTCTTCATGGCCATCCACCTCACTCAACCAGCATATATCTTCCCAGAAGAGAGAGCCTTCAATACCATTCAGTGGAGTCAGAGAGTTCTTCAATGAATCTTCCTCATTCTGGTCAGAGTGGTTCATAGATGTATCAAGGTTCAGGGCATCGACAGCATTAACGAACGATGATCTGTTGGAAAACTTTGATCCTTGTGTACAGCAAGATGACCATCACTACCCCAAAAAGGATCATTTAGGGTGCTGATAGGAAGATAAACAACGACGACACACGGAAAAGATTAAGAACCCAAGGTAACTGTGATTCAATAAAGAGAATGCTACCCAAACAAACACCCACATTCACATTGTGGTGAATAATAACACTTTGTCTCATCTTTTCCTGCCTCCTGGGTTCTACTCGAGGTTGGCCAGAAATGGGATATGACAGCACCTTCTATGTTAAAACTGTAGTTTTTAAATGCATGAATGTGTGGCTGCAAGAAAGTTGACACATATAATATCATTTTCAGCAATTTGGGTTCTGGGCTGTTACTATTTAACATGTTTGGATTGAGTTAGTGGTAAGAACTATAAATTACCTTTCCTTATTGTCAATCAAATTCTTAAAATTCCACATGCACACAGACACACACAAACAGATAGACATACACACGTACACAGACATTAACTCTGGTTTTGTATTGTGATTCAGAGAATACTGATACATCATCTGATTTCCAGATTTTAATTCTTGCAGACGAGTCCTTGGAAGGTTCGGTTGTTCATTCAGATTCTCGATCTCTTGCTACTCTCTTACTGATACGTGATATCCAGGTAATTGTTTTCATTGGGAGACATCTTTCTTTATTTGACTTCAAAATGTTCTTGACAATGTATGAAATCTAATGAATTAAAGTATGTTGATATTCTATTTATGGGTTCTTAGTTTCATCATCACTTATTTGGACAAATGTCAAATAGAAATACTTACCTAGACTGTTCCTGTTCTATGAGATGTGGAACTGTTCAATGTAGTCAATTTTTTTATTAGATCATTTTGTGATCATTTTTTTAAAATCCTAGCAAACATGTAGATGTCATGCACATAATAGTGCTGGAACAGTTCTTAATCATCTACTTCTATTTTCTCCCTTTAGTTTTTAGTTGCTTATGACATTTTTATAGGGATGAACATTTCTACCTGGAGCATAAAATTAGGCTACAATTAGGGATGAAAGGACAATTGTGCAATTAGGCTACATACATTCTCAACCAACCTAAGTTACTGAAATGGCTCCCCGATGGCACTTGGTATGGGTACGAAATGTACCTGGTTACAATCAAGGTATGACTGTAGGTCCAGGTACGTCTACAAATGTACCCGGACAAACCTGGACCTGGCCAGTTGTACCCTAGCCATTTCCACGGCATTTCTAAGCCTAAAACAGTTTTTTTGTTGTTGTTCTACTTTAAATTTAATAAATCACTATAGCAGAAATTACAATTTTCACAGCAGCATTATTCTATGGAAGCTACCAAATACAAACCATCAGAAACATCGACAAAAATCACATGTATGAGATAAATGTAATAAACACCTCGACTAGATGTGGTAGGGACAATGCTTGTGCCCAGGTTCAATGAAATTATGAGTAGTTTGTTGTGGTTATTTAGCTTGTTTTGTTTTTCATATGCATAATTTGTGGTTAATTCCTATTTATTAGGCTGGAATTTATATAATTTTTTGATTTTTATATATTTTTTTTATGGCCGTATCCAATGCCATATCTGGGCCCAATTTTGTTTTTGCCGTATCTGTGTATCGGATACTTTGTATCCGTACCCAGGTCGAAAATGTATCAGCAACTTAACAACCATGAACCAACTAATAAAACATGTTATCTCCATGGTTGCACGTGTACTCAGTCAGCTAATAGAAAATGTTGTTGGCATGGATGCATACCCACTCAATTAACTAATAGAACATTGAGCACAATATTGTGAACAGTCCAACTCATTCGTGTAGTGAATATGGCTATGTCATGCTTCCCTTTGAGATCATCCTTTATGATAAGTACTTGTCACAACCGTAACAAATCAGAAAGAAATGACTAAAAAGTTAAAAATAATAATCTATAAATGTGCTGATGAATAACTAAAATGAAATTTGACATTTGCATGAGGGATCACTTGTCAGCAAGAAGAGGGCCACACCTATGAAGCTATCTTTGATAAAAGAAGAATTTGGACATTGAAGAGTCATTGTGCTGCCAGAGATAGGGGCCCCGGATGAGGTAGTTAGAAAATCCATGCATATATTCAAGCCATACAGTTATGATAGGCGCCCACATAGGACACTGGTATGGTAATATAGAGGGATGACGACCTATATAAGGAAGGGTAAAAATAATACTGGCTATGGTGCATCAAGTAGCAATATTTAAGTTAAATTCTCATTTCTTAGTATTTTACCATATTCCAATAAGTCCTCTCTGCCTCACGTATAGTGAATTGCTAATTGTTGAGATGTGAACTGATTCCTTCTGCTAATTTTGACCAAATAACTTGTTGATTACTCTTCAATGTATGGGCTATTGCCCTATGGAAGAAATATCTCAATCTGAAGTTTCACATGGAGCAAACCATGTTCAAATTTGAGTCATTCATGAGAAGTTATACCCTTATAAAGACAATAAACTTGAAGAATATTAATGGTTACAGAAAGTTGGTGGATCCTTTTGGGCGATTTTCTTAATGAAATGATCTCTTATTTCGGTGTTTATCACTGATGTTACCATCTGGCCTTCATTAGAAGAATATTTATTGTTTTCATTGGTCTATGGAGGCTGCCTTATGGCATGCTGGCATAACCCTTGAGTTGAAAGATTTAGAAGAATGTTTGTTGTTTTCATTGGTCTATGGAGGTTGCGTTATGGCATGCTGGGATAACCCTTGAATTGAAAGATTTGCTTTATTTTTCAATTCGTCAATGAGTATATCCTTGTCTTAAATTTCAGTTACTGTTTTAAATTCTCAGATTTGATATGTATCCTTCATGAGGCGGCAATTAGCCTTAAATGATATTGATGTTTAATTGCGATAACCATAGGGTTTCCCTCTAATTTAGCATTAAATGATAAAAAGACTAGTTTAAAATTATTTACCGTACCCTTAAAACTTACGAGTTGTATATCATGTTATAACAATTGTAGATGGTTGTGCTATGAATTTATTAGAATGACAATAGTTTGTTGGACCGATTGCAACCCGTAGAGTTGTGTGTGTCAATGTTTTTGGTGGTGGAAGAAATTGCTTGATATTCTATGGAGGTTTCCATTGAACTTATGGTGCCTCTAACGTTTGAAGGCTAGATTTTACTATTTTCAAAGTCCAAAAGTGCTACCTACCTTTGCATTAGGGATAACTTTAAGATAACCCCCGTAAAAATTTATGTAAAATCCTAGACTAGTACATTCTTTTTTTTGGGCGAATCTATACCTATTTTGGGGAACACATACATTTTCGTGGCAAATTTGTGCTCTGTCTAATAAAGTAGCTTTTAACTGGCAAATTATAGACTGACACATAAACATAAAATAATTTATTTGACGAATTATCATTTGATTTGAAGAAGTAAAATAATTTACTAAGTGAATTATTGACTGATTCAAAAATATTACCTAATTTGAATGGCAAATCATTCTGACACAAAAGGATAAATATTAATTTATTTGACAAATATACATCATTTGATTGCCAAGGATCCAAAGTTGGTTGTTTTATTCTAGGAGATAAATCATACCAATATAGTTTTGAGGGAATAAGTCCCAGAAGTAACTATCAACCGTCCGATTTGTTCAAATCAAGGGAACCGTCAACCGTCCGATTTGTTCAAATCAAGGGCTGTAATCATAGTTACCTAAGACTCCGGGACGGCGGGACGGTGTTTCTGGGATGGCAATTTTTTTTGAAAATTTGGGGATGGTGGGGGGACGGCAAGGGGACGACTAATAGAAAATATATATAATTTATTAATTTTACAAATATAACATGAATAATTCAATAAACTAAGACTTAAAATTGAAAGTTTGAAGATTGAAACCATTAATGATTAATCCAATTATTCATCTGCATCAGCTTCAAAAATTTTTGACAAGGATTTAAGAGGTAAGAGTCTTTATTTGAGGTTTTTCATTTTACTTTTTTATGTTTCCCATTTAAGTAGATCTATATGTTTTGAAAGTTAATATGTTTGTAACGTGATTTCATCCACTACTACATGGGTAATTGCATCTATGTGTGGTTGACGTACCTATTACAAAGCCACTGATTAGAACATAACAAGAACAAGAGTAACTGTTACACTGTTCTCATGATTTTCAAATGCTAGCACTCGACTAAGCTAGCTATATCTAGTTAGTGTCTGCTGCAAGTCCACAGAAAACTACAATATCTTTATAGAAAATTAAGCAAGCATAAAGATTACCCATTTTTCTGAATGCCACAACATTGTACAAACTATAATCTCTACTTTTTCCTTTTTAAAAAAATTGTGACTATTATATTTTATATTTGAGAATAGGATTACATACATTCTGATCCTTGCTACATGCAGATGGGTCTGAAGCAAAAACTTTTGCGATATATACAATCTTAAATATGCAGCAAACAAACAAAATGTCCTATCATTGAAACAGAAAGAACCATAAACTATCTCAAGATAACCAGCAACGAAGAATTAACAAACACTAGCTGTATAGTGTATGACTGAAAATTTATAAAACTCGGCCTGTGACCATTACTTCACATCATTAGACATAACATGGAGGAGCAACAATACTTCTGCAGTTTATGGCAATTATGAGAAATCTACATGTTTTTTACTAAAATGTATTAAAAGTTTAAAAAATATAAAAAAAAGTATTATAAAACTGAAATTCACATGTTTTAATGTTGGAAAAGTGCAGATTTTGTTGGGGACGTTGTGAAGTTCCCGGGACGTCTCGGGGACGTCGTGAAGTCCCCAGGACGTCTCGGGGACGTCACGAAGTCCCCAAAGCACCTGGGACGTCCCGGGTGCGTATCTGGTTTGTGGGGGACGTCCCCCTTTTTTTCTGGAAATTGGGGATGGTAGGGAAACGTCCCATCCCCGTCCCCAAGTCTCCGGGATGTCTCGGACGTCCGGGACGTGAGCAAAATGGCCGGGACGCGTCCCCACGTAACATTGGTTGTAATAATCATTATTGTATGATGTCATTAGGTGGTGGTACTACAATCACATTGTTTTCCTTAATATATTTGTTTGGCATTTGGCAAATTCTACATCGTCCAAAGAACAATGATCGACTAAAGGCGTATTTTGAGAGGGAAATATGATTCACACACATTTTGGGATAAAAAATCTGGGATTCACGAAAGTGCAATAACGTCCAGCGGAAGTGAGATTGGCCCTGAAATATCAGTTGTGGGTTGTGGCAAAGTCACTATATCATTTTTTGTGGTAAATGAAGTCCCACATTATTTTCTATAGGTATAAGCCTTTTATTTCAAAATTTTCAATCTTGGGGTTTAGGGTTGAGGGTGTATAAGCATGTATACCACCACATATGTAAAAAAACAAAATGCCGAATTACTTAAAACCCGGAATTTTAGTGATGAATACCATGATATTTGTGATCTCGTAATCATTGGTAAATGCACCTTAGAGTGTAGATACACGTCCGAGAATAAGGAAAATAATCATAGGTTTGCTAGTAAAATAAGTGCCACTGCACCATGGGTAGTTGGATTGGGATGCACAATGTTCCATGAGATTTTTCCTTGCCTAGAATATGTCATGGTTTTTGCCCAAAATTACGATGGAAAAAGAAAAAGAATTGTTAACAAAATCACCCAAAAAGAAATTATGTCAGTTACCAAGTAAAATATTGGGGCTGGGTTGGGGTTTCAACGTGAAGAATTAGGAACCGCCCACATTAACCTAGGGACAATTAGTAATGATTATCAAGCAGCTATTCAAATTTCTAAAGAAAGTTTTTTGCAAATGTAATGTCCCTTTCTAGATCAAAAATTGAAAATAAGGGTTTGGCCACAACCCCAAATGAATGAAATCTGAAAATACACCATCAACCAACAAGCATCAGTATGAAAATGACTAGAAACACACTTCAACCCTATTTGAGCAATCAATAATCAGTCCTTTAGGGCAGCGAACGGTATAGGCATTTCAAATCATCATACAACCATGCAATAACAACTGAAAATGCTTCTAAATAATTATTTCAAGCACGGCAACATTTATCCATCCAAATTACATCAAAATAATAGAGAAAATAAGAGATTACACCCAGCTGCAATTTATTTTATGACAGCAGCAAGGCAGCCACAAACAAGGGCTAAAAATAGCTCATAAACCTCTCCAAATATCACCAAATTGTAGATTCCAACCTTATAAAATATTAAGAACAATAATATCAACTCAAATTTTCCAGAAGTGCCCTAAATGATATCAAACCTTTCACCCATGCAAGTTGCCTAGGGTTAGAAGGGAATAAATAAATATGAAATCCTCCTTAAAGCTCATTTGTGACCTCCGTATGAAGCCACCAATGAACAAATGAGAGTTTCCGTCCCCAAGTGTGATCCTATTGAAGGGTTTCGTCCTCAATAGGTGACCAAGGAAGGGTTTTTCGTCCTTCAATGGCAAGAAGAAAAGCTACACTAGCTCCATTCCAAGTAAATGTCAAAATAGATGAAAGATGGTAGTCCTCTCCATTCGAACTTTTCTTAAGTACCCCTCCTTTGGTGCCAATAATGTATTAGAAGCAATGTTTTAAAAATCGGAACCGGACTTGGAACCGGCCAAGGGTCGGACCAGAACCGAACCGGAACCGGACCGGCTCAAACTTTATGAATTGGTTTACTAAAAACTATATAAAATTTTATATTTTTATTGAAAACAATATATTTGAAATGTTAAAAACCATGATTCCAATGATTACACACAAAATATGCAAAGTTTGCTCTTATATATATGTAACAAAGGTGTTTATAGCAAAATGGCATGAACTCCAAGTCCAATGCACAATACATATATCATATATGAGATTCCGAAACAAAATACATAAACACCGAGGCTCTAAATGGCCTCCATAATCCGAGACTCCAAAAAAACATGCTATGATCATTGATACATTACAGATGCTACAAGTTACAAAACTCTAGAATAAAATAGATGACATTGGTGTCCCCAGGATTTCACCCTGAAATCTGTGACTACCCCTTTTAAATTTTTTTGTTCTTTTTAAGTAACAGGTCATGTTTTTGTGTTTTGTTTTACCTGCGGTTGCTCGCGTTGCTTAAAGGTACCTTCAGGAAATTATAAAGCCATGATCGTCAAATACCTACATACTAAAGCTCACCCATTCCTTTCCCAGACTTAGCTTGAAAGTGTTTTATTTATTTTTTATATTAAATAAATAAAATTATTTTAAAAATAGGTTGAGCTAAAATTAAGAAATTTGGGTTATATAAGCACCTCACCCTGTCATTATTACCACAGAGCATTCACCTGAGGAAGAGCTTTTGCAGACTAGCTAATTGGAGAAATTTTTCGAGCAATTGCCCGCAACTTCTTTCGTGTGTTTTGGTCTTTCTCTGTTTTCCGTCCGACAATCCCCGTAGCCTATTCTTTCTTCCTGCTAGACCTTTTCCCGAGCCTAGGGTTTTGAAAAGCTATCCAATGTTTTTAATTGCTAATTAATTTGTCTGCCAAAGCTTGTTTTTGAAGGTGACCAGAGCTCAGGATTTTTGCCCTGTTTGAGGTTAAATCCAAGTTAAATGATTGAGCAGATCACGGACTTGGAGAAGTTTGTCTTCCTTTTGTAGAGCAGCCATGGCCAAGGAAGAAAAAACAACATTCTGGAGGATCATTCAAGGGGCAAAATCACTCAGGCAATTGCGTCAAGGATCAAAACAAAGTCTTCTAGTGCAAATCGTGTTTCTTCAATGACGAGCCTTTTAGTTTGCAAGCAGCAGCCAATTCTTCCAATTTCAACGCAAATTCTGTGTATTAGAAATACAAGGCAAAGATACTCGAGCAAATCGTGGATTTTGGGCAGACTTCCTTCCAAAAACCAGCACAATTTTAATAAAGGGGCATTCACTTAAGTTGTTGTGAATTTTAGGCAGCCAGTCTTTCAAGTTTAATGCAAATTCAAGAGAAAGAAGTGTCACTTAAGTTTTCGTGGAAATTGGCAGATGAGTCTTCTAAAATTCACACAATTCATTCACTTCAAAATTCACACAAGTCACTTAAGTTGTGTCATGAAAAATTAGAAGCTTGTTTTCTATCTTTCAACACAACCTTTAAAGCAAATGCATAAGTCACTTAAGTGATTTTCGTGGATTTCCCTTGGCTTGTCTTCTATTTCAAGAATCCTCTTCCTTCCAAATTCACACAATCCTCCTCCCTTGGAATTCACGCAATTCTTTTAAAGAAAAAGTCACTTAGTTGTCGTGAATTAGAGGAGTCATGTCTTGTAAAAGCAACCTGCCTTCCAATTGCTAAATCCACGCAGCCTCCCAAGTGAAATCGCGGATTTTAAAGTGCTTGTCCACTCAAATTTCAACGCAAGTCTTTGAGTTAAATCATAAAAATCCATCTGCCTTGGCATACGAAAATCCACACAATTTTTAAGAGAAGAATTAACATAAAGTTTTGTCGTGAATTTTCACAGCCCAGTCTTCTCTTTTCAACGCAATTCTTGGTATTAAAAACACAGGCAAAACTCTTAAATTATCGTGGATTTCAAGCAGCTCCTCTTCTTGAATTCCACGCAATTTCAAAGGAAAGTCTTTCAAGTTTCCACGCAGCTTTTAGAAGAGAGAAATCACTAAGAGGAAATCGTGGATTTTAATGCTTGTCTTCCAATTCAAAGCCACTTAATGCAAATCGTGAATATTAGCAGCCTCATCTTCCAGTTTTAATGCGATTTTTAGGAGAATTCACTTAAGTGAATTGTGTGAATTTCCCTAAGGTTGTCTTCTTATTTTCAACGATGCCTGGGATAAGGAATTGAAAATCATTCAAGGGGAAATTGTGGTTTTTCATAGTCTGGTCTGCCTTTTGCAAAGAATCCTCCTCACTCAAGATCCACGCAACTTTTTCCTCCTTGTTGCAAATTCACACAATCCATGTCTTGTAAAATCCACACAATTTCTTGAGAGTGAATTGTGTGAATTTTAAGAAGTTTATCTTCTTGTTTCTAACGCAGCCCATATGGAAGTTATTCATACATTGCATGCAAATTTCCTTTCAAAAGCTTGTGCATGTGCTCCCAATCTTCTAGTTGAAGCCCACATTGAGTCTACTTATATTTGCCTTCACCCGTAATGCTTTCCAAAATTCGAAATTGCTCATATGCAATTAAAAATAAAAGGGTGATGAGTTTTTTCTGAATTGTTTACGGCAAACATTTCACTCCTGTACATACTTGAGAAGAACTGCAAAAGCTTCAAGGATAAGAGGAGAAGACAGGTCAGAGACAACACCCGCAAGCAAATCACAGTCAGCTGCTTCTAGATCCAGTTATTAGTCAACCACACGTGGGAGAAAGAGCTTCTCAGATTCAAGGCAGAGGTATGATTCATATCATTCATGAGGCATATGGAAGAAAAATCAGACTGAGAGTGTTGCTGCTTTCTTCTAATTTCTTCTCCTCTTTCTTCTTCTTTCTCTTATTTTCTCCGACAAAGTAATTGAATAATCAATTGAATTGTAAAACTTAAGTGATTGGTTTAAAAGCCATTACTTCAAGTTACTGGAAGAAGTCAATTACTTAGAAATAGGTGGCAGACATGCAAAATAGAAGGTTCTATTTTCAGTTGTAAGGCATGCATGTCATGCAAAGAGGAATTCTTGGGTAAATACTGCCAATTGTTTCCTTTACGGCTTCCACATGCGGCAGTTCATTGAGAGTTTCCTATTTGTAATTGCTCTCTATGCACTATAAATAGAGGAAGAGCCTACGGGTTAAAGGATCGAAAAGATCAATAATCACAATTTGTTTTAGCAGAACTTGTTTAGCAAGAGCTTTTGTAATTTGAGCATTCTCGAGTCTTCAGAATTTGTGTTGTAACCCTTGATGTGATTGATGTGAAAGCTTGGGGATTGAGTGAAAGGTGGACTTTTGGAGAACTTTGTGTCTACAATGATTTGTTGGTCGCTTCTTTTCAGAGGTTTTAGATAAACTGTGTTATCTCAGATCTAGTTTAGAAGCTATTTCCTCCCCTCATTGTTGAATGTTGTGATCTTTCTTTGTTTATTTAATTTGTGTGGGTGAGACCAACTGTGATAACTATTGGTCGATTTGGCGCATCTTCTTTCCTAACTTCTATTCTCCCCCCTTCTGCAAATATTTCTTTCATAGTTGCTTACTTGCTACGGAATTGCCCAGCCGTGGTTCATGAGTTGAGGGAATTAAAGTAAAACCCCCTGAAAGTAGTTATTAGGATTCACCCTGCAAATAGATAAACATCTTACGCGGGAGCTTCACCGTTAAATGAAGGAGATTTATCTCATGATTGCCTAGGTTTTACGTTATGCATAAAATTTAGCCAACAGACATCAATGAGCAATCATCAAACTCTGCACCACTGCTGAAAATGGGATCCTCTTGGTCATCCTCATCAATATCATCACCGGCCTCTGACTTTGACTCGAACCCATCCAAATCCTCAGGTACATCTACAACTATATTGGCACGAGGAGTAGCATGAGTGCGACTAGTGCTTGCTATGTCTCGTGACGGTGGCAGCAGTGCTGCTAATGGCTCATCATCCTGATCCAAACCCATCCACCCCAAGTCATCGGGATCAAACTCTGCTGGCTGACTTTCCTCTACCCAATCTAAGGTTGGATCTATATCATCCAAGACAATGGGATTTGTATCAGGTCTTCGGTTCAACAACTGGTTGTGCCTTAGCCGAAGATTGTATTGCACAAAGACAAGATCATTCAACCGGTGTTGTTCCAAACGGTTTCTCTTCTTCGTGTGAATCCGCTCAAAGATAGACCAATTACGCTCACACCTAAAGCATTGTAAGTTTGGCTCAGGATCCTAATTGCAAACTTTTGCAATTGAGGACACTGACTACCAAATGAATCCCACCAATGTGCTGCAATAAAAAATGTAAATGTTTAATTATTAAACAATGACGATAAAAACACAGTTAAAAATTAAAACTTAAAGTGTAATTCAACAAATTAGATTGTGCCTTATGCAAAAAATTTATGATTATTCATTAAAAAATTTAATCAAATGAACTTAATAAAACTTAGAATTGCTTACCTGGTTGGTCCACATACCTTGCAATCTTTGCAAGATTTTTCCCAAAGGTACCTATGGCTTTGCTGAAGAAACTGATCTATCAGTGAACCTCAAGTTGTTGCATCTCATCAGGGACCATACTCTTTAGGCACTCGTACAAACCATCTTTTACTTCTCCTGTTTGATCTTCTCCAAGCTGAGCACTGTAATGATATTTCGGGTTCAAGAAATATCCACCTGCATGTATAGGGCGATGGAGTTGATTGTTCCATCTATTATCTATAATCTCCCATAGAGGCCCATACTTAGTAACCCCGTTTTTGTATGGTGCCCATATCTTCTCCTTTGCATAATCCATAGCCTCATAAATATAGCCCATGGCTAATTTTTTCTCATCCACCAACCGCAACACCTTAACAAGAGGCTCAACAACTTTCACAATCTCTGCTTTTTTTGCCAAAATAAATTGTCAAAAAGTTTCTTCTTTGTGTCTTTCCCATCTTGTTTGTGGCTCCACTTTGATGCATTCTATTCATCACTTGAAGACATCTTTTTCAAGTTTAGTTGTTGGGAAAGAAGAGATTGCAACGTGAGGAAGTTTGTTGCAAATCTCGTGATGGTTGGCCTAACAAGTTCTTTGCCCTCATATTCTTTCTCATTAGGGTCAATACCCATGAGTGATTGTAGATCTATCTGGTGATGCTTTTGGCATGCTTTACAGTGTTCTTAATCCAATCTTTTTTTCCTATATCCTCAAGCATGAGGTCTATGCAATGTGCAACACATGGAGTCCAAAATATTGTTGTGTTTAGCCTCTAACATCTTACCAGCAAGAACATAGTTAGAAGCATTATTTGGTATGAGTTGTACATTTTCCACCTCCACCTCTACAACAATCTCATCCAAAAGCTCAAACAACAATTTTGCATCTTTTACCCTATAAGATGCATCAACTGATTTCAAAAACATAGTACCTTGTGGACAAGAGGCAAGAAATTTATTATGGTGCGGTTCTTGCCATCACTCCGCTCATCTGACATAATAGTACATCCAGTTTTGGCCCATGATGCTTTACAACTCTTCAAATATTCATCTATGGATGTAACTTTTTTCCTTCAAAAGTGATCCTCTCAAGTCATGCATACTAGAGCCTTCAAAGCCCTTACCAACAACAACAATGAAATCAAACATAGGTTGGTAATAAGGTGAACGGGTAGCATTGAAAGGGATATTTGCATCATACCACCATCTAGCAATGTATTCAAAAGCTATTTCTTTGTATTGTTTCTTCGAATGGTTATCCAAGGTGGGCTAATTTTCTGTTAGCATGGAGACACTAACAGGTGTAGAAGATGAAAAAAGCTTTGAATGTTCTTTCTTTTGTGAGCCCGGTTTTCTTGACTATGAGTGGATGGGGGAGGCATATATCGAAAGGGGTCTCTAACATGGATAAAAAAGTCAGAGAAAGATCCTTCAACACTCAAGGCATGTTCCCTCCTCCCTATTTCAGCTTCCATCTCTTTTTTTCTAGCCTGCTCTTCTTTATGTTTTTCAAGCAAGTTTTTCATTTCCAACCTAATGGCATCAATATCAGGTGCATCACATGGGGAAACTTGGCCTCTTTGACCAACCAAGTGTTGTTTCAACCTATGAATCCCCCCTTGATGTGTTTCTTACAATATTTACAAAAAACTTGATTATCAACTACGTTTGCATGGTTCCATGTAGGGTCTTTTGTTTTGGGGGCCATTGCAAATGCAAAGAAATATGAAAATGCAAATAAAAACAAAATAAATTTCAGATTTCTTATTTAATAAAATTTACAAATAAGGGGCAAGTTTAAAATGTAACATACCTTTCAATGTGCACACAAATGAGGTAAAGAAACACTCCAAGCTTGTATATGGGTTACACCCTCCAAATGTAGATGTGAAGACCACCACAAAGAACCCACACTTGATGCCAAACAACCCCCAAACTCACTTCAAATGAACACTCTTCAATGCTGCCCCAAGCCTCCAAATCCTTACAAATAATAGAGGTGCTCACAAAAAGAGAGGTGCTCACAAATAGAGGTGGCCAATATCACCACAAAGAGCCCATAAGCAATGCCAAACAAGCTCCAAGCCTCCAACTTCTAAACTCACTCCAAAACTAAACTCACAAATGCTCACAAATGCTCAATGAGAGAGGTGTGAAGTGAATAGGGGGTGTATATATAACACCAAATTAGGGTTTAGAAGAAATAAAAAATAAAAAATGTAATAAAAAGTGTTTTTTAATGGGAAAAATTGTTTAAGGCTATGCAGGCACGAACCGATCGGTTTGGGTCGAAACCGGACGGGTTTGACTAGTTTGAGGCCAAACTAGCCGGTTTTCTAATCAGTGTTTTAAAAACCGGTCAAACCGGAATCAGAACTGGCCAGTTCAACCGGTTTACTATTTGTTTGCATCAACCGGCTATAAAATCGGACTGTTTGACTAGTTTGAGGCCAAACTAGCCGGTTTTGTACGGAACTAGCCGGTTTGGCCTCAAACCAGTCAAACGGTCCGATTTTATAGCCGGTTGATGCAAACAAATAGTAAACCGGTTGAATTGGCCAATTCTGGTTCCGGTTTGACCGGTTTTTAAAACACTGATTAGAAGCCTCACCGTCATGGTCAACCTCCTAATGCACTTTTTAATCTTCACTTAGAAGATTGACCTCATAATGAAAAAATAGAAATTCTCCTTGCTTTGTTTGACAAGTCTTCTTTCCCCTAGTCAAACCATTCCAATGCCATGATTAGTAAATAAAATAATTAATTATGAAGGTACATCACTTACAATCATGGCAAGTTCCCCTTCTTTGCTCCTTCCTTGATGCCTATAAGAGGAGGAATGGACATACGGTCATTCATGGTGACTAGCTTGGAAAAGGGGACATTACAGTCCTACCTTCCTAAATGAATCTTAGTTGTTCCTTCTTTGATGTACTTGCACATGAAACAAACATATCAAAGAAAACATTGATCTTTGATTTTACTTGCAACTTGTGGATCTGGTTCAAACATCCCTATGGCTTCGCGAAGCCCACTCATGATTTCATTGTCGCCCTATCTGTCTATATGGAAGAGTTTTGGCTCCAAATAGCATGCTGCTGCATGCAAGAGGGTGTGCATCATTTTCCACCTTGAGTCAATTGTTTCCCATATCTCAATAGAGTCTGCTTCCACATGATTGAATGGTTTTTGAATAGTTTCCTTACAACGTTCCATGCTTTCATAAAGCATACCAAGACAAGGTTTATCATTATCAACCATATGAAGCACTTCAACAATCGGTTCACACTATTTTAAAACCTTTATTGCACTTTCCCAAAAATTGCTATTTAGAATTATTTGCTCTATGTTCTTTCCTTTTGCACTTTTAGAAAACACTGAATTTTTCCAATCAATTGAACCAATAACTGACCTTAATGCTGATTTTTCTTCAACCGCTCTTTTCAAAGTGATATAAAATGAGGGGAATCTTGTTTCACAAGGCCTCAACAACTCTTTGGATGCATGTTGCCTGTAAATGTTCAACATGAGGCCATGGTTTCTGATGAAATTTGCAATTGCTCTCCCTCTATGAATTGCTTCATGCACCCATGAAAATTTAGCTAAGTCATGAAGCAAGAATTCAAGATAATGTGTTGCATAAGGACTCCAAAACATATGCGGGCACTTATCCATAATCAGCTTCCCAACGCCTACAAAATTTGCAACACTATGAGTTAAAACTTGAACCATATTCTCTATACCCACTTTAAGAATAGCTTCCTCCAAGATTATGAAAATATACTGAGAGGTTTTCTTAAGGTTCATGACATCAACCACTTTCAAGAACACCACGCCTAGAGGGCAAGCCACCGAAACATTAATCAATGGCCTCTGACACAATTCTGACCATCCATCATTCAATATAGTGCACCCTGTTACACTTCAAGAGGCTTTGACCGCTGCTAGTTTCTCGGTCACAATTTCTTTTTATTTCTTCAAAAGAGTTGTTCAAAGAGCCTCTGAAGTAGGAGGTGTATACCCTTTGCCAAACTCTACAACTTTTTGAATTGCATTATTAAAATGCCGATTTCTTGCAACATTGAATGAATAAAACAAATCAGCTAGTGCATCATCCACATTTTGTTTCTCCACCAGTTTCCAAAGTATGTTCAAAGTTACACTCTCTGATGCCCTTGTGGCATCACTAGACGTGGGAATGTTTGAAGCAGTAGGCATATAATTTGTGGTGAACCTAGATATTTCTGCTTGAATTCTTTGCTTGTTTTGTGTTGATTTATGCTTTCCTGCAAACGAAGAGGCTTGTTCTTTCTCCAATGCAACTTTGATCTTTTGAGTAACATTTGGGCATGGATTAACACCCCCTCCCACACATGCTGAGATGCCAAGTAGGTGGTCTGTTACCCTTGTGACACTCTCGACAAATGAATGACCACGCAAATCACATTTGATATTATAAATCACATTTGATTTTGGGGGTGCCATTGAATTCTCGTATGATTCTATATGTTTAAGAAAAGATGAGATTTTAAGATAAATTTTAATGACACAAATATATTATAAGAAAAACACTAAATCCTTATCAACACTAATTCAAATTAAGTGAAAACAAAAAAAATAATAAAAAGTAAAAAAAATTAAAAATAAGTGTTACTAGTAAATTTAAAACCCAATTAATACCAACTTCGAGTAAATATCCCAAAAAATAAATAATCTTATTACAGTGTTAAAAGTCGTATAAAAAATAAAAAATAAATAACTAAATAATAAGTTAACTAATAAAAAAATTACAAATCAAACATTTTTTTTCACTTAATTTAAAAAATTAAAAAACTATTCATAAAAACAATTTATATTTAAAAAATTCTTGTTTATATTTGATAAATTCCCGTAAGTTGTTTTTAAAAACCTAAAATTAAATAATAAAATAGTAAACCATTATTTTACTAATTTTGTAATTATAAATTTATCAATTACTTTTTAGACTGTAATGTTTTAATTATTAATAAACAATACAAATATTTATATATATTAAAAAATTAAAACTAAATAATACCAAACTATACTAATAAATTCTAAATGAATCTATACTAGTAATCGCATGTGTACAATGCAATGTGAACGCCGAACGTATATGTTATGTGATGTGGATGAGGGGTGTGATTGATTTTGTAAGTGTAGGAATATAGATGAAGCATTACATTTAAAGGTTCTATATAAGGGATGGGAAACCTCCACACCACCTCTACAACACCTGCAAATAAATTCCTCTTTAATTTTATTACATAGTTGATCTCCTTCAATATGTTTCAATCCATAAACACATAGAGGCACAAGATTGATCCCCTTCAATATTCTTTTCTTTGTCATGAAAGAAATGAATCCACCTTTTTTCCGTGTATCAAAACATAAAAGAGTTCAACTTCAATAAATGTTTTGGAAGGGGAAACTATGAGTAATCTATCGATAGTTTGACTTAGGACAAAGTTTATATCTTAACATTAACTGATCCTCTGCAGAGACTGTTCATATTCAGATATTTGCATCCAGGCATACTCATTGTGCAAGTGTGGACTTACCCCAGTTTAATATGGCTTCCAAAGATATCCTGGTACCTACCATTTGTAGAAGTTCCACTCTTTCTCGGGCCTCTTTTGAATGTTCCTGAGTGTTCTTGTTTCTTGTATGTTACTTTCAACGCTTGTTGCTTCATGCTCTCAATTGTACATTACCTGTTAATTAATAACCAAATGTTTAGATAGAAAATTTGAAACTCTCTCCAAGAGATTCCATTCATAAAAGATTTGGAATTTGAGACAGCCATAAAGTACATTAATGTTTGCTGAATATATTCCATCTTTCTTATCCACACCTTTTGTGTGTATTGCTTCCTCTAGTTTTTATTAAAAGCTTTCTGAAAGCCTGCCTTACTTTAGCTAAAAGGCTTTTGGTTCTCTATAAGGACGCTACATCTTGTTGCTATACTATCTGCATAAAATTTTATGCTGGATGGTTTGGGTTTTTATGTAGCCACAAGCTTCGTAAGTACTTTTTTTGGTCCTCCAATTGTGACCCGTTTGACTTCAATTGAAGTGCTAAGCTAATGCAAAACAACACAGCATATAATAGTCTCTCACGTTGAGACTCAACAACAGCCACACAACATTAAACAGTGATGCACTATATCAGTTTACATTAATCAAGGATTCAAGAGTCAATTTTGACATTTATTGTTGGCATCAAAGGTCCAAAACTGTGCAAACATATTAATTTCATAAAAGCACATGAGCTCTACAAACAACCACATAGTCTTACCGTATTACAGAAAATGAGGAGCTTGCACCTTTCCTAATAAATATCTTCCTCAAATTTATCTAGTAGCTGCTTCTCTACAAAAAATAAAAATAAAGTAGAAATTTAGTAGTTAAGCTGTTATCTCTAGCCACTAAAACATCCCCAGAACCTTAATTAGCAACTCATAGTTGTAATTGCATCCCTAATCCTAAAGCTTGGTTACACCTGGTTTGTACTTTGTATTTGGGCTTTGCTCCACAAAACAGATGAATCAACAAAAAAGGAAACACAAAGTAAACCAACAAGGAACACATGAGGTTTCTTGCAACATGGCTCCACAAGTCCAGCTTTTTCAATTTGCGATGAAGATTTGATCCAATCTACTTGTCCGGGCCTTCCCTAAGGCACACAAAGGTGAATGTATCAGGCTTTTACCATTTGTTATATACAACGATTTCTAGAAATTTGGTGTAACAGTAATCCCTGAGGCATTAGGCCTATCATTCTTACAGCCAATGCAGTCCCTCTAATAAGTGCTTTGAACATAGACACCTAACAACTATGGAGTAGCATGTAAACCCTAAGTCTCCTGCCGTGTTAACACACAATATACAGGCCTGATGATGCACGATCAGGAGAAATTCTACGCTCAACTAATACCTTATACTTAAATAAGTGCCTATATTCAAAACATGTCTTAGAATGAACTGGAAAAATTGACCTAAGGAATAATCCAAATAATTGAGATAATCACCCAGTTCCATAGAAAATAAAACCCCAATTGAATTTCCTGTGTTTCCTTGTTGTATTTGTTGAGAGGAGTGTTCAGCTTAAACCTTTTGGGCAAATCTGGATTCGCTAAGAAAATTTGACCATAAACTACGAGATCAGCAGTAAGAAATTCTGACCATAAACTACGAAATCCGCATTAAGAAATTTTGAGAAAAAGAACTCTGCATGTTGAACATTCTCTAGTCTACGCCGCAAGGAAATTACAGTGAATTACAACCATACCAGACCAACCATAACAGATCGAAACATCTTCTAAATCAGGGAATACAATTAAAAGAAAAAACCTTGCTTACCTTGGGAGATTCAGTCGTTGGCTGCAACAATAATCTTCGGTGTTAGATGCGTACTGACGATTATTTAAAGCCAAAGGCAATAATTACATGCAAAAACCAAAAACTAAAGCTTAAAAACAGAAAACGCGCCGCAGCATGCAAAATCAGAATAGCAAAATTGTTTAAAATAGTACAGAAAAGACGGCTGTCAAATTTAACATAGTTCCGTGAATTTCCGCAAAGCCCTTTCTCATAGGGGGAACGCCTCCGGCGTAAAAATCATAACCGTATGGTTTTACAACAAATATCTAAATTCCAAACTATTATATTTATAAATTATAATGTTGACTTATGACTTTAAAAATTACTTACAATTTACAAATACATATAGTTAAAATCCTAACTTGTAAGTTTAAGCCGTAGGTTTAGCCTTTAGGTGATTTCATTTTAGTATTTTACTAACTACCTTAAAACTTTAAATACATAAATGGGCTTGAACCTATGTGCAACTGTGCAGGCTTGCAGCGACTGGGCAGGATTTGTGGAAGTCTGAGATGGGAGTCGAAGTTTTTTGCTCCGTTTGAAACCGCCGCCTGCAGACCACTGCTGGAGGATGGATGTCTATAAGACTGAAACTGCTGTTGGACTCTCTTAAATCTTTGTTGGACCGGTCACTGTCCAAAATCGCCGCCGTCAGGGGAAACCACCACTCTAGGGCCTTACCACTGCTATTAAATACCTCTCTTTGCTGCTGTAAAACCTCCACTCTTGGCGCTGCTCCAAATTCGAAAACCTCTACTCTTTGCAAGTTTGTAGCTGTAACTTGTGAGAAAGAACATAGACAAACTGTGTTTAAATAACAAATAGAAGTATAAAAGCCTAACCTTTAGCTTGCAACTCCAAAAGAATAAATAAATTTCGAGCGACTTTTCAATGACTTTTTTTTGGTGATTTTATTCATGATTTTTTATCATTATTCAATAAATTGCAGAATAGTTCAAATATCTGAATTTTATGTTGATTTTGAACGATTTTTGACTGTTTTTTTATGAATATGACAATTTTCGAATTTTCGGGTTAAAGTTTGGTGATTTTTGTGACTTAGATATTAAGCCCTGTGGGACCTAATTCTAAGAAGTGAAGATTTACAGATTGCTGGGTAAATTTATATTATTCCTCAATTAATAAGGAAGGTGTTTGTAATGTCCCTCTCCGGGCTAATTGAAAACAAAGGAAAATAACACGAACCCCAATAGATAGTAAATTGAATTTTATGATAGGCAACTGAAAATTATGACATCAATGAGCAACAGTCTGATTTTTATAACAGCAACAAGGAAAAAGCAATAACTCTTCAAAAAAGACATCATTCAAACCATCCAAAACATGTAGAGCAACTTAGAAATATTTTAGAACCAATATTAACCAAGAAATCAACCTTCAAATCCCAACTCGAAACTTATTTACTTAAATAAATGACACCACAAAACATTCTTACAAAAGGGGTTGGAAATGAATGATTCTAAGCCCAAAAACAAAGTCCAAATACAGATTCCAGCTATTAAAAATATGAGGAATGCAATGATGGCTGAGTTGGATGTCACCGTGCCCTAAAAACCCCTTAACTCCTCCACAAGGTGGGTCGCTCCCCTAGGAGAGGGGTTGAAAATCACTACAGTCAAACCCTAGCTGAAAATCTGCAAAATTAATCTTCTTGAAGCTCCTTGGAAACCCCGGGATGGAGTATCCTCAATGAATTGAAGAGTTTTCATTCTTCAATCAAACAAGGGTTTCGTCCTCCTTGTTTGCCACATCAAAGGATTTTCGCCCTTAAGTGAAAATACTTGAGCAATCAGCGCAAAAACCATGCAATGCTAATTTTAAATAAGATGATGTACAAATCAGCCAAGCGACCCCTTTTATACCTTGTGGTGCCAAACCCAATTAAAAATCTTCCAATTAGGACCGACCTCATAATGAATATTGTTTAAAAAAAAATTCTTTGGCTTTTCACCTTCATAACCCAGCTGACTTGACTTGAAGTAGAAACCTATTAAAGAAGAACGCAATGCTCATGAAAAATAACTATAAAACATGAAAATTACTTCTCTTGTTTATTTCCTTCTTGCCCACGGGAAGTGGAATGGGCTCAAAGTCGCCAAATCGAACTAGCTTGGAAAATGGGACATTATCATGTTTTTTATTGTGGTGGGGTTTTTTACGTTCGGATTTTCCCCACCTTAAGTCTTGTGTCAATGTGTTGTGTAACTTTTTACTTTTGGTAAATTAAGTGAAAATACTTGAGCAATCAGCGCAAAAACCATGCAATGCTAATTTTAAATAAGATGATGTACAAATCAGCCAAGCGACCCCTTTTATACCTTGTGGTGCCAAACCCAATTAAAAATCTTCCAATTAGGACCGACCTCATAATGAATATTGTTTAAAAAAAATTCTTTGGCTTTTCACCTTCATAACCCAGCTGACTTGACTTGAAGTAGAAACCTATTAAAGAAGAATGCAATGCTCATGAAAAATAACTATAAAACATGAAAATTACTTCTCTTGTTTATTTCCTTCTTGCCCACGGGAAGTGGAATGGGCTCAAAGTCGCCAAATCGAACTAGCTTGGAAAATGGGACATTATCATGTTTTTTATTGTGGTGGGGTTTTTTACGTTCGGATTTTCCCCACCTTAAGTCTTGTGTCAATGTGTTGTGTAACTTTTTACTTTTGGTAAATTAAGTGAAAATACTTGAGCAATCAGCGCAAAAACCATGCAATGCTAATTTTAAATAAGATGATGTACAAATCAGCCAAGCGACCCCTTTTATACCTTGTGGTGCCAAACCCAATTAAAAATCTTCCAATTAGGACCGACCTCATAATGAATATTGTTTAAAAAAAATTCTTTGGCTTTTCACCTTCATAACCCAGCTGACTTGACTTGAAGTAGAAACCTATTAAAGAAGAATGCAATGCTCATGAAAAATAACTATAAAACATGAAAATTACTTCTCTTGTTTATTTCCTTCTTGCCCACGGGAAGTGGAATGGGCTCAAAGTCGCCAAATCGAACTAGCTTGGAAAATGGGACATTATCATGTTTTTTATTGTGGTGGGGTTTTTTACGTTCGGATTTTCCCCACCTTAAGTCTTGTGTCAATGTGTTGTGTAACTTTTTACTTTTGGTAAATTAATAATTTTATGTTGCTTTGTATATTTGCATATAGCTTACCATAATCCTATAATCAATTTAATCAGTATATAATTTACTTGCTTCATCATGTGCTAACATGGTATCAAAGCCTATGTAAGACTTCTGAGCATATTACTAAGGACAGAGGATCTCTGAATTGCTTCAAGGGCAATTCGGATCCACTGGAACTTGGAAAAGCAATTAGGGCTTTAAGGAGTTGCTCATGTGCAAGAAATTCAATTCACACAAATTACATTGAAATAAAAATCTTATTGAAAGTCTTTGCATCTATTGTGTCTCCTCACCTAGTACATGATACAAAACTAAAAACTACTATACAAACCCAAATTGTATTGAATATCAATTTAAATTGAAAATCCTAACTTCCTAGACCTAAATTCTATAGACCTAGATCTTACCCAAAAATTTGTATAACAATTTTTTCATTTGAGCTCCGTTTTAAAAAAAAATATTCAACTTTCCATAAAATGGCCGCAAGTAGTTGAATTTGTCTTTCGGCTCATGCTTTTTATGCTCTTCCTTTAGATGTTGTGGGCTTCTTACTTTGCACTCATGCTTGGCCTTTTGTGGCTGCTTTAGAACTGCAGAAATATCTACAAACTGCATTGGGCCAACGCCCTGGTTGGTGGCCATGAGGGGCTTTGCCTTTACCCTGTGTCTGACAACTTTCTACCCTACGTTTGAAAGTCTTCATGGCCTAATTTCTCTCCTATGTCCTTCAAGGTTTTCCTCTTCCTATCCGCCATTCGTTGCTCTTCACAGCTGTACGAGCATAAAATCCGCAGCTGCCCCTACAATTCAAAACAATAGAAAAAATTTCGGTTGCTCTTAATCTAATTCAATTGGCAAATAAAAAACCAAAACCCAAAAAAATTTAACTAAATTTAAAGCCACATTTCCTGACTCAACCGTTGCATGGGCTTGATAGTTTTTTATATAACATTAGAATTCCATGCTAAAAGTTTTTTTCAAGTTTTTATATATATATAAAACATAAAAAATGTGTTAAAATTCTTTTGAATATTTTTTAATATATAAAACATGAAAAAATGTGTTGAAGTTTTTTTTATAGAAAACAAGTTCTTTTCTTATTAAGTGCTTTAAAAAAAGAAAGATGTTTTACCCTTTTTTAATAATAAAAGGTTCCCTTAGAATTTAAAATTAAAATTATTTACAAAAATTAAAAAAACAATATAGCATAATTTTTAGAAAATTATTTTAGAATAATCTTATTTGAAAAAATCGTATTATTGTAAAAACGATTTAAAAAAGAAAAATAAAATTCGTGTCTCTAAATTTTTTGTTGAGAGAAAAGTATGGCTTCTCATTTTTCTATGGAAAAATCGCAATTATTAAATGGCTCAAATTATAGTGTTTGGAAAATTAGGTTAAAAGCAGAATTTATGTCTAGGAAACTTTGGGGTCTTGTCAGTGGTGTCGAGAAGAAACCCGTCGAGAGACTTGCGACTATTGATTCCAACGTAAATCACAGGAGGCCATGTCCATTTTTGCTCCATATCAGACATCAGGACTCTCCTAGTGAAGCTTGGAAACAACTTGAGCCAATGCATGAAGGTAGTCATCTCTCGAAACTTATCAAACCGATCATGGAACTGTTTACCACTCCAAGGAAAGAAGATGAAAAATTGTGAATTATCTTGTAAAAATTAAAAATATTAAAGTTCATCTAGATGGTTTGTGGTTGTCAATTGTTCAAGATAAACTTCTTTATTTTATAAATAAGATGAATATACATGAAAAATATAAAAACTTTATTTCCATTTTGAATTCTAAATATCAAAATGAAACTGACTTGCTTGATTTAGATACATTATCTGCTCTCCTGATTCAGGAAGACCAGGTGGCGACAAATTTTGATTTAAAAGAAAATGCATCTCAGGGATTGCTCTCTTAGAATAAAAAATCAGTTCCATTCCATACCAGTGCAAATCCTAATTCCAGGCTAAATTTCAAATCAAAATTCAAATCTAATCCTAGTAGTAATAGGAATAACTAAAATTTCGAAGTAAAATTATATGAAACCTATCACAAATGTGGGAAATCTGGTCATAAAGAAGAAGATTGTCATCAAAATAAGAAAAAGTTTAATAAAAATTTCAAAGGTAAGAAATTCAACAATTAGAAAAATAATCAAAATCAAACCCAAAACTAGTTCAATAACGCAAAAAAAAAAAACTTTATATTCTATGTTCTCTTAGATATTGTAGAATGTCTTGAAAAACATCTATTTAGGAGATAACTTTGTTGTTCAATCTAAAAGTTGTGGTAATGTTAAAATTGCTAAAGGTATGATAAAAAATGTTTTATTTTACCAAAATTGAAAAAGAATCTCTTATCTTGCTCTTAATTAACTCAAGAGAATTATAAAGTTGTGTTGTTACAAGATAAGTAGTATGTCAAAAATGAGTTCAATAAAGTATTTACAACTTGTATTCAGAAGAATGGTTTGTACATTTTCAATGGGTTTGCTTCCAAATTTTGTTTTTCTAACTCTAAACATGAACTACAACTATGGTATGAAAGATTAGGACATTTAAATTTTAAAAGTATGCCTGATATGTGTAGTCTTAATCTTATAATAGGCCTTCCTGAGTTGAATTCCGATCATGAAGCTTGTGAAGGTTGCTTATGTGGTAAGCAATATATCGAACCATTTCACAAACATCAATAATTTCTTTCATCTTTTAGAATTAATTCTTAGTGATGTTAGAGGTCCACTCAAGGTTCCTTCTTTCGGTGGTGCTCTATTTGTTAGTTTCATTGATGATTTTTCTAGGATGATTTGGTCATAATTTATTAAGAAAAAATCTGAAGTCATATCTAAATTTAAAGAATTCAAAGCCTTAGTTGGAAACTCTTCTGATCAAGAAATTAAAAAATTAGAACAGATAATGGAGATGAGCATGTTAATAAAAAGTGCGATGAATTCTGTGTCTTGTGGACTTCAGAGAGAGTTAACTACTCCTCACTCCTCACAAAAGGACAACATCGTAGAAAGGAAAAATAGGACTATCCTAGAAATGACTAGAACAATGATTCATGCTTCGAAGTTCCCTAAGTTTTTATGGGAAAAAACAATGAATATTGTGGTCTATATTCTTAGTAGGGTTCCTACAAAAGCTCTACATCAAATTCCACCTCTAGAAGCATAGACAAACAAAAACCAAATATTATTCATTTAAAAATATTTGGCCGTCCCGCTTCTATTTTTTATTCTGAAATTTAAACGGAAGAATCTCAATTCTACCTCCTACTCATGTATATTCGTTGGTTATGGAGGTCGAACAAAAGGATTAAGACACTATAATATCCATCTAAACATTAAATCATAGAAACTAGAAATGTTCATGTGCTTGAAAATCCATTTTGTGAAACTTTTACCGAACCATCTTATGTTTTTCTCGAGGAAGAATAGAAGTCCTAAAGGATGAAGATCCTTCTCCAGACACTATAGATACAGAGGATAAGGGGAAGCTCTCACAAAATGTGTTACCATCTAAAAGACCTAAATGGGATCGATATTTGATGAAATATTCTCAGCCAGATAACCTTATAAAAATGACTCATAGTCAACACACCTATCATGCCTTAATGACGATTCATGATTGTGAACCACAACGTTTGAAGAGGCTAATCAAGACGAATGATGGAGAGAGACTATGAAGTCTTAACATGGTGCTCTTATTAAAAATAATACATGGGAACTAGTCCCTAGAGAAGCATTGTAGGCTCTTAATAGTTGTACAAAATCAAATATAACTCTACAAGAGAAATTGACAAGTTTGAGACAAGATTATTGGCTCATGATTTTACTCAAAAACCCATGATTGACTATGCTGAACTCTTTTCTCCCGTAACAAAAATGAGCACAATTAGGATCCTCCATTCACTAATTGCTCAATATGGTTGGGAGATTCATCAAATGAACGTGAAAATTTAAATCATAGTTACCTAAGACGGGGGGATGGGGTTTCTGGGACGGCAAAAAAATTCTAAATTTTGGGGATGGCAGAATGGCAAAAAAATACGAAATTTTGGGGACAGCGGGGGGATGGCTAATTAAAAAATATATAAATATTTAAAATATAAAGATATGCTGACTAAATTATATAAATAAACTGAAATAAAACCATTTGAGATTTAAATAAGGTGAAACTTGAACTCATAAACATCAAATACATTCCTTAATACTATAATATCAATATGTTAATGTCATAAATTGAAAATTCATAATACATATTTGAATATTGAATTTGAGACAAGCTGAAATTTCAAATATATTATAAAATATAAAAGTAAAGCCATTCTAAATTACGATTGATCAAGTGACAATAGTTGATATTCCTATCATTAATCTCATAGCCAAATACTGAATACAACAACATTTGTCTATTGTCAATATTACAAAAAAAGAGGACAACTACAAGTATCAGCCTAAAAATCAGAATCAACATCTGAAGCAATATCCATGAACTCCTCATTGGTACTAGCATCCTCATCCTCAAAGGTAAGCCCAATCAATCCCCGCTGCACAGTATTGTCCTCTTCAACCTGCCTCGGCTCCTCGGGATCTACATCCCACCATAATTTTGGGGTTTGTTTGTACTCAGGTGTCTTGTGATCCATAAGACGCAAAGCATTGTGTATAACTACAAGCTTCTTCGCTCTCACAGAGGTAAGCTTATTCTTCTTAACATAGTGTATCCAACCATATGTAGACCAGTTCCTCTCAGAGGCAAAGGAGCTAGAAACCTGGGAAAGGACGCGAATGGCAAGTGGTCGCAGCAGTCCTGGAAGCCCATA
Organism: Taxus chinensis; assembly: GCA_019776745.2. NCBI lineage: Eukaryota > Viridiplantae > Streptophyta > Pinopsida > Cupressales > Taxaceae > Taxus > Taxus chinensis. The sequence continues at coordinate 417,179,946 of CM034154.1, forward strand.
CAGTCGCCACCAACTCACTGGCTTCTCCTATGCTATTGTTACCTTTTCTACCTTTGCTGATGTTTTGTACTCATCAAATTTAGTGAAGTCGAGCCACTCCAATCTGATCTGTGAAGCCTCCTGTGGAGTGTACATTTTTTTAAAGGCCTTCATAAGGCTCTTCTTCACCTCATCATCATCTAATGGGATAATTCTGCCTGGTCTCTCCACATACCATTTGGGATTCAGTGCATACGCAACCATATGAAAAGGAGTGTTCAACTTCTCCCATCTCCGCTGAATAATGGGTTGTATATGTTCATTATAGAACTCCAAAGTGGGGTCCCTCAACTGAATAGTTGCCTTCATTTGCCCAAGCATGTTGTCAATGCACTCGTAGATCTCACCAAGATTGGGGATGCTAGAATCGCCATATTTGATGACACTAAAAACTAGAGCTATAATTGATATGATGTATTTCATATCAATCCAAAATGTTTCCCGCAACACCACTTCCTTCACTCTCTTCGCTTTATCTGTCTTGAACTCATGCCACCTAGTCCAATCCTGTGTCATAATCATAATTTGTAGGGGCTTCTGCAACTCAGACATCCTCTCCAACAAAATAAAATAGGATGCAAAGCTGGTGTCAACTGGTTTCAAAAATTCCTTCTTTGAAATTTTTTGGAAAAGTGCCAATGATGTGTGGTGATTACATATGAACTTCTGCATGTCCCTGGCCTCAGTCACTATCTGGTTGACCCATTGAATCTTCCCTATGTCTTTCGGTGCAGTGTTCATGGCATGCACACAACATGGAGTCCAATAATTATGCCTATATCCCCACTCCACTAGCTTGTCTGCTGTTTTGCACACATAAGCTGCATCTATGACAACCTGTACAACGTTTGAAGGTCCAACCTTCTCAATGACATTCTTCAAAATCTGATACTAGAGCTCAACATCTTTCCGCTTCCTAGAACAATCAATTGCTCTGAAGAAGTACGGTGCATCTTTGTAAGAGACAATGATATTGATGAGATGACAATGTCTAATATCTGTCCACCCATCCATGATAATGCTACATCCATGTGACACCCATGTCACCTTCATCTCCTCCATCAACAGATTAACCTTGGAATAGTTTCTATCCAAGATTGTTGTCCTCAGTTTTGTGTCTCTAGGAGGCACATAACTTGTACCTGCTTTTGCAATGTTAGCCATAGCCTCCTTGTAATAAAGAGAGCAAATGATATTAAATGGAATCCCATCAAGATAGAAAAATTTCCCAATAGTATCATCTGCCTCTTCCCTTGCCTTTGAATCAAACGTGTCAACGACTGAATTTGGGGCTGCCCCCACGACCTTTCTCTTACCTCTGCTTTACACTTTTGACACTCCAAAACTAGAACCAACCAGAGTATTACTATGTTTGCTAGCCGGAGTAGAACCACAAACTTCTAGCACATTGTATGTGGTATTTCCATTGAAGATTCTCACCATCTCAACTCTTTGCTCTAGTGAAAGGCCCTTACAAGTGCCAACCCCCGTTTTTGTAAGGTGCAACAAGTGTGCATTGGTCCTAGTGATACTGCCATGCCAAGTCAGTGCACATATGTTGCAATTCCATACTTTGCCCCCCTTGAGACTTGGAGATGGGGTTATCAATTATTTGAGCAACATTTGAGAGGGGTAATTGGTAGCACTATCAACTAAACTACCAGTTGCCGCTGCCAGTACATTTTGTGTCCCTTCTCCACTCTCCCCCATTGAGGCATCACCAATTCTTCCACTACCACCTATCTCAACTTCCCGTTCAACCCTCTCCTGCTCTGATTCATGCTCTGATTCATATTCATACTCAGAAGAACTCATGGTGATGATTGCTGCAATGAATTAAAAACAACCATAACTATATGATTGATTGATTATGTAATGAATTAATTTAAAAAAAAACAACCAATATGCATTTTTGTAAATTCTACAAACTATATGCATTGATTATATTGTGAATGTAGATGCAAATGCTAAAAAATAGCCCCTAAAAATGCAAATATAATATAAATTTTAAACTAGAAATAAAATGTAATTAAAAAAACGTAACCATTTACAACCAAACCCTATGCAATATGCATTTTTTAAAAATCCCACAAACTATATGCATGATTGCATTATGAATGTAGATGTAAATGCTAAAAAACAACCCTTTAAAAATGCAAATATAATATAAATTTTAAACTAGAAATAAAAATGTAATTAAAAAAAAAACGTAACCATTTACAACCAAACCCTATGCAATATGCATTTTTTAAAATCCTACAAACTATATGCATGATTACATTGTGAATGTAGATGCAAATGCTAAAAAACATCCCCTTAAAAATGCAAATATAATCTAAATTTTAAACTATAAATAAAAATGTAATTAAAAAAAAAAACGTAACCATTTTGTAATATCCCCTTGTAGGATATTAACTGATTATTATTAAATACTTACAAAAATAAACACGTAGAAGATAAACCCTCCTAGGTTTACCTCAATGAAACCTAGTGTTAGCTTTAATACAACCCAAATAGGGTTGGAGTGAGCCAAGGTGAGGGTTTGATGGGCAATCCAGTTGGTATTTACACTCCTTTATCTAATACAATTTGCAGAAGTAAAAATAATAAATAATAACTGTTGAAAATTAGCTGAAACTTTGGAAATTAATAACTCCCAAAATACTAACTGTTTTAACTTGAAATCAAATGTAGTAGAGAGGGAAAATGATGAGCTTTTCATCAAAATAAATATCAGATCTTTGCATGCACTAGAAACCACTCAAATCAACGCCCGATATCCCAAACCCAGTCACTAGGGTTAGGGTAAAATCTGCAAATTAATGTCAGCACTTTTTCCCTCACTTTAGAGTTAATAAATGCAGTTTCAGATCTGCAATTAATAAATCTAAAATAGCAGCTTGATAATCACTTCAAAATCCCTCAAAACACTCTTAAAACATGCCCAAACAAGTTGATTTCATCAAGTAAAAACCAACAACAACCAGTAGATCTAAAACACCATAAAACCCTTCATAATATTCAATAACATGCAGATTTTACTCTCAATAAAAGGTGCCAAAGCTAGAAAGAGAATCACCAACAAGTAGATTTGCAAATCTCATGAAAATACTTCAATTGAATATCAAACCAACACAATAACTCCCACGCAAGAGAGAGAGAACATTAATGGGCATGCATCCCAACTCCAAGCATGGAGTGAACATCAAATGATCAATCAACATACCCTCTAAGGAAATGTGACCTCCCTTTTATAGAACTAAGGGGTGCAATATCTAATAAAGACTGACCTTTCCCTTTTGGAGGGAAAACATACTCTCATTAAAATATCTAATACTAAGACTATGTGCACTTTTTATTTTTTAATTAAATAAATAAAAGTAACTAATCTATGTGCACATTAAACTAACTAAAGAGACTCCCACTTGTAGCACTATGCATGCCAAGGGGTACAAATACAAATGAAAAATAAATATTAATAATGTCCTGAAAAGAGGGACATTACACATTTACAACCCAACCCTATGCAATATGCATTTTTTCAAATCCTACAAACTTATACATGATTACATTGTGAATGTAGATGCAAATGCTTAAAAACAACCCCTAAAAATGCAAATATAATCTAAATTTAAAAAAAAAAAAATTAAGTATTGTAAGCAAATAAAATTATAAATACCTCTTGCTCTTGCTCTCACTCTCACTCTTGCTCTTGTTTGGTGTGAATAGGAAATGAGCCCATAATGTAAATTTATAACATAAAATTGCACTTTTAGGGTTAGGTTAGTAATATTGTTTTTATGTTATAAGTGATTTACAATTAAAAAAATTAGTTTAGAGTGTAAAAACAATGTTTTTTAATTTAAAAATGTGGCAGATCACGTGGGGGACATCTGGACGTCCTTGGGTAGTTCTCAGGGATGTCCAAACGTCCCCCACGTCCTCCAAATGTTTCCGACCTCCCCAAGACATTTCCCACCAAGTAAACACTATGGGAAATGTTTCCCCCACGTCCCCAGGACGTCCGGGAAGTCCTAGATGTGTCAAAAATGGGGGGGACATGTCCCCGCGTAACTATGATTTAAATGCATTCCTAAACGGCGCTCTATAAGAAGAAATCTATGTCTCAACTTGAAGGTTTTAAAGAACCTAGCAAAAAACCTTACGTCTACTGACTGAAGAAGTCTTTGTATGACTTAAAACAAGTTTCTAGAGCTAAGTATGCTAAGATTAACAATTTTTTCACATATATTGGTTTTAGTAATTGTTTTGCAAATAATGATTTGTTTGTTAAAATTGAAAATAATCATATTATAATAATTGTCCTTTATGTTGATGATCTTCTGATTAGTAGCAGTGATACTAGTTTAATCTTCAAAATTAAAGCTAAGTTGAAATAGTCTTTTTGAAATGTCAGATTTAGGTCTTTCGTATGATTTCTTAGGCATAACTATATTGCAATATCAAAACTCTATTGTTATGTCTGAATCCTAATATGCTAAAAAAATGTTTAAAAGATTTAATATGATTTATTGTAAACTGGTGGTCATTTCTGTAGAAGTTAGTATTAAACTTGATCCTAAACCTGTACGTGCGAAAACAAATTCTACTTTATATAAACAACTTGTTGGTAGTCTAATCTATTTAACCATCACTAGACATGATATTTCTTATATAGTAGGTATTGCTTCTCGATTTATGCAAGATCCATATGATAACCACTGGAAAATGGTTAAAAGAATATTAAAATACATTAAAAGTACAATCAATTATGGTTTATATTATTCTTGTTGTAATGATGCAACATTATATGGTTAGTGTGATTTTAACCATGCTACTGATATTTTAGATAGAAAATATACTTTTGGATATGTTTTCAAGTTTAGTGCATGTGTCATCACTTGGAGCAGTACAAAACAAACAACATTATCTATCTCTTGTACGGAAGTTAAGTATTAAAAAAAACCGCGTGGCTAAAAAAATTGTTGGAAGAACTTCATATGGGCATCAAAGGAAGTACACCTCTTCTATGTGACAACTAAAGTTATATCGCTCTTGTGGACAATCCAGTTCAATATCAACGCACGAAACATATCAAGATTCATATGCATTTTATTCATGAAAAAGTCCTCAATGGTGATATTGATCTACAATTTGTCCTGCAAATAATCAAGTTGTAGATATTTTTATAAAGCCGTTTTGTGCTGGAAGTTCTTCAAATTTTGTACAATGTTAGGCCTTTCAGTGCTGCCATTGAGAGGGAGTGCATGAAAATGCCACCTCATAACGGCCTTGTTGTAAATCTTCTATACTTCTTTTGTTGTAAAAACATTGTAAAAGTTCATTGTAAAGTGAAACTTATGTAAATGATCACATGATGTGAGTTTACTTGTAATACCTAACGAAGCATTGGTTATGGAAGATCCTTGTTTATACAAAGCTCCATGAACTCATATAAGACTTCATGTAATACACTTGTCCTTGAAGAATTTGGGATTTAAATTATGACAAGTTGTTTATCATTTAGTTCGAAATACATGATCTTCACCTTAGCATATGTTTTTTATCCATGTTTGCATGCTAGCCTAAATCATTGTAGATGATATGTGAATTGTAAATCCTTTTGTATAAGAAGGTAACCTTGGCATGCTTCCCCGCTTAACATTAAGGGAGAATGTTGGAGTGTAATATTTGTGGACACCCTAAAAATACATACATATTTTTATCCCGCTTCTATCCAATTAGAATTAATTAAATTAATTCTATCTTGCCGGAATACACCCTTTTGGAATTAATTAAATTAATTCCGCCATTTAGATACACCCTTTTAGAATTAATTCTATTATCTAAATTATATTCCTACCCTTTAGAATTAATTAATTTAAATTAATTCCTAACACCTTCTAGCTAATATAATTAAATATTTATTTATTTAAATGGTTAATTATTCCCTCACAATTAAATTTTGATTAAAGTAGTTATTTAATCAATTCTTCTCCTTAGTCAACTCAACTTGAACTCCACTTCTAGATTCCTAGAAATGAGGGGGCTATAGAATTGTACGTGCAATTCAAATGTCAGATGTAAGTTTTGCTATTCCAAATGTCCATTGTCCCTGTAAATTTGTAACTACCAATTGCCAAGTCTACTTTCTAACCCTGGTGATTCAACCATTAACCTGGAGCTTAGTGAATCTTTCATCCACCTTTTATGGATCTACCCTCAACTATAAAAGCAAGCCATTTCCTTTGTAAATCCATCCCTAGATATTTTGAGCAAATTGCATCCAATTGCTGCCAATTTGGCATTTGCATCATTGTGAAATATTTTTGTAGCATTTGCATCCCCATTTGGAGATTGAATCAAGAGCACCCACAAATCGGAATAGACAAGATTCCACAAGCTCAAAAGCTTCTACAATCTTATTGAGGTTCGCAAGATCATTACAGAGAAGGTAAATTTGTGTTGTTTATTCATTTGTCTTCGTTTGTCTGTGATTTTCCTTGTTCACAATATTAAGTGGAGTCACCTTTAGTAGGGCCACCACATATTTACACCCATAATATAAGTTATGTTATAACTTATACAAGGCAAGTCCTCTCCAACATTAGTGTGGAGATATAATTAATTCTTATGAATTAATATGAGAGCGAAGCAATGGAGCTGTCATGGTGCAACCGCATCACCCATCCTATTTAATAGGGGGATCTCATTTTGAGATTGAAATGTGATGAGAAATATTTCATTTTTTATATCGCCTCCTTTGTGATATTAAGCCCTGTGGGCCCTGATTGTGAGAAGAGAAGATTTATAGATTGTTGAGCAAATTCGTATTATTCCTCAATTAATAAGGTGCTTTTTTACTGCGGTGGGGTATTTTACCATAGGCTTTTCCCCACTTTAAATCTTGTGTCAACATGTTGTGTAACTTTTTATTTTCTGTAAATTAATAATTTTATGTTGCTTTGTATATCTGCATATGGCTTACTATAATCCTATAATCAATTTAATCAATATTTAATTTATTCAATATAATTTACTTGCTTCATCCTATGTTAACAAGAAAAAGAGAGCATCGTAGGTTAGAAATGGGTGAGAGTAATATATACTCTCAATTTCTAGTAGACACCGTTCATGTTTCGCAACATAAGTATAAAAGATTCCTCTAAGGGAGGATGTGACATAAGTGAAAAAGGATATTTATCCTTGGAATGAATTCAACAAACATAAGACATGGAATTTCGAGCACATGAGCAAGCATGCAAGCAAGCACACGAGTGAGCGATAAGAAAGAAGGGATGTTCATCCTGGAAGAAGTAAAGAGAATGTTGTTCTGTGTCTCATTACGGGTCAGAAACCACAGCCTTTTCCAAATGAAAAGAGGATTTCAAAATGAGCTGAGCCAAGAGAACAAGTTGAGACAGAAGACTCAATACAAAGTGCAGACCAAGATGAGGATATATTGTGAAGGAAGATGAAGAAGCAACCTTGGCATTGCCTCTCATGGTGCAAGACACTAAAATGTCAGTCTTCTTTTTCTAGAGTACCAAGTTATATCTATTACTGAGTTGGAAATTGATGATATTTTAGTTGTTGAGCGTCTCAACCGTTAGGAAAAATTGAATTCAATAAAATTTGAGGCCTACAAAGACTCTGGTGGAGAAGGAACTGCTAAGGGATTGATGAAGAAGAGGTTTGCCAGCTCGAGTTCAGTAATTGCCAAGCTAGATAAAATTGTAAGGTTTTTGTTTTTCTTTATACATCAACACATACAATTATAGAAAATATAAGGACATACCAAGGAACTAATCAAATTTCAGTTGGGAGAATAGAGGTCTTCTCATTTGATGGGGATTTAGTTGGCAGAGGATTGCTTGTCATTTCAGTTGGCGGGGACGAAGGAACCAAAAGCATGTTAATTAAAGAAAGAGGGGAAAAACAATTTCAGTTGGCGAAGAGTTTGAAAGGAAACATCAGTAAAAAAAAAATCTTGATTCATAATGGTTGGACGAATGTTGGCTGACACAGGTTGTAGGTACATCAACTAACAAGTTCACTTGTTCACCAAACCAAAAATTATATGCATAGGGTTGGGCATTGCCAAAGGGGGACAATGGGGACACTAACTTGCACTTTGCATCATATTGTGTTAAGTTTCACCATGTGGGAGCAAGTGAGGGAGATGGAGGGGCTGGATATAGGCTCTTGGGAGCGAAAATGAGGTTTTGCATGTGACCTGGGCTAACACCATGAGCTTGGGCACACTTTTGTGTCCCCAGTGTCCAATTGGATGTTGGGACAAAGGGAAAAGGGACAAAAATCTCAAAAATGCCATGGGTGGAGTTTCTCATGAGAAGGGGCAAGATTGTGGGTTTTTCCCTAGAGTTGGGCATTGCTACAGAGGTAGATTGCTAGAGACCTGAACATTGCTGGACACATAAGTACTGCCAGAAGGTGGACATCGCCAATGGGGGACCATAAAGCGGAAGAGCTGATAGAAAAAGGGCATTTGGTCAATGGGTCCATATAACAGAAAGGCTTGTCAATAATGAGAATTTTACCTACAGCAGAAATTTAGCCATCCTGAACTGTTGTATGAACAATATATATACCCATAAGTTGTATTTCGTGGTGCCACACATGTTCGTTGATGATCTTAGACCTCTAATTTTTAAACACATGCCACATTTGAGTCCTAGGTTATCATCTTCTCACAGTTTATTGGCCTCTAAATATTGATGTCAGTTTGATCCTATTTGCAATGATGACTAGTTTATTGGTCAATTCTTCTGATCATCTATCATTATTGCCTATAGTTATATCTCTTTCTTTCTTTGTTTTCTAGAAGAAGTGACAGAACTGCCAAGGGGGTTTCAAAACTGCCACTGACGGTGTTGAAACTCTACCCCTAGTGGTTCCACCTACGAATTGCCCCTAGCAGAGGTGAGGGGATAGATTCATGCACTAAGATATATCAGCAGTGTTACGCGGGGACGCGTCCCCTAGATTTTGGTGACGTCTCGGACGTCCCAAACGTTTTGGGGACTTGGGGACTTAGAGGGACGTCTCCTATTTTTTAAAAATATGTCAAACGTTTTCTAACATTTTTACTTCTAAAATGTTGTTATTTATACCAAGAACACCAAATTATGATGTTGTAAGTACCTAAAATACATTAAACACAATTTAAATCCCTAAATTTCATTTAATACAATTAAAATATTAAAATATTAATTTTTATATAGTATTTTAATAGTCGTCCCCCTGCCATCCCCAATATTTGGGAAATTTTTTGCCGTCCCGGAAACCCCGTCCCTCTGTCCCCCTGTCCACCCGTCCCTGAGACTTAGGTAGCTATGGATATATGTCACTTATGTTTGTAGTATGTCGCCTGATATTTTGTATTGAGTGAGCCACAGATGAGAAATACAGTATTGGTTGAATAAAGGATAAGTTTAGTGCGTGTTATGAAAAAACTTAGTTACTGTCGACCCTATGGTCGTTGGGTGGTTGGTGATGGTTGTCTCAACCGATCCATATACTTGGACATACATAATAGAGTATATATAGTCATGACATATACTTGGACAGATCTCGCGCACATGCATTCTCCCAGGTATTCTATCTGCTGATGTACTCTTCCTATTGATAATACAATTGTTTTTATGGAGATCTTAGTGTTGCTGTACACCATTTGTCTATGTTGTTTGTTTATACTTTCTAGTTATACAACTGTGTTGATTTTACTGTGCACGCAAGAAATAAAGTATGGTTGAATAAAGCATAAGGTTAAGTGAAATCTGTGATAGACATAAACTAAGTTATGTTGTGTATGGCAATTAGTTATTTTTTTGTTAGCATTGGTTGATGGGTGGCACACCCATTGGCCATCATTGTATCAACGATTGTGACTTATACTTGGATAGAGAGCTCTCACGTGTGGATTCTCCCTGATCTTATGTTGATTTACTTTTCCTACTGAGAATATAATCATTTTTGCAGTGATCTTCAGTTTCTGTATTCTTACATGGTGATTTCATCCATTCAGCCCCTTCCAAATGTTATCATGCCAAACGCCTACCCCATACCCAAAGATGTTTTGAAATGTGGAGAACACGTGGACAGTGTTTCTTCAAGGTTGAGTATAGTGGCTGTGAACTATCTCACTTCTCAATTGCTTCCAGCGCCAAAGAAAAAGGGCTTGACCAGCTGCATGGTGAACCTAGACAACCCCAAAATTTGCAATATCATAATGCTGGTACAAAAACACCTGAGATCACAAGGTATCCAGAACTTTGTAGGATTGACTGAGAAAACAAGGGTAAGGCATTCCACAGACCACCCAGAAAGAAGGGCAAGAATTGCTATGAAAGGAACATGGAACCATTTGGAGGATGTTATTACTTCTCGTTCTGTGAAGAACAGTGATGGTGCCCTTCTGAAGTTCTTAAAACACAGAATATTCAGTTTAATTTGCGAAAGTGATTGAACCTTTGCAGTTTGTTTTAAAAATGACGATGTTATGCTTTCCCACACCAGAGTTATTGGGAACTTGTATACCCTCGAAGCAGATGGATCCCACTGTGAATGAATTTAGGTTGCTGCCTGCAACAGCTTTGGACCGCAACATGTGTAATAAGACAGGAAAACACAATTCAGCTTTTGGAGTAGACCACAAAAATTCAATCAAAGCAGGCAACAAAGATAATTGAAGATTTTGAAGCTTTGATTGGTAGACTTGTCACACAGATTGAAAAAAATCGTGCATTAATGGTGAAGGGAACTGAAAAAAGGTATCCAATCTCCAAAGTATAGACTTGATATTCTGTTGAAAAATGTTGTTGACAATGCTACACCTTCTCAGTTGGAGCAGAATCCCAGAATTATATGGCGCAATCAGATCAAGTGGAGCTGAACTTTTTGAGCAAGCATTCCTGATTGAACATTGTTGAGTGAATTGTAGATGATATGGGATTTCCCTTGTTGGCTTGGCCTACCATTTTCCTGAAAAGAGATAAGGAGATTACAAAGACCTTTGGTCTGCAATGCATGTAAGATTAGAAATTTGGAAAGTAGAGGATCATGAATGCAGAGGCCTTAGCAGCCTATGCACAGCAGGAAGAACACTCATGTTGTGCAGGGTGCCATCAACATATTACTCCAGCTTTGCACTGGTGTTGTTTTGTATCTTAAGAGACATTGAGAAAGTCTTGTGCAAAGAATTTGTGACCTCAACCTGCTTGTGGACACTCCTTGAGCTTGCAAAACTCAACTTTCTGATATTCAGGCTGAAACAGCCATGCAGATGGTCTTGCAGGAGGAATTTACAGACAAGCAGTTGGATTAACCATTTGAATTATGTTTTTGCCTCACTTCCTCAGTACCACAATTACATGCCAAGAGATGGACTCTTTACGGGGAAGGAGGGTTGGAAGTATTTTGTTGTGTGTAGTCTGGCAGGTTTAGCAGTTTTAAAAGAACCTTTTATTTATAGCATGGGTTTCATAGGACCCTTGTATGTTATTTTGATAATGAATTATGGGTGGGCTACAGAGACCTTGCAGAACAAGACTGAATCAGAGTCCACCATTCTTTTCTCGTGGACGAGACAAATATTTATTTCAGGAAGACTTGTTTGGGGAGGTGGGGGAGGGGTTTTCTTAAATAGTCAATTCTTGGATAATCCCTATTTTAAACATTATATAATGACATTGAAGTGTATTTATGCAGTGCTTGGAATAGTGAATGTTTAGGAAATTTAACTGTAGGATAATTTGCAGTCACTGCGATGTTGTAATTGATCAAACCATCTCATAACAATTCAGATCTCGGTTAGATGGATGACTGTAATACATTGAGAAGGGTTAGATCAATGAAAAGCACTACCTTGCTTTTCTTTTATCATGTTCGATGTTATATATTTTTTTCTTTCTGATATGATTTAAAAGATTGCAACAAGTATTTCCCTTTTCTTTCCATTTATTCGAAGTAGTACACAGTGTTGAATTATGTGAACAGATCTCGATCACAACCTCTTGTTTTTATTTACCATGGAATTGATTTAGGAAAAGAATAGCTCTAACAATCACAAAATTGGAATGCTCTATTGAGACTAGTTGACTATACCCCTAATAGTATGTGTTGCATCTCTTGCTGTAGTAATGACTAGCTTCTCATACGAGCACACAATGTGGTCATGAAATGTGAGGACTTATTCACACTTCAGTTCTGCCCTGTATTCTATTGAAGTCCTTGTGAAACTTTTTAATGACATTCAACAACTTTTGGATCTCTTCCAATATCTTAATAGAATCAAGAATTCTCTATCTTGGATATTTTAGACTAGAGTGTTGGTCTCCCGGTATGATGATTCTGAGCTTGTGCTTCATTTCATATCTAGTTTGTTGTTTTCCCCAGACATAACAGGCAGATTCAATGCCTCTCACCTGTTGAAGCAATTTATTGGAAATAGAAAATGTAAGCATCTCAAATAAGATTTTTCATAATTTTTTAATTGTACGAGTTTTTTTATTGTGTGACAACATCCTATAAATCCTCAAACTAAATAAGAATCTGCATATCCTACTTCTATATAGGGTGACAAGTTTCTGAAAATTATGAATTGTCATGTTCTGAAATGACTCCATTCTGTTTCCACTTATTTATGTGTCCTGATCTGCTTTTGTCTCCTAAATATGACTTTGCTAGTCTCTGATCTATTTATTGTTCCATGCTTTCTTCGAATTTTAAAAACAGAGAAAAACATAGATTACCAAATTGTAGGTGCAAACATATATCCTTCCAACTACGAATATATTTTATTTTGTGGCAGATTTGGTGTCTAGTTGCTACAAGAATTATATAATCATTTAGCGTAGAGAAGCTCTTGCTGTCAAATGAAAAGACAAACTAAGAAGTGAAAGAAAATTGGTACTTTGAAAGATTTGGAGAGTTTATGTGGAGTTTCCTAGGAATTCCCTGGAGTGGCTGCTGCTTGTGTACAAACTTGTGATAGTGCAAGGACATGAGTTTTGCAGCAGAAGAAAATAGAAGTGAACTGCATGACACCGACAGAAACAATGAAACGTCTTTCCTTCAGCTATCTTAAAATCTGATAGTTCATTTGACATTCAAATGGAGAAGAGGATGTTTAAAACTTGACTGATGGAATACCAAAGGGGATGAGCTTGTAAAAACAACTGAGAAGAAATTTCTGGGAAACAATTTGAACACCCACATCCCCCTGATCGATATTCTAATCAAGATTCCATTATGAGGACTTTGTGTTGGTTCATATGCTTCTGAGCTAGCACATTAAGTATCAATTTGTCATTATTAGATCGTAATACTAAGATACAGGAAGTGTCCCCATTATTTGGTTGGGTTTTTCATTTGTTGCTAGCTCCTCAATTTCTAAAATGTGACTTCTTAGTAGTAGAAAAATTCTTGAACCTTCTTCTTGTACCAATAACTTAATTTGGAATTACCTACATAGTTAATTTTTTCTCCTTGAATCCATTCTTAAAAATTGCATGCTCATGTATGGATGCATGTGAGTAGATCAAATATTGCATTTCAAAAGCTCACTGAATATATATTATAGTTTTGAATTTTAACAATGTAATTTTGGTCACTTAATGAAATTGTGTTTTGTTCATAATTGTCTCAGTCAAAGCGTCTTCCTTATAGAGAAGCTAAGGTAACTCACCTTCGTCAAGCAGGGTATTCTCATAGTTCATGGATTCGTGAAATGCAACAAGCTTCTGACAGGTCTATCATAATCAGTGAAATTTTGGACTCTAGAACAAGAAATCTTGTATCTGTGTCTAAAATTAGTGATTATGTGCTATCTAATGAGCTTGTTAGCATGGCACTGGCCATGGTAGCTGAGGACAAGCAGATAAACCGTGTACTTGAGGAGCTATTTGCAGAAGAGGTGTGTGTCTGGTGTTTCTTACGAAATGAACTGCTCCAAATTTGATGTTCTTTCAACTTTGCACTGTATCAGGTTTTCTTCTCAAGTGCTTCTATCTGTTTTCTAATTGCAGTTTAATTGAAACAGGGCAATGAATTGTATATAAGACCTGCGGAGTTTTATATCTATGATCAGGAAGAACTGAATTTTTATGAAATTATGCTTCGTGGTCAGCAAAGGAAGGAAATTGTTATAGGTTATCGATTGGCTTCTGCCGAACGTGCAGTCATCAACCCACCAGATAAATCTATTGGACAAAAGTGGTCGCTAGGGGATGTCTTCATTGTCATTTCTCAGGAGTAAAACTGTCTATTATCCATTAAATCATGCCAAATCAAATCTATATGATCAGGCACCAGTAGGTCACGACCAAACAGTTCATTTTGATATCCTCATTGATTGCCTTCCTTGTAAGGTACTTGGGCACTTGGGTCTAGTCCTTAATACATCTCACCAAAACAGCTTTTCATGCATTCCATTTTCAGATTTTATGCTGGCAAAAGCTTTATCTGCGATTTCAGAGGCTCAGATAACTCATCTGAGATATTCTTCATTGTCGTCATTGAATAGGCTCTTTGCTGTTATCAATTCACATGCCTACATCAGTAGAGTCTGGAATGTAAGTGGCAGAGTTTGCTTCTTTGCTTTTCAGGTGATAAAATCTCGAGATTTCATGGAGTGGCTGACATCATCACTGAAGGATGCAGAAATCACACTGTTAATGTTGGAAATATATTTGAACTATAACCAACTCAGTTTGATAACAAATGAAAATGCATTATTGTCGCATAGCAATCGAACACTGACGTGCATATTAGAATTGTTTCTTTTTCTACCATTATCTAGTCATGTTCAATGCATGCCAACTACAGAATTATATGATTGGATACGCCATTGCCCTTCCACAAGTGGCCAAATGGATAATTATTGTTTATTAATAGCTCTTGTAAAATTAGGAGTGATTTGGCAATTATTTATGAGATCTTCCTATTACCTTGGCCATATGGGCTTCCAGTTTCTTGTAATGTTCGGAATTCAAGTACTGCATCTATTCAATCCGAATTCAAATGGTCTATAAACATCATGTGAGACTCCTATATGGAAGACAAATAATCCGATTTTGCTTTATTCAAAAATAGAAAAGAAGACAAGTTTGCAAATTTTGGGACAAGAGTAGTGATCCCAGATGGAACACGAGAAATTCTATTCATACACGTAACCACTATTAAAATTAGTGTCATGTAACATATACCGATATTATTATCACCCCCAATGATAATAATTATAAAGACAATTCTTTACCACATTTTATTAAGATTAATTAAAACCACAAGGTTTGTAATGCTCCATAGATCAGTGTACCATATATTCATATGAATTTAGCTAATAGAAAAGATAAATAAAATTGGGAACTAAAATATTGAATGCAAAAAACAATGTAAGGAAGTTCAAAAGGTTCACCCTAAAGAAACCCGCTAACTAAGAAAACTCCCTACATTCCAACAAACCCTTCTTATTATTCTACAAGAATTGCTTGCAAGAGTATATTTCTCAGTATCAAAGTTCATTCTTACACACCATCTTTCCAATTTCTTCTTAAACTCATCTATTTGGTTATGGAACAAACTCACAATCATTTGTATGCAAAGTTCTTATCAACAATATATATGTGCAGTTAAATGTGTTTTTGGCTTTCCATAATCCTAAGTTTGTCGTTGAAATCTAATACAAGTCCTTTTTGTTTTTATTTGAGTAATGTCAAATGTGTTAACATCAATCTCTCATGGATGGCACCTCACCCTTTTTGGAGCCTTTTGGTCCCACCAAAGCTCAATAGAGGAGAAGACAAGCATAAGCGTTTCACCACAAACTCTATGGAACTTAATGGATTATTTCTCCATCACCTTTGAATTTGAAGCCGCTTTTGGCATGCAATTGTCGCTTTTTTGGCCCTCTTTTATAGCTGAAAATCTTTTTCTTTGTTTGCATTGATAATGTTTTTTTCTCATCTTCAAGACAATTTACATGGGTTCATCCTTCTCATTAAGATGACATTTTTCATAATGTATGGACTAGTCAACATCACAGAAATTTCCATTAATGGAGTTATATGACACGCGACCTCACCAATAAATTAGTGGAAATTACAATCTTATGTTTGCATTGCCTAATGACTTGCATTTTCACACCTCAAATCCAAGTCTATGAACTAATGAAACAACTAGTAATTTACATTGCGAATAATCACAATCAAATATTGAATTTACCTTCATGTTCTTTACTTTGATCTTGAATATTAAGCTCTTTCTACTCTCCACTTCAATTGGGACCCTTTGTCCATTTGATTCGGTGCAATAGTTGAGGCATAATGGTGTCTAAACCACCTAGGTTCGAGCCCTAATAAACTAATAGCCACATAATTAGCAAAACAAAAGATTTTAGGATCCTACGCTATTGTTTGTCTCTTAACTGAAAAGCATGCTATAGTGTGATATAAATTCGGTGTGCTTTCCACTTGTTTTGTTTTGGATTGTTACTTCCCCCTTTTCTTGGATGACATTTAGGTCTTGAATTCTAGGATACAACTTCCAACAATGCTCATATAAATGACTATCCACCTCAAAATGGTTATACTCTTTTTAAGGCCAATTGTTGTATGTAACTTGGCTATACTCGAGGATGCCTTTACTAGAGTATGTTGAACTTTTGTTCTTTGGTTTCTCCTTGTTCATTTTAATGTAAAGAGACTCTCTGCTTGTTTCTTCAATATTGTTGACATAAAAGATAGACAATTTCTACTTTACTATGACCCTTGACATTTTAAGAGAATTATTCGTAAATTTGAATTGCTTATGATATTTAGTTGTATAATTTTGAATGAATAATCCTTACTTTTGCAGGTGGTATTGACACTTCATGAGTAGTTCTTCCTTATATTGTATAGGATAGAATTGTGATTTAATTAATTCCTTGAATAACTCCCATTTGTTTATCTCTCATATATCACAATATCAAAGTTCTCTCATTGTTTACACCCTTATTAGATTATTAGAAAATCCAAATTACCGAATTAAGTACACTAAAGGATGTAAGGGGAGGTATAAGAAGCTATTCTGATTAATTAACTTCCAACATTGTTATCCAATATCAAAACAATGCATTACTACTTGTAGCTAATGTATGAAACAAGATATGAACTTGAAAACACAAAGGGGATAAGTGCATTTAGTTGTTTACATATGGATTTGAGAAGTTATGAGTGTGCATGTTGCTGGAACTAGAGGATTTGAACCTAATAATGCTTTGTTTCTGGAATTGCAACTAGAAAATGACCTGGGGTGGGATTGTACAACAATGTTAGGACTGTTCGTATGGTCTTTGACCCTATTGTATAGTCTTAGGACCTGCTTAGAATTTGGTTTTGCAACTTTTTAGAAGTGTCGTGTGTTTGAAATGTCCGTCGTCAACAAACCATAGTCGGTCATGCTATAAAACTCTTTGATCATTCTAAATAAGATCTCAAACCCTGACCATGGGTGGGAGACACAACAAAACAAATATTATTTGGGTTGTAGGCATTCCCGTGCATCGCCGACATTGGCACTACTCCAAAAAGGCCTCAAACTGCATGTCTTTCTTCATGTGGCACATGATTTCTGAATGGATGCAACTAGATTTGACAATTGAGAAGTCTTTGATATTGCTTTAGATGAGTTGTGCTTTTGCTAATACTTGGGATGAGGATGTTTGAGTGCTTGTAAATGTGAGAGATTGATTTCTTGACCTAGTAAGAAACTTCAAACTTATTGTGGTTACTGCACTAATGAGTGTGTCTGAGATTTTGTGAGATTTAGGGAGCCTTGGGTGCCTTTTGCAAGTGTAGGAAGTGACTGTATCAATGAAGTGTCATATGATTTTCAGGTGTGTAAATGACAAAGACTATACTAGCTTGTATAGGGTTCTGAAGGTAAATTATCAAAGAAATGTCAACTTCGAAGGAATAGAGGATCCATCGAAGAATGTGACACTAAAAATAAAAATGGAACATATGCAAGTGCAAAAGCGTATATATTGGTCAAGACCAGATATAAACTCATGACCAAATTTTATGGTTTTGCTTAGGGATGGGAAACATGAAAACTAGAGTTTGCATCCTATCAGTTGGGATTTGTCTATGTATTTTAAGTATTGAGCTCTCATAATTTGTCGGCATATTAGTGAGCATGACCAAAAAACTAGACAAAATTTTGGGATGTACTAAACAAGAATAGAAAAGGTGTGCTTATCTTAACAAGAGTGCATTGTCAAAATTGTCAATGTCAAAGAGTAGATTGTCAAATTTGAGTGTTTACATTCCCCTCCCCCAACTCTCCACCCTACCCCCTCTCCCTTAACAATATGAAATAAAAATTACACACTTAAAGGAAAAGATACCTAAGTGTGCAGATACACTTTATTTTTTCTCGGAATTTGTTTTGCCAAGTCTTGTTGTGTTGGTGTTGGCATGCTTCATAGTAAAGAATTGAATTTCAACTCATATGTAAAATTTAACATGAAGGATTTGTTTTTGCCTAAAATGAAATAAAGAGGTGCAACACGTGGAATAAACCTACTTGTTTTGTGGAGGGAGAAGTTCTCGTTCTGTGCTTGCATTTGAGGATTTACATTGTTGAGTTTGCTAAAGGATTGGGGGTGATCATTCCCCAATTGTGCCAAGGAGAAACATAGTGCTAGGTGCATGTAACCCAACACAAAAATGGAGGAAAGAGAACAAGAGTCAAGTATCGAAGCACCCCACGAAGGAAGAAGATTGTGTATTAAATTCATTCAACAACTATGTTATCTTCTCCTTTAAATGTAAGAGGAAAGAAAGGACTTCCTACGAAGATTGTAGCCACTTTGATATCTTTCGAAAATCTATAGAATACACCGCCATGGACGGATCTAGGTCTAATTTTGTAAATAAGGACACAATAGAAAAGAATACGAGTGCCCTCATGCACTCTTCATGTGCAACACAACTAAGTGAAAACTGAATAGAAAGTGTAAGGTACTGAAATGTAGATGAAGAAAGGAGACCCGTGGACCCAAGATTTTTAAAACTGTAGTAGAATTTGAGTGTTGTGGAGGAGTAAGGTAGTTCATGCCCCCTGTAACTGATTTGGACTGAGTGATGTGGATCTAAAACTGTGTCAAAAATATGTACATGTAGGTGGAAATTCAAAAATGTTGAGAAATTTGATGTAACTACCAATGTGTAAAACCATATAAAGAGGTTAGAACCGTTCACATGTTCATGACCATGATGTACATTTTCAAACTTGTACCTAGTTTTTTAGATTTATGTGCTCGATTTTGTTTCTAAGTACCTGTACCATGTTTGTACCTGTATATTATTTTGAGCCCCATGCTCAACATAGTCTTTTGGCACTCATGCAAAAAACTATGTTGAGTATGGGGCTCAAAATAATAGATGTGTGCACATGCACTAGATGTTTGGGAAGTTGTAGAAGAATGTAGGATGTTGAAGAGGTGGCCATCTTGAAGAACTTGTACTTGCAAAAGGAGGTTTTGTGCATTTTGGCAACCATGGCGCGCAACAAGAACAATAATAACAACAATAGAAATAGTAGAAACAATAGTAATAATGTAAGTATAAGAAAACAAACGTAACAGTAATAAAGTCAAAGTAAAAAAGATGCAATGTCACACAAAGCGTAGAGCCACAAACATGAGACAACCACAATGTCACAAGTCAATCAAGGCTTGTAGGCTTGCAAACAAATAGCACACAACATAGGCATAAAGCCACAAATATGGGACATCTACAGTGTTACAAGACAAGTAAGACACTCGGGCCACAATTAGTGAAACAATCAAGTAGTAACACAGAACAAGAAAATATGTATGAAAGCGAAGAGTTTTAGAACATGATAAAATGATACAACTGTATTGTCATGCTAAATGTTTAGCATGCAAATTTTCAATTTTTGGCCATGACAACAAACCCTACACTTGAAATCTTCTTTCTTGGTCATTGCGAAACCTTCCTCTAGTCAACCTTTCAACTCATTTGATGTCAATCTTAGCTCTATTCACTTTTCTTTCTCTCTATATGCATGATCTTGCTTTTTACTCTTTGATTCTAGATGACTTCCAAATCTTCTTCTCTAGATTACCGAACTGGATCATTAGTATAATCATATCTTAACCAAATCATTCAAATCCTCATCAACTGATCACTACTAGTTTCATCTACTAGAGTTCATAGGTATCAATTTGTTCCATGCGTTCTTAACTGTAATCTTTGGTTCTACTCGTTTCTTTGATCTAATAGATCTTGTTCCAAAATCAAAGCATCATAGCTCCCTGTGTTATGGTCATCCTTGTACTCCCGAGCATCAAAGAATACTCTTTCATTGGTTAAAGATCGTGTACAAAATTTTAACTAAGACTTCTCGCACAAAATTTACTAAAACAAGACAATGACTGTCCCACTATGCCAAGAATTGGCTTTCTTGTAACAACAAATATGAATTGGGTTCAATTTAATCTAAAATCATCATGATCACCTACCACTTGCCTTTGGGAGTGGAAGATTACCAAACTACGAGCTTGAGCCTCAAGTTTATCAAAGAAAAGACAAAAAAACATAAAATCTTATACCCTGTTTTGCATACACGACTTGGAAATTTTCTGTCAGAGATTTCTCCCTCTGTACGAACTCTTAAGACATGAAATTTTGTGGACGTGTTCTCCTTATTGAGGCAGCTTTTTGTTGAAATTTTTAGCAAATTTCGTTGGCTAGAAAAATTTCTGGATCGTGCCCTAGTTCGGGCGAGCGAGCAAACATTTAGCTATTTTTGACTGTCAAGATAAAAATAAAATTTCAATGTGCTTGTGATAACATGTTCGAGGTGACAGTGGAGAAGGAAAAGCACTCTTAAGATAGACTATAAATTTTAATCCCACTGTTCTGCTCAGGAAAACATAACAGTTTGGATAAAAAGCAGTATAACACACACAAATCCTCTACACACAAACCTGCGAATTGTATTCTTATCATCTACACATGTTACCCTTACTTTTCAACAACTCTACATGCTCCAATTATACATATTCTCTACCCAAACTTGGGTTTCCTATCCTTAGACACACCTAATCTTGTTCCTACAAACCCTCAACTACTCCTACATGGACTCAACAACCTTATCTTGACTCGACAACTTACTAAAACATGTAAAGGGGATAAGAATCACCCTAAACTCCTCTTGAGCACGTACATTGCAATTTCAACATCATGATATGGCCTTCGTGGCCTTATTTTGCCTATATTACCCTTTTACCAAGTCAAATTCACTCTATTTACCCCTCTACTCTCTTCAATCACCTTTAGCTCACCTATCAAGGTGGTGTTACAACATGGAAGAATACAAGTTTGTCCAATGGGATCTTTAAGTTCATCTCCACCTTTTGACAACCTTCCAATTTTTGAGGCCTCCAAAGCCCTTGTGTAGTTCAAATTTTCAAATGATTCATTATGGAAGGAAAATGGAAAACCCTCATTCAAACACCTAAATCTGAATTTTTTTTCCTGCAAGACTACTTAGAAACATAAAAATATCCCCCTTTCCACCTCTTAAGGTCACTTGCTTGATCTTGAGGCTATGCTCCTACATCATCATTCGATCCCTTTGAGTCGGTTTCATCCTCATTATGACTGAGAGGAACGTGCTAACATAGTTTTCAAGTGTGTTTCATGTGCAAGGAAGTATATATAAGCTGATTTATGAAGCTACTAAGTTATAAGTTGGAATAATGCTCTATGAAGCACTAAATCGACGATTTTTAGCCATATCGCAGCATGAGAATACCCTTCGAAAGATAACTCCAAGGGCTTAACCCATTTGTAGGTTGTGTAGAAGAGCAATGAAGAGATCCATGATAGTTTCAAGGAATACTATGGAGGCATGTGGTGTTGGGATCCATCCAAGAAAAACTAGGTCATTTCGGGTACGAGGAATGCAAGCTTCAATGGAGAAAGTGACTTTATCATGAAGAGTCTGGGAGTTCCGGAAGGAGTTAGAAGCTAAACAAACAATCAATGAAAATCTCATGGACTCCACTACATGTTGGATATATCAGTTTTGATCCTTGACCCTACAATTTTCTCTGATAGATTGGGTCATTGTCGCTACCCCTTTGTGCTAAAAGGGTGATTATCCTTGAAAATAAAAACATAAGTATAATTGGCTCTTAGAAATGGCTGGAATGAACTCAACATGTATTTTGGAGTCAAAATCATATAATATCTGGCTTTTGAACTCCAAGATCTTCTCTTGGGGCCGAAAAAGCACTCTTCATGTTCTATTCTAGCATTGATAGAATGACATTAGAATTGTTTATAAGCTTGAGCACACTTTTTGACCTCAGTTGTCCCTTATCACTTGTCCCTTGGTGCAAGGAGTTAGTAAGGACACAAAAATGCACCCCCTATTGAGAAGTTAAGTTGTGTCACTTAAAATTTGATAACTTGCTCCCTAGGCCACTTTACAACTCAAAAACATGACCACATTGGTGCACTTTTTTACTCTTGTGTCACTTTTCCCTTGGTGTAAGGGGACACAAAAATGTTCCCCTCTTATGGTGGATTGAGTTTCAACACTTAAGACAACTCGATTTGGTTGCTACGCAGGCTAATAACTCACTTTCTCACTGACCTGTCCCCTCCTCATGATAAACATATCCATGGCACACTTTTCAAGGCTTGTCATCCCTTGTCCCATTGTCCCAATAACCAATCGGAAAAAAGGACACAAAAATGCATCGCACCTCTCATGCTAAGCTTTGATCACATGCAGAACCTCCCGTTAACCCCTGGAGACCCATTTTCATCCCCTCCATCTCCCTCACATGATCTCACATGGTGACACTTGTCACAATCTGGTGCAAAGTGCAACTTAGTGTCCCCATTGTCCCCTCACCTCAACTGTCCCCTATTTTCATGAGTGTAACTCACCCTCTAACCCCCGACCGACCCGTGTTAAGCATGTGTGGTTAAACGTGAGTTAAAGTGCCAAAGGAGAGAGGGATTCAAATAATTTTTGAAACTAGTTTTCCCCCCAAAAGAGCACATCATCGTGAAAATAGATGAAGTGTAACCTGGAACTCCATTGTGTTGGCTAGATTTTCTACATAGCACAAAACCTAGGCAGTCATGAGATAAATCTCCCTCATTTTACCGGTGAGGCTCCCGTGTCAGATTTGTCAATTTAAGTATGCTAATATCTAAATGGGGTTTTACTTTAACTACTTAGTTCATGAACCATAACTGAACAGTTCTGCAGCAAGTAAGTAGTTGTTTAAGAAAGGAAATATTTATAGAAGAAGGGAAAATGAATTATATAAACACAGAGAAGAAATGGGGAAGATGTGCATCCCAATCAATAGATAACAGAGTTGATTGCATGCACATAGAAGAAACCAATAGATATAAACACAGAATTCTAAGCAAATGTAGCTCTAGATCTAGATCTGAAATAACACAAAGTTTATCAAGAGATCTAAGATAAAAAGAAAGAAACACAATACACCGTGACACAAAGTTCTTCGGAAATCTGCTCCTGTATATTCCTTTGCTTCAAGTGGCTCTAAAGAGTTTAAGCACAAAGTCTGGAACACAAGGTTGCTGCTTACAAATTTTGATCATTAACCCGGAGTTTCTTCTCCTACTTATAGAATGTAGAGGGGCAATTACAAGTCGGAAGCTTTTAGTTGAACTGACACATGTGGAAGTCGGAAAGGAAACAACTAGCAATCTCCCTCCTGGAATTCCTCTTTGCATGACATGCATGATTTACAACTGAAAATAGAACCTTCTATTTTGCACGCCTGCCACCTATATCCAAGTAGTTGACTTCTTCAAGTAATGGCTTTTAAACCAATCACTTAAGTTGTATAATTTAATTGATCGCTCAATTACTTTGTCGGAGGAAAGAAGAAGGAAGAGGATAGCTGTAGTCTTGTCCTTTTTCATGTCTGCATGCAGCTGATTCAAAACTGGATCTGGAAGCGGCTAGATCTGTAAGTGACTGGAAGTAGCTGGATCTAGAATTCCTTTGATTCTCACCAAACTGGAGTTGGAAGCAGCTGGATCTAGAAACAACAAGCTGGATCTGGAAGTAGCTGAAATTTTGCCTTCGCCTTGTCTTCTCTTTTATCCTTGAAGCTTTTGTAGTTCTTCTCCAGTACATGCATCAGTGCAATGTTTGCCATAAATAACTCTTCATTTTTAATTGCATATGAACAATTAAAAATTCTGGAAAGCACTCCGGGTGAATGCAACTTCAATGAAGGCTTCAACTGGAAGATGGGAGCATTTACACAAGACCTTGGAAAATTTTTTCCATGCATTGACTTCTTCACGAACTGCATTCGAAACAAGAGGATGAAGCCTTTGTGCTGGAAGCTTTTGCAACTATTAGATCTGGATCTGGATCTGCATATGGATTTGCATCTGCATCTGCATCTGGGTATGGATTTGCATCTGCATCTGCATCTGGGTATGGATTTGCACCTGCATAACAAACTCTGGCAACTGGGCTATGGATGGAAAAGTTGCAGCTCGAATAATTCCACTGCTTTTAATCTGTGCGCATGAGTGAAGTTTTTCCTACACACATGAGTGAAGTCTTTCCTGCTCTGGATCTGTCTATCAATTCAGTAAGAGGTTTCGAGCCTAGATCTATGTCTCTAATATCTGCAAATTTAGAAGTGATGTATGACTCCGTTGTGCTTTCTTTTTTGTCTTTCTTTGCCATAGCTTTGTCTATCTTTGTCTGAACAATTCTTCTTCTTATTATTTGACTGGAATTCTTCAAAACTGGTGCAGATCTGGATAATCCTTCAGATTCGGAGGAAGTATTCAATGTATTGGACATTGATATAAGTTCCTTTTCTTTATAAAAGCACATGTATCTAACTCCTGCAATTAATTTAGACAAAGATGGCAACCGGAGCATGCACAATGAATTTTAATCACAAAAATCTACATAATTCAAGCCTACTGCCCCAAAATTTTATGTTTTATTTACATGCAAAGCAAGCATGGATTTTACCAACATCACCTGAGCACCTGTATCACTTCTACAAAAAATTATGCAGACACAAATCATCCTTCTTCAAAGCATGCGCCAAAACTAGAAGCGTTTAGCATCAAATCCACCTTACTCTGAGAAAAATCCTTCTCCAAATGGGGCACACTTTTCCTCTGGGCTGCACTTCTTCAACTGTGAATTAATTAATTCATCCTTATGGCAACCCATGCTTATATAGCCCTCATAATTATTTAATTAATAATTGCCCCTTCTATTCCTGACAATTAATTAATTAAAAATCATGTTTTTCTCTTTAATTGATGTGTTAAAATAGCATGTTTAAGGACAACCATCCAATTAATTAGACTAATCCAATTTAAACATCCACTCTTCACTCAACTGAAGCTTCACAGTGTGCCTTAACCTTAGCCACTGAAAATAGGAATTTATTTAATCATTTAATACTTCAAAAAACATTAAATCCTTCCTAAACGGGGCGCACTTTTTGACATGAAGGGGCTGCCATTAAATAAATTTATTTATTTAATTTTAGAGCAATCTATTTTCAACCACCTTTTGTCCTTTTCCTTTGTTGACTTTTCTCCATACCTGGGTGCCAAAATTAGAAGACAAATTAATTAATTTAATCACATTAAAGGTTGTCTTTCTCTCTCCAAAGGGGTCGCACTTTTTAGCATAATAGAATTCTATTTTTAAGAATTTATGACAGTGGGATTCTTTACCCTGCAAGGCAGCCCCAAAAATCCCATGATCCACTTAAGTGATTTGACTTTGACAATGAGATTATTTACCCTGCATGGCAGGCAATAAAATCCCATGATTTCACTTAAGTCACTTTTCTTTTATTTCACCATGGGAATTTTAACCCTGCAAGGCAGGCAATAAATTCCCGCTTGCCTGCTGCCTCTAATTTTCCCACTGCAACTTAAGTGACTTTTCCATCATGGGAAAAAGTACCCTGCAAGGCAATCAAGAAAATCCCACCTGCCTGTTGCTTCTATTTTTCCCATGATCCACTTAAATCCTTTGTTTTCCAAAAAATGCGCCCAACCTCATAGGGGCTTTTTAGTGCACGACTTCACCTTTTCCCAGTGAACCAAACCTGCGATGGCGACTTCCTTTTGGCACAATGTGCGTATGTGATCTCCGAATACTCCGGGCCAAGAATCGGGCTAACATAGCAAAGGAATTGATCTAGAGAAATTTCACAGAAAATGAAATGGGAAAACACAAAAACACGAAAAATTGTCAAAAGTTATAAATAAAGCCCAAAACTTATTCCTAGTTAAAACCCTTCTGGTATATAGGAATAATGATATGTTCTATCACAACAAGGTTAAAACGGAGCACAAATTGCCTCAAATGGAGCTCAAAATAATTAAATCCAAATTTCCCACAGACAAATCCCGATGACAAAATATAACAATTTTGGGCATCTGGGTATTTGGCGAAATAGCTAATATGGCTCTTTGGGAATATCTTGACGCAATACAAGAACTTTCAGGCAATAAAAACATAAAACGACCCATTATTTTAAAAGTACGAAAAAATTTCGAATAGGGTAGTCGCAGATTTTAGGATGAAATCTGGGGGACACCACATTGAAACTTCACATTTTGCCTTTATGGAAGCCATTAAAGCCAGGTCCATGCTCCATGTTTCCAAAAATGGTCTTTTGCTCATTGTTGATGATCTTGTAGTCGAAAAACCTTGAAACTTTGCTAAAATGATCTATTTGAAAATTCCTTTCAAATGATCTATCACTTGGGGGATGTCGTGTTTTAATTATTTTTTTATTCGAGAAAGAGTTTTCTAGCCAAGAACTCCATTTTTTCCGAGAACAATTGAAAATGTCTTTGCATTTTTTTGGTGATCCAATGAGCGAAATTGCTTGAAATTTGGAGCAAATGATCCTCAAAATCAGCTTTCATTTGAGCCATTTCTTGCACAATGAAGTGGAGTATTTATGGAGATATGGATGACTAAATTTTCTCTCAATATTCTTCCCTCTTCTAATATATTTGTATTTTCCTATTGATCCAACAAGCCAAATTACCTGAAATTTGGAGTAGATGATCCCCATAAAATAAACTTTCATTTGAGCCATTTCTTGCATGATGAAGTGAAGTACTTTTAGAGAAATGGAGGACTAGGTTTTCTCTAATTATTCTACCCTCTTCAATGAAAATTAAACTTCCCCATTGATCTAGACAAGAGAATTGCCTAAAATTTGGAGCAAGGCATCTTAGAATGAAAACAAAAATTTTGAGACCATTTTCATCCTATTCCGACATCCTAAAGAACACTTTCTATAAATAATTTGTCCTAGGCCCTCACATTCTAATAATAGTAAGTTTCAAAAATGGGCTACTTTCCATGTCACCATCACTCCTTTCAAGATGAAAACACTAAAAAGTGACAATTTGAGAAACTTCAAAAAATAGACATCTAGGGTAGGACCTACTAAAAATAGTAAGTGTTGGGATTGAGGTCAAATCATTCATACTTATCCATATCCCACCTGTTTCACTAACTCTAGTCACCATGAAGGTCAAGTACTCAGGTTTAGAGCCAATTTCCACATTTAACACTGAGTATCCCAATGTGGGTGACAATGATGTGACAAACATGGACCTGAAGGATCTAAAAGATAGGATGCTGAGTGAACCTTGTGAACCTAGGGGGATATCTTCTCAAGTGGTTTATTCAGAGGAGGTGGTCATCCATCGTCCATTCAAAGCACAGAGCTAGTCCTACCTTATGCCCAACGCTATGATCCAGACTCGAGAACAATTGTGACAAATGACAATTAAATTCTAGCAATCCTCACTCCGAAAGGCATCTCTCAACATCTGTAAATTTCCACTTGCAACAACATGGTGCTCATCACTCAGGAATTTTCCTCTCAAGAATGGGAAATAATGGATTCATACTTACAAGGCTCCACAAATTTCATTGAGAGCAAGCTCTTCATCATCATAGGCTTCTTAATCTTCTCTTCTTCCTTCTGTCTCTACATTCTAATTCTTCATTGGGAATGTAATTTTTAGATTTTTTATATTATTCACTTAAGTGACCTTTTAATTTTTCATTTTAAGAGTTCCTTTTCATTAATAAGAAAATGGCTCATCTTTATTCCTATAGGAATATGAAAGGTCACAAGTGATAAAAATGTGAAAGTCACTTGGGGGAGATGAAGAGACATTTTGTAAAGCTATATATTGGGATGAATTCTCCATTTCAGAGGGTTGATATTTTTTTTCTTTTATTACTATAAGCAAGAAGCTACTTTTTTCTACAAGAAGGTACTTTCTTCTATTTCCTTGTCTATGTTCTATTACTTCCTACTTTCCAACTATGAAAGCTTTATAATCTTGAACAACCAAGATAAAATTGTGTCTTTGAGGAATAAATCAATAGAACTTTGTGTCTTTGATTTATTAATCTTGTTATTTCTTACACAATTTTTTTCCTTTCTATTGAATGTGGACTTACTCTGGTTAATGTTTGTGAAATTTGTAAGTGCCTACTCACAACCTTAACCCTCTCCCTATTTTCTTATCCCACCTTCATCTCTCCCTAAACAAGTTCCTCCCTTGTATTAATTAAAAATGATTTTCCATAGGTTTATTAGTGTATTGTTGTGTGATCCTCAGCTTAACGATCACCCAAAAATTCAATTATACCTTACATTCAATAAACGGGAGCCTCTCCATTCCCAAGAGGAGGGACCTAGTCCTGGAGTGTTGGTGAAAATCACTAATTTTTCCCGCGTCAAATTATTTCGCCAACAAATTGATATAGAAAGAGATGTGAAGAAAGAGGTTTCAATGCTACACAAGATACATGTGTTAATTCTATTAGCTCAAAAGATAACATGTACACAATATATGTAATCAAGCGTAATGATGAGGTATAAAAGAACTATAATAAAACAATACAATCTATGTGTAGTGTAT
Organism: Taxus chinensis; assembly: GCA_019776745.2. Classification (NCBI taxonomy): domain Eukaryota; kingdom Viridiplantae; phylum Streptophyta; class Pinopsida; order Cupressales; family Taxaceae; genus Taxus; species Taxus chinensis. The sequence goes on from CM034154.1 coordinate 417,209,036, forward strand.
AATAGATGCACTCATACCCAAATGTATAGGAAGTCTAAGTAAAGTAGGAGTTGATTGACTAAAATGGATTTTTTCTAGCCTAATCTAATGCAAGTTTACAGTAAATAAATAAGTAATAAAATAACTGAAATACACCCAAACAACTAAGCTATGAAAATATGAAACCCTAATATGCAAAGAGGGCTAGAAAAGCCTTAGTTGATTCGTCGAGATTGTTGTATTGTGTTGTAGTGGAGACCAGATGAATGGGAGGGGGAAACTGTTGCATAGGAGCTTGCAAAAATTCAGATTTGAGTTATTTGGCTGGAATGGGGCACCTGGAAAAGAAATTGGGGCGCCCTGGTATGTGGAAATGACCAGAGAACCTCCTCTGAGGTGTCACTAGGGTTTTGCACTTGTTCGCCTCTTATTTTGTGTATGTCGCTGAGCTTCACTGGATGTCACTATAACCCTATGATGAATAAATCACCTGCTAAACCCCAAACAAAGCATCAAACCCTAAAAAATAAAGATGCAAATGAAGGGGTTGGACTGTCATCAATTGCCAAATGGATGGACTTATGAATTAGTGTTGCACTACATCTCAGACCCAATGTACTACTCTGTGTGTGTAGAATTGTGCCCTAGGTGCTCTAGTGCGTGTCACACTTTTTGAGTAGCGAGCGAGAACTAGATGTAGAATGTAAATAATGTGTGCATGAAATAGAATAAACTCCCCTCCTATGAAGTGTGATACAGAAAACCAACCTTTGTCCCTTGTGATGGAGCTAGATGGATGCAAATGGAGAAATAGAAGCCTTGATGGATGTAACCTTAGGTGGTGATAGTAAGTGCTTAGTGTTTGGTCCCTTATTATGATCACATAACTTTATATTTATATGGTTACTTCACTTTAATTTCATAACTAACCCTGAAAAGGCCAACTAACAAAAAGATAGAATGCTCCAATGGATAGAAAGGACCCAAAAAGTGAGAGTAAAGTGTAAAGAGGACAAGGGTGCCTAGAGGGGACGAGGGCGCCTGGCACTGGCGTCCTGACTGGACGCTCCAGTCTAGAAAAGGAAAAATTGAAGTATGAAAAGATAGACTGGGCCTATAAAGGTGCAAGACTGAAAGTATCAAAAGAAAGCAATGAAATATGGCCAAAGAAATAGGTTAGTTATTACTTTTATAACTTAGGAACCATATAAATAGTAGTATGTAATCGAGACTATATAATTACCCCAAGTGCATAATTTTGTGTCTACAGGAGTAGAATTACTAGAAACATATTTAATTTTATTCATATGTAGTGTATAGTAGGAGTGCTAGTAACGTAGTTGAGTTTGTTCATATGTAATAACTTAGCATAGATGGTCAAAATATCGAAACTTATCAAATATGAATGATTCTTCCAAAGGAGAAAACAAGCTTTGTGTAAAGAGATCTTATAATTCACTATCAAATAAGATAGTGTTGTCCTACTAATCATGGCCTTGTATCATAAGACATAATCGTTGTTAGGTTCGTTATATCCTTGTTGCATTTTAAATAGTTTCGCATAAGAAACTTTGTCCCCATTGTTAATAGAGAATTGTGCCAAAAATTGATTTTCCAAAGTAGTAAAAGAGCGTACAAATCGTTTGGGGAGATCATATAGCCATTTCAAGGAAAATTCCATAAGACTTCTAGAGAAGAGCTTGGTGACCAAGATGTCATGAGAGGTATAATCAAAGCAAGCCATATAAAATGATCACAAACGTTTGGCAGGATCCCCTTTGCCATCATAGATAGGGATTTTATGAACAAAAAAACCAATAGGAAGCATTTAGTTCACGAGATCCCTACTTCTCCTCCATGCCATGTAAATGTATATAGAGGGGCAAGGGGTCGAGCCCCTCTCCTAGCTAGATCTAGTACAGTAGGTCGTCGGGCCCACTATGGGAAGCCTTAGATATATACCATCTGCCTGATTATAGAACCACCCCTATATAGATATCTTAGGAACCTGCTAAGAAGTTTGTGAGCTAAGAACGCTCCTATATAGATAGATATTTGAGGGTAAGAAACCACTTCAGGTGGAAGTGGGGTATGAAGCAACTGAGTAGAATGCATAACATGAGAGGAAGTGGATGCACCTTGTTATGATTGTAAGATTCGAGCTTGTAGTGTATAAACAAAGGTTTCAAGTGTGTTAGATGAAGAAGCCTGCAAACTATTATAACTGAATATAGGATGTGTAGTAACAATAGTTGTGGCAGGAAGAGGCATAAAGACATTATGCATTGACATATTAGAGGCACCTTAGATGTAGTACTAAAAGATATCTCGATATGAGATAATGAATCATGCTTAATTTGATCTCTTGTAGCATATATAAGAATATTAATATTAGCGGGATTCTCTTGTAGGAAATGTGTACAATGTTGTCCCTCACCTTTGGGAAGGTGAGAGTAAGTTGCAGGGTTATTGTTGGAGCCTTCGCCTTGGATATGATATGCATTCATAATGAAAACAACATTGGAAAATATATAAGTAGTACGTGTATGCTCACAAGATGTAAGAAGTGCATCATCATAGGGCGCGGGTTGATTAGAGAAATAAGAGCTTCCATCAGAGCAAGGGTGAGAACCCTTAGAAAGGAGATCTAAATGATGATAATGATATATGATATTTGGAACCATGATGTACCACAACAACCGAAGAGAAAGCATGAGGATTTGAACAATAAATTTTGTTCTTGAGTTGGGTTCACCAAAATGTTTACATGCTTATTAGATTATAATAAAATCTAGATTAGTGAATTAAGTACACGTAAGGATGTAAGGGGAGATACAAGAGGTTATTATGATTAATTAACTTCCAACATTAATTATCTAATATCATAACATCACATTAATACTTATAATTGATGTATGAAACATGATATGACCCTGAAAACACAAGGAGATGAGTTTACTTAGCTATTTACAGATGGATCTGGGAAGTTTGAGGTGTGTTGATTACTAGAATTGGAGGATATGAATTTGATAATGATTCATTCCTAGAAATATGGATGGGAAATTACTTGGGGCGGGACCATACAACTATTCTAGGACCATTTGTAGGGTCTTGACCCTACCATATGGTCTTAGATCTCTTGGATTTTAGATTTGCAATTTTCTAATAATATCGCCTTCCTGGAAATGTCTATCGTCAAACCTTGGTTTTTGATCATGATGTGAAGCTATTTAAAAATATGAATAATATATCAAACCCTAACCATGAGTGGGAGACCCTGAAAAGAAAATGTTAGTTGGGTTGTGGGAAATCACATGCAGCACACAACCCCGTGCTTGGATTCTGGCTCTGTAATTTTCTAGAAATATCACCTTCTTGTATATTTCTATTGTCAAACCCTAGTTTTTGATCATGATGTGAAGCTCTCTGAACATTATGAATAATATATCAAACCCTAACCATGAGTTGGAGACCCTACAAAACAAACGTTAGCTGAGTTGTGGGCAACCCCGTGCACCACCGATGTTGGAATTAATCTAAAGAGGCATCAAACCACACATCGTTCTCCACTTAGCATGTGATATCTTAATGGTAAAAAATAGATTTGTAAATTGAGAAATCTTTGATAATTCTTGAGTTGAGTTGGGCTCTTGCTAATACTTGAAATGAGGATGTTTAAGTGCTTGTAAATGAGAAAGATTGATTCCTTGGCCTAGTAAGAAACTTCAGAAATATTGTGGTTGCTTCCCTAATGAGTGTGCATGAGATTTTGTGAGATTTAAGGAGCCTTGTGTTCCTTTTGCAAGTGTAGGAAGTGAGTGTATCAATGTAGTGTCATATGATTTTTAGGCGCGTAAACGAAAGATTCTATGTTTTCTTATATATGGTTTCGAAGGTAAATTATTGAAGAAAGGATGACCCAAAGGGATTAAAGGCCCAACGAAGAATGTGAAATTGAAAGCAAAGATGGAAGATATGCATGTGAAAAAGTGCACAAATAGGTCAAGACCAATTATAAAATCCTGACAAGATGAAAATTGGAGTTTTCATCCTCTCAATTGATATTTGTATATGTATTTTACGCATTGAGCTCTCACAATTTGTTCACATATTTGTGTATATTACTAAGAAAACTAGAGAAAATATCTCAAGATGTACTAAGAGAGAATAGAAATGGCATTTTTATCTTAACAAGAGTGCATTGTCAAAACCAACAAGGTCAAAGAGTAAATTTCCAAATTTGAGTGTTTGTACACACACCACCTTTCCAATTTCTTCATAAACTCATCTATTTGGTTATAGAAAAAACCCATAATAATTTTAATGCAAAGTTCCTATCAACCACATATATGTGTAGTTATATATGCTTTTGGATTTCCATAGTCCTAAATTTGTCATTGAAATCAAATACAAGCCCTTTTTCTATTATTTGAGTAATGTCAAATGTGTTAACATCAATTTGTCATGGATTTCACCTCACCCTTTTAGAGCCTTTTGGTCCCACCAAAGTTCAATTAAGGAGAAGACCAAGGCATAAGCCTTTCACCATAACCTCTATGGAACTTAATGGATTATTTCTTTTCCACCTTTGAACTTGAAGCCACTTTAAGTTGGAATGCAATTATCGCTTTCTTGGCCCTCTTTTATAGTTGAAATGCTTGTCTTTTTTAGCATTGGTAATGATTTTTTCTCATCATCAAAATAACTTACTCGAGTTCATCCTTCTCATTAAGATGACATTTCTCATCATGTATGGATTAGTAAACAATACAACATAAATTTTCGTTAATGGAGTTATATGACACACAACCTCGCCAATAAATTAGTTGAAATTATAATCTCAAATTTCCATTGCCTAATGACTTAGTTTTTTTCACCTTTATGAAACCAACCCAATCAAATAACACCTCTAATACAATTCTATGCACTAATGAAACAACTAGTAAATTACATTGTGAATCATAATCAATTTACCTTCATGTTCTTTACTTAGAACTTGAATATTAAGCACTTTCTACTCTCCTTTCAACCAGGAATCCTTTTTCCTTTTAGCTAGGTGCAACAGTTGAGGCATAACGATGTCCAAGCCACCGGTTTGAGCCCTGATAAACTAAGAGCCACAAAATTACCAAAATATATTTTAGGATCATTTGCTATTGTTTTTCAGTTAACTGAAGAGCATGCTATCTTGTGATCTAAATTCAGAGTGTTTTCTATTTTTTTTTTACTTTGGATTGTTCCTCCTGTTTATTTTTTATGTCATTTAGGTCCTCAATTGTAGGATGCAACTTCCAAAAATGCTCATATAAATTACCATCCACCTCAAAATGGTTATACTCTTTTTAAGGCCAATTATTGCAAGAAACTTGGCTATACTCGAGGATGCCTCTTCTAGAGTATGTTGACCTTTTTTTCTTTGGTTTATCATTTTCCATTTTAATTTAAAGAGGTGCTCTTCTTGATTCTTCAATATTATTGACATAAAAGACCTACAATTTCTACTTCACTATGACCCTTGACATATTAAGAGAATTATTTGTAAACAAGAATTGCTTATGATATTTAGATGTATAGTCTTGAATGCACAATCCTTACTTTTGCAAGTGGTATTGAAACTTCATGAGTTTTTCTTCCTTATATTATATAGGGTAGAAATGTAATCTAATTAATTCCTTGAATAGCCCACATTTTTTTATCTCTAATTTATTGCATGGAAAGAAATCAACATAGCTCTCCCGCTATATAAAGCCATTTCTTGACATCTTCATGCATGGAAAATTCATATTTTCTCACTTAGTTTTTGTATGTTGAAGCTGACCTTAAGCTATTTGAGCTAATTATTTAGTTGAATATGATAAATTAACTTTCATATATTATTTCTACCTCATCTTCATATTGAATGGTGGTTTTGATGATCTACCTAAAACCACTTCTTATTTAGATCTCAAATTATTATCCTCGCATTCCTCTAGATCATCCACCTTCATGTTTCCACTTTGGTGAGGTATGGTACTAGTTTATCAAGGAAATTGGTGGTGTATCCAATCTCAAGAACCAGGCTTCATTCGGATACAAACTACGATCATCCATGTTTGTAAGTGAAGCTATAGCTTGAGCGTTCCATTTATTCACCCCAATTTTAAGGTCTAAAGGAAACCAACACCACATTCATGCCATTCCTTTGTTTACGATAAACTCATATAATATATCACTTATAAGATGAAGGAAAATAGCAGATCTGATGCGAATATGTTATGCAATTTCCTTGGAAATTGCAATGGAAACTTCAACAACATGGGTTATATTAAAAAAAACTCCTTGCAACAAGTAATAGTTTTTAATTTTCCATACATCACAACATTACACATTCAAATGTAGAGTGCAATAATAACAATATAAAAATATGGGATTGGGAAATTAAAAAATGAAAATAATCAAAGAAGCTCAATAATTTACGTGAGAAACTGGGTTTCTTGCAAGTGTACATTGCTTAATATGAAACCTCTCTCCCTTTAGGTGATCCTTTCTCATTTCTTGTTACACTCATATCTTTTTCTATGGAAAATCCACTATTCACAAGCCTCGTATAAACTACATATTTATAGATTTAAATGCACTTTATGACCTTCCATATTCCTTGTACTTGAAATATGAGCACGTAAAAATATTGTGTTTTGTTTGATTTATCAGGGACATAGAACTGAAAATGAGGGGCTAAGTTCCTTCTGTGTTAGGTATTCCCCTCATCACACATATCCAATAAGTATTACATGTAGTTGAAACTTGGTTGGCACCAAAACTAGGAGTGTGTGTTTTCCATAGGGGGATTTCGTCGTAAATTTTCTTGACGTTCCCTTTGGAAACCTTGAGATTTAAGACATCCTCTTCCCTGACTCCCTTAACAATCAAATGAGTTCCTGTTTCTCAAAAATGGACTATGTGGATCCATTCTTTGGAAATTGTTGGGAGTGGGAATAGTGAAATACTTGGTTTGGGAGGGGTTCTTGCTTCAAAATTCTTGCCTAGCCTTTAACTTAGAATTTTCTTTAGCTTTAGCCTTATATGATGACTCCATTATAGAATCCAATGTCTTGGGTTTGTTCATATACACATCATGCTTAATAACATTTTTGAGACCTAACTTGAACATGGTTATCTTGGTATCCTCATCCTACAGATAATCAATAAACCAAAGAAAGATACAAAACTTGGTCTCATAATCAACAACATAAGGAGTCTCTTATTGCAATAGCTGCAATTTAGTAACCTTGGCTTCAGGATGTACCACAGATAAGTACCCTTTATTGAACTATTTCTCAAAAACTTTCCAAGTGAGGGTATTCGAGTCATAATCCTTCAAATATCTCTTGTGTTCCTACTAAGTGTAACATATCCTTCTACTTGGAATATTTTGATGGGAGCATGCACATTAAATGCATTTTATTCGAACAAAAAACTACTTTCATTATGAATATAAAATTTTCAATTGCATCACCTACCTATATACTTGTATACTTGGGTGGAGATAGATTTTTTGACTCCCTTACAAATTGGTCCCACCCCCCAAACCTTAAATTTTTTTTATCATTACTAGCCCAATTATTTTCATCCCTTTATTATTATTCAAAACTTGATTACTATCAAGCTCCATGAACTGTTCCTCTTGGTTTTGGTGGGGGTGAAAAAACTCAGCAAGGAGGGTTTCCTGAACATCAAGCCCAACTTATATAGATTCAAGGGTTTTGAAAATACTTTCAAGAGTTGGTACAACATTGGGGCCAACATTATTTTACGAGGTACCCCTTTATTAAATAAGTTTCCTTTAGAGAACCCTCCCATGATTGTCACCCCTTTTTGTATCTTTTCTACCACATATCGTTCTCACTATTTTATTTAAAAAATTAAACATCATGTAATGTTTCAATGGTTAAACTAGAGATCCCTGAGGGTTGACATATGCTTTGATATGAGATGTAACATCATAAAATTTTGAACTTAAATTTCTAAAACTTTTTTTCTACCTTTTCAAGTTAAGATCTATAGATTTAAAAATATATATGAATGGTTCATAATGTGAACTATTCATAAGAGCATACTATGGGTTAGTTATGAATGTTGAAGACTCCAAGAACCAGTTGATTTCAAGTCAATAAGTCATCACCACATTTTTCTCGAAGGGGTCCACCTTGTTAGGAATGAGGAACATTAATTAATCAATTAATATAATATTATTCTGAACATTGAATTATGCAACACATATAAATAAATAACACAACATAGTAAATAACTATATTACAGAACATAGAACACAATAATTACGTGGAAAACCCCTGATGGGGAAAAAACCATGGTAAATGAGATATTCTGTTTATCAAGAAATAATTAACACAATCCAACATTAATCTCCCTCCTCACTTATCTCCACCAATTCATTCACCCAAGGTGAGAAAAAAATATGATCCATGACCATATTTAAATGAGGCCATGGGTCATAAACATATTAAGTGACGAGGTATGATTAAATCGTACCCCACTTTAATAAATTAGTTATTTAAATAACCAATTAAACATAGCCTAAAGTTTATATTAAATAATTTAAAATATAAAATATTTTCTAAATTATTTAATTATAAACTAAATCTTATAGGCACTTAATATTTTTCCCAAGGAAAAATCATACTTTATTGCAGTTGAAATAAAGTACATTCTAAAGTAGCAATTAGTCAGCAAGGGAAAAGAGGACAGAGCCTCAGACAAAGTAACAATTAAGTAGTTAACCACCAAAGGAGTCGATCACCGAAGTGAAGGATAAAAAAACATACAACTCAGCATGCCAACAAAAGGAGTAATCCACCAAAGGAGTTGATTACCGAAGTTGCTTGCCAAAAATCAATCAGTGCCAGACACCCAGCTTAAAGATCACTAAATAATCCAGAGAGACCTGTTCAGAATTTTTAGTTTTGTAGCATATTTGATAGTGCCCAACTTGTAGAAGCAGTCCCTGTTTAGACAAAGAATCCGCTTTAATGTTCATCTCCCTATAAATATGACAAGCTTCAATGTGAGAGAAAGTTTGTAGGATCTCCTTTACGTCACCAACAATATTTGCAAGTTTGAGGTGTGTAATATGTGCCCATCCATTGATGAATTGGATGACCAGGAGAGAGTCACCAAAAATCCTCTCAGTGTGGACATAATTAGTATTTTCCCATTTCAGTAGATAATAAAGTGCCATAATTTCTCCACGATTGTTGGTACCTTCACCAAGGTTAGCTTTAAATGTCCAAAAGACATGGTCAGTAAGATGGAGCTTAAATCCCAAACCACATTTTGAGGAGTTTTCTTGACTTGCTCTATCGAAATAGGATCATGGGGAGGATTTGTTAAATGTAGGTGGCTCAACAATCCTACGTGTTGTGGGAGATTTACAGATTTTATATTCGTATATGCGTGATTCCACTAAGGCAACATTAATAAGTGGGGGATTTGTTTTGGAATCAAATAATGTTGTGTTTCTAGCAAGCCAAATGCCCCAACAAACCAAGGTTGGGACACCCCTACAAGTTTTTAAAGCTCCTTTAGTCAGGAAGTCATCAAGTGAGTAAGAAATAGTAGTGTTGTCCTAAACATTAATGAGCTGGAGTTTGCTTTGTAAATAAATCCATACCTCACGAGTATATGGATAGGTAAGAAAGAGGTGTTGGATATTTTCATCATTACATCGATGTAGATAGCACATACTCGGGCCCCCTGAAAGTTCCTCTTTTGTAGTCAATCCCAAGTCAAAACTTTATTGTGGATTATCAGCCATAACAACAAAAGAAATTTTAGGGGGGCTTTTGCTTTCCACTTTTTTTCCACCAGGTTGTTCTCTCAACAATCCTTTCCTCCAGAGTCAAGAGGTATCTAAGCTTAGTAGTGTATTCTCCACTCGAGACATTGTAGGACCAAATCAGCTCGTCTCTATGGTCAGCTAAGCGAATATGTCCATGGATTAATTCAGAGGTGAAATTGTTCCAATTTGGGTCAAGTTCACTAGGGAAGGCTTAATTATTCAGTGGTAAGACCATTCCTATTTCCAGATAGTAGTGCGGACAATATTGCCAATTTTGTTCAATGTAGAAAATCTAGTTTTTTGGATAAGTCTAACAAGTTCCTCCATAAGGTAGAATAAAATTTTGCATCCCATAATCCCATCCACACTAGTTCTGATGAGGGACCCGTTACCAACTCTCCAAGTAAGGAATCTTCCAATAAGAGGAAAGGAAAGTGTTAAATATTTCCAATGATTTGAAAACATTTTTCACAGATTTATCTCAGGCCCTAATCCATTCCAACATTGTATCCGGAGCAATGTATTTGTCTATGATTAGTCGACTCCAGAGATTTTCCACGATAATACAATTCCAAAGAGACTTGGCAGCAAGTGCTTTCCTAAAGAGCATACCATACTTTAGTCCCCATCCACCTACTGATTTTGGGAGAGCGATTTTATTCCAGCTAGCAAGATGCATGCCTTTATATCTATTCGATCCCCTCCAGAGATAATTGTTGCATAACTGACGGAGTTTGTCAGAGATACCCTTAGGAATATGTGCTAGAATGCTCCAATAGATAGGAATGGCTTCAATAATAGATTTAATGAGAGTAATGCGACCTCCCCTAGAGAGCCAACAGTTACACCAGTGTTTGATTCTAGTCTCAACCCACGTAATAAGCCAAAGCCAATCCACTTTTTGGTATTTGTTAGGCTTCAGCCAAAAGCCAAGATTTTTGAACCCAGAGTCCAAATCCTTCCTGTTTAATGGACAAAAATTATGTAGTTGTGTCAATAATCTTCTGTCCACCTGATGGGCATAAATGGCAGATTTGTGGAAATTAATCTCCATACCGGTACTAACACAAAAAGTATCAAGTAGTTCAGAGGTTCTCTGGAGCTCTCCTTCTTCTACAAAATAGAAAATGAGAACATCATCAACAAATAATAGGTGAGTGATAATCTGATTCTTACCAACAAGCACTCCTTTGAGGCACCTATTGCCATATGCAGTATGAAGTAAACAACTTAAACCCTCAACAATCAAGAGGAACAGGTAAGGAGACAAAGGAAACCCCTATTTGAGTACTCTTTCAGGTTTGAAGAAGGGAGACACAGATCCGTTTATGAGCACAACAAAGTTAACACTAGTAACACATGCCATGATCCACTTCATGACACGAGACCCTGTCAAAAGCCTTAGAGAGATCCATCTGTAGAACAAAAGCTGGTTTTTCATAGTCTTGATACTATGGAGTGTCTCCTATGTGGTGCTGATAGCTTCATGTATATGTTTGTTTTGTAGGAACCCAAATTGTTCATCGGAAATAACCAAGGAGAGTATAGGTTTGATGCACAGAGCTAGTACATTCGCTACCACCTTATAGGTCATATTGCATAGCAAGATTGGTCTAAAGTCCGCGAACCCCACCGGGTGATAAGTCCTTTGGGATCAAAGCAATAAAGGTAGAGTTAATATTCTGTGGAACTAGTCCACTAATTCTGATCTCCTCAGCCACTCGAACAAGATCCTCACCAAGAAAGTCAAAATAGGCCACGAAGAACTCAGTAGTCGAGTCCATCAGGACCTGGGCTATGATCCATCTGAAAGGATTTGAGGGTCGTCAGGATCTCATCCCTTAGTGATCTCTTTGAGGATATTGTCATTGTCTTATTCCTGTATGAGGCGAGGAAAAGTTTGAATGGTCTTCATGACATCCAACAAATTGTTCCTATGTGGATCCATAAAGATACTTTTGAAATGTCTAACACCCAGTGCAACCAAATCTTTGAATTTATGCACTGTTTTACCGTCAGTACCCTGCAGGTCCCAGATGGTATTCTTGTGATTGCGGTGTGCAACAAAGTTATGGAAAAAATTTGTGTTACAGTCGCCCTCGGAGATCTAAGTAGTATGACTCTTCATGCGCCACTCCATTTCTTCCTCAAGTAGTAATTTATTTTTGTGAGTTTCCAATTCCTTTATCTCATACAGGACTTCTTCAGAGAATAGACATCCTTCCTGTGCACTAATGAGAGCTGTCAGTTTTCCTTCAGTTTGTTTGAGAAGTTGGCTACATTTTTTATATTTGGAGCTAGCCCATTTGGAGGCAAGTTGTTTCAGATTTCTTAAGGAGTCATGGAATTGTTGGCAAACATAGTTGCTTGTAGAGGGATCAAAAGGTCTCCAGTTCTCTTTAACCAGATTATTAAAATCTTGGTCCAGAATCCAGGCAGGGTTAAATTTGAAAGGTGCACCTTGCTTAACTCCATCATCCTCAATATCAAGAACAATAGGAAAGTGATACGAACATTGGGTTCCTGCAATCCAGTTGCGTATATGGTCCATGTCCATCATGAGGTGATTGTGTAGGAGTAATCTATCAAGTCTTTTGGAGACTGATGCGGAACCAGTCCTATTGTTAACCCAGGTTGGCTTATTTTTAATAGGCGCAATATCCAGTAGTCCATTATCTTCCAGAAGTGCCAAGATTTGTTCAGCAAGTGGATCAGATCAGGCATTATTCCCCCACACTTCCCCTCCATTCAAGGTGAAATTTAAGTCACCACCAATAATAACATTATTGGCTATAAAGTGCTGATTGTTGAGGAGAGCTTCCTAGAAAGGTAGTTTGTTCTCATATGGGCTGTACACATTCAAGACCTTAAGTGATTTTTTCAAAGATTTCAAGAACACTTCAATCAGAATACAAGAATTAATAGCATAAGAATTAGTCAGAGTCATGCTTTCATCCCATCCCAAGATGATGCCACCATAATTTCCAGCATAATCAAGTCTAGTAAAGGACCAACTAGGTAGTAGTTTGGTCAGGGACTCATAGATAGTAGAGAATGGACCCATAGTTTCTTGTAATAGAATCTAATTTGGAGCAAAGTTTTCTACAAACCATTTAAGGGATAATTTCTTAGCCTGTCCTCCCAGGCCACGAATGTTCATAGAGAGTACCTTCATTTGGAACCTTTCTTGTGGGTGGTATTTGCTCTAAGAACCCCTTGTATTGAAGCTTATTTCCCTTGCTTGATTTCTATCAATGCCTTATGTTGTGCCTTCCTCATAGAAGAGGGCCTGCCAATAGGATTATGATATTGTTTTTGATCTAGGTCCAGACCAAGTCCAGAACAACTGATTGTATCGGGGGCAGCTCGATCTTTCCTAGGTCTAAGATCATATGGAGTGTGTCCAGTGCCATCCAGTGAAGAGATGATGTCAGGATCTGAGATCAAGTCGGAAGGTCGTAGAGTCTGTCTTGCAATGTGTAATTTGTTGCCAAAGGCACTTAATATTATGTTCTAACACTCCCCCTAAATATTAAGTGGGGAACCATATGCCAACATTACATGTTTGTACAACATGATTTACAAATCCATAAAGCATTAGTGAAGGTTTAGGCTAGCATATCAATTTTGAAGGATTTATAACACCTTCATCATGCTCAACTTACCTTTTGGTACAAAAGGATTTAGAATCCATAAATCAAAAGTTATGATTTAGGCTAAGCATGATTTGTGAGACTACATCTCACGGTTTCGCATGGAAAATTCTCAAACCGCATCTCTAGGAGCCTTTTATAACACAAGGACCTCATTTACAAATAGATGCACACACTAGACTGTACACCATAAAATTAGAGTTATAAGTTTACAAATATCATAAAGATATTTTTACAATGTTTTACAATGGAGCAGAAGCATAGAGGAGGAGATATAAACCGATTGGCCATTAGGAAGTGAACTTTACATACACACTCCCCCTCAAGGAAAAATCTGAAAGGCCAAGCATTGCACATAACTTGTAGAATTTTACAGAGCACAATGGATTCGTAAACATATCTACAACTTGATCTTAAATCGAATAGTATTGGAAATCTATATCACCACAGAGAATATTCTCTCAGATAAAGAGCATATGAAATTCTATATGCTTTGTTCTCTGATGTTGAACTAGATTATTAGAAACAACAATGCAACTATGGCTATCACATAGAAGAGGAATACTTCCTTTAAATTCCATGTGTATATATTTCTAATAGTCGCTTTAGCCACATGGTTTCTTTCGTTTCCCCCATTGCACTTCTATACTCTTCCTCAACTAAAAGAAATGGAGAATGTTGGATGCTTTTGACTGTTTCAAGTAATGGCACCTGCACTAAAAAAATTGAACACATATCATGTATATTTTATATTTAACATAACATCGACATGATTAGAGTCACAATATAATATTAAGTATATAAATATTTACTGATTTCACTTTTAACCATCTGTAAAAGTTAAACACTAGGTGTATATCAACTTATATAACAATATGCTTAACAACTAACAATCTTATATTACAAATATGTTGAAAATTTCAACACATTAATATTTGTAAAATATATATTAGATGCAATCAGTATTGGACGTCTCCAACACAAACACAAAGGCGTCACCAAGTGTCATTTGATATGCATATAATACTATTTTAGTAATCACTTACTAAGAAATATTTTTATCAAAAACATATATATCTTCATTATATATTCTAAGCCCTCAAACAAGTGATAATATTGATAATAACATATTTGAAAAGATAACCAAATCATACAATAATAATCACAACATACATTGAATCAAAAGATCCTCTAATTGAGGACACATTCCATGGATTTATGTGGAGTTTTCTTCAAGGAATGATTGAGGAAGGGTTTTTGGTGATAGCTTACCCTGTAAGCACCTTTTACACATTTCATGAGAAATAGATGGCCGATCAGAAATTAGGTTAAGCTGAGACATGTCATACATGTTCCTACAAAATGACCCAATATTTCATGCCACAATTGAATATCACTTCTATCTTTGAGTAGAAAACCAAAAATCCGAAGGAAAACCTGTTAAACACATATACTCCATTCTTTTATATGCCTTTAGATAGTAACATCTAACTCATTTATCTTATAAAAAAATTATGCTATAATTATTCAGAGTTAGCTAAGAATAAGAAATCGAATTTAATATAACATCATCCATTGATACTTCTTGCTTACAAAAAGGTGGGGATTATTTCAAAGAAGGTACTAAACACATGACCAGGGAGCAGGGTCCGGGGGCCGCGCCCTTGGCGCGCTCCATGTCGTGATACAGGGTGGGGTTGAGGGGAAACGCCCATCGATGTCAAACATAATTTATAATTTACTCCTTTGAAATTGAAAAAAAACAACTCTTTGTGAATAAAAATCATGATTATTATGAAATTTTTTTATGATCAACTTTTTGATAATAAATTAGGATTAAGGCTATAGTTTTAGTTATTATTTTAACCTAGTTTATAGGTTTAAATTTAAACAATAGTACACATATTTCATACTATAGTTTTTCAAATACGAATGTCACTCTCTTATTCAAAGGGGTACCAAGGACATAATGTTTTTATCTTCAAGTAAATTAGATGGAAAATTAATTACTCAAGGGTTAGAAGGGGTCTAAACAGGACACCACAGGGACATGACATTAGACTTTAGCCAATAGGAAAAATTGAATTCCTACTGTCATGGATTTGTGTCCCCGTAACTTGATTTTAATCTTGATTTTACTTGAACTTTACCCTCGTTTTTATTTTTTACCTCCACACACCTTTGAAACTATAGGAAAATAATAAAATATTTCAAACACATTTACCCTTACTTTTTATATCACGAAATTTTACGGGTAAAGAAATTTGAAGGCTTTAATTTTTTTTTTTTAACATGTGTAAAAATATGTGTCTTGAGAGGAGGAGGGTGAAGGGGTATTTAAAATAATTATTCTAACCAACCAACCAACAGACATTTGATTTGAGAAAAAAATTTAACAAACCTTAGTACTCTACTCTATACCATGTCAGGAATGAGGAACAGTAATTAATCAATTAATATAATATTGTTTTGAACATTAGAATATGCAACACATATAAATAAATAACAATAACACATAACACGTAACACAAGAATTAAGTGGAAAACCCTTGAGGGGTAAAAACACGGTAAATGAGATATTCCATTTATTGAGAAACAATTTACACAATCCAACATTAATTTCCCTACTCGTTTCTCTCCACCAATCCATTCACCCAAGGTGAAAAACAAATATGATCCACGACCATATTTAAATGACCCCACGGATCATGAACATATTAAGTGACGTGGTATGATTAAATCGTACCCTAGTTTAATAAATTAGCTATTTAAATAACCAATTAAATATAAGCTAAATTTTATATTAAATAATTAAGAATATAAAATATATTCTAAATTATTTAATTATAAACTAAAGCTTATAGGCACTTAATATTTTGTTCTAACACACCTCTAGTGTGTTATAAAGTATGACAAGTTTAAATTCATCCTCTAACTTGCTGAATAGAATAAAAGTCCTAATAACATGACCCACCCATTAAAATTCAGCTTATTTCATTGCAGTAAGTTATAAAATCATCACTATGATACATCAAATTCAATTATTCCTTAATTAACACATGTATATCAATCCATCTAAATAGTTCACTTCTATCTCATTATATAGGAACATATTCATTCTCTAAATTGATCCTTACATAAGTTTAATTTCTAATTCTTATTAACTAATAGAAAAACCATACACAAATTTCACAATTGTAAAACGATGTTAGAAAATACAAGAATAATGTAATTTCATCATGATATAAGCTATTCATGCCAAAGGCCCTAACTAGGCAGTCTCTGCTCTACAACAACAATCATCTTTACAATCAATTATCTTGTTAGTGCATACTGGACATATTGAACCCCATCTTTAGCAATTATAAGTTAAGGGTGAAGTAACAATTGTGATAAGTAAAATATGCAATATTATTTTATCAACAACATTTGCCCAAATCAAACTAAACTTTAAGACATAATACAACACAAAAACGTTAGTCAAGGAATGGTGTCATTTAGTTCCAATTACCTTTAGTCAAATAGAGAGGAATAAGAATTGAGAGGAGAATAAAGATACACAACTCAATTTTATGCTTGAAACCTAATCTATAATGCCCAGGGAATCTACCAAAACCATCTTTAGCAATATAATTTACCCTCTACCTTTGAAAGTCAATTGTGTAGCATTTTGATATTTTTCACCTGATATTTTTCTTTGCGTTAGTTATTCTTATCATGCCTCTTTTTATGACATAACACTTAGTATTAGAGAAAACTAGCGTTAGAGCTTTTATTAAGGTCCTAATGTCAACTTGTTTTATGCAGTTAATTTAATTTGAGATTAAAAGGGTAAAAACATAAATTTCCTAGCAACGTGATTATAAGAATCCCAAAATTTCACGCCAATAAAGGATTATGTAATCCTAAATAAACTTTTGAAACTACACTTAATTTTAACTAGTGTTTTCCCTTGAATAATGGATTTTTTTGTTTAAGAAATTCAATCAAATCAAATCTATTTCTTTATATTATAAATTCCTGATATTTTACTTAATCCACAAGGATTGGTTTAAAAACTCAACATAAAGTTAAGATTATCATTTTAAAGGTTACTAAGTGGAGATATTGAAGAGGAGGAGAGGAGGAAAAGGAAAAAAAAATGTTTTCTTATTTTGCTTCAGTTGCAAGTGCAAGTTTGTGTGGGTTTGTTTGTGCTTATTTTATGTGTTGGCATATTGAAATTTAAAGGGAGGAACAAGAGACCCCCAACTTATATCATGAATTTATAGCCACACAAGATATTATGTTTCCTTGAAGGCCATATAAATAAACTTGTGTAACTCCATGTCATATGAAAAGGAAACAAGGTTTGGTTTCCCAACAATAGTGGAAAAGGCCATGAATTTGATGGTAGCCTTCCCTTTCGCATATTTTCTTGAAGAAACAAAATTAATGTCGTGGACACTAACTACTTTCTAATTTAGGTGACCTTGCTATAAAAAAATATGTTTGATCGTGACATTCCCTCATAGGAACATGTATTGAGAAATGGGCATAATTTCCTTTTTTTCTTACTAGTGGATAATCCAACCTATTTTGTCTAATGTACACACATGAAAAAATGTATACAACACCATGTAATAAATACGAATATGATAAAGTATAGTAAAATAGTAAATAAATTTATTTAATATAGTACAGAATATATTGAAATTAAGAATTGGAAGAATATAAGATCATGAGTAAGACTCTACATCAAAAATAGCATAAAAGACTCAGAATATCAAAGCATGCCCATAAACCACTTAGAATATAGCTCAAATAATTGAACTTCCTAGAAATGTGCATAGGAATTTTTGATGAGAAGGATAGTTTTGGCTTCCAATTCCATCCTTCATTGACTATCATACTCAAATTTTTCATTCAACAAAATAAGAAAGATAAAAGTAATTTCTTTTGTTCACAACATCCCAATCATTACTTCATGCCATGTGAAGATTCATAATGCAAAACACTCATGCAAAAATCATACTTGTAACTAGAATAAATAATTGATTGAATAATAAATATCCCATCCATGATTATTCATTTAAGTAACAATATATACAACATTATCATTTTTGTTGATACAAGTGAGATAACACATAACTTAGTAAAACAAAAAATTATAAAAATGTAATCCCAACACAATGGAAACTTACAACTCATTTCTTATTTTTCATTAGACTTACGTTACATTTTTGGTGCAATATTATACTTACAATAATATTAAGTTGACTTATGTTAGCTTAACTATACTAGGGTTGCTTTCGACACACCTCGTAGGATTAGAATAGGATAAGTCAAATCAGTAATCACTTTCTACCACTTCCCACATGTGTCCATTATGTGTCAACCACTTTAGACATGTGTTGCTTACTTAGTCAAAGTAGAGTTGGTTCACAACTCTTACTTAGTCAAAAGTAAAGTTGGAACCAAACTCTTGTTTTTGCTATATATTGAACGCTTCTATTTGTATATTTTGACCATTTGTGGTAATAATAAACTATTGTCATTAATTATTACTATGTATTTATTGTAGTATATTACTAATATTTTCATTGTTGGTGTCATTCCATGTTGAGGAGCTTCTTTGGGTTTCAAAAATTCTTTACTTGGTACTAATGCCTTTCTCCATCAAGTTGCAATTATGGATTTATGAAGAAGTTTTTCCTATTATATATTCCCACATATTTCTCTAGCCATCATCCATATTTTTTGGCACAACCAACATTCTAGGTTACCAAAAAAACCATATGTTCTTTTATTTTTCCAAAATAAAACTTTTAATGTATTTTTTCTAAGTTTTTTTTTGCATTTATATAAAAATTAGTATTTTTTTTATTTTTCTATGTATTTTTATTGCAAATTACATGAAAAAAACATTTTTTTTAAAAAAAGGATATTTTTTAGCTTCACGAATTTTTTCTGTGAATTTTTTCAAGTTCCAAATTTGCTATGCAAATAAGGAGCAACAACATGTACAACAAAAATTTCAAAAAATTTTGGTAGATTGAAGGATCAAAATTAAATTTCCATATTCTTATTCTTTTAGATATTTCAAAGAAAGTTTTGGTATACAAAAAAAGTATATCATGAGCACTTTTGGCATCCATTTGAAGTTTCAAATTTTCAAGAAAAACATGAGACAATAGGCTGCACAACATTTTTTGTACAAACTAGGACATAAAGATATAATTTTTTACATTATCCTCTCAAAAGCTTTCTAGAAAGTCCAACCTTTTGAAATTTGGACTTACAATGTTACCAGGTTCATTTTAAAATTTTCAGTTTCTTGATATGCCCTTCAATAGTTAAGGCTTAGGCAAAAATTCTTAAATAAAGTTCATTTTGATTACATTACCTTTAGTGTGTAATTCTTGTCGCATTTTCTATAAGTGCATTTGTAAGGAGTTTGGCTTTAATAGGTCTCAATGTCAAGTCAAATCCTTTGGATACTTTTTTTAATAACAAATAGATTTTTAGAGCCTAAATGCACATTTTAAGCCCTTGATTGTGCATATGACCATGATTTACATTCAATTAGCCTCATGTGTTGTTTTTAGGTCATGGTGACATAATTTAATCCTCCATATGACATGTTGCCACTTTGATTGTCCCCCTATGTAAAATTTGTAGCCTTCGTTGCACCATTGAACACTTATCATTGAGTTGTGAATTTCAAAGAGCAATATATTTTGATCTGAGAGGCTTGGTAGGGTGATTATTATCATCCTTCATTTTTTGATATATATAAGCATTGGTGCTGTATTTTCGACATTTTGGTGACATGGTTTTCAAAAAATTCTATTTTTTACCAAAGGTTTCTCCTTCATCCTTGGTTTTTGGACGTTTGGAGGGCCATATCTTTTGATCCATCCAATGGATTTTAGTGCTAGTTTTTTGAAAGTTTGTAATTTTTCACACTCTTTACATTTTAGGCTTAAAATATATTCCATTATCCATTAGAACAATATAGTTTTAATTATTTTTCATATTTTAAGTGAAAATCTAATATAAATGCACTATTTTTTAAAGTGCTGCCTATTTTCAACTAGGGGTTCATTTTTTGTGCATTAAAATCATTTCTAGGTTGAGTTTATTTGACTCTTGGCTTGCATTCCAACAACTCTATTGAGTTTTTGTAAAACCTACATCATTATAAGTAGTTTTGGAGGTGTTTATAGAGTGTGTTCATTTTTTGAGGTTCTTCTAAGGTATTTTTTTGTCTTGTTATTGTAAATGGTTTCCATCCATAACTTCCAAACTCTCACACACAAAAATAATAACTTTATTTTTGAAAACAACATGCTATTTTAAAAATTATGTTCACTTCAAGAAGACATGGTTATATTTTTTAAAGAGAATAGGAAGATAAAAAACAAAACTCTCTATTACTCTCACTAATTTATTGAAAAGACACCCTACTTCATTATTTGTAGGATATATTTTCATGCTTACAACATCATATTGACACCCTATACATACCTCTCATTGAGCATAGTCTACCTTATGTCACTAATTTAGATCCTATTGACACATTATCATCCTCTACGTTTCTTAATCACGAGTTCCCCATTGAATCTGGTGTACCTATTATTGCACCTTTTATAACCCATACTGCAGATTCACATACCATTATGTTTGGATCATTTGAGAAGAACAAAATTGGTTTTGGATCCCACGCTCTCCGTTCCATGGATCATTTTTGCAGAGGCATAAGTAAAAATTTGTAGAATATTAACTCCCATATCCAACCTATTCATTGGATTACTAGCCATGAGATTGGATATAAGTAGATGATTATTCAATTCCATTTATTCGCAAGTCGCTCCACTCTTCATGAGGATATTGAGTGACACATGAGTCCTTCTGCACACCTTCTTCGGCATGAGAAACCTGAGACTACTTTATTTAGACATCAAAGTTATGACACTTCTCTATATGATTCTTCATATGTATCGTTCATACACATGATACCAAATCACGTGCAACCATCTTCATCTACCATTCATATTCACTTAGGATTGATTTTAGATCATTCATGGTGACATCATCAACATTATTTGTATGAACTCTACAAGCATGGATCCTCTACCATTCAGCTACATCAGCCACACACTACTTATTTTTCCTAGTAGTGATCCCTTTGTTGTGGAGAAACTTTCATTTTTATATTTGGCCTTTCTTCAATAGTTAGACATCTCTTATTTTGAGCTATTTTGATGTGTACAATATCTTAACTATCTTATTCGATTATTTTGGGATATATACTTGTAAATTTATAAAATTTCGTGGGGGATTTTATTTTCACAACTCAATCTACCTTCATGTATGTGTGCCTTTTTTTCACACTCTATTATTAATTATGTATTACCATCACTATTAGCTCCATGCTATTTGTGAGAGGACCTTTTCTATATTTTCAAAACCTTGACAAGTAGACTGACTCCTTTTAGTGAGAATTTTATGGCATACCTAGCTTTTGTCATTGTTTGGTGTTTGAGTAGTGGATTTAGACCACTTATACATAATATATTATTTTTTCAACTCCACCCATTCAAAATTATGGGGGTGTATGTAGTCATATTTATTTTTCAAGTTATGTGTCCCTTACCCTTGACACATCACACCATCTAATTTTAGCTATCGATCAAATTATTGGTGTACGTTTTGATACTTTTGTCACCGCATTTGATAGATTGACTGTCTCCTTGAAGTTATTTTGGTGCATACAATGTCATTTTGTTTTCTTTAGTGATCAAGTAGTGGATTGGGACCACTCACATATATTTGAGTTCTTCACCTTTCTTTTCACCTGCACTTCTTGCATATTGTTTAGTAATAGATTTCATCATATACATTATTTTTTAGTGATGAATTTTATCCCATCCATTGTAGTCTTTATAATACTTAGTTTGATTTTTTGAGATACCTTTTTTTTTTTATATTTTTTCCAAGTTGTACTTATTGTACATGGGTACCTCATCAATTCGAATTGCTAAGACTAATTTTAGATAATTCTTAGCCTTTTCAATTTTTATAGGCCTCCCTAAGTAACACTTAAGGGGGTGTTGGTGTAATATTATACTTGCACTGATATTAAGTTGACTTCAAGGTTAGATTAATTATAATAGTTTTGTTTTGTGCACACCTCATAAGATTATAATGGTATATATATCACAACAAATCACTTACCACCACTTCCCACTTGTGTCCATTATGTGTCCATATCTTCAAACATATGTCGATTACTTAGTCAAAAGTAGAGTTGGTCCACAAATCTTACATTATTTGGTCAAAATAAAAATTGGAACCATAATCTTTACTTTTGCTATATATTGACCACCTATATTTGTATATTATGACTGATTATGAGAATAACATGTTATTTCCATTCTTTATTATTATGATTTGGATCCATCATATTATCAATTCGTTCATGGATGGTGTGAGTTCACATTGAGGAGTTTCTTGGGTTTCAATAATTTTTACAAAATTTTAATTAACTTTATCTACATAACATTCAACACGAAGAGTGCATAAATATATGATTTTCATAAACTATTTACACAAGAAAAATGAACCGATAATGAAAATAGAATAAATTATCAAATTTTATAATAAACTTTCTTCATTATACCATTTCTTTCTCCTTACTTGAATTCACCAACTCCATCACATAATGCTCATATGATCATTTAACATTATTATTTTTAAAATTAACCTAAATTTGATAAGTAAACAAACACTTTTTTCAAACATTGTTGACATACATAAGATATTATTTCAAATACAATTTTATAAGACCTATAAAATGATCAACTTATTGTCTATTTTCATTATACAATGATTCCAATATAAGAAATCTTTACTAGAATTTTTTTTTTGTGGTAATATGCATCTGATCACCACAAGATCATTATTCATCGTGCAACATGGGCCATAATAAAGTAGGTTTAGTTCATTAAACTTTAAGAAAATGGTAAATATTTGTTTATATCTAAAAAACATAAAATTGATGTAATGTCCCCAAAATTTGCAACCTCAATTTTTTTAAACCTCTAGTAATTAGGCTAGTTTTACTTGTGAATGTCTCGTGTTGAGTTTTGTGGACACATAACTGAGTTAAAATCATATAAGGAGAGTTTTTTTTGAAGTGATCCCCTATTTTATGGAGTAAGTATACCTACCCAACCTATACTTATGTTGAATTCCTTATTACAATGGTTTTCACTCTTCACAAGGTTGATTTCTCATTATTAGTAGATTTGTTTAACACCCGAATAATCCGTAAAATGAACGATTTAGCTCAAGAGGGTTTAGAACAAATTTTAAATAATTTAAGATCATATATTGAACACATTATTACCAATTGAGCATAATGAATGATCATATATCAAGTATAATATTTGCTTGAGGTAATAAACCTAAAATTTATCAACATTTCTCAATAATTTAATGGAATCGTCATAAAGGATAAGAAATAAAAATTTCACTTGTTCTACTTCACAAGTATGACCTTAACATGTGAATACCCAATTAAGTTAAATATTTTTATAATTATTAGAATGTATTGAATCTAATTCCAAAAATAATAATCAATACTTTGTTGTTGCTCAATCTAGCTCCTTGGATCGAGCTGGTCTTTTTCATAGACTTTTCATAAATGCAACTACTACTATCAAGCACAATTCCTGATTGCTATTTTTTTCTTCTTTTGCAATTTAATAGAACACTTTACACATACAAGAGAGGTAAGAGATACTTTTTTATTTCATTTCATTTTCCAAGGAAGATGAGATAGAGGGAGAAGAGAGAAAAACATCATTTTCCCCACAATCAATTTTATCGAAACAAACAACAAAATTGAGATTCATGAAATCATATGTTAATGCCTACTTATTTTTCCACCAATGATTTAACTTAATATGGGTCCACGATAGTGCTTTCTGATTTTGTTGTTGGTTTGTAAAAACGTCAAATTTAGCTCAAGTGGCTATGAAACTGCATTCGAAAACCAATTTCTGATGGTCAAATTCCCTGAGACAAATCTTATACATTCACCTATACATAGGGAATTCACTGGAGTTAAAGGAACTCGGAACATGCAAACTGGGTACAAATGGAAAATAATTTTCAGGAGCCACCAGTCATAGTTGGACCAGTTTGAACTGGTCACCTAATGACTAAAGACCTACAAAAACTCCTTGGAAAACTATTTTGCAAGGTGTTTTTCTTTGAAATGAGGGTTGTAAGAAATTTTCATGTAAAAATACTCGACGTATACGAAGGAAAATATCCATTTATTCACTTAAGGTGTAAATGAAAGGCCAAAACCAAACTCAACTTTTAAGTTTCAGAAGCTTCCCAAGACTGAAAAAATGGTTAGCAAGGATATTAGAGGGGTTACGAAAAATGCAAAAACAAACCTGCGAGGTCATCCCAAGGTTCAATACAGTACTTCACATGACATGACACCCATTCAAAGATTAACCTTCCTATTTCATGGTACGGAAAAGTGTTTTAGAGGTTAAATCTTGTGTTTATTAACTTTTGCAAGGTTACCAAAAAGATAGTTATAAACTAGGAACAAGTTCGTCTCATCACTTTTAGTGGATTCTGTGATCCAATATGGCTATCCGAGCTAGCCAAACATATAGAAAGGTCATTCGAAGACTAGCTTTATAATCACATAACATTTCTTTGTTTACGTAGAAGGGAGGATTTTTTTTGTTTGAGCTACTATTCATTTTAATTACCCAAAAAATGAAATGTTCATTTATTTTGATTCTCAAATCATTGCAAAAGAGAAGACTAGGAATAGGAAAGTTGTGAAAGAGAGGGAAGAGAAGACCATGATTGTTTTAAGAAAATTCACAATCACCACATTTGATGAGACCGCTTCTCCTTGGAATTTTGTCAAACTAATCATGGGCTTTGCATAATATTCCACGTTTTACATTCATGTACTCCAAAGAATTTACAACCATAACCATTGATAAGGATCCCCTAACTCTATAGAAATTATGCCAAATAGTTAGCAGGCTTTGTCTACCAACACAACTGCCACTAAGTCCCTAAAATGGCTCAGACATGGACGGTGTAAGTACCTTGTGAAGGTTTCCATTTCATAACTCTCTTCTTCCACCTACCACCATTTCCTCTTCACCGTCAAACTTCACTCAACACGCATTTCCCCTTTTTTTGATAATTTAATATGTTTTATTTAATTTTATTCATTTAATTTTTATTTCTACGTTTACATTTTTGAATCTTGACCTTCTTTTCTTTTATTTCAGTTATTTAATTTAATTTTGTTTTATATTCGATATCCTTTTTTAATATATTTTATTCCTTTAAAATATTTTAAATCACAATTAATAATTTTAATGGTTTAAATCACAATGAATATCATTATTTTCAATATTTTAATAAGAATGACAAAAATCACTATGTCATTGTTAAGTTTATTAGCATAGTCTAGTAGGTGTGGTTTTAGATCGGTTACAGATATGAGAAGATTTGAATGAAAAAACTCGCATAACTACTTTCGAGAACTCTTTAACTAAACTGACAACTTTTAGAATTGGCTTGCCAACTAAGTACACGATAAGGTGCTACTTTGGCAAGGAAAATCACATTCGATCGACATTTGACGTCCACCTTGATTAATTTACAATCTCTAGTAGCAAATGTTATCGTAATGAGACACATTACTCATTTAGAAGTTACATGTTACATATCTTGTCACGAAAAGTGGTCCCACAACCTCACCCACCAGGTGCCACGGAACGGGGGATTACATTCCCCTCCACTTATAAGAGCATCATCCTTGATGCGACGTGACATAGGATTATAAGATGGATACACGAGTAAAGGAAGGTCAACAAATACTAATGTTACTCAACAAGGAACTTTTCACAAGCACGCGACCATAAGGGAAAAAGTGACATTTTAGATTTCTTCAATTTGTTAATGTTCTATGAAGATTGGCAGTTTTCTCCCCCCTTTTTACCATAGCTAATTTATTCTTAGTTTAGTATTCATGTTCAATATTATCTTGATAACAACTCTAGTTTTTAGTTTCTTTATAAACATACTCAAATATAAAAGTTCTCTTATGATTACAAGTCACTATTTCTTAACCATTTTCATTGTTTAATAGTTTATTTTCATTTCCTCCAAGCGTCTCCAATAACACAAGGCATCATAGGGTCATACACAAGCCAAAAACATATACATGCCAAAATTTACATTTTAGAAAGGTAAAGCAAAAATAAAAATCATCATCCCAGCTGGGAAGATAATAGAGTCCACATTCATAGTACTTAACACATGTCTCATGCATACAAAACCTAACCAACAAGTGCCCAACATAGCAACCAACCAACATCAATGTTTTGCAATAACACTACATACATGACTCAAGTCATAGAAATATATAACACCATGTCAAGAGAGAAACCAAATAATTTGCATCCAATAGTAAGGGGCATCAAGCCAAAAGTATTGCAATACATAACCAAATGGATCAAATAAGTAATCCATCAAGTACTAGGTACATCACAAGTATCAAATATCTGCATGCCTACCAGGAAAATCCATATACCTCTCAATACCAAATGGTCTCATAGAAACAGAAATAGGTTGGGTCACTCTATGGACCTGAACACATAGAGCCCCATCACCTCAAAGAAATCCAAGCACCTAACAACCTTAAAGTAAATCACTGGCATACTCCTTGAGTCTGACTCAAAATGAAGAAAGATCACGATATCCTCATAATCCAGAATCAAAGTTTGTAAGAACTCATAAGGCTTACAAGGTTAATAATTACACAAATGTTGCATCTACGATGACCATCCAAGGAATGAGGGAGGATTACAATTCACAATTTTCTGAGCTTGAGGTGCGCATGTAACACAATAAACATGTAATCCATAGAGTAATGCCATACCTACAAAACAACGGAAATGGATTTTTAGTCTACAAGAGACTCCGATTTCTATATCATACTTTGATCAAGAAAAATGGTCAATTGTTCACCCTCCTCTCTTCCCACGTACACCTTGATACTACCCATAGGGATCAACGATGTAAGGTAATGCATACCACAACAAAAAATCACTAACACAATACTACAACACAACATGATATGCGTAGATATCATGTAGGGGTGACGTAAATTACAATTAATCACAATTTACATAACAACACACACTTTCCACATAATGCACTAATGGCATAGGCATGCTACAACATGGATCATAAGGTCATCATATGCCCTTATTCACAAGGATAAACACCTTACTACCTATTATCAATAAACACAAGTATAATATAGGTGGTACACTACTACGACACAAACAAATTCCACAAGGTGGTATATTTTCTACATACACGTCGATGACACACACAAGATACCTTGGAGTATCAACTTAACAACAAATTCAAGATTTACAAAAAATCATGATTTTCACAAATATATTGTTAGAACATACACACTGTACAACTATTTCACATGAGGGTACCCTTATCACAACACTTCAATAACTCACCATTCCATATGTGATGACTATCATAGGTACATACATAACATCACCAACACAAGTTGTGAACAATGTAACATGAAAAAACATAGTGTGTTCATCTTATAACTATATCCACATCACAAACATATACTGGAGGTTCGAGAGTATGAACCTCTGATCGATACCAAATGTAATGCCCACACTAGCAACACGACCAAAGCATGATTAATTTTTTTTATATAAAGTTGAAAGGTTATAACACTTATCTAAAACACTTACATTATCACTTGGGACCACATAACACAATAAAATTCCCGGACTAAAACACAACATGCGTCACTTCGCATGTATCTCCAAACAAGGAGATGACGATGCCAACTAAGCATTAGAAAGGAAAAGTATAATACCACCAAGCTATGACATAGCTTGTCAAGGGGAAATGGTGCCAATACTTCCACTTATCCCTCCACTAAGGAAGGGAGACTATCCTTTGGTTCCTCCAATGAAGTCATGTGACCACGCATGAAAACACACTTATCCCTCCACCCTTATTTCTCCACTAAGACTAATCTCACCAAC
Organism: Taxus chinensis; assembly: GCA_019776745.2. Lineage (NCBI taxonomy): Eukaryota > Viridiplantae > Streptophyta > Pinopsida > Cupressales > Taxaceae > Taxus > Taxus chinensis. Next base: position 417,237,637 of record CM034154.1, read on the forward strand.
CTTTATTTCCTCCCAAAATAAAGAAGAGACATACACCATAAGAACACTTATCCCTCCACCTTTGGGAATTTAAGTCCCCAACATGCACACATACAAAGCATACTCATGCATACAAGAAAATACAACACATCAATCAATACACATGCATTCCAAATAGAAACCAATTAATTCCACAAACATTTAGCATTAAGAGAAGAGAAAATAACATTTCATCATATGTGCATCGTCATGCCAAGCCTTCATAAAGTCTTCAAATGGAGAGGATTAGGAACATTCACAAATATTAGCACACACTACCAAGCCTCTAATGGCTTCCAAAGGGAACTAGGGTCAATCCATACCACTTATCACTCCACTAAGGTATGGGGCATAAGTTCTTGGTTCCTCCAGTAAGAATAAAATGCATGCCACTTATCCCCCCACATGGTTTATTCCAACACGCACTTATTACTCCACTAGAACAAAGCCCACATACATTTGGTTCCTCCTTAAATTCACACATAATGACCCTACCTTCCCCCCCACACACAACACATTTGTTAGTCCCACGGTGAGAACTAAGCAATACACAACATATAAGAAAACCACATTACTAATCAAATGAGAAAATAAACACGTACATCCCATCATAAGATAACAAAATAAAAGATGAAATTATAAAAACGAGGTGAGAGAGAGAGAGAGGTCCTTGACCATCACTAAGCATGTCACATGGCTTGCTTTGAATTCATTTAAAACGTTGAATTAAACATGGGTTTAAGGAAAATAATATTCAGTCAAACGTACAACCAAGGAGATAAGATTACACTAATCAACACCACATTTTCTCAACGAGCTTAACACCATACAAAAGGAGATCATAAGAGGAAAATTAAGAAAAGATGGCCTTGCCAATATGGTACAAGGATAAATTAATTTACATTTACCTGTTTGATAGTTCTAAACATTAGATATTATTATTTAAATCACAATTAGGAGTATGTAGAATATGCTTATTCCTTAAGTGTTACAAGTTTCTTATTTAATAAAATAACTGGTCACTAATGAGGCACTATTTTGTTCTATTTTTATTATTTTGTTATAAAAGTCATCCTAATCATTTTTGTCCTTTTGGTAGCACACAAGGTGTATACGATAATCAACAACTATCTCAAAATCTCATCTTATTTACTCATGTTATTATAACCTTTTCATCATTACATTAACTTCATTTTGACATCATTTTAGTATAACTGAGGTTCAATTAACACTAGATCTCACCAAAGAGTGTTTCCTAACACAAAACGATGCCTTTTTTTCCTTAGGAACTTTGAGTATTAAATAAATGTTATAAGAGAGACATTCAAAATAAATTTATACATTCTATTTCCTTTTAAGGCACTATTCCTCTCATTGGAAAAACATGTGTTAAATGTATTTTATTAATAGTCCCCATAGAAGATACAAAACTTATTGATAATGTTCATGCTCTAAAGGGGGTCTAAACTCTACCATGAGGAAAACTTAAGGTACAAAAATATCTTTTCCTCGTAAACCTTTGAACAACTCAATGCATTCAATACTACTTACCATGTAACACCTTATTTGTGAAAAGAATAAGACTTCACACTCAATAGTTACATACATGGGTAAATTATGACAAAGGTTCCACTTGATTCATTTAACTTTTTGTAATGGGGTGATTTGAAAGTGAAAACATCCCAGCTATACTTATAAGGATTTGGCTACCCAATAGAGTATTAAGAGAAATACATGCATGAAGGAGAGTTAGTTCATCAAGAGAATATAACTATGACATTTAGGGATGATGGAATTACTCACACTAAAAATGATGGGGTGCACATAGTGTACCCCTTCCCTCATACAAACGTACATAGACCAAATATTTCATAAAGCTAGTCCCAAGTACATACAAGGAAGCAATTGGAAATAGTTTAAGGTAATTCTTAGCCGTAGAGGTTTTGCGGACTTCACAAGATATGACTAAGAGTGGAAGTATGATAAGAGGGTTATATACTCATTCCATTTATGTGGCTAAGAAAAGGTAAGTTCAAACCAACATTTTAAGTGTCAGGAAGGGAAAACTACAATTATTATGCTAAATGATTGTTTTAATAATTCCATGTCACTGAACAACATTCAATTACAAATGCATACAAATTTCAATGCACACATGGAATAACTAACTTTTATTTTGTTTTCATTTTATCCTTTCAAAAGGGTAAATAATTACAATTATTCAAAAATATAATACATCACGTCATTTTATACATTTACAATTAAAGTAAAAATATAAAGTCAACTTCCTTCGTTTATATTACTTGTTGTACTTCCTGCAATTTGCAACAACCATTAGAGAATGGGTTGGCGAAAACTGTTGGCATGGAATTGTACTACTATCAAACACAATTCCCGATTACTATTTTTTTCTTCTTTAGCAATTTAATACAACAATTTACACATACAAGATAGGTAAGAGATACTTTTAATTTCATTTAATTTTCCAAGCAAGAGTGAGGTAGTGTGAGGAGAGAGAAAAACATCATTTTCCCCATGATAAATTTTATCAAAACAAACAACCAAATTGAGATTCATGACATCATATGTTAGTTCCTACGTGTTTTTACGTGAATGATTTAACTTAATATGGGTCCACAACAATGTTTTCTGATTTTGTTTCTATTTTGCAAAAATGTCAAATTTAACCCAAGTGGCTATAAAACTGTGTTCGATAACTTATTTATGACGGCCATGATACAAATCCTATACATTCACCTATGTATAGGGAATTCACTAGAGTTGACAAAACTTAGAACTAGTGAACTAGGTACGAATGACGACTACTTTTCCGGAGCCACCAGTCATAGTTGTACCAGTTTGAAATGGTCACCTAGCGACCAGAGACTTATAAAACCTCCTTAGAAATCTAGCTGGTGAGGTATTTTTCTCTGAAATGAGGGTTTTGAGAAAATTTCATGTAAAAATACTAGAGGTATACCAAGTATGATATCCATTTCTTCACTCGAGGCTCAAACGGTAAGCCAAAACCAAATTCAACTTTTAAGTTTTGGTAGCTTCTAAAGACTGCAAAAATGATTAACAAGGCTCCTAGAGGGGTTGCGAAAAGTGCACAAACAAACCTGCAAGGTCATCTCAAGGTTCAATACAATACTCCACATGACAGGGTACCCAATTAAAGCTTAACCTTCCCATTTTTTGGGTTCAAAAGGGTGTTTTATATGTTGAATATTACATTTACAACTTTTGCAAGGCTACTAGTAAGATAGTTATAAACTAGGAACAAGTTTGTCTCGCCACTTATAGTGGGTTCCGCGATCGAGTATGGCTATATGAGCTATCCAGACATCTAAAAAGGTCTTTCAAAGACTGGGTTTGCAATCACATAACATTTCTTTATTTACATAGAAGGGAGGAAAATTTTGTTTCTTTGAACTACAATTCATTTTAATTACCAAACAAATGAAATGTTCATTTAATTTGATTATAAAATCATTGCAAAAGATAAGACTATGAATATGAAATTTGTGCAAGAGAGGGAAGAGAAAACCATTCCTATGTTAAGCAAATTCACAATCAACGCATTTGATGAGATTGTGTCTCCTTAGCATTTTGTCAAAATCATGGGCTTTACATAATCTTCCACATTTTGCATTCATGTCATGTAACACCTCTATATTATGATTAATCAAAAACTAGGTGAAACCCATCTTTAAAGTACATAATAATAATGAAACCCATAATAAAATACAACAGCCTTTAAATGCCTTTTTCACTTGCGAAGTAATATAAATTTTCCTTTAAACAAATACATGTATATTTATTTACAACAAATAAATCAATACAATCTCAAAAAATTATGTCATAGTCCATTCTTTACTCTTTTGTAATTACTTGCAAAACTTGCAACTTGAAAATGATGATTTAAAATGGTCATGTTTCATCAATAAGTACGTACGTATGAGAAAAATGTTTAAGGTAAAAGGCTGGTACGTGAGGAATACTTGGAGGTTGTGCACCGTTGAATACCAGGCTGATCGAGAGCACTCCTTTTTGTCTGGGAAGGACTACTTGAGAAACAAAGCAAGGCCATAAGATAAAATTAAAAGCATCGCTTGGTGGATTGCCTAGTGAAAGCTAGATCCGAGAAGTGAGGTACTTCCTTGAAGGTCGTTAACCCACGTTTTAAAACAAATTAATGTTAATAAATAACAAAAAATAGATATTCCTACTGTAGTTGTATAATTTGGGTATCTCACACAAGCATAATAATTCAAATCTAATATAAATAGTGAATACAAGATTAAATCTGAGGAGGGTGGTTGGTTGTTAAGGTTTGTAGGTGTAGCAAAGGGTAGTATGGAAGTTTAGGTGAAGTTGTAGGAGGCTTTGAGAGGTTTTGGGTGAGGAAATAAGTTTGCTGGTTTGAGGAAAAAATCCAGACATAGAGACCGATGTTGGCTGGGGGAACCGATGCTAGTCACTGGCTATAGCCGAGATCATTTGGATAACCGATCACGGTAGGGTAAATTGGGTGCCAAAGGTGAAAAGGGGCTGGTTTGGTTTCTTTGTGATTGCACAGAGTGTTGTGAAGGCTTAGGCAGGGTGTTGGGATTTAGGTGAAGGCTCAGTAGGGGTAAATAGGATGGTTGGAGGATAAGAGAGGTTCAATTTGGTAGGGTATTGGGTAGATGGGTGACGGATGGCATTCAGGTGAGAAAGGATCCATACGACAGAAGACAAAGAGATCTTAGACCAAAGTTAAGAACTAATAACCTGGTTAAGATACGTATTTGAGGATATGGAGATTGGTAGATGGCAGTGATTGGTGGATGCTCGTAGGAAAAATGGGTCTAGATCCAGTGTTTCCGAAATGAAGCTTGAGTGTTTCTTTGTGTGAGTGATTTGAGGCTATGGAGCAAGAGGTTGGTTATTGGTGAAGAACTTAAATGCTCTGGTTTTGTGTTTGATTTTTGGATGCTCAATCGAATTCTGGGATGTAAACGAATAATCCAAAGCCAACCAAAAGTAAAACATGGGGAAAGAGTTGAAAATCCTTATTTAAAGGAACTGATGGCGGTTCCTTAACAAACACCTACCAAGGAATAACTAGCGTCAATTAGGGAGAAATAGTCATTTTTTTTCAAAATAGCATGTTTCTTCCATTTTTCGCATGGGTTAAGAATGGAAATGGGTTAGGAGTCTGGATTCTCTTTTAAACATATGAGAAATTGATGGGAGAGGTAGTTGGCAATAAATGTTAGGTTTAGAAAGAGTCGCAGTTAATTATGGGAGTTAAAGGGGAGTGATGACTTAGCCTTATGTGTTCCATAGCCTTAGAATGGGTCTAAGGTGAGGTGGAGGGGTGAGATGATAATTAACCTAATATTGATAATTAGATTAATACAAATATGTGAAAGAGGTCATGGTAAGGGGGTATATAATTAATAAGCTGGAAGGGTGAGGCTTAGAGGGTTGTGACCTAATTTGGGGTGTCCACATTTTCCCCTTTTTTCGTGTAGCTTGTACTAATTAGCGAAGATGAAAAAAACAAGAAGTGGATGCCCTAGTTATGGGTGGATATTATCCCTTTCAAACCAAAAACTGATGGAGTGGATGACATAATCGGTGATGGGTTTGATAAGGTGGTAGGTGATGAAAAATGGGATAAGGTGTAGGTGTATGTGTAGGTGTAGGTAATGGGTGTGAGAAGGTGGAGGAAACCAACTGCACACACGTGCACTGAATGCAATAAGGTACTATTTTAAAGAGCACACAAACTCTACATTGTCAACGGTTAATAATTTATCTAAAGAATGGTGATGTGGTCTAGGTATCCAAGTTATAGGATATGATCTTGGAAACACAATGTGTCTATGTGCAGGAATGGGTAGAGGTGTGTTCCGAAACACCAAAAGGTTTGGTCTGGTTGAGATAAACATCACAAAATAAGGAAATTCAAGGTTGGTAGGAAAAACAACATTGGTAGCATTATCACACAATAGAGCGAGTAAGCGAGTTAGATTTTCAAACACGTGGGATTGATTCGGAGAGGGTATATGGGTGAAGAAAACATGCCCCTAAGTATCCTTAGGGTAGTGGTCAGATGGTCAGGTGGGTAGATGAGTTTGTAGAGATGTTTTAGGGCTATGGCAACAAGGAAAAGGCACCTTGCAACAAATATTAGGTGAAATGAGGTTGATTGGGTGATTGCAAGGTGATCGATGCCGATTTAGGGGGAACTGATACTGATAATGTGAATGATGCCGGTCACCTAGGGCACCACCTGACTGACGTTGGTCGCCCAAATGATGAGTTAAAATGAAACCAAATAAATAAATTGGAAACCAAATGTAGGCATGATTGATGATGTTTTAGATTTGGTTTAAATTTCTAATGTATTGATGTTATGGAAATTATATGTAGGCATGGTTGATAATGTTTTGGTTTGGTTGGTTTTAAATTTCCAATGTATTGATCTTATGGAAATTAGATGTAGACATGGTTGATGATGTTTTGCTTTGGTTTGATTTCTAATGTATTGATATTGTGGAAACTAGTTATGGGGCGGGAAGAATATACTTTTGGTAAGTAGGTGGGGTGAAGGTGAATGGTCTAGGTAAAATATGAAAAGTCAGAAAGATTACGTAGGAGGGGAAATAATGTCTGAGATAACCTCTGAAGATCCCATGCCTTCAGAGTGCTACCTACATATCCCTTGCAAAAGGGGCCTTAGAACGATGCAGTTCTCCCATAAGATAGGGAAGAACAAGATAATAGTAGGTGAGTTGGGTAGGATTGGGTAAGGCAGATTGTGGTAAGGTAAATTAGGTAAGATAGGTTGTGTAAAGGTAATTGTTATTTGATTATTTTTAATGAATGATGGGTTTATGGAGACTAGATGATGGGTTTAGGTGTGGGTGAGATGAGAATAGAAGCAGGGTATCTGGTGTCGATGGTATCATCCTCTTGAAGAAGCAACAAGTAAAGAGAGGGGAACCAAAAAGAAGTAAAATGCTCCATAGTTGGCAAGGACTACAACGGTCATTCCAAATAGGATTATGAACATAAAAACCTTGAGACATTGCATGATGGATAGGTCTATGGTTTGAAGAAGTTGCATGATCACAAAGTGTCACATGAGCGACATGTCCCTTGAGTGGATATGAGAAAATAAAAGAAGGTGGGGCGGAGTGGTTTGTCTAGTGTAACCTTGTTGTGGGACATCATGCCCTTTCTGCAAGATACCTAAAACCAACATAGGAAAGTGCATGACCAAATTTTTGTATTTTTCTTTATTTTTTCTTTTACGTTTTGATTTTTGCATTCATAGATTGAATTATGCGGGAAGTCTATATTGGGATGAATAGTATTATCTCCTTGACGTCTTCGTGAAGCTGATTAATGCGAGAAGCTCCAAATTTTTTGTTTTGTTTTAACAAATATAGATTAGTCTTTTTTTTGATAGACTAAGTATAGTTTGTGGCTAGGCTAAGGGAGCAGTCTACTTATAACAACAATAGAGAGGCATAAATGTTCATTTGAGGGAATCATCTATTTGTGAGAAGTTTGACTCAAGGAGTAGAATTTTTTTATCCCAAAGTTTTTTTTGTTTTTGTGGACTTGTAGCCATGGACAATATTATAAAGGAGTATAGGCCTCTTTTATTAAGGAAAAACCATAGTACAAAAAATGTAAGCTATGAAAGAGGGGTTTCAATTGATGAACAACCATGGGATTCCATCATGAAACAGATGAAAATTATCCATGAGAATCATGCCATGAACAAAGCTGTGGTACTCATATTCAAGATAAGGTTAAAAGGTGACAGATATTCACACAATTCTGTTTGAGTCATTGGTCCTTAAAAGAGGTAGATGTAAGGAGAGGTTTGCTTAAGGGATGAGAATAGATGACACATAAAGTGATGTAGTACTTTATTCAACAATAGAATGGTTGAATATGTAAGGCATTAAGGGGCTTAGGTTTAGGTTTACCCTCAAGATAAGATAAATGATAAGCTCTTGATCCATAGGTATGGGTGACAATATAAGGTCCAAGCCAATTAGGAGGTAACTTGCCTCATTTAATTTTCTCCATTTTGATTACATGTTGATTTTCATTCGGGACAAGATCACCGATCTTGAATGTTCTTAAACACATTTTTCATAGGCACGCTTGATGCACTTTTGGTAAATTTGGAGGTGGTCGAGAGCGTTTAAACAATGTTCGTCCAATAGCTCAAGTTGTGCCAAACGTTCTTAGTGAAAATCATCATTAGAGAGGATATCTTTAAGAGATATACGAAGAGATGGAATTTGAATTTCGAGAGGTAGGATGACCTCTGTACCATAAACCAAAGAGAAAGGTGTGGCCATGGTGGAGGTGTGAATGTTGGTACGATAAGACCATAAGGCGAAAAAAAATGTGCGTGTGCCAATCCTTACCAGATTCGTTGACCAATTTCATAAGAATTTTGTTAGAAGATTTAGCCTGACCATTTTCTTGTGGGTAATATGGTGAGGAGAAACTGAGTTTAATACCAAAGTTTTCACACAGTTGGCATAGGGTTTTATTTTTGAATTTCTTTCCATTGTGAATGATAAGGTGATGAGGAACACCAAAGCAAAAAATGATAGGGTGGTTGATAAATTCAACTATTTTCTCAAATTTGGTAGAAATGAGAGGGATGGATTCCACCCATTCAGTGTAATATTTAGTCGCCATGATGATCCAATGATGATGTTTCAAGGAATGAGGATTAATCACCCCAATGAGATCCAAATCCCATTGAGAAAAGGGCCAAAAGTCTCTGACGACTTGTAAGGCATGACTAGGAGTATGATGCATATTAGCATGTTGTTGACACTTCACACAATGTTTAACATAGTCATAGCAATATTGGTTAAGGGTTGGCTAGTAGTAGCCAAGTTGAAGGATACACTTTGCAACAACGAGGCCACTAAAATGACCCCCAAAAATCCCCCCATGAATTTCTTTGATGTTGTACAAGATTTCAGAACTGGTGAGGCATTAAAGGAGGATACCGTCAAAGTTGTGTTTATAGAGAAGACCTACCAGGATGACATAACGAGAGATACTTTTTAGGAAGGCTTGTCTTCCATTGCGAGTGAGATCCATATGTAGGATTGAAAGTGAGAAGTGGTTATAAAACTGCTTATACCAAACTTCATTTAGGTCACTATTGATGCTACCTAAAAAATTAATGTCAGGGATAATATAAGAAGGCGAGTATAACTATTGTATTGTTACAAATATTTTTGAGTCAGAAGGTGAGGCAGGTAATAGAGAAGCAATACAAGCCATGGTATCCACAAATTTTTTAGTGGATCGTATTGTGGCTTGAATGAGGAAGTGATCAAACGTGGCCAAAAGTAGGGCAACATGATTTTTATACTTTTGAAGCTCATCATTACGACATAGGTACAAACCATTGAATTGATTCACAACTAGTTGAGAGTCACCAAATATGCTAATGGATTTAACATCTAGGGAAATGACAGTTTGAAGACCTAACACAAGAGCTTCATACTCGGCTATGTTATTTGTGCAGTCAAAGTCTAGTTTACAGGATAGTGGCATAGGCTCACCATCTAGAGGAATGAGGATGACCCCTATACCTCCCCCATGGTGGCATTTAGATCCATCAAAGAATAATGTCATTTGATAAACAATATCATCAATGGAGAGGGTGGCAATAGATTCATTAGGAAAATCAAAATTTGAGGATTGATTCCCAGGAAGAGGAGCATCTGCAAGTTAATCCACGATGGTTTGTCCTTTAACAAAATTTTGATGAACTCACTCCAACTCAAAATATGCAAGAAGCATGAGCTAACGATAAGGTTTGGCATACATGTAATGAAGAGGGTCGGTGTTGGTAACGAAAAATATTTTGTGATTAAGAAGGTAGTGGTGAAGTTTGGTGGCCACAAAGAATAGGGCTAAGAAAAGTTTTTCAACATGAGTGTACCATGTTTCGTAGTCTAGAAGAGTATGACTTATGTAATAAACCACTTTTTCCATGTATTTCTCATCATGATGAGCGAGCATGGTACCCAAGGAATGGTCAGTAGCAGAAATGTAAAGGTAAAAAGGTTGATCATCTTTAGGTGGAATGAGCACAGGTGGTTGCAGAAGGTATTTCTTTAACGCTTCAAAGGCTTTGTGACATTCATCATTCCAATGGAAAGAAACTTCCTTTGTAAGGAGGTGCTGAAACTGTTGGCATCAATTTGAAAGTTAAGAGATGAAGCGTCAGATGGATTGCAATTTTCCTTACAAGCTACAAAGTTTCCGAAGGTTAGTAGGTGGAGGCATGTTAAGAATTTCCTTGATTTTAGCGGGATCAACTTCGATACCCCACAAAGAGACAATGAACCCAAGGAGATTACCCAAGATAATTATGAAAATTAACTTCTTTGGTTGAAGGAAAACACAATATTGGATAAGGAAGTCAAATATAAATTTAATAATGGCCAAGTGTTTAACGTGACACTTGGACTTAACAATAAGGTCTTCGACATAGTCTTCCAATATGTCGTGCATAATTTCATGGAAGATGTAATTCCTAGCGCGATGATAGGTAGCACCAAACATTTTTCAAGCCAAAGGACATGGTGCGATAACAGAAGGTCCCCTAAGGGGTGATGAAGGCGGGTTTGTGTTGATCTTCTGGAGTGACTAATATCTGATTATAACCCAAAAACCCATCCATAAGAGATAACATCTCATGGTCGGCTGTAAGTTCAACTAGTTGGTCAATGCTTGGTAGAAGAAAGTCATCTTTTGGATGAGCAAGGTTAAGGTCATGAAATTCGGTACAAATGCAAAGTCCCCTAGTCACTTTCATGACAGGAACAATGTTAGAAATCCATTGTGAATATTCGATGGGTAGGATGAAGGAAACAAAGAGAAGGTATTGAATTTCTTCTTTCACCAGAAGAGCAATGCGAGGATGCATTTTACGTAGATTTTGTTTCATTGGTTTGAAATTTGGTATGATTATTTTATTGTGAAGCATGATATTAGGGTCAATACTTGTAATATCACTATAAGACAAAGCAAATTATTATCTATGATTGTGAAGAAAAGAGGTGAAAGATTTGTTGGGGTTAGCACACCGGTTTTACAGACAATATATCAAATCTAAGCATACATGCAAATAAAAGTGGATATTCTACCAGAAGAATTATACAAAACAAGAGACATACATCAACACCATATTTAACGTGGTTCACCCAGTGTGGGCTACGTCCACAAGGAAACAAGCCAATCTATTATCCAAATCTTTGACAAGATATACAATGAAGATTTACAATCTTCTACACTTCTCAGATGTTCAGTACTTTCTTCCTTCAAGATTTTTGATTCTTCACCAAGAATTCTCTCTCACATAATTATCTTGTAATTATGATCAATCCTCTCATTCTAAACCCTATCTTTATGCTTTAAATAGTCATTTAAGACTTTAGGGTACTTAGCCATGTAATTACATTCATTAAATCTATTCCAATACTAAAAATAGAAATAAAACCCGAGAGTTAATTAAAAGCTCGTTGCACAGGTAACCGATGTCGGTTCTGCCCAACCGTCGCCAGTTCCAACTTTCCCTGATTGATTCCGGTCACACTCTAACCAATGTCGGCTACTATCAACTTCCAACAAGTTCTATTTACATGCTAAAACATGAGTAATTTACTTCCATACTCAACAATCTCCCACTTGGAGATTAATTACTCCACACTATACCTATACAGTGCCATTCTTGGATCCTCATAAGCTTTGTTTCTTCCTCTTCAAGTTTCAAACTCAAAGACTAACAGAAGTGGAGTGTAGCTCCAAATTCTCCTTTGCTAATGGCTTAATTAGCATATCTGCAAGGTTCTTGCTCGTATGAATCTTTTTCAGATTCAACTGTCCATCCTCCAATACCTACTATATGAAGTGATACCTCAACTGAATGTGTTTTATTCTCGAATGAAATGATGAGTTCTTTGCCAAATGAATTGCACTCTGACTATCACTGAATATTTTACAATTACCTTACTCCTTTCCTAACTCTTCCATGAACCTACTCATCCATATCATCTCCTTACTAGCCTCTGTAGCTGCAACATACTCTGCCTCTGTAGTAGACAAAGCCACAACCTTATGCAATCTCAAAATCCAGCTAACTTCCATTCCACCTACTATGAAAATATATCTAGTAGTGCTCCTCCTACCATCCAGATCTCCAACCATATCCAAATCAACATAGCCACGTAATGAAATATCTAAACCTCCATAGCATAACTGTATGCTAGATGTCCCTTTTGAATACCTGAGTATCCATTGGACTGCTTTCTAATGCTCTTTACGTGGATTAACCATATATCTACTCACAACTCCCACTGCCTGTGCAATGTCTTGTCTTGTACAAACCATAACATACATGAGACTTCCAACTGCTGAAGCATATGGCACTCGTGTCATGTATTTGACCTCCTCTTGTGATGAAGGACACTGATCTTTACTCAATTTGAAGTGTCCAGCCATAGGTGTGCTAATAGGATTTGCATTCTGCATGTTGAACCTTTCTAACACCTTGTAGATATAATCCTCCTGAGACAAATACAATTTCTTATTTTTCCTGTCTCTATGTATTTACATGCCGAGAATTCTTTTTGCAGCTCCCAAATCCTTCATTACAAACGTGTGAGCTAGCTTTCTCTTAAGCTCACCAATGTCTTGCATACTAGATCCTACAATAAGCATATCATCCACATATAATAACAAAATAATATAGCTCCCATTTTCAAGCTTTTTGAAATAAACACAATGGTCAGATTCACATCTCAAGTAACCATGCTCATGCATAAAACTATCAAACCTCATGTACCATTGCCTTGGAGCTTGCTTGAGCCCATATAGGCTCTTTTTCAGCCTGCACACTAATTTCTCCTTACCATTGACTTCATACCAAAGTGGTTGCTGCATATAAATCTCTTCATCCAAATCACCATGAAGGAAATCCGTCTTCACATCTAGTTGCTCTAAATGCATATCTTCTACTGAAACTAAACTCAGTACAGTACAAATATAAGTCGTCTTAACAACAGGAGAAAATATTTCACCAAAGTCAATACCTGCCTTTTGTGTAAATCCCTTTACTACAAGCATTGCCTTGTACCTTTTCTATCCACCCTCTTCTTCCTTAATTCTGTAAACCCACTTGTTCTGCAATGTTCTCTTTCCTACTGGAAATTTAACCAAATCCTAAGTCTGGTTCTGTTCCAAAAAGTTCATCTCCTCATCCATGCCATCCTCCCACTGAGTGTGAGTTTTATCCTACATTGCTTCTTCAAAGCTTTTTGGTTCACCACTATCAGTCAATAATAGATAAAATAGAGAAGGTGAAAATATTTCTGGAAGTTTACTTACCCTTTGTGACCTTCTCACAGGAGTTTAGGGTACCAGATGCTCAATCTGGACCTCCTGGACATTAGTATCAACTTCTGACAGTGACCGACACCAATCACCTCTAACCGACGTCGATTCGGCTAACTGACACCGGTTATGCTCCTCTGTAACCGTCAGCAGTTCATCTGACCGATGTCGGTCATGGCCCAACCGACCATGGTTACTGTGTATTTTTGAAGGTGTTTCTTTAAAACCCAAGAGTTCATTTTCATCAATAAACTTCTCAATTTTCTCATCCTTGGGTACCAAAATTTGATCCCTATACATTCTCTTTTCATTCCATTCAACATCACGACTCCTAACAATTTTAGAATTCTCTAAATCCTAAAAATGAAAACCAAAATCACCAGATCCATAACCAATGAAAGTGCACCTCTTGGATTTTGCATCCAACTTTTTTCTATTTTCTCTATCAACATGCACAAAAGCTTTTGAACCAAAAACTTTAAGAAAAGAAAGATCTACCTCTTTTCTGGTCCATGCTTCCTCTGGTATTCGTCCATCTAGTTAACTTAAAGGGCCACAGTTAATCAAATAAACCACTATATCAACTGCTTCTGCCCAAAACTGCAAGTGCAATCTAGAATGTATCCTCATACTTTCAGCACATTCCATGATTGTCCTGTTCACTCTCTCTACAACACCATTCTGCTGTGGTGTTCTTGGAACCGTTCTTTCTCTATGTATCCCATTCACTGAACAATAATCATTGAAAGCCTTGCTACAATATTCACCACCATTGTCAGATCTAGGACACTTTAACTTAGAATTTGATTCATTCTCAACAAGGGCTTTCCATCTTTTAAAAGTTTCAAAAACATTAGATTTTCATTTAATACAATAAACCCATACCTTTCTTGTAGCATTATCAATGAAAGTAACATAATACTGGGATCCACCATGAGAAGCTACCTGAGCTAGTCCCCACAAATCTGAGTGTTCAAGCTCTAATTTCTACTCCTTCTTAGTTGCCCAAACTTTGAGAAATTTCACTCTCTTTTTCTTTCCAAAGATACAATGCTCACAGAAATCAAGATCTAAATCTTTTAAATTTGATAACTTACCCTTAGCCTTTAAGATTTGCATTCTTTTTTGACTCATATGACCCAACCGATTATGCCACATACATGCATATGAGTTTGAAGTAGATAATGCAAAAAATGAATCAGTAATACAGGTAGATAAATATAATGTTCCTACCTTCTTACCTCTTACCACAACAAAAACACCCTTGGTGACTTTCCAAGAGTCTCTTGTAAAAATAACCATGCAACCAGATTCACCTAGTTGCCCTGCAGAAATAAGATTCCTCCTGAGGCTTGGCACATGCCTCACATCTTTCAATACCCATGTATTTCCATTCTGTAATTTTAGATGAACTTCCCCTTTACTAGTAATACTGCAAGGTTCATCATCACCCAAATAGACATGCCCAAAATTTCCCTGGACATAATTTCTAAATAACCCTTATTAGGGGTTGCATGGAAAGAAGCTCCTGAATCTAAAAACCACGATTCAATTCTACTATCTAAAGAAAGAATAAGAGCATCTTGCATTACCTCTGATGTAACAAGATTTACCTCTTTACCTTTGTCTGGTTGTTGGTTCTCTTTATTCTTTGACCAACAATATTTCTTTGCATGTCCTTTCTTTCCACATTTCCAACAAGTAATTCCCTTACTTCTAGATTTAGATCTGCTATCCCTTGAATTTGATTTCCCATTACTCTTACTCTTGGATCTCTCCTTCTGCCTGCACCTACTTTCTACATTCAAAGCATTTCCAGATTATGTTTCCTCTATACTTTTCCTGTGAATTTCTTCATTCAAGATTATACTAACCACATCATCAAACTTAAAAATATTATTAGAAGATGCTGTATTACTAACAACCATTACCAAGTTGTCCCAACTATCAGGCAAAGAACATAAGAATAAAAGTGCTTTTACTTTATCATCAAACGGTATTGAAACCAATTTTAAATGATTTACAATAGATCGGAAATCATTCAAATGACTAGAGGCAGATTCACCTTCATGCATCTTAGAACTAAAAAGTTTCTTCATCAAATAAACTTTGTTTAAAGCACTAGGTTTTTCATCTAAATTAGCAAGAGATTTCATTAAGTCTACCATAGAAGCCGCTTCTGCAATATTGGAAGCCAGGGATGCTGTCAGGCTCAATATTATAGATCCCAAAGCCTTTCTGTCAAGAATATTCCATTCTTCATCAGTCATCTTTGTAGGTCTAGACTTCTCATCCAACGGTAAGTACAAATATCTCTGATACAGATAATCCTCAATCTGCATCTTCCATAATTGATAATTTTGGCCGTAAAACTTCTCTACCTTGTATTTATTATCTTTAGTCATTGCTGTAGCTTCCACTCAATCAGAAAATGCTCTGTAGTAAATCTGTCAACACACAAAACCCTCAAACAAAGCTCTGATGCCAGTTGTTAGGGTTAGCACACCAGTTGTACAAACAATATATCACTCTAAGCATACATGCAAATAAAAGTGGATATTCTACCAGAAGAATTATACAAAACAAGATACATAAATCAACACCATATTTAACGTGGTTCACCCAGTGTGGGCTACGTCCACCAAGAAACAAGCCAATCTATTATCCAAAGCTTTGACGAGATATACAATGAAGATTTACAATCTTCTACACTTCTAATATGTTTAGTACTTTCTTCCTTCAAGCTTTTTGATTCTTCACCAAGAATTCTCTCTCACATAATTATCTTGTAATTATGATCAATCCTCTCATTCTAAACCCTAGATTTATACTTTAAATAGTTGTTTAAGACTTTAGGGTACTTAGCCATGCAATTACATTCATTAAATCTATTCCAATACTAAAAATATAAATAAAACCCGAGAGTTAATGAAAAGCTCGTCGCACAGGTAACTAATGCCGGTTCTATCCAACCGTCACCAGTTCCAAATTTCCCTGACCGATGCCAGTCACAGTCTAACTGATGCTGGTTACTGTCAACTTCCAGCAAGTTCTATTTACATGCTAAAACATGAGTAATTTAGCTCCATACTCAACAAGATTATTATTCTGTGGAGTCTAAAGATTGTCCTATCTTTAGAATTCGGGGGTCATCCTGAGTGTGAATATTAATTTATATGGTAGATTCATTCAACATGGTTTACGTGTCAGAGGGTAATTACCTTTGAATATAAGAATCCTCCACACCTAAATAGGTCATAATAGAATCATCATCTTGACATTGAACGACGTTTATAGAAGGCGTATTATTGTCCAACATGTCAGGATAAAGAAGAGGAAGGGAAGAGGGATCCTCATTATCATGTTAATAGGCCAGATCTCCCAAGGAGATGGTATTCATGAAAAAAATTAGGAGGAATGGATTTGGGATCCATAAAATTTGTAGGAGAAAGAAATGTGATAGGTGATGAAGGTTAGGAAGGTTGTTTGTCTTCCACGAGGGTGACTCAGGCATTTTTAGGAAATCCAAGACCACAACAGTATTTGTGTTTCTTAGTGGTACATGGTATGATGGTGTGATGAACTTATTCATAATGACCAAATCCGAAGCCTTTCCAGGTGCAACAGTGAAGGAAAGTAAGGGAGAAGCTGCGTTTGGTGAGATAGGAGAAGTCAAATGAAAAAGGTCTTGTTTGGAAGGGAGATTTAATAGAATAATAGGAAGTGTTGAGCCCCCCATAGGTTATATTGGTGTGAAGGTGGGGAGGGTTGTATGGTATGACATATCCTATATGATGATCATAATGTGGGTGTTGGTGTAGTTATCTGTAATCCTAAGGAGTAAGGAATGTGTCAATGGTGAGGAGGTGGAATTCTTCTTGTATGAGGCGTTGAAAAATTCCTACCAAGGGGTCTATGGTTGGTACTTGGGTAGCAGGTATAGATGAGCTATCTAAATCCTGAGAAGATGGGGCATCAGTAGAGGGAAGAATAGGAGGGTGGATAGGTGGGTTAGATGAGGAAAGTGAAGTGACAGAAGTGGTAGATGTGGTAGATGCCTTAACTGGGATTAGAACATCATTTGGATGGTAAATCATATTACAGGTTTTAAAGGGGGAGGGATCTGATTGAATGGTGTAAGGTTCCCCTTCATATTCAAATTTGAGGCAATGGTGAAGGGTGGCTGCTACACAAGCCATGATGCGAATCTAGGGACGACCTAACAACATGTTATACTTAAACTCTCCATAGAGAATGTAGAAGAGTTTGAGAATAGTTCGGGGACCCATGCAGATGTGGAGGACAACAGTGCCAAGGGTAGTGATCATAACATCATTGAAAGATCAAAGCATGATGGGGTTACTAGACATACAATTAGGTGGTATGCCTATTTTTTCATAGGTATGAGAAGAGATGATGTTGATGTTAGTGCCCCCATCAATCATAACACATTTAACATGAATATCATTAAGGTAAGAAAATATGAAAAGAGAAGGATCAAGATCATCAAGCTGTGAAAGGGAAATATCTAATTTGGAGAAATTAATGGAAGTAATCTGATGAGGGGTAATGAGGGTGGCGATAGGTGAAGTGTCGTTTGGTGGAGCCTTGATGTATTGCAGGACCTCAATGAGGGCCTGACGATGAGAATCAAAATTTTGAATCAAGCTATATAAATACATCTTCAATAGGGGTTTGTGAATTTGTTTGATCATTGAATGATGTGTAACCCTAGAAGAAGTAGGTGGTGTTGACCCAAAGATGGTTATCTTGGGGGGAGGTTCAAGTGAAATGATAGGTGAAGGCCAACTTTTTCCTTTCCTTTTTCTTTCACATGTTGTGATTGAGTAGCTACACACACCATGTTAATTTCAAATATAGGAGGAGGAAAAGAGGGTTTTTTAGGATTACCTTTATCCCTAGGTGGATGTGAAGGTAAAGGTTGTAGAATAGATTTGGGGCTAGGTTGTGTGGCGGAGGGAGAAGAAAGGATGGAATCCTCCTCCAACAGATAATCTTGTTCGAAGAGACCATGAAAATCGTAAAGATGAAGGAGAATGTTTTTAAGGGCTTTAAAAATCTCGAGATCATGCCTTGGTGAGAGATGATAAGTGAAAAGTTTTGTGTCATAAAACCCTACTGGTTTGGGTTTGAGAGGACTGTAAGGCTTGATAGGTGGAAGTTATATAGTAGATGTCTCTAACAACCGAGCGAGGATGTTAAAGTAATATCTTTCCAAAGGATCATAATGATATTTCAAGTTTGTATTGGGCTAAGGGGTAGGTGACCTTTGTGAGGATGGTGAGGTGAGAGATCATGTTAGTGTAACCAACTTTTTGGGAGGTAGTGAAGGTTTGGGTTTAGGCTATACCTTCTTGGGTAAAGGTGGATTTACATCGTAGTAGGGTGAAGGAGACCTAGAAGGTGTAGGTATCTGAGTAAGTCAAGGTGAAAGTATGGGTGTTGGAAAGAGTGAGGGTAAAGATAATGGATAAGGTGTGGGTAGAACGGGAGGTGAAGAAAAGGATATAGGTTGTCATGCTTTTGGTTTTCCTTGGTAAAGGGGTAGGTTAACAAAGGTTGAAGGATATAAGCCTAATATTGATGAAAAGATGAAGGTGAGTGAGAATATGTGGAGGATATTGGGGTGCAAGCCCTAAGAGGCTGGGTCTTTCTTTTAGGTGTTAGAGTAGGTTTTGTGATTGGTGGTGGAGAAGTTGATAAGTCTAGCTTTATAGGGGGTGTAACAAACTTGGTACCGGTAAAACCTCTAAGTTGGTAGTAGGTTTTTGAGCAGATGGAGGCCTGAGTGGAGGGGGTGCTGATGAAGAAAGGGATAATACCACTAGTTCAAGAATAATAATGTTATTCATTTTGAAGATCTTTGGATATATGGTAGAGGTATTAGGGGATGACATCTACATTTGTGTGGAAATGGGGATTCTAAGGCATCCCTAGAGGGTGGTGTAATCGACACTCCAAGCGGGAAACCAAATGAGAGAAGGGTTTTGGAGTAGATGAAGAGGACGATGACTTAGTGCTAAATCCCATGAAGAGATCTGAGGCCTGCGAGATAGGGAAGGTCTTAGCCTTAGAATCGGTGGGTAAGAGTGAGGTAAGGAGAGCGATGGGATATTTGAAGGTCTTTAGAGAAGTATCACCAGTAGGATGAGTAGATATAATTGGATCCTTTGTGGGTTGAGGAGGAAAAATGGGTAATGTAGACTCCTCTATGAGTAAAGAGGATGATAAAGTGGGTTCCTCTATGGGTAGAAGAATAGGTAAGGCGGGTTCCTTAGTGGGTAAAGGAACATGTAAGGCAGGTTCCTCTGTAGGTAAAGGAACAAGTGAGGAGAGCTCCTCTATGGGTAATGGAGTAGGTAAGTTTGGTTCCTCTATGGGTAGAGGATTTCATGCAAATATTTCCTCAATAGATGCTATAGGAGGAGACTAGATAGAAGGATCAGACATTGTATTGAAGACTACATGAACCACATGTACATTGGTTTCTTCTTTAGATGTCTCACCAGCATGAGTTGATGAAGGGGCATGGTTAGGAAAAGGTTTTCTAAAAATTTCCAAGTTTACATTAACAGGTGTGTTAGGGTTTTCAAGGATGAGATCGTCATTGTCTAACATTCCTTGCACAATTTTTTAAAAGGTTTTTTAGTTTGCATCACTATGTCCTCTTATGCAGTGGTAATTACAAAAGTCATTTTCTTTATACCAAGCCAGTGTGGGGAGAGAAGGATCAAAACCAGTATGTGGTTTGATGGGAGGAAGAGTGATGGCTCTAGCCTTCAACAACTTTTCCAATACAGAAGAATAAGGCTCCCTAATGGGAGTGTAACTCTTTTGTTCATACTGATATTGAAAATTTTGCACCGGACGAGAGACTGGAAGGAGGTTTAGATTGATTGGTTGGATGAGAAGGGCCGTATTTTAGAACTACCACATCCATGGATCCTTTTGAATTGGGATGGTTGTTGGGTGGTTTGGAAGAAGACTCATTTGATTTGAAGGCTGGAATTTTTTTTATGTAGTTTTAGTTTGTCTTCTTTGAGGGCATGGATCTTAAGCTTCCTAGCCATGGTAAAATCCTCATCAAACATACAAAACATTTGAACCTGAAGAGTTGAGGAAATGTTTCTGACACATGCCCTCATAAAAAATTATATGAGCTCGGGTTATGGGAGAGATGAAGGAAATATGATTGATTAAGCCTCGCCACCATGTGATGAAATAGACGATAGACTCATCTTCATATTGAAAAATAGAATATAAATATTTCATAGAGACAATTTTTAGAGATGTTTATCAAAAAGTGATCAAGAAAGGTCTATCCAATTGATTAAAGGAAAATATTGAGTGTTTGGGAAAAGCACTGTACCAATCTAAGGTGGGTCCCAACAGGGACATGGGAAATGGTACAAAGGAGCAAGGCATCATCATGGCCTATTAGGTAACAAGCATGTATTAAATGAACACAAGTACTATTGTGGGTCCTCTTTATTGTTGAAGCGGTTGAATTTAGTTAGCTCCCATTACACAGGATATGACTGAATAGGTATATAGGGATGGATGAGTTCATTAAAAATTTCATCATAGGTTAAGACGTTACATGATCCATAAAACTGAGGCCTCAAGAATCTACATTTTATCCATCATCATTTTAATGAGATTTGTTATGAGGATATATTGAGGGATGCCCCTGAGGTATAAGGGGATTGATAATATGAATGGGTCGTAAAAGGCATACTAGTATGTGGTGGTGCCGAGTACATGAATTAAGACATAGGTATGTAGGAATTAGTGAACGAGGAGGAAATATACCCTGAATATTAATTGAGGTGATGGGTTGTGTTTGAGGTAAGGTGGAAGTAGGAGGGGCTTGTGGAAAGATCCTTCGTGGTGACAGGTGGAAGAGTTTAGGGAATAGAAACCACCAAATTCTTGAAATGGAGTGGAAGAGATCATGACAACTGGTGGTTGTGTAGGAATGGGTACAAAAGATACTGATGATGACATAATAGGGGAAGTGGATATGGGTACTGCAGATGTCGGTGGGAGAGAAGATGTCAAGGATGTAGAGGTTACGTGAGAAGTAGGTGGTTGTGAAATGGGAGTAGGAAATGCTAGAGTAGTTTGGGTGGCCACATTAGCATTCCCTGATATGGAAGAGATGGTAGAAATGGTGGGCATGGAAGTGGGCATTCCATAAAGGGGCTGACTTGATGAGTCATGGGTGGAAGAAGTAGAAAGGTAATGTTACAAGGCCTTGGTGTTATGATCAAGGAATTTAGTGAATTCCTCATCACCTACAGGTATGGTCACAGGAGAATTAGGGTCCATTGGTGAAGAAATGGAAGGTGACGAGGGGATAGAAGGAAAAGGTACATAACTTGTGTGGAAAGTAAGAGATTGCTCCTGTTGGCGAGTCCAAACCATATGAAAGGTGGAAAATAGGTACTCTGGGTTCTGCAAAAGTGACAGAAACCCAGAAATAGACTTTTGGAAAAGTTTGGTAGGTGAAAATAGGTTGTTATTTTGACATAAATTCAAAAACATAGAGATCAATATTGGTCAGTGAATTGGTTCCGGTTATATAAAAGGACCAATATCGGTTGTTGAACCAATGCCAATAGGAAGGTAACTGATGCCGGTTACTATGAAAATGAAGAAATTTAAAATTTCTGAGTTAGATTTGGTCAAAAGAAGCCAAGAAAGAGGTTGTGTATAACAAATCTAATCTAACAAACTCAGAGAACCAAAATTAACCGGTTGTGATGACTGAGTGTGAAAAAGAAAAAAAAGTGATGAAATAAGAACTCACGCCTCAAATAGTAGAAGACAAGAAAGAAAGTCACAAATCTAACAAGTAAAATCTAACAAACACTTTATCTTAGGAATAAGATTTTAGTGTTTTGATGGCTTAATCCTTAGAACTAACTGTGAATATATAGAAAGGAGTGGATATAAGGTACCTAGAAGCCAACTATGGATGGTTTCAGGAATGTTTTGGTGGGGGTGTCCTTGATATACCTTTTGGTACGTGAGGTCTGAGCTCTTATATGACAATCTGGCCAGAACACTGGTCGGGGCCCACTATCAATGGGTGTTTAAATCCTTGATAGCTTCTTCCTGGGATTTGGGGAATGTTTAAGAAATGTGTTGTTTGTTTGATTGATTTGGAAAAGTGTGTGCAAAAGTGGACTACGCTTAATTATGCAATCATCAACTGGTCATGACCTCCATTATATTTGATTTCTAATTAGACTATGTGAGCTAAATGCAAGAATACACATGATGCAATGTGAAAATTTAAAACCCAAATTGAAAGATTGAGATTGGATGAGAGAAATAGTGAATAGGAATAGAGTATGAATTTCACTAATGCAAGAAAGAAAGAAGAAAGAATGATTCGTTTTAATTTACACCAAATGAAATGTGACTTTTAGAGAAAATAGAAGAAAGAATGTTACCAAGGAGAGATTTAGTGAATATTTTAGAAAGGAAACAACCAAAAATGCAATCCTAAATGAATATAATGAACCCATAAATGATGAGGGTCCCACTGGGTGTGCCAAAATGTTTCACCAATAAGTACAAATGTATGAGAAAAACATTTAAGGTAGAAGGATGGTACGTAAGGAATGCTTGGAGGTCATGAAGAGGTTATGCACTATTAAAGACCAGGTCAATCAAGAGCACTCCTTTTTATCTAGGAAGGACTACCTGAGAAACAAAGCAAGACCACAAAGATAGAATTAAAAGCATCGGTTGGTGGATTGCCTAGCAAAAGCTAGATTCAGGAAGTAGGGTGCTTCCTTAAAGGCCATCATCCCACGTTGTTAAAAAAATTAATGCTAATAAATAACAAGAAAGAGAGAGTCGTAATGTAGTTGTATAATTTGGGTATCTCACACAAGCACAATAATTCAAATCTAATCTAAATAGTGAATACAAGATTAAATTTGAGGAGGGTGGTTGGGTTTTAAGGTTTGTAGGCGTAGAAAAGGGTATTATGGAAGTTTGGGTGAAGTTGTAGGAGGCTTTGGAGAGGTTTTGGGTGAGGAAATAAGCTTGTTGGTTTGAGGAAAAAATCCAGACACAAAGACCAATTCCGGTTAGGGGAACTAATGCCAGTCATTGGTTATAGTTGGGATCAGTTGGCTAACTGATCACGGTAGGGGAAATTGGGTGCCAAAGGTGAAAAGGGGTTGGTTTGGGATCTTTGTGATTGGAAAAATTGTTAGGAAGGCGTAGGCATGGTGTTGGGATTTAGGTGAAGGCTTAATAGAGGTAAAAAGGGTGGTTATAAGAACATAGAGGTTTAGGTTGGTAGGGTATTGGGTAGATGGGCGACTAATGGTATTCAAGTGAGAAAGAAGTCGTAAAACATAAGACAATAAGAGATCTTAGACTAAAATTAAGAACTAACAACCTGGTTAAGATACTTATCTGAGGATCTAGAGATTGGTAGATGTTGGTGATTGGTGGGTGCTTGTATTAAAATGGGTCTAGATCTAGTGTCATGGCAATGAAGCCTTAGTGCTTCCCTATGTGAGTGATACGAGGCTATGGAGCAAGAGGTTGGTTTCTGGTGAATAACTTGAATGCTTTGGTGTTGTGTTTGATTGTTGAATGTTCAATTGAATGTTGGGATGTGAATGAATTATCCAAATCCAACCAAACTAAGAACATGGGGAAAGAGTTGAAAATCCTTATTTAAAGGAACCGATGGTGGTTCCTTGACCGGTGCCGGCCGAGGAATAACCGATGCCAGTTAGGAAAAAATAGTCAAATTTTCTCAAAATAGACATGTTTCTTCCCTTTTTGGCATGGGTCAAGAATGAAAATGGGTTAGGAGTCTTGATTCTTGTTTAAACATGTGGGAAATTGATGAGAGAGGTAGTTGGCAATAAATATTAGGTTTATAAAGAGTCTCAGTTAGTTAGGGGAAGTGAGGACTTAGTCTTAAGTGGTTAAAGGGGAGTGATGACTTAGCCTTAGGTGTTTAATAGCCTTGGAATGGGTCCAAGGTAAGGTGGAGATGTGAGGTGGAGGGGTGAGATGGTAATTAACCTAATATTGATAATTAGATTAATAAAAATGTGTGAAAGGGGTCATGGTAAGCGGGTGTATAATTAATAATATGGAAGGGTGAGGCTTAGAGGGTTGTGACCCAATTTTAGGTGTCTACAGGTTAGTTTAGATGAATTGGTATGGCTATACATCTCTTAATCTAGTTGTTATATTACCAAATAATTGAGCATTTACTTACATGATTTAATGGTAAAATATTAATTATCATTAAATTAAGGCTTATACACTAACCAAGTGTTTGAAGGACATAAACAAGTCCCTTTCATGGTCAACTTGAATAAAGTTCCGAATTAGTATAACTCAAAATAGCTTTTAACACATCCAACTAAACCAACATTCCTTCATCAACAGCTAAAATATAAAGTAATAAATTACAACATTCATTAAGCATGCTTATTTTTTGATACAAACAAGAAGAAGAAGAAGACAAGGTTTCTTCTACCCATCATCTCAACTTAACCATTTCATAAAACCAAACGATTACTGCAATATTAATTTTGTAATCATCCTTACCACATGATCAAACCCACATCATCAATAACATAGACTAAATATTCTATTGGTATTAATAAAATTACCACAATTATATTTTCAAAATAAGAAATATGATGGAGAGCTAAGCCTACACTTAGTCCTTTCAACAAGTTTAATAGGATT
Source organism: Taxus chinensis (assembly GCA_019776745.2). NCBI lineage: Eukaryota > Viridiplantae > Streptophyta > Pinopsida > Cupressales > Taxaceae > Taxus > Taxus chinensis. The sequence goes on from CM034154.1 coordinate 417,262,867, forward strand.
CTAATGGAAAATATTTCACTATAAATTTTCACTTGAGCATCCTTAAGAAACTTATAAAACTAGTAAATTTTCACCTAAATAGTTATTATAATCAACCTACCCTACTTACGCCTTTAATTTTTGCTTCATCATTTATCAATCTCATTTAATTCCCTCAACTCTTCTTTGGACTTGCCTTTCACCACTTTACTAGCTTCTCACCTTCACTAGCCTTTAGATCAAGAGTGCTAATTTTAGATATTTTCTCCTTCACCACTTCTTATGCCTCCTACCCTAATTTTCCACTCAAAACCCATGTTAGGTAATCACCATCATGAACTAAAAGACTCAAGACGTCCTCTTTCTATAGACTTGCTCTAACCTACAATTTATGCCCTTAAGAAAGGCTTGTTTAAACCATTCATGCAATGAGACATCTATGGCCACCCAAAATTATCTTACAACTCCTCCCTAGACCTCGTATCATGCTCAGGGTGTATGCAAAGTTTCAAAACCCCACTCCTTCACTAACTTTCTCAACCTCATGTTTTCTCTTTAGGCTCTTAATCTCTTTTCTAGCCCTGGGGCAACCTTTGTACCTTCAGATCCTTTCATGTAGGATGGATCAAGACCAAAACTAAAGATTTTTCACAACCCATTAAGGATTTCTTCAATAATGTAAAATTTCAAGTCTAGTCTCTAAGGGAAACTTCCACCTCCTTTGTTAAATAACCTCCCATCTTAGGTCTCTAAGTGTGTCAAAGTCTATGCAGCAAGACTGTTGTTAGATAAATCTTAGAATTTAACCATGGAAATTTTAAATTTATTTTATAATCCTTTCAAACATCATTCTACTACGATTTCTAAAAAAAAATTGGATCAAAATGATAAGTTTTAGGGCTTTGAAACTCAAACCCTAGCTATGACTGGATAACTAGCCCGAGAAGACATTTTCACCTATGAAGTGCTTAATATTTTTTCTCTCAATACCTAAATTTTTTATTGCAGCTCTGTGTTGGGGTAACTTATGATGGAATCTTATAAGTGGAGATTTTATCATCTCAAATACTTGAAAATACACTATCCCTTGATTGTATTGTCTTACAACAAACTGTGTGCATGCATGTAAGTCATCCAATGAAATCACATTCTTCATAAACCACACACTCAAAATTTCTATTCATTTATTTAACCATTATCGGAGGCATTTTTTTCTCATGGGATGAATATTTATAAAATATTTAACACATCATGCATTTATGTATGGATCAAGTCTATATTTACCCTGTTGCAAATGCACACAGTGTTACACAAGTCTACATTACATTATTCTAATATTGCAAACATAACTCCTTCAAAGAGATAAATAGTCTCAATACATCAAGGACCCTATATATTCTTCTCTTAAAGCTCACCAAGGACTCATCAATAGCTCTATGTACATATGCAAAGTATGAAATTGCACTTCTCAGTTTGCACACATAGTTTGTATATCTCTCAAGGTATTTAAACATGCAATAAGATATCCCAAAAGAATATAACTTTCACTCTATGAACATTATCCTTTTCTTACCTTGAATATATATGAGAGATTCAAATACAAAAAGTTCAAAGGTAACACAATTATAACCTTACACACATAGTATTTACACTCATCAATTTCTCCAGTTAGATATATCCTCCTTAAACCAGGGTATCCATACCCTCAAACAAGAATACAAGCCTAAGTTGAAACCAAATAGATATTTTATACACGTATGAAAAACTTTGTACCTTAATCTCAAGAACACACCATCTCTTGAAAATGCGCAGTCATGATATAGTTTGACATAATAAAAATTGAGTCTCCTAATTAGGAACAGAAAAATCAACTTTAATCTCCATAGATGATTCAATAAGCGTTAAAAAATGTTCTAAAATGTTCTCCACACCATCTAAAACTCCAATTAAAAGGTGAAATCACAGTTCATACAACTCACATCTCAAACTCAACATTCTTCATAGTTAGACAAGAAATTCAAGCCCAAAACAAAGTTTTCTTTCCTCATAAACTATCATTCATAAAAAAAATTTGTCATCTCCATTTTTCTTTGTCCTCTCCACTGAGGAATAATCCTCTTACTTCTTACCTCTCCTCCATATTCTAATTCCTTATGTATGTAACCCTTTTTTTTTGTAATTGCACTTCTAAGGTTCATAATGACCTTCATTATGCTATTCTTAGGAAGGTGGCCTCTTTTAGTCATTTTCACCTGTTTTTAACTTAAGACCTCTCCTATCATGTCTACACCACCTCCTAGACCATTATATCCACCTAGAAAACTTAGGACTCACTTTTACAATTTTGAATTTTGAGTTACATGTTTTGGAGGGAAAACTCCTTTGAAATTTTAAACTCTAGACCACCTAGACTCACTCCCTCATGACACCATATATCCAATTTGACCTCTTTGACCTCATGACCATGGAAAATTTCTTGGTTGAAGTTATTTGAAGATGCCCCTGCATCATAATCCCAAGGTGGACAAAAAGTGTTCCCACACTTTTTTTGTTTGGTCTTATCTCTATCTTACCTTACTTTCATTGTGCTTTTTCTGATGTCCACCTGGGTCTAACACTTGGCTCTTTGACCATCCATTTTCTTTCACTTTTCCTCTTTTCCCCTTGATCTTCACTCTCACTTTCCTCATCTTCATGCCTTTGTTCATTATACTTATTTTTCCTTGCTTATTTTCTTGTTTAATCATGCCTTTCATCATACGCAACTTCTCCATGGATGTTCTTGATATTTTTTGGTCCTCATTTTGATTGATATTTTCCCAAAAATTTGTTTCTCTACTAGTCATTGCTTCATCCTTCCTTTCTTTGTCAATTTCATCAATCAAATCTTGTAATCAATCATCTAGTTCACCTATTCAAAGGTGATTATCATACCTCTTATAATCATCCATCCATTTTATTTTTATTGTATCACACTTATCATGTGCATTAGTGGAGTCATTTGGTACAATTTAAAGGAATTTATCCACAAAATAAACATTATCAAGTACCTCATCATCAAAACTACTCACCTCATCTTCACTCCTTGCTTGTATACCTCTTGGAGAGTTAAGGAGTTCTTCAATCATGTACATTTTCCCTCTCAACATGAGAGTGTATTCTTTATCCATGGATTCATAAAAATTGGGGCTTTCATGATCATCCTTATTTACATAATATTCACATTTCCTCCATATTTCTTCTTCATTTGTGTAGGAGCACTCACTAACTTCCCATGTAGCTACCCTGTTCACCTCTTTGAAATATATGCATTTCTATTTTCTTGCTTCATTTAATGCTCTCAAGTCACCATGATCTAATATATCATCAAATATTTCATAACCCACTTCCTTACCTTGAAATATGCATTGGTATTCTTCACAAGTTTGTTCATTCTTATGTAAAACTCTTGGCTTCCATGCTTGGGTTATTTCCTATATACTACCTTGTTCCTTTAAACTAGTATCCACTTCATTCATGTGTTCTTGTGGTATACTCACTTGGCTCTTGCTCTTGACTATCCATTTCTTGTTTATCATATGCTTTGGATGAGTTGTTATCTTTATATCAGCTGCTTGATTGTTCTTGTAGTTTTTCCTTTGTCCTATATCAAATTATTATTTTGTTTTGTCTTGTAGACTTGCTTCAAAATCTTGAAAAATATTCCATTTGTTTGCATCTTCTTTGTGCTCCACTTTCATTTTATTCCCTTAAGCCACTTAGGAATAATATACCCATGATTTATGATCTCCTTTGAATGAGAAGCTTAGTGTTTGTGCTTAGTATAGTCCATGTTTCCTTTTTTCTGCATTACGAGTAGCTTTTAAACCTCTATCATCTTATTTTCCAATCTGCACAATATGATTTACCTCCAATACTCCATTGTTAGTATCTATTCCTTGCTCACTAGCTCTTTGTTCTTCTTCCAAGTAGCTTTCCCATGCCTCATAGAATTGCATTTGGTATTCATAATCCTTTTTCTCAGATATAAGATCTTCTATTTTTTATTCATTTCCTTGTACTAGTTGTACTTGTATTATTTCAGATTCATCTTCTTCAAAAGGTGATTAATTTGACCTTATGTTCATCCATTTTGAGGTCTTTTCTATCATCTTCAACATAGTTGTCTTCATACCTGAAATTACCCACTCAAACATAGAGTTAGATAATAAAATAGAGCCCATAAGGCCCCCATGATACTCTTCTTCATAGGCACTTTCTTCTTTTCTTCTCTATCCACTTCACCCTCTTCACAAATCATCTCATTCCCCTTCACTTCCTCATGAGTATATTTTACCATTTCTCTTTCCAAAGAAATCATATTTTGTGTCTTATTCTTCTTCATAAGTAACTTGATAGGCCACTTCACCTTATTCTTCAACCTCCATTCAAATATTTGGTCTTCTACTTCCATCATGGTTTTGATAATTGTTTCCAAATTCTCAAACCTTTCCCTTGCCACCTTTAGTTCCTTCTCTCAAACTATCTCTTTCACTTTTGTGCCTTCCTCCACTTTACCTTTGCTTTTTCCTTCTTCTAAGATCTTGAACTTGCTACCTATATATTTTCTCAACCTCTCCATAAGATCTTCACCCAAGTATTTTTCACCTTGTTCTATTGATCTCCTTATACCCACACCTAGGTCTTTTTCGTCCTAGTCTCTTAGCCTTGTCTACTAGCTTCAGTCTCTTTTATACTCTTCCGCCTTTTCTTAGATGCTTCACTAAGATTATCAACACCTCACCTTATCTCTCTTAGAAAAATTTCTTTCTTATCTTACCAACATGCCAACCATTCAACACTTCACCACTTGTTAGGTACTAACTTTTATCAAGTCTCATTAAATTGATTAGTAAAAAATAATCTAGGGAAATTCAAGCATCAAAGCTCTGTAATATTTCTACAGGAAAAAAAAGAAATATTCCTTCTTCAAAGCTTAACATTCTTCATTTGTAATTAAAGAATATTCAAGCTTCAAGGTTACACAGTCAAAAATAATTCTTCATCAAGGTCTAGTCACCTACAATTGCATATCTTTGTGATAAGTATCAGTACCTAAAAAGTGTTTACACCCACCTTATACAATTGATTTCTCATCTCTTTCTTCTAGAATATTTATTCCTTCACTCCTGTAACTCAATCACTTAAATATTATAACAATATATAAATATCAAATACATTCAACCTGTTCCAATACCAAATGATGCATAGCTAATCCTACACACATTCCTTTCAAAAAGTTCAATATGATTATAATGGAAAACCTTTCACTATATCTCTCCACTTTAGGATTCTTACGCAATCCTATAAAGGCTAAAAACTTGTAAAACTGGTAAATTTTCACCTAAATAGGTCTTATCATCAACCTACCTTGCTTACACCTTCAATTGTTGCTCCATCATTCACCAAACTCATCTAATTCCATCAACTCTTCTTTGGACATACCTTTCACCACTCTACCAACTTTTGGTCTTCACTAGCCTTTAACTCAACAGTGCAAATTTTGGTCCTTTTCTCCTTCACTACTTTTTATACCTCCTACCCTGATTAATCACTCAAAACCCATGTTAGGAAATCATCATCATGAACTAAAAGACCCAAGACTTCCTCTTTTTATAGACTTGCTCTAACTTTCAATTTATGCCCTTAAGACATGATTGTTTGGACCATTAATGCAATGAGACATCTGTAGCCACCAAAAAGAATCTTGTAACTCCTCCATAAACCTCCTGTCATGCTCAAGGTGTATTCAAAGTTTCAAAATCACACTCCTTCATTAGCTTTCTCAACCTCACCTTTTCTCTCTAGACTCTTATTATCTTTTCTAGCCCTGTGACAACCTTTTTACCATCATATCTTTACATGTAAGAGGGATGAAGACCAAAACTCAAGATTTTTGACCACACATTAAGGAGTTATTCAAGAATATAAAATTTCAAGTCTAGTCTCTAAGGGAAACTACCACCTCCTTTGTTAAATAATCTCCCATCTTAGATCTCTAACTGTGTCATAGTCTGTGCAAACAAGAATGCCAGAGAAATATGAGAATTTAACCATGGAAATTTTAAATATATTTTAGAATCCTTTCACACATCATTCCACTAATATTTCTACAAAATTTTGGATCAAAATGATAAGTTTTAGGGCTCGGAAACTCAAACCCTAGTTGTGACTGGATAACTAGCCTAAGAAGACATTTTCACCTACCAAGTGCTTAATATTTTCTCTCAATACCTAAATTTTTTATTGTAGCTCTGTGTTGGGGTAACTCATGAGGGAATCTTATCAGTTGAGGTTTAACAATCTCAAATCCTTGAAAATACACTATCCCTTGACTGTACCTTCTTATAAAAAACTGTGTGCATGCATGCAAGTCATCTAATGAAATCACATTCTTCATAAACCACACACTTAAATTTTCTATTCATGCATTTAACCATTATGGGAGGATTTTTTTTCTCATGGTATGAGTATCTATAAAATATTTAACACATCTTGCATTTATGTATCGATCATGTCTATAATTACCTTGTTATAGATGCACACAATGTTACACAAGTCTACATTACATTATTCTAATAGTGTAAACATAAATCCTTCAAAGAGATAAATCATATCAATACATCAAGGACCCTCTATAATATTCTTGTGAAGCTCACCAAGGACTCATTAATAGGTATTTGCACATATGTAGAGTATTAAATTGCACTTCTTAGTTTGCACACACATTTTGTATATCTCTCAAGGTATTTAAACATGCAATAAGATACCTCAAAAGAATATACCTTTCACTCTATGAACATTATCCTTTCCTTACCTTGAAGATATCAGAGAGATTAAAATACAACAAGTTCAAAGGTAACATAGTTATAACCTTACACACACAATATTTGTACTCATCAATTTATATAGTCACATATATCCTCATTAAACTAGGTCATCCATACCCTCATGCAAGGATACAAGCCTAAGTTGAAACCAAATAGATCTTCTATATGTGTATGCAAAGATTTTTACCTTACTCATAAGAACAAACCATATCTTGAACACGCACAATCATGATATAGTCTTACCAAATAAAAAAATGAGTCTCCTAATTAAAAACAAAGAAATCAAATTTAGTCTCCATAGACAATTCAATAAGCATTAAAACATGTTATACAATGTTCTCCACACTAGCTAGACCTGCAAGTACAAGGAGAAATCATAGTTCATACAAATCACATCTCAAACTCAACATTCTTCATAGTTAGACAAGAAATTCAAGCATAAAACAGAGTTTCCTTTCCTCATTAACTATCCTTCATACAAAAATGTGTCTGCTAAATTTTTCTTTGTCCTCTCTACCGAGGAATAATACTCTTACTTCCTCCTTATCCTCTATATTTTAATTCCTTATGCATGTAACCCACTTTCTTGTGTAACTTCCCTTCTAAGGTTCATAATGACCTTCCTTATGTTATTCTTAGGAAGGTGGCCTCTTTTCATCATTTTCACCTTTTTGTAACTTAATACCTCTTTTAGCATGCCTACACCTAGACCATTCTACCCACTTAGCAAACTTAGGACTCACTTTTACATGTTTTGGAGGGAAAAATCCTTCTTCGAAATTTCAAACTCTAGACCACCTAAACTCACTCCCTCTTGATTCCATATATCCAATTTGACATCTTTGACCTCATGAAAATGGAAAATTTCTTGGTTGACATTATTTGAAGATGCCCCTGCATCAAAATACCATATTCAAATCACATTCATTGGGTAATGTCAGAATAAGAAATATTTCTAAACCAATTTATTATTGTTTCCAATGTCCATTCTAGATGTAAGTAAAATACATAAAAGTAGATGGGAAACCATGTTCATACAAACAACATTCATCCATAGAATCAAACATAAATCTAACAACTCTTTTTCAAGATTTTATACCAAATTTGACAGATTTCCCTTAAAATAATCTCGATACTCAAATTCGCAACAAGGACTAAGATTGTAGAAAATGTTTACGTAATTGAAAAATAAGTCACAACAATCTAATGGAAGAAGTTAAAATAACAATTATAAACAATTCCTGACAGCCATCCAAACCATCACCACTAGGAATATGTCGAGTTTAATAATAAAAAAGGGGATTCAAATCTAGCTATAGACAAGACATATCTCCTTACCATTTTCTATAAGACATAATGTGTCAACAAATCTAAATAGATAGGGTTCGAGTTGAATCCACCTTCTATCTAGGAATGGTGACTTGATTTTCACAGTATTGGTAGAGAAGAACCATTACCCTTCACACAAACCCATTTGAACTCAAAGAAAACAACACCTAAAGTTTTCAACCAGGTCGTCAGGATTGGTATCCACTCGAAGCCCCAAATATGGATTATATCACGTAAAGTTCAATCTTATGCATGGTTTTGAGTGACGATTGTACACATCTAAAAGTAATTAACACAATAACCCATAAACCATAAAATAAACCTTTGCAAGATTTAAGAAAAACCCTGGAAGATTTTCCAAAAAATGTTCAATATTTTGAAATATAACAACCAGAGTAAGGGGGATGTAACCATGCCTAGATTTATAAGTCCTTGAAATTTCCTCAAACATTTTCTTCAAAATAGTTCCACTCATTCAAAACAGTTGCAAAAATATTCCAACCCCAAAAATCCAAACACTGCCTTTCAATTAAACAAATCATTCACGGGTATATAGGAAATGTTGGGTCGGTCATTATGACTGCAAAATATTCTTGCATGTAGCCGAAACTTCAACAATAGATCTCCTAGAAAAATACCTACATGCAAAGCTCCAAACAAGGAGTGGGAAAATGGTGAAGGAACAATGAAACCTCAATGACTCATACGATAGTTTTACCTAGAAGTTTCTCAATTCCCAAAGTCTGTGGGAGTTTTTAATAAATGCATTAAATGATCACAGTGCCACCTAGTGGCCAAATGACTTACCTAATGCCATCTATTTCTCCTCACCAAATCACGTTAGTGGAGTTTTTAACGAACAATAAAAGTTTATCAACAACATCTTATCATTAAAACCATGCATGGGTCGATTTAACGACCACTTTATAATTATTAAAACAACATAATCATTTTAATTATATCCAAGGTTGCATGACAGAGTGCATTTAATAAAATAGTCAAACTTTATACATTAGACCAGATAGGGTCGAGGGTCATCATTCCCTCTAAACATGTTAAAGCCCCCCCTCTCCCCCATACCTTGGTCCAAGACCATTTAAAAAGACCTTAAATTTTAACACAATTACCATGGTCCATGAGATAAGGCCTTTTAAGAATCCATCAAAGTATTTACATAACTTTTGTAATTATAACAATGCCACGGGTAGGGTTAAAGACCCCTTTTTAATTACCAATCAAAGCATTAATAATTATCAACGATAAAAAGGAACCAATTATAACCTTAGCAATAGATGCAAAGAAATATGACCTCTTAAACAAATAATTGAATGCCATAAACCATGGTCCTATTCCATCCACAATTTTACTTATGACTGTCTAACCAAGGTGCTTTATCAATCATGACATTATGTAAAGCAATTGATATAAATGTTCATTAATCAACAAAGAAATATCGTTCAGTCGAAGGTTATTTATAAAACCGAAAAGTTTCAATATTTTCGTTTAATGCGAACAATAATAACCAATCATCTATAGAACATTATATGCTATGATCAAGCCATAAATCAGTCAAGTAGATAATCAAGATCATACAGACAAAACTAATATTTTATGGCAATACATTGAATTACGATTGTCTTGCTGATAAAAATATCATTATGCCAACTTCAAGATTTTTACCTTAATGAAACAAGCTTATAATTTTACCCGTCCCTTGCCCTGGACCGCTGTTGTGCTTCATGGTCTTTGACCATCATCAAAAATATGGGGTTAGAATCATGAAGTCAAACTATACCTCCATACTGAAATGATACCTTCTCATTATACAATCATTAATTCCACATAACAAATAATATGATGCGACTATGAACAAATTCATTCATTCTTTGCAAGTCATTACTTTTAGTAAGATAGGTAAACTATTAATATTAAAGACATGTACAAAAACCAAGTAGTACATTATGTACCAAAATTAACATACCCAACAAAGTAAGTACATATAAACAACAAGCCAAAACAAAAATAATTTTTAAAGCTAAGTGTTTTAAGAATGTTGGGGAATAAGCACTGTTGCGTGGTTGCGCATGCAATTCCGCATACGTGTGTATATCGTTTTCAGGATATACATATGCGTGTGCAGATACATACTAAACTACATGACAAGGCTTATTCCCTGACCTTCGTAAACCATTTAACATTTTACTATCCTTTCAACTAAACAAACCGAAATTGTGCGATGTGAGATGTCCTCAAGGGAATTTGCAACAGCCTCCTCTGACAATATTTTGCGTTGGAAGATGTCTAAAACTAGATCAAAATTCTCCTTGGCACGGCTGGGAGGAAAGTAGCAAAGATGTGGATTTTGGCAATGCATTATATACTACAATGTCTTGAGCTTGCTGGCGGCCATAAACTAATGGGCTTGAAAGCTTCCTAAGGTAGGCCATGAGGCTGCATTCTCAGTCATTATAATAATAATTAAATAAACAAAACACTGCCAAATCCATACGCTGCTAGTCTAAAACTCACAACACTCATAAAATAAAATATAATGAAGACCAACTCTCTTTCTTGCATTTGTCAAATAACTTAAACCTACTCTAAATCTCCCATTTACACTCCATAAAACTAAATTTCTTTCAGACATTTGCAGGATTTGTGTTTGCTTCCTCATTTTTCATAAATGTATACCAGTGCACCTGTAACTAAATCCCTTCTTCATATTGTTTACAGGACATCCATACCCATTTCAATCCCATTAGACATGGAAGATTGATTTGTGAAGGCGTCGATGCTTCCCTTCTTCCACCATCAAACTTCACTTCACACACATTTCCCTTTTTTAATAATTTAATATGTGTTATCTAATTTTATTCATTTCATTTTATTTATTTTATTTTCTACGTTTACATTTTTAAAACTCGGTCTTCTTTTCTTTTATTTCACTTATTTTCTTTTATTTTTGGTACCCTTTTAAAATATATTTTATTCCTTTAAAATATTTTAAATCTCAATTAATAATTTTAATGGTTTAAATCGCAATGAATATCACTATTGTTATATATTTTAATAAGAATGACAAAAAGTACAATGTTATTGTGACATTTAGTAGCATGATCTAGTAGGCGTGGTTTCAGATTACTTATGGTTCTAAGAGGATTCAAATGACCAAACTCACGAAATCACTTGCGAGAAATCGTTAACTAAATTGATGACTTTTAGTATTGGATTGCCAACCAAGTACATGACAAGGTGTTACTTTGGTAAGGAAAAGCACATTCAATCAACATTTGACATCCACCTTGATCACTTTAAGATATCCAGTCACAAATGTTCTCATAATGAGATACACTACTCATTTAGAATTTAAATGTGACACATCATTTCATGAAAAGAGGTCCCACAACCTCACCCACCAAGTTCCACGGATTGGGGCATTAAAATATAACTCAAGAGGAAATATATATTTCCTATTTCTTCCCATGGATAAATAAGGCTTTTCTTTAATTTATGAGGCCCACCCGCAATTCCCTATGATCACAAAAAATTATGGATGTTTCAGATTTATGGATACGTCCCCTTATTTTCCATTAGCTTTTGTAAATTACAAGTCTGTTGTATTAAACATGCATGGGGGGCTTGGGTAAGGTTAACTTAGCAAGTTGGCCATTTTTGAACCTTTTAAGATTAGGAGGGATTCAGTGGGAGTGGATAGATTTTGTTGCAAATGGATACGATAAGCTCAACCTTGCTTCTACGCAAAGGTATGGTATACTTTTCACTCTCCTCACTTATCAATCATTATATATATAATATGCTCGTATCCGCACCCAATTTTGACTCTCATCAGTAGTGTAGACTAAATTTAAATTTTATGAATGTTTTTGAAAAAAATGTGTGTTTTTAGGTGTGAAATACTTGTAAATTTGTAAAATAATCATGTACCATCCACTACCAATTTCAATCTCATAATCACAACATAATGTAGAGAAGGATTTCTAAAGGATGCACTACACATTCTCCTTACTATGCACAGCCCATGAAAAATCTTCCAAAAATCTTCCACTACTATAGACGCGCACTTCAAAGAAATCCGTTTCACATGGTAAGAAAATATGACTCCTACATCAATAACATGTAATTCAAGTTTCCCACATGCAAATTTCTATGAAATTATCTTCTACGCATGTATGGTAAGTGTAAATTTTTATCCAAGGTTGTATGCTCTTATATGCATGTATGTACATGAAGTGTTTAACAAAATGAATGAATAAGATATCATATTATGTAATGTGATCTAAAGACAAGAAATGGGTTTCCTCATGAGACATTTACATTGTTTTACAAAATGCAAGCAACAAGTATCCATCTTGATTGGTTTACCTTTTTCAACATTCTACCAGCGTGTACATTAGTACTTAATTACATCGCTTCTCTTGTTAAGTAAAGGGATCACTTCATGTCGACATTGAAGATAATGGAAATGGAAAAAATTAAACATCACATCCCACGGTGATAGAGAATTGGGAACTATGAAACAAATACCACCCATTGAGGGACATTATAATTCATAGGTCACCTTCATAGCATCACTAATTGGAAGAGCCATTTCATATTTTTTATCAGCTTTAGTCCTTTCACAATTGCTAATTGTCTCCATACTTCCCTTCTCTCAAAACTATTTGTTCAACAGAGAAATCTTCTTTGACTTTTTTATCAAACATATAATTTCTACTACACTTCCCAATGCCCATAATTTAATCAATTGTAATGGATTCTAATTTTACCTATGAGATGACATAAATGTTTTCCTCTTGAGGCTCAACAAAGTTATTCTCCAATGCCAATCAATGTTTTGAGACAACAAAATCTACCAGTCTTATTGATAATTGTTCACCCAATAATGTTGCAACACGTTGTGCTTCTATATTTACTATCCAACCACTCTCTCATAATTCTCCACCTCTCAATTTACAATGTTAATATTCTTCACTACCTAACAATCTAAAAAACTATATCAACCATAAAGACTATAACAATTAGGAATCTTGAATATCATTGCTAGGACAACTTTTCAAACATTGTAGTTTCCCATTGTTAAATTAATTCTCTATATATCACCTTCTATGATACTAAATGTTAGCTTATGTACATAATATCATCTAAAACTTTATTGAATATAATATTAATTCATGACCTATAAGTTATTCATATGAATTTATAATATATAGATTTATATATGTTCTTATTTTTATGGAGTCTCAATAATAAATCCAACCCATATTACTTGCCTACCTAAAATGGTTGAGTTGTTTCAATAACTCAAAAAACAAACGAATATCCCACATAGCATTAATAATTTTTTACTCACTAATTAATGTGAGCATTAAATTTTTTCTAAAAAATATTGATGATGAATGGAACCACATACTCTCAAAGTGGAAAAGAGGTTTCACATTTTTGAAGTCTTATTACAAATTAAGGATAAGTGGTTAATGGCCAAAGCCAATATGCGACAAAGAAGAAATATAACTATTAAAATTAAAAATCTAGTTTATAGAAACAAGAACTCTATCAAATTTAACCTGAATAAATTTCTCCCCCATTCTTCTATTTAACTAAGTATAGATCACTCCTCTAAGCTCAATATCCATTAGACCGTTAGAGATGATAATTGAGCCATATTTTTTAAACTATTGGTTTCGTCTAGGTTACTTAGTGTATTTTATAAGAGGAATGGGGTGCTTAATTCCCCATCACCATTCAACTGGATACAAACAAGATATCCTACACTTATCTCTTCACACATAGATATTCTTCTAGATTGAGAATTAGGGACACAAATAAATTATTTGTCCTTGATAATGGTAAAGAAAATAAGTAAGTGGTTGGAGGAGGAGGTAATAACCTTACCACGCATCATCTAGTTTATCTAAAAAATTGCCATACCCTCAAAAGATTTAGGAGAACTAAAAAATCTCCTTGGAATCCCTCTTCCACATCCTATTATGGAAATAAAACAATGATTTTTCAAGCATTTTTGTTTTTGAACCAATATCACACTTGGTAGATGATTTTTTTTAGGTCCTTTAAGGATCCTCTGTTTTGAAGGGTTATTAACCCCTATAATAGTCCAAAATATGACTTCAATTTATAAATTTTAAATGTACTTTTGGACCACTCAAATGTAATGAAATCTGAAATATAGTAGAAACGTCTCAAGCTATTTATTTATTTATGACCTCCAAGTAGTTTGGTATCCTATTCTTAAAATAAATCTAGCCTCTGTTGACTTCTTGGAGCTCATAGTGATTTCCACCTTCTCTTTATTAAACTATTATTTACTTTTTATTACCTAGGAAGAAAAATCTCAACAAATTCTCAACTTTCTTATGGATTGGAAACTCTACCTCCATTTTTGACAAATCAACTAGCTCTCCTTGGGTCTTTTAACCATCATAATGATGCATAGAGTTATCGAATTCCCCTTCCTTTTTCTTAAGTTTCCCACTTTGTTTTGAAATATTTATTTCCACACACACACACACACACACACACACACACACACACACACACACACACACACACACACACACACACACACACACACACACACACACACACACAATATTTTCATTATGTTGTTGATCACCCTCTTCTCCAATATTCTTCTTGGTTGGGTTTTCATGAGGCATTTGACCATCCATCATTCCCTATGTCTACTTCTATTTTTTTGACCTTATCCTCTCAAATGAAATTTGAGACTCCAAAATTTTAGAACAACTATCTAGCTTGGTAGAAGATTTCTTCCTCCATGTTTTTTGTTCCTTTCTTTTCTCCCTACATGATCTTGAATCATGACCCACCTTTTGTAAATTTATACATAATATAGGGGATATTCATATTAAATGAATTGATTGCAAATTCTAAACTTGGAGGCCAATTGTATAGATTTTCCCAGTTCTTTGTGAATATTAGCATTAACAAAATATCTTACATAAATTAACCTAGTAGGAGCCTCGGTAACAACATAAAAATGACGGTATGGCCTATGAATTTTTCTATTTCTTCTAACATATCATCTTCCTTGTATTCTAGTGAGAGGCTAAGAAGCCTTACCCATATGGGTATGAAATTTGTCTTGCTTTTTACAGAAAAGCCATAGAACCCATTTATGTAGGATGAAGCTTGTTTTGCAAAAAATAGAGACACCTCCTATTTACCTTTTGTCACAATATTCTTGATTAGAGAACATGAATAGGAAAAAACCTTTAGGAATGATTAAAATATTTAGATACCCTTTCGGCCTCCACTTCCTCTTAGCCCAACCATTGACATACTAGGCCTAGCTCACATGCAAGTTTTGACTAGATAAAGTTCCGTTTATAATAAAGATATGTAAACCATTTTTAAAATATAAATTTTACTTATTCTTTCCTATAAGTACACAATTACTAGGATGCTTATCCACTTAAATTCACCTTTTCACTAGATAAATAAATTTAATGAATTTAATTATAAAAATAATAATCATTACTCAACCCCCCATCATACATATCATATAGAATCCCACTCTTATCTCTATCTCTAAAGTAATTTTGCTAGAAATAACAATAATAATAAAACTATAAAAGTGTTATTACTAACTAATTAACATTCATTCTAAATATTCATCTCAAATTTTCATGTAACCAAATCACCTAGTGATTGTACATAACTAAGTAGGTTATTAAGATTAAGATGCAACATAATAATGACCATCAAGTGTATTCAGGATAGATCAACACTCTTCATCACTACTTTCATCTTTAGTTACTAGTTTTTAAATGTATACTTTCATGTTGATTAATATAATTCATGAAAAATACCATCACGGGGTATAAGATAGTCATTTTGATGCGTCTTGGATTACCAATATCATCTCCAAGATACATATCCAATACAAGTAACTATATTGGATGTAAATGCAATTTAACTCATAATTTATTAAACATATAACCACTCAAGAAAATTAAAGAACATACCTCACAAAAGGAACAAAAGAGTAAAAAAATACCATTATCATTTCATCTATTGTTGGCTAAATATTTAGATAAACTACTTCAATAACTCTTATTACTATATTGATGGATATGTATTTCCTATTCAGATTATAAGATTGTACCAATAAATAATCATTACATGTATTCACGAAGAAGATATCATTTCTAAATCAAGTATATAGTAGGAAAATTAACATTTCAATCATGTAAGGGGTATACAATTACTTAAGAAAGTGAAGAAACACCATTGACAATATTACATTGAAAATTTATTGAAACTGTTTCCCTGTAATAAACCATTTAGGGTCTTGATTTAAATTCAATTTTCCTAGTGAGGGAAGAGCCCAAATGGATGTCAAAAAATGAAATAATTTTATGAAGCAACCCCATAATAGAGTCCAACTATCCTAGCTCAAGGTTAAAATCAACACCAAAACAATGTTTTGAAAATAAAAATGCTTCAAACTATGACTCAACCACCCACTTGGATCACTAAGATCATCTTCATATGTGTAACCAATTATACTTTAGACATGCATCCATGCCAATATATATTCCAAGGATTTAACCACTCACTAATAAATCATATAAGTAATCACGTAGGTAGAGTTGACCTAGATTTTAGGGTATCCCTATTGATGTAAATACAAATTAATCAATAATTTTATATACCTAGGTAGATCCCAATACGATGTAGACACGAGATAAAGGGTCAATCATGATTATCCACATATTAGAGTATTAAAACAAAATCCTAATACAATAGACAAACATCAATATTTTCCACATTGATATCCCTAAAATAACTAGGGTTTAGTGATCAAATGTTGAGTTAGAGATAAACCCAAAAATGGAATACATGTTCATTTTTGATAAAAGAGACTTATTAAGTATTATATATTAGTAACATGCAATTTTGATTCATCCTATTATAAATCAAAATTAACATAACCATTAGAATCACAAATTAACATTTAGGAGAAACATATTTACAAAAATAGATTGAAACTCCAAGACTTGGATCTCTAAGAGATAATTTCCCAAGCCTAAAAATATTGATCAAATTCCGCTATAGTACACATATTACAATCATGACTAATTCCTCTACAAAAATTCATTCATAATGAATATCCAAAGCATATAAATTTCCAATATATCCATTTACATTCTAAATGTATTGTCCATCATACACGAATTTAATTCCAAGAGTAATTATCAATAATGGACATAGTCCATGCTCATTAGAGGAAAAATTAACTATGATAATGAATTAGTACCATCAATCACCTTCAATACTAGAAAAGAGGAAGAAAACATTGTTAAGATAATAAATGCTTTCAAGAGTAACAACATTTATTATTTGAATAAAATCATATAGAACCTTAATATAAAATCTAGGGATTCTAAGAAAAAATATTATCGATAAGTCCATTCAACATACTATAAGTTCCCAAAAAACTACTAATATAAAAAGAACATATTATCTAATACTAATATTAGTCAAAAGAAATGATAACCTTGATCCTTCATGTTCAAAAGTAAGAACTTTCAAGTAAATACATACATCAAAATTCATGCTTAACCCAAAATAATATTCATTCAATTCAACATAATTATTTCCAAATACAATAAATGAGAATTGGATTAGTTCTTTATTTCCAAGTGTTACCTTCATATTCACACTAATTTATTTAGAATAATAAAGCTTACAAGGTCTATATAGATAAAATGATAACAATATAAGTCACTCTTCAATATACATAATACCTATAAAGAGTTATAATATGGAAGAGTATAAAAAATGAATATAATTATGTCTATGTGTCTATAAATATCATTAACTACTAAAATGAATGGCATAAACTATCCTACAATTAAGTAGTATGCCAATTTGTCCTTACCTTCCCCCACCATTAATAATAATGAGAATGGTAAACTCGATAAGGGAAAGATCATACAAAGGGTAATCAATATCTCATCAAAACATAAAAACACTTGACACAAAGAAATAACCACATGTTCATCACAAAAATATCATACCAACACAAATATAGAGATCTCTAAACTCTATCATTTCCCTCTAGTACATTTTAATGGAAATAAAACTATTATCCAAAATGGATCAATAATTTACTTCTAAGGCAATCAACTAATTAAAATAAAACATGCATGAAGACAAAAAAACAGGTATCATGAAATATTCATAAACCACTTCTTAAAAACATCTTCCTTGGCTCCAAAAAATCATGATATACTTTATGAATTCAATGGAGAATATTTATGCCTAAGTGAACAAGAAAACATACACTCACAGATCACGGTTCCTCAAGTATGAAAATAATGGAGGTTTCATTGGAGACTTATCACTTGCATAAGAAGGTGGGAGAGATACCATGAAATTCCTCTCTCGTTTCCATTATCAAATGAGAAAATCTAGAATTCTCTTCTACATTGCACCTATAATTAGTAGAATGAAAAAACAAGAAGAAAACCGTTCTCACTTTCAAACCTTTTCTCAATTCCTTATAAATATTGCATACAAATTGATTTATCAATATTTGTGTGTTTTTTATTTTCTATTTCCTTCTCCTTTTATCTTTTTCTTTCTTTTCTTATTTATTGTATACTTGGAAAAATGCCACTATTCGTCTATCCAAAATATTTGAAACATTCCCAAACACCTCTGTATTTTTATCTCCTAATTTCTCCAAAAAAGGGAGAAACCTTAGTTGAATGTTCAAATCCCATCATATCATGGTCATAATCCCACCAACTACGCATATAGTGATTCCCTAAAAGCGATATATCAATGCCAACTAACCACCAAAATATGTGACTTGACTATATGTCAAACCTAAATGAAAACTTTCCAGCGATAACATTTATAACAAGTATTATATCCAAAGTTAATTGATTCCACCAACCCATGATCACAATAATTATATAACTTAATTATAAATAAACCCACTACCTTTGTTCCACTAAACTCATCACTAAAGTTCAGTGAAATCAATACTTAACCACCTTGTTATTGAAATATAATGAAACATATCTCAGAAATAGGAGGTTATAATAACATAATGTCTTATAGTGCCACATCAATGCTAAATATCAAATAAAGGTTTCAACACCTTGTTAAATGCTTTAATAGTTGGTTAGGCTCAATAACTAAAAACCATACTACAAAAATTAGATACATAGATCCTATACAAAAAAATTGAATAAATGAAAATACAAGTTCGATATCTATCACAATAAATAAAAACGAGAAAATAGAATAGATATAGAAATCTATACGAATGTGATCCTTATTTGCATACTTGTATGCTATTTAGGATGCCAAATTATAGAATTTCCTAGCCCTAGGATCTCATTTTCTTAGGTATAAGTAAAATAAAAATTTACCATCACTAGTTCAATACTAGCTAGGTTCCTTAATTATAACCCATCAAATACATGAAAACATATTAGGAAACACATGCGCACACACACGCGCACGCGCACACACACACACACACACACACACACACACACACACACACACACACACACACACACACACACGCGCGCGCGCGCGCGTGCGCGCACATACACACACACATACATGTACGCGCACACACACAAATGCAAACACATGCATATTTACACATACACACATGCGTGCACACACAGAAACACACACACATACACACATACACACACACACACACACACACACACACACACACAAACACACACACACACTCACTCACACACACACACACACACACACAAACACACACACACACACACACACACACACACACACACACACACACACACACACACACACACTCACACATACAAACACACATGCACAAAAACACACACACACACACACACACACACACACACACACACACACACACACACACACACACACACACACACACACACACACACACACGTGTGCACGTGCACCACATATATCATATCATAATATGAATGAATATAATCATGTTACCAATAAAATCCAACATAACCATACATATTATTTCCTAATCATTAATTTTGTGTGTTTTTGGAACTTATTATAGAATGGTTAATTTTTGGGATATGCCACTTGATAATCCTAGAAAGAAAGAGTGTAGAAATTAGATTTAAGGTATTGAGATATTTATATATAAATTAAAATCAAACAAGGAACTTAAATTTTTTTTTTTTTTTTTGGTTTTTTCAACTCTATTTAACATATTTTGAAAAACATACATGGATACGAGGATTCATTCTTCCATTATTTTCCTGAGTCTATCAAAAACTATGTGTGTTGTGATAAGAGTAAAATAATTCATTAAAATAATTTTCTACCTTATCACACACTATAATAGTTTTTAGCAATCATATCCTAATTAAGAATGGAGTTAATTTCTATAGGTTGAACTAGTAGATATAGAATTACAAGTTTTTAAGTTGGAGCAATAATGTTATACATGTAAATTTTAATTTCTCAAAGGTGACAGCTATATTGTTTGCATCAACAATTATAAATACTTTGTATTATGCTTCTTTAACTACAACTGCCAATTAACATAACATGCATCTTTTCCTATTATATCAGTAAAGAAAAAAACATTCTCTCCTAATAAACTATTACTTTATCCAACATATCTACATTAGTAATTAATGAAAAAGAAAAAAAATTACCTGAAAGGTGAATTACTTCGGCGTCATGTGTCTAAAGTTCAAGTGATTATAGAAACTCTATTGCAGATTTATCTTAGTAGATAAGTCATTTGTTTGTGGTAGTGTGATTTTCTTCTCCTCTTCTTTATTCTGAAAAATGAAAATTATTGTAGATTTTGATCATTGACATGTCGTCTCCTTGTAACCGTCAACCATCTCTAGAATTCCTCATACCCAACCTACATCAACATTGATAATTCTTTCTTCATAATGATGTTAAGTAGTTACATTTTTCTATGCAGTTGTGTTAGTATGAGATGGGGGGTCTAGATCCTAATGGCAGAAAAGTAAATTCCAATCTATTTTGTAGGAAAATAAGTCTAAAGAAACCATCAAATAAGAATCTCCTGTCACAAAATTTTCTACGAGAAATTCCCTCTCACAAGGAAATTATTTATATATTATCACTAGACAATTCTCTTAGAAAATTCTGAATCTCCTTATAACATTGTGTCCCTCGGAAAAGGTGCCAAAATGATGGGGTTCGTCAATCCTCATCATTAAATAATGTCAATCCATGGCTGGTGTCCATGACAATCTACAATAGGAGAGAGATATCCAGTAAATAGTCCCTTCTACTAAATCCAGACTTGTAAGAATTGAAACACACTTGTAGGAATTGAAACACACTTGCAAGAATTGAAAGGAACACTTGCATGAAATTAAATTTCAAAATTGTAGGAAATTAAATGTCACACTTATAGGAAAGGAAATTTTTGAATTGAAAAGAAATAATAAACACGTAAAACACCTGCATATTCACAAAAAACTGTACACAAAAGGAATAATTACATGGTACAAAGAAAAAGACAATAAAAATATAATTATAGAATGAAGAAACAAACATAAACACATAGATCCATATTCTCTAGATTGAGTGGCCAGCTCTTTCCTCAGAAGAGGATTTTAATCAAGACTTATTTACAAATTAGATGTACCATAACCTTAGAATGAATTAATTAGAATAATAGAGGTTACATTCCTTGGTGTGGGAGGTTGCATTTATAATTTCATGATTCCAACCAACTCCTTATTATAAGGCATACATCTTAACCAAATATTATCAACTAAGATTTCAATCTATCCATAAAGAATCAATCTCCATAAAATATAGATCTATATCTTATCTAACTCTAATTAACAATCTGACTCTCTTATTTTATTGTTGAGAATTAAAATGAATATTTATTCTTCCTTATTTTATAAATAATAAAACATTTATAGAAATATCTATTTTTAAATTGATTTTCAAAAGTAGATAAACAAACTTCTCAAACCACCCTTGGAGTTATGATCATCTTTGTAGCTCTAGTATTCATCTCCAAGTATTTAATATCCATATCTAGAGTTCAAATATGGAGCTCTAATGTTCAACTCTAGATCTAGTGAAGGAACCTCTAGAGTTAGTGAAGGAACCTCCAGAGCTAGTGAAGGAACCTCCAAATCCAGTGAAAGAACCTCTGGATCTAGTAAGGGAACCTCCGGAGCTATTGAGGAAACCTCTGTATCTAGTGAGGGAACCTCCAGAGCTATTGAAAGAACCTTTGAAGCTAATGAAGGAACTTCTAGAGCAAGTGAGGAAACCTCCAGAGCTAGTGAGGGAACCTTAGGAGCTAGTGCAGTGCTACAATAACAGTATTTGGAGCTGATATGAGAAATTTTGAATATCCTCCAAGGATGGTTTTAGCTGGTGCTTAGTGCTCAAAATCCCTTATTCGACAAATAAAGAAAATTATGGACTGCATATGTAAAAATTGACATATTTTATCCAATAATCATTAGAAATAGATGAAAAAATATAACAATGAATTCTAAATAAATAACCATGATATATACTCTCTATTTTATCCTAAATAAACCATAATTTCAGAAATTATAGTTAGATACACTTTCTGTAATTTATGCAAGGAAAAAGAATGTCAAATATTGTATAAAATGGGCCATTTTTGGGCTCATTAGTGACATAAGTGAGAGGCATAACCTTAACCCATATAGTGAAGTAATTAGTGGTTGTGATGATGAATTTATGTCGATTAGATGATGTAGGTTTGAAAATCCCAATAATATCAAGGCCCCATTAAGAGCAATGCCAAGGTGTTGTGATTGGTTGTAATAATTGAGAAGGTACGTGAATGATATCACTATGTTTCTGACAAGTGAGACACATTGTGACAAAGTGACATGAATCATTTTCCATGGTGGTCTAACAGTAACCGACGCATAATATTTTCTTATCTAGGACCATTCTATTTGTGTGTGCACCGCAAATGCCTATGTGCACTTTAGTAAGGTAAAATATGCCTCTTATTGATTGAGACATCTAATTAAAGTACCATCATAACCTCTTTGATATAAGGTGTTAGCTAGGATAGTATAGTGAGAGGCACATTGTGATAATGCATGTTTTATATGGGAGTTTGTATTTAGGGGGGATATTTTTTCATGAGTGAATGTATAGATATCATGGTACCAAGGGCTATCAGGAAAAACTGTTTCACATACCATGGTAGTATCAAGAAATTCATAAGTAGGATCCATAATATGTTTTATAATGAAGTGGGACCGTGTTTGATTTGTTTCGATCTCAAGAAGGGATCCTATAGTTTCCATAGCATATGTAGGTTTGTTTTGAGCTCTAGGTACTTGTTCAAAATTCGTCATCTAAAATTATCCTTTAAGGTTGTCAACCATTTTCTTATAGGGTATTTATTTTTCATATTTTACTTGATACTCATACCGAACTTGTTTGATGATTAATTACAAGTCACCAATGAATACTAGCTCTTTGATATTCCATTGAATGACTACCTTTAATCTAGTTATAAGGGATTTGTACTTCACAGTATTTTTAGTGCAAGTAAAACCCAAGTGAAAGGCCTTATGAATTATATCTACATCCAGAGTGATTGACATTATTCCAAATCTTTAACCACAAAATTTGCAAGAGCCATCAAAGTAGAGCATCCATAAAGGATTAGTGTCAAGAAATATGATAGGATATTCAGAAAATAAAAATTTAAAGGTTTTGTTCTAGGGAGAGGTGATGCAGAAAAGTGATATGCAAGGGATTGTCCCTTAATAGAATTTTGATTAACAAACTCAATGTTGAATTCACTAAGGAGATCAATCCAACTAGACATACGTCCTATGAGAACTGGATTGGAAAGCATATGTTTGAGAGGATTTATTTTTGTTATGATTTTGGTGGAACAATTTAAAAAATAGTGGCATAACTTATGCAAAGAAAATACCATGGCCAAACATACTTTCTCGATATGTGAATATTTGTGCTCATAATCAATTAAATTTCTTTTGAGATAATATATTGTTTGTTCATGTCCTTGATAATTATGTTGTGTGAGAAATGCTCCTATAGAATAGTCTATGGAGGATGTCTATAGAAGTATTGACATGCATGGAATAGGTGAAATGAGCACCGAAGGACTAGCTAGATATGTTTTTAGCTTATCAAAGGACTTTGGGAAATCTTGATCCCATCAAAATTGAACATCCTTTTTAAGTAGTTGGTTGAAGTGATGGCACTAGTTTGCTAGTTGTGATATATACCATCGTATGGATTGGATTTTTCCTTAGAGATTCCTTAGTTGTCTTAGATTTTTGGGAGGAGGAATTTCAATTATATCATGGATCTTTATGATATCCACTTCTACACCTTGTTGCGAGAAACTAAACCCTGGTAATTTACCTGATGTAACGTTGAAGAAACATTTTTTTGGATTTAGTCTAACTTTGTATAAATGTAATCTTTCAAAAATATGGAAAAGGACTTGTGGATGTTGCAATATAGTTTTTTATTTTCCTAGGATGTCATCAACATAATATTCCATTATTGTATGTAACATGTAGTGAAATATTATCGTCATTTCTCGTTGATAAGAAACACTTGCATTTTTAGGCCAAAAGGAAGGACCTTATAATATCAATTTTCCCATGGTGTGGTAAACATTGTCTTGTATCGATATTCTTCTATGATTTGTATTTGATTATAGCCAGAAAAACCATCCATGAGAGACACAATTTTATGACATGTCATTGAGTCAACAAACATATCAATGTTAGGTAATAGAAATTCATCTTTTGGACATGCTTTGTTGATGTCATGAAATTTAATGAAAATTTGAATCCCAGGAGTCTTTTTAGTGAATAGAAAAATGTTGCATATCTATTATAAACAGTTGGTGGGTTTAATAAAACCTACATCTAGGAGTTTTTGTAATTCCTCTGTGACTAGTAATGCAATTTTGGGATGCATTTTCTAAAATTTTGTTTTATTGGCTTAGTGTCAGGGTGAACCATGAGACAGTGTATAAATAAAGTGGGATCCAATACAAACATATCCTTATATGTCCATATAAATACATCTTGAAATTATGTAAGAAGTGTGGTAAACACTTCAATTTATTGTGGAATTAGACTAGCTCCAAGTTGTAAGATCTTAGGGTGTTTTTTTGTTCCAATATTGACATCCATGGTTTCTTTTAGCAACATTTTGGATGTATTATTTTCTGTAAAGAATGCTAGAGGTTAATGTAGATTGTCTGTTTGATATTCCTCTTTGTGAGGGGAGGGGTCTTGTGGAGTTTTAATTTTTTTCTTTTGTCTCTCCAATAATGTCTTAGTGAGGTTTTTACTATGGGGATATTTTACCTATTTTTTACTTTTTGAGTTTTGGTTTTTGGTGGATTATGGTTTTGAAGATATTTTCCAAAGTAGGTTGTAGCATAAAAATTGATATTGAATCCCTTATTTTATTTGGAAGGGGGCATATGATATCAATTTCCAAGAAATTATTCAATGGCCTCATAATTTTGGAAGAGGTGTATGGAAACATGATTTAGGTGATTGTGAATGACGAGGGAAGGACATAAAATCTCAATGGTTTGAATGGAAAGTTGATAAAAAAAGATCACGTCAGCAAGATCCTCAAAAATATTTTGTATGGCACTTGTTTCACTATTAGATTCAATGTATTCACTATTGGTTTCTATACTAGAAGACACTTCACATGCATAAACATAAAGATTGTAACTCAAACTATATGATTTTATCTTTTCTACTGAGGTAATGGGATATAGATGACCTAGTTCATTGTTTCCAAGACATTTTCCCTTCCTTTGCATGTTTTTCATGATTTTATTCCCTATTATGTTTTTAGGTGATTGATAATAGTCAACAAACTGATCATATTACAAAAAATATCTCTCAGTATCTTGGATTTTCTCATCTTATAAGTATCCAAATCATGGAAATATGTTTTTTTTCCTAGTTTGTAGATAGGAGTGATGTGTACATGTAAAGTATTCTCTTTTCCATAGGCATGTGGTGATAGATGTAAGTTCCTAATATGAAAGGAACTTTGACCCATTTGAAAAAGATATTCACCACATCCTTTGTTAATGATTTTAAATATGTATGTTCACATAGATGAACTAGTAGGCATACTAGATGATGTAGAAGGTGGATTGATGAGATATAGAAGGAGGATTACTAGTTTTACTATCAATATTCTTGACGATAGTATTTGGAAGAATTTTTTGAGTGTGTATTAAGATCAATTCGTGTGGTTTCTGAAAATGGTATGATGCGAGGGGGAGCATAATTTTTTGCAGATGGAAAATAGTGGGCTTGTTGATACCTCCCTTCAAGAATTCAACAATACTCAAAGGGATTAGTATTGGTACAGAATGTGATTTCTTTACCTTGATAGGGAAATTTTATGCATTGATGAAATGTGGATGGGATGGCCTGCATGACATGGATCCATGGGTGCCCAAGGAGAATATTATAAGTAACCTCCAAGTCCACAATGTGGCCCAAGGTGTCCAAGGGGATTGGTCCAACCATGAGTGAAAGCATGACTATTCCTACAGATTGTCTCTCATTTTTATCATACCCGTGAGTGGTTATGATATAAGCAGTAAGTATCTCTTCCGTATAACCAAAACACCGTAATAGTTTCATGGAACAAATTTTTAGCATGGATCCATTATTTATAAGCACTCTTTTGATGTTATGATGAGTAATGAATGTTTTGAAATATAAGGAACTATTATTTAGAATTTTTGGGTTTAAAAGGTCATGAGGACGAAATGATAAGATATGGTTATTGGAAAAAAGATTTTTGATCAAGGCTTAAAATTTTTGGGTGTTGATGTCCTTAGGAACACGTGCATCATGTAATGCATGAGTAAGGATGTATTAAATAATAGGTGATGTTTTAAGTAACTCCATAAGGGATATTTGCGCATATGAATTCTCTAATTATTTGATAATATCATAGGAATCTAAGGAATATTTAGCATTGGATGTCGTTTTTGGATTTGAATTAAAATGAGGATTGGATGTTTGAAGTAATATATATGTCGAAGGTTGTTTGGTGGTGGGAACCCAAACCTCCTTTTGTCTTATGGTTATTAGACAGTCAAGATTTTTTATTTTGATAGTACCAAAAATGTTGGGGTTTTATCAACGAATGATATGATTCCATCTTATTCAACATTGTTAGATGTTTGGAACTTATCTTTTTGAGCTATTTTAGCTTCGTTGTGTTTGTGGAAAGGGTATCTGAAAATGTTTAATTTTTCATTGGGAGTTTTGTTGTTGGATGTAGTTTTAACTTCCATGTTTCTGTGATCAATTAAGTCTTAATTCTAGCGGTGGAGTTGCATACAATGATCTATATGATGTTCATTGAGATGAC
Source organism: Taxus chinensis (assembly GCA_019776745.2). Lineage (NCBI taxonomy): Eukaryota > Viridiplantae > Streptophyta > Pinopsida > Cupressales > Taxaceae > Taxus > Taxus chinensis. The sequence goes on from CM034154.1 coordinate 417,290,529, forward strand.
AGTACATGTAATATTCATTTTATTTGTACCATGTTGGTTTTGGTTTCCCTTTTTTTGAAGGGTTTTTACAATTGGATAGGTGATCATATACAAACTTACTAGGTGATGGAATATGAGAGAAATACTTTATCCAAGTGGAGTGAATTGTCTGTCTAAATTCCCAAGGAGTATTTTATTTACTAAGAATGATGATTGGTTGTTTAGTTGATTTATTTAATTTGGATTGGTTGTTTTAAATGTTTTGAATGTAGCAAGAATTAGTGACTCCATCGTTCACAACATTTCAATTTCGATTGAAGAATATTGGCTTGTATTGATTTTGATTGGTGTCTTTGTGAGGTTGATCCTCAGAAGGAGTCTTGATTACACTCTTAAAAATGAGGGATTTCTCAAATTTTGTCCCCTTTTCGATTACTTCCTCAAATTCAGTTAAGAAATGAATTTTCATTTGGAATGATAGTTTAGGATTGAGATTAGGTATAAAGATGCTAACCATTTGTTTCTCAAGAATTAAACAAAGGAATCGGCTTACGATCCATTGCCATCTTGTAAGAAATGGTGCAAATGTGTCATTGCTTATTTGATTTATATTTCAAAGATCCATCATGGTGACATCAAATTCTAAGTTAAAGGAAAAGGGTTTTAAATTTTTTTCTGATAAGTCAACGAAAGTGGTAATGGATCCTTTTGGAAGGTGTAGGAATCAATCTAAAGATTTTCCTCCTAAAATTTTTGGGAAAATATGCAAAAAGTATATTTCCTTATATACTACTTCTTGGCATTACATGAAGAACTCTTTAACATGTTTTCTTGGGTTGTGTTTTCCTTTGTATTTTTCAAATTTAGGAGTTTCAAATGATGGAGGAAATGGTATTTGTAACATGGTATTATCAAATTCATAATGAAAAATATCCTCAAAGTTAAATTATTTTGTATGTTTTTGTAACTATATGATTGTTTCTTTCATGTTCTTCCATTCTTGTGTGAATGGAGAGTTTTTTGAGTGGTATCTATGATATCATTGATTTTGTGATTAGGTTGCTCTTTCTCTTCATTGTGATATTTTTGGAAACCTTAGAATCCATGTGAGCGAGTTGTGTCATTTCATGAATTTTTAATAACAAGGTTTCGTTGGATGTTTTTGTTGAATCGTTGGATGTGTGATTTTGTTTACTTGATTCGGGATTTTCTAAAAGGTGACTCAAGTTATCTTCACTGAAATTAGAAGGTATCTTCACCCCCATTTCTAGGATGGAAAGAAGGTATTATTTTTATTTTATTTTAATAGTTTATCTACTTTTTATTGTTCTTCGTCATTGAATTTTGGTTGTATTACCTCGTTTTCTTCATACGAACTATCATTTCTAAGAGGATTGAATCTATCAAGGTTATCATAAATATTGTAACTCTTATTATTAGTAACCATCATGTTTATAATAGGTAAAAACCTAGGTAATCTTAGAATTTGGATAAGTGGTTAATTATATGGGATATGATTGGATTTGTTTGTTTACTTGGTGTTGACTCGTAAATGATTTTTAAGGAATCAAGCTCTAGTTTGATAAAAAAAATGGTGTGTATCCAAAGGATAAAATATAGTTTTGGATGAGGTAGATTGGATTGTTGACTTTGATTGGATTTGATTTGATTTAGATAGTGTTTGTGGAACACAAGTTCCAATCTACAATATTTTATTCAATAACAACAAGAAGGTATACAAATAAAAAGTAATGTTCCTCGCCGATGGGGTCTGGGTGGAGTGGTTAAGAAATATGGTTGTATTTGGCTCCACCTAGGTTCAAATACCACTTAGGCACTATCCCAGTTTGGGGTGGTAATGTCTGAGGTGGCACGACTGGTAGGAAAATTTAATAGAGGCGGATTTTGGTTCAAAAATTCCTGCACTAGAAGTGTGTTCAAGTGTGGTGGTTCTAGTTCGCTAATTGTTGAGCTTAAATGCTATATATTGGATGAATGTACTCTGGTTCATAGCTCCGGTTAAGAGAATTTATCTATCTAAAAAAACAAGTAATGTTCTTATATGTTTTGGCTTAAGAGGTAAAATATTTTTGGGAAGTGTAATGTTTAATGAAACAAACATAATGCTATGGAATAATGGATGCAAGACTCTTATCACTTCAAATAGATGTGTATTTCGATATATCCTAGCCCCAATATACCAAATATGCCACGTGCACATAAGTGGTATGGGGAACCCTTGGAATACTAAAAGAGACTCACCTAATCAATAATGGCCCTCTTAGAGAAGTGAATCACCATTCAAATGATGGGTTTTATTAAATAAGTGGTAGGGTAATGAAGGAATGAATGTGTGTATAGTGTCGTTATTTCTCCTTGAAGAATTTACAGGGATAATTCCATATACATTGTTGTTACAACTATTTTAGGCATATACTCACAGTAACCTATCATGAAAACTTTACTTGTAAGTGGGGGACAAAAGTGAGGAAAGTGTCAAACATTGTTTTGAGATTAAGTCTCAAGTGTAATGCAATGTATAATGATTCGTGCACGGTGGTGAAATATATGTCACCATTGTAGCTAAGTGGTGATGAAATCCAAGTCGTTGCATGTAAATATAATTATGAATGGTTACATACAAATTATTTACAAATTTGATGAAAAAGAATGTGAAAATGAAAAGCAAAGGAAAAGCTATACCTGATTTTTTATAAAAAAAATTCAGCTTTCTTTGATAAAGGAAAAATACGTGCAAAAAATTTAGTACTTTTTTCTTGATTTCTACTTCTCTTTTTATAAGTTCTAAAGATATTGTAAAACTAAGTTAGCCAAATACAAGAAAAACAACTTCAACTTTTTTTGATTCTCAAGTTCACCCAAAGGGTGTGAGAGAAGAGCATAGGCAATGTGGTTGTGAAAAGATAAAAAAATTAGTAATAAGATGAATTAGATTAAAATATAAAAATGAAATAAATTAATGATGAAATAAATGACAGTTACTTTTGATTCTCAAGATCACCCTAAGGGTAGGAGAGAAAAGCATACACTATGTTGATTGTAAAATTAAAAGGTTAGAAATGAAAGAAAATAAGGGAAATAATTGTAATTTAGGTAGAAAAAATGATCACAAGATGTGTTAGATTATATTTTTATGTGAACTAATATGAAAAATAGTGTCAAAATGTAAAGGAAATAATAGGGAAGTAAATACAAACATCTTGGAAATTTATAAAAAAATAAGAACATTTACACAGAATGTTACCACAGAGACTAGCATGCTGACAAAAAAATGGAATGGAAACATAGACTATGTAAATGCACTTTAAATCATACACCAATGAATTTTGAATGCACACTAGTGTAGAGAATAGAATTCTAGTGCAAGAAATATCACACTAGTGCATGTTACACTAACACCAGGACTTTCACGCACTAGCATAAGAATAACACATTAGTACAGGGAATAACACACTAGCATAGGGAATAAAACACTAGCATAAGGAATAACACACTAACATATGGAATAACACACTAGTGTAGGGACTAGCAAAATAACACAAGGAATAACATAATAGCATAGGGACTGAAATAAAAATGAAGCATTGTTGACAATATCACAGACTTGCAAAAAAATTAGAAAAATAAAGTACATGTAAACACTATTTTTTCACCCCTAGGTGACCTGATGCACATTAATCAAATCATTATTAACACTATTATCCCTATCCTAAGTACATTATAATTCACCATTTTGAACCCTCACTTATTATCATAAAACCTCCCATACCCTCACCTAACCACTTAAAACCAACCTAGCCTAATTTATCCTACCCATCTTAACCCCTTAGACTGTTCCTACATGGATTCCTAACCTCCTAATAATTATTAAAAAATATTAATCCTCAGATGGCAAGTGGCTTCAACCATTTTCCATCTTTCTTTTGTTAGTTTTTTACATCTTCAGAAAAATCGATGACAATATGTGATCATCGACGATCATTACAGACGCCGTTGATTCTACTTAAATCACCCTCTTTCCCATTTTCTCAATTACACACATATAGCTTATTCAGAGATTGTATTTGGGAAAGAATTTTTGCACCTTCGTATGACATCACTACGTTTGGAAACATCAACACCCTACTGCCAATACTTAAGGAAACCTTGACAAGTCATTGATCACCATTTTCGAGCTCTGTCATCCTTAGAACATTCAACATGGTTAGTACATCTTCACTTAGAATTTTAAATCATATTTTGTATTAATTATGAGCTATAGTCAATTGTCTACATTGTAATTTATATAAATTTCATGATTAGTCCCTTTTTTAAATATTTAGACAAGTTTTAGAACATCTAAAATTTCAGCAGTGATCGTTGACGTTTCCCGATCACCCTCGATCGATCCCTTAACCCCTTTTCCCTTCATTAGTCCTTCAAATGCTCTTGAAAATATCTTTTATGAACTTCACATGTTTTTAGAGTCATTCTAATTTATATTAGCACTACCAATCTTCATTTTGCATTAGTTACAATATGTTTATCTTTTTTTTATCAAAGTAAACATTTCATCCCTGATCATCGTCGATCCCTATCTTTTTTAGTCCTTTTTAGCAATTATCATATTTTCAACAATCTATTTTGATCTAATATGATGTCTGGTAAAATGTACTCCTTATAGATGAATGTTCTAGGTCCTTCACACCCCATCACAAGCATATATGATCTCTTGATTGTCTAAAATCCTTTCGTTTGGGATAAGTTTGACATATCACATGAACTTAGCTTTTTCACCATCACACTCACACCAGAAATCAAATACATTGAATATCAACTCAAAGTGATGAATGAAATACAATATGCATTAGAACAATATTGGCTCAACTATTTCTTGGACTTCGAGCTCACCACAACCCTAGCCTGGGCCATCTATAATACAGAGCAAGATCTATCCATCCCTCTTGAGTTTTAAATCATTGTATTTTATTTTATCATATTATAGCACTTGATTGTATAACATGAGTTGATACCCTTCAAGGAATCCCTTTGGATTCCTAGGATCGACCTCTAGCCGAGAAAATCGTTACATCTTTATCTAATACTCGCCTTATCTAGTTGTCCCTGTATATAGGTTTTCTCACATGGTAAAAGGAGGATCCTATTACATTTTTTATGTACCCCACACATCCCTACATTGCATTTTTTGGAATAGATATCAGTAAACCTTGTTTTATTAGAGATTTATTTATTTTAGCATTATAGAAATTGATTGAAAATCACCATAAATATCCTAGCATGCCCGATGGGACCTTTAGTCCATTTCTGATTTAAATTCCATATCTTTCCTTTATTTTCTTTTCATATTATCTAACCTTTCAGCTTGGAGTGTTTCGTTGTTTCTATTTCAAAAACACATTTAAAAATTAAAATAGCTAAAAATAAAAAAGGAATAGTGATCACAGGTATGTCTTTTCCCTTATTTTTTTCCTTTTAGTACTGCATCTTGTGTGATTTTTTTCTCATCGAACTAAACATTTCCTTTTGAAACTTAATAAAAAACCTTCTCATTTAGTCTAATTAGGGGTTAAAAGAATCACATTCAAGAAAATCCCTTTTCACATAACCAAACCACATATCATATCAAATTTTCATTTAAAAAATACTTCCCAGGTGGACCTACTTAGATTTCATCACCAATAGCAGAAGTTGACTCGGTGCTATGGCTGAGTATAAATAATTTGTTGGGCGATATATTAGCTAAGCACTTGACACTCTTATTGTTTGAGGATTGTGAAGTGAGGGGGTAGGCACCATTATCATGCCTTGTAATGACACCAACACAAATATGATCCTCACATACCTTTTGGTCTATTGAGGAATCTAAACTTAAACTAACTCGAAACTAGCCTTAGACAACCTTTTCTCAGTATCCTTCTAGCCATTTTTTTCATTTCACATTTTTCTTCAATTAATCAAGATAATTAATTTTTTTTATGACTTGTTTGCAGTTGTTTTAAACAACCTTTTTTTCTTTCTCTTCATTGATTTTTTTCATAGTTCAGGGTGTTAACCAAACAATAATCCCATCTACAAAATAATGATAATATGACAAGTCATCTTCTACAATCCCTGGATAATATTGAATCTCACCTTCAAGACATCCTAGATGTAATTGATCAACTATGATCACCTCTAGTGATAGACCAAGAATCCCCACATTTTCCTAGTACCCAGTCAGCCATATCACAAATCAAGGATCCACCTAAGCCCTGGTCTTCAATAGTGGTGATCTACTCTTTATAAAAATTATGGATTCTAACCTGGTGGCTGTGAATGCATATCTTTCTTCTCAAAGAGTCTTCCTCCAACAATGAGAATCTACACAGTGACATCCTATTACTATTGTCACTTTAAATCCTTCCTAACTCATAAAACCTAATCATGAGCATGTCATCCAAAAAAATTATCCCTATTCCACTCCTGGTAGATCAGAGACATAAATCCCCTCTTCATAAATCCATGTCATTAGTTTTAACCTTAAAACTATCTCATCACAAGACACATCCAACTAACCAATATCTCTGTCTTTGGCTCCCTCATCAAGTTTAAATTCATCATAAACCAAAAATAACACATTTCCTTATATATCCAATCCCATAACCTCCAACATTTATCCTACACCTCATGTAAGCTTGGTTTTCATTCCTCTTATCGCATCTCAACCCATCCTTTCAAGGAAACCATGTCCTCAATCCAAAATATATTCATGTATATCCCCACATCTATACCCCTCATTAATACAAGTTATATTGCTAATACTCATCCCTCTTCACAACAGGCATCTACTGCTCCTATCTCACAATACAACAATATCTTTTCTCACTATGTATCACAGCCATCCCAACCTCTTATCAACACTTTCATTCCTTCTCAGTACATAACACAATCATCTCAAAATCTTATATACACTTCTATTCCTACCCCTTATCAGTACATTCAACCCTAAAAAATCTAAGCCTCTTAATATAAATCTAAGCCTCTTAATATCCCCTCAACATCCCCACAACATTCCCACAAGTAATTCTCTTCATCATAATGTTTCATAACCATATCAGCTATACCAAAAATCCAACTAACATATCTATAATTAACCTTGATCATCATCATCAAACTTACAATAACAACCTCAAAATGAACCCTCGCAAACACTTATGAATAGGATTTCAAGTCTTGAAGTTGCTACCATGGGTCCTAAAATAACCCTCTCTTACGAATGTATTTGTAACGAGCCCATAAACCCATCAGTACCTTTTAAATCCTATTTCCCACACTTGGAACTCCCAAAATTCATCAAATTATATAGTAAGGAAGACCCTCAACAAAACATTAGGGATTTTATTCATACATGTTATCTCATCCCACATGACCAAGACCTTATGTTCAGGACATTTCCCATGTCCTTAAAAAGACCTGCCTTTGGTTGGTATACGATTATCACAATATTCACTCTTATTTTTTACACAACTCGCTTAGTTGTTCTTAGAACATTTATCCATCAATATCACTAGTAAGATTTATATTACATATCTATATGATTTTAAACAGTTCAAAGATGATTCTATTGCATAATTCATCTCCAAGTGGTAGGGGATCATCAATAAACTAGCCTTCTGCCTCCCATATACTAATTTGATCAAGTTATTCTCTTGGTCCTATGATAAGAATATTTTGTTAACCATTCAAATCCAATCCTTTTAGACATTTGATGAAGCCTTTACCATGGCCCAAAAACTAGAACTTTTCACCCTTGAAGACGGTAAAAATAAACTTGAATCAAGGAAACCCAAACATGAGTCCTCGTTTAAACCCTCTTCTAGAAATGATAAATCCAAAGGTTCAGTAAACATGGTCATTGTAAAAACCATGTCCAAAGGTCGTTCTAACTCTGAATGGACTCAACCTTAACGTAACTATACACCCATTGGGGAGTATCATTTTACAGTCTTTGATAAACTCATAGACGCATGCATTATTAAAATTCATCTTATCCGTCCTATTGACACATACATTTGTAAACCCTCATGGTATCAAGACAATGACTATTGTAATTAAAATCAATTCTGAGGCCACATTATTGAAAAGTTTTGCTCATTTAGAAATGTCATCCAAGAACTTATTGACTGAGGTGAGTTGTAGCTTGAAAATCCGAATGTGCCTCCAAATGAAAACTTGGATGTCTTCAAACAACCTTTCCCAAATCATTACCCATCTTCTAGTCAACCATAATCCAACTCTGTCAATTCTCATCATATCATCAATACCATTAAATAACTCTCACTTGCATCTTCAACACCTATTTTCCTCTACTATAGAAGTACCAGCCAAATCACCTGAATCAATTAGTATTATCATGATACATCCTACATATGCCATATCCTCTTCAAACCTACCTGTTGCCTCTTGTAAATTACTAAAAAATAAACCCATCATTGAAATCACAAAAATCTCTTTTGAACATTACGTATCAAAATAAATCCAGAATCTTAAAACACAATCCACAACCCATTCATCCAGAAAGATAGAAATTGTTCCTCAAAATTGTCAAATGATGTTATCAAAACATAAATATCCCCTACTTTCTATCTCAGGGCCTTACCCATTCTCTAAATTCATAGGCACCCTTACATAATCTAATGGCGTCCATCGATCGACACCTAAACGTGTCACACAGAACATGACCTCATAAAATATAATTCCCAAAATGTCAAATGATGCACATATCCCTTCATCATCATTATAATTGACAACTACATCAGGTTACTATGTTAAAATCCTCAAAAATATAATTCAATCATGTTATGATCCTCATGTGAGGATTTCACTAATGCCTCGAGGTTTTGGTGTAATGGTTTGTTACATTTGGTATCAGAGCAACCACCTAGGTTCAAGTCCTAGGGCACAGGTGGCTACGCCGACATTACATTACTTTCCTAGGGCTCATATAGGGTAGGGCATGGTCCCAATATACATGCACAAATCCAGCCTGGGGTTTGGGTTATGAAAGCGTGGTGGGATGTTATGATCCTCATGTGAGGATTTCACTAATGCCTCGAGGTTTTGGTGTAATTGTTCATTACATATGATCCTCATGTGTGGATTTCATTAACACCTTGAGGTTTTTGTGTAACAGTTCATTACATTTGGTATCAAGTGAGCACCCAGGATTGAGTCCCATCACAGGTAGATATGCCGACATTGCATTGTTCTCCCAAGGCTCATATAAGGCAGGGTATGGTCCCGCTAAATGGGCATAAATCTAGTCCAAGGTCTAGGCTACGAAATCGTGGTGGGATGTTATGATCCTCATGTGAGGATTTCACTAAGGCCTTGAGGTTTTGGTGTAACAGTTCTTTACAAATCATCCATCATAACATTACCTCCTATTAAGTCATCTGACTCTTAAGGGTGAAAACCCTCTTGGTACAAATTTGAAGCATTCTATGCATATGATTGAACACTAGGACATTCCAATGAGGAATATAAAGACATCCATGATATGATTCAAAGTATTGTTATTAAAGGGATTCTTCCTATATATTTAAAACATCCAAATCAAATCAAATTAACTCGTTTGATCTCTAAAGACACCCCTTTTGAATAATCATCCAAAACTACATCTATATCCAATAAGAGCAAGGCTTCCTCCAGTAAAAATCCACTCCATCATATTAATGTTATTTGTATAACTACAAGAGCACGTGTGTAAGACCACAAGACCTCAGATCAAAACAAACCCAAAGTATCTATCTGTCTTTCTCCTGAATCACCTAATCCATCATCTTCTAAGGCTAATATGTCCATCCTTTCCGCTCCACACATTCAATTTACCACGTCAATATAAAAAAACATCATTAAAAAAATACATCAAGCTTCTGTGAAAATTTACCTCTACGATCTTGTTTAAAATTCTCCACAACACTGAAAAGCAATGATTGAGGTTATCTAGTCCATGTCAGTACCATCAGACAATCCTTAACCATTCTCTAACATTGTCGGCACCCTTAAAATGTATGCTGCTATGACCTTCAACAATTTATGAATCCAATCCTTATAACCTGAAGAGCATGACCTTCCTCTATTCATCACCATTCAAATCGATGATATGCTCATTAAAATTTTTATGATTAACAACAATGCTAGAGTTAACATCATATCTTCTCATGCCTTCAAACTTATTCAATTAATTGACATTATCATCTCCCTGTAACCTACTGTGTTGTGTGCCTTTAACAAAACCATTTACCCTACATTAGGCATGATCATTTTACCCATAAAATTAGGTATTAAAATCCTTCATGTGGTCATCTATCTCGTATAACGAGAGTTTCAATACAACATACTGCTAGGCCAACCCTGGATACGTGATATGCACTATAACCCTTCAACATTGCATTGTTGTCTAAAGTATGAACATGAAGGAAAAACCTTTACTATTCCCGCCAACCTGAATCCTTTTAAAGCATGTCACATGACATACTGACCTAATGATGTGCTCATTCCTAAGAGAAACTAGGGATCCTATGATGAAGTTTCTACCAGATATTCCATCCCCTCATCTAAATTACTAGTTGATAACTCCTTTAAAGATGTCATGCAACGTCTCTCGTTAGGTAAGTACCACCTTTTATCCCTTAACTCACTCCCTGCACTAAAAACATATGGAAGACCTGTCAAGCAACCCATGTATGAACCTAAAATTGGATATATCATCTCATTTGGCCCTCCCCATCTTAAAACTAGTCTCATATATGGAGGATTGATCATATTTCCCCACACCACATTAATCAACATGACGCTAAGAATTTTATATCTGATTTCTCATTTTAATCAATACGATCACCTTAGGACCGCTCACTTATCAAACTACTAAAGGCACTAAGACCCTTCCACTTGTATTACTAGAAATAGTAGAAGAATACTTCCCTACCATTGACATTATTCAATGCCACCATGACAAATCCATTCTATCCTATATGGGGGCAGAGGACCATTACCTTCAAAAGACTCTACCACATGACACACTGAAACTTCTTAACGAATCCAATATCGACGTTAATATAGGTAATTCATAAGACCATCATATAGTCAAGGTTGGCCAATCTTTAAATTCATAAGAATTAAGGAAATTCACCACCTTCTTTTCCAAGCACACTCAAGAATTTGCATGGTCATATAGTGAAATACTACGTATTGACCCTAACATGATTATCCAAAAAATCATCATAATCCATAATTCCAAACTGATCAAACAAAAACTACATAGGATGCACCCTCGCGTATCCCTCCTCATCAAAGAAGAGTTACAACAACTTGTCTCTGATAATTTCATACTACCCATTGACTATCTACAATGGGTTTCTAATATTGTACTCGTAACCAAAGTCTTCAGAAATTTATGCATCTACAAAGACTTATGAGACCTAAATATTTCCTATCCTAAAGATGACTTCCTCTTCCTAACATTGATTAGCTTGTCGACCTCATGATAGGCCATGAAATGGTATCTCCCATGGATGTTTTTTTGGATACAAGAAAATCCTTATCATGACTGATGACCAACATAATAATTCTTTCATTACCACTTGGGCTACCTTTTGTTATCGCATCATGCCCTTCAGACTCAAGAATGCGGGGGCCACTTATCAACCTGCTATGACTTATATCTTCCATGATCTCATCCAAAAAACCATAGAAGACTACATTGAATACCTCTTAAGTAAATATAAGCACCAAAGATACCATATTGTTGTCGTTGACATCATCTTTACCTGTCTTATTCAATATTTCCTCTGCCTTAACCTTACAAAGTGTGTATTTGGTGTTATCACCAGGAAAATTTTAAGGTTTATCATTTCCATAAGTGGTATTGAAATTAACCCTGCTAGAATCAAATCCACCATTAATATGCATCCTCCTTCTAGTATAAAAAACTTCGTAGTCTCTAATATAGGCTCTAATAAGTCCGCCACTTTATTTCTCAACTTTCAGATCACTTTCAACCTTTTCATCATCTCCTCTAAAAGGATGACCACTTCAAATGGGATCACAACTATCAAAAGGCATTCGACGACCTAAAAAATATATTCTATCACCCTCCATGCTCACACCTCCACATGAAAGGTAGCCATTTTATCTATAAATATCTACCACTGACTATGCCCTAGGTACTATGCTATCACATCAAGATGAGCAAGCCTTTTATTATGTAAGCCATAGTTTTCATGATTAGGAAACTCATTACAATGAAGAAGAGAAGTTATGTTATTCCTTGTACTTCCTGAATTCCAATTTTTTTCATTATCTTTTTAATCATAAGAATTATATTATCACCAATTTTAATTCTCTCAAAACTATGCATTCAAAAACACACTACAGTAATCGTATCACTCGATGGATCATGCTTGTGACTGAATTTGACCTAGAATTCATGTAATATAAATCTATAAAAGGGAAATCCATGACTGAAAAGCTCATATAAGCTCCCCTTCCTAGTAATTAACTACCTCAAGAATAATTCCCTGAATAACCCATCAACACCATCTATTAAGAACACACTCCCCTCAAAATGACACTCTTCTTTGATGGTTCTAAGTGTTTGTAGGGGGAGGTGCTGATATCATCATCATACCTCCTTGGGAGACTCCTATCCCTCTTTCCTTCAAATTAAACTTCTAATTCACTAATAACATGGCCAAGTATGAAGCTCTTATCATGGGTCTCCAAACCACAATCATGCTTGGTGTTAAAATCCTTGAAACCTATGGAGACTCATATCTTATCATCAATCAAATCAAAGGAATTTATCAATGTAAGAATGAAATTTTTAAAAAAATATTAAAAGAATTCCTCTTAGAAGCCTTTGATCAATGCATAATCCAAACAATTCCCCATTTGTTGAAAAAACTCATAGACACTATGGCTTCTCTCGCATCACTTATACCCTTATCAATTGAAGATTACATGTTGTTCATTGTTATGCATAGACTTGATCAACTATCCCATACCAAGAAAACTCCTTCTATTAATCTTGTTAAAAACAATCAAGTAGATCCTTGGTACACTCAAACCTATGACTATTGTTCTCAATCTAAAATTCCCTCGGATCTATCTAATGTTGGACTAAAAAGGGATTGAGGGGGGGGGGTTGAATTAGTCCTAAAAATATTCCACTTCATTTACCATTGTTACAACATCCATCAAACATTTATTCAATCATATACATTCAAAATTAGATTATTATGTGTACACCAAACATTCAAATGAACATGAAACAAGAGAGAGAACACATAGACACACAATGTAAGTGGGAAATCCTAAATGGGAATAAAACCGAGTAAAAACTTTTCTGATATTACACACAACAAATACTCAAGTTAATATTACACATCACAAGATATTTCTTTAGTGAGGCACCAACCCCACAAGGAGCACCGACCCCTAAAATATTATTGATATTACCCACAACAAGATAATCCTATGAATATGAATCATCATAAGATATTTTTATGAAGATATAAATGATGATATGCTGCAAAAACTCAGCTGATGATGATCTCAAAATTTAACTCCAAACTCCTTCAAACCCTTGTTCAAATCCTCATTCACCTAGCTCACTTCTCTTTCCTTCCTCACTTGTCTTGACCTCAAACACATGAAAACACACCTTATAATATTATTCAACCTATAAAAAAATTCTTCACATCTAAAAACATGTCTTCATACTTGTTATACTCTTTCTCTTGGGTCACACTTTCCCCCATGCACAACTAGTTCAAAAATTAACTGAAGACTTTGCCTTTATACCCTTATCAACTCATAAACTCAAGGTTGGTCAGTCCTCATGATTTTTTATACCAAAAAAACTTAATAAAATATCATTAATGTCATTAAAACATTCAAATACAACCCATATATGTCGGCCATGCCCAAAACCATCAAACTTGCACCAAATAAGCTCAAAACCATATCACTAGGATGAGTAAAATCAACTAACACCAAAACCATAATTATTAAATACAAAAAATTTATCACAAATGTGTAATATAGCATAAAAAAATCATCCATGTTCATTAATTATCTTGGACCAATCAAATAATTCATAACATAAGCCAAAATGCTAATATCCTTCACCAAAAATATGATATATTCACCTTTGGGCCTCAAGAGCACCAAAGATAAAATAAAATATGGAATGTAATAAATAAATATAATCCTCAGGATTTTTAGGTCACTTTCAAGCATTATAGAATTCATGAAACATCCATATGTTCAAATCACATTAACTTTCCTCTTCACCAAATCAAGGTGCCTAGAAACTAGTTGTACAAAATCAACTAGTTTACACCTTTTCTTCCACTTAAAATATCTCCAATTGTATTAAATAGGAACCCAATTCATCCCTTGTAACTCTCTATCTGATATAAAGCATCATATAATCCATATAATCCTTCAATCACTTCAATATTTCATCCTACAAAAAAATGTCTTGAAAAATCAACATACCTTCTTCTCTACAAATTGACTTGGAAGACCCATAAAATATCATCATAAAGACACAATACATACATAATTTAAAACCCCTATAAATTCTATTTCCATAAAATAATATATCTCCTTCCAACACAAAGTGGAAGGCCTTCAACCAAGCCTTTCTCTGCAAACTTCCTGAAACTACCCCAAAAGTGCCCTTTGACTAGTCTTCACAAATAGGGAACACTTTTCCATTTAGAAGCATCACCATGATATGAAATCATCATGAAAATTAATTACAAGTCCCTTGATAAAAACAATTTCCATTTATTTTGTAACTCCTTTGGACAACCTAATCCAAAACCGAACTTATTCCAAAATAAGCGTGTTTGATTGGGGTTCACATATTGTCACATGCTCTAATGTACCTTTTTGGAAAGCTAGAAGAGTACTATATAATAAAAATCACACTTTTACATAATCAATCAAAATAGACTCAAAATACCTCTTTTTCTCCAATTCTCTCTTAGATAGGATTTAGTTAGGGTTTCAAAGAAAATTATCTTGTTAACAATTGTTCATAAAAATGTGACAATTGAACCACCTCATTCTATTTTTGAAAACTTCATAACTGACCTAAGAATATATTCCAAAGAGATCAATTCCCTGTGAAAATCATACAAATCACAACGAACATTAGAAGGTCAAATTTTGCTTTGAAAATTCAATGTAACCTACCTGGTTTTACCAAAACTAATGTATCTTACAATTACTTAAGCATTTTGACCTAAAACTTGTCATGAAGCATCATGAAAAAATACTATAAATGTCCATGATCCCCATCTAGCCCAAATTCATATGAAAATATCAAACCAATCTAAATTACCCATGCTTACCTACCTGTTTCTCATTGTTTGCTTCCTAAGGACCTCATACATACATCATACCTATGAGTTATGAATTGAAACTCACCAAACACATCATATACACTACCACCATGGTGCTATCATTCTACAATAATAATGATTAGCTACAAACCTCATACCTCCATCTCATTCTACATTCTCTAGGGATAGGGATAAGCCTGTAATGACCTAACTCAACACATATAACTTGGGAACTAACAATTATGACTTCTTACGGACTCATTAACACCTATAACACACCTTTATGACCATTTGCAACATCATGATAACATTCACTCAGCTTGGGAGACCTCAAACTATGACTCAAATCACTAGACCATACACTGGGACCTCATAAGAACTTACCAAACATGGACACTACCAATTAGCCTTCATCTTTGACACTGAATGACATCTCGTGGAGACTCTTAAAACACCATGGAACATTTTTCCATAAATGGAATTGAAATCAATGAAAACACAACCACATAATAGCCAACATAGAATAATGCTAAAATATCCTTTCTACAATGTGCTACCTGATATGTCATCATAGGTGATGTCCTTTATAAACACAGATTTGATGGTCTCCTGCTTCAATGCTTCAAATATCATGAATACACTAAATCTACCCAAGAATTCCATGATGTCATTTTTGGTGAACAGTTCAGCGGTTTTCCTATTGCTAAACTCATTCTATAGATGGGATATTATTGGCCTACCCTTAACCAAGATTATAATGCATACATCAAGAAATACATCAAGTACCAACAACACTGTAATCTTAGTCACATCCCAGTCAGGCCCTACAACTTGCTAAGGATTTATAGCCTTTTTCACAATGGGTGTTTGATCTCATTTACCTCATCAACCCTCATTCCTCATAATGACAAAATTCTATCATCAATGCTATTGAATAATTTACAAAATGGGTGGAGGCTATTCCCCTCACCTCTACTAAAGATGATAAAATCATTGACTTCATCCACCATCACATAATCTGTCACTTTGGCATTCCTTAAAAAATTATCACAGATAATGGAAAATATTTCAAAACTAAAAGGATTAAATTTTTTTGTGACACCTATAACATCATGTTGAGTTTTTCATATCCTTAATATCCACAAGAAAATGATAAAATAGAAGCTTCTAACAAGAAACTCAATAAAATTCTCATGAAAATTTGCAACCAAATAGGTAGAAATTGGCATCTTCAAATTCTGATTGATCCCTAGTCCTATCGGACTAGCATCCATACTCCTAAAAGTGTTACTCCATTTTCTTTATTCTATAGATCCAAGGTGGTTCTACCCCTTGAAGTTCAAATCCCATCCCTCTGCATGTCCCTCAAAGATTTTATCTTTGATGAGGATTATAATTAAGAATTCTTAGCAAAACTTGAATTGTTAGACGAACGTCACCTAACAACCCTCAAACATCATCATGTCTATCAAAAACACACAAAACAAGAATATAATAAACATTTTAAAGAATGTGACTTCAAAATTTGTCATCTTTTCCTTAAAGGGAATCAAAATTTCACTACTCTTGGAGTAAACGTGGAAATTTTTCCTATCTCTTAGCCTCCCTAGATGGTAAAATTGAAAAGGAACCTATAAATGCCTTGCACTTAGGGACTTTATATTGTTAACACATATAATTTGATGACATTAATAAAATCAAATATCTCATTCCACTACCAACCTACCATTCACTATCAAAATGATTTGGAATTATTTGGACATCTGTCATTATCCTATATCTACAACCTTAAAGATGAGCACCACGGCTCTTTTCATCGCATTTTACACATGGAAAAGTTCCTGTTCATAAGTAGGAACTCTATAATCATTACTTCCATATTCCTATTATCTACAAACTGAAAACAAAATAGGGGTAGACATGAGTAGTTTGCACACACATATTTTCCCCTTTTTAAATGTTCTACTAGGCCTGCCCTCAACTCAAATAAAATAAAAAATTATATGCATAGATGAACACTATAAAAAATAGAGACTATTCTCTCGAAGGAAAAATATTAATAAAAATTATATGAAAATATAGACTGATCCCTTAAAGGACAACTATCTATAATCAAAATAAAAAAATCACAGACCACTCCCTCGAAGGATGACTATCTAGGATCAAAATTGAAAATTTTTAGATCACTCCTTTAAAGGATGGCTACCCATAATCATTCCAAAAATTCTTCCTGCATCGATCAAAATTCATATCAAAGTAAAAATAATAAAAAACATCTTAATAAATCTTCCCACATTGACCAACTTTCCCATCCCAAACAAACTTCTCACATCAATCATTTTGTGTAATAAAAATATAGCTGGGGCATAAACCTATAAAGTCATCAAAGGAGAACCTACTCCCCCATTAGAAATTGCATATAAACCCTTCCCATGTTGTAAGAAGGTATATAATCTCATTTCCACTTATATCCATCATCCTACATGTGACTAATTATTATTACTTATGTGTTAACATTATTTACAAGGCCTTAGGTACATTGTCGTTGTAAATTAATTAAC
Organism: Taxus chinensis; assembly: GCA_019776745.2. NCBI lineage: Eukaryota > Viridiplantae > Streptophyta > Pinopsida > Cupressales > Taxaceae > Taxus > Taxus chinensis. The sequence goes on from CM034154.1 coordinate 417,308,488, forward strand.
CATAAGATAATACATATTTCAAAACCTTTTAAAAAAGTAAACATTTCAAATTTATTATTAACCATGATAAACTACATTTTGAAACATACATCCAAATCACCAAATTTGAGTCACATCATGATCAAAATCAAAAATCATATCAAATACATCTAATCTATTCAACATTTCAAAATATCATAAAAAAACTCATATACAACATCACATCAAAATAATCAATAACACATGAATCCAAAATCATACTCATATATATATATATATATATATATATATATATATATATATTTCATCAATAATGTTAATACAAAATTCCTCAAAAGGGATAATTTAAAAATTTGTATACATATGAATCATACAAAATCCACATACTATGTGGTAAAATCCAAATTAGGCACTCCATCTCCACCTTGGCCTCCTACTGGTCCTCCATCAGGTCCCAAATCTCTTCGAGGCTATGTAACACTCCCAATTCTCACTGATGTGTCTTGAAAAATCAATCTATGCTCACTAGCTCTATGCTCTACATAGGGAGATACGCATGATAAGTACTTTTTCACTAGTTAATCATAACATCTCATCTCCTCTCCTAATGTATGATACTGCTAAACAATAAAAAAATTGAGAGTATCCATCTTTCATCCTCCTGCTACTGGTACTCCTTCTGTAAGTACTACAACCTTCCCTACACTTAGATCTACTCCCTAAGCTACGCTCCCTACATTACTTAACCCATTTTGGGAAGAAAAAATTCAAAAAATCAAAGGAGGGAATTAAATTGAAGAACCCAACAGAGAAGAAATTATGAAAAAATTGAAGGATTGGGCTTCAAGGTTTGAATCCAATCAAGTTCCACATGTGGTTAAGCCTTGAACAGAAGCTGGGACCAAAGAACGTAAGGTGGAGGCTGATTATTTAGAAGACAAAGCACAAGAAGAAGATGATCAAAACTCTCTATGCTTTGAATGTAGTGTGCATGATGGAACCATATTCATGAAGGTTTCTGATGCATCCCATCTTGTAAAATTAGAAGGGGAGGAGGAATCAAATTCAAATGAAGAGGAACACAAGGAGGATGAGACCTAAGGGGAGTGTGCTGTAGAGATTAATAGCAAAGAGGTTGATTTTTTATCATACTTGGAAGATTACATTGTTGAAAAAGATCCCATTGAAATCACTACTTTTTTAATTCTACCATCTATATTCCAACGAAAAGAGCCTATTTCTATAGAAAAATCCCAAGATTCGGCCATGGAGAAGAACATAAAAGAAGAAGCAGCTACCCAACTCAGACTGCATGAGGAAGGAAGAAAGGAGCTTGATATTTCAAACTCCATAGATGAAGAAAAGGAGAAAGATGATGACACCACTGCCAAATCAGAAGTCATCAAGGATGGTGAGCCTAAGTTTTCACACTTCTTTTTCGAAGAATAAAATAAAAATTCAAGTGTGGAACCTAGGGTATTTGTGTAAAAACATTAAGAACAAAGCACAAACCATTTTACAAATACCCAAGGAAAGCAAGAAAGCACTCCTTGTAGCTCCATTCACGACGTTACATCTAAATAAGATGGGAAAACTTTAAGGAACAACCCATTCCCAATTAGATATTTGGATAATCTAAAGCCAAAGAAGGAGTTGCAACCAATCATGCTTAATTCAGATCTTGAGGATAAGCTTTAACATCCAAAAGGTTAGCCACAACACCTCCAACCAAATGTAAAACAATCAGAGGAGGTATTCATCATTTTTAGTTGATACTTTGTTGAAACTAGGAGTGCAAAACATGCTTTCATTCTCACCATGTGATTTTATTTCCAAACAGATCACATGGTTGCATTCTATAAAAAAGGGAAGCTATTTATCCCTTCCAGTTTCAGGATTTATTTATCTTCTCATTCATTTGGTTAGAGTAGGTTAGTGTAGGTTTTAAAAGAAATTCTTATGCACACTCTGTATGTTTCCACTTGGAACATGCATGATTTTTTTATGTTTGTAAATAGTTTTTGTGTGCCCTTTCTTTTCGTTGCATAGTTCAAGTTCGGTGCTAAGTTCATAATGGATTTAAGAGACATATTTTCAAAGGAAATGATTAGTTTATTCAAATTTAGGATTAAATCCATGCCCTATGGATGCTTCAAGGTAACTGGTCTTTATCATCTAGTAGGTAGATGTCCCCTGAAATTCTCCAAACTGTTATACCAAATTTTCACCCTTTACAAATTTGGATAACTCGTAAAAATGAACTTAGCCATTTTTATCTAAGAAAACCATGGGATATTGATTCATTTTACTATGGAGTGTAGGAACTTAGTGTTCCATGGGTTCCCTTAACCCGAGAAACAAAGGAGCATCATTTTAGGACTTAGGAGGAATTTTGATGCAAAAAGACTATCGCGGCATGGAAGCAAAAATGTCATGTGGACCCATTACACATAACATTCAACAAAAAGGATGCAATGTGCAAAGTATAATATGTGATGTAAAGGAGTAGTGCCGTAAGGTACTTCGTAACAATGAATTAAAAATAAAATGTGACTAAGGCTGGAAGCTGTGAAACTATATCCTAGTGTTATGCGGGTTTCCCAATTTTAGTGTTGTGTGGTTTCCCTAGAAGCTATAGAAAAATGGAGCATAGCCATATACAAAACACCATAACGAAGAAGGTTATATCTTTGCGGCATGTTGGGAGTATAAAAATAAAATATGTGGAAGTTTTCAAATTTGTGGTAGAAGCCACAAAACATCCAAATCCGCACAACAAAGAAAAGCCACAAAATGAAGACAGAGGCCATGAGTCATTGAAAATACACAGAATCAAGAAAACCATGAGAGTCTTCAAAGTTTCACCTACTTTGAAATTCAAACATCAACCACTCCACTGACTAGAATTAATGAAGTATGGGTGTTGTTCTCTGGACCTGTGAAATTTGATGGCGTGTGATAGAAGCCATGATAGGTGCCCACACCTTCATGTGAACATCAATGGAAATTGGTTATTAGGGGTTGAATCCATCATTTTGACACCTCCCTCTCCTTATATTTTACTTTTCTCATTTTTCTATAAATCTGGAACTCACACATTGTAAAAAGAACCACTTTTTGTTGTAACGACACAATGCCAAAATGGTGGCCGAATTCCCATGAGTTTTAGACCTCGAATTTGGTCTCTGCAATGTACTCACACCTTCTTCCATGAATGTAATAGAATTTTTCATATATTAATAAATATAATCTATTTTGTGGCACATTTTTATGCCCTAGATCATTTTATTTGTATTTTTTCCTCTTTGTTCATCTTTGGCATGTTGTGCTTATTTTTTGATTGCAGGTTCCCTTTTTGTTGTGTTTTAAATGCGTGGAAAAGTGGAGAATACATTGTTTTGATCTATGACCTATTTGTATTACCTCTCTCCTATGTTTTCTCTCCTTCCCTACCCTTGTGGAGAGAGATTCACCCATTTTTCTGGTGTTATCACCACCCCTTTTAACTTAGGATTTCCCTTTTCATGTATCTCCTTCTTACCCTAGTCCCTTGGAATGTTTAGGTTAGGATTATTTATATTTTATTTTTGTTGTAGGATTAGTGTTAGCATTTGGAATAGGTAGAGGAACAAGCCTTCTCTAGAGGTTTATCTCAAGTAGAAAATCCCACAACTTGATATATAGTCCCATGTTAGCACAAAGTAGGGATCTGTAATGAGAAAATCCTAGGGTGTGACTTTTTTGTTATAAAAATAATGTTCACAACCATTCATATTAAAAATGAAACTTATTGGTTCTTTAAATTTTCCAAATAGTACTAATAAAAGTACCTCAATATTATCAAACTATGAAAATGATAATACCTAAATTATCTCAAACAATGCAATGATTAACACCTTTATCTTTCAATCAATGCAATGATTAATAGGTTAATCTTGTCAAACAATACAATGATTAATACATTTTTCAAACAAAGGTAATGAAAAATTCCTTAACCTTTTCTAATAGTGATAATTGAAAATTATTTGATTTATCAAATAGAAATTATGATTTTTGTAGTCTAAATGAACAGAGACAAAGGTTACCTTAATTTTGTCAACAGAGAAAATAATTACCTCAATTTCATCAAATCATAAAATGAAAATGCCTTCAAATTTAAGTCAAAGCTAATGATTTAAAATTTATTCATGTCAAATGATGCTTTACTCATAATAAAACAAGACCGATTTTAACTATTTTTACCCTAAGTAGTAACCAAGTTCTTCCATGATTTAATAGACAACAAACCCATGTCTACAACTGAGTTCCATATTTAAAATAAAACCCTTGTATTAAAGAGAAATCTAAATATTTTGAACAAATGTTATTAGGATAAGCACATTTATAGAAAAATGAAACATCAACAACCCAAGAAGAAAATAGTTTTTATCGAACTATTTTCTCAAAACAGTATAAATTTGGGGATTCACTTCGAGCCTTATACATTATCTGGGAAATCATAGAAAGAAAATGATTACACTATGAAAATGGGGTAGCATAAAATCACCTAGCACCCAGGTCAAACAACATAAGGAAATTTTAGAAATTTAACCCAAAACAAAATTCGGGCTCAAGTATATTTCTCCTACCCAAGATAATGATAAACCATAAGATCATTGAACAGAAGTATGAACACCCCAAAAAAAATGGTTCAATCCTAGATTTACACAAGAAACATAATAATTGATCTCACATGTAGAAAATTAAAAGATGCATATTTATGATTATGCCCAGAATGGGCCTTGTCATAGCCTTACACATTACCCCAAATGATTTCCTAGTAATTTTTTAAAAATAGAAATCATACTTTACAAACAATATAAGGTGAGGAACTAGTTTGTTTTACATTTACACAAACTTTAAATAAAATTTAAATAAACAAGCATTGCATATGTTTCTATATGAATTCACAACAACCAAAAAATACCCATCATATCATAGAGATATATTTGGATATAACTCATTATAGCAAAATAATTGACAAGGAAAAAAGAAGAACAATCCATGCATATCTAAGAAGCTCAGAATCGCCGCTCTCTTTTCTTCCAACTTCCTCAACTTGGCTCCAAAGGTCTTTCTCAAGAAACCCAACTAGTTTGACCCACCAAACACCCAAATATTTTCCAAAACTTTCTTTAATAATATATTGATTTTAAAATTAAATAACAATTGAATAAATGGTGAAATTTCCTCCTGAACTAACATATTCAAATCTAAAAATGATCACATTGAAATTTCAACATGTAGATCTCAAAGGAGTGAAAAAGTAGTAAGTATGAAATGGGAGCCAAAAATACCCATAAAACTTTCAATAGATTCCTCAACAAGCTTCATGCTTCTCCCAAAGATCTGTAGGGGGATTTATTGAAATTAATGTATGTAGGTACCACTTCCCAGCTCCCTCCAAAAATATCACCAAACTTAGCTGATAATGCATGGCGGTTAAAAATTCGAGCAGTCAAAAGCTTAAGGAGTTCAAACTCATAGTTAAGCTTGAGTCGACATATTTGTTGAAAAAACTATATTTAATAATGGCTTAGGGGCCAGTTGCAATTGATTGAGCTTAGCTTAACAAAAAATTCATTAATAATTTTGTATTCCATAAGATTTGTCAATGACCACTCATCGAATATGTTTATAAATCATCACCTTCCAACATGGTCAAAATCCATAATATCCTGTATTGCATTCTCACAAATAAAATGGTCTAAGACCCTATTTATTAATATAATAATGTTTTTTTTTTATAAAATATCAACTCATAACCCAAATTTTCTCTTGATATTCCTTCCCTATGTATGGTATTATAATGACGTTATAAATTCAAACCATTTCTTTGACAATCTTAGGGACTGAGCCCGGCTAGCCATCATGGAGATATTATAAGTAACACAAGTTAGCAACATAAGTAAATGAATATATTAACCTTCATAATATTATTCCAACATATAATATTTTAACGCACTACGCTCAATGAAAATTACAACATAGATGGTTATTTAAGATACTAAGTGTTGTTATCATTTTCGCAAGTATATAAAACTAAATGTTCAACTGACAACATGAATATTCCAACATTATAATAACATAATTGAGAAATAATGATGACAAGATAAAATCATAATCCACAGAAAGAATGAAATAATCATATCATCTAAAATACATGTAATTAAATGTGATACTGATGAAACAGAAGGGGATACTATCAAAACCGCACTCAAGAAATTTTGCAACTGTCGAAATAGGATGGACTAGGGTGCGTGGAGTGGGGCTGGGGCACCTGTCACTACACACAAGCCTAGAATATAGTTATCTTAGTGTCATAAGGTGGTCTATAACCTTCGCTATTTACCACATGTATCTCATTAGATGATTGCCAAATTCAACTATAATCTACAATTAGAAGATGACCTGCAAAATCCTCAAATGACATCAAATCCCAAAAATAAAAGATACATTATGGGGATTCTGACTTACCTTGGTGGTCACCTGACTGAGTGAACTTACGACTGAGCATTGCACTACCTCTCAGACTCCTTTTGGTTCTTATGTGTGTGTGATAGAATTGTGCCCTAGGATACCCTTGTGCCTATGCACTTAATATTGGGTGATAGCTAGATGTACCAATGTAAATAGATGTGTGGATGGGAAAATTAACTTTCCATTCCTATGAAGTGTATAAAGAAAACACAGTCCCTTGTCCCTTATATGAGTGTTAGATGGATGCCTTTGATGCTCTTAGATGCCTTTGGATATAACCTTAGGTGATGATAATAGATTCTTAGAGCTTGTTCCTTTATTTTAGTCACATACATTTGTATTTATATGATTCCCTTGGTTGAATTTTGTAGTTGATGACTGGAAGACTGACCCATAGAAAACAAGATGCCCAAAAGAGCCGAGTAAGATAGAAAGAGGACATGGGATCCCAGAGGGGACGAGGGCACCTTGGATCTGGGATCCTAGTTGGGTGTTGTTGTCCATAGTCATAAAAGATAAAGTAGTAAAGTTTTACTGGGTTGTGGGGTGTGTAAGACCAAAAAGAAAGTAAGAAAGACAACAAGAGGCCAAAGACATCAGTCAATTACTAGTTTTCTCACTTAGGAATTATATGAATGTAAGTATGTTGTTAGGACCTAGAAATGTACCCAAGTGTGTGATTTTTCGTCTACAACCATTAATAATTCAAAAAAAACATTTTTAATGCATTAAAATAACATGCTTGAAGAGGGGAATGATAGTATCTTACATCCTTCTCATTTTGGAATAACTTATAGTGACTCAAGGCATGAGTTACAGGGTGTTGGCTATTTAGGCCAAAAATAGAGGGTTGTATGATAGATTTTAATCCTTCTAGCACCACTCCTATAATTATTTCAATTATGGTCCCTCTTGTAATGTATATAAACTAGTTTAATCTAGATTGATCATTCAAGTAGCTTGAAAGAGAAAGAAAGGTAGAGGTAAAATAAGTAACTGCTAAAACAAGACTATATTACAATTTGATGTCTGATCCTTATAAAAACACACTTCCTTTAATTAACCAAAAGCAATAAATCTAGTTTAAACTCAAATTTAAATGCCAATGATTCATATATTCAAGGGATTGTGGTATTTTCTCATATTAAATCAAATTAACCAAATAAATTGCTAAGATGCACATTCATTTAACTAGTTTGATAATTCAATATGCCTTTATGATTGTCCTAATATTAGTATAGATAAATCTTAACGAATTCACTAAGGAAGCTTTGAATGAAATGGAATTTTAACACTAAACTATTAACATATTATTTTGTAGCAACAAAAAATGAAAAAGACCATGAAAACTCACATTTGCTAACTTTAAACAAGCTTACATTCATTGATCAAAATTTCACCTCCTCTTTTAGTAAGAAATAGGGATACATATTTATACATTATAGTTTCTCAGGAATTTTCCTTTTCCCATTCCAAAATTTGTTTAAATTTTGAGAATATTCTAGTGACTCATCACCACAAGTAATATCTCAATGAGTTTTTGTTAGAAGCTCCCAAATAGGTGGCAAAAAACAAGAGTAAAACACTAAAAACATAGAATTATTGCAGTTATTTTTTAACCAATTGGATTTATTTATGTGGGGTACACCTTAGAAGATGCTTCTATCGCCATATGATTCTAAGTTATATCCTCTTGCATAGGTTCAGGAACATTTGGACACTTTTCAGAGGTGAGGTATGCCTCTTTTCATATTTATTAGTCCATGTCAAAATTTTTGAGATCAAGAATTGGATTTCTAAATAGGGAGGAGGAATTTTTTGTGAGATATTTCAATGTCTCCAAGGCCTTCCTAGTAATCTCCTTTAAATTCTCAAATTTTTGCATCTTTTCCCAAGTCTAGGAATTAATCTGGAGACATCTACATCATTGACATCTACTTTGTTCTTTTCAAACTTATCCAAAAGTTGAATAAGGATCTTTACATACTCTCTAGTGGACACTAATTCATTTTTTTCTTTATAGATACTAGTAATAGAGGATTCATTTAAAATTTTGTTTCCTTGAGAAATGAAATCATCAAATTATGGAAGGATTTGTCCCAGTTGTGTTGTCCACTCTCTTAACTTTTCATTTTTATAATTGGCATATGCCAATGTATTCAATTGTGAAAATTGAGGGGTCCTTGCATATTTCTCCTTCTATGGCTTGATCCATACTCATAAGCATCCTCCTCATGATGTTATTTTTGTCTATCATAGTATTGTCCTTTCTAATATAAGTATGCTCCCTCTTTTTAGCTTCTTTACTTTCATCCATAACATGATAAAGAGTTAGAAGTGCTTCCTCAACATATATGATTATGTTTTTAGGGACAATATCTTTAACCCGAGTTTCCAACTCCTTGTTTCTTGATTAAACACCCTTGACTATTTCAGTTTCCAATTCAATAGAGGCTCGAATGTAGGATATTGAATCCTCTTCATAATGAGCTACCTATGCACCTTTTTCCTTTTTGTCTTAGTAAGAGATCAAAGGTCTTCATTTTTCTTGTGAAAAACAATTACTTGGTGAGTAGACATTATTTTCTTTATTAATATTCTAAATGTTCCTTTCCCAGGATTAAATTCAATATTTATCAAAGGTTCATCTTTAGACACCTAGTCAAGTTGTTCTTTATGAGAAATTATTACTTTTTAAACCCAATCCTACTGAGGCTCGTAAGATGTGGATTTTTGAGGATTTTCCTAAGGAGTTGTTTATCTCTGCTCTGTTTGAGGAGGACCAGTTAAATTTATTTCTTTGGGTAGGTCCCTTTTGTCAACTGAAGAAGACAGATCATATGATACAAGACTAGAAACATCAAATTAAGGGGGAGGAACCACTACTTGCACCTTTGATTCTTCTTGTACACTATATAATCCAAGAGGGGATGAGGGAGGTTTTAGAGGCTCAACTAAAGGTCTGATTATCATTCTTCTTAAATATTCTCTTCTTACTTCCCCTTTTGGAGGAGGGACTACCCCAGTGGTCTTTATATTTTCTTGGAGTAGCTTCTCATATGTCTGGGTAATTGATACCCAATCATTTACATCATGCTCATGAATATATGCTTAGACACTCTCTCCCTTAGATCATAACATCTTTGTGGGTACTGGGGTAAGAAGGAGGAATTCCTATGAGAAGCTGTAGCCTTGAGGTTGGGACACATTTTGAATTATTTACACCTAATAACTAATGATGTGGGAGGATGAACACTTAGTTTCTTGTATTTTCACTTCCATGTAACTTGGTTGTATATTTGAAAGGCAATCTCATGTTCTTCCAATTTATTGGGAACATAGTAATGAAGTTTCATAGGATGAGAGAGGAGGAATTTAATCATTATAACAATATACTCTAGTTCAAATAATATTTCCCCCATTTTTATTATTACACTAAGGATATCCTCATAAATCCTTAGGTATTCTTCTTCATGCACCCTCTCGTAAGTGACATGGTAAAAATGGTTGCAAATGTCTTCAATATGGGATATGAAGTGGTGTGCATAAAGGTATGCATATAAATTACTAAATTAAATAGGGAAAGATAGGGACCATGGTTTATAGAATTGAGGATAAGACATGACACCACACACTACATCTAATAGGTAGGAGGCCATATAAAACAACTTCTTGTGATCAATAAAATTGAATCTTTGGAGGGATAGGATAGAAGTAACAATTGTTTCAAGGGAAGGGTTTTTTTGGTTATTAATTATCATATCTAACAAAGGAAACCATGAAACATCAAACTTAGAGGTCATCAAGTTTTCATATAACATGTTCATTAATGATATTCCAATACAGACCCCATGCCTAAACATTTTAATTTGGATATCTCCTAAGTGGGGATCATCCATATTGTCATATGGGTACTTAGTCTAACTCTTTAGAACTTTTCTAATTTTCCTTGTAGCCATCCATGATTTAATGATCACTTAATTATAAATGGTCTCTATGTCTGAGAGCTTATAATATGACCAGAAGGTGTTCCCAACAAAGATATCAATCCTATTTTTCCCATATTTAGATGACAATATTTGGTTTTATGCATTTTCAAGTAGTAATATGGAAGATAATAATTCAAGACATGGAAATACCTTTAGTTTAGCCACCACAAGATGTAATCCGGATCTCTTTAATGCTATGAGAATGGTAGATATTTAAGTTTAGTCTGTAGACATTCCAACCACAACTATGGGGTCCTCATCCATTCTCTCAATTTGAATTTCTACAAATATGGTCGAGTAGTGTTGAAACTCATGACCTAGGTCAAGCGAGTCACATACAGTGTCTCAAATCATTCATGAATTGGCATAGGAGTAAAATAAGTGTCAATAGCTCTGGAAGATCCTTCTTCTCCAATGATGGCTCTAGGTTCTATGGAAATGTCAAAGAAATGGACTCCATTGAAACAATTAGCTCCAGACATAGGCACATGAAAAATTTAATTCTTTTTTTCATGTATTTATACAAGGGAAAAATTTAATTTTAAACATGACAACTTAATCCTATTGTCAAAATTTTCTTGTAAACCCACCTAAATATCCCTTTAAGATCAATCTTCTCTTTGTGTCATACCTATTGTAACCATGTAAGACATAATATGTGTTGTATATACTTTCCCCATTGTTTCAAATTTTTAAACAAGGTGACACATTCCATTCAGTGTAGTGCTTCTAAAGGTGGATTCTTTGGTAGGCCTACAAAGGCTATTATTGGCCTTTTTGGGATAGGTGTGCATCCTTCAAGACAAAGTTGAAGGCCCAAATTCATCAGGAAGTGGTATTGATGATATAATAACATATTGAAAGTGATTTAGGAAAGTTTAGGGAATATTTGAAGGTTTACGAATAATTTCAATGAAAGTGGGTTTTGGAAGGGGAAGGAGCTTGTAGTTCAAAATAGTGCCTAAGATTTGACAAATGATTATGGGATATGCGTAAGGAGTTATAGGTCAAACCAAACTCCATTATTTAAATATAATTTAATCCTCTAAGTGATTATACTTTCATAGTTTTCACAAGACCTTGGCCCTTCTTTCCACAAATCATTTTCAGTAGATATGCCATGTTGTCCTGAGATAAATTATATTTTTAAGGGGGTAAAAAAAATAATTGGATCATTATACCCATCCTATTTATCCTAAAATATTGTTTGGAGTAAATTTCATATAAGGAACCACTAAAAATACGTCCTAAAGCTCCATAAATAAAACTTTCAATGATGAGAAAAGCTATAATGAGCATTTAAGAGTGATTAGAATGGTGATGAGAGAAACTATAATGAATTTTTAATTGATTATATGGGTGATATATTTGAAGTTTTACTATATGATATGGATTAAGATGAAAAGAGTGCAGGTGTAGCTGAAAGAGATATGAATTATTGGGCATGTAATAATCAAAATAAATACAAGGAAGATGTAAATACAGAGTTAGAGTAGTTTAGTGTGAAGGTAAACGTGAATGAGAAAGTAAATGGGAAAGCAAATACAGATTTTGGAAAGGAAAATTATGAAAACATGATGGATATGGACTGTATATGGATGAAGGAGATGATAAGAAATGAGTAACAATGTATTTTTTCTATTGTAATGTTTGTGTGTAGGTACCAGGAGTGGAAGGATGAAGGAGATGATAAGAGATGAATAACAACGTATTTTTTCTATTATAATGTTTTTGTGTAGGTACCAAGAGTGGAAGCATGAAGATGATGAAATTAAATGTGTTACTCAAGAGGAAAGAGAGTAATTTCAAAGAAAATTCAAGAAAAAATACTACTGTGTGAGACCTGGGTGGATATGAATCAAGCAAGGACAATGTGAGCAAGGAAAGAAGACTAAGGACCAACAAGGAGATGAATACATGACCAAGAAAGAAAAATTTATGGAATTTTTTTTCTCCACCTTGGGATTATGATTAAGGAGAATCTTCAAGGGTCATTAACCAAGAAAAACAATCATAGTTAGGAGGTCAAATTGAGTATATGAGAAAGGGTCTTGGTGTTGAACCATGTGCATTGATGTTGTCATTTATGTTAGTGATGACAAAGTGGAAAAGTGTGTAGCATAGTCTTCATGTTGGTATGGTGTGTAGTGTTTCTTGTCATTCAACCATTCAATGTGTCTTAGTATTGGTCGTGTGCCTTAAAAGGCCAGTATGTGTATTGTCTTGGTGAGTGAAGTTGATACCTTTAGAAGTCTACTCATACCTTGTGTATTAGATTGTCTTGATATGTCTTAGTATGAACCAAAATTGTGCTTTCACATGTTTTAAGAGGTGTCTCAAGTATGTAAAGAAGGTTTCATGAAGATGCACATGTCAAACTTGGTGCTTTATGGGTGAATCTAGCTAAAATGGGTTAGTTTGAAGGAATATTCCTAGTAGGTCTTGGTGTATGATGGCTTGCAGGTTTAATAAGGACATTCAAATCTTGTGAGGTGTGGAGAAGCATTGTTCAAGGAATATAAAGGTTAAAAAGGTCAGAAATCAAGGATTTGGAGCTTGAAATTGGTCAAGTGGAAATGAAGGCTTGAGAATATGCATAGTAGTCATAGGTGAATGATATGGGACAAGAAAATTTAGAGAGTCTCATGACAAAAAAAACTATGAGATATGTTGTAGGCATGAGTTTTCATGGTATGAGAAGATTTCAGGGTTAGAAAGGGGAAACCAATCATGTGGAGTCACATTCTTCAAAACCAGGCTTTTGAGAAGTGTAAATTGACCACCTAAAATTATTAGCAGCTGTTATAAATTGATAGGGATTATTAAGATAAGTCATAAGATACTTTTGTGGAGGAAATTGAGATAAAAAACTAATGCAAAAGGTCTGAGATCAAATGATGGTGAAATAAAGAAGCTATAACCATTTTTCTAAGATGGTTTCAAATCCTCCATAACCTTGTCTTAGAGTGATAGGATAAATATGCAAGGTATGGACATACAATGCATCATTCAATATTTTTATGTCTTAGACATGAAAAGGACTCCTCGGGGCCCATGAAAAATAAATTGTATAGCTACAAATCTAACTGTAAGGTACAAAAAAGAACTTTTTAAATGAAAACTACAGGTACATGTTTATGTTAAATGATTTATAAAAAAAACTTTAGTGTTATAAATATCTCTTAATGTCCTCTAGATTCTCACAAAGTGTTATGAGAAATTTGTGTGAGAAAATTTTGAATTGAAGATGCATTTCTCCTTCCTACTGCTAGAAGACTATGCATGTTACAACCAGTCATGGTGATTTCAAAAAGTATTTTTATATAGGCTTACATTGTAGTGTGAAAGGGTGTATATACTCTCATTGAAGATATCACACACTCACATTGGAATAAAAATGAAAGAAAAGGTGGTTAAATCTTCCAAACAACAAGTTATAGTTTGGTGTGTTAAATCCCTCACTATGCACAATTTTGGGAAAACTAGCTTATTTGATCATATTGGCATGTTCTTAGACATGCAAAAGGTCTTGATAAGTTATATAGTGCCCATATTATCCTTGAAATATGTCCCTACAACCATGGTTAACTAATAATGTTCATGGATTCTTCTAATTTCTCAATTTTGCAAGGTTGTGTTGAGAAAAATAGTGAATGTCATGTCCTAAAGCTTATGTAATGAAGAAGTATTGTGATGACCTAACCTATTAAGTATGGTTAATGGTAATATGCTCCTAAAATATCATCTCTGAGCTATAAAAATAGTGGAATATGTATCTTTCATTCCTTGCCAAGTTTTTTCTTGACTTATTTCAACTCTTATTGTGACTGAGAATGCATAACTGTGAAAGAGAAGATAAGCCAATGAATGTAGTCTCTATCCAAATGGTCTTAAAGCCCTGATAAAGACACCCTGTAGTATTAATATCTTTAATATATGCTTAATACCAATCCATAAGTGTACCTTCTTTGTATACTCAGGTTACTACTTCTTCTTCTAGTATTTTTGTGCTCATATGAAGTTGGTTAAGAGAATGGTGAAAATGGAGAATATGGAGAGTTAATAAAGCATCCTAGGAGAACTCGTAACATGGTTGCATGCAAAATACACTTGGTACAAGGTCAGAGATCTAAAAGACAAACATATATTTGTTTGATGAGAAGACAAAGATTGCGTAACAGTTGAAAACGGAAGTCTTCAAGGTCTAACTCATATTTTCATAGTTTGTAACTGATTGTCAGATAGTTAAAGCATATTTTTTGTATTTCATAGGTTTATGAGGAGTCATGTCAGTTGATGAAATGAAAGGAATATGAAATTGACCTATAAAATAAAATTTTTTCTCACTTTGGAAGTTTGTGCCTTGTCTCTTGGTCTCCTTTGTTCGAGTTGAAAGGAGAAGGAAGAAACAAAGGTGAGGATATGAAGTGTAAATTACATGAAATGAAGATTTATTTTTGTATAAATACACTCTTTGGTGTATGGAATAATGTTTTTTTTAGAGAGAGTAACGAAAGTGTGATAATTTGTGGAGATATATGCAAATGAATTGAAGAGCTAAAACATTGATCACAAAGTGTTGATGTAAGCAAATGAATTAAAGGTGATCAAAATTCATTTGATTAAATTATGTTTTGTTTCTCATAAATTTGGGAGTTGGTGTTTCCACTACAAGTAAGTGCTTACAAAACAGCCAAGTAGGTGTTTGGATTTGTATTGGAGTGGGTGCTTCAAGATTATTGTAATTGTTATAGGACATTTTTCCTTGATATTACTCTAATTTCCATGGGTTTTCTCCCTTATTGGGTTTCCCAACTTAATTCTTATGTCCTCATGTGTTTTCTCTTCCATCTTCCATGATAGTGTGCTTTGATTATTTCATTATTTGAAAGAATTATTAATGAATGTTGTATTGATTTCTAAGTTCAAAATCACAACTTTTAAAAGGAACTGATTCACCCCCTCCCCCTCTTAGTGATTTAATGTTCAACAATTGGAATCAAATAAGGTACCTTTTGGAGAAATTATAACCACTTTAAGGAGATATTTCTTACACAAAACATGGACAATACTCATGTACAAAGTGGTATCTCCATGACCAATTCACCTCTTTTCAGTGGAACTAGCTATACCTTTTGGAGTGTCAAGATGATTGTATACCTTCAATATCTTGGACATGATGTATGAGAAGCAGTTGAGAACGGATACACCATTCCTAATACATTTATCACTTCAACATATTATAAGAAAGCTCATGAGAACAACTCAAGAGCTATGAATGTCATCGTTTGTAGAATATCTAAGACAAAATTTGTAAAGTTTATGTATTTAAAAACATCCAAGGACATTTGTGACAAACTAAAGAACATATATGAGGGAGATGAAAAAGTAAAACTTGGCAAATTGTAGACCTATAGAACCCAATTTGAAAGCCTAAAAAATGGAGGATGAGAGCATTGCTTCTTATCTACAAAGATTAAATGAAGTGACAAGCATGATAAGAGGGTTAGGTGAAAATTAAGAGTAATCTATGATTTTTCAAAAAGTACTAAGGTCACTGACTCCTAAATATGATGCAAAAGTCTCAGCTATGGAGGAAGCCAAGGACATAACTACGCTAAAATTAGATGAGCTTCATGGTATATTAGGTGCATATGAATTGAAAACCTTGGGAGACAAATTAGGTATGAAAGAATCTAATTTCAAAGATGAAAAGGAACTACACCCAAAGAAAACTAAAGAATAATATGATGTGGAACTGGATGATGAGAAGATAGAGGCCACATTTTTGAGAAAACTCAGAAAAGGCTCAGTAGAATATAAGGTAAAATTTCCCTTTAAATGTTTCAATTGTGGCCAAGTAGGTCACTTTGCATCAGAGTGTCCTCACAAGAAAAAAAATGAGAAACATGACCATGAAGAAAAAGGTAAGAGGCATATCAAGCACAAATAGAATTTCAAGAGAGAAGGAAAGGGGAATTTCTTCAAAAAAAAAAAAAATTCTAAACCAAGGAGGATTCAAGTTCAAGTAAATCAAGTAATACTAGTATTTCTTAAAGTGATAAGGATGAAGCCTATAATGAAACCCTATTCATGGAATTTGAAACATCACATGAAAGAAGCTCTAACGGAAATAACCATGTTGAAGTTGAAGAATTGTATGAAGAAGGTGTTGTGGTAGAACTTGAAGTTAAATTGGTGAGTGCTCTTGAAGAATTACAACTCTTTAGAAGGAAGAACCACATGTTGAGATCCAAGTTAAAGGAATATGAGGGGTAAATTAGTATGTATGAAAAGAGACTCATTATGAAGGAGAGAGAAGAGGAATATGAGTTCAATGAAATAAAATATTAACTAAAAATAATATCACTATCATTCACATATAAAGAAGAAGATTGCATAAGACTCAAATTATAAATAAAACACCTGAATACTGAGTTGGATCAAATCAAAAGAAAAGTTAAGTTGTATGAAAATTTTGAAAAAATCACACATGATCTAGCTGATCTAAGTATCTAAAGAGATGCAAGTGACAAATAAAGTTTAGGATACAAAGAATAAGAAAATGATGTTGTAACAACATATAAGAAAAATGGAGAGTGCTCTAGAATCATCTTACACCACCAACAAGAAGATCAAAAATGATTTCAAAATATGGACCAAGCCTTTTAGACACCAGGTAAACTCACTCATTTTATGGTTACTTTTTCTCATGCAACATGTTTGGTCATAAAGCTATAAAATGTAAGAAAAATGCTAAAGGTCATGATAGGAATTATAATTCACAAAATATGAGAAGAGATAAGGGGTTGGTTTGTTACAATTTCCAAAATACTAGGCACATAGACAAGGCCTGCAATAAGAACACCCTGAGAAAAGATAAAAGCTATATGTAGTAAAGTCAGATCCTATAAATAAGGAAGAAAAAACTATGATAACACAAACAAGGTTTCATGTTAAATATTAGGGGAAAATATGGTATATTGATAATGGCTACTTAAGTTACACGACAGGTGATAAGAACAAGTTCATCTCCCTGACTAAGAATGCTTCAGGAGCTGTTAAATTTGGAGACAACAACTCAACTAACATTACTAGTAAGGGACAATTAAGCCTAGATAATGGAAAATCAGTCACGGAAAATGTATTATATGTAGAAGGTATCAAACACAATCTACTAATTTTTAGAAAAAAATTTAAGCAAGGGTACACACTATTTTTCCATGACAAAAAATGTGATATTAGAGAAAAAAATCAGGAAAGAAGATTGGAAAAGCAAAGAGAACCAAGAATAACATGTATGTGCTAAAGGAATTCCACAAAGAAAAGTGTTTTACAACTAAGGAAGATTATAGTTGGCTTTAATAGAGAAGGATAGGGAACTTAAACTTTGATAACCTTATCAAAATAAGCTCAAAAGGATGTGTTAGAAGCATGCCAAGAATAATAAAACAAGGTGATGCACTTTGTAAAGCTTTCTTACATGGGAAAAAACTAGGAGAAGATTCAAGTCAAAGTAATATTACACATCAAGGCCATTATAACTGATACACATTGATCTTGTTGGACCCACAAGAACTATAAACATAAAAGAAGATGAGTATTTTATTATGCTGATTGATGACTGTACTAGGATGAATTAGGTTAAATGATTGAAAGAAAAATAAGAAGCATTATAAAGATTCAAGGAATTCAAATCCTTAGCGGATAATGAGAAGAATATAAAGATCAAATGCTTGAGATCAGATAGGGGTATTGAGTTTTGTTCTAATGATTTTGATGATTTCTGTGAAGAACATGGAATAAGGAGGAAATTTTCATCAGTAAGGAAACCTCAACAAAATGGGGTGGTTGAGAGAAAGAATAGAAAATTTCAAGACATGATTAGGAAAATGTTGAATGAATCCAAACTTTTAGATGGTTATTGGAGAGAGGTAGTATGTACATTGGTATACATCTTGAACAAGGCCCAAATAAGAGTGAATAGTAATAAGACACCATATGGGATTTGGAGATGTAGGCAAACAAATGTAAACCATCTTAGAGTGTTTGGGAGTAAATTCTACATCAAGAGAGATGAGGATAATCTAGGGAAGTTTGATTCTAGATGTGATGAAGGAATATTTATAGGATACTCTTTAGTAAGTGTGGGATTTATGTGTTATAGTAAAAGGATAAAAATGATAGTAGAAATTACTAATGTGAAGTTTGATGAGTCCTATCCCTTTAAGATAAAAAATCAACCAAAAATGATGAATAATATTTAGAAGATAAATATCCATGCATAAAATTCCAAGAAGATGGTAAAGAGGAAGAAAGCACTCATGGAGAAACAGATGAAGAACAAGAGAGACTAGATATAAAAACACCTTCAAGGTAGATCAAGAAAGATAATCCATATGATCAGATTATTGGAAAAAAAATGCAGGAATACTCACAAGAAGAAATTTGAAAACTTGAAAGCTCATGAGAACACAACTCTCTTATCCTTGATCGAACCCAAGAATGTTGAAGATGATTAAAAAAATCAACATTGGGTGAAACAAATGATTGACGAATTATATAAAATTGAGAAAAATGAAACTTAGGAGTTATTGCCTAGACCCAAGGATAAGAATGTGATTAAAACAAAGTGGGTGTTTAGAAATAAACTAAACTAAAAATGTGAAGTAACTAGAAATAAGGAAACATTAGTATGTAAAGGGTATTCTCAAATGGAAGGAATTGAATTTGATGAAACCTTTGCACTAGTGGCAAGGATGGAAGAAATCAGATTGTTCTTGGCCTATGTAGTACACAAAAGGTTCAAAATGAATGTTAAATCAACTTTCTTGAATGATAATCTAAATGAAGAAGTTTACATTGAAAAACCATATGGTTTTTCCCTAATTGAAGAAAAATACTATGTATGTAAGTTAAATAAGGATTTTAATGGGCTCAAACAAGCTCATAGATCTTGGTATAACAAGTTCGAAAAGTATCTATTTGACCAAGACTTTAGAAAATGAGTAGCTGATAGTAACCTATAAATAAAGGAATAAGAAGGAAACTTGGCGATTTTTGTTATATTTTTTGATGAAATAATCTTTGGGGGAGACAATGAGAGAATGATATATTATTTTTCTAAATTCATGAAGGAATAATTTGAAATGTCAATTCTTGGATGCTTAACCTTCTTCTTGGGACTACAAATCAGCCAATCAGAGAAAGGGATCTTCATATTTTAAGGAGATGTTTAAGAGGTTCAACATAGAAAATTTCAGACTAGTAGGGACACCTATGATCATGGGATGCAAGCTCTGTAAAGAGGACAACTCAAAAAAATTTAATCAATCCTTATATAGATCCATGATGGGAACTCTACTATACTCAACTAATTCTAGACCAGATATAGTGCAAGTTGTTGGGTTAGTTTGGAGATTTCAAGAAGAACTTAGAGAGAGTCATATTCAAGTAGTCAAAAATATCTTTAAATACCTAATGGGAACCTTGAATTATGGACTTTGGTATCTGACAAGCAAGGATTTTAGCATAAAGGAATTCACAAAGGATGATTGGAAGGGAAAATTGATGACATAAAGAGCAAAAATGGAGGGGAATTCTTTGTGGGAAAGTACATTGTACCATGGATTAGTAAGAAATAATCACTAGTGTCCCTTTCAACATGTGAAGCTAAGTATGTAACAACTGCAAGTTGTTGCACTCAAGTAATTTGGATGAGGAAAACCTTAGAGGACTAGAAAATCAAATGTGATGAATCAACACTTCTATATTGTGATAGTACTAGTGTCATAAGTGTATCTAAGAACCCTATCCTAAATTATAAAACTAATCACATCCCAATCAAATACCACTTCTTGAGAGAATAGGTGAATGACAAGAAAATCATATTAGAACATTTGAGTACTAAGGAAGAGGTAGCTGACATATTGACAAAGCCACCTTTTAGCATCTAAGGTAAGAATTTGGGGGTTATTCCTGATCCTAACAGTAACTAAAATCCTAACAACATCCTAATGGAGCACATCAGGTATCAAATATGCTCCTAAAATCTCCAAGTGTCAAAAACACGTGCACTTGTCTAGTGGGAGATCTTTGAGGTATGCATATGTTGTAATTATGTGGTTTTTTTATCTCTTGTATATGTAAACTCTTTTTCATAGATGTCAAAGGGGGAGAGTTGTGTTTGAAACAATAAAAGTTTTTTGTGATGATGATGGGGTGAGTGTTTGCCATTAAGGTATCTGGGATATTGTTAAACCTTGTGCATTGATGTTTTCATTGATGTTAGTGATGAAAAAGTGGAAAAGTGTGTAGCTTAGTCTTAATGTTGGTATGTAATGTGTCTTGTCATTAAATCATTCAATGTGTCTCAGTGTTGGTCTACTATCTTTAAAGGTCAGAATGTATGTTGTCTTGGTGAGTGAAGTTGATACCTTGAGAAGTCTACCCATACCTTTTGTATTTTATTATCTTGATATATCTTGGTATGAACCAAATTGTGATTTCAAATATTCTAAGATGTTTCTCAGGCATGAAAAGAAGGTTTCATGAAGATTTACAGGTCAAAATTTGTGATTTATGGGCGAATCTAGCTAAAATGGGTCTAGTTTGAAGGCTTATTCCTAAGGTCTAGCTTGATGGCTTACAGGTATGATAAGGACATTCCAAACTTATGAGGTGTCGAGAAGCATTGTTTAAGGCATATAAATTTCTAAAATATAAGAAATCAGGGATTTGGAGCTTAAATTTGGTCAAGTGAAAATGAAGGCTTGAGAACATGCCTATAATTCATAGGTAAATGAGATGGGAAATGAAAATTCAAAGATAATCATGAAAAAAAAACATGGGAGATATTGGAGGCATGATTTCTCATGGTGTAAAAAAAACTTTAGGGTCAAATAGTGGAAACCAAGCATGTGGAGTCACATTCTTCAAAACTGAGCTTTTGAGAAGTGTAAATTGAGCATCTAAACTTCTTAGAAGTTGTTCTAAATTGACAGGGATTCTTCAGGTAATTCATAAGAGAATTTTTTAGAGGAAATTGGGATAAAAAGTAAATTCCAAAGGTCTAACATCAAATTATGGTGATCTAAATTTCTAACCATTTTTCTAAGCTTGTTTCAAATCCTTCATCCCTAACTTAGAGAGATAGGAGAAATATGTAAGTTATAAATATAAAATTCATTGGTAAATATTTTTTTATTTCTTAGACATGAAAAAGACTCCCTAGGGCTCATGAAAAACAAATTGTGTAGTTACAAATTTGACTATAAGGTATAAAAAACACTATTTTTGACGAAAATTACAAGTACATGTGTATAATGAATGATTTATGAAGAAAAACTCAAAGTTATATATAGCTCTTGATGTCCTCTAGATGCTCACAAATTTTTTTGAGTAATTTGTATGAGAAAAATTTGAATTGAAGATGCATTTCCCCTTCATACTGCTAGAAAATTGTGCATGATATAACCGGTCATGGTGATTTGAAGAAGGTTTTATATATAGGCTTGACATCGTAGTGTGAAAGGGTGTATAAAATATCATTAAATCTATCACACACTCACATCGGAATACTAGTGAAAGACAAGGTGGTTTAAGCTTCCACACAAGCTAGGGTTTAGTGTGTCAAATCCCTCATTATGCACATATTTGGGGAAACTACCTTATTGATCCCATTGGCATGTTCTTAGACAATAAAATGGTCTTGAAAAGTTGTATAGTTTTCATATTATCCTTGAAATATGTCCCGATTTCCATGGTTAACTAAGAATGTTCATGGATTCTTCTAATCTCTCAATTTTGTAAGGTTGTGTTGAGAAACATAGTTAATGTCATTTCCTAAAGCTTTTGCAGTGAAGAATTATCTTGATGACCTGACCTATTGAGTAAGGTGAATGGTAATATGATCCTAAATCATCATATCCAAGCTATGAAAATAGTTAAATACATTTCCTTCATGCCTTGACAAGTTTTTTCTTGACTTATTTCAAGTCTTATTGTGACTGAGAATGCATAAATGTGAATGAGAAAATAATCCAATGACTGTAGTATCGATAAAAATGTTCTTCAATCATTGATAAAGTGACCTTGTAGTTCTATAATATTGAATATATTCTTAATACTAGTCCTTAAGTGAACCTTCTTTGTATACTCAGGTTATTGCTTCTTCTTCTAGCATTTTTGTGCTCAAATGAAGTTTGCAAAGAGAATGGCGAAAAATGGAGAATATAGAGAGTTAATAAAGCATCCTAGGATATTTTTTAACATGGTTTCATGCACAAGACACTTGGCACATGGTCATAGAGATAAGAGACAAACATATATTCACTTGACTAAAATACAAAGCTTGTGTAATGGTTGAAAAAGGAAGTCTGCAGGGTCTAACTCATATTTTTTGATTTTTTAATTGATTGTCAGATGGTTAAAGAATATTTTTTGTCTTTCATAGGTTTATGAGGAGTCATCTCAGTTGAGGCAATGAAAGGAATATGAAACTAAACTACCAAAGGAAATGTTTTCTCACTTTGGTAGTTTGTGGCTTATCTCTTGGTCTCCTTGGTTCGGGCTGAAAGGAGAAGGAAGACATAAAGGTAAGAATATGAAGTGTAAAATACATGAAGAGAGATGTGGTTGTGTATAAATATGCTCCATAGTATATGGAATGTTGTTTTCTATAGAGAGAGGTAT
Organism: Taxus chinensis; assembly: GCA_019776745.2. Classification (NCBI taxonomy): domain Eukaryota; kingdom Viridiplantae; phylum Streptophyta; class Pinopsida; order Cupressales; family Taxaceae; genus Taxus; species Taxus chinensis. The sequence continues at coordinate 417,331,668 of CM034154.1, forward strand.
TAAAGTGTGCTCATTTCTAGAGATAGGTGCAAATGAAGTGAAGAGTTGAAACAATGATAAAAAAGTGTTGATGTAAGAAAATGAGTTGAAGGTGATCAAAATTACTTTGATTAAGGTTTGATTTGTTTCTCAGAAATTTGGTTGTGGGTGATTCCACTACAAGTAGGTGCTTGTAAAATAGTCAAGTGGGTGGTTGGATTTGTATTGGAGTGAGTTCTTAAAAATTGAAGTGGGTTTTTCAAGATCATTGTAATTGTTATAAGACATTTTCCCCTGATATTGCTATGATTTCTGTGGTTTTTCTCCATTATTGGCTTTCCCACCTTAATTATTGTGTCCTCATGTATTTTCTCTTCCTTCTTTCATGATAGGATGTTTTTATTAGTTCATTGTTTCAAAGGATTCTGAATGAATGTTGTATTGATTTCTAAGTTCAAATTCACAAGTTTTAGAAGGAATTGGCTCACCCACTCCCCTTCTCAATGTTTGAATGTTAAACACTTTGGTGGTTGAGAATTTTAATTTTCAAATTGGATCTTTTCCCTCCAAAAATATAATTCAATTTTAAAGGCATGTTGAAGAGGCTTAGGGGTTTGTTAAGGGTTTGTAAGTGTCTTGTTGTGTTATAGGATGTGTAATGATTCTTCAAGTGATAGTGTGAGTCATGAAATGTGTAAAATTACCAAATGTGATGATGGGCATATAATGAGTCATTATGGAATTTGGAAAAGTTAGTTATGAATTAAGAATAAGTTACATTCAAAGAGAAAATTTAAATATATGAGAGGGGGTGAGTTAGTGAGAGGTCATTCCTCAAGGAAGGAGGATGAGGGGAAGGTAAGTAAAAGATTTAAATTGCAATCATGTATGTAAAAATATATATGTTTGAATGAGGATCTCTATTTCATGTATGAAATATCGTGTGTATGATCATAATTATCAAATTTTATGTATTTCCATTTAAAAAGATTCATTTTTAAAGTTAATATCACTCTTAGGAACATGTGGAAGAAATTTCTTAGTGCTCATGGATTATTGAAGGTGGATTTTGATCAGGACCACCTTGTTATGGAAAGTTAAAGAGTCTTGACTATATTTGTAACCAAACATGATTGTAATGGATTTTATAAAGGTATCTTAATGAATTTTTTAGTTTAATCCCATGAAGAGGTGTGTAAGAGTTGTTATCAAATGATCTTGAGCCTATTTTCAAAGTCTAGGTGTTGAATTCTTTGTAATATTCCTTTTATATGTTGAAATGAACCAAAGTACAGATGACTTGGGTTATGAAGTTAATTTGAGTAAGTTGAGGTTTATTGTAATAAGTAATAGCTTGCATGCACATGAAATCTATGATGAAAGGTTGTATTAGTGTATTCAATCAATATTTAAGTTCATTCAAGAAAATTATTTCATTAAGATGCTTGAGGGTTTTGACTACCCTGCCCTAATGAGCCTCCAAAACCTCCCTAAATAGTTGAAAACAATGTTAAGTACCTTGATAGTGACTATTGTTAACCAAAAACTCTTGAGAAGGTTATAACAGACCTTAAAACCAATAATTAGACCTTGAGACTAAAAAATCTTTGAGTTATAAGCATTTTCACTCTCTTGATCTGCATAGGAAGACATAGTTATGGTTTGAGAGGGTTTGTAATGTGAAGTATCAAATCAATGATTATTTGGATGAAATTTGCAAGAAACAAAGGTGAGGGATTCCTTAAACTGTTTAAGAATAATTTTTTATTTCTCATTGGTTAAATTTTCATCTTTTCATCATAGTCTCCTACAAGGTATGCATGCACAGGGTAATAACTAATTATGAAGGCATAATAAAAAAGGAACAAGGGTTTGAAAGTGAAGTTATATTTTGTAAGTTTGGGAAAATAAATAAGTTCAAAATGGGTTCTTGAAAATGTATTCCTTATACATTGAAACCTCTTGTTAAGAGAAGGTTTACTTGAAAGAGTGTGGAAGTAGGGCTAGTATGGCTAGTGGAAGGCAAAAGGAGGAAAGTGATATAGGGAGAGAATATAAAGGATTTGAGTTATACATTTTTTCACACACCATGAGGATGATGAAGGGTCTTGGAAGGAGTTAAAATATGTTTTTAGGTAGCTATAGATGTCTCTAACTATGGAGCATACAAGAATGTTTTTCTTAAGGTCACTTATGAGACAATTTAGACAAGATTAGTAAGAGTTGATGCATTTTTATATTTTGAGTCATTTTAATGTTAGATAAAATATTATTTTGAGTGTGTGAAAAGGGTGAATGATATAGGAAACATTAGAGATTCCATAAATCTAAAATTGGCATTGTGGACTAGTAACTAATGAAATAAGAAGTTAGGAAATTTGATGAAAGGTAGGTGTTGAGTAATATTTAATGTAATGAGTTCATTTTTTTTATCACTTGACATAAGATCAGGGTATAGAAGTAGGGTATAGTGCTTATAAGACACTTAAGGTGAAATTAGTCAAAAATTACAGGAATAACCATTCTAGGTTTGGTAAAAGATCCTCAAATGCAGAGATTGGTGAAGTAGTTGCTTGAAACATTCTTAAACAATAGAATATTAGTTTATTTATTATTCTCTTTACATCTAATCCCTTTGTAAAATTTGGGACAAAAAATGTGCCCCATGCTTGTCTTGGCCCATGGTTCTCCACATGACCCTGAACTAGCTCCGCAGTGCATTTTTAAGCCCTCTCTCCTCTCCACCTTGTCAAATCATTAATTTCTACTTGTCATGCTCACATAAAGGAAAATATTTCTGCCCCATCTATCCCATCCCTTTGGGACAAAAAATTCACCCCTTTCTAAGTTGTTTTAAAACTCAATTTTTGGCTAAGTGTTTTAACTCATCGCTTCCTCTTTCTTCCTTTCATGTGAATGGAAAGTGTTGTCAGGAAGTTGTATAACTTGTTTCCACTTCATATTTTCTCCATGGATCCATGAATTTTTCTCATAAACCTCCATTAAACCTGAAATTTTTTTAGGGAAACACCACCATGGTGTTAAAATTATTTTGAGGCATCATTGATTGTAAAAAAAACCAAGTTTTTCTCGTTGCTAGTGAACTAGGAAAATGATCGTACTAAGGCATTGAGATAAGTTTTCTCATTTGAAATCATGTTTGTGATACAAAAATCTCAGTGACTACATTAATGGATGTCATGATGAAGTATAAAAATGATACTGAGGCTCATCTATACTTTCTAAATTTCTAGTGGGCGGAATCACATGAAAATTAGAGGAAATGATCCTTGAAAAATCTAGTTTCACGTGAACTAGTTTTCATTCCATGATATACCTATTTTTTAGAGATATGGAGGACTGAATTTTTCATAAAAATTCTTCCCTTATAAAATAAAATATCAATTTCTTGAAGATCCAACTGGTGAAATCATCCAAAATTCAGAGGGAAGAGTCTTTGAAAAATCTAGTTTCATTAAAACTAGTTTTTGCACGTTGAAGTGGCTGATTTTTTGAGATATAGAGGACTGATTTTTTATTAGTATTCTTCCCAATCTGATGAAAAAAAAATTTTACTTATTTTTTGACCAATAAATCATCTAAAATTTGGATCATGGAATCTCCTAATAAAACCCAAAATTTCAAGACCTTTTTCATTGCAATCCGACACATGCGGTGTACTTACTAAAAATAGTGTATCCATGATGAGGCATGACCAAAAATAGTAAGTGGTTGAATAATTTAAATTCATGACATTCAAATTCCTCTAGAAAGGAAAGAAGCATCAAGAGGATAATCATGAGCAATGTTTGTAGTTATCTTGAGCTCGTATTAGGGGATTTTCAAAATTATTTCTAAACACTCATTTGATAGCCAAAGGTATATGTGCATCATGTCAAAGGAGGATATTGTGATCATCATTAGAAAGTTCTCTATCAAAATGATATTCTTCAACAAAATCAATCAAACCCCTTCTGTTCTTCTCTTCTCCCCATCTTCTTCTAATTCTTTGTTGTACACAATTATTGTATTTTGTCCTATACACTTAAGTGACAATATTTGTAATTTGTAATAGTATTCTCTCAAAATTATAAGAAGGATACTAGATTTGTCTCATGTAGGGGTAATTGAAAGGTCACAAGTGGAATCACAACATGAAAAATCATGAGGGGGGGATGAAAGGTCAATTCACAAGCCTATACATTGGGATGGCAACTCCATTCCAAAGGATGCTAGATTTTGAAGATTTCTACTTTGTAGCAATTATGAATTTTTTGGATGTTGAACTTTGTGTCACCAATAAAAGAAATGAAAGCTACATTATTCCATTTCCTTACTCATTTTTTCATCTACTCTCACTTTTTTTCAAAATTTTAAGCATGGTGATCAAGAATGAACTTAGTGTCCTTGATCAATGAATCTAAAGAACTGTGTGTCTAGATTTGTTAGTATCACTAGGTGATTCATTGTTGCTTTCCTCAAATTTAATGTTGAACTACTCTGACTATTTCCTGTGAACTATGTAATTTTATACTCACAGTAATAACCTCCCTTTTCCTAATTTCTCTCCTTCACCCTTCAGCACTACAATTTCCTCCCTTGTACCCCATAAAAGAACTATTCCACAAGTTCAATGAAGTGTTCTTGTATGGTCCCCATACTATTTGGCCACCCCACAACACTACATAAGATTAGGATAGTGTACATTTAATAATAGAATCCTCCCCATACACAAGAAGGAGGGGCATAGCCCCATGAGTGTTGGTGGAAACACATAATTTTCCATACAACAAATTATTTCACCAATAGTTTTTGACAACTCTGTTGCGGAGATATTTTTCCTTGTGCACCCATATAGATATCTAAAAATACAAAAAAAATCAGAAAATTTAAAAATACTAAAGAAAACTAACCAAATATTCAAAAGCCTCTTTTCAATCCTTTTGATAAATGTACACTTTTAAAGTTTCCTTCATTCCTAAGCACTTGAGAAAAGATGTCAAAAATAAGTTACAATCGGTTTAATTGTGCAAGTGGTGTTATTTATCATGCATCTAAGGAATGAGGAAGAATTGATTTTAGACTTCATATTATACCAATAAGAATACAAGCTCCTAAAAATCCTCTTGAAGATCATACTAAAGAGCCAATTATTGAACCACTAGTCTTCATTACACACAAAGAAGAAAGAGAAAAATAAATGGTAGAACAAACACCTTTACCAATAGGGTAGAACATTGGTCTGTTGGCTTTGGCTCCATCACTCCATGAACTTCCATGAGGATCGAGAAAGAATTTTCAAAAATTCTATGGAGATGGAATTTTTTTTTCTAACGATCATATCACATCCGGTGGCATCCTTGCAATGCAATATGAATATTTTGTAGTGCTTTTGTTTATGGAAAAATTATAAGATGTTGCGGAGGATTGATTCTACTATTTTCATTCATGCTCAATCGTTGATTGGGTTAGTTTGAAAAATAAGTTTGAAGAGAGATTCAAAACTTCTGAAGATGCTCATAACCTCCTTACTTGACTCACTGAGATGAAGAAATATCCGGAAGATTCCATGAGATACTTCATTGTAAGATTCAACAAGTTGATCAACATAATCCCCACCATTACTCTTTTGAATGTAGATAATATGAAGATGTTATTTTTGAATAATCACTTTCCTAAAGTAAGCTTCATACAATGGATATTTCAACCAAGATATTTAGACAACGCTCCAGAAATTATTGTTGAGGTGGAAGATTACCTCATCTTGTCAGGTAAGATCAAGAATCCTTTGATGAAATATAAAACCCAAAGTTCCAAAGATGAGAGAACTGATCCAATGTTGCAGAAGTTAGCGAATGAATTGATAATGATAAAAAAATAATTTGCTCAATGGACACCTCATATGAACTAGAATAAGAGCCAGGTTATAGCAGCATCATAAAGGATTTCCTTGGAGGCTCCACCAGTCAATGCAATATGCGAGATCAATGAAGATGGACAAGAATAGATTTTTGAATCAAGATTTGAAGATGAAGGAGAAGGAGAATGTGCTTAGATCGATTTTTGTAAATATTAAGAACCCAAAAATAGTTACTCATATGCAGTGTTCACTTGATCCCAAAATGAGAAAGAAGGATCTTATTCTACTTCCCAAGCTAATAAATTGAATCTTTAATTGGTGACTCTGAGAAAAATAATAACAAAAGGAGGATCTTGAAGTACGCTTCAACAGGGTTAGCTGAGAAGAAGCATGAGATCACTCACACCAAGAATCCTTTTTCCTTTTCATGTTGAGGTAATAATATTAAGTGGGGATACCTCTTTGGGTGGACCACCACTTTACACCATTTATTATTTTAAATTTTATTTATTAAAATTTATTATATTGGTCTTCCACATTTAAGAGTGAAACAATGTGACCGATTCACCCATCCTATATAAATAGGGTGATCCCTCTCGGTAGTGGTAATGAACAAACATATACATTAGTACAATATTAATACATGAGAGATCATATTGTTGGTGATCATTATATTTTACAAGTGCTAGAAATTATTCTACAATCATTCTGTGAGACCGAGGAGTGAAATGGAAGTGTTGGGTAAAAGTATTGGTGAAATTCTCAATACATGTAGTAATTTATTTTAGAGTGGGGTTTTATCCTTCGGGTTTCCCCACTATAAATTTGGTGTTCTTGTCTAATTTATGTTTATGTTATTTACTTTCTGATCAAGGTATGTAATATGAAAATATAAAAATCTTAATCTATGTTGAATCACTTCATTTCATAATCTATAATATTTGGAAATTATATTGTGGATTTATAATTAGTCTATTATACATTCCTTATAAATCCTAACATGGTATCAAAGATGGTGGTTATGCTTGTGTAGGATAGATCTGGATGTTTTTGATTTGCATGAGTAAAGAACTTGATTTTTTTTTTCAGATCTGTGGAAGACTAGTTATATTGCCGTCAAATTCAAGTTAATCATATTTAAAATTATAAATTACGTCAAACTATTATAAGAATATTTGTTGATATGTTGATTATATCTTTCTTGTGCATTTATGTGCATAGATATGTGTTTATTCTCTATCTGCAACCTTGTTTATTTGTTCTTATTTTTTTGCAGTCTTCTATAGACTATTATTTCACACCTTTTTTATATGCATTACCATTATGCAACTTATTTCAATAAGTTTGCACCTCTTTTTAAGTCTTTTGTGGCCTTATTTGTCTTCGGTCAGATTTTAAAGTTTGTATTTTTTTTCTCATTCTATGGCTTGAGTTCCATGGAGATCATTTTCCCCTGAAATCTCTTGGATTAGTGACGCATGTCTGCACTGTCGATTGTTATCTCTATGAAATGTGCTTCCATTTTTTTTTACGAGGGGGTCCCTCTTTCTGTCCTGTTTTTGTCAAGGACCTGAAAAATTTATCTTATTTAGCTTATTCCATAGACTTGACATCCGTGGAATGCATATCTTCTTGAGAGTGACAGAATATTTCCACATGTCCTCTCTCCATGGTTGATCCTTTAACAAGTGTTTCACTATTTGTTTACTGCGTTTTATTTTATCTCTTTCGTCATGGATCCGAAAAGAAATTTTGTTTAGCTTTTCTACGAGCTTGAGTTTTGTAGGGTGCATCTTTGTTCGAGAGTGCCAAAATTGTGTCATGCATCCTCTCTCTTCTATTGATCTTGAGACATGTGTGACCTCTACATCGTCTATCCTGTGACACATGTTCATTTTTTTGTTTTTCACGTACCCCATTGACCTTTTCCAACCCTGTTACAGACCTGATAAACTATTTATCTTAGTTTATTCTGTAGAATTCACATCCATCGAGTGCACCACCTTTAGAAATTGCTAGAAAGATGACATGTGTCTTGTTGCTTTGTCTTTATTTGAGACAAGTGTCACCTTGTTTAATCATTGAATTTTATTTTTTTGACCTTGTTAACTTTTTCATGGACCCAACAAGTTATTGTCTGTGTTAAATTATAGGGACATTACATCTGATGAGATCATCAACTTGTAAAGTTTCCAGAAGATCGACACATGCTCTCTTTTTTTTGTTAGTTTTCAACGCATGTTTCCTCCTGTTTTTTCATTTTATCTCTTTGTTTTAATCTTTTCCAAGTGTCTTCTTTTTCTTTGGTTATGTGTTATGTTTTTCTTTTGCTTTGCACATCTAGACCTTAATTTTTTAAAAAAAAATTCTTGGGACCTCACGTCCATTGGGCTAACCTACTTCAAAATTTTCTAGAAATTTATCGCATGTCCTTTTGATTATTACAATTTATATTGCGTGTCTCCTTTTGCTTTGGCCATGTTTCCTTTAATATTTAATTAATTTTGTCTTTAATTTTTGGTTGTGGTTTTGTATCTCAACTCGTTCGAGATTGATTGAATTTCTCATGATTTGTAGTTAATTTCCACCGAGATGTGTGTATTATGTGTTGATTTGGTTTTATAGCTTGTGATAAGATAGCTACATATCAAATTTGTTTTTATCTCCCGTAAGGAGTTTGTTATTTCTAGTCAAATATTTGTTTCATATTTTTTTTTTGTGCCTACTATTATTATTAAAAATTACTAGAAATGCTAGTTTCTCAATGGATAAATCTTAGTTATTAAATGGAATGAATTACAGTATTTGGAGAGTTAGGTTAAAAGCTTGTTTTTTGGCCAAAAAATTATGGAATCTTGTGACTGGTGTGGAAAAATGACCCACCATAAGACAAGAAAATCCTAAAAGCCTTAGTTCCTTCTCTCAAAGATATGAGGAATCCCTATCAATCCTATTACAAAGTATAAAGGATGAATTTCTACTACATATAGGTCATATGGATTTTTCAAAAATTAAAAACCATACATGAAGGAAGTCTTCTGTCAAAAATTAGTAATCTAATAATGGAATTGTTTACAACTCCCATGAAGGGGGATGAGAAAATTGTTAATTATTTGGCAAAAATTCAAAACATTAAAGCTCATTTGGATGGATGTAACTATGAACTATTTCAAGACAAACTGCTATATTTTATCATTAAGATGAATATACATGAAAATGTCAAAATTATATCTCCATCATTGACTCTAAATACCAAAATGAAAATGATCTTCCAGATTTGGATACTTTGTCTTCTCTTTTATTTCAAGAAGAGTGTGTAATGGAGAATTTTGATTCAAAAGATACTGCTACTCAAGCATTGTTCTCTCATAATCATAAACCTTCTTAAAATAAGAATAATATTAATCCCAATCATAAATATAACATGAGATCAAAATTTAAACCCAATACTAAATCCAATTTTATTAGAAAAAGTCAGAATTTTAAATTAAAATCCAATGGTACATGTAACAAATGTGGAAAATTTGGTCATAAAGAGACTGATTGTCATGTAAAAACTAACAAATTTGTTAAAAATACTTTAAAAAGTAAATTTAACAATCATAAGAAAGATCAAAATTAAATTAAAAATAAAAACCATGCAAATAATGATGAGCATTCTATTTCCATGTATACTTCTCTTTCAGCTTCAAATGACATTGAATTGATCCTAGATAATGGTGCCTCTAGGCACAAGACTTCAACTTTTATTCATGGTATCCTCTTAGATGTTGTTAAATGTGAGGAAAATATATATCTAGGAGATAATTCTATCATTAGATCTGTAAGATGTGGAAATGTTAAACTAAAAAATGGAATAATTAGGAATGTTTTATATGCTCCTCAATTTAAAAATAACATTTTATCTTTCTCTCATTTAAATAAAGAAAACTATAAAATTGTATTCCTACAAGATAAATGGTTTATGAAAAATAAACTCAGTAATGTTGTTGTATTTGATATACAGAAAAATGGTTTATATATTTTTGATGGATTTGTTTTTGAATCTTGCTTTTCTTCTTCATCTAGAAATGATATTCAAATTTTGCATGAAAGGATTCGATATGTAAATTTCATAGTTTTGTATTAAATGTCTCACCTAAGTCTTGTAATTGGTCTCCCTAAGATGAAATTTGATCATGAAACATGTGAAAGTTTCCTACATGGTAAGCAACATGTTGTACCATTTCACAAGCATCGTGATCCAAATTCCTCTCACAGTGATGTGAGAGGTCCACTTGAAGTTCCTTATCTTAGTGGTGTTTTTTATGCTATATGATTTATTGATGATTTTTATAGTATGACCTGGTCTTATTTTATTAAGAAAAAGTTTGATGTCTTGTCTAAATTTCAAAAATATAAAGCCTTTGTTAAAAATGCTTCCAATATGAAAATAAAAATAACTAGAACTGATAATGGGGGCGAATATGTTAGCAATTTTTTTAATGAGTTATGTGTGTCATATGGGATTCAGAGAGAGTTGAAAACTCCCTATTATCTATAGAAAAATGGCATTGTAGAAAGGAAAAACATTACTATTTTAGAGATGGCCAGAACTATGATTCATGCATCAAATGTGCCTAAGTTTTTTTAGAGGAAGAAGCAATAAATATTGTTCTCTATATCCTAAATAGAGTTCCTTCTAAATCTCTTCATCAAACTACACCTCATGAGTTATGGACAAAAAAAAAACCAAATATATGTCACTTAAGAATATTCGGTAATCATGCTTTTATTTTTATTCCAAAAGTTAGAAGGAAAAAAACTAGATCCAACCTCTTATTCTTGTATCTTTTTGGTTATAGTTATAGAAAAAATGTGTAAGATTCTATTATCCCTTCAAGCATGAAAAAATTGAAAATAAGAATGTTTATGTCTTAGAAAAGACATTTTGTGATGCTTATTATGAACCCTTCTTTGCTTCTCCTAAAATAGAGCCTAATAATACTTCTCCTAAAAGTATGGAAATAGAAGTTCAAGAGGGTGATTATCCTGATATAGATATGATGGAGTTTGAGGGAGGGTCATATCAAAGTTTTTTTCATCCTAGAATTCCTAAATGGGATCAAAATATTGTTAAAGATTCTCATCCTGTTAGCCTAAGAAAGCTTACTGTACGCACCCAAAATTACATGTGCTACATTGTCAGAAAATGGTTATAAAAGTCCCCAATGATGATTCATATCCTTTCAGAAGATGTCTGAGCTCCAAAACCTATTTGTAGTATATATTTATAGCCTAGACATACCTAGTTAGCCCTTGCATGCTTTTTACTAGCCTTCTGCTACATTTTAGAGTATTTTTACCTTTAGTGTCAAAACTGCCGCCCTGCTTGGGTGACAGTTTTGTGATTGACACCCTATTAGAATGATGGTTTGCCAAGGGTGGTGGTCATGTGTGAATTTTACAAAGAGTTCACTCACATTTTGATGTAAAATTATCTCACTTAACTTCCATTTTTAGACGCGTTGCTTGTCCATTTTAGATGACCCCAGGCCCAACTTCCTTGTGGAAATCTATTTTTGCACTTCTATTTGTGACTAATGGTTGTTAATAGTTTGAATATTATCTTCACTTTTGTTATGTCCTTCTTTGGCTGCCAAATGGATTTAACCATTTCCCAGCTAAATTCCTATAAATACCATGCTTGTGTGTAAGAAAAACCTGGAGAAAATTTGTATTCTTGCTATTTCAAAGCTACTTCCTTTCTTGTTGGAAATTGTCAAAGCCAATCTTAGTTATGTTTACACTCTTTGAATTGCATTACTTCCCAAACTTCCAATTCAAGATGTTAGTGCTCACACATCTTTCTTCTTCTATTGTTGCTGCATTCCCATCCATTGGACTCACATGGACACAAAGATTGAAAGGATAAACTGAGGGGGAAATACTCTTACAACTAGATTTTCCACAGTTCTTGCAATATCCATGTTGGAGCTGTTGTTTGATTCATTCATGTAATTATCAATTCTGAATTTATCATTTCAAAGTTCATATCAAATATAGTAGATAAATCATTTCATTGTTTCAATTATCAAGTCAACAGTAGATCAGATCAAATTAGAAATTTTGTTCTTCTGCATTACCATGGAAGTTGTGGGGAATAATACCTTCTCTAAGGTGGTGATTTATTTTTTGTTTCTAAGGTAAGATTGAAGGTTTTATTTAAAATATTTCAATTAGTTAATTGTTTAGGATTTAGATTAGCACCATTTGCAAAAGCAGTTAGCTACACCTGGTTAATTGTTTGTATTATGTTCATTTATTAGATTAGAAGTATTATTATTAAAATATCATAAAAATAGTCCAAAAATATTTCCTTTATTAGATTAATCGTTCATTTTATTTGTTCATTTATATTTTGAAAAATACAAAAACATAGTTTAGATTTTATTTTCTTTATTATTTTGTTTTAGTTACTTAGATGCAATCACATTTCATATGACAATTATGGGCTCTAAAGAACCCAGAGATTTTAGCTTCAAACTAGTAATACCACAACCAAATCTAGCGCTTCCACTTATAGACATAGATCAAGGCCTTAGGTATAACATTTTCAAGACAACTAGATACATACAAAGAATCAACCGAAAACTACATGCATTAAACATTGAAGAAAATAAATCTTTTGAGCATTGGTCGAATCAACCAAATTACAGACTACCTTGAGCATCTATATGACCATCAAAGGACCGCAAAAAGAGAAATTTTAGTTGTGATCCATTGATCCTGCAACCAAACAAATCTGAAATACTCACGGACATTGATACAGGACTCTATCTTCTTGTCCTCAAAACCTAGGGCCGATACGCTGAGAGTTTAGAATAGCTCAATGTGCTAAACATTTCAGCCAATCAAGCTTACAATTACTAGACCGCCCCTAAGCATAGTTGCTTAACCACCCTTGGGCTTAGGCTCTTGATAATTCTTATGACCATAGAGGGACCACAACTAGAAAAAAATTATGGTTGTGATCCTATGGTTCCCCAACCGAATGGAACCAACAACCAATTAGACGTAGACAATAGATTGAGAGTGTTAGTCTTTTTAACCTCTCCATTGCCATCATATATCATTAGAAAATTGAACATTCTAAATGAAGAAGCTCATCGAGCCCTCTCATTTTTGACCAAACCCCTCCAACTATCCATAGATCTGAAAAAATTCACGCCTCTCACTTGTAATTGTTCCATGACCTTGTCTGGATAGATTTATGAGGCCTCATTCAGTTTCCCACAAGTTCTACAACCAATATAAAGGATATCTCTAGAGCTTGATATTGACTGGATTCTTCATGTTGTCATCCTTCCAATTTTTTCATTCGAGTCACCCAGGTTAGAGAGGATTTCATCACACTTGATGAGCATATCCCACCATTGAAATTAAAAGGTGTTGCATTACCTTGAAAACCTATCCACACACTATCATTCATTACCATATTTGCTACAACCTAGCCATTCATATTTTCTACACTGGTTGCCTTGGAATGACCTCAGAGAGTCAAGTGCGGTTGAAATTCACATGATTATTTTCTTCTATACAAATTGGTGAACCCGATGTGAAGAGATATTATTTGATCATTTCCAATTTATTCATCCACCTTCCTCTCTCCCATTATTCTGCAGGTATTTATATACTCCTTGAATATGTCGGGATACGATGGATACGACCGACCCATTTTGGGTTTTGAAGCATATAACTATTAGATGGATAAACAACAATAGTCACCCTCACTTTCTGCATAGAAAGATAACTATTCAACCACCCCTCTTCAAACTCCTCCTCCTCAGGGGACCAATGTTGGTTCCTCAGTAAGGATCAAGGAAATTAATCAAATTACACAAACCTAACAACCTGAACTCTCAAGATCTAACAACATGACTTTTACTGGAGAGACGGGATCATCTCCTCGGGTCTTTTTTAGACAATCCATTAGCATGAAGTTTGATCAAATCCTACATTTAGAAGAGGATTATTTAGCATGTTACGAAAGAAGCGAGCAATGCTTCCAAAATATGAGTCAACCTTTTAATAAGATGCAAGGACACATTGATGTCTTGCTTCAAAACAATAATATTACCCCTTATATAGTGGAAAATGTTGCCAATGAGGGGTGGATAAACAATGAGCAATTTATATTGGGATATCATATCCCTCAGCATCCTGCAAAGGTTCAATAGCATATGCCAAAATAAAAAACCATTCCATCGATGGTTGAAGTCATCTCGGTGTTGGTGGAAAAGGTTAAGGAGTTGGAAATTTCCCAAAATACTCAAACTTCATATGCTGGGAAAGTAAATATTCCTTTCTATTATCAGAACTATGGCCAAGCACCTATTGCACTAGGTCCTCTAGTTTACACAGGCGTTCCTAGCCATAGAGACATTATAACTGGATTAGGTACCTTGGGTATACCCCCTCATGCTACATATAGATACCCCCCATAGGTACTGGTTAGAAGTGCATTCTCAAATGCCATGCCACCTAGAAATGCAATGTTACCTAGTTATGTGCCTCAAAATCCATATCAAAACAATCCTCCCCCTTACATGCACACGTATTCTAAGTCACCACAGGGGGACATGTATTCTTATCCAAGCCTATATGGTCAACCACGGGGAATGCCTTGTGCCTTGACAAATGTATATGCTGCACCATTCCAACAACCAATTTTGCCTACACTTCCCCAACAAATGTCATCAATGGTTAATTCTTATGAAGTAGGAACCTATTCAAAATATCCAAAATAACCTCTTGAATTATCTATATGGAACATCATGCTCCTAAGAACTTTTCCAGACCTTCCAAAATTTAAAGGAGAAGGAGATCCTAATGCACACATCAAGGCGTACACAATATCCATTCAATATTTTCTCCCATGGGATGCAATCATTGCAAAAATATTCCCTAAGATGTTAGAAGGTATTTCTCTTGACTGGTATTATAGAATACCAAAGGCTTTGATACATTCTTTCAAGAAACTTGTGTCAGAGTTTATTAAATATTTTGACATGAACAAGATTTTGAGAACAGGAATCAGATAATTCCTCCATATCAAACAAGATCATAATCAGTTTGTTTCCCATTTCATCCAAAAATGGTGGCATGTTCTTTATTCTTCATCAATCACTCCTAACATGGATCAAATGGATATTTTTGATCTATTCCTTCACTCCCTTAATAGGGAAACAAAGGAAGAATTCTAGAAGTTTTCATTGAGGAGCTATGAAGAAGTATTGGAGGGTGCTCTTCGAATTGATCAAGAATTTATAGACAGTGGTCACAAGACATATGGAACAAATGGGAGACTGATCACTCCCAACCAAGGTAACTCCAGTTACCCTAAAAACACGAACAAAAATTAGGGACCAAAATTCCTCAACAAGAATAGTGGGGTTACAATTGGTGGTGTTACCGATCAGGAAAAGAAACCAAACATTGTTAGCACCCCCAATGAAAACACTACTAACAAAAACAACATGAACGGAAATAACCAAATAAATAAAAATTTTACACCTATGGTCAACGTTGTGGATGTCAACCATCCTCAACAACAACAAAAACAAAAACAAGTTCAAAAAGTGCATGCCCAAGGATCTAGTTAATACCCTAGCGGATACCCAAACTAGGTTCAAAATCAAGGGCAATGGGCTCCAAACTTCAATTATAACAATCACTACTTGTATAAAAATTGAAACTTTGGACCACAATGGAATACAAACCAAATACCTTAGGATTACAACCCTGACTTATATTGTGGTTTTCATAGAGTCTAAGGGCACGATGCCAAAACTTGTTGAGATTTTAATAAGTTTTAGTAATATCTACCCGAAGACCAAAGACAACTTTTTGTTGACATATTTTTGGAAAATCCCATTGTGCCTAATAAAAACGCTAGCATGGGACCAGTGTCCCCTCAAAATATTTTGCATAGGATAGTTAATGATCCTCTCCCAAATTGACCCAATAATGGTAAGCTAGACCCCAACTGATCAAATAAGGGTATTATGGTGGGAACCAACAATTAGGAATCTTCAATTTCATGAAACCCATCAGTTGCACCCCCATTAGATGGGCATCAGTAGACTAAGATCACGGGTCTTGTAGAACTAGATACCGAGCCTCAAATAAACATGGACACTAGAACTAGAGACTATTATTCGCAACCTATATCAATATACTTGACTATATTAGATGACATTCGTGAAACAATGGGCAAGCCAGTAGGACCTATGAATTGATCAATGACCTAACCAAGACCTTCTCTCACATTTCCTTCTTGGATATGTTAAATTATCCCCCTTCTCACAGAGCTGCTTTATTAGAAGTACTAGGCCTTGGGAATTTGATTAATGTCACCTCTCTTCCAACACCATATATAAACCATATATAATTTGATGTTTATCCTCCATGACAACCTGAAAGAGATGTTGGATTCGTATTCAACATCAGTAAGATGCCAATGAACGCTGAAATACATCGTAGAGGTGATCTGGCCTTATTTTTACAAGTTTAGATCTAAAATAACTATGTAAAGCATGTGATGATTGATGACGGGGTAGAAATCAACAAATTCCCGTTCTCTTTGCTTCAGAAATTAGGTTATGGAGAAACCAATTTCTCCTCAACACGAAACACACTAAGAGGCTATGACAGCCTCAAAGAGACATCAATTAGAACTATAGTGTTTCCAGTCACCCTTAGACCTAAGACAATTCTAACTAAGTTTTATATTTTAGATAGGGAAAAAACTATAAAATGATCCTTGGTCATCCTTGAATTTATCGCATGAAGGTAATTCCCTCCATAGTCTTTGTGGCACAGGGTGAACCAAAACCCTTCTACATACATCTAGCTAATCTAAAGAAGAGGTCAGGGTTTCATTATAAGTTTGAGCTTCCTGTAAACTAGTTAAACAAACCTACAAGCTCAAAAATAGAAGAAAATTTGGTTCCTATAATGGCACTAGAAACTATGGGTTTGATTGAAGGAGTTCCTATTATAAAGGCTGAAACTATAATTGTTGATAAAGTATCAATAGGAAAAAAAACAAATATAGTCAAGTTGTTGGAGAATGACTTACCCCTTCTCCTTCTGTTTGATTCCATGGGTATAAGACATTCCCTGGGACATGGCTCTCTTCCTACTAATGAATTATGCACGGTAGAGGTATCAAAAGTGAAGGAGGATGATGCCAAAGATGATCCAATGTCAGTCTTCCCAAGTAACTGTTGGACTTTAAATTACAACGGAGAAAAGTTCTACTTTAGCACTGGGGCATGTGTGTTTCTTACCTCTCCTTAGGGGAAGGTCATGCCTTTCACTTTGAAGTTAAAATTTGAGTGCACAAGTAATGGTGTAGAATACGAGGCTCTCCTTATTGGTCTCATTGTAGCCAAAAAGATGGTGCTCATAACATTAGGGTACTAGGGGATTCATAACTAGTCGCAAATCAAGTATCTAAAGTATATCAGACATGGCTAAATACTTGCAACTTTATAAGACTGTTGTCTTGGAATTAAGTAAGTATATCATTTCATTTCAATTGAAACTATACCTCGATAACAAAATATTTTAGCTGATTCCATTGCAACCTCTACATCTCGCTTCACTCCAAGCAAAGAGTTAAAAGACACAAGCTTTACGACTTTGATTCGTTATGAGCCTTTGGTTTACAAGATGCCAACAACTTTAATTCTGGCACACTTAGAAGATGAGAATGAGCCCATCACCCTAGGATATGCTGAAAATGATGAAGAAATCATAGGGTATCTAAATGCCTAGACTTATTTATATCTTGCTCACCATAAGATTGGATTTTATCTCATCCCTCACTCTTCCTCCTACTTTGGAGATCCCATAATGGAACCTTCCTCCGTGGAGGTTCTTGAGGTCTATGAGGTAGAAGAAGAGGGGAACTTAGAGCTACCTCCAGCCCTGCCTGAATTTGAAGAGGGTAATGCCTCTTTAATTGAAGGAACAATTGATATAAACATCGAGATGGAGGAGGAACCAAATTTTTTATGTTAGGATCTTCTATAACTCCAAAGGAAATAGAGACACACACGTAAATTCTCAAGGAACATTCAAAATATTTTATGTTTAGCAATATGGAAATGAAGGGAATCACTCCTCACATTGTATTTCATAATCTAGTCACGAAAACATATGTTAAGCCTATTAAATAGAAGTCAATGCCCATCAATCCCAAGGTGGCTCTTATGGTAAAAGAAGAAGTGATGAAACTCCTGCATGTGGGGTTCATCAAATTATTTTACTACTCTCAGTGGGTATCCAACATTGTCCCCATTCTCAAGAAGAATGGAAAGATTCATAATTGCATTAATTTTTAGGATATTAACAAATCACGTCCCAAAGGATGATTTCCCACTACCATCCGTCAATGTTATTATCAATGCAACAATTGGCTATGAATTGTTTTCCCTTATGGATGGATTTTCTGGGTACAACCAAATCAAAATCTCTGAGGAAGATCTGACCAAAACTACATTTATCACTCCTTGGGGAACTTATTGTTACACAGTATTGTTGTTTGGACTTTAAAATGCCAGATCACATTACCAAAAGGCTATGACTTACATATTCCATAATCTTATTCATAAGATTGTGGAATTGTTTATGATCTGCTAGTGATAGAACGCACTCTGATCATCCTGAAGTGCTTCGTGTCATCCTCTCCCATCTAATCAAATATGGTGTCACTCTAAGTCTAGAAAAATGTGTGTTCTGTGTGACAGGAGGCAAATTATTTGGGTAAAGTATATCCTCACGAGGGATTGATGTAGATCTAGCAAAAATATGAGTAGTATTGGAAATGATCCCACCATTAGACGAGTTTGGCATTAGGTATTTTCACAGAAAATATCAGTGTAATCCGAAGGTTCATCCCTAATTTGACCTTCAATATTGACCCAATAAACAATTTGTTGAAAAATGATTACTGTAATGATTGGATGGAAGAGTGAAATGAGGCATTTGAGTTGGTCAAATTACTCTTACTATCCCTGCGCACACTCATGCATCCTAAGTCATATCACCCCGTAATCTTATATTCAAGAGCTACACATGTCTCATTGGCTTGCATGATAGCTCAAGAGGATGATGATAAATGAGATTTTGCAGTCTACTTTATCAGTTGAATGTTCCTCGACTATGAGACACAATATACTTAGGTAGAGAAATAGTGCCTTGCCATAGTTTTTACAAAAAAGAGGTTAAGACACTACATGCTTAGCTAATAAATGAGGGTAATTGTCAAGAAAGATCATTTGCAAACATTTCTCACACAAGGGTCCTTATCTAAGAAATCTAGACATTTTTTAACTCTAATGGGTGAGTTCAAGATAACGTTTGTTAATTAGAAGTCTATCAAAGGACAAATCATTGTAGACCAGTTGGATGACAACCCATTAGATGGAGATGATCTAGTTAATTTGGAGTTCCCTAATGAATTTGTATATCACATCTAAATCAAACCCCCTAATTCTTCATTCCCATGGTACACTGACATTATTAATTCCATAGTGGATCATGCATACCCTGAAGGGGCAATGCTGTGATAGAGAAGAATGCTACACATCATAACTGCTAATTATGTGATCTTGGAGCAAGTGCTTCATCATAAAGCCTTTGATGGAATTTTGCTAATATTTTTTTGCGAAGAAGAATCCAAGAATATTTTGTATGAATCTCATAGTGGAGTATGTGGAGGACACTTTGGAGGCCAAGCCACTGCTCAGAAGATACATCAGATGGGTTACTCCTGGCCCACGTTAGAACATGACTTAGTAGAGTTTGTGTAAAAATTCCATAAATATCAAGAGTTCTCCCATGAGATCCACATACCGGCATAAGCTATGCAACTAATTACAATACCATGTCCCTTTCCCATGTCGGGCCTAGATTTGATAGGGAAGTGTTAGTGTAAAATTACATCACCCCCCGAATGCCTCAATCTGAATGGGGCATCCGGTGTAATCTATATAACACGGGTCCATCTCTCAAGTTTTGGGACTTGTGAACCTAAGATGGACCTCTAGAGAATTATGAATTTCTCTACCTAAACCTAATGCTAAACTACTCCTAATGTAGAAAATCCACCTAACTACATCTATCTTAACAATGTCAAGGAGACAGGGAGAGAGAAAATGCATGAAATGGGAAATCCTACACTAACGATGTGATAACACCAAGAAAAGGGGTGAGATACTTTGTTGAGGGAGGATGAAATAGGGAAAAAGGGATTGAGGGAGGTCATACAAATGTGACATAGACCTAGATCCTAATCCTCCATCAAAACTCCATGGAACACAACATCATAAACCTGCAAGTGAGAGAACATGCACAAAATAAAACAATAATAATGGGCAGGCAAGAAAATACAATAAAAATGAACTAGGGTTGAATAAACACCACAAAACACAATTTTTATTGCTTTAAAGTATGTAAAAAATATTATATTTGATGCACAAAGACATAATTACATTGCTAGGCCCAAGAGAATGCTCGTAACTCAAAAGGAGTTGAGGGAAATTTTTGCAAGAGTTCCCCCAGCTCCCAAAATGTCTCTACAAAATGAGGGGTTCAAGTAATTTTTATAGCCAATTTTCACCCACCCTCATTAAAGAGGTATGGGCACCCATAAAAATTCTCTTCTCAAGGGTACTTCTATCAGATGAAGACATGGGTGCTATACCACATTAAATCTAGTTATTGAGTTGTCATTCATTCACCTACATGTGCCTCACTAGGGACTCGTGAGCTGCCCAACCATATGAACCATCTAACCTCACCATACCACCACCCAAGTGTCCAACTTCATGACCCGTCTAACCATGCATCACCTGACCTCAACCATCCAACCCTGGGGGGTTGGACGTCATCCAACTATGTGGGTAGTACATTACTATAGTTGTTGACCACCTTGATGGTTGTTCATTTTTTGGGCTAAGAAACCTTAGTACCCGTCCAACTTGGTGACCCAACTAACCTATCCATACACCATTCATTCAACTAACCCAATTACTTGACTAACCATGCTGACCAACCAATCACCTAACCAACCAAGTTGACCAACCTAGCTAACCAACTAGTCACTAGACCAACCTAGCCGACTAACTAGTCACCCAACTAACCGAGCCGACCAACCTATCATCTGACAAACCAGTCACCCAACCAACCGAGTCGACCAACCGAGCTAACCAACTAGTCACCCAACCAACCTAGCTTACCAACCTAGTTGACCAACTAGTCACTTGACCAACCGAGTTGACCAACCTGTCACTTGACCAAACCTTAAATAAGCTTTATTGTCAACTTCGAGATTTATTTTTACTCGTCAACTCGTCATGAGCTATAACCAACTCGGCTGAGCCAACACACGAGCTACCCTACATACTACAATACATTTACCTTTTTCCCTCAAATGTCGATGTTATGACCTACTAAGTTATCCATTTCATAGGGGAGGCAAAAAATGGATAACAATTGGAAACCTCTCAGGGACATCTACCTGCTAGATGTGTGACCAGTCACCTTGAAGCATCCATTGGGCATGGAGTCAAGCCTAACCTTGAAGAAACTGATCTTTCCATTTGAAAACATGTCCTCTAGGATTGTATGAACTTAGCATCTGGGATGAAACCTCTTTGGCTTGCTCTTAAATCTGATTTTGGGACTTTGGATAAAACTTGTAAACTACCCCCAAAACTAAAAATTTGATAAAGGAAAAGGTGCAAATAAATATGAGCTAGAAACTAATCTGTTGGGGTTGAATGTATGTACTATGAGACTACCCCAAAAAATCTGATTCTCCTCATGAACAATGTCACTGACTAAAATGTTGAAGATAGAAATTCCCCTACAACTAATTTTCTGATGGAAGAAGAGACATAGGAGCTCAATTGCGACTAATCTAGAGAGACATAGAGATGAAAACATAGGAAATTATCCCTCAATCTGATTTAGTTTCTCTGTATTTGGACTTACTTGAAGACTGCAACTATTTCTTATCACTTTGAACCCTTTACTATGACACATTTTTCCCCAGCAATATGATGTACTATGCAAGAGCAAAAACCATGCAAAATATATGTATAAAGGAGAAAAACATACATGCTCTAAGAAGAGGCATGTAGAGTGTGTACAAGCACTTCTTCTACTGAGAACAAACCTACCTACTCTATGCTAATCGGAAGCAAGGGAACTCGAATAAATCCTGTAACTGCCAGGGAGACGTAGCTTCCCTTTCTAAAAATAGGAAGCCATATATACGATTTTGTGTTGAACATGGTTGTTACTATGAGTGAAAAATAGACAAGAGGCTGATCCTCCACCCAAATAACCAAAGTATCAACATCAATCGAAAATACCTCCTCAAGTTGATTGACATTTGACTCTGGAGGTGTTGATGGCAACCCTTGGTTCTTTGTATATCATCCTCATGCCTTGAAATGGACATGACCATTTTTGGCTTCTCCCTTAGCTTCAATGAAGCCAAGTACCTTATTGGGCACGATCTGATCCAATGGATGTGCCAATCACTCTAAATCCTGACTTCACAAGTGAAGACATCCTTCCGACCTTCCTGGAATAAGTGGTTTCCCATGGAATTACTTTCCCTTCATTTCTCATCTACAAAAACTGACATTATACCTTCATGACTGATATGTAATGTGTTTCATCATTGTTCCCTTCCTCCTCCTATAAATAACATGGAAGATTTGGATCCTCCAACCTTGGTTCCATAGGGACATTATGAAATGTAGGCTATTGCACTTGAATGTTCTCCTTCGAGACAACAGGTTCATGTGATTGGAAGGTGGATGATGGAGGAGAAAATTTTGTGATATCTACGGGATCCTCTCCATCAAAGCAATCCTCCAAGTTAGATAGATAATATACCTCCTTGTTTTCCTATTGTATATATTAGTGTGAGTTATCCTATGTGTTCTCCTCTCATGTTGGAGGGTCATCTCACATGGGTTAGGTTTAGGGTTTCATGTGTGTCATGCACTAGGGTTACTCACTACCCTATATGTACCCATTTTCTATTCATTTATGAGTATGCCAAGACACTCTGTTGTCTTTCCTCTATGTAAACTTTGTTTCTGTTGAGCAAGTTCTTCCATTACTGATCAATTTTTCCTTGCTATCGCTGGAGCTATCATGATTCTGTTGGAGTGCAACCACGTCGTGGTGCCTCGTTTTCGATTCAATTCTCAAAAATTATTTTCATGGTTTTAGATCTGAGATCGGGTAAACGTGCACTCGTTATTTTTTAGTTGCAATTACTTCTTCTTGGTTTCGTTTTTTTACTCTACATGCAAGTTTTTCGATCACTATTTCTAGGAATTATTTTACTAATCTCTCTAACAAGCTTTCTCGAAAAGTTGTGTCGGTTTTTTGTGATTGTTTTTTGTACTTGTGTAGGTATTCCTGGAGGTTTCAGGGTATTTACAACCACATTTAGCTATCTATAGCTAAATCTGGATTTTCAGCCAAAATAGAGATTATTTCATTTTTTAAAATATAATTTTACAATAGAAGTGAATTTTTTTAGATATATGTGTTTTTTGGCTCTCTGTTTTCTGGTATTTTGCAAAATATAGGTTTTTTTTGTGGCTTGGAGTTCATTTGCAAGGTTTTTCCATCTCCCTGGCCTGGTTTCTACTCATTCGGCTCTTTACCGAACCATTCTCTGCATGCATGTTGTGCGTAATCTCTGACGTGCTCTTTGCTGGACTATCCTGGCCATTTTTCTGTGCATAAACTCTTTACTGGACTATCCCTATGTTTTCCTTTCCTATCATGCATTGTATTTCTCTTCCAACGACCTCCCAAGTGCTGCTGGACGCTGCAACAAACATCACAACAACAGTTTACATGACCTGCTACCTCCTCATGACCTACGTTTTTTTCCACGGCTGTGCTGCGCATTTCTTGGTAAGTGTTTTTATTGGTAAGTCTTTTTTTTGTACATTTTTACCTACCTTTCTAAACACCTAAACCATATGTTTTCAAAAAATCCAAAATCCAAATCCTTCTTAAACAAACCTGCGCCTTTTTGCATCTGCGTGGTAAAGTTTTTATGGTAAGTGTTCTTTGATACGGTTTTTTAAAAACATACTTTATTCAGAAGAGGTAATGTATTCAGAAGAGGTAATACATTCAGAAGAGGTAATACATTTTTTTTCCATCATACGCCTTCAAAAAATCCTTTCACTTTTCAAACATACGCTTTTTAAAACATGTTCACTTTTCAAAAAGATACTTTCTAAAAAATTTTAAATTCAATACACTTTTCTTAAGTTTCTAAATTTTTTAAATTTTTCAAATTTTCTTTTTTTAAAGTTTAAAAGTTTTAACCTTTTAAATTCATAAGCTTTTTAATAATATAAACTTTTTAAATTCGTAAGCCTTTTAATAATAGATTTTTTTTTTTTCTATTAATCAAAACTTATGATAAGTTTTTTAAACAAATCATTTTCTCTTAATAAGATCTAAATTAAATTGAATATATCTTATTTAAATACTTAATTATGATTTAATTTTTTTAGATCTTAATTCATTTTTGTAATTAATTAGATTTAATTTAATTAAATATATATTTTTAATTAATTGTAACTTAATTTGATTCTATCTTATTTTACGATCTGGTAAGTTAAAAAGCGTCCTTCCATCACCTTTTTTTATCATCTTTTTACAAACTCTAATAGCTCTCAAAATAATAAAATTGGGCATTTTCAAACTGTAAAATTTAGGGTTATTGTCAATTTTTTTTTCACTAATTGTGCGCTCAAGTGTGCAGTGGCACTTCGTGCACCTCTTTGCCTTCCAAGCTCTTTTCTGGCGTTTTGAAGACTATCCGAACTCCTTGAGTTCCCAAACCTTATATTTCACCCTTATTATTACTTGTGACTAGTGAGCACGTTTGCCACAGTTTGTAGCAAGGGGGTTTCCTTTTACGATATGAGACGTTTTTTTTTCACCACCAGGGTTGGCTTTCGCCTCGTTTCTATTTTTTTCTTGTGCTTTTTTACGGTGTCCTTTTTTGTTGCACTCCACGAAACACTGTTGTGGTCTCCTCTCTTTCATGTTATTATGCTAATTGCAAGACGAGTTACCAAGTGTTTTAAACCACACGCACGGACCCGATTGTAATCAATGCACTAAACTATAAAGTGCCAAAAGCAGGGAAGTTGTTATTTTCCTGGGTGGTTGTGTTTCTTTTCTGCATTTCTTTTTCTCTCTCTCACTATGGATGCACTTTCAATTCCTTTGCTTACACCATTCAACTTTTTTGAATGGAGATCAAAAATAATAATGAAACTAAGGGGTAAAGGGTTATTCCACATCACCATGGAACTGAGACTGAACTAGATGACGAACCTAAAAAATCTAAGTGGTTAAACCGTAGTGATGAAGCTACCAATCACTTCTTTGCATGAAAATTTCTCCTGACTTTCTCTTCCACATTGACCCATCCAAAACACCTAAATCTGTAATGCACAAATGCTAGATGCGATGTTTGGACAACTAGATGAGGTAAGAGCGCATGAGTTTGAAAAAAAACTACGCAGAGGTTAAAACAACTAGTGACTTTGAAAGAACTACAATTTTTATTGCTCATGAATTTATACACAATACATTGCATTGTTAAAAGGATGTCAAGTAGGTATGAAATCCATTCTCAACTGATTTTGGGAGGAATCTCTCTAACCTAGGTCACCTAAATATTCTATGGGGTGCATGGGAGACTTTCTAGGTGATACAAAAGTTGCTTTAGCTGATACTTGGACTATGCCCTCCTTTGACTATTTATCAGAAGAATTTGAGGAGAGAGAGAGAGAAAGAAATCATTTAAATGGGGTCTCTCAAAAGTCCATAAAAAACATGCACTTGTAGCAAGTACTAGCAAGGGAAAGAATACTGAAAAGAAGAAAGAAACAAAGGATCAACCTAAGAAAGAAACCAAGACCAAACCTAAAAATGACACTAACACTTGTAACTTCATGATTACCTATTTTCCCACTTACCTCATTAAAAGCTTCCACCTACTAGTATTTGTATTGCTATTTTCAAGAAGTCTGGTCATGATGAGCCCCAAACACTACTAAAAGAAATGATGATTGATCACTATAGGTCCCATTTCCTTGGGAAGAATACTATAAGTTTTGTTAAATTTGGTTAAACAAATTGCTCAGAAGATATGAGGTCTTCTGAAGATTAGCAAATGGTTTTGCTAAATCTCCCTCTAGAAGAAAGGAAAATCACCTTCTTAGCCAACCGAGTTGCAAGATTAATCGACATGGCTTATTAGATTCCGGTGCCATGTCACCACATGGGACCTACACATGTTAAATCATCCAACATCGAACCTTGTGTTTATGTCCCCAACATGTCGATGGGTAATGACACGACAGTTTAAATGTGTTTTGGGTGGGATTTTCAGTTGATTCATGGTAGCAAATGTGTAATAGGGAAACTGACAATTTTCAAGCAGCACAATTATTCCCCAGTGTTCCAAATCTCTATACCAATCTTATATCGGTATTCCAAGATTACTCACCTTGGTGAAGGAATGTCCAGTGGAAATCCAACTAACCTAACTTGGTGATTATTCGTGAGCTTATCAATCTAACTATAGTGATTTAGGGAAAGTCAGATCATTGTTCACAATTGTACACCTTCTTCGAGCTTTACTTCTAAAACTATACCCCATTGTCACATTTCTCAAGTTCATATAATTCCAGGTTAGTAACCTATGGCATGAGCTATTCCAGTACAGTCCAAGTGATCGCTACCTTGATTAATTGATTCATCATCAAACTAGGTCAATGGGTATGAAATCGTGTCAAGTTCCTTCCCCTAAGGTGTCTTTGTGAGGAGTTGTACATTTGCAAAGCTATCAGGTAGTATTGGGAACTGTTGACAAAGTGAGTTACCCTAGTGAGCTTCACTCATCCTACTGGAGGGTCATCTCACATAGGTTCAGGTTTAGGGTTTGTTATTGATTTCCTTGCTCCTAGGGTTACTCAGCAGCTCTATATGTACTCTCTTTCTATTCATTTATGAGCTATTTGCCAAGACA
Organism: Taxus chinensis; assembly: GCA_019776745.2. Taxonomy (NCBI): domain Eukaryota; kingdom Viridiplantae; phylum Streptophyta; class Pinopsida; order Cupressales; family Taxaceae; genus Taxus; species Taxus chinensis. Next base: position 417,358,658 of record CM034154.1, read on the forward strand.
CTTCCGCATATCTTTCTCTATGCTGCAAGCTTTGAAGTCTATTATGCAAGATTGTTCAGTTACTTTATTGATTCTTGCTTGAGATTACAGTTGAAACGGTCTATTACGATTCAACCAGAGTGCAACTTGATGGTGGTGCAATATGTAAACAATAGGTTCATGGATTTCTGTACTTTTGAAGGGATCTCTTTGCAGCATATAGGTACTTATATATCCCTTCATAGAATGGAGTCGCAGAAAGAAATAACCGTACTTTGAAGGAGATGGCCAATTATATGATTCACTGGAAGTCTCTTCCTCCACAGTATTGGGCCAAAGTAGTAAATTGTGCAAATTACATTCAGAACTGTGTTCCACACAAGGTCGTAAGAGGGATGACACCCTTTGAAGCCTGGTTTGGACGCAAGCTTGATGTTGAGCACTTTCGAGTCTTCGGATCCAAGGCTATGGCTCAGATTCCCAAGAAGAAATGCAAGGCTTTGGAACCACAATCCAAACCTTGTATCTTTGTAGGGTATCCTTGATGGTGTGAAGGGATATCGATTGATGAATCCTACTTCTCATGAGCTATGCATATCAAGAGAAGTGTTAAGTTTGATGAGTGTTCTTTGACCTCTACTTCTCCACCTTTTGAGGTTCTTCAACTCACTAATACATATTATGACTCATCAGATGATGATACTATTGAGTGTGATCCTCTTCCAGATCCTCCCAACCATCAGACCTCTGAGTCTTCTGATTCTGATAGAAGTGATGATGAGGACTATGTCCCTTCTCACTCAAGTCGAAGAATCTTCCGACTCTGAGCCTGATCCTCCTGGTCCTCTTTGGGCTAGGAAAACTTTGCAAAGTGCTGGAGATTTAGTTGGAGATACTTTGGATATGAGATGTACTCGCTCAGATTTCATTGGACCCCACTCTTTCTTCACCTATGCTTCTGATTTATATTCTTTCCAGGAGGCTTCTAGTATTCTTGAGTGGGATTCTGCCATGGATGAGGAGTATTCCTCTCTCATGAAGAATGATACTTGGGATCTCACCACTCTTCCGAAAGGAAGAAAAATTGTTCGGTGTAAGTGGGTGTTCTAAACAAAGTATGGAGTAGATGGAGACGTCAAAAAGTTTAAAGAAAGATTAGTAGAAAAGGGTTTCTCCCAGATAGCTAGGGTTGATTATACTGAAACCTTTGGTTTGATTGCGAAGATGAATTCTATTCGATTGAACCTAGCCATTGCCACAGAGAACAGATGAAAAGTCCATCAAATGGATGTTAAGAGTGCCTTCCTTCATGGTGACCTAGAGGAAGAGATCTATATGGAACAACCTCCAAGTTATGTCCAAGATCCCTCCCTCGTTTGTAAGTTAAAGAAGTCTCTTTATGGCCTTAAATAAGCCCCTCGGGCTTGGTATGCCAAGATGGACTCCTTTTTACTTACATCAAGGTTTACTAGGTGTCATTCTGATCCAAATGTTTATATCCTATGGCAAGATGACTCCATACTCATTCTTGTTCTATATGTTGATGACTTGTTGATCACAGGCAACTCTTCCTCTATTATTGATTCTATGAAGATCACCTTAGCCAACAAGTTTTCCATGACTGACTTAGGTATGCTTCATTACTTCCTTGGGATCTAGATTTCACAATCTGACTTAGGAATCTTGATTTCATAACCTAAGTATGCTCTTGATTTTCTAGCTCATTTTCATATGTCTGATTACAAGTCTTCTCCTACTCCTTTTCTTTCTGGGGTGAAGTTGGTTTTAGATTGCTATACTCCCTTGGTTGATGGTACTCTTTATTCACATAGTTAGTGGGGAGCTTGATTTACTTGACTCACACTCGACCGGATTTATCATATGCTGTTGGGATCATGTCTAGATTCATGCAGGAGCCACATGAGCTGCATTGGAAAGCAACTAAATGGATCCTTCATTATGTTCGTGGCACTTATGCTGATGGCATTCACTATCATGGAGGGGTAGATATTGACTTGATTGGGTTCACAGATTCTGACTGGGCTTGTGACTTAGATCACTCAGAAATATACTCCTAGCTACAATTTCTCTCTTGGTTTGGGTCTTATTAGTTGGTCTAGCAAGAAGCAGAATGCAATTACGATATCATCTAAAGAGGCAGAATACAGAGGAGCAGTTAACACTGCCACAAAAGCTATTTGGCTACAGGGTATTCTGACAGAGTTTGGCATCCACTTTCGGTGGCCTACCATTATCTATTGTGATAACACGAGCACTATCTCTATTTACAGAAATCCAGTTCAACATCAGTGGATGAAGCACATTGAGATCCATATGCACTTCATACGGGATCTTATTCAGGATAGTGTCATCAACATTCAGTACATTCAGACAGCTGATCAGATTACAGATTTATTTACCAAGCCCTTCACTGAGATGAAGTTTCTTCACTTACGGTTTCTTCTTGGGGTGAGGTCTTCTGTAGTTGCTCATCTTCTTTAGGCTATGTATTCCTTATTTTCTTCTTCTTCTTCTAGGAAGATTGTGTTTGTATAGGGGCACCTTATTAGGCCTTTAGTTGTCTGGGCCCCATTGACACATCTTTCTTAGTTGTTTAGGGGTGTCTTCCTTTTTTTAGTCTACTCATCATAGCTGCTACCCCAGCTTCGATGAAGGGGGGGTGTTGGTGTGAGTTATCCTATGTGTCCTCCTCTCATATTGGAGGGTCATCTCACATGGGTTAGGTTTAGGGTTTCATGTGTGTCATGCACTAGGGTTACTCAGCACCCTATATGTACCCCTTTTCTATTCATTTATGAGTATGCCAAGACACTCCGCTGTCGTTTCCTCTAAGCAATCTTTGTTTCTGTTGAGCGAGTTCTTTCATTACTGATCAATTTTTTCCTTGCTATCGCTGGAGCTTTCACGATTCCATTGGAGTGCAACTACTTCGTTATGCCTCAAAAAATGTTTTGATTCTCACAAACTCTTTTCAGTATGTGCAATGACCTTCTTCTCATGAGAGTCCTCCTAATGACAAAAAATTTAGAATACAAAAATGGTTAAGCTTCATCCTTAAACATGCAGTTTGAAGACTTAACAATAATTACAACATCGTTAGAATAACATACTAGAAATTTAAGAGGATGAATCATCCCCAATATGCGAAGAACTAACATGTTCAAAATTCTACGAACTTTTCTATCTCTATAACTCCAAGCTGAAATATGCAAGTTTCCACTCTAAAATAGTCTTCAAAATACACCCAAGAAAAAATGGATCTTGAGTATCTACTTCTTCCCTAACCAAATGTTGCATCTGGTGATCAGTCAATAACCATCTCAAAGAATATAGGTCATTGTCATAGACATTACCCTCCAAGACCATGGGAGAGAGAGTAGCATCATCTTCTTCAATCAATCTCACTCTGCTTATGCTATAACTGAAGCTTTGACCAACACTATTTCACACACACACAACATCCTCCAGGGATTTCACAAAACAAAAAAAAAGATTTTAAAAATACTGAATCAAGAAGAACCAAGCTCACCATGTTTTCGTCAATCAGGGGAAGAGTGGCAAGGAGCTCATTGTAAGCCATACTGTGAACCAACAATAGAAATGCATAAAATAATCTTCATAATCATCATATCTCCACCTTATGGACTCGATCCCAAACTTTGAGGTCTCTTCCAAGTGGGGAAGGTATTGCTAAAATCATTTTCAACTCATGGAGGGGACTTGGATTTGGAAGGGACAAGGGATGGAAGATTGAGGTGGGATCAGAGACTAAAATATGAGTAGAACATCTTTCACATCAAACCATATGAGGGCAACAAGGGGAAAGCTAATAAAATATGAGGCATCATGGATCATCCATCAATCCATGCTGGTGTAATAGAGGTAAATCCCCCCTCTTCCCCTACATCCCATGAAATGGGACTTACAACCATAGGATAATGGAGCAAAAGACACCAAATAAAGTAATCATATAATACACCTCAGCAACCAAACTATGCAAGATGAAAAAAGATCTCAACCATAACCATTCAAGATTTCTGTTATGGGCTGACATTTCTTGACTATAGGGCCAAACGAAAGAAAGAGGTATGAATCCTATAACCAACTCTAAATGCTATCAATTCAACTTCAAGAACTTAACAATGCTCCATACCTAAGCTCCAAGCTTTCTCCAATATCTCATAGTAAAAATCAGCATTCTCCAAGTAAAAAATTTCACTACCTGCATCTCCATCTTGGAAGGTTATAAATAGCCAGAACTAAGTCACCAATACCTCACAAATGAAAGGGTAGGACATAGTGATCTCCCCTCTCATCTCCCAACAAAGGATTCTCTGGAGGAAATAAAAAATATCATTAAAACAAAACTATATTGGTGCTGAGGTAAGTCTAGCAAATTCCCTAAAATGTAAATGAAATCTAATGACCCTGCACAACTTTATAGAAATCACAAAAACCAAACATGACTTACAAGATGGAAAGAATATGGATATGGTTTCAAATTGGATGGAAAATCCTATTTTACCTTAGAAAAGAGACCACCATACCCATGACATAGAGTCCAAGGCGCTCAGATGTGTCTATGTAAGGGAGGCACCTCCAAATGTTAAAATAGGATCTTTACAATATCACACCAACTTTAGCCCAAATTCGAAGTCTACTCCAAATGTTGAAATGCACACCTAAAAAATAAATTTTGATAAATATATACAGTGGAACACTTTTGAAATGTAAATATTTCACCTGCTTCTCCCATCAAGCATGCTAAAACTGTTAGTGCAAAATTACAGTACCCCCCAAATGGCTTGAATATGAATGCGACATTTGGAGTAATATGCATAACATGGGTCCATCTCTTAAGTTGTGGGACTTGCAAAGACTAAGATGGAAATCTGGACAATAACATAGATTCTCAACATAAACCAAATAGCTAATCTACTCCAAGGTGTCTAGTAATAAATATGCCACCAAACTACATAAGGCTATCAAAACAATGCTATGCATGGCTAGGGAGAGCTCAGCCTAGTGCATGAAATGGCTTGTGCTACACTAATGAGGTGATAAAACTCAAGAAAACCCATGATATACTCCTATTGTTCTCTGATAATCTCCAGGGACTCAGGGATTCAGGGACATTAGAACATACCTGACTCAAGACACATAATCCTAAAGCACCATCAAATAATCCAATATAATGACAACATCATAAACCTGCAAGTGAGAGAACATGCACAAAATACAACAATAATAATGAGGAGGTAAGAAAATACAATAAAAATGATCTAGGGTTGAATAAATACCACAAAACACAATTTTTATTGCTTCAAAGTATGCACATACCATTATATTTTATACACAAAGGCATAATTACATTGCTAGGCCCAAGAGAAGGCTCGCACCTCAAATGGAGTTGAGGAAAATATTTGTAAGAGTTTCCCTAGCTCCCAGAATGTCTCTGAAAAATGAGGGGTTCAAGTTATTTTTATAGCCAATTTTCACCCACCCTCATTAAAGAGGTATAGGCACCCATACAAATTTTCTTCCCAAGGGTACTTCTGTCAGATGAAGACATGGGCGTCATACCACACTAAATCTAGTTGTTGATGTGTCATTCATTCACCTATCTGTCCCTCACTAGGGACTCGTGATCCGCTCAACCATGTGACATGTCTAACCTCATTGTACCACCACCTAGGCATCCAAATTCATGACCCGTCTAACCATGTGTCCCTTGACCTCAACCATCCAACCCTGGGGGGTTGGACATTGTCCAACTATGTGGGCCATACATTACTATGGTCGTTGACCAACCGGATGGTTGTTCATCTGCTGGGCCAACCAACCTTGGTACCCATACAACTTGGTGAGCCAACCAACCTCTCGATACACCGTCCATTCGACCAACCCATCTGACCAACCAGTCACCCAACCAATGCATCACTGACCAAGCCGTCACCTGACCAACCATCACCCGACCAATCAAGCTGACTAACCCATCACCTGAGTAACCATCACCCAACCAACTAAGCCGAGAAACCCATCACTCAACCAACCTTCAATAAGCTTGATTACCAACTCCAAGATTCCTCATGGCTTGCCGCTAGCTATAACCAACTCGGTCGAGCTAACACATGAGCTACCCTATATACTATGACACATTTCCCTTTTTCCCTCAACTGTCGATGTTTTGACCTACTAAGTTGTCAATTTTTTAGGGGGGCAAAAAATGGATAACATGAAGTTTTCTCCCTCATTAATAGATGGCCATAACTTCATAATCACGGCCACAAAATACTTTACTAAGTGGGTAGAGGCCATGCCTCTTACCACCATGCCTAGATGTGTAATTGCTAAGTTTATTATGAACCAAATCATTTATAGGTATGGGTTCCAATAAGTCATTATCTCTGGTAATGGCATGTCTTTCAAAAATGAGGAAGAATGAGAACTGTGTGAAAAGTTCAAAATAAATCATCATACGGCTTTTCGCTATTATCCTCAGGCCAATGGATAGGTTGAGGCTATAAACAAGATGTTAAATTCCATTCTCCTTAACACTTTCAAGGAGAATAAACAAGATTGATATTTAAAGCTCTTTCTGGTTTTTTGGAACTATTGAACATCGGTAAGAACCTCGATGGGGGAAACCCCCTTTTCTTTGGTATTTGGTGCAGTAGTGGTTTTACCCCTTGAAGTCGAAATACCTAGTCTTTGTATCTCACTGTAAGGAATTTTGGGAGAGGAAGGCTATTAAGAGGTGTGAATCTCTCAATTATAAAGGACTTGATGAAGCTAGGCTCAAATTGATAAACAAAGGAATAGTGTTTACGCTAATCGAATGGATTGGCAATACAAAAAGAAAGTTTACAAGCATGAGATATATGAGGGAGATCTAGTATTAGGACTCAACATCCAAATAGACAAGAAGACTAGTGAGGGAAGGAAATTCAGGCCCAAGTGGTTGGGTCCATATTGAGTAATAGAAGACTACAAAAATGGGGCATATCACTGGTTCACACTAGAGGGTGAGGAATTTGGCAAATCCATCAACTCTTTTCACCTAAAGAGATACTACGCATGATCTATTAGCATTTCCATATGTATATTATTGCATCCGCATTGCATTTTCATTTGCTATCCCATTTTGTAAAATTTGTAATCAAGGTACTTATTCTTATAGTAATTCCTAATTTTTTTTGAAAATATTTGCAAAACATTCAAATCATATCTCCTCAAATTTTCGTAATATCATTAGTTGTTTCTAAATCATTTCATCAATTCAAGCAAGATAAGATAAATCTTTGACAGTATCCATACCAAGGCCTACATACTTGGTTCTACTCATAGTTTCTTCTATATTAGGTGTATTTTCCCTATAGTTTGATCTAGAAGCTTCATGGTGTCACATTTATCCCATATACACCTCTTTGGAAATAAGAACATTCTAGACATTTTACCTAGATATATGTGTCAAATGTAAATCAACATAAAAAAATTATTTACACACTTTTTTTCCCCACAACCCTTCGGTGTTGAGCCCGTGTCTCTTACTAGTGGCATGAGGTTGGGAAATGAGAAAATTTCCCTTACTCACCTATGCATTTTCCTTGGTGATGAGCCCATGCTTCCTACCGATAGCATGGGATAAGGTGTATGGGGTCTTTCCAAACAAATTAGAAAGTTAAAAGTAATTCATTCAATAAAAGAAAATGTAAAATCATAAAATGAAAGCAAAGTGAGTTAGATGTTCAAATTTTAAGATATTTTAAAACCTTAAACCATATTTTTTCAACCAAGTTTCCATCTATGGATCTAAGTCTAGATAAGCTAGAAAGAAATTAGCATTTTAAACTATGTAGCAAACTTGAGTAGAATGAGGTCATAAGTTATGAATTTGGTTTTTCCAAATCCTTGTCTTTATCTCACCATTAACATTCAAAATGTTTTTATATCTTGTGTCCCTTCTATCTCTCAGTGTTGAGCCCTCACTTCTTACTGGTTACGTGGGGTTAGGAGTAGAGAAAGTTTGTTCTATTATCATATCATGTTTTCATCTTGTTTTTCCAAAACAATAAGAAGTATCAAAAATTGCTTTAAGAAACGAAAGTTCATAATTACATCATAATTACATCATCATATATCAGTATTACAAAAACAACAAAAATAAAATCATTCTGTTAGAATTCATCATCCATTACATAAATTCTGAAAAGTGTCAAAACTGGAAATTCTAAATATCTAGAGTACACATGTGAATCAAGCCATAAAATGGAAGACAACTCTACGACACAAATAGCCGATCAAAAATATGTATTTGTATATATATCATAGAATAAGTTTGATTACAATGCCATCACACATTAGGAATGGTCAAAACATTCATAGTGAGCCTAAAAATAAAATAAAAAATCATATAAGTGCCTCAAAAAATGAAAAAAAGTAATAATGGCTCAAAAGCTTGTCATTCTCTGTGGGACCCATGAGAAGGTGCATGCCTGACTCCAGGGATTCTATTACAACTCCAATCGTGTGAGTGAATTGAGTGGTGTGAGTTCTCATGATAATGACCACTAGCCATGGTCTCACTGCAGCTCCTCCTCATCACTTCTCTCTCCCTCTCATCCACCTCATAGCCTGCAACTCTGGTATTCAAGTCCATAACCATCTCCGTAGCATTCCAGAGAGGTGAAAAAATATCAGTGTGGTGGCTGGCCTACAAAGGATGAACCACATCCTCTAGTAACTGTGCTCTCATATTTCCCATGGGAAGTAGAAAAGTGTCCTTGCAGACCCAACGAATAAGGCATCGGCACTCCTCGGTGTTCATTGCAAGACAATGAAATAATGGCGAGTTAGAAAATTACAAAAATAAAAAAAATAGATACAAGTATAACAACTAACACTTCCAATCTAACAGAGTCAAGGAAATAATGTCCACATAATCAGATCCCCATTAATCCATATGGGGTCGACAAGTAATGCTTCCATGGGTATTGGGTGTGCCTCACCTCCTCCAGAAGTTATGCACTGACTCATGATAGATCTCTCATCCCCTCCTTCATCTCAAGGAAGTGGGTCCTCTGAGACTAATGTCTCCATCTCCATGTCTTCCTTCTCCCACTCTGTTGTTGAGACATCCTGGGTTTTATGCCACTCAGGGTCACTCTCCTCCTCCTCCTCCTCCATATGATTTTTCCCGCCACCCTCATCACCTAACTCCTCGTCATTTGAGTCACCAACTGTTTCCTCCTCTCTGGTCTCCTCATCACCTGACTCATCTCCAGTCTCATCTCCCATATTCTCATTAGAATCAGATTCAATGTCTATCTGTGCCTCCTCACGAGTAGGTGTGACCTCGATCTGGAGTAAAGGTGCATGAATGGAACCATCTTCCCATTGACCATGAAAAACTCGACTAATTGCAATGGGAAATCCTAGAGTCACCACTATCCAACCCAAATCTCCATGAGGGCATTTTCAAGCCTCCTTGAAACTCCTTTACATGGTTACCACAGGGGGAAGCATATCAATGTAAGGAAGACTGAACTTCTGAGGAACTCAATCAAATGGGTGAATCTCAACTTTCCCCTTCCTATTAACTAACTGACTAGTAATGGCACAAGTTACCACTGTAGTCTCGTCTTGTCCCTAAACTCCTGCCATGTCATGCTAGGGAGTGGAAACTAATTCATCACTAGCCAATGAATCAATTGGGTGATGTGTCCCTCTGAGCACTGACATCCCAAACCATCTGGCTGCCCTGATGGCCATTAGATCTTGTAATATAACTCCCCTCTTGTAGGGGTAATTCTCTCATACATCCAACTCATTACGAGTGTGGGATGGCTGAGAGATTGACCCTATAAACAAACCACTTAGTATAAGTCATGGTAGGTGGTCCCAAGGATAGTGGGTCCCCAAGCATAAATGCTTCCATGTGCCTCTATCCATTGATAATGGGATCACAACAATATAACATTGTATCACTTCCCTTTTCCCCTATCAATCATGAAGCCAGAATACCCATGATGGCCTTGTGGATAGTGGGAATAGGAGTGGTAACAATAGATCGTACCTTCATACCCTTCTTTGAACTAACTAAAACCATGGAATCACCCATATAATTAGCCCACAAAGTCTTCATAGATCTAGATCCTGTTTTCTTAAGAGTTAGCCTCCTCCCAAGTATCAGAACTCCAAGTATACAATACACATCCTCTAATGTAATCATCCACTCACCCCTACAACCTGGCAACCGAAAGGTATACCGGCTGGCATCCCAATACAAAAACAAGTCACAAAGAATATGACTGGTAAGAGTAACATGGGGCACCTGAGAAATCCTCCATATGCCTACTCTCTATAGTCTATTGATCTCAGTGTGAGTCAGCTAATCAAGGATCTCAGGGACCTAGTCACACTTCCACTCATGAATCCATTGGATGAACTCCACTTTCTTCTGCATCTACCAGAAAACAAAAAGAACAAGTCAATGACATTTTCAATAGCAAGCTCATCTAAAACATCGTAAAAAATAAAAAATAAAAAATAGATTTAGCAAAAATCTTTTGCATTCTATTCAGAACCACCGCCCTGTGTAGGGTGGTGGTCCTAAACTAATTTTCTATATGGATACATGGCCCTAAAAAGATCCTAAAAATGCCAAAATTGACCATTTTTCATGAAATAAATGACTACCCTATGGGATACCCCCCCCCCCTCCCCAGAGACTAGTTTTAAACAATAAATTTCAAAAATAAGCCCTCATAGGAAAAGATTTTGACATTTCTATATATCAGGTTTTAAAATAAACAAATGAGAAAAACCAACCTTGGACCGCACGGCTCAATCTCTCACTTGTGGAGGCATGATAATAGTCTCGTAACGGACATTTAAGTTATATTCTCATGGGAAATGGTCACCATAGGTCTAGAGCTCTAAAAATCACTAATCAAATATGCGCAAATGAATTAAAAAATGAACTTGTTATATGTGTGTGTGTGTGTGTGTGTGTGTGTGTGTGTGTGTGTGTGTGTGTGTGTGTGTGTGTGTGTGTGTGTGTGTGTGTGTGTGTGTTGTTTTTTTAGACCTAGTTTTGAGTGTATGTGTTCACAGGGCTAGAGCTTTGGCGCATGTATACTTATATATCCCCACACAAATGGTAATTACTCTTGTTATTTTAATTTAGTGTTTATTTTTTTATTATGTTTCTATATGCACTTGAGTCTTCTTTTCATTTTGTAGGTAGCGGGAATTTTGATGGAGACATTTCGGCACACAAGCGTGTCAAATATAGCTTATAACTCCCCATTTCAGGAACATCATACTCAGACTCTAAATTTTACTTCTCTTCATGGCTAAAATTATTATCTGACATGGTAATATGTACACACCCAAAATTACATGTGTTACATTGTCAGAAAAATGTTATAAAATTCCCCAATGATGATTCATATCCTTTTAGAAGATATTCGAGCTCTAAAACCCATTTACAATATATATTTATGGCCTAGATATCCCTACTTACCCCTCACATGACTTTTCCTAGCTTCTCGATACATTTTAGAGTAGTTTTGACGTTTAGTGTCAAAACTGCCACTCTGCTTGGGTGGCGGTTTTGTGACCGCTGCCCAGTTAGGGTGGCAGTCCTGTGTAAATTTTCAAGAGAGTTCACTTACATTTTGACATGGAATTATCTCACTTAATTTCCATTTTAGATGATTCCAAGGCCCAACTACCTTGTGGCAATCTATTCTTGCACTTCTATTTGTGATTGATGGTTATTAATAGTTTGAACTCCCTCTTCACTTTTTTTATGTCCTCCTTTGGATGTCAAATGGCTTCAACCATTTCCCAACTAAATTCCTATAAATACCATGCTTGTGTGTAAGAAAAACCTGGAGAAAATTTTTATTCTTGCTATTACAAAGTTTCTTCCTTTCATGTTGGAAATTGCCAAAGCCAATCTCAGTTCAATTGTTCTTACACTCTTCCACTTACATTGCTTCATAGCCTGTGAATTCAAGTTTTTGCTCTTGCATCCTTCTTCTTCTATTTTTTTTGTGTTACTATCCATTGGACTCATGTGGACACAAATATTGAAAGGATAAACTGAGGGGAAAATAATATTACAGCCAAATTTGCCACATTTTTTGCAATATCTAGGTTGGGGCTGTTTGATTCATTCATGTAATTATCAATTCTGAATTTATCATTTCAAAGTTCATATCTAATACAATGGATAAATCCTTTCATCATTTCAATTATCAAGTCATCAGTAGATCAGATCAAATTAGAAAGTATGTTCTTTAGCATTACCAGGGAAGTTGCAATGAATAATTGCTTCTATGAGGTTGTGATTTATTCTCTATTTCTGAGGTAATATTGAAAGTTTTATTTGAAATATTTCAATTAGTTAATTGGTTAGGATTTAGATTAACACCATTTTTATAAGAAGTTAGATACACCTGGTTAATTTTTTGTATTAAGTTCATTTATTATATTAGAAGTTTTGTTCTTAAAATATCAGAAAAACTGTCAAAAAATATTTTCTTTATTAGATTAATCATTCATTTGCTTTGTTCATTTCTATTCTAGAAAATACAAAAACATAGTTTAGATTTGATTTTCTTTATTAGTTTTTTTTAGTTAATTATATGCAATCAAATTTCATATGACAAGTACGGGCCCCAAAGAACCTAGAGATTTTAGCTTCAAACTAGTAATACCACAACCAAATCTAGCGGTTCCACATGCAGATATAGATAAAGGCCTTAGGCACAATATTTTCAAGACAACTAGATACATACAAAGAATCAACTGACAACTAGACACATTAAACATTGAAGATGATAAAGTGTTTGAGTATTGGTTGAATCAACCAAATTACAGAATACCTTGAGCATCTATATGACCATCAAAGGTCCGTAGCAAGAGAAAAATTTTGGTTATGATCCACTGGTCCTGCAACCAAACAGACTTGAACTACTCATGGACATTTATACATGACTCTATCTTCTTGTCCTCAAAACCCTGGCATGATACACCAAGAGGATAGAAAAAATCAACATGCTAAACATTGTATCCAATCAGGATTATGATTACTAGACCACCCCTGAGCATATATTTCCTTACAACTCTTGGGATTAGGCACTTGATCATTCTTATGACCATAGAGGGACTACAACCAGAAAAAATGTATGGTTGTGATCCTACAGTTCCCCAATAAAATGGAATAGATAACCAATTGGACGTAGACACCATATTGAGATTGTTAGTCTTTCAAACCTCTCCATTACCCTCGGATATCATTAGACAATTGAATGTTCTAAATGAAGAAGCTCATCTAGCCCTCTCATTTTTTATCGAACCCATTAACTATCCATAGAGCTGAACGAAATCACACCTCTAACTTTTAATTATTCCATGACCTTTTCTAGATAGATTTACGATGCCCCATTCAGTTTCCCATGAGTTCCACAACCAATAGACAAGATATCTCTAGATCTTGATATTAAATGGAGTCTCTGTGTTTTCATCCTTTCTGATTTTTCCATTCGATCCACCCAAGTTAGAGAGGCTTTCATCTTGATTGATGAGAAGATCCCACCATTGCAAGTTAGAGGTGTTTCATACCCTTGAAAACCTATCTACACACTATCTTCCATTACCACATTCACTACCGCCTAGCCATTCATATTTTCTACACCGAATTCCTTAGCAAGACCTCATGGAGTCGTGTGCGGTTGAAAGTCACGTGTTGATTTTCTTCCGTATAGTTACATGTAGTCAACATACTTATCATTCCTTAATGACCCTATTTTAGGTTAAACCATAATATTTTGAAGAAGCTAGTTGAGATGAAAGATGGATCAAGTATATGAAATATGAATACAATGCTTTGATTAAAAATAAAAATTGGGAATTAGTCCCTCCTAAACGAAGCATTTTAGGATCCAGGTGGTTGTATAAAATTAAGTATAAATCTGCAGGTGAAATTTATAAACTTAAGGTAAGGTTAGTAGCTTGTGGTTTCACTTAGAAACCTGGTCTTGACTATGTTGAAACTTTTTCTCTTGTACTAAAAATGAGCACTGCTAGAACTCTTCTAGCATTAACTACTCAATACTATTAGGAGATTCACAAAATGGATGTTAAAAATACATTTCTAAATGGTGACCTAAAATAATATATCTACATGCATCAACCTAAAGGATTTGAAGAACCTGGTAAGGAACTATATGTATGTAAACTGAAATCCTTATATGGTCTTAAACAAGTTCCTAGAGCTTGGTATGCTAAGATTTATAATCTCAATCAGGATCTTAGTTTCTCTAACTACTATTCTGATAATGATTTATTTATTAAGTTTGAAAATAATCACATTATCATTATTGTTTTATATGTTGACAATATTTTGATTAGTAGTAGTAATAAAAAGTTAATTGTTATAATTAAAGAAAGATTAAAATATCATTTTGAAATGACTGACTTAGTTATGCTAAATCATTTTTTAGGCATGGTTATATTTCAGGATCATAAATCTATTATTACATCTCAATCTCATTATGCTACTAATTTATTTTAAATATTTAACATGATTGACTGCAAACCTATTCCCATTCCTATTGAAGTTGGTGTGAAACTAGATCCTAAACCTACGTGTGCTAAATTTTATCCTACTCTATATAGACAATTAGTTGGTAGCTTAATTTATTTAACTATTACTAGGCTTGATATTTCCTATGTAGTAGGATTTATTTCTAGATTCATGCAGGATCATTGGAAAATGGTAAAAATAATTCTGAAATATGTTAAAGGAACAATTAATTATGGTTTGTATTATTCTTCTTGTGATGATGAAAAATTATTTGGATATTGTGATTCTGACCATGATGGTAATGTTATAGATCTAAAATCTACTTCTGGATATGTTTTCAAGTTGGGTGTAGGTGCCATCACTTGGAGTAACAAGAAGAACCAACAGTTTCTATCTCTTCTACTAAAGCAAAGTATATACGTTCTATAGAAGCAACAAAGGAAGATATCTGGCTAACAATATTGTTCGATGAACTACATATGGTTGTCAAATGAAGCACTACTCTTCTATGTGACAACCAGAGTTGCATTGCTCTTGCAAAAAATCTAGTTCAACATCAAAGGAAAAATCATATCAAGGTTCATACGCACTTTCTTCGAGAGAAAGTCTTGAGTGGTGATATTGATCTAAATTTTTGTTCAACTGAAGATAAAGTTGTAGATATTTTCACAAAGCCATTGTGTTCTATAAAGTTCTACAAATTTCGTGCCTTATTGGGTATTTTAGATTTTTCATTGAAGGGGAGTGTGCATGACAATGCCACCTATTAACAACATGTTATAAACTTACAATACTTCCTCTATTTTATAATAAGTAAATGATCACATTATGTGAGTTTACTTGTAAATCCCAACAAAGCATTAGTTATGGGAACACCTTGTTTTATAAAAGGCTCCATAATTTGATATAAGTCTTCATATATAAATAACTTATCCTAATAATTTTTATATGGTAAGATTTTTATGATTTTCCTTGTTTATTTTTGTATGGGAAGATCTATTTTATTTCCCTTGTTTACATGCTATTGTGAACCATCGTTGATGATTTATGGATCTATAAATGTTTTTATAGAAAAAGGTAATTTGGCATGTTTTGTTTTTTCCCCAATTAACATTAAGGGGGAGTGTTGGGGTAATAATTTCAAGTGGTGATACCTCTTTGGGTGGACCACCACTTTACACCCCATATTATTTTTAAGTTTATTTATTAAACTTTATTATGTCAATTGTGCTGGTATTTAGGCCTAATATGTGTTTTCATTGATGTAAAACCACATTAATGAAAAAGTGAATGTTTTAGGATGATTACATGATGATTTATGTGGTGGTAACATGATGTTTCATATATTTATCAAATACTACAAGGAGATTCAATGATGTATGCTTGTTCTAGCAAGCCCGTATAGGTGCTTAGGAGATGCAATATGAAAAAGTGATCTTATTAGATGCTTGGGAAGCATGTTGATATGATGTATAGTATGATTTTAGGGTGCTTGAGCACTCACAGTAGTGGCATAGTTCATGTACATGTGGTTTACTTGGTTACATGTGCTCATTGGGAGTAGGTATGCTTGCTTAGAGGTGTGACAGAGTGAGTTGGATCCATATAAGCTCATGGATGCATGATATCAGGTATATCATGGTATATGAGGTATGTTTCTTTCATTTTTAGAGGTTACTTAATGAGTTATTGCATTATTTTAGTTGGCCCTAGTTGTTACAGTGAGAATCCCTAAGGTAAGGATATGCAAATGAGATAGTATGGAAATATTGGGAAATGGAGTTATCATTATGATGATTAGAGATGTTATAGGGATGATTTATGATGCTATGAAAAAGTTTTAGGTTCCCATGATGAGTATTTTTCTAGTTATGTCAGTTTTTGTGAGACGGGGTGAAAACAATGCAAAATCTAGCTCGAAGTGTAACTTCAGATGTTCATTGTGAATCATGTGATTTGAATGGGAAATTATTGATTTCAAGGATTATTTTAAGGTGATTTTAAAAGGTTTTAAAAAAATAATTAGGCCAGTTCATCATCACGTTTTTATGAACGAATGTTAAGAAGGTAAAGAGGCCCAAAACCCTAGTTAAACCCTAGCTAGGAGCAGTTTGCAAAAGATGAAGTATACTGACCCATTTTTTATTGAAAGTTAAAATTTGATGATTGGATGTTGAAGAGGACTCTTCCATATTTCCAAAAAGGTTTTATTGATCTTGTGACAATATGTGGACCCCACCAATAAATAGTAGTTTATGGAGAAGAAGGTTGTAGGACAATATGGTCCAAAGGAGTAGCATGAAAAATTGATTTTTCATGATGTATGAGAGTTTTTATTTATTTACATGGAGGTTTCAAGAAATTTTCATACAATTTCATCAGGTTTTTAGGTCCAAATAGGTTGAGTGGTCAAAGGGCAGTTTTGGGATCTCAAATAGCAGGGTTCAATGTTTTAGCTATAACTTGAGCTACACGTGGATTCATAAGATGATTCAAGTTGTGCTGGAAAGAGTATTAATATATATATTTCAATTTATTTATGTCTTGTCTCATGATGAGTTAATATGGTAGTATTTCCATGGAATTTTTTAAGTAAGAAGGTTTTTGGCAGTTCAGGACAGGATCTATTTTTGTGCAAGTTTTATATTGGTTGAAGAATGAGATAGATTTGGTGATACTTCCTAACACATGTCATGTGAATAAGGATTAATTTATCATAAAATTAATTCATTTTTAGGTCCTGAATGTTTGTATGAATGGTGTATGATCTAACCTTTGGAAAAAACATTTTTGGTAGGTTGATTTGGTTAAGGAACATTTTATTGTGGTTTGAATTGAAATATGTTTCATGAATTCTAACATGCTTATAAATATTATAATTTTTTTTCCATTTTTTTCTATTGGTTACATGGAATTTTTTTATTTATTATAAGTTATTTTGTGACCAGATAAAGTTTTCAAAGTGCTGAAGGATGCAGGAAACATCTGATTTGAGAATTATAAAGAGAACTGTGCCCAGTAAATGAAATAATTTGATTGATTGATATTAATTGTGACCATATATTAATATATAATTATTTTTTACTCATATTTAATGGTTCATTGGACATGAAAAATTATGGTACTCATGTTAGGGAAATTTTAAGATTGTACCCATGGGGTTTTGAGCCATTTTTGGCACATGAAGTGATGGTTTTAGCTAGGAAAAACTATTTGGATCACTTGAAGATGTTTTATTTCAAATTTTAAATGTTTCTTTGATGTATTGGTAGAACCAAATGGATTTAAAATTTTAGGCCTAAGTTTGAAAGATGAAAAGCATATAAAAAGCATGTTTTTGGTGCTTTTGTGGACTAGTGGAGTGTGTGTGCAAGGTGAGAGACCTAGGGAAAGTTATTTTATAGGTGTATGGGAATTAATTGAGATCAGATCAGGTTTTTGATAGTTTTATTAATATCGGAAAGCATGTGTGCAAAATTTTGAAGCATTGAGAAGTGAAGAAAGAGCTAGATTGTGCAAGTTAAAGATCTAGGGTTTGAGAAATGGTTTGAAGAGTTTGAAGTTGAATACTTGGATTACTATAATATGTGGTATCAAAATATTTTCATTAGTCATAATTTATAAAAATATTGTGTGATGAGTAATATTCATGCAAGTCTCTTGTTGTGTGTAATATCAACAAGGGTTTAGGGGTTGGTGCTCCTTGTGGGGTTAGTGCCTCACTAAAGAAATATCTTGTGATGTGTATATTAGCTTGAGAATGTGTTATGTGTAATATCAAAAAAAAAATTAGTGGTTTTTCTTCCCCTTGAGGGTTTCCCACTTACATATTTTGTTATGGTGTTACTTATCTTGTTCGTGGTTTATTGAATGAATGTTGTATGTTGTTATGCACACATAAATGAATGGATTAATGGTTAATAATTTTTGACTGATATGAAATTTAAGTTTTATTTTTAAGGAATGATTCACCCCCCTCTCAGTCCATTGTGCTTCTAACAATTGGTATCAGAGTGATTGCTTTTGTAGAAGTTTAACAGCTTGAAAGGATATCCTTGAAGCACAATATGGTGAGAAGTGGTGTGATTG
Organism: Taxus chinensis; assembly: GCA_019776745.2. Lineage (NCBI taxonomy): Eukaryota > Viridiplantae > Streptophyta > Pinopsida > Cupressales > Taxaceae > Taxus > Taxus chinensis. Next base: position 417,377,346 of record CM034154.1, read on the forward strand.
GAAAGGAACTAGTGTTTAATGGTGTGAACTATGGTTTTTGTAAAATAAGGATGAAAACATACATTATGTCTCAAGGGTTTGAAGTTTGTAAGACAATTGAAGATGGCTATATTCCTCCTACCACCCATATTCAAGATAAAGCAGACAAGGATGCATATGAACACAATTCTAAGGCCTTTAATGTTATTATTTATGGTCTTAAATAATTTGAGCTAAGAAAGGTTATGTACTACAAATCATCAAAGGAAGCATGGGATAAATTGCAAGTCCTATGTAAAGGTGACTCAAAGGTAAGAATTTCTAGACTTCAAACCTTAGAAATCAGTTTGAGTCTCTTAAGATGAATGTTGAAGAGTGCATTGTTTTATATCTACTTAGGGTTGAAAAAATAGTCAATAGTATGAAAGGATTAAGAGGAGAAGTAAAAAAAAAAATGGTTTTTCAAAAGGTTCTAAGGTCACTAACTCAAAAGTTTGATTCCAAAGTATTTTCTATAGAATAAGAAAAGGATTTGACTACTTTGAAAATTGGTACCTCGACTGCCTATGAGATGAGGATAGGTGATTTCAAACAAGCCAAGGAAAAGCTACATTCAATTCTGAAATGAAGCATAAAAATAATAAGGTGAAGGATGATGAATCTTCTCTAGAAATTGAAGATGAAGAACTCTTTGTTGTGGTAGCTAGAAGAATGAAGCTTGGATCAGGTAAGTAAAAAGGTAAGATTCCTAATAAATGCTTCAAATGTGGTAACATAGGACACTTTGTTGTTAATTGTCCTAAAAAACACAATAAGGAAGATCATGATGAACATAAGTATGATTTTAATCATGACCGCAAGTATGATAAGAGAAAGAAAATCCTAAAAAAGGTTGATTACAAGAAGAAGGACAAAAAGAGATTTCATAAAAATGAAGATGATGAGTTGTTTGATGCAAGTAGTGGTATTTCAGATTCTGAATCTGAAACTAATTGTGAATATATTGGAGATGAGGAATTGTTCATGAAAAAAGAAGGTGTGAAGTCTTCTAGTGGGGGATCCTCTTTGTTAAGATATTTTCTTTTAGGTTATTGCACCTATTCTAGTGGAGATGATGAGGATGACAAATATGATTTTTAAGGAATTCAAAATAAGTTTAAACAAGATGAAAAACAAAGACATAAGCTGATTTTGTAGAAAGGAGGATGAGAATCAATTCCATGAGCTAGAAGAGCAATGTGTTTCCGAATCTACTAAGCATAATGAGTCAATGAGATAGCTAGAGGAAAAGTTAAAGCATCTTATTTAAAAATTTCAAGAAAAGGACAGTTTGTGTTCAAAATACGAAGAAGACATAGAGATTTTAAGAGCTAAGTTGCTAAAATCTAGTAACAATACTATGAGCTTTCAGAAATTTAAGAAAAGTACAAAAGACCTAGATGACCTACTTGGAAAACAAAGAGAAGTAAATGATAGGACTGGTTTGGGATTCAAAGAGAATCCTAAAGATAAGGAAGTGAATAAAAAAGACATTAATTCAAGAAAATAATCAAGTGAATACATCACTAAAGAAGAAAAGAAGGAGAAAATCATCAAGGACAATAGGAAACCAAGAGTTACTAGGAAACCTAATGCCTCAAGGTATGAAATATATTTCAATGGATATTTTTATTCATGCAATGCATTTGGTCATAGGGTAAGAGAGTGTAGAAGGTCCTCCAGAGACAAATATTCATGGAAAGACAACAAAGGTGAATTTTCCAACAATATAATGTGTTATGGTTGAAACAAGAAAGGTCATATTGCTAGATTTTTCTTGTACAATTCACCTAGACATAGTGATGGATTTAAGAGAAAGAATTAAGTGGTATGTTATAAATGTAATAGAGTTTTTCATGTTGCAATAAATTTTTATCAAGCCTTTTCAGGTCATGACAGGTATTCTCAAGGTTCTAAAGAGAAAAGAAGTGAGTTTTAGTGGCCTAGAGTGCAAGAAAACTGTCCTAGAAGGACATGGGGACCTAGTAGAGACCTTGGTGTCTCATTAAGAGTTGGAAATAATGCAATGAAGAGAAAATATCACTGTTAAGAGAAGAGAAGGGAAGATGAAATTGTTTTACAAGTGCCCAAGAAGGCTTGGGACCTCTTTAATATCTTCTTTTAGGTCTCATTTTCCTTCATTGTGCTTCTTGAAGGCATACCATTGCATATGAAGTGTCTATGAGAGGGGGAGTTGTCTATGTCACTATGTGACTCTTTAATATAGGGGCATCACATGAAGAACATCAATTTTTTTAAAATCTCAATCAAATCATGTATATGAGATCAAGCTAAGTATGTTGGTAGGAGCTGAGACCCTTTGAAATGGAGTTAGGTGTTCAATAAGTCCAAATATCAAATGCACCATTTTCCCTCATCATGTAACTCATATTACAAGCTTGCATATAATACAATAAGTTCTTGTCAAGGAATGGAGTCTTAGGATGGATAATAAGTCTTTAGAGTATGTATGAGTTATGAAATGACTAAAAGTTGTGTAACAAGGCTTCATGTTATGTATGGGCATAAGGAATTTGAAGAGTTAGTTAGGTTTTAAGAAGGAATGCATTATAAGAGGGAGGATTTTGAATGAGAGAATGTGTACCTTCAAGAAGTAGTTAGAGGAAGAGGAAGAATGGATTCCTCAAGATATGAGGATGAGAAGGAGAGAGGTAAAGAGAAAAATCTTGAGTTTTGTAAGAATTACAGTGACATGGATGAATGAAGCTCTATTTTGGTATGATAATTGATAACTTTGTTGATGAATAATGCAGTTGAGTAAGAGTATTTACTTGTTTTATATTCAATAAAGCATAGTTTTGATAAATGATTATTGAAAAGTCTCTTAAATGTTCTTTCATACAAAGAGGTGTATTTTCGGTCATTAAACATTTTGTATCCTTGGAACTCTTTGTGTTTAGTCTTAGCAAATTGTGATAGAGAACATGTATTCTTATACTAATCCTTTGGGGTTTTACAAATTTTTATCTTGATTACAAGGTTTTTAGAGGCTTGATTCTTGTATAGGTACCCTTATTTGGTTGGACAAAAGAATCTCTGACATGAGTTTGGAAGAATACATTAACCATATGAATGTTAAACTATGTAAATCCTCACTATTACTTAAAAAATATTGCAAGGATTTGTAATGAGGTGTCATTAGTCCTGAGAAGTAATTCATCTCAAAGATAATCATGATACCGAGCATAAAAAAATCTAAACACCTATACAAACCGTGTATTTTCTTTGAATGTGCAAATGAGTTTGCAAAATGGTGACTTTAGAGCACTAAGGCTTGAAATGTACTAAACATCTTGGGAGTTTTCAATGTAGTGATAAAGGTCTTGATATTGAAATAAATATATTACAAGGCTCACCTTTGAGAAAAGAAAGCAATTTTTCATAACAACTCAGTGTTTCCAGGATTCTCTATTATACTATCATCTATAGGTATCTAAGAGGAAACACTAGGTATTCACATGTGTTATTGGATTCCTAAACTCCTATTGGTAAGGAAAAAACATTCTAAAAAATAGAGAAACACCTCTGTAACAAATTTTAAGCCTTGATTCGAATTATAATGAAATATAGAAATAAAACCAAGTTCTTGGGTCTATGAATAACATAATTAAGGTTTCATAAGAAAAGGGATCATACAAATATCTACACAAAGAATTAAGCCCTAAAAATTGGAATCAAGTATCTTTTAACTTATGGAAGAAGAAGTTTCAAGTTTTATTGGTACATTTTTTCTAATTCCTTACTTGTTCCCTGGTATACAGTGCACAATGGGAAAGCCTAAACTGTGAAGACTACGATACAAAGGAGACCAGTCTTATACCTTGAACCAAAATTTGAGACTCCTAAGGAGTAACAAATAACATAAAGGGAGCTCTAAAATATAAAATTTGTGTCCTAAAACCTCTGTCAATTGAAGATAAATATGATATTGACTCCTAAAAAACCTGGTTGAGGGTTTGTGAGTAAGGAAGGGAATGTATTTTTTCAAGAGGAAGGTAAATATATGAAACTTTGGGAACATTATGAATATGGTAAGAGGTCAAGGAACTAGTTGAGAGAATATTTTGGGTCATCATAGGGGTCTATATGCATGAGTATTCCAATTGACATGTCTTAAGAGCATAACATAACAAGCTTGAGTACATGATTCCAAAAGTGTGTTATTGATCTCTAGAAATCAAAGTGATAGTTGATTTAACATTTATTGGAGAATGTCAACAGGATGAATGAAGGAGGAGGCATTGAATGAGCCTAAGAGAAAATGTGACATGTTTTGATAAGAAGGTAATAAAGAGGGATAGTATGGTGTTGATAGGTGAGAAAATAGTTTCTTTGAATAGGAATATTTTTATGGTTTTTTAACTCTTGTTGGAAGTGGTAAAACATGGAATATAAGTGGGAGAGGTTAGAGGGTACTAGAGATTCCAATTTCTTATTTTGAAACAAGAATTCAAGGAAAGCTAGTGAGGTTGCGAATATAAAAGGTTAGTGCAAGAGGAAATTTGAATGAAATGAGATCATTTTTTTGTTGAAATGACATTGCATGAGGTAGGTAGGTAGGGTAAAGAACTTTGAAAACCAACCAAGGTGTGTTTTTTCAATACTAGCATTATAAGGCATTTTTAGGCCTTGTTAATGATCTTTACATTGTACAGATGAAAAATATTTGATTAGCTCTCTTGTACAGCTCGAATAAATGAATAATTTATGATCTTTACTACATCAATCTTCATAAGGTCAAGGTGTGTATGTGCATGCTTTTCATAAGTCTTGTTTTGGTTCATGTTGATAGTTTTTGTGCAAAGATCTTGATAATCAATCATATGTCTCTGAGTTGTATTTGTAAGAAGCTCATATGTTCGAAGTTTGTAATCTCATGGTGTGTATTACATTTTTTTATTTTTCATGTATGTTTTAGTGTCACCTTGATATGTCTCAATGTGTGTATAAAATACTCAAATTTCTTGAAAAACATGTTGATTGTATTTATCTCTAAATCTGGACTCTATTGTATGTATGTGATCTGAGAAGGCTATAGAGAATTGTTTGAGTCATAAGGTTGTTATAAGGATCTGTCATTAAAATTAAATGGTCTTGAAAAATGTACCACATTTCCATCTGTGATTATATCTATAATTGTGTTCAAATCATTGAAAAATATTGTCTTGTATATCATATTATGAGTGTTGTATGTATATAGGTGTTTGTGTTTGTGTATTAGGTTGGAAGGTATCTTGTTTATAGATATGAGTCCCACAGGAATCTACATATCTCATAACAAGTTGAATTATCTCTGGGAAAATGGTGAGGGTGGTAAAGTGATAACTTGATCAGTATTATGGTTGAAAAGTAATATGTGACCTAAGAATCTCAAAATCAGGATTGCATCAAGCAAAGGAAGGAGGGTATAGGTATGTTTTGTATGTTTATACTTCTCATAAATCCATTGAGGGTTTCAAGAAGCTTAAGGATTCTCTCTCGGTTTATAAGATCTATGTTTGAGGTCATGAATGAAAAATAAGGTATGCTTGAAGGGTTCACCGCCAAAGACTGTGACTGTGGATAATCTTTATGGAAACTAGTTTTTGATGGGTCTAATAGTGGAATTTGTTGATCAAAACTTGTACTTTACACTTACATAATTAGGTCTAAAGGAACATGTTGGTTTCAAGTCTTTTGGATGCATAGTCTATCAGGAGCCTCTGATAGTTCAAGAATTGAAAAGTTTGAGTAACAAGAAGACCTAATTCTTAGATCAAGTGATAAATGATGTTGTGAAAAATGATTCCTGATGTTTGAAACAAAGTATAATATGTAAAGATAATCCTACTACAATTGTTTGTACTATGTGTGTCTCAAATGGTCTAGATATCGGTACATCAAAGGAAGGTCTATGAAATTATAAATGTGCATAGGACATGGTATATATGTGTGTGATCAAGGAGGTTTTAGTGATGAAATCAAGATTTCATCTATCATCATGTGAGTCCATTATGTCTCAGCATGTCTATATTCTAAGTCTAAGTAGTGATAATCCCTCAAATTCAATGATTTGGATGTATTCACTCAAAATGGTGCAAGAAAGACTTCACATTAGTATATAAAAATTGTGAATAAGAAAATGAAAGGTACATGATGACATATTTAATGCCAATGAAAGGGAAGGTCATCTCTTCCTTTATCAAGAGTATAAGGATATCCTTGAAGGGTTGGAAGGCATGTGCCTTAATGAAACAACCAAATCCATGTTTGAATCATTTGTGTCAGTGATCTAAGGTGTAACAGTGCTATCAGTCAAAGAAAGGTTGTCAAGGGTATCTTATCTCTCCAGTGCAGAGTCAATGTTTAGAATTGATTGTACAAATATGACTGTATATAGTCTATTACCATTGTAAAGTATCTAAAGATGTCTCATGGTGGTCCATGTGTTCTGAGGGTGTAAAGTTGTAATACCATATGTGTAACAAGGTGACCTAAAGTAAATATGACCTCAAAAATTTGAGCTACAGGTTAGGACATATTTGCAAGGTACAGAGATCATGAAGGATATTAAAGATGGATTCAAGCAAGAAAGTGTAAGCATATCTCAGACCTATGATTGCTAGTGTGATGTGTGTGGATGCATTTTGACCTACAAGGTCTCTCAAAAATTGTGACAAGGCCAAGAGTTGTACCAAGAAAAATATGAAGACCTTATATGATCTGTGACGGAAGAAATTGGAAGAATAAGCCAACAAGGAGCATTGTGAGGCAAAATTAGTGTTTCAAAAGAATAAATAGTGGTAAGGTAATTTGGAGACTAGAAATTATGCATGAAAAGATCAAATACATTAGGGTTTGTGAATTCTTACTCAACAAGGTGCATCACTAAAGAGACCTACAGGTCAAGATTTGTACTCAGTGATTGTGACAAGACCTATAAGCTATAAGATTCTTAATAAATGTGTTGCTACAGATGATACAGGTAAGATGAGACCTATGGGTGAAAAATAAAATATCAAGTCAAATAATCAAAGGATGGTGTGTTTTTTATGGGACCATAGAGTTGAAAAGGATATAAAGATAACTACTAGGTACAATTTGATAGTGAAAGGTGATGTTGCTTCACAAGGATGTGAATTTCAAGAAGGAAAAATCACTCAGTTTGTATGTTTGTCCATCAAATAAAATGATGTAATTATAAGATCATCTAGAATCAATTGATGATATACACATAGTAATGATGATTACAATAGTTGGTACTTGCTCAAGTTGACTTATTACAGGGGAGGTTAAGAAATCATGAAAGTATGGAATCTCTAAAATTATAAGGATGGTCTTGAATGATAGAGTAACCTAGTCTCAGTTGAGGATGACTAAAACAATTAGGTACAGTCCAGGCATGAGTGCATAAATGTTATGAATTCCTATAAGAAGTTGAGGTATGTAGAGTGTGCTATATATGAATTTTTCTCCTTAAAATGCATGATATTAGTCCATATGACTGTTATAGATTGAAGAAGTTGTTTAGGCCATGGTAAAAGTGTCTTAGATGATTTCTATCCATGATTGTAAGGTAAATGACTCAAATGTGTGATTTTGAGCTATACATGGTGGTCCTAATCCTAGGGGGAGTCTGATTAACAAAAATAGAACTAAACTATGAAATTATGGCCACTAGTTAATCTGATTACGAGGACTAAAACACTATATAAATGAAACTAAAATATTATGAAATAGTTGTAATTAATTATTCGAAATGAAATAAAACCATAAATATGGAAGAGAAGGAAAGGAAATGCCTTAGCTAGTTGCTAGAGACTATCACACAATGTTGCAAGTCTAACTATATGTTCCATAACCTAGAATGAATACTCAAAGACCTTGCGAAGGATAGATATGGAGGTTTTAAGCTGACTGAGGTGCTCTAGAAGGTGCTAGGGAACCCCGAGGTACCTTGTTCTGCAGATTATATGCCCTAATATTTGTAAATGATCAGAATCTGAATTCTGGATGGTCACAATTTAAATCTAAAATGACCTATGTCTGTCGTAATGGATTCACAAAACTGTGTTGAGTGTGTTGGATAATGAAGTGGCAACCTACAATACAAAATGAAGTATCAAACCTTGGGAAAAATAAATATGCAAAATGAATGGGTCAGACTGGCCTCAGCCGCCAAACTAGTGGTCTTATCACTGAGAATTACACTACATTTCAGACCTGGATGTAGTTCTGGTGAGTGTGTGCATGTCATACCCTAGGTGTTCTTTTCTCAGTCACAATTTATAAAGTAGCAAGCAATAATAACTATATAAAATGTAATAGTATGCGTGCATAAAATATAATAGAATCCCTCCCCCTATTTTGTGTGTGTTGATGCAGATCTCCTAACCTTAATGCATAACACTATGTGGATGTAAGTGATGCAATAGATGTAACTCTAGATGGAGTGATAGTAGTATGTGATGTTAGGACCCTCATTATGGTCTTATAACCTTATATTTATAGGGCTCTCAAACTTAATTTTGTAATTAACCCCGACATGGTCGACTGTGAAAAGGATAAATATGAAAAATGGCTAAAAAGACCCCAAAAAGAAGTATGAAAGAGAAACATAGATCGAGGTGCCTAAGGTGGGCCCAGGGCACCTCGAGGTGCCCTGATGTTAGGCTAGAATGACAGGGAAGTTACAACATAAGTGGATAAGTATAGAAAAACATGAGGGAATGACGTAATAAAATATAAGAAAAAGATGGCCAAAAGGTGGGATTAATTAGTACTTTCTTCACTTAAGAACCTTATAAATAGTAGTATAAGACTGGACTATATAATGCCTAAAGTGCATGATTTTGTGTTTACATTTTTCCCCCACTTTATGTTGGTGAGAAAAAACCTCGGTAACATAAAGTAGATAGATATGCGTACCTTATATCCATGTAGAGTGTAGAAGAAGACGCATCAATGGACTAGACTAAAGCGTGGAATGAAAAAATAAAAATGTGGAGGAGCGTGGATTCTAAAGATGAAAAATGCACATAAAAAGTGATGAGAGTGAACCTAAGGTGGAATGTGTGTGTAACTATTGTTGTGTGTAGTGTACCTACATGGTCAGTAAAGGCAATTGCCTATAGTGGTGTTTTGTTGTTGTCATTTTCATTATTGCCCCCAATTTGACTGCTTGTTCTCATACGGATGGACATGCAAGGAGAAAATGATCAATTAGTCAAATATGTATGTATGTAAAAATGTTGTGTAAAATACACATGCATATAGAAATGTGTAAAGTACGCAAATGTAAAATAAAGCTGAAATAGAAGTGTAACTGGAACATGTGCACCTGATCCATGTTGAAAGAAAAGGTGTAGAAGGATATCTTGTACTGTCGCAAGTTTTTTGGGTGATCTCACGCCACCTTGGCTGAAGAAGTATAGGGAGGAAATTCACTTTATCCTTTAACCTTTAACCATTTCTACAAAAATGTGTGATGAGATCTCTGTATTTTTCTAGTTTTTTAGGTAATCTGATGTCACTAGATGAAATAGTGTAGAGATAAACACCCATTGTAACCCACATGCCTGTAACTGCTTTGCAAAATTTCCAAAGGACATCATTTCCTATAGAGGCCACTATGTATGGAGTTTGTAGACTAGTTTGAACTCACTCAATGTGTGTGAACCAGTGTAAATATGTTGTGTTATAAGAAAAACTTCACTGATGCCCCCCTCTTTGGGGGTGTATGTGATGTCACTAAAAGGAGAATGCAGTCCCAAAATAGGACCAACTGCACTCTGACCTATATAAATCTTCCATGTAGGGGGGAAAGGAAAACACTTGGTAGATACCAAGGATTGTATAAAAGGGGGTGGCTATCCAAAAAAAGTGTTAGTTTGAAAACACATGCGTGCAATAAGAAAAGTGTAAAATATGCAGAAAATATAGAAACTACCAAGAAAAGTAGTGTAAACATGCAAGAAAAGAAGTAGACTACATAAAGTGAGTTTTAAACATAGGGAATCACTCATGATGTCTCAAGACACACAAGGCCATCATCGACACAAATAGTAGACAAGTATGCACACAAGCAAAGGGCAAAGCCTGCATACAGTGGAAAACAAAGCAGATAAGTAAAAACAAACAAGTAGTCATGGGAAGATGTAATCCTATAAATTAAGTGTTACACATGGAACACCCATTAGCATGTGAGAGTGATAACCAATATGTCAAAGCATGTATAAACAAGTAGTATAAGATGCTAAGTTAAAATGAAACAATAACACATGGATAAGATGAATGTGGATGCCCCCAACAACAAGTTTATGAAGGGTAGAAGACAAGCATCCATGCCGTGTGTAGAGTCATGTATCTTCAATCACACTAAAAAAAGGTGTGAACACACATGTTTGTATGATAATGAAATATAATAAAGTAATCTAACATGTGTAGTAAAGTGAGCATGCAAAACACTAGTAAGCAAAAGTAAATTCCCCCAAGATAATATAATATGTTTTGGATGAATGGAATGGAATGCAAGATGGAATGATAAGAGTAGTTTACCCCCCCAAGTGGATGCACTAATCTTCATTTTTTTCCCCCTCAACAGTCAAGAATGAACCGTAAACGAGAGTGCATCATCGAGAAATGGTCGAGTAGTTTTGGTCGTATCTAGTGCGTTGTGATGAGTGTGTATGTGATGGTGATAAAATGCGGCATGTGGAGAAATGTGTGTGAACCTTATAGCTGAAGCGTATATCAAAACTTGTTTAATGTAGGAGTGATGATTTATCCCTATGCGTATATCACTATAGAATGAGTGTATGGGGATGAGAAATATGGAAAGATGTGTGTGGAAATTGTATCCTAAGCGTATACCACATCTTGTTGAATGTATGAGTGATGATTTATCCTAAGTGTATATCACCATTAGATTAAAGGATGAAAATGGGTGACGATTTAGCCTAAATCATATGTCACTATGGGTGTATGCCACTACAAGGTGATAATGGGGGTGGTGATTTATCCTAAAGCATATACCACTATAAGATGATAAAATAGGTGACAATTTAACCTAAGGTATATGTCACTAGCGCTGGAAATGTCTTGTAAGAAATACATTGTAGGAGGGGATGTCGGATGATGAGTATAAGGTCCATTTAATTGGTAAACCCTTGGCAGTCGAGTATGGTTAGAGGAACTAGAGTGTGTCATAGGGTAGTGAGTGCAGCACGTAGAATACAATGTAGTATAAACAACCAAGTGATGAATAAGGTATGTAAATACATGGTGTGAGTAATGCAATTAGAATGTATGACGTGTATAGGGTACGTAAGGTATGAGATGCAATAGTAATTGTATATAGAAATGGAATATGTAAAGATGATAAATGAAACTAGACCCACATGTAATGGAATCTAGTGTAGTACATAGAATGTATATGATGAATAGATGCACTATGTGACTCATGTAATTTAGGAAATTTAGGGTGTGTAGATTGTGTGTAAGGTCCAGTGATAGGTGTATATAGAATATGAAGTAATGATACACAAAGTTATACCCATATATAATGCAACCTAGCATAAATTCAGAATGTATGAAAGAGATGCAAAACTAGACACATATCATATGACGACTAATGTAGTATGTATAAGATAGATGATGTACAAATGAATACTAGATGAGGGATGTATAGGATAATGTAGGATGTAGGATATGTATAGAGATGATGATGTAGGATGTGTGAAGTTCATGACAGAATGTAAATATGTAGAACCATATAGTGTAGTGTGTGGGGTTTAGTGTGATGGTAATCCCTCAACAGTCAAGTGTGAACCGAAGCACAAGAGTGCATCATCAAGTAATGAGGGTGCTATAACATGTGATAAGTATGACTATATGTGAAGATATGAATGAATGAGAGTGAAAATATGAGATATGTGGTTACGCTAAGAGGGATGAGGGATTGTGTGGTGGTTATACCTACCAAGTGTATTGAAGGAGGAATCAACCGATAAGGTTGAGGGACGAAGGTCCATCGATTAGTGCCTTGGATGAGGAAAACAAAGGTCCATGGTCTATGAGCAAGGATATACTGGATAAATTCGGTGCTGACAAACAAAATTTATATGCACACGAGGGATTAATGAATGTGGAATATTTAGATAGAGGGACACATTGTAGTAATAATTATAGCTGAGGGGGTGGTAAAGGATGTACAAAAGGTTTCTGCTGAAGGGATATGTGGGTAGCACGAGCTTACTGCTTATGGATAGGAGGAGGTTGTGTAATAAAGGAAATGAGGCCTAACTTCTGGAGATCATGAATAATATGGCTCAAAGTCGTAAAGGAGTCGGTATGATGCCCTCAAATTCGATGGTAGTGGAAAAATGGTTGATCATGATATTGTATTAGTTGAGAAGGAGGATAATGACGATTAGATGGTAGAGCAATGATTTAATAGTGAAGAAGCTGGCTAAGAATGTCATGTGGTGTATCATTGTAAGGAAAGATAATGGGTGAAGGTAATGGTAAACTCAGAGGGTCAGTGAGGTGACTAGTAGGGGACGTAGATGACACATGAGCTGTAGGAGTAGTATGAGCATGCAAGACAACGACATCCTTAAGTTGCTCTATCTCAACAAGGAGAGACAAAATTGTAGCTTCCATGGACTAACACTAAATTTGTAGTGCTTTTATATCATCCATTAGGTGTGCATTAGATGGAGGATTTCAAGGGTGAGAATAATCAACTACGTTGATGGATATATAGCATATAGGAGTTGGTGGCAGATTAGTATTAATGCAAGAAGGGAATAGAGGAGCCATATCTTCTAAACAACCATCAAGATACATATCAAAATTGTATTGGTCAGTGCACAAAAATTGATAAGGGAGGGTATGTGGTTATTCATCTGAGTAACCATGAATGCATAAGATGTACATGACCATGGCATATTGTTCATCCGTAAAGGGAGGTAATGGATATTCCTGAGCATACCAAATGGTGAAGTTGGGTGAATAGAAAATAAATGAACTGCTAAAAATGTCTATGTCACCAAATGGCATGGGAAAGGAAATATCAACGTGATCATCATCAAGTGTCCCTCTAATATAATGTAACCAAGATTGGCCCAAATTGAGTGCAATAGTGACATGAGAACCAACAAGGTGAACCATAAGATGGAAAACACGCAAGCCATATGCAGCAGTGAGGATGATAGAACCGTGATACATATGTGGATCGCATAAAGGAACATAAAGGTCATAAAATTCAAAACCAAATAGAAGGAGACCATCATCGAAGCATATGATGGTTGTATAGGATGTGTCTAGTAGTATGTGTTCCCAATAAGAATTATTTATTAAGAGAGTGTAAGTGAATGGTGGGAATACTGAGGAGGATGACAACAGAGAGGATGGGATGAGATCTATAGATGGTAAAGGTCCCTGGTATGGCATAATTTCCGTAGTGGGAAGAGATGGAGGGAAAGAGACCGTGCTAAGCATGTGAATAGTGGATATAAATGACATCGGAGGAATATGAAAAGCAACTAAGTATTGTGGAGTATGCATGGTAGATGGTATAAAAGCATTGGTAACAAACAAGAGTAAGTGGTAAAGTAGAAGGGACCATATCAATCATGCAAACTATAGGAACCAAGTCATGTGGAGCCTCACACGGTTGATAATCAATCATAGGAAGAGGATAAGGATATGTAGGGAAAAGTAGTAAAGTGGTAGGATCATCTATACCTAATGTAGGAGAATGAATAAGTGAAGGTAAGTGGCCTTGCGGTTCCCTAATGGTGGTAGGTGGAACTATGGGATTAGTAGGGAGAGATTTGACTTCCGCTACAAGTTATACTAAAGTAGTAGAATTAATAGTGCATAGATAGGTGGAAACAACATCTTCAATAGCATGAAGATCCATTCCAAAAGATGGAAGATGAATAAATGAAGGGCAATGTCTATAGCCAGAAGTAGCAATAGGAGTGTCGATGAAAGCATGGCCATGGGTATCAAATCGTAAAGTATTTGAAGACTTAGAAGAAGAGGATTTTCTATGATGTTTACCCATGATGCAAAAACCCTAGAAGGTGCTATGAAGAAATGTGGGGTTCACCAAAATGATTAAAAAAATAGAACTAAACTATGAAATTATAGCGACTAGTTAATCTAATTATGAGGACTAAAACACTGTATAAATGAAACTAAAATAATATGAAACAATTGTAATTAATTATTCTAAACAAAATAGAACCCTAAGTATGCAAGAGAAGGAAATAAAATGGCTTAGCTGATTGTAGGAGACTGTCGTATAATGTTGCAAGTGTGACTGTAGGTTCCATAACCCAAAACGAATACTCAAAGACATTGTGAAGGATAGATATGGAGTTTTTAAGCTGACTGAGGTGCCCTAGAAGGTACTAAGGCTCCCTGAGGTGCCCTAGTCTATAGATTAGGCACCCTAATCTCTGTAAATGCCTAGAATTTGAATTTTGGATGCTCGCAAGTTGATTTGAAATGCCCTCTATCTGTCACACTGGATCCGGGAAACTATGTTGAGTGTGCTAGATAATGAAGTGAAAACCTGTAATACAAAAGGAAGTATCAAACCCTAGGAAAAATAAAGATGAAAAATGAATGGGTTGGATTGACCTCAGCTGCCAAACTAGTGGTCTTATCATTGAGCGCTGCACTAAATTTTGGACCCGGATGTAGTTCTACTAAGTGTGTTCATGTTGTGCCCCAGGTTATCTTGTGTTAGTCACACTTTTTGAAGTAGCGAGAAATAATAACTATAAAAAATGTAATAGCATGTGTGCATGGAATAGAGTAGAATCCCCCCTATGTTGTGTGTGTTGATGCAGATATCCTAGCCTTGATGTATGACACTATGTGGATGAAAGTGATGCAATGGATGCAACTCTAGATGGAGTGATAGTAGTATGTGATGCTAAGACCCTCACTATGGTCTTACAACCTTATATATATAGGGTTCTCAAGCTTAATTTCATAATTAACCTCGACATGGCCGACTAGGAAAAGTATAAAGATGAAAAATGGCTAGAAAGGCCCCAAAAATAAGCGGGAAAGAGAAACATAGATCAAGGTGCCCAAGGTGGGACCAGGGTTCTCCAGGGTGCTCCAGTATAGGCAGGGGCACCCCGATCTTGGGCTAGAATGAAAAGGCAATTGCGAAACAAGTGGATAAGTATATAAAAAACATGCGCGGAATGATGTAATAAAATATAAACAAAAGATGGCCAAAAGGTGGGATTAATTAGTGCTTTATTCACTTGAGAACCTTCTTAATAGTAGTATAAGATTGGGCTAAATAATTCCTAAAGTGCATGATTTTGTGTCTACAAATTCATTATATGCATGGTAGAGGTATGAATGTTGATCTAAGACTTGTCAAAGTTGGATGAAATTACTCTAACTAGTCTGTTTAGGGCTCTATGTCTCAAGCATGGTATGGTGAATGAAAATGAGCATGGAAAAGCTTTTCTTAGGCCTAGAAATGATGGATTTTGGTCAGGAAAAGCAAGTAATGATTGGATATTCCTATAAATGACATTGTTGGCATGTGCATGATGAAGTTGACTCAGACTATAACTTGTAACAACAGTTCCAAGAAGGCTAAAACAGGGATGAAAATAAAACTTGATGTTCTTGCATGCTTAGAAGGATGAAGATGATATTTTTCCTCCAAAAAAGGTAAGAATTTTTATCTTTCATGATGACTAATGATGTTCAGATGATGTATATGCTTGTTCTAGGGGGAGCTTGTTGTTTGCATCCCTAAAATGAAGGCAAAATTTAGATTTTGTGCAAAATCAAGAAAATGAGCAAATTTAAGACCTTTGGTGGATGTTTCCAACCAAAGCATGAAGGTAGGAAGCTGAATAAGGTGAACAAGGTGAGTAACATGTTATCCTTTGTCATTAATGTAAAAAGGGGAGAATTTCAGGGTGTTTTCCATCAATGACAAAGGTGGAGATTATTGGCATGTAGGCCTAATAGGTGTTGTCATTGATGCAAAAACACATTAATGATAAATTAAATTTTGTAGTATGATGTCATGATGAATTATGTGGTGCTAACATGATGGTTTAGATGTTTATCAGCTGCTACAGGGAGATTTAGTGATGCATGCTTGCTCTAGCAAGCCCATATAGGTGCCTAGGAGATGTAATATGACAGTGTGAGATTCTTGTATGCTTTGGAAGAATTTTGATATGATTTATAACATGATTTGAGGGTTCTTGAGCACTCACAATGGCAGAATAGTGTAGGTACAAGTGGTTTTCTTGGTTACAAGTGCTCATTGGGAGCAGGTATGCTTGTTTAGAGGTGTGACAGAGTGAATTGGAGCCATATGAGATCATAGATGCATGTTATCATGTATATCATGGTATATGAGGTATGTTTGGGTCATTTTATGAGGTTACTTCATGAGTTATTACATTATTTCAGTCGGCCCTAGTTGCTACAGTGAGAATCCCTAAGGTAAGGCTATGTAAATGAGATAGGATGGAAATATTGGGCCATGTTTTTATCATTATTATGATTGGATATGTTATAAAGATGATTGATAATTCTCTCAGAAACATTCAGGTGCCCATGATGCATATTTTTCTAGTTATGTTAGTTTTGGTGAGACATGGTGGAAAACAATGTAAAATCCAGCTCGAAGTGTAACTTCAGATGCTCGTTGTGAATCATGTTATTTACATGGGACCTTTTGGATTTCAAGGATTATTATAAGGTTATTTTATAAGGTTTCAAAAAATTAATGAGTTCAGTTCATCATGACATTTTTATGAACGAATGTTAAGAAGGTAAAGAGGTCAAAAACCCTAATTAAAACCTAACTAGGAGCAACTTTCAAAATATGAAGTATAGTGACCCAGTTTTGATTATAAGTGAAAATTATATGATTTAATGTTGTAGAGGAATATTCCATATTTCCAGAAAGGTATGATTTATCTTGTGACCATAAGTGGACCCCACCTATAAATAATAGTTTCTGGAGAATAAGGTTTTACGACAATATGGTACAAAGAAGTAGCATACAAAATTGATTTTACATGATCTATGGGAGTTTTTATTGATTTACATGGAGGATTCAAGACATTTTTATATAGTTTGATGAGGTTTTTAGGTCCAAATAGGTTGACTAGTCAAAGGGTAGCTTTGGGATCTCAAATAACAAGGTACAGTGTTTTGGCTATAACTTGAGCTACAAGTGGATTCCTAAGATGATTGAAGTTGTGTTGTAAATATAATTCAGATATATTTCCATTTACATATGTATAGAATCATGATGAGGTCATAAGACATGGTTTCTAGGGCATTTTTGAGAAATAATGTTTTTGGTAGTTCAGGACAAGATCTGTTTTTGTGCAAGTTTGATGTTGGTTGAAGCCAGAGATGGATTGGGTGATGATTTATATTACCTAGAATGTGAAAAAGGATTAATAATAATAAAATTAATTCATTTTAAGATCAAGAATGTTTTTATACATGGTTTTATAAGCTAACCTTTGGCAATAACCATTTTGGTAGGTTTATTTGGTGAAGGCAAATATTGTTGTGGTTTGAAGTGAAAGATGTTTCATGACTTATAATATGCTTAGAATTTTTCTACAGGTTCTGCCATTTCTTTTGAGTGTTCACCTAGCATGATTTTATTTATTATAAGTTATTTGGTGATCAGATGAAGTTTTCAGGGTGCTAAAGGGTGCAGGAAACAACTGTTTTCAGAATTATAAAGAGAATTGGGCCTAGTAAATGAAATAATTTGATTGTTTGATATTAATTGTGACCATGTATGAATGTTTAATGATGTTTTACTCATATTTAAGGGTTCATGGGTCATGAAAAATTATGGTACTCATGTTAGGGAATTTTAAGATTGTGCCCATGGGGTTTTGAGCCATTTTTGGCACATGAAGTGATGGTTTTAGACACGATTGCCTTATTGGGTCAGTTGTAGATGTTGAATTTAAAATATTAAATGTTTATTTGATGTATTGGTCAAACAAAATTGATGGAAAATTTTGGGCCTAAGTTTGAAAGATGAAAAACATATAAAAAACATGTTTTTGGTGTTTTGTGGACTAGTGGAGTGTGTGTGCAAGGTGATCGACCTAGTGAAAGTTATTTTGCAAGTGTATGAGAATTAATTGAGATAATATTAGGTGTTTGATAGGTTGAGGAATATCATCAAGCATGTGTGCAAAAGTTTTAAGCATTGAGAAGTGAAGAAAGAGCTAGATTGTGCAAGTTGAAGACCCAGGGTTTGAGAAAGGGTTTGGAAGAGTTTGAAGCTGAATATTTGGATCACCATCAGCTGTGGTATCAACATATTTTCATTCATCATAATTTATCAAAATATTATGTAATGATTCATATTCATGCAAGTCTCTTGTTGTGTGTAATAGCAACAAGTGTTTAGGTGTCAGTGCTCCTTGTGGGGTTGGTGCCTCATTAAAGAAATCTCTTGTGATGTGTAATACTCACTTGAATCTTTGTTGTGTGTAATATTAGAAAAAATTTCAGTGGTTTTTTCTTCCCTTTGAGGGTTTCCCACTTACATATTTTGTTATAGTGCTACTTATCTTGCTCTTGGTTTATTGAATGAATGTTGTATGTTGTTATGCACACATAAATGAATGGATTAATGGTTAATAATTTGTGAGTGATCTGAAATTAAAGTTTGATATGTAAGGACTTATTCACTCTCTCTCCTATCATTCTATTGTTCTTATAATAGGTCTTCCATATTTAAGAGTGAAATGTTGCGACCTATTCACCCATCCTATATAAAAAGGTGATCTCTCTCAGGATTGGTAATGAACAAACACATACACTAGTACCATATTGATACATAAGAGATCATATTTTTGGTGATTATTATATTGTAAAAGTGAGAGAGATTGTTCTGCAATCATTGAAATAAGTCCCTCTTATAGGGTCAGATTGAGTATGTTGAGGTAGCATTGGAATATTTTTGTGAAAAGAAAATAGTAATATGAATCCCTGTGGAAGAAATTCCCACCTGACATAAGAAGTATTAAAGTGGGCTGAAGTATCATAGTACAGTAGCAAAGTTGGTTGAGATCTGCAGGTATGAATGGTTGCACACCACCATCACGGTTAATGGTAAAGAAAAGAAACTTCTTCCTATTAGGAAGATGAAGTATACTATTCAAAGGCCAGATGACCCTATGACAGACATCATGTGCCAAAACTCTAAGTCTTACAACTTTTTTAGGACTTTCAAAGATTATCTCAAGCTACCCATGTTGGTGGAAGAATTTCCAAGCATCACCGAGCAAGGAACATCATGATGATTTGATGAAATTAGAGTTTGAGAGTTTTTACTTCACATGGGATGATAGAATAAATGAATTTGTTCCACTGGATGTTGATGATGATGAGGAGAGCCTCAAATTGTAACAAATAAATATTGAAGTGAAGATCAATATGGATCAATAATAATGAGTGATACTCAGTAACTTCTTGGCATGTAAGATCACTTTTTTTAATCTTGATTCTCGGTATAAGGTTCCATATGATGTGTATGTTGGTGAACTTGAAATATTCTCTTTCTCATTGGAAGAAAATGACAAGAAATCCAAGAATGGAAACATGTTTCCACCTCTTGAACATGAAACTACTCAATGAGATTATTATTTCATCGTGGAAATGGATTTCTTGGTTCTTAGTGACCAAGAATGGGAAAATGATAATGATAACACTTCAACTCTGATGTTATGCTCATTCCATTTTCATGATAATGGAAACATTCTCAATGAAAAATGGAGAAATGGAATGTTGCTTAGTCCTAAGGATGATTTTTTTCAAAACAAAAACATTCTCAATAGACTTCAACCTTTCAGTGCTCACTCTGTCCAAGAGAAGGATGCTCTCAGCATAAAAATGAGTGTGAAAACCCAACATGGTCAAGGTGAAGAAGATGAAATTCTCCATATTATATTCCCAACTTTGAGCTCATTATCTTTCCAATAGAATGATGTAATACACATGTCACACTGTACATGGAAACATTTGGTGAAAGAGTAGAAAAAAAGATGATTTCTTGATACAATAAGGAAACAAAGAAAATCAAAAGGTGGGTGATAATGTCAAATTTTCTGAGACATCTGCCAATAATAAACCCATGGAAGTGGTGATCATGAAGAAAATGTGTGACAAATAAAAAAGTTCTATGTATGAGAATGATACATCAAGCTTAATCAAGAACCATTTTTATGGCAGTGGTGGAAAATCAGCAAGTGTAATGAGCTTGAGAACTAATGAGAAGCCGGAAATAATGTGTCCAAGTAACATAGGTAACGGAATAAATGATTTGATCATCAATTATACTAGAAATCATGCTATATTTCTCAAAAATTTGAGGAGGCATTCATAATTTAGTGAAAATGTCAACGGATTTGTGGAAGAACAAAATTTTGTGATACCCATTTATGGGTAATCCCTCGGTTCAAGTTCGTTCTTAAATGGAAGCGGGTTGTTCCCCACATATACATAGGTGATATATGATGTTTCCCTTATGGTGTTATGTGTTAAATTTCTCATTTTTTGTTTCCCTTGTGTTGTGTGTTTCTTTTCTTAGCCTATGTGTTTGTTTCTTTTTGTGCATGTGTTCAATAAAGGAAGTTGTGTGGTATATCTTTTTAGTGACTCTATATCCCAATAGATAAGGCACTATTCCATGTTGTGTATTGAGACCCTGGGGTTCCTTCTTTATTTTTCCTCACTATGTTCTATCCATAACATGTCCCTGAGCTATATCCAATTGTTTTCATGTGTTTTTGCAAGGGAAAAATTTAATGTGAAACATGAAAACTTTACCCTAGTGTCAAAGATTTCTTGTAAATCCTCCTAGACACCCCTCTAAGACCAATCTTCCCTCTATGTCATACCTATCCTAAAATTTTAATCCTACACATGTGTTTTATATACTTTCCTCATTGATAGAAATTTTGAAACAAGGTGACTCATTCCATTTAGTGTAGTGCTTCTAAAGGTGGATTCTTTGGGAGGCCTAGAAAGGTTATTTTTTACCTTTTCAAGACATGTGTGCATCCTCCGGGATAGATTTGAAGGCCAAAATTCTATAAGAAGTTGTATTGAGGATATATGAACATATTTCAATTGATTTAGTAAATTTTATGGAATTGTAGACACTAAAATTAGGTCACACTCCCCTTTTATCCCTCGAAATATAAGCACACTTTATTACATTTACCTAGCCATGACCCCCTTTCACCCCACTAATATTAATTTAATTAAATTAATGAATTAACCTCACTATATTTATTATTTAAATATCTTATTTAAATAATATATACACATACAGTTCACTTAGACACCTCACCAAGCCAACTCAATCTAAGACCTATTCTTAGTAAGCTACCATAACTAACTAAGACTTACCCAAACCCTAAAATCAATGCTTACATTCCCTCTAACCACATTACTGCATGCTCACAAGAAGCTCCCAATCTAACCCATGGGATAATGACATGAGATCCAAGGAAATCAGGAGGATCTCCCTAGTTTAGTAAACCTATGAAATCCCACCTTGACCAACGTCGATTACCCCTAACCATCACTGGTTAAGCTGGACCACCATCGGTTACCCTTTTAACCCCAAAACAACCTTATTCTCAAGGCTGAAGGTTGGAAGTTGGAAAACGTTGGGAGAAATTTGATGAGAAAGAATGCATCTCAGAGAGATAACACATCTTCAAAGAGAAAATTCTAGTGAAAACTCACATCCAAGGAAGGATATTGAGCATCTTCTCCTGCACAGCTATCCCAGCCATGATCTGATCTATCCAAGCAAAGAGGAGTGTACATGTAGCCCATACAGAAGATTTTCTTCAATTGGTGATCACTTGCAACATTCAAACCCATCATCAGCACCTCCATTCCTCACACCCAGACATTCAAAAATGGAATCCAAGTAAGTATAACATCATACTTTCCTGGTTTATTTCATTTCATCATCATTTTATCATCCATTATTTATCTTTCTCCCTATTGAAAATCTCCACATTTTCACCTCCACATACCCATTAAAACCTCACCAAAGCCTACTCCAGTCACCCAATACCTCATCTCGACCAACCATAGTCCTTTGTGCAATCACAAAGTAGACCCTAGCTTGTTCTGTGACATTTCTAGATCTCAAAGTAACTGGCACTAGTTACACCTAACCGCCATCAGTCACCCCTAACCAAAATCGATCTCTGTATTTTCCCACATAGCCTAGAATAGATACCTACCCACATAATTTCACCTCACCCACATTCACCTGTGATCTACCTAAGACCTTTATCAGACCTGCAGAGACCCAAAACCAATCATTTGACCTTTGGATACTATTCTAGCTTATCCTGTTAGATTAGATCTATATTTTATTGTGTTTTTAAGTGAGATACCTAAATCATTTTAAAATAACAATAGGATTTATTTTGTTTACAACATTAAATTGTTTAAAATAGTGGAATGATAGCCATCTATGAAGTATCACACTTCCTGGATCTAGCATACGCTAGGCAGTTCACTGCCCATATTGTTTAATTCCTTCTGGTGGTCTTGTTTTCATTATAGGTAGTTCCTCCTCGCCAAAAGGAATCTCTCATGATCAGCTGTGGATTCAGAAGTCATACATACACAACAACCCATCAACCAACATTTGAACAGGTATTCCTCCTACACCCATTACCCTATATGTTTCATCAACACTTTAAAGAAACAATCTAAGAAAAAGGTGAAATATTTTGGCACGCCCGGTGGGACCCATCTGGGGTTCCTTACATTTCATTCATTACTAGGAAAAAATTGTGTGTTTGTTTCCCTTCTGAAAAGTGTACACACTAATTTTATTCCCTGGTAATCCACCTCTTCTTTCTATTTTCTCTAAAGGAAACTTTTCTTTTGGTGTAATTAAACAAAACCATTTCTTCATGTTTTCTACATTATAGTGAAAGAGCATCCCTCTTCCTCTTCATCTTATTATGTCATCCAATTTAAATTTTTGATTTGGGTTTAAAAATAAGTGCATTCCATTCTGATTTATTACATTAGCTCACATTAATTGAGGGCAACCTATATGCTGGAAGTCATGACCAGTTGATGGTTGACAAACGAATCATAGAAAAGCACTTCTATCCTTTTCTCTTTCTCTGAGTCTTACCAAACCACACAAAAATTCAAAATACATACATTCTTAAACAACATCCTACCTGGAAGAAGTTATAGGTGATCACATGATCATGGCATAGTGGGCACCCAGCTCACTGCTCTGTCGAGTCATACTTCAGAGCAAAGCCCGCCCCCACCATAACATACCTAAAACCTCACCTTTTAGATCTCCTTCTTTGTAGGAAGCCATCCTCACCAAAAAATCTATTTCACAATTCATGTGTCAGTCCCTAAATAGCATAAGCTAAACAAACATAATAGAAAGGGCACTCCTATGATCAAATTTTCTTAGTGTTTTTGCTTGGCTTGCATTTTGAGGTGAGAGATCATGTTCATCACTTTTTTTGTTCATCCTTGCATGCTCCTCATCATAGCTGGTGTATTACGGCTTCAATTGAGTGTGTATGGGCCATATCGTCATCATTCTCAGAAATCTAAGTCTAATTCTACATCATATTTTAATTCACAACTACTTTCTTTCATCACTATTTCAAATTCACAGTAACCATTGTCGGTTACCTCTGACCGCCATTGGTTATACCCAACCGACGTCAGTTCCAAGTCCTTTTGCTAACCTACTCAAAAGGACATTTTACTTCACTGTCTTCCACTTTTCACATCCTCTGTCATGGTCATTATTCCCATTGACATTTTAAACATCCTCAGATTTGGCATAACTGTCATATTTTACCTTCTGCCTTACTGTTACTCACTATCCATTTTCTACAGTGACCAGCAGCGGTTACCCCTAACCGGCGTCAGTTTTCCCTAACCAGCATCGGTTATCCTGTTTCACATTCCAGCCACCATTTGCTACTTCATCCACTTTTTATCACTAGATTCACCTGTTACTGCTATTCTCTGTGTCATTTACAGAGAAGTAGCCCTACCCGATCAGTACTGGTTCACATGGTGCTGACCCGAAGACAAGCAAGCACACTCGTATTTCATGCCAGTTTTTAACCACTCCCACGTAGTCCTTCACCACCTTCTATTTTATCACCAGCCATATATCCCATCCAGCCTACTACTATCAATACCAAAGATGAGGAGTTCACACGAATCCTTGACTAGAATCCTGTTGCTTGCAGTTTTACCTTTCCCACTCATCCACTCGAGACACCTCGGGTCAGTTGATATACAACATGCTCATATCTATCCCCCCAAATATTGCACCCACTCCCACATCGGCCCCATCTAGTTTCGTACTACCCATATCCACCTTACCCCCAGCCATTTCACAGTTAGGTTCTATACCCGCTATGACTACCACATCTGCTACCTCTGTGGCACCCATTACATCTACCGTACCCTCCACGACTACCCCAAACACAAACTCATCTGCCCCTAATGTCTCATACATACCTTTAGCTACATTCCCACCTCTAGTGTCGGTGACCCCTACCCCATTTCAGAACGTGGTTCTTTCCATTCCACAATCATTAGCCCCTATTGCCACTAGGGTTACCATGACCCTTCCACCCCCATATACATACTACCAACAATCTCATGTTTCATCCATTATTCATTTCGTGTACGTACCCCCTATTTCACTTCCTTCTTCCCCACCACCCTACATGGCAGCCCCATACACTAGAGTGCCACCCCTATTATATGCCCAAAACTAACCTCCTCATGCTACAAGAGGCAATCATCACAACCCACCAATGACCTAATTAAATTGATGTTGGACAAGATGCAGACATTGGAGGCATCGGTTTCTGGCTCCCGCAACACTCTCACCTATGACAAGATTTGCAACAAGCCTATTCACCCATCCATTCCTATCCATTCATACCCTGTGCATTAGGAAATGCCTAAATTCAATTATTTCAATAACAAATAAGACCCACAACAACATTTGTGGTCATTCAAGCATGGGTGTTATCTGATCGCTCATGATGATGCCTTACTTTTGAGAACCTTTCCCATGTCCCTCACCAGACCTACATTAGATTGGTATAGTGGGTTACCTAAACACTCTATATTCTCATTCAATCAAGTAGCCCAAGCCTTCTTGGATCATTTCTCTATCAATATCATTAAGAAGGTTACCATGACTGATCTATATTCTGCACGTCAGTATGAGGAAGAATCTATCACAGATTTTGTCACTCGCCGGTGTAGCCTGATCAATCAACTTACCTTCCAACTGCCACAAAATGAACTCATTGAGCTCTTCACATGAGCTTGCGCTGGACATATCTACCCAACCTTACAGGTCCAAACCTTCTGAACATTCGATGAGGCATTCACTATGACACGAAAGTTAGAGATTTGGGCCATCGAAGAGAAGAAAATCCAATTATGCAATAAGAATTCGGCATTCAAGTCGAATGAAACTTCTTCTTCTTCCAATCCACAAACCAATTATTCAAAATTTAAGGGCACCATTAATGTAGTGGTACTCAAGGCCGGCCCATCTCATCCATCAAATCAGGCTACACCCTCATCTAATCTGTCACCTATCCAAACTTTTCAATTTAGATGAGAGCAATGAAAATATAACCCAATTGGGGAACCTTACTCTTATATCTTAGAAAATCTTATCAAAGCTAGGGCCATCACACTTCCACCTATAAAACCACACACTAGTTTTGACCTTGCTCACCCCATGCCCACATGGTATAAAGAACATGATTTCTGTAACTATCATCGAGTAAAGAGTCATAGTGACAGTAACTGCATCACTTTCAAGAATATTGTCCAAGAAATGCTCGAGAAAGGTGAGTTAACTGTGGATAATCCCAACACCACCCCCAACCAAAATATACAAATCTTCAAAAAACCATTTTCCAACCATGCCCCTTCATCCAATCAAACCGGTGAGACATCAACTCATGATACCCATACCCATGAGGTTCATGCTATCTTTAACAAGGTACTTGTCACCTCTCAATTACCCCACATCCCTTCCATAGAAGAGATCCTAGCCCAAAATCCTCTTCTGCATTGGAACCAAGATCTCATGTTCCTTCACCAATAAAGGAACACCTTTCATCTCCTTCATCACCAACGGAGGGGTCTTCCTTTAACATTGAGCCCATCTCACCCCTGGCTTCTCCACTAAGAGAACCTTTACCTATAGTACCTTGTCCACCCATAAAAGAGCTCCCATTACCTCCTCCACCCACAAAGGAGCACCCATTACCTCCTCCACCCACAGAGGAGTACTTATCCATTCCTCCACTTAAAGAGGAGCTCCCATCATCTCCTCCACCCATCATAGACCCAGTTGAGATACCTTTTCCTCTTGGTGAGCATTCTCCATCAGCTACCTAAAATCCAACAAACCTACTTTCATCTCTCTTACCCACGGAAGCTGAAGCTGGCCAATTCCCCATCTCTAAGACACATTTTATGAGAATTCCCATTAGGTCCTCACCAACTTCACCCACAGATGTGTCATTCTCACATTTGGCCAATCACTTAGATTATGTGGATAGGGATTTACTATGGGGGTACCTCATACTCCCTATCTCAACATAGATGTAGAGATCCCTCGCTGATACCTCCACTATCTACCCAAACACATTTCGACCAATCAAACCAAATATAACCACCGTTGTTGCAACCCCTTCCATGATGCCCGTTAGCACTCAAATCACACCCTTACCCATAACCCGACCTGCATCTAAACCCAAACCCACACCTACAACCTTTGCCTCAACTAAACCTATCACCACTTTAGGGGTCACCCCGACCACCAGGATTACTCATCCACATATTAAACTGGATTTAGCTACATCCTCAAACCTCAATACCACACCTACTCTGACAACCAAACCAAAGAAACAAACTCATCGACCTCATACCCCGACCACACCAATCACACCCGCACTTTTCTCATTGGTCTTAAGACCTCAACTGCCCAAAATGGTCAAGTAACCTTCACCCATCCATAAACTAATAACACAACAACCCATTCCTTCCTCACATACCTCTAACCTACCTAGGCACACAACATAACTTACACCCACACCTGTAGTCTCTTTACCACCAATACCTCCAATACCTTTAGCTATTGCTTCACTACCCACTACACTTCAGTCATTGTCCCTCACACCCCAAGTACGACTCGCGTCATCTACCTTCACAGCACCCTCGTTATCCCCATGGGTAACTCGCCCTCCTCCTCTATCTACTTTTCCTTCTAGACCTCATACACCCACATCACCTTTACCCAAGAAGGTGCAACCCAAAAACAAAACCCCACTACCCCATAATAAGGTAGTCAAAACAACCCCAAACTCTACTACCCATCCATCTATTGTACCCCTACCAAAACAAACACGACTGATACCTAAAACTACACCCGCACGTAGAACCCTAACTCGACCCATTCCTACTCTTCCAAAAATAGTTCCTTGGCAATCAACCACACCTACACCCAAACCCATGTTCACTTCCCATTGTGATCCACTAGCAGGGTCCTATGCCAAAATTTTAACCAACCTCCTTGAGATTTCTGTTATCACATTACCATCACTCCAACCTTACGACCCCCTCAAACCCAAGCCAAAAGGGTTTGATTATACTAAAATTTTCTCATACCATCATGTATCAAGGCATGATGTGGAGAACTACAAGGCCTTAAAAACCATCCTTATCCAATTATGTCCACCAAAAACCAACTTTGATGATGACAACCTTCTTGATGAGGATCCTGTTTCACCAACACCCATTCCCACACTACCCACTCAACAACCACAACCTCCACCCTCACCTCTCCTAGAGCCACCCTCAAGATTTGAAATTAACATGGTTCACATCAGAGAACTTGCCATGCCACCACCCAAATGTCGTTGCGCCCAACTGACCTCACAGGGTTTTTCTCCTCCAGTAGGTTTTTTCCCTTCATGTCATTATACCACTCATCCTACACCTTCTCCATTTTCCAACTCCCCTCAAATCAACATGATACATGTCACTACACATGCACAGAAGGGAAAATAAAAGGCAACTGACCCACCAACCAATCCTATACCCAACATACCATCTGCACCCATACCTAAAATCACTATCCGTGGCCCCACATACCCCATTTCTAATGGTGTCACACATCACACCATGCTCAAACAATTACACCAATCTCCCCTCAAAATGTCCTTATATGACCTCATCCAAACCTCAGAATCCCATCGTCAAGCCCTCATGGAGGTTCTTCAATCTATTGAGGTTTTACCCAATGACCCTACACCCGTAGCCTCCATTATCACACCCCATCATGTAGCCTCTCTCACCAAATTACCACCTTCATCCTCACCCCATATTGTTCACCAAGTGGCCTCCCTTAGCTTCTCAGAGGAGGAGATCGTGCCACACCAAAATGATGACCCATGGACCCAACCCTCTTCATCTCCATCCACATTGATGACATATGGGTACACCGTGTGATGATTGATGGAGGCACTAGCATTAACATCATTTCATCCCATGCATTTTCTCAAATGCACATACCTGACAATTGCATGCATAAACATCCGGTCATGTTGCATTCATTCAATGACACTATCACCTCCACACTAGGCACTATCATCCTTCACATTCAGGTGGGCCCCCGCACTATTCCAGAATTGTTTTATGTTTTGGAGGGGGAATTCCAATATAACTTGTTGCTTGGTAGACCCTGGATCCGTGTCATGGGTTGTGTTCCTTCCACTTTGCATCGTTGTGTAAAGTTTGAACACAAAGGACACACTTATACCATTCCAGCTGACCCATCACCTTTCAAAACATGCAACATGCTTTACCAACCCAATGATGTGCTCATACTTGTCAAGCCGTCTACCTCTGCAACCAATACCGCTTCACCTACACCTCCACCTACCAGTACAGCCGCAACTTTCAACGCACATACCTCCATTCCTATAGCTTACATAACCTCCATGGCTTACCCATTAGCATTTCAATCCATTAACTCCACCTCCACATCAACCTCTGACACATCATCCATTCCAGCTACCTACATACCAACCACTGATCCCTTGGAAGGTGTTTTTCAACACCTCACTCTGGGGGAGTACCGCCTATATAGTGTCAACACATTCCTTACTCTGCATGAGTATGGAAGCCTTCACCAACACCCTCGCTATGATCACCATATAGGAGAATGCCTCCTTTATGGTCCTCCTCATCTTTGTACTAGTCTCACCTATGGGGGACTTGATACTACCACTTACACACCTAAACCACCATCACAACCCCACCCATTTTCCACTGACTTCCAATCACTTACCAATCACCATTTCACCCATACCTTCCTCCACCGCTGTGCATGGAAGGGTTTTGGTTTTGGATTTTATGAGCAAGGCCACCATACTGTTATTCCATGTACCACCCGCAAACATAACAACCATAGTGGTATCGGCTTCCCCAAACCTCCTACCAAATAGGCCCACATTGAACTCATTGAAGACCCTAGCCCTCCTCCACCTTCATCTTCATCACCACCTTCACCCGCTCCACCTTCATCACCACCCTCACCGATAGAGTCGATGGATCCTGAATCTATCCCCCCTAACTTTTTTTTTCATAAACACCATTTCCTTGGGGCCTTTGACTTATCAACGTGAAGGTGAGGCCCCTTCCACTCTTCCATTCTTATATCCTAAAATGATTGACGATGAAACACCTACCATTAACATCGTTCAATGTTATGATGACGAATCCATACTCACCTACCTTCGTGCAGAAGACTCATATATTCATCGGTCGTTACCCTCTGAGACACAAACCATGTTGAATGAATCGACTATCGAGATCAACATTCATACTCAGGATGACCCGCACATCCTAAAGATTAGAAAATCTTTAGATGCTTCTGAATAGGAATCCATCACTTCTTTTCTCCAAGATCATAACCACGCTTTCACTTGGTCTTACGTAGACATGCCCAGTATTGACCCCACCATAGTGGTCCACAATATCGTAACTGTTCCTGATGCCAAACCTATCAAACAAAAGCTGAGGAAAATGCACCCTCGCATTGCTCTTCTCGTCAAAGAAGAACTTCAGCACCTTCTTTCTGTTTCCTTCATCTTACCCATTGATTATCCTCGTTGGATTTCTAACATTGTCCCTATTACTAAAGCAACAGGGGGACTCTGCATTTGCATGGACTTCCGTGACCTCAACCTAGCCTACCCAAAAGATGACTTTCCCTTGCCCGGTATTGATCAACTGGTTGACCTCACCACTGGTCATGAGATGCTCTCACTCATGGATGGCTTCTTGGGTTATAACCAAATTTTTCTTGCCCTAGAAGATCAACACAAGACCACATTCATCACCCCTTGGGGAACCTTTTGCTATCGAGTCATGCCTTTTGTCTTAAAAACGTTGGTGCTACATATCAGCGTGCTATGACTTACATCTTCCATGATATCATGCATCACATATTGGAAGATTACGTGGATGATCTCTTGGCCAAATCTAAACATGTAACTCTGAGCACCTCACCATCCTTGAAACCATCTTTGACCACCTCATTAAATATTGCATCCACCTTCAGCCTAAAAAATGCGTCATCGTGGTTCTCTCAGGAAAGCTCCTAGGATTTATTGTTTCCCTCTATGGTATAGAAGTTGACCCTGCTAAAGTCAAGGCCATCCTCGAAATGCCTCTACCCACTAACCTTAAAAAATTATGTAGTCTGCAAGGTAAATTGCAGTCCATTCACATTTCATTTCACAATTATCTGATCGGTGTCAACCATTTCATCATCTGCTTAGGAAGGATGTCTCCTTTAAATGGGATGATGACTGTCACAAAGCTTTTGAGGCCCTAAAACAATACCTTCTCCAACCACCCGTACTCATTCCACCTAAAGATGATCAACCTTTTTACCTATACATATCAGCTACCGATCATTCCTTGGGAGCCATGCTCGCTCATCGCAATGAACAACACAGGGAGCAGGTGGTTTATTACATAAGCCATACTCTTTTGGACTATGAAACCTGATACAACCATCCAGAAAAACTTTTCTTAGCCTTAGTTTTTGTTGCCACCAAACTCTGCCATTACCTACTCAACCATAAAACCTATGTCGTGACCAACACCGATCCCTTACACTTCATGTACACCAAACCTTATCAAAATCAGCGTGCCACACGATGGCTTATGCTTTTAGCTGATCTTGACCTCAAATTCATTCATCAAAAGTCCATCAAGGGCCAAGCTATCACTGACCAACTGGATGACGCACCTATTTCCAAGGATCAACCCTCTAATTTTGACTTTCCCGATGAGTCAATTGCTACTCTTTCCCTAGACGAACCCCCTTACCAAATGACACTATTCTTCAATGGTTCCAAGTGTCAGCGTGGGGGTGGGGCTGGTATTATCCTCATTCCTCTAGATGGAGAACCCATGCCTTTTTCTTTCAAACTAGACTTTGAATGCACCAACAATATTGCCAAATATGAAGCACTCGTACTAGGTCTCCAAGCCGCATATGCCCTAGATGTCAAATCAATCCACATCTTTGGTGATTCACAATTGGTCGTCAACCAAGTCAATGGTATGTACCAATGTCGTAACGAGATACTTCAAAAGTATAAACATCATGTAGACATACTTTTGACCACCTTTGATCATTACACCCTTCAAACCATCCCACATTCAACCAACAAATTTACCGATACCATGGCCTGCTTAGCTTCCCAAATACCTACTTCATTCACCGTACAATGCCTTCATTCACCTTCTTATTTACCTCATGATGTTTACTCAATCAAAACTGACACCCCTGACCCGAGTGACCTTTGGTATAAACAGTACTCCGAATACCTTTCTCTCTCCATCTTACCTCCTGATCTCGCCTATAACGAACAATGCACCTTCCTTAAACGGGTCTCTCATTTCGTCATTCTGGGGGGACTCCTCTATAAACATGGATTTGATGGTATTCTCTTACGATGCCTCACAAGTTCTGAAATTCCTTATACCATTAAGGAGGTTCATGATGGCATATGTGGAGGTCACTTTAGTGGCCTTGCTGTTGCTAAGCATATTCTTCACCTAGGCTATTACTGGCTGACCCTTAACCATGATTGTTGTGACTATGTCAAACATTGTGTGAAATGTCAACAA
The DNA here is from genome assembly GCA_019776745.2 of Taxus chinensis. Classification (NCBI taxonomy): domain Eukaryota; kingdom Viridiplantae; phylum Streptophyta; class Pinopsida; order Cupressales; family Taxaceae; genus Taxus; species Taxus chinensis. The sequence goes on from CM034154.1 coordinate 417,409,704, forward strand.
CATTCCAACCTTCATCATACACCCAGTCATGCCTTACAGGTCACTCGTGACCTTTGGCCCTTCTCTCAATGGGGTTTGGATCTTGTCAGAGAAATCAATCCTCATTCTTCCCAACACCATCAATGGATCATAACTACTACCAAATACTACACAAAATGGGTGGAAGCCATACCACTCATCTCCATGAAATCTGAGAAGATATGTGAGTTCATTAACCATCACATCATTTGTCACTTTGGTGTTCCTCATCGCCTCATCACTGACAATGGAAAACAATTCAAAAACAAAAACATTGCAAAAACTTTGCGATGCCTTTGGCATTCAACTTAGTTTCTCATCACCTTATTACCCACAAACCAATGGCCAAGCTGAATCCACTAACAAAACCCTCAACAAAATTCTCATGAAAGTGGTTGATGATACTGGGAAGGATTGGCATATGCACATTCCTTTTTCCCTATGGGCATACCACACTAGTATTCACACTTCCACTGCGGCCACACCCTTTTCTCTGGTCTACGGTACAGAGGCTGTTCTGCCTCTCGAAGTCCAGATCCCCTCACTCCACATTTCTCTCCATGACATGCTTACTGATGATGACTTTCGTCAGGACTGCTTAGCACAACTAGAGTTATTAGACGAACGTCATCTTAATGCTCTGGATCACCTTCAAGTTTACCAACAACGTATCAAACGTGCTTATGAAAAATGTGTTCATGAATGAACCTTCCAATTCGGTGACCTTGTCTAGAAAGAAAATCAACACATAACCAAAGCTGAAAAAAGTAAACGGGGAAAATTCACTCCTAATTGGTTTGGACCATACATCGTAACTCATACCTATGGATCAAGTGCCTATCGTTTATCCTCACTTGATGGTAAACCCAAACCTGAGCCCCTTAACACATTGCATCTTTGACCATTCTATTGTTGAATCATTGTCCTACCTCACCCTTTGTCTCTTTACAGGCTCATCCCTTGAGCGCTATCCACTCCATACACCTCCCTAATGATTAAACAAGAATCATGTGAGTACCCGTCACTTGTTATCTTCTCTTGAATATGTGTACCATGGCACTGCACATAGCATGATTCTCATGGATACTTTTTGTCTACCTTTAGATGAGATCCCATGGTTGTTCCACCTTTCCTTTTGAACAAGAGTCCTATCCTCCACCTTGGTCTTGTCCATGATTTCAAAGACCTCACATGGGACCAAACTCCTTGAGTCAAACTTCTAATAAAAGATGACTCCCTCAAAAGGACATCTTCCTCTCAACAAAATTGCTGCTATAAATAGACTGCTCCCTCGAAGGACAGCTATGTGAAGCTTTAAAAAAAAAAAAATGAGAGAAACTGAAGCTTCCCGCATCGATCAGCTTCACGAAGACCTCAAGGAGTACCATATTATTTATCCCATATAGACTTCCCGCATCGATCAGTCTATCAAAACAAAAAAAATTTAGTCATGGACTTGCCCATTGTGACCTAGGACCTCTTGCCCAAAATCCCTGTCACTCAAAACATATAAAATTAGCTACCTTTCACCCTACCTTACCATTTCCACTCTCATTTCCTCAATTGCCTCAAGGGACATCTTGGAATTTAGACATTTGGTGATCCTGTGACTACTTTCACTATAGAATAGTCAATCGTGCAATGTCTTTAGGGTCATATGTTCATCACCCCCTCCAAGGTATGATCTACTCGGTATGATCCTACCCAATCAGGTGGCTTTATTGCCCCCCTCTTATCTTTTAACCATATTTGTTTACATTTTGATTACCTTATACAGGACTTAGTCCTCGATGCTTACCTTTGAGGTAATCCTCCCCTTTCACCATAATCACCTTCACTTACATCCTTTTACCTATAATCTACCCACACCTATTAAACCTAAACCCATAACATGCCCAAAAACCTACCAACTCATTTTCATATTCTTCCCTAGCTCATGGGAGAACTACATCGGCCTGAGGTCCCTTTTTCTAGGACTATGTAGGTAGCACTCTGAGGGCATGGGGCCCTTGGAGGTTAGCTCAGCCATTCTCTACCCTAAAACAATTCATCAACCATGCCTAACTCACCATTTACATCACATTTCACTTAGTTCCCCTTTTCTAACAAAATTGGAAATTAAGCCACATACATAACAAGTTGCTTACCACAACATACATTTATTACACCTACCATCCCTCTATCATCACTATGCATAGATTATACAACATTTCAAATATGACCCATAGTATCATTCATTGCCAAAATAATGAATCAAAACTAAACCTACTTTCAACTCATCCATGACTATAACCTGACTCAATCCATGCCTATAACCTAACTCGATCCATGACTATAATCTGACTCCATGCCTATAACCATGCCTAACCATAACTTGACTCGATCCATGCCTATAACCTGACTCTGATCCATGCCTAAACCAACCTAACTCCATCATGCCTAACTCACCTAATTTCAAACCACATTAAAGTAACAAATCCATATCTCATCTAACACAAGCCATAAATCCAATATCTCATAAACACATTAACACATCACAAAATACCATGAATCTCATCATATAAATCAATAAATGTGTATCTCAAAATACATGCCTATCTCATCATGACCATCATCTCAAAATGTCAGCACGCAGGCCGATATACAATACAAAATGTCATCGGCACGCAGGCCGGTCTCATATATACAAAAAGAATGAATGAATCAATACAAAAAATCTTTGGCATGCAGGCTGGTATATGCTCAAAATATACAAAAAAATCACTTGTACATCCTCACTATCTTCGGCACAGGCCAGTATGTGATCCAAAATACAACTACCTTCGGCACACAGGCCGGCATATATATCCAACAATCACTAGTATACATCAAAATCAAGTGATTCCATATCAGGCATCTCTCTAAATGTCCTCCATCTCTATGTCCCCTACACCCTCAACCTCAGGTGTCCCTGCTGGCACATCATCTAGCTCTAGTCACTGTGCAGCTGGTGGCCTCTCCCTGATCGGGCCTTAGAGCTCACTGACCTCCTATGATTTGCACACTATATGTGTGGTATCTCGTCCTCTCACTAGACGCCTGTTGTGCCCTGTACTCTCTGTAAGATAGGAAGTCTATCCTAGCCACCATGAGCTGATCCTGATAATATCTCACCTCACCTAGGGCATCCCGTAACCTAGATACAGGCATGGTCTGTGGTGGTCCCATAGGTCTCAGCCCCTATACCTACCCTGCAGCGACCTGCCCTATGCCTGCCTATGAACTGGGACCAGCTCCCTGTGCCTGTGGTGGTGCCCCCTGTCCCTGTGTTTGTGGTGGTGCCCCCTACCCCTGTGCCTATATCTGGGCCTGTAAGGCCCCAATCTGTGCCTGGGCTATGGCCAACTGGCCCTGTAAACCTACCACCTAAGCCAGTAAGGCTGCTACCTAACCATCTCTCTCTCCATCACTTCCACCCTCTCCCTTCGCCATCTAGGCCTACAGACTTGCCACCTGTACTCATAGCTCTACTACCTCTGCCTCTGACCCCTCCAGATGTGTCTGTAGTATACCTATCTACATGATCAACATCACTACCTACCCCTGTAGGGCGTCTCTCTGCACTGTAATGGTAGCTAAGTCAGGCTACCCCGGTCTAGGTGGTATGGCTCATAACTGAGCCGCCCACCACTACCTATACCTGTCTATGCATTTTGCATCATTAATCCACCGATCCACTGGCTACTCCTCCTCCCCTGTAGGCACTGTAGGCTATGGTAGAGGTAGAGGCCTCTCCATGTCATCTCTCTGATACTGTGGGAAGGACGGAGGAATATCCTGTACAAGCCCGAACTACCGTCGGACCCTGTCTACCAGGATCATCTCATCCTCCCTGGCACGGTGACCCTGTATCCACCTCTCTAGCTAGAGCTCAGCTAGCTCCTCATGCATGTGCCTATATGAGGGGAATCCCACATATGGCCTCTAGATAATGTCCACTCTAGACAACCCCTCCAACAACTGTACCGAAAATGGGCCACATCATATGTCAGCCTATCCGACCTCCACTCTCCTACAACTGACACCCATCTCCTGTATCCCACCCACACACATCTCATGGGAAATGCATCTACTCAGGGCATCCCTATAGGTCAAACACAGACTATGTGCTCGTAGGCCCAACAGTGTAGTATAAATGTATAACATAGGCTAAACCTACGCAACCACCCATATGCCCACAACTCTCTGTATAGCTGCACCAAGAATGTTGGTGCCCAGGAAAAGTGTGTCTCATGCACCATCATATCGTGGAGCACCCCCATCAGTGATAGGGAAAGTGTCCACCCTCTACATCTCGACAGTGCATAGCAGCACACTGCCTCCATCAATAAAACCACTAGCCTCGTCTCATCTAGACGGGCTAGGTACATCTCACCATAGCTCAAACTAGCACTATGGAATCTCAGCTCTGCCACCCCCTTGCCAAAAATTATCCCGATCAGCTCCTCTGAGGCCTCAGAGGAGATAGAGTAAACCTGGGCCCCCAATATGGGTAACCATAAAATATCCAAAACACATCCTCAGGGTGATAGTCATCTCACCTGTCGGAAGGTGGAATGTGTTGGTCACGGGAGTCCCATCTATCGATGAGCATGACCATCAAACTGGGCTGCCAAAAAACATGTCAGTAGCACCGAATCCCACTCAAGCCCACTACCTCCACGTGCTACAACTCCAAAGGGGTCGCTAAGCCATGCAATGTCACTAGTAGAGGTGGAACCTTGTCCCGCATATGTAACTGTGATCTCCCCTGCATCCAATCCAAGCACAACATTAATCTACATTTACCATGACCATATTCACCAATTATCATTACCCTCCACCCTATTTTTACTTTACCCATCTCAACTACCTAGCCCACATCACTTTTGGACCCTTGTGCCTAAAATCCCGACTGGTGTTGGTTTATCCTAACTGACTCTGGTCACCCTTAAACTAGCATCGGTCCCCTGTTTGGTGACTGATACCGGTTCATCTTTACTGACCACGGTTACCACTTAATCGGCATCGGTCACCTTTTTGGTGACCGATCCCAGTTCTTACCAACTGATGCCAGCCAAGCTTGACCGACGCAGGTCACTGTCACGAAAAAATCCGTGACTTCCCAAACCCCCCTTTTTTAAAAACCCTCCCACCTGTCCCTTTTACCCCACCTACAATGACCTAAACTACCCCTGGACCTCTACCCACCCCACCTATACACTTTACTACCCTCCCCCCCTCTTTTTTGCCTGTTATTCCCCCATACACACATTTAACTTTGCCCACCCACAAAAAATAAAACACCCACACAACCCTACAAATAACAATAACCACAACCTATAATCTATTTAATCAGTAATTTAGCATTGGGTGCTTACCTCATCGCATTGCTACCGTCTCAGTGGCACATCTGGCCATTGTGTCGGTGGTCCACCCGATCCCTCTCCTGCCTCTGCCATCACCGAATATCTACTCACACCCTCTGACCAATCAACTCTCTCACCCTGATCCCGTGGACCCGCTACTCACCAACCCAACCACCGTCAAATCCGACTGCCAGCTCACTATCCCATTTCTTCCAGACACTTTTCTCTCTTTTCTCTCTCTTTTTTGTCATTTCTTCACTTCACAAATAACAAATGAATAATACAATCATGGCTTTTTGTTTTTATAACAAACCTGACCTAACCGATGTCGGTTACCATTAACCGGCATCAGTTGCGTGCCCTACCTCACTGTCGTTGGTTTTCCTATACCAACGTTAGTTATCCATGACCGCCATCAGTCACCCTACCTTATTGCCCTACTTTTCCATTTTAACCCTTTACCTTGATCCTTTACCCCACCCTTTACCCCATCCTTTACCCAACCCATTACCTTACCTTTCCTGACCTCGTCACTTCCTACCTCCATTTTTCCTCCTTTGGGGACTCATTATTTTACCCCTACCTTGGCCTTACCCATGCCATGACCTAGATATTTGGACCTGGACCATCGCTAGTGACCTTTGACCTCATGTGTTCACTATACCTTATGGCACTATTACCTGTGTTGATTGACCTAATGACCTTACCTAGCCTATTACCATGACCGTTTATCCTGACCCTACCTTTGGTGTACTAGAACATACCTAAACGTTCCTGCACCTAACCTACGTTGTGTTTCCTAACCATATCCTATACCTTGGATACCAGATTCACTTCAACCTTGTTCAGATAAACCTATCAACCTTAGATGATGTAGAGTTTTCCTGCTCTTCAACCCGGTAGCATGCTGTAGTTTATATGTGTGCGTGTGTTTGACTGTTGCTACCTGTGACCCTGACCCATTACCTAGATTGCCCGAGTAGACCTTTTACCCTTTTCCCCTGTACCCACTTGCCCTTTTCCTCACATTTACCTTTTATCAAACCACTCACCGCTTCAGCCTGTTGCCTCGTCAGTTCCTGGTTTGAGGGGGATCACCTTCACCCACACATGGGGCAACCACATCTTATTTTTGTTAGCATCACTTACCAATACAAGCTACGCAACAAAAAGGGGAAAAATGTAGACACTAAAATTAGGTCACACTCCCCTTTTGTCCCTCGACATATAAGCACCCTTTATTACATTTACCTAGCCATGACCCCCCTTCACCCCACTAAAATTAATTTAATTAAATTAATGCATTACCCTCACTATATTTATTATTTAAATAATATCTACACATATAGTTCACTTAGACACCTCACCAAGCCAACTCAACCTAAGACCTATTCTTAGTAAGTTACCATAACTAACTAAGACTTACCCAAACCCTAAAAATCAATGCCTACATTCCCTCTAACCACATTCCCACATGCTCACAAGAAGCTCCCAGTCTAACCTATGGGATAACAACATGAGATCCAAGGAAATCAGGAGGATCTCCCTAGTTTAGTAAACCTAGGAAATCCCACCTTGACTGACGTCGGTTACCCCTAACAGTCGCCGGTTACCCCTAACAGTCGCCGGTTAAGTTGGACCGTCGTCAGTTACCCTTTTAACCCCAAAACAACCTTATTCTCAAGGTTTAAGGTTGGAAGTTGGAAAACGTTGGGAGAAAGTTCACGAGCAAGAATGCATCTCAGAGAGATAACACATCTTCAGAGAGCAAATTCCAATGAAAACTCACATCCAAGGAAGGAGATTGAGTATCTTCTCCTGCACAGCCATCCCAACCATGATCTGATCTATCCAAGTAAAGAGGAGTGTACATGTAGCCCATGCAGAAGCTTTTCTTCAGTTGGTGATCACTTACAACCTTCAAACCCATCATCAGCACCTCCATCCCTCACACATGGACATTCAGGAATGGAATCCAAGTAAGTATAACATCATACTTTCCCGGTTTATTTCATTTCATCGTCATTTTATCATCCATTGTTTATCTTTATCCCTATTGACCTTCTCCACATTTTCACCTCCACATACCCATTAAAACCTCACCAAAGCCTACTCCAGTCACCCAATACCTCATCCCAACCAACCAAAGTCCTTTGTGTAATCACAAAGGAGACCCCAGCTTGTTCTGTGACATTTCCAGATCTCAAAGTAATTGGCACCGATTACACCTAACCACCATCGGTCACCCCTAACCGACACTGGTCTCTGTATTTACCCACATAACCTAGAACAGAGACCTACCCACCTAATTTCACCTCACCCACATTCACCTGTGATCTACCTGAGACCTTTATTAGACCTGCAAAGACCCAGAACCAATCATTTGACCTTTGGATTCTATTCTAGCTTAGCATGTTAGATTAGATCTATTTCTTATTGTGTTTTTAAGTGAGATACCTAAATCATTTTAAAATAACAATAGGATTTATTTTGTTTACAACATTAAATTTTTTAAAACAGTGGACTGATAGCCATCTAGGAAGTATCACACTTCCCAGATCTAGCATACGCTAGGCAGTTCACTGCTCATATTGTTTAATTCCTTCTGGTGGTCTTGTTTTCATTACAGGTAGCTCCCCCTAGCCAAAATAAAGCTCTCACGATCAGCTGTGGATTCGGAAGTCATACGCATGCAACAACTCATCAACCAAAATTTGAATAGGTATTCCTCCTACACCTGTTACCCTATCTATTTCGTCAAAACTTCAAAGAAATAATCTAATAAAAAGGTGAAACAGGAATATTTGAAGGTTAAGGAACAATTTTAGTGAAAGAGAGTTTTGAAGGTGAGGAGCTTGTACTTTAAAATAGTGCCTGAACTTCAACAGATGATTATGGGAGATATTTAAGGAGTTAGAGGTCAAAAAATATACCATTGGAAATATTATTCAATCCTATAAATGAGTATACTTTCATATTTTTCACAAGACCTAGGAGCTTCTTTCCACAACTCATTTCAACAGATACACCCTGTTATCGTGAGATAAAAGTATATTGTTAAAGATGTTTCAGGAGTAATTGGATCATGATACCCATCTCATTCATCTTGGAATTTTTTTAGAGTTAATTTCATATAAGGAAGCACTAAAAAATACCTCCTAGAGCTCTAACAATCAAACTTGCAAGTCTCCCTCTCAAGGTATGCTTCCAGTAGTTAGTCAAATTTTTAAACTATATGTGCATGGTAGAATTTTGTTTCCCATTTAAACCATTAATTTTTGACACTTGGGACAAGAAAAATGTGTCTATCCCCATTTATTACCTATGATCTATCATATGACCCTTTTATGGTCCATCATATGACCTTGTTGAAGCGTTGTGATGCATTTTAAGCCCTTTTAACCTCATTTCAGCCCTTCCCATTGACCAATGCAACAATGCCACTTTTCAACCTAAGGTGAGGGGAAATTTTTCTTCCCCATATGTCCCATCCCTTTGGGATAGATGGGAAAAAAAATGTGCTCCATGTTTTTCTTGTCCCACTATTCTCCACTTAAACGTAGACTAGCTTCGTAGTGCATTTTTAAGCCCTCTCTCCTCTCCGCCTGGTCAAATAACATATTGTCACTTGTCATACTAACATCAAGGATAATTTTTATGCCCTATCTTCCCCATCCCTTTTATACATTTGGTATAAAAAATAAGCCCCTTTCCAATTCGGTATAAGCCTCAAATTTTGGCTAAGTGTTTTAACTCATTGTTTCCTCTTTCTTCCTTACTCGTGAATGGAACGTGTTGCCAGGAAGTTGTAGAACTTGTTTCCACTTCATATTTTATCCATGGATCCATGACTTCTACTTCAAAACCTCCATTAAACCTATACATTATTTATAGAAACACCACCATGCTCCCAAAATTGTTTTGAAGCATCCTTGATTGCAAAAAACAAAAAAAAAGCATTGCTAGTGAACCAAGAAAATGATTGTACCAAGGGATTGAGCTGATTTTTCTCATTTGCTAGCATGTATATGATACATTATGCTCATTTAATCCATTAATTTCTGTCATAATGTAGTATTGAAAGGGAATTGAGGCTCATCTTCACTTCCCAAGGTACTAATGGGAACAATCGCATGAAAATTGGAGGAAATGATCCATGAAAAATCTAGTTTGACATGAACTAGTTTTATTACCATGAAATCCCTATTTTTTAGGGATATGTACAAAAAAAAATTCATTATGATTCTTCCCTACTCGAATAAAATCTCAATTTCCCAAAGATCCGGCAAGAAAAATCATTTGAAATCAAAGGAAAAAGTCTTTGAAAAATCTAGTTTCATTAAAACTAGTTTTTACACAATCAAGTGGCTGATTTTTCGAGATATGGAGGAATGATTTTTTATTGATATTCTTCCGCTAATCTTGAAAAATCCATTTTTCCATTTTTTTGGATGAATAAATCATCCAAAAGTCAAAGCATGTAATCCTAGAATAAAACCCATAATTTCAAGACCTTTTTCGTTGCAATCTAACACATGTCGTGTACTTAATAAAAATAGCATGTGTTTATGGTGATGCATGGATAAAAATAGTAAGAGGTTGAATAAGGTGAATTCATGAAATTCAGGGTCCTCTAGACATGAGGATCATCATGAGCAATGTTTGCGGTCATCTTGAGCTCACTTCAAGGGATCTTTCAATAGTGTTTCTAAACACTCATTCAGTAGCCCGATGTATCTGTGCATCATGAAAAAGGATGAGATTGTGATCATCATCAAAAATTTATCCATAAGAATTATATTATTCAATGAGATCAATCAATCCCATTCCGTTTTTCTCTTATCTTCCTTTCTTTTAATTCTTCATTTTACACAATCATTATATTTTTTCCTATTCACTTAAGTAACAATATGTGTAATTTATAAAAGTATTCTCTCAAAAATTATAAAAGGGACACTTAATTTTTATATTATAGGGGAATTTTAAAGGTCACAAGTAGAACGGAAACATGAAGAGTCATGTGGGGGGAGATGAAAGGTTAATTCACAAGGCTATAAATTGGAATGGTCACTCCATTCCAAAGGATGCTAAATTTCGAAGATTTATACTTTGTAGAAATTGTGAATTGTTTAGATATTGAAATTTGTATCACCAACACAAGGAATAAAATTTACATTCTTCCATTTCTTTACTCATGTTGTCCTTTACTCTCTCTTTTATGCAACTTTGTAAGTATGGTGATCAAGAAATAACTTAGTGTCCTTGACGAATGAATATAAAGAACTATGTGTCTGGATTTGTTAGTCTCACTAGGTACTTCATTGTTGCTTTCCTCCAATTAAATGTTGAACTACTATGGTTATTGGGTGTGAACTTTGCAATTTTATACTATTAGCAATAACCTCCCCTTTCCTAATTTCTCTCCTTCACCCCTCATGGCTGCAATTTCCTCCTTTGTACCCCGTACAATCACTTTTCCATGGGTTCCATAAAGTGTACATGTGTGATCCATAGCATATTTGGCCACCCCATAGTACTATATAGGATTAAGATGTTTTACATTCAATAATGGTAGCCTCCCCATACACAAGAAGTAGGGGCATAGCCCAGTGAGCATTGGTGGAAACACATAATTTACCATACAACAAATTATTTCACCAAAAATTCTTGAATGCAATAGTGTGAATAATAAGATCAAATATATTTTATTAGCTTATCTTTCATGCAATATTTCTTATTAAACCTGTGTGCTCTACATTAATAGTGCACATTGTAAAACTTAATGTTTATTGTCTAGTGAAGATGTTACTTTTTGAATTGTTAAGCCTTTTAAATGAGAAACCTACACCTATAATTTTTTATGGGAACCTAATTCGTTGATCTTAGTTATCACCTTTTCATTAAATACCTCAAATATTACATGTTTTATACTAAAAATTTGAGTTGTAATTCCACGGGGACTACTACATTAGAATTGGGCACAGGTAAAATGCCACGTGTCAAAATTATAACATAGTTTAAATTCTATGTCTTTGCTTAGTTTGAGAGCGATGCCACATGTAAAAATAGGATTGGGTCAACCCTAAAACTTGGTGATGTGTCATTTGAATTTTCATTGACCGTTGACCTCTTTTCACTTCCTCACACTTGGAAGTGTGAGACTATCCCTCTATGAACTAAGAGGTGTTATATTATAATAATAACACTTATAAGTGTCAAGTTTTAAATGTTTTCTCTCTGGTCATCACACTTGGAAGTGTGAGTGCTCAAACTTGGCACTGTAATAATTTATCTTTGGATTTTGAACCCTCACACTTGGAAGTGTGATTACTCTCCCCTTGACCCGTGAGAAAATTCAACCTCTCAATTATTCAATTTTCCAAAAAAATCAAAGTGTGATAGTGATAAAAAGAGTACGAGTGCAAGAGGAAAGAAAAGAAAAGTGTGAGTTTGAGAAAAATTGAAGTGTAAGTAATTTAATATAGGTAAAATGTGAGTACTCAAGATAGAAAAAGTGCAAATGTTCAAAAACATGGATAAAGTGTGAATGCTCAAAAAAGTAAAGTAAATAATTAGTTTCATCAAGCATAAGTACTTTAGTTGTTTAAAATGACTCCACTTAATATTTCCTTCTACCGAAAATGTTGTTAAGCTCAAACTTAATCACATAGGGTCCCAATGAAAATGTAATTTTTTTGGGGGGAGTTATGCAATAACACTCCTAAAGCCTTTTATTTTAATATGATAACCCCTATCCCATATCACACATCTAAGAAACCCAATACCATTTCTCACATCACCATCGATGCATTAGGTCAAAGGTTTTTTGAGATTGTTATTCCTACTACAGATAAGACCAAGGAAGATGTCACTGCTTTCGATTATCAAATAACTAAGGTAGTACTCAGTAAAGTCACTTCTGAAGGAGCACAATAGGATTTGTAGGTGGTCATAGATAATCTATTCAAAAATCTCAAAGAAACCAAGGCTACCAAGGATGATCTAAAATAAAAACTAGAATAATTGATGGTTATCCTTCTCAAAATATCCTAACCGAACTTGATCTCTTCTCAGGTTCAAGTTAGTTTTAACACAACATCTATATATGAGATGGAAAATATTGGGAAGAAGGATTGAGTAGTTGATAGCTGGATTAAATGGCTCCTAACTCAATGTAAAAATTTTATTAAGGATGTTTTTGAATTTTGTGATCATATCAAGAGGAAGAAATCCAGGGAAAAATTTAGTGGTGAATTTTCATAAAATCATTAATATTCAAGTTTTGAGAAATTAGAAATGGTGAATATTTAGCAGTCAGCTATCATCTACCAAAAAATTCCACCGACATGGCCTTAAAATGGGTCAGTTCACCTAGTATTTACACATATAAATGAACTTATGTATGTAATTTTCCAATGGTTTGAATACACTTGTGCCCATATTCACCGAAGTATATAAGGTATAAGGTATAATACAATACATACACAATCATCTAACCTTTTTTGAAATATTTTCCATGGAAGGGTGAAGATAAACCCCAAACTGCCCAACCTCTTGCGGTCACTTCAACCATTTCTACTCAAACCAAGTCGTTGAATAGAGCCACCTAACAGATCCTTCCAACAGAGTTGTCCAACTGATTCATCCAACCAATTTGTCCAACAGATCCATCTAATAGAGATGTCCAACCAAGCCTTCTAACTGATCCGTCTTACTGATCCATCCAAGTGAGCCATCCAACTAAGTCGTCTAACATAATCTTCCAACATATTTTTCTGATTGAGATCCATCCAAATTAAATTCGTCCAAATCAGATCCATCCAACTCAGAGTCATCCAACTCTAAGCTCAACTTTAATCTTGTCTATGATTGCCCTTGTTTGGTTCCATTTCCATGGATTCGAGAAAGCAGAGTAAGAAGGTTACTCCAAGTTCAAAAAAGGGTAACAAGACATTGTTTGGCTATTTCAGAAATTCACAAAAAACCACTGATGTGTCTAAATCTATGAAAAATATAGGTATGTACTATCTACTAATTTATAATTATTATTATTATATATTTCATTGTATGTTTCAAATACTCTTTACACTCTTGTTTTATTTTTTATTTAGTGTTTTTAATAATATAAATAATTAATGCTATTTCTGTTACACTTTTAAATGTAGACATTTTTTATTTTTCAAACATCTTCACAAATTGATGTGTTTCGACATATCAATCTTGATGATCATTTATGTTTTAATGATCTGATTGACATAATTTTATTTTTTTTCATAGTGTTTCAAATACTATTTTCACTCTTGTTTTATATAAATAATTAATACTATTTATGTAACACTTTAATATATAGAACTTTCTCAAACACTTGTTATCACCGAATCACAGCACCCTTATGCATATACTTGAACTCACGGTGTGATTGGATAACATGGGTACTATCTCCAAGTTGTGGGACTTGCTACTTGAGATAGACCTCCAAAGAAAGCTGGTTCTTGCTCCTAAACTACCTTCCACAATCTACTCTAATGCAGGATAAGCTGACTGTTCTAATCTAAATTTTCAAGGGACCAGGGAGAGAGAATGCACAAAATGAAAGCCTACACTAAAGCGGTGATACACCAGGAAAGGAGGGTGTGAGATTAGTCTCCAAATGTGTGAAATACAAAGGGAAAGTGCACACTAGAAGAGGTGATGACAGTTCACCATAATCTATCAAAATGCATTCACAACAATATTCCAAGCATACACAATGATAATGAATCCCTGCAAGAACATAATAAATAGATGTAATATTCTTATAGAAAGATCAAAGGGGCAAGAAGAATGCAAGAAAACACAGTAGGGAAAGATACATCCACAAACTGGTATTTTATTGCTTCATGATATGCACAGTTCAATCTATTACAAGATAAGGGCCTGGATTACCATGCAAGGAGTCCACTACAAGGGCCTACAACACACTGGCTTCACAAAGAAATTTTGACAGAGCTTTGTTACCCAAAAAATCTCCTCTTTACAATGAGCCCAACACTCCAATTTATAGAAAAATGAGAAGGAAAAGAGAAGGGAAAATGGAAATCCTGAAATCTGTCCTTCAACCACCTGTAAGAGGCATTAAATTGAGTGAAATGGGTTATACATTACTTGCAAAAGGCTCCCCATACTGTCCCATGTGCTGCAGCAGAGAAAGAATGATGACCATGCCTCTTAATTGCACTCCCAGCTACCAAATAAAACACTGTTCTGAACCCGGCCACGTTTCCTTAAAAAATCAATCAATTTCTGATAAAATCTAGAAGTTATTGATTTCTATGCATTGGGCTTGGAACCACGATTCCAACGGTACCAATTTTGTGCGATTTCGTTGAGAAATGCAAAAGTTATGGCCTTCTGAGTGCGGGCAGCTATTTTGGGTCTAACAGGCGTTTTCTGTCATTTGACGGGAATGAGCATTGACTGACTGGAGCCGAATATGTTTCTTTTATTTAAATATATCTACCCTCATTAAAATTAAGAAAGTCCAATTTTGTGAAAATCGGAGCTCGGAGTCAAAAGTTATGGCCGTTTGAAGTTTCACGGGCCAAATGTTGACTTTTCTTCTCTACCTTCGGCCGCTTCAGCTTTTCGCGTCCCACGCGTCCCTCTGTCCCACTTGGCACAGTGCTGAAATTTCTCATTTCGGCTGAACCGGCCGGTTCACGTACTCGCTGCCCAAATGTCACATTTTCTTTCGGACCGTCTGGGACAAATTTTCCCGATTCACCCGGTTCGGCCGGTTCATGTACTTTTGTCCCGCGCGTCCCAGACTGAAAGTTCTCATTTCATCCGATCCAGCTGGTTCATGTACTTTGTGTACCTTCGGCCCAACTGTTCCGAGCTGCCTTGACTTATTTTGGCCGACTTGCATCCTCCGCGTACTAACTGTCCAGATGTCCCAGACTGCCTGTTTCAACAGTTAGTCAAATTTTTCCATTTTTCGGCCAGTTCGGATTTCCGCGTCCCGTGCGTCCCTTTGTTCCAAATGTCCCAAATGCTGCGCAGACCGCCTGGCGGCCTTTCGGATGGTTCGCGCCCTTTTGTCCCAACTGTCCCGACTGTTGCGAGGACTAGGACTTAGCCATTTTTCATGATTTTTTCTGGCCCGAGCCTGTTTTTTGCAAAAAAAAATTTTACCTTTCTTCAGAACTTGCTCTCTTCTACTTGGACAGGGGAGTTAGAAAAATATGAGGGGACCCTAGAAACATGATTTTTTTTTCCCTGACTCAATCTATTTGCCAGGGACTAAAGAATTTGATGCATGTTATCAAAATTACCTTGGGGGTGAATTTTGGTTAACAACACCTTCACAAACTAATCCTTTTCTAGATTTCGGTGATCCTTTACATGTTGATGAAAACATTAATTCCCTTGATGACATCAAACTAGAAGAATATTCATCAAATTATCATTCAACACCAATAGAGGAAGCTTGTATTCCAGTGTCTGTTTCAAAAAAAGGACACGTGAGGATAGAGATATTCTTGTTGAGGAACCAAATGCACAAATTGAAGCTGAAGAAAGTAAAAAAATATCATAAGAAAGAGGACAAAATGAACAATAGGAAGAACTTTCAGGTTTGACTGGGCAACAAAATATACTTTTATTGAACCAGTAGAGCTAAAAAATAGTAATGCTATTCCAACTCAATGTCAATGCAAAATATGTAGTTGGAAACAAGGGAAATACCACACAATGCAGATAAAACTAGACACCATTGAAAAATATAGAGGGAAAATATATATTTCCCAATAGAAAAAGGATGGGAGCATCGTAAGAACTCATAAATGGAAATATGCAAAAGATTTCTTGCATGTAAAATATGTAGAAGAATATGAAAAAGAATAAAAAGAGTCTAAAAAATCTAAATGAAAAAGGTGGCATAATTGTTGCAAAATTGAGTAAAGGTGGCATACATGATCATCTGTGTATAACAACACATGGAAAAGAGATACCACTTCATACTTTTCATAAAAGAGTAGATTCGGATGGGTCAAAGATGGAGGAAATAAGAGTGACACACAATTTATATGAAATAATATTATCTGAAAATTGAAATAAATTGAAAAATATATCTTTATATTTATCTACAGAGATCCACAAAAGATTCAAAAAGTATAAATGAAATAAATGGGAATTTTCAATCCACGGTTTTAGAATACACATGGCGGCATTCTTGTTACATCCATCAATGTTTTATTTCTCAAATACATGACTACTTTAATTGAACATTTATGCAAGGGATAAATGATTAAACTACTATGCTTGAGAAATTTGGCTTTCTAGAAGAGCCAAATAAAAATGATTCCATTAGAAGACTTCGGAAGAAGATTTATTCTAATAGTATTCTACAATAGGATTTTATCTAGTATATTAAGTTATATGAACTTTTTCAAACAATGATTTTGGTTTCTATTGAAGATGAGAGGGTATTCAGTGCATTTTCCTTTGTAAATTTAAAAGTTTGAAACATATTAGATAGAAATTTAGAATTTTTTCTAAGATTGTATGTATCTAGTTACTCTATGGAAACTTTCCCTTATAATCGAGCACTTGCATTATGGAATTCACTCATAGAAAAAAGAGGATTCGGTGACATTTTGACTAATCCAGGGGATCCGAACACATCTACAAAAAAACACTTCCGATTCTACAATGTTCCAAGATAGAAATGAATGGGTTATGCCATGACTATTTCAGTTTCAAGAGTTCTAATTTCTTGTATACATTCTTGACATCATTGACAACAGACGATGATTTGATATTGATATATTTCATATTCATTAATGATAATCAATTGGTCTTAATAGAATTTTTTTACTTGTAAAAAATTTGTATTTTTTATATTTTACTTAATTAATGAAATAAAGATTGCTTTATTTGGCTTCCTATATGTGATTTTCGATTAATGTTTTATATATGCATGAAACATAAATATTTTCAAACATACACAAACTATGTGTCTTAAACCATCCATGGTTATTTACATATCCAAATAGTAACGTATAAACATTCATAGTGAGTAGAAATCCAATTACAAGTGTACATATTAAATTGTTGAAAATATTTAACAAATGCAATACAACAGTTAATATAATTTCAATTCAAAAAAGGCTTGTATTCATTCTATCAACAGAAAAAATACTTTATAGAGACATGTTTTCATAAAGAATTGTTGGCCAATACATTTACAAAATTGAGGGTTGTCAATGGTTTTCAAACCTTCTGGGACAATTTTGTCATATAAGAACACATTACGAGGGAATCCTATTTTTTGCCTATGATTCTGAATTATAGTTATCCTTACGTTTTCCACACAGAATAAAAAAGGAAAAAATTAGTTGGCCACTATCTTTTAATTCCTACGCTAGTGTCATAATTGTGATAACAAACCTGTCACATGGTGAAACTAAATAATTTTTCAAATTTAATATTGTAGGGGAAGCTTGATCTTTTTCTTGTGCAAGAGGCCTAGGAATGTGCTTAGTATATACAATGCTATATGTTAAAACTCATGCCACCTGCAAATCTTGCGCTGCGGTGTTGATATTTTCAATAATATTTTGATCCTCCCTCACAACATCTCCTAATGAAAAAAGTGATGGATCGGCATTTTTCTTTTCCTTCAATAAGATTTTTGGATCCATTTGATGATCCTTGATTGTCCTTCTCAATGTATTATTATTTTTATTTAATACTATAATTTTTTCCTTCAATTGCATAAATGAATTCAAATTTTTGTGGGCATTCTTCAAATGTGTTTCAAATACAACTACTTTTTTCTTTACAATTCATATTTTTCCTACAAAATATAAATATAAATGTATTAGGCTATTAGATAAGTCAAAATAAGATATTTCGATGCTCATAATATTACAATTTTAAGTGTAAAAGATGAGTTACCACATCTTTTTATTTTTCTACATTTGTAATTAAAACATTTGTCTTGTCTTTAGCCCATTTTTTATAGTAAGCATGTGCTTCAACATTAAGATTATCCAACCT
This sequence comes from Taxus chinensis, assembly GCA_019776745.2. Lineage (NCBI taxonomy): Eukaryota > Viridiplantae > Streptophyta > Pinopsida > Cupressales > Taxaceae > Taxus > Taxus chinensis. The sequence continues at coordinate 417,428,150 of CM034154.1, forward strand.
ATTTAACATTATTTCTATAATATCATCATTATAATCATGATTATATGAAATTGTTCCTGATTGATCTTTGTTTAGCAAAATGTCAAGCCTTATCGGTTGGCTCTCTATGACAATGAACAATGAATTCCTTTGAGAATGGTTATGGTATCGGATATTTATTTCTTTAATCAAAATTTTATCCCTCCTCTCCCAAGTTCACACTAAATCCACATCATTCATTACAACTTATTGAATTATGGCCCTCATACTATCTAATAGCAGATATTTTACTACAAAAATTTTCTTCTGATCATTTGTGAGTGGAGATTTACTTGGAGGAGGATGAGAGTATTATAATTGATGCACATGTTGCTACGGTTGTGGTTCAGGAGGTGGAGTAGATTGAATCATATAATGGGTGTCAAAATAGCTACCCTTGTTTGCATCACCACTATTAAAGCCCAAAAACTCATCATCAAGTTTGATGTTGTTCAAATCATGGGTGCTCGTTATACTTAAGACACCACCTATTGAGAATCCAAGAAATTATGTGGTTGTAGGATGAATTGTTCCTACCGATTCTACCGGAAACCTTATATTATTTCTTGAATATGTTCTTATTGTTTGGATTGTACATGTTGGTGGTATTGGTGGCCTTATTAGAAGGTGCTAAGAAGGTCTATTAACTGCAAGAAGCAAACTACAAATTATTATAAAATTAATCATTATACCCTTGGGCCTTGTAAATACTAAAAAAAATTGTAACTAAATAAAACATGCTAAATATTATACATTACCTTACATTCTCAGAGATTGATACATGAAAATATAAACTAAACACTGAGAATGAGTTTGATCTTCATCATCAAACTCAAAACTTTCTAAACATAATAAATGTAGAAATATTAAAATAATGTACTACTTACATAACATAGGTTGATTGTGTTCCATCATATTACCTATACTAGTAGGTTAAATTAGTTAATTATATAAACAGTAAAGTTTATACCTGAAGACAAATGTGATTGTATAGAATATAGGTGTGATGGACCTATCAACCCCCTACGTTGTTTTTGATGAGCAACTTGTATTGGTGTTGATTATGTTGAACCCATGTCAGTATCCGCAGAGACCTATGGAGGGGATTTACCTCGGGAAATAGCCTCCTTATGAGATATTACAGTCATAATTCTTCCCTGCAAGATATAATATTACAATTAGTATTGTATTCAAAAATAATTAATGTGAAATCATTATAATGTGAAAACTTTAAAAGTAACTGTTACATGTTGTTCTTCAATATGGAGACCAATCATTTTATCATTAATTGCAGTTGGAATTTTTGTGCAGTGTAATTTGTAGAAAGCTTCATGATAAAAATCAAGTAAATAATTGGCATAAGAGAACACAATATTGGATTTATCAGATGTATTCGTACTACGAGCATTGGTGAAATATTTTTTTATTCGATTGGACAAATATGTGCACTAATCAAATTTTTTCCCTACTAGTGTCTACGTGATATACTGAACTACCCAAAATGGAATGTCTACACATCTTCCCTGTAACACAATCTTGGCCTTAAAAAGTGATATAATTGCAAGAAATAATTGGTGTGTAATACCTTGTATAACAAGGCCTCTTTTTCAATGATTAAAAAGAGTTACAACAACATACAAGAAATGTTATATGCTTGCATAGTTAAGTACTAATTAATATTAAGAAAACAAATAATTGACAATAATATTTAACTTACCATCAACCTGCACATTGTAATGAGACTCCAAAAAAAATTGTCTTCATCTATAAAGACCGCCTTTATAGTCATGGGTGGCTGGTTTTGGAATGGTAAAGTAGTTAAACAATGTATGTCTGTGGGCTTCATTGTGAAATAAAATGTATGATCCACAAGGTGAATGGAAACTTGTCCCTATTTCTGGTTGTAAGATGCGAGCATGTAATCAAGCACAGAAGTATCAGTTTCAGATTGGGGCATGTTCACCCAGCCCTATAAATTGTGTTTTTTACATTCATTCATGTGGCGTGTCTTTCATTTTTATCAATGCTTCAATATGTGGGCACATGAGATTTTTGTATTGGAATTTGGGTGTGGGAGTAGATGTGGTGTTTTCCATTTTTGAAATTTGCAGGAGAGGGAGGAAAGAAAGGTGCACGTAAGTTTGGCAGAATATTGGAGAGCTCTGAGCACTAGAAATGTTGGTGTAAAATTAAAGAAATGAACCTTGTAGGGGCATGTATAGGGATCTGAAGGGTTTAAGGGACATGTGGAGACAAACAATTAGTTGATAAGTTTGAGGAAACTGCCTAGGGACACTTGTGAAAGCTGCACATCCATCTTCTTGTAGGTGTACATTTTATGCGAGCCTCCCAACCGGTTAATAGAATCCGTCCATATCTTATTTGATGCACATATATTTCGGTTGGATGGATTAAAACTTGGACATTTGTCCATCTCGCTTGGACGTATGTCCTCCCAAATGGAATAGACGGCCGTCCAAAAATGTGAGCAACAAGAGTCCTCAATGTATGGTCATCTAACCTAAGTTGGAGGACCTTCTATCCTCAGTTGGACAGTCATGTAACTTAGGTTAGATGGTCATCCAACTTAGGTTAGATAGAAATCCAACCTAAATAGGAGTCCCTCTAACCTAACTTGATTTGCTAACAGTTATTCCCATCCATCAAACACCTTTCCAACCATATGAAACCATAAAAAAAATTCCCTGCAAATTCTCCTTTTCCACGAATATATTTTTTGAATATTTTCCATCATTTCAAAAGTACATTGCAGAGATTCACCACCCATTCTATAATATTTTTTTGGATGGGGGTATTAAAATGAACCCTGGAGAAATCACCTATTGAAAAAATGAATAATGAGCTCCAAGAATAATGCAACAATTGGGAGTTGACTTTTGAAGCTTTGAGCGAGATCAAAAAAGTTAATCCAGACACCCTTGTTCGGGAAGAGGTAATTAATGAAAGGGACGGTTATTTTGATTTTTACAAAGCCATTGAATTTTGATTCAATATTTTATAATAATCTTGTGAAAATATTAAAAAGGATCAAGAAGAAGGAATAAATGCCACCATTTACATTAGTGATGAGTTTTCCAATATATTTCACCATGTCCAAGATGATGATTTAAATATGCTTCCATCTGATGACAACTTTAAGGAATTCAAGGAGTTAGTTGAAAAAGACTCAACTGAAAATGATTTTTATTTAAAGGCAATTGGTAAGTTGATCTTGTGGTAAAATGTTTTGAATAATTTATTCAAGAGTATCAAAAGGCTACAGAAACACCCTGGAAGGATGGTTAATGTACTTGACACATGTGATGTTCAAAATTGATACTCATACAGACCCGATAAAAAATAAACATAAGATACAGTTAAGAAATTCCATGAGTATCATCGTTGCTAATCCAAGAATGAAATCAAAAAGGAAAAATGTGATTAAGGTTGTGCCATGTTTTTCCTTTCTAACATCAAGCATGTAAATTTTTGAGATGTCAAGACATCGTTTGGATTTGCAAGTTGACTTGATCATTTTGTAAGAACACGTCAAGGAAACCCTTAATGTTTATTTTCTATTTTTAGACTGCAATCCAAAAAAAATCTCTTTTTCTCTCTTCCCCTTATCTATAAATGTAAAATGCTGAGGCATTATCAATGAGGATTTTTGGGAATAAAACACTTATAAGATGGAGTTGTTAAAGAGAAAAAAACTTTGTGTTTTCAATCTTTTGTGATAAGGAGTATAAGAAATACATTACAAACTATGTGTTGAAATGTTATTTCTTTATTTAAAGTATTGTTCTGAAGTTTAGTGCATTATACTATTCTTTATATTCCAGTGTATTGTTATTATATCTTTAATCAACTTATTACTGTTTTATCTTGTATTAGTATCTTCAATTTTTTTTTGCTAGATAAAAAAAAATGTGTCTACCATCCTTTTCTAATGCTTCTACTTATTAATCCCACTATCTAATTTTTTCTTCCTTCCCCGATCTATCTTGCATTCCATCATAAATGAAATTACTAGGATGAGATCCTAACCCCAATGGTTAGAATAGTGTAAATTTTTTAAATACTCTTTGGTGTGTTTAAAATAGTAATAAATAGGGTGCCTCCCATTTATTTTAGGAGGGTATTTTTCCCACATGTTTTGGTTGAACCTCATATTTTTCCTTGATAAAATATCCAACCAAAAATATTGGGCTTGTTTTGCATGTTTGTCTTACACTTTTAACCAATTACGAGTATTTTGTAAGCATCTTGGTTTATTCATAGCCATGGTGTATATCATCTTATTTTGTATATATTCTCTCTCTCTCTCTCTCTCTCTCTCTCTCTCTCTCTCTTATTTTGTATAGCCATGGTGTATTTTGTGTGTGTGTGTGTGTGTGTGTTTTTTGTATGTGCATATGGGTTACTCATCATGGTTTTTAAATAATCATGGTGTTAACTCTATTGTGTAATAATAAATTAGGTTGCTCTAAAATATATAATCATCTTCAAATATCCATTAAATCATAATACAAAATCATCATCTACACTATGTATACCATCATGTCAATAATGTAGGAAATAATTAAAAAACCATCTCATTATCATTTATACAATGTTAAATGTCCATATCCAATGTCTACATCTCAAAATGTAACTTACTGATCAAGGGATCAATTTTAGTGTCAAATTTTCCCTGAAATTCCCTAAACCATGCCAGTGTAGTAGAGCCTTTAGAGATCTTTTGGATGACTATAAGAACGTGGAAAATGGACACTCTGAGATCAAGATAGGCCCAGTCAAATTTTGGTCAATTGGAAGGTCAACATTTGTCAATAGGTCTATGGTGATGTGGACGCGTGAAAAATTGGCCAAGTGGCTTAGTCAGCAACAGGCAAGTAGCAAAAGGAGAAAAAGGGAAAAATTAAGGCTGTTTGAGGTGTTTTCAACCTCTGGTATTTGTCAGGTGTACAATTTTTTTGTTGAAATAAGAGGCTCAACTTTTGTTACGAAAGGGATCCCGGCTGCTGTGAGGACTTATATATTGATCGCCAATGTGGTGGGTCCTCAAGCCACCACGTGGCTTGCCACCACTTTGGCATATTTCATTATTGAAATATCACATTATTATTCATGGTTGAATTCTATATTACTGGAGCCTACACCTGTACCATATCTTGACCCTATAGCTATGCATGTTCTTGTTCCTGGCCTAATCAGCCTCCACCTCTTCTACCTCTATGTCGCAAGGCATTCCTAGTTGTCGATATTATGTGCTTTTTTTAAATCATGCTTATGGAATCAGTGATACATAGACACATAATGACTATATGCCATTTTTCATACTCTTTTCACGTCTCCAAAATACATCATATATCAACTTCGTGTGTCCCAATCACTGTGGTATAGTATCCTCTAAAACTATCCCTAGTAATCCTCTTTCTAGATATAGGGACCTAAATATCAACTATGCCTCCTGTGTCACTCGTGTATACCACTGCTCTCCTCTTGGTATATCCTGGATCACTCCTAAGCTACCACATGACACTATCTGGTTATATATCTATCCATAATGTGTGTACATGGATCCCAATCATGTAAAGTGGTCCACCTCCATTATAAATAACTATGTGTCGTATTTTCATCCATCTATACCTCACATACGCTCTCCATGTAATCATGCATAATTTTAGATGATCTATGACACATATTTAGAACTCCATATCATCTTGGTGACCTCTGTGACCAAAGCCCACCATTTACCATCCAAATTGTTTATGGCTTATCTAGACTAACTATCTCTCAGTGTATGCCTAATGAGATGAATCACATAACATTATGATCCCATGACCAAATATGTAGTAAGGTACTTGGACCAAGGATCCTCTGCATCTCTTTATACTATCAAATGACAGATCTATGTATAAATGAGCTAGTATGCAGAGGCCCCGTGTACAAATATTATACCCTTCCTAAAATCTACTACTATATTGATCAATATTATCTAGAAATGACTATTCGTCTTATCAAGAAGCAAGTAGTTACTAATAAGATCCATCAATTATATGGGTAATCTATCCACGTTATCATCCTCCATACACTCATATAGATGAACTACCATGTACTCTATATAAATGTCCTCTAATCTAAACAGTGACCATATATGTGCCTAAATCCATGTCACCCTACCATCCAACTATAACAGTCTACTGTGTCTTGGTACTCGTAAGATCTGATTACATCCTCCTACATTACTGTCATCTCACACATAAATCATCTGAATTTCTAACTCTAGTTGCGTCATCACTCGTCTAGTGAAATTAGTAAACAATGATCAACCTAATATTTGAAATCTAATCAATATATGTAAGGCATGTCACCTCTAGCAATGAACATAACCCTCTCTTATATATATATGATTCATGCATCTCTCGAATTTTCGCATCCATATGTGATGCTCCCACACATATAAGGCATATAATCTCTACCAAAAATCACAAAATAACAATGTTAACACATTTAAAATTCTCTTTTCTTCTAATTCATCCTCTAAATCTATTATTTTTCTTCTAATTCATGTTAGTACACCTACCTTGATGTTAGCATGTGAACGATAATCCTGGTGCATGTCACACTAGTTTGTACATCTACACACTAGTGCATGTTATCCTAGCACATGCGCCTATTAATTCTCATGCACCTACATATATGCTAAGACGTGAAACATGGTAGTGCATTTCCCCATTCACACTTATATGCATAAATCTATGCTAGTGCGTATAGTTATATAATAGTGTATATTGTAGGTCACGCTAGCACAAATAAGTACGTGTGCTAGTATAATTTTTTAACTTTCCTCTAATACTAAAACACAATAAATTCATTCAAAAGATACTTTTTTGGATGCATACCACACCATCATCATCAAGAGATCAACCAAACTCTTAAACGTGATCTGTATAATGACAGCATTGGGGATGACGTACCATCTTTCTCGTAACTAGGAGCACAAATATCACTCAGAGGGAAAATACACTATAGTAGAAAAAATGACCAATAATTTTTTTAACCCTCCCACCCTTCTACTTATACCCTTCTCCTAACACTATTTTTTCAATTATTTTCCTTTATGCCCTTGTACTTAAATTTTGAGATCCTTTCATCTTCTTCTCTCTCCCCTACTAAGTATATGTCCATCACTTGGTCACGTCACCCACATGCTCAAGGGGGAACTCCCTTGATACTAATACAGACTCATTGAGTATATAAATGCTACACTGGGGAAAATCAAGTAGTCCATCACACTTATTCATCATTTATACATCATTTTACATGTGTCTACTATCTTTAAAGAACTGTTACTCTGTAGTAACACTTTAAAGAGCGGAAAATGTAAACACCCCAAAATATCCAATACACCTTTTAATCATTTAAAATTTTATTAAACCCATTGTCCCTCTCTAGAGTTAATTTAAATAATTATATTGCACCCTATCACCCCCCTTAGCTAATTTTATTAGATAATTTAATATCAAATTAATTAAATAATTCCACACATATCTACTTTTATATTTAAATAAATTAAATATCTTCACATCCTATCCACCTCCTCAACTCAAGTTGACTAAAATTCATGACTAAAGCTAAAAAACATTATTAAAATCGAGAATATATGTTTAAATTGACTCAAATCATGTATTTGAGTTAACTAAAGATATCTCCCAAGTCATGGTAATTCAAAATTTGTTCACATCCTTCAAAAATAAAATCATTCATGAAAATTTTTGGGTGAATAAAATAAAGGATATGGAATTAATAGTAAAAAAAATGTGCAACCCCTTTCCAACTCAACAATGACTCATTCATGCAAATCTAGAATAGCAGTTCAACTCTTCAATCAATCTAGAAACTCAACTAAACAAATTAGTCATGTTTAGATATCATAAAATAAAATCAATCTAAACTTATATTGAGAATTCACCTTCCTCGGCTATAAATAAATGGATTTTCCTTCACAAATAATCCATAAACAAGCTTGAGAATTTACATTTTTATTCTAACTAATTTTTTAGTAAATCAATCATTCATATTATTATTCTACCCATATTTTATCAAATCATACATCTTCATGCTCGTAACTCGATAAATCTTCCCTTAGGAATAATTCTTAGAGGATCCTAAAAACTACAAAATCTTTCAAATAAATTGGATCCAACAGCATCATTACTCAACCTTGCTCTTACACTCAGATCCAATTTGAGGTCCAATACTTCTAGATCCTTAACAGGAGAATTACTCAACCCTTCTCATAGATGACGTACTTCTAGATCCTTACCTGTCTATACACCTCATTTTCACATCTAGATCTTCTATATAACATTTTTTCAACTAAGTAATATTCCCTCCTCATGTTTAAAGTAATTTTTATATCATATTATCATCACACATTATATTATAAGCTATATTTTATTTTATATGATTAATTTTTATTAATTAGTTACAAATATTCTACCTAAAACATTATTACACATTCTAATAAATAGGGAAATAAATCTATATCAACCCCTTATTTATTTAGAGTGTAAACATTTGGTGAACCTTATCCTTGATAAAACCCTAAGTACCCCTAGGGTTTCTCATTCTTTCTTTTATATATGATCCCCTTGTTATCCATTAGCTTTATTTCTGTGTGTCATCATGACTTACCCTCAAACATATTATGATATTATCATTAAAGATAGGGGTCCATCACTCAAACTAATATGGGTTACTACCCCTTTAACTAGATTCATACTCATACTCAAGTTGAGACAAGGGATATATCTGTTGATTCTACTTTCCTAATGGTATGGTCTCAAATGACTCCTATTTATATTGATATACAATTTGATATAAATAAATAAACTAAGTTGTTTCACACATTCTTCTCTTCCTATATATCCCAAAGTCAATGTGGTTAATACAAGGAGTAGTAAACAAATAGTTATGGGAAATCCACCTTTACTCCGACCACCTTTTACTCCTGTCATTAGGCCTAGTTCCCCTCCTAAAGGGTATTGTATATTGGAACACTTAAACAATACCTTTGTTAAGATCTCTTTTGTAATTACTCAAGAATGCACTAATATACAGGGACATCATATAGGAGGCTATTTAGTCTATTATTTTACCCAATGATGCTCACCCTTTTTCCTTTAAATCTATTATGGACACATATAAAACTATGGATAAGTCAATTATTGTTATTCCCACTGAGATACCTCCTAGATGACGTTTAGATGAATGTAAACTATTACTTATTATTGGATGCATTTTGGGATTTCTCATTAAGTTGACTTTGATTGATAGTGGGTTTGGTTTGAACATTTTCCCTAGCTCTTTACTTAAATAAATATGTTTTTTATGAATACAATTGATAAGACTAGTACTATTGTGAAAGGATTTTATGATATCACATTATCTATACTAAATAACGTCACTTTGGATCTCTTATTTGGCTCTATGAATATTCATACTACATTACACATTATGGATAATTACATTTATTATAATCTCCTCTTAAGAAACACCCTTAGATCCATGTTATGGAGGTTATTTGATCCACCATACATCATTATAGAAAATTTATACATTATGGTTATGAATGTAGTATTTATAATGATGATAATCCTTTAAAATATTAGAAAAATTATTCATGTGATCCTAGTGATTTTATTATCACCCCTTCATTGCATCCCACTCTTTAGGATAAATGACATGCATATAAGGTTGGTGAATCAAGAAATAATTTTGATATTACACTCTTTGTGCCACCACTTTAAAAAAAAACCTGATCCCACCTTATACCTATAGAATGAGGCCCCTATTTTAATCAATATAAATCTCTAATATGTATTCCATCCATTACTACCACTCCACCTAAGTTTTTGGCTAAGATGATATGCTAGGATGGTTTTTATTACTTTGGTAACAATGATGGTTCTATAAAACTTACTTATGAATGTTTACACAAGCTTAATTATAATCCTATAATCAAGGATGAGTTCTTGTTTCATGCTTATTTTATCTTTGCCATCCCTTGGCATTATCATCTCAAGTCATGTTATCCAATTTTACCCTTAGAGAAAAATTAGACAATGCAAGTAAAAAGATCCTAGGATCGGAGGGGGTTTCCATAGAGAAAAATTGAGATTACAGGTAAACTTTTGTGTTTGGGACACATTTATGGTATTCTAGTAAGTTTTGGGATTGTTTTGGATCTTGGAGGTTGATGGTTGGATAGAACAAGGAAATTGGCATGGCAAGTCCAATTTCAGTCTGTACGAGTGAAAAATGATCATAATTAATCTATCGTGTTTAATGGGGTCTTATTGTATTCCCGTTACCCTCCGGTTTCAAGAGGATGGCTAGGGAAGTAAAAATTATAACAAAGGTCAACTTAAAGGTGATAAGTGGACCACTAAACTAAACAACTCGTCTATCGTCTTGGTGAGCTGGTAGACGAGTTGGTTGAGAAATGCATCTTGACATTGGGATGAACGAGTCATTAAAATAGCTCAGGTGAGCTCATTGATAGAATTCCTTGACAGAGTCCCTGCTTTGTAGCTTACCAAGGGAGTTAAAGGTTTGAGTCTAGAGATGAACATATAGTGTGAGTTTGAGGTCATTAAGTTCATGACCGAACAACCAAGGTGAGAATATAAGGCGTGGAGTTGAGTTAGACTGTGGCATGAAGGCATATCATATTGGTAGATGAAATAGGGCTCAACATTGTATTCAAATCATTGTGGGAACAACTCATAGTGTGGAGCTCATTATTGCAGATAGGTGGGAAGACTGAGTTTTGTTCAGAGAGGTTCATATATAAGAATTTATCTCATGCAAATGAATGGATTGAGTTATGCAATAATGGCTCTGTGAGCCATGCCTTGAAAAGTGAAGAGATCTCGGGAGGAAATGTATCTCAGAGGAGTTTGGATTAGCGAGTCTTTTGGTTTGTGGAAAATTAGATCGATGTGGAAGAAAGCACGAGAAGGCCGAGCCTAGATTGAATGATGTAGAGGATATAAACCTGACATTGGAGGTTTTGAGTTATGAGAAGAAACAAAAAGGTGTGTTTGAAAGGGAGCGTGTTTTGATATATTGGAGAGGTGAGTCGAAATATGAGAAAATTATGCACCAAGTTAGGAGACAATGAATTTGGGATTATGTTGTAGGGTGGAGGATGGCTTTATCTGAATGAAATAATCACCAAAATGTTGAATGAAGGCCGAGTCACAGCTAACATGGGGAAATGATTTTGGAGCTCGGCGATCATGAAGTCCTAAATGAAAATTTTGATGTCTATGAGAATCGATGAGGTGAATCCAATGTCTAAAATTTTGAATGGTTTGGAGATAACCTCTAAGTGTTGAGGAAGATCATAGGAATCCATATTAGTGAATGGTAGAACTCATAAAGTTTTTGAGCTCGACACTAAGTGAACAAAACACAATGGTTGATAAATCAAATGTAGATACTATTGGAGAATAATGTGATAGCTCAGTTTGTAAAGTGCAAAGGGAGCTCATGAGATCATTGTCATAGCAATGTGGGAAGTGGTGGCTTGTGGAATTAGAATTTCATATGGATATCTTAGAACCATAGCAAATGAGGATGGATTAGCATAGGTCCATTCCATGGTAGAGTTGCATTGCATCTCACCCCTTAAGTGAAATCTTCATGAATTCAGGGTTAATTTTCGATTCATCATGGAAGATGTTGAACTCGGAAGACAAATCTCGTAATAGTGTAATATTATCCAAAGCACATAGTTTGGATCTCGGTGTATGGTGGCTCAATATAATATGCATGGGAAGTATGGGAGGATCAATTCAATTAATACCAGTTGACAAGGCATGTTGGTAAAGTTTATAGAGAGAATGAAATTTATAAGGCATTTAACTAACTGGAGGGCTCGTGAGGTGATGGCTCAAGTTGATCTCATGGTTGAGGTATTCATACATCGGTCAAGTTTCTCACTTTGAGAGACTCATATTGCTCAGGGACCCAAGGGATCACACACATTTCATACTTTGTGAGGAGTTTGTTTTCAGATCTTGACTCGTCAAGAATTTTGGAGGTTTGAACTTTGAGTGTTTGGAGTGTTAGGATGATGAGTTGAGGAAGTGCAAGCCAACTTCTAAACTCTGAAGTCCAAAATTCAAACTTCTGGTTTCAAAGTTGGCTCATTTCAGGGGTTGGGAGGGTTACATTTTAGAGGTTTGAGGTTGAGTTTGGGTGGTTTGGATTCCAAAATCTAAAAAACATGCTCAGTCAGAATCCAAAGTATGAGTTTTCAAAGTTAAGTGTTCTCGGTGAGCTCGATTGGATCCTAAAATTTAAGGTTGATTTAGCCTAGTAAGCATGTGATGACAAGAGGCATATGGAGAGACAAATGTTGAGTCATCAGGAGTATGGTGGAATTGAAAACCAATACAGGTGTTCATCGTAAGGTGATCTTAATCAAGGAGTTTAATATGGCGAGGCACTTGAAGGTGCATGACACATGGGTTTTGGAAGAATGAGAGGAAAGGGTCAACCAGTTTATTGGAAATGCATGAAATGCTTAACGATGCAAGGATATTGGAAGCTTTTGGGTAGCCCAACATTGTGTCAATATTTTTTTGCACAAAGGAGGGATGGATTTCATAGCAAACATTGAGCTGAGTTATTTGGTATAATCAACACGTTAGAATCAGTGTTTAAATGTGGAATTCTCTAAGGCATGTGGTGGTTATGTCAGGATAATACATAGGGAGCCACCAAGGGGAATTGGACACATAAAATGGGAGTGGAAAACATGACTCAACTGAGTCATTCCCAAAACATCAGCCGAGTTGGCCTCCAAACTAGATGTAAGGCATCCAAAATAAAGATCCACCGAATTGATTTTGGAGCCCATGATACAAACATAAAACATGGAATTAACCGAGTAAGAAGGTAAATCACCGAGATATTATTTGAATCGGCGAGCTGATGGAGTATAATGCCTTGGAGACCCTAAAAATAATTTTTTCTCGAGAAGCCACAACTTCCTCCCGAGTTGCTCATTTTTCACAAAATTATAGTCGTTGGAATTAGGAAAATGAGAGCTACGCCATGGAATCATCGGGATATGGATTTTCAGAGGTTTAAGTGTTCCAAATTACAAGGTTTATTCAATCTGAGAAGCAATACCCAGGAGTTGGAGGTGCATATAATGAAGCAAGCATGGTTGACCCATTCAGCTACATTCTTGCCTAGTTTTTAGGATTCTTCCTTCTTTCTCTCAATAACTCAAAAATTTCTATAAATGTAAAGGGGTGCTTATTCCAAAGAGCTTAGAAATTTTTCAAGCTTCCCCTCTCTTCACAAGCTGAGATGTTATGAATTTGTAGGCTCACAAGCCTTTCTTCAAAACATTGTAATGGCAACTTCTACCTTTCCCTGTTGTAATGATGCACTGTGTAAGTGCTTGAAGTAATGGAAATCATGTTTTGTGATCAATTATATGTCCTTACATCATTTTTCTAATTCTATTTTCCTCTCTCATGTTTGAAGGTGAATTGTGTAACCAATGTTTCTTTTACAAGTTTTAGGTCATTGTGCTTATCAAGGAATGAAGTATTATATGTAAATTGAGTATGTGATGTATCTTCATCCTCCTCATGATCATCTCTCTTCATTGGAAAGCCATAATTTCATCTAGAAAACCCATTTCTTGTTGTATCACCACTTATAATTTAGGTTTTATTTCTTACAAATATTTCTCCCTAATCCTCTTGATATGTTAGTATAGGTCTAGGTAGTTGTTTTTATTGCATTAGGAGTAGGGTAGTGCTTAGTTTAGGAAGAGGAATCTGGAATTCACTATATGTTCACCTTGATCCCAATTCACATAGCTTTAGAGGTTATCCCATGCTACCTAATTACATCAAATGTTGTTTTCACCTTCAAGCCATTCGGGGGGTGCAGTGATTTGGCAATAACATTTTTTCGCACAGTCGGTGGGACAATAGGTGAAAGTTCTACATTTCACAGGTATCCCATTGTAATATCTTAGCCACTGTGCTACCAACACTAAAGTTTTTTGGCACACTCGGTGGGACAGTAGGTGAAAGTTCTACCTTTCACAAGTATCCCATTGTAATATCTTAGCCACCGTGCTATGAACACTAACTATTTTTGGCATGCCCATTGGGAGATCTGAGTCACATTTTTCATAGGTGTGTATATTTTTTTACTTCATTTCATTAAGTTGTTTTCATGTTAGTGAAAATTAATCCTTATGAGTTATACCCAAGCACAATTGGAAACTCCATTGGTCAAAGTAACCCACTCTCTATGTTTCATACTTTCACTTTTTACCCATTTCCATTTAGTTTTCTCCCATTCATGAGGTTATACAATCATGGATTCATTCCCAGAGTTGAGATCCCACTTTCACCAGCAATACTACTTTCCATCTTCAAGCTATTTTAACCCACCTCCAACTCCATTTTATGATGAAAATCAGTAGCATGCATATCTCTATGAGAAGATCCATGGTCAGTTTGATCATTCACTTAAGTATGTAGCTTTTCAAGAGCAGGAACATGCAGATGATGGAGGCTATCCTAAGGATGAAAATGTAAAGTTATAACTTAATATGCAAAAACTGGAGGCAGGCATGGTACAATCTAGAGCCAAAACTCAAATTAAGGCATTCAAGATTGGCTTCAAGGTAGCTTGTCCATGGGTTATACCTAATCCAATTTTTTATAGCTTACAGGAAAATATTGCTTTTATGAATGAAATTTTGCCTCGGTTTGAAGGTTGGATCGAATAAATAAAGTCTTATGAGTTTGATGTAATGCAATCTTGTTGATGAGTTGATTTTGTACAACCACCTCGGAGTACTCTTCTTATTTCCCGACCAATATTATTTCAGTATAGAACCCAAATCCTAGGATTTTCACCTGTTGCCCATGTTGATAATCCCATTTCTAAATTTCCTATCTTACCATTCAACCTTGAATCTTATGTTCCTCATTATTCTAGGATTCCTTCCTTTCTACAAAGGCCACCAATACAAGAAGTTGTGTCTCTTCCACCACTTCAAATAATGAATGAAATAGTTCATCCCCAACCCACCACTCCTCTTATAGTCCTGAATCCATTTTGGGAAGTCCAAGAGTATGATTATAGTGAAGAAAATGAGGAGAAGGTTAAGGAACATAGTAAAAATGAGCTAGAAAATGAGGAGAAGGAGTGGGCTGTAAAATTGGACGTCAAGCAAGTTCCCCTCATAACTCAACCTCTATCCAAGGTTGAGATTCAAGAGCATACAGTGGAGACTGAGTTTTCACAAGAACAAGTACAAGAGGATGATAAGCATCATTCTATGTGTTTAGAGTGTAGTGTACATATTGACACTATGTTTGTGGAGAATTTTTATTCCACACAAGTTGCAAAGTTAGTCGAAGAAGAGCATGTGCAAGATGAAGAAGAAAGACTCTCAAGTGTATAAGGTGACTCTTATGAGTGAAATGATCCTAATTACCATGCATGTCGAGAACGTGTTACATTTCTGGAAGGTTGTAACATATTTCCAAGATTATCATTAGATGTTACAATTAGTTAGGATGAGGCAGATTCAAAGATCTTGGATGCAGACAATGTCATGTAGGAGGTTTCAAATCTTTTCTCTTCTTCATTTTTTCAAAAATCTGATTTCTTAGATGAATTTGATCGTGCAAATTTTATGTTTAAAGATGAAGAAGGTTATGGCAGATCAGTTGCTGATTTCAAGAACATCATAGGGGAGGTTGAATCCTTCACACTGTTGGAGAATGAAGAAGCAAGTTATTTATCAGATTTGGAGGAGTGCTTTGATGGGCATGAGCTTCTGAAGTTTAGTTCCTTTTTATTCTAGCATCTATCCTCCAACACAAAGTGCATATTTCTATGGAAGGAAGCACTCAAGAATAACCCATCACTCCAAGAAATCCTTTAGAATCTGAAGTGGAGGAATTGAATCTTTGACATATCTCATTGAAAAAAAATTTAAAATGAGACTACAAGAGATACTGAGCTAGATTTATAATCCTTAAGTGAAGATGACATCATTGGGAGTTTCTTGCTCTCAATTGTGGAATTTGTTTTGGTTAATGAACCAATTTTCGAGAAGAATGTTTTTGAAGATCTTGTTGTCCCTAATAATCCTCAAAAGCAACAGGTGGATGAATCTAACTTTGTACATTTCATGTGGGATGACAAGGTAAAAATTTTAAAATGAATTTTTCTTCAAATGGAAGGGGAACTCGTATATGAGTAGTACATTTCAAACAATTGCAATGATTTTCAAGTGACTTCATTGGAGGCTGCAAATAGTCTAAAGGAGCTGCATGTTGATGAGGAATTCTTCGTTGTTAAGGAAGGAAAGGGAAATGAAGGAAACATCACTTTGGTGTCAGTCATCCATGAGGAAGATCAATCGCTTGTAAATGGGAAACAAGAGGGAAAGGATGTCACTTCAACACTTTTCATACAGGGATGTTTGTAGGGACACTTCTTTTTCAAAGTTAAATCTTAGAGTGAAATGTATATTTAGAGGGTTAGACCATGTCCCATAAGGTATTTGGCTTCTTTGGAGCCAAAAGAGAAGTCTCATCTAGTCACGTTCACTTTGGAATGTGAGGATGGATTTCATAACCCCAAGGACCAGTTGTTGTGCCTTTATAAGACAAATGTAAACTAACTACAAGAAGCATATTTTGTCTTCCTAGTTTATGCATTGGTGAGCCAAGTGGATAATTTGTTAGCATAACAACTGATTAACATGATGAGATCCCTATCCACCATTAGTTTGAGCTTTTGGTGTGACGGAAAATCATTTGGTATCAGAGCCAGGTAGTTAAGCATGCCACCCCCAGAGTAGTTCTGGGATGGGTGACCTCCCAGGAAATTCCCGGTGTCACTTCCTCCTAATGTTGTTGGGCCTGATTGGGTGTATACCTGGCTCCATTGTGCGGGATGGTATTGGTGTAGCAACTGATTAACACGATGAGATCCCTCTCCACCATCAATTCGAGCTTTTGGTGTGACTGCAAGTCGTGTAGCTCTGATACCAGGCAGTTAAGCACACCAGTCCCAGAGTAGTGTTGGGATGGGTGACCTCCTGGGAAATTTCCGGTGTCACTTCCTCTTAATTAGGCCCAACAACATTAGGAGGAAGTGACACCGGGAATTTCTTGAGAGGTCACCCATCCCAGCACTACTCTGGGGCTGGCGTGCTTAACAACCTAGCTCTAATACCAAATGATTTTTCGTCACACCAAAAGCTCAAACTGATGGTGGAGAGGGATCTCATCATGTTAATCAGTTACTATGCCAATAGAATTGGGCTTGTTTCAGATTTTCACTTTTATTTTCAGCCATGTCCATTGTCACATCATCTACATGGCTTCCCATTGTAAGGAAAGGAAGTTATTTTGCATAACCTTTTTTATGGTTCATTTAGATCACTTGTGCCTCCAGTTAGCATAGAGTAGGTATAGGTTTTCTTTCAGTAGAATAAGTACCTGACACACTCTGCATGTTTCATTTGAAGCATGTATGATTTTCAATTGTTGTGTGTGTTGTGTTTTTTCGTTTCTATCGCATAGTGTTTCATAAGAAGAGTTTTTAAAAGAAGAAGGGAAATCCATATTTAAGAGAGTTCCATGATGTCCTAAACTTGTCAAATTTTTTCTTAAATTTCTAAAATGTGTCTTGCATTCCAGGAACTCATGGATTCTAATGTGCTTCATACTTCTGGGACAATGTCAAAGTGGTCTAATTTAAGTTTGAGATCTGTTTTGGGATTAACAATGACTCCATGCCCAATGGATGTTACATGATACTGGAATCATGCTTAGCAAGCAAGCATCCTAGAGAGGTCACCAAAAATGTTATCTAATTTTACCCTTAGAGAAAAATTGGATAATGTAGGTAAAAGGATCCTAGGACTGAAGGGGGCTCCATAGAGAAACTTTGAGATTGCATATAAAATTTTGTTTTTGGGACACATTTATGGTATTTCAGGAATTTTTGGGATTGTTTTGGATCTTGGAGGTTCATGGTTGCACAAAACAAGGAAATTAGCTCGGTGGGTCCAATCTCAGTCCGTATGAGTGAAAATTGACCAGAATTAATTTATCATGTTTGATGGGGTATTACTGTATTCCCTTTTCCATATGGTTTCAAGAGGATGGTCAAGGAAGTCAAAATTATAACAAAGGTCAGTTTAAAGGTGATAAATGGGCCACTGATCTAAACAACTCGTCTATCATCTCGATGAGCTAGTAGATGAGAAGGTGTAGAAATGGATCTTGAAATTGGGATGGACAATTAGTTTAAATAGCTCAGGTGAGCTCATTAATAGAATTCCTTCGCAGAGTCACTACTTTGTAGCTTACCAAGGAGTTAAAGGTTTGAGTCCCAAGATGAACATATAGTGTGAGTTTGAGGTTGTTAAGTTCATGACCGAACAACCAAGGTGATAATAGAAGGTGTGGCGTTGAGTTAGACTATGGCATGAAGACATATCAACTTGGTAGATGAAAAAGGGCTCAACATTGTATTCATCTCATCATGGGAAAAACTCATAGTGTGGAACTCATTGTTTCAATAGGTGAGAAGACCGATTTTTGTTCCACGAGTTGCATATATAAGAATCAATCTCATGCGACTGAATGGATCAAGTTATGTAAGAATGGCTCAGTGATCCATGCCTTGAAAAGCAAAGAGATCTTAGGAGGAAATGTATCGCAGAGGATTTTGGATTGATGAGTCTTTTGGCTCATGGAAAATTAGATCAATGTGGAAGAAAGAATGAAAAGGCCGAGCCTAGATTGAATTACCTAGAGGATATCAGCCCGGCGTTGGAGGCTTTGAGTTATGAGTAGCAACACAGAGGTGTGTTTGGAAGGGAATTTGTTTTGATAGATTGGAGAGGTGAGTCGAAATATGATAAAATTACACACCAAGATGGGAGACAATGAGTTTGGGATCATGTTGTAGGGTGGAGGATGACTTGCTCTAAATGAACCAATCACCAAAATGTTGAATGAAGGATGAGTCATAGCTAACACGGGGAAATGAATTTAGAGCTCAGTGATTACAGAGTCCTAAATGAAGATTTTTATGTCTGTGAGAATCAATTAGGTGAATCCACAGTCTAGAATGTTAAATGGTTTAGAGCTAGCCTCTAAGTTTTGAGGTAGATCACTAGAATCCATATCAGCAAATGAAAGAAATCACAAAGGTTTTGAGCTCGATGTTAAGTGAATGCAACACAATGGTCTATAAAAAAAATGTAGATCCTATTGGATAATAGTGTGTTAGCTCAGTTCGTAAAGCACAAAGGGATATCATGAGATCATTGTTGTAGAAATATGAGAAGTGGTGACTCGTGGAATTGAATTTTCGTATGGATAGCTCTGAAATGTAATGAACGAGGATGGCTCGTCACAGGTCCATTCCATGGTAGAGTTGCATTGTAGTTTTCCCCTCAAGTGAACTCTTCATGAACTTGGGATTAATGTTTGATTCATTATGGAAGATGTTGAACTTAGCAGACAAACCTTGTAATAGTGTAATATTCTCTGAAACATAGATTTTGGAGCTCGATGAATGGTGGCTCGATAGAACATGCATGGGAAGTATGGGAGGATAAATTCACTTAGGACTAGTTGACAAGGCATGTCTATAAAGTTTTCAGAGAGAATGAAACTTCCAAGGTGTTTAACTAAGCGGTGGGCTCATGAGGTGATGGCTTAAGTCAATCTCGTGGTTGAGGTATTTCTAAATCGATCGAGTTTCTCACTTGGAGAGACCCATGTTTCTCAGGGACTCGAGGGATTGCACACACTTTAGACTTTGTGAGGAGTTTGTTTCAGAGGTTGACTAGTCAGGAATTTTGGAAGTTTGAGCTTCGAGTGTTCGGAGTGTTAGGATAATGAGTTGAGGAAGTGTGAGCCAACTTACAAACTCCAAAGTCTAAAATTTAGACTTCGGATTTCAGAGTTGGCTCATTTTGGGGTTCAGGTAGGTTACATTTCGAAGATTTGAGGTTGATTTTGGGTGGTTCAAATTTCAAAATCCGAAAAGGATTTTCATTCAGACTCTAAAGTCTGAGTTGGAAATTTTAAGTGCTCCTAGTGAGCTTGATCATATCTCAAAATCTGAGGTTGATTTGGTCTAGTAAGCATGTGATGATTGAGGAACATAGCAAGACAAATTCTGAGTCATCAGGAGTATGGTGGAATTAAAAACCAATGTAGATATTCGTGGTAAGGTGAGCTCATTCAAGGAGTTTAATATGGCAAGACACTTGGAGGTGCATGGCACGTGGGTTTTGGAATACTGAGAGGAAAGGGTCAACTAGTTTATTGGCAATGTGTGAAAGGATTAACGATGCAAGGATAGTGGAAGCAGTCAGGTAGCCCAACATTGTGTCAAGATTTTTTTACACAAAGGAAGGATGTATTTCATAGCAAACATCGAGCCAAGTTGTTCTATATAATCAACATGTTAGAATCAGTGGTTGAACATAGAATTATCTAAGGCATGTGGTGATTAAGTCAAGATAATACATAGGGAGCCACCAAGGGGAATTGGACACACAAAATTAGAGGTTAAAACAAGACTCTACCGAGTCATTCCCAAAACACCAGCTGAGTTGGCCTCCAAACTAGATGTCAGGCGTCTAAAACAAAGAGCCACCGAGTTGATTTCAAATCCCATGATGTAAACATAAAACATGGAATTCACTGAATAAGAAGGTAACTCACTAAGCTATTTTGTGACTCAGCAAGCTGATTGAGTATAATGCCTTGGAGACCCTAAAAATAATTTTTTCTCAGGAAGCCACAACTTCCTCCCTAGTTTCTCATTTTTCACAATATTATAGTCATTGGAATCAGGAAAATGAGATCTACACCATGGAATCATCAAGAGATGGATTTTCAGAGTGTTTAGTGTTCCAAATTGCAAGGTTTCTTCATTCTTAGAAACAATACCCATGATTTGGAGATGTAACCAATGAAGCAAGCATGGTTGACCCATTCAGCTACATTCTTGCCTAGTTTTTAGGATTCTTCCCTCTTTCTCTCAACAACTCAGAATTTTATATAAATTTAAATGGGTGTTTATTCCAAAGAGGTTAGACATTTTCCAAGCTTCCCCTCTCTTCACAAGCTAAGTTGTGAATTTTTAGGCTCACAAGACTTTCTACAAAACATTGGAATGAAAACTTCTACCTTTCCCTACTGTAATGATGCACTGTGCAAGTGATTGAAGTAATGAAAATCATGTTTTGTTATCAATTATATGTCCTTACATCATTTTTATACTTCTATTTTCCTCTCTCATGTTTGCAGGTGAACTATGCAACTAGTGTTTCTTATACAAGTTTTAAAGGTCATTGTGTTTATCAAGGAATGAAGTACTATATGTAAATTGAGTATGTGATGTATCTTCATCCTCCTCATGATCATATCTCTTCATTGGAAAGCCTAAATTTTGTATATAAAACCCCTTTCTTAGTGCATCACCATTTCTAATTTAGGTTTTATTTCTTACAAATCTTTCTCCTTAATCCTCTTGAAATTTTAGTATAGGTCTAGGTAGTTATTTTTATTGTATCAGGAGTAGTGTAGTGCTTAGTTTAGGAAGAATAAGTTGCCTTGAGCCCAAGTCCCACATCTTGAGAGGTGATCCCATGTTACCCAATCACACTAAATGTCGTGTTCACCTTCAAGGCATTTGGGGGTGCAGTGATTTGGCGATAACAAGTCCATTGTGGGAGATACTAACACTACTCGTATATAGTCAAATGTTTATATCATGATGATGAATAATAATCAACTCATATCTTTGATTCCATATGTTAATAATCAAATTTATCATACGATACCTATTATGGCTATCCATAATATCATTATGCATTTTTAATGTACTTGATGTTGTACCTACTACTAGCTTTGTTACTATTCCTAAACATATAAACACACCTTGATATCTATTTTCTATCTTACTCAACCTTGAATTAATTACATTTCCTTTTACATTCCATCATTCTACTACACATATCTCACAATGGCCCAATAATTCCTTTTTTAACAACATCATATATCTAAACATGACGTTAATCATTTCCAAATCCTAATCACTAATATCAATGAATTAAAAGTTAAAGGCACAATACAAACCATCATAGTTAATTCAGAGACATTACCTTTATCAATTGAGAAATCTTGTTTCGATTCAAAACATACACACATTATCATACTATAATTAAATTTTACACCAATCGTAACTATTGGAAATATGTATCACTCTATTGGAATAAAGTGTGAAACACGTGCACTAGGTCAAAACTATAAAATCTTGGTAATAATTTATCACACATTATATATGAATCTCAATTACCTCAATATTATGATTCTATTGTTATTACATATGGCATACACATTACATGAACAATGCTATGGGTAACTAAAAATTCCAATAATATGTACCTTGTTTTTTTATCATCATAGTTCCATCACCTTCGTGTAATTTTATATGATGATCAATAGTATTTTTTATTCCCTCATAATGGTTTGTTTCTCACTATTATATGTGAATCTTATGCTAGGAATCGAAATAAATTAATAAATTGGCATACTCTTGTGATACCATATGGTTATTTTATTACTGATGAGGATCTCATTACAACTCTCTTTAACCTTTGACAAGATATTCACTTGGAACATCATTGCCTTTAGTGGATACATCGCGTAGTTGATCTAATTTCATTCATCTCTGACCGTGAGTATGATTTAATGGATTAATCATGAATACTCTTACTATTATTTAAAAACATGAAAACATTTAAATAATCACAAAATCATACACATGTTTTCGATAATAACAAATCAGGACCTACATGTGACTCTATTTTCTAACTTTTTGCTTTATATATGTTTTTTGTCATATTTTTTTGAGAGATAACATATTTTTCCTATATACTCTTTACACATATGTATTCACAAGGAATGTTCATCTTGATCCACAAATTGATACACGATGACAAGTAATATCTTAGACCCTTTCTAGGTAACCCTGATCTTTTGGAGGAAGCTCTTACACTTGCATGTTCTTTTATTTCATTGTAGTTACTTTCACTTCCTCATTATGGTTAATTACTTATATTATTTATATTTTATTTTTGGACTAATATGGATAACACATATTTTTTTTAGTTCTATCTTATCTTTCTCTATGCACCTCTATGATACTATTTTATATTGTATTCATTTTCTTCATTTATTTTATGCATGACTCTTTTTATGTGGCATGTGGCCTTCAATACATCTTTTGACATATTGGTTTCCCTTATTTTTAGTTTCATACCTTAGGTATGTGACATTTATCATGTACATGTATGTATGATTTCTTGTATACTTTATTCTTTATATGCAGTCTACAAACTTCACTATGTTTTTCTTGTTACAATTATGTGTCCCATGTTTGCAGCTTCATGTCTTTGATATGTATCTTTACACATGATTTTTTTTGTATAATTGTTTATTATATTACTTCTATACTTGTTTCCTTTACACTTATTTACTATTATACATGACGGGAATTAAAATTATTCTTTATTATTATCTTTGTGTATCGCAATCTTCACCATGCACACCCCTTGCAAGAACAAGATCTCAAGTGTGGCAGCCCAAAACATCCTCCACGTGATCCAATACATATTATCATATCTTATAATCCACATAATTTCTTGTAATCCACACGATCTATTTTCACATAGCACGATCCTCAAAAAGGGGATATTTAGTGTGTTATATTCACACATATTGATCATACAAATGACATTTAGGATTTAGATACAAAATTATACATGACACTGATCCTCATAAATATATTCAAATATAGAATATAAATAGAGTAAGAACATGTATAAAAATTTTCACCAAGGATAAAACCATCATACACTATGATGAAGGATGGATGTTTCCATCATGTGGTAGATGTATTAAAAAAATAAGAATTATTATATTTACATAGATAATTACAGGTTTATGGTATAATTGAGACAAATGACATAGTTTAGAGAATATTTCCCTAAATTACACTACATAATACAAGGGGTGTGAGTACTTCCTTCCTTCTTCATTACATCATTCATATATAGTTTCAAATATTGGGTATGAGGGCATGGGCCTTCGTCTCTTTTTACATTATTTAGTATTTCCATTTATCACATTCATCAATTACAACAAATAGTGGGGAATGAGACACACTTCGTTCTCTTTCAAATTTATGTTATTTTATATTCCGTCCTAGATATATTTACAGTAAGTTGGTCCATGGGGTGGGAATATATTAGAATTTTATATACTTTATAGGCCATTCTTCCTTCTTTACTCTTTTTGTGTAAAGATGTCAGCGTGGATAAATACTTTAGAGGTTTTTCCTTTATTTAGGGGTTCCTTATGATGCATTTACTATGACACCTCTCATCTTGGTGTTGGGTGATGCATTCTCAACACCAATTTGGCTTTGGATTTTCATTCAACAACATTGGAGACTTATCACCACCAATCCTTTAACATCTAAACATAACTTAGAATATCTAAGTGCAACAAGAATGAGAGATCCTCCTTTCAAAATTGAATAGGTGTTTTCCTTCCATGCTTTATCTCTTTACTTTATTACGATATAAAATAAAATTTTCAAAGTTACATACACCATTCACATTTGAGATATAGTTCAATTTATTATATAGACATTGTGAGTAATAAAAATATCAGCAGAATTTGAACGATAAACAAAAATGAATAGTATACCTCTCTCTGAGTTTTTCCTTGCAAACCTTAAATAATATTGTTAAGAACTTGGACTTGTATAATATTTTATTTCAAAGGATTTTGGAAGCTTTTGAATTATTCCCCTAATGTGGAATTGAAAATGTTAGGAGATCATAAACACGAGGATGTGGATGAAAATTCTAGCAAAAGTTGGTTGCAAATTACACAAAGCTTCCAAGGATCATTTATAAAGGAATGACCTACTTTTTATAGCTAAGGGTGAGGTCATAAGAATTGGATCATAGTTTGAATGAGCTCCAAGATCATAATTATAATTTCCTAAAATAGTAGTAGGATTCGGTCTATGTAGTTGTAGCTTTTTAGGGGCAATGATTATTTTGATTGTATGCAGGAATATAGTTGTGCATGCAGTTTTGTTGCCCCCACTATTATAGGGTTCTAGAAGTAGGGTGGAGTGGAATGTGAGTAGATAAATATTATTATTTAAATAACTAATTTAGTTAGTTATAAATTATGAGAGGATAATCAACTATTTAATAAAATAAACTTTTAATTAAAATAGCTAAAGGGTGTTAGGAATTAATTTAATTAATTCTAAGGGCATTGTAAAATTAAATTACTTAATTATAAAGGGTAGAAGTATGTAATAAGAATTAATTTAATTAATTCTAAAAATTGCTATGTATTTTTAGGGTGTCTACATTGTCCCCTCTTTAAAGTGTTATTATAAAGTAATTACATTTTAAAGACAATAGATGCATGTAGATTTAGCAAGTGGAAGGTAGTGAAGCGTTTGGATGCCCCATCGAGTAGAATGATAAGGGAATTCCCACTCAAGTAGGTGGGAAATACAAAAAAGTGGTGGAAAGCCTCTTGGTAGGAAGAAGACAAGGATGTTAAAGAAGGATATGAACAATTATGCTCATAGCATGATCCTCATTTGGAGAGTAAAATTTAAAGAAAAATTATTTTGTTGTTACACAATAGATTTTTCACCATGATTATGAAATAATCAATATGCTTAACATGTTATGTGCATAGAAATACACACACACACACACACATAACAAAGAAAAGATAAAACAAATGAAAACAAGCCCAATATACACTATAAAATTCTTCACCGTGGCTATAAAGAAGCTAAGATGAGAATGAAATATGTTTAATTAGTCCAAATTAGTAAGATCAATAATGAAACACAACTTTGAAAAGAATATAATTAGATATTCCCCTAATATATGCCACAATGATGATTAAAAATATGTAAATGCCCCCAAGCACTAAACTTATGAAATGCATAAGGATAGTATCATATTGAAGAGCAGAGTGATCTTAGATACCTCAATGACACTCTTGTTGGATTTGTATTGAATATTTATATGAGGTGTGAAAAGGATCATTTACCCTAAGCAATAAACTTATGAATTGTAGGGCCAATTAGGTGCCCACTAAAACATCACCTATTTCTATCCAAGATCCTATCATTACAAGGCCTTTTTTGTTCAAATGACGGAGTAAGTGAGAATCTAAATGGGGTATTTCTCTAGTGATTACCTTGGGGCCTTGGTTCATCCAATAAGCTAGAAGGTACCTCATGGCATGCTCAATTAACTCTTCTGGATGAGTACCTTCTAGAAATAGGAGGTGCACCCATCCAAATGAACCCTTGTCAGAAGCCTTTGGACGGGTGATTAGAAAAAGAATCTTTGAAGAAGAAAAAAGAATCCTTGAAAAAGAAAAAGAAATCCTTGAAAGAAAAGGACAAAGAGAAAGATGTAACACTATCAGATATGATGTGTAAACCGTGGCCCACAATATTTTTTTACTATCACCGATTCAATCAACCATTACGTTATGTCGGTATTGGTGATTTCTTTCTTTGCGGTCTTGTCAAGACCCAAGTCGCTGAGTATTTTTTTGATATTTGTCTCACTAATGGGCACCAAAGAATTTATTTTACAGCTCTACCCAGTATGCCTTTCTTTGAGAAAATAGTCAATTTAGGAAGTGAAAATTCTTTCACAAATCAGGATCATCTTGATAGATGGATAGTTATAAAAAAAAAAAAAATTCCTTAGGAAAAGAGCTTGAAGACAAAGTTAAAGATCTAACCAATGGATTTCCTGTTGAAAATGTGATGGACAAAAGGGTGATATTTTTGATAACCAATAGTGGAGAGTGCCTTCCAGAAATACATGATCCTTTACTGAGCGGGCCATTCTGTGGGGTGATGAATCAATTTAAATCACCAAGGATGTTACCTCCTTAAGATAGCCTGAATTTTTCAATTGATCTAATATACTCTACATTGGTATAATTGGCATTATATCTACAAGTAGGAAACATAAAATGGAAAAATAAAACTTTGAGTAAAGTTGGATAGAAACGTTGGCTGGGTAAACGTCTTGAAGTAAGAGGAGTAGTTATGAATGTTGTGTATCATCCTCACAAGGATGGTAAAGGAAGATCCCCAATTGGTAGGAAAAAACACCTAACCCTTTGGGGCTATAGTGCACTTGGAAGAAAGAATTGAAAGATAAATAGATATATTGATGTTTCAATCCTTCGTCGACATAAGTAGTTTCTAGTTGTAAATACATTTTTTCTTTCAAGAAAAAAAAGGTAAATCAAAAGAAAGGTAATTAATCATGACACATTCACTAAGAAAAAATACTTTTGTAGCTAATTATTTGTCGAGGGAAATAGAAAACCTAAATATGAAGAAAGAGAAGAAGATAATAGTGACATGGTCCTGAGCATCTGCTATTATACCCATAATGATTGGTCATACCATTGTTATGCATAATGGAAAAGAAAATTTACCCATATATATATATATATATATATATATATATATATATATATATATATATCAAATGATATGATAAACCACAAACTGGGGGAATTCTCACCTACTTTTATTTTTCAGGGGCATGTGAGAAGTGATAGAAAATTAAGAAACGATAAAAAAAAAAAGAAAAATGATCAAAAAGCGAGAAATGATCAAAAAATGAGAAATGATAAAAAAAGAGAGAGAAATGATAAAATATTAATTCATTGTGGAGGATTAATATGGCACAAATAAGATCTTTAGCTAGACATATGCGTATGTCTGCTAATAAAGCACGTAGAGTAATTAATCAAATTCGTGGTCATCCCTATATAGAAGCATGGATTATACTGATTTAGATACATTATGGAGCATGCTATCCAATCTTGAAAGTAATTCATTCTGCAGCCACAAATGCTAATCACAATATGGGTTTAAACAAACACAATCTATTTATCAGTGTAGCTGAAGTTAATGAAGGTACTCTTTTCAAAAGATTTTAACCTAGAGCTCGGGGACGTGGTTATCCAATACAGAAACCAAATTGTCATATAAAAATTGTATTGGATTACCAAAAAGAAAAATATGTATGGGAAGAAAAATAAATCCACTTGGTTTTAGACTTGGTTTTACTCAAAACCATCGTTCCCTTTGGTTTGAACAAAGAAATTATTCCGAAGATCTGCGAGAAGATGAGAAAATACATAATTGCATTGAAAATTATGTACGACATATCCAAGATGCCTCAAATTCAAATTATGGAGGAATTATACATATAGAGATTATGAAAAAGGCTGATTTGATTTAGGTGAACATATATATCGGATTTACCGGCTTGTTCATCCAAAAACAGAAATATAAATATAAAAAAGATAAAGAAATTGAACAATTAAGAGACAAAGTACAAAATATGCTTTTATAGAATATGTTAGGTTCTGTGAACTGAAAACTTCTCATCTCTATAGAAAAAGTGGAAAAACCTTATAGAGAACCTAATATTCTTGTGGAATATATTGCTCTACAACTAAAGGTGAGGGTTGAAATAAGAAAAATAATGAAAAACACTATTGAATTTGCTGAAGAGGCAGATGTAAAAGGTATTAAAATAAAAACAAAAGGACATCTCAATGGAATTGAGAGAGCCTGTAAAGAATCGGCCATACAAGGTAGATTTCCCTTACAAACCCTTTGAGCTAAAATTGATTATTGTTATTACGTGGTTCAAACCGTATATGGAGTATTGGGGATTAAAATTTGGATCTTTTTTAAAGATGAGCAATACCTTTCTATATTTTGACTGATTAGAAATCATCAATTTTGCAAGATAAAATAAAAACTAGATTGACCATCTTGGAGATGTGCTATGCTTAGTGTGTGACTTGTTGAGAGAATTTTTTTTCTTATTTTCTTAAAATGATGAAGAACTCAAAATATTAAAATAATAATGAATTGGTCTCTAGTATACTATGACTGATTCTTTGTTTCATATTATTAAGATCCAATAAGCTATCTAAGATAGTTTCATCAAATGAATGAAATAATTTCTTCCACAAAGAGACAAACAAATGAGATACATATCTTTCATGAAGCGAAAAGGTCTTTGGTAATGCAAGAAAATAAAAAAAGAGAGGAAGGAGAAAAAGAAAGAAGGAAATCTTCTTCCTTACAATCTATGTATGGTTAACTAAATTACCCCCAAAGAGTAGTGTGATAAAGCATAAGAATCATCCTAATCAATTTCATTTTCAATGAATTAGGTTTATGAAAAAAAGGAGCTTCGGGTCAATGGAAACTAAGTAAATTGATTCTGTAAGAAATAAAATAAAAGCTTCATTGCAGAGGGTAGACCTAAACAACCATTTGAAAGCTATGGGAACGATGGAACTTGTGACTACATAAGATCATATAGAAATCTTAATCATTCATTGGATAGGATGGCGAAATAAACCAAGAAAGAATTTATATCATTGGATTCTATAAATCGGCCCCATGAGACAAATATTGGAAGAGTGAATATTCACCTGTGAAGTTATTATTGGGCAGTATCGATGTAAATAAAAGATCTATTTGTCCCATCTATTTTTTATGCTATATAACACAACACATGATCTCAATATTGATTATCCAAGCCATATATTCTTCACAAGGAGCCAGATGAGAAGAAAATTTCATATCCGGTTCTGAAATAGAGATGGGATTCAAATAATCCATCGACTATAACCCCAAAATAATGAAATTTCATCACCAACATAAAGGAAGAATGAAGGGAGTAGCTTCCCGAGGTAATTGCATTTGTTTTGGTAGATTTTCTTTGTAGACATTGGAACCTACTTGGATCACATCTAGGCAGATAGAAGT
Organism: Taxus chinensis; assembly: GCA_019776745.2. Taxonomy (NCBI): domain Eukaryota; kingdom Viridiplantae; phylum Streptophyta; class Pinopsida; order Cupressales; family Taxaceae; genus Taxus; species Taxus chinensis. The sequence continues at coordinate 417,458,225 of CM034154.1, forward strand.
AGGACGACGAACAATTACTCGTTTTTCCCGTCGTGGCGTAAAAATATGGATACGTATATTTCCAAACAAACCTATTAGAAGAATACCTACAGAAATACGTATGGATTTGGGAAAAGTGAAGGGAACTCCCAAATATTGGGTATCTGTGGTCAGACTGGGTCGAATACTTTATGAAATAAATAGAGTATCAGAGACTATAGCTAGAATAGCTTTTAAAATCGTAGCATACAAAATGCCTATACATATTCAATTTATTATTAGTTTGCCAGACCAAAAAAAATAGATATTTATGGCTAAAAATTTTTAATGCCAAGGAAAAAAATCAAATCTTTTGGAGGAAAAATGATTCAGTCTCAAACTTATGTTAATGTAGCAGACAACAGTGGCGCCTGAAAATTAATGTGTATTCAAGTTCTAGGAGAAAATAATCAGGAATACGCTAATATTGGTGATATTATAATTGCTATAATTAAAGAAGCAACACCTAATATGCCCCTAGAAGAATCAGAAGTAGTTAGAGACGTAGTTATATGAACGTGTAAAGAACTTAAACGTGACGATGGAATCATAATACGATCTGATGACAATGCACCAGTTATCATTGATCAGAAAGGGAATCCAAAAGGAACTCGAGTTTTTGGTTCAGTTACTGAAGAATTAAGAGAATTGAATTTCACCAAAATAATTTCATTGTCTCCTGAAGTATTATAAATATGTTATAAATCATGTGTATCTAATTATACAAAAATAGAATTTAATTTGGAATCTTAGGCATATTTCTTAAATAAAATAAATATGCATTTTTATATTAAGGCCTAAAATTCCTAAGAATTAGTTTGTCACGGGTAACAATACTATTGCCAATTTAATCACTTCTATAAGAAACGCTGACATGGTAAAAAAAAAAAATAGTTCGAGTAGCAACTACTATTATTACTGAGAACATTGCAAGGATCCTTCTATGAGAAGGTTTTCTAGAGGATGTTAGGGAACATCGAGAAGGTAAAAAATCTCTTTTGGTTTTAACTTCAAAATCTAGAGAAAGGAAGGAAAAGAGATATATAACCGCTCCAAAACGTATTAGCAAACCTGGTTTGAGAATCTATTCCACTTTTAGGGAGATCCCAAAAGTTCTAGGTGGAATGGGAATCGTCATTCTTTCTACTTCCCAAGGAATTATAACTGATAGAGAAGCTCGACAAAAAAAAAAATAGGAGGTGAATTATTATGTATTTTATGGTAATTTGGAACGTATTCCAAAAAAACACATAAGAATATACATAAAAATACACTAAAGAAGAGTACTTTTTTATCTAAAGTTAAAAAAAATAAACTGTATGGCTATTAATTGAAGTCACAAAGATCATTAATGATCTACTAAATCTACTAATTGGGATCATTTATGTTATATCATTATTTATGCCATTTTATATCTTTATAGAATTATTCTATAAATTTGTATTTATTTCGAATTGTAGCAAACTAAATTAAACAAAATTTTCAAAATTCCTGTATTATTAATAACTATTACCAAAGTAATATAGTTGGTTAAGATCAATCCAAACCATTCAATTTCGCATAGAATTCAGAGTGCCAACTATTCAACAACTTATTAGAAATGTGAGACAACCAATAGAAAATAGAACAAAATCTCCTGCTCTTAGAGGATGCCCTTAGCGTAAACGAGTATGTTCTAGGGTGTATGTGCGGCTCATTTGGATCATAAGCTAAAACGGACCAGGATATTCCTCTACCAGGAAGAACTTTTCTGATCTGTAAAAGTAGAGATCTATCATCTACTCTTACTGAGGATGAAATTTATGGTTTCCATTGGTGCAAATCCAATCACCTTAATGTGGGATGAAAAGCAATTCCTCATTGGTAGTGAATGGTCATCAATCCATTGAGTGGGGAAATAATGCAAATTGAAAAAATCATAAAAATTATGCCTCTATTGCTGCGATAAAGGACACAAGGTAAGCTACCTTGCCAACTCTTATCTTATAATTACATGTCGTCACTATATAGAGAAATCTTATTCTTATAATAAGAATATTTCTTTTATAATAAGAGTATTTCTTACTTGATAATTCGGGGGGTAGAGCTAGAGATGGTAGACTATTCAAGTTACCAAATACTAATATCATGTCTTAGAAATTTAGGGCTCCGGCGTATAGAGAGGACCTTACTATTAAAGAAAGAACCATAGAAATGATGAAACCCATAATATTTTTTTCTTTTTTAGTACAAGGTCTGATCCCCTGTCTACCTAGAAGGTGCCTAACTTAATGCAATTATGGTTGAGAAGGTTGCAGTAGCAAAATCCATTGGAACTCGTATTTTATACATCAAAAAAATTAGTTTGTTTCTTAATAAAACAAACAAAAGAATGAATAAATAATCAAAAAATAGATTAGTACTTCATAGGAATCAACTTCAATGACCAGAGTGAAACATGGATATATGCTCAAAAACATCAAAAAAAAATTCTTGCATTTGTATCAGGCTCCCGGGGGCCCATTCAAAACTTTTTCGAATTGCTAACCAACATAAAATGAGAGCCTTAGTTTTCACTCACCAAGATAGAATCAAATGAAAAAGATATTTTCACCATTTGTGGATTACTCAAATACATATAGCATCCCATGCTAATGGAGTCTCCTATAACATATTTATACAATATTTATATAAAAGGAAGTTGCTTACAAATCATAAAACACTATCACAATTAGATGTATTAGATAGTAATTGCTTCTATACAATCTTGGAAAAAAATTATCATATCGTGAAATAGAATCTCCTGGAGAATTTCCTCTGGGAAATTTAATTAGAGACAATTAAATTTAATTCATATTCGATCCATTTGAATAATTCCTTTTTTTAATCCTTTTTAAAGAATTAAAATATACTCTATCTATTGATAGATATCTCAGCTTCAATTCTATTCAGGAGTATGAGTAAGTTCATTTCTTAGGCACCAATTACTTTTCATTATAGAGAAAAGGTATCAAAGATAGAATACGAGCTTGTTTAATATCCCTAATTATTAGGTGTTGTTGTTTCAACATTAATCGATTTACTCGGCGAGATAAAAAATTTCCTTATTCGCTAATAAATCGACTAATTAGGATAATATTCTTATAATTGATTTGTTCTCCAGGCCTAATTGGTGATAAATGTTTCCTAAAAGATCACTTATTCCTAAAAGACGGTTTATATTTAGATGTATTCCGAGAAGATGGCTTATATTTAGATGTATTCTGAGAAGATGGCTTATATTTAGATGTATTCCGAGAAGACGACTTATATTTATATGTATTCCAAAAAGATAGCTTATATTTAGATGTATTCCGAGAAGATGGCATATATGTAGTATTAGGATTAGATGGCCGATAATAAGGCTTATATTTATAAGTCTTAGACAGTGTATCTATAGATGTATTGGGATTCGACGACATATCTGTTGTATTAGTATTAGATGACGGTCGTGTTAGGCTCAGATGATGTATCTGTTGTTCTAAGCTTAGATGTATCCTGAGAAGAGGGTTTAATTGTATTCATAATTATAATTGAATTTATTTCATGAACCTTTTAAAATTACATGGTGTATATGTAGTATCATTAGACGGGTGTAATGCCAATTATACCAATTATGCTAATATATGTGATAATTCAAGGTCTTCCTAAAGTTGAACAATTGTCAGAAGACCGTTTGACTACTTCAATATCGAAAAATTACAAAAAAAGTTTTCAAAAATTGAACAAGAACCTGGCAAGATCTCTTGGAAACTTTTGGGGTCATTCATCAATGTTAGGATAACTATGGAGCATAGTCAGATTCAGTTGGTCAATAAAATTCAAAGGGTTTATCGATCTTAGGGAGTACAAATTTCTGATAAACATATAGAAATTATTGTACGCCAAATGACATAAAACGTTTTAATTGTAGATGTGGACAATTCAAAAAATGGAAATTTGGAAAATGGATTGGGTAATGTTTTTTTACCTAGGGAACTAGTTGGATTATCACAAGTGCAAAGAATGGATCGTGCTCTAGAAAAGGAAATCAATTATCGAACAATTTTATTGGGAATAACAAAGGCATCTCTGATTACTAAAATTTTTATGTCAGAAGCGAGTTCTTAGGAAACTACTCAGGTCCTAGCTAAATTTTCTCTTCGAGGTCATATTGATTGGTTGAAAGGCTTGAAGGAAAATTTTATTCTGGGGGAGATGATACCTGTCGGTACTAGATTCAACCGTTTGGGAAAACGGAACAAAATGGATCTGGGAACTGAGAATAAAAATCTATTTAGAAACAAAGTGAAAGAGATTTTATCTCATCATCAATATAAATAAGTCTCTGTTTTTTCTGTTAAGCAAAAAAAAAGTTATTAAAAAATTAGTAAAAAAGAAAAAATTGAAACAACTAGTAAAAAAGAGGTAAATAATTTTTTTTCTTAGAAATAGAGGAATTTATTATTATATTCATTTTTATTGTTAGATTCATTTTCAGTTTTAGAATAAAGATAGAAAATGAAATGGATATTTTCTATCCCGTACGATATAGGGCAAGAAATATTTGAAATTTAATCCATTCCATCGAAATGTAGATATTACAGTTAATAGTAAACAGAAAGAATAAAAACAAAATGATGAAAAGAAAAAATTGGAACTTCAATTTGAAGGAAATGATAGGAGTAGGAGTTCATTTGGGTCATCAGACTAGAAAATGTAATCCTAAAATGGCACCTTACATTTTTTAAGATCGTAAAGATATGCATATTATAAATTTGACTAAAACTGCTCATTTTTTATCAAAAGCATGTGACTTTGTTTTTTATGGAGCAAGGAGAGGAAATTTTTTTATGATAGTTGACACAAAAAATCCAGGATTTGATGCTACTAAATTAGCTACTTTAGCATCTCGATGTCATTATGTCAATAAAAAATGGCTAGGGGGCATGTTAACTACTTGGTTCACTACAGAAACAAGACTTGAAAAATTAAAAAAAAATGATGAAAAAAAAAATACAAGAGGATTCAATCGATTTATAAAGAAAGAAACAGCACTATTAAAGAGAGAATTGAACAAATTATAGGAATATCTAGGTGGGATTAAATACATGACAAAATTGCTCGATATTGTAATAATTCTCGATCAAAAAGGAGAAGCGACCGCCATTCGGGAATGTATAACTTTGGGCATTCCAACAATTTTCTTAGTTGATATAGATTGTGAACTAGATCTCATGGATATCCCAATTCTAACCAATGATGATGGCAGAGGACCAATCCGATTGATCCTAAAAAATTAACTTCAGCAATTCGTGTGGGTAGAGAGGCTATATAAAAGGTTAATTTTTAATTAAAAACGGTAAGCTAGATACTGAGTTGGCTACTATTCCAAAATATTAGAGAATAGATTAGAATAATCTGTTCTTATTAAAATCAATAAATTTCCTTAATCAAATAACCATTCCATTATTCTATTTCATAGCCTGACTGATGATAGTGAAATAATTTAGGAATCGGTCATTGAACCAAAATCATTTCTTTTTGAAATTAATCTTTGTAAAGAGAACTATGGATATTATACAATTTTCTATTAATACGCTAAATCATTTTGACGAGATATCCATTGTGGAGGTAGGTCAACATTTTTATTGGCAAATAGGGGGGTTTCAAGTTCATGCACAGGTACTTATAACTTCCTATATTGTAATTGTTATCTTATTAAGTTTAGCTACTATAGTTGTTCGAGATCCACAAATCATTCCGACCGAAGCTCAAAATTTTGTTGAATATGTTCTCAAATTTATTCGGGACTTGGCTAGAACTCAAATTGGTGAAGAAGAATATGGTCCCTGGGTTTCCTTTATATGAACTATGTTCCTATTTATCTTTGTTTCTAACTGGTCGGGTGCTCTTCTCCCTTGGGGAATTCTTAAATTGCCTCATGGGGAGTTATTCACACCTACAAATGATATTAATACTACAGTGGCTCTAGCTTTGCTCATATCAGTAGCCTATTTTTATGTAGGTCTTACAAAGAAGGGTTTAGGCTATTTTGGGAGATATATTCAACCAACCCCAATACTTTTACCAATTAATATATTAGAATATTTTACTAAACCTGTATCACTTAGTTTTCGACTTTTTGGGAATATATTAGTTGACGAATTGGTAGTTACCATTCCTGTTTCTTTGGTACCTTTAGTGGTTCCTACACCTGTAATGTTTCTAGGATTATTTACAAGTGGTATTCAAGCTTTAATCTTTGCAACTCTGGTTGCAGCTTATATAGGTGAATCCATGGAGAATCATCATTAATTCTAATTAGATTGGAATTAATCTTTTCTAATCTTCGAACTTATAAATTATTTTATATTTTATATAATAATGGGATGTAGAATGTTCTTTCCATTTTATTATTATATACCCAAGGATTTAAATCCCTTAATGTATAAGGTATTAATATAAAGATTTAGGATCAGTAAACTACTAGCAGATTAATAGAAAATTACTAGATAGAATAAATAATATTTGTAGATTCATATCTATAAATAAAATGGAACAAATTCATGAAGCTTGTTGATATGTAATCCGATATGGAACAATAAATTGACCCCGAAGGGATACATATATCTTATGTATATAGTTTTTAGTATATGATACTATGTATATGCATATATTATCTAAATATGTTAATATATCTATAGATTTTTTCTATAAAAATAATTTCTTACGCAGGATTTTTTATTCCATAAATAAAAAAAGAACAAATAAGGGTATTTTACTATTTTTTAATATCATTATTGAAATTCTTCTCTAGTTGAACTTGAATAAACAATCAAATCAATAGATCTATCATATTATCCACCATTTATAAACCTTAGTAAGAGGAGATTACTATGAATCCCTTGATTTTTGCTACTTCTGTTATTGCAATTGGATTATCCGTAGGCCTCACTTCTATTGGACCTGGCATTGGTCAAGGCACTGCTCTGGGACAAGCTATTGAAGGTATTGCGAGACAACCAGAAGCGAAGGATAAAATACAGGGTACCTTACTGTTAAGTTTAGCTTTTATGGAAGCTTTAACTATTTATGGATTAGTTGTAGCATTAGCAATTTTATTTGCTAATCCATTCATTTGATCTTGTAAAAAAATATCTGTACCTTTCGGGATTCTAAGTACCCTCCTCTAGTCATTTTCTAGTTTAGCCAATAGGGGAGGGTTGGTTCAAATAATGTTTTATAATTGTATCCTTATTCATAGTTATATGGGACCTGGGACTAACTAAGTACTTAAAATTTCCTTATCCAAAACTAGAATAATAGATTCGAGTCATAGAAAAAAACTTTGTAAAAGTTAAACATCGTTATCTATAAGGGGAGAGCGTATGAAAAATGTAACTAATTCTTTCAATTCCCTAGTTTATTGGCCCTCCATTGGGGGTTTTGGGTTAAATACAAATATTTTAGAAACAAATATAATAAATCTAAGTGTGGTACTTGGTGTACTGATCTATTTTGGAAAGGGAGTGTGTGCGAGTTGTATATTTGAATAATATAGTTGGGTCCAACCAACTGCACTTTATAGATAGAAAAGTGCATGATCTCAACGAATTACTTCTAAACGATAAATCATGGAAGAACTATAGCATTTCGTAATTGGTTGGAAAATAAATCAACCAATAAGGGATAATCTTTAGGATGGTTAAAGCTAAACTGCTTGAATTCCAAGCACAACAGGGTATTCTTTCCATCGCTGTGTCAATATGAGATGGGTTCAAAGACACAGTTGGAGATTGATCCGATATATAACATTCATATCAATGGAATGATTCGATCTATCTATTGAAAAATATTTCTAATCTCCCATCCAATTTTTTTGGTTTCAGTGTGGAACTGACAACCTACATAGAAGGGAATTTATTCAAGAAAAGATAAAGAGGAAATTTGAATGAAAAGGAAAAAAAAAGAAAAGAACAACAACTTTTTTGATAATAAAAATCCCTTTCGGAAAAAGAGCCCTTCGAATATTTCGGTCTTTGATAGATTGATCTTATTATTAGATATTAGATAATATGAACAGAAAGGGAAATCTTGGTGGAAACAATAAAAGGGGATTGTTCCCAAAAAAGTCGAGCAGGAGAGCCGAATGAATCGAAAGGTTCGTGTTCGGTTTGGGAAGAGATTATCTATTCATAAGTTGAATAAATTTCTAATCTACTTTCATTAAATAATCTATTAGATAACCATAAACAGAAAATGCTGAGTACTATTCAGAATTTCGAAGAACTATGTAAAGGAGCTGATAATCAGCTCCAGCAACCCTGGGCTCACTTACGAGAAGTAAAAATGAGAGCGCGTGAAATTTGGGTAAATGGGTACTCTCAAATAGAGCAAGAAAAAGAGGATCTCATCAATGTTTCTTCTGCTAATTTGGAACAATTAGAGAGTTTCAAGAATGAGATTGTTCACTTTGAACAACAAAGATCAATTGAACAAGTCTGAAAACAAATTTCTATCCAAGCTATACAAAGAGCTCTAGGAACTCTAAATAGTTGTTTGAATAGTGAGTTACATTTACGTACGATCGATCATAATATCAGCCTACTTAGAGCCATGAAAAACATAACTGATTAGCTTTAATATATACTGAATCATTTTCTTTTTGAAAAAAGAAAATACAAATATATATAATATAGGTCTTATTTTTCAAAAGAAAATTATTTAGTATTAATGGTAACTATTTGACCCAATGAAATTAGTAGTATGATACGTAAATAGATTGAACAATATAATAACGAGGTCAAAGTTGTTAATATTGGCACTGTACTTCAAGTAGGAGATGTAATTACTCGTATTCATGGTCTTGATAAAGTAATAACAGGGGAATTAGTAGAATTTTTAGATAGTACAGTAGGAATTGCGCTAAATATAGAATCAAATAATGTTGGAGTTGTATTAATGGGTGATGGCTTAGTGATCCAAGAGGGAAATTCCGTGAGAGCAACAGGAAAAATTTCTCAGATACCAGTAAGTGATTCTTATTTGGGTCATGTTGTAAATGCTCTAGCTTGACCTATTGATGGTAAGGGTAAAATTCCAACTTCCGAATTTCAATTGATCGAATCTCCCACTCTAGGTATTATTTCAAGACATTTTGTCTATGAACCTCTTCAAACGGGTCTTATTGTTATTGACTCGATGATCCCTATAAGACGTGGTCAATGAGAATTAATTATTGGGGACAGACAGACTGGTAAGACGACAATAGCTACAGATACAATTATCAATAAAAAAGATCATAATGTAATATGTGTTTATGTCACTATTGGTCAAAAATCCTCTTCTGTAGCTCAGGTGTTAATACTTTTCAAAAAAGTGGTGCAATGGATTATACCATTGTGGTATCAGAAACTACGGATTCTCCTGCTACATTACAATATCTTGCTCCTTATACAGGATCAACTTTAGTCAAATATTTCATGTATAAAGAACAACATAAATCAATAATTTATGATGATCTCTCCAAACAAGCACAAGCTTATCGACAAATGTCTCTTCTATTAATAAGACCACTGGGCTGGGAAGCTTATCCAGGAGAGATTTTCTATTTGCATTTCGTCTATTGGAAAGAGTAGCTAAATTAAATTCTCAGCTAGGTGGGGGTAGCTTAACTACTTTACCAATTGTTGAGACTCAAGTTGGAGATGTTTCAGCTTATATTCCCACTAACGTAATGTCCATTACCGACGGACAAATTTTCTTATCAGCTGATCTATTCAATGCAGGAATTCAACCTACCATTAATGTGGGTCTTTCTATATCTAGAGTAGGATCCACGGCTCAGATGAAAGCTATGAAACAAGTAGCTAGAAAATTAAAACTAGAGTTAGCTCAACTTACAGAGTTATAATCCTTTGCACAATTGACTTTTGACCTTGATAAAGGCACTCAAGATCAATTGGCAAGAGGTCAACGATTACGCAAGTTGCTCAAACAACCTTAATCAGATCGTTTGACAGTGGAAGAAAAAATAGCTATGATTTATACTAGAACAAATGGATATCTAGATGTATTAGAAATTGTAAAATTGAAAAAAAATATCCTTAATTTGCGCAAATATTTATTAAAATATAAACCCCAGTTTGGAGAACTTATACATTCTACTAGGACATTCACGGAACAAGCAGAAACTCTTTTAAAAGAAGCTATTCAAGAAAATACCAAACGTTTTCTACTTCGAGAACAAAAATAAAACTTTATTTATTTTTGAAAAATCATTTGGAACAGGGTAGAAGATCCTATCCTAATTAATAAAAATAATAATTTTGCTACATTTCAATATTAAATCTTAAACAATTCAATTAATATTATTATGATTACATCCAATAGGATTTGAACCTATACCTAAGGTTTAGAAGACCTCTGTCCTATCCATTAGACGATGGACACTATCTTTTTTTTATTAATTTATTGAAATACTTTTTCGCTTTATCGAAAAACAAATTCGAATTTTTATCCATCCATAGTTATGTTTGGGAAAGAAAGAGAAAGAGTAGTAGGGCATCAAAAATTAATTTTGAATGAAATGCTACCTATGACAAAATGCTTTGAATAAGCAATATGAGTAGGTAGAGGGAATCGAACCCGCATCGTTAGCTTGGAAGGCTAGGGGTTATAGTCGGTGTTGATTAATGCCTTTAATTCAGAAACAAACATGAAAATTTCATTTGGATCCTCCATAGTAGAGAGAAAGGGGGGGGTCAAGTCAAAAAAAATTATTATTCTTTTTTATTTTTTTGTCATCTTTTATCTTCCTAATCTGATCTATCCAGTTTCAATCTACAACATTTCATCCAGATTATAGCCTTGAACAACTGGTATTATTAAAATAATACAATAAATAGAGGGCTCTACCTAAATCAATAGATAGAGGGCTCTATCTAAATAATGAATTAAAAATTTCTTGGAGAGGAAATAAAGAAATGATATCAGAGGGTCAAATTTTGATAGCCCTTTTTGCTACTTTTATAACAAGCATTTTAGCTTTCAGATTAGGTAAAGCACTGTATTAATAATTTATTCAATTATTTATGATAAAGGGAAGAGCATAGCCTAGCCAGATACTGTCCAGGCTAGAGAAAGTGAAGAGTCATTTAGAATGGAATGAACGATACAATTGTATTTTCGTGGTCTTTAGCTTCAAAATTTTAGCTCTATTCATTCTATATCTCCCATCTCGAAGAGATGACTGACCGAACTAAAGCGGTGGATTGCTAATCCATTGTACAGACTATCTGTACCAAGGGTTTGAATCCCTCTCTCTCCGTTCAGTCACTTTAAATGAATCCTAAAAACCTATTTTTAACCTATAGACCTTTTTTTATTATTTACACCCAGGATTTCATCCTGGATCGTTCGATAGAAATCCGAAGATAAATAGAGAAACAAAAAATATAACTACTATGTAAATAAATAGCTTAAGAGTAAGCATTATCTAATCTCCAAGATTCTTATTAGAGTTACAAAGGAATAGATCATCAATCTTTGCATCATATATCGATACTTCAATACCAAGCAATAGTACCATTTTAAATATAAAATGGTACGATTTTGGTCTCCACATTTTGTGTGGAGATCAAATTTAAAAATATGAATTTATTAAATATTTTTATTTTACTCTTTACTTGGGATTGAAGAGTTGAAATAGGGACTCAACTCCTACTTCAACTATCCTAAACAAGTTTAGGATCTTCATAATCAATAAATTGATTCCCTACTCTCCTTTTTTTCAATTAAATCTAACGGATATCTCCTCTATGTCATTTGCATCAATATCTAATAGCCTCAACTCTTCCTATGATGGGGTTTCAGAACTGACTAAGACGAATTAAAAAGGATTGAGCCTGAAAGGTAGGTATTTTGATATGTTGGCAACCAAAATAGAATTGCTACTTCACAAAATAAGTAGCAGAACAAGGAAAAATAATTCTACAAAATGAAAATTTGGTTAATGACATCGATCCAAGATCCATAAATATATGGAAATGGAATAAAAGTATGGAACCAATATTTAAATGGTTTTGCATCAAGTTAATTGTTTCTTTTTTATAAAAAGAAATCGATACTTCTTGCTAAGATTATTGAAAACTTACAGCAGCTTGCCAAGCAAAGGCTAAGAGAAAAAAGAACAAAGGTCTAATTGGCATTATATCTACAATTGGATCAGAAATAGCATAAGCCTCAGGAAATTTGGCTAAAAAGGGATTATTTAAATGAAAAGCAGCATTGTCTAGACAAATATTGAGGTTGAGTATAAATGACATTTTGATTCTCCGATCAATAAAAATGATGTAAAAGCTCAAAATTATTTGGTAAGATTATACTTTGAGTTTTTAGGTTGGAAGGGATTATTTCTTCATAAGTAATTTTAACCATTCTGATAGAGAATGACCAATTAATAGATATTCTTGTTTCTTTTTCCGTTCCCCAACGGAATTACTTCAAATAAAGCTATTAATAAATATAAAATCAATATTCCATATAAGAATCTAATTAGAATAATACAATTCATATTAGAATGGAACCTTGTTTGAATATATAAACAAGATATAGAATCTTATATGCACCATCATATAAGAATGGGGTGTGGCCAAATGATAAGGCAATAAGTTTTGGTCCTGTTATTGTGAAGGTTCGAATCCTTTCATCCCAGCTGGGACAAATAGTAATGTTTAAATTAAATAAGAATGGTAAATCCAATTTAATTGAATTTATACTTTCTTCTTATTTCTCATCATTTCATAGACTATACTTATGGAAGGGAAATTTAATAAGGCATAAATATGGAAAAGTATATTTTTTTGGTGTAGGATAGGAACACAAATCAAATTTTAAAAATGAAATTAGCCTATTAGCCTATTGAAATCATATTGAAACTCTACGAGTAGCTAGTTCCTTCAAAAATGTGCATTGCATTATGCATCCTCCTCTAGGAGATGATTATTTTAATGTAATGTGTTCTATGTTAGAACGCAAAAGAAATTTTACTGCTGCAAGTGCTAGCATAGTAGACCGTCATTTATTAGCACGTGGATCTCAAGAAATATTTGTGGATAATATTCTCTGGAAAGATAAGGAGGAACATCCCGATCTTATTATATTGACACCTAAATGTACCTCTAGTATTTTGCAAGAGGATTTACAAAACTTTGTGTATAGAGCATCCATAATTTCTGATTCCAACGTCATTTTTACGGATGTGGATCATTATCAAGTGAATGAAATTCAGGCAGTGGATAGAAATTTGGAACATGTAGTTTGATACTATTTAGATAGATTAGATAGATGCTATAGACAAGACAAATTGGATCAATTCCTGACAATTTCACCTTCTATCAATATAATTGGAATTTTTACATTGGGTTTTCATCCACAATGATTTAAATTGATTCATCACCCCATGGAATGGCCCGCTTAGTAAAGGATCATGTATTTCTGGAAGGTAATCTCCATTGGCATGCTCAATTAGCTCTTAACCTAGCTATGTTAGGTTCTGTAACTATTGGCATAGCTCACCACATGTATTCTATGCCCCCCTATCCGTATATAGCTATTGACTATGGTACCCAACTCTCTCTATTCATGCACCACGTGTATTGGTGGATTTCTCATAGTTGGCGCTGCTGCACATGCAGCTATTTTTATGGTAAGAGACTATCACCTGACTACTCAATACAACAATCTTTTGGATCATGTTTTGAGACATTGTGATACAATTGTATCACATCTCAATTGGGCATGTATATTCTTAGGCTTCCATAGCTTTTATCTGTATATTAATAATGATACTATGAGTGCTTTAGAACGTCCTCAATATATGTTTTTAGATACTGCTATATAATTACAACCTATCTTTGCTCAATTGATACAAAATACTCATGCCTCGGCTCCTAGTTTGATAGCTCTTGATGCAACAACAAGCACTTGGTTATAATTATCATTATATCATGGTTATAATTGGGTTATTTCTCTCTCTCTTGAAATATCCCAAAATCAAAATCCCAAGAGAGATAATAAGCAATAATCTCTGGCCAGGATTGATACTTATATTTAAGTGAAGCCTGAAATCGCAATAAAGTTGGCTTATTAGCTATGGACCTAGTAATACAAACATTTGGATAGGTTATTCTAGGATTCCCCCCCCCCCCTAGAATTGGACATGAAAGTTTCCTCTCATCCGGCTCAAGTAACTATATAACTATAACAAAACGGAAAATAATTTTGTATTATTATGCATAATTATTATTATGCATTATAATGTTTTTTGTTCTTAAATAAAATAGTTACTCTTTGCTCAAGTTACAAGTTCATTCAAATATTCGTTTACGATTCGTATTACAACATAAATATGGAATTATTGAGCAGTCTCATCCCTTTTGAATGATACATTTCTTTTTGAAAGACCTTCAATTCATTTGAAACTCATAAGGGATTTACTTGTTTGTATCTCGTTCTATTTGATCCTATAGGTTTCTACTTTACTTCAATGGTTACAATACTTTTTGAAGCATATGTGTGATGAATAGACTCCTATAACCATATATTATTTTTGGTCTCAAAGAAATAAAGGATAATCTAAAACAAAATGAACCATTCTTATAAGAAAAGAAGTGTTTTTACGAAGTCCAATTAGAAATTTAATATACAAGATATTAACCCTAGATTCATGCCTCTTTATCAACATCTCTGAGCTTCATGTTACTCTTCTTGAGGGATGTGTTAGAGCTAAGGGCATCCCAATTAGATTTAATAGGATGACATTTTTAATGGATATGTATTAATAGCAGCTTGTGATCAAGTCACACATCGCAGTATACTAGGTCTTCTAATTCATTATGGGTTTTATCTAATAGATCCACGATATAACTAGGACGCTGTTTGAAATACCAAATATGAACAACGAGGCATGCCAATTTAATGTATCCCATTCGATATCTTCGAATTTGATAATCCACAACAAGTTCAACTCCACATTGGGCACAAAATTTGGATTTTTGGTCTTCCTTTTCATTATCGATCACTCGAGACTTTCCACAGGCACAAACTCCCCTTTTCTTAGGCCCAAAGATTTTTTCACAAAATAACCCATCTCTTTCGGGTTCATAAGTTTTATAATCTAAAGTATAGTCTGTAGTCACTTCTCTAACTCTTTCTCCATTAGGTAAAATTCTTTCAGACCAAGAAAGAATCTGCTCAGGAGAAACTAATCGAATTCGAAGTAGTTGATGTTTATCTTGTTCACTCATAAAAAAAAATTGATTGATTTTGATAAAACTTCCTTCCTATCTATCTGAAAATCTTTCTCAGATAGAATAGTATGATTCAATTCTAGAGCTAAATATCATATTTCTCGACTAAGCAATCGGAAAGATTCTGTAGGAGAGCTATATTTAGGCATTGGCTCTCCAGTGAGAATGACACCAAATACTTTTTCACGAGCATCAATATGGTCAGATTTCAAACTAAGAATCTCGTGTAAAATATAAGCAACACCAAAACCTTCTAGAGCCAAAAATTCCATTTCTCCTACTCATTACCCTCCTCATTTGGATTTTCCTTTCAGAGGTTATTGTGTAACCATTGTATAAGGTCCACTGGAACATGCATGAATTTTTTCATCAACTTGATGACACAATTTCGATATATAAGCTATTCCTATTGTAACAGGTTGTTCAAAAATTTCTCCTATTCTTCCATCAATTAATCTATGTTTTCCAGGATGATCAGGTTCAAATACCCGTGGATTAGTTGTTTTCTCGCTAGGTTTATAAATCTCAGAAAATACTAGTTTTCTAGAAGATTCTCGCTCGTATCTGTCGTCAAAAGGTGTTATTCTATAATGTTTGTTCATTAGTTCTCCTACTAAACCGAGCAAACATTCAAAGATTTTTCCTACATTCATTCATAAAGGTACCCCTAATGGATTTAATACCATATCCACTACTGTTCCATTTTCTAAATAAGGCATATCTTGTATGGGCAAAACTCTTGAAATAATACCTTTATTACCATGCCTTCCAGCTACTTTATCACCCACTTGTATTTTACGTTTTTGTGAAATATATACATGGAATTTTTCCACAATATCGCCAGAATAATATTCTTCCTCTATACATCTCACATCGATAACTCGGCCTCTCACACCTTTAGGGACTCTAAAACAATTTTCTTTTCCAGTAGGTGGTGCCTTAATATCAAATAAAGCTTGTAATAATCTTCCTTCTGGAGTATTTAATAGTGAGTCTTCTTCTGCTTCAAGTGTTAATTTTCCCACTAAAACATCACCTGTTTCTATCCAAGATCCTATCATTACAAGGTCGTTTTCATCCAAATGACGGAGTAAGTGAGCATCTAAATGGGGTATTTCTCTAGTGATTACCTCGGGGCCTTGGTTTGTCGAATAAGCTAGAAGGTACCTCATGGCATGCTCAATTAGCTCTTTTGGATGAGTACCTTCTATAAATAGCATCACATGTATTATATCAACTGAAAACTTCAGGTTTTCCAAAGCAGGTAACATCCACGGTGATTTAAATTGATTCATCACCCCACGGAATGTCCCGCTCAGTAAAGGATCATAAATCATACAAATGACATTTAGGATTTAGATACAAAATTATACATGACACTGATCCTCATAAATAGATTCAAATATAGAATATAAATAGAGTAAGAACATGTATAAAATTTTTCACCAAGGATAAAACAATCATACACTATGATGAAGGATGGATGTTTCCATCATGTGGTAGATGTATTAAAAAAATTAGAATTATTATATTTACATAGATAATTACAGGTTTATGGTATAACTGAGACAAATGACATAGTCTAGAGAATATTTCCCTAAATTACACTACATAATACAAGGGGTGTGAGTACTTCCTTCCTTCTTCATTAAATCATCCATGTATAGTTTCAAATATTGGGTAGGGGGCATGGGCCTTCTTCTCTTTTTACATTATTTAGTATTTCCATTTATCACATTCATCAATTACAACACATAGTGGGGGATGAGACACACTTCATTCCCTTTCAAATTTATGTTATTTTATATTCCATCCTAGATCTATTTACAGTAAGTTGGTCCATGGGGTGGGAATATATTAGAAGACTTATATACTTTATAGGTTATTCTTCCTTCTTTACTCTTTTTGTGTAAAGATGTCAGTGTGGATAAATACTTTAGAGGTTTTTCCTTTATTTAGGGGTTCCTTATGATGCATTTACTATGACACCTCTCATCTTGGTGTTGGGTGATGCATTCTCAACACCAATTTGGCTTTGGATTTTCATTCAACAACATTGGAGACTCATCACCGCCAATCCTTTAACATCTAAACATAACTTAGAATATCTAAGTGCAACAAGAATAAGAGATCCTCCTTTCAAAATTGAATAGGTGTTTTCCTTCCATGATTTGTCTCTTTGCTTTATTACCATATAAAATAAAATTTTCAAAGTTACATACGCTATTCACATTTGAGATATAGTTCAATTTATTATATAGACATTGTGAGTAATAAAAATCTCAGCAGAATTTGAATGATAAAAAAAAATGAATAGTATACCTCTCTTTTAGTTTTTCCTTGCAAACCTTAAATAATATTGTTAAGAACTTGGACTTGTATAATATTTTATTTCAAAGGATTTTGGAAGCTCTTGAATTGTTCCCTGAATGTGGAATTGCAAATGTTAGGAGAACATAAACACGAGGATGTGGATGAAAATTTTAGCAGAAGTTGGTTGCAAATTACACAAAGCTTCCAAGGATCATTTATAAAGGAATGACATGCTTTTTATAGCTAAGGGTGAGGTCATAAGAATTGGATCATAGTTTGAATGAGCTCCAAGATCATAATTATAATTTCCTAAAATAGTAGTAGGATTTGGTCTATGTAGTTGTAGCTTTTTAGGGGCAATGATTATTTTGATTGTATGCAGGAATATAGTTGTGCATGCAGTTTTGTTGCCCCCACTATTATAGGGTTCTAGAAGTAGGGTGGAGTGGAATGTGAGTAGATAAATATTATTATTTAAATAACCAATTTAGTTAGTTATAAATTATGAGAGGATAATCAACTATTTAATAAAATAAACTTTTAATTAAAATAGCTAAAGGGTGTTAGGAATTAATTTAGTTACTTCCAAGGGCATTGTAAAATTAAATTACTTAATTATAAAGGGTAGGAGTATGTAATTAGAATTAATTTAATTAATTCTAATGGGATGTAAATAAGCTATAAATTGGTATGTATTTTTAGGGTGTCTACATTTGCGCCTCTTTAAAGTGTTATTACAAAGTAATTACATTTTAAAGACAATAGATGCATGCATATTTAGCGAGTGGAAGGTAGTGAAGTGTTTGGATGCCCCATCGAGTAGAATGATAAGGGAATGCCCACTCAAGTAGGTGGGAAATGCAAAAAAATGGTGGAAAGCCTCAAGGTAGGAAGAAGACAAGGCTGCTGAAGAAGGATATGAACAATTATGCTCATAGCATGATCCTCATTTGGAGAGTAAAATTTAAAGAAAAATTATTTTGTTGTTACACAATAGATTTTTCACCATGATTATGAAATAATCAATATGTTTAACATGTTATGTGCATAGAAATACACACACACATAACAAAGAAAAGATAGAAAATGAAAACAAGCCCAATATACACTGTAAAATTCTTCACCATGGCTATAAAGAAGCTAAGATGAGAATGAAATATGTTTAATTAGTCCAAATTAGTAAGATCAATAATGAAACACAACTTTGAAAAGAATATAATTAGATATTCCCCTAATATATGCCACAATGATGATTAAAAATATGTAAATTACCCCAAGCACTAAACTTATGAAATGCATAAGGATAGGATCATACTAAAGAGAAGAGTGATCCTAGATACCTCAATGACACTCTTGTTGGATTTGTATTGAATATTTATATGAGGTGTGAAAAGGATCATTTCCGCTAAGCAATAAACTTATGAATTGTAGGAGAGGAAATGAGATCTGAAATTTCCCAAAGCAAGGTTATATCTAGAAGGAAACAATATATAATGATAGCCGAAAAATTCAAACAATCCCTTAAGTAGTAGATAAAAAATTTATTTTATCAAAATTATGTTGAGTGATTTTTTTTTAATTAAATTGTAATTTTATAGATTTTTTGTTGGAATTGTTGATTTGTTTTTTATTTTGATAATTTATATAATTATTGATTTTATTTTGAAATAGATTATTTTTTGAAAAATTTTATGCAAAGGAGGCGAGCGATGTGTCTGGTACACCTTATTTTCCCCAGTGAATCATTTGTGTACCCCAGTCAGATGAAAATAATGGAGGGAAAATGCCTCCATGAGTGTGATCATCGTGATAGTGTTGGCAAGTTGTGTTGTCATATATGTCAATAGGTTTTATTGATGTCAAAAGGAGAATGGATCATGAAGGTTGATTGGTAGTGGTAGTCATTGATGACATGTTATGTTGATTTTCTTAATGAGGTGGCATGGTGTTTTGAGTTGTCTTGAGTAGGTATAGAGAATTGTAGTGACTTATAGAGGTGTTATAGTGTTTTGGTGATGTCATGAAGCATGTTGAAGGCTCTTGTAGGTGGGAAAGAGTGGAAATGTCATGAGTTGTTCAACATTGATGGTGAAAGCATGTTCAAGGTGTTTGGCTAGGAGGCCTAGTCAGCAGGATGAGGTATGTCATGATGGTTCACGTGTATGTAGTACCTAGTTATGTATGGTAAGGGCATGTGAAGAATGAGGATGAAGTGTAGATAATCTCACAAGTTTATTAGAGTGAAAATATAAGGTTTTGACATGTTTTGTAGGTATGCACTAAACTTATTCATAAGCCCTAGGTGGCCAAATGAGGTGAGAATATATGTTTCTGAGCTAAGTATACAAAGGTGAGAATTTTAAAAGGTGTAGTAGGTTGTTCCAATGTTGTGGTCCAATTTTTCAAGTGTTTTTTTAAGGGATGAGCAATATATTATGTTTTTGTCTCTTTTGATTTCTAAAAAGTGAGAAACAGATCTCGAGATGGTTTGTTTGATGCTCATTGGCATGTGTGAAGTTTGCATGGTGGCCCAATATCTTCATGGTAGTTAGGGAATGGTCCTAGCTCAATGTTTTAGTAATTAATTTTTGGTTTAAGGGGAAAAGTTTTATGAACAATTGTTAAGAAGGTAAGGTGATCTAAAAGCCTCCTTAAACCCTATTTGAGTCGAGATGGAGAATATTTTGTTCTAAGTGACCCAGAATGGATTGTTTGAACTTATTTAGTTATTTTAGTTTGTAGAGGACTTCTTCATATTTCTCCAGGTGAAATTTAATTGTCTTAAAAGTGTGTGTGCCCCACAGTAATTTACAAGTTTATGAAGAAGTATTATTTGCTCCCAAGTTTTACATTAGAATTATTGAATTAATTGGTTTTGTAGGAATTATGAAAGCTATTATACATGTTTAGAGTGGTTTTAGAATAAGTTTTTTCCCTTAGGATTTTTGTAGAATTCCACTTTTCATGATTGATTTCGGGGCAGTTTTGGACATTGTTTGTTGTCCTTATTGCATAGGTGTTTTTAGGGCCCTAAGCCCTAATTTATGTGTATTATGAATTTGGTTATGACCCTGAGGTCATGATATTTCCATCCATGTGTCATACTTTAATGGTTGAGGTGATTTGATGAGTGTTTCAGCTTCATCTTTGAGGACTAGTTTTTTAGATCATGAGAGTTGCTCCTAATGGTGGTGTCATTACATGATATGGTGGTGCACAGTTGTAGAAGCTTATTGTAGGTTTATAATAGACTTAGAAAACATGTATAAGTGGTCCTTATTTTTTGGTAAAGTCCATGTAGGCCCTAGTGGTCTTGGTTTTGATGAGAGGGAAATTTTGAGTGTATTAGGCCTACTTGTGTTCAAATGAAGGATTTGAGCTTATAGATGCTATTTCCAACCTAAGTGGTATTTTGTATGGTGTTTTAATAATTTATAATGTTTTTTAAATTTTATTTTCCCTATGATATCTGATTTAGATGTATTTTAGGTTTGAGTCATGTATATAAGCTAGTTGTTGGGCTTATTTTTTGTTGGGGGAGGAGGAGATAGAGTGAGTGAGCAAGACGGAAGTTTTTTGAGGTGTAGAAGGTTTGTTTTACCATTGAGAGAGGGAAAATAAGGTGTCATGAAGTGTTATATGTTGTTCTATTATTGGATATACATTTCAGATAACCTAATCAACTTTGTGTAAAAGTGCTTGAGTGAGTTAGCAAGAAAGGCATATATATAGAAGATATAAGGAAAAATATCTTAATAAGTGTCATCATCAGTTGGTGCAACATTCCAGAGGTGAAAAAAAAATTATGTGGTTGATTCATCTAGGGGGTTGGTTCCTCCATATAGAGTTGGTGCTCTACTAAATCTAGGGGTTGGTGTTCCTTTTGGGGTTGGTGCTCCTTTTTGAGTTGGTTCTCAAATTAATTTGATTAATTGCTATAATAAATCTTTATTTCAGTGGGTTTTCTTCCCTATAAGGGTTCCCCACTTAAATCTTGTTTCCATGTGTTCTTGTGTTCATTTTCTCATGTTTATGGTTATAACCCTTGGTGAATGCATCTTTAATGGCTAATGATATTGATGAATGCTAAAGTGAATGTGAAATAAATTTTTAAGCCTCACTGATTCACCCCCCCCTCTCAGTGATCGTGATTCTAACAATTGGTATCAGAGCGGGACCTCTAAAGCAAGATTAACAAGCTTGAGGTGATATTTTAAAGAAAAAATATGGCTAGTCAACAAAGTGATTCCTCTACTAACAGAGATCCTATGTTTGATGGAAATAATTATGCCTTTTGGAGCATCAGGATGAATACCCATATAATTTCTTTGGGATGTGATATTTGGCAGTTAGTTGTAGATGGGTATATTATTCCTCAAAATCCTTTAATTGATGTAGCAAGTAAGAAGGTGCGTAATGACAATTATAAAGCAATGAATGCCATTTTGTGTGGTTTAGTAGAGTTGGAATTTGTCAAGGTAATGAAATTTCTTACATATAATTCTATGTGAGATAAGCTAAAATTCACTTATGAATGTGACATTAAGGTTAAGTTGGAAAATCTCTAGACCTAAAAGAGTAAGTTTGAAATTTTGAATATGAAGGAAGAAGAAACCATTGTTGTGCATCTTCTTAGCGTAGATCAAGTGGTTAGTACCATTAGAGGATTAAGAGAGGATGTATAAGCATATTTTGTGGTGCATAAGGTGTTGAGATCTTTGAATTCTACGTTTGATCCTAAAGTCTCGGCTATAGAGGAAGTCAAGGATCTAAGTACTCTACTAATGGATGAACTCCATGGTATCTTGAAAATTTATATGATGAGGACATGTGTTTATAAATCTCCCAAGAATAAAGAAGACTTAAAAGATGAAAGGAAGTCAAAAGGTAAGAATGTATTGAATGATGATATTTCATATATTGATAATGATGAATTGATTTATATGTTTTCTAGGAAGTTGAAGAAAATTTCGTGTAAGTTTCTTTTCAAGTGCTTCAACTGTGGTGAGATTAGACATTTTGCAAACAAGTGTCCTAAAAAGCATAAGGACTAAAAGAATGATGAATTTTATGATGATGATAAGAGGTCCCACATATCTGATAAGAGTAAGAATAAATTTAGAAAGTTTGAAGACAAGAATAAGTCCAAGAGAAACGTATACTCTAAGGAGGACAACATCTCATCTGAGGTAAGTATTGAAACTAGTAAATTTTATTTTGATGATGATGAGATGGATGTTATTGTGAATTAAACCTTTTTTATGGCCAAATAAGCTAGGATTCCTAAAATAGAGGATTCCATTTTCCTAGGTTCATGTATGAATTTAGATGAAGACGAAAATCTGTCGCGCAGACAGATCTATGGATAGACGAGCCAACAGTGTTGCAGGGCTTAGCCCCTCTTTGAGACAGCAAAGCGAAACTGGTTTATTGCTATTTCTACTAGCAGGAACCTATGCAAGTCTCACAGATTCTGCCTTCGGGGGTTGGGATCTCATCCCAGTAGAGTGTTCCAGGCTGCGAAAAGAAAGGAATGAAAGAGGGAGAAGAGAAAGAACAGATCCGAAGGGAGAAAAGAAATGAATTCCAAAGCAGAAAGGTCAGAAGATTTATGTTTTTAGTTTGGTAGTAAACAGAGCCAAACCTACTTGCATAAATAAACAAAGCAATACTGATAAACAAATGACGGAAAAATAGATATGAATCCAACAGATTAAACACATACAGATCTAACGTAAGAAAGATCTAATGTATAACACAGCTATTGAGCACAAAGTCTGAATAATTGTATTATTTGTTCTTTTCTGTTACAAGAAAGCTCAAAGTCTTTCTCTCCTCACTTCTATTTCTATCTAAAAAATGTTCACCGCTTGAATACAACAAGTATTCTCATATTTATAGAAAATGAGGGAGAGAGAAGGCAAAATGGAGCCAACCACTTATTTACAAGATACCTACAAAATATCTAAAAGTCATGTTGACTTTGACAACTTGGTGGATGACATCATCCCATGATGCAACATGGATGATGTCATCATTTGTGCCAACACATTTTAGACATTTCGAAAAGAAAGTCGGAGAATAGAGAAGAAGAAGAAGAAGAAGAAGAAGCTACTCATCATCATCATCCTGCGGCCGAAAAGGGGTTGCCTGTTTCTGATGCTGCTCAGGTGATGATATGTGGAACTGAGCGCGGTATTCCAAAAACTTGCTGATCATTGGCCCAAATTGATCTTGTGATGGATCCTTGTGCCGTTCACTGATTGCTTCGCAAGTCTCCCGCTCGTCTATGAGCTTTTCCGGGAGTTTGGAATAATCTTTCTCCACCTCGATAAGGAACCCGATGAAGTCTCTACAGGCCAGTAGGTTGTTGATAGATTCAGTGTCGAACGTGACCTCTGGCCCTGTCCCTTGAGAGGCTATCTCCTTGAAAATCCGGATAGTGTCATCAGCTGATCTCAAGGTAAGGGAAGGAGTGAGCAACCCTGGAGTCATGGCGAGGACAATTTTCTCCATTTGATGCATTGCATCCAGGGCCTCTTCCTTTACCTTGTCTATCTTTTCTAAAACAAATTCCAGCTGATCTATCTGATAGTCCAGAGTGGACATAGTTTTGTTGAGGGCCCTTGGATGACCGAAGACTCCGAACTTGACCAGATCTTCGACTGAACAGTCGAACATTTGTTGGAAGGTTTCGTGCTGGAGTCTAGCAT
The DNA here is from genome assembly GCA_019776745.2 of Taxus chinensis. NCBI lineage: Eukaryota > Viridiplantae > Streptophyta > Pinopsida > Cupressales > Taxaceae > Taxus > Taxus chinensis. The sequence continues at coordinate 417,482,580 of CM034154.1, forward strand.
GTTCTAACTCTTCTGATATCGGACCTGCTAATGCTTGGAGTTCCTTATTCGCCTTCTCGATGTTTAAGTATAAACTGATATACTCGGCGATTACTCTTTCACTATCCTTGAGGATCTGGCTCCTCCAAGCAGAAACAACCATACCCTGCTCGCCGATCTTTGAATACTCATTGATCTTCTCCTGACTGAGCAGCTCAGGAGTCTCGGCGGCAGTTGTGGGAGGTGCACTCCCCATCTTCTGTAAGGCTTGAAGCAGGTACTTGTTCTGCTCCTTCAGTAGCCTTTTCTCCTCTTTCGTTTCCTGAAGCTTTTTGCAGAGTGCATCAACTGCGGAAAGAGCTTCTCCCTGGAGACTTTCTGAGGATGTCCCCATTGTGACTTGGGTCACGGTGAAATCTGTCGGAGACAGATCTTCTTTCTCTTTGAGGGGGTTGGGGTACGCTATTTCCATGACTCTCTCACCTGCAGCGCTCTTTGAGAAGCGTGTAACCGGCTTGTGCTTCTTTGCTCCTTTAGCCGGAATGACCGAAAAGTCCATCGGAGCGATGGGGACTTTCCTCTTTTGTTGGCTCAGCTGCTGAGAAATCCAAGCTGGTCCTATAGAAGAAGGACCAGAGACAGAGGGGGAGGCAGCAACGGTAGAAGAGGGGAAAAACGTGGAGACACGCGGCGGCGGCATGGAAAGAATAGCCGAAGAAATGTCCACGGGAGGAAGGGGAACCGCAACTGCAGAAGACATAGGAAGGGAAGGGAGCTCGGAGATGAGGGAAGAAATAGAGGAAGACAAATCAGCGAGGGAGGAGAAGATAGATGAAGAAGCAGGGGAAAGGGTAGAAGAAGGGGCAGAGGACACGACCAAAGGGATGGTCGTTTGAGTCACTCGAGGAGGGGAAGGAAGAGAAGAAGAAGGGATAGAAGGGACCTCTGAAGTTGTAGCGACGCCGACATCCTGGGTGGATGGGCGTATAGGACTATCCTCTGTCAATTCCTCATCAAGAGTTATGACTTGTTCTGGCTCTGAGGGAAGAGGACTTTCAGGGGCTTCCTCCTGAATGGTGCTAGGTTCACCTTCTGCACCTTTTCCTTTCAGCTGCTTCTTTGACCTTGGAGGTGCGTTGCCCAAAGGGGAAGTTGTGAAATCTACCCCGAGGTAGATTAGTCCGTTCATGCGGCACCAATGCTCTGTTCTTCGCATAGTCTCCTTGACCCTCTCCTCAATTGTTTGAGGAGCCTTGTTTCTGTCAATGGCCGGGAAGGGCCAATTGTCCCCATCTGTGTCATTATACACCTTATCTACTTCATCTTCCGTAGTCTGGAAGCCTTCGGGGACAATGGCCACTCCGTATTGGATGATTTCCTCCAATGCTAAGCGCGAATGATCCTTTCTTCTGAGTTCCACCTCATGGAGAACGTCAATGTAAATATCCTCAATTTGAGGGACATGGATCGGATCGAGCTTCGCTTTTGGCAGGCAGCTTCTTGGGTCGAAGGTAGGCCTGGCTGGGAAGTCATGCTTCAAGTTGAGTAGCTCCAGCTCTGCGAACATTTCCTTCGCCTTATGGTGGGTGGAGCATGTGTATCGGCCCACTTTGAGGGGGAAAGGAGTTCCACCCTTCTTTCTTTTGAGGCACTTCTCATGGTATGTGACCAGCTGTCTTGACAGTTCTAGTAGAATCAGCTTAGGCCCAGCATACCTTGGTAGCCTGGTTGGCTCTCCCAAAAAGTTGGCAGCCCTTAGATAGGTGAACGTGGGAAATTGGGTGAACAGGGCCCCCCATTTCTCTGTGACTGCCACTATGTTCTTGGTCGTCCGGCTATGAGTCATGTTTGGCCTCAGTAGGCAGATGACATGATAGAAGAATGCATCGTTAACTTTTGCGAAATGTTGGATGCTATTCTCCAGCCTCAGCTCTGGATAGTAATCAAATATCTTGGCCTGAGGCCATACTCCACTTCGGTTCAGCCCCGGATAATCCCTTGCTGACGCTGCAGCATAGACTACATAGGAGTTCATATGGAACACTCCTGTTGTGGCGAACTGTTGTAGCTGCTCAGAGATGGTGCTGCTGATTATTTCACCCCAGCAAAAGCGCTGATCGGGAAAATTCTTATTCATTGTCTCCAGGTACCGCAGCATCCACTTATGGAAATAGTGGGCATCTGAAAGCCCGAAGACTCTGCTCAGGAAAGTGATAGTATCACTGAGTTCCTCTGAGAAATCACTTCGGTGGATAGTTTGAGGCCACCGAGTCACCACCTTCTTATTCTTTAGGTAGACCTCATTCATCAACTGCATGCACTGGTCTTCGTTGTCTTCCCAGGCCTTGATGCATTCTCGTTGGCTAACAGCCACGTAGTTCCGGTGATGAGGGATGCCAAGTATCAACTCAAAGTGACGGGCAGTGAGGTTTATGACCGCCTCGCCCTTACTGTTCTCGACACATCTTGTGTCCTTGTTGTAACATTGCGCAATCACCATCATGAATTCGTTGTTTACAGCGCTGACGGGGATTCCTCCGGCGAAGTGCAGGGCACTGCCTATTAACTTGTCCATCCATGGACTTCTTGTAACTTTTTGAGTCCTAACCCAGAACTCATCCATGTCAATGTGACCCAATTCAGAGTCTCTGACATCCATACTGCACTCAGCCTGTGATTCGGGCATCCTGACCCTCTGATATTTGTATTTCATCTCTTCTTCTGTCAGCTTAGCTTTTCCTCTTGGTTTGGTGGGCTTCTTGCTTGACGTAGACATGTGTTCTTTCGAACTCAGTTGCTGATCTGCACGAAGAAGAAGTGAGACCCAATCCAAAAAGGTTGAATTAGTCATTTGATCTTCCATTGGAAAGCTAGCAGAAGAAAGAGTTAGAGATTTTAAGGCTCAGGGCGCAGGAAAAATGCAACTGGCAGGCCAAATAGATAAGGCGCACAGAAAAGGAATGTTGCAGAGGTTATACTGGCGCCAAAGGCGCATGGCGCATGGATGAAGCAGGTTGCATTTTATAGCAGGGCGCACAGGAAATGCGTGTTACATTGGGGTTCGGTGCGCCTTTTGGCGCATGGGAAGATTGTGTAACATTAACAAATGGTGCGCCAAAGGCTTTGGCGCGGCGCATGAAGGTTTTACACAACATTATGTTACTGCAATGGAGGGTGCGCCCGCGCCTTTCTAACTTTATACTCGCGCGAATAAGGCTTGTGTTGCATGAAAGCTGGGTGCGCCCTTTGGCGCATGGAAACATTATGCAGCATGGATAAAGGGTGCGTCAAAGGCTTTTAAGGAGGCGCGGGATTTAGACTTGTAGCATGCAAAAAGGGCGCGCCATTGAGGGCGCATGAGTTCTAGGTGCAGCATGACAAGAGGGTGCGCCATTGGCGCGGGTTTTGGTCATGTAACATGGCGGGCAAGTGCACCAAGGGGCGCAACTGTTTTTGTTGCAACAAAACGCGCCAGTGCGCCACAGAACTACACTAACTACTCAAATATTTTTCATTCTTTCTTCCACTTCGAAGATAGCATGGACAGAGGGTTTCATATAAAAATTCTAGCAGACCAAGCCCTTTCAAAACAACTCCCTTTCAGCAGATCTGGAAAGAGGGAGGAAGGAAGGAGGAAAGAAAAAGGAACAGGACAGCGCAGGGGAAACCAGCTCAAACATATCTCACTTAAAACAGGCCAGCAAACCAAAACATAGACCAAGAAACACCCAGACCAAGAACACAAAAGCACAAAATGGAAAAGAGGGAGAACCTCTTACCTGAATATATATTAAAAATTGAAGAGCGGGTCCACAGGGCGATGACAACGACAGAGCAGAGCTGACAAATCCAGAGCAATCACGTGTTTTGACAAAAAGGAATGAAAATGACATTGGGCGCGCACTGATATTTATAGAAAAACTTGTCATCAATGCGCCAACCACTTTTGAAATGGCGCATGAAAACTGCTGTCGACAGGGGAAAGTGTGCGCCCTTTGGCGCACGGAAGTATTCGACAACAGAAGAATGAGCGCGCCTTTGGCGCACCGTATGCATTGTCGACATGAAGTTATGTGCGCCCTTTGGCGCACCAAAACTTGGTGTAACACATAGATTATATGCGCCCTTTGGCGCACCGAAAGACGTGTTAACATGGAAAACCATGCGCCAAAGGCTTTTAAGGGGGCGCACCAAAACTTGGTGTTACAAGGCAAATCCATGCGCCCAGCCAAAAAAGGCTCAAAAAGACTAAGTTCAAAAACTAGATTTCCCGGGAAGGGACTTTACGACGTTTCGAACGCGGGGGATCCCTAACAAGGGATCGAAACAAAATTTTCCGTATGGTTATCGGTAAAATTGCCCTTGTCAATTTTACGGGATAACAGCTGGCTCCTTCTGGGGACTACTCCTGAGCGAACTCGGGGGTAGAGAATCCCAGTTCACATGTGCCTATCCATTGGGTAACAGAGTCAAAAACAAGGGGGACCGGAGGGAGAACGAAAGAAACACACGACAAAAGCAAACACACGACGAAAGCAAACACACAACGAAAATAAACTGTACAAAGAAGAGAGCAAGCTCTACTTCCTGAAGATCTTGAGATGTTGCCCGCTATAGGGAAGCGGGAGTTCAGCTCCATCCAGATACGAGAGATAGAAACTATTCTCTCCATTGAGTTGCTTGATTTTGAAGGGCCCTCTCCATAGGGAATCAAATTTTCCGTGCATGCCCTTTGGCTCTCTTCGCTTGTCCCATAAGAGGACAAGATCTCCCACTTGAAAATTTCTCTGCTTGGCCTTCTTGTCAAAAAGCCTCTTTACTTGATTCTGATGTTCAGTGATCCTGTCGACCACTCTTACTCTCTTTTCTTCAAGTTCCGCCAGATACATAATTCTCTTTTCTAGAGAATTCTGGAAAGTTTCATCTTCAATTACTCGTGCCAAACGTAGAGCAGGAAGTTCAGCAGAAATGGGAAGTTCGGCATCAGTGCCATATAACACTTGAAAAGGTGACATGCCGAGAGATCTCTTGGGGGTAATGCGATCCGCCCACAAAGCGTCGTACAAAGACTTGTGCCACATCCGCTGATTCTCATCTACTAATTTCCGTATGATGGTCACCAAGTTCTTATTACTGGATTCCGCCTGACCATTTCCCTGAGGGTAATAATCCGAGGCATGTGCTAAAGTTATTCCATATTCATAGCAAAAACTAATAACTTTCCGGGAGGAGAAGTTAGAAGCATTATCAGCAACGATTTTGTTTGGAACGCCGAACCTGACAATGATATTTTCTTTGATAAAACTGCAAACCACCTCAGAAGTGGCATGCTTGACAGGTATGGCTTCCACCCACTTGGTGAAGTAATCCGTTGCTGTAAGGACATAGCTATGTCCAGCACTCGATTGAGGATTGAGTGCGCCAATAAAATCAATTCCCCATTGCCTGAATGGTTCATTGATGATGACCGGCCTTAGGGGAAGGGCAGCCAACTTGGGCCTGCCGACGAATTGCTGACAGGGTTCACACTTTGCCACCCAGGTAGCCGCATCTTGAAAGAGCGTCGGCCAATAGTACCTGGCTCGAATGATCTTGTGTGCTGTTACGGAAGAAGAAAAATGGCCTCCACAGGCTGAATTGTGAAAACTTTCCAGCAGTTTTACTTGCTGGGGCTTGTCAACACATCGCAGGAAGACACCGTCTATCCCGCGCTTATAAAAACCGTCATCCCAGATGACATATTTAGCTGCTCTGAGCTTTATAGTGCGCTTCTCCTTTGCAGTTAGGTGCATTGGGCATTCGCCGTAGGTAAGGAAGAAAGCAATGTCGGAGTACCACTCATCACTAGTTGCAACAAACAGAACTAGAGGCAGAGAATCAGGCTCCTCTAGAGGGCTTTGCTCTTCGTTTGCACAATCCTCTTTTCCTTTAGGACCTTCTAAATTTTCATTTTCAGCCATTAGCTGACACAGGCCTTTACCCCTTACCAGCTTGGTTGGTTTAATATCCAGGTCATATTCCTGGACTTTTGCGATCCAATTCCCTCTCAAACTTCCTAACTCCTGCTGAGTTAGAATTGATTTCACCGCCGTGTCAGGGACCAGCACTACCGTATGCGAGTTCAGAATGTAATACCTGAAATTCTTCACTGCTTTGACAACGGCAAAGGCATGCTTTTCCAGCTGAGTCATTTTCAGTTCGTGAGGCTTGAGAGGAGAACTCATGAATGCGATTGGAGATTCAATATCCTCCGAGTTCTTTTGCATTAGGATTGCAGACACAGTATGTTCGGAGGCGTAACTATACATAATGAAGTTCTTGGAGAAATCCGGACATACCAGGACCGGTGCATGGGCAACAGAAGTTTTTATTTCTTCAAATGACCTTTTCCCTTCTTCACTCCATCTGAAAGTGGGTGATCCTTTCATCATGTTCAGTATGTGGCGGGTCTTTTCAGCAAAATCAGGAACAAAACGCCTGAGAAAGTTCACCTTTCCGAAGAAAGAATGAACACCAGTCTTGCTTGTAGGCAGAGTAAGGCTCTGAATAGCTTTAACCCTTTCAATATCTATCTTCGTTCCTTCTTTGCTAACCACATGGCCTAGCAATTTCCCTTCCGTAACCCCAAAAACAGACTTTTTGGGATTTAGGGAAATTCCATGTTCTCGGCACCTGGCCAGTACTTGCTCTAAGTGATCACAATGATCACTTCGTTGTTTAGAGAACACGGTTAAGTCATCTAGATAAACTACAATGACTTTTCCCATCATACCTTTAAATGCGAAGTCCATGGCCCGTTGAAAAGTAGCACCAGCATTAGTCAGGCCAAAAGGCATCCTGCTGTAGGCAAATGTACCCCAGGGAGTAGTGAATGCTGTTTTGAATTGATCTTCAGGCGAGACTTCAATCTGATTGTAGCCTGAAAAACCATCAAGCATAGACAGCATTTCTGATCCAGTTACTGCTTGCAGAACTTGATCCATTATCGGAAGAGGGTAGTTGTCTTTCAGCGAAGCTTGATTCAAGTTTCGGAAGTCTACGCATATGCGTATCTCGCCGTTTTTCTTGCGCACTGGCACAATATTGGCTACCCAAGTGCTGTGATGGATAGGGAAGATGATTCTTGTGTCTAGCATCTTCTGAATTTCGGCCTGGATGGTGCCCGAAATCTTCGGATTATAGTGCCTTTGCTTCTGACGGAAGGCTTTGACATCGTCTTTCAAGGGAATATCGTGCTGAACGTCCTTTGGCTTGAAGGACTTTAAATCGGCATAGGACCATGCCAATACATCCATATATTTCTTCAGCAACTTGACAAATTTCCGCTTCTCTTCAGGTGTGCAACATTTGCCAATGTTTACAAATCGCGGGTGTGCCTCCGAACCTATATTGACTGGTTCTGTCTCTGGAGATGAGTCAGGATCATCTCGCCTCTTCTTTTTCACAAAACGGTCATGCCTGTCAAACAGGCGCTCCAGAGAAACCAGGCCCTTTGGAATTTTATTCCCTTTGAGCTGACATATGCCGTCGTTCTCCTTTGTTTCGTGGTTTTGACTGTTGATTGATTCACGGCATGTAGAGGTGGATCCTTCGAAATACAACTCGTCAAAATTTTCTGATTTTTCCAGAAAGGCAATGAGTTGATTATCGTCGTTGAATACTTGCCAATGCTGAGAGTTGTCTGGTACGCTCGGGCGGAAAACCACCTCAATGGTGTATTTGTCCGTTTTCAAACCCGGGTGTGGGAGCATGAGAGATGCTGAAACGGCCAATGAATCGGCCATGTCATTTTGAGCTCTTGGAATTGCTCCTATTGAAAAAGCATCAAATTCTTCGATGTTGTCCCATACTGCGTTGCGGTAGTGCCTGAGCCTTTCATTTTTCACTTGGTAAATCCTTTTGACCTGATTTACAACTAGCTCGGCATCACCTTGTACTTTTAGATTTTTTATTCCTCTTTCCTTTGCGGCTTGCATACCAAGTAAGAGAGACTCATACTCAGCAGTATTGTTAGTGTTGAAAAACTGCAATTTGAAAGAGAGAGGAATCACCTCCTCTTCGGGAGATATCAGCACAACTCCAGCGCCACATCCACTAGTCGCGCAACTGCCATCAAATTGCAAGGTCCAGATCTCATTAAGGTCCTTTTCTTGAACAAAAACGCCCTTTGTACCTGTCTCGGTAGATAAGAAGTAGTTCCCCAACCCTGATGATTCAAAAAGGATTTGAGCTTTGGGATCTTCAGAGCTAGTGACCAAGTACTTCTTTTGGGATTCCGGCTCTAAAGTTTGCATTACGCCTTTGACTGGAATTCTAGCTTTAGACCAGTCCATGTGAATTTCTCCGCCAACTTCGCTGCAAAAACTCCTTCCCAGCAAAATTCCATAGGCTGCTGGAATGTCAGCGACGAGAACGGTCATCTTTACCCTCTTTTCAGGGAATGCTGCGAACGCAAATTGCGCGTCTTTGATTTGGCCAATCAATGGCACTTGCTTGGTTTCCAATGAATAACATCTGCCGAAAGGTTTGGTAAGAGTGAGGCCCAAAGCATGGGCGACTTTCGCCGGCATAACGTTGTCAGAAGCTCCGGAATCAATTATACAGTTGCTCAACTTATGGCCGTTGATTAGGAGAGAGAGATAGAAAGGTTCTATCTTGCCTGATGCAGATGTTGAAGCAACATTTATGTGGGATTCAGGAGGAGTGGAAAGGATTCCTTTTGGGGAAACCTGTTTAGATGTAACAGCTTGACTCTGAATATATTTAGTTAATCTTACAAGCTGTTCGGGATTTGACTGAAGATACTCAGCTTCAGACATTTGGATCTTGGTCTTTTTTGCATGATCTATTATATCGAACGCGGCCAAGGGTTGCGTTGGTGAGGGAATGAGTCCTTCACTTCGCGATGGTGGAACAGGGTTACTGATCTTGATAGGAATATGAGGGGGCTGATTCGGAGGAGAGATGGGCGGAAAAGACTTCTTTGCAAAAGACTTAACAGGGAATTGAGTAGGAAGAGGATTACCTCTTCTAACAATGGTTGGAGGCACGTTTGACACGACCTTCTCCTTCTGCACATGGGCAGCAACTTCCGCTTCCTTTCCTTGCGAGCGGGTAAAAACAGCATAGGATTGTCCGCTTGCATAGCCCTGAGTACTCTCTTCTTCATCAGATTCATCCTCATCAAATTCCATGTATCCAATAGTGGAGTCGCCAGTCGGCTCACCGACATCTTGATCATCTTCGTCTTGAGGCGAAGATTCTTCATAATACTGCTCTTCCTCTTCAATTTTGGCCAAAGCATTGACCGGAGGAGCTTCAAGCGCCAACCGTGGAGCAGTTGCAGGTAGACGCGGTCTTTGTGAAACATTGTTGGGAACAAAACTCCTTCGTGGAACGTCTCGGTATGAGGAACTAGGAGCCTGGGCCAACTGCTTTTTCAATGCGAGCAGATCATTCGCCATCTTTTGGAATGCCGGATCAGACGAAGTAGCAGGCGAGGGATCTGAAGATTTGGACTTTGATGATTCCTTTCTCAACTCGCCAGATATTATCAAATTGTCTTCTATCCGGATGGCAGCAGCCTGAGCGAGAGGTAGAGTAGCTACTCGCTCTTGAAGGAGCAAGAAGCTGACTTTTGAGCTCATGGCGTTCACGAAGAAACACTTTTGATTCTCCGGTGTTGGAAGCATGGCAGTAGGGACACGGTTGATTAATGCATTGAACCGGGCGATAAAATCGCGCATGGTCTCATTTGCCTCCTTCTTCAGGTGAGTGATTCGTGATAACAATGCAAATGCATCCTCTGAAGGCTTGTATCTGTCTTCGAAAGCATCCCGCAAGGTGGCCCAACTGGTGATAGATCCGGCTGGCAAATGCTGAAACCATTCGGCTGCGGGCCCTTGTAGAGTTTCCAGAAAAAGGCGAACCGACACATCTTCGTGAGTCACGTCCAAAATACTGCATGACATAATGAAAGCAGATATGTGGGAATCCGTGCTTTGATTTCCGCTCCCGTCGAATTTGGGAAAATTCTTTCTGTTTCCGTGAGGGAGCGCGTGAACTGGATGTGGTAATGCGAGAGGACCCATAGCATTTCCCCATGGTACCGCCATTTGAAAGGCTGGAAAAAGCACACGAGCTGGGAGGGTGGTTCCACTGAGCAGCAAGGCACTACAAAGGGATGTAGATGTTCCTTGCAAAAGACTTTTTCTTCGTGGAGGTGAGACACTCCTGGATGACCGGCTAGCCGAGCTTAGCGCTGAAAAACGTGCCGGTGTTATGCTGAAATTGTGCCTTTGAAGCAGATCGAAAGTAGGATCAACTTCCCCACGGGCTCTCCTGCTGCGCGTAAAAGGTTCACTTGCCAGCGTACCTTTCAGATCTGCGATATTATGGCGCAGATTTAAACTTTATTTTTGGGTGTACTTGCTGATTTTCTGGTTTTTCTGACAAAAACCAGCAGCAAATACTTTTCTGAATATTTAAATACTATCCTCTTCGAAAAACCGATTGCGGTTAATGACAAATAACAGCGAGGATAAGATGGCAGGGAAGAATAGCAGGCTGATTTTCAGATCTGATTTTTAATTTTTCAGAGGGTTTTGAACTTTTTGGAAAATAGTCAAAAATTCAGATCTACGAAAAAATGTTAATTTTGATAAAAACTCAGCGAACTAAAGATCTGTAACTATGCCCGATCTACGGATCTCAGAAGAAAATTTTCAGTTTTAGGCACTTTTGCAAATTTTTTGGATTTTCAACAAAAAGTGCAGATTTGCAAACAGGCAGTGATTTTCTTATATTTTTCTGATTTTATATTATACCACCACCATAGATCTGACAGATCTATCCGTTCCCCAGCGGAGTCGCCAAAAACTGTTGGTCCGAAAATCTGTCGCGCGGACAGATCTATGGATAGACGAGCCAACAGTGTTGCAGGGCTTAGCCCCTCTTTGAGACAGCAAAGCGAAACTGGTTTATTGCTATTTCTACTAGCAGGAACCTATGCAAGTCTCACAGATTCTGCCTTCGGGGGTTGGGATCTCATCCCAGTAGAGTGTTCCAGGCTGCGAAAAGAAAGGAATGAAAGAGGGAGAAGAGAAAGAACAGATCCGAAGGGAGAAAAGAAATGAATTCCAAAGCAGAAAGGTCAGAAGATTTATGTTTTTAGTTTGGTAGTAAACAGAGCCAAACCTACTTGCATAAATAAACAAAGCAATACTGATAAACAAATGACGGAAAAATAGATATGAATCCAACAGATTAAACACATACAGATCTAACGTAAGAAAGATCTAATGTATAACACAGCTATTGAGCACAAAGTCTGAATAATTGTATTATTTGTTCTTTTCTGTTACAAGAAAGCTCAAAGTCTTTCTCTCCTCACTTCTATTTCTATCTAAAAAATGTTCACCCCTGAATACAACAAGTATTCTCATATTTATAGAAAATGAGGGAGAGAGAAGGCAAAATGGAGCCAACCACTTATTTACAAGATATTTACAAAATATCTAAAATTCATGTTGACTTTGACAGCTTGGTGGATGACATCATCCCATGATGCAACATGGATGATGTCATCATTTGTGCCAACACATTTTAGACATTTCGAAAAGAAAGTCGGAGAATAGAGAGAAGAAGAAGAAGAAGAAGAAGAAGCTACTCATCATCATCATCCTGCGGCCGAAAAGGGGTTGCCTGTTTCTGATGCTGCTCAGGTGATGATATGTGGAACTGAGCGCGGTATTCCAAAAACTTGCTGATCATTGGCCCAAATTGATCCTGTGATGGATCCTTGTGCCGTTCACTGATTGCTTCGCAAGTCTCCCGCTCGTCTATGAGCTTTTCCGGGAGTTTGGAATAATCTTTCTCCGCCTCGATAAGGAACCCGATGAAGTCTCTACAGGCCAGTAGGTTGTTGATAGATTCAGTGTCGAACGTGACCTCTGGCCCTGTCCCTTGAGAGGCTATCTCCTTGAAAATCCGGATAGTGTCATCAGCTGATCTCAAGGTAAGGGAAGGAGTGAGCAACCCTGGAGTCATGGCGAGGACAATTTTCTCCATTTGATGCATTGCATCCAGGGCCTCTTCCTTTACCTTGTCTATCTTTTCTAAAACAAATTCCAGCTGATCTATCTGATAGTCCAGAGTGGACATAGTTTTGTTGAGGGCCCTTGGATGACCGAAGACTCCGAACTTGACCAGATCTTCGACTGAACAGTCGAACATTTGTTGGAAGGTTTCGTGCTGGAGTCTAGCATGTTCTAACTCTTCTGATATCGGACCTGCTAATGCTTGGAGTTCCTTATTCGCCTTCTCGATGTTTAAGTATAAACTGATATACTCGGCGATTACTCTTTCACTATCCTTGAGGATCTGGCTCCTCCAAGCAGAAACAGCCATACCCTGCTCGCCGATCTTTGAATACTCATTGATCTTCTCCTGACTGAGCAGCTCAGGAGTCTCGGCGGCAGTTGTGGGAGGTGCACTCCCCATCTTCTGTAAGGCTTGAAGCAGGTACTTGTTCTGCTCCTTCAGTAGCCTTTTCTCCTCTTTCGTTTCCTGAAGCTTTTTGCAGAGTGCATCAACTGCGGAAAGAGCTTCTCCCTGGAGACTTTCTGAGGATGTCCCCATTGTGACTTGGGTCACGGTGAAATCTGTCGGAGACAGATCTTCTTTCTCTTTGAGGGGGTTGGGGTACGCTATTTCCATGACTCTCTCACCTGCAGCGCTCTTTGAGAAGCGTGTAACCGGCTTGTGCTTCTTTGCTCCTTTAGCCGGAATGACCGAAAAGTCCATCGGAGCGATGGGGACTTTCCTCTTTTGTTGGCTCAGCTGCTGAGAAATCCAAGCTGGTCCTATAGAAGAAGGACCAGAGACAGAGGGGGAGGCAGCAACGGTAGAAGAGGGGAAAAACGTGGAGACACGCGGCGGCGGCATGGAAAGAATAGCCGAAGAAATGTCCACGGGAGGAAGGGGAACCGCAACTGCAGAAGACATAGGAAGGGAAGGGAGCTCGGAGATGAGGGAAGAAATAGAGGAAGACAAATCAGCGAGGGAGGAGAAGATAGATGAAGAAGCAGGGGAAAGGGTAGAAGAAGGGGCAGAGGACACGACCAAAGGGATGGTCGTTTGAGTCACTCGAGGAGGGGAAGGAAGAGAAGAAGAAGGGATAGAAGGGACCTCTGAAGTTGTAGCGACGCCGACATCCTGGGTGGATGGGCGTATAGGACTATCCTCTGTCAATTCCTCATCAAGAGTTATGACTTGTTCTGGCTCTGAGGGAAGAGGACTTTCAGGGGCTTCCTCCTGAATGGTGCTAGGTTCACCTTCTGCACCTTTGCCTTTCAGCTGCTTCTTTGACCTTGGAGGTGCGTTGCCCAAAGGGGAAGTTGTGAAATCTACCCCGAGGTAGATTAGTCCGTTCATGCGGCACCAATGCTCTGTTCTTCGCATAGTCTCCTTGACCCTCTCCTCAATTGTTTGAGGAGCCTTGTTTCTGTCAATGGCCGGGAAGGGCCAATTGTCCCCATCTGTGTCATTATACACCTTATCTACTTCATCTTCCGTAGTCTGGAAGCCTTCGGGGACAATGGCCACTCCGTATTGGATGATTTCCTCCAATGCTAAGCGCGAATGATCCTTTCTTCTGAGTTCCACCTCATGGAGAACGTCAATGTAAATATCCTCAATTTGAGGGACATGGATCGGATCGAGCTTCGCTTTTGGCAGGCAGCTTCTTGGGTCGAAGGTAGGCCTGGCTGGGAAGTCATGCTTCAAGTTGAGTAGCTCCAGCTCTGCGAACATTTCCTTCGCCTTATGGTGGGTGGAGCATGTGTATCGGCCCACTTTGAGGGGGAAAGGAGTTCCACCCTTCTTTCTTTTGAGGCACTTCTCATGGTATGTGACCAGCTGTCTTGACAGTTCTAGTAGAATCAGCTTAGGCCCAGCATACCTTGGTAGCCTGGTTGGCTCTCCCAAAAAGTTGGCAGCCCTTAGATAGGTGAACGTGGGAAATTGGGTGAACAGGGCCCCCCATTTCTCTGTGACTGCCACTATGTTCTTGGTCGTCCGGCTATGAGTCATGTTTGGCCTCAGTAGGCAGATGACATGATAGAAGAATGCATCGTTAACTTTTGCGAAATGTTGGATGCTATTCTCCAGCCTCAGCTCTGGATAGTAATCAAATATCTTGGCCTGAGGCCATACTCCACTTCGGTTCAGCCCCGGATAATCCCTTGCTGACGCTGCAGCATAGACTACATAGGAGTTCATATGGAACACTCCTGTTGTGGCGAACTGTTGTAGCTGCTCAGAGATGGTGCTGCTGATTATTTCACCCCAGCAAAAGCGCTGATCGGGCAAATTCTTATTCATTGTCTCCAGGTACCGCAGCATCCACTTATGGAAATAGTGGGCATCTGAAAGCCCGAAGACTCTGCTCAGGAAAGTGATAGTATCACTGAGTTCCTCTGAGAAATCACTTCGGTGGATAGTCTGAGGCCACCGGGTCACCACCTTCTTATTCTTTAGGTAGACCTCATTCATCAACTGCATGCACTGGTCTTCGTTGTCTTCCCAGGCCTTGATGCATTCTCGTTGGCTAACAGCCACGTAGTTCCGGTGATGAGGGATGCCAAGTATCAACTCAAAGTGACGGGCAGTGAGGTTTATGACTGCCTCGCCCTTACTGTTCTCGACACATCTTGTGTCCTTGTTGTAACATTGCGCAATCACCATCATGAATTCGTTGTTTACAGCGCTGACGGGGATTCCTCCGGCGAAGTGCAGGGCACTGCCTATTAACTTGTCCATCCATGGACTTCTTGTAACTTTTTGAGTCCTAACCCAGAACTCATCCATGTCAATGTGACCCAATTCAGAGTCTCTGACATCCATACTGCACTCAGCCTGTGATTCGGGCATCCTGACCCTCTGATATTTGTATTTCATCTCTTCTTCTGTCAGCTTAGCTTTTCCTCTTGGTTTGGTGGGCTTCTTGCTTGACGTAGACATGTGTTCTTTCGAACTCAGTTGCTGATCTGCACGAAGAAGAAGTGAGACCCAATCCAAAAAGGTTGAATTAGTCATTTGATCTTCCATTGGAAAGCTAGCAGAAGAAAGAGTTAGAGATTTTAAGGCTCAGGGCGCAGGAAAAATGCAACTGGCAGGCCAAATAGATAAGGCGCACAGAAAAGGAATGTTGCAGAGGTTATACTGGCGCCAAAGGCGCATGGCGCATGGATGAAGCAGGTTGCATTTTATAGCAGGGCGCACAGGAAATGCGTGTTACATTGGGGTTCGGTGCGCCTTTTGGCGCATGGGAAGATTGTGTAACATTAACAAATGGTGCGCCAAAGGCTTTGGCGCGGCGCATGAAGGTTTTACACAACATTATGTTACTGCAATGGAGGGTGCGCCCGCGCCTTTCTAACTTTATACTCGCGCGAATAAGGCTTGTGTTGCATGAAAGCTGGGTGCGCCCTTTGGCGCATGGAAACATTATGCAGCATGGATAAAGGGTGCGTCAAAGGCTTTTAAGGAGGCGCGGGATTTAGACTTGTAGCATGCAAAAAGGGCGCGCCATTGAGGGCGCATGAGTTCTAGGTGCAGCATGACAAGAGGGTGCGCCATTGGCGCGGGTTTTGGTCATGTAACATGGCGGGTAAGTGCGCCGAGGGGCGCAACTGTTTTTGTTGCAACAAAACGCGCCAGTGCGCCACAGAACTACACTAACTACTCAAATATTTTTCATTCTTTCTTCCACTTCGAAGATAGCTTGGACAGAGGGTTTCATATAAAAAGTCTAGCAGACCAAGCCCTTTCAAAACAGCTCCCTTTCAGCAGATCTGGAAAGAGGGAGGAAGGAAGGAGGAAAGAAAAAGGAACAGGACAGCGCAGGGGAAACCAGCTCAAACATATCTCACTTAAAACAGGCCAGCAAACCAAAACATAGACCAAGAAACGCCCAGACCAAGAACACAAAAGCACAAAATGGAAAAGAGGGAGAACCTCTTACCTGAATATATATTAAAAATTGAAGAGCGGGTCCACAGGGCGATGACAACGACAGAGCAGAGCTGACAAATCCAGAGCAATCACGTGTTTTGACAAAAAGGAATGAAAATGACATTGGGCGCGCACTGATATTTATAGAAAAACTTGTCATCAATGCGCCAACCACTTTTGAAATGGCGCATGAAAACTGCTGTCGACAGGGGAAAGTGTGCGCCCTTTGGCGCACGGAAGTATTCGACAACAGAAGAATGAGCGCGCCTTTGGCGCACCGTATGCATTGTCGACATGAAGTTATGTGCGCCCTTTGGCGCACCAAAACTTGGTGTAACACATAGATTATATGCGCCCTTTGGCGCACCGAAAGACGTGTTAACATGGAAAACCATGCGCCAAAGGCTTTTAAGGGGGCGCATCAAAACTATGTGTTACAAGGCAAATCCATGCGCCCAGCCAAAAAAGGCTCAAAAAGACTAAGTTCAAAAACTAGATTTCCCGGGAAGGGACTTTACGACGTTTCGAACGCGGGGGATCCCTAACAAGGGATCGAAACAAAATTTTCCGTATGGTTATCGGTAAAATTGCCCTTGTCAATTTTACGGGATAACAAAAGATTACAGGTGATAAGATAGGTCTGGGATTTAAGGAAGACTTGAAGGGTGAAATGGTAACTCAAGAAGATACTGCTCACAGTAAGAAGAATGTTAGACCAAGTTCTAAAGAAGATCAGAAGGAGAAAAAAATTAAGGTCAATATGAAGACAAGGTATGTTAAGCAACCCAATGCAACAAGTTATGAAAAATAATTCAATGGTTACTAATATGCTTTTAATGAATTTTTCATAGAGAAAGTGAATGTGGTAGAAGTTCCTTCAATAACAAGGATTTATGGAACCATGGAATAATTTTCAGTTCACACCAGCCAAGAGGTAATAGTGAAGTTGTTTGATATAATTTTCATCATGTTGGTCACATTGCAAAATATTGTTTTCATGGTCCCTCAAGGAAAATAAATAAGTTCCATTCTCCTAGAGTATATGATAGAAGGAAAGATAAGGCATGGGAGCCAAGAAATAATAAATTTAGTCTATCTAAGCATAATTTAGATGAGGATTAAGTCATGAATAATCACATGTTGCTGATCAGAGGAAGGTTGAAGAAGACAAGTCACAGGGGACAAACAAGTCTTGGAATCTCTTAAAGTTTTTGTTTTAGATCCCTATGATTACTGTGTTCAAAGAAAGGTTGCAAAAGCTATGGAATGGGGTAAGAACAATCAAAAACCCCAAATATTTGTGAAAAACCATTTAATGGACCATCAGTTAAGAAATAAATGAGGATTCCTACTTTGCATGCATTATTTTAAAGAAAACAAGAAAACTTTAGCAAATGTAATTAACCTCTATTCTTGAAAGCTTAATCAAATGAGCCTAATAAGGACCTAAGCAATCAGTTTATGCTTTTAAGAGAATGGGATCTCACCATTAATTGCTTCAATTCCAATGGTTCTTTCCATTTACTCCATATTTATGTGGTGAAATGCAAAAGACAAAGCAAGACAACTCAATAAGAAGAAAATAAAGCTTCTAATCCTAGCAATAACACTATAGTTTATGTTAGAGGGAAGAAGTGTTCTTGAAAATGAGAGGGGGTAGTGGGCTATTTATAGTTTTCCATTTAGGAAATGGAAGGCTTTTTGGTGCATGTGGGACTAAAAGGGAGTCAATAGGTTAATTATAAAGTCAAAGCAAGATTTGAATAAGTTTAAAAGAGGTTGATCATGTCTTAGTGTAATTAACCTAGGTTAGACTAATTAATTTTATTTAGAGAGAAATTAGGGTTATGGAAGGGTTTTGAAAGGCCTAATCAATCCAATGAAATGGATTGATAGTACAAGAAGCTAATAAAGGTAGTGAATAAGAGGATTCTAGCCAAGGAGAGACTATAATAGCCTATTTAATTGACTTATAAGAGGAATAAGACCAAAAGAATGTCGTAAAAGGGGAGTTAGATAGATCTAACTGATGATGTGTCGTCAATTGGTGAGGAAGAGAATAGTTAGTGCAATATTAGAGATAATAGTGCTTTGATCAAACTACAGGTGTCTACATTTGCCCCTCTTTGGGGTGACGTAAGTTATGTCAATTCAAAGAAAGTAGATAAGTATAAATGAGTAGAAAAACTTTGAAGGGGTAGAATAAAAATTAATAGGATAAAGGATGCCCTATCGAGTTTCAATGGGGTGATAGAAGAACTCGATCGAAAATAAAAAAGAGAACAGAAAGAAGGTAAAGTGCAAAGAGGAGATGAGGAAAAAAACAAGAAAAGGGAATATTGATCTATCCGTAAACTAGTGCTAATAACTTCAAATCATCATTTTTCTTAGAATCCTCATCATCGACCCTTATTAAGATGTAAACATACAACACAAGCATAAAAATGGCATGAAAAATCCATGATACAAACAATTGTCCCTTGCTAAAATAACAACTCCTATGCAACATACAAACATGCAATGCGATACGAGAAGTAAACAAACTCTTCTAATAGGGAAATGAGTACAATCACATACACTCAAACCAACAACGTTCAAGATAGTTGCACAAATATTTTGTTATCGAGATGTAGTCCCAAATGTTCTGATAAACGAGATGGGTTAAAAATGATGCCCCAAGCAATCTATATATGCAAGGGAAAAGATGGAGGACACTTGGGTCTGATGAAAAAGTGACGTGTATGACAAAAACAGTACCAGGCAACTGATAGTTCCCCAGAGTATAGACGAAGTAAGCAGCGTAGATTTTGTAGATGATTGAAGATTCAGATGATCCACGAGTCGTTGTTCCAAAACATGTGAAAATGCCAACAAGATATGAGATGAGTGCCATGTGAGAGACACAAATTTCAGCTGCAAATGAGTTGTTTACCAATTTTGAGTCCATTTTCAAAGTATTTCGATGTTTTTGGCTTTTTAAATGGTTTTTACAATTTTTAAATTTTTTGATTGGTCAGAAGAATTTGTATAAGAGATCAAAGATCTGCTAAAAACATGCTCACTTCCTTAAAGGCGAAGGCACAGGCATCAATCAGCATATAAAATGCACTGGTGAGAAGAATTACAAGCCAAAAATAATTATTTAATAAAAATAATCGTTACAACAGGTGAAAGAGAGGGAAAATAGAATAAAGAAGTTAGGAAATGACACCTAGAATATGCGTAAATTATTCCAGCGCAATGAAGAAGTGACCGCCGGGTAGCATTGAGTGCCCTAGTGTGCAAAAAGGAGAAAAAATAACTATTTTAATAGAAAAATAATTACCTGTGCGGATAGAAGAAGGGTAGAATGATCACGATGAAGAAAACATGCCCCAGGGGCATCGCAACAACCTAATATACCCACCCGGGGGGGTAAATCAATCACGATTAGTTCATTTATACTAGAGTGCTTGCAAATTTTTATTGCGAGCGAGAGCGATAGCCTTGGAGTGAGATGGCGAGGCTACCGAGTAGGAGGAGGTGAGCAGATTGCATCCGAGAGTTCATATGGGACCCAACAGATGGACCATACGTGAGTGGTCTATGGTCCATCCTTCCTTGTGAGTTACATATTTAATGTCATTTTTAGGGCACTTTTAGGCTAGAGTAGGGAAATTTTGACATATGCACGTACGCACATGCGTTGGTTTGATGTATACGTGTACGCACATGCATTGGTTTTGGTGGGTACGCGAATGCATATCCATCAGAAGGAATGGACACGCACACACGTAGCCACCGAAGGGAAAATGACACGAACGTGCTTGCGCATCCATCAAAGAGGACGCGTTTATGTCTTGAGTAGGGGAAATGGGGGCGGGTACACACATGTGTTGAAACAGGCGCGTAGGTGTCACACTTGGCACGTATGCATCCTGTGTAGATGAGGGAAAAAGATAAAAGAATTCAGGGGGCATGTACGCCTTGAAATAGGCGTGTATGCATCAGAAAAGGTGCGTATGCATTGGCAAAGGCATGTATGCGTTAGGGAAGGGGGAGTAGAACACCCTTCTGGCCAAATGGCTAAGGAGAAAAGAAAGTAGACTAGAAGGAAGTGAAAATTTAGGAAATGAGATGGAAGAATGAAGGATTTTACTAGTAAATTAGATATAAGTAGATAGAAATGTGCCTAATACATGTGTGTTTCTTTTTTTATAGTGTATATTACCCATCCTACATACACACGAACGATATGGTCAGTTAGTGGCGATAGGGGCACAGTTTGATGAGGATGATAGGGAGATATTAGATAGCCTCATATACGTCATGGGGTTGGCTTGCGTGGCTAATATGCCTCAGATCACACTAGATCACGACCTTCAGATAGCTGTAGCAGAGAGATGGCACAGTGAGAGTCAGTGCTTTTGGATTCTAACTGGGGAGTTCATGATTACTCTTGAGGATGTGTGGCACATTTTGCGGGTCTCGATCCAAGGTCAGCTTATCCAGTCTATGAGCCACTGGCCTGATATTCAATGGTATATCTTAGAGTTGTTTGGTGTCCCGACGATACCATGGCATGGGATGACTATTTGGTTATCGTGGTGTATTGAGGATCCAAAGCTAGACTAAGTTGTGGTTTACATGATGGCCTTTGTCAGTGGATTTCTAATCCCTGACAAGATCGGTGCATCATTTCCACTTGGCATCCTTGGAGTGATACGTGGGTTGATAGATGGAGAGACCTACTATTGGGGTTAGTGCATTCTAGCACATTTATACCAGGACCTATATTTGATTACCTACTATTTTCAAAAAATGGTAGGGCCAGCCAGATTACTTTAGATTTTGGCGTGGAACCACATTGCTATTGGTCGCCCCTTAGGCGTTTTGAGATTTCAGGCTCCAGAGGAGCCTTCTACTATGGGTTGGGTCCCGATTGGGGACAATGTGTGGCCCTACATGGGAAATATGTATCATTACCCCCATGATCTTGATGAGTTACAGTAGGCCACCATGGTATGGAGGCCTTATAGACATTTCTAGTGGCCTAAGGACAGTTTAGAGCTCAGCCCTGCCATAGTTGAGTACTTCATGTTGGGAAGCCACAACTATATGTGGGAGATAGTTTGGAATTACCTAGGATGTTCCTGGGCCAGATATGTGGTACACTCGTAGGGCCTGAGATTATATTGATATGGGTCCACAGATTTCCTGGGATAGAGCACTGGCCAGCTTCTAACAAGTGGTAACTACTATGTGGGTGTCATTTAGATAGATCAGATATACGGTTACCACACCTGATTATGGGCCATAGTACCATGGTGTGCTTCCATGTCATTTGACTATTTCTAGGGTAGCTTATAATGCCAGTGTGAGAGATCCTCTAGTGGGGCCTCCCAGTGGTGATGAGGGTGGAGCCGTCATTGGTGGTGGTGGTCCCGACTCACACCATTATGTTAGGGGTAGGGGAAAGGGTCCTACATTACATCATCTATAGAGACATGTTCCCATGCTCAGGTTGAGATAGGTACCCAGGGCACCAGACATAGAGTTACCTCCGGTAGGCATTCCAATGAGGATATATTCCCCTCTTTATTAGGTATTTCTAGAGTAGAGCCCGCCACCTCATGCTCCAGGGGGTGGCGGAGATGGTGAACAGTTGAATGCTCTTCAGCAGTAGTTACAGGTAGATGGAGAGAGAGATGCAGCCAGAGCACAGGTATAGACCCTTATAGCAGAGTGAGATCAGGCCAGTGCTCAGGTGTATAGTTTGACAGTGGAGAGGGATCAAGCCAGATTACAGGCAACTTAGAGTGGGGATAGTGCCTCATGGCAGAGTCAGATTAGTGAGATGGCTACACATGGGGCTCAGATATTTACCCTTTTACATTAGTCCCAGACCCAGGTGCAGATGGTTGTCACTTAGAGGGACCACACCCAAGCATAGGCACAAGGGTATATCATCTAAAGAGATCAGGCATGAGCCCAGGTCCAGACTATTACTGCAGATAGAGACTGAGAGGCCACTGCTACTAGACAGGCTCATGTTGACATGGGAAAAATTATAGGCAAGTGAGATGTTGCTTTGCAGGTAGCTATTGATTTTGGAGACACCAATTTGATACAAGATGCTATGAGGTCTGACGGCAAGGCCTTATATTATAGGACTAATTATTTCATATTAGTCCCAGCATGGCAATGAGTAGCACCTTTTGAGCATTCATGTGTGAGCATGACAGGCTCCAGGTCATGGCGGTCAGGTCGTTCAGTTAGATCATTCAGAAGCCCATTACAGAGTAGCTAGTTAGACAGTATCTAGCTATATAACAACCAACCAGAAAGCAAGGTAATACCCCCAATGTTGGTCCATCACAACCACCACTCTTCCATCCTCTAGGTCATGGACCCAGGAGCCCTGGTGAGGACGCAAGCTATGGTTGAGCTCTTCACTTCTCTTCTTATACAGATGTATTGTATTTATACCTCCTATGAAGGATACTTTTGATGTATAGATTCATGTACCATTATTTTTGGTGATGCCTCTTGATGAAGGCTCAGATTTTGATGCATGCCCCTTTTAGTTGGCATATTATATCGATGATGTATTTTTGAGATGGAAATTTATATATGTATCATATGGACATTTGATGATGATTTTGTCATGTTATACTATGATAATGCCATGTACAATTTGTGGTCATTGTTTTGTAATTATCTTATCATGATGTATGATTTTCCTTTCCTCTATATATGTGACATACTTTAGATTTAGAGATATGTATGTTCTATGTTTTCATAGTAATGATATATTTGTAGATAATATCACATTCTTTGGGTTTATATAATGTTTTTGATTTCTATACTAGTGCTTGGGATGATACTAGATGATATTGGTGTGGGGGGATAGATTTGTGATTATGTGCAACCCTCTTTCCCCCATTTGATGATATGATATGCGATGATTAGCTTAACATACATGCATGATGTAATACTTAGCATTTTTGTATATATGATGTAGTAGATGATGTTTTATATGTGATGATTAATAGGTGTTAGATGTGATAAAAAACAACTATGCAAGAAACAAATACACAAGAAAAAATTAACAAAGCTAAAAAACTATACCTATACAACATAACATAACCAAGATGCAAACTACATGAATTTATTAAACATACCAAAGAGATCAAATGGATATTTAATCTAAGTAAGTAAAATGAATCCTAATAGATGCATACAAGCTACAAATGAACCTAATTCCATATACAATTAATTCAAACAAGATCCAACCCATGGTAAGCAAATGAGTCACAACATGACATGAAAAAGTATTCTCAATCAAAACTATACAAACCAACAACTATAAGCAATTAAATCATTACCTTATTTTTGCAGGACAACATTGACATATTTTCTAATAATTTTTTTTGGATTTATCTAAAAAGATACTTTTTTCAAGGCTATTGTTTACGTCATTTTGAGGCTTTTCTAAGAAAATGTTATGCAGTTGGTGTAGCTTCGTCCCTAGAAGGGATATTTTAAAAAAAAATAGGTATTTTCTAGGGTCGTGTTCTGAAAGCAATGTACAAGGACAAAGAAGCATGGATGCCCCCAACGTGATGTGGGAATATACAAAAGGCCGAATGCCATGCGTGTATGTATGAGAAAGTGGAATGTGAAGGTTCCCCCAACATTAGATGGGAATATACGAAGGCAAAATCCTTCACATAGATATAAGAGTAAACAAGCCAGCTCACGGCTCGGCGAAGGCAGATTCGAGAGGGTTCTTAGACCTAGCAAAGTAAGTTACATCTAGAAATTAGTGAGGGTTACCCGTCTTGCTATAAGAGTGACTTGTGACCAGTGAATCCTCCTTGAGCACCGGAAACTAGTTTTCACCCAAAGACCTTTCCACTGCACCATAATTGCTTTGTTTTCACATGTGGACAACCTACATTTTCTTTACTATTTTCTCAATTTTCCATTTTTTTGCTTGTTTTTTCTTTGTTTTTCTATTTTTTAGTTCTTATCTAATATTCTCATCATGCTTAAGTGTATATCTTCTTGAGTTGCATGGATTTCATAGGTTCTATAATCTCTTCACCATCCGAGTACACAATTTTATAGGCTCCTGATCCATACTTAGCAACCACCACATAAGGGCCTAGCTAGTTAGCTTCAAACTTACCTTTCTTTTCTCTTTCTTTGATGGTGTTCTTTTGATTTTCTTTTAGGACTAGATCTCCTACATCAAATTCCTGATGAATGATGCATTTGTTGTATCCCTTGGACACTCTATTCTAATACACTTTCAGGTGATTGAGTGCTCTGATACACTTTTCATCTAATAGTTCCAACTCTGCCAGTCGAGAAACTCAGTAGTCCTCGTCTTTATCAAAATATTCCCTGAGAGATGTTCTCATGGAAGGAAGATACACTTCTAGAGGTATGATGGCTTTAGTGCCATAGACAAGCCAATATGGGGTTGCACTAGTAGGAGTGTGGATGGATGTTTGATAGGCCCAAAGGGCATGATGTATCTGTAAGTGCCAATTATGACCGGTTTTACTGACCATTTTCTTCATAATATGTACAAGGTTTTTATTATTATCCTCTTCTTGTCCATTACCTTGGGGGTAATAAGGGGTAGACCACTTGAGTTGGATATGGAAACGTTGACACAATGTCTTAACCGTTTTATTTTTGAAGAATTTACCATTATTTGTGACAATTACGGAGGAGATACCATAATGGCATATTAGATGGTTCATAATTAATTTAGAAATTTGTGCACCAGTGTCGTAAGTAAGAGGCCCATATTCTATCCATTTGGTAAAATACTCTGTGGCAGTGATGATGTGAGTGTGACCATTTGAAGAAGGATGGAGCTTCCCTGTGAGATCTAGGCCCCATTTATAAAATAGCCAAGGTGTTGTGATAGGTTGCAAAGCATGTGCCAACACATGTATTAAGTTTCCATATGTCTGACATAGTTCACATTTCTTTAAAAAATTGCAATAGTATGATTCCATGGTAGGCCAAGAATAGCCTACTCTTAATATTTTTTAGCTAAGACCATGCCGCTAGTGTGTGCTCCACAAATACCACCATGTACTTCTTTAATAGTGTGGATTGAGTCAGCAACATTCAAACAGTGAAGCAGATTACTGTCATAGCCATGATGATAAAGGGTTCCTCCTAGGAGGGTATAATGGGCTATATGGCGGATAAGGAATTTCTTCTCATAATGGGTGATGTCTTATGGAAAAGTGTCATATTATAGGTATCAAAAGATTCGGTCATACCAGGGGGATAATGGACCAACAACTTCACATACCAAACATGACTCTGACATATCATATGTGGGTACTTGTAAATTCTCTACAAAGAAAGGAATCTTACTTTCTTGAGGTGGAATACATAACAGATACCCAATTAAAGCCATAGCATCTGCGGATCTATTTTACAACCTTGGCTTTTGCTCAAATATGATCTGTGTAAAGTACTCCTTCAGGGTTTTGACCATTTTCTTATATGGAATGAGTTTCTCATATTTCACTTTATACTCATCATTAACTTGTTTAATGATAAGATGTGATTCTCAAATGACTCGTAGTTTTCTGATATTCCAAGTAATAGCTAGCTTGAGGCCAGCGATGAGTGTCTCATACTTTGCAATGTTATTAGTGCATGGAAATCCTAATTGGAATGCTCTTGGCATGACTTCCTTGTGGGAGTGATGAGCACCACTCATGCTCTGGATCCGTGGAAGGTGAAAGATCCATCAAAATGGACCTACCATTCTACAAACTCTTCAAGGTACATCATAGATGCATCTGGAAAATATAGGTACAAAGGTTTCATTCCTGGTAGAAGAGCTTCTACTAATTGATCAACCAATACCTATCCTTTTAACGATTTCTGATTTACAAACTTGATATCAAATTCACTTAGGAGAATGATCCAATTAGGAATTTGTCCTGTGAGGTTGGGTTTGGATAAAAGGTACTTGATAGGGTTGACTTTGGATATGAGTTTGGTTTTATTGTTTAGGAGATAATGGTGAAGATTTTGAAAGGTAGAGACAACTACCAAGCAGGCCTTTTCAATCTGTGGGTAATTCAACTCATACGTAATCAAGGTGGGACTGAGATAGTAAATTGTTCTCTCTTTATGGTCTGAGTCAGATTGGGCAAGTAGTGCACCAATAGAAAACTGGGTAGTAGAAATGTACAAGAGGAGAGGTTCACCTGGTGTAGGCGGCATGAGTACAGGTGGGTTGACCAAGTACTATTTTAGTAGTGCAAAGGCCTTTTGGCAATCTGGTCCCCGGTTGAATGCAACATCCTTCTTCAATAAATGGGTAAATGGGTGGCACTTATCCACCAATTGTGAAATAAAGAAAAGGATCTCCTGAATTTTCCCTTGTAGACTCCTCGGCTATTTGAGAGCGGTAGGTGGTGAAATGTTTTTGATATTTGTAACCTTTACAGGGTCCACTTCAATCCCTCTTTGTGAAACAATGAACCCTAGGAGCTTTCTTGATAAAACACCAAAGACATATTTCTTAGGGTTCAAGAAAACCTTATAATCTCAGATGCTAAAAAATACATCTCAGCACTTCAGGGTGCTCTCATTTACTCTTGGATTTATCTAAGATGTCATCAACATAATCTTCCATGATTTCATTCATCATATCATGGAAGATAATAGTCATGTCCCACTGATAAGTGTCCCTAACGTTCTTGAGTCCAAAAGGCATGACCTTGTAGCAAACGGTTTCCCAAGGGGTAATGAAGGTTGTATTATGTTGATCTTCTTCTACAATTTGTATCTGATTATAACCTGAAAACCCATCCATTAAAGATAACATTTCATAACTAGTGGTGTAATCAACTATCATGTAGATGTGAGGTAAAGGGAATTCATCCTTAGGGAATGCCTTATTGATGTCATGGAAATCAGTGCAGATTATTATGCCGACAATGTTTTTTTATACAGGGACTATGTTAGAGATCCACTCTGAATAGTCAATGGGTTTAATAAAATCAGTAGCTAACATTTTTTCCAATTCTTCTTTGATAAGGAGCGCCACCTTAGGGTGCATATTTCTCAATTTTTGTTCGATGGGTTTGGTGTCTAGGTACACAACGAGGTTGTGCACAACAAACTATGGGTCCAAACCAATAATATCTACATATGTCCACGTGAATATATCCACATATTCTCTTAAGATCTCTAAAAAGACCTTTTGTTCTTGAGATGAGAGTGAAGCTCCCAACTTTATTATTCTATTTTTCTCTTCTGAGCCAATGTTGACATTAATTGTTTCCTCAGTAAGCATCTTAGACACATCTTCCATCCATGTAGGATCTGGGGGAAGAGTAAGATCAACTTCCTATGATAGCTCATCATCATCTTTAAATCGATAAACCACTTCATCTTTAGACGCTTCGTTTTGTTTATCTATGAGTGTTTCAAAGAGTTTGTAACTATGAGACTTCCATTTATCTTTTCTGCAAGGTTTCTATGAAGTGTTTGTATTCTTATTTACCACCTTCTTATTCAAATGTCCAAAAATCTCTACCTTTTCTCTGAAGTATGCACATGTGTCTATTTGAATTGCAAATACTTTCTTGTGGTCTCCATCCAAAATAGAATCCTTGAGTCCCATGAACTCCATAAATGCTTCATCATTTTCAAATAAATTGAGTGGTACGTGAAGTTGTTGATCCCAATATATAATTTTAGGATATACGAAGGCTATTTGATGATTGGTTATGGGGTTGGATTTAGATAAGGTAAGGACCATTGAATCTGGGAATAGGTTAGTGTAAGCAAGATCCTTGTAGAGGATACATTGGGAATCTGAGTCACTATCTGAATGAGATGAAACATCCTCATGTTCAGAAGAGGTGGCGTCAATATAAGAGGGTAGAGTGTTATGCGGCCTTATCCCCAGACCATGCTTAGCTGAATTGAAATGAGGGATGGGAATAGGATCTATGTAACGCCTTAATTTTTGTAAGCTATCATGGTAATCACTTTTCATGATGTTGTAACTGCAAAAATGAAATACATATGTTAAGATATATCTTTTAATCTTAAAAGGAATGTGTTACTAATTTGGACCCTTGTTTGCTGTAATTTTTTTACTTGGGATGGAGGTTATTATTGCTTGTGTTTTGCAAAATGAGACAACAGACTTATCGTATGTTTGATGAACTCTTTTTGCTAATTGACAGCACACCTTGAATCAATTCCATTGATCCAAGGTATGCTGGGGCCTTCTTGAGATCACTTTGTCGATTTACTTCTAAATCGGAAGGAAGTATGAAACCAGACTGAAGGTTGATATAATGTTGCAGCACCTGATTTCAGGTATGAATATTTGGTACGTAGATGCCAATGGAAAATGTTTGATTCCCAAACCACATACAAGTTGTAACGCTAGACAGTGTAAGACAATAGGAGTCTGGATGCAAGTGACACAGGTATGTGTTGAGCATAGGACGAAATGTCCTGCATTGTGTTGAATGTGAACACCAGTCGGTAAGACTCGTTGGAAACTATTAATTAGACGCTATGCAATTAAATCCTAAACTATAACTATGTTATAACCCATAGCCTGATTTCTATCCTACATGGATTTTAAATTGCATAAGGATGAAAATTGATGCAAATCCTAATAACTTATGAACTAGGTGAACAACCTAGCTAGGGACTATAAAATCCTAAACTATTACTAACCTATGGAAGGGGACTTATTGACCCATGTGGATGGAAAACGGATAAGAAGGGAAGGTTAGAAATTTATTAAGGTAGTAAATTTAGTCCTTACAGTTTCAGCGCCAAGTTTGGCAGGAACATGGGAAAAGATGGAGGTATTCAACTAGCTAAGTAGCTAAGGAAGAATTGCATGTAAAATTTTGAAAAGGAACTCGCCAACCTGATTCGGCGGTGGCGTGAGGATTGAGGAAAAAGCAATGCATTCAATGCATTCAATAATCTTGGTCTTAGCGACCAGCTCGCCTTGGAAGGAGGATAGAGGAAAAATTATTTGTTATTGTGTTCATTCGGGTTTTTAGTTGCTCTGCATTTCTTCCATGGTTCTTTCGAACCTACTACTATTTTGATGACTGTTGCTATTATTTGGAGAATCCATGGCTATTTTTGAGCCTGTGGGAGTTAGTGGACTGTTGGGTAAGCCTTGCTGAGGATGCAGTAGATAAAATAGCTCCAGTGGATGTGTTTTACTTTGAACCACAAAAATAAATACAGGCATGTTAAGCCCTTCTCCTTAAACCATTTGCTTTTGTTTAAACGTCTCATTAAAACAACCCTGCTCTTATGATGGGGGTTTTGGTTATTTGATTTTGCTGATATGTTGAGGTGATTTTTGGGTTGAGTTGTTTTCTTTTGCTGCATGTGGCTTGAGCATTTCTTTGAAAAATGATTAAATCGAGTAAAACTGTCCATGCTGTGTGGGTTCATTTTGACAGTGTTGGGTATTCATTTTTATTACCCAATATGATTTTGTGTTGATGAATGTATTAGTTATGCATGTATTAATTTTGAGTTCTATGCATTCTTGTAAAAACGGAAGGATGAGATGATTCTGTATGACCCTGGTTTGAATTGTCATTCTAAAAATGAACACGGATTTGGTATTTATTTGTAAATGAGTGAAACAAAGGAGGTTATGTTTACTATATGAGTTTTTTTTACTGTGTTTAGCATTCGCTTCTATTACCCTATATGGATTTGAGTGGATGAATGTATTGGTTATGTGAGTACTGGTTTTATGAGTTTAGTGCGTGAAAACAATTGGGAAAAACAAATTCGGGATAATGTTTATGAACTGAACTAGAATGTTTGAGGAGTGAGTAAAATGTATTGATATCTTTCTTGAATCTTTTGGAAAGTATATATATACATGAGTAACAGAGATGCTTGTTCAAACTCCTTTAATGTAATTGGCTGGAACTGAACTTGAATAGATTCTTGTTCTTGTAAAGAAAACAAAAAGGGGGTTTCTTACTTCTTATAGTGAAAAGATGGTAGTATAGTTGTTGTATTTTTACTCATTTTAGATTAAGCTGGGTATGACTGTTTCTAGCAAACAAGTAAGTTTTCATTTAAATGTATATATATTCAGATTGCAGTCTAAAAACTTCTTGCTGTTGCATCACAACTAAATCGGAATTGGAATTTTTCCTTGGTATTTGGGAAATATGTGCTTTTATTATTAATACTATGAAATATGAAATGTTTTCTGTTGTACATCTTTACTTTCTATTTCAAGACTAAAAATGTTTGCTGGGTGGAATATTTAAGAGGAAATGGTTGTATTTAAAGGTAATTTGATACTAATGCTTACAGACCAGTTGCAATGAAATTTGGTCAACTTTTTGGAAAGTTAATTAGTAGTTTTTGAATACTGAAATATACTATTCAGAATGAATCATACTATTGGATTATGTCTGTTCTAAATAGTGGATATTTGGTTAGACAGTGAGAAGAGGTAATATGATCCTTCTTCCTATTATTCGACTATTGATTTTATTTACTTCTCTTTGGACTGTTATCATTGATTGAAACCACATCTGGATTAAATTATATAACACAGTTATGATGAAAGGAAAGAGAGTGTTGGATGGGTAATTTGAAGTAATGATCAATTATTCTTTTATACAGTTGAAATTCTATACTTGTTATGAAATGAACTTTTTACTACCTAAGGTGGAATCATTGCATTTAATTTCTGTTTACTTTCTTTTGAATTGAAAGCAGTATTATTCTGTTGTTGAATTTTGAGAATTGACACCAATAAGTTCATGGTGAATGACTACTTTTCTCTTCAACGTTTGATTATTTGAAATTAGACGAGTAGTATGAAAGGAAGGGAGAGTGAGTCTATTGGAAGTCTTATTAAAATTTATTTCGTGAATCCTTTCTTTAACTAATGTAAGGGAATGGAAATAATAGCATTTACATTGGAAAATCAATATATACTTAGGTGTATTAGCTCTTACAGATGTTTTAATCTGGAACTGTTTGAAGAAAATTACTTCTTGTAGTAATTATTTTGAAAATGGGTAGTAATCCTTTTATCTGATTGGGATGGAAATTAGATGATTGGGTTGTTAGGTTGTTCATCCTTATCAGCACTTAAATCTTGGATGGTGTTCATCTCATATTTTATTTACATTTCATAAAAGCAGGGTTCTTTTATTGAGACAGTTAATTAAAAGCACCTCGTTTTAATGACAAGTGCTTAATATGCTCAGTTCAATGAACTGACCCGTGCAAGTAATTTTGTAGATGGATCTTGAGTAAAAATGAAGACATGGTTGTTTTCTGATACTTCTTTTGATTAGCTGAGGATGGATCATATTTGATAGCTATTATTCCTCTATGAGGAAATGGGAAAATAAGAAGTTACATTCTTCTATCCTTATGTGTTGAAATGTTTGATATAAACGAAGTCCAGTTGTTTGGACTGGCGATTGTATAGATTGTAAATCTTATGGATGAATACCAGGAAAAGTGTGATATTTTAATGGCTGTATCATTTTGAAACTGTTTGAATAAATATTGAGAATATAGTGTTTATTCTTTGATTTGGAGTTATTCAAATGATAGTGGATAGATTTAAAAAGGAAATAATATCTATTCTTTACTTGAATGCAACTTTTAAGTTGGAATGTGCAATTAGTTCATACTTGGGTTAATATGAATTTTAAATTGACATTAAAATGGATTTAGGTAAATATGAACTCTTAATTGAATGATATTCGGGATTAGCTTATAAGCTAAGGAATATCAAATAACATAGGAGTAGCAAAACCTTGTATTTGAACTCCGTTAATATCCTCGAAATGTTTAAATTCAGAAAATATTAGATATGGAAAAACATATCTATTGTTAACAAACCTTAACTGAAGTAAGGTTCAGGAGGATAGCTGAATACCTTCTTTTAAGAAGGCACCTCGTGTAAATGATATCTAATAAGATGGAATTCTAAATTTAATTACAGTTGGGAGTAAAACTTGGTTAAGTTTAAAAGGTTGAACTTACTACGTTAAGCTGTAGTGGACTATTAGTCCGAAGCTTAAAGAAAGGAACCACGATGGAAATATACGATCCTTCGATATGGAGGAGTAAACGTATATTAAGCTATAAGACAAATTGAGTCTCTCTTAGCTATATACAACTGTAATGAACGACAAGGTTAAAGGATCAACGCGGTTGCTGAAAATTGATCTTAAATATTAAGATTATAATCCAATTACTCGAGCTAGATGTGTACTCCTTGATGAGAGGATTCCGTAGGACCTTGGCACATGCCAGCTGCAATATGGTGTCTTCATGAAGGCGGGGCCTTCATGACGACACAATGTTGTAGCTGACATGTTACAACGCCCTCTCGAATCAATTCATCAAATTTACATAAGCTGGGACTAAGTTTCTTAGACAAGGATAGGAATGTGATCACGTATATGGAGTGACTTCGGAGGACTAAAGGTAACTAGACACACGGAGTTGCCTAGGGACGACACAGTATGTTTGTGTACCTTTAGTTACCATGAGTAACTTCCTATACTCATTCATATTGCTAGTTGGGGTTAGAGCTTGACCTTAGACGGAAGGACTGACAGAGATCAGGAAAGACCATTCTAGATAACAGACGAAGTGAGGTGAAGGACGTATTCCATTGATGTATATAACATCTTGAAATATGATCATGCAAAGCATGTGAAAATCTTTGGCCAAATTATTGCAAGTGCTGGTTGCGTTGTCCTAATCACCTAGTTTGAGATGCAGGATGTCAGATGAATATCAGTAACAGATATTCAGATAGGCCTCATAAATGGATCACTTCGATAACTGGAAACGGTAAAAGAACCCTGTATACTTATTATACAATGCATGGATTAACATGAAGGATTGGTAAGTCACCGAGTCATGAAATGAGAGATCGCTAAAACTCCAAGCCATAAAATGGGAGATCGGTAGTTCTTCAAGTCATTTACAGTAGCATATGGTATCTGTTATATGATTGAATGGCATTGAATGTGTGTTCCATATTGTAAATATGTGAACAGAGAACATTGTTTTTAAAAAGAAATTGTGTGATCTGAATTAAATTGATTGGATAGAGAACAATTATTAAAACTTGAACGTGTGTCTGAATTACATAATTCAGAACAGAGAACGTTGTATAAAAAAACTAAAAATTTTTACCTTGTTCTAGTATCTTAAAATGGGGATGTTACAATCTAGCCATCCTTATGCATTAATTCCACATCCAAACCCACTATAGCCCATGAAAAAAATCATGCAGTGACCTTTGATGTACTGGGGTGCTTGATGGCACAAAGCCATGGTACCTTCTAGCACTCTGCTAGTAGGATCTTCTAACATATTCTCTTCAGATAGGAGACCACAATGGAAAAAAAAATCTAATGGTTTAGGACACTACTCCCGAGTGCTCTTAAACTGAAAAATAAGGCTTACCCTATGTTTTGAGAGATACTAATAAATATGATATTAACAAAGCATGTCCAAGAGTGAATGGATCACCTAGGTAATATTTTGCCGATGTTTCCTCCCATTAAGAGAATGGGTAGACTAATGAAGGAAAATCTTGATTATAAGGTGTGAGTGACTTTGAATCTACCTGTTTCTAAATAGCTTCCATTTGTAGGGGGATAACAACATCTGCTGAAGGACACTCATAAGCTACACGAGAAAAACCATGCAATGCCCTACAATGTGTGAATGGTTTCGAGTCACCTAGAAAGGTAACCACTTATCCTTCATGACATAGTTTAATAAACTGATGGAAAGTTAATGGAATGTCCTACATGTCATGAATCCATGGGTGCCCAAAGAGCATGTTATATGGAAATTATAAGTCCCGGACATGAAATGTCATGTCATGACAAGTTGGGCCTACTTCCATGGGAACTACTATAGTACCCACTGATTCTCATTCTTCATTATCGTAAGTTGTGATCGTGATATTCTTAGCTCCTAGATCTATTTCTGAATGGCCTAGCTACTTAACCAACTTCAAAGTGCAAATATTTAGACCAGATCCACCATCCACAAGTACCCTCTTGATTTTGCGATGGGTAACCACCACTTCTAAGTATAATGGTAATTTTTGTTCTGGGTTGTTACGTGGGATTGCAGTGCGATCAAAAGTAATATAATCATTGGTGTCAAGGTGTGAAATCATGGCTTGGAGGTGTGTGGGATCTACATTTGTAGAGACTCTTGAATTTTACAATGTCTTATACATTATGTTCTTATGGGCAGTAGATATTTTGAGTAGATCAAGAATGGATATCCTAACAGGTGTTTTCTCTAACTGATCTATCAAATTATACTGACATTCCTAAGGGATATGCATGGGATATGGTATGATTAAATGAGAATGTATCATCCCTACCCCAAAACTCTTTTCTAAGATTCGGATAGTGTTGACCTATTCATCAGATGAGTGAATACATCTTATGAGAGAATCAAAGGGGCTATCATTAGTAGGGTAAACATAAGCGGTTGTTCTATAGTCATTGGAGGTTTTCCCATGATTTGGATTCCTTTTCTTTTTATCTGTCTGATTAGGAAACAACTCTTTATAGATACCCATTTTCTCGTTTGGACCTTTTTCTGAGTCAAGGGGAGAATCTATGGCTATCTTACCCTCTTCAATGAGGTCTTGTATGTAGTGATGTAGTATTAAACACCTATCTATCTTGTTTCCTTTAACAGAGTGGAATTCACAATACTCATGGTCTTTGAACCAACTAGGTTTTAGAGCATCCTTTTGGTATGGTACTATCGTAGTTGGATATTCAACCATTTTCACATTATCTAACTGCTTTAGTATGGCCAATAGGGATTTCGTTAATGGCATGAACGTGTGTTTAGTGGGTGCCTTGGGATGAGGTCCTTATGAAAGCTTTAAAAGTGGGCTCATCTGTATGGCTTGAAATCTCTTGTAGTCTATAATTTCATCACCAATAACATGTTTGTTTTTATTGAAGAAATTTGGTTTGTCTACGGATTTGGCTTCATGTTTGTCTTTAACGGCAGACTCAATCGTTCCCTTCATGATGAGGGCTTTCTGGATTTGACCACCTTTCTCTATGACCTCTTCAAATTTTGAGCCATAGTACATTTGTAAATGGAAGGCTATTTTTGGGTTTAAGTTAGAAACAAATATGCTCACTAGTTGTTTTTTTGGTAATGCACAAGGGAAATGACTTGCTAACCCTCACCATCATTGTAAAAAGTTGGCAAATGTCTCATTGGGTTTTTGTTTCGTATTGCATAGATCATTCATTGTGATATCATTTTCCATGTTATAGGAATAATGTCGTATGAATTTTTCTACTAATGCGGGCCATGTTATAATGGAGCGCTTGGGAATACTATAGAACCATTCTAATCCCAGTGCTCCTAGGATGTGAGGAAAAATTCCTATTAAGAAGTTATCACTATATGCGACCTCCTAGAAATCCATGTAAAAGTCATTTATATGATCATGAGGATCACTCTTGTACTTATCAAACTTGGGAATGGTAAAGTGTTTTGGGAAGGGTTTTCGTAAAATTTCCTTATCGAATGGGTAAGGGCATATTTCTTCATATGAATATTTCCTATTCTAGCCTACGTTTCCCTCCTATAGCATAGGAAGCATATCTTTCATTGATTGTAACTCTTTTTGAATTATTTTTTCTTTAGTAGGTGACATTGGTCTTTATTTTTGAGCCGCTTTAAAAGTAATGTCAGTGTATAGATCAAAGTGAAATTCACTAGGTTTCGTTTTGTCTGTCTTTGTATACGTTTATTCTTGAAGAGCCTAGGTTTGCTAATTTCTAGCTCAATTTCAAGATCTATTTTTGAAGGATCTCCTCTTCAACCAGAGGGTCTTCTTCTTCATCAAATTTTGGAGGAGGTGAAGCTTTACGCTCAAGCTTAATTTTACGTGAAGCTTGGTAATGAGGCCTTCGTGATGAGTCCCCTTCAACAGTGACATGATGTTTCCCAGAAGTAGAAGTGTACCTTTTTTCAAAGGGGTTATCTATGTCTAAGAGTGATACCCATTTTCTTGCTTTGTGATTAACGACCTTGGTTTCTATTTCGCATTCATACACAAGTTTATCTCCTGATTCTAAGACTCTTATGAGTACTTTATCTTTATTATAATATATGAGTTCATCAAATCTACTTAGGTCTAATCTGTTTTGTTCTCCAGAAGAGTCAGACTCTTCTCCACTATGGTCAATTAATGGCTCTGTATATTTGACTTGAGAAAATAGAGGCACTAAGTTGTTTTTGCTAAATGAGAAGGTTTCAAAATGGTTTTCTTCTAAGTCATGATCATTTGATTTGCTTTCCATCTTCATGATTTTAGGCATTGCTGGCCGACGCTTGTATGAAGTTAGTGTGGCTCCTAAATGTGTGATTTTGTAAGCCATCCAAGGTGATGTTTGAAATATACCACAGTGTATCCTAGATGCAATGCTATGCAATTTCTTTTATCAAAGAACATTCATATGCACACCTAAATGTAATGATCACTCAATTTTGTTGCTACCAAGCCAATACCCTAAAAAAGTGACAATATTGTATCAATACGTAGGTCAAGTTAGAATTCTAACAAGACCTAACTATCAAAGCGGTATTGACGCAGTCTCTCGACGAGGTATACTTAAAATTATTTTGAATGCCGATGAAATTTAATTCTTCTAAAAAATGGAAGTCATGACTAGATATAGCGTAACAATGCTATCGTGATACACTAACCGAGCAAGCCCGATGTTAGTATCATGACAACATTATAGCGATATATATAAGGCGATATCAACACTTTTAAAAAGACTCAGATGACGTCGAAACTAAAACTAATTAATAAGTATAATAAGAAGTTTTTAATTGTGTGAGCAACGTAACCGCGCAATAAAGGAACTTGTATCATGTTCTCAAAAAATGAAAACACGATGTAAGTACCAAGATTATGAGACTAGAATGTGAGAAAAACTATTAACTCAAGAAGAGACAAATGATGAATCAAACTCACAATAGTGAATATGATCTTGAAATCAAGATCGAAGGACTTTATCAAAGATATGAAAAATGTATCTGCGCACTTTAGACGTTTAACGACCCGGCCACAAACATGGATGGGTGTAAACAGAAAAAAAAGAGGTGAGTACTATCTCTGATAAACAAGGGTGAGGTATGCACCTTTCTCACCCCAAAAAAATGGGAAGTGAGAATACAAGGGTATAGATCAAAAAAATATGAAAATAAACTAAACGCAATAGGAAGTGAGAACGCAAGGGTGAGGACGAGAGTAAAACTAAGCTAAGTGGGTTGTAGTTTAATTCGGTGATGAAAGACACTTAGATCAAACTTACGTGGACTCTTTTACTTATTCGATAAACAAGGTTTAGACTCTAAGTGATTTGTCACTTCATGATGACTTGACGCAATAATGGACTAGCAAAGTGGGCTCCAAGATAGAATGACATCCTTAATAAGTTATCTCAACCAGGTGTTGGAAGATTGTCTAGGAGAAATCTCAATTTACCCAAATAGTCACATTGACTATCTTGGGAATATCTTAGCTTTACTTTACCCCATTCTAAGACAATGAGCAACTAGTGTGTTTAGTTGTACCATCATTGGGGTCGTGATACAGACAATATTTGACTCTAACTCATAAGGCGTACTAGTCAAGTGGTTAAGTGAAGGGCTTCCTATTTTATCCACGAGGTTGCTCAGTTGTGGATTACTTTAGGGTTCCTAGAACCACCCCTATTGTTGTAGCTTAAGGAATTATGCCAAAGGGGTTATGTTCTAGTTGAGTAGATAGGGACGTACCATTTTCTGAAACCTGCAATACGGTGTGATGAAAGTGGTGTGTTTTTTATCTTGCTTATCTTAAATGTGGTTTTAAGTAGCACACCATTTGGCAACCTATATAAAAACACGTGTATTACAAGTTTTTTGTTTTTAATTCCTTTCTTTGACAAGCATTTAGGTCATGTAGATAAAAAATTTAGTATTTTTCCATTCACAAATTTAAGAAAGAGAATTTACACTTTTCTTTTGATTCTTAAGATCACCAAAAGGCACGAAGGCAGAGCATACACAATGTGAAAATTCTACTAACACAAATCATATGGAAATCATTTTACTCTTTAGAATCATAGAACAAGTGTTTTTTATCTCCAGGATCACCTAGAAGGAGTGAGGAGAGACCATAGACACTTTATGAACTTCATGCAACCAAAGAAATGAAAAAAATTAAGCTATACAAGTTGAAATGACAAAACAAACCTTGTATCTACTTTGTTAGTCTTAAAAAACTTAGAAACGCTTAGCAAAATGAGTTTATAGTTTGGAGAAAGAATTTTAAATTTTAATACAGACGCATGCGTGCCCAAAATGACACCAGCATACCCCATCCGACGAATACATGCCCTAACCAACATAGATGCATGATAGGAAAAACTAACAGAGGGTTATAACATCTAGGAGGGCCTGTCAGATAGGTACGCTAGGGTTTCAATGCATGCACTCTCTATTCAACGGGTACGCCTGTAAGGAAAAAAATGTCAAAAATCATAGTGTGGCAGCATACACCAATGCGTACAGAGATACAGAGACACTCAAAAGTCAACGAAGACACTGATGTGTCAACAAAGATGCAGCCAGGTCAAAAAATGACAGAGTTTACATAATATGACATTATACGCCAATGCTTCTAGCGTGACAGGTACGCTCACTAACCAATGGAGACGCCCACCTCTCGATAGAGATGCGGCCCATTCTAAAATGAACTATCAACTATTTAATATGCTCAAACAAGTGCATGGCCAACTCAATTCCATCATTAGGGTTTTGATGGAGATGCTCCATGTCCAGACACCTATGCGTACCCCCTAAAAAACCTACAAAATTCACAGATTTTGAATTTTTTTAAAATAAACAGGTTAGTTGCTAGTCAAAGAAGATTATTTCTAGTTCAAACCCACAAAATATATGCAAACAAGGGTGATTTAGCTAGCTTTAAGAATGGAAATAAGAAAATAACAAGTTGTTTTCTCTAAAAAACTTGTAACTGAAATTTGAAAAACATAAAATACTTCCATTAATGGAGTATGGAAATAAGTTTCCCACTAGCCATGCCAAATGTGTTCAAAGAAAGGTTACAAAAACTATGGAATGGGGTAAGAACAATCAAGAACCCCAAATATTTGTGCAAAACTGTTCAATGGACCATCAGTTAAGAAATAAACAAGGATTCCTACTTTGCATGCATTAGTTTAAAGAAAACAATTTTTTTTAGCAAATGTAATTAATTAACCTTTATTCTTGAAAGCTTAATCAAATGAGCCTAATAAGGATCTAAGCAATCAATTTATACTTTTAAGAGAATGAGATCTCACCATTAATGGCTTCAAGGCCAATGGTTCTTCCCATTTACTCCATGTTTATGTGGTGAAATGCAAAATACAAAGCAAGACAACTCAATAAGAAGAAAATAAAGCTTCTAATCCTAGCAATAACACTATAATTTATGTTAGAGGGAAGAAATGTTCTTGAAAATGAGAGGGGGTAGTGGGCTATTTATAGTTTTCCATTTAGGAAATGGAAGGATTTTTGGTGCATGTGGGACTAAAAGGGAGTCAATAGGTTAATTAGCAAGTCAAAGCAATATTTTACTAAGTTTAAAAGAGGTTGACCATGTCTTAGGGTAATTAACCTAGGTTAGACTTATTAATCTTATTTAGAGAGAAATTAGGGTTTTGGAAGGGTTTTGAAGGGCCTAATGAATCCAATGAAATGGATTGATAGTCCAGGAAGCTAATAAAGGCGGTGAAGAAGAGGATTCTAGCTAAGGAGAGGCTATAATAGCCTATTTAATTAACTTATAAGAGGAATAAGACCATAAGAGTGTCGTAAAAGGGGAATTAGATAGATCTAACTAATGATGTGTTGTCAATTGGCGAGGAAGAGAATAGTTAGTGCAATATTAGAGATAATAGTGCTTTGATCAAACTACATGTGTCTACAATAAGGCATATCTCTATAAATCTTATTATAGGAATTCATCAATAATAAGAAGCATATAGTTAGGGGAGATTGAATGGATATAATGAAGATGTGTTAATGGTACAAACATGGAGTCATGTAGCTCATGTTGGATTCTTGAAGGTATGTATTTGTTGTCTTGATTTGATTTAGTCTTAGCCATGGAGTTCTATTGATAAGTAATGTTGGACATAGTGTCTTAGTTATTATTGATGTCAAGTGTCACATTGATGTCAAAGGGAACCTTGAGTCAACATGAGGTGTCTAATGTCATGTAGAAGTGGGATGATTAGTTGCATGGTTGTAAATGCATGATGACTAGGTGAGATTGTGTGTTTTTGGTGCATGTTCAAGCAAGTTGTGACATGTATGGGCTTCAGAAGTTATGTAAGTGATGTTATGGTGGAAAGCATGATCAATGTGATGTGTCAAGTGTGTAAGAGTGTCTTTAAGGTTTTTTGAAGGTCTTTTCTTGGGTATCATGTGTTGGTTCAAGCCTAGCTAATTCTAATCCTAGACCTAGAGTATGCATGATGGTATGGTAACATGAGAAAATAAGTAGAGCAAGTCAGGGAAAGCATGAGTAATGTGTTTTTTAGGTTTTATGGCATGTGTAGAAGATGTCAAAGGTCACAAATCAGGTATATGAGGCATGTTTAAGGTCATTTTGAAGCAAGACTATGAAGACAAGGCTTGTTTGCATGGGTAACTATTAGTGTTTGGAGAGATTTAGAGGTGTGCAAGAATGGATGAGAGATGGACATAGAGGATGTTGCTACATTGTTATGGTCCAAGTTTCAGGTTAGAAGAGTGATGAAAATTAAAGAAAACTCATTTTTTAGCCAAATCAAGTTCTTAGAAGTGCAAATTTTAGTTCAAAGGTCACTTTCTTATGCTCACCCACTCTTGTATTTTTTTCATGGGAGTCTAAGATATTGGGGGATGTTTTTTAGATAAGTTAAAAAAAATTGGTTTTGAACGGGCCCAAAAAACCCTTGTACAAAAAATAATCTAGACAACACCAAAGCTACCAAAAATAAATAAAGGGCATCAAGTCAAGCACCAAATCTCTTGGGGCCCTTGGGGATGTTATAAAATGGAACTAAGAAGGTGTATAAAGAATAATGATGTCTTTTTTTCATCACATTTTTATGAAAAGTCACTAACACCAAAATTGCTCTGTTATGGTTTCAAAACCCTAGGTTGAAAGCAACTTGAGGAAACTTGATTGTATAGGTCTGAAAATGATTTTTTATACTAATATGATTATTTGATGATGAAGAGGAATCCTCCATATTTCTATTGGTGTGTTTTATATATTTTCAAATTATGTGGTCCCAATCCAAAAAGGTAAGTTTCTGGATTTTTCTATTTTGTGCAAAAGTTTACCATTTAACCTCGTGACTAAATTAGAATTTATTGAAGCATGGGAGTGTACTACATTTCCATCATAGTTTCATATCATGGTTGATTTCCTAAGATTTAAAGTGTTCCCTATCTTTGAAGACAATTTTTTTGAGTCAAAAAGGTAGTTTTGAGTAGTCTGCTTGCAGATATGGTTTGAGGCATCTAATGTCTAATTTATGGTTGTATGAGCACATGGATATGTCACAAACATCAAGAGATTTATAATGAAATATAATGCTTACACAGTTGAGGTAATTGTTGTACAGGAAACCTCGTTCTCACGCAGGTGAAAGCCGATACTGGAAGCCACCAACAACTTTGAATGATGGAGGGCCTAGGACCTCATATATGGATGTGGATCTACAGGCACAGAGAAGATATATATGTGATAAAAGAAGATAGATCTACAAAAATGAAATAGATGTGATTAGATAAAAATATGTGGGAGTTACCCGGACAATACCAATTCCAAGAGGATGTTAACTCCCTTGGAGGATGTCAACCCCCGTGTCTAGAAATATAGTAATAAATGATGAACAATAAATATCATATAGAAACAATGTAATATAAAATTCCAAGTAACTGAAATGACGAGAGGACTTAGCTTGTTCTCTGATATGGAGATGAAATGGGCATTAGGATGAAAAGATGATGAACAATGGAAAAGATTTCTCTGACACTGCTCACCTCTAACTTCTAATAATGGAAAAGGTTTTCCTTGACCTCAAACTTGCAAAACTTAATCAAGCACTTTTGTTTCCTCTCCTAAAAACTTCAATACGCGAAGATTTCATACTCATTCTTCCTCCTCTCTGGGTCCTTTCTAGTTCTGGTCTAGTTCTAGGTCCCGGTGAAAGAGGGGGGAAAACCCATATTTATAACTTGGAGGTGATGTTA
This sequence comes from Taxus chinensis, assembly GCA_019776745.2. Lineage (NCBI taxonomy): Eukaryota > Viridiplantae > Streptophyta > Pinopsida > Cupressales > Taxaceae > Taxus > Taxus chinensis. Next base: position 417,524,982 of record CM034154.1, read on the forward strand.
GATTGGAGTTAATGAGTAACCAGGGTTGGGTAAAGTAACCCAGGTTAAGAGACATGATGTGACCATGCGGGGCTCACAGTTTGACTTATTAGATGGAGTGGGAAGCATGATTGACATAGTAAGTGAGATAATAGATTTTATTTTTTTAAATTAAGAAATGGGTATATTATTACCCATGAATTGAATAAAATTGATATGGGAGATAATGCCAAAATTTTAATTATCAAATGGGTCCACATGGAGTCCATTTGATAATTAATTAATTAAGGGTGAGTAAATAGATGGAATTTACTCAAATTTAAGAAAAAATAAAAGCGAGAGGGAAATTTTAATGAAGAGGAGATGATGGAGGGGAGTTACACCAAAAATTGGTGTCTACATTCACCCATTTTTGTGGAGTGGTTTGTGATAGAAAGCCAAGAGACAAAAACAAAAAGTATTTGATGAAATATGTGTCCGAGGATGGATGAAGACATGACCAAAGGTAATATACCCTAGGCAAAAAAGAATCAAAATATCAATTAAAAATATTGTGGTGACTCCAATATCACAACGGTAGAGGAAAATTGCAGTCTCAACGGAGATAGGTGACAACGTTCTACATACCATTGAGTGGGTGAAGACCATTGCAGTATGGATGTAAACCGTGATGACCAATGGGTCATAGGAAAACATCAAAATATGTGAAACTGAATGTGAAAGGTACGTAAAATCCTTTGTCTGCGAGGAATCAAGTGAAAAATCATGCATCTGCAAAAGGGATGAGGATGAAATTAATGATGCCCCAGTACAGGGCACGAGATAGATAAAAAGTGATTATATGCATCGAAAAGTACAAGGATGAAAAGGTGCCCCAACATAGGACATGAAAATGACATAATGGGAGATGGATGTTGAAGTAAAATATCCAAGGGGGGACGAGTATGGCCACAAATGTGAATATGAAGAACAAATTGGATAAAATTTCCTAAGAGGGTGTTAAATAGGATGTTGAAAACATGTTTCTTAAAAAAGGTTTGTAGTTGAAAGTAGATGAATAATGGGGTGAAGAAAAAGGAAAGTAGTCTTGGTTCTTTAACAAATAGGAAAAGGATTCAAGCTACTTTTACAAAAAATTAGAACAAACATTTGTGGAAGAGAACAAGATCAGATAGGTGATGGCCATTATGGTATCCTCCAAGACAAAAATGTCGAAGGAAAATGGGAAGAGATTATTAGAAATGGATATGATGATGCCATTGCAAGAGGACTGACGAAGATAAAATATGTGACAGGGTTCTCAAAAAGAGAAGAGGTCAATACTGCAGAGAGAAGAATGAGAACAGTAATGGATCGATGGTGGTACATAAACGAAGAAACATTGGAATTGACTTTGAATGCTAGGTGTGAAGGATGTTTTGAAGGAAGTAATGAGAAAGAGAAAAAGGAATGGACAATAGGACTGGTTGATTATGAGAAGAGAAAGAAAGATTGAATGTGAAGGTGAAAAGGGTATGGAATAGAGGAACGAAGATGGAGGAGGAGAAAAAACATGGTGAGGAAATTCAAGGAAAATAATATAGAACTGACCGCATGGAAATATATGTGGATGGTGGGATGCTAAAAAATATGTTACAATGCTGAAGAGTCAAGTTATTGATGGGGAAGTAAGAAGTAAGTGTGAGGTAAAACAGGGAAGAAGACAATACACAAGAAGTGAAATATGACAAGAATCAGAAAGGAGGAGAGGAAAACGTATAAAATTATGCAACATGAAGGGAACCAAGAGCGGATATATTCGATAAAGAGTGAGAAGCATAAGGGACGTAATGAGAAACTGGAGGGGAGGAATGACATAGATTGGAAAATATGTGGAGATGCGTAATATGAGGATAAGATGATGATGAGAAAATAGAGAGAGGGTGTATTATGAATACATTGAAGAAATTGGAAAGGAAGAATGAAAGATGGAGAGGTAGCGAGGAAAAATAGAAGAAGGGATATGAGAGGAAATGCCAACAAATGGATGTTAGGAGAAATCCACAGATAATGATCAGTAGGGAAGGATGGGAAAAAATGTGAGAAGAGGGGGAAAGTAAATGAGGAATGGAAGGGGGAATGTCAATGAAGGGACGTTAAGAGAAGTCCCTCGATAATGATCAGAGGGCACAGAGGAAGGAACGAATGAAGATATAATGGGGAAAATCAAAGAGAAGGATCTAAGAAGTGCAGAATGGGGATGAGTGATTTTTAGGAGAAGTCTTCCGATAATTTTTAGTGCAAAAATGGAAGATGATGATGAAATAATGTTAGGGTGATGAACAATGACAATTAATGGTAAACATGGAAGTAGATATGTGGTAGAATCCTAGAAGATGGAGTAGAAAGAGTAAAGAAAGGAGGGATAGTGATGTGTGTAATGATGAAGGAAAGGAGAGGACGTAGTGGATGAGAATGAATGAGAGAAATATGAAGAAACAGGACAAAAAATAAATGGGGAAGCAATGGTTAAGTAATATTACTAAGTGAGGGATGATTGAGATGGAAATGGGGCAAGTAGGAAGTGGCATTTGTGAGAATGAAAGAGGAGGTGAGAGGATGTGATGATGGGGAATGATGAGAAAATGTAGATGGTGAGAATGTGGAGTGGTGGGAGAGTGAAGGATGGAAGATCATGCTTAAGATGGACTCTTAAGTAAGATCTCCATGCCGCAGGAGGAATTAATTAAGATCACCAAACCGGCAGTGACGATATGGAAGGAGAAAGACAACATTGTATTGGATAAAGGTGTGGAATTGTTGGTTGGATTAGACGAGTATGATGAGAGGTGGGAGATAAAAGATGAGGAAGATATGATGGGAGGTGGAAGGGTCAGATGGAAAACCATTCTTAAGAGGGAATCTTAAGTAAGATTTTCATGTGACGGGGATGGTTAAGTAGGATTTTCAAACTGAAAGAAGAAGAGTGAAAGGGAAACTCGAGAGGAAAGACATGTAGGATATATGGCATAGTGCAAGGGGACAGAAAGGTGAGAAGGATGATGTGGAGACAAATGGTGATAAGTGAAAATGGGGAGAAAAGAGCAACGGATCAAAAACATTATTGAACGTGTTGGGGGATAAGAATCTGCAGGATAACGAACTTTCCTTGAGAAGGATTTCTCAAGTAGGATTCAAAAACTATAATGATGATCAAGTAGAATTTGAAAACTGAAAAGTGTATTTGCGAGAGCATTCATGGATATTATGGATAGATATAGAATTCATAGTGTGAAATTTGATGTGATTTTGATAAAAGATGACCTTGATGAGATGAATGAAACATAGTTGTATCAAGAGTGTACAGGGAAACCATGCTTTGAACTGGATTGGAGATAAACAAGAAAGGTTACCACTCAAGTCATTTCACTTGCAACCAATATCATGTGTTAATACATAACCAATGATAGTTAGTTATACCAAAGGACTGTGAGACTAATATGGATGAAAGATGCTCATAATCCTAATGTTGACATGACAAAAGAATTGGAGATGTAACTTGTATGTGGGAAGAAGGTTATCCAAAGGTGGTGTTCCTTAAGTCTATGCCCTAGCTCTAGGAAAGGGAAAGAACAATAGAAGAAATTTGATCAATGATAGAAATCTTACTAAGAATGTTGATAAAATGAAGGTTGATCAATGCAGGAAACCTTCCAAATGCCATAATAACAAAGTATCCATCCTTCGAGGGTATGATCTACTTTATACATAAATATGGATGTCAAGATTAATATATATGATAGTCATCCTTCAAGGGATCAGTCTATTTCTTTTGATTTTGCTTTGATTTTGATTTGTATGCTTTTCCTTTTAGTTTCTTCTTTTTTTTGCACGAACAAATGTCCTTTGAGAGATCAGTCTATGTTTGATAACTTTGATTTTGCCTTTTATATACTTGAATTTTAGCTTTACATGGGGGAGAGCTGGGAATAGCAAAGTAGACCACTTTGGAGGGGATAATAAATGTACAAGAGACACCCCTGGACCCTTTGCATGGCTGTAATAGGAGAATGAGAAGGTGATGGATGCAATGGTTATGGGGTCGTATCAAATCAATGAAGGCAGACCACATAATTCATATCATTATAATGAAAAATGGAAGGGGCTAAGGATGGAGGATTGATTTAAGGATATAGATATGCTAACAGTAGGCTGGTCGCAAGTGAAATGCATTAAGAGGTTTTGTCTCTAGTTTCCCACCAAGAGAGGGAAGACATTAAGTTGTGACAGGATGAGATAATATTTTGCAAAGGATTAAATTTGATCAACAAGTGAGAAATAAAATTATGTCCTTAATGAAGTGAACATATGACCACAACGGTGGATTTTGATGAAAATAAATGGTGCCCCAAGAGAGACACAAATATAGAAGGAAAAATATGGCCACAAATGTGGATTTTGATAAAAAGGTCCCTCAATGGAAGGACAAACATGGCCTCAAAGGAGGACTTAAATGAAAATAAATGGTCCTTAATGGAAGGACAAATATGACCTCAAAGAATGACTTTGATGAAACATATGGTGCCCCAAAAGAGGCATAAACATAGCCACAATGGTGGACTTTGATAAGAAAATAACAAAAATGGTCCTTCATAGAAGGAAAAAAATGGCCACAAAGGAAGACTTCGATAAGCAAAATAACAATAATGGTCCCTCATAGAAGGAAAACAATGGCCACAATGGTGGACTTAGAATGAGATGAAGATTTGGACAGAATTAGTTTAGATTGGATGAATGTGAAGGAGGTAAACAAAACAATGTCAAGGATTGAAGTCCCCTAGTGTTAAGGGATTTGTACAGATGATAAGCTCAAGGGTGAGGGAAGGTTGTTCCCCTAATGAGTTGAATGTGAAGGAGTTAAAGGATGTTGAAAGAGTTTAGATGATATTTTTTTCAATTTGGATGGGATAAATGGTTGGAGACCACAAGTGTGCTTGACAAGATACGCGGTTTTGATGAAAAATGGAGTACCTTCCTTAGGAGGAATGTCATGTGCAGGAGGGATGCTAAGGGGTGATGTGGATGAGGAAATAATGGGAAACTCGAAGGATGGGATAAAAATTGACCTAGATGTAGATGGAGAAGGATATTTCCCCTGAATGAAGAAATCATCTTTCTCAATAGGGTTGTGGATGATTGTCTGAAATTCCTTACAATGTTTGATGTCATGGCCAGGGGTATGATGATAAGCGCAACTGCAATTAGGATTGAACCATGATGGCTTTGGACCATAGGGATTAAAGTATTTAAAGGGAGGAAGTGTGATGGTATTCGAGTTAAATGTCAAAGGATATCTACATAAGACCCCGTTGAAGTGTCATGGGGAAGGTAACTCTTGTGGGTTTTGATAGGATATCTCAGCTTGGAGTTAGGAGAAAAAGTGGATGGAGATTGGATGGGTAAATTATGTGTTTTGGGAGACAACTCAAATTTGGTGGAAGGATTTTATTGTTTGGATCCAGATTTAGGTGAGGATGTACATTGGATAGGTAGATTATACATCTTAGATGACAAATAAAATTGGATTGGAGGGTTGGATTTATGGCTATAAATTTATTATTGCAAGATGTCGTAGATGGAGCAAATGATCCTAAAATAAATGTTGTGGCATTGGATTGTTGAAAAGAGAGAAAATTTGAATGCTTACAAGGATGTGCAGGTGATTGTCAAGGATATTTTCCACGAGCCTTAGAATTTAATTGAGAAGATTTACTCTTAGCATGGATGATAATAATCTCAACTTAAGGATATGACAGTGGTGGTATGGTTATTAATGGATAAAATTTCCTAAAACAAGATGAGGAAGTTAGTGGAGAAATAGGTGTTTGTATCATGTGGTTAATGAGATCTATGTGGGATGTGGATTGTTTAGGTTTTGGCATGGAAAGAGTTAATTTTGTAGAATGTAGACCATATTTATTTGATTTAGGTGGAGGTGTTTGTGTATTATATGTTTCAAAGAATATCCTTGATTGGGTTTCAGATCGAGAACATTTGTTCATTGTGATAGAAGAATTAGGTAAAGAGTATTGGGGTAGACTGGGTGATGTGGCCATGGGCAAGGATATAGGTATAAATGTCAAGGTAGGGATAGGTGGATTTGTTGATATGATAGATATAGGGGTAAGTTGGATAGATAGGGATGTAGGCATATTTGGGATATTTGGAGATGTGGGTGATGTGATAACTGATGGAGTAGAAATTATGGGTAATGCAGCAAATGCATGATTATTTTCTAGTGTAGAAGTAGGTGGGATTGGTTGTTTTATAAAATTTTTGAGGAGTAAGAATGATATGTTTGCTAATGGGGTTGATGTCAAAGGTGGGGCTATAAAGGTGCATGTAGTATAGTTGAGTTTAGTTGGGATGGTTGTGAGTAATGTAGGAGTAGTAATAGGTGTGTTTGATGAAAATGTGGGTGAAGGAATAGATGTGAGAGTTGTAGGGATATGTGTGGATATAAATGGGGCTGAAATAAGTGCTAAAGATGAATCTAGTGTGGTAGATTGGGGTGTGATCAAAGTGGATGAAGTGGATGGTATAGTAAAATTTTATGTGGATGTGATAAGGATAGGAGAAGGTGTAGGTTCAGGACTAGTAGTAAAAGTTTACATAGGTGTGATAGTTGTGGGTGCAACAGGTTCCACATAAGGAGTGGGAAAAATGTATAAGGTATGAATATGTGGAGTTGGTGATAAGATGAGATCTTGATTGACAGTGTCAATCCTATAAGCATTTGATAGTTGAGATGTAAAGGGCGTGGCTTAATTTTTTGGTGGTTGATTAGGTAAATTTTGAGCAGTGGAGCCATTAATTTGGATATCCCCTTGATTTATGAGTTGTTGGACATGATCTTTGAAGGACCGATATTTCTCAATGTCATGACCTTTGACTCGATGATATTTACAATAGTGGGCTTTGTGATACCAAGTAGGCTTGGCTTGCGAATTGTCCATGCGTCATATGGGAGAAATTTTGATGGAGTTTACAGTCATCAACTTATCAAATATGGAGTTGTATGATTCTCCCAAGGGGTTATAGTTGACTGTCAATTGAGGGACTCATTGTTGAGGCCATGTGTCGAATATAAATGCAGATGAGCATTTAATGACCACAGTGTTGACCACACGCTTAAATTTGTTGTTATGTGTGAATGGTTTAGTAGGTTTGATTTTAGGTTTGGCTGATCTGAGTTTAAGATGACCCTACTCAATGGCACGGGTTTCGATTTTGTGGGCCATTGTGAAAGCTTCATCAAAGGTTTGGAATGATTGGACTTATAAATAAGATGATAAATGTTTTTCACATGAACGCAAGAATAATTTGATGAGTTTGTTTTGTGGAAGAGTGAAGGAAAGTTGGTTTATAACACCACGTCATTGGGTGACAAAGTCAGTGATGGGCTCATCTTCAAACTGGCAGATGGTGTATAGGTCAGTGATAGTGTTTTTGCATGCGATATTTATAGAAAAGTGTTCTAAGAATAATTGCGCAAGTTGGGTGAAATAGAATATGGAATGTTGTTGGATATTGTTTTACCAGTCCAACATGGGACCAGGAAAATACATGGGGAAAGTGTGAAGAAGTAGATCATGATCATGCGCAATAAGACAATATGTGTGTTTAAAAGCTAGGAAATGTTATTGGGGATCTTCGTTGTTGTTGAACTTAATTAATTTTGGAAGTTTCCAATTATGAGGGTAAGGTTTGATAGGAACCAACGAATGAAACGGTTCATTACAGATGTGTTCATTAGATAAGGTGTTCTTGGGTGTCAAGGTAACAGTTTCTAAATTAACCAACTAATTTATTAAGGCATGAATTGGATCACTCGATGTGTTGTTAGGTTGAGATTGGATTTGTTGTGGGGTTTGAAACGTAGTTTGATAAGGTGAATTATTCATTTGTAAATGTATGGGTATTTGGGGAATCATTTGAAAAGGTGGTTGATAAACTTGCGGGTGTGCAAGTGTGTGGGGAATTGTTTGGTAAGTATTAACATGTGCCATACATTGAGATTGTTGCATAGAATGACTTTGAACAATAGGGACATGATGTGTTCGTTGAAGTTGGGTATATTTTTATGGTAAATGATAAACGGGGATATGAGTCTTAAGGGGTTGAGACGGTTGGATCATACGATGGGTAGGAATGTAAGCGTGAAGAGGTTGAGATGGTTGGACAAGCATATTAGTAGCAGATGAAATAGAATTGACAAAAAGGGATGTGGGTGGAATGTGATCCACCAATTGAGGAGATTGGGAAGATTGAGAGATTGTGGGGGATTTTTGAAATACAAAATCATATATGGGGTTAGGAGGAGGCCCAAACATCTCTAGAGGAGCGGGATATGGTGGTGTGGTTGGTTTAGGAAGATTGGCTTGGTGAGGGATATGAGGATTAGTTTTAAGATAAGGACAATCTTGGATGACATGGTTCTCATGAGACGATACCATGGAGACTGGAGGTTTGGTAACTGAAGGTGTGGTTTTGAGTTTAGAATCTTGTTGGAAAATATCATTATAGGAAGTAATTGTATTGGGTGGAGGACATTGTTATTTTGTTTCAATTTGAGAGAGAGAGACAATAGGTGTGAAATAGATAAACATTTGTTTATGTAATTTTTTGATAAACAAATCAAGCAACATATTTTTTATCATCATGATTAATTACCAGATGTGAAAATAAAAATGGATAGCAAGGTGCCTAAGGAATGGAAGTATAAAGTTGGTTTCAGATTGTTTTGGCTTGGGAGATGTCTAAGATGGTTCTTGTTGGGTACTCAAGTCCCAATCAGTTAAACCAGGTGAAAGGAATGTTTCGATGTGTTGATTTTTTTGGTGAAGTTTTAGGAAGTGTGTGATAAGTGAAATGTAGAAAGTTAAACCCCTTATTTAGGCTATGTGAGCAAGAAGGATGCACGAGGTTTGTTTTATACCAAATTCGAAATGTGAATTTTGATGCAGACAATTTCTAAGAAAAGGGAAATTACAATGCAGAAAAGGGAAAATAGGGAAACCCGAGTAAAACCTGGAGAACACTTTTCCCTGTTATTTGATTGCACTTGATGATGGTGTATTTGGAAGTGACATTCAGTGGCCTAGAACGTCCCAGTACCCTAAAATTGCACTATTTATAATTGCGGATGAGGTCGTTGAAAGTTTTTTAAACTGGGCATTTGTTTTAAATATTGGTTTTTGACATCATTGTTGAATGGTCGCAAGGTCGTTGACACTACCCTACAAAATCAAAGAACACAATTAGCCACTTAGTCTGAAATGGTGTCAAGGAAAATGGAAATATCATAAAATAATTATACGATATGTAAAGCAAACGGAATATAAAAATAAATAATCAAAATACGATAGTGTACAAATTAAATAAGGATATCAGACTACTTCGGATTAAAGAATAAAGGAACAATGCATCTTATCTAAATGAAACAAAGTCAAAATGGCCTAAATAACAATAAAAGTGATTGTTGATTTAATATAATCTATTAGAAGGAAAGGATTTACCCGAGTGGAGTTTGATTGACAACTTATTTGTGACAAATACGGAGAATTAACATTGGATGGTTTCCACCTCACAGTTCGGAAACAATAAAGACAACACAACATAGGCGACACGTCTTGACAAAAAAGGAATACATGGCCCAAGCCACAAGTTAATGGGTCGGTTATGCATTTTGAAAAAAACTTTCTCAACTATGACCACCCATGCATGTTGGAAAACTAATAGACCTCCCACTGAACCAAGCACTAAGGAGCACTCCACGTGGGCAAACGGGGGGGAGGGTGGAGCTTTATCAAGTTTTTATCAATGGCGGATCATTTCAAATCGATGGAAGATTATTTAGAATCCTATTTTACATGAATTCAATGTGTAGATGGTGTGAATTAGCAGTGGAGATAGGCGAGTAGTGGAAATTGATCGTTGTATACTCAGAAGATGTGACGATAATGATTACAAAAATTGAATGCTCTATATACCCCTTAGATTGAATTGATACCGACATAATTATGATAAATGCAGTACCTGTGGTGTTTGGTTATCTTCAAGATGGTGAGAGAAGAAAAAAAAGGTTGAAACAAAGTGAAAAATATCCAAAGAAACTCTTTGATATTTTTGACAATATAGCTTAGCAGTTGTGTGGCGGTGGATTGTGGGTTCGGCCGAATGCACATGGATATGGATATTCACATATACGATGTCATAATGAGAATCACAAAAAATCTAAACGAGAAATGTTTAATTGGATATGGTGCTAGAAAATGTGTAATAAAGAATTGTAATCCAGTCGTTGTAAATAGACTGTACAGTCGCTACTTACAAAGCTTGCGTGGATTTAGAACTAAGCTAGAATCAATTGGAAATAATCAGGCATAAGAGGTTTATGAGTCTGCGTGGATATTCCTTTCTCGTAAGTACTCACAAAGCTTACGTGAATTTGAAACTGAGCTGGAAACGGTTGTTAGAAAGCAAGAATTTTAAGCTAATCGTTATGCCTGTGTCATTTAAAACTATGTTGTAGAGAATTGCGAGCCTATTTCTATGAAGTGACTGTACAGTCACTACCCACAAAGCTTTGTGAATCCAAAACTGAAATGGAAACACTTTCTCAAAAATCCTATTAATTTGAGTGTGATTATAATAAAATATCTTCTTGGAGGATGTGGCCATCGATTTCATGGTTATGGAGCATGGCTAAAGATCATCACGACTGAAACATTTTTGTTGTATGTATGTTCTTTGTGCAGGACGAAGCGAGGGAATGACTCATCTTTAGATTCGGGGGGAGATGTAGCTCAGAATGAAACTTTGCCAAAGGGGATGGCGAACTACAGTGGGGAGGTGGGATTCAGTTGGTAGGTGAGTGGATATGGCTCGGCTGAGGCTAGGACTGTGGGAAGCGAGTGGAGGAGATGTAGTGAAGGATTCGTGGAGACGAGGAAGATTTGGGTGAAGAGAGATGTAGCTTGGGGAGTGAGCGGGGTACTATGGTAACTCGGGTAGGGAGCTTGGTGAAGGGTTGTGTGGAGTGGAAATAATAGGCGTTAACAGGTGGGTTGGGAGGTTGGGTCAAGGTGTGGGATGAGAGCTCGGTGGGGTAGTTGTGTATGGAATTAGCTCGGTCGGTGAAGGAGTTGGAGAGAGGTGGTTAGAAGGGAGATGGGGTGTTGAGAGGGAATAACTCGACCGACTTGGCCGAGATAAGGAGATTAGGGGATAGGGGTAGTGTTAGGATAATAAATCTTGTTTTTATTTGTTTTTATTATTATTATTATTATTATTATTTGATGTTTTTTTTTAAATTTAATATTTATTATTTAATGATTTTTACATTTATTGATTATTATGATTAATAAAATCATAATGACAATAAAACTAGAGGATGATAATAATATTATTATAATTTTAATTGTCGATTGTCGATTATTTTTATAATTATTTTTCCACTTACCTTCAAGACGGCATTGATCAATAATAATGTATATTATGACACCATTTTATTGTAGACAAATTTGTTCACTACAAACAAGTGAGCCAGAAAAACAAAATATTTTCAAGTGATATCTAAATTGAAGAGGTCTATGGAGCTTGATAGTTGTTCTGGCGTCATGATTGATCACTTGTGCAAGACAAGTATTTTTACAAAACTTCAATCACCAGAAATTGGTTCCCCATTGGTCCCACCTATTGGTACCGAAATTTTTTCTCCTTTTCAGTATGAGCAGCATCAAAGATATGGCATGAAACTTGAAGATAGATGGATCATGGTGTGTGTCATTTTGTAGCTGGGGATATGATCTAACTGGCACTCAGATTTGTGGAGAGATGGATAGCACTCAAATAGGACTTGATCTTGTCCTAACTGTTTTAGGTTGTGCCTTTCAACCAAGGTAAGAGAACCTATTTTGTAACCCTCAAATGGTGAAGGAGATGAAGATATCCCTCAATTTGTACAAATAGTATGAAAAGGGCCTTGGGAAAATATGATCAACACTCCAAATCTGACTTTCACAAGTTGTCACTTCCAGATTATGGAGATACTTTCAATGCAAGACAAGGGTTACTGAAGACATTTTGAAATCCTGATCTGTTCTGCATACTTTAGCAAATGGATTTTGATCTTCTGTGGGTATACAGGTCAAAACAGGGGTAAAACAGGGTAGGATTAGTTGTTTTGAATGATTTTTTGGGTGGGAGTTTAGATAAGACAAACCAAGGTCCACCAAACTCTTTGAGGATTTCAGCAAAATATGGAGAAACTTAACAGCAGAAAGTATCAAAATGGTTAATCATCCCTTCAACCAGGATATGTGCATCAAATGGAGGCCCAGATCTACACTTTTCCACACAATCTTTGATCATCTATCACAAAATATTGAGTTAGAATGAACCAATGAAGCATTTAGCAATCACTATTTAATCATGACCTAAGGTGCACCCAAAGGTTTACAAACAATCTCTGAAGTCAAGGAAGGTAAAGTGATTTTAAATTTGTTTATCTCTTTATCAGATGAAAGCTCTTCTGAATGTGAGATTGCAAATGCCACTAAACTATCACAAGAAATGAGACCATGTATGATCAAGAGAGATTTTAAACACAAGACTGCAAATAGGAAACAAGAAACACAAATTTGAAATGCATTCTGAAATGTAAGCATTCACAGATTTTTCCCAAAGACAACACAAAATAACTCAAAAATGATCAGATTTATCAGCAGGGGAATGTTTTGAAAAACAATCTCAGAGCTTGTTAATGGCTATACATGTGCAACCAACTTAACATGATTTGAAATCTGATACAGAGAGAGTTACATGAGTTTCTCAAGTGGTCACTCAGAGAATGGGCTTCTTCCCAGATTTTCCCATGAAATTTTTAGTTTTCCAGGATTTTTTAAACTCTTCCAACCCTTTGCATGAAAAATTCATGCAATATATAGCTTTCAATCTCCTTCGAGCCTTCTTTCCCAAGAAAATAATATGCCAAAGGATCAAATTTGTTACAAAAATTCCTCATGATTCGCAGACAGGGACGTTTAACAGAACACGTCCAAAAAGTTTCCAGTTGTCTCAAAAAGAGATGAATCATTGCAAAATTCACATCATTATCCATTGTGGAGGCACATTTTTCATCTTCAAAGCATGCAGACCCCCTTCCTTTCATTATTTCATCCTTATCCCTCCAAAATTTGACTCTGTAACTTTTGGATCTGATATTTCACGTTTTTGGATGGGTTAGGGAAAAAATTCATTTCAAAAACATCTCTGATCTTCAAATTGATCCTCAAAACCAATTGCATTGGTCCTTGTAGGCACAAACGACATGAATTTGTCAAAAATTTGATGAAAATTGATGCAAAAAATGCATCTCCAAACTTCCTGGAGCGTTCAAATAGGGAAAAATGGTGGCAGAGCAAAAAAATGCACACTACCATTGATTTGACATTCAACTTTTAATCTAGCCCTCCATGTGGAGAAAAACCATTAGAGATGGCTTTGGAGGCACCTTTTTCCATTTTTCATTTTTAAAAAGAAATGGCCACGTGGCAAGATTTGATTCGGCATGGGCACGAGTTTCACATTTTTACCCTTTTGACCTTTTTATTCTGAGTGGCCATGTGGCACCATTCCATTGGATGCGGACCTAGGAGCTTCATTTTACCTTTTAAACTTTTCGGGAAAAATTGGAAAATTTTGATATTTTTCCCCGCACCTCCACCTCATGAAAATGGGCCTGACACATGTGTCCCAAAGTGGGCCCCATTGGAATCGCGGACCGATTCTACACATTTCCACCTTTTTTGGAAAAAGGAATTTTTTTCCAAATTATCCCACCTCTGATTCTATCCCTGACCCGATTGCTGACCTGGGCTTGAGTCATTCCTCCTTTTAATTTTATGCCTTTATGCAAAAAAATGGGAAAAAATCTCAATTTTCCCCCGAGGCCCATAGTTTCACCTCTGACCCTGCCACGTGTCCCTCTGTGATTCGTTGCGGGCCCTAGGCATTTTCTTTGCACTTTAACTCTTTTTCCAAAATTCCTTCAAAGCAAAAAAAAGAACCTGACTTCACCATCCAATCAAAAGAAGACACATCATCATTTTTGGGCAAAATTTAGAAATTTTCTCTGCCACTTGAATTCATTCTGATTAGCACTTGCGGGCCATGGGGCAATTTGAAACTTTTAGCCTTTAAAGTTTTTCCAAAATTCCTTAAGGCTCAAAAATGACCCTGCCGCTCACTCCTCCAATCAAAACATGCCACGTAAGCAACATTAGAACCAATCAGAGTAAAGCGGAGCCATGGGACCAAATTCACCCTTTTGCCAAAAAAGCAAAAAGTGATAAGTTAAAACAATTTTCCGCCATCCCTCGGCCAATTAGAACAAGCCACGTTGCCGATGAATGCTGAAGAAGAAATTGATGGGAAAATGATGCCCGTCTGACCGTCAAAAAACATAGAAAATGCCAGGGATGCCTTAGAATTCAATTTTTTTGCTAAGGATGACAAATTTCTTGAAATTGAACCAACTGAAACATGTTTTCAAAGCATTTTTTATCATGGAATTGGATTTTCAATGGCATACAAGTGCAAATCGATCAATTTTAAACTTCCATGATTGGGCAAAAAGGAAAAATGGTAGAGCCCACAGATTTTGGAAAAATTAGGGCACAAAACAGGGCACACATGTAGATTTCTTTCAAATTGGGGAAAAACAACAAGTTTGTGAGCATTTCAAGGCATTCGACTAGAGGGAAAAGTTGCAGACCACCAATTTGAGAGAAAAATGTTTCAGAGCATGCAGAATGAAGGAAAAATTTAGGGCAAAATGGTGCAAGCTCAAAAATGGCACCAACATCGGCTCCTGCTCGGGGATGGGCACTCCCAGTGAGTGCCACAAGAACAAAAGAAGAAGACCAAGTGCCAAAAACAACCATTGGGCAATGGAGTCAAAAATGTAGGGTAGAAAAACTAGACCCAATCGACAAAAAATGGCTGCCAAGAACAGGGCAAACCACAAACCGACAAAAACAACAAAAACAGAGCCAAAAAACAAAGACTATACACTATACAAGTGGTGCATACCTCAAATTTGGGGATTAATCCAAGAAATGCTTTAGATGCCTACCATTAACAGGTAGTTCAAGAAATTCCCCATCTAAGTCCTTGAGAAAAAAGGTATTTTCACCAATTCTGATATCAATGGAGTAAGGGCCCATCCACAATGCATCAAATTTACCATGTTTTCCCTTATCTTCATGCCTGCTATCCCACAACAAAACCAGATCTCCAACATTGAAAGCCCTAGGAGTGACCTTCTTGTCAAACAACCTCTTCAACTTCTCTCTAAATCTGACATGCCTTTGGTGGGATGCTCTTCTTTCTTCATCCAGCTCAACAATCTGATTAATCCTTGCTTCATATGGACTGACCTCTTGATCTTCAAGTTGTTGAACAAACTGAAATGAAGATAATTGTAGATGTAAGGGCAGCAGAGCTTGAGTTCCATACACCAACTCAAATGGGCTCTTACCAGTAGCTCTTTTGGCAGTGATTCTATCAGCCCAAACTACAAATTTCAGTTGTTCACCCCATTTTCTCTTGTTCAACTCCAAGGTTCTCCTAATGATTTTCAACAAGTTCTTATTGTTGGACTCAGCTTGTCCATTTCCTTGAGGGTTATAGTTTGAAGCATAAGTCAGATTGGTTCCATACTCCTTGCACATTGCCATCAAGGGCTTAGCTCTGAAACACATGGCATTATCAGCAACAATCTTTACTGGCACACCAAATCTACATATGATGTGATTCAACAAGAAGTCCATAACAACTTGGTGTGTTTCTTTCTTGGTGGGGATTGCTTCTACCCACTTGGTGAAGTAATCTGTGGCTACAAGGATCCACTTATGTCTAGCACTAGAAGGGTCTGAAATCTCACCAATGAAGTCTATCCCCCATTGTTTGAAAGGAGCCTCAATTGATACAGGCTGCAAAGGAAGGGAGCCTGAAGCTTTCATTCTTCCATAGAAATGCTGAAAGCTTTCACATTTTCTAACTAGCATGGTTGCATCTTTGAAGAGAGTAGGCCACCAATAACCATCTCTCAACATTTTGTGTGTTGTAACCCTTCCAGCAAAGTGTCCTCCATAACTCCCCCATGGAAATCAACAACTATTTTGGGAGCTTCATCTTCAGTTATACATTTCAAGAGGACACCTTCAGGGTTCTTCCAAGCCAGCCCAAAGTCAGTGATGATGTATTTTTGAGAAGCCAACTTGAGGGATATTTTATGGTTTTTATTCAAATGATCAGGGCAGCATAGGTGTCTGAGGTAAAATATTACATCCTTGTACCACTCAGAACTTACCAACTTCTCAAGAACATCTACCCTTTCTTCCTCTACTTCATTCACTTCCACAGTCTGCAAGTTGCTCTCAGCCATGAGCTTAGCAAGACCCAAACCTCTCACCAACTTTGTGGTTTGGATATCCATGTCATATTCCTGTAGTTTGTTCACCCATCTACATATTTTTCTTGAGATCTCCATCTCTGATAAGATGTCTTTTACCATGGTGTGGGGAACATAAGCAACAACTTTTGAACTTAAGATATAAGGCCTGAAAACCTTTGTTGCTTTCACCAAGGAAAATGCTTGTTTTTCCATGATTGTGTATTTTAACTCAGCAGCTTGTAAAGCCTTGCTAAAGAAGGAAATAGGCCTCTCAGCCCCATCTTCATCCTTTTGCAGCAAAACAGATGCAATGGTATTTTCAGAAGCAAAGGAGAAGATTTGGAAAGGCTTCTTGTAATTCAGAGCTGCCAAGACAGGTGCATGTTTCAATGCTTCTTTGATTCCTTCAAAATCCTGAATAGCAGCCTCCTCCCATTTGATAACTTGGTCTTTCTTTAACATGCATGTAATAGGAAGAGTCAATTCAGAAAAATTAGACACAAACCTTCTAATGAAATTGATCTTCCCAAAGAAGGATTGGATGCCCTTCTTTGTTCTTGGAATTGGAACCTTGCTGATTGCTTCTACCCTCTCAGGGTCAATCATGACACCAGCCTTTGAAACAATATGACCAAGCAACTTGGCCTTTTGCACTCCAAAATGACACTTCTTTGGATTGAGAGAAATTCCATATTCTCTACATCTGATCAACATTCTTTCCAAGTGTTGCAAGTGATCTTTTCTGCTCCTTGAAAACACAGTCACATCATCCTGATAAACTGCAATGAAGTCATTTATGTAACCAGCAAAAGCAACATCCATTGCTCTTTGGAAAGTAGCTCCAGCATTCATAAGACCAAAAGGCATTCTTACATAGACATATGTTCCCCAAGGAGTGGTAAAGGTAGTTTTAAATCTTTCTGACTCCTTGACAACAACTTGATTGTAGCCAGAGAAACCATCCAAGGTGGACAACAATTCAGATCCAGTCACTAACTGCAGCATGTTTTCCATGTTTGGAAAAGGATAATTTTCTTTCAATGAAGCTCTATTTAGATTTCTGAAGTCTACACAAAGTCTGATATCTCCATTTTTCTTTCTGACTGGCACAAGGTTTGCAACCCAAGATGAATACCTTGTGGGCTGAATGATCCCTCCCTCCTTCAGTTTCTTCAATTCATCTTGCATTTTCATTGAGAGGAGTGGATTAATTGGCCTCTACTTTTTTCTGAAGGGCTTGGCATTTGTTTCAAGAGGAATCTCATGCTGAAACAAGTCCTCTCTGTATGCTTTCAGCTCTGAATAAGACCAAGCCAGACAGTCCTGATATTTCTTCAATAGTTGAACATAGGACTATTTTTCTTCTTTGTTTAGATTGCTTCCCAACCAAAATTTTCTTGGTTTATCATTAGTGCCCAAGTTATGCTCTTCCACATCCCTTGAGGTAGACATGTTTCTATTGATGATGTAATCAACATTGTCAAAATTTGACTCAAGTGCAATAAGACCTCTAGGAATGGTGTTAGTTTTCAATTGGATAATATCCTTTCCAAACAAAGTCTCTCTTCCTTCAGTCACACACACCATTGGTTCCCAATCAATATTCTGATCTACAAACTCACCTTGATTTTGTAAGAACCTTTGCACTTGAGCATCATCATTAAACACTTGCCAATGCTTGATGTTGTCAGGGATAACTGGCCTAGTTAACACTTCAATATTGTACTCACAATAAGGTGAAATGGTGTAATTTCCAAATCTTGACCCCAACACTGCCAACTTGTCAGCAGCAACATTGAAACTTCTGTCATGATGCACAATGTTGAAGGAATCAAACATCTCAATTAGATCCCAAACTACATGTTTGTACTGTTTCATCCGCTGATTTTTTGTAGCATATAGTTTTCTTATTTGTTTGACAACTAGCTCTGAATCTCCTTTTGCAATGATGTCCTTGACACCATACTTCCATGCAATTCTCAGACCCAACAACAAGGCTTCATACTCAACAATGTTGTTAGTACATTCAAAATTAAGCTTGAAGGAAAAAACAAACTCTTCCAAGCTAGGAGAAATTAGAATTATACCAGCACCATTTCCAAATTTGGAGCAAGCTCCATCAAATAGCAAGGTCCAAGGGGAACCTACCTATTCAAGGAACTTTGACTGATCCATCTTGTGTTCTTTTCCATCAGCAAACCCAACAAATTTATCAGCATCTACATCAGCAAACAACACCTCATAGGAAGCATTGTTGGGATCTTCAATAAGGTGTAACATCTTCTTTTCTCCATAGAGCTTGACAAGGCTGCCTTCAATGGGAATAGTGGAAAAAGACATGTCCATTTGAATAGTCCCACCAACACTTGCAGCCCACTTTCTTGACAAAAGCATACCCCATTTGGCAGGGCAATCAACAATCACAACATCAAGTTTCAAATTCTTACCCAGATAGGCTGCAAGTTGTACCACCAAACCCTTCACACAACCAACTACCAGCACTTCTCTTGAGTCCATGGTAGTACACTTTCCATAGGCTATTGTCACTTTGATATCCAACTCATTCATGACTTCTAGAGGCATGACATTGCATGATGCACCAGAATCAAACATACAATTGTGAAGTAGTCTATCCTTTATGATCAAAGTTGTAAAGAATGGATCAACATTCAATTGGGAATCAACCAAGGATGTCCCCAAGTATACCTCAGGTGTTTCTCCAAGATCCTCTAATGCTGGTGGTGTTTCAAGGTCTACAATGATTTGAGGAGGAGTTTCAACAATGTTTACATTTCTGCTTGGGGTACTCTTCTCCTCTTTCAATCCCAAGTACTCAAATGCTCTCTTCTTGTGCTCAGGAATCCTAAGCAACTCAATGATTGGAACACTCACTTTGATTTGGCTCAATACCTGGGCTATGTCATAGGGAACACTCTTTGGCAAGGCAGCATTGGAATGGAGACAAGTAGATTCATTAGATGGCATGGGATTCTTGGCAGTTTGGGCATGAGGAGGACTGTAATTTTTTCTTGGGACAACAGAGCTTTTGGCAGGTGTTTCTCTTCTAGGAGCTTCTTTGGGAATACTTGTAAGCAAGGGTGTTTTAGGTTTGGCTTGAGGCCCAACTCCCTTAACAACCTTGCTCCTAGTGTTATACTCTTTCTCTTGAGCCACAACAACATTCATTAACAATTGTCTATCTTCCTCTGAAGGGATACCACCATCATACTTCTTAATCATCAAAGCTCTTAAGTATTCAAAGTCATTGTTAGGAATCTCAAAATCTTGCACTACATCTACCTCAAGAGTATGAGAGGGAAGAAGGACTTGTACCCATTTGATGCAATCCCAAAAGGTTGCAACTGTCCTTGCACTTATTACCTCAGTTGATGTTGCTCCTTCTTGTGAGCCTGAAGAACAACCCACCATGCAGATATCATCATCAGTACCATCATCATTATTAGCTTCACCATCTTGCTGGTCCATTTCACATGGAGGATGGGGTAGAAAACACTTATCACACCAATCAATATCAACAACTTCCTCAACAACAACAACCCTAGCAGTTAGGGGATCAGGTAACACTCTTCCTTCACGTGCTTGAGGATGTCTATTTATAGACCCCATGGGTCCTTTCCCTCTATCATCAGATCTCTGATCACCCCTAGGATGATTGGAAAATCTGTCATGGTTTTGTGCTTTTTTCTGACCTTGTGAAGTCTACCCAATTCCCTTCTCTGCCCAGGCTAACTTGTATGAGATTTCTTTGACAGCCCCTGCCAAATTTTTCACAACCTCCTCCAAATCAGCACCCTTGCTAGCTTGAGGTTTTTCAGGGTTTATCAACTTTACACCATCTCTCTTGAGAGGTTTCCCAATTGCTTTGATATGTTATTTTCAATCTGCAGTGCCATGGTGAAGGCCTACCTCAAATTAGTAGGGTTTTTGTCTCTTAAGTAGTAGGTTGCTTTCTTATCAAATGCATCTGCATATTTGATTAAACAAGACTCATCACAGGGCCTCAAATTAACAGGCAGCCTCCTCAATGTCTTGTTAAATCTTGTATTAAAGTCATGCACTGATTCATTGGGGTTCTTCTTGATATTCTCAAATTCAGACAAGAGAAATCTAGGATCAGTCTTGTCACCATATTGCAACCTAAATGCATTCTTCATTTCAGTCCAAGAATCAATAGAATTATCAGGTAGAGCCTTGTACCAATCCCTTGCATCCTCTTCTAGTGTATGAATGAAAATTTGACATACACATCTTCAAACTCTATTTCAAAATCCTCCATCATGTTAACAAAAAGTTTGAGATGTTGATCACCAGTTATTGCATTGTTACCTTGGAATTTTGGCAATCTATTTCTGACATCTTGAGGGACAACATTTGGATAACCATTCATTCCTCTAAAGTTTATAGGACCAAAGGTGTTAACAAAAAATGGAGGTCTAGGGGGAGGCTGAGCCATATTATTTTGAGGTGGTGATCTTGGAGGAGAAACAGAATGATGAGGAGTGAGAGGTCTTTGGGGAATAGAAATGTAATCTTCAAAATGGATATCCCCTATAGGATCAGCTTCTTGATAAACTCTAGCAGATTTGGAAAAAATAGGGGCAGAATGAGGAGCAAGATTTTCAAAGACAAATGAAGGTCCCTCTCCAGATGGAGAATGCAAATTTTCAAGAGGACTATCTGATTCAGATTTACCTGAAGAAGAACTACAGTCCTCAATGACAGGTTGATTAATCTCAAGTTCAACAAAGGGAACTTCCTTCCTTGAGCTCTGCTCTCCAACCACCTTCCAAACTCTTCTCCCTTCTAACTCTGAGTTCCTTGAATCTGAAAACAACTTCTTAGCAGAGTCTCTAATGAAGAGAGATCTTCTTCCTTCCAGTTTTGTAGAGATTAGCAACACCAAAAAACAAATGACAGAAAGCTAAGACACTGGTATTTATCAAGATCAAAACAACATGGATTCGCCACTAAGGACTTTCACCCTAGTTGTGCAAATGCACTAAAATACTCTGTCAAATACCTATCAGCACTGAAAATCTTGCCAAACTTTATAGATCAGACCTTCCTTTTCTTGAATCTATCAACCACAAATGCAAATGAAGTGCAACTACTGCTAGAAACTGATAAAATTATAGATAGAGTTTGAAACCTTTGCATACACCTTGCAAATCTGAGTATAGAATGATGCTTTAACAATATATTTATAGACAAAACTTGCAAGAGACATTACCAGGGTTTGATATGCATTCAAATATTTCAAATATGTATGCACATGGATCAGATTGAACTAAGAATGTCCCCTGGCAATGGTGCCACTGGTGTTGGTACCCAAATTTGTTCTCCTTTTCAGTCTGAGCAGCATCAAAGATATGGCATGAAGCTTGAAGACAGATGGATCATGGTGTGTGTCATTTTGTAGTCTGGGGATATGATCTAACTGGCACTCAGATTTGTGGAGAGATGGATAGCACTCAAATAGGAATTGATCTTGTCCTAACTATTTTAGGTTGTGCCTTTCAACCAAGGTAAGAGAACCTATTTTGTAACCCTGAAATGGTGAAGGAGATGAAGATATCCCTCAATTTGTGCAAATAGTATGAAAAGGGCCTTGGGAAAATATGATCAACACTCCAAATCTGACTTTCACAAGTTGTCACTTCCAGATTATGGAGATACTTTCAATGCAAGACAAGGGTTACTGAAGACATTTTGAAATCCTGATCTGTTCTGCATACTTTAGCAACTGGATTTTGATCTTTTGTGGGTATACAGGGAAAAACATGGGTAAAACAGGGTAGGATTAGTTGTTTTGAATGATTTTTGGGTGGGAGTTTAGACAAGACAAACCAAGGTCCACCAGACTCTTTGAGGATTTCAGCAAAATATGGAGAAACTTAACAGTAGAAAGTATCAAAATGGTTAATCATCCCTTCAACCAGGATATGTGCATCAAATGGAGGCCCAGATCTGCACTTTTCCACACAATATTTGATCATCTATCACAAAATATTGAGTTAGAATGAACTAATGAAGCATTTAGCAATCACTATTTAATCATGACCTAAGGTGCACCCAAAGGTTTACAAACAATCTCTGAAGTCAAGGAAGGTAAAGTGATTTTAAATTTGTTTATCTCTTTATCAGATGAAAGCTCTTCTGAATGTGAGATTGCAAATGCCACTAAACTATCACAAGAAATGAGACCATGTATGATCAAGAGAGATTTTAAACACAAGACTGTAATAGGAAACAAGAAACACAAATTTGAAATGCATTCTGAAATGTAAGCATTCACAGATTTTTCCCAAAGACAACACAAAATAACTCAAAAATGATCAGATTTATCAGCAGGGGAATGTTTTGAAAAATAATCTCAGAGCTTGTTAATGGCTATACATGTGCAACCAACTTAACATGATTTGAAATCTGATACAGAGAGAGTTACATGAGTTTCTCAAGTGGTCACTCAGAGAATGGGCTTCTTCCCAGATTTTCCCATGAAATTTTTAGTTTTCTAGGATTTTTTAAACTCTTCCAACCCTTTGCATGAAAAATTCATGCAATATATAGCTTTCAATCTCCTTCGAGCCTTCTTTCCCAAGAAAATAATATGCCAAAGGATCAAATTTGTTACAAAAATTCCTCATGATTCACAGACAGGGACGTTTAACAGAACACATCCAAAAAGTTGCCAGTTGTCTCAAAAAGAGATGAATCATTGCAAAATTCACATCATTATCCATTGTGGAGGCACGTTTTTCATCTTCAAAGCATGTAGACCCCCCTTCCTTTCATTATTTCATCCTTATCCCTCCAAAATTTGACTCTGTAACTTTTGGATTTGATATTTCACGTTTTTGGATGGGTTAGGGAAAAAATTCATTTCAAAAACATCTCTGATCTTCAAATTGATCCTCAAAACTGATTGCATTGGTCCTTACAGGCACAAACGACATGAATTTGTCAAAAATTTGATGAAAATTGATGTAAAAAATGCATCTCCAAACTTCCTGGAGCGTTCTAGGGAAAAAATGGCGGCAGAGCAAAAAACGATGCAGTTACTACATTGATTTGACCTTTCAACTTTTAATCTGAGCCCTCCACGTGGAGAAAAACCATTGGAGATGGGCTTTGGAGGTTCCTTTTTCCACTTTGCATTTTTAAAAAGAAACGGCCACGCGGCAAGATTTGATTTGGCATGGGCATGGGTTTCACATTTTTACCCTTTTGACCTTTTTATTCTGAGTGGCCATGTGGCACCTTTCCATTGGATGCAGACCTAGGAGCTTCTTTTTACCTTTTAAAATTTTTAGAAAAATTGGAAAATTTCAATACTTTTTCCCACAGCTCCACCTCATGAAAATGGGCCTGACATGTGTCCCAAAGTGGGCCCCATTGGAATCAGGACCGATTCTACACATTTCCACCTTTTTTGGAAAAAGGAAATTTTTCAATTTTCCCGTGGCCCGCACCTCCCGCAAGATTCTGTCCCTCACACATGATTGTTGCAGGGCTTGTGCACTTCTCATTTCATTTTTTATCCTTTCTGCCAAAAAAGGAAAATTTTTAAACTTTCCCTGCCATCCTGCAGTTCCGCCTTGAATCCTGCCACGTGTCTCCACTTTTGATTCGTTGTGGGCCCTAGGCATTTTCTTTGCACTTTAACTCTTTTTCCAAAATGCCTTAAGGACAAAAAGACCCACTGCTTCTCATCCAATCAAAAGAGGACACATCATCATTTTGGGAAAAATTTAGAAATTCAAACTCCTCTGCCTTGAATTCAAGAAGATTAGCACTTGGCGGGGCCAGGGGCAATTTGAAAATTTTAGCCAAAGTAGCTAAAAAGTGCCCTAAGTTCACAAAATGACCCAGCTCCTCCTCCAATCAAAACATGCCATGTAACAACATTAGAACCAATCAGAGTAAAGCGGAGCCATGGGACCAAATTCACCCTTTTTCCAAAAAAGCAAAAAGTGATAAGTTAAAACAATTTTCCACCAATCCCTCGGCCAATTAGAACAAGCCACATTGCCGATGAATGCTGAAGAAGAAATTGATGGGAAAATGATGCCCGTCTGACCGTCAAAACACAGAAAATGCCAGGGATGCCCTAGAATTTGATTTTTTCGCTAAGGATGACAAATTTCTCGAAATTGAACCAACTGAAACATGTTTTCAAAGTGGTTTTTATCATGGAATTAGATTTTCAATGGCATACAAGTGTAAATCGATCAATTTTAAACTTCCACGATTGGGAAAAAAGGAAAAATGACAGAGCCCATAGATTTTGGAAAAAATAGGGCACAAAATAGGGCACACATGCAGATTTCTTTCAAATTGGGAAAAAACAACAAGTTTGTGAGAATTTAAAGGCATTCAACTGGAGGGAAAAGTTACAGACCACCAATTTGAGAGAAAAACATTTCAGAGCACATGTAGAATGAAGGAAAAATTTAGGGATAAAATGGTGCAAGCTCAAAAATGGCACCAACATGATGAACAATAGATATCATGTAGAATAATGTAATACAAAATGTCAAGTAATTGAAATGACGAGGGGACTTAGCTTGTGCTCTGATATGGAGATGAAATGGGCATCAGGATAGAAAGATGACGAATAATGGAAAATCTTTCTCTAACACTCCTCACCTTTAACTCCTAATAATGGTAAATGTTTTCCTTGATCTCAAACTTGCAGAACTTAATCAAGAACTTTCTTTTCCTCTCCTAAAAAATTCAATACACAAAGATTTCATACTCATTCTTCCTCCTCTATGGGTCCTTTCTAGTTCTGGTCTAGGTCCAGGTCCCATTTCAGGTCTTGGTGAAAGAGGGGGGAAAACCCATATTTATAACTTTGAGGTGAGGTTAGATTGGGGTTAACGAGTAACTAGGGTTGGGTAAAGTAACCATGGTTAAGAGACATGATGTGATCACGCGGGGCTCACAGTTTGACTTATTAGATGGAGTGGGGAGCATGATTGACATGGTAGGTGAGATAATAGATTCCATTTTTTGAAATTAAGAAAGGGGTGTTGGATGGGTATATTATTACCCATGAATTGAATAAAATTGATATGGGAGACAATGCCAAAATTTTAATTATCAAATGGGTCCACATGGAGTACATTTGATAATTTATTAATTAAAGGTGAGTAAATAGGTGGAATTTACTCAAATTTAAGAAAAAATAAAAGTGAGAGGGAAATTTGAATTAAGAAGAGATGAAAGAGGGGTGTTACTTTGAAAATTGGTGTATACAGTAATTTGAGGTGGCTTTGAGCCTCATCTTTTAAGACTAGCCTTTGGTGCACAAGAACGACCATGTCCTTGAGATGGTTTCATCGCACGAAAAGATGTTACAAGATGATTCATGGTCAGCGGAGGTAGATGAGGTTTTAGTAAACCTTTCTAAGTGTGATTAATGCTTTGATGAAATTGGTTTTTCTCATAAACCTTCATGTTTTGCATGGTTTATCACTTTGGTGTAATTAGGTCTATTAGAGATCTAATGGAGAGTTTTTGGCATGCAGAGGATATGACCGACCTATGTGACCTTTTATTTGATGTATACAGGATGTATTTATTATGTTTTTATGATATTCCCTTTATGAAGTTTGACCTGTATGATATGAAAGCAAGAGACAAGAATATAATCAATTATAAGCCTCATTTGTGAATGTTGGAGATATGGGAGCATAACAAATTTTGGAAGGAAGGAAGAGCAGGATATGAGGGAAGAAATGAAGTATATGAGGCCTTGAAAATGATAAATTATGTTTCCATAATGTTGATCTAGTGATGGATAGTTGAAGGAGGTCATTCATGCATGACCTAGTTGGAGAAGAAGACCTAGATTGTGTGCATGGGTATGAGTGAGAAAGGAAAATGTATGAGGAGATGAAAAGACCAGAGAAGAAGAGGATATAGGTCATTATACCTAATTAGAAAATGAATATGAAAGTTATGTTGAGGAAGAAAAATGAGGACTTTGAGAAAGTTTTGAGTTCATGGAGCTAGACTAATGATCACAATCATTTGTTGGAGCACCAAATCATCAGGTGATCATCATATTTTGGTGATTGAGTTGGTGATTCATCATTATAAGGGGTTGTAGCCTCCTTGTAGGGTTTTTGCCTTACTAAATCAGTGTTAGGTGCTCCTTGTAGGGTTGTGCCCTACTCATCCATGGGTTGGTGATCCCTTTGGGGTTTGTTCCTCATTACAAAAATCTTGTGTGATGTGTAATATTCACATAATGCCTTTGTTTTGTGTAATATAAGCATAGGTTCATTGGGTTTGTTGAACCCTAGTTATTGGTATTGTCATTGATATCAAGTGGCATTGATGAACAAGCATTGAGTGATGAAGTGAATCTCAGTCGAAGGCATGAAGGTTGGTTGGAATTTCCTTATCAGTCATGTATTGAGCATTTAATATGGATTTAAGTTAGTTTTAAGGTGCTACAATCTCAAACATTGTGTTAGGTGATCTCTAAAGGAAGATTATAGGTTTGATTACTAGTTTCATATGGTATATAGGTCAGAAATGAGGTTGTAATCATGGGAAAGAACTCTTGTACAAGGTGTATCAAGTCATCTAGAGGAAGTTGCAGTTGAAACTATCCCTTTTAGGCCTACTTCTAGAGCCTGATGAGGTGTGATCGGATTTTACAGGTCATGGAAAGGTAAATTAAGCATGGGAGCAGCCTATGAATGTTTTCTATAGAATTTTTGAGCAAAAATAAGGCTTTTTTTAGTTCCTGGAGTCAAAATTAAAAAATTCACATAAACTGGCAATGAGAACTGGCAATGATTGCTGATGTAAATGAGATGGGTCTAATTTTAAAGGAAAATATATGTCTAACCAATACATGGAATGTGTAGAGGGGTGTCTTTTAGTGCTTAATGTCAAATTTCATCATATGTTTAAATGGGGATTTAAAGTTATTCAAGTTTTTCTAAAACTGTCGTGTTAAATAATTCAAATTGAGCACCTTGGCTTCTTAGCATCCAAGTAAAATTTTCAAACCTGCTTTAGATAAATCATAGAGTCAATTTTTGAAGATAACTCAAATCATGAGATTTTTCAAAAAAATCAGGGAAAATGGATAAGTATCAGTGAATATATGAGCATTTTTCTAGAAGGTTTTCTCTCTCTCCAAGGCCCCTTCTTAAGTTGATAGGATTAATATGATTTTTCTACCTCTGAATCACTTGTGCAATATCACTAAACTCCCTTGAAGTAAAAAATAATCTCCATAGAAAAATGGTTATAATAACTCTCTACAGAACCAGTGTGAGTTGTTGAATATTCATATCTGCATATGAATGATTGAATAGACATGCTTTTTTTTTCTTCATCACCATGCTCTCAAATTATTAATGATTCTATAGATACTCTTCAAGTTGTATTCCTAGTATATATGGATAAAGGGTAAGTGAGTATCATGTCAATACTACCATGAAAGGTATCAAGATATGTTAAACCTAGTCTTACTTTTTTCATTACACTAGATAAGACTGTTTCAAGCTTGTAATTACATATTGTATGGGATGTGTTTACATAAATAATATTCCCTAAAAAAATTATAAGTGCCAAATCAAAGGCAATAGTAGTGGAAGATCAGTGTGTATTCTCAAAGAGTCTAGTGTATAACTCTGGATGAAATGGAGGTTTGTGCCTTCCTTATAATTTCAGTGAAGTGGAAGCCAAGAATAACATCATACATCTATCCTTAGTGTATCTTAATCAACATTGATGGCTTACTCTTGTTGACAATAAGAAAGAAGCAACTGTAGTATTATTAGACTCAATAAATTCTTCTAATTGTGCATGATATGTTTGAACCTCTTAATAAATCCATCTCTTACATTAAGAAAACATAGTTGGTTTATAATGAACATTTAAACATCTCATTCCTTCAAGTAAAAATCTCAGGATCAACTAAAGTGTCTCTTGAACTCAACAAGCTTTGGAAATCATTGTATCAAACCATTGTGCATTGATATTTATTGACTACTGGGAATGTGTGAAGTTTTTTCAATCTCAATAATTAATTGGAGAAGATAGGAAAAATTCTTACAAAACTTTTGCGGGTTGAATTTTTTACTTTCACTCAAAAAATGAGAGAGAAGGATTTTTTTTTGGTATCGGGTAGTCTTAGGGAGTCAAACCCTACTTCTAGGGTTTGATAGAAGAAGAATATCAAATATCGATTTGGAACCATAAAAAATTCTTGAATTTTTGTACAAAGTTTTATCTTTTTTTCATGACCAATATTTTCCAAGTTTCAAGCAGATTGATCAAGGTACAAAGGAGCATTTCATGATTGTTTCCTCGAATCCTAGGTCACAATTTTGTGAAGAGCTAGAAATAGGTTCTTGATGCAATTATTTGGTGTATGTTCTTAAATATCTTCATGAAAATATGTTTTCTCATAGAAACTAGCATATTCAACTTTTTGGTTGTCTTGAATCTATTTTAAAAACTTGAAACCTATGTGATAGTTGAGGAAATCAACCTAGTCCTAATGCATTGTATTTTAGTTATTTGTAGAAAAAAAATTTGCTTCATGAAATGCCCTACATGGTAGATTAAGTTCTATCTGACATCAAGGATATATTTTTGATGTGTTAGTGGTATCTCAAATAGTGTCATCTTAAACATTCCCACTCAGCTTGTGAACCTCTAACTCCAAAATTCAATAGAACCTGAAAATAGTATTCCCTGTTGAAGAAGAGAAAAAAGAATGGTGATTGATCAGTTACAATGCCATGTAAATATTTGCATTCAACTCAAGAAAATAATGTGAGGGGTTATATCTTAACAAAGCTCAAATGAGGAAGTATAAAAGAAATAAAAGCACTAAATGGAGAAATTTGAAAAGTCAGGGAGTGGCTTTTATTTGAGCTAGCTTGTTAAAATGAGAATTTAGAGTTGAAGAGTCTAAGATATGAATGTGAAAGGTCATGACAATAGAAGTTGAAGATAAAAGGAATAAAATAGTAGACTAAAACATATTTTTTAATGAAACAGGGGATAAGACTATGATTTAGTTATCAAAGGAGGAAAAAAGGACAGAAATAAAAAAGAATGCACATGTAGATATCAAAGGCTAACAATGAAGTGAATATGGTGATTAAATTTTGAAATTGAAAAGGTAATATCTATGAATTCATGAGACTTGTATGTCTATAATAATATTAGGTACATGTGGGGAAGTACTTCTAATTTGATAATCATATAGAAGAAAGATACTTTGGGTGAAAAAGGTGTTGAATTATCTCCAGGAATTAGGGGGCTTTTTTTTCGGGAAGTAAAATCACATATAACATTATTGTGATTCAAGAAGCCATACATTCCATTGAAATATCAAGAATTTTGGCAATGTTTCTCAAGTTGGATATACATAAAGCCTTTGGTAGGATAACATGGTCTTTCCTCCAGGCCATCCTATTAAAGGTGGGTTTTGATAACTTCCTGGTAAATATTATTATGACCAGTATATCCACTGCTAGTTTCTCAATTTTGGTTAATGGAAAACCAAAAGGTTTCTTCCAAGTAGGTAGAGGGTTGAGACACGGTGATCCTCTTTCACCTTTCCTTTATATCATAATGGTTGAATCCTTGAGTAGAATATGTCAACTAGTCATGTTGTCAAACAGTATATAGGGTATTAAAATATCTAATGGCCTTCCCTCTATCTACCTCAATCAGTTTGTGGACGATAACTTTATGATGGGAAATGTCTCTGTCCATGAGGCCTCAAATTTTAAGGTGGCCCTTAATGATTATGAACAGGTTTTGGGATGGATGGTTAATTTCCACAAAAGTGTTGTTTTTTTCATTAATGTGGAGAATCAAGTTCAAGCTATATTAGCTCACATCCTGGGGTGTAGGATTAAGCATTTTCTATATTCTTATCTGGGTATGCCCCTTATCCATAAGAATCTTGACTTCACAGTTTAGAATGCTCTGCTGGAAAGATTTAATAGTAAACTCTTGTCTTGGAAGGGTCTCTTGCTTTCTCAGGCTGGTAAGATTCAAATGCTCCAAATTTCCCTTCAAGGCATTCCCATTTATGTGATGTCTCTTTTCATGCTCCTTGCTAAAATTAAGGAATCCTTAGAGAAAATCTAGAAGATATTCCTTTGGATGGGAGCTGGAGAGAAGTTCAAATTCCCTCTTGTGGCCTAGGACAAAGTCACAAAACTAAGCTTTGTGGAGGATTGGCGTTAAAAAATATTTCTCTTATGAATGAGGCCTTAATTACCAAGGAATGTTGGAGGATTGCTAGAGAGGAAGGAATTTGGGTGCAAATTATAAAGATGAAATACTTGCATAATATAGGAAAAATGGAATCCTTTTTTAATCAAGATAATCATCCTCGAGAGTCTCCCTTTTGCAATTATTTTGTGGCCTCCAAAGAAATATTAACCAAAGGTACTATATGGGAGATAGGCAAGGGCTCTAGAATTAGTTTTTGGTATGATAATTGGATTGAGGATTCCCCCTTAGCTAACCTAGAAACTTGGAAAAGGGTTGTTCATTTCTACAAGGAAACAGGAAAATTTTGGATTCGGGACTTTTAGATCCAGGAAGATTTTATCAGATGAGAAACCATTGAACCTCCTCTAGATTTTGATGGTGACATCCAACCCTTTCGGGCTATCAATAAGAAATTAAGGGATTTCCACGTCCCCATGTTCCAAACCAAGGATGATTCCATCATATGGAAAGAAGAAGATTCTAGAATTTTCTCGGTTAAATCTACCTACATGTTAAATATCATGACTAATATGCACAAGGACTATTGGGGTGAACTCTGGGTGAAGGATCTTACCCCAAAGGTTAATATATCTTACTAGATGGCTGCCCAAAATAAAATCTTGACTGTGGATAATCTCAAGAAAAAGGGAATGAAGCTTCCCAATAGATGTTCTCTTTGTAGGAAGGAGGAGGAAAATTTCAACCATCTCCTCCTTCATTGCTCCTTCTCCCATGATGTCTTTGCTTCCATTTTGGATCTGTTCAATATCAAATGGACATTTCCCTTGACGATTGAAGATGGTTATTTTCAATGGGAGAGTCCCTTATGTTTTCCCATTTTAGTCTGGGCCTGGAATATTCCCTCCCTCATTTTTGGGGGGGATTATGGAAGGCTAGGAATGATTGTATCTTCCGAGATCAGAAATATCTTCTCTTGAAAGTTAGAAGAAAAATTTTGGCTGCCATTAAGGAAAAAATTAAATTCTTTAAAGGTAAAGTCAAGAAACCCTTCCCAAAAAGTGAGCAGAAAGTTCTTGACAAGTTCTCCCTTAGACTGGTGGAATTACACAAACCAAAAAAGAATTCCAGCTAGATTAGGCCTGTGGAAAATGTTGTTAATCTAAATTTATTTGGAGCATCAAAAGGGAATCTAGGTCTTTCTGGGGGAGGGGAAATTTTAAGAAACAGTGAAGGAGATTGGTTTTTTTCTTATGTGGGTCCATTAGGATAGAAAATAATCAACATGGTGGAAGCTAGAGCTCTTTTTTGGGGGGTTTTGTTGGCTAAAGAAAAAGGCTTCAAGGAGATCCAGATTGAAGGTGATTCTCTCATCATAATTAATTCCCTCAATAATCAAGGTTCCATTAATTGGTCCATAAGAAATATCCTCAATGATCTTAAGGAAACATTAAAATATTTTGTAAGGGTTTCTTATAATCATACTTTGTGCCAAGGGAACAAGTGTGTAGATAAGATGGCTAATTACGAAGCCATTAGTAATGATTAGAGTATCTGGTATAAATATGATGAATTATCCATGGACATTAATGAAACCATTAGTAGAGATATAGGGCACTAAGTTTGATGATTTTGGCACAAGTGAACTCTGGGGCTCTGATAGCTTACTTAATATCTTGTTTCCACGGTTTCTGTTAGTGCAAAAGGGGGTCTGATTTTGAGAAGTGGTAGAAAATAGGGGAATTTTAGTCTCATGAAGATGGGTGGTGATAGGATTAGAGTTAAACCTGCTAGCCAGAGAATTTGAGCTTTTAATCAACATTTGTGGAACAAGCTTAAGATTGGGGGTTTTAGTAATTTCATAGCCAAATTACATGGTCATGACCCCTCCCTATCAAATTATTTTGGAAAATCTTGGAAAGAGGGTAAGTTTTAGGTCAAAGGTATGGAAATTTAGGTTTCTAAGTTCACCATTTCCCTTGAGAAGAACATGAAAATGGACGGGCTCAAAACTTTTAAGGACAAAACCCACAGAGAACATCAAAATTATTTGTTCTTTGTGGGTAAGGAAAGGTTCTCTTTCTTTACGGATGGTATTCTCAGGTCATGTATTCCAGGAATATGGAGATATTTTTTCCTTCAAATCATGAAGTATAATACTCTTGAAGGAAAATACCAAAAAATCTATACCCACCATATGACCCTTCTGAATATGTTCTGCCATAAGGTCATGGTGAGCATCCCTTTCTTCATGTTTATTTCTTTGACTAATTCTTTGATGGATTTCTAGTAGGAGAAAGCTGAGATTCCTTTGCATGAAGGGCTCATCCTTCTACTGTTTGAAAATGGGAAACCTATTCTGAATTCTTCTTTGAAAGATAAGGCGGAAGAGGATGACCTCACTCTCGTGGAATGCCTTACTAAGATGAAGGCTAGGAAATGCAAAAATGTGGGGGAGGATTTTGGTAAAGAGAAGAGATAGGAATGTCATGGGGAAGCAAGCACATCAAGAAAAAGGAATTGGGATGGTAACTTAAAGGGTTTTGAGGATTTGAGTATAAAGGTTCAGTACTTAGAGGTTGTGTTTCAAGTGATGGAGGAAATCAATGTTGGTCAAAGGGAAACTATGTTGGATGTCATTAACACTTCTAAGAAAATTTTCTCTACTCAGGTGAATTCCAAGAAAAAAATTTTGGAGCTAGAGTACCAAGTCAAAAAGATGAGTGACAGGTTAGAAGGGAGGGAGGAAGGCACCAAAAGAAGAAATTTTAACTTGCGCATTAGTAGCTCTAAGGATGAGCTGAAGAAAGATATAAATGTCAAGGCTGCTGAGGGTGCCAAGATCAAAGGCATTCATGATGTTAACAGTGAAGGATGTCCTAAAAATTAGCTGATTTTTCTGGACTGTTGGTAGAATTTTTGTGAACTTCTACAATTTTGAAGTTTTGGAGCTGGTTTTCTTTCTCTCTATTTTTCTCTTTTTAGTTCAAAGTCCTTATTTGCATTGTAAGATTTAAGCATGTTTAACTCCTTTCTTGGACTTTTCTATTTCTTTCATGCTTGTTGGTTTTTGTTCCTCCTTTTGTAATGTCCCCTGGGATTCGATCCTTGTTTTTATCTTATCTAATAAAAAAGGTGTCGAATTTTTTATACAATCAGAAGATTAACCTATAAAGTACTATGCACAATTAAATTGAAGGATAACTTGGAATGAAATGCATATTTTTTGTTTATGTAGAGGTTTTGTTTATAAAAATAAAATAAACACAAAGTATAAAGTGCAGAAGTGTAAACAAATTAGAGAATCAAATAAATGACTAAGTAAGAAAATGTGAAAATCATCATTGATAAAGAGCAATTCAATTCACAACCATGTCTAAAGGTTTTAGAGAGTCTCATGTAAATTGAGTTGATAAGAAAAGTACAAGCATACAATGAGTTGGTGAAAATATTGATTAAGTATGATAGGGGTAAAATGAGAGCATGATAGATCACATAAGCATAACCTTCTTGAACCTCAGAGTGCATGTGAAGACATATCAGACATATAAGTGGACTAAGGCATAATTAGTTGACATTGTAGCAGTAGGCACTGTTACAGCATATGAACTCATGAGATGAAGTCCTGAAAGAATGAATCCATCACATGTGAATGAAATAAGCTTGATAGAGTAGAGCCTTGCATTGGAATTAGTGATCAGAAAGGAGAGAAATCAGGAGTGAGTTTGAAAAGTAGAAAAGAGCTAATATAGAGGTTATTATCAGTTGTGTAAGGTAGTAAATCAAGAGTGACCAATTGATTAAACTAGTCTAAGTAGTAGCTTAGCATTTAGGGAGATGCAGTTTCCTTGTGAGTTGAAGCTCATTAAAGATTAGTAGTGGCTAGTTCAATTACAAGAGGTTGAAGCCTCTAGACTAAGTAGTACCTTGGTTAAACTTAGAAGTTGCAGCTTTAGATTGAGTTGAAGCTCAATCATGAAACTAATGTAATAGAAATAGGATAAGTTAGTCCTAAGAATTGTTCATGGTTTTAGTGGGTTTTTTACTATTTTGAGTTTCCCACATTAAATTTTTCTCAGTGTGTGATTTATTTTTACTACTTGTGATTCCCAATTTAGAATTAATGATGAATGTTGAATGAATAAATTTTTGAGATAAAAATTTGGATAGACACTGACTCACCCCCTCTCTCAGTTTCCTAGTTTCTAACAATTGGTATCAAAGTGTGGTCCTTATGAATCAAGCCTAACATCTTAGAGGTGATCCTGAAGACACAAGCATGGGTACGTCGATAGATTCAGTGTTGAAGAAGAGGTATGAAATTTCTCAAGCTCTTATAAATGAGTCAAAGGAAAAAATCAAGCTTAAGGAAGTCAACCATGGTCAAGAACTAAATGAGATGGCCTCATTTTTTGAGAAAGTGTTAAATGATTTGAAAGACAAAGTAAACTATTGCCTTAAATTTAAAGAGGAACTAAAAATATTGAAGACTGAATTGGAACAGGTTAATCACCAGCTTGAGATCTTGCAAAGAAAACAAGGACATTCTAGTGCAGTAAACCATTAGACATGTCAAGTAGTTATGCAAGCCAAGAGTGGAGAATGTGAAAAATTAAATGCATAAGTAAAGACCCTAAAAGACGAGCTGGAATAAACAAATCAAAGGGATTTGAGAGCTAAATTGAGTCACACTTCTTGTCAAGGATATTCTTAGCCCAGGAAGGACAATAAAAATCACAAGATAATCTTTATACAACCAACTACAAGAATATTATCAGGTAAGTTTCATGGAGTTTTTTTTTCATGCAACATATTTAGACATAGAGCTAGAGATTGTAGGAGAAAGGTAGATGAAAAATATCCATGGAGAGATTGCAAGGCTGGTTATGAGAAGAAAATAGTGTGTTTTAATTGTAAAATAAAAGGTCACATATCCAATAATTGTTTAGAAGATCAAGTAAGTCATTTTTGGGACAAAAATCAGGTTGTTTGTTTTAACTACCATGAGCTAGGAAATTTTTCCAAACATTATTATGAACCACCTAGATTTAGGTATAAGTTGAAAGCATTCCATAGAAAATGCAAGCTTAAAGAGTAAGACCAATTCAGATATGTTTGAGAGAGATGCTAGAAAGAAGAAAGAAAAATGGATATGCAAAGTCAAGGAAGGAAATTCAGAAGTTGAGACAACAAAGGTAGATGCTAAAGAAATATAACAGTATAAGACATTTACATAAGAAACAAGTACAAGTAATACATCGGTAGGTGATGGAAAAGGAAATAAGAAGGAAAACAAATCTAGTACTAAGAATGAATAAATTCTCCCTCTAGTAGTATTCAAACATGTGCATGAATTAAACCTTGTGTGCATATCTCGCACTCAAGAAAAATATGAGAACTCAAATAATATGGTTACCACACTAAAAATTGCATTCAATGATAGAAATAAGAAGACAAGGACAAGGAAAGATAGAATTGAGTCATCAAACATTTTTGATGACTTTCTCTTATTCTGAGATTCCATGACAAAATGGTATGCCTTCTCTAAGCTTCCAGAAGGTGTACACTAATTGAAAGGAAGCACCAGTCGAGGTTTATTGTTGCATATATCAAATTTACAAGGTATGTTAGTTTCAAGATGTTTATCTTACTCCAT
Source organism: Taxus chinensis (assembly GCA_019776745.2). NCBI lineage: Eukaryota > Viridiplantae > Streptophyta > Pinopsida > Cupressales > Taxaceae > Taxus > Taxus chinensis. Next base: position 417,561,368 of record CM034154.1, read on the forward strand.
GTGTATAGCACAAGTTGAAGTCTTATGTGTGTAAGAATATGACTCACATCTCACATTCATCCTGATATGGTGCTACAGTTCTCATTAATGTTGCTCAGATGTGCAAAAAGTCTTTATGAGAAGGGTAGAATCCTTATGACAAGGGGAGTATTATTTACTTTTCTTAAAAGGTTCCCTAAATACTATGGAAGGTATTTTTTTATTTATATTTCTTCAATGGAAAGGCATGTTATGCATACACTTGAACTGACACATCAAGATATGGCTATAAGAGCTGAAATGTTGGTTTAGGGAAGTGCCTAATTATTTGAATCATATTCAAGGGATCCAAGCAATGTTAAGAGTCAAATTTCTATTTTTCCAACAAGATAATTTATTGCATAAACTCAGGGGGAGTGAAGAGAAGAGTTCTAGTGTTTAGGGGGAGCTTGGCTTAGTTAAGAAAAGGTCAAAAGAGAAAACATAAGAAAGAGAAAACTCAAGGCTAGGATAAGAGCTCAAGAAAGAGAAAACACTATACAAGGGGGAGCTTATGGACATGTAAGTTTATTTACTCATGACTCATTTTCTTTAACAGTAATTGTTTCATGTCAAGTGGCCAAGAATCCTTTGTCATAGATGTCAAAGGGGGAGAAAATGTTGGCAAAACCTAGGAAAGGTGATGTGAACGTGTGTTTTCCATCAAAGGTTTCTAAGTATTTTGTCATCAATGACAAAGGGGGAGATTGTTAAACCCTGGTTATTAGTTTTTTCATTGATGTCAAGTGGAATTGATGGAAAAGTAGTGAGTGATGAAGTGAAGCTCAGTCAAAGCCAAGAAGGTTGATTTGTAGTGCCTTATCTGTGGTGTATTGAGCATTCAATATGGTTTCAGGTTGGTTTCAAGGTGTTGTTATAAGCTCAAATAGTGTGTTGGGTGATCTCTAAAAGTAAATTATAGGTTGGCTTGTTGGTTTCAAATGGTCTATAGGTAAACAATGAGGTTGTAATAATGGGTAAGAACTCTCTTACAGGGTGTGTCAGGTCAGCTGGTGGAAGTTGTAGTTAAAAATGGCCATTTTAGGCCTTTTTCTGCAGCATGATGAGGTGTGATAGATCGGTACATGTAATGTAAAGGTAAAATAAGCATGGGATCAGCCTATAAATGTTTTTTATAACATGTGTGAGCAAAAAAAAGGCTCAGTTTATCTCCTGGAGTCAAAATTCAAAATTTCACAGAAATTGGCCTTAAGGATTGAAAATGAATGATGAGGTAAATGAGATGGTTCTAAGATTTACATTAAAACCTATGTCTAACCAACACATAGGATATGTAGAGGGGTGTCTTTAAGTGCTTCATGTCAAATTTTATCAGATTTTGAAACAAGGATTTAAAGTTATTCAAGTTTTTCTAAAATTTCCCTCTTAAGGAATGCAAATTGAGCACCCTAGCTTCTTAGCATCCAAGTAAAATTTTCGAGTCTTGTTTAGATAAATCATAGAAGGAATTTTTGAATATAACTTTGAGTATGATATTTTTCAAAATGTTTCAGGGAAAATGGATAACTATCATTGAATATATGAGCATTTTTCTAGAAGGTTTTCTCTCTCTCCAAGGCCTCTTCTTGAGTTGATAGGCTTAATATGATTTTTCTCCCTCTGAATCGCTTGTGTAATATCTGTAAACTCCCCTGAAGTGAAAAATAATCTCCATATAAAATGGTTATAATAACTCTCTACAGGACAAGTGTGAGTAGTTGAAGATCCATGTATACATATGAATGATTGTGAATGTGTAAGAATCATCTTTCTCTAACTTCTCTATGCTTCTCAGTAGACCTGATTTATTTAATTCATCACCATTCTCTCAAAGTATTTATTATTCTACAAATATTCTTCAAGTTGTATTCCTTGTACATATGGATAAAGGGTAAGTGAGTATCAAGTCAATACTACCATGAAAGGTATCAAGATATGTTAACCCCAGTCTTAATTTTTTCATTGCGCTAGACAAGACTATTTCAAGCTTGTAATTACATATTATATGGGATTTTTTACATAAAGAATACTCCCTGAAATTTTTTCTAAGTTCCAAATCAAATGAAATATTAGTTGAAGATCAGTGTGTATGGTCAAAGAGTCCAGTGTATAACTCTGGATGAAATGGAGATTTGTGCCTTCCTTCTGATTTCAGTGAAGTGGAAGTCAAGACTAGCATCATCCATCTATCCTTAGTGCATCTTAATCAAGATTGATGGCTTACTCTTGTTAAAAATAAGAAAGAAGCAATTGTAGCAGTATTGGATTGAACAAATTATTTACATTGTGCATGATAGGTTTGAACCTCTTAATAAATCCATCTCTTGCATTAAGGAAACACAATTGGTTTAGAATGAACCTTTTAACATATCGTTCCTTCAATTAAAAATCTTAGGATCAACTAAAGTGTCTCTTGAACTCAACAAGATTTGGAAATTATTGTATCAGATCATTGTACATTGATGTTTCTTGACTACTGGGAATGTGTGAAAGTGTTTCAATCTCAATAATTAATTAGAGAAGATACAAAACATTCTTAAAAAAATTCAGCATGTTAAATTTTTTACTTTCACTCAAAAATGAGAGAGATAGCTATTTTTTGTGGTATCGGGAAATCTTAGGGAGTCAAACTCTACTTCTAGGGTTTGATAGAAGAAGAAGATCAAATATCATTTTGGAACCAGCAAAAATTCTTGGATTTTTGTGCAAAGGTATGTTTTATTGTCACGATCAATATTTTCCAAGTTTCAAGAAGATTGATCAAGGTAAAAAGGATCAATTCATAATATTTTCCTCGAAGCCTGGGTCAAAATTATGTGAAGAGATAGAAACACATTTTTGATGTAATTATTTAGTGTATGTGCTCAAATATATTCATGCAAATTTTTCAACTGAAAGAAAATATCATATTCAACTTTTTGGTTATCTTTAATCGACTTAAAAATGTTTAAACCTACGTGACAGTTGAGGAAATAAACCCAGTCCTGATGCATTGTATTTCAATTGCATGTGTAAGAGTTTGTTGCTTCATTAAATTGCCTAAATGGTACATTAATTTCTATCTAACATCAAATATGGATTTTTTATTCGTTAGTGGTATCTCAAACTATTTGGTCTTAAGCATTCCCACTCATCCAGTGAACCTTTGACACCAAAAGCCAATAGAACCTGAAAACAATATTCCTTGTTGAAGAAGATAAAAAAGAAGGGTCATTGATCAATTACAATGCCATGTAAATATTCTCGTTCAACTTGAGACAATAATGTGAAGGTTTATATCTTGACAAATCTCAAATGAGGAAATCTAAAAGACATAAAAGCAATAATGTAGAAATTTGAAAATTTAAGGAGTAGCTTTTATTTGAGCTAGCTTGTTAGAATGAGAATTTAGAGTTGAAGAGTCTAAGCTATTAATGTGAAAGGTCAGGACTACATAATTTGAAGCTAAAAGGAAGAAAACGTTAGATTGAAACAAATTTTTGAATGGAAAAATGGTATAATACTATGAGTTAGTTATCAAAGGAGAAAAAAAGATAGAAATCAAGAATAATGCACAGTTAGATATCAAAGGCTAACAATGAAGTTAATATGGTGATTAAGTATTGAAATTGAAAAGGGAATATCTATGAATGCATGAGACTTGTATATCTACAAGAATATGAGGTACATGTGGGGAAGTGTTTCTAATATGATAATCATATAGAAGAAAGATACTTTGGGTGAAAAAGGTGTTGACTAGCTAAATAATCATAATATTAACTTGTAAAGTACCATGCACAATGACATTGAAGCATAACTTGGAATGAAATGCATATTTTTGTGTTGATATAGAGGTGTTGTTTATAAATCTGAAATAAACACACAGTATAAAGTACAGGAGTGTAAAAAAATCATAGAATCAAGCAAATGACTGAGCAAGAACATGTGAAAAGTAGCATTGAAGAAGACCAATTCAATTCACAACCATGTCTAAGGGGTTTGGAGAATCTCATGTACATTTATTTGATAATAAAAGTATAAGCATACAATGAGTTGGTGAAAATCTTTATTAATTATGATAGGGATAAAATGAGATCATGACAGATCACATAAGTATAACCTTCTTGAATCTCAGACACAAGTAAATTTGAAGACATATTAGACATAGAAGTGGAATAAGACATAATAAGCTGACATTATAGCAGAATACATTGTTATAGCATATGAACTCAGGAGATGAAGTCTTGAAATAATGAAGCCATCATATGTGATTTAAATAAGATTGATAGAGTATATCCTTACATTGGAACTAATGATCATAAAGGAGATAAATCATGAGAAATTTTAAAAATTAGAAAAGAGCTAATATAAATGTGATTGTCAGCTGTGTAAGGTAGTAAATCAAGAGTGACCAATTGATTAAAATAATCTAAGTAGTAGCTTAGCATTTGGGGAGTTACAGCTTCCCTATGAGTTGAAGCTCACTAAATATCAGTAGTGGTTGGTTGAATTATAAGACGTTGAAGCCTCCAGAATGAGTAGCAACTTGGTCAAACTTAGGAGTTACAGATATAGATTGTGTTGATTCTCAATCATGAAACTAATGTAACTTAAATAGGACAAGTTAGTCCTGAGAATAGTTCATAGTTTCAGTTGGTTTTTTCCTAGTTTGTGTTTCCCACATTAAATTTGTCTCAGTGTGTTATTTCTTTTTGTTGTTTGTGATTTCTAATTTAGAATTAATGATGAATTTTGAATGAATCAATTTATGAGATAAAAATTTGAATACACACTGATTCACCCCCCTCTCAGTGTCCTAGTTTCTAAAGGGGTTTTCTTCCCCTTGATGGTTCCCCTAATTATATATGGTATTCATGAGTTATCTCTTGTTTTTTTCACTTTTGGATGGTTGTTTCACTCTCAAAAAGAACACATTAATTATGTATGTTGGAGGGACGATTTAAATGATATAATTAAACTAAGGTAAATGAAGTAAAAGTTTTTTATGATTGATTCACTCCCACCTTCTCATTCTCTATGCTTTCAATAAGTAATGGGTATAGAAAGGTTGGTAAAAGATTTGAAGGTGAGTAGATAGTTTGATATGCTTAGGTTAGCTAAATATGGTGTTTTAAGGCCTGAGTTAGGTCTGAGTATGAATATTCATTCCTTTAAAGCATCAAAGATGGATTGAAGGATGTGCATGGTGTTATGAAGAAAGAAAAATAAGGTATGGAGATATGTTTTAAGTCATATAGCCATGTTGTAAGCATTAAGAATATCTAAGGATTTTTTTCAAGTAGTTTGACTATTTTGATGAGTTTGAAGATCTTAAAACTGTGTATTAAGATCTAACATGGGTCTGAGACCTTTAAATGCAAGAAATTGATCTTTAAGACAAATATGTCTTTTAGTGGATATGAATATGACCCTAAATGTGTATTTTAGGGTACATGTTTGAATAAAAGGACAAAATTTAAAGATCAAAAATTTGGGTATGAGGCTTGTAAAATATGAGTTGATGTGAAGTTAATGGAGGTATGAGTTTATAGTATATGTAAGGTTTGTATTTTGATGTCTTGATGAATTTATATCAAAACATGAAGTAGAGACATAGTTGTTAAGTCTAATGAAGAAGAAATGGTAGTTGTTGTGATGTTGTTTGGTTCATAAAGAAGGTAGAGTAAGACTGAAAGGTGTTTGTTAGTCCTTGTATGATTTTAGGGGGAGTTTTATAGTTCATCATGCTTGTGGTTCAAAGGTTCAAGTTATTCTTGTGATGATTAAGTTCTTATATTCATGCATGGGTCTGAGTGTATGCATTTGGATCTTAAGAGAAGTAAGAGTGTGGTCTCAAGTGGAGTATGACAGTCATAAATAAGGTATACAAATATTTTTTGGTTCATTTTTTCATATATAGTTCTGAGATATAGTTTATGAGAACATGTTATGAATTCAATGGAGGTGATTCTCTTGTGTTGTGTTGATAAGTTCTAAGTTTGGTCCATTGATGAGTTCAGTTTGTACATGCTTCAAAGTCAAAATGGATAAGCATCTGGTGATTTTTGAAAAGTAATGTCAAGGGCATGTGAGTATGATTTTCCATGAGATCACATTTGGAATCAATCATTGAGATGTCTAGAAGTCAAGGGGAGATGAGTAGAGCTTCATGAGCAAGTATGTAGTGGTGGTCATGATAACAGATTGAAACATATTGTTAAGAAGACATGTGATTTGTTGTAACAGTGTTGTTAGTAAGATGTTTTGGAGGGCTTTTCATGAAGGAATTTATGATTTAGAGGGACTATGGTCTTATAATGCCTCCATGTGCATCTTCTAAAGGGGGCCATTTTTAGCCCCATGGTGGTAAAGAGTCAAAAATAGTCATAACATGAATGATGAGTCCAAGTTATCTACATAAGCAAGGTATTAGCCCAAAGTGTGTTCTTTATCTATTGGTATCATTTATATGGTGTTTGAAAGAGGATATGGTCTCAAGGTATTTTTTTTAAGCTCCATACAGTCTTATTTTCCTACTCAAACCCTAGACGTGTTGGCACATCACTCAGAAATGTCTCAGCACTCACTCGAAGCACGCATCGGTACCAAGTCCCTCTTTGTTACTATCTTACCAAGGTGTTAGCATGCATGTTTATAATAACCATACTCACAGTGCATATTCCTTTCTAACAATCAGATCTATGAAATCAATTTGGAAACACACATAATAAAGAAAGCATATAGATCACATAAGGATTAATACCAGATTCACCATACAATAACCATGAATAGAGACATCAACAATCAATATTCATCCATAATTATCCATTGTATTAAATCATGACAAACCAGTAGTTGAATACATCTTAAATACCAACACATAGTCATATGCGCAAATCATACCAGAAGCATAACTATATTACATATATAGATACCATGATATCTAATCTGTGAAAATAAATACAGATATATAGGGGTGGGAACTTTCCTTTCACTACCCATGTACTCTCAAAATAGTCATGCACCGCTACAAAGATACCTAAAGAAGCATACAAGCTTCGCCTAATAATAGATTATCTATAATTAACTCCAATTCTTATCATATTATTAGCTTAGACTTTGCATGACTCTTGACCTTCTTCTTGCTCCAAAAATAGTTTTTCCTTCATTGATAAGTCTTTTTGTTCTTATCCTTGCGTGATATGCACCCCATCCTATTTTTGGCCCGTAACATATAGAAACGAAAAATTCCCGAACTCTGTTTCTCCTAGGTGCACCCTACTTTCACCAAAAATCCACGCACACCTACAAGCCACCTTTATGTGCACTCTATTCTCATGCACCTTTGATACTTAGGCAATAATTCACCTAGTCAACATTACCCCACACTAATGTCATTACCGTCCCTAGCAATGGGTACTCATACATTATCTCTCCAAAGAACAAAGAACAAAGAAGAAAAGAATGATTGTACATGAAAGAATGTAATAATACATTAACATCATGGGTTTTATTCTTCTATAAGTAACAAAAGTTCAGGGTACTCATTCTTAATGTCTGCTTCCAGCTCATTCTAATTACTAAGTCCCTTCTTTGCCTTTTCAGGAATATCCCCAAACACTCCATCCATCTCGTCCAAGGCCATGTCTTCAACCTTTTTCTTCAAAACTATGATAACATTCACCAGACATGAAATCAAGTTGTCCATTACGTCCATTCTCCATGCTATCAGCTTCCCGGTATCTTTTATTCTCTCATTGTGAGGGTCTCTGGCTACTTTGAGCACTTTTCTGCAAGTAAGGTTAGCCTCTCCTCACGCCCCAAAGTTTCGTTCTTCTTTATAACAAGGAATTTATTTTCCTCTATCAACATCTTGGTTTTTTCTATTATTTTTGGGTTTTTACACATGTCTAGTGCTAGATTCACTTTCTTTATTTCATCCTTCAACGTTTGGAGTATAGATTCATACCCAATTATTATGTGTGTTATTATTTACTTTTTCTCTCCCTCTTAGCTACTTGATCCTCCTTAGTCTCTACCTACACCCTTGACTGCTTCTTATATAATAAGTGGAAATAGTCCTATAAGAAGTGCAAGGATGACTGATATGTCTACTTAGTCTTCTCATCAATTTCTGGATTTGGATCGATAATATCTTTCCCTAGTTCCACCACAAAATATATAATTTCCTTCTGCTTCACCCTATCCTTTTTGCATGCCTCAATCAACTACTCAAATTTTTATTTTATATTCTTATTATATTCTAAAAATGTCCTAAGCGTAGACAATTTATCTATGTTTCTATGTGACACTTCTTCTGCCATTTTATTTAAATCATTACTTGTTTGTTCATCTATAAATTCTATTAGCCTAACTGTCCATTGTGTGGCTTGAGTTTTCTTCTTCATCCTCCTCCTTATACATATGTCCTCCTTCACATCAAACTCAAGCTCATCTATGTGATTCAACATGCTCCATGATAATTTCTTCCACGTGCACATGTTTGTTACCTCTAGATCCATTAACTCCCACCCATATGATTTCTTAGGCTCCAGAGTGCTCTAAAACTTGGCACAAATTATTTTAGATGGGTCGTCAATGTACCCAAGTGCATGTGTCTTGTACATCTCTCCATCCTTATTCCTCCTAGAATGGTAACCCTTAGGAATGTGTACTCTAGTATCCAAACTTGGTTTCCCTTATCTCTTTCTTTCTCTTCTCTTGTGGCACCACCTACCTCTTCACACTCTTCATACACCTTTGTATCATGTTTTATCTCTTTGTAATGAGGATCCTTTACATCCACATTAATAATAGGAGTATCCTTAATGATATGCATGCTTTCATTTGAATTATCCTCCTTGATCTCCTTAGTGGGCACATATTTTTGCCTCTTCTTCTCTAGTTCGATTTTCACATGAGATGTTATAGGTGATCTCATCAGAGGTTGTGAAGGTCCCACACTTGTACTCTATGTTCTAGTTCTCCTTAAGACTCTTCTAAAATCCTAGTCTTTAGCGTCATCACCTTTCTCCATCTCCATCGTTCCCATCTCCTCTCTCACTTCTCCACCTTCTTCCTGTCTCAGAGGAATTAACTCGTGTGTTCTCTTTTCCCCTATAGTTAGTTTCTTCCTTGAACCATGATACATGCCATCATTGCCTTCCTTTAGTTATTCCTCCTCAAGCTCTTCCTCATCTATGAGAGGAGGATTAGGCTTATCATCTTATAAGGCTCCAACAGTGTGCTTCCCCCTAGGCAGTTCATTAACTTTTAACTCATTTTCAATATATTTCCCATCAACTAATTTGGGTTTAAGGTAAATTTATACCTTAACCCTGCCAAGATTCCCAACTGCCAAACTCATTAAATTGGTATTTATATCATCAAAAATCAATTTTTCAATATAAGTAGATTGTCCTGGATATATATATATATATATATGTTTTCCTAAGAGTAAGACACTCACAATCCACCTTGTCTGCATCAAATCTTAATTTGCTTGCATTTGAAAAAAAAATTACCACATCTTGGAAATATAGCGAGGTGAAGGCGTATGGAAGCTTACACCAAGGTCTCCACTTCCCATCCTTCATACCAAATCTATCATTGCAAAAATGTTGGAATACTACAAACTAGGCTTACTTCTCTAACATAACAGGTAGGTCCTTTGGAATCATCAACTCATGCTCAAAAACCTATCACATACACCTATACCATAGTTCTAGCCTTCGTTTATATGGGCCACTCATCAATCCATCACAAGTATATTTAGAAAATATAATTGCAAGTGAACTTTTCTCCTTAGGAAACTGCCAATTTTTTTCCTTCAGCCCATCAGGAACCCCAATCTCCACAAACATAAGTGATAGAAAAATAGCACCAAAAGTTATCTTATCTCCTTGGTGTGCTTCTTCAATGATAGTTTCAGCAATGAAAGTATCTAAATTGTACACAAATCCCTCAGACATCTTCTTATCAATATGGAGCCACCTCTTATTTACCTATCTCCAGCACTCCTAGTTATTCAGATTGGTGAGGAGGTGCACAATAGCCCTGATTATAGGGTGATCTTATAGCTTGTCAATATCCATAGTACACCCTCCCTTTGTATATGTTAATGCAGTAAAATTTTCTTCTATGTCCTCATCATCATTGAGGTCACTGCAAATATCAGTTCCCGAGCTTCTCAAACCTGTCAAACTCCAAATCAAGGGCACAGTAAGTCGCATCTATTGCCCTGCAAAATAGAAAAATTCCTCATAGACTCAGGACATCAACCACTAATATAATTTTTCTGGTTTGCCAAAATATGGCAGCTCATACAGCTGCAGGACTACAACCTTCTTCAACAACTTATGTCTTGTATCGTCATAGATGGTCATGTCATTTTTTATACGTAAATCTATTTTTTAGAAATTAGGGTAACTTATAAAAACCGGGGAAATGTTCATAAAACTTTAGAAGTTAGGTTCTACTTCGGTGATTGTAACCTCGGTCACTTGACTTTCGATCCCCCAACAATGTTGTCTAATCCCAATATAATCCCATGCACCCCAATACCTTCAGTGATATGTGCTATTTCTTGATAACTGTAGTTTACAAAGAAAAAGTGTAATCCTCTACTATGGAAAAACTTGACTTACCTTCGAATTTTGTGAAAAATAAAGTTGCTTCAAATCCAATCACATGGGTTCAAATTAATATATATTTAAAAAAATTCATAAAATATTTATTTCAACTAAACTATGCAATTTAGAAATCCAAATGTGACTAGCTATGGCAGAATGTTCTTTGAACCTTGAATTCACAAATAATAATCCCCCGCATGCCTAAACATCAATGAAAGTTATATGCCTTCTGATGGAGCTCCGTAAAAAAGGCCAAACACAAAGAACACTGGAAATATCGATGCCAATGAATTATCTTCAAGAAAACAAACAAAGTCAAAGAAGTCACTATAAGTTGAATACTTCAAGTACACAAGGTGAAACAAGTCATTGTAAGCCTTACCCAATACAAGATTTCGAAACTTGGAGGAAGGAACAACTTACACTCTAAATACAGTGGCACTCAGTAATAATTAAGTAGTCTTGTGCTAATTTTTGGATGTTAATTGTGATTTAACCATGCACACAAAACATAACCTTTTTAAATGTATATTTATAATCATAATTTGTAATATATACATATTTTTATCCACTACACCTCATACCAAGTAGTTTTCTATGCTACTTCCTACCTCACATTACACTGTGTGACCATCCTTCTTCTCGTAGTCTTAAATCTAAGTAAATTTCCTTAAGAACACCTTTAATCCAAGCACCTATAACATCCTTATTTTCTACCCATCAATCTTCCAAAGGAAATTCATAATCCAACTCATATGTGTTCCTGTATACCACTTATATCTACTCCACCCCACACTAAATGTATATGCGGTCCTCTATGCATGAATCCACTAGATAGTAATCAGCTACTAGCGTGCAAGCACACTTATTACAATTAAACACTGAACTAAATTGAAAAATCATATCAACGATGAAAGGAAACATATTAAAGGAAATGCATTGATGGAAAATGTAATCTAAATGGAAACACTGCCTTATTAAAAAACCAAGAAGACTTATTTATAGTAGGGTTTTATCCTACTCCCATTTAAGTAACCAGGCAATAAAGTTCCATCTAGTACCTGTAACTGGCAAGCACCTGATTCCAATATCTTTGTTACTACAAAGGGTCTTAACCAATGAACTTTCAATTTCATAAGGTGGTGTGCAAAGGAATCATCTAGAAGAACCATTTTTCCAACCTCAAATGTCTTATCCCGAATATGTCTATCTTGTCATGCCTTCTGTCATGTTTTCTTTATCTTCTAGCTCCACCAAGCAATAGCACGTTACTCATCTAATGGAATTAGTTTATCTATGTTCTCTTCAACATCTTGTTCATCATCTAATGCTCTTGTGTGCGCAAAACGCAGGTATGGCAACATGAATTCCACAGGTAATACAACTTGTGCACCAAACACCAACTGAAAGGGTGTGGCTTTGTTCAATCATTTGTAAGTAGTCCTATCTACCCAAATTATAGAAAATATCTTATCATCCTAGTATCTCCATCCAACATCACATATTTTTGTCAATGTATGTCCCAAAATCTTGTTTAAATCCTCAGCAGTCCCATTTTCCTATGGGTGATAGGGTGTTGTCTTTTGATGTGCCACCATAAACTCAACCAATAAAATCCTGATAGTCTCATTCAAAAAAAAAATTCTCCTATCAATTGGTCAAGCTCAATGGACATTTGTATCTTCTTATAATGTTTTCCCATAAAAATCTTTTTTTTGTAGTTTTCATGTAATCCTTTGTAGGTGCTTCTTCTGCCCACCTTGTCAGATAGTCTATACAAGTTATAATATAGCACATGTCATTCCTACACGTGGGTAGGGAAATAAGACCCAAAAAGTCAATCGCCCATTTCTTAAATAGTTCATCACTTGGAATCAACCTCAAAGGGATCTCATCCCTGGATCTAGGATTCCCATGGCATTGGAAATGATCACATGCCTTGACATATTCTTTGATATCTTTATACAGAGTATCCCTCCATAATCCAGCGATCATAATCTTACACATGGTGGCATCTCCTACATAATGACCTCCTGTAATTCCACCATGAGATTCTTTCATTATTGCCTCATGCTCATGTTCTAGTACACACTGGTGTACAACCTCATCCCAACAAATTTTGTATAAATCTCCACCTATTAATTAGTAAGTTGTCATGTGTATTTCATGTGTTTTCTTCTCTAAAGTCTTCATTCCCTCAGGCACATGTCTAGTGTGTAAACATTCTGCAATATCTTCCAACTCTGTGGGAACGTGATTCAATCAAAATAGTTGTGCATCTAGTATTTTTTTCTCAATGCTCTGCACATCCTCACCTGAATTTATTCTTGACAACTGGTCAGGTCTTGAGTTGTTTTTCCCTAGTTTTACAACAACTATAAAATTAAACTCCTAACATAATAGTATCCACCTAAAAATGTGCCCTTGTAAAACACGCTTGTTGACCAAATACTTTAGGAAAGCACAAAATAGGTGCAGTGGTCAACCTTTCCTTCAGTGTTTCAAATGCATGTTATTACACCTCATGCCAATAGAATTTTCCTTTAGCCTTCAATAATTCCTCCAAGGGTGTGGCAATCTTTGTATAACCTTTCATGAATTTCCTATAATGCCCAGTATGAACAAGAAATCCATTCACTTAACTTTTATTATTAGGTTCTTCCAATCCCAAGATCATAACAACCTTGGATGGATCTACCAATAATCCTTCCTTACAAATAATATGCCCAAGAAAAGTACCAAAAGGTGTCACAAAGATACATTTCTTAATATTCAATGAGATTCTCAACTTCCTACACCTCTCAAATATAAGCCTCAAATTTTCACAATGATCCTTAACCAGACCATACACTATACAATCATCTATATATACCTGTAAAAACTTATGAATGAAGTCCTAAAAATCCTACAAAACAGTGTGCGAGAATACAATGAGCACATTCTTCAATCCAAAGGGCATAACTATGTATGTAAAACTCCCCCACTCAGTGGTGAAATTTGTCTTTTCCTGATCTTCCTTTGCGATACGCACCTAATGATAACTAGAGAATCCATCAATGAAAGAGTAAATTTAATACCACAATGTAGGTCTAGACAACAAAGAAAAAATACCCAAAAAATCAATGTGAACTGAACAACTTGTCTAGAATCGGAGGATGTGTTTATGACAATTGTCAAATTTTGTAAAACTTATTTAACAACCATGTTCGCCTCCTCACAAGCTTTTAAAACCTCACTTACTTTTCTAAAATTTTGTGGGTCCTCTAGGAAAACCCCTCATTAGAACTTTAATGTTGTAGTAACAACTTGCGAAGAAAAACAAGAAAAATGAGGATGTTTAGAGGGGTTTGTGTTATCTCTCCATTCACATCATGCCTCTTGACTCATGAATAGTCTGGGTGAAGACAATACAGTCCTAAAATATACGCAGTAGTAAATTCAATCTTAGACACTTCGAGTGTAATGACTATTAGTGTACCAACCCTTATGGCACTCTTCAATGAGCTCTGAAGGGGCAAGCTAATATTAACAGTTGTATTCTCCTAGGCTCATGATACGTATGCACCTTGCACATAAATTGTGTCCATCATCTTGAATGTGCATACCTTTAGTATGGTTAACATCCAGATTATTATCCTCATCATCATCTTCATTTATTATGCATACCAATTTACCCTTTTCCTTCATCTCCCAAGTGGGGACCATTTCTTCTTCTTCAGTATGTTCAAGGTCAAAGCGCGGGTCACCATATAGCTCTAGGAAACAAAAACTAACAGAGGAAGGGTTTCCTTTGCCTTCACATGCAGTCGCCAAGGGATATATTCTTTCTTCAAAAAAACTATAGTGTTTTATTGATCAAAGATTCTCACCAGAAATCTTGACTAAAAGTCTGAATCATACCTAAGGGCATCTCTGTGCAAGATTTTAAACAAAAACAAAACCTCATTTCTACATGGACATACCACGTGTACGCATCTGCCGAGGGTTGCATAGAACTTATGTACCCATAGTGATTGTGGTCAGGCCTCCTGCCCCAACATCTAACATGGGATTTCATTCTCAAACATGGTGCGGAGCTTGTGACTTCCCAGTGAAATTTACCTCTATGAGAAGGTACATTGGTTCCCATCTACTCCTAGTATTAACAGGTAATTACTCAATATAACATCTATGGGGAAATTTTATCTCTAAGAGAAAAAAATACTGAAGGGTTGGTGATGCTGCCATAGACCATGAAACTACGGATATGCCCTTCTATCTCTAGCATCCTTCCACTGAGGATAACATGGCATATATTAGATGACATGTAAGTGTAGTCCTTCACACAATATACATAGCATAACAATAGGTATAGAGCTTAATGCCTAACTATAAATTAAGAAGATCAAGAGAAAAGAGTGGGGTGAATAACCTCTCATCCAACCACTTCATATGTTCCATGTGCTCATTCGTCATAAGAAATACTTGTAGTATCACTAACTAAATGAGCATCATTGTAACATCCCCATTTTAAGATACTAGAACAAGGGGAAATTTTTTTTTTTTTTTTTATTTTATAACGTTCACTGTTATGAATTATAAAATTCAAACACACGTTCAAGTTTTAATAATTGTTCTCTGCCCAAACAACGTACAGTTTGGATCACACAATTTCTTTTTAAAACGAATGTTCCCTGTTTGCATATTTGTAATATGGAACACACATTCAATGTCATTCAATCATATAACAGATACCACATGCTACTGTAAATGACTCGAAGAACTACTGATCTCCCATTTTATGGCTCGGAGTTTCAGCGATCTCTCATTTCATGACTTGGCAACTTACTGATCCTTCATGTTAATCCATGCATTGTATAATAAGTATACATGGTTATTTTACCGTTTGCGGTTATCGAAGTGATCCATTTAAGAGGCCTATCTGAATATATGTTACTGATATTCATCTGACATCCTGCTTCTTAAACAAGGTGATTAGGACAACGCAACCGAAAACTTGCGATACTTTGGCCAAATATTTTCACATGCTTTTCATGATCATATTCCTAGATGTTATACACATCAGTGGAATGCGTCCTTCACCTCACTTTGTCTGTTATGTAGAATTGTCTTTCCCGATCTCTGTCAGTCCTTTCGTCTATGGTCAAGCTCTAACCCCAACTAGCAATATGAACGATTATAGGAAGTTACTCATGGTAACTAAAGGTACGCAGACATACAGTGTCATCCCTAGGTGACTCCGTGTGTCTAGTTACCTTTAGTCCTCCGGAGTCACTCCATATACGCGATCACATTCCTATCCCCATCTAAGAAACTTAGTCCCAGCTTATGTAAACTTGATGAATTGATTCGAGAGGGCATTGTAACATGTCAGCTACAACATTGTGTCATCATGAAGGCCCCACATTCATGAAGACACCATATTGCAGCTGGCGTGTGTCAAGGTCCTACAAAATCCTCTCATCAAGGAGTACATATCCAACTCGAGGGATTGGATTATAATCTTAATATTTAAGATCAATTTTCAGCAACCGTGCTGATCCTTTAACCTCATTCTCGTTACAGTTGTATGTAGCTAAGAGAGACTTAATTTATCTCATAACTTAATATATATCCTCTCCTTCATACCAAAGGGTTGCATATTTTCTTCTTGGTTATTTTCTTTAATATTTGGACTAATCATTCCATTACAGATGAATGTAATAAGTTTAACCTATTAAACTTAACCAAGTTTTACCCACGGCTGTAAAAAAATTCAGAATTCCATCTTATTAGACATCATTTAAACTAGGTCTAATTCTAAATGAATGTATTCATTTATTCTCCATAACCTTACTTTAGTTAAGGTTCATTACCAATAGATATGTTTTCCCATGTCTAATGTTTTCTGAATTTAAACATTTTGAGGATGTTAACGGAGTCCGAATACAATTTTCAGCTACTCCTATGTTATTTGATATTCCTTAGCTTATAAACTAATCCCGAATATCTTTCAATTAAGAGTTCATATTCACCTAAATCCATTTTAATGTCAATTTAAAATTCATCTTAACCCAAGTATGAACTAATTGCACATTACAACGTAAAAGTTGCATTCAAGTAAAGAATAGATATTATATCCTTTTAAATATATCCACTATCATTTGAATAACTCCAATCAAGGAATAACACTATATTCTCAATTTTTATTCAAACAGTTTCAAATTCATACAACCATTAAATTATCACACTTTTCCTTGTATTCATCTATAAGATTTACAATCTATACAATCGCCAGTCCAAACAACTGAACTTCGTTTATATCAAACAACATTTAAACACATAAGGATAGAAGAATGTAACTTCTTCTTTTTCCATTTCCTCATAGAGGAATAATAGCTATCAAATACGATCCATCCTCAGCTAATCAAAAGAAGTATCAGAAAACAACCATGTCTTCATTTATACTCAAGTTCCATCAGCAAAATTACTTACACGGGTCAGTTCATTGAACTGAGCATATTAAGCACTTGTGATTAGAATGAGGTGCTTTTAATTAACTGTCTCAATAAAAGAACCCTTTTTTTATGAAACGTAAACAAAATATGAGATGAACACCATCCAAGATTTAAGTGTTGATAAGGATGAACAGCCTAACAACCCAATCATCTAATTACCATTCTAATCAGACAAAAGGATTACTACCCATTTTCCCAAATAATTACAAAAATAAGTAATTTCCTTCAAACAATTCCAGATTAAAACATCTGTAAGAACTAATACACCTAAGTATATATTTTTGTTCCAATGTAAATGCTATCAATTCCATTTCCTTACAGTAGTTAAAGAAAGGATTCACGTAATAGATTTTAAATAAGACTTCCAACAGAACCACTTTACTTTCCTGTCTTACTACTTGTCTAATTTCAAAAAATCAAACGTTGAAGAGAAAAGTAGTCATTCACCATGAATTCATTAGTGTCAATCCTCAAAATACAACAACAGAATATTACTTCTTTCAATTCAGAAGAAAGTAAACCATAGTTAAATGCAGATGCTTATACCAAGGCAGTACAAAATTCATTCCATAACAAATATAGAATTCCAACTGTATGAGAGAAGAAATGAACATTACTTCAAATTATCCATCCAACACTATCTTTCCTTTCATCAAAACTGTACTGAGAGTTTAATCCAAACGTGGTATCAATCAATGATAACAGTCCAAAGAGAAGTAAATAAAATCAACAATCGAAAAAAAGGAAGATGGGTCATATTACCTCTTCTCACTGTCTAACCAAATATCCACTATTTAGAACAGACATAATCCAATAATATGATTCATTCTTAATAGAATATTTCAATATTCAAAAACTACTAATTACCTTTCCAAAAAGTTAACCAGAGTTCATTGCAATTGGTTCATAAGCATCAGTACCAAAAGAACCTCTAAACACAATCATTTCCTTTTAAATAATTCACTCTACAGACATTCACGTCTATATATAACATGTAAGAGTGTACATCAACAACATATCACGTTTTCATTATAATAATGAGAGAATTCACTTTCCAACAGCAAAGGAGAAATCTTTTTGTATTCCGTTTCAATGAAAACAATGAAAGGTTTTCAATCCATAAATTTATATATACATATATATATATATATATATATATATCCTTGAGTTCTACAAGACACAGAGTACGATTTGTATTCTCTACCCAGTCTATTCTATAGACTGACTATTATGTACCCATTCAGATTAGAACTTCTTTCCAAACAGTCATATATGAATACCAAGAACAAGCAGGCAGATCACCATATCCAATTAGAACAACGATGTAAGATGCTACTACGACCTTACTGTCCCAGGGAGGTTTCATACCCCACACACTGTAATATGACAAGAGGAACGGTTAAACATGAGTCTTGTCAAGCATTTTTATGGCTTTCCTTATCTACTAGCGCACATAATCAAAACAACAATTCACACATTGTTGTTACTACAGTAAGTTCGACCCATATTACACTATTAAACCCTATTATCATTATTTTCAGAATTCAAAATAGCAAAAGAGATAACTCGTTTCGTTAACTATTTTTGTAAGAAAAAACTCATCATTCTTTTTAAAACGCAACAAGTATGCCCAAGTCGTGTTCGTTTTGTAATGACATCTCAAACCAGAAGGTCAAACCGAATCCTTTTATTCTTCCATTTTTACAAGAAAACACAGAACTCATAAAATAATACACGCATAGCTAATACATTCAACAACTCAACTCATATTGAGTAAAGAAACGATTACCCAACATTTTCAAACAACTCACACATCAAGAACAGATTTATTTCATTTACCCATTTTGCAAAAAAAAAAAAAATCCCTTGTTCTAGTATCTTAAAATGGGGATGTTACAATCATCCCATTGTATTACTCCTTCCTTAGATGGCTTAATTACCTCAGGGTATCTGATTGTATGAACCTATATTCTATTCAAATATTATTCACTCAAAGGCTCTACATATGGAACAACCTTTTCCTATGTTAATGGTATAATAATGCACTCTTCTTTTTTCTCAAAGATAACGCACCCCTTGTTGAAGTGCAAATATTCATTATTCTCATAACACCAGGGGTGCCCAAGTAACGTTGGGAAACTATCTACTTCCATAAGCTCTAATACTTTAAAGTCCCCAGTAAAATTGGCTCCCTGAATCATAATAGTCACATCTTTTAATACCCAAATAGGATTATCCCTAGTTCTATTTTCCATATACATCACACTTAAAGAAGGCTACAATGGTGGTTTTCCCATCTAATTTCAAACATCCAATGTGAGAAAATTAACCTCTACACATTATCTATCATAATGTTTCTTAGAAATCATCCATCGATAACCACATTCAATATAATATCCTTATCATACTCACGATTATGGGGAGGAATATTTTCATGAATTATCTACCTCTCACACTCATTACCTGCGTGTGATACTTTTTCTCACAACCACTCTCCTAACAAAGGGATTATCTTTTCCCGACGCAACATTCTATGGACTTCCTTCAAATCATTTATATACTTATATGGAATTTTAGCATTCTTATCTCATTACGACATGCACACTTGCTCCTTCAAGGTCTTAATTTCTCCTTGTATATTCATGATAACATCCATAGTTTCTATGTAAACTTCTTTTTGATGTTCAGGATCATGGTACTTAGAATCAATCACTTCTTTCTTTGTTATAGTTGGTTTATACTTTAGAGGTTCACAAGTGCACGTAGCCTCAACGTCCGTGATAACTACCATGGTTTTTAATTCAAAATTTAGTCCAACCTTCAGCATCCATTGATCTCCATTCACGTATTGTATCTTAATCATAGCTACTACCCTGTCTTGCGTGTGTTTCTTTCTCATATGCTCATACAAGTCTGGACATTATTCAAATTTATGTTGTTTTCCACACCATGAGAAAACCACATTCTAAGGGCACTCGTGTTGATAATGATCAGGAGATCCACAAGTAAAACAAGTTCCTCTAGGAAATCCTCCTCTTTCACCGTCGCGACCTCAACCTCTATATCCTTCATGGAAGCCTATATTCTTGTTATCCCCATTATTATGCCCTTCATTATGTTGTTCCCCTTGTTCCATAGATCCACCTACTACACTAGTCTAGTGTGTACCATTTTTAATGGCTTCATGTATATGATCAATCACTCTACAATTAACAGTGTCATGAGTATGAGTATTGCAAATCATAGACACATTATTCTAGATCGTGTGCTGCAAAATAGGACATCTACTCACATCATGGTCCAAATGATGAATCTCACAATCTAACATCATGTCATGCACAAACGTTTGAGGATAGATATCCTTAGTATGACCTTCAATCTCACAATCTATACACCATATCCCATTGTGTGTCTCGTGAGCTGAATTAATAGAGAGATTCTCCAAGTATTTTGACATAGTTGTAATCTGTGCTTCAAGAAATGGGCTTACTCTACCATCCACACTGCCAACTAATTCAGCACACAAAGCTTCCTCCAAAGTTTCACGTGATTCCACAAAGGTCTTATGAGATAGTGTCATTCTGTAAGGATTCAATAACTCACCAAAAAACTACTATGCATGCTGATTCAGATGTATGTCATAAGACAACTTTGATAGTAAAGATTTAAAATATGAATCATATTCCCAAACTCTTTCATATAAGTCATGCTTAATTCCCTTAAGCATGCTGATACTTTTCTGTTCAAACTCAAGGATATGGAAATCGGGTAGAAATCCAGAGCACAAAGCATCATAATCCACCACATTATGATGTGTGTCATACTTTTTGGTACCAACTATGCACATGCGTTTGAAGAGTAGTATCAAACTGACTTTCCTTTCTATCAAAAGTGATGATTACTTTATCCCACCATAACAACTCGCACTTGTGTACGTGTTCTACAACATCTTCAATACCTTTATATTATAGCAAGTGAAGAGACATGTCATAAAACACTTTTTGTGGCTAATAAGGATGTGGGCCTTTTCCACAAGATCTAGAACCAAAACCCCCACTAGTATTTCCTCCACCAAAACAACCTAATCCACTTGATCTTGAGCCCCCTGATCCTCCTGAACCACCTCATGTAGAGGTTACTTGACCATTGGATGTACTTATTACATCCCAATAGTGGTACTAAATTTAACTCCCACGGTCTAGGAATTTTTAGTACTTTCAGACATATTCCCAATGTTCTACTCACCCACACTCTATTTTGATGACTCGCTAGAAAATAATCCTCTAATTGGTCCTCCAAATAGCGAAGATGTTGTCACCTGTGATGTCATAGATGTACGTGTTTCCTAATGCACTTCTACATTCAAAGGAAAATGATATCTATCTAAATCTATTGGATTACCTACACTCGTATGTTTATCAATAATTAATTATAGAAATTGAACACCAAGCATAAGGGCTAGGTCTCCAGGTGGGATAAAATGTGCGCTCACGGTCCTTATTATATCCTCATCTGACACTCTCTCATCAGAAGCTGAAGGTGATTCTCTATTTTGTTTTCCTGATTAGGGGAGAGTCTGATGCCTTGGATCTACATCTTCCACATGATCTTCAAATCCTTCATGAGGCATCATCCTCCACAACTCCATAGACTCCTCAATATCACACTTCTTTGATAATTCCCTCACCCGCACTTCATTATAGTTAAGTCACCTTTCTTCTCTCTACCTTTTTGTTGCAAGGTATGCCATATTTCACCACACCTGATCCTACCCCTATACATGGTGGTGTGTTTAGATATCCATAGGTAGGTTCTCTAAACTCAGCATCACCATCAAGATCTTAATTGAAAAAGTAATTACACAAATGTAAGATCCTTTGGGCTCACACAAAATTCAAACTCACCAACTTCCAGACAATAATACGTATACATAACATAATCCAAAGTATAATTATGCCTTACACCATCCCATCAATTATTTACAACAGACGTCTAAGGTTCATCTACATCAAACAAATCCTGATACTCTTCCTACATCCAAATCCTTGGTCTATAACTCCAAATTTTATTTGATGCGTATAAAAAAACCACTCATAAAACTCTATTAGAAATCATAAAAATAACGTCTCATAAAGCTCATGATAAATATGTTCTTTAACCCATGCGTGTACATAGAAATTAGGTAAAAAACCATTTTTTCATGTAAAATGTCAATAACCCAATCTTTAATGGCTGTAAGAGTCAACTGATACACCATCATCATGCAACATTGTGGTAAACATTTTTTAAAAGAGGTCTCGGGAACGAAACCAAAATGTAGTCTATTTTTCCCACTCAAACCCCTAGATGCGTTGGCACATCACTCGGACATATCCAAGAACTTATCTGGAGCACATAAATGTACCAGGTCCCTCTTTGTTACTATCTAGCCAATATGTTAGCATGCATTTTTATAATAACCATACTCAAAGTGCATATTCCATTCTAATGATCAAATTATGAGCTCAATTTGGAAACACACATAATAAAGAAAGCATATAGATCACATAAGGATTAATACTAGATTCACCATATAATAACCATGAATAGAGACATCAACAATCAATCTCCATCCATAATGATCCATTGTATTAAATCATGATGAACCAGTAGTTAGATACATCTTAAATACCAACATAGACTCATGCGTACAAATCATACCAATAGCATAACTCTATTACATATAGTCATAACATGGTATCTAATCCGTTAAAATCAATACATATATATAGGGGTGGGGACTTTCCCTTAGGGGTGGTAACTTTCCTTTCACCACCCATGCACTCTCAAAAATAGGATTCATGTTCAAAATAGCCATGCGCTACTACAGAGATACCTAAAGAAGCATGTAAACTTTGTCTGATGATAGATTATCTATAATTAAATCCAATTCTAATCCTATTGTTATCTTAGACTCAGCATTACTCTTGATCTTCCTCTTGCTCCAAAAATAGCTTTTCCTTCACTGAGAAGTCTCCTTGTTCTTATCTTTGCGTGCTCTGCACTCCATCCTATTTTTAGCCCGTATCTAGACACCTAAATTAGGTATATATACCCTTATCACCTGCGTGTGTATAATTAATTTTAAAATCAGCCCACCCCCCAATAATTTAATTAAATTCCCAATTATCCCATCCACATTAATTTTCATTGATTAATTAATTTCTATTAATTAATTAATACCCTTTATCTTACAAACCTTCTATTTTTAGATGCTTTTATTCTAAATATATAACTTATAGATCCCTACGCTTATTCTAATTTATCTCCACTGCCAACCCACCTACACCTCATCCCTAAACAACCTCTTCCCGCCTAATTCTTTAAAGCATTTGGCTAACCCTTAAAATAAGCCAAAATCATGCCAAAAGCAAAAAAAGCCTCTTGATGGGTAAACTTTCCCCGTGGTCGGTGGTGACCTAGCCCAGTCATTGTCGACCCTATAAATCCAAGCTCTCCCTTCCCATTTGGAGTGGGACAATCAAGCAATCAAAAATCAACTGAATGCATTTTTCAAGCTTATTTGCAAACTAAGCATCCTCTCTCATGCCTGAGCATTCCAGAAGCAATTACAGACCTCGAAAATATCCGTAGAATAAGTTTTCATCCCTCAATATCATCTCTTGTGAGTGCATCATCATCTGTGAATTAATTTAGTTCAATAGATTTGTTTTATCATAGCTTTGTTGATATATAACCTTTTGTAGGAATAGATCAGTCACAACAACATTTTCAGCTTTGTCCTCAACCTTATTTTTCAAATCCATACTTGTATATTTTTTTTCTATCTTTCCTTCCCTTAGATTTTCCTAGCTCTTTCATAGTCATTGTCAACTATAGCAGGTCACCATTAACCCAGTCATATGTAGCTCTTCCTTTCTTTTACAGAACCTTCTCTCATCTTTGTACGAGTCTGGGGTCTACTCCAGATTTCCTAAAATCTCGTATGATCCCTTTGTGTTATTAAAATCAACTCATCTCCACCTTAGTCTCCATCGACTAGGGCCTTGATTCCTAACTTATTCCTCCTATCCTTTTTATTTTTCATCTTTTCCTAGGCCCCTCAGATTCCGTATGTGGGTCTATCCCAACATTTATCATTTCCTGTTGCATTCAAGTTCTATCCAGATTCTACAGGATCTACATATTTTACTTATTTCTACATATCTAGCCTCCCAAGTCACTTTCAACCTACCTTTGTGCAACCCTGGTCGTCGTCGACCCTACTAGGTAATCTTATTTTTCCTTCATCTAGATCAGATTTGTATGTACCTTACATTTCTATATATTTTATTTTATATGTGCCTCAAATTCTGCATATTATCCAATTTATTTTTTATTACTTTTACCTTATCTTATCAAACACGGGGGTTAACATACACTAAGGAAGTTAATCACTTCTTGGAACCATCTTTATCTGGGCTGCCCCCACATAAATCTATCTAATCCATTTTTGTGTTAGTTCATCTTATTTGCATGTTATCAACTAGAAATGACAAGGCCTGCCATTTACTTTGTCCCTATATCCACCATATCACATCTGAGGTAACATAAACCCTCCATCAATTCTGATTTGTGTACTTTCTTTAGTAGTCAACTCATTAATTTGATATCGAACAAGAAAATACATCAACATGCTTGGCATGCCAAGTGGGACACCCTTTAGGTGATCTCTTGTATTTATTGATTTTTCCTTTGCATTTTTTCCACTAACACTTAAGCAAGAGTTCCTCTTTATTTTTTTCTCATGTTGGGTTCATGGCCTGGATTGATCATCGCTCAAGAGTGTAGAAAAATAGGAAAAGTGCTATCTAGGTATTCCTTAATTTTTCCCTATTTTCTCCTTTTGCATTGTAATTTTCCGTTCTTATTTTTTCCCTCATCAAATATCACACTTCCCTTTTGGTTTAAAGGAATATTCTTTTGGCATCTTTCTTGCTCATATAGTTTAAGTAGGGGTTTAACTTACTGCATATCACATCTTATCACACACAGCCTTAAAACTCACAAATCCTTACCTGGTAGACTGATTGGGGTTCGATCACCCAACATGAAGCCTCCTGAGACTTCCCAAGCCAAAACATACCTGAAACCAAACATATATTGCCTCCTCCTAGTACCTCATCATCCATTTCCCCTTTTCTTTTTCATACTTTTTAAAATGAAAAAACATAAAAATAATTGTTTGCCTAACTTGCTTGAGTTAAAATGGAATAAAACTTCACCCCAAATGGTTTTGCTCAAGCATCTACGACAATCGATATCTCATGATTGTCTCCTTCTAGATCACACCAAGTAGTAGATTCTATCCCACCCCCTTGGATTTTCCCTGCTTCATCCAACATCACCATGCATGTCCAGCCTATTGATATTTTTGTTCCTCATACATCAAATCTTCCCATCCAATCCCAACCATATTATCATGTTCCTCCTTCCCAATATCATGCACCCCCTTAACCAATACAATCTTCACCACTCTCTGACATTTTCAAAGATCCCTTTCCTAACTCACCACCAACAAATATGTTCTCACCAACCATACCAAACAAATATAACCCATTTTTTAATTAATATCATACCTCAAAAACTTCTACCTCCTACTCCTTTAGAGGACTCTAATCCTCCCCCTAGCCCCATCTATGTATTTCTACTTTATAGACCCCCTAAAATCTCTCAAACCTATCAACCTACTCAATTGGAGGGTTATATTCCACCTATATCTTCTCTTGTAAACACTATCCCTACTTCCATTGGTTTTACCAATGGAATACCCGTCCAATCATCAAAATCTACCAACATCATAGTTTTTGTGTTCTCTAACAATCAAAAAATTTAATCTAACCTCAAACATCCTATCAAATGTCTCCTCTATCTTTAACACACCAAGATTGTTTATATCATTATCCATCCACTCCTTTTATTGTGCACCCACGGCCATCCAATACTTATGCTACACCCACACCAACCATAGTTACAACTCTCATTCCTATCACATCAATTACCACCACTCCTCAAACATCTAGCATGATTGATATCTCGTGTTTGTCTCCTTCTAGCCATATATATGAATACTTTCACTAAAACTCTGGTTCTCAAATATGTCAACCAGAGGGTCCTACTCTATCCCTATCACCTTATGCCAATGTCATCCCTACTTCATCTACCACACTTTATGTACCTCAAATCTCAGCCATCCTACTATAGCCATACTTCCCAATATTACATAATCCCCCAACCAAATTAATCTCCACTCTTATATATCTTTGAACAAACCTTCCTAGATCCACCATCAATTGATCCATTTCTACCTTCCACACCATATGATTTTGATCCTTATTTAATTGATATTATACATTAAACACCTATTTTAGTACCCATACCCACAACTACCATTAATTCCACACCTATATCTATCTCATCCACATTTATTTTGTCCTTACCCATTATACCATCCATACATCCAATCCCAGTACCTACACCCACCACATCAATCATTGAGACCACACCCACATTCTCCTCCCCTCTTAAATCATTTTTAAGAACCTTTGAAAGTGCTTCAAATTATGATAACTTCAAATTATCCTTATACCTCATCAACACAATCGATTTAATCTTCACTTTCTATGGATTCCATAAAACAAATGTTTCTTCCTATGCATATACCAACACCACCTCTGGATCCTCCAGTGGAAATTATTTTCGTTCCTCCTAAGGACATAACCCCAAAAATTAAATCTACAACCATTAATACATCACCTAAAAAATCCCTTATACATTCCTATAAGGAAATTAATATTCCTTTTAGTAAACAATCCAACTTGACAATAATTTCATCAAGAACATTTCATCAACTAAAACTGAAATCATTCAACACTATGGAATTTACCAATACCAAAAATAAATTCAAACCATCAATACATCAACATGCTTTAACTTTATCCTCATCATCTAGCTTATCGCAAACATCCACTTATTCTTCAAAGCTAAAGATATTCCAAAAATTCAAAACACTTCCTAACACTTTGGTTGGATCATGTGATGTGGCTCATCAATCCAGGGCAAGTGACTGATGGTTGCATGCATTAAGAGAAAAAATATCTTTGGAAAACAACTCTGTTAAACACAATCCAAACTTGCATAAAATAAATCACACATGCAGAAATGTAAATGCACACTTGCATTAATTAAATTTCGAAATTAAGATAAACAAAAGATAAATAAGACACCTATAGGTTCACAACAGAACAAAAACATTGATCCTTATTCTCTAGAATCAGTGGCTAGATCATTTATTGGAAGAGGACTTAATTCATACTTTCAAACTTAATTCAAAACCTGCAAAACAATTTCACTCAAAAGATTGATAAAGAATGGATCGGTTATTCTTCGTAGGAAAAATTACATATCAAAACGTGGGAGGTTGCATCTATAATTCATGCATCCAACCAACTCCTTATTTTAGGAAATAAAATATGATCTTATCTTTATTCCAATCCTAACAACTAAGATCTCCATCTCCAAAAAATATAGAGAGAGATATATTATTGGAGTCAAAGTCTTATTTCACTATTTTAGGAAGATTTTCTCCCAAATCTTTTCCTTTATTTTTGGTAACAAGAATCACAATGATTTTATTCTCCTACTTTATTATTAGGAGTTTTTTCCTCAAAAAATTACATTGACCAAATACCTCTCTTGGAATTTCCATTTGAATTTTTTGTTTTTGACTATGGAACTTTTGGTGCTCATCTCATACACTTTTTCCTTAGACTACAGCTCAGTAAAAGTTAGATTTATCTTTATTGGTAAAACTTGTAGTAAATATGAATGAGGTTTTTGTTAAACACATTATAATGAACAAAAACCTCTCTCAAATTTTTCATTTGAATTTTTTTCTGTTTGTGGAACTTTTGGTGCTCGTCTAATACATCTTTTTCTTAGACTATAGCTCACTAAAAGTTAGATTTATCTTTATTGGTAAAATTTGTAGAAAATATGATTGTTGTTTTTGTTAAATACATTTCTATGAACAGAAACCTCTCTCATATTTTCTATTTGAATTTTTTTTCTGTTTGTGGAAATTTTAGTCCTTGTCTAATACACTTTTTCCTTGGACTGCATCTCAATAAAAGTTAGATTTATCTTTATTGGTAAAACCTTTAGCAAATCTAAATGAGATTTTTGTTAAAAACATTTATATATATAAAAATATCTCTCATATTTCCCATTAGATTCTCTTAGTATTCACAATTCCTCATTTTATGTAGGTTCAGGAACTATGACTGTAAGTTTCAGAACTAAAACTGCAAGTTCCAAAACTAAAACTACAAGTTCCGGGGCTAACTCCAATTTTTCTGGAGCTTACCAAAATGAAGTTTTCACACAATCTCATATTGAAACGATTGTTTTTTTTAACTTGCATAATTTTTTAAGAGGAATCTGAATATGAAATCATATTTGAGTTTAGATATATTATCCATATATTCAATTCCACTTTTCCCAGAACTAGCTTTATATTTCCTTTATGGCCTGCATACACAAGATTTTTCATCTTTCCTAAATAATCAATAGGATTATTCAAAAAAATACATAACAAAAGACTTCTAAATAATGAATTATATATATATATATATATATATATATTCTATCTCAAGCAAACTATAAGTTCCAAGATTACATTTAAATCCACTTTCAAAGGTAACCTGGAAGGAAAAAATAATAGTAATTTATGGCCTCATCATCATGTACGGAGGTCTTCCGACACTTGTTACAAATTTCTACAATCATAATTCTACCTATTTTGTCATTTTACCCAAATATCAAGAAGGCATCTTGGTTTAATTCAAACCTCATCTACACATATCATTGTACCCCTAAACATGATATTGAACATTGCAGAGCACTTCAAGCCATTGTTCATAAATTCATTAAGGAAGGATGCCTCCTTCCCAAAAAAAACTAATCTCTTCCTTCCACTTCAACATCCATACCTTTGACTTCATCTATCCAAATGCAAAAGTCCCCTCATTCTTCATGAAATTTTGAAGTCATTTCATTTCCAAATGACGATTCTTATAAAGAGAATCCTTCATTGTCCATCAAATTTATTTGAGTAACCACTCGATCAAGTCAACGTGACCCTAAATCATCAGCCGACACTAAAATAGAAACCAAAAATACAAATCAATACACCCAAATCCTTATCATCCAAATCAGCCCAATCATCAACATCTCAAACATCCACGTCCAAATCCAAGTCTAAGAATTCCAAAGAAAGGACATCTTGTAATGATAAATCCAAATCCAAACAATCTAATCCTCCAACTAAATTTGATTTGTCTTCTGAGACACCTGATTTACCCATCCAATCTACATCCATACCTGAATCCAAGCCAAAATATTATGTTAAAACCCATAAGAGTTTTCTTCCTTTTGACACTTTGATTTGGTCCTACGCATATATCCTTCCACATCTAACTCAAATATTTGCCATCACACTTCCCTTTGTTAAATATTTTAATCCCAATAGTCCCAAACCTTCATGGTTCAATCTAAATCATGTTTGTTCTTATCATTGTACGTTGGGTCATGAAACCAAACATTTTAAGGCCTTTTAGACTATAGTCTATAATCTTATTGAGAAAGACAATTTCCTCATTCACGACTCCATCCACCACAACCAATCCAATTCCAATTCCTACATCCCCATCCACCAAAATTACTAAATTGCATCCTTCATCTACTTCATTCATTACCATTCCTCCTACAGAGGGTCCTCCCTTATTTATCAAAACTGATGTTTTTACTAATCACCCTTGTGATCCTAAACCATCTATCCAATCCAAGTTCAAGACGATTTCATATAAACTCTTTTGACATCCATTAACTCATCCACATCTAAATCGCCCAAATGAGACATAGTCTCTTCCACTAGGGGAGTACCCTCCCTTCATTTTTTATCCTCTCATCCATGCATCCTATCAATGCATCTTCTTATCCACCAATATATCTCCCTTGATGTTTGGGGACTTCCCTTTTGGCATCACTTTATTTGATCTCATCCAATCTTAAATCCGAATTGATTTTGTCCAAATCTTCATCTCATTTTAAGTCTAATTTTGTGGACATAATCATACCTCTCTTGGGGGACCATTTATTTTCATCAAATTCCACCTTTGTGGCCATATCCATGCCTTGCCTAAGGCACCAACTTTTATTTCCATCTTTTTCATCAAATTCCACATTTTTTGCCATATTTGTGCCTCCTTTGAGGCGCCATATTTTATTTTGATATTTTTTCATTTCAAAGTCCACCTTTGTGGCCATATTTGTGCCTCTCTTGGGACACCATATTTATCATAATCCCACTCTTATGGCCATTTTTCATCTCGCTGGGATGCATCTTTTTTTATCTCTTGCTTCCTCACTTTCCATATTATCTATCTCTCGATTTCTTATCCAATATTTTATCTTATCCTAAATCCACCGTTGTGGTCATATTCATCCTTCCCTTAGGGGACCATCTGCACATCTCGTTAGGGATACATATTTTTGCTTCCTTAAGGGTAGCACATGGTTTTTTATCTTCTCTTATCTATCTCATTATATCCCATCTTTTACAAGCTATCATTCTATCTCAAACGTGACTTTAATTAGAACATTGCGTGGAAAATTTTCCCTCCCTTGGTGGTAAACCAGAATTCAAACCTCTTAACGCATTACACCTGTGACCGTTAAACTATTAACATATCTACCAATGCCCTTAGTCATATCCATATATCATTCCTCTATCTTAGCCTCTTCCATTTCTCATTGTGATGATTTAGAATTATGTGGTATTTTGTCACTTCCAAGATGTGACCTTAAATATGGGCCCATAGCATATTCCTTATGGATAAGTTCTCCCCTTTGGTGATAAATTCACAATCATTCCATCCATCACCCTCTTATTCACCTATTAGAAACATGCAAAAGTTCCAGGGGTGTTTCTTGTACATTTTTTATCCCCTCTTAAGTGGTCTACTTATCTATTCCCAATTATCCCCATGTAAAAAGTAGAAATCATTGATGCTCAAATCAAAATCAAAGTCATCCAAAACAAACTGATCCCAAGAAGGACAGTTGTTCATGAAAAAAAATCAAAAGCATGAAATCAAAATCAAAATCAAATAAATATACTGATCCCTCGAATGACGGATATCATTTATTCTTTCCACATATATATTGTATAAAGTAGACCATATCCTTGAAAGATGACTACTCCTAATGGAATTTTAAGCCTTCCCACATTGATTAGCCTTCCATTTTATTATCATCCTAAGAAATCTTCCCGCATTGATCAACTTTCTCTTTCCCCTTCCCAGAGTTGGGGCATGGTTTTAGAGAGCACCACTTTTGGAGAAAAATCTTCCCGCTTTCAACTTTCATCTCAAACCCCTTCATCATGTCAACATTAGGTTGATGAGTTCATTTCATCCATACTCCTTATGATCTTTACTATGACCAGCTACCGTTGGTGGCATACTAACATTTGTTTTGGTCCCATGTGCCTTGTGTTACCTAGATCCCCTTCTTGTTTACCTCCAATACGGTTAGAGGCATATTTTTCTCACATGTTTCTTGATATGACGTAATGTCATTCATACCCATATATTTCCATTGTTAAGTCGCATCTATCTCTTATCTCATCCAAATACAATCTGACATTTGGTCTAATATTTTCGTTCAATCTGATCTTGTCCATCTATTTCATCAAATATTATCCAATTTATCTCATCTTAAGTCCACTTTTTTGGCCATCTTTGTGTTCCCTCTCAAAGCACCATATTTCACATTTTGTTATCTCAATTTTTGGGCCATATTTGTGTCCTTTTTTGGGGCACCATTACTTTCATCTATTTATCCTCGTTTTCTCTCGAAGTCCTCCTTTGAGGCCATACCTTTCCCCACTTGGAGCATTTTTCATTTCCACCTTCTCGACCATAATTCTCCTTCGGAGCATATTACTTCATCATTCACTTTTTCCTTTTTATTTATCAGCCATTGTTCATGTTCCATTGGGCACCATACCTTTCATCTTCATCCCTTGTGTTTGCATACCTATTCGATCGATTCCTCGTGTACGAAGGATTTCGCATAACTTTTTCATATAGTAGCGTATATTTTTTATTACTTTCCTATGACCTATTGGTCATCCCGGCCTGCATCCATAATGCAATGATCTTCACCCACTCACTAGTCTATAGAACGTTGTTATTTGTCTCCATTGAGACCACAATTTTCCCCTACCGATGTGATATTGGAGTCACCACCATATTTCTCCATCAATATTACAATTCCTTTTTGCCTAGGGCATCTTGCCTTGGTAATCATTTTACCCATTTTTCTTTGCCCATCCACCCTTCATCATCTACCTTTTTCAAACATGTCAGTGATTTCCCTTAACATTGCTAATCCCTCATTTAAGGGGGAGCTCATCACCAAATTATTTTGTCAATCCCTATTCAACTCTCAGCATTTTTGTCTCATGGCTTGCTATCTCAAATCACTCAACAAAAAGGGGCAAAATGTAGACACCTGAATTTGTTATCTCTATACCCTTATCGCCTGCATGCATATAATTACTTTTAAAATCAACCCATCCCCCCTTAATTTAATTAAATTCCTAATTATCCCATCCACACTAATTATCATTAATTAATTAATACCCTTTATCTTACCAACCTTCTATTTTAGGATGTTTTCATTCTAAATATACATCTTATACATCCCTACACTTTTTATAATCTATTTCCATTGCTAACCCACCTACACCTTATCTCTAAACAAAATTTTCCCGCCTAATGCTTTAAAGAATTTGGCCAACCCTTAAAACAAGACAAAATCATGCCAAAAGTAGAAAATCCTCTTGATGGGGAAACTTTTGCCGTAGTCGATGGTGACCCAACCCAATCGTCATCGACCCTAAAAATCCAAGTTCTCCCTTCCCATTTGGAGGGGTGGACAATCAAACAATCAAAAATAAGTTACATGCATTTTTCAAGCTTCCTTGTGAACTAAACAGCATCCCTCATGCCTAAGCATTCCAGAAGAAATTATATGCCTCTCATATCTCTATAGAATGATTTTAAATCCCTCAAGATCAACCCTTGTAAGTGCATCATCATCTGTGAATTAATTTATTTCAATAGATTCATTTTATCATTGCTTTGTTTGTATCCAACCTTTTTCAAGAACAGATCAGTCACAACAACATTTTTAGCTTTGTCCTCAACCTTCCTTTTTAGACCCATACTTGCATATTATTTTTCTACCTTACCTTCCCTCATATTTTCCTAGATCTGTCACAGTTTTCATCAACTCTAGAAGGCTTTCGTTGACCCATCCATCTGCATATCTTCCTTTCTGTTCTAAAACCTTCTCCCTTCTTTGCAAGAGTTCGGTGTCTACCCCAAATTACCTAAATTATCTTTTGATCCCTATGTGGCATTAAAATTATCTTGTCTTCACCCTAGTCTCTGTCAACCAGGGTCTTGATTCCTAACTTACTCTTCCTAGCCTTTTTATTTTTGTCTTTTGTTGGGCCCCTCATATTCCTTCTGCATATATATCCCAACATTTATTAGTTGCTACCACATTTAGGTTCTATCCAGATTTTATAGGATCTAAATATTTTACTTATTTCTCCATATCCAACCTCCCAGGTCACCATCGACCTACCTTTGTGCATCCCTAGTCACCGTCGACCCTACTAGGTAATAATATTTTGCATTCATCTAGATCATATTTGTATGTGACTTACATTTCTACATATTTTAGTTTCTGTGTGCCTCATATTCTACATATTATATAGCTTATTGTTATTACTTTTATCTTATATTATCAAAAATAGGGGTTGACATCTGCTAAGGAAGCTAATCACGTCTTGGAATTGGCTTTGTCCAGGAAACCCCTGCATAAATCTATCAAATCAATTTTGTGTTAGTTCATCTTATTTATGGGTTATCAATTAGCAGCTGCAAGATCCAACATTTAATTTTCACCCATATCCACCATATTACATCTGAGGTAACATAAATCCTCCAGCAATTTTGAGTTGTGTACTTTCTTTATTAGCTAAGTCATTAATTTGATATTGAATGAAAAAATACATCAACATTGTAACATTCAAAAACAGCTAAGTCACAAACTTTTTTTTCCTGGGCATGCCCTACTTTCACCAAAAATCTACGTGTACCTATGTGCCACCTTTATGTGTGCCTTGTTCTTATGCACCTTTAATACTTAGGCAATAATTCACCCAGTCAACACTCCATAAGAAATTATGCAGTATCAAAAGGTAGGTTTGTGAGGTCTAAATGGGATCTTGCAGTTGCTCAAGAAGTCAAGAAACTAGGGAGATTTGAGAAGTTTTTAGTTCCTTAAAGGTAAGAGGTTATTCAATGTTACTTGCAATTGGTATTCTGAGTTTGGTCTATTGGTATCAGGCATGTGATGAGTTGATTTTTTATGAGATCACATTACAAGAAAGAGTATCTTGTTGAAGGTTCTTGGTTTGAGGGGGAGCTTGATAGCTCTCATTTTGATATATGGAAACACATGTTTTGAATATTGTTACTAGTCAGTATACTTAAAGGAAAACACTAGTTCAGGTTGGTGAGTGTGTATTACCAGCAAGTCAAGGACTCAAGGGGATTCAATCATGTGTTCTCATCGTTTTGACAGGTGAGTATCTTAGTGAAAGCATGTATGAAGTCAAAACAGAGAATAATAAGGTAAAATGTAACTTGTCTATTTAAGTGATGTTTACAACCAAAAGATGAGCCTATTTTGATGATAGGAGAAGAGGAGTAATATTTTACAGGTATTATTATTTGTCATTAATGTCAAAAGGGGGAAAATGAGATGATGGCTTAAGAGAATGAACTTCATGTGTTTTCCATCAATGGATTTTCCATCAATGAAATAGGGGAGATTATTAGAAAGTTGTGTTGCCATTGATGTCAATAGGTGTCATTGATTTCAAAAGGAGAATAAAACATGAAGGTTGATTTTTAGTGTCAATCATTTATGTTATGTTGTTTGATGAGGTGGCATGGTGTTTTGAGGTGTCTTGAGTAGGTATGGAGGATTGTAGTGACTTGCAAAGGTATTACAGTGTTGTGGTGATGTTTTAGTGATGTCATGAAGAGTGGTGAAGGATCTTATAGGTGGGAAAGAGTGGAAATGTCATGAGGTGGTCACTATTGATGGTGCAAGTATATTTAAGGTGTTTGGTTAGGAAGCATGATCAGAAAGATGAGGTATGTCATGATGGTTCATAGGTATATAACACCTGGTTATGCATGATAAGGGCATTAGAAGCATGATGATGAAGTGTAGATACTATCAAAAGTGTATCGAAGTGTAAATAGGGTTTTGATATGTTTTCTAGGTTTGTACTATACCTATTATTAAGCCCTAGGTGGCCAACTGAGGTGAGATGATATGTTTCTGAGCTAAGTATGCAAAGGTGGGAATTGAAAAATTTATAGAAGGTTTTTCCACTGATGTGATCCAATTTTTAGGTGTTAGTTTGAAGGAATGAGCAAGATATTGTGTTTTTACCTCTATTGAGATCTTACAAGTGAGAAATAGAGCTTGAGATGGTTTGTTTGATTCTCGTTTGCACATCTAAAGTCTACATGGTGGCCCAATATCTTAATGGTAGTTGGGGAAGTGTCCTAAATATATTTTCCAAGAATTAGTTTGTGGTTGAAGGGAAATATATTTATGAAAAATTGTTAATAAGATAAGGTGTTCTAAAACCCTCCTTAAACCCTAGTTGAGTAGCGATGGAGAATGTATTGTTCCAAGTGAGATAGAATGGATTTTTTGACATTTTTTAGTCATTGGAAGTTGTAGATGAATATTATTTATTTCTCTAGGTGGCATTTAGGTATCTTGATAGTGTGTGGACCCCACGGTAATTTACAAGTTTATGAAGAAGTTGTGTTTTCTCCCAATTTATGGATTGGAACTATTGAATAAATTGTTTTTTTGATGAATTATGGAAGCTATGATACATTTTTGGAGTGGTTTTATAATAATTTTGATCCATTAGGAGGTTTTTAGAATTCCATTTTACAATACTAGTTTTATGACAGTTTTGGAGAATTTTGGTGGTCCTGGTTACAAAGGTGTTCTTGGGGCCTTGAGCCCTAATTTATGGTGTATTATGAATTTGGTGATGATACTAATGTCATGAAATTTTCATCCATGTTTCATAATTACATGTTTGAGGTGATTTGATGAGTGTTCTAGCTTCATCTTTGAGGACTAGTTTTGTAAGTCATGAGAGTTGCTCCTAATGGTAGTGTCATTATATGAGATGGTGGTGCAGAGTTGTAGAAGCTTGTTGGAGGTTGATATAAGACTTATAAAATATTTTTAATTGGTAATTTTTGTTTGGTGAAGGCCATGTAGGCCCAAGTGGTCTTGGTTTTAGCGAGATGGTAGTTTGAGTGTATTAGAACTACTTGTGTTATAATGATGGATTTGAGCTTGTAGATGTTATTTCCAACCTAAATGGTCTTTTGTATGGTTTTTTCATAATTTTATCATGTTTTTTAATTTATTTTCCCTATTATGGATAACCTATATGTATTTGAGGTTTGAATCATGTATATATCCTAGTTGTTGGGCTTATTTGTTATTGTTGGAGGAGGAGATAAATTGGGCAAGCAAGAGGGTAGTTTGAGGAGATGTAGAAGGTTTGTGTTACCATAAAGGGAGGGAAAAAAAGTTGCATTAAGTGTTAGAGGTTGTTTTGTTTTTGGATAGATAGGTCAGATGACCTAATCAGCTTGGTGGAGAAGTTCTTAAGTGAATTAGCAAGAAAGGTAGATTTGGAGAAGATAGATGGAAAGAGAAATTAATAGGTGTTATCATCAGATATTTTTTAGATAATGTGAAAAAAAACGTTTTGAAGGGACCAAAAAACCATGTACAAGAAAGAATCCAAGTAATAGAAAATCCACCAAAAATAAACCAAGGGACCCAAGTTAAACATACTTGACCAAAAGCGCACCTCAAAGCAAGGCACGACCCATACCATGTCTACAGAGGAACATTTTATTGAAATAATACTTAATAAAATCCATGACAACTATAGTATAAAAAATCAGCACAAGTCTAGTTACGAAGTGCATCCAAAGTGTTTCCATTAGTTTTCTTTTCTTGAGGATATTTTGCTTCTAGTTCTCGCACTAGGTCCCCTGTCTATGGCTCCCTTAAGATCATCTTTCCACAAAATGGTAACCTTTTTAGGGAAATTCTCGATAGGGGCCTTATCTTCCATTTCCATGAGCTCATCATCCTTCGATCTGCTCAACTCCAGATGCATTTTTTCCTTATATTCCACTACTTTAGACTTGGTATTTTGATCCTAGAGGATGGATATTATTTTTCCTACATGACGATTTCCACATTAAGCCCACATATTCTTTTATTTTGCACATCAATTTTTCTGTGATACTCCCTAATTTCTTGAACTAGATTTTTGTTGACTAGAAGGATTGTATAGGCCATGGATTAAACATAAGAACCCTATCTTCCCAATCCACCATGTTTCTATCCCTTTCCTTTCTAACAGCACTTTCCCCAAGTGTTTTATCTCTGTGTTTCAAATTGTAGAGGATATTCACATTAATGTCATCCTGATTTTCTTAGTGCCCACTTTTTCAATGTGAGTCAGATATTTGACAAGGGTTTCATCATCAATTGGTGCAAAATTATAGATGTGAAAAATAAATTTAGGTGGTTACTTTAGTGTTTATTCATCTAGGGGTTAATGCCTCCATGTAGGGTTAGTGTTCTACTAAATATAGGGTTTTGTGTTCCTTGTTAGGTTGGTACCTTGCTAAAACTATGGGTTGGTGCTCAATGTTGAGTTAGTGCTCAACTAAATTTGATTCATTTTTATAATAAAATTTATTTTAGTGAGTTTTCTTCCCTATAAGTTTTTCTCATTTAAATTTGGTGTTCTTGTGTTCATTTTCTCATGTGTATGCTAATGCCTCTTAGTGAATGAATGTTTAATGGTTGATGATAATTGATGAATGCTAAAGTGAATGTGAATGAAATTTTTAAGGCTCATTGATTAACCCCTTTCTCATTGATTATTCTTCCAATGGATAAAACACCAGGCCAATACATCAGAGAAGGGAGGAAGAATCTGTGGATAAAATGTTGAGAGTAATGAAGAAGAAAAATGAGTGGTCATGGTTACAAAGAAGAATTAGGGTTATAAAAAGGTATAAATAGATGGGTGGGAGGGTTAATAATCATCACGACTCATTTGTGTTTATAGATTATTTTTACCCTTTGAGTGAGATTTGAGCTCTAATATTTTATAGATATGGCTCACCAATCGCAGAGGAAACACGGTGTAGACCGCGTTTGAGAGTTTGGGTGGAGGATAGATGAGGTTCTTGTTGGTTTCTCAAATGTGCACCCATTTCTTAGATCTCAGAAGGGCTGAGGTGTTTGAGACCACAATGGAACAGTCCCCAAGTTTTGGGACCTAACGCACTTGGGACGGATCTTCGAAGAAGGCTGGTTCCTCTACCTACCTCTAATGCTACTGCTACTCCTAACGCTGAAAGGGGAAACTAAGCTAATAATGCCAAGGGACCAGGGATAAAAGGATGTGTAGAAAGGGGAAATCCTAAACTAGGGAATGTGATAATGCAAGAAGGAAAGGGTCGATCTCTCTCCATGAGCGGCGAAGGAAATAGAGAGTGAGCAAGAGAAGAGGGCCGGTGTTATGCGCCACAGATCAACACATAGGATCAGCCTTCTAGCACGTAAAACACATGAATTTGGGTACTGCAAGCACAGGAGTACACATAGCATAATGCAAATAGAGAGCCGAGATGCAATGAAAATGAGAGAGGGAAGACAAGAGTTCCACAAAACACAATTTTAATGATTAAGGGATGCATAATCATTTACATTCACAACAGGAGGTGAGAATACATTGTAGAGACCACACCAAGGTCTAAGACCCATGGGAATTCAGCCATCATTTTTCCATGGTTTCATTACAACAAGGAGGGATCCCTTTTTTATAAAGCAAAAATCTACTATTTATAGAAGAAGAAGGAGAGAAGAGAAGGAGAAAGGGAGGGAAACTAAGATTAAAATCTTCAACCAGTGATAAATTCCTATAAATACACTTGTAAGACTATCAGATGTACTTCCCAATGTTTTTTTTACATGTAGAATAAGGAAGGAGGCAATATCTTATGAAATCTAGTGGTTGAAGTCGATTGGATGTATGCATTGATGAGCTGAGAGACGTTTCCATGTTTTTTTCCTAACAAATCCTACCTACATTTGAATTTGAAAATTCCAACGTGTATATTATGTCAGTAGTTCTCTGAAAAGGCCAAGAACACACTGATCGAAGCTATGTATCAAAAGATACAACTGTTAGAAGATGTCAAATCCATTAGCGGATGTAAAACATGTGGCACGCACAGATTGATTGAAGGATTTAGCCAACTATTCATTTATTTTGTCTTTTCTACCATGTTTCATGCACCAGTTGGTTTTCTAGATTCGGCACCCTATTGGCGCACTTTGATACATTTCATGTAACACACTCAAGTCTAATAGAAGATGAAAGGGCACAATGACTGGCGCAGAAGAAGGCGCAAGGTGTGGGAGCAAGAGTCAAGCACATGAAAGGGGAATATAGGGTAGGCGCACATGTAGGAGGAAGGCATACTTGGAGAAGGAAAGTATGGAAATAAGACATGAGAATTCAACTAAAGGAAGGAGTGCGGCGGTAGAAAGAAAAGAGGGCACGTAAAGTAACTGAGTCTATGTAAGCACGCAAGAGGAATGCCAGGGACTTATCCGATTAGAAGGTCAGTCTGTAGAGGTGTGCACAAGGAGAAATGGAAGGAGATAGAATAATGCAAATGGAGAAAGAAGGCACGTAGAGAAACTACAACTATGCCAAGGTGTTAAAAGAACAATCTTGAGTGCACACAACCTGAAATGAGAAACACTCGAGTCAGAATGAAAATATAAGTTATCCAGATAACTAGGAGAGTTATTTGGATAAAAAATTTGGTAACTTTCAGGGGCCATCTTATTGCTAGATGAAGAGACCAGTAGCCTTAGAAGTCTATTGGGCATGGATTCAAGTGCTAATCTTGAATATCTAATCTGTAACTTTGAAGAACATCCTGGAGTCACTTAAATCTTTGTCTAAACTCTGAACTGAACTGCTACTCTCATATGAAGATATTTTGAATTGGTTTTATGAGAGTGAAATTTATGCATTGACGATTGGAACTATCTCTACCAAAATTGAACTTCTATCTGAGGAAGCAACAAAATGAGTGCACGAGCATAACAAGAAAGGAAAGGCACCAGAGGGAGTGCATCGAAACAAAATCGCAACACTATGTACAAAAGCTGAAAAATCATACATGTCCCAAATGAAATATGCAAAGTGTTCACGAGAACTTGTTTTACCAAAAGCAAACCTAAACTAACCTACACTAACCAGAGTCAAGGGGCGCTCAAGTACAACATGTAATAGGCAGGGAGAAGTAGCTTCCCTTCCTCTAAAATTGTGACCCTGTAATTAATTTGGCGCTAAACATGTTCAGAAATGAGAGTGAAAAACCACCTTCCTGACGGTGTTTTTCCCTCCTCAAAGTATCAACAAATAGAATATACACCTCCTAGAGTTGTTTTACGTTTGGATCTGGGAGGCATAGTTGTTGGCCTTTGGCACATTGAAGCTCTATGTCATGCTCTGAATTGAGCATGACTGGTGGAAACTCTGTTTTTGGCTCTAGGGTAGCTAGATATATGATTGGGAATAGTCTAATCCTTGTGGTTTTCCCATTACTTTGAATCTCAATACCACATATGGTATTTTCTTACAGAATTTCCTCCTAAAGGGGAGTGCTTCCAGGCTGGGGCGTGCATGGTTCTACCTCTACAAGTAATTCATTTCCTCTAGAACTGTGCCCTCTAGAGCTAATTGATTTTCATCTAGAATAGGCACCCATATGATTTCCTCTTCCTACTCATAGTTGCATAATTCACTCCATTCTT
The DNA here is from genome assembly GCA_019776745.2 of Taxus chinensis. Lineage (NCBI taxonomy): Eukaryota > Viridiplantae > Streptophyta > Pinopsida > Cupressales > Taxaceae > Taxus > Taxus chinensis. The sequence goes on from CM034154.1 coordinate 417,602,652, forward strand.
CAATTGTTCTATAGTCATCAAACATGATGATGTTGGCTGGGAAAGGCACATTGGCAAGGGGCTGCTCATTTTTGGTACAACTAGGTAGAGGGGACTTGGAAAAAAATGGGAGGATGGACGTAAAAGGGATGGAAGGTGCATGCGCAAGAGGAGCAGAGGCATGTGTAAAATGGGGAATGGAAGGGAAATGAAGGTGAGAGGATAGAGGAGGGTAATTCTCCATGGGAGCATCGTGCAAGAATCTGGGGACACATGCATCAGACTGAGAAGATGTATGTTGGTGCGGAGGAGTGGGAGGGTTGTAGGATGGTAGTGAAGGGTTACCCCATTGACAGGGTTGTTGTGTGCTAAATTTTTGAGCTTTCGTTTCTTCCACCCACTCTTTAATATGGGGAAGCATCTCAGTGATGAAGTGTAGCTTCTGCAGGGATTTAAACTAGCCTAGTACATGGCTGACCCATGGGCAAAGGACCTTGTAGCCAACTTTATCTTCCTTTATGAAGCACTTGACTCTGAGTTGTATCATGTCCATCTCCATCTTTTGCACCTGCCTCTCAAAATCAGCTTCTCCTAAGGATTTGTCACCATCATCTTCATAAAATTGTTCTTCATAAACATTTTGGTGAGAAAAAATTGGGTTATATGCATTTTCTGGATAATGGGGCTTATAAAACTTATTTGGAGGAGTATTTTGAAAATGTGGGGATGGAGGGAAATAGTTCTATTGTTGTAAGAGAGAATTCCATGGAGGGAAGGAAGTCATGATTTCACAACTTTAAAAGAGGAATGTGGAATGATGGAAAAAGGAGAAATGAATGGAGGAATGAGGGGAGACTTTTCTGCACATGAGATAATGGGTGCATTGAATTAGTGGAGTCACCAGATGTGTTGAAAAATTCCTCTAAAGGTTGGATCTCAGCAATAACACATTGAAATTTCTGAGATGAAGATGTAAAGCTCTTCACTCTGGTCCCACCGGGTGTGCGAGAAATTTTTGGTTACTCAAACATGCACCCGTGTCTCAGATCTCAAAAGGTCTGAGGTGTTTGAGACCACAAATGAACCATCCCCAAGTTGTAGGACCTTGTGCACTTGGGACGGATCTCCGGAGAAGGACAGTTCCTCTACCTACCTCTAACGTTACTGCTACTCCTAATGTTGAATGGGGAAACTAAGCTAATAATGCTAAGGGACCATGGATAGAAGGATGTGCAAAAAGGGGAAATCCTAAACTAGGGAAGGTGATAGCACCAAAAAAAAAGGGTCGATCTCTCTCCATGAGTGGCAAAGGAAATATAGAGGGCATGAGAGAAGAGGGTAGATGGTGCATGCCACATATCAACATGTAGGCTCAGCCTTCTAGCATGCACAACACATGAACGTGGGGACTACAAGAACCTGAATACGCACATCATGTCAGAAAATGCAAATAGAGAGGTGATATGTAATGAAAATGAGAGAGGGAAGATAATATTTTCACAAAACATGATTTTATTACTTAAGGGATGCACAATCATTTACATTCACAACATGAGGTGAGAATACATTACTGATACCATGCCAAGGACTTAGACCCGTGGGAAGTCGGTCACCATTTTAGCATGGTGTTGTTACAACAAGGAGGGATCCCTTTTTTACAAAGTAGAACTCTATTATTTATAGAAGAAGAAGGAGAGAAGAGAAGGAGAAATGAAGGCAAACTCGGGTTCAAATATTCAACCACCAACAACCAGTGATAAATTCCTGTAAATCCACCTACAAGGTTGTTAGATGCGCTTCCCCATTTCTTTTTGTTTTGTAGAAGAAGGAAGAAAGACCTAATGAAATATTTTGGTTGAGATCGATTGGATGTATGCATTGATGAGATGAAAGATGTTTCCTTGTTTTCCACTTAACAAATGTCACCTGCATTTGAATTTGAAAATTCGAACATGTAGCTTGTGTTAGTAGTTCTCTGACAAGTCCATGCACACACCGATCAAAGATCTGTATAAAAATATGTGACTGTCAGAAGATTTCAGAGCCTTCAGCACACGCATAACACATGGCACGTGTGGATAGACCGAAGGAGTCAACCAACTATTCATTTATTGTCTTTCATACCACATGTCATGCATCAGTTGGTTGTCCAGATTCGGCACCCTATTGGTACGCTTCGATAGGTTATGTGTAGCACACTCAATTATGACAGAAGATGACAGGGCACAGTGACTGGCATAGAAGAAGGCACAAGGAATGGTAGCAAGAGGCAAGTGTGCAAAAGGGGAATAGAGGGGAGGCATGCACGTAGGAGGAAGGCATACTTGCAAAAGGAAAGTATGGAAATAATATGTGAGCATTAAAATGAAGGAAGGCGCGTGGTGGTAGAAAGAAAAGATGGCACATGAAGGAACTGAGTCTATGGAATCGTGCAAGAGGAATTCCAAGGACTTATCTGATTGGAAGGTCAGTCTGCAGAGGTGCGCGTAAGGAGAAATGGAAGGAGATATAAGAATGCAAAGGGATCAAGAAGGCACACAGAGAAACTGTAACTGTGCCAAGGTGTTTAAAGAACAATCTTGAGTGTGCACAACCTAAAATGAGAAATGCCCGAGTCATAATGAAAATATAAGTTATTCATATAACTAGGAGAGTTATTTGGATAACAGTTCCTTTGGTAAGTATCTTTAAAATATTTAATTTTTGAAGCATTTATGACTAGTTTTAGGTAGAAAAATATTGGTTTTTAACACTATCACATGCACTTGAAAGTGCTAGCATAGCTTGAGGAATTCACTCGTTAGTGTGTCATTTAGATAATCAATGTTAAAATAGGAATGCACTATAATTTTTCACACACTAACATCATTGTGGGAGCATGAGTGTTAAAGTGAGTATGCTAGCATTCAACTGGGTATGCTAGTGTGCATGTGCATGCACTAATGTATTTAATGGTGCACTAGCGTAGCAAAGGGTTTGCTAGCATGAAAAAATGGTTTTTAGAATAAAATTAGAAGGTTGGAAAAGAGGAAGATTAAATTTAACTATGTTTTGGCATGATTTACAAGAGAGACCACTAGCTTTGGATGTGCAAGAGTGTTGCATCTGACTGTGGTAATTTGAGAGGATATTTACATGGATTCAACATCAAAATTTGGTTTTATTATTAGAAGCAACGGGGCTAACCTACATTACACAACTGCCACATATCATACTAGATCATTTTATTCTAATTATGTTGGACGAGAGATGACATAGTAATATTTATACATTAAATTTCTAACGAGGGAGATGATGATTGCGCTAGAGGATATGTATTGGATCCTACGGGTGGTGATACAAGGTAGCCTAGTTGAGTTTGATGGATATGCCACATATATTCTTAGGCACATATGGGACATGTTTTTTTTAGAGGACATACCTTGAGAGGGGATGAAATTTTACCTATATGAGTGCATGGACAATAGTACGGTAGCTCAACTACCTATAAATTTGATGGCTCTGATCAGTGGCTACTTGCTACCTTTTAAGACTGGGACACATTTTTCAGTTGGGTTTGATATTTGAAGTTACAAGATTGAAGGAGGGAGAGGTCTTCACATGGGTTTAGTGTATCCTTATGCATTTATATAGAGACATGCATCTGATTGTGTATAGAGGTATGCAAAGTCTTAGTCCACCACTCTTCTACATATATGGGCATAGGATCATATCATGATTGGGTGACCAGTTGGAATTTTTGAGATAGATAGCCTAATGATCCCTCATCCTTTAGATGGGAGATAGTAGGTGCAAGTCAGAGGTGTCACATAGGGGACATTGCTTTCTATCAGCGGGATTTTGATGACCTACATCTCTATATGGTGACTTGGAGACCATACATGTTATATCAGTGGGGGAAATATGGCATAGAGTTGTGCATTATGGAGATAGAGAACTTTATCATTGACACTTGTAGTCACATTATATATATGTATAGATTAGATAGGGTGCAGAGACAACTCGAGGTTAGATTGGATGTCCCAAGTGCCGATAAGTGGTACGCACGAGTGGCATAGGAGACACTAGATTTTGAGCAGTGGGTTAGAGTGTGGGCTGTCAAAAAGAGTTTATTTGGTTTTATCCCACAAGCATGGGATGTTCATGCATAGATAGAGATCCATAAAAAAACTCCTTAGTATGCTACATGGTATCAAGCAATCATGCATAGGAGGATTACTATTCCACATGAAACTATAGATGTGGGGATAATGGCAAAAAAAGTGGGATTTCCACAACATAGTAGGGATAGAGGTATATTGGGGTGGGTTGAGTATGATGTGCATACAAAAGCATAGGTTTAGGGCTAGGATGTACAGGCTCCACATGTTAAGGCGCCTCAGGGGCCATCAGTATAGGTATAGGGTCATGTGGCTTAGGGGCCAAAGGTACATATACATGTTGTATAGATGTCAAAAATTCACATGGTGTAGGGACCACATATACCATTATCACATGTAGCACAAGTGCAAGAAGAAAATATTCACATGGATTATGCATCGCAGCTATGTGCAAAATTATTACTAGGGCATACACCACAAATACCAGTGTAGATGCCAACGTAGGTTTTGACACATATGTTAGTGCAGAGGCTAGTTATACAAATGTAGGTACAATCATAGATACCTTTTACAGATGCCAATGTCACCACAGAGACCACCTAGTCCATGTGTTGGGTTTATAAAGGGAGGAGATGGAGGAGATGGATGAGTAGGATTGTAGATACCACTATAAGTACCTTCTCCAGGATTATCATGTGGGCCATTAGTGGCCACATTACATGTAGAAAGGAATAAAGTTATAGTACGAGGTGATGTTGCAATCATCACCATCCAGACCCTCTATAGAAATTTGGACCATAGGTTGGCTACGAAGGATGGCCTAAGAAAACAAGTACAATAGAATACTACTAAGAGGGATCATATGAGTATACAGTTATGTCAGTTAATAATAGAGAAGGATGTTATATTCTATGTGGTGGAAATGGGTAGCATTGGCGATGTATTACCAAAGTTTTTTATTACATTAAGGGAAGTTGGTTATTATAGAGCTTTATATGAGGGTGCATTCCTTGAGGTTCAAAGAGATCCATCTCATAGTCAGAGATCTAGCATCTGATCCACTAGGTCATATTGACCATTAAGATTGTTAAGATCAGTGCAGATGTCACCTCCTAGGGATAGACCTGGAATTCCTAGTGTTCGAGAGATTCATGGATGACTCAATTTTGATGAGATATTATATGTATATTTATTTATATATGCCTTGTGATGAAGGAACATTTTTGAGACATAGCGTATATGGACATTTTATTATTTGATGTATATGATTCGGAAATTTGACACCCCTTATGATGATGAAATGGTTTATTTATATATGATGTAGTGGTTATATGATATGATTTCATGATTTTAGAATATATGATGATGGTTATTTTGAGTTAGTATGTATGGATGATGATATTATATGTAGTTTAGCTTCCCTATTCATATATTATCTTTGGTTTATGATGTATGATGATATTATGGATATATGATGATGTAATATAGATGTGATTATGGTAAACATGTGATAACAAAAAAGTGCATGTAATTGACACAAATACAAAGAAATGTTAACAAATCTAACACACACACACATACTAAACAAGAAAAACATATCATGTCTTATTTACTAAACCAAGATGATAACACAAGTCAAATAACACCAAAATTGACAATAATTAACTACACTCAAGCTATATATGAACCAAATTGTTAATAATTCATTTGCAATTGGTCTATAATAACAAATCAAAACATATTCCCAAATATATATGAATTTAATAAGCCTAACTATCATCAGATTAACTAAAATGTGAATATTCTAGTGTAATCTAGATGTTATATGAGTAGTAAATAAATTGCAGTAAAATATAGCAAATACACCTAAGCAATCTAAGCAATAAAATGTAAAACTCTAATGTGTAAAGAGGGTTAAGAAGGCCTTAGCTGATTAGTAGATGTTGTGGAATTATGTCGCAGTGGAGATTGGGTGAACATAACAGGAAAATCATCACACATGATGCTAAAAAAAGTGCAGATCTAGGTTGTTTGGCTAGACTAGAGCGTCTGAAGAAAGATGGAGGTGATTAGGCCTCCCTGGTTTGAGATCTAGGTGCCCTAGTCTGTGGAAATGACCAGGGAACCTCCTCCAATGTGTCACTGAATGTTCACATGTGTTTGCTTCCTATCACATGAATGTCTATGTGTGATCACCGAAGTACTAATAAACCTTTAATATAAGAATCACATGCAAAACCCCAAGCAGATAATCAAAACCCTAAAAATAAAGATGCATATAAAGGGGTTAAGTTTTCATCAACTACCAAATTGATGGACTTATCACTTATCATTTCACTACATCTCATACCCAATGTAGTTCTAGGTGTGTGTGTGGAAATTGTGCCCCAAGTTACTCTTGTGCTAGTCGCACTTTGTGAATTAGTGAGCAATAACTAGATGTAGAATGTAAATAATGTGTTCATGGAATAGAATAAAATGCCCTCCTATGAAATGTGATGCAAATGAACCAACCTTTGTCCCTTGTGATGAATCTATCTGAATTAAAATGGAGTAGTAGAAGCCTTTGATGGATGCAACCTTATGTGGTGATAGTAAGTGTTTAGTGCTTGGTCCCTCATTATGGTCACATAACTTTATATTTATATTGTTCTCTTGATTTAATTTCATAATTAAGCCTGAAAAATCTGACCACTAAGAAATATAAGAAGCTCAAACGGCTATAAAGTGCCCACAAAGTGAGATGAAAGTACAAAGAGGATCAGAGCATCTGGGCTACCCCAGTCCTAGCTAGGCACCCCAGTCATAAATGGGGAAAATGTAGTATGAAAGTACAAATTGGGCAAGTATGGGTGTAAGATCGAAAGTAACAATAGAAAACAATGCAATATGGGCAAATACATGGGTTTATTAGTACTCTTTTTCACTTAAGAACCATATGAATAGAAGTATTAGACAAGGATTAAAATAATTATCCAAAGTGCATGATTTTGTGTCTACATTTACCCCCAATTTATGTTGGTGAGAATAATGCTTGATAACATAAATTAGATAGAGATGTGTATTTGATATCCATGTAGATCGATGTAGAAGGTGTGTTGAGGGACTAGACAAAGCATGGAGTGACAAAAAGGTGGAGCATGGAGACTAAAGATGCAAAAGTATAAAAGTGATGAGAGTGAACCTAGGGTAGAAGCGTGTGTGTAGATGTCAATGTGTGTGATGTACTTACATGTTAGTATGATGTGTGTGATGTTGAGTGATGTTTTTGATGGTGTTGACTACTTTTTTCTCATATGGATGGACTTGCAAAAGAGAAGACGATTAATTAGTCAAATACACGTGTATGTGTGTAAAAATGTGTGTAAAGATGCATATATGTGTGTGTGTGTAAAAAGAATGTAATAAAAGTATGAAAAATGAAAATGGAACATGTGCACATGATCCATGATTAGAAAAAGGGGGTAGAAAGGATCATGTTGATGTCATGCGAGTTTTTGAGGAAATCGTGTACCACTGGCCGAAGAAGTGTAGGGAGGAAATTCAAATTTATCTTCAAACCTATAACTGCTTCCCAAAACTAAAGGGATCTCTAAACTTCCTTTTTTTTTTGGTGATATGACACCACTGGCTGAAATAATGTAGCGAGGAAGGTTTGGTTTATCTTCCAACCTGTAACTGCTCCCCATAATGTTAAGGACAACATTCCCTATAAAATTCGTTGTGTATGGAGTGTTGTAGACTAGTCTGAACCCACTTGTTGTGTAACCCACTGTGTCATGGAAAAAAAATTAAAATGAAAATATACCGATACTACATTGTTTAGTGTTTGTAAACTAAAATTATGTCCCCCCTCATTGGGTGTGCATGTGACGTCCTAGGAAAATGTGGCAAAAGAGGACAAACCACTAAAATTGTGCCCTACATGGAGAAAGGGATGTGGTTTGTAGAAACCAAGGCACATGCAAACAAGGTGGCTAGAAAACATGGGACATCACTCACGATGTTGTAAGACACTCAAGGCCGCAATGGCCGTAAAAAAACAAGTGTGCACACAAGACAAATGGAAATCCCATAAACAAGAACGCAGATAATGTAACAAACAAGTATGGAAGAAAATATCCCTGCATGAAAAATGTTGCACATGAAACACCCGTTAGCATGTTAGAAAGATAAAAAATATGTCAAAGCGTGTGTAAACCAATAAATTAGTGTGTTATGAAAAAAAATGAAATGATAACACCTGTAGTGTACTAATTTGGATGGCGCTAGGAGCCGCTGTGGGACTGGTACTAGGTCTAAGCATCCATGTTGTGTGTAATGGATCTGTATAGTCTACGATCACAACTAGAAAAAAAGTGAATGCGCATGTGTGTATGGTAAAAGTAATAATTAATAATGATCATGTACAAGTAAATGTAAGTAAGAGTAAATACAACTGTAAAATGCATTATGTTTTGGATGGGTGGAATAGAATGCAGTGTGAATGATAGGATCCACATGCTCCCTGAGTAAATAGAATTGTATGTAGTGAGGCTCATTTAGTATGCCCCCTTAGCAGTCATCAATGAACTGTAAAAGATAGTGTATCATAAGGAAATGGTCAAACTATGTGTTGTATGTAGTGCGTTGTGGTGAATGTGTATGTGTGGTGATGATATGTGACCTAAAGATAATGTATGAAAATGCATGATGATTAAGCCTAAAGAGTATTTAATAAACATTTCACTTAGCTCATTACTCACATTACATATGTTATCTATTGCACACTCTATTTGTCATCATTGTATGAACATTAAATCAATATAAAAAAATATCACATATATTCCAACATTGATCACCAAGTCCTACATCATCAATCACATTTCGACATCAACACACCATAAAATAATCTCATCGTATATAAATCACATGTGTCCATATATATATATATATATATATATATATATATATATATAATACAATCATCAATACAAAAATAAAGTGTGTCATCACTAGGGACAAATCCTCTACATCACATATAATAACACCAATCACACCTCATCATCACTATCACTCTTGGGTACTGTGAGAGCCCTATAACTAGATGCCTTACCACTAACCCTGTGTCATTGTTCATGGCCTCAATACCTCTCCACTTTCCTATGTAATAAGGTGTTCTCTGTAGACTGCTCTGAAAAATGATTTTGTAAATCCACGTATCGTGCAAAGACATCATGTGTTAAGGGACCACCACCCAACACCTCTCTAGCTTATTGAGTCTCCTCACATTCCCCATCCCTCTTGCCTAGTAATATAGTACATGTTGTAGATGTTATGGCTACTATCTTGAAAAAATGGGTATACTCACCCACTATATCATCCACTCACTCAATTATCCCTCCACCAAGTACTTCAGTAGGCACATCTACGTCAATGTGTGGCTGGATTTGTCTACTATTAGGTACCAATATGCATCACCTACAAAATAAATAACACAACACATTAGACAACCATTAGTCATCCATAAGCCAACAAAAAACACATTACATAACTATATATAGATACTTACGCTCCACTACATCCACTGCCACATTGTCAGGGGCATGTGTTTCCCCCTCTCTTAATCCTCCATGTGGTAACTATGCTACATCTGCTGTAAATAATGGGAATAAAAATACCCATCAATGATGGTGCTCTATTGTGTAACCTACATTGTCTATGTCTATCACCTCTATCATCACATCTACCTCATCCAGCCTAGGAGGTGCTAGCTTCTTTGTTATGGGCCCTAGTCTCACTCTAGCCCTCCTGGGTGCTCTGATAGCTCTTAACCATATATGTGGCTTTGTGGGCACATCCTGAGCCATGCCAAACTATTGTGATACTCTCTCTACCTAAAAAATCTTGTCTATAATTGATCCTCTAACCACATAGTCCTTCAAATATACCACAACTCTCTAGCATCCTTAGGTCATCCTCCATAATCACAGTATGGCCTCCATGTAATTGCCTCAGGCCCCATCCTATTTATCAGTGTCTTGTAGGTATATGTGTCCATCTTGTGACCATGAATATTAATGCACCTCCTCACATACATTTTTGGCCTAGCCCATATCTCCTTTTGGACATCCAATTGGACTCAATATGGTTATGTGCTCATAATCCCATACATTCAATAATGTAGTGGCTCATATCCCACCACCATGCTCATCGTGAGTAAATCGGTACAGGTCTCTATATAGGTGCACCAACACATACCGCACCCACGCATATCAAGTGCTCTCCTCCTCTATACACTGACATATATCATGCATCTTATACAATATTCCTACACCTCCTCCCTATACTCTGATAGATGAAGCAATCACCACAACAATGAACTTCCGTAAGCGCAGAAACCCAAACCTCAAAATAGCATCCAAACTGATATGGGCCTTGGTAGGTACTCAAGTCCCCACAAAATATCGTATAGCACCTCACATCTACCTCTCCATATCCGCCACTAGAATAACCTATACTCTTTTTCCAACCATCGAAAACCGCAACATATAATACACATTCTCCAATGTCACAGTCATCTCCCTTGTAGGTAACCAAAATGTACATGTATCTGCACACCATATCTCATAAAGTACACTCAATATAGGAATATTATGGGGCACATCCCCCATCCATATTATGTGCCACAGGATAGCATGATCCATCACATCCCACTCATCATCTAACAAGCCCAACCCAAGAAATGTACTCAAATGACACCCACTGTGGAACTCCCTTAAGTGAATATCCCTCTGCATGACACAAAAAATGACAACAAACACAATGTTAAAACACTACGCAAATTCAAACACACTCATTTATCATATTACTATACATTACACATCTGATTTTCACCAGTCTAGGCCACATACACAATTTTTAGACCAGGGTGCCCAGATGCAAGATTGGGGTGCCCAAATCTAGGTGCTCCTGTGTAAAGGGTCACTAGCACCCTCACCACTATTTTCCAGGTCTACGATGTCAAGAAAGTTAAAATTCTAACATTTGTGAAAATTCAATAAAAATGACTATTACACCATACATTTTTTAAACAACAATACACTTACCAACTCTGCAGTCATGCGTGACGCTATGGCTTCCACCACACTCTCAAACCGACTAGGACTAGGTGCTCTCACTTGCAGCATTTTCACTCACTTTGTACTCAATCTCATAATTGCGTAAATAACAAATGAAGTGACTACACACTTTTTCACTTCGCTACTTATAGTTACTTTTTCACCTACTTTATTAATAGTCATTATTTTATGCTTATTCACACAACTAATACACACCATAATATTTTTTCATATCTTGAGCGTTTCTACTCTTATTTACACCCTATTTTTGGCATTATTTTTATAATTTTTCTTGCCACCATAACATACACATAACACATGCATTATCTCTCCTTGAATTTTTCTTCCATCCAGTTCATAACATTTTGTGATTTTTATCACTTTCTATCTATTTCGTGTTTACTTCCGGCTTAGTGTTTGTTCTTATCATCACTACCCCTTGCACCAAAAGGGGAAGCATATCATTGGGGTCATCCTATAATTCCCCCTATATCACCACGCATCTAAAAAAACACTATCGATTCGACAATTCCAAACATTTTACTAAGACACTATGTGACATTTCACCAACAATTCCCCATAATGACCTAACTTTGGGTCAAGAAACATACAATTTCTATATGCAAGATTTCATCACTCCACCTAATGACCTAAACTAGGGGAAAAAACGTTAAAATCTTTTCCATGCAATTATTCATAAATTTCTATCAATTCCCCCTAATGACCTAACCTAGGGGCAAATAGTGTAAAATCTCTATATGATTAACCAATCAATCAATTAATGCATTCATACCTTTAACAACCATCATCCAATAAATATTATATAACACAATTCGCCTGTTAGATGGCCTAACTTGGGAGTTACTTGTGGCCTCCTAGATGACCTAACTTGGTAGATTACATCCATCACTTTCCCAGATGACTTACCTTGGGAATCTATTCTACATTTTTTGTTTTCTTCCATATGACCTAACTTAGAAGCCATCATTTTATGCTTACTTCCAAATGACTGAACTTAGAATCCATCACATTATGGTGATGCCCATGGAATGGGGGTAAGAGTTCCTTTCCTCTACCACTTGTATATGGTTTGACTATTTGATTAAAATTATATGGATCCAAAAACCACAAATCTTTGATCTGATTTTGTCTGCAATGGCTATATCTTAAGGATGTAGTTAGAGATTGGAGAATAATACACTTTTCTTCCTACACTCTTCCTATGGCAGCAGGACGCCAAAATCCTCCAATAGATTATTCACATGCACGCATTTGGGTTGGGAACTGATCAGTCCCTACCCCATCTTATCATCGTCATACGCATTTGAGATCATCATACATCACAACCATCACTCTCATTTAGTGCACTTCATCATACTTATATGTTTTTCGATATGTTTCATGGAACAACCCACTACTTCATGGTTTGGCATACTTTTATGGTTCTTTTGACACACTTTTACTACCATATCTACATGTTCTACTACAACATGTGCTTCTCTAGGTTTCTCTCAAGTACGCATCTCTATCTACTTTATGTTACCGAGCTTTCCACTCACCAACATAAAGTGGGTGAAAATTTATTCATAAAATCATGCACTTACTATTACATTTATACTGCCAAATATGTTATTATTTATATGTATCTCGTGTAAGAAAAGTATTCACTAATGACCTATCCCCTAGTCCTGTCATCAGTTATTCGGTCATCGTTGGCATTTGTATTGCATAGTCATAAGTTATTTACATAGTTCAGTTCATCTCCCAGGGAATCTCAGGTATCATTACTTGGTCATTTTCCATCTCTAGTCTTTTACTAGGGTGCCTAGGGAAGTATTGGGGCGCCCATGGGAACCCCGGTCCATAATTTTAGGTGCCCTAGTCCCAGAAACACATGTGTATAATTAAGAGTTTCGAGGTTGGTATTTGTAATTTTCCCTCTCATTCCCCTAGGTACTAATGGGTATGTCGGGTCATTAGTGTCAAAATTTGAGCAAGAGATCCCTATATAAACATAACATACTTATGATATTATGGGTGGACTATCTACTATCAAAGGATAGCTATCTACTAAGGAAAGGGACTGCATTTGGGAATCATTTCATCACACACACTACATAGGAAGGGTTGTATTCATTCTATTCCATCCACCATTTACATTTTGCATCTAGTTATTGCCCCTATCTATGTGTCATTGACACTAGGGAACCCTAAGCACACATAAGCACACATAACTACATTGGGTCTGGAACATAATTCATCACTTAGTTGTAAGTCTGCCATTGCGGTATGTAAGGTCAGTCTGACCCCTTCATATATAGCTTTCTTTTTTATGGATTTGATTCTCTGTATGGGGTTTTGCAGGTAGATCTTCATTACAATTTTTATGCTGACATAAGAAAAGCTACTGTGACAATCACATGGTAAGGATTGGGACATCCCAAAGATCTAGTGACGTATCCAAATTTAGGTTCTGATCTTTTCTATAGACTAGAGTGCCCATACTATAGACCAAGGCACCCATATGTGCTCTAATCCTCATCCAGGCACCCATTCTATTCAAATATTCATCTACTACAATTTCCTGGGTTATATCATCATACTCTACTTTATCCGCACATCATCATGTTTGATCCAAAATCACATTGAGGTAAGTCATTTTCAGGTTAGTATCTTATCCCTCCTATTTCAATTATTTCATTTCATTTAAATATCAAATAAAATTACTTAGCATTTACATTTTATTTCATATCGCTTATTTCATTGTTGTTACTAGTTTAGATTAACTTAGAATATTGGAATATTAGAATATTTTAGTTAATCACTTTATGTTTAAAATGGGTGGTGTGATGTCTCTCAGGTAATAAATCCTAGAAAATTAGGCTTCGTCATTGCATTACTTCATGTTCCCCTTACGGAAAAATATGTTGGAATAATGTAGGGATGTATACCTTAATTATCACTAAGGCACCAATAAAATTTACTATCACTTTCAGCACCAAAAGTATATGGAAGGCCTTTGAAGCAATGAAACCATTACTACATTGGATTTGTGATGGCTTTCACACTAGGATCTCTTTAGATTCCCAAAATATCTAGTGGTCTTGCCTTATGATGGAAGATAGTATTCCACTTGTTGAAAATTTCGGCATCAAATGTCTATGTTTATATCGAAAGGAGATCCAAACCATTAAATATTTTTTTTCGTAGAGACTAGATTTCCTAGTCCGAGTTCAAGATAAAATTCTATCTTTCCAATTCAGACCTTTCGTCTATCTATAGAATTCAAGAATTTATGTTGGATGTCATGCTTCATAAGCTGGGTCTTAACCCTTTTGATGTGTAGTGGCAAGATTGGCGATGGAATAATAATATTTCCTTTCTGCATTATAATGTAGGCACCATTCACCAGCTATTGAGTCATATTTCACTTGTCATTTCCAAACTCAACGCTCACTAGGGTTGTAGACACCTAAATATGACTACACAGTTTAAAGACTAAAATTTTATTGATTATACTTTTTCCTGTCATTTCATTATAATTAGTGATTTCCCACTAATTAGTAAACATTCCCCTTTATCTTGGTTGATTAATGACACTTCGTTAATTAACTATCCTTCCCCCATCATGGATGCCAATTAATGACACTTTATTAGTTATAATAATATTTTAATTGATTAATTAACCATTGTTAATTAATTAATCCTTTCAATATTATATTTAAATAATAAACCTTCTTATTATTTAAATCCCCCTTTCAAACCCTTCAAATTCTACTAATTTCCCTCTAAATCATCTCCACATGGCTTCTTAATCTTAGCTTGGTCTATTAATTAATCCTAGTTGATTAATTAAATCACCTCCAACTCCCATTAGTTGTTAATCTCTAATTGAACTCTTGTAATCATATGTATCCTCTTATAATTCTACTTTACATTTATCCCACATTCACTAGGTTACAAGCTTCTCCCAAATTGGAAAACTATATAAACAACCTAGTACCTTCCTTCCAAACTTACACCACACATACCAGTGTTATTATATGCATATGGTAGGAGCATTTCAACTTTGAAAAGCTTATTGATCAAGCAACCTTCTATCCTTTCCTTGCAAAGAGTAGTAAGAGAAGAACTATACATGACAATCAAGCCATATTGGTGAGATCTCTTCCTCTTCATGGAAATAGCTTCCTTTGATACCACGTAGTCACGTTCAACTCAACAAAAGGATTACCTGCAATCTAAAATCCCATCAAAGGATGGCTTAGCATTTCATGTTAATTAGATGCATTAGTTAGCTTTTCCTTTTCTATGGATTTATCATGATGCTTTGTTAGATTATATTTGTTATCAAGACTACTTGGTATTAGTTTTTATTGATTAAATTAGCTTAGTTTAATCACACACATACATATGGCATGCCCAGTAGGACACTTATTTGTCTCATGCACATTTCTTGAGTTTTTGCAGTTAAGTTTCATTTTTGCATACTAATATATTTTATCACATGTTGAAATAACTTGTATTTCTTAACTTTTTTTGTTGAGTTTACATATGTTAAGTATTCTTTATAGGTGTGAAGGAGGTAAAGTGCTACCAAATTTAAAGCTTATCAACAAAAATTTAACTGTTTTGACATTTTTGGGTCATTTTTACGTATTTTTGAAGCAACCCAGGATGTCTACGCTAGCATAGATTATGTTTACACCTGCTTTATTATTCATGCACTAGAATTCTTTTGCATGCACTATAGTCATTTTTGTATGCATCTGTGTTAAAGTATATGCATTGTCGTCATCTTAATTGCACTACTGTCCTCTGTATTTTTACTAGTGTCATTTGTATTTTCACCTATGTCTCCATAGAGAGTCTTCTTGTGCCTATATTTTCTTGTTTGTGTTTGTGTTAAGGTATTTACATTTCCATATGTATTCACGTGTTTGCATCTATCTGCATGTGTCTACATCAAACTATGTGCACAAGCATCAATCTTCATGCGCTACTATCTTTATGTGTGTATTTCTGTCTATAGTATATTTCGGTTACCTACATCAGCATTCATCTCTATGTGTTAGCATTTGTTCTATGTGCTAGCATCAAAACATAGTTGAGCTATCATTCTGTGTGTTTTTGGCTTGAATTTCAAAAAATCCATAATATGATTTTTGTGTTTCCTATTATTTTTACAGGATTTCTAACTTCTAACTTGTGGGTTTTACTTTAAAACTCATTTTCAAACGTTTAAATGATTTGATAAATGTTGGTTTTCCATTTTTCTTGAGTTAGATCAAAGTTTGTGTATGCTCTTCTCTTGCACTTTTTGGTGATCTTGAGAGTCAAAAGTTACTTTGATCTTCGTTTTCTAACATTTTCTACCCTTGGAAAGTTCATCATTTAAGTTTTTTAAGGGAATCAATATTTTAAAAAGAATTTAATGGTCATTGACTTAAGTTTTTTCATTTCTACTTAGTTGGATCAAACATTGTGTATGCTCTTCCCTTGCACTTTCAGGTGATCTTGAGAATAAAAAATAACCTTGATCCTCTTTTTAAACATTAGGGTTTATATGGAAAACTACTAATCTTTGGAGTGCAAGACCTTTTCACTTGTAAAATAATAAATGAAAACAAATACTAACTACATTGTGTGCAGGTTACTAATGATATGCAACACCACAGTAAGAACAAAAGATTAAAAAACAAACCATTCACTCACACTGTATTTGTAGGTGTAATTGAGAAGGCTATGACCCAATTTCTTTAACTATGGGAAGTGCTTTGGTATAATCCATAAAACAGGTTGTGAGGAATACCACAAGAACCCTAAAGTAGTCAGTACATTGAGGGAATTGGTTGATAAATTGAGAAGTGCGCCACTACCTACTTGACTATGAATTCTTATGAGGAGTGCTAAATATTGTCTGTATGAGGCCTCGTTCATTAATTTGATTGTGGAATAATGGTTCTTTGCCTAGGATTTATTCTAGAAAAGTGTACCTCTCTTAGACAAGTTATTGGTGAGCATTGAGAACAAAATCTTAGGGAGCCATTTGTCATAAGGGCATACTTGACCATTATCCAATCAGGTTTTAAATATCCATTACAAAGAAATATTTCCTCGGAGTCAAAACCTTTATTATCAAACAAGGTGATAGTGTATTAAATTTTGTGTATCTTTCATCATGAATCTGACAATGTAAAACTTTGTCCTAATTTCTACCATGTTATCAAACAAGGCAAAAAATTTCCAAATTTGTGTCGTGTATTTTACATCATCACTTTCACTAATTCCCTTATTCTCTTGTTGGCATTATTGGTCAAAAGAAAACAACTCGAAGTGCTTCCAAAATTGTGTCCACTACTTTTGCACCCACTTACATCACTTCCTCTTTGTGATTCAAGTGTAAGTGATGAAAGTGTGTTGGTACATCCTCATATTTTGGTAGTTTGTCTTGAATTTTATATTGAGACATATCATTGTAAAAGGTTATCCTACCTTTATCTCCATTTGTTTCATTACACTACTCACATTATATCAGTCCATTTTTTTTACTCACATCTTGTTTTTCTTAAAAACTTGATATAAGTGTCCAAATTGTATTGTTAAGTTGCTTGCATTTTGTCGACCCATTGTTATACTTAGACCTTGTTTTCTTCAAGCTTGAATTTAGTTTTGAAGGTGGTGTTGTTATGCTTCTCACATTTGTGTCAATCCCTTTTTGATACTTACATATTGTTTTCTTGAACTTTATTTAAGTGTCCAAATTATATTGTTATGTTGCTTGCATTTTTATCCTCCATTTTCAGGATATAAACCTTGTTTTTATTAAACTTGCTTTAGGTGTATACCTTGCATTTTTATACTATCAAAATCACTTCAAGCCATTTGTAATATTTAAATCTTGTTTTTTAAAACTCAATTTAAATATTGAAATTGTGTTGTTTTCTTATCAAAAACAATATTTGAGACAAAATTCAGACATAGGGAATAGTCTCATTTGTTATCTCTTCTTTTTTTGAGACTTGTATTTTCCTTAGTGACTTTCATCATACATTCAGTGCCCTTGGAAATTTAATTGTGACACTTATATTTGTTACACTACTTGATTTTTCCTAGATTAATTGTGACACTTGTGCACATTTTTAAATCTTAGCAAAACATTTCCTATCATGGCCCCTATTACGAGAATGTCACATAGAAGGTTAGGATACAATACTTTCCTCTGTACCAATTTAGACCCATTACTTGAAGAAGAAACATTTATTGACCATAGTAGAGATGAGGAGACAACTCCTTGGGATAACTTTGAGTTAGACTGAGAGCACATAGACAACTTCCATTTTCAAAATAGAGATCAAGTTTTAGCACGAGTTGTAGAGTTAGGGTCACAATTTCCACCTGAATATGATCCTACTATTCTTACAAGCATGATCCATGGAGGAGAAAAAATAGAACCTACCTTTTAATCTCTTGAGGACATACTAAACCCTAGACATATTTCTACTTCTAGTGAAAGCAATAATGAAGAAGAGGAAGAAAATCCTAAAAATACAAATGACTATCGCATACCAGTCATTTGAACCGATCATGAAGCTAGAACTAAGGGTGAGATCCTGAACAACACCCTCCACATGAACCTCAACTGGAACCTCAAAATGAATAGGTTACCATACAACAAAAATTATAAACCCTTAGCCATCAATTAGAAAACTTAGCTTCCCATGTCCACAAAGACACAGGTAGAGTTACACGTACTGAGAAACCTAAGGTCACTTATACTAAACATTGCATTGAAAATCGTGGTAGGGAAAGGTTAAAGGCTAACCATGCATACATACTTGTCACACCTTCAAATGGCCAGATCTTTGACCAAGAGTGGCAATCCATAAAAAATTCCCTTACCAGTCTTTAATAAAATAACCTTGGACATAATAAGAAATATGTTTGAAGAATTGTATCCATACCCTTTTGATCAAACAATGTTGCGTACGCCATTTCCACCTAGTTTTTTACTACCCTAAATTTGACAAATATATGGGTAAAGGTGATTGTCATGATCACATTAAATACTTCTTCACGGCTTGTCAGGAAGTTTCTTATAGCAATAATTTTCTTATTCGTTTGTTCCCATGAAGTCTTGGAGGCTAGGCACTTTAATGGTTTCTTCATATTCCCAAAGGGCCTATTTTTACATTTTCTGAATTAGATGAGAAGTTTGTTCACCACTTTTCATTTAACATGGAAAGTGATATCACAATGATAGACCTTTATAACACCAAACAATGTAATAATGACAAATGTTTTGGCTTCTTACAATGATGGCTAAGGTTAGATAGTCATTTCCCTTGCTCTATTCTAGAGAAACATCTAGTTAGTATATTTGTACCTAACTTGCATCTAAAGATAGCCTTTCACTTACAAATACATTGTGTAAGCAATTTTGAATAATTTATTGATAAAGGAAGCCAGATTGAGAAGGATTTACTTGCTAAAAGGACTTTAAAACCCTTTCAAATAGACAACCATGATTCTAAACCTACAGACAAACCCAAATTCTTCAACAAAAATAAGAATTTCGTAGGTGATGGAATCACTTATTCTAAACATGTAGTTACAAAAACACGCACTTTAGACATTATTTATTCTTGGTCTCATACTACTATTTAGAAGGTTTTTGAGTGAATAAATTACTAATTAACCCCCATCTTTGGCCATCTTACTTTGTTTTCTTTTGTCATTCCCGACCTCTTACACATGCACGCCCAATAAGATTTTATTGTTTTGTATTATTTTCACTTTCACTGGGGTGCCCATGGGTACCCTAGTCCCACCAAGCGCACCCTGATCCTTTTTGAAATTTCCTGTAAATTTTTTGGGCACTTTTTAGCTATTTTAGCTTCTTATATTTTTGGTGGTTGGCTATTTTGGGGTTAATTGTGAAATTAGATCAAGAGAACCCTATAAATATAAATTTTTGAGACCATAATGAGGGACCAAGCACTAGTCAATACTATCATCCACCTAGGATTGCATTCATCAAAGGAATTTGGAGATCATTTGCATTCACTTAGCTCCATCACAAGAGACAATGTGTGTTCATCTACACCACACAAGCATAGGAGGGAATTTTATTCTATTCCATCCACCATTATATTACATTTTCTACACATAGTTATAGGTCGCTACTTTCACAAAGTGTGAAAAAACACAAGAGCAACTAGGGCATTATTACACACACTTGAACATAGAATTACATCAGGTCTAAGATGTAGTGCAGCACTCAGTTTGTAAGTCCACCATTGTGCCAGTTGAGGTCAGTCTGACCCCTTCATTTTCATTTTTTTTTTTTAGCGTTAAATTCTTGTTTTGGGGTTTTACAAGTATTCTCTTCATCTTGGTTTATCAGAAACACTCGGTGTGGTACACTGAAAACTAATGTGATAGATGGAGAAGTTTCTAACCACTTACATAACCTATAAAATTCAGTTATGGACCTTTTGCGCAAACTAGGGCACCCAAAGGCACCCCAGTCCCTCTCTAGTCATCCCAGTCTAGAAAATCAGTCCATTTCTCTCCTTTTTAGGACCTCTGCATAGTCATTCCTACTTCCAAATTATTATTTTTATTTTGTGACACAATCTACTGAGCTCCTCTTATCAGCTAAGTCACTTCCTCACTCTTCTTACATATTAGGATTTCTATTTACATTAGCTTAATTGTTTGGGTCATCTTTCGTAGTTATTTACTACATTTATTTATTGTGTTTACATGTTGTTCTAGATTAAATTAACTACTATTATTCCACATTTTAGTTAATTTTAGTTAATCATTTTGGTAAACCCAACTCAATCCTTCATGTTTCTAGGTTCTTCATTCGCTACTTGTCATCCTAGGGTTTGGTCATCATGAGTATCTCAATCAATGATTATTTGCTTGCATATATTGATTTACTAGATAGAGTCCAAAATTTTCTTACTACTACTTGCATTCATGTTGACATGTATCCAAAATCAGTTTATCAAGCATTTTTCGATGCATTCTCTTCACACACAGTATTCAAATCTAACCTTCCTGTCGTTGTTCATAGTCTTGATACCCGCCTTTGCATATCATATGTCATATTCATAATGTATGTGTTAAGTACACTTAGGATCTAAACTTAATTTGTGTCATATGTCATTCCTTGAAGTTTTAGGTCTTTCCATTTGTGATGTTAGTCCATCTAGTATTTCACTGCATGCTTATAATGGTTTTTTCTGTCCATGTCTCAATCACATTACATTTCCTATCACTGTTGGTCCAAATATTGTCCACACTATATTTTTCCTTGTTGATTTCCCAGTCTCCTACAACTGTCTACTTGGCAGTCCATGGCTTCATGTCGTTCAAGCTGTCAACTCTATTGTACATAATTGTGTAAAATTCTTACATGAAATCATTGAGTACACCATTTTTGTGACCACGATCCATTCCAGTATTGTGACGGGGCTCCTAATATTTGTCTTCCTATTCCATTCACAGATATTATAGATGATCCCCAACCTATCAAAGAACAACCTCACTTACCACTACTTGATGGTTCCATTTGCATTATAGATACAGTTTCTTTTATGTCACCTACTAATATTACTACTATGATCCCATATCAAGGGTCTATCCACTCCATGAACATCACTCTATCACCCATACCTTTGCCTACACCATCTACATAAGCACGCCGACCATTTAATTGTACACTCTTCATGAATGACTCATAGTGGGAACATATTCCATTTGATCCTACTTGTGATGACACCATTTTCTCATACGATGGTATAGCCTGAATTGGTTTCTCTTTTGAGGACATCTATCCTCCTACTCATGTTCCTCATCTATATTATGGATTTTTCTCTCTTACTGTTGTTTATGGCTTACGTGCATTTCATATTATGGTCTACCTAATGCGCACTCCTCACTCTTCACCGCTCACATTACGGAAATCATGTCTTGATTACATTAGGGGCACTCTTGATCCTGATCATACAAACATATCTTTCCCCATGTCCTTTAGTCATGTCTTTATTTGCAATAGTTATTTTCTTGGCTATTCACAAAATCTCACTTATTGCTATGTGCATGGCTATCCACTTCCTCCATTCATTGATGAGGAATATGTCATGGGCATGTAAAACTTACGCCTCAATGGTTTGTTACATGATCAACCAGACACTATTGCTTACCAAGTAACTAATGGTTATTCATATGACTTTGACCCTGAAGCTGATGATCTCCTAGATGGCATTACATGATCGATATTTCAGCTTTCACACCTGGGGGGAATCACATCCAACAAAATCATCCCCCTCCTCATAGTAAACGACAACACATTTATCATACTTGCATCATCATACATCAATCTTCTCACATAGCCATACACATTACACATTTTAGAGTCGTCATTACACGATGACACACTCTTGTGCTTTGGTTCACACTTGAATGTTGATGGATTACTACACATGAACCCCACAAACTATACTATAGACACCACACATTACATTTCATACATCTCACATCATACATACTACATTTAGTCTACATATTTCATATTACACTTGTCAGTCTACATCTTACATTACATTGTACATTACACATTCCACTCATCACATAGTCACCTTTCATCCTAAGATATACTACATTGTCTTCAACATGCTACACTCACTACCCTATGACATACTTTAGTTGCTCGGTCCATTCTCAAATTTCGAGGGTTTAGAAATCAAATGGACCTTACATTCATCACGTGTTTATCATTCGCCCTTTCAACATGTAACATTTCTAGGATAGTGACACACATTATAGGCTAAATCATCACTTACTTTATTTATCTTGTAGTGGTATATGCTTTAAGCTATATCACCACTCCTTACTACTTATCTTGTAGTGATACATGCTTTAGGATACATCACCACCCCCTACTATTCACCTTGTAGTGGCACATGTTATAGGCTAAATCATCACTTCCTTGGTCATCTTGTAGTGATACATGCTTCAGGGCTAAATCATCACTCATACATTCATTTTGTCATGATATATGCTTAGGCTATAAGGTTCACGCACATCTCTTCTATATGTCACATCATCATCATTACACACATACATTCATCATAGTGAGTTAGACACACCACACACTATTCGACCATTTCCCAATGATGCACTCTTGTTTACAGTTCATTCTTGACTTATGAGGGGGAAAACCAAATAAACCTCACTACATACATTTCCATTCACTTAGGGGGAATGTAGATCCTACCATCCATATTACATTCTATTCCATCCATCCACAACATACTCATATTATGGTTACTTTTACTCTTGCTTACTTTTTTTGGTTCATGGTCACTTTATTACACATGGTAGTTAGACTACTTCTATGTCATTTATCTATATCATCCACACATGCACGTTCACATATTTTTTTAGTTATGCTCATAGATATAGGTCTCTTACATGCAGCGCAGATTCTTGCCTTCTACCCTTCCTACACTGGTCACTGGGGGCATCCACATTCATCTCTCACATGTGATATTATTTCATTTTTTACTTAACACTTTACATTACTTAGTTATACATTCTTTTGACATACTAGTTATATTTCTAACATGCTAACAGGTGCTTCATGTGCAACATTTTTTATGCACGGATATTTGTTTCTATAATTGTTTGTTACACTATTTTTTATTGCTTGTTTTCAGATGTAGGCCTTTCTCTTTGTTTGGTGTGCAAACTTGTTTGTTTTTATGTGGCTATGATGGCCTTACGTGTCTTGTGACATCGTAAGTGATGCCCCATGTTTGCAACCTAATTTTTATGGCTTACTTTGTCTTCTTGTGTGTTTATTTTACCACTTTTCTTGGTAGTTTTTGCACTATTTCTGTAGCTTACACATTTTTTTATACATGTATTCTTGTTTGTACTAACACTGGTCTTTGGTTAGCCTTCTTTTTTATGTGTTCATTGGTTTTTACCAAGTGTATTCCCTTCCCTATGTAGGTAAAAGTTTCAGAGTACATGCAGTTGGTCCAATTATGGGGCCACATTCTCCTATCAGCGACGTCACATGCACCCCAAAGGGGGGGCATCATTTGGGGTTTTTACATTCTACACATTGCTTCTACATTGTTTCAATTTAGTGTACTTTCCACCCTTGGCATTTTGGGTTATATACAACGAGTGGGTTTAGACCAGTCTATGAACCCCGTACACAGTGGATTTTACTAGACATGGTAGTCCTTAGCATTCTGAGAAGCAGTTAAAGGTTGGAGGATATAGCAGAATTCCTCCCTATAATTATTCATCCAGTGGCATCAGATCACCCAAAAAATTAGGACATACAAAGATATATTCACACATGTTCAGGGAAGCAATTAAAGGTTAGAGGATACAACGGAATTCCTCCCTATACTTCTTTGGCCTATGGTGTCGGATGGCCCAAAAAACCCTTGTAGTATAGGATATCCTTGTACACTCTCTTTCTCGACATGGATTAAGTGCACATGTTCCATTTACATTTTCCATTTGCATATTTTACATTCACATGCTTTTCACATTTATATACATGCATTTTTACATTGTTTTTTTACACATACATACATATTTGACTACTTGATCATTTTATCCTTGAAAGTCCGGTCATATGGGAAACAAGCAGTTAAAAGGGGGAAATAAAAACAGCGTCAACAACATCTTACGGTAGCACACACCATGCTAACTATGTACGTAAATTACACACATCGGAAATTACACACTCATTTCCAACCTAGGTTCACTCTCATCACTTTTTTGCACTTTTTCATCTTTAGTTTCCATGATCCATCATATTTTTGTCATTCCATGCTTTTTCTAGTCCTTCGGTGTATTTTTTACTACAATCTTCATGACATCGGGTATCCATCTCTATCTACTTTATGTTACCGAGATTTCCGCTCACAAACATAAAGTGGGGGAAAATGTAGTCACAAAATCAAACACTTTAGACATTATTTATTCTCAGTATCATACTACTATTTAGAAGGTTCTTGAGTGAAGGAAGTACAAATTAACCCCCATCTTTTGAACATCCTACTTTGTTTTCTTTCGTCATTCCTGACCTCTTGCACCTGCATGCCTAGTCAGCTTTTGTTGTTTCACATTATTTTTTCTTTGACTGGGGTGCCCATGGGTGCCTTGGTCTTACCAAGGGCACCCTGATCATTTTTTAAATTTCCCGCCACTTTTTTGGCACTTTCTATCCATTTTTGCTTCATATTTTTTTTGGTCGGCCATTTCAGGGTTAATTACGAGATTAGATCAAGAGAACCCAATAAATATAAAGTTATGAGACCATAATGAGGGACCAAAGACTAGTCCCTATTATCATCCACCTAGGATTACATTCATCAAAGGCATGTGGAGATCATTTTCATTCACTTAGCTCCATCATAAGAGACAATATTAGTTTATTTGCATCACACAAGGATAGGAGGGAAGTTTATTTTATTCCATCCACAATTCTATTACATTTTCTACACGTAGTTATAGCTTGCTACTTTCACAAAGTGTGACTGGCACAAGAGCACATAGGGCATGATTGCACACACTTGCACATATAACTACACTGGGTCTGAGATGTAGTGTAACACTCAGTTAGTAATTCCATCATTGTGGTGGCTGAGGTCATTACGACCCCTCCATTTACATTTACATTTTTTAGGGTTTGATGTTTGTTTTGGGGTCTTGTAGGTCTTCTCTTCATCTAAGATTATTAGTGACATTTAGCATATTATAGTGAATCTGATGTAATATATGGTGATCATTTCAAACCACTTACAGAACCTGTGAAATTTATTTCTAGACCTTTTGCGCAGACCATGGAACCCATTCTATAGACCAGGGTGCCCATAGGCACCAAGTCCCTCTCTACAAGCCCTAGTTCAAAGAATCAATCCAGATATGTACTTTTTAAGACCTCTACATATTCATTCCTACTTCCAAATTATTATTTACATATTAGGATTTCTATTTACATTAGCTTAGTTGTTTGGTTCATCTTACGTAGTCATTTACTGCATTTAAAATTGGATTTACATGCTGTCCTAGATTATATTAACTACTATTATTCCACATTTTAGTTAATTTTAGTTAATCAAAATGTGTCCAAGTGGTCGAAAACAACCCTCCTTTGAAACTTTCCAAAGGACCGATCAAACCTGAGATTAAGCATCGCGTGTTTACCCAACTTACAAATTATTTATCTTCAATATTGAAATAGTTGCATGTGGTCAACATGGTTAGATTACCCAATACTACACCCTTTTCTGATGATGCACCAAAATCATCATGGTACAAAGAATCTAACTATTGTGAATATCATCATGTCAAAGGCCATGTCACATATCAATGTTTAAAATTCAAACACTTCATTCAAGACCTTATAGATAGTGGAGATGTTGAGATGGATTCTCCAGAGCCAACCAAAACCTCTAACAAATAGTTAGAAATATATAAATAGTCATTCCCTAATCATAAACAAGAAGAAAAAAATCCATATTGAGGTCAATCATCCCAAAGTAAAAAATCCCAATCATGTTGTTGTTGAAACAACCTATCCTTTTGACTCTCTCATTGATTATGTTTATCCTACTACTGAGCATGTAAATACCATCAAGATCAAAACATAGGAGTGTGTTTTGGAAACATGACACACTCACTTTATCATTCTAGAATCTCCTCTGCCTAACCCTTTTGATAATCATTATAATCTCCTTGATCAGCTTGAGAAAACTACTACCAAGATTTCTATCTTGCATCTTATCAAGATATCTAATATTCATAAAGACGTCCTTTATAAAACTCTTTAGGGGTCAAGAGTTTCCACACACATTGATGTGTCACACTTCCAATCCTTGGTTACGTAAAATTCTCCATCTAAACAACATACTTTTAGCCAACATGATATTCTAATGGATGATCATACACACAATCTCCCTTTTTATATTAAATTGATCATTACTCGCAAGAAGATCAAAAGGGTTCTTGTGGATTATGGATCCGACCTTAACATATGTACCTTAAATCTCATTAAACAACAATTAGGATGAAATGATACAAAACTAGAGCCTAATGTAATCACCATTAAGGCCTATGATAATGCAAAGTGGTAGTCAGTGTATGCAAAGAAAAACTATAGTGAACGAAAGACAAACAATAAACTTGCAAACCTTCCAATAACCTTCCAATGCAAACCTTGGTAGGAGAGATTTTGAAGCTATATAACCTTTGAAATTGATTCATTTGTGGGTGCTCTTGAATGGCCTCCAAAGATGAGTGTAATTGTTATGAACAGAATAGTTGGAAAGCTTGATAATGCAAATTGAAAAAGTTTATTTGCAAATAATTCAAGATGATTTGGGATAAGACAAGCTTGCAATTTAGAGAAGCAGAGACAGTTAGATAATTTTTTAACATGGTTGAATGTGCATGCTAAAAATAACATTGGAAGAGGTTGCAACAGTGTTGGGGAATTTAGGGGAAATAAATCAATTAAATGTAAAGTTGCATCTGGAAAGGTGGCTATACATGCAATTCAATTGCCCCCACCTTTCTAGGATTCTAGAAGTGTATTTAACTAGGATGATGATGTGGATTCCAAGTGGTTGTTGACTGAGATAGGTGGAATTAAATAACTAAATTTAATTAGTATTTAATTATGAGGAGATAATTAACCATTTTAAATTAATAAATGTTTAAATATATTAGCTACAAGGTGTTGGGAATTAATTTAATTAATTCCAAGAGAATGGTATAAATAAATTAATTTAATTAATTTAATTGTGAGGAGATAATTAACCATTTAAATAAATTAATTATATTAGTATAAGGGTGTAGGAATTAATTTAATTAATTCTAAATGCATGTTATAATTAAATTATTTAATTCCAAAGGGTGGGAATATAGCTTAGGTAATAGAATTAATTTTAATTAATTCTAAAAGGGAGTATTTGAATGTTGGAATTAATTTAATTAATTCCAAAGGGGTGTACTGCGGCGAGATAGAATTAATTTAATTAATTATAATTGGATAGAAGTGGGATAGAAATATGTATGTATTTTTAGGGTGTCTACATTTTTCCCCTTTTTAAACCGTTATTGTGAAGTAACGATGCTTTAAAGATAGTAGACACATGTAGATCAGCAAGCAAAAAATTTTGAAGCATTAGGATGCCCCAATAAGTAGGAATAAGTGAAGCATTTGGATGCCCTAGCGAAAAAAATGGTAGAGAAAAACCCCCTCAAGTGGGTGGATGATGCAATAAGGCGGTGGACAACCACTTGATAGGAAGAAAGGTAGGGATTGGAACAAATATGGGAAAGGATTGTGCTCATAGCATGAGCATTCATTTGAAGAGTAATTTTAGAGAAACCTTATTTTTTTTGTTGTACAATAGATTTTTCACTGTGATTATGAAATAATCAAGATGGTTAACCTAGATGCACATAAACAAACACACATAACAAAAAAAAGATAAAAAGG
This sequence comes from Taxus chinensis, assembly GCA_019776745.2. Lineage (NCBI taxonomy): Eukaryota > Viridiplantae > Streptophyta > Pinopsida > Cupressales > Taxaceae > Taxus > Taxus chinensis. The sequence goes on from CM034154.1 coordinate 417,631,382, forward strand.
AAAACAAACCCAATATACAAAGTAGGTGTCGACACCAGGGTTATAAAGGAACCAAGATGTAATCACACTACTTGTAAGTGGTCCAAAAAAAGTAAACATCAACAATGCAACAAAAATTCATTAAAGAAGACAATCAACTATGCCCCTAATGCATGCCACAATGATGATTAAGTAGATACAAGTGCTCTTAAGTTGGAATAGGATTAGACTGGAAGAGCGGAGTTAAAGTGACTCCTTATGACACTCTTGTTGGATCCATTGTGTAAATGACCGAATTTGAAATTTCCCCAGGCAAAGTTATATCATGAAGGGAAAACAATTTTGTGACTTTCCCCAAGCAGAGTTAGCATATCATGTAAAGGGAAGAAAGTGATAGTTGTAAGATCAAAATGATCACTAGGGTAATAGATAAAGGTATGATGTTTAGCGAGTTTTGAAAAGTTTGAAATACAAATGCAAACAAACATGAATACACAATAAAAAGGAAAACTCTAAATGACGTAAATAAACCAGGAGAAAAACACAACACATGTAAGTGACAAAATGATATGAAACAAGTAATAGAAACAAACCCAATATGAACAAGAAGGATCCACACAAAAGTTATATGGGAACTAAGTTATAAATAAATTTCCTACAATTGGTCCATAAGTGCAATACATAGAGTACCGGTTATTCTAACTAATAAACATAAGATACTAAGCTAATAATAGGCAATACAACATTCTATATGTACAAAATTTAGACAAGAAAATACAACAAACAATCTAGTGAACAAAGCACACCAATGTTAAATACTAATAAGAAATCAATAATATAACATAGCTCATAAGAATAATGTCCAAATACTTTTCTAGTGTGTTCCACGATAAAAAGATAGATAGATGTCGAGTTGTCCCTAACTGTTTTGCATTTTCTAAACAATTTTATATTGTCTTTGAAGTTTTGTGAGACACTTTTTAATGTTTTTGGTCTTTTTGGAATTTTGAACCACGCACCAAAGAAGAGGTAAAAGGAAATTCCCAAGTCAAAACCAACATGCTACGTATGAAGGAAGTGAATGAAAGCATAATGGAAGGTGAACAATAGTGGTAGACAATGTGCATGACAACCTAACAAGGAGAACATGCGACACACAGCAAGGTGAAAAGATACAAGTGGGAAACAAGGGGAAATGACGAAACTTGTGGATGCAATGATATGCCCCCAGTATAAGGGCAACTCTTCAGAGACTTAGGAGTAGAAATTCTTCAGATGAATGGAATTCATAGGCTCCTTTAACTCTTTAACATCCTCAGTAGATAGTTTATATGTGCCAAATCCAAATTTGGTAGTGATACCATAAGAACCCAACCAATTAGGCTCAAATTTTCCCTATTTTTCTCATGGTTTAGTTGTGTTCTTCTAATTTTACTTTAGGACCAAATCACTGATTTCAAATTGTTGAGGTTTAATCTTGTGATTATAATTATGGCGCAGTCTATTCTGATAGACCTACATATGGTCTAAGGTGCGAAGTTATCTCTTGTCTAGTAATTCCATCTCTGTAAGGTGTATAACATGGTAATCCTCTTCATGAATGAGGTTTTGAAGGGAGACACAAAGTGAAGGCAACTCAACTTTGATAGGTAATATGGCTTCAGAGCCATATACTAGGGAGAATGGAGTAGGTCATGTAGGAGTACGGAAGAAAGTGTGGTAGGCCTAGAGGGTGGCATATAACTACATATGTCAATTACGTCTGTGTTTATTGAATTTTTTTTACATAATTGATTTGATAGTCTTTTTTTATGCTTCGGATTAGCTGTTGCATTATGGATATTACGGTGTATCCCATTTTAGGCAGATATTATATTTTTTAGCTAGGGCCTTAAGATCCTTATTTTTGAAAGAACTGCCATTGTTGGTGACAATATTAGTGGGGATGCCAAAACAATAGATAATTTGGTTGAAAATGATTTTAGAAATACTACACCCAATAACATTAGTAAGAGGCATAGCCTCAACCAACTTGGTGAAATACTCAATGGCAATTATAATAAATGTGTGGCCATCAGAAGATGTGGGATTTATTTTTCCAATTAAATTGAGTCCCCATTTTGAAAAATGCCAAGGGGAAGTGATGGGTTGTAAGGCCTGGGATGGTGCATGAATGAGATTATCATGTTTTTAGCAAGCCTAACATTTATTCACAAATTAGCATGCATCTTCCTTCATTGTGGGCCAGTAGTATCTAATGTGCAAGATATTCTCCACAAGGACCATTCCATTATTTTGGGTGCCACAAATACATGAATGTACTTTATCTAATATCTTATTAGCTTCATCTTCATTGAGACATCTTAAGAGATTCCCACATAGCCTCTTCGATATAAGGTGTTAGCAAGAAGGTTGTAGCGCAAAGCACATTTTGTTAAGGCTCTTATATTGGCTGAATTCAAATTAGGAGGATATGCTTTAGTTTGAATGAAGGTATATATATCGTGGTACCATGGATGATCAGGACCAACAATCTCATAGACCATGGAGGACTCCAAAAATTCATATACGGGCACTAAAGTATGTTCAACGAAGAACTCATTGTGAGTTTGATTAGTTTTGAATGAAAGAAGGGATGTGATACTTGTTATGGAATCCACTACTTTATTTTGTATGCGAGGAACTTGTTCAAAATTAATAATCCAGAAATACCCTCTAAGGCTATCAACCATTCTTTTATAGGGTAAGATCTTCTCATATTTTACTTGATACTCTCCATTAACTTGATTAATGATGATAAGAGAATCGTTGATAACTGTCAATTCTTACAAATGTCATGAGATAGAAAATCATAAGCTTGTTATCAATGCATCATACTCAACTATGTTATTTGTGCAAGGGAAATTGATATAATAAGATTTAGGTATGAGGTCTCCATCTGGTGTACGTAAGAGGATTCCTACTCCAAAACCATGAATGTTGCAAGATCCATCAAAGAATAACGTCCATGAGGGTGTTGCTTCTATGTATAAAATGTATTCGTCTGGAAATTAAAATTTTAATGGTTATGATCCTGGCACTGGTGTTGCAGCCAGTTGATCTCCCAGTGCTTGAACTTTGATAGCTTTTTGATTGAACATTTCAATGTCAAATTCGTTGAGTAGTGTAATCTGGCTAAAAATTCATCCTGTTATGATTAGTCTTGAAAGTAGGTACTTAAGAGGATAAACCCTTGAAATTATCTTGGTGGTATGATTTAGGAGATAGTGTCACAACTTTCCAAAAGTATAAGTAACCACTAAACAAGCCTTTTAAACTTGCAAGTACTTGGTCTCATGTTCAAGTAGAGTTCTTCTCAAGTAATACTAAGCTTGTTTCTGACCCTTATCATTATGTTACGCCAATAATGTCCTAATCGCATGTTTTTTTGTAGAAGTATACAACAACATAGGCTTATCATGTGTAGGTGGAATGAGTACGAGTGGAGATGACAGGTATTCTTCCAATTTCACAAAGGTGTATTGACAGTCTTGTGTCCAATTGAATTGAACATCCTTCTTAAGCAACTGGTTGAAGTGATGGCACTTATCTCCCAATTGAGAGATGAAGCAATGGATAGAATCTAATTTTCCTTGTAGGCCTCTTAGTTGTCAAAGGTTCTGAGGAGGTGACATATCTATTATAGCTTTGACCATGGTAGGGTCCACTTCAATTCCTCTTCGTGAGACGATGAATCCAATAATTTTTCCTGAAGTGACACTATAGACACATTTTTTTGGATTAAGGCGAACCTTGTATTTCCTTAGTCACTCAAATATAGACCTAAGAACTAATGGATGATACATGCAAGTCTTTGATTTTGCAAGAATATCATCAACATAATCCTTCATTATGTCATGAAGAAGGTCATGGAAAATAACAGTCATGACACTTTGATAAGTTACACCATCATTTTTAATGCCAAAAGGCATGACCTTGTAACAAAATGTCCCCCATGGGGTTGTAAAAGTTGTTTTATGATGGTATTCTTTAGAAATTTGAATTTGGTTATACCTAGAAAATCCATCCATAAGGGATAACATCTCATGTCCCACAGTTAAATCAAAAATCATGTCAATATTAGGCAAAGGGAAGTCATCCTTGGGACATGATTTGTTAATGTCATGGAAATCTATACAAATACAAATTTCGGGGGTCTTCTTCGCAACTGGTACCATATTAGATATCTACTTTGAGTAGTCAATGCACCATATGAAGCCTACATCTAATAATATTTTTAGTTCATTCGTAACAAGCAATGTGACCTTGGGATGTATTTTACATATTTTTTACTTTATAGGTTTAGCATCTAGGTGCAACACAAGGTGATGAACCACGAGAGAAGGATCAAGGCCTGACATATCATTTTGTAAGACCAAGTGAATACATTCTGAAACTTGATTAGAAGCATTGTGAAGGCTTTGATTTTAGTTTCTGATAAACTATCACCCAGTTGTAATAGTTTTGGTTGGTCTTAAGTTCAAATGTTGATTATTATCTTCTCTTCTACCAACAGCTTAAAAGTTTCATTATCTTGAAATGATGTTGTAGGATTTTGTATATTATCTAATATTTCTATATCTGAATCTCCTCTCTCTAGCACCTCTAAAATGTTTTCACTAGGATATACATCCTGTTCTTTCTTTTTATTTTTCATTATTTCCTTCTCGTATAGCTCCTAAGAAATGTTTTCACTATGTGAGATATAATTTTTTTTTATGTGTTTAATTTATTTTTCTAGAGATTGTAAGGTCTTCACCGAAGTAGGTGTTAGCATCAAGTTTTATATCGAAACCCTTCTTGTGGTCCAACAAGGGAAAAGGGTCTCGAGCCCCAAGGAACTCTTAGATGAACTAATCATTTTGAAAGAGGTCTATGGAAATATGGAATTGTTGGTCTTGATCAATGAGGGAATGATAAACAACATCAAGGGTCTGAATGGATAATTATTCGAGGAAAAGTGTAGTTTTAGCCAGGTCTTCGAAGAGGATATGTGTGGAACTAATCTCAACTTCGAAATCCAAGTCCTCATCTCTAGGTAATACATCAAATACTATAGGCCTCTTCTCTTATGTGTCATATCCTAGACAATATGTCTAAATATTAGAATTGATATCCATAGGTTAAAGAACACCATGTCCTTGTGGGCCAAGTCCTCTTCCTTTCCAGTTCACGTTTTTCATCATTCTATGGCCCTTGGTGTATTCATTGGATTTGTAGTATTCTACCATCATGTCTTCATATAACCAAGATTTGTCATAGATTAGAATATGTTCATCTTCTAGATATCCATATCATCTCCAAATAGTGTTTCCAAGATAGTAAGTTGTAGGTTCTCTTAGATGATGAACGTTCGGATGCACATAGCTGGGAGGTGATAATGGGAGTTTTCCAACAAGAAATGCAGTGTCGAGTGTGTACTCCCCTAAGCCTTTATGGGAGAATGTAACTTTTATCCAACTTCACCCCCCAGGGTTGAATTGATAAAATACATCAGGATTCTCAAGTCCCAGGCTGAAGAAGAATGAGCTCTGAGAGAATGCGAGAAGTTGCAGAAAATAAGCCTGGACCAAAAAAAAAATTGTGAAAATCGGCTAAGTCCTTGTCCTAGAAATATTTGGGACGTTCAGGACACCAAGGCGCGGTTCGGCCGAAACGCCTCCAGGCAGCCCGCGAAGCACTGGGACAAGTGGACAAATGTACGCGAAGGATGCGAACCGGCCGGTTCGGCCAAAACAGGAAACTGTAGCACAAGGACAAGTGGGACAAAGGGACACGCAGGACATGGATAGCTGAAGGATCCAAAAGCTAATCAGATCACGCCACGTGTCACCGGCAGAAAAGGGACGAGGAATCCCATTTCGGGTGGATCGGAGGATTTTGTCCCGCGAAGCACTGGGACATTTGGGACAAAAGGATGCGGTGGATGTGAAAATCTGCCAGGCCCATGGACAAATCACAGCATGACACGTGTCGCCAAGGAAAAAGGTCCAAAAGTCAAAGGGGTGAGTTTTCGAGCACTGATCCAAACCAATGAAATAGTGCCACGTGTCCAAGTTTAAGGGGCCCATAAGAAAAACCCACGAAAAGGTGGTGAGAGGGAATTGCTCAGTTGACCATAGCATACCACGTGTCATCCAGATGGTAGAATGTGGGAAAAGAAATTTAAAAATCTATTTTCACCTGTTTTGTGCCATAAATCTTCAAACCTTCATATCTTTCGATCCAGAGCTCAGATTTGCACATTCTTTATCACAACAAAAAGCTGTTGAAATTATCTACATGATTCTAGGGTCAATCTTGCATTTTGGTGTAGTTTGGAGGGAGAAAATTAAGAAAATGTCTCTGATGCGTGTAATGCTTCAATAACCAACTTTAATACAGCAGACAGCCCGCTGTTTTGCCAGGATCCGCCGCTTGGATCATAATGAGATGATTAAAATGCTACCAAGAAGTGGTTGGAGTAGATTCTGAATTTCCCCTCTCTCCTCTCTCATTTCTCGATATATATTGTAAAGAGGATCCCTTTTAAGACAGCGGACATTTTTTTTGTTTTGCATCCTCCCTTCTTCCCTCGCTTGCAAGAGAGTTTGTGGAGTTTTCAAACCTCCCATATAGGTTGTAATGCCAGTATTTTGCCTCTTGGCCACTGCAATATACTGTATTGACTTTTGAGCAATAATATATATGTTCGTGATTGATTCTCAACCCTCTCATGTATTCATTGTTGTCGTTTTGATCTCTTATTGCAGTTTGGTTACCTGTGCATGGTGTTTGTATTGCATTTATGTGGTCTGTGTTAAATTTGCAAAACAAATGTCTAATATTCCTTGGTGCATCACCTTTGTAGTTTAGGTTTTATTCTATGCATTTTCTTACCCTGTCTCCTTGGAAAGTTAGATTAGGTTTTAGTAAACCCTCTGCATTTTTTGTATGCATCTGAACAGAGGAATAGGAACCAACCTTCTCTGGAGAATATTTTCTCATCTTCACAAGTCCCACACTTGGAGAAAGGATTCCATGTTGTGCAATCACACTGGATGCCTGAACATCAACCTAGAAGCCTGATCTGTATCCAGGGGTGCTGTGAGTCTGCAACAATAGTTTTGGCACACCCAGTGGGACACTAGAGGTCTCATTTTTATTGCAGCAAAGTTGATATGCATCTACTATAGATTTCTTGCTTATAAGAGCTATTATTTTCATATATGGCGACTCCAAGGGGAAGAATCAACTGGTTTCAGTAGTGCAGGCCTGAAAACTCATGAGAAGAATCACCACAAGGTTAAGAGTCGGAGAAGAAGAAGTGTTGTTTGAATACCTGCAGTTATCTCCGAGAAGAAGGCAAAGAGGAAGAAGGATTCAAAGGTCTCCATCTCCACCAAACAGAACTTTCTCAACTCCTCCACCTGACAGGCCTTTCTTTCAATATACAAGGGTTTTAAGACCAATCAGAATGGCTCAGAACAACCCCTACATCAACTTCACAGGCAGCAGCCCACTTGCTCTCAATGCACAACATCCAGTTCCTATTGCAGGCTTGAAGAACATTCCCTACTTCACTAGAGAAAATCAGACTACTCCAGGTGATCATGTTAAAGATATTGCTAACCTTTGTGCAATCCATGAAATCGATGAAATGCAAGTGGCTGTCAAATTACTGGCATCTTCATTCAAGGGTAAAGCATTGCAATGGTTTAGGAGCCTTGAGGCTGGTTCTATTACAAATTGGAATCAGCTGTGCATTGCCCTTCATGAGCAATTTGGAGAGAAAGGAGACAACTTGTCTCTTTTGGAGCAGTTGACAACTATCAAGAGAGCCCCCAACGAGCAGTTGACTGACTTCAACTTCAGATTTCAAAGGTCTTGGGATAGGATTCTAGTGGCAGTCATGCCAACAGTAGGAGGTTCTTTTCTATATTACCTTAAAGCTTTGAATTCTGATATTTCTATGTTAATTCAGTCCATGGGAGGCACAACAATCCCTATGGCTTATAGCATTGCCATTAGAGCCGAAAATTGTCTTATTCAAGCTGGTAAACTGGCTCCTAGGCCTCTTATGCACTTGTATCCAAACTTAGAAAATCCAAGCACTAGTCAAGCACCCACTTTGGCTTCCTGTTCCCACTCCTAGAAATCAGAGTTTGAATGAAGCTTCCATTTCATCTCCAAGTGCTTCAAATGAACTCCAAGAGGTCATGAAACAGTTGCAAAATTTGGGAAATGAGCTGGTTACTATTAAGAGGTAGCAAGCCCAAGGTTTCAGACCTTCTTATCAACCTCAAGCTCAGCCTAATAGGCAGCCATACCAACCACAAAGACCACCTAATCCAACTGTAAATATGAATCAAAATCAAAACCAAGTAAGGCCTCCTGCCAATAGACCATTCCAGCCCTATAATCCAAATGCCATATCTGCCTCTAAGGCATTAGTGCCAACACAGAACAACATTGCTCAGGAATATGATTGGTGCTTTCCATGCAACGAGCCTCACAACCAATCCATGTGCTTCAATGGTGCTCTCAATCAAGCACTAATGGTGACAACTACCGGTGTGGAGGGCAAGGGAAGTCAAGGAAACAGCCAACAACCAGAAACATTCCAACAAAAATCAGCCCCAAATGACACTACATTGGTGAATTGGCAAGTAGAAGATTTCTGTGGCATGAATCAGGTAGTTTCTCAAGGTGTTGCAGCTAACACAAGGTCAAAAAGGAGGAATCTGGGTGAAGAACAACCATTAGCCCCAGCCAATCCACAACCTTCCACGGCTCCACAAATGATTGGAAAGTAGAGTCCAATTTCAAATACACAAGGGCAGCCAAGAACAGCCCCTAGGCCAACTCAAATGCCAGCTCTTACTACCCACATGCAGGGAGTAAACGTGCAAACCAAAGGACAGCAGAGAGATTCTTCATCACCATTCAGTATCATTGATCAAATGAAGAAGACAAACGTTAACATATCAATGTGGGAATCCCTATCTATCCCAGGCCAAAGAGATCTGCTGCAAGCTGCCATGAAGGATTGGACAACTTTGAATCAGCGGGTTCAAATGCAAGACAAAGTGCTTACAAATGTTGCCCAGCCTGAAGGAAGTCATGGAGGAAAACAAGGTAAAATCCTCCTTTCTATGTTTCATTAATCATTGGGGATAAACTAGTACACAATTGCATGATTGATTCCAGGGCAAGTAGCTCCGTGATGCCCAAGCAAATAGCTGATCAGCTGGGTCTCGAATATGAAGTAATATCTAAAGGAGTAGTGCAATTGGATGGGACAACAATAGCAACAGTTGGAGTGATTAAAAACTTGAGTCTTACCTTGTATGCATGTCCAAATGTTGTTGTCTTATAAGATGTATCAATCATAGACCTTCCACCACTCTTTGCCCTTTGCTTGTCAAGGGACTTCACAGCCAAGATTGGAGGGTATTTGTCTATTGATTGGTCTCACATGCTGTTTAGAACAAGGTATGGAACTAAGGCCACAATCAGATCCGAACCCATTGCAAACTTCCATATTGAGCCTTACACCCCAAGTCATATTAATGTCAATTGCTCAGCATTTGATCAAGAAGATCACCCTAGTACTGATGAGGCTGACACCAAGGTTGGAAGTATCCCAGACCTAACTCTTGATGAATGGGCAAACAAGATACATGATTTTGATCCCTATCAAGAAGTAGAAGAATCTAAGTTGGGATTCTATTGTATACACGAAGAAAATCAACCTGTTCCTAGCATCACCAAGCCAAGCCATAATAATGACAACGAGGTATGGCAGCTATTTTTTAACGGATCAAGGAGTAGGCAAGGTGCAGGAGGTGGAGCCATGCTTGTTTCACCCCAAGGAATAAAGTACTATTCGGATTTTAGATTTCAATTTACATGCTCCAATAACACTACTGAATATGAAGCCCTGGTGCAAGGGATGCATTGGGCAATCAAGAGAAAAATAAAGAATCTGCAAGTATTTGGGGATAGTGAATTGATTTTAAATCAGGTCAAGGGACAGCATGTTGCCAAGAATGATCTACTCAGGTGCTACAAGAATAGGGTGTGGGACCTCATGGAATATTTTGAAGGTTTTGGCATCGAATCCATTCCCAGGAAAGAGAATCAAGCTGCTGACAGGCTTGCAGCAGTAGGGGCAGCCTTTGACATTATGAAAAGCATTCAACAAGACAAGGTACAGCCAAACATCCACGTGATTGTGAGGCCTTCAGTGCCAGATAACAATGTCAGTTGGCAAGTGTTTGAGAATGACCATTAAATCATCAATTTCCTATAAGAAGACGCTGAGTTCTCTGCCAGGAATCAAGACAAGTTGCATCAGCAGTATGGTGACCAAGTGGTGTAGTTGAGAACTAACAAATTACCAAAAGGCCTCATAACCTTGGAGTCAATCTTCAACCCGAATGATCAGTTCCGAAAGGAGAAGGCAAAAATTCAAGTAAAGGGTGAGGATTCAGAGCCTATTTTAGTGGAATAAGGCAACACATTGCAGATTGGAAAAGTAAGTACCTCACAAGAGAAATCTGATTTTGTTTAGTGTTGCCAAGAATTTCCAGATGTCTTCGCTTGGAGCTATGAAGACTTGAGAGGATTCAATCCAAATTTGGCACAACATACCATAGAATTGGATCCAGATGCTAAGCCCATCAGGCAGAAGCAGAGACCAGTCAACCCTCACATTGAACCTCTGATGAAGAAAGAGCTAAATAAGCTAATAGAGGCAAGCATTATATTCCTGATCAAGCACTCAAGTTGGGTTGCTAACTTGGTTCCAGTCAGGAACAAGAGCAGAGAAATCAGGTTGTGTGTGGACTTCTGAGACCTCAATAGGGCATCTCTCAAGGATCATTATCCACTCCCTTCCATGGAGCAAATATTGCAAGTAGTATCCTGTTCAAAGAGATTCTCTTTCCTAGATGGCTACTCAGGGTATAATCAGGTGATGGTAAAAGAAGAGGACCAATTCAAGACAGCCTTCATAACTAAATGGGGCACATATGCTTACAAGAAGATGCCATTTGGGCTGTCCAACGCTGGTTCTACCTTTCAAAGGGCAATGGACATGGCGTTCAAGGGCTTGATCAACAGGATAGTGCTGATATACCTTGTTGACATCACTGTATTCTCCAAGAATGCAGCAGACCATCTCTTTCACCTCAGGCAAGTCTTTCAGAGGTGTAGAAAGTTTGGAGTGTCTTTGAACCCCAAGAAGTGCATCTTTCTTGCACATGAAGGAAAGCTCCTTGGCCACATTGTCTCAAAAAAGGGACTGGCAATTGACCCAGAGAGAGTTGAAGCCATAAGAGCACTGCCATTGCCAAGTCATAAGAAGGCTCTTCAAAGCTTCTTGGGAAGGATCAATTTTGTCCACAGGTTTATCCCAGATTTTGCAGCCCTTGTCAAGCCCATCACCAAAATGTTAAAGAAGAGCATGGCTTTTAAGTGGACAGCAGAAGGCAAGGAGAGTTTTGAGGCAATCAAAGAAGCTATCTCTCAAGCACCAACTCTCATTAACCCAAACTTCTCCAAGGATTTCATCCTCTATGCATTTGGAGGTGATGACACTATCTCTGCCATTCTGGTACAGCAGAACAAATATAATGATGAACAGCCGATTGCCTTTTTCAGCCAGAGCCTAGACGACTGCGAGGTGAGGTACTCTTTTATTGAAAAGCATGTACTTGCAGTAATTAGAAGCTTGAAGAAATTTAAGCATTTAGTCTCAAACAACAAGGTCCAGTTGCTGGTCTCACATGCTAGAGTTAAATACTTCCTCCTCAACAAGGATTTGAATGAGAAAAGGGCAGGTTGGATCACCCGTGTCATGGAGTATGACATTGATATCAAGATCACCAAGCTGGTAAGAGGGAAAGGACTATGTGAGTAGCTGGTTTTGGGGAAGCAAAAGGAAGTATGCAATGAAGAAGAGGCTGTTTTGACAGTCCAGGAAAATCATGAGCCAAGAGGCAATCAAGAAGAAGACGATGCTTCACCCACTCCTTGCTGGACCTAAGATATTATGCACTTCCTAGGTATAGGCTAGTGCCCCCTAGAGATGAACAAGACCCAAAGGAGACACTTCAGGTTGCACGCTATTCTGTATGCCATTGTTGATGGAGTTTTGTTCAAGAAAGACGTGAATGGAGTGTTGTTGAGATGCATTAGCACAGATCATATTCAAAGGGTGTTGGAAGAGTTTCATGGTGGACCAGCTGGTGGCCATTTTACACCAAGAGTGACAGCTCTAAAAATCATGAAGCCTGGTTATTATTGGCCTAAAATCTTCAGTGATTGCTATGCATGGATCAAGAGGTGTATGAATTGTGCATTCTTCACAGGAAAAGAGAAGTTTGTTGCCCTTCCATTGCATCCAATCTCAGTTGACCATCCATTCATGCAATGGGGTTTGGACTTCATTGGAGTCATTAACCCCAATTCAAGCCAAGGGCATAAATGGATTTTGACAGCCACCGACTACTTCACCAAATGGACAGAAGCAGTAGCACTCAAAGAGGCAAATGAGTCTAGCATCCTAAACTTTTATGAGGGAATAACAACCAGATTTGGTGTACCTTCCACAATAATCTCTAATAATGCATTGGCATTCATTAGATCTAAGGTGACTGAGTGGGCCGTCAAGAACGGTATTTACCTGAGCACTTCATCGAACTATTACCCTCAGGGTAATGGCCAGGCCGAGTCTACAAACAAGAACTTGTTAAGGATCATTAGGAGAACTCTTGATGAGAATCAGAAGTCTTGGCACACCAAGCTGAAATTAGCCTTATGGGCTGATAGGATCACTCCCAAAAGATCCACAGGTAACTCTCCATTCAGGCTTGTCCATGGAAGAGAGGCAATCTTGCCCATGTCACTTGAGTTACCAACATTGGAACTCATGAAGTAGCTGGAGTTACTTGAATTTGAGCCCATGGAGGTGAGATATGAAGAGTTGATGGAGCTGCAAGAGATCAGAAATCAGGCATCCCAAGCAATGGAAAAGGATCAAGATTTGATCAAGAAAACCTTTGATAGAAAGGCCAAGGATAGATCTTTTCAATTTGGAGATCTAGTGTTGAAATGGGATGCGGACAGAGAAAAACTGAGAAGGCGTTCAAAATTTGATGCTATTTGGAGTGGCCCATACATGGTCACAAAGTGCAAGAGCAGCAATGCTTTCCAATTGGCCTCATTGGACAGTGAAGAATTGCAGATTCTAGTAAATGGAATCTATCTCAAACATTGCTACTGAAAATAAAAGGTTCACCATTGTAAATATTAGTCTAGATTTCAATTCCTCTAAGTGCGTATGCACATTGTCTTGTTGTAGTTAGGTTTCAGTCTCCCTAAGTGCTTTGGCGTAGGTTTTGTCGCTCCTAGTTTGAGTTTTTATACTTCAGCGTGCTCTCATGGAGGGAGTTGCAGTATCAGGCTCATTTCAGGTCATTGTTTATGACTCCATGCCCAATGGATCGAAAAAAAGGCAACTGGTCTTTTCATCTAGAAGGTAGATGACCCCGCTGAGTCGCCAAATTGTTATCCAACTTCACCCCCCAGGGTTGAATTGATAACATACATCAGGATTCTCAAGTCCCAGGCTGAAGAAGAACGAGCTCTGAGAGAATGCGAGAAGTTGCAGAAAATAAGCCTGGACCAAAAAAAAAATTGTGAAAATCGGCTAAGTCCTTGTCCTAGAAATATTTGGGACATTCGGGACACCAAGGCGCGGTTCAGCCGAAATGCCTCCAGGCGGCCCGCAAAGCACTGGGACAAGTGGAACAAATGTACGTGAAGGACGCGAACCGGCCGGTTTGGCTGAAACAGGAAACTGCAGCACAAGGACAAGTGGGACAAAGGGACGCGCGGGACACGGATAGCTGAAGGAGCTGAAAGCCAATCAGATCACGCCACGTGTCACCGGCAGAAAAGGGACGAGGAAGCCCATTTCGGGTGGATCAGAGGATTTTTTCCCGCGAAGCATTGGGACATTTGGGACAAAAGGATGCAGTGGACGTGAAAATCTGCCAGGCCCGTGGACAAATCATAGCATGACACGTGTCGCCAAGGAAAAAGGTCCAAAAGTCAAAGGGGTGAGTTTTTGAGCACTGATCCAAACCAATGAAATAGTGCCATGTTTCCAAGTTTAAGGGGCCCACAAGAAAAACCCGTGAAAAGGTGGAGAGAGGGAATTGCTCAGTGGACCAGAGCCTACCACGTGTCGTCCAGATGGTAGAACACGGGAAAAGAAATTTAAAAATATGTTTTCGCCTGTTTTGTGCCATAAATCTTCAAACCTTCATATCTTTCGATCCAAAGCTCGGATTTGCACGGTCTTTATCACAATGGAAAGTTGTTGAAATTCTCGACATGATTCTGGGGTCAATCTTGCATTTTGGTGTAGTTTGGAGGGAGAAAATTAAGAAAACGTCTCTGACGCGTGTAATGCTTCAACAACCAACTTTAATATAGCAAACAGCTCGCCGCTCCTGTTAGACAGCCCGTCGTTTTGACAGGATCCACTGCTTGGATCATAATGAGATGATTTAAATGCTACCAAGAAGTGGTTGGAGTAGATTCTGAATTTCCCCTCTCTCCTCTCTCATTTCTTGATATATATTGTAAAGAGGAGCCCTTTTAAGACAGCGGACATTTTTTTTGTTTTGCATCCTCCCTTCTTCCCTCGCTTGCAAGAGAGTTTGTGGAGTTTTCAAACCTCCCATATAGGTTGTAATGCCAGTCTTTTGCCTCTTGGCCACTGCACTATACTATATTGACTTTTGAGCAATAATATATATGTTCGTGATTGATTCTCAACCCTCTCATGTATTCATTGCAATTGTTTTGATCTCTTATTGCAGTTTGGTTACCTATGCATGGTGTTTGTATTGCATTTATGTGGTATGTGTTAAATTTGTAAAACAAATGTCTAATATTCCTCGGTGCATCACCTTTGTAGTTTAGGTTTTATTCTATGCATTTTCTTACCCTGTCTCCTTGGCAAGTTAGATTAGGTTTTACTAAACCCTCTGCATTTTTTGTATGCATCTGAACAGAGGAATAGGAACCAACCTTCTCTGGAGAATCTTTTCTCATCTTCACAAGTCCCACACTTGGAGAAAGGATTCCATGTTGTGCAATCACACTAGATGCCTGAACATCAACCTAGAAGCTTGATCTGCATCCAGGGGTGCTGTGAGTCTGCAACAACAGTAACCTCAAGTGACACCTTGGATGTAGGTACTTTAGAGGAAGGCACAGAGGCATGAGAAATGTCCTCATGTGACACCTTGGATGTAGATTCTTTAGAAGAAGACATAGAAGTATGAGGGCGTAATATTATCTTAGGGTAAATACGGTTGGTAACAATAGGAGTTGCACTAGATTTAGTTGGGTTATCATGATATGGACAATAATTTGCTTTTTTGTACCTTGCTTTGAAAAACTTACATTATTCAAAGGGGTCAGTATCACCATGCAAGGTGAAATCTATGTTGTTATGTGAACACTTTATGTATTGATGGGAGATGGAAGGTACTACGTGCATCACATGTATCCAAGGTCTACCTAGAAGAAGGTTATACAATGTTTCTATGTAAACTACATAACATACAGTGTCGAGGAGTTGCGGGCCTACTTTTATGGGAAGAGTGATAGTACCACAGGACTGGAACTTGGTATTATCATAACCATGAATGGTAATGATATTAGCATCTAAGTCATAGATTGTATGACCAAGGTAGCAGAGCATTTTTATAGAGTAGATGTTAAGAGTCACTCCATTGTTGATAAGAAATTTCTTTACCTTATGGTCTGTAACATAGGATTCGATGTACAAGGATTTATTGTTAATCAAATTTGGGTTCAACATATCTTGAGGGCCAAAAGACATGATAGGACTTTCAGGTGTAAGGTTTGCAATCATGAACTAAAACTGTTTAACATTGAGATTACGAGGAACATGTGATTCATTTAGAGCACAAGTGAGGATATCCTAAAATTTAGGTGAATCTTTTAATAGTTCCATTAGAGAGATATATGTTGGCATGGTTGCTAATTATTTAATGAATTCATACTGACCAAGACTGGGAGATTTGGAATTAGAGTTTGACTTTTGATTCAAAATAGTTGTTGGTTTAGATGTTTGAGGTTTTGTAGATGACGTAGAAGGTTGGTTTGCCGTGGGAACCCACATCTTCCTTTGGTGGGTGGTCACATCATTACTCAAAGGTTTGAATTTAATGGTTGCCATTGTAGATAGTACTTCCTCAATAAATGAGATGATTGAACTAAAATCAACGGTATTGGCAGAAGAACATTTGTCATCATTTTTATAGTCACCGCCATGTTTGGGAAATGGGTTTGAGAAGACCTTGAGATTTTCATTAGGTGTCTTATTTGGTGAGGGTTCTTCAACAGTGATATCTCCACTATCGATGAGATATTGGACAAAGTGGCATAGGCGAAAGCATAGATTAGTTGGGTGACCATCAATGTGATGAAAATCATAATAAGTATCAACTTTATACCAAGTGGGCTTGGGTTCTCCCTCAACCCAAGGTCTAGTGATGGGATAGGTAACCATGTTTGCGTTAACAATTTTTAGAGTACACTTGATAGAGGTTCTCCCAAAGGATTAAAATGATGTCACTTTGAATCATGAGGGGAGGAAGCCTCTTTTCTAGAAACAACAAGAGGTTGTTTACCTTTGTTTGGTCTATTCTGAGTTTTTTGGAAGTTGTGGACATTTCGGTTGTCCGTAACACCATCATTGACCATATTACGATTGCGGTTAATGTGTTTAGATTTATCTTAGTGAGAGATATTAGGATGGTTACTATGTTTCCCATTATCCTTAAAATGAGGTTTGATCAAACCTTTTATGACAAGGGTTTGTTTAATATGTGATCCTTTCTTAATAACTTCTTCAAAAGTATTAAGGTAATGCATTTGCATGTGAAATGATAACTCACTATAGAGGTTAGGTAAAAATATTCTCACAAGTTGTTTCTCAGGCATGGAGCATGGGAAGTGACTAGCAATCCCATTCCATCTTTGTAGGAATTGTGCAAAGGTTTCATTTGTTCATTGTTTGGCATTACACAAATCCATCATTGTAATTTCAGAGTCTAAGTTGAATGATAAATGTTTAACAAACTTCTCTAAGAGGTCTATGAAATTTTGCATAGAGCCCTTAGGGAGGTGTATAAACCATTCCAAGGCTTTTCCACCTAGAATTTATGGAAATATATGCATTAATAATACATCAATATAGGCCACCTCTTGACAAGCCATATAGAACTCCTTGATATGCTCTCTAGGATCATTTTTCCCTTGTTGTAACACCTTAGACAAATTGTTATATTTCTCTTTGCATTACAATCATTGGCAAGTGATTTTCTTGCATGAGGTGTGTTTCCTTGATTGTTGAAAATCATGCTTGTTATGGATAAATCATTTCTACTCTTGGACGGAATGATATGGCTTGCAATAATCTATTTTCACTTCTTATCGATAAGATGCAATCTGATTTTGAGAGTTGTAAACTTATTTCTTTTACTGAGTTATCCTTGGATCAATTTCAGTGATCCAAGGAATGTTTTAAATCTTCTTGCCAGACTGAATGATAAATTGACATTCATTAGTTTGAGAGACATAGCGGAATGAACCTTTGTATTTTACAAATTCTTTGGTCTTGTATTAACGTGACTTCATTAGGTTGTATGTTGTGCTTGGGTCTTTGGGATTGATCTCTGTAGGACATTAATGGCGTAAACGAAATATATTCTACTTCATGACTATGAAGGGGATCAGAATCCTAAAACTAAAAGATTATCCTAACGGTATCCTAAACTAGATAAGAGCACCTACTTCCTAGCTATGTTTACTTGTTTGGGTTCATTCTAACCTAAGCTTCTTATTCTATTTTGTTGGGATGGCATCCTAACCTAAGATCTTGTGCTAAATGAATAAGGGGGAGATTACTAAAGTAATGTTAGGCTATATTAACCTAATGCCTAATACTATATGGATGTGAATTTAATCTAACCTAAGTTGGAAATTACCTATGGAAATGTTTAAGACCTAAGGTAATTATTGTTAGACTAACCTAATTTTTGGGGAATCTATCCTAAACTATTGAAAAGGAGACCTAAGGGTTACAGGGTAATAAGGTGATGGTTCCAATGGCATTTAATTGATTTGATTGGGATTAATGTATGGAGGTACTGTCAGTTTTGGAAAAGGCTAGTTAAATTTAGTGGGGGCTTACGTGGAGGCTTCACTAAATATGAAGATGCATGTTAAATTAAAAATGGTATTCACTAGTTTTGGGAGGCGGTGGCAAGGAGAGATAAGTAGGAGATTTGGGAGTAATGACATTAATGGACCTCGGTTTTTGTGTGCAAACCGTCTTGGAAACAAGGGAGGCAGATTTGTGGGAGGTTGTTTGGTTTTGCATGTCTCGTAAATTTTGCTTTGCATGGAGCTATCTAGTTCTTTGAACCAGTAGTTTGACTTCCACTTTGTGGCTATTTTTGGTTTCTATGGTCTATTTTCGATCAAAGGAATGTATATAAGGCATTGGAAGAAAATTTGTTTTGTTGTTGATCTTTTGTGGAGAAGAAAAAGAGTGGGAAGCTTGGCTGGAAGTCTCCTTCGAATTTACATAAGAACTATCAGGCATGATAGACTCTACCCATTAATATTTCTTTCTTTCTTCTAAATGATTCATTAAAATAACTCTGCTCTCATGAGATAAATATTTGCATGATTTTCTGGTTAATTACTTTCATTTTTTTATGAATCTCTGTGGTTTTTGGGATGTAAATCCATTGCAAATTAATGATATTTTTTGGAAAGATTTCTCTGTGATAGTTTAATGGTGACATGCATGTGAAGCTTGTATTTGAAGCTCTGTATTTCATTCTGAAACTTGTATTCAAGGTTGGGGTTGTTCTAAACTAGCATTTGTTGCTTTGTGAGGATCTGAACCTTTATTGTAGCCTTGTGTTTCATTTGAACTTGTATCGGAGTCTTGGGTTTCATTTGAGCTTGTATTGGAGCTTTGTGTTTGTTCTGAGCTTGTATTGGAACTTTGTGTTTATTCTAAACTTTTGTTTGAAGCTTCATGTTCGGCACTATACTCATATTCAGTACTCATGTATTCTGAACTCATATTCAAGTTGATGTGTTTGGTTCTGTACTTGTATTTTGAACTGGAGTTTTTACTCATATTCAAGGAGTTTAAAATGCTTTCAACTCGTTTAGGGACTGTCTACTTGAAAGGGACTTGAGAGATTAGTTTTGGTTTTAGTTGTTTGGGTAATCTCTTTTGATATCTTCTCTGTGTGGCTTCTTGAGTGGGAATGGTTATAGTACTTGTCTTTTAGACTATACCATGTTATTAAACTGGTAAGGGCATGTAAGTATGGGGGATATTCTTCCCTTCTCTACTCTGTGAAATATCACATCTTGTTGAAAGCTTGACTATTTTGTTTGAAGGATTATTAGACTGTAACTGTACCTTGTTGTAGGCTTGATTTGATAGTTCTCTGGAATAGTCTCTAATAGTTTAAGAGGTTTATGGAAATACACTATGCATTTTCCTTCTTGTGAATAATGTTGAAACTAATACCTTCTTGTCGCAAGCTTTTTAAATGGAACTCTAGAGTCTTTGTTGTGATTTTGTGTCAGTCACGTTGGGAGTAAGATTGGGACATCTCTTGACTTAAATGTTATTGGGTTTTCTTACTCTCTTCAAATCTTCTTAATTGATTTATGGGTTTTATTAAAAGGATGGATTGAATACCTTAGTGTACTAAATTTTGTATGGAAGGATACAATATCTCTGGTTCAGATTTTTTGTATAATTGTTCTTAACTAGTTCACAAACTAATTTCTCTTTTATATTGAGTTGTTAAAGCCTTGTAATGGGATTTCAGTCTTTTGAGTTGGTGAGTACTTCTGAACTTGTTTAGCTTTTATTGTTTTGGGCTTTTGTATTCTTGTTAGATTCATTAAAGGAATCTCGAGGTCTTTAAAAAGAGAAAGGAATGTAATTCTATTAAGGATAGTATTCTCTTTTTGGGACTATACTGTGTACTTCATTCTGAGATTTGAATTTGAACTCATGTTTAATAAATGTGATAGATAAACCAGTTGGTAAAGATTTGTAAGGGAAACTAGAAGTGTGCTTTCTTCTAATTGTGTGTTTGGTTTTGTGTTCTCTCTTAGGAACTAGTTAAAGAACTTTTAAGTTTGAAATAGAAATGGTAATTCATTTTATAGTATAAATGAAATTAATTATTGATTGGCCCTTTTCTAATGGAGATCCCTTTTTACCATTGTTTGGATAAGTTCATTTGTTTGAACTTCTCTGTATTTGATTATCTTCTGAGATGGAAATTTCTTGTGGATTGTTTGGTCTACTTTGTATAATTCATTGGTTGTAATGATGAGGAAAGAGATTAGCTAAGTTGGTATGTTGGAAAGAAAATATAACATGCATAGACCGACTATTTTTCTTGATTGAGTCATACTCCATTTGGATTGATATTGGTAGGTTGCCTCTTTTTGCACTCTTTCTTATTATGAGCCCTTCTTAGATGGACTGGATAAGAGATTAATTTTGTGTGAGTCTAGCTTGGATTTTTGGAAATTCTAGTTTCAAATATATGAATTATATCTTCTAACATGTAGAAGTTAGTAAGACTTACAGTTAGACTATTTTGATTTCCTATTACTTCTTGGATTGATTCGGGATTATTGTTTAGATGTTGTCTCTTTATTATTGAATCCTTATATTTTTATCCTTGAACTGAAGCAGTTAGGTGAGTTCTAAACCTGTTTCTATCTTTTAGATGATAAAGTGTGTAAGGAATACTATGCATTGATTCTTCTTCTTTTCTTTAGTTGTAGGATGAAGCATCCTAATATGAGCTATGTTGTATATAACTCTTTTTCTACTCAGTAAAGATAAATGTGTATTTCTATTCTTATAGAATTATGAAACAATTGGATGACAAGACCTGTTGATTGTTTTTAATTAATTGATAGGATCAATTAAACCTTATGATATAATGCAGATGTTGTGGATTATATTATGCTCTTTTCTTAAAAGTGAATCCAGATTCTTTAATCGTGCTTCTTTTTTGGTTGAGATTACTTACGCTTATTTGTAGGATATATTAATTGTTTCATTAAAGTAGAGTTTTTTTAATGGAACAATTAGTAGAATGCACTTCACTTTAATGTTTAATTCTTATCATGCTCAATTCATTGAACTGACTCCTGCTAGCAATTTTTGCAGATGGACATCGTAAGTGATAAAAGAAGGCAAAAACTTTTATGATGCATTGGCTTACTTAATTCTGGATCTTATGTAAAGAGTTTTAAATTATTCTTGAGTTGTATTGGAAAAAGTAAAGTGATGTTCTTTTTAGATCTTAATTCTTATTGACATGCAGAATGTCTGAAATGCATAGTCTTGTACATGTATATTTATCATCATGAATTGAAAGGTTTTGAGTTGGACTCCAATTTGTGATGTGAATTCTTTTATACTTGTATGACGGAAATAATAGTGATATGTTGGTGGTATTCTTTATATCTGGTTGTGTACTTTTAAATTTATCAATTAATAAGTTAGATAAAGGGGATAATACATTTCCCCCTTATTGAAAGGGAACTTGTTAAATTATAAAGATGTCATTCTTTATTTACAAAACTATAGTTAATAATGAAATATACATTGGGCATACAATTAAAATATATGAGTAATAAATGATAAAAGGTTATGTTAATCCCTGATATCTAACCATGTTGAGAGGAAGACTCTTCCTCTCTCAAAGAATGAAAGATAAAAGGAATAGTGGTTATGATCTCTAATCTTTATACTACGTTTGTAAAGTAAACACTAGTTGAATCTAGGTGGGTAACACACTTGATTTGGACAGCTAGGTTACATTAAGAATTAACGTTTGATGTTTGTTGTCCTATTTTTGGGATAACTGCTTACTATGCCACATTAATGAACAACAATGCAAACTTGAAATAATAAAGTCCTCCATATCTATTCAAGTTAGTTATGGACAAAGAACTTAATAAATGTTGGAATCAGGGTTAGGCATGGTTGTTATTTGAATCTCAATCCAATATTAATTATGATAATGACCACTGAGGGGGTATTTACATCTTGATGAATCAGTTCTCACCGATGTTGGCACACGCCAACTATAGGATTATACCCACGAGAAGTCCTGGGACTTCTCGAGGATACAGTGTTGCAGTTGACATGTGGCAACACCCTTTCATATTTGTTCATCTAGATCTATGCACATTTGGACTTGAACTTAGTTTCTCTCTAGGTCAAGTTAGTAGCATGTTTAGGATAGGTAGTAGCTTCCAATGACTAAGGGTACCTTGGCACATCTAGTTGATTTATGTCATCTGAGTATGCCCATATACCCTAAGTCATCATGAGTGCCTTCCTATGATAAATATATTGCTAACTTGAGCTAGGGTCAAACCTTGGGCAAGTGGACTGATGGTAGTTAGTAAAGACCATTATAGATAACAGAAGAGTGAGGTGAAGGACGTATTCTAGAATGACGAGTATATCATCTAGGAATAGTAACATGAACAGTATGTTGAAAATCTTTGGCCAAAGTATCACAAGCTACTGATTGTGTTGTCCTATGTCACCTAGTTTAAAGCAACATGATGTCAGATGAATATTAGTAACAAATATTCAGATAATTTCTTTAAATAGATCACTCAGTGCCTAGAATAGGGTAGGAAACCAAGTATATATAGTATACATAAAGTATTCTATACTTTAAGAAAAACATGAGAGATCGGTTGGTAACCGAGTCATGGAATGAGAGATCGATGGAATACTGAGTCATTACAGCTGCATATGGTTATCTGTTATGAGATTTATTGGCATGGAATGTGTGTTCTAAATGATTTTTTATTTGGAACGGAGAACATTATGTTTCAAAAAAAATTCCCTTGTTTCTAAATTCTTAAAATGGGAATGTTACACTTGTATTTATCGAATTTGGGCATCTCAAAATATTTGGGAAAGGGGATGCACAAAATGTCCGTATCTAAGGGGTAAGGACACAATTCTTCAAATTTGAATTGTTTACATTGATGTTGCATACTCAAGATGGTGTCCTTCATCATTTTCCATTCTTGGGAAATTGGTGAGTTATTCTACAAGAAAGATAAGGAACCATCACTTGTAGAGTTATTTTTATATTTGGTGAGTGTGGTATGACTATTAAATGAAGCATCACTAATTTTATTTGGTGCCTCATTGATATGGGATTCATTGGTGACTTTGGAATTTAGGATAGCAAGTTGCTTAGCCATGTCATTAATTTTATTCATGAGAGCTTGAGTGGGATCGGTGGTCAAATCAGTTGATTTAACTTTGTTCCCTTCGTCATATTTGTCTTTATTTCCTTCATCAAATTTGTCTTTGTTTGGTTCATCACCTTTGGTGTTGTTCGAGGTGGACTTGTTTCGATCATCATTGTTTGTGTGACTATGGCCTGCCTCATCGTTATTGTTTATTAAAATAAAAGGTTTGCCCTTGTTGGGTGGTGGTTTTCCAAATAATGTAGAATATCCTCGTCAAAATCTGAGGCTAATTTTTCTCCCATAATAATGAGATGAAGAAAAAATTGGTCTTTATTCATACGTAAGATATTTTTGACATGGGATTGTTCTTCGAGTGAGATGTCATTCTGATCATCCTCAAAGTTCTCGTCATTTTCACTAGCAGAAATTCTAAAAGGATTTTGATATCATTCATTCCTTCTAAAAGGACTATAATATATGTGTCGTGTTCCCACCATTTTTAAAAGAGGGAGGGAGCAAAAGAGAGATGAAAAAGATAACTCGACCCATAGCAAATTGAATGTGACGATGGAAGAGAGGTGTGCGATTAAGTTTGGTAATAACTTGTCCCTTAACAAAGTGAATGTCAAAATGGAAGCATGTGAAAGTGTTTGATAAACTCAACCCTTGAAAAAGTAAATGCTGAGATGGAAGAGTGGTTCAATGTGGTGAAATTTCTCGTCCTCTAACAAAGTGAATGCTAGAATGGAGGAGAGTTATAGTGAAAAAATTCCAAATGTGCTCAACCTCCAACAATGTGAATGTTATAGTGGAGGAGCGAGGATAGATTGATTGTAAATTCACTCTATCACTTAGAAAAGTGAATGTTATATGGGAAGAGGTACGAAAAATTATTCAAATCGTATGTGATGTGCTCAACCCTCAACAAGAATTAGTTAAGAAGGAAGAGGCTAGTGAAAGGATAAGACTCAAATATCGACAACGTAAACGTTGGGAAAAGAATATATGATGAAGTGTCTAAAATAGAACAAATATTTTGTCAATTTAGAGACGTGAAGAAAGCAAACATATATATTTGAATGATGATGATGTCAAACTAAACGATACAAGAAGATAATGAAGATAAGATGTGATGAAATTGAGTTGTGAAAAAATGGAACACAACACTGTCAAGATGTGAGTTGTAAGATGAAAGTGCTTGAGCGAGGACGTGGATATCCGCAATTCAAGACTTGATGTCGAAAAGTAGATTGAAACTTAAAATTTGGGGAATGTAATCCAAATGTTTAACTGTCGAATGAAATGGGAGATAAACTCAAAATGAGGTGAGTACAAAAGATAGAACAATTTGTTGACCGCAAAAGAGAAAGACTCAAATAAGTGAATGAAAACTCCAAATGAATGAAAGAAGATCAAATGGAGAACGCAATGAGGATGAAAAGATTAAAATAATGAAAAAGAGACAAAATTTCTGAAAATGGAAATTTCAAGAGTAAAATTAAAGTTAGTGAATGACTGACGATGAAGAGAAAAGATGATGAGAAGAAGAACTAAATTTCAAGTCCAAATCAGGATAAATTTGGAGATAAAAAACAAAATAGAAGATGAACCCAAATAAAGAATATTTGGGATTGCATAAAGGAAATGAAAAATAATCCAAGTAAAGTGTACTTGGAAAGATGAAACGAGGATGAAAGTAGAATCCAAATAAGGATTGTTTGGAAAATAACAAAACAATATACAAACTTGAAAGATGGATCCCAAACAAGGAGAGTTTGGGAAAAAGTGATTGTGGAACACTACTACAAAAAGAAAGATAACAAAAGAAGAAAATAGAAAAAGAGGTTTTTTTTAACTGTTTATTTGTGGCCTCTACCTTAAATTGGTTTGGACAATGGTTGGCTTCCTAGGTGGCTCTCTCAACTAGGTGTGAGCAATATATCCAAGTGAGCACGACGCTATTACTAGTTGACGGCTTTAATTTACCCCCTTTAAAACCCTGAGAAAATATATTTCTCAGAATGAATCACACTGGGGTCACCACTAAGGATATCCATGACTCTAACTCACAAGGCTTTACTAGTCAAGTAGAAGAAAAGGTTCCCATTTCATCCACCAGTTCCCTCAAGGTGTGGACTACTTTGGGGTTCCTAGAACCACCCCCCTTGCTATCTTAATTCTTATGCCAAAGGTGTTATATTATAGTTAAGTGGTCAAGCCATAGCACTTAACCAAACCTACAATTACATTGTTTTGAATGTGGTGTATTTTCTTATCTTTTGAGATTAATGTGGTTTAGTCGTACACCATTTGGTAATCTGTAGTTAGTAGTTTTCAATGTTTTATCAACCTTTGTGAGAGTGGGTCCTATAATAAAGGATTAGAAATTTCTCCTGAGGTAGCTAGAGGACGAGAAAATAGAAGCAAGTTCACACTTTTTATTTCCAATATCACTTTAAAAATCATGAAGAAAGAGCATACACATAAAACAACTTTGATTAAAAAAGAAAAGAAAGGTTAATTCCCATCATAAATAGAAAAAATCACATTTCTGATTTCCAAGATCACTTTGAAAGTGCGAAGAAAGAGCGTACACGTGAGGTTGTTATGTTAAAAAAAACAAATTAAAAATTAAAAAAAACTACAATTTTTTTGTTTTTTTAAAAAAAACAAGTGTTAGGAGAAATGAAACCAAAAAAAAATTTTAATTCCAAATCAAAAAATTCATTTTCCATTGTATAGATCTTTTCAATACCTTTCTGTAAAAAAATGAAGGCATTCCGAGTTCGGGAGTAAAAGTTATGGCTTCCGGAAGATGGGTTACAGTAGCGCTCTCAGTGAAAAATTTGAATGTGAGAAAAACACCCCAGCAACTGGTTTTTTTGGTTTTTTGACTTATGTACTTCACCTGAGAAGCTAAAATTTTGATAGAAAGGTTGAATAAGAACAATAAATATACAGAAAGATTTAGATCACAAAATTATTAACTAAAATGAAATAAATAAATGTGGGGAGTCCCATCGAACGTGTCAAAATGTATGTAGAGAAAAAGTACAGTGAATGAAAGACAAACAATAAACTTGCAAACCTTCTAGTAACCTTCCAATGCAAAACTTAGTAGGAGATATTTTGAAGCTGTATAACCTTTACAAGTGATTGATTTATGGGTGCTCTTGAATGGCCTCCAACGATGAGTGTAATTGCTATGAATAGAATAGTTGGAAAGCTTAAGAATGCAAATTGACAAAGTTTATTTGCAAATAATTCAGGAGGATTTGGGATAAGACAAGCTTACAATTTATATAATCAAAGACAATTAGAAATTTTTTGAGCGTGGTTGAATGCAGATGCTAAAAATAACATTGGAAGAGGTTACAGCAGTGTGCATCCGAAAAGGTGGTTATACATGCAATTCAATTACCCCCGCTTTTCTAGGATTCTAGAAGTGTAATTAACTAGGATGAGGATGTGGATTCCAAGTGGTTGTTGACTAAGATAGGTGGAATTAAATAACTAAATTTAATTATTATTTAATTGTGAGGAGATAATTAACCATTTAAATTAATAAATGTTTAATTATATTAGCTACAAGGTGTTAGGAATTAATTTAATTAATTCCAAGAGAATGGTAGAATTAAATAAATTTAATTAATTTAATTGTTAGGAGATAATTAACCATTTAAATAAATAAATGTTAATTATATTAGTTAGAAGGGTGTAGGAATTGATTTAATTAATTTTAAAGGCATGTTAGAATTAAATTATTTAATTCCAAAGGGTGGGAATATAGCTTAGGTAATATAATTAATTTTTATTAATTCTAAATAGGACTATTTGAATGTTGAAATTAATTTAATTAATTCTTAAGGGGTGTACCACGGCGAGATATAATTAATTTGATTAATTATAATTTGATAGAAGCGGTATAAAAGGGTAAGTGCAGGAAGTTGATGGACAAATATAGGGTCATCCGTGGACATCATATTGCAAATAACAACATAATATCAACTTGTAGGGATTATTAGCAATACATACACTCAAAATTAGACAAATTTATGTTAATATGAATCATAGCATCCAGAATCTAGTTTCTAAAATACTAATTTTTGTAAAAAATGGACAAGATTAGCTATATTAAACACTCAAAATTCAATGACTTGGTTTTTTTTTTAAAAACGCCGATAAGATTATAGTCTGTTTGCCCACAATTTGGATGACCAAAAATTGATATATATTTTTTTCCTTTGGTGAGAAGTTATATACCACTATCTATCTTGGGATGGATTTTATTTTGTATTTTTTTGAGTAATATTTTATTTTTTATGATTTTTTCCGTGAAAGTGGTATGAAAACATAAAGAAAACAGAGCACTTTCTGTTTGCCCGCCATAACTTCATCAAAAAATATTGAAATCAAATAAAAAAAAATTTGAACATGTATATAATTTCACCACGGTTGGGATGGTAAAGTTTTATCACATTCTGATAAGTGAAACAAATTTTTTAGTCTTAAACGTAGACATAAACATTCACAGGAAAAAGTGTCTTAAAGACCTACTATTAGTAAAAAATTATAAAATGATATTTATCCTCTTCTATTCACTTTAAAATCAGTATTTCTACAAATCTAATTGTCTCCCCTACGTAATGGTACCATTTTTATGACATAGTTTTTACTTTTCGGCATGGTTCAAGTCCGCGGAAGACTAAATTTGATGTTTTGTTGTTTTTAATGTAAAATTCAGGATTTGATGTCCACTTAATTGTCCCCCAACTTGGTGCACTTACCCAAAAATATGTATGTATTTTTAGGGTGTCTACAGTCAACATGAACAATAACTTTGCCTATGGAAGTTGGGCCCATTACTCATGATACCCAGTTTCATGTCCTAGACTTGGAAATACCCTATAATATTGTCCTCAATCACCCATGGATTCATGCCATGCATTTTGTTCCCTAAAATTTCCATCAGCGTATCAAACTTTACCATGAAGGACAAACACTCACCATTCTTGGAGATCCAAAACCCTTTGCACATTACAAAGCATTAGCTTGATATTCACCCACAACATATGAATGCCTATCTATTGAGATAGTTTTTAAGATTCAATCAGAAGCTTTCACCTCCCATATTGATCTAGATACATTGTGTCGACATGAAAGTGGTGCCTCCACATCCCTATCTAAATTTTCTACATGGGAGATGAAAGTCCTTCCTACAAGATGCAGGGAATACAATCTCCAACAAGCCCTCCTCATTTCAAATCTTTCCCTATGACCTAAAACACATGGTAGTCCCAGTTATTATCCTTAATGACCTCATGAACATTACAGTATTGACACCTTCATTCCTGGTGGCCTCTTGAAAAATGAGAAAACTCTTGACACTTATACATCCCAATCCCTTAATGAAATGGTGGACTCATGTTATCAATCCCTAGACTATGTCAACCCTAATAAGTAGATGTATGTTATGGGGTAAAAAGGATATGGGTGTGGCATAAATGAACAAGATGTGTAGGAATCTCTTCTGGTACCTGAAAGAAGGGAAATATATGACATTGGTAGTCAATCTTATGGGTTTTTCCCTACAAAATTTGACACCTCTTCTGAACATGAGGATAGTTCTTCATATTCTGATAGTGAAATAGAGTCCCCTTGTATCTTTTATGAGGACCTTGCTTCCACCAACCTATTCTCTGACATGACTATTTTAACCTTATCCCCCTCCACTCTTGAATTAGACCCTTTTCACACTTCCGTTGTTAATTGGGACCAAAAACGACACATACTAATTGATTTATTTAGGAATGATGAAGCAATTGGTGAATTTATGAGTCTACATGATGACATTCCTATTGATAATCACAATAAGGGCTTCTCTATCAACCTTGATGCATACACATATTTCAAGGAGGAGGCTGAGTATTGTGGTCAGTAAAAGCAAAAATAGATCAAGGGAAAAATATCTTCTAAAAATCCTCATCAAAACAAAATATCCAAGTCCCATAGTGAAAACCTCTCTGAGGCACTATTGGATAAACAAATAGAAAAAGCAAAGGATATAAAAAGTGACCACCCTATGGGTGAAAATATTGTTTAGACGCCCTTAGAGAAAGACCTCAATTTCCCCCTGATCCTATGTGTATAGAGGATGGATACAAATTACTTGTGGAGGAGACTATTGATATCAACATTGGTATAGAAGATGAGCCTAAAATGGTCAAAATTGGGGCTTCTCTTTCAACTCATGAACAAAAAAAAAATTCTATGCTCCTTCGAGAATTTTTGGATGTATTTGCTTGGTCCTATGCATACATGTTAGGCTTGGATCCTTCTTTAGTTGTGCATGAATCTGTGAAGCCAATCAAATAAAAAATACGTAAAATGCATCCTTATGTGGCTCTTTTGGTCAAAGAGGAGCTAGAAAAGTTACTAGTTGTAGGATTCATCAGGTGCATCAACTACTCTAAGTGGATCTCCAATCTAGTACCTATTTAGAAGAAGCCTATTGGTATAAGAATTTGTATATATTTCAGGTACATCAACAAAACATGTCCTAAATATTACTTTCCTCTTCCAAACATCGACATGATTTTCAATTCTTTTATAGGCCATGAAATGTTATCCATCATGGATGGATTCTCAAGCTATAATCAAATAAAGATTGTGTAAGAAGACTAACACAAAACAACCTTTACTTCCCCTTGGGGAAACTTTTTTTATTAGGTCATGCCTTTTGGCCTTAAGAATGTAGGTGCCACTTATCAGAGAGCTATGACTGACATATATCATGACATTATAGAGGATTATGTTGATATCCTTAAAAATTCTAAAACTAGAGAAGAACACATGGTGATCCTTCATCACATATTTGAGCGGATTTAGGATTACAAGGTTTGTTTGAATCCCAAGAAGTGTGTTTTTGGAGTTATCTCAGGGAAACTATTTGGATTCATTATGTCTCGATGTGGAATTAAATTTGATCATCCTGAATTCTCTACTATTACTGAGATGCCTCCTCCTAAGAACCTCAAACAGTTGTGCAGCTTACAAGGTAAAATTCAATCCATTTGAATATTCATCTTGTAACTTACAGAAAATTTCAATTCCTTTACCCATTTAATCAAGAAAGATGTGTATTTTAATTGGGGTCTATATTGCCAATAAGCCTTTTATTTACTCAAACAATACTTGGAAAATCCACTAGTTCTTGTACCACCTACCCCAGGTGAACCTTTTTTGCTATACATATTTGCTACTCAGTTTTTTATAAGCGTGCTCTTATCACAATATGATTCCCATCAAAAAGAAAGAGTTGTCTATTATCTTAGCCACACCTTAATCACATATGAGCTCAATTACCCACATATTGAAAAATCTTGCCTAGATATTGTTTTTGCTTTTCAAAAACTCCAACATTACCTTTTGAACTATCATACTAAGCTAATATCTCAAGTTGAAACTCTCAAATAAATTTTGTCAGAATTAAAACTTAAAGGAAGGATGGCCAATTAGATCATTTTTTTGAGTGATTTTGACATTGAATATGTCAATAAAAAATTAGTGAAAGGACAAGTGTTTGTGGATAAACTAGCTGAAACATCCCTTCTAGAGACGGAACCATTAAGTATGGATCTGTCAGATACTTCTATTCTATATATTGAAGAATCATTAACCTGGAAGATATAATTTGATGGGTCATTCACATTTAATGGCTCAAGATCTGGAGTAATCCTTATTACTCCCACGTGAGATATCATCCCATGAGATTTCTGAACCATCTTCTCATGTGTAAACAATATGTCCAAATATGAATCTTTCATTACAGGACTTAAAGTCCCTATTAAATGGAACATCAAACAAGTTGAGTTTATTGGTGACTCCCAACTGATCATCAAACAGGTAAATGAGTAGTACATAGTCAAAGATGAGAATCTTATCCAATACAAATGCACGGTGGACACCCTAAAAGATTATTTTTTCATGATTTCCTTCCATCAGGTTCCACATATGAAGAAGCGATAAGTGGATGTTATGACTACAATTGGATCCCTGCTATGTTTATCACCAAATACCAGAAAATTTACATTCCTTTTTTATCATCTAACAATACCGGTCTATGACATGCCATAATTATATTTGGTATGTGAAGTTTTTAGTCCCTTTTCCCCTTGGTACGTTAACATTTATAATTACCTATAGTATAGTACTTTCCCACATGACATATCCCATTCCAAAAAATGAAGCCTTATCTAACCAGTATCCAGTTACACCCTACTTGGGGGCACTCTCTATCGTCGAGGCTATGATGGGACTCTATTACATTGTCTATATTTAGAAGAGTCTGTCCAAGCAATCAAACAGGTGCATGAAGGCATGTATGGGGCTCATACTAGTGGAATGGTTCTTGTGAAGAAACTCCTACGAGTGGGATACTATTGGCCTATTATGGAAACAAACGATTGTCGGTATGTGAAGAAATGTATCCTATGTCAAAAGTGTGGTAATTTGATCCATGCATCGTCTTAGTCATTACAACATATCATAATACCATGGTCATTTTCTAAATGGGGGCTCGATCTTATAGGAAAATTTACCCCTACCTCATACAATGGCCACAAACATAGTACCACTATCACTGAGTACTTTACCAAATGGGTGGAGGTTGTTCCTCTGACTTATGTTACAGATGCGTAGATTCCCAAGTTCATCATGAACTATTATTTCTGGTTTTGTTTTTTACAGATTTAACCCCAAATACTTCACAATAAATCAAAACACTTTCTATTATAATTATTTTGGGATATTATTACATTATTTTGAAGAGATATATATACAAATTTGATCTCCTAAATAATATGAGTCATCTCTCAACCCGCATATCTCTCCCAATCCCCAAGATATCTCAATCTACCTAAAATATTGCATTCTAGTGAGTTTCTCACTCACGTACAACAAATATAATCTTATATTATTATCAATGAGTTGTATTATCATGACAACTCTATTAATAATATTATTACAAAGATATGAGTTGTAAATACAACTCATCACACACACACATTATTCAAATGTGAGCACTAGCCCTAGAATATCCATAACATTCTCCCCCTTAGTGTGAACATGGATGAGTTATGTCTAGTACTTGCTCATGATATGATGGTTTTCAAAGAGTACCATCAACTCCAACAGGTTTTCTATTGGAACCATCAACCACTTTGTATGTGATTTTCTAAGAGATTCACAAACTCTCAAATTGGTTTTCTAGTGGACCACCAACCACTCCATAATAGCGTACATGTTTCCCCACCCCCATCTTTCCATTCAAGGGAAAATAAAATAAAAATCACTCATACATGAGCTCACTTATTACAAGAGAAAACAAGAATAAATCATTTATTCTTATTACATCACACAGTGAAAATAAAACACACAACAAAAATAAATGCCACAAATTCATTTTGTGGATACGTTACTTGCGGCTAGCAAGAGGTCACCAATTAACCTCCTTCATTTTTTTCCTCCTTCATCCATAATGTCTCTTCTTAACTCATAAAAATTTTCTTTTAAAGCTTAGTTTGAAAATCCCCCCCTTAATGTTGACTCAGACGTCGCGTACAAGTGATAATGCATCTGTAAGGAAATTTTTTTTATATTTAAAAAAATGACTGACAAAACGATAAGTTTTAATGACAATAAATTTATGACAAGGATAATTTAAAAATGTGTTGACAACATAAAATATTAAAAGTTTATACAAATCACTCATTAAAATGTGGCTAATAGACCAAAAAATAAAATATTTTAAATGGCATACTAAAAATAACACAAAAAAAATGAATTTAATTCACATTAAAAATATGATAACAAACTTAAGCAAAAATATTTTTTATTTACACTTTACATGTGGATGTCATAACTAAAATAACTAATTTACTTAATAACAAAGCACATAAAACTACTATACCACATATAATTAAAAACTAAAGTTTATAAACAAAAATAAAATTAAAAAACATTAACATTGACTCATAATAAACAAAATGACAAAAGACTTAAAGTTAACACACCTTACTAAAAAAAAAAATCTATTTGGATCATATCCAAACTACTACACAAATAAATGAAAATTAAAACTAAGAACTTACATTTTTGAATGGATTAAAAAATAAAAAAACAACCACAACTTTGATAAATCATCCATGGACCAAACAGAATGCATGGAAGATCACGGTACAAATCTGGAATGAATAATCTTTGATGAAAGCATGAAGACTCCAACAAGATTGTAAAACGAGATATATTATTAGAATCCACGTCCAAGATAACAATGAGAAGAACTATCACATTGAACCAAAAAGATAAATGATTGAGAATAGAATTTCAGGTTTGACCTGACCATTTCTCCACAACTTTCTCTGTTATATGCACCAACACATATCAAAATTCAATCACATACTCAATTCACTTTATGCAAGCATCAACATCTGTAACTAAATGTATGAGAAGTCAATCAAAACTTAGATGAATAGATGTATGGATGTGTGATAGGGACAAAAACAGTCAATAGGCAGGTCCTTTGGGTGGAAAACCTTCAACACACATCTATCTACTAGAATACAAATGTTCTACAATCCATGCAATAATAGAAAGCAGGACATTAATGATTATTTTCTCTCATAAAAAAATTTGACTCTCATTTTGGACAGCCTACTCTAATACCAGATATTATTTCTGGTTTTGATTTTTACATATTTAACACCGAATACTTCACAATAAATCAAAACAATTTCTTTTATAATTGTTTTGGGATATTATTACATTATTTTGAAGATATATATATATATATATATATATATATATTATATATATATATATATATATATATATTTGATCTCCTAAATAATAAGAGTCATCCCTCATCCCACATATCTCTCCCAATCCCCAAGATATCTCAACCTACCTAGAATATTGCATTCTAGTGATTTTATCACTCACGTACAAAAAATATAATCCTATATTATTATCAATGAGTTGTATTATCATGACAACTATATTAATAATAATATTACAAAGATGAGGATGAAGGAAGTTGGAGTGATAGACAAAACTAACCCTAAAACAAGCGGCACACAGGAGAAGGGCAATGGGTTGAAACCAAGCTTGGAGGGTAGTGAATACCATCAGTATAAGGATGATGGCACCAAGAAGGAGGAGGGACCAATTAAGCTGAAAGGTTCAAGATAGATAGGAAATAGGAAGGCACCATCTGGTGCATTTGATGGTGGAGATGGATTGGGAGGAGCTTGTAGGGTAGTGACTAAGCCATGAGGAAGCAAAAATAGAAATAACATGGGTGCTACCCCCTCTCCAAACTCTTTCAAAGAGGCATTGGGGGTTAATGGGTTTAGACAAGTAGGAAATCAGCCATATCTGGTCTATTTAGCAGAGGAAGCAGTTGAGGTGGAGATCATTAACCCTGTGGTTGATGCTTATTTCAAAACCTTGTCAGAAGATGCAATCATTGGCCAATTTAATGGTCTTTGGCCCTCCTCTTCAACCATGTATCAATAGGTATTTGAAAATTGGATAAGTAAGTGTGAAATCTCCCTATGCTATAAAGGTTTTTTCATAGTCCATTTCGGAGATCATGAAGAATATCAGCATTTTTTATCTGAGGGGCCCTAGTTATGGGGTAATGTTGGTCTGTATTTGACCCCGTGGTTCCCAGATTTTGACCTAACACTCATCTGGTCACAATAATGCCAGTCTGGGTAAGGTTACCCAATTTATACTTGTATTTTTGGTATGCATTGGAGGATATTGGTAATTCCCTAGGTAACTTCATAAAAGAGGATATGGAACGAATACATTCTAGAATGTGCACCTTTGCAAGATTGTGTGTTGAAGTAGATCTAAGTAAAGGTTTTCCATATCACATAAATCTGAAATTTGGGAACTTGTAGCGATTCCAACCCTTGGACTACAAGAACACCACCTTTCGGTGTCGAATCTGTAAAAGTCCGGGTCAGCTGCATGCCTCATGCCCGTTTAATAGAAATACCAAAAATTCAAAGAAGGGAGCCTTAGGATGGGGAACTACAAGCCCATATTTAGTATCAGCTATGACATTCAAGGAAGATTCAGAAAAAGAGAACAATGAGAATGGGGTGGAAAAATCAGCAGTAGATGTTTCGAATAACAAGGTAGTTTTAGGAGGTACAAAGTGTGAACATTCACCCAGAAATTCAGACTCAGAGCCAGACTTTTTACCAGATAGCACAGAAGCTGAAGAGGAAAAAAATCTCATCTTGGTTATTAGTTCAAATCTTGGTAAGTGGCAAGAGGTGTCAAAAAGAAAAGGAAAGAAAGGACAGAGAGCTAATATTTCTTATTATTTCCCATCTCAGGGTGGGAATCAATTTATCTTTACTTGTGTCCCTCTCTCTGAGCCATTATTGGTATTTTGTGTGTTAGAGGTTTATTTCACTTTTTTATGTTTGTTTAGGTGGGTCCCATCAACTCTCCGGTTCTAAGCTCCGGTCAAAAGTGTTTAAAAAAAATATTACAAAGATATGAGTTGTAAATGCAACTCATCACACACATATTATTCAAATGTGAGCACTAACCATAGAATATCCATAACATTAACCACATCATTTGTCGTTATGACATCCCTTTTTCCATTATATTTGATAATGGTAAGTCATTTTTAAAAAAAAGTGAGGGCTTTGTGACAACACTTTAAGATTTTCCAAAAGTGATCTACACCTTATACCCTCAAGGTAATGAGCAATTTTAGGTGAGTAATAAAACACTTGTATGGATTGTGGATAAAATGCTTGGTAAAACCAGCCACAATTGGCACCTCCAAATCCATCTTTCCCTATGGGCCTATCACACTTCCATCCGCACACCTACAAGTGCAACCCCATACTCATTAGTGTTTAGCACTGAAGCCATTATAACCCTAGAGATCAATCTCCCCTCTTTGAGAATCTCCTTATGAGACTACCTAGACAAGGATGAGGATTACAGAGTTGTTAGGCTAGTAGAATTTGATGTCTTTAATGAGAAGCGACTTAACACCCTGGATCATCTCAAAGTATATCAGAATTGATTCTATTTGGGCAAAAATATACATATCATCCCTCATGAATTTGAGATAGGTAATCTCATTCTTAAGGAAAACAATGTTAACACCATTGAACAACATGAAAAGAAAGGCAAATTTAAGCTTAACCAGTTATGTCTATATATTGTGGTGGCTAAATTTGGTTATGGGGCCTATAAGCTTGCATCTCATGATGGTGAAGAGATCTAGGAACCTATGAATATCATGCATCTCAATCATTTCTATTCCTGATCTTGGGTGTAGTCAAAAAAAATTTAAAAAAAACAAAAATCAAAAACAACAAAGAGAAATAAATTTGCAAAACGACGTGAGATGGGATGCCTATTTACAGTGACGAGGTAAAGGTCAAAGTGGAGAAGGTTGGATTATTGCAACTGTATGAGTTACCTTAATTTGGCAATCTTGAGCACCTTTAAAAATGGTTGATGTTGCGTGTGCATGAGGATGGCTTTTACTTTGTAGGGCATAAGATGCACATCACACCAAAACTAATATCCAAGTTCACATGCCTCAATTGTGAAGGAGATATCATAGATGATGATCTAAGTGACAAGGAGGCTATCAAGGAGATTATAGTCACGTATAACTACAAAAAGGGGTTAGGATACGTTAACATCACTAAGATTATGGACCCATTAATGAGGATGGTTGCGTGTTTGGTGACCAAGCTCAATGATCAGGAATAATGGACCCAAGTGAAAAAGGCATGGCTAAATGTATGCCAAAAGATATCAGAGGGAAAAATCTATAACTTGTCTTCTTTCATCGCATATGAGATTATAAGCAGCGCACAGGAGGGAGAGAAGATCTTATTCAGTAACGTCATCCTCACCTTCTCAAAGATTAGAGTGTCTAATGGGCCAGAAAATTTTGTTTGGGAGTATCCAGAAGAGGATCCCTCACCCACAAAAAGGTTTGTGAAGTACAGTTGTGAAACCATGACGGCCACTCACAAGGCACACCTGGAGAAGTGGTATAAATCAATGCATGATGCATTTGGGGTATATTGGAGGATCCCAGTGCAGTTTCCCACACTCATGAATGGAGAGTCAGAATTTGTAGTATACCTAGAAAAATGGGACTAAGGGTCCATGGTGCAAGCTTCCCTTCTCCTTCACCGTGTAATACTTCCAAGTAGGGGTCAATAGATTTAAGGAATCCAAAATACTAATATTAGACCTAAGTGAAGTGGACCAAGACCACCGCAAGCTGTGCCGAAAGCTCGTAAATCCTAAAAAGTTTGCATGCATGTTGAAGTATGTCTCCCACAAAGTTAAAATGATGAAACCTATAATGTTCTCAATTGTTGGAAGGACTACAGCAAGGATATAACTTTGAATAAGGAAATTTTTTGAAAAGGGTGCTTACTTGGAGAATGATGTCTCCATTCCTGAAGACCCTATAGGAAGGAAGAAGGTTGTGCCAAGAAAGAGAGAAAGAGAAGATGTGCAGGAGAAGAAGGCACCAAGTGTTCAAACCACATAAATGGTGAGTGCGCCGGAAGCAAGAGCTAAGCCTAGTACTTATGTGTGGAGAAAGAAGTCTCATGTCAAGGTAAAGATCCCAGAAGAAGAGGCATTGGAGCACAGAAATATTTTATGCAATCTGCTAGGATTTCTATGATAATTGTGTGGATAGGGATGGAGTGGAAAGTACCAAGTACCTTGGTTGCCACCCATGAAGTGGAACTCAAGGAGTTCCAAGAAAAGAATAAGGGGAACAGGGTTGAATGAGACAAAATCCTAGCCAATGTGGAAAAGAAATTAGAGGCCATTAAGACCTTGTAGGGATCAATCAAGAACTGGCTGAAATAATTATACCCCCAAATCACTCAGAGGATGGACGTGCTCGAGGATTTAGGCAAACAACTAGAGGGGATCATTGAGATAATGAGCACTAAGGGAGAGGAGGTGAGTTTTGAAGAAATGAGTGCCTTGGTGGGTGACCTCTGTCAACAAGCTCAGAATGATGTCGACACTTGGGAAAAGTTAGAAGCAGAATTAGGGAAGGATTTCCCTCTCCTCCTCCATCGATGAAAAATTTCCCCATTCTTTCATTATTTTCCCCATTTCTTCATTCCTGTATTCTTTCTTTCTAGCCATTATAAGGATTTTTCATTCTTTATTGAGGAGTGTTTCTGAGGACAAAGAACAGGTGTAGTGTGGGGTGAAGTTGGGCCCCAGAATATTGGCTAAGGATAAGAAGGCGCGTGGGTGCGCAGGACCTAGTTAAAGAAGGGTGCACGGGTTGAAGGCATGTAGGGAAGGGTTCTAGCAGTTGTTTACAGAACATGCAATACACGCAAGGAAAGCAAATTTTTGGACTTAGCCATATTCAGTGTCCCAGGAAACACACAAGAAAAGCATGATCCTTATGGATAAGGTGCCAGCCTGGCGACTAAAGAATCAACAATGGAATATTACAGGCATGTGATGGAAGGTTCTAGAATAGAATCATCACACAGAGTGGAGATCTTGTATATGATAAGGCATGCTCCCATGGAGAACCACTTTGACACTTGGTAACCAATCTATAACTTCAAAAAGGCATGACTATGGTTGCTAAGGCTATAAATACAAGCACCCGATAATAGAAAAAGAGAGTTGAAGAGAGGAAAAGCTCTGCAGAAATATAATGGAGGGTTCTAAGGGTTAGGAATTAGGAGCATAGAGGAATCATGGCACATTTAGAGGTATGGGTCTACATTCATTCTTATAATTTGATGAGCACAATGTAGTTCTTATGTATGACTTGTCTCTGTATGGTTATATAAGGATTTTTCATGACCTCAAGGGATGTAATGTGGTTGTTGAATCTATTAATATGAATATAAGGCTCTTTTATGAATCATACATGTGTTTAGGAGTATAATACTTATGGATTTCCTTTCTATATGAACCATTTCCATATATTGCTTGTTATTTCTCTTTTATGGATGCAATGAGATGACAACTCATTCTAGGTTCTTAGAATGTTGTATAGTTTTTTATGTCATTCTTCATTTGATTATTTGTCATAAGATGATGCATTCTCATGAAACTCACATAAAAGAGAGACTCAATGCCCATGTGTGCCTTGGGTAACCACCCAGCGTCCACTATGTGATAGATCAGCACGCATGGGATTAGACTATTGGTCAATAGGTATGAAATATGACTACATATTGGATCCATTACCGGGACCTCTTTTCGAAGTTTGTATGAGAAATGGCATGCATATTTTTCCCTGTGATGTGTGATGAAAAAGTGTCTAACCTTAGAAAGTGTTGAAACATGGTTCAACAGCACCAGGGACGAGTTTCCCCAAAGATTTAGCATTGGATATGAGTTCAATGTGCATAGATGGGTAGAAGAGAACCAATACCATGAGTTATATAAGACATTCTTTTATTGTTTCCCAGTAAAACTATATGAATGGATTTTAGCATATGCATCTAGATCGATCTGGTATAATAGATCACATGTATGGAACCAAGATGACTATCAAAGGCTACAGAATGTAGAACTGACTTGGACATGTGTTATTGATCACTAGTGGAAGGGGGTGTTGACCAGTTTTACTCTTTAATATGCCATTTCTACGTATTCTTGCCTAGAATTTGTTGAGTTTGAGTTTCAAAGGGAACCCAGAGGATCATTTTTTCATGTTATTCCTTTGGCTATAAAGATCTTGTTCATTACCTTGAGTTTGGAGGCATTTCCCATGGCCAACTAAGCTTCTCTGAGTGCTGGGAAAGGAAGCTAGGGTGGAGGAAGATGACGGACATTGTGGCTGAAAAGGAAAGGGAGGAGAGATGACTCAAGTATGGAAAATCTCATGAAAGGAAAATGACTAAACAATGTGAGGTTCCAAGTGTGATGGATCTATGGAGATAGACATTATGGGAAGGAGTTGAGTTTCACACAAAGGACGTGGAACCTGAGTATTCTTTATTACCCCATCTTGGTAAGCACAGGACAGAAGCCCCTTCATCTTCTGATGAGAGTCTATTGCATGGAGAAAGGAGAGCCATCGGTGTGCATCAGAACCCACCTGGTGACTAACCCCTAGTGCTTGGTTTTCAAGATCAAGGGAGAAGTATTGTTAACCCGATTGGTATCGGTAGGAGTAACCAATCTGCACCCAGGAGATATAATTTCACATTTGGAACATCCATGGCTATGCAATCCATTCCTATATTTGGAGGAATTTTCGGACAAGGTGCAAGTACACAAGGTTTGGGTATCGCATATGGTAGTGGCACGAGACATACAACTAGTAGCGGGACAATATCACAAACCATCGGCGCGCAGTTTAGTGGGATGTTGGGAACACTAAGCGCGACCACTTAAAGCCCTTTTCCAACTTCAAGAGGTGGATCTGGTGGGTCAGGACCTAGTGGATCTAGTGGATCTATTGGAGGAGGAAACACCAGAGGGAACCAAGGCTCTGGATTAGGAGGAAAAGGACCCCAGCCACCTCCACAAGTGTTTTTTGAAATTTCTTTGCACTTACCAAACTATAGGGGTATTGAAGATATTGCAAAGTATGTGCACAAGTGTGAGTTACTATGGTGCGTGAAGGGGATCACTACCTCAGAGCTGAAGGCAATTCAGTTTACAACAATGTTGCAATGGCACGTACATAGTTGGTATAGGAAGTATGACCCCCATTTAACGGTGGTAGACTACACCACATTAAAGAATGCCTTCCTAGTAAAGTTCCATATCC
Source organism: Taxus chinensis (assembly GCA_019776745.2). Taxonomy (NCBI): domain Eukaryota; kingdom Viridiplantae; phylum Streptophyta; class Pinopsida; order Cupressales; family Taxaceae; genus Taxus; species Taxus chinensis. Next base: position 417,672,633 of record CM034154.1, read on the forward strand.
TTGAGTTTGAGCAGAAGAGCATTAGCACTCTGAATGAGATCTGGTAGGGAATGATGGAGAGTGTGTGGGAGTATGACATGTGTTTTAAGACTCTCTTGTAAGAAAATTCCTATGGCATTCATCCTTCTCAACATGTTCAATGGTTTGTTGTAGGATTGATAACACCATTTAGAAGGGCTTTGTTACACAAGAATTTCACAAACCCACGTGAGGCATTGGAATCTTCCCTACACACCAAAGTTGTTAGGAGTGTCGATACTGCTATTATTCCTTTTCTAGAGGCTCAAATTGCTACAATGGCCAAATAGTTAGAAAAGTTATCTGCAAACTCAGCGCATGAGGTTTGTATTGGGATTTAGTGTACATATTTTGAAGTGGAATGGCATGCAAAGGATAGTTGCCCTCATAATTCGATACATGCTATGGTGATAGACTGTGATATTTTCCATGGGGATCATGATGCAAGTAAGTGCCCTCTACTCCAGCATGCAATCCGTAAGAATGTTTCTTGATATTGCAAGATATGTACCTCTATGACCCATGATACCAAGGATTGCATAATGATTGATCAGATACATGATGTTATTGATCTTGGTGTGTGCCAGACTAGCCTTGTATTTATTCTAAAGGATTATGACCATCGTTATTAAGGGAGCACATATGGAGAAGCGCGTGGAAGGGGTTTTCATAGAGGATTTTGTGGTCACAGTAACCATGGTGGAGAACAAAGTGATTTCCCATGAGGAACCTGTTCTAACTATGGATCTACAGAGCATTACAAATGTGAGTGTCTTGATCTCTTACAATGCTCATGGTGTGGAAAGAAACATAAGTACGAATAATTTCTAGAGCTCTATGAGCATATGAACCAGCAACACCATAAATACAAAGGCGTTGGGATGGTAAGCATCAAGAAGGCCAATTCATAGTGGATTCCAAGAGTGGCTTGCGAGTCAAGGATATATTTTCCATGGGGGTCGTGATGAAAGTAGGTTCCCTCTACTCCAGCATGATGCAAGTGAGTTCCCACAAAGAACCTGTTATAACTGATGATCTATAGAGCATTACAAACATGAGTGTCTTGATTTGTTACAATGCTCATGGTGCGAAAAGAAACATAAGTATAAAGAATATCTAGAGCTCTATGAGAATATGAACTAGCAACACTAAAAATATGAAGGCATTGGGATGGTAAGCACCAAGAAGGTAGATTCACAGTGGATGTTAAGTGTAGCGTGTGAGTCAGGGATAGAGCCTGTACTGGTGATGATGTGAGCAGAGGCCGTGTGTGCCAGGGATATGCCAAGACAAAGGAAACTAGTTTCAAGAGAGGAAGTGATATAAGGAAAATATACGGCCCATGCTCATCAGAAGGAGGTGTATCAAGAAACTATGGACGTGATTCAGAGTTTGTAAGGGGATAACCAATGTCTAAAGTAGCAATCAGATTAGTTAGAGAAAAGGAAGAATTCTGAGACTCTAAAGGATGACCAGGATGAGGTCAAGGAAGTATGTAGGATTTTAAGGTAAGAGAATATTATTCCCTTGCTAGGAGAATGGCTGAGAAATAAGGTACCATGTACCGGAGCAGAGCACGAAAGGCAATTTTTACATGTAAACCTTCCTCCTCACATCCCTGACTATGACAAGGAGATTACTTTGAATGTGGTTTTTGATGGATGGCTTCTAAGTAACATCCTTATCGACACAGGAGAAGAGGTCAATGTTATTACCTTATATGCATGGCATTAAATGGGAAGACCCACATTACAGCCATATTTGAATGTGTTGTATATGGAAAAAAAGACTAAGTAAATACCCATTAGAGTCTTGAAGGATGCAGTTATCACCATTCAAGGAGGAAAGTGCAATGGAGACTTCAAATTCTTGGCACTCACCGAGGCAGAAAACTTTCCAATGTTACTTGGGTGCCCATGGTGTTACAAGAACAATGCCGACCTACAGTTTAACAAGGGGTATATCAGCTTTGAGAACAAGGAAGAAAGGATGATATTTCTTTTGAAATATGGGAATTCAGCGCCCTATACTGAGCCATTAAGGGAATAAGTCCTTGACAGAATCTATGTGCACTCCATTAGACATCTTGAGATAATTCATCCCATGAAAGGAGTCATCCAGTTTAAATATTCTCATTCCTTGAGTGATACCACTAGTGTGGCATGTGACAACTAGGCGCATCATATTTATGTGTTGATTGGGTGATAGTTGAGAGTATTTATAACAAAGGTGACAAAGTTACGTTCATTCAAGCACCTAGGAGGAAATAATTTTCCAAGTTACTTTGGCCAAGCATATCCTAAAAATTTCTTACAGGAAATAGAGGCTCAATGGAAGAATGAGGACGATAGGAGGGGAATGCTCAATTATAACCTACTCAGAACTGCACTGCATTGGTGGGCTAAACATCGGGAAAACCTCCTAGAGTGGTGCAAGGTAAGAATCACATTTTTTGTAAGGTTCTCCAGAATAAATGCACTTACTGTCATACAATACTACCATAGTAAAGAGACTTCCTCATTTCATAGCCAAGCGTGTGAGAAGGCCTAGATGGGGAGCGCATTCGCTATGGGTGCATAAGTTGTATTCCACATTACAAGGTTGTGTGCATGCATGGTATATCTATTTGGAGATGCATTTTCAAATAGGTAATTGGTAAGAGTTGGCGGTTGATCCCATTCAATTGTTCGAGTATAGGAGTACCAAGCCATCAGTAGATAGGTTGTTGTAAGTGATCAAACACCTTACGATGGGAGATAATGTTATGGCAGAGGATAGGCTATTAGAGTTACTAGGTGAGCCTTATTTGGAGATGCATTTTAATGAAGAGGAATCAGAGGAAGTACAGCTTGAGCGCGCGTGCATGGAAAAACAAAAAGGAAAATGGTCTATGTAGTAGACAGTGAAGAGATGGAGACTTTGAATGTTAACCATTTGGAAGGTACGCACAAAGTCATAGACAACACTGATGAGTGAGCATGCACCTACCATGAGCTCTTGAAAACAAAGAAGGTTAACATTATAATGGAGGCAGAACCTAAAGAAGCTATCATTGGGGACTATTGGTCAGAAAAATAAGTTGCAAAGCTCATTGACCTGATGCACAAATTCCAGAATTTATTCCCTCATGGGTACCATGAACTCAAAGATGTACACCATTCCTTGGGGGAGTTGCAAATCAAGTTGAAGGAATGTGCGTGCCCAATTTGGAAGAGGCCTTATTAGATGAATCCAAATTTACGCGTACGGGTCAAGGAAGAAATAGAAAAGATAATAGCATCTGGTATCATTGAGATAGTAGAAGAATCAGAATGGATAAGCCTGATGGTCATCAGTATCAAGAAGGATGGTATGATAAGAATAGGTGTTGACTACATGAATCAGAATGTAATATGTGTCATCGATCCTTTTCCAACCCCCTTTACTAGAAAAATTTTGGAAGGAGTAGCCGGGCAGGAAGTCTACTCTTTCACGGATGGGTTCTCGAGATATCACCAAGTCAATATTCCAAAAGAAGAGCAAAAAAACACAACTTTCACCACTGAATGGGGAATTTTTTCCTACACAGTTATAACTTTTGGGTTAAATAATGTACCTGTTGTGTTCTTATGCATCGTGGTACAGGCATTCCAAGACTTCATCCATAAGTTTCTTCAAGTTTACTTAGATGACTGGACTGTGTATGGATTGGTAAAATACCATTGTGAAAATTTGAGGCTGATGTTTGAGAGATGTCAACAATTGAGGATATCCCTCGACATTAAGAAATGTGTCTTTGGTACTCCATTTGGAACCCTGTTATGACACATTATATGCAAAGAAGGCTTACTAATGGATCCCGCCAAAGTTACATTTATTATAAGACTAGGGGAGCCTACTAATCAAAGTGTAATGTGTTGACTCCTTGGGAATAAGAGGTATTATATGAATTTCATCAAGGGGTATGCCAAGATCTTCGTTCCCTTAGAGGAATTTTTCAAACAAAACATTACCTTTCATTGGGGAGAGGTGTATTAGACTACATTTGACACTTTCAAGGATGGGATTGTCACGGCACCCATACTATGTTTTCCCTCTTGAGATAATCCTTTCCATGTGCATGTTGATGCCTCAGCGATAGCTATGGGAGAAGTCCTAGCACAACCTAGTGAAGGAGTTGTTGATCATCCCTTGTGCTTTGCAAGCAAAAATTTGACACCAGTAGAAAATCATTACACAATTATTGAGTGCGAAGCATTGTCTATGATCTACGTACTGCATACATTTAGGCAGTATCTTTTGGAAACACCATTTATATTCTACATGGACCACATGGCATTGAAATACTTAGTCAACAAGCCCATGCTGCAGGGGCACATATGTCATTGGGTCCTATAATTTCAAGAATTTGAGTTCATAGTGGTCCTAAAATCAAGAAAGAGCAATTCAAGGCCTGACCACTTTTCAATGATTAACTCAGGGGAGGATGCACAAAGCATTAAGGATACCATGTCAGACATGTAATTGTTAAGGTTGCAGCACATGCCCTCAAACTTGGAAGATATTGCAGTGTTCTTAAAACTAGGTGTGGCACCGGAAGGGATGAAGGCTCTTGAGAGAAAGTAGTTATTAATACACGTCGCACCTTATATGCTCATTAGTGGTGACCTATATAACTTAGGTCATGATGAGGTTTTGCGCTAATGCATATAAGAGCATGAGCGCATGACAATTATGGAGGAAGCACATGGTGGGATTGAAAGAGGACACTATCCAGGAAATGCTACCGCACGGAAGATTTAATTAGCAACGATTTTGTGGGAACCCATCTACCAGGATTGTATTAAGTTTTGTAAGGCCTGTGACCATTGTCAGTGCCTTGGAAAACCTGGAAAGATAGATGATATGCCTTTGCGACCAATAGCCAACATTGAACCATTTGAAAAATGGGCAATCGACTTTGTACGGCCAAATTCGCCAGCCGCGCAAAGGACTGGTTCACGGTATATCATCATTTACACTAATTACTTGACACAGTGGGTAGAGGTAGCACCTACAAAGGATTGCACCGCAGTGATAGCTACTAAATTTTTATGGGAAAACATAATCAGAATGTATGGTTGTCCTTCAAGGAATTGTTAAAACACAAGAGTTCCTTTCATTAGGGAGAGGCATGGTACAAGGCATTTGACAATTTGAAGGATAGGCTTGTCATGGAGCCCATACTACATTTTCCCTCTTGGGATAAGCCTTTCCATGTTCATGTTGATGCCTCAAGGATAGCTATGGGAGCAATACTAGCATAACCTAGTGAGGGACTTTTTTATCATTCCTTGTGCTTTACAAGTAGAAATTTGACACCAACATAATAGAATTACACAACTACTGAGCGTGAAGCATTGTTTATGTTTTATGCATTACATAAGTTTAGGAAGTATTTTTTGGCAACACTATTTATATTCTACACTGACCACATGGCATTGAAACACTTAGTCAACAAGCACGTGATGTAGGGGCGCATATGTCGTTGGGTCCTAATATTTCAAGAATTTGAGTTCATAGTGGTCGTAAAACTAGGAAAGAGCAATTCATTTCATAACCACTTGTCAAGGATTAACTCATGGGAGGATGCACAAAGCATTGAGGATACCACATCGGACACGTAACTGTTTAGGTTGTGGCGTGCACCCTCACACTTGGAAGATATCACAGATTTCTTAAGAAAAGGTGTGGCACAGGAAGGGATGAAGGCTCTGGAGAGAAATAAATTAGCAATACACGTCGCACCTTACATGTTGATTAGTGGAGACCTGTATAAGTTAGGTCATGATGAGGTTTTGTGCCGATGTGTATTAGAGCATGAATGCATGGAAATTATGGAGGAAGCACATGGTAGGATTGCAGGAGGACACTATGCGGTAAATTCTACCACGTGGAATCTTTTATTAGCAGGGATTTGGTGGGAAACCATCTACTAGGATTTTATTTAGTTTTGCAAGGCTTTTGACCATTTTCAGCACCTTGGCAAACCTAGGAAGAGAGATGAAATACCTTCGCGACCAATAGCCAGCGTTGAACCATTTGAAAAATGGGCAATCGACTTTGTAGGGCCAATTTCACCAGTCGTGCGAAGGACTAGTTCACGGTATATCATAACTTGCAATGATTACTTGACATGGTGGGTAGAGGCAGCACCTACAAAGGATTGCACCATAGTTACAACTGCTATATTTTTATGGGAAAACATAATCAACATGTATGGTTGTCCTTTAAGTTTAACAAGTGATAGAGGTTCACACTTTCTCAATGAAATCATCAGGATTCTGTTACCAAAATTTATAGTGGTCCATTACAAGGCTACCCCTTATCACCCTCAAGAAAATGGAATTGTTGAGGAATTTAACAATATATTAAGTCACACGTTGACTAAGATATGTGACGTTGGAAGACAGGATTGGGATGACAAAGTATTATCCGTTCTATGGGCATACAGGACAACCTATAAGAGGTTGAACAAGGCCACACCATTTCAATTAGTGTTTGGCGTGGAGGTTATTTTTCCAGTTGAATTCATGTTACCATCACTACGTTTTACACACACAAGAGGGTTAGTTGATGAGAAATCTCTAGAAGAAAGGATTGAGAAGTTGATGCAGTTAGAAAAAAGGTGATCACTTGCTAGATGGAGTTAGAATATAGAAAAAAGTAAGAAAAAAGGCATGACATGATCATCATATCAAGAACAAGAAGTTTGAGATCAGGTAGATGGTTTTTTTCTGTGATTCCAAGTATTTGCGCCATCCTGGGAAGTTGAAATTCCATTGGTTGGGACCCTACATCATCTCGTGCATTCTTGATTCCGGCACTTGCCAGCTACAAGCCCTAGATGGGAAGAGATTACTAGGTCATTTCAATGGGAGTAGGTTGAAGCCCTACTATATATAAGTATTCTTGGTGTTTGTAATAAGGTAGTGTTGTCAATTAGCTTAGAATTTCCCTTTATGCTTTTATTTTCTTGTGTTTTCCTTTCTTGTTGTTTGTTCCTACCTTTTTGTTTCATTTTGTGCCTTGTGCGCCAGTAACCACATTATTTTTTCCAAGGTTGTGTATGCATAGAGGGTTGCACATTTTTTTAGTCTAGGGTGGAGTGATGTAAAGTATAGGCTTGTAATACAAGTTGAGTTTCCCAGTAGAAGGAAACACGTAAGATGGAGAAAGTGCGTGAGGAAATGGTGGATATTGAATTATGGTGTCAAAAAGTCAGTAACAAAGACCACGTTTAAAGAATGAAGAGCACAGGAACAACATGAGGTAGGTGAGAGAAGAAATTAGGAAAAAGGATAGAAGAAGTGCCTTCGGCAATGTAGACGTGCACGTAAGAGTCTTCATTTGGACTAGATTTTTACACGACAAAAGGTTGTAAAGGATTTTTCAAGTAAGATGTGGCGCATGGGTAAGGGCGCTTAAAGTCAACTTAGTTGAAAAATACACATTAAATGCTAAGGTACATTGGTTGGTGGCATAGCATTTATTGCTAGAGGGAAGCAAAAAAATATAAATACAAGGTCGGGCAAGTTATTTTTTATCTTACGATTATGGAGTGAAAGAAGCTCTTTGTGAACTAGGGCATCCAACAGTAAATTTAAGTGAAGGAAGTAGAATTTGATAAATTTAAGTATGTGACTAGAGTGGATCTACAAACCAGAAGGAAGGAGTACATGGGCATGAGGAAAGGTTATGTGAAGGGCGTCATCTTGTGGAAAGTTTTCCTAGTTAGGGTTTGGCAACTAGGTCACGTAGAAAGAAGGATCCATTCCAAGAGTTGAAGCTTTGGGATTGAGCAGAGTAGTAGAGAAGAGCAAGAGGAAGGATTTTTAATTTTATCTTGATTAGAAGAATGACACCAAAGAAACTGACTGTTTCACTAAATAAATTCAAAGGGCTAGCGTAAGGGAAAGCAAACAGCTACCGTCAAAAGCTTCAACAAAGACTGGTATGCGGAAATGTAGTACCCAGATGTTGTATTTCTAGGAAAAGAGTGAGAGTCACACTTGTAAAAGATGGCCGTGAGCAATTATAACCATCACACAAGCATAATTGAGAAGGAAATGGCATTATAGTTGGTCTGTCTAACTAACAAAAGGATGTCAGATAGGATGCCTATTTATAGTGACAAGGTAAAGGTCATATTGGAGAAGGCTAGATTATTGTAACTGTATGATTTGCCTTACTTTGGAAATCCTGAGTGCCTTTATCAATGGTTGATGTCATGCATGCATGAGGATCACTTTTAATTTATAGCGTGCAATATGTGTATCACACCACAACTGATATCCAAGTTCAAATACCTCAATTGTGAAGGAGATAGCATAGATGATGATTTGAGTGATAAGGAGGCTATCAAGGAGACTGTAGCCGCGTATGACTACAAAAAAGGGTCCCCATACTTTGACATCATTGAGATTCCAGACCCAGTAATGAGGATGGATGCACACTTGGTGACCAAGCTCAATGATCAGGAATGATGGACCTAAGTGAACAAGGCATGGCTAAATGTATGTTGAAAGATATCAGAGGGAAAAATCTATAACTTTTATGCTTTCATCGCGGATGAGATTATAAGTAGCGCATAGGAGGGAGAGAAGATCTTATTCAGTAACATCCTCTTCACCATTGTCTTCTTGAAGATTTGAGCTCCCAATGGGCCAAAAAAAATTCTTGGGAGTATTCAGAAGAGGATCCCTCACCCACAAAAAGTTTTGCGAAGTACACTTGTGAAACCATGATAGCCGCTCACAAGGCATGCCTGAAAAAGTAGTATAAACTAATGTGTGATGCATTAGGGGTAGAATGGAGGATCCAGGAAGAGGTCGACAGATTTAAGGAAGCCAACAAACTAAGATTCGACCTTAGTGAAGTGGACAAAGACCACCACGAGATGTACCAAAATCTTTTATATCCTAAAAAGTCCACGTACGTCGAGAAGTATGTCTCCCACGAAGTTCAAATGATGAAACCTATAACGTTGTCAATTACTGGAAGGGCTGCAGCAAGGATATATTTTTTATTAAGGCCAAATTCTTAAAAGGGAATTTACTTAGAGAATGATGTGTCCATTCCTGGAGACCCTACAAGAAGGAAGAAGGCCGCACCAAGAAAGAGAGAAAGAGAAGAGGTGCAGGAGAATAAGGCACCAAGTGTTCAAACCGCAGAAATGGTGAGAGCACTGGAAGCAAGTGCTAAGACTAGTACTTACGCATGGAGAAATAAGTATCCTGTAAGGAAAATAACTTAGAAGAAGAGGCACCTGAACATGAATAACACCTCACCCATGAGGAATCGCTAAGGAATACATCACTTGTCAAAGAGAGGGAAAAAGAATAATCTCTTATGTTGAAATCCCGATTAAAGAAGAAGCAGAAGGTGACTGACAAGGAAGATTCAGAAGGGAGAGAGATTCTAGATGCCTACAATGGTGATAAGGATGATGATGATGAGCCTTAAGGAGGTGAAGACCATCTCGTCTATGATATGCATGATTCTAAGGAAGAAGGATATGAGGAGTATCACAAAGGGGATGAGGAGAAGGATGAGAAAGAGGAATCTAAGGCTCAAGGAAAGGGCATGAGCAGAGAATTAAATGCAAAATATCAAAGGACCCCAATCCTCACAAAGGAATAGGTAGAAGAGGCCACAGAGAAATAAGTGGTGAAAATCATCAAGGACCTGGTGGAACAAGAGGTAGAACGCAACACTTATGAGGTGTTGAAGGGAGTTGAGGAGGAACTCATAGGAAAAAAATATGGCAGCATGGGAGGGGATCCCAGTTTGGATGTAAGCTTTCCAAGGGCCGCATGCACAATAAGGATGAGCACAGCAGCAGCTAAAGTTCAAGGAATTAGCTACATCGATGATTCAAACAAAATTTTACGCACGCACTTTCAGAGCAGCATACCAACAGAACAGCTTTTGGCCATGGCTTCATTTGATGAGGAAACTACATACCCTCAGACAAGGAAAATGTTATCACTGGCATTTGAGTCGCAAATTGATGAGCCTGAATTAGAAATAATCCAAGGAGCATTGTTGAAGGTGCCATAAAAATAGGAATAAACCCCTTCGTGAATGCTCAACAATTATCATATAAGCAAATCTGTAACGCGCTCAACAAAGTTTCAATTGAAGTTGAAGCCAGACTCTTCAGAATAAATGACAGGGTGAAGTCCCTAGAGGAAGAGCTAGAGAAAAAGGAGGAGGAGCTCCTTAATAAAATTAAGGACCTGAAGTAGGAGGAGCTAATCAGTGCTCAGTTAAGGTGTGAGTTAAAGGACGAGAAGGAAAGGGTGCATGAGGCATACAAGAAAATAGAGATGATCACAGATGTCATTTTCTTGAAGCATCCAGACTTAACACCACCCACACAAAAATATGGATCAACCTTATAGTGCCTAAAGGACTTGACCCACATAGTCACTATGGAGAGGTGACAACTTTCCTTAGAATCCACAGAAGAGGCATTGGCATGTGAAGAAAAAGAAAATAAGATGAAGGTTCTAGAAATTGTTGCTCAGTACAACAAGATCCTCACCGATGTAAAAGTCATCGCACAAGTTACTGAGGCAGCCTATGATAATTACACAAATAGGGATGGAGTGGCGAGTATCTTGGTTGTCACCCATGAAGCAAAACTCAAGGAGTTCCAAGAAAATAATAAAGGGAATAGGGCTGAACGAGATAAAATCCTAGCCGAAGTGGAAAAGAAATCAGAGGCCATTGAGACCTTGCAGGGCTCAATCAAGAACTAGCTGAAAGAATTATACCCACAAATAACTCAAAGGATGGACGTGCTCAAGGATTTAGGAAAACAACTAGAGGGGATTGTGGAGACAATGAGCACTAAGGGAGAGGATCTGAGTTTTGAAGAAGTGAAGGCCCTGGTGGGTGACCTCTGTCAACAAGCTCAGAACGAGGTCGATGCTTGGGGAAAGTTAGAAGCAGAATTAGGGAAGGATTTTCCTCTCCTCCTCTAGTGATGAAAAACTTCCCCATTCTTCCATTTTTTTTCCCATTTCCTCATTCCCTTATTCTTTCTTTCCAACCATTATAAGGATCTGCCATTCTTTATTGAGGAGTGTTTCCAAGGATGGAGAACAAACGTAGTGTGGGGTGATGTTGGGCCCTGGAATATTCACTAAGGATGAGAAGGCACGTGGGAACGTAGGACCCAGTTGAAGAAGGGCACGTAGAGAAGGGTTCTAGAATTATTTTTCAGAACATGCGGCATGCACGTGCAAGGCAAGACAGATTTTGGACTTAGCCATATTTAGTAATCTAGGTAGCACACATGAAAAACTTGACCCTTGTGGATAAGGTGCCAGCCTGGTGACAGAAGGATCAAAAAGGGAATATTCCAAGCATGCAATGGAAGGTTCTAGAAGAGCATCATCACACATAGTGAAGATCTCAGATCTGAGAAGGCATGCTCCCATGGAGGACCACTTCGACACTTGGCAACCAATCTATAGGTTTAGAAAGGCATGAAGGTGGTTATTAAGGTTATAAATACAAGCACCCAATAGAATAAAAAGAGAGTTAAAGAGAGCTGAAGAGAGGCGAAGCTCTGTAGAAATATAATGGAGGGTTCTAAAGGTTAAGAATTAGGAGGATATAGGAATCATGGCACATTTAGACGTATGGGTATGCATTCATTATTTTAATGTGGTGAGCATAGTGTAGTCCTGATGCATGACTTGGCTCTGCATGGTTATATGAGGATCTATCATGACCTCAAGGGATGTAATGTGGTTTTTGAATCTGTTAATATGAATATAAGGCTTTGTTATGAATCTTATATGTGTTTAGGAGTATAATACTTATGCATTTCTTTTCTATATCTAACCATTTCCATATGTTGCTTATTATTTATCTTTTCTGGATGCAATGAGATGACAACTCATTCTAGGTTCTTAGAATGTTGTATAGTTTTTTTTTTCCTTCTTCATTTGATTATTTGTCATAAGATGATGCATTCTCACGAAACTTACATAAAAGAGAGACTCGGCACCCACACATGCCTCTAGTGAATGACCAGAACCTGCTAGGTGATAGGTCGGCATGCATGGGATTAGACTATTGGCCTAAGGGTATGAAATATGACTAAATCTTGGTTCCATTGTCAGGACCTCTTTTCAAAGTTATTATGAGAAATGACATGCATCTTTTTCCCTTTGATGCATGATGACAGATCGTCTGACCTTAGAAAGTGTTGAAACATGGTTCAACAACACGAAGGACAAGTTTCCCCAAAGATTTAGCATTGGATTTGAGTTCAATGCGCATAGATGGGTAGAAGAGAAACTATACCATGAGTTGTATGAGACATTATTTTGTTGTTTCCCAGTAGAACTATATGAATGGATTTCAGCATATGCATCCAGATAAAGTTGGTACTATAGATCACGTGTATGGACCCAAGATGACTATCAGAGGCTGTAAGATGCAGATCCTACTTGGATGAGTGTTTTTATCACTGGTGGAAGAGGGTGCTAACCAGTCATACTCTTTAATACACCATTTCTACATATCTTTCCCAGAAGTTGTTGAGTTCAAGTTTCTTAGGGAATCCAGAGGATCATTTTTGCATGTTATTCCTCTATCAATGAATATCTTGGTCATTACCTTGAGTTTGGAGGCATTTCCCATGGCCGGCTAGGCTTCTCTGAGCATTGGGAGAGGAAGCTAGGGTGGAGGAAGATGGTAAAAATTGCAGCTGAAGAGGAAAGGGAGGAGAGACAACTCAAGTATAGTGAAGCTTTTGAAAGGGAGATTACTAGACAACATGAGGTTGTAATTCATGTAGAGGACATAGAACTTGGGCAGTATTTGCTACCCCATCTTGGCAAGTGCAGGAGAGAATCCCCTTCATCTTCTGATGAGATTTTGTCACATGGAGAAAGGATAGTCGTCGGCACGCATCCGAACCCACTTGGCGACTAACCCTTAGTGCTTGGTTTTCCATATCAAGGTAGAAGTATTGTTAACCCAACTGGTATCAATGATAATAACCAATCTACACCCAAGAGATTTAATTTCTCATTTGAAAAATCCATGGTTGCGTAACCCATTATTTTATTTGGAGGAATTTTTAGACAAGGTGCAAGTACGCAAGGTTTGGGTATCGCATCTAGGAATAGTGTGGGACATACAACTGGTAGCAAGAAATTATCACAAACCATCGGTGCACAATTCAGTGGGATGTTGGGAACACTAGGCGTAACCACTTCAGGCCCTTTGTAAAGTGTGGGAGGTGGATCTAGTGGGTCAAGACCTAGTGGATCTAGTGGATCTGGTAGAGGAGGGAACACCGGAGGGAACCAAGGCTCTAGTTCAGGAGGACAAGGACTCGAGCCACCTCTACAAGTTTTTTTTGAGATGTCTTTGCACTTACCAAACTATGGGGGTATTGAATATGTTATAGAGCATGTTCACAAGTGTGAGTTACTATGGCGCATGAAGGGGATCACTACCCCGGAGTGGAAGGAAAGTCAGTTTGCAACAACATTGCAAGGTCGCGTGCATAGTTGGTATAAGAAGTATGACCCCCATCATACGGTGGTAGAATATACCGTATTGAAGAATGCCTTCCTAGTAGACTTCCATATCCCTAAGTTTGAGAAGAAGAGCATCAGTGCTCTGAAGGCATTAGAAGCTGCCCTACGTGCCGAAGTTGTTGGGAGCATTGATATTGGTGTTAGTTCTTTTCTAGAGGCTCAAATTGCTATTATGGCCAAATAGTTGGAGAATTTTTCTGCAAACTCAACGCATGACGTTCATAGTGGGCTTTAGTGTACAGATTGTTAAGTAGAAGGGAATGTGTAGGATAGTTGCCCTCGGGATTTGGTATGCGCTATGGTGGTAGACTATGATATTTTCCATGGGGATCATGATGCAAGTAGGTTCCCTCTACTCCAATGCGATGCAAGTGAGTTCTCACAAAGAAAATTTGATAACTAATGATCTATAGAACATTACAAATGTGGGTGTCCTGATCTGTTACAATGCTCATGGTGTGAAAAGAAACATAAGTATGAAGAATATCCAAAGCTCTATGAGCATATAAACTAGAAAAAATGGAAAGATAAAGTCGTTGGGATGGTAAGCATCAAGAAGGTTGATTCACAATGGATGCCAAGAATAGCGCACGAGTCAGGGCTAGAGCCTGTACTGGTGACGATGTGAGCAAAGGCCACATGTGCCAGGGAGATGCTAAGAAAAATGACACTAGTTTCAAGAGAGGAATTGGTACATGGAAAATATCTTGACCCTTCTCATCAAAAGAAGGTGTATCAAGAAACTATGGACATGATTCAGAGTTTACAAGGGGATATCTAATGTCTAAAGGAGCAATCAAATTAGTTGGAGCAAAGGAAGAATGTTGAGATTCCAAAGGATGACCTAGATGAGGTCAAGGAAGTATGTAAGATGTTAAGGCGAGAGAATATTATTCCCTTGTTAGGATAATGGCTGAGAGAGAAGGTACCATGCACCAGAGCAGAGTGTGAAAGGAAAATTTTGCATTCAAACCTTCCTCCTCACAACCTTGACTATGACAAGGAGATTACTTTGAATGTGGTTATTGATGGATGGATTCTAAGTAACATCCTTATCGATATGGGAGCAGAGGTCAATGTTCTTACGTTAGATGCATGGCATCAAATGGGAAGACCCGCATTACAGCCATCTTCGAATGTGTTGTATATGGATAAAAAGACTAAGGAAATTCCCATTGGAGTCCTAAAGGATGTAGTTATCACCATTCAAGGGGCCAAGTTCACTGGAGACTTCGAATTCTTGGCACTCGTCGAGGCAAACAACTTTCCAACATTACTTAGGCGCCCATGGTGTTACAAGAACAACACCAACCTGCGGTTTAACAAGGGGTATATCAGCTTTTAGAAAAAGGAATAAAGGTTGACCATTCCTTTTTACAGATGGGAATTCAGTTCCCTATACTGATCCATTAGGAGAATAATTCCTTAACAGAATCTATATGTGCTCCATCAGAGATCTTGAGATAATTCATCCAATGGAGGAATTCATCTAATTTGAAGATGCTCAGTCCTTGAGTGATACCACTAGTGTGGCATGTGACAATTGGGCGCATAGGACTTATGTGTTGATTGGGTGACAATTGAGAGGATCTATAATAAATGTGATAAAGGTGCATTTAGTCAAGCAACTAGAAGGAAAGAAGTCACCAAGTTACTCTGGCGGAGCATATCCTCAAATTTTCTTACAGGAAATGGAGGCTCAGTGGAAGAATAAGGACTAGAGGAGTGGAATGCTCAATTATAACCTACTCGTAACTGTAGTGCATTAGTGGGCTACACATCGAGAGAACCTCCTAGAGTGGCACAAGGTAAGAATCACATTTTTATAAGGTTCTCCAGAATCAACACACCTATTATCATACAAGATTACCATGGTAAAGAGACCGCCCCATTTCATATCCAAGCATGTGAGAAGTCCTGGATGGGGAGCACAAAAGCGTTACCACCTTCATTATGGGTGTATAAGTAGTATTCCTCCATACTTGAGGTTGTTCTCAGGCATGGTATATTCATTTGGAGATGCATCATCAAAAAGGTAATTGGCAGGAGTTGGCGGCTGATCTCATTCAAGCATTAGAGTATAGGATTACCAATCGATCAGTAGATAGGGTGTTACAAGTGATCAAGCACCTCATGATTGGAAAAAGTGTTATGGCAGAGGATAGGCTATTGGAGTTACTAGGTGATCCTTATTTGGAGACATGCCTCAATGAAGAGGAATCATAGGAAGTACAGCTTGAGTGTGCATGCATAGAAAAATAAAAAGGAAAAATGTTCCATGTAGTATATGGTGAAGAGATGGAGACTTGGATGCTAACCATTCTGAAAGTACACACAAATTCATAAACAACACTGATGAGCGACTACCATGAGATCTTGAAAACAAAGAAGGTTAACATTGGAATGGAGGTAGAACCTAAGGAAGCTATCATTGGGGACTATTAGTTGGAAAAAGAAGTTTAAAGGTCATTGATCTGTTGTGGGAATTCTAGGATTTATTCCCTAGCAGGTACCATGAACTCAAAGGCATCCACCATTCCTTGTGGGAGATGAAGATCAAGTTGAAGGAAGGTGCACACCTAATTCAGAAGAGAACTTATCGAATGAATCCAAATTTACATGTACGGGTCAAGGAAGAAATAGACAAGATGATAGCATTTGGTATCATTGAGGAAGTAGAAGAATCAGAATGCATAAGCCCAATTGTCATCAGTATTAAGAAGGATGGTAGGATAAGAATCTATGCTAACTACAGGGATCAGAATGTAGTATGTGTCATCAATCCTTTTCAACCCCCTTTACTGAAGAAATTTTGGAAGGAGTAGCCGGGTGTGAAGTCTACTCTTTCACGGATGGGTTCTTAGGATATCACCAAGCCAGGATTGCAAAAGAAGACTAGAGAAAGACAACTTTCACCACTGAATGGGGAATTTTTTCCTACATGGTTATGCCTTTTGGGTTAAAGAATGCGCCTGTTGTGTTCTCGTGCATCGTGGTACAGGCATTCCAAGACTTCATCGATAAGTTTCTTCAAGTTTACCTAGATGACTGGACTGTGTATGGATTGGTGAAATACCATTGTGACAATTTGAGGTTGATGTTTGAGAGATGTCAGAAATTGAGGATATCCCTCAACATTAAGAATTATGTCTTTGCTACTCGATTTGGAACCCTGTTAGGACACATTATATGCAAAGAAGGATTACTAGTGGATCCCACCAAATTTATAGTTATTTTGGGATTAGGCGAGCCTACTAATCAAAGCATGCTATGTGGATTCCTTAGGCATACGGGTTATTACAAGAAATTCATCAAGGGGTATGCCAAGATCACCGTGCACTTGGAGGATTTGTTAAAACACAAGAGTGCCTTTCATTAAGGAGAGGCACTACATAAGGCATTTGATAATTTGAAGGATATGTTTGTCACGGTGCTTTTGGCAACACCATTTATATTCTACACTCACCACATGGTATTGAAAGACTTAGTCAACAAGCCCATGTTGTAGGGGCGCATATGTCGTTGGGTCCTATTATTTCAAGAATTTGAGTTCATAGCGGTATTAAAACTAGGAAAGAGCAATTTAGGGCCTGACCACTTTTAAGGATTAACTCATGGGAGGATGCGCAAAGCATTGAGGATACCATGTCAGACATGTAAATGTTAACGTTGTGGCGTGTGCCCTCAGACTTGGAATATATTGTAGTGTTCTTAAAAATAGGTGTGGCACCGAAAGGGATGAAGGATCTTGAGAAAAAGTAGTTAGCAATATGCGTTGCACCTTACATGTTCATTAGTGGCGACCTATATAAGTTAGTTCGTGATGAAGTTTTTTGCCGATGCATATTGGAGCATGAGCGCGTGGCAATTATGGAGGAAGCGCATGGTGGGATTGCATCAGGAAAATATGCAAGAAATGCTACCATGCAGAATATTTTATTAGCAGGGATTTTTTGGGAACCCATCTACTAGGATTCTATTGATTTTTGCAAGGCTTGTGACCATTTCCAGCACCTTTAAAAACCTAGAAAGATAGATGAAATGCCTTTACAACCAATAGCTAGTGTTGAACCATTTAAAAAATGGGCAATTGACTTTGTAAAGCCAATTTTTCTAGTCACGCGAAGGACTGGTTCATGGTATATCATCGCTTGCATTGATTACTTGACACGGTGGGTAGAGGTAGCACCTACAAAGGATTGCACCACAGCGACAACTGCTATATTTTTATGGGAAAACATAATCAGCATGTATGGTTATCCTTTAAGTTTAACAAGTGATAGAGGTACACACTTTCTCAATGAAATGGTCAAGATTCTATTAGCAGAATTTATGGCGACCCATCACAAGACTACCCCTGATCACCCATAAGAAAATGGAACTGCTGAGGCATTTAACAAGATACTAAGTCACACCTTGACTAAGATATGTGATGTTGCAAGATGGGATACAGGATATAGGATAACCTACAAGAGGTTGAACAAGGCCATGTCATTTTAATTGGTGTTTTGTGTGGAGGCTATTTTTCCAGTTGAATTCATGTTACCATCGTTGAATATAGCGCATGCAGGAAGGTTAGCTAATGAGCAAGCGTTGGAAGAAAGGATTTAGAAGTTTATGTAGTTAGACGAAAGGTGACCACTTGTTAGATGGATTCAAAAGACAAAAAAAGTGAGACAAAAAGCATGGCGTGATAGTCATATCAACAACACGAAGTTTAAGGTTCGGTAGATGGTGTAGTTGTATGCTTCTAAGTATATGTGTTATCCTGGGAAGTTGAAAGTCCATTTTTTGGGACCCTACATCATCTCTTGATTTAGGAACTTGCTACTTAAAAGCATTAGATGGGATGAGATTACCCAGTCATTTTAATGGGATTAGGATGAATCCCTACTATAAATAATTCTTCTTGGTGTTTGTAATAAGGTAGTGTTGTTTATTAGCTTAGAATTTCCCTTTATGCTTTTTTTTCTTGTGTTTCCCTTTCTCATTGTTTGTTCCTACCTTTTTGTTTCATTTTTCACCTTGTGCACCGATAACCACATTATTATTTCCAAGGTTGTGTATGCGTAGAGGGCCACACATTTTTTTTAGTGTGCGGTGGAGTGATACAAATTATAGGCCTGTAATACAAGTTGAGTTTCCCAATAGAAGGAAACATGTAAGGTGGAGAAAGTGCATGAGGAAATGGTGGATATTGAATTATGGTGTCAAAAATTCAGTAACAAAGACCATGTATAAAGGACGAAGAGCACAAGAACAACATGAGGTAGGCGAGAGAAGAAATTAGGAAAAGGGATACAAGAAGTGCCTTCGGGGCTATAGACGCGCGCATAAGAGTCTTTGGTCAGATTGGATTTTAGCTTGACATAAGGTTTTAAAGGATTTTTCAAGTAGGATGTGGCACGCAGATAAGGGCACTTAAATTCAGCTTAGTGGAAAAAGCCACATTAAATGTTAAGGTACGTTGGCTGGTGGCATCGCATTTATTGCTAGAGGGAAGCAAAAACTATAAATACAAGGTCGGGCAAGTCATTTTCTATCTTGTGATTATCAAGTGAAAGAAGCTCTTTGCGAACAAGGGCATCAAGCGGTGAATTTATGCGAAGGAAGGAGAATTTGAGAAATTTAAGTGTGTGACTAGAGTGGATCTAAAAACAAGAAGGAAGGAGTACAGAAGCATGAGGAAAGGTTGTGTGAAAGGCGTCATCTTGTGGAAGGTTTTCCTAGTTAGGGTTTGGAAACTAGGGCACGGAGAAAGAAGGATTTATTCCAGGAGATGAAGTGTAGTCATTTTTACTCCCATCACAAAAGGAAGGAACTCCCATCTGCGTCGGCCTATCACCCAGCAGAAGTTGATCGCTCACCCAAGGCATGCATGGGTACCGAGTCTCTCTTGTATGTGAGTTTAGTGGGAAGCATCATCTATGTAAGATTTTTTAGGAGGGAAGTTAAGACATACAAGAACCATAGGGCTCAGAACGACCTCTAGATCCTTGCAGTCACTTCAGATCGAGTGCTTTAATAGAATCCAGAACATATATTATGACAGAAAGAATTATACAAGCATTCATACATGGCATGAAAGGAAAGAGAACTCATAAGAGAGAAATATGCATTAGAACCATTGATATTCACATATATATTATATCAGGTAACCTCATTACATTCATTGAACCATTACAAGGTGTCACAGGGAAGCAGACCGTAGTCATGCAATTCACTGGACTTATGTAACTAAGCTACAAAAAGAAAATTTACAACTCCATGCCTAGTACATTATCTCCTGAATCAATTATCCACTAACAGAGTCTTCGCAGCAATTCTGCAGAGCTCCTCCCATACTATATCTCAAACTCGCCATGTATATCAAACTCCTTATCTCCCTAACTCCTAGTGTCTCCCTTTTTACTTCACAGGCACTTGTATTTATAATTCTCCTACACTGCCAACTCGCCTTCCAACGCCCTCAGATCTGGTGCCAAGTGTCGAATGTGGTCCTTCATGCGAGCATGCTTCTCCAGGCCTGAGCTTTCCACTTTATCTCATGATGTTCTTCTAGAAGATTCCAAGGCATGCCCCTATCGAGGCCAACCTATCGCCAGGCTGGCATCTTATCCACGTGCGATCGATCATGCTTTTCACATGTTCTTCCCTGGGCGCTCAAATTGACTAAGTCACAAACCTCCTTTCGCGCATCGCGCGTGCTATGTGCTTCCTTAAACCTTTCTCTTATGTGCTTTTTCCTTATGCGTCTTTTCATAAATGGTACCTTGCATGCCTACGCACCTTCATACTTGGTTAATATTACAGGGGTCCAACATCACCCCACACTACGCCTGTTCTCCATCCTCGGAAACACTCTACTTAACCAAGATGCATGTTGTCTAGGGAATCAATGAATAGTCTTACACTTTACAAAGAATAAGGAATGAAAGAATTGGGGAAAGAATGAAGAATGGGGGGGAGCATCAATTTAGCAAGCTAGGGAAATATTTTCACAAATCAGCCTCTAGCTTATTCCACTCTTCAACCTCGCCCTATGCCTTCTGGCAAAGGTCGCCCACTAGGGTGCTCACTTCATCAAAACTCGGACCAATTCCATGGGTTCCCAAAGTGCCCATGATCTGTTCCATGTCTTTGCCCAGGTCCTCAATTTTATCCATCCTCCTAGTAATTTGGGGGTATAATTCCTTTAGTCAGGCCTTAATTGATCTCCTTAAAGCCTCAATTGCCTCTGATTTCTTCTCTACTTTGGCCAGAACCTTGTCTCTCTCCACCCTATTCCCATTGTTCTTTTCTTGGAACTCTTTTAGTCATTCTTCAAGTGTGGCAACCAAGGATCTTTCCACCTTATACATGTCTATGCATGTATCATACATGGCCTCCGTAGATTGGGGAGCAACCTTAACCTCCGAGAGTACTTGGCTATACTCGAAAATGAGTGCTACTACCTTTAATCTGTCCTCCTCCTTCAAGCATGCGGCCACTTCTTCTGCAGATTCCAGGGCCAAAGGACGTATCTCCATAGTGAGGACACGTGTTAGATCTTCTATAAACTTCAGAAGGGACGAGTACTTCTGTGTGGGTAGTGCTAAGTTTGGGTGCTTCAAAAGGATGGCACCCTTGATAGACTCCATTTTCTTGTACACCTCCTGCACCTTTATCTTCTCTTCCTTTAACTCATGCCTTAGTTGTGCACTAATCAGTTCTTCCTGCTTTAGGCTCTAGGTCTTCTTCACCAGCTCCTTTTCTTTCTTCCCTAGTTTTTCCTCCAAAACTCTTATCCTATCATTTCACGCAAAGAGTCTAGCCTCGATCTCAACCACGACATTGTTAAGTGCATTGTAGAATAGCTCATTCAAGAGCTCCTAAGCATTCATAAATGGATTGACCTCCTTAGATTCTAGAAATGTTATGAGTGCCCCCTGACAAACTTTGAAGTCTGGCTCATCAATGTGGGACTCAAATGCCCAAGATATCATCTTCTTTGATCTGGGGTACGTGCCATCCTTTTCAAAAGACCCCATGGCTAGAAGTCTTTCTGTGGGCAAAGTTCTTTGGAAACGCATGCGTAGCACCTTCTTTGTGTCATCAACATAGCCCATTACTTGCCTCTGCTTCATATAAAGAGTCCTCCTACCCAAGCGCGCGCCTTTGGGGAAACTTACTGTTAGAGTGGGACCTCCTCCCAGGATGTCATGCTTTTTTTAGTATTCTCCTCCTTCCCTTCCTTTAGCACTATGTCCGCTCTGCGCTCCAACTCTTGGTCGACTTTGAGCATTTTATGTACTTCTCTTTCCGCCACCTCAATGATCTGCTCCTTCATAAAAATTATGGCTCCCTACTTTTCCCCGCTAACCTCTTCATTCCCCTCCCTGTCTCCTATATCTTCCTCATCCTGTGTACCCTTATGCTACTTGAATAAGAACTCCTACTTCTCATCTCCACTCTCCTCTTCTAAGTCATAGACACTAAAAGCCTATGGCTCCTGGTATTTTTCAGGCTCATCTTTTTTGCCGTCATCTTCTTTACTCTCATCCCCTCTTCTGCCCATGTACTTTTCCAAGTTTTCGGTCACCTCCGAGTCAGCTTCCTCATCTACCCTCTACTTTTTCTTGAGAGGTGGCTCCTGAACTGGGGATTTGGCCTTATCTTCTCCCTCAGGTGATTCTTCCTTGGCGACAGGTTGCCTAGGTGCCTCTACTTCTAGCATCTTCTCCTTCACTGGGGACTTCTTTCTCTGTATGTAGGTACTTGGCTTGGCACTTGTTGTTGGCATGCTCACTATCTGAGCAGTCGGAACACTTGGAGCTTTTTCCTCTCTTCCCCTCTTTTTAGGCATGGGCTTCTTTCTCTACATGGGATCCTTAGGTATGGAAACTTCATTCTCTAGATATGCACCCTTCTCGAACTTTGGCCTTATACAGAGGTACATACGCGTCGCGGCTCCTCCAATGATGGGTAGAGTTATCGGCCTAGTCATCTTGATCTCGTGCAACACGTACCTTTCCACATAAGTGTGCTTGCCATCGGGGTATTTCAAATTCTTCCTCATCTCCCTATGTTCCTAGTTTAGACTACCTAGTTCCAGCCTTAACTTATTTTATTCCTTAAATCTATTCACTCTCACTTGGAAGTATTGGGCAGTGAACGTGAAGGGAAGATTGCACCAAGGGCTCCATGATTCCTCTATTAGCTTGAACCTGCCCAAGTATAAACGTTGATAGATAGCGAACTCGACTTCCCCTTCAGTGGCTGCTAGAAGTTTTTCAGAGATTCTCCACTCTTCCCAAAATGCATTCCTCAGGCGAATGTACCATTTCTCCAGCCGCGCCTTGTGGGGTGCTGTCATTGTATCGTAGGCATACTTTTCGAACCTCTTCACGGGTGAAGGATCCTTAGCAGGGTACTCCCATACAAAATTTTCCGGTGCGTCAGGCACCCAAATCTTTGTGAATATAATGGTGATTAAGACGTTACCGAAGAGGGTACTATCCCCTTCCTTCATACACTTAAAGATTTCTTTTGCAATGTATGCGGATAGGTTGCATATGGTGCCTTCTGTAATTTTCCTGAAGACATGTAACCAGGGTTTGTTGACCTGTGTCCACCTTTCCTGGACATTCAGCTTAGTCACCAAATGCATGGCCATTTTCATCTCGAGGTCCTTGATGTCTAAAATTTCATAATATCATGACCCCTTCTTGCAGGCATACTCGGTGATGGTCTCTTGAATAGCCTCCTTGTCACCAAGGTCATCTTCCAAGCTATCTCCCTCACATATGAGGCATGTAAATTGTGAAATAAGCTGGGGAGTCACGTGCATCTTGCGCCCTGCAAAGTGGAAGTAATCTTTTTGTACCCACAACATCAACCATTGGTACAGGCGCTCTGGCTTTCCAAAATAGGGCAACTCATAGAGTTGCAGTAGCCCTGCCTTCTCCATTTTTACCTTAACGTCATCATTGTATATTAGCAAACCCTCTGGTGTTCGTTTGTTGGTGGGGCGCACTAATTCCAACACCATTTCCTTTTCTATTGTGTTTTTGTGGTGATTATAGTCACTAACATGTACACTTCTTAGGTGGGATTCCCATTCCTTCCCCATCATCACCCCATCTGGGTATTGCATCTTTGCATACCATTCTTCATTTGTGTTTACTTCAGGTTCTTGTTGTTTGGCCTTGGCCTTGCCCTTCCCTTTCTTGGGTGCCATTTTTGAGGTCCTCTTATCACTCCTACTCTCTCCTTGTTACTTTGTCTTACTTCTTCCAATCCTCTGATCTCAAATCCATGATACAACTCTTCTGAACCCATGCCCTAGTTTTTCAAACCCTAACTAGGATAAAATCTTAACAAGACAGTGCCTCTTTAACTCTTTCCACACTTGTGTAACCCCTTCTGGTTCACAAACTCAAACTGGCTACTCACGCTTTAATCTCATTGATCTTCCTTCACTCGATCGGTTCTAAAAACCCTAGTTTATAGAACTCGCTTATATCTCAAACTCCTCTATTTCATAAAGTAAAAATGAGAGTGCCCGACCCTTTACTTATAGTTTTTCTCTTTTTCTGAACGTTAAATGTTACCTCACCTACCATCATATTTTTTTCATTTAATGCAGATTATTCAAACAAAGTCCGTCTTCAGCACTTTCACTCACGCACCCTTCCTACACGAAAACTCCTCCAACCTTCTAGCGCGTAACCAATCCAACATGACAGGAGACTCTTGCGTGCATGTAACCCACACCGAAGGCACTTCTTCTGTCTTGATTCTTGCTCTCACCTACCTTGTGTTGCTTTAAATGCACTTTTTCCTCCTTAGTATGTGGGATCTATAAGTAGCTTTACCCTGGCACCAACCATTTTTTATCTTTTCTCTTTATATACCTCTTTCAACCCGACTACTCAACAAGGCTTTTCAACACAACTTCCTTGGTACTTTAATCACACACTTCTTCACTTTTCTCCACCCCACACTTAAAGTGATGTGTGGTCCTCTGCACACTCACAAATTCTCAAAAATATCAATAAGGTTACTAGCGCCCAAGGTGCAAAAAAAAACAACAACGCGAAAGGGAAACACAAGAAAGGGAACATGCATAAAGAAAACCTCTAAAATAATTGGAAAAACTACCTTGTTTACAAATACCAAGAAAAATTTTTTATAGAAGGGCTTCAACCTAATCCCATTGAAGTGTCCAGGCAACTTCGTCCCATCCAGTGCTTGTAACCAGCACGCACCTGAATCAAGGATGTACAAGATTGTGTAAGGACCCAACCAATGGACTTTCAACTTCCCAAGATGGCACAAAAACTTGGAATCATATAGTAACACCATCTTCCCAACCTCAAACTTCTTGTTCCTAATGTGGCGATCATGTCAAGCCTTTGCTTTTCCTTTTCCGCTGCTTGGCTCTATCGGGTGAATGATCGTCTCTCATCCAGTTTCATTAACTCATAAATTCTTTCTTCCAGCACTTGTTCATCGGCTAACCCTCCTACGTGCTATTCACAGAGAAGGAAACATAAATTCAACTAGAAAAATAGCTTCTATGCCAAACACCAATTGAAAAGGTGTGGCTTTGTTCAGCCTTTTATATGTTGTCCTGTAAGCCCATAATACTACCGATACTTTGTCATCCCAATCTTGTCTTCCGACATCACAAATTTTTGTCAAGGTATGACTTAGTATCTTGTTGAATGCTTCCGCGGTTCCATTTTCTTGTGGGTGATAGGGCGTAGTCTTGTGATGAGCCACCATGAACTCTGATAACAGGATCCTCATGGTCTCATTTAGGAAATGTGTACCCCTATCACTGGTCAAACTCAATGGGCATCCGTACCTTCTGATAATGTTCTCCCATAAGAACCTTACCATTGTTGTTGTTGTGCAGTCTTTAGTTGGGGCTGTCTCTACCCACAATGTGAGATAATCCATGCAAGTAATGACATAATGTGACCCAGTCCTACGCGCTGCTGGTGCAATAGGTCCTACAAAGTCTATCACCCACTTTTCAAAAGGCTCCATGCTAGGAATAGGGTGCAAAGGCATTTCATCTCTCCTTCCTAGTTTTCCAATGCACTGAAAATGGTCACACACTTTACAATAGTCTCTATAATATTTGTACAAGGTTTCCCACCATGAACTTGTAATTAATATCTTACACGCGGTGGCATCACTTGCATAATTCCCACCCGCACTTCCTCCATGTGCTTCCTCCATGATGGCCAGGCACTCATGCTCTAAGACACATCTTTGCAAAACTTCATCACGTCCCAACTTGTATAAGTCTCCACTGATTAATAGGTAGGGCACAATGTGTATGGCCAACTTCTTCTTTTCCAATGTCTTCATTCCTTCTGGCGCCACACCTTCCTTTAAAAATATAGCAATCTCTTCCAAATCAGAGGGTGTGCACTGTAACCTAAACAGATGCACATCAGGCATTGCTTCCTCAATACTCTGCACATCCTCCCCTAAATCAATTCTTGACAGATGATTAGGCCCACAGTCACTTTTTCCGGGCTTCACTACAATGGTGAATTCAAACTCTTGAAATAACAATACCCATAAACATATGTGCCCTTGTAGAACAGGCTTGTTCACTAAATATTTTAATGCCATGTGATTGGTGTAAAACACAAAGGATGTTGCCAGTAGATACTATCTAACCTTGAAAAGTGTGTAGATCATTGACAATGCCTCGAACTCAGTTGTGGTATAGTTTTTCTCTTCTAGTGTTAGG
This sequence comes from Taxus chinensis, assembly GCA_019776745.2. Taxonomy (NCBI): domain Eukaryota; kingdom Viridiplantae; phylum Streptophyta; class Pinopsida; order Cupressales; family Taxaceae; genus Taxus; species Taxus chinensis. Next base: position 417,698,994 of record CM034154.1, read on the forward strand.
TTCATGCTTGCAAAACACATAGGGTGATCAAAAATCCCTTCGCTTGGCCATGAAAGCACTACTCCAATAGCGGTCCCTGAGGCATCTACTTGGACATGGAAGGGCTTGTCCCAAGAGGGAAAACATAAAATAGGCACAGTGATAAGCCTATCTTTCAGTGTATCAAACGCCCTCTATTGCACCTCTCCCTAATGGAAGGCACTTTTATGTCTAAGAAACTCCTCTAAAGGTGTGGTGATCTTGGCATATCCCTTGATGAATTTTCTGTAAAAGACCATATGCCCAAGGAATCCACGCACTTTGGTCTGGCTAGTAGGCTCCCTTAACCCCATAATAACTGCAACCTTAGCGGGATCTACTAGCAAGCCCTCCTTACATATGATATGCCCCGATAAAGTCTCAAAGGGTGTAGCAAACACACATTTCTTAATGTTGAGGGATATCCTCAACTACCTACACCTCTCAAACATTAACTTCAAATGGTCACAATGGTCTTTAACCAGACCATATATTGTCCAATCATCCAAATAAACTTGAAGAAACTTATGGATGAAGTCCTAGAATTCTTGCACCACTATGCGCAGAAAGACAGATGGCGCATTCTTCAACCGAAAGGGCATAACCGTATATGAAAAACTTCCCCACTCGGTGGAAAAATTTGTCTTCTCTTGGTCTTCCTTTACAATCTGGACTTGGTGATACCCTAAAAATCCACCCGTAAAGGAATAGATTTCGCGCCCAGCAACTCCTTCCAAAATTTCTTAAGTGAAGGGGGTAAAAAATGGATCAATGACACAAACTACGTTCAATTCCCTATAATCCACACAAATTCAAATCTGCCCATCCTTATTGATGTTGATTACCATTAGGCTTATCCACTCTGATTCTTCCACTACCTCAATGATCCCAGAAGCTATCATTTTATCTATCTCCTCCTTGACCTTCACATGCAAGTTGGGATTCATCTGGTAGGGCCTTTTTCTAACCAAGCACACACTGTCCTTCAGTTTTATCTTTATCTCTCCCAAGGATTGGTAAATGCCTTTAAGCTCATGGTACCCACGCAGAAATAATTCCTCAAATTCACGCAGCAGATCAATGATCTTCGATACTTCCTTCTCTGTCCAGTAATCCCCAATAATAGCTTCCTTAGGATCTTCTTCTAAACTAATGTTAATTTTCTACGTTTCTAAAGGCTCATGGTAGCCACGAGCGTGAGTATCTATACTATCCACTACCTCATGCATCCCTACAGAATGGCTAACATCTAAGTTTTTTGATTCCTCTCCATCAATCACATATACCAACTTTCCCTTCTTTTTTTCCAAATACGCGCTCTCAAGTTGTAACTCTTCTACTTCCTCTTCTTCTTTAAAACGTGCCTCCAATTCTTGTTCACCTAGTAATTCCAACATCCTATCTTCCATCCTGGCACTATCCCCAGGTATAATTTTAGTGGCGAATATTCGTAATATGGCGAAAATTTCATTATAGGAAAATTTGAAAAGGCGAATTATTCAGAGTGGGTCGGTGTCCTGTTCGCCTAAAATATAAAGTATATTTTTTTTGGGGGGTCAGCTTCGCCTTCATTTGAAAACATCTCCTATAAAAACCTATGTGATTCGCCGGGTAGTATACCTCAAGTAGCTTACCAAATTACCAATACTGTGAAATTTGAACTCGCATACCCTTTGCACCAGAGATTCATATTACTGTTATCCTGTGATTGTTGACGCACGACAAATGCAGTATTGACGCGCGACAAGAGATATACTGACGCGCGACAAGAGCTGTCCTGACGCGCGACAAGAGCTGTATTGATGCGTGACAAGAGATCTACTGACGCGCGACTTGGGCTAAGAAGTGACGCGCGACAGAGGAAGGCTTGACGTGCGACAGAGGAAAGCTTGACGCGCGACAGAGGAAGTGTTGACGCGCGACCTGGGCAGTGTTGACGCGCGACATCTGACAGTTCACGCGCGACAAGACCTCAGAGACTGTACAGAGTCACTTCTTGGTTCTTTTGCTGACGTAGGACTCTTTTCAGAATAATGGAAGGTGCCAGCTCAAAGAATACGAATAACCTAAAAGTAAGTAAGAAATCTCAGAAATCACTCTTCAAGTATTTTGGAAACTCTGCGGATACAGATAATGTAAATACCAATCATATAGATGCCACCAAAAAGAGTTAGAATACTGACTGTGTGGAAGGCATTATTGAGGTGGACATGCATTCTGCACAGTATCACAGTCAAACAAATGAAACCTACGATAATATGCCAGATCTTGAAGATATTGTTCCTGTTGGGGTGCAACCAGAAGTGCAGCTAGATATCACAGATACAAACACTCAGCAAAATGGAAGACAGAAATCAATATCAAACTCTGGTCCAAGAAAGAGGAAACCAGGTGATTGCGATATTGCTCAAAATTCTACTCAAAAAAGTAAAGCATTGAAAACAAACAAGAATATGTGGACCATTGGCAGGACATACAAGTTTGATTGGGCAGCTAAATTTCCATTTATTGAACCTGTACAATCATCTAATTCTGAAGAAATCCCATGTGAATGTACATGTACAATATGTACGTGGAAATTGGGAAAGCAACAAAAAATGCAACTGAAGCTGGACACAATAGAAAAACATTGTGGAAAACAATATTTAACTGTAACAGGGGCGGATGGCCAGAAAATCAAAACACATAGGTGGAAAACTGAAAAGGAGTGCATGCATGTCAGATACGCAGCGGAATATGAGGCAGAGTAGAAAAAACACAGACATCTGTTGGAAAAGGGAGGAACAATCACATCGCATATTGGTAAGATGAAAGAAACAAATCTACATGCAAAATTCATACAATTCTCTACTCTTTTTCAAATACTTAAAAAAGGAAGGGCGATGTCAGATTTCCTTGATTTCAAAGTTTTGTATCAATTTAACGGAATGCTGAATGTACCTCAGTCTCATTGGTCTGAGAGTAGTGGATGGGAAATGGCAAAATGCCTCTCGATGATAGAGAAGGAAGATTTGAAAGAGAATGTAAAAAAAGCAAACTTTATGTCTGTTTCAATTGATGAAGTGACAGCAGTCGACAACACCGCATGGGTATGTATCCACATCTATACATTAGAAAATCATATAAGGACACCTCATCTGTTGGGTGTTATGAAAATGGTTGAAAACTGCAATGCTAAAAACCTTTACAAAATAGTTGTTTCTCATTTGAAAGATGTTGCTGGTATGACTGATTATGAAATTGCTACGAAGTTGGTATGCGTTGGAGCAGATGGTGCATCTGTCATGCAGGGTCACCGAACAGGGCTCTGTGTTAGATTACAAACAACAGTGGCCCCATATATGCTACCAATTCACTGCATGGCTCACAGAATGAATTTAGCGTATAAAATGGTAAGCAACAAGGAAAATGTTGCTAAATTAGAAGACCTAATAAGAGAACTCCATGCCTATATGTCAAGCAGCCCAAAGCGTTTTCTGGAGTTCCAAAAATTTGCAATTGGAATTACAGATGGCAAAAAACTTCTGAAGGATGTGGAGACTAGATGGATCTCTTTGTATGAACCAGCATGCAGAGTTCGTGAGGAGTATCCTTCATTGGTTGGTTTCATGCACAAATACCGTCATGAAGTTGATAGGGAAAGGGACCTGTTGTTCCACTTAACTGATTTGGAGACTTTGCTTACATTGGTTGGTATTCTTCCAATGTTAAAGGAGATCAATACACTGATGAAGCATGCACAGGGTAGATTGATCTATATTGTGGATTTTATACGGATGAGGAAAATGGTATGTCAAAGTCTTGATATATTGTATTGTTCCCAGGATAGTTTTGATGCACCTGTTTTTGAAAATTGGAGAGATTTATTAGATCTTAAAAATCCTAACACCTATTTGAGATTTAATATCCACGATCACCTATGCATCTCTGTTAATGGGAAGGAAATACCTATGCACATTTTGCAAAGACGTCAAGATATTACAGGATCGAAACGAGAAGATGTTCCTGTGACACGTAATTTGTTTGAGTCTGTGATAGTTGAAACCAGAATAAAGCTTAAAAAATTTTCAGAAACCTTGTCATCAGAAATTAGGGAACGTTTCTGTAAAGATAAAATTCTGGAAGCCATGGGTGTGGTGAATCCAAGTTTTTGGAATACAGAAGGTGGCCGTGCAGACTTTGTCAGTAAGCATTTCCATAAATCAATGGGTACAATAATGGAACAATTTACTAAGATGTCAGAGCTCAAGGGTACGGAAATCAAAGGTATATTGAATGCCGATTTATTAAAGTTTCAGTCAACCAATTTTGCAACAACAATGAGGAACCAATATAACAATTTAGATCAACCTTCTGAAAGTGGTGCTATTACAAGGCTGTGGAGAGGAATCTATCAAAGTTCTATCTTACAAGAAGATATCAGTGAGTATTTCAGATTATATGAATTATGCCAGACAATGATTTTGGGGTCTGTGGAGGATGAAAGAGTTTTCAGTGCATTGTCATTTATAAAATCAAAACTGAGAAACAGGTTGGATAAAAATCTGGAAAGTTGCATGAGGTGTTACGTTTCACAATACTCCCTCGAAACCTTTCCGTTTGACAGAGCAATTGCGCACTGGAATTACCTTTGCGAAAGAAGAGGTGTAAATAATACAGCTACAAGTACAAATATTCCCAACCTTGAGAGTGTAATTGGCTCTTCGTCACATTCTACAGAAGACAACATCGACTTTGATGAAGCTATTGATAATGGATTGTTTCAACTTTAAGTAGGTATCTTCTTTATCTATCTTTTATCTTTATCATTAAAGATGTTACAGGTCTATATACTAAAAATGTCAGGCAATTCACCCATCTATCTACTAATCCATTTCTCGTGTTGGATTTTTTTAAAACAAAGATCTATATCATTACCAGTGGCAGTCATGATTTCAACTTTAAGCAGGTATCTTTTTCCCCTTAATCTTATTGTTTGTTACTATTCATTTTTTCAGCTCTGGTTATAATTAAAGATGTTACAGGTGTATGTATTTACATTTAGTTAAATACAAAATTTTTATTTTTTGAAAACGTGGGTTGACATCCGTCCGAGGAAGCTTTTACTTCTCGGGACTGACAACGTCAAGCCACTCACCCATCTATCTACTAATCAATTTTTTGTGTTGAATTTTTTAAGACAAAGATCTAGCACATTACCGGTGATGATTTCAATTTTAAATAGGTATCTTCTTCAACATAATATTTATATTTACTTGACCTTTAGAGATATTGTTGGTTTATATATTTAAAGATGTCGCTGGCACTTCTCAGGACTGACAATGTCAAGCAACTCACCCCTCCATCTACAATGTCATGTGAAACAAAGATCTAGCACGTTACCCTTGATGATTTCACAGCAATCTAATATGCAAGAGGTAAGCTAAACCCTAGCATATTTGCAATTATGTTTAATTTCTTACCAGTGATGATTCTTTCTTGATTTCTTAGAATTATATTAATTTATTTTTAATATATTTTATCTTCCTGTAGACCAAGGATTTTTTTTCTATTTACTATCTCTTTATTCTCCATTTGTTGGTGAGTGGTAGCTTCCCAATAAATAGATATTCCTGCCACCTGATAGGATAAAGATAACTAAAATAACAAAAAATTAAATTGGAAAGTAATGTCGAAACATGTCACAATACTACCAAATTCAATATTCACATTTCCCTGATTCAAACCACAAGAGCCTTCGCTGAGTCACCCTCCATTAATATTAAAGTACATTGATCAGAATTCTTCCCTCCTGCTTGATTTGCATCGAGTTTGGGAACATCAATTAATTTCCCCTTCTTGGTTCCATCAGTTTTCTTAAGATCTTTTTTTTGTTTAAACTTTTCCACTGCACTCCTCAGGTCAAACAAAGTTACAAAGCTCATCTTAGATAACCTGACCATACACCATGAATCTTCTTGTACTGGAAGAGACTGTTTCCAATTACCTTACACATATCACATCATCTTTCACACTTTCATTAACTCACAACCTTTATAGGTAATAACCTTGACATGGTCTTATACCACTTTTAGAGAATTATAAATCTCCTTGATGAAATTCTTTCACTTTGTACATCATGAAGCACTGATAATTTTCATCACCAACTAGGACTAAGTCAGCTTGAAGCACTGACAGAGTAACTTGCACTTGACACTCCAATATTCAATTCATGAATTCCTTAACAAGGATGAGCTTTACCAACTAGATAATAGGACAGATTGCTAGACCTTAGCATCATCGACTTGGATATCTTTATTTTAGACTGATAAAGGTCATTCATAAAATCCAAACACACTTTGAAGTCCTCAACACGTTGAAAAATCATAGTACAACACAGATTCTTAACCTGTCAACCTTAAGTCTACTTTCATAGACAGTATAACCCCACAGATACAATTAAAGTCCCACGACATAATTTTCAAGATAATTAAAGTTCCACAAGATATTCAGGCAATAAATTTTACATTATACACATTAAATCGATCATCGTCTTTCATCATCATCTATCATTGATTATCAATTGTCATCATTCATCATCTACGTCCACATACTATTCATGACAATGCAAGTAAACAAGAAACATACATATAATTCATGATAATCACCATCTAATCACCATATAATTAAATTCAAATAGCATAGTACAAACTCAATAATTGAAGTTTTCAAATTCAATATTAAAAGTTTAGTCAATAATAAAAGTTTCTAATTTTCACAACCATCTAATGCAATCAAAATTAAAGATTGTATATAATTAAATTCAAATACCATACTCAATATTAGAAGTTTTCAAACTCAATATTTATAGTTTCCCCAATAATAAAAGTTTCTAGTTTTCAACACTCTTTTTCTTTATCCAATTGTACTCCTCTGCTCCCTTCCCCAACGGCTTCTTCCACTATGGTTGTAACCCTTTCCCCAACAGCAGAAATAACGCCTGAACTCATAAGATCTTCTGCAGCACTGTCCAGATTTTTTATAATTCTTTCTTCTTGATTTGTTGCATCTCCATGCGACAGCAAATTTGGATCAGCAACTGCTTTGGCTTTGAACAAGATGTCAGGGTCGAGACCATGCTCTTTAATGATCCGCTTTAGTGTATTGTTTTTTTTGTTAACCAAAACAATATTTTGCTTCAAATTTTTTGCTGCGGATAAGCTGTTCTTTGCTGTTTCCAAGTGAACTTGCAAAACCTTCGCCTGACTCTTCAAATTTTCATATTTCAACTGCACAAAAAGAGTAACGTCAATTCAAAGTATTAATGTAAATTCAAAATTTCAAATTAACAAAAATGATTGTTAGAATGTAATAGTACTTACAACCGCTCTATCTCTTTCGGCATTTGCGATTGATACCATATCCTTGTCCTTTGACCATTTGTTAAAATATGCCTGGGCCTCGGCACTAATATTTTCCAATTTGTTTAGTGTCTTATCTAGAATGCCATCTTTATAGTCGTTATTAAACGTGACAGTCCCACATTTTACTTGGGTAAGTAAGGAATCCATCTTTACAGGTTGATTCTGGACTGCAGCGTATAAACTATCCCTTTGCCAATAATTTTCATAACGACTAATAATCTCATTGATAAGAATTTTAGCCCTTTTCTCCCATTCTATAAGCTGTTGGATTTGAGGAATTATAAACTCACTGACATGGGATCGACAATCATTACCAATTAAGTTCTCCAAAGGAAAAGGTGGAAACTCTTCACTATCTGAATCTGAGGCAGAAGATCTTGCTGGAGAAGTGTGGGGGCTTTCACCATGACCAAGATCAACTGCTCCTTGTTTCTGTCTTTGGGTGGGCTGATCCTGTTGTTGAAAAAATAAATCAAGATTTAGATAAATAAATTTGAAGACTGAAGATTTAGATTTAGATAAATCAGAATGTAATTAAAAATTGTAAAGAATATTAAAATTGAAATTTGAAGACTGAAGTATACCTGCTGGCCTTGAATCATCTCGCGGGTATCAAAAAAACCAGTTGGGTCATTGCTATCAATGCCCAAATAATCTTCATCTAAATTTATATTGTTCAAAACAGATATGCCCGTTGCACTGGGCAAGCCACCAAGTGAGAGAGTTGGAATTCGAAACGAGGAGTCAAGGTTTAGTGTCCCGCTAGGGGCCGGAGCAAAAGGCATGCGTTTACCAATGGTCTTTTTCACTGTTCCTCTGGTTGGCATTTTAAAAATTAATGGTTGAGTGGGTGTTGGTGCCATGGCTTGATCATGACTGACATGTGCTGAAAAGTACAAGAAAAAATTAAAAATATTAAAACAATTCATAAAGTCAAAACTACGAAATTAAACATTCTATAGAAAAGTTATACCTTGTTGTCGAGGGGTTGTTTTTTTCGGTGCTACGGGTGGCCTTGTAGGAGTTGTACTCAGTGGGTGTTCTGAAGATATCAATGCATGCGACTGTATTGAGTGAGTTGGGGAAGAAGGTTCCATAGTCCCTGCTATTCATCAATATTAAATGTTGTCAATTCATTTTGATAATATTTAAATTGAAAAATAAATCTACAACTTTGGAATTTGTAATTAATATATGAGAATGTATTACTTCTCTGGCATTTAACGAGTTCAAATTGTTGAGGGTCTGGAGAGGAGTGAGCTTCCATTTCAGAATGGGAGTCCCCCGAAGCCTCCGCGTGTAGTTGGCCTCTTCCTCTCGACATCTTTTTTTTTTGGGAATGGCTTCAAGATATCTTCTCTGTAAAACATTAAAATTTAATATTTAATAACTTCGCACTGTAATGAAGAAAATTGTAATACAATTACAAACTAAATAGTTTATACCTGTTGTTCTGTAAATGGAATTGAGAATTTCTTCAAAGCCTCATCAGAGCAAGTAGGAATTTCTTTAGCTTTTAAATTTAAAAGTGCCTCATAGTAGAAGCCGAGGAGATAGTTTGTTGAATAAATGAAAGGTTTTTCTGACATTTTCGAATTCGATATGTCAGCTCTTATTTTTTTGGATAGAAATGTGCACCAATCAAATTTTTGTTTTGAGATAGTGGCACAAATGTATGCAATGGCCCAATTTGGTATATCTGTTTGGCGACCCTGCCTAACAATTCAGGCTTGAAAAAATGCAATAAGTGCAGCAAGAAAGTGGTGTGCAATTGATTGTGTATCTACACCACGCCTGGATTTATTGACATGGGCTGCAAATGCGAAACAGTGAAAATTACTATCAATTTATAACAGCAAATTGTATCAGAATAAAAAACAAAATAAAAATTTTGAATTAAAATGAATTATACTTACAATCAACATGGAAACCGTACTTTGATTCGAGAAATTTCTTGTTTTCTTCCACAAGTGTTGCCTTGGTTGTAACAGTTGGTAAATTTCTGATAGGAAGGCCAGTAAACCGATGTATGTCATTCGGTTCAATAGTGAATTGGAACATTTGGCCATCGTTCAGAGTCACATAAAATATACCGTCCTCTGAATTGTAGCATGACAGAAGGTAATTCAAAATATCCGGATCTGTTTCGAAATGGGGCATATTAACGAGCCCTGTAAATCCACACTCTTCAATTATACCTTGATATTCTGGAGACATCCTTAAAGCTGTATGGATGTGAGGGCATAAGGGATTCCTGTAGGTTATCTTGGAAATCGATTGACTTGGATTCTCTTCATTTTCTTGCTGAACTTGCAATTGGGAGGCATGTGAAGTCGACATTGTAGCTGTAATTGCGTCTTTGTCAAAGATTTAGACCTGCAAAAATTCAAGAACGGGAAAACGTAAACGAGAAAATGAGTGGAATAAGGGTATTTATAACCTAAATATGGGCGTCACTGTCCCCTATTGACGTGCGTCATTTGCTTCAAATGACGCGCGTCAATAGGAAGCAGTGTCGTGCGTCAATAGAAGGTTGTGTCGCGTGTCATTTGTTTATAGTGTCGCGCGTCATTTGATTACAATGTCACACGTCAATAGAAGGCTGTGTCGCGCGTCATTTGTCTATAGTGTCGCGCGTCATTTGTCTATAGTGTTGCGCGTCATTTGATTACAGTGTCGCGCGTCATTTGTTTACAATGTCGCGCGTCAATAGAGGACAATGTCGCGCATCAATAGAGGACAATGTCACACGTCAATAGATGACAATGTCGCGCGTCAATTTAGGATAATGTCACGCGTCAATGGAGGCCAATGTCGCGCGTCAATAGAGGGCAATGTCACGCGTCAATTGAGGACAATGTAGCGCGTCAATTGAGGACAATGTCACGCGTCAATAGACTGTAATGTCATGCGTCAATTAGTGACTGTGTCGCGCGTCAATAGAGAACAGTGTCACGCGTCAATAGAATCAACTGACGCGCGTCATTACGATCTGGTGTCGTTCCAGTGTCGCACGTCATTAGGAGCTATTGTCGTGCCAGTGACGTGCGTCATTAAGGATTCCTGTTGTCGCACATCACTGATTTAGCCTTGAAAAACCAGGCGAAAATTTTGTTTTTGAATACTGTCAAATTCGCCTTTCGCTGAAAGTGGTTACGGGGATATTCACCAGGTATTTTCCACCTTCAATTTTATAGGGGTGTCTTAAAATGAACCCTGACTATCCCCCATGGTAGGGTACTTGATACCCTACAAGGCCTTATCAACCGATGGCTTAGTACTCCAATATTCAAAGGTTTGAATAAGGTCATCCGCAAGCTCTTGCGAATTCCTTGTCTAGTAGCGTGTCTCCGAATGAATGTACCATACACGTGTGCAACCTTGTAGTGTAGAATACAACTTTACACCCAGAGGGATGGTGGTAAAGCTTCTACACCTTCTCTCTATATCCGTTCACACTCCTAGATATGGAAAGGGGTGGGATCCTTCCCATGGTACTCCTTGATGATGGTGGGTACATTACTCCTAGAAAATCTGACAGAGAGAGAAATTATTACCTTGCGCCACTCTAAAAGGCTCTCCTGATGTGTAGCCCACCACCGAGTTGTTGTGTTAAGCAGGACATAACTTAACATCACCCTTCATTCCTTTCTATCCTTTCATTGAGCTTCCACCTCCTGCAGAAATATCTCAGGGAAGGCTCCTCCTGAATACTAGGGAAATTCATTTCCTCCAAGGCACCTAACCGTACGTGCCTTAGTCACCTTGGTCACCGACCCTTTCAACTACCATCCCATTAATTTGTAAGTTCCATGCACCCTATTGTCACATTCCATACTGGTAGTATCACTCACTGACTGAGCATCTTCAAACTAGATAACCCCGTTAGTAGGGTTTTTCATCACAGGGTCTTTGATTGATCGCACATAAATCCTATCCAGAACTTCCTCTCCCAATGGCTCAATATATGGTGTCGACTTCCTATCAGCCAAGGGTATAATGACCCATTCCTCCTTGTTCTTGAAGCTGATGTACCCTTTGTTAAACTGAAGGTCCGCATTGTTCTTGTAACACCAAGGATGCCCAAGTAGTGTTGGGAAATTGTCCACCTCAGTTAGCACCAAGACTTCGAAGTCCCCATTAAAATTGGCTCCCTAGATAGTAATAGTTGCATCCTTCAAGACACCGATGGGCATTGCCTTAGTATTATTTTCCATATACAGCACATTCGAAGATGGTTGTAATGTAGGTCTTCTCATTTGATGCCATGCATCCAAAGTTAGAACATTAACCTCCATGCCTGTGTCAATGAGGATATTGCTGAGGAGCCATCCATCTACAACTGTATTCAACATAATCTCCTTATCATAGTCGAGGCTGTGAGGGGGAAGGATCATGAGCAAGACCTATCTCTCGCAGTCTTCTCCAGTGCGTGGTACATTCTCTCTCAACCAGGATCCTAGTAAGGAAATGATATTATCCTACCTTAATATTTTACACCTCCTTGACCTCATCCAGGTCATCCTTTTGTGTATCGACTCTCCTTTCTTGTTCCTCCCTCCTAGATTTCTCCTTTAGACATTGGATCTTTCCTTATAAGCTTCGAATAACATTCATGGTGTCCTGATATATCTCCTTTTAATGCGCGGGGTCTGGATACTTTCTATAAATGACCTCCTCCCTTAAAACCAAGGTTTTCTGTGTTAGTACCTCTCTTGCGTGCTCAGATTATGCCCTTGTTGTTACCAAGACAGGTTCCAAACCTAAATCCTGTGTTACCTGAGGCATCCACGGTATGTATGCCTTCTTGATGCTGACCATTACAGTGCCCTTGTCCTTCTATTGTTGTTGATTCATATGCTCAAATAATTTTGTGCACTCCTCATACTTATGCTTCTTTCTGCATAATGAGCACTGCAATAGGTCCAGGAACTCACGTTTGTAATGTTCTGTACATCCACAGTTGAAACATGTTCCACGTGAGAACTCACTCCTTTCTCCTCTATGGTTACCTCAACCATGAAATCCTCCTTAAAAACCTATTCCACATGAGCCTCCATCTATGCACTCCTCATAACAGTGATTGTCACCTTTAGAACCACCGAAAATTCTAGTTTGGTGCACCCCATGATGAATGGCCTCATAGATCTGATCAATGAGCCTACAGTCCTTAGTATCATGGGTTGTAGAGGTGCAAATTTTGCAATAACAAGACACATTCTTCTTGATCACATGCTATAGCAAGGGACATCTACTTGCATCATGGTCCCCATGAAAAATTTCATAATCTACTATCATAGTGTGTACTATCCTCCGGGGGCAATTATCCTTAACATGTCCCTCTATTTCACAATCTATGCACCACAAACCACTGTGAGTCTCATGGGTTTATTTTGTACATAATTTTTCCAACTACTTTTCCATAGTAGCAATTTGAGCCTCCAAGAATGGGTTAATGCCAGTATCAATACTACCAACAGCTTCGGCGCGCAGGGCAGCTTCCAATGCTTCACACGGGTCTGTAAAAGTTTTATGAGACAAGGCCCTTCTAAAAGGGGTGATTAATCCTCCAACAAACCACTGTGTATGCTAAGAAGGATCAATATCGTATGATAATTTAGACAAGAGAGTTTTAAAACGTGCATCATACTCCTGCACACTCTGACATTCCTTGTTGGAACTCCTTCAGAGTGCTAATGCTATTTTGCTCAAACTTAGGAATGTGGAATTCTGCCAAGGATGTGTACTTTAAAGTAGTGTAGTCCACCACCATCTGATGAGGGTCATACTTCCTATACCAATTATGTGCACGCCCTTGCAACATGGTTACAAACTGACTAGCCTTTCATTATAGGGTTGTGATACACTTCACATGCCATAGTAGTTCACACTTCCATAGCATCCTCAATGCCCCTATAATCTGGTAAATGTAGAGACATTTCAAAGAATACTTGAGGTGATGGTTGGAGTCCCTGTCCTCCTGACCCAGAGCCTTAGTTCCCTCTAGTGTTTCCTCCACCGCCTAATCCACCAGGTCCACTGGGTCCTGTGCCTCTAATGCCACCAAATCCACTAGAACCATTGGGTCCAATATGGCCTGTAGGAGTTGTGCCAAGTGCCCCCACAGTCTCACTGAACTATGTGCTGATGGCCTATGATGGCGCTCCGCTACCACTACTGTGTCTCGCGCACTCCCTAATGCGAGACCAAAATCTTGTACACTTTCTCCTTGTCCAAAGACTCCTCCAAATACTGGAATATGTGCAGCCATAGAAGAAGCAATTGTAAAATTATACCTTTTATCACAGATTTGTCTCTTCCACTAATATTAACTGGGTTAATAACACTTCCTGGTTAGGGAAAACCAAGTGCCAGGGATTGGTCACTGGGTGGGTTTAGATATGCACCAACGACTCTCCTTTCTCCATGTGATGAAATCTCACCAGAAGCCGAAGGGGTCTCCCTTACGTGCTTTCCAAGATGGGGTAGCACAGACTACTTAAGTTCCACATCTTTCGTGTGAACCTCAACTCCTTCCCGCAACGTTCGTCTCCATAGATCCATCACACTAGTAACCTCGCGTCATCTAGCAATCTCCCTTTCACACGCTTCACTATACTTGAGCCGTCTATCTTCCCACTCCTTCTCTGTCGTGATATTTTTCATCTTCCTCCACCCAAGCTCCTTTACCCAGCACTCAAAAAGGTCTAGCCGGCCATTGGGAATGCCTCTAAACTCATGGTAACCATCAATATCTTTATAGCTAGAGGAAAAACACGTAGAAACGTTCCTCTAGGTTCTCACATAAATTCAAACTCAACAACCTCCAGACAAGAATACATGGAAATGGCGTACTCCAGAGTGTAACTAGTCAATGCTCCTCTCCACCAATGATCTACAGCATGGGTCCATGTCAAATCTACATCCTGCAGCCTTTGGTAGTCTTCTTTGGTCCACATATGTGATCCATAACGCCAACTTGATCTAGATGCATATGCTGAAAGCCATTCATATAGTTCTATTGGGAAGCAGCAGAAGAAGGTCTCATATAGAGCATGGTAGAGGTTCTCTTCTACCCATCTACGTGTATTAAACTCAGGTCTAGTGTTGAATCTCTGAGTAAATTCATCCTCCATGCTCTTGAACCATGATTCAACATTTTCCAATGTTAACCGCTCTGTCATTACTCATTACACAGATCCTGATGTATGTTATATCCCATTACAACTTCAAAAAGAGGTCCCGGAAACAGAACCAAGATGTAGTCATTTTTACTCCCATCACAAAAGGAAGGAACCCCCATATGCACCGGCCTATCACCCAGAAAAAGCTAAACACTCACCCGAGGAAAGTGCAGGTACTGAGTCTCTCTTTTATGTGAGTTTAGTGGGAAGCATCATCTATGTAAGAGTTTTTAGGAGGAAATTTAAGACATACAAGAACTATAGGGCTCAGAACGGCCTCTAGATCCTTGCAGTCACTTCAGATCGAGTGCTTTAATAGAATCCAAAACATATATTATGACAGAAAGAATTATACAAGCATTCATACATGGCATGAAAGGAAAGAGAACTCATAAGAGAGAAATATGATTTAGAACCATTGATATTCATGTATATATTGTATCAAGTAACCTCATTACATTCATTGAACCATTACAGGGTGTCATAGGGAAGCAGACCGCAGTCATGTAATTCAGTGGACTTATGTAACTAAGCTACAAAAAGGAAATTTACAGCTCCATGCCTAGTACATTATCTCATGAATCGATTATCCACTAACAGAGTCTTCGCAGCAATTTTACAGAGCTTCGCCCATACTATATCTAAAACTCGCCATGTATATCAAACTCCTTATCTCCCTAACTCCTAGTGTCTCCCTTTTTACTCTGTAGGCACTTGTATTTACAATTCTCCTACACTTCCAACTCGCCTTCCAGCACCCTCAGATCTTGTGCCAAGTGTCAAATGTGGTCCTTCATGTGAGGATGCTTCTCCAGGCCTAAGCTTTCCACTTTATCTCATGATTTTCTTCTAGAATATTCCAAGGCATGCCCCTATCAGGCCAACCTATCACCAGGCTGGCATCTTATCCACACGCAATCGATCGTGTTTTTCATGTGTTCTACCCTGGGTGCTCAAATTTACTAAGTCTCGAACCTCCTTTCGTGTTTCACATGTGTTATGTGCTTCCTTAAACCTTTCTCTTGCGTGCCTTTTCATAACTGGGACCTTGTGTGCCTACGCACCTTCATACTTGGTTAATATTCCAGAGGTTCAACATGAAGTTTTGGGATTGAGCAGAGTAGTAGAGCGGAGTAAGAGGAAGGATTTTTAATTTTATCCTAACTAGAATAATGGCACCAAAGAAACTAATTGTTTCACCAAAGAAGAATGATATGCAGAAATGTAGTACCCAGATGTTGTATTGCTAGGAAAAGAGTGAGAGTCACACTTGCGAAAGATGGCCATGAGCGATTATAACCATCGCACAAGCACAACTGAGAAGGAAATGGCATTAGAGTTGGTCTATCCAACTAGCAAAAGGAGACCAGATGGGATACCTATTTACAGTGACGAGGTAAAGGTCATATTAGAGAAGGCTGGATTATTGCAACTATATGAGTTACCTTACTTTGGCAAGCTTGAGCACCTTTATTAATGGTTGATGTCGTGCGTGCATGAGGATCACTTTTACTTTACAGGGTGTAATATACGCATCACACCACAACTGATATCCAAGTTCACATGTCTATATTGTGAAGGAGATAGCATAGATGATGATTTGACTGACAAGGAGGCTATCAAGGAGACTGTAGCCACGTATGACTATAAAAAGGGTCACAATACTTTGACATCACTGAGATTCTAGACCCAGTAATAAGGATGGTCATGTGCTTAGTGATCAAGCTCAATGATCAGGAATGATGGACCTAAGTGAATAAGACATGGCTAAATGTATGCCAAAATATATCAGATGGTACAATCTATAACTTGTCTGCTTTCATCGTGAATGATATTATAAGCAGTGTGCAGGAGGGAGAGGAGATCTTATTCGGTAACATCTTCCTCACCATTGTCTTCTCAGAGATTGGAGAGCTCAATAGGCCAGAAAATTTTTGGGGGAGTATCAAAAAGAGGATCCCTCATCCACAAAAAGGTTTGTGAAGTACACTTGTGTTACCATGATGGCCACTCATAAGGCACGCCTAAAGAAGTGGTATAAACAAATGTGTGATGCATTCAAGGTAGAATGGAGGATCCCAGAGTAGTTGCCTATGCTCGTGAATGGAGAGGTAGAATTTGAAGTATAACAACATTTCTACATTGGCAGAGTTACCTTGATAAATGGGACTAAGGGTCCATGGTGCAAGCTTCCCTTCTCCTTCACCCATCCAATACTTCCAGGTAGAGGTCAACAGATTTAAGGAAGCCAAAAGACTAATATTCGACCTTAGTGAAGTGGACCAAGACCACCATAATTTGCGCTAAAAGCTTGTGTATCCTAAAAATCACGTGTACGTTGAGAATTATATCTCCCACAAAGTTCAAATGATGAAACCTATAATGTTGTCAATTGTTGGAAGGGCTGCAGCAAGGTTATACCTTCGAATAAGGCCAAAGTTTGAAAAGGGTGCTTACTTGGAGAATGATGTCTCCATTCCTAAAGACCCTTTAGGAAGGAATAAGGCCACGCTAAGAAAGAGAGAAAGAGAAGAGGTGCAGGAGAAGTAGGCACCAAGTGTTCAAACCACACAAATGGTGAGCACACCAGAAGCAAGCAATAATCCTAGTACTTACATGTGGAGAAATAAGTTTCTTTTCAAGGAATCACTGAGGAATACATCACCTATCAAAGAGAGGGAAAAATAAGAATCTCTTGTGCTAGTATCCCCAATAAGGAAGAAGTAGAAGGTGGCTGATGAGGAAGATTCAGAAGGGACATAGAATCTAGATGCCTACATCAGTGACAAGGATGATGATGATCCTAAAGGAGGTGAAGACCATCCCATCTATGAGATGTATGATTCTGAGGAAGAAGGAGATGAGGAGTAACACAAAGGGGATGAGGAGAAGGATGACGAAGAGGAATCTGAGGCTCAAGGCAAGGGGATGAGTAGAGAAGTAAATACAAAAGATCAAAGGACCCCAAACCTAACAAAGGAATAGTTAGATGAGGCCACAGAGAGAGAAGTTAAAAAAATCATCAAGGACCTGGTGGAAAAAGAGGTACAATGCAGCGCAGATGAGGTGCTGAAGGAAGTTGAGGAGGAAAGTGTAGGAAAATAATATGGCAGCATTGGAGGGGATCCCAGTTTGGATGTAAGCTTTCCAAGGGTTGTATGCACAAAGAGGAAGATCACAGAAGAAGCTAAAGGTCAAGGAAATGGCTACATCTATGATTCAAACAAAATGTTACGTGCGCACTTTAAGAGCACCATACTAATGGAACAGCTTTTGGCCATGGCTTCATTTGATGAGGAAGGTGCATACCCTCAGACAAGGAAAATGCTATCATGGGCATTTGAGTCCCACATTGATGAGCCCAAATTTGAAATAAACTAAGGAGAATTGTTGAAGGTGCCAGAAATGAAAGGAATAAACCCCTTTTTGAATGCTCAACAATTATTAGATGAGTAAATCTACAACATGCTCAATAAAGTTTCAGTTGAGGTTAAATCCAGACTCTTCAGAAGAAATGACAGGGTGAAGTTCCTAGAGGCAGAGATAGAGAAAAAGGAAGAGGATCTCCTTAAGAAAATCAAGGACCTGAAGTAGTAGGAGTTAATCAGTTCTCAGTTAAGGTGTGAGTTAAAGGACGAGAAGGCAAGGGTGCATGAGGCATACAAGAAAATAGAGATGATCACAGATGTCATTGTCTTAAAGCATCCATACTTAACACTGCCTGCACAAAAATATGGATCAACCTTATAGTGCTTAGAGGACTTGACCCGCATAGTCATTATGGAGAGGTGACCACTTGCCTTAGAATCCGCAGAAGAGGCATTGGTGTGTGAAGAAAAATAAAATAAGATGAAGGTTGTAGAAATTGTTTCTCAGTACAACAAGATCCTCACTGATGTAAAATTCACCATGTAAGTTACTAAGGATACCTATGATAATTGCACAGATAGGGATGGATTGGAAAGTATCTTGGTTGCCATCCATGAAGTAGAACTCAAGGAGTTCTAAGAAAATAATAAGGGGAACAGGGCTAAACAAGACAAAATCCTAGCCAAAGTGGAAAAGAAATCAGAGGCCATTGAGAACTTGTGAGGCTCAATCAAGAACCGGCTAAAATAATTGTACCCCCAAATCACTTGAAGGATAGACGCACTCAAGGATTTGGTGAAAAAAATTAAGGGGATTGTGGAGACAATGAGCACTAAGGGAGAGGAGATAAGTTTTGAAGAAGTGAGCATTCTGGTATGTGACCTCTGTCAGCAAGCTTAGAATGAGGTCGACGCTTAGGGAAAGTTAGAAGTATAATTAGAGAAGGATTTCCATCTCCTCCTCTAGTGATGAACAAGTTCCCAATTCTTTCATTCTTTTCCCCATTTCCTCATTCCCTTATTCTTTATTTCCAACCATTATAAGTATCTACCATTCTTTATTTAGGAGTGTTTCCGAGGATGGAGAACAATCGTATTGTGGGGTGATGTTGGGCCTCGGAATATTGGCTAAGGATGACAAGGCACATGGGTACACGGGACCTAGTTGAAGAATGGTGTGTAGGGAAGGGTTCTAGCAGTGTTTTACAGAACATGTGACGTGCACATGCAAGGCAAGATAGGTTTTGAACTTAGCCATATTTAGTGTCCCATGCATCACATGAGAAAAGCATGACCCTTGTGGATAAGGTGTTAGCTTGGCAACTGGAGGATCAAAAAGGGAATATTCTAGGCATGTGATGGAAGGTTCTAGAAGAGCATCATCATACAAAGTGGAGATCTCAGATCTGATCAGGCATGCTCCCATGGAGGACCACTTCGACACTTGGCAACTTATCTATAACTTCATGAAGGCATGACGGTGGTTGCTAAGGTTATAAATACAAGCGCTTGATAGAAGAAAAAGAGAGTAGAAAATAGTTAAAGAGAGGTGAAGCTTTGTAGAAATATAATGGAGGGTTCTAAGGGTTAGGAATTAGGAGGATATATGAATAATAGCATATTTAGAGGGATGGGTCTGCATTCATTCTTGTAATGTTATGAGCATAGTGTAATTCTGATGCATGACTTGGCTCTACACGGTTATATGAAGATCTGTCATGACCTCAAGGGATGTAATTTGGTTGTTGAATCTATTAATATGAATATAAGGCTCTGTTATGAATCATATATGTGTTTAGGAGTATAATACTTATGCATTTCCTTTCTGTATGAACCATTTCCATATGTTGCTTGTTATTTCTCTTTTCTTGATGTAATGAGATGACAACTCATTCTAGGTTCTTAGAATGTTGTATAGTTATTTTCTAGCCTTCTGCATTTGATTATCTGTCATAGGATGATGCATTCTCATGAAACTCACATAAAAGAGAGACTTGGTGCCCGCGCGTGCCTTGGGTGAGCTCCCAGTGCCCGTTGGGTGATAGGCCAATGTGCATGGGATTAGACTATTGGTCTAAGGGTATGAAATATTACTACTTTCTCAAAAATACAATTCAAAATTTTCTTATACATTGTGTTATATCATTGCTCACTAGTTAGCTCCAATGTCAATATTACTTGTTTGTTTTTTTGTTTATACATTATATTGTTTCTTATTTGTACATATGTCAGGTTGTCTTGCAGACACTTATATTAATATGTAATTTTAACAAGATGAGCTCTTGTGTTTTCTTTCCTATTCATATCGGATATGTTGTATGTATTGTGTTGTTTAGCATGTGTATGTATTAGATTTGTTAAATGTTCCTTGTACTTGTGTTATTTACGTGTACCTTACATGTTATCATTTCATCAATCACATTTATATCATCACATATATCTATAACATCATCACATATCATCAATAAATGCTAATTTATAAACATGTATGTTAAGCTACACATCACATCACATCATATCATATGGGGAAATAGGCATTATATTTATCCCCCCTCCTCATAATAAAACATGGGCTGATAAAATATCTCACAATCAAATGGGATATACATAATGTTCTTCATATACATATCAAAAATTCATCAACATCCATATACAAATGTATCTCGACAAAATCATATACATGTTGGTATGTCATCATGGTCATCAATCAAAATAATGTGTGTTCATCTCGAGGCATATACAAAAAATGTATATATCATCCATCATCTAATAAAGAGTCAATATTGACTTTCTCCTATGCCAGGATTTCTCGGTCTATGACTTGGTGGGGGAATTTGTACTTGCTGCACTAATCTAGATGGTCTTTATAACCTCATTGATCTATTGCCTGACCTCTAGCTATATGAAGGTGACCTCTAGCCCTTCGGTACCACCAATTGGTATAATGCTCTGTAATATCATGTCTCCCAAGATGTTGCCACAGAATCATACAAAATGTCTCTAGATCCACCTGCCACTACCAATGTATATAATCCCACTCTCATGTGATCTTCGCAACCTCTACTCCCAGCGGTGTCCTCTTAGAAACAAGTTGATCCCACTCTATAGTAAGTTTATCTCGCTCACTAATAGTTTGTTGCAGCTACTGCCTAAGAGCAACCTACTCTACAGATCTCTACTCCACATGTTTTACTAATGTCTACACTATAATAAGTGTAACATCCCCTCGTAGCATGACTTTGTCCCTCTCTACCTATATATTTTCCACTAATGGCCCACCTACTACTCCTAGTACTACTCTGAAGCCAGACAATGTTATTTTTGGTGGCCTCTATGCAACCCACACTCCATCTCCATCCCCCCATATCCTATAAAAACACCTGGAATACTTGGTCTAGGTGGGGTTGGTGGCACCTGTAATGGTATTTATTGTAAGACATGATGTAATACTTGTTAACAAGGAACCTGTTGAACAACTTATACTAGAGGCCCCTGTGGAATTTGTACTTATGGCAAATGTTGTCCTTGTACCTACAACCCATGTGCAGCCTATACCTATAGAACCTATCATGGCCCTATGCCTATGTCTCAGCCTCTTGTTGGCCAATTCTAGCCTTGTCCCTATATACTTGTCCCTCAAGCCCTGTTGAAGCTAGTATCCCACTGCTATGGCTTCTTACGGTATAGTAATCATCCCCGACAGCACTATCACTTTCTTGCTTCCTATCCAGATTACTGTATGAGAAATCAATAAACACTAAACAACATTGAATATGCAAAGGCATAGTACCTTGAAGATCATGATGGTTGATACGAGTGTAAAGTATATGATGAGCTCCTTGCAATGATCTCAGCAAACCTGCAGCTCAAAGACACTAGAGGAAACTACTTAGATATTTTATGCGGGGGATGCCCGACAAATCAGATTCGAGAAGCGTTAACTTCCTCAATGGCTGTCAACCCCCGTGTGATAAAGAATAATGATAAAATATAAGACAAACAGATAACATGCAAGCTAATGATCAAAGGAACCCAATGACGTTGGTATGTAGATGGTGTTACTGATCTGATCCAAACACAACGTGCAACATGTACCATGCTACGTGAACCAAAAAATCATGAGTAGAGTATTATGGGGATTCCAGTGTCATTACAAGGACATCATGAGGATACTATGATAAACAAGAGGCTTAAAATTCAAAAAAACATTTTCCCAAATTTTCCAACTTATTCTTCTGAGGGGGAAGGCCCATATTTATAGCCTAAGGGTGAGGCTAGACTGTGGGTTAATAGGTAATCAGGGTTGGGTAAAGTAACCCTGATTAAAAGAGGTGATGTGATTCAACGGGGCTCACAATTTGACTTATGAGGTTAAAAAGATAAGGATGTGATATGGAGTGGGGAGTATGATTGACATAGTTAGGTGAAATAATAGATTCCATTTTTGAAATTAAGAGTGGGATGTCAGATGGGTGTATTATTGCCCATGGATTGAATAATTTTGAGATATGTGAGATAATGCCAAATTTTAATAATTAAATGGGTTTATATGGATCCCATTTGATAATTAATTAA
Source organism: Taxus chinensis (assembly GCA_019776745.2). Lineage (NCBI taxonomy): Eukaryota > Viridiplantae > Streptophyta > Pinopsida > Cupressales > Taxaceae > Taxus > Taxus chinensis. Next base: position 417,721,542 of record CM034154.1, read on the forward strand.
AATTTGGGTGAGTAAATGGATGGATTTATTTAAATTTAAGAAAAATAAAAGTGAGAGTGAAAGTTGAATTAATGTGAGATGACAGAGGGACGAAGAAGAGGAGTTATACCAAAAACTGGTGTCTACATTTGCTGATTTTTGTTGAGTGGTTTGTGATAGCAAGCCATGAGAAAAAAATAAGGTTGGATGAAATATGTGTCTGAGAATGGATAAAGGATGACCAAAGGGATGAAAAAAAGGAAAATATCTATGAAAAAAATGGCGATGACTCCAATATCACATCGGTAGAGGACAATTATGGTCTCAATGGTAACAGGTGACAACATTCTATAGACCAGTGAGTGGGTGAAGACCACTGAAATATGGATGTAAACTGTGATGACCAATGGATCATAGGAAAACATTAAAATATGTGCAACTAAATGCGAAAAGTATGTGCAATCCTTTGTCTGCAAGGAATCATGTGAAAAATCATGCATCCATAAAAGGGACAAGGATGAGTGCAACATGAACAAAGGAAAGATGCCCTAGGTGAATAAGGATCACAATAACAATGAAAAATATGGTCATGATGCAAATATCACATTGGTAGAGGATAATTGTGGTCTCAACGAAGACAAGCGACAATGTTCTACATACCAGTGAGTGGGTGAAGACCACTGCAGTATGGATGTAAACCGCGATGACCAATGGGTCATAGGAAAACATCAAAATATGTGCAACTGAATGTGAAAGATATGTGAAATCCTTTGTCTGTGAGGAATCGAGTGAAAAATCATGCGTCCGCAAAAGGGACGAGGATGAAAATAATGATGCCCCAGCACAGGGCACGAGAAGGAAAAAAATGAGTTATATGCGTCGACAAGTACAAGGATGAAAAGGTGCCTCAATATAGGACATGAAAATGACATAATGGGAGATGGATGTTGAAATAAAATATCCCAGGGGGAACGATTATGGCCACGAATGTGGATATGAAGAACAGATAGATAAAATGCCCCAAGAGGGTGTTAAATAAGATGTTGAATATATGTTTCTTAAGAAAGGTTTACAGTTGAAGACAGATGAATAATGGGGCAAAGAAAAAGGAAAGCCAGTCATGCTTCTTTGACAAATAGGAAAAGGAGTCAAGCTACTTTTGTGAAAAAGTAGAACAAACATTCATGGAAGAGAACAAGATCAGATAGGTGATGCCATTATGGTATCCTCTAAGACAAAAATTTCAAAGGAAGATGGGATGAGGGATGTAGATGATAGATGATAGAGATAAGAGGAAGAGGACATTACTAGAGTAGAGCGGACGTGGTGGAGGAGGAGAAAAAAAATGAAAGAGGATAAGGAGGATGAGGTGTAGTAGGATGGAGAAACCATCGTCCATGGATAATGAGGAGTGAGAACTGTGCTTGATTGTGATGGAAAGAAGAGGAAGAGAATAATAGAGAAGGATGATAAGAGAGGTGAGAAGATAGATGAAAGCACAAAAGAGAGAGAATGATAGTTAATATGAAGGTAGTGGGAAAAGATAAGGGGGAAAGAAATAGAGAAGGTGTGATGGACCTGGAGAAAAAGAAAATAGAGAAAGAGAATAGGAGAAGAAGGGAAGGAGGAAGAACAAACAAGAAGAAGATGAGATGAGAAGAGAAAGGAGATTAGAGGAGATAGTGAACGTACAGAGATGTGCCATAGTAAAGAAGCAACAGATATAATAAAGAGGAGAGATGGTGGGAGAAAGAAATGATGAAGGACAAAGAATAAGAAGACAAGAAAATGATAGAAGAGAGGGTGAAAGGGAGATGGAGATAAAAAATAAAGGGAGAGAAAGAATGGATCACAAAAGAGATGACAGAGCTGAGAAAAATAAGAGGTGAAGAATATTAGAGAAGGATGATATGAGAGATGAATAATAAGATGTGATGAGGGTAGGGGATAACATCAGGAAAAGGAAGAGAAGGATGGAAAGATGAAGGGGATGAAGAAGATGAAGAAGTTAAAGAAGATGAGAGGGGAGGTAGAATAGAGAAGAGAAAGAAAGGAACAATGAGGAGCTAGGAGGTTGTAGAGGAGATGAGAGAATGGAAAAGAAATTGATGTATAGAGATGGAATAAGATAGGGGTGGTAGAGAAAGAGGTTTGGTAATGGGGAAGTGGAAATAAGAGGGAAAGAAGAGATGATAGAGCTGAAACAGGAAGGGAATTGAACCAAGGTGTTAGGGGTAAGACCCAGGTAAAGAATATGAAACAAAACGCATGGAAATGCATGTGGATGGTGGGATGATAAAAAATATGGGACAACACTGGTGAGCCAGGTTATCAATGGAGAAGTAAGATGAAAGTGCAAGGAGAAGAGGGGATGAAGATGATACAAAGGAAGTGAAAGAAAACAAGGAGTAGAAAGGAGGAGAGGACAACAGAGAAAATGATGCAAAAGGGAGGAAACCAAAATGGGAGATAAGAAGTGAAGAGTGAGCATTATAAGGCATGTAAAGAGAAGTTGGAGGGGAGGAATGACACAGATTGAAAAAAATGCGGAATTGATGATGAGAAAATAGGGAGAGTGTGTATGATGAAGACAGTAGAGATATTGAAGAAGGCGAAGGGAAGATGGAAAGGAAATTCCAGTGGATGGATGTTAGGAGAAATCCTCTGATAATGATCAGAGGGCACAAAAGAAAAAAGGAAGGAAGAGAAAATGGAGGAGGTAAAAAGGAGTGAACAGGGATGTGTAGAATGGGGATAAATGAATTTTAGGAGAATTCCACCGATAATTATTAACGTGAAAATGGAAGATGATGATGAAAGAAAGTAAGGATATGAATAATGCCAATGACGGGTAAGTATGAGGGTAGATATGTGGGAGAAATCTAGAAAATGGAGTGGAAAGAGTAAAGAAATAAGGGATAATGATTGTTGTGGAGATGACGATGAGGAGAGGATGTAATGGATGAGGATGTGGATGAAGATGAAGGAAGTAAAGATGAAGGAATGAGACATAGTAAGAAATGGTATGAAGTGGTTAAGTTAGATTTCCAAATGAGGGATGATGGGGATGATATTTGAGAAAGTCTGAGATATTTTGTGCAAGGAAGAAAGAGGAGGGAAGAGGATGTGTTTATGGGGAATGAAGAGAAAATGTGGATGGTGGGAATGTGGAGTGAAGGGGAAAGGCAAGGAGACAGATCATTCCTAAGAGAGACTCTTAAGTAAGATTGTCATGCCGTAGGAATGGTTAAGTAGGATCACCAAGCCGAAAAAGAAGATGAGAAGAATGGATTGAAAATATTGATGGTAAAGTGTATAAAAGTGGAAATGGAACCCTCATGTAATTTGTCATACTGAAAGTGTGTAAGTAAAGGATGAAAATGGATATGAAGATGATAAACGAAAAAAGGAAACAAAGGAGTGTAACATAAATGGATGGAGGAATGTATGCGGTGTAGGATGGAGAGTGTGAGGGGAATCCTTAATTAGGATGCCCATGTTGTGCGAGTGATGATGCCAGAGCGTTAAGAAGAAGTTATGGAGCGGGAAGACGTTTCTAGTGATGATTGTCATTCAATGGAATAGAAAATGGTGGAGGAGTTTCTACAACGGCAAGATCTTAGGAAAGAGATATATTGCAATTAAGAAGCCTACATGAAATGGGTGGTTAAGTAAGATCGTCAAGCCGAAGAAGAAGAAGACTGAAAGGGAAACGGAATGATAAAATAGATGCCAGTAAAAGGATATTAAGAGAAAAATACAAAAATAATTATCTGGGTGGAGGACAGGTGAAGGATCGAAGAAACAATGGAGAAGGATGAATTAGGTGAGAAGATTAGCGGAGAATGAGATGGGTGAATTTTAGGAGAAAATTGGGTTGACAAAGGAGACTAGGAGGAAGGAATGGTCAACAGATGCGATTACGAATGAGACCTTGTCCAGAATGACAGGTCTACTTTGAGTAGGATTTTCATGTTGCGTGGGGAGTTACGTAGATGTGCCAAGCTAGGGATGAAAATCTTGGAATGGTGAAGAAGATGATGTCTACACTAGGTGATAGACAGGAATAAGAGTGATGAGAAGGGTAATGGGAGGATAATTGGTGAGAAGAGAAGGACGATGCGAGAGGATGGATGGAGAAAGGTCACATTGGTCATGGTGGGGGATGAGGAGCTGTTGGATAATGAATGCTACTTGAGAGATATTCTCAAGTAGAATTCACAAACTGCAATGGAGATCAAGTAGAATTCCCAAACTGAATAGTGTATCAAAGAGAGTGTGTAGAAATAGTAACTGATTTCATGATTTTATGGATGACGCTAATAGGGGACATCCTTAGGAGTAAATATATGGATGCAGATTTATGATTTGAAATTTGATTTTGAAGAATGTGATTATGATAAAAGATGACTTTGAGGAGATGAGTGTCACATGACCATAACAAGGGGCATGCAAGAAAACCATGCTTTGAACTAGATAGGAGGTAAACAAAAATAAGGTACCACTCAAGGCATTGCACTTGCAGCCAATAGCAGGTGTTAACACATAACCAATGATATTTAGTTATACCAAAAGACCATGAGGGAAATATGGATGAAATATTCTCATAAACCTAATATTGACATGACTAGGGATTTGAGATGTAACTTGTATGTGGGAAGAAGGTTCTCCAAATGTGGTGTTCCTTAAGTCTATGCCCCAGCTCTGGGAAAGGGAAAGAACAATAATAGAAGAAAGTTGATCAATGTGGGAAGCTTTCTGGGAATGTTGATAAAAAGAAGGCTGATCAAAGTGGGAAGTCTTCCGAATGCCATAACAAAAGAGTAGCCATCCTTTGAGGGTATGGTCTACTATATACATAATATGGATGGAAAGAATAAAAAACATGATATCCATCCTTCAAGGGATCAGTCTATTTCTTATGATGTTTCTTTTGACTTTGATTTGCATGCTTTTCTTTTTATTTTCCTTTTTTCTTTTTGTATGAACAGTTGTCCTTCGAGGGATCAGTCTATTTTTGGATAACTTTGATTTCTTTTTACATGCATGAATTTTAGCTTTATATGGGGGGAGAGTTGGAATAGCTAAGTATACCACTTAGGAGGGGATGATGATTGTACAAGAGACACCCATGTACCCTTTACATGACTGTCATAGGAAAATGAGAGGGATGGATGTAATGATTATGGGGTTCTCACCAAATGGGAGAACTTATCCATAATTAATATTCTATGAGTAGAGACGTGGTACTCATATTCAAGGTCATATCAAAGTCGTGATGGTAGACCACATAATTCATATCATTACCATGATAGACGGAAGGGGCTAATGGTGGAGACATGGTCTAAAGATAGGACTATGCTCATAAGTGCATGTACTAACAATAGAATGGTCGTAAGTGCAATGCATTAAGGGGTTTGATCTCTGGTTTACCATCAAGGGAAGCCAAACAATAAGCCATACCCATACTTATGTGTGATAATATATGGTCTGATCCAGTTGGGAGTAAATTTTCCCCATTGGCTCCTTGATTAACGATGCGTCTGAGATAAGATAAGAACTTTGGGAGGATGAGTGAAGGTAAAACTATGTGCTACCCTTTCAAGAAGCAAAAATATGCATCCCTAACGAGATGAATAGATGGTCAAAAGGGTGGGCTTAATAGGCACACAATCATGGCCATAAAGGTGGACTTTGGTAAAAAAATATGGTCCTTATTGGAAGGACAAACATGGCCTCAAAGGAGGACTTTGATGACACAATCATGGCCACAAAGGTGGACTTCAATGAAAAATATAGAAATATGGTCTCTTCATGGAGAGACAAACATGGCCACCACAGTGGGCTTAAGATGAAAATAAATGGTCCCCTAAGGGATAGACACATATGGCCAAAAAAGTGGGCTTCAAATGAGATGAAGATTTGGATGGGGTTAGTTTAGATTGGATGTATTTGGATGAGGTAAATAAAAAAATGTCAAGGATTAAAGTCTCTCAGCATGAAAGGAGATTTTTCTAGATATGAAATGCGTTAATACGGATGATATGCTCAAGGACGAGGGGAGGCTACTCTCCCAGCGAAAGAGATTATATCATTGTAGGAAAATTAGATGTGGATAGGTGAAAGAGATTGGATGATGATAACCTTAGATTTGGATTAGGTAGATGAGTTGGGGATCATAGGAAAATAGTGTTGATGAATAAGGGAGGACCTTCTGTATGAGGAATAACATGTGAAGGAAAGATGTTAATGGAGGATGGAGGAGAAGACTTAGAGACTTCGATAGACATGGAATTAGTTGTGGATAAAATGGTAGAGGGAAAATCCTCAAAAATTTCATCTCTTTCAATGAGATCATGGATGACAGTCTGAAGGGCCTTACAACACTCAGTTTCATGACCTGGGGTATGATGGTAGGAAACAAATGAGGTGGGGATCAAACCACAATGGCTTCTTACTATTTAGGTTAAATTCCTTTACATGTGGGAGTGTGATGGTGGAAATTTGTAATAGGTGTTGAAGGGTTTCTACATACGATTCAATTGATACATTAGTATATGTATTTTCTTGGGAATCCTTTGACTTAGATCTTGATGCAATTGCTTGGGATGTGGTTTTATGAGTTGTCTTGGAGGATTGCATCCAATATTCTTCAAATGGTGTGGAAGAAGAGGATGATGTGGTAATAGTCACACTAGTTGATGTGGTTGTCATGAGTAGAAGTGTGGAAAGAGGAACTGAGATAAAATCAATATATGGTATGATAGGAAAAGGCGCAATAGATGGGGATGGGGTAGTGTTAGGACTCCTGATGGATGAGGATGTAGAAAGATGAGTTATACTTGTTGTGAATGGGGAAGGATGTTCCCCCTGAATGAGGAAATCAGCTTCCTTAATGAGGTCATGGACGATGGTCTGAAAGGCCCTACACTACTCAATGTTGTGGCCTAGAACATGATGATAGGCACAAATGCAATTGGGATTGAACCATGGAGGTTTCCTACTATAAGGATCCAAATGTCTAATGGGAGGAAGCATGATCATAGAAGTTTGAATTAGATGTTGAAGGATGTCTGCATAGGACCCAATCAAGGTGTCAAAAAGAAGATAACTCTTATGGGTTTTAAGATGATGTTTTGGCTTGGGTTTTGATGTGGAAGTCTGGGATGTCGATGTATGAACCAGTATAGATGCTAAGGATGGGGATGGATTGCGTTGCGGTTTTAATGTTTTGGTTTCATTTTTAATGTTAGTTGATTATTTGGGGTCACATGAACTAGAATGAGGAGGTACTTGAATAATGTTGATCGACAATGAAGGATCCTCTTTAAAAGATTCTTCATTTGGAAGGGACATGGTTGTGGAATTGTGTGAAGAATGAGGAGACATTTGCATTTGCATAGATGAGGTCAAAGGTGAAGATGATGAAATGGAAGGAATAGATTGGTTTGGTTTGAGAAGGATACATCCTTCCTTAATGAAGTCATGAACAATGGCTTGAAATTCTTGGAAATGTCCAATATCATGTCCAGGGGTACAATGATGATATGCGCAAACAAGGCGGGAATTGAACCAGAATGGATTTTTGCTACTAGGGTCAAAGGCCCTAATAGGAAGAAGTGTGATTGCAGAAATTTGTAACAAGTTTCGGAAGACCTCCGTACATGATTCGATCAAAAAGTTAGGAGATGCTTTGTTTGCACAGAATTTCTTAGTCTTTGGAGAAGGAGTGGATGCTTGAAATAATTTGGATGTTGAGGATAAACTTCGAGAATGTTTATGTCTTGATGGCTGGAAACCAGTCATGATTTTCATAGTGTTAGATGATTTCAGTTTTAGTTGAAGGAGTGTGGGGTTGGATTGTTTAAAAGAAGGAATATTAATTTCTTGTAAAATGGAATTTTGAGGCAATATTTGAGAGGTTGCATCCTTGGGAGGAAGGACAATATTTTTTACCGGAGGATCTAGAGGAGGTACTGATAGAGGCGTAGGAAGGAATATTTGTTCGTCTGAATTTAAGGAAGGTGGAAATTCATTTGGTTGCACTGATGAGGTGGAAAGATTATTTGAATTTGAATCCATTTGAATTTATTTCAAAGGTTCTTCAAATGATGTAGGAGGGGAGGACAATGTGGATGGGGTCTCAATGACTAATGTGGTAGGTGTAGGAACTAGGATTGGATCTATGGTTGGCATGATGGGAAAATATGGAATAGATGTGGATGATGGAGTGTATGAGGTATATTCAGATGTGGAATCACCAGTGGATGTGGGAAGAGGTGTTAAGGTGGACGTAGATAGGACCGAGGTTAGTATGGGGGTGAGGGTTAACGGATTGAAGAAAGGGGGAGATTCTAGTGAGGTGGATATGGTGGTTGATGAAGAAGGTAAATCTACAAATGAAAGTGGATTTTTACTAGCAATGTGTATAGTATTTATGGTGTGGGTATTGGGAAATTGTGATGTAGAAGCAGTGTTGGTTTGACTTATTGATGTGGGTGTATGTTTTGGAAATGGTTGTTTAAAAATATCTAGTGGTTGATTAGGCGAAGAACTTGGATTATCTACTTGAAGATCTCCCTGATCAATGAGTATCTGGACTGAATCCTTGAAAGTCCAACATCTCTCTATGTCATGTCCTCAAACTTGATGGTATTTACAGTAATGATCCTCACGATACCACATAGGTCTTGGTCTAGATTCGTCAACTGATCGGATAGGTGGAAGTGTGATCAAATGTGTTGTTATTAATTTGTCAAAGATGGTGCTATATGATTCTCCTAGAGGAGTATAAGTGGGCATTGGTCGTGTAAATCATTGTTGGGATACTGTAGTAGATGTAGATGTAGGAGATGATTTGACAATGACAGTGTTGGTGGTTTTATTTGACTTATCATTTGATGTGGATGGTCTAATAAATTTTGTTTTGGCATTATTTGACTTTAATTTTAAATGCTCTTGTTCGAGGGCATGTGTCTCAAGCTTGTGAGCCATGGTGAAAACTTCTTCAAAAGTGCGAAATGATTGAATTTACAAAGTTGATGAAATATGCTTCGCACAAGAGCGTGCAAAGAGCTCGATTAGGTCGGTTTGAGGAAGAGGAAAAGATAATTGGTTTATAATATTACACCATCGTGTGATAAAATCCGTGATGGATTCATCTTCGAATTGGCATATGGTATACAGATCGTTGATGGTTACCTTGCGCACAATATTAATTGAGAAATGCTTGAGAAATAATTGTGTAAGCTGAGAGAAAGAAAATATGGAATATTGGGGAATATTATTATACCAATCTAAGGCAGGGCCAGCCAAAGACATGTGGAATGTATGGAGCATAAAATCTTGGTCGTGTGTGATAAGCTAACATGCATGTTTGAATGCTCGAAGATGTTGATGAGGGTCCTCTTTTTTGTTAAATTTGGTGAACTTTAGCAATTCCCAGTGTAGAGGATATGGTTTCATTGACACAGATGGATGAACGGGTTCGTCACATATTTTTTTGTAAGACAATGTAACTTTGGACCCTAACGTAGCGACCTCTAGGTTGGCTAACCGACTAATTAATATCCACATGGGATCATTAAGAATTTCTGGTTGAGAAATAAGAGGTGGTGGTTGAACTTGTGAACGTGTGGGTGTCCGAGGAACTTGATATGGGTGAGTGTAAATTAGGGGTTGTGGTTGAGGTGGAGGTTAATAGAATTTTTGTTGGTGATAAATAGGAGCATGGTATGATTGTTGGGCCTGGGCAGATTGTTGTGTTAATTTTTGAGTGGGGATATGGGTATAGATGGGTTGATAGACTTGAAGTGACACTGCATGTTGCAAAGGGATTGTCGAAGGAAATTGAGAAGTAATGGCATAGACTTGTGATGTGAGATGAATTTGTTTTTCGGATAAAGGATATGACACATGTGGAGGTTGGATAAGAGCACTAGTGATAGTTGCGGTTGCAGTAGTGATGGGTACGGCAATTACAATGGTTGTGTTGGTTTGAGGAAGATTAGGTGTAATGGGTGTGACTATTTGAGTAGTTTGGTGGGTTGGTGGGTTGATAGAGGATGAAGCAAAATCACATGTGGATGTGAATGGAATAATTTCATAACTAGTACTGTAAGGATAAACTTGTTGAAGTGGTGGGCCATCTAAAGGAATTTGTATGTATCTTTTCAGAAGATAATCTTGAAGAGCCACAAGATTGGCGTCAAGAATTTATTGAAATTTTAGATCACCGAGAGGGAAAATGAGAGTACCAACAGGATCTGATCTGACAGAAGGTGGAGTGGTTGGCCTAGATGGGATGGAATGATGGTCTAATACCGAAGTATGACCGAAAGATATTGGATGAGGTATATTGGTGAGAGAATGGGTGTTTGTGAGAGAGGTAGGGAGAGGCATGGAGGATGAATTTTTTGAGGTGGTAAGTGGTCGGGATGAAGCATTGTGTGAGGCGAGGTTGTGTTCCATTTTTCTAGTGGTGGATCACATAATTACAGGCATAAAAAAAAAGAAAATTATTGTTATATTAACAAACAAGTAAGGAAAACATTTTTTATTATTATTGTTTATTTTTTATTTTTCTTTCTTTTTGATTAAGAACACGTGTGTGAAGAGAAAGAAAATGGATGGAAGAGGAACTAGAAGAAGGTAAACTATGTTTGGTTTTAGGTAAGTTATGGTTGGAAAATGTCTGAAACGGTTTCCTGTTCGATGATCAAATCCCAATCAGTGAACCAGGTGAAAGGAATGTTTCAGTGTGTTGATTAATTTGTGAGATTTCAGGTAGTGTGTGATAAAATATGTGATGCAGATAGTTAAACCCCTATTTAAGCTATGTGAGTAGGCAGGATGTACAGGGTTTGTTTTAGACCAAATTCCAAAGATGAAGTTCGATGCAAACAATCACCCAGGAAAGGGGAATTACAATGCAGAAAGGAGAAAATATGGAAAAAATGAGGAATACCAGATAACGATTTCCCCCATTATTTAAGCTATGTGAGTAGGCAGGATGTACAGGGTTTGTTTTAGACCAAATTCCAAAGATGAAGTTCGATGCAGACAATCACCCAGGAAAGGGGAATTACAATGCAGAAAGGAGAAAATATGGAAAAAATGAGGAATACCAGATAACGATTTCCCCCATTATTTGATTGTACTTGATGATTTCGTATTCGAAAGTGATGGTCAGCAGCCAGGAATGTCTAGGTACCCTTAAATTACACCATGCATGATTGTAGAAAAGGTAAGCGAAAGATATTTTAGGCATGTTTTTGTTTCAATGGTTATCTTTGGCAGCATAATGTTGAGGTTGCAACATTGTGGAATTCACCTACAAATGTAGAGAAGACAATTAGTGGACATGTTTGACAAAATAAGAAAGACAATTTCAGAGTCCTGATGTTGCTAGGTGTTAACAAAAAAATTTAATTATGGAAATAATAACAAAAATAATTATTCGAATGAACTAATAATAAAAAAATAAAAAGAAAAATAACAAAATAATTATCCTACCTATGAATTTTAATTAACAAATTAACTAATAATAAAATAATTAGCCTCATAGAATTACCGTAGGAATTCTAGTTAACAAATCGTAATGAATTAATTAGTAAAAACAATTACGCTATAAATTCTTAAAAAAAATCGTAACTAACAATTATCCTATGAATTCTAATGAAAATATTGTAATTACTTAACTAAAGATAAAATAATTAGCCTAATTAAAGCCTAACTAAGCCACTAATATCAAAATAATTATCCTAATAAGAGGTGTGGATGTGAGGACTTGAAAATATGATGTCAAAAGTGAACCTATGTGTGGTTGAGCTATGTGAAGTGCAAGTGGTGGGATCCACATGGTGAGAGAAAGCATCGTGATGAGGTTGAGGAGGTAGGTAAGGGGCAATGAATCATGATCAGCCAAGGAGACACGTGTGATAAGTGGAAATGTGGGGAAGGTATTTGCTTGAATTTGAAACCAAACTAAAAAACAGCACACGTCGAAACCCCGTGAACCTGTATGAATATTCATTCTCTGCACATGGAGATTACGAGGTAATAAAAAAAATGGCGAGCAGTATTGCATCCAACTGTAAATAAATAACAAAAATAGAGTGGAAAGATATGTGAGGAGAGGTAAGGGTCTCCGTGGGGACAGAATGGTGGGAAGAGATGTGGCCAGAATGGTGTAGAGGCAGTGGCCGAGGACCAATGCGTGCAGGGGGAGCAAAAGCTCAAGGTTGGTACTAACAAATCGATGAGAAGGAATCAAGCCAAATACAGAGGACAACGTAGGCCAAAGACTTGAAAGCAAAAGCCTTGTAGGCAATCCAATACACCACTATGAATAGAGGGGTAGAGATGCGTGTTAAGAGGAGAGGGACTCGAGCTGTGTGAAGTGTGTGGGAGTTGTGTGAGGTCAGGATGGATCAATAGAGAGTAGGAATCTCGGTGAGGGAGTCGAGTAGGAGTAGCTCAGGCATGTGGGGATGGTACCTCCATGGGTTGTTTTGCAGGGGAACAGTGGGAGCCGTATGTGGAAGTGAATGATGTTAAGGGCGTTGGGTGAAGGGAGCTAAGTGGCGAGTTGGGCTTGGGGATGAAGAGTTGCTCGAGATTCGGATAGAGAAAATGATGACTGGGGAAGTGAGTGGAGAGATAAGGGAAGGAGTTGGGGAGAGGTGGTTAGAGTTGGATTTGGGCTCGGGATAGGGGAAGTGAAGAGCTCGGTATGGGTGAAGAATGGTGAGCTCTAATGGAGTGGAAAGGAGATGGGATATTATTGTTTTCTTTGAATTATAATAGTAATAACAATAAAAGTTTACACCTATTATAAACAACTTACGAATATGCTCTTTACAAACGATAAACTTACTTACCCTTATGACGACATAAATGATCAAATGTACAAAACACCACACATGGATGGGGACAATACCAAAGATCTTACAATCGGGTGAGTTTATAAACGAAATATTGGTAGCATATATCAAGATTGAAAAGAACTATGAAATGTAAGAACTGCTATACATACGACACCTATACAAGGGGCGAAAAAAAAAAGTGACCAAAACTTAGTTCTGGTCCCACTAGGCTCGCCACATGTTGATCAAAGTTTCTTGCTTCCTGTCCAGATTGGTGTACGAGAAATCAATAAACATTAAACAACATAGAATATGCAAGTGCTTAGTACCTTGAATGTGGTGATGACCGATACGGGTGCAAAGTAGATGATGAGCTCCTCGCAGCGATCTCAACAAACCTACAGCTCAAAGACACTAGAGGAAACTACTTAGATATTTTATGTGGGGGTTTCCCGACAAAGAAAATACGAGAAGAGTTAACTTCCTCGATGGCTTTCATCTCCCATGTGATAAAGAATAATGATAAAATACAAGACAAACAGATAACATGCAAGCTGATGATCAAAGGAACCCAACGATGCTAGTATTTAGATGGTGCTACTAATTTGATCCAAACACAACGTGCAACATGGACCATGCTATGTGAACCAAGAAATCATGAGCAGAGTATTATGGGGCTTCCAGTGTCATTACAATGACATCATGAGGATACTATGATAAACAAGAGGCTTAAAATTCAAAATAGCATTTTCCCAAATTTTCCAACTTTTTCTTCTGAAGCGGGAAGGCCCATATTTATAACCTAAGGGTGAGGCTAGACTGTAGGTTAATAGGTAATCAGGGTTGGGTAAAGTAACCATGATTAAAAGAGGTGATGTGATTCAGCGGGACTCACAGTTTGACTTATGAGGTTATAAAGATAAGGATGTGATATGGAGTGGGGAGTATGATTGACATAGTTAGGTGAAATAATAGATTTAATTTTCAAATTAAGAGTGGGATGTCGGATGGGTGTATTATTTCCCATGAATTGAATAATTTTGAGAGATGCCAAAATTTAATTATTAAATGGGTTTATATGGATCACATTTGATAATTAATTAAATTTGGGTGAGTAAATGGATGGCATTTATTTAAATTTAAGAAAAATAAAAGTGAGAGTGAAAGTTGAATGAATGTGAGATGACGGAGGGACGAAGAAGAGGAGTTATATCAAAAACTAGTGTCTACACTGAGCTATGGCCCAAAGTCAAAGGTCTCCTACACAATGCGTGCATACCACCACTCACCACATGGTATCCCATGTATAATGCCTGGTTGGTATTATACCCTATTTACTCTATACCACTCAAGGATATGGTTGTGACTGCCTATGAGGTAGTGCTCTACCTCTATTGTACACAAATCCAAGGCATATGTCCTCCACCGATATAACATGTATGGCCTCCAAGTCACCATATGCAACTGTAAATCATCAAATGATCACCTGTAGAAGGCCATATCCCCCATGTGTCCTCTATGACCTTCCCCTGTCATCCCCAAACCTCTGCATGATGGCTCTTCTGGCTGTCTATCCCACATAACAACCAATGGTCATCTAATAGCAATATGGTCACATGCCCATATCTATAATAAGGTAGCATGACTCAAGCTCCTCATTTTCCATTAGGCGATCAATTATAGATCCCTGTATAGGTTTGTTAGTATACATTGACCCCATGCAAATATCTCCCCCTCCATACACCTAGCCACTACTCCTATCAATCCTGGTTGGAAATGAGTCCCCGCCTTATCGAGAAATAGGTAGTCACTGATAAGATCCATCAGGTACACAAGTGGTCATGTTATCCTCCTATTGTCAAAACATCATTACAAGTGTACTACCATCCCCTCTCGAGGTACATCCATTCTGTAGAATATGTCCTAGATATGTCCCCATATCCACTCAACATGCCCATCATATACGACTAATCTCCCATGTATCGAAAATCGCAAGATCCTATAGATGTCATCCAATGTAACTTTCATCTCCCCAGTCTATAGCTAGAAGTTCTGACTCTCAATGTGCCATCGCTCTGATAATGTTGTCAGCAAGCTCTGACAGTTGGGTAATGTGTTTCAAGCCTGTCACCTCTAGTAGCGCAACTAACCCTCTCTACTTGCGTTCAGAGAATGTGTCAAGTCCGACATGTGAAGGTTAATTAACCCATTAAATTATATTTATAACATTTATCTAAATAATGTAAACTTAAATAAATACACTAACTAGCAAAAACACTTGAACATAGAATTTAACATGGAAAACCCCCAAGGGGGAAAAACCATGGAAAGTAAGAATTTCCATTTACGAGAAACATATTTACATACTCTAGGAATTCTCCAAACTCCTCACTTCTATCCATCAAATTCATCTGAAGTGAATTGAACCAAATATATCATGTGACCATATTTAAATTAAGTGATGGGGTATGTACCTCGATTTAAATTAATTAGTTATTAAATAACTAATAAAACATAATCTAAAGTTTATATTAAATATTTAAGAATATAAAATATGTTCTAAATTATTTAATTATAAACTAAATATTATAAGCACTTAATATTATGTTCTAACACTCCCCCTTAATACAGGGATAATTTTAGCGGCGAATATTCGTAATATGGCGAAAATTTCATTTTAGGAAAATTTGAAAAGGTGAATTATTCGGAGTGGGTCGGTGTCTTGTTTGCCTAAAATATATAGTATATTTTTTTTGGGGGGTCGGCTTCGCCTTCATTTGAAAACATCTCCTATAAAAACCTATGTGATTCGCCGGGTAGTATACCTCAAGTAGCTTACCAAATTACCAATACTGTGAAATTTGAACTCGCATACCCTTGAGCACCAGAGATTCATATTACTGTTAGCCTGTGATTGTTGACGTGCGACAAATGCAGTGTTGACGCGCGATAAGGGCATTATTGACGCGCGACAAGAGCTGTACTGACGCGCGACAAGAGTTGTACTAATGCGCGACAAGAGCTGTATTGACGCGCGACAAGAGCTTTACTGACGCGCGTGATGCGCGACAGAGGAAGGGTTGACGCGTGACAGAAGGAAGTGTTGACGTGCGACTTGGGCAGAGTTGACGCGCGACCTCAGACAATTCACGCGCGACAAGACCTCAGAGACTGGACAGAGTCGCTTCTTGGTTCTTTTGCTGACGCAGGACTCTTTTCAGAATAATGGAAGGTGCCAGCTCAAAGAATACGAATAACCTAAAAGTAAGTAAGAAATCTCAGAAATCACTCTTCAAGTATTTTGGAAACTCTGCGGATACAGATATTGTAAATACCAATCATATAGATGCCACCAAAAAGAATCAGAATACTGACTGTGTGGAAGGTATTATTGAGGTGGACATGCATTCTGCACAGTATCACAGTCAAACAAATGAAACCTACGATAATATGCCAGATCTTGAAGATATTGTTCCTGTTGGGGTGCAACCAGAAGTGCAGCTAGATATCACAGATATAAACACTCAGCAAAATGGAAGACAGAAATCAAAATCAAACTCTGGTCCAAGAAAGAGGAAACCAGGTGATTGTGATATTGCTCAAAATTCTACTCAAAAAAGTAAAGCATTGAAAACGAACAAGAATATGTGGACCATTGGCAGGACATACAAGTTTGATTGGGCAGCTAAATTTCCATTTATTGAACCTGTACAATCATCTAATTCTGAAGAAATCCCATGTGAATGTACATGTACAATATGTACGTGGAAATTGGGAAAGCAACAAAAAATGCAACTGAAGCTGGACACTATAGAAAAACATTGTGGAAAACAATATTTAACTGTAACGGGGGCGGATGGCCAGAAAATCAAAACACATAGGTGGAAAACTGAAAAGGAGTGCATGCATGTTAGATACGCAGTGGAATATGAGGCAGAGCAGAAAAAACACAGACATCTGTTGGAAAAGGGAGGAACGATCACATCGCATATTGGTAAGATGAAAGAAACAAATCTACATGCAAAATTCATACAATTCTCTACTCTTTTTCAAATACTTAAAAAAGGAAGAGCGATGTCGGATTTCCTCGATTTCAAAGTTTTGTATCAATTTAATGGAATGCTGAATGTACCTCAGTCTCATTGGTCTAAGAGTAGTGGATGGGAAATGGAAAAATGCCTCTCGATGATAGAGAAGGAAGATTTGAAAGAGAATGTAAAAAAAGCAAACTTTATCTCTCTTTCAATTGATGAAGTGACAGCAGTCGACAACACCGCATGGGTATGTATCCACATCTATACATTAGAAAATCATATAAGGACACCTCATCTGTTGGGTGTTATGAAAATGGTTGAAAACTGCAATGCTGAAAACCTATATAAAATAGTTGTTTCTCATTTGAAAGATGTTGTTGGTATGACTGATTATGAAATTGCTACGAAGTTGGTATGCGTTGGAGCAGATGGTGCATCTGTCATGCAGGGTCACCGAACAGGGCTGTGTGTTAGATTACAAACAACAGTGGCCCCATATATGCTACCAATTCACTGTATGGCTCACAGAATGAATTTAGCGTATAAAATGGTAAGCAACCATGAAAATGTTGCTAAATTAGAAGACCTCATAAGAGAACTTCATGCCTATATGTCAAGCAGCCCAAAGCGTTTTCTCGAGTTCCAAAAATTTGCAATTGGAATTACAGATGGCAAAAAACTTCTGAAGGATGTGGAGACTAGATGGATATCTTTGTATGAACCTGCATGCAAAGTTCGTGAGGAGTATCCTTCATTGGTTGGTTTCATGCACAAATACCGTCATGAAGTTGATAGGGCAAGGGACTTGTTGTTCTGCTTAACTGATTTGGAGACATTGCTTACATTGGTTGGTATTCTTCCAATGTTAAAGGAGATCAATACACTGATGAAGCATGCACAGGGCAGATTAATCTATATTGTGGATTTTATACGGATGAGGAAAATGGTATGTCAAAGTCTTGATATATTGTACTGTTCCCAGGATAGTTTTGATGCACCTGTTTTTGAAAATTGGAGAGATTTATTAGATCTTAAAAATCCTAACACCTTTTTGAGATTTAATATCCACGATCACCTATGCATCTCTGTTAATGGGAGGGAAATACCAATGCACATTTTGCAAAAACGTCAAGATATTACAGGATCGGAACGAGAAGATGTTCCCGTGACACGTAATTTGTTTGAGTCTGTGATAGTTGAAACCAGAATAAAGCTTAAAAAAATTTCAGAAACCTTGTCATCAGAAATTAGGGAACGTTTCTGTAAAGATAAAATTCTGGAAGCCATGGGTGTGATGAATCCGAATTTTTGGAATACAGAAGGTGGCCGTGCAGACTTTGTCAGTAAGCATTTCCATAAATCAATGGGTACAATAATGGAACAATTTACAAAGACATCAGAGCTCAAGGGTACGGAAATCAAAGGTATACTGAATGCTGATTTATTAAAGTTTTAGTCAACAAATTTTGCAACAACAATGAGGAACCAATATAGGAATTTAGATCAACCTTCTGAAAGTGGTGCTATTACAAGGCTGTGGTGAGGAATCTATCAAAGTTCTATCTTACAAGAAGATATCAGTGAATATTTCAGACTATATGAGTTATGCCAGACAATGATTTTGGGGTCTGTGGAGGATGAAAGGGTTTTCAGTGCATTGTCATTTATAAAATCAAAACTGAGAAACAGGTTGGATAAAAATCTGGAAAGTTGCATGAGGTGTTACGTTTCTCGATACTCCCTCGAAACCTTTCCGTTTGACAGAGCAATTACACACTGGAATTCCCTTTGCGAAAGAAGAGGTGTAAATAATACAGCTACAAGTACAAATATTCCCAACCTTGAGAGTGTAATTAGCTCTTCGTCACATTCTACAGAAGACAACATCGACTTTGATGAAGCTATTGATAATGGATTGTTTCAACTTTAAGTAGGTATCTTCTGTATCTATCTTTTATTTTTATCATTAAAGATGTTACAGGTCTATATACTAAAAATGTCAGGCAATTCACCCATCTATCTACTAATCCATTTCTCGTGTCGGAATTTTTTAAAACACAGATCTAACTCATTACCAGTGGCAGTGATGATTTCAACTTTAAGCAGGTATCTTTTTCCACTTAATCTTATTGTTTGTTTCTATTCATTTTTTGACAGAGCAATTGCTCACTGGAATTCCCTTTGCGAAAGAAGAGGTGTAAATAATACAGCTACAAGTACAAATATTCCCAACCTTGAGAGTGTAATTGGCTCTTCGTCACATTCTACAGAAGACAACATCGACTTTGATGAAGCTATTGATAATGGATTGTTTCAACTTTAAGTAGGTATCTTCTTTATCTATCTTTTATCTTTATCATTAAAGATGTTACAGGTCTATATACTAAAAATGTCAGGCAATTAACCCATCTATCTACTAATCCATTTCTCGTGTTGGATTTTTTTAAAACAAAGATCTAGCTCATTACCAGTGGCAGTGATGATTTCAACTTTAAGCAGGTATCTTTTTCCCCTTAATCTTATTGTTTGTTACTATTCATTTTTTCAGCTATGGTTATAATTAAAGATGTTACAGGTGTATGTATTTACATTTAGTTAAATACCATCTTTTTATTTTTTGAAAACGTGGGTTGACATCTGTCCGAGGAAGCTGTTACTTCTCGGGACTGACAATGTCAGGCAACTCACCCATCTATCTACTAATCAATTTTTTGTGTTGAATTTTTTAAGACAAAGATATAGCACATTACCGGTGATGATTTCAATTTTAAATAGGTATCTTCTTCAACATAATCTTATTGTTTGTTACTTTACATTTTTTCAGCTCTTGTTATCATTAAAGACGTTACAGGTCTAATTCTTTATATTTACATTTATTTAAAGATATTGTTGGTCTATATATTTAAAGATGTTGCTGGCACTTCTCAGGACTGACAATGTCAGGCAACTCACCCCTCCATCTACAATTTCATGTTACCCTTGATGATTGCAATACGCAAGAGGTAAGCTAAACCCTAGCATATTTGCAATTATGTTTAATTTCTTACCAGTGATGATTCTTTCTTGATTTCTTAGAATTATATTTAATTTATTTTTAAATACAAGTCCACATAAAATTCCTAATAAAATTCACATAAAATTCGGGATAAACAATACATTATACGATTTTAAATATAAGTCCACATAAAATTCCTCATCATCCATATATATCATATCATCACCATATCATTATCATATCCTCATTATCATCATCTATCATTAATTATCAATTATCATCATTCATCATCTACGTCCACATACAATTCATGACAATGCAAGTAAACAAGAAACATACATATAATTCATGATAATCAACATCTAATGCAATTAAAATTAAAGATTGTATGTAAATCCATATAATTAAATTCAAATACCATAGTACATACACAATAGACAATAGTAGAAGTTTTCAAATTCATTATTTAGAGTTTCCACAATAATAAAAGTTTCTAGTTTTCAAAACCCTCTTTTTCTTTATCCAATTCTACTCCTCTGCACTATTCCCCAACGGCTTCTTCTAGTGTGGTTGTACCTCTTTCCCAAACACCAGAAATCTCCATGCGACAGCAAATTTGGATCAGCTGCAGTGTATAAACTATCCCGTTGCCAATAATTTTCGTAATGAATAATAATCTCATTGATAAGAACCTTAGCCCTTCTGTCCCATTCTATAAGCTGATTGATATGAGGAAGCATCTCCATCTTTCTCATCAACCCACACAAAATCTTTTTTGTGCTTGTCCAGATCTATGAAATACTCCTTGCCCTCTTTAGAAGTACTTGTGCCCAAACCGGGAACCCTGTATGGTCCAAGCAACAAGTAATACCTAATCAGCAAGTGAACAAAACCAGAACTTGAAAACATATAAAGAGAAAACAAACTAGCATTACTTTGTTGCACTATATGGTCCAACTGGTTATCGATCCACTCAATGATTCTCTCCAAGCTTCATACTCAGGAATTGTGTAGAAAGATAACACATTTCCATTTTTGTGAGTTACCTACATCAACATGTGCCGACATTAGACATGGAGATACATAACATCTAGAGGCTTAGAAAACAAATATAAAAAGTCTCAAAACACAACCAAATATACAGGGGGAACATTTATAGAAACTAAACAGCGCTATACAAAGATCATGTACCTGGTCTGTCATTATCATCAGATGGCCATATCTTAAAGATTTAATGCTGTCATATATTTTATCTTCCTGTAGACCAAGGATTGTTTTTCTATTTACTATCTCTTTATTCTCCATTTGTTGGTGAGTGGTAGCTTCCCAAAAAATAGATATTCCTGCCACCTGATCGGATAAAGATAACTAAAATAACAAAAAATTAAATTGGAAAGTGATGTCAAAACATGTCACAATACTACCAAATTCAGTATTCACATTTCCCTGATTCAAGGCACAAACACTTACAGCGACTGCAAGAGCCTTGGCTGAGTCACCCTCCGTTAATATTAAAGTACATTGATCAGAATTCTTCCCCCCTGCTTGATTTGCATCATCAGGTTTGGGAACATCAATTAATTTCCCCTTCTTGGTTCCATCAGTTTTCTTAAGATCTTTTTTTTGTTTAAACTTTTCCACTGCACTCATCAGGTAAAACAAAGTTACAAAGCTCATCTTAGACACTAGCATTGCAAAAATTACATGTACTCAGAAATGCTACATATTAGACACCACGCCTAGATATATGGACATGGGATAAAAATGCGAAACAGAATAAAAAATATGAATTAAAACGAGTTATACTTACAATCAACATGGAAACCAAACGTTGATTCGAGAAAATTCTTTTCTTCCACGAGTGTTGCCTTGGTTGTAACAATTGGTAAATTTTTGAACGGAAGGCCCATAAAACAATGGATGTCATTTGCTTTGATACTGAATTGAAAAATTCGGCAATCGTTCAGAGTCACATAAAAAATGCCATCCTCTGAATTGTAGGATGACAGATGGTAATTCAAAATATCCGGATCTGTTTCGAAATGGGGCATATTAACGATATGGATGTGGGGGCATAAGGGACATCGATTGAATTGGATTCTCTTGATTTTTGTTACTGAACTTGCAGTTGGGAAGCATTGAGACCTGCAAAAATTCAAGAGTCGGAAGATGAAAACAAGAAAATGACCGGTTGAAGGGTATTTATAGGCTAAATCGGGCGTCAATAGATGCCAGTGACGCGCGTCAATAGGTGCCAGTGACGCGCGTCAATAGGTGCCAGTGACGCGCGTCAATGGGTGCCAGTGACGCGCGTCAATAGGTGCCAGTGACGCGCGTCAATAGATGCCAGTGACGCGCGTCAATAGATGCCACTGACGCGCATCAATAATTGATTTCTTATCCAAAATTTAATGGAATTCGAAGTTTTCACCTCTTTTGCACTAGAGAAAATTCCCTTCATGTTTGCAATGCAGCCAATTGAGATGAAGACTTCAAATTTATCCCCAGACCAAAGAAACAAATAGTGATTGGTGTGTACTTGATGATGATAGGGTCTTGTTTGATAAGTTCATAAAGAAACTTCATGATATATGCTAAGACTGAGTTTGAGATGAGGGTACCAGTAAGGCACTCTTGACAAAATTTACACAATGTTACCTTTTTAAGATGATCCAACCTTGCACAGAGAACTTTATGTTCAGCTATAAAATTTTTTTCAATATTTTAGACACTTGATTTTATAGATTGTACTTCAAGAAGATCATGATTAATCAATTCAAGGCATAGAAATGGTGGAGCTTCAAGAAAATTGTCTTCAAACATACACTTGAACATTGTATCTTCAGCAAAGGAAAAAAAAACAAGGTGGTAGCAGGAATTTTATACTTTGATACTCATTGCACGGGTTAACCAAGTATTTCATCAGCTCAACAATGATAATTAGAAGAAAGTAAAAACAACTTTCCGTAAAAACCTTACCCTTATTGTATCTTTCAAACCTTCTTGTAACTAATACGATATGTAAACAACCTTATTGAGCTATGATCATATGCACCACCTTAAAAATTTGAAAAAAAAAGAGATTTTTTAATTCAACCACTCCAAGAATCAGTCCCGAAGAGAGAATCTCAATATGTGAATCCTATACAACATATTTTACTATGATCATGTTTGCAAAATTCAATATTTTCTTATACACTCAAAATTATTCCAACTTATAGCCTCCCAGTTTCACTCACAATTATTTTTCACCTATCCAATATTCAAAAATGATCAGTCTGCAACCTATGAACTTATCATACAGACTAATCTCATGATAAAAACCTTGTATGTTTACATCAATTCAAATTCTATATCGAGCTTGACCTATCTTTTAATCACATGGTTATCCCACCTTTTGGTTATCTAGCCTCCATAATCCTTACTTAACACACATATCCATGATAAAAAAAAAACCATAGCTTTTAAACCATGGTCTTGATTTATTTCCCAGCTCTAATTCTTATGGCTGGAATTAACTGATTTCATAATGGCGACTCTAGCCTGAACATCAATGATGTTTCCAGCAAAAAGTTATTTTTGACAAATGTCTTGGGACTAGTTTGGATGTCAAACCAGCTCTGTAATCGGAGATTATGCACTAATATAGAGGGGACATCCTTTAATAGAATTTTCCGCACACATAAGTCTATAAGGAGAAATCCGAAATAGTAAAGAATGTTTCCAAATCGTCGTTGCCTATTTTTTCCCCCAAGGGACAATTTTCAAGATAATTAAAGTCCCACAGATGAGTAGGGCACTAAATTTGGACATTATACACATTAAATGATCATCGTCTTTCATAATCATCATCTGAGTATAAATTGTCATCATCATCATTCAGTCCACATAATTAATGACAATGCAAGTAAACCAAGACACACTACTATAATCATGTAATCACCACTAATACCAGATATTCAAAGTCAAATTACCATAGTATCTAGACTCAATAAGTAGAAGTTTTCAATTCAACTATTTAAAGTTTCCTCAATAATAAAAGTTTCTAATTTTCAAAACCCTCTTGTTCTTTCGAACAATTCTATCTGACTCTCTTCCCCAACGGCTTCTTCAATTGTGTGGTAACTATCTTCCCCAACACCAGAATAACCCCTGAACTTCTAAGATCTCGCAGAGTGTCAAATTTTTTAAAAAATTCTTTCTTCTTGATTTGTTGCATCTCCTCATTGGAAAGATGTTGCTGGTATGAATATTAATGAAATCGCTCGAAGTGGTATGCGTTGGAGATATTGTGCATCTGGTCCTGCAGGGTCACTTGAACAGGGACTTTGTGTTTTAGATTACAACAACAGTGGCCCCATAATAAGCAACCAATTCACTGTATGGCTCACAGAATGAATTTAGCGTATAAAATGGTAAGCAACCATGAAAATGTTGCTAAATTAGAAGACATCATAAGAGAACCTTCATGCCTATATGTCAAGCAGCCCAAAGTGTTTTTCTTGAGTTCCAAAAATTTTGTCAATTGGAATTACAGATGGCAAAAAAACTTCTGAAGGATGTGGAGACTAGAAGGATATCTTTGTATGAACCTGCATGCAGAGTTCATGAGGAGTATCCTTCATTGGTTGGTTTCATGCACAAATACCATCATGAAGTTGATAGGGCAAGGGACTTGTTGTTCCACTTAACTGATTTGGAGACATTGCTTACATTGGTTGCTATTCTTCCAATGTTAAAGGAGATCAATACACTGATGAAGCATGCACGGGGCAGATTAATCTATATTGTGGATTTTATACGGATGAGGAAAATGGTATGTCAAAGTCTTGATATATTGTACTGTTCCCAGGATAGTTTTTGATGCACCTGTTTTTTGAAAATTGGAGGGATTTATTAGATCTTAAAAAATCCTAACACCTTTTTGAGATTTAATATCCACGAATCACCTATGCATCTCTGTTAATGGGAGGGAAATACCAATGCACATTTTGCAAAAACGTCAAGATATTACAGGATCGGAACGAGAAGATGTTCCCGTGACACGTAATTTGTTTGAGTCTGTGATACTTGAAACCAGAATAAAGCTTAAAAAAATTTTCAGAAACCTTGTCATCAGAAATTAGGGAACGTTTCTGTAAAGATAAAATTCTGGAAGCCATGGGTGTGATGAATCCAAATTTTTGGAATACAGAAGGTGGCCGTGCAGACTTTGTCAGTAAGCATTTCCATAAATCAATGGGTACAATAATGGAACAATTTACAAAGACGTCAGAGCTCAAGGGTACGGAAATCAAAGGTATACTGAATGCCGATTTATTAAAGTTTCAGTCAACAAATTTTGCAACAACAATGAGGAACCAATATAGGAATTTAGATCAACCTTCTGAAAGTGGTGCTATTACAAGGCTGTGGCGAGGAATCTATCAAAGTTCTATCTTACAAGAAGATATCAGTGAATATTTCAGACTATATGAGTTATGCCAGACAATGATTTTGGGGTCTGTGGAGGATGAAAGGGTTTTCAGTGCATTGTCATTTATAAAATCAAAACTGAGAAACAGGTTGGATAAAAATCTGGAAAGTTGCATGAGGTGTTACGTTTCTCGATACTCCCTCGAAACCTTTCCGTTTGACAGAGCAATTGCGCACTGGAATTCCCTTCGCGAAAGAAGAGGTGTAAATAATACAGCTACAAGTACAAATATTCCCAACCTTGAGAGTGTAATTGGCTCTTCGTCACATTCTACAGAAGACAACATCGACTTTGATGAAGCTATTGATAATGGATTGTTTCAACTTTAAGTAGGTATCTTCTTTATCTATCTTTTATTTTTATCATTAAAGATGTTACAGGTCTATATACTAAAAATGTCAGGCAATTCACCCATCTATCTACTAATCCATTTCTCGTGTTGGAATTTTTTAAAACACAGATCTAGCTCATTACCAGTGGCAGTGATGATTTCAACTTTAAGCAGGTATCTTTTTCCCCTTAATCTTATTGTTTGTTTCTATTCATTTTTTGACAGAGCAATTGCTCACTGGAATTCCCTTTGCGAAAGAAGAGGTGTAAATAATACAGCTACAAGTACAAATATTCCCAACCTTGAGAGTGTAATTGGCTCTTCGTCACATTCTACAGAAGACAACATCGACTTTGATGAAGCTATTGATAATGGATTGTTTCAACTTTAAGTAGGTATCTTCTTTATCTATCTTTTATCTTTATCATTAAAGATGTTACAGGTCTATATACTAAAAATGTCAGGCAATTAACCCATCTATCTACTAATCCATTTCTCGTGTTGGATTTTTTTAAAACAAAGATCTAGCTCATTACCAGTGGCAGTGATGATTTCAACTTTAAGCAGGTATCTTTTTCCCCTTAATCTTATTGTTTGTTACTATTCATTTTTTCAGCTATGGTTATAATTAAAGATGTTACAGGTGTATGTATTTACATTTAGTTAAATACAATCTTTTTATTTTTTGAAAACGTGGGTTGACATCCGTCCGAGGAAGCTGTTACTTCTCGGGACTGACAATGTCAGGCAACTCACCCATCTATCTACTAATCAATTTTTTGTGTTGAATTTTTTAAGACAAAGATATAGCACATTACCGGTGATGATTTCAATTTTAAATAGGTATCTTCTTCAACATAATCTTATTGTTTGTTACTTTACATTTTTTCAGCTCTTGTTATCATTAAAGACGTTACAGGTCTAATTCTTTATATTTACATTTATTTAAAGATATTGTTGGTCTATATATTTAAAGATGTTGCTGGCACTTCTCAGGACTGACAATGTCAGGCAACTCACCCCTCCATCTACAATGTCATGTTACCCTTGATGATTGCAATACGCAAGAGGTAAGCTAAACCCTAGCATATTTGCAATTATGTTTAATTTCTTACCAGTGATGATTCTTTCTTGATTTCTTAGAATTATATTTAATTTATTTTTAAATACAAGTCCACATAAAATTCCTAATAAAATTCACATAAAATTCGGGATAAACAATACATTATACGATTTTAAATATAAGTCCACATAAAATTCCTCATCATCCATATATATCATATCATCACCATATCATTATCATATCCTCATTATCATCATCTATCATTAATTATCAATTATCATCATTCATCATCTACGTCCACATACAATTCATGACAATGCAAGTAAACAAGAAACATACATATAATTCATGATAATCAACATCTAATGCAATTAAAATTAAAGATTGTATGTAAATCCATATAATTAAATTCAAATACCATAGTACATACACAATAGACAATAGTAGAAGTTTTCAAATTCATTATTTAAAGTTTCCACAATAATAAAAGTTTCTAGTTTTCAAAACCCTCTTTTTCTTTATCCAATTCTACTCCTCTGCACTATTCCCCAACGGCTTCTTCCAGTGTGGCTGTACCTCTTTCCCAAACACCAGAAATCTCCATGCGACAGCAAATTTGGATCAGCTGCAGCGTATAAACTATCCCGTTGCCAATAATTTTCGTAATGACTAATAATCTCATTGATAAGAACCTTAGCCCTTCTGTCCCATTCTATAAGCTGATTGATATGAGGAAGCATCTCCATCTTTCTCATCAACCCACACAAAATCTTTTTTGTGCTTGTCCAGATCTATGAAATACTCCTTGCCCTCTTTAGAAGTACTTGTGCCCAAACCGGGAACCCTGTATGGTCCAAGCAACAAGTGATACCTAATCAGCAAGTGAACAAAACCAGAACTTGAAAACATATAAAGAGAAAACAAACTAGCATTACTTTGTTGCACTATATGGTCCAGCTGGTTATCGATCCACTCAATGATTCTCTCCAAGCTTCATACTCAGGAATTGTGTAGAAAGATAACACATTTCCATTTTTGTGAGTTACCTACATCAACATGTGCCGACATTAGACATGGAGATACATAACATCTAGAGGCTTAGAAAACAAATATAAAAAGTCTCAAAACACAACCAAATATACAGGGGGAACATTTACAGAAACTAAACAGCGCTATACAAAGATCATGTACCTGGTCTGTCATTATCATCAGATGGCCATATCTTAAAGATTTAATGCTGTCATATATTTTATCTTCCTGTAGACCAAGGATTTTTTTTCTATTTACTATCTCTTTATTCTCCATTTGTTGGTGAGTGGTAGCTTCCCAAAAAATAGATATTCCTGCCACCTGATCGGATAAAGATAACTAAAATAACAAAAAATTAAATTGGAAAGTGATGTCAAAACATGTCACAATACTACCAAATTCAGTATTCACATTTCCCTGATTCAAGGCACAAACACTTACAGCGACTGCAAGAGCCTTGGCTGAGTCACCCTCCGTTAATATTAAAGTACATTGATCAGAATTCTTCCCCCCTGCTTGATTTGCATCATCAGGTTTGGGAACATCAATTAATTTCCCCTTCTTGGTTCCATCAGTTTTCTTAAGATCTTTTTTTTGTTTAAACTTTTCCACTGCACTCATCAGGTAAAACAAAGTTACAAAGCTCATCTTAGACACTAGCATTGCAAAAATTACATGTACTCAGAAATGCTACATATTAGACACCACGCCTAGATATATGGACATGGGATAAAAATGCGAAACAGAATAAAAAATATGAATTAAAACGAGTTATACTTACAATCAACATGGAAACCAAACGTTGATTCGAGAAAATTCTTTTCTTCCACGAGTGTTGCCTTGGTTGTAACAATTGGTAAATTTTTGAACGGAAGGCCCATAAAACAATGGATGTCATTTGCTTTGATACTGAATTGAAAAATTCGGCAATCGTTCAGAGTCACATAAAAAATGCCATCCTCTGAATTGTAGGATGACAGATGGTAATTCAAAATATCCGGATCTGTTTCGAAATGGGGCATATTAACGATATGGATGTGGGGGCATAAGGGACATCGATTGAATTGGATTCTCTTGATTTTTGTTACTGAACTTGCAGTTGGGAAGCATTGAGACCTGCAAAAATTCAAGAGTCGGAAGATGAAAACGAGAAAATGACCGGTTGAAGGGTATTTATAGGCTAAATCGGGCGTCAATAGATGCCAGTGACGCGCGTCAATAGGTGCCAGTGACGCGCGTCAATAGGTGCCAGTGACGCGCGTCAATGGGTGCCAGTGACGCGCGTCAATAGGTGCCAGTGACGCGCGTCAATAGATGCCAGTGACGCGCGTCAATAGATGCCACTGACGCGCATCAATAATTGATTTCTTATCCAAAATTTAATGGAATTCGAAGTTTTCACCTCTTTTGCACTAGAGAAAATTCCCTTCATGTTTGCAATGCAGCCAATTGAGATGAAGACTTCAAATTTATCCCCAGACCAAAGAAACAAATAGTGATTGGTGTGTACTTGATGATGATAGGGTCTTGTTTGATAAGTTCATAAAGAAACTTCATGATATATGCTAAGACTGAGTTTGAGATGAGGTACCAGTAAGGCACTCTTGACAAAATTTACACAATGTTACCTTTTTAAGATGATCCAACCTTGCACAGAGAACTTTATGTTCAGCTATAAAATTTTTTTCAATATTTTAGACACTTGATTTTATAGATTGTACTTCAAGAAGATCATGATTAATCAATTCAAGGCATAGAAATGGTGGAGCTTCAAGAAAATTGTCTTCAAACATACACTTGAACATTGTATCTTCAGCAAAGGAAAAAAAAACAAGGTGGTAGCAGGAATTTTATACTTTGATACTCATTGCACGGGTTAACCAAGTATTTCATCAGCTCAACAATGATAATTAGAAGAAAGTAAAAACAACTTTCCGTAAAAACCTTACCCTTATTGTATCTTTCAAACCTTCTTGTAACTAATACGATATGTAAACAACCTTATTGAGCTATGATCATATGCACCACCTTAAAAATTTGAAAAAAAAGAGATTTTTTAATTCAACCACTCCAAGAATCAGTCCCGAAGAGAGAATCTCAATATGTGAATCCTATACAACATATTTTACTATGATCATGTTTGCAAAATTCAATATTTTCTTATACACTCAAAATTATTCCAACTTATAGCCTCCCAGTTCTAATCCACAATTATTCTTCACCCTTATCAAATATAAAAAAATGATCCAGTTCTTCAACCTATGAACTTGATCTATACAGACTAATCTTCATGATAAAAACCTTGTATGTTTTACATTAAACTTCAAAGTTCTATATCGAGCTTGACCTATCTTTTAATCACATGGTTATTCCAACTTTGGTTAATCTAGCCTCCATAATCTACTCTACACAAAACAATATCCATGATAAAAAAAAAACCATATCTTTTAAACCATGGTCTTGATTATTTCCCAAGCTCTAATTCTTATGGCCTGGAATTTAACTATTTCATAATTGGCTAATCTAGCCTCTACATCAATGATTGTTTCCAGCAAAACGTTATTTTCTGACAAATGGTCTTGACTATTTTGGATGTCAAACAAGCTCTGTAATGAGAGATTATGCACTAATATAGAGGTGAATCTCTTTAAAATAGAATTTTCCGACACCATAAGTCTATTAAGGAGAAATCCTAAATAGTAAAGATCTGTTTCAAATCTTAGTTGCTATTTTTTCCCCAAAGACAATTTTCAAGATAATTAAAGTCCCACAAGATATTTAGGCACTAAATTTGACATTATACACATTAAATTGATCATCGTCTTTCATCATCATCTATCATTGATTATCAATTGTCATCATCCATCATCTACGTCCACATACAATTCATGACAATGCAAGTAAACAAGAAACATACATATAATTCATGATAATCACCATCTAATCACCATATAATTAAATTCAAATACCATAGTACATACTCAATAGTAGAAGTTTTCAAATTCAATATTTAAAGTTTCCTCAATAATAAAAGTTTCTAATTTTCAAAACCCTCTTTTTCTTTAGACAATTCTACTCTGCTCTCTTCCCCAACGGCTTCTTCCATTGTGGTTGTACCTCTTTCCCCAACACCAGAAATAACCCCTGAACTTATAAGATCTTCAGCAGCGCTGTCCAAATTTTTTAAAATTCTTTCTTCTTGATTTGTTGCATCTCCATGCGACAGCAAATTTGGATCAGCAACTGCTTTGGCTTTGAACAATATGTCAGGGTTGAGACCATGCTCTTTAATTATCCACTTTAGTGTATTGTTTTGTTTGTTAACCAAAACAATATTTTGCTTCAAATTTTTTGTTGCGGATAAGCTGTTCTTTGCTGTTTCCAAGTGAACTTGCAAAACCTTTGCCTGACTCTTCAAATTTTCATATTTCAACTGCACAAAAAGAGTAATGTCAATTCAAAATATTAATGTAAATTCAAAATTTCAAATTAACAAAAATTATTGTTTGAATGTAATAGTACTTACAACCGCTCTATCTCTTTCGGCATTTGCGATTGATACCAAATCCTTGTCCTTGGACCATTTGTTAAAATATGCCTGGGCCTCGGCACTAATATTTTCCAATTTGTTTAGTGCCTTATCTAAAATGTCGTCTTTATAGTTGTTGTTAAACATGACAGTTCCACATTTTACTTGGGTAAGTAAGGAATCCATCTTCGCAGGTTGATTCTGGACTGCAACGTATAAACTATCCCGTTGCCAATAATTTTCATAACGACTAATAATCTCATTGATAATAACTTTAGCCCTTCTCTCCCATTCTATCAGCTGTTGGATATGAGGAATAATAAACTCACTGACATGGGATTGACAATCATTACCTATTAGGTTCTCCAAAGGAAAAGGTGGGAACTCTTCACTATCTGAATCTGATGCAGACGATCTTGCTGGAGAAGAATGGGGGCTTTCACAAAGATCAACTGCTCCTTGTTTCTGCCTTTGGGTGGGCTGATCCTATTTTTGAAAAAATAAATCAAGATTTAGATAAATAAATTTAAATCAGAATGTAATTCAAAATTGTAAAGCATATTAAAATTGAAATTTAAAGTATACCTTTTGGCCTTGAATCATCTCGCGGGTATCGAGAAAACCAGTTGGGTCATTGCTATCAATGCCCAAATAATCTTCATCTAAATTTGTATTGTTCAAAACAGATATTCATGTTGCACTGGGCAAGCCACCAAGTGAGAGAGTTGGAATTCGAAACGAGGTGTCAAGGTTTAGTGTCCCACTAGGGGCCGGAGCAAAAGGCATGCGTTTACCAATGTTCTTTTTCACTGTTCCTCTGGTTGGCATTTTAAAAATTAATGGTTGAGTGGGTGTCGGTGCCGTGGTTTGATCATGACTGACATGTGCTGAAAAGTACAAGAAAAAAATGAAAAATATTAAAACAATTCATAAAGTGAAAACTACGAAATTAAACGTACTATAGAA
This sequence comes from Taxus chinensis, assembly GCA_019776745.2. Classification (NCBI taxonomy): domain Eukaryota; kingdom Viridiplantae; phylum Streptophyta; class Pinopsida; order Cupressales; family Taxaceae; genus Taxus; species Taxus chinensis. The sequence goes on from CM034154.1 coordinate 417,753,810, forward strand.
AAGTTGTACCTTGTTGTCGAGGGGTTGTTTTTTTCGGTGCCACGGGTGGCCTTGTAGGAGTTGAACTCAGTGGCTGTTCAGAAGATATGAATGCATGCGACTGTATGGAGTGAGTTGGGGAAGAAGGTTCCATATTCCCTGCAATTCATCAATATTAAATGTTGTCAATTCATTTGGTTAAAATTTAAATTGAAAAATAAATATGCAACTTTGGAATTTGTAAATAATATATGAGAATGTATTACTTCTCTGGCGTTTAACGAGTTCAAACGCTTGAGGGTTTGGAGAGTGAGCTTCCATTTCAGATTGGGAGTCCCCCGAAGCCTCCGCGTGTTGTTGGCCTCTTCCTCTCGACATCTTTTTTTTTCTTGGAATGGCTTCAAGATATCTTCTCTGCAAAACTTTAAAATTTAAGTTTTAATAATTGTGCACTATAATGACAAAAATTATAATACAATTACAAACTAAATAGTTTATACCTGTTGTTCATCAAATGGAATTGAGAATTTCTTCAAAGCCTCATCAGAGGAAGTAGGAATTTCTTTATGTTTTAAATTTAAAAGTGCCTCATAGTAGAAGCCGAGGAGATAGTTTGTTGAATAAATGAAAGGTTTATTTGAGAGTTTTGAATTTGTTATTTCAGTTCTTATTTTTTTATATAGATATGTGCACCAATCGAATTTATGTTTTGAGATAGTGGCACAAATATATGCAATGGCCCAATTTGGTATATCCGTTTGGCGACCCTGCAAAACAATTCTGGCTTGAAAAAATGAAATAAGTGCAGCAAGAAAGTGGTGTGTAATTGATTGTGTATCTACACCATGCCTGGATTTATTGACATGGGCTGCAAATGTGAAACAGTGAAAATTACTTTAAATCTATAACAGCAAATTGTATCAGAATAAAAAATAGATTAAAAAATATGAATTAAAAGGAATTATACTTACAATCAACATGGAAACCGTACGTTGATTCAAGAAATTTCTTGTCTTCTTCCAGGAGTGTTGCCTTGGTTGTAACAATTGGTAAATTTCTGATAGGAAGGCCAGTAAACCGATGTATGTCATTTGCTTCAATAGTGAATTGGAACATTTGGCCATCTTTCAGAGTCACATAAAATATACCGTCCTCTGAATTGTAGCATGACAGAAGGTAATTCAAAATATCCAGATCTGTTTCGAAATGGGGCATATTAACAAGCCCTGTAAATTCACACTCTTCCATTATAGCTTGATATTCTGAAGACATCTTTAAAACCATATGGATGTGAGGGCATAAGGGATTCCTGTAGTTGATCTTGGAAATCGATTGAGTTGGATTCTCTTGATTTTCTTGCTGAACTTGCAATTGGGAAGCATGTGAAGTCGACATTATAGCTGTTATTGCATCTTTGTCAAAGATTTAGACCTGCAAAAATTCAAGAACGGGAAAACGAAAACGAGAAAATGAGCGGTACAAGGGTATTTATAACCTAAATAGGGCGTCACTGGCCCCTATTGATGTGCGTCAAAAGGTTACAGTGACGCGCGTCATTTGATTACAATGTCGCGCGTCAATACAAGATAGTGTCGCGCGTCAATAGAAGATAGTGTCGCGCGTCAATAGATGATAGTGTCGCGCGTCAATAGATGATAGTGTCGCGCGTCAATAGAAGATGGTGTCGTGCATCAATAGAAGATAGTGTCGCACATCAATAGAAGATAGTGTCGCGCGTCAATAGAAGATAGTGTCGCGCGTCAATAGAAGATAGTGTCGCGCGTCAATAGAAGATGGTGTCGCGCGTCAATAAAAACAAATGACGCACGTCAATAGGAGCAAGTGACACGCATCAGTAGGAGCAAATGACGCGCATCATCAGGGGCTAGTGACGTCGTTACGACCCAGTGTCGTGCGTCATTTCGAGCTAGTGTCGCGCTAGTGTCGTGCGTCATTACTATCTAGTGTCGCTCCAGTATCACGCGTCATTACGAAACAAGTGTCATGCCAGTGACGTGCGTCATTACGAACTAGTGTTGTCGGACGTCACTGATGGAGCCTTGAAAAACCAGGTGAAAATTTTGTTTTTTAATACTGTTAAATTCGCCTTTCGCTGAAACTGGTTACGGGGATATTCGCCAGGTATTTTCCACCTTCAATTTTATAGGGGTGTCTTAAAATGAACCCTGCCTTAATATTAAGTGGGTATGTGCCAACGTAACCTATTTGTACAATAGGATTTACAAATCCATAAACTATTAGTGAAGGTTTAGGTTAGCATATCACTTTTGAAGGATTTATAACACCTTCATCATGCTCAACTTACCTTTTGGTAAAAAAGTATTTGGAATCCATAAATCATAAGTTATGATTTAGGCTAAGCATGATTTGTGAGACTACATCTCAAATTTTCTCATGGAAATTTCTTAAAACCGCATCTCTAGAAGTCTTTTATAACATAAGGTCCTCATTTACAAATAAATGTAACACATTGTACTGTATATTGTAAACTTAGAGTTATAAGTTTACAAATATCATAAAGATATTTTTACAATGCTTTACAATGGAGAAGAAGTATAGAGGAGAAGAAAATATCAATTAGTTGACCATTAGGAGGTGACATTTCCATGCACACTCCCCTCAATGACAACTCTGAAAGGCCAAGTATTACACAAAACATATCATATTTTACAACACATAATGACTTCTAAATATAACTGCAACTTGATCTTTAGACAAGCAGTATTGGAGATCTATGTCACTGCAGATGATCTTCTCTCAGATAAGGAGCATATGAACATCTATATGCTTCACTCTTTGATGTTGAACTAGATACTTTAGCAAGATTAATACAAATTTTTCCATTACATAGAAGAGGAACACTTCCTTTAGCTTTCATGTGTATCTCTTCCAACAACTACTTCATCTAGATGGCTTCTTCATTGCTTCCATTGCATTTCTATACTCTACCTTAATAGAAGAAATAAATATTGTTGTTTTTTTTTTTTTTGAAGTAATGACTCCTACATCAAAAAACTTGAACAAAAATCCATATGTATATTTTATATCCAACACAACATCAACATGGTTAGATTCATAATATCCATATAGACATTATAATAAGCATAATATAAATCATTATTGATTTCACTTTTAACCATCTATAAAATTTAAACACTAGTTTTATAACAGCTAACATAACAATATGCTTGACAACCAACCATGTAAAAATATGTTGAAAAATATCAGCCTATTACTCTTGTAAAATATATATTGGATGCAATCAGTATTAGACGTCTCCAATACAAACACAAAGGCATCCCCAAGTGTCATTTGATATGTATATAATAATATTTTAGTAATCACATACTAGGAAATGTTTTATCAATAATGTATATATCTTCATTATCTATTCTAAGACTTTTTTTAAAGTGATAAGACTAATAGATAATATATATGAACAAATAATCAAATCATGCAAGAATAATCAAAACATTCACTGAAAAAAATTATCCACTAACTATGGACACATCCCATGGATTTATGTGAAGTTTGCTTCAATAAATGACTGACGAAGGGTTTTTGGTGATAGCTTACCATGTAAGCACTCTTTACACATTTCATAGGTGGTAAGTTTAATTCATGTCATACATGATCCTAAAAAAATTATCTCAGTATTTCATGTCAAAATAAATAATAGTTTGAATAAACTACTAGAAAAAACAAAGCAAATCATTTAAACACATATAAGCCATTTTGGTGTGTTTTCAGCTATAGTTACTTCTAGTTCATTCTCAATAAACCATCATAAATTATTTTTATTCTTGAGTTAATTATGAACAACTTCTTTTTCAATTCAATATCAATACACAAAAAAAAGCATTTGTTTTTCATTGGTAGTGGTAGATGTAGCTCATAAAGAAACTACATTAGATTTATTTTGAATATAAACACTATTATACCATCATCCATTGACATTTTTCACAAGAACACAAACGAGAGGTTTTGTTCACATAAGGTACTAAACACAAGACCAGTGAGAGGGGGTCTGGGGGCGGCATCCCCCAACGGGGTCGAGGGAAAGTGCCCCTCGCGGGGTCTAGGGGTAGCGCCCCTCAACGCCAAACATAATTTATAACTTACTTCTCCTTTGAATATGACAAAAAATTAACTCTTTGTGATAAAAACCATTATTATTATGATAACTTGTATGATCAACTTTTCGATAATAAATTAGATTTTACAGAGGAAAAACATTGTAAAAAGAAACAATCCCCCTGTTATTTTTAAGTGAATATGAGGGTCGTATCTTGGTGTTTTTCTCCCCCTTTTTTACGTAAAGTTGAACTCTTCTGGGCCAAAATAAATCTATCAGAAAAAATACTTACAAAGCATATATTAATTCGACTACAATATTCACATATTCAGTTGAAATGTAAGTGAATTTGTTTTTTTAGTTTTCAAAAAATACTAACTTATTTATTGTCAATATAAGTATAAATATTTCTCATTTTGAAACAAAACTTAGAAAACATTCAATTATCAAAACAAAATAAACAAAAAAAATCCTTACTGTAATAAGAATAATTTTGAATTTTTATATTAATTTTTTGTTAAAAATAATAATTTTAGGAAGATAAGATTTATATTGTATATATTTAAAAAAATTGTGTGAAGACTCAAGACCTGTATAACAAACTCATATGAGGCCAATTCAAAACACGTTCTGATATAATTGCAACCAACCAATCTCTAAGTATTGAACAAATTAATCTGCCAACCAAAAGCAAAATAACATGGCCTTAGCCACATTGACCAAGGGTGACACAAAGGGTTATAAAGTCTATGCATTTTTTTGCATCCCTAATATGGGATAAAACTAAATTCATAACAAACAAATACACAAAAAATAAATCAAACACGGGTTTGAATTGTGTTGAGTTGTGCAAAGACATTTGTATGCAATTAAGGTTCCACGTGGAGGCCAATAAAGGTCATTTTTAAGAGGATGTTGAAAAACCAAATTAAAATTTCAGACATATAGGGGAAAGGACCCCATAACCGAGCAGTGGCCTTTGACCGAGACTATTTTGGCACAATTAAATATTATTATGTGTATATATTTATCCAAATACTTAAACAAAAAAACACATAAACATGTACATTATTTCATTATTCTTTGCCAATTTTAACATGTGCAATTATTCTAATTTATAAACATAAATAGATGTCATTCCCTACAACTTGAGGTTCACATTTAAATTTTAGAAACTCCCACATGAATATAAAAATATTATCTCCCTTACTATTTTGACGCATTTAAATTGTTGATGGTCTTCAACATGTACAAATATTATTATTTTTTGCATAGTTATACATACATCCTTAAGCAAACGTTATTCATTCAGATTTATCCAACCTCTACTTCCTTTTCTACAATTAATACGGGTACCTGCAAACATAAAAAATTTATTAAGGCTCACCATTTACAAGAAAAAGTCATCATTATTATAGATTTTTAGCAGATTTCAAAAAACAACATTCAATAAAACAACTGTAATTCAAAAAAAAATAAAACAAAAATGATATATTTCCCTCCCAAATTCCCAATTCCCACCAAACTCTCTCACATTCACTATAATACAAATCCATCGATCAACAAAATATTTAAATACAACCTCTCAAATTTCTTTATTTCTCAATCAATTCGTGTCAACCCCTCTCAGCTAATAGAATCCAATGCCATAGATATACCAAAGAAAAATACATAGCAGTAAAATCTATAAATTAAGATGATGAGTTGTATGCATCTTTCTTATTAACAATTTTCTTGGTGCACTTTTCCATCATCAATTTTATTGTTGCACAGATACAGAAGAACATTATACTTCCATATCACTGATTTTCTTGCTGCACAAATATAAAATAGCAGAATATTTCTAAAACTGTTAGGTGCAATAGTTTCTTACCTTTTGTATCTAACACTATTTTTAAAAATTGTCTCTTTTGTTTTCCCTATACATTTTTAGATCTCACTGTTAACCATTAAATTTTTTATGACATCAAGAAGTTTGAATATGTAGATAGTTTACAAACATCATTAAATTTGCAAGAATGAACCACTTCATTATTGCAAATTCATGTTGTTTATACTCTATCTAAAAATTTAAATTCATTAGTGTGCATAGCTAATTTAATGTTTACTTTCTCCTCCAAATATGATTTGTTGTGCTAAATAAATCATAATTTTCTTAAATGTTTAACACATTTTCTGAAATGTATAGGAATCTGTAGAAGTAATTATTTCTATGTTTCTCTTTGCCTTAGAAAGATAAAATCCAAGAATAGCAATTTCTTTGTTTTTCTAAAATAGCCATTGCTTTTCCAATATTCAAAATAGCAATTTCTTTATTTTCCAAAATAGCCACTACTTCTTTTGCAGCCTCTAAAATTCTACATGTATAGTATTAGATGTACACATTCATAAGGTGCTAAATTTACCTCCATATACATAATGCATCCAAATATGCTAACAAAAGACTAATGCAGACTAAAAAGTTCCTTGTATTTCATAATGGCACGTACAAAGTAGACAACCAAAAGACCAGTGACAAGGTTGAGAAGCAACTTGCAAAGAGGGGCAAAGTTTACAAATCTATCTTCTGATGAAGATAAAATAGCAAAGACACGAGCTCAAAAAACCACCACTTCTAACAGAAAGAAGACTCCTTCAAGAGCCAAATCACAAGATTTAAGCATGGATAATTCTACTCAAGTACAACCTCAGGAAAATACATCTTCCACTCAAAGAAGAAATCCATCAAAAGGAAAAGAAAAATTTGTTGATGAGAATATCACAGTTACACATGAACCTGAATTCACCACTAGTATAAACCCAAATGTTGAAGTAACTAGAGGGTCTGCTATAACAAAGAAATTATACATAAGAGGACAACGGATAGAAGTAGACATGAAGGCTCCCATGAGGGATGTGGAGGAGAATGGAATGTCAACAAGAAAAGTAGCATCTAAATGGGGTATCCCTGCCAAAAACATGATTGATTGGTTGTATGGAAAAAGAATCACTAAGAGGAAGGGACCTCTAACTATTCTGAAAAAGAATAAAGAGCAGGAAATTGTGACATGGTGAAAAGATATGGTTGAACTTGGCCATGGTCTTGAAGTCATTCACTTAAAGTCCTATGTAGCTCATATATGTCAAAGCATACCAAATCCATTCAATGATGGTCTATCAAGAAGATCATGGTGGTATGGGTTTCGTAGATGCCATCTTGATTTGACGATAAGAACTACGGAGGTCCTTGATAGAGATACATATGTCATGTTACGACCAAGAATCGTTGTTGATTTCTATGATAACTTGCAAAAATTGTATACAACAAATCAATATGGGCCTAATAAAATATGAATTTTTGATGAAGTCAGTGTACAAGCAGGAAGGAATTATGGCATGCGTGTGATTACTGAATTAGGTTGTAGAAGTGTTCCACACATTATGTCAAAAATTAGAGAATGGATTACTATATTACGTTGTGTTAACGCAGCAGGACAAAGCATTCCTAGATTTTATATTTTTAAGGAAAAGAGATAACTTAAAACTATATAGTTAGATGTGAATCTAGAGCATACATGGCAGCAAAACCACATGCATGGATGAAAAAGGAGTTGTTTTTTAAATGGATGCATCATTTTGCAGGATCTATGCCTGGCGTAGTTTCACCAACAAATAGGCATCTTCTAATATTTAATGGTCATGGCAGACATGTAGCTTTTGGCACAATCCAAGAAGCTAGAAATTTAGGAATTGACCTTGTGACTTTGCCAGCTCATACCAGTCACAAAAATCAGCCATTAAATGTGAGTATTTTCTCTCCATTCAAGAAGTACTTCAAATCAATGAGGTCCAAATGGATGGCAAAGAACTCAAGTCTTGAAATCAGGAGGACAGAATTGGCAACACTTAGCAGTCAAGCTTTCCAACTCACACTTACTCCTAAAAAACATCAAAGTAGGTTTTCATAGGACAGGTATATGGCCACTTGATTGTAATGTTATTTCTAATTATATGAGGCCATGTGAAGCCTTTCATATTGAAGAATATGAGGTGGCGGCTATTGAAAACATATTGAGGATGGCAGGAATAGAAGATGGAGATGTACAACGATGTTTTGAAGAAATTAGGAATAATGTGTTAGATAATGAGGATGCATAGAAAACAAAAGAAGTGTGTGTCAAGTCAGAATATGTTTATTTTGTCGAATATTTTTATATAATTTTGATAAATATTATACTAAATTTAATCCTCTTGAAGTTGGATTTACTGTAAATTTTTAGAAGACTATCAAAATGAATATAAAACAATATATGTTTCATTGTGTGTGAAATAAGGACTATCCATTTATGTAATTTTTATATTGTATCCCATTTTTTGGGTCCTTCCCAGCATTTGTAAATATAACTAAGGCACACAAATAAAATATACCATAGAAAACTGGAATATAACTCAATCATCTACTCATAGACAAACAATTGTAGACAAAACAATTTGGATTAAGATAAACAGATCATTGCCTTAGTAAGGTCACAAATGACCTTACCTGCAAATAAATTCATGTTGTTCATCCCCATTCACGTACCATTGGCATTGTTATTCTTTTCTACCCTGCAACAAAAATTCGTTAATAAATTTACAATTTATGAAATTCAACATGGCATGAAATTTATACAACAAACCAACCATATAACTTATAGTGAGAGGTTTTGTATACCTTTGTTCAAAAATTTCATAAGATTTTAATCTTGAATGTTTATATCTCGTCTCCTCAACACTCTGAGACAAAGATTGACATTTCATAGGTTTAGGTTTGGAGAATTAATTTACAAAGGGGCAACAACTACATACTGGGGTTTCTTTTGTATGCCCTCATTAAACAAAATTAAAGCTACATGAAGTATAGTGTCCAGCCACATGATCCTAAATTAGCTTCCTCAGGGGCATTAAACAATCTTATATGAAAGACAACGCAAAAACACAAGACCCTATTTGAGAAATTATAGAAGATGCACATACAAGGCAGAGAGAGAAAATGATCAATCGGTTTGTTCAAATTCTTCTACAAATAATCCCCTATACTCAATCCTCCTTGTCAGGAAGAGCCTTTGGAGGCCAAACACCTATCAACATTCATATCAATTTAGAAATACCCTTTACTTTAAGTAAAAAGAATCATGTATTTCTACGAACAATTTCCATAATAATGAGAAAAATGCTCTTGAAGCCTGCATCACTTATTAAACTATGGAGGTATAATCATCTTGTATTCAACAAAATCAAGAAGACTATGAGTCAATGGATATTAGGCTACACTTTTTGGATGCACTCGAGAATGAATAATTCTCTGTTAACTCTTATGTAGATTGATACATAAATGGCAACAACTATGTCAGGAAAGAGACTAGTCTATGTAAGGCTACATAGACACATTTCACATACCTCGTTTGCAAAACTTGGCATACGCAACCTTTTAAGAAAGAGTGTCCTTAACTACTACAGTGGCATGTCGAATTCTCGAAGTTCCTACGGGGATAATTACATCAATGCGAATGGTCAAAATTCCTGCAGGGATGATTACATGGATGACAAGGATAATCCAAAGGATCGAACGAAGTTCACTATTATACAAGAATGTCAATGTAGGGAAAATAGATGGGAGTGAATGCGTAGTTTAAGGAGTTAACACACCATTACGGAGATGATGGTGGAAAATAATGGTGAGTTGGTAGAGATATTAATCCACCTATTACTAATTTAATAGCTAGTGTTGTATATTGTTGTCACCTCGAATGTGCGGCTTCCCACTCAAATACGTGTTGTCATTACATTTTAAAATCAGCGGTGATGGGTTTGACATTTATATTCACTCATTTCTAATAGTATCCATTGAAATCCTTTTACATGTGTCATGAAACATGTCAATAGGTTTAAAAATTACATTTGAAGATTCATAAAACAAATAGGTATCTACTATGTTGATTTGGAGTCCTAGTTAGCTGTCTACGTGGTTGTGTAACAGGTACAAGTTATGGTGCTTGGAGATGGTGTCCTTTCCCTTAAAGCAGGGTCGTAAGGTAATGAACTTTGACCCCCAAAAAAAGTTTTTATTTTATTAAGTTTGTTTAAAGCCACCATGTCATGTTTACAATAGATAGATATATTAGGTAATATGGTAGATAGATATGATTGGTCAAAGTGCCAAACAAAACCTCAATTTTATATCCTCTTAATTCTAGGTTATCTATTTTATAAATTTTAATTTAAAATTTAATTTTAAAAGGCCACGAGAATATATATATAGGATATAGGTTTTAATTGTGGATAGAACACATACTTTATAATTTAGGTTATTATGTTAAAAAAACATAATAGGCTAGAAATCAAATTTTTATTGTTATAAAAGTTATATTATAGGCCCTCCTAGCATAGTTTTAAAGTGAAAAGGTTTTATTTAAACATATGTAATTGAAAAATAAACGGGGCCAAGTTAGACATAGGTTGAAAAATAACCCTAAGTTACAAAATTTTACACCATCAATAGGAAAAATTAAAAACCCTATTTCCATGAAGGGTTGTCTCCATTTAGGAAACCTTGTGTTTTAACTTGGATATTTTATTTTTTTACCGCACATTAAAAACTATATAAATTAAATAAAATATTTCACACTCATTTACCCTTACTTGTGTATGGAGAGTGCACCAGAGAGTAATTTTTTCAACCACTACAAACATTGTAAAAATATTTCCACCATGAGGATGAGTGAGAGTTTTAAGAGGGGTTTGCTTGAATATGATATAGTTTATAAAGTTTTAAACTATAGTTTAGTTTCTAGGTTATTTTAACCTAGTCTATAGTTTTATAAAACATTAGTATTAATAATTTTTAAACTTTCAAATGTAACCCTTATTAATTCAATGGTTCTTAGGACATAGAATTTTTTTTATCAAATAACAAAAATGAAAATACAAATTAGAATTTTACCAGGGTATACCAAGACACTGAGAGGATAAGGGTTTTATCTCAACTAATAGAAAAAATGAATTTCCTATTCTAGTGGAACTTGTCTCCTGACCTTTTAACCTTCCTTTTTAACTTTGAATGTCACCCCGAAATTATTTCAACTTGCACATTTCAAAACTATAAAGAAATGATAGACTATTCAATTAAAAATATATTCTTACCTTTGTTTTGTAGGTTCTCATAATTCTTTGAAGTTCGATATTTTACACGCCAAGTAAATATTTTTTAAGACCTTTCCACCTGTACACATTCATTATTCACCAGCCTATGTCCTAGAGGGAAGGGGGAATTAAAATTAAAATTTCTTACCTAAGCTAACCACATAACTAACACACTCTAGTACCATGTCAATTCTGAGGTGTTAAGGTTAACTAACCAATCACATTATATTTATAACATTTATTAAAATAATGTAAACTTAAATAAATACGTGAACATAGAATTTAACCAAACTCCTCACTTCTCTCCATCAAATTCACCCAAAGTGAATTGAACCAAATTTGGCCCACGACCATATTTAAATGTCACTAAGGGTCATGAACAATTAAGTGATGGGGTGTGTACCCCAGTTTAAATTAATTAGTTATTAAATAACTAATAAAACATGATATAAATTTTATAATAAATAATTAAGAATATTAAATATATTCTAAATTATTTAATTATAAACTAAACATTATAAGCACTTAATATTTTGTTCTAACAGAATTTCCTCTCAAAGGCTCGCAATCATCCATGATGCTCTCGCACATCCAAATTATGTGGTATCTCCTGCAAATCACTCAAAACATAACAATTAACATCATTTCTTCATTTCTCGCCTTCTAAATTCTTCTAAAAAGTCAAAACTTGCACTAACGCACCCTTTGGTATGGTAGCGCATATTCTTTTGCACTAGTGCATACATTATGACACTATCGCATTTAGTGGTAACACATTGACATTTATGCTCATGATCTTACATTAATGTTAGCGCATGAAATGCACTAGCACAAAACCCTAGCTACATCCATGCTCTTAGTTTAAAACTAGTGTGTGAACCTCACACTAGCGCATTTTTCGGGCTACGCTTACGTGCACTAGCGTTAAAATTCAAATTTTCTCTACCTAAAAAAACATTAAATACGCTCAAAAGTAAAATAAATTGCATCACTTACTGCGTGGTCGTCATCTAGAGTTTTCCTGTACTCTCAAATGTGATCCGTGCGATGTTTCCTTTGTTGTTCACGTGTCATCTCTCCCAAAACTCAGAGCTAAAATCTCTCACAAAGGGAAAAAGAGGTATAATAGCACAAATGGGTCGCGGTGAATTTTACCCCTCCCCCCTTCTATTTATACCCTCATAACCCTAATTATCCATTTTCTTGCCTCATGTGGTCAAGATTACTAATTTTTCTTCCTCCATATTACACTTTTTCCTCTATTTTCTCCTGCCACGCACTGACATTTCATCGTGATGAATCATTTATTTAAATAGTCATTTTGCACTAACATTTTCTTCTCGTCGGGCATATTCTCGCTTCCCTAGGGACTTTTTGGTGTACCACACACACCGTTATCATTCTTTTCACCACATTCTTCTTAAAACCCAAAAAAAATAGTAAATCATTAAAAAAATGGTGAATCATTAAAATTTAAAAAAAATGGTAAAATCATTAAAAACAAAAAAAAATGGTAAATAATCAAAAATAAAATAAAAATCAGTAAAACTTAAAAATCCAAAAAATTGGTAAACACCATTCAAACATTTGAAACATTCACGGGACAAAACATCCTCAAACATTGAAAACTATCCTACAAAACATCTTACTTTAGTGTTTGCTTGTTCTAGCACACGACATGCAAATCATCTTGATATTCCTCCATTAACTAAGCTTTTTTGCTTGCTATGTTTGTCTTTACTTATATATAGCATTGATTGGGGTAGTTTCATAGTGCACAATTGCTTTTTCATGGGACTTTTATGTCCTTCGTCTATTCCCCTTGCATGTATCCTTTCTTGGGTTGTCATTTTAATCCTTGTCGTATAACTCGAACATGTGGGAACTCCAGCTGGATAACAAAAACATTGGTGCAACTTTCTTGAATGTTGTTTGTTTGAGTATGTTTGTTTGTGCTTGTTTGTTTTTTGGTCTACTTGTTTAATTTCTCGTACTGCATTGCTTTATGTATTTTTCTTTGAGTTAGTCCTTTAACAATGAACAAAAATCAGTATTATTGCTCTTCATGTTATTTTACACTTTTGTTGTATGTTTATATCAAATGAACAGTTACTTCTGAGCTAGATGGTTCGTCGGCTACGTTGCGATATTCCCATTCTCCATGTATCTACATGTTTCTATTCTCACTAATTTTTTACCTATCATTTTCCAATTCTTCCCCCCTCCCTTGCTTCTTCCACTTGAGGCACATGATCCTCCTTTGTTTCTTGATTCTAACAATGGCCAACCAAGCCCAATTCAAATCCCCTTCCATTGTTATCAATATTTTCTTCCACAAAATTTGGGGCAATAGGTATCATATTTATCCCCCTCTCTCCCTTGTTTCTTCCATACGTTTAAACCCGAGATTTCTTTTCTAATCAATCAATTTGAACAACGGCCTACTAGGCTCAATTCGAATCTCAGTCATTGTAGTATCTTATCCTCTTGTTGTGATATTTCCTTCTTTTCGAGTGTCAATAGACCTCTTCTATCACCCCATCAACACTCGAGGGGGAAACATCATCCATTCTACTATTTTTTTTTCTACTCCTTCAAAATTAATTTTTTTGTAATTGCCTACTATCTTTGAAGCGGCGTCGCTTATGTTACACCATATCAAAGAGGGGAAAATATATACACCTAAATTTGACTACAAAGTTTTAGTACTAAAATTGCATTGATTATACTCTTTCCCTTCATTTCATTACAATTATTGATTTCCCACTAATTAGCTAACATTCCCCTTCAACTCGGTCAATTAACAACACTTTTTTAATTAACTAACCCTTCCCCATCCTAGATGTCAATTAACGACACTTCGTTAGTTATAATCCTCTTTTAATTAATCAATTAACCATTATTAATTAATTAAGTCTTTCAATCTTGTATTTAATGAATAAACCTTCTTATTAGTTAAATCCCCCTTTCAAACCCTTCAAGTTCTACTAATTTCCCTTTAAATCATCTCCAAATGGATTCTTAAGCTTATCTTGGGCTAGTAAGTAATCCTTGTTGATTAATTAAATCACCCCCAAATCCAATGAGTTGTTGATCTCTAATTAATATCTTATAATCATGTTTATCCCCTTCTAATTCTACTTTACCTTTATCCCACATTCACTAGGTTGTAAGCTTCTCCCAAATTGGAAAGCTATATAAACAACCAAGTAGCTTCTTTCCAAACTGACATCACACATACCAATATTACTATATGCATATGATAAGAGCATTTCAACTTTGAAAAACTTAATGATCAAGCAACCTTCTATCCTCTACTTGCAAAGAGTAGTAAGAGAAGAACCATATATGTAAATCAAGCCATATTGGTGAGATCTCTTCCTCTTCATGGAGATAGCTTCCTTTGATTGCACGTAGTCACGTTCGGCTCAACAAAAGGAGTACCTACAATCTAAGACCATATCAAAAACATCAAAGGATGGCTTAGCATTTCATGTTAATTAGATGCATTAGTTAGCTTTTCCTTTTCTATGGCTTTATCATGATGTTTTGTTATATTATCTTTGTTACTGAGACTACTAGGTGTTAGTTTCTATTGATTAACTTAGCTTGGTTCAATCACACGCATATAGGCGTCTACAATCGACCCCTACCACTTGGCTTCGGTGGCTTTCCCGTGCTTGGAACCCTTTACTGGAACCTAAAGTCAACCATTTTCTATGGTGCCTTATCTACCAAAGTCTTCTTGTTGGCGAGTGTCTTAGTCACATTGGAATTCCAAATCCTAAATGCCCCTTTTTGAGCTCGACTTGAATCATTTAAACATTTTTTTTGTCTTGTTCTCATGCTTAAGCCATTTGGTCTTGGATTCATACATTATTTTAGCCCTACTACCCTGAATTCTTTCATTAGCATATGACATTATTTGGAGATTTCAGTTCTTGGCCTACTTATATTGATACTCTATGGCATTTGTTTAGAGTTTGTATTATCCTTCAAATTTGGAAATCCCATAATACTACTATATTCCAGAGTGATCAAATTGTTGCTTTGTTTTACACTAATGATAAAGTGGTTATTTTGTCTGTTACGCGCATATAGATTCACGCTCAAGCCAAAAAAAATACTGTAGAGTTAGCTCACCTGCAGGAATTGCTCTCACATTGGGGGAGTGCTCCTTGCATGATAATTCAAGTCCCTCCTGACCCTTTGTTGTTGCCACCTCAGTCATCTATGTCACATCGGCCACTTTCGCAAGGACCATATCACAGAAGCTTCTCTCGCAGCCACCACTTTGCCTCTCCATGGGGTCGACCTTCAGCTCCTTCCTCATTAGGGGCGGGCTGGAGTTCTCCTTCGTGGGGGAAGGCAGTGGAAAGTTCTCTACATTGGCCCTCTCCTCTGTATGGAGTTCAAATGTTTGTTGGCTCTCTGCCCCTTGTTTGAGGAATTATGGTGCCTCTACCTATGCAAATTCCTAATCAATATGGCAGGCACATTGATCCTCCTTCGAACGAGTCATGGAGTGGAGCTTTCATCCCTCCTCAGGATGATCCTCCTCCTCCTCCCAGAGCGACAACATGGCTTAATGTTCTCTAGTTTAATGTAATTCTCGTGTTTTCCCTCGTGGTGTTCTTTATTGGCCCTTGGGCATTTTGTGGCACCCTCATGGATTTTTTGTGGGACCGTGAGTATTTAGGTCATCCCTGCTTTTGTAACTCTCATATATTTTGTTTAATATAATGGGTAGTTCCAATAGTAAGCAAATTTTGCCGAAGTGGATGAATTTTAGGAAAAGATAAAAAATAATATAATATGTAATAGATAAAAAAATGGAAAATTGAAATTAGTGATTATGAAAGTAGCAAGTTAGATGATTCAACACAAATTTTAATATTTAAAAGAAAATAAATATGAGACTTTAAATGTAAATGTATTTTTTATACTAAAAACTTCAAATTTTAATGTCAGAGATATCTTTACAATATTAAATAAAATTTGAACCCCTTATATTTATTGAATAAAGTTTTAAAAATTAGTTTTTAATTAAATAGTCATGTTCAAAATGTAGGAATTTATTTGTCATCCCAAATATTTATTTCGCATTAGTTATGGAATTTTAATTAACCAACCACATCCACGAATGGTAAAACTATTACACAACCCATTACAATGTGATATTAACAAATTATTGACAACTTTGAACAATTTAAATACAACTATCCATACCAAAATCGCTAACAATCTTTCAAACTTCAAGAAAACTTTTTTCTTGAATTTGAATACTTTAAGCTTCCACCATCCATAATATAAAGAAAGAATTTCTAAGTGAACAATATACAAAAATAAGTTGGAATCAAAGGAGTTCAAGTGATAAAAAAGTTGAAGTTTCAAAGCGAGTTCCTCTTTTTGATTTCCAAGGAAACATAATAAAGTGAGGAATTTGATAAAATATCAAATAAATTATTATTACAAATCTCCCACACAAATAATTATAATTAGAAAATAAATATTACAAAATTAGTGTGAACATACCATAGGATATGTGGAGCGTTGTTTGGGGACATTTTAGAGCGGCACCCTTAAAAAGAAAAATACAAGAACATTTTCACTTATTGCTTTTGTATACACCTTCATTTGCGCTGTAATACAAGTGTGAAAATATAGTTCCACAGACTTCTCCCTTGTCCAAAGTTGCCATTTCAAAAATACTAAATTATCAACTCATTATATACTTATAAATCAGTCTAAACTGTTAATAAATTCTCCCTTGTACTTTACATGGAAACAAGTAAAAGTACCATTAATAAAGAGTTACGACAATGGATACCCAAAAAAAAAATTGAATATGTTATTGGACATACCTACACGCAATTTAAAGGTAATGAATGGTAAGATTAGGGTGTTTCAACCGTCTAATGTCCTTAAAACATTTATATACCCAAATGTGCACCTATCTTTATAAAACCTACTTTACAGGAAGAGAATTTTAGATATTTCACTCATCATATCCACTAAACCAAGAAGTTTTATCCATTTTAAAAAACTCACCGTGTTCTTCAAATTCATGGGGAAAGTTCTTCTCCAATTCTCCTTTCCACTCTCATTTGGCTTCATTAGCGGTGGAAGCTACGTCAATAGTAGCATCGTCTGTATATGAAACTCAAATTTTACTCTTTCTGTAACTTGGCATACAGAGATTTTTTGTAGACAAATATCTAATTAAAGTCATTTGTTCAGTGTGGCAATCTCTGTTGTATGCATCAACTTTAATTTCTCAATGTCCCAACGCAGATCTTGTGCATCCATTTCACGACTAGAAGCATCCTACACATTTGAGAACAATATATTATATCCATTAATGTTCACTTAGTACCCAAGTAGTCCAGTCAGTGCAATGCAAACAACCACAATAGTTATACATAAGTGCTAATAGAAACATTGATGAGCAAAACCAAATTATCTAAAAATACTAAAACTAGCTCTGAATTTAGCTTAGAGTTAAACAAAAATCCTGTGAAAAATGAACACCAACTGAATTGAGAACTCACTTCAGAAATTGATACAGATTCCTCTGCATCTTTTAGTCAAACCACCAATTATCCTCTTGCTTCAAGTGTGTCTACTATATCCATCAATTGAGCTTGCAATCCATTTATCTCCTCTTGCATCATTCGAATGCTATCACACCAATTCAGCATGCCATTAAATGCATAAGTTTTAAATTATATTTCCATAAATTTTTTTAGAAAAATCCATACCTAAACCTTCTAAATTCATTTTTTACTTTACTTGTGTTGTTTTGGTTGGTTATTTTATTAAAAAAAAAAATCACTGAGGAATAAATACTTAACTAATGAAATTTGAGTAAAAAGTATTTTCTTAATTATAAAAAAAAGAATTCGGCCTTTCAAACTTGAGCAATATATTGTCAAAATACACATGGCAGAATTTAATATGTTTATGAAAAAAAGAATATTAGTTACTGCGAAGGTTATATACCTGCTTTCGGCAAGATAATAACTAGCAATCGCATGTGTACAATGTAATGTGAACGCTAAACAGTATATGTTATTTATTTTAGAGGGATAGTTAATTGTTTTTGTAGTTGATGTTGATAATGGGTGTGATTGATTTTGTAAGTGTAGATATATAGATGAACCACTTCATTTAAAGGTTTCATCTCTACATTTTGAACTTGTTACAAATTCGTACATATACATTTTCAAATCTCATGTCACGCGGAGCGTATCTTGCCGGTGAGTTCAATGTTGACTGGCGTGCTGTAGTTTGACTTTGACAGATGACGTGAGTGAAACAAACGGTTCTCCCATTGCCCTCTTAGTTAAGTGTCTATGTTGCCCATTCCACTTTCCGGCACCCACAAACAAGTTATATCTTCTGGCACCACTGCTTTTAAAATTTGAATTTCCCTCTTAATACAAAATTAAAAAATTTCCCCCCTAAACACAGTTTTCATCATATCTAGCTCTTTTTCAAACTCTATTGTTTACGTTGCTGGTTTCAAAATGGTCCGCACGTTGTAGAGGGTCTCTCTAATAGCAACCATGTGTAATGCAGATGTAAGATTTGGCTTATTCTCAAATGTTTTTTATTTGTTAGATTCCAATCGTTTATATATTCAGACAACATATTTGCAGGACAATGCAAGCATGTATGCTTCCACACGGGACCAGGTATTACATAATTAGTTTTTTTCTCTTTCTAATATTCAGAAGACACACCCAAAGTACCTAATACTTATAATTTTAATTTGTATCAGAGGATGTTCTGTTTGATGCTGTGAGAGAGAAATGACAACAAGTTTTGACATGGTCCTTGCTTGATGTAGTGGGAAGACTAGGCATGTACGCGATGATTTGCAAGGCCTTGCACTTTTCTATGGTGTTTCCCAGCAGCAAGGCATGTAAGGAGGAGCCTACCATCAATTTGTTTGACGTCATGCCTGTCAGAAGAGATTTTCTATTTTTGTGTTCAATTTTACTTAAAATTGTAAGCTAAACAGAACTCACTTTATGTAAACCGCTCGTTTTATTGGTTTTGCAAAGCAACAGTGAACACATTGTAATGGTGTCTTGGTTTATTTTGCCTTTTGCCATTCATGGACAGTATTTACAGCATTAATCCCAATATGTCTCCTATATTATATCAAGTGTTATCCCATGCCTGCTATAAACTTCAGGAAATTCTAACGGCTGTGCTATCCTTGCCCTTTATTATTTGAGTACACCATTAAAATTGCACATAAAGTGCAAAAAGCAAGAACCGGTAACAGATGATCTAACATTGTATTCTTCTAAGATGTAAAGTGCACACTGAAACATATTTTCTATTTTCGTGTGTATTCTCAAATTAAAAATGTAAGCAATTAAATAGAAATTACTTTTATGTAAACCTCTAGAGTTATTTGTTGTGCAAAGCATGAGCGAACGCTTTGTAATGGCCTTGGTTCAACTTACTTTTTGGCCTCTATGAAATATCATCTGCCTCTTGCTTGCACTATTCACTTGAGTGCAAAAACCAATAGTTTTGAGGCTTGAAATCCACATGTGATGATTCCATTTTATAGCACTTTTTACCGCCCCTTTTATGTTTATAGCTTGAGCAATTACAGGAAAGAAGGAAATGGGCAACCAACCATCTTTGATCAAAACTTAAAGGAAATATGTACCAGGGGCTATCTGGTGGCAACAAAACACTAACTATCATAAAAAGGCTTTGTTACTTATTTTATTCTACGGAATCAAGGTTTTCGAGTGGATGACATTTGATTTGCTAGATGAAGAAGACATGAATGGAAATTTGGAAATAATTTTTTTGGAATTAAATACCTACATGTCCCACACATATTCCATGACTCAAATTGTTCCTACTCAAGAAGCATTTGTTATGTGCGCTCCACTTTGTCATTTCAATCTTGCTCGCATTACCCACATGAGTGCAATTTATACTTAAAGGGGCCAAAATTTAAAACGGGGACAGTCCAATAGGTTCCACATTCGAAACCCACCCACAATGCTTACTTCTCGGAGCATTTTGTAGCCCCCTTTTCAATTTGAAGCTCAAGCAAGTGCAAGAGAAATGGGGATGCACAAACAATCATCAATTATTGAGTCCCTCTAGTGATCGGTCATACATGTCTAGCAAACGAAAGTTGTAGATGGAGACTCCATTATTCATGTGAGTGCAATTGAGCTTAAAGGGGCCAAAATAGAAAATGGGGAAAATCCAATAGGTTTCAGGGTTGGAACCCAACCACATTGATTTGTTCATATAACACTTTGTAGCCCTCTTTCAGTCTTTAGCTCGAGTAAATGCAAGAAAATAGGCTATGCATGAACAATCACTCATAACCAAGACCCTCCAACGATTAGCCATATGGGTGACGGATATTTTATCTGTCAGGCAAGTTGTGTTATTTTTTTTAATTTCGTAAAAAAACTTATTGGACGACATTTAATTTGTTAGGATAAAAATAACAATGAAAAGTTGGAAATAAAAAAATGGAAATTAAATACCTAGATGGACCCCACGAATTCCACAACTCAAATTGTAGCACCCAAACCACATGTGGTCAATATATTCACCACCCAAGTTATAAATCTCAAAAAAAGATAAAATTAGGGAATAAACAAATAAAATTAGTATCGTTTGTTATTCAACAATCTTTTCATTTTTCCCAATGTGGCTTGGACATGGATATTATATTTATAAATGAAAAAACAAGTCCGCATCCAAAGATTTAAATGTGGTTCAGTTGCAAGGCTTCCGTAGTTATTCAAGAGGTAGTTTCGAATCTCAGATTAGAAAAAGAAAGAAATTTGTGGAATTGAGGCAGAGCCCATCCGAAAGATGGGTCGCAGATATCAAAGATACCAAGTAGAAGATCAGAATTTGGCTCCACACTTATTAGACTATGAAAGAAGTTGCACAAGTATGTGAGGAGGTCGAAGATTGAAACAAGAGTAAGGAAGTTTAACTACTGGCAATGTGGATGGCACACATTGACCCGTACTCTCAATGTATCCCCAAACAAAATCTCTACCATTTGGGTCTCCATCAATGTCAGAGAGACCAACCCCAAATCAAACTGAGGAAACGCCTTTAGCGTAAATATTTTTGAATATTATAATTAATATATAGTGAGATGACAGTCTATGGAATGTTGAAACGTTTTGTCAAAAAATAATTTGATGTACATTTTTGTCAAATTTGTCATCCCAACTCCCCCTACATAATTTTTGAGCCTCCGTGGCAGCAAGTACTACTTCCATAACATGCATTAACTATCCGAGGGTGCTCTCAACCACGAATTTTATGGCCATTTTCGCTCATGTGCGGGGGACTTCAGCCACCCTTCACCCAAAGGACACATGCTTATTGGCGTAATAAATATCCTCCAATAAAATTAAGTGTATAAACATACCAAACAATGCAAAGTCTAAAAAATAACCTTTGTAGATGGAGAAAAATCTAAAGCAGTGGCATGGAAATAGGTGTGAGTCATGAAGAAAATCGAGAGAAGAAATCTTTCTAAAATAATGCATACAATGTCATAAGGTTAGAATTTGTGGACTATGGACAATGTGAACCATGTTTTGGGGGTAAATGCACACAAAAATGTTGCATGAGTTTAGCCATTAACCATAGATTTCAATCAGCAATTAAAGTGTAAGTACTTAATGCACTAAATATTGTCGTGGGTTGTTTTCTTCTTATCAAAATACACCATGTTTCATCATATATCAAAATCATTAACACTAAATATATATGAAACATTATTTATGTCTCTTGTATAATGTAAAATAATTAAGTAGGTGATACAACATCTTAATAATTAGCTCAATTCTATAAATTTCCCCACTAAAATTTTCTAAGATGTTGTAATATTCATGAGATGGTTACAATTAATACTTTCACAATTGCTTGCACCAAAATGTTTGGGTATTTGTGTCTATATAATTGTTGTTTCATCCCTTAGATGGGATCAAGAAAAGGGAGTTTGATGTTATCTTAGAAAGAATGTTAAAATGCTCACACAATTTCACTTTAAATGTCTTGTTGGTTTGGGACTCCTTTGTGGCTTTAACAATCCCAAAAATCATGCAAAATTTCCTCTAAATACATGCCTAGGAGTAAAGTACAAATTTGGATAAGTTTAAGTGACTGGGAGAAAGACAATGCAGTCTATAGAGACTATAAAGTTGTGTGGGAGAGATAAGGGTGTGTCAATTAGGCTTAGAATGTTAGTGTAAGCCATATTATAGGAAAAAAACAAACTTGTAAATGTCAAAGGATAAGTTGCCAAAATTAGGTGTTTATAATATCATGATCCTTATACTAATAGAGGTGATGTCACAATGGAAGTGACCCTCTTACTAACACAATGGTTGATTAATTACATCATGAATACATGTTTCTTTAATCAATATTCCCTTCTCCTCCTCTAGGGATTCAATAATCTCAAAAATATCTTGTAAAAAATTCTCTAAATATGTGCCTTTATACCCAAGCTATATATACATCATCAGTGCTTTCCCAATACTAACCCATACTTAAATAGTTGTCTTGTCCCAAGAAAAAAATTTCTTTGATTATCTAGGAAGTCATGTGTGGTGCTTTCAATGGACTATACCAAAAATTGATTGTGTTGCACATTGTATTACTCTAGTCATACTCAACATAGAGGACATTGTTTATAGGTTTTCATCCTGTGTGCACTACTAAAGTGTCATTTCAAATTTTGAATTAAGTGGAATTTCTAACAGACTGCCCTTTTAGGTTTTCAATATACGGAAACTCCCTCATAGACTGCCCTTGTGGGTTTTCAATCTATATAGGTCTGCTTATAAATACGAAACAAAATTTATGTAATTAAACTTAAAAAATTAATTACCAAAATGTTTTTGTGTCCACTTGTGCAATTTCTTCACTAAATGGCTTCTCCAAGCATGGGGCTCCAATTTCTATGACAATAACTAGGAGAAACTATGTGGTGGTCTATTGCACAGGGAGAGTCACTATGGTTTGTATAGTTCTTGTTCTTTATTCTCCTTCCGCTTTCAATTTTCTCTTCTCCTCTTTCGTTATTGTTGTGATGGTGTTTGCTTCATTAGCCAAGCAAATGAGTAATTACATTAATTCATTACCTAAACAAACTAGTGATATGTAGTTTATAACAAATCCATTTTCAATGACTACTCAAACATGAATGAATGCTTGATATTCTCTTAAATTCTTATAACTTTTCAATAGATTCACGTGAATAATGAATTCTCTATATTTCCTCCAACAAATGCAATACAATACTTGTGTATGTATATACAATTGAAATTCAAATTAGTCCATCGTATTTAAGTTACATTTACCCATATGTTTGATTTATTACAAATACTATTGGGGACATGTGGCGCTACGAAGAAAGAGTTACAATTATCTAGCAATATCCACATGTGTGTAGTATAATGCTAAATCCCTTGGTTGAGTCAAATGATGGTGTGAAGCTCTATCACCATATTTTTCACAGATCAATCCCTATCTTGAATAGCTTTAACAAATAAATTATAACTATTCAAAACAATGATTGATTTTTGATTGCAACATATATAAATCATCATATCATTCCTAATTGTGCAAATAAGGGTGTATCTAGATTATATAAAATTAGATGGAACTAGAGAAACTTTAGATAATTATTCTTGATGTATTTGGTAGATAACACATGAGAAGATATACATGTACCATTTGAAAATTTGGAAACAATCACAATATGAGAACAAAGACATGAAATATAATAATTTTAAACATATGATAACATGATAAATGCATAAAAGAAAGAACATAAACAAGATAATGAACATCTTTGCAAGAAATTTCATAAGGTTTCATGTTCAATTAATGTTGAGTTCAAGAAAATGTATGCGAAAAGTGATTTGAAATTAACATTACAATACAATGAGAACACATTTCAACTAGGCTTAAAACAATATAACTTAGTAAATTGTAGTGAACTACATGAATCATACTTTATTAGGAATATGATAGGATCGTAATAAATATAAACAATTGAAATGTTTTGAGGAAACAGATTTTTAAAGTGTTACACACTTTGTCACAATAACTTATATGATGGATAATTTATCCTCTGTAATGGGTGATATATCCTTTTTGATACAAGTGTCCCAAGAATTATCACTTTCAATGAATGCAACAAGTAAATTTTATCAACCTATAAATGATTGAAATATTTTTTTGGCATGGGGATGCCTTTGAAATAAAGATTTTTTCTTTTAAAATTTTAGTAGTTATATATTATTGTATCTCTCATCATTTTACATAAATGAACTTATGGTAGTCAAATTTGGTATCACTACAAGAAAATTGGGAGGAACAAGTATGAGGCAAATTTGGGACAACTCTATGTCAGTTGATCTCCAAATTTGGGTGTTAATGTATAATATCGTAAAAATACCAATAATAGTGATAATCATTCCCTTTTTAGTGAGTTTTCTGATATAAAAGAATTTTTGAGATTCTATGAAGTTTGTGTATTTTCGAAATAGACACTTGTGAATAAAGACTATTACAGATTTCTTCTTACAAATGAAATACAATGTTTGTGTATTTATGGAGAATTGAAATTCAATTAGGATCCATTAATAGCACACATAATGAAAAGTAAAAACTAAACAGTGAAAAGGATGATCCTAAAAGATGTATGCACCATGACAAAAAGGCACCACTGAAAGGACCATGAACATAAAGAAACTATTTACATCACTAAGAATGTGCGAATAATCTATACAAAGACTAAGACCATTTGAATGTTTTAAACAAGACAACACTAAACAATTAGGAACATGGAAAAGAGAAAAGGGGAAGCAAAAGAAACAAAGACATGATGACAATCCATATAGTTCATTAGTATATATGATGTGTATTATCTCACATTGAATTGTGTAAATATGCTTTTATCAAATAAGCTACAACTAAAGACTTTTTAATCTGCATGTTGGGCCCCTAAAGTAAATAAGTACCTAAGGCGTAAAGTAATTCTTGGAAAGGCGCGAAGGATTGCACCAAGACGGAATGGATTTAGGACTTAGTGAGTTTTGGACATTAGGAAAAGACACGTAGGGAGAAAATGGAAAAGTGACCAGATACATATGTGGATAAGCCATGGAGACTTGCGACTCAAGGAAAGGATATTCCAGGGAATCAATATGGTTATCATGAAAGGATAAGGAGTCGAGGTTGTTAAGGATTAGCTGGCACATGCATACTAGAAGCACTTGATTGAGGGAAACACATGGTGACACCTGGCATATTCTTGGGTAGTGGTAGAGAAATCATGACCCGATTCCCTCAGGATTTCATAGGAGAGAATGATGAGTGGTTAAGATGGAAGGAGGATGATTATTCTATGAGGATGGATGGTTTTTGTAGAGAAAGAAGGGAGATAAGTAAGGATAGATAGGGAGTAGGAGAGAGGGTGAAAAATGTGTAATGGTGAGCTCTGTGATGTAAAGTAAGCTTTGTTAGTGTGAACATTTCCACAAATGGAACTCTCTTGATGTAATCTTGGCTACCATATTTTGGCTGATAAATATAATGAAGTGATTCTGAAACACTCATGTGATGGATCTTGATCTGTGCATTTTCCTTATGTTCATATGCGTGTTACGGGTTTCCTTGATGTTATCTCATGGTTGATTCTACTTACATTAAGTTGATCATGTTGTTCTATGCTCAGGTGCATTAGGTTAGGAGTTAATGCTTATATCTTAAATTCCATGAATGAATGCACTTATTTTCTGGTTATATTACATCCTCATGTTAAGAAGGAGCGTTCTCATGAAGCTCACATAAAGGAGGGACTCGGCACCTGTGCATGCCTCAGGTGAGCATCTAGGCTAACTGGATGATATGTCGGTGCATTTGGGAATGGATGTTGAGTCAAGCAATGATAAGAGACTACATTTTGGTTCCATTGTCGAGACCTCTTTTCGAAGTTGTTGTGAGAATGGTACGTGATGACAGAGTGCTTGACCTTGGATAGTGTCAAAGCATGGCTTAAAATCATGGAGGATGAGTTTTCCCAGATATTTAGTGATGGACCTGAGTTTGATGCATGTAAATGGGTAGAAGAACATCTGTATCATGAGTTGTATGAGACCTTATTTTGTTGTTTTCCAGTGGAGTTGTATGAATGGCTTTTGGCGTATGCATCTAGATCAAGTTGGTACTATAGATCTTGTGTATGGACCCAAGATGAGTATCAGAGGCTGCATGATGTTGATCTGACTTGGACACGTGTTGTTGATCATTGGTGGAGTAGAGTGTTGACGAGTTACACCTTGGAGTATGTGATTTCTATGTATTCTTGTCCAGAGATTGTTGAGTTTGAGTTCTTGAGGGAGCCAAGAGGATCATTCTTGTGTGTTATCCCTTTAGCTATAAAGATCTTGATCATTACACTGAGTTTGGAAGCATTTCCTATGGCCAGCTAAGCTTCTTCTGAGCACTGGGTGAGGAAGCTAGGGTGGAGGAAGATGGAAGACCTTGTGGGCTGAAAAGGAGAGGGAAGAAAGATGACTTAAGTATAATGAGGCTGGGAGAGGGAGTTGACAAGACAAATGTGAAGCTGTAGGAGTGATGGATTTATGGAGGCAGACATTATGGGAAGGATTTGAGGTTCATGTGGAGGATGTGGAACCTGAGTAGTCTGTGCTACCCCATCTTGGAAAGCATGGAAGAGAAACCCCCTTGGCTTCTGGAGAAGGCTCATCATATGAAGAAAGGAGAAGAGTCATTGGCACACATCTGAATCCACCTAGTGACCAACCCCTGGTGCTTAGCTTTCCAAATCCAGAGATAAGTATTACTAACCCAGTTGGTATTGGTGGAAGTAACTGATCAACACCTAGGAGGTATAACTTTTCATTTGGCACATCTATGGCTACACAATCATTTCCTGTGTTTGGAGGTATATTTTCTGGAATAACATTTGGGAAAAGTATGGGTACACAAAGCTTGGGTATCACATCTAGAAGTGGCATGGGACACACATCTGGTAGTAGTGCAATATCAGAGACTTTTGGCATAAGTTCAACATGACATTGGGGACACAAGGTGTGACCACTTCAGGACCCTTACCAGCTACAGGAGGTGGAATAGGAACTAGTAGACCTAGTGGACCTGGTAGATCTAGAGGATCTGGTGGGTCAGGAGGAATAGGTGTTGGTGGATCTAGTGGATCTGGTGGTGAAGGAAACACTGGAGGGAATCAAGGTTCTGGATCAGGTGGACAAGGGCCTCAACCACCTCAACAAGTATTTTTTGAAATGTCTTTGCATCTACCAAATTACAAAGGTGTTGAGGATGTTGCAGAACATGTACACAAATGTGAGATGCTATGGCATGTGAAGGGGATCACTACCCCAGAATGGAAGGGAAAGTCAGTTTGTAACAACATTGTAAGGGCACGTGCATATAGTTGGTACCAGAAGTATGACCCCCACCAGATAGTAGTAGATTATACCGCGTTGTGTAATGCCTTCTTAGCTGAATTCCATATTCCTGAGTTTGAACAGAAGAGCATTAGTGCGTTGAAGGAGATTCAACAAGGTATGGTAGAGAGTGTGTGAGAGTATGATGTGCATTTTAAAACTCTCTTATCAAAACTATCTTATGATATTCATCCTTCTCAGCATGCTCAATGGTTTGTTGGAGGATTAATAATGTCTTTAAGGAGAGTGCTTTCACACAAGACTTTCACAGACCCGTGTGAGGCCTTGGAGGCTACCCTGCACGTTGAGGTTGTGGGAAGCATGGATAATGGTGTTATTCCTTTTCTAGAAGCTCAGATTTATCATGGAAAAGAAGCTAGAGAAGATGTATGCGAACTCGGTGCATGAGACTCACAATGGCCTATGGTGCACAGATTGTGGGGTAGAGGGGCATACAAAAGACATTGTCCTCAGAGATCGGTATGTGCCATGATGGTAGACTATGAGATTTTCCACGGAGATCATGATGCAAGTAGGTATCTGTTACTGCAGCACGTGATCTGTAAGAATGTGTCTTGCTATTGCAATATTTACACCTCTACTACTCATGACACCAAGGATTGTAGATTGATTGACCAGATACATGATGCCATTGATATTGGTGTATGCCAGGCATTGCAAATAATTCCAAGGATGATGGTCATCACTATGAAGAGCGCATGGATGGAGGGGCTCATGGGCGAGGCTTTCGCGAAGGATTTAAAGGTTATGGTAATCGTAGAGGTGGAAGAAGTGAATTTCCTCACGGGACCTGTTATAACTGTGGGTCCACAGAACATTACAAGCATGAATGCCCTGACTTACTACAATGCTCTTGGTGTGGAAAGAAGCACAAGTATGAGGAGTGCCCAGAGTTATTTGAGCACATGAGCCAGCAACAACGAAAGGATAAAGAGTCAGAATGGTAAGTGTGAAGAAGGCCGACTCACAATGGATGCCAAGGGTGGTGTGTGAGTCAGAGTTAGAACCTGTACTGGTGACAATACAAGATGAGGCTGCATGCACCAGGGAGATACCAAAGTAGAAACCATTGGTCACAAGAGAAGAGGTGGTGCATGGGAAGTATCTAGATCATACTCATCAAAAAGAGGTTTATCAGGAGACCATGGATGTGATTTGAATCCTACAAGGAGAGATCCAGTGCCTAAAGGAGTAGTCATGAAAGTCAGAGCAAAGGAGATGCTCTGAGGCTCCACAGAAGGATCTGGATGAAGTCAAGGAGGTATGAAAAATGCTGAGGCAAGAGAATATCATCCCTTTGCTAGGGGAATGGTTACAGGAAAAAGTACCGTGTGCTGGAAGAGAGTGTGAGTGACAGGTCTTGCATGCTAACCTTCCCCCTGACACCATTGATTATAAGAAGATTACCTTGAATGTAGTAGTTGACAGATGGCTCCTATGTAATATTTTGATAGATATAGGTGTGGAGGTTAATGTTCTCACCCTAGACACATGACATCTAATGGGAAGGCCCCCACTACAACCATCCTTGAATGTGTTTTATATGACTAACAAGACAAAGGAAATGCCCATTGGTGTCTTGAAGGATGCTTCTATCACTATCCAAGGGGTGAAATTCACTGGAGACTTTGAAGTCTTGGTGCTAGCTGAGGTGGACAACTTTCTTGCATTACTTGGTGCCCCTGGTGCTATAAGAACAATGTTGACCTACGGTTCAATAAGGGGTATATAAGTTTTGAGAACAAGGAGGAACATGGTTATCATTCCTTTGATGGATGGGAAGTCAACACCCTATATTGAGCCTTTAGGAGAAGAAGATCCTAGACAGAATCTATGTGTGCACTATCAGGACCCTGAAGGTGATAACCTACAAAGGAGTTATTCAGTGGGAAGACACTCAATCTATAAGTGATACCACTAGTGTAGCATGTGACAATTGGGCACATGGGACATATGAGTTAATTGGGTGGTAATTAAGAGGCTCTATTACAAGAGTGACAAAGGCACACCCACTTAAGCACCTAGGAGGGAAAGAAGTTACCAAGCTATTTTGGGGGAGGTAACCCTGATGTTTTCCTGCAAGCCATGGAACCAAGTGGAGATGTGAGATCGAAAGGAGAAGCATGCTTATCTACACTTTACGGGACTGCAACATTGGTGGGCGACACACCAGGATAACCTTCTAGAGTGGCGTGGTGAGAATTGCATTCTCTATTAGATTTTCTAGAGCAATGCACCCTACTAAAATATGTGTTATGATGGGAAGGATCACCACCTCTGAACATGTTCAAGAATGTGAGAGGACGTGGATGGGGAGCGCAAAAGATTTACCCCCTTCCCTCTGGGTGCACAAGTTTTATTCCACACTACAAGGTTGTGCACGCGCATGGTACATTCATTCAGAATTGCGTCATTAGATAGGGAACTGGCAGGAGTTAATAGATGACTTGATTCAAACCTTTGAAATATCAAAGTACTAAGCCATTGGTGAATGAGGTGTTATAGGTTGTTAAGCACCTAACTATGGGAGATAGTGCCATAGATGAGGATAGGATTTTGGAATTATTGGGAGAACCTAATTTAGGAGGCACATTTTGATATGGAGGAACTAAAGGAACTACAACTTGAGTGTGCCTGCATGGAGAAAGAGAAGGGAAAGTTGGTCTATGTGATAGATGGTGAGGAAGTGGAGAACTTGGATGTTAACCATACTATGGGTACATGAGGTAACAGATAGTGCTGATGAGAAAGCACATGCCTACCATGAACCTCTCAAAACAAAGAAGGTTAACATTGGCTCAGAAATGAAACCTAAGGAGGATACTATTGGGGATTACTAGTCAGAAAGGGAGGTTTCAAAGATAATTGATCTATTACGTGAATTTTAGGATTTATTTCTGTGTGGGTACCATGAGCTTAAGGGAGTTCACCACTCTTTAGGGGAGATGTGGATCAAACTAAAGGAGGGAGCATGCCTAATTCAGAAGAGACCTTACTGAATGAATCCAAATCTATGCATCTGGGTCAAGGAAGAGATAGACAAGATGATCACTTCAGGTATCATTGAAGTTGTTGAGGAATCATAATGGATAAGCCCAATGGTCATTAGCATTAAAAAGGATGGGAGGATAAGGATCTGTGTTGATTACATGGATTTGAATGCAGTATGTGTCATTGATCCCTTTCCAACCCCTTTCACTGAGGAGATCCTAGAAGGAGTAGCTAGGTGCGAGATCTATTCATTCACGGATGGCTTCTCAGGATATCATCAAGTTAGGATTGCAAAGGAGGACCAAGAAAAGACAATTTTTTTCCACTGAGTGGGGAAGATTTTCCTACACAGTCATGCCTTTTGGACTGAAGAATGTGCCTGCTGTGTTTTTGTGCATTGTGGTGCAGGTATTTCAAGACTTCATCCATAAGTTTCTTCAAGTCTACCTTGATGATTGGATGGTATATGGATTAGTAAGGGACCATTGTGACAATCTGAGGCTGATGTTTGAAAGATGTTTGTAGTTGTGCATATCCCTCAATATCAAGAAATGTCTCTTCGCTACTCCTTTTGGAACCTTATTAGGGAATATCATATGTAAGGAAGGTTTGCTGGTGGATCCTACCAAATTTGTCATTATTGTGGGATTGGGGGAACCTACCAGCTAGAGCATGGTGCATGTAGATTCCTTGGGCATATGGGGTATTACCAAAATTTTATAAGGGGGTATGCCAAAATTGGTGCGCCACTGGAAGGATTGTTGAAGCATGGATGTACATTCCATTGGGGAGAGGCGCGACAGATGACATTTGACACATTACAGAATAAGCTTATCACTGCACCCATATTATGCTTTCCTTCTTGGGATAAGCCATTCCATGTACATGTTGATGCTTCAGGAGTTACGATTGGGGAAATCTTAGCACAACCTGGAGAAGGAATTATTGACCACCCCTTGTGTTTTTCTAGTAGAAATCTAACCCCAGTAGAACAAAACTATACTACTACTGAGCGTGAAGCATTATCAATGATCTACGTGCTAAAAAAATTTAGGTAGTATCTACTGGAAACACCCTCTATATTCTACATGGATCACATGGAATTGAAGTACTTGGTAAAAAATCCTATTTGGAAAGGGAGCATATGTTGGTGGGTCTGTTGTTTCAAGAATTTGAGTTTATGGTTGTTGTGAAACCAGGTAAGAGTAATTTGGGACCTAACCATTTATCAAGGATTGACTCAGGGGAGGATGTGCAGAGCATTGAGGATACAATGCCAGATGCACAAATTTTTAGATTACGGCGCGTGCCCTCTGACTTGGAAGATATTGTTGTGTTTCTCAAAATGGGTGTGGCACTGGAGGGAATGAAGACTTTGGAAAGGAAGTAGTTATCCATACATGTCGCACCCTACATGTTAATTAGTGGAGACTTATACAAGCTAGGTTGTGATGAGGTTTTACACCAGTGTGTGTTAGAACATGAACACATTGCAATCATGGAGGAAGCACATGGTGGAATTGCAGGAGGACACTATGTAGGGAATGCCACCATGTGGAAGATTCTACTAGGCAGGGATTTGGTGGGAAAGCATCTACCAGGATTGTATTGAGTTTTGCAAGGCATGTGACCATTTCCAGTGCCTTGGAAAACCAGGAAGAAGAGATGAGATGCCCTTGAGACTGATAGCTAGTGCATAACCATTTGAGAAGTGGGTGATTGATTTTGTAGGACCGATTTCACCTTGCTGTGAAGGACTGGTTCATGCTATATCATTACTTGCACTGATTACTTAACAAGGTGGGTGGAGGCAATGCCTACCAAGGACTGCACAATGACCACAATGGCAAGATTCCTATGGGAAAACATAATCAACAGGTATGGGTGTCCTTTAAGCCTGACTAGTGATAGAGGCACACACTTTTTGAATGAGATGGTCAGGATTTTGTTAGCAGAGTTCATGGTGGCCCATCACAAGACCACCCCTTATCACCCTCAAGCTAATGGAACCACTGAGGCATTTAACAAGATACTAAGTCACACGCTGACCAAAATTTTTGATGTGGGAAGACAAGATTGGGATGAAAAAGTCTCAGCCATACTATGGGCATATAGGACAACCTACAAGAGATTGAACAAGGCCACACCATTTCAATTGGTGTTTAGCACAGAATCTATTTTACCATTAGATTTTATGCTATTGTCTCTATGTATTGTGCGTGCAGGAGGATTAGCTGATGAGAAAGCACTACAGAGATGCATGGAAATTTAATGCAGTTAGACGAAAGGAAATCACTTGTTAAGTGGAGTCAGAAGACTGAGAAGGCACAAAAAAATCATGGCATGATCATCATATCAAAAACAAACAATTTGAGGTTGGGTAGATGGTCTTGCTTTATGACTCTAAATTTTTGTGCCATCCTGGGAAACTGAAATTCCATTGGTTAGGACCATACATCATCTCGTACATCCTTGATTCACGTGTGTGCTAGTTACAAGCACTGGATGGGATGAGGTTACCAGGTTACTTCAATGGGAGTAGGT
Organism: Taxus chinensis; assembly: GCA_019776745.2. Classification (NCBI taxonomy): domain Eukaryota; kingdom Viridiplantae; phylum Streptophyta; class Pinopsida; order Cupressales; family Taxaceae; genus Taxus; species Taxus chinensis. The sequence goes on from CM034154.1 coordinate 417,787,131, forward strand.
TGAAGCCCTACTATAAATAAGGCTTCTGTATAGTAAAAAATAAGGCAGTTTTGCCAATTAGATTAGATTTCTTTTAGTCCTTTTGGTTGTTTCCTTTGTCATCATTTTTGGCTTTGTGTTGCGTATTGGTGCATCAGTGGCTAATTGCATTGTAAGAGGTTCTATGGGTAGGGGACCACACATAATTTTTTTCTGTGGGGTGAAGTAGTAGCTATATTGAAATGGAGGCCAAAATTCTTCAACAATGGACTATTGGAAAAATTAGTGTGAAGATAGAAGAATGAGTAATGTAATGGCTAAGGTGCATAAATTCATGTGGTTATGAAGGTGGGTTGAGAGAATTCTGAAGACCACAAAGAAGGGAAGGATCACGCGGTATAACATAAGGTAGGAAACACCATGGGGAACTACTTAGTAGACAACGCAGAGGTTATGTACTTCGGCATGGTGACGTGCGTGAAGGAGGTCTATGTGGTAGTTTAGTAGTATTGGAGTGCCTAAAGGTTATAGCTACAAAGCATGAGGGGAAGTCATGGAAGTTTGACTTAAGTGAAATAAAGTCAATTTATTAAAAAGTGACATTAAGGCACGTGGTCAGAGGAACTCTAAGGCATCGATAAAGTATAAATAAGAGGTAAGAATAGTCATTTCGACTACTTTTCCTTAGAGAATTTATTTTGTGCTCCTGAGCTCGAAGTGTGACGAAGGTTTTTTGAAGAAGAGTGACATGAAGTACTATCATGAACTAGTGGACTTGTGCAAAGTTGTAGTAAAATCTTGTGACATAGCACGGAGGGAAGAAGACAATAGAGCAGGAAGGAGGTGGTGTGAAAGAGAAGCAGGGAAGTTGTTGAGTTAGGGAAGTCAAAAGAAAGGAACATAACACCTAGGGCATGAATGAAAAAGGAGAGGAAGATGGCACCAAAGAAGGCTCGAACAAAGAAACCAGTGGTGGAAAAGGAGGATCCCATGGAGATCTACTCAGAGATGTAGTACCCTCCTGGAGTTATTAAGGCCGAAAAGTGGAGCTTGAAGCTATATAAATGTAAGATCAATGAATACAACCACATAACATTGATAATAAAAAGATGATGCGAGAGGACCTAGTGTCGGACACTCCAATGGTGGATGAGCTCAGAAACCCTAAGGTTGATGACTCAGTATAGCAAGTGATGTAAAAGACTGGAGTTTTGCAGCTATGGGAGCTTCCCTTCTTTGCCAAACCCACCTTGATTTTCAGGTGGTTAATGTCACAGGTGCATGAAGATTTCTTCTACTTCGTGGGAAGAAGAATGAGGATCACATGCCATTTGATTCAGATGGTTACGGGCCTATGGAACACTGGAGAGGATATGACACTTGATTTATGTGCCACTTCCAAGATTGAGGAGCTGGCAAAAAATCTAAACTACAAGAAGGGGGTAGGGCACAGGTAATTACAGATCTCCCAGACCCAATGTTGAGAGTCACCTCCCAGCTCATTAGCTACAAATTGGGTGCATCAGAAAGGTGGATGAACATTAACCGGAGGTTCCTGTACGTGGCCTACAGGGTATCCAAGAGGGCACACTACAATTTTTCCTAATTCATTGCGAATGGCATTATCGAAGAGGTGAGTATACAAAACGAGGCAGGAGTGAAGATCACTTGGGGCTCCATCCTATTATTGATCGTGTTCTGGGAGATTGGTGTCCCAGATGGACCAGATGAGAACATTTTTTTTCACCCACCCATGCATGTGTCCCCTACAGTCCAATTCACAAAATTCACCTGCGATGGGACCATCTCAAGTGCTTACAAGGCTTGGATGAATATATGGTTCGAGCATTTGCATGGAGCTTTTGAGAATGAGTGGCACATCCCCATGAGTTACCACAAGTTTTTGGAGACAAGGTAAAATTTTTGTTACCCAACACTTTTGTCTAGCAAGGTTTATGATGGCCAAAGGAGAGATGGGGCCATGGTGCAAAATCCCCTTCGCATTCACAACCAGATATATGAAGTGCACCATCAACTGGATCAAGGATGTGTAAAAGTTGATTTTTGATGCAGACAAGGTGGATGTTGATGTCCACATGTTGTGCGCTACATACAAGTATGGCACTCGACCTACCTATGTCGAAGTTTTAGAACTATATTTTATGGACTTACACCCACAAGCTAGTGTTACGATCAAGGGGTATGTCCATCGGGTGTTCGTATAGTTGCACCCCAAAACACACAGAAGAAATGAGTTGGAAGTTACAGACTCCCCCTTTCCAAAGCCATGGGGAACGCCAATACCACCCATGAAATCAGTACAAGAAGAAGAGGAAGAAGAAGAGGAAGAAGAACAAGATGAAGGGAAGGTTAGATACTTCCAGAAAGAGGAAGTACTACACGTGAAAATGGTAGCAAGGGCACCAACACTTTGGTATAGGGTGGCACCAAGGCTTCATTTTAGAGGCATGAGGAGGAGGAGGAAGAGAAGGAAGAGCCTGAAGAAAAGAGACAAAAGACACATGATGCATCAAGCCCCACAAGCAGGCTCAGAGGAAGGAGAGGAAGAAGACCCCACCACTTTCAAAGCAGAATTGGAAGTAGAAATGGAGGGTCAAGAGGCTGAGGCAGAGACCATGGATGTAGGTGAGGCATGGGGAGAAGGAGAAGAACACTCTGTAGGGGCTGAGAAGAGTCCAGCACGTGAGGCTGCTACACCACAGAACACCAGCCCAAAGGGAGATAAAGGGGACTCCTTTACTATAAAGGAGGATAAGGGATTCACCCCTAGGGTGAAGAAGCAAAGAACCAAGTGCAAAGCTACAAGGAAGAAGTGGACACCCATGTCCCCACACATGGACTTCATGGATGACCCCAAGAAGGTCTTGCGTGCAAGATTCCAGGCCACCCTCCCACCAGAAAATTACATGGTTGGGATTTGATGGATCAAGACGGGGGTGTGCCTAGGACCAGGAAGATGCTCAGCTAGAGCATGCACTGCCATGCCAAGGAACCTGAGTTTGAGGTCAATGATCATGTGATTGAGACCATTCACTTGAAGAAGAAGGGAGGAGATACATATAAAGTGGTGGATCCTAACCACCTAACAGATGAGCAGGCATGCAATGCTTTGCAAATATGTCTTCAGAGGTAATCTGGAGTAGTCTGGATACAGGGCCACTATTCAGACCTTGATCATAGAGAAGAAGAGAAAGGAGAAGGAAATAGATAGGTTGTGCCAGGGGTTAAGGGGAGAACAAGTGTGGATGAAGGAGGCATATGACCGAGTTGGCACCCTCGTGAAAAACATTCTGGGACAATGTCTGACATTGGTGAGCCAGGCCAGGACCGATTATGGGGATGAGATGGAGTACCTTGAGGACCTTGTGGGGATGTTACTCATTAACATCAAGGATAACATGAGCCCCACAACTACAGATCTCACAAAGGAAAAAGAAGAAAACAAGGTCGTAATTGAATCCCGGATCATGGAGTTGGAAGATTTTCTCTCCCAACTCAAGGAGGTGAATATACTGGTGGATAGGGGCTTCAATAGCTGTAGAAAATGTGAGCCAATTATTAACACGTGGGTAATAGAGGAAGAGGCAGCCCTCAAAGTGTTACAGGAGACCATCCCCACCAATAAGGTGGAGCGTGCACACAGTTGGTCGTTAACACCACGACCCAGAAGGAGAAAATCAAGACAAAGCATGAAAAGCTGGATTTCAGAATCGGTGAACTCCGAGACTCCATCACTGAACGGATGGATGAGTTCGAGGGTGTCTGCATGGAACTAGGGATGGATATTAACACATTGAGAGGAAAGGTGGAATAAATCACCCCAGACTAGGTGCCAAGTGTCATAGGTGAAGCACCAGGAAAGGCCTTATCAGAATTGAAGGCCTGGGAAAAATTGAAGGATGAGATAGACATGGAGTTCCCTAAACTCCTCCAATTGGTTGCATAGCATCCCCCCCATTCTTCAATTGAAGGATGAGATATATCAGATTCCCCAAATTCCAATTGGTCTCATTACCACTATTCTTTATTCTTCTCCCAACCACTATTCTTTATTCTTTGTAGCAGTATTTGGTCGACAAAATTTTTGTTCGAGGAAGCACGGAGGATTGCTGGGATGGAAACCAGTTTAGTGTGGGGTGATGTTGGGCCCCTAAAGTAACTAAGTACCTAAGGTGTGAAGCCTTGTGGTGCATGCAGAGTCAGGGCGTGAAGGCACACACAAAATTAATTCTTGGAGAGGCATGAAGGCTTGTGCTAGGGCAGAATGGATTTGGGACTTAGTGAGTTTTGGACATCAGGAAAAGACACATAGGGAGAAAATGGAAAAATGACCAGATACAGATGTGGATAAGCTATGGAGACTTGTGACTCAAGGAAAGGATATTCCAGGGCATCAATATGGTTATCATGAAAGGATAAGGAGTCGAGGTTGTTAAGGATTAGCTGGCACATGCATACTAGAAGGCACTTGATTGAGGGAAATGCATGGTGACACCTAGCATATTCCTGGGTAGTGGTAGAGAAATCATGACTGGATTCCCTCAGGATTTCACAGGAGAGAATGATGAGTGGTTAAGATGGAAGGAGGATGATTATTCTATGAGTATGATGGTTTTCACAGAGAAATAAGGGAGATAAGTAAGGATAGATAGGGAGTAGGAGAGAGGGTGAAAAATGTGTAATGGCGAGCTCTGTGATGTAAAGTAAGCTCTGCTAGTGTGAACATTTCCACAAATGGAACTCTCTTGATGTAATCTTGGCTACCATATTTTGGCTTATAAATATAATGAAGTGATTCTGAAACACTCATGTGATGGATCTTGATCTGTGCATTTTCCTTATGTTCATATGTGTGTTACGGGTTTCCTTGATGTTATCTCATGGTTGATTCTACTTTCATTAAGTTGATCATGTTGTTCTATGCTTGGGTGCATTAGGTTAGGAGTTAATGCTTATATCTTAAATTCCATGAATGAATGCACTTATTTTATAGTTATATTACATCCTTAGGATCGCCTTTAGCCTAAACAACTACGAGTAAGGTGCATCCACACCATCAAAGTCATCCAGGGAACGATCCGGGCCTCAACCCTTTTGACTCTCTGTGTCAGGTAGCTCTGGGCCTTGCACTCAACAAGACTTGATCCCTAGTGGGATCATTCAAAGCCTAACAACATCAACAATAGACCAAGGGCCCTTTGATTCAATTACAAATTTTACTTTTGTTGCATTCATTAAACCACTTGCACGAGAGAGGCCAACATATTTTTGAATTCTTTAAAAAAGAATGAATATACTTATATATTAATAATAATTGAGAGAATACAAATAAGGCACATCTTTAGTAAGTCTAAGATTAATGTTAAAATACAATGGAAAAGGTGTAAACTAAATATAACAATACATTTATAGAGGTAAGGATTAAATTTGATGATATTTTAAATGTTTATTTGTGATTTTAATTGTAAAGTACTTACAATTATTATTATTATTAATTGTAAAGTATTTATTTGTGATTTTTATTGTAACGTACTTACAATTATTTAAAATATTTGACATAGTTGACGTGCATACTTAAAATGTGAACATCATATTTTATGTAAATTTATATATTACTTATATATTAAAAATAATTAATCAAACATATAATAATTTATATAAATAACACTATTTTATATTTTTGAAAGACAATATTAATAAATTACACCCACCAAAAAAAATGTTTGACAGCATAAGTGGCCATAAAATGTGACCCGTGTGGACGACAAGATCAAAGAAATCCATATATCATAAAAATCAGACATCTATCTAAGTATATGATCTTCCAATTAGTTCCAAATATTTAATTTAATAAATATAGTAGTTCCACGTTGATAATTTGTGCCCAATCTTCGAAGTTGGAACATATTTATATTTATGTCCGACATGTCTGATAGGCATTTAATAGTAATGTGTTTTCCACGCCGAGTAAGATGCCGGAAAATAAAGTATGGCTCGAGCTGGAGAGGAAGCACATATACAGGAAAAAGGTGTGATTGACAACATATTAAAAGACATTTGTTTGGAAATTTAGAACCTACTGGCAAGTTAAGCTCTTCCCTCATATTATGAGTGGTAGTGTTTTGTTGACTATTTTATTTGAACTAAACATGCTACACGAAGACTTCCGTACATGTGCAGATTTTATATCATGAGTGGTAGCCTTTTGTGGCCAATGTTTTTTGCACTAAACATGAATAAATTTTATACCAGTTTAGATAGTTAATTACTTTTGTAGTTGATGGGGTTTGTAATTTTATCTGGGAAATTGTGTTAGTGTTACATCGATTGTTTGGTTGGTCTTTTGTTGAAAAAACATTTTTTGTACAGTCGATAAGGGGTGGGATTGATAGTGGTAGTGTAGGACTATAGATGAAACATTACATTGATTTGTTCTATATGTACATTTAAATTTGTTACAAATTCATACATATACAAATCTTATATCATGACATCTAAACTAAACATGTATACGTGAAGATCTTTGTACATTTGCAGATTCTATATTATGAATGGTAGCCTTTTGTGGGAAATTATATTTTCACTAAACATGAATACATTTGATACCCCTTGAACGGCACTGCCGCTTTGGATATAAGAAGTGTTGAGTAAAGTAGTAGTGGAGGTGCTATCAAAGTAGATGGTATTATTTATGATTGGTTGAGTGATAGTAGTCTCGAATCCTCCGTTCTTCTTGCTCCAAGTGTTGTAACGTGCGCCACTTTTTAGTACCTTTCGAATGAAAAAGGAGGTGAAATGCACAGATTTTCAAGTGAGGGAACTCTGGAGAAAACTTTGTGTAAAAAAGGTTATCGAGGAGATGTACTGCTATCTACTTTCTTTTAATTGAGGATGACACATTTTAATCTATTGATTCCGCGGTATGTCTCTTTTTTCAGGGAAAGTATGAAGTATTATTCATTACCGATGACATTGCTTGTAATTTCACTAGTTACATCTTCGTTTATAGACAATAGGTAGAGGTCGCTAGCTGCAACGCCCATGATTGACTCAGTTGTCTCATCAAAAGCGGTAACTAATTGAAGTTCCCTTGTTGGGTCCTTTAGATCGATCATGAGTGCATGTCTATAATTATAGTTATGAACTTTTATGTTGTAACTTGAACATAACCATGAACCATTTCCATTCTCTCGCACTTTTTTATTGCATTGGTTGTTACCTTTTTGCAGAGGACATGCCGTGTAAAAAAACTTGTCCATGCTGATATTTGTGATTTCTGCTATAAACATGGCCCATTCATTATTCTCACCGGTCCCCATCTATAAGACCTGCGAAATTGTTGTTACAGAGCTCAAAATTTTTGGAGGGCCCATAAATTTGTTTGTGATAAAAGGCATCATATGGGAGTAGTCATCAGAAGCAACCCAACCATGAAGTGTAGTAGTTTATGAAATTGGAGGGTTGACGTAACATTTGGTACTTGAAACAATGTCAACTGAGGTCCCATTGAAAATGGAGACATGAGAAACTTTCAAGGCAAGGACTAGAAGATGTGGTATTTAAAGAATGTCTTCTAGTTCTTTGCTTATCTCATCTAAGTGTTGCCCCCATAAAGTGACAATGACATTCAATCCTGACATGTCCTTTTAATCATAGAGTCCTTCTCTTTGTTTTAGACTGGTCATGCCTATGAATAGTTGAGCATGGTGACATGACAAAAACAATCCCAATCAAATCAACAGAAGACCTGACAACGCTTGCAAGTATGTATTTGATTTTGGTGAAGTGAAAGTGATGGGAAGGTATTGTATCCTCATTTGCTATGAGAGGAGTTATGGTTGAGGATGATTGTAAGAAAATCTCCAAAGCATTGTTTAAATGGTTGCAACATATTTTTGCATCAACAATCCTCCCATCGGAAATTATATATAGCTTCCCATTTTTAATCTGCTGATAGAATATTTCAGCAACCTCATTGAAACAGGTGATGTGGATTTCCCCTCCTTCCTGATCCACAAAATCAAACCCAAACACAGAACCATCTCTCCTTGCATTGTGATATTCATGGAGGGCTGTTTTTGCTAGGGCACGAGCCTCTACATACCACATGCACATAGATGTATTCAATCCACTTATTTGAGTTGGCGTTCTCACAAAATTTCTGTTAACCTAGTTTGCACTTACATCTGTTTGTGGCAACTGACTATTTTGGAGAGCATTTGTTGGTAGTCGGGTTAGAGCACCAATTAGCATATGTGTTTCCAATGATAAGAACAATCTTGTAATGGAAAATAAATTTGGGAAAAAATTATAATCGAGCAACGGATGGAAAAAACAAATAGAAAGAAATTATAATTACTATAGGGGAATTACGTACATTGGTAATTGGGCAAGAGATGAAGCTTATAGTTCATTTTTTATCATTCTAACATGGGATTTGTGTAAGCACACAATGAAGCCTTCTTGTATTGATTTTTCAGTTACACTGCTTGTAAATTTGGAGGGTATAAGTGATGTTTGAAAATGTAGCCCATCTAAAAGGTCAACACGATGTTGGGTACCCGTGTTGAGAACAAACTGTAGGGAGGACAAGCATAGTATCTGAAATGTAGGGTCAACATTGGATCTGCCTTCAATTAATTGAGAAATGCCTCCGTGTGTCAAAGTTATTTCCATGGAAAGTAAAAGATGCTCAAGAAAGTGGGAGTTCTGCAAATATATGGTGAAAAATGTAAACTTGTAGCACATTCAAACATGAAATGAAGGATGTGTTCACATAACACTGTTCACCTTGTATATAACGTGAGTACATTTATACGCAAATATGAAGTCTAACCCTTAAAACAATTCAACATGCAAAAAATTGATATAATGTACAAAGATTTGGATGAAAACAACTATAAATTGCATAGTTCTTTTTTGGCAGTTAAAAACTAGAGGTATTTGTTTGTAGATATAATGAAAAATACATTAGAAATGCATTGCCATTGGTTTACATAAAGAAACAAACAATAACAAGAAGGAAAAATTTAACATGTATGTTGAAAAGTTAGATTCTGTGTCCCATATGTACTGCCACAATATATGCATGCATTTATTTGAAACGAGTTACAAATAATTATGTTAAACAAATAAAATGGAAAACAATAAGAACAATATGTACATTTGAACTAACAAAACTATAGGTATTTGTATGGAGATATAATGATAAATAAATTAGAAATTCATAGTTGGTTTACAAAAAACTAAACATGTATTTTAAAAAGTTTGATTCTCTATCTGCTATATACTGCCACAATAAATACATGGAATTATTCGAAACGAGTTACAGATTGTTTGAAAAAACACTTATAAACAAACCAGTACATGTTATTTTTTAAAATCATATTTTTTACTTTTTGCTTGTGTAATTTTTTTTACACGTTTCGTGTGTTTTTGTGCAGTTGCAGATGCCTCGATCGTTATTCCCATTTTTCTCAATTTGTGGGGTGGTTCATAGTTCAATGCATCTTCATTAGAACCATAAACCAAAAAGAAGCCTCGTGAATGCGGTCCAATTGTTTGAAATTTTGAGAGAAAAATTGGGGATGTTGGCAACAAGTGGAGGTGATATCTGAGCATCTCGGCTATTATTGTTTTAGGTGGTTTCGGTTGCCTGCAATGCAAAACATTAACAACACATTGATGACATTGTTAGCATATGGATTTGCACGCATGCAAATGACATGCAACAGTGTGGGAACGAAGTCCCTCCTCAATGAAGGTGAGGCTGCCTTTATTGAAAACCAAAATTGTATTTACATCTGTACATTCAAAATTATATTAGGGGGGGTTTGGAACATCAATGGAAAGAAAAAGTGAATGAAGGAGATGGAATGGAATGAAGGAAAAGAGTGGAATGAAATGAATAGAAAGAACATGCAAGAGTTAGGTAAAAACAGAGCCTAATATTACAAGAAGAAGAAAGACGAATAAATAACACAAATAAAACGGAGTTTGAGTTAGCCAAACAAGAACGTGTAAAAGGGAACACACATGAGCAAAGTAGATAATTAGAGCTTGATCACTATGAACTAGAACAACTGATTAATAACGTTGACAATAAGATCAAAGATAATATTTGCATGCAAGATTCAAACACCTAACATCTAATGAACATAAGAACATCAAATGTTACAAGAGACAATGAATGAGACACAAAGTTCGTATTTCATTAACTCCAAAATATTTTCACAAAAGAACACAAAGTTTCTTCCTGAAACAAAGCTTGCACACAAAAGTATTTCTTCTCCTCTCTCAAAGTCCCCTTTACAAATGAGCCCCTCACTTCCTTTTATAACCCAAAAGTTGGTTACAAAGTAGTTAGGGTTTTACATGATCATTAAATAAGGTACTTAAGTGACCTTTGACTTTTTCAACCAACTTTATTAAAAAGTGACTAAAAATATAAATCACTTAAGTTAAAAAGTCATAAAATAAATGGGCACATATGGACATGCCCCACTAAATGACTTGGACGCACACATAGACATCCTAGTCAGCAATGCGCCACCTAGATCAAGGCACCTAGGATTAGTGCCTTATCCATTGGGCCAAGAGTCCGCCTATTCCAGTGGTACGGTGAATGAACTCATTGAACGTGCTCTGCAATCCTCCAAATGACAAGAGTGCTGAGCTTGAAACTTGAGCAATTCATCCACCCCTCCGTCTGAGCAATATCCTGGTGTGAGAAAGTTTGTCTTCATTTGTATTCACATTCATAATTACACATAATTCTCCACATGCTCCGAGTAACTTTCCATGGTGAATTATTCATTTGTCACGAGACTGTAGTCGTTACGCCACCTTGTTTTGTCAGAATCCAGACTTGTGGTCTTTTCGCCATTGAGAAGATCTCCAAGAGCCAAAATTGCAATTCACCTCCTGGAGTTATGTCTTTTGTCTTTGTCACCATCCCGAAGTGTTGGCATTCTGATTCACTCATGATCGTCCAATTCGAGAACAGAACAACTTAAAGACTGGCCGATGAAGTATTGTGCACGGTGCTAACTGAGAGCTGACAGGGACATGCTTGAATGATGTGGCCTTGCTTGATGATCCGTAAAATTGTACTTATCATTGGTCTTGGTTTTTCGATGAGTAGCTCCATACAACGATCAAGTGAAAACAATTTTTGTGGACAAGATTATCCCATTATCGATCTCTGCCGATAACAATGGATTTTGACTCCGAAGAGACCAATGCCAATAGCTACGACTTATACCGCATAATGAGGAAGTTAGAGGTTGCTTCCGCTTCAGAGCCATTGGAGTTGAATCGCCACACTATGAAGGTTTCGTGGTGCATCCATGCAAGTGATAACAAATTTAGAACAAGCGTCAGGAAAATTGTGACTCACCTTCAGTTGATATGCGATCGCAGAATTGACCTATGTCGACGTGTCCCAAGTTAGTATCGGCGATGTTCTCATACTCTGAATGGAGCATTGAGGTGAGTAGAATGCCTAGGAATACATACAGTAACATATCATTTTGTTTGAAGATGACATGATTGTGATAGATGCGTGATTTCAAGTTATTACTTCCATATTACAAAATTGCACAAATCACCCGTAAAACTACCTTGGGAAAAATAGCAAATCTTGTTCTGAGAAGTTCTCACTGGATGAGGGAGTTTATTAAGGTACCAAAAATTGCGTGTCAGAGAAATTTTTTTCCAATCAAATTCTTTAGTCAAATATTAAAATTCAAAGTTGACTCTTCTGAGATTGCTAGGAAAATGCAAGTGTAAAACTGCGAAAATCCCATTTGGTTTTAGCCTGGTAAAAATACCAAACGTCACCCTGAGCATCTAAAACTTGGCAAGGTAGCATATGAAGGTGATGATAAAAGAAGGAAACAATTAATTTCTCTTGACGATCATATGAGTCCAAAATATTAACTCTCAAAGTGAGTCACCTTGATAGGCTAAAAACTGCGCGCGCAACAAAATCATGCAAAATGCATTTTATTTGACTCCGTGAAAAATATCAACTGAGGTGCTGCGTATTTGAAATTTAGCAAAAGAGTAGATGAAGTTGAGAATAATTCAACGAACCAAACCGTTTCTCTTTAAGATCATCTAGGCTTGAGATACAAATTCTCAAAGTAGGCCTTCCGCTAAGCTAAAATTGTATCGCACGGCAAAATCAAGCAAACTGAGTTTTTCTTGGGTTTGTGAAAAATATCAAACGAGGTGCTGCACATTTGAAATTTAGAAAAGGAGTACATGAAGTTGTGGAGAATTCAACGAACCAAACCTTTCTTCCCGATGATCATCCAACTTTGAGATATCAAGCTCTAAACTTGATTACTTTGACAGATAGAATCCGCGGCACGTCCTTTCCACATCTATCATTTTCTTTATTAAATTTATTTTTCTTTGTGCCGATATACATCAATAATGCGTGGGCTGCATGATCGTGGTATTTTCCTTATTTTGCAGCGAATGATCTTTTTCCGTTTCCCTGGCGCATTGATCTTTTGCTTTCAACAGGGTTGCGTGGACTTCTATATATTCTCTTTCGTTTTTTTAAAAATAATAATAAAAAGAAATGAGTATGATCTGGAGAAGGCGTTGAACTTCACATTTTTCTCTTTGTTGCATGCGTTGAAAACTGGTTGGAACTTACTATTTCTCCTATGCGTGGCATTCTACTTATTATTAAAAAGAAATTTCTATGCATGCGTTGATTATTTCTTTTCGCTGTTTGATTGATTAACATGAACAAATTTATTGCCTTGGCTGCTTTCTTTCATGAATGCGTGGGAGGAATTTTTTGTCTTATTCAAATAGTTGTTTCTCTTGCTTTTACCCATGGGTGGATTCATTCCTTGGGCGTGGGAAATATGTTCTTTGGCCTCCTTCCTAAGCATACACGGAATTCATTTTTGTTGTTGTTCCTTTCCTCCTTAGGCGTGGAATTTTGCTTCACGAAAACAAAACAAAACAATAATAAACAAAAATAGTTCCTTTCCTCCTTGGCTGCATGAAAACTCCAAGATGCTCTCCTGCGTGGGGATTTGACTTAGCAAAGACAAACAAAATTTCCTTTTTTTGTTATGACTTTTTGCTACTCCTGCGTGGGCACTGCTTTAGACTGTTCTCTTTCTTATTTTTCTCTTCCTGCTCCTGCGTGGTTGTATGTTCTTTGGACTGTGCGTGGAAAATCATCTCTGTTGGACTGTATTTTTTTATTTTAGACTGTTCTCTTGATGAATGTGTGTATGGTATTCTTAGCTCATGCGTGGGAAATCTTTCTTCAATGCAAACTGTTTCCTTTACCCTTTTGCATGGGAATCAAACTTCATTTGTTGTCTTTCATGCTATTTTGGACTTTGTGGGGACTGAATTGCTTAGACCAATGCGTGGCTTCTACTTCCTCTCCACCAGACAGTTGGGTGCTGAAATTCAATTGACTACTTTTGGTTTTTCTCCAAAATTTCTTTTACTTTAGCCTATGGTATTTCTTCTTCAAAGTGGCGTGGGAATTTGTTTCTTATAACTAATGTAATCTTTTTTTCCTGGGTTGTTGAATACGTGAGGATTTGTAAAGTAAACAATTAAAACAATGACAAATTCCTTTTTATTGTCCTAATTTCCTCTCTCCCACGCGTGGAACAATTTCTTTGTCCTAGCTTTTGCTGATGATCCGGTCTTTGTTCTGGCTATATCTCCCTTTTGCATAAAACTTTTTATGGTTGTCCTCTTGTATTTCTTCTTCACAATGGTGTTCGCAGTATTGTGGGATGTGATAAAATATTATGTTCTTCAGAAGAAATAAGAAGCAATTGGAAAGCTTCGCACGACTCTTTCCAACGAGTCCAACAGAAGAATTTATGAAGGCACCATCTTCCTGGGTAGTAGAAGTAATTCCCAGGGGAAATGGGGGAAAGCAACGGCCAATTGCCAACGAGAATGGCAAAGTGGGCTAACAATCTCCATTCAATTTCCCCATGTGGGAAATTGAGAGATTTCTTGTCCTGTTTGTTAATCCATTGATTTGGCAATTGGTGGAGAAAATCCCACAAGTGAGGAAATTAAAATAAAATTGTCAAGAAAGGGGAAATCCAGGCTCGGGAAGCCAATTTGGCATTCCCAGCAATTGGAAGCACAAGCTTACTTCCCCGGCAATGAAATAAAAAAATAGCGAATGACTTTTAATAATTATTATATTAATAGTTATTTAATTAAAAAAACCCCAAATTTAATTAAAAAATGATTTTATCAAATAAAGGATAATTAATTAAATATTAATTAATTAATTATTAATGCATTTTAAGACCTGGCGGGAGGAGTTCTTGCCCGAAATGGACGAAACGAAGATCAGAACGATCACAAAAATGAGATGATCGCAATGAGAGTGATGAATCACGCAAAGTAACACTTTTGAAATTTTTCAAAATTTCTAGTTTTTTATATTAATTTTGTGAAGTCAAAATTGGATTATAACAGACGTTTAATCTCTTCCTCCTTTTGCAAGCGAGGCGTAGTTATTGTCAAGCCCACTGAAGGGAGAGGAATTGTGTTTCTAGTCTGTGTTGTATTAAATTGGAGAGGGAAAATAAGTGTGTTAGTCCAAGAAGATATACTTATTTATGATTGGTAACTTTAAAAGTCTTGTCGCTGAGCAATCTAATGTCCAACTTGGGACGCTTTGAAATGGCCTCATTGGGAAACGATCCCCTCGACACGTAACGAATCCTATCATTGACGAAGGCACATGCCCCCACACGTCACTTCGGAAAAAAGATTGGAGCCAACTATAAATATAAATGAAACAATCAAAAGCAAATAAAATGAAAGTAGTCTACAATAATTTTTTAGTCCATAACATGCAATAAACATAACAAATGAATAAATACTTCAATTAATATTGAAACCTACCTAAAGTTCATTTAAAGACAACACTCTCTTCTTTGCTGTAGAAGAAAGCGAATAAAAAATATTAGATTGCTACAACTTATCCTGCAAAAAAGTGAAAGAAAAAGTTAAAGAGTTGTCATAAACAATAAAAAGTGAAACTAAGTGCTTGTAATCTTCACACACTCTTTTATCAACCAGCTAGTTATCTCTATAGTTTATACAATGCATTTTTATAGTACTAAGATTTATGAAAACATTTCAACACTACAAAGGAAAATGAAGATTTAAGAGATCCAAGTCACTAAGAACACTTCCAAGATTTGGGCATTCTTCAGGACATGTTGAGAGATTAAAGAAATGTCTAATGGCAATGGAGCGTTAAAGATTTTGAATGTTGGTGGTGGGGATGATATGAATGTTTTGCCTTTTGATTTTTTCTAGATAAATGCAATGGGTACTTGTAATGCTTTTGTTCCATAGTGATGGCTTTGATTGAGTCTTTTGGCTCTTCTAGCTTCGGGCCCTCTTGCCCCTTTGTATACTGTGGTCTCTCAGTGGCATATTTCAACTTTCAATTGACATAAGCTATGTTTGATTGAAAATTATTTTCGTTGTTATACTAACCTGAAATCAGTGGCCTCCTCCTCTCCCCAATGTAGTTGCTTGTTTGCTTCTTTTTTATTGTTCAAACTCAAAGATAAAACTGGCCAAATGACTTCCCCTGCCCCTAGCCTATTACTGCCCATCCCAACATACAAATGATTAAAGTGGAAACAAGGTACCCACTTCCCTTTCTTCATAAGGGCGTTAATTTAAAAGGGACCAACAAACATCTACATGAAAGTTGAAAACGAAAAAGAATTTTACCTTTTTTTCTAAAATTAAATAAAAGTAGAAATTTCCTATAATGATAAGCACAATTGGAATGTAAGCACTGCATTTGAGTATGCATACGCCATTTTCTTTCTTCCATTGAGGGCATACGTGTCTTTTATGTTTTTAATACCCCTAGAATTATGGATTAATAAATTCGAGAGAAAAATTAGCTTCAAAGCTTTCTACATCATAATTTGCAAGCTTAAACAAAGACACCTCCAAACAAGTCACTTATCAGAGCCTAAATTTCGTAAAACTTCTTAGAATGATACCCAAAACCTAAAACATGTATCTCTAATTTAGAAAAAAGACCACAAATTCTAAAAAGCACACACAAGAATGATCATGATTTTTAGAAGAAATTCAAATAAGTTTGGAAAATGGTGGAATGGCAAGATACAAAAATAATTTACACAATGCTTTTGGAAATAGCTAAAAGCACAAGTTCTATGTCAATCACTAGGAGGAAGAACCAAAAAAGCACACACAATAAATGCACACGGATCAAACGTTCAAGAATAGGAGCAGAAAGCACACAGAAGAATAAACAATTACCGGCTCAATTTTAAATAAATGTTGCCCTGAAAAGTTGATAATGCATTAGCTTTTGTTTTATAATTTTATTGCAAACACTGTGAACAATAAGTAAATACAATAAATTGTCATAATAAGAAAAGAATTTAAAAAAAGGCAAATTCGTTGAGGCAATCATGTAAGAATAAATAAATGAAATGGTATATAATAAGCCAAATAAAAATAAAAAATCTTCATACCCAATTATAAAATAAATGACACTAATAAGCCTAAACCATGAATAAATTTTGCACAAAAGTACTCAAATGATCAGCAGAAATCATAAATACCAACTCAAAAGTGCTGCATTGATATTCAGGTAAATTGACACAAAAAACAAGCTTAATAACAAATTTCATGGCACAAAAAGAAAATTTAAAAGTCGATGCTTCCGTTTGCCAATTGAGTAAGAAGTCACTAAAAACATACAAAATTGCTAACATCAAGCCAAATCAAAAACCAAAATCTTTATAAAATAAACTTACAAGCTACGACTAATATCAACCTTCAACCATGAGGAAGAAATTGTACAGAACACTTGTATTTATTGGACATGGGAATATCTATCGAGTTATAAGTGTGCTTCGAATCATGAGAAATAAAAACAAGAATTAGAGAAACTCTAAGAAATAATTGAAATTGTCATATCTAAAAAAAAAGTTAACTCCTATCAAATTTAAGCCACTGCGACCGGAGAGACCTTTCCCAAAGGGGAACGCCTTGGGCGTCATAATAATTATTTACATTACAAAACAAAAACCTCCTTTCAACTTTTTGTGGTAGTAAATTCAAACCTTACACCGGTGAAGAGATAGGGCGGATTTGGGAAACAGATAAAAAAAAATGGACGGAGCAAGTCGAAGAAAGAAAAGGAGTCGCGACCGCCATAATTAATGTTAATGGCACTTGCACTTGTACAAGTTGTAGGCCTGCATTCGCGACCCCCATTCACAACACACTTACAGAGACGCCATCGCCATCATGTTCGACCACGTCCAGTCAGTATGTCTTTTCATTGTTACTGTAAAATCTCCATCTTTTTTTCTCTTTTTCTGGACGCACCTTCGATCTTCATTAACAGGAACTATCAACAATGGTATGATATGAAGTCCGCCCCCGTAGGACCTTCTGTGGGTAACTTTACCGCCATTGAAATATGCCCAAGATTTTGCACTTCACAACACTCCCTTGGAATGTTTTGTTGCTCTTTAGAATTACTCCCACCTCACCCATTTTTATTTGGAAGACGGTCACTTGCAATTTTGTTTATTTGGAAGACGTTGGGTATTGGCTTCCTATCTACCACAAACTGGGCCTTTTTTCCATAGTTTTGAGGTGATTCTATGTTCTGTTTTCCTTTAAATGTGCTCTGCCAACGTAGTCCCTTATTGTTATCAAGTAGTGCATATATGACCTCAAATCACCCCCATTTGCAATGATCTATGCCTGGTCAATTTGTTCTGATCACATTACATACAAGTTCACGTTGCAGGACGTGCATGCGTTTAATTTTCAAGAGATTGTCCAAATTAAAATTCCTTTTGAATACTCTTCTACGTAGGAGAGGGTATCTTCTTTTCAAGGTTGTATTGTATTAGGTGAACTTATTGTCATGGATGGGACTGTCCATTTGCAATTTTAACTTTCATTGTTTGTTGGGTCAAAAACATCAATTCCATGTACGCTGGACTTTAACATGTAATAGAACCCACATGACGAAATCGACTTTAACATGTAATAGATTCCACATTAAGAACCTTTGATTGACCAAAGTTTATGCTTGTTTGTTGTAATAGCTTCTTAATTTTTTTTTTTTGGCTAGATGTTACTTCTCCATGGTTTCCTTTCGCTGTTTGTTTGCGTCTGCGTTAATTTCCAATTTTTTTTAGCCTTTTGCAACTATTGTACAAGGATCTTACATTTTTGCCTCTTGTAGTTATTGCCATAGTCACATTCTTAATTGTAACACCCATTTTGTGTAACGATCTATTCTTAAACAGATTACATTATTATTGATGATATTGTGAATCATAGTTATGCGGGGATGTGTCCCCCCAATTTTTGACACGTCTGAGACGTCATGGGGACGTGGGGGAAATGTTTCCCTCACGTTTCCCACAGTGCATGCTTGATGGGAAATGTCCTGAGGACGTCTAAAGAGGTTGGGAAACGTCCTGGGGACGGGGAAACGTGG
Source organism: Taxus chinensis (assembly GCA_019776745.2). Lineage (NCBI taxonomy): Eukaryota > Viridiplantae > Streptophyta > Pinopsida > Cupressales > Taxaceae > Taxus > Taxus chinensis. Next base: position 417,805,678 of record CM034154.1, read on the forward strand.
GGGAACCCTCCAAGCAATCTACCCCTCTATGATGTCTCCCTCCACCCCCGCAGCACCGTTGGTTTTTAGCCTCGGATCGAGCAAACAGGGTCAACAGGAAAGCAACCTCCCAAACATTATGGCTGAGTTGCTCAGCAGATTAGAGACATTGGAATTCTCCAACAGAACCCTTCGAACTGAATTTTTTAAATTAACCTCTCGGATTGAAAATGTTGAAGCGGACAACCTTTCCCTTCACAGGCAACTTACAAATATCATGCCCCAGGCCATTCCTATAGGCACTAATGATCAATTACATGCAGAAATTTCAGATTTGAAGCACAAACAAGAAGATATTCAAACCCAACATGAAAATCTCAGGAAACAATCTGATTCATGAGCACAAATTGTGAAAGGTAAGAACCAAAACACTTCTCCTATTAGAGTTGTGGAGGAAGTTGTACAGGCAAAATTTGTGGAAGAAAGAAACATATGAGCAAGAGAGCTCAACCTCAAGGTAAGAGGTCTGCCCACACCTCCTCCTCCTTCTGATCCTTTAGCCATCGCATTTGACTTCGTCACAAACAAGTTGGGGCTGCCGAAGGTGCAAATTGATAGAGCATGGCTTGGTCTTGATTCTACCCTCTTCCTTCGCTTCAAATCAGCTGAATATAGGCTTCGGGCTCTCAGGGCTAAACAGAGACTATTCTCACTTCCGGATAAAATCTTCCTTGATGAAGATCTCACTAGAGCCCAGGTGGCAGAACTCAAACAGTCTCGAGAGATGGTCATGGTAGCCAGGAAGGCAGGAAAATGGGCAGTGATTCGGAATCTCAAACCAGTGATTTCAGACACTTTCCCTCCTGGTTGGGCTCTCGGGTCCACATGGCGGTCCCGCTGGGAGAGGTGGCGTAATAGGGGCATTTCCATTTCATGTTGGAATGGAAATGGGTCATACTGGTCTTCACCATGTCTCCTACAGGATGCATTGAGTCACTCAGATCTCCTTTTTGTTATGGGAACCCATGAGAGCCCCGTTTGTCCTCTCCCAGACCTTTGGGGGTACTACTGGTTCTCTGTTTGCAAGCAGGATACTAGGAGCTCCGGTGAAGTTAGGGGTTCTGGTGGAGTTGCTTGTTTGGTTAGGGACACTGTTCGGGGCAGAATTTCTATGGCGGCCGAGGATGAGTTTGCACGTTTTCTATGGATCAAGGTTAGGCGGACCTCACACCTTATCTGAGACTTTTATATTGCAGTTTGTTATTTCCCCCTGTCTCTTCTCCTTTTGCCATTGAGAGTGGCTCGGATGGGGACCCTTACTTTGACCTTTCTGCTGGCATTTTTCAGTTCTCTGCAGTTGGCGAGGTCATCTTTTTGGGTGATTTCAATACTTGAACCAAAAACATCCAAGTTCCATGGCATGACAGGACTGTTGATGCTCTTTGTACTTCGGAAGTGGACCCGGGTTTTGTTGGTCTTCAAAGGGAGTCTGATGATGTGGTAGGGCCCTTGACGACATATGGCCGACACCTTTTACAGTTGGGGGAATCTCATGACCTACTGATCCTTAATGGCATATCTCGTTTCCCGGATTCCCAGTTCTTCACCTACAGTCCTCATTGTGGTGGCGCTAGTGTTGTTGATTACGTCATGACTACCCCTGATCTTCTTCCCTTTATCCACCACTTTTCCGTCTCCTCCATTCCCCTTGCTATCCATGCAACCCTCTCATTCTCCTTGGAAACTACTCCCCCCAGACCCCTAGCCCCCCCCCACTGCCCTCCACATACCACTATAAGACTTGATGAGGGTGACCCCATTACCTTCTCCTTTCATCTCCGCCAGCTTCTCCCCCCCTTATCCCAATTTACTATGTTCCCCACTGATAGGATGTACAACCTTTTTGCCACTGCTATCCATGAGGCTGCCTTGCTTTCTTATCCCTATTCCACTTCTAGGCCCCTTAGTACGAGAACATGCCTCATGAATCAATGGTATGATGACGACTGCAAAACCCTCCACCGTCAGCTCCACATGGCCTTTACCCATGACCTCCCATCCTCCCCCCCTCAAAATTGCCTATCGTAATCTCCTTCGTCACAAGAAACACACCTTTATTGCCCACAGAAGAAGGGATCTCCACACCTCACTTTTGCATTCCCTCGAACACTTTTGGCGTACCATCATTCCCCAACGCCCCCCCTTACCCCTGGACCTTGACCCCCATACCATGTTCACCCACACCTCCACCCTTTATGACATCCTAGGTTAGCCCTAGACCCAGGTTGTGTCCCCACCCTCCACCTGCCACATCTTCACCTACACAAATGTTAAGAAGGCCATATCGGTGATGAATTGCAACAAAGAAGCAGATGAGGAAGGCTTCCAGGCAAAGTTTTTCAAGCATGGAATCAATACCATCAACCGTTATTTGGTAGACCTTTTCAATTAGGTGGTGTGTATTGGCTTCCCGCAACCTTGATCTCACCACTTTATCCACCCTATTCACAAATCCGGTCTTACTTCTGATCCTAATAATTACAGGACAATTATGGTGGGTCACACTTTCTCCAAGTTGTATGCCATTGTTCTCCATTTGTAGCTATCTGAGTTTTTGGAGCAGTACCAGTGTAGAGCCAGAGGACAGGCTGGTTTCAGGACAGGGTACCAGACTATTGATCACATTCTTACCCTCCGTGCTATCATTGAGGAAGCACGCCACCATTCGTCCAGAGTCTTCTGCTGCTTTGTGGACTTTCGTGAAGCCTTTGACTCTATTCCGCAGGAAGCTCTTTTCCACAGACTTAGAGACATTGGTATTTCCGAAACCCTTCTTGTTGCCATTACTCGGCTGTATGCGGAGGTCATGGGTCGCCTTCGTACCACTGCTAGGCTTTCCGACTTCATCAAGAGCACCATCGGGGTCAAACAAGACTGCCCTCTCTCTCCTACTTTGCTTGGCATCTATATTGATGAGTTGGAGGAATTTCTCAGAGACCACATACCAGACAGGGACGGTTGTCTTCTCCACCAGGTTTTGATCTACATTCTTCTCTTCGCAGATGTTGTGGTCCTTCTAGCTTCTTCGGCAGAGGGGTTATAGAGACAACTTGATGCTTTAGCCTTCTTCTGCGATCATAGGTAACTTACAGTCAACCTGGGTAAAGCCAAGGTTATGCTTTTCAATGTGTTGAAGACCTCCGATTTCCATTTCTTTTACAGAGGGGAGGAGCTAGAGATCACCAACTCCTACACCTATCTGGGGGTTCTCTTCTTTGGACCTCGCTTCAGTCTATGCTTGACTATTCAACCCCGCATCAACAAGGGGTATGGTTCTCTTGCGATCTTGGAGAGACAGTGCTTCCGCCACCACTTTCAGGACATGTTGTCCAAGATGTCTCTCTCGGACTCTCTTGTGAGACCCACAGTTCTTTATGGTTCGGAGGTTTGGGGTCCCTCCCTGCTCGAGTCGGATTGGGCTTCTATTGAGCGAGTTTAGATCCTTTTGCTCAGATGGATCATCAAATGCAAAGAGACTGTTCCTCATAATATCATCGTTGTCGAGTTTGGGGCTCACCCTTTCAGACTAGAGGTCATCTTTGGCCTCGTCTCACTCTTGCACCGCATCCAGGGATTTTTTGATTCTTCCACTGGTAGGGATAGATACATCTACCTTGTCTACCATTCTTCTGAAGCCATTGCTCTTTTTGATTGTAGTGGTTGTGTTTGGTGTTGGTATGCTGGGGCCTCTCGTCTCCTTGGATCTCTTGGGATCAACATGGACTGTCTCCCCCCTTTCAGGTACTCCATGGATGCTCCTACTCACCGCCTTCCGAGCATGCAGAACCTACACAGAATCATCAGAGACGACATATACAACCAATTCATTCAGATTATGTGGAGCAACCCCTGGGATGAGCTACGCCCGAAAATGGCCTTCTACGCCAATCACTTCCTTGAAGTCAACAATGGAATTATCATTTGGCCCACCTATATCTCCCGCTATTGGATGCATGCTCTTCGCATATCTCTGGGCTAGTTGAGAGTTGGCTCCCACAGGCTTTGGGTCGAGAGTGATCTCTTGCTGGATCGGTTCAAGAGGATCTACCAGCTTTGCTCTCTCTAGGAGATTGAGACAGAAGAACACTTCATTTTCCGATGCCCCATCTATTATGAGATTAGAGGGAGGTTTCATTGTCGATTCCGTGAACGTCCAACGTTCACTACCTTCTTCAGGTATTATGATCAGAGGTGTCTCGCTCTCTATTTACAGAAAGCTCTTAAGCTTCGTGACGGGGTCCTCCATCCTCCTTCCAGGGAGACTACTACTCGACGGATCACATCTTTCTTTGCTGTGCTCCCGTGTGAGAGGGGCACCAAGCGGGGACCTGATCCTAATGGAGATCTTTAGACTAGATCTGTCAGGACTAGAGGAGCTTCTTCCCAGACCAGAGATATCCAGACTCATACACGGCCAAGAGCCCTCTCTTATAGGTGACAGACCACCAGGTTCACCTAGAGAGCTCGACATTCCACGGATCATAGGTGTCTCAGACAGCTTCTAGTCCCTGACACCAGACATTAGCACATCACTAGATTCTTTCCGGCTGACCTCGGGTGACAATCGTGAGGGTTAGTGTCGAGTTTTTGCCCTCCACTTCCTCTCTTTCATTCTTCTTCTTATGTTGTTTTCGGAGACCCTTTTGGGTTTTCCCTGCTGCTTTTGCTTTGCTTTGTATGGTGCAATCCCATTGACCTATTTTTGTGGTCACTTGTTGGACATTTAATATAATTATCTTATCTTATCTTATCTCCATGCTTGGAAAAATGGGATATATGCCCTAGTTGTTGCTCTCTCTTTGACAATCAAGTTGGAACTATTGAAGATTTGATTGAAGACTTACATTTGCATTATTGTGGTGGATTATCATTATCGTTTATGCCCTAAGTGGGGTGAATTTCCTTGGTGGAATATTTTAGGGCAAATCCTGTTTTTTCTAACCCTAGCGACTAGGGTTTGGGGCTGTTTTTCCATATTTCGTGCCCAGAAAAATCTGCAAAAATACTAATAATTTTGTGAACATTTTGATATGTCATTTGCGTGATTTGGTTGGGTATTTTGTGAGATATTGAATTTACAAATTTTGACTGACGTTAGGGCAGCGACCTGTTCTGGGTTTTGTGACAGCTTTTTGGGGGTCTTCCCACCCTTGGAATTTGGCGATTTTGGGCTTGTTGGAAAGATAAAAATTCAATGATTCTTTTGGTCTTTGTTTCATGCGAAAATACTAAGTTTTGAGGAAGTTATGTCCTTTTCAATCTCTGTTGTGTTTTCCTTTTGAATAAAAATGAGATCTAAGGTTTTTGGAGAATTTATGAGGTTATTTGGGCTTCATAAATTAGTCGCAGCTTTGAGGATTAATTTCATCATAGTTGGGCAAGTTTGGATGCCCTAATCAACCCTAAATGTGTGGGGCGAAATAGTAGGACGACTAGATCCGCATGTTTGGTCGTTGCTGTTATAAATTAGTTTACATCATCTTATTCCTTGTATTTTTCCGAGTTCGAGCATATGTCATTTGCGTAGATCGGAGTTGTGTAAAGAAAGTTGTGCTATTTTGAAGATTACAGCAGTTAGGGTTTCAGATTTAAATTATTTTCCGGCTGTTGAAAAATTTGATTTGAATGTGTTTAAATTCCGATTGTTTTCTTCCAATCTATCCCACCACCTTGGCTAGTTTCAACCCCATTTGGGTTTGAAATAGCTGACATTGAGATATTTTAGGTTGATGCAAAAGGGTTTATCCATTTTTTTGCTTGATTTTGTTAAGTATTTCTTCATTTCCTAACTTGTCTAAAAAGGGGACATTACATACACTCAACAACTTTTGTGGCTTGGTTATTAGTAAGCTGCATCTGTTTCTGAAGTTGTTATTCAAATCATGTATATTGCTCCTCCAATTGACCATGCAAGGTCTTTGAAGATAGGAATTCTTATTTGTCTTGATTCTTTCATGAAATTAATAGCTATCGGTGATAGTCATTCACATGTTTCCACTTCGAAAATGATTTTGGCATCAAGCATATTTTAATTTTTTCACGAACTTTAGGAGTAGTGTAAGTCCATCCAATATGCTTTTTGTCGCACTAGCAAGGCTTCTGATATAAGAGAGATTCTATGCACACACAAATACTCCCTTCAAATATTATACGTCCAAGCAAATAGGTCATTGTAGTCCATGAAGATCCTTAGTTTTACAGGGTTCAGTACTCCCAATCATTGCTAACCATGATCATTTGGGAGTTCCTCCTTGACCCTAGAATCAACCTCACAACAGTGGGATCTTTATAATTCATATGAGTTGCACTTTCAAAGTTGTGGGTTGGCTTATCGTAAAGCTTTGCATCTCCGGGCTTAGGATTATGAACTCTAATGGGTAGCTTGTCTGTGATGTCGATTGTTTAGGATTCGACATCATTGAATTTTGTTTCCTATCATCTCTTTGCAAGCCTTCTCCTTTTATCTCCATCATTTCAATGAAATTGTAATTTGGTTGAAATATGTTGTAGTCTTCCATTTGTTAATGAAATAAACCGTTAAGGGATTTCATCTCATCTTTGGAGCACTGCGTAACTCCAAGATCCCTTTCCTCCATCATTCAATTCCATGGTACCTTGGGTTCCATCTTGTGAGCACTCTTCTTTGGAGTTTGAGCTCAACAAGTTAGACAAGGCTAATACCTCATTGATTGCACGACTCTTGAGATATATTGTAAATTTCTACCCTTTATCTTCAATGGAGAATAGATTTTTCTCCTAGCAATTTATTTTCGGTCTTCTTGTGTAATGAGAGGACTACAAAGTTCAGTATAAAGGGCTGGATTCCAATAAATACCCTTTGCGCCATTAGTATGCCCAACACCTATATGTGGTACTAGTTGGGGCATACCATTGGAAGGCTGAAGGCCAAAATATTGGTTTCACTAGACTTCTCGAAGTATCCTTTGGAGGAACCATCACACCATCCACCATCCACCCTTGTGTTTGGTATATTTCTCTCAATTCCCATATATCTCCATGTGCACCACTATTGGCCTTTAGTCTAGATGTCTTGTTAGAAGCATAAGGTCGATCACTTGGTTGCCTAACATCGGGGACTTGACAATAGGTTTTATCTTTCAAATCTTATTCCTCCCATTATTTGACGATAGGTTTGTTGTCACATGCTCCATGTTAGGGCGATTGTTGGTTGCATGTATGGGAGTCGTCATGGCATTCAAGATGCTTAGCAATAAATCCACTACCTTTATAGGTATTATAGTTTGCAATACTTGTCTTACAATTGCCTTATTTGATTCAAGTTGACGGGGCACCTTATTTGTCTACTCATGGCACAACCTTTGTTCTTCAACCATGCCTTTATCGTCTTCCACTTTTGCTTCGACAAGTCCTCCTTTGCTCTTGGATCAGGATATACAACTTTCTCAACTTGTGCTCTTGTGATTGCTACTACTTCTTTGCCCTTGGTTACATTAGTCATGTTGATGATCTCTTTGACTACTTGCTTTGGACAATTGGCATCATTGTGGCTCTTGGGCATACACCGTTTACAAAGAAGTCCAAAATTGTTATGCTTTATGATAAATCTCATGTGAAATGCTCCCACTCATTACACTTTTGGTATTACTACCTCCACCATTGTTATTGTGTTATATGTTGTTATTTCTTTGATTTTGATAACTGCTAGGAGACACCCCCTTACTGTTCTGGTTGTTTTTTGGCTTTATCAACATAGTGGGTAGTGTTGATTGCTCCCATTGTATGAAGGGTACTTGGGCACTCTTGTTCTTTTGGTTGTACAAGCAACCCTTGACAGAGTGCCCCGTAACTTGGCAAATTTTGCAGAACATCTTATTTGGGAAACTGGCCTTTGTGTGACCTTCTGTCTTGTAGTTAGTACGCCGTAGATCCTTGTCTTCTTTCTTCACATCTTTCTTTATCTCTTTCATCATTCGAAGCATATCTTTTCTAAGAGCTTGTATTGATCCTAGTTCATTGTCATCATTGGACTTTGAGTGATAATCTTTGCTCCTTTAGCGTGTTGATATTTTATTCTTGCTCTTGATAGCCATCACTCCATTGTATGCATCTTCATGATATGAAGGTGGAACCACCTTCATCTTCGTCCATTATGAAGGTACAATTCTCTCAATGAACCACTACTTTTTCAAACCACTGATTGGTTCCTTCTCAAGTTTTCTTAGCAATTTTGTAAATCTTCTATTATAAGCTCATACAATTCCGTATTTTCCTTGCTAGGCATTATGAATCTCCGCAACTATTTCATTGTCATCTCTAAGGAGCTTAAATTCTTTTTCAAATTCTTTCTTCAATTTGTCCCAAGAGGTTTTGTCATTTACCATTTTTAATTGTAAATCAGTCAATAATCACTCCTTTGACGATCATTGGGACAGACTGCAACCAGTGGTGTTCATTTGTCTGCTCACTTGTAGCGTAGATGGTAATACATATATTATAGTGCCACATTGGGTTTTCAAATTCATCTCTAGTTACCTTCAACAACTTTTGTCACTCAAAATTCAGACTTAATGGAGTGGCTGGAATTATTGGTGCTTTGTGACTTTGTTTTTGGACTTGACACGACTCTTTTGGTACGATCCTCCTCCTTGGAGAGGTCTGTCTTGGACGTTCCTTCTCTCTCAGTGGTGTTAGACACATACAAGCTTTTGAGTGGCATAAGGTTTTTTATTCAGTTGAAGCCTTCCTTGGTTTCGGCTCTGGCTTAGGCTTCGATTGACACTTTTGCCTCAAATTTTGCTTCGGCTTTGGCTTTCACTTCTACTATAAACTTGCCTTGATGGATTTTTCGAATTGGCTGCCTCTTGCAGCCTTTGTCTCTTTTCTTGTTTTTCCATCAATCTAATAGACTCTTTGATTTCTTCTTCAACTGCCATTAGTTGGGTTCAACAGCATTAATCCATTTTTGTTCAGCATCGGTCTTCAATTCTTTCGTTTTCTTCCTAATGACACCTCTCCTCGTACTTCTGAAAATATTTTTTCTCTGCCCTTTGTGATCACGTTTGGCAATCGACATGAAGATCTTGCAAGATAATGTAGTGCCTTGTCAGGAGTCTAGGAAAATTATCCAAAAGTCCATTGACTTCTTCAATGACGACCAAATTGTGCTAGATAGAATCTGCAGACACTTCATTTCTTTCAAATTCTTCTTTGATGTGTTCTTCGTACGGGAGACCCCACAAATACTTGAAGTCTCGAGATAGTTTGTCTTCTCTTTGTTGCTTGGTCTCGAATGGCTCTTGAACTGGTTGACCCATTCACTCTATGTTATGCTTTGATCTTTGTAATGTGTCATCGGCAATAGTTATTGTCGACCTATCTCTCCCACTACTCGACTTTAGCCCGACATGACATCATAAAGGCAACAATGTCAGAAATGTTCAAAACAAAATACTACACTACCAATCGACACTACTTGCAAAAATGGATACCATGGATGTGACACAAAAGAATATAAGAGAACTATTAGGTTTATTGCACGAGTTAGAGTACAATACAATACTTTGTACAGGGAGGCATTGTCACAACAATGGCCTTACTCTGACAATTGACTTACTATTTATGACAACAAGCAGCTGTCAATTAAGACAACTTTCATCCTGTTGGCCTCCATATTTTGTACTTGGCAAAATATGGATTCCACAACAGTTCAGGGAACGAAAGCTCTCCTCTATTATGAGGGGGGGTTCCCTTCATTGAAAGCCAAAAGAAGAGTAAATAAAATATATATAATGTTTACTCTAGCTAAACTTTGGCTTTGGTGTTTTACTCTCGTGTTGCAGAATTTGAGAATGGGAAGGAGATAAGAGAGAACAAAAAGATGAGTAGGTAGAAATGGAGGAAGTTTTAAAAGGAAGGCGAGGACTGCACTTTCCAGTAAGCAAATTTAGATCTTATCTTACTTATGCATGTCAAAGACTAGTGGAAAAGATATCATGTGCTGCCACGCCATGTAACAAGAGAAGTAAAGTACCAAGAAGAATAATATTCTTCTTCAGATTGAATATGATCAAAAAGAAATGAAGACACAAAGTTCAATAATTCTTCTTTGTATTTCTTGACAAAAAGATTCATGTCACCTTTTGTTGTCAGACATACAACCATGAACAAGAGAGAGAAAAGTCTGAAGCTCTGAGTATTTTAGTTTCCCAAAAATCCAACTCCTTACGAAGAAAAATTTCTCTCTTTTAATAGAATTGGGAGCAAAACTACCCTAACTACTTCATAACTACCTTTTAGTAACTCTTCTATTTTTACAATCTTACTTTTCCACTACAATAGTCAGTGACTTCTACAACATTTAATTTCTGAAAAAAAATATTACAAAAAGTGCAATGAGAAAGTAGAAAAGTTGCACAAAGAGAGCAGGAGCAAAGAAGACGGGGAATCAAGATGTCATAGGGATGGAAGATTTCTGACTTGAATCTGTCAATTTCATGCACTTCAATGCCTGAACCCTGAATCTTGTAACTGCAACCACAAGTTCTTTTTCACTTGGAATACTTGTGTCAGAGAGATTAACTACTCATGGTGTCAATCATTTCAGAACTTCCGTTGACGAAACTAGTCAGACTCTTGGATGCATTAACAATTATATTATGTATTTCTGAAAGCTCATCCAATATGTTTATTGTAACTATTTGTGCCAAACATATCTTCTTTAATCAGCTTCCTAAATTGTTCCTTCACGTCTACGGCGAGTTTCAATTTGGAAGAATTTTCCTTGAAAAGATCACAGTGAAGTCATATCCGCATAGATTTCTACTTTGAGGGCTCCTCATTTCTGAATGTGTCTGAAGATCAACCTTGCTTTCTTCGAGCACTTTTACTCTCCATTCTAAGCTATGAGACTAGGTTCAGGAGAGATTATACTAGGAACTGTTGAAAATCTTCTCAGAGATGAGAATCTTTACATCATTGACTACTATGCGTCTCAAATCTTGAGTTAGACTTTCCCACAAGGCAGTTTCTTTCTCTGCAGATTTCACTTGAGACATTATATTTTCTTGGGCTCCATGCCCATATGCATTTAGGCCTTCACCAATGAAATTAAGGCCATACATGAGGAGTTGCTTTACCCAAGTCTCAATGACTTTACCACGGTTGCTATGCTTATGTCTTTCAGAGATAGCTTTGGGGTCAATATCATCAACTGAAGTTGAAGAGGGTATGGGTGCCAATGGGCTCGAGTCATGAGACAAGAAAGACTTGACATATGAAGTGAGAATGCGAACCTGCTCTTCTAGTTCTTGACTTTGTCTTTGTTGGCTAGATTTTCTGCGCAGCTGAAAAGCTAGGCAGTCATGAGATAAATCTCCTTCATTTACCGGTGAGGCTCCCATGTAAGATTTTGTCAATTTATATGTCATAATATCTATCTGTTGGTATTACTTTAACCTTGTAGCTCATGAACCATAGCTATATGGTTATGCAGCAAGTAAGCAGCTGTAAAAGAAAGGAAAATCTACAGAAGAGGAAAATAATAGGAAAAATAAAAAAGTAGAGAGGATGTGCAACCCAAACAATAGTTTATAGAGTTGATTGCATGCACATAGATTAAAACAAATAGATCATTAAGCACATAATTCAAAAGCAAATGAAACTTTCAGATTTAGATTTATAATAACACAAAGTTTATGAATAGATCTAGAAAGAAATAAGAAGCAAAATGCACCGTTGACACAAAGTTCTTCGGAAATCTCTTCTTTATTCCTCTGCTTGCAGAAATCAGGGGTTTCAGCTCAAAGTCTGGAACACAAGAATGCTGATTACAAATTCCGATCCTTTAACCCGTAAGTTCTTCCTCTACTTATAGTGTGTAGAGGGGAAATTACAAATGAGAAACTGCCATTGAACTAGAACATGAAGTAGTAAAGGGAACATTTGGCAGTTATCTTCCTAAAATTCCTCTCCTAGTGACATGCATCAGGAGTCTAAGTCAAAATTGTGCACATCTGTCACCTATCTTAAAGAATCTTCCCACATAACTTAAAGTAATGGTTTTTTCAACAAATAACTTTAATTTTACATTTTCATCCGGAAACATAAGAAGTAAGAGAAGGAAGAAGAGAAGAAAGAAGATCTGCCAGCTGTAACACTTATACTTTATTCTTGTTCTGATATTGAATATACTTGTCAAACATGTAATTCAACATCTTCCCATTTGTTTTAACAATAGCATCTCTCTCGGTTCTGAATTGTAACAACCCTCTGGACAAAGCAACAATGTTAGCCTTCACTTTCTCTAAACCAGGCCCATATCCCTCAATATTTGCCTGAAGCTTTATGAGTCTACCAATCGAATCCATCGTGAAAGGTATGGTGGCTTCATCAACTTCTTTCCGCACAACCAACATAAATTCCTCATGGGAAGCAGGTAATTCATCTGGGATGCTCCCCGACACTTCTCCCATCTTACTCTCAGCAACTGCATCCTTTTTAGCATGAGCTTGAGGATTTCTACACGGAAGGAAACTGAAATCTCTAACTGCTTCCCCTTTTCCACCAATCCGCTAGGCACAATCTGTTCTGTAATCAGCACATCCTTTGGCAACGAGTGTATCTTAGCCAAAGTATCCAGATGACTTTCAGCCACTATGTTCTCATCTTTTATCTGTGTCATCAAATCCTTTAGCTGAGACATTGCCATGCACATGTTCTCTAATTCAGCTAGTATTGGTTCGAATTGCTCCGAGGCCTGGTAAATGATTTGCTCCTTCTAGTGGGCAATAACTCTGACTTGATCACTTGCATCTTTCACTTCCTGCATCAGATGATTACTCACCTGCTCATGTGCTAAAATGGGCTAAGAGGAAGGTTTGGCAACCTTAGCAATGATCTCGCACAGCTGGAACACCTGCTTTTGAAGCTTGGATCTCTCAGCCTTCTCTTTGTCAAGCTTAAGGAATAAAGCATTCATTAGCATCTGTGTATCCTGCTTTAACCCTTTTGTGGTAGTTTGACCTATTGGCACTTTGGTCACTGCTATATCAGTGCTGTAAGCTTCCCTTTGTGCTTTCCTTCTGCTGGAACAGATAACTCAGTGAACTTCTGTCCCGATTCCTCAATAATCAACCTAGAAGTCGTTTTGGCGACTTTAGGTCTTCTATCTCTTCCTCCCAAACTCAGGAGCAGCTGAAAGTCATGTTCTTCCAGATTGATCTCCTCTCTGGATTCTGGGATCGTCTGCAAAGCTAACCATGATGAAAAGTTGCTTCTTGGGGAATGAGAAACCGCTGAGTGCACCACCATCTCATGCTCTGACTCCGCTCTATTAGAATTTGCCACCATGTTATGACTGCTACCCTCTGAATTATCCAAAGATAATGCCTTTTCAAACTCCGCCATCTGTGCTTTCAACTTCTCCGCATGGATAGGTGAAGACCTGAGTGGTCGAGGAGAAAATACAAATGACGCTGGATTCAAAGGAGGAACAACAAGATCTCTCTGAGGTTCCGGGGCTGCTGAAGTGCTATGAGTTGATGTTGGAGAAGTTGGAACTGGAACGATAGCCGTAGATTTGGCCTTCTCCTGTATGTGAGACTTCTTGTGAACTTTAAGCTTTTCCTGACCTTCTGCTGCTTTCACCTTCGTGCTTCCTCTTGCTGGAGTCTCTTGTGGTAAAGTTGCTTGTGATCTGATTCATCAATGCTTCATCCAGGCAATACCCCTTTGTCAGCAACCAGTTCGAAGTGTTAACCAAAACTGCAGAAGATCTTTCTTCAATCGTCTGGCAGCCACCAATGTTTTCCTGAAGAGCAGCTCTATCTCCTCCCATCTGATGATATGAGTCAAGTATCACATGCCCATCATTGGCGAGATCTGCAGGTATCCGTGCCAAACCATAATCAGACACTTGTTGCGCCGATAACCTGCTGAAGTCTTTCTTTCTGACTTCATACTCGTTCCTGCACTTCATCCAAAAGTCCTCCAACGAAGGCACATGTGAGTATTCCTGGGAGATTGTCTTCCTCGCTACTCCATATGGGTCAAAGTTTAGCCGTGTTGGGAAGAACTCAAGCTCATACTCAGAAAACATTTCAGCTTCGACTCCTCTAGCTTTGTGGATGCTCTGGCAGCTGTAGTAACCCACTGTGACTGGAAAGAAACCTGTAGACTTGTGCCGCTTTGATTGTAAGTCATGCATCTCCACGAGTTGTCTGCACAACTCCATGATGACCCACTTGTCGTTTGGATACCTCGGCAACTTTACTGGTTCTCCCGAAAAGCCAGTCACCCTGAGATAGGTGAAGTCTGCAAACTGGATGAAAATGCAGCCATGTTGAGATACAGCTTCCCAAGCTTCTTTGCTCACCCTGTTGGTCTTCAGATCACCATTTAGTTTGCAGATGAATTCATAAAAGAACCCATCGTTGACCGCTTTGTAATCTTTGTGGCACTCAAGAACTGTCAACTGTGGATAGCAATCAAAGATAGGATCTTTCGCCAGTATGCCTCGTCTATCCAGCTTGGAAAATATGCCCTGCGAGGCTGTTGCATATACCAGGTATGAAGTCATTTTGAAGCTGTAAGTCCGCCTCACACTCCGAAGTTGCTCACTGATGCTATCACTGATGATCTCTGCCCAATTGATTATCGAATCAGCTCTGTTGATCTCGATAGTCCTCATGAAAGCATACATCCATGAGTGAAAGTTGTGAGTATTGGCTTCTCCACTTATCCTACAAAGCAATTTAGTGATATCATCCACCTCCTGCACCAAGTTGGATCGTGGAAGAGTTCTCGGGAACTTTGATGGAGACCTGGGCTTCTTCATATATCGGTTGTTCATTATGCTCACGCAATCTGCTTTGTGTTTCTCCCATCTGTTACCTGCATCCAGCATGTTGATTGCAATCACCATCGTTCGTGTCGGAATCTTCAGACAATAATTGATAAACTGTGCATCCATCCTAATAATTGTCTTTCCCGCAGCATCCCGGATTGTTCTGGAAAGAGGATGATATGATCTCGCACACTCCATGACAAATTCAGGCAACTGAGCTGTGACTGGGAATGCTGATGCTGGAATAATTCCACTGCTTTTCATCGCCCGCATGAGAAATGTCTTTCCGGCCCTGGATCTGTTAATTATTTCGGAGATGGGTTATGGGCCCATGTCTGTGTCATTGATATCAACAAATCTGGAAGCTATGCATGATTCTGTTGATCCCTCTCTATCATCACGCTTCATCATGGCTGGAGCAATCTTTGTCTATATTTTTCTAAGCAATCTTTGTCTTTGTTCTTTTTCTTTTAATCCTGCCGGAATTCTTTATAACTGGATCAATTCGTGCAGATCTATCAATTTCTTCAGATTCGGAAGATATATTCAATGTACCTGACATTGATTTGAACTTCCTTTCACCTGTATGAACACCTGTAATGAATACCTGCAATTATTTAAGACAAAGATGAAGTCCAGAGCATGAATACTTGATTTCTGTCACCAAAAATCTGCATATGAAGCCCGCTGCCCTAAAATTTGAGGCTTTGCTTGCATGCAAAGCAAGCATAAATATTTTTAAATTCACCTGGGCACTTATAGCAACATGCAGATAATTATCATAGCATAAATCAAGCTATTCCAACCCTAGGCGCCAAACCTTGAAGCTTCCCGGCAATGAAAAACACCTCCAGATGCACAAATCCTCCTTTTTTGGCGCCAAAACTGTCTGGGCTGCAATCCTTAGCAAAAAGAATTAATTGCTTCTTCATTATGGCAGCCCATGCTTATATAACCCTCAACATTCTATTTCTAATAATTGTCCATCCTATTCCTAGCAATTAATTAATAAACAAACATGTTTATTCACCCAAATTGGGCACCTATTTTTGCATGTTGTTGGCTGCCATTAAATAAATTTCATTTATTTATTTTTAGCATGCTTCCTTCAGTTCTCTTTGGCTTATCTTCATGCATTGACTTTTCCTCCATCCTTGGCGCCAAAATTAGACAAAGCAACTATTAATAAATATCATTAAAAGCTTTGTTTAATGCCCAAATGGGTCGCACTTTTTGGCAAGGGTGAATTCTAAAATTAAGAAGTCAACTTCTGATGGGAATTTTCACCCTGCACTGCAGCTCTAAAAATCCCTTCTTCCACTTAAGTTATTTGACTTTTATAATGGGAATTTTTACCCTGCAAGGCAGGTAATAAATTCCCACCTGCCTGCCACCTCCAATTTTCCCACTGCAGCTTAAGTGACTTCCCAAAAAGTGTGACTTGTACTGAAAATAGCTTCTTTTGAAAAAGTGCGACTTGTATGGGTGAATAAAACCTTCTGATGGGAAAAGTTAGCCTACTAGGCAGACAGAAAATTCCCATCGGTGCTTTAAGTGATTTTTCTTTATTTTATAATGGGAATTTTCACCCTGCAAGGCAGGTAAGAAATTCCCGCCTGCCTGCCGCCTCTAATTTTCCCATCGCAACTTAAGTGACTTTGACTTCATGGGAAAAAGTACCCTGCAAGGTAGGTAATAAATTCCCACCTGCCTGCAGCTACCAAAAATCCCATTGCAGCTTACACTCATTAATTCTAGAAAATGCGACTTGCTTGGGAGAGGCTTTTTGTGCATGACTTCATCATTTTTGGTCAGAAGCTTGCATTTTGAGGCTGATTCCTTCTGGTGCTGTGTCGGTAGATGATCTCTAGATGCTTCAGGCAATTAAACAGACTATACTGGCGAAGGAATTGACCTAGGGGAATTTCACAGAGAAACAAACGGAGAAA
Organism: Taxus chinensis; assembly: GCA_019776745.2. Classification (NCBI taxonomy): domain Eukaryota; kingdom Viridiplantae; phylum Streptophyta; class Pinopsida; order Cupressales; family Taxaceae; genus Taxus; species Taxus chinensis. The sequence goes on from CM034154.1 coordinate 417,822,490, forward strand.
ACTGGAGAAAAACGCAAAAGAAATAAATAAAAGCGAAAAACGTTGCCAGAAGTTGCAGATAATGCCCTGAATTCATTCCTGGTGAAAACCCTAATGAGATGAGTGAATACTAGCATGCAAAACTTCAACAGGATTCAACTGGAGCACAATTTGCTTCAAACGGGGCATTATTTATTCAATAAATAATTAAATAAAAATTTCCCGTAGACAAAACTTTGGCGGAGGGATAAAATGAGTTTGGGCATCTGGGTATTTGTTGAAATTGGCTCATATGATTCACTGGGAATATCCTAACATAATACATACATCTTTTGGCAATAAAAACACAAAAAGACCCGTTATTTTAAAAGAACAATTTTTTTTTTTCAAATGGGTTGTCCCAGATTTTAGGGTGAAATCTGGGGACACCAGTTTCCCGTTCTCAATTTTCTGAAAAAGCCTTGATGCGGATTCCTTGAAATTGTGAACATTTCCTTCATGGCTGACCTCTCCTAATGAAACTCTTGATAATTCATAGTCAGCCAGAGTCATTTCTCCTTCATTTTTTTTAGACACAGGCTTTACAATCTCTACAAATTGAAAATCGGAAGAATCTATGACCAAACAAAAAGTGGGAAGCGAGTTGGTGATAATATCAAAGTCTACAGCAATTACTTTTGAAGGAGTTTTCCTTTTGTTCTCAATAAGAGGTTGAACCCAGGTGACGGAAGAGTGACCAACATCTATGTCAGACTGGGTGAGAGGAAGAGTTGATGTAGGAACATTAAATGTGAGTGGAGACTGGGGACCCAAAGTCTCTACAAATGAATTATTAGCAAAATGGATATCTCACCTTGTTCATGAGGGGAAGGAGAAGGCCTTTTGATTGGCAATTTCTTTATTATATCACCTTCTCCACAAATTTGTTTTGGAGAAATATCCTTTTTGGTGTCCCCAGATTTCACTATGAAATCTAAGACTACCCCATGTTAAAAAATTTCGTACTTTTAAAATAATGGGTTGTTTTGTGTTTTTATTGTCAGAAAGTTTCTGTATTGTGTCAAAATATTCCCAAGGAGCCATATTAGCCATTTTCGCCAAATACCCAGATGCCCAAAATTATTTTATTCTGTCGCTGGGGTTTGCCTGCGGGAAATTTGTATTTAATTATTTTGAGCCCCGTTTGAGACAATCTCTGCTCCAGTTTAACCCTATTGTGATCGTACATGTCAATATTCCCATACACCAGTAGGGTTTTAACCAGGAATGAATCCTGGGCTTTATTTGTGACTTCTAGCAACGTTTTGTGTTTTTTGTGTTTTCCCGTTTCGTTTTCTGTGAAATTTCTCTGGATCGATTCCTTTGCCAGTTTGGCTTGATTCTTGGCTTGGGGTATCTGGAGATCACTTATGCACGTTGTGCCAGAAGGAATTCGCCATCGGAGGTTTGGTTCTCTGGGAAAAGACAAAGTCGTGGACCAAAAAGCCTCTTCTGGGCTGGCCGCATTTTTGGGAAAAGAGGGTTTGAAGTGGATCATGGGATTTTTGGAAGCAGCAGGCAGGCGGGAATTTTTGTACCTGCCTAGAAGGGTACTTTTTCCCATGGAAGCAACGTCACTTAAGTCACAATGGGATTTTTAGAGGCAGCAGGCAGGTGGGATTTTATTGCCTGCCTTGCAGGGTAAAAATTCCCATTGTAGAATAAAAGAAAAATCACTTAAGTGAATCATGGGATTTTATTGTCTGCCTTGCAGGGTTAATAATCCCATTATGAAAGTCAAACGACTTAAGTGAATCATGGGATTTTCAGGGCTGCCTTGCAGGGTAAATAATCCCATTGACATCTGACTTTTAAAAATAAAAATTCTTTATTCCAAAAAGTGCGACCCACCTTGGGTGAATAATAATGCATTAAATAAATATTTGTTAATATTTATTCACCGAATTTTGGTGCCCAGGCTCGTGGAAAAGGCAACAGAGGGTAAAGGACAAAAGGTGGTTGAAAATAGACTGTTCTAAAATTAAATAAATAATATTTATTTAATGCAGCCCCTTTATGTCAAAAAGTGCGCCCCTTTTGGGAGAGAAATAATACTTTTTAAAGTATTAAATGATTTAATTAATTCCTATTTTCAGTGGCTAAGGTCAAAGCATACTGTGAGGCTTGAGTTAACTGCAAGCAGAAGTTTAAAATTAAATAAATTTAATTTATTTGATGGCAGCCATGAGCATGCACAAAATAGGCGCCCCATTTGAAGAGTGAAGCTTATTAATTAATTAATTAATTGCCAGGAATAAGAAATGCATTAATTAATTATAGAATTGTGAGAATCATATAAGTAGGGGCTGCCATAAGGATGAATTAATTAATTCAAAGGAAGAGAAGTGCAGCCTAGAGGAAAAGTGCGCCCCATTTGGAGAGGATTTATACTCAGAAGAAGGTGAAATTAATGCTAAAAGCTTCCAATTTTGGCGCACAGGTTGAAGGAGGTTGATTTGTGTCTGGATAATTGTTTGCATAAGTGATACAAGTGCCCAGGTGAAGTTGGTAAAATTCATGCTTGCTTTGCATGCAAATAAAACATCAAATTTGGGGCAGCAGGCTTGAATTATGTAGATTTTTATGATTAAAATCCACTGTTCATGTTCCGGTTGCCATATTTGTCTGACTTAATTGCAGGAATTCATTACAGGTGCTTTTATAAGAGAAAGGGAGCTTAAATCAATGTCCAATACATTGAACATATCCTTCGAATCTGAAGAATTATCCAGATCTGCACCGGTTGTGAAGAATTTCGGCCGAATAAAGAGGAAAAAAATTGTTTAGACAAAGATTGCTCCAGCCATGACAAAGAGGGATGAAAAAGAAAGCTCAGCGGAATCATGCATTACTTCTAGATTTGTTGACATCGGAGACACTGATCCAGATCCAGATCCAGATTCAGATCCAGATCTCATAATTGCAAAAGCTTCCAGTAAAAATTCATCCTCTTGTTTCGAACGTAGCCCGTGAAGAAGTCAGTGCGTGAAAAATTCCTTCTAGGATCTTGTGCATGTGCTTCCAATCTTCCAGTTGAAGCCTTCATTGAAGTTGCATTCACCTGGAGTGCTTTCCAGAATTCTTAATTGCTCATATGCAATTAAAAATAAAAATGATGAGTTATTTACGGCGGACATTGCACTGATGCATGTACATGAGAAGAACTACAAAAGCTTCAAGGATAAGAGAGAAGACATGTCAGTAGCAACACCCGCAAGCAAATCACAGTCACTTGCTTCCAGATCCAACTTGCTTTCAGATCCAGCTGCTTCCAGATCCAACCGCTCCCAGATCCAGTTTGATGAGAATTAAAGGCAAAAGAATCAACTGCATGTAGAATATGACAAAGAATAAGACTGCAACTTTCCTCTTTATTATTCTTTCATCCGACAAAGTAATTGAGCGATCAATTAAATTATAAAACTTAAGTGATTGGTTTAAAAGTCATTACTTGAAGAAGTCAACTATTTGGAGATAGGTGGCAAACGTGCAAATTAGAAGGTTCTATTTTCAGTTGCAAATCATGCATGTCATGCAAAGAGGAATTCCAGGAGGGAGATTGCGAGTTGTTTCCTTTCCAACGTCCATATGTGCCAGTTCACTCAAAACTTCCTACTTGTAATTGCCCCTCTACATTCTATAAGTAGAGGAAGAACCTTCGGGTTAAAAGATCAGAATTTGTAAGCAACATTCTTATGTTCCAGACTTTGTGCTGAAACCCTTGAGAGCCACTTGAAGCAAAGGAATATACATGAGCAAATTTCCGGAGAACTTTGTGTCATGGTGTATTTTGTTTCTAGCCTTCTATCTTAGATCTTTGAATAAACTTTGTGTTATTTTAGATCTAGATCTAGAGCTGCCTTTGTTTATAATTCTGTGTTGATATCTATTGGTTTCTTCTATGTGCATGTAATCAACTCTGTTATCTATTGATTGGGATGCACATCTTCCCCATTTCTTTTCTGTATTTATGTAATTCCTCTCTTCTATAAATATTTCCTTTCTTAAACAACTGCTTACTTGCTGCAGAATTGTACAACTATGGTTCATGAGTTGAACAGTTAAAGTAAAACCCCATATAGATATTAGCATATTTTAACTGACAAATTTGACGCGGAAGCCTCACCGGTAAATGAGGGAGATTTATCTCATGACTGTCTAGCTTTTATGCTATGCAGAAAATCTAGCCAACACTTTGGACTATCATCTTCTCCACCTCCTGATTTAGTATCTATTTTTAGAGTTTTGGCATATACTTTGTTGCTTATGGGTTGAGGGACTGAAGAATAACTTGCTTCTTGTTGTGTTTGGGGAGAAGCTTTTCGAGCTGAATTCAGCCAATATTCTTTGAAACCGCTGCTTGGTTCTAAGGATCACATGTGCTGTCAAATCATCAAGATTATCTTGCTCTTTCTGAGACCGATCATTACTTGACAGGGAAACATGTTGAGTGGTCACTTCAAACTCAGGGTCATACATGTCACTGCCATCATCTTGCATATCATCGGGGACCTGATCAAGTTCGAAGGCTCTAATCTGGTCAAGAGACATTCTTCTGTAGCCTTGCCTTTTCATCAAAATCATTTTCACAATCTTCCCAATAGTCCTCAATAGGAGGTGCATGATCATAGGTGGAGGACAATCTGAGATTATTTATGACAAAATCCTTGCTATCAAAAGCAGGTCTCTTATGAAAGGGATACATATTGGATGGAGCAATGGTTCTTTCTACATTTCTAGCATCTCTTCCCAATCTACACAAATAATATCCTAAAGTAGTGGGGAGTTTATGCCATACACTTTCCTGTCTCTGCATATTCTATGCACCACATCAAGCTGTCTACACAACTCAATGAGGACAAGTTTGTCACTGCAAAACTTTGGAAGTTTGTAGGGTATGCCATCAAAACCACTCACCTTGAGGTAGGTAAACTTCTGGAACTGAATGAAGAAGCTGACGTAGGTCATAATCAAGTGTTGCTGCTTCATTGGAGATTCTTTCTGTTGAATCCCCTTCCAACAACCTCACAATCAACTTGCATCATTGACCCTGCTGAAATGGCTCTTGTTGTTATCATATGTGAGTTGAGTTAATTATACATACATAGGCTTTGATGAATTATACCTGCCTATACTAGAGAGACTAATTCATATTCTGAAAGTATCAATAGGATACATCAAGTACGAAGTCATATAGAATGATTTAGCATAATTCAGTTGAGTGAGTTGCTTGCATAGATTTTCACTCAGTAATCCCCCCAGTTGATGGCTTGCTTCCATGTGCATATGATGTTTATAAACATGCATATCCTGTTGTGAAATTCTTTGGTTGTTTGTAATCCCATAGCTTGAGCAAGCAGAGTGTTCATTGTATAAAGTTCTTATGAGAAATATGATCTGTACAGGTTTCTGGGCTGTTTGGACTCTGGAGGGTTCTCTCTTCTTCTTACTCACCCAAGACTTGGCAACCATAGCTAAATATTTGTCCGAGTTTTCATCAAACTCTTCTTGTGCCATTTCTAGAGTTATTACGTTAGCATCTTTTAAAGGCTTGAGTGCAAGCGCGACATTGATATGATGGGCATCCAGTTTAGCAAGTACCTGACCATTTGGAGTCTTCAAATCCTTCATTTCTGGATTAAAGCAACAGGCACAAGCCATAATTGTATTTGCACATTGAACCGAGTTGGGAAATCCAGCCACATGAGCCAGTCCGCTATTTTATATACATTCTCTCAGAGGTGTTCTCTTCTCATGATGAATTCTGATCCAATATTCTACCAAGTGCATATGCTTGACTTTGCTATCTCCAATCTTTAGGATGTCAGTTTCGAAGGAAGACTAATACTTGTATCTTGAGTAATAGAACTTCATTGTGGTGGCTTGAATATGAGCAATTCAATCCAACAACTTAAGAGGGCCAAGATTGAATGAGGGAAATTGCTCTTGGAGAATTAAAATGGCAGGTCAATCTGGTCATGGAAGACAAGGGCAAGATTTCTCTTAGGGCACCGTGGAGAAAAAGAGTGTGTAGCAGGGAAAACTTACGAGATTCCTCAAAAATCAGTTGCAAGACTATGGGTGCAAGAATGAAGACAATATAAGACGTGACAGAGTACCTAGCTTGAATTTGCATGCCGTTCCAAGGTACAGGTCTGCCAATCTCTGTCAACTTTTGAGTGAGAGAAAACCTGTGGAGTGTGGAGAAGTTACCTCGAAATGTGAGGAATAAGGGGTAAATCAATGAAAAAACAGAATTTGCAGGCAAATCTTCAAGAACAAAGTGCTCACACAATAATGATGGGAAGGGCAACAGCTGGGGCAAAGAGCATGAAGGGTAGAGTTGTGGTAGTGCTCGAAATGATTTTCAAATGTGAAGTGAAAATAGGGAGTAATCATTATATAAAGCTTTTTGAAAAGAGTTTGTCGAGCCCATCCACTGCCTCAAGAACCTTTAAAATCATTTAATGTTTTTATTTAACAGATTGCGTGGTCGCACATATCGTGGAACAATGGAACTAACAAAACAATTTCAAGGGTTCCCTGTTCATGCGATATGGGCAATGTGTTCTAAAATTTGGCTATTGCAAACCACATTCGTTGCGCCTTTTGCTTTATCGCGGAACTTGTGAAAGTGAGGAACAAAGGGAAGTGTTTTGGAGATTCCGGGACTCACAACAACTTTTTTATACCAACATTGCCTTATCGCACATTTCACGGAATTGTGGAATTTGAGGAACTATTCCACAAGTTCCCTCAAGGCGCACCATGCACGATTTAGCTCATAAAAATTATGTTGCCAAGATACAGGTACAGGTTCGATACGCGGATATGTCGATTTTAAAAAACCCTTGGGTATGATACGTCGATTTTAAAAAACCCTTGGGTACAATACGTCTTGGATATGTTCGTACATATATATTAAAAAATTATATATATATATATATATATATATATATATATATATATATATATTATACATATACTTATTTTAATAATTTTTTAGTTCATAAGAAATACAAAACTTGAAAAATATAGTACGATCAATGTTCAAAACATTCAATATACTTAAGATTTTACATTTTCTACGATATACGAATATTGTATCCCTTTGTGTTTCATCCATTTCCTTTGAGATTAATTTTTGTGTTGCTATGGTGGCCATCAAAGATGTATATAGTGAGCTCCTAAAGGACCTATTTAATGAGATTGAATCTAACCTGCCAATGATAACTAAAGAGGTCAGTCCAATGGTTGGTTCTTGCATTCATATTATCCAAAATCACCTTCTAATCCTCCTTAAGGATGTTGGAAGGAGTCAATGCTGTGCCTTGGTAGTTTTTGGGAAAGGATGCTCTTTGAATCTTTAAGCTATGCAATTTGTGGTTCCAAATTTTTCTATTTGTATTGAAGATCACTTGAGATTTGATCTCATAAATAACTTGTACAAAGGCTTAGATATATGTCCAAATTTCTATGAATAGCTTCTTTCCTAGGCCAATTGCGATGATCCCAAATAATTACCTCAAGGCTCAAACATTCTTGATATCCTTTGAATATTTTCTCTTCAATAAACTAGAGAGATTTTAAACAATCTCCATGTTTCCTTGTGGTTGCCATGCCCTCCTAGTCTAGTCCTAAATAAAATTGAAGTTTGTTTGAGTTAAAATAAAATAATTTTTTATAGAGCCCCCCATTGCCTGACCCTACTGATACGTCATGGGTACGTCAAAACGTACCCGGACGTATCCGAGACATATCAAAACTATACACGGGACGTCTCCGTATCGGGTACATAACTAGGGGGTTACGAGAGGCTGGGGGACGAACCCTGGTAACATAGGATAAAAGCCCAAAAAACATAATTTTGGCTAAGTCCAATACATGAAGTTTTACTTAATGAGACAAACTTTGAAAAATTTGGGGCAAATTTTCATGGCTATTTTCATGCGACAACACGTCCCAACCATTCATAACTTAGTGACTGATTAACTCTACCAAAGCCAACAATACAATAACCATAGTTTCAAAAATCGCGATTTATTGGTGATAAATCGCGATAAATCGTTTGCCTTCATCAAAACGATTAAACTTATGAAAAATCGCGATTTTTGTTATCCCGATAAATCGCCGATTAATTGCGATAAAATACCTTGCAAAATCGTTGAAAATCGTGGCCTAGGGTTAAATACGAAAATAGACCAAATCGATTTGTTTTTTATCCTGTTTTCTCTTTCCACGAACTCGTTTTTGCTACTATGACTTGCATTTACTCAATCCATGTTCATTTGACGTCGGTAGGAGGGCATTCGATGTGGGTAGGACTCAGGAGGGCACGCAAGTTCAGTTCGCGGCAGGTTCGTGGCAGGTTTGTGGTCATTTCGTGCCCATTTTCCAACAGTTCGTGGCAATTCCGTGCCCATTTCGTGCTCATTTCCAACAGTTCGTGGCATCGTGCCCTAGCAGGTATTAATAGTAAATAATAAATACAGTAATAGTAAAACTAAAAATACAGTAATATTAAATTATTACAGTAAAAATAAAAATACTGTATAGTAAGTATTAATATTAATACTGTATATTAATATTAATACTGTATAATATATATTAACATTGTTTTTACATTTAATTTAAGTATATTTTATGAATTTAGATGTTTGTAAAAGTAGCGATAAAGTTGCCGATTAATGCCGATTTTTTGCCGATTTTTTTGCCGTTTCCCGATTTTCGATTCAAAATTTGGCCTGCCGATTAATGCCGATTTACAATTTTTTTAACTATGACAATAACTATCAACATAACTAAGTCGGCTACAAAGACATGTATTTATTCATATGCTGCTCTGATAATGATACTTAATCATATAATGATTGTCTGCAACTTCATTTGAGAAATGAAAACTCCATCATTAGTTTTCCAAAAATCTACTCCTAGAAAATAATGTAAGAGACCACGATTTTTCATTTGAAAAGTAGAACACAAGTCTGATTCTACATGTGGAATCATGCTAGTCTTGTTGTCTGTGATGGTAAAGTCATCAACAGACAATGAGATAAAGTTTGGATCAGAGGGGCACCTTCTGAATCCAGACGTAGTGAGATGGAGATAGATATTAAATGCTAAGCTTGTTGAGCCTATGTTAAATTATAAAGAGATTTTGACCAAATTACACAGAATACATTCTTTACTTGCAAGCTTGCAGCTATGAATCCTTCTGGTCGAGTCATATACACTGCCTTCAAATTTCCTGTAAGAAATGTGCTCTTCATGTCCATATAGTACGTTTTCCACCCAAATTGAGATGCATTGCCTAGAACCAACCTGATTTTCACCATCTTTGATATTGGAACAAAGGTCTCCTCATGCTCTATACCTCTTGTTGATCAAGCCCATTTGCTACCAATGTCACCTTGTTCTTCTCTAGAATCCATCTACTTTGTTCTTTGTCTTATATAACAATTTACACCCAGTGAACTTCATTCCTTACAATGATTATGCAAGAACCCAAGTTTTGTTTTTCATTAGGGCATCATGCTCCACATGCAATTTGAGCCGTCGAAACAAAGTTACGAACTGCTTAATTTTCATCAAAATTGAGTAAATCATACATTTTCTTACTTCATCTTTTAGGCCTTCCACCGAAAGTTGCTGGATCCGTCAATGGTAGAACAATAACACTTTGCTCAAAACTACTCTCGGGACCAGCAAAATCCACTACTGAAGATTACTAATTACTAGTTAAAATGCATGTAGTATAGCAGATCATCAAGCGAAAACTATTCTGAACACAAGATAATTACAATGTACCAAACATGTCATCACATTATTCATGTTAGTAGAACAAGATCATAAGTGAGAGAAGGTATATGAAGACGACATTAATTTCACCAGGAACATCTGTAATTTGCAATTAGTCCAGAATATGGGGAGAATACAAGAGAACTCTTTCAATGGTTAACAAAAAATACTAGTATGGGATTGGCCACAATGGGTGTCTTTGTGACAATTGTCTGGACAACCTTTACACAACCACCAATCCTAATTCTGTTGTTTGTAAATTACATTACTAGTTATGGTTTCAGAACATTATGCCACGTCTTATTTGCTTATTTATTAATGCCATATCGAAGTACCTGCAATGCACACTAATTTTCGATCTTTGGATGCTGATGCACCATGCACTGATGTCATGAGCAACTTTCTCTCACAAATCCCCAAAATGTTATTTTCTGCCTCACTGTTTTTTTCACACATTTGGAAGAGATATAATGATGGAATACCTTGTAAATGTACCAAATTAACTTATATTCATTTATTTGATTAATTTCCTAGTCAGCCAGTAGACCATTGAATATAAAAGTTTCAAAGAAATACATTTTTCTTTTGGAATTTATATGAAAGGTGATGACGTGTTCATCGAATGTGCTTGACTGTGTTTTCATAATTTAAAGGGTGATGCTATGTTGACGTTAGGAGGTCTTTCCAACGTTCTTTGGCTTTTCTTTACTCTTTTTGGTGCATGCCTAGAAACTTTCTTCCATGTTTTTGAAAATGCAATTGCTGGCCTCTTGATGAAGTGTAGGCCTTCTCTATGCTGTAACGTTTTGGGCGAAGGACTGCTGTAATTTCTTGTGCAAATCTCTTTCTTTAAGAACCAAACATTTAATATTCATACAGGTTGCCTATTTTCTACTTTGTTAATTTGAGTTTAACTTAGAGTACATCTCTCTTGTAATGAGTAGTTGGGTGTGTAAGAGCCTTCAAACCCTAGACACTAATTTCATAAATGAGTTTACCCCTCTTCACAGAAAATAGCATTTCTGTAGTTGTCTAACTACAACCTGGATTTGACGTCTATAGTGGCTGCCATGTTGACTCCAGGAGCGATTCACATGATTATTTAAATCTCTTAAAAGTTAACTTTATAGTTTCATTCAACCATGTTATATCAAGTTTATCTAGGGTTGATGATGGATAGACGTGACATGATTCAAAGTTGTCTGTCCACTTCTATGGGTAGCAACTTTTTTTTGCTGGCTAGACTTATTGCCTGTTGGTCTCCTTGAGGGTATCTTCTTGCACTGGCATGCCTTTTTTCCTCCCTTCCATGCTGCCATGTGCAAATTTGAAAACTAATTGATCTATACCTGGTTCGTCTATTTACTTTCTCACGTTTGTGGCCATAGCATCAAGTGTAGGTAAAATCAATACACCCAAAGCTAATATATTATATTGAATTTTGTGGCAGAAATTTGAGTGCTTAAAAGCTTTCAAAATTGACAACATTGCACTCATGCATCTAGAAAATGGAACGCCACAATACCAGTATGGTGTAGGAACATCTGGGTGCACAAGCAGTCCACATCATGCAAAAAGACTCCGGAATAAGTGATTTGCGCAACCTTCCACATGTGCAGTGTAGTTGAATAAAAACTTTTTCTTTGCGCAAATGTAGATCCTTGCGTAAAGGTTGGAGTTGCATACTAGGTGCAGGAGGGTTGAGGCCTGGCACAAAGGAAAAGCTTGTGCAGTAGAATGGAAGTCACGCAGAGAATGGAAGTCTTGCCCTCATGCGGGATCTTGTGCAACTCTGCATAATGGATGGTAGCTCATGAGATGGCACATGCAGTTGGTTAGAAAATATTTGGCATCACCTTTGTTGCTTGTGCACAGCTGCATAGATAAAAGGTGAAGCAACATGCATGTGCCAATGTGATTCTGGTTGACTTGAATGTTGCATGGTGCACAAAGAAGACCATGACGGTTGAGAACATGTAACAATTGGAAGGTTATGAGTCACGCCCAAACAGTTGGAGGGTTAAGAAGGCAAACTTTTTCAGCTTTTGTAAATGCTTCCCATGCCTATAAATATGATGGTTGAAATCAATTAAGGGTTGGCAGCCAGAGTAAAAATATACAGAGCTGAGTCTGAGACAAAACTGCAAGTTTCTACGGCCTGTGTGAGAAGGAACTATTGTTTGTTCATTCAGAGCCTTGCAATACTAGTGTAGGAGTATTTTTTTTTTAACATTCCACTCGGGATCATTGTAATCTTTGAATTTCAAGACTGTAAGAGGATCATACTTAGTCCTTGTAACTGAATTTTCTCGATTGAATTAATTCTATCTTTTCTTTTGTTTTGCGCTGCGTTTGAATGATTGTTTTGTGCACCCACTCTGGGTATTGGCACACACGTACTGTAGGCTGCATTGTCGAAGACTATCGTTCATTGGACTCTCTAACCGGGACTGCATCATTTGGTAGTAGAGCAGGTTGTATCCTGTGTTTGAATTATGTTTTCCACATTTGTGAAGTCTAAGTCAAAAGCAATGAAGATATCTTCCAATGCAGGGATTGTTGGGTAGAAGGTGTAGAGATTGCGGTTGTTGCAGTAGTTGTACCAAGGAAAAGAAATAACATGGAGTTCCTCTCAGAGGAACAGGAAACAGACTGCGAAGAGTGGTATATTTAGTGGATGTGATGAGAGACATGTTGGCATGTGCGTCCAGCGCTCCCCGTGAGTTTCGTGACATGGACTAACCACCTCTCGTGGATCCTAACTCTGGTGATTGTAGCGGAGATTAATGCCTGTAGCTTTTGGTCTAACGACAATCGTGGTCCAACAAATGGTATCAAAGTGATAGGTCTCGAGTTCAAAACTCACTCGGGTAACGCTGGGGGGGGGATTGTTGGCATGTGCGTCCAGTGCTCCCAGTGAGTTTCATGACATAAGCTAACCGCATCTCGTGGATCCTAACTCTGGCGATTGGAGCTGAGATTAATGCCTGCAGGTTTTGGTCTAACGACAATCATGGTCCAACAAGACATCCAAGCAAGATTGGAGGTAATAGAAACTGATCAAGAAAGAGGAATGGATTCATATTTAAATGAAGATGAGGCACCTAAAGTGAACATGGATGAATTTGAAGAAGAACGGGGAGATAGATTGATAAAGGCCATTGTCAGGATAAGAGGCAAGTTGTGTATGGGTATCCCAAGCTACTCCTAGAGAAATTGCTAGATTGGATTGCCGATTTGGAAAAGTACTTTGAGTATGAATTTGTATAAGACCCTGAAGAAGGTTTGGTGTGCACGCACATAATTGAAAGGACAAGTATCCTTATGTTGGTATCCTGTGTAAATTGAGAATGGTTACTAAGTTGAGGGTATTGGTTTTGCATGTGGATTACAATTTGAATCTTTTCAAAAAATTGCAAAACTTGAGACAAAAGTAGATGAGCATCAAGGATTACATGGAAGAGATCTACAAATTGACCATTGACACAAGTCACATGGAAGATGATGTAGAAAAGTCTAAAGGTACATGAATGGATTGGGCTTTTCAATTTAGGACAAATTCGGTATGATAAACCCGAAATCAATAGAAGAAGCCAATCATTGTGTGTTAAAGAATGAGTAGAGTTTGTTGAGAAGACAAGGTGTTGCACCAGGAGAGGGAAAGCTTGTGCATGAGAGAGGAGGTTCATTGCAGAATGGTAGAATAGAGCATGCTAACAAAGGAGAAACACGTTCATCTCAAAGTCAAGAACATGCGTAGAGAGAAAAAGGCGCTTTCAAAGTAAGAGATCTTCTAGGGGAAGAGAGTATGTTTTAAATGCGAAAAAGTGGGGCATTGAGCGTTTGTATTCCCGCACACATTGCAAAACAATGACACAAGAAGAAATGAGGTTGGCAACCACGTTGTGCAGGCCAACGAAGAGAGTATTGCATCAATTAATTGTGCAGAGGAACCAAAGTGTGGAGAGGATCTCATGATGAAGAGAGAACTATTAAAGCCCACAAAAGAGGAAAATGCACCTGCATAAAGGAAGAATCTTTTGAGGATTGTTTGCAAATTTGGAGGTAAGTGTTGCAAGCTAATCATTCATAGTGGCGGTGTTGATACTCTTGTTTTTAATGAAGTGGTTAAAAAATTTGGTCTAAAGAAGAATGCACGCCCAAATCCATATAAGGTGTTAAAGTTTTTTGAAGGGACATTAGATGCTTGTGAATAAGCAATGCTTGGTCAGTTTACATATTAGTGCATACAAGGGTGAAGTTTTGTGCAACATATTGCTAGTGGATGTATGCCTTGTGTTGTTCAGTAGACCTTGGCGGGTTGGTAGGAAAGCTCTACATGATGGAAGAGAAAATACTCACATCTTGATGGATGGTAAGCAATACTGTTGGCTAGATTTTCTGCATAGCTGAAAACTTAGGCAGTCATGAGATAAATCTCCCTCATTTACCGGTGAGGCTCCCGTGTCAGATTTGTCAATAAAATATGCTAGTATCTATATAGGGGTTTTACTTTAACCATGCAACTCATGAACCATAGCTGTATAGTTTTACAACAAGTAAGCAACTATTTAAAGAAAAGAAATATTTAAAGAAGGGAATAATAAAACACAGGGAAGAAATAGGGAAGATGTGCAACCCAATCAATAGATAACAGAGTTGATTGCATGCACATAGAAGAAACCAATAGATATCAACACATAGAATTATAAGGCAACTTAAGATCTAGATCTAAAATAACACAAAGTTTATAAGTAGATCTATAAGACAAAAGCTAGAAACAAAATGCACCGTGACACAAAGTTCTCCGGAAATCTGCTCCTTTGTATTCCTTTGTTTCAAATAGCTATCAGGGGTTTCAGCACAAAGTTTGGAACACCAAAATGCTGCTTACAAATTCTGATCCCTTTAACCCGTAGGTTCTTCCTCTACTTATAGCATGTAGAGGGGAAATTACAAATAGGAAGCTTTTAGTCGAACTGGCACATGTGGAAGTCGGAAAGGAAACAACTGACAATCTCCCTCCTGAAATTCTTCTTAAATGACATGCATGATTTGCAACTGAAGATAGAACCTTCTATTTTGCATGTGTGCCACCTATTTCCAAGTAGTTGACTTCTTCAAGTAATGGATTTTAAACCAATCACTTAAGTTTTATAATTTAATTGATCGCTCAATTACTTTGTCGGAGGAAATAAGAGAAAGAAGAAAGAGGAAAGCTGTAGTCTTGTCCTTTTCCATATTCTGCATGCAGCTGATTCTTTTGCCTTTGATTCTCACCAAACTGGATCTGGAAGCGGTTGGATCTGGAAGCAAGTGACTATGATTTGCTTGCGGGTCTTGCCTTTGACATGTCTTCCCTCTTATCCTTGAAGCTTTTGCAGTTCTTCTCCAGTACTTTTTCACGGGCTGCATTCGAAACAAAAGGATGAAGCCTTTGCAATTATGGATTTGGATCTAGATCTATGCATGATTCTGCTGATCTTTCTTGTTCATCCCGCTTTGCCATGGCTGGAGCGATTTTTGTCTGAGCAATTCTTTTTCTTTTTATTCAGCCGGAATTCTTTACAACCGGTGCAGATCTGGAGATTTCTTCAGATTTGGAGGATATGTTCAATGTATTGGACATTGATTTAAGCTCCTTTTCTCTTATAAAAGCACCTATAATGAATTCCTGCAATCAATTCAGACAAAGATGGCAACCGGAACATGAACACTTGATTTTAATTATAAAAATCTGCATATATCAAGCCTGCTGCCCAAAAATTTGATGTTTTGTTTGCATACGAAGCAAACATGAATTTTATCAACTTCACCTAAGCACCTGTACCACTATTTAGACAATTATTTAGACACAAATCAAACTCCTTTAAACCTAGGCGCCAAATTTTGAAGCTTCCAGCAGTCATTACACCTTTTGATCAAAATTCCTCTTCAAATGGGGCGCCAAAATTGCCTGGGCTGCACTTCCTTGCTAAAGAATTAATTAATTCATCCTTATGGCAGCCCATGCTTATATAACCCTCATCATTCTATAATTAATTATTGCCCCTCATATTCCTGGCAATTAATTAATTAATTAACAAGTTTTTCTCTTCAAATGGGGCACCTATTTTGTGCATGCTCATGGTTGCCATTAAGTAAATTAAATTTATTTAATTTTAGCTCTCTACTTCCAGTTCACTTAAGCTTCACAGTGTGCTTTGACCTCATCCACTAAAAATAGGAATTAATTACATCAATTAATACTTAAAAAAGTATTATTCTCTTCCATATGGGGCGCACTTTTTGACATGAAGGGGCTGCATTAAATAAATAATATTTATTTAATTTTAAAATTCTAATTCTAATTTCCCTTTATCCACTTTCCCTCTGTTTACTTTTCCTCATGCTTGGGCGCCAAATTTGGAGAAAGAATTAATTAATTAATGCATTTAAAGCTGCCCTTCTTTTCCAAAAGGGGTCGCACTTTTTGACATGAAGGCATTTCTATTTTTAAAAGATAATTTTTTAATGGGATTATTCACCCTGCACCGCAGCTCCAAAAATCCCATGATCCACTTAATCTATTTGTCTTTCATAATGAGATTATTTACCCTACAAGGCAAGTAAGAAAATCCCATCAATGCCTTAAGTGATTTTCTTTTATTTCATAATGGGAATTTTCACCCTGCAAGGCAGGTAAAAAATTCCTGCCTGCCTGCTGCCTCTAATTTTCCCACTGTGACTTAAGTGGTGTTGCTTCCATGGGAAAAAGTACCTTGCTAGGCAGGTACAAAATTCCCACCTGCCTGCTGCTACCGAAAATCCCATTGTAGCTTAAAACCTTCTTTTTCCAAAAATGTGGCCTGCCCAGAAGAAGCTTTTTTTGTGCATGACTTCGTCTTTTCTGAGAGAACCAGACCTCCTGTGACAAATTCTTTGTGGCATAACGTCCATAGGTGATCTCCAGATACTCCAGGCAAGAAATCAGATCAAACCGGCAAAGGAATTGACTCAGAGAAATTTCACAGAAAACAAAACGGGAAAACACCAAAAACACAAAACGTTGCCTGAAGTCACAGATAAAGCCCAGGATTCATTCCTGGTTAAAATTTTACTGGTGTATGGGAATATTGACATGTAAGATCACAACAGGGTTAAACCGGAGCACAATTTACCTCAAATGGGGCTCAAAATAAATAAATACAAATTTCTCGCAGGCAAACCCTAGTGACAGAATATAATGATTTTGGGCATCTGGGTATTTGTTGAAATGGGCTTATATGGCTCCTTGGGAATATCTTGACACAACACAGACACTTTCTGACAATTAACACACAAAATGACCCATTATTTTAAAAGAACGATTTTTTTTAACATGGGGTAGTTTCAGATTTCAGGGTGAAATCTGGGGACACCAAATACACCATGAACCCTTTGAAGAATAAGGGTGAGGAAGTGAACATGAGTCCAAAGGTGTTGTTGGTTTCAGGGAAAACAATTCTTGAATGAAATGAAGAAGGAATACTATGCATTCATTCCTAGGCCCACACAAGATAAGAGAAATAGTTTTGTGCAAATTGGATGTGATGTTGAGTGAGTTTTAAGAGATAATTTCCAACAATCTGCCAGATGGGTTGCTGCCCAAGCGCAATATAAGTCATCGAATGGACTTGATACTAGGTTCAAGTTTTCCTAACAAAGCTGTGTATAGAATGAGGAGGTGAAGAAACAAGTTTGAGAGTTGCTTGAGAAGGGGCTGATTGGCAATTCTAAGCCCATGCATGACACCTGCAGTGCTAGCGCAGAAGAAAGGAGGAAAATAGAGGATGTTTATTGAATTCAGAGCCATCAATAAGATAAACATCAAGTACATATTTCCATTGCCATACATGGATGATTTGATGTATTGCCTGAGTGGAACGTGACACTATACCAAAATTGATCTGAGAAGTGGTTATAATCAGATCAGGATTAGAGAGGGAGATGAATGGAAGATTACATTCAAAATGTAGGATGATCTATATGAGTGGTTGGTTATGCCTTTTAGTCTAACACACACACTGAGCATGTTCACGAGACTCATAAACAAAGTACCGTAGCCTTTCCTTGGTAAGTTTGTCATTGTGTATTTGGATGACATTTTGATTTTTAGTAGGACCAAAAAGGAACACCTAGCGCACTTGAGACTAGTGTTGCGACACTTATGTGAGGAGAAGTTGCTATTAATTAATGCAACTTCATGAAGGATGAATTGGTGTACTTGGAACTTGTGATATCTCAAGAAGGATAAAAAATGTATTAGAGAAGGTGAGAACTATTGTTGAATGGTTATTTGCGAAGAACACATTTGAAGCACGAAGTTTCCACGGATTGATGAGATTATATGGGAAGTTCATAAGATACAATAGCGGGATTTGTTTGCCTATCATAGAAGCACTAAGGGGTGATAGGAAGGACTTTGTGTGGTATGTGGAAGAAAAATACTTCTAGAAATTGAAGAAAAAGGTGACAGAAGAGGTAGTGTTGACGATGCCTGATTTCAACAAAGTGTTTTAGGTGCATTGTGATGCAAGTGGCACACCAATTGGAGCTATAACAATTTAGGAAGGCAAACCTATTGCTTACTTTAATGAGAAATTGAATGACAAAAAAAGAAAGTATTCAGTTTATGATTAGGAGTTCTATGATATTGTGCGAGCATTGAAAAAGTGGAGGCACTATCTGTTACACAGGAGTTTGTGTTGTACACATAACACCAAGCTCAACAATTAAGAAATAGTCAAGGTAACCTAGACCAAAGACATGAAATGGATAGAATTTTCGCAAATTTGTTCATTTGAGTTGAAACATAGGAACAAAAATTCTAACTGAGTTGCAGATGCACTAAGCAGATGATGTGTCCTATTGACTGATAAACAGTTGGAGATCATGGGATTTGATTCGATGGAGTTATGCGCGGAAGATGTAAATTTCAAGGGAGTGAAGTTATATGCACAAAATGCAGATTTCAAGGAAGCATGGAAGGTGTACATAGAACTAGTGAGGGTAGACAGAACGCCTTGGTTAAATTACTTTCTGTAAGAGGGGTTATTGTTCAAATGAGCGCAATTGTGCATATCTAGGGGATCTATGTGCCACAATTCGGTCAAGGAAAAAATAAGTGGAGAATCGGTTTGTCATTTTGATATCAATAAAACATTGGCACAACTAAGTGAAGGGTATTGTTGGCTGTTCATGGCTGTTTGTGTGCGTAGATATGTTCAAGGATGTAGAGTTTGCCACTTAGCAAAATTTTGAGAAGTCAAAATGCAAGGTTGTATCAACCACTGGCAGTACCTGAGAAACCATGGGAGCATTTGAGTATAAACTTTGCTTTGGATTTGTCTAGAATGCAGAAGGGCTATGATACTATCTATGTCGTGGTAGATAGGTTTTCAGAAGTGGCTCATTTTGTTACTTGCAAAAAGACTAATGATGCTATGCATGTAGTAATCTGTATTTTAGGGAAGTTGTGAGGTTATGTGGGTTGCCACACAACATTATATCTGACAGAGACACAGAATTTGTAGTACACTTCTAGAGAATATTGTGGAAGAAGTTGGACACCAAGTTGCAGTTCAGTTCAGCATATCATCCTAAGCAAGTGGCTAGACAAAAGTGGTGAATCAGTCTGGGTAACCTGTTGAGATGCCTAGTGGAAGAAAAACCTGGATTAATTTAGTCTTGGCATAGGCTCAATTTGCATGCTCAAAACCAAAGATTCTTCTCCTACGTCCTCTAAACTTGACTCAAATAGCCAGATTGATCTAGAACGAATATTGAAACACAAACAACTTTTGCAACTAGGTATGTGACAAGTGCAACTAAAAATCATTGGGTGAGAGTGGTATGTGAAGGATTGGTGTTGAAACTTTGTTTGAGTGTCCAAATAACAATAAAGAGGCATTTGGGGAAAAACATAGCGTGGAGGAGGTGTCAGATTGATCCAGATGATCTTGTGGCCGCATGAAGGTATGGTGACATGTGTGTTTGCAGTTTGCTTTCAGTTTTTGCAGTGTTCCTGTTTTCAATAAGTGGAAATTTTCACATTGAGGGGGGGAACATGAACCCAATGTTCCATTTCCATTATGTCAGCATTTTCTATATGTGTATGAGCATCAAAATTCAACAATTTTTCCTATGTTATTCCTTGCGGTGAAATGTGATGAGGGTTGATAATAGTACTTGGCACATCATGATGTGGTTGTAGGTAAACCACTCAAAAACCTTCACTTTTGGTTTGTGGTATTCCAATTGAAAACCACCATTTTCGGTTCGTGGTTAACCGTTTGAAAACTATACAACGGGTTTTTGATCTTCCTGTAGTAAAAATCACCTAATCATGAAAGCAGGTGCAAGTACAAAGGCAAGTTTTCCCCATGTTCGCACTAAGGGGGGGAATATTAGGAAATAATTTGTTTAGTGCTCCATTATTGTTACTTACCGTATGGTATTTTATTGCTACATGGTTAGTATATCAGTTTAATATAATTAAACCTATTATTGTAAGTGGGTTACGTGAGTTATGCTCACCCCACATAAATAGGCCTAGAGATTTGTGGTTGGGATTTTCTAGTCAGCACGACTCCTAAAAAATAGGAGAACAATTGCATATATATTTGTAATCTCCCAAATGAATATTGTAGAGTGGAAATTAATATATCTGCTACATTATTATTTTCAGAGTTCTGATCTTCAAATATTCTGATTAAATCTCTGCATAATCTTCTCATATATCTATCAGTTACAACTATGGTCTTATAAGGAATCAATGGTACGAATATTTAGTGGTGAATTAAACTCTCTCATACACGGGAATCCCACAAAGCCAATTGAATGGCCCTTGTTGTTCTCAATGTATCTGTTCTGAGCAGTGATAAAAAAACAACAAATCTCCACCACAAAACACCCAAGAAAAAATAATCAGTGGCTACTTAATGTTCCAGCTCTTCACTTTCACAAGATATTAGTCCGCTTTGATACCAAATGATGTGCGAAATTGCACTTTATCAGGATTAAAATATTTTAAAATATCAAAGGTTTCATACAAATTTAATCATAACAAATATTTTTTATGTTATTATTTCTTCTCAACCAAATTTTATCCCTCAACCTATTCCGCCTGGTATAACAATCACCCAACTACTTTCGTACTCACTCCAGTTATAGTATATTATTAATTATATACTTGTATATATTATATTTAATACTAATTTCCCAACAGGTCCAACTATAAATAAACTACCCATATAATTAGAAGGGTTTCTATTTAAACCATAAAAATTGGTTATGTTTTAAAATCATCTTCTAATTTTTTTAAATTTTTGACCTTACCTTTAATCATGTTGAAACTTGCACATATCTTGTATATCTATATTTTCTCTCAGTGTTTCATACGGAAAAGTTGCAAGAAATTATATGTATAGATGAGAGAATGGATTATTTGGGTCTGTCATCAGCAAAAAGATAATGTATTTATCTACCCTCGAGATATTTCCCAATACTTTTGAAAAATCTTTTTGGATTTTGAAAGAAAAATTATATACAATGATCACATTCATTTCTTGTTTCTTAGGAGAATTGTATTTAACATTAGCTCTGGTGCTGTGTTGAAATGACAGTGGCAATGTCAGAGAAAGATCCTGTTCAAGAATGGATTCTCGGGGAAGGTGGTGCAACAGAGGTCAATCGTATAATTCCAATTGGTGGTGGGTGCATTAGTATTGCAAATCGTTATGACACTGATGTTGGATCCTTCTTTGTCAAGACAAATGGGTCAGTCTACTTTTGATTTGTCAATCATTTCATAATTACATATGAATTAATTCAATGGGCATTTGGATGAATAGACAAGTATGAAAAAAATTATGAGCAGAAAATGAAGATGCACACACACCGTGAATGTAAAATTTTGCCATAAATCTCAATTAATTACGTTATATCGATAATTGCATGTTCAAAATGATGGATGAAACCCTCAATAATAAGAAAAGGCATGAAGTCAAACCAAGAAAAAGAAAGAAATTCATTAGCAGACCCATAGAGTTAAGCAGACCAATAGTCATAGTTAGGCCTTGTTGATATAAATTTTAATCCTTAGAAAGAGTAGGGGTTTATACCCTTGAGTTAAATGGCATTGGTTGCCTTATTGTTCCAATATTTCATTAGCAGACCCATAGCGTTAAGCAGACCAATAGTCTCAGTTAGGCCTTGTTGACACGAATTTTAATCCTTAGAAAGAGTAGGGGTTTATACCCTTGAGTTAAATGGCATTGGTTGCCTTATTGTTCCAAGATTATATAAAATATGCAAAGAAAAAAGTTTCAAAGAAAGAAAAACTAAAATCTTAAGTGCAGAAATAAAAATTGTTGATGAAATCAAATGTAGAAAATTAGATTCGTAGGTCTAAAACTTGAGTGTTTGCTGTACAAAAATTATAAAATTGAATTCAGTACAACTGAAGAATTACAATTTTTTTTACACTGCAGTTTATTCTAGGAGATTAAGTTATTTGAAAGGAGCAAATTAATTTGAAAGGAAGAAGGCTTCACAACCATACTCGTAGCATAGCACCTGTACATAAAATGGAAGCAAACAAACTCTTTAATCACGGATTAGCAAAATTGTATAAATAGAAATCACCACCCATGCACTTACAAAACTGATCAAAACCATCTGGAGAGAAAAAAAAGATTTCAGAAAATGAATTTTGTTGATTCAGTAATGAAATGGTTATCTCTTGGAATGAGGCTAAAATAAGAAAAAAATCATTGAAGAACTTCTGCTTCACACTCTGTGTTGAGTCTTATTTATAAAACTAAGGTGGACCTTGAACTTCCAAGTTTTCAAGGGTGCCTCTTGTATACGCCTCATTTTTCACTCTTACTAACAATTTCTCTTTTAAAGGCCATTGTTGCATTGATCTCCTTGAGTGTGTGCCATGAGGAGGGTGTCACTGGGAGAGGGGTGTACTGGAAACAGTCAGTTGGCAGTGCTTGTGAGACATTTGTTGTGCAGTCCTTGATGCCTTAGACATCCTACTCTTTACCACCTCCTTGAGACCTCCTTACTATTCTTTTGCAACCTTTGTCACACCTACTTTACAACACCTTCAGACCATCTTCACATATGCTTCCAAGTGTTTGCTTCCCTTCCTAATCCTTTCCCCTTAGGACCCTCATGATCAACAGTTGCAAGACGGCAGCATCAACCCTGCTCGATGCTGTCTGGCGGGATTCTTCAAACCGGGGTTGATCTTGTAGGCTTGAAAGTCTTGTGACTTCAGTTTATGTCCCCTATAAATAGGGCATCATTGTAGTCATTTTCATATCACCACATCTTCGTCTATTGGTCTACTTGCGCTCGCCAAGCTGCTCTTAAGGTATAAAAGGTTTAGTTATAGTGTGCTTATACTTGGCGGTCAATCATTGAAACATTGGGTTTATGCTAATAATAGGAGCTGCACTAGCAAGGTTCACCAAGTCTTTGGAGCCCCCAATTGTGATTTATGTATAGGTTCTCTATCCTTTTTGTGGTCCCTTACAACAACTCTCTCATAAGGTGCTATTAACCCTTGGGGTTAATGCGCCAATGGTGTCTTCACGAAAGTAAGTATCTTTAACCTTCCTTGTTCTTTATGTATAGTAGTATCTCCAACCTTCCTTGTTCTTTATGTATAGTTTGATTTGACTGATTAGATTGATATATCATGTACTTAGACTAGGATATAGTAGCATATTCTTTGTCAATTACATTATTTTTTCGGCCCCTATATTTATCTGCCAATTGGCTTATACAACCCTAGTTTAAACACCTCATATGCACTTACTACCATCATTACTGTCACAACCTAGGACCTAATAAGACCCCATCCTCTATCCTCTACTTAGGATTAGGAACCATAAGCCTTTGATAGAGTGTGGATTATCGTCTTCAAGATACACTACTTATAGATGTCATAATTACAATCTTGGCTTGTGTGTTGGCCTTAGAATGGTATTGTATCTATAACAATGTTTTAAAAATTGGAACCGAACTCGGAACCGGCCAAGGGTCAGGACCAAAACCGAACCAGGTCCAGATTGGAACCGGATCGGTTTGAAATTTATGAACCGGTTTACTCAAAAACACAAAATATTACAATTTTAATGAAAATAATATATTTTAAAGCTTCCAATTTCCAAACCATGATTACAAACAATTAGAGACAAAATATGCAAAGTTTGGTCATGTATATACCATGTAAGGGTAAATATAGAAAAATGGCATCAAGTGCACTACATATCCAAAACAAAATACATAAACAATGAAGCTCTAAATGACCTCTAGACTCCTAAAGTCCAAAAAACAACGTGCTACAAGCTATTCCATGTCGGATTATGATACCAGTGATCGATCATCAAACTAGAATAAAGCCAACTAGAAAGTTGGATTTAAAAAAAAAGGTGTTTTAAATGTCGAATTGGTGTTTATTTTGATACAGACCGGTTCAAGACTGGTTCAATACAAAACATGTCCATGATCCAGTTTTTCTACCGGTTCCGGTTCGACTGATTTTTAAAACACTGATCTATATCTCAATGTACATTATTGAGAAGAGAAAGAGGACAATTTGTTGAGTTTCTTAGCCATCATTCACCTTTTTTCAAATTATTCATTTTTCGATGTTTTAAAGTCTAAAGTAATTAACATTACAATAATCCCTTTAATGACTAATATTTACATTTTGAAATCTTATTTAGCTTTCAGTTTCAATGAAGAATGCCTCACCAAGCCACCAATATATCTTTTGGAGGAAAATCACTCAGTTTATTAACAAAGCCTAGTGAGTTTTAGGGGTACGCATTGACTTCTTAGTAGGGAGAGTTTCCTTGCATAAAAAATGTTGGACAATGATTTGAGAAGCGAGAGAGGTGAATCGTTGCTGAAAGAGGAGAGTCTGAGCTCGAACCAAAACACTTGCTAAACTTGCATTGCTTAATTTTTCCAATCACAATCTCATTGATAGGATTTTGAATGATCTATAAATCCAAATCCATTTTTAATGGCGGAATTGCACAAAATGTATGGTCTTTGGAAACATATCATTAATACCATGGATTTGAATAATGAACAACCTTGGCTTAAAAAATATCCCGCTAACTTTGATTCCCTCTTCTTTAAGACTAATCTAGGCACTAGCCTTACCTCCTCTTAACCCAATTGCAATATGTAATATTTTCCTGTCAAACCCCTAAAATAAGTGGGAGCTTTTATGCAGGATAATACGGTGCAATATGGAGATCTTGAAATTTGGGTATGAAGATCTGGTATAGAAGAGGTGGGGAATGACACCCTGGAGAGAAGATAAATTTGACAATGAGAATCATTGCATTTTGACAAAATGGATTTGCAATAGCTTTGAATAAAAATTGTGTCTACTTTGTTGTGCAACTTGCAACAACAAACACAATGATAGTTATGTACCTTTCTGTTCAAAATTTTATTTGCTTTTGGCTTCTTAAGATTTTGATGATGTAGAGAGGAATAATCACATGCAAGGATGCAAATGGAAAAACTTAACCCTTTCGTTTTAAAGAAATGAAAACCATTTTGCTTTTTTATTTTATTTGATTATTGTGGAAAAAATAAGTGAGAATGGAAAACAAAAGATGTGAGAGTTGAAGTGGTTGTAGTTTGTGAAAGTGTTCTTCTCAAGTTTTCTCATCTCTCCAAGTGACATTTGGAGCTTAGCTTTCAAACCATGACTTGCTTTTTCTAAATGCTTTCGTTGTTTTTGTTTAAAGAATGCGTTTTTCAATTGAGGAAAGCTTCAATCTGATAGCAAGGAATGAAAGATATGAAATCTAAAACTCTAAAATTGCTCCCCTCTTATTGAGTCACATGTCAAATGAAGATTGGATTAGAGAAGCTTATGTAAAATGGAGTGTAATAAATGATATGCTCAACATTTCATTGAATTTTATTTGCTTCAAAGTTGCTATCCCCTTGTTCATTGATGGAGGAAGGAAAACTTGAAACTTATAATATTCATCTTATCAAGCTTCCATTCCTTGTTTATTTTGGACGTGTCAAGTGGAGAATGCGAGTTACATGTTAGAGGAAGGAAAGTTTGAAAGTTGAAGACACTTGCATCCTACAAATTTTTCATTTCTGAACTCATCCCCTTCCCATTAGGCCATGTGCCAATCAATGGTTTAGGAGTTAAAGAAAGTTTAACAGTTTCCATACCATCCAAGATTGGGCGCTTCCCGTTTGTAGTGAGGTGGGAAGAGGAGACAATCTGTGTAGGTGGGAGAACATAGGGGTGTCACATCATAAATAATAATGAAAACATGTGCGATCACATGTTTCTGAATATTATTACTTATTTTAGAATCTATCAATACAACCACTTTTTCTAGGAACTCCCCCTTTTACATTGGTACACCTATATTTATTGATATTCTAGTGCAAACGTTGAAAAGAAAAACTACCTTCTATATGATCATAAGAGATATTTATTACCTTGCTAAGGTGACCCCCATATGTGGGATGACATAATTCTTTTGTTCAATTCTCTCAAGGACTTGTAAATTTGAGACCTTGTGCTTTGTCATATACATCCACTCCTCCCTGGTGTGTAGGTTATTCGGTTGATTTTGTGGATACTCAAAATTTATTGGATTGCTTTGGCACCCAAGATGGCTGTCTATTGTCCAAGTCCATTATCAATTATGGTCAGAGACTAGCCATAT
Organism: Taxus chinensis; assembly: GCA_019776745.2. Lineage (NCBI taxonomy): Eukaryota > Viridiplantae > Streptophyta > Pinopsida > Cupressales > Taxaceae > Taxus > Taxus chinensis. The sequence continues at coordinate 417,849,066 of CM034154.1, forward strand.
ATGCCTTTTCATATTACCTCCTTCGAAATTCCTCTCTAGAATATATTCCCTTAACTTTTCAATAAGAACTACTACATCAAGATGTAGATTTGTGTTATCTTTTTCCTATTTATGGCACATATAAATGTTCCAATGAATGTTTTCAAATGGCAGATAGATGGATGAAGAGACAATGTCACAATGGAGAAGAGATGAAATGAGAAGTGATAGGGATGATGGCGAGAGAAAAGGTCAACCAAAGAATGAAGAGTGGATTGATTTCTACACAAAAGTTCATTGTAAAAGAAGGATGAAAAGAAATCGACTTGTCTAGTTGAAGCTTTAAATTTGACATTGAGAATTGAGTCACCTGAAGAACTATAGGTTTGAATGGAGGGAAAAGGGGATGAGGATCGATGTAGACTTAAAGGAGAGGATGTGGATTGAATTGCAGTAACGATGTGATGAGGGGCACACATGCATTAGGAGAAATTTGGGGTCAAAAATCACTTAAGAAAAATCTCATTTTGAATATCATCTTGAGTGAATGCTTTGATAGCAAGAAGATAGAAGGTTGATGAAGGAAATATAAGAGGGGGAGTCGACATGTCAAAGGATGGGCGGGTAAGTTTCAAGTAGCATAGAAAAATTCTAAGCATAAGAGATGAGTGATGTTAAGGACGAGATGAATGAAGGAGATGCTGAGATTTGATAAGATTGTTTTCTTTTCTATAAAACGTACGTTAATGGTGTAAACTCACTTTAGTAGACCATGTCGACTTGTCTTTGGTCCTTCAGGATATCTTATTCTATAGATTTCTCTTCATTTTTCTATGTTCATTCATTTCAATGTTCTTTTCTTTTTTGTGAATGCATTCAACATGGTAATCAGAGCCTAGGATTGCAACCTTAGGCACTCGTGGGATCCTTAGCTAGAGGTTGTGCAATTTCAATTGATCCAAGAAGATTAATGTTCTCGTCTAGCCTTATGAGTGATATTACATCTTGTCACTCGGCTCTAAAACTAGGAGAGCACTTTGAAGGTCATTGGAGAAATTTCCAAGTTATTTTTTTAGATGTGCATTCTTCTTTTGTCAGTGATAACTCGCTATAAGAGGACCCTAAGTCTTTGGTATCACGACACCAAGGCTCACGGTTGATTTTGGCCATGTAAAAACTCCTTTCTTGGTCATATTTATCAAGGGTGTTGTAAGCTGTGAAAATCCCTTAACGAATCTCCTATATTAGTTGCAAAGGCCAAGGAATCCTTTCAACTGTGTGAGTGTGGTAGGAGGAGGCCAATCCAAGACTGCTTGGATATTTTATTGATCCACCTGATCTCGTTGAGCACTAATGATGTGGTCTTAAGTACAAAATTTCTGTCATCCCAAATTCACGTTTGGACTCTTTCGCAAAGAGAGTCTGTTGCTCCAATATACCCAAAACTATGCCTAAATGCCTCAAATGAGCTTCCCAAGTCTTGCTATAAATCAGAATATCATCAAAGAAAATCAATTTTTTTTTTCTCAAGTGCTCCTAAAATACATGATTCATGCATGATTGGAAAGTGACTGGTGCATTTGTCAAGCCAAAAGGCATGACCAAATACTCATTATGCCCATAGTGACACTTGAAGGCTTTTTTTGTACATCCTCATCCCTCTCACGAATGTGATGATATCTTGATCTCAAATCGATCTTTGAGAACTACACAACTCCATGCAACTCATCAATCCTAGGGACAAGATACTTATTTTTGATGATTTTCTTGTTCAGGGGTCTACAATCAATAGACATCTGCATAGTACCATCCATCTTCTTCACGAGGACCATTGATGACGTAAATGGGCTAGAACTAGGGCTGATATGTCCCATCTCCAAGATTTCCTTGATGGCCTTCGCAATCTCCTTTTTGTACATTCTTGGATGACGGTAGTGAGTAGTCATGATAGGTTTAGATCTTGGTTCCAACTCAATGATGTGTTGAAATTCTCTATCAAGTGGGAGACCTGGAGGCAACCCACTAAACACCACCCTGTGCTTAATCAAGATCTCCTGAATATCAGCCTGGTAAGTGTCCTGCTTACCCATGGATGAATTTGTAGGAATCACTAAACAATTTGCTGCCCATGCCACTGTAATATCCCCTTCCCATTCGAAGACCTTTGGCCTATTTTGTCAATGGCCAAAGAAAAAATATAAGGGTGACTTAAGTTATATTTAATAAAGTGCCATTAATAAAAAAAAAAAATATAAAGAACACTTATAATAATTTATTTGATTTAATAATTATTAAATTTAGGATGGAAAAATCCCAAATATAAATTGTTATCCATCCTAGGTGAAAAGGCGACTTGCCTTAGAAGGGGAATGGGAACATAGAAAGGATAAATGCCCATTTTACTATGTATTTCCCCTAGAAAAATGCGACTTGCATTAGGAGGGAAAAAGTTGTTGGGAAAAACATTTAATATGGGAAAATATTAAATGCTTGCATAGGGAAAATCCTTGTGAACTAATTGGATATTGTAGAGGTTGTTTTGGGTCTCTTCTTTCTTTAGAAGGAGAAGTCGACTTGAGGGGAAGGTATTCCATAACTATTTGATATTTTTTGATTTGTGTCTTAAGCTTATAGCTTTTGCATACACACTTATATTTTCTTTAGCTTGTGGAGTAAGATCCCACAGGGACCCTAGCTTCGGTGGTGAGAGATCCATTCCTAGCTAGTAGGGCACTCTTCGGTGGTGAAAGATCCACCCTAGTTTGTCATTATTGGAGTTGATTCAAGGCTGATTTGTAGAGATTAATTTCAGAGGAGTTTTTGGCAGATTTTTGTAGCAAGGATCTAAAGAAATATTGCAACGGTTGTTCTTCTATTAATCTCTAGTGGAGCGACCCACTTGTTGGCTGATTTGTGTGCTTTGGAGGTGCTTAAAAATCTGATTTGTATTGTTATATCTTGAGGTGAATGCTGATAATCAAAGTAGCTTGTTTTCTTAATTTTTGGAGTTGATTTGATGCCCTAAATGTGTTGGGCGACCTAATTTTTAGGGCAAAATTAGGGTTTTGTGTTTGTTGTGCGAAAACTAATATTGGAATATTATTCTTCATTTTTTTGTGGCCCAAGATCCAAAGTTTCAGCTCATTTGGACTTCTCTAGCAAAAGATATGAATTTTTGAAGTTATGCTGTAGACAGTGTTTTCAAATAATTTATTGCAGCCTTGTTTACATCTGAAATCTGCAATTTTATACATATTTGGGCTTTATAAATTAGTGGTACTAGATTTGAGTGGAATGATATAGATTTACGGGCTGATTTGTGGTGGTATTTAATCCTACCCTAGTCGCAATTTCCTATATAAATTCAGATCTGCAAAAGTAAATTTAATCTTTGTGTTATAAGTTGTGATATGAGGATTGGGGATTGCCCGAAATCTGTCTAGGGGCAAAAATATGTCCATTGGGGACACTACAACCACTCGTCCTTTGCGAAAGGTTCTCTCCATTCTTTTAGCTATGACCACTCGGGTGATCCATTTGAGATGCTTCTAAGCACCACCTCTTTCCCTTCAATTTTAAACTTAAGCTTCATAGTCTGATAATTCTGTGAAAAGTCACCAAGGGAATGGAACCATTGTACACCCAACACTATATCAGTCTCTCTTTATCCCACAATGTAAAAATCATCACATACCTTATGGTGTCCCAAAGTGGTGTTGAGTGGCCGAATTATGTTGGTGCGGGGGATGGTGAAACCATCAACAACAATAACATTAAAACCTTCAAAATCCTCAACTTCTAGTCCCCTCTTAACTGCCAAATCTTCATCAATTAAGTTGTGGATAACCCCACTATCAATGAGCACCGCAATCCGCTGTCTAGCTAGCACTCCGCGGACCCTGAATGGATGATATATAGGTGTTCTTGAAAGAATTGCAAGTATGCCCCCATTTGTGCCCTCATCCTTAAATCTTTTTCAGGTTCGCGTTCTTTCCTTACGATCTATGGCTTAGGTTCTTCATTATCAGTGTCATCATCAGATATTGCCTCTATGTAGTGAACTTGGCCTTTGCCAAGGCATCTATGACCAAGTGCCCATGGATCCTTGCAAGTGAAACAAAGCTTCTTCCTCTTGAGCTCATTTTTGGATTCTTCTTCATGCTTGATCTTTGTGGCACATTCTTTTGATGAAATTTGGAAAGGATTCTTTTGCTTCACTGAAGGTGGTGTTTTTGTATAGATTTTATTCTTAGCCACTGAATCCTCCAATGTGAGAGCTCTCTTAATGGCATCCTATAAGGAGGGTGGATCAAAAGCTTTTACCCAACCTTTGAGAGGTTCGGTTAAGCCCTCCATGAACACAATAGTGGGGCTCCTTTCGGAAATATCGGGAACCACGATCGATAGTCTCTGGATCTATGCCACATGGCTATCCACTGTACCATACTGTCTCAATTGTGCTAACTCTTTGAAATGGGTCTCAGGGTCTTTCCTGTCAAATCTCTCAATGAGACTCTGGCCGAATCTCTCATATGTGCTGATGAGGCTGTCCCTGGGTCACTAGACCACGGTACCACCACTCATGTCCTATTCCCTTCAATTGTAGTGTGGCAAACTTGATGGTCTCTTCTTGATACATGGGGTTCAATGAGAAATATGTGTCTAGTTTCTGCACCCAAGCATGAGCTGTACATTTGTTAGACCCATTAAAAGCTGGAATCATTAGCTTACCTAACCTCTGTTTAGATCCCTGTGAAGCTGGTTTGTGTTTGACGTTCACTCATTTTTATGCCCATTCTTCATCTTCAAATTGCAGAAATTTGTGAGAGACATGTTTGCATGGATCAGCTCCAAGGGCTCTATACTCATCAAACAAAGCTGTAAAATTATCTCTGTACGGAGTTTGTTCTTCTTCTTCCGGCTGGTCGTCTTCTCTGTGAAGAAATTTAGGCTGGAAGGGCCTACGTGCCGATCCAATCACCGTTATGTTATTATCTATAGCACTAGCTTCACCCCTAGGGGTTTGGGTTAGTCTTGGTGCATTCATATTTTGCATTGTTTGTAATAACTGAGTCATGAGGTTTGTCATTTGCTGCTGTCCTTGGCTCATGTTAGCAATTGCATTGTATTGGATCTCTGATTTTTCCTCATCACTTATCATCTACTTTCCTCTTTCACCCATCTCCTCTACTTCTGTTCCCGTTTTTGTTCCTTGTTTTTGCAACCACTTTTGTTCCCTCTGGTAAAATCTGATTGCTCTATCATTAGGCTGCATTAAAAGTTACTCTCAAACTTGCACGATGGTAAGATGCTTTCTCTAATACCACTGTAATGTCCCCTTTTTAATATTTTATTACCTCTGCAAATTTTCTAAGTTTCATATCTATGCAACACTTATGAAATACTAAACAATGACAAATATCAATATTGGTTATTGAACCCTTATACAGCATAAAACATAAGTCAAAACTGTCATTTACTGAATGTTGGACAACAATGATTAATATTAAATCTTTTATATCAAATGAGTAACAATGGTTCCGCAAACCCCTTTTTGCATATAATATCAAAGATATACAATGACAATCTTTGGTTCATTTATTATTCAAACTACCAAAATAAACAACAAACTCAACTCACGAAATATGCAGCTGTGATGATACTGTAGCACAACATTGTTGCAGTGGTACTGAACTACTGTAGCGGCACTTTAGCAAACTAAAAATCTCTAGAAATCCTTCTTGACCAATTGGAACTAGACACGAACTTCAATCTTTCATCTCAAACGCGATCCTTGGATGGAATCACCTCAATGGAGGAGGTTTTCGTCATCCGAATCTCCACACTCCTAAGGTTTTCGTCTTGGGAGAAGAAATTGAAGATGGAATGCTCAAGCTCTCAAAGGAGGGTTCGATAACAAAAATATGGATGTCTTCTTCCTCTTAGCTTTTTCTTTTACAATCAACCTTTTAATTTGAATTTCCTTTGTCCTCCTAAAATTCCTTCCAGAAGTGTCTATAAACACTTTTAACAAAACATTACATTAGGCCCTTTTATTATAATACACAAGTTTCCCTTTTACAATGTTATAAAAAATAAAGTTACCAGGACAACTTAAAATATTATTATTAAATTATTTCCCTAACTTTATCCTTTAGCCTACGGGGAATAAGGAATAGGCTATGGCTCTCCCAATTATTCTAATTCCAAAAAGGGGAAATGAAAAAATGAAAACTAACAACAAAATCATGATGTTGTTGTGTGGATGTAAGATATACAGGTGGTCCACCAATTTTTTGCGGAATGATTCATTGACTGATGATGAATCATCAATGGCTGATAATTTTGGCCAGACCTCCATAATTTTGAAATCAGAATCTTGTAGATGCGGATCAAAGAGTGTATTAGGCTTGTCGAGCCTAATCAAGTACGCATAGGGAATCAATCAATCTATAGCCCAAATGAGTACATGTAGGTACCCAAAAATCTTCACACAACACTATGTAGATCTCTTTGTCCAAATTTTCGGAAAGAAACAACTTAATTAAAATATAAGCAATTTTGTAGTGCCATAGTAAGAGTAAAAACCAACTCCGTAGTAGGAGAAATAACAATCTCCACAGTAGTAGGAGAAATAATCATCTCCTTAGTAGTAGGAGAAGTAACCATCTCCTCAGTAGTAGGAGAAATAACCATCCCATATTGTTGCTCATCTATTCCCCTTTGTTGTAAAAATCCTTCCGCATCAAGATGGACAAAATATCCATCCTCTGGTGACATTTGAGCTAGTGCCTATGATTGAGTGACATGTCTTGTCAACACACCATTCGATGCCAATGCATCCTGGATAGTGTAGTCTCCTTCGTCCAATTAACTATGCATTTAAGTGCAGAATTCCATCCTCCCAAGGCATTTTAGCCTCCTGCACATTTTGTATTGAGTGAGGAATTCCATCCTCTCAAGGCATTGCATCTGCGTTCACATTATGTATAGTAGATATTCCCTCCACAACGGGTGGATGCAAGTTGATTGAAGTAGGGTCAACAAGCCTATGAAGAATTTCATTCTTCAGCACATCCCGATTGGTGGTCTCCCTCCATGTGATTTTTTAAGTTGATTATATTAGACTCAACAAGCTTATATTGGCCACCTTTGCCTAATGCCTAGGGCAATTACCCGTCCTTGTTTTACATCCGACAAAGTACACTTTTTCCTACAGAAATTTATAGAAATATTGAGATTATTTGTTAATTGATGAAGAAATAAGAGTTTTTTTTTGCATTCTAGGGACATACCTAACATTCTTTAGTAATAATTTTTGAGCATTATTAAACACAAGGCATATATCTCCTATCCCTTCTATTGGAAGTGACTTTCCATCTTCTAATAAAATTGATTCAGGAAGTGGAGTAAATGTTACATATTAGTCCCTACATCATGAAAATATTTGGATGTGCCTAAATTAATAAACCAACAATTTGTATCACTATTAGTTGAGCATAATGCTGTGAAAGCATACTCGTTTGTAGAATCCTGTCCTTCAATTGTTGTCACATTTGCCTCATCCTGTGGATTTTTTTTGTGTTGGGAAATATTATACTGTCACTTCCAATAATCCTTTTTGGGATGCCCAAACTTTTGATAGTAATGGCATTTCACCTGGTATCTGAAAGATTCACTAGAATGACGTCTCCACTTTCCCTTTCACTGAGCTGTCCATGCACTCGTTAATTGTCCAAAATTGGATTTAATTGCTTGTCTACCTGCGTTGCTTCTGCAACAAATAGGAAATGACCTAATCAAACGTCATGATTTGGCTTTCTGCCATCAAATGTAGAGCCTCCATAAATGTTTCATAGGAGGGCGGCAAACTATTCAGAACAATGGCCAAGTTGTCATCATCCACCTTTTATTGATGGAACTGAGTTGGTCTCAGAGATCTTTCATCCGAAGAAGGCATTCTGACAGGGACCCATCCTCCATCATCCTTGTTGAAAACAACAATTTTTTTCAGGCATAAAACCCTACTCTTCTTTGAAGTCATGTACTTGTTCTTCTTCAGACCTTTCCATATCACACTAGCCTTAGTGGCTTTCCAAACCTTAGTATTAAATCATTTGATACCAACAATTTCAACAACAGGAACGCCTCCTTATGACGCTTGTCACAATGAACAAAGTTAGCAACAAGCTTTCCTTCAGTCGCCAATAATGATTTTATTGTGGACTTCGATACCCTGTGATCATCAAAATCTTGTGACTCCAGATGTTTTAGTTTCTGTTCAGTCAATTTTTGAGCCTCCGACAAAACAAGATTATGAATATTGGCTATTTTTCACACAAGACTTGATTTTACAACCTGGAAATCTATATTTTGACTTCTAACTTATGACCTGCAAATCAATGTAAGCGGAAATAAATTATTACAGCAAGAATTTCATGAAAAATCTTACAAAGATCTAGTCTGCGACTGTTTTGCTCTCTCTTTCATTAATAATGCTTCAGTTAGAAATCGTTGTTGGAAGTCAGAGAACCAGCTGTGCCCTCGTAGGAAATTGCTGCTCTAAGCCAGAGAAGGGAAAACGTGCCCTAGGCAGCATGTTATTTCGTTTATTTCTCTTACTCCCTTGCATTTCCCCTAAATGCATCTGTAACTCGATGTTTTCAAAAATTGCCCTAAAAAATGCACTGCTTGTGCTGATTGTGCCCTCACACTTGTCTTGTGTTTGTAACGTTCTTGTGTCTGCAGTCTATGTGCGTGTGCCGTGAACAAAATAGAAAATCACGACTGAAAAATGACCCAAAAATTTGCGATTTTCAGTGTCCAATGCGCTAGAAAATGTACCTCCAACTGTGAATTTCAGATGAATCATGCTCTAACTCTATAAGAGCAATAAACACATTTGTGCTTAAGTTTTTCAATTGCATTTTGTCCTATGTATTTCCTTGGAAATGTTTTCTTTAATGCTCCACGGGCTTTATGACCTTTGCATCGTCATTCGTCCCTTGCCCTAAAACATGACTACGTGCTTTGTCCCTTGCACTGTAGATCACACACTTAAAATCTGTCAATGCACATTGACATGTGTCTGTGTCTCATGCAAATTCAAAGCATATCAAACTCTTCATGAACATCCTAAAAATATTTTCCTTGACTCATGATTATCTTCTCCATGCCCTTGTAGTGAGTACTCTAATCTATGACTTCTTTCCTGTGATCTCTTCTTCGTCTCCTTGTTGTCTGTTCCTTCTTCCAAGCTTCCTTAAACTCCAAACTCCTTGGGCGCCAATGGCTCTGATACCAATGTTAGAAGTTGTGAACACATTGAAAGAATGAAGAGAAACCTGAGAAAGGAACATGACACACATTTGAGATGTTGTGTGGTACTCATGTCTTTATTATGCTGAAAGAGGTTACAATATAGTTGGTGAAGTTCATAACCAAACATTAGTTAGTTGATAACTAATAGTTCATTAAACATTAGCTAATATACTTTAATAGTGATTGCATCAATCATTGGGGCTATTCCACTTTTATATTTTCTGTTTGTGTACTTACATAATATGATGATAACTGAATGTAAGTTCTTGTAAAAAATATTGGAGCTTCCATTACAACAATGAATCCAAGATAGTTTTTTTTTGTAATAATTATTGAAGCTTCAGTTTCAACAATGAAACTAATTTGTTCTAACATCAGGATCAACTAGTGGAGCTTCTGCTGCAACACTTTATCCAATCCTGAAATACATTTGATATTTAATGAATTTTTTTAATTTTATAAACTTAGAGATTTTATAAATTTGAATGTCCTCAAATGAACAGAAGATTGCTGCAAAAGATCAATCAAATTGATTTTGAAATTTCAATATTTGTATGATAAAAGTGCAGCACCCCCTTTTATTCTGTATATATTGTTTTATCAATATTGAATGGAATGGAAACATTTTCACTTTCTTGAAGAAATAAATCTAATCAAAGCCATATATTGCATTTGCATAGTTTTAGGTAAATTTCAGTCGCAATGAATCCACCTTTCAGATACTAGGAAGCAATAAATTATTAGGACATAGATGTTTGGGAATAAATGTTACCATATTTTCCACGCAAGGGATTCCTAAAAATGGAAAAGTGGCTATTTTTAGAAGATTGGCTATTTTTTGGAAGATTGACTATTTTTAGCTTGGCTAAAAATATCACTTGGCTATTTTTAGATAGAGGTGCTAAAAATAAGAAAAGCTAAAAAAAGAAGTTCAGTTCTATTTTTAAGAGTGCATGAGTGGATGGATAAAGATAGCTTGCTCTCGCTAAAAAGAGAGTGATTTTATTATTATTAGCATGCTTTTATTATTTTTAGCAACTGCTGGTTCTAAATTTAACCCTTGGCGCCAAAAGAGAAGTGAATTAGCATGCTTTTACTAAATTTAGCAAATTGCTGTTCTGATTATTGCACTAAGGGTGATAAGGTGAGTTAAAACAATCAATTCCATGCAACAGTTGGTCATATAAATGTTGCCAAAGGGAATAGAGGCAAGGATAGAGTCGACTAAGTTTACTAACTCCTGTTACAGTCCTATGCGACAGCAGCATGCAAGGGAAAATAATAAATAAAAAACGAAGAGACAATAGTCTATTATTAGCAGCAACAGTCAGTTGGATAAAAGGATTTTTGGACTGTAAAAATTCGTTAGACACTTGCAGCTGTTTGACTCTGGTTTGAGAGCTTTGTACTTGCACCTCAGTAATAAAATCCATTTTCGCCCTCTCATACTGTTGTTTTCTGATTTTTCATTGTGTTTGACAGGAATATTGTGTTGCTCTAGCGTGCAATTTACTCCATCTACAGCCGTCCTTTCTCCTAAACCCTTGAATTAATTTTGCAAAATAGTCTAGAGTTGTGCAGGTGTGTGGATCTTTGAATTCTTTGTGTGCAGGGTTACATGCATGTGTTGAAGTTTTGGTGTATCACCTTTATTTCCTTTTCCCGCATTCCTTCTCCCTTTTCCTTGTCAAAAATTTAGTTTTTTAGGTGATTTTCAAGGGAACCGACCCTTTCTGGAGGTTCACTTCAGACATAGGTTACCCACAGCCTTGAGGTGTTCCAATTTTGTGAACAAGAGAGAGAGTACACACACTATTTTCTATCAGGGTGCAACTTCTAGGTGACAACAGTTTCTGGCACGACTGATGGGATAGTACACAAATTTGCTAAAGAAGTTGATGCTATTCTTAGCAAATATTCGTGTTTCAGACACAAATATTCATCATCTGGTGACTTCATTGGCCCAAAGATCCCTCTTTCTCAATCAGCTGACCATTTCCTCCATTTTTCCATTTTTTTATGAGGTTGTGTAGTCATGAATTCAATTCCTCCTTGGAATTCCCAGTCCTAAGAGAATTATTACTCCCCTCCACCTCTTTGTTCCCAAAATCCTCCTCCGGATCAGTATTATAAGCCCTATCATAATGAATATGCCCATGATCCAAACCTCACTAACCCATATGGTTATCCTAATATTCTTGGTGTTTTTCAGGTGTAGGAATATGCAGATTATTGAAACAATTCCATGCCTAATGATGATTTTCAAATGCAGGTACAACACCTGGAGATAAAAATGGTACAAATGAGGGCAACTAGTACTAACAAGGCAACCAAGCTTGGATTCAGGGTATCCTACCCATGGGCCGGTCCTATGCAAAATTGGTATAGCCCTCAAGAGTAGATAGACTTTGTGTCTGAATTGATACCACAAATATTAGAGTGGAATGAAGAGATGGAAACTTACCAATATAGTGTTGAGAAACCCTGTCAATAGGGTAATTCTTCACTATCAACATGCAACCCTCCTACTTCTACTTTCCAACCACTTCAACCGGAGCCCAAGTTCCAAATTCCTAGCTTTCTTAAAGTTTCTCCTCCACAAGATCTTACACCTCTCCAATCATCTCAACCATTGCAAAATCAGTTAACAACCCTCCCCTCCCCTCCCCTCCCCTCATATTCCTACATCCATTCTGGAATGAAACTAATAAGCAAATCAATTTGGAAGAGCAGCCAACTAAGGAGCTAAGTGAAGAAGTTCTCAGGCAAAATCTAACAAAATGGAGCTCACAGCTTGAGGAAAAACAAATTCCACAATTGGTTATGCCTACAATAGAGGAGTGCACAAAAGTGGTTGAAGTTACAGAGCAGGGTGAATATGACCAACATGCAAAGGTTAGACAAAGTTTTCTCAAATCTCTTGAGATGCAACGTAAAGATAATGTTTTGAAGGAGCATATGAATGTTTCTAAGGATTAGATCAGCAATATTGAGCCTATATCATCTTCAGATCAACTTGCAAACAATCATACAGAGGAGGAAATCAACTAAGAAATTCAAATTCAAAAGGAGTTTTCCTCAAGCATGAACAATAACGAGGATGACGTTTATTAGAGTTGGAAGATTTTGATGATGAGGAAGAGCCAATTGAAACTGTAACTATTCCACCTCCATCATCTATCCTTTTCAATAAAGACTCTCTTGTTATTACATCTTCTTTTGAGTATGAGAAGGAGCCAAATATGAGGTTGTTTGCAAAAGATGAGGTAGAAAATGTTTCAGATCAATCTTCAAGCATCCAATATGATCAGGAAAGTGCCTCAAGTACTCTACATGATGAGATTACACACAAAGAAGAGGGGCAGATCAGAAAAATCAGTTTATCAGCTATGAGGAAGCCATGTCCAATTAGGTATTTGGCTAGTTTAGGGCCACAAGGAGTTTCCATTAGTTGTGCTCATTTTAGAGCATAAGAAAGAGACTTAAGTTGCCAAAAATCAGCCCCAAAATCTACAAAATCTAAGTACAAATTCTATTGAGGTGTTTATTCTTTTCTGGACTGATATTTTGAGCAAAACAAAGGGGAAAACAATGTTTTCACTTTTAACTGGTGGTCTAGTTGCAAAATTGATGTCATGACCGCAATTTCTGAGAAAAGGAAGCTATTTCTCTCAACCAGTATGTGGTTTTGTTTAGATTTACTTTCTCTTTGTTTAGGTTAGGAGTAGTTTAGGTTTGTTTCTTGCATAATTAGTGCTTGCATGCACATGTTTTCCTTTTGTTGGAGAGGGTATCTCAGTTCTTTTGTTTCAGAGGATAGAAGTTATTGACAGAGGTATGTGACTCCATAACCCAATGGATGCAGAAGGCTACTAATCTCTTTGTTTAACAGGCAAACAATCCCGTGATGTCGCCAAAATGTTACCATATTTTCCACGCAAAGGATTCCTAAAAATGGAAAAGTGGGTATTTTTAGAAGATTGGCTATTTGTTGGAAGATTGACTATTTTTAGCTTGGCTAAAATAGCGTGGCTAAAAATATCACTTGGCTATTTTTAGATAGAGGTGCTAAAAATAAGAAAAGCTAAAAAAAGTTCAGTTCTATTTTTTAGAGTGCATGAGTGGATGGATAAAGATATCTTGCTCTCGCTAAAAAGAGAGTGCTTTTATTAAAGTTAGCATGCTTTTATTATTTTTAGCAACTGCTGGTTCTAAATTTAACCCTTGGCGCCAAAAGAGAAGTGAATTAGCATGCTTTTACTAAATTTAGCGAATTGCTGTTCTGATTATTGCACTAAGGGTGATAAGGTGAGTTAAAACAATCAATTCCATGCAACAGTTGGTCATATAAATGTTGCCAAAGGGAATAGAGGCAAGGATAGAGTCGACTAAGTTTACTAACTCCTGTTACAGTCCTATGCGCCAGCAGCATGCAAGGGAAAATAATAAATAAGAAACGAAGAGACAATAGTCTATTATTAGCAGCAACAGTCAGTTGGATAAAAGGATTTTTGGACTGTAAAAATTCGTTAGACACTTGCAGCTGTTTGACTCTGGTTTGAGAGCTTTGTACTTGCACCTTTGAGTAATAAAATCCATTTTTGCCCTCTCATACTGTTGTTTTCTGATTTTTCATTGTGTTTGATAGGAATATTGTGTTGCTCTAGCGTGCAATTTACTCCCTCTACTGCTGTCCTTTCTCCTAAACCCTTGAATTAATTTTACAAAATAGCTTAGAGTTGTGCAGGTGTGTGGATCTTTGATTTCTCTGTGTGCAGAGTTACATGCATGTGTTAAAGTTATTAGTGTATCGCCATTATTTCTCATTTCTCGCATTTCTTTCCCCTTTTCCTTGTTAAAGTTTTCGTTTTTTTAGGTGATTCCCAAGGGAACCAGCCCTCTCTGGAGATTCACGTCAAACATAGGTTATCCACAACCTTGAGGTGTTCCAATTTTGTCAACAAGAGAGAGAGTACACACACCATTCTCTATTAGGGTGCAACTTCTGGGTGACAACAAGCACATGGTTAGCTTGTGAGAAGTTCCACCCAATGTTAATATAAGATGTTAATCGATGATCACAATCATTTAGTTGCATATGCTTGCATTTTTGTTTGGAGTTATACTTACTCCACGTGCAGTAGATTGTGTTGTTGCTGCTTCTTGTTGGGTCTAGAGGATGCCTCATGGTATGGAAATTCACTAATTGCTACTTACACGGTCATGACTCATGCATGATATAAGCAACAAGAAGATAGCAATTGATTTTGGGAAGCATTCAGAATTATAAGATATTTAATGAAGGATTGAAGCCCTTAAGATGGTTTGAATAAACTGGGTCATCGAGTTTGTTTATCTTGCTTCTGCATATTTGATAAAATTATTCGAAGTCATGAACTTGTTATTACACACTCCAAAATTGGAAATTCCCTCCTTAAGAATTTCAAATCAGACTTTTGGAGGGAAAACACTTACAAACCAAATTTTGAAACTTGAAGGCCTCCAAAGACCCCAAATCACTTCTACAAGCCTACTTTGATCCTCCAAACATGATTAAAAGAAAAATTTGACTCTATGAAGCTCTCTAAGATGATGCTCCTGCATCAGTTACATACTAGCAACACTTACTAATACTTAATGGAACCAACACAACAACCTAAAAACATTTATTTTGAAATTAGACAGGAAAAGTGATATTAGTGTGTATGAAATGAGCAAGGATAGAGTGTAAAGGAAGAGAATGTAATCCTAATCTAATAGAAAGAACACAGACTGGAGGCTTTCCAAAATACAGTCAAGTACTACTAAAATTTCCCTGAAAGTAAATATGCCTAGAACATGATTTGAAGAGACCTGAAGAAAATTAAGAAAATGTGAGGTGGTGTAAGCTAGTGAATCTAGGCATTGCTAGACTTTCATCCTTGACAACAAAATTGCCAGCCCAGCCAACCATGATCTTCATGCAAACTCCAAAGGAATATATGTAAGGGAGCTGAAGTATAGTGAAGCTAATGCTATCAACACTGAAACACACCAAATTAGGCTGTGCAAGCAAACAATTGCCCAAATCATGTAGTATCACCTGCATTGACCACAAAATAAACAATTCGAATTAGTGCAAGGGTTAAGAAGACAACAGTGTTCATCTCACAACAGGCTACACACTAATGAGCTTACCGACTGCCATACATTAAACAACAGGGCAAAAGAAGAACCTGTTACTCTAGAGTCTGGATGTCCAACCCACTTCTGTGATGTATGTACCCAACAATTCATAATCACACTTACCATGCTACACAGTGGCCAATGGTAGAATAAAATAATATAACTTCAGAATGGATCTTAGAGTTTTTGCACACCAACGGCATACCCCATGATGCTACATATGTATAGTCATCCAAGATAAAAATTTAATTAGTGCGAGCAATAATACATATGAAATGCTCATCAAACACAACATCCATGGAAAATATTTCTCATACAACAAAATCTGCACGTTTCTGTTGTATTGATGACTGAGTCATTCAATCCCTTGTTTGCCTTTCTGATTTGGAGATGAACCATTAACCTGTTAAACATTTTTGCAATCTTGCTTTTTATCTTTCATTGAAGTTCCTCTTGTAAATTAAAAGTTGGTAGTTTTGAATCTTGATAGCTCAAGAAAACGTAAGAGAATAGCTACATGATATTTATTTATTTTTGAGTAGAAAGCTTGTACAATAAAATGCTCTGTTATTAATTTACAATACTCCCAAGATTATATAAGCATTCATGGGTGGTTTTCCTAGGGGACCCAACCAACTTACGGGCCCAACTAACTATAGGTCTGAATAACTACTCATATAACCTATTGACATAAGTTAATGAGTAATGCTAACTCCTAAAGTATGCTAACATAATTTATTAATTAAGGGGTGTCTCTTAAAGAGATGCATGTCCTGTTTACAATACTCAAATGACCCAACAAACCTGTCCCCCACCGCTGCTCCCCCTCCCCTGATCTAAAGGGGAATAGAAGATGATCCAGAGTGTATGACTGTGAAGTCATCCAATAGTCTATGTTGCACGTGCAAACTGGCACCCCATACATCGTGGTACATATCAATCGATGCTGCTTTACACAAAAGCCTGTTATCCCTCGAGTTGTGGTATGAATGATGAACACCCTACTGACATGCTCATCCCCCTAGAGCATTTTATACCCGTACTGCAATACAAGCATAATTTGTTGAATAATAACACCAAACGGCTTGTGAAAAATGTTAGATATGTGCCTAACATGACTACAAATTTGTTATCTATCAGTCAACTAACTGATAATCTTAATATCTTTGTAAAATTTTCTGGCAAACAATGTATTGTGTCTGATATCAAGCAAAATCAGGCTGTTGCCCTTGTGATTGGGCATGGTGGTCTGTATAGGCTGGTTGATCTTACCACGGTCAACTTGCATGCCTTAGTTGTGGATGGCAATACCAGCGATTTGTGGCATGAGAGATATGGACATATCAACCTTCAGTATCTTGCCCGCCTTCATAGAGCCCACATGTTTGTTGATTTGCCACCTATCTAGGAAAAACAGGATATGTGTACTGGTTTGCAAGCAAGCAGAAGCGGAAGCCTTTTCCCACTGAAGGTGCTTGGCGTGCAAAGGGGCTCTTGGATATTGTGCATGCAATTTTGTGTGAGCCATTGTGGAAGACCCCCACGATCCTTGGTGCACGCTATTTTCTCTTGCTGGTGGATGATCATTTCCGATGGATGTGGGTCTATTTTTTTGACGAAGAAGTCTGATTGCTTTGCTTCTTTTGTCAAGTTCAAGGCCTTGGTGGAGAATCAAACCAGCTGGCAGATCAAGACTTTGAGATCCGATAATGAGGGTGAGTTCACCTCTAAACAATTTGTAGATTTTTGCGGTAAAGAAGGGATTTAATGACAGTCGACAATCCCATATACTCCACAACAGAATGGGATGTCAGAGAGGTAGAACAAAACCATCATGGAGATGGCAAGGTGCATGATGTACGGTTGAGAAGTGCCATATAAGTATTGGGGAGAAGTCGTTAACACAATGGTATACATTCTCAATTGGAGTCCTTGCAAAGCCTTGTAAGAGCTCACACTGGAAGAGGCTTGGTCCAAAATCAAACCTAAGGTATCAACATTTCATGTTTTTGCTTTAGCTGCTTATACTTTGGTCCCTGATCGCAAGAGGAGTAAGTTAGATTCTAAATGTTCTAGATATTTCTTTGCTGGTTATAGTGATCATTTTAAAGCCTATAGATTGATTGATACTTTCACTAGTAAAATCATTGTTAGTCGGGATGTTGATGTAAAAGAAACAATCTTTCTCTTGTTGTAATTAGCAAGGGGACCAACAATCAGCAAGGGGCAGTATTGGAGATTTGTTCTCTTTCCTTGCCCAATGATGAGTCTGGTCTTTCACATACTCCTCCATGGACTTCAGTACAATCTATGCTCTCTCGCACTAAGACTTTTGAGTTTCTTGGAAATCAACTTGTGTTGGTTTTGCCTTCGAAAGCACCACAACATGATCCCACATCCTCAGTTCAGAGGTGGGCTAAGTGGTTTTACTCCTCTATTCAGGATCCGAGGAAGGAGGAATTGTCTCTACTCTTATATGGTCGGTCTCGACAGACTGGTAAGTAGATTGATTATTCCGAGCAAGCTCAATTTGCTCTTACTTATGATCTTCTTCATATTCATGAGCCGCAAAAGTTTGAAGCACAAGGCATACTGGAATGGAAAACTGCCATGCAACTAGAGTATGATACCTTGATTAATAATAATACCTGGAAGTTGGTATCGTTATCTCCAGGGAAACATCCCATTGGTTGTAAATGAGTGTATAAAATCAAGTGTAAAGAAAATGGTACTTTGAATATTTACAAGGTTCGGCCTATTGCAAAAGGATTTTCGCAACAGGAGGGGATAGACTCTGAGGAAAATTTTGCTCCTACTATGAAAATGGTCACTTTTCGGTTACTTCTTTCCTTTGCAACTCAGTTTGGTTATAAAGTATATCAGATGTATGTCAAAAGTGCTTTCCTGAATGGTGATTTGGAGGAAGAAGTGTACATGACACAACCTAAGGGTTTTTGGGCATGTGGTTGTGAGCATCTAGTATGCAGGTTGATTAAGTCCTTGTATGGACTTAAGTAAGCTCCTTCAACCTTTTATATCAAAATAGGTAAACATCTCAGAGATCTGGGTTTCAAACGAAGTCATTCTAATCCGAATCTGTCAAAAGCGATGGTGAAAACATTGTGATTCTTATTGTTTTTGTTGATGACCTTGCCATCATAGGCAATGGAGATGCTACGATTCATAAGGTAAAATTAGATTTATATGTTGCTTTAGACATGACTGATTTAGGCCTCCTTCACTATTGTCTTGCTATGAAATTTTGGCAACGTGCTCACTTGATTTTCATTTCTCAAGTTAAGTATGCCACGAACCTCTTACGGAAATTTCAGATGTATGATTGTAATTCTTCTTCTACACCTATAGAGGTCAGGTCGAAACTTTTGGCTCAAGATGATTCACCACCGATTGATGAATCATTGTATAGACAGTTGGCGGGTAGCTTGATCCATCTCTCAACTACACCATTGGATCTATGTTTTGTTGTTAGCTATCTTTTTCAGTTCTTTTCTAAACCAAAAATTATTCATTGGAGAGCAACAAAACGAGTTCTAAGATATGTTAAAGGAACTCTTAACTTCGGCATTTTGTATCAGAGAGTTGTAGATTTCAGATTGATTGGCTATACCGACTCTGATTGGGGAGGCTTAGTGGATACTCAGAGATCCACCACTGGATATATCTTCTTTTTTGGTTTAGGAGTTGTTTCTTGGCAGAGTAAGCTTCAACCCACTATAGCCATCTCTTCCATTGAAGCAAAATACAAGGCAACTGTTAGTGCTAGTTGCGAAGTAGTATGGCTTCCTAGGATTCTGATTGATTTTCATCTTCCTCAAGATACTGCTACACCTCTTTCACTTTTATGTGACAATCAAGGTGTTTTAAAAATGGCAAAGAACCCTATTGTAATGTCCCCTTTTCTACGCCAAAGGCCTAAGGGTCAAGTCGAGTCCAAGCCGTGGTCAGACCCAAGGGGCTGTGGGATGCTGGGGGATATTGAGAAGGGACCACATGGTACTAATATTCTAATGTTTGCGATTTTTGGGGGTCATTTTTGGACCATGGTGACTTAAACATGAAAAGTAACTTAAATTTAGTTTACTTTGATTTTATTGGCCCCTCCATGGAAAAGAAAACGTGGTCTAGGGTCTATTTTGGGGTTTTTTTTGCCTTAAAGAAGGTATATAAGGAGCTGGGGGAGAAAGGAAAAAGGGAACTTTTTGTCATATACATTTTTATTGACCTTCTTCACGTTCAACTGCTGCTGTTGTGCATCTACAACTTGTGAAGTAAAAATCCCATAGGGGACCCTAGCTTTCGGTGGTGAGAGACCCGTTCCCTAGCTAGCAGGACATTCTTAGGTAGTGAGAGATCTACCCTAGTTCTGTCATTTTTGGAGCCGCTTTCTGGGAAATTGTGTGGCAGAGACATTATCAAAGAGGTTACATATGAAGGGTTTTCGGAATATTTTTGGGCGGCATCTGGGGGAGGATAATCATAGGGGCTTTCCACATCAAAATCTACGAAAAGCCATTTGGGCTGGGCGTGGTAGCTCGTTGAAGGCGCATCTTTATCAACTTTCCGACCCCTTTTTTCCCAGCTGAGATGAATTGCAGTCTTTATTTGGGGGTTTTCCAGTCGGCCGTTTTTAGATCTGAAGGTGCAATCTTTATTTGGAGGGTTTTCCAGTCGGCCATTCCCAGATCTGAAGGTGGAAATATTATTTCCTTTATCTGTTAATGTTATTACCAAAGACCCTTAATTTTTGCTCCGGTATTTAGTGATTTATGAGCCTATAGAAGTTTACCTGCCACCCAAGGCACATTTTGCTAATTCTCTGGCAGCATTTTGATTTATGTAAAATTCCAAAAACATATTTTTTTCTAGTGTCCTTTATTATTATTATTACAAGATTCCCTCAAATTTTTCAAGCACTTTGAATGCAATTATTTTAGTGAGATATTCAATTAAATAACATTCGTTATCCTATAGCTGGTAAAATTTTTCAATAAAAAATCAGTATTTTTACTTTGCTGTAATTTTTTCATATATTTTGGTGCATTTTTAAAGTGGTATCCCATAAGGGATATTACAATGGTATTAGAGCTGTTGTTTCCTCCAGCTTGTGTGGGTTAAAATATGGTAGTTTAGAAAGATCTTAGTGTGAGTTTTATGAAGGAAATGTTTCACCAACATGGGGAAACAATAGGAAAGCCACTAATCTTTATTTAAAATAGCGCACTCAGAATTTGAATCAAAGCAAATCTAGGAGAAAATAAGGAAGAAGGTGAGAAACAGTAATAAAGGGCACCCAACAGAGGTGATTGATGAGGATTTTTTGTTGGAGCAAAATACCAATCTTTGAGTAAGGGTTTTCAGAGATAATATGACATTTTTATATTATTGCATGATGAATATTGGTAGCAAGCCTAAGCGAGATCAACATATATCGGTACCTGAATTACAAAAGAACTCTTTTGAAGTAGAAGAAGCTTCTAGAGAAAAAGGGTATGATTTTCCATTGAAAGCAAAATAATTGCATTAGTGAAACTTTGCTTGTTGTGAGAAATTATTCCAGCTCAGGAGAAGCAATTTTGTAAATATGCAAGCAAGGAGGATGTAATGGAAAACTCTTAAAATGGTGTGAGGAATGGAATAGCAAAGCTAGAGCTGCTTGATTGATAGCCGCCCAAGCAAGACAACACTTACAAGAGTTCAAGGAAAAGATGTGGGCAATTGATGCAAGGAAGTATACACCCATGAAAGAAGACTCTATGGAGCAGCTAACGCATGAGGAGGAGCCTCACATGGACACTGGTGTAAAATTGCAGCTTGCTGTAATTTCCAAACCAGCAACTTTTGATTAGTTTTCATATACTTCAACGGGAAGTCAGGCAAAAAATGTTGGGGGCAGACTCAACACATGTCTATCTTGAACACACGGAGGGACATTTATGGCAATTGAAAGGTATAAAGAGCACACTAATGTGTCCTTATTTATTGTTGCCTATTCCAATTTTGTTTTCCATCAGGTTGGAGGATGCACAGGTATGGTTAGATGATGAAGTTACCGATCTTGGATTTCGCTGGACCATTGCTCCAACGATGTGTATATGAGCATCTTGTGGATGATATATGGGTGGCAAGTTTTTAGCTCACTTAACAGATACAATGGGGCTCATGGGCATTATAAGGTATGGGATCACTGGTAATATGTGGCAATCATCCAAAACTATAAATTTTGTAATTTTGAAAATTTTTGTGACAGATTTTGCATAAGCCAAAGAAGCCAATTCAAATGTGTCTTAGTGTGGATTACAAGTTGTTGGCAAGCATGATTTTCTTCATTGGAGACTCTGGTGCAAAGAAGGGAGAGTACCTCTCGAGGTAATAGTGTTGGTTCTATGATTGCTAAAAAGGGTAAGAGAATATTTTTTAATAATCTGGCAAGCCATTGTTGACTGTGTATAATAGCAGGTCATAATGAGAAGAGAAAAATAGCAATATGGGACAACAGGGTCAAAGAGGTGAGAGTGGACATTCACGGGCAATGACCTCCCCATTCTTCTGCTAGGCCTTTGGGGCTTCACGAACCTTCTTTCTTGAAGGATCCGGAAGTTTCACAGGTACAAATCATAGTAGATATTTTGGATGAGGAGTCCTTGTTGGGAGAGGAACCAAATCTGGAGTGAGGGCTTTCGTAACAACATGCCATTCCAGGAATATTGCAAAAATGAAGATTGGTAGTAGGACCCAAGAGAGATCATCAGAAAACATGTCACCCAAAGTTACAGGGGAGATTGGCGCATAGATCTCCATTCCACACTTCGATGGTTCTAAGAAGTGTACTCACACTGTCTTGGGTCCAGATCAGTTGAAGACATACTCCGACTTGAATCCTATGCTCGAGGAAGATGCAATTAAGTTTGCAAGCTTGCATCTTAAGGGAGATGCTCATGATTGGTGGCATCATGGGTTGATTACATAATGACATATACACCTGACCCTACTTAGCCCTGCAGAATTCACTCAGATGGCCCTTGGTGAGTAGACCTTGCATTGGAGGGACCTTGACAGGTACTTCAGTGGAAAATGGATGTCATTTGAGACTTACCAGTCCCCTGTATGCAGCTACAGATAGGTGAGTATCGCTTTCAGAGGTTATTGGTCTCTGTACCTTATTCTTCATCGGAGCTCAGGCTGACTTTTGCTGTTAACCCTTCACCATGGTTATGACCGATTCGTATCTGCCGCTGGTTCATATGTTTTAGGCATTTGAACCTGTTTTAGGATTTGCACAAGGCTGTTTAGGATGGTTTTCATTACTTCTAGTTATCCACTCATAATGGCGAGGGCTTTACTTTTCAACGTTTAGCAAAGGGAACCTTCTTTTGGACCTAGACGAACGTCTAGCAGAGGGAGCCTCCAACGATGCTGGGGGTGGTTTGAGTGCCACTCATTTACCCGAGAACACAGAGATTTGTTGAGTCGATTAATATAATTTGATTTAATTTCGATTTCCTAGGTCTACTCCATAAAGTACAGGTACGTCTGTTTCCCAAGATTCAGGATTTTAGGGAAGGACAAACTTCATTGAAGTCTTCGATGGTCAGCAATAGTGACAGAGGTTATGGAGTATATTTATAAGACTTCTCGAAATGGCTTATGGACATGGGGTTGCGATTGCATATTTCATGAGTGCGGGGCATTCCCAGGATTTGATACTTATAGCTCCGGAGATTCCATAACTTCGCATTGTTCTCAGTTTTCAAGGTTACTGTAACAACAGCATATAGCAGTACATAAGTTATGTAGGACTTTGAATAGTTTAGAAGTTACTCATGTGATAGTGTATCAACCATATGAACTGTCTTGATCGCAACATCATTATCATTTTCAGAGGTCATGTTATGAAAAAAAGTGTGATTATGTTCTATAGTAGCCTCATAGCGATGTTGTAGCCAATGGACAGTCAATTATAGTGGTGCATGACAGGTTCCCCTAGTGAGCATCACAATGGATTTTAAGCTTAGAAAGAAATTTGACTACTCTAGATCAGATTTCCATCATCTCTATGGTATGGGAGTGACCAATATCGGGTTGTGCAGTTCAGTGGAGTGTCACTGACTGTTGATATGAGTTTCATGACTAACAATATCAGTCGATAGAGCACACAATAGTAGAGTTTGAGGGTAGGATTGTGCATCCTAATTCATCAAAGTATGTGACAGGAGTTGATCAAAGGAGCTTACAGCTGATGGTACGGTTTAGAAAGATACAATTGGGAATGAGTGTAGGAGTTTCTAGTATTGCGGATCGATGTTTAGTCATGATGGATGTGGGTGTAGCCAACAATGTTTGACAATATGAGATTGTTACTTAGATGTGGAGAGTTATTGCATCAAAAATCAACTGAACGTGTATCATTATGTTAGTAATCATGAAGTTTCGGGAGACTTAAGACCTCATTTGCTTGTTGAGTAACCTCCAAGAACCTCCACACTTCCTGAGATCTCCTGGGATGGTCTCATACAGGATAACACCATCTCAGATTGTAGGATGAGATGAGCTAAAAGGATGGTGTGAAGGTTGAGCCTTGTGTAACATTTATTGTACTGTTGTTGCAAATTACTATGCGAATTCAAATGAGAAATTGTCCTTCCGATTGATTGCGCAAATTAAAATGCGATGAGTTCTACAGGTTCCATGTTTGAGAGGACATCCTTAGGGGTCATGTTGAGGAAGGATATCCTCCAACTTTACCAACAAGCATGATATGGGTCTGTCAAGTGTGACAAGTTTTATTTTTCGGGTTCATCATTTTTTGCTTCGACTTTCTGATAACACTCCTATCTATTCATACTGCCTTCTATGCCTTAAGAGCACTTCACCTATGTGTTAGTCAGTGGAGAGACTATCATTGACTCATGTGATTATGCACAAGTGTTTGATTTCCTATTCACGTGACTATTTGCATGGAGCAGATTTCTGTCCGGTTGACTGTTGGTGTCACCCAGATTTCATCCTGAAATCTGGGACCACCCTATGTAGAAAGAATTTTCGTACTTTTAAAATAATGGGTCGTTTTGTGTTTTTGTTGCCAGAAAGTTTTTGTATTGTGTCAAGATATTCCCAAAGAGCCATATTAGCCTTTTTCGCCAAATACCCAGATGCCCAAAATTGCTATATTTTGTCGTCTGGGATTTGTCTTGCGGGAAATTTGTATTTAATTATTTTAAGCCCCGTATGAGGCTATTTGCACTCCGTTTTAACTCTGTTATGATGGAACATGTCATTATTTCTATGTACCAGATAGGGTTTTAACTTGGAATGAAGTTTTGGGCTTTATTTGTGACTTCTGGCAACGTTTTCGTGTTTTTGATGTTGTCCCGTTTCGTTTTCTGTGAAATTTTTCTAGTAGCAATTCCTTTGCCGGGTAAGCCCGATTCTTTGGCCTGGAGCAGCTGGAGATCACATATACGCACGTTATGCTCAGAAGGAAGTCACCATCGGAGGTCTGGATCTCCTGGGAAAAAGACGAAGTCGTGCACAAAAAAGCCTCTGCTGGGTTGGGCGCATCTTTGGAAAACGAAGGACTTTAAAGCTGCAATGGGAAAAATGTCAAGCAGCAGGCAAGGTGGAGAATTTTATACCTGCCTAGCGGGGGTACTTTTTCCCGTGGATAGCAAAGTTCACTTAAGCTCACAGTGGGAAAGTTAGAGACTAGCAGGCAGGCGGGAATTTATTGTCTGCCTTGCAGGGTAAAAAATCCCATTGATAAAATAAAAGAAAAAAGTGACTTAAGTGAAATCATGGGATTTTTATTGTCAGCCTTACATGGTAAATAATCCCATTGTCAAAGTCAAATCAACTTAAGTGGATCATGGGATTTACGAGGCTGCAATTACAGGGTAAAAAATCCCATTGAGAATTGAATTCTTAAAAATAAGAATTGACTATTGTGCAAAAAAGTGCGACCCCCTTTGGTGAAAGTTGTTGGCAGCCTTTAAGTGCATTATTTTAATTAATTTATTCTTCTAAAAAGTGGCGCCCAAGTTTGTGGAAGAAGTCAACAAAGTCAAAGTGGATAAAATGAATTAGAAATAGAAATTCTAAAATGGATTAAATATTAATTCATTTAAAGGCTAGCCCC
This sequence comes from Taxus chinensis, assembly GCA_019776745.2. NCBI lineage: Eukaryota > Viridiplantae > Streptophyta > Pinopsida > Cupressales > Taxaceae > Taxus > Taxus chinensis. The sequence continues at coordinate 417,874,684 of CM034154.1, forward strand.
CTTCACGTCAAAAAGTGCGCCCCTTTTTGGAGAGGATATTTAATGACTTTTTAAAGCATTAAATCATTAAATTAAATTCCTATTTTCGGTGGTCTGATAGTCAAGGCACACTGTGAAGCTTAAGTGAAGTGAGGTGTGAGAGAGATTAAATTGGATTAATTTAATTTATTGGATGGTAGCCATGAGCATACACTTAAACATGCGCCCTATTTTTAAAGAGAAGAACATGATTAATTAACTAATTAATTGCCTTTAATTGTAAGAGGGGCAATTATTAATTATAGAATTGATGAGGGTTATATAAGCATGGACAGCCATATGGGTGAATTATTTAATTCACATAGTAAAGAATTGCAGCCCAAGAGAAAAAGTGCAAGCCCCCATTTGAAGAAAAATTTTGCTCAGGCAAGGTGGTAATTAAGGCTAAAAGCTTCCGGATTTTGGCGCCTAGGTTTGAAGGAGCTTGCTTTGTGTCTGAATAATTGTTTGCATAGTGGTACAAGTGCTCAGGTGAAGCTGATAAAATTCATGCTTACTTTGCATGCAAATAAAACATCAAATTTTGGGGCAGCAGACTTGATATATGCAGATTTTTATGATTAAAATCCACTGTTCATGTTCCGGTTGCCATCTTTGTCTGAATTAATTGCAGGAATTCATTACAGGTGCTTTTATAAGAGAAAGGGAGCTTAAATCAATGTCCAATACATTGAATATATCCTTCGAATCTGAAGAATTATCTAGATCTGCACCGGTTGTGAAGAATTCCGGCCGAATAAAGAGGAAAAGAATTGTTCAGACAAAGATAGATACAACCATGGCAAAGAGGGATGAAAGATTTAGGTCCGGAACCTCTTTTCGAATTGATTGACAGATCCAGAGCAGGAAAGACTTCCCTCATGCGTGCAGTTAAAAGCAGTGGAATCATCTGAGCTGCAGCATTTCCATTCACAACCCAGTTGTCATAGTTCGTCATGGAGTGTGCTAGGTCTTACCATCCATTATCCAGATCAGTTCAAGATGCCGCGGGGAAAACAATAATATGGTTGGACGCTCAGTTCATCAATTATTGTTTGAAAATTCCGGCACGAAAGGTGGTGACTAGTATTAGCATATAGGATGCCGACAATAGATGGGAGAAGCTTAAAGTTGACTGCATAGGCATAATGAACAACAGATACATGAAGCAGCCCAAATCTCCTTCCAAGCTCCCGAGAACTCTTCCACAGTCCAATCTGGTGCAAGAGGTGGATGATATTGCCAAACTGTTATGTAGGGTAAATGGCGAAGCGAACGCTCACAACTTTCACGCATGGATGTATGCTTTCATCAGGTCCATTGAAATCAACAAAGCAAATTCAATAATCAATTGGTCAGAAATCATTAGCGACGACATTGGTGAGCAGCTCCGGAACGTGAGGCGTACTTACAGCTTCAAAATGACTTCCTATTTGGTATATGCAACAGCCTCACAAGGCATCTTCTCCAAGATGGATAGATGTGGTGTTCTTTCCAAGGACCCTATTCTCGAGTGCTACCCACAACTTACTGTACCTGCGTGCAAGAAAGATTTCAAAGTGGTCAATGATGGATTCTTCTACGAATTCATTTGTAGGCTGGACAGTGATCTAAAGGCTAACATGGTGAGCAAGGAAGCGTGGGAAGCTGTGTCCAGGATTGGCAGTATCTTCATTCAGTTTGTGGATTTCACATACCTCAGGGTCACCGGCTTTTCTGGAGAACCAGTTAAGTTGCCCAGATATTCGAGTGATAGATTGGTCATCATGGAGTTGAGCAGACAACTCGTGGAGATGCATAACCTACAGTCGAAACGACACAAGTCTACAGGCTTCTTCCCTATCATTGTGGGCCATTATAGCTAGTTGCTAGAGCATTCATAAGGCCCGAGAAATTGAAGCGGAGATGTTCTCAGAGTACGAGAAAGAGTTCTTCCCAGCACGGCTGAACTTTGATCCATTTGGAGTGGCAAGGAAGACAATCTCCTAGGAGTATGCGCACATGCCTTCATTGGAAGATTTCTGGATGAAGTGCAGAAGCGAGTATGAGGCTAGAAAGAAAGATTTCAGCAGGTTATCAGCGCAGTAAGTGTTTGACTTTGGATTAGCATGGATATCTGCAGATCTTAAAGATGATGGGCCTGTGTTATTTGACACATACCATCGGATGGGAGGAGATAGAGCTGTACTTCAGGAGAACGTAGGGGGCTGCCATATGATTGAGGAAAGGTCTGTAGCTGTTCTAGTCAATACTTCAAACTGGTTGCTGACGAAGGGATACTGCCTTGATGAAGCATTGATGAATCAAATCACGGGAAACTTCGGCACAGCAGATTCCCTCAAGAGTAAGCACGAAGGAGAAAGTAGCAGAAGGCCTGAGAAGATTAAAGTGCACAGAAGGTCTCATTCGAACGAGAAGATCACTTCTACGACCATGATGATAGTTTCAGCTTCTCCAGCACCAAGCACTTCACCGACTGTTGCACCTCAACAAGATACTGCCATTCCTCCGTTGAATCTGGCAACATGCATCTTGTCTCCTCAGTCACTCTGTTCAGCGCCTCTTCCTGAAGAAACGTTGAAGCTGCAGATGGCCGAATTTGAAAGAGCTTTGTCTTTGGATGACTTAGAGGATGGTAGCCACAAGACTGTAGTAGTTTCAGATGGAGAGGAATCAGAGTGCGAGATAGTGGTACACTCAGCAACTTCTCATTCTCCGAGAAGTAATTTCTCAGAATGGTTGACTTTGCAGTTGGTTCGAGAGGCTAGAGAAGAAATCAACTTGGAGGAACATGGATTGTAGCTGCTCTTGAATCTAAATGGGAAAGACAGAAAACCTAAAGTTGCTAAGGTAATTTCAAGGTTGATCATTGAGGAGTCAGGGCAAAAGTTCGCTGAGATGATAGTTCCGGCAAAAGGGAAGGAGGATGAGCTCACGGCAGAAGACATAACAGTAACCAGTGTACCCATAGGTCAAGCCACCACAAAAGGATTGAAGCAGGACACAGACATTGATAGGTGCTCTATTCCTTAGGCTTGACAAAGAAAAGGCGGAGAAAGTTAAACTTTAGAAGCAAGTATCTCAGTTGTGCGAGATCATTGCCAAGGTTGCTAAATCTTCCATTCAGCCCATTTCAACACAGAAGCAGGTGAGTGATTATCTGATGTAGGAAATGGAAGATGCAAACAACCAGGTTAAAGCTATCGATGAATGAAGAAGTCTGATCATTCGTCAAGCTTCTGTACAACTCGGAGAGGTGCCAACCCGCCTAAAGGTTATGAAAGATACATCAGATCAGCTGAAGCAACTGGTGACAAGCACGATAGATATGAACATAGTTGCTGAAAGTAACCTGAGTACTTTGGCTGAAATAAATAAGCTGCCAAGAGAAGTGTTGATTGCGGAATAGATTTTGCCTGACGGATCAGTTGAGAAGGGGAAGCAGCTTGAGTTTGTAGTATCTTTCCGTTTGGAGATCTGTAGAATTATGCTGAAAAGGATGCAGGCACTTGAGAGTATGGCATCATCTTTACCAGACAATGTCATCGCTTTCACTAATGAGGAAGTGGTCGGGAACATTACTTCATACACACGGATCATTCCCAGCAAAGTGCCTAATTCTCTGGAAGGATCTCTTCTGATGGTGCAAGGGAGAATTGGAGCTGTAAAGCCTTTCACGATGAATTCCATCAACAAACAGGTGGCATTGCAGTTAGATATTGAGAAGTTCGGGCCTAACTTGGAGGAGGTGGAAATGTGTATTAGGGTATTGAACGAAGGCTTGCTGCGGTTCAGGACAGAAAAGGAAGCTCTGGCTAAGACAAATGGGAAGATGCTGAATTACATGTTCGACAAGTATATTTAGTATCAGAACAAAAAGAAGATATAGATGTTACAGTTGGCGTGTCTTTCTTCTTCTACTTTTTCTTCTATTTTCTACTTTCCCGGATGTAATTGTAAAACTTTAAAGTTATTGGTTTTGAAACCATTACTTTAAGTTATGTGGAACAATTCTATTAGTTAAGTGACAGTTGTGTCACTTGAAGAGGAATTAGAGGAGGATGATTGCCAGATGTTATCTTTACCTTTTGTTTATGTTTCAGTTCAGTTGAGTTTCCCATTTGTACTTTCCCTTTTACATTCTATAAGTAGGAGAAGAACCTTCGGGTTAAGGATCAGAATTTGTAAGCAACATTCTTGTGTTCCAGACTTTGTGCTAAAACCCCTGATAGCTATTTGAAGCAAAGGAATACAAAGGAGCAGATTTTCGGAGAACTTTGTGTCACAGTGCATTTTGTTTCTAGCTTTTATCTTAGATCTACTTATAAACTTTGTGTTATTTTAGATCTAGATCTGAAGCTGCCTTTGCTTATAATTCTGTATGTTGATATCTATTGGTTTCTTCTATGTGCATGCAATCAACTATGTTATCTATTGATTGGATTGTACATCTTCCCTATTTCTTCCCCGGGTTTTATTATTCCCTTCTTTAAATATTTCCTTTCTTTAAATAGTTGGTTACTTGCTGCAAAACTATACAACTATGGTTCATGAGCTGCATGGTTAAAGTAAAACCCCCATATATGTACTAACATATTTTAATTGACAAATTTGACACAAGAGCCTCACCGGTAATTGAGGGAGATTTATCTCATGACTGCTTAGGTTTTCAGCTATGCAGAAAATCTAGCCAACAACTGTCTATTGGAGTCTTGGGACTTTTCCTCCACGGGACACATTGAGATACATTATGAGGAGCCTTGCTCTCACACGAGTGCAGGTCATGTGGGAGAGTTAGCACCATTTGCGTGTATACAGGTTGTTTCACAGGTGGATTCCGGGGATTCGACGGGATCCAGAGTGAACTTTCATGCCCAGGAGTTGATTAGAGAGGCAGTGAGTGATCACATGATGATAGCCTTGCATTGGCAGGGATTGGACAAATTGGCAATTTTGGTGTGGGTAGCAGGGGAGAGTCGGTGTGGGCATCATACTACGTTAGGAGCAACATTGTTCTCTACACGGCATGGAGGGCATGGGGTGTCTTGGTTACTTCGCATCACACCAATCATCAGTTGACTACAGGGTGAGGTGGAGAAGCTTACGGCGTGGTTTTCAACCTCTGTAGCATGACAAGATAATGCTTGGGGTCAAGCATTTCCCGGGAAGGGAGGACTGTAATGTCCCCTTTTCTACGCCAAAGGCCTAAGGGTCAAGTCGAGTCCAAGCCGTGGTCAGACCCAAGGCGCTGTGGACGCTGGGAACTAATGGGAAGGGGCCACGTGGTTCCAATATTCTAATTTTGTGTCGAGGGTCGTTTTTGGACCATGGCGACTTAAAGGGGAAAAGCAACTTAAAGTTATTTTTATTTTATTGACCCCTTTGTGGAATGAAACGTGTCTAGGTCTTTTGGGGCTCTTTGTCCTTGGAAGGTATATAAGGAGCTGGGAGAGAAAGGAGAGGGACATTTTGTCATATACATTTTTAGCCTCCTTCACGTGCAACTGCTGCTGTTGCGCATCTACAACTTGTGGAGTCAAATCCCACAGGGACCCTAGCTTCAGTAGTGAGAGACCCGTCCCTAGCTAGTAGGGCATTCTTCGGTAGTGAGAGATCTACCCTAGTTTGTCATTTTTGGAGCCGTTTTCAGGGCTGTGTCACAGAGATAATAACAGAGGTTTTAGAGGAAGGATTTCGAGGGTTTTGGGGGCATTTGGGGAAGATAATTAGAGGAGCTCCAGATCAGATTCACGGCAGCCATTTGGGCTGTGCGTGGCAGCACGTTGAAGGCGCCTCCACTTTCCGACCCCATTCCAAGTGAGGTGACTAGCAGCCCTTATTTGGGGGTTTTCCAGTCGACCGTTCTCAGATCTGAAGGTGGAAATATTATTTCCTATATTTGTCAATGTTATTTCCAAAGACCCTTATTTTTGCTCTTGTATTTGGAGCGTTACGAACCTTTGAAGTTGTCCAGCTGTCTAGGGCACACTATGCTTTTTCTGGCAGCATTTTAATTTTTGTAAAACTCCAAAAACAGTGTTATTATGTTCTTTATAATAATATCAAGCCCTCTTTAAATTTTCATGTAATTCAAGTGGATATTTTGGGAGATATTGATTTTATTTAGTTCGCTGTCCTTACTGTAAAAATCTGCATAAATCAATATTTTATTTGGCTGCAAAGTTTCAATATTTTGCGCATTTTTAAGTAGTATCCCATAAGGGGTATTACACCTATATACCATGCTCGTGCTAAGCATATTGAAATCCATCATCACTATATCCGATAGGTTGTTGATTCGGGTGATGTTTCTCTTGATTTTCGTCCTTCTAAGGAGCAGCCTGCGATATAATGACTAAACCCATCGGTCCTTTATTATTTGTAAAGTTTCCCGACATACTTAATGTTGTTTCTGGGTTAGTAACCACCTCTCATCAATAAATAAACTCTGCTAAGTCCATACAGGACAATGCCTTAAACATACAACTCGTATTTCTTCTTTATGCATCTGATAACATAATTAAGGTTTGCTCAACTACATCGATCCACATAAGGCTTCACATAGAGGCCCATCCAATGACTATTGAGTACTATGTATGGCACATCTATCTTGATGCCCAACAATGTTGGCCTTACTTTGCTCAACACTGCTGGTGCTAGCAACTCTCTTGTCAACTTGTACAAACACCTTCGATTGGTCAAAGGTCAATACAATATCTTCCCCCTATCAGATGAGAGGTGAGAAGTCGTTGCAACAAAAAACCAATCCAAACAACCGAGTTTGGTCCTTATCAATGGATATCGAAGAATTGAAAACAAAAATTGAACAAAAAACAACATATCTATCATCTATCCAAAATTGCCACGGTAGTAAAATCCATTCCGAGAATTAGCAGCTCACTCAAGGTGGGTGTCTTTGCTTCTGTTAGTCTGTTAGATCCCCAAGGAATTGTAAACTTCAAAGTGCAACATGGTTGTCTCCGACGGCACAATTGGTGGGAAACACCATCACATTCATGGTTTTCAAGTACAAAATCTCCATATTTAGCATTCGAGCAAAAGCAAGGTGTCAGTTTCCATCGAAAATGCACATGTTATACATTAAACCTTCCTTATTTCTTCAAAAAAATGTGGAAAAAGCATCTACAAGCTTTGGAACCAAAACCTATCCACGTATAAGTTCTTAGATATTCCATCCCATGAAAGTGGTTATAAGCTAGATTTGACCATCGTATGCAAATGTTATGGCATACGAGTTTCCCACTATTTTCAGGGTAGATATACCCCTCACCAATGTAAGTTCTGAAAATTTGTCTGTTTTATGGGCATTAAAATTCATTAGATCGGCAACATGTACCCTTTATTCTTTATACTTGTTGGAAAACTTTTTGAGTCCAGTTGTTAGAAAGGTGACCTCTCCAACAAAATTTGACTAGACAAAAAAGATAGGGTGACAGCTGTGATTGTGGGTACTACTTTTCTTGGTTTTTAGCAGAAATTGATTTTGATTGGTTTAGAAAAAGACAATTTTGGGCATTTAGAGGAATGGAACTCATGATCAAAGGGATGCGAATTGATGGTTTTAAGTTTTAACAAATTAATGATAACCAACTTAACTAAAACAACTTTGGAGAATCAAACTCACCATATGATATATATGTTGTATTTCTTGGATGTAGACACTTTTAGCCAAAAGAACAAGGTGAAGAGAATTGAACACTACCTCTTCACACTATGTTTTATTTCCAGGCTTCAAACCAACTGGCCTATGCATGTTGGTGAACTGTACACTTCACAAACTAACATTCAAGTTTGGTTTTGAATGATACCTAAAAACAATAAAAATAAAAATATGACACTATCATGAATTTCACCCACCAAGTAAACTTTTACCCAGTAAAGTAAATCGCTCGACAATAACAATATTTGTAATGTAGGGAGGGACCCATGCCTTTCTTAGCTATAAAAGATTAAAAAATAGCATTTCTATTCTACTTCCAATGCCTTCTGTGTCCAATGTCCTGTACTCAACATACAATTTTCCAAATTAAAATTCAATGCTTCAGTGATGATTTGCACACTTTCAGATGCGCTTTAGTGCCCAAGGAGGCACACTTAGATTTCAAACTCCAAAAATTCTTCAGGTAAGGATTAAAACGCCTCTGCTGGTTTTTCAAATAAAAAACAACAAAAGAACTTCCAACAACAAATGACACGTCCTTGAGGGATTCTTCCAGCTTCTTGGCAAAGTCTGACAATTAATTTTGCTCAGAAATATTTCAGATGAATTTTACAAAACCCCTTTTTAATGCACATGCTCTCCATGAAAGACACAATTTTTAGCACTTTTGGCAATTCTTTTGAATGCTAAGGAGCACCTTGTTCAACAGAAAATTAGCATTTCTTTTTGCATTATCTTCAATGCCCCACACAACTTCGAACTTATTTCAGGAAAATTTTCCACTCTCAGGAGAGTAAAGAATCCGATCAAATCTTTTTCTCATGAACAAAATATAAAATTAAATTGTGTTCAATTAATCTTAGGCCAAAAAAATAAAACTTCTAAAAGCTTCAACAAAAAAAATCTTCAAAGGAAAATACTTCATCAAAACCTCTTCAAACAAATTCTTCATCATTGATGCTAGACAGTCGAGCTCTGATACAACTAATAGTTTTGATAGCACAGGAAAATGGACAAGAATAGCTACATAATATTCATTTATTTTTGAATAGAAAACTTGTACAATAAAATACTCTGTTAATCTCTTTTACAATGCTCCCAAGTTTATATAAGCTTTCACAGGTGGTTTGTCTATGGTACCAAACCGACTTACAGGCCCAACTAACTATATACCTGAATAGCAACTCATATAACTTATTGACATAAGTTGATGAGTAATATTAACTCCTAAAGTAAACTAACATAATTAATTGATTACAGGGGTGTCTCGTAAAGATATGCATGCCCCGTTAACAATACTAAAAATAAAAACCACTTGGATCAAATGACCCAGCAAAAGTGTGAACCACCAAGACATGAAAGATCAGAGCAACCGCGAATGCTGTAATATGATTAGTGTGAAAGTCTTGTAATTATCCTCATAAAGTTGGCACACCGGTTGGTTCTTTTCGGAATTTCCATAGTTGGGAATGAATCATGGTAGGAGTTTAACTGCCAATGAAAGAAACTGCCTCATGATGACTTTGCATTTAAGCTTCCGCACATATGAATTTTTGCCAGATTTCCATGCGAGGTGCCTGGTAAATATCTTTTGACCAAGATGTTCTAAGTAGCAAACAGTTCTTAACATTGTTATGCCAATGTCTAGGTTTCAAAGTGCAGAGAAAGGAAGAGTAACTACAAAAGAAATTGTCTTTGTCAACCTATGGATACAATTTGTTTTTTCAACTTTTTGCAAACTTGAATATTTGATTATTTTGTCATTTGTGTCACATTTTAAATCATAAAGTTGCAAACTTGGGCACAGCTGAATTGAACATTCTATTGTCTGTACGCTTATTGAACCTGCTACCCATTACATATGTAGTACCTGCATGCATGTGGGAAATGTAGGAACACAAAAAGCATGTAATTTGTCTATTATATAAACACTACTTTGTTCCTCTTTCAAGATCAAGGAAATATGTTTCTTTGTGAATTTTTCAGTGATATAGGTCCACGAATGTTTGAGGCAGAGGCCATTGGTTTGAACACAATGTATTCCACCAATACCATCCGCGTGCCAAAACCATTTAAGGTCTGCCAAAATATTCTAAGCTCGTTAAATTTGCTTCATGACTTTCTGTAATGTTGTTGCATTACAGCTTGTAAGGTTTCGACTCTTGAATAAATGTATGCCAAAAAGTACTAATCTAATATATTTATCCATAGGTTGGACCTTTATTAGGAAGGGGTTCTTACATTATAATGGAATTCATTGAATTTGGATTATCCAGAAGTGATCAGGTAATATTGATACCATTCTGTTTATGAGCCCTATCCTCAAAGTCTCGAACTTACTTTGAATGTTAGACTTGTCGGTGGTGACAAATGTTTATTGTGTAGGGAAAGCTAGGAAGGAAGCTTGCTGAGATGCACAAAGCTGGCATCTCTGATAAGGGATTTGGATTTATGGTTGACAATACAATTGGCAGGTACTCATTTTTTTGTTGATTATTTAGCACATCATATAGAACATAAATGTCATTTCTTGTTTTGATTTTATTAATTTTGCAGCGCAGTCTTGGCTAGCGATGCGAGAGAAAGTTTTCAGTTTACATTGGTGATTTTTAATTTGTAAATAAAAATGGACTAGCTTAATCTGTTAAACTAAAACAACAAATGACTCCAGAAACACAAAATCAGTCTACTTGGGTTCATTAAGATTTATAATTTTAGTCTTCTGATAATCACTTTCATGATATATGTGTAGAACTCTTTTGTTTTGGCCATATTCTCCTCTACAATGTCTGTGAGTGAATCATTACCTTATGACAATAGGTTGTATGCTGTGCAGTACTCCCCAAGTAAACTCTTGGACATCAGACTGGGTAACATTTTATGGTGAACATAGGTTGGGATATCAACTTCAATTGGCTCAGCAACAGTATAGGGATAATGATATCTATGAAAAAGGTAAATAATAACACTTGAGATTTGGATTTTATTAATACAAAGCTACTTTGATTAGTGATACCAAGTCACAGGATATGAGAAAAATGGATCAAAGTTGCATCCTTAATTGAAAAGGTTTCTTGTTTGTAATGTTATTTTGTATTTTCTGTATATAAGAGCTTCCCAACATGGGCTGGAAAATAAACTAATAGTCTCTCGTAAGTCCATACTAATATGTCATCAAGTGTTCATATTCCTGAAATTTAATGAAAGACTGGGTGCCGTATCTATGTGAATATTCTTTTATTTTATTTTAAGTCATTCCTTAATAGGTTTCAAATGTTTGGATTTATGTCTTACATCCTGAATGTGGCGTGACAGCATACACAGGGTGCTAAATTTAATAGTGCAGTATGAATAAGAATTTTTTATCTTGTAATTGTGCAGACATTCTGCACCTGATTTCTGTTTCCTTTTTTCTGTTCTTTTTTGAAAAAAATTAGACAGTAATATTATATGCTGAGCTGGTCACATTTTAAACTTATATTAAAGGCGATTAGGTAGGGTGTTGTTCAATATATGCATAGTTGTGAAGAAAGACAGGCTATAATGATGACCCATTGTACAACTTACCTGGACAGGACAAAGGTTAATAAGAAATCTACCAACACTATTCAAGGATATTGAAATAAAGCCATGTTTGCTTCATGGAGATCTTTGGAGTGGGAATATTTGTTCTGATAAGAACAATGAGGCCGTTATATTTGATCCTGCATGCTATTGTAAGTCCTCAAACTTGTAATACCACTGTATACTTTGATTACATAGTGAACAATTTTTCAGGCTTATCATATTACATAGCATTCATCACAAGGAACCAAAGAACAACATCACTATATTACTAAAGAGTTCATGGGGTTAGTAAATTGCTACTCTTATCACTTTGACCAAAAGTAGGTCAATCTTAAAAACCGCCAAAGAAAAAGTACCATTTCTTTTCCCTTTACCACCTTAATCTTCTTTTACTATGTAATATCCCTTTCTAGGGCTGAAACTGAAAAACAAGGAAATAGCACAAACCCCAAACTGATTAAATGCGATTTTTAGACCAAAAAATTGAAAAATTAGATCAACAATGACCAATAGTCTGATTTTTCGAACAACAGCTTGTAAACAGCAAGATTTCACCCAAATATCACCCTAAAACTCAACCACAATATTTATAAACCTTTTAAAAACATTTTAAGACAATTTTCATCATGAAATCCAATCTCAAACACAACTGGCAATTTATTTATCAACAACAGAAGTACAGCCAAGATAAATTATAAATTATGAGGTTCCCAAACCCCAACAATGGCCAAATATGAAGGATATCAGCCGTATAAATTATGCCAAAAGTCATCCAAAATGAGCTCCAACATTTGCTTTTATAACCTTTTCTTTTCTTTCTTTGTGGAGCGCTCCATGTAGGCCTCTTATTTCTTTTTATTATTTGTTTTTTCCTCATAAAGAGGGATGACCTCCTTCTCCCTTTTATTTTAGTATTTAAAAATACTTTTATTTTAATAAAATAATATGAAGTTGTCCCAACATAAGAATTAGCCGGGCCCAACTTACAATATCATTAATTATTTTTAATTTAGAAAAGGGAACATTACGGCCCTCCCTCCTCAAATTTGCCTGACCTCAAGCAAACTGCAAGCTCTTGGATCCCAAATAAATATATGGCTCCTTCTTTGATGTACCCGCACATGAAGCAAACTCATTAAAGAAAAAATGTGTTTCCTTCTTCATCCACTCATGCTTTGCAGGTATGGTGGCTAGCTCTTCTCCTTTGCTTGCCAAGGCCTTACAATTACCATTCGAATGATGGATTCCCCATACTTTAGTAATGTTGTCTCAAACACAGTTGTAACCTTGCATTGTTCCCCCAAAAAATAGAATGTTAGTGGCTGGGAACCACCTTAAATCAGCCATAAACATGCCAATGTTAGTAGAAGCTTGGAATTTCTTCAACCTTATTATCGGAGGTTTTTTTTAGGTGTCTCATAGGTAGGAAAGTAGCTGGAAAAGTTGTGATTAGCATATGAAAAGAAGGTACAACAACTGTAATCGCGACCTCTCTCCAAAAATTTCCATACTATCAATGACACGGTGGTTGGAAACACCCCAAATTTGATGGAATATTCCCCAACAATGCCCAAGAACAGCTGTTTACTAACTTCAATGATTGAAACTACTTGTATGAAAATGATTTAATAAAATCTGAATCTTATTGTAGACACCTTGTAGTTCACACTTATTTTATTAAAATCTGAAAGCAATGTTTGCTTTAAATGACATACAATGGAATATATATGCTAGGCAATTTATCCAATCTTAATTATGAAAGCAAATGGAAGAGATAGGGTACTTACCTTGATTTCGCTTATCTCGAAGTATGCCTGGGCTGAAGAATGTGATGAAATAGAAAGACAGACTGTCGCAACGAACCTCAAAAAAATGCAGAGGAGGTGGAAATGCTTAGACACGGGCGCCTGGGCAAGAATAGGAGCTCCTGTAGGCGCCCAAGACCTCTGTGGGGGTGCTGGAGTCTGCAGAAAAGGTCGTAACCGAGTTCCGATATTGTCGCTAGGGTTTCACACTTGTTTGCCTTTGATTTCCTATATGTCGCACTTGGATCGCCGAGGCACCCGTAAACCTGCAGACAAATACCCTTTTGCAAAACTCTCAAAAAGACATCAAATCCTAAAATAGAAAGATGCAAAATGAGGGGTCAGACTGTCCTTAGCTGTCAACGAGTGAACTTACGATTAAGCGCTGCACTACATTCCAGATCCAATGTAGTTCTATGTGCAATAGTGCTCCTACGTCGCCCTCGCGCCAGTGATGCCAAGATAGGGGGCGGTAGCTAGATAAAATGCAAATGTGTGGATGAAATAGAATGAACTCCCCTTCCTATGTAGTGTGTATGTAGAATAACGAGCCCAAGATGTAGTCCCTTTGATATGTAGATAGGTAGCCCTTGATAGAAATTGCCCGCACTTATTATGGTATGTATGTTGTGTTTATATAGGGTTCTCTTGCATGAAATTCAACACTAATGACTTGAAATGCTGACTAGTACCTTAGGATATGAGTGAGAAAATAAAAAAAGACCGACCTCAAATGTCAAAAATAAGATCAAACATAAAGAGGGCACGGGCGCCCAGGATGGACATGAGCACCTGAGCGTTAGTGTTTAGTCCTGGGTGCTAGTGTCCAGAGACAAACGACGACAAATGAGTGGAGACTGACCGACAGGGATCCCTGTGACTTGATCAGAACTCGGTGTATGAGTGACAAGTGTGAAAAATAAAAGCAATAGAAACCAAAAAGACAAGCGGATGGACTAGGGAATAGGTCACCAATGAATACTTTTCTTACGCAAGATCCATATATAAAACAACATACTTGGCGGTATAATAAATAGTAGTAAGTGCGTGATTTTGTGTCTACAGACAACAAATATGAAAAGATCATATTGCTTACCCACTTTCCACATCCAACATCTTGTTGCCTCGGCAATGGCGACTACCTTTATACCTTTGTTTTCGAGTGTGAAGCTTGGTTCCAAGAAGTGATCCGGCTTGCATTTCCAAAGACTATCCGGATTCTCCATGTCATAGCCAACTTGGACTTGACTCAAACCAGCTCTATATCTATGATTGAAAGTGGTGGTTTTCACCCCATTAAGCTCTTCAAAATTCACTTTATGATAATAAATATTCTTACCAAGTGTGAGCAACCTTTGTTGTGGAAAATTTTCAAGCAAGTGCCTTACTTACTGCCCCAAAACAATTGTTCTATGTTGTTTCTTCTTGTCATGAATTCTGATTTCTTCAACTTTGTCACAAAATTTTAGTTCTTCATTATGAGAATTGAGGGTGGACTTCCCCAATGTTTGCAACCATTGAACCCCAAGAACATTTTCAACATTAGCTAGTTCAATAACCAAAAATTCACCACATACCTCATGATCTCCCAAGAGAAGTGACAGCCGTAGTATTTTTTTTGCACCAGGTATGAGGGTGCCACTCCCAACAAGCATAGTGACCCCTTGGTTATGAAGAAGACCATTCTCCCGGAATGGTTGATAAGTATGTATGTCATGCACCCAAATAAGTATGCTGCCCTTTCCCCTTATTCTCCTAACATTTTTCTCAAACATGGAACTATGGGTCAGCCCCTCATGAATAAGAAAATCAGAATTGTTATCCTTCTCTAGATGATCCCAATGTAACAAAGACTTGGCAAAAGAGGGCTGCAAGGAGTATCTATTGGGAATAGAACCACTAGGCTTACCTTTCCCAAGAGTGATTTTTGACATTTTCCTTACACCGGCACACCAAGATGAATTTTTCCCAAGTACTGATTTTGAAGTGGATGATTCTCCCTTTCTCAAGCCTTATAACAACACCCGTACCTTTATCATGGTGATGTCTCACTAGTGGTGCCTTAGGAACATACAACAAGCATGAGACATGATCACCCTTTCTAACCAGTGGTGCGTGATGACCACATACTTGAAATGAAAAATTGGCCAGTAAGAGAAATGGAATATTCACATACCATGACCCTTGTGCATGGCTCGGGGCTTGGACCAAGTTCCAATGCACACTCTATCTTTTCTCCATCCTACAAACTCCTAAAATGTTAGAGTATCACCAATAATTTCCGGAAAGGCTTGATATTCTTCAAAGTTAGATGTAACATTAGTAACCCTTGAAACCCTAGGTTCTTCCTTGGTTGCGATTTCCTCTTTAACAATGAAGGTAGGTCTAAAGGGCCTTGATGAGAATGGCCTCTCCCTTTGGCTATCATGAATTGTGCAGGACACCCTTTCCTCTTTGAATGCCCTTCCCCCATGTGGATTTTGCATGGTGAGGGCAAGGGAGTCCAAGGTGTCGGCTAGTCTTGCTCGCGTTTTCATCATCCTATCCATCTTCTCTTCACCTCGCATGAAACCCTTGGGCTGGGAAGACCGAAGCTCTGATACCATAGTAATATCCCGTTCTTGGGCTGAAACTAAAAAACAAGAATATAGCACAAACCCCAAACTGGTTAAATCTGGTTTTTAAACCAGCAAACTGAAAAATTAGATTAACAATTTTCAACTGTCTGATTTTTGGAACAGGTTGTAAACAACAAGATTTCACCCAAATATCACCCTAAAGCTCATGCACAATATTTATAAACCTTTTAGAAATACTTTATGACAATTTTCATTAGGAAATCCAATCCCAAACACAACTGGCAATTTATTTATCAACAACAGAAGTAATAACCAAGATAAATGATAAAAAATGAGGTCTCCAAACCCCAACAATGGCCAAATATGAAGGATATCAACCTTGTAAATTATGACAAATCTGAATATCAAATAATAAGTGAGTTCCATGCCCAACCCTAGTAGTTCCATGCCCAACCCTAGTCGTTCCCTAGAAGAGGGACTCCAAACAATGCAAAATCTCTTGATAGGTTTTCTCCTTAATGCCTTAGATACAAACCAACAAGAGGATCTTCAATATTTGTCTTCACACCACCAAGTTTGGAGAGTTTTCATTCTCCAATATGCCACAAGGAAGGTTGCCGTCCTCCTTGGATGCCACACTATGGATTTCGCCCTTAGTGGAGTTGGAAATAGAGCAATCAACCCTAGAGTCCAAATTGATAAAGTATATATGCGAAAAGTCATCCAAAATAAGCCTTGTTGGCGAAATAATTTGTCGCAAGGGAAAATTAGGGGCTTTCACCAACACTCTGGGACTAGGTCCTTCTGCTTAGGAATGGGGTAATTCCAGTTTTTGAAAACAAGGAAATATGTACACTCTGCTCTAACCATCGAGGGTGGCCTTTCGACTAGGGATCACACAAGAATACTCCACTAAACCCGTGTGCAAAAGGAGGTGGAGGAAATGTGTGTGTATGGAGAGAGGGGAGAAAGTGAGAAGGGGGTTTTATTCAATAAATAGCAAGCCGAGTTCATTGACATAAAACCAGAGTATTTCCAAGTTAACAATGAGAAGACACCAATGTGGAAAACAAGACAAAAAACACAATCAACACAAAGTTTAACCGCATTATATTCATCAAAAGATTCATTCTTTCCCTGGAGAGGAAAAGTTTAACTACAATGCTCTATTGGAGTAGTAGTTGAGATGGAGAGGAAAGCATAAGACAAGAAGATAAAAGAATTGTAGTTTCTAGCTTGTAGTAAGACAATGTGAGCTATCAACCAAGAAAACCTAACCCTTTGGGAATGGAGAGAGCATTACAATATATAGCCAATTACAGTGGCTCTTCGCATTCCCATGTGACTTTTCAACTTAAACCGTAATCCTCAATGAGGAAATAGAAACTTTAAATGACTTAAGTCACTTTTTACAAAATTTCTCCTCAACTAAGAAATAGAATTCTAGAGAGAGAAAGAGAGGAGAAGAGAGCAAAGAAGAGATGGAGGAGAAGCTCCAAGTTTGAATGAAGAAGGATGAAGAAGCTCCGATCAAGAAGAAAATTCAATCCTGATCTTGATGACCTCTGCAGTAATGCTCCAGTGATGGACTCTAGATGAACTTTGACCCCTCTGCACTGCGAAAGGCCTCCTCTTAAATGATCAACCATGTAGCCTCGTCAGGTACACTGAGAGAAGAAGTGAGAAGCACTTGATGAATGGACCATTTAAAACAATGAAGGATGTCTTCATTGACTTGAAAAAACCTTTCGATCCCTGAAACACTGCCATGCCTTCTTGATCAATCATTCACATGAAATGAACTTGAAACAATTGCCCGCACAACATAACCATGATGATCCTTGATTCTGTCACTTTGAGAACATTTATGACCAATGGGATGCAAGACTAGACAAATCCTTCTGACACAGAGGTGGAGGAAGGGGAGAGAGATTGAATGCAATGTCATTCCCCTTATGATCAAACACCTTGTATGAGATGAAGTGAAATGTTCTCCTGGACTAAAATGCACTTTGAGACCAAAATTGGAAACCAAGAGGGCTTCTCTTCTGCCTGAGTCACAATTCAACTACCATTCCTCCGTAAGCATGAATTTGTCCTTATCACTCCTATGAGGAAAGCTCTTGAGAGATGATCACCACATAGTGACAGGTGGATATTTGCATATATTTCCAAATTTGGCATGTTCACTCTAAGACACGTTACACTTACCACATCCAGAAATGTGGGGGTTTGCTTGCAAACTAAAGATTTGACCTCTGTGAAGATTTGAATCAGTGAAACATGCAGGGGAGGAACATGTGTGACCATTTTGAGATTATTCTGAATACTTACTATTTTTAGTAAGTCATACAAGGGTGTCAATTTCTTAGCAATTTTGCCAATTTGTCATTTTGGAGTGTTTTGCACTTTTAGAGGAATGACTTGAGGTAATGAAATCCATTGTTTCTTAGACTTACTATTTTTAATAGGCTTACTAAAAATAGAAAGTGGTCTTCTAGGTGTTGGATCAGGACGAAATCCATTGCAGATGTTTCCATTTTACATTTCAAGGCTTTGCTCCAATTTTCAAACAATTTGGCTTGCTGAGTTTTTGTAGATCTAAGAAATTATTATTTATGGCTGGAAATTGCATGTGGCTGTAAAAAATGGCTGAGTGCATCAATGGAGGCAAGTAAACATTCTTCTCAAAGGTGTTTTCATGAGGAAGCTTCAGTCAAAATCTTGTGTTAAACAGAGTTGGAGTTTGCAAGTTATGAGCAAAACAAGATTTTGTTGTCTCGGGCACAAAAGGAGTTTTTTGGTTTTTGAACGTGGTGAACCAACTTTAAAAACCTCTTTAATGGCTGCTAAGGAGTCACTTTATGTTTTTAAGTTTATGTTTTATGATTTTGCGTTGTGGTGAGTGAGGTGAGTGAATTTATATGGTGGGAGTGGAAGAGAGAGAAAGATGTAGGATGGAAGCCTCGTCACCCTTACGCACACTTTTTGGATGCAATTGCACCTAAAAAATGCGCCTTCGGTGCATGGTGGGCTGGAAAATGTGCCATGGGGATGGGGAAAACATGACATGCACCTGGGGAAGTGGAGGCTTTTCTTTGTGTTTTTAAGTTCACATGACATGCATGTATGCAAAATTTCCACCCATTGAGAGCATGGCGCACTTATGGGGTGCAATTGCACCTCATAAGTGCACCCAAGGTGCAACTGGAGTTCAAAAATGCACCTAAAAGGGAAGATGGGGCCGACCTTCACTTTAAACACTCACATAAGACAAAACCATCTTATGGTTTTAAGTTGAGAAATACAACCAATAGGAGTGAGGCACACTTATGATTTGCAATTGCACCTCAAAAGTGCACCAAGGGTGCAAAGGGGCACTGAAAGTGCTCCCACGTGTTGCATTGGAGCATGGTTTGCACCTCTAGCTTGCTTCCCAAAATGTTTTGTTCGCCGCAAAGTCAAAACTTAACGAATTTTGGCCAAATAACATATGAATGTGCATGGAAATAGGCCAATGAATCCAATGATCCTTTTTAGAAGGCTTGAAAATGAGTTCTTCAACAAATTTTACCCGCATCTCCACTTTTTCCTAGAGTGGTATGTTGATGAGCAGAGTGGCAAGAAGGGTTCTTGAAGAAGATGAGCCAAACAAACTTGTGGGTCATGAAGAACATTGAAAATGGTCCCATTTGAGCTTCTGTTAGGATCGTAACTCTTCACGGGGTGTCTGAACATTTCGAGCAAGTTCCACCTTGTAGAAGTACTCTTGTGTTGCAGTGATGGACAAGTTCCCACTTTTTCATACTCCCATAAGTTTTCGTTAATTATTGCACCATGAAGTAGGCTCTGTCAGCTTTCCAATGCTTGGGATATGAGCTCCCAACACTTCACGAGGCTCCTGAAATATTTCGAGCAAGGTGACTGGCTCTTTTGAAACTTGCATTTCCCAGTGCCTTGCCTAAAAAGACCCTATATTGCTTAACTTGTTGCTAAACTCAAATTTCTTCACAGAATCTTCCTAAACTGCCTCGAACAACTTCATTGCTCTCCCATACCACTCCTGAATGATTTTACTTTTTCCTGTACGCTTTCAGAGGGTATTCGCCAGTGATAAAAAAACCAAAAATAGCCCTTTGGAAGCCTCCGAGAGCACTATTCTTTCTTAGATCTTAGTAGCTTCAAGAACCAAGCCAGGTAAACTTTTCTGCACCAGGTAAACTTTTCTGCACATGAAACACACTTGAAAATTATGTTAGCACGTTCTTCCTGGCCAAAATGAGGATGACACAGTTGAAATGTTGGTCGGAGGAAAGGTTTATATTTGACTAGGATAGGGAATTTCAAGTATGGGTTTGGTTGTCATGACCAAAATTTTAAATTTTTCATGCTAGAACAAGCCCCAACATTTGCTTTTATAACCTTTTCTTTTCTTTCTTTGTGGAGCGCTCCATATAGGCCTGTTATTTCTTTTTATTATTTGATTTTCCCTCATAAATAGAGACGACCTCCTTTTTTTTGTTAGTATTTAAAAATACTATTATATTAATAATAATAATATGAAGTTGTCCCAACATAAGAATTAGCTGGGACCAACTTACAATATCTTTAATTATTTTTAATTTAGAAAAGGGGACATTACATACTAGCAGAACACCCTAGGCAAGTCAGAGAAAGCAAATAGATAGAATTAGAATGGTCCATTAATATTTAGTAACTGAGTACTTTGTCCTTCTTAGTCAGGCTAAGTGATGGAAGCAAATCAAAATTAATTTTGACTAAGGTAGGGAACCTACTAAATCCAAGTTTGAAAAATTACCATACATTCTATTTGACCATGCTTGCTCACTAAGTTGCCCTTGTGTTCACTTCTCTCTATTTTATTTTCTATATAGACTTATTTTGGAATAGGATTGAGTCCCATATAAGCATTTATACGAGTCTAGATAACTCAGTCATATGTAACTCTGTATTAACAAGCCTCAAGGCCCCTTCATGAAGGTTTTTGCTTATTAACGTGTTGAAAACGAAGGGCATATTACCCGAGTAAACATCATTAATTTATGAGGTTTTCATATTCAGGATTGGGTCCCTGAATAGTGATAATGAAAGGAACTTACATGAACCCAAAACAGCAATGATAGGATTGGGTTCTTATCATCTCGATTATAAAGCATACTGACTACTAGATAGTACACAAAATTCTATCCTTAATTGATTTGTAGACAGAATGTTCTAGCTTATAACTACCCATACTCCATTGAAATCGGTCTACAAGACTAAGTCTTTTGGGCCAAGTAGTTTGTTTCTCCTGAATGACTTGACAATCTTGATAATAAGAGTCAACTCGCCACCAAGCAAAACCTAAGGTTAAAACTTGTCAATTTTTTAAAGGCAGCTTCAATTCCATTGCAAATTCACTTCATAAACATGACAGTTGACATGAAGTCATGTACAATAAATGCTAAATTGTCAAATGCATATCAAAGTATAAAATAAACAAACTTTTAGTATTTAATTATACAAAATACCCAAATTTTATCCATAAAGTACAAACTCCATGGATGATGTGCTGTGGAATGAAACAAAACTGGGAAAAAAAAGAAAATGAGAGGAACTGCTACATCCCCATTCTCCACTTTTAACTACTATTCTTATCAAAGTGAATTTTCTATTGTTGCATCCCAAAGTGCTAGAGACTCTCTCTCCAAGTTTCAATCCACATCTAGCCAATTGAGGTTCTTATCTCTACATTATGGGCTACCTTCCTTTCGTCCAGCTAAATGGCACTGGAACTTCTACATCTTTCTAGTTTTTTGTTGCAAACAATTTTATGCAGTAATACTAAATAATTCATATGCTTTTGCGCCAATCAGTTGTGTTGCATGGAGTATATTTTCTTGAACATATTGAATGCAACTCTCATTTAAGGCATTTTAAGTTTGTTTCTATGCAGATAATAACGTTTTGAGTATTAGAAGTGTAGCTATCAAAGTCTTGCCACCATACATCTAGATATGTATAATGCAAAATTAACATGACAATAAATCTAGATACAAGCTATGTCACAAGGTTTGTTGGATAAAATGTGAAATTCGCCGATTTTTATTCCCCCACAAAAATGCCAAAATTCGTTGGGTTTGCCAAATTATTTGGTCTGCTCTTCTTGCCACATATCTTGGAAGTTTGCTTATGTTGCGGAATTGTGGGTTTGCGCGTGTGGGCTGCGTGTTTGTAAGTTTGTGTGTTTGTTTCTATTTTGTCCTTCCTTTTCAAAGCCAGAAAAAACTGACCTCTCCGTGTCTGCAGACTGCAATGCTCGTTTTTCTTCATGCCAAGGTATTATGTTTTCAAAAGAGGTTTTTGTGGTATTGCACAACTGTAAAAGAGAGAAAATGTTTCCGTGGCACTCATGCTGCACCGCTGCACACACATCTTATTCTCACGAGTCACGTGTTGGATGGTTAGGGTTTAGGTATATTATTATTGCCTTACTATTTCATTACCTAAACTTTAAGAAGTTTATCTTTTTAGTTTTTTTAATTTCGTTTTTTTCTTTGGGTTTTATTTCTTATATTCGTTTTTTAATATTTTAATTGTCTTTTTAATTTATTTGTTTCTTTTTAATGTTTTAAATAATTTTTTAAGCTTTTTATAATTTTTTTAATACGATGACTTAAAACTTTCTGTTTATATGTTTAATTACTTTTTTATATTATTTATTCTTTTTAATTAGTATTTTTACATCTATTACTATTATTATATTCATTAATATATTATCATATTTATTACTATTTTTATATTTATTAATATATTGCCAATTGGTCGAATCTTATGGTGATTTTTTATTCGAAATTTATCTATTGGCAAACGTGAACCAATTTTTATCCTTGGCAAACTCGAACATTGTGACTTAATCATCATGAGACATTATATATATATATATATATATATATATATATATATATATGTATATATTGTGCCATTTTACTCTTGTGGTTTTTTAAGCATTAATCAAATGACCTACATGAGTAGTCATTACTCTAATGACATTTTTGAATTTTTCCTTTTGTATTTTTTGGTAATAATTACAAGGCAAGGGGACCCACTTTATCACACATGCACCGTAAGCATTTTTTAACGGGTAGAGGAATGGTGAATGTGATTCACCACTTTGGGCTTCTCACATGCCAGCCTTTTTCCCCATTGGCAAAGCTTTTGGTGAGTGTAGTGCCTAATAAATCACATCTTAATCAATTTTGTAGTATCGGTATCCATCTTTAATTTCTTAGTACCAACTTTTATGAAATTCATTTCCTGATGTCAAACATGTTAGGACTTTAAATGTCTTAACCATGGACTTTCCAAAATCCCATCACATTGTTTTCAAACATCTCCCTTTTTAAGTAATGCAAATTCTCTCCATGGAGTTTTCAACAATTATAATTTTTTCCATGGAAATACACATTTCACTATAATTCTTGCTTGATTTGCCATTCTCGGGAGAAAATATGACACTACTACTTTATGTTCTCCTAATTGATGCCAAACTTGTTCCAGGATAATCTTTATGTCTGAACCACCATCAATCAACGTGTTTCTCAAGAGCATCTTATTAATCTCCAAGGCAATTTTTGGAGTAGTGTCTTTACCACATAAGAAGATATCTTTCTCAGTTTCTTGTGGTCTTGGATATCTTATTCTTTGCTTTAGTTAATTGCATTATACAATCAATTCACAGTTTAGTTGGGACCATAACCGTTGTCCAATTTTTGTATGACATGAATTGTTTTCTTAGGTTGGATGACCTTCTGACTTTCTTTCTTAGTTACTATGTATTTTTCCTTTATATGTTCATATTCCGTTGTTGATTGTCACCCTTCCAAGTTAGTTGTTGAATTTCTTTCTTTTATTGCTTGAACTGATTCTTGCATTCTCTTTGTTTTTTGGCCTCCAATGCTTTGATTCTGGTTGCTCTTGTTACAACCATTATATATCCTTGATGGTCCCAATCTTCTATCTCTACCATTGTCTGCAGACCTTGATTTTAGGCACTGCGATAACATACATTCTGCCTAGTCTTGTGGCCTTATCATGTTATGAGAATTACTCTATAAAACAGATTTCACAGCAGTTTATAACAACATACAATAGATAGTAATGAAGTGATAAACTACCATGTATTGAAGTAGATGGATGATGCCATAAAATCATGGATATCAATGTAAATAAGAGTGAAATTTTGCCACCCAAGGTCATATCTTGGGTGATACCTTCCCAAAATATCATTACATAATGAAGTAAAGATAATTGTTCAGAAGCATAAAAGTAACATGGTGCTAATTTATATGCAAAATACAGCTAAGTATCTGTTAGGCTGTCTACACTACTCTCCCTAACAGAAATAATTGGCCTCCTGATTGGCTGGACTTGATCCTTTGAACTGAGTTGGCGCTGCTGATGGCTTGGGCCTGCAACCACCTTGGGCCTTTCATCTGTTGGGTTTAACTCTTCATTCAACTGGCCTTGTGGAGGTTTTGTGATTTGTGGCAGGGAATTTTGTGTTGTTTCTGTTGTCTGTTATAAGTTCTTGCTACTTCCCCGTGAACTGCCTGACCCTCGGATCGTGACATTGTATCCTCAATCCCCCGCTCATGTAACATCTGTATCATGTCTGCAGTTGACGGCTTGGTGAATGCGAATTCTGTATTTGGCGAATTCTTCAAATTTTCCAACTCTAGTTATTGATTTTCATTATCCGCCAAAGTCAACGAGTTTTGTAGTTTTTCTATCTCAAGTCTGCAGTTAGCCATACATACGGATTATGAGAATCTGCAACCTTTCTTAACCTAGCATTCTGCTGTTCGAAAGTATTTTGCATATGCTGTTTCGTGGTCAGCAATTGCATAATCTGTTGGCTTAGCTTCTCCTTTTTTTTCAACAGTTGTTCATATTCCACAATGAGTCTCTGTCTTTTTCTCTTCTTCAACACACTTTAGCCATACTATAATGTATTTATGATACTTTCTTTCTTCAATGTGCAAACTATGTAGTTTTTTATATGTATATATATCATAGCTTGATCACCACATTGCTTTTGGGTCATTATTGCTGTGTCTTTTATAATATTTACTACAAAACTAGGAAGTTTCAGCTATGAGAGTTTCTTGGAAAATTTATTGGAAAATTCCTGTTACTGTTTTGTGATATGAGCTATGAATCCCAACATTTCTTTCATACTGCCATCCTCACTGAAAATTTCTGAATCTGCCAAGAGTCTCAACCTCATGAATGAGTTCTACCACTACATTCACACGTTGCCTTATAGGCTTACTCTTATCTGATACGTTAGCAGTTACGTGCGTATATTCCAACCAATAACTGATTACACAAATTCCAGCCTCTGCATATGTTGACACTTCAAACTCAGGAATATTCAATTCAAAATCATCTCCCTCATCTTCAGAATCTTTAATTTCATGAAGTTCTTTGTATTGACAGGGCCCTTCCATCTCTACGTCATTATCCATATTTCTCAATTGCTCAAAAATTCAAAATGTTTGTCTTTGTTCCTCATCCAGTTTTTTTAGTGAAACATGGGTAGCTTTAGGTGTTTTGAACTTATTATAATAGAGAAGGTTGAATGAATTACATGTAGAGGATGTAGGAGATGCTCTGTTGCTGGTTGTTGGTGCCATGTTTGTGGGCTAAACTGGTGGCAGCATTGTTGGCTTTTGGTCCATCGTTGCTGCTCCCTGCCTTTGTGCTGTAGTTCTTCGTTTTCTCTGCAATGGTGTGCCCTCTTCACTTCACACCTCTCATCATTTTGCTTCAAATATGCATTGGTTCGTCTCATCTTTTATGTTTTATGGCAATCCCATAGATCCAAAGGCCCACAAGCAAGGTTTATAGCAGCATATATCTAGATAGTCTTCTGTCTCTTTTACATATGGAAATATTGATAATGAGAACTGTTCATGCAAAAAACAAGTGAATTGACCTTCTTGTTACACACAATGATACAAGGTACAACACTTCTCCCACTGATATATATATATATATATACCACATACTTGGCCAAGTTATATTGATTTTGTTTCATTATGTGCTGGACGCAATGGATACATCATAATGGCATTTCTTAATTCAGTCATTTCCAACATACTAATTAAGAAATGCCATTATGATGTATCCATTGCGTCCAGCACATAATGAAACAAAATCAATATAACTTGGCCAAGTATGTGGTATATATATATATTTCTTGGCTCAGTCATTTCCAACATACTAATTAAGAAATGCCATTATGATGTATCCATTGCGTCCAGCACATAATGAAACAAAATCAATATAACTTGGCCAAGTATGTGGTATATATATATATCCATTGCGTCCAGCACATAATGAAACAAAATCAATATAACTTGGCCAAGTATGTGGTATATATATATATATATACCACATACTTGGCCAAGTTATATTGATTTTGTTTCATTATGTGCTGGACGCAATGGATACATCATAATGGCATTTCTTAATTAGTATGTTGGAAATGACTGAGCCAACACAAACTTGGCTACTTCCTTTAACACTATGTCCTGATTGCATCAAAGTCAATGCCATGCAGTTTGAAAATTGTTGCAGGGCCTACTATTCAGTTCTCTGCAAGAAATGTTTTTCACCTTCCTCACAGCTTTTTGTACTACTTACTCTCCATCATTAGCAATTTGAACACCTCCTGCAACAATTTTTTGATGTGATTTTCATTCCATGAACTTGATATATAATGGCTTTCAGCCTTAAGTCGAACTTGGAAAAAAAAATCAACAAGGGAGCTTCTATAATTACCACAACCATGGTAATTAGCAATTTCGGTCTTGCCTCTTACATATTTTCATAGCACATATGGCTTAGATCCACTCTAAAATGCTGACTTAGCAGAAAATAGTCTTGCCAAAACCATTTCACACGCTTTTTTTTTTTCATATGGTTGTTTGTCAGCCGCTGTTGGTGGCAATGCTGCTCTTGTCAGCGCAGTCGCCATTGATGGACTTGGGTAAGGCTGAAAAATCGATATGTTGCCCCTTTGTGCATTCTGGCAAGATGTTGAAGCTGTGCTAACAGGTTAATTTCCCATCTCTAACCAATCTAAAACTGTCTCCTTCACTTCTTCTACCTGTGATTACACCACTTAAGCAGAATATATATCCTCTGCTACAATATCTTTAGAGCCATAGGTTTCCACTCATATGCCCTCCTGCATCACCTTCTTGTGCTTCTTTTAGAATGGACTCCATTTCTTCCATCACCCCATCTTCTCTAAAAATTTTCCTTACCTGAATGATGTAACAATTCATGGATCAGCTAAAATGGTCTTGATTTCAGAATTATCTTCTTTGTGCTAATTGCACTTCTACTGCAAGATTTCTGGTGGAATTTTTTTCTCCAATCTCCTACCATTTTCACAAGGCAATATGAAGTAACCATGAATCTGGGTAGGCATTACCGACTCGTTGTGGTAGCTCACCAGTCTTTATTCTAGATAAGTAAGCTGCAAGTATATTGTTTTTTTCTTTCCATACTGCTATAGGAAAGGTGAATTCTTGTAACAATAACAGCAATGGCTAGATTCTACCATTTGACTATTTTATTGATATTGTATAAGAATGCTTAATGGTCCACAAAAATTGTAAATGTATTTTCCAAAAGTAATGTTGTATTTTTTGTACCGAATATACTATTTCTAGTGCCTCCTTTCTGTTGTAGTGTAGTTTTTTCCAGCCTTGTTCAATAATTTACTTGCAAATTATACTGGGCGGTCTTACTTGTGCAGTCCCTCTTGTATTATTGTACAACCAAGCAGAAAGTGTCCTTTGTGACTGCATGCAAATGCTTATCTCCTTCTCTTTCTATTTCAACCATGTTGACTGATGCCATATTTGAACAATCATCATCATGATGGTCACTAGGACCACATTGTGTACACTGATTGGAGACTTGTGTTGGTGCATTGGGACATTCCTTTGCAAAGTGGTCCCTGTTGCATTTTCTGCATTGTATTACAAATCTTCCCTTCTTATCTCGCATGAGGGGTGTCCTTGGTCCTCTACTACCTTCACTACTGTTACTTGACGATCTCTTATTTCTTTGATTTCTATATCCTTTATCTGAAGGTGTTTGTTGTGCACCATCGTGAATTGCTTGTCTATTTGTTCCATTTCGAATGGACATTCACTAAGATATTGTGTTTTTACATTGCAAATTGTGTAATATTTAACAGGGTAGTCATCCTCCCTATGTCTTTATGTTTGGCAATATAAACTCCACATGCCTATTCTTCCTACTTGCACTTTCTTAATCCTTTTTTTATTCAATTATTTCAGTATCTCTTCTAATTTGGACTCACTTTCATCCTCATCAATATTTCGTCCTCCTTATGTCTTTTTGTTTGGCATTTTAAACACCGCATGCCTATTCTTCCTACTTGCACTTTCTTACCCTCCTTTCAATTCAATAATTTCAGCATCTCTTATAATTTGGACTCACCTTCATCCTCATCAATATTATGTTTTTGTAGATATGCTGTTGTTTTACATCAAAGTTCTTTGATATATATCTTGATACTTAGGGGTTGTTACTATCCTCGAGCTTTTTATAAATAATTTTCGTAGACCATTTATGAATTACTGCTATTTTAAATCCTCTTCTAACATCTGAATTAAATTCAACATTCTTCGATTGTAAACTTTTATTGATTAGTCTTTTCCTTGTTTCAAACTAATCAACTCATTTAGTATCTGGGCAGCCATGTGACACTTTTTGAATTCTGCATTAAATGCAGTTTCAATTTTGACCCTGTATTCATTTCTTCATCTTTCATCTAGTCATACCCCTTAACAGCATAATCTTGCAATGTTTCTGGAAAATAGTCTAGTTAGGTTTTACCCTCATTTATGACATTAGCTTTCTAATAATATTCTCAGTTTAAACAGTGTGTAGTAGGATTCTGATTTTGTTTGTGACCAAACCTAGCTGTTTGGAGATCATGGATGGCTTTGTCTTCATTCTTTCCCTGTTTACAATCTGGTACTGATTTCTATTATCTTTGGCTTTTGTGGGAAATGAACTGGTCCAAGTACTTCTGCTTATTCACTTTGTGAAATAGTTACTCGGTTGATATCGATATAAACTGAATGATTCTTCCTCCACAACGTTGTGGACCTCCTTATCTTGTGACTTTCTTGCTTTGTGGGGACAAATCACTTCCTTGACATTGAAAACTGTTGTTCCATACAATGACAAAACTTCTCTCATGCTGCTATGTCGGGTTTACCAATGATAACATACACGCATCCTAGTCTTGTAATCCTTGAAACATATGAGAATAACATCATAAAAACAGATTATATAACGACATACAATGTATAGCAATAAAACGAAAGAACCACTATGTATTGAAATATATGAGTGATTTCATCGAGAATGATTTTATTAAGATTTACTTCTAAGATGTCCATATAAATACAAGTGAAAGTTTATCATCGACAGCTATACCTTTGGTGATACCTTTCCAAAATAATATTTAATTCTTAATTAAGAATAATGATTCAGCAACACAATGAACCGAGTTACTTGGTGTTAATCTATTTGCAGCATGCACCCAAGTACCCCTTATGCTACTTTCACACTCCTCGTCTGATTGGTATCTTAGACCACATTATCTGCACTTTTTTTGTGTAGTCTGTACACTATAATGTCATTCTCTTGCAAGATGTCCCCATTTGCCACATTTTCTACATTGTATAAGGGTCGCCCATAGTGGTCATATAGGATCTCTTGAATTGTTATTACTATTGTTGGTGGGTGATCTTTTATTTCTTGTGCTTCTATATCCTCCACTGGTGGGTATTTCTTTTGCCAGCATTCACTGTCTATCATCTTTTTATTCTTTTTCTAAATTAAATGTGCAGTTTCTGATGTCATGTCTTAACATTGCAAATTATTCAATGAGACATTCATCCTTTCGATGCCACTTTATATGACCTTTTTCTTCTTGGTTTTTCCTACCGCATCATCTTTCTGAACATTGTTGTGACCTTTTGCAGTCCAGACCACCTTCATTGCTGTCCTCTAATTCTCTGCCATGCAACAAACAATTTAAGGTCTCTTTATATCCTGATGTTGGTGCAATTCTTAAACTTCCTTCGAATCCCTTTCATAATCTTCTCATGAAATATTTGTTGTTGAACTGATTTCCTAATGGTTTAGATAGTTTGTTCTAGGTCCAACATTATTCGATTGGAAGAATAAAATTATTAATAGAATATTTTGGTCCTTGCTTTAGTGATTGTAAATCATCATTCGTTTATAAACTCTGTGTCAGTTTTGGAACTCTTTAAAAAAATTATGATCTAAATGTTTCTTAACCTTTTGTCATTTGTTAGCTGGTGAATCCTTCTAATGCATTTGTATGTAAGTCTATTTAAATTTGACAAGTGGCTCCAAATCCCACATGAAAGCTACCATGTCATACTCTATAAACTGACCTAGTGCTTTGATGTAGGATCATCTAGGTTCACAAGAAATCTTGCACCAGAAGTGTTTCCCAGCCTTTCTCACAGCATTTTACATGATAAATAAAGGACAAGCCTTGGTGCAGTCATGTGCAAACTGTATTGGAAGCTCGTGCGCAGCACAACATGCTGTGCATTGGCTTGCACAGCCTGCGTGGTCACTTTATAAATTGTCGTGTGACAACCCATTGCCTAGGCACACCTGTGATGTGTATGTGACTGTCTTCATGCGATGTGTCACCCAATCCAATTTCTATGCAACAAAACTACTTGGAAACTGGAGGGTTGGATCTATATGAGTAATTACCTATAAATTGTCTTGTCTCCAGTTTAATGGTGGTCTAGCAAGGAAAGGGAATCTTTACAACTGACTTGTGCTTTCTCTAAAGGGAAAGGCTGAGGAACTTAAGAGAGGGAGCTTGGTGGAAAAAGAGCAGCATATACAGAGCTAAGAGCCAAGTGTGAGAGGAGCCAAGTCTGGTTCGTGCAGGGTCTTGCAAAGCTTGCAAGTCTAGTTTGGATAGAGTAGGTGTAAAGCATCCCTTTTGGGATTTGCTGTAGAGTCTGATAATTCAAGAGTCAAGACTATAATAAGATTGTAATCCTTTGTGCCTAAGTGTAATTTCCTCATTGAATAATAAATTGAAGCTTTTTATTTCTTCCTGGGACCTTTTGTAATGTCCCTTTCTGTCTCAAATTTGAGGAATTTGGATTTTCCCCAAACCCTAATGGAAAATTGCTGGAAATGATGACAACCACATGTTGAGAATCTGATTTTTACGACAGCAATATGATTTTATACAAGAACTACGGTAGCAACCTGTTTTTTAATTGCACCAAACCCTAAGCAACCTAGGGCAAATTCAGATTTTTTCCTTTTCCACACACAAATATTTAGAAATACATCAACAACATAAAACCCTTGATGAAGTCATGCAAAATAAATGTTTCATCCATAAATTGCTGGAATTAATCAATGCTCAAAAACAGCTGAAACTGCAAAATTCCATAACTCGATAAATACTTGGAGAAAAAATACAAATGATAGCTCAAAATGATCACAAAAATAGAAGCTATCCAACAAAATTAGAGTCAAAATTTTCCAACCACAGAAACCCATTGAAAAGTGATCCTGGAATCTCCAAATGGGTAGATCAAGCTGGAAATGAATGTGGCAGCCCCAAAATAACACGTCCTAGCTGGAATTTGTGCTGTAGCACTGATGGAAACCTTATTGTTATGAAATTATGAATTTTGAAGCCCAAACGTGACTTCTGGATGAAGCCACCAATGTAACAAATGAGGGTTTTCGTCCCCAATAGGATCCAATGAGGGTTTTCGTCTTGAAAGGCTGAAAATGAGAGCTCAATGCTCCAATTTCCAAAAAAGAACTATATAATTCACAAGATGATGATTCACAAATGAGTCAAGCGATCACTTTTTATACCTTGTTGTGGCACCAAAACCAATTAGAATGCTTCCAAACTAGGACTGACCTCATAAGGATGCTTCTCTTCTATTTTTCCTTTGGCTTTTCTTCTTCTTAACCCAACTGACTTGACTTTATATGAAAAAATACTAAATAAGATTGCAATACTCATGAAAATAACTGAAAAACATGACAATTTCTCCCCTTGCTCATTTCCTTCTTGCCCACGGGAAGTGGAATTGGCTTAAAGTCTTCAACCAAACTAGTTTGGAAAAGGGGACATTACACCTTTTCAAGTACTAGTACATTGTTACTTGTTTGAATCTTTAAGCTGCGTGGTCTAAGACAATCCCCCATTGGATTCATTAACCACAGTTGCATCATTTCAGTATCAGAGCAAGATTTATTGTCTTGTGAGTGAGTGATTACAAAATTTTGTTTTCCTCATTTTCAAGTGTGGGTAGATGGCAGTGAAGGGATCTTCTAACACGTAGATTGGGTAAAAAATGTAGTGGGTGTAGTAATTGTTATTGTTGTGTGAGGAATAAAATGCCACATACAGGAATTCCTGTTGGAGGAAGAGGAAATAGGCCACCCAGAGTGGAAGATCTGATGAGAGGCCTCCATGAGGGGCTGGAAGTGATGGAAACTGCTTAGAAAATAAGTGTGGATGAAGACTGCAATGATGATGAAGCCCCTGCAAGTTGATATAAATGAATTTGATGAAAAGCCTGAAGTCATATATTTGAAGACTTTCAAAGATTGGACTGAAACCACGAATAGACATCCTGAATAATTTAGAATGCTTACGTCATGAAGATCTGATAGATTGGATCGTAAAATTGGCAAAATATTGACTATGAGTTAATTGATGACCCTTAGAAGGCTAGATTTGCTTGAACAAAGCTGAGAGTGGAAGATCGGATGAGAGGTTTTCCATGTGATGGAAATTTCTTAGAGAAGAAGAGCAGATGAAGACTCTAGTCATGATGAGGTCCCCCTAAGTTGATATAAATGAATTTGATGATGATCCTGAAGACATATATTTGAAGGCTATTTCAAAATTTGGAGGGAAACCACAAATAGACATCTCGAATTATTCATAAAGCTTATGTCTTGAAGATATGATAGATTGGATTGCAAGATTCAAGAAATATTCTAACTACGAATCAATTGATGACCCTTAAAAGGTTAGATTTTCTTGCACAAAGCTGAAGGAACATGCATCTTAGAAAAATAGAAAGGACAAGATCAAATCCTCAAATTGAATGGTTGCCAAGATGAGGATGAAGTTTCTACTCACAGATTAGCATTTGTTCAAGAAATTGCAAAACCTAACACAAATAGAGATGAGCTTGAAGGACTACATAGAAAAGTACTACCAATTGACCATACAAGCTGGTCACATGGAAGGTGTAGATAGTCTCAAGGTTTGTGAATGGGTTACACATTTCCATTCAAGATGAATATTGATATGATGAATCCAAAATCATGAGAGACCTATCAATGTGCGATAAAAGCTGAAGAGAAGTTGTCTAGAAGGCAACAAGACACAATGAAAAGAAAAAAGGAAAATCCGTGCACATAAGAGGAGCATCAGTGCACAGTGACAAAGCAGAGCACACACACAAGGGAGAAGCAGTTTTGCACATAACCATGATAATGCACAAAGGAGGGGAGGATCTCCTTCCTAAGAAAGAGGATACGGTGGACAAGGAAGAGGTAGAGGATTCAACAGAACATGTCTCCAATGTAGAGAAGCAGGAGATGAAGCATTTCAATGTCTACACACATATGAAGACAATGACATTAGATGGAATGAGGCTAACAACCATGTTGTGCAAGATGATACAAATATTTTTGTGTCAATAAACAACACACAAGAACTTGAGTGCGGAAAAACTCTCATGATGACGACAGTGGTGTTGAAGTGCATGAAGGAAGAGAACATACCAATACAGAGGAAGAATATTTATAGGACTATTTACAAATCTGGAGGCAAGTGTTAAAGTGATTTGTGATGGCAGTCGCATTGATAATCATTGTTTATAATGAGATGGTTGAGAAAATTGGTTTGAAGAGGAATACACACCTGAATCCATACAAGTGTCTTGGTTATTGAAACGACATCAGTTACTAGCAAATGAGAAATGTAAGGCAAGTTTTCAAATTGGCACATATAAGGATGACCTTTTGTGTGATATAATACCCATGGATGTATGTCATGTCTTGTTGGGTAGACCTTAGTAGTTTGAAAGGAAAGCTTTGCATGATTGGAGTGCAAATAACTTTACGTTGTTGAAGATGGTTAACAATACACTTTGAATCTTTTGAAGGATAAAAGTGAAGAATTGGACCAAAATCCAAAAGTTTTGTTAGTTTCAGGAAAGCAATAGGTAAATGAAATGAAGAAGGGGAAGGCATGTTATGCTTTCATTCTAAAACCCACATAGAATCGGAAGGAATTGAAAGAAGAACATTCATGCAAAGTAAATAAGATGTTGGGTGAATATGAGGATATCATGTCAAAAGATATTCTAGATGGATTACCACCCATCCGTGGTAAATTCATCAAATGGATATGATTCTAGGATCAATTTACCAAACAAAGCTACGAACAAAATGACACTGTAAGAGAATGAAGAGGTGAAGAAGTAGATTCAAGAACTACTTGAGAAGGGGTTGATTAGAGAGAGTTTACAATACCTTGAGTATTGGCACCAAAGAAAGGAGTTGAATGAAGGATGTGCATTGTTTCCAGATCCATCAATAAGATTACTATCAAATACAAATAACCATTTCTGCACATGGATGGCGTGATTGATTGTTTATGTGCAGTGCATGATTTCACAAAGATCAACTTGAAGAGTGGCTATCACCAAATCAGGATAAGAGAAGGTGATGAGTGGAAGACTACTTTCAAAATGTAGGACAGGTTGTATGAGTGGTTGGTAATGCCATTTGGTCTGACTAATGCAAGTACATTTATGAGACTCCTGAATGAAGTGCTAAAGTCTATTCTAGGTAAGTTTGTCATTACTTATTTAGATAACATCTTGATTTCTAATGGAATGTAGGAAGAATGCTTGGATCTTCTGAGGAGAGCGTACTAGCGTTTGTGCGAAGAGAAGTTGCTATTGAATTTGAAGAAATGCATCTTCATGAAGAGTGAGTTAGCATACTTGGGATTTTGTGATATCTTGAGACGGATTGAAAATGAATCCATAGAAGGCGAGAGTTATCCTAGAATGGCCATCATCTAAGAGTACATTTGAAGTGCAAAGTTTCCATGGATTGGCAAGCTTCTACATAAAATTCATAAGAAACTTTAGTGGCATATGTGCATCTATCACAAAGGCGATGAAAGGTGACAAAGGAGTTTGTTTGGATTGCAGACACAGAGTATTAGTTCCAAAAGTTGAAGAAAAAGGTGACATAACGACCAATATTCCATTTACCTAATTTCAACAAGAAGTTTCATGTTGATTATGATGTGAGTGGCACAACCATTGGACTTGTTATGAGTCAAGAAGGTAATCCCATCGCTTACTTTAGAGAGAAGTTGAATTACGTGCATAGAAAGTATTCAATTTATGACCAAGAGTTCTATGCCCTAGCGGGCGCCTTGAAGTAGTGGAGGTACTACTTGTTGCCCAAAGAGTTTGTCACACACAAAACTCCAAGCACCACGATTCATAAGCATTCAAAGTAAGTTGAATCAAAGATATATATATATATATATATATAATGGTTTGAATTGTTGCAAAGTTACTCATTTGTCTTGAAACATAGGATTGGAAAATCCTTCAGGGTTGCATATGCTTTGAGTAGAAGATGTGTGTTATTCACTGAGACGCATGTGAAAGTCATGGGATTTGATTCCGTGAAGGAGCCTTATGTAGAGGATGAGGATTCCAAGGAGGACTAGAATGCATTACAAAACCATGAGCGTGGATTAGACACCTTGGTTCGATTATTTTTTTCAAAAAGGCTTATTGTTCAAAGGAACACAATTGTGCATTCCCAGAGGATATGTGCATGATAACTTGATTAATGAGAAGCATAGTGCGGGTTAAATGATCACTTTAGTATTGACAAAACAATGGTGTAGATAAGTGAGATATGTTTGGCCTCGCATAGCTACAAATTTTTTAAGGTATGTATAATGGGGTAGGGTTTGCTAGTTGGCAAAAGCAAGAAGTCAGATTCTAGGGTTATATCAATCATTGCCAATACTTGAGAAACCATGAGAGCAATTGAGCATGGATTTTGTTTTAGGTTTTTGTAGAATGTAGAAAGACCATGATTCTATCTGTGTTGTGGTGGATAAGTTTGTGAAAATGACTCATTTTATTTCATGTAAAAGGACTAATGATGCTATGTACGTAGTTAATCTATTTTTCAAGGAAGTAGTGAGATTGCATGGATTATTATGTATCATTGCATCTGATAGGGATGCCAAAGTTGTGGGGCCTTTTTGGAGGAAATGGTGGAAGAAACTAAATGCTAAGTTGCAGTTTAGTTTTGCGTATCATCCTTAGGCGGACGGTTAGACAAAGGTGGTTAACATGAGTCTTTGAAACTTGTTAAGATGTTTAGTGCGAGAAAGGCCAAGGTTATGGGATTTAGTCTTGGTCTAAGAAGAACACGTGTACACCAATTCGCGTAAATAAAAGCATTGGAAGAATGCCATTTTAGAATGTTTATGGACAAAGTTCAAGAGTAGTCTCAGAGTTGTCGAACATCACATGAGAAAGAGGGAAGAGCACAAAAGCATAAGACTTTCCGAAGTACATGAGCAACGTGCATCATCAAGTGCATGGACAATTAGAGAAGAGAAATGCGTAGTATTAGCAACGCACAAATTTGAGGAGAACATTAGTTTCAAGTGGGAGACATGGTCTTAGCATACTTGCAGAAGGAGAGGTTCCCAAGAGGAACTTATGACAAGTTGAAATGGAAAAAGATTGGACCATTGAAGATGTTAAAGAATTTTGTGTCTAATGCATATGAGATAGAGTTACTAGAAGGGATAGACATATCACTTATCTGTAATATCACAGATTTGTACACTTATTGCTAGGGACAAACAAGTGGAGAAAACAATAACACATAAGTAGATTGGAGGCACCAACTACTAGATAGAATGCGAGAAGAGGTTGAGGAGGTAATTGATTTGAGAGCCAAAAAGATAACGCATAGAAGGGAATGCAAGTAAAAAGGCTGAGAAGCTGAAGATGCAATGTAATTGAATGCAACCGAAATAGCTAAACATGGAAGACCCATAGAAGACCTCATGAAATGCACGTGAGCAGGAACCCATAAATCGTTTCTCTTACTTGGGTTGTATGATACAAGAACATCTGGGGTCACAAGCAATCTTGCATCACCAAAAACACTAGAAATAAGAATTTTTGTGCAGCCTTGCACGCAACATTTAAATTGTTGAATAAAGGACTTGCTTTGGTGTAGTTGTGCGCTAGTATCTAGAATTTTTATGCTGAAAAAAGGGGAATGCTCTGTGCAATGTATTGCATAAATTATTTTGGAAGGCCATGCTCAGCTTAGCACCATGCGTTGGCTTGTGCAGCTTGCATGGCCACTTAATAAATTATTGTGCAACATTCCTTCTTCTACACATGCCTGTGATGAATAACTGTTTTTATGCTACATCTCACCTGATCCGCTTTCTACATAACATAATTACTTGGAAACTGGAGCGTTCCAATCAGACAATGGGATCTCCATGAGTGGTCACTAGTAAACTAGCTTGTCCCCAACTGAACAGTGATTTGGCAAAGAAAGGGAATATTTACAGCTGACTTTGCATTCTATAAAGGGAAGGGCCAATGAACTCAAGAGAGGAATCTTGATAGAAAAAGAGCAGCATATACAGAACCTAGAGCCAAGCTGAGAGGAGCTAAGTTTGATTCAAGCAGGGCCTTGCAAATGCTGCAAGTCTATTTAGGATAGAGCAGGTGTAGCACGTCCTGTTTAAGATTTCTGTAGAGTCTGCTATTTCAAGACTGTAATAGATTGCAATTTTTTGTGCCGGAGAGTAATTTCCTCCATTGAATTAATAAATCAAAGCTTGTTATTTCATGCCGAATCATTGTTGTTTATGTGAATCTTTCGGCCTCATGGTCTGACAGTCCTTCATTGGATTCTCTAACCATAATTGCATCACGCTTCAACTAATTATGTGTTCTAACTATATAAAAAACAGATCTATTTCTAGTGGGCAGATTAGAATTTGATTGATGTCAATATCTTGTTGATGATTATCGCTCACAAATGAATTGATCTGTATACACTCTGTGCCTTCTCCCATCTATCCTTTTTATTTCTTCTCTTACTAACTGGTGTCTTCTCAATTTGATCTGCTAACCCCTCTGGTACATATACTACCAATGTAAAGACGTTCAAGGCCTAAACTGTGAAACCAAACAACAATATTGATTGATATATGAACAGGATTTCAGCAATCACAAGTGCATACAACAGTAACCAATAAACAGAATCACACGACATATTTCTTGGAAAAATATAACAGCTATATAATTGCATAAAACTTGCTGATCAAACAAAAGAAATGTCTTGGTATAAGTATTCAAGCAAATATTACCTTCACGAGAAGGATATTTCTTGAAGGTACCTTCCCATGACTTAAACTTAACTCATTATTGACATAAAATCAGAACTCTTCATTAATAACTCAATAAACCAAGTCTTGAATCTGGTAGCAATTGGACTGTTCAATTTGCACATTCTCTGTGTAAGCCATTTGGCACTTACCTTGACAATTGAGGATCCACATGGACTTGAAAAATACATTGGGTAGTATGATTATTTGTACCAATAGCGGAGCTATAAAGTGCTGTATTTCCCATTTGAGGGGTATTGACAACCTTGAAGTAGTGTTGACTATAAGGGTTATACTTTTGTGCAAGGTTTGATGATGAGAATAACATATTCCCTACAGATTATGGTTTCGAGAACTATTATCATACAATGAATCATATCACTGTCCACTGTTAGTGTTTGAGTAGGAATTCACACAAATAAATCTATTGAAAAATTGTGTACTTGATTCTTCCATGTAATGACAGGGAGATTTACGTTGTAAAATACTATATAATTCAAATTCTAGTTAATGGATATGGAGCAACTTTGTGCCTTTAGGAATCTATCCTCATCTATTGATTAGGCTCACCTTGGAAACAAAGGCTCTAAGCACTTAATAAATTCATTCTGTAGCCATAGTAGGATGATGAAAATCATGGAGCTAAAAATGTAGTTTCTTCCTATATCGGGGGGTCAATGATCATTAAGAAGTGTTTACTATATGGAGTATGCTTCTGTTCAAGGTTTGATGATAATTACAATACCTTCCCTAGTGTTGCTGGCTTTGAGGACTATAGCACAATGTAGCTTATTATTTCGTACCATTAATGTCGGAGTAGGAATGCATCCAAATTATGTACTTGATTCATTCAGTTAAGGATGAGGAAGGTTTATGTTGTTGTAAATTACTATTGCTTATTAGAATTTGTTTTTAATGGCTAAAAGAAAAAGGTACATTTATTTTCAATGTGAACCAATGTCTATTTACTATCTTGTAATTATTATTGTCCTCAAGCCCCTTGAAATGCCTTAATATTTAATTCTTGATTGAATGCATTTATAGATGGTCACAATGAAGCAGAATTTGGCATGTCATGGTGTGCTGGATTTGGAACTTCTTTTTATAATTCGTACTTTGAGGTACACTCTTTTCTGTTAACCCCATTAACTGTATGTATAAATAAGATAGAATGATGATTTGAATTGCAAATCAATGCAATATGCAACAGAATATGACTGCATGATCTATTTTGTGTACTTTATAGGATCTTGTATGAATATTAAGTCTTACGAGGGATGTAATTTTACAGGGTTAAATTTATGGCATTATAGTGCATGTTTAGATATTGTTTTCTGATTCTATATAAATAGTAATTGAGTGTGGCATTTTAATTTGAAGATAATGATGTTTTCTGAGGGTTTTTATTATTTTCTGCTATGCTGTTATATGCTAAAGAAGTATTATATGTGAATATATCTTTTAAGATCGGAACTTGTGTAGTTAGCCATGCCAAGAAATAATAGTTAGCCAGATAAAGAAGGGCTGAATTGTAAAGGAAAATCCCAAATTGGAAAAAATAAATAAAGAACTCAATGTATGTTAAAAATCTCTCCTCTTCCTGCCAATCTCTGTAACCTCTACCCCCTCCTACGTCATTTCAGATCTGAAATTAGAAGTAAGCTGATCAGACCTTAATACTCGCCCCCGAGGAGGCTATGGCCTCCTCTCAAATCGTCCCACACCTCTCCCCCCCAACCATTCCCCCTCCCCAATTTTCAGCAGAACGTCAAAACTGTTGTCTCGCATTAATCTGACCAAATCTGTAAAGAAGATTTTAAAATCATTCTCAAACAACATGACAAAAGAGCCTAACCCACTCAAACTTCCCTGTCAAAAAGAAGAATGGTTTCTTTCTCAAGTTGGAATCCCTACCAACGGTCTCCTTCACGATAAATGAAATGGAGCACTGCATATTATCCTTGAAAGCAAACCCCCTCATCTGTAGAGTCACAGGGGCTTTTACAGGCCTAAAAACAATTAGAGCATGGGTGAATGAAAACTGGAAGCCAAATGGATTGGTTGAAATAATGATGACGCCATAGAGCTATTTCATGGCAATCTTCTCATCCAAGCTCGAAAATTTTGAGATCTTCTAAGGTGGACCTTGGTTTATGAGAACATTATGTATCTTCATGAAGTGCTTGGCTCCAATGTCTAATGCAATTGAAGACTTACTTGCAACAATCCTAGTATGTGTTCATCTTCCTCTGCTTCCAAGTGAATAATGGAAAGAGAAACACCTGTAAAAATAGGGAACACCATAGGAAAATACACAACAGCCTCGTAATTCATAAGAAATCCACCAATGCTCAACTATGCAAGGATTTGTGTTAACATTGATCTTGACAAACCTCTTCCTGATCAGATTATTCTGGACACAGGATGAATAGAATGGGAACAACCCATTGATTATGAGAATATCCCATTTCGGCGTCGATTCTGCCATGAACACAGATATCTGGCACGGGTTTCCCCTCACCAGGAAATTCATAAGTCATAACCATACCAAAGCAGATCTAGAGAACCAACCACTAGCAAAACTTGAAACAATGTCAAAGGAAAAGATTTGGCCACACAATCGGATAAACCAAAGAGCTCAACTAAGGCCTTTGAACCAACCCCCAATGGAAGTGAATGATACATAAGGAATGAAGAATTTCAAGGAGTATATGCAAGAAAAGGGAAATCTTCTTCACAAAAATCAGATCCATTCATCTAACAAAATCCCTTTTTGGTTCTAGCAGACTAGACAATGAGGAGACAAAGTTTGTCCCTGAATCCTTGGTTGCTATAAACTCAGAAATTCTGCATATGTCCACTACATTGACAGAGGAACAAGCATAATCCCACTACCAATTACTCTCATTGCCAAATCTATTACCTTTGCTTAAAACCAAAACAAAACCTAGTAAAGAAAAACTCATGTAATGTCCCCTCCAAAGTCTGATTGAGAACTTTAATGAAATAGAATAAAACTCAACCAAAAAAACCACCAACTGCTGGACATACTACTGCAGGTCTGATTCATACTGAAAAATGCGATTTGTATAGAGAAGGGAAAAATACCAAAAACCACACCATAAAATGACAATTTCGGATTTGTGTTGTAATATATAATTTTTATCAACATATGGCTATGCAAACACCAGCAACTGAAGTTAAAATTCAGATTTATAATGATAAACAATGCCAAATCTGACATGTACTTGCAGCAGTGAAATAGGGGTTTAAAACCCTTGGAAAAATATTGGAAAATATTGCAATAACTCCTGGAAAAACCCTTGTAACAGCTGCAAATAAAATTATAATTTTTCCAGCTCCAAAATGATGAAAATATATCCAAACTGAGTCGCTCCAGCCTATAGAAAATATAATAAAAGTGTAGATTTAAATCTAGATATTCATACCATGAAATAGGAAGAGTTTTCGGTCTTCTAGGTGACTTTCATGAGGGTTTTTGTCCTCAGAAAATCACTGCAGTATTGCTTCAGCTCTAAGCCAAATTTGCAAAAGTAGAAATGATAGAATGAATTCCCACCCAAGTCGAATTGCTCCCATATGCAAGAGAAGTGACCCAAAAGACAACCTAAGGCATAACCAATCAA
Source organism: Taxus chinensis (assembly GCA_019776745.2). Classification (NCBI taxonomy): domain Eukaryota; kingdom Viridiplantae; phylum Streptophyta; class Pinopsida; order Cupressales; family Taxaceae; genus Taxus; species Taxus chinensis. The sequence goes on from CM034154.1 coordinate 417,916,626, forward strand.
CAACGGTTATTCTTTCAATGCACAAAGCACCCAAAAACATTCCTACCCAAGTCGCATTTTCCTTTAGAGGAAATACAAAGTCATATTTTAATTTTTATCCTTTCTAAGACTCCCATGACCTCCCAATGCAAGTCGCCAAAGCTCCTAGAGAAAATAAAAATTACATTTACCACTTCTAATACTTTATTAAGTCCTATAAATTATCATAAGTGCTAGACATATTTTTATTTTTATATTGGCACTTAATAATAATTTATAGATGACTTAAGTCTACCTTGTTGATGTCCCTTAGCCGTCGGTAGACAAATAGGACAAGGGTATTCAAATTGTTATTTCGGAAAGAGGGACATTTCAGTCCTCCCTTCCTCAAATTGCTTGCCCACAAGCAATTTCAGATTTGGATGTTCCAATATTTCTGCACCTTCCCACGTAGCATCCTCTGTAGGTAGTCCTTTCCACTGAATCAAATATTCCCGGATAACTCTATTTCTCAATCTCCTTTTATGCACCTCTAAAATGATTTCCGGTTCTAAGACAAGTTTGCCTTCATCATCAAGAGGAGGCAATTCCATGGAAGGAACAATATGCTGCTCCAAAGCTTTTTTCAAACAAGATACATGAAACACATTATGTATTTTACTTTGAGCTGGAAGTTCAAGCTCGTATGCAACCTTTTCCACCTTTCGTATGACCGTGTAGGGTCCATAAAACCTTGGTTTTAATTATTTTGAACCTTTCCCTTTGAGGGAGGACTGCCTATAAGGTTGCAACCTTAGAAAAACCATGTCTCCAACTTCAAAAGACCTCTCTATTCTTCGCTGATCTGCATATAGTTTCTGCTGATTTTGGGCATGTGCAAGGTTATCCTTGAGTGCTTTCATGATATCTTGACTTTGTTGTAATAAATCTTTGGCACCTGGTACCCTACTGTCTGGAAGAACAACATCAACAAATGAAAATGCATCATAGCCATATAGTGCTTTAAATGGAGACATACCAATGGACATATGATGAGAGGTGTTGTAGCAAAATTCACCCAAATAAAGCCACTTAATCCATGTTGATTGTTGCCCTGTAACAAAGCATCTCAAATAACCCTCTATCCATTTGTTTACAATTTTTGTTTGCCCATCCGTTTGTGGATGGTAACTGGTGCTTGGAGTAAGTTCCGTGCCTGCAAGATGAAAGAGCTCTTGCCAAAAAGAACTCATGAACCTGTTGTCCCTATCACTCACAATATTCTTGGGTAGCCCATGGAGTCTTAAAAACATCTTTAAAAAATATTTCAGCCACCAAAGGTCCATCAAACTTAGTAGGAAGAGGAAAAAAATGAGCATACTTGGTTAAACGATCTACTACAACATAGATAACAGTCTTACCTTGGACCGAGGGAAGACCAATAATGAAGTCCATTGAAATACTCTCCCATTTCTGATTTGGAATGGGTAGGGGCTGCAAAAGTCCTGCTGGAAATTCATGTTGTGCCTTGCTTTGTTGGCAAATAAGGCACTCCCTAATGTGTTGTAATACTTCCTTCTTTAACCCCTTCCATACAAATTTCTCCCTCACCTGTTTGTATGTTTTAAAGTACCCTTGGTGTCCTGCCAATGGTGAGTCATGCATGGCTGATAAAATTCTGCGTTTAACTTTAGATTCAGGTACTAAAAGAACTCTGTTTTTATAGAGAATGAGATCATCCACCACCTGGTAATTATCATCATTAATTTTCCCATCAAATATATCACAAGCAAGCTGATTTTTGGCATATTCTGCTGTTATATCAGCCTTCCAATCTGCTGCAATTTCACTCATGGAACAACAATGAGGTTTCCTTGACAAAGCATCAGCCACTATGTTCTTTTTTCCCTTCAAAAACTCAATCTCAAAGTCAAAGGATTGTACTTTACTCACCCATTTTTGTTTTCTATCATTCAAATCAGTTTGGTTAAGGAAATACCTCAAACTATTATGATCTGTTTTGACAACAAATTTGCCACAAACAAGATATTGCCTGAACTTCACAAGAGCATGCATGATGGCTAACATCTCTTTATCATAGATAGAGTATTCTTTCTCTACATCCTTAAGCTTTCTACTTTCAAATGCTATAGGATGTTTCTCTTGCATCAAAACGACCCCAATTCCATCTCCGGATGCATCACACTCTACCACAAAAGGCTTTGAAAAATCTGTAACAGCAAGTATGGGACAAGAACTCATTACCTTTTTGAGGTGCTCAAATGCTTGTTGGGCTGATTGTGACCACGTGAATGCTCCTTGCTTTGTCAAATTTTTTAGGGGAGTTGAAAGTTGTGAGAATCCCTTCACAAATCTGCGATAATAACTACAAAGACCCAAGAAACCTCTTAGTTGAGTCAAGGTAGTAGGAGTAGGCCAATCCAAAATGGCTTGAATCTTTTGTTGGTCCACATGAACCCCTCTTGCATTGATGACATGTCCCAAATACAAAATTTCTTTCATTCCAAACTCGCATTTGGATAATTTGGCAAAGAAAGATTGCTGCTCCAAGATGCTTAGAACCATATCCAGATGTTTCAAATACTCTTTCCATGATTTGCTATACACCAAAACATCATCAAAAAATACCAATACAAACTTCCTCAAATGCTCCCTAAAAATGTGATTCATACAGGATTGGAAAGTGGCAGGAGCATTGGTCAACCCAAATGGCATCACCAAAAATTCAAAATGACCAAAGTGGCACCTAAAAGCTGTCTTGTGTACATCCTCATCTCTTACCTTGATTTGATGGTAGCCGGATCTTAGATCAATCTTTGAGAAGAAAACAACCCCGTGCAATTCATCAAGCAATTCATCTATCCTTGGTATAGGGTACCTATTCTTGATGGTTTTCTTATTTAGCAACCTATAGTCTACACACATCCTCAATGTCCCATCTTTCTTTTTAACCAACACAACCGAAGAAGCAAATGGGCTAGAACTTGGCCTTATGTGGCCCATCTCTAACAATTCTTTTATCACCCTTTCTATTTCCTCTCCGAAGGCTCTTGGATGACGGTAGGGAGAAGATATTACCGGAGTTGACCTGGGTTCCAATTCAATTATATCTTGAAATCTTCTATCCGGTGGCAAGCCACGAGGTAAATCTGCAAAAATATTGTTATGTCTATCCAATATAGATTGGATATCCACATGAAATGATGGCAGTGATGAAAAATTTAGAATTGACACTTACTAGGCAATGAGCAGCCCATGTAATCTGCCCCCTAGTAAAAGCTCTCTCCATGCTTTTGGCGGTTACTACTTGAGGAACTCCACCTCTCAAGCCTTGCAATATAACTTCCTTGCCTTGGGACTTAAATCTCAGCTCCATGGTCTTGTAGTTTTGAGTAAACTCACCCAAAGATTGCAGCCATTGGACCCCTAAAACAACATCTGTTTCACCAATCCCAATGACATAAAAATCATCACATACCTTGTGCCTTCCCAATGTAATTTCGAGTTGAGGAATTTTCTTGGAACATGCAAGAGTGTATCCATCCGCAACAGTCACATTGAATCCTTGAAAGTCTTCTACTTTCAACCCCATTCTTGTTACTAAACCCTCATCAATGAAATTATAAGTAGCTCTACTATCAACCAAGGTTATGATCCTTTGTCCATGAAGAACACCCTTAATACGGAAAGCATGATATCTAGGAGCTCCGGATATGGTGGCCAATGTTCCATCTTTGGGTTCTTCTTTTCCTTCTTTTGTTTGGTCTCCCACTTCTTCATGATCAGCTCCCTCTTCTTCTTCTTCATCATCTGAAATAATCTCTATGTATTGGGCTGCCCCCTTTGGAAGACAATGGTGATTAGGAGTCCATGGATCCCTACAATGGAAGCATAATGTTTTCCTCCTAAGCTCGTTTGTGGACTCTATCTCCTTGTTATTTTTGTTCCAATCTTTCACGTATGTTTTTCCTTGAAATGGTTTACCTTGCTGCCCATAGTTTGGTGCCTTTTGCCCACTAAATGAAGATGATTTTGGCTGCCCAAACATCCCTTTTGGCTGCCCATATGCTGCTGATTTTTGCTGCAGGTTTTTATTCTTTGGTACTGTTTTTTCCAAGTCAAAAGCCTTCCTAATAGCACCTTGTAAAGATGGTGGATTGAATGCTTTCACAAGCCCCTTTAGTTGTACTTATAACCCTTCTAAAAACAAAAACACTAACATCTTTTCGCTGATATCCGGAACCATAACTGAAATTCTTTCGAATTCAGAACTATATTTTTCCAGTGATCCTTCTTGTTTAAGCTGAGCTAGCTCTCTAAAGTACATATCTGGATCTGTCCTATCAAATCTCTCAATCAAACATGAACTAAAGTCCTCCATAGTGGTAATGGAACCATGACCTTGGGTAATCAACCCATGGTACCACCATTCATGAGCTATTCCCTCTAAATGTAGAGTTGCAAATTTGAGGGCTTCCTCTTCATACATAGGATTTAAGAAAAGATATGTATCAAGTTTTTGTACCCAAGCTCTAGCTGAACATTTTTCAATGCCATCAAAAGAAGGTAGAGTTACCTTCCCTAACTTATGCTGGATATCTCTCCTTGGTGCTTCTTGTTGGACCCTCCTGTTTCTTCCTGCATTTTTATTATTCTTTAACTGACAAAAATCTCTGAAAGGTAACATATCCCTTACCCTAATGCTGAGTTGCATATATTCATCTCCATAGGCCTCCACATCATCCATGTCACTTTGTACCACTTCCTCAACCGGTTCTTCTCTATGGAGAAACTTGGCTTTGAAGGTCGTATGTGCAATGTTGGAAGTATTACTGTTTGCCCCCATAGAGATGCCCTCTCCTACATTAGTATTTGCATGATTATGAGTTGTAGTATTACCTTGTAAAGCCATAGCCAAGTCACGAATCGAACTAGTAAAAGCATCACACATTTCCCTTTGGTTTTCCCTCATTGCTTGTTGTAACTCTCTCTGAACCCTGCTTATAGTCTCGTTCATATAGCTAAGAGCATCATCGGGAGGGGGTCTTTGACCATGATCTTCCATTGTACTCTTTTTTTGAGTGTTCCTTCTATGATAAACTATATGATCTTTCGCTGATTGCATTCAAGTTTTATCACTGCAGATTTCTCTCACAGGATGGGAGGAATACTAGCTCTGATACCACTATAATGTCCCCTCCAAAGTCTGATTGAGAACTTTAATGAAATAGAATAAAACTCAACCAAAAAAACCACCAACTGCTGGACATACTACTGCAGGTCTGATTTATACTGAAAAATGCGATTTGTATAGAGAAGGGAAAAATACTCAATGGAAAGATGTAGGGGACTAGGTCAAAGCTATTACTCAATGGAAAGAGCAAATCATTCACCAAGCTTCAAAACAGTTTGAAAGAATACCAGCTGAATTGGAGAATATGCACAGGGCAGTATGTCAACTAAAGGAACAAATGACACAGATAGAAGATGAGAACATAGTTGTTGAAAGTCATTTGGATACTTTATCTAAGATATATTCGTTACCAGAGGATGTGTTAATTGCAGAGAAAATTGTACCTGATAGATTGATAGAAAGGGGGAAGCAGTTAGAAATTTTAGTTTCCTTCCGCGTAGAGATCCTCGAACTTATGCTAAAAAGGATGCAGTTGCTGGAAAATGAGATGGGAGAAGTGCTGGAGAGCATTCTAGACGAATTACCTGCTTCCCATGAGGAATTTATTTTGGTTGTGTAGAAAAAGATTGATGAAGTTGTCATACCTTTCATGATAGATTCAATTGGCATACTCATAAAGCTTTAGGCAGATGTTAAGGGGTATGGGCCTGGTTTAGAGAAGACAAAGGTTGACACTGCTGCTTTGTCCAGAGGGTTGCTGCAGTTCATGACCGAGAGAGAGGCTATTGTTAAAACAGATGGGAAAATGTTGAATTACATGTTTGACAAGTATATTCAATATCAGAACAAAAAGAAAGAATAAAGTGTTACAGTTGGTAGATCTTCTTTCTTTCATTCTTCCTTCTCTTATTTTTTATGTATCTGGATGAAGTTGTAAGATTAAAGTTATTGGTTTAAAAACCATTACTTTAAGTTATTCAAAAAGATAAGTGGCAGATTTGCACAATCTTGATTTAGTCTTCAAATACATGTCACTTAGAGAGAAATTCTAGGAGAAAGATTGCCAGTTGTTTTCTTCTCAGCTTCCTCATGTTCTAGTTCAGTTGTAGTTTCCTATCTGTAATCTCCCCTTCACACGCTATAAATGAAGGAAGAACCTGCGGGTTAAAGGATCATAATTTTTAATCAACATTCTTGTGTTCCAGACTTTGAGCTGAAACCCTTGATATGTGTCTGAAAGCTACGGAATAGAGAGGAGACAGATTTCCAGAGAACTTTTTGTCAACGGTGCATTTGTTTCTTATTTCTCTTAGATCTTTGCATAAACTTTGTGTTATCTTAGATCTAGAAACTTTCCTTTGCTTTAAATTCTGCATTTCTAGATCTATTTGTTTCGTCTATGTGCATGTGACCAACTCTGTCAACTATTGGTTAGGTTGCACATCTTTTTTCTTTTCTGCTCGCATTCAATTATTTCCCTCTTCTGCATATATACATTTTTTACAACTGCTTACTTGCTGCAAAATTGCCTAGCTATGGTGCATGAGCTACGTGGTTAAAGTAAAACCAACAGATAGCTATTAGAAAATATAATTGACAAAATCTTACACAGGAGCCTCGCCGGTAATTGAGAGAGATTTATCTCATGACTGCCTAAGTTTTCAGCTGTGCAGAAAATCTAGCCAACAATTCTTTTCCACCCGTTTTTCTTACAACCCTTGAATCCAGTATGGTTTCAATTTCGTGGACCTCTTTTTTTGGTATTTATCTCCTCGAGTCTAAAGTTTCTGCCATATCCAAGGTGTCTCCATCTACTCCTTCGTGCTTCTCCTCATCCTTGTGTATACTAACATCCTCTTCATGGAACTCATATAAATATGAAATGTTGAATATTTGGGGGATTTCTAATCCTTCGGATAATTCTAACTTATATGCATTTGGCCCACTCTTATGCACTACCTTACATGGTCCAATTTTCTTTAGCTTCAATTTGTTATAGGTTCCCTTTGGAAACCTTTCCTTCCGCAAGTGTGCCATCACGTGATCTCCTTCAAATTCTTTGGCCTTATGCCTTTCATCTGCGTGTTCTTTGTAGTTCTGATTACTTTCCTCCAATCTCTCACGCACCTCATGTAGTTCGCGCATATATTTTGCATACTCCCTTGCTTCCGTGTTACGGTTGTCTACTACCTCGCGTAAATCGGCGACCCCCTTGGACTTATTCCATAAACAATCTGAAATGGAGTCCTTCTTGTACTTGTATTAACTGAATTGTTGTAGGAAAATTCTGCTTGTGCCAATATCATGTCCCATTGGCTTGATTTGTCTCCTATAAAGTTGCATAAAAAGTTGCTAAGTTTCTGTTCACTACTTCTGTCTGCCCATTAGTGTACGGATGGTATGCTGAATTGTAAGTTGGCCCGGTTCCTATTTTCTTCCACAAAGTCCTCCAAAAATGACCTAGGAACTTGGTGTCTCTATTAAACACTATGCTCATTGGCAATCTATGCAATCTCTCCACTTCCTTCAAGAATAATTGTGAGATCCTCGTTGCATCACTTCTCTTCATCCATGCAATAAAATGTGCCATTTTCAAAAATCTATTGACTACCACAAAGATGGAGTCGTTTCCTCTCTGTGTCCTTGGCAATCCCAACACAAAATCCATGCTAATGTCTTCCCAAGGTCTCTTTGGTATGGGTAAAGATTGATATAACCCTGTGTTTTGCTTGCGCCCTTTAGCTATCTAACAAACCCTGCATCCCTGCACATAGTCACGCACATTAATACTCATCTTTGGCTAGTAGTATCGCTTTTCTAGCTGTGCTAGGGTTTTGTCACCTCCAAAGTGACCTCCTAAACCTCCACTATACTTTTCTCTAATTAAGTTATCGCGCATTGACCCTTGTGGTATACATAACTGTGTCCCTCGGAATAACACTCCTCCTTGAATGAAATAGTCTAACCAATGTGTCCTATTCATATCATTGGTTCTATGCATGCCTCCCATGCTTCCTTGAAATCTTGGTCTTGTACATATAACTCCTTCATGGTCTCAAATCTCATGACTTCATTGTGCATTTCTATCAACACTAACACTCTCTTACTCAACGTGTTTGCAACCTTGTTGGATTTTCCACTGCGGTGCTTCAATGCAAAGGAATAACTCTGTAAGAATTCTACCCACTTCATATGCCTTTGGGTTAACTTCGTTTGGCTATGGAAAAACTGTAACGGATGATGATCAGTGTACAAAGAAATCTCATTCAGTAACTAATAATGCCTCCATTTCTTCAGCACCTGGATTATCACGTAAAACTCTTGATCATAGGTCGAGTATCTCCTTTTGGCATCATTCAACTTTTCATTGAAATAAACTATGGGCTTTCCTTCTTGGCTTTGTACTGCACGAATAACTGTTCCACTAGCATCACAATCCACTTGAAATGCCTTCTCAAAACTTGGCAATGCTAACACTGGTTCTACAATAATCTTCCGCTTTAACTCCTGGAAGTTGCGTTCCTCTTCCTCAATCCACACAAACTCCTTGTGATCTTACCTGTCTCCGTGATCGCTGTACATATGCTACATAAATTCCTTATAAATTTCCTCTAGAAGATCACTAAACCATGAAAGCTTTGTGCCTCAGTCACACTTCTTGGTGTTGGCCAATCTATAATTGCACGCACCTTCTCTGGATCCATCTTCTCTGGATCCATTTGTAATCCTTCTTGGGATATTACGAAACCCAAGTATACTAACTCTTTGTGTAAAAAGCTGCACTTCTTTATGTTCACCAACAATTTCTCATCTTGTAAGCACTTCATTACCTTATGCAGGTGTTAAATGTACTCTTCCTACGTTTTGAATGCGGTCTTCCACTCATCTCTTTCCTTTATGTGGATCTGGTGATAACCACTCTTTAGATCAATCGTGGAAAAATACCACGTGCAACTAAGGCAATCAATCAAGTCATCCATCCTGGGTAATGGAAACCTATACTTAATTGTGATATTGTTAATAGCTCTAGAGTCAACACACGTGTCATTCTCCTTTCCTTTGTAGTGTTCTTTCTCGAAAACCTTTTGGTTCTCTTGCTTTGTAATTACGCTTGTGGGCCTTTTCAGTCCCATTGACCTACTTTTGTGGTCATTCGTTGGACATTAATATATTTATCTTACCTTATCTTATCTATCAGTGGGTACTGCACATGGACTCAAACTTTCGCGCACTAGTCCTTTATCAAGCGATTCTTGTACTTGTCTGCACACTTCTTCATTTTCTTCTGGAGTCATTCTATACGACGCCTTGTTTGACAGACTAGCTCCTGGCATCATGTCTTTCTGGTGACTGATATTGTGCATTGGCGATAATCTCTTTATACACCCCAAAAATACCGATTACACATTACAATGTCCAACAATAATATTTGGCTCATTATTCACTCATATTCCCACTTCTAGAATTAATTTAACTAATTTTATACACCATACACCACGTTGACTAATTTAATTAGCTATTTAAATAAATAAAAAATCAATTATCTACTCACCTTCCACTCATCTCCACTTCACTATCCAACTCACTCAAGTTGAACTTGTCACTCCATTCAAGTTCTAGAATTCTACAAATATGGAAGAAAATATTCACGTACAACCAACAAAATCAAGAGCCAATCAATTTGAAATAAAGTCTCTTAATTTATCATTCATAGAGCCAATTGCGCAAAACAAATCAACCACGCTAAATAAAGAAATTGAAATCAATAGCCTGCAACTCAGTCAATTCCACCTTCCTCAATCCATGGCTTCTTCTACATCTATAAATAAGAAGGTCCATTCCTCTCAATTCATCATTGGAAGCTTGGAGAATTTGCAGTGTTACGCTACCAAAATTGCATTACAAATCTCTTGTGCATACCCTTATGCTGCCCAATTGATCACTCATCCATTATTCAACCATTATCCATTCATCCATTGCTCGTAGCTTGAAGTAATTCCATTTGGAGCTTTCTTGGAGCATCCACATAGCAAAGAAGCATTTTCAACTTCATGAAGGACCCAACAAGAGTACTCTTCAGCTGGTCCAATCCAAGGGGGCAAGGAGCTTGCTGAGAAATGTTTGGTATTTTGTTTTATGTTCTGTACTTTTCTTATTTCTGCAATTTCTCTTGTACACATTTTGCGCGTCTAGTGGGAAATTGCTGAAACGAAAAAGAACAAACAATAAAAATGAATCCAAACTTTTTTCAGCAAGCTCCTTGGAACCTCGGATTGGACTAGTTGTTGAATGACACTCTTGTTGGGTCATTGATGAAGTTGAAAATGCTTATTTGATATGTGGGTGTTCCAGGAATGCTCCAAATAGAAATACTTCAAGCTACAAGCAATGGATGAATGGATGATGATTGAATGATGGATGAGTGATCAATTAGACAACATAATGCTCAAATGATTTTCAATGAGATTTTGGGAGAGTAACATTGCAAATTCTCCAAGCTTCCAATGATGAATTGAGAGGAGCAAAGCTTGTTATTTATAAATGCAGAAGAATCCATAGATTGAGGAAGGTGGAATTGACTGAGTTGTAGGATATTGATTTCAATTTCCTTTTTTAGCATGATTGATTTGTTCTGTGCAATTGGCTCTTTGAATGAGAAATCAAGAGGCTTTATTTCAAATTGGTTGGCTCTTGATTTTGTTGGTTGTACGTGAATATTTTCTTCCATGTTTGTAGAATTCTAGAACTTACGTAGAGTGACAAGTTCAACTTGAGTGAGTTGGATAGTGACGTGGAGATGAGTGGAAGGTGAGTATATAATTGATTTTTTATTTATTTAAATAGCTAATTAAATTAGTCAAAGTGGTGTATGGTGTATAGAATTAATTAAATTAATTCTAATAGTGGAATATGAGTGAATAATGAACCAAATATTATTGTTGGACATTGTAACGTGTAATGGGTATTTTTGAGGTGTCTACATTTGCCCCTCTTTAAAGTGTAATAGCATTTTAAAGATAGTAGACGTGTGTAGATCAATGAAAGGATAATAGAGAAGTGTTCTACATTGCGTTATTTGTCCCTTTGACGCATTTGGATGCCCCAATGGATCTAGATTGTGCCAAGGGAGTACCCCCTGGAGTGGATGGATGACACGATAAAACGGTGGACAATTGCTTGATAGGAAGAATAAGAGACTGCCATGTGAGAGATGGGAAAAAACGAGCTCATAAAATGAGAAACGTAGGGTCAAAGGCCAAAATGACGGATTTTGGATTTAAATTATGGTTGGAAAAATGGTTAAATAGAAGGGATATGCAATTGAGTTGATGAGGGTAAAGGATATAGGATGGACAAATGATGATGATTTAGGATTTGATATTGAGTGGGATGAGGATGGGATTAACCTTGCTCATAGTTTGAGATTCCATTCGGATTTGGTAATTTAGAGCAATCTATTTTACTGTTGCACAGTAGAGTTGGCCCCATGATTATTAAAGAACCATGATGATTAGCCTGTTATGTGTGTAAACACAGACACACACACAAGAAACAAAAAAGTAAAAGCAAAACCAATATACAAAGTAAATGCACATACCATGGCTATAAATGAACCAAGATAATAAACAATAAAATTGTAATTGGTTAAACATCTAAAAAAAGGATCAAAGCAACACAACTTCATATAAAGACATTGAACTTTGTCCCTAATGTGTTCCACAGTAATAATTAATTTATTTGATTTACCCCTAAGAAGGGGTAAGATGATTCAAGAATGATTGGGTCATTGCTCCTAAGCAAGGATACATGCAAGGGAGAAAATGAGAGCCAAGATTGCTCTAAGCGAGGATACACATGAGGGATGTGGATATTTGGAACTGACGCTAGGATAGGAGTTAATGTGTAATTTTGTTAAGTGTGTTGATGTTTTGGGATTTTTGTTTTTTTAATGTTTAGGATTTTGGGATTGTTTTTCGATTTGTTGTTTTTTAAAAGATTTTTCATTGGTTTATGTGTTTGGTAGTTTTGGAATATTTGTTTTTTTGGAATTTTGGAAAATATATTGAATTGTGTTTTTAGATTTTTTTTGGATGTTTAGGGTTTTTTGACTAGGTATCGATGTAAGGGACCTAGTTGTGATAGGGAACATGGACCCATTCCGAACTCACATAAGAAAAGATGGATAGAGTGAAGTTGGATGATATAATAGATGGTAAATGTCTTGACTGTTTGGAACATAGAACAATAGAAGACATGGGAGGTGATATGATAGGATGGACAAGAGGAGGTAGGGGAACATACACGTGTAAATGTTGCATTTTGGGAGCACATTTGCAAACAATATTAAACATTTCATTCCATTGGCAAAATGTATTGTAGATGATATAGTGATAGGATGTCTTACTACACCCTTGACTCCACACAACTAATAAGATGCGAGGGCTCAACACCGAGAGCCAAGAAGGATGTGAGACGCATGATATAGTGAATGGATGCGAAGACATGAGGGTCAACAATGGTCCATGTGGGAAAGTGTGACTCATCTCTAATTAGAATTATTCGACCGACTCCAAGATGATTTGCACTTTATAAGTCGTTGACTAGACTTAGACCCACTGGTGGCCTACTGAGTGGTAAGACCCGAAAGAATGGTTGTCTCTCCTAACATGGGCATCTAAATTGCTTCTTTGGGATTTTGTAGGATTAAGCACTTGTGGTTTTGAAGACTTTCTTTTTCTTATTTTTGTCGATTTTGTGTGTTTTTGACATGACCCCCTACATTTTGGCTCATGCCACCAGTAAGAGGAAAGGGCTTAACACCAAAGACAAAATGTATTCAAGTAAGGGCATCTTCGTTCCCAACCTCACACTACCAGTAAGAAGCGTGGGCTCAACACCAAAGACTGTGAAGGACGAGAGGTGTAATTATTTGCTATACGTATATGCATATATATGTATATTTGTGTTTTTTTGCCTTGTATTTGAATTGTGCTTGATGGGAAAGAACATTGGCCCCCAAATCTCAGCCCCACACGAGTAGTAGGATACGAGGGTTCATCACCGAAGAATGAGATGGGTGGTCAAAAGAGTCGGGAAAAGAATTTTTAGATCTTTCGTGTTAGAGAGCTTTTGTAAAAGGAGGATTTTCCATCAGTAAGCTTTAAGATAGGACCATAGGTGAAAATATCCGAAATGGGAGAAACCATAAGAGGGATGAGATGCACAACACCTAAATAGGAGCTAGTATTAACTCGTTTCTTATGATGCCATGAAATAAATAGGGGATGATTGCAAAGATTTGATTGTATGATGGGAATATCTCCCAATGGAGTGAAAAGTTTAAGACTATTTTTGGATGAGCCAGGCGAAAGGAATGTACAAGTGGCCTCTCCCAGTGTAAAGAGTACCTGCGGATAGGTGCTTCTTAGGAATAAAACTTCTTTAGGTGGATAGCGTTCATGGGTTCATCAAGTGTTTGGCCAGTCGTCGTGGCCAACTTATATGCTCCAGACCCAAACTTAGCAGTGATTACATATGGCCCTAACCAGTTGGGCTCAAATTTACCTTGCTTTTCTTTTTCCTTGGTTGTGTTTTTCTGATTTTCTTTGAGAACCAAATCACCAATCTTGAACTCTCTAGGTTTTATTGTTTTGTTATAGCTACGTCGTAGTTGGTTTTGATAGACTTGGAGATGATTTAGAGCGTTAAGCCTTTTTTCAACAAGAAGCTCTAGTTCGTTAAGTCGTGATTGTCAATATTCATCTTTATTGATTGAGTCCTAAAGGGATATTCGCAAGGATGGGAGTTAGATCTCAATGGGTAGAACAACTTCACAGTCGCAAATGAGAGAGAATGGAGTGGCTCCTATAGGAGTGCGATAAACCCAAAGGGCGAGGTAAATTTGGGTATGCTAGTTTCATCCATGTGCATTGACAATCTTTTCCATGATATTTTTTAACGTTTTATTAGTCGCTTCATCTTGGCCATTACTTTGAGGATAATATGAAGTAGACCACTTTAGACGGATGTGGAAACATTTAACAAGGTCTTTGACAATTTGATTTTTGAAGGATTTTTCTTTGTCAGTGAAAATGGAAGATGGGATACCAAAGTGGCAAATGAGGTTAATGAATATGAATGTGGAGATCTGAATGCTGGTGACGTAAGTGAGAGGCATAGCCTACACCCATTTGGTGAAGTACTCAGTGGCTGTGACGATGAATTTATGTCCATCGGATGTAGATTTGATTTTCCCAACAAAATCGAGCACCCATAGAGAGAAAGGCCAAGGTGTCATGATTGGTTGTAATGTTTGGAGGAAGTGTATGAATGTGATTGCCATGTTTTTGACAAGCTAGACACCTTTTGACAAAGTGGCATGCATTATTTTCCATGGTGGGCCAATATTAACTAATGCGTAAGATTTTCTTTGATAAGGCCATTCCATTTGTGTGTGCGCCTCGAATTCCGGCGTGCACTTCAGCTAAGGTGTGAAATGCCTCCTCTTGATTGAGACATCTGATTAAAGTGCCATCATAAACTCTACGATATAATGTGTTGGCTAGGATGGTATAACAAGAGGCACCTTGTGCTAATGCACGTTTTGACGGGAGTTCGTATTTAGGGGGAAGGTTTTGTCATGAATAAAGTATAGATGTCATGGTACCAAGGGCTATTAGGATCAACTATTTCACAAACCATGGTAGTCTCAGGCAAGTCATAAGCAGGAGCCAGGAGATGTTCTACAAGGAACTGTGTTTGTGTTTGATTTGTTGCGATATCAAGAAGGGATCCGATTGTTGCCATAGCATCCACGGATTTGTTTTGTGCTCTAGGGACTTGTTCAAAAGTGACCATATGAAAATATCCTTGAAGGCTGTCAACCATTTTCTTGTAGGGTATTAATTTTTCGTCTTTTACTTGATACTCATCCCTAACTTGTTTAATGATTAATTGTGAGTCTCCAATGACTGCTAGTTCTTTGATATTTCAATTAAGGGCTACCTTTAGTCCAACTATAAGGGCTTCGTACTCCGCGGTATTGTTAGTGCAAGGAAAACCCAAGTTAAAAGTCTTAGGAATGATATCTCCATCCCGAGTGATTAACATTATTCCAGCTCCTAAACCACGAACATTGCAAGAGACATCAAAGTAGAGTGTCCATGAAGGAGTAGCGTCAAGGAACATAATAGACTCATCAGACAACTCAAAATGTAGTGGGGGAGAGGTGATGCGCCAAGGTGATCTGCAAGGGCTTTTCCCTTGATAGCCTTTTGATTAACAAACTCAGTGTCGAATTCACTAAGGAGAATAATCCAGCTAGACATCTGTCCTGTGAGAATGGCTTGGAAAGCAAATGTTTGAGAGGATCAATTTTTGTGATGAGTTTGGTGGTATGGTTTAGCAAATAGTGGTGTAACTTATGGAAAGCAAATGCCACGGCCAAACATATTTTTTCGACATATGAATATTTGTGCTCATGATCAATCAAAGTTCTAAGATAATATATTGCTTGTTCATGTCCTTGATCATTGTGTTGTTACGTGAGCAATGCTCCTATAACATAATTTGTGGCTGATGTATAGAGAAGCATTGGTTTGTCTGGAATAGGTGGCATGAGCACCGGAGGACTGGCTAGATATGTTTTTAGCTTATCAAAGGAGTTTTGACAATCTTTATCCCATCGAAATTTAACATCCTTTTAAAGTAGCTAGTTGAAGTGATGACACTTTTCTGCTACTTGTGATATAAAGCGCCATACAGTTTGGATTTTTCTTTGGAGATTCCTTAGTTGCCTTAGATTTTTGGGAGGAGCCATGTCGATTATAGCGTGAACCTTTGTGGGATCCACTTCTATACCTCTTCGTGAAACAATGAACCCCAATAATTTACCTGATGTAACGCCAAAGACACATTTTTTGGATTTAGTCTAACTTTGTAGAGATGCAATCTTTCAAAGATACAACAGAGGACTAGTGGATGTTCCTATGTAGTTTGTGATTTTCCTAGGATGTCATCAACATAATCTTCCATTATTGTATGTAACATGTCGTGAAATATTACAATCATTGCTCGTTGATAGGTAGCACCCGCATTTTTGAGGCCAAAAGGCATGACCTTATAATAGAATGTTCCCCATGGTGTGGTAAACATTGTCTTGTGTTGATCTTCTTCTTCAATTTTTATTTGATTATAGCCAGAAAAACCATCCATGAGAGACATCATTTCATGACTTGTCGTTGAGTCGACAATCATATCAATGTTAGGTAATGGAAAATTTTCTTTTGGACATGCTTTGTTTATGTCACGAAAGTCAGTGCAAATTCTAATAATCCCATGAGTCTTTTTAGCAATTGACACAATGTTGGATATCTAGTTTGAATAGTCGATGGGTTTAATAAAACCTGTTGATAGGAGTTTTTGCAATTCCTCTTTAACTAGTAATGCAATTTTGGGATGTATTTTTCTTAACTTTTGTTTGATTGGCTTAGCGTCAGGATGAACCATGAGGTGGTGTACAACTTTGGGATCAATCCTAGCATATCCTTATATGTCAATGTAAATACATCTTGAAATTATGTAAGAAGTACGGTAAACACTTCTATTTCTTGTGGGGTTAGACTAGCTCCAAGCTGCAGAATCATAGGGTGTTCGTTTGTTCTTATGTTGATGTTTATGGTTTCTTCTACCAACATTTTAGATGTATCTTTTTCTGTAAAGGATGTCAGAGGTTGATGTAGATTGTCTGTTTGAGATTCCTCTTCATGAGGGGAGGAGTCTTGTGGAGTTTTCTTATTTTTTGTTTTTGTTTCTCCAATAATGTCTCAGTGAGGTTTTCACTATGGGAGATTTTGCCTCTTTTTACTTTTTGATTTTTGGTTTTTGGTGGATTAGGGTTTTCAAGCTCTTCACCAAAGTAGGTTGTAGCATCCAAATTGATATCGAATCCCTTCTTGTGATCAGAAGGGGGTATGTGATCTCGATTTCCAAGAAATTATTCAATGGCCTCATCATTTTGGAAGAATTCTATGGAAATGTGATTTAGGTGATCCTGACTGATGAGGGAAGGATAGAAAATGTCAATGGTTTGGATAAAAAGTTGATAAAAAGGATCATGTCAATGATATCCTCAAAGATATCTAACATGGCACTTGTTTCATTGTTAGAGTCAATGTCTTCACTATTGGTTTCTGTACTAGCAGACACTTCACATGTGGAAGCATCCGGATTGTAACCCAAACCATAAGAGTTTATATTTTGTATTGAGGTAATGGGATCTAGATGACCTTTTCCATTCTTTCCAAGACCTTTTCCCTTACATTGCATGTTTTTCATGATTTTATTTCCTATGATGTGTTTGAACGATTGATAACAGTCAATGAACCGATTGTCATACAACCAAGAGCTCTCAGAAGCTTGAATTTTCTCATCTTCTAAGTATCCAAATCGTTGAAAGATGATTTTTTCCTAGTTTGTAGATGGGAGTGATGTGTATATGTGAAGCATTCAATTTTCCATAGGTGTGTGGTGATAGGGGTAAGTTCCCAATGTGAAAGGAATTTTCAACCGTTTGAAATTGATATTCACCACATCCTTTTTCAATGATCTTAAATGTGGATGTTTGTGTAGATGAACTAGTAGGCATACTAGACGATGTAGAAGGTGGATTGGTGGATGTAGAAGGAGGATTAATTGGTTTTACTATCAATATTCTCAATGCTAGTCTTTGGAAGAAGTTTTGAGAGTGTATCAGGATCAATTCACGGTTTTCAGAGAATGGTATGATACAAGGGGGTAGAACTTTTTATGGATGGAAGATAGTGGGCTTGTTGATACCTCCCTTCAAGAATTTGACAATACTCGAAGGGTTTAGTATCGGTGCACAATGTGATTTATTTTCCTTGATAGGGAAATTCGATGCATTGATGGAATGTGGATGGGACAACCTGCATGGCATGGATCCATGGGTGCCCAAGGAGAATGTTGTATGGAACCTCCAAGTCCACAACATGGCACAAGGTGTCCAAGGTGATTGGTCCAACCATGAGTGATAATGTGACTGTTCCCATATATTGTCTCTCATGATTATCATACCCATGAATGGTTATGATATCAATAGTAAGACTCTCCTTGGTATAGCCAAGACACTGTAATAGTTTTATGGAACAAATGTTTAGCGTGACTACATTGTCTATAAGCACTCTTTTGATCTTAGAATGAGTAATGAATGCTTTGACATATAAGGAACTGTTATTTGGAATGTCTGGGTTTAAAAGGTCATGAGGAAATGATAAGATAGGGCTATTGAGTGAAATATTTGCGATCAAGGCTTGAAATTGTTGGGTGTTGATGTCCTTAGGAACACATGCATCGTGTAATGCACGAGTAAGGATGTCTTGAAGCACAAGTGATGTTTTAAGAAACTCCATAAGGGAGATTTGTGTGGATGTCTTCTCTAATTGTTTGATAATATCATAGGAATTAGAGGAAGATTTTGTATTGGATGTTCGTTTTGGATTAGAAGTAGATTGAGGATTGGATGTTTGAGGTATTGTAGATGTCGAAGTTTGTTTGGTGGCGGGCACGCAAACCTTCTTTTGTCTTGTAGTTATTGCATAGTTAGGAGTTTTGATTTTGATGGTACCAAAAATGTTGGGTTCTTGATTGACAAATGATATGATTGAGTCATATTCAACATTGTTGGATGTTTGGTCCTTGTCCTTTTGAGCTCTTTTGGCTTCATCGTGTTTGGGGAAAGGGTATTTGAAAACATTTAATTTTTTTTTGGGAGTTTTATTGTTGGATGTATTTTCAACTTCTATGTCTCCGCGACCGATTAAGTCTTGAATGTAGTGGCAAAGTTGCATACAATGATCTGTATGGTGGCCGTTGATATAATGGTACTCACAATATTCATTTTCTTTGTACCACTCTAGTTTTGGTTTCCCGTCTTCGAATGGTTTTGTGATTGGATATGTGATCATATCTGCACTTGCTAGGTGATGGAATATGCTAGAAATACTTTCTCCAACTGGACTATGAATTGTCTTCATCTAAATTCATAGGAGTAGCTTCCTTACTAAGAATGATGACTATTTTTTAACTTATTTGTTTGGTTTGGATTGGTTGTTTTGAATTTTATAAACATGGTGAGAATTAATTACTTTTTCATTCACAACATTATGGTTTAGATTGAAGAATATAAGCTTGTTTTGATTTTGATTGGTGTCTTTGTGAGGTTGATCCTTAGAAGGAGTCTTGATTAGGTATTTAGCAATAAGGGTTTTCTCAATTCGTGTCCCCTTTTCAATTACTTCCTCAAAGTTGGTTAAGCAATGCATTTGCATTTGGAATGATAGTTTGGGATTGAGATTAGGTATAAAGATGCTTTCCAATTGTTTCTCAGGAATTGAACAATGGAATCAACTTGTGATCCCTCGCCATCTTTGGATAAATGATGCAAATGTTTCGTTTTCTTTGCTTTGTATTGCAAAGGTCCATCATGGTGACCTTAGATTCTAAGTTAAAGGAAAAATGTTTAACAAATTTTTCCGATAAGTCAATGAAAGTGGTAATGGATCCTTTTGGAAGGTGTAGGAACCAATCTAAAGCTTTTCCTCCTAAAATTTTAGGGAAAAGACACAAAAGGTATATGTCATTACATGTTACTTCTTGGAATTGCATGAAGAATTCTTTTACATGTTCTCTTGGGTCATGTTTTCCTTTGTATTTTTTGAATTTAGGAGTTTCAAAAGATGGAGGAAATGGTATTTGTAACATGGCCTTATCAAATGGATAAGGACAAAGTTCCTCAAAGTTAAATTGTTTGGTATGTTTTTGTAACCCCATGATTGTTTCTTTCATGTTCTTCCATTCTTGTGTGAATGGAGAGTTTTGTTGAGGGGTATCTATGACGTCATTGATTTTGGGACTAGGTTGCTCTTTCACTTCATCACACAAGTTGTTGGCAACCATAGAAGCTATGTGAGTGAGCTGTTGTGTCATTTCATGAATTTTTGATAACAATGCTTCGTTGGATGTGTTCGTTGAATCATTGGATGTACTTGATTTGGGCTTAATAAAAAGGCGACTCAAGTTTTCTTCACCGAAATCAGAAGGTAGCTTCGCCCCCATTTCTAGGATGCGAAGAAGGTATTGGTTTTTGTTTTGTTGTAATAGTTTGTCTATTTGCTCTCATTCTTCATCATTGAGTTCGGGTTGTCTCACCTCATTCTCTTCATCCAAACTTTCACTTCCAAGATTGAATATATCAGTGTTTTCATAAATATTGTGGCTGTTATTGCGAGTAACCACTATGTTGCTAATAGGTAAGAACCTAGGTAAGCTCAAAAGTTGGATAAGTGGTTAATCGTATGGGATTGGATTGGATTTTTTGTTTACTTGGTGTTTTACTCATAAATGTGTTTAAGGAATCAAGTTCTAGTTTGATCAAAAGGGTGTGTATCCAAAGGATAAAATTCTGTTTTGGATGGGGTAGATTGGATTCTTGATTTTGATTGGATTGGATTTGATTTGAATGGTGTTTG
The DNA here is from genome assembly GCA_019776745.2 of Taxus chinensis. NCBI lineage: Eukaryota > Viridiplantae > Streptophyta > Pinopsida > Cupressales > Taxaceae > Taxus > Taxus chinensis. Next base: position 417,937,287 of record CM034154.1, read on the forward strand.
TGGAACACAAGTTTTGATCTATAAGATTTGATTCAAAAACAACAAGAGTGTATACAAACAACAAACAATGTTTTGATTTTTTTTGGCTTAAGAGGTAGAAACTGTCGGAAGTGTAATGTTTAATGCAACAAACAAAATGTTGTGGAATAATGGATGTAAGGCTCTTATCACTCTAAATAGATGCATCTTTTGATATATCTCAGACTTGATATACCAAATATGTCATGGGCACAAAAGTGGTATGAGGAACCCTTGGAATAGTGAAAGAGACTCACCTAATCAATAATGGCTCCTCTTAGAGGAGTGAATCACAACTCCAATAATGGATTTTCTTGAATAGGTGGTAAGGTAATGAGCAAATGAATGTGTATGGTGTCCTTATTTCTCCCCTAAGAATTTACAAGGATAATGCCACCTTGTTACAAATATTTTAGGTATATACTCGTAGTAAACTTGTCATGACAACTTTACCTGTAATTAGGGGACAGAGTCAAGGAAAGCGCTGAATGTTGTTTTGAGACTAAGTCTCAAGTGCAATGCAATGCAAAATGAGTGGTGCATGGTGGTGAAATCCACGTCACCGGTGTAGCTAAGTGGTGATGAAATCCATGTCGCTACATGCAAATACAAGTATGAATGGTTACAAACAATTTCTTCCCAACTTGGATGAAAAGAAATGCCGAAAATAACAAGTAAAAGCAAAGCTATATCTAACTTTTTTTAACAATTTTTTTTTGTTTTTTTTGACAAAGGAAACCTGTATGCAAACGAGTTAGTATTTTTTTTCCTGATTTCTGCTTCTCTTTTTTGCAAGGTCTATAGATCCTATAAAACCAAGTTAGCCAGATACAAGACAAACAACTTCAACCATTTCTGATTCTCAAGTCTGCCAAAGGGTGTGAGAGAAGAGCATATGCGATGTGGTTGTGAAAAGGTTAAAAACACTTAGTAATAAACTAAGTCACCGCATTCGAATTCGTCGAGTATAAAATTCATAAGAAATTCGTTGCTAAAAAAATAAAGATAAAATTTGTGATTAAATTCGGCTAATAGAAATACAGTTATAATTTCACATTTTGTATAAGTAAACATGTCAAAAATATCTTTCCAATAACTAGTTGTCATATATTGATTGAAAAACATTTTGAACAACAATATCAAAAATACTTTGAAAAAGTGATAAGTAAACATGTCAAAAATAGCTTTCTAATAACTAGCTATCATATATTGATTGAAAAACATTTTGAACAACAATATTAAAAATGCTTTGAAAAAGTGATAGTTCAACTTTAGATTCTTGGATTTTCCTACAAGCTAAGGCTCATCAACTTGTTACATTAAAAAGCTCTAGATCATCAAGAGCACTTGGCTCAATTTCATCATTACTAGCATCAACAACATCAATACCAACATCATTAGTGTCATCCTCAAGCTCATCACAGACAAAATCAGGTTCATCTTAAGAGTCTTCTAGAAAATGTTGAAGCTTCTTCTTCTTCTTCGAAGCACATGCATTTTTTGCCACTTTTCTCGTAGTCAGTCGCAAATTGCTACGCACATAAACAAGATCCCCCAACTTTCCTGACAACAATCTATTCCTTTTCTTTGATTGAACATGGTTAAAGCTGCTCCAATTCCTCTCATAAGCTGACGCACTTACTCCTTGATTCAAAACTCGAATTGCAAAATGGTGTAGTTCAGGAGTCTCTGCTCCATAGAATCCCCACCATTCATCTCCATCCATGTCCTCCCTATCATCTATAGCTGATTGGGTTCTAAATAACCCATCTCCTCGCCTGTATACTCTAAGCTCCTCTCTTATTTTCTTTGCACATTCTCTATCGGGAACCAACTTTTCAATCGCTGCATAGACACCACTCATGACTTCACGATCACTTTCTCTTTCTATATGAAACAAAGTTGACTCCAAATAACATGCTGCTGCATGCAAATGTGTATGCATCACCCTCCATCTTCCATCACAAACATCCCATATTTCATTGTATTCCGCTTCCACATTATTGAAAGCCTTTTGGATGGCTTCTTTACAATGGTCAATGCCCTCATAAACCATGCCAATACAAGGGATGTTAGCATCAACCATATGAAGCATGCGGACTATGGGTGCACATACTTTTAGAACCTTCATAGCATGTTCTCAAAAGGTAGGGCTTAGAATGATTTGCTCCACATGTTTACCTTTAGAACCTTTTGCGTTTTCACGGATTCTTCCCACTCTTTGCTACAAATCCAAATCATGGCAGAGCTCCTTTCTCCTCAACAATTCTTTTCAAAGTGATATAGAAAGAGGCAAACCTTGTGTCACACAGCTTCAACAACTCCTTCGCTGCATGCTTTCTATATATACTCAATGTGAGGCGATGATTTTTTATGAAATTGGGAATTGCTCATCCTCTATGCACTGCCTTATGTACCCAAGGAAATTTGGCCAAGTCATGGAGTAGTAAATCAATGCAATGTGTAGCACAAAGGCTCCAATAAATATGTGGGTACTTTTCTTCTACCAACTTTCCAGCCCCCACACAATTGCTAGCATTATCAGTAACAACTTGGACCACATTTTCTACACCAACTTCGAGAATGGCTTCATCTAGAATGTTGAAGATATACTCAAAAGTTTTTGTATGTTCCATGGTGTCAATCACTTTCAAGAATACAACACCTTTGGGGAAGGAGACCAACACATTGATTAATGGCCTTTGGCGCATAGTGGACCAACTATCACTCAGGATGGTGAAACCTGCTGAGCTCCAAGAGTCATTAATGTCTGCCAGTTTTTCAGTGACCCTGTCTTTTGATCTCCTTAAAAGTGTTGTCCTTAAAGCTTCTGAACCTGGGGTTGTGTACCCTTTTCCAAATGAAACATTATTGAACATTTGTAAAATAAGGACTCCTAACAACATTAAATGGAATGACAGATTCATAAAAGAAATCAACCCATGCATCATCAACCTATTGTTTTTGTATATGCTTCCAGAAACTGTTTAATGTTGCTATCCCACTCTCTTTCTGTGGCATTACTGAGGTTGATAGAAATATTAGAGGAGGAAGATGTGCTAGGGTATCTTGGACCTATTGAAAGCTCATTTTGGATTCGTTTCTTTTGTGCTTTTTGCTAATTTAGTACCAATGAATTCCCGTAGTCTTTCTCCAATGCTTCTTTCATTATAGGGGTGACATTTGGACATGCTTCGACGCCACCTCCTTTACCACCTGAATTGGCAAGAAGGTGGTCCATTACCCTTGTTAATGCCCTTTTAAAGCGGTGTTGACATAAGTTGCATGTGACATTATTGGATTGTCCCTCGCAGGTCACATATTTCCATGTTTCTGCACTTGATTTTGGAGGTGCCATAGTAATGTACTGTTTGGCATTTTTGACAAATAAAAATAATTAAATTAAAAAATAAAAACAAAGTTAACTATGATATTAAAATAAAAATGAATATTGTTTTGATATTAACCTAAAAAACACTATATTAATAGAAAATTAACAATTAGAACATATGTTAGCTCATGAGAAATTATTTACGCAGCAGATTAATTCTAAAAATAATGTGGATGAAAAAGGAAGATCAGAACACAAAGTTCTTCCACATATGCAAAAGCATTTACACGGACAACTCTTTGAGAGACAATCCTTTTGAAATCAGAATGGAAGCAAATAATGTTTACAGACATGCTGGCAAAAGATACGAGGGACAGGTCCAATGCTTATAATCTCTTCTCGGGTTCATCCCAAGTCTAATCTTGCAGAAGGAAAATTTCCGGAGTCAGTAAATCTAATTACTATGGAAGAGGTTAAGATTTGATTGTTTTTAGCATATTACAAGGCTCCAGAGCCGGATGGCTTCCGAATGGCATTTTTCAAACCTTACACAACATGAACACCACTAATTCTTGTATAAATTCATCCCCCAGACCGTTTTAGGACAGCAAGTATTTAAATGATTCATATCTGCCCCATATAAACTATTAACTTGGTTACCAGCTTTTAAATTCTCTATTATCATCAATGTAACATAGTGTACAAGATCATAACCAGAGTGATGACCACTCATAAAGTTGAAACCGCTACTCCCCAAGATTGTCTTTGATAAGTAGCTTTGTGGAGGGCAGACAGCTTATGGACAGAATCATCCTCCTCCACGACTTGATTCATTCAACTGTTAGAAATAGGAAGGCATGGATGGTTATTGAACTGGAAATTTCTTGGGCAAATCCTGGAGAAATTTAGTTTTTCTACAGATTGGAGGAAATGGGTATATGAGTGTGGTTACCACAACTAAATTCTCTATGATCATCAATGGTACCCCTGTAGGGTTCTTCTTGACTCAAAAAGGCCTACGTCAAGGAGATCCTTTATCCCCCCTTTTGTTTATAATGTGTTCGACACGGCCCTAAAAGGCCTATGCAAGGAAGGAAAAAATAGGGGTCTTCAGATTACATCAGAAATTATGGTGTTTCATATACAATTTGCAGATGGCATTACTTTGGTTGGTCAATCTACTTTGCAAGAAGCAAGCAACTTTAAAACCATCCTAAAGTTGTATAAGTGGTTGACGACTAATTGGTTAATTCAGCCAAATAACAATTTTTATTTTTCAACACACCTCTACGAATTCAAGCCAAGATAGCATATCTATTAGCATATCAGATAGCTACCTGGCCAAGCAAGTACCTGGGAATCCCTATGTTTTAGGGGCGCATCAAAAATGAGCTAAGGACAGGTCTTATTGATAGATATAGGAATAAACTTGAAGGACGAACTGGAAAAGTGTTGCCAGTTGTTGATGAAGCTCCAAATGTTTAAGGTTGTTCTTCAAGCTTTGTCTATATACTTAATGTCAATCTTACAAATTCCAGCTAAAGTACTTGATACAATTGTTAAAATTCAACAAATATTTCTAAGACAAAAATGGATGAGCAAAAAGAATCCCTCTGACCAAACGGTAGTAAACTACAAAATCTGATTTTCTGCAGTAAATACCCAACTAGGGCAGCGAACTGATTTTTATTTATATTTCTAAAAATACTTGCCCAAAACACATGAAAATTTGCAAGACGCTTGCTATGATAATGAAGAACACTAGAACAATATTTTTGGAATTTTTCGAAGCGTATATGACTGCCATAAAATTACAAAACACCTTAGACAACAAGAAAACCTCAAAAATTCATATCTTCTCAAATAAATACAATTAAATTCTGAAATTTTGGAAATAACATCTATGAATAATATGGATGAAATCCCAATCGCTAGACCTAGAAAAAGCACTCTAAAAACCTTCCAAAAACCACTGTAAAATCCCAAAATGGGTCGCTCCACCTGAAAAGAGACCAAAAACCCTCCAAAATTCCCCCAGAAATGGCGCCAAAACCTGTTCTAATCGCTGCAATAAAACAAATCCAGAAACCCTCGATTTTTCTCCACAAAATGCCCAAAATTCCTCCCAGACTTTTCTCTGAAAACTCTGAAATTGATCTCTGAAAATCAGCCCTGAATTACTTCCAAATTGACAAGCTAGTGTGGATCTTCCACCACCGAAGAATGCCTTGCTAGCTAGGAATGGATCTCTCACCACCGAAGCTAGGGTTCCTGTGGGATCTTACTCCACAAGCTAAAAGTTGCAAACAGCAGTTGCACCATGAAAAGAAATATAAGTGTATGTATGAATGACTATTCTTTCACCCCTCTTCTCCTTTTATAACCTTTTCATGTCAAAGAAACCCTAAAACCCCCCAAGGCGCACTTTCCCATGGAGAGGGCCCATTTAATAAATATTTTAAAGTTACTTTTTTCCCCCTAGGCGCCTTGGCCCAAAAAGGCGCCCCCAACAAAGAAATATAACATTAAATGCAATACATATCCCTCAAGTCGCCAAAAAGGTACTTTAAGTGGCCCCAACGAAGAAACATAACATTAAATGCCAGAAGTGTCCACTTAAGTGATCCCAACGACAAAATAGAATACAAAGGGCCCATTAAACCCTCCCAATGCCCAAAAAATAACAAAACCCTAGTAGGAAACCCGACAACCATCCCCAATAACCTCCAAAGTCGTTAGTCCCTTGGGAATGACCAGGGCTAAGACCAAAATAGGGCCGTTAGGCCAACTCCTCGGAATTGGGGACATTACTAAAACAATGTCAAAATTGTAAAGAAAATAGTAGGGAAGCAAGTACAAACATTCTGGAAATTTACAAAAAAAAATAACTTTTACATAGAACGCTAGCGTAGAGACTAGCACGCTAATGCAAGGAATGAAATAGAAACACAGACTAGACAAACACACTTTAAATCATAGACTAACGCACTTCAAATGCATGCTAGCGTAGACAATAGAATGCTAGCACAGATTACGCTAACGCAAGGACTTGCACGCACTAGCATAAGACTAGCAATCTAGCGCAAGAAATAGCATGCTAGCGCAGGGAATAACACGCTAGCGCAAGGACTGAAGCAGAAACGTAGATATGCAAAAGCAAGTCAGAAAAAGGCATGCTAACATAGATAACGAGCTACGCTATCGTTGAGATGACAAAAAAACCGCAAATCACTTGTACTTGCACTAAATATGTTAGAATATGGCCAAATTGTCTGGTTTTTTGCAAACTGTTCTGAAACCAACTCACTAAATGACCGGCAAATTGGTCAGTGACCTTTAAAAACTACAAGAATCAAGAAAATGATATTATAATGCCAAAAAACGAATAAGAAAACGTGGGGCTCCCACCAGGCGTGCTAGAATGTGTACAAGAGAAATTGCAAAAATGAAAAAGAATAGAAAGCAGCTGTCTACTATTCTTATTTTTGGCGCCAAGGATGATAAAGATGGATTTAATAAAAGAAAAGGCATGTAGATGGTCTGTTTGGATTGTGGCGACAAAAAAGAAAAGAAATAAATAAAATAAAAATAGACTGTTGGCGCCAAGTATGATGCATGAATAAAAAATAAAAAAAAAGAAACAACTGTTTCAGTTTAGTCTGCGCCAAAGGAAGGTGAGGAAGAGATAAGAAACAAATAAGACAAAAGGATAAAGGTTTGGATAAGACAAAGATAGAAGGGACAAAGATAGAAGAGACAAAGAAAACAAATAAAATAAAGAACAATAGTCCCCGCCAAAGATGGGTAAGATTAATTTAATCAAAAGAAAGCATGCAACAATTAGTTTGGTATATGGCGCCAACGATGGAGAGAATTAAATAATTAAAAGGACACGCTGCTGCCCATGCGCCACATGGGGTTAAGAAATAAATAAAACAAATAAAATAGCACGCAGACACAACTATTTTTGGATGCAGCAGCCTATGTAGGCTCAATTTTGTATTATTGAAACATCAGACACACTTGGGCTGATTTGCTCTGGCAATTCTAGCCTTGTACTTGCACCTCTGAATAAAAAGCTCCATTTTTGCCCTCTCATATCGCTGTTTTCTGAGTTCTTGTTTTGTTTGATTGGATATTGTATTTCCTTAGTGTGGAATTTACTCCCTCTACCGCTGTCCTTTTCTCCCAAACCCTTGAATTTATTATGCAAAATAGTTTAGAGTTGTGCAGGTGTGTGGATCTTTGATTTCTCCGTGTGCAGAGCTACATACATGTGTTAAATTATTGGTGTATCACCCTTATCTCAATTTCCCGCTTTCCTTTTCCCTTTTCCTCGTCAAAGTTTTCGTTTTTTAGGTGACTCGCAAGGGAACCAATCCTCTATGGAGGTTCACCTCAGACATAGGTTACCCACAACCTTGAGGTGTTCCAATTTTGTCAACAAGAGAGAGAGTTCACACACCATTCTCTATCAGAATGCAACTTCTGGGTGACAATAGGTCCTCCATAAGATTTTCCACACTCTTCAAAAGAACACCCTCATAGACAAGCTCAAGCGAGGAACAATCAGTCAATGGTGAGTAAGATGAAGTAGTGCATTCATATTTGGGTCCACTATTAGTTGTCACTACTTCATTGGAATTCAAGGAGATAATTTTATCGAGTCTCTCTTGAGCTTGCTTCTGATCAACTTTCATTGTGGGAACAATGTCAACTAGCGCAGCCATAACACTTACTTGTCCACTAGGTCCGACCTGCCCTTGTTATGCATCCGTTTGTTGATAAGGGATTTTTGCGCCTCATGCCAACCTTCATCAATATCACTATCCATAGGGCCAACATCATTGACATTAGCCTCTGACACATTGCTAAGATTAGGGAATCCACTAGTATCCAATAAATGTTTAGTTGAGATCTTCGTGTGGCCCTTTTTTAAAACTTTACAGAGTCCATCTTCAGACATCTATAAATGAATATTAGCTTGCACAACCACATGCAAAAGGTTGAATTCACTGGTGCAACAAACACTCTAACCTCTATAACAAATCCCAAAAGATCAAAATTGTTTTTTTTTCTGTAATAGAAAAATAAAAATTAGTCGACATTATCAACCATAGCATTCTATGAAAAAGGAATCTTCGTATCACAAGAAATGAAACCAGACATAATATCTTGCTAGGAAACATTTTTACGTGCAAACTTAGACCATGCAACAAGTAAGTATTTCCAAACACATTAAGCATATTAACATTCAAAGAATAAATGATTTGTTAGAATATGCGGAGAGAGAGAATAAATAAAAATTATAATGTACAAATAACAAATGAAGAGAAACCGGAATGCACAAATTATTCATTGTGTGTCCGTCCTTTTATTATGTGAGAGATGGTTACAAAGTGGTTGAAGTGGTTACAACCGTTTATTAGTTAACACTTAACTAATATTTAACTAACACTAATAAATAAGTCTTATATCCTAATACCCCCTCTTAAGGCTTACACTATAGAACACACCGCCATAAGATTAAAATAACAGGACCAAACAAGACCACATATTCTTCAGAAGCTTTCCCTTTTGAAAACAATGCTTTGACCAGGTAGAAATCCATCAAGATGCCTCCCTGACCCTCGTAAAGGTGTAGTTCCCGAGTTCCCGGATTCCACCTCCTCGAACTCCTAAATGACAAAATCTCCAGAATTGTTGGACAACCATCCATATTGAGCTACTCCCACAGTGCTCCATCAAGTTGCCTCATGACCCTTGTAAGGGTGAATTCCCAAGATTCACAGACTCCCGAATTATCTGGACAACTATCCATGCCGAGTTTTACGTACACTTTATTCCGTCATGTCTTCAAAGTGTTGCGATTCTTTTAAAATACGCATTCTCTATCAGTGAGTTCATCAATTTCAGCATTTGGTGGATTTTTAAAAATGGCTTCATTTAGTTTGTCTTGGAATTTTCCCTTCATCTTTTTGCTTATGAACTTTTCCGTCTTTTGACAAATATTTCTTTCAATAACTTGATAATATAAATGTTTTTCACAATTCTTTATCAGTGGCTCCAAGAGCAATATCTTTGGCTTGTCACAAATTTCAAGATTCATAGTCCAGTCATTCCTGCACGTCGGATTCAAGACTATGCCAACTCTGTTACTTTTCTTGCCATTTCTACCTTCTTTACAGGACCAAATAATACGGAAATGACGTCGTCCTTCAATCAGACATATAATCTATAGTCTGGAACTGTGCTTCTGTGCTCTTGCATTTTCCCCTTGAAATCTCAAGTCTAAAACTCGTAACTTATGACTCCTTTTTGCCAAAAAAATTATTTCCATGCCCTAGAAGACAATGGCGTTTTTACAAATTCAAATATATTCAAGTCATGCCCTAGAAGACAATGGCATTTTTGCAGATTCGAATAGATTCAGGGTCAATGCTTCAAATCTTGACTAACTTGGGCGTCTACGATGCCCTTGAAATCAGGCAAATGAGTGGAATTTGACCTCGCAACTGTTTTCGTGTCTTCGGAAAAACTTTGAATGACATCTTTGCGATTTACAGACAGTCTTTCTTGCCCTTTTGCGACTTTGTATGTATATTGCCCTTGTTTCGACTTATCACAGTTTGAAACTCTCTATTATGCCCTCAATTTAACTGAATCGACTGTGTTTTTTCTCTCAAAATTCGCAGTTTGTGACTGTATTTTATTTCAAGCGTCTAAACTGTGGTATTATATTAATGGTGGAAATGGAGTTTTTGGCTGTATTTCTTCCAAACTGCAGAATCTTTGGCTGTATTTCAAAATGTTAGCTGTAAATTAGTAACCTGCTCTCGTGATTTGTAGGCCCTTGCAATTACTGTAAACTCGAACTGTGCCCTAACGGGACTAACTTGAACTTCTTCCCTTCTCTTTCTCCTTGCTTGCCGCGCTCTGATACCAATGTTAGATATGTGGAGAGAGAAAGAATAAAGAAAGATTAGAATGTACAAAGAACGGATGAAGAGAAACCGGACACACATTATTCATTCTGTCCTTTTATTTAGTGAGAGATGGTTACAAAGTGGTTGAAGTGGTTACAACCGTTTATTAGTTAACACTTAACTAAAACTAATATTATACTAACACTAATAAATAAGCCTTATATTTTAATATGATTAACAGATTTCTCAGAAACAGAGAAAGAGCAAAACCTATTATGTATACCACACTTGCAAGAACAAACACAACAAGAGGATTTTGATACAGGATTAGCCATCTAAAACAAGCTTTCAAAGGCTTAATTCAAGATGCCCACACAATATCAAATTTCAACATCCAAACTTTGAAAGAGTAAAAATTCGACCATCTATGGTTCAGGCCTATAGAAAGCACTTGGGAGAGAGTTTTATCATAATTTTTCTTGGAAGTAATCACTTGCAGAGGTCGCTGTGTGGGCCATTTATCTCTATCGCAAGTCTCAGTCATTCTCATAGCCAAAACTCGTATTCATTTTGATTCCAAGCCTTTAGTTAACCATAATCTTGTTTCAATTTCACAATTAGTATCCTGGTATTTAGATTTGGCTGATTGTGGTCAGTCTGATACTTAGTTTGGGATACTTAGTTATAGTCATAAACTAATTATTTTTGTGTTCTGATAATAGATACTTTTCAATGAGATAGCCCGTTCTTGAGGGCATATATATTTTCTACATTTATTCCACTTTGGGATATTTAGTTGTAGTCATAAACTGAATTGTTTTGCAGTATGATAATAGATACTTTTCAATGAGATAGCCCGTTCTTGAGGGCATATATATTTTCTATATTTATTCCATCTCAATATAAATAAAAATGATTATGAAGAACAAAATTTGTTTTACTTCTTGTTGACAGTCGAAATAACTTGTGGAAAGATACAAAGCATACAAGTTTGGTAATTGTTGTCAACCACCTTTTATTGTTCGTTTATAATATTCTTCACCTAAACATAAATAAATATTGATTTCAAAGGGTAAAAAATAATGAATTTTCTATTTTGTTCTTGGGCATGGTAAGAAATAATGTTTTAAATACATGTTGTCTTTATGATGTTTCAATTATAAAATAGAACATAAAAGCTTCTTGTATAATAATATATAAATATCATATATATTTGTGTTTGTAGGTGATGCCTAAACAAAATGGATTTGAGCTGCGAAGGAACTTGTATATGTTATATCATTACTTGAACCATTACAACATGTTTGGTTCAAGTTATCGTTCATCTTGTACTTCCATATTGGATAGATATCTTCAAATGCTTTATAATTAGTAATGTTCAAACTAGTTTTATGTTTGTCAATCACTCTTTTCTATATGCATAAGTGCAATTATATATAATTATTAAGCGTTGAAATATTGGTAAGTCCAAATGATCATATTTACTTATTGTTGTCGTGTGTAGCACTAACTGCAAAATTGCAATTGGTGGTACATGTATATTTGCAAATTTTAATTTCTTTTAAGACGAGTCTCAAATTCCAAGAACCCTCTACTAAGTAGGATTGCCATGAACTGCTATCTTTTTCTTCTTTGCTAAGATAAAAAAGATAACAATATAATGTTCTTATGTAGCTTTAATTTTTTTTGTAATTAGTCATTCTTTGTTTTAGATTTTTATGTTTTTTTCTGAATTTATAGGGTTTCCCTCGCTGCTAGATATGACTTGATTTCTGTAAGATTTTGTGCTAGATTTCCATAAAAAATTCAGGTTTATTTCATTCTGAACATTTTTATTATTTTTGGCTTCCCAAAATAGGTAACTGAACGCCGACAAAAATGAACTTTTTTTCGTTTCCATCAAGTTGCCTCCATCTAATAAAGGTCTGACAAAATTTATGACAGAAATTCTAATCAAGAATTTCTGACAGGCCTTGTAACGGATTTTTCGATGGACATTCTTATGGAATTAACGTTTTGATAAATGTGGCAATACAGCACAACCATATTGTCAAATACGAGAAATATAATTAAGGCCAGAGATGCAAATTCCAAAATGTGCACGAGGCCATATAAGTATAGAAACTTCTGAAAGGGGCAATAAGAGGAAGTATTTTAAAACCCTCTTAGTGAGGGTTGACAACTATGATACTCAAGAACCTAGATCCAATATTATTGCAAATCACAAACAACGGTTTTAAGGCATTTATTGTTTTTCATTATTAGCAATGTTCTTTGGGATTTTATTATTAGCAATGTTCTTTGGGATTTTTTTATTTATGGAAGTAATTACATAGATATGCAACTAATGACTTATTGTAGTACCCAAACCATGAATAGATCAATTTAGGGAAGAAAATGGAGAAGCAAAATAAAATTGAAACATATTGTGATCTTGCCAATGACAGTAACACCTCACAATATAGAAAGTTTGTAGTTTATTTGATAATGTCTATGCTCTTCCACAATAAGAAAATCTGCCTTTTGTTTTACGGTGAAAATATTTAAATAAATTTTCGCTCATGAGAACCCCTCCTATAATGATCACACACAATCAGAGGATTGTGTCAAAATACTCGATGAAGATTGTGACAATGAAATGAAAATAATAGGCAATCAAATGGAGTAGGAGCCCTAATTTCATGCTACTTTTAAATTTCATTATTATTTTCAAAGGAATGTGTGAAGGAATTTCGGTCAGAATACCATCAAGACTCTATTAGGGGACAAAATATTGACAGGTTGTGAAAAATACAAGATTTACTTGTGCAAAATTGTCGATGGAATATAGTCATTATGCAATAGTGCTTTTCCCTTGGCTTATCATAGCGGCCTATCATGAATATTAATTTTGTAGCCTTGACGCATGTGTGATGTTAGAATTTGCTGCAATCGCTGATTTATCCGCTGGATTATGCATATGATATTTATACACCATGCTCCATCACAATTAGTGTACACCTTCCTATTTCAAAAATTATTTTTTCATAAGAAAATCGAATGGAGTCGGCACCTTTATGCGACCACAAGTTTTGAGGATCCTCATCTTTAAGAGTATTTAGTGGGGCTAAAATAACGTACATACTCCTTTTCCCAAAACCTCTTGTGATACCTTCCATAGTATTTCCTATATATGAAAATGTGACCCGAGGATCATATATTTGATTCTTCCTAATTTCAAAAATTGCCCCAATTGCTATAGTTGTGTAATGAATTTGGAATATACCTCTCCATTTAGTCTTCAACACCCACAACCGAATTAAGGCCTAGACTAACTAGGCAACTCCTAGGACACCAACATCTAGGGGTTGGTAAATTATTTTATTTTTAAATTAACTTTTATAAAGAGTAGAAAGATTTACTAACCATATATGCTAGCTGGGGTTAGCAACCAATCTTACATTCTAATTTAATTCTCTTCTTTGAAAATAAAATTAATTTTAAATAACTCTATTAAGATTATGATATTTAGCAAGCCTTGATACTTATGTAGGTACCATTAGTGCAAGATTCTTAAATTTAAGCCATACCTATGTCTTTTCATGCTTTGTAATGTTTTGAAGTCTTGGAAGCTATTTTGGCAGGCGAGATCAAAAAAGGTGAATATGTAAAGAGCTTATAAGAAAAAATAGTCAAGGAAGATACGAGAAAAAGATAATTTATGATAAGTTATAGGTAATAGAAACTTGTATATAGCTAATTTTTCACTTTTAATGGCTATGGTTCTTCGCAGACACTATTGGTGCATTGGCTTCTCAGAGCGGTGTCCTTTGGAACATTGTTGAAAGAGAGGAGTAACCATAAATGGTTACGTGCAATCTTTGTTGGTTGCATTAGGTTGGTTAATAATAGTACTTATGAGAGGCCCTTGATGTGTAGTCCAATTAAATCATACTTCACATGTTTTTATACCTTTACAATTGTTCTTTTACATCTTCCCTATGCAACCACCTTAATTTTTTTTGTAGTCGCCTCCATGCCTACTTTTAGTGGACACACCTATGTCATGACAATTTCAACAACTCCAAAGGTTGCTTCCATCAGATAAGACTTCTTTTTGACTCCCGTGATATTGTCTTGCCCACAACTGATGGTATTGACAATGGTCAATGCCGTATGGGTTGTTTTTAATAGCTAAAGATACCGACCATGGTTGATACTATTGGCTAACAAAAAACGACAATATCCAATCACGACTGTTATACAAACTTGACATTTAAGCATTCATTCCACATCACCATCATCACTCATTCAGTCTATTGACGTTCACCAATCTTCTTTTAAAGCCTTAGAAGTCTTGAAGTTGATCTTGTGTATCTTTTGAAGTTTACTCTTGGAGCATTGGGTACATAGAATTCCCAAGTATAGGAGTTGAACTTACTATGATCTGCTACGCCTTTGAAGTCTTTAACAATCAAATTATTAAGGTCTTTCTTTTATTTGTTTGTGATTCCCCACATCAACTCTCTCACAAGGCGCTACTAACCTTGGGGGATGTTAATGTGTCAATAGTGTTTGCAATCAGGTAAATATCTCTAACCTCCTTTTTCCTTTATGTCATTTCAGATTTAAACGTTTGTTTGATGTGGTCATGCTTAGGATAGAGTAGAGCAACATAATCTTAATCTATTGCAATGTTTATCGGTTCTTGCCTTAGAAACCGCCCTTTGGGGTTTAGAACCCTTTACAACCTATTGATTCTTATAACTCATGTTTACAACCTTACCATAAGAATATAGATCTTGTTACAATTTCATCACAACCTTTGCTACTATCAACTTATTATCGGGAAATAGTTAGATGTCATTAAAGTATCCTAGATATAGGCCTTGAAACCATACATCTCTTATAGGGTGGACTATTACCTTCCTTATTCCACGTCTTTTGCAACTTACAACCTTAAGGTGGGCAACTTTAGCATGACACATCTTATTATCCTAATCTAAATTACCTATTATCGAGAGACAAAGAGGATATTCTATTAGGTCAGTCTTTGTTTGCATACACTTTAGTGAACCCGAAGTGAATCTTACTCTCTAATCCAATAGATTCACATTTACATTTCCTTTTATATTATCTTCACTTCAGTTTCACCATCATCATACACTAGTGAACCCGATGTGAATCTTACTCTCTTTCGATTGACTCACATTCATGTCGTTTTATCTCTTATTTTATCTTTGATCTCATCTCTGTAAAATCATCCTAAATCTTTCCTAAATATTTTCCAATATTTCCTAAAGTATTTTAACACATTAGTTCTGACTATCAAAATTATCAATGAGACGATGATTCCTAAACTAACAATTGGGATTCCTCCCATATGCCTATCCTTTTTTTTACCATAATTGTAATATGGCTTACGCCAATGCCAAATAAACAAGCCAAAAAGATAACAATAGAAGGAATAGTTGATTTAATATTGCCAATAGAATCCAACAAAGAGGAAGAAAACAACAAAAAATATGTTTATAGTCATTATGTAAGAATTCATCCTAGCCTACACCAATTTTGTTGGTCAACCTCTTCAATTCATTGTGATTGATATATAGGCATATAATGCCACGTGGGGTGACTCTTCCAACATCAATCCATCTCATTCAATGGGTGCTAACACAAATGCACGTCAAAACCCTAATCAAAATTCTTCTAAAAAACCTCTTAATGATTCACTTCAACTTATTTTACAACTCATTGGCTAAACGAGTAGGCAACAAGCTAGTGCTAACAACCAATTTCTTCAAATGAATGAGAACCTTACTTACATGTATAATAAATCTCAACAAATTTTGTGGGGTATGCCTAATTAGTGTCCCCACAACCTTCTTTAGTCGATATGTAGTGCCCATTTTATTGTGACACTTGTTAGATATCGATTAGATTATCATTTAGAGATTTTGACACTCCTTGTGATGTTTTGTTTTAGCACATGGTGCCTAGTTTGATTATATGTTTTGGAGACATATATTGGGTTTTAAAACGCACACACATGCACGCACGCACTCACAGCCTGCGTGCACGCACACACGATTAATTTTAACTATGAAAGTGAGATTGTTATTTGTACATTTTATGAGTGCAATATAAACATAATGATAGCAAACCGTGGGTTTGAATTATCCTAACACTTATTACTAATTTTGAATTCTATTGTGATTGTGATAATGTTAATTATAAAGAGATGTTGCTTAATTCGAATGTAAGGTTGTCTGAAAATAATGATTAAAATAAAGGATGTGATCTCTCTTAGGTGAAATAATTAGAAAACACAATTAAGTAGGTTAGGAGTTATAAAATGATAGAGTATTGCGATTGTTGTGAGTAGGTTTGAGACCCGTTCACAAAATTATTATTTAGATGTTATTACATTAATTGAAAATATAAGTGATTATTGTTATTTCATTTTAAATTGAATAAATTGGTCAAACCATCTATACATGGATATGCATACATAATTTATAAATATTTGTGAGATTGGGTAAGTCTTGGATATGGTTTGTATTGGCAATATGTGTGTGAATTAGGTTTAAAGTCGCATGATATTATGATGATTTAAGAATCATAAATTTTGAGTCATTGTTTTTGCAATCATAATTTATACTAGAGGGTTGGATTCAAGGCTTGAAGGAAATGATGTGAGAAATTTTGGTCATGAAGAGTATGATTGGATTTGTTTCCCATGGTGTCCTATCTCTTTATGATGTCAAGCATTGAATCATTAGGAGATTGTTTCATGTTAAAGAACCTTTCAAAGATATTTTTGGGAAGATTAAGTTGTTAAAATTCCTTCATTAAAGAATTAACTGGCGCTTCTATTTCTATGATTGAATGTTGAGGAAGTTGATTGTACCATTCTAAAGCATCACCCATGACGAGTTTAATAAATAACTTGGTAACCACATACATATTGGTTTGTATCCACTCTTTGAAGAGGTTTCCAAAATATTTAAAATGAAGATTGGGGTCAACTAACTCGTTATAAGAAATAGATGATGAAATACCCCCTAGATCCATCAAATTGATGTAAGGAGCAATGGGTTCATTTTGTATGATTTGAAGAACCTTATTGCAAATTGGAGGTTGGGGTATTGGTTTTCTCAAGTCATCCAAAGGTAGCATATGTGTAGTAATGGAATTGGTAGGTCCTAAATGACCTAAAAAGATTGAGATTCCATTTGCAAGATATTATTTTGCATTTGGGGCCATAATTTGACAAGTTTTCGATTGCATTCGAGTTGTTTTCCCTAATAATTGAAACATTATGAGATTAGTGTCAATCTATGAGGTTTGTCTAGATGATGGAATATGATTTGTAGTATTATTAATTAGATTTGAAGGTGGATTCATTGGATTGGAAGAAATGGAAGAATGATTGAAAGGATTAAAATTATGATTTAGGGGATCTCTACTAGAAGAAGTATCCCTAATGAAATCTTTAAAGAGAGTATAAGGAAATTTGTTTAGAGTATTTGAGATAGTTTTATGGGAGATTAAATCCATGGGTATCTTGGTTTGAGGTTCTTGGAAAATGGATCCATCCTTGTTAGGAGTTACTATATCCTTGATATCCAAGTTATTAAAGATGAGCTTAGGATCTTTTCTTATGATTTGGACCATATTTCATTCAATGGTTGGTGTTGGTTGTGTTTGTAAAAAAGTGCACTATGAATGATTAGTATTAATGGTGTACATGAGAAGGAGAAATGAGTACACCATATGCAATCTAAATGGGTTAAGACTAGCTAAAATAACCTTAAGATATGACAATATGATCATAATATAGTTTTAGATAGTGATATGTTTTGAAAGTTAAGATACTAATAGGTTAACATGAAGAAAAGTCAATTGGAAAAGAGGGTAAGATTCACGTCTGGCTTATTAGACTGTATGTATGCAAAGAATGGTCTAATAGAATCTGCTCTCTCTCTCTCTCTTTCTCTTTGGGTAACAAGATGTTGCAGGGACATCCTTAATAGTCTGTAAATGTGATCCAAATTTTGGTTATGTTGAGGTCTTAGACCGTGTTTTGGACAATAAGTCTTGTTCATGTCTTTTGCCTTGCTTGGAGTTCTCCAAATTGGCTTTATTCACTTTTCCTACCAAAATTGAAGTTTGAACATTCAAATTAGTGGAGGGTTGAATGAATCTTGGGGATAAATCTTGTTGTTTGATTATGTACATCCATTGTATAGTTGAGAAGGCCCAACATCATTAGTGGCAATGGTTGATCATGTAACTCATGTACAAACCCTGAATATTGAACATGCTCGCCATCTTGAGTTAAGGAACCAAAAAGTAGTTAGGAGTTGTATAACTAAATTTTGTGAGGAGAGAAATCAAATGAATGAGGAGAAGGTGATAGAGGCGAGAGACAGGAGAAGTTGTAACAAGGCTAAGAATGGAGGAGAAACACTTTTCAAGTACAAAATTGAAGGTTCCCTGATTTTTATATGTATAGTCCTAAGGAAATACAAGAAGAGAGGGTATGCCATTGTTAGGTTATTAATACTCCTGGTAAATGAAATACAGACTAATTATACATTGTTTTAAAAAGGAGAATAAAGGGTTCTTAGGTTGGTAACTTTTCATAGCTCTGTGTTTATATGTTGGGACTAGTTGAAAATCTCTAACACTGTAAACATAATCCTGTACAATATCTTTCCTGTCTATTTCTTGTTTAGTAATTGTGGGAATTTAGGTTGTTAGCGCCCCAATATATGTGTAGAGTGTATAGACTTTATTAGAAGGCTTGTCATATGAATGAAGAACAATTATAATCCGTTGCCTTGGTACATAATACTTTAAACTAGAGAGATCGTAAAAACTATTTTAAAATTTCCTTGCTATATAGTTCCTGAGCAGGAAGAGGAAGATGTGCTAAGTATATACTAGAGAGAGAGTGGAGTCTAGATCTTGAACAATGCTAAGAAGTTGAACCCTGTTTTCTATTCATTAAAGTGTTAAAACCTTGACTAGGGTAGGATTATGATCAAGCCTTTGTTGTAGTGAAATCTAAGTTACTATTTTGGAATCTCATCTGGAAGCTAAGAGCGATCGTAGGAAAGGGTTATAATCTTGTTAGGATACAATCAAGATGAGCTTTAGTACCCTGTTACAGTCAAGCATCGATACACAAATTTGGTTGGTCATCTTCTAGGGCTCATCAATGTATGAGAAAGAAAACAAATGTCCAAGATAGTTGAGTATATTTGGAGGTTTAATGCTTAAAATACAATGATTTATTTCGAGTTCCGTAAGCCAAAATACTCCTTGTATGTTCAAAAACTCTGTTTGGAGTCTAAACCCTGATTAAGCACAATTCTTTGTCATAAGAGTTAAGGGTTAAGTTGGAGCACCTTGAAGCCTATAAGGCCAACATTTAAGTATGTTAATCATGTGTCAATGTCTTAGAACCCTGTTACTTTGTCTCGGTATCAGTAATCTCTGACATAAAGATGTAACTCAAGTTTAATAGTTGTCAAGAGGATCTGAGATTATCTAATACAATCCCCTGTCATAATCATTAAGGTCTGAGTTGAACATCTCGCTATCCATTCTTAATAGTGATAAGAATCCAAATTTATCTGCTTTATACAATGTTGTGAATGTGTGTATCAAAGCCTGTGAATCATGGAAACATGCCTAATGTTCTAAAAAATTGTTACCCAATCCTTTATCAGTGATACTATTAGTTTTAAGAATTCTGATCTCGTTGAAAACCCCTATTGCCTTGTTCTAAGTTTTAGAAAGATAATTTGAAGAGCAAGTTGAGCTACACCACAAGAACTAGGATAATAAGGTGGCCATTATAAATATGCACATGATAGAGTTGTAGGTTACTAAATACATGGATCAAGAAGGAGATAATCCACTCTATGAAAGATATAGGGTTCCAAATCATAGATATAGTTGTAGAGACAAAAATTTGGCATTTTGCCAATTGACGATTTTAGTTGTCTTATATCCCTTGACTTGTGCACAAAAAAAAAGCTAAAACACTTTCCTAAGAGTTGTAAAATCTCATTCCACTGTTCAGACACTTACAAAAACACTTATATCATTAAAAAACCCCTTATATCTCCTATGCAAATTCTCATACCTTCAATTGAGATTCTCTCTCACTAGATAGAATTGTCCAATAGGAACAAGATCTACTAGTCAATCCTATCTAGGGCACTGTAACAATTAGTTTATAAAATGTATATATTTATTCCCCCTACGTCAACTTTAGAGTGATTTGTATAATTACGAATCAAACCCCACTAATTTAATGACATGTTTATTACTTGGCTAATACTTGATATTTATCAAGATATCCCTTAGAAATATTTATCAAATCTCTAGCAATTTTTTCCTAATCTCCCCATTTCAAGAGAAAAGATTAAGAACAACCCCTATACAAGTCTAAAACACTCTAAGTCAAGACAAAAGCATTATAAGACAAATCAAGAGAATCTCATGCCAAGTCAAAGTTGGCATTATCAAGTATCAAGGGATAATTTATTGTTTCATACATTTAGCTGCATCATCACAATTGCTATTCCAATAGGAAAATATATATGTGGGTTTAAATCCTCTCTAGAGTAGTGCTATGTAGTGGCATAGGGTTTTCTCAACCCAAAACAATAACACATTTTTACAGGTATTTCAAGGAAGATCGATTTTCAAGAGAAGAACACTTATTATAGGAATATTCACGCACATCTAAAGTGATTACAAGAAAAAAATACATGACAGATAATAACAAAAGCACACAAATTGAAATACGAAGGTATAATTCAAGAGGAAACATGTGTGCACGTCTAAATAAGTTTTGTGGGTTGATCCTTTCTCATAGTAAATCCTCTCTAAGGGAAAAAATAGTTTCAAGTTTAGAGATGAAGAAAATACAAAATGTTTCCATCTTGTTCCTTTGTTTCCACACCTAGATTACTCAAAAAACCTACATAACAATAAGTGCACTCATCCTCCTATCAATGTTTATATTTAGCATGTAGCTTAATTAATTTGAAATTCTCAATCATTTACCATAGTTTCAGATATGTGTGTAAATATATTTATTTATAATTTTAATGTAAATATTTTTTAGATTTTAACTAATTAGATATAAACCCTATTGTTAAGGGAACCTATTTTATATTGTTCAATTCAGAATGTGATATTGATTCAATACAACAATCTAAACCCCCTTTTTTACATGGGGTTTAATATTTGGTCAAGCCTTTCTATCCCTTAAGTTTGTCTTCTATGACATTTTAACATAGTGTTAGGATCAATGGTCATCTGATTTACCACATTCAACTTCCATACGATTCTAAAAAAGCACACATATCGAATGGATACCAATTTTTGTCCGAATATCGATGATAAAATTATCATTGAGAATATGCCAAATAACAACCACCACATACCTATTTATGAACTCAATGAATTTAAAAAATCTAGAAGAATCTTTCCCGATGAGCCTAATGGTGTCAATCCAAATCAAGTTCATATTTTGTATATTTTTTGTAGGAGTATTGACATGCATCCTATTGATAATGATTAGGTTATTCACATAATCATTACATCTAAGTTTTCCTAAAAGGCTCAATTAGTTCAATTTGATGTGGAAGCTCCCTTTAATATTCCCAAGTAAACATCTAATATTACTACTAGTATAAGGACGCCCACAATCCCCTTGTAAGTGTAAATACTTATTTCTACACATACTACAATTACACCACCCATTTTACACATGTATAGGTCATTTAATACTCTATTTTCTATACCCTCCTTAGACATGACCATTATTGATTTGCAGACCACATTTTGTAGTTAGAGAAGGTTGTGTCTAGAGATTCTCATGTTGTGGATTCAAATCTCTTACTTTAAAATCCATTAGCATCGAAGGAAGCATATTAAACTATACCTATGTGATTCCCTCCCCTAAACTTCAACTCTATGAAGATAAATGGGATTTGAAACATTATCTTTGATCATTCCATGCAGCTTGTGTAGATTACAATTACAACGATTATCTCCTTATTATGTTATTTCCAAGCATGGGGGTCACCTTGAAAAGGTGGTATATAACATGTGTGATCATACATGGGTTAATTTTTATTTATATTTCTTACACCATTATGTCATTATAAAAAAGAGTAGTAGTGTAAAAGGGGCTCCCAATAATGAGAGTATATAGTGGTAAATCCTTAAAACAAGGGCTAATATTCAAAATCCCATGATTGCACATGTTTTGGATACTTTTTGCAAGTGGCCCATCATGTTTCTAAGGATTAAAATTATTATGTTTCTATGACCTTGTTTTGTGCCCCATCAAGTAATTTAATCCTTTGGTTGACCAATTTTAAACACATTTTTCAATCAATATTGGTGAAAATGTATCTTACACACAAATATAAAAACTCCATCAATGATCCAATGACCTAATCAAGGAATGTGTTGTGTTACAAGACCATGATTACTAAGTTGAATGATCTACTTATGGATAATTAGCTCCAAGATCTATTCACACAAAGTGTATTAGCACCTTTGCAAAAGTCTATCATGTTTGATAATTTTTTATTAGTCAATGATATATGTTACACACTCAAAGAGGGAGAATTAAAACTCTTGACATTGAATGAAGTATGCACCTAATAAATTAACTAGGTATACTACCAAGTTTCAAAGTAAACAAAGTTATAAAGATAAATCTAAAGAAGGTAAGCAAAAAGCAAAAGTGACATTCAATTTTATATATCAACCAACTACTAAGATTGAATAACAAGGTTATCATAGACAAAAAAAACATGATTACCATATACACCACATATTATACTTCAAAAATTTCTCAAGTGTGACCTTTTATCTCCACCTCCACTTATGGAGGTTGATACGATAAAACCTTAACTTTATTGTTTTGATTCTAATGCTTATTGTGATTACCATTTGTATGTCGAGAAGTTTACTAATTGATGTTTCAAGCTAAAGCATGTGATATAAGACCTTATTGAATTTTTTTATATAATCATAGTTAGGTTTCCAAATCAAGGGATGCCTTCCACCATGTAGCCCTTGTTAGAGTAGACGTCACAAAGCCAACATCTTATGCACCACCCTTAAAATATAAACAAATGAAAATATTTCTATTAAACGTAAAGAAATTGAATTACAAATTCTTGCGAAATACACTTACACCACAATGCTAGTATTCTATGAGACTCCACAAATATTCTACTAAAAATTCCCCAACCTAGACTTAACCTAAGCTTGCAGACTATACTAAGCTTCTATAGAGCCAAACTTTGGCACACAATTAGAAGGATAATAACCTCAAATAAAAATTATCCTGAAAATTAAGCTCAAGATTCAAACCAAGATTGATGATCTTCTAAGGATAAAAATTCCTTATAAATGATGCACTCCCCTCTATAGATAGAGTTAATTTTTTTAAAGGTGATAGGTAAAGATACCAAATACAGGTAAAGATCCCAAGAAGAATATACTCTTAGGTATCCATGATCGATCTTTGATCTACACAAAATGTCCCCCTTTATTCGATTGGGTTTATCTAGGTGGTCCCTGACCATATAGGAAGGATCAAGGTTCATGTGTGCATGCTCATAACTATAGTGATGTTGATAGGAACTCTAGGTGTTCACATCTAATCATTGGTTCTTTGTTAGCTTGTGTTGGCATCTAATGACATGAAAATGATGTTTGTGGTTTATGATAGAATTATAAGCTACAAATAGGAATTCGTGGTCTATGAAAGTGTTTCACATATTATTTGATGTTTTTTTGGCTTCATGCATGATTATGCAACATTAAAAAAGCTTGTACAAATAAAAAAATTCTTTTGACACATGAGTAATATTTGTGTGGGTTCCACATTATTATGTCAATTCTGTAGTATTGCATAGCTTAAGTAGTTCTGCATAGTATTTAAAAATCGGCTATGTCAAGGACATCACTACGTGGCTCACTCGAGAGTGTCATAGGATTATGTAAGCGAATTGTGTAGAGACATCACAAACATACATTGCAAATATCTTTATTTTCTAATACTAAGTCTTTTTGGTTGATGTATGATTGCATATAAACCTAGATGCTCCTTCATCATATTGTCCAACTAAGAAGAAACATGAACCCCTACTCAAGTAGTACCATGAAGGTCTCCACTGGAATGGAAGCGTTTTATGATCTCTACTTCACTAAGACAAGATGAAACTTTTACTTCCTTTCCTCTCTAATTTACTTGATATTATTTGTGTTCCTTTCTAAATATTAGTTTCACTATGTGTTACTCCAAAATTCATTCTACTTATGCATGTTGTTGTTATGGTAGTTGGAATCTACAATTTACTTCTGAAGGACTTTATTCTCCACTTGTCTACCCTTTATAATATGGGTATAGATCCAAGATGTGGAAAATTAGCAATATTTCTATCCCTTATGACAACTCTAACTTAGATGTGTTCTCCAAAAACTTCTTCAATAATCTTCATGGTCGAATATTCTTCCACTTGAGCTTGTTATACATTCCGCATGGGAATCTATTCTTCCCTAGGCGCACAAGAACTAAGTCTCCCTCCTTAAACTTCAAGTGTCTTATTTTATGGTTTTCCTAGTCTTTGTAATATGCATCACTTGTCTCTAGCTATTTGTGAACTTAATTGTTTGCTTCCTTCATATACTATGTGAAGTCCTCCACTTCCACGCTCTTCCCTTCCTCATGGGGTAAATCCCTCAACTCTACAATTCCCTCCCTTAGGAATTGTACCATTCACAATTTGTAAAGGTGATTTTTTTAGTTCTTATATTGAAAAAGTTGTTATATGCCAATATTAATACCCCATATTCCTACCCTCTCTCCTACCATACACATCAAAATATATTCTTGGATCCTATCCAAAACCTCTATTTGGCCATCCATTTGGGGGTGATATGTAGAACTAAATTGTAACTTAGTGTTTATTTTCTTCCATAACATGAACCAAACATGATCCACAAACATTTTATCTATATACGATAAAATGGTGTGTGGAAATCCATGCAACCTCACAAATTTCCTAAAAACTAGATTCACAATATGGGTAACATCACTTGTCTTATTAAAAGTAAGGAAATGACCCATTTTCAAGAATCCATCCACAACAATGAAAATAAATTCATTACCCCAGTGCATTATGGGAAATCCCAAAACAAAGTCCATAAGAAAGTTCTCCCATGGTTTCTCAAGTACTGGAAATGGTCTACGCAACCATGTGTTCTAACTCTTGTCTTTTTCCAGTTGGTATACTCTACATCTCTACACACATTTGTAGTCATGCATGAAAAATAACATCAACCAACCAATTATTCTAAGGTCTTATATATCCCAAAGTTACCTAACATTCCTATGCAATTTTTCTATCAAACCAAATCATCTTTAATTGATCCTTATAGTACATGAAACTATGAACTTGAATACAAACCTTTCTAGTAGGAAGTAGTCTAACCAAGGTGTGTATTTGACACTCAATGGTTCTACGTATATACTCTATGCTTCCCAAAAGTCTTCATCCTCTACGTAGTGTTCCTTCATCCCCTCAAAACCTATTACACTCGCATCTCAATGAATGAGACACATCTTTTTCTCAATGCATTTCTAAAATGGTTTGTATAATTGAGGACAAATTAGTAGCTCTATAAGAACTCAACCCATTTCATGTGTTTGATTTAGTTTTCCATGAATATATATAAGTTTATGTTCTTGATTATTTGTTTATAATACAAACTCTTTGGAACTATTTCTTCAAAGCATGGATAGTGGCATATAATTATTAATCACACATAAAGTAATTTATCTATGCATTATTCAAATTTTCACTAAAGTATGTGATTGGTCTTCCTTCTTCACTTAGCACTACCTTGGTTGCTAACCCATTGACATTACAATCCACCTAAAATACCTTATTAAAATTAGGAAAATCCAACGTTGACTTCTTTGAGACCTTACTCTTTATCTACCAGAATGGATATTCTACATCTGTGGTCCATAAAATTCCTTTCTATCCTTGTGCATTACCTCAGTAATTGTGGCACAAATCTCACTAGATCCTCCAATGAACTTATGGTAGAAGCTCTCAAGTCCATGGTGTATACACATAACATTAGTCACTACTAATTATACTACTTATGCCCCCCTTATATTATTAACATTCATTCCACACATTATAACATTACCATTTATCCCACCATCCTAACATTCCAAATAACCACCTACTTAACACTCATTAAATCCTTTCACATATTTTTTAGGAATTTAATATTCATATCTACCTACTCCTACCTACTAACCTAGTCTCTCCTACTAATCGATCATTAAATCCTAATCGCATCTAGAAAATTCTAATCTAATCTAAGAAATCTTCGCCAAATTTCTATAATTCTTTAATGCTAGAGCCTTCTCATTCTACCACTTTCCATGAATTTTGAATTCATGGAAATCCCTCTCCCTCTCGAATCTTCTATCGACACAATCATCCTCCACCCTTGACCTAATCCACCATGGCTTCATCCTAGCCCTCAATTTTCCTAAAAACTCAAGCTACCACCCTCCATGCATACCATGATCTAAGAAGAATCATACTTAAATCTTCCCGTCTTCGAGATCAATCAAGAAACTATAATGAAGAGATGGAAAATCTTGGAGCCAACAAACAAGCTATTAAATAATCAAATTTGGGAATATCCATTCCATCAAGGAGAAATTAAAACTCAAGGTAAAGTGGGGTAAAAAAATGTCCTAATATAATTATATTGAGTTTTTTAATCCTTTGGCCCAATCTGAGGTGTTAGGATTAGTTCTTGGTAGAGGGCTTTGGTTGATTTCCACAGATTTCAACTTTTATGTTTGGAACTAAAACCTTAACACATTTGGAACACATAGTGGTATGTTCACATTTTTTTTATAGTTTTTCATGATTGTTAGGACCTTATATTAGACCTATAAAGAAATCAAATAAGAGAATTTGAGTTTTTCTTGTCAAATTTCCATGTTTTTTTGCTAACATTGATTCCATGTTGTGCAACGTAATTTTCACTAATGATACTATGATTTTCAAAAGGATCCCATAATTTTTGTTCATTGTGTGCAAGATGCAAGTGAGAACCATTTTTACAAATGACCATTACATTTTCAAACAGGTCCGCATCATTTTGATGAGACCACATAATTTTCACATAGAATGTGTCGTTTTCACAATAAACCACTTCGTTCTTATGAGAGAAGGTATAATTTTTGATTTCATCCACTTTCTTTCACTGGTTATAGCTTCTTATCACCTTTTAGCTATTTAATATTATCTTATCTAGCTTAATAATGTCCTTGAATATTCTATTTCTCTATTTTCATCATTTTTATATCAAAACTAACCCCATTATTTTTCAACTAACTACATCGTTATCACATTAACCACATCATTTTCGCTAACATAATTTTTTTCCAACCACGTTGTTTTCATGGAGATTAGATCATTTTCACTCTTTGTAACATCATTTTCACTCTGCTAATGACATTTTCACTATTTCGTAGGTTTTGGTGCTTGTCAAAGAGCTAACTAAACTCCAAAACTACTAATTACATGCTTTTATCTTCATTCGGTACAAGAATCAACACCAAAATCATCATTGTAATAATCTATTGCTTTGATTTTACTTGAATATCCTTGCATAATCTTTGTATACCTTTCATATATCCTTTTGTCTGTATGTGTGTACCCTACACGAAGCTAGGTTGTGTACGCTATCCCCTTGCATTATTTGATGATCTTGTTAAGCCTGCATTTATATTGAGAGGGAGGTGAATCAATATAAGATAAAATTTTACTTATTAAAAAAGATATCCACAATTAAAGAATTTAAAAGAATTAAAATAACATAACATAGAACAACACCATAATTATGTGGAAAACCCCCTTAGGAAAAACTAAAAAATAAGACTACTTGGATCTACTGTCCAAATCTAGCCCAAAATTAAATGCTTTACAAATGTTCGTAGGAATCAACCTACTAGAGACACCAATCCCTAATGCCAAGCACCAACTCAACCAATTTGTGAGCACCAACCCACTGGAGAAACCGATCCCCATTTTTTTGAGGCACCGATCTCAAGAATATAAACTTCCACCTTCGGTAGTTTCTTCTTCAACCATATGATGGAAATTCCACTTCTCTTCATACACAAAAATCAAATCATACTTCCATCATGGATGATGGTCCAATTAATGAAATCAGACCACTTTATATTTCTGATCTTCCTTCTTACTCTTTATTCAAATGATATTCTCAATTTACTTCTCCTCTTCTCTCTTTCACTTCTTATCTCATTCACTTCTTCTCTCAAATGATGTATCTATTTGATTTTTCTCAACATTTTCATCTATCTTTTATAGCCTTAATGCACCTCTTCCCAAGAGGGGCGACTATCAAAAGATACATCTCTTAATTTAATATTAATTAACTTCTTTAACTCCTTCCAAATGGTTCGGTTGGGCTTGTATTTAATATTTGTTTATTTATTTTATTTTCTTAGATGAAATTGTTGGCCCTTTCATAATTAAAACGTTGGTATACAATGTGATTGTTTTTTATTGCAATCACTGTTATTATATTAAATTTGATCATTATAAAATTTGTTCTCTATAATACATTAAGGACATTGTTTTTCTTTGATCATTGTGCATTCTCTTTTGACATCAATGAATCCTATTCCATGCATGATCTTGTGACATCAAAAAATCCTTTGACATCAATGACAATATTTCCAACAATCTCCTCCTTTGTCATTGATGACAACCCTACAAATAAATAATCATCTCTAACCAGAATACTCCCTCTTTATGGACTTCTTCCTCTTGCTGTACTACTCCCCCTTTCTTTACCTCTCCCCTTTTGACATCAATGTCAAAGGGATATACAACACAATCAAAATGTATATGTAATGCCTCCATTTTTAAAAAATAAAATAAAATAAATAATAAATAAAATAAAAGTTTTTAAAATTCAAAAGCCCGTGAATTCTTTGTTGGGGCGAATTTAGGGCTCGGGCTCCATTGGGGGTCGTATTTCATCCTTTTGGTTTTGTTGTTGGAGGAAAGCGCCACTGCCATGGAGGGAGGTGGGGAGAACTCTGAACCACTCTTACTCTTCCACCAGGCCGTGAAGAAGGTGTGAGGGGAGGCAGCGCATGGAACCAGAGGAGAAAACTTGGCCAGTTGTTTGCAGATGAAGGTGCGCAGGGTAGGGGGTGTGCCTTGTGGAGAGTAATGTCTTTTTGAAACGTGTTTTCATAGAAGAGAATGATGGCGGCGTAGGGGATCTGGGAATCCGTTTAAGCCTTGATGTTTGCTCCACAAATGTAACCCGACTGACTCCCTTCAGGCCGATTTACATTACCACACATTTTGTTTTCCTGTTCTGTGTTGAAAGAGGAGATTTGGAGTAGGGTGCGCACACCCATCAAAGCATAATCAAAATTTGTTTTTTTTTGTTTACTGCCAGTTTTGTTTTCTCCCCCTGTCAGCGCCAAAATGGGGGAAACCTGTCCCTGTGTGGACTGATTTCAAAGCACAAAACAATAGAGGGGATCGGGTCAAATGTTGTAGTTGCAATACTTTGGGGGCATTGTTTCAGCATTTGACCAAAGGAAAGAACAAGACAACTTTCTTGGAATAGGTTATGGAAGTGTATAGAGGACATGGGTTTCCTCAGGAGACAGTCACGCTACTTCACCATATGTTGCAAATAAGGCTCCAATCAAATCAGTTTACTTTGCCAGCGTGCTTCCAGCCTGTGCCAAAATGGAAGTATTGGAACATGGTATGAACAATAGAATCTGGTTTTTTTTGTAATATTTTGTGCTTGCTGGTGTCATAGTTGATATGCGTGGAAAATGTGGAAGTGTATTCAAGGCATGTGAATTGTTCGGCAAAATGCCTCAGATATTTCATCTCATGGAATGCAATGGTTTTGGGATATTTCAAATACATGGGCTGCATATGAACTTTTCCCGATGAATACATTTGAATATGTAGAGGATTTGTTGAGAAGGTGCATGAACTGTTTGGGAGAATGCCTCAAAGAAATGTTGTCTCATGGAATGCCAGGATTGCAGGATATGCACATAATGGATTCATAGTACACATGACATTGTTTGCTATCCCAAACACACTGATAAGCCTCTTTACCATGGGCTTGTTACTCAGCTGGAGGCACTTGTTGTTCCTTTCTTGCCACCAGAGGATTTTCCAATAGAACTGGCCACTGATTTTGACATTATTGTGGATGCTATTTTTGGGTTTTCCTGCTATGGCTGCAAGCAAGTGAAATCAATCGGTGCGATGTCAACTCCTCAACTTCTGCCTCACCAGTTCATTTCCAGGCATGGTCCTTCTTCCCTTACCTCTCCTAATTCTCGTATTTTAGTTCTCTTTTGCAATTAAATAGAATTTTAACTCATTAGGAATTTTAATACAGTTAAATGTCCCTTCAACTCATTGCAAAACAATAAAGTGTCGTGTCACAACTCTCGAAGTCGTTATAACTCGCCTACTTTAAACCATGAACTATCACCCTCACTTCGAGATGATTTAGAAAACTCTTACCCTTCTTGACCGCTCCAATATCGTTCTATCGACCAGACGAATTTGACTCCCCATTGATAAAGTTGACCTTCTCTTGGTTTTAAATAGTTAAATTTTGCAATTTTCGGAGACTCACCAAGTACCCTTCGCAACTCTGGAAACGAGATGTGAAGTTTCATTCGTGTACCTTGGTATACGAGGAGTCGCCTTGATTTTTGGTTTGACCCGAAACGATCATATGACATCCTTTTGATGCTCTTAGAGGAGCCCTGTTTCACTGGTTTACAACAGTAGAGAGTGGTTAAAACTAGAAAGTTGGCTTTCGTTTGGGACCACCTTTTGAAACCCGGAAAGAGAAATCACGTTCCGTCTTCGCAAACCTCTAGCGTTTATACTAGACAAATGCATGGAACATTCAGCATAGGAAAGAGCACTTGTCGGGATAGTTTGGTGAAGCCATTTTGTAAGCCTCCAATCGCAGTTTGACGAGGTCAAACTGGACCAATTTCTCCTTGTCGCTCCAGAAAACTTGTCGCCATTTGAAAATAGTTTACTAGTTCTCCGTCCCGTTGACTCTGATGAACTCTCCTTATATAGGGGAACTAGTAGGAGATGTCTCGTTACGTGCTTCTCCATCGAACGTCAGTTATGACGCAGTTTTCTGGGCCCTCGAGTTAACTTTTGGCATTTTACAACTGGGTGAACTACGACCAGTGGCCCCAGAGAACTAACCGCCAAACGCAAACCCTTCACTCTTTTTCAATTCCGTTAGTTTCTATGAACTCCTGGTATATCTGGGGACACGTAGACAGTTAATTGTGATGTGCGTGCTTATCAGAAGATAACCTTTGGAAGTAGTTTCTTAGCCTCCGAGCCCGTTTGGTACGTTTTGTAGCTAGTGAGAAAATGTAAAAGTAGAAAGCTGCGGACCCTCGTAGGGTTACCAAATCACCCTGGAAACTTTTAACACACGTAAATAACTATTTAAAAACACTATAATGAAACTTGTTGTGTGTATTAGAACTTTTGACAAAACGATGTTTTCTCTCTCTTCCCTTTCTCTTTCTCTCTGGGTTTATAAAATGAAGAAAAATGAAATGCCATGAATACATGTTTCTAGACCTTTTTTTTATTTCGATTGCAAATTGTAATTATTGTCAGATGTAAATGGGAAACTGAAAAATGATAATTATGATTGATTAGGGTGGAAGCCATGCCAGTGATTTATCGCTGATATCTTGCTCACGTGGGTTTTGCAGGATGGAAGAATGACGACAAAAAAAGGGGGGCGATGTGTAAATTTATTATTATTATTGAAATTTTTATAGGTCATTGTAAAATGAATAACTGTATAAGGTAGTCTCTTGTACTGAAAAGTTATAATTGAAATTTGTTAATATGCATGATATGCTAGTTTTAGGGATAACTTAGGAAATGTGCATCTTATCACCAGTTCAAATTGATTTTTAGTTGTGTATGGAAAAAAAAAGGGGGGGGGGTTTGATTTATGCATAGTAAATTGAAATTGAAGTTAATATATTGTAGTCCTTTCTCAGTATTCCATAAATGATTAAATTAATTACTGGATTACCTTCTTACCCTGCAAACACAATAAAGAGTTTTAATGGGAACACTCAACCTTAATAAAATACTCATGTATAGCTTTCCTGTGTGTGTGATTCCTTTTTACCATATAAGAAAATTAAGACCGTAGAACGAACTTAAGCTTGCACTCAATGAGACCTCCTAGGTTAGGTAAATAAAACCCTAGTTGGAGTTACTGTCATAGTCATTAGGTTTAACGACATTGTCGTGAACCCATATTTTAGGAATGGCATGGTCCAACCTATCCAGAGTATACAATTTCCTTTTAGTTTGGTAATCGTGAGAAGAATGTCCTCTCTTTAGGCCCGACACCAGGCTGAGTGGTGAAGATCACCTTGGAAGTCACCTCATGAGTCCTTGTTAGAAGGAATGACTAAGCGGTGTAACCTTCCCATCTGTGGAGTAGGTAGAGATATTACTCCCTTGTATCCTATTGGATTTTCGGGCCTTACGAAATTAGATCTAGAAATTAACTTCATCAGTGAATGAAATCCCTGTTGGACCCAAATGACCTAATTGAAGATCGCGATATAGTTGTTTTTTGTCTTGCACTCTCGTTAGTGAACCCTTTTTGTCCCTCGTAATTAAACGTCTGTTCTGGGCTTGTGAAAATTTAGTGCCTTGATCTTTCATGAAAGGAGTATAGGGTAAATACCTTTTAACCTTAATCACACCTATAATAGAGATTGAAACCCTGGGAGAAACTGGAATTAAACTTAACCATGTGCTTTTTTAATATGCCAGATAAGTACTTTTGTAACTCTTACGTTTAAAACGATGGTAATAATGAGACCTTAGTGTGACGCAAAAGTAAATTATATGAGAGTAAAACCAAAATTTGAGGTTGGGAATAATGTCACTGGGAGTCCTTTTGACTTAATTTAAGCAACTTCATGTGTTACAAGAATATGAATTGTCAAATGGTGTGATCAAACTTCGAGAAAACAAAGGATATATATATATATATATATATAAATCAAATTTGGAATTCAGCAAGTTATTGTACTATAATAATAATGGTAGGGAAATAACTATTCCGTGATCGATGGGTGTTCTTAGGGAAAAGACTATTTCAATCTATGTCTTCCTTAATCCCAAGATTTCATCCTGACATCACATTAGGTTCACTTGTGTAACAAGGTTAAATTCTAAACTTTGAATAAGCATTTTGGGAAGCCTAATCTTAACATAAGAATGGGAGAGTTAGAATTTTGTACAAAATCTAAAATATGGAAAATACTTATGTAAGTTATGAAGATCTGTCATAAGGGTAAAGAGCAAATTAAATGGTTGAACAATAAGTGATCTGTGAAACAAATTTTCAGGACATGTAGGTGGAAAAAGGGAGAAAATCATGCTTACCTAATAAGGATCTTGGAAAGTTAGCTGTAACTAAAATACATTTAAAGTAATGATATATCGTGGGTTCATCGTTCCTAAAGTCACGTTTCTTGTGGTTGGGTCTTTGCTAGTATTCATTCGTTGGGAAGAGTGTGGTATTGACATGTCGATGCTGTTTGCATGTGTCTATTTGAGTCGATGACTTATGTGATTGTCGCATGTGTGTCGAGTTCTGTACTTGGAGCCCTTACTGTGTTGTGTGTCGTGAGCAATGTAAGTCAAAAAAAATTATCCTGGTATTTTACTGTTGTATTTGGGTGAGTATATTGTGGGCACTACAATATATCACCAAATTATCCATGGAGCTGAATAATGTAATGATTAGCTCCCCTTTAATCCATGCTTCTCTAGATGATTTTAATGACTAGATGAAAAATGGATCACTCCCAATTTTTTCCTTAGAAACTCAAAAGTTTTTTTTGGGAGGGTTTTGGTGAAGATATATGCTATCTAATATATGTTATTTATTCCTTTGTGGCAATGTACTCCATCTTTACTTGCTGATTTGCAACTTGTTCTCTCAAGAAGCGATACCTAATTGGAATGTGTTTTGTTCTAGAGCGCATAGTTAGATTCTTCAAAATGTTTATTACACTAGTGTTATCACAGAGTATTGAGATTGGATATTTATATTCTATCTTAAAATATTTCGATGTTTGCTTCATCCAAAGGACTTGTGTACAACAAGACAATGTTGTTATGTATTCTACTTCAGCTATAAATTAAAAAACTGAAGGCTATTTTTTCTTAGACATGCCACAAGATTTTTTACAAGAAAGATTTCTCCTCCTCTGGTACTCTTTCTCTCATCAACAATTCCTATTGAATATGCATTTGTGTATGTTGTTAGTGTGAAATATTCACCTCTTGGATACCACATGCCATAGTCCAAAGTGGCTTTTAGATATTTTAATATCCTTTTCACCACTTGCACATGTGTTTCTTTTGGGGCTGCTTGAAAACATGATACTTATCCTACAACTTGCATGATGTTTGGTCTTGATGCCATGATGTATAACAAGATGCCAATCATGGATCTATAAAGTGTCTGATTTGCTTCAAGAGATTCATCCTCTTTACTTTACTTCCATCATGTAATTATGGGTATGTTAACATGTGGGAAGTCTTCCATTCCAAACTTCTTTAACATCTCCTTTATATACTTGGTTTGGGAGATAAATATTCCTTTGTTAGTTTGAGAAATTTGCAAACTAAAGAAAAATGAAAAATCACCCAACATGGACATTTTAAACTCCTTTTGCACATTTTTTGCAAACTCTTGGGAAATTCATTCACAATCTCCTCAAAAAATGATATAATCCACATATACCACAAAAATCAACTGATTATCACGTTCAGTCTTGATATAGAGATTGCTATCAGAAAATACCCTTTTAAAACCTTGTTTGTGTAGACATTTATCAAGCCTTGAATACCAAGCTCCAGGGGCTTACTTTAGCCCATATAGTGCCTTCTTCAATATGCACACATAGTCCTTATTTTTTATAGAAGGAAACCTTATGGTTGTTCAATATATATTTCTTCCTCTAACTTTCCATTTTGAAAAGTAGATTTCACATCCATTTGATAAACTTCTAAGTTCTTAAAAATAACATATCCTAGAAACATTTTAATAACTTCTAATATCGCAACAGGGGCAAATGTTTCTTCAAAATAAATACCTTCCATTTGAGCACAACCCTTGCAAACCAACCTTGCTTTATTTCTTATTACTTAGCCATATTCATTCAGATTATTCCAAAACACCCTCTTGGTACCAATTACATTATTGTCTTTGGTCTAGGAACAAGTTCCCATGTCTCATTATTTTCAATTTGATTCAGTTCTTCTTCGATATCATTGATCTAATGCTTTTCATTGCTAGCTTCTGCAAAAAATTTGGGCTCTATTTTGGATAACAATGAGAATTTTATTTTTTCAGGTGTACTTATTGTTCTTCTTCTATTTTATATTCCATTATTCTTATCACCAAATATTAGACTTTCTGCATGATTTTTCTGGATAAATATTGATGGTGCCTTAGTATCTTCCTATTCCAATTCTTCTTGTTTTTCTACTTCTACTTATTCTTATTCTTTGAATTTCATTCCCTTTGAATGATAATTTGTTTGTGCAATTAATTTTTGAGGCCTCGTTTCATCCATATTTACATTGAAACTTTCTACGATTGTTTACATCCTTTTATTATAACATCTATAAGCTTTACTTTTTTAGGAACATCCAAGAAAAATACCTTCATCATCTCTTGAGTCAAAATTTCCAAATTCTTCTTCATCTCTCTTAATGAATCATTTACACCCGAACACTTCGAAATATTTGAATGATGCTAGTATACCCTTCCATAACTCATAAGGGGTTTTGCTATTGTTTACTCTGATTTTTCCTTTGTTCAAAATGTAGACTGTGGTGTTAACTTCTTCTCTCCAAAACATGTCTGATAACTTAGATTCATTTAACATTTTCCATCCATTTCTTGAATAGTTTGATTATTTATTTCTACAAATCCATTTTGCTTTGGATTCCTTGCACCAGAGAGATGCCTTTTTATTCCATGTTTCTCACAAAAGTCATTGAATTTATTTGAGAGGAACTCACCTCCTCGATTTGATCTCAAGCACTTGATCTTTAAGTTTGTTTCATTTTCCACCAAGGATTTAAAATATTTATACTTCTCAAATGCCTTAGATTTTTTTTTTAAAAGTGACCCATGTCAATCTAGAATAATCATCAATGAGCAACATAAAATAAATTTCACCTTGTATGCTTTGCATTCTTATAGGCCCACAAAGGTCTGTATGGATTAGTTCTAATGGATTAGTTGTTGAGTACTCCTTGATTTGAAACTTTCCCTTATCTGTTTCCAATGTAGAAACTGCTTGCAAATAATGTTTGATGGTTGTGTAATATTCAACATATCTCTTATGGCTTGTCTAGTTCATATTTTCACTAGATTATCAAAATTCATATGGCCGGTCCTTCTATGCCATATCCAAATTTCATGAATTTGAATCATGTAACATTTCACTCCTTTAACTTCAATAAGTATGTACATGTTGTTTGTTATTCTATTTGCATCTACAACTAATTTTCCTCTGTCTGTTACCGTGATCTCACAACCTTGACCATAAAATGTGAGAGTGCATCCTTGATCACACATTTTACCGACACTTATGTTGAACCCTGGTCATTGGTGTTTTCATTTATGTCAAGTTGTATTGATGGAAAATTAGTGAGTGGTGAAGTGAAGATCAGTTAGAGGCATGAAGGTTGATTGGTAGTGCCTTATCAGTGGTGTATTAAGCATTCAAGATAGTTTCAGTGTGCTATTGGCTTGGTTTGTGAGGCAGGAGTGGAAGCATGGAAAAGCTTAGAATGCTTGGCTTATAGGTTTTGTAGGTCAAATATGATGGTATTACCATGGTTAAGAGCTTTCACAGTAAGTTCCAAGTCATTTGGTGGGAGCCACAGTTGTAATTGGCTCATTCAGGCCTGTTTCTAGAGCCTGATAAGAGGTGAAAGGTTGGTACAAGTCATGAAAATAAAATTTAATCATAGAAGTAGCCTAGGAATGTTTTCTATGGAATTTTTGAGCAACAAAAATGTTTAGTTTAGCTCCTTGAGACCAAATTCAAAAGTTCATTAGAGTTACCTTTGAGAACTAGCAGTGGTCACTAAGGTAAATGAGATGGGTCTGAGCTGTACAAGAAAACCTATGCCTAACCAACAAATGGAATGTGTATAGTGGTGTCTTGTAGTGCTTCATTCCAAATTTCATCAAATTTTGAAATGAGAATTTAAAGTTATTCAAGTTTTTCTAAAACTTCCCTCTTGAAAAATGCATTTTGAGGCTTCTATCTTCTTAGCACCCAAGGAAAAATATGAAGAATCCTTCAGATAAATCATATAAGGAATATTTTTAGAGGACTCCAAGCTTGAGATATTGCAAAAAAATTTAGGTGAATTGGACAAGTTTTAAAGAAGATATGAGCATTCTACTGACATGTTATTTCTCTTCTTAGGGTTGTTTCTTGAAGTATTGAGTTGAAATGAGTCATTTTCTATTTACTTGTCAAGTTTTTGAAGTGGTACATATGTTCAAAGGTCAATGATGTCTTCACCATGTTATAGTGGTTACCAACATGAAATTCATGCATATCCAGTCTAGAAGATTAAGCTCAGTTTTGCAAGGACAGTCTCCTTTAGTCATGTGATCTAAAGGTACATAAGGGTTCAGTGCTCAAAATGATTATTTGTGATGGAAAGTTTTCTTACTTTCTTAAAATGGACATTTATGAGGTTGAAGCAACTCATGGTTGATCGTTATAGTAATTTTCAAAGCACAAAACCTTGTTTCCACCATGTCCTGAGGTGTCTTGCTAAGAAAACAATGTATAAGAGCTTGTGTGAAGATTTTTTTAACCCCTCTCTCCTTCAAGATATTCAGTGTTATTCTCATGTTTCTCTTGAAGTTTAGGTGTCAATTTTAAGATTTCATATGTGAATTTATAACAAAGAAGGAGAAGTCTACATGTGTGTTCATTGACATTCAGAAAATGAAGTGATCTCCTCTGTGGAAGATGGTCTCATCACATAAAGAGGCTTAATTAGTGCTTGAAAGATGTGTTAGATGTTTAATGGAGCATAAGAGTACATCAATACTTACTCAAGTCAAACCAAGTTCAAGGAAAAACTTGAAAGCATACTATGAAGCATCATTGCATGAGCCCTGTCAAATTGTACAGTCACCAAGCATTGTTTTTTCAATGTCTATGAAAAAATTGAGGTATCTTAGGGAAAAAAATGTATGTAGAAGGTGTAAATCATTCTTAAAAGGCTACAAAAAATAAGAATTTAACTTTTCATTAGGAATTGAATGAGATTTCAATTTTTTAAGAGTCCCGGGCTGTCTTAGTGAGTTCAAAACCTGAACCTAGGGTTTTCCATCAATCTCGAGTTTCCCCCAACTAATTTTTTTTATTTTAGAAAAGTCTCTATATGGACATCACTAAGTCTTTGCAAATTTTTTAGAGAGTTTCATATCAAAACAAGAGAGAATTTGATAACTGTTTTCTCCAAAAACCATTTTCTTCACTATGCATGCAAGGTATGGTCATAAAATGGAATTTTTTTGTGTGTTTTAGCTCCAAAAAACTTCATTAAAAGATTCTAAATGTTGTGAATCAACTAGGGCATGCTTAGGTTGATCAAACTATTGTGTGGACGTGGTGAATCTTGTTGCAATATTGGTTTGAAATCCAGTTTATCAGTTAACTGTCATAATTGATAGCTTAAGTGAAGTCTCCTCCAATAAATTGGTCCAATGACTCACTAAAATTAAATGGTTATTATAGGATGTTGAAATGGTGGTTTAACATGTTCAAGTGGCTCTAATGTTGCAAGTGTCCCTTAAGGAAGATTTGAATTGGTGAGTATAACTATGTGTTACCTGATGAAACCTTGAAACAAAAGACATAAATCTTGTCTTATGGAGTCTTGCTCATTGTATAGAAGGAATTGAAGAGTTCTTTGTAAGTTATAAAATCCTTTCTTCTCATTTATCTCAAAGTAGAATATGAAGATTTAGTGTTTCTTAAACTATGAAAGATAACCTCAAAGGTAGAAAAGTCATGATGGCTATATAGAAGTTGAAAGGTCACCTTCAAGTGTGAAGAAATTGAACAAATTTGAGTTGAAAAGACTTATTTCACTAAAACTTATTCAAGTCTTAGCAATAAAAAAATATAGCCAATATTGGAATCCAAAACTACTTGTTTTGGATTCCAAAATGTTAAATATAAGAATTATATGGACTCCAAAATCACACATATTGGATTATCGCTTAGAATCCAACACATATATTGGAATCCAAAATCACATATATTGGAATCCAAAATCACATATATTGGAATTTACTGCACTCCAAAGTCCCATATATTGGAATCCAAAAAGTCAAATATTGGAATCCATTATATGGGCTAGCATCCGCTAGGCATTGTCTATGCTTTGGACTAAACAAAACATGTATATGTTTTATACGGGCTAGCAGCCGCTAGGCATTATTTATGATTTGTTATGTACAGAACATGTTTATGTTTTATAAGGGCTAGCGGCCTGCCAACCATTATTTATGCTATGTTATATAAAGAAAAAAATTATGTTTTAAATGGGCTAGTGACCGCTAAGCATTATTTATGCTTTGTTATATACAAAACATGTTTCTGTTTTATATGGTCTAGCGGACGCTAGGCATTATTTATGACATGTTATGTACAGAACATGTTTCTATTTTATACGGGATAGTGAACATCTTCTGTTGTCCTTCAATGGTTGCAACAAAGGCCACAATGTGGTGTTAAATTTGATGCATGTTTAAACATTTTTTTTATTGTTTTAATCCTTAAAATAGTTGCAAATCTTTGAAATAACCGTCACATATGACTTGCATATTATAGATATGACCATCAATTTTTCTAGAGATTTATTTATATATTAATTATATTAAAAAATATTAAAAATAATTAAGTATATACAATATAATTTTATATTTATTTTATGAACAGTGTAAAAAAAATACTATTTTACAATTTTTCAAGGGCAAGTTTTTCTGATAATTCACCACAGAAGTTATTCAATCATACTGTCAGCTTATAATCAGTGAAAATATAAATCCTCCCAACTTATATTTCGACAATCTCATCATAATATAATAGAGTTACACAGTACTTTCATAATAACATATGTATGTATATATTATTGACAATGTTAAGCAGTACCATCATAACAACATTCTGAAAAGATAAATAGTTATTTAGCATTTTCTTGCTCCAAGTATTTGATGCCCTCTACCACATTCAATCCCTGAGACACTATTTGTGATATTTTTTTGTACAAATCAGCCATCAACCATTTATCTTTTGTACAATCTTTGCGTCTACTTTTCATCCCCACCATAAAATTTTCAAGAGGGTTTCCCTTTGCACCTAATGTAATACACAAAGTGTTTTTAGAACTGTATGAAAAATTGTTTCTACTCCAAACCTTTTCTAGGTCTCTTATTGTTATTCCCTCGACTATATTGCAATGTTCCTTTCCCCAAGTGAGTCTTGGATTCAATACGGTTGATATTTTTTTTATTGAAGCCCATTGATATCTTTTTAACATCAGTAGAAATGAGATTGTCAGACCAGAATCCCAGTTCACAGTATGGTGATAATAATTTTATAAATTCTGACAGGCCACCTCACAAGTTGACAGCTTTCATACCAAACCTGAATGACATTTTCCTATTATATATGTTTTGTTTATCCCATATAGCAGGTCCTCCATATCCAAAATAAGTAAATAACTCTTATCGCTACCTGCAGGGAAGTAAACAATTTTTATTTTCATCGGCCGCATATCAATTACAACCAATTGAAATAAACAACATTTTAGCTTACGGCTAACAGTTACCGATTGAGATTGTGGCTTGGATTACACCGCCTTTACACGATGTTGGATCCGTTGATGCAAGAGCTATTTCAAATAAATAATCATCAATTCATAATCTATTTCTTGCTATTGAAAATGTGAGCATAATGTATTTGAAATAAACATTAATCAATTCATAATTGATTTCATGTTGTGGAAAATGAAAGCTTAAATGGATAAACATAGTGGTTTCTGTGGTGATATGGTAAGTACAATATCAATTGTTCTCTGTCTTATAATTCAAATTTAGCGGCTGCTAGGCTACACTTATATTCGTCAAACCACCCTTTGGCGGAAAACAATCCTCATTGCAACCGCTAGGCTATGCCATCATTGGCCTAACTAAACTTAGTTAGACAACCTTTAATGAGGCTAGCCAAGTACTTCTTTACATACGTATGAGCTGGATCAAGCCATATGTAGTTCTGTTTATGATGATGTTGAAGCCAAAACAATGTTAATTCAATGTAAGTAGTCAGTATGCAGTAGTGAATTAGTGAAACATTGTAGACAATATGCAGTTGTAAATCAACGAGATATTGATGAATGTAAGGTTTTTTAGTCAAACCATTACTGTATTGAACGTGGATGCATAGAGTCCACTAAGCTCTATATACTTCGTTTTAAATTGTTATCGTAGCTTACAAATGGATTTCCTTAAACTTTTTCTTCGACCCTATGCCAAGCATATAAACTAATGTCTGTTAGTTATCATTTCCTATAAATTTGTGGGCCTTATAAATAATTTTGTTGTAAAATACACATGGATATCATACCAGGTTGTGAGTGTTTATTCATGTTGGATACCTCCACTCCCTCCACAGTTACGTTTTCTGGTTGTTGGTTGTCTGCATAATCATTTATTGTCTTATAAATTTGTGGGGCTTATTAGTGGTTTTGTTTGTAAATTCACACGATTAACATACCTGGATCTGATGGCGTATTCATGGCCGATGTGCCTGCGTCCTCCACATCTGTCATCTGAACTGTAAAAAACATAAGTTTGTTAAAAAATTGAAAACCATGGCAATTGAAGATAGAGCTCATTAAACATATTTATAAAATGATTGAAAGTAAATCACCATGTTGAACTGGTTGTGTAGCATCATGGTGAAACGGTTGTACATCAACTTTTATAGCTTTGTGGTTGTCTACATAAACAATAATTGTATAAGTAGCAT
This sequence comes from Taxus chinensis, assembly GCA_019776745.2. Taxonomy (NCBI): domain Eukaryota; kingdom Viridiplantae; phylum Streptophyta; class Pinopsida; order Cupressales; family Taxaceae; genus Taxus; species Taxus chinensis. Next base: position 417,979,891 of record CM034154.1, read on the forward strand.
ATTTAGGTTAAAATCCATTAAAAAAAATCACTTGTTGAAGTTGTTTTCAGAGACAAACCTTTCTTCATATGAGAATAGTAATGTTTCAGAAACATTGCTTGACTATGTGTCTCAACAATAAAAACAACAAATAGTTTGGAATCCACCAATGCACGGAGTGCGACACTGCCACCGTAAAGCACTAGTACTAGAGAATTTTTGGAACAACATCGAGTGAACATCTCAGCCCAGAACTCATATGATATTTCACAAAGAAAAGGATGGATGTTTCCTTGTAGGCAAATTTCGCTTACAGTTACCAATTTTTGTGGCAGTTTCTCCATCCAATCCATAGTTACCTCTTCTCTATAATCATCGTTATTGTCATGGTTGTGCACACAAGATATTGTGTACATAAGACACAAAACTTTTGAATATCCTGTTGCTATCGTAGAGTCTGTAGCATCCATCTAGAATTGATACTCCAATGTCTTTAACCTTTTCCATGTATCTTTGTACTGTGTCTCTTAACATTTTTGAATAACCAATTGGTATTAGAACAATAATAATACAATCCAGCACACTGGTTTGATAACTGTTAGAAGCTCCATTATGACATCAGAAGAAATATCGCTGGCCAAATTACAAAAATCAGCGATCACACATTCAACATTGAAAGGATTAGTCGAAGGAAATAACTGATAAAGTTGATGGAAGTTGGAATGGATATGCACATTTACAAGAAAAATTGTCTGTGACTTCCATCCTTGCTGGTATATTTCCTTCCAGTGACATCACATAGTTGTCTAATATTGTCTGAGCCTGCGATGGGAAGAACTTCTTCCACCTCATGATATTTTTTCCGTTTTTCCATTTTTCCCCTATATGGGAATCAATTTTCTTTTTCCATTTCTCTCTTCACCCAACAGTACAGACAACTGGAAGTAGTGTGATTCATGAAATTAAAATTATTCGATTACATTGGATTCACTACATGATGTCAATACAATATTATCTAGATGCTTATTTCTCAAATAATGTAGAACTTTTTCTCTCACTTTATTGTCTCCTTTTATTCTCTGGTAGTAAGAATAAAATGTCTCTGCTATTACACTAGCCTCAAAAGACCCAGTTGATTTAGTATTCCTTTTCAACCCATGCAATTTTGATTTAGATGGGTCTATCTCCAATTTAGTCAAATATGTTCACCTCAGCATAGTAAACAACTTGGCATGTTTTGGAGGTGAAAGAAAACCTTTTCTATGCAAGAAATGACAAACATAAGATGTCTTCTTATTTCTACACAAGTTTCTGAATACTATAAATATACCATTTTTAAAGTCTTCTACATTTGAACAACCATAGTTTTGTCAGAATCTATTAGAATCCCCAAATTCCAACCATATTTTGAACAGGAATATGGTCCATTATTTATGGAGGCATGCATTTCCCATTTCTTGAACAAAGAAACATCCAACTCCATATCCAGAATAAGACACTTATTGTTTTCAAAGTCAAAGCGTTCCACCTGGACACACAGTGTCCCCAAATCAATAACTTCTGATGATAGAACAATACCAACTTCCTCGTGATTGTCATCTATAACAAAAAACAACCACATGTCGACGTGGTAGTTTTCAGGGGAATTAATTTCCACAAACCATTCCTCATCTCTTTTCTTCCAACAAATACCGCCTGCGATGAATGGAATTGTTCTGAATGGAGCGTGAACAATGGAAGACATTTTACCTATATTTAGAGTAAAATACATTAATAATTTGGTCATTTCTGAACTTTAAAGTGTTTTTCTCACATTTTCTGTTAAGGAATTTAAATACTACCCTAGTGGACACCAACCTCTAGAGTTCTTTACTATGTATCATAACAGAGTAATTAACTTAATGGTTAGCGACCACTAGGCTTCGATAGGACATCTTATGTATCATTCAACTGGTTACAGTAATTCATATTTTGTGGATCAAATCAATAATAACATAATTTTTCTAAAAGTCTGAAATCGAATTATGATGCATTGAAAGATACGAAACCATTTGCACCTTTTGAAAGTATTACATATGAGCCAGACAAGCTATAACATTATATAGATGGCATGATAGGAACGTTAAAAAATACACACTTTAGTGGTAGATAGACTTCTAGTCAACATATAAAAGAACAACCTAAAACATTTTTTAATCCATTTACACCTATTGAATGATAAACTGTAGAGGACATTAAGATATAAAATTTGGTATTTTGAAGAGAGTTTGTGGTAGCTTGGGATTTTTTGTTTTAGAAGATGATGTGATTTATGTGTATATCGGTCATACTGTAGTAGTGAGGATTAAATGCCTGTAACAAGACTAATGAATATGTTTAAAGGATAGCGGTCGGAAGATCTAATGTTTGGTATTTTGAGGAGAGTATTTGAGCAACAAATCACATTAACAGAGTTAGTGATAGCTCATCATTTTTTGTTATATAAGACAATGTGAAATATATGTATATTGGACATACTTTATTCATTATGTTTAAATGTCTATAACTACTTTTAAGTATGATATTTTAAGCGTAGCACTTGGTGGGAAATTCCACAACAAGCTATCAAAAACAAATGAGAAGGATTACACTTTTCCTAAACGTAAGTATGGCCCTCTTCACAATAGTCATTTTGTGGAAACAATGCTCTCTATAAGGTCATGGTGGGTTATACCTATTTGAGAAAATATTTGATTATTAACAATGTTTTTGAGTACCACTAAAACAAGGGTCTATTCTCTCTTACTCTGACTATAAGTTAGATTTACAATACTAATTGAAGAAATTTATTCCAAATTGTTTGAACTTATGTTAACTTATTTATAGTGCCAGTCTTCTTAGGCTGCAAACATTTACTGTCTGATACATTGTATCCATTGAGGGTAAAAAGCACTAAGAATTTAAAAATAGCGATAAAATAACAAATCACGACCTAGCTTAGTGGAAGCTAGGGTCCTACCATTTCATCTTGTCATTGTAATCACTATCTGTACACTTTTGGCTCGCTAGTGATTTTCATTGATTATAATTCTATCATATTCGATAGACTATCCATGGTAGAAACAAGTGATACACTACAAATCCTTGATAGGGATCAAGCCATATGTATTGTCCATAAAATATATTGTTTGTAACATATAATTCACAATGTTTCGTATCAGAAAAATTGTTTACCTAACGCTTAGTTTCATTACTTATCGAAAGTAACGGCACAACGGATGCTAGTTTCAACAGTTTCTTTTATTGAAAATTGTGATAAAATAATAAATCGTGACCTAGCTGAGTGACCACAAGGCTCCTACCATTACGGTCATTGTAAACACTATCTGAACAAATTTGGATCGCTAGTGTTTTTTCATTGATTATAATTATATCATGTTGGCTGGAATGTACCTGGTGGAGACAATAGTTGCACTGCATACCATATAGAGGGATCAAGCCTTACGTAGTTCCCATAAGGTATATTGTTTGAAACACATAATTCACATCAGATCTTATGGGAGAAAATGCTTAGCGAACGCTAAGAATTTTTTCCTTATCGAAAGTAACGACATAGTGGATGCTAGGATCAACAGTTTCATAATTTGAAAATAACGATAAAATAAAATATCATGCTCTAGTTTAGCGGTTGCTAGGCTCCCACCATTACTACCAGTCATTATAAATACCATATGTATATAGCTTTGGGTCACTATTGTGTTTTCATGGATTATGTAGTACTCACAAGACATATTGTTTGTAACATATAATTCACATATGTTCGTATGAGAGAAAATGCTTAGCGATTGCTAAGCTTTTGTACGTATTGAATGGAATGCCATAACGACCGCTAGGATCAACTATTTTTTATTTCAACACTATGTGCATGGATTTTGAATGATAGTGTTATCCATTTATTTTAATTGTACCATATTTTCTAGGCTATGTGTGGCAGAGAGAAAGTCTTGCATTACATACCCTCTAAATGGATCGAGATGTATTATGTGTTTCCCATAGACTCAAAAGTTTCTTATTTTTGCCATAAAATAGCCATAAAATAGGCTCAACTCATTATAAACATGGTATAGTTTTAGCTAGCCGCTAGGCTCCTACAAATAAAATTTACCTAAGCTCCTTTACTTATCATTATAAACTACTCAAAATCTTATTTTATAGTTTTATCACTAAATCACGGTATAGCTTATCGGACGCTAGGCTTAATATGTAGTTCCCATAAGATACATGGATCCCTTTTAAGTTCTCATATTTTACATCATTTCCTATAAAATAAAATGCTTAGCACCCGCTAAGCTCCTTTACTTATTGACAGAAATGACATATCAGACCCTAGTCTCAAAAGTTTCTTATTTTGAAAATAGCCATAAAATAACAAATCATGGTATAGCTTAGCGGACGCTAGGCTCGTACCTTTACCTCTTCTCATTATAAACTCTATCTTTACAGTTTTGGATCCCTAGCCTTGGTATGTAGTTCCAATGAGATACATGGTTTTCAACTCATACTTCACATCATTTCCTATAAAATAAAATGCTTAGCACCACTAAGCTCCTTTACTTATTGACAGCTGACATATCAGACCCTAGTCCTCAAAAGTTTCTTATTTTGAAAGTAGCCATAAAATAACAAAATGGTATATAGCGGAATGCTAGGGTACCTTTACCTCTTCTCATTATAAACTCTATCTTTACAGTTTTGGATCCCTAGGCCTAGATACATGGTTTTCAACTCTCACATCATTTCATATCAAAGAAAATGCTTAGCACTTAAGCTCATTTATTTTGACAAAAAATTAGACCCTAGGCTCAAAAGTGAAAGTAGCCATAAAATAATAAATCGTGGTTTAGCTTAGCGGCCACTAGGCTCCTACCTTTACCTCTTCTCATTTTAAACACTATCTATAAAGTTGTGGATTGCTAGGCTTAGTATGTATTCTCCATAAGATACATGGTTTTAAAGACATATTTCACATCGTTTCTTAACGAAGAAAATTCTTAGCACTCGCTATGCTCCTTAACTTATTGAAAGAAATGACATATCAGAGCCTAGGCTCAAACATTTCTTATTTTGAAAATAGCCATATAGTAACACTATCTGTACAGTCTTGGATTGCTAGCCTTATTATGTATCCCAAATAGCTTGTTTGAACTTGCCACGTGGCACATTTTAATTAGATAATTAATTTAAATTAGGGCACACTATATTTAACATTTTAGAAAATGATTTTGATAAAGAATGGAACGTAAATGTTTGTATATTATTCTAATAAACTTCAAAACTATGTTTAGGATTTATTTCTTTTGTTTTCTTATAATATTTTTTTTCTATGCTTGTTTTAATATATGTTGTATAATATATTTGTTATTATGTTTATATTATTATAGGCTATAGACAATGAAAAATTGCATTGTTTTTAATTCATGTTTAGTTTTTAATTTTTAAACCATAGAAAAATAAAAAATAGGGAAATTCGAATTCCATCACATTTTTAGATATTTGAAATTTCAATAGCTCGTCCTTTTGCTTTTAGAGGGGGAAAGTGAAAATTTCAAATTTTTGTATCCCACTCTTTTTCTATTTTTGAAATTTATTTCGTGGAATGTGCTAAACAAATTATTAAATACCTCAGAGAAATATTGAGTAGGGTTTCTGATTTTTTTGGTCAATCAGAAAATCATGTCTTCAAAATAAAAAAATACACGCAGGCCGTAGATTGCAGGGCTGAGTGTTTGAATCCGGTTATTTTTTTCATGTGATTATAATCTTGTTTGCAGAGAAGGCACACAAAGGCACAGAAATGATGCACACAAAGGATGCACACAAAGGAGGATAAAAAAAAGGTTGCAAAAAGAATCACATAGATTGTTTGATTGAGGTAGCAGATGGAGGTTTCACAGACAACATAAAGCATGAAATAATCCCAGATATTACTAAACCAGGTATTTATAGTAAAGGTGTACCTTTTTTTATTGTGGGATCTATTAGTTTCTCTGTAGTCGACTGGTTCCTGTGTTTTGCATGATAGTCCAATTGTGATCCGCACAAGCCCTGCTTTGTCCTACTGAATCGTGCTCCATAGTCAAGCCTTGCTTTCCAATTGCTTTTGATCTCCGCATCAAACTGCCTTACTCTTCATGAAAACTCACTTTTTTGTGCATTAATGAAAAAAAATTAATTGCTTTTCTGCTCTAGTATTTATCTATGTTTAACACTTTCTCATTTTTGCCCTTCTATGTCTCTCTTTGGCTATTTTCATTTTAAATTTTTCGTTCTCGTTCATGCGAGTTTTTTTAAGGATAGTAATAGCTTCTATCACAATCACCTTTTTTTAAATTTTATTTTGGTCGGGAGAACCAAAAATAGTTTAATGTTGTTCATTAAGATGATGTAATGAAACACCACTAATTAATGCATATTACATTTTTTACATGGTTTTCCACTTAGATATTTTAGGAAAATATATGAGGTTAAAAAATTAATTCAAAACTATAAAACTATATTAAGAATTCAATTGTATGATAATTATTTCCAATTATATATGTGTTTCCATGTAGAATTAACCAAATGTAATGTCTTCATCAATTTTATGTTATGTACATTGGAAGTTAAACACATTATATATGCAATAATATTATTAAATCTAATTTTAATCACTATGCATTTTATAATTAATATATTCTTCCTTTTGAGCCCACTAATCTATGCCAAAAATTAACATAGCTTTGAGGCTTCCATGATATAATTCTTTGTTTTGACAACCTATTTACGAAACCCCAATTCTATTTCGAATTACATACATGATTCTACACATATATTTATATATCCATTATATAAATTCTGGAATTATTTGTTATCATTTGTATCTTTTCAATATGATTTATTTTCTATGAATAAAATCTACCATAGGAAAAGTTGTCTACCCTTGCGTCCACTAGGCTATAATTATAATTTGGAAAAAGCATTCATTTTCCTTGTCCCCTCATAGATCATTTCTTTTTATATAGGCAACACAATGTTTTTTGGTCCTAGCGATCACTTTTGTTCTTTGTCTGCTGTTATATTCACAAAGATTAACAATTTAGATTTATAAAACAACTTCATTATGAACATGATATATTTACCTTTAAGAATAGATTAGTGGCTACTGGGATGCAACGAGTAGATGGTGTCGTATGTAAAAACTTGTTTTATAGATTCTCAGTCACAATTCCGAGTTTCTATATTTTTCATAAATGTAAAATAATTATGCCAAAATCTTGTAAGAAGTAGATAAAACTATACGTATACCTGTATAACATATTAAATATATGATTTTACACATATATTTATGTATCCATTATATAAACACCAGATTTATTTGTTATCTTTTTTAGCTTTTCAATATGATTTCTCATGTATGAATACACTCTACATGAAAAATTTACGTGCAATAGCACTTGCTAGGCTATAATTCTTATTTAGACAAACCATTTATTTGGTGTTAGCAATTGTTTTTGTTGTTTGTCTCCTGTTATCTATGCAAATATTAAGAATTTAGATTCATAACATAGCTTCATTATGAACATGATATATTTACCTTTAGGAATAGCTTAGCGGCTGCTAGGGTGCAACGAGTAGATTGTGTTGCATTCAAAAAATTGTAGTATAACTTCTAGGTCGCTAGTCCAAGTTTCTTTTCTTGTCCTAAATGTAAAAATATTCTGCCAAAATCTCATAAGAAATATAGAATTCTAGACGTATAGCTATGTAACACATGAAAAACACGATTCTAAACGTACACAAATTCATTATGAACATGATATATTTTCCTTTAAGAATAGCTTAGCTGTCACTAAGGTATAACGATTCCAAGTCTATACGTATACTATTATATAAATTTCAAATTTATTTTTCACCATTTATATAAAATCCTTTTTGAATATAATCTACATGAAAAATGTTTCCTACTCTAGCAACTGCTAGGCTATAATTCTTATTTGAATGCAATCTTTGTTTACCTTTGCAGACTCACAAATAAGTGGATTTTGTTATAGGAAACACACTTTTTTGGGTCAAGTGATCACTTTGTTATTTGTATCGTTTTAAATACAAAAAGGCTAACAATTAAATTCATAAATAAACTACATTATAAAAATAATATATTTACGTTTAAGAATAGCTTAGTAGCCGCTATAATCTATCCAGTTACCCAATGATATTTTGAGCTTAGCGTCCACTAGCTTATGACACAACATATAATTTGGTTCTTAGAAGTCTCTATGTTTCAGTAAAATAAAGTACGATATTATAAGCTTAGTGGCCAATAGGTTTTGCTAAAACATAATAATACGATCTTAGTGAATACTGGTATTAAGAGCTTAGTGTCCACTAGGTTATGCCACAACATATTATTTGGGTATTCAATTCGCTAGGTTATGTATCATAAACATGATATGTATCACAAAGAAGATGCAAACAAGATGTGTTTAAATTAGTTGAATTTATCGTATGATTTTAAGATTTTAAATTAAGATATTTCAAGCTTAGCACCTACTAGGTTATGCTACCACATAATCATTGGAACCTAGCATTGGTTAGGATTTAATAAACTAAATTAAGGTATTAAGAGCTTAGCGACCACTAGGTTATGCCACAACATATTATTTGGGTATTCAATTCGCTTGGTTATGTATCGCAAACATGATATGTATCACAAAGAAGATGTGTTTAAATTAGTTGAATTTATTGTATGATTTTAAGATTTTATATTAATATATTTCGAGCTTAACGCCCACTAGGTTATGCTACCACATAATCATTGGAACCTAGTGGTGGTTCGGATTTAATAAACTAAATTAAGGTATTAAGATATTAACGACCACTAGGTTATGCCACAACATATTATTTGGGTATTGAATTCGCTAGGTTATGTATCACAAAAATGATATGTATAGCAAAGAAGACACAAACAAGATGTGTTTAAATTAGTTGAATTTATCGTATGATTTTAAGATTTTAAATTAAGATATTTTGAGCTTAGCGCCCGCTAGGTTATGCTACCACATAATCATTGGAACCTAGCGGTGGTTAGGATTTAATAAAATAAATTAAGGTATTAAGAGCTTAACGGCTGCTAGGTTATGCCACAACATATTATTTGGGTATTCAATGTGCTAGGTTATACATATCACAAACATGATATGTATCACAAAGAAGATGCAAACTAGTATTCAATTTGCTTGGTTATGTATCAAAAATAACATGATAAGTTGAATTCATTATATGATTTTAAGATTTTAAACCAATAAATTTCGATGATAAGTCTTCAAAAAATAGTACATAAGGAACCATTCCATGATAAGTCTTCCAGCAGTGGACTCCCATGATGATTACAAAAAACTTATCATGTACTAAATATATGCCAAAATATGGGGAAGAGTTGTAATCAGCTTCACTTCACCCACAAATACTTACTATATCTATTCACTTCGCTATACAGAGAACCATTCCAACCATTAATAAAAAAACTAAAGACAAATGCATCTAGGAAAGATTAGGCTATTTGGCCTCTCGGATCCACCTCGTCGATTATCTCGACATCCAATTCCCATTTACTCTAATCAAAGGAGGAGGACGAATCAACACAACATTCTGACATTTTCACTTTATCTCCAGCAGGGATTTCTATACCCTGATTTTCTATGACCACCTCTAGACCACGTGCAATCGCTTGCATCCCCCACGTCAAGGCATTGACATGATATTGAATGTTGACTAGACACTCTTCTAACTTATCATTCTCCTTATGTAAGATAAACTGCCCCGAAGATTTGAACAATATGTTTTCCACACTCAACCCTTGTGCCATGTCAAAAACGTTCCTCTTCCATTTGGACTAGTTCAGGTCAAGCATTAGCTTATGCATTCTCTCACAAATATCACCATCATCTTCTTCTTCGAATCACTTCATGACTGACCAGACCTTCTCGAGCCGATTCCGAATATCTGTGTTCCGAATTTTCCCATCCATCCAAGAAGTAAACAATTCTCCAATGTCATTTCCTATCATAGCTCTTCGCCTCTTCCTACTAGGACCACACTCCATGCTACCCAGGAAACCACCAACACCCATGTCATTGTCACAGAGAAACAGAAAGCACAATGACCAAAAATGAAAAGAGGAAAGGGGTAGTGAAATTTCCAGCCGACCCAGATATATAAAGCCACTAACACACAACACATGAAAGGAGGTATGTGTGACAGTACCGAAGATCATCAATTAGATATCCTAATCATAAATATCATGCTTCCCATTAAAAATCTTAAATTCCCAATGCCATCTTACATCTCGTGTGCGTATAACCCTTAATCGATTTTGTCTATCACATGAATGTAATCTATTGATGTCATAAATGACCATTAAAGATACACATGCCATATCCTCTTGTCGCTACGAAAAAAGGTTACCCCTTAGAATAATCTAATTTTTTATATTAAAATATTATAAGTTGCTACGTTTTGAAAAATTAAAGTAAGTTGTTTTGAGCTTATCGACCTCTAAGTTAATCAACCACGTTAACTTTGGAGAAATGTATAACAATCAAGATCTGTATAAATTAGTCAACTTTATTGTATGATTTTAAGATTTCAAATTAAGATATTTCGAGCATAATGCCTGCTAGTTTATGCCACCACACAATCTTTGTAGCCTATTGGTGGTTAGGATTTAATAAATTAAATTAAGATATTTTCAACTTAGCGGCCACTAGGTTATGCCACAACATAATATTTGGATCGTAACAGTCTCTAGTTTTCAACAAAAGAAAGTCAAAACTTAAGAATATAATATTTTGAGCTAAAAAGTCAATAGTATTTAACAAACAAAAGAAAAACATTTTGAGTCCAATGTCTTCTAGGTTATGCTTAAACATAACCTAAAAATTTATATTGTAAACTTAGAAGTCACTAGGTTTCAACAAATTAAAGTACGTTTTTTTGAGCTTAGCAACCTCTAAGATTATCAATGACATTGAATTTGGAGATATTTATAGCAATCAAGACCAGTATAAATTGGTTGATTTTTTTTGTATGAATTCAAGATTTGGAATTAAGATATTTCGATCTTAGTGCCCACTAGGTTATGCCACCACATAATATTTGGAGACTATCGGTGGTTTCAGATACTTTGAGCTTAGCAGCTGGTAGCTTATGCCACAACATATTATTTGGAGATTGAATTTGCTAGGGTTCAATAATTCATAGTTACAATATTTTACAGCAGTTAACAAATTACATGAAGATATTTTGAACTTAGCTGAAACTAGTTTAAACAACGACATAATATATGGAGGTTACGATCGATAGGATTAAACAAATTAAATTAACATATTTTGAACCAAGTGGAGACTTGGTACTTCCATAATATATTATTTTGATTATAGTGGTTGCTATCATTTAACATGTTACTGAATTATATTTTGAGCTTAGCGTCCGCTAGATTATGACACAACATAATATTTGGTGCTTAGTGCTCACTAGGTTTAAATAAAATAAATAAGATATTATTAGATTGGCTATTAGTGGGTTATGCCAAAACATAATATTTGGATCTTAATAGTGACTGGGATTTAGCAAATTTGAATCAACATAGTATGAGCTTAGCGACCACTAGGTACTTAAACAATATATTATTTTGAGCTCAAAAGATATTAGCAGTTAACAAATAAGGGAAATATATTTTGATCTTCGCGGCCGGTAGGTTTTTCCACAACATGTTATTTGGTGATTTCATCACTAGGGTTTAATAATTCATAATTAAGATATTTTACAAAATCTAACAAATTATAGGCAAATATTTATAAATTTTATGGTGCTAAACCCACAATATAATATTCCGAGCTTAGTTTTTGCTAGCACCTAACTAGTAAGAGAATTATATTTTGATATTAGACAATGGTACGTTATGCCACACCATAAATTTTTGGAGCTTGGTGGTTGCCAGGTTTTATCAAAATAAAGTAGGATATTGTGATCTGAGAAGTGGCTAGGTTATACCAAGACATAAAATTTGGAGCATAGCGATCTTAAGGATGTAAGAAAACTCATTAAGATATTAGGAGCTTAGCCATGACTACAATATGCCAAAACATAAAACTATTTGGAATTAGAGTCAAAATGGGTTTTCCCAAATGACCCACATACTTGCACAAAAAATACCTCACGGTTAGATATTATAGTGAAACAAAGAGAACAATCCCGTATGCACCAAAAAACAAAAAACCAAAAATTCCCAAACTAGACAAAGCCAAATTAAATTTTATGGATATTCATGAGAGTAGTTACTTCATCCTTAGCATCAGAATATGGATTCCTTCAACCAACACATCCACTAACTTAATGTGTTGTAGGAAGTATTCGTTGATTTTCAACTAGGTCACGTTTGTGTGACTTTTCCATTCCTTGATAGCAGACACTTAGTGTAACATAAGCTACAATGGGCTCGTGCAGATCAGGAGAGATCTTCTCTAAATGCTCCTTGTATTACGAAGTTGCAGTGGGCAAGCCCATTTTTTCTGATAGAGGAGAATCATGGTAAATTGAGGAGAGAGCCCAAAACACATGGAATTTCTGATTCCATGCTAACTTCCATGTAAAAACAAGGGAGGGCATCCACACATTCTTCCATGATCAGGTGAGTTTAGTCGGTTTTAGCCATTACAATGTTTGTGGAGACGAGAGGAGAAACTAGAGAAGTGTCCTAAAGAGGTGGAGAGGAAGTAGATGTTGGGTCCAAAAGTGGTTCAGATACCTTAGGAGAGTGCTCTGAGGGGTCTGAAGGGTTAAGAGCCACTAGTGAAGATGAGGGAGACCCAAGAGTGAAAGAATGGGGGGAGACCACCAGACCGCTCTGGCTAATGATCATGATGTCTGAATCAGATTCGGAAGGGAGAAGAAGGTGGAGGTGATGACTATGGAAAGAGGGAGCTGGTTGTGGAAGAGGAGGGGGGACACGACGCTACTTTCCTGGCTTAGAGGGGAAGTGTGAGATTTATTTTTGGGAAGCTTCATTTTAAAGAGAAAATACAAAAGGCCTTGGTGTAGGAAAGGACCTTCATCTTCTCTAGCAAGTTTAAGGGACCTCTCAAATGATTGAAATAGAAAATCCACAAAGTTTACCTTCCGATCATGTCAAAGATGCACAAGAATAAACTGAGGTACATAGATCACTTTGTAGCATCACTGCAGCATGAAGTACCTCCTCAATTGCTCAACAACCCTATCCCAAGGTTGTGGAAGCAAGTCCTGTTCATTTTCTTAGTCATACACTGTAATATTTTCACTACGATACAAGAACTCATCCATCTCCTCTTGAAGTGAGCATTTAAAATAAATGTCTCCCTCATTGGGGAGTCCCATCGCAGCCATAATGGACTCTGTCGAAATAAATTTTTTTGTCTTGCCCACTTTGACTCTTCCTTTCTTCCAGGTTGCCAGCACACTGTTGGTCACTCAGATAGAGTGACCAAACAGTCTTTCCATAAACGACGTAACACCACCATCATGCAAAATATTCCATACTACCAGGTCGGCCTTGACCTCTTCACAGGAAGAAGGCTCAATGCATTTGATGGTGCCACCCATAGTGAACAGGGCTATTGTGACAGTGATTGACAAAGGCCCGATATAGACGATGCTTAAATAGAGATGTCAAACACCTTCATTCCAATATTCAACACGTGTCTATAAGCTTTCTAATTGAAATATGTCATAATTAGTAATATCCACTAATTTGTCCCATCCATCACACGAACACAATCTATGAATTCCATAAATTACCAAAAACCACAAATGTTGTATCCTCTTACTACTGCTAAAAGAGGTTATGCCTCAACATAACCTAACAAATTTTATTGTTATCTTAGTTAATGTTTAGCCAACTGTAACATTAATTAGTTAATGTTCTTGTAATTACTGCATTTAGTGGAGGTTGAAGGTTTGAATGTTAATGATATTAGATGTATTTAATTAATATATATTATAAAGGAAGAATCTGCAAACAAAATGAAGCAAGGTGAAATAACTAACATTTCTAGACATGATTTCATAATGTATAGATTATCAGACAACAAATCATAAAGCAATATCTTATTAGAATTTCTTTATTGACACATCTATTTGTTACATTTAGGTTCTCCAAGGTTGTTCATTCTACACATGGAAATGAAGTGGGTAAGCACAAAGATGTTACAGGGAGCACAAGAAACACTTGTGATGGGCATTTGTTTGTGAAATTTGGTGAGGTGATTTCACAAAACATTGTTTGACTGGAATGAGATGGGGACAATGTTGTCTCGAAAAAAATGCATCCCCATGAGTCCTCTCCATCCCGGGGTCTGATTTTTTCAACGGAGAGTAGCATGTTTAGTTCAGACCAAGATAAATTTAAATGTAGATACAATTACATGTACGTGGCAAGAATAATATGCTTATTGGGTTTGTGTTCTCTTACAGGTACAATTACATTCACAATTACAGGTACATGACAAGAATAATATGATTTTTCATCTTTTAACTAGCCTCGTGGATGTTAAAATTTCTTCTTATATTGAACCCTTACGTGACTTCAGACTGGTGTGGGTATATATATTAACTTGAATCAATATTGTTTTATTGCAGGTATAGTCAGTAGTTGGTTGTTTATATTACTTCAAGTGTAGTGGTCACTTTCATTTAACAAGTTACTGAATGATATTTTGAACTTAGTGTCCACTAGCTTATGACACAACATAATATTTGGATCTTTGTGGTCTCAAGGTTTTGAAAAAATAAATTCAGATATTATTTTGATTTTAGTGGTCACTTGGATTTAACAAATTAAATCAACCTAGTTTGAGCTTAGCGGCCGAATGTATTTGAAGAATATAATATTTCGAGCTAAAGAGTCACTATCATTTAACAAGATAAAGAAAGAAATATTGAGTTTAGTTTATGCTAGTATCTCCAGTGTTAATCTCGTAATGAACTTCCACCTAATTGGAGGATTGAATTGATATAACAAAAAAAGGTATAGTAGTTTGGGATTGAAGTGAAATTTGTAACCTATTTTTTAAATTTGTTACTACTCGAACAGAAGTGCGACTAGCGTCGTGGATGTTAAAAGTTCTTCTTATTGGAAGGATTGAAAGATTTGTTAATTACTACAAAATGCCTTTTATGTTGTACTTATAATATGTTGTTGTTTGAATGAAAAAATATTGAACATGTTTCTAAAATACTCTAATGCCTTTTAAACGTCCTAGATTAATTGTTTTCACAAAAAAACTTTTGCTTACATGCATTGATGGAGATCAATGACTACAATGCTTAAGTATAACACATGACATATCAGTTATTGGACCAAACATATTCATTTTCAAAACATATGTTGTCTTGCAAAGGATTTCTGGAGGAAAAATTGGACTAAGGATTTACTCCCCAAGGTCAAAAAGATGAAGACTGATTGCCTTAATTGGAATTGAATTGTAAAGATTGGAGGATGAAAATTGTATTTATTTGAAAGATTTGTTACTTACTACAAAATACCTTTTATGTTGTACTTATAATATGTTGTTGTTTGAATGAAAAATATTGAACATGTTTCTAAAATAATTTGATGTCTTTTAAACATCCTAGATCAATTGTTTTCACATAAATGTTTTTCCTACATACATTTATGGAGATCAATGAATATAATGCTCAAGTATAACACCTGAAATATCAATTCTTGGACCAAAAATATTCATTTTCTGAGCATAAGTTGTCTTGAAAAGGATTTGTAGATGAAATAATTGATTAAGGATTTACTCACCAATGTCAACATGTTTTTCTGTTTTGTTGTACAAAACAAGGTTTTAACCCTTTGTAATGCGAGAAAGGATAAAATTAATAATTGGACCATAAGAAATATCCTTAAAGATACTAAAGAAAATTTTCTAAAAGATTTTGATAAATGTAATTATTCATACCCCTAGAAAGGGTAATAAATGTGCAAGGATTATCTTGCCAAATTAGGGGCTAAAGGTAGTAATTTTAAAGTGTGCGAGAGGGAAGATGATATCACCAATGTTATTAATCTCGTTAAGAACATTAAGTATTGATGTTTTGGTGGATGTTTTCCCTCATTGGGATGTCATCCTTGTACTTATGGTTAACAGGACCCTTTACACATGCATGATATATGATAGGATTTGTATTAATTTTTCTCTTACAATTCATTTTGGCCATTATTTCTTCCATTTTCAATCTCAGTCGACTAAAACGATGGGAGGTGGTCATTCAAGAACTGAGCCCACAAGATATGGTTCCTTGAAGGATAAAACCTCCTTGTGGAACATTTTGAAAATTAGGGGGTTTAGGAATTTCATGTCAAAAATCATGGGGTCTAATCCTTATCTTGCGTTGGAGTTTGGTCAGGCATGGAACAATGGAAACATGGTGATCTGCGGCATGAAAATTCAGGTTTTAGAGGATTCGATAAGCAGGTGACTGGAATGGAGATGGAGGGATTAAATATATTCAAAGACCACACCAGATGCAAACACAAAATTGAGAATTTATTCTGTGGTAAATAAATGGTTCACTTGTTAATAGACGGTATAGCTAGATTTTGCATCCCTGATATTTGAAATATGGTTTTCCTCCACCTTATAAGGTACATTACTCTTGAAGTGAATTACAGAAAGATATTTAATCACCATCTTACTATGCTTAACATGTTTAGGCATAATATTTCTATGAGCCTTCCCTTTTTCTTGTTCATGTCACTCTCTGCATTGGTGAATGATTTTTAATAGGGAAATATTGATACCCCGATACACCATGGACTAATTATTTTTACTTTTTAAGAATGGTAAACTGGTGGTGGAAAAGGAATTAGATCCCAAATATGGGGATTCAGATGAAAATTGCAATCTTACGAACCATATGAAACAACTGAGAAGAAAGAAGAGTAAGACACCTCAGGAAAAGGGAAATCTTGGTACTGGGGCTGCAGGTTCTTTGATTGATATGAAAGGGGAGTCATCTAAAGGGAAAGAGAGAGAAGAGATGGGTTGGAATGTGGATTTTGATAAAATTTCTCTCAGTGTGAGTCAGGTGGAAATGGATATGGAGGCCTTAGGCGAAGTTGGAATGGATATGGGAAATAGTTTCATGCATTGCATCGATGCCTCTAAGAAAATTTGCATCACCCAAAACTCTATCAGGGCCAATATGGTAGAGATCAAAAGTTTGGTTTTGGAGTTACAGGGGCATGTGGTCAAGCTGGAGCAGGGACACAAAGTTTGCAGGTATAATCTCCACCTCAGTAGTTCTAATGAGGAAGAGCAGGTTGAAGACAAAATCCCTATCATGAGCAAGCAAGATGATCATATGAAAGGACACAAAGAGCATCGACTGAAGGAGTACAAACGTTTGAAGACTAACTAGTCCATTAGCTCTTGGAGATTTTGTTTGACTGTTTGTGGACTGTATCATTTGGGATGTTTTCCCCTCCATGTTTTGTGATTTTTCCTTGTATTGATCTATTGGATTGTAGTTTGGGATAAGTTATTTTAGCTTTTTTTTTCCTATATCTTTTTTGTTCACTCTTGGTGATGCTCACGATGCATTCTATTGTAAGGTTTTTAGGTTCCTTAATCCCTGTATAAAGTAGCCAATCATTATGTTCACATATATTTAATAAACCTTTTTAATAGTAATTTTTTTAATGATGTTTTAAATTAAACAAATACATAGCAACAAGTTCATTCCTCATAGATGGGAGATGTGCTAGATGTGCTAGTTGTGCAATTATTTTCTTAGAATTGTGATTTTTATTAAACACAATAAATCAATGTTGCAACAAGGCCTCATATTTGTCAAATCAATACTAACTAGAAAATAAAGAAAAATATAAATAAGTTTTGTAGTTTAAAAATTTATTTAAATAAATTATAAACATTAGAAAGTTGAAAAGTTATAGAATTTTTTTATTTTGATTGGTGGATTGAGGAGAAATTTTAAGTAAGATGTTTTGAGCTTAATGCTCCTACTAAGGTAGCCTAATACTTCCACAATATAATATTTTGAGCTTATGGATCACTAGCATTTAACAAGTCAAAGAATATTATTTTTAGCTTAGCATTCGCTAGCTTATGTGACACCATAGTAATTGGATATTATCGATCAATAGGAATTAACAAAATAAAGTAAGATATTGTCATCATAGAGTCTGCTAGGTTATGCCACAACAACATATTTTGATGTACAAAAACTATGTCCATTTTTTTTATAAGGGTGAATATGGGGGTTTTGAAAGGACCTGCATCCTTTTACAAAAAGGTCCTTAAGGAAAAATATGACATTAAAGCATAGAAGAGAGAAATCACGTAGGCAACAAAAGACAAAAAGCCACATAGCCATGACCCAAAAAGAGAAAAATTACATTTTGGTGAAAAGTTTTGAGGATAGCTGATTGCTTCTATAGCAGAAGCATCTTAGAGTTTCCTTGTTCCTTGAATTCTCCTTTCACAAATTTGTATTAGTTCTTTTGTTCTCCAAAATTTGTTTGGTTCTCCCACTCTTGCATCACCATATTTTTTCACAAATAGGTCACTGTAATCCAACACCAACACATTGAATGAAAACTCATTCTTAACATGAATATCTTCTAAAATATTGTCATTAAAAATATCAATGTTGTCATAGCCATTGAATTTTGTTGAGTATGTGCAGCGAGAGGACTATTTATGGACAACAATAAGGCCAACAAAATAATATCAATTTTATAAAATACATCTTCTCTTCTATTCCTGCAGCACCACCATGACCATAAATCGATTCTGATATTCAATTTTTTATTGTGCAAATTGAGCCACCATCCATACCACCAGGCTTCTTTTTCAAGACACAACAAAACAAGTTCTTGGTAGGTGTTATGGGTTTTTAAAAATTCTGCAAATCTTCCTCTCATGTTATTACTTATTAATCTGCACCATTTCTCTGTTAAGATGTGCTCCATTCCGTCCTCTTTCACTTCTATAAAAAATGTTTACTATATTACAAAATTATTTATTTGATAAACAAAAATACCTTCTACAAATTATTTAATAACAAGTTTACTTATCTTCTCTATGGATTTAATTATCTATGGAAAATCCCTACATGGATATAAGCCCTAATCATCTATGGAAAATTTTACATTAACAAAATTTTGTAATTTTGGAGGGACTAAAGGTGAGAATGCATACCAATTTTTGGCACAGAGAGGAAATCAAAACGTTTCCATAAATCAAGACAAAATTTTCAACGCTTGCCCTGGTGAGATTTTTCTATTGATGAATAAGCTTACGTATTGACGAAGAGAATAGAAAGGCAAATGTTAAAAATATAAACTCAAAAATGGTATACTTATAGTGATATGTAACTAAAAAATCCAACTACCAATTTCATGGTGCACATGAATTTAAGAGGGCACGCATATGATTTTACATTGCTTTTCATTAAATGGCTAATTAATGGCTGACAACAATTACATGCTCCAAAAGGCACAAATATTTTGAATGGTGCATGTACTTTTAAATGGAAAATTTAACATAGCTCAAATTAATGGCTAATTAATGTTGAGGCAAGCACAACATTAATTAGCATTTTCCTTACAAAATGGTTATCATTAATACTTCATTTGGTATTGTAGAGAATTAATATAAGAATTTAATATTATAATTTTTTTATTGAAAATTAAATCCCTTATATAATTCGGGTAAAATAAAGATGTTATTCATTGTGCTTGCACTTCGACGTGTAACTCTTGACTCCCGTTTAAACATTTTTTTTATTATAGCCGTAAATATTTACAAATATTTTTAATAAACATCACACGCGAATTGCATACTTAATATTTAATCGTCAATTATTAATATAGATTTATATATAAATTATAAAAAATTTACATCAATATATATTAAAAGTAATGAAATTTATATAGAATAATTGGTATAAATAAACACTATTTTGTATTTTTGAAGGGCAATGTTGAAAAATTACCGTTACCCAAAAATTGTTTGTCAGGTGATTTATCGCACTTAGTTGTGCGAATCAAGACTCGCACTTAGCAGTGTGAATCAATATTCACACTTAGAAGTGCGAGTCGATACTCACACTTAGAATTTCTAGTCGAGACTTGCACTTAAAGTGCGAGTTGAGAGATGTGCGACTTTGACTCACACTTAAAGACTCTCAACTTAGACGTGTGACCAATCACACTTGTAAGTGCAATCACTCGCACTTATACACTACTTACAAAATTTATAAATGACAATTCCATATTTTTTAAACTATGCTTAATATATAAGAATAATTTTTTTATATAAATGTATATAAATATTGATGGTCGCCTTTTAAATATGTGAGTCGCACATGCCAATTCTATAAAATATTTGAAAATATGTTATGTCTAAAATCATGAAAAAATTCTAAACAGTTGTCAAATTTAACACCATTCAAGGATGTTCAGGGAAAGGATTTTCAACATTAACAGTTTATTGATTTGAATAAGGTATGCATGAATAGTTGTATATGTATGATGATATTAAGATTGATATTTGGCATAAGTGACAACAATCACTTACGCACTATCTTGAAGTTAGCATGTCGTTTGGCTTATGTAAGTTAGCGACAACTTGGCTTATGTAAGTTGACAACCTCTTGGCTTATGTAAGTTGGCAATCAATTGGGTTATGTAAGATAACAACCACTTGGGTTATGTAAGATAGCAACCACTAGGCTAATGTAAGTGGGTGACTGTCAGGCTTATATGGGGAAATAAAGTAATAATGAAATACAAATCCTAAAATAGCGAAACTGAAATCCAAAAATCAGGATTTAGTAATTGGATTCTAATAGAGGTGAAAGTGGAATCCAATAATAGCGTTATTAGAATCCAGTAATAGTGAAATTGGAGTCCAATAATAAGGAAATTGGAATCCAATAATAGCGAAATTGGAATTCTAATAATAGATAAAATGGAACTCGAATAAGTCCAATATTGACAATATTGGAATCCAATATTGCTATTAATGGAATCTAATAATTGCTATTAATGGAATCCAGTATAGCCAAAAATGGAATCCAATACACACAAAAATGGAGATGGATTTCTTCCAATACTTGTAATACTGGAGTCCTGATTCATTGGATATGTCCAGATTTAGTGAAATAAGCATTAAGTGTGAAATGTGAATAGGTGGTCAGAGAATTGGAGAGTGAGAATTTTATCCTGAAAATTTGAAACAATGATATAGTGTATGCACTTGTAGAATGCAAAATACAATGAATAAGAAATGTGAAATTCTAAGGGAATATACAGGGGGCAGTAGTATAGGTGGCAATGTAGTTTCAAAACATGAATGTAGGTGATCCATACATTATACAAAGGATGTGAGATAGACTAATATATTGAGTGTAGACAAAGATTGATTGTTTAACATTCTTGAAACCAAGATATAGTATCCAGGTGCATATGAAGGGGTTTTGAGACTAAGAGTAGAAATTCAATGTTATAATTATAAATTTTTCCTAAGATGAGTCATGAACAACAAGTGTTATTAGTGTATTGATTTGATCAGTCAAGAAGAGATAGGAAAAATTTCAAGAACTCAGAGAGTAGTGTAAGTGGTTTAGAATCAAATTCAGGGTGTGTGAAACAAATTGAAGATCTTAGACATGACACTAACTTGAGGGTAGAAACATCCTGGTGTGACCAAGACTGGATGAAGTCAGGTGATCAAAAGAAAGTGTATCAGAAGAAATTTTTTTAAGTAGATAAGAAGAAGAAAAGTGTGCAAATATAGAGGTCATTATCAATTGTGTAAGGCAGTGAATCAAGGGTGACCAAATTGGTTAAACTATTCTAAGTAACATCTTAGAATTTAGGGAGTTGCATCTTCCCTGTGAGTTGAAGCTCACTAAAGATTAATAATGGTTGGTTGAATTACAAGAGGTTAAAGACCCAAGATTGAGTAACAAGTTGATCAAACTTGGGAGTTACAGCTCCAGATTGAGTTGAAGCTCAATCATGAAACTAATGTAACAGAAATTGGGCAAGTTGGTCCTAAGCATAGTTCATGGTTTCAGTGGGTTTTTTCCTCGTTTTGGTTTCCCACATTAAATATGTCTTAGTGTGTGATTTTTTTTTTCTTGTGATTTCCAATTTATAATTAATGATGAATGTTGAATGAATCAATTTATGAGGTAAAAATCTGAATGGAAACTGATTCACCCCCTCTTAGTGTCATAGATTCTAACAATTGGTATTAGAGCCTGGTCCTCTTAAATTGATCCTAAGAGTTTCAAGGTGATCATGAAGACACAATCACAGGAAAATAAGCATAGTCAGTGTTGAAAAAGAGGTATAAAATTGTTCAATCCCTTATAAATGAGTTAAAGGAAGAAATAAAACTCAAGGAAGTTACCTGTGGGAAAGAATTAAATGAGATGGCTTTAAAGGTATTAAAATACAAAGAAGACAATTGTCTTAAATTTGAAGAGGAAATAAATACCCTGAATATTGAGTTGGTATAGGTTAATAACCAACTTGAAAGGTTGTAAAGCAAACAAGGACATTCTGGTGAAGTAGAGCATGAAACATGTTAGTCTGTTATTCAAGCCAAGAGTGGAGAACATGAAAAATTAAATGAAGAAGTAAGGACTCTAAAAGAGGAGCTAGAACAAACAAATAAAAATAATTTGAGATTTGAATCAAGTCATACTTCTTATCAAGTATGTTCTCATCCCAAGAATAACAAAAAATATCCTAAGAGGATCTTTAGGCAGCCAACTGCAAGGAGATTATCAGGTAAGTTTCATGGAGTTTGTTTTTCATGCAACATGTTTGGACATAGAGCTAGGTATTTTAGGAGAAAGGTAGATGAAAAACATCCATGGAGAGATTGCAGGTCTGACTATGAGAAGAAAATAGTGTGTTTTAATTGCAAAGAAAGAGGTCACATAGCCAATTACTGTATAGAAGATTAAGTAAATTAGTTTTGGGACAAGAATCAGGTTGTTTCCTTTAACTTCCATGAGCTAGGGAATTTTTCTAAAAGTTATTATAAACCACCTAGATTTAGCTATAGGTTGAATGAATTCCAAAGACAAGGAAAAATGATATACATAGAAAATGCAAACTTAAAGAGTAAGACCAAATCAACTATGGTTGAGAGAGATGCTGAAAAGAAGAAAGAAAAATGGGTATGCAAGGTCAAGGAAGAAAAATTATAAGTTATAACATCAAAGGATGACAAGAAGATAACAAGGGTAGATGTTGAAGAATAATAACAATCTAAGTAGTCACAATTGAAGTAAGAACACACAAGATAACAGGAAATGGTGAAAAAGGAAAGAATAAGGAACATAACTCTAGTATAAAGTATGAAGAATGTCTTCCCCAAATAGTATTAGAAAAGGTGTATGAATTACAACATGTATGCCTATCTAGAACCCAAGAATAAGATGAGATCGTAGGTGATCTGGTGGTCACACAAAGGATTGCATCTTATAAGATTAACAAAAAACCAAGGACAAAGAAGGAAAGAGCTAAGTCATAATGTTGTTTTGATGACTTTCTGTTAAGATGTGGAGCTCAATTAATTCAGTTTAACATGTTATATCAACTTGTTGGAAAACACAATAACCGACATCGGTTATGAAGGGACCGAAATTGGTCACCTATGAATGGCATTAGTCAAGCAAGTAATAACCATCATCCGTTAGGGCTAATCGACATCGGTTACCTGTGCGTGAGTGTTTAATTTAACTCATGGGAATTAGATCTAATTTTAGTATGAAATTAGACCTATTGATTGTAATTGCATGGCTAAGTGCCCTAAGTTTGTATAAGGTATTTATAAGCTAGAAATCTAGGGTTAGAAGATAGAGTTAATGATTATTGTGAAAATAATTGCGAGAGAGAATTCTTGAAGAAGGAGAAGCTTGAGAGAAAGAAAGTACTGTACATCGTGAGAGGTATGGAAGATTGTAAATATTCATTGCATATCTTATGAAAGCTTTGGATAATAGATTGGCTTGTTTCTTGGTGGATGTATCCCACACTGGGTGAACCACGTTAAATATGGTGTTGATTTATATGTCTTATTTTGTATATTTCTTTTGGTAGAATATCTATTTTTATTACATGTATGCTTAGATCTGATATATTATCTATAAAACCAGTGTGCTAACCCCAACAACTTGTATCATATTTTTTTTAGGGTTTTGTGTATTGACAAATTTACTCATAGAGGGTTTTTTGATTGAGTGAGAGCAACAACAATGGTAGAAGAAAACAAATACAATGTAGAAAATTTTGACGACCGAAATTATCAATTATGGAATATGCAGATTGAGGATTATTTATATTAAAGAGATTTGTATTTACCATTGGATGAGAAGTCTAGACCTATGAAGATGACTAATGAAGAATGAAATATTCTTGAAAAAAAGGATTTGAGATCTATAAGATTGATCCTGACAGCATCCGTGGCTTATAATATTACAGAAGCAACTTCTACGATAGAGTTAATGAAATCTCTTGAGAATTTATATGAAAACCTAGTGCTTCAAATAAAGTTTATTTGATGAAGAAGCTATTTAGTTCTAAGATGTATGAAGGTGGATCTACATGTAGTCATATGAATGATTTGTGATCTATTATAAATTAGTTAAAATCAATTGATATTCCATTCGATGATGAAGTGAAAGAAATATTATTCTTAGGGATAACTTGGTAATGACTATTAGTAATACAACATATTTTGAAGTTTGATGATGTGGTTAGTATAATCTCAAATGAAGAAATTCATAGAAAAAGTACAGAGGAATCATCATCTAAGAATGCTTTGAATGTAAAAAGTAGAGGCAGAAAAAAGGAGAGATCCAAGAGTAAGAATAATGGGAAATAAAAGTCAAGGAATGACATATCTAAATCCGGAGGTAAGAGAATTACCTGTTGGAATTATGGAAAGAAAGGAAATGTAAAGAAATATTGTTAGTCAAAGGATAAAGAGAACCAACAGCCAGACAAAGGTAAAGAGGCAAATATTATGGCTGAGGTAATGCAAGATGCTCTTATTCTTTCTTTGGATAATAGAATAGAATATTGAGTTTTAGATTCAGGAGTTTCTGTCCAAGTAACCCCTAATAAGAGTTATTTCAGAAATTATGTCCAGAGAAATTTTGGGCATGCTTTTTTGGGTGATGATGAACCTTGCATTATTACTGGTAAAGGGGAAATTCATCTAAAATTACAGAATAGAAATACATGGGTATTGAAAGATGTGAAGCATGTGCTAAGCCCCAGAAGGAATCTTATTTATGCAGGGAAACTAGGTGAAGCTAATTGCATGGTTACATTCATAGTAAACTCTTGGAAAGTCACCAAGGGTGCATTTATTGTGGAAAGAGGCAAAAATGTAGGAATGTTATATTTATCTACATGTGTTACTGATTCTTTTTCTATATTATCTACTTCAGATTCATATGCACGCATGTGGCATAATCAGTTGGGCCATATGAGTCAAAAAGGAATGCAAATCTTAAAGGATAAGGGTAAGTTATCAAATTTGAAAGATTTAGATCTTGATTTCTATGAGTATTGTGTCTTTGGAAAGTAAAAGAGAGCGATATTTCTCAAAGTTGGGGAAACTAAGAAGAGTATAAATTGGAGCTTGTACACTCAGATGTGTGGGGACCAGCCCAGGTAGTTTCTCATGGAGGATCCCAGTATTATGTTACTTTCATTAATGATGCTACAAGAAAGGTATGAGTTTATTGTATTGAACAAAAATATGATGTTTTTGAGACTTTTAAAATTTGGAAAGCCCTTGTTGAGAATGAATCAAATTAAAAGTTAAAGGGCCTTAGATTTGCTGATGGTGGTGAATAATATAAAAAGGCTTTCAATGATTATTGTTCAGTGAATGGAATATGTAGAGAAAGGACAGTTTCAAGAATACCACAAGAGAATTGTGTTGCAGAAAGAATGAACAAAACAATCATGGAATGTGCTAGAAGTATGAGGATACATGCTGGATTTCCCTTGCAGTTTTGGGTAGAAGAAGTTGATACAACAATTTATTTTTTTAACCATGAGCCTTCAATTTCATTAGATGGAGGAATACCAGATGAAGCTTGGACCAAAAAATAGGTAAATATTTATTTTCTTATTTTTTTTGGTTCAAAAGCTTTTGTGCATATTGATAAGGAAAATAGAAAAAAGCTGGATGCAAAATCCAAGAGATGCACTTTCATTGGTTATGGATTTGGTGATTTCAAATTCTATTTTTGGGATTTAGAGAATTCTAAAATTATTAGGAGTCGTGACATTGAATGGAATGAAAAGAGAATGTACATGGATCAAATTTTGGTACCCAAAGGTGAACTGGCTGAGAAGTTTGTGAATGAAAATGAAATCTTAGATTTAAAACTCATACCTATAGGGTTACACAGTAACCAGTGTCAGTTGACCTTTGACCGACATTGGTCAACTAAACCGGTATCAGTTATAGAAGAGCCAAACCAAAATCAGTTAGAAGAACCAACATTAGCTATAGGTGACCTGTGTCGGTCACTGTCAAAATTGGAAACAAATTTCCAGGAGGTCCAAAATGAGCTTTCGGTACCCCAAACTCCTGTGAGAAGGTCACAAAGGGTAAGTAAACCTCCAAAAATATTTACGCCTTCTCTATATTCTTTATTATTGACTGATAATGGTGAACCATACATTTTTGAAGAAGCAATGTAGGATGAGACCCATGTTTAATGGGAGCATGCCATGGATGAGGAGATGGAATCCTTGGAATTAAACTAGACTTGGGATTTGGTTAAGTTCCAGCAGGTAGGAAATTACATAACAAATGGGTTCACAGGATCAGGGTGGATATAAAAGGTACAAGGAAAGGCTTGTAGTAAAATGATTTACATAGAAAGAAGGTATTGACTTTGGTGAAATAGTTTAACCTGTTGTTAAAATGACTTCCATACGTACTATATTGAGTTTAGTTGTAGTAGATGATTTACATTTAGAGAAACTAAATGTGAAGACGGATTTTCTTCATGGTGATTTGGATGAAGAGATTTATATGCAACATTCGCTTGGGTATGAAGTCAAGGGTAAGTAGAAATTAGTGTGCAGGTTGAAAAAGAGCCTATATGGGCTCAAACAAGATCCAAGGTAATGGTACATGAGGTTTGATAGTTTCATGCATGAGCATGGTTACTTGAGATGTGAATATGACCATTGTTTTTATTTCAAGAAGCTTGAAAATGGGAGCTATATTATTTTGTTACTGTATGTAGATTATATACTTATTGCAGGATCTAGTATGTTGAACATTGGTGAGCTTAAGGGAAAACTAGCTCACACATTTTCTATGAAGGATTTAGGAGTTACAAAATGAATCCTTGGCATGCAAATACATAAATATAGTAAGAACGAGAAGTTGTATTTGTATATGGAGGATTACATCTACAAGGTGTTATAAAGGTTTAAAATGTAGAATTCAAAACCTGTAAGTACACCTATGGCTGAACACTTCAAATTGAGAAAATATCAGTGTCCTTCATCACATGAGGAGGTTGAATACATGACATGAGTACCATATGCTTCAGCAGTTGGGAGTCTCATGTATGTTATGATTTGTGCTAGACCAGACATTGCACAGACATTGAGAGTTGTGAGTAGATTTATGGCCAATCCAGGTAAAGAGTATTGGAAATAAGTCCAATGGATACTCAAGTATTTAAGAGGGACATCTAGCATGTAGTTATGCTATGGAGGTTTGGATATTTATTTATGTGGTTATGTTGATTCAGATATGGCTGAAGATCTAGATGGTAGAAGGAGAACTATTGGATATATTTTCACAATAGGTGGGATGAAAATTAGTTGGATATCGAGATTACAGAAGGTTGTGGATTTGTATACTACATAGGTAGAGTATGTTGCAACTATAGAGGCTAGCAAAGAGATGATATGGATGATCAGGTTCATGGAAGAGTTGGGAAAGGAACATGATGATTGAAAATTGTTCAGTGATAGTTAGAGTGTAATTCATTTGGAAAGAAACTCAACATTTCATTATAGAACTAAACACATTTAGTTGAGATATCACTTCATATGACAGGTATTGAAGATTGGAAAACTGAAACTGGAGAAGATTCATACGAGTAAAAATCCTGCGGATATGTTAACAAATTCATTAGCAAAAGAGAATTTGGAGCTACACTCCACTTCTGTTGGTCTTCAAGTTTGAGTCTTGAAGAGGAAGAAACAAAGCAAAGGAAATGATCCAAGGATGACACTGTATAGGTATAGTGGAGTAATTTATTTCCAAGTGGGAGATTGTTGAGATGTGGAGCTCAATTATTTCAGTTTAGCATGTTATATCAATTTGCTAGAAAACACAATAATCGACATTAGTTATTAAAGGATTGACATCGGTCACCTATGATCGAAATCAGTCAGGAAAGTAGGAACCATCATTGGTTAGGGCTAACCAACATCGGTTACTTGTGCGTGAGTGTTTTATTTAACTCATGGGAATTAGAAATAATTATAGTGTTAAAGCATATATATTGATTGTAATTGCATGGCTAAGTACCCTAAGTTTGTATAAGGTATTTATAATATAGAAAGATAGGGTTAGAAGAGAGAGTTAATGATTATTGTGAAAATAATTGTGAGAGAGAGTTCTTGGAGAAGAAGGAGAAGCTTGAGAGAAAGAAAGTACTGTATATCATGAGAGGTGTGGAATATTTTAAATCTTCTGAAAGCTTTGAATAATAGATTGTCTTATTTCTTGGTGGATGTAGCCCACACTAGGTGAACCATGTTAAATATATTGTTGATTTATATATCTTGTTTTGTATATTTCTTCTAGTAGAATATTTTCTTTTATTGCATGTATGCTTAGATATGATATATTATCTGTACAACCTGTGTGCTAATACTAACACTTTCTCCTATTCTAAGATGTCATGACAAAATGGTTTGCCTTCTCTAACCTTGCAAAAGTTTTACATTGATTGAAAGGAAGCACCAGTCAAGGTTTATTGCTGCACCTATCAAGTTGAAAAGGTATGTTAGTTTCAATATTTTTATCTTACTCCATGTTAAATGTATAGCACAATTTGAAGTCTTTGAGTGTGTTAAGGTTGGTGTCAAGCAAGAAGTGGATTTAAGAGAGTATCTTGAGTCAATAAACAAGCTGACTGTTTTGTAAAAATATGAGTTATGATAGTTGTAGTATCAAAGCTAACCTTATTCTTTTCATATTTTAAAGTGGTGTATCAAGGAGTCAAATGGCATGTTGTGAGTTAATCATGAGCTTCAAGCTCCTTGATCTCATGATTCTTGTCCCCATGGTCTTTGAAGTTTATACTCAACACATAGAAAGGGGTATGTACTATGTGTAGTGTTGGTGACAAGTATGAGTTCCAATAATGTCATAAGACCTGTAATGTGTTGTCCCATGTGTCTTTGAAGAGTCCATGGTGAGTAAGAAGTTGTGAAGGTGTCTTAGAAGTAGAAATGGTCATCCAGGGTCTTAACTTGCCAAGAAGGTTTTAGGTATGAAAATGCCATACGTGGTTTCATATGAAGTATATAAGTGTTAAAGTGTTTGGGGAATGATATGATAGTGATGTTAATGAAGTTTTGTGGTCACAATAGCAATTTTTTTGCAATTTTCTACTTCTCTACCCTAACTAGACTGTCATAGTCCATAGTGAGTGATACAAATGAAAACTAGGTTTTGAAGGACTAAATGATGGAGTTAGAAGATAAAATTTTGAACAATGCTTCTAGACATAGAGGGATAAAGGATTCATGAGGTTTTTGGACCTGAAAATTCATAATATTTCTCTAACTCTTGACAATAATAGAAGTTCACAGTGAAGTTTCTAAAAGACTTAATTATGAGATGAGTTTCTTGCAAACTGGGAGTGTATCTTCTAGAATGTGCTCACAAGGTTGTTGATGGATGCTTGTTAGCCAAATGGGTGTTAAAAATAGGCATGATATTCTTGTGAAAGTGCATACAAAAAATGTTAGGAGTGATTTCACTTTATTCAAGGGCTAGTTGACTATGTATCTATAGTTGATGAATTAAAGAAGGCATAGTGAATCTTATGATGTTTTCTCAGAACTTCTATAACAAAAATAAGAATGTGGGAGTTTTAAAAGTTTTAGTTAGCAATAATAAGGTCAAGTGGCTTGAAGGTTTCATCATGAGTAGTGTGAATTGTGAATTGTTCAGGTACAAGCCTATAAGTCCCAGTTTCATGTCTTCAGAGTTACTTCAAGGCTTATGTATGGTCATAATGTTCTTAAGGGTGTGTTATGAGTATGAAATGGTTTTTCCTCATACATAATTCCATTTGATGAGGATTTCAATGATGAAGTATAGCATAAAGTATGTTCTATCAAGGAAAATTATGTTAAGAGGCCAGTTTTAAAGCATTTACAGGTATGACTGATAACCCTGCTTCATTGTGTTGAGTCTAAGTATCCAAGGACACTGGTATAGGCATGAATAAATGTATTTTAAACTTTGAAATTGTATGGATAAGATGTTTTAGAAAATATAAGTCTGTTGTGATTTCTTGTGACTTCATGTGCAATAAAAAAACATACTACAAGGAATTTCTAGATATCTACAGGTATAGGAATAGACATATTGAATTCTTGATGAGTACGAGTTTAAAGGAATTGTTTAATGCATGTGAAAAAGTATTATGAGTCTTGATGTTGTAGGGAGGTTGATATCAAATGTAGTAAGTTTGGCATGACTCATCTGATGAATCATATTTAAGTTGTCAAAACTAAAGGTACAATATACAATTATATAAGATGCAGAGTATGATAATTTTTGTATGAAGTGAGTTATTTTTAGTTGGATAAGATACACAAAAATTTCTTCATGTGATGACTAGAAGAAGAGATATAGTGGAAGTATTCTTGAAGTATGATGTCTTGGTTGCTCTTTATATATGTACAAGAAAGTGAGATAGTGGGAGATGCTAATAAATTGGTATATTAGCCTTGTGTCTGTCAAAAGATGACTCACAACTCACATTAAGCCTAATATGGTGCTACAATGATCATTAATGTTGTTCAGATGTGCAAAAAGTCTTTATGAGAAGGGGAGAATTCTTATGACAAGGGGAGTATTGTTTCTTTTCCTAAAAGGTTCCCTAAATTCTATAGAAGGTAGGTTTTTGTTTATCTTTATCAAAGGGCAAGGCATGTTAGGTCTACATATGAAATGTCACATAAAGATATGGCTATAAGAGCTGAAAATTTGGTTGAGGGAAGTGCCTAACTATTTGAATCATCTTCAAGGGCTGCAAGTAATGTTAAGAGTCAAATTTCTATATTTCCAACAAGATAATTGATTACATAAACTTAGGGGGATTGAAGAAAACAATGTTAGTGTTTAAGGGGAGTTTGCCTTAGTCAAGCAAAGGTCAAAAGATAAAACATAGGAAAGAGATAACTCAAGGTTGGTATAAGATCTCAGGAAATATAAAACACCATCCAAGGGGGAGCTTGTGGATAGATAAGTTCATTTACTCATGACTCCTTGTATTTAACTGTCATTGTTTCATGTTAAGTGGAAAAGAACCCTTTATCAAAGATGTCAAAGGGGGAGAGAATGTTGTCAGAAACCAGGAAGGGTGATGTGAGCTTGTGTTTTCC
Source organism: Taxus chinensis (assembly GCA_019776745.2). Taxonomy (NCBI): domain Eukaryota; kingdom Viridiplantae; phylum Streptophyta; class Pinopsida; order Cupressales; family Taxaceae; genus Taxus; species Taxus chinensis. The sequence continues at coordinate 418,011,659 of CM034154.1, forward strand.
ATGAAAGGTTTCTGAATGTATTGTCATCAATGAAAAAGGGGGATATTGTTGAACCTTGGTTATTGGTGTTTTCATTGATTTCAAGTGGTATTACTGGAAAATCAGTGAGTGGTGAAGTGAAGCTCAATCAGAGGTATGAAATTCGATTGGTAGTGCCTTATCATTGGTGTATTGAGCATTCAAGACAATTTCAGTGTGCTACAAGCTTGGTTTGTGAGGTAGGAGTCCAGTGGAAAAATTTACAAGGTTTTCATTTTTGTCTTAGAGGTTTTATAGGTAAGATATTATGCTATTAGTATGGCCAATATATTTCAAAATAAGTTCCAAGCCAATTGGTGGGAGTCACAGTTGTAACTGGTTCATTCAGGCATGTTTCTAGAGCCTGATAAGAGGTGAAAGGTTGGTATAGGTCATGAAAATACAATGTGATCATGGAAGGAGCATAAGAATATTGTCTAGGGAATGCGTGAGTAATAAAAAGGTTTAATTTAGCTCCTTGAGACCAAATTCAAAATTTCATCAGAGTTACATTTGAGAAATTGTATTGGTTACTGAGATAAATGAGATGGGTCTGAGCTTTACAATAAAACCTATGGATAAAAAACATATGGAATGTGTATAGGGGTGTATTTTAGTTCTTCATGCCAAATTTCATCAAATTTTGAAATGGTAATTTAAAGTTATTCAAGTTTTTCTAAAGCTTCCCTCTTGAAAAAAGCATTTTGAGGATTTTGTCTTTTAGCACCCAAGGAAAAATATGAAGACCCGTTCAGATAAGTCAAAGAAGGATTTTTTTAGAGGAATCCAAGCTTGAGATATTACAAAAAAATTCACGTGAAATGGGAAAATTTTAAAGAAGATATGAGCATTCTACTGACAAGTTATTTCTCTTCTCATGGCTGTTTCTTGAAGTATTGAGTTGAAATGAGTCATTTTTCATTTTCTTGTCAAGTTTGTGAAGTGGTGCATATGTTCAGAGGTCAATGATGTCTTTACCATATTATAGTGGTTACTAGCATGAAATTCAAGCATAGTCAGTCTAGAAGATTAAGCTCTGTTTTGTAAGGACAATCTCCTTCAGTCATGTGATCTAAAGGTACATTAGAGTTCTATGCTCAAAATCGTTATTTGGGATGGACAGCTATCTTAATATCTTAAAATGGACATTTCTGAGGTTGAATAAACTCATGTTTGATCCTTATAGTAATTTTCAAAGCACAAAACCTTGTTTCCACTCTATCTTGAGGTGTCTTGCTAAGAAAACAATGTACACAAGCTTGTGTGAAGATTTTATTAACCTCTTTCTCCTTTAAGATATTCAGTTTGATTCTCATGTTTCTATTGAAGTTTAGGTTTCAAGTGTAAGATTGCATATGTGAAGTCTAAGAAAAAGAAGGAGAAGTTTGTATGTGTTTCCATTGACATTTAGAAAATAAAGTGATCTCCTCTATGGAAGATGGTCTCATCACATAAAGAGGTTTAATTAGTGCTTGAAAGGTGTGTGAGATGTTTAATGGATCATAATATTACCTTATTTCTTACTCAAGTGAAACCAAGTTCAAGGAAAAATCGAAATCATACTATGAAGCATCATTGAATGAGCCTTGTCAAATTGTACAGTCACCAAACATTGTTTTTTCTATGTTTGTGAAAAATTTGAGGTATCTTAGGGAAATAGAATGTATGTAGAAGTAGTATATCATTCCCAAAAGAATACAACAACATATAATTTCACTTTTCATTAGGAATTGAATGAGAATTCAACTTTTTAAGAGTCTCAGCCTTTCTCAATGAGTTCAAACCCTAAACCTAGGTTTTTCCATCAATCTCAAGTTTCCCCCAACTAAAAATCACAAAAATTTAGAGAAGTATCTATATGGACATCACGAATTTTTTGAAAAAAATTTCAAAACATTTCATCTCTAAACAAGAGAGAATTTGATAACTGTTTTCTCCAAAAACCATTTTCTTCACTATGTAGGTAGGGTATGGTCATAAAATGCATTTTTTTAATGTTTGAGCTATATAAACCTTCATTAAAAGGTTCTAAATGTTGTGAATCAACTAGGGAATGCTTAGGTTGATCAAACTCCTGTGTGGATGTGGTGAATCTTGTTCCAGTGTTGGTTTGAAATCCAGTTTATCAGTTCACTGTCACCTTTGATAGATCAAGTAAAGTATCCTCCAATAAAGTGGTCCAATTACTAGATATAATCAAATGTTTATCAAAAAATGTTGGCATAGTGGTTTAACATGTTCAAGTGGATCCAATGTTGTAAGTTTCCCTCAAGGAAGAGTTAAACTGGTGAGTATAACTATGTGTTACCTGATTAAACCTCGAACACAATAGACATATAAATCCTGTCTCATGGAGTCTTGCTCATTGTATAGAAGGAATTGAAGAGTTCGTTGTCAGTTACAAACTCCTTTCTTCTCATTTACCTTGAAGTAGAATATGAATATTTAGTTTTTTCCCAAACTATGAAAGAGAACCTAAAACATAGAAAAGTCATAATGGATATATAGAAGTTGAAAGGTCACCTTCAAGTGTGAAGAACTTGAACAAAGGTGATTTGAAAAGGATTGTAGTATGAATATAGAATTTTATGTGAAATACTTGTGATGTATGGTCTTGAATTTATAAGGAAGAGCTTTTGAAGACAAGTAGTTTAGTATGAAAGAGAAGATGCGAGATGCAGAGTTAGAGTTCATACAAATATATAAGTGTGAAATGTGAACACGTGGTCAGATAATTGGAGAGTGATACTTTTATCCTAAAAATATGAAAAAATGATAATGTGTATGCACTTGTAGAATGCAAAAATACGGTGAATAAACAAGGTGAAACTATAAGGGAATATGTAGGGGTAATAGTATATGTGGCATTGTAGTTTCAAAACATGAATGTAGGTGATCCAGACATTGTATAAAGGATGTGAGATAGACTGATATATTGAGTGCAAATAGAGATTGATTCTTTGACATTATTGAAAGTGAGATATAGTATTCAAGTGCATATGAAGGGGTTTTGAGACTAAGAGTAGAAAATCAATGATGTAATTATGAATTTTTACTAAGATGAGTCATGAACAAGAAGTGTTATTAGTTTACTTGATTTGATCAATCAAGAAGAGATATGACACATCTCAAGAACTCAAAAAGTAGTGTAAGTGACTTAGAATCAAATTTAGGGTGTGCGCAAAAAATTGAAGATCTGAGACATGACAAGAACTTGTGTGTAGAAGTAGCCTTGTGTGACTGAGAGTAGATGAAGAAAGATTATCAAAAGAAAGTGTATCAGAAGAAAAATTGTGAAGCAGAGAAAAAGAAGAAAGGTGTGAAAATATAGAGGTGATTATCAACTATGTATGACAATGAATCAAGAGTGACAAAATTGGTTAAACTAGTCTAAGTAACAACTTATCATTTAGGGAGTTGCAACTTCCTTGTGAGTTGAAGCTCACTAAAGATTAGTAATGGCTGGTTGAAGCCTCTAGACTGAGTAACATCTTGGTCAAACTTCAGAGTTTCAGCTCTAAATTGAGTTAACGCTCAATCATGAAACTAATGTAACAGAAATTGGATCAGTTGATCCTAAACATAGTTCATGGTTTCAGTGGGTTTTTTCCTAGTTTGGGTTTCCCACATTAAATATGTCTCAATGTGTGATTTTTTTTTTCTTTTGATTTCCAATTTAGAATTAATGATGAATGTTGAATTAATCAATTTATGAGGTAAAAATATATATAGACACTGATTTACCCCCCTCTCAGTGTCCTAGTTTCTAAAAACTTATAAGGTTATGATTGTAGACTTCAACATACAATAAATTTTCTATTTTTGTTTTTCCATTATCAAAGATAAGTGTACCTTTTCTAGCTATCCATTTCGCTGCATTATCTCTAAATTTTATTGTGCCTTGACTCATTTCCTTCAAGATGAGAAATTTTCTCTTGTCCTCAATCATGCACGTTGAGAATCCATTGTCAATATACCATTTCTTCCCTTCATCTTGTGCATGAAATTCTATTTGCACAATTATATATTTCTCCTTGTCCTGATTAACTTCCTCTTACTTTTGTTTCCAAATTTTTGTAGATTCTCTTTTATTTACAACAAGAGCATTCACTTTCTTTTTCTTTCTAGGGGTTCTACAACAACAATTCTAAAATACCCTGCTATATGTCCATAGTATTACAATTATAACATATAATGTTATTTTATTTATAATTCGATAACGAATAAAATGAGTTATAGCTTTTACTTAAAACTTCATAAGTACTTATAATATCCTTCTCATGAAGAGATTTATTTTTCTATAAAGAATTTAAGTCAAGACAAGGCTCCTGGTCCAAATGGATTTCCAACATTATTCTTTTAACACTTTTAGGACATCATTAAAAAGGATGTCTATAAAGCGGTTCATGAATTTTTCAATCACATGAAGATGTTGAGGGATGTTAACTACACTTTTTTGGCTCTTATTCCTAAGGTTAGCAATGCAGTGGAGTTCAAATATTTTCAACCAATAAGTCTTTGCAATACCTTGTAAAAAATATGCACTAAGATTTTAGCACTTCATCTCCAATTTCTTCTACTATTCTTAATCTCGAAACAACAAGGAGGATTTGTCATGGGAAGACAAATTCAAGATGGAATCATTACTATTCAAGAAATGATTCACTTAATCAAAATAAGAAAGAAACCAACTATGATCACTAAACTAGATAGGGCAAAAGCCTACGACAGGGTTTCATGGGATTTTTTTGGATAAGGTGCTAGGAAGATTTGGGTTCGACAGTTATTTCATACATATGGTTAGTGCTTGCTTATCTTCAACTCACTTTTCAGTTCTTGTCAATGACATGCCTTGTGGTTTTTTTCCTAGCTCTCGAGGTCTAAGACAAGGTAATCCGTTATCCGCTTTCCTTTTCATTTTAATGGATGAAGCCTTGAGTAGGAAAATTAATGAAGCCACTTCAGATGGAAATATTATTGGAATATCCCTAGCCTTGGAATGTGACAATTTCTCCCACCAAAATTTCATGGATGATACAATATTAGTGGGAGAAGCATTAGTTCTGGAATCCCACTCCTTCAAACTGTTGTTAGAGGACTAATGGAAGTTTCGGGCTAGCTCGTCAATTACCAAAAGTTTGGATTTTTTCCTCAACACGTTGGAAAATAGAGGAAGGAAAATAGATAGATTCTTGGAATGTGAAACTAAACCCTTCCCCTCTTTTTACATGGCTATGCCACTGGGTGATATAAAACCCCAAAGCAATGAATAAAACTTTCTAATAGAAAGGTTTGAAAGAAAGCTTTCTAGATGGAAAGCTAACCTCCTTTATTAGGAAAGAAAAATCACACTACTAAATGTTCATTACAAAGCCTCCCAGTATATGTAATGTCACTTTTCCAACTCCCCACAAAGGTGGAAGATAAATTAGAGACCATAAAAAAGTGATTCCTCTGGAGTGGTACTAAAAGTAAGGATCACATACCACTTGTGGCTTGAAAGAATGTCTATATACCCAAGAGATTGGGTGGCTTAGGTTTAAGGGATTGGGTTAAAATAAACAAGGCCCTCATTGCTAAAATTGGCTGGATATTGATTACAAAAGAAAGTGTGTGGAAAAATATCATTATAAGGAAGTACTGGACAAATTCTCATGATGAGAGGTGGGGTTTTAGCCCCCATCCTTTAATGTATCGGGAATATGGAAGGTGATAAAATTTTCAAAGGATCTTTAGGAAAGGGATATAAATGGAAAATTGGAAATGGAACAAAGACCCTATTTCGGAAAGAAAAATGGGCTGGACAGTTCTCTATGGAAGAATAATTTCCTATAATCTCTCATATCTTAGGCAAGAAATATGGTATTTTGGTTAGCAATTATCTTGCATAGGAGGGAAATTTAAATTTTTTGAAAAAACTATGGGTGGATAGGCAGGAGTTACACCAAAACTTGGAGTCTCTTAATAAATTCTTAAGCAATCAAATCATTTGTAATCAAGGGGAACAAGATAGAATAATTTGGGATAAAGAGGAGACAAACACATTTTTAGTTAAATCTACATATTCCCATTTTTTTTGAAGAGGATAAGCCTACTGAGGAAATTTTATAGGAGAAGGTATGGAACAAAAACCCCATTCCTAAAGTTAATGTTTTCTGCTAGTTAACTTTGCTAAACAAGATCATGACAGTCAATAATTGAACTAAAAGAGGGTTTCACATGGTAAACCGATGTGTACTATGTGAAAAAAGGTTAGAGATTACCAACCATATTTTTGTAGGATGTACTTGCTCCTTGGTGATCATTATATATCTCCTCTCCTTATTTATGGTTGAGTGGGTTATTCCTCAAAATGTGAAGAACTTATGATCACAATGGTAGTGCCCTTTCTAAAGTCAATGCCTAAAAAACCTTTGGATTTTAAATATTTTCCACTATTGGTGGGAAGTATGGAAGGAGAGAAATAGAAGGATTTTTAAGGGGGAAAAGGATACTTCTCAACATATAACTAAGCGGCATGTTCAAGATGTTAGGAACAAATTTTCAATTTTTTTAAAAAATAGGTTGAGATATTAGATGTGGAAGTTAATATTTCAAGAAGATGGGGCGTTTTGAATGAAAGGATTACTCGTTGAGGGTATCCTAAAGAAGGGGTGAGATGGAATCCTCCCATGGAAGGTTTTTTTAAACTTAACTTTGATGGCATAATGAAAGGAAATGTAGGAAAAGTTGGGGGTGGAGGGGTTTTCCGTGATTGTAACGGAAAATTTGTTTTGGATTAATTTTTCAACCTTGGAAGTCAAACCAACCACGTGGTGGAAGAAGATGCCATGTTTTGGGGTGTTAAGATTGCTATGGAAATATATTTCAGCTTTATAATTGTGGAAGGTGATTCAAAAACATTATATCATGCATGAATGGAAGAAATGTTATATTGGTAACTATACAAGATTTCATTAAAGTAACTAAGCAGTGTATCCTTTTTTTTAATTCCATCACCTTTCAACATGTATATCGTGAAGGGAATATGGTGAAAAATAAATTTTCCTGCAAGGGAGTGAATGTTATGGAGCTTAACATTTTGGAAAATATGAGGGGCATGGAAGAACACATTATATCTTTAATAGATGCTGATATTAAATCCTAACTTTAACCCTTTTATGATTCTTACAAAGTTTAGTAATAATATAGATAAGAGGGGTGATGTCAAATCCAAAAGGTACTTAATAGATACTATGGTTGGGATTATTATCATGAAAAAAGGGAGTGATGTGGGGGATCATGAGGTGGAATTTTCTGTTAATTACCCCATATATTTGGAGTGTGCAACCGATCCCAACCAAACTAAGTTGTTCAAAATTGCGGGAAAATGTTTTTGTTGGGAAAAAAGGAAACTGTTGGTGTTTAGTAATTGCAAGGAGCCTAGGGTTTGGAACTTTGTTCTTTTTGCCCCTGTCAAAAAGAGTAGAGATAAAATTTTCAAAATTTTAGAATGGGAGAGGATCTTATTAGCGTGGATCTAGAAACCATGATGGAATTAAGCAACATTGCAAAGGAAATAATCGAGAAAGTTGGCATGTTATATTTCTTCAAAAAATTTAGATGGCATTATGAGAAGTTAAGCTTATAGGTCATGAAAAAATGGAATGAGGGTAGGGTATGCATGCAGGGATTCTCCTTCTCCATAAAAGTGAAGCTTATTACTAAGGTCACATAGCTCCCATTGGAAGGTAGGATGATTTCAAACCTAAGACGGACTGCAACATGGAGCTAAAAACATTCTTTAAATGTAAGGAATCTCTAAATCAAAATTTCACTAGATATGAACGAGAATATTTTCCCTCTCCGTATGATGATATCGTTTTACTTCTTATGCACTATGTTACTCTTGAAGGAATATTCAAATTGTTTTATGCATACCACTTTCCAATGTTGAACCATTTTAGGCATGAGAAGCAATTTTTTTCGCAATTTCCTGTTCATATCTCTTTCTAAATCCACTGAGCAGGTTAAGAAAGGGACCTTCAATCTCCCTTTAAATGAGGGCCTAATTAAATATTTTATTAAAACTAGGGATCCTATGATAAGTAGGGAAAATAAATTAGTTCTGGTGGAAGAGTTTATTTAGAGTCTTGTTATCTAAACAAAGGGGAAGAAAATGGGAAATAGTCCTAGGACTTGAAAGGAAAGGAAGTCAATTCAAGCAGAACTAGGGAATGAAGTAAGGGAAAGAAAACAGAGGAAAGTAAACAAAGATCCTAGTACTAAGGAGAAGATAAATGTGGAGGAATACATGGAAGGGAAAATCGACAGTGGAAGTGAAGTGCCAACTGAGGATAAGTGTCCAGAATCAGATGATAATGAAGCAAAGATGGAGACTGAGAGACAAAAGAGGAGTCAAAATTCTAAACACAGAATATAGAGGATGTAGTAGAAAACCTAAAATCTTTGAAATCACACAAAAGGACTTGTTTATAGCTCAAGACACAGTGGTTAAATCCAATGATTTACAATGAACAAAATATGTGAGATCATGGAAAAGCAACTACTCATCATGAAGGAAATAATGCTTCAAATTAAAAGTCTACATATGTTGAATATGAAGACCATGGTGGAGCATTTGAAAATTATGGAGGAGCTGGTAACGTAATGTAAAAGGAAAAGTAGATGGAGAATTAAGGTGTTACCCCCATGAAGGAAATGATAGAGAGTGATTATGAGAAATAGAGAGTGACAACTGTTGGATTAGTGAAGGAATGGACTGAAAACATGAAGACTTTGGATGGTATTGTGAATGAATAGTTTGTGGATCTACGTTGTAGCATTTTTTTAGTTATCTTATCATTCTGTTGGTTTGGCTGTGAGCGTTGTTACATTGTAATTACTTTTCTTTGTAGGCTTCAATGGGTATACTGTTGGCCTTGGATTCTTTTATTTTGATGGACTCTTTATATGGGTAAGGGCCCCCTTAACCCCCTTTTACCTATACTAAAAAAACTTCATAAGTAATTCTACCATTGTCACATGCATACCTATTTCTTAGATGTGTCCTACATTCCATTTCTCTATGACCAAAATTATTGCAAGAAAAGAAAGGACCAGAAAAATGAACTTTGAATCTTGATCATATGATACTATTTTGGAAATAATGATCTTTTATGATTTCTTAAGGGAACATAATGCTATTGGTTCTCGCCTTTTTTTCTTGTTTAGGAGGATTGATCTCCTAAGGAAGCTTATCTTCTTTCTTTGATAGCTCATTAGCTTTTGAATCCAAATTATTCTTACTAACGTCTTGTTTTTCCTCATAGCCAAAATCAATCTTGATGAATGGTAACCTCCAACGGTTTATTATATCATCCAAAAATTTAGTGCTCTTTTCAAATGTTAAACTACTTTTGAATTGATTATTTGTCTACTCCAATTCCTTCCTGAGGGTAACTATTTCAGACTCTAGCTTCTTACAATATTCTTCCTTTATCTTTAATTGAATTATAACCTCTTCCTATATTTTATTTTCCTCTTCAAGTTGAATCTTTAGGTTGATGACCATTTTTTTATTCCTCCAGAATTTGTGACATTTTTTTTTCCAAAGAACAATTTTCTTCTTCATATTTTTAAATATGTAATCTTTGTTTCATATTCTTTTTCTTAAACACTTTTATCTTACCTAAAGCAAAAATGAGTTATTCTTCAAGATCTACCTCTCCTTCATCTTTTCTGTCTTCTTCCTCTTACAAGGTGTCTTTACTTATAGAGGAATCATTTTTTATTTGTATAGTCATGAAAATATTTTCTTCTCTGCCACTGTCTAATATGATCTCATCGCTTTCCTTAGATGAGCTATTATCCTTTTTAGAATAGAGGATTTTCTTATGCTTACCAATTTTTTTTCTTATATCCATTCTATTTGAATATTTTATTGTATTGAGGTTTTCTTTCCTTATTATTCCTTTTCTCATTGTAATTTTCCTCGTCATCGCTATCATCCTTATGTGGACATTTAGCAAAAAAAATCCTATTTTACCACAATTGAGACAATTGAAAGATAGTTTGACTTTGTATTTTTTAGATCCATTTTAAAGATTTTTGATGAACATGACATCCTCCGAATCTTGTTCTCGCTTGATTCAGACTTTTTATTTTTTCACTTTATTTTAAGATTTGAAGGCTACTTCCCTTTTTGATCAATTCTCTAATTTTGTCCTCATATCATAGGATGTGAGAATTCCATGTAACTCATCCATTTTCAATTGGTCCAAGTCTTTCATCTCTTCAATAAAATTAAATTTTACACTAAATCTTAATGGTAGAGACCTTATGACTGTTTGAACTATTTCATATTCTTTAACATTTTCACCAAGCCCTATGATGGTGTTAAAAATCTCATCTTGATCTATAAAAACGTGTGTTGTATTGTTTTCACTTTTGAAAAGTTTCCAAAGATCGTGATTTTCTTAACCAATTTTAAGTATTCTAAACTCCACAAATTGATTAAATTCTGATTATTATGCATCCATATAAGTGTGAAAAACTTGTGTAGCAAATAAATAATCAGAAAACTGAAACCATTCAGATAACAAACAAGATTGTTTACGGGGTTCAGAAATTCCTACGTCTCCGGGTTCAGATTGAACCGATCCATTAATAATATTGAAATGTAAGTACAATAACTCTTAAAAACAACCAATAATGAATCAAAACCTGCAAATGAGCTGATCAATGTACCAAGAACTCTGAAAAATAGCAAAAACTGTCCCAAGAATGATCCGTGGCTCCTATAGTGTTTTCACAATGTGATCTCCCTGCAACTGTGCTATAAAAACACCTACAAATGGAGATTTAAAAACATTATATGAAAATAAATCATATATCTGAGATCATATCTGAATTTTGAATGCTTTTCATGTTTACACCAAGTCACAATTCGGACCAGAAGTGCATTGAAATTTGTGTTTTCCAACTAGCTGTCTTGTAGATCCCTGTTAAAAACTGCATTCAAAGCTTCCAAAAATAGGTTAAAACTTAACAAAAAATATCAAATCTTACATCGTTGGAATTGTATCATAATTTCCTTCATTTCGTATTTTTACTTCGAGTTCTCATTCTAAGTGCAAGGCCTTCAAAAATGGCGTTCTCTGAGATATGGTCTTTATCCTCCTCTGCACACCTGTCTCAAATAAGCTTAACAAATAATAAGCTCGGGTGTCCATTACAAAGGAATGGGTATTTATACAATTTTAGGGCCCAAAAATAATGGAAAATCATTTATCATTAAGCTAATATTAGCCTAACCACATAATTTGGATGGGATAATAATCCCCATAATCTTCCTTAATCCCCTTTTGAACCATTCTTCCCAATTCCACGTGATGTGGATACATTAAAAAAGATGGCATGCATTTTAAAAGGATTAGCATTTATTTTAGATGGGATGAATCCCATGTGGAGCGGCCTTTTTCCACCATTTTCCACGCAAGGTAAGTGGATGTTTGTTTAAGGCTTTAATAAGCCTTTTCCTCCACGCAAACATAGTGGTCAAAGGACCACTTTAGAGCATAACAACCCCCACCTTGATCACCACGTCCATTTTCCACGCATGGATTTGCCCCCTCCAACACCGCTTCACCTTATCCCTTCCAGGTGGAAGTTTGGCAATAGCATGGTTAAATTGGCGGTTAGGAGAATTATGTGGGCTTTGATACTAATGTATAAACATTAATATATAGCGGTTTGGATATATGTGTGGCATTTGGAAAATGGACTTACCAAGTAAATATAATTTCGACCCATGTAATGTGGTATGGAAATAATTAACTCGGTAAATAGTATATATTCCACTTGTCTCCCAATAGGAAAATTGATCGAATTCGATGAGTGGTGGCAAGCCACATGTCACAGTGTGATTTGTCCAATATTGACCAGTTGACTAGAGTTGACTTTCCCGTTGTCTGTACTTTGACCAAACATATCTAGAGCTCTCGATGTCCATTTGTCGTGTTCTTACAGTCGTTGGAAATCTCTCGAGATGATCTTCTGCACTAACACCATTTAGGGATGTTTAGGGAACTTTTCAAAAATGATCCCCTAATCACACCTCCCCACTAAGAAAGGCTTTTGGTCCACAAAAAGCTGTGTATCAACCCACAAAAACATGATATCTCTTCCTGCATTGCGAAAACACATACAAGAACCCAAAATAACATTATAGGTTAAATAAATGCAAATAGTTGATTAGCTAGTCACATAACCGATCAGATAATAATACCCAATTAAGCTAGTGTTCAACTGAAATGCTGCAACCCTGTCAACTTTACACACAACTGTGAACTGTCATACCCCACTGTAATGCCATCACAATTAACCAACCATATAATAACACCCATTCTATTACGGAAAGATAGTGTTCAACTGTCACTTTGTGATATAACCGATTACTAAAAATTACAATTCTATAACACAGATCAGTATACAAGACATCTAAACTACCCACAATTAGGCTACTGCCCACTGCCCATCTGAAACTGTAACAACTGCAAGTATTCACTATCAGAATATAATAGACTATCAACGCCCAAAAATAGCTATAGTCAATAACTGAATCAACATGAATATGCCAAAATACTGTATCGCCATCACAAATAATAACTCAGATAATAACACCCATCTATAACAGAAGCTAGTGTTCAACTGACATGTTGTGATTATGCTGATTACAACTGCAAGTTTCAAATTTAGACATGCTACTGATGCCTATCCCTGCATAGTGTTTTCAACAATGGAACTACCAACCAATATGAGAAAACAAAACATGAGGATGATGAACCTATCACTCAAATCTTCTCTTCAGTTGTTTCCATTCATTTTCAAAGCTTAAATATCAACTTAGGAACAAATCCTTATCAATCAACAGGAATCCCTAAAATATAGCTCTGAAATACATTTTGCTTGCCTACTATCAACAATTTATTGTAGTGCAAATATGAAGTTGAGGAGTGTTTTTCCCAACCAATCACTTGGGTTTTTCCGTTTTGGTTGTTTTACCTTCTCAGTACCATAATGAGTTTTAGTTAGGTTTAACACTGTTGGTTTTACAATACTGTTCTTTTTAACAACTTTCCAATTTTGTTGTTTAGAAACAAACCAACAAACCTTAACATCATGACCATTCCTATTACAATGGGAACAAAATTTAACTTCCCTGTTTTTAGGAGTCTTACCCATTTTACCATTCTCAGAACTCTGTCTACGAGAATGATTCCCCTGTTTAGGAGAGGTAACATTCTTGCCATTTCTCGCCTTTCCTTGGTGAGATTGGTCTTTAGCACCTACCTTATCATTCACAAAAGGCATTAACTTCTTAATTAATTTTTTCCTCTTCCAACAATATGCAACAGAATGATTAGTACCTTCACAAAATGTGCAAGGGAAAGCATATTTCTGCCTACCAAAGCTATATTGTTCCAACTGAAAGAGTGTATTAGAAGTTTTAGGATTTGATTTTCCATTAGTGCTATTTTTAGTGTAAGTGGAAGGAGGTGGAATATGATTACCTCTTTTACCTGTTTTCTTACACCTTTCATTGTTCCTCCTAATGGTGAAATCCTGTAATTCTAGTGGCGTAGATCCTTGGCTGTTGGAAGCTTGTCTTCCTTCAGTTGCTCTGGAACTTTCTCCAATTTCCATTTTCCCACTAGAATAACCCAAACTTGCAAACTGAGGCTGATCCTTTACCTGTATTTGGTTAGCATCACCTTGTCCATTTTTACCAAGGCCCTTTCCGTTAAATCCCATCTTAACCATTAGCTTAGACCCAATTCCCTTAGTGTGTTTTGCAAACTGACCCAAAGGAATATCTAAAACTGAATGAGAGGAAGAATTAAAATGTGAACAACCTACAGTGCATTCTGTCATAGTACCTACATCTGATTTGGAAGGCATTTCCTTCTTATGTTCACCTTGTTGCAGCTTTTCCAAGAGGGCATCCTTGGTCCGTATTTCTTCCTGCAACTCTTTAACAAAGCCCATCAACTTCTTGCTCTCTTCAAGCATCTTGTTGACATACTCCTCTTTCTTGGTTATAGAGGATTATGGGTCAGATTTTAACTGCACTATTTCCTCTTCCAAGGAATAAAAATTATCTCTCAAGAAAGATTTTTCTTCTTGGAGTTGGCGGTTTATGGCTTCAAGCTCATCCAGTTGCTCCTGTTTGGATGACTTGCCCATGATTCCCGGTTCCTGCAAACACAACTTGTACTTCCAAAACTGCACACTACAAAAGATGATTAACAAGCCCCAAAATGTCTGCACACTGAAAATTGAAATCAATATTGAAACTGAAGCCAAATTTCCAAACACAATTAGAAGTTAAACCAACAATCTAACTGCTATGATACCAAACTTGATCTGTAAAAATGTGTGTTGTATTTTTTTCACTTTTAAAAAGTTTCCAAAGATCGCGATTTTCTTAACCAATTTTAAGTATTCTAAACTCCACAAATTGATTAAATTCTGATTATTATGCATCCATAGAAGTTTGGAAAACTTGTGTAGCAAATAAATAATCAGAAAACTGAAACCATTCAGATAACAAACAAGATTGTTTACGGGGTTCAGAAATTCCTACGTCTCCGGGTTCAGATTGAACCGATCCATTAATAATATTGAAATGTAAGTACAATAACTCTTAAGAAAAACCAATAATTAATCAAAACCTACAAATGAGCTGATCAATGTCCCAAGAACTCTGAAAAATAGCAGAAACTATCCCAAGAACGATCCGTGGCTCCTACAGTGTTTTCACAATGTGATCTCCTTGCAACTTTGTTAGAAAAACACCTACAAATGGATATTTAAAAACATTCTATGAAAATAAATCATATATATGAGATCATCTCTGAATTTTGAACACTTTTCATGTTTACACCAAGTCACAATTCGGACCAGAAGTGCATTGAAATTTGTGTTTTCCAACTAGCTGTCTTGTAGATCCCTGTTAAAAACTGCATTCAAAGCTTCCAAAAATAGGATAAAACTCAACAAAAAATATCAAATCTTACATTGTTGGAATCTTCTCAAAATTTCCTTCATTTCATATTTTTACTCCGAGTTCTCATTCTAACTGCAAGGCCTTCAAAAATGGTGTTCTCTGAGATCTTGTCTTTTATCCTCTGCACACCTGTCTCAAATAAGCTTAACAAATAATAAGCTCGGGTGTCCATTACAAAGGAATGGGTTCCCTATTTATAAAATTTTAGGGCCCAAAAATAATGGAAAATCATTTATCATTAAGCTAATATTAGCCTAACCACATAATTTGGATGGGATAATAATCCCCATAATCCTCCTTAATCCCCTTTTGAACCATTCTTCCCAATTCCACGTGATGTGGATACATTTAAAAAGATGGCATGCATTTTAAAAGGATTAGCATTTATTTTAGATGGGATGAATCCCATGTGGAGCTGTCTTTTTCCACCATTTTCCACACAAGGTAAGTGGATGTTTGGTTAAGGCTATAATAAGCCTTTTTCTCCATGCAAACATAGTGGTCAAAGGACCACTTTGGAGCATAATCGCCCCCACCTTGATCACCACGTCCATTTTCCACGCATGGATTTTCCTCCTCCAACACCACTTCACCTTCTCCCTTCCACGTGTAAGTTTGACAATAACATGGTTAAATTGGTGGTTAGGAGAATTATGTGGGCTTTGATACTAATGTATAAACATTAATATATAGTGGTTTGGCATATATGTGTGGCATTTGGAAAATGGACTTACCAAGTAAATATAATTTCGACCCATGTAATGTGGTATGGAAATAATTAACTCAGTCAATAGTATATATTCCACTTGTCATCTCCCGATAGGAAAATCGATCGAATTCGATGAGTGGTGGCAAGCCATGTGTCATAGTGCCATCTGTCCAATATTGACCAGTTGACTAGAGTTGACTTTCTCACTGTCTGAACTTTGACCGAACATATCTAGAGCTCCCGATGTCCATTTTTCGTGTTCTTATAGTCGTTGGAAATATATCGAGATGATCTTCTGCACTGACACCATTTAGGGATGTTTAGGGAAATTTTCAAAAATGATCCCCTGATCACATCTACATGAAGAGAATATGCTGCAACATTTTCTTCATATTTCATTTTCAAGCTCTCAAATTTTTTCTTATGTGTTTAAATATTTACCTTTTTTACTTTGTTGTCACCCTCATAGATGGTCTTTATTGAGTTACAATACATTACTTTGAAAAATTCTAATTATGATAAGCTACACAAAATTACATTCATGGCTTTTGTATTATTTTCACTAACTTTTTTTTTTTCAGTTGTATCCATTGGTGGAGTTTAAGATGTTATATATCCAATTAATACTACTTTCTAGATATCAAAAATAAGGTTCATTAGATATTTTTGCATCTATATGCTCCAGAACATAGTTTTTTCTGTCAAACAATGAAATTTTTTTATGTAGAAACCTTCTTGAACATGATGACTAGCTATGTGTTCTTCTGAGATCTACCTTATAACAATTAGACTATATATGAAGGAACCTGCTCTGATACCAATTTATAAACACATGATTATACTGAAAGGGGGGATGAGTTAGTATGAGATAAAATTTTACTTATTAAAAATTATATCCAAAATTAAAGCATTTATAAGCATTCAAATACCATAACATATAGCAACACCAAATTTACGTGGATAAATATATCTTGAGAAAAGCCACAAAATAAGGATACTTGGATCTACCATCCAAATATAGACTACAATTAAATTCTTTACAAATTTTTGTAAAAACTGTACACACCTAAAATTGCAAAGTGATTCATTATAGGGACGGTAAAAATCCCCAATGATGATAAATTTCATTTCTAGAATAAGTGATGAAATCCAGGTTCCATTTTCTTGTTTACAACATGTCTATATGGCATACTCTCCCTTGTTTATCATTTCCTTATATTTTCTTTCCTTTGCAAATGTTTTTCACCACCTTTCCTTAGTGTTTTCCTTTTAAGTTACGTAACAACCATAAAAATTGTTCAAGACTTTAAACTTCTAACTTTATATGTGTGTTGCAAGTTTACCAATGATTTTCTCACATGTTTCTCAACTATTTTTCCTGATTCTAGGCTTGTTAGATGCATATGAAATTATTCTTTACTTACTATTCTTAGTAAGTTGATTTCCCCTTCCCAGGATGATTTGACACTTCTTGATTGCCAAGTTTGCTGGACCATTTCCCTACCATTTTTCTATTAAAACCAAGCCTTTTTCCTGAAGCATTGGTTAGAGTCTCTTGAATTTGATTGCACTGTTACTCTGCTAAAATCTTGCCAAGAAGAACAAAAGTAACTCAAAGCTTTTCCTTATTACTTCCTTGTCTACAATTGACACCATCTAACCTATAACCAGTCTGCTCCAACATCTATACAACTTCTACATACCAACTAGCAAAGCTCCCTAGACCATTTGAATTCATCACTCAAAAATAAGCTGAGGGGATAAAGAAAGGAATCATAAATTTTGGAAATCATCTTAGTTCAACAATAACCAGGTTAGGGATGTTATTCAAATTTCTTTTGAAGCTTTTAACCTAGATTTAAATTTGTTCTTAAATCAATAACTTATTTTAAGAAAGTAGAATTTTCAATTTGTTTATTTCTCGTAAATAGCTTATGTTGATAATTCCTTCTCAGCTCATCCCTCTAGATTTTCCTAGAAAAGGATTTGGAGGAAGTTCATGTGCTCATAATTCCTTATTTCTTTATTTTAGATTACATGTATCTTTCATTTCCTTTATAAATTATATTTTATGTGCATATGAACAAAGCTTCCATTGGAAACTTCCTCCCTGTTTATCCCTATGGATCTACAAGGGAAATAAGTTTGAGGAAGCTTCGGTGTCTATGCATTTTGTTGAATTTCTTCACATTTAAAGCTTCTATAGAATTTTAGTGTTTTATCAAGGAAGTTTCAGGGGAAGAAGAAATTTCTTATGAGAGATTTATTTCTTCCCGTAATTATGAGGTGAAGCAATAAGAGGAAATAAAGTTCACAAATACAAATGAAAAGAAACCTCTGTTTAAATTAAATTGGAATTCATTAATCTATAACAGAGGAATAGCCACATCTAGCTATTCCCTTTTTATTTGATTTGATTTTAGTATAGAAGTAGATTTTATTTAATTTAGAAACAATTGTCTATGTCTGTAGATTATATTTATTTTAATTAATTAGTGAAAGGTAGATGTTAGATTTTCATATTTAGTTTCTTTTGTTTCATTTCCTTTCAAATAAGTAGATTATATTGTTTATTTTATTTCATTTTGGATAATTAATTAGGAATGAATGTAGCTAATTAAAAGATTAAAATACAATTGTCTTTTATTCAAGCTAGATTTACTTTTCATAGTTATTTAAAATGAACTTTCAACGTAATTTAGGATTCAATTAAACCAAGAAATTAAACAATAGGGAAATTACACCACCCGTACATAGCCTCTAATTTCCCCTTTTTTGACTCAAATTCTAGGAACTCACACTACCCAATCTTAGTTCCTAATTCTCCTATAGTTTCCCATTAGTATTCCTACAATCTTAGACATTCCGGATGTCTCGAAATGACCTTGAGAGGTCATGTGCCTCTAGGAATGACGGGTTAATTCTCAGGCATGCATGCACCTACCTAATGGAGACACCAATCCCCAATGCTAAGTACCAAATTAACCAATTCGTGAGCACCAACTAATTAGAGACATCGATCCCCAATTATTTGAGGAAGTGACCTCAACAATATAAAATTCCACCTTATATAGTTGCTTCTTTAACCAAATGATGGAAATTCCACTTATCTTCATACACTCAAATTATATCATACCTCCAACATGGACGTTGGTCCAATTAATGACATCAGATTGCTTTAGATTTCTACTCTTCCTTCTTACTCTTTATTCAAATGATGTTTTAATTTTACTTCTGTTTTTCTCTCTTTCACTTCTTCTCTCAAATGATATATCTATTTGTTTTTTTCAAGCTTTTCATCTATTTTTATATACTTAATGTGCCTCTTCCCACGAGGGGAGACTATCAAAATATATGTATATTAAATTAATATTGATTAACTTCTTTAACTCCTTCCAAATGGATTGGCTAAGCTTGCATTAAATGTTTGTTTATTTCTTTTATTTCCTTATATTAAATCACCGGTCCTTTTAATAATTAAAACACTAGTATATAATGTGATTGATGTTCATTACATTCATTGTTATTATATTAAATATGATCACTATAACACATCAAGGACACTATTTATCTTTTATTTTTGTGCATTCTATTTTGACATCAATGAATCCTATTTCATGAATTCTCTTGTGACATCAAAGACTCCTTTGACATTAATGACAATATTTCCAACAAATATTAGGGATAAAAAACAATCTATGCTTATAATTTTTGTTTTTTAGGTGAAATATGACATGGATTTCATCTCCACACATTTTTCATAGTATTTAGGTGTCTTGTGACATGGAATTCCTCACCACACACTAAGACACACCCCATGTTCTGACGGGCTATATAAGTTTAAGGAAAACTATCATTATTTGCTAAGTGTTGACCTATTTTAGTGGTAACGTGAAGTGAGGGGATTTCACATCACAATATTCATTCCTTAGATAATATTCTTGTAACATAGACATGGGAGCCATATACTAAAAGGTATATAGGGGACACACCTAGTGAGCCTCGTCTAGCCTAACATTAAGACCTATCAGCTGTAAATTTTTAGCATTAAAGGGAACAAAAAATCCCAAATTTACTTACTCTATATTGCATAAAGTGAGATTTGGGAGACAAAACCACTCTACATGAGATATATTAGTGGCATTATAGTCATGTTGTGTACCCTTTCTACTAGCATAGGGATTTTGGCTTACGTGATCTTGTTTGAGTATTGTTAAAACTTGTGCATTCAAAAACTTCACATTACAATGCTGGCCAAACCCATTAACTAAATCACCCCTAATCATTCTTCATCTATCTATATGCTAACATTTTGATCACCTACAATATGTATTATTTTATATAGAAATCTCCAAATCAATTCTTTTAAATAAAATGGGCATATGCTACCATTAAAAAAGAAAGGGACAATTACGGTTTCTTTATTAAATAAAGTGGGTATAAAACCTCCTGATCTAAATATAAACCTTAAAAAAAATGCAATCAGAGAAATGTTAGTTATTTTTGGTGGTTAGGGGAGATGCCTCAGTCAGATCCCTAACCTTTTAAGGAGATATAAGACATTTTATTGAAGTAAAACCGACAAAACAATGCATGAAAATGACAAGTATATGTGACTCATATCACAGGACAATCACGATTGTAATTCACTAAAAAATCACACAGAGATCACAAGCTAATCACATTTTCAATTTGCATCTATGTTGGAATTTATCTAAAACAACGTTGTAACAAGTTGCACATATCCTTTGTGATTTAATTTCACTTCTTCAAGACTTGTAAAACCAAAATATCCAAGTAAAGAAGCAAAAAATCATGTATGGGATCAAGTGCACAAAGAGTTAGGGGGTTGGAATGATGGGGTGAGTGGTTTTTGAGTGCATAGAAGAATTTTACACATATGGGTGCAATGTGTATAGATGGGTGAGATGATAAGGGTCCATAGTGCATTGGGCATGCAAATGGGTAGGTGGGATGGACAAAATTTAATGTGAGAGGGTGGGGGTTAGTAAATGAGTGATGAGGTGTCTTTTATCACCATTTTTTGGGGATTTATATTTTTTATTTTCTTTTATGGGATTATTTTATTTTTTTGGGATTATTATGCTTTATAATTTTTTTGGTATTTTTGAATAAGAGACCTTATGTGTAAGGTAAATTTTCTAGTGTCTATACTATCATACAATCATATTAATCAAACCAATCAAAATAATCCAAAACCTTCATCAAATATCCCATCCACTTACTAACACAAATAAACATACATTACCATCCATTCTTGTTTAAATACATTCTCAAATAATGTAAGCTTATTAAACCATCTAAAATCCTATTCAACATAGCCTACACCTAACCTCTCCCTAAATTCTATTCATTATAATCCATATCCAACCATCCAAAAAATAAATCAAGCTTGAATAAAACTCTAAGAGTCTAAACCTAAAAGCTATTTTAACCCATTAAAAACAATTAAAATACTATCAAACATCCCACCATCAATCAATCCTAGTCTTATAAATTAGGATTGCTTATACCCTAACATCAACATCAATCTAAATAAAAAAAATATCAAGGGTTATCATTTTACTAGTTCACATAAAATAGAATTTTGAAAAATCCTTATCCTAAATCAAAAATATTACTTACCATCCAATAATCATCTCCCTTAACATCCATACATATCCAACTTCCAAATAAAATCCTAAGAAATATTATTCTACACTCAACAAACAATAATATATGGCACATGAAACTAGGCATAGGGTTAGATTAGGACTCTAAAAACACAATGAAGATCCCCTTGAAAATCCTTGGAATATCAAGGAAATTCATGATGTTTATGATGAATAGATCCTTATGAACCATGAAGAATATAATAAAGGAATATGTAATTACTTTCTCTCAACTAAAAAAGGAAGTTCTCGACTTGACAAATACTTGCATGGTAATAGGGATGAACTTCTCAACCACCTTATTAGGATTTGATTTAAATTACCTCCCAACTATGATATTAAAAACCTAAGAAACATCATAAGCTAACAATATCCCAAATAAGTATATCTAACCAAAATTAAAAATCCCTTTAAATGAGAATATCCCTTGACCAAATATATGAACATCAATCTCTAAAAATTGGCAAAGGGAAAAATAACCTAGAATGACAAGTGGAATGAGACCATAACTAAGCCTTATGGGACAAAATAAATAAAATACCCATCCAAGTTGAAAAAAATGCTTCACAAATCAATCTCAATACTGATGAGAAAAGCTGCCAAATTAATCCATATGAAAACCATAAACCCCATACAAATTTGGAAACGTAACACCATGAAACCAAATTAATTCTATGATCCACTACCATTTTCATCTCATCATCCACTCAAGAATGGAAAGTGATGAAATAATATAGGGTTAAAAATACATACACAAGAAAAAAACTATAGGCTCATAGATTTGTGTCCTTATCCACTAGATACAAAGCTCATCTGAGTTCCTTTTCTAGCATACTTTGAGCCTACTAAATTTGAAGAAAACAAATAGAGCATGTGAAGCAATTTTATATTACTTGGTAATATTATTCCTATGAATCTTGGGAGGACACACACTTGATTGGTTAGGTGCATCTACTTAAGGGATCCATTACTAACTTTGTCAACTTGTTAGAGAAATTTATCAAACATTTATCCTATAAAATCAAACATGAAATCATAATGAAATATTTGTGTGAAACAAAGTAGAGAAATGAAAAAATAAACTCATCCTTCTTGTAGAGATGGTGGATTATTGCTAGTAGATTCGCTTGCAAATCCTAGAGAAACAACTAGCTAGCATCTTCATTTCTAACTTAAATCAGGATTTGGATTTTCATTTACAAGTACACTATACTTATGCATTTGATGAGATCATTGATAAAGGAACACATGTTCAAAAATCTCTTATAGAAAAGGGGATAATAAAGAGAGATTCAAAGGGATACTAATAACCATTTACATCAACATCTGAGAGGCCAAAGTTATATAACAAGAACAAAAATTTAGTCAGGATGGGGCGACTAACTCCAAAAATATAAGAACCATTCAAAATACACCTAACCCATAAATAAAAATCTATCCTAAGCCTCCAAATGCATCAAACATAAATGTTTGTGGTGGTAAACCAAAGCATTACTCTAGAAGGAGAAATTATACGACTCTTGATGAGCCATTAAAATTTATTTTTCACAAGATGTTAGTTGTGAATAAGATTGAATTTACTGATACAAATATGTTTGATGAAAATATTCCCAAACCATAATGGTATAAAAAATAAAAGTATTGCAAGTTTCACAAAACTTAAGGTCACAACCTAAATTTTTGTATGAGGCTCAAGAACTATATTCAGGATTTATCTAGGTGAAATTGATATCAATAGTTGGGTATATACCAAGATACAATCACAAATCATGATCAAAAGCAAAAAATAAAACAAAAAGGGAATTTTCAAACACGTCAAACCAATCATATCAACTATAAGAGGATTATGTAATATTATAATTCAGCGATGGGTTGTATTGACTAGTCAAACCATCAAGTCACTACCATGAAAATAAAATGGAAGTATTCTAAGAGCCTTTCTCCTCAAACTCATCATACTGTCATAATTAAGTCAAAATCATCCAAGAAATGTCACCACTTAGAGAAGTATTTATCCCAAGAGCACCACATAATCTCACTATCCAAAGGGATCCCCTACCTACATCTAAAGGCTAGTATGCCTTGATTAAACAACTTGAAATGGCTCATGCAAAAATATCCATCTATAAAAACATACTTATAAAACCCTTCAAGACTCCACAGTCCTCACTAATATTTACCCTAATCAGTTTCAAGCTCTTACGGGTAACCTATCATCTAACCAACAAATCACCTTTGATTAAAATGACCCACCTTTATCCAGTCTCTCTCATAATTTTTCCTTGTATATTGAATTTATCATTTACAAACATAAATCAAGCATGTACTTTTGGATAATGGCTCAGGTGTCAACAATTTTACCCTAACCTTGGTAAAGAGATTTTCCTATTATGAGATAATACTAACACTTGATATCTTTACAATTAATGCATATGATGATGCTGAGAGATAGTCTATAAACACAATTCATTTTCCTATAATGGTGGGTATTTTCAACATCAAATGTTGATTCATGTGGTGGAAATTGAACTCCCCTATAACATACTTTTGGGAATACCACGGATACAAGAGATATAAGAATTTCCATCCACACCCCATCAATGTATCAAATTCCACCACTTTGGCACGAAGGTCACAATTCCTAGCGATACCCAACCCTTTCAATACTAAAAGTTGTTAGAAGGAAAATAATGAAGCACCCTCTATTTCCCTAACACCGTGGATCACTCTAATGAGCCAGATCCACCTAAATCCTCATCATCATACATCGATCTTGATAACCTCACATCCACATTTAAACCTCCATCCATTGAATCAAATGTCAAAATCATCCCAAAAAGATGTAGAGCACATAAACTACAAGATTCCTTCCACATTGGACATCTCCCTACATCACCAATAAGTTATGAGGATCCCATCTCGAGGGAGTCTAATGATACAACATATTAGCTCGACACAACCACTTTTAACTACTTTAGTTTACTATATGGTGTACAGATCAAATTTTTAGACGATTCTTGGTTATTTGTTGATGATGTAATCTTTTTATATCAGCAATCAAAATATCCAAATATACAAAGGGAAAGGTCTTGCTCCACAAGAATAAAAAAATATAGAACCCCTATATCTTGAAGAGAACCCACCACATCTTGATTTAGGGTATGAGTTACCAAGTGGTAATGCATATGTAAACATCATAAATACTTCTTCAATTTCAAAGGAATCCTTCTTTGAGGATAACGTCAAAATATGATCCACTCATACTCTATATGAGGACCTTGCCACCACCAACCTATTTACTGACACTACCATATTAACCATTGATTTTAAACTCCTATATCCTTCCCTCATTAATTGGGACAAAAAATACCCTCCATCATTTGATTTATTTCAAAATGATGAAGCAAATGAACAATTCATGGGGCTTAAGGATCATATTCTAGCAAAATATCATAAGAAGGGGTTCAAGATTAACTTGGATACATGTAATTATTTTTTAGAATAAGTGGAATTGCCTAATCACTTGAAATAATAAAAAATGCAAAAAAAAATTATATTCAAAATGTAGAGTCTTCTAGTAAAAACCCCCATGAGGCCCTAGTGGCGAAAATAAGTAAAAAAAAAATAAAAAAAAAATAAAGACATTTTTAGTCATGAAAACCTCTTTGAGGCAGCAATGGATGGGGAATTCCATTTGTCCTTTGAATATGGCATAAAATAACCTCAAATCTCTAATAGTAAATAGTAGGAAGACTCTCCTAGTCCATTAACATCCAAAAATATTGATGATATACTTATATAAGTTCTAGACGATGAGTAGGAAAGATCACCACCATTAGTTAAAGAAACAATTGATATAAATATTAGTAATGACAAAGAATTGAGGATCCTAAAATTTGGGGCTACCCCTACCACTTAAATAAATATAATAATTCATAACACTCATCATGAATTTATTTGATATCTTTGTATGTTCATATGATAGGACGAGATCCATTCTTAATAGTCCACCACCTTGTTGTACATATAAATGCTAATCTAGTAAAAAAATCTTACGAAAATGCATCTAAAAATAGCTCTACTAGTCAGATAGGAACTGAAAATATTTGGGATGCATGATTCATCCACCCAATCAACTCCTCTGATTGGATCTCTGACATCATTCCTGTAAGAAAATATAATGGATGCATCTATATCTACACTAACTTTTGGGGTATCAAAAAAGCACACCCTAAGGAAAATTCAACACTTCTAAATGTTGGTATGATTATCAAATAAATAAATAGAAATTAAATGTTATCACTCATGGATGGATTATCAAGTTACAATAAAATCAAAATTACATTATAAGACCAACACAAGAGAGATTTGAATATCTCCCAGGGAAAGTGTTTCTATGAAGTGATACCCTTTGGCCTCAAGAATGCAGGTGCAACCTATTAATGAGAAATGATATTTATCTTACATGATATGATGCATGGTATTATTAAAGAATATGTCAGAGATATCGTAGGAAAATAAAAATAAGGGAAGATCATCCTATAGTGAATAGAAGAATCTTTAAATGACTAAGATAATATAAATTCCAATTTAATCCCAAGAAGTCTATTTTTTTGTTATCGTAGGAAAACTGTTGGGATTCATTTTATTTAGATGATGCATAGAGGTTGATCCAAGAAAAGTTAAATATATCATTGAAATGCCTTCAACCAAAAATATGAAGTAATTTTATAGCCTACAAGGAAATATCTAGGCCATCTGTAGGTCTATATCATATCTAGCAGAAAAGTGTCATCCATTCACCCATATGCTTAAGAAAGGGAAGTTTTTTATTAGAATCAAGATTGTTAACATGCATTTGAGAATCCCAAATATTATCTTCTCCATCTACGATCCTTCATTCCACCTTCACCTGGAGAACCATTTATGTTGTACATACCATCCACTCAATGTGCATTAGGATATATTTTAGCACAACATGATAAGAAAGAAAAGTAACTATTCATATACTGTCTTATATGAACCTTGGTATCTTAAGACTTTAATTATATACTAATTGAAAAAACATGTTTGGCTATTGTATTTGTCTCTAAACAATTATGGCTCTATAACTAAATAAAAAAATCAAGCTTATTGACAAGGTTGACCCATTGAAATATCTATTAATCAACTTTAACATGTAGAATGACTAAGTGAATCATGTTATTAAGTGAATTTGACATAAAATTTGTCAACCAGAAGGAAATGAAAGGACAAGTGATCATTGATCAATTGGTAGAATTTCTTATAGTAGATCATCAACCTTTAACTATTGGGTTCTATGATGAATCAATCTTAACCATTGAGGAATCACCTACATATAAGCTCTTTTTGATGGGTATTTCACTCATCATGGCTTGAGGATAGGAATCCTTTCCATCACACCACAATGAGAATCAATCCTTAAGGAGTTTCACATTATATTTACTTATATAAACAACATTGCTAAGTATGAAGATCTCATATCTGGTTTGAAGATATCTATCCAATATAATATTCAACATCTCTTAGTTTATGGTGATTCATAGTTGGTTATCAAATAGGTCAATGATTAATACCAAACAAATGAACACAATTTGATTTCCTATAAATGAATAATTGATAGTTTTAAACAATATTTTCATAATAATATATTTAAATAGGTACCACGTGTTAGAAAAAAATTAGTAAATTTCATGGCTATAATCAAATCTCCACTTGAGAAGCCTCCAGAAAGATAGTAGTGTTAATTGTTGGTAAATAAATTATTGATTCCCACCTATGATGTCTTAGAATCGAAAATGGTATGTGAAATTGTTGGTCCTACTTCCAATTGGTATCATAGCATATACAACTACATCCACAATACTAACTTACCACTTGATATTAGTCGGCATCAATTCAAATAATTCATCCAAAAATCCTCTCATTTCACCATCCTAGGAAACACACTCTATCATTCAGAATATGACAAAACTATTTTGAGATGCTTGAAATTGGAAGAGGCTAACCTAGTCATTAAATAGGTCCATGATGGCACATGTTGGGTGTACACTAGTGGGATGGACCTACCCAAGAAACTAATACATGTGGGTTATTATTGGCCAACTATGGAACATGATGCTTAATAATATGTTAATAAATGCATAGCCTGACATAATTATTTTGATCTCATCCATAATCCATCACACAACATGTAACCCATCACATCACCATGTAATTTATACATTTGGGGATTCAATATTATAAAAAACAATCCTAATTCATTCGATGGTCATAAACACATAATAACTGCTACGAAATACTTTATCAAGTGGGTGAAAGTCATACCACTCACTTACATCATGGTAAATGAATCTTCAAGTTCATTCTCAATCAAATCATATTTCACTTCAAAATCCCCTCCATTATCATCATTGAAAATGATGGATCCTTCAACAACCAATATGTCAAAGCACTTTGCCAACATTTCCATATATAGAAAATATGGTCTATTCTTTATTACCCTTAGGGTAATGGATATGGTGAAGCCAATAATAAAATCATCACCAAGATCCTAAAAAAAATATTAATGATGCTAGACATGATTGGAATCTATAATTATACCATATATTTTGGTCCTACCGTACCTAAATTTGAACACGTTAATGCCACTACATACTCCATACTCTTTGGTGTTGAAGATTTCTTTCTAGTTGCAATCAAATTACCCTATCTCCATATCCCCTTACAAGGCCTAGTTGATGAAGAAGAATACTATGTTGCAATAATCCAAGAGCTTGAACTCTTAGATGAGTGACTTGTTGATGATCTTAATTATCTAAAATATTATAAAAAAAACTATGTCAGTAACATAGCAAGAAAGTTAGACCAAGAAAATTCGAGATTGGTGATATTTTCCTAAAGGAGAACTAAATAAACACTAATGCTTAGCATGAAAACAAGGGAACGCTTGAGCCTAATTATCTTGGACCCTACCTCACCATCACTAAATATGGACCAGGGACATACAAGCTAGCTATGCAGAATGGTTATAAGATCAAAAAACCCATGAACATCATGAATCTAAAGTGTTTTTATACCTAAAATGTGTTACTAATGTCTCTGATAAAGCCCTTCAAATATCAAAAATCCAAAAAATAAAAATATTCACAAAAATATTTTAAAAAATTGTCCAATGGTAAAAACTAATTATCTGACACCCTGGACAAATATGGTGATGAAAACCAATTTCCAGTGTCACTCCTAGAAATAATATATCTAAAAATACTTCCTATTCCTACCCCATATACTTGGGGAAAGCCTCTCTTCCTTCGTTCTTATCCTTACTATCTCAAAACCGCACTTTAACCTTAACGAAGTTGTCATTAAAAAACATGATTTGAGAAAGATGTCTTGAATTTTCTCAAAATTTATGAGGAAATCAAAGAAAGAACAATAAAGTTAAGTAAAGATGGAAGAAAAACCATGGGAAAATCACAATAAAAAACATGAAACCATTAAATCATCCTATATTGAGCTTGGAATTTGATGCAGAGGATAACTACAACCACCCTTGAAATCACTAGTTAGATACATTTCACCTAACCATGCAAAATATTTACAATTTTCTCAATCTATCTCTTAATAGAAAATATCATTTCACAATCTTTGGTTGATGTTTCCAATCATTTCTTCATGTTTTGATCCCTTATGCAATCTCAAGATAATACCATGTTCATACACAACTCAAAATGTAAAACAGAAATACATTCATATGTTTAATCATGTAAACAATGTGCTAGTTTTCCTTAACTTTCTTGAATGGACCTTTAGATCAAGTTATATCAACTCTCCATATGTTTTTCATTTGTTAAGATCATATTTAAGACTGAAGATTTTGTATACCTAATGATGAGTTAACATTTAAGAGATTAGACCATCAAGTTACATCTTTTTTTGAACATTCACACATCCACCTTAGGTCATAAGATATTGAATACTTTTACAAGGTCTTGGGTACTATTGAGTTCCTTCTTCCACTAGGTTATCACCATTAATTAAATGCATACTTTCCCTTTGTCTATGCCATGTACATCTTTGTAATCAATCATAAGAAATTGAGCATGACTATCAAGCTTTCAATATTACTCTGTCTTTCCTTTCCTACTCTACATACTAGCCCTATCCTAACTGAAATTTTGAGGTAAAAAATCATTATATAGAGTTTCTTCGGGAAATTTCACACTTTTTGGATACCCATTTGGCTTGTTCAAATGTTGGTGAGGACACTATGCGCTTCTCGTAAGAAAAATGTATAGTTCTTATTAGAGCATGCTCTTAATTAGGTCTTAATTAGTCCTATTATCACCTTGTCACCATTATCTTCTTCCGTACACCTCAAATAAACATGAACACAAATAAATTTGTTGATTCACCTTCCTCGGTCCTTGTCTATCAAAATTCATCAATTTTTAATGGTTAAAATATGTTTTAGAGGAAAATTCCATTCCAAACCCAAGTTCAAGATTTACCATACATGAGAATGAGAATAAAGAATATATTGGAAAAATATTTACTTTAAGACTCTAAATTGGATTCTACAACTTTTTATCAACATTATTGAACTTTTTCCTTTAGATCTTACATGGTGATTATGCATGAATTTCTCTCGACAATAAGATTTTCCTATTTCTAGCTTCTTAGAACTTTGTTTCTAGATAATTTTCAATATTTAAAGTATTTTGGTTATTTATTTTAAACCATTTTTTATGGTTCCATACTCTCTAAATAGTTCTTTTATACTTTTATAATGTCTACCATGAATATATCAAAACCTATAAATAAACCACCACACTTACAGGATAGGGGTGACATAATTACCTAATTTTTAAGCAATTATATCTCAAATTATTACTCTAGAACCATTGTACCCATGAAGCACCCCTCTTAATCTTTAGAACCATAGGAACACACATTAATAAACCTATTTTAGTAGCCACCACATCTCAAATGCCTCCTTTAGTCATATACACTCAAACTCATAAGAAGACTATTAAGAAAACTCACCCCTAAATGATTACATGACATCTATGCTTTTCATGGACTCTAAGACCTTCGTGACTATATTAAAGGTCCTCTTATCTACTAAGAAATAATAACTCTCTATATTAATCCATGTCAAAGCTTGAAATTCCTTTCCCACTCTCTCTCTCTCTCTCTCTCTCTCTCTCTCTCTCTCCATAGAAATCCCTATGCATGCATCATTACACTTGTAATAAATCTAACAGACCAGAAAACTGTATTTGTTGACACAAGATACAATCATGTAAAATTTAATTTACTAAATAGGGATTAGATTTAATCCTAGGATCATAATATCACCATAAATATCATCAATTCAACATAACCAAACCATACAAAAACCTCATCAACTTGCTTCATAGTACATAAAAACAAGATTATAAGTTTAAATCCATAACTTATCTATATTTACAAAAATCGCCATGATTCCATACAAAGTTCTGAGCCTTCATGATTCTTTCACACTTATTTACCACCTCTAATAACTTCCTCTCACCTAAATATTCCTATTTCATTCAAATATCTCATTTTTCATGTCCTAAAAGGAGGTAGTTACAACTAATTTTAACTCTTAACCATAGTAAGAAATAACTACAACATGGTAACCCCACTTGGATGGGTGAAAACATATTGTTTACATTACATGCAGTCCTTGATGGTTTTTTACATCATTATATAATTTCACATAGTATTAAACCCTTCAAATTCAAATTAGGAATTCAAATATTTAAATAGTGAATTTGGAGGGAAACCCAAAATGATCATTTTATGCACCATGGTAGGTCCTATTGGTGTTTGAATTGATCATGTTGTAAATCATGGCATGTTTTGTATCCCCACTAAGAATTTGGTATGTATTTCCAATTTTTTAATCTCTTTGACCTTTTCAAGATGTTTTGCGTTCCCCCAAGCTTTAATTTGACTGAGCCATACTGCAGTCCTAGTCAATTGTTCACATTTTGATAATTCCTTAATGTTTCCTATGTTTGTGTTGATTTGATGGTTTACAGGTTTGAGGGGCATGTACGATGTTGTTAAGACCTTGGTTGAATGATCAATCCTTCAGAATAAGGCTCCTTATATTTGGAATTGAGTTCTTAGAAATTATGTAAGTTTGCAACCTACAATCTCTTCCTCGAGGCACAAAAAATGGAATAGTCAAAGAATATGGGGATATGTGGGCCATATGAGTAGTTTTACAACTTTTACAAAGTTGTAAAATACAATGATACTTCTGAGCCCTGACAAGGGAATATTCCTCGATTTGATGAATTTTTCTACAAAGTCAAAGTTGATGCGGATATGTAAATTGCAAGTTTGTCCCTGAGGCTCGATTCAGGAAATATTCATAGAGTCTCAGATGATACAAGGAAGATTACAATTGTAAATTTGTGTAGCTTGCAACTTTGTAGTTCTTGAAATACTGTAAGTTAACTTCCATCTCTGAAGCGTGACAATAAAGGACACATGAAACGATATGGTTGCATTTAGAAGATGGAGCATCGTTGTAGTCTGGAAGTTGGAATTTTCATAGTTTTTACAATGATGTTTAATGTGCTTCCATCTTCAAGGCTCGATGGGAAAGACACATGGTAACCTATGATGGAACTTCAAGGTGGGGAATTTTTTATTTTCCACAATTGGAAGTCTTACAATTTATGTAATGTTGGAAACTTCATTTATATCTCTACAACGTGACACTAAAGACACACGGTGTAGTACAGAAGCATCGTGTGGAAAGGGAAATTTACAGCCTCACAGTTGGAAATTTTACATTTTTGTGAAACTACTAATAAATTTTCTATCCTTGCCACCTCGTAAGAATGGCCACATGCCAATTTTTCATAACTCATGAGAATAAAAATAGTTGTTGGGCCACATATGAAGGTTTTATGAGTTGGGCTAGTGAGAAAATGACATGTATCCCAAGTGAATCCAATGTGGAAATGTTTTCCACATGTAGGGCTTATATTTAAACAAGATTATAAAATCAACGAGAAAAAATATGAAAAAATATGGCGGGATGACCTCTATTAATGAGAGTCTGCGAAGAACTACATGGTTGGAAATTTAGGCCAAGTCCCACACTTTTCATTTAAATTTCAAAGTTTTTTAGTACTTCAGAGCCCTATAATGAGAAAATGCCATAGTTTCTATAATTAAGTTGTGTGAAGGTTGTGTTTGGAGCATCAACGAAGTTTTAAGGCTTCTATTGGTTTATAAAGAAGGAATTGCAACTACCCTAATGTGTAGGTAAGTTCTTAAATGTGGAATTTATTTGTTACATCATGCTATGAGGTTATGTCGGGTAGTAAGGAAGGTTCTTATATGCCCTTAATTTTCATAAGCTTGCTCCTTGAAGAAAATTATCCGTCATCTTACCCTGACACGATGAAGATCCAATTTAATGGAGCCCAAACATCATCCCACCTTATATTTGATATAAATAAGATAAATTATATAACCTAGGTAATGAAAATACATATGATTTCCTCTAGAGGATGTATACAACTGATATGAATGAAATTATGGAAAAAAATGAAAAAAGTGTTATTTCCCTAGTAGCTACATTCCCCCACTTAGATGAGTACCTAGAATTGGTATGGGCTTGTGCAAAAAATTATACACCAACACATAGGGAAGTTAGAGATAGGAGTGGTGCTATGGTCTTATCCCTGATTCCAGATGCTTTAGATGAAATGTTGGTACTCCTAGATGTTGATGAAGTGACAAACATTACAGTTGAAAAGGTACATAAATTTTAGATTTCCAATAGTTCCAAGTACTCCAAAGTGTTAAAAAATCAATTTCTTGAGAATCCAATGATGTATGCCACTCGAATTCCCAAGAGGTTGACCAGAGTTGACTTCATTGAAGAGATTAGAGACCTTATTACCCTATTAAATAGGATTATGGGAAATGAAAATGCATATCACTACCATGATTGGATGTTCATGTTCATCCAACTAATTTTGCATCAGAAAGCACATATCCACTAGGGGAGTTAATAAGTAACTCCATCCATCAACAAATTATTAAAATAATAGTATAGATTTAGGGGGGTCTAAAAAAAGTGAATTCTACATGACTTCCTACTTGGTATACAACATTACATACCACACTTCATTCCCTGGGTTGGTAAGGGCTAAAGAGTTTTCTCAATGTAGGATATATGATGTATACCCACATCTCAAACTTGAAAATCATAAGCAAAATTTTAGGATGGTTCATGATGCCTTTTTCCCCCTATCCTTTGTTTATTCAAGCATGCATGGGGAAAATTTAGAATGTCATTAGGAGAAAAAGAGGTGATTACTGAATATGTATTTTATTTCATCCAATTCATATTCTTCACCTACATCATGGTAAGTGGATTTTAGGGCACACCATATATGTTTTTTAGGTACTTGGATGATAAGTGGGAACTACTTAAATTGTCAATATAGCTTATGGATTTCCATAAGCTCATTATAGGGAAACATAAGAGAAATGTAAAGTTCCCAATTACTATTGGGAGGTACACCTACCCCAAATAGTCAAATCCAAACTATTTGAAGCTGAAATGAATGGATTTATCATGCAAAAGTTTCAGGCTCAACCCAATTATGATATTAAATGGATAGTGCAAGGTGCCTTGGGTAATACATATGGGCATGATCCTCATTATGAGGAATATTTAATGGACTACAGAGATGTAGAAGAAAGTGATACTTAAGGATTTTTATAGAATTTCCCTCTCCCATATAATTGATTACAAGGTTACAATCGTCCTCGAGGGTTTGGTAGATGATAAACATCAAGTGAGAAGGTACTATACAAAAATAACATTATAATTCAACCAATTCTGCCTCTTGATTAGACTGTGTAGGATCTAATACACTTGCATGAGAGGACAACTCATGTCATCAGATTAACTCTCTCTTGGCTCATAAGCAAAGGAATTGACTTATCCCTTAAAAACACTTCAATTTTGAGGGCAAACAAAGCCATTGGTGTAGTCAAGGATGTTATTTAACCTTTGATGAAGGGATTATAAAGTATGGATCCATTGAAAGAAAAATATCCACATACTTCCATTAGATGACCAACCTTAAAAGCAGTGGAGGAGTTAAGTTCTGCTACAAGAAAAATTGACACCTTAATGTTTGTGTTAACAAAAAGGCTTAGGCTATGTTGAGAAATGCAATGAAGGATTCCCCAATCACTCAGGACACTCCAATATAAGTTGTGCCACATCCCACTTTAGGTACCAAGGTAGTTGTTGCTCATGGGAAATCCCTAGTAGGTTCATCATCCTCTGCTCCATAGGGATCACCTAGTAAAGGAAATAGGATGAGGGGAAGTGTTTCACCAAATCAAACAAGGGTCAGTCAAACATTGGAACCCATCCTTGAGGAAGTGGAGGATGAACCATTGACCAAGCAATTTGTGAGGGTAAAAAGAGTAAATATGGAAATAACTCCAACAAAGACAATTGCAAGTGCACCCATACAAGGACCTACCCTAGCATTTGAGGTACTTTCCCAAGTTTTAAAGAAACTTTAGGTAGTTTATACTAGCCCACCTCCATTATCACAAGAATCCCTTATCTCGATCTAAAATCATGAAGAAAATACTATATCAATTGGATTTGTGGAAAAAGAAGTGCAAGATCCATCTTATGAACAAGTCTTCACTGATTTGTTACATGGCTTTGGTCAAGATGCTAGAGAAAACCTGACTCTGATAATATTTGAGTTGTACCTACTCAGCATGTACCAATTGAATTGGAGGATGGAGGCCTAACAACTCATGAGGAATCCACTGTGGAAGAAACAATAATGACATAAACAAAGAAACAAAGTGGGGAAGAGTTTTCATTGATAGAGATTGAACACCATAAAACCATGGATACTCTTCAATAAAATTTTGTAATGATAGACAAGGTGATTGAAATTAATGAAGTTGTGGGTAAAATTGTGGAAAACAAAATCTCAGGTTCAAGAAGAATTTTTTTTGATCCAATCAATGAATCTTCTCCATCGAGGGAGGAGGGAGTTGGATTTGAAATGGTTCATCCAACACATGAAAGTACATCACACCCTTTAATGGAGAAATAAGAATAAGTGAAAGATAAAGGGGAAGAGGAGGAGGAAGTCTATGTATAGTTAATTATAAGTGTAAAAATACCACAAATGTAACTTCATGACTCCGATCTCACATTGTCTGAATCACAAGAACTTGTGATTGTACCAAGTTCCTCCCATCAACAAACACAAGGGGAAGGAAGCAATCTAGGTAAAGGATGGTTGGAGGCAATACTCCAAAGGATAAGAAAAGTGAGAGTGCAGGTAGAAGAACCTGACCTAGAGACCATCATCTCTTAGAGACCATATAAAACACCAAAGAAAGAAAATATTTTATCAATAATAATGGTGGGTCCTCAAGGAGAAATATTTTTGGAATTTCCCACCAAAGAAACTGATTTCTTAAGGGGCTAAGCTTCCCCTTTTGATTGCTAGATTACCTAGGTCTCGTTTGGGAAGCCAATTAGAGAAGGGATTAAACATGAGGCCATAATGGAAATGGGAGGAATTTTATAAAATATGGATAAGGAAAAAGAAACTAAAAAATAACTAAGGGAAAAGGTTGACATATTTTCAACTTACGTATAGAAATGGTTGTAAGCTCCTGTGGAAATCCAAGAAGTTACCATTACTATTACCCCTGAAATGATGAAGAATGTAGAGGATTTAAAGAACAATGGAGAGGACACCAAGAAATGGGAATAAGAATTGATAAGCATAGGAATCCCAGTCCTCAAGGAAGTAATTGAATTATACAACCAATTCTCTAAGAAAATGGAGGCATGTAAAGCATAAATTGAAAAATATTAGAATGAGGCTGAGTATTGGGATGGATTGCAATCTACGCTTGAGGCCATCACTGTCATGGATGATGAGGTAATAGAGAAGGAAGGGATAGTACCCTAAAACCATGAAGGAAGACAATATGAGTATAAAGAAGCTATTAATATATGAATTGAGACTTTAAGAGAATACATAAGCATGATCCAAAACATGAGGGAGAAGGAAGGAGAATATGTTGATGACATTGAGTCAAAAATTGAGAAAATTATTCCCCTCATAGGTGCATACATTATAGGAATTGAAGATGTAAAAAAATATTAAAATTATAAGGAAGCATGTTACAGGGGAGTCAGAAGCTCAAAAATATTTCAATTATTATTTTATTCAAAATTTTGTTCATTTGGAGAGTTATATCAATAAATTGGCCAAGAGATTTAAAAAGAAGAAAGTTATTTATGCTGAAATGGATGGTGTCTTATCTAAATAGGAAATAGTATTTTTCTATCATATGGGGCTAGATGAAGACCCCATCTTGGGGATGTTTGAATTCCTTTATGCATACAAGAATAAACTAGAAAAGAAGGCAAAGGGTGAATAAATAGATCTCGAACCTTCTTGAACTCTTTCTTCATTATTTATTCTTCATCCTCATTCTTTATTCTTTTTTATTCATCATTATTACAAGTGAGGGATTCAAATCAAATGATGAAAATGAGAAACTGATTTATAAAAGACTTAAATGTGTTAAAAACCTAGATATTTCAGAGTCACATATGATAAATAAACAATAGATCATAGATTTGACACAATCAATAAGCTAATAAAAATTGAAACCCTATGTGCAAGAGATGGAACATGATACATAGCTTATTTCACAATGAATTCCGAAGTGTTATGGAATGGAAAAATAATAAACACAAGGAAGAAAATGTTGCAACCACAATAAAAAATTAGTTAATTGCAAAAAAAATCTAGACCAGGGTGTCTGGAATGGGACTGGGCGCCTAGGCCCTAGAGACCTCTCGTAGGCACCTTTGCTATTGGTCGCTTGTATGTTGCACCATGTCTATAGAATTCACCTATAACCTGAAGAATAAATAATCTCCTTCAAAACCCAAAATCACATCAAATCCTAAAAATAAAAATACAAATGGGGATTTGTAGTGACCCCAATAGTCACTCGACAAATTGAACTTACAACCAAGCACTGCCCTACATTTCAAACTCCATGTAGTAATTTTGAAGTGTGTAATAGAACATGCCCTAGGAGACCCTTGTGCAAGTGTAAGTGATAACGGTAAATAGGTAGATATACTTGTTATGTCAAAATTACAGCACCCCTGATCACTCAAGTGTGTGTGCATGGGCCATCAGTGTAATCTACATAACATGGGGTTATCTCTCAATATATGGGACTTGAAAACTTGAGATAACCCTTCAGAGAACGCCACCTTCCTCTACCTAATCCTAATGCTAAACTACTCTTAATACAAGAAAAACACCTATCCTAAAACTTCCAAGGATATATAGAGAGAGAGAAAGTGCATAAAAAGGGAAATACTACACTAAAGAGGGGTGATAGCACAAAGAAAAGGGGTGAGATACTCTTATGAGGAAAAAATAAGAGGGAAAATAGAGCTGGGAAAGGTCAAAAAAAGAGTGACACAGACCCAAGCTCCATTCGCCATATGCACTCCATTAAACACAACATATTACACCTACAAGTGAGAAAGTATACACATAATGCAACAAGAAAATAGAGAGGTAGGGGAATACAATAAAAATGGGAAAGGGTTGAAGAAACACCACAAAACACAATTTTTATTGCTTCAAAACATGCACAGACGATTTACATTGATGCACATAGGCCTAGATACGCTTGCCATGCATAGGAGAATGCTTACAACTCATTGGAGTTGAGGAATTTTTTTTCAATAGTTTCCCCAGCTCCCAGAATGTTTCTTTGAAACTCATGTCCTATTTCATGGTGCATGCTCCTTGTTATCCAATTTTGCACACGTGGCAAGATTGGACAACGGGGTCCTATCACGTTCTAAATGAAATAATAGTCTCAGGAACCCACCTATGGTTATTATCGAGATACAACAATTAAAAATAATTCCTAAATTGCATATGAAGAGATCACCTAGCATCGAAAGGCACCCAATTGATCTCAACTCAGTAAAGAGTTGGGGGTCGAGTTGATAGAGAACCTGGTGTCAAATTGATAGTCATCTCAGAGATCATCTCGGTAGAGACTCTCAGTTGTAAGAGCTCGACGATGGTCTTGTTAATGCAAAATATAGCTCGTTGAAAATTGACGAATGAAGGGAACTCTATAAGGATCTCGGTAGAGATCGATGCAAAAAGATTTGAAGGCCAAGTCAAGGAGAGTCAAAGTTTGAGCTATGGCATCAATAAAGTCTCAAAAAATTGGAAAGGATCAAGCCATAAGTGGAAGCGAAGGCAGAGATAAGGAGTTAGACTCATCTTAGCGACTCGTTCATTTTGGAGATCATGTGGTGAGCTTCTTTTAGGACACGTTCTGCAGAGCTAGGGTGATTCAAACACAAGCCAAGGCATCAAGAGTGCCATAAAATGAATGGAGATCATTGCGTAAAAAGAGATACATGATGGAACCCTATCAATGGGACTCATCGAGCATGATGGATAATTTAAGGCAACTCATTTTGTGTGGATGCATTAAAGACGGTTTCTAGGATACAATTCCAGGGCTTATTGATTAATGCAAAACTGGGAGGCTTGCTCGAAATAATTTTACAATGGTAAGCTCGTAGAGGCAGCAAGAATGCCGGGCCAGGGTATTAGTGAATACAGTATATATATTTTCGCTGGAATTGTTCAGACCTTCCTCAGCCGAGCATTCGGTGCACAGGCAACAGAAATTTGTCTAAACTCAACAAGATATAAGGTAGGCTGAGGTAGCAGGAATGTTGTAGTATAGTATAAATTCTTTTTAAGTTCTTCCAACAAGCAGGTCATCCAACTATGTTGTTATCTGTTCAGTATCGAATGCATCCTCAAATTTGGGATTTTCCTTCAAGATATATTTATCAAAATTGATTAAGTGACAGCGAGAGTGTTATCGGGAGACCTAATGAAATTTATTACAAAGATTCTCTATCGAGACCTTACTTATTTTACGATGTAACTCATGGAAGTGAATCTCGTAGAGGTTGAACTGTTTCATATTAGAATATTCATGAAGCACCATTTACTTTGCAATTATATGAGCATCTTCAATGAGTCACTAAGTTGGTAGGCATAAAGGTTTCTGTTGGAATTATCACACCTTACAAGCTATAGCTGAAATGTTTACACCAAGAGTTTGATGTTATCCTCAAATCCAATGAAGGAAAACTCGACAGGAGATAAAAATCATGGTGATCCTGTACGCTGGTGGGAATTGTGGAGATAAGGAATGAACTTGCCAAGTTTGTGTGGTGAAACTAAGGCTGGGCCCCGTGGATTAATGTGACCGAGCCGTTACACGGGGATTTGGAGCTAGTATGCCGAGGTCAGAAATTTGATGATGGTAGGCCAAGCTGTTAATCCCGCACTAAGGTATGAATAGGGGAACTCAGGGAATACACCGCCAAGTGGAAATATTGGGTTGGTAAACATGATCAAACTTCTGTGAATGGGAGAAATTGGATCAAATTGCCAAGTGGAGATCATATGATGGCGATCCGTCATGAGAAATCCACGCAGCTTGGAGTGGTCCGAGTCTTTGTGCAAGTCACCAGGAGGATTAACAAGATAGTTGTGAATTGGAGTGGGTCATGGAGAAAACAACGCGATGTGATACCAATTTTAGCGGAGGCTACAGGCCACTCACCTCATTATGCAGATATTTGTTAACTGATACTGAGTAACATGGCAAGTGGGAATCAGCGCTTGCAGTTTGAATGCGTGGGAAAAGGAGAACATTTCAGGATTCTGAATGCTCTAGCATAATGCAGCTATAGGCTTATCCTTATTCTGAACTCAAATCCATGATAGCTGCAGGAAACAAATATTCACTTCCGTGTATAATGGATTGGAGTCACGATATTCAAGGCTTCATAAAATTTCCCTGAATCAGGAGATGGAGGTTTATTATAGTGCAGAATGAAACGATTCATATTGCTCAGCATTTTTTCTCCTAGAAATGAATCGAATGTGAAGGTCAACTTTGAAAATACCTGGTTGGCCGCTTTGTATGCTACATCCTTGTTACTTGTAAATGGTCTCTTTGAGAAACTCTGAGGGCAATAGGAAATATTTATACCCTTCCATTATGTACATCAAATCAGGCAATATTTAACTTGCTTTTTACAATGGACGATTATACTGTAGTTTAAAGCTAATTTTATCTAGCTTTATTTCTATTAGCTTTGATCCACGGCTAAGGAAGAATTCATGTGGTTGTTACCTATACATTTTTCCAAGGTCCTCTTGGTTGCCCCAATTGTTCAATGTATTTTTTGAAGGGATTCTTTTATGTGTTGCAAATTTTAACATAAAGGATATTTTTAGTTTCTGGAAAAATGAGTATATTGTGTAACTCACAGCTACCTATGCCATACTAAGATCCCTATAATGGCATAATTGTTGATTAGAGCTGAGATTACAGAGTGCACTGCCAAAATACCGAAGGGCTCTTTGGCCAAGAATCAGTCTTAAGGGTGTTGTCTATCGACATGTTATGGGCATGAACCTGGGTCATCATCATGGCAGCATTAGGTCTTTATTGGTAATGACATTTTCTCATCATTTGGAAGGTAAAATTGTGCTTATTATGGAAAGCTAGAACATTCTTACTATAAGTTTTATATAATAAGGAAGAACCGTGAGCATTGTGGTAAAATCATTCTTTTTAGAAATGTTGGGTTAAGCTCGGTATTCAAGTGAGTTGAGTTAGAGAAGAACTCAGGAGTTCAGTTCTGGAAAGAAGGTAAGACGACATGAAGCATCGAGAAGAGTTGGTGGAAGACGAGTTGTGGAGAATTGAGTTCATTTTGATTGGCTCACAAGGTGTTCAAAAAGCCATGACGGTGGGGTAAATTGGCTTTGGTTGAGCTTATAGAGGATTCGAAACTCACCGAGTTGGGCTATGTGCAAACTCTATCCACATGGACCCTCCTCCTCTTCAAGTCAAACGGTTCAACAGGGGGCCCCGACATTATGTTAATTGATTTATTATTTTTATTTAAATATTTTAATAATAATATTTATTATTATTATTTAAATATTCTTTTAATTAATTGAGAAGACTAGGTCATCAGGCAATTAATGACCCATGATGGAACCTTCTCAGGTAGTTTAACTAACTGTAATAAATACATCATAGGCCTTCAATTTAGGAATGTAATTATGAAATTTCATTTTATTTCTCACATATTCTTCTATAAATGTAAGTTGCAAGCTCATTTCAAAGGGTTCCAACAGTTCAGACAAGTTGGACAGTTAGATATCTCAGGCGAGTGTATACTTTTCAAGAATCCTCTCTCTTCTGCAAGCTGTTCTTGTGTGTTGAGAGAACTTTCAAACCTCCTCTTCAAGACTGTAACAACAACTATTGCCTCTTCTAAATGTATGATGAATTGTGCATGTTATTGAAGCAATAAAAGTGTGTGTTTTGTGAATAATCTTGGTCCTTTCATCCTTCTGTGCTTCTTTGTGCCTTTCTCGTACTTGCAGGTACACTGTGAAAGTTTAAGTTTCTATTGCAGGTTCTTGGAGTTATGTGCTTATCGAGTGGTGGAGTATTGCATGCAGTTGAGTTGTGATGTCTGTTCACCCTTCTTGAGTTCATCCTTCTTCACTGGGAAATTGGTATATTTCTTGGTCTGATAAAGTTTAACAAAGGGAATGCGTGTCTCTTAGTTTGTGGTATACTGTACCCTCTCTAAGTTGTAGTAGGTGAAGTTGACCTGTGGTGCACACACCCTCTTCAAATTAACCCTTCCTGAGTCTGGAAACACCCTTTATTTGGTGCATCACCATCCCTAGTATAGTTTCATTTCTGTAAATCTCTTTCCCTAAAACCCCATGAATATGTTAGCTTAGGATTAGATAATCATTTTTGTTACACTAGGAGTAGTACAACACTTAGTTTAAGAAGAGGAAGCCAACCTTCTCCAGAGGTTCACTTCGAGCCCAAGTCCCACAGCTTGAGAAGTGATCCCATGTGTCTCAATCACATCAAACGTCCTATTCACATCCTGGCCATTCGGAGGGTGTAGTGATTTGGCGACAACACTCCTTTAGGCTCGAAATCATGCTTCTGATGAATCAGATCCAAAACTTCCAAAATTTCCTGTAATTTTCCAAAATCAGCTCCTTGATGTTCCTAACATATGAATATTCCTACAAAATTCCAAATTTCTTCATGAATCCCTTCCCAGTGCTCAAACATATCCTCCTAAGTTATCTATTTTTACCGGGGGTAACAATAGATAACAATACCAATATAAATAGATGTTTGGATGTAAAAATGAACCTCCCCACCTATGTGTGTATGTAGAAAATGCAATCCATTTTCCCTTCTATGAGTGATATATGGATGCCTTTGATTCTCGTAGAATGCCTTTCGATGCAACCTTAGGTGGCGATAATAGATGCTTAGAGATTGGTCCTTTATTTTGGTCACATAGATTTGTATTTATATGATTACCTTGTTTGAATTTCTTAATTGAAAACTAAAAGGTCTAAGCATAAGAAAATAAGATGCCAAAAAAGATAAAAGAGGTGAGTAAGATACAAAGAGGTCAGGGGTGCCGAGGGGGGACAAGGACACCTGAGCACTAACGTCTGTAGCCTCTTTTACCTTCTCCCTTAAATCCCCAAATGCATCGTCCTATTTAGGCGCTCACCTGATGTGCGCGCGGGAACTTAGCCCCTCCTTTATGTGAGCTTTGTAAGAATGTTTCTCCATTAATGGAGGTATGTTTACAGAAACAAAAATATAAGTAGAAGTAAAGATACAATATCTAAGCATAGATGCATCCTGAAAATAACATATGCATTGTAACAATACGAAGGAACCATATCTGAACCATGAGCAAAGTGAACATTAGGGTTTGAACCCATAAACACAAATATACAAAATACCCAGTCATATATATTGAAAATTAGTGTTTACAGTAGCCATACTACATCAAAAGGGTCATAGCAGACTGAATAGATCAAGACAATAACACCTATAACTAGAAACCCTATAGTACCCCTAGAGCCATTACATATTTATCATCATGAATCCGCCATTGCATGCACACTCGGCCTCTATACACACCCTTTAATCTCTAACTCTCTATGCATTAACCATAGTTAGAGTCAAAATGCCCTTATCTAGATCCAATTGCTTCCTTAAATAGAATAGAAGCTTACTTGATCATCATTCCAGAAGTAGGCCCGCATGCCAAATGTCATCATATTTTGTTCTACTCGAGTGCTCATGCCATGTAGATGCCAGCTAGCCATAAAAACCTCTACTTTCCAACCCATAACCATAAATATTCCTTGGAATATTCTTTTCTTAAGCCTTAAGTCTCTATGTAATAACCATGCCATCACTACACTTATCTGCAACCTCACGTGTTTTGCATGTGATGCCATTTAACTGAAATGCAACTAAGTCCTTAAACCCTTAACCCCTTTCTTCTCCCATGTACCAACCTATCTCTCCTTACGTTCTTTCTCTTATGTGATTTTCTCTTTAATTCCCTTCCACATGTGCTCATCCTTTGTTTTAGGAATTAGTCATTTTCTGGGCTCAACATAACCCCACACTAAACATGTTATTTGTCCTAGGAAATAATCTATCTTCCAAAAATCAAAGAATAAAGAATGGAAGGAAATAATAATTTGTACCTGGCTTGTGCCAAAGAACAAAAGAATTTTACTACTGCTCCATAAGGATTGGGAATGCTTTGTTCAAGGATGATTTAATTTTATTCTAGGCATCAACCTCACTCTGCACTTGTTGAAATAAATCCCCTATTAGTGCGCTAACTTCATCAAATGATAACTCTTCACCCTTAGCTTTCATTGGATCAACAATATTCTCCATCTTCTTGCTAAGGTCCTTAGTGCACCCATCCTTCACATGACCTAGGGATATAATTCCTTTACTTTATTTTTAATTGATACCCTTAGGGCTTCAATTGCCTCCGAATGCTTCTCAAATTCCACTCTTATTTTTTCCCTCTCTTCCCTGTTACGTTTGTTCTTCTCCTAGAACTCCTTTAGTTCCACCTCATGGGTAGAAATTAATATACTTGTCACTCTATATCTATCTCCATAGTTTTCATAGAAAACTTTTGCAGTCATTTGTATACCCTTAGAAAAATATTCTAATCCCATGCATGTTAGCCTATCACCTAGTGGGTGCTCGACACTCACCTG
Organism: Taxus chinensis; assembly: GCA_019776745.2. Taxonomy (NCBI): domain Eukaryota; kingdom Viridiplantae; phylum Streptophyta; class Pinopsida; order Cupressales; family Taxaceae; genus Taxus; species Taxus chinensis. The sequence goes on from CM034154.1 coordinate 418,056,446, forward strand.
AGGCACATGCGGGCACTGAGCTCCTCCTTTATGTGAGTCTTGTGAGAATACATCCCCTGCTGAGAAAAGCTTAGATGTAAGAAGGGAAAGAACCATGCATTCATTCTAAGAGCTTAGGATGAATTATCATATCAATGTATCCATTCAGATAAAAAAAGAGAAGTATCAAATAGAAAACATAATTGATTCATAACAGAAAGGAAATGCATTAGGGTTTATTCTCATGAACAACATATATTATTTAGAACAGAACCTTATATTCATGTTAACCAGTTCAATAACCACATTACATTCATTAAGGCCATAACAAACCAATATAATAATGTGGATCAGAGTCATGCATTAAAAACCTAAGCTATGCTTTCCACATTACAAAAACCCATTACAAACCCATCCCCCTAAACATACCATTTTTCCTATAGTCCTCCTAACATGGACCTTAACCCATAGAACCCATTATTATATCTGTAGAGCTTTTCATGTCCAAATGCTATATGATGCCCCCTTGGATCCTCATTTCTTCTACCTGAGCATCTCTATATATAGATTTAGTCTCCACTTCCATGGATTCCTGAGGTAACAGATTAGTTGCCAAGTGTCAAATTGGTCCTCCAATGGAGCATGCTCCCTTTGATATGAACTCTCTATTCTTAGAAATGATGTCTTTCTTGATCCTTCCATCACATGCATGGAATATTCCTTTCTTGACCATACAAATACTAGGCTGGTGCCTTATCCACTCCACATGCTAGATGGGTCACGATTTTCTCATGTGTTTCCTGGGATGTCGAATATGGCTAAGTCCCAAAACCCCTATTTTTCCTTACGAGTTTGCATTGGGTTATGCTAAACCCTTGTAAAACCCTGTCCTACAAGCCTTCACTCTGCGTGACCATCTTCATATAGGTCCCATGCGCCCACGTGCCTTGTTGAACTTAGCCAATATTCTAGGGCCCAACATCACCCCACACTACTCATGTTTTCTATCCTTAGAAACACTTCTCTTTAATGAATAAAGAATGGCGGGATTTGAATAGGGGGAAAAATAATGAAGGAATGAAGAATTGGGAAAAAGAATGAAAGAATGGGGAAATGAAGGAGAACTTGTTTATTGTTGAAGGAGGGGAATATCTTTCCCTATTTTTGCCTCTAGATTTTCCCAAGTGTCAACCTCGCTTTGAGCTTGCTAGAAGAAGTCTCCGACTAGGGAACTCACCTCCTCAAAACTTAGTTCCTCCCCTTTGGCACTCATTGTCTCAACAATACTCTCCAATTGTTTTCTCAAGTCATTAGGTGTGTCCATCTTGCAGGTGATCTGGGGGTATAATTCCTTCAGCCAATTTTTGATCGAGCCCCGTAAGGTCTCGATAGCCTCTAATTTCTTCTCCACATTGGCTAGGATCCTATCCCACTCTGTTATGTTCCCCTTATTATTCTCCTAGAAATCCTTGAGTTCTATTTTATGTGTAGTGACCAAGATGCTTACTACTCTATCTCTATCAGCTCAATTATCAAAGGTAGCTTTAACAAATTACGCAGCGGTCTTCACATCGGCAAGGACTAAGCCACAATACCTATGACCTTCAGCTTGTCTTCTCTCTCTTGGTGTGCCAGATCTTCTTTTTCAGACTTGAAGGTGAGTGGATGCCTCTCCATAGTGAGGGTACGAGTTAAGTCCTCTAGGCACTGCAAGGTTGATTCATATTTTTTCTCGGGCGGTGCTAGGTTAGGATGCTTTAAAAAACTAACATCTGCAATCATTTTAATTTTCTTGTGTAATCTATGCACCCTTTCCTTTTCTTCTTTTAGTTCACACCTTAACTATGCACTGATCAGTTCTTCTTTTTTCAGGTCCTTGATTTTCTCAAGAAGCTCCTCCTCCTTCTCCAACTCTGCCTCTAGGAATCTCACCCTATCATTCCTCCCAAAGATTCTGGCCTCAACTTCAATTGAATTTTTTTGAGTGCATTACATACTTTCTCATTTTTCAACCATTGAGAATTCACCAAGGGATTTACTCCTTTCATCTTTGGCACCTTCAGTAGTGCCCCTTGGCTCCCCTCGAACTTAGGTTCATCAATATGGGATTCAAACGCCCAAGAGAGCATTTTCCAAGTTTGTGGGTATGCGTATTCTACATTAAATGAGGGCATGGCTAGGAGTTGTTCTATTAGCATGGTGCTTTGGAAGTGCGTGCGTAGCAACTTTCTTGGATAATTGATATAACCCATTCCTTTCCCTTGTGCTACCACTACGCTCTTCCCACCTATTCACCCATCCTTTGGAAAACTCACTACTAGGATGAGATCTCCATCCATGCTACCATAATCCTTTCTAATGATTTCTTCCTCAATATCACTGATCACTTCATCTATGCTGCAATCTACTTTCTGTTCCACTAACTTTTTGATGATGCCTGCCACTTTTCTCTCCATGGCGTTCTCTATTTGCTCCTTGGTGAGGCTTGGGGTCCTCTGATCTCTTGTGTTCACTTCTTCTCTCAACCCTTTTCCTTGATAAATTGCTTCTTCCTCACCATTATTCCTTTTGCTTCCTTCTTCTTCTGAATCATGTATATCATACATGGGATGATTATGAACTTCTTCATCCTCATCTTTGTCCTTTTCACCCCTATAGGCCTCTAAGTACTCCATTTTCTCTAAGTCCACCTTCTCCGCTACCTTTTGTTTCTTCCTAACTAGTGATTCCAATAAAGGAGACTCTTCCTTCTCTTTCTCTTCACCGGGTGAATCCTTCCTTGGTGACTCTTCTCTTATGAGGGGATCCTCTTGTTCTAGTGCCTCTTCTTCTTGGGTATTTTCCTTAACTGGGGACTTCTTTCTACATGCTTAAGTACTTGGCTTAGTGCTTGTTTCTAGTGCACCCATAGGTTGTGTTGTATACATACTTGGTGCCTTCTTCTCCTGCACCTCTTCTCTCTCCCTCTTCTTTGGTGTGGCCTTCTTTCTTCCTGTGGGGTCTTCTGGAATGGAGACATCATTCTCTAGATAGGTCCCTTCTCAAACTTTGGCCTTATGTGCAGATATACGCTTGCTACAGCCCTTCTGGTGATAAGCAACGTTATTGGTTTCATCATATGCACTTCATGGGAGACATATTTCTCCATGTATGCACACTTTTTAGGGTTCCTGAGCTTCTAATGTAGCTCACTGTGGTCTTGGTCTACCTCACTAAGGTCGAACCTTATCCTTTTGGCCTCCTTGAACCGATTGACCCCTACTTGGAAGTATTGCGCGATGAAGGAGAAAGGTAGCTTGCACCATGGAGTTTTAGTCCCATGTGTCAATGTAAACCTGCCAATGCAGAAATGTTGATATACTGCAAACTCTACCTCTCCATCCATGAGTGTGGGAAACTACTCTAAGATCCTCCACTCTGCTCTGGATGCATCGCACATTCATTTATACCAATTTTCTAGGCATGCCTTGTGAGCAGCCACCATGGTCTCACAAGTATATTTCTCAAACCATTTCACGGGTGAGGGATTTTCTTCTGGATACTCCCATACAAACTTCTTTGGCCCATCAAGCACTCCATTCTCTAAGAAGATGATGGTGTGGAGAATGTTTTTGAATTGTATCTTTTCTCCTTCTTATACACTACTTATGATCTCATCCACAATAAAGGTGGACAAATTATAGATAGTCCCTTCTGACATATTCCGACATACATTTATGCCTTGTTTACTTGTGTCCATCTTTCTTGATCATTAAGCTTGGTAACTAAGTGTGTGGCCATCCTCATAACATGGTTATAGATTTTTGCAATGTCAAAGTATCGTGAACCCTTTTTGTAGTCATAAGCCTCCATTATTTCCTTGATGGCCTCCTTATCATCCAAGTTGTCATCTATGGAGTCTCCTTCACAATTCAGGACAGTGAACTTTGATATAAGATGAGGGGTTATGCACATCTTGCGACCTACAAAATAGAAGTGGTATTCATGTACGCACGACATCAACCATTGATATAGCCACTCGGGCTTGCCAAAATAAGGAAACTCATATAGTTACAACAACCCTGCCTTTTCCAACTTTACCTTTACTTCGTCGCTATATATTGGTATTCCGTCTGGTGTCCTCTTGTTAGTTGGATGAACTAGTTCCAATGCCATTTATTTCTCAGTAGTGCTTGTGCAATGGTTGTAATCGCTCATGTCCATTTGTCTCAAGTGTGACACCCACTCTTTCCCCAACAATACTCCATTTGGGTATTGCATTTTTGTATACCATTCTTCATTGGAGCTAATGATGGTAGCGGTTTGCTTTCCTTTATCCTTTCCCTTCTATTTCTTTGGTGAAACAGTCACATTATTTGGTGCCATGTTTTCTTGTCAGGTTACAACTTAAATCCCTCCTTTCTCTGATTTACTACTCTTCTCAACTTTAAGGCTCCACTCCATAAAGAATCCTCCTTCTTCCGTGCCCTACCTATCAAACCCTAACTAGGAAAAAATTCTTCCAGAAGACACCGTATTGTGAAAATAACTCTCCCAACGCCTGTGTACTCCTTCTACTCCAGTTTGTAGATCAACCCTAGTCACACACTTAGATATTTATGATTTTTCTTCCTTTGCACAAATTTCTCTGGATGCCCTAGTTCGCAAGAGCTTTTCTACTTCGTAAAATCAAGGTAAATAATAATGTGCCCAACTTCATACTTATAGTTTTTTCTCCTCTCTAACAATAAATGCTATACCACCTACTGATGTACTTAGCATTAACGGTGGATTTTTCTACTAGGCCGAATTTAAGTGCCCTTACCCACATGCCCAATCCTACGTGAAAAATCTTCTACAACCTTCTGGCATACAAAAATCCAATCTGATCGAAGAATCTTACACACACGTCTGTACCACCGAAGACACTTCTTCTGTCCTTTAACTGATTTTTTCCCTTGCCTACCTCATGTTGTTCCTGCGCTCTTCATTATTTGTATGTGGTATTTGTTAAAGCCTTCTTGACACCACAATTCATTATCCATCGTTTCCCCATGTGCTTTCTAGACCTTACATGTTTCCTTCTACTAGTTCATTCAACTTTTACTGCCAACTTATACTTCACTTTGCACTACTCCACCCCACACTAAAATAGATGTGCAGTCCTCTAAGCATACACAACCTTAGAAAATAATGTGGTTACTGGCGCATAAGGTGCAAAACAAAAAAATGGAAAGGAACAAGCAACGAGAAAGGGAAACACAAGAAAAGAAAAAATCATGCATAAAGGAAAATCCTAAACTAACTGGAAATACTGCCTTATTTACAAACACCATGAAGGCTTATTTATAGTAGGGCTTCAGCTTACTCTTATTGAAATGGCCAGGTAACTTCATTCCATCCAATGCTTGTAACTAACATGCACCTGAATCAAGGATGCATCAAATTATGTAAGGTCATAGCCAATGGACTTTCAACTTCCCAGGATGGTGCAAAAACTTGGAATCATACAACAAGACCATCTGCCCAACCTTAAACTATTTTTTTATATGACGATCATGCCATGCCTTTTATCTTTCCTTTTTTGTCTTTTTACTCCATCTAGAAAGTGATCACCTTTCATCTAACTGCATCAACTTATCAATCCTCTCTTCCAGTTCTTATTCATCATCCAATCCTCCTGTGCACACTATACGTAGTGATGGTAACATGAATTCAATCGGATAAATAGTTTCTGCGCCAAACACCAATTAAAATGGTGTGGCCTTGTTTAACCTCTTGTAGGTTGTCCTGTATGCCCATAAAAAAGACTGATACTTTGTCATCCCAATCTTGTCTTCTGATGTCACAGATCTTGGTCAACGTGTGACTTAGTATTTTGTTAAATGCCTCAGCAGTTCCATTCACTTGAGGGTGATAAGGGGTAGTATTGTGATGGGCCACCATAAATTCTACTAATAGAATCCTAACCGTTTCATTCAAAAAATGTGTACCTCTATCACTTGTCAAGCTTAAAGAACATATGTACCTTCTGATTATGTTCTCCCATAAAAATCTAGTAGTTTTCCCTGTAGTGCAATCTTTTGTAGGTGCTGGCTCTGCCCATCTTGTCAAGTAATCAATGTAAGTAATGATTTATCGAGAACCAGTTCTTCATGTGGCTAGCGAAATTGGCCCTACAAAGTTGATTGCCCATTTTTCAAATGGTTCAGTGTTGGCTATTGGTCACAAAGGAATTTCATCCCTCTTTCCATGTTTTCCAAGGCACTAGAAATGGTCACAAGCCTTGCAAAACTCAATACAATCCTGGTAGATGGTTTCCCACCAAAGCCCTGCCATTAGAATCTTTCGCATGGTATCATTTCCTGGATAGTGTCCTGCAATCCCACCATGTGCTTCCTCCATAATTACCATGTGCTCATGTTCTAATATGCATCGGTGCAGAACCTCATCACGTCCTAACTTATATAGATCTCCACTAATCAACATGTAGGGTGTGGCGCGTATTATTAATTACTTCCTCTCCAGAGCCTTCATCCCATGCGGTGCCAAACCAATTTTCAAGAATACAATGATATCTTCCAAGTTCAAGGGTACATGCCATAACCTAAATAGTTGTGTGTCTAACATGGTATCCTCAATGCTTTGCACATCCTCCCTTGAGTCAATCCTTGATAAGTGGTCAGGCCCTGAATTGCTCTTCCCTAGTTTTACAACCACTGTGAACTCAAACTCTTGGAATAATAGGACCCAATGACATATGTACCCTTGCAAAAATGGCTTGTTCACTAAGTATTTCAACACAATGTGGTCCTTATAAAATAGAAAAGGTGTTGCCAACAGGTATTGCCTAAACTTATGTAGTGCATAGATCATTGACAGTGCCTCACACTCAGTAGTGGTATAATTTTGTTATGTTGGTGTCAACTTCCTATTTTCAAAACACAAGGGGTGATCAACAATCCCCTCACTAGGTTGTGCTAGTACTGCTCCCATGGTTGTTCCTAAGGCATCAACATGTACATGGAAAGGATTATCCTAAGAAGGAAAATGTAGTATGGGCATAGTGACAAGTCTATCCTTCAAAGTGTCAAATGCCTTCACGTCTCTCCCTAATGAAAGACACTCTTGTGCTTTAGTAATTCCTCCAAGGGCGTAGTGATCTTGGCAATACCCCTTGATGAATTTCCTGTAGTACCCCATATGTCCAAGGAATCTGTGCAATGCGCTTTGACAAGTAGGCTCCCTAATCCCACAATAACTACAACTTTGGCGGGATCCACTAGTAGGCCTTCCTTACATATAATGTGTCCCAATAGGGTTCTGAAATGGAGTAGTAAAGACACATTTCTTAATTTTCAGGGATATCCTCAACTACTGACATCTCTTCAAACATCATCCTCAAATTGTCACATTTATCCTTCACTAGCCCATAGACCATCCAGTCATCTAGGTAGACTTGAAGAAATTTATGGATGAAGTCCTAGAATGCTTGTACCACGATGCGCAAGAACACAACGTTCGCATTCTTTAATCCAAAAGGCATGACCATATAGGCAAAGATTCCCCACTCAATGGTGAAAGTTGTCATTCTCTGGTCTTCCTTTGCATTCTTGACTTGGTGATACCTTGAGAACCCATCCGTGAAAGAGTAGACCTCGTGCACCGAGCTACTTCCTCCAAGAATTTCTTCAGTAATGGGGGTTGGGAAAGGATCGATGACACATACTGCATTCGGGTCCCTGTAGTCAACACAAATCCTTATTCTTCCATCCTTCTTGATATTGATGACCATTGGGATTATCCATTCTGATTCCTCCATAGCCTCAATGATACCAGATGTTATCATCTTGTCTATTTCCTCCTTGACCCGTATGCATAAATTTGGATTCATCTGATAAGGCCTCTTCTGAATTGGGCACACACCTTCCTTCAACTTGATCCTCATCTCCCCTAAGGAATGGTGGACACCTTTGAGTTCATGGTACCCGTGAGGGAACAAATCCTGGAACTCACACAATAGATCAACGACCTTTGAAACTTGTTTTTCTGACCAATAGTCCCCAATGATAGATTTTTTAGGTTTTGTCTCTCTCCCAATGTTAACCTTCATTTTTTTCAAGGGATCATGGTAGGCATGTGCTCACTCATCAGCCTTATCTATGACTTCACACATACCTTCAGAATGATTAACATACAAACTTTCCATCTCTTCACCATCTATTACATAGACCATTTTTCATTTTTCCTTTTCAATGCACACGTGCTCAAGCTGTATTTCTTCTAATTCTTCTTCATTGAGGTATGTCTCCAAACAAGGTTCACCCAAAAACTCCAGTAACCTATCTTCTACCATAGCACTATCTCCCATTGTAAGGCACTTGACAACTTGTAATGCCTTATCCACTGATGGCTTGGTACTTTGATACTCAAAATCTTGAATGAGATCAGCCGTTAACTCCTGCCAATTCCCTGTCTGACGGTGTGTCTCTGAGTGGATATACCATGCATGCACATAACAATGTAAGGTGGAATATAACTTATGCACCCATAACAAAGGTGGTAACACTTTTTTGCCCTCCATCTAGGCCTTCTCACAAGCTTGGTTATGGGACAAGGGTGGGATCTTTGCCATGGTAGTCTTGGATAACATTGGGCGCATTGCTTTTGGAAAACCTTACAGAAAATGTGACTCTTACCTCGTGCCATTCTAGGTAACTCTCAAAATTTGTTTCCCACCAATGTCACTATAGTCCCGAGCAAGTTATAACTAAGCATACTTCTCCTTTCATCCTCATTTTTTCACTAAGCTTCCATTTCTAGTAAGAAATCATCAGAGTTCTCCCCTCTAGAGTAACTTGGTAGCTTCTTTCTTCCCAGGTGCTTGACTAAGTGCGCCTTCATCACCCTTGTTAAAAATCCTCTCAATTATCACCCAATCAACTCATAAGTCCCATGCTCCCAAATATCACACGCTATTCTAGTTGAATCACTCATCGACTGAGCATCTTCAAATTGGATGACTCCTTCTGTAGGATGAATTACCTCATGATCTCTGATGGAGCACACATAGATTCTATCAAGGAATTCCTCTCCTAAGGGCTCAGTATAGGGCACTAATTTTCCATCTGTCAAGGGGATGATGACCCATTCCTCATTCTCAAAACTTATATACCCCTTGTTAAACCATAGGTCAACATTGTTCTTGTAACACCAAGGGTTCCCAAGTAATATTGGGAAATTATCCACCTTGGTGAGCACCAAGACTTTAAAGTCCCCAGTGAACTTGGCCCCTTGAATAGTGATAACTACATCTTTCAAGACTCCAATGGGCATTGCCTTTTTCTTGTTTTCCATATACAACACATTCAAAGATGGCTGTAATGTGGGCCTTCCCATTTGATGCCATGCATCCAAGGTGATAACATTGACCTCCACTCCTATGTTGATGAGGATATTACTTAGAATCTACCCATCAACAATTGCATTTAATGTAATCTCTTTATCATAGTCAAGGATGTGAGGAGGAAGGTTGGCATGTAGAACCTGCCTTTTGTCATTCTCTCCCGACATGTGGTACCTTTTCCCGTAACCATTCTTTGAGCAAGGGAATGATATTCTCCTACCTTAACATTTTGCACACTTCCTTGACCTCATCCAGATCCTTCTGCGGAGCCTCAACATTCTTCCTTTGCTCCAACTGCCTTGACTTCTCCTTTAGACGTTGGATTTCCCCTTGCAATCTCTGAATCACATCCATAGTCTCTTGATACACTTCCTTCTGATGAGTAGGGTCTGGATAATTCCCATGTACCACTTCTTCCCTAACAACCATTTTCTGTCTTAGCATCTCCCTTACACACATAAATTCTGCTCATGTTGTCACTAGTACAGGTTCTAATCCTGACTCATGAGCCACTCTTGGCATTCATTGAGGTTCGGCCTTCTTTATACTGACCATCCCAATGCTTTTATATTTCCGGTGTTTTTGAATCATGTGCTTTAAAAAATCTGGGCATTTCTCATCCTTATGTTTGTTTCTGCACCATGAGCACTACAATAGATCAAGAAACTCATGCTTATAATGCTCTGTAGACCATAGTTATAATAGGTTCCTCACAGGAACTCACCTCTTCCTCCACCACGGTTACTGCGACCATGAAATCCTCCTTGAAAATATCTTCCATGTGCTCCTCCATCTGTGTTCCCTTCATAGCGGTGATCATCATCCTTGGAAATTCTTGCAAGGCTATTCTGGTGTACACTAGGATCAATAACATCATGAATTTGGTCAATCATCCTGCAATCCTTGGTATCATACATCGTAGAGGTACAGATCTTACAATAGCAAGAAACATTCTTGTGGATTGTGCGTTGTAGTAGAGGACACCTATTTGCATCATGATCCCCATGAAAAATCTTATAGTCTACCGCCATGGCACATACCAATTCTGAGGGAAAATATCCTTTGCGTTCCCTTCCACTTCACATTCTTTGCACCAAAGACCACTACGAACCTCATGCGTTAAATTTGTAGACAACTTCTCCAACTACTTGGCCATTACAAAAATTTGAGCCTCCGGAAAAGGGCTAACCCCAGTATCAACACTCCCAATAACCTCAGTGTGCAAGGTGGCTTCCAAGGCCTCAGGCGGGTCTATGAAAGTCTTGTGTGATAGTGCCCTTCTAAATGGTGTTATCAATCCTCCAACAAACCATTGAACATGCTGAGAAGGGTGAATGTCATTGGATAGTTTTGACAAGAGAGTTTTGAACCATGTGTCATATTCCCACACACTTTCTGCCATTCCTTGTTGGATCTCCTTCAGAGCAACTGATGCTCTTCTTCTCAAACTTAGGGATATGGAACTCTACTAGGAAGGCAGTTTTTCAATGTAGTGTAGTCCACCACCATCTGATATGGGTCATACTTCTAGATACCAGCTATACTTGTGTCCCTTGTAATGTCATTACAAACATGACTTTCTTTTCACTCCGAGGTAGTGATCCCCTTGCACGTGCCATAACAATTCACACTTGTGCACATGCTCTGTAACATCCTCAATACCCCTATAGTCCAGTTAAGTGTAAAGACATATCAAAGAATACTTGTGGAGGTGGTTGCATGACCCTTATCCTCCTGATACCCAGAGCCTTGGGTTCCCTCCGATGTTTCCTCCTACCACCAGATCCACTAGACCCATGAGGTCCTATTCCTCCTGAACCACCAGATCCTCTAGATCCACTAGGTCCTCTAGCTCCTATATCACTAGATCTACCTCCTGTAGCTAGAAAATGGTATGAAGTGGTCATGCCTAATGTCCCCAACATCCCACTAAACTGTGCACCGATGGTTTGCGATATTGTCTCGCTACCAATTGTGTGTCCCGCACCACTTCCAAATGCGATACCCAAACCTTGTATATTTGTACCTTGTCCAAAAATTCCTCCAAATACAAGAATGGTTTGTGTAGCCATGGATGTCCCAAAGGAGAAATTATATCTCCTAGGCGTAGATGAATTACTTCCACTGATACTAACAAGATTAGCAGTACTTCCTTGATCTGGAAACCAAATGCCAGGGGTTTGTCACCAGGTGGGTTTAGATGTGCACCAATGGCTCTCATTTCTCCATGTGACAAAATCTCATTAGAAGCTGAAGGGGACTCTCTCTCACACTTTCCAAGATGGGGTAGCACAGACTGCTCAGGTTCTACATCTTATGTGTGAACCTCAACTCCTTCCCGTAACGTCTGCCTCCATAGATCCATCACACTTTCAACCTCACATTATCTAGCCATCTCCCTTTCTCAAGCTTCACTATAATTGAGTCATCTCTCTTCTCTCTCCCTTTCATCCGCAATGTCTGCCATCTTCCTCCACCCTAGCTTCCTCACCTAGCACTCAGAGAAGCTTAGCCGACCATAGGGAATGCCTCTAAACTTAGGGTAATGATCAAGATCTTCATAGCCAAAGGGATAACATGTAAACATGATCCCTTGGGATCCCTCAGAAACTCAAACTCAGCAACGTCTGGGAAAGAGTACGTAGAAATGATGTATTCTAGAGTATAACTAGTTAGGAGTCCTTTCCACCAGTGATTGACAACATGTGTCCAAGTCAGATCTGCATCCTGCAACCTCTGGTAATCATCTTGGGTCCATATGCACGATCTGTATACATATGCTGAAATCCATTCATACAACTCTACTGGAAAACATAAAAATAAGGTCTCATAAAACTCATGATATAAATGCTCTTCTACCCATATGTGTGCATCAAAATTAGGTCTGGTACTAAACCTTTGAGAAAACTCATCCTCCGTTATTTTAAACCATGCTTCGACACTTTCCAAGGTAAAACAATTTTTCATCACACATCACAGGAACCAAAATGTATATAATTTATCATAGCAACTTCGAAAAGAGGTCCTAGAAATGGAACCAAGATGTAGTCATTTTTATACCCTTGGAACAACAAAATAATCCCATGCACTCTGTCCTATCACCTAGCAGGCGTTGGGTGCTCACCCGAGGCATGCACAGGCACCAAGCTCCTTTTTTTATGTGAGTCTTATGAGAATACATCCCCTACTGACAGAAACTTAGATGCAAGAAGGGAAAGAACCATACATTCATTCTAAGATCTTAGGATGAGTTATCATATCAATGCATCCATTCAAATAACAAAAGAGAAGTATCAAACAGAATATAGAATTGATTCATGACACAAAGGAAATGCACTATGGTTTATGCTCATCAACAACATATATTATTTAGAATAGAACCTTATATTCATGTCAACCAGTTCAATAACCACATTATATTCATTAAGGCCATAACAGAGAAATATAACAATTTAAATCAGATTCATGCATCAGGAACCTAAGCTATACTTTCCACATTACAAAAACCTATTACAGACACATCCCCCTAAACATGCCATTTCACCTACATTCCTCCTAATGAGGACCTTAACCCATAGAACCCACTATTATCTCTACAGAGCTTTGCTTGTCCAAATATTGTATGATGACCCTATGATCCTCCTTTCTTCTACCTAAGCATCTCTATATATAGCTCTATCCTCCATCACCATGCCTTTCTGAGGTAACAAATCGGTTGCCAAGTGTCCAAGTGGTCCTCCAATGGAGCATGCTCCCTTTGATCTGAACTCTCCATTCTTTTCAATGATGTCTTTCTACATCCTTCCAGTGCATGTATGGAATATTCCTTTCTTGACCATATAGCTGCTAGGCTGATACCTTATCCACTTCGCATGCTAGACGGGTCACGCTTTTTTCATGTGCTTCTTGGGACACCGAATATGGCTAAGTATTAAAACTCCTATTTTTCCTTGTGCACGGACCTTGGGTTCTGTCAAACCCTTCTAGAACCTTTTCCTGTGTGCCTTCACCCTGCGCGCCCTTCTTCATATAGGCCCCGCACACCCACATGCCTTCTTGTACTAAGCCAATATTCTGGGGCCCATAAAATTTTGCCATGTGTGGCATGGTTTTCACAAAGGAAAGGAGCTTAGAGTACCGAGTAATGATATCCTCAACCTTCAACTTCTCCTATTCTTTTTGTCATGCCAAACCTTCTTTTTCCGACTCTAGCATAAGCGATTGATTCTCCATCGTGATCAAGCATGTCAAATCATCTAGGAAGAGGAAAGATGCCTCATACTTCTACTCAGGAGGGGAAAAATCTAGGCATGCTAGAATGATGGAGTCTGAAATATTCTCTTCCTTCGTATAAGCTTTGCATACTTTTTCCTTCTCCTCTCTCAACTTAGCCTTTAACTACACAATTATGGACTCCTTCCCTTTTATCTCCATGTCTCTCTCTATTATCTCCTTATTCTTTTCTTCCAATTCTTCCTCCAAGGCTTTGATTTTTTTATTCGTTGTGAATAACCATGGCTTTACTTCTACTGACACCTTTTCTAGCGCGTTATATGTTTGTTCATTAGTTAGCCACTGAGTATCCACAATAGGATTCACCTCATTAGGGTTTTTCATCTCTATTACTACATATGTACTAACTTTTAACTCAAGCTCATCAACATGGGACTCAAAAATTGATGACAACATATTCCTTGTACACATATATGAGATATCTTTATCAAAATATGACCAAAAAAAGATTTGGTCTATGGGAAATGTATTCTGGAAGTGCGTGTGTAGGACCTTGTCAAGGTCATTGAAATAACTCATGTGTCATTGTGCCAATGGCATTCCCTTACCACCGGTGCACACTGCCTATGGGAAGTTGACTGCTAGACTATTCTCCTTTTCCATGCTCTCTTCCTCCTCTCACAATATCTCTTCACCGTTGTGCTCCAATTTGTGCTCAACTAAGTTGTAAATGATATTAGCGACTTCCCTTTCCACAATGTCCTCCAACTTTCCTTTGGCCAGGTGTGGGGTCTTTTGCACATTTGTCCCCACTTCTTCTTCACTTCCTCCAACATTATGAGCAACCTCCTCATAATCATTCTACTCCTCATTAGAGTCATGTACATCATGCACAAGGGGACTCTTTCCTTCATCATGCTCTTCATTCTCGTCCTTATAGTTGTCATCCTTGATGCTTTCTATCTCCTCAGAGTTTTAAATATGTGTCATCTTCTGATTCTTCTTCACTGGAGGCTCCTCCATCACAAGGGATATTTCCGTCTCAAGTGAATTATCCTTCACGGGGGATTTCTTCCTCCAAGTGTAAGTACTTGTGTCCGCATCTGACTCCTGTGCTTCCATGGTCTGAATTGTATGAAAAATTGGCACCCTGTTGGCTAGGGTTTCTTCCCTTTCTCTCTTCTTTGGCACACTATTCTTTCTTCCACTGGGGTCTAATGGGATGGATACATTATCCTCAACATGCATGTCCTTTTTGAACTTGGGCCTTAGGTGTACATAGACCCTTGATGTTTTTTTTCCTGTAGTAGGTATTGACACAAATTTTACCATATATATGTTGTGAGAGACATAATTCTCCATGTATGCGCTCTTCTTAGGATACACTAAGGTTTGGCACAACACATGGTAATCTTGATCTACCTCACTTAGATCAAATATGAGCTTCCTGGCCTCCTTTTGTTAACCACGCTTTGAAAGTATTGTGCTGTGAAGGAAAAGGGTAGCTTACACCATGGAATTTTTGTGCCATCAGTCAAAGTGAATATGCTTATGTAGAAGTGCAGGTATATAACAAACTCATCCTCACCATCCATCAAGGCTAGCATTTGTTTAGGGATTCTCCATTCTACCTTGAATGCATCACGCATTCTCCTATACCACTTCTCTAAGCGCACTTTATATGGAGCAGTCATTGTATCACAAGTGTATGATTTAAACCCCTTAGCAGGGGAATGGTTCTCATCAGGGTATTCCTATACGTATCTATTTATCCCATCAGGTACTCCAATCTAAAAAAACACAATGGTAAGAAGGATGTTACCATACATGATCTTATCCCTTGTCACGCATGGCATCTATGATTTCCTCCACAATGAAGGCCGAGAGGTTGTAGATTGTTCCTTCTAAATTTTTCTTGCAAATGTACAACCACCACTTGTCCAATTATGTCCACTACTCTTGTCCATTCAACTTGGTGATTAGGTGCATGGCCATCTTCATAATGTTGGGTTAGTGATCTTGGTGATATAAAAGTAGTGTGAAACCTTCTTGTATTCATATTCTGTGGATGTTTTCTTAATGACATCCTTATCACCCAAGTCATCCTCCAATGATTATCCAATACAGCTAAGCCCAATGTATCTGGAGATCAATTGAGTAGCTAAGTGCATTATTCTTCCTGCTAAAGTAATTAGAAATAGTCCTACATGTACATGTGTGACATCAACAAATGGTATAACACTTTCAGGTTTTCTGAAGTATGGCAACTCATAGAGTTGTAAAAGTCCAACCTTCTCCAATGTGGTCTTCACAGAATCATCATACACCAAATTTTCATCCAATGTTCTCTCTCCAGTTGGGCGAACTAGCTCTATAACCATATCCTTCATTATGGTATCTTTCCTATGGTTATAATCACTGATAACCATCTTATGTACATGTGAGAAACCCATTCCATCTCCACTACAATGGCATTTGGGTATTGCATCTCTATGTACCACTCCTTGTTAAAACTTTTCGATACAATGGGTTTTCCTTTTCCCTTTCCATTTCCCTTCTTCAGTGAAACAGTCGATCCCTTCCTTGGTGCCATTTTTATCATTAGTTCTTTGGAAATTCTTCCTTGTGTCATTATTTAACACTACTCTATCCCTCGAGCTCCACTCCTGTCCATGAAATTTGTTCAAAACCTGTGACCTATCTCTACAAACGCTTAACTTGGAAAACTCATCTTTCCACAAGATAGTGCAAAAATTCATAGGAATCCAACAAACAACTTCCTCTACACACACCTGTGTACTCCATTCCACTCTAGTTCACAAATATGCCACCAACTTCTCCACTTCACACATGCAAATCTTCAAAAATTATTTCGCAAGGATGCCCTAGTTTGTTAGAGCTCTTCAACAAAAAATGTAAGGTTAAAAGAGTAAATCTCCCCAACCTTCTATTTATAGGTTTTTTATTTTTTGTCGCATTAACTTGCACACCAACTACCACCATACAACCACATTAAATTCTGGATTTTTCCAACAGCTTTCCTCCCATGCTTGTTCTGTCTAGCACTTTTACTTCATGTGCAAACTTATGTGAAACCTCCCACAACCTTGTGGTGCACAAAACTTCATCGACCATAGACTTCCTTACACTCACTTCTCATAGCACCAAAGTCATGTCTTCCATCTGCATCTTAAACCAAGTTCTTGCTGCCATCCTACCTCAGTTTTCTCTACGCTTTTATCCATGTACATGGTTTTTTATAAAGCTTTTAACACCAATCTCCATCCCATAATCACCTCTGTTACGCCCGCTCATCTAAACCCATGCGCTTTTGAATTTCTCATCTAGGCCTTCAATCAATATCACTCCCAACACTTTCTTCTTACCACACTATTCACTAAAACTATTCTTTACACTCTCTACCCGCATACTAAAAGTATGATGCACGGTCTCTGTGCACATAAAAACCCTTTAGATCAAACTGGTCTACCCGCATGCAACTGCATTCCCACAACAAACAACCGAAAATACAAAGCAAAGTGACGATGAAAGGGAACACATATAAAAGGTAGATGGATTAAGGGAAATCCTAAGCTAACTGGAAATATTTCCTTATTTACAAACATCAAGGAGACTTATTTATAATAGGGCTTCAACCTACTCCCGCTAAAAATAACTGGGAAACCATGTACCATCCAACGCTTGTAACTGAAAATTTCCTAAATCAAGTATGTAAGTGATAGTATATGGTCCCAACCAATGCACCTTGAGCTTCCCTAGGTGGCACAAAAACTTAAAATCATATAGACATGAACCATCTTCCCAACCTCAAACTTCTTATTTTTAATATGATGATCATATCATGCCTTCTATCATGTTTTCTATGTCTTCTGACTCCATCTGGCAATGACACACCTCTCATCTAACTCCATAAGTTTATCAATGTTCTCCTCTAATGCTTATTCGTCAACCAATATTCCTTCACACACAATATTCAGAGATGGAAACATGAATTCCACTAGAAGAAATGCCTCTATGCCAAACACGAATTAAATGGGTGTGGCCTTATTCAAACGCTTATAAGTTGTTCTATATGCCCATAGCACCGTAAAGACTTTATCATCCTAGTATCTTCTTCTGACATCATAAATATTTGTTAACATGTGGCTTAATATATTGTTAAAGGCCTCAATAGTTTCATTAGTGTAAGGGTGATAGGGGTAGTTTTGTGATGGGCTACCATAAATTTTTCCAACAAGATTCGAATAGTCTCATTTAAGAAATGTGTACCCCTATCACTCGTTAAGCTCAATGGACATACATACCTGTTGATCATATTCTCCTATAAGAACCTAGCTACTGTAACCAATGTACAATCCTTCATAGGTGCTGCTTTTTCCCATCTTGTAAGCATAATATGTGCAAGTTATAATGTAGTGCGAACCTATCCTACACGCAGCTAGGGAGTTAGGTCCCAAAAAGTCAATTGACCTATTTTTGAAATGGATTTGCACTAGCAATAGGTCTTAGTGGTATTTCATCTCTTCATCCTACCTTACCAAGGCATTAGTAATGATCACAGGCCTTGACAATATTCAATACAATCCTTATAGACCATCTCCCACTATAGGCCTACCAATAGAATCTTGCGTGTGGTTGCATTCGTCATGCATAATGACCTCTTGAAATTCCACCATGAGGTTCCTCCATAATTGTAATACACTCATGTTCCAACACACACTAACATAAAACCTCATCTTGTCCTAGCTAGTACAAGTCTCCACCAATCAACATATACAGCGTGACAGTGTATAGCCAATGATTCTTCTTCTCCACAGCCTTCATTCATTCTCGCACTACACCCGTTCCAAGAAAATAACAATGTCCTCTAAGTTAGAGGGAGCATGCTGCAATCTAAACAACTATGCATCTGGCATGGTTTCCTCAATGCTCTGCATGTCCTCTTCTAACTTAATCATGTTATAGATGGTCAAGTCCCAATTTTCTCCTCCCTAGTTTTCACCACAACCTGTAAACTCAAACTCCTGAACCAATAAGACCCATGAGCATATGTTCCCTTGTAAGATAATTTTTTTTTTCACCAATTAATTTAATGTCCATGTGGTCTGTGTAGAAAATTAAAGGCATGTTCTACTGAATACTGCCTAAATTTTTGCAACACGTAGATCATCAATAATGCCTCGTGCACTCCATGGTAGTATAATTACTATTTTTTGGAGTTAATCTTTTTGATCTACGAAAAACATAAGGGGTGATCAACAATCCCCTCTCTAGTATATGCTAACACTAATCCTTTTGTCATACTTAAAGCATCAACATGTACATGAAAGGGCTTATTCCAAGAGGGAAAGCACAAGATGGGTGTAGTGGTAAGTATATCCTTCAATTTGTTAAAAGCCATCTGCTGCACCTCTCCCCAATGGAATTTACCTTTATGTTTCAACAACTCTTCGAGCGGCATGGAAATATTTTCATAGCCTTTGATAAATTTCCTGTAATATCCCGTGTGCCCTAAGAATCTATGCACCATGCTTTGACTGGTAGGCTCCTCCAAACCCAAGATAATAGCCACTTTTGTAGGGTCTACCAATAAGCCTTCCTTACATATGATGTGACCTAGTAAAGTGCCAAATGGGGTAGAAAAGACACATTTCTTAATGTTAAGAGAGATACTCAACTACCTGCATCTCTCAAACATCAACCTAAAATTGCCACAATGGTCTCTTACTAACCCATACACCGTCCAATCATCCAAATGAACTTGTAGAAACTTATGGATGAAATCTTGAAAGGCCTATAATATAATGCATGAAAACACAACAGACATGTTATTCAATCTAAAAGGAATGATTGTATAAGTAAAAAATTCCCTATTCAGTGGTGAAATTAGTCTTCTCCTTGTCTTCCTTGATAATTCTCACCTGGTGATAGCATGAAAATCCATCTGTAAAAGAATAGATCTCCTGCCCTCTTACTCCTTCTAAGATCTCCTTAGTAAATGGGGTTGGAAAAGGATCTATGACACACACAACATTCAAATACATATATTCAAAAAAATTCCTTATCCTTCCATCCTTTCTAATTACCATCAGACTCACCCACTCAGATTCTTTAATTGCCTCAATGATACTGGATTCTATCATCGTATCAATATCCTCTTTAACCTTGACACACATATTCTGATTCATCCTATAAGGTCTCTTCCGTACTGGGCGTGCATCCTCTTTTAAATTTATCCTTATTTCCCCTAGTGGTGAACTCCCTTAAGCTCATAGTACCTATGTGGGAACAAGTCTTGGAATTCATGCAACAAATCAACTATTTTTGAAACCTCCTAGTCTGACCAGTAATCTCTAATGACAACTTCCCTCAGTTGTGTCTCTTTTCCAATGTTAACTTTCTTTGTTCTCAAGGGATCATGATAAGCACACACGTTCTCATTTGCCTTGTCCAATACTTCACGTGTAACTACAGTATGGTTAGCATCAAAAATTTCCACTTCCTCATCATCTATAAAATAGACTAACTTTACTTTTTATTTCTCCAAGTAGGCACGCTCAAGTTATACCTCCTCTGTCTCTTCTTCTTTTGGTTCTTCTTCTACAAAGCACACCCCAAACTTATGTTCTCTTAACAAATTTAGGATTCGGTCCTCAACCATGGAACTATCTCCCATAGTAAGGCTTTTGACTACCTGCAACACCTCATTCACTGATTTCTTCAAAATTTGATACTCAAAAGTATGAATAATGTCTGCTATCAGTTCCTTCTAGTTTCCCATTTGAGGATGCATCTCTTTATGTGTATACCATGAGCACACATCCCTACAGGATGTAATAGAACTTATGCACCCATAGTTAAGGAAGCAAGTCTTCCGCGCCCATCATCTAGGTTCTCTCAAACTCTTGGACATGGAATGAGGCAGAATACTTCCCATGATAGTTGTGTATTGCAGAGGGTGCATTTCTCCTAAGAAACCTAACAAAGAGTGATTCTTACTTCGCACCACTCTAGAAGGTTATCTCGATGGGTCATCCACCAATGTGCTTCCAATTTGCACAAGGTATAAGTTAGCATATTCCTCCTTTCTATTTGACAAGTACACTGCGCCTCCATCATGCACAGAAAGATGTCAGGGTTACCCTCTCCAGTGTATCTAGGTAACTAATTTATTCCTAGGTGCCTAACTGAGTGCTCCCAAGCAATGCGAGTTATGGTACCCTTTAATTGTATCCCAATCAACTCATAGGTCCCGTGCACCCAATTGTCACATGCAATGTTAGTTGTATCACTCATGTAATGAGAATATTTCCATTGAATGACTCTGTCTCTTGATGGATGAACAACCTCAGGGTCTCTAATGGTGCACACATAGATCTTATTCAGGTCCTCTTCTCCCAAGGGTTCCACATAGGGTGCGTAATTCCCATCCATGAGTGGAATAACGACGCACTCCTCTCTATTCTTGAAACTTATGTACCCTTTGTTGAAGTGTAAATTAGCATTATTATTATAGATAGAGGGGAATTGAAGTAGGGCTGGAAATTTATCTACCTCGAAAAGTAGTAAGACTTCAAAATCCATAGTAAACTTTTCCCCTTGGATGGTTATGGATGCATCCTTCAATACTCCGATGGGCATAACCTTCATCCTATTTTTCATATACAACACATTTGAAGATGGTTGTAATGGGTGTATCCCTATCTGATTCCATGCATCTAAAGTGAGAACATTAACCTCAACACCTATGTCAATCAGAATGTTTCTAAAGAGCCATCCATCCACAATTACATTCAATGTCATTTATTTTTCATAATCAATACTGTGAGGGGGTAGATTAGAATGCAAGACCTACCTCTCACGCTCACCCAAAGCATGATACTTTAAATCTTAGCCACTATCCTAAGAGAGGGATAATATTCTCCTGGCACAACATATTACACACTTCTCTAACTTCATCCATATCCTTCTACGAGACCTTATCACTCTTCTTTTTCTCCAACGTCCATGATTTCTCCTTCAAACATTGAATCTCCCCTTGCAGTTTTCTAATCACCTCTATGGTATCTTGGTAAACCTCTTTCTGATGAGTTAGATTAGGATATTTCCCATGTAACACCTCTTCTCTTGTAGTGAGAGGTATTTTCTTTTGTTCCTCCCTGAGTGCATGGCTTCTACCCACGTAGTTACTAAGATAGGTTCCAACTTAGTGTTATACACCACCCTAGGCATCCAAAACGTATCAAATCACTTCACACTAACCATTCCCACACCCCTATACTTCTTCTAGTTTTGTCTCATGTTATCATACAACTCAGGGCACTCCTCATACTTATTATTCTTCCTACACCATGAGAATTTTAACAAATCCAGACACTCACCCATGTCATTTTCAGTAGATCCACAATTGTAACAAGTTCCACTGGGAAATTTACTCCTAACTACTTGACTACCATGGCCTCTGAATCCTTCATGAAAGCCTCTCCCTTGACCGCCTCCATCTTTGCACCCTTTAAACTGATGAACTTTGTTCCTAAAAATTCTTCCAACAATAGTTTGGTGCACACCAATATCAATGACATCATGAATTTCGTCTATCAATTGATAGTCCTTTGTATAATGCATCATAGATGAGAAAATATTACAATAAGAAGACACATTCTTGCGGAGTACGTGTTGCAACAACGAGCATCTACTTGGATCATGATCTCTGTGATAGATCTCAAAATCTAATGACACGACATGTACCGTATTTCATGGGAAACTATATTTTGTGTGTCCTTCTACCTCATAGTCCATACACCATAGTCCACTGTGAGTCTCATGAGACGAGTTCACAGACAATTTCTCAAGTTGTTTTGCCATGGCAGTGATTTGTGCTTCTAAAAATGGGCTTACTCTAGTGTTAATGCTTCTGACGGCTTCAACACGCAAAACAACCTCCAATGCCTTATATGGATCCGTGAAAGTCTTGTGGGAAAGAAATCATCTGAAAGGTGTGATCAATCCTCCAACAAACCATTGAGCATGTTATGAGGGATGAATATATTAAGACAACTTAGACAGAAGATTTTTAAAGTGTGTATCATAGTCTTGCACACTCTCTACCATTCCTCATTAAATATCCTTCAACACACTTATGCTATTTTTCTCAAACTCCAGAATGTGAAATTCTACCAAGAAGTCATCACACAACATAATATAATCCACCACCATCTAATGGGGATCATACTTCCGGTACCAGCTATGTGCATGCCCTTACAACGTAATTGTAAACTAACTTGCTTTCCAATTTAGGGAAGTACTTCCCTTAATTTGCCATAGTTATTCACACATGTGTACATGATCAACACCCTTGTAATTAGGAAAATGTAGATATGTCTCGTAAAACACCTGCTGATGGTGTTGTGGACCTTGCCCACCAGATCCAGGACATTAATTCCCTCCTATGTTACCTCCACCACTAGATCCACTAGATACACTAGCTCATATTCCTCTAAGTTGAACAGATCATCCTCCAGTCACAGGTAAGGGGCATGATGTAGATGCACTCTGCATACCCATCATCATGCTAAACTACGTTCCGATAGTTTGTGATGTAGAACCAATTCTAGATGTGATACCCAAACTTTGTGTACCTAAACATTTCCCAAACAATGTGCCAGAAAAAAATACCTCCAAACACCAAAAATGTCTACGTGGCCATAGATGGGTGTAACGTAAAATGATATCTACCTGATGTTACTTGATCACTAACACAAGCTGGACTAGAAATACTTGTCTCAGATACTGGAAAACTAAGCGTTAGTGCTTGGTCACCAGGTGGGATAAGATGTGCACTTATGACTCTCCTCCTTTCTTCATATGATGAGCTCTCACTAGAATCTAAGGGTGTTTCTCTCCCATGCTTTCCAAGATGGGGTAGCAAAGACTTCTCAGGTCTCCTGCCCTCTGCTCAAACCTAAAATCCTTCCCGCAACATCTGCCTCCATAAATCCATCACTCCAAAAACTTCATTTTGTCTCGCTAACTCCCTTTCTTGTGCTTCATTGTACTTGAGTCACCTATTTTCTCTCTCTTCTTCCACCGTAGGATCCGTCATCTCTCACCACACCAGCTTCAACGCCCCACGCCTAGTGGGAAATTAGCCAGTTATAGGAAATGCCTCCATACTCAAAGTGATGATCAAGATCTTAATGGATAATGACATAACACACAAGAATGATCCTCTTGGCTCCTGTAATAACTTAAAATCACCGATCTCCGGGAAAGAATATGTATAAATTACATATTCTAAGGTATAAATAGTTAACACACCTTTCCACCAGTGATGAATAACATGATTCCAGGTCAGATCAACATCATGCAACCTCTAATACTATTCTTGGGTCCAAACATGAGGTCTATAATACTAGTTCTTCCTTGATGCATATACTGATAGCCATTCATATAACTCTAATATAAAACAACAAAACAATGTCTCATAAAGCTCATGATACAGGTGCTCATCTATTCATTTATGTGTATCAAACTTGGGTCCAATGTTAAATCTCTGATCAAACTCATCCTCAGTGCTTTTAAGCCAAGTCTAGATCCTATCCAAGGTTAAGAATTATATCATCACACACCATTCTCACAACTTCAAAAGAGGTCCCAAAAATGGAACCAAGATATAGCCTCTTTTACCATCTCCCTTAAAATCCCAAGCGCGTTGGCCTATCACCCAACATTAGCTGGGCGCTCACATGAGGTGCACACAGGTGCCGAGCCCCTTCTTTATGTGAGCTTTCTAAGAATTATTTTTCATTAATGGAGGAATGTTTACAATAACATAAATACAAGTAAAGGTAGAGATATTAGATCTAAGCATAGATGCATCTTGAAAAGAACATAAGCATTATAACAATACGAAGGAACCAAATCTAAAACATGAGCAAAGTAAACATTAGGGTTTTAACCCATAAACATAGATATACAGAATAACAGTCATATATATTGAAAAATAGTGTTTATAGTAGCCATACTACATCAAAAGGGTCATAATAGACCGAATAGATCAATACAATAACATTCTACAACTAGAAACCCTATATTACCCCTAGAGCCATTAAATATTTATCACCATGAATCTGTCATTGCATACACACTCAAACTCTATACACATCCTCTAATCTCTAACTCTCTATGTATTATCCATAGTCAGAATCAGAATGCCCTTATCTAGATCCAATTACTTCCTTAAATAGAATAGAATCTCACCTAATCATCATTCCAGAAGTAGGCCCGGATGCCAAATGTCATCATATTATGTTCTACTCATGTTCCCATGCCATGCAGATGTAAGATAGCCATAGGAACCTCCAATTTCCATCATGTACCCATAAAGATTCCTTGGAATATTCTTTTCTTAAGCATCAAGTCTCTATGTAACAACCTTCTCATGATTACGCTTATCCGCAACCTCACGTGTTTTTCATGTGATGCCCTTTAATTGAAATACGGCTAAGTCCTTAAAACCTTAAACCCAATCTACTCTTACATGCTAACCTATCTCTCATTGTGCACTTTCTATTTTGCACTTTTCTCCATAGTGCCCTTCCGTGCACGCTCATCCTTTATTTTAGGACTTAGTCATTTTCTGGGATCAACAATGTGCTAGATGGGTGCTAGTGTCTGAAGACATAAAAGATAAAGTTATGAAGTATTGATTGGGATATAGGGTGTGAAAGACCATAATTAAGACTAGAGATAAAATAAAAAGGAAAAAGACACTAGTTAATTAATAATTTTCTTGCTTAGGTATCATATGAATAGAAGTATGTGCTTAGGACCTAGAGATGTACCCAAGTGCATGATTTTGTATCTACATTTGTTCCCACTTTATTTTTTTGAGTGAATACTCGATAACATAAAGTAATTAAGAGATGCATACCTAATAACCATGTAGAGTGTGATGGTGAAAACAAGCTGAAAAGACAAGTGAAAGCATGAAGTGTTAAAAATATAGTGTGAAAGATAAGAAAGAGGAAGTGACCCTAGGGGTGAAACATATGATGTTTTAACATGTTGTACCTACTATTTTTCTTGATGAAGGGCTACTTCTTGTTGCGTATTAAGGATATACCTACAAAATAAGAGTAAAAAAGTAGTCAAATATGTGTATATGAAAAATATGCATAAGTATGAGAAAATGTCTGAAAAGGAAAGTGTACACCTGATCCGTGATGAGTAAAAAAAGAATATAAAATGTCCTGAAGTGCTATAGAAGAGAGTTTTTTTTGGGTGATCTCACACCAAGAGCAAATTTTTTGGGTGATCTCACGCAAAGAACAAGTTTTTTAGGTGATCTACGCCAAGTATGATTTTTTTGGGTGATCTCACACCTTGACAAAAGAGTGTTGGGGAGAAAGTTCTAGTTTTATTTTCCATCCCATACTACTTCCCATAATTATACACCACTGTAGATGGTGTGATCCTTCTTTGTTTTGTGTTTGTTCCAGCTTGATCCAAAAATAAAAAGTAATTAGAATGCATTTCGATTGCTGGAAGATAGTTTCTATACTGTGAAATTTTCTCCATGAACTGATGAAAATTTTGTTGATATGAGAAAGTAATTATAACTGCCCCTAGTTATAGGAGCCCAGGAAAGGTCAGGAGTGCCCAGGTGCTAGTGTCTATATTTGGGTGTTGGTGTCTGTGCTTAATTGAGGACCCAATTATATTCAGGGTCATTTATGTGACTATAGAGTGTTGTGTTCCTGTACTGTGTAGATCTGAATTGTAGCTCTTTAATTATGTATGGGGTGATTGATTCACCCAATGTATACCCACCTCATTTTGGGTGCATGAGATTTCACTAGGAGTATGTGGCCCAAAGAGAGGACTTGATTCTAATTTGAAACTAATACCCTATAGTGGGGAGGGAATATGAATGGTAGAAACCAAGGCACATTCAAATAATATGGCTAGATACATGTGTTAGCAGAAAATTAAAAAACATGCAATAGAAAAATAATGTAACAAGCAATATTTTAGAAAAATTAGACCGCCAAA
This sequence comes from Taxus chinensis, assembly GCA_019776745.2. Classification (NCBI taxonomy): domain Eukaryota; kingdom Viridiplantae; phylum Streptophyta; class Pinopsida; order Cupressales; family Taxaceae; genus Taxus; species Taxus chinensis. The sequence goes on from CM034154.1 coordinate 418,083,117, forward strand.
AGTGGGGTTTCAAACATGGGATATTGATCACAATCTCACAAGATAATCAGGGCCTAAGTGGCCAAAATCATACAAGAAATGAACATACAAGACATAGGGAAAATGTAGTGCCCACCTATTTCTTGCATCATTTAATTTGATGACTCGTTACACTTACTAGATTATGGACATGAATTTAGCACTATTTGGATATTGTGTGGTTTCATTATGGATAATTTGGTAACACATGTGTTTATTAAGGAACTTAGTGCCAATCTAGTATTATGATCATCATTTTAGTTTCTAGCACTTATGAGTACTAACAAGATATGATACAGTTAGTTTTTATCTCATATATGATGGATGGATGTATGATTTTGTTGTATACTTTGATATCATTAGTTTATAATGGTAAATTGAATGTTATCATCCAAGTGCTTAAATGGATGTATGTTGTTAGTGCTTAGCTATTCCATACGTACATTGATTGTTGTATAGTTAGAATGAATATCCATGATTGATTTACTGGTATTATTTATCTGATTTATTGTATCGAGCATGTCTGTTTAATTTCTGAATTGAGTGTGTGAATTACAAGTCACACAGGAGAACGTGGGTTTCATACTTGCACATCAAGTTGCATAAGTGTTTGAATGGGCCAAGTCCTTTAGCCATACATGATCTTTGTGTAACCTTGTGTGTATGTGGCGTATTTATGTTTGGACACCATTGGTGATTCCTAATGTATCTATGTTAATTTTAATTTGTTTAAGCCTTGTGATAAACTAGTTTAGGTACCTAATGGTCCCTACATGCATTAGAGATGTTTTATGTTAATTAATCTTGTTGTTAGATGTTTGGGACCTCCTAATCATCATTTGGGTGGGCCCCACCACCTCTTCTTTTGAGCCACTTTACCCAATATCGAATTTGGGCTAAATGTGGTATTTGTAAGGGCTTCTTTTCACATTGGGGGTATCCCTTACACTAAATTAGACCCCTTGTACCCTACCTATAGGTAGGGGGTCTCTTTTCATATTCAAATGGGATTTTCCCTCCCATATGACCCCTCTCTTGTCACCATATTGTAAGTGTGGTTTATTTTTGTGATTTTTTAAAAGTTGAAGTGTGTTGACTTAGTGGCTTTTTAGGAAATTTTGGAGATTACTTCCTAAAAATGTTTTGTTTTATGTCTATTGGGATTTTGGAATATTTTGGTTGGAGAATGATGTGGGTGAAACATGTCACCCTCTCATTTGTGAGGATTGGAATTTTATTCTTCTTTTTATACCTCCTCATAGAGAGGAGTATCGACTTTTTGCTTCTCATTTTTATTATTGGGAGTTGGAGAGAGCTTTGCACTAGGTGTTTGTGGCTTGAAGGGATTGGATTATTTTGGATTTGAGTGGCTTATTTTTGAGGTAGGCCTTCATAACTCTTATGTTGTGTTTCTATAGTATAATGTGCAAAAGAAATATAGTTGTTTTGAATCTTCTAAGCTTGCATGTTTGTTGTGGGAATATTTGTAAATATTTTTGGTTTCATTTTCTCCATCCATCACACTCAAGGTGGATTTTGGAATTGTAGGTGAAGAGGGAAGAAACACCCTCTTAAACCACATGGCTTGATGGGAAATCCATAATGGTATTTCTATTATTTCTTCCCCTCATATGTTTTGATGTGGAATATTACTATTCATATGGTTTGATTCTCATCTTCCATCCTTGTGAAGGAAGCTATCTCATGGTTTGAAAATCCTTACAAGGAGGAAGATTGGTGTTTGGGATGGATTGATAAAGAGGGTATTATGGATGGAATGATAAGGAGGGTTTTATGGAGATTATTTTATTTTTCATATGGTTGGATCACAATATGGATTATAATCGGATCCTTGCCACTCTTCCCCATTGATAAAAACATGGAGTTCTCCTCTTGTTATTTTTGTGTTCTTAAGATTTCTTTGTATTGAAAATGTGTGTGTGTGTGTGTGTGTGTGTGTGTGTGTGTGTGTGTGTGTGTGTGTGTGTGTGTGTGTGTGTGTGTGTGTGTGTGTGTGTGTGTGTGTGTGACCCTTTTGTCTCCCCTTTCTTATGCAATCTTAAGGCATGCATTCTATCTCTCCCATGGGCTTAGAATTTCTATAGATCCTGGGTGCCCGCAGGCTTCGCTGCCCTCCAAGGGAGGCTAGAATGTCCTCCATTGGTTGAGATGGCATGTGATGATGCCATTTGGTTGGGAGGAAACCAGGCCTCTTTCTCTTATGAATTGAATACTTTCATATGGATTGGAAGCTTGGAAAATATGCTTGGAGCATGGAAGGAAAAAGTTGAAAAATTTGGCTATGTTGTTTCCCCATTTTGGGGAGGCTTTTCCTCTTACATTTTAAAAGTATTGTTTGTAATAGGTATGTTATATCTTGGTATCTTCTATTCTCTCTTGAGAAGAAGTCTTGCAATATTGTAAACTAGTGGTTTTGAAGCTTTATTGCTATTTTGTATTATATTAGAGCCATGGAAAATATTGTTTCTCTTATTTTCCTATAGTTTGGTCTAAATTTACTCTTCATTTTTGGAGTATGTCAAATATAGTAAAAAAAATTATTTGAAGTTGTAATGAGTCTTTCCTTATGATCTCTCAAAAATTTAGATTGTAGAGATGTTTGTTTGGATTTGGGGATGTATGTAAACTTTATATCATCATCGAGTATGAAAAATATTGTATGCTTTAAACTTGAAAAATCACTTAGCTTTGATCATGTAGAAATGGTTATGTAAAAAAAAAGAATGATGGGAAGTTTATTTTAGTTTTGGGAAATATACACAACCATTGTATTATTATTTGGGATTTGAAATGAAGTGCATGCTTAGAGATAAAAGTGTAACTTTAATTGTAAAAATTGTTTTTGAGAATAAGTCTTGAAATCTTGGTGACACTTATTAATAAAAAATTCTTTCCCTTTTTGTAATCTATAGTGGATAACAAAAGAGAAAATAGACTATTAAGATATACTATTAGATTTGGAAAATTCACTAAATGGTTTTGAATCTATTTGGTTATTTGTAAAATGGGTTGAATGTTTTATATGAGATCTTATTTGTTATTGATAAAGCTTGAGTGTAAAGAGTTGTACATTTTATACAAAAAATACAGAAAACATAAATTTAATCTTCCTTATAAAAATATTTCTATCATCATGTTAAATCTGGGTTTCTCACGTCATTATATATATATATATATATATATAATGCACACACACGCACGCACACATGCACATGCACACGCACACGCGCACACACACAAATATACATATATATGTATTCGTATATATAAATGAGATTTGTTTATAAAGATAAAAATAAATAAAAATACAATGGGAAACCAGACTGTTTTGTTTGTAATGAAAAGAAGAAAAAAAACAAGGGGAGACTAGTTACATCCTACCCCCCTCTCCCCTTTACTTTTGATTGGGTGTGGTGTGGCATGACCACACCACATAACCTTGTTGCGTGTCCATGTCACACCACACTATCCCTAGCCCCATGTGTCATGTTCACAGTGGCCATGACCGCAAATATAATCCCTACGCGCATTCTTTAAAACTTTATGCCCAATTTTTAATATATATATATTTCTTGAAATAAAAAATGAATATAAGGGTTTTAATAAAAAAATCCTAGATAGGAATATAAACCTGAAAATATTAAAGGAAAATTTATTTCCTCCTGCCTCCATCTTCTCCCTGGTTCAACCTATGAAAATGGAGGTAAAATAAACAAAATAAAAGTTATAAAGAGAATCATAAGGGAGAATTAGGGTTTTTAGAACATACCTAAGATCTAGGGTGGAGATTAAAACAATTTAATGACTCTAATTTAATACTCACAACTTGGGAAGTGTGGGAATATGTTTTAATGGGTGTTGGGTAAATTAAATGGGAATCCAAGGGGTTTTGAATAAGGACCATGGTAGGTATAAAATAAAAAATGTGGGTTGATTAGTTTTATTAGTAACCATGGGGGTATGAATATTTTTTTTATTATTGGTAAATAGTTTTTTGAAAGGGACTATACCCTTGTACAGGAAGGCTCAAAAGCCAGGATAGAATCATGGAAGCCCAACAGCAGAAAACAGTCTTCTCAGAAAAGTACCAACACCCAACATCAATCCAGAAAAAAAAAAGCTAAAAAACAACAACTAGTCTGCAACAGCACCGCAACACCATGGCAGATCCAAAAACCATTGTTCTTCAAAGACAAGGGACAATGTAGAATGATCAAACAAAAAAAGAGAAACAAATCATCGAGGTAGAGAAGTGGCATTCTTTAAAATAATTTTTTTTCTTTTTACGGACAGTTACCCAACCTGATGATGCCTCCACAAATGGAGGGTTAGAAAAAGGAGTATTTTCCATAGTTGCAATAATTCCAACTGAAACAACATCATTGTTTTCTTGAGATGATTTTTCCTTGTTGTCAACAACTAAATGAGATAAATTTGATGCATTTTCCTTATTGTCGGCAATAGGATTTTCCGATAAAGGGGTTTCAGGGACTAAATCAGATTCAACCTCTACATTTGAATTTGATTCTAGGTCCTTTTTTGCACTAAAAACCAAGTGTTCTGGGAGGGCATATTTCCACCAGCTGTGTTTCTCATGTTGGAGTTTTGCCATCCCACAATTAGTAGAGGTGTGACATGGGGGTATGAATATTAATGTGGAGGTATAGGAAAATATTTTATTTGACATGGGTCCCTTTGGGTTATTTAGGGGACATGGTTAAGTTAGAATATTAAATTAAAATTTGAGAAAAATATTTAACAAATAATTATTTAGCATGGGATAGTATGGTTGACCAAGGGAACCCATTACTGAAATAATTTTAATACAGATAAAGAAGAGGATTAAATGGGTAATAAATTTGGCATCATTAGTTTACTTTTGGCCATAGTAGTCCTACTCCACTTATACATTAATAAATTAATATATTTTAAAAATATTTTTCGGGATTTTTAGGTGTTTTTGTTTGGTTTGGGTCATGCCAAATATGGGATACTCCATCTAGTATCAGAGCTTGGGTTCCGAGACAAGGTGTACTGGATTGAATGAGTGATAAACATAAATATTTTTTTGTTTTCCTATCTAGCAATAACGTTTCTGCTAAACTATTTCATTTCCTCCTACGTCGGTCAAACACCGTAATAAGGCATAGACCCCAACACTTCTATAACAACCATGTTGGATAAATTCTTCTTCTAACAAGACGTTTGGATAAGGATTTCAAGATTGGATGATTAAATTTGTGAATTAGAGCCACCGGTGGTGATTGGAACACAAATTTTATCACCTTATTTGTTTTAAAACACTTGGTAAAATTTACGAAAATTCATTCCTAAAATAATGTGCAAAATAAATATGTGTCTTCCATAGTAGAGATTGTTTAGGATGGTCATGTTCTCTAGTGACATGGCCTATGCCAAAAAAAAATTTAAACCCAATTTATAAGATCATTTAATTGTTTATTTGAAGGAATTTTTATCCCTATTGATTGCATTTCCGCATGTGACAGCAACTAAAATCTAAGAATTTCGTTTTGATTTTGACTCATAGTTAGAGAGCTTTAGTAGGAAATTAAAATATACCACTTCTAACCTTTAGTACTATTCCATCTCAATTGATTTTAACAATTGGTTTTGTGAAAATGGATTTGGGAGATAGTTTTTCAAGCATGTTTTCGAGGCCTCTAGTCGTTTTGTCACAAAAACAAACTAGTCAATCACATAAATCAGCTCTAAAAACGAGGTCACAACTAGAGTTCTGGGTATCATAATTATATTTTTTAAGTTGCACCGGATTATATATATAGGATAATAGATGAGAGTTGATAGAACAATATTTTGATTTGGGATTTCTTGTTTTCGAAACCCATTTCGTAGCTAATTTCACTAAAAATCTACTAAAATGCAATAGAAAAAAATTAATAGTTGGCCCTGAGAAGGTGCTTCTAATTCCATATTAATTTGCCATTTTTGGGTTCTGTATGTATTTCTTGACTCCCTATATAATAGAGAATTGGTTGGATGTGCTTGTTTTACCATCTGGGTATTTGGTAGTTATTTGGTAGGCCCTTTTGTAGCCATTTTGGCTAGATCGTAAAACATGAGAACTAGGTCTTTTTGATCCGTTTGAAATCTTAAGACACCCTTGGAGGGTGCAAGATTTTATAATATAATTATTTTTATGTGTTACTTGTGTTCTTGGTTGAATTTTATGACCCAAACAAATTGGATGCTACGAGGCACTTTTGGGTGCTAATTTCTTTGGTTTAGTTTGGTCATTTTAGACACCATATGTAGTCATGGTTGTTTCACAAATAATTAGTGTTTGGATATGAGATTGTAGAATTGTTCCCTAGATCTAAGGAATATGTTTTGGGTGTTTGGTTAGCTGGATTATTTCCGCTTTGGTTGATCCATTATTTCTTGCGACACACACTCACAATGTTAAGGGCACCACATTTAAACCTAACAAAACCCTTTTGGTATGAGAGTGATATAAATAATTCTACCTTGTTGTAGAGCAACCTAACAAGATAAAATTGTCTTCCATGTCTTAAAAGTTAATTATTGATTAAATTAGAATAATTTCTTACTCCTTGTGTATAAACTGCCAATCTCAATTTTATAACCCTCTTTATAAGAAAATTTACCAAGCAACCTTATAACCTTTCTTTTCGAAAGTGTATGTCTAAATTAAGCATACTTGGATGAAAAGTTTTGTTAACATAAACCTCTATAACTTATATCTAATCAATAAATGCTAAAGGGAAAGGCTTTTTGGTGTCTCTTTACATACAATGGTTTTACATGAAGCGATATTTCATAGTTATTTTATCCTCTTCTAGTAAACTAAGAATACATTGAGCTATTGGAAACAAATCTGGTTTTCACAACTTAAAATTTTATCAAGGCCCTCAGTATAACATTTGGGAATTAGCTTTGGTAATGTTTAAAATATTATAACCCTTCTTTAGCTTTAGAGGCCCATTTTCATACTATGATCACTTATTAAGTTTTAATGTAATGTAACATGGTTAAATTGTTTTACCCTAGAAGGTACACTTGTGATAATAACCCTTCTTGAATTGGTTAGAATGTTCTTAATTAATCACGTTTATGACACTAAGACTTATGTGTAGAAATCATGGAATCACCCTCTTCCTCTTACATTATCTCATAGATAGAAGAACAATAATTATGATAAAAATAACAACTTTCTCTCATCCTCTCTCTCTCTCTCTCCCTTGGCAAAAGAAAAATAACTTAGTGTTGATCGCTCTTTTGGTTGGGTGAGATGGTATACAAACACTAGTGTTGGCCCATAGAAATTACAAGTAATATGGTGTAATAATGATGAATACAATGATTCGTAACCAACAAAAAAATATATTTATATCTATAAGTACATTTACGTACTTATGCCTTATAAACAAGAATAAACTCGTGTAATTATATGTAAATGGGAAAACTCGTAGAATAAATATCTTTATATATAAGCCTTTGTTGACAAACGATGTTATAGATTGTTATCCCCTTTTGATTTAAAATCGAGGCTATCATAAGTTATAGTTTCAAATGAAATAAGTGATGATTATTATTCTTAGTTATGTGATATTCATATAATTTGGATTACACATTAAATTAGTGGTCTTTTATAAGTAACTTAGGCATTTTGTTATAATTTTAGGTCCTACATGATAAAGAAATGTGAATCATATAGGGTTGCAATTTTTTCCCTGGATTGGATATCCTTTTTGGTTACTGGACTCTTAGGAGACCTCGGTATAAGATCTCGACTTGGAGGACCCATATTAACTTAGTAATAGCTAAATGGTTTAACCCTTTTGTGAAGACTAAAGAATGATGACTATCTATTCATTCCACTTACTTTGGGTGAAGACAGTTCTTTGTTATTATGTAAGCCCTAGTTAAGCAGGTGTGAATAATTAGTAGTTGGATCAAGAGTTATTGTGCTTTGGGAAACTCTTGATAAAACACATGGCCCCATTTATTTTACCACTCAATACGGTGGCAACTTTAAGTTCCTTATATGTAAAAATGGATTCAATCCCTCTAGTCAAGAAGTGTATATCGTATACATCACTTTCGACCTAAAGGGAATTTAGTGACCAAGTTAAATGTTGAGTTAAAGTTAGCATAAGTTTTGGATTTTGAGTAGCGTTAGGTTATACCTTCCCTTAAAGGAAAATGTGTATTAACCTCTTGAACTCTTGAGAAAGGAATGAACAGAAAAGTTGATGGTATCCTGTCCAATTTATAATTTTGTAATAGTATCTTGATAGGTTTTTGGAAACATCCTTTTTAGATGAATTTTGTTTCACCTAACACATTCATTTATTCTCTTGGTTATAGTGATAAAGGAACGATAAATTTAAGTAAATATTTTCATATGTCTTGTTGAATTGAAAAATATTTGTTTGTTGTTTCATTAAGGAATTGTGGCTTGTTTGGAGTGTAGAAATTTTGAAAATTGATTTTTCATGGTGAAAACTTAGGTGAAATTTTAAAAAATACTGAATTAGACTATCCTTTATGGGTTTTCTAAAGAAAACTTTGAACTGGAATTGAGATGTTCTGAAAAATGGTACAAGCTATGGAACCCTGAAACCAAACTAGAAAATCAATCCTAACTTGATGGTTGGCTAGATATTTCAACCACAATTTATTAGTACCATCACTATGTGAACGTAAAAATAATTTCCAAATCAAGTCACCACCCCTTTATTATGCTTGGTAATATGTGAATCATCATCTTTGACCCCTTAATGAATAATTTAGGTGTTAGGGCTAATTTGCAGTCTTGTGAACCATTTTCCAAAATTTAAAGTTAATTTTGAGCTAAAAGGTGAAACCACACGTAAACCTGGAATTTTTCTCTCTCTTCTTGTGCGGTATTTGTGGCACCTTGGATGGATTTCAATAGTGGGCTCGTGCACATCAAGTATACATAACTTGATAACATTTTTAAGATGATCATTATGTTACCTTGGTTCACACGTCAATAATTTCCTTTAAATGTGGGATTTATGTTGTACATCCACTTATGTGGACCCTTCTAGGGAAGTTATATGATAATGAAATTGAATATTTTTGGAAGCTAAAATTTCCCTTGATTAATATTCTCCTATTGAGATAAAATTGATTTTGACCCATGTTATACTTGGCGAGGCATGTTTTTTGAGATAAAAAAAATAGTTCCCTTAAAGTGACCTTAATGTTGGACACTCACTCACGTGTGACCATGTAGGGGTTTTAGATAATGATGTTAATAACAATTTACTTGGAAGTTCAAACTTTCTTTAATTTTTGGGATGAAATATTGCAGCCCAATTATGAAAGGCACAGAAGGATTGGACATGAAGGCATAAGGCGCATAGGTGCACATGAAATTAAAGTGAAACATGCCATGCCTAGGAAAGCATGGAATCAGGACTTAGCCTTTTTTAGTGTAAGGCTAATTATAGACATGTAGTGCAGAGCACACAATAGTATGAAGACTTGAAGAGCACATAAAGGATATTTCGGAAAAGTGGAAGATCAATTGACATGCATAGTTTTGGAGCTATTAATAGGATAAGACTATAGTTGTATTATTAGAGGATCTATTATTAATGAGCTTGGATGCATTTGTATTTATCATGTAAGGGCGCATGATTATTCTTAGCATGTAGTCTATTTTGAGGGTTCTTAGGCGGTGAAGGCAAATTCCCCACTACCTATAAATATGTATCAATTTTCACGGCTTAGGGACATCCGATCATCCATGTTTTAGTAGAATTATGCTATGGTTTTATGAGCGTGTGTGACTTACGGTGAATTTATTATGTATGTATGAAACTTCTGTGTTTTACAACAATTAATATAATGGATATTTTTGGTTGGATATTGGTGATTGACATAACTAAACATGGATCTTGTATGGTAAATCTGATTATGGTTCTTGTTTAATCATTCATGCATAATAGTTGTGATCTAGATCTAGTTTATGTTATGCTTTATTCTTGAATGGATATTATGGATCTGGAATATTTATATGATCATGCTAACTCCTTTAACAAGCTGACATAAAAGAGGAACCTAGTACCCTTGCACGCTTCGAATGAGCACTAAGTTCTGGATGAGTGACGTGCCAACGTGCCTTGGGTTGTTGCTGAAATAATAAGACTATATTTTGGTTCTGTTGCTAGGACCTCTTTTTCAGTTATTTTCTTGGATGTTACATGATGAAGACATACCAATTGACCTTGGCCAATATTAAACAATGGTTAGACAATTTAGAGGAAGATTATGCTCATATATTTAGCACTGGACCTGAATTTAATGCACACACGTGGGTGGAACAAAATCTGTATCAATATTTGTATGATATGTTCTTATGAATTTTACCTATAGAGTTTTACGAGTGGTTGGTTGATTACACATCGAAGATAAATTGGAGGGTTTGAACACTTATTTAGACAAAAGAATAATTATAGTCTTTGCATGATGCTAGTCTGACTTGGACGTGTATTATAGATCATTGGTGGAGTGGTGTTCTGAATAGCTACATTCTGGAGTACGCAGTTTCTACTTATTCTTGTCTAGAGGTTTCTAATTCTTGTGTGAACCCAGAGGATTGTATTTGTGCAAAATTCCTTTAGTGATTAATATCTTTATCATGACCCTAGATTTAGAACAACATCCTATGGCTAGCTAAACCACACCATGTGTGGGGGAAGGAGCAGGAGATGTGGAATATGGTGGAACTAGTGGTGGAAAGGAAAAGAGAATAGAAGGAGCAGAAGATGTGGAATATGATGAAACTAGTGGTGGAAAGGAAAAGAGAATAAAGGAAGCTTAAGTTTAATGAAGCATGCGAGACGGATTTGGAAAAGTAGCGTGAAATTGTGGAAATAATGGTGTTGCAGAGAGAGATGGCTCGGGAAGGATTTGGAGCTCATGTAGAAGACATGGAGCTAGAGCATCTGGAACTCCCCCATTTGGGAAAGCAAGGTAGAGATCCCACTTCAATTTCAGATGAAAGTGGTTCTGAAGAAAGATTGAGAACCGCAGGTGCACATTTGATCCTACATGGCGACCTATCCCTTATGTTTGGTTTTCCAGTTTCTATGACAGTCATTAGTAATCAAACTAGTGTGGATAATAGAGTAGCAATGGATAGAGTTAATTTTAATTCAAGTTCAATAGCTAATTAGGTAGCTTATTCATCTATGGAGGCACAATCATCTTTTGTGTTATTTGGAGGTCTAGCTGGAGGTATATTTTCTAGTGTGTCATCAACACAAAACGTGGGCACATAGAATGCTATCATCACATCTAAAAGTATCACAACTTCAGAGACTATGGGAGTTCAGTTTAGCACAACTGTTGGAACACAAGGCATTGCATCCTCTAGTCCATTTATTGCTATAGGAGGAGGATTAGGTGGCTTAAGATCTAAGGGTGCGTGCATAGTTGGTATAGGAAATATGATCCAAACTAGACTTGTGTGGATTATCCCGCATTATGTGATGCTTTCTTGGTAGAGTTTCACATACCTGATTTTGAGCAGAAGATCATCAATGCACTAAAGGACATTAAGCAGCACATGGCTGAGAGTGTTCAGGAGTATGATGCATGATTCAAAACCCTTTTTTCAAATTTATCTTATGACATTCACTCGATTCATCATGCTCAATGGTTCATTAGAGGTTTGATCACACCTTTCAGAAGGGAACTCTCACATAATACTTATATAGATATGTGTGAGGCAATTGAGGAAGCTCTACGTGCTGAGGTAGTTGGGAGTGTAGACATATGAGTCATCCCATATTTGTAAGCTTAGATTACAGTGATGGAAAAAATTAGAAACATTGTCAGCTAATTCAACACATGAGACATGTAGTGGAATTTGGTGCATAGATTGTGAAGTAGAAGTACATACTAAGGATAGTTGTCCTTGTAAATCGGTGTGCACCATGTTGTTGGATTGTGAGAACTATCACTTAGACAATGATTCAAGTAGGTTCTTATTATTTTAACAAGTGATTATAAAGAACATGTCATGTTACTACAAGATTTACAGGTCTAACACTCATGATACTGAGAATTACATTTTGATTGATCATATTCATGATGCCATTGATACTAGTGTATGTTAGACCAGTGTTTCAAATACTTCTAAGGAACAAGGTTAGCATCATGAGCATAATCAAAATGAAGGGAACTTTAATGGAGGTCTAGGTAGAGGTCAAGGTTACCGTGGAGGATTTAGAGGCTGAGGTTGCAGTGGTGAAAGAAGTGAATTTCCATAAGGAACATGTTATACATGAAAATCCCCTAATCATTAAAGACATGAGTGTCCCTAGAATATTATCTATTCTTTTTATAGAAAGAACCATAATTATGAAGAATTCATAGAATTGTATAAACACTTGATAAAGAAGCACAAGCATGATAAGTGTGCACGAATGGTTAGATTAGAACACACAGTGGAAGATTAGTATATTTCGAAGTGATCGCCTGACCTTGAGTTGGTGCCTGTGATGATCACTACACACACTAAGGCTATGCACGCCAGGGAAGTTCCAAAGTAGAAGCCTGTTATTATAAAGGAAGAGGTATTGCATACAAAGTATCCAGAACCTACTCATTAGAAAGAAGTCTACCAAGAAACCATGGAAGTTATTAGAAATTTACAGGGTGAGATACAATTTTTAAAAGAGAAGTCACGGAAGTTGGAGCAGGAAAAAACAACTGAACTTCCTCAGAAGGATGTTGATGATTTAAATGAGGTTTTCAAGATGCTGCGACAAGAAAACATCATTCCTTTATTGGGGGAATGGATAAGGGGGAATATGTCATACGCTGGAGTTGAGTGCGAAAGAAAAAAATTTCATGCTAACCTACCTCCTCATAGTTTAGATTATGACAAAAAGATCACTTTGAATGTTGTTGTTGATGGATGGCTCCTGAGTAACATTTTGATTGATACAAGTGTAAAAGTGAATGTACTCACTTTGGACGTGTGAATTTAGATAGGGAGACCACCATTACAACCATCTTTGAATGTGTTTTTTATGGAAAACAGGACTAAGGCCACACCCATTGGATTTTTGAAATATGCTACTATTACTATACAAGGGGCCAAGTTTACTAGGGAATTTGAGGTTTTGGTTCTTGCAGAAGATTTTTTTTTCCATAACTACTTGAGTTCCCTTGGTGTTATGAAAATAATGTTGATCTATGCTTCAAAAAAGGATATATAAGTTTTTAGAACAAGGAAGAGCACACGATCATTCCTTTGATGGAGGGAAAGGATACAACTTATGTATAATTGAGTGAAGAGGATTTGAAAAAAAATTGTGTGTGAACTATTAGAGATCTTGAGGTACTTGATCCATCAAAGCAAGGATTTATCTAGTGGGATGATGCACAATCCATGAGTGATAATACAATTTTTACATGTGAGAAATAGGCACATAAAACTTATGAAATGATTGGATGTGAGGTGAGAAGTGAAGTCATGTGCGTAAGTAGGTTGCAATGTGTTAGGTGTTTAGGCAGTAACCAGGTACCAAGGTACATTGGTGAAGGAAATATTGAGATGTTCTTGTGCACTATAGAAATTCAGGGGAAATATTAAGTGGAATGAAGGAGTATATTGGTATATACCTTATGTGGGATAAAAACGTGTTGATGGATGTTTCATAGAGATAATCTTTTGGAGTGGCGAGAAGTGGGAATCACATTTTTTGCAAGATTCCTCTAGAGAAATGCGCCTACCGAGACATGTGAATTTCATGGGAAGGATACTCAACACCATGTTAAATAGTGTGACAGACTCTAAACAGAGGGACATGAGTCCTTACCACCTTCACTATGGGTGCAAAAGTTCTAATACACCTTGCAAGGTTGTGCATGCACATGGTATGTATATGCAAAGGTGAATAGAGAAACAGGTAATTGGTAGGAGTTGAATACATGTTTGATTAAGAGATTTGACCATTTTTCCACTAAACCTCTAGTGAATGAAGTGTTACAGGTTATGAAATGCTTGACTATGAGAGATAGTGCAATTGTTGAGGAAATTATTCAAGAATTACTAGGTGAGTCATATTTGGAGGTGCATTTTGAAGAAGAAGAAACATATGCAGAACAACTTTGGTGTGCTTTCCTAGAAAGAGAACAGGGTAATATGGTCTATGTAATTGATGATGAAGAAGTGGATAATCTAGATGTTGAGAATACTGAGGGTACATGTGAGGTCTTAGACAGTGCAGATGAGAAGGCGTCTGCTTATCATGATCCTATGAAAACAAAGAAGGTAAAAATTGGGACAGATGTTAAACCTAACGAGGCCATCATTGGGGATTATTGATCTGAATCTGAGGTTACTAAGATAATTGAGCTGCTACGTGACTACCGGGACTTATTCCTTAGAGGCTATCATGAGTTAAAAGGGGTACATCAATCATTGGGAAAGATGAAGATCAAGCTCAAGGAGGGTTCACACATGATTAGGAAGAGGCCTTACAGGATGAATCCTAATTTACACATCAAGGTAAAGGAGGAAATTGATAAGATGTTGAATTTTGGGATCATGGAGCCCGTCGAGGAGTTAGAATGGGTTATCCCTTTGGTGATCAATATAAAGAAATATGGGAGAATAATAATTTTTAAAGATTATAGGGAGTCGAACACTACATGTGTAATAGATCCTGTTCCCAAACTTTTTACTGAAGAGATTCTTTAAGGAGTTACAAGGCGCGAGATCTGCTCCTTCACTGGTGGATTTTTTGGATATCATCAGGTAAGGACTGCTAAAGAGGATCAAGAAAAAACAACTTTCACTATAGAGTGGGGAAGTTTTGCATCCACAGTTATGCCTTTTGGATTGAATAATGCGCATGCAGTCTTTTCGTGCATTGTTGTGTAAGCATTCCAAGACTTTGTTCATAAGTTCTTGTAAGTTTACTTGGATGATAGGATAGTGTATGGGCTAGTGAAAGATCATTGTGATAATTTAATACTTATGTTTCAGATGTGGCAACAGTTGAGCATATCCTTAAACATTAAAAGTGCATTTTTTCTACACCTTTTAGGACTTTTCAAGGGCATATTATTTGTAAAGAAGGATTGTTAGTGGATCTTGATAAGGTGGTTGTTAGTTTGGGTTTAAAGGAAACTACTAACTAGAGTGAGGTGCACAGATTCGTGGGACACACAGGATATTATAGGAATTTTATAGAGGGTTATCCTAAGATTTCCGTGCCCTTATAAGAATTATTGAAGAATAAAGGAAAGTTCCATTGGGGTGAAACACAACAATGCATGTTTGATACATTGAAGGAAAGGATTATTACAACGTGTATTTTGCATTTTACTTCATGGATCAAACCTTTTCATGTTCATGTGGTATTAGCCAATCCTAGAGACATTATTGTTGATCATCCTATTTACTTTGCAAGTAGGAAGTTGACACTAGTTGAACAAAATTACACAACTACAGAGTGTGAGGATTTGTCCATGATTTACATGTTGCACAATTTTAGATAGTACTTATTGTAGACACCCCAAAATTACACTTCTATTTCTACTTGTTACACTTTTGTTTCCACTTATTCCCATTTTTATCCTAGTACGCCCTGTTATTCACCCATTTGTGATTAATTGATTAAATTAATTAATTAATACACATTGTACCCCCTTTGGATTAATTAAATTAATCACATGTATCTTTAGTACCCCTTTAGCTAAATTAACTATTAATTATTAATTAAATAATTAATTAATTAAGTGTGTGCACATCCTAGTCATCTGCCACTTGATCAAACTCCACCTAGACTCAACTTAGACTCCACTTGGATTCCCTATCCTTATCCTAGTTAACTGCACTTCTAGAATCCTAGAAATGTGGGGGAAATTAAATTGCATGTACAACCACCTTTCTGGATGTATATTGTTGCAATTAATTCATTTACTCCCCCTGACACTATTTCAACTTCCCACAATGCTATTTTTATCATGTTCATTCATTCGTGTATAACCAACTTTAACTACTTCTACATCTATAAATTGCAGGCTTACCTTCCTTACAAATCCTCTAGAATATGACATACAAAAACTCTGTTGAATTTACTATGTTGGTAGCATTTACATTCTATATTTGGAGAGTACTAAAGAGCATCCACAATCATCTCTGATATTCATTTACAAGATTTTGCTGGAGACCCTTATTTGAGGCTTGCACAGAAGGTTGCTGAAAGGTTTGTATTGTTTTTTATCTTTCATTCTTAGGTAATTTTTCTTTATTTATACTTACTGGATACCTTGTTTATATTTTATACAAATCACATGACACTCAAGTACTTGGTGAAAAAGCCCATTTTACAGGGGCACATATGCCATTAGATTCTGTTGTTAGAAGCTGAGTTGGGATGTGCTCTAGAAGAATTATATAAATAAAGGAAGAAAAAAAGAAATTGAAAACCTACATGAGTGCCTATGAGAAGCACATCAATCTCCTTAAAATAAATTAATCAAGTGAAACCAAGAGGACTATCAATCAAAAGAGAATCTAGACTCTCTCAAACTCAAGGAAGAATAAATGAACAAATTGAAAACCTTGGTCAAGGATCAAGAAGGTCAAAACAAACACTATGAAGAAGTACTGATCCAAATGTAGAAAGAACATGAAGAACAAGTAGAGGAACTTGAGGAACAAATAAATATGATCTCTAAATATCTCAAGGTTAAAATTGAAGAATGTGAAAAAATTAGCTCAGCCATGAAGACATTTGAAAAAGATCTAGACCAGGTAAGGAAAGAAAACGTGAAGAACAACATTGATAAAGAAGATGCTTGCCATAAGTTTGAAGATGAACTAAAGACTTTGAAGACTGAAATGGGACATGTTAATAATCAGCATAATGAACTCCAAGGTATAAAAATATATTTTGATGCAATAAAGCATGATGTATGTCAAACAAACATCAAACAAGAGAGTGAAGAATGTGAAAGTATAAATGCAGATTTTAATACTCTCAGAGAGGAACTAAAACAAGAAATGAAAAGAGAGTTGGAAGATGAATCGAGAAAAATATGTTGTCAAATATGCTTAGAGAATAAGAAGGATGAAAAATCCGGTTCCAACATGAAACCAGGCAATAAGGAGACCAAACCGACTAACATTAGATGATTCAAGTCAATCATACAACCCAATGCATCCAGGTATGAGAGGACATTTAATGGATATTGTTACTCATATTATGGTTTTGGTCACAAGGCCACCGAGTATAAAAGGCACAAGGTAGACAAAGAACATCCATGGAGGGATTTCAGATTTGAGTCTAAGAAGAATAGGATGTGTTTGAATTGTCATGAAAGAGGACACATTGCCATACCTATTGCTTAGAAAAATCTTTAAGACAGTTTAACAATGATCATTCATATTCAGATAAAAGGATAAATAATGTAATCTGTTATGCATGTCATAAAATTGGGAATTATTCAAAGTGTTGCTATCAAAATTAACAATCTAAACAAAATAGTAGGTTCCATACCTTCATAGGGAAAGAAAAGAAAGCTTCTACCATGAATATGATTCTTAAGAATCATACAAAAACTACCAAGAATCAAACGACTCCTAAAAATAAGAAGATGAGATGGGTATACAAGATCAAGGAAGAAAAATAAGAAGTCAAAGAAGAAAAGGACATGAAAGTATCATGGGTAGATGATATATAAAATCATAAATCAAGCGCAAATCATGAAATAATGAAATGTGACAAGGGAAAGAAGAAGGAAGACAAGCTGAGTACAAGAAATGAAGAATTTCTTCCTCAAGTGGTAATAGAGAAAATGCCACATATGTGTCTTAACAGAATACAAGTCGGAAGAGAGAAATTAAGTGATATGATAGTTACACCAAGAGATGCACTCAATAAGAGTGACAAGAGAACAAGGACCATGAAAGATAAAACTGATCCATCATGTTGTTTTGATGACTTCTTTCTATTTTGAAAATACCTAAGAAGACATGATATACCTTCTCTAACCTTATAGAAGGTATACCTAGTCTAGAGGAAGCATAGTTTAGAATTTATCATGGCGAGCTTGCATAAGAAAGTCAAGAATGATGGTTGGTGCTAGTAGTTTCTGCACAATGTCTCGAGTAATATGTCAAGGTATGTCATAAATGATTTTCTCCATGATTAATGAAGCAATATATATTGAAGTCCCTATGTGTCCCCCTGAGCCGATATAGGAAGAGAAAGTTTTCAATTGTTTCCTGATCATGTATGTGTCTCCTTAACCTTGTCATTGTTATAGTCAAGTGAGAAGTGGTTCCATGAGAAAATATTGAATCAATGAACAATCTGTTTATATATAATGAATATCTGAATCAAAATAGTTGTGATTTTATTTTTGTATGTATGGATGTGAGTTTCCATGTCATAGTTGAGTCATCAATTGTTTGGTTTTTATTAGCAACACATGTCCATAGTTGAAAATGGTTCATGTGGTCATAAAATCCTTGTGCTTTGAGTCTTAAAAGAAGATACTATTCAAATGTCAAAATATATCTTTAGCACGTATTGGTCATATGTGAATCTTGATGCCTAAAAATTCTAGTCATAAGTGTGAAGTGTCAAAGTTTGATATCATGATCCCTCAATGCAAAATGTGTAAAGTACACATGTGTATTCATGGTATAAGTGCATGTTCCAGAATTGTGTTTGTTTCACATCCCACTAACATGAGTAAAGTAATGTAAGATCTTAATAGTTCACAAGTGTGAGGAAAGGTGACAGGTGGAGAAAGTAGATAGGCTACAAAATGAGCAGATTAATACAAGCCGTAAGTGGAAACAAGACACTAAGAAGTGGATAAGTATCAGGAAGTTTGAAACCAAGGAATTAGAAGAAGACATTCATATCTTGTGTAAAGTCTCTAAAATAGAAATCTACAACATACAAGATGGGATACAGCTTCAACAAGAGCATTTGAACAAGTAAAAATTAGTGCTAGTTCAAGAAAAATGGAGTGAAACATAACATGCAATAGAGAAAATTTCTAACAGTTAAAATCACAACATTTATCCTAGGGGAAGTTACTAGTGATCAAGTGGATCAGTTTTTGTTGTTAATGTAAATAAGAAAATATGGAACACAGTTATATGGGGATAATTCTTATGGAGTATCAGCTCCAAATCAATGCAAAAGGTATTCTTGTGAAGGAGAGAATTTCCACGAGCATACAAGGTCATATGGATCAAAATCATGAGATGAGGGGGAGCTTCTGGAGGCAAGAACATGAATTATCCATCTTACCTACATTTTTAGACTTATGCGGCATAGATGGACCTTTTTCACTGTCATTAAAGGGGGAGAGATGTTGAAATAAGAAATGGTTATCCAACTTTGACATCCTAAATCATCAGAGAGATGTTGTAAACAAAAATCTTCCAAGGGAGAGATACAAAGTGTTATCAGAAACTAGGTATGCAAGCATTTTTCCATCAAAAGTTTTTAGGTTTCTGAGGTGTTGAGGTGTTACCATCTATAACAAAGGGGGAGGTTGTGATACCTCTCTCATTATCATATGTGTTATCATTGATGTCAAGTGGCATTGATGGAAAAAAGGGTTGATTGGAAAAATGAGCAAGTGATGAAGACAAAGGTTAATTGGTAGTGTTATCTCACAAAGGAATTCCAAGTGATTCCATGATTATTAGAGCCATGAAACTTATAGATGCATGCTCAAATAGATAAGGTGTGTAATGAGGCCTCTCCATATGGTATGCAAAGTCTCAAGTGTTAATGAGTGTTCATGGTCAGCTCTAGAAGGCTTCAAGATGATTAAGGATAAAGTTATAAGGAACTCAAACATATTTTGTGCAAGCCGTAGATATGAGGAGATAACCAATGAAGTCTTGAAGTAGCCACTGAAGACTTGAAGAAGCAGTAGAGCTCTAGAAGGAACATCAAAAGCTTAGTGAAATCCGTAGGTAAAGGGATGGAACCGCAAAGAAAAAAGGAGCTAAAGGACAAGTTGCAAGTGAGAATGGTAAGGCTGCAGATGTGAAATAAAATCCATGGGAGTAAGGAAATTTTGGAAGAAGCCACGGATAAGGAGAAAATAAGTGAAGGACTAGAAGTAGCTGCAAAGAACTATAAAGGTCGTAGATAAAAGAAAATAACTGTGAACATGGAACAAAGCTACAAAATAATAAAGAAGGTAGTGGAAAAAGAAGGAAAGCCATAGAATAATGCAAAATCTGTGAGAAGTAAAGGAAATACGCGGACAACTAAAAATCCACATATCAAGGATATAGCTGTGATACAAAGAAGAATATCATAGAAGTGAAAGAAATCCACAGAATGAACAAATATGGATTGAACAGGGATTGAGGATAATCAATTTTTTTTTTAATATGGTTAAATCAGACTTTGATATAGGAAATCGAAAATGATTTATAATGTCAAACAGAAAGGTCAAACATTTCTTGAGCACCACAAAAAATTAGATCCGATTTGAATAATCTCCAGTTATAGCTACTAGCATTTCATGCTCTTTAAATTTGTGGAAATGTAGTTACAATTATCTAAGAAATTTCTAATTTCTAGGTAAAATTAAATATCAGAGAAGAAAGTGGCTCACTCATCTTGATCACTTTGGAAATCCTAAAAATATGAGAAATCTACTTTAGGCATCGGCTCATAAATATCTCTTGGAAAAGTGAATAGAAAATGGTGAAGTTAAGTTGAATATAGAAAGATCAAATCTGTAGTTTGTTACATGCATTTAATAGACCATATTCTTAGGAGACATAATGGAAAGTGTGCAGGATACACCAAAGGATGTGATGGAGAGTTTCAATTGTCTATTATAGAGAAAAATCAATGCTAACGTGGGTGTTACTCAAGAGAAAATGATGCATTCGTGATGGAGCAACAAAAGAAAAGAGACTAAAGGAGTAATGAGATTATGAGGGAAAAGTTTTAAGAATTGATCAAATGCATTAAAAACTTATGGAATAAAGAAGATAACTCTTATGAGTTGTAGAGATGAAGATTTGAAGATATGAAGAATATAGAAAAGAGAGAGAGAGGGCAGTCGAGCTAAGGGGATTTTTAGAAAAAGAAATGACACATAGCCATTGTTGAACATCTGATGCTAACGAAGGAGAGACAAACAAAGCTCTGTGCAAGGAATGAAGATCAGTTGCATGATGTAGATTTGTTGAAGAGAAGAGCAATGAGAAGTTGTGCTCAGAATTGTTGTAGAGAGAGAGAAAGAGGATGATGTTGAATAATAAAGATCTATTGTTGAGAGAAATAGAAGATCTGTATATAGAAGGAGATCATGTTATCAAATGAAGAACTTATATGCAGAGAAGAGAAGAAAAAATGATACATTGAATGTGAGAGAGGAGAGATCATAAGGAGGTAAATAAAATATTGCATATCTAACTTTGAAGAGTGATTATAAATGTGAAACAACAAGGTGATTATAATCTTTTGTATGTGCAACATGGAAACTAGATGATCAATTTTTTTATGAATAATAAGTCTAAGTTTTAGCTTAACATATTCAAGAGTTTGTATCCTCCTTGTGGGTAGTAGCCTATAAAAGATCAGTTGTATTTGATTAAATTAGGGTTTGGTGCTCCTTGCAAGTGGTTGTTTGCTAAATTGCTGAGTGGGTGTTCAGTTTATCTTCGAGTGGGTGCTTGAAGAATCTGGAGTGGGTGCTTCAATGGTTGAGTGGGCACTCAACCAAAACCATTGTAAGCCTTTGGAATTGGTGTTCCTAATAAAGTGTTGGGTTCCTTGGGTTTTTGTCCTGAAAGGGTTTCCCACATTATATTTGGTCTCCTCATATAATTGTGTATGTAATCCTCAATTCTATATCTGTATGGTTAATATTACATGCTTATGACAATAAATAATATTTAACATTTATAGAAAAAGAAGAGGAAATTGATTGTAAGTTTTTATTAGCACCGATTAACCCCCCTCTTAGTGCCTAAAATATCTAACAAAGTATATATATATCCATATACATATCTATTTGATAGAAAATGTTTTAAATCAAAAAATGACGTAGCCTATAATTTACCTGATAAAAACCTAGTAGCATTGGCACATCACTCATCCTAGACTAAGCACTCACCCGACGCATGTAAAGGTATTAGGTCCCTCTTTAGGGTTTCCGTAACAGGATATTAACATGATGAAGGAAGTAACATATAGATTCATAACTAATCCATCATTCCACAATGCATGCTACACTCATATCTATGAAAGAACAAGATTAAACACTAATCATGATTGAATTAATAACATGAACTACTCAACTACACACAGAATGATACTTAGATTCAACTAATGTCTTCCATCTATTAGTAAATACATAATCTCCTTACAATATTGTCAATCTATACCAATTGCGTATGGAATTGATACAATAGTTTAATCATATGCGTATATTCTCTGTTACACAAATACATACATCTCCTTCCACACATCTAGCTCTCTCTCTCTCTCTCTCTCTCTTCTTATCTACTATACACCTAACATAATATATATAGGGTGGGGACTTTCCCTTCATCACTTATCTATTCCAAAAATAGGCTGCATGCTATTAATAGCCACACATTGTTTACAATCATAACCACACATGCAAGTCTGCTATCTATAGTCCTCTTGTAGTTAAGTAAAGTGCCAATCCTATTCTCATCTTGTCTCCATGAAAAAAACTTCTAACCACTTCTCCAAAGATAGGCGATGCATGACATGCATGTCTCTGCATCATTGATGTGTTCCGCACGCCATCTTCTAAAAATAGGTCTTCATGCTCAAAAACCGCTGAGTCCTAAAATTTGAACTTTCCTTCCACGCATGGGTCCTTCCTGTCCTTCTGCGCCCTTGGTTCCGGGCCTTCTATCCCACGTAGAATCCTTGTGTGATCTTTGACAAGTATTCTTTGATCAACATTACCCCATACTAATCTTATTGTTGTCTTGATAATGGTTATCTCCAAAAATTGAAGGAAACAATAGAAGAATGGAAAGAATAAGAATAAAATAATGTAGATAAATAAAGAATTTCTATAAGGTTATTAGGAAACATCCTCTATATCAGTTTCCATTATCAACTCTAGATACTCTTCCTTTATTTCGGCCTCTAATACCTGCTAGTTAGTGAGTATTTTCTCTACTTTTTATGGGATGTCCAAAGTAATGGATTCCAACTCATCCCTCACAATTTCTCCCTTCTCATTTTGTAGAACCAACACAACATTGGACATTGATGTCATTCTTCCTTCTAAAAGGTCCATCTTTTGTGCAATAAATTTTCCAAGCTCTTCCAGCCGAGTCTTGTGTGGCTCTTGTGCTTATTTCAGGGCCTTACACTTCTGTTTAACCATTGACAATATTTATATGTGGCCCAATGTCTCATCTTTAATCACTTTCTAGACCTCGTTATTCTCTTCAAGGGTCTTGATGTTGATCAGCGCCTTTGGAGCTGTGCATATATTTAAAGCCTAGTCTACTTTCTTCAATACTTCCTGTAGTGCTTGTAACAACCCTTCATAAGATGTAATTTTTCTCATCACATATCTGTTCTCTCATTTGGCATATTATTCAGAGCGTTTTGGTGCTTGCATACACAAAGTTTCATCTTGAAGTACCAAGTCCACCATCTTTCCCACATAATGTATTGCTAAAGGAAATGTTTATGGTACCTTGTCCTCCAAGTGTGGCCTTGCTTTGATTACATTGTCCCCAATCTCCTCTGTAATGCTTATGAACACCTCATTCTTCTTCTGCATGAATTCCCTCTCCTATGTTATGCATGTTATATCCACATCCTCTGTCTTCAACTCCTCGTACAGTGCTCTGATCATGGCCGATTTGTCCATGTTTCTTATAGCCACCTCAATGACTTGATCATCTGACATGAAAGTAGGATTTATTGTCATGTGTCTAGCTTGAGGTGCCTTTCTTGCTAATTTCTAGGAGGTGGAGCTTCTTCTATCTAGTTTAATACATAAATCAGGAACCTAAGCTGACAACTAGCTTTTCTTACTTCCCATGTATAGAAAGACACAAACAAGAATGTTCAAAAGTTGAGGCCTGAGGTTAAAATCAATGAACTCCATCAAGAAAACCAAGGAGAAGAAGACACAGGGTATCATCATGTATACATCCGCACTTCTCCCACTAAAGAACAATTTCTCACACAAGAAGTGCAGTCTATGAAAGTGAAACTTGTGAGCTTGCAAGAGAGCAATATAAGGAGCATCAATAAATATCAATATGAATAATTATGCCCCTAAACTTTTGATAAGACAATGACCCTTTAACCCTTTCCAAAGAAGTTTGATATGCCAAAGTTTGAAAATAATAAAGGGAAAGGAGATCCACGAGATCATGTTAAATATTTCTACATGGCATGTCAAGAGGTGTCTTATAGTGACAATTACCTCATCAAACTTTTTTCCAAGAGTCTTGGAGGTCAAGCCTTGGAGTGGTTTACACGCTTACCATGACGATCAATTTTCACCTGGCCAGAATTGGTAGAAAGATTCATGCATCACTTCTCATATAACATAGAGAGTGATGTCACCATGGCAGACTTATGTGGCACTAAGAAACACCTGAATGAGACTTTCTCCAGCTTCCTCTAACGGTGGAGAGGGATAGCTAATCGCTTCCCTTGCACTTTCCTTGAAAAATAGCTGGTTAGTATTTTTGTTCCCAATCTCAACCCGGATTTAGATAGAAAAATCTCCACCTCCTAGAAATTAGCAAGAAATTTAGCTAAGGAAAAACTAGACAAACTAGGAGGTGGAGCTTTTTCTATCTAGATTAATACACCCCCTTTATCCACATGAGCCACTTAAGGACAAACCAAAACCCTCCTAAAGTTAACTCAACC
Source organism: Taxus chinensis (assembly GCA_019776745.2). Classification (NCBI taxonomy): domain Eukaryota; kingdom Viridiplantae; phylum Streptophyta; class Pinopsida; order Cupressales; family Taxaceae; genus Taxus; species Taxus chinensis. The sequence continues at coordinate 418,108,103 of CM034154.1, forward strand.
CCATATAAACCCCCCTTATCCATAATTAACTCTACATCTTCATTAGTCCCACATTCATGAGGATGTGTTGAATCCTTTATCCTTTGGGCTATATAAACAACCCTCTCTCCACTTCTACACTCACACCTAAATCTCTCAAGAGACAAAAGAAAGCACATAGTTTCATACTAATAGCCTTTTTTCATTCTTGAGATCTCCATCCTCCATTCTTGAAGAGCTAAGCCTCACACCCCAAGCATCCATTGAAGGATCAAAGCAAGCAAATATAGTTTGATTGCCATTGAACTACTTAGGTTCATTTTAATGTTAAATTAGGAAATTAAGGAGAATAGAGTTCATTAATTTACATTATGTTTTGATCATTTCAAATTTATAATGTTGAGGGTAGGACTTTCTTATTTCTTCATCATGATGGTGCACATTTCTCATTTCTAGCTAGGTTAGGAAGCTATTTCTAGGTGGTAGTTTCTTGCTTTAAATTTAGCTAAATTGATGAAATACTTGTACACATTTGGCACTCTCGGTGGGACCCCTAGTCCCATGGAATTTTAGTTTAAGTTTTATTATTTTGGCTAACTTTTGATATGCACATGTAGTAATTAATGTCCATTTTCTTGGAATTTTTGCTCATTTGATATGTGTAGCCTCATGTTCATAGCCATAATTTTAATGGGTTATTGCCATTCATAAGTTAACTTGTCAAAATTTTAGGTATTGTGATTTTCTTGTGTTTGCTGCCATATTTTGGTTGCAGGTCTGGCGCATGAATGTTTTTAGGGGCGCAGGTGTGATTTTCATGGCACAGATGTAGTTTTCAGGGTGCAAACATCTCTCTGGTGGCGCAGGTGCACTGGTAAAACCTGTTACTCTTTTTTCTGACCCCGGTGCATACACACTAACCTTGCAGCACACACCCTAACCAGTGCGCAGGTGCACTAACCCAGGCGTAGACATCATTTCATACTTTACCTTCATTGCATTCTAAAACATGTCATATCGGTGAACATGCCCTAACCAGAGTGCACATGTTGTTTTAGTGGCGCAGATACATTTTTCTAGTAATGTGGTTATTCTATGTATTTTTCTCATAGTAGTGCATATGCTATTTTTGTGGCGCACACACCTCTCTGGTGGCACAGGCACTTAATAAATCAAAAAATTCCATAGAGTGGCACAGGCACTATTTTAGTGTCGCATATATTATTTTCATGGTGCACACATCTCTCTGGTGGCGCAAGTGCAATGTGAGCCGAAAACAACATTTAGTGGTGCATACGCCCTAACTCATGTGCAGACGCTAAAAAAGGGGTGCAGGTGTCCTTTTTCATTTTTAAAATTAAGGTGTTGATGTGCTAACATTCTTGCAGGTTTATCTAATCATATATTTGTCTTTGCAGGTTGTTTTTACATGTTTTGTATTTGATTAGGTAATATTTTGCATTGTTTACTTATAGGAATAAGGATCGCGTATGCTCTTCCCTCACATCCCTTGGGGCAATCTTGGGAATCAGAAATGATTCTTAAGTCCTTTTGATGCTTTGAGGTTATTAGGAGTATTTGAGTTGGAATTGGTTAATTTGGCATAGTTGAATTAAAGTGTTTTCCCATTTGATATATTTTTGGATTTTTGAAGAAAATCACGTATGCTCTTCTCTTGCATCCTTGGAGGATCTAGAGAATCAGAAATAATGCCTTCTCTTTTGATGGAAAACTATGAAAAATCAGCATACAGGACCAAAACACCATCGCTTGTCAAAGAACGGAGGAATCGAAACAAAAGTCAGGAAACTGCTAATATAGTTGTTATACAGGTTACCAAACGGTGTTCAAGAAAACTACATCTAATTAAAAAAGATAAAACAAACAACATATTCAAAACACTGTATTGCAGGTTTTAGAAAAGGGTATGTCCCTCTCCGCTCAACTGGAACATAACCCCTTTGGCATAACGCCTTAAGCTACATCAATGGGGGTGGTTCTAGGAACCCCAAAGTAGTCCACGCAAGAGGGAACCTTGTGGATGAAACGAGAAGTGCTCCGCACTACCTATCTGACTAGTAAATCCTTTGTGAGATAGAGCTACAAGTTTTCCCTACATGACCCTTTTAAGTACACAATTAGATGCATTTATTGCCCACTGTGCTTGAAGGGGGAAAAGTCAAGATACTCCCAAACTAGTCATTGTGACTTTTTGGGTAAATCGTCCCACTCATGGATAATCTTTGTAGCACCTAGGACAAGAGAACCACCTAGGAAGATATACTTTGGCCAGGAGCCCACTTTGACCATTCTAAAAATAGTGTTGAGTTGTGAACCATATTTTTATTGTGAAATGTGTGACGCATTACTTTCACCTAGTTTTTACTTGCCTTAGGGCGAGGCGAAACTCTGCCAAAGTGAAGCCAACATTTTTCATCCTTTTTTTTATTTTCTTCCTTGACATTATTTTGACAATTTGTTGATCAGAAGAGGGGTGACTACCTTTGTGTTACCAATCATCTGTTTCTGTCACTTTTATGTTCGTTTACGCCCATACATGTTTACGGCTGGGTAAGTTAAACATCTAAAGTGTGCGGAGACGTATTCATGTCATTGGTAGCCATTGTGATCTTGATACCCATGTCAAGATCGTCATTGTAGTTAGGCATGGTTCATCACCGCAAACTTCCTTAGAAGAGTTAGCTTGTTTGTATCGTATCACTACAATTTCGATATTTACGTCTTGTTTCTTGTAAACTCGACATAAATATCTATATTGTAAGGTTACGCTGCACACATTTTTAACTATTCCTAGCTATACTTTGACCTTTTTAGTTTGATTCCATTATTACCTTGATTTTAAAGAGTGCTAGGTGTTACCATTTGTGCGTGTTATATCAATAACACCTTGATATCAATACTTCACTTTCTCGCAAAGTGGGTTAACATATCTTGGTGATATTGTTGTGTCATTCACAAATTGTAATTGGCACTTTTTGAGATATAGGTCTTAATCAAGTTTGAGCTTGCTCATACTTATGTTTTTATATCTTGATTGGCATAGTGAAGACATCGGTGCGATGCATTGACTTCTTACTTATTTACTTACACTTGTTTTGTACTCATCCCCTTGAACTTGGCATAAGTGAAGACATCTTGTTAATCATCTTAAAGAAACAGACATACGACGTGAAACTACTTTTTGAAACATAGTCTAGGAGGAACTTGTAGAACTCGATTTTAAACAGCCGAGTTTCTCAGAAAAAAAAGATACCAAATTAGGGGCTTGTGTCACTGGTGATTACTCACTCTATTTGGTATTCTCACATTGTTGATTTATTCATACTCTTAGCAAATACATCTTGCATTTCACTTAGGGGTGGTCACTAAGCTTTGAACACATTTATAACTTACCCTAGTGAAAATATCACAAAAACATGGCTCCTAAAACACATCTAGGGTTAAAGAAACAGACATACGAGGAACAACAAGTGCAAGCTTGGGAAACCTATAATAGAAAAGGGTCCAACCCCTTCATTGGACATGACCTAGGACTGTTGTTTTCTACATAAAAGGAAATAGAAGAGATGGTCAATCATAGCAGAAATGAATTAGAATCACCACACGCAGAACTTGATTTTGACCCCACTTTACTAGATGAGTTTCTTCTTAGAAACAAAGATAGAGTTTTGGCATGGGTAATAGAATTAGGGGCCAAATTTCCCATCAAGAATGAAACAATAATACATGTAAATGACAATACTGAGGAAGAATGTCCCCTTATCAATATGGAAGATATTTTAACACACGGACATGCTTCCACTTCTTACACAGGAAATGATAAAGTGGTGGGGCATAGAATACCCTTTATCAAAGTGCCATGAAGAAACAAGATAGAACATGAGACAGGTGAAGAACCTCCACAATACGAGGAGGAGGAACCTTTAGAAGAAGATGCCACAATCCAACAAAAAATCAATAACCTAAGCTGACAACTAGCTTTTCTTACTTCCCATGTACATAAAGACACAAACAAGAACGTTCAAAAGTTGAGGCCTAAGGTTAAGATCAATGAACTCCATCAAGAAAACCAAGGAGAAGAAGACACAGGGTATCATCATGTATACATCCCCGATTCTCCCACTAAAGAACAATTTCTCACACAAGAAGTGCAATCTATGAAAGTGACACTTGTAGATTGCAGGAGAGCAATATAGGGAGCATTAGGAAATATCAATACGAATAATTATGCCCCTATCCTTTTGACAAGACAATGACACTTCAACCCTTTCCAAAGAAATTTGATATGCCAAAGTTTGACAAATATAAAGGGAAAGGAGATCCACAGGATCATGTTAAAGATTTCTACATGGTGTGTCAAGAGGTGTCTTATAGTGAACAATTACCTCATCAAACTTTTTCCCAAGAGTCTCAGAGGTCAAGCCTTGGAGTGGTTTACACACTTACCATGAGGATCAATTTTCACCTGGCCAGAATTGGCAGAAAGATTTGTGTGTCACTTCTCGTATAACATAGAGAGTGATGTCACCATAATAGACTTATGTGGTGCCAAGTAGCACCTGAATGAGACTTTCTCCAGCTTCCTCTAATGGTGGAGAGGGATAGCTATTCACTTCCCTTGCACCTTCCCTAAAAAATAGTTGGCTGGTATTTTTCGTTCCCAATCTCAACCTTGATTCAGATAGAAAAAGCTCCACCTCCTAGAAATTAGCAAGAAATGCATTGTGTTCACACTTTTGAGGAGGTTATCAAGAAAGGTATTCAGATAGAAAAATCTCTCATTGCCAAAGGCACCCTCAAAACCCAATCTAAAGACAACCAAAATGTCAAACCCATGGAAAAGCCGAAGATCTTTAATAAAAACAAAAATGTGGTGGGAGACAGAATCACTGATTCCAAACGTGTTCAAACGGTCCAAACTGGTCAACCTTTTAAACTGACCAAGGGCCCAATTCAACCACCACCAAAGTGAAGAACATTCACCTCTCTCAATGAACCTTTGTCAGTTATTCTAAAACAATTGGATGCGGCCCACATGATGACCTATCCTACAACGCAACCGTTTGATGACAACGCTCCGAAACCTTCATGGTACAAAGAGCATGAATATTACGAAATGCATCGCGTCAAAGGACATAAGATAAACAAATGTCTGTGGCTTCACCATTATATTAAAGATCTCATTAACAACGGGGAGATAGAGGTGGATAACCCTGGAAAAACATAAACACCTAACGAGAAAATGGAGATTTACAAAGAACCATTCCCCAAGCATGATAAGTCAGAAAATTCAAAGTCCGGATTCGGGGAGAGTCATCCCAAACTTATAAAGCCACGAATTACTTGTACACCAAAAGAGATAACAATCATTATGATTCACTTATTAGATGTATTCATCTCTCCTACTGGCCGTGTCAACACCATCCGGATCAAGGGAAATGACTGCACTGTGGTAACAAGGCGTGCCCACCTCATGATTCTGGAACCTTCTCCGTCAACCCCGCAAACCGGTAAATATAACCTTTTAGAACAACTTGAAAAGATGTCTGCTAAGATTTTGATCTTAGATCTTCTCAAGATATCTAATGTGCATAAATACATTCTGTACCAAACTCTTCAGGGGTCGGGAGTGCCTTTAGAAGTCGATCCTGCACACCTTCAAGCCGCGGTGGCAAACATCGCACCAAGTGAACATCTCACTTTCAACCATAGGGATATCCCTACTAAGAATCCAACACATAATCTTCCCTTATACATTAAGGTAGTTGTCACCTGCAGGAAAATCAAATGGGTGCTTGTGGATAACGGATCTAGGTTGAACATTTACATGCTCAAGTTGGTCAAATAGTTGGGACATACAGAGGAAGATCTTGAGTCCCATATTATCACTATCACCGCATACGACAACGCAGAAAGGGAATCAGTAGGCACCATCACACTACCCATGGAGGTGGGTCCCACTTGCCATCAGACAAAGTTTCATGTCTTAGACTTGGAACTTCCATATAACATGCTTCTAGGCCGACCATGGATTCATGCCATGCAGGCTGTGCCATAAATGTTTCATCAATGCATTAAGTTGAAGCATGAGGGACATACGGTTACAATACAAGGAGATTCAAATCCCTTTGCTCATTGTAGAGCTCTCAATAGCTTTGCACGAAAGGGTACATATGCATGTCCCTCTGCAAATATAGTTGTCCCTCTCCAGTCTGAGGCCATGGAATCCCGGGTGGATTCAGATTCTCTTAGTTCTTGTGCTTATGGCGCGTCTACTTCAACATCTCCATTTGATTCATGGGAGATGAAAATCCTTGAATATGGCTACGGGGAGTATAATGTACAACAAGCACTCTTGGTTTCAGACCTCTCATTTTCACCCAAGACTAGAGGTCGACCCAACTACCGCTTCAGAAGACCTAGAGAGGAACACACTATTGGGTCATTCTTACCTGGAGGCTTGTTAGCTGAGGAAAAATTGCTTGATCCACCTACAACTTGGGTCCCTGAGGATACTCAGCCATCCTGTTATCAAACCCTAGAATATGAAAAATCTAGTAGAATGATGTACTCCATGGGCTACAAAGGCCTAGGATGTGGGAGGAATGAACAAGGACAAAGAGAACCAGTCCCTCTTCCACATTTCAAAATAGAAAGATACAACATTGGGATTCACCCTTATGGAGCACACCCCAATGATCAAGATGCTACTTGTTCTGAGCATGAGGATAGCTCTGACTATCTAGACAGTGATACGGATTCCCATTGTAGCCAATATGAGGATCTGGCCTCCACAAACCTTTTCATGAACAACGTTTTCCTAACCATAACCCCCACGGAACCAACCCTTGACCTTGTATACCCTTCCCTTGTTGAATGGGACCAACAACGTCACATGCCACTAGATTTATTTGAGAACGACGAAGCTATCATAGAGTTCATGGGCATAAGGGATACAATTCCCATTGGAGATCACAAGAAAGGTTTCTTTATTGACTTAGATACCTGTACACCTACTTCGGCGAGGAGGCTGAACTTCAATGGTCAGCAAAACTTAAAGAAAAGTGAGGGAAAAAGTTCTAAAGAAAAGCCTCGGCTAAAAATCAAAGTCCAAGTCACACAGTGAAAACCTCTTTGAGGCACTGGCTGACAAACAAATAAGAAAATCAAAGGACAAACAAAGTGACCACACCAAGGATGAAAATCTCATGGAGACATCCTTGGATGAAGATCTCAACCTACCTCCTGATCCTACGCGTATGGGGGACTTATCAAAATTTCTAGTCAAAGAAACCATTGATGTCAATATTGGTACCAAAGAAGATCCCAAGATAGTAAAATTGGGAGCATCACTCTCGGCTAGAGAACAAAAGACATTCACTATGCTACTGCGAGAGTTTATTGATGTGTTCGCATGGTCTTACAAAGACATGCCCAGCTTAGATCCAACTTTGGTTGTGCACAACCTAGTTGTGCATGTAGACGTTAAGCCTATCAAACAGAAGCTTTGAAAGATGCACCCAAGAGTGGCCCTATTGGTTAAAGAAGAGTTAGAAAGATTTCTTGCAATGGGATTCATCAGGCCAATTGATTATTCTGAATGGATATCAAACATTGTTCCTATCCAGAAAAAACCTATCGGTATCTGAATCTGCATAGATTTTAGGGACATCAATAAAGCTTTCCCTAAAGATGATTTTCCACTACCCAACATTGACATGATTGTTGACTCAATGGCAGGGTACGAAATGCTATCACTCATGGATGGTTTTTCTGGATATAATCAAATCAAGATCGCTGAAGAAAACCAACAAAAAATAACTTTTACAAATCCTTGGGGCACCTTCTGCTATCAGGTGATGCCATTTGGCCTAAAATATGTAGGAGCAACTTATCATCTGGCCATGATAGTGATTTTTCATGATATGATTCATGATATCATGGAATACTACATAGATGACATCTTGGGAAAGTTCAAAACAAGAGAGGATCACCCTGTCATTTTGCAGCGTATCTTTGAATGCCTATGTGAATACAAAGTCAGGACTGAATCCAAAGAAGTGTGTCTTTGGTGTGCTATCAGGGAAACTATTGGGCTTCATTGTGTCAAGATGAGGTATTGAGGTAGACCCTGCTAAAGTGTCTGCTATCACTGAAATGCCTCCACCTGAGAATATCAAGCAACTGCGCAGCTTACAGGGGAAAATTCAAGCCATTCGCCGCTTCATCTCCCAGCTTGTAGATAAATGTCACTCATTCACCCATTTGCTTAAAAAGGATGTCGCTTTCATCTGGGGACCTGAGCAACAACAAGCCTTTTCTTTGCTTAAATAGTACTTGGCTAATCCACCTGTCCTCATGCCTCCCACTCCTGGGGAACCACTCTTGCTCTATATTTCCACTACACAATTTGCTATTGGTGCGCTGCTCACCCAATACGACCTTGGTCATAAGGAGAAAGTGGTGTACTATCTGAGTCACACCCTCATTGCCTATGAGCTCAATTATCCTCAAATTGAAAAGGCTTACTTGGTCGTTGTTTTTACTTTTCAAAAACTTTGCCATTACCTGTTGAATACTAAGACCAAACTTATATCCAAGGTTGACCCACTCAAGTATTTATTGTCCAAACCCACCCTCACAGGTAGAATGGATAATTGGATCATTCTACTCAGTGAGTTTGACATAGAGTTTTTCCATCAAAAATTAGTTAAAGGACAAGTACTTGCAGACCAGCTAGCGGAAGCACCTTTGCAAAGCATGGAACCTTCAAGTCTGGATCTGCTAGATGCCTCCTTGCTCTACATTGAATAATATGTCGTGTGGCAGATACATTTTTATGGATCCTTTATGTTTCATGGTTCAGGTGCAGGAGTGGTCCTTATTACTCCTTCTGGTGATCCTATACCACAAGCTTTTCACCTGGGCTTCCCTTGCACAAACAACATTGCAGAATATGAGGCACTCATTGTAGGGATGAAGCTAGCCATCAAGTGGAATGTTCATCATGTCAAGGTTGTAGGTGATTCAAAGTTAATCATCAAACAGGTTAATGATGAATATAAGGTTAAGGATGACAAGCTCATACCTTACAAAAAGTTTGTGGAAACTCTAAAGGAGTATTTTGTGCACATTACCTTTGAACAAATCCCAAGAGCACAGAACAGATCGGTAGATGCCATGGCAATGATGGGATCTATGTTTCATATTCTACTAGGGAATACGGATATGCCATTCTTCATAGAAAATCTATGTTAGCCCATGTATGACATGCCAAAATCTTGCTAGGCTTGTGAGGTTGTTGGTCCCAATTCCCTGTGGTACGAACCCATTTTTACCTATCTTAAGGACAACACATTCCCACCTGATATCTCCCATTCTAAAAAACAAATCCTGATTCGCCAGATAGCCTTACACCCTTTTAGGAGGTATAATTTATTGTCATGGCTAAGATGGGAATCTATTATGTTGTCTAGATGTGACGGAGTCAATCCAAGCAATCAAAGAAGTGCACGAAGGGGTATGCGGAGCACATACAAACGGAATGGTCTTGGCTAAGAAATTGTTGAGAGTAGGTTACTATTGGCCTACCATGGAAACTGATTGTTGCAATTATGTTAGAAAATGTGTACTTTGCCAAAAGTATGGAAATTTCATTCATGCTCCATCATAACCATTGCAACCTATCACTACCCCATGGCCATTCTCCAAGTGGGGACTTGACTTAATAGGAAAACTTACTCCTACCTCATCTGATGGTCATACACATATCATCACAGCTACATAGTAATTTACAAAATGGGTGGAGGCTATCCCTTTAACCTATGTCGCAAGCACCCAAATTTCTAAATTTATCATGAATCACATTATTTGTCGGTATGGTATTCCTGCAACCATTGTTACAGATAATGGGAAGTCATTTAAGAAAAAAACTGTGAAAGGCCTTTGCCAACGGTTCCAAATTCGGTTAAAATGGTCCATGCCATATTACCCTCAAGGTAATGGACAAGCTGAGGTAACAAACAAAACTCTGGTCAGGATAATGGAGAAGATGGTCAGTAAAACAGGTCGAAACTGGCACCTACAAATCCATCCAGCCCTTTGGGCTTATCGAACATCCATTCGCACTCCTATGGGTGCGACACCATATTCCTAGTATTTGGGAAAGAATATATCATCCCTTTAGAGATAAAACTTCTGATCCCTGAGAATTTCTCTTTGGGACTATCTGGATAAGGATGAGGATTATCGAGTGGCAAGACTGACTGAGTTAGAACTCCTGGATGAGAGGTGCATTCGTGCTCTTAATCACCTGAAAGTGTATCAACACAGAGTCTCCAGAAACTACAACAAAAGAATCATCCCTCGTCAGTTTGAGGTTGGTGATTTAGTCATGAAGGAGAACCAGTTCAACACTAGAGTAGAGAAAGAAAAGAAAGGGAAGTTCGAACCACATTAGTTAGGACCCTATGTCATAGTCGCCAAGTATGACACAGGGGCGTACGAATTGGCTCACCCCAATGGTGATGAGCTTTTGGAGCCCATGAAAGCCATGCATCTTAAGTGGTTATATGCTTAAGAATGTTGTAATGAAGTTCACAAAATCAAAAAAATCATAAGAATTAAAAAATCATAAAAAGAAAAGAGAAAACAGGTCATCCACTAGTGAAAACCACAAAATTGTGGCACTTTGGACAAGTCCTTGGGTGAAAACTAGTTTTCAACACCTCAGGAAGATTCATTGTTCACAAGAATTCTGTATTAGGAGGGTGGTTTTCTTTGGCCTGGACCTAGTTCTACCTTCGAGATTTCCTGTGCGCCCCATCCTGTCAAGCCTTGATCTGACTTTTCCTTCTTCTATTTTTCTATGGGGGGTATGGTCTTTCACTTTTTCCCATCTTACGTTGGGGGCAACTCAACAACTTCACCTTCTTGTTCATAAACGTGTGGCTTCTACCCTTGTATATTCCCCATCTAACGCTAGGGGCATCCATGCTTTCTTGGTTACCTGCACATAGCTCTAGAAAACCATTATAAAACACCAAAAACAATAGAAAATTGTTTCACAAAAACCTAAACAATAGAAAATTGTTTCACAAAACCCTAAACAATAGAAAATTGTTTCACAAAAACCTGAAGAATAGAAAATCAGTGCATGAAAACAAATCTTATGCAAAATTAGTTACTTACATTGTCTTGTTCCTTGCGTTGCTTGTTGCTTGTATAGTTGTTTTGTATTCTTGCTTTTGGGTTGTTTGTTACTTGGGCATACTTTGTTAGGATTCATATTTTATTGCTTAGATTAGATTTATTCTTTTTTGTGCATATTGCGGTATGTTTTTGCATGCTAGTAAATCTTGGGAAATCATGATGTCATGTGTTAATTCATTATGTTATTTCTTGAGTATTTGGTTGTGTTTGTTAAATGTTAATAAAGCATGGTGAATCATGGTGTATTGCATTGATTCCTGGTGTTCTTTGTTGGCATTTGGTTTTGTTTATTTCATGTGCTCTGTTTTGTTATCATTCACATCACATTACCATCATCATCATCACATCTAACATCATCTATGCATCATATATAAACAAAATGCTAAGTTTTACATCATGCATGTATGCTAAGCTAATCATCACATATTGTATCATCAATGGGGAAAGAGGGGTTACACATGATAAAAAATCTATCCCCCCTACACCAATATCATCATATCATCCCGTCCATATACATCAAAATAACACATGAGAAATGCATTTGATATCATCTAACATCCACAGCACATGTATACATCAAAACATTAAAATAAGATAACATCATAGTACATCATCCATAAGTGCTGAATCAAAAAATGCAACAGGAAATGAGAATCAAATTCTGAAAAGGGTATTGTTTTATGCCCACTCATGTCACAAGATGAATCAAAGCCATACATCCATAAGTTCTTAATCAAAAAACGCAACATGCAACGAGAATCAACATAGAGTAATTTCTGAAAAGGGTATTTCACATCATAGAATTATCCCACTCATGTCACATGCATCAAGACACAAAAATAATAATATGCATCATCTCATAAAACATGTGTATTTGAGCCCAAAAAGAAATCCTCATATATATACATGTGTGTTAATATACATCTATATCAAAAATGGATACAAATCAGTGCTCTATATAAAAAAATGCCTTCAGCTGAGGCGTACAAAGATGCTACAAATGTCTATACAAATATATAATGTCCAAATCGATACTCAATACAATACATCATCAATACAAAATGCCATCAAAAAGGGGCATGTGTTAGAAAGAATCAAGCCTTCATCATGAGGCATCATCAAAATACATATATATAAGGTTGTACATTAAAAATCAGCCTTCATAAGAGGAATACATATAAAGAATTTGTACAACAAAAAACATGTGGATCTCAACCGCAGCTCTCACCCTCGCTGGGGCTCCCAGATCTATCCTATGGTTGACAGAACACTAGAGGCACTAGTCTGGTTGGCTACTCTGGTAGGGGTTGTCTCACTGATCTAGTAGAATGACTTGATCTCCATGATCGAGAGCCTGATGCACTTGACCCTAACAGTTGTGGCAATATTACTCACTACTCTAGAGGAACCACTATGTAATAAGCAATCCTATAAAATAGGGCCTCAGAACTAAGCCTGGTGGAATCGCTTATCAAGTCGACATCTCCGGAGGTGAGCGTTTCCTGAAGGGTAGTATCTCACTCACCTATCACTTGGCCTAAGTTTTTCTCAGCCTGTCTAGAAGTAGCAACCTCTCAGTATCTCTCTGTAGTCATAGCCTATAGCTCGGTGTGGGTCTAGTCCCGCTATGCTAATAGTGTCTATGATCTTGTGTATACATGGTCTCTTTGTGCAACAACCATCCGCACCTATGACTAGGACTGATGTAGAAGGCTCAATATCTGAGCCCCCTGTGCCGTTGTCTCCTAGATTTGGCTCTGCCATGCTACTCTATCATCTCCTAGGCTAGCCTGGGCCTAATCTTGATCCCACTCTGAAAGTAGGGAAATAATGTGAGCTCGGGCCTCATCTCTCTCTACTATGGTAGTCACACACTAGCCTCAAGCCTGATCTCTCTCTACTCTGGCCATGTCTCTCTCAGTTATGAGCTACTGTACCTACACCTATATTGTGGCTATCTATGCCATTGGCTAAGAGGCTATGTGTGCCTCAGGGACTGGTCCCTGGGGTGCTCTGGATGACTGTCCCTACTCAAAGACCCTACCTCTAGGTGGTGGCACTGCTACCTGTACTGGGCCCTGTGGCCTCAGTCCCTGTGCCTATGAGGCACCCTGTCCATCATGTGGGATACCATCAAAAGAATCCTCTGGGTCTAGCCCCTGTGCCACTACCCTCACCCTGCACTCTACACCGTGCCATATCTCTATAGGCAGATGAATGTCTATTGCCCAGGCCTCCTCTGGAATGGTGAGATGCCGGGGTAACATTGTAGCATACCAAGCTGCATAGTCAGCTGTGGTCCCGGGGTCTCTCACCTACCAAACTGGGTCCCATACCTGTGGGACCACCTGTGTGAAATTTTCCCTAGCTCGAGCCACCAGTATACGAGGCCCCATGGTCTGCCTCTTTGAATCCCTGAAAGCATGCCATATATCTGGCTAGGGGACCCCCTGTACCCTGCCAAGCTGCCGCTAGCACCTGTCTATGCGATACAGCTCCATGATGTAACTGAGACTGCCAATAAGAAAGTGCTCCACCAAGCACACACTAAGCTCTGTGGCATCTTTTGGCCACTATAAATGTTTGTATGGCCGCCAGATCATGTCTATCTCTACCAGCTTGTCAAATTCCCACCTATATCTGAATAGGATGCCAAGATGGCCACGTATATCCCCACCAGCTGCTACCCATGCCATATATGATGGCTCATCGAGATCTCAAACACGAAAGGGGCCCATAGGGCATCTGATCGCAATATGATCCCATGACCATATCTGTAATCAAGTGAAAATCCTAGTATAGGTGGGCCAGTATGCACTGCCCCCAACAATATCTCTCGCCACTGTAGATACCATGAACCAATGGTAGTAGTCCTCTCGAAAATGAGGTCCATGTCTTATCAGTAAGGAGGAACCCACTGATAAGAGCCATGATGTATAGAGGCCCCCAATGCAATGTGGGTTCAGAGATGCACTCATACAATGCTATAGTCATCCCGTCATGTGGTATATCATCCACACCAAACAGGGCACTACAAGCTGCTCTAATCAGCCCTGCATCATAGTTGTACTCATTCAAGGTGCCCATCATTGGCATGTGAAGAATCCACCATACATCCTCAATAGTGATAGTCATCTCTCCTGTCGGTAGTCTAAAACACTGACTCTCGCTATGCCATCGCTTGGCTAGCACAGTCAATAGGTCGTGATCTAATACGATAGATGGCATCCAAGACACGGGGCCTAGCCCCACCACCTTGAGAAGTATCACCATGGCTTGCTAGTTGCACTACTGCATACTACCCTCTAGCTCTACAATCTGGGTATGTCACTCCCGCGTCTACAAAACTAGTAGTCGTCTCTACAAAATAACACGTCGCTCATCAGTTCCTAGCATTTCTTCTAAAAAACTATCTCATCTTTTAGGGTTAACCCACAAATCCTAAAAATTCTTCTAAGTTTCATGTTTTTGACACTTTCCTATCTTTTTTCCACCTGTCTAGGGTGCCTGCATGCCCTTTTTGGTGTGTGCGCCACATTTTTGGTGCTTGCACTTACGCGTGTGTGTCTTCTGGTGCTTTCGCCCTCTTTCAAGTGTCTGGACGCTATTTTTGGCATGTGCGCCACACATTGGGTACTTGTACTTGCGCACGTATGCTCCCGTGTGTGCGATTGCCTTCTTTGTGCATGTGCCATGCTTTTTGCATGTACGCCCTGTTTCCCATGTGTGTGCGTGTGCACAAATGTGCTTGGGTGTGCACGTGCATGTGGGTGTGTGTTGTCTATGTCAGCGCGTGTGTGCACCTATGTTTTGGCACATGCGCCCCCTATCTGACACTTGTGCCTATGATCAGGTGAACCAACGTGTTTCCTACTACTAAATCCTAATTTTAGGGCATTAATGAAAAAAATTAATGAGCTAGGGTTCGATACTCACAAAAGGGCCGTCGTTTGGGTGGTGTTGGTACCCTCGGACTACATCTGCATGCCTCAATTGGTCTCATGCAATCACCATGGTTCTCCTCAATGTTAAAGCCTCACAGTAAATTTTCTAAACTACTCAGTTAAAGTGAATTGGTCACGATGTTTTTACCCCCCTGGTGGGGTATATTAGCCTATTTTTCATTTTCAGGAGGGCCGAGAGGCCTGTTTCGATCATCGTTTTCTCCTTTGTTCATCGTGGAATAATTATTTTTATTAAAAAATAATTTTTCTCTTATTTTTATCGTATTGTGGCATTTTTTCTGTCTGATACCCCTTTCTTCTCCCTAGGGAAATTTTATTGCTCCTTGGTGATTTTTATTCTTCTCCACACTCTCGTAAATGATTATTTTTCAAATAATTATTTTTTCTTAATTCTTCCACTAAACAAGGACATTATTTGTCATTTGTTTCACCTTTCTTCCACCTAGGGCACTTTCTTTTTCCCCTAGGCCCTTCGCTTCCTTCTTCTATTTTATTCTACTTTTCACCACAATTTGGAAAGTAAAAACACAAAAAACAATATATATATCAAAAATCTAAAAACAGGGCAAAATTTTTCAAAAAAAAATCCTAAAAATTAAAAAACCCTACAAAAATGGTAACTTGTTTATTATGGCTGAAACTTGTGTCTTGCGCATGGTATTTTCTCCATATCCTATTGGTTTGTCTCACATCTTGCCCGATTAATACAACTTGCAGATCACTAGATTCACAACCATTCACAAAGCTAGATACTTGCTTCGTTTGTACTCTGGAGCACTTTTGTTGCCTGGTGCTATTTCATTGCGCACAAACACTTTTCATGGACCCCATGTCCATTTTCATTTCCCCTTGCATTTATCCTTGCTCGAGGCATCATTTTTAACCCTTTTCATCAATCATGAACTTGTGGATCTCTTCAGCACTGATAACAAAACATTTTTACAACTATCTTGACCATTGTTGGGTTGGATATGTGTGTTCGTACTTGTTTTCCCTGTTAAATGAGCTTATTTCCTTCTCGTATTGCATTACATTATTATATGTTGCGTGGAGTTAGTATTTTCAAAGATGGAAAATTATTCGTAGTATGGATTTTCATGTCATTCTACCATTGTTGTATGCTTGTATTTTTCATAAGGACCGATGATATAGTTCCTATGGCAATATGATGATATAAAAATTGTTCCAATAAACAACGGCTAGAGGCTAAGCTCTTCTCTGCCCTCCTACTAATTTTTCTTCTACATCACTTCCCTTTCACCCCTAATTTTTTTCTCTCACCGGGGCATCCTACCTCTCCCCCATTCTTCTACCTATCTCTCACCTTTTTTGATCATCCATCAGTTTCTTTCATCACCCCATCGACACTTAAGGGGGTATCTCTCCCTCCTACTAATTTTTCTTATATCCCTTCAAAATTTTCTTCCATCTACTATCTTTGAAGTGGCGTCACTTATGCCACCCCAAAAGAAGGGAAAATGTAGACACCTATAATTACGCCCGAGCAATTTAAATACTTAAATTGCACTAATTATCTCCTTTCCCACAAATTGATGACATATTGTCAATAGCACTCATCTTCTCCTCCATTGTCATTAATTGATTACATTACGCTAATTAATTAAGTCCCCTATCCAACACATACCCTAATTAACAACCCTTCGTTAATCAACACCTTCTATCTAGTCTAATTAATTATTATTGATTAATTAGCCTCCCTTCTCATTAAATCAATTAATCTCTATTTAATTGGTTTAATTCCCTCCTAATGGTCCAAATCACACTAAAATCCATCTAAAAGCTTATAAAAGCTTGCACATGTATTAATTAATCATCTTGATTAATTAATACACCCCCTTTATCCACATGAGCCACTTAAGGAGAAACTAAACCCTCCTAAAGTTAACTAAACCCTCCTAATTTTAACTCAACCCCATATAAACCCCCCTTATTCATAACTAACTCTACATCTCCATTATTCCCACATTCATGAGGATGTGTTGAATCATTTATCCTTTGAGCTATATATACAACCCTCCCTCTACTTCTACACTCACACCTAAATCTCTCAAGAGACAAAAGAAAGCACATAGTTTCATACTAATAGCCTTTTGTCATTCTTGATATCTCCATCCTCCATTCTTAAAGAGCTAAGCCTCACACCTAAGCATCCATTGAAGGATCAAAGCAAGCAAATATAGTTTGATTGCCATTGAACTACTTAGGTTCATTTTAATGTTAAATTAGGCAATTAAGGAGAATAGAGTTCATTAATTTACATTATGTTTTGATCATTTAAAAGTTATAATGTTGAGGGTAGGCCTTACTTATTTCTTCATCATGATGGTGCACATTTCTCATTTCTAGCTAGGTTAGGAAGCTATTTCTAGGTGGTAGTTTCTTGCTTTAAATTTAGCTAAATTGATGAAATACTTGTACACACACTTGACAATTTTTAATGCCTCTACTACAAGAGGTTTATTTGAGAAGTAGTCAAAAGTCTAGATCATTCCTGTAGTCAAATATTTCCAGTTTCTAATTTCTCGATGTAGTTCTGCATATACATACCAAGTGCGTGCGTATCCTTGTAGCATAGAATACAATCTTTGCACCCAAAGTGAAGGTGGTAATGCTTCATGTCCTGTTGTCCAGAGTCTCTCACACTGTTGAATGTGATGCTGAATAGGTTAATTACCATGATAAGTGTAGATTTACATAGGTGCATTGTTCCTTATAAACCTAGTAGACAAAGCGACTCCAATATCTTCCCAATTTATAATATTATCCCTGTGGACTACCCACCAATGCGTTGCTATCCTGCGTAGTATATATACTAACATATCTCTCCTTTTAACTTGATCTATCCACTATGATTCCATGACCCTAAGAAAGGAAAGAAAATATTCTTCCCTTATATACCAAGATACTGTGCTACCTATCCATCAAATTGAAGGAAGTCCATTCTTGCACACAACCATGATTTTCACCTCGTTTCCTACTAATTCATATGTACCATGAGCCCAATTGTCTCAATAAATACTCATAGTATCACTAATAGAATCATAATCCTCCCACTGTAGGATGCCTTCTTTTAATGGCTCATTGACCTCTAGGTCCTGAATAATGCGTACATAAACTCTATTTAAATTCTCCTCACTTAGAGGTTCAACATATGGTGTATACTTTCCATCTATAAAAGGTATCATAACCCTTTCCTCCTTGTTTTCAAAGCTGATATACCCCTTATTGAATCTCAAGTCAGCATTATTCGCATAACACCAAGGGCGTCCAAGTAAGGATGGAAATTTTTCAGCTTTTGCAAGTGCTAATACCTCAAAATCCCCAAGTGAACTTGGACCCTTGTATAGTTATAGATGCATCTTTCAAAACTCCTATGGGAGTGGACTTAGTCTGGTTTTCCATAAACAACACATTAGATGATGGTTGCAATGAAGGCCTCCCCATTTGTACCCATGCATCTAATGTAAGCACATTTACCTCCGCACCTGTATCGATCAATATGTTGCTCAATAGCCACCCATCCACAACAACATTCAAAGTAACTTCTTTGTCATAGTCAATGTTATCAAGGGGAAGATTCACATGCAGAATTTGTCATCCGGTCTCAAGACTTACGTGTGGAGTGTTCCCTTTTAACCAACTTTCCAATAGAGGAATAATGTTCTCATGGTGCAACATCTTGCACACCTCTCATAGATCATCGATATCAGTATGGACTGTCTCTGATGATTTCTTTTGCTCCTTTAGGTACTATATCACACCCTGAATATTCCTTAACACTTCCATGCTATCCTGGTAAACTTCCTTCTGATGAATAGGATCTGGGTACCTCGTATGCAAAACCTCCTCCTTGGTGATCATAGGCTTCTTGTACAATGGCTCTCTCGTGCGTGCTACTTCAGCAAGTGTAGTAATCTTCACTGTCAATGCCTCAGGTCCTTCTGTTATCTTGGGCATCCATTGATCCTTTACCACGTGCTAGATTCTAACCATCCCAGTGCCTTTGTTTTCTTACTTATGATGCTTACTCAGATGCTCATATAAGTTCAGGCACTCTTCATAGCTATGGTTCTTTCTGTAGAAAGAACATGCAATATTCTGAGGACATTCACAATTATAGTGGTCAGGAGATACACATGTATAACATGTTCCACAAGGGAACTCACCTCTTCCTCCACCATGGACTCATCCTCCATATCCACCATGATATCCACGTCCCCTTCCATGACCTCCTTCAAAACACCCCTCATTCCTGTCATAGCACGTTTGATTATGATCCCGATCCTGGTGCTCATTCTTACCCTTAGAACTATTTGTTATACTTGTCTGTCGTACCCTAAGGTCTATAGCATCCTAGATCTGACTAATCAGCCGATAATCCTTAGTATCATGGGTCGTGGACCTGTAAATTTTACAAAAGCAAGATAAATTCTTCCTTATCACATGATGTAACAAAGGAAAATGACTAGCATCATGATTTAAATGACAAATTTCAGTCTAACAATAGTGAGCATATAGATCTGTGAGGGCAACTATCCTTGGTGTGACCTTCCACTTCACATTATATACACCTGTTGGCTAGATTTTCTGCATAGCACAAAACCTAGGCAGTCATGAGATAAATCTCCCTCATTTACCGATGAGGCTCCCATGTCAGATTTTTCAATTAAAGTATGCTAATATCTAAATGGGGTTTTACTTTAACTACTCAGTTCATGAACCATAACTGAACAGTTTTGTAGCAAGTAAGCAACTGTTTAAAAGAAAGGAAATATTTATAGAAGAGAGGAAAGGGAAGTATATCAACACAGAGAAGAAATGAGGAAGATGTGCATCCCAATCAACAGATAACAAATTTTATTGCATGCACATAGAAGAAACCAATAGATATAAACACAAAATTCTAAGAAAAGGTAGCTCTAGATCTAGATTTGAAATAACACAAAGTCTATTAAAATATCTAAGATAAAAAGCAAGAAACACAATACACGGTGACACAAAGTTCTCTAGAAATTTGCTCCTGTATATTCCTTTGCTTCAAGTGGCTCTCAAGGGTTTCAGCACAAATTCTGGAACACAAGGTTGTTGCTTACAAATTCTTATCATTAACCCGAAGGTTTTTCTTCTACTTATAGAATGTAGAAGGGAAATTACAAGTTGGAAGCTTTTAGTTGAACTGGCACATGTGGAAGTCAGAGGAAAGAAACAACTGGCAATCTCCATCCTGGAATTCCTCTTTGCATGACATGTATGATTTGCAACTAAAAATAGAACCTTCTATTTTACACGTCTGCCACCTATCTCCAAGTAGTTGACTTCTTCAAGTAATGGGTTTTAAACCAATCACTTAAGTTGTATAATTTAATTGATCACTCAATTACTTTGTTGGAGGAAAGAAGAAGGAAGAGGAAAGCTGCAGTCTTGTCCTTTTTCATGTCTGCATGAAGTTGATTCAAACTGGATCTGGAAGTAGTTGGATCTAGAAATGGCTGGATCTGGAAACAAGCTGGAATTGACTGGATCTGGAAACAACAAGCTGGAATTGGAAACAACTAGATTTTGCCTTCGCCTTGTCTTCTCTTTTATCCTTGAAGCTTTTGCAGTTCTTCTCCAGTACATGCATCAATGCAATGTTTGCCATAGATAACTCATCATCCTTATTTTTAATTACATATGAGCAATTAAAATTTTTGGAAAGCACTCCAGATGAATGGAAATTCAATGAAGGCTTCAACTGGAAGATGGGAGAATTTGCACAAGATCTTGGAAGGAGTTTTCCATGCACTGACTTCTTCACAGGCTACATTCGAAACAAGAGGATGAAGCCTTTATGCCGGAAGCTTTTGCAACTATGAGATCTGGATCTGGATCTGCATATGGATTTACATCTGCATCTGGATATGGATCTACACTTGCATAACAAACTCTGACAACTGGGTTGTGGATGGAAAAGATATAGCTCGAATAATTCCACTACTTTTAATCTACAGGCATGAGTGAATTTTTCCTACACGCATGAGTGAAGTCTTTCCTAATCCGGATCTGTCTATCAATTCAGCAAGAGGTTCCGAGCCTAGATCCATGTCTCCAATATCTATAAATTTAGAAGTGATGCATGACTCCATTGTGCTTTATTTTTCATCTTTCTTCGCCATAGATTTTTCTATCTTTGTCTGAACAATTATTTTTCTTCTTATTTGACTGGGATTCTTCAAAACTAGTGCAAATCTGGATAATCCTTCAGATTTAGAGGAAATATTCAATGTATTGGACATTGATATAAGTTCATTTTCTTTATAAAATCACCTGTATCTAACTCCTACAATTAATTCAGACAAAAATGGCAACCAGAGCATGCACAGTGAACTTTAATCACAAAAATCTACATAATTCAAGCCTGCTGCCCCAAAATTTGACATTTTATTTGCATGCAAAGAAAGCATGAATTTTACCAACATCACCTAAGCATTTTTATCACTTCTAAAAACAATTATTCAGACACAAATCAACCTTCTTCAATGTATGCGCCAAAATTGGAAGCTTTTAGCCTTGATTTGATCTTATTTTGAGCAAAATTCCTCTTCAAATGGGGCACACTTTTCCTCTTGGCTGCAATTCTTTACTTGTGAATTAATTAATTCACCCTTATGGCATCCCATGCTTATATAACCCTCATAATTCTATAATTAATAATTGCCCCTTCTATTCCTGGCAATTAATTAATTAAAAATCATGCTTTTCTCTTTAACTGATGTGTTAAAATAGCATGTTTAAGGACAACCATCCAATTAATTAAATTAAATCAATTTAATCATCCACTCTTCACTTCACTTAAGCTTCACAGTGTGCTTTGACCACAGCCACTGAAAATAGGAATTAATTTAATCATTTAATACTTCAAAAAGTATTAAATATATCCCAAATGGAGCACACTTTTTAGCATGAAGAGGATGCCTTTAAATAAATAATATTTATTTAATTTTAGCCAATCTATTTTCATCTTCTTTATTCCCCTTTACCTTGTTGACTTTCTTCCATGCTTGGACGCCAATTTTGGGTGAATAAATATTAATAAATATTTATTTAATGCATTATTATTCACCCAAGGTGGGTCGCACTTTTTTGGCTAAAGAGAATTCTATTTTTAAAAACACATGACAATGGGAATTTTTACCCTGCAAGGCAGCCCTAAAAATCCCATGATCCACTTAAGTGATTTGACTTTCATAATGGGATTATTTACCCTGCAAAGCAGGAAATAAAATCCATTGATTCACTTAAGTCACTTTTCTTTTATTCCACCATGGGAATTTTTACCCTGCAAGGTAGGCAATAAATTCTCGCCTGCATACTGCCTCTAATTTTCCCACTGCAACTTAAGTGACTTTTCCATCATGGGAAAAAGTACCCTACAAGGCAGACAATAAAATCCCACCTGCCTGCTGCTTCTATTTTCCCCATGATCCACTTAAATCCTTTGTTTTCCAAAAATGTGCCCAACGCCGTAGGGGATTTTTAGTGAACGACTTCACCTTTTCCCAGTGAACCGGACCTTCGATGGTGACTTCCTTCTGGCACAATGTGTGTATATGTTCTCCAGCTGCTCCAGGCTAAGAATCGGGCTAACCCAACAAAGGAATTGGTCTAGAGAAATTTCATAGAAAACGAAACGGGACAACACAAAAACATGAAAAATTGCCAAAAGTCACAAATAAAGCCCAAAACTTATTCCAAGTTAAAACCCGTCTGGTATATAGGAATAATGATATGTTCGATCACAACAGGTTTAAAACGGAGCGCAAATTGCCTCAAACGGGGCTCAAAATAATTAAATACAAATTTCCCGCAGAAAAATCCCAACGACAGAATATAACAATTTTGGGCATCTGGGTATTTGGCGAAAAAGGCTAATTTGGATCTTTGGGAATATCTTAACGGAATACAAGAATCTTCAGGAAATAAAAACACAAACGACCCATTATTTTAAAAGTACAAAAAAAATTCAGATAGGGTACTCGCAGATTTCAAGATGAAATCTGGGGGACACCAACACCAAATTCCTAAGCACGTTTCATGGGCTGAATTTGCTTATAGCTTCTCTAACTGCTTTGCCATAGCTGCAATCTATGCCTCTAGGAATGGGCTAATTCTAGTGTTAATGCTCCCAACTACCTTAGCATGCAAAGCTACTTCTAGCACTTCGTGTGGATCAGTGTATGTCTTATGTGACAGTGCCCTTCTAAAAGGTGTAATCAACCCTCCAACGAACCATTGTGCATGTTGGCTAGCGTGAATATCATAAGAAAACTTAGATAGAAGTTTCTTAAAATGAGCATCATACTCACGTACACTTTCAGTAGTGCCTTGCTTGATATACTTGAGTGCACTTATACTATTCTACTCAAACTCAGGTATATGGAACTCTTTTAAGAAAGCATCTCTCAATGCTGCATAATCCACACAAGTTTGATTAGGTTCAAATTTCCTACACCGATGGTGTGCACGCCCATGTAATGTACCAGAAAATTAACTTGCCTTTCGCTCAGCAGCCGTGATCGCTTTAGCGTGCCACAGGATTTCACACATATGCACATGTTCAACAGTATCCTCTATACTTCTATACTCTAGAAGATGAAGAGACATCTCCATATAGATATTTTGTGGTTGCTGCGGGCCTTGACCACCTGATCCAGAACCTCCTATATTCCCTCTGCCTCTAGAACCACCAGATCCACTGGAACTAGAACCACCTATACCTCCTGATCTGCCACCTGTATTTGGAATAGGGCCTATAGACGTACTCCCTTGTGCTCCGATAGTAATATTATACTGTACTCCTATAGTCTGTGAGGTAGTTCCACTTCCATAGGTGAATCCAACATTATGTGCGCTCACATTCTGTGAGGATGATGCACCTAAGAATGTTCCTTCAAATGACATTGAAGCTTTCTGTCTTTCCATTGATGTTCTTGATCCCTGACTTACTCTGTCTCTCATACTTCCCAAGTTAGTTTGTTGGTTACTTGTCGTACTAGATACTGAAAAACCAAGCACAAGGGATAGGCCACCAGGTGGATTAAGATGCACGCCCGCAGTCTAGGTAGTCTTTGCTAGTGCACTTCTATGTGAGGCTAAGGGGGGATCCCTATCATGCTTTCCAAGATGGGGGAGTTCTTGATGCTCTGGCTCCACATCTTCTACGTGAGATGTAAATCCTTCACAATCTATCTCTCTTCTCCATGCCATACTCTTTGCAATGGAACGGTACTTCTCTATCTCCCTCTCATGCACCTCATTATACTTAAACTTCTTTTCCTCTCTCTACTTCTCTACCACTAGGTCTGCCATCTTAAACCAAACCTGTTCCTACCCTCGCGCATGGCAAAGTTTAGTTAGCCATCAGTTTACTCTCTAGGTTCAAAGTTACCATTAAGATCTTGATTGCTAGTGGAATACCTTGCAAATATGTTCCTCTTGGCAAGAGTACGTCAAAATTGAATATTCTAGAATATAACTGTTTAGAACACTACAAAACCGCGTATCCACCACGTGAGTCCAGATCAGATTAGTATCATAGAGGGCCTGAAATTCTTCCTATGTCCAGACAAGTGTGTGATACCTCTAATTCCGCTGAGATGCATAAGCAGTAAGAAACTCATATGGTTCTACTAGAAAGATAGTGAAAAAGCTCTCATATAAGCTGTCATATAGGTTCTGTTCTACCCAAGTGTGTGCATTAAACTCAGATCCATTACTAAACCACCGTAAATATTCTTCCTCCAGATCATGTATCCATTCCTCAATACTTGCTAGAGTTAACTGGTACGTCTTCATCATGAACCATCCT
This sequence comes from Taxus chinensis, assembly GCA_019776745.2. Taxonomy (NCBI): domain Eukaryota; kingdom Viridiplantae; phylum Streptophyta; class Pinopsida; order Cupressales; family Taxaceae; genus Taxus; species Taxus chinensis. The sequence continues at coordinate 418,133,147 of CM034154.1, forward strand.
AAAAACAACTAAAAAATAGGTCCCGGTAATGGAACCAATGATGCAACCTAGAATTTACCAGATAACACCCTAGTTGTGTTGGCACATCACTCAGCCTAGACTGAGCACTCACCTGAAGCATGCAAAGGTACCAGGTCCCTCTTTAGGGTTGCTGTAACAAGATGTTAACATGATGAAAGAAGTAACATATAGATTCATAACTAATCCATCATTCCACAATACACGCTATACTCAGATCTATGAAAGAACAAGCTTAAACAGTAATCATGTTTGAATTAATACCATGCACTACACAACTACACACAAAATGATACTTAGATTCAGCCAATGTCTTCCATCTATTAGTAAATACGGAAGTTCCTTACAGTATTGTCAATCTATACCAATGCACGTATGGAATTAATACAGTAGTTCAATCATATGTGCATATTATTTGTTACACACATACATACATCTCCTTCCACACGTCCAGCTCTCTCTCTTTCTTCTTATCTACTATACACCTAACATGATATATATAGGGTGGGGACTTGCCCTTCACTGCTTATCTATTCTAGAAATAGGTTACATGCTATTAATAGCCACATGCCATTTACAATCATAGCCACACATGCAAGTGTGTTATCTATAGTCATCTTATAGTTAACTGAAGTGTCAATTCTATTCTCAGCTTGTCTCCATGCAAAAACACTTCAAATTGCTTCTCTAAAGATAGACGATGCATGGCATGCACGTCTCTACATCATTGATGTGTTCCACATGCCATCTTCTAAAAATAGGTCTTCATGCTCAAAATTATCTAAGTCCTGAAATTTGAACTTGCCTTCCGCATGTGGGTCCTTCCTGTCCTTCTGCAACCTTAGTTCTGGGCCTTCTATCCCACGCGGAATCCTTTTGTGATCTTTGACAAGTATTCTTTGATCAACAAAAAATTATTGAAATATTAGATTACCTAGCTATAACATTTGTATCTAAATGTGTGTGTGTGTGTGTGTGTGTGTGTGTGTGTGTGTGTGTGTGTGTGTGTGTGTGTGTGTGTGTGTGTGTGTGTGTGTGTGTGTGTGTGTGTGTGTGTGTGTGTAAAAGTGATTTTTTATAACAAGATAAAAATTACAATGGGAAACTAGACTATTTTGTTTGTAATGAAAATAAGAAGAAAAATATAAGGGGAGACAGGTTGGGGCCTAGCCCCCTCTTTCCTTCACTTTTAATTGGGTGTGTTAGGAACCTGTGTTCCTACCCTTCTATTTTCTTTATATTAGATTAGTTACTTTGGATGCATATGCTTTATAAGTTGTCCCTTCAACATAGTTGAATAATCCCACATACGGGAAGTAGTAGTTTCTTTGATGGGAATTGGTATATAAGAAGGTGTTGATGCTCAATGAAGCATCCACAAATATATTGTATCGAGATTTCTCAAAGGAGGTTGCCCCATCGAAGAGGCCTGTGATTTAATATCATTTTGAGTTCTTTTGATTTATTTATTTGTTTCAAGTTGTTTCCATTTCAAGTTAAATTGTTATGAGTGGTAAAATAGTGTTGTAGGGTCTTCACATATGGTACCAAAGAACTTTCCACAACCATTTTTTTCTCACTGAAATAAATCACATAAATCTAATTATTCCCACTGTACTCTCTCACCTCACCAAAACAGGATCTTGGTGATTATAAATTAGTCTAGATCTTGTTTGCATTCTGTTCGCATTGTTGCATCCTATTTTGTAGATTTGGGTAGATGTTGTGAGTTGTGTTGTTTCCAACAATATTACATTCTGTTTGCATTCTATTCACATGCATAAGCACCCCTTAACTTTCACATGGAAACCTGACATGAGAATTGACTAGAGATAAGAAACCTTGAAAGTTCCAGGTGGTTGTCTCCATTTCCAAACCACAAGCTTCAGAAGCCATCCTTCATGATTTGGTTGAGACCATTCTTCTCACTGCAAAACCAAATCGGGCCAAAATAATTTTGTTCTATTAATTTAAGGTATGATTTAGTTTTTGGATTTTTTGTAGGGTCTTCAGTGGGTGCTTTACCATTCTCCATCTCATGAACACAATATTTAAAAAAAGAACCCTGGTTGTGGTTGTCACCCGTATAGGCACAAAATTCATGGAGGAAGAAGTTAAAACATTGAAAGCCTAGGTCACTGAGTTGGTTCAAAGGCTATAAGGATTGAATATACAAAATGATATTTTGATCAAACAACAACAAAAGGAGGAGTCCTCACACATCTCCCTCTCCACCCAATCCTATGGGCCCAAGATGGAATTTCCAAAGTTCAATGGTAAATATCCTATAGGATGGATTTATCAGGCCAAGTAGTTATTCCACATTCATGACACTCATTCTGTTAATCAAGTTCTAATTTCCTCCTACTACTTGGAAAAGGACAAACTACAATGGTACCATTGGTATCTCATAGCACATGATGAAGTTGATTGGAAGAAATTTACATCCCTCATTTTGGGAAGATTTGGTCCCTTTGAATTCAAGGACTTCATTGGAGCTCTCAAAAACTCCACCAGACAGGTATTATTTGGGAGGATCAATAAGAGTTTGAGAAAATGGATAATCATACTGAAGGGATAATAGAAGACTTCTTCAAGAGATGTTATTTTGGTAGCCTCAAGGATCCAATCCACTCAGAAGTGAAAATGTTTCACCCCACCAACATGATAAAAGCCTTGGGCCTGGCTAAGTTGGTTGAAGATAAAATATCAGCGCAACGTCAACTCCCATTTTTCGTCAACAACCAAGAACCCAACCAGCCAACAACCAATGTCCAATATCCAGATCAAGCGTCTCACTGAGGCCAAGATGTGGGCTCATAAGGAGAAGGGATTATGTTACAATTGTGATGATAAATGGGTTAAGGATCACATGTGCGTCACAACAAATATTTACCTACTCGATGTGGAATCACTACCAAAGTAGGAAAATGAGGCCGATAGCCAGTACTTCCATGATGCTCCACATGAACCAAGCTCCACATAGGATTCTACACCCCAGGAGGATCAACCAAACATCTCTCTGAATGCACTAGATGGTGTTACCACCCCACAAACTATGAAGGTCAAGGGGTGCTTGAAAAATATTCCTCTCACAATCCTCATTGATTTTGGTAGTACACATAATTTCATTTATCCCCGCATTTCTAAGCAGATAAACTATTTTGTGTACCCTTGTTCTAGCTTTGAAGTGATGATTGTTAATGGGGGAACATTTCCTTGTAAAGGGAAATTTTAGAATGTATGCATTTTTATCGGAAACTAAACTCTACAATTGGATATGTTTTCCCTCCCTCTAGGCAGTTGTGATGTGATTTTAGGTGCATAATGTCTCCGCACTTTGGGACACATTCTATGGTCTTTTTCTGAGCTCTAGATGCAGTTCACAGCTAAGGGCAAGAAGCACACCTTAAAGGGATTATTGCGAGGATCTTCTTCCATCATCATCGCTCATCGTATGTAAAAGCTTCTAAAGAAAGGCTCCCATGGTATAATTTCCCTACTACACTCCATCTAATTCCAACCCCCCACTACCACTAATAACCCTACATATTTATAAGCCATCCTAAAAAAACATGCTACTATTTTTATCAAATAAATGGGTTTTTCCCCTTCACGACCTGAAGATCACCATATCCCACTCCTCCCTAGAAGCATCCTCCTCAATATCCATCACTACCTCTATCCATATCTGGAAAATTCTGAAATTGAAAACCTAGTCTAATACCTTCTCAAATATGGCGTCATTCACCCCAGCACTAGCCCATACTCCTCTCTAGTACTTCTTGTCAACAAAAAGGATGGCTCGTGGTGGCTTTGATTTGACTTTCGTGCCCAAAAATGCATCACCATCAAGGATAAATTCCCTATTCCAGTCATTGATGAGATTTTGGATGAGCTCCATGGGGTAAAATTTTCCTCAAAATTGGACCTTTTCTTCGACTATCACCAGATTCGAGTGCATCTTGAAGAAATTCCAAAAAATACCTTCTACACTCATGAGGGTCACTACGAATTTTTGGTCATGCCATTTGGCCTTACAAATTCCCCCTCCACCTTTCAAGCACTCATGAATAAGATATTTAAGCCTTTCCTCCACCAATTTTTCCTGGTTTTCTTTGACGATACCCTAATCTACAGCCGCACATGGTCCGAACACCTCCAACATATTGATAGGGAATTAAAAATTATGAAAGCAAAAAAATTATGTTCCAAATATTCTAAGTGTTCCTTTGGCCTCAAATAAGGGGGATATATAGGGCACATTGGTTCTGCCAATGGGGTCCATGTAGGTCCAGGAAAGATAAGTGGAATGCAGGAGTGGCCTTGGCCAAAAAATCTCAAGAGCCTTTGTGGTTTCCTAGGCCTTACATGGTACTACCGTAAGTTTTTCAAGGACTATGGAAAGATCACAACCCCCTTGACAACCATATTAAAGAAGGATGCCTTCACCTAGAACGCATTAGCTGACCAAAAATTTGTGGCTCTTCAACAGGCTATGTGTAACACACCAGTTTTGGACATGCCAAACTTCACACAAAATTTCACCATTGAGAGTGATGCATATGGGAATGGCTTGGGTGTTATCCTTCTCCAAACAAGTCACAAAATTTCCTTCACTAACAAAGGTATTTCGGAACAAAAATTAGCCTTGTCTACATATGAGAAGGAAATGATGGCAATTCTCCATGCCATACAAAAATAATAGCCATACCTACTGGAGAATCATAATTACATCAAAACCAATCACCAAAGTTTGAAATATTTCTTAGAACAATGGGTCATCCTCAACACAATAGAATTGGGTTAGAAAACTCATGGGGTATGATTATGAGATAACCTATAAGAAGGGTACAAAAAATATTGTGGTCGATGCTCTCTCACGCACATTCAAGGAACAAGCATCCCTATTGGCCATCTCCATTCCCATCCTAAAATAGATTGAATATGTAAAAAAAGGGTATGCACTTGATCCCTCCTCACAGCACCTCATCCATCAATTGGCCACTGACCCCACCACCATGCCGAATTATTCATGGGATGGTGCATTTCTATGACAAAAGGTCTGTCTAGTGCTTCCCCGTTGCATAGACCTTCATCAAGTTGTCTTCTATGAAATACATGCTTCTCCATTAGTAGGACGCTCTGGATTTCTCAAAAAATATGAGCAGGCATGAAGAAAATTATTTTGGAAAGGAATGAATGGTTTTATTAAACATATGGTGATAGAATGTGATACCTGCAAATGCAACAAAGGTGAGATAATAACAATTCCTAGTTTGTTGGATCCCTTTCCAATTCTGACTAGGATCTAGACAAATATCTCTATGGATTTTATCAAGGGTCTCACTAAGTTGGGAGGTAAATCAATTATCTTTGTTGTGGTTGACTACCTCTCCAAATATAGTAATTTATGTTCTCTCAACCATCCATATTCGGCCTGCATAGTCACCCAAATTTTGGTGGATCATGTTTTCCATCTACATGTCATTCCTTCCTCCATTGTCTCTGATCATGATGCTACTTTCACCAAAAACTTTTGGACATAGCTTTTCTGACACATAGGCACCCAACTAAAGATGAGCTCAAGACATCACCCCTAAACAGATGGCCAGACAGAAATTGTCAACAAGTGTTTAGATACGTTCCTTCATTAATTTGTTTCAGAACAATAACACCAGTGGATAAATTGGCTTCCCCTTGTAGAGTGGTGGTACAATATCTCATACCACACTTCTACTAAAATGACCCCATTTAAAGTAGTCTATGGTCAAAATCCACCAAATATTCTTCTATATCACCCTGGTAGTTCAAGATTTCATGTAGTCCACACTACTCTCCACAACTAGGATCAGATTCTCAACACTCTCCAACCCAATCTCCACATGGCACAGAACCACATGAAGCAATAGGATGATCAACACTACTCTAAGCACACCTTCCATCCAAGAGATATGGCCTTCCTTCATCTGTAACCTTACAAGAAATCATCATTGAAGCTCAAAGTATGTAATAATATTTCTCCAAAGTTTTATGGGCCATATAAAATCCTCCAAAAAAATGGTTCAGTTGCTTACAAGCTAGATCTTCAACCCTCCTCCAAAATTCACCCAGTTTCCATGTCTCTTGTTTAAAGAAAGTTCTGGGAACTAATGTCCAAGCACAAACCACTTTACCATGGCTCGATAATGAAGGTTCCATCCTTCTTAAACGAGAAGCCATTTTAGATAAGTGGACCCACTAACTCCACATGCGCTCCATCACAAAAGTCCTAATCCAGTGACACAATATGCAACCAAAATACGTAACATGTGAATTGTACGATAGGAAATCAACACATGACCTTCTTCACACCCAACATCTTGAGGTTGTGCTGAGACAACCAGTGCAGAATGAATGTGAATGTGAGTGTGATGATGGTAATCAAGATAGTTAGGCAATCTTATGTCTTCAACATGCAATATCAGGATATGCAAGTCTAAGGTGAATAATGCTCTCCTAACTTGAAGTGTTGTTGTGGTTTAGTCTGATATAATAGCTTCCCAGAGACTCCAATCAATATAGAGATCTACCAAGATTTTGTTTATTGGTTGTTGAACATGTGGAAAATGCCCTGTGAGTGCCTTGTATGGATTTCCAGTCAAGGTCATGGAAGTGAGAACGAGATACGTAATGGAGCCATAGGGACTTATGGGTGACTTTATGGTCTAGTCTAAAAATTATTAGCCTGATCGGCTGCTATGTTCAATAAGGAAATTTGTGTAATAATGTCTGGTGGAAGTGGCAAAGATCTAAATACTAATGTACGTAAACTAGTGTCAATGTCTAACTAGTCAGCAAGCTCATTGGGTTATGGGACCTGAGGATCATAACCAAAGACTCATGGAGGTTGTGGCCCTTGTATAGTCATGCATGTAATCAAACCCTATTTCTAGGAGCAGTCCAATAATTGTAGGCTTGATTAGCAGCAATGTTCAACGTATTTAGTTGTTCTATTTTCTCATAAAAAGTTTCAGGTGTGCGTAAGACTATCAAACATAAACTTTTATCAATGTCAGTTATCAATTCCATCCCATTGGGTTGTGGGACCAAGGGATCACAACTATACGTCTTTCTTATTGTGGAATGTTGATGGTCATATAGAATGAGATGAAATTATTTTAATAAGCAAACTAACTATTAAAGGAAATATAATTTATGTTTTTGGAGTTTTCACAAAATATCAGAGAAAACTAATAAAAGGTAAACTAATCTATCAAAGGAAATCTTTTTGATCTTTTCTAATTTTTAAGCAATACATTTTAACCTAACAAATAAAATAAAGACAAGTAATCAGTCGGATGTAGCTAGTTAGTTGTGCGAATATGTGAATCTAATCTAAAAAAATAACCTAATCCAATCAAAACCATTCAAACCCTACCTCAGAGGTGAATAACAAATCATGACACTGAAAGATCTATTGTTCCCCAAAACTTCCCTGGTAATGTTAAAGAGAAAACTTTCTAATGATTTGATCTACCTACAATTGCCTAACCTATTGAAATGAACAATTTTACTACGCTATTTGATATGTAATTGAAACTAGTGATTTGAAATTGACAATTTAACAAATAAAGAAAACAAACACACAATTCCAACCTGGATAAACAAGATATTTGGAAAATCTAGTTGTATATGTATTTGTCCCCTCAGTTTTTTCCTTTCTTTCTCCAAGTGTTCATATGAGTCCAAGGGATTGGGAAAGAACAGTGGTAGGATGATGGTGCTTGAGAAATGGAAGCTTGAAGGTAGTTTTGATGCAATACAAGTAGAAGAGAGATAACACAAGAGATTTGATCTTGGCTATGCAATTCCTAGAAAGATTGTGTCAGCAATACAATGCAAGATACCCAAATATTGTCTGGCCTTTTTCTTGAACTCAAGCATGGAATATATAAGAATTGGGGCTGGGATGTGCCTTCATGCACAAGGAAAGAAGAGGAAGTTCCAACTAACTAAAGCACATGCAAAAATAGAAGAGGGAAGGAGAACCAAGCGATCAAAAATATTTTTAGACAATTTGGCCCACGGATGCATGATAAAAGTGAACTTAAGTGAATCATTTCATGTTAAAAACATGCATGACAGAATCTGAAAAAATCAGTCAGGACCGCCTCCCTGCATGGGTGGCAGTTTTAGAACCATCACCCAGGCAGGGCAGTGGTCCTAGCACTAAAGGCCAAAATATGCACAAAAGAGGTAGAAAGCTGGAAAAAAGTGTGGGAAGGTTAAGTAAATATGTCTAGGTAACAAATATACACTGCGAATGGGTTTTGGAGCTTGAACACCTTCTTGAAAGGCTCGAATCATCATTGGGGACTTTTGTAACCATTTTCCGATAATGTGGCACATGCAATTTTGGGTGCGTACAGGAACCACTTTTTTTTCCAAGAGGGAGGGGATGTTAGGAACCTATTTTCCTACCCTTCTATTTCCTTTATAGTAGATTAGTTACTTTGGATACATATTCTTTATAAGTCGTCCCTTCAGCATATTTAAATAATCCCACATGTGTGGGAAGTAGTAGTTTCTTTGATAGGAACTAGTATATAAGAAGGTCTTGAGGCTCAATGAAGCATCCATGAATATATTTTATTGATATTTCTCAAAGGAGGTTTTCCCCCTTGAAGAAGCCTACGATTAATATCATTTTGATTCCTTTTGATTTAGTTATTGGTTGTAAGTTGTTTCCATTTCTAGTTAAATTTTTGTGATTAGTAAAATATTGTTGTAGGGTATTCACAAGGTGTTGTGTGGACGTGCCACACCACACTATCCCTTGCCACTTGTTCTGCATACACATCGGCCATGACCACAGATACAATCTGTGTGTGCATTCTTTAAAACCATGCACCCAATTTTTAATCCACCCTTTATATTATTATTAATATGTGTGTGTGTTAATGTGTGTGTGTGTGTGTGTGTGTGTGTGTGTGTGTGTGTGTGTGTGTGTGTGTGTGTGTGTGTGTGTGTGTGTGTGTGTGTGTGTGTACAACCAAAAAATATCTAGCTCTTGAAAATAAAAATAAATATAAAGAGATGAACAAAAAAAGAAATATAAGGGTTTTAATAAAAAAAATCCTAGATAGGAATACAAACCCAAACATATTAAGGGGAAATTTCTTTCCTCCACAAATCTAGAACAAAAAAATGAGATGGAGCTCAATTTCCCTACATGATCTCCCTCCCGCCTCCATCTTCTCCCTAGTTCAACTTGTACAAATGAAGGAAAAATAAACAAAATAAAAGTTATAAATAGAGTCATAAGGGGGGATTAGGTTTTTTAGAACATACCTAAGATCTAGGGTGGAGGTTAAAATAATCTAATGGCTCTAATTTAATCCTCACAACTTAGGAAGTGTGGGAATATGTTTTAATGGGTGTTGGGATTAATAAGTTAAATGATAATCCTAAGGGTTTTGAATAAGGACCATGGTAGGCATAAAATAAAAATGTGGGTTCATTAATTTTAGTAATAACCATGGGGGTATAAATATTAATGTGGGGGTATAGGAATTTTTTTTATTTGGAATGTGTCCCTTTGGGTTATTTAGGGGACATGTTTAAGTTATAATATTAAATTAAAATTTAAGAAATTTATATTTAATAAATAATTATTTAACATGGGCTAGTATGGTTGACCAAGGGAAACCATTCCTGAAATAATTTTAATACAGATAAAGAAGATTATTAAATCGGAAATTAATTTAGTAGCATTATTTAACTGTCAGCCATAGTAGTTCCACCCCACCTAAACATTAATAAAGTGATTTATTTTTTAAAAAATCCTAGATTTTTAGGTGTTTTTGTTTGTTTTGGGTCATGCCAAATATGGGGCATTGCAAAAAAGCCCACAAACAATGGCATACAATGGAAAAAATGGCAAAAGTAGCAAACATAGTATCAGATAAGCACGGTGGAAATTAGTTCTTGTAAATAAAATGTTGCATATGAAGCACCCATTAACATGTTATAAAAATAAAGAGTATGTTAAGACGTGTATGTATCGATAGAGTAGTGAGATAGAAAGAATAGGAAGGAGTATAAAACAAAACAATAACACTTGTAGTGTGTAAGAATGTAGATGACCCCCAGAGCCTCGAAGGTACTGGTAAGACCAAACATCATTTATGCGTGTAAAAATCTGGAGAAAGTATGCATTCACAACTAAATAACAAGTGAATGCGCATGTGTATATGATAAAGATAAATGACATATTAAGTATCCATTTAGCATGGGAAAAAAAGTGTACATGTAAGCATAAGTAAGAAATATTAAATGCAACCAAGATATGCAGTATGCTATGAATGAGTGAGATGGAATGATATGTAATATAAATTTGATAAGGAAAAACATGCCCCCCGAGTGAATGTGAATGAGCATGAGTGAAATGAGGTTCGTTTATAAAATACCCCTCAACAGTCAAGAATGAACTATAGAACAAGAGTGTGTCATCGAGATATTGTTTGAACATGTGTGTTAGAGAGATAGATCAATGAAGCATAGAGCATAAAGAGTGTGAATATGGTGAGGTTCATGAATTATATTATATTTAGACCCTCAACAATCAAGTATGAATCGTGTACCTAAATTGCATCATAGGGTGGTGGCTTGAAAGTAAGGAAATCAAATGCTAGAAAGACGTGCTCATGAAATTCTAAGCATGAAGTGTATAAAGGTGTGAGGTTCAATTCATTTTTATACCCTCAGTGGTTGAGTATGAAGTTTTCTCCTAATTTTTGGGGTTGATTTTGATTTGGTTATAACTGGAAAATCCATCCATGAAAGAAATAATGTCGTAGCTAGCATTGGGATCAATGATGGAATCGATACACAGTAATGGAAAACTATCCTTGGAATAAGCCTTATTAAGATCATGAAAATATTTGCAAAAATAGATTTGACCATCTAATTTCATAACTCGTACAATTTTAGACACCCATTCAGGATAATCAATGACATGAATAAAGCCAACATCCAAGAGTCATTGTATTTCTTCCTTGACCAATAATGCAACCTTGAGATGCATTTTGTGATTTATTTGTTAAACAGGATTATCACCATGGTGGAGGAAAATATTGTGCATGGATACTGAAGGATCTATACCAAATGTATCACTGTAATCCCCTCTAAATATATAAAATAAATCATGAATAACTCGTTTGATATCCTATTGCTCAGTAGGTGCGAGAGAGAGGTGGCCAAAAAAACCATTCGTGGGTTGGCATTAGTACCAAGGATATATTGGATAGGTTTTTTCATTTAGTAGATTTGAATGATCCTCAACATAAGGGTTAGTAGTGATTGTGCTAGGAGCATCTAAATATTCATTAGACATAACTAATTCTCCAAAGTAGGAAGTAGTATTAAGAGAATTTTGAAATCGTTTCTTGTGATGAAACGAGGGGAGGTGATCATAGACACCCATCTATTCTAAGAGAGATTCATCGGTAGAAAATGTGTCTAAGTTAGGCCAATCCATAGAAGTAATGTAGTTGATGAGGTCGGGATGTAGGAGTGGAAGTGAAGAAGTATGTAAAACAACATAAGCCTCCAAGGAAGATGGAAGATGATATCCGAGACCAAGCTTATTAGATTGAGTCGGGAGAGCCAATGGTTCAATGAACCCTTGACCATTCTAGCCTAAATCAACACCAGAAAATCCATAACAAAGCATATATTTATAATTGATACTAGACTTGGAGAAATGCAGAAGAGATGAGGGTTTTAGTAAAACATTCAATAAAATTACAAAATGCAGGGGGGTGGATCTGCTAGAATTTCATAAACAATGCCTTGATAAAGGATTTTGAGCCTTGTCTAAAGAGTGGAGGGGACCACATGCATGGCATGGATCCAAGGCCACCCAATAAGAATATTATAATTAAGATTGTTGAGCACCACATTGCATAAATTAGGTAGAGTACATGACCCAACAGTAATAGGGAATGTAATAGTACCTAAGACCCACTTGATTACATATTCAAAACCATGGATCCATACAGGAGGAATTCAAAGAGGCTTCAGAGAGGTTTATTTGGTGGAGAAATACAAGATTTCAAATGTTAAGTCTTGATCCATTGTCAACCAATGCACATTTAACCCCAACATCATTGACGTAAAATGAATATAAAGAGGAGTATCATGATCTAACATAGCATGAGAAGGCAACTCATATGATGTGAAAGCAATGTGCTCTTTATTGAAAGATAAGGTTGAAGTGAGTTTATGATATAAATAGTCATGGAAGGTATGAAGATGAATGTAGGTATTGGAAAAATGAGATCTAAGTTTGTTTACATATTCAGGGTGATCTTGTAAAAAGGCATGAATGGAGAAATCCATGATTAGAGGATCATATGAAAATTTTGAAAGAAGTGATGAAATGAAGACCCAAGAGTGTTCAAATGAGATAGGTTTACCAAATGATTTAACAAATATTGAAATTTGTAAAGCCCTAGATATTTCAGAGTCACATTTGATAAATAAACAATAAATCACATATTCGACACAAGGAATAAGCGAATAAAAATTGAAACCTAATGTGTAAGAGAGGGAATATGAGACTTAGTTGATTTTACAAAGATTCCTATAGTGTTCTAGACTAGAAAACTTATAAATAGGAGGAAGAAAATGTCACAACCGTACTAAAAAAAGTGGGTAACTTCCTGGACTATGGCTCCTATAAAGGGACTGGGGCACCAAAAACCTCTAGTAGGTTCCTATGACTATGCAAGAGCTTGAAATCTGATTTTTTTGGTTTTGCAAGGTGGTCGCTAACCTTCACTGTTGGTCTCATGTATGTTGCAATGTCTATAGAATTCATCTGTAACCTGAAAAACAAATGTTCTCCTACAAAACCACAAAACACATCAAATCCTAAAAATAAAAGATGTAAATGGGGAGTCAGACTAACCCCAGAGGTCACTCGATAGAGTGAACTTGCGATTGAGAAATGCACTACATTTTAGAGTCCATGTAGTTATTTTGAAGTGTGTGATAGAATCATGCCCTAGGAGGCCCTTTTGCAAGTTCACGTGATAGCGGGAAATAGGTATATGTCAAAATGTAAATAGATGTGTAGATGTCAAAATGAACTTCCCCTGTTATGCGTGTATGTAGAAAATGCAATCCCTTGTATGAGTGCTAGATGGATGCCTTTGTATGCAACCTTGGGTGGTGATAATAGATTCTTAGAGCTTGGTTCTTTATTTTGGTCACATAGCTATATATTTATACGATTCCCTTATTTGAATTTCATAATTGATAGCTAAAAGGCCAAACCATAAGAAAACCAGACGCCCAAAATATAAAAGAGGCCTAAAAGAGGCGAGTAAGATACAAAGAGGTTGAGGGTGCCTAGAGGGGATGAGGGTGCCTGGGCACTGGCATCCTAGTTGGGTGTTTATGTATGAAGCCATAAAAGATAAAGTAATGAAGTACTGATTGGGCTGTAGGGTGTGAAAGACTAGAAATAAGACCAGAGACAAAGGAAAAAGGCTAAAGAAAGTAGTCAATTACTATTTTTCTCACTTAGGAATCATATGATTATAATTATGTGCTTAGGATCTGAAAATGTAACCAAGTGCAAGTTTTTGTGTCTACAGTAATGAAATCTTCCTAGGAATGCACACATGATGGTGATAGGGAAGAAAGAGACAAAAAGGAGTTTTTTTGGCAAAAGGACTATTCTCCACTTATCCATAGGATCAATCATGATCCTAAACTATTCCAATATGGCATATCATGATTAAATATTTTTAGTTGGAGTGGCCTTCCCATTCATTTTGGCATATTAAGGGTCATGGCCCTACATTTTTTATCAGTTTAAAAATGTTTCTGGGGGGGCATCTGGGTATATTACCTTTGATGGTAATTTCGTATAAGAATGAAGGCATGTTGTCATTTTATGGTTATTCGTTCTAATTTTTGGAGGCTCTAGTTTGAGTCTTAGGTTTTTTCTAAGGTGATTTCATTGTATAGGCATTAGCTGGAATTGAGAGCATTTTGTATAAGTCTCCCTTGTCTAAACCATTTACTATGATTTAGTAAATAATTCTGGATTGTAAGTAAGAGAATATTTGAATAATGTAATATTTTATGTGTTAAATAATGAAATATGAAAAAATCCTTTTGGGTTATTATATATGATTGATTACTTAACAAATAATGTACTGTAGTGTTACCTTACAATGTATGTTTGGTTATAAAGTTCCTTTCTGTAATATTGTTTCAAAGGTGAATATTTACAGCCTTCAAGTATATCTTAGGTGTTATGAAATTGATTTGATAGATATTTAGAAGTTTCAAGTACAAGTGTTTTGTTAAGACTTTAGAGGTTACGTGGTAATGCTTGCACAAATTTGGTATCAATAAATGCAAGTATTGCTTTTGATATTATATTGTTTGGATATCTATTCTTTTCTTGGGATTCTAGAAGAAACATGTTGAGATGGAAAGTTGTGGTACCCTTCCCCATTAGACCCACCACCACCCACTTCATTTAACTACATTCTATCCATCCTACCCTTGTAAATCACATTATCTTTTTCTATTATACTTATGTTTTCTCGTAAATTACACCTATCTCACATATTTCAAGTGTATTTTCCTTTATCTCTAAATTTTAGCATCTCATCATCATCATATTCCAATTTGTCAACCGTTTCTTAAGAGATGATGAATGAGATCACATTTCAATTTTCTTCAGTGGCTTGTGTCTGAGGTGTCAAGTGTATGCAATGCTTGTGTGACCATTATTTTGAATGAGCATTTTATTTAGTGGTTGCACTTGATCTCATATTGAGGTTCCAACAAGTATGAGGGTTTGAAAAATATTATCTCCCTCACTCTCCTAAGTCACCCCTCAAGTTATCTTGCCTTGGTTAAAGAAGAGCCATAAAGTAGCATGATAATAGCCGCATCCTTAGTCATGTGCCTCCTTATAATCCCCACAAGGTATAATCAAGATAGAATGATAAACCTGTCCCTATCTACAAAATGACATGTACCTAGAGGTTATCTTTTCTCCTTTCCTCCTTCCTCACTTCCCTACTTGTATGGGGTGTTATATTGGGAACAAATTTGTCAAAATAGGTTGGAACCTATCAAAAATTACTAAAATTGACTCCCTAATCCTACCTCAATATAAAATTTCTAGAAAACAAAAAGTTTTTATTTATATGTTTCCTGATGCTCCTACATCATACTCCCCAAGTGAAAAGATTTTAGCTCCAAATCAAATGTTTGTTGTTTTTAAATTCTTCCAATTTAATTTCTCCTTCAATTTTCCTCTTTTTCTAGATTGCTTGAGATTAACTTCAACTTCAATGTCTTCCCCCTGTCTTTTCTTTTCTTTCTTAGACTCTATTTTTCTTGTTTGATCTTCATATTTCTTATCTCTTTCTCTATCCTTATTTTTCTCTTCACCTCCTCCTCTTAGCTGCATTATAAAATCAAGTTCATTTTTTAATTTATCTTCCCATGGCTTCTCCATGACTGATTCATTTGGCCTTCCTCTTCTTTGACATATTCTTCACCATTCAAGATCTTTATAATATCCATTTCAACTCGTTTGAAATATTCTTCATCCCTTTATAGATCTGAATTTTTAGGTTATGGTAGGATGTTTTTTGATATAAAATCCTCTTCATCTACAAGTTCTTCATCCTCTTCATACCTTCTTTCATATTTAATTATTCGGTCTTCTAGGTCCTCATTCAAGGAACTTTATAATATTTTAATCTCTTCAATTTGTTCACCTATATTCATACATAAAAAAATAAATGTTAGAATAATTTTTTTAGGTCACATAGCCCCTTGAGAAGATCTTAGCAAGATCTATTCTTCATTCTCTTTTTAATGATATTTTTCTTCACTAGTTTCCTCCTCTTATCCTCCTAACATCACTCCCATTTCTAGATATCAAATATTACCCTTCATAATCATTTTCCTTCTTTTTCCCTCTTTTCTCCAAGAAATCAAATGCTTACTCCTTTCTAAAAGTAGATATATAGGCCACTTCACCTTTTCCCTCATACTCCAAGAAATAACTTGGTTTTCTTTCTCTATTATCTCTATCATTAACTAAAACTCTTCCCTTATCTATATTAAATCAGAAATCATCTCTTCTTTTGTCATATATTTCTTCCTTATACTCTCTTTAAATTATGTGGTATCCCTCTAGAAACAAACTATTCATATCTACTCACTTTTCTCCTCAACTCTCTCTCTCTCTATATATCTTTTCTTATTTTAAGAAATTCTTTTACACCTTTCTCCTTCATAACACATTGTCATAGGTATCACCTAGTCTTTTGGAACCTATTTTCTTCTCTTTCAACCTGTAAGTTTGTTTGAACTTGGAATTATTCTTCTCAACTTTTCCTATTCTCTTCTTAAGCCTCAATGGCTAAGGGTTATTCACATAACACTTATTTGATGTCAAAATTCACTTTGTTTCACTTCAATATCTCTTTCCCTCTTCAAGGATAAAACCTACTCTAATACCACCTAATGTAGAGGACAACTATAAACACCCTTAAAATCACTAGTTAGATGCATTTTACCTTACCATGAAAAATATTTACAAGCTTCTCAATCTATATTTTAAGAAAAAAGATCATTTCACCACCTTTGGTTTATGTTTCCAATCATTTATTCATGTTTTGATCCCTTTTTCACTCTTAAGATCATACAATTTTCATACACAAATTAGAATGCATAATAGAAATATATTCATGTGGTTAATCATGTAAACAATGTTCTACTTGTCCTTAACTTGCTTGAATGGACCCTTAGGTTATTAGGGTTTATTAACTCTCCTTATGTGTTTTATTTTTTAAGAGCTGCTTCTATACATGATGATGAGTCAAAATTTAAGAGATTAGACCATCAACCTTCTTTTTTTTTTAACATTAACACATCCACCTTAATTCATAGGGTATTGGATACTTTTGCAAGGTCTTGGCTACTATTGAGTTCCTTCTTCCACTAGGATATCATCATTCGTTCAATTTACACCTCCATTTTTATCTTTCCTACATATATTTACAATCAACCATGATAAATTGAGTACGACTATCAAGCTTCCAACCTTAGTATGCCCTATCTTTCCTACTCTACCTAGTAACTCTATCCTGACTGAGATTTTGAAATGTTAATAATTATAAAAAAAATTATTCATAAAATTTTTACAAATTTGGATACCCATTTGTCTTTTTCAAATTTTGGTGATGATATTCTAGGGATTCTCCTAAGAAAAAAGAGTAGTTCCTATTAGATTAGGCTCTTAATTAGGTCTTAATTTATCATAATATCACCATTATCTTCTTCTGTACACCTCAAATCAACATGAACCAAAATAAATCTATTGAATCACATTTTGTAGTCATTGTATATCAAATTTCATCAATTTTTACTAGTTAAAATGTGTTTTAAAGGAGAATTCCATTCTAAACCCTAATGTAGAGTTTTACCAGACCCGAGAGTGAGAATGATGTATATATTGGAAAAACATTATCTTCAAGACTCTAAATTGGACTCTAAAACTCTATTTTAACATTATATAGCTTGTTCCTTTATATCTTACAAGGTTATCATGCATTAATTTCCCCAAAAAATAATCTTTTCCTATTTTTAGCTTCTTAGAACTCTGTTTCTAGACAATTTTTAAGATTTTAGTCTTTTGGTTATTGATTTTAAACCCTTGTTTATGGTCCCATACTCTCTATAAATTTATTCTATCCTTTTCTAATGTCTACCATGAAAATATCAAAACCTATAAACAAAACACCACACTTAAAGGACATGGGAGGTAGAGTTACTCAGTTTTCAAGAAATAATGTATCAAATTGTTACTCGAGAACCTTTGTACCCATAAAAAAACCTTCTTAATATATAGAACCATAATCACACACAATAATAAATCTCTTTTAGTCTCTACCGTATCTCAAATGCCTCCTTGAATCATATACACTCATACTTACAAGAATAATATTAAGAAAATTCACCCCTAAATGACTTTGACGTCTTTATTTTTCATGGAATCTAAGACCTTCATGAATTTAATATAGGTCCTCTTCTCTATTAATAACTTATAACTCTCTTTATTCATCCATGCCAAAGCTTTAAATTCCTCTCTCTTTCTCCATGTAATCTATGCACATGCATTATTACACATGTAACAACTCTAGTAGATTGCAAAACTTCATTTTTGACACAAGATACAGTCTTGTAGCATTTAATTTACTAAAAAAGGATTAAATATACTCCTAGGATCATAATATTACCCTAAAGCTCATTAGTTCAACACAATCAAATCATACAAAAACATCATTAACTTTCTTCACATTCCATAACAACAAGATTATAAGTTTAATTCCATAACTTATTTGTATTTACAAAAATATGCATGATTCCATACAAAATTTTGAGCCTTCATTTCTCTTTCACACTTATTCACCACATCTACTAACTTCCTCTCATCTAACTATGTCTATTTCATTTTAATATCTCCTTTTTCATGACCTAAAAGGAGGTACTAACAACTAATTTTAGATCCTAAAAAAGGTAAGAACTGACTACAACATGGTAACCCCACTTGGATGGGTGAAAACATGTTGCTTGCAATAAATGGGGGAATTGATGGTATTTTACATCATTATATAATTTCACACATATTATTAAACCCTTTAAGATCAAACTATGAATTCAAACATTTAAATAGTGCATTTTGGAGGGAAACTTAAAATGACCATTTTGGTGCACCATGGAAAGTCCAAATAGGTTGGAACCTATGAAAAATAACTAAAACTGACTCCCTAATCCTACTTCAAGCCAAAATTTCTAGGGAACCAAAATTTGTTATTTATGTTTCTTGATTCTCCTACATCAGAATTCCCCCATCCCATTCAGTTTTCATTTGATTTTATCTCCCATCATTCATAATCCCTATAAAATCTTTTTTTCTACTCAATGACTTGTCTTTTCTATTTTTCACCTTTATGTACATAAAATTTGTCTTAAAACACCATATCGCATAAAAAATCAGCCAAACATGTATCCCAACTCATATCAATCCTCACTATATATCTTCTAGAATCCTATGAACCCTTGTTTCTCATAAGAAATTCATTATAAAAATCATTCTCAAACCATGTGAAATCTATTGTCACTCGAGGGAAAAGTGAAAGGAAAACAAACACAAGGCCATGTTGAATTATGACTCACTCACATAAGCTAAGGATCTTCACTTGAGGAAATGGGTAAACAATCATCTTCAAGTGTAAATAAGAATCATTCATTTTAGTGGGTAAAATGTTTAACTATTTTTATCCATCATTTATCCATCCTCAATGATTTTTGTAAAATAATGATAAGTATTGTACACATTTTTCTATTTCATCATGTGTATTATTTTTCTTATTATTATATTAGGTAATAAATAGGGATCATCTCCCAGAGGCCTTACAAGAGAAGATACATCATGAAAGCACCCAGTAACAAGAAAAAAAGAGATGACCAAAAAGAGTTAAACAGACTTAACTCAAGAGAAAGAAGGTCCAACAAAAACCAACAACTAGAAGGAACAAAAAAAACTAGTTTGTAAAATAAGTAGACATAATTCGAAAGAATTCTGCAAAAATTCCAGACCAACAGAACAAGAAACTAAATTATTTTGTGACATTTAGGGGGATTGTATAGAGTACTAGTGGGATACTCTTGTTGGTCCTCATGCTCTAGATATTTTGTAGTCACCCTCCCACCTTCATCATCCTTAGATCTACTCAAGTTGAGTTGGAATTTTCTTTTCTTCTGGCCCAATTCCACTGCTTCCGGTTTGAAAGGAATGATAACCAGATCGTACAAATCTAAGAACATAGATGCTAATAAAACACCACGATCTATAAAATGAAATCAATTCACCAGAATAACTTTACATAACACTTTGCAAACAAATGAGTAACAATATCATATATTAATATGGAACTCAATACAATATATTGAGGATGGGCCTTGCTTAAATAGGAAAGGAATAACAATCTAAGAACCAGTCAAGATCATAGATCAAGCCATAAATCAAGGAAATAACTAGTCATCAAAGAATTAGTTAAGACCATAGAGTTAGGAGAGAACTAGACATCAAGGATCTAGTCAATACCATAGATCAAGGAAAGAAATATACCTAACAACTAGATAATATCTCCTAATATCTAAATAAGATAAAAGAAATATCCACACACATAAGTGGGTGAGGATAAATACAATAAAGGTAAATAAAGTACCTAGGTGAACATGAGCTAAGGTAAATACCTACTCTAACACCCCCCCTCAAGTGAAGCTAGGGGCCAAAATAGATGTGGCATGTCCACAGTATGAGTCCCGGAAGCTAGGCCTGATGAGGTACTCATGTACAATAACTGGGAAAAAAAGGGACACCGCAAGATACCCAAAACCAGTAACAACAAAGTGAAGATAGTAAAGAGCCACTCCAAGGCATCTCAAGAATCTCGGCTCAAAAAAATCATACAATGCTAAATAATTTTGGTGTGCACTGTGGTCTGAATCCATTGCTTGATCACAAAAATAAAAAACAACTGACACTAGGCTCCACCAAAATAGCTCCATACAAGGAGACTGTCAATAGAGTGATGTCGAAAGTGCAAAAAAAACACCAAACATAATTCAATCAACTGCTAAAAATAGGTGTGCCACGATCCAAGAACAATAACCAAAGCAACAAGGCAAGGACACAAACTCCAGAGTGTCACGATCCAAGAAAATATAAGGTAACAAGGCAAGGACACAAAACCTGAAGAAGTAGGATCAGCACCACACCCTCCCATACTGCTGAATGGGTGGAGTGACGCTACAAATCTATGAGTTTTCAAAAAAACTACTTGAACACTGAAAAACTAACATTGGAATACACCATAAT
Source organism: Taxus chinensis (assembly GCA_019776745.2). Taxonomy (NCBI): domain Eukaryota; kingdom Viridiplantae; phylum Streptophyta; class Pinopsida; order Cupressales; family Taxaceae; genus Taxus; species Taxus chinensis. The sequence goes on from CM034154.1 coordinate 418,154,142, forward strand.
AGATTCCCCATAAGAGATACTGTCAAAAGGCCAAAAGTGTCAAAAATACAGATACAAAATATCTCAACAAATAAGAGAGATACACTACACCTGCTAAAAACAAGCTCAAAACAAGAAGCATCATAATGTAGAAGGTATAGAAAGTGGAGCAAGAGGCCGAATGGTGGAGGAGCCACTCCTGTAGAGTCCTCTCAACGAATGCCTATGTTTCCTCTATGAGTGATCAAATATCCACCCCAAATCAACATGGATGGATGAAGAAGATGCCTGCATATGAATTCGTGCAAAATGTACAATGGGTGCATACAAAAGAACATCAGAATGTGTGTCAGATTGATCATGTATGAAAACTGAAATCTCAGGTTTCTCAAGCCTGAGTGAAGATGTAGAACTAATGTGTTGCTTAGGATCCTCAAAAAGAGTTGAGTGAGCAAAAAAAGAAGCTCTATCAATGTGTGATCTCAATGAAGTATCTGCTCGAAAACCAATGTCATGACGAGAATTCCACTTAACATGTGGAATAGAGGAAACAATACCTTGTGAATGTATACCAATTACTTCACTAGTGAGACCCATAGAACGGAGCATGTGAGAAATGAATGCAGTAGTATGCTTCTCAAAAAAGCCATGCATCCGAGTAGAAGTAGGATACACAACATGTGGTACTGTAATAGGCATAGATGTGGAAGAGCATGCAGTAACAAAATTCATAGGTGTATGAGCATCAAGATCAGGAACAGACTCAAAGACTAATAGATCAATGTCAGTGGGTTCAGGAGAAATAGCTGCAAGTGGACTATGAGCATGGATATGGTTGTTCACAATATGATGGTGATGTTGTAGGCTAACAAGTTTGTTCTGCAGGGAGTGTATTATTGTATCCTTATCATGAATGAGTGATTGCAGAAGAGAATTTTACTTCTTGAGTGATCTATTTTCTTCTAAAAATTTTATAATATCCTCTTGAAGTCCACATACTTCAGAGAAAAGCATATCATTCTTAGAATCCATGATAGGTACAAACTGCAACTCCCAAAAATTTAGGATGTCGGGCTCAACCGAAATTACATCCATAATTGCATCCATAATTGATTACAACACTCCTCCATATTTGGCACTTTATAATTATATTGAAAGTCTCAAAATAAATATTTCCAATGGAAAGAGCACAAAAAAAAAGCACTTTTGCAAAAAACGACACTCAAAACCGAGTTACCGAGCAAAAGATACAAACTTTTCAAAAAATTGTTGTTGCCTTCACCACACAAAAGAATTTAAAGGGGGATAAAGTTAAGAACCTACTAGTAGGAATCACAAGATTTAAGCCCTCATATGACCATACCATATGACTAAGGGATAAGTATTTTAATGTTTTTTTTTTCCTTGGCTCGAATCCCGAGACACACCTATGTGCTTCTCTACAAAAATTAAAAAAACCACAAAAAAATGACTACCTCCAGAATTGGCCGAGTTTACAGTCAATCTTAGGGTTTTCACACCTTATGAATCCAATAGAAGCCTCTGTTTTGCATAAAAATGTATGCAGAAACAAAATACAACCAAATCCCAAATATATGAATACACAAATAATTTATTTACAAAATAAAACTTATAGATGGATGTCAACAACAATCTCTAGCTCTGATACCATGAAAGGAACGATAACCAGATCATAACAAGCCAAGAACATAGATGCTAATCAAACACCATGATCTATAAGATGAAAGAAATTCACCAGAATAACTTTACATAAACCTTTGCAAACAAATGAGCAACAATATCATATATTATTATGGAACTCAATGCAATACATTGAGAATGGGCGTTGCTTAAATAGGCAAGGAATAACAATCTAAGAACTAGTCAAGATCATAGATCAAGCCATAAATCAAGGAAATAACTAGTCATCAAAGAACTAGTCAAGACCATAGAGTTAGGAGAAAACTAGACATCAAGGATCTAGTCAATACCATAGATCAAGGAAAGAACTATACCTAACAACTAGATAATATCTCCTAATATCTAAATAAGATAAAAGAAATATCCACACACATAAGTGGGTGAGGATAAATACAATAAAGGTAAATAAAGTACCTAGGTGAACATGAACTAAGGTAAATACCTACTTTAACACAGTCTCTTCCTCATATCCTTGACCAAGTTTTTGAACTCTGAGACATCCCCTCTTATGTTTTTTGTAAAATGTAGATATTTTTAGATACACTAATGTAGTCAATTAACCCATCCCTCATGTACAAGTTAGCCTCCTCCATTTCCTACACAATCATCTCTAAATGTTACATTCTGTTGTTAAGATTCTCATAATTCTAACCCTCTTCCTCACATAATTTACCTTTCCCCTTAGAAGGCCCTTCATTGATGCTAGCCTTTGGAACTCTAGTCTGCAGGATCACCTCCTCCTCATCCATGTTGTGGGGACCCTTACCAGTACACATCTTGGCCAAGCACTCTGCCAAGGTGATATCATCCTAAAACTCACTACTCGTAGCAACCTCCTTTGGAAAGATGAGTTTTCCATTATGATACAAAAGAAGAATAAGAGCTTCATGAATGGGATCCTCTAGCTTCCCCTTTTGAAAATACCTCACAGAACTGAGAGTGCAATGAAGAAAAAGAAAGGAATTCTCAACATAACCTGATTCCTAAACATATTCAGCAGAGATAGGTGGTGCGTGTATATCTTCTTAAAATTTCATTCAAGAGTGATATACCGCATAATATGATAAACAAATTATTTCCACACTCTAGGAATACAAGACCTAGTAATGTCATCAATAAGAAAATAGACTCTTTCCTTACCTTTAAAAACAATGTTGATTTCATGGTCTCTGTGATTCCAGTCTTCGAAGATTTCGATTCCCTATGTGTTCATGCCTGTAGCTTGGGAAATAAATTACTCTGAAATCTCCATTTCTATCCCCTGAACAACAACCCTACCACTATTTCGAGACCTTCCAAACTCCATGGTGAGAGAGGGGTCATGCCCTTTTATCTTGGAGATATACTCCCTGAACTCCCTAACTCTAAGCATATGCCACATCGAAGGATTATTAACGATAGCCACATGACTCGAAGGTTCAAACCGAACTCTACCACCACCCATGGATTCTCTATTTACCCTTCAACACCAAACCAGATGCTCAATAATTCTGTAAGGTTTGAAATGAATGAAAATTCCTGTATTGATTATGTAGCACTTAAGCTCCTTACCTTGAAAAGAACAAAAATTGATATCCCTCATGTGACAAGAAATAATTACAATATGACATGTCATGGTGAATAATATTATTAATTTCTAAGGGGATTTCATCACCCTTCACCTAAAATTTTAAATCATTACTATACACCCCTAAGTTAGCCAACTTATCCGCACATTTATTACCATTACGGTGAGAGTGTGTGATAATATATTTTTCAAATGCTTTAATATCTTGCATAACATATTGTAAAATATTGCCTAGTGTCCAGTTCTGGATGAGATTCCTTTTAAGGGTGCTCATAATGAGAAATGAGTCACCTTCAATTTGAATATGTGTAACATACTTTTCCCTGGCTATGTTAACCCCCCACGATAAAGCTCTAGCCTCTTTCACATTATTTCTTTGAAGACCCAATGGCCTAGCATAAAAATACAATCATCATCGTGGTTTCTAATAATCCTCCCTCCTCCGGCCTGACCAGTGTTTCCTTTCAAAGAACTGTCAAATTTCATCTTAAACTAGTTTTCCTCCAATTTAGACCATTTCATTACTGGTTTGGACATTTAAACATCAGGAGGACTAAAGGAAAATTGTTTGAGGACTTCTGCCTGCACTCTAGGATAGACAGCTTTAATATTTCCCTTGAAAAGTTTGATGTTTTCTTTGATGGAACATAAACAAAAAGAACTCACCTTTTTGACATTAGCTTTCTGGTTTCTGAATATAATATCATTCTTGGCCTTCTATAAGCTCCAAAGGATGTGGGGAATCGCCATTCTCCAGGAAGCCACCAAGACAGGAAATCTGAAAGGACACTCCCATTACATACATAAGGTAGGTATGGTGTTAGGTTGTAACCACTAGATCTAAAACATCTCCATCACAGAAGAAAAAACCACTTGAGAAAAAAAGACACAATAAAATATATGGTTAACACTTTCCTCCTGCTTACAGCATAAAGGACATCTACTGGGGATAACCATGCCTCTCTTTCCAGATTATACACCATAAGGATCTTATTTTGTACCACCAACTAGTAGAAAATGTTAACCTTGGGCATGATATCTTTCACCCAAAGCAGATTCCAATTTAGAAGATATGCATATTTGACTATGAAATTTCATGAATCCTCTTCTTTCCAAATGACTGAGTCTTCTTTGTAAATGACATGTGTTATTTGTAAGTTTTGTATTTAGTTTGTATATTCGTTAATTAGAATATTTTAGTATCTGCACAATGATATTATAATAGTTATGAGTAATTAAACATGCATTATGGTACACAAATCATTATGGTCAAATACATTTCATGGTCAATATTATATAATTCTATGTGAAAAAAGTTATTTCTTAATAATATATATAATCATAATGAAACACTACTCATCACAACATAACTTTATATCCATCTATACTCATCAATTACTAAATCTAAAATCATCAAAATAATTACATTACATAACATTTCATCACGTTACTAACCACGTAACATAATTTCAACACTTTCTCACTACCATTTGATATACATTTCTAATCCACATCATCTCACCCATTTTAAAATACATTTCATCAAAATGAATAAGTGTGCATCACAAAATAAAATAAGGAGAGAAATTTCATGACATCTATCATCATTAAACAAATCAAAAAAACATGAAATCATTATCACCTCTTAATACATCAATCATATAAATTTCACGACATCAATAATCCACACATCTATTTACATCCATATACCTCTATCATAATATAATCAATATCAACATCCATAATATCACAATCAAAACATCATCAACATATCTATAACCATTCTAAAATATATCTAAGGATAATCATTATACATCCATAATATCATAAAAAAAGTACCACATCAATCATAAACATATATGAATAAAAAATCTATCTAATTCCATCAACATCGCATCCAATCATAACATACATCAATCAATATTTAAAATCAAAATGCATTAATAAAATACCCATAACATGTCTATCATCATAAATATAAAGTCTATCATCATATACATCACGATAACCAATGGTTGAGAAAATGCTCACATAATTATATATAATATGCCTCGATATATATATAACTACAATATAATAACATCATATACCAAAAAATCTTCTATACATAATCATCCTCTCACACATGACTCCCTAAATCTATAGGAGGATGTCATGGATTTATACTATAAGGTTTCCCACTAGTTAATGACCTCAAAGATGATTTCATCGATGATCGGATCCACTGACTATCTATAAAAAAGGTAATCACTATGTACAGGTACTGCCCAATGATATAGTTGATGCCAATATGAAATGTCATTCCTTGATTATATGAGATTTTAGGAAAGAGAAACATAACCTTGAGATATTGTAGCTCTAAGTTGATCCTTCTCATCCTTGAACTGATCTCTCTCAGTGAAAACCTGATCCTTATCTGATCTAAACTAATATTTCTATCCTATTAACACATCCACATGTGCTATCAAATTTGGAAACTAAAAGGATAGAAGAGAAATATGTGTAGTATCTATAGTATATTGTGAATGTAATCCCACAATCTCTCCAATATTAACACTAATCTCTTATTGTCTCCTACAAAACAAGGCTATATCATGGCGACTGTGCCACACCACTACCACTCCTTGATCCTAAAAAACCATTACCATCTATCATACCATGACCTTGTTCATGATCCACCTCCATAGGTTGTGGACCATCCCTTTGTGATCCTACCTACTGCACTTGATCCGGATTGAGGTGCAACCCAGTGGACAACACACTAACAATGGTTCTAAATGTGTTATAATAATAAATTCACAATGAAAGAGCCATAAACAACTAATTTTATTATAATTTCAAATGTATACAAACTATGAAAATCCATAAGAGATGTATTCCTAGAGATCTACGCTTCCTTACTCGGCTCACATGACTCAAGATTTCACTTTATAACGTCATTGCAAATCATGAAAACTCTGCGTAAAAATAGTGTATGAAGCGCTTCTGGAGCTCGTCAACATTCTCCGTGTACTCTACTCATACATTAGGTAGACTCAATTCTAGTCTACCACCCATGTTACCATTCGATGTGAGTTGTGAGCTTAGAAATAAGTTGTCCTCGTATGAAATTTGGTCCGCAGTTACTCTTCGTACAAGCCCGGTTTGAATTGCATTGGCCCCGTGTGTCTTCGGGTCACATCTCCAAGCATTTTGACCCAACTTGTGTTTATGGTTTTAATCTCACCTTTTCCAAGATGCCTGGCTACAAAAATAGGAATTTTTCATCTTGCATTGAATCCGAGCTTCGGTAATTGACCTTCCTCCATGATAAATCCTGAGTTGTATTCCCTACAACATCACTTCATCTCAAAATGTCTTGTACTGAATCATGCACTATTTTCCAAAAACTGCCATTCACTAGATTTGTTCGGGCTTTCCAAAAATGGGTTGGGACCAATACCAGTACCGGTCCAATCCATTGCCAGTACTAGTATTGGGCTGAGCCAGAACCAGTACCGGCTCAAAACTGATGCTAGCATCTTTGAGAAGCTGGGATGGCCTATTTCTCACTCTCAACTCTTCCCGAACCACTTGCGAACTTGATGAAGTTATTTTCCCGACCCTCAGTTCTCGGCTTAGTGATGGTTTGTCAATCCATTCTTGTGCATACACAAGCTTTATGCCAACCCAACTCGATTAGTAGCTCATCGAGCTACTCGTCATGTAGTCCTGACTTTGAATCATCTATCCAACACATAACCCCAACTCACTCGGGAAACTGTGCTGATGCTACTCAAGAGTGGAGCTGAATATATAGCTGGAGAAAATCAACATTAAAAATGAGACATAACCTGTGGTAGGGGAAGATTGAGATCAAATGCATTCTCACCATTTTTTTGGTTGTGTATGGCCTATATCTGTAGAGGTTTGAGTTTCCTATATAGAACATTGATTCTCTCTTTGTGCCGATATTACCAAACTTTTTCCCCCACTTAAAATTGATGAGGAAACCAGTGTCCATCATTATGTTGCTTGTACTTTTGGATAGTTTGATCTTAGAGGGTCATGAAACGCATTCTTAGATGTGAAGAAAACACTCAATATCATTTTCACTCCTAAATTCACTGAATGTTCCTCTTGAAACATTTGGGAAGATTCTTCTCGAAACCTTAGTTTTAAGGCTTATGTAGCTTATCATAAATGTTTAGTTTCCACCGTACGTTGTCTACTTTTCCCAGTGACATACCTAAAATGGATAACAATGTCTGGTGGAGCTATGAATGAGGGCTTATTCTACCTGCTAGATGCTCATAGGACCAATGGCTTTTAAGCCTCCATGTGCATGGCATATTTGAAGTCATACATGTCGCAAATGGTATACAGTCTAATCACATGGTTGAATTTGCCTCCTAAAACCATTCGTCAGATACTGTTGGAACCTGGACCTGATACTTGTTAATGCTTGCATGTCTATCCAATTTTACCATAGTGTAAAATCTTAGAAGTATCCTCGTAAACTTGGAAAATTCTTTTTATTTGACATTCTCTTTCTTGATCATTTCTAAAATGAACCCAAACAAACTACGTTGTCCTAAATTTTGATAGTCGTCATATGCTTAGATTAGTGAACTGACAAGGTGCCATGACTTCTATTATGTGCATTTCAACCATCACGAAACTTTGAGTAACATATTCATTGCTAGTTCGAACATGGAATGGAGATCTACTATGAAATTTAATTTTTCAAACTTCCTTCTGAATGTTCCATTTCCGATATGATGGGCATGAAGGTTTCTAATTTTGATTTGGTGGAGGTGAATTAGATAACTTAGTTGCAAATTATCTATAGGAACACTTGATGTACATGGTAAAATCATGATTAATATTTTCCCTTATCAAATTTAGTTGTACTACCAATATTTGGATCTATTACAAAGAGAATTGCAACCTAACTCTCCTGCAATTGTTAGCTTCAATTTCCTGCAACACGTTCTTGTGTGATGGACATACTGAGTTCTACCATGCACTGTAAACACAGAGAAATTTTGTACACTTGAACCAAAAACTATATACAGTCCAATGAAAAATCATACATGTAGCACTATGCAAGAGTAGGTTTTTTCTTCAAAAATAAAACCTACACCTAGGTACTCTAATTGGACCTAAAATGGGAGACATCAAATGAACCCTGACACTATGTGTGTGCAAAGTTTAGCTTCCCCTTCTCATTTACTGGATATATTCGTGCGGATGATTATCTAGTTGTTAGGTATAGAACATGACGGTGATATATGAGTGATTTACTAGATCCTTGTTATAGTCAGAAGTTTCACACCCCAAATCTTCATGACCTCAACTAGAAACTTTGATAAAAACCTCTTTGGAATGATTTTCCTGGGGCTCCTGAAGGTGCTGCAATTACCTTGTAGTTGATCCTTAGCAGTATTAAGCTCCTTACTCATGTTCAGGATTGAACACTGAATCAGTTGTATTTCAACTCTGAGTTCTACCTCCAATGAATCTATGATATCTGATGGGGCATGGCTTGGTCCACCGATTTGTGTAAAGTTATCTCTGGAGAATTACTTTCATCTCATTGATTAAGGTCTTTGATTAGCAGACTATGTTCCTGCTAAAAGGTACACTGTCTGGTAAGTCATTTTTTCTTATTTTTTGAAATTTAGGCAGTAAAACTATTGTCCTGACCTTTAGAGTAGTAATGGTATGGGAAATTATGACAGTGCATTCTTCGTGCTCTTTCCTCCTAATGTTCTTAGACATCATTGGAACTCCCCCACATACATGGTGGTTCACTGTGTCTTACCTACATGCACTTAATGGAACCATCGTGTGGGGATGTACTCAGCGTAGCAAATAACTAACACTATGTTATTCCCTAGGCTCCACTCACCAATTGAAGATTTTGGTCCTGACTTGTCCAACATGATACATTATATCAGAGCTCAGGTATGGTTACCTCTAGCTTATCATGTTGGCCTAGGTACTTTATTTACCTTTATTGTATTTATCCCTCTCCACCATTAGTTCAAGCTGTGTGTGTGACAATTTATATTTTATTGTATTTAGATATTAGGAGATTGATATTGACATCTAGTCTGTTAGGTATAGTTTGTATATTCCTATGATCTCGGGATATTGACTAGTATCTTGTCCTTGCGTGCATTTGGTATTGAATAGATCCTTGATGTCTCAGTATTTTTTCGACTATAAAATCGACTATGGTTTTGAGGTAGTGCATTTGATGGACTAGTCTAGGTTTTTCTTGATTTATGAGATCTGATCTATGACCTTGACTGGTTCTGTAGGTTGAAACATTCTCGGTTGGTGTTCAATAGGGGTTTTCCAAAAAGAAGTTTATTTCCTGTTTGGTAGGGGTCCATGGGCGGTTGTGCACAATTTGCTATTTCAGGAAAATCCGCAGACTACTTTTTTGTGCAAAGAAGTTTATGTGTAGTTACAGTTGGCAGAAATAGTAGGTTTCATCTTATTGAATCAATTAGATGTGACTTTCTCGAAAATTAGCGGCACACCCTAGATTTGTAAGTTGAGCTTTGTACCCATTAAAATAATTAGCCATTGGTAATATGGCATGGTCGTGTGAGGGCTTAAAGCCTTGTGATGCCTACTAGTAGGTGTTTTAACTCCAAGCCCCTTTAATTTTATTTCTATGGTGAAGAAAAGAGTATTTTGTTTTGTTTTAGTGGCAACTCAATATAAATAGCAGAGCATAATACTTGTAAATAGCTTGTATCTTTTGATCAACTAACTCGGATTTGAGTGCTATTTTTACAAAAGTGATTTGTTTCTTGTGCTCTTTCCATTTGAAATATTTATTTTTAGAATCACACTATAATTATAAAGTGTCATATTGTAACACACACTCATTATAAAGTGCCATAAATCTGGGGGGGCTCTTGTTCCATTGTTTGGGGGGTCTTGTTACATTGCTTGGTTCTTACATTTATTTTGGTGATTTTTATGAGAATGGAATCTACTTCTAGTATTATATCATGTTGAGCCATTAACAACACATAATTACCACACATGGAAGACCAATAATGGAAACAAAAATCAAGCGGAAAGGATTATGGGCTTTAACTTCTTCACAACAACCAATGTTTACTATAGAATATGAGAAATTTTAGTACCAGTGCGTGTTTTATGATTGTATGGGTTTGATATGAACTTATGTCAGTCATACTAATTTTGTTTCATTTGGAAACAGTGTGATTCTCCTTTCAAAGTATGGGAGAAACTGGAAGATTTATTTTGTAAGGTGGTTCATATGAGAACCATGCAACTTGAAATTGAGATGACCTCTCTGTAATCTTGAAGATTTTCCAACAATTATAAACTATCTTTACCAAGTTTAATTATTTTTTAAGACATAGTTGGAGTGGAGTGGAAGAGATAAGAAAGATGAAGAGTGTGTTTACTTGATTCTATTTAAGTTGAGATGACCATTTCAAATCTTTTCTTCTACCCTTATTCTCTAGCATGGATGCCTTAGGTGACACATTCAAAATACCTGACTTAGAATTTTTTTTTGAAAGACCTACTAGGGAAGAATCCAAATTATCTAACCTTGAGTCTTCCACCTCTCAAAAGCAATTAGTTGCATCTAATCCTAAGGGTAAAGGAAAACAAAAAAGTAAAACCAAATCCACCCCTTCTCCATCTGAAAATTCTCTTAAACCCAAAGAAAATAAATCTAAACCCAAGGAGTATTCTAAATCTGAGAAGAAGTATAGCTTTTCACACTTTTTTTTTTGTGGGGGTAAGTGGTCATGAAGAACATAGGTGTTATAAGCGACTGCTAATCCTTAGAGGATGCAATCAAGAAACAAAAAATTCCTATCTCCACTCAAACCTCCTTCTAGTCAACATGGAAAATCATTTAATGTTGTTGGGAGATCTTAGTCCACAACTTACAGATAGTTGGGTTATATATTATAGTGCTTCTCATCACATGACTTATTCCAAGGAGTCTTCTGTTTCTATAAGTTTTAGTTCTACTTCCAAGATTTAGGTTGGAGATTCTTCCTTTCATTTCTGTTAAAGGAAAAGGTGATTTACAACTTGATTGTGGATAGTATCCAAGATGCACTATATGTTCCTAACATCACTACAAATTTTCTTTCGTGTATATCAAATTTGTTATTCTAGATCAAGGGAAAACTAGTGACTTTTACACTAGATGGGGCAGAAGTAAGAAATTTGTTAGAGCCTTATTCACTTGTTGCTCAGGGTTTTTTTTATCATAAATCTAGACTATATCACTTTGAGGGTTTTGATGACACTTCTTCTATAGGGACAAGATTGGTTTCTCATGAAGATTCAGAGAGTAAGCTTTGGTATGAAACATTTGGACATCTTAATTACAAATATTTGAAGGAGTTGAGCACTCATGGTATGGTAGATGGTCTTCCTAGAGTTTCTTGTATTCAGGGAGTTTTCTCTAGCTATGCATTAGGGAAACAACACCAAGATCCATTTCCTAAGAATTTTTCTAAGAGATATTCTTCACCACTTGAGCTTGTGCATAGTGATTTGATGGTTTTTCCAACCCCCTCGTTCAATGGAGTTAAGTATGCAGTTACCTTTATTGATAATTTCTCAAGGCGTACTTGGGTTTATTTTCTGAAGTATAAAAGTGATGTTTTTTCACACTTTAAATTCTTCAAGGCTTTGGTCAAGAAACAATCTTCGAGTTGCATAAAGAACCTTCACAATGAAAATGGGAGAGTACTTCAACAATGAGTTTTCTGATTTTTTGGAAACTCAAGGCATTATTCACCATCATTATGTTCCTCATACTCCACACAGAATGGATTAGTAGAGTGGAAGAATAGAACGTTGAAGGAAATGACTAACTGTATGATGCATTATAGATATTTACCTCCTATCTATTGGGCAGAAGTAGTTAATTATGGTAACTACATTCAGAATCAAACACCACAGAGAGCACTTGAGCATTTGACTCTAGAGGAAGCTTGGTCTAACACTAAACCAAATGTCTCATTTTTTTGAGTCTTTGGGAACCATGCTTGGGAATTTGTGCCAAAGAAGAAAAGGAAAGCTTTGGATAATAATAACAAACCCTTGATCTTTGTAGGGTATTGTGAGGACATGAGAGCTTATCGACTTTTAGATCATGATACTCATTGTGTTATTTTTTGAACACATGTTTAGTTTGATGAGTGCTTCACTCCTCATGATTCTCCATTTTCTTCTTCTTCATCATCTCATCTCAAGGATACTTTATTTGAGGAGGTTGATGAGGAGGTTATAAATGTCATTGATGATCATATTCCCACTGATGTTTTCACTATGCCTAAGTGGGCTTGTACTACAGTTTCTGAGGCACCACTTTTCATACAGGATCTTCCATCCACTAGGCATCATCATGCACATTCTACTGGTTCTGGAATTTTGTGTTAGGAAGTTTCTAAGGATCCATAGTATTTTTCAAAGGCTCATGGGATACACGAGTGGGATGATGCGATGACAGATGAGTATTCTTCTTTGATGAAGAATCATACTTGGGATTTGGTATCTCTTCCTAAAGGAATAATGATGGTTAGGTGTAAGTCAGTATACCAAACCAAATACGTAGCTAATGGGTCCATTGACAAGTATAAGGCTTGTCTTGTTGTAAAGGGTTTTTCACAAGTTGAAGGTATTGATTACTCTGAGACTTTTTCCCGTTGCCAAGATGGATTCTATATTCCTTGTACTTGTTATTTCTGCATCACAGGTGTAAGACGGTATACCAAACAAAATATGTAGATAATGGGTCCATTGACAAGTATAAGGCTCGTCTTGTTGCAAAGGGGTTTTCACAGGTTGAAGGTATTGATTACTTTGAGACTTTTTCACCTGTTGTCAAGATGGATTCTATATGACTTGTATTTGTTATTTCTACATCACAGGGGTGGCCCGTATACCAAATAGACGTGAAGAGTTCCTTCTTACATGGATATCTACAAGATGAAATATACATGGAGCATCCAATTGGATTTGTTCAAGATTCTTCTCTTGTTTGTAGGCTCCGAAGGTCTCTCTATGGTCTCAAACAAGCCCCTTGGGATTGGTATGAGAAGATGGATCCTTTTCTTCTATCTACTAGTTTTGTTCATCTCCACTCCAATCATACAGGGTATCTTCAACATGTTGGTGATGATATTGTGATACTTATCTTGTACGTTGATGATTTGTTACTTATTAGAAGCTCTTCTTCCCATATTCAGAGTATTCAGAGGGATCTTTCTACACAGTTTGACATGAAATATCTTGGGTTATTGCATTATTTCCTTGGTTTGTAGATTTCTCAAATAGATTCAGGGCTTCATTTGAGTCAACAAAAGTACACCCATGATCTTCTTCGATGCTTTGATATAGCTGATTGCAAGCCAAGTCCATCTCCTTTTTAGTTTGGGGTTACTCTTACTTCTACATATACCACACCAATTTGTGATCCTACATTATATAGGAAGTTGGTTGGGAGTCTCATGTAATTGACCCATACTCATCCTAATATTTCATTTGCAGTAGGGCTTGTATCTCAATTTTCAAATTCTCCTCATAGTAATCACTGGCTAGGCTGATAAAAGGATTTTGTGCTATTTGCAGGGCACTTGCTCACTTTGGACTACACTACACTAGGGGTTCTACTCAAGTTGGTTAGGATATACAAAATTAGATTTGGTAGGTTCTATTAATGATAGGTGTTCCACTTTTAGCTACCTATTCTTTGTCTTGGTTATTCTCCAGTTGCTTGGGTGTGTAAAAATCGTACATAGGCTATTACACTTTCATCTTCAAAGGCAAAGTACTAGGTGAGCAGTTACAATGATTCAATCAGATTCTTTGACTTCAATAGTTATTGACAGAGTTTGGATTCCCACAAGATTAACTAATTATACTTTGGTGTGATAACCAAAGTGTAATTCATATTTCTCAAAACCTTGTTGAGCACTAGCAAACCAAGCATATTGAGACTACACATACACTTCATTTGTCATTAGCACATTTAGGATGGAGTTCTTTGCTTCGAGTACATTCCAAATCAGTAGTAGGTTTTCGACATCTTTATGAAATCCTTTTACATAACCTCGCTACCTTGATTTGTGGCATGCTTGGGGTTTCAGAATTTTTTATTGGGGGTGTTTGTGAGAACATATTCCTTCTTATTCTTCTTTCTCTTTCCTTCAAGTAGGATTATTTCCTATCTTTTGGTTCAATATTTCTTCATGGATATATTGTACATGAGTACTTAATCACGCCTAGTTCTTCAGGACTCATACTGTGGATATGCCACTTTTATTTTGGGCCCCTAGCTTCACTTGAGGGGGGGTGTTAGAGTAGGTATTTACCTTAGCTCATGTTCATCATAAGTATTTTATTTATCTTCTATTTTATTTATTCTCACCCACTTATGTGTTTGGATATTTATTTTTATCTTATTTAAATATTAGGAAGATATTATTTAGTTGTTATGAGTATAGTTTTTTCCTAAATTCTTTGGTATTTACTAGATCATTGATGTCTAGTTCTTTCCTAAATCTATGGTCTTGACTAGTTCTTTGATGAATAATTCCTTCCATGATTTATAGTAGATCTATGACCTTGACTATTTCTTAGATTGTTTCTCATTTGTTTGCAAATATTTATGTAAAGTTATCCTAGAGAATTACTTTTACCTTATTGATTGTGGTGTTTGATTAGCATCTGTGTTTTTGGCTTGGTACAATCTGGTTATCATTCATTTTAGCACATACATACCTATATTCCTATTTAAATACACTTTTCCCTCCTAAACCCCATTTATTTCATCTAATTCCAATTTTCCATATCTTAACCCTCTCTTAATCCCATCTTCCCTAACCTACCTCTAATCAAATTTAATTATCCCTAAACCCATCTATTATCCCTGATCACATCCCTAACCCCCCATTTATCATCCCTAGACTCCAATCTACCCTCATTCAATGCATTCTTATCCTCCAACCACCTTTTATCATCCTTGTGTAACAATAACCTACCTGAACACTTCAAAACCCTAATTTTACCTCTTTAAGGCCCTTTTCATTGAGTTAATCATCATCTCCACCACCCAAATCAACGGTCTTGCACATTGACCAATTACCCATGTATGTTGTTATCGGTCCTATAAGTATACCTCTACCCTCTCTCTTCAGGATGAAGCTTTAGAGAAATTTTCCTTCTTGTAAGATTACTTTGTTTATTCCTCTTCTTATGAGCCACAACCATTAACCTAGAGCTATCTTGAAGATTTTTCATGCCATCTTGGGAGATTTGAATACTTTTGTTTTTTAATATCTTGACCATCATTTCATCACCCATTTACATCAATATTTTAGGTCTTCTCAACATCTTGGGGATCTTCCATCATTAATCCCTTCCCATAATTATTTTTTCCATTTATCCATCCCATCAAACCCTAGATATACCCCTTGGTCGTTGTCGAACAGATTTGTATTTTCATCATGTTCTACATTCGACCATTTCTGCCATATGTTTTCTTGCCCCCTATAGTAATTTATATCTTCCAACCTATTTTATTGTGCCCACCTGCCATCTCATATATCATCTTCACTATCCCGAGTTACCATCGATCCAACTCAATCATCATCAACCCTAACCATATCATCTTTATTTCTACTATCTTCCTCATTCATTATCTATTCTATATCTTCCTAAAACATCTGGATCTCCTTATTTCAATGTTCTTGTCTATTTAACAGTTGATACCTTTCTTCTTGTCTCTATTTTCCATTGATCCATCTTAGTCACCATTGACCTGATCTACACTTGATTAGATATATAATTTTATTTCATCCTTTCTATTTTATATTTCAGATCATGACATCTCCAGCATCTTAGATCCTATTTTAGATCTATTTTCTACATCTTTATGGTTTACACTGATACAACTGTCATTGACTATCCTAGTTAATCTTGGGTCATCGTTGACCTGATCAGGTTTGATTTTTCTTAGCTCTGTTTTACATTATAAGATCTACATCTTGGCTTATCGTAGTAGTATATGATCTCTTCTTCATCTTTTTATCGGATGCATCTTATTTATCCATTATCATTTATTTATCTTTTATCAATGTGGGTTGACATCCATCCCTAGGAATTTTTCACTTCTCGTGACTGATTTTTTCAGGAAACCCACCATCTTATCTACTAATCATCTTCTTGTTTAATTTCTCTTTGTTGTGCAGGTTATCTATCTCACCATGGAGAGGATATTTTATGCCCATATCTTTATCATCACATATCAATAGATATCCTTAAACCCTCTCATAATTTAGTGTATCATATTTTCTTGTATTCCTTTCCATTAACTTGAAACATGAGCCGAAAAATTTGATAAAAACTATGTGGCATAGAACCCATTTTTGTAATTGATATTATAGAAATTTTTTCTTGACCTTAACCCCTAACATATGTACAAAATATAGGGTCATATTCATACATTTGAGGCCACTCTAATGTCTCATGTCAACACGAGTCAAAAAAAATTATTAGAGAATTGACTGCGGGATGACTCAAATAATCAATGACTTTATTGGCACTCCTCTTTTTTTGCATGATGTTTATATTGAACTATTGTAGATAGGTGGACCATATCTAATGAAGACCATTATATACATTTCCTTGATTATCCATGAGTTGCAAAGGCTTATGATATGTGTGTATGATAGTTTATTTTCCTATAATGTAGTGCTTCCACTAATTTCAAGCTTGCACAATGACGTATAAGTTCTTTTTATATGTCATGTATGTGTAAACTATGGTAGAGAAGGTCTCACTATGGGATTCCATTGGACACCCATGTTGGGTGAGGACTAATCCCAGTGCATATTATAAATAATATGTTTCTATTGTAAATGAATGTTGTAGATATGGATATACTAGAACTAATGTTGAGTAGAGTCCCTCCTTTATTCATCTAAATACCTTATGTTGTGCATATGTCCATACAAACTTTTATTTCACTTCTATGTGTGTCAAATAATTCAAAGGCCATGAAATTTTAGAAAACCCAAGTATAAATCCATGATATAATTTTATAGTCCCAACAAGCTTTAGAGTTTAGTGACGGTCATGTTGAATAGAATCTCTCCTTCATTCATGTAAATACCTTTTATTGTGTATCTATCCATACAAAATTTTATTTCACTTCTATGTGTGTCATCTATTCAAAGGTCATGAAATGTGATAAAACCCAAGTACAAATCCATGATATAATTGTATATTCGCAACAAAATTTAGAGTTTAGTGACGGTCTTTGGTACTACCCAGTATCGTATGACCAAGATCTTATTTGGGTCTACATATATGCCATCCTTATTGATGATTTATCCCAAGTAATAGATACTATCCATGCCAAAGGAACACTTCTCTATGTTAGTATAAATATTGTGCTAATGCATGTTATGAAGAACCTATTGGAAATTTTGAACATTCTCCTCCCATGCATTACTAAAGAAAATAATGTCATCTAGGTACATGACTTAAAATTAATCAATGAATGGTTGTAGGACATCATTCATAATTCTCATGAATGTTATAAGTGTATTTGTCATCCCAAAAGGTGTGACCAACCATTTTAATAAGCCCTTGTATTTGAAATAATTTTTCCAAACATATGTGGGATTGATGGCAACTTGGTTGTATATTGACATAAAATCGATCTTTATGAAGAACTTATCTCCCTCAAGCTAGTCTAGGAGGTCATCGATCCATATAAGTAGGTATTTATTATTTACTGTTATTTTTATCAAGGCATGATAATCAATGCAAATCCACAATGTCCTATCTTTATTTTTTGAAAGAATAATTAGGATCCCACAAGGTGATACTCTTTTTCAAAAGTTCCCCTTCTAAATAAACTCATGAATGTGATGTTTGATATCTTCATTCTAAAGTAATGAGTGCCTATACATGGTCCCATTTGAGAGTGGTGTTTGAGGGACCAAGTCAATTTGAAAATATTTATGTCCTATGGTTGGGTGTGAGGACTTATTAATATATTTATCCTCTTTACCATTTATATAGATATCATATTATTTTGACTACCAATATCAAGAATAAAGTGAAGATCCTTACCATTTACCCACATTTGCAAGTGAAATAGATGTTCTACACCCTAATTTGGTGGGGATGCTATTCATTTGGTGGGAATAGTGGTATATATATCTGCATCCATAATTTAATATTTGTCTTCATGTGCACCTTGGTTCTCTATAGAGGAATTTCCTATATCTAGCTCCCATGACTCTACTAGTGGGGTTTTTTTGATAAATCAATATTCATTTGTTTCATGGTATTTTATCTTGTGATTTTCACACCACATCCCTGTGTGTTTTCATGGATTTTCTTTCATTACCTTCTTATTATCTTGTTTCTATGGTGGTGCATCCTTTCCTAGCTGCTTGGTGTCATTTTTTCCTTTCTTGGAATATGGATTATCTATATTTCTCCTAATCTTGGACCTTTCTTTAGTCTTAACTTCATATAAGTAGGATTCCTTGAGAGTAATGATGTCTATGAAATCCATCTCTTCATCGGTGTAATATCACAACCCATTGTAGTATTTGAGAATATGATGCTTCTCGATGTACTGTGTGCCCACTTTTTTTGATATGGTATGAAAATTATTGGTGTATTCCTATACCATTTGATTGGAATCCTGAAACAACTAGTACAATTTCTTGATCTCATCTTCATAGTTATTCATTGGATAATATTCCTCTCTATTGGCCTATACAAAACCACGATATATTTTTAAGGGTTTCAAATTAAATGTTAGATAATCATTATCATCCTCTTTTAGGGAGTATGATTCCTGACATGCAGAGATGATTTATGAAGTGTAAATATTATATTTTCATCATGAAAATATTATTTCCAGAGAAATACTATTCTAGTTGATTAAGTAATTTATCCAATTCATCAGCACCATTTTTTTCCTTCAAACTACAAAATGTCAAAATTTACTTATACATTAGATGGTGTTGGGCCCCCAAATGTTTTTATTTATGTTGTTGTAAATGTGGAGGTGGGTTGATTTGAATGGATGACCTAAGATAGGACATAAACAAATAATTCCATCATATATCTCCTTTACCTCTCAAGAGCTTCATCAAGTAATTCACCCATTTCCTCTTGCATCACTTGAGGTCATTTGAAGTGAAAAGGAAGGTAATATGAAGGATTTTGGGTTTGGACACCATCATTTTAGTATTCTAACTCTGTGATTTTTAACTTGAAAGAGTGGGAAAAAATTTATCTAGTACCATTGATCCAAATGAGGTGTAACCCAATGGAAAACATACTAACGATGGTGCCTAATGTGTTATAACAATAAGTTTACAAAGAAAAAGTTCTAAATTTAAACTAATTTTATTGCTATTCCAAACGTATAAAAAAATCACAAACTCCATACAAGATTTTTATTCTCTAAGATCTATCTCTTTATTCAAAACAAACTATTTTATAGCTATACAATATAACAAATGGAAAATTGCTAAAAATAGAATATGATTCCATATGGGAACCAAAAATTCATTCTACATGAATACCATTCATATCCACTATATGGATGGATTCAAAAATATAGAAGATGAAAACTGTGAAATCCATACTATTATTACTATTATTGTATTTAGTCTTCCTTGTTGGGGTCACATCTCATATCCCATTGACCCAATTTACCAATTATAAGATCTATTGAAAAGATGATGAATCTAAATTGCAAAAAATTGTAATGGAGATACAAATTTGGATATTATTGTAAAGACCAAATCCTTTAAATGCTCTAAATACCCAAAAATAAAAGAAATTAAAAGAAGCTAAAAATATGTTTTTAGGAATTTCTAAAAATAGGTTTCTATAACTCCTATTCTGGATCATTTGTTCCTCCTTGAGAATCAATGAACCCTGTTTCTCTTATAGTTTTGATCATGTGTGGAAATTACTTCTTAATATGAATCTCAGTGAACCAATTCCCATGGCGTGTTATCTTCCCTTCCTTCACTAATCGATAGAGTGTGATTTTTTGATGCTTCATGTCCTTGACCACCATGTCAATGATTTGATTAGAGTTAGCTAGTGTCAAATAGTCTAGATTCAAATTTGTTCTATATAAATATTCACCAATGCATGATGTGTCAAGAGTGGAGGAAAGTATGGGTAGGGTATCTCAACATTTAAAATGTGATGCGACCCAAGGTAGGGTGGAAGATTGAGATTAAATGCATTCTCACCTATTTTTTGGTTATTATGTATGACCCGTATCATAGATGTGTGTGTTTCCTATATGGACCCTTGAGTCACTCTTTTTGAAGATGTAGCCAAACCTTATCCCCTATATGGAATTTATGAGGAACCCAATGAAATAATGGTGTTTATTTTACATCTGGGTGGTTTGTCCCAAAATCTCATGAACATTTTTCTGGAGGTGTCACATTTGTTCCAAAAATTTGGTTATCTTATCCACTACTTTTTATATATGGGTATATTCTTATTCCAACATAAATATAAATGCTACATCAACAAGAGCCAATAGATGGAATCCAAGACATACCTAAAATGGGATATCTTGTGGAACTATGAAGAGCTCAATTATTAACTATGTTAGACATAAAAATAATTTCATCCCATGAGTATGTATGTTTGGAGTGATACATCCAAATAATATGCACAATCATATATTTTACTACCCCTCTTTTCCTATCAATATCAGGGTGGAATGTAAAATACTTATTAAGTTTGTGTTCATCATGGACTATAGTGAAAACAAAAATATCACCACAAACTTGGAATCCCTATCTGACATGATGTTTTTAGGAAGGCCAAAATGTGCTCAAAGAAAATTTTCTTAACCTCATCTGCTAAGATTGTCTTCTTGCAAGGTGAAAATATTTCCATTTTTTAGAACATGTCAAGCAACGAAAAATGCAATCATGTCTATGTATGGTAGGAGATATATCTAAAATGAAATCCATTGAGACAAAATCCCATGATGTTCCTATAATTAGCAAAGGGGTGTAAAGGACACACTTTTGATTGAATGACTTGGATATCACACTGGATCTGTAGGAATTGATGTATTTGATAACATTATGGAAGATATTTGGCTAATAGAAATACTTATCTAATCCTACCACTATTTTATCTACTCCAAAGTGACCTACAACTGAACTAGAGTAAGCCTCCCAGTTCAATTTGTGAACCTCACTTGCAGGAACACAAAGGTGTCCTATGTGGCATAGAAACCCTTCATATAAATGATAATATAGAAAAAAAATTCCATCCCTCATCCCCTGAAATATTTTATAAAACTCAGGTTCATGTTCATATATTTGAGGCCACTCTAATGTTTCATGCCCACAAGAGTTAAGGATTTTTGTCATAGAAGTGATTGGGGTTGACCCAACCAATCAACAACTTGACTGGCACTCCCATTTTTTTGTAGTACGTTGATATGAAACTACTTCAGATAAGTGGACCACATCTGATGATGATAATTTTATAATTTACCTTTGTCTACCTAAATTTCAATGGTTTATGATTTGTGTGTATGATAGTTTATTTTCCCATAATGTATTTATTCTACTATTTGTATACTTGCACAATGGTGTCTAACTCCTTATCATATTTCAGGTACATGCGTACTATGTCAGAGAAGGTCTCACTGTGGTATGCGATTAGATACCCATGTTGGGTGAGGATCACACCAAGTGGCTATTTTGAAGCATCTATTTTTATCTCAAATTATTGTTGTAGATCTAGCAATACCAGAATTGGTGCCAAGTAGAGTCTCTCCTTGATTCATGAAAATGCTTTCTATTGTTCCCTTGTCAATAAGATTTTTTTCCTTCATGTTTTCCTAATTTGAAGGCCATGTAATGTGAGAAAATCAAAGTACAAAACTGTGATAGAAGTTGGCTAGTGCTAAGAAACTTCATATTTCAGTGATAATATTTGATTACAGCTAGTCTCATATGACCTTGTTCTTTTCTAAATCAATATACACTCCATCCTTATTGATTATGTATCCCAAGTACTTGATACTCTCCATTCCAAAGGAACACTTCTCTATATTGGAATAGACCTTTTACTGATGCAAGGTCTAAAAAACTAGTTGGACATGTTGAACATGATCCTCTCATGTATTACTAAATACAATAATGTCATCCAAGTACATGACTAAAAATGAATCAATGAATGTTTAGAAGATATAATTCATCATCCTCATGAATGTTGCAAGTGAATTTTTCATCCCAAAAAGCATGAATAACCATTTAGAATAACCATCCTTGGATTTGAATGTAGTTTTACAAACATATATGGGATTGATGGGAACTTGGTTATACCCTAACCTAAGATCTATCTTCGTGAAACACTTATCTCCCCTAAGATGATCCAAGAATCCATAAATCCATGGAAGTGGATATGTGTTCTTTATTATGATTTATGTAAGGATTGATAGTCAATGAAAATATGCTATGTCCTATTTTTATGTCAAGAAAAAACAATCAAGCTCCAATAAGGTGATGCGATTGGTTAAATGTGCCCCTTCTAAATCATCTCTTAAATAAAACACTTGATCTCTTCATTTTCAAGTATCGAGCACTTGTATAGGGGCCCGTTCGGGAATGGTGTTCTAGGTACCAAGTCAATTGGATTCTTAACTTTAAAATGAAAAGAAACACATGATGGTGGTATAAATACATCTATGTATTTAGATATCATTTGATATATCTAATTCTAATCCAAATATTGGCCTAGTTAGACTACTCTTGTGGTCATTACAACATTTTTATTATCCTCAAGATGGATCATGAGTAAGAAAAAGGTATTGGATGGAGAAATAAACCTCTAACACTTCTTTTCACTGATTAGGTCCACTAATATAACAAGGTATACCTATAGGATTTAGTAGTTCTTATGACCTAGAGTGAGGATGAGACTGCTTGGCCTAGCCTCGTAGACACCATGGTGATCCCTCATGCATGGATTTATAAAGTTCAGCACAAACATCCAATGGTGCAAAAAATATACCACCACATATTTTAATGGTTTGATTAGATAGGGAAGGTGACACTATCGATTCACATAGTTTTATCTTCTTTGATTGACCCAACCAAAAAAGTATGGTTGCGGGTAACGATTTGTTACCATATTTATCCTCTTAACTATTTTTGTATATATCATATTCTTTAGAATACCACTATCAATAATAAATTGAAGAGTTATACCTGTATGTATTCTAAACTTTGAACTAATCTAATTGAAAGAACCTAAAACTAATTAGATACTAACTTAGTTAAATTTAAGCTAATATATCATGATAAAACATAAAAGGTAAGATAATTAAACTTGCATAAAACATGAATCTAACATTTAATAAAAACCTCCCTTTGATATTTATATGTGTTTTTGGTTTTATATACTTCCTTAAATGAGCCTAACGTAGACCACACATGATTAAGGATTTCTCAAACAAGAGGAAGATATATCATCAAGTATGGCTTAATTTCCATTTTTTGATTCTTTTGTTACTATTCTTTTGCAAGTAGAAAAATAAGAGAGTTAACAAGCCTTCCAATACCATGGAATTCTCTTCTCAAGTATAATATCTTTCAAGGACATGGTGTAAGTTTGGATAAGGTGTACGAGACTTACTATATAGCTTTCTATTTTGGGAGAAGCTTGTAACCTAGTGAATGTGGGATAAATAGAATGTAGAATTAGAAAGGGATAAATATGATTAGAAGAGATTAATTAATGATTAGAAACCCATGGGAGTTTGGGAAGGTTTAATTAATAAACTAGGAGTATTTAATAGACCAAGTTAAGCTTATAGAAGCCATTTGGATATGATTTAGGGGGAGATTAGTAGAATTTGAAGGGTTTGAGAGGGGGATTCAACCAATAAGAAAGTTTATTGATTAAATATGATATTAAAAGATTAAATAGCTAATAATTGTTGTAACACCTACTTTTTAATACTTCAAATTACAGGTAAATTTTTTTATTTCCTAAACTAACTATTGCCTTTAGTGATTTAAATGAACATCATTTAAATCCAACAAATAAAAAATTACAATTCTTCATATAACCAATCAATTATTCATGTGCATATGTTTATCAGTTAGTTATATCCACCAAATCCCCCATTAATTACTCTTTTGAGGTTGTATACAAAGTATACATGTGGTACCATTCTCGGTATTGATTGCAAGTGATGGTTTCTAAGTGTCTAACTGGAATTCAGTCAATTGAATTCCATCTAGAATCTCACACAATTGATTGAAACTTAGAGAACCTGATAATGTAATGTCTTACACTACTTTGGCCAAATTTTGAGAGTCATGTTATGCGTGTTTCATTTTTAGATGACATATTCATCATCAGAAACATGTCCCATCACCATATCAATTTTTGTTGTTATTAGAATTGAATTGGTTAGCTAAGTTGAATTTAGTTGTAACTATACACAAGGTACACATCTATTCAACATGTGTGAAGAAGCACTCATGTGCCAACTTAGGTTGCCTATGGGAGAGAAATAGCTTATGTGATGACTTTTGTCATCATGTAACCATTTTCTTCCCCATAGCCGACATAAGTTGGTAACGAGGTAAATTTTTCATGCAGGTCATACAACTTTGTATCTTTAGTGTAACACAAATCCTTTAATGAATTGTGACATACATAATAATTAGACCTTGATAGGGAAACATAGAGTATCTATTATATGGCAGTATTCAATTAATGACTCACATAATTAAGAAGATACTTCCCTACAACCACCACTAGTAGTTGAATTATCAAGTTCCATTCATTCGGATTTCCGTAATACATAATTAATTAATTAGAAAATAATTAGATTACGAGAAGTTCCATTTTATTGCAGTGATACATTGTCATATCAGAATACGACCATAAGGTACATAATTAATTTTTTATATAGATCATAATCATTCAAAATTTATCTACTTACATCCATTATACATCTGAATTATAATTTAAGACAATTTATTATGTGGGTATCGCAGTCCATAATAACTATTTATGACATTGTATTAATCCAAAATGATACATATAGTTGATCTCCCTATCAAAATATTAACTATCATTCATAGTTGTATTTGTTCCACAAGTATAACTATTTTTTACTTATTTTTTTCTTATTAACATGGTACTCATAACTCAATAAATCCATTAAGCATTAATCAACATATGTCATATAAGGATGAGTTAAGTAAGCCACTCAATATAATATAAAATCAACAATGAACACTCATTTTAATAATATTCCATGAGTATTACATATTTCAATATTTTTTAAAGAATGATACATCAATACACAACAAATGATATTGGTCACTTTATATATAATTAATCAATATTATTACATATCAAAAATCCCTTTTCAGCACAATACACTTTCACTTCATGGCTAAGTTTCCATTTCAAATAATTAAGGAAATGAAGCTCATGCTCACTATATAATAATGCCAATCAAATGAACTACTTAAAAATCATAAGAATATATTTGAATCAATCATAGCCTTCTTAGATCATCTGCCCAAACAGACTTAATTTGTGTAACATCCTCATTTTAAGACTTCAATACAAGGGAATTTTTTTTATCATAATGTTTCACTGTTCTAAATTCAAATAATTTAGAACCAACATTATCTTAGTCAATCCATCATAAAACAGTCAACCATATGCAACTGTTATGAGTCAGTTAAAGTGATCCCTCATATCTAATTTTATTCAAATGTGTACACTGTACTGTCCCCATTTTCAAGTAGGTGGCCTAGGAGGCCTTTCATCCATCTTAGCCTTGGTCATACCCAAGGGGCTAGTGATGTTAATGGTTATTGGGTATGGTTTGTACCTACATTTCATTTATATGTTATGTTTTTGCATTATGTATGTACTTTATGATGACTTGAGTAAAAAAGGTGGGGTAATGTTCTATTTCTTTGTTGGGGTCACTTAAGTGGACCTTTTTTTGGCCTAGGTTAAATAAAGTCACTTTAAGTGAAGATTAAAACATGAAATATCTCCAAGGGGGGTCGAATTAGGGTTGTATGGGCACTTTTATGATGGAAAAAGTTATAAAAGGTGGTTTTAGGGGAAGAAAAAGGATCTAGGATCATTTTACCATATTGTGTTGGAGCTTTCAGCTTGCTTTCCTTGCTTGTGGAGGTGAAATTCTACATAAACCCTAGCTTCGGTAGTGAAAAATCTACCCTTAGCTAGTAGAGAAATCTTTGGTGGTGAAAGATCCATCCCTATTTTTCTATTATGGAGTCTATTTAGATTGGGTTGTCAGTTTCAGAGTTCCAGAGGCTTGTTGATCCAGTTTCAAGTCTAGAAAGACAAGACATCCATATTCAGTAAGTGAGATCATCTATTTTATTAGTGGAAACTTCTTGTTATTGCATGTTGATGCATGTCATTACATGTTGATGCATGCATGTCATTGCATGTTGATGCATGTTACTTGCATGTTGTTACATGTTAGTTTAATTGTAATAAAAGTGAAGATATTGGCTATTTTCTGATTTTATACCTTGCTGCCATAATTGTACTTTGATGTCATATTTTTCTATATATTGTTGTCATAAAAATAGGCATTCATTAATACTCACCTATTTTGATATGGAATCAGCTGATGTTTGTTCTTTCCTTGCTTGTGGAGGTGAAATTCTGCATGAACCCTAGCTTCAATAGTGAAAGATCTACCCTTAGCTAGTATAGCACTCTTCAGTGGTGAAAGATCCATCCCTAGTTTGCTATTGTGGATTTTATTCATATCGGGTTGTCATATTTAGATTTTTAGAGGCTTATTGATCCAGTTTCAAGTCCAGAAAAAGAAGACAACCATATTCAGTAGGAGAGATCATCTATTTTATCAGTGAAAACTTCTTGTTATTGCATGTCATTACATGTTGATGCATGTTACTTACATGTCATTACATGTTGATGCATGTTACTTGCATGTCATTACATGTTGATGCATGTTACTTGCATGTTGTTGCATGTTAGTTAAATTTCAATAAAAGTGAAGATATTGGTTATTTTCTGATTTTATACCTTGCTTCCATAACTGTACTTTGTTGTCATATTTTTCTACATACTGTTGTCATAAAAATCAGATTTTTATTTGTGAAAATTTGGTTAGGAATATTGAATATAAAATAAATCCGGAAAAGGGATATTTTAGTGGTATCAGAGTTGTTGTTCCTCCAGCATGTGTGGGTTACAATGGGTGACATTGAAGATCTCAATGTGGATTTAATGAAAAATTATTCACCAATATAGTTAAGCAGCATGAGAGTACAAACCTCTATTTGAGCCAACTCATAGAGAGACTATCACATGACAGATTTGGACCTCAGACAGATAGAGGGGAAAAATGTGAGAATAGTAATTTAGGGCAGCGATCTCCCCATTCATCTAACAATTCTTTTAGTCTTCATGAGCCCTCTTTCTTGAAAGATTCTAAAATGTCAGATGTAGGGAAGCCAATAAAGGTGATGGATGAGGACTCTTGTTGGAGGAAATACCAATCTTTGAGAAAGGGATTCAGAGATAATATGCCATTTCTAGATTATTTCATGATGAAGATTGGTAGTAAGCCCAAGAGAGACCATCATATATCGATACCTAAATTAAAAAGGAGTTTGGGGCAGAAAAAGAACTCATTTAAAGAACCAATAAAATTTCAACATGATAAACATATGGAAGCAATTAGTGGGTTGCAAGGTAAGGTATCTAACCACTACATTGAGGTAGTTTCAGATAATGAAGAAGAAGAAGAAAATAATGTTGATCTTAAAGAAGTTGTTCCCGGTATGAGGAATGGTGTTCCTCAAATATTGACACCCAAGAGCATGGAAGGATCAATCCAAGAAGAGAAGGTTGCACAAGATAAGGATGACGAAGAGAGGAGCATGTTATTGCAACAATTGTCTCATAAAATAATTCAGCCCAGTGTTGATCATTGAGAAATCACAAGGTATGAGACAAGTGGGATATTTGATGACTCCTATTTTTACTGATTGTTTGTTACAGACACAGAGCACACAATGATGAATTATGCAGAGAGTGAGTCAAATGATGTTGAGTTGGGGAGTGAGTTAGGTATGATGGAGACTTTGACTCTAGATGGGGTGAGTGGAGTCATGGATGTGGATGTGACCAGTAGTGTTGCACATGAGACAGTTACAAAGATTGGGGTTACAGGTTCAGATCACTTGAGTCTATCATTATGTTGGTTATCAAAGATTTCAATAGACTGGAGATCTCATTTTATTGTTGAGTAGTCCAAGAACCAACACACTTGTGAGATTCATGATGGTCAGATACAAGATGAAAACTATAGATTGGAGAATGAGATGATCTTGTATCAGGGTAGATTATACCTTGTGTCTGATTCATGGTTGAGGATGGAGATACTGTGACATGTGCATTGTTATTACATGACTAGAAACTTGAGATTTTATGATACCTACAAGTTCATATGGGAGATGTTTAGATGGCATGGGTTGAGGGAGGATACCCTCAAATTTATATAGGGATGTATGGTTTGTCCTTATGACAAATCAGAGCTTATGGGTTCATAATTGTCTAAGCCGACATGGGATAGTACTCTTGTGTATTTTATTGCTTCTATTCCTGGTGAGCACTTCACTCATGTGCTAATCAGTAAAGGGATGGCTTTGAATCAGTTACTTGGTTATTCAATAGGTTCACATTCAACACAGGAGGTGGACTATGTATAGTTGATATTGTCAGTTGACCGTTTACTAGAGGCTTGGGATTTTTCCCCAACATGACACATTGAGATGCATTATGAGGAGACTTTCTCTCACATGAGTAGGGGTCATGTGGGAGAGTTTGCACACTTTGTGCTTATATGGGTTGTTTCACAGGTTGATCTAGAGAATTTCATAGGATTCAAAGAGGAATTTTGCACCCATGGTTTGATTGGAGAGGCAGTGAATGATCACATTATGATAGCTTCACATTGACAAGGAATAAACAAATTTGTAGTTTCAGTGTGGGTATCAGTAGAGAGTTCATGTGGGAATCATACCACTTCAAGGGTAGTATTGTTCTCTACATGGCATGGAGAGCATGATGACTACATGAGGTGCCTTAGTTACTTCGGATCACACCAATCTTTGGTTGACTGTAAGGTGAGGTGAAGAAACTTACTTTGTGGTATTCATCTTTTGTATAATGACAAGATAATGCTTGGGTTCAAGAATTTCTCGAGAGGGGAGGATTGTAATGTCCCCATTTCTGAGCATGTTTCCTAGGAGGTCTTTCATATGTCTTAACCTTGGTCATGCCCAAGGGGCTAGTGATGTTGATGGTTATTGGGTATGGTTTGTACCTTCATTTCACTTATAGGTTATGTTTCAATGTTAGAAACATGCTTTGAGGTGACTTAAGTGAAATAAGGTTGTGATATGCTCCCTTAAGGTACTTTATGTTATATTTAGTTGATGACTTAAGTAATGGGTGAATATATGGTACTTTATGTTCTAATTCTTCATTGGGGTGACTTAAGTGCACTTCTTGGAATGTGGGGAATAAAGTGACTTAAGTTATTTTAATTAATTAAAGAAAATACCCAAGGGGGTGATTAGGGTTATTTTGGGCCTTTTGTTGCAATAAGAAGTTATAAAAGGAAGCGATTGGGGGAGAATAGAATTCATTCATACTCACCTATTTTGATATTGAAGCAACTGATGTTTGTACTTTCCTTTCTTGTGGAGGTGAAATTCCATAGGAAACCTAGCTTCGGTAGTGAAATATCTACCCCTAGCTAGTAGAGAACTCTTTGATGGTGAAAGATCCAACCCTAGTTTTCTATTAAGGATTTTATTCAGATCGGGTTGTCAGATTCAGAGTTTCAGATGCTTACTAATCTAGTTTCAAGTCTATAAAGAGAAGACAACCATATTCAGTAAGATAGATCATCTATTTTATCAGTGGAAACTTCTTGTTATTACATGTCATTGCATGTTGTTGCATGTTACTTTTATTTCAATAAAAGTGATGATATTGGTTTTTTTTATTTTATACCTTGCTATAATAACTGTACTTTGTTGTCATATTTTTCTATATACTGCTATCATAAAAATCATATTGTTATTTGTGCAAATTTGGTTTGAAATCTTGAATATAAATTAAATCCAAAAAAGGGATATTTCATATACAAAGTATACTTGTGATTCCCTTAATTATTAAGGAGAATTAAGGTGTAGATCTCTAAAGTGCATAACTGGGTATCCGTTACGGATAACCCATCAGATATCCTACATATTTAGTCTAGGTGAAATAGGGATAGCACAATAAATAGCTTGTGTTACTTTGGCCAAATGTTTGGGTCTTGTATGTCATGCCCAATTCCATGAAGACATAATTGTCATAAGGAATATGTCTATCACCACACTCGAAACTATTTTATAGATTAGAACTAATTTGATTTGCATCAATCACTTCCAAGGTCCATGTTAGGTACAAATTAGGGATAGTATAAATAGACTAGTATTGATAAGTCAGCTTAGGGTGACTATGGGAAATTAAGTGTATCTTAAATTGACTTATGTCACTTTGGATCCTCTTCCTTTCCCATATTCATCATAAGATTACATCGGTACTAGACCATATATCCATATCAAATTGGTATCTATCACTTACTTGGATCCAAGTTTTATGACAATTACATTTAGGGGAGCTAAGTAGATTATCGTGCCATAGTAGTTTCTCCATGGTAACTAATAAATGACTTGCGTCATTAACTAGGTATTGTGTAGCAATGAATATGCTATGACAACCCTCCGAGTTCCGCTAAACATAACATCATATCTTAAAAAGTTCATTAGTTTGATTAATTCTTGTCTCATTAATCTCATCCTAGTTTCTCTCTTCGATAGGTTCCATACCTAAATATCTATGAGTTTTCATAACATCTTACCCTTAAATAAGATAGTAACCACTAATAAATTAGGGGTAGGTTACAAATTTAAATCTACGTTATAATTAATCATGAGTAGGTGCAATGTGTTTCTTGTTAGTTGTTTTATTGTAGGGAAACAATCATACATTATTATTTATACACGTGTGTTCCCTTAGGAACAAACGTGATTCCATATAACTATCATGTTTATGTATGTATTCATACTTAAGGAGTAAACATAGTTAATCAAAGCGTTCTACACATATCTTAATTCAAATTCATAATAATAATATCCTTTTATCATCAATCAATTTCCCTTAATTGATAATGTAGTTATATATGAATTAATAACAACTTTATGTATATAAAAACACAATGTTCTTTAAATGGTTATCTGTTGTTTTACATACTCAAACAATTATCTAGATAATAAAATCAAACACATTGTGTTACTTATATATTATCTAAGTATAACTTATAATCACATAAGTTAATTACAACATACTCTTTATATTTCAACTTCATTAATGATGTACCTAGATAATAAATCGTACTACACCCAGTTTATAACCAATATTCAATCATATAAAAACATCATTATCTTTCATTAGTTTAGACTCTATATTTCATATAATTGCATAAACTAATGAAGATTTCCCTTTCATTTATAAATGATATAATGACTAAGTTCATAAATTTACAATCATTCACTTCAAGAAGTACATAAGACAATATTATTACTAAGGGACTATCTTTATTCAATTCCAGACACTAGTAATAGAATCTTGTTAAAAAAACTTGAATCAACAACTCTTTTTTTTTTAGAATACATACAATAAATGGGCCATTAGCCTTTCCTATTTCCAAACACAAGTACATATAGTAATGGATAATACAATTAGTTACACAAATCATATTTCTTCAATCAATAGAATAGATTCAAACTTCTAAAATTCATCCTTCTTTCACCTTTAACAAAGTCGATCTGCAATATTGTTAGCATTTGTCAATTCTTACAAACTAAGCATGGTAAGATCAAAATATTTAGAACAACATGCTCTATCTATTGATTTCATAACAGGAATTCCACTTTTTGAATAAAATTACTTTAAGTTTCAGAAAGGAACATACGCGTTTTGAACATCCATAATAGACATTGAATCATTACAAACCTCAATATGAGGAATATATATAACTCAATTATAACATTCAACTATGATGCATAGAAAATAAATTAATAAAACATTCAAGTATGATCTATACAACAATAAATTGGTCAAAAATTCCAATATAAGTTATACACAATAACTTAATCAATCATTCATTATAATCTAAACTCAAAATAACTTATTCACTCATACCAACTAGGCCTATATGTCTTAGAAGGCTGGTCGTAAAATAGAATGTAAATGATTCATTAAACCCGAGGTAATATTTCCCAAATATGTTACTACAAGCTAGGGAATTTATTGTCTAAAATCATGAATCCATATATCATATCATTATCATAAAGTGTAGTAACATATAGTAACTCAAATGATGATCAATCCATAATTCAAATTTTAGGATCGAGAGAGCTCTTAGACTCAATTCATACTAATTCAATAAAATCCCTATATCCTTTATTCTTAGAACTCTAAGAAATAAAAAATTCCTTTAATAGGAATGTAGCTATAGGTGAAGACAAAGGACTACCATACATATCTTCCTGTATGGGATTAAGTTCTAAGCTAACTTCCTTACCTTAAAGTTCAAGCTAAAACTAATACATCATGTTGATTTAGTTTTACTGAATCAGAATTTCCACAACTATAAATCATAATGCTCATATAGGTTATACTTGATGAGATACTTGATCTAAAGCTCAATGTATCTCTAAAATTACTTAATGGGGAAGACAAAAATCTTCACCACTTCAAGCTACAGTCAAGACATGACAAGTAGAATTCTAGAAAAACCATATGGCCTTCTTAGTTAGACTAAACCATCAACAACAGGTAGTTAAGAGTATATAAAATACAACCATATATTTATGCTTCCATAAACACGACTAGGTATAAGTCTATTATACCACATAACCATTACTAAGTAAAAGCCATTAACCAAAGGCTTCAGTCAAATTTGCAAAATTTTAAGATCTAGTAGGACCGAGTGGAACACTTTGTGTTAGTTATTCACACACAATACTCCATATGGATTTTCATATAACTGTAAAATGAATACCTAGATCAATCCTCTAGGGTAAACATAACTATTATACATCCCAAAAAATACCCTTTAAGGGTATATCTCCAACCAAAAAAAAGTTGATAATACTTATACAACAAAAAGAAAAGTACAATTAACACCAGAATGAGGAATCTCCAATGCTTCCATAGTGTCTTTCCCAATCTACCAGGTCATTTAATTTGGTTAAATAATGTTCCCAGAATCTTCTTAAAGGTTATGAATCTAAATAATGAGAAGTAGATAGAAATAAACCTATATCATTAACGGTTTATTAAAAACAAGCTAACAACTATAATAACATTTTTAGAGAATACAAGAAACAACAAGCTCATGCCATATCCTTTAAAAATAATATTTTGAAGTCCCAAATTTGTAAGCATGAAGGGAACACCATCAGCAAAAGTTTAAAAACCTCAAACAAAACCCCAAAACCTAAAAATGTATTTCAAACAGAGAGAAAAGTTCCTTTCATGAAAGTATTATGCAAAGAAAGATATTGTAAAGAGTTAGAGCCTGTCATTCTAGGTAGAGCTCCTTTTATCTTCTCCTGGCTTCATGATTTCTTCTCTAAAAACTCAAATACCAATCAATTCCATAAAAAGACTAAAATATTTTTCATAAAAACCCTCCAACCCTTCCATTCTCCATTCACCTCTTTTAATATCCCAAACCATTAAGAGTTCCGCTATTTTCTCCATCATGCAACTGATGATTCCATTCATTTTCAAAATAGATTATGAAATCAAAAAATAACAAATTGACATATAGAGATACAAGAGCTTAATGAATAAAACAACAAATGAAACCAACTTCTTTATTTTTCCTCAAAACCACTACTGGCTTATCCAAGGAAGTTTGGAGTCTTTCAATGCCATTAATGTTGGCAAAGTATTTTCAATTCCTTTCTTTGTTCCCACCAACCACCTCATTGTTAGTTTAATTTTAAAGGCCAATCAAATAGTTAACTAAACCTTACCCATCCCTTTTTCCATACATTTGGCTAATTCACCAACTTTGACCAAATTCCTTTCTAGAAAATGGTGGTTTCCCATTTAATAAAATTCATTACAAATTCCAAGTAAGAGTGGGGTAGAATCCCAACTTGTTTTACCATGCAACCTGATAATAATGGTATAGATTTGATACCAAATGATAGAATAGAATAAGATTACAATGACCAAAGAGGGACGAAAGCCTCACAAATATTATTGATCATGAAATCAGATTACATAACAATGCAAGAGCTGTAATATTTATAGATATTAGACAGCCTCATATGGATAGACATGACACCCTAGCAGACACCAACTACGAGATGATAAGACCCATATCACATGCACATGTAATTACTACTAATACCAATATTGAATGTTATCCAACATAACAATATTGAATGCAAGTCACTAGACTAGAGTGCACATGTTGCACATTATTAAATAAAAGACAATGCAATAAAATGCAATAAATATGCCTATGCTAAATTATGCTAACATTCCCCCCCTTAATTTTACATAGTTTCCAATGAAGTGGAGAGGAACTCTCTAAACAATGTGAATTTTTCACGTGCAAGTGACTTAGTGAAAACATTTGCCTTCTGTTCAGCTGTAGGACAAAACTGGAGCTGTATGTTGTGCTTCAAGACATGCTCACGTATGAAATGAACCTGTACTTCAATATGCTTGGTTCTCTCATGAAATACTGGATTGCGAACAAGCTTCAGAACTCCTTCATTATCAACATATACTGGAGTAGATTTCTATTGTGGTAGACCAATTCCTTCCAGTATTCGGCGTAGCCATATTGCTTCACAAACAGCTTCACCTGCAGCTCGATACTCTGCTTCTATAGAAGAGCGAGAAAAAAAGTTTTGTTTCTTGCTTCCCCATGATATCGGTCCATATCCCATAAAGAAGACGAAGCCTGATGTTGACTTCCTATCATCCATGTTTCCTGCATGATCTGAATCTGAATATCCTGTCAAGAAGTTGTCGTTCTTCTTGTACTCTAGACCAAGGTCAATTGTACCCTTTAGATATCTCAGTATTCTCTTTACTGATTTCCAATGACATATTTTTGGTTCTTGCATGAAGCGTGATAAACAGAAGCTGATATCTGGTCTAGTATATGTCATGTAAATGAGACTCCCGATCAACTGCCGATAGAGAGTTGCATTCACCAGTGGTGATGGATCGGAACGAGATAACTAAAGTCTCGCTTCCATAGGTGTAGCAATAGGAGTGCAGTACATCATCCTGAATTTCTTGAGTGTTGTCTTGGTGTATTTCAATTGTGACACAAAGATATGATTCTCTTTTTGTCATAATTCCAACCCAAGACAATAGTGCATGAGCCCGAGATCTGTCATGTCAAACGATCGATTAAAATCCTTCTTTGTTGCATTGATCATCTTCACAGAACTACCTGTAATGACTAGATCGTCAACATAAAAAACCACAATGACAATCTCCCCCCTTTTCTTTTTGAGGTGGATATTGGGGTCATAAGGATTCCTTTCGAATCCATGACTTATGAGATGCTCATCAATTTTGATGTACCATGCCTGGGGTGCCTATTTTAGGCCATATAGAGATTTTATGAGTCTGCATACCATCATCTCTTTTCCTGGTATTACATAACCCTCTGGCTAAGTCATATAGACTTCTTGCAAATTTGCATTAAGAAAGACACTTTTCACATCCATTTGGTAGACTTTCCAACCAAATTGTGCAGCTAGAGCAAAGATCATCCTGATTGTCTTGATCTTGGTTGTGGGAGTAAATGTCTCCTCATAATCAATGCCTTCTTGTTATGCATACCCATTTGCTACAAGCCTTGCTTTATACTTGTCAATAGTCCCATCTGATTTGTACTTAGTATTGAATATCCATCTGCATCCAATGGTTTTCTTCCCTGGTGGAAGGTCGAAAAGTTACCATGTGTTGTTCTTCATCACTGATTAATACTCTGAATCCATGGCATCTTTCCAAGCTTTTGATTGTAGGGCTTCCTGAACTATAGATGGCTCAACTATTTCAACAACTCTGCTCATTAGGGCATAATTGACCTCTTCACGAGCTTGACTGCGAGTTCTAGGTCTAGCATTGGACGATGTGCTAGGTGCTTCATCCAAATTTGCATCTCTTATTAATTGAGTATACCATTTAGGTAACTTCATAGTTGTTCCATTGGCTTGTGGTGGATCCAATTTTTCACCGTCATCCAATTCATCACTGTCATCTTCAGTGGGAACATCAAATTTTGTCTTCATAAGAGGTGTATTCTGTATGTTTGTTGAGTCGTTGAGTGGAGCATCTGCTTGTTTCTTTTCAAAGAACTCAACATCCCTACTTGTGTATACTTTCTTTTCTTTCGGATCCCATAATTTGTACCCAAGTGCTTCTTCATTGTATCCAATGAATATTAGTTTCTCAGCTTTCATATCCAGCTTGTTCCTGTTCTTCTTGGGTATGTGCGTGCTAGATTTACACCCAAATACTCTTAGGTGTGAAATTGATGGTTTCTAATTTGACCATGCTTCTTGAGGTGTCACTCCTTCAAGAGCTACTTTGGGCACTCTGTTCAACAAATAGACTACAGTTCTTGCATCTTCTGCCCAAAATGTCTTTGTTAAACCTGAGTCATCAATCATACATCACACCATTTCCATGATAGTACGATTCCTTCTCTCAACTATACCATTCTGCTGTGGTGTGTGAGTAGGAGGAATTTGTCGACGAATCCCATGAGCTTCCAGGTAAGTCTTGAACTCATTGCTTGTGAATTCCCCCCCTCGATCTGAGTGGAGAGTTTTGATCTTGTGACCAACTTCATTCTCAACAAGTGCTTTGAACTTCTGAAATGTCTCAAAGGCTTGACTCTTGTTTCTTAGACAATATATCTACATCTTTCTTGAGTAGTCATCAACACAAAGCATGAAGTATTGACATCCAGAATGACTTGGTTGCATGGGCCTGCAAAGATCGGTGTGCACCAAATCAAGCTTTCCCTTAGCTCTATATGTGTTCTTCTTGAAGGGTACTCTGTGTTGCTTTCCAGCTAGGTCATTGTGACACTTGTCAGTGTTGTGCTTGAGTGTAGGCAATCCTTTCACCATGTTTCCCTTTTGAAGTGTTTGGAGATAGCCAAAACTGATGTGACCATATCTGTGATGCCATAGTTCTACAGATTGTGTATCTTTGGCCACTAGATCTTGATCATCCTTGTGGACAAAATCAATTTGGAACATGCATCCTACATTGGAGGCTCTTGCTACAATCTTGGAACCTCTTGACTTATCTCTTATCAAGAAAACTTTTTCTCCATTATTACTATCAAAATCCAACTTCAAGTTGTGATCAAGGAGTTGACTAACTGATAGTAAATTCTTGGTCAACCCAGGTACATACAATAAATTTATGATTTTGCAGTCATGCTTTCCAAGAGGTAGTGAAATGTTTCCAATCCCCTTGACACTGTATGATGAGTCATCACCTAATGACACATGGTTCTTATTAGGTGAGTCACATGGTGTGTAGAACCAATCCTTGCGTCTAGTCATGTGTCAAGTTGCACCTGAGTCAACATACTAGATATCTTGTGTGGACTTGGTTTCTTCATCAAATTGAGAAGAATACATGTGGTGTCCTTCATCTGAATCATCCTCATGTTTGGCAATGTACCCTTGTTGTTTGGGTTTTCTTTGCCAATTACTATTTTTCTACCCTTGATTGTTGTTGTTGTTGGACTTCCCTTTATTTGAATTGTTGTTACTCTGTTGGTTGTTGGGTTTTGAATTGCTTGATGAACCCTTTTTGTAGGAATTGTACCAACAATCTTTGATGTCAGGTCCCCCTCTATTGCAAATGGGACACTTCTTGGTGTTGTCTCATTGACTTTGGTTTTGTTGGGAATTCTTGTGATTGGACTGAAATTTCCCCTTTCCTTTATGATTGGAAGTTAGTGTTTGCTCATCTTCATGATCTTTGTTGTTCATTGCCTCTTCTTGTTGGAGTAGATTGATCAACTTCTCAAAGGTGACTGTGTGTTCACTCATATTGATAGTCGTCACAAATATTCTGTAGGAAGGAGGAAGTTCTCGCAACACAATTGGTACGAGGTCTTCATCACTTATCTCTTTTCCCAATGCCAATAGAGATGCCCTCAAAGTAGCAACTCATCTCAAAAAACTTCAACCTTCTCATTGTGCTTGAACTTGAGAGTATGCAGTTGTGATAGTAGGTTGAGGATGGAATTCTTGTTATTTTCCTCATAGAATGTGCTCAACTTATCCCATGCATCCTTGGCCGATGTGGCATCTCTAATGTGGGGTTGCACATCGTCTGTTACGCTAAACAAGATGATCAACTTGGCCTTTTGATTGGCCCTGTCAAATTGAACTTGTTGTCTTCCATCATCAAGTGATCTTGTTGTTTTTCCATCTACAACTATCCATAGGTATTCAAACTCAAGTAACACCTTGATCTTCAGTTTCCATACAACATAGTTGTCTCCTCTAAGTAGTTGTGAATCTGGCAAGAAGAACTTTGGTGCTTGTGCACCCATTTCTGCAATCTGAATTTCTGACAAAGGGTAAGACTCTTATCACTCCAAGTTTATGGTATCCCTCTCAATATACCGTCAAGCTGATATACCAAACTTTTCTATATATGCTCCCTTCTGATATACCCGTCGGTACATGGAAGAAGATCACCCTTTCAATATACCCGTCAGTATGGAAAGAGGTGTTAACGCATGTGATACGTAGACAGTACGGAGAGGGGTTTATGAAAGCACAAATGGATGGGAGGGCTCAAATGTGTGTGTATTGTGTCCTTATTACTCCCCATCAATTTTATAGGGTCAATTCCCAGATGAAATTTAGGCAGCTGTGTTAGGCGTTAAGTGCAGTAGTAGTCATGACGGCATCACCCGTAAGTACTTCCCAGAGGCACCGTATATACCAAACGTTGCTATGAGATCAAAGATCTCGTGTGATAGAACCAAACATAAAATAAAAAATTTATACTTTTTTTTTTCACTTTATGCACCAATTTTAGTACAAAATACTCCAAAAGTACATCAAAATGAAGTTTTTGTGTCGCCCCTCTTTACAAAAAAGGGTCTAGAATCACAAAATACACAATTTAGGCCAAAAATATTTTTTACCCCCCAATAGGTGTTTTTCCACTAAATTTAGCGGTGGCTCTAAATGTGTTTGGTGAGTTTCTAAATTTGGAAATATCCCAAAGTTTATTAATTTCTCAAAATTTTCTAAAAAAAATAATTTAATAAAAAATATGGAGAGAGTGGGAATCGAACCACTGACCTGTTTGTTCCCAAGATCCAAAAAAACAATCTGAATATTGTTTTCAGCTTTTCTCACAAACCGTGATCTGGGTTTTTCTAAAATTTTGACAACAACATCATACAATATTTTTCTTGATACCCACAAAATTTCAGAAGAATCGGAATCTTTTTTTTTGAGATCTTACCAATTACCAGCTAGATCTGATTTTTTTTCAGAAAAAAATGATCCAACTTGTACAGACTTTTCATCATATGTAGAGGCCGAATCTAAAGATGATATAAACTACAAAGTTGTGTGTCTTCTTTTTATCTTTCCAGAAAAAAAAAATGGCATATAAATCTGACATTTTATGAAAAATTTATGTTTTTTTTTCTAAGAGATATCTGCTGGAATTTTGTTGACGGGATTGCTTCAACCTTTGCTCCTGAATTCTTCACACCTCCACTTTCAGATCTGATTTTTTTTTTAGATCTGATCTTTTTTTTTTTCTTTAGATCTGCAATTTTTTTTCAAGATCTCTCTCCTTTTTTTTTTAAGATCTCTTTTTTTTTTCACAAATCTTTTTTTTTTTAGATCTACAATTTTTTTCAAGATCTTTCTCTTTTTTTTTTAAAGATCTCAAAATTTGAAATATTCCGCCAATATGTTAGATCAATTGGCTATACCAATGAATAATAAAACAAATTTACCTTCCAAATAAGTGGATAGGTCAAATTTTAGTTGAGGGATGCTTGGAATGAATGGAGGTTGCAGGATGCTTCAAAGGCTCTCCTTTGATGCAGATCTTCTTCTCCAATGGATCCTCTCCAATAGTGCTCCTCTTCAACCTTGCTTGGATAGAACCTGCTCTAATACCAAATGATAATAATGGTATAACTTTGATACCAAATGATAGAATAAAATAAGATTGCAATGACCAAAGAGGGACGGAAGCCTCACAAATATTATTGATCATGAAATCAGATTACATAACAATGCAAGAGCTGTAATATTTATAGATATTAGACAGCCTCATATGGATAGACATGACACCCTAGCAGACACCAACTACGAGATGATAAGACCCACCTCACATGCACATGTAATTACTACTAATACCAATATTGAATGTTATCCAACATAACAATATTGAATGCAAGTCACTAGACTAGAGTGCACATGTTGCACATTATTAAATAAAAGACAATGCAATAAAACGCAATAAATATGCCTATACTAAAGTATGCTAACACAACCTACCCCTTTCCATATTGCTAACCATGGTCATGTCTCAGTTAGGTCTTGGGATTTTGGTAACATAGTTTAGGGTTTAATTAATCACCTTCTACCATCAACTTAGGTTAGGTATTCTATTAATTCAAAAACACATAGCTTTATCCTTAGGCCCTTAGTACTTAAACATGCCCACATAGAATAGGTTTAGTTTAGGATACATTTAATCACCATGAACATAATCATCTACATTAGATCCCTTTAGCACTTATCAAATGAACCGGGATTAATTTAACAACTGTAAGCCTTCATTAAGCCATGTAACCTGAAAATATTAAGTTAGATTTACAGTCCACGTAATTTGAAAATACTAATTCATAGTTTACAAAGTAGTCAAGTAAACCTTTCAATTTTTAGTCAAAATAGTAAGTTAATTTTGGATAATACCCTAGATCACTGAAATTGATCCAAGGTGTTATTCTGAACCTTCATATCGATAAAATAGTCATATTAGAAGCATTCAAATGGAAATAACTATAAATCTTACTCTTTTACCCTATTACTTACTTGCTCCAGAACTTGGATTGTACTATGTAAGAGCTGAAGTCACTATGCTCATTTTAGCAACCGAAAGGTAAATACTTCATAATATTTTCAAAACATAAGTACAAATTCTACCATTAAAGAATTATAAGTTTTCCAGATCAATAAATAAATGATGTTATTTCAAAAAACATACAATAACAATCCAACAGTGAACATCAAGTCAAACACAATCCCATACAAATCCTTGTCAACCAATCACAAAATCCAAGTACAATTATAAAAACAGCAGGGGTATTACATACCTCCCCCCTTAAAAGCATCATTTTCCCAATGATTAAATTTAATCAAAACATGTTTAAGAAAATAAATGGTATATAAAACTTATTCAATCATTAGTTTCTCAAGCAGTAAGTATAACTTGTCAAAATTCAAGTTTCTAGAAGTTTATAACAGCATTAAAATGGCTATAACAACACTTATTAAAATGTTTTTTCTTAAAAACAACAAAATTAAAAGATAGTTTTTGAATCAAACATCTTAAGTATCATAGAAAACTGAAATTTTTATGCTAAAATATATGCGAATAAGTATTTTTCATGTCTTCCATATTCTCCCAAGTTGCACTTTCTTCACTAACCGGTCCCAATGGACCTTGCATTGACTTATTTCACGGTTACAAAAGTTCAACTTGCAAGTTTCCAGCACCTTTATAGGTCTAACCACAATTATTCCTAGGTCTTGGACCTACAAATAATTTCAGTTTAACACATGTGACAAATCTGAAATATACTTCTTAAGAAAGGAAATATGAGAAACATCATGCATCCTTGCTAATGCATGAGGCAATGCTAATTGATAGGCTACATGGCTTATCACTTCAAATATTTCAAATGGTCCTACATATCGAGGTGACAACTTGGCTGATTTTCCAAAGTAAATAGAACTATTTTTAGGCTTGACCCTTAAAAAGACTTTTTCACCAAGTTCAAATTTCCTATCAACCCTTTTTAGGTCTTCATAACTTTTCTTACTATCAACAAATTCCTTTAATCGTTCACAGATTAATTTTACTTGTTCCATTTCAGTAAGCATTTAAGGTCCAACTAGCTCTCTATCTTCTATGTTGTCCCAACTAATAGGGGTTCTGTACCTTTGTTTGTATCATGCTTTGAAATGTGTCATCTTTAGAGAGGAATGATATGTATTATTGTATGTAAATTCAACCAAAGGAAGGTAATATTCCCATTTTTACTATTGATTTATATAGTACATCCTAAGCATGTCTTCCATTATATGATTAACTCTTTCAGTCTTCCCATCAGTTTCCAGATGGTACACAGAACTAAAATTTAATTATGTTCCTAAGGCTGCATTTAGAGTTTTCCAAAAATGTGATGTCATTCTTGGATCTCTATCTAATATGATTAGCTTAGGTACACTGTGCAATCTGAAAAATTTGTGTAAAAATATCTTTGTGAGTACAAGTGAATCATCGTTCAGATTCCCTGCAATGAAATGAG
Organism: Taxus chinensis; assembly: GCA_019776745.2. Taxonomy (NCBI): domain Eukaryota; kingdom Viridiplantae; phylum Streptophyta; class Pinopsida; order Cupressales; family Taxaceae; genus Taxus; species Taxus chinensis. Next base: position 418,197,245 of record CM034154.1, read on the forward strand.
ATACTTTTGTTAATTTTTTAACTATAACCAAAATAACATCATGTTTATTTTTAGACATAGGAAACCCTTGAACAAAATCCATGCTTATAACTTGCCACTTATACTATGGAATTCTATGAGGATATAATAAACCGCTTGGGTGCATATGTTCAGCCTTAACATGCTGACATTCTAAGAAATGTGACACATAGTCAATTATATCCTTCTTCATCCCTTTCCAAAAATATTGTTGTTTTACATCAACAAGTATTTTTTTACTCCGAGATTTCTAGAGTAAGGTGCATTGTGAAATTCAATCATCACTTTATTTCTTAACTTATTTTCAAGGGTACATACACACAATTTTCATACCTTAGGATTCTTTCACTATCGATTAGGAATCTATTGTATCTCACATCATTAGAATCTCTAGCAATTGTTGTTTTTAGTTGATGATAGTATGGATCTGTTATCATTTATTTCTTTACCTCATCTTTGAACTGACTTCTCAAGGTTACAAGTGCATAAATGTGCTTCCTACGACTTAGCATATCTACCACTATATTTTCCTTTCCTTTAATATAACTGATATCAAAATCATATTGAGACAAAAATTCTAACCATCTTCATTTCCTTGCATTCAGATTAGGTTGTGTGAAGATGTATTTCAGCCCTAGGTGGTATGTTTTCAACTCAAAGGGCTTCCTAAAAAGATAATGTCTCCAAACTTGTAGTGCAAGAACAATGGAAGCAAGCTCTAGATCATGGGGAGCATAGTTCAGCTCATGTAACTTGATCTTTCTACTTTCATATGCTATCAAATGATCATTTTGTAGTAATATTCCCCCTAATCCATCTTCGGAAGCATTTGTTACATAGCCGTGAAGCTTCCATTTGGATCTGGAACAGCTAAAATAAGTGTTGTTGTTAACTTTCATTTAACGTTTTAAATGCATTCTCGCATTTATCATTCCAAAAAACCGTTTTTCTTTCTTTTGTAGTGAAGTCAATTGGAGAAACAATCTTAGAAAAGTCTTTTACAAACTTCCTTTATTATCCAACAAGTCCCATAAAACTTCTTAACTTCATGCACATTTTTTAGTGCTAGCCAATCAATTATGGCTGCAATATTTGATGGATCAACTGAAATTCCATCCTTATTTATCACATGGCCTAATTATTGTACTTCAGTCTCATAAAATGAACATTTTGACATCTTTCTATATGATTTTCTCTTTCTTAAAGATCTCAAGTACAATCTTTAGATGTTCATTATGTTCCTCTACGCTTTTTGAATAGATAATAATATTATCCAAGAATACAAGAACACATTTTTCCAAGTTTTCTTGAAAGATATTTTTCATCAAATTCATAAAATCGGCAGGTGCATTCATTAAACCAAAAGGTAAAACAATGAATTCATAGTGCCCATATCTCGTCCTAAAGGTTGTTTTATGTATGTCTTCTTCTTTTATTCGTAGCTGATGGTACCCAGATCATAGATTGATCTTGGAATAAACTGGTGCACCATGCATTTGATCAAAAAAATCGTCAATTCTATGAAGAGGGTACCTATTCTTAATTATTTCCTTGTTCAACATTATGTAGTCAATACATAGTCTAAGTGTTTTGTCTTTCTTTTTGACAAATATAACTAGTGCTCCCCAAGGCAAGACACTCGGTCTTATCAATCCTTTAGACAATAGTTCATGAAATTGTACCTTTAGTTCAACTAATTATTTTGTAGTCATGTGGTAATGTGCCTTTAGAAATAGTGTTCTACTCATAGGTTTGATTTGAATAGTGAATTAAAACTTTTTTTTGTAAGAAAACTGAGTAGTTCTTCCAGAAACACATCAATGTACTCTTGTAACAATGGATAATCTTCCATAAAATCATTACCCTCTTCAGTTGTTTTAGAAATTTTTACAGAAAAAATCATGTTGCCTTTGTTTTTAGCCTTTTTGAGCTACATTGTTGATATTTCTCTAGTTGTAATATCTCTTTTTACACCTTGAATGTTTGCTATTTTGTTACAGATCGTCTAAAAAATTGATGTTTTTTCCATAACAATCTATGTTTACCTTATGTTCTTCTAGCCAATTCACAAATATTATGATTTCATATGACCCTAAAGGTGTAACATAAAGGTTTACCTTCGTAGTAAAACTTGGCAATTCTAAGGCTGAGCTAAATAAGCATATATCAACTGTGTGAACATCATTCTTCCCATAGTGGAAAGTCCATGATTTTTTCATAAACCAACTTTTGTTTTCAACTTAGAAGCTAACTTACTAGAAAAAAAACATTCAATAGCACTAATATCGAAAAGTATAGTTACATGTATTCCAAACAACTTACCTAGCACATAGTTATAGGTGTAGTTTTCTTTTCAGGTTGCTTATCAGCTACTGCAACATGTATCTTGTGTTGCTGATTGTTGTCATTTTTCCTCTGAGGGTAATAACTTACATAATGATCCTTACCGTAAATATAATATCCCCTAACAGGTCCTTTTTTAGGCTCAAAATTGTTCTCAACTTTGGAATTATTGTTTTGGCCACTGTTGTTTTTCTACCCATTATTTCTGTTATTTACAGCAGGTTTATTTTCTATTATTTCCTTTCCATTATCAGCCCCAAATCTGATTTTTCTCATGAACTTCTTCCATGCCACATTTTTAGGTGCAAGGGGTGAAGGAGAACTAAAATATTTCTTATGTTTTTCTTCCTTATGCACAGAAATTGCTTTCAATTTCTATTCTTGCCTTATGGCCTTTTTAACAAACCCTTCTATAATTGATGAATTGTGTACATCAACCTCTCCACCTATAAATGGATTCATCCCCATAATAAATTTACGTATATGGAAATTTTCATCTGTTTGGTACTGTGGTACATACTTGATAAGTTTTGTAAACTTCTCCTAATATTCTGTAACAATCAAATTTCCTTGGGTCATATGTCTATAATTAAAACATTTTCTTGTCATAATATAACTGAGGCAACCAAGCGCTACCTAAAGTATCCCTTAAATTGATCCTAAGTGATTTTTTCTTCATCAACATTGAGATCAACCTTTCGGTTGTCCCACTAGGAAGATGCTTCATGGGAAAGCTGATAAGCTCCCCATACTACTTTTGTTTCCTCAGACAAGTTCCTTATTGACAAAGTTATTTCTCCATTTCACTGAACCAATTCTTAGCCCCATCTAGTAGAGTGGTACTGTCAAAATTTTGTGGACTTTTCCTTTTTATGTTAATTATAAGTTCAGTTGCCAACCTTTCCTTCTTGTTTTCAGGATGGTTTGGTGCATTTGCATTAGCATTTTAAACATTATTGTTGGCATTTTCATCATTGTTATTAGCATTCTAATTATTTTCAGGAGGTGGCTCATTGCCATTAATAGCATTATCCCCCTCATTTTCCATCACTTGTTGTTTAAGTACAACAATCTGATTCCTTGTGTCATGAAGAACAACAAGGATCTCATCAATATTTTATGTTGTAATTGCTTCACCAATTGGATGCTAGTTATTTGCAGCATGTTCCCTTATTCTAACCATTTTCTGTTAATAAAAAATTTAGTTATTTTCAATGATGGACTCAAATAGGTCCAAGAGCTACAACCTTCAGCTCTGATACCAAAATGTAACATCCTCATTTTAAGACTTTAATAAGAAGGATTTTTTTTTCATAATGTTCACTGTTGTAAATTCACATAATTTAGATCCAACATTATCTTATTCAATCCATCCTACAACAGTAAACCATATGCAGTTGTTATGAGTCCATTAAACCGATCCCTCATATATAATTTTATTCAAATGTGTACACAAAGTATACTTATGTTTCCCTTAATTATTAAGGGGCATTCATGTGTAGATCTCTAAAGTGCATATTTGGGTATCTATTATAAATAACCCATCACATATCCTACATCTTTAGTCTAGGTGAAATTGAGACAATGCAATCAGTAGCTTGCATTACTTTGGCCAAAGTTTTGGGTCATGTATGCCACACCCAATTTCATGATGACATAATCATCATAAGGAATATGTCTTTCACCACACTCAAAATTGTTATCTAGATTAAAACTAAATTGATTTACGTCAATCACTCCAAAGGTCTGTGATAGGTACTAATTATGGATAGTATGCATAGGCTAGTGTTGATAAGACAGCTTAGGGTGACAATGGGAAATTAAGCGTATCCAAAATTGACTTGCATCACTTCGGATCCTCTTCCTTTCCCATAGTCTTCATAAGATTACATCAGTACTAGACCATATCTCCATCTCAAATTAGTATCTATCACTTACTTGGATCCAAGTTTTATGGCAATTATGTTTAGGGGAGCTAGAAGGATTATCGCAAGATAGTAGTTGTTCCATAGTAACCAATTAATGACTTACGTCATTAACTAGTTACTGTGCATAAATGACTATCCTACGATGGCCCATCAAGTTCCGCTAAACAGAAAATCACATATTAACAAGTTCATTAGTTTGATTAATTCCTAGCTCTTTAATCTCATCCTAGTTTCTCTCATCAATAGGTGTCATACCTAAATATCTACAAGTGTTCGTAACATCTTACCCTTAAATAAGATAGTAACCACTAATCAATTAGGGGCATGTTATAGATTTAAATCTGCATTATGCTTAATCATGAAAACATACGTTTTTCCTTAATTAGGTATAAATGAGTAGGTGCAATGTTTTTCTTGTTAGTTGTTTTATTGTAGGGAAACAATCATACATTATTATTTATACACGTGTGTTCCCTTAGGAATAGACGTGATTCCATATAACTATCATGCTTATGTATGTATTCATACTTAAGGAGTAAACATAGTTAATCAAAGCATTCTGCACATATCTTAATTTGAATTCATAATAATAATATCCCTTTATCATCAATCAATTTCCCTTAATTGATAATGTATTTATATCTAAATTAATCACTGCTTTATATATATAACAACACAATGTTCTTTAAATGGTTATCTGATGTTTTACATACTCAAACAATTATCTAGATAATAAAATCAAACACATTGTGTTACTTATCTATTATTTACGTATAACTTATAATCACAAAAGTTAATTACAACATATTCTTTATATTTCAACTTCATTGATGATGTACCTAGATAATAAACCATACTACATCCAATTTATAACCAATATTAAATCATATAAAAGAATCATTATCGTTCATTGTTTTAGACTCCATTTTTCATATAATTGTAGAAACTAATGCAGATTTCCCTTTCATTTCTAAACGATATAATGACTAAGTTCCAAACTTTACAATCATTCACTTCAAGAAGTACATAAGACAATGTTATTACTAAGGTACTATCTTTATTTAATTCCAAACACCAGTAATAGAATCATGTTTAAAAAACTTGAATCAACTTATTTTTCAGAATTGATACTATAAATGGGCCATTAGCCTTTCTTATATACAAACACAAGTAGACCAAGTAATGAATAATACAATCATTTATGCAAATAATCTTTCTTAAATCATTAGAACAAATGCAAACTTCTAAACTTCATCTTTATTTCACCTTTCTCGAAGTCCATCTGCAAGATTGTTAACATCTGTCAGTTCATACAAACTGAGCATGAGTATATCTAAATCTTCAAAACAACATGCTCTATCTATTAATTTCATAAGAGGAATTTTGATATTTGAATGAAATTACTTTAAGGTTCATAAAGTAACATACACTTTTTGAACATCCATAACAGACATTGAATCATTAAAAACACCAATATGAGGAATATATATAACTTAATTATAACAATCGACTATGATGCATAGACAATAACATAATAAAGAATTCAATTATGATCTATACAACAATAACTTGGTCAAACCTTCCAATATAAGTTATACACATAATAACTTAATCGATCATTAATTATAAGCTATACTCTCAATAATGTATTCACTCATACCAACTAAGCCTATATGGATGAGAAGGCTGCTCATAAACTAGAATGTAAAGGATTCACTAAACCCGAGGTAATATTTCCCAAATATGTTACTACATGTTAGGGAATTTATTTTTTAAAAGCATGAATCCATATATCATGTCATTATCATAAAGTGTAGTAACATATAGTAACTCAAACCATGATCAATCCACCATTCAAATTTTAGGCTCGAGATATCTCTTAGAATCAATTCATACTAATTCAATAAAAGACTTATATCCTCTATGCTTAGAAATATGAGAAATAAACAATTCATTTAATAGGAATGTAGTTGTAGGTGAAGAAAGAGGACTGCCATACAGTTCCTCATGTAGGGGATTAAGTTCTAGGTCAACTTCCTTACCTTAAAGTTCAAGAAAAAACTAATACATCATGTCAATTCAATGTTACTGAATCAAAATTTCCATAATTATAAATCATAATTATTATATAGGTTATACTTGACGAGATACTTGAGCCTAAGGCTTGATGTATCTCTAAAATTACTTAACAGGGAATCCGAAAAGATTCACCACTTCAAGATATAGTCAAGACATGACAAGTAGAAGTCCAAGTCGGTCATATAGAATTCTTAGTTAGAATGAATAGTCAACAACATGTAGTTAAGAGTATATAACATACAACCATATATTTATGCTTCCATAAATGTGACTAGGTCCAAGTCTATTATACCACATAACCAGTACTAAGTACAAGCCATTAACAAAAGGATTCAGTAAAAGTTGCTGAATTTTAAGATCTGGTAAGACAGAGAGGAACACTTTGTGTTACCCATTCACACAAATTACTCTATACATATTTTCATATAATAGTAAAATAAATACCCAGATAAACCCTCTAGGGTAAACATAACTATTAGACATCCCAACGAATACCCTTTAAGGGTATCTCTCCAACCAAAAAAAAGTCGATAATACTTATATAATAGAAGGAGAAGTACAGTTAACACCATAATGAGTCATATCCAATGCTTCCACAATGTTTTTCACAACCTACCAATTTATTTAATCTGGTTAAAGAGTGTTCCTAGAATATTCTTAAAGGTTATGAATCTAAAGAATGATAAGTAGATAGAAATCAACCCAGATCATTAACAGTTTATTAAAAACAATCTCATAGCTATAATAACTTTTTTAGAGAATACAAGAAATAACAAGCTCATGCCATATCCTGTAACAATCATATTTTGAACTCCTAAATTTTTAAGCATGAAGGGAACACCATTAATAAAAGTTAAAAAACCTCAAACAATAACCCAAAACCTCGAAATGCATTTCAAACTAAGAGCAGAGTTCCCTATTATGCAGAGAAATATATTATAAATAGTTAGATCCTATCATGCCTAATAGATATCCTTCTATCGTCAGTCGGCTTCATGATTCCTTCTATGCAAACTCAAACACCAATTAACTCCACAAAAAGACCAAAATAGTTTTCACAAAAACCTTCTAACCCTTCCATTCTCCATTCACCTCTTATATAGCCCAAGCTAGTAAGAGTTCCTCTATTTTCTCCATAATGTAACTAATGATTCCATAAAGTTTCAAAATAGATCATCAAATAAAAAATAAAAAATTGACATGCAGAGATACAAGAGCTCGATGGAAAAAAAAAATGAAACCAACTTCTCTATTTTTCATCAAAACCATAGTTGCCTTCTCTAAGGCAGTTTGGAGTCTTTGAATGCCATTAATGTTGGGAAAGGACCATCAGTTCCTTTCTTTGTTTCCTCCAAACACTTTGTTTCTAGTTTAATTTTAGAGGCCAATCAAACAGTTAACTACACTTTACCCATCCCTTTGTCCATAGATTTGGCTAATTCTCCAAATTTGACAAAATTCCTTACTAACAAATGACAGTTTCCCATTTAATAAAAGTCATTAAAAATTCCAAGTACGAGTGGGGTGGAATCCCAACTCATTTTACATGAAACTTTCCCCCTTTCCATATTGCTAACCATGGTCATGTATCAGTTAGGTCTTAGGGTTTCAGTAACATAGTTTAGGATTTAATTAATCACCTTCAACCATCAACTTAGGTTAGGTCTTCTTTTAATTCAATAATACATTGCTTTATCCTTAGGTCATTAGTACTTAAACACACCCACATAGAATAGGTTTAGTTTAGGATACATTTAATCACCATGAACATAATCATCCACATTAGGTCCCTTTAGCACTTATCAAATGAACCATGCTTAATTTAACAATTGTAATCCTTCATTAAGACATGTAACTTGAAACACTTAAGTTATATTTACATTCCAAATGATTTGAAAATACTAATTCATAGTTTACAAAGTAGTCAAGTAAACCTTTCAACTTTTTAGTAAAAATAGTATGTCGATTTAGAATAATACCCTGGATCACTGAAATTGATCCAAGGTGTTATTATGAACCTTCATATCGATAAAATAGTAAAACTACAAGTAGTCAAATAGAAATAATTGTAAAGGTTACCCCTTTACCCTATTACTTACCTACTCCAGAACCCAGATTGTATTATCCAAGAGTTAAATTTACTATGCTCATTTCAACAACATAAAGGTAAGTACTTCATAATATTTTCAAAATATAAGTACAAATTATACCATTAAATAATTATAAGTCTGCCAGATCAATAAATAAATTATATTATTTCAGAAAACACGCAATAATAGTCTATCAATGAATATCAAGCCGAACACAATCTCATGCAAATGTTTGTTAATCAATCACAGAATCTAAGTACAGTTATAAAAATAGTAGGGGTATTATAATTTATGCCATCAGTAAAATGTTAGAAATTGTTAGTTTGAAAGAAATGGCATGAAAATATTATCCACCTCATCTCTACTTTTTATAGCACTAAAATATTTCAATAATGAAAATACAGTAGTGAAAAAACATCATAAGAAAAATAAAAGAAATCAAGTAACATTTCCTTTTTCCCACCTTTCCTTTCCTTCTTAATTATAATATAAAATAAATCACTTATGATCATTACACACTACACACAATCTTATTAATAACTTGACTGAATTTAAATAAACCCAATTCAATCAATCAATATATTTCATTCTAATAAAATTTGTGTTCACTAGCATTCGGTTTATACAAATCAAACATAGCTGAACAAAATTGTACGACAACATTCCCTTCCATGTATTTATCATCATATGACAGTTCATGTTACATAATCAACGAATGATAAAAATCATCAATCCAACCAGTATTTAACACTTAGGTCAGTCATTCACCGAATAGTAATCAATTTAATAGAATGGTCTAATAACAATAATGTCAACACATTGACTACAAAAATATAAGATATAATATCATTACCTTATAAAACATCGAATTTACTTTAATTAATCCATTATATCATTACCTTAAAAACATCGAATTTATCTTCGTATATTTGAATCAAGTATCCTTTTTATTGAAAGGAGTTTAGTTTAATCAAATTGTAACAACAATAATAATAGTCAACATATTGACTTCAAAATATATTGTATTATACCATTACCTTCAAAACTTTGAAATTACCTTAGTATATATGAATTCACTTAATTTTTTCATAAGACACCATGTCTTAAAAAGTCACTGTTCAACTCAAAATAACATGAGTGATTTAACTCACTCGTACACAGGAAAACATAAAGTACTATGGATTTGACCCCTGACCTATAAATTACCAATGTATTCCTTCTGAATTGATTATGAATGTGTGTTACTGCACACTATCTCATAGCTAAAAGAATCTATGGACTGAATAAAATTAAAACGTTTGTATATATATTTACAGACAGTTAAAATGGAAATGGACTACATTATATTTACACACCGAGATATCTATAAGGATAGCTATAAAAGCTATAACATTGAACGTTTCATTGTTATATATATACATATATCTATGTGTGTGTGTGTGTGTGTGTGTGTGTGTGTGTGTGAAAATTTGATGTGTAATGTGTGTGTGTGTGTGTGTGTGTGTGTGTGTGTGTGTGTGTGTGTGTGTGTGTGTGTGTGTGTGTGTGTGTGTGTGTGTGTTTATGTATTTACCTATTCGACACACTGAAGGAAATATAAGGAAAACCCCAATAGATTTTGAACCAATTTTCCATTCCTTAATCATTTAACTTTATAGTCATGGCCTTCCTATTTCTATAGGAAATGGATACTGTACTAAAAACATATCAAAATATTAAACAATAACAAAAGAAATTGAATATCTTCAACCCAGATGGGTTTCAAAATAATAAATATACATTTAAAAATTCACTGTTATTTTTCTTTTGTTATCAGTTCAAGAATATAACCATGCAAAACTTAACCATGGTGGTAATATTTCATTTCCTTCATACAATATATTCGAGAAGAAGAAAATATAACACACACACACACACACACACACACACACACACACACACACACACACACACAGATACATATATATATTGACACACACACACACACACACACATTCACAACTACAAAAAAACTAAAAATAGGTACTCAACCTAAATTAAATAGTATAAAACTAAATGTATGCAGTCATAGTGACTTGATAACACAAAATATTCGAAAACCCATCAATGAAAAATCACATGGATATTTATCCATGGAAAATAACCAAAAAGAAGAATCATTCTCTTTCATAGAATTAAACACATAATAGAATGATTTGAAACCACAACATTAAGATATTGAAATGGTACAAAAAATAAAGATGAGGAGAAAAATTTCATGCCTATGTATGTTTTCCCAAAATCCTTTTGAGTTCTCATTCTAGAATCAATTGGGTGCAACCAAATATTCCTTAAATAAAGTTACTAAAGGTGCTCTCTAAAAATCAAAGAAAGAGATTATCTTTCAATTCAATACCATAAACATCCCTTCCTATCCTGACAACAATTGTAAATAGCCATTAAAAATCTCTTCATCAGTTTAAGAAAAGTTTATCAACATGCATGAAGTGAATTTAAAGTTCAAATGCAAATAGCTCCCCCACATTTCTTACATGCTGAGCTTGATTAATCCAAAAATGATAACTAAAAAATGAACCCCAAAAATAACCATAAAAACTTCATTATCTTCCTCAAGAAGCTTTCCACTCATCTTCTGAGGTGACTTAATGGTGCATTAAATGCATGTCAAAGACTACTATTTGTTTCCAACTGCCACCCATTTCCCACCATCTTCCAATTTACTTAGCAACTTCTAGTTAATTTTAACGTTAAATTGTGGCCATACAGCTGGAGAAAAGGAGGCATCGAGTGGTCCAAGACCATTCCAAAATTTAACCAATTTTAACATGACCAATCCAAAGGCCTTCACATATTCCAATGCCTATAGTTAACTTAGCTTAGATGGTCTCATCCGATACTTAATAAAATAATCCCATTTTATATCTATATATAGTATCATATCGATACTATGACCATATGGTAATCACATGTATATATATATATATATATATATATATATATATAAGTTCAGGTCGATAGTTGATCATGTGGAATATATGTTTATATATAGACAGACAGACACACACATACCTATATATATGTATGTACATATATATATATATATATATATATATATATGTACATACATATATATAGGTATGTGTGTGTCTGTCTGTCTATATATAAACATATATTCCACATGATCAAGTAGACACACACATTATTTTTATATCCAATCTAATATATATATAGGTATATGTACCATACATATATATAGGTATCCTGTCATGTCTGTCTGTTTATATATAAACATATATTCCACATGATCAAGTAGACACACACATTCTTTTTATATCCATCTAATTGATAATAATATAAACCTTGTTACAAATGGCCCCTAACCATATGACCTACAGGTCCATCCTGTAGTTGTTTGCAACAAAATTAGGATCTCTAGGTTATAACTAATATCATTATTTGTTTAATCAACCAGTTAAACCATATATGAAAGAATAAAAACCTAGTTCTATGCCAAGGTTGCATATTCTAGTCTGGTTATCTAAGGCTTCAAATTTCATCCTAAGAAGTGGCAATGTTATGTTGAAGATTAGAAAATATGAACAATCAAGCACTAATATAAGAGAGCAATATGATTCTAACGTAAAGAAGATCATTTTAAAAATATCATTAGGTATAAACAATCTTTAATTTAATCACAACAAGCTCAATGGAAATTCACATTATTTTTTCTACACTGAGCAACTTAGTTACACAACCAAAAACATAACTATGAATAGAGTCCAAGCATCACATAAGAATAGGGTAAACAAACCTATCAACATCTATAACAAGATAACATATTCACTCCTCATAATGAAACCAGTGAGGATATGACATACCTCCCCTCTTAAGTATCATTGTCCCTGATGATTAATTCCATCATTATTTAGATTCAAAATCAAACAAAAAGAATATACTTATTTAAAATATTGAATACTTAGAAATGAATAACTAAATCTTGCAACATCAAGTTCTCATAATTTTAAAAATAGAATTATCTCGATTGTAACAACCCAATTTAATCAATTTATTACCAAAAAGGAAAAAATTATGACATTTTTCAATCTTTCAAATAATAAAATTATATGAAAATTATATCTAATTTAATGTTCTTACCAAGGTTGCTTGTTCCAGCTTGGTTATCAAGGCTTCATCTTTTCCTAAGCAGTGGCAATGCGGTGTTCAAAATTAAAACATCTTAAATCAAAAAGCTCAATGTCAATTCACACAATTTTTTCTACACTGAGCAATTTAGTTGTAAAACCAAAAACATAAGTATGAATACAGTCCAAGCATCACACAAGAATAGGGTAAACAAACCTATCATCATCTATAACAAGATAAAATATTCACTCCTCATAATGAAATCAGTGAGGATATGACATACCTCCCCTCTTAAGTATCATTTTCCCTGATGATTAATTCCATCCATGAATAAATTCTAGACCGAATGAGAAGGAATATACTTATTTAAAATATCAAATATTCAAACAATTATAATTAAAACTTGCAACATCAAGTTTTCAGAGATTTCAAATAGAATTATATTGGATGTAACAACCCATTTAACCAAGTTTTTGCTAAAACAACAAAGTTTATTACATTTTTAGTCGTTAAAATAATAACAAATATTAAACGTATATATAATTTCATGTTTTATCACAAGAATAGGTGTAGAAATGCAATTTTCATTTCCTTTAAATTCTCCCAAGTTGCACTTTATTCAAAAAATTAGTCCCATTGGACCTTGCGCTAATTTATTTCGTTGTTTCACAAGTGCAGCTTGTAAGTTTCCAGTACCCTTATGGGTTCAACCATGATGAAACCTGGATCCTAAACTTGTAATGAGTTCTAGTTAAGTAAATGTGATAAATAAGATACATACTTTTTAAGCAAAGAGATATGAAAAACATCATGGATCTTGGAAAATCCAGGAGGAAATACTAGTCAGTATTCCATAGGGAAGATTACTATAATAATTTCAAAAGGTCCAACAAAGAGAGGTGACAACTTGGCTGATTTTCCAAACGAAATTAAAGTTTTCTTAGGATAAACTTATAAGAAAACTTTATCTCCTTGTTTGAATTTTTCTATCAACTCTCTTTAAATCAACGTAACTTTTCTACCTATCCGCAACCTCTTTTAATCACTCACATATTAGTTTGACCTGCTGTTCCATTTCAGTCAACATCTCTTGTCCTATTACTTCCCTATATTCCACGCTGTCCCAACTAACATGTGTTATACACTTCTGTCCATACAATGCCTCAAAAGGATCCATTTTTTAGTGAGGAATGGTAAGTGTTATTGAAAGAAAACTCAACTAAGGGAATATATTCCTCCCATTTTTACTTTTGATCCATGCACTAGATCTTGACCATGTCTTCCATCATCTGATTTACCCTTTTAATCTGTCCATTTGTTTCCAGATGGTATGCAGAACTGAAATTCATCTTTTTCCTTAAGGCTGAATTCAAAGTTTGCCAAAAATAAGAAGTCATCCTAGGATCCCGATCTGAAATTATTAATTCAGGTACTTCGTGTAATCTAAAGATCTCATGGCTGAATATCCTTGCAAGTATAGGTGAACCATATTTTAGATTCTCTGGAAATAAATGAGCTACTTTTGTTAGTTTATCAACTACAACCTAAATGACATCGTGCCTATTTTTAGACATTGACAACCCTTGCAAAAAATCAATACCGATTTCTTGCCATTTATACTGCAGATGCTCTGAGGATACAAAAGTCTTGCTAGATACATATGTCTAGCCTTGAATTTTCTGAGACTCCAAGCAATGAGATACATAGTTTACTATATCATTTTTCATCCCTTTCCAAAAATATTGTTGTTTTACATCAGTAAACATCTTACTCACTCTGGGATTTCAAGAATAGGGAGCATCATGAAATTCCTTTATCACTTTTGTCCTTAATTCATTTTGCATGGGTATATAAAATCAATTTTCAAACTTAAGACTTCTTCTCTATCAAATCTGAATCCTTTATATATCTTATCATTAGAATTTGAAGCAAGCATTTTTTTAACCTGGTGATAATAGAAATCAACTAAAATTTATTTCTTTACTCCATCTTTGAATTAGGTTGTCAAAGTAACGAGGGAAGAAATGTTCTTCCTACAACTTAGCACATCTTCCACTCTATTTTCCTTACCTTTAATATATATATATTATCAAAGTCATACTGAGATCGAAAAATATAACCATCTTCATTTCCTCGCATTCAAGTTTGGCTGTGTGAAGATGTATTTCAACCCGAGATGATATGTTTTCAGTGCAAAGGGATTTCCCAGAAGGTAATGTCTCCAAACTTTCAAAGAATGCACAATGACGACAAGCTCCAAGTCATGGGGAACATAATTCAGCTCATGTACTTTGAGTTTTCTGCTCTCATACGCAATCACGTGGTCATTTTTCAACAAAATATCTCCCAATCCCTCACCAGAGGCATATGTTAGAATGGTAAAGTTCTCATTAGGATCTGAAACTTTCAGAATAGGTGTTGAAGATGATTTTTCTTTAAGAAAATTAAAATATTTTTCACACTTTTTAGACCAAATGAATTTCTTATCCTTTTTCTACAGTGAGGTAATTTATAGCAATGAATTTCGAGAAGTATTTTACAAATTTTTGATAGTATCCAGCTAACCCCATGAAGCTTCTCACTTCATGTACATTTTTAGGTGCTGGCCATTCACTTATTTCTATATTTTTTTATGGATCTACAGAAATTCCATCCTTGTTTATTATGTGTCCCAAATATTACACTTCATTTTGATAGAATGCACACTTTGAAAGCTTACCAAATAGTTTCCTCTTTCTTAACACATCTAAAATAATCCTGAGATGTTCATCATGATCATCAATGCTTTTTCGAATAAATGAGAATATAGTCCAAGAATAATCAGGACAAACTTGTCCAAGTATTCTTGAAAGATATTGTTCATTAAATTCATAAAAGTTGTTGGGGCATTGCTAAGTCCAAAGGGTAACACAATGAATTCATAGTTTCCACACCTTTCCTAAAAAAAGTATTTTTAATATATTCCTCTTTTATTCTCAACTGATAGTATCCTGATCGAAATAGGCCATGGAATTGGATCTACCAAGTGATGAGAATGCCTCTGAGTCGGAAACAACTCAGCCCCGTTCTGGTTGCCCCCATATATCCATATGGCCCCATCTATCTCTATCTCTATTTCTATATGGGGGCGGTTGACCCATAGTTCAAATAGACCCGATAGGGCTCCTCGACCCAGGCCCTATCTATCGAGTAGATCAATCTTAGAGTAAACTAATGCACCACACATCTGATCAAAGAGCTCATCAATTCTTGGAAGGGGATACCTATTTTAGTTGATGGAAGATAAGGTAGTTCTGTCTAAGAAATACTGATATCTTGATGCATAGCCTAAGTGTTCCATCTTTCTTCTTTACAAAGATGACTGGTGCTCCCCAAGGAGAGACACTTGGTATAATCAAACCTTTTGATACTAGTTCATGAAGTTGTGGGTTCAACTCAACAAGTTCTGTTGTTGTCATTCTATAGGGCGAGCTGCTCAGCAAGCTCAAGGCATTTCATCCACTTTTCAAGACATTTTACTATCACCTTATGTTGGGCTAACTAGTTCATAAATATGACTATGTCATATGAACCTAGAGGAGCTAAGTAAAGGTCTACTTTAGTGGTAAAGATTGGTAGTTCCAATGATGCAACAAACAGACATTGTTCTCTAATGTGGAAAACATTATTCCCATATTGAAAAAAACCATGATAACTTCATATAACTAGATTTTTTTTAAAAGTTTAGATGCTAATTTAGTAGAAAAAAACATTTGGTTACACTAGTATCGAATAAAATGGTTACAGGTAGTCCACACAACTTACCTAGAACTTTGACTCACAGAGCCTAATTTTCAGCTTGCTTGTAATTCACTGTAGCATGTAAATGGTGTTGCTAATTGCTATGATTTTTTATTTTAGGAAATTCATTTTCATAGTGATCAAGACCAAAAATAAAAAAAACCCTGAAGGGTCCTTTCCTATCCGTTTTAGTTTCCTTACTGGCTGCATTGTTTTGTCCATTTTTCTCATTATTTGCAGTAGTCTTAATTACTCATTTTTTCTTTCCATTTCCATTACCATTTTTATTTTTTCTGCCAAACTTCATCCATGCCACATTTGTAGGTGCTAATGATGATGGTGCATTAATATATTTATTTATCTTCTCCTCTCTATGTGTAGACACCCAAAATTGGGACGACACCCTCTAAGTCCGCTTTTATTACATACCCCCTTACCATGACCCTTTTCATATATTTTTATTGATCTAATTACCTATATTAGATTAATTTTTACCTCACCCCTCCACCTCACCTATCCACCTCACCTTGGACCCATTCCAAGCCCATTTAATAACTAGGACTGAGTCATCAGTCCCCCTAACTAGTTGATACCTCTTCTAAACCTAATATTAATTGACAACTACCTCTCCCACCAATTTTCCCTGTGATTTAACAAGAATCAAGACTCCTAACCCATAACCATTTTTGAATCATGCCAAAATGGGAGAGAAAATTATATTTTTAGCAAATAAGACTATTTCTCCCTAACTGACACCGGTCAAGGAACCACCATTAGTTCCTTTAAATAAAATTTTTAAACTCTTTTCTTGGGTTCTCTTTTGGGTTTTTATTTTGGTTGGAATTCTTTGATCTTGCATATTTGGCATTCAATCGACATCCTGAAGATTAATTGAGAACCAAAGAATCATCTACGAATTCATACGCTTGAACCATCCGCACAGAAAAACACTCTATCTTCACTGTTGTGAGATTGGATCACGGCTCATCTCTCCTATGCACACCCTATAACCACAACCTTCTACCAATCTCTGGATCTCTTATAAGTGTTCTTAACTAAGCTACTGGATTTCATTAGCTTTGGTTTTAGACCCTTTATTGTTTTCTAATCACCCCTTCCTCTCTCGGATACTTTTCGTGGCCCATTCACCTTACGACCTACTAACCCAGAATCATTACGCCCTTTTAATAACCCCTTTTACCCCTATCAATCCTTCACCTAAATCCCCAACACCCTTCCTAAGCCTTCCCAACACTCTGTACAATCACAGAGAGCCCAAAACAACCAATTTTCACCTTTTGTACCTAATTTCCTCTATTGTGATCGGTTACCCAACCGATTCCGACTATAACCAGTTACCGAAATCAATTCCCTGATCGATATTAATCTATGTGTTTGAAATTTTCCCTTAGACCAAAAAATATTATTTCCTGACTAAAAACCTCTCAAAACCTACCACAACTTCACCCAAACCTTGATAATACCCCCTGCCACATCTTTAGATCATGTCAATCAACCACCCTTTCTAGATTTTATCTTATATTCATTATTTAGATTAGATTTAGAGTATTGTATTGTGTGAGATACCCAAATCATATAACCACAATAGGAACTTCTATTTTATGTTATTTATCTACATTAATTTGTATTAAGACATGGATTGAAAGCCTTCGAGGAAACACCCCACTTCTTGTATCTAGTTTACACTAGGAAATCCACCAACCTATGTTATTAACTCTATTTTGTGGTCTTTCTTTTTTTCGTAGGTGGTCCTTCCAAGACAAAAAATAATGTTCTACAATCACCTTGGTATTCAACAAGTGCGCATTCTCTTCACGACCTCTAGGTATTCCTCACGTACCTTACCTTTACCTTTTTAAATAGTTTTGTCATATGACACTCCTATGTGGTAAAACACTATGTGCAAAAATAACTTGTAGTTTATATTCTTGTCTTATTACTTTCTTAAAAAATAACTTCCATAGTTGATGGTTTGTAGACATCAAATTCACCTTCTATCACTGGGTTTAGTCCCATGATGAAATTCCTGATGTGAAATTTATCATTAGTTTGATATTGCGGTACGCACTCTAGAAGTTTCATGAAATTTTCCTGGTATTCGGTTACTATCTACTTTCCATAATTTACTATCTGAAATTTAGACATTTTGTGATCATAGTATAGCAGGGGTAACCAACACTATCTAGAGTATGCTTTAAACTGATCCCAATTTAGATTTTCCTCATCCACAACTAGCTCTACTTTCCATTGTCCCACCATGAGGATATTCATTAGAGAGCTGATAAGCTCCCCAAACTACCTTGGTTTCATATGAGAAGTTTCTAATGGTGAAATACTTTTCCATTTCATTGAGCCAATTCTCATCTCTATCACCTAAGGTTGTACCATCAAAATTTGATGGGGTTGATCCTCTTGATATTGTTTGACATTTTAGCTACCAAACGTGCCCTCTTGTTATTAGATTGATTAACTTTGTTAACATTTAGATTAGCATTTCTAGTGTCATTATTTGCTACATTAGGATCTACAACGTTGTTTTTTATAACATTAGGTTGTTCCTAAGATGGTTCACTGCCATCACTATCATCACCGTTTTCATTAACCATGACTTATTATTAAAGAACATACATACAATTTATCATATCCTGAATGGCAGTGATAATCTCATCCAAATTCTACACTATGGATACTTTGCCACATGCAAGTTGGTTGTTTGAAATGTTTCCCCTTGTTCTAACTATGTTCTTTGTTATAAAAGAATTACATTTTTAGTTAGCGTGAGGACTCAATAGGTCTAAGAGCTGCAACCTTCAGCTCTGATACCAAAATGCAACACCTACTTTTTTTCACTTCAAATGATGGGAATTTTTTAATTTCTTAAACTAATTATTACCTTCGATGATTTAAATGAACAACATTTAAATCCAGTACCACTACAAAACTACAATTCATCAGATAAAAAATCAATTAATCATGTGCATAAACTTATGGGACAATTAGAACTACTTGAATCCCCCATTAATTACTCTTTCGAATATGTATACAAAGTATACCATGTGGTATCCATTCTTGACAATGATTGATAACAAGTGATGTTTTATAAGTTTCTAACTAGAATTTAGTCAATCGAATCCCATCCAACATCTCACACAATTGATTAGAACTTGGTGAACCTGACAGTGTAATGTCTTACACTACTTTGGCCAAAGTTTAAGAGTCGTGTTATGCATGCTCTATTTCTAGACATGCATTCGTCAACAGAAAAATGTCCCATCACCATATCACTTTGTTCCATTATCAGAATCCAATCATTTAGTTGAGTTGAGTTTATTTATAACTACGCACAAGGTAAAAATCTATTCAATCTATGTGAAGAAGCACTTATGTGCCAACTTAGGTTACTTATTGGAGAGAAAGATCTTACATGATGAATTTTGTCACTGCATAACCATTTTCTTCCCCATAGCCAACATAAGTTGGTACCGAGGTAACTTGATCATGTAGGTCAAACAACTTTGTATCTTTAGCATAACACAAATCCTTTAATGAATTATGACATACATAATAATTGGACCTTGATAAGGAAACATAGATTATCTATTATATGGGAGTATTCAATTATTGACTTGCATCATTAAGAAGATACTTCCCTATAACCACCACTTGTAGTTGATTTATCAAGTTCCATTCATTAGGATTTCCGTAATACATAATTAATTAATTATAAAATAATTAGATTACGATATGTTCCTTTTTATCGCAGCAATATATTGTCGTATCAGAATACGACCATAGGTCCATAAATTATTTTTGATATAGATTGTAATCATTCCAAATTTATATACTCGCATCCATTATACATATTAATTGTATTTTAGGATAGTTTGTTGTGTGGGTATCACATTCTATAATTAACTATTTATGACATTTCCATATTAATCCAAAACAATACATATAATTGATCTCACTATAATCATAGTTAACTATCATTCATAGTTGTAATTGTTCCACAAGTATAACTATGCTTTACCTATTTATTTCTTATTAACATAATATTCATAACTTAATAAATCCATTAAGCATTAATCAACATATGTCATATAAGGTTGAGTTAAGTAAGCCACTCAATATAGTATACAATCAACTTTGAACACTCATTTTAATAATATTCCATGAGTATTACATATTTCAATATTCATTTAAGAACTATGCATCAATACACAAAAACCAATATTGGTTACTTTATAAATAATTTCTCAATATTATTACATATTAAAAATCCCTTTTCAACACAGTACACTTTCACTTAAGGAATAAGTTGTCATTTAAAATAATTAATGTAGTGGAGCTCATGTTCACTATATAATAATTCCAATCAAATGAACTAATTTAAAATCATAAGAATACATTTGAATCAATCATATCCTTTTTATATCATCCACCCAAATAGAATTAATTCCTGCCATCTGTAAAATGTTAGAAATTTTCAGTTTGAAAGAAAATGTATGAAAATATTATCCACCTCATCTCTACTTTTTATAGCACTAAAATATTTCAAAGATCAAAATACAGTAGTGAAAGAACATCATAAGACAAATAAAAGAAATCAAGTAACATTTCCTTTTTCTCACCTCACCTTTCCTTCTTAATTCTAATATAAAAGAAAGCAGTTATGATCATTACAAACTACACACAATGTTATTAATAACTTGACTGGATTTAAATAAACCCAAATGAATCAATCAATAGAGCTCATTCTAATCAACTTCAAGTTTTCTAGCATTCGGTTTATAAAAATCAAACATAACTGACGTTAAGTGTATAAAAACATTTGTGTACATGTTTTATCAAAATATGAAGCTATGTTATACAAATAAGAAATGATTATTCAAAAAAACCTTCTATTAATTAAACATTCGAGTGCCTTTTACCAAATAGAATTTAGTTTAACAGAATGGCTTAATAATAATAACAGTCAACACGATGACACAAAGGTAAGATATAATATCATTATCTTACAAACATCAAAATTAACTTAGTAAACCCAATATATCATTACCTTAACATCATTGAATTGACCTTAGTATATCTGAATTCACTTTATATTTTCATTTGAAACCACTTATAAAGGCCACGGTTCAACTCATAATAAATTGAGTTATTTAAATCACTCATACATGGTCAACATAAAATATAATGGATTTGACCCCAAACCTATCCATCCCCCCTGTATTACTTATGAATCGATTATGATTGTGTGCAATTATGCACTATGGTTTAGCTAATACAGCCTACAGATTCAATAAAAAAACATATGTATATGTATATATACAAACAGTTAAAAAGTCAATGGTGACTGTACACTATTCCTATAAAAGCTATAACAGTGAATGTTTCACTGTAAAATATATATGTATGTGTGTGTGTGTGTGTGTGTTTGTATATAAGTTCTCAAAATCCCAATGGCGACTGTATGAACAAATACACACCAAACAATTTTTAATAAATAGTTCCAAAAGTTCATGATCAGTTAACTAATTCAATAGGATATATATATGACTATATATATATATATATATATATATATATATATATATATATATATATATATATGTATGTATGTATGTATGTATGTATATTCATAGATTTACACATGGGTTGTCACAAGATAAGTAAATATTCGGATTTACCCAAAATTCACTGTTATCTAACCATTGTCATCATTTTTAAGATATATAATCATGCATAAACTGTAGCCTTAATGGAGGAACTATTTCATTTCCAACATACAAGCTATAATCAATAAGGACAAAAGAAGCTTGTATACACTTACACACACTAGATGGGTTCGACATACACATACTACATTCGACACACACACTGTATATATATATATATATATATATATATATACATCAGATACACACATATACATATAACATACATGCATACATACTTAACTATAGATACATACATACATTCATTTCCTTCAGTCACATATATTCGAGACAGGAGATACAAACATACATACACACACACACACACACACACACACACACACAGATATTCACAACTGCAACCAAAACTCAAACTAAGTTCTCAACCTAGCTTAAATAGTATATAACTAAATGTATGCAGTCACAATGGGTTGATAATACAATATATTCGAAAATCCATAAATGAAAAATCACATAGAGATTTATCCATGGCAATTCCCAAAAGCAAGGATAATTCTCTTTCACATAATAATGCACAGAAGAATGATTTGAAACCATAACATTAAGATATTTAAATACTATAAACAATAAATATGCAGAGAACGATTTAATTCCTATGTATGTTTTCCCAAAATCGTTTCAAGTTCCCTTCCAGGAAAAATTGATGCAACTCAAATCTTCCTTAAAGAAAGTTCCACTAGGCGCTCCTCCGAAAACCCAAGCATAGAGCTATCTTTGAATCAAATATAAAACCTCATTCTTAGTCTTAACAGTCATTTAAATAACCCTAAACAAATCTCTTCACCAGTTTAATTAAACGTTTATCTACATGTATGAAGTGCATTTAAAGTTCAAATGCAAATAGCTACCCCACATTTCTTGCATGTAGAGCTCGATGGAGAATAAAATAATAATTGAAAAATGAACCTCAAAGATAACCATACAAATTTTGTTAGCTTCCTCAAGAATCTTCACGTTTCTTTCAAGGTGAGTAATGATGCATTGAATGCATGCTAGGACTACCATTTGTTTCCACCACTACCTATTTACCACCATCTTCAAGTTTACCTAGCAAGTTCTAGATAATTTTAACATTAAATCATGGCCATACATCTAGAGATGAGGGAGGCATCGAGCAGGTCCACGACCACTTCAAAAATTTAAGCAAGTCTTAGCATGGACGATTCCAAAGGCCTTCACATATTCCAATGTCTATATTTAACGTATCTTAGGTGGTATCATCTGAGACTTAATAAAATAATCCCATTTGATATCTATAAGTTTAGGTCCATACTCAACCACGTGGTAATGTATGTTTATAATATATATATATATATATATATATATATATCTAATATATATAACTTGGTTATCAAGGCTTTGTCTTTTCCTTAGCAGTGGTAATGTGGTGTTCAACATTAACAAATCTTAAATCAACAAGCTCAATGTCAATTCACACATTTTTTTCTAAACTAAGCAACTTAGTTATACAACCAAAAACATATCTGTGAATACAGTCCAAGCATCACACAAGATTAGGGAAAACAAACCTATCATCATCTATAACAAGATAAAATATTCACTCCTAATAATGAAACCATGGGGGATATGACAATGTTTAATTAATTAGTTAAAAGAGGATTATAATTAATGAAGTGATGTTCAGGCTAGTGGCAAAATTAAAAAATGTTAAAACTAGGCTGAAATTCTGGAACAAAGAAATGTTTAGTAATATGTTTTCTCAAAAAACTTTTATTAGTGAAGCTTTAAAGAAGGTGGATGATGAGATTGATAACAAAGGTTTGCAAAAAGATTTGAGAGATAAGGAGAAATTCCTTTTAACGGAATATCATAATTTAGAATCAAAAGAGGAGGCTTATTGGAAACATAATTCTCATGTTTTGTGGTTAAAGGACGGCGATAGGAATACAAATTTTTTCATATTATTGCTTTTATGCATAAGAATAACAACACTATTCTAGAAATAGAAGATAGAAGAGGAGTTATAATAAAGAATCAGGGTGATATTTCATAAGAATTTATTAGTTTTTTCTCTCAGTTATTGGCAGCAGTAAGGGAACCTGATCTGGGTAAGGAAATTGATATTGCAAATATTTTTCAATCAATCATTTCTCATCAAGATAATGTTGATCTGATTAAAATTCCATCTGATGAGGAGATATCTACTACAGTTTTTGCTTTAGAAGGGATAAATCCCCTGGCCCTGATGGATTTCCTATTCTTTTTTTCCAAAAATTTTAGGAAATCATTCATAAATATGTGGAAGAGGCTATTAAATACTTCTTCAAGTATGGTAAGCTTCTGAAGTATGTTAATATTAATTTCATTGCTCTTGTTCCTAAGGTTCTTGGGGCTGAAAAAGTGTCATATTTTAGACTAATAAGTCTGTGTAATATGGTCTATAAGATAATAACTAAGATTATCTCCTTAAGAATTAAACATTTTTTGGAACATTTTATTTCACCAAATCATAGCTTTGGTGGAGGGTAAACAAATTTTTGATAATGTGATAACTATTCATGAAGTTGTTCATTCGGTGGATGTTTCAAAAAGAGTGGCCATGATGCTTAAAATAGATATGAATAAAGCTTATGATAGAGTATCATGGAGATTTATTAAAATAATTCTTAGAAATTTGGTTTCCATAATCATTTTATTTATACTATAATGGAGTGTATTTCTAATCTAAAATACTCAATTCTGGTCAATGGGAAATCTAAAGGTTTTTTCTCTTCAGGAAGGGGATTAAGGCAAGGGGATCCTCTTTCTCCCTTTCTTTACATAATCATGGAAGAGACTTTCGGAAAACTTTTTGCTGACTATAAATTGAAAAATAAGTTGTATGGGTTAGTTGATTATAATGGTATAGATCATATAGCTTTGCAGCAATTTATGGATGATACATTCCTTTTGGGTAAGGAGACTCAAGTGGAAGTAGTGGTGTTTAAGGAGATCCTACAGGATTTTGAGGAGGTTATAGGTCAACTCATTAATTTTAGGAAAAGCTTTGTTTTATTTTTTAATGTGGATGTTGAAATTCAAAACAGAATTGTTGCAGTTCTGGAGTGTCCTATACATGTGTTTCCATGTTCTTATCTTGGAATGCCTTTGTTTAAGGGAAGGATGTAGTTGGAAATTTGGAATCCCTTGATTATGAGATTTCAAAAAAACTTGGTAACCTGGAAAGGAACTTTGTTATCTCACGCAGGTAAACTTCAATTACTTAAAAGTTTCCTTTAGAGTTTGGTGGTGTATTTGATGTCTCTATTCAAAATTCCAGCTAAAATTAGATAGATTATTACTCAGATTCAACGTAGCTTTTTATGGTCGGGAATATAATCAAAAGACATAATTCTGCATAGTGTGCATGGGAAATAGTTACCCTTTCAAAGTATGCTGGTGGGTTAGGATTGAAAGATGTCAAAAGTATGAATTTTAGCCCTTATGGATAAAATTCGTTGGCATTTGGAGCATGAAGATGGCTTATGGGGTAGAATTCTTAAAGTTAAGTATATATATTTTGATCAATTTTCTTTTGTCTCTAATGATGCTCTTCTGGATGGATCCTTTTTTTGGAATGGTTTAGGAAAATGTAGAGATATTTTTTTGAAAGGTACTAAATGGTTAATTGGAAATGGTACAAAACTCAGATTTTTGGGAAGACTGGTGGTTAGTCTGAGGCTCCTTTAGTTAATCAAGTTCACTAGAGAGAGGTGGCAGTTCACTTTCAGTGGGTCGTGGGAGATTTGGATTAGAGATTATCGGGAGAGATTTGATTGTGGTTATGGGTTTGGAAAGAATTGGATTGGGAAGGTGGGGATGAAGAATTTCAGGAAACAATTAGAATTTTAAATGCTAATCTTAGAGGATTACATATACCTGTTGTCCAGAAAGAGGATGAGTTGATATGGTCTTTAACAAAGGATGGTATGATATTTGATTAAAAAATTGGGTATGGTATAGCAAGAAATATGTCCTCCTCCTCAACCATTTTGGAAAAATTTATGGGATAAGACTCTTACTGCCAAAGCTTAATTTGTTTTATGTGACATATTGTCTACAGAATAAAATTTTAACCATTGATAATTTACAGGTGAAAGGAATGATGATCCCTAACTGGTTTGTCTTGTGAAAAAATGATAGTGAATCGGTTTAACACTCTCTTTCTTCATTGTCCTTTTTCTAGAAGGCTTATTTTTGATATTATGAAAGTCTTCCAGACTTTGTGGGTCTTTCCAGATAACTTTTTCTAACTGGTATAGGCAATGGATAAGTCCTTTTGTTTCTTTAAGTCTTTATAAGGCTTGGAGTTCTGTGGTGCCTCACTTTTTATGGGGGATTAGGCTTGAAAGGAAAGGCCAAATTTTTAGGGATAAACAAAAAAAACTCTTTGAGGGTGGGGAGTGGCATATCCTAGGTGCTTTGAAAAATAATCTTTCTATTGTGAAGATTAAAGAGAAAAGTGGTATTTCCTAGATCATGATAAGGAGATTATTAAAGCCTTAGGAATTACTAAGTCTAAAAAAACAAGCTCCACTGGTGAAGGATATGAGTAGAAGAAGTGTTATATGGGTAATACCTATTAAAGGATGGATGGAATTGAATTTAGATGGAGCAGACAAAAGGAAGTACTGGTTTAGCTTGTAGTTGGTGGTATTATTAGAGATGAAGTGGATGTCTCAGTTTTAGCTTATGTTGAACCTATTGGAAATAATTCAAATAATTATGCTAAGGCTTATGCTCTTTTAATTGGGTTACAATGGGCCAATTCTTTAAAAATTAAGAAAATTCAAGTGGAGGGAGATTCCTTATACATTATTAATGTAATGAAAGGCCTTTCAAAACTAACCATCATATAAATATATATTCTATCATAAGAGATGCAAATACTATGCTTATAAAATTTTAAAATTATTCCTTTTAATCGCGTGTTTCAGGAAGCTAATATGTGTGCTGACCCGTTGGCTAATATTGGCATTTGAATTCATCATAGAAGGTGGTGGTGGGATGAGGTGGAGTTTCCCCCAGAGTACAAAAGTCCATGCTTAATGCAGAAAGATAGATTCGGGCGTGAGAATAGGATATGTGACATCCTTGAAATAAATTCACCATGGGTGAGATTTATTGTCAAAATCATTACTATGGTATGCGTTGGTTTGGAGTGGTTATTTAAAGGTTTGGTTCAAGTTTTTATGCAGGTTTTTCTCAAGGTTTTTTTCAGTAGTCAGATTGAGATGGGTGGGTCTAGGTTTAGGGTAGAACCTTCTTCGTCGGCAAGCTTGGAAAGATATTCCTTTCTTTGGGATCTTTTTAAGGATGGTGGTATTTCATATTTTTTTCAGAGTTTGAGGGGTTTTATGAAGTTATCTCAAGGGAATTTTCTTTGGCTTGGGATAATAGGTTTATTTCTATGAGGGGTGTGAGTTTCTTGGTTTCTAAGGATTTCATTGGTAAGTGTGACCAAGATGGACTATGGGGGATGTAAAGTGTTCAAGGATAAGTCTCGACTTCAAGAGGAAGTGCATATTTTTCTCAGATAGTGATGAGAAGATCTCTTTCATGGAGGATGGTATTTCTTGATAAAACTCTGCCAGGGAGGTGGGTTAAATTTTGTTTCTACATCATGAAGTATATTACCTCTGGATGGGAAGTATTGGAAGTTGCATTCTCAACATTTAATACTCTCTGAACCATTTTCGTAGAGGTAAGAGAATGAGTATACCTTTTTATTTGTTTATACTCTCTACAATTATCGGTTAAAAATTTTAAAGAGGAAAAAATAGAGGTCCTTCTTCATCAAGGTTTAATCCTTGTTGTTGGTTAAATCAGGGTAAGCCAAATTTGCAAACTAGGGGGGACTGGTATTCGATTGGGGGGATGATTGGGAAGACCATATTTCTCTAGCTACGACAGGATTAGGCTTAAGAAAATGAAGGACATAGCTATGAATGAGGTGGATGCAGTGATTGCGTCTACAAAACCTTGCTGGGGATGCTTAATGAAAACATGCCTAAGGAGGGGTCTAGTGGAAGGAAACATAGTTTTTAACTGAATCTTTTCCAGTAAGATTTGAATCCCCTCGAGGATACGGTTATTCGAGGTTAAAGCTTAGAATCAAAAAAAATTGCGGGGTTTGCAGAGGATGAATGCTGAGATGAAAGTTTTATAAAATAGGATAGATACCCTCCAAGGGATGGTTGTAGAGGAAAAAGGTAAAAAGAGGTAGCTTGATATCAATAATTATGATGAAGAAGAATACCAAGTGGATGGTGTCAGTCTGATCTCTAGGACTAGGGAAAAGTGTGTTTAAGGCCAGGTTGTTAACTTTTTGTTGACTGGTGTTGTGTATTTTTGTTGTTATTTTTTTTTTTTGTCGGGCTTTGTTTGGGTCAATCTCTTTTTGACCTGGGCCGTTTTTGTACTTTTTGTTTCAATGGATATTTATTTTAATATCTCTTATGTAATATGCCCTTGGAGCCTTATTTCCAATTATTATCTATAAAAAAACTAATAAAGTGATGTTAATTGACATATAGGGTGGGGAAGGAGACTAGCAAATTAAAGAAGTGTCGCTATTTGATCGAGATGAAGGGGAATGATATCTAATTAGTGGAAAATCACTAATTATAATATAATGACAATAAAGAAGACAATTGGTGCAACTTTAGTATTAAAATTGGATGGTCGAAATTAGGTTTCTACAATTCCTAAAATTTTGGAATGGATGTGGAAGGAGAAAAAAACCAGCAACTTGAAGTGTTTTTCAACCTCTTAAATAACCCAAAAATATTATTTATATCATCCAAACAATGCCCATGAAAACTAGTGATTAAGCTAGTGTAATTACTTATGTACTTGATGATCAAATTATGGTTTGTATGCACCACTAAACTTAAAAATGTAATTTGTAACCTTTTTTATTATTAAATATGAATATCTACTAAAAATAGTAAAAAATACTTGCACAAATTGCTATAATGAATCACTATGGTGCCTTCCTTCTGGCCATGCTTTTATTAACACAAAAAAATGAAAAATTAGGAATTATAATTAAAATTGTAAAGCAAGTTAAACATAAAATAGAACCACTAATAATAGTAAAAAATTGTAAAATAATTTTATACTTCTAGTTAACTTAAAAATATAATCATGCAATCCTTGGAAAAATTCAACATGCAAGAAGTTTTTTAATAGAATTATGCATGTTAGACATGCATTCAAAGCCTAATTATAAATTTATCCTAAAGAATGCACCCAAAGGTCATTAAAATATATTTATGATTTAAAAAATTTAGCATGTTTATAGTTATCTTAACTTTGAAAATGTTTCCCACCTCTTTGGGGATGACTACACAAGAATTTGTACTTATCCGGAAACTAATAGTTGACAATCTATTTTTACAAATTTTTCAACTATTTTTTAAGAAATCATTGAAAATAAATTATTTTTTCCTAATTGAATAAATTAACACATAATGAAATAAATAATTCCTAAAACATCCTAAAATTCTATTTTTAGAGTACTTCTATAAATATAAGTTATCCAAATTTAGTAGAATTTCAAATACATAAATTGACATCATTCCCCCATTTGATGTGGGAAAAAAATTCCATAATTTTCTTGATTCTTCCATGTGTGTGCTTAATATATCCCTTGGATATTATATTATCTAAAAGGATTCCATCATATCTCATTAGTTTTTCTCCACTTACAATTGGAGTATCTGTAGCTTTAGAATCTTGAAGATTAAACTTCAACAACTTATCTTAGATATACCTTTCTTGAAAAATAAATACTTCATATTTATTTTGATGGAACTCCATACCTAGGAATTAATTCATAATTCCAATAGCACTCATCTCAAATTATTATTTCATATATTCCTTGAAGATATACAACATCTCCATAGAGATTCCTACGAAGATCAAATCATCTACATAGAGGCAAACATACAAAACATTAGAATTGAATGCTTTTATGTAAAGATTTTTATTATTTAGACTTATAAAAAATAATTATTCCAAAAAAAAATGATCAATTCTTGATTACCAATCTCTTGGGTCTTTCTTGGGCCCATAAAGATCCTTATTTAAACTATATACCAAAATTATTTACCCTTTACCTCAAAATGTTGTGGTTTCTCCACATGCACTTCTTCTTTAATAACTCCATTTAGGAATGCACTATTTATATCCATTTTATGTATTTTCCAAAATTTATGATAAATTAAATAAATCATTAGTCTTATAGTATATTAACTTTCAACAACAGCATAAGTATCTTGAGAATCACACCAAAAAAAATTCCAAAGCCTTTTGCAACAAGTCTAGCTTTTAGCTTATCAATTATACCATCATTGTTTACATTGTTCTTATAGACCAGCTAGGTAAACAATGAAATATAATTCAAAAAGAGTTTTTATAAGTTTACAAGTATAATTCCTCTTAATGTAATCCATTTGAATTTTCATATAAACAACCAACTCTTTCCTTTGACTAGCTTCTTCAAAACTTCTACATTCACTTGTCATAGAAGATAGTACATGTATAGTATTTTCATCATATGTATCATCAAATAAATTAACTTATTGACCTTGTAACATTGTAATCCTTATCTCATAATTCTGATATAAAATTTTATTTTTCTTATATGTGGATTTAACAACCATTTGTGCTTACTTGGAGTTGTAGATGGATGACTAGTCTCTTGTAAAGAGCTAGTATCATTTCTTATAGCATTGGAAACCCATGTATGAATTTATAATTCCTAAAATTATTCTTTAGGGGGATTATCCACTTCACTCATGATCCTATTATGTACATAATCAAGATCAACATACATCTCATTCTCAGAAAAATTACAATTCCTTAAAATAATTGAAGTTTTACTAGTAGGATTATATCACTTGTAAGCTTTGATTTCATCACTATAATTAATGAAAATATGAGATACACGCTTAAGAACCAATTTTTTCCTATATTTTTAGGAACATGAATGAAAACCAAAAAACTAAATACCTTTAAATGAGACACATCTTATTTTGAACTATACCATGCCTCATAAGGTATCGTGTCTTTGATTTCAATTGTAGGAATCCTATTTATGAAGTAAACTACAATATTTACTGCTTCAGCCCAAAAACATCTTTCCATGTGCTTATTTTTCAACATATTCCATGATAATTCCATGACGGAATTTATTTATTTCAACTACACCCTTTTGTTGTGGTTTATTGGGATTTGTTAACTACCTCTCAATGCCTTGTAAAGAAAAAACTCAAAAAATTCATTAGGAAAAAAATTTCCACCTCTATATGTTATAAGGGTTTTGATAGAATGTCGACTTTTTTTTAGAAAAATATTTAAAATATATAAAAATTTAAAAATCTCGACTCTTCTATTTTAACATAAAAATTCACATAAACCTTGTAGCATCATCAATGAAATAAATGAAATAAAAATTCCTACCAATACTTCAACAAGGAATTGGTCAACACAAATATACATGGACTAACTCGAAAGGTTTTCTTTATCTCCATTTTATAATAGGGAAGGAATCCCTGTTATTTTTACCAATAATACATGACTTTAATGCAATATCCTTATTTGAATCTAGCTTTGGAAGAGCTCTTACCATACCCTTTGTGTCAATAATATGCAAACTTTTGAAACTAATATGACCATTTCTTGAATGCCATAATGTGTTAACATCCTCATAGGTAAAGAGAAAAGAACCCCCATTAATCAAATTGATCATTAGTAGAAACATCATATTATTTTCCATGTACAATTTTCTAATAAATCTATTTATAGATTTCTTATAAAATTTTGGAACAAAGTCCATCTAAAAAAGTAATTCAAAACCCTTTTCAACTAGTTTTCCAACACTGATCAAGTGATTCAAACTTGGAGAAAATACACATAATTAATAATACCCTTATATTTACTTTAGGTGATTTTCATACTACCCTTTACTTCAATTTTAATGGATTTTCAATCCCCTAAATTCTCTAGACTTTTGAAGGTGTCATCTAGAATACTAAAACCCTCTTTTTGGATTGTCATGTGATTTGAGAAACTTGAATAAAGAAACAATATATTTTTGGCATACTCTTTTCCCACATTCCATGTGAGAAAATAATATGAGTCATATTTCATCTCAAAATTCCTTCTTCTTACCTCTTGATTAGCTTTATTCTTTGTTGCCAATTTTGTGTAATGTTTTATAAGTGTCCAAGTTTTTACAATAATGAAATATAAAGGATTTATTACTCTTTCTTGTGAAATTTTCTTGTTCTTTGCACTTTAAATTAGAGTTATTTGAAAATTCTGATTTATTTTAAGTGTATTTTCCCCTTGGATTGGAAATTTTGGCTTTGGTTTCAGGTACATGCTCTAGATTTCCTACATATATATTCATTTTAACCTCATGGGACAAAAGAGAACCTACTTATTATCAACACTTCTAGTGTTCATGTCCTTAAAATCTTCAAGATTAATCATAATATGTATCCCTATTGGTGTCAAAGATCTCAAAATATTTTTAACAATAATTTTATCTTTAAAGGTTTCTCTATAAACTCTCATTCTATGAACCATATTATTTACCGTTATGCAAAAATCACCTACACCTTCACTTTCTGATATTCTTAAATTTTCAAAATTCATTTTGAAGGTTTGGAATTTTTTTCTCTTACCTTAATAGATCATTGATATGAAGTTTCCAATATATAACATGCTTCATGATAATTTTCATAGCCAACAATTCTTAGATAGATGTTAGGATCGATAACACCATGAAGATAAAATAAGCCTTGAGCATCTGATTTCTCTTCATCATTTTTCAATCTCTTATGATCTTGAGATAGAAAATTAAAATTAGTATTTGGTTGATACTCATTGAAAATATTGTCCCAAAATCCCTACCAAACAAAAATTATCTTCAATTGATCCATTTAATAATCAAACTTATCTCCTTTGAAAAGTAGGGATATTCATAGAAGTATAATTAACTGAATCCATTTCTTGTAGAACCTGAATTTGATACCAAATAAAAATATTGGAATGGATGTGTAAGGATAACACATAAAAAAATTTTAAAGTGTTTATAAACCTCTGAATTAACCTAGACATAGGCTCTATATTATCTAAACAAAGCCCATGAAAACTAGTGAGTAAGATAGTGCAATTTTTTGTGCATTTGATGATCAAACTAGGGAGTGTATGCACTACTAAAATTCAAGATAATATTTGTAATATTTATTATTTTTAAACATGAATACATAAAATACAAAATAGTAAAAAATACTTTCACAAATTACAACAATGGAGCACTATGATGCTTTCCTTTTAGCAATGCTTTTATCAATAAAAAAACTAAAATTAGGAATTACAAATCAACTTGAAAATAAATTTATACTCAAAATAAAACCACTAATAATAGTAAAACACTCATAAAATAATTTTAGACTTCTATTTTAATTAAAAATAGACTCATGTAATCCTTAGACAAAGTCAACATGCAAGAAGATTTTCTCATAATAGAATAATGCAAGTTAGGCATGCATTCAAAGCCTAATTATAAATTTCTCCTAAAGAATTCACCCAAAGGTCCCTAAAATATAGCTATGGCCATAAAATTTGAATATTTTCAGTTATCTTAACTTAGAAAGTGTTCCCAAACTCTTTAGGGATGACTACAAAATAATTTACACTTATCATAAAACTGACAATTGAAAGTCTATTTTTAGCTCTTTTCAACTATTTTAGGAAATCATTGAAAATAACTTATTTGGTCCTACTTGACTAAAAAACATATTCATGAACTAAATAAGTCCTAAAACATCCTAACAGTCTATTTTTTTGAGTATTTGATAATACAATGTTTCTTGATGTTCTATGCACCTACTTTTTTTGACAGAGTATGAAACTCACTAGTGTATTCATGCACCATCTAATCACAATCTTGATGCAACATGCGTAGTTTCTTGAATTGGTCCTCATGGTTCTTCACTAGATAATATTCCTCGCTAATTTACTCTATGAAAATACCCCATGTTTCTGTGGGTTTCAAATTGACTGTTACATATCATTATTATCCTCCTATAGGGTTTATGATTCCCACCTTTTTTTACATGAAGAGAGTCTTTCAGGAGTGTAAATGTTATATTTTCATAATAAAAAATATTTACAAAGAAATATGATTCTAGTTGATTTATTTATTTATCCAATTCATCAACATCAAATTTTCCTTCAAACTGTGGAATGTCAAAATTTTTTTGTACCTTGAATGGTTTCAGGATCCCAAAGGATTTTCTTGATGCGGGTATAGATACAAAGGGGGTCAGTTACAAGGATGAAACAAGAGAGGAAATCAATGAATTTTTTAATCATCTCTCTCCTCTACTTCTCAAAAATTTCATCAAGTAATTCTTTGATGTGATATCCCATTTCCTCTTATGTTGCTTAATTTCGTTTGAATGAAAAAGGAAGGTAATCAAGTGGATTATGGGGATAGACACCATGCTTCTAGTATTTTGACATCACACATTTTAACATGTAAGAGTGGAATGAAATTTCTTTGATACCACTTATCCATATTAATGTGCAACCTGGTGGACAACACACTGATGATGATGTTTAATATATTATAATAGTCAATTCATAATGAAAGATATATATATATATATATTGCAATTATAAATGTATACAGATTGGAAAAACCCATAAGAGAGAATTATTCCTAGAGAACTATCTCTTTATTCAAAACAAGTTGCTTTTATATATATATAATGGAGAATATGAAAAACTACTGATAATAGTATATGAAGTATTCCATGGGGAACAAAAATATCATCCTACATGGAGACCATTCATATCTATATTAGGGATAGATTCAAAAATATAGAAGTCAAAATTTTTGAAAGCTATCTTATTAGTACATATTATTTTATGTAGTGCTCCTTGTTGGGGTCATGTCTACTAGCTTGTTGACCCAATTTTCGAACCAAATGATCCATTGGAAATATGAAAAATGAAATTGAAAAGAATCGATATGATGATATCTCTTTAACTAGTGTCATACAATTCAAATCCCATAAATTTTCCGAAGAACCCAAAAAATATAAAATACTAATACTATAAAAATATACTAAAAATAGATTTTTAGGAATTTCCAACAATATGTATTTAGAAATCTTATTTTGGTTCATTTGTTACTTTTTGAGAAGAAATAAGCCCCATTTCTCTTAATTTTTAACTTTGTATAAATGAATTCTCAATTTGACCCTTGGTGTGCCATCTTCCCTACCTTCACTACTCAGTAATGTGTGATTCGTTGACGCTTCATGTCCTTGACCACCCTGTCAATGACCTGATCAAATTTCAATAACATCACATAATATGTGTTAATATTGTACTCTATAACTATTCAACAATATCTGATGTATCAATGATCGGAGGAAATTATGGGGAAAACAACTCAATATTGAAAATTTTATGTAGCCTAAGATAGGGTAGAAGATTGAGCTCAAATTCATTCTCATAAATTATTTTATTGTGTATGGCCCATATCACAGAGGCGTAAATTTCTTGTACGGAACCTTGATTTACTCATTCTGTATATGTATCTAGACACTATCCCCAATTTGAAATTAATGAAGAACCTGATGGGCATCATGACACTACTTGTACTTATGGCATACATTTTTTCTAGAATATGATAAAATTGTTGTTAAACATGTCAAATGTTTTCCACAAATTTGGTTTCCTTATCCACTTCTCTTTGCACATAGGAAGATTATTATTCCAACATAAAGGAAAATAATATATAAATGGGAGCCATTGGATGAAATATAAGAAATACATAAAATGGGATGTATTTTAGAGCTATGAAGATCTCAATTGTAGCTATGTTGGACATACACAAGACTTTCATCCCATGCATGTGGATTTTTGGAGTGATATCTATGAAGAAGATCCATAATCATATTGTTGACTATCTCTATTTTCCCTTTGACTTGAGGGTAGTGTTGGTGCCCATATGTTTTCCTAATACATCTAGACACTTTTGTATAATCCGTGTCGTCAGTCTTGGTCCATTCCTAATTTGACATATTTTTTATTTAGGATTCCTCAGAATTACATGTGGGTAACCTTTGTAAGCATTTATGTTGTCTCCCAGTCTCATATTTCTAAACCAGGTTAGGATTATTAATGTTCCTGACAAAATGATAAAGCACGATAATTGTTTTCCTTGGGATAATAGTAAAGAACTTGGTTGTTGGCAAATGCAATAGAGTGCATTTTTAGTCTCGATGTCCATAATAAGGAATTATCTAAAGTTTAAAGGTCGTGTATAGATGTGCACATAACATTTTGTACTTTTTCATTATGTAAATTACAAATAACTCCCAGGACTGAAGCCCCTATGAAAAGGTGTATGAAAATAGTAGTCAAGGAACTAGACAAGAAAAGAATAAAGTATCATGCTTCTTTGATAATTGCAACTTTTAAAAGTAGTCTGAAGGCCCAATGACTTGGATATGTTGACCAAGTATGTGGCACACACATGAACGGAAGAGGAAATGCATTTTTTATTTCTACCAAGGCGGTGTGGGGGTTATCTTCCAATATTTCTCTGAAGCCTGTTAACAAAGTAAGAAACATCATTAATGCACTAGTCATACATGATATAAATTTGGGGAGGTTTTCCGGTTAACAAGAGTGACTCGTATGAAAAAAATGTGTATGATAGGACTTGAAAAGATTGCAATGGTTAAAAAGATAAAAATCTAGGAATTATGAAAATTTCCCACTGACATAATCTTCGACATTAATGCATAAATCCATGAGTAGTTAATGTGATAACTTGGTATAAATATCCATTTTTTACCTGAAAGTTTGAAACTCTAAAAGGTAATCAAGCGGCGCTAAAAAAAATATTGAAGCAAGAAGTTTTTTTAAATATCAGGGATTAAATAGTGGTATTCTTGATTCAGATCTTGAATGACTATCAAATTTTTGTTGAGACAGGTGTGTTAATTAGTTCTCACATTCTCTATGAATCTTTGAGGAATATTTTTAAAGGGTTTGTTTTTAGCAAAAAGGGGTCTAGTTAAAATTGTGTTAAGACCATGAGACTTCACATACACTCCATGAAAAAAAACTCCCAATCTCAGTTCCCCTACACAAAATTACAAAATCTAACCTTGTTAGAACTCTAATTTGAATGAGTTTAGGTAGAGGTTGTATTACCTAGAAAGAAATATTACCATGGCCCTTGTGGAAAATAGTTATATCGACCTTTTTGTTGCTTTCCCTCTGGCTACACCATGACCAGAACTTGTATAGGTACATGCTTAACAATATAACCTTATAACTAGAAAATTTTGGGATAGGAAAGGGAACCTAGTTTTATCTTTTCAGGAACATGCATTTGATAAAATGTTGGGTTTTCCTCTTGTCTGAGAATAAGGTGCTATTATTGAAGATTCAGCATAGGCGTATTATAATTCACAGGTGAAGAAATGGAAAATCTTTATGAATAGTCATTGATTGGCTAATCCCTAGGGTTCCATCACCAAAATGACTAAAAAGATGAACATGACCAAATTCATTGAGGAAGTTGGAGATACGATTAAGTTTTTGAACCAATTGATGGGTATGAAATAAACTACTCTATTTCATGAATTTATGTTTCATTTCATTGAGGTAATACTCACGAATAAAAAACCTCTCCCTTGGGCCAAAATAATAAGTAATCAGATTCATGAACAGATCATGGGGGTTTCTTAAATTGAAAAAGGAGAAAGGCCAGTATGGAAGAATTATTTATCACTTTTTTTTACAACATTAATTTCCAAAGAAATTTCCCAATCCTGATGATGGATGGTGATCTCGGTAGTTCTAGGTTATATGATCTCTTATTTCATTTGAAATTGGAGAATTATATTACAGACTACAAGAATTTCATGAATCTCTTCTTTACGCATGTAGTTTTCCTATTCCACCCTGATTGGGAAAATTAAATATTTTCATCAGGATGTCCAAGCTGAGTTATTACCCAGTATGAGTGTTATTTTATCCATTTTTGGACTTTTTCCTTAGACAAGGGTTAATGGTTTTGATGGGAGTCCCTATTTCCTCCCTAGGTTCATGTGTATGATAAGTGGGCATTGACTGGAATTGGTCAAGTAATTATTACCAGTACATCAGATCATCTCCAATAAACAACTCACATCCCCTATTAACTTTCCCATTATTATTGGGAATTACATCTTACCCAAATATCC
Source organism: Taxus chinensis (assembly GCA_019776745.2). NCBI lineage: Eukaryota > Viridiplantae > Streptophyta > Pinopsida > Cupressales > Taxaceae > Taxus > Taxus chinensis. Next base: position 418,235,677 of record CM034154.1, read on the forward strand.
AAAAGGCAAGAACATAGGAGGCAGAGATGGGTAGATGTATGTTGGAAATATTTTAGGCTAGACTTCAATATGATAAAAAAAAAATTATACATAGTATTAACACCCACTCACATGGAGCATGATGTTCACCATGAAGATTTATTGGATGAATTGTGAGGATGAGTAGTGAAGTCTGACTAATGAGATTATTCAAAGGATGAAGTTGTCTCAAATGATTGATTTTGGGATTATTCAATCCCCTGAGGAATTATAAGATGATAGTAATATAATCAATTGATGATTACATCAAGGGGAATATTGCCTCTCATCCTTTGTCTGTAAGTCAATTAAGAGGCTAATGAAAGAAGAAATAATGAGAGAAAGGACAAAAAATATCATCAAACTCTCTTGGAAGTGGTTATTCTCAAATGGGTGTGAATATAAGTTACTAGAATACCCCAGTTTTGAGAGACTACATGGAAATTAACTTACCTAATGATGTCCTTCCCCCATACCGGAAGGTATACACTACCTAGGGATGTTTTAGGGAAGTAAAGGATAGTAAGGTCTCTTTTAAGACATTTGACATCTACGTCAATAAGGGAAGATGTGAGTTCCTAGATTAGCAAGATTAGGACTTCCGTTACTCAGTTGACAAAAAAACTTAAGAAGTACTTCAAGAAAGTATGGTTAAGGCCCTTGTTGCTCATGATAATCCTTTGTAGTTTGTTCCAAAATTTGTTTCTGGGTCGAAGGGGAAAGAATAAGTAATAGAATACAATCCAAGGAAGCCTAAGGAAGTGAGTTTATCTGAAACACCTCGTGAGGTAAAAACACTAGAGATGAGTCTACAAAACTCAGAGGAGGAGGAATGAGTCCATCTCCAAAGGATAAAGAAGACCAAGGTATTTGAATGGGTATTAATTTAGAGGAAGGTATAGACTAATAAAGAAAGTAGTATTTTTTATGTCCATGATCCTTCACCCGTTATTACCCAGTCTCCAGTGACTCCACTTGTTGATGAAGTATGTACAATTGTTAACCAAAATGTTATTTTTCCAATAGCTCATGTTGTTTCACCCAATGAAGAACAACCCATTATGAATGCTCCTAAGCCTGATGTCCCACCCAATCCACAATAGATCACTGAGATTCTCATAGTAGGGAAGCATCTAAAAGAACCTGATGCATCTAAATTTGGAGTGAGAGTTGAGATCACCACGGAGCTAGTTCCAAGTAGTTTCGGTGATAGGAGATGAGGAGAGAATACTTTGAGCATGAAGTTCAAGATACTTGACAGGATGGTTAAGGATGCATAGAAGTATAGGCCTCACATATAAGGGATTATGGTATAAATAGCAACAAAGGGAGACTTCAGGTGTCATAGTTATACCAAACAGCTTAGGACAAGTGAAGTGGTTGTTAGAAATTCCTGAAAGCCCAGATCCCAATGACCATTGTGGTTTCCAAGGAACCTTTTGAAACAATCCTTGTCTTGAATGAGAAAATGGATGAAGGTTTAGTACAAACAGAAGGAGTGAGTTGGTGAGAAAACAGTCCCAAGAGGTGAAGAACTAAAGGATCAATTTGAATCTATTGATAAAACAAATGGTCAAAGTGGACTTGTGGAGTAATGTGCTCAAGAGGAACTAAATATGTGTAACCACAGAAAGGTATCTCTACACCTCCTTCATCTTCCAATTCCCTTACATTTTTTCTTATAGATTCTGGTATTACAATCACTCGATGAACATGGGTCACCCATGGGGGATTGGATAGAGGGTGCTCTCCTGAAGAAGAAAAATGTATAAATACAATTGGATGATGATGATGAAAAAATTTTGGCCCTCCTCAATCCCACTAGGCCACCCAAGAGAGAAAAGGTTATTTCCATAGAGGATTTTTGAATAAGAAGGGAGAAAGATTCATAGAAGTTGCAACTCCCAAAACTAATGTGCTCTGAGGTGAAGCGTCTCCATTTGATTTTTAGGTCGTAAGGATCCCATTGGGTAAAACCCCCACCAAAGAAATAAAACATGATTATTTCTCCATGTACAGTAGAGGGATTCTTCTATAAGATTGATGAATTTAAAGAGACTAAGAAGGATTTGAAGGTAGAAGAATGAAGCATTGTCTAACCTAGTTAGAAAATTAACTAGAACCCACAGGGAAAGGAAGGTTAGAAATCCCTGAGATCATCCAATGAGGATATCAAAATATTAAGTGATATAGGAGTAGAGAGGGGATTCCACCATTCACTGGGAAAATTATTTGGTCACTAGAGGTGAAGAAGTTATTAGGGAGTCCTGTAAAGCTGTTATTCCCACTTTTTGGATAAAACAGAAGCGATCAAGGCACTAATGCACAAATGTGATGCTAAACAAAATATGTGGACTCATATGTTGCCAAAAGTGGAAGCCCTTAAAAATTTAAATGATTACTTTATTGTTAAGGAAGGAATTATGTCTCCCTAGTCTGTAGGAAGTTGCATGAATACAACGAAGCTATAAAAGTAAGGGTAGAGATTCTGGTAAAATCTATCCAAATTCTTGATGGGGTGAAGGATAAAACACATGAATACATTGATAATATCCATTATTGGATTGAAAATTTTATTGGGACAGGAAGTGGATAAAGTATCAGAGTAGAAAATAAAGAAAATGTGATTAAACTCTTCAGGGATCATGATCTTGGTAAGCCCAAAGAATCTATGAATTTTAGTTTGTCTACCATGCAACGATGGGTGCAAATCAAGTTGACAATTTCTAAACTAATGAAGGAAATAAAGAAGGGAATAATTACTTATGTGGAACTTAATGATGTAGGTGTGAGGAAGAAAATAATTTTCCATTACCATTCAGGGCCTGATGAGGATATTATCATACAGATGTTTAGAACGTTTTATACCTACAGGGACAAGGTGAGGGATAGTTTGGTAAATCATCCCATTGATGTAGACCTAGAAATATAAAGAGGAAATAATAAGGAAATCAAAACAAACTTTCCCTCAAGGTAATATATTCTAGTACGAAGATTTATTCAATTAGAATGCAGTTTTCTTGAGGAATAGAGGAATATCCTTTTTCCTTCCTTCTATGTGTCACTATGTTGTTTTCTATTAGCCCAACCCAATCAAAAGAAGGATGGAATCTTTTCAATTAGAATATATTTCTCTCATTTTGGAAAAAAATTGTATTGCACGAAGAAAATTTTAAAGGATCCCTCAGGATGATTTTGGGGGGGAAATTGGGTAGATATTTTGGTAGAGGTTGTATAAGAATGACGTTCTTTTCCTCATTCTAGGGGCAGGTAATTGTAGAATTTTGTTGGTAGCATCTAGTCATAATTCCATTTTCTATTTTCTTGCAGGACATTTTGATAGTGTCCAGCTCTGTAAGGAAATGCTAAGGTGGTTTCATTGTACAACCATTAGTAGGTTTTGAAGGCATTTGTCTATGTCTCCTTACCAAAACTTATATGAATGGATTTTCTATTTTTTTATCAAACTATGTATTCTGGTTTATTATGTTTTAAAATTATGAATGAGGCAACATAATTTCTATTACAATCTTGTACTGACTTTACTTTGTTAAGTGTGTATGGATATTTCTTAAATTTTTGCATTTTTTTGTCATTGTGAGAATACTATAGAGTAGTGTATACTCACCAATATTTTAGTCCGGTTGTAAAATCCTAAAGGCAACATTATTCTTGAAAGGTTATTTTTATCCCTTAATGGTTTTTGGTTGTATGAATAAAATATAACGAGTTCTAAATATAATTTTTAACACAAGGATTTGTAGTTATGATTTAGAATATTGTCAATAACATTTGTATGAATTGAGTATCAATGAATACAAATTTTGTTCCATAGATTATATTAAGTTGATTGTTCTTTCAAGCATTGTTGTTGAGGATGAATTCATTCCACGGAAGCATTAACATGCCAAAATCACAAGATCAGTTACCCTTATAGACACTAAAATTAGGTCACACTCCCCTTTTGTCCCTCGACAAATAAGCACCCTTTATTACATTTACTTATTCATGACCCCCCTCACCCCACTAATATTAATTTAATTAATTTAATTAAATTAATGCATTATCCTCAATATATTTATTATTTAAATAATATGTACACATATAGTTCACTTAGATACCTCACCAAGCTAACTCAATCTAAGACCTATTCTTAGCAAGTTACCATAACTAACTAAGACTTACCCAAACCCTAAAAATCGATTCCTACATTCCCTCTAACCACATTACCACATGCTCACAAGAGGCTCCGAGTCTAATCCATAGGATAATGACATGAGATCCAAGGAAATCAGGAGGATCTCCCTAGTTTAGTAAACCTAGGAAATCCCACCTTGACCGACGTCAGTTACCCCTAACCATCGTCAGTTAAGTTGGACCGCCATCGGTTACCCCTTTTAACCCATAACCTACCTTATTCTCAGGGTTAGAAAACTTTGGGAGAAAGTTGACAAGAAATAATACATCTCAGAGAGATAACACATCTTCAGAGAGCCAATTCCAGTGAAAACTCATATCTAGGGAAGGAGATTGAGCATCTTCTCTTGCACAGCCATCCCAGCCATGATCTGATCCAACCAAGCAAAGAGGAGTGTGCATGCAGCCCATGCAGAAGATTTTCTTCATTTGGTGATCACTTTCAGCCTTCAAACCCATGATCAGCACCTCCATCATTCACACACAAACCTTCAAGAATGAAATCTAAGTAATTACAACATCGTACTTTCCTGGTTATTTCATTTCATCATTATTTTATCACCCATTGTTTATCTTGCTCCCTATTGAAATCCTCCAACATTTTCACCTCCATAGACCCATTAAAACCTTGCAAAATCCTACTCCAGTCACCCAATACCTCGTCTCAACCAATCAAAATCCTTTGTGCAATCACAAAGGAGAGTAAAACCCTGTTTTTTGACATTTCTAAATCTCACAATAACCGGCACCGGTTATACCTAACCGCCATCAATCACCCCTAACCGACACCGGTCTCTGTGTTTTCCCACATAGCCTTAAACAAAGACCTACCCACCTAATTTTACCTCGCCCTCACTCACCTGTGATCTACCCGAGACCTTTATTAGACTTGCAGAGACCCAAAACCAAGAATTTGACCTTTGGATTCTATTCTAGCTTAACCTGTTAGATTAGATCTATCTCTTATTGTGTTTTTAAGTGAGATACCTAAATCATTTCAAAATAACAATAGGATTTAATTTGTTTACAGAATTAATTTGTTTGAAACAATGGACTGACAGCCATCTAGGAAGTATCATACTTCCCGGATCTAGCTTACGCTAGGCAGTTCACTTCCCACATTGTTTAATTCCTTCTGGTGGTCTTGTTTTCATTACAGGTAGTTCCTCCTATCCAAAAGGAAGCTCTCACAATCAGCTGTGGATTTGGAATTCATATGCACGTAACAACCCATCAACTGACATTTGAACAGGTACTCCTCCTATTCCTGTTACCCTATCTGTTTCGTCAACAATTCAAAGAAACAATCTAAGAAAAAGGTGAAACATTTTGGCACGCCCGGTGGGACCCATCCAGGGTTCCTTGCATTTCATTCATTCCTAGGAAAAAATTATGTGTTTGTTTCCCTTCTAAAAATCGTACACACTAATTTTCTTCCCGTGTAATTCACTTCTTCTTTCTATTTTTCTCTAAAGGAAACTTTTCTTTTGGTGTAATTAAAAAGAATCATTTCTTCATGTCTTTTGCATTGTAGTGAAAGAGCATCCCTCTTCCTCTTCATTTTATTGTGTCATCCAATTTCAAATTTTTGATTTGGGTTTTAAAAAAATTACATTCCATTTTGATTTATTGCATTAGCTCACATGAATTAAGGGCAACCTATATGCTAGAAGTCATGACCAGCTGATGGTTGACAAACGAATCGTAGAAAAGCACATCTATCCTTTTCTCTTTCTTTGAGTCTTACCAAACCAAACAAAAATTCAAAAAACATACATTCTTAAACAACATCTTACTTGGAATAAGTTGTAGGTGATCACACGATCATGACACAATGGGCACCCAGCTCACTGCTCTGTCGAGTCATACTTCAGAGCAAAGCCCGCCCCCACCATAACATACCTGAAACCTCACCTTTTAGATCTCCTTCTTTGTAGGAATCCATCCTCACCAAAAAATCTATTTCACAATTCATGTGTCAGTCCCTAAATAGCATAAACTAAACAAACATAATAGAAAAGGGCACTCCTAGGATTGCATTTTCTTAGTGTTTTTGCTTGGCTTGCATTTTGAGGTGAAAGATCATGTTCATCACTCTTTTTTGTTCATCCTTGCACGCTCCTCATCATATTTGGTGTATTCTAGCTTCACTTGAGTGTGCCTGGGCCATATCATCATCATTCCCATAATTCTAGGTCTAATTCCACATCAAATTTTAATTCACAACCACTTTCTTTCATCATTGTTTCAATTCCACAGTAACTGCCATCGGCTATACCCAACCGACGTCAGTTCTAGGTCCTTTTGCTAACCTACTCAAAAGGAAATTTTCACTTCACTTTCTTCCACTTTCCATAGTCTCTGTCACTATCATTATTATCATTGACATTTTAAACATCTTCAAATTTGGCATACCTGTTAGATTTTACCTTTTTCCTTGTTGTTTACTTACTGTCCATTTTCTATAGTGACCGACAGTGGTTACCCCTGACCGACGTCGATTTTCCCTAACCGGCATCGGTTAGACTTTTTCACATTCCAGCCACCATTTTTTACTTCATCCACTTTTCATCACTAGAATCACTTGTTCATGTTGTTCTCTGTATCATTTATAGAGAAGCATCCCTAACTGATCAATACTGGTTCACATGGTGCTGACCCAAAGACAAGCAAGTTCCCTTGTGTTCCATGCTAGTTGAAAACCACTCCCACCTAGTCCTTCACCACCTTCTATTTTATCACCATCCATGGATCCCATCGATCCTACTACTATCGCTATCGGAGATGAGGAGTTCGCACGAATCCTTGACTAGAATCCTGCTGCCTTGCAGTTTTACCTCTCTCACTCATCCACTCGAGATGCCTCGGGTTAGTTGATATACGACATGCCCGTATCTATCCCCCAACTCTCGCACCCACTTCCACGTTGGCCCCATCTGGCTCTATGCTACCCACATCTACGTTACCCCCAATCGTTTCGCAGTTAGGTTCTATACCCGCTATGACTACCACATTTGTTGTCTTTGTGGCACCCATTACATCCACCATACCCTCAATGACTACCCCAAACACAACTTCATCCACCCCTATTGTCTCATACATACATGTAGCTACATTCCCACCTCCAGTGTTGGTGACTCCTACCTGATTTCAGAATGTGGTTCTTTCTATTCCATAATCATTAGCCCTTATTACCACTAGGGTTACCACGACTCTTCCACCCCCATATACATACTACCAACAACCGTCTGTTTCATCTATTATTCATTCCAAGAATGTACCCCCTATTTAATTGCCTTCTTCTCCACCACCTTACATGGTAGCCCATACACTGGAATGCCACCCCCATTATATGCCCAAAACCAACCTCCTCGTGTTATAAGAGACATCTAATCATCACAACCCACCAATGACCTAATTAAATTGATGGGACAAGATGCAGACATTGGAGGCATCAATTTCTGGCTCTCGTAACACTCTCACCTACAACAAGATTTGTAATGAGCCTATTCACCCATCCATTCCTATCCGTTCATACCCTGTGCATTGGGAAACGCCTAAATTCAACCGCTTCAATATAAAGGAAGACCTGCAACAACATTTGCACTCATTCAAACATAGGTGTTATCTGATTTCCCATGATGATGCCCTGCTTTTGAGAACCTTTCCCATGTCCCTCACTGGACCTACATTAGATTGGTATCGTGGGTTACCCAAACACTCTATATTCTCATTCAATCAGGTAGCCCAAGCTTTCTTGGATCATTTCTCTGTCAATATTGCCAAGAAGGTTACCATGACTAATCTATATTCCACATGTCAGTATGAGGATGAATCTATCATAGATTTTGTTGCTCCCTAGTGTAGCCTAATCAATCAAATTACCTTCCAACTGCCACAAATTGAACTTATCGAGCTCTTTCACATGAGATTGTTCTAGGAATATCTCCCTGACCTTGTAATTCCAAACTTTCCGAACATTTGATGAGGCATTCACCACGGCACAAAAGTTAGAGATTCGTGCCATCGAAGAGAAGAGAATCTAATTACGAAATAAGAATTTGGAATTCAAGTTGAATGAAACCTCTTCTTCTTCCAAACCACCAACCAATTATTCAAAGGCTAAGGGCACTGCTAACGTGGTAGTACTCAAGGCCAGCCCAGCTCATCCATCCAATCAGGCTACACCCTCATCTAATCTATCACTTGTCCAGGCTTTTCGATTCAAACAAGAGCAGAGAAAATATACCCCAATTGGGGAACCTTACTCTTCTATTTTAGAAAACCTTATCAGAGTTGGGGCCATCACCCTTCCACCCATAAAACCACACACCGGTTTTGACCCTACTCACCCCATGCCTGCATGGTATAAAGAGCATGATTTCTGTAACTATCACCGAGTGAAGGGTCATAGTGATGGAAACTGCATCACTTTCAAGAATATTTTCAAAGAAATGCTTGAGAAAGGTGAGTTAACTATGGATAATCCCAAAGCCACCCCCAACCAAAATCTACAAATCTTCAAAAAACTGTTTCCCAACCATGCCCCTTCATCAAATCAAACCAGTGAGACATCCACTCACGATACCCATACCTGTGAGGTTCACGCAATCTTTAACAAGGTACCTGTCACCTCTCAATTAGCTCACATCCCTTCTATAGAGGAAATCCTAGCCCGAAATCCTCCTTCCACATTGGAACCAACCTCCACTATTCCTTCACCAACAGAGGAACACCTTTCATCTCCTTCATCACCAACGGAGGAGTCTTCCACTAACATCGAACCCCTCTCACCCCTAGCTTCACCACTTAGATATCCTTTACCTACCATACCTCCTCCACTCATAGGGGAGCACCCACTACCTCCTCCACCCGCAGAGGAGAACCTATCTGTTCCTTCACTTATAAAGGAGCCCCCATCATCTCTTCCACCCATCATAGACCCATTAGAGATACCTTTGCCTCTTGGCGAGCATTCCCCATTAGCTACCCAACATCCAACAAACCTACTTTCAGATATCTTACCCACGTAAGCTGAAGCTAGCCAATTCCCCATCGCTAAGATACATTTTATGAGAATTCCCATTAGGTCCTCACCAACTCCACCCACAAATGTGCCATTCTCATGTTTGGCCAATCACTTAGATTATGTGGATAGGGCTTTACTATGGGGGCACCTCTTGCTCCCTATCTCAACATAGATGCAGAGATCCCTCAATGAAACCTCCACTATCTACCCAAACACATTTCCATCCATCAAACCAAATACAACCACTACTATCACTACCCCTTCCACGATACCTGTCAGCACTCACACCACACCCTTACTCATAGCCTGACCTATATCTAAACCCAAACCCATACCCACAACATCTACCTCCACTAAACCTATTACCACTTTAGGGGTCACCCCAACCACCAGCCTCACTCATCCACATATTAAACTAGATTTAGCTGCATCCTCCAACGTCAATACCACACCTACTCTGACACCCAAATGAAAGAAACAAACTCATCGACCTCATACCCTGACCGCACCAATCACACCCGCACTTATCTCGTCTACCTTCAGACCTCAGCTTCCCAACATGGTCAAGCACCCTTCACCCATCCATAAACCAATAACACAACAACACATTCCTTCCTCACAAACCTCTAACCTACCCAGGCACACAACATGACTTATACCCACCCCTGTAGTCTCTTTACCACCAATACCTCCAATACCTTCAGCTATTGCTTCACTACCCACCACACTTCAGTCATTGTCTCTCACACCCCAAGAATGACCCACATCATCTACCTTCATAGCACCCCCATTATCCCTGTGGGTAATTTGCCCTCTTCCTCCATCTACTTTTCCTTCTAGACCCTGTACACCCAGATCACCTTTACCCAAGAAGGTGCAACCCAAAAAAAATCCCCACTACCCCACAACAAGGTAGTCAAAACAACCCCACACTCTCCTACCCATCCATCTACTGTACCCCTACCCAAACAAACCCGACCAATACCTCAAACCACACTGGAACCTAAACCCATGGCTCGACCCATTCCTACACTTCCAAAAAAAATCCCTCGACTACCAACCACACCTACACCCAAACCTACATTCACTTCCCATTGTGATCCACTAGCAGGGTCCTATGCCAAAATTTTAACCAACCTCCTCGAGACTTCTGTTATCACATTACCGCCATTCTGACCTTACGACCCCCTCAAACCCAAGCCCAAAGGGTTTGACGATACTAAAATTTGTGCATACCATCGTGTTCCAGGGCATGATGTGGAGAACTTCAAGGCCTTAAAAATCATCCTTATCCAATTATGTCCACCAGAAACCAACTTTGACAATGACGACCTTCTCGATGAGGATCCTGCTTCACCAACACCCATTTCCACACTACCCACTCAACAACCATAACCTCCACCCTCACAACTCCTAGATCCACCCTCAATATTTTAAATTAACATGGTTCACGTTAGATAACTTACCATGCCACCACCCAAATTTCATTGCGCCCAACTAACCTCATAGGGATTTTTCTCCTCCAATAGGTTTTTTCCCTTCATGTCGTTATACCACTCACCCTACACCTTCTCCATTTGTCAACTTCCCTCGAATAAACATGGTACATGTCACTACACATGTGCAGAAGGGAAAAGAAAAGGCAGTTGACCCACCAACCAATCCTCTACCCAACATACCATCTGCACCCATACCTAAAATAACTATCTGCGGCCCCACATACCCCATTTCTAATGGCATCACACATCACACCATGCTCAAACAACTACACCAATCTCCCCTCAAAATGTCCTTATACGACCTCATCCAAACCTCATAATCCCATCGTCAAGCTCTTATGGAGGTTCTTCAATCTATTGAGGTTTCACCCAATGACCCTACACCTATAGCCTCCATTATCACACCCCATCATGTAGCCTCTCCAACCAAATTACCACCTTCATCCTCACCTCACCTTGTTCACCAAGTGGCCTCCCTTAGCTTCTTAGAGGAGGAGATCACACCATACCAAAACGATGACCCGTACCCATCCCTCTTCATCTCCATCCACATTGATGAAATATGGGTACGCCGTGTGATGATTAATTGAGGCACTAGCATTAACACCATTTCATCCCATGCATTTGCTCAAATGTGCATACCTAAAAATTGCATGCATAAACATCCGGTCATGTTGCGTTCATTCAATCATGCTATCGACTCCACACTAGGCACTGTCATCCTTCACATTCGCATGGGCCCCCACACTGTTCCAGAATTTTTTTATGTTTTGGAGGGGGAATTCCAATATAAATTTTTACTTGGTAGACCCTAGATCCATGTCATGGGTTGTATTCCTTCTACTTTTCATTGTTGTGTAAAGTTTGAACACAAAGGACACACTTATACCATTCCAGCTGACCCATCACCTTTCGAAACATGCAACATGCTTTACCGACCCAATGACGTGCTCATACCTTTGAAGCCATCTACCTCCGCAACCACTACCACTCCACCTACACCTCCACCTACCATTACAACCGCTGCTTTCACCACACATACCTCCTCTACTCCTACTACTGCTATAACCTCCATGGTTGACTCATTAGCTTCCCAATCTATTAACTGCACCTCTGCATCAACCTCTGACACATCATCCATAACCGCTACCCACATACTTACCACTAATCCCTTGGAAGGTGTTTTTCAACGCCTCACTCTAGGGGAGTACCGCCTATATAGTGTTAACACATTCCTTACTCCACACGAGTATGGAAGCCTTCACCAACACCCTCGCTATGATCACCATATAGGATAATGCCTCCTCTATGGTCCTCATCTTTGTACTAGTCTCACCTATGGGGGACTTGATACTACCACTTACACACCTGAATCACCATCATAACCCTGCTCATTTTCTGCTGAATTCTAATCACTTACCAATAGCCATTTCGCCCACACCTTCCTGCACCGCTATGTATGGAAGGGTTTTGGTTTTGGCTTTTACGAGCAAGGCTGCCATACCGTTATTCCACGTACCACCCGCAAACATAATGACCATAGTGGTATCGAATTCCCCAAACCTCCTACCAAATATGCCCGCATTAAACTCATTGAGGACCCTATCCCTTCTCCACCTTCATCACCACCCTCACCGACGGAGTTGATGGATCCTGACTCTATCCCTCCTAACTTTTTTTTTTTCATAAAAACCATTTCCTTGGGGCCTTTGACTTATCAACGCGAAGGCGAGGCCCCTTCCAATCTCCCATTCCTGTATCCTAAGATGATCAAAGATGACACACCCACCATTAACGTCGTTCAATGTCAGGATGATGAATCCATACTCACCTACCTTGGTGTAGAAGACTCATATATTCATCAGTCGTTACCCTCTGAGACACAAACTATGTTGAATGAATCGACTATCGAGATCAACATTCATACTCAGGATGACCCACACATCCTAAAGATCAGAAAATCTTTAGATACTACTGAATAGGAAGCCATCACTTCTTTTCTTCGAAATCATAATCATGCTTTTTCTTGGTCTTACGTAGACATGCCTTGTATTGACCCCACCATAGTGGTCCACAATATCATAACTGTTCCCGATGCCAAACCTATCAAACAAAAGCTGAGGAAAATACACCCTCGCATTTCTCTTCTTGTCAAAGAAGAACTTCAGTGCCTTCTTTCTGTTTCCTTCATCTTACCCATTGATTATCCTCGTTGGATTTCCAACATTGTCCCTATTACTAAAGCAATAGGGGGACTCCACATTTACATGGACTTTTGTGACCTTAACCTCGCCTGCCCAAAATAAGACTTTCCCTTGCCCGGTATTGATCAGTTGGTTGACCTCACTGCTGGTCATGAGATGCTCTCCCTCATGGATGGATTCTCTGGCTATAACCAAATTTTGCTTGCCCTAGAAGATAAGCAAGAGACCGCATTTATTACCCCTTAGGGAACCTTTGTCTATTGAGTCATGCATTTTGGCCTTAAAAATGCTGATGCTACATATCAACATGCTATGACGTACATCTTGCATGATATCATGCATCGCATATTAGAAGATTATGTGGATGATCTCTTGGATAAATATAAATGTCGCGCTGATCACCTCACCATTCTCAAAACCATCTTTGACCGCCTCATTAAATATTACATCCAAATTCAACCTAAAAAGTGCATCTTCGCAGTTCCCTCAAGAAAACTCCTAGGATTTATTATTTCCCTCTATGGTATAGAAGTTGACCCTACTAAACTCAAGGCCAATCTGGAAATGCCTTCGCCCACTAACCTCAAACAAATCCATAGCCTGCAAGGTAAATTGTAGTCCATTCATGATTTCATTTCACAATTATCTGATCAGTGTCAACCATTTCATCATTTGCTTAGGAGGGATGTCTCCTTTAAATGGGATAATGACTGTCACAAAGATTTTAAGGCCCTAAAACAATACCTTCTCCAACCACCCATACTCATTCCACCTAAGGACGATCAACCTTTTTACCTATACATATCAGCTACTGATCATTCCTTGGGAGCCATGCTTGCTCAACATGACAAACAACACAGGGAGCAAGCGGTTTATTACATAAGCCATACTCTTTTGGACTATGAAACCCAATACAACCATCCAGAAAATATTTTCTTAGCCTTAGTTTTCATTGCCACCAAACTCCGCCATTACCTACTCAACCACAAAACCTATGTCATGACCAACATTGATCCCTTACACTTCATGTACACCAAACCTTATCAAACTCAGTGTGCCGCATGATGGCTTATGCTTTTAGCTAATCTTGACCTCAAGTTCATTCGCAAAAATTCCATCAAGAGCTAGGCTATCACCGACCAACTGGCTGACGCACCTATTTCCAGGGACCAACCCTCTAATTTTGACTTTCCCAATGAGTCAATTGCTACTCTTTCCCTGGACGAACCCCCTTACCAAGTGACACTATTCTTCGATGGTTCTAAGTGTCAGTGTGGGGGCAAGGCTATTGTTATCCTCATTCCTCTAGATGGATACCCCATTCCTTTCTCTTTCAAACTAGACTTTGAATGCACTAACAATATTTCCAAGTATGAAGTGCTCGTACTAGGTTTCCATGCCACCTATGCCCTAGATGTCAAATCAATCCACATCTTTGGTGATTCACAATTAGTAGTAAAACAAGTCAATGGCATGTAACAATGTCACAACGAGATAATCCAAAAGTATAAAAATCATGTAGACATACTTTTGACCACCTTTGATTGTTACACCCTTCAAACCATCCCATGATCAACCAAAAAATTTACAGATACCATGGCTTGCTTAGCTTCCCAAATACCCGCTTTCCCTGCCAATTCCAAAATATTTATCACCATACAATGCCTCCATTCACCTTCTTATTTACGTCATGATGTTTACTCAATCAGAAACGACACCCATGACCTGAGTGACCTTTGGTATATACAATACTCTAACTCCCTTTCCCTCTCCATCTTACCTCTTGATCTCACCCATAACGGAAAATGTGCCTTCCTTAAAAGGGTCTCTCATTACATCATCCTTGGGGGACTCCTCTATAAGCATGGATTTGATGGTATTATCTTATAATGCCTCACAAGTTCTGAAATTCCTTATACCATTAAGGAGGTTCATGATGGCATATGTGGTGGTCACTTTAGTGGCCTTGCTGTTGCTAAGCATATTCTTCACCTAGGCTATTACTGGAAGACCCTTAACCATGATTGTTGTGACGCTGTCAAACACTATGCAGAATTTCAACAACACTCAAACCTTCATCATACACCTAGTCATGCCTTACAGGTCACTCATGACCTTTGGCCCTTCTTTCAATGGGGTTTGGATCTTGTCAGAGAAATCAATCCTCATTCTCGCCAACGCCATCAATGGATCATAACTACTACCGAATACTACACAAAATGGGTGGAATCTATACCACTCATCTCCACAAAAGCTAAGAAAATATGTGAGTTCATTAACCATCACATCATTTGTCACTTTTGTGTCCCTCATCACCTCATCACTGATAATGGAAAACAATTCAAAAACAAAACATTGCAAAAAACTTTGTGACGCCTTCAACATTCAACTTAGTTTCTCATCACCTTATTACCCACAAACCAACGGCCAAGCTGAATCCACTAACAAAACCCTCAACAAAATTCTCATGAAAGTGGTTGATGATACTAGGAGGGATTGGCATACGCACATTCCTTTTGCCATATGGGCATACCTCACTAGTATTCGCACTTCCACTGTGGCCACACCCTTTTCGCTCGTCTATGGTACAGAGGTTGTTCTGCCTATCAAAGTCTAGATCCCCTCACTTCGCATTTTTATCCAGGACATGCTTACTAATGATGACTTTCATCAGGACCGCTTAGCACAACTAGAGTTATTAGAAGAATGTTGTCTTAACTCTCTAGATCACCTTTAAGTTTATGAACAACATATCAAACGTGCTTATGAAAAACATGTTCATGAATGAACCTTCCAAGTCAGTGACCTTGTCTTAAAATAAAATCAACATATAACCAAAGCAGAAAAAAGTAAATGGGGAAAATTCACTCCTAATTGGCTTAGACCATACATTTTAACTCATACATATGGATTGGGTGCTTATCGTTTTTTCTCACTCGAGGGTAAACCCGAACGTAAAACCCTTAATGCATTGCATCTTCGATCATTCTATTGTTGAATCATTATCCTATCTCACTCCTTGTATCTTTACAAACTCATCCCTTGAGTGCTATCCACTCCATGCACCTCCCTAACGATTAAACAAGAATCATGTGAGTACCCGTCACTTATTATCTTCTCTTGCATATGTGTACCACAGCATTGCACATAGCATGATTCTCATGGATACTTTTCATCTACCTTTAGATGAGATTCCATGGTCATTTCACCCTACTTTTTTAACAAGAGTCTCTATCCTTCACCTTGGTCTTTTCCATGATTTCAAAGACCTCCAATGGGACCAAACTCCTTGAGTCAAAATTTTGATAAAATAGATGACTCCCTCAAAAGGACATCTTCCTCTCGACCAAATTGATACTATAAATAGACTGCTCCCCTCAAAGGACAGCTATGTGAAGCTTTCAAAAAAAAATGAGAGAAACCGAAGCTTCCCACATCGATCAGCTTCACGAAGACCTCAAGGAGTACCATATTATTTATCCCATATAGACTTCCCGCATCGATCAGTCTATCAAAACAAAAAACTTTTTAGTCATGGACTTGCCCATTGTGACCTCGGACCTCTTGCCCAAAAGACCTGTCACTCAAAATATATACAATTAACTACCTTTCACCCACCTTACCATTTCCACTCTCATTTCCTAAATCACCTCAAGGGACATCTTAGAATTTCGAAATTTGGTGATCCTGTGACTACTTTCACCGTAGAACAATTAATCATGCAATGCCTTTCGGATCTTGTGTTCATCACCCCCTTCAAGGTATGATCTACTCGGTATGATCCTACCCAATCAGGTGGCTTTCTCGCCTCCCTCTTATCTTTTAACCATTTTTGTTGATGTTTTGATTACCTTATACAGGACTTGGTCCTCGACGCTTACCTTTGGGGGTAATCCTCCCCTTTCACTATAATCACCTTCACTTGCAACATTTTACCTATACTCTACCCACACCTATTAAACCTAAACCCAAAACATGTCTAAAAAAAATAAACTACCAACTCATTCTCATATTCTTCCCTAGCTCATGGGAGAACTACATCAGCCTGAGGTCCCTTTTCGTTGGGACTATGTAGGCAACACTTCGAGGGCATGGGCCCTTAGAGGTTAGCTCGGCCATTCTCTACCCTAAACAATTCATCAACCATGCCTAACTCACCATTTACCTCACATTTTACTTAGTTCCTCTTTTCTAACAAAATTAGAAATTAAGCCACATACATAACGAGCTGCTTCCCATTTTATACATTTATTACACCTACCATCTCTCTATCATCACTATGCATAAATTATAAAACATTTCACATATGAACCATAATATCATTCATTGCAAACCATAATGAATCAGGCCTAAACTAGCCTAACTCATCCATGCCTAAACCAACCTAACTCAATCCATGCCTATAACCTGACTCGATCCATGCCTGAACTAACTTGACTCAATCCATGCCTAAACCAACCTGACTCGATCCATGCCTATAACCTGACTCGATCCATGCCTAAACTGACCTAACTCCATCATGCCTAACTCACCTAATTTCCATCCATATTAAAATAACAAATCCATATCTCATCTAACACGAACCATAAAACCAATATCTCATAAACGTATTAACACATCACCAAATACCATGAATCTCATCGTATAAATCAATCAATGTGCATCTCAAAATAGATGCCTATCTCATCATGGCCATCATCTCAAAAATGTCGGCATGCAAGCCGATATACAATACAAAATGTCATCGGCACGCAAGCCGGTCTCATATATACACAAAGAATGAATGAATCAATACAAAAAATCTTCGACACACAGGCCGGTATATGCTCACAATATACAACAAAATCACTTGTACATCCTCACTGTCTTCGGCACGCACAAGCCGGCATATATATCAAAAATAATCACTACTATACATCAAAACTTAGGGTGGCCACATATCATATTCTCACTGGATGTCCTCCATCTCTGTATCACCTGCACCCTCGGCCTCCTGTTTCCCTACTGGCACATCACCTAGCTCTGGTCATCATGCGCTGGTGGCCTCTCCCTAATTGGCCCTTGGAGCTCGTTGCCCTCCTATGCTCTCCACACTATGTGTGTGGGATCTCATCCTCTCACTGGATGCCTACTGTGCCCTATACTCTCTATATGAGAGGAAGTCTATCTTAGCTGCCATGAGCTAGTCTTGATAGTATCGCACCTCACCTAGGGCATCCTGTAGCCTAGATATAGGCATGGTCTGAGGTGGTCCCATAGGTCTCGGCCCCTATACCTTCCCTGTGTCAGCCTATGAACTGAGACCAGCTCCCTGCACCTGTGGTGGTGCCCCCTGCCCCAGTGCCTGTGGTGGTGCCCCCTGTCCCTGTGCCTGTATCTAGGCTTGTTAGACCCCAATCTTTGTATGGGTTGTGGCAAAATGGCCCTATAATCCTACTACCTGAGCCTGTAAGGCTGCCACCTGACCATCTCTGTCTCCATCTCCTCCATCACCTCCATCCTCTCCCTCTGCCATCTGGGCCTGCAGACTGGCCACCTGTACCCGTAGCTCTGCTACCTCTACCTCTGACCCCTCCAGCTATGTCTATAGTATACCTATATGCATGATCAGTGTCACTACTTGCCCCTGTAGGGCGTCTCTATGTACTGTCACGGTAGTTAAATCTGGCTGCCCAAGTCTAGGTGGTATGGATCGTAACTGAGCCACCCACCACTACCTATACCTATATGTGCATCTGGCATCATCAATCCACTGATCCACTGACTACTCCTCCTCTCCTGTAGGCACAATAGGCTATGGTAGAGGGAGAGGCCTATCCATGTCATCTCTCCGATAATGTGGGAAGGGCGGAGGAATATCCTATACGAGCTAAATTGACATCGGACCCTGTCGACCGGGATCATTTCATCCTCCCCGGCATGGTGAACCTGTATCCACCTCTCTAGCTGGAGCTCAACTAGCTCCTCATGCATGTGCCTATATGAGGGGAATCCCACATATGGCCTCCAGATAATGTCCACTCCGGATAACCCCTCCAACAACTACCGAAAGTGGGCCACATCATATGTCAACCTATCTGACCTCTGCTCTCCTGTAACCGACACCCATCTCTTATATCCCAAACCACACACATCTCGGTGGGAATGCATCTGCTTGGGGCATCCCTATAGGTCGAACACAGACTATGTGCTCTGAATAGGCCCAACAATGTAGTATAAATGTACAACACAGGCTAAACCTGCGTAGCCGCCCATATGCCCACAGCTCTCTATATAGCTGCACCAAAAATGTTGGTGCCTAGGCAAACCGTGTCTCATGCACCATCATATCGTGGATCACCCCCATCAGTGAGCGGGGAAAGCATCTACCCTTTGCATCAGGCAGTGCATAGCAGCACACTGCCTCCATCAATAAAACTACTAGCCTCATCTCATTCAGATGGGCTAGGTACATCTTGTCATAACTCAGACTGGCGCTATGGAAGCTCATCTCCACCACCCCCTCACCAAATACGGTCCCGATCAGCTCCTCTGAGGCCTCGAAGGAGATAGAGTACACCTAGGCCCCCAATATGGGTAGCCTTAGAATCTGGAACACATCCTCCAGGGTAATGGTCATCTCACCTGTCAAAAGGTGAAACGTGTTGGTCGCGGAGTCCCATCTATCGATGAGCACGACCATCAAACTAGGCTGCTGAATAGCATGTCGGTAGCAGTCGAATACCACTCAAGCGCACTGCCTCCGCATGTTGTAGCTCCAACAGGCTCGCTAGGCCGCGTAATGTCACCAATATCAGCGGAACCCTGTCTCGCATGTGTAACTGCGATCGACCCTACATCTAATCCAAAGCACAACATTAATCTACCTTTACCATGACCATATTCATCACTTATCATTACCTATCACCCTATGTTTTGTTAGAGTAGGTATTTAACTTAGCTCATGTTCACCTAGGTACTTTATTTACCTTTATTGTATTTATCCTCACCCACTTATGTGTGTGGATATTTCTTTTATCTTATAGATTAGATATTAGGAGATATTATCTAGTTGTTAGGTATAGTTATTTCCTTGATCTATAGTATTGACTACCATTAAAATCCTTAGCCCTTGGTCATATGAGGGCTTAAAGCTTGTGATTCCTACTAGTAGGTGCTTAACTTCAGCCCCTTTAATTTTATTTGTGTGATGAAGGCAACAACAATTTATTTTGTTTTAGTGGCACTTAAAATAAATATCTTTTGATCGGTAACTTGATTTTGAGCGTCATTTTTTGCAAAAGTGTTTGTTTTTTCATGCTCTTTCCATTGTAGTTATTTATTTTGAGACTTGCACAAGTGCCAAATATGGAGGAGTGTTGTAATCAATTATGGATGCAATTTTGGCTAAGCCCGACATCCTAAACTTTTGGGAGTTACAGTTTGTACCTATCATGGATTCTAAGAATGATATGCTTTTCTCATAAGTATGTGGACTTCAAGAGGATATTATAAGATTTGTGGAAGAAAATAGATCGCTCAAGAAGTGAAATTCTCTTCTACAATCACTCATTCACGAAAATGAATTACACTTTACGATGATTCGGTTATGGGACTTCGACTGCAGAACAAACTTGCTAGCCTACAACATCACTATCATATTGTGGACAACCATATCCATGCTCCTAGTCCATTTGCAGCTGTTGCTCTTGTACCCACTAATATTGAGCTGCCAGTCTTTGAGCCTGAACCTACTTTTGATGCTTCTAAACCTTTGAGGCTTGTTACTGCATGCTCTTCCACATATGTGCCTATTACAGTACCACATGTTGTGTATCCTACTTCTAATCAGCTCCATGGATTTTTTAAGAAGCATGCCACTGCATTCAGTTCTTGCATGCTCCGTTCTATGGGTCTCACTTGAGGAGTCATTGGTAGACATTCACAGGGTATTGTTTCCTCTATTCCACATGTTAAGTGGAATTCTCATCATGACATTGGTTTTCGAGCAGATACTTCATTGGGATCACACATTGACAGAGCTCATTTTTTTGTTCACTTGACTCTTTCTGAGAGTTCTGCACCTCCACTCATGAGAAACCAACATTTCAGCTATTGAGTTCTGCACCTCCACTCAGGGTTGAGAAACCTGAGATTTCAGCTATTAGATATGATCAACCTGACACACATTCTAATGTTCTTTTGCATGCACCCATTGTACATTTTACACCAAGTCATATGTAGGCATCTTCTTCATCCATCCGTGTTGATTTGGGGTGGATATCTGATCACTCGTGGCGGTGACATAGGAATTCATTGAGAGGAATCTACAGGCATGGCTCCTCCACCATTTGGCCTCTTGCTCCACTTTTTATACCTTAAGCATTGTGATGCTTCTTGTTTTGAGCATTTTTCTTTAGCAGGTGTAGTGTATCTCTCTTGTTTGTTGAGAGATTTTGTATCTGTATTTTTGACACTTTTGGCATGTTGACAGTCTCTCTTGTGGGGGAGCTATTCTAGTAGAGCCCAGTGTTAGCTTTTAGTGTTCGAGTAGTTGTTTTGACAACTCATACAGATTTGTAGCGTCACTCCACCCATTCAGCAGTATGGGAGGTTTCGTGTCCTTGCCTTGGTGTGGTGTTGATCATGCTTCTTCAGGTTTTGTGTCTTTGCCTTGTTACCTTGGCTTTTCTTGGATCGTGGCACACCTATTTGTAGCAGTTGATTGAATTATGTTTGGTGTTTCTTTGTTGCACTTTTGACATCACTCCGTTGACAGTCTCCTTGTATGGAGCTATTCTGGTGAAACCCAGTGTCAGTTGTTTTTGAGTTTTGTGATCAAGCAGTAGATTCAGACCACAGTGCACACCAAACTTCTTCAACATTGTATGAGTTTTTTGAGATGAGCTTCTTGGGATGCCTTGGAGTGGGTTTTTATGCTCTTTACTTTATTATTACTAGTTTTGGGTACCTTGCGGTGTCCCTTTTTCCCAGTTATTGTACATGAGTACCTCATCAGGCCTAATTGTCGAGACTCATATTGTGGACATGTCACTTCTATTTTGGCCCCTAGCTTCACTTGAGGGGGGGTGTTAGAGTAGGTATTTACCTTAGCTCATGTTCACCTAGGTACTTTATTTACCTTTATTGTATTTATCCTCACCCACTTATGTGTGTGGATATTTCTTTTATCTTATTTAGATATTAGGAGATATTATCTAGTTAGGTATAGTTCTTTCCTTGATCTATGGTATTGACTAGATCCTTGATGTCTAGTTCTCTCCTAAATCTATGGTCTTGACTAGTTCTTTGATGACTAGTTATTTCCTTGATTTATGGCTTAATGTATAACCTTAACTGGTTATTAGATTGTTATTCCTTGCCTATTTAAGCAAGGCCCATTCTCAATGTATTGCATTGAGTTCCATAATAATATATGATATTGTTTCTCATTTGTTTGCAAAGGTTTTATGTAAAGCTATTCTGGCGAATTGCTTTCATTTTATTGATCGTGGTGTTTGATTATCATTTGTTATCTTGGCTTGGTATGATCTGGTTATCGTTCTTTTCATTTTTTACCTTACCTATCCCAACCACCTAACCTACATCATTTTTGGGACCCTTTTGCCTAAAATCCTTACTGATGTTGGTTCATCCTAACCGAATCCGGTCACCCTTAAACCGGCATCGGTCACCTATCTGGTGACCGATACCGATTCAACTTAACCGACCACGGTTACCACGTAACCGACATCGGTCACCTGTTAGGTGACCGATCCCGATTCTACCCGACCGACACTGGCCAAGCTTCACTGACGCCGGTCACTGTTGCACAAAAATCCGCGACTTCCCAAACCCCCCTTTTTTGTAAACCCTCCCACCTATCCCTTTTACCCCACCTACACTGACCTACACTATCCCAAAACCCCTACCCACCCACCTATCCAATTTCCTACCCCTCCCCCCCTCTTTTTTGCCCATTTTTCCCCCATACCTGATTTAACTTTTTTTTCCCGCCCACAAAATACACAAACCCACCCAAATCCAAAAATAAACAACTCTTACACCATCTACTCTATCTAATTAACATTAAAGACTTAGGTGCTTACCTTGTTGCGATGTGGCCATCTCAGTGGCATGTCTGGCCGCTGTGCTGGTGGTCCACCTGATCCCTCTCCCACCTCTGCCATCACCAAATATCTACCCACACACTCCAACCAATCAAATATCTCACTAAGATCTCGTGGACCCACTACTAACCAACCCAACCACTGTCAACTCACCTTGCCAGCTCACTATCCCATAACCTCCGGATGCTTTTCTCACTTTTCTCTCTTTTTTGTCCTTTATTCACTTCGTAATTCACAAATGAAAAATAAACATGCAACCTTTTTTGTTTTTATACAAAACCTGACCTAACCGACGTCGGTTTCCCCTAGACCGGCGTTGGTCTCGTGCCCTACCTAACAGTCGCCAGTTTTCCTATACCGACGTCGGTTATCCATGACCGCCATCGGTCACCCTTACCTACATATTGCCCTTACTTTTCCATTTTACCCTACCCTCTACCTTGCTCTTTACCCCATACCTTTCCCCAACCCATTAGCTTACCTTTCCTGACCTCGTCACTTCCTACCTCCATTTGTCCTCCTTTGGGGACTCATTATTTTCCCCTTACCTTGGCCTTACCCATGCCATGACCTAGATATTTAGACCTAGACCATCGCTAGTGACATTTGACCTCATGTGTTCGCTATACCTTACGGCACTATTACCTGTGTTGATTGACCCAATGACCTTACCTAGCCTATTGTCGTGACCGTTTATCCTGACCCTACCTTTGGTGTACTGGAACATACCTAAACGTTTCTGCACCTAACCTATGTTGTGTTTCCTGACCTTATCCTATACCTTGGATACCAGATTCACTTTGACCTTATTTGGATAAACCTATCGACCTTAGATGATGTAAAGTTTACCTGCTCTTCAACCCGGTAGCATGCTGCAGTTTATACGTGTGCATGTGTTTGACTACTGCTACCTTTGACCTGACCCATTGCCTAGATCTCCCAAGTAGACCTTTCACCCCTTTTTCGTTGTCCCATTTGTTTTTCTTCACATTTACCTTTTATCAAACCACTCACCGCTTCAACCTGTTGCCTCGTCAGTTCCTGGTTTGAGGGGGATCACCTTCACCCTCACATGGGGCAACCGCATCTTATTTTTGTTAGCGTCGCTTCCCAATACAAGCTACGCAACAAAAAGGGGCAAAATGTAGACACTAAAATTAGGTCACACTCAACCTTTCGTCCCTCGACATATAGGCACCCTTTATTACATTTACCTAGCTATGACCCCCTTCACCCCACTAATATTAATTTAATTAAATTAATGCATTATCCTCACTATATTTATTATTTAAATATCTTATTTAAATAATATCTACACATACAGTTCACTTAGACACCGCACCAAGCTAACTCAACCTAAGACCTATTCTTAGCAAGTTCCCATAACTAACTAAGACTTACCCAAACCCTAAAAATCAATGCCTACATTCCCTCTAACCACATTCCCACTTGCTCACAAGAAATTTCGAGTCTGATCTATGGGATAACAACACGAGATCCAAGAAAATCAGGAGGATCTCCCTAAGTTTAGTAAACCTAGGAAATCTTGCCTTGATCGACATCAATTACCCCTAACCGTCGCCGGTTAAGACAGACCACCGTCAGTTACCCCTTTTAACCCAAAACAACCTTATTCTCAAGGTTGGAACTAGGAACTTGGAAGTTGGCAAACTTTGGGAGAAAGTTGACGAGCAAGAACACATCTCAAAGAGATAACACATCTTTAGAGAGCCAATTCCAGTGAAAACTCACATCTAAGGAAGGAGATTGAGCATCTTCTCTTGCACAGCCATCCTAACCATGATTTGATCTATCCAAGCAAAGAGGAGTGTGCATGTAGCCCATGCAGAAGCTTTTTTTCAGTTGGTGATCACTTGTAGCTTTCAAACCCATCATCAGCACCTCCATCCTTCATACACAGACCTTCAGAAATGAAATCCAAGTAAGTATAACGTCATCTTCTATGGTTTATTTCATTTCACCATTATTCTATCACCCATTGTTTATCTTGCTCCCTATTGATCTTCCCCAACATTTTCACCTCCATAGACTCATTAAAACCTCGCAAAATCCTACTCCACTCACCCAATACCTCATCCCGACCAACCAAAATCCTTTGTGCAATCACAAAGGAGACCAAAACCCTGTTTTGTGACATTTCCAGATCTCACAGTAATCGGCGCCAGTTATACCTAACCATGGTCGGTCACCCCTGAATGACACCAGTCTCTGTGTTTTCCCACACATCCTTAAACAGAGACCTACCCACCTAATTTTACTTCACCCTCACTCACCTGTGACCTGCTCGAGACCTTTATCAGACCTGTAGAACCTAGAACCAACCATTTGACCTTTGGATTCTATTCTAGATTAGCCTATTAGATTAGATCTATTTTCTTGTTGTGTTTTTAAGTGAGATACCTAAATCATTTAAAAATAACAATAGGATTTACTTTGTTTACAACATTAATTTGTTTAAAACAATGGACTGAAAACCATCTAGGAAGTATCATACTTCTTGGATCTAGCTCACGCTAGGCAGTTCACTGCCCATATTGTTTAATTCCTTCTAGTGGTCTTGTTTTCATTACAGACAGTTCCTTCTAGCCAAAAGGAATATCTCACAATCAGCTGTGGATTTAGAAGTCATACGCGTGCAACAACCTGTCAAGCAACATTTAAACAAGTATTCCTCCTATGCCCGTTACCCTATATGTGTGAGTATTGTACCTATGGTTGCACTTACCTCAAATTAAGCTACATCGGTTATAAAGGATACTGAGCCATGATAAATTTTACTTTAATCAAATCTTCAAAATAGGTCCTCTCACCTTGGCCTAGGAAGATCCAAAAGCAACATGGTTAATTCATCCCCTTAGTTAAGGTTTTTCTTGATCACCTCTCAAAATTGAGTTAGTAGATTGATTTTTGAAGAAACCTCTAACTATCAATGAAAAAAAAATTCCATTTCTGATCACTACCTCAAGGCTAACCTATTCTGATTAAGTGCTCAATTCCTTGGGGTGCAATTTTGGGAACCAATAGGTGAAATGTAGTGAACTCGTTCAATTTTATTTCCATCATGGACCATAATGTAGACTAGAATATCGCCACAAACTTGGAATACCTATCTGACAAGATGATATTGGGAAGGAAAAATGAACCCAAATGTGATCAAAGAAAACATTTTCCAGTGTCCTCTACTAATAGTATCTTCATGTAAGGTTCCAAGATTGCTATTTTTGAGAACTTGTCAACCAACACAAAAACATAGTCATGACCATGCCTAATGGAAGGTATATTTAACATGAAATCCATCAAGATAAAATCCTATGGTGTTCTTGGAATTAGTAGAGGGATGTAAAGGCCCTTATTTTGATTAGACAGGTTATAAATCACAAAGGATATATACAACATGATGTATCTTGTAACATCATGATAGATCTTTGGCTAGTAGAAATAATTTTGCAAGATTGTCACTATTTTATCTAATCCAAAGTGACCCAAAAACTGACTATAGGGATCCTCCCAAATCAATTTAGAATTCTCCCCTATATAAACATAGAGATGTCCCATGTTTTGTAGAACCCCTTCATATAAATAATAATATAGAACATTTTTTCCATCCCTTATCCCCTTATATATGTCATAAAAACTCATGGTCATGTTTATACATTTGAGGCCACTCTTATATCTCATGTCCACATGATTCAAGGATTTTTTTTAGAGAAGTGGCTGAGGTCTAAATAAAATAATAAAAAAATTCGGTTGAAACTCCCATTTTTGTGCATGATGTTGAGATGGATCTTCTGCATATATGTGTACCACATTTGATGAAAATTATTCTACAACTTTCCTTAGGTCTGCATAAATTAAAAAGTCTTATGATCTATGTGTATGATAGTTTCTTGTCCCATAATTTAGAGATTCAACTATTTGTAGGGTTGGACAATGACATATAACTCCTTTTAATATGTCATGTACTCACATACCGTGTCAGAAAATATATGATTTTGGTATTCCACCAGATATCCATGTTGGGTGAGTAGTGCACCAAGTGCATATTTTAAAGCATCTATTTCTATCTCAACTAATTGTTTTAGATATGGAAATACCAGAATTGGTGTTGAGTAAAGTATATCCTTCATTCATGTAAATTCCTTTATTGTGTATCTATGTATACAAAATTTCCTTTCGCTCCACTATGTGTCACCTGATTTAAAGGCCATGCAATGTGAGAAAAACCAAGTAAAAACCTATCATACAAGTTATCTAGCCCTAATTAAATCTTGATTTCAGTGATGGTATTTGGTTTTAAGTTGTCTCAAATGAAATGGATCTTTTTTAGGTCCACATGCAAATTTTCCTTGTTGATGATGTATCCCATGTAATGGATACTCTCCATGCTAAAGGAACACTTCACTATATAGGCATAAATATTTTTTTGATGTGAGGTATGAAGATCCTATTGGACATATTGAACATTCTCTTCTTGTGTTTTACTAAAGATAATAATTTATTTAAATACATGACTAAAAGTGAATAAATGAATGGTCAAAAGATATCGTTCATCATCCTTACAAATTTTGTAGGTGAATTTTTCATCCCAAGAGGCATCACCAACCATTCAAACAATCCCTCCTTTAATTTGAATAAAAATTTCTAAACCTTTGTGGGAACGATGGGAACTTGGTGGTACCCTTACTTCATATCATCCTTTATAAATAACCTTAGCTCCCCTTATATTTTTCAAGAGGTTATCAATCCATGGAAGTGAATATATTTTATTTACCATGAATTTTTTTAAGGTTTAATAGTCAATGAAAATTGACAACATTCTATATTTATTTTATGAAAGAAAAACTAGGCTCCCATAAGTTGATGAACTTGGTCAAATGATCCTCTTCTGAATGAGATCCTAAATTTGACTCTTTATATATTGATTCTCAAGTACTAATAACCTATACATGTCCCATTCAAGAGAGGTGTTATAGGGACCAATTCAAATGGATGCTTCACCTAACAAAGCAAAAACACACCTGTTAGTGGTATGAATACATATTTGTATTTATATATCATCTGATCCATCTACTTATATTATGTAGTTTCTCCTAGTGGGACCACTCTTATGTTCACTGCAACCTTTTTATTATCTCTATTCCTAATCATAAGTAGGAAAAAAGTCATGGTTTGAGAAATAAACCAATAAAACTTCTTTGCACTGGCTAGGGACACTTATTTAGTAGCAACTACCTATAGAATGTATAACACCTATGACCTAGAGTTATGATGGAACTCCTATGCCTAGCCTCATATATAATATGGTAATACCCTATGTATGGCTATCCAATAAGTAAATTACATACATTTAATAGTACAACATCACATACGATCACATATTTGAAAAAATTGATTGAACAAGAAAGATGACACTATTGATTCACATAGATGGCTCTTTCTTGACTAACCAGAGCAACATATTACGGTTGCAGGTGAGGATTTGTTAGAAAATTTATCCTCTTTATTGTTTCTATAGATATAAGATTATTTTTACTACCACTACCAAAAATAAAGTGAAGATCGATAGCATTTACCCATATTGTTGAGTGAAATAGACATTTTTCATCCTCTTTTGGTGGGGATACTATTCATGTGGTGGAAATAGTGGCATATGGATCTGCATCCATAATCAACTCCCCTTCTTCATGTACACCATGGTTCTCATTAGAGGATTATCATCCATTTTATCCCATTAATATATTAGTAAAGTTTTTTTGAAATATCGATGGTCCTTCATGTAAAGGTACCCACTTTTATTATTTTTACAGCACATCCCTATGCCTTTTCATGATTTTCTTTCCATGGCTACTTCTTATCTTGTTTTTTGGTAGTGTATCATTTCATTTTCGTTTGGTGTCAATTTTCCCATTCTTTGAATCTGAAGTATCACCATTTCCCTTAAGTTTGGAATTTTTTCAATCTTGACTAAATATCAGTAGGCATTCTTAAGATTATCAATGTCTACAAACTCCATCTCTTCCTAGATTTAATATCATAACCTATTGCACTATTTGATAATATGATACTTCTCAATGTCTTGTACACACACTTTTTCCTATAAGGTATGAAACTCATTGGTATTTTCTTGCATTATTATATCATGACCTTGACGTAGTTGGTGTAGTTTCTTGAAGTGGTCATCATAGTTCTTCACTAAATATTATTCCTCATTAAATTCCTCTACAAAACCTCCCCATGTTTTTTGGGGTTTTGGATTGAATTACATAATTTTTATCATCCTCTTAAAGGGAGTATGATTCCTATAATTGTTTTACATGAAGAGATGATTTGAGAAGTGAAAAAATTATCTTTTCACCATCAAAAAAAATATTGATAGAGATATGTGATTCTAGCTAATTGAGCCATTTAACTAATTCATCAACATCAATTGGTCCTTTAGACTATGGAATGCCATAATTTAATTGTACCTTGAATGTTGTCAATACCTCAAATAGTCTACTTGATACATGCATAGATGTAGAGGTGGGGCCAATTGTAAGGAGTACCTGAGACCAGCCATCAAAAAATTGTGCCAACATATTCCTCCTCTTCCTCTCATGACTTCATCAAGTAATTCTTTGAATGGATATCATATTTCCTCTTGCATTTCTTGAGGTAATTTGAAGTGAAAAGGAAGGTAATTCAAAGGATTGCATTTCTGGACACCATGTTTTTGGTATTATGACCTCACACAGTTCTAACATGCAAGAGTGGAACAAACTTACTCTAATACCACTAATACATATTAAGGTGCAATCCAGGACAACACACTAATGATAGTGCTTAATGTGTTATAATAATCAATTCACAATGAAAGAGATATAAATAAGAACTAATTTTATTGCAAATAAAAATGTATACAAATTGGAAAACTCCATAAGGGATATGTATGCTTAGATATCTATCTCTTTATTCAAAACATGTTTCTTTATAGCTATACAATGGTGAATATGAAAAACTACTAAAACTAAAATATGAAGGATTTTAAGAGGGGAACCAAAATGCCATCCTGTGTGGAGACCATTTATATCAACCTTAGGAATGGATTCAAAAATATATATGTTAAAAAATCTTAAATCTATCATATTATTACTATTATGTTTTTAGTGCTCTTTATTGGGGTCATAGGTTGTAGCCTATTGAACTGATTTACAAACCATAGGATTGGTTGGAAATATGATGAAATGAATTTCAAAAATATTTTCTATAATGATAGAACATTGGATATCCTTGTATATTTTGAAGACCATAAATGTTACAAATATGCCCAAAAATGTAAAATACTAAAAGCTTCAAAAATGGTTAAAAATACGTTTTCAAGACTTTCTAAAAAAATATTTTCAGAAATCTTGTTTTTTCCTCCTTAATAATAAATGGGCCCCATTGATCTTATATTTTTGAGCATTTGTGGAAATTAATTCTCAATCTAACTCTTGGTGAACTACTTCCCTTAGTGTTCCATCTATCATGTCTCACTAATCAGTAGAGTGTGATTTGTTGATGCATCATATCCTTGACCACATTGTCAGTGATCTTATCAAAATTCACTTGTGTTGCATAGTCTTGGTTAAGATTTGTATTATGTAATTATTCAATAATCTCTGATGTATCTAAGAGTGGAGGAAATAATGGGAAGAGAAAAATAACATTAAGAGGTGGATGAGACCTAAGGTAGGGTGCATGATTGATCTCAAATGCATTTTTCACCATTTTTTTGTTATTTTGTATGGCCAATATCGAAGAGACTTGATTTTCTTATATGAAACCTTAAGTATATATTTTTTGTATATGTATCCAAACCTTATCCCCCACTTAGAATTGATGAGGAACATAATGGGAATCATTAAATTTATTTTACTATTGTCTTATTTGTTCTATAATCTCATGAACTTGTTGTTAGATGTGTTAGGGTGTTAATGTCAAGTGTTGATACCATTTGGTGGACCACCACTTAAAAAACCCCTTGTCTTAAAGATTATTTTTAATAATCTTAGTTGGTCTTCATAGCTAAAAGAGTGGAACGGTATGACCGACCACCCATCCTATATAAATAGGATGATCTCTCATGGGATTGGTAATCTTGACGAAATTTTTATTGTGCTAATGAGCTAATAGACCATTTGATCTAATCCTAAGCTAATTATGTGATTTGTTATACTGCAAGATAGAATTTTGTTATAGTTCTCTGAGAAACCGAGGAGTGAAGTGTAAGTGTTGGGTTAAACCTATTCAATTCTTAATATAAGACAATAATTTATCAGTGGGGTTTTTCTCCTTCAAGTTTCCCCACTTAGATCTGGTGTTATCTATCTTTGTTATCTCTTGTTATGTACTTTCAGTTCTTGTTATTAAAATCTCTATAATTCACTATTTTAATAAGATAAATATGTGTCTTACTTGAATGTACATCATAATCTATAATCTTCAGCATATTAATGGTGGATCTATAATTGGTTAATTATATTTCCTATTTATTCCCCAACATGGTATGATAGCTTGTGATTATGCGTGTCTAGGATTGATTTGGAACCTTTTAATTTGAATAGGTGAATAAACCTTAAGTGTATTCGTGAATATGTGAAACCCTAAAAGTTCTACAGTCGTCTTCAAGAAAACCAGATTTAAATTTCCAATTCTCGTCTAAATATTGTTTGGAATATTGGTTAAATATTGGCCAAATGGTTACTTAGATCATGTTTGAGCTATTGTATGCTTGATCTTTGCTTCTACATCTTGTTTCAGTTGTTCATGATTTAAATTTGTTATTTGTGAGCTAGTTTTTAAGCTTTCATGTCGTTAGGGTTAATTTTGTTTGTGGATTTGAAAGGATTTCCTTAGATCTAGTTATTTCATGCGTTTAAATCTGCCCAACCTTTATTTTTCGCTAGATCTGCTTTTGCGAAGCCTGATCCAATAATTTTACGCCATCTATCTTTGCTTTGTCATTTTGTATTAAGATCATATTGGTGTTGCAAAGGTTAGACTAAAAAAATTTCTCCAAATATATTCGATGTCCTTTTTTCATTTTTGTGAAGCCATATCCACTCTTAGAGTGCCCACTGGATTAAATTTTTCATCTTTCTGATTAGATCTTTATTTTTCTATGACTTTCTATCTTTGCGAAGCACGCTCCAATATTCTAGTGTCATTTGTCTTCGCTCTGTCAGTATTTTTTGACTTTTTTCATTTCTACGAAGTTATTTTGACTGTGAAACTTGAACCAATCATTTTGATCCAGCTAGTTTCACGTTATCAATCTTCTTAGTAGACATTTCTATTTTTGCAAAACATGATCCAATAAGGGATTTATGCATGTCTCCACGATGTCATAATTAGCTTAGCTATCCTCTGTCATTTGTGAAATTTGATCCAATAAGATTTCTCCAAGTATCTTTTTATGTTGCATTTGTCAAAATTTTGAAATCTGAGCCAATAGAATTGCTCCATAATTCACATTTTTAAGTCATTCATTTGTGGCAGTAGTAATTCAATAAGAATTTCCACCTTTTAACATCTTTCAGTGTGTGTCAGTCCTGTGAAAAGTGAGCCATTTAAAAGGATCCACGTCTCTTTTTTTGGATTAGCCTTTGTAATATTTGTGACATGCAAACCAATTATTTTTAACAAGTATATTAATCTTTTAATTGTGTCAACCTTCGCAAGTGTTCAGGTGTCAATATTTTCTTTGAATTAGCCATTTAGATTGTGACACTTGTCTTATACCTTTTTTTTTTTCTGACCCAAATTTTTTTTAAGTTGGTTCATTTCGAGGACTTAAATTCCGCTCAAAGCAACCTATTTAAGGTTTGATAGAAAGTCACCAAGGGTCTATTCTTTAGTCGTTAAATTTTCAACAAGTGGCTCTGTTTGTCTAAGAATTTAATTTCGATTGTGTCATAGTGCAAAAAAGTGATCTAATCAATTTAAGACAAGTATATATGGTTCTTTTTTAATTAATTGTCTTATAACTTATTAGCTACATTGTGAAATGTGAGCTAATTGAAAAGTGGCACGTGTATTTGTTTTTCATTGTTGTTAGTCTTGTCATAGTTTTTTGACGTGTGTTTTTTTTTATTGTCTCAGATCTAAAAAGGCATTGACTTTAATTTTTAAATATTTTGCATCCACTTGAGGATCTATTTTAAAGTCGACATGTGCCTCTCTTGGTATTGTTGAGTTGTGCCATGTGTTTCCCCCTACTTTGCTATTTTTTAAACTTATTTTAAACTATTAATTAGCTCATTTTTGACCTCGCCCCTTCGAGTTGTTAAATAACTCGTCGAACTACTCTAGGGCGACTCAATCCAAGCTCAGTTAGCTTGCTTGTAAACATGACCCTGACTAAGCTCTATCAAAATGATCTTAATTTTGACCAAATCAAGATATTTTTTTATTAATTTAGAGATTTTTGCATTCGTATAACAAATTAGAAGATCAGTGGTCAGTTTTTTACCTCTATTTGGATTCCTTGTTTCAATTTTAACTGTAATTGTTTCCATTGCCATCTAAGCATTAGAAATGGCTAGTTCTGCTAGTTTTTCATTAGATAAGTCTCAGATTTTGAATGGAACAAATTATAGAATTTTGAGAGTGCATTTGAAATCTTGTTTTATAGCTAGAAAGCTTTGAGATCTTGTGACTGGTATAGAAAAATGTCCCACAGGGAGACAAGCTACCCCTTAAAACCTTAGTTCTTTTCCTCAGAGATCTCAAGAAACTTTGTCCATCCTATTGCAAATCATTAGAGATGAATTATTATTACATATAGGTCATATGGACTCACCTGCAAATGTATGGAAGTAATTAGAAACCATGCATGAAGGTTATAGGTCATGTTGTCAAAAATAATTGAATCTCATTTTTAGAGATGTTTACTAAATCTCATGAAGGGGGTGTGAGAAAATTGTCAAGTATTTTAGCTAAAATTAAGAACATTAAATCTCAATTAGCTGGCTACAACTGTGACTTATTTCAAGATAAGCTTTATGTACTTTATAATTCAAATTAATATTCATGAGAAAGTTTAGAAACTACATCTGAATTCTTATTTTTAAGTATTAGAATGAGAATGATCTGCCTAATTTTAGACACTTTATCTTCTCCGTTAATTCAAGAATAGAATGATTTATGGAAAATTTTGATTCAAAAGAGACTTGCCTTCTCAAGATCTATTCTCACAAAATCAAAAGTGTGCTCAAAATAAGAAATAAAATGAATCATAATTATAAATCTAATATTATATCTATGATTCACAGCAAATCCTAAGCCTAACTGTGCTAAGAATAATCAAAACTTTAAATGGTCAAGTTTAATGGAACTTGGAACAAGTGTGGAAAATTTGGTCGTAAAAGAGTTTTTATTGCAGAGTAAAAACTAACAAATCTAGCTAAATAATAGCTAAGAACATACATATGCCTAATAATAATAAGAAATAACAGGTTGGAAGCAAAATCAAGCAAATGTTATTGAGCATTCTATTGCTCCTGTATACTGCCCTTTTAGCTTCAAATGACAATGAATGGATTATTGAAAGTGGCATATCTAGGCACATGACTTATACTCCTGGTATCCTCTCAGATGTAGTTAAATGTGAAGAAAACATCTATCTAGGATAAAATTCTATCGTTAGATCTGAATCTTGTGGTAATGTTAAATTTTCAACTGGTGTAATTAGAAATGCCTTGTATGTTCCTCAACTGAAAAAAAAAATCTTTTGTCTCACTATATCAACTAACTGAGGAAAACTAATAAAGTTATTTTTATTTCAAGATAAGTGGTATGTAAAATGAAAATTTCAATAATATAATTGCTTCTGGTATTCATAAAAATGGCTTATATATCTTTGATGGTTTTGTGTCTAAGTGTTGCTTTTCTTCATCTTTGATGGTTTTGTGTCTAAGAATGATATTCAAATTTGGTATGAAATACTTGATCATGTAAATTTCAAATTTTTTGTATGATATGTCTAGATGAAATTCTTGTAGTTTGTCTTCCTAAGTTGAAATCCAGATCATGAGATTTGTGAAAGTTTGCCTACATGGCAAGTGAACATGATCAACCATTTCACAAGACATCATGATCCAAACTCTTCTTAGTTATTAAAATTGACTCATAGTGATGTGAGAGGTCCACTTGAGGTTCCTTATATCTTAATGTGAGATTTGTATGATATGTTTATTTATTGATGAATTACACTAGAATGACTTGGTATTTTTTTATTAAAAATAAGTCTAATGTCTTAGTCTAAGTTTCATTGAATTTAAAGATTTTGTTAAAGAATGCCTCTAATCTGAAAAGTAAGAGAATTAGGAATGATAATGGAGGTGAATATGTCATACAAATATTTTGATGAGTTCTGTATGTCGTGTGGGGATTCAAAGAGATTTGACTACTCCCTATTCACCTTCAAAAAAAATGACAGTGTAGAGAAAGAAAGAATATGACTATCTTAGAAATGGCTAGGACTATGATTCATGCTTCCAATATGTTCCTAAGTTTCTTATGGGATGAAGCTATGAATACTACCATCTATATTCTTAATAAAGTGCCTACGAAAGCTCTTCATCAAGCTCCTCCTTATGAAGTATGGACAAAGTATAAAACCAAATATTTCTCTCTTAAGAATATTTGGTAGTTCATGATTCTATCTTCATTCCAAAAGATTAAAAAGGAAGAATCTTGATCCTAACCTATTTTTCTTGTATTTTTGTTGGCTATGGTTGTAGAGACTAAATGATTAGAGAGTCTATGATCCTTTCAAGCATGATATAGTAGAAAACATAGGAATGTTTTTGTCTTAGAGAAACACATTTCTGTGATGCTTCTCATCAACCCTCCTCTACTTCTCTTGAGATAGATCTTGATAATATTCCTCTCCAACATTATGGAAAAAAAAATTCAAGGGGATGATTATCCTTGATCTAGACATGATGGAGATTGAGGGGGAGTCATCTCAAGTTATCTTGCATACCTAAAATTTTCCTAAATGGGATCAAAGTATCTTGTTCAAAACTCTCAACTTGATATTATTAGAAAACTAACTAGAAGTCCAGCATACTTATCGTTCTTTGATTACCCTCTATGAGGTTAGAACAACAATATTTTGAAGAATCCTATCATGATGAGTAGATGGATTCAAGCCATGAAAGATGAATACAATTTCTTTAATCAAGAATAACACTTGGGAACTAGTCCTTCATCCTTCTAGGAGAAGCATTGTAGGATCTAGGTGGTTATACAAGATTAAATATAACTCTGTAGGAAAAATTGAAAAGTTCAAGGAAAGGACTGATAGCTCATGATTTCACTCAGAAAATTGTTCTTGACTATGTTGAGGACTTTTTCTCTTGTTGCTAAGATGAGAGAACTATTAGAGTTATTCTTGCATTAACTACCCTTGATATGGTTGGGATATTCACCAAATGGATGTTAAAAATTCCTTTTTTTAATGGTCACTTAAAAGAAGAAATCTATATGATTCAACCTAAAGGTTTTGAAAAAACCTGGTAAATAAACTTATGTCTGTAAGATGGAACAATTCCTTGTATGGTCTTAAGAAAACTCATAGACCTTGGTATGCTAAAATTAATAGTTTCTTTCAAGATATTGGATTTTCTAACTATTGTGCTATGATAATGATTTGTTTGTTCAAGTATGATAAAAATCATATTATAATTATTATTCTTGTATATTGATGATATTTTGATTACTAGAAATGACAAAATTTTAATTATGAAGAATAAAAGAAAGGTTAAAGAAATGTCTTAAAATGACTGTATTTAGGTTTATTAAATCATTTTCTTGTCATGATTATCTTATCCAAAATCATACCCCTAGGTGATTTCGATAACTTGCACAATTTCTTTAGACTCATGATAGATAGAATTTTCATGAAAGCAAGATTTAATATGGATTTTGGGGGCTATAAGCCTTTGATTTTCTATAACTCCCCTTATTCAAGGAAAGTATAAGGAGTTACAAAAAAAATTCTAAACCAGCTTGTGAAAAAAATAGAAAAAGGGACATATTTTAATGTATTACGGATCTATGGGCTGCGGGTGGAATAGACTACATTTATTAAACTAGGGTTCCTCGTACTTGAATATGGGTCTAAAATGCTAAGTGGGTACAATGATTTCAAGGTTTAAGATCAGGTCCCAATGGTTCAGGCGGTCTAGGTTCCATTGGGACATAAGTTCCTCGAAAAACACACAATACCTTATTTGCAAAGGATATTAAAGCGAGTCATTCAATGTATTGTGGATTTTTTTAGAAGTTCCAGGGATCCGATGCAGTCTAAGTACTATGGGGACATGAGATTCCCTGTGATCATGCTAGTGATCACCACACAATGAAGAAAGTCTACTTCTGAATTAGTGTTTTCAAGTTGGGTGAGAAGAAAGTTGCCATCACTTGAGAGGACCTAAGCGAAACTAGGTGTTATGGGGACGTGAGTTCCCCTCGGAGGTGAAATTTGATAACATGCATCAAGGAGACTTCAGTGCATCACGAAAGTAGAAGTTGAGTTTAGAGGCCCAAAGTGGCATGTTATACCCCAGTGCCTTTGAGTTTCTCTCCAAAAACCCTGCAATACCCTCCAGGAAAAGAATCCAAGTTAGGTTTAATGTGAAACAAATCCAAAGATTGTGTGGAACCCCCTGACCCTGATCTTAAAATATGTATAAATTTTTTATTCGAAGCTCTGGATTTTGACCAAAGTTGGACTTTTCAAACCAGATATCAACATCCTCTATTCCTAAAAAACATCTCCATCTCTAAAATAGCTTTAAATGTCTCAGATCTCGTACAAATACTACCAGGGACATGTGGGGCGCGCATTTTCGAAAATGCAAAAGTCAAAGGGAAACTCGATGACTTAGAAGACCATAAATTTTACCTGCACGGTCCACGGAACATATTTTCACAAAAGTATGGTCAAGACGTTGCAATTGTGGATATGAAGGCCGTTGCACAAAGGAACAAAGATATTGCGGAGAATGCGGAGGTCAATGGCCCCCGTGGCCCGATCAACGGCAGACACGTAAGGACAAGGAAAGACCCAGAATCTATTTGGTGGTATGTAGAAGCTCATGTGAAAGAGAATTCAGATGAGACACGTGGTAAATCATTATTCCAAACTAGTTACAAGTTATGGGGTACCTTGAGATTGCTTTTGCGGGTCCTAAACTTCAAACCAACCACATCATTTGATCATCGAGCTCCGTATTTTGATGGGAAATTGGAATTTCTATAATTATCATCCCCTCTCCTCTACATCAAAATTCAATAAATTGATTTGTTGGGTTCATTCTATGAGGATAGATATAGTTGGATTAGAAATAAACATATTCAGCTCCAGTCAATTAATGCTCATTCCTGTCAAATGACAGAAAAATGTGCTATATGCATTTGTAGTGGAGTTCCTTGCATGGTGATATAGGCAATAGACTTTTGCATTTATCAAATGAACTCACATGAGATTGATACCGTTTGTGGATGTATCTTCTCTTAGCTTGTGCTTGTAAAAAATTCAAGACCTCTTCAATCTCATTACAAATGAGGGATTGATGTCTATTTTCTTGAAAACTGTAGGCCAAGTTCATTATATTGTATTTACATGGAAAGGGTGTTGTGAATGCATGTTATTAAAGCTATGGATAACATGTTATCACCGTCTGCTAAGTCATTGCATAGTATGGAGAACCATTTTCACAAGCAATTGGGGACATCATTCTCACTACCATTTAATACCTCTTCTAGTGGTATGAACCATAGATTTAGTGTAGGATTTCCATTTTCCATGCATCTCTCTCTCTCATGGTCCTATTTAGAAAGACATATTAGGATTAGATATGGGCTTCCTATATTAAGAGTAGTTAGTGGCAGGTAGTTTTATTGTCAGAAAGAATCTATCAAAATTTCTTTGTGAAGACAATATATCTCAAGCCCTTGTAGTGGACTCCA
Source organism: Taxus chinensis (assembly GCA_019776745.2). NCBI lineage: Eukaryota > Viridiplantae > Streptophyta > Pinopsida > Cupressales > Taxaceae > Taxus > Taxus chinensis. The sequence continues at coordinate 418,274,756 of CM034154.1, forward strand.
CATCTTGAGATACAGACCCTTATGTTACACATAGATTGACACAAGTGCATATCACTGAATTCCCCAGCTACAAACCAGGCCAGTTTAGGGGTGCGGTAATTTTGTGATAACATGTTATTTTTTTCAAGATTAGAAGTCTATCATTGCACCTCAGTCTAACCTATGCATTATAGTAATATTGTGTCTAAAATATTTATACATGATTGCAATGATCCATTAGGCTATTGTGTAATTCCTATTGAGATGTTGGTGTCTGAATGCTATTATCCTAAACCATTGTGGATGCTAAATGTTGATCACCCCTACTATGTATAGAAAAGTACTTTGGTAGTCTCACATTTATTGGAAGAATACCCTCACTCCAGACTTGATATTTGGTGTATCACCACTTTAGGAGTAGGTTTTCAATATTTCATGCAAGAACTCTCTCCTGAGTATCCATTGGAAGGTTAGATTAGGAAAAATAGTTTTACCTACATTAGAGTATATTATGGTAGGTAAATAAAAATCAATTACCAGTCTTTCTCTAGAGGTTTTTCTTCTAGTTGCAAGTCCCACATGTACTTTGACTATAGTTGACATGTTGATCCATTCTACTTATACTATGAGATAGAAAGTATATGCACTTCTGTAATATATTTTCAAGTTGGATGCAAGTGCCATCACTTGGTGATAACAACAACCAATAGTGTTTATCTCTTCTAACGAAGCAGAGTATATAACTATTATGGAAGCTACAAAAGAAGTTATGTGGCTGAAAAGAGTGTTGGATGAACTACACATGGGCGTCAAAGGGAGAACTACTCTTCTATGTGACATCTATATTTGCATTTCACTTACAGAGAATCCATTTCAGCATCAAAGGACCAAGCATATTGAAGTTCATATGCACTTTATTGGAGAGAAATTCTTGAATGGTGATATTGATCTCAAGTTCTGTTGTACTGAAGATCAAGTTACAGATATCTTCACCAAGCCATTGAATGTTGTGAAGTTTTTAAATTTTTGTGCCTTGTTGGGCCTATCATATTTTTCATTGATGGAGAGTGTGCATGACAATACCACCTCTTAACGGCTATTGGAAAATTCCAACACTTCCTCCATTTTGTAATAAGTAAATGTGTCACTCTATGTGAAGCTACTTGTAAATCCCAACAAAGATTTAGTTATGGGTATGCCTTAGTTTATAAAAGGCTCCGTAATATGATGTAAGTATTCATATGTAAAGCATTGGTCTTACAAATTATGGGGTGATTTGTATGAGTTCCCTTGTTTTTATGCTAGCCTGAATCACTGATGTTGATTCATAGATCTGTAAATCCTTTTGTAGAAAAAGGTAAATTTGGCATGTCTATTTTTATTTTCCCCACTTAACATTAAGGGGGAGTTTTGGGGTGTTAATATCAAGTGGGGATACCATTTTTTGGACCATCACTTAAACAAACCCTTGTCATACAGATTATTTTTATTAATCTTAGTCAGTCTTAACAGCTAAAAGAGTGGAATGGTATGACCGACCACCCATTCTATATAAATATGATGATCCCTCATGAGATTGGTAATCTTGATGAAAATTTTAATGTGATAATGAGCTAATATATCATTTTATCTAATCCTAAGCTACTTATGCGAGTTGTTATACTATGAGACTGAAGTTTGTTATAGTTCTCTAAGAGACCGAGGAGTGAAGTGGACGTGTTGTGTTAAACCTATTGAATTCTTAATATAAGGCAATACTTTATTAGTGGGTTTTTTCTCCTTCAGGTTTCCCTACTCAAATCTGGTGTTATTTGTCTATGTTATCCCTTGTTATGTACTTTCATTTCTTGTTATTAAAACCTCTGTAATTCACTATCTTTAATAAGCTAAATGTGTGGCTTACTTGATTGTACATCATAATCTATAATCTTCAACATATTAATGGTGAATTTATAATTGGTTAATTATATTTTCTATTTATTCCCTGATAAGATGTGTCCATGTAGTTACAAAAAAATAGTTTGGTTACCTTATCCACTTTTTTCATATGGAAAAAATCTTCTTCCAACATAAAAACAATGTTATATCAATGGGAGCCAATGTATTGAATCCAAGACATACCTAAAATGAGCTATATCCTATGGATCTATAAAGATATCAGTTGTAGTTATGTTTGACATACACAATAATATCATCCCATGTTCTTGGATGTTTGGAGTGGTACCCTTGAAGAAGATGCACAATCATATGGTTGACTAGCTCATTGTACCCATCAGTTTAAGGGTATAATGTAATGGAATTGTTTAGTTTTGTGTCCATCATATACCATGGTATAGACCAGAAGATCTCCTAAAACCTAGAACCCCTATCTAACACGATGTTATTGGGAAGGATAAAATGACCCAAATGTGCTCAAAGAACAACTTTATAGTCTCTTATGCTGAAATTGTCTTCTTGTAAGGTGTTAATATTACCATTTTTGAGAACTTTCCAGCCAAAAAAACATAGCAATGGTCGTGCCTAGTGGAAGGGATACCTGACATAAAATATATCGATACATACTCCCATGGTGTTCCTATAATTTAAAAATGGGTGTAAAGGATTTTATTTTGAATGCATGGCTTGTTAATTACACATGTTGTACATGAATTGATATCTCTGGTAACATCACGACGAAGCTTTAGAAAGTAGAATTAATTTTTCAAGACTGAAATTATTTATGTACTCCAAAGTGACCTACAACTTGACTATAATCAGCCTCCTAGATCAATTTTTGATGTTCCCCTACATGAACACAAAGGTTTCCCATATGGCATAGAACCCCTTCTTGTAAATAATAGTCTAGATTTTTTTTCGAGCCCTTATCCTCTGATATGTGTCCAAAAAATTAGGTTCATGTTGATCCATTAACTACCTCTTTTAAACAATAAAAAATCATATGTTGTGATAATGAATGAACAATTTTAATAAGATATTAATAGCTAATTTATCATGTAAGAACTATTTTCACAATACTAAAAATGAAAGATGCAAGACAAGGAGACAATAATTTTATCCTGGAGAAACTCAATGTGGGAAAAAAACTACACTTGGGTAAGTGATTACTCCCCTTCACTATCTAAATCTCTAATTCAATATAAATTTTCTATCAAAATATGACCTTCAAGAAGGATTCTAGCTCCTTCTACTTGCATTACTTTCTTACAATTCTCCATAACAAATAACTCAACTCTTTATGAACAAAATAAGAACAATTCCAAATTCCTCCTTTTCTCACACTTGAATTCACTCAAATCACTTGCTTGGATGAATAAATGAACCATTATTTATAATTTCTTGTCCAAGGAAGGAAGGAGGAAGTGAAAAAAATTGATTAGGTTAGGTTAAATGTTTGAAACCATTCACCTTCACAATTTTTTAAATTTCTATAAAATCACCATTTAACTGCTACATAATGAATGTGTAACTACCGCATAAGTGTTGTGTAACTTCCACGTAATTGCTATCAAACTTCATTCTTAGAACATAAATATATTTCCTTGTCATTTGAAGTTGTTTGGATCACCTTCAACTGACTCAACCATTCTTATTTTAAATTTACATGAGTGTGAGAGAGGATATTACAAGTTAAACAAAGAATACATAGAAATGGGTACTTTTAGATCCATTTTTAGAGTATGCATCCCTAATTTGAGGATTTTGATTCCCTAAAAGCTTCAAGGACTGATAAGATGAAGAAATTTCTTCCCCGCACCTTCTCTAGAATACCACTTGGCCTTGGTAGGTAATTGATCTTTCAACCCAATTAACAACCTGTCTTGCACTACCGTTGTGTTGTTCTCCCTTTCTATTGTAATACCACATCTTCCTCTAATTCCAATTGACTATCTGAAGCAATATCCTTAATAGATGGTAGAAAAAATTCCTCTTCTTCATAATCTAATGTGGAGTGCTCAAAGAGACATAAATTGTCAACATTCACAACTGAATGTATTCTCACATAAGGAGGAAAATCCAATAGAAATGCATTCTTGCCCAGTTTTTCTAGATTTTCAAATGGGCCATAATGAAGAGGTTTGAGTTTTTTAGATTTTCCCTGCAATTTTCTCTACTTGAGCACAACCATACCTTGTCACCAATAAGAAAAAAATGTTTGGCTCTATTTTGATCATGCCATGCTTTGTACTTGTTATGTGACTCTTTTAACCTCTCATGTACCTATAGTTGTATCTTATAAATTTTCTCAAAGAAAATTTAAACTTTTTGGGTCTCCATATCGAATTTTTGGTTATTTCTACATGGTTATCTCAAAACAACATCAAATGCACTCTTTGGAAAATAAACAAAACATGTCTCAAAAAGAGTCTTACTATTAGAAGGATGAATTGCCATGTTATAAGAATTTTGGATATATACAAAATTATCATCCCAAGTCCTATGATGTTTCCTATTGTACCCTCTCAAGAGCTAGACCAAAGTACAATTTACCACTTCTATTTTCCCATCTATCTGTGGATGAAAAGTGGTAGACCTCTTTAGTATAATATCCATGTTCTCCCACAAGGTAGACTCAAAATTCCCGATGAACCGTAAGTCCCTATCTAATACAATAGAATTAGGAAAACCAAAATGATCCCACACATTAGGAAAAATAACTTAGTTGCATCTCTGTCCTTGATGGTCTTCTTACAAGGAATAAGAATACACATTTTACTAAACCGGTCCACTACCAAAAAAATATAATCATACCCTTTCTTGGAAGTAGGAAAACCACACAAAAATCCATGGAAATACTTTCCCATGATTGGGAAGGAACTGATAATGGCATATATAACCCCAAATTTTTGTTACAAAGCTTGCTTATACTACATAAAACACAACCTCTGATGAATTTAATAACTTCTTATTGTATATTTGTCCAATAAAAATACCTCTCTAAGTGTGCTACAATATTTTTCACACCATGGTTACCTGTCACCTTAGAAGTGTGTGATTCCCTCATCAACTAAACTCTTTCCCCATTAGGCACACAAATTTCCTTCTTCTTATAGATCAAACCATATTGGAAGTATTATTATCCCCTAGGTGGAAATCCTTTTCTTAGAGGTTTCTGCTAAAATATCTCCCCAAAATCTGGATCATGCTCATAACCTTTTGTATATGCGTCACACAAAAAATTATCAAGGAGAGTTATAGTGCCCATAAGTGAGTGTAAAGGAGGTCTATATAAGATAACAACTAAATTTTTAGTGACACATTTCATAAATTTTATAATCAAATGAATCTACTGGAAGAAACCCATCCACTTATAGTGTCTAGCCTACTCAAGTTTATTTTAAACCTGAAAATATTGAAGAGGTTGGTGATCCATATGTATGATAGTTTCCTTTACCCATAAGGTAATGTTTCCATTTCTTTGCCAATTACACAAGAGAATACAATTCATCATAATATGTATATTAATTCAGAACTGCACCATGAAACAATTCATAATGATAACATATGGGCCTACCTCCTCGAAGTAGGATATCCCCCATAACATAGTCACTAACATCGATTTCCACTTTGAAAGGTAGTTGTAAGTTAGGTAATGCCAAAACTAGAGAATGAATAATCTTTTATTTAAATGACTCAAATGAATTTTTTTTTCTTACCCCAATAAAAATATTTACCCTTTATTTTCATCCTATCATCGAATGTAGAGACACTACTACGAAAGAGAATTTCTTGATGAACTTTCTCGAATACTGAATTGAACTAATAAAACTCTTGGTCTCTGTCAAAATAGATGGTTTAGGACAATTCACAATGGCCTCTATGTTTTTTGGATCAATCCTCAACTCTCCATCTCTAACCACATGCCCTAAGAAGAAAAGTGACTGTTGAACAAACTCACACTTCTTCTCATTCAACATTAGTCGGTTCTCCTTCAAAACTTACAAATCTTGACGTAAATGGTTAATATGCTCCTCAAAATTTATGTTAAACACTAGAATGTCATCCAAGTACACAATGACAAAGTAATCAATAAATGGTCTCATTACCTCATTCATCAACCTCATGAAGGTATTTGGGGCATTACATATCCCGAATGGTAAAACCAAGCATTCATACAACCCTGTATTGGTCTTAAACGTTATTTTCTGGATATCCTATTCCTTTATCCATACTCGGAGATACCCAGATTTTAATTCAAGATTAGTAAAATATTTAACATGTTGTAACTAATCCAAAAAATCATCAATGCAAGGAAAATGGTACATATTCTTGATGGTTATTTTAATTAATGCTTTGTAATTAACACACATTCTCCATGAACCATCTTTATTAGGTACTAAAATAATACAAGAACCACATGGAGAAGTGATGGGATGTATTATACCTTTCTTAATCAAAGAATTCAACTATTATTTTACTTTATTAGCATCCTTTATATACTTATGTACAATCCCAAGTTTGAAATCGGACTATCGGGTAGAAAGTGTATCTCATGCTCAATTGGCCTGCCTGGGGGTATCCTAGAAGACTCTTGGAAAAATTCCCTAAACTACTAGAACAACTCTTTCATCTTCTTCTTATATTTGTTATTAAACATGATACGAGTGGATTTATATGAAACAACTTCATACTCTTGCATATATCTAAAAATAAGTAATGAAAATTTCCCACTAACATTAGTACGCTTCTTATCTTTGAAGGAACTTACCAAATAGATATTTGAGTCTCCTGAAAAGGCTGAAATGATGTAGCTCTTACCATCCTTCACCAATCGGTATCAATTGGAACTTTTCATTAAGGTGACATCCTTGATATATAAGTACAGGATTCCAAATACTACACCACACATGTCAAGAGGAATAATATCCAGAGTATTTTCATCAACAAACTTCTTATCAATACCAAATGTAATGTTGCATTACTATGTAGCATTGATGTCTACACCTTTCTTAGCCCAACCCAATGATTATGGATTCAATGATTGTAATATTATAGCTTAATCTTACCAACTAACTCCTTACTTATCAAATTATCTTGAGAACAAGTATAAAAAAGAATATCCACTTTAGTTTTCTTCACTTGAATTTTTATATGAAAAATCTTAGTAAGCTCATTTTCTTGAGCAACATTATTTCTATCCAAACATACATCTCTATGAATGGAGGTACCACACATTTTCTCATCCAAATATTTGATAAGAAATATCTCCTATACTTGGAGGGAATTCATGGACTTATTTTTGTTCTTTTAATTTCTGAAGGGATGTAATTTCGGGTGGAGCTTCTAATATTTTTCCTCGGAGTGAGTGTCAACATTACAAGGACAACAATGAACTTTAGTATCCTTATGAGAAATGGAAGTAGCATTCTTATTACCTTTCCATTTCCCTTTCTCCTTTTTCTTGGTGTCACCTTATTTGTTTGAAGCATGTTGATATGTACATGAACTCTTCTTCTTATCCATCTTTAGAAAGCGGGATTGAGAACAAGCCTCATTTACATTCACCCTCTTGGCCAAGAGGACTAGTCTTTTCAAATGGCTATGGAATCCACTAATGTACTTCATCATTATGTCATGGTCTGATACATATTTTCCCATTTGGAAAAATTTCTTCTGGAACTCGTTGGTGTATTCTTGCACATTTTAGCATTTCTTTTGTCTGAGATATTGCTAATACATGGCCTCTATGATGTAAGATCATCACTCCTAATTTGTACATAAGGTTTAAATTATCAAATTTGTCTTTGTAATTGTTTTCACAGGTTATAGGGGTCATGTAGGGTCTATTATGTGTATTTTTTAGTTTAAATCCTTCCCAAGTTTCAATTTGACAATTTCTCTGCAAATTGCTAATTTGAATCTTGGAGGCAATTATGGGCTTGTAATTAGTGTTTTAATGTAATTCTTGGAGCATTCAAGAGGTGGATGGATCTGCAATAAGTCTTAGTGGATCTATACAACATAATCATGTTATAGGTCATAAGAACTTCAAGTTTTAGTCTAGATGAGGCTTGTAATGAAACATTAAAGGTTAAATAAGTGTGTGTTAAGGGTATTAAGGGGATCAATCCAAATGAGCATGGATATATAAAGGTATTTAAGTCCTCATTATAACTAGTTAGAACAATCATTCAAATATTCTAGTGTAGAAAAGGAATTGGAGCTCCAATATTTTGAAGTTAAGCTTTGTTGTTGACAATGTTGTTGGTTTTTAGATCTTGTGAAGATAATCTAAACTATGCGTGATCTTTTTGATTCATCTAAATCTTATGCAGGAATACAAAGAAGGAATCGAATGATAAGAATTATTTTTTCTCTATATGTACAAAATTTAGAAGGTTTTATTGTTGCATTGTGTGAAAATAAGACTAAAAAAGCTATGCAAGCCTTTAATAACAAATTTGAGTGTATGTATGTTAAGGAATATCAATAGTGAATGAGAGTGTCTAACCAAGAGGTTAAAATCATTAGTGGAGAGAGAAATATTGAGATCTACATATTCATTTATTTACATTAGAGTTCATATAGTGTAAGGTAAATGTTATTTCATTCTGTCAACTGAGATAAGTTTGAGGAAACCCTCTTCTTGGGGAAGGACATCGAGAGTAGGCATCAAATTTAACATTGAGATTAATAAAAAGCCTTACTGGTAAGATATACACATGCACTAGGTTAAAAAAGGTGCCTAGGAAATACCAAATGCCTGGAAATTGTATTTAATCAATTTTATTACAAAAATAACTCTCTCAGGTTTATCTTGAAACCCTCCTAGGGTTATAAATAAAAAAGGTATAGTGAAAGAGATAGGGATCAAATGCGTAGTTATTCTTTGAGTATTCCATAGAATGATATTACAAAGGAATTAATGCTCGAAGTGTTTTATGATTTCTTCTATGCATGACAGTAGGGAAGTACATATTTGTAAAAGGATAAAGACTAGGGTTTGAACAAGAACTATCTCATAGAGAGCCAATCCATTAATTTAAGTAATATAACTTGCAAGAAAACATCATAATATTACTCACATACACATTCATGCAATTTTAAATCTTTATTAATCTCCTAGATGGTGTTTTTGCATAATTGTGCACAAGGAAGACTGTAGTGTACAATTTTACAAGGAGAGAGAGAGAGAGAGAGAGAGAGAGAGAGAGAGAGAAGGATTTGTAAGTTGAGGGAGTTTGAGGATGGAGTGCATGTTGAAATTTTAAACTTAGAATATAATTAGGTATGGGAAGGATATAAAAGAGTTTTGATTATTTTCAATAATATCCCATACTCGGAAATTATGACATTCTACCCTTGGAAAATCTTGCACAGTCAACAAAACCTAACTTGAGGTCTTTAAGAGGCAGTTGAAGAAAATTTTGCAAAGTAAGTTATTTTAAAAATTTGAATACAAATAGTATAACCAAATGGGTTCCTAGAATAGGACTTATTTTGTGGATTAAGGCATTGAAACAAAATTTATTTCTACAAGAGTGGGTAGACATGGCTAGTAGAGTTTACAAAGCTAGGAAAGGGGAAGTGAGTAGAAAATTGTTCTAACCAAAGAATTGAACCAATAAATTTTGCACACACAAAAAACAAGATAAAGGGTAATGGAAAGTGAAATTATATTATTTTGGGTAAGCACCAATATCTATAACCATGAATGTTGTAGTGACATGTGACTTAAAAAGCTGAGTAAGACAATTTTGTAAATAGGTGAGACATTTAATCTTCTTGATTGATTTGAGTCAATTTTATGGTTGAAATAGCAATTTTAGAGATCTAGAAGAAAGGTAAAAGTTTTTATTAGGTTTAATATGGTAAAAATTCATTAAAAATTATTGTTTTTTGAGGTTCTTGAATTAAAGGAAGGTGCCAGTTTGAAGCTTTAAAAGAGGGTTTTGATTTTTGGTGTTAAACTAACCTTGTGGGTCATCAAAGGTTGTTTAGTGTCTACATCACTCTCTTCCTCATAAAAAATAGGATAGAAGTCATTTTTGAGTAGCCTCTTAAATTCATCCCACTTAGTAATAGGAAGAATCTTCTTAACAACTAAAGAATGAACATAAATTTTAAACCAAGTTAAAACACGATTGGTTAATTTTAACCTTGCAAATGAATTTTGTTGACTCTCATCGATTTAATGCAAAATGGAATACACCTCAAGCTGAGCTATCCAATGGTCAAAATTCTTGGAATTTACATCCCAATCATAAGGATGAATCTCTATATTTTCCTCCACTTTGAATGGAGGAGTAAGGTTGTCACGGGGTAGATCTTCCAAGCTTCTCCATGAGAAATCTTGTGATGGACTCTAATTTCCCCATAGACAAGGAAATATTTCCCACATCTTGGGACAAACTTTCCGTATACTGCTGCAACTTGTAAAAACATTATTCTTCAGTCTCAACTACATCTTCTCTACGAGACATGTATTGGATTCCTTGCTTCCACTTCTTGGTGGAAATATCTATTTCAAAAGGAATGAGGATGCCTTCACTACTTTCACTACCCTTTTGGGTGAGGGGTATTTAACTAAAAATGTCAACACAAGTTAAACCACATAAAATAATTTGATCTTAATTTCTCTAATACTAATTTTATCCATAAACTACCTATTTTAAACAATAAATAGATCATATATTGTGATAATGAAAGAATAATATGAATAAAATCTTAATATCCACTTTATTATGTAAGAATTATTCACACACTACTGAAAATGAAATATGCAAGACAAGGCGGAAACAATTTTGTCCTGGTGTGGGAAAAAACTCCATCTTGGTAAGAAATTTATTTCCTTAACTATGTAAATCTCTAATATAATACAAGTTTACTATCAAACTATGACCTTAAATAAGGATTCCCACTCCTACTTGCATTACTTGTTTATAATCCTCCACAAGAAATAACTCAACTCTTTCTGAAGAAAACAAGAATAATTCCAAATTCCTCTTGTTTCACACTTGAATTCACTCAAATCACTTCCATAGATGAATAAATGAATTGATATTTATAATTTCTCTACTAAGGAAGGAGGAAGTGACACCAATTGATCAATGTTAAATATTTACAACTATCCATCTTCACATTTTTTAAATTGTTGTAAACTCACCAGTTAACTACTACATAACAACTTTGTAACTGCCACATAACCACTGCATAATCTCCATGTATCTGCTTTCAAAATTCCTTCTAAAAACATAACTCTCTTGCATTGTCATTAGAAGATGTAGAATAACCTTCAACTTACTAAACCATTCTTATGTTAAAATTATAATCGAGAGAGAGGATCTCACAAGTTAAACATTCGTCAATCCTCTCCATTAATAATGTCAATCCAGGGCTAGTGTCTGATGGTTGTATGAATTAAGAGAAACAAGATCTTTAGAAAACAACTTTGTTAAACACAATCCAAACTTTCATAAAATAAATCACACATGCAGATATGTAAAGGCACACTTATAGAAATAAAATTTGATTGCTGAATTAAAAATAAATGAAAGATAAATAGGATACCTGCAGGTTCACAAAATAAATTATACATACAAAAGAATAACAAAACATAAAATCAAAAATCACAACAAAAGGAAAACGACAGAAATAAAGAAATAAACATAACACATGGATCCATCTTCCTTGGAATGAGTGGCCAGCTCATTCCTTGGAAGAGGACTTAATTCATACTTTTAATTCAAAATCTGTAGAATAATTTCTCTCAGAAGATTAATGAGGAAGAACAAATATATTATTCTTGGTAGTGAAAATTACATATAAGAGTGTGGGAGGTTGCATTTATAATTCATGCATCCAACCAAATCCTTATTTTGGGAAATACAATCTGATCTTATCTTTATTCCAATCCTAACAACTAAGATCTCCATCTCCACAAAATATGGAGAGAGATATATTATTGGAGTCAAAGTCTTATCTCGCTTATTTTAGGAAGATTTGCTCCCAAATATTCTCCTTGCTTTTGGTAACAAGAATCACATTGATTTTATTCTCCTAATTTATTGGAAGGAGGTTTTTCCTCAAAACATTACTTTGACAAAATACATCTCCCAGATTTTCCATTTGACTTTTTTGTTTCTGGTTGTGGAACTTTTGGTGCTCATCTGATACACTTTTTCCTTGGACTGCAACTCACTAAAAGTTAGATTCCTTTTTATTGGTAAAACCTGTAGAAAATATGAATGAGGTTTTTGTTAAAACATTTCTATGAACAAAAACCTCTCTCATATTTTCCATTTGACTTTTTTGTTTCTAGTTGTGGAACTTTTGGTGCTCATATGATACACTTTTTCCTTAGATTGTAGCTCACTAAAAGTTAGATTTCCTTTTTATTGGTAAAACTTGTAGCAAATCAGAATGATTTTTTTGTTAAACACATTACTATGAACAAAAAATTCTCTCAAATTTTCCATTTTACTTTGTTGTTTTTGGATGTGGAACGTTTAGTGCTCGTTTGACACACTTTTTCCTTGGACTGTAACTCACTAAAAGTTATATTTTTCATTATTGGTAAAAACCTGTAGCAAATATGAATAAGGTTTTTGTTAAACAAATTTCTATGAAAAAAATATCTCTCATATTTCCCATTGGATTATCTTATTATTCACAATTCCTCATTTTATGCAGGTTTTGAAACTAAAACTGCAAGTTTTAGAACTAAATCTACAAGTTCTGGAACTAAAACTTCAAGTTTCGGAGCTAACTCCAATTGTTACGGAGCTAACTTCAATTGTTTCAGAGCTAAATCCAATTGTTATAGAACTAAATATGTAATTTCTAGAACTAAACTTGTAAGTTTTGGAACTAAATCTGCAAGCTCTGGAACTAAAACAGCAAGTTCTGGAGCTAACTTCAATTGTTTCAAAGCTAACTAAAAACATATATAACTTTTGCACATGATCTCGGATTGAGATGATTCTTGTTTTAAACTTACATAATTTTATAAGAGGAATATAAATATGAAATCATATTTGAGTTTATATATATAATTCATTATCAATTCCACTTTTCCCAAAACTAGCATTATCTTTCCTTTATGGCCTGCATACACAAGACTTTGCATCTTTCATAAATAATACATAGGATTAGTCAACAAAATAGATAATAAAAGACTTATAAAGAATAAACAAGATATATATCCTATATTCTATCTTAAGTAAATTATAATTTCCAAGATTACATTTAAATCCACTTTCAAAGGTAACTTGAAAGAAAAAAATAATGGTAAGTTATGGCCAATTTATGGCCTCATCATTGCCCCACACCTAATATAATGCATGTCCTTATGAATTATATTATTATATCCTCTTCTTAGAGTCTTCTCTGCATTGAGCTTATGCATGTATGCATTCCATATATAGTTCAAGGACAGGTTCTTGTGGATCTCCTTCTGTTGTTTTTAATTTCCTTTCTTTTACAACAGGTTCTTGTGTGAATCTCCTTCTGTTGTTTTTTATTTCTTTTCTTTTACTGTGATTTCTTGTGTGGATCTCCTTCTGTTTGTTATTTTCTTATCTTTTATAGTAGGTTCTTGTGTGGATCTCCTTCTGCTATTTTTCTATTTCTTTTCTTTTACAATAGGTTCTTGTGTTCTCATTTTCTTTTACAACAGGTTCTTGTGTGGATCTCCTTCTGTTGTTTTTTATTTTTTTCTTTTACAGCAGGTTCTTGTGTGGATATCCTTCTGTTGTTTTTTATTTCTTTTCTTTTACAACAGGTTCTTGTGTGGATCTCCTTCTACTATTTTTATTTCTTTTCTTTTACAACAGGTTCTTGTGTGGATCTCCTTCTGCTATTTTTGATTTCTTTTCTTTTACAACAGGTTCTTGTGTGGATCTCCTTCTGTTGTGCCTCATATTTAAAATCAAAATGCATACCTCATGTTTCTCCTTCTCTCTCACACCTAATCTCATGCATGTTGTTTATTCATGGCTACCCATAAATTAGACTCTAAAATTTTTATTACAAAGAGGTGCATATATTTTCATATTTGTAAGTAGGGGAGATATGAATTTTATCTTCCTTCCTTGGAGATCTTAAAAGTGGATCTAGCTGTAATAAAAAAACTTACAAGAAAGCTTAAAAATAAAATAGTAGAACAAAATAACTTGATCATACCTCTAGTTGTCCTTGTCGTCATATTGTTAACATGGTCAAATAGTGCCGAGAAGGAAGCCACCAGGTAACAGTTGATTGCCTTTGAAGAAGACCACCCCCCTTTTTCCTTTGATTGGCCAGCAAGCTAATTTTCCAATCAAAGTTTTTTTTTCCTTTGATTGGCCAGCAAGCTAGTTTTCCAATCAATCAATTTTTTTTTTCCTTTGATTGGCCAACAAGCTGGTTTTCCAATCAAAGTTTTTTTTGCTGAAATGATAGCATGAGAAAGATTAGAGAAAAATTTGATCCATTATCAGACTATATTCATCAAAGTGCAGCCTGTGTAAAATAAGAAGCAATGTCTGAGATCTCATAAAAACCTCTTTGCATACTTGGTAACTTCAAGAAGATTTCTAAAAATTGTGTAGACAATTTCTAGGTCTTCAAATCCCAACTTGAATTGTGCATTATCAAAATCACCATAGTAATCTTCAAATCCCAAACTAGTGATCTCAGGAGATGGATTGTGTTATGTATCTGTGGGTCCCTCCAAACTGCTCCTTGGTTGATACTGTTGGTGCTCAAAAATCTGCATGCTGGTACCAAGAACAACTCTAGAAATTCTTGTGGATGTTAGCATGAAAAATGTGTTTTCCTTGATATTCACAATAATTACTTCTTAATGTTATACAAGCATATACAAAAATGAAGAAATTGAAAGACATGAAAACAAATTTTTCTAATGGATATGGTTCAGGGATTGAATTTTATTATGGGATGAAAAACTAATTTGGATGGGTGGATTTATTATGAGTGGGTTTTTATTTTGGCTCTAATGAAGTCCCTGAATATGGATGAAGTTAATTAGAAATGCTACCACTTCATTATTACAAACTGGATAAGCCAGTTTTTGACTAAGGTTATGTGCAATAAGATCACTGAGTTGTTAGTTGATACAAGGGGGAATGGTGGTGGTTGTCAACAATGGAATTTGATATTTCATCAACTGGATCTACTTCTAGATTCAATATCATATTTCTACCATTTCTTCATAAATAGAATCCAAATCTGAATTCTTTGTCCCTACCATTATACCTTCTTGATCAAACATCACAGTCATTTTTCTTATACACAGAGTTAGTTTGTGGGGAGGTAAATATTTACAATCTAACATTCCTAATTGCAGAAATAAAATTTTAATCTATATTGCATGAAATAAATATTAATCTATTTGCAGAAAATAAGTTTAAAGAACTACCTCCAAATACTTCCTGTCACAAAATTTTCCAAGAGGTATTCTACTGTGATTAGAATATTCTCTTAGAAAAATCTAAATATCTTAATAACACTATGTCCCTGGAAATGGTCCCAAAATGATGAGAGTTGCCAATCCTCTCCATTAATAATATCAATCCATGGCTAGTGTCCTATGGTTCTATGCATTAAGAGAAAAATATATCTTTGGAAAACAACTCTATTAAACACAATTCAAACTTGCATAAAATAAATCACACATGCAGAGATGTAAAGGCACACTTGCATAAATAAACTTTGCATGAAAGAAATAATACTTTTCATAAATGAAATTGCTAAATTAAAAATAAATGAAAGATAAATAGGACACCTGCAGGTTCACAAAAGAAATTGTACGGACATAATAATTACATAACATAAAATCAGAAATCACAACAAAAGGAAAACGACAAAAATAAAGAAATGAACATAACACATGGATCCATCTTCCTTGGAATGAGTGGCCAACTCATTCCTTGGAAGAGGACTTAATTCATACTTTTAATTCAAAATCTGCAGAATAATTTCTCTCAGAAGATTAATGAGGAAGAACAGATATATTATTCTTGGTAGTGAAAATTACATATAAGAGTGTGAGAGGTTGCATTTATAATTCATGCATCCAACCAACTCCTTATTTTGGGAAATACAATCTGATCTTATCTTTATTCCAATCCTAACAACTAAGATCTCCATCTCCACAAAATATGGAGAGAGATATATTATTGGAGTCAAAGTCTTATCTCATTATTTTAGGAAGATTTGCTCCCAAATTTTCTCCTTGATTTTTGGTAACAAGAATCAAATTGATTTTATTCTCCTACTTTATTGGAAGGAGGTTTTTCCTCAAAACATTAATTTGACCAAATACCTCTCCCAGATTTTCCATTTGACTTTTTTGTTTCTAGCTGTGGAACTTTTGGTGCTCATTTGATACACTTTTTCCTTGGACTACAACTCACTAAAATTTAGATTCATTTTTATTGGTAAAACCTGTAGCAAATATAAATGTGGTTTTTGTTACAAAACATTTCTATGAACAAAAACCTCTCTCATATTTTCCATTTGACTTTTCTATTTCTGGCTGTGGAACTTTTGGTGCTCGTTTGATACACTTTTTCCTTGGACTACAACTTACTAAAAGTTAGATTCATTTCTATTGGTAAAACCTGTAGAAAATTTGAATGAGGTTTTTTTTAAACACATTTCTATAAACAAAAACCTCTCTCATATTTTCCATTTGAAATTTTTTTCTGTCTGTGGAATTTTTAGTGCTCGTTTGATACACTTTTTCTTTGGATTGCATCTCACTAAAATTTAAATTTCTCCTTATTGGTAAAACATGTAGCAAATATGAATGAGGTTTTTATTAAGAACATTTCTATGAACAAAAACCTCTCTCATATTTCCCATTGGATCCTCTGATTATTCACAATTCCTCATTTTATGTAGGTTCTGAAATGAAAATTACAAGTTCTAGAACTAATTTGCACGTTCCGGAACTAAAACTGCAAGTTCTGGAGCTAACTCCAATTAAATTTGCTCAGAACTAAAACTAATTGGAGCTAACTCCAATTGTTCCAGAGATAACTAAGAAAATATATAGCTTTTACACATGATCTCAGATTGAGATGATTCTTGTTTTGAACTTGCATAATTTTCAAGAGGAATCTAGATATGAAATCATATTTGAGTTTAGATATACAATTCATTATCAATTCCACTTTTCCCAGAACTAGCATTATCTTTCCTTTATGGCCTGCATACACAAGACTTTGCATCTTTCCTAAATAATCAATAGGATTAGTCAAAAAAATAGATAACAAAAGACTTATAAATAATGAACAAGATATATATCCTATATTCAATCTTAAGCAAACTATAAGTTCCAAGATTACATTTAAATCCACTTTCAAAGGTAACTTGGAAGGACAAAATAATGGTAATTTATGGCCAATTTATGGCCTCAGTTGTATATTTAACAATTCTATAACTAGTTTAGAGAAGAGTCTCTCCTTCATTTGTTTAAATTCCTTCTATTGTTCCTATTTCCATAATAAGTTTACTGTCACTCCACCATGGGTCACCCTATTAAAATTCCATGTAATGTGAGAAAACCCTAGTACAAAACTATGAAGAAGTTGGATAGTACAAAGAAACTTTAGTGTTTAGTGAAGGTCTTTTATTCCAACCAATCTTAGATGATCGGGATCATTTATAGGTCCACAAGTACATCATCTTTGTTGATGATGTATCCCAAGTACTAGATACTCTCCATACCAAATGAAAATTATCTATGTTAGCATAGAGCTTGTGTTAATTCAAGGTCTAAAGCACATGTTGAACATTTTGAATGTTCTCCTCACATGTACTAATAAAGACAATAATGTAATCTAGGTACACGACTACAAATGAATCAATGAATGATAGTAGGATATCATCAATCATCTCCATGAATTTTACAGGTGAATTTGTTAGCCTAAAAGGCATGACTAACTATTCAAACAAACCCTTGTTATATTTGAATGTAGTTTTCCAAGAATATGTGATATTTTGGTAGCTTAATGGTACCTTGAATTTGGATCGATATTTGTGAAGTATTTAGCTCCCCTGAGATGTTCTATAAGGTCATCAATCCTTGTAAATATGTGTCTTTTATTTACTATGATTTTGTTCAAGGTTTGATAGTTAATGCAAATCCACCGTGTCACAAATTTCCTTCAGGAAAGAAAAATTAGGATCCCACAAGGTGATGCACTTGGTTATGTGTCCCTTCTGAATTAGTTCATGAAATTGACAATTGATCTCCTCATTTTAAAGTATGGAGTTCCTCTACAAGGGCCTATTTATGATTGTTTTTCTAACCAATCCAATTGGATTCTTCCCCTAACAATGGAAACACTATTTGTGGTATGAATACATTTTGTATTCAAATATAATTTTATCAATATATTTCCACTACTAATTTGACCTTATTAGACCAATCTTTTGGTCACTGTAACATTTTTCTTATCCTCAATCCTAATCATGAGTAGTATAAAGATTCTAGTTTGAGTAAATAACCTCTATTACTACTTTACACTCTTCAGGGCCATTGATCTAGGAAGGGCTGCCTCTTGGGTGCAATAACGCTTATGACCTAGTTGATGATAGCACTCCTAATAGTAGCTTCATAGACATCATAGCGATCCCACATGTATGAATTTCTAATATGTACATCACAAAAATCCAAAGACTCGACATCACATACTGCCACATCTTTGAATGGTTTAATTGAAATAGGAAGGTGACACTCTTGTTTCATATAGATGTGTATTCCTTAAGTAACCCAACCAATAGATTATGGTTGCAGGTGAGGATTTTTTTATCATATTTATCCTCTTTAATGTTTATGTAGATATCATCTTCATTCAACTACCACTATTAAGAATAAATTGAAGATCCATACCATCAACACACATATGCAAGCGAAATAAAAATTCTACATTCTTTTTTGATGTAGATATTATTCATGTAGTGGTAATAGTGGTATATAGATCAATATCCACAATCAAATCACCTTCTTTATGTGCACCTTGGCTCTCTATGGAGGCTTCTCTTTCATCTAGCTCATACACATATTTGGAGAGTTTTGTTAAAATCTTGACAATCCTTCGTGTCATGGTACCTCATCTTGTTCTTTTCACACCACATCCCTATTTATTTTCATGGATTTTATTTCCATCTCTTCTTCTTATCTTGTTTCTATGGTGGTGCATCTTTTCTTGGTTGCTTGGTATCTACTTTCCCTTTCCTTGGAATATGAAGTACCTTTATTTTCCATTCATTTGGATATTTCTTGAATATTGAATATATATCAATAGGATTCCCTTATATTATTGATATATGAAAACTACATTTCTTTCTAGATGTAATATCCCAATATACTGTAAAATTAAAAAATATGCTTCTCAATGTCTCGTGCACCAACTTTTTATGATAGGACATGAAACTCATCAATATAGTCATGTGGTATGTGATCATGACCCTGACGCAACAAGTGTAGTTTCTTGAATTAGTCCTCATAGTTATTTAATAGATAATATTCCTATGTGATGGCCTCTACAAAGTTTCCCCATATTTATAGGGGTTTCAGATTGATCATTACATAATCATTAGCATCCTCTTATGGGGATTATGATTCCTACCATTTTTGACATTAATAAATGATTCTAAAAGTGAAAAAAAAATCATTTAAACTTCAAAAAAAATATTTTGACAAAATATAATAAACTAATTTTAACTTGAATGGATTCTGGCCCCTGCAAGGTTTTCTTGATGTAGGTGTAGATGTAAATGTGGAGCTATTTACAAGAATGACTTGAGAGATAAAATCAACAAATTGTACCATCATCTCCCTCCTCCACCTCTCAAAGGATTCATAAAGTTATTCTATGAAGGGATATCCCATTTCCTCTTGCATTTCTTAAGGTCATTTGAAGTGACAAGGAAGGAAAGCTAAAGGATCGCAAGTCTCGACACTATGCTTCTAGTATTATAACATCATATGTTTTGACATACAAGAGTGGAATGAACTTTCCCTAATACCATTGATATAGGTTGAGGTAGAAATCAGTAGACAACACACTAATGATGGTTCTTAATGTATTGTAACAATCAATTCACAATGAAAGATATGTTAATTTTTTTTATTATTGTTCCATAAGTATACAAATTAGCAATTCCCATAAGAAAAATGTATTCATGATCTATATTTATTCAAAACAAGATACTTTATAGGTAATTAATAGAGAATATGAAAAAGGTCATTCTTAGTTGGGGGACAATTAAGTGGACATCAAATCCTGAATTTTACATTAAATACAGAAAAACATCAAATTTAGTCTTCCGCGGACTTGAACCATGACGAAAAGTAAAAAATATGTCATAAAAATGGTACCATTGCGTAGGGGAGACTATTAGCTTTGTAGAAATACTGATTTTAAAGTGAATAGAAGAGGATAAATATCATTTTATAATTTTTTACTAATAGTAGGTCTTTAAGACACTTTTTCCTGTGAATGTTTATGTCTACGTTTAAGACTGCAAAATTTGTTTCACTTATCAGAATGTGATAAAACTTATACCATCCCAACCGTGGTGAAATTATATACATGTTAAAAAAAAAAATTATTTGATTTCAATATTTTTTTATGAAGTTATGGCGGGCAAACAGAAAGTGCTCTGTTTTCTTTATGTTTTCATACCACTTTCACGGAAAAAATCATAAAAAATAAAATATTACTCAAAAAAATACAAAATAAAATCCATCCCAAGATAGATAGTGGAATATAACTTCTCATGAAAGGAAAAAAATATATATCAATTTTTGGTCATTCAAATTGTTGGCAAACGGACTATAATTTTATCAGTGTTTTTTTAAAAAAAAACCAAGTCATTGAATTTTGAGTGTTTAATATAGCTAATCTTGTCCATTTTTTACAAAAATTAGTATTTTAGAAACTAGATTCCGGATGCTACAATTAATATTAATATAATTTTGTCTAATTTTGAGTGTATGTATTGTTAATAATCCCTACAAGTTGATATTATGTTGTTATTTGCAATATGATGTCCACGGATGACCCTATATTTGTCCATCAACTTCCTGCACTTACCCCTAGATGAAGATCATTTGAATCCACCTTTAGGATGGATTAGATAAGATTAAAGTTTTAAAATATGGAATTTATCCTATTATTATTATTTAATGTAGTTCTCCTTATTGGGGTTATATCTCCTATCCAGATGACTTGATTTTCTAATTGCAGGATCATTGGAAAGGTGAAAAAATCAATTTTTAAAATATTTCTATAATGATAGAAATTTTTTTATTATTATACAATATAAATATCAAAATGATCAGAAGACCCCCCCATAAACAAAAAATACCAAAAGCTTTAAAGACTACTAAAAATATAATTTTAGGACTTTCCAAAAATATATTTATAAAAATCTTGTTCTATATCATTCATTCCTCCTTAAGAAGTAATAAGAATTATTACTCTTATATATTTGATCAAATTTGGAAATGAATTCTCAATATAAATCTTGGTGAACCACTTCCCTTACTATGTCATCTACCCTACCTTTCACTTCTCGGTAGAGTGGGGTTTCTTGATGCTTCATGTACTTGACCACCCCATCAATGATATGATTAGAGTTCACTCGAATTATATAGTTTGGGTTCAAATATGTAATTTGTAATTTTTCAAGAATGTATGATGTATCTAAGAGTGAAGGAAATTATGAGTGGAACAATGCAACATTGAAAACTGGATGTAACCCAAGGTAGGGTGAAAGATTTATCTCAAATGCATTCTCACAATTTTTTTTGTTATTATGTATGATCAATATCATAGAGGTATGAATTAAATATATGGAGTTTTGAGTAAATATTTCCTGAAATAAATCCATACCTTATCTCCTACTTGGAATTGATGAGGAAATAGATGGGCATCATGACACTACATGTAATTCTAGAAGGTTTTTTCTATGATATCAAGAACTTGTTATTGGATGTGTCAAATTCCTTCCACAAATTTGGTATCATTATCTACTCATTTTTGTAAGGTAAATTCTTCTTACAACATAAAGGTAAACACTACATCAATTAGAGCTGAATAATAAAATACAAGACATAGCTGAAATGGGATATGTCCCTTGGAGATATGAAGATCTCAATTATAGTTCTATTGTACACACAAAATAATTTCATCCCATGTGTTTGGATGTTTGAAGCTATACATATAAAGAAAGAACACAATTATATGGTCGAATGCCTATATTTTCACATTGGTGTGAGGGTGGAATGAAGTGGACTTGTTTAGTTTTAATTCCATCATGCACCATAGTGCATACCAGAAGATCCACACAATCCTATAATTCATATCTGACATGATTATTTTGGGGAGGCTAAAATAAACCCAAATGTTCTCAAAGAAAAACTTTGCATTCTCATATGCTGATTTTTTATTCTTTTATGGAGCCAAGATTGTCATTTTATAGAACATGTCAACCACCATAAAATATAAGTGACTGTCATGCCTGGTGGAAGGGAGATATGACATGAAATCCATCAAGATATACTCCCATGAATTTTTTAGAATTGGAAGAGGGGTGCAAAGGCATTTCTTTAAATTGGATAGCTTATAAATTACATAGGTGGTGCAGAAATTGATCTATCTAGTAAAATCATGACTGAGATTTGGTTAGTATTAATACTTCTACAAGACTCCCAATATTTTCTCTACTCCAAAGTGACCTAAAACCATATTATAGTGAGCCTCCTCGATCAATTTGTAATTCTCCCCCATAGGAACACAGAGGTATCCCATGTGAAATACAACCCCTTATTGTAAATGATACTCTAGAATTTTGATGGAACTCCTAGCCATATCCTTGTAGACACGATGACAATCCCACATGTGTGGTTTTCAAATAAGTACACCTCTAACATCCAATGGTGCAATTTCACATACCACCACATGTTTGGAAGGTTTAATTTAATAGGGAATGAAACATTATTGATTCATATGGATGGCTCTTCCTTGGCTAACCCAGCCTATAGATTATGGTTGCGAGTGAGTAGCTATTACCAGATTTATTCTCTTTACTATTTTTTTAGATACTAGATTTGTCTTACTACCACTATCAGAATAAAGAGAAGATTTATACCATTTACCCACATATGTAAGTGAAATGTATGTTCAACATACTCTTCTTATGGGGATACTATTCATATAATATCAATAGTGATATATAGATATACATCCAAAATGAGACCCCCTTATTCATGTGCATCTTGGTTATCTAGAGAGGCTTATCCTATATCTGGCTCACATGAATATGTTAGCAAATTTTTGTTGACATATAGATAATCCTTTGTGTTATGGTACCTTCTCTTGTGCATTTTACACCACACCCCTATGTATTTTTGTGGATTTTCTTTTCATTTTTATTCCTATCTTATTTCTATAGTAGGGAATATTTTCCTTGTTGCTTTATGTCAACTTTACCTTTATTATAATATGAATTATATTTATTTCCATATGTTTAGACCTTTCTTTAAACTTGACTGCATATGTGTAGGCTTCCATAAGACTATTGATGTTTGTAGAATTCATCTCTTCTTAGATGTAATATTGTAAACCATTATAATATTTGAGAATCAAATTATTTTTAGTGTCTCATGCACTCACTTTTGTAGATAGGGTATGAAACTCTTTCTTGCAGTCCTAAAATGTTCGATCATGACCCTGATGTAATTAGTTTAGTTTCTTGAATTGGTACTCATAGTTCTTCACTAGATAATATTCATCTCCTATGGCCTCTACAAAACCACCCCATGTTTAGATGGGGTTTTTGGATTGAAAATTACATAATCGATATCATACTCTTGTAGGGAGTATGATTCCCACCATTTTTTGACATGAAAATATTCTTTCAGAAGTGAAAATATTATCTTTTTATCATCAAAAAAACTATTGATAGAGAAATATGATTTTATTTGATCGAGCCATTTATCCAATTCATCAACATCATTTTTTCCTTCAAAATACAAAATGTTAAAATTTACTTGTACCTTGAATGGTTTTGGGCCCCTGAAGAATCTACTTGATGTGGTTGTAGATGTGGAGGTGGGACCAGTTGCAAGGATGACCCAAGAAAGAAACATTTCCTCTTGCATTTATTGAGGTTGGTTGAGGTGAAAATGAAGGTAATATGAAATATCATGGGTCTAGACACCATAATTTTAGGATTATAACCTCATGCATTCTAAAAGACAAGAGTGGAACAAACTATCTCTGATACCACTAATACATATTGAGGTGAAACCTGGTGTAAAACACATTAACGATGGTTCTTAATGTATTATAAAAATCACTTCATAATGAAATCGATGTTAAAAGAACTAATTTTATTTCAATTACAAATGTATACAAACTGGAAAACTCTATAAGAGAGATGTATGCCTAGATACCTACCTCTTTATTGAAAACAAGTTGTTTTATAGCTATATAATGGGGAATATGAAAAAATACCAAAAAATATGATAGATTCCAGAGGGGAGGAAAAATTTCATCGTACATGGAGAAAATTATTATCCACCTTAGAGATGAATTCAATAAAACAAAATTCAAAAAATCCAAGATCTATCCTATTATCACTATTATTGTTTTAGCATTCCTTGGTGTGGTCATATCTCCTAACCAATTGACCTAATTTTTGAACCACAAGATCCATTGGAAGATGATAGAAAAAAATTGAAAAACATCACTGTGATGATATAATTTATCTATCATCATATATTCCAAGGCCAAGAAATGATCCAAAGACCCCCAAAAATGTAAAATACCAGAAGTTGTAAAAAACTACTAAAAATAGATTTTCAGAAATCATATTCTAGATCATTTTTTTCCTTGAGAAGAAATGGACACAATTGCTCTTATATTTTTTACTAGGTGTGAAAATTACTTCTCAATAAGACCCTTGGTTAACCACTTCTCTTATTGTACCATCTACCATGCCTTCATTACTTGGTATAGTGTGGTTTGTTAATACTACATGTCCTTGACAACCCTATCAATGATCTAATCAGATTTTAATTGTGTCACACAGTCCGAGTTTAGATATTTACTTTATAAATATTCACTAATGTCTATTTTTTCCAAGAGTTGAGGAAAGTATGGGTGGAGTAACTCAACATTGAAAACTGGATGCAACTAGAAGTAGGGTGCAAGATTGAGCTCAAATTCATTCTCACTAATGTTTTTTGTTATTGTAGATGGTCCATATTGCAAAGTTCTAAGTTTCCTATATGGACCCTTGAGTAAAGATTTCTAAAGATGTAACTAGAACATATCTCCCACTTAGAATTGATGAGGAACATTATGGGCATCATGACATTGCTTTTAATTCTAGATGGTTTGTACCATAATCTCATGAAATTATTGTTGGATGTGTTTAATTCTTTGCAAAAATTTGGTTTTCTTATCCAATTATTTTTTACATATGGGTAGATTTGTATTATAACATAAAGGTACATGCTACATCAATGGGAGAAATGGATGGAATCCAAACATACTTGAAATGGTATATGTCCCATAGAGCTATGAAGATCTTGGTTTTAGCTATGTTGAACATACACAAGACCTTCATGCTAGGTCTATGGATGTTTATAGTGATCAATAAAAATAAGATGCACAATCATATTTTTACTACCTCTATTTAGTTTTATGTCCATAATAGATGATAGTATAGAATAGAAGATATATACAAATATGGAATCCTTATTTGACACGAGGCTTTTAAGAAGGCCAAATTGAACCCAAATTTGATTAAATAACATATTTGTAATCTCCTCTACTATATTGTCTTCTTCCAAGGTTATAATATTTCCATTTTTGAGAATTTGTCAACCACCACAAAAACACATTTATGACCAAGGTTTCAATATTTGTAGGTCGGTTGGGCACAAAGAGGGTGCATGTACCACCAAGATGGCTTAGTCTAATCATTCGTATTTTAGCTTTGTGACCGGGGGAAAAGTTTCCATGCTTGAGGCATGCCAAGAAGATTTGGGGTTTGTGTAAGATGATGATGGAATGGGCTCGCGTAGTAACGTGTCAGCTAATAGAGTGTTGCATACACAGGGGGAGGTATTGGGGTCCTCCAAGGAAATGGTGGGAAGGGAAAATGAAACAAATACATCTATTGTGGGGCCGGTGAACAGAGTCATGTTGTTAGGTACAAGTGGGCAGGGGTTAAATTTGATGGCAGTTTAGATGTTTTTAGTGATTTTAGATGTAAAATACTTGTAAATATCTGATCTAACTGTCACACGCGACTTATATATTTTAAACCTGGCCATCAATTTTTATATAGATTTGTATATAAAATATAAAAATATATGTAACTATATATAAAAAAGATATAATAAATATAGAATAATTAGTAAAAAATAACATTGGTTTGTGTTTTTGAAGGGAAGTATAGAAAAATTACCATCACTCGAAAATTGTTTGATAGGTAGAGGTGGTCATCAAATTTAAACCCTGCAGGTGGGTGTCATCCTGCTCAAGGTGGAACTTGATGACAGGAATCAAAAATGGCTCACACTTGGAAATTAATCCACCTTTGTTTCACAAATAGTCAGCAGTAGTGCAAAATGAGATTGAGTCAAAGGATCTAGATGGTAGTGTAATGGAGGAGGTAGCCCCGAATAGTGAATCACCCAGTGGGTTAGAGGATGAAGATGAATCTTCTTCTAGGTACGAGAAAATGGTTGAGACTCCTGGAGTGTCTTCCCTTTTTCTTGTGTGCAATACCACAAACTCTTTTGAAGAAGGTTCATGGAAATTTTATGAGAAAAATTTGGAAAATCCGAGTGGAATCATTAGCGTTAGGAATATCGAAATAGTTTTGGACATTGATAAAGTTTCGAAGAAGGCTGCATTTGGGGATTTTGACCCCAATAAACTCAAAGTATTGGATTTCTAGAAAGGGTCACACCATAATAGCTACATATTTGATAGCTTTGGTTTCAGAAATCATGTTAAACTTATTAAGCATGCTTGGGAGGAAGAGGTATGGATTCAAGTTCATTCTATAAAATTATAACATTTCTATCCTCCTTTTTTGTCAAGTGTTTTCTTTCTTCGCCCTTATTGATTACTTTGTTGGGTTTGGCCTCTAGTAGTCTAGGTTGCTCATTGATATTGGTCAAGTTTCTTTGGTTGGTCTAATTTGTGTTTCTCTTTCTCTCTTAGGTTGTCCTGTTTGGGGCTCTTGGGCTTGTATGATGGCTTCATCTTGGGCCTGTTGGGCCTTGTTTCTTGTTTTTTCTCTCTTGTGACTTATTTCCTATCTTTCATTTGTCCAGGGTTCTTGATCCCTTCAAAATCTACTTCTTACCTTATATAATAAAAATAGCATTCATGACCATGATAGAGGGGTGTAAATGATTTGATTTTGATTTGATGGCTTGGAAATTGCACATGATGTGCAAGATCTGATTTATTTGGTAACATCATGATAGAGATTTTTCTAGTAGAAATACTTATATAAGACTGCCAATGTTTTATCTACTCTAAAGTGACCCACAACCTAACTATAGTGAGCCTCCTACATCAATTTGCAACACTCCCCTATAGGAAAAAATATGTGTCTGATGTGACATAGAAACCATTCTTGTAAATGATATTTTAGAATTTTTTTCTATCACTTAGATTTGAATTTATGTTAGAAACTCATAGTCGTGTTCATAAATTTCAATCCACTCTGATGTTCTATGCCATCATGAGTCAAAGATTATTGTTAAATAATTGATCTAGGGCCATCTCAAATAATCAACAACTCATTTGACACTCCCCCTTTTTGCAGGATGTTGATATCGAACTACTACAGAAAAGTGGACCACATTTTGTGACAATTATTATGCAACTTCCTTTGGATCTACATGAATTTCAAAGGATTATGATATGTTCTTATGATAGTTAATTTTCCCAGAATTTAGTGGTTCCCTTATTTTCTATCTTATAAACAGACGTAAAAATCCCTTTCATATGTTAGGTACATGCACATTTTGTTAGAGAAGGTGTCACTATGGTATGCCACTATATGCCTATGTTGGGTGAGGAAAAAACTAGGTGTGTATTCTAACGCATTTGATTCTATCTCAAATCAATCTTATAGATATGGAAATACTAGAACTGATATTGAGTAGAGTCTCTTCTTCATTCATGAAAATTCCTTCTATTGTTATTCTATTCATAAAAGTGTTTCTTTCACTCCTCCACATGTCACATGATTAAAATTCCATGTAATGTGATAAAAACCAAGTAAAAACCTATGATAGAATTTGGCTAGCCCCAAGAAACTTTAGAGTTCAATGATATTATTTGGTTTCATCTTATCTTGTATGACCTAGATCTTTTCTAGGTCCACATGCACAATGTCCTTGTTGATGATGTATCCTAAGTAGTGGATAATATCCATGCTAAAGGAACACTTCTTTATGTTGGCATAGATCTTATGAACATGTAAGGAATGAAGAACATATTGGACATTGGTGTCCCAAAATATTTCACTTAGAAATCTTGGGATACCCCTTTTAGATTTTTACAAATTTTCTCTAGTATTCTCCAGAAGGTTGCAAAAGGTTGATTAGAAGTAGTTAGAGAAATACCCATTTTCCTAAAATGCCTAAAAAACTAAGTACTTGCTCTCTTATTTTAATTGGTTTCTCAAAATTCTTTACCTTTGTTATCCATTTTCACCCCTGGGAAAATAGACAACTTGAGAAAGATGGACTTGGGAAGTTGATGGAGCTTCAGTGATGAATCTGGAAGAAAGAAGGGAAAATTCATGGTTTTCTAACACTTGCATTCATTTGATGGCATTCCCTTCTCTATGGGATTTAGAAGTCCATATTCAGCCAAAGAATTTTAAAACATGGTTAAAAATGGCAAAATTGGCTTGGGGCACTTTACTGAATTATTTCTAACTCCTTATGCTTGGGAAAATTTTTTACCATTTTCTCCCACTTAACCCCCTACAAATCTGATTTTCATGATTTCGAATTGAAGAGGAGGTCGAAAGCTTTCCAGAAAGTCCAAGATCTCGAAAAATGGAGCATCTAGTTAAAAATTATGGCCCATTACTGCTTTCCTTTATAAAGAGGTGAATTGGAACTACTTTACTTATTTTAACTAAGAGTAGTAGAGTAATGTGAAATCGTTGCATAACAAAGGAATGGAGAAATAATGTTAAGTGGTGAATTGGAACTGCTTTACTTATTTTAAGTAAAATTAGTAAAGTAATGTGAAATTATTGCATAACAAAGGAATGGAAAAGCAATGTTAAGTGGTGAATTGGAACTGCTTTACTTATTTTAAGTAAGAGTGGTAAATTAATGTGAAATCACCGCATAACAAAGCAATGGAAAATCAATGTTAAATGGTGAATTAGAACTGCTTTACTTATTTTAAGTAAGAGCAGTAAAGTAATGTGAAATCACCGCATAACAAAGGAATGGAAAAGTAGTGCTAAGTGGTGAATTGAAACTACTTTACTTATTTTCCAAAGTAGTAAAGCAGTATGAAATCAACACAGGTAAGGGGGAATAAATGTGAGTAAAGTGGTGAATTCAAACTACTTTACTTATTTTCTAAAGCAGTATGAAATCAACACAGGTAAGGGGAAGCAAATGTGAGTAAAGTGGTGAATTCAAACTAGTTTACTTATTTTGCAAAGTAGTAAAGAAGTATGAAATCAACGTAGGTAAGGGAAAGAAAATGTGAGTACAATGGTGAATTCAAACTACTTTACTTATTTTCCAAAGAAAGTAAAGCAATATGAAATCAATGTAGGAAAGGGGTAGAAAATGTGAGTAAAGTGGTGAATTCACACTACTTAAATTATTTTCCAAAGTAGTAAAGTAGTATGAAATCAACATAGGTAAGGGGAAGCAAATGTGAGTAAACTAGTGAATTCAAACTATTTTAATTATTTTCCAAAGTAGTAAAATAGTATGAAATCAACGTAGGTAAGGAGAAATTACAAAACTTCAAATGGCCATAACTTTCCGCTCAAAGCTTTGTTTCATGCGTTCTTGGAATTTTCAGAAAGTTATAGGAGCCCTCTATGCACCAAAGACATAAGATTTAAAATTTGGTAATTGTAAGGGGTAAAAATTTTCATTAAATATGTTGCATGCCCAGGCATAGTAACAGACAACTATCGGAATTTAATGCAGTATGTGCAGACTTCTTCTT
This sequence comes from Taxus chinensis, assembly GCA_019776745.2. Lineage (NCBI taxonomy): Eukaryota > Viridiplantae > Streptophyta > Pinopsida > Cupressales > Taxaceae > Taxus > Taxus chinensis. The sequence continues at coordinate 418,304,944 of CM034154.1, forward strand.
CTCCTCCTCCTCCTCTTTACTCCCCAAGTATATTAAGTGTAAGACTTAAGTAATTCGGTGGTTAATTACCATTACTTCAATTTTTTTGATAAATTCAATTACTTGGTGGTAGTTAAGAGGTAGTTATTCCAGTTTTAAAAGATGAAACATTCCAAATATCTATGTGGCATGTAACGAAGAATTTAAGGAGAAAAGTGTTCAAATCCTAACTATTTTTCAATTATTCATTTATTGAAGTATAACGGATATTAGTTCCTTGTACTTTACTTATGATGACAATAAATAGAGAAAGAGACCTACGAGGTTGGAGGATCTTAGAACTTTTGGAAAAACTATTATTTTACGTTATACATGGTTGTTTCACACTTTGTGTTGAAATAATTAGATGTGCATATTGTAAATGGTTAAATTTTGAATAACAAGAAAGGAGGATTTTTGTTGAACTTTGTGTCTACTGAAGTTTGACTTCTTAATTTGTGAATGTTAATGATAGACTTTATATTATCACATATTTTATAATAAGCATTCTTATGTTCTTTTGCTAAAGTTTTGATAATTATTTAATATTTTTTTATTCCGTGTGGCCGTAACTTGCTCTGATAACTACTTGTTACCACACACGTTCCCTTTGCATATTTGATTCTAGTTTCCACTCTCCATTTCTATTTCTTATAGTTATCATACAACTTCTTACTTGCTACAAAATTGTTTAGTTATTGTGCATGAGCTATCCAATTAAAGTAATACCATGAATTTGGTTTAAAATAGGCCATAGAATAAACAAATACAGTACATAGGAGCTTCACCATTAAATGAAGGGATTTATCCCATGACTTCCTAGGCTTGTGTATCTAACCACATATAAAATCTAGCCAACAGACATATTGAAAGTGCTCCTCCCATATCTTACTAAAAACAATAACGTTATCTAGGTACAAGACCATAAATAAATTAATGAATGGTTGTAGGATATCATTCATCATTGATGAGTTTATTAAATTCCTTTTATAAACAACTCACCCTCTATAATTTTGCTAAGCATTTAATACTATGTCCTTGTATTTCCCTGTTATACTGTTTAACATCATCAGTATAACTTGAACTTATTGGCATAATATTGATCAATATAGAACTATTACCAGTTAACTTTATTTTTTGGTATTCTGAGTATGTATTAATTCTTATGGTTGCAATAAGTTGTTTGAATGATGATATGTGTGATGCCACTTTTTTTGTAAGAAACTTGTTATATACAACAAATTTTATGTAGCAAAGGACCCGTTTAAAGAAAATCATATGAGCCAAAGGGAATCACCTACATCCAAAGGACCTTTCTGGAACAATATGTCTGCTACCAAAGAAGATCACCTATAGAAAAGGATCTGTGATTGTGTAGAACTCTTGGAATGTGAAGGATGACAATACAAGTCTATACATGTCATGGAAGAGGTGGTTACAAAATGGAACATGAAAAGTGGGAAATAAATCAACTCTAGATCTGGTTATTCGTTGTAACTTAATGAGGAACCGATTCATTGAATTCATGATTTTATAACTAATTGATTGAACATATTGGTTTCTTAAGTTACATGTTTGACATATAAAAAAATTGTTGATTAATTCTATTACATGCATCAAATATACAGATGATCTGTTTGATATGTTTTACTTGATTTGTTTGAACTCTTAGTTGAACTCTGCTTCTTACATTCTGCTACAAACAAGGAATATAAAGAGAAGGATTAATGTTATAAGTGTATCAAATGTGTAGAGATCTAGAAATAGAATTAGAATAGAGGATACATAGATACAAAATTTTATTTTCTCCTAAATGTAATCTTCAATCCAAATCAATAAGAATCCAAGTTCTGTTCAAGTAACTTTTAGGTAAAATCCTTAGGAGGGATTAGCACCCAAGTTAGGGCCCACCTGTGGTCTGCTAACCCCCTCCATAGTTTATTTCTTTATTTCATTGCATGGCTATATATTAACAAGAAATGCATTCTTGTATATGTATTCTTAATTTACAAGCTCTGTTTTAGTTATAGTATTTGGAAGTTATTTACTTTCAGTCTGAGTTTAGTTTGTTTTTAGAATTTTTATTTCAAGCATTATAATAAAAAAAAAATCTTTCCTTACCTCCTAAATTATTTGTAACTGTGCATACAACACTGACATTATTGAAATTTTACATCCCTTGGTTTGATGATTAAATGATTGTAGATTAATGAACCTCATATTAATTGTGGCAAGTTAATTTGCACCATCATTTTTTACGTCATTTCTAGGGATATTGCTAATTTATAAGGTTTTTGAGAGGTTTTTCATTTCTTAGAAGCAATTTAGTTTTTTAGGAAATTCACCTCCAACCAACCACCCACTAATTTCTATTGATTGAGTTGAGTTATTTGATGCATGCACCATCTGAGGGATGTAAATAGTATATTTTTACTAAATCTACAAGTAACACAGATCTCTTCATATAATTATGAGGATTTTGAAGAAGATATAATTTCCTATGTACAAGGTTTGTTGTTAGAAGATCCCTTCCCAAGTAAAAATTCTGAAGTTATTCATGATCAGCCAGACATTGCAGAAGAAGTGAACCAAAATGTTGGAGACAAGCAAACTACCTTTGAGTTTCCCATCTCCAACAATGATGAGGCTCCTATTATGAATAATATTTCTCCTTGTGTCTTACCTAACTTTGATGGATCCATGAATAAAGACCCAATCATTGTTCTGTTTAAGTTTGATATATTATGTAAAAGCTATGATTATACCATTGATTCACATAAACTAAAATTATTCCCTTCTACACTCAAGGATGCATCCTTGAGATGGTTCATGGGTTTAGGAAGAAATGTCATAACCACTTGGGCATAGATGAAGGATAATTTTCTTACTAAGTATCAGGACTACTATAGGTTGGGTAGTAGAGGAGGTGATGAAATATACAAGATGGCATGGAAGGAGGATAAGTCATTAGAAGACCATCTAGAAATATTCATGTTTTGTTTTCATAAGACAAGGCATATAATACTACCTCATTAATCTCTCAAATTAATCTTTTGAAGGGACTCGGCGAGGAGGAAATGGATGCTCTGGATATGATAGGAGTAGAAGATATCTCAAAATCTACCTTTGAGGAGATTTTTGAAGCCTGCAAAAATTACTACAAAGCCACCATGAAGAGAATAAGAAATTTAAGATCAAAAGGTGGATCAACTACCAAAACAATTGGGGACATATCCAAGTAAAAGATTGTTAATATGATCAATAAAATGAAACAATATATTTTCAATGACATGGCCACTCAATTATATGCTTTGAATGCCAATGAGAAAAGAGAATATGTAAAGGAAACACTTATAGAGTTCTTCCATGCATGCATAATAAAGAAATATGACTGCAGATGCAGATGATTGGAAAACATTGCATAAGAAAAGGAAGTTGAACCTGAATTCAATATGTTGGAGATAGAGGATGGGAAAGTCTTAAATGTTGCTTAAATAAAATTGTGGCTTCCAAGATAAGAAGGCATGTCGTAAGAATCTATGCCATCATTTCATAATTGGGATAATAATCCATATATGCAACCCCTACCTTGGTCTAATCCGCAGCAAGGTTGGGCTCCATATCCTAGCTAATATCAGCAACAATGGCAACCTCAATTTTCAGGCCAACAACAATGGAAAAAAACCCCTCAATCATGGTAGTAGCCTTGGAGAGGATGGTAATAATGGAATAACACACCTCCTTATCTATAACAACAAGATCTGATGCCAAATTCCCAACCTAGATCTTAGCCAAAAGTAACCCAATTACCATCTTAACCAATGCCTAACTCCAACAATAAAGCTACTCATCCAGCCTATTCCATTGAACCATCTCAATACCCTACCTATTCCATTTATGTTAATAACATCCATATCTACTCAGGAAGATCACTTCCTCCTTCAAGTGGACCCACCATTATAAAAATTACAGATGAACCAAAGTTGTTACAAAATGATCCGCAGCAAAGTGAGAACACGCTGCAAGATGATCTGTAGTAACCAGAACAGAGTTCGAACAAGGGTAAAGTACAAGCTAATGAGCCACCATTTCCAAAGAGATTACAAGAAAAAAATATTGACCTCAAATCAAAATCTGATTCTAATTTTTTCAACCAGTTGAGGGATATTTGTGTCAAAATTCTACTTATTCAAACCATCAAATATTTTCCCATCTACGACAAATTTGTTAAGGATATATGCATAAAAAACCATGTAGAAAGAGAAAGGATCCCTTCACTGTATAATTTATTGGACAACTGGCTGATATCATGCTTGGGAATTTAGTTTTACCAAAGTATATAGATCCAGGAAATCCTTTGGTAAATGTTACTATTAATCACACAAAAATAAGGACTGCTTTGATTAACTTAGGGGAAGCCATTAACGTCATGAACAAGAAAATTATGGATGATCTAAAATTGGAAGGATTAAGGCCAATATTTATAGGCATAAAACTTACAAATATATCAATAGTGATACCTAATGGAGTACTTGAAGACATAGTTGTGGTGGTAAACTCTTGGGAATACCCTACTGACTTTATTATCCTTAAACCAAAATCAAGTTTATGAGGATATCCTATCATCCTAGGAAGGCCATGGTTGGCTGTTATTGATGTATTCATAGGTTACAGGTATGGAAACATGATTATTTCTAATGGAAGTGGTATTAAAAACCTAATTCTCTATCCTCCTTCCTAACCATTGAATGATGAAGATCAGACAATTTGAGTAAAATAACCATAAGTGAATCAAAACTCTATGCAACAACTCATGATGTTGGAGAAGTATTATATAATTGAAGGACAAGAAGAAGATTTTGTTTTTTCCAATGTCTTGCAAAATAAATATGGAAGAAATGAAGAAGTGGATGATAGTTTAAGGTGTTTGAACTACCCCTTGAACCAATTTCTACCACATAAAATCACCATGGATATACCATGTAAGAGTTATATTCTCCATCAACTTCTTCCCCGTGATTTCATGTTAAATTATGTAAGCAACAATGTATATTCAATTATTGATCTCTCTACGAAAGTGGAAATAAATACAAGAAGGCCACTTAATGTAAACAAAATGCTAAGTATATAGTAAGAGAAATTATTGATTGCCCTTCTGCAAAAATGTAAAACAATGTTTGCATGGGATTATGATGACATGCATAGAATTCATCCTTGGCTCTACACACACAATATTTATATCAAGGAAATTTGTAAAGAAATCAAACAACCACAAAGAAGAATGAACCCACCAGTAAGGGAAATTGTAAAAGTAGAATTAAATAAGTTATTGGATGTTGGATTTATATATCTAATTTCAGACAGTGAATGGGTGTCACCCCTTTTCATTGTGCCAAAGAAGAATGAAAAATTTAGGATCTTCATAGATTATAGAGAGTTGAATGTATCAACAAATAAAGATCAGTTTCTAATTCCTTTAATTGATCAGGTACTTGGATCTTTGGTTGGTAAAAATTATTTCTCTTTTCTTGATGGATATAGTGGTTATAATCAAATTCATATTACATTAGACGATTAAGAGGAAACTACCTTCACATGCCCAAGGGGACATTTGTATATTTTGTTCTTCCATTTGGATTTTGTAATGCACCTACTACATTCCAAAGGGTGGCCTTAAGAATATTTTTAGATCTAACAAATGATTGCATGGAGGTATATATTGATGATTTCACACTATAAGGAAACACTTTTGAATAATTCATGAAATTTTGGATACATTTTTGAAGAGATGCAAAGAGCACAATCTATCCTTAAGTAATGAAAATTACTACATGATGATGTCTGAAGGTATATTTTTGGGACACTATATTTACTTTGATGGAATTCAAGTTGATCCAGCAAAGATATATGTTATTGTAAATATACCAATACCAAGGAAGAAAAATTATGTTAGGAGTTTTCTAGGCCATACTGGTTACTACACGATATTCATACAAGATTTCAACAAGATTGCAGTGTCATTGTTTGTATTACTAGGAAAGGATTTGAGTGGATTAAAAAATGTGAAATTGTATTCTAAAATTTGAAACAAAGGTTAACTACTTCTCCTGTATTAAGAGGACTTGATTGGAACATGCCCTTCCACATCCATATTGATGCATCAAACCATGCCATTGGATTTGTCTTATGAAAAAAGGATGGAGTTCTGAATTATGCAATTTATCATGTTAACAAGAACTTGCAACATTTTGATCTCAACTACATAGTTTTGACCTAAAACCACGATAGTAGTGTGGGATTTAGGTTGTTTGACCTTCTATTAAGGATGTACACAAGAAAATTAAAAGGATCTAAAATATGAATAGAAATAGAAAATTCATACCAAAATCCACTCTTTATTTATTTCTTATACATCATTACATTAGCCTCAATTACATTCATAGCCTTCTCAGTCTATCTCATATGATTCACTCCTTATAAAATTCTCTCAATATGGCACTCACATATACAATTCTTGTGATGCACTCATATACAAAACATTAATTACAATAAATGTACAAAATACATGACATCCAAAAGTCAATTATTTTGATTTGTGTCTCTATCGGCTTTTGTCTTATATTGGTTCAATTTGTCTTCATTTTGTGGCATCATGTTGGATTTCATGGATTTCTAGATTATAATTTCACTTTTCCCATATTTTGTGGCTTTCTAGTCCTCTACATATTTCTTTAGCTATGTGTAGCTTCTTCCTTTTATCTGCAGATTTTCCCTTTTATCCACGGCTCTCCTTTTTCCTTCACGTCTTGATCCATCTCTTTGTGGTTATTTACTGACTTTGGTGGTTTCATTCTTATGCTTGCGTCTTATCCACAATTTGATGAAGAAATCTATCAAAATCACCCCCCCCCCCCGCTAAAACTTTGTCTCATCCTTGAGACAACGACTGATGAAGAACCATGTTCTTTCCTTCAAAAAAAATCTTCAAAAACATATTATGTAGGCATCGACCACCATAACTTAGATGTTTGGCGTAAAGAAGGATTCCCTCGCTCGACTCACCTGACTGGATTTATGGGATGCCGAATTGGGGAGGGTAAAAGCATCAACCACCCAAGAACTTAGACGTCTAGTATAAGGAAAGGTTCCTTCACTTGAATCACCCGAGTGGGTAAGCGGGATGCCCTACCTCCTACTCTTCCTTATGGTGTGGCTACGGGTATGTATTTAGTGACTTTTGGTATGATGTTCTTCTCAAATGTATACCATAATTGTATATTTTCCTCTATTTTTTTGGTCTACTCTTGTAGTTGTGTGTTTTCTGGAATTAACTAGATAATATCAAATGGTGTTGATTGTTCTTGTACTTGACTCTATCTGCGGTGGGTGGTTTGTAACTCTTGTTACATTCGGATCATAGCTCTATCAAGTGGTGTGCTAAATTACTAAATATCTAATATATTTTCATTCCACACCCTTTTCTGTGTTTGTTAGTTTTCAGTCAATTCAACTATCTTCCTTCTTTGTGTACCATTCTTGTCTTTATTGATATCATATGTTGTGGACACTATATGATTTTGTTGTTTCAACTTATCTATCTTTTTTTTTCCTTCTGATTTTTTTGGGCCACCCAATGGTATATGTATAATAAGCTGCGACATTTTGTAATTCTACCTCTAACTTAGTTATTGTTGCTTCCATTTTTGTCCTTCTTTTCTGATTTTCTACACTCTAGGGTTTAATGATTTTCTATTTGAAATCTACTACTACATCGTCTTGGATTTATTTCTTTTCTACTTCAAGATTGACTTTTCCTTCTTGTAAAATGTCAGTCATTGCTTTCATTATAGCCACTTCCACTTGTAGTTTGGGATTGGTGGTGATGTGGGGTTTTGTTGTTTGGATGGAAGATAACATCTTTTGCATAGTTTCTTCCAGCGTTACACATTGTTGCAGTCAATCTTGTTTTTCACTTTGTTATAAAATTTGACCACAAGTTATATTTTATAAGGGGGGTAGTTTGTCTAAGTGTATCTTGTAGCTTTCTATAGTTTGTTCCACAACCCCTTGTTGAAACTATATTGAATGTTCATTTTTCCTTTGTTTCAGTGCTTATTTGATCTTTGCCAAAGAGTCACTGGGTGCTTTTGTTGTTACCATACTTGTATATGTTTTAGTAGAGGAGGATGTTGCATGTCTTTATTTTTCTTCCTTCTCTTTTTGATCCTTCTTATTTTGGTTTTATTCTTCTTTTTATTTCTCTTCTCTTTCTTCTTTCTCCTTCTTTTATTTCTCTTTTTTTTCCCTCTCTTCCTTTTCCTTATTATCTTTCTCTTATTTTTCCTATTTTCCTATTTCCTCTTTCTTCTTTTTCTCTATCTCCTCTTTTTTATAATATTTATTTTTCTTTCCTTTCTCTCTCCTTGTTTTCTTTCTCTTCTTTTTGCTTCCTTTCTACCTCTTATTGTTCTTTTTTTTGTTTGTCTAATTATTTTTTCTTTGTTTCTTCTTTCTTCTTCTTATCTACATCCTCTATAGCATTTTTCTTTTGTTCTTCCTCAACTATCTTTTTAGCTACTTCTAACACTTTTTTTTTTCTTCTTGTTCTTTCTGTTTTTGTTCTTTTATTTTCTTTTTCTTAGCTTTATCCATGACTTTTTATTTTTCTTCTTCTATATATTTCATCTTCTTTTCCTCCTCTGTTTTTGAAATTTATAAACTGTAGTTGTTGTGGTTTTATCTTCTCTTTCTCTCCTTTATTTAATTAGCAAGCCTATTAGTTCTTCTATGCATTTGTACTTGGCTACAATCTTCTTCTTCTTTTGTTTTAATTTTGATCTTTCTTGCTAGAGATATTCTAGGTGGCTTGTCTCTTCTGCTTCTATTTGTTCTTATATCTCCTTTATTAATTCCATTGGGAGTAACCTCATGATTTCCTCAATTACGAACCCAAACTTTTCTAGGTAGTATACTATTTCTTCAACTATTGCCATTTGTTTTCTTCTTGTAATGGCCCCATATTCATGTGCTACCTAGGAAATGCCACCTGGAGATAGAGATTTTTTATAATACCCATATGTTATTCTTATCAAATGTGTTTCCACCCATGGATCTGCCTCTTCAAAAATTTGTGGTGCTTCTTGTTCCTATGGGTGTATGGGTGAGGGAGTAATTTCTCCTTCTTCTTCTGATTCAAAAATTTCCTTTGTCTTCATATTCTTCTTCTTCTTTTCCTATATTGTTTGCGACTTGTTTTAACTTCCCTTTTCTGCCAATGCTTTCTAGCATTTAGTAATAGGTCTTGCAGTAGTAGGGCATTTATTTTTTTCATATATTTTGGGAACTCCTTTACTTGATTCTGGATTTCCATATTGTACTGAGTATTTTTTCATGTAATCTTCAAATGGTTCTTCAATTACTTCATCACAATTGGGAAATTTGGATTTTCTGGCATCCACAGGGAGATTTCGAATTTCTTCAACTAGTGTGGCCACTAGGTCATTCGAAGCCTCATACAGTAATGGAGGTATCTATTATGTGTGTGGAGTTGTAGGCCAAATAAAGGTGTAATCAATGTCAGCAATAATGTATACCTCTTTCTCATACCTTGCCACAATATTCTCTGAAACCCTTACTTTATTTCCAATTATTTTCCTAATTTTGTTTCTCCACCCTAATAATGAGGTAATTTGAGTGACTACATCTAGACTGTTCATATGTTCCCAAATTTTTTAAGTTATGGGTTTATTTGTCTGCCAGTCAACTAAGCCCACTTTGTGGGGTAGGGTTTTTGTAAAATACATTGCTAAACATATCAATATTGAGCCATAGCAAAATGTATGCTTTCCTTCTTCTATCTTCCTTTTATTTTCATGAAATTATGCGGCTAACAATTCAACGAGGTTATATTATGAGTATGAATTAACCATATCTAAGGTGATTTGTGTGCTAAGTCCATGGGCACCATCTTCTCTATTAGTGTGATAAATTTTTAAACAGATGGCCTTAGTGGCATACCTAAGTGCATGATTGGCAATTTCCATGATGCATACCATACTCTTTGGTTTCTTCACTCCCATTTCTAAGGCCTTTTCTCTAAGTGTTGTTTTCTTCTTGGTAATTGATGGGCATCCTTTGTCCCATAATCCTATAACCCTAACCTTTAATTCTGTGTCAATAAGGTATGATTGATCCAAATACAAAATTTTATTGTGTAGTCGGCTTAGAAGAACTTTAGTTGCATGATCTTCCCTTTGGAAGTACTACAGAATGTAACCCCATGCATCAATTTGCAATTCACCAATCACTTTTGTGTGTTTCTTGTATATGAGATCCTTCATATTAGGATATTCTTCTAAGAGTATAGCTTTGTCCACTTCCAGCAATGTGTGATCTTATTCAAAGATCAAAGAGTGAATGTATTTTTACAAATCTCGTGTATGTGCCACTTTGAACAAAATATGTGAAAGTGCTCCTTTAGGATCATGCTAATTTTCTTTCATTGAGTGCTTTATGAATTTTGGCCTTGGGAGCTCTGTTTGGATGACTTCAACTGGAGTATCCATGTCCTCTTCTTGAGTTTTCCTAATTTTTCCATAGATCTATTTTTCATACTTGTGATTATGAGTTGCTCGATCTCTTTTTTATAGTTTTATGCCTTATTTTTTTTATGTTGTCACCTTTTATATCCTACTTCTTTCTATAGATTTTTTATCAGAATTGCACAGGTAAATCACTCTCTGTATTATTATATTTAATGTCTTCAATATCTTGTGCAATACATTAGGCTAATATATAGCCATCATAATAGAAAACCAGTACCCTATAAAATAGGAACCCATACAAACAAATAACCTGTTAATAGATTTATGGGTACAACAATACTCTATGAATATTATATTGTTGAAACAATATATTATTTCAAACCTAATATTTATAATGTAAACATTAATAATTAATTTCCTAACATTCCCCCTTAATGTTTACATGGTACAACATATCTCATTCACTGATTGTAGCCTGCCACCTCTGTGTGCTCATGATCAACTCCACAAATGTGCAGCATTGGGCTTGCACAAAACTCAAACATGTGCCAACGCACATTTCTTCCACTGATGGTTTTCTCCGGCTTCTACCAACAACCTTACCAATTGGTTTTGCAGGTGTACCAATAACCTTTCACTCTTGGTTTTGCAGGATCACCAAAAACCTTACACAATACAGGTTTACCAAAAACCTTACACAATTGGTTTTTACAGGTTTACCAAAAACCTTACATCATGATTGCTACAATACTTTTGATCAATATTATACAATGTCACTACAAAAGGGAATCATGTAGGAAATATTGCTTACCAAAAACTGAACAATAAAACATAATGGAAATGGAACAATGAGACCATGTTCCCCCCCTCATTGTGAACATTTCACTTATTCAATCCAAAACAGGAACTCTGAAATCATACTGCACACAACAAACTGCAATTCAGAAATGAAAGAAAACTCACACTGCACACCTGTGCCACCAAATCATTCTGTGCAGCCCCGTCGTTGGTGACTGACGAGAGGTCATTGAATGACCTCCATCCTCCTGTGCCTCCATCCTCCAGTTGTCTACTGCTAACTCAGCCGAATATTTCTTTGAAGCTCATCAAGTTTCACATTTTACTTTATTTTGTCTCTCCTCCCGTAATGTGAAACAGTTTATTTCCAAACGTCGGGTAACACCAAAAATGCGTTCAAGAGGAATTTTTTTCTTTGTACAATGACACAACTCTTGACGACAATGACTTAATTTTTTGACTCATTTACAACAAAATTATTTACATGAAATAATGATACTTTCTACGACATTAAAAATTTGACTAACAAATAATATAAACTTTAAAATCCACGTGATAAGATTTGACAATATTAGCTTTACTTTTAAACACAATGGACATTACTCTTTTAATTAGAGAAATGTGGACCAATAAAATATCTATCTAGACCTAAAACCACCTAAATGACACTTTATGACTTAGACATGTGTTTAAATGACAATGAGAAATAACTTTATAGTGACACATATAGAATGGAAGTTGAGACTCCATCTAAGGTCAGAAAAACTGTGAATGGAAGGCTACTAACTAAAACAACAGACATATATATTTAAAAAACTAAATACCAATCCTCACGCAATATATTGAATCACCGTGGAAGCTTGTAGTGGAAGCAGTCACATGGTGAAACTTGCCAATATTTGAATGGCCATATTGGCTGTTGGAGGCCGCAATTTTTTGATAAAACCTTCTCTTTAAAAAATGCGCTCCCTTCTGAAACTGAGGTCCAAATTCAAGTCAGCTGTACACTTCACTATTTTACCTTGAGCACGTGGCTTAAAATGCAGAGATCTTGTGAAGCGGAGCCACTTCCACAACTGGTTGTAGGCTGTCAAGACACAATATTCACATGCACTGATTTTTAGTTTCCCGTCAAATGTTGAAAAATGGCGCTAATATTGCAGATCTCCACACAAATATAGGAGCACGTGGAGAAAATTCATGGGTGTAATATCAGGGTACACAGGCCCAAATAATAATCACACAAATCTTTTAAATGCATTCACATATTCATGTAAATTTCCTCGTGGTATGCGCAGATCTGAAACAGATTTGGTGGAGTCTTCACGTAAGAATTGACTTCAAGACGTTTAGCTGAGATATATTCCTTTCTCCTCAGATCAGATATCAATTTCCAAGTCTGTATCGTTGTTCCAAATGCATTGAACACACCTCTTTGCTACGTGAAAAAAATGAATAGCAGCTAACACAGAAATGAACTCTTGGATCCGCTATGCTTTTACATCAAGATCAATTTAAGAGAACTGTAAAAACCTAGAATTGGATGATGTGGAGACAGTTAATGAGCAGGAGGACTGCACACATGGATGGAGGAATATGTGATAGCTTAATACGGCATGCATAGAATTGACTCAGCTTATCACGGCATGCATGGAGCGGAGTCTTCCAATGATACAAGGAACGAATTGAAAAGGGAGCATCAAACACTGCAAGATTGAATCAATTGAAATAGATTGGAATACGCCTTATCATTTGCAGCGGAATTTTTTGAATCCAGATCTTCAATCAACAAATCATCCTCTTGCATGTGATATTTCCAGAAAACAAATGTGATTACAAAGAAGGCACGGGTCTGCAGGTATGCGACAGGATGTTTGGATCTAAGACAAAATTTAAAGCACCTCCTTCTATCTGATTAGTGGTCTTTCAATTCAAATCACACACAAAATAAACAAACAGAACTAACACCATATTACAAATCTCTCCACAATACTATTCTCTCATGAAACGAGGCAACCAAAAGTTGTAATGGCTTTGCCCCTCGTTATATCCTAGGAATTCATGACTGCTCTGATACCAAATATAGATTTTTGATCAGACTTGCATAGGTAAATCACTCTCTGTATTATTATATTTACTGTCTTCAATATCTTGTGCAATACATTAGGCTAATATATAGCCATCATAATAGAAAACCAGTACCCTATAAAATAGGAACCCATACAAACAAATAACCCGTCAATAGATTTACAAGTACAACAATACTCTATGAATAATATATTGTTGAAACAATATATTCTTTCAAACCTAATATTTATAATGTAAACATTAATAATTAATTTCCTAACACTTTCACCTACCCCATTTACTACATTTTATCAGAATAACTATTTGTTTTCACCACGGATTTTATCCCACGTATTTTTCATGTTCCATTTTTTTCTTTGTTCAGCAGCTTTCTCTTTGTCCTGTGGCTTTACCTTTCTTATGCAAAATTTCCTCCATTACACTCTCATGGTGCTTTTCTTTATTCCTTTATTATGCATTTTATCTTATTTTTTTGTTTCGCAATTTTTATTCTTTCTTCATGTCACAGATTTTTCCCTAATTCTTCGTTCTATGGTTTTCTGTTGACGTTCCTTCTTTCCATGGTTTCCATTTTATTTCCTTATTCTGTGTCTTTCTTGCAACAGGGGCGGAAGCCTGAATATATTTATTAAACTCAATCAACCAAAACTACAATGGAGTGCTGCAATTCTTATAGGAATTGAACAGCCATGTGCAGACAAAGAAATAGGTTGCACAGGTAAAACTAAACTCACAACTGCTTCCAATATTACATCCGAGAAGCACATAATTGTTATAACAATTATAAAAATTATACATGTGGAAATAAAAGAAAAATAGGGTTGATAAAACCATATAACAAAATACAATAATAATATGGTTTATAATATAACCATATAACAACATTATTTAATTAATAAAATTAATTAAATAATCAATTTATATTATGCATAATTAACTAACCTAACATTTCTTTTATTTTTCCTTGGTTTTTATCCTATTTGTTCATTTTGCGGCTCACTCCTTTCTTCCGTCCGTAGTTTTTTTCATTCATTCTTCCCACAGTTTTTCCTTCATTCCTTCGTTGCGTAGATTTTCCATTCCTTCTTTCTGCAGCTTAGTCTTTTTCTTTTTGTTGGTCTTTATTACGCAGGTATGATCCCTCTGTGGTTTTAACTTTTCTTTATTTTTTTTGTCTCTTAGAGTAAGGATGCCCTTGCGGGTTTTCATCCAACCCCTCGTCTCATCCGCCGAATTTTTGATTTTCAAATAGGACGGATTTTATTTTTATTTTTTAATTTTATTTCTATTTTTATTTTTATTTTTATTTTTTATTTTTTTATCTTTTTTTTTGTGCTTAAGGTATTGTAATTTTTCAATTTGGGTCCATTTACAAATCCTGGTAATTAATTTTGTTGTAAAGTCTCCAACTTTTTGCCTCCTGAAGGTAGTATATTTTTGACAATGTAAAGTCCTGGCCATATTACCTTAAGCTTCCCTGGATGTTTCCATTTACTATCATATAAAAGGACCTTGTCTTCAACATCAAACTCCTTCTTTATATGGTATTCATACCATGTTTTTTGTCTTCTTTTCTCTTGTGTTTGGTTGTATGCAACTATAAAAAAAAATTCATCTAGCTTATCCAATTCAATCAGTATTTTATGAAATGACGAATCTTCATTCGTTATAAAGGTAAATGAAACTCTCAAAATTGGGAGTACAAACTCTAGAGGTACTACAACTTCCAATCCATAAACCAATTTGAAGGGAGAGTATTTGGTGAGCCTTTTGTATGTTTTTCGGTATGCCCATAGAGTGGCTGGTATCTTCAAATCCCAGTCTTCTTGTTGGAGTGAACAAATCTTGGTCAAAACTTTATTCACAACTTTATTAAATGCTTCGACCATTCCATTCTCTTGGGGATGGTATGTTTTTCTCCTATTATGATTGATTATAAACTAGCTCAATAATTCTTTGATGGTGACATTGACAAAATGCTTCCCCTGGTCACTAGTAATGCTTAATAGACATCCAAACCTTGTAATGATATTATCATATGTAAACTTTTATATGGTCTTAGCAGTTCAATCTTTGGTAGAAATGACCTCCATCCATCTTGTTATATATCCAGTACTTGTAATGATAAAATTGTCTGAAGAGTGTTTCGCGGCTGGCTTGATTGGTCCAATGAAATATATTGCCCATTTTTCAAATGGTGCAAGTGCTAACACAAGTTTCAATGGCATTTCATCACGTGCATTGGGTTTTCCTACTCTTTGAAAAATTTCACAAGATTTTGCATGCCTATGTGCGTCTTTAAATAATGTGGGCCACCATAACCCATCCATTACTACCCTCCTTATTGTCTGATCCCCGCCATTTTATCCTCATGTAACTCCTTCATGTGCTTCTGTTATAATATTTTTCTTTTCATATTCGAAAGCTACTCTTCTCAGGATGTCATCATGGCCTATTTTGTACAATTGACCTTGAATTGAGGTGAATGGGAAGGCTTTGGTTAATAAAATCTCTTTTGTTGTTTTGTGTAGTCTGTTGGAAATTCTCCTGTAGTAAGCAACTGAGCTATATCATCCAATTATTTTGGAATCACTTCAACTCTAAATAAGTGAGCTCCAGGAAAAGCATCATCTATTAGACCTTCATCCTATCCATTTTCTATTCTTTATAAGTAATTTGGTCCATTATTTAACTTTGTTGGCTTAACTGCTATAGTGAAGTCAAACTCTGTAAATAAAAGTAACCATCTACAAATTTTTCCTTGCAATACTAGTTTTTTCAATAATTAATTCATTGGCTCATGGTCGATATAAAAAAAGAAGTGGCTAATATATATGGGTGGTTTTTTATAGAGCATACACCATACTTAAATCTTCCCTCTCTTTTGTTGAGTAATTTATTTCTTCCTTAGCTAGTTTCCTGCTTGCAAAAGCAACCAGATGATCCATCTTTTCTCTAGGTTGGGTTAGTACTGCTCCAATTGCAATTCCAAATGCATCCACAAGAACACGAAAAAGGAATTTCTAGTCTAGAAAGATGGGGATAGGCGCATGTAGGATTTTTTCCTTTGAAATTTCAACGACATCAGCACATTCTTTTGACCATGGAATATGTTTATTAGTCCTCTTTTTCAATAGTTCCTCCAATGGTGCACTTATTTCTACATAATTCCTTATAAATTTTATATGGTAGCATGTATACCCTAGAATTATTCTGACGTCCTTCTGTGTTTTAGGTGGTGGTAGATTAACTATCACTAAGGTATTTACTAGATCAATTAGTAGACCTTCTTTGTAAATTATATGTCTCAATAATGTGCCAAATGGGGTCAAAAATATACACTTCTTCAAATTAAGGGAAATTTACAATGCCCTACATTTTTTGAACATTATCCTCAATACTTGAATGTGATTTTTCATCAATCCATACACCATGAGTTCATATAAATATACTTCCAAGAAGTCATGGATAAATTCCTTAAAAGCATTGATTATTATCCTACTAAAGACTGCTAGTGCATTCTTTAAGCTAAACAACATCACAATATACATAAATGACCCCCATTATGTGGAAAATGTAGTCTTTGGCTGATCTTCAAGTGTAATTATAGCTTAATGGTAACTAGATAAGCCATCAATAAAATATTACACTTCCCTTCCTGCCACATTCTCTAAGACTTATTCTGTGAAAGGTGTAGGGAATGGGTCATGAATGTAAGCTTTTTTTAACTCCTTATAGTCTACGCATATGCGTATTTCTCCAATTTTCATGTTTTGGATAACCATTTAACTTATCCATTTTGAATACTCTACTGGTTTGATGATTCTGGCATTCAGCATTTTGTCAATTTTAGATTTCACCTTGACTTTCAAATTAGGATTGAGTCTGTAAGGTATTTTCTTCAAAGGTTTGAAGCCTTCTTTGATTTGAATCTTCATTGTGCCCAATTCTTATTTTATGCCCTTTATCTCCTTGAAGTCCTTGGGAAAGATGTCTTGAAATTCTCATAGTAACTTTACTACCTTAACCACTTCCTCATCTGATCAATAATCCCAAATTTTGTAATTTTTTCCTCTCTGTTTATGACAATGTTTTCAGTCTTGAGTTTCAAAGGTTGATAGTAATATTGATCTCCCTCCTCCTTGTTTTTTACCACTTCTCTTTCCCCTTATATTGTTTTATATCTCAGGTTTTTTGGTTTTTCTTCCCTCTCTTTTTTTTCTACTGTAAAATAGCTTGCCATTTCTGAAGTTTTTTGTAAACTTACTAGTGGTTCTAGTACTTGAGTTTCTAGTTTTTATTTTGAATAATGGTTTGTTTCTTCTTCAGAAGTTAAGAACAAGAAATTTCTTATCTTCTATGGTGATTGCAAGGTGTTCAGATCTACATCCCAAAAATTAAATGTATGACAGTAGGTTTTGACAATCTGATTCCAATACCTTGTTTCGAAACTGATTTCTTGGTGCATATACCAAGATTACGGTATGGGTCCTAGAGTCCAAACAAAAAATTATATCTAAACTAATGGTGCATTTTCTCCACATATCTTCCAATGTATTTCACAAACTTGAATGTGTCTCTGTGGATCAATTTCATCAGTATATTGAGGTATTGTTGCATAGTAACCCTCACTTTCCAAATATATTGTTGTAAGAAATGTAGTTAATGAATGAAAGGCATTTATCATCTCCATAATGTGTACTTAATAAGTGAGGTATTTCACTTTCCAAACTCCTCTTCTATAGAATAGTACACATTATCATCTCCAAATTCTTCTTTTGCAGAGTAATAACCATCATCTTCTTCAAATCTATCACGTGCAAGAGAGAAAATGTCTAAATAAATATTTGTGGTATCATTGTCAACCGTGATTAATTGTAATGGGATCCTCCTTGCATAATGTAGTTTCATTTTCTATGATTCTATAAATCCACATATCCAAGGTTAAATAACATTATCAGAAGTGTCACTGTTAGCTTCACTTTTGATCAAAATTTTGCCCTCTGAATTTAGCTCAAATTCCTTATCGATACTGGAAAAAATATTTAGAGCGTATACCCCCTAAATATCATCAAAGTCTTCTTCTTCAGGGTTATACCATACTTCTTCCACCCATGCAAAACTCATTCCTGCATGTAAGGGTACATGTACGCATATGTCGTTTTCTTGGAGTGTCACTTCTTCCTTTTCTAAATTGTGAGTTCCATTACAATCCATGAACCAATCCAAGGATATTATAGCATTGTAAAAAGGGTTCAAAGCTACATTTTATACCACTTCAAAATTGATTCTCTTCTTTATTCCCATGGCATTTACATCAAAAAAATTCAATGCTCTCAGTGGTTGTCTCAATGATCCATCTGCTAAGACAATAAAGTACCTAGCAGTTTCCAAAGGAGGCCTACCTAGCCTCTCCCAAGTATTCTTGGACATCATTTTTATTACCATGCCAAGGTTTAGTAATACTTTGGTGATGGTGGTCTCGAATATATCAGCATCCAAGTAGATGGAATATTTATGCCATGTTCGCTAGGTACGAAACACATTTCTTTTCTTATTATTTTTTCCTACTTCAATTCTCTAGACATGAAAACTCTTCTCCTCCTTATTCCAGTATTTACTAAATTGTTTCAATTTTTCTACTAGACCATGGTTTATTGTTAATTTATCTATTTATTTTGACTCAAGGATGTCCTCCTCCACAAAACAATTATTCTCTTTTTCTTCCTAGGTTTTTTCTTCTTGTACCAATGCCTTACTTTTATCAATTTCTTTCATATAGATATTTGGTCTAATCTCTTTGGGGTTCCATTATTCTTCACTTGAATAAATTTCTTCTTGTGGTAATCTAATTATTTTCTTCTTTTTAGGTGCAGCCTCATTCCTTGTGGCACTTCTGGTAGTAAATGTTGCTCTGTATCTAGGTTCTTTGATTTTTATGCCTCCTTTTGCTTCCTTTCTTCTCAAATAAGTATCTTTTAATTCTTCATTCTTATATTATTTTGTTGGCCTTCCTCCTAAGCCAAATGCTCTTGTGGCTTTATATTTTGCTATTTTTTCCTCATCCCATGGAATTTTGGTCAAATGTTGTACATATTTATAAGCATCCTTCCCCAAAGTTTCTAACTTATTTCCTCCACTCCTATAGAACACGCAACTTTAGGATAATTGAATACATCATGGGATCTTTCATGAAAAAAGATGCAAGGATCAAGTTTGGTGTAGTTTCTGGCTAGGTATCCATCTTGACCACATTTATAGCAACTCATTGGTCTCCTATATTGATATCCACCTCCTTGATTGTCTTTATAGCCTCTGGAGTAACCTCCGTCTTTTTCCCTTCATAATTTTCATAGCCGCCTCTGTATCCTCCTCGATAACCACCTTATAACCTCCCCTAAATCCACCTTTGAATCCTTCGTGGTATCCTCCTTCATTATATCCTTGTTAATTTGGATTATAATTGTCTCCCTAATAGCCACCTCCAAAATTTGGTTTTCCTCCTTACTGGTTTGGGTATAGAGGTACACTTATTGCTAGGTTTATAGGTGGCGGGTTTGTTGTAATAATTTTTTATGTTGTAGGGGGCTTGGGTGTTGTAATTTGTCTCACAGCCATAACTCTTCTAATATTATAATCTTTTAAATCTTCCAATGCCTCTACAAAGGGGCAAGTGTGATGGTAATGGTTATATGAATCACATGCAGTGTAATACATCAATTGATTTATCGGAGGTGCTACTTCTAATGAGGGACAAGTATCTTGGGTATGTTTGTCCCATAATCTACAAATGCCACACTATGTTCTTTCTTATGTTAGGATATTACTAGAAGATTTCCTTTGTGATGAATGTTGTCTGACTATGGCTACTCTTTTTGCACTCTCTAAGTGAGGACATTATATTCTACTATGCCCTTCAACACAACATACTGTGAAAAAAATATTAGGTTTCAAGTGACTCCTTGGTGGGGAACTATTTCTCAACCCTTCGTTCTTCTGAATTTCCTGATGAATTTTTAATTTTTCTAGTTCCAAATGTACTCTTTCTAGTTATGTTTTTATTGAAGTTATTCCTTTTCTCCGCCATGGCTTTGATTCTAGTCTAATTTCCATTTTAATTTCCTATAATAGCATTTGGAATTGTTTCCCATCCAATGTCCCTCTGATATAGGGAAGAATCCCAAAATTTAACCATTCTATCTATTGTTTATCTATCAGGGGATCCTCTAATTTCTTGGTAGTAGTTTTGAATCGATGGATAAATTATTTAACTATTTCCTTCTCTCCCTATACAAGGTATCTCATCTTGCTCACCCCTTTTGATGGTGCTTCTGGGAAATGGAAGTTTGTCATGAACTCCTTTTCAATAGCATACCAATATTTGTTTCCTTGGGCATTTGTTTTCATGTACCACCTCAAAGAATCTTTACTCAGAGTGCCAATGAATTCATTTAACTTGACTACATTGTCCGTGATATTTTTGTTATTTCACTGGGTCTCTAAAAAAATAGATGTTCCAAAATATCACTTGAGTATTAATCAAAAAGTGGAAATTTGACCTTTTGTGCCATCCTTCCAACTAGTTGAGAAGGTCTCTAAAGTTGACTAATTGTCTGTCGTTTACTGGTTTCACATGTCTTGATTAGTTCTGGGAATTTACCAAGTTATTCTTTTGTCCTTTGTCTCTAGATAACTCAATATCAAAGTATAATTCTCCAAGCAGTTCTTTAAATTCTCTTATAATCTCTTGTCTCTTCTAACTCTCTTCCAAGATTTCTCCCTTTTCTATCTTTTTAATTGGTTTTTCAAGCAGCATATGGAATGAAGAGCGATCTGGGGGGGTCATCTCCTTTAGGCTTGTGTTTTTGCTGTGGGAAGCATCTTTACTTTGCGACTGTTTGTAACTAACATTTTCCATAACTACCTTCCTATATTTATTATTTCTTAATCTATATCTTTCTTCTAATCCCTCATCACTCCCTCTTATTTTTTTCTTTCTCTTTTCTTGCTTTTCCCTTTTATTTTCTTCTTCATCTTTCTTTCCTATTGTATTTATATTTTCTTTCTCTTGTTTCTCCCTATTTTCTTCTCCTTCATCTTCCTTATCTACTATTTTTTATTTTCTCTCTGAATTCCTCAATTAATTCCTTCATTCTAGTAACTTCATCCTCTTCTTCTTCACCTTTTTCCCTAATCATTAATGGGGTTCTTAGCTCCTCTTTGTTCCAACCTTCTACTTCTAATACCCTTTTAAAAGCTAGCTCTAAACCTCCTACTATTTTTTGTAGATCTCTCATTAGGATTGCTTGTCTCGTTATCACTTGTTGAACTAGAGTTTTTGTAGTGTATTGAACCATGAGATTCTATGGGGTGAGAAAAACTTGTTGGTCTCTGCATAAAGTGAGTATTATAGCTAGAATTGATGTGTCCACCTTGGGTGAGCCAATTTCTGGCCTCCACTTGACATGGGTGATTCTACTTTCTCTAATATCTTCTCTTCTTTCTTAACCTTATTCAATTTTACTTTCTTTCATTCATTTTCTTAGCTCTTTCTTCCTATACTATCTTTTTTTTTCCAATTTTTTCTCTTCTTCTTTCCTTTCTATGGTTATCCTTTCTCTTTCTTCCATCCTCCTTATTTTATTTACTCTTTTTAATGTTACTAACTTCCCTTAATTTTCTTAATCCCCTCTTTTCCAACTATCTAATTATATTTTTTTCTTTTTCCCCCAAGTCATCATATTTCTTCCACCACAACCAACACCCCATTAATCCTAATAAGTTATGTGTCTTGGATCGCCCCCCTTCACGTATGTCATCCACTAGTACCTTTCCCCTAGAATAACTTTGTTGTGCTTTTGATTAAGCCCTTTTTGATCATCAAAATATTAATTAAGAATGAAACTAATTTGAGAAAATGTCCTCTTAATCCACTTAAAACTTATCCTTTATTATAATCAAAACTGGTCCACCCCTATATGGCCCAAGTAATTATATATGAGTCTAGGGTAGTCTCGTACTAACTATCAATAACCCTTGTCCAAGGTTCGTCTAAGTGATTAATAATAGTTAACTTTACTGCGGTCCACTCGAAATGATATCTAGTGTAATTTAGATCACTCTATTCTTTTGGCGTGAGCTAATAAGAAAGGCCATAGAAGGTGAGGAAACTAGGACAAAAATTCTTCTCTATACTCTCTAAGAACTTCTGACTCTGCTGCTTTGTAAGAAAATTTCAATATTTTGGCTTCCCCTTTTCACAAAATTTTAAATTTGTACTTCCCACCAATCTTCTATCTCGGTCAGTGCAGGTTTCCAATGTCTAGGTGCTGATATTTTTCCTGACATCCACTTAAAAAAAGGATATCTGGGCTCAGACACCAAATGTTGACCTAAAACCCTAACAACAGTGTGGGATTTAGGTCGTTTAACCTTTTTTTAAAGATGTACACGGGAAAAGTAAAAGGATTTAAACTATGAACAAAAATAGAAAACATATAGAAAAATTCATCCCAAACTCCAATCTTTATTTATTTCTTATACATCATTCCATTAGCCTCAATTACATTCATAGCCTTCTCATTTTATCTCATATGATTCACTCCTTATAAAATTCTCTCAATATGGCACTCACATATCCAATTCTTGTGATGTGCTCACATACAAAAGGTTAATTACAATAAATATATAAAATACATGACATTTAAAAGTCGACCTCTATTGGATTTTGTCTTATACTAGCTCAATTTGTATTCATTCCCTGGCATCATGTCGGCTTTCGTGGCTTCCTAGAGTCTAATGCGGATTTTTCCCATATTTTGTGGCTTTCTAATCCTCTGCGGATTTTTTTAGTTATGCACGAATTATTCCTTTTATCTACAGATTGTCCCTTTTATCTGAGGCTTTCACCTTTTATCTACGGCTATCCTTTTTCCTTTACAGCTTAATCCAAATCTTCGTGGTTATTTAATAACTTCAGCGGTTTCATTCTTATGCTCACGGCTTATCCAAAATTTGATAAATAATCTTGTTAACACACAGTAACAGAAGGATTTCTCGGAATTTGTATATATTATCAATAAATTCAAACACTACATCACAGGTTATCCAGTGTTCATTCACACAGGCCATGTTGCAATAAAATATTTTATAAACAAACCAGTAGTAAGTAGCATAATCATCAGATGGTTTCTCCTACAAGAGTTTCATGTCACAATATTGGATAAGCCTAGCAAGGACAACGTGGTAGAATATTTCCTTTCAAGAATGGAGACTAATGATGAAGAACAGGTAGTTGATGACTCTTTTCTAGATGAGTACTTATTTTCTCTCTCTACAAAAACACCTTGGTATGCAGACATAGAAAATTATCTGGTTTCAGGTAAAACACCCCCACACTACTTATATTCCAAGAAGAAATATACAATTGAAAAGAGTGCATTTTTCTTGGATAGTTGGATTTCTATTTCATACTAGGAAAGATCATTTCATGAGAATATGTATAGATGATGAGGAAATATATGATGTCCTCAGAGCATGCCACAATGAATCTTGTTGAGGAAATTTTTTTGTAAAAAAACAACGCAGAAAGTGTTAACATTTAGTTATTATTGGCCAACATTGCATAAAGATGCAACACTTTACACCAAGATATGTGATAAGTGTCAAATAATAGGTAATCCTACCAAATTAGATGAAATGTCATTACAGCATCAACCCGTTTTGCAGCCTTTTGACAAATGGGGTTTGAACTTCATTATCCCCATATATCCTAAATCTTAGCAGAAGGAGTACATCTTGGTATGCACAGATTGTCTAACTAATTGGATAGAAGTGAAGGTGCTACTAAGTCAGAAAAATGAGAAAGTAGACAAGTTTCTTTATGATCATATATTCACCAAATATGGAGTTCCAAGGGATATTTTCCTTGATCAAGGTACACACTCTACTGCTGATGTAATTTCTAATCTAGATAAAGAATATCAAATCAAGCATAGGAAGTCTACACCATACCATCCCTAATCTAATGGAAAGATAGAGGTAACAAACAAAGATATAAAGTATATCTTGATAAATAAAATTTCACTCCACCAAAAATATTGGGCAGATAGACTTCCAGAGGCAATATGGGAATTCAACACAATGTGGAAAACAACAACTAGCTTCACCCCGTTTAAACTCTTGTATGGTAAGACTGTTGTTTTTCCAATTGAATTTGAGCACAAAACACTAAGGATTACACTTATGCTAGGCATAGATCTGTCTAAAGCACAAAGGAAAAGGATTCTCCAACTCAATGAGTTGATTGAAATGAGAAGATAGGTTGTGCATAATACAGAAGTAGTGTAGAAGTAAAGAATTAAATGGCATGACTAGTACATCAAGATGAGGTAGTTTCATGAGGGAGAGTGGCAACTCTTGTTTGACTCCAAATACACAAACCATATGGGAAAAATCAAGACAAGGTGGCTAGGCCCCTATGAGATTGAGAAAATGTTTCCCAATGGAGCTGTAAAAATCACCACCATAGACCATGTATGGTTCAAGTTATTAGTGAATGGCTACAGGTTGAGGTTGTAAAATAAGACAACTGAAAGAAGTACCTTCATGTTACATTTTAGAGGAGGAAAAATAAGGATGGAAATAATAACATCAGAGTTAAAATTAGAAGTTGATCCTGTTGGTTCATCTTCTAAGATTTTAGAGGATTGATATATCTAAGTGGCCTTGGTATATTCATCTTTTTTAATACTCTAAGGATAAATAAAAGTGTTGTGATCAGAAATCTAGGTGATCAACAACACTCTACTAACATTTAATTTTCTGAGAATTTTTGTGTTAGAGGATTTGACATTAGATTGTTGTAAGAGTGCATGATCTCTATCACAAGGAGAACATGCAATGAATGAAGATCCACTTGCAGCAGTATGCAAAAAACCCTTGTTTTGTTTTCACATTTGACAGATCCCATGATTACATGAAGAATATCAAATATATTATCACATGTGAGAAGATGACAAAAGATAGCAGGTACCCCAAAAAATTGGTGTTCCCTCTCAGGGAGTTAGCTAATTGAAGTAAGGAGTAGCCAACATAAATTCAACACATGCATACAACATCATAGCAACATCCGAAGCATTATAGCAAGCATGTATTCAACAACAATGAAAATTCAATAAATCACACACAATCATCATTCTAAAAATGCATCAAGATAAGTGCACTTAACTATAGATTTATTAAGTATGATTAAAATGATTATTATGAATTCGTATTTATGCCAAGTCATTGATTATTCAATGCATTTAAAATACTTCCAACCTTTATGTTATGAGGTGTCATACACGTCATCCCTTATTGTCATATCACTTTATTTTGCATGTTTTATGCATTCATATCAATTAATTACCTCTCCTGTAACTGTACTATGTGTGCTTTAATTTTGAAAATACTCAAAAAATTTATAACGCTCAATTGAGTATCGTTCTTTAGTAAAAAAAAAATGTGTGAATGCATGTAGAGACTAGAGAAAACATCAATTTCAAGAGAGGAGGAGACTTGATTCACCATGAACCTACAGAGCACTCTCATATTCTTAGCAACCCTCAAATTTCATAGTATTTTCGAGATAACGAGTGGTTGGACTACATAAACTGATTCCAAGGTTTTAATGAATCAATGGTTAAATAGTTTTCTAATACATTCAGGGATGGAAAAGCAAAGATAAAGGGTTTATTATTAATAATTAGTAATGACATCTTAGCTGAGGTAACTGGGTTTCCTACACTTGGTGAACCATTTCGTGAGAATGAAAATATGGAGGCAAACAAAAGGGAATTTTTTGATGAAGATGATGTATTCATAAATGATAAACAAGGTACACACAGAACTTCTCTCAAACCCTTTTAGTATGATGTTGCAAATTAGTGAGGGGAGATACACTCAGTTAAATAAATTTCACTTTAAATTGGTGCATCACTTGAAGAATAATAGACAAGTAAATCTACTAGATTTCTTACTTAAGATATTGAAAAGGATGAGTAGGAAAGAACATAAGGGTAGGTATACACTATCACACCACTATCTCATCACCCTGATTATAAAGCACACCTTGCAGAGGGATTATCCTGAGATTGGATGGGGGAGATTTTGCAAGAAATAAAATTATTTATGAATTGTTGGGAAATAAAAGAAAGAGGAGAATAAGTACTGCAATCTCTTCCACATATGTATTTGATCCCATAGCTTCTACCTCCCAACCTAAATCAAAATTAGAAGAACACCATACCTTTGAAGATTTACCACCTACTGAAGAAAATCATATTCCTGTATCCCCTAAAAAAAAATCTTTGTTGAAACCATCCTTGAAATTTCTACTCCTGAATCATCCACCTAAAAGGGTAGAATAAAATCTTCCAAGTCCACCCCTACACCACAAAAGTTCTCTTATATGCTAAAAATTAAATGTCTGAAAAACCTCCAAACCAAAAAATTCAGAGACCATATCACTTGATAGTGATGTGGAAGCTTCAAAGGAAAACATTGAGCCTGTGGAGACAAAGTAGGGATGTGCTAATACTAAATTCCATGAACAAGGCCCTGAAGAGTACATGGAGGGAAAAGAAGACCAAGCCCAGAATGTGGAGACAGAGTGTGTTAAGGAGGATCTTGTAGAAAGAAAGGAAGCAGAGGTTGAAGGAGAAATTATACAAGAGTACTCTGAGGAGTGCATGGAGCAACATGCAACAGTAATTCATACTAATGAGATAGTTTATGAAATGGAAGGTTCTAAGGAGAAATGGGAGAATAAATTGGCAAGAAATATGACCAAACAATTCATGTATCAAAGGGTAATGAGGAAGAAACTGAACAATATTTTGGTGAAAAAATTACACATGTTAAGAATTTCACTAAGCACTTGGCTCATGGAATTGAGGAAGAGAAGATTTCTGTGGGAGTTGAACAAGTACCATAACATACCCCTATAGTTGTGGCTGATATAATTGAACAAGTTACACCACGATTTTTACCACATGCTATCATGTAGCAAGTAAATGTCGCCCCATTGCAGCCACAAATTGTCATTAAAGAAGTTATAAGAGAACTTGTCAAACCAGTATATAGAGAAATGGAAACACAAAAAACACTGACTAGTTAATGGGTGAATCAATTTGAAACCTATGTCAATAGGTTAAATGGATAGTATGAAAGAGAAAAAAAAAGAACTCATATTCCAGCATAAGCAAGAAATGGAGGAAAAAGATTAAGAAATTGAAAGGCTAAGGTGGCCCATGAAATATTCAAATACGTGCCTCCTTCCAATGTCTATGTTATTTTCTTAAAAGAAAATATGTTGTAGCTAAATATTACCTGTATCAACTCTAACATGAAATTTGACATCAGTGTAGCTAGGAGCTTCTTCATGTTGTACCTGAACAACCCTCATGAAACTCAGCTTCTACTTTGTGAAGTCTACATGTACGATTATGCTCTTGAGTATGATAGGGATTGGATCCCAGTCCTATACATTGGGGATGTTTTGGCTAAATCACTTTATTCTTATTTTCTAAATGAGTTGGATAGGGAGAGACAAATGGATGACTACCGGCATTTGGATAAAGTACAACCACTGATGGTCAGGGTTGAAGCTGGTAACACCAAATAAATTATGGAGTAATATGGATAGTATATGTAAAAGAAGGAAATTAGATGAAGGGTATGGAAAATGAGGAAATCAGGTCATGAGGAGGTCAAATATATGATTAAGGATCATGGAATTCAGATAGTTCAATCCTGCATAATACATTGGAATAAGATGTCTCTTGAATTGAAACAAAAGGAAATGCATTCATTCCCTAACATAATACCAAATCTAATAAGATTGAATGCATACATTAACATTAGAAAATGGTTCCCAATTGCTTATCATCCCCCAATCTTCCACTTTCTGATACCAAATTGGTTAGGTGATAAACCATTGAATGAAATAATACATGATAGAGTCATGAAAACTCTCAGGATGAATGGATGTTACTTCTTCACAGAACCAGAAGGGATGGATACTCCAATTGATTTCAGACCAGTATGTAACACAATTAAGGAAGAACCTAAGGAAACTTAAATGAGGAAAATCGAGAAATTAATCCTAGGGATGTGATGAGTTGATTAAATTCATTTTATAAACAACTCATCCTCTGTACTTTTGTTAATCCTTTGAGACTATGTCCTTGTATTTCCCTATCATATTGTTGAACGTCATCACTATAACTTAAACTTATTAGCACAATACTAATTAATATAGTTATTACTAGTTAACCTTATTTTTTAGTATTTTGATTATACATTTATTCTTATGGTTGTAATGAGTTGTTTAAATGATGATATGTGTAGTGCCACTTTTTTGTAAGAAACATGTTATATGCATCAACCTGTATACAGCAAAGGACCCATCCACAACCAAAGGGAATCACCTACAACCAAAGGACATGTCCTCATCAACCCATCCCCAGCCAAAGAAGATCACCTATAACAAAGGATCCATAATTATGCAGAACCCTTAGAACATGAAGGATGACACTTCAAGTTTTTATGTGTCATGAAAGAGGAAGTTACAAATTGGAACATGAAAACTGAGAGATAACTCAACTGTAGATCTTGTTATTCGTTGCAACTTAATGAGGAATTGATTGATTGAATTCGTTATTTGAGAACGGGTTGATTGAATTGATCTATTACTTAAGTTATGTGTTTGACATCTAAACACTCGTTAATTAATTTTGTTGCATGCATCAAATCTCTGGATGATCTGTTTGAGATATTTTAGTTGTTTTTTTTGAACTCCCAATCAAACTCTTCTTCTCATGTTTTTCTGTAAACAAGGAATATAAAAGAGAAGAATTAATGTTGTAAATGTATCAGATGTATAGAGATCTAGACATATAATTAGAATAGAGGATACACCGATGCATAATTTTATTTTTCTTCTAAATGTAATCTTCAATCCAAATCAATAAGAATCTAAGTTTTGTTCAAGAAACTTTTAGGTACAATCCTTAGGATGGATAAACACCCATGATAGGGCCCATGTGGTCTACTTACCCCCTCCATATTTTATTTCTTTGTTTCATTGCATGGATAGATTATCAAACAATTCATTCCTTTATTTGTATTCTGAATTTACAAGCTCTGTTTTATCTATATTAATTGGAAGATACTTACTTTTAATTTGAGTTTAGTTTGTTTTCAGCATTTTTATTTCAAGAATTTTAGTAATAACAATTTCTTTCCTTACCTCCTAAATTATTTACAACCGTGCATACAAAACTGGAATTATTGAAAGTTTACATCCATTGGTTTGATGATTGAATGAATGTAGATTAATGAACAACATATTAATTGATGTAAGTTAACTTGCAGCATCAATCATCTTCATGAATGTTACAATTGAATTTTTCATCCCAAAAATCGTGACCAACCATTCAAATAATCTCTCCTTGGATTTTAATGTAGTTTCCAAACATTTATTATATTGATGGGTACTTAGTGGTACCTTGACTTTAGATCGATCTTCATGAAGAACTTAGCTCTCTTAAGCTGGTTGAGAAGGTCATCAATCCATGGAAATGGTTATCTATTATTTACTATAATTTTTTTCAAGGCTCAATAGTCCATGAAAATCCACCACATCACATATTTATTTTTAGAGATAGCAGTTGAGATCCCACAAGGAAATGAATTTGGTTGAATGTGACCCTTCTGAATCAATTCCTAAATCTGACACTTGGTCTCTTCATCCTCAAGTACTTAACACCTATACAAGGGCCAATTTTGTATTGGTGTTCTATAGACCAAGTCAATTGAATGCTTCACTTGATAATATAAAGGAACATCTCTTAGTGGTATGAATAGACATGTGTATTAAAATATCATTTGATCCATATGCTTTCACTAATTTTTTTGACCTAATGGGACTTCTCTTACGGTCCATACAACTAGTTTTTTATCCTCATGCTTGATCACAAGTAATACCAAGGTCTTGGTTTGATAAATAATCCCCTAACACCCCTTTTCATTCATTAGGGACACAAATTTAGTAGGGTAAACCTCTGGGATGTGGTAGTGCTTACGACCTAGAGTGATGATGGAACTCTTATGCCTAGCCTCATTAAAACCATGGTGATCCCATGTGTATGGATGTCTAAGAAGTACATTATAGAAATCAAAAGGAATCACATCAAATACCACAACATTTTTTAATGGATTTATTGAATAGGGAAGGTAACACTATTGATTAACATGGATGTATATTCCTTAATTAACCCAACCAATAGAGTATGGTTGTAGGTGAGGTGTTGTTACAAGATTGATATGAAAATGGGTGCTTATAAGAACTGACTTAGTTTCTCCATTTCCTAATACTTATCAAAATTCTCAATTTTCTTCCGTAATCATTAAAACATTGGCTTGTTCTCATTTTCATATTTTAAGTAAAAAATGACACAATAATTAAAATCAACATTAAAAATTGAATTAAAACAATAATAACATGATGAGAATATAGAAAAATGGAAAACATGTTGATAACGAATTTCACACCTATTGGGATATGTATCCAAGTTTAGAAAATACTCAAATCACTCTATTACTGATGCAAATATAATTTCCATAGAATTTTTACATCAATAATGTATTATTAGTATGCAAAAAAAACCTCTATTCTTCTCTCCAAGAAAACACTGGTTCCATTATACAATGGCATTCCCACAATAATTTCTCTTCTCTCAAAAATAGGTTATCTCTCTAATACAAATGGAAATTATTGCTTCGTAATAACAGGCTCTCTTGCATTATGACATACTATCGCTATGTTATAAGGGCATATAATTTTTATCTCTCTTTATTACACATGCTCATTTTCTTTGTAATTACAAGCTATAATATAATATCTATCCTTTACAAAGTAAATAAAATCATCTCCTTACATGGGAAAGAGTAAATAGATCTCTTTCTATAAGTAACTCTCTCTTAAATGGCTACTAAATTCTCCTTACACATGAAAAATAATTTCTCTCCAAATGAGGCTCCATTATCTTGTTACGAGGCTTCACTTCACAAGTTCTCTCACTAAATTCTTCAATCTCCTTGGTTAGGGATATAACTTGGCCAAAGTTATGTTCAAATGCATCTAAAAATGGGCCTTTTATAGTTTTTGCTAGGCTAAAATTTTAAGGATTCATAACATATCATTTTTGTTTGTTTTAGCCCTTGAATCCCAGATTCATGTGGGTGTTAACAAAAAACAACCTTTAAAAGGATTTGGTGCATTATTTTTGGGATTAAAATCCCCAAACCATACCCTTTTTAAAAAAATCCACCATATGCAGGTAGGGATAATATTATTATCCCACATTAGTGGGAATTAAGATAAACATGGGTTTAAAAATAAATCCCCCCCACCATATTAAGTGGTCAAAGGACCACCTCTACACACTTTGACTCAACTACTTGGTGGAATGAACTTAGCTTAGTATTGGTTATGTGCTAGAAAATGTGTGGTAATTGTGATGACTTGAAAATAATGCACTTAGGCACTCAACTTGGTAAGATGACTTGACTATGGAAACTTTTGAGTAGAACTCAGTCCATGTGAGCTCACCCTTAGCTCGATGCATATAGTTGAGATTATTGCATGTGTAAATATGATAACAAGGCACTTAGTCCCCCCTCCTAAAAAAAAGTGGACCCCACCAGATGAAGGGCCCCTAATAACCAAATAGCGTGGGCCCCATATTCGATCGTAAAATACCAGAGGGGAAAAACCAAACACATTATTTTTACCAAAATTCTCTTTACCACATGTCAATACACCATTGGCCCACATGGAAATCCTAGTCAACATTGTGAAAACTACTCCATTTTTTCCTATTGACATAAAAATTTTGCAGGTTGTAACTTATGTATACAAATTTGGTTTGACCCCATTCAAAGTGTGTTGGAAAAATCTAAAAGAAATATTTTGTAAGAAAACAATTTTAGATATTTTTTAGAATTTCTAACCTATAGGTGTCCTCTAGATCACTCCTCTATAATGAAAATATTTTATACCAAAAAATTTCTTCATTATTAGAAAATTAACTAATGGTGCCACTCATTCATTTCCTGGCTTCCTCTCTACTCTTATGTAAAACATAACCTCTTCATGTGACTCTTCAAGTATTTAGGAGAAAAATCAATAGTGGAAGGAACTTGTACATATCACCTTGATCGATGTTCATCGACAACTATCTCTCCAAACACAAGGCTATCTCTTGAAACATGGGGTTGTTTCTCCCAACATAGGGCTATTTCTCCCAATATGGGTTTGTTTCTCCCAACACAGGCATATCTCTCCTATTATGAGGCTATCATATGTAGATTATCTATCTCTAGGATCTCTTAGGGTCATAATATCCACCTTGTATTCATATCTCGTATTCACCTCCCCATTTTTCCCAATAAGGGGTATACAAATGTTTATTCTCCCAAAATAGGGGCTATATCTCAAAGTACACCTACATGTACAATAATACTTCATTTATCTCACTTGGAGGATTACTTCCCAAATTAGATCTTACAAACCCAAGTGATGAAGAGTTTTCATAATTCACTCCCATATCTACCAATTGACCTACTTATACTCATGATGTCTTTGTCTTCTTCATGGAAGACTCTCTTATCCTTTGCAGTATTAACAGGATAGAATGACGCTCTCCAATAAGAGATGTTGTTGGATTATCCTTATTATTCAATCTTATAAAAAAGGGTGGAAAAATACATTACATATTAAGTGGTGTTATAACAAGTCACCACTTGAACAATTTTCGCTTCTTGGGGTCTTACAATCAGTTGCAATATTACATGGATTGTAAAAACAACTCCATTTACAAACATTTTCCAAACTTGGATCTTTAAAACATGCATACAAATAATAAAACATGTATTGATAGTAAATTTTTCAATTGAATAAACTAGATGTCGATATACATCTATAAAAACAATAATGTTCATATTGAGTTCTATTCACCATAAAAGAAACAATTCCCATGTTGATTTATGGACACATTTTCTCCTCTTGGAAGAATACTTTACCTCACGTGCATGTTATAGATGTTAATAAACATGTATCTACTACTAACATAACCCCAAACTATTTTGGAGGACCTTCTCTTGAACTTCCCTTTCAATGGAGTGTGTGTGTACCCTTTTTCTCAAATCTATAAAAGTGGTAAGAAAAACCTGGATGGTTACTCCATATTCACCATCAACGAGTTATCAACCTTCACACTTACTCAAAAACATGGGGTTAGTTTCCCTTAGGATTATTCAGCAATGGAAACCTAAAAAGTGATTTGGAGGTGCAATACGCATGCTAAAAAAACTTAGCTATGTAAAAACACTATCCATGAAAGCAAATATGTTCTTACCAATCCAAACTAATGAATGTTATTATTTGGGTAGGTCCCCTTTGATGAGATCTTGAATGGATAAGTGGGATTTCTCACACATTTTATCTTATGGTTTTGGTGCAAAAAAATTTCTTCATTTTGGTATTCAGATGAAGTTGTGGATGGACATTCCAACATTTTTCAACCTAGTATCCACTCATATTGTAACGAGTAAAAAATTATTGTCTATTTTCTTAGATAGTAAGCCTTGCTCGCTAATATACACCTTCTAAATTACAGAGTGGTCTTTACAAAGAGTCTCCTTCTCCTTAAAGGTCATGGGATTTATTTCTATGGAATTTATCTTCTAACATATGGCCACGCAATGAATATTCATTTCATAAAACAAACATGGATATGCATACCAAGAACTGTGTTACTTGGCCATTCTTCCCATGATAAAAGAGAATATCGGAGTAATTATACTTTCCATACCTTTTAGGACTACCCTTTATGAAATTCTGATGAGGGGAAAATATGATATTTCTTCCTCTAAGACTGGAAGGTTTTCCCCTTCTTGATTTTTACATAAGTCTTAGTCTAGTCTCTACAAAATCTTTGTATGATCTATAAACCTCTACTTTGGAAATTTACAAAAACCACTCAACTACTATTCCTACTTCCAATTTAATTGAAAATAATAGTTCTGAAATTTAGTGAAAATTTTCTAGCACTTAGAATTAATTTGCTACAAGTAAGAATGAACAATTCAAACATAAAC
The DNA here is from genome assembly GCA_019776745.2 of Taxus chinensis. Lineage (NCBI taxonomy): Eukaryota > Viridiplantae > Streptophyta > Pinopsida > Cupressales > Taxaceae > Taxus > Taxus chinensis. The sequence goes on from CM034154.1 coordinate 418,339,596, forward strand.
ACAATATTTTTATCCTGAAAACCCCCAAATTGAGGTAAAATTAGTTAGGAAGGGAAATTGCTCTTTCTTCCCAGTTATGTATTGGCTAATTGAAATCAATACAGATTACAAGAAGTTGAAGGAAGACAAAAATGTTACTTCCACCCTCTCTACTTGCTTTCTCTTCTCATACACCTTTCTTCTACAATTCAATTACAACATCAAAGTCTTCTTGCTCACTTCTTCCATGAATCGATGATGAATTCCACATGTTCCTCTTCATTTTGTAGCTTCTTCCCATGTCCTCCCACGCATTAGAGAATATAAAGGGTCAATAAAAAGAAGAGACACAGTCTAGACGCTTCAAATCCATGACTGTTCGTTGATGTATTTTTTATTTTCATTAGTGACATGACTTCCCATGAATGTAGACTGACGGTTATGCAACTGTCGATTTGTGCAGAGGGGGGGTTACGCAACCGCCTCTCTACATAGAGCAGGGATTATATAAATAAACAGTTTTACCCTTCTTCTACTTATTTTTTCTTCTGAATCTTATTGCTTTAATGAAGTGGAGAATTTCTAGATCCATGTGGATCACACCTCCCCTTCTTAGGAGGCTTTTGGTCCTAAAAAAGATTAATGGGGGAGTAGATGAGGAAAAAATTCCCTCACTTTATCCTTTGAGTACCATCCATCCAACATTGATGTCTTCCCCTTGATTCAAACCTGCCAAGAATCTTGTGGGCATCTCCTTGTTTCGTTGACCTTCTGCTAGAGCACTACACCCTCCTCCAACTCACCTCGTGAATCCAAGAATCAATCTTCTATGGAAGGTAGAAACTGACATTATTCTTCTTCCTCAAGCATGGATAACTCATATAGGTGCAAGTTCTCAATTTTTATTGCTGATTACATCCACATGAAGGATGGTGAGTCAATTCTGAAAGCATTTTCTCCAACTTCCTCCAGTATAGTGAAGCATCCATACTGTAGTGGCTTGAGTTTGACTTCTTGATCTTGTAGTCTTTCCTTTCTCAAGTAAATCCAAACCTTGTCTCCAACCTGAACTTTTTTCTCTCTACGATGTTGATCGTGTTTATATTTATACTTGGCTTAAGACTTCTCTGATTGTTCCTTTACCTTGAGAAGGATTTTTTGGATCCTCTCAACTAACTTCATTAATCTAGTCACTTTTGAGTCATGTATCTCCCTTTCTTCCTGTTATCCAACCGCAATGTCTAGTGGATCGGTAAGTAGATATCCAAAACATGTTTCAAAAGGTTACTGGATAGTGGATGTGTGTACTTCCTTATTGTAGGAATGTTGAATGTAGGCTAAGGACTCATCCCAAGTCTGTGGATATTTACTATTATTCCATATAATCAGATGTACCAAAGTCATGTTTACCACCTTTGTTTGCCCATTTGTCTTGGGATGGAAGGTAGTGCTTCTCTATAACTTGGTGTCCATCTTATCCCAAAAAGTATTCTAAAAATTCCCTGAGAACCTAGAATCTTTGTGAAAAACAATAGACTTCGGCAAGCCAAAATGAACCCATACATTAACAAAGAAAAGTTCAACTATCTCATATCATTTTATTATCTTTTTACATGCCATAAGAACACACATTTTATTGAATCTATCTATAATAACATATAGATAATCATGACCATACTTAGGCATATGTAGTCCTCCTATAAAATCCATTTAAATATCCTCCCAAGGACGAGTAGGTACTGATAAAGGCATATATGAACCTTCTTGATTTTAGGATTTCTTGTATAACAAAGTTTACATCCTTTTATGAATTTAGATACTTCTTCTTGCATATTGGGCCAATATACATACATTTGCAAGTGGGCCATGGTCTTGCCAACACTAAAATGTCCTGCTACTTTTAAGGTATGTGCTTCCCTCATCAATATAAGCCTTTCTTCTTTTGGCACATAAAGATTCCCCCATCAGTAGAGAAGTCCATATTTAAGATAAAAATCATCAATACATGTCTTTTCATTCCCTTTAGACTACAACTACTGATATCTCACTTCAAAATATGTCTCTTGAGCATATGCCTCCCTACAAGCTTCCTTCGTGAAGGGCTCAACATGAGAGATAGTTTCCAAACTAGAGATTTTATCTTTTGTGGGCGGCCTAGATAACATGTCTTCAACCAGATTTGTGATATGTTTCTTATACTTGATCACCAAATGGAGCTACTGAAGGAATCCCATCCACTCGTAGTGCCTTTCCTGTTGCAATTTAGAATGTGATTACAAATACTGGAGAGTTTGTGGTCAGTGTACATAATAGTTTATTTACCAAACAAATAATGTTTCCATTTCTTTATTTCTTGAACTAGTCCATACATCTTTTTATCATATATTGAATATCCCTTACCAGTTGAAGTGAAAGTTTAAAATTGATAACATACTAGCTTACCTCTGTGTAGCACCATTGCTTCCATAGTGTAATCACTATCATATGTCTCTTCTTCAAAGGGTTGTTGCAAATTAGGAAGAAAAATTACTAGAGCATGACTAATTTTTTATTTTAATAACTCAAAATCCTGGTCTTATTCCTTACGTCAGTCAAATCCCTTGCTCTTCGCGTTCACTATGTGTAGAGGTTTCATAATAATAGAGAAGCCTGAAATGAAATTCCTCATGTATTTTACTTCTCCCACAAAACTCCTAATCTCTATGGCTCCCATTAGTGTTGGACAGTTGGTGATGGCTTACACCTTCTTTGGATCCACTTGTAGCTCTCCTCCTCTAGCCACATGCCCAAGATAGACAAGTGACTATTTGGAAAATTCACACTTCTTCATATTGCATAATAGTTGTTTCTCCTTGAGAACTTATATCTTACTTCCTGCAAATATGTTAGATGTTCCTCCCATGTGGCAATAAAAATTAGAATATCATCCAAATATATAATGACACATGAGTCTATGAATTCCCGCAATACATCATTCATCAATCTCATAAATGTAGTGGGTGCATTACATAAACCAAATGGAAGTACTAACCACTCATACAAACCTTGTTTTATTTTGAAGGCAGTCTTCCATATATCCTCCTCCTTCATCCCAACTTTGTGATAACCAAACTTGAGATCCAACTTCGTGAATAAATTTTCATGTTGAAGTTGGTCCAAGATATCATATATACATGGGAGTGGATTTATGTTATTTATGGTAATCTTATTCAAAGAACGATAGCCGATGCACATTCTCCAAGAACCATACTTCTTTGGCACCATCACATTAGGTGAACCACGTGGCGAGGTTCCTGGTATTATTACCCCTTGGTCTAATAGCTCCTAAAGTTGTTTCTTTACCTATGTAATCTCCAATAAGGATTTCCTATACAACCCGATAATTGGTAGATGGGACTTTGAAAATAGCTGAATCTCATGCTCTACCTCTCATTTTGGAGGTAACCCACTAGGAGTTTGGAACACTTCTTGAAAAGGTTGAATTTTGTTATCAAATCCTTCATCCCTTTGTTAGAATTATCTAAAATTTCTACCCTATCTTGCTTATCTTTGAATAAAATAAAACAAAACTTGTTATTATTTGCATGAATTAGTTTTTTTTCTTGGTTAGCACTTACCACAGTAAGTTTTTCCTTTTGCTAGTGTGCTCGAATGTTATAACTGACTCCATCCTTGACCCATATGTATTGGTTCTCCCTCCTCATGAATATATCATCCCTGATATCTAAGTGAGAACTCCCAAAAAACAACATCAAGTGGAATTACATCAGCTTCTAATACATCTATATATTGAGAATTAATCCCAAACTCGAACTTACATCTTCATGTTACCCAAATTTATACACCCTTCTTCACCCATCCCAAAGAATAAGGATGTGGATTCTCACAAGTTTCAAAACCAAGATTCTTTACAACCACATTAGAAATCAAATTAGATTGAGAACAAATATCAACCAAAGCATTTCCTTAGTCCTCTTGATTTGTATTTTGATATGAAATAGCTTAATTATCTCTTCCTCTTGTTCTTGATTATCCATATTTGTGGACATGCATCCTAGCCTCTCATCTACATCAGAAGCATCCTCTATCTCTACCTCCCGATCTATCTTTACAACTATCATGGACCTCTTGGAGTCCTTGGATTGGTTCTTTGGATGCAATTCAAGATGTAAATTCCAACATGTAGCGTCAATATGACCATTGATATAAAAATTATTGCAAAAAAATCTAGGATCTTTACAAGTATTGAAAATGATAGCGGTCTTTTTACCTTTCCATTTACCTTTATCACTTGTTTGTACCTATTATTTCTTTAGCTGAATTGTTGATTGCTTTGTCCTTGACTCTGCTTATCCTTGCTTCTTCTCATCATCTATGTAATATACTTGCACACATGCTTCATTGAGATCCCTGGGATTCGTGGAGATGAACTTCCTTCGAAGGTGAGTGTGAACTCCTCCCAAATACTTGGTCAGAATATCCTTATCCTCCAAGTCCATATTAAGAAATATGGCTTTCCTCTAAAACTGTGTAGTGTAATCCTACACATTTTAACCACTACGTTGTCTAAAATAATACCATTTAATCATCAGGTTAGTCTTTTATTATATATATATAGGATAAAAAATTTCTTTAAGCAATTCCTTAAAACCCTCCCAAGAGCTTATAATAGGAAACTTCTTCTTTTCAAAAGTGGTTAGATGAGTTTCCCACCAAACTAGAGCATGACCTTCCATTTTGAGACGTGCAAAGGTAATCCTTTGTGCCTCAGTGACATTATGCACACTAAAATAAACCTCCAATTGATTTAACTATTTATCTAGCAATTATGCATATACTTGTCCTTCAAAGATGTTAATCTCAACTTTAGTTTCAAATTTATAAGGAACATGATCAAATTTTACCTTCTCTCTTCCAACTGGAGTTTCTTCATGTTTTTCCACATCTTCTTCCTTGTCATTGTTCTTTCCTATGCTAAACTTCCCAGAAAAAGATGGAACCATCGAATCTATAGATTCTTTCTTAATTATTGTTGTTCGTTATTGATATGAGAGTTCCGTTGGTGTTGAAACACCCTTTCCACAGTTCTTTCCAACATCTCAGTTCTATGGACCAAGTTCTCTTATTCCATTTGATCTCTAATCCTTTGTTTCCACTTCTTCACAAATATCTTTGTATCAAAAGGTATTACTTCTTCGCCTTTATACCTTGTCACTGTCATACTAATCACACAATAATGAATGTTGTGGTCACTTGATTAATATTATCAGCTTTGATACCAAAATGATATGTAAACCTGTAATTTGGAAATTTACAAAAACCACACAACTGTTGTTCCTACTTCTAATTTACTTGAAAATGACAATTTTGAAAGTTAGTGAAAGAGTTCTAGCACTTGGAATAAATTTTTAGTAAGTAAGAATGAAAAATTCAAACATAAACACAATATTTTTATCCTAGAAACCCCTAAATTGAGGGAAAACCATCCGAGAAAGGAAATTGCTCTTTCTTCCCAGTTATAAATTGGACAATTGGAATGAATAGAGATTAAAAAAAGTTGAAGGAAGACAAAAATGTTACTTCCACCCTCTACTTGCTTGCTCTACTCATACACCTTTCTTTTACAATTCAATTCCACCACTAACGTCTTCTTTCTCACTTCTCCCATGAATTGATGATGAATTCGATGTGTTTCTCTTGATTTTATAGTTTCTTCCCATGTCCTCTCATGCACTGGAGAATAAGAAGGGTCAATACAAAGAAGAGACACCATCTAGATGCTTCAAATGTGTGAATGGTCATGGATGTTTTTTTTTCCAATAGTGACATGACCTCCGGTGAAAGCAAACTGATGGTTATGCAACATCCAATTTGTGTAGAGGGGAGGTTACATAAAAACCACTCTGAACAGAGTGGAGGCTCTGTAACTGAACCATTTTCTCCTTATTCTACTTATTTTTTCTTCTAATTCTAGTTGCTCTGATAAAGTGGTGTCTTTTGAGATCCCTACACATCACTATAACAAGATCTCAGCCTTTAACTTAGTCTTTCTCACAATAAAAAGATCACAAAATCGATTAAACTCTTCTAATTAGGGTATCTTTTTGCAATGAAAAAAAAAACTCTCTCAAAAGAGACTTCAATGTAATGTTATCCTTGCATGGGATGATTTTACAGAGCTAGTGGCATGGTCCCTCTTCCTCTAGAATCTTTTTTTGCTTCTACTATTTTGGAGAATTCTCTAAAGTCTCCTTTGCCACTTCCATATCCCAAACTTGCAATTCTATATTATAGACTGAACCAATTGGAAGAATATAATATGAAAAAGGTGTTATTAACACTTGTAAAACCATCTTTGATACCAAATATGATCTAAAAATGGGAAATCAATCAAATCGACTCATTTTCTCCATTTCTGAGTACTTATCCAAATTCTTAATTTTCTCCATTAATCATTAAAAATTGTCTTATTATCAATTTTCCACATTTTATGTAAAAATTGGCATAATAATTAAATTCAGCTTTAAAAAATAAATAAAAACAATTAGAAAATGATGAGAATATAGGAAAATGCAAACCAGGTTGATAACAAAGTTCACCTAGCTTGGGATATGTCTCTAGGTTCAGAAAATTCTTGAGCCACTCTATTACTAATGAAAATATATAATTGAGGGAGATTCTGTGAAAATTATAAAAAACCCTCATTGGCATCGAACCCCCTAGCTGGACCATAAGAGATTTCATCAATGAGGCCAAGACCTTATGTAAAGGGTTTAGTAACATTAATATATGCGACATTTATAGGGAGGGGAATATTGTTGTTGATGCACTTGCAAATGATGGCATCATCAACAATCAATTTAAATTTTGGCATGATCAAAGGGAAATCTCTCATACAATAAGAGCCATCATTTCTAAGGAAGCCGAGGCCACCTGTACATTCAATTATGTCCATCTGGAAGATCAAGCACGTGTGGAAAAATGATGTGGTGTACTCCCTACATTTAAGAGTTATCTCTTCGAAATGGTCCATTATTACCTGTTTTTTGTTTTTTGGCTTCAACAGATAAGCTGATAGAAAGCTTGCCAATTGTCATTTACATTATCCGGTAGCTCTACGGGTCCTCTATTTTGGGTATTTATATTTGGGCTCCAACATTTGTGCTATTGGGGGGCCAATATCCAGCTACGTTTAGACTGTTGTTTCCCTGACTATCTTTTTCCTTCTCAAAATGGGTGGACCCCCTTGTTGTGTGGAACCAATCTATGATCCCTCCTAGAAGCAAAATGAAGAATTATGGAATATCCTTAACATGGATGGCTTCAAAAACTTCATGCAAATGATAAAAGGGCACAATAGACAAATATCTCTCACATTCACTCACAAATTGAAAGATAGGGTGATAACCTTCAAGGTTAAGGAGTTTGATATAACAAAGAGCTTGATTTCCTTCATTACCAGTTTTGGTATGGATGGGACTAATTTTTACAAAATTAAATTTGGCAAGGACGTCGAGGAAAAACTATTTGTGGAGGGAGAGGAAGCCCTGTAGATTGGGAAATCATGTATACTTTTCTCTTCTATTCCCCTCGTATGGAGAAGTTGCTACAATGGTTGTGAGGTACATCACCTTGGAAGGGCGCTACTTAACTCTGTTGCTCCATCACTTGGTTATTTTGAACCATTGTAGGCACTCTACTAAGGTTAGTTTCTCTTATTATATTCTTGGTTCGCTTGAGAAATTTTTCCTTGGTGTTTAAGCCCATCTGTGTGGTCTCCCCCTTCATTAGGGGGTTAACTTCCTTCTGCACTAGTACTTTCTTGATGTTGTGGTCAAAAATCCCCCCACCCTATAGACCCCTCCTCAAAAGCCTAGAATCAGAACCAAAAATCCTAACTTTTGGGCCTCCACCTCAGTCCCCCCAACTAAAAGGGTGTTGCGTAGCGACACTAAGGGCAAAGATATTGAGGTGGCTAAAAATATTCTTCATATCAACCAATTTTCCCTTGACCCTTAGGATAGCTCTAATCTCAAAGCCCAATTGAAGCAACATGCTAACACTATCAATGGAATAAACGACAACAGTGAATTTCTTCTTAATGAAGGAAACAAGGAGGAATTGGAACCTGTTATACTTTCTAGGCTTGAGGAGAAAATGGAAAATTTCACTAAATAACACAGTGCCTTGGAGGAGAGAGTGCATCAAATTTTGAACAAGTAGATCAACCAACTCTCCATGCACAAAACACTATTTTATTTTATTCAGGTTCAAGTTAAGAAAATTTGTGACATAAGCGACATTCTGGCGGATATTTCAAAGGATGGGAAACTAAAAAAGAAGTTCGTTGCAGTGAGCAGCAAGGACCCTAGCCAACAAACCACCATTAATTTGTACAAGGCCTTGAATGATGCTCAGAAAGTTTTTAACAAGTTTCTTAAATAGGTATGTGTAGAAGAAATATAATCTATTCTAAACAATCAAAGTTTCTCTAAACTATTGATCTGAATTAAATCTTCTATTTTTCCTCTGAGGGATGGGAAGAAATTAGAGCTTCTCATAAGGTTTTCTTCACCTACAACTTCCCCGACAAAGTAAAGAAGATTTTTATGGAGGATTTTATATATGGGATGATGCTTCGGTTGATTTCTAAACTAACATAGAAGCTTTCTTCCAAAACCACCTCTTTACAAATTTACAGAGATAGACAAAGGAAGTTGTCTTTCCTAAGAAATATTTGTTAAAGGAGATGATCTACTGTAACTATTCAATGATTGCAACAATAAAAATGAAATGCCTTTTCTACTGTAATGAATAATATGAATAAGATTCTCAAACAAAGAATTAAAGAAATCCAATTACAACCCCAACTTGGTATTTGCAGTACTATGGAAATCCAGTTGTGGTGTGCTTTTGTGTCCCCTCAGTTTGTCTTTTCAATTTCTTGTGTTCACGTGAGTCCAAGACGTTGGGAATGCAGTAGAAGAAGCAAAGAGAAAGCATTGCAGCAATGGTAGCTTGATGGCAGTATGGTAGCAATGTAGGCAGAAGAAAGATAGCACAAGAGAACAAAGCTTGACTATGCAGTTTCTACCAAAATTGTTACAGCTCAACTAAGCAAGATACACAAATAATCACCAGCCATTTTCTTTAGAAGAAGAGATGGTTTAATAGAAGGTTGGTTGGGAAGTTCACTACCACACTTGGCAGCCATGGGGTGCCACATCATCACATGAAGGGGCAGCTAAATAGTCAATTACAAATTACAAGTGGAAGAGGAAGTTGCCACAAGTCAATCAAGCTTGAAATCAGCTAAAATGATTGAGAAATGTGCTCTAAAAGTGAACTGAAGTGAAGCAATCACACGTCAATTCTTGGGTAAAGAATTCTTGAAAAAGTGCACAAGACCACCACCCTGCGCAGGATGGCGGTTATAGGATCGCCACCCAGGCAGGGTGGCAGTTTCGCAGCTAAAGGCAAAAACTAAGGCAAAATGGTGCAGGAAGTTTTCGCAAAGCAGGGAATGACTAAGTAGTGTAAAGTAGACTATAAATGTAGGTTGCAAAGAGGTTTAGGGAGCTCGAACACATTAGAAAAGATGTGAATCATCATTGGGGCCCTTTTGTAACCATTTTCCGACAATGTAGCACATGCAAATTTGGGTGTGTACAGGTACTTCTATTTCTATTATGAATATATCAAAGATCATAGCACATCGGTCAGCCATACATCTCGTGTTCATATTTAATGTTGTTAAACAATATACTATATAGTAGATATATGGTTCTTAATAAAGGAAGGCAAGACATCTAATTATCCAAACATGTCGCATTAAGCAAAACTGTGTGGATGAGGCTTTATCTTTGTCATTGTCTCGTTTAGGCACTTAGTCTCTTTTTGTTTAGGTGTGGTACTGTAGACAAAAAATTGCACACTTGGGTGCATTTCTAGGTCCTAATCACATACTTGCGTTCATATGATTCCTAAGCGAGAAAAGTACTAATTGACCATTGTATTTGGCTTTTTTGCTTTCTTTCTTATTCTCTCTTTGGCCTTGCACATCTTATTTCCCAGTTTGAATTTTGATACTTCAGCTTCTCTGAGTCTAGACACCAACACCGAGCTAGGACGTCAAGTCCTCGGCGCCCCCAACCTCTTTGTATCTTACTCGCCACTTTAGGGCCTCTTCTAGTCGTTGGGCGTCTTATTTTCTTACGGGTCAGCCTTTTAGTGGTTAATTACAAAATTCAAACAAGGGAACCATATAAATAAATGTTACGTGATCAAATTAAAGGACCAAGCTCTAAGCATCTACTACCATCACCTAAGGTTGCATCCAAGGACATTTTAAGAGCATCAAAGAATCCATCTAGCTTCATTCTAAAGACAAGGGACAGCTAATTTTGCATACACGCATAGGAGGGGAAGTTCATTTTTCCATGCACGCATCTATTTACATCTTCTACATCTAGTTATTACTCATTATCAAGTGCATCTTGCACAAGAGCTTCCTAGGGCACAATTCTACACACACACATATAATTACATGGAGTCTAAAATGTAGTGCAACGCCTGAATCGTAAGTTGACTCAGTCGGTGACCACCGAGGTCATTCTGACTCCCCCTTTGCATCTTTTCTTTTTTAGGATTTGATTTGTTTTGGGGTTTTGTAGGATATCCCTTTCATTGCAGGTTACAGGTGACATCTGCGAACTTAGTGTGACACAAAGATGATCAAAGGTGAAGGTCAACGAACATCTAGCGACCCTGCAAAAACCATTTATGAGGTTTTGCGCAAACCCTGGTGCCCAGTTAGGGTCTTTGGCACCTGGGTGCCCTAGTACTAGTCTAGGATCCCTGGTCTAGCTTGTTCCAATGTTTTTGTAATTTTTTGGGTTTGGTTGTGACGACTAGTCTGCACTTCTAATTCCATCAAATTTCCAACTTCACACACCTATCAAAATTTATTACGAATTAGCTAAGTCTTTTCTCCTCTTTCTTTCATTTAGGGTTTTAAATTATCTTGCTTATTACTTATGTCACATTTTGTATTTTACTGCTTAATCTATTGCATGTGACTCTGAACTAGCACTATCTAGGGTTTTTACAAAAAGCTTATTTTTTGTTAAATCATTTGGTGAACCTGTCCTCTTTGAATCCTCCTGGGTCTTCATGCCCATCACCCATAGTAGTCATTTTGGATATTTTGAGCATTTAGAGCTTCCTCCATCTACCCGAAGGGTATTCTAAATCAATGGAGTAACATTACTAGCCAATCCTGATTGTACTAATTTTGAAAATCATTACTCTCTTGGCAAGATACTCGTACTCCATCTGACCATTGAGTCAATCATACAGTATGAGGACACCATTTGTCGATCAAGAAAAATTATCACCAAAGCTTATCTTTTTTTTCTCAAGCTGTTGCATGATCAATCTCTGAACATCTTATGCATATTATTCATGCTCATAATGATTCGGCATAAAAAATCTTGAGATGCTACGTCAAACTCTCATAGATGTTACAATTGATCTACCACCTATAAGTTCTTCATGTGGTTGTCATGGCCTCCACTCAACCCTTATCATGTTCCTATTTCCATTCCAGCTATATGCTACTCCCATCATTCAACCTAATTCTCCTACGTACACAACCTGGATCCTCTTCTATACACCCATGATTTAAATTCTTTATATCAAAATCTACAAACTCAAATCCACCAGCTTCAAATTGCTACTTCTTGCATAGCTCCATCTCTTTATTCCACTTTATTCCTTCATACTCCTTTCAAACCTGCCATTTTCCACATATGCACTCCCTCCAAAATTTGTAGCTCCTAAGCTCCCAATTTTCAAAGGCCATGCAGTGACCCTCAAGAGCATCTTCGATATTTCCATGCATCATGATCTAGATTATGCAGATGATCACACCTTACTTGTAAAGCATAGAATCCTCACAGTCTCCAAGACTATGCCACGTCGTTGGTTCTATGATCTAAATGTTTGTTCGGTAACATGTTTTATGCATTTAACTGATTGCTTTACCTTGCTCTTTTTTCAATTAATATCTAATGATCCAAAGATATCATATGACTCAACTCACACAAATTAACCAATCGATCTAATGAGCACCTAGTGGATCCATGTCTTACGTTATAAAAATAACCGCAGCTATGATGAACTAATGGTCTAATGTTGACTCAGAATTACAAGATTTATTTTTTCAAAGTCTCTTATCTCTACTACTAATCAATGTTTGAAATTGAGACATCTTATTCAAGATCTTATTGACAGTAATCAAATTGAGCTTCTTGAACCTTTGGCAACTATGTTGGTCAATGAAAATAAAAAGCTTAAAATATTTAATAATCCTCTACCTAATCATGAGAAACAAGCTACAAAATCCTCAGCTAATCATGCATATCATGCAGTTCCTCCTCCATCATCAAGGCCTCTCAATTTTCTAGTCTGCTTAGGCTCAATTCATCTCTGCCATTCATTACATTTTCTGATCACGATTATCATGCTACATTTTCTTTTGATCACTTACACATAATTGCTTCTATTGGATCTACTTCTATTAATAATACCGTTATTGATCCATCAGTTTTACGTAAGTGCATGCTCTATTGCACTTCTCATCACTATTAACTATCAACTCTCACATATTTCATATCTTGTTCCTGGATCGTATGGTTATATAAAGATTCTCGTTGCAGTTGGTCATTCCTCTCACCATGCTTGTAAGCCTTCCCTTGTGGCACCTAACGTCAAACATTGTGACATGCTCTTAGGTCTCTCATGGTTCCTCGCCACTCAAGTAATCATTTCCATGCCTCACTTGTGTCTCAAATCCATTCATAACAAACAAGTTGTCACTATTCGAGGTATCCCTCCATACACACCATGGCCTCATTCTCCTCTTGAGGTGGCCATTACACTAGCTAAAGCATCTAGGTCCCATGGACCTCTAAAATCTAAAGTAAAATCTACTCCTAGCTCTGCTATTCATGCATGACACACTCGTTCTCATAGGTCAGCTAGTCCATGCATCAGTCTAGGTTCACTGCTCGGACGACTCCTTCATTTAGGTGCACATCACCTCATAGGCCTCCATCTAGCTGCCCATCACCTCATAGGACTCCTTCATCTAGGTGTACATCACCTCATAGGCCTCCTTCATCAGAGGTGCTTCATCACCTCCTATGTATCCTTCATATCGGTGCACATCACCTCATCGGTCATATTCATTTAGGCATACATCACCTCATTGATCTCCTTCATCTAGGTCCATCTCACCTTCATCGGTCTCCATCTTATAAGTGTTCACCACCTCAACATTCAATTACACATACATTATCAAGTCTCATTCACCGCCACCTTTAGAACATGGTCACACATCTTTATCTACTCATACATCGGGTGGAGGACCCTTACTCTTCAATTTGTATCAGATAGCTTGCACATACTCATACGCTTGGGGGGACATCACATTTATTCTCCCCCCTTATAGCATTGTTTGACATCTCTCATTTCTTCTATCACGCTCAGTGTTTCATAGCTACTCTTTCACATGCATCGTACATAACTTGATACACAGCTTATATCATCATTACCCTATGACGCACTCTAGTCTCATGGTTAGTACTCGATTGTTGAGGGTCTAAACCTGAATTGAACCTTACCTTATCCTACAATCAACACTCTACGCTCTATTGATCAATCTTTCTAGTACACCACTACCCTATGACACATTCTAGTCTCACGATTCATACTTGACTACCGAGAGTATAAATCTGAATTGAACCTTGCCCCATCCTACATTTTACGCTGATGCGCTTCATGATCTATCTCTCTAGCATCTCATGCACATCATTCTACATTTCACAATCTATCTCTCTAGCATCTCAAGCACATCAATCTACATTTCACGATCAATCCTTCTAGCATCTCATCCAGTCTTTCTAGCATCTTCTTCTCACATATTATACTACACCATTCTACAATCTACACTTCTGCACTCTATTAAAAAATCTTTCTAGCATACACATCTATTAAACCATTTCCCGATGGCGTACGCTTGTTATATGGTTCATTCTTGACTGTCGAGGGGTCTTTTATAAATGAACCTCATCTCACTCATACTTACACACTCACTCGGGGGGCTCGTTGCCCCTATTACATTCATCTTGCATACCAGTTCATCACATTCATACACAACATATTGCATATTTTGGTTGCACGTTGTTCTTTCTTACCTATACTCACATGTACACTTTGCTTACTATGCTAGTCAAATATTTCATATGTCATTATCTTTTCTATATACACATGTGCATTCACCCATTCTTCAGTTGTGAATGCAAACTTTTCAAAGAGCTTTACACACAGCATGGATGCTTGACACTGTACCTCTTACCAGTCCCATCGAGGCTCCTGGGGGCATTTACATTCGTACACATCACATGTGTTATTGTTCCATTGTTTTCTACTTTCTACTATTCCTAGCACACTACTTTGTATGGATCTATACACGCTTTGACATACTTTGTATCTTTCTAACATACTAACAAGTGCTTCATGTGCAGCATTTGCTTTGCAGGAACTTTTTGCCACCATGGTTGCCTAATTACTTGCCATTATTTGTCATTGTATGCCTTTTGTTTGTAGGCATTACCATATGTCTTGTTTGTTCACTGCTTGTATGCTTTTGGCCGCTTCGGCCTTGATTTTCTTGCGACATTATGAGCGGTATCTCATGTTTGCGACCCGCTTTTTGCAGTCTACATTGTTTTCCTTCTTGTTAGCTTACACATTGTCTTCTATATGCATGTTTATCTTGTTAGCACTAACACTTATTTCCTAGCATTGTTTGCATGTGCCTTGGTTTCTACCAAGCACATTCCCTCCTACATATTGGTATCAATTCAACATCGGGTCCTCTTTTGGGCCACATCCTCTTAGCGACGTCACATGCACCCCAAATGAGGGGGCATCCAACAATACACAGTCATAGTTCAGGTCTGCACAATACTGGAACAACACAGTCTACAATTACAAAAGGGGATCAGAATCTGACTTGGGTCCTCAGTTCAACACAAACACTAGCACCCAGATGCAGACATGGACGCCTAGGCGGTTCTGACCCTTCCTAGGCGCTTATGACTCTTCCTGGGCGTTTATGACTAGGGGGCAAATACATACACAGTTTTTCTCCTATCAACACACTTTCCAAAGCAGTTTTATAGTACAGGCACAATCCTCCAGCAAGGAGAATGCATTACATTTCCATTTTTATATTTTCCTTGGATCAAACTGGATCGAACTTGAGCAAGACAAGATCACACCATCTACAGTGGTGTATAAATTTCGGGAAACAATCAAAGGATGGAGAATAACACTAGACCTTTCTCCCTACACTTCTTCTGTCGTGGCATGAGATCGCCTGAAAAACTCACTCCTCATCAGCATTTCAGAAAAAATTTCTATCTTTTTCACTCTTTACGGATCCGGTGCATATGTTTCATTTACTACGTTTTCGCATTTTTGCATACTTTTACACTTTTCATACGTCTGGATCAGATTTTTTCTATACACGTATTTGACTACTTTTTCTCTCATCTTTTGCAAGTTTATCCTTAATACGTAACATCGGGCACGACAACAACAAGTACAACACGACGTATCGCATACACTTCACCCTTAGGGTCAATTTCACTTCCCCTTCCTGTAGCTTTCACACTTCATGTTATTCATTCCACGCTTTTTCTTGTCTCCTCGACACGTTTTCACTATTGATCTACATGGTTATTAGGTACGCATCTCTTATCTACTTTATGTTATCGAGCTTTCGTTCAACAACATAAAGTGGGGGCAAATGTAGACACAAAATCACACACTTGGGTACATTTCTAGTTCCTAATCACATACTTGCATTCATATGATTTCTAAGCGATAAAAGTACTAATTGACCACTATCTTTGGTCTTTTTGCTTTCTTTCTTGTTCTCCCTTTGGCCTTGCAGACCCTATTGCTCAGTATGACTTTTGATACTTCAGCTTCTCTGAGTCTAAACACTAGTACCCAACCAGAACGCCAGCGGACAAACGTCCCTGTCCCCTCTGGTTGCCCCCGACCTCTTTGTATCTTACTCGTCACTTTTGGGCCTCTTCTAGCTGTTGGGCAACTTGTTTTCTTATGGGTCGGCCTTTTAGTGGTTAATCACAAAATTCAAACAAGGAAATCATATAAATACAATGTTATGTGATCAAATTACAAGACCAAGCTCTAAGCATCTACTACCATCGTCTAAGATTGCATCCAAAGACATTCTAAGAGTATCAAAGCATCCATCTAGCTTCATTCAAGGGACAAGGGACTGTTACTTCTGCATACATGCATAGGAGGGGAAGTTCATTTTTTCATGCACACGTCTATTTACATCTTTTAAAGCTAACTATTGCTCGTTATCAAGTGCATCTTCCACAAGAACTTCCTATGGCACGATTCCACGCACGCACGCACACAGAACTACATGAAGTCTGAAATGTAGTGCAGTGCCTGGATCGTAAGTTCGTTCACTCGGGTGACCGTCGGGGTCTGTCCAACTCCCCATTTGCATATTTTCTTTTTTAAGATTTGATGTGTTTTGGGGCTTTGCAGGATATCCTTTTCATTACAAGTCACAAGCGACATCTATGAACTTAGTGCGAAACAAAGGTGATCAAAGACGAAGGTCATCAAACATCTAACAACCCTGTGAAAACTAGTTTATGAGGTTTTACACAAACCCTAGCGCCCAGTTAGGGTCTCTAGCGCCTATGCACCCCGGTACCAGTCCAGGCACCTTGGTTCGGTCAGTTCCATCTCTATTACAATTTTCAAAGCTCGATTGTGACACTTTGTGTTCTAGTTCCAACAGTTTTCCAGCGTCGCACACCTTTGGAATTATTGCTAATCAATGAAGTTTTTTCTCATCTTTCTTGCACTTAGGGTTTTAAATTATCTTGCTTATTGTTTGTGTCACATTTTGTTTTTTATTGCTTTATCTATTGCATGTGACTCTAAAATAGCCTATATAGGGATTTTACAAAAAGCTTATTTTTGTTAACTCAGTTACCCCCAAAATAGCAAGGATGATGTGGAATATACCAAAGGAGGATCACATTCATAAAATCCAAGATAGATGATAGTTCAAAGATTGAGCGTGGTATATAACTTTGTGGTTAGAAGTCGTCTTGATGTTACAAGGCTATATGAACCTCTTCAAGACGGCTTATAACCACAAAGTTATATACCAAAGGAGGATCACTGGTAAAATCCAAGATAGTTGAGGCGTGGAATTTTGTTTGAAATTACTATAACTACAATGTCAATGGAGCCGTTGAGAAGCTGATCAAACATAATAAACTCTCCTTAGGTGGTAAATTTGATTTGTTGAATCAAGGTCGACAAAATGGTATGCATACAATGTCTCCAAGGTCAACATATTGGCATACATACCATGTCTCCAAAGTCATCAGAATGGCATGCATACCGTGTCTTCAAGGTCAACAGAATGACATATAGGCCATGTTTTCAAGGTCAGAAAAATGGCAGATTGCAAGTTAAATTGATCTCATAATGTATAACAACAATATTAAGCCCTAGGGTAATTTCTATATTTGTGTCTCAAACAAGTGAAAACAAAGGCTGTCATATCCCTTTCGTAGTTACGTGTGTGTTTTTGAGCAATATCTCATCTTTAACAAAACTTCATGAAATGGTTGGTATTCAAGCCAAATTGGTCAGCCATGAGGGTTGTCTTGACCTAAAGATCGTTGATTTGAAAATCAATGTACGAGTTTGGGTCATTGCGATACTTAGAGGTCCCTTGTTGAAAAAATGGAATCATTGACCAAATATATACAGCAACTCCATCATTCATGAATAATTTCATGGATAATTTCTTTGTAGTAGCATTCTTCCTACATATTTTTTGACAGCCACTTGAGAAAATTCAAGAGAATGCTCTTCTGATTCTATGTAGTGTTTATACTAATTAAGACTATAAGGTTGTCTAAGATTATGGGGAGACTGAAAATAAGTAAACATCATGAAGTAAAATAGGAAATAACAAACACCTCCATGGTAGTTGCATTGAAGGATGATCCATATGCTAACATAATATGTATAAGATCAATTAAGTGATATTTGAAAAGGAAGTTACAAGAAGCAAACTCTAGCATGACAATAAAGAGTCTTCCATTGTTTTTGAGATGTTCACCTGAATGGATTCCTATTTATGTGGAATTTTCAAATAATCAATGCTCCCCCTTGACTATATAATTGCCAATGACCAGTACACTGCCTGATTTTTTGGTCACCTTGGAGCATTGATATGGTTTCTTTCGTTCAAAACCATAATCCTACTGATATAATTGATCTTAATATTAATCAAGACATCAGAAAATTTCTCAAATACACACTTAAGATTTGTCAAGATAAGCAATGTCATACAGAACATCTAACCAGAAAACTGCTTGAAATGCAATCTATTCACAAGCTTTGAGTGCTTGAGGTCCTAAACACAAAATTATAAATTTGAATGCCAGAACAAATAAGGAAATAGAATGGCCAAAACACTCATTTGAAAAGCAAAACAAATGTCACTAACACGGAATGTGGTTTTGCTCATCCTGTCAGAAAGCAAATTGCTATATGCTACTGTTGTGCTGCTATATCTTCTATAATATAAGCATTGTGTAGCTCGGCTTTCAGAGTATGCTTAAGTATAAAACAATTGCCAGGATTCCAGAATAATTATAAATGGACAATCAAATGTTACAAGATTGTTTTATGAAGATGCAACTCTTACAAACGCTTCACCCCCAGCAGATTCACTGCAAGTTCCCAACTGACAATTGCTGCAGCATTGGCAGGGAAAGCCCGCACCAATGTAGGCCCTAAGCCAGCATATAATCCTCTGAAACCAAGTTCTCTATAAATCTGTAGAACACAGAATCAGAAAATTGTTTCATACTTGTTAATACAGGCAATTCCTACTTTTAAATCCGTATTTTGGCTATCTAAGACCAGTCGTAGTAATAGAACAAATCCTGAAAAAGAGCCAGAAAAATAAGTCAATTGTGTAGTATTAGAATATTTACTGTATTGATGAGAACCTTCCACAAGCTTGTTATAAAGTAGGTATAGAAAAGTTTGGTGTCATTATCATAAATAAAACCTTCAATCCTAACAGATCCTAATCACTGCCATCAGTTATAACAATTCTACTGCCTTGTAAAAGCCTAAAAATACTGGTATTTGCGATGCTACAATAAACAGCTTTATTGGGAAAATTAATGTTTTTTGTTTTTCTGAAATGATATCCATGGAAAAATAAATAAAAAATAGGTCCTACCACATTGATTGTGCGTACGGGACTCCTGCTGACATTAATATTTGGAGTTGTCTGAATACGGGTTTTTGCAACGTCAAGTGGCAAAACTGCTGACCAAAACTGCAAAGCAAATCATCTGTTCCGTCACACACAATTGATCCAGAAGAATTCAGTTTAAAAGAATGACTTCCAAAGTTGCATGTTGCATACCGCAACACCTCCAAGCCCACCAGTGATAACTCCAACTCCTGCTTCTAAAAGAATTTTAGAGGACTGATTAACGAATTGAGAAGGCTCAGAATTGGCTTGGGGATCCACCTTAGCATGCATGGTAACAATTGAAAGCATATAATAACGAGTCAATTCGTAAGTGCTGAAGAAAACTGCATTTCCAATTGACTCTCTCAAGAATGTAGCTAGGCCACCACGAAATAAACCTTTTACCTGAACCATTGCTCACCCAACAAAAGAATCAAACAGTAACTTGCATAAGGATAACAAATGTGAAGCATATATATTGCACGATTACAGATAGTATCAGCAATTTAGCAACCAATAAAGCCTTACCCCTTCATTTTTAAGGGTTCTGAGTGCACAATCCAGGGGCCCACTATATCTCTGGTGATGCTTCTTCAGTTGCATCTTGTCTTTTTCCTGAACTTGCAATCTACACTGCAAAACAACAAATATTAGCTGGTATCGTATCTGGATTTCAATATGTATAAATATAGAAAGCATATAGCAGATATAAATTCTAGATCTGGTTACCTTTATCAGCTCTGCTGGGCACAGTACAAAACTAATTAATGCTCCCCCAAAAGCTGCAGAAGGAACAACAATCTGAAGTTTGGGCCTGCCACTGCCAGGATCTCCTCCCTTTCCAAAGAACCACCATGCCAAATACTATTGCATCAGGTCCGTAGACATAAACTACCCACTACAAGAGGGGAAAAAAAACATCAAAAACTTGCCACAAAAGGTGAACATACACTTTCTGTTAATTACCTAGTACTAAAGTTAACCTGCAGATAACTCAAGTAGTGTTGCCTGATCAAACAAACAAATGCACATTGGCAAGGACAAACCTGCAATGCTAACTTCATTTGAGAATATACACCAAATAGAAGTGAGCTTTCCATAGCCATCCCAACAAAAGATGAGGTTGCACCCGTGTAGAGACCCTTCACCTGATCCATGGAAAGAGAATCATGAAGTGATACAGTCTATTCTATGGTGTACACTTCACCACTTATAAATATATGTAAAATATAATATAGCAAAACACTTTTGGCAGAACGGACTTTTTCATTGTCTAAGGTTGTAGACAGTGCGGGAATTGTGCATGCTCTCTAAAACAGAACATATGAAGTGGCCCCATTCAAAAATATTTCAAATCGGAATAACAATAGTATTTTGCAAATGAGCACCATGTGTAAACAAATAATGTGAGATTAAAGCGTTTAGAAAACAAATATTATAATGTAATTAGGCTTATGGAGTAACTGACATGTAGCCAGGGCTTCCGGTATTCAAATTCTTTACATGTTCCCCATACAAAGCAGATGCAATGGAGGTTTTCTTCTCCAACTTGAAAGCCTCCTACATTTTGTATGACGACCGTGATTGCGTTTCATAAACAACAAATAAGAGGGTTGTTATGATGATTTTGTTAAAACATTCACAAACAGGTCAGAGAGATTAATGTAATAAAAAGATATAGCATTGTTATTGCATGCCGAACATGTTGGAAATGCCCATGTGCAAATATGTATGGAAATAACCATTCTAATGAGTCTTTCTGAATTAAACTCTCTGTATGTATCCTTGTCTGCAAACTGAGATTTACCAAGATACACCAACTAAACACATAAAAAGAATTTCAACTTCAATAAAGATATCAAACTTCATTATAAAAGTGACATGATCGTATTGTAACACCTAAATCCATCACCTCGAATCTCAGTCAGATTAAGAATAAATGGTAAGTGTTCATGCACCTAATTCAGTGCTCAACTATTCTAAACTTGTAAATACTAAAGGCAGTCTGAAGATCTATAAAGCAACGAGGGCATGTAACTATAGAATCCTTGATAATATATGCATTTGATGAGTACCTGAGGTTTTGTGCACTGGACAGGCCACATGTATTATTTAGTTCACATCGCAAGAATTCTCCTGCAGCACTTCTTCAAATGCAGAGCAAAGGTTGAAATACCCCTCCTATTGTTAGCATATGCAAAGAGAAGAAAGAATTCAGAGAAGGCTGAATGCACACTCAAACAAGTGTGACAACGTTTATTATATAGGAAGAGGTGGTTACAGATTGGTTGAACAGTTACCAACCGAATGACAACTACATAACTGCATTACATGCTATATAATGCTCTATATTTTAACACCCCCTCTTAATGACTAAACCGGAAACAATACCAAGTTTGTCCCGAAATTTTACAAATGTACTAAAGCCCATATGTTTAGTCATTAGATCTACAAACTGTGCCATAGGTTGTACTTTGAAATCAGCAGTCCATTGTTGTGTTGCGGTTGTCGAATGGAGAAGAACCACAAAACAAAAATCTGGTCACATGAACAAAGGATATGGCAAGTGGTCCACTGGTTCTTTGTTACGTGATTCATTGACCAGTGATGAATCATCAATGGCTGAGAGTGTCAACCCCATCTCCAGAGTGTTGGAATCAGAAACTCGGAGAGGTGGATTGAAAAATCTGCTCCAGGCTTGTGTAGTTTACTGGAGTCTATACAGAGACTCAGTTATCCTGCAATTGAAGGCACCTCGATCATGTCCTTACAACACCATGTAGTGCCCATCCAACTTTTTCATAAATGTGACCATTTGTGCAGTAGGAGTTAGAACCAACTCCGCAATGGTAGGAGAAACAACCATCTCCGTCTCATATATCTCAGCAGTGGGAGAAATAACCATCTCTGCAGTAAGAGTGAGAACCAACTCGTCATCTATTTGCTCATTTCTCCCCCTCTGTTGGGAAAGATCTTTCACAACACAATGAGCAAACTGTTCATGCTCTACTGTCCTTCGAGCAAGTACCTCTGAGTGAGTGGCTTGGCATGCCATCTCACCATGCACCGTCAGTGCATCTGGAATAGTGGAGTCTCCATCCACAACAAATTGTTCTTCAGAATGAGGAAATCCATCCTCCCAAGGCATGTTCGCCTCCCGTACATCTGGTATAGTGGATACTCCCTCCACAATAGGTGCATGTAGGTTGACTGTATCCAAGTCAACAGATATGTGAGGAATGGCTTCCTCCCAAGGCATTGCAACCTCCTGCACATCCTGTATGGTGGAGTTGTCCTCCACACGTGCATTCATGTTGATCGTAGTAGGATCAACAAGCCGATATTGGCCACCTTGCCCAATACCAAGGGCAATCATCCGTCTCTGTTTCACATCAGAAACAACACACTTCTTCCCACATAAATCCACAAAAATATTGGGATTTTCAGTTAATTGATGAATAGATAGAAGATTCTTTTGTAAAGAAGGTACATATCTAACATTTCGTACCAACAGTTTATGAGCATTATTCAATACAATGCATATATCTCCTATCCCTTCTACTACAAGTGTTTCTCCATTAGCTAGAACTACTGATTCAAAACAGATATTTGCAGTAAATGAAACATACCAATCCCTGCGACATGAAAAGTGTGCGGACGCACCAGAGTCAATGATCCAACAACTAGTACCATTGTCATGCGAGCATGATGTCATAAGACAATAAAGAGCATGCCCGTCATCCGAATCCCGTTCTTCTGCAACTACTGCCACATGTTCCTCATCACATGGCTTTTTGTTCTGTTGCGAAAGATCATACTTCCTCTTTTGACAATCCTTCTTAAGGTGCCCAACCTTGTGACAGTAATAGCATGTGACCTAATACCGAGTGGAAGACTCACCAGAATGACGTCTCCACTTTCCTTTTGACTGTGTGACAAGAGCACTCTCTGATTGGTCACAATTAGATTCTGCCTAAATTTGTCTCCGCTCCTTTTGCAACAAGTAAGAACTCACCTTGTCAAACGTGAGAGTTTGATTTTCAGCCATTAAATGGAGTGCCTCCACAAATGACTCATACGAAGAAGGTAAGTTGTTCAAAACCAGAGCCACCATATCATCGTCATCCACCTTTTTGTTGATGGAAGATAACTGGTCTCGGAGGTCTTTCATCTGAAGTAGGTGCTCAGACAGCAATCCACCTTGTAATTTTACGGAAAAGAGCATATTCTTCAGGTATAAAACCCGACTCTTTTCTGACGTCTGATATTTATCCCTCAAACTGGCCCACAACATGCTTGCCACAGTAGCATTCCACACTTCCGGTATCATATCATCCGACACCGATAACTTGAGAAGCAATAAAGCTTCCTTATGACGTTTGTCATAATCCGCGAAGTTTGTCGTTGGTCGACCTTCACTACCTATGATTATTTTATCACAATCACGAAATTCCGCAAGCATTAAAATCTTATGGCTCCATACATTGAAATTAGTGCTCGTTAGTTTTTGCGTCTCCGACAAAGTCAAGTGTGAAATATTTGCCATTTTATTATTCCAAAGTAACAGAAATAATAAAATAATATTTTTCCCACACTAAAAAAACAATATATTACTTATTCCAGCAAATACTATGAAATTTATTACTCACATGTAAAGCACAAGGTGGAATACCTTTGTTTCTAAAAATAAAAAAATATTATTCTGCCCAAAGAATATTAATCTTCCTTCGAACCCTTCAAGAGTATTTAACTCATATTTTTCCTACCCTCGAAATCATAACAGGTAGCAGCAACAGCGAACTAGTTATGGCGTTGCTTCATTCACGACTTGTCTTTCTAGTTTTTGTGACTATATTTGCCCACGAATTGCCCTATTTTGCTCCATGACTTGGTTGGCCCACACGACTGTGTTATTGGCGAACTGGATCGACCACAACTCTGCCCAATGTTTTTTAGGAATGAAACGAATCGTTCCCTCACGTTTTTGTTGTTTTGTGACCACGACTTTTGGCTTTTCAACTAGGTATTTGCAACTAGTATTGCTTTCGAAAAACAACCTCGAATGGTTTGATTTTGCCCACAAACAGATTGTTATTCACGTTTTTGTCCACACGACTGGGTAGCACATACACGAGCCCATGTTTTTCTCCTTTCTACCCTCGTTTTTCTTTCTCTGCGACTTTACCACCATTGACTGTGGATTTGTGACTGTAACCCTGCCCACGAATGCTCAACAACTCCTCACGATGGCACACACCAACAAACACGATTCAAACCCTTCTTGTGAGTCTTCTACAATAAGCGGTGAAATAACATCTTCAGTTTGTGCCCTACTAGGGCTTCCCCAAACTTCCAGTTCGTGCCTCTTGAAAAGGCTTCCTCGAACTGCGAACCGACCGCTCTGATACCAATGTTAGCATATGCAAAGAGAAGAAAGAATTCAGAGAAGGCTGAATGCACACTCAAACAAGTGTGACAGCGTTTATTATATAGGAAGAGGTGGTTACAGATTGGTTGAACAGTTACCAACCGAATGACAACTACATAACCTCATTATAGGCTATATAATGCTCTATATTTTTACAGTATTTGATTAGACTTAGTTGAACTCTTATACTTTGGCCTACATATTTATCAAGCTAAATTTTGGTTCAGGCTATTCCAAAGAGTTTCATGGCATATTTTTAACATGTACCTGGACCAAACATCACTATATCGCATGTCCATGAGTCAAGCCTCGTATAGAATTGATTCAATATCTATTTTCAATTAAATGAATTTGTACACTATTTTAATTTTGTTAAAATTATATGCTTGCAATAGGTTTCCCTCAGATTTTGTCATATTTGTAGTGGCCTATTCCGATTTTTTATAGGGGGTTATATGATCCATAGTTCCATGGGGTTAAATGAGTCGGTCGGACTAACAAAGAACATATTAGACAAACAATAGTGTCTATCCTCTCGGCTAGTCTACCCCAACCTTGTCCATCGACTAGCACAAGTTGCTCCATCTGCTACCTGTGGGTATACTGCCACTCCCACCCTCACTCCGGGTCTGCACAGGGGCAACCTCTAGTAGACCCACACCTCTGATTCAAAAATCGCGATAAATCGCCGATAAATCGTGTTCTTCTAGCAAAACGATTAAACTTCTTAAAAATCGCGGTTTTTGTAATCTGATGAATCGCCCATAAATCGCGGTCAAAAACCCTACAAAAATCGTTGAAAATCGGGCTAAAATCGGCTAAAATCGGGGGGAAAACCGCGGCCTAGGGTATAACACGAAAATAGACTAAATCGTTTTTTTTTAATCCTCTTTTCTCTTTTCACGACTTCGTTTTTGCAACAGCGACTTGCGTTTACTACTGCGAGGGCATTTGATTTTCATTTTTGCTATTGCAAGGCCATTTCCGACAGATACGTGGCTCATTACCATCAGCTCGTGGCTCCATTTCGTGGCATTTACCAGTTCGTGGCTCCAGTTCAGTCATTTCGTGCCCATTTCCAGCGGCAGCAGGTAAAAATTAAACTACTTTAAATTTATTATTAAGTATTAATATTAATACTGTATATTATTATTAATATTAATAGTGTATATTAATAGTAAATACTGTATAATATACAGTCTAGACTATAGCATATTAATATTTATTATTAATACTGTATAATATATATTAATATATATTATAAATAGTAAAACTAAATACTGTAAGTGTAATTGTAAATTACTAAATACTGTATAGTGTACAGTGTATACGTTGTATAGTGCATTGTATACTGTAATATTAATATTAAATTTTAATAAATACTATAAGTATCAATATTAAGTATTATACTATTAACTATTAAGTATAAATTCTGTATATTCTATATATTAATAATAGTATATTCAAGAATCAATATTGTATAACAATTTTAAAAATATGGCATTCTATAGAGTCACTTCTCGCATCTTTTAACATTATTTTTACATTTAATTTAAGTATATTTTATGAATTTAAATGTTTTTAAAAGTTGCCGATTTTTGCCGATTTTTTGCCGATTCCCGATTTTCGATTCAAAATTTGGCTTGCCGATTAATCCCGATTTACGATTTTTTGAACTATGACCCACACAATCAGTAGTGTGGTGTAGCTAAGACCACCCAAGTCAAGTCTTCATATACAATCCATCAAGCAATAGTACTCACCTAGTATGTAGGGAGGCCATGTGTACGAATGCTCTTGCTCTTATCCCCTATGACTGTCCAATGATAAATCCTGGCAAAACTCATGTTTTATCCCCCATTGGTCCTGTCCTACTAGTGTGGTCATAATCACTACCTTGAGTGGGAGGATGCCCTAAACCTCTCAATCTATTGTGACCATGTGGTCATCCATTTGTACATCTAACCCTATTAGCATATGGATTTGCATGTATGCAAATGACATACAACAGTATGAGAACGATGTCCCTCGTTAATGAAGGTGAGGTTGCCTTTATTGAAAACCAAAACAGTATTTACATCTGCACATTCAAAATTGTATGTGGGGGTGTTTTGGAACATCAATGGAAAGAAAAGTAAATGAGGGAGATGGAATGGAATGAAGAAAATGAATGGAAAGGAATGAATTAAAGGAAAATGCAAGAGTTAGGTAAAAGCAGAGCCTAATATTGTACGAAGAAGAACGATGAATAACTAACACAAATAAAACAGAGTTTGAGTCAGCTAAATAAGAATGAATAAAAGGGAACACACATGAGCAAGTAGATAATCAGAGCTTGTTCATTGTGAACTAGAACAACGTATTAATATAGTTGACAATAAGATCCAAGACAATATTTGCATGCAAGATTCAAATGCTAACATCTAATGAACATAAGAACACCAAATGTTACAAGAGACAATGAATGGGACACAAAGTTCATATTTCATTAACTCCAAAACGTCTTCTCAAAAGAGCACAGTTTTTTTCCTTGAAGTAAAGTTTGCATACAAAAGTATTTTCTTCTACTCTCTCAAAGTCCCCTTTACAAATGAGCCCCTCACTTCTTTTAATAACCCAAAAGTTGGTTACAAAGTAGTTAGGATTTACATGCACATTAAATAGGGCACTTAAGTGACTTTGACTTTTTCAACCAACTTTTAAAAAACGACTAAAAATAGAAACCACTAAAGTTATCAAAAATTTGTCAAAAGTGAGTTTAACAATAACCTCACTTTATAAAAATTTTAAATTCATTTTAGGAAAAGTACATAAGTAAAAGCAATGGGTACATGTGGACCCCACTTAAATGACTTGGACACACACATAGACGTCCTACTCAACAACACGCCACCTAGATCAAGACACCTAGGATCAATGCCTTATCCATTAGGCCAAGAGTCCGCCTATCCCAGTCGTACAGGAATGAACTCGTCGACTATGCTCCGCAATCCTCTAGATGACAAGAGAGCCGAGCTTGAAACTTGAGCAATTCATCCACCTCTTCATTTGAACAACATCCTGGTGTGAGCAATTTTGTCTTTATTTGCATTCGCATTCACAATTACACACAACTCTCCACATGCTCTGAATAACTTTCCATGGTGAATTATTCATTTGTCACGAGACCGTAGTCGTTACGCCACCTTGGCTTGTAAGAATCCAGCTCCTGGCCTTTCGCCTTTGAGAAGATCTTCCAAGAGTCAAGATTACAATTCACTTCTTGGAGTTATGTCTTTCGTCTCTGTCACCATCCCGAAGTGTTGCCATTCTGATTCTCTCCTGATCATCCAATTCGAAAACGCTCCAACTTTAAGACTGGCCGATGAAGTATCACGCCCGCTACTAACTGAGAGTTGACAGGGACACGCTTGAATGATGTGGCCTTGCTTAATGATCCGCACAACTACACTTGTCATTGGTCTTCGTTTGTCGATGAATAGATCCGTACAACAATTAAGTGAAGACAATTGATGTAGACAAATTCCTCCCATTATCGATCTCTGCCGATAACAATGGCTTTTGACTCCGAAGAGACCTCTACAAATAACTACGACCTATACCACATAATGAGGAAGTCAGAGGTGATCCATTGGTGCCATTAAGAAGCGCCTCCGCCGCGGAGACGAGACCGAGAACTCACAAGTCGAGGTCGCTTCCACTTCGGAGCCATTGGAGTTGAATCTCCACACTATGCAGGTGTCGTAGTGCATCCATGCAAGTGATGACCAATTCGGAACAAGCGTCGGGAAAATTGTGACTCGCCTTCAGTTGATATGCGATCGCAGAACCAACTTACGTCAACATGTCCCAAGTTGGAATCGGTGATGTTCTTATACTCTGAATGGAGTGTCAAGGTGGGTACAATGCCCTGGAACCTATGTTGCACGGAAACGGAAACGAATACGAAATGCGGAAACGAAAATTTTCAAATTGGATACGAAACGTTACAGGAAACATCCGTACAATATATTATTAAAAATATATATATGCATAATACTCATTCTATAATTATAAATTTGTAGACCATAAGAGATAATTGATAAAGCACTCAAAATATTGTCTCTTCCTTTAAGTTGCTCCTTGATGTCTCTTTGCTCTTCACAATGCTAAATGTTAGTTTAGTGAAAACTGAATTTAGCAAGAGAGAAAATGAGAGTGTGATTTAGAATGGACCCAAGAGGTCATTATATAGCTTTTAGGAAGTGTCTTTAGCAAGTCTAGGTAGGTAGATTAGGGTTAGGTGTATTAAATGTTGTTTTCTTTTTTTTTTTTAAGTTTTGATGCTTAAAACTTAGAAAAATCAGCGGAAATGTTTCCAGAAACGTCTAGCACGTTTCGGGCACGTTTCGTATGCATTTCACATTTCGGAAACGTTTCCCCATGGATATGAGACCCTTAGGGACGTTTCAGTGCTTCTGAGCCTGGAACCCATACCGCAACATCATTTTGTTTAAATATGACATAATTGTGTCAGAAGCGTATTTTCAAGCTATTACTTCCTTCTTACAAAATTGCACAAATCGCCTCTGAAACTGCCCTGAGAAAAATAGCAAATCTTGTTCTGATAAACTCTCACTGGATGAGGGAGTTTATTAAGGTACTACAAGTTTGTGGATCAGAGAGTTTTTTCCCAAATCAAATTCTTCAATGAAATATTAAGGTCAAAGTTGACTCTTCTGAAACTGCCAAGAAAATGTAAATGTAAAACTGCAAAAAACCCGTTTGGTTTTAGCCTGGGAAAAATATCAAACGTTGCCCTGGGAATCTACAACTTGGCAAGGGAGCATATGAATGTGGGGAGAATCCAAAGAAACAATCATTTTCTCTTGACGATCATCCGAGTTCAAAATATCGACTCTCAAAGTCAGTCTCCTTGACAGGCTGAAAACTGCACACGCAGCAAAATCAAATAAATTGTGTTTTATTTGGCTCCGTGAAAAATATCAAATGAGGTGTTGTGCATTTGAAAATTGGCAAAGAAGTGCATGAAGGTGGGGAGAATTCAATGAACCAAACCGTTCTTCTCGAAAATCACTCAGGCCCGAAATACAAATTCTCAAAGTAGGCCTTCCGACAAGCTAAAAAGTGCGCGCGGGAAAATCAACTTAACTACGTTTTATTTGGCTTCCTGAAAAATACCAAATGAGGTGTTGTGTGTTTGCAAATGAGTATGTAAGCACCTTAGCATGAGTAAAATTGTGGGCAATGATTGGTTTTTCACGAAAATCATCCAGCTTCGAGATATCAAGCTCCAAAGTTGATTACTTCGACAAATACAACCCGCGGCACGTTCTTCGTTCCGCATCTATTGTTTTCTTCATTAATTTCATTTTTTTTGTTGACATATCTTGTTTGACATTTTGTCAAATGGTTCACGTGATTTCTCTTCACACACAATCTTCCTCTTCTCGCAATTGCGTGGATTTTAGCGTAAAAATGACTATGAACTGGTTTTTCCTATGCAAACATAGTATTGTTTGGACTGATTTCTTTACCTCTAGCGTGGTCAACTGCTCTTTTTCCAATGCGTGGAACTACTACCTTTGCCGGCATGTGTTTTGGACTGGATTCTACTTTACCTCTTCTCCAATGCGTGGGCTCTTCTTCCTCTTGGCTGCGTGTTGCCTTGTGTTTTTTTTCAAACTTATTTCTTTGACAGTTATGTGGCTGTTTTGTATGGCTTTGGCTAATGCATATTATTTTTATTGCCTTGCTGCCAAAAACATGTGTGGATATTGGTTTTGACTCCTTGTGCATGGGTTTTATTGGTGTGTGGACAAATATTCTTCTAGAAACCTGTGTGGGAGCTGCTAAAGAATGCAGTGAATTTGCTTCTTCTCTGATTTTTTGGTGTGGACTATGCAAAAAAAAATGCATGGGCAGGTTATTTGCTTCTATTTGACCAATGTGTAGCCTGTGTGGGCTTTGAACTACGTGGATGGTGCTGCAAAGAAGTTATTCCTTGTCCTTTGCATGGAAATTTACCTACCTTATGCAAATGCGTTGAAAACTATTCTCCTTCAAAACCTGTGATGAATACGAATCTTTGGAAAAATATTTCTCTGCAAACGTTCGGGTAAATAAGAATAATTTGGAAATAACAAAAAAGTTAGAAATAAAGAGCCTCAACTTCTTACGCACAACTTCTTCCACATAGTTTCACAGAGGATTTGTTGTGAGGATTAAAGAAGTTTCCCTATAACCGTTTATTTGTTTCCATTGAAATAACCAATTTCCCTTTCTTCGAGTAGTGGGAATTAATTGCTAGGGAAATATGGGAAAAAAATTCAATCATTTGCCTGTGGCAATGGCTAAGCAGGCTGACAATTCCCATTTATTTCCCCATGGGGGAAATTGGGAGATCTTTTACTAGTTTGCCATCCAGTTGGGTTGGCAGTCAGCAGGAGAAATTCCACATGCGAGGAAAAATGTAGATTTTGCCAGGAAAGGGAAATCCGAGTGCGGAAAGCCAATTTGGCATTCTTGGCAATTGGAAGCGGAATTTTATTTTCCTTTCGCAATTAAAAAAAAAAAAACTTGTCGATTGATTTTTAATAAATATTATATTAATATTTATTTAATTAAAAACCCCAAAAAATAATTTATTAAATAAAAGGGCAATAAATTATTTACGTGGTTTGCGACCTAGTGGGAGGAGTTTTCACTCGAAATGAACGAAACCAAAACCAAAACGATCACGAGAATAAAATGATCACGGCGAGGGTGATAAATCACGCAAAGGAACACTTTTGAAAAATTTTAAAATTTTCACGTTTATTAATTTTGCGAAGTCAAAATTAGCTGATAACAAACCCCCACATGTCTTTCGGCCTGTGCTCCATCCTCTACAGCTGATCTATCTATCCACCACCCCTATGCTCAATACACATTGCCGATACTGATGTTATACGGGAAGAGTCCCCGGCATTTCAAAACCATCCTAGATGTCTTGGGAACTTGGGGGCAGGGCCAAAATGTACCCACCAAGCACCCAAAAATAGGGGGGGTTGTCCCCTAAATTTTGGGAATGGATGTTTCCAAGACATCCATGAGTCTTCTACATGAGTAAAAAAAAATGCTTTGAAGCAAAAAAAAACATGTATGAACCTGAACTACTTGCAGTGGCAAAAGGACTGTGTTTCTTTTGACTGCCCATTGAGGCTCTTAGAGATGTGAACCAAACAATTGATTCACTAAGCATATAAAGAACTAATGCGTGGAAAAGGGTGCAACTCATATGGCCGTTCTAAAATTGATTTTACACAATGGAAACATGGAAATGAACATCCAAGCTACTGCAACTCCTAACATCAAGCTTTTCAAATAGTATAGATCCGCTCGTATTAAATTACTCCACAAAAGCATCAAGATCTGATACTAAATAAACAATTAAATCAACTCTATAACATAATCATTTCGATGCATCATTAACAAATATTGAAATATATGAAAATTATCATTTATACTCTCATTTGAATAAAGAAGATAAAATAGAAATGAAGTATGTGCACCCCGAACATGGGGATCATTGACGATGATACTCCTATTACATGAATATCAGCTTGAAGTAAAGCTAGACAAATGTGAGTTCAAGAAAAAATGACAATACTTGTGTCCTCATTTCAAAGGAAGGCATTTCAAGGAGCAGTCATACAAAAGAATGTTCATTAGTTCTGTTGTTTGACAAGCTATTAGAAGAGGGGTTGTAGTAAATTCTCCAAGAGAACGAATCAATTCACTAATCTGAATAAGAAAGGGATTAAATTTGAATGAAGTGTCAGATGTGAAGAAAGCATTCAAAAGGTGAAGCAATCACTTACCACAATCTCTAGGCTAGGTTTGCTGAAGACCAACACTAGCATTAATGGCATTAAAGCAGTGCTTGCGCAACATGGCTAAGTTATATTATTTTTTAAGCCAAGAATTATATGACCATGAAGTATGTTACCCATGCCTGATTTGAAGTTGGCTGTGCTAATCAATGTATTAAGGATGTAGTGACATTACTTTGAGCATGAGAGAATCAAGTTGTCAAAAAATCCTAATGATTTGAAAATATGTGTTTATGAAGCTATAATTAAAGGCATAGGAGGTGGATTGCATCAATGTAATTTTGATATCAATCATTTAAAAACTAAAGGTAAAGAGAAAAAGGTAGTTAACATCCCCACCTACCATTTGCAACTAGTTATGTACACTCATAATTAGGCAGCAAATACTGGAAGAATTTAGTTCCTTGTCAGTTATCCACTAAAGTAGAAACACTATAGTTCTCAGGTTCAACTCAAACTGGCCCATGTTCGATCAAAACAGAGTGTTTTGGTGAGTCAAACTTGATCGAACCCAATATAGTACAAACTTCTACAGCCAACACTAATTCACAAGTAATTTTTTTCTTTTCCACACTCACATTGTGGTAGGAACAGAAGTGCAATAGTAAATCACGACTCCACAGATTACTAGAGTATTTGTTCGATTTCCATTTGAGATGCGCAGATGGAAAGAACATGACAGGCAGTGAATACTAGAAGAATTCAGTTCCTTGTGAGTTATCCACTAAAGTAAACACTAATTTCCAGGTTCAACTCAAACCGGCCCATGTTCAGTCTAAACACTGATTGTTTTGGTGAGTCCAACTTAATCGAACCCAATATAGTGCAAACTTCTACGACCAACACAAAGTCACAAGTAAATTTTCTCCTTTTCCACACTCGCGCTGTGGTAAGAACAAAAGTGTAATAATAAATCACAATGCCAAAGATTATTAGATTGTTTGCTCAATTTCCATTTGAGATGCGCAGACGAAAAGAACCCGAAACATTTCTAAAGGCATTTCTGTTCTATACTTCCAGTAAAATTATCTCGTTTTTGGTGCATATCTGGCCTGACAACCTGTTTCAATGCCGAAGAGTGCAACTTAGAGGGCCTAAGTAAATCTCCAACAGCTTCCAATTCAGAAAAAATAATAAATGAAGTTTATCAAATAAAAGAAAAAAATAAACACTGGAATCAAATCAATGGGGTTTAAATATAGTCTCTTCTATGAGTACTAGTGCAAAATATAAAATGTATATATGGCTTGTTTCTTTAGTTGCTAACTCCTACCAAGCTGTAATTATGAACTCATTACAAGAGTGTCGAATTCAAACTGACTCTATATTCCTGTTAAATATCATGGAGGTCTACCAAGTTAACACTGCCAAAGAATTTTAAGGGAAAAATCAAAAGATTGGATAAAGATGATTCGTCATTATAGAAGAAATTCATGACTACAGATTGCAAAACATTATATGCTTGGAAACCATAAACATTAAAAGCCATCTCTTACAAATGCAATTACATCTTAAAACTCGAATTGTAAAAATATCAATATAAAAACTTTGAAGTCTGCATTTAACATATTTCAGGACATAAAATACAAATAAGATTTGCATTATGTAGTCCCACTTTTCAAACATATATTCATCTATCCATTCAAATTAGCAATTAATGACATACGCCTTCTGTCTTCAGAATGTGTGCTGTGCAGTGCAATGCATTTCGGTACTTATAAGAATGGGCATCTGTGTTTTGTGTCTGCAGCTTCACCTGCATAAAATATAAACCAAATTGAGAGTATAAAAATCCAACCAGACCAAATCTCCTGGTAAGACAATCATAAACTTTAAAATACCAACCAGGAAGTTAGATACCTGTACAAATAATGTCCAGAAATCATGTAAACAATGCTAACCACTATTATAAAAAGTACTGCTTCTACAATTATAATTAGCTATAATTTCATGCCTTTTTTATGTAATGTTTAATGCCTGTAATTGCATTCAGTAAGGACATTGCCAGCTCATCAAACTTATATCATGAGAAGAATGTCTAAGAAATTAATGATTTTTGGTAACACTAACAGGTATATATTGTAAGTTCAGTATAGTGTCTATAACCAACAAGACCATCACTAGGGCCTGCCTTCATAGCCACATCGTGTAGCAAAATTGTGTACCATAAAACAAAACATCAGACAAATTCAGCAATCCCAACTTACAAATTCAACTCTCAAATTCTTTATATCTTTTTATAAAGTTTCTGTTAAATATCTGTTAGGATTTTTTCAGCTGGCAGAATTCATCTCATTGGTCATTTGTCCGAGTGTTTCCTTCAAAATATTAAAAGATTATAATTGGAGCCTATATCCCTTGACTGAATTTGCAGATTGCATGGTCTGACTCTGAACATTTTGCTTCAAAACTTGTGGTTTCTGCCTTGCAATCATTTTAGGTTCCCACCCTTCATTGCATATGGCTACAGTCCAGCTGGTTTGTATGTGCCCACTGCCCTTGCAAATAGATGCATTACAGGAAACAGTTGTGTCAATCTTATGTCAACTTATGATTTACTTTCTAGTTCAACATAGATTATACCTTTATTTATATTTAAACTTAAGTTTAGTTTAGTTTATGTTGTAAAATTTTATATGAATTAAGTTTTATAAGTTATATTTTAGATTTCTGAACTAGTATAGATTTTTAAATGTAGGGCATAAGTTTTTTTAAATGTTTTTAGGTATGAACCCTTCACAAATGGTTTAGTCTTTAGATTAAGGTTTGATAAAATTTAAAAACTTGGCTTTGAAATTGAGTCATACACTACATTTAAAGTTCAAATATATTTTCCTGATAAAGCGATGACTAGATGTAAAGCCAAGATTGTTAAGGCCCAGTGCCTTCCCCCAGAGCTTGGATGGGTAAAATTTAACTTTGATAGGTCAGTAAAGGATAATCTGGGTTCAGTGGGGTGTGGTGGAACCGTGGAATTGTTCCGGACCCCCAAGGGAAGCCATTGGAAATCTTGTCTCCTGTGATGCCTCCCCCTCCCCAATAACGACAGTTAGTATTTCAACCCTTGATAATATAAAATTAAAAATTAAAAAAAAATAGTAATAAAATAATAATGATTATAAAGATACAAATTAAGGAGTAAATAAAATTAAATCTTAATCCTAGATTAGATCTTGGTTTGGATTTTAGATTATTTAAATAAGTACAATAAGAATAATAATATCAAACTCCTCCATTTTCTTGAGACGTGGGCCAGCATGTGCATGTCAGGTGCGATGTTGACTAAACTCAGTTTTCTTTGGGCATGAAGCCAGACCTCTCACACCTCTACCAGTATTCTTCCAGTTTGCACCAGGGTTTGGGGGAAAATGCCTCTTTGGCGGTGGCTTTTTGGACTGCAACAGCTGTAAGATCTGCACAAAACAGATTTGTTAAAAAGGCTTTAGAAACTTTCAGGCAGAGGCTAGTGGCAGATTTAAGAACAAACTCAGCAACCTTCTACATCATCCTCCCTGTCTGCACCTAAATGGAAGCTTTCTCCAGGCAAGTAGCAGATTTCTTGACATTTCTAACTTCACCCTGCCATGCCAAATCAGTGTAGTGGAGTATTTTGGGCCTCAAACCTGCAGACTTGCTCTTGGGCACCCTTCTAGCATGGCAGACTGGACGTTTGGGCAGATGTTGTAGTTTCAAGAGCCCTGGCGGACGTTTATGTGCATAGTTGGAGGCTGTGAATGTCAAAATGCCTCAATTAAAATAAAGTGTTGTCGTTGACAGCTCATTGCAGGATATGCACAAAATGGGTTTGTTTAAAAAAAGCTTTAGAAACTTTCAAGCAAATACTGTTGGCAGGTTTAAAGCCAAACTCCACAACACACTCAGCATCCTTCACGCATGTGCCAAAATGGGAAGCCTTGGAACAGGACATGGGCGCCTTTGATTTTATCAGGGCAAGATAAAATAATAATAATAATAATATATTTTCTTGTGTGTGTGAATGGCCATTCGTGGCCGGGCCCCGCTATCTTGAGGAAGCTCTAAACTTTTTCATCAGCATGACAATAAACTGGTGGTGGCTGTGTGAAGGTGTTTGCTTGGTGCTTGCAGCAACCTGTCGCGGTTGTGTGGATGTGCTTGCTTGGTGTTTGGGAAAAGCCTGTGGTGGCTGGGAGGATGTGTTTGCTTGGTTCTAGTGAAATAAAAACGTGGTCTCAAGGGCTTCAGTCAGGGCAGGGACATTTGGCAGATGCTGTCATTGCAGGTGTTATGGCAGATATGTATACAAAAATGTGAACTGTTTGGCAAAATGCCACAAACAAATGTGTATTCTTAGACTGCTAGGATTGCAGACTTTGCACAAAATGGTTGGGACTTAAAAATGCCTCACTTAGCCTTTCCAAATACCACAAGGAGGAGCTTTGAGACTGGTCTTTTGTCATATGTCTTGGTTGTGAACACATCATTCAAGCAGTGGTTTGTCTATTGGACCGGGAATGGGAAAGCTAAGCTCATTTATTTCAAGGTTTTATGGAGGAGTTCTTGAAGGAGACACTTCACACTTATCCTTTGCATGTGTTCCTTCCTATAGACTTCTATAATTATCTTAAACTATTACAGATCTGTATTTCTCGGCAATGTACGTTCACAAAACAGGAAAACTCCACTCTTCCATCGTTCACAAGAAGTTTGGTTTGATAGACATGTTTGCAAGTTGGAAGCTTACACAATACACGTGAACTAATTGACCAAGTGCTCTTGTGGTGGACTCGTAGAGTGTGTGTCCAAACTAACCATGGAACTCCTCTCACTTTCGCTTCTTCTCTTCCAGGCATGGATTCATTCCTCCTTTCCTACTTGCTTTTGAATTCTCACTTTGTTTATAATAATTTAAATGTTAATATGAAATCAAGCTTGTTATGGACGTGTTGTTTTTAAATCACATTGCAAACCACATTAAACAGTTTCCCACATTGTCTTAAACCAATGTCACAAGTGGTTGCCTTGGACAGCGTGTCTAATACTAGGCCACGAACTGGATCAAAACAAACCTCTAACCCGTCCACCATTGCTTATGTTCCGTGACTAGTCAAACTAGAAAAAAAAACGTTGTAAAATGCAAACTTGTAATGACAAAATAGCCCCCAATTATACCAAACACCTCTCAAAACAGACGCACAAGAAGCATCTCTAAACCTCACTTCTTCTTTTAAACTATTGTAACCTCTCCCTTGTCGTATGTTGACCCCATTCGAACCTAGAAACATTTCCAAAACGCTTGACGATCATGTTTGTGAATTGGGTTTTTGGCCTACTTGGGAAAACTGGTTGCTGGGAGAAACCGCTTACTACGACCAAACCCTCCTAGAACCACCTCAAATTTTGTGCCTATGGTTTCCAAAAGTAAAATTTGACCCTGCAAACCTCTTTGTTGCTATATGGAGAATAGCATAACGCATTTCATTTTACCCGTTACCTTCGAAAAGTGCATTTTGCGCAATCGTTTCAGAGCCCACTTGGCTTAGTTTGTTGGAGGGCAAATAGCCGATTTCAGCCCACTGGGTCCGGAGAGTTGTTGCAATTTGATCCTCAGTTATCGATTTTGGATCCCGTCAGTTTCTTGTGATTCTTTGTATAGTAGAGAATATGGTAGAGCAATTAAACAACCCATTTGAGGGTTCCACACCATTTTTGCAGGCCCATTCCGTGGCCACTTGGGCTACATTGCAAGCAACACAACAAAGACCCGTGGACTTGCGTTGACCCTCTAAGGTTCATTCAATGTTTAAAACTAATGTGATATTTGGAAACGCGTATGATGTGTAGAAATATGTGGTTTGGTACACTTAAACAAGACTATTAATGGAAGATTAGAGTCGTGAAATTTGGCACTTTTATCAAGACTCTTGTAGTGTCAACGACAAATGAAAACTATGTTAGAGGTCGTAAAGCTTGGTGTTGCTCTAAAAAGCTTTTGAAACTTGAACATTATGAATCAAAATTGTTTGTGTTATCTCTCACCCTCTCTAATCACGGAAATGTACCGGTTGACTTGTGTAAAAGAAAATGAGTATTTTCTCTCTCTATTTTCTCTCAAAACTCTGCAAAAAAGTTGTCTTGATTTGAAAAGTATGGAAAGTAAATATTTTTGTTATCTCTCTCTAACCCTAGATTGATGGTGTGAGTCTTGATAGCGTGTTAGATAGGGGGGTGTCTTGGTGCTAGTGTTTGTCGTTGACCCATGATTACATGGTTTTTTAAGTTACAGGTAGCGTAACGATATAAAATGTTTGGTAAAATCGAGTGTTAAAGATGGTTTCTAGCATGTTTGTTCTACTAAAATGGAAAAGTGAATTATTTTCATGTTTAATTGCACTTTTGTATGTTTTGTAAAGTAAAAGAAGTTGACTGTATTTATGTATGCAATGAAACTGATGTATATGGGAATTCTACACATAGTACTTGAATCATTATAGAAAGATGAATTTGAAATCTTGTTATCAAAACTATTGTAGTGTTGTAATTTGGATGGTAATTGTACTAGTTAGAATTGAAAGTAAAAATTTGAAAATGGCGGATATTTACCTAATTGTTAATGATGGGCCGAACCAAATAATCACTTAGTCGTCAAAAGAAAAATAACAACTAGCATATGTATGTTCCATTTTGGATGGGAAAACGTCAATCTGATTTTACAGGATGAAATAATTATTATTATTGTAAGGAATGGTACTGTTGAACTTACCCTCAAATTCTTGTTTCTATAGTGGGGTCGAGTTCTTTACTCAACTCTTGAATGAAGTGCCTTGAAATATATGTTATTGTTGCATTATAACATTCGCTTAGCTTGCATAACGAGGGCCTTGTCCTTTTCTTGGTCGTAAACCTTTCGCGAGTTGCATTCCATGTATCCTGTACAATCCTTCGCCCCTAACTCATGTAAATATATTGATCATACCTTAAGGCAAAAAGTGTTAACTTGACTTGTTACCAAGAAATGTCATTAGTCGTATCAAATTTTTGTGGGATAAAGACGTTGTGTTAGTCCTAGTACTAATCCTTTGGTGGGTTATAGCTATTGCAAGTTGGGATAAACCAACCTCAAGACCCTTAAGAGGAAGTAGTTAACCGAAAGAGACACGTAAGTGGGTCTCACGAACATGGCATATCGTGTTAAAAGATCCATTCATTTTTCATGATAATCTTGCAGAATGCTTCCCCTCACGCATTGTTATCCCAAATTTTCTCCCCCCGAGTTAAATTGGAATAACTCATTAAAAATGGACTTAGCCATTTTTACAGGGTCTGAGACATTCAAAACAGCTGTCAAATTGCACTGGCCGTTGGCTTTCAAAAAACGGCAAATGACTATTTCAGTTTACTGCGGGTTTGCCTAGAACTTAGTGTTCCGCGGGTTCTCCTTACCCGTGAAACAAAAGAGCTCAGTCAAAGACTTAGGCAGGTTTAACTTAAACTCGCGGGACATTTAAAAGACGCACAACAAAGAAGATCCGCGATGAAATCAAAGGTCGACAAGTGGTAGGAGATCGTCGGTCCAAAGCAAGACAAGTGTCGGCATTCCAACAATTTCTAAAGCGATTGGCTCATCCGGACTCCGAGTCCCCGGAGTTAATCACAGTTCATATTTCGTCAGGTCCGCAGGTCAGACAGGGTCAAAGGGACAAGTGATGGACAACTTCAAAGCCAAAAAGTTTCTAAGTTCCCCAGACATAGAAATTGCAATGCAAAGAGCTACGTGGCGCCACTCGATTGGTTTGCCTTTCGCAGACTGACATATGCGAAGGCCCATCGAATCAAAGATAAGCATGAGGATGGCAGACTGACAGGTCCTGACACAGGGGCGACGTGGAGCCATCTCATTGGCTCGCATTTCGCAGTTGTCAGAAGGAGTTCAAATAAAAGACTGACATGTGAAGTGCGTGGAGTTTTTTCATTGGATCACACTTCGCGGTTGTCGGATGAGACTGTCAAAAGTCTGGCAACGCGTTAGGGCATGGAATGATCCCATTGGCTAGATGCTTCGCGGATGTCAGTGGCAGTATATCAAAAGGACTGACATGTGAGTGCGTGGAGCTTTTCTATTGGCTCACATTTCGCAATGATCAGTCAAAGGGCTTTGAAAGGGCAGATTGCGAAGAAATGTGGAGCCTTGTCATTGGCTCGCATTTCTAAGGGTCAGTGACAGTCTGGCACCCCAAAGGTAACGTGGCAGGCTCTTATTGGCCTGTACTTCATAAAGGCCACAGAATGAAGGCAAAGACAAGGAAATAAAGGAAAAGGGAAAAGAAGGAAGTAAAGCCCAAAACCCCAAACCAATGGGAGGTGGACACATAGCAAAGACAAAAGAAAGCACACATTGGAAAAGGCCGATCCCCGAACCAATCAAGGGCTACCATGTGTCAAAATTCCTAAGCACCCCGACAGGAAAATCTTCAAGAGGCATTATCTTTTGATCCAGAGCTCCAAATCAGACAAAATTTATATCCTTGAAAAGCTCTCATCGAGCTCTTCAATTTGACATCATCAAAATCTGATTTTGGTAGCTTTTGGTGGGTCAAAATGGCAAACATGGCTTTTGGGGAAGAGAAGAGCAGTTTGGGCACATAAACAATCAAATCAAGTAGCTCAACCACGAGAATTGATGAAGCATGGCTTCATTTCCTTCTGCAGGACGAAATAGACTGAATGATGGCTCTGTAAGGTGCCCATGTGCTTTACAAAAGACTTTAATGCAGAATGTTGGTGGTTGAAGTCCAAAAAGTCGTGCCCCTTCTCTCTTCTCTCTTCTTTCTCTTTCTCTCTGCTATATATTGTAAAACCTTTCATTATTGAAAGAGGAGGGACATTTTAAACTGCAAAGGAACCATGTCAAAATGGTCTCCCAAGCAACTGTGAGAGACAAGCCTTCATTTTGGTCTCTGTATATGTTTCCTTGCCTTTTATTTTGACTGCAATGGATTGTGCTTATTTTAAGCAATAAAAATTTGTATGATAGGCTTGAATTAGGGCCTTATACCCCGGTTAATTTTGTTTCTTTGTGATAATCATGCTTTTGAGATAGCATCCTGTGCAGTGGACTGGTTTGGGTCGTCGTAAAACGGGGAAACACGGTGTTGTTTCAAAGACGCACTCTCGTGTTGAGCCGAGCATCACCTTCTTACCAAATTAAGAGAAGGTTAAATCGTGATGGAATCTACTTAATGTATCTACAAAACACCTTGGTAGGGGGTGCCCGTGCACGGGACCTTGTGAAGGGTCTATCGGGTTTACTCATCGCCTTCAGTAGCATTGGACTGCATGTGACCTAGATTCCATAGAAGGATGGTGGTCAGGAAAACCTGTATGGAAATTGGCTCAT
Source organism: Taxus chinensis (assembly GCA_019776745.2). Classification (NCBI taxonomy): domain Eukaryota; kingdom Viridiplantae; phylum Streptophyta; class Pinopsida; order Cupressales; family Taxaceae; genus Taxus; species Taxus chinensis. Next base: position 418,381,673 of record CM034154.1, read on the forward strand.
GATTGAATCTTGGAATAAAGGAACCCTGTTTGAAATGTGATTTAGTGTGTCATAATGGTATTAATCGCGCTTCCGCAAATGAGATACTTCTTAAGTAACAAAATTCAATGCATACAAAAGTAAAATTGTAAACCCTGTGTTAATTGAATTAATGCAACTGTAAGTGTTAGTGTTATGTAGGCCCAATGTTATATGTCATATCACCAATGTTGATGCAATAAGTGATGTGTCAAACAACGACCAAAAAAAAAAAATTGCCAATTTTTTTGTTACATTTTGGGTGGTGAAATTGTGGGCATTACATCTTCAGATATTGCAAAGAACACTAACAATACAGTAGAGGCAACGGTCCTCCTAAAAGGGGTGCAATTAGCAGTACTGAAAGGTTGGAAGGAATTGGTTATCGAAGGTGACTCCCAAGTTATTATTAATGCATTGGAGGGGGACAACATCAGGGCAGGATGAATTCAAGGTATAATTGATGAAATCAAATGGTTATGCTCAAAATTGAATAAGATGGAATTTAAGCATAGAAGAGCAAGGAATCAAGCAACAAGTGGAGGAGTTAACTTGAGCCACCTATCGGCCAAACCAAATCGGATATGGAAACTCCCTTCCCTAACAAATTGCAGAAAATACTGGCATTGGATATTTTCCCAAAGCGAAATATAGTTAGAATTTAAAACATTAAAATAAAATAAGTCATTGAAAAAGAGTTAACTACAAGAGGCGAGGAGAAGGTAAAGGTTCAATGGATCCCCCAGATCCAAGATGGATAAAATAATTTTTATGGGGCTGCAAAGGTCAATCTTCGACTGGCAGAGGGGTGGTGTTTTTCGAAATTATCTAGGTCAGCCATTACTAGTTTTCTCCCAGATACTGGGCAACATACCAAAATATTGCATAAATGAAGGATATGCTGAAAGGAGTGTGATTGGAAATCTTGGAAGGCTGCAAAGATCTTATCATAGAGGGGGACTCACAAATAATCATCAATGTTGTTAAAGGGGATTGTGCCAAAGCTTGGCAAATCAAGGGAATCATTGAGCAAATAAGTTGGTTGTCCTCCAAATTAAATATAAGGTGGAGATCTCACACATAAAGAGGACAGGGACCAAGTTGCAGATTGGGCAACAAATGTAAAAGTGGGATTGCAAAGCCTAACTGTCACGCCCACAATGTTGACACGCAAATACAACCACAACAAAACCAAAATAACTTTTTTTTTACTTACATTGTTGTATACACGACACCACATGAGATCACTAAGGATAACACAACACAACAGACGTTTGCACAACCATGAACCCACATAGATAACATGAAAACACATGATGCACATCAAAGCCACTTTCCCCAAATGACAAAGTACATACAACGATTCAACAACAATATACATTTACAATTAGGCACCTCCCACGACATATCGTTTTCATGGTTACAAATTTATTACAGCCCAAATTTCATCATTTGACTTTAATTATTTGTAGAACACATAACATGTATACCTTCCTCTTTAAAGTAGGTTGCATCTTTCTTTATTGCATTTAGCATTTTATCTATGATGGTTTCATTTAAAATCTAACTTTTAATAAGTACACTGCAATTCGGTTCATTCTCCATTATAATAATTTACATAACTCAATTGTTAGTTTTATGCATTTTAAACACGTACAAATTCCCTGATGCTGGATCTTAAGCCAAGGGTTTGTTCCATAAAAGTTTACTTGAATTTTAGTTTTACCTTCATTACACAAGCAGAACTATCATAAAGTTGAGAAAGTAGTCTTAAGATTTATAGGAGATTAGGGTCCAAGTTCCCTTTATATTCTTACACCCATTAGGCGTGTCTATTTCTTTCTTGAAGTTGTTATCATTCAATGTTTGGTTTGAGTCTTTCTTAATGTTTACACGTCATAACATTTGTTTTCCATATGAATTCATGTTCTCACGAAAGTTTAATCTCACTAGGAGAAATCTAGCCCTCCTTTTAACAACATAAAACAAAGTCTAATAATGTTATGACGAGAACTCTAAGTGTCCCTTTTCCTCCTAATTAGACACCTCACTTACTCGTGATCTTATTACACTTATGTTATTACTTTGGTCTTTTGTTAGTTTTCTTTTAAAAAATCAAGTTACACCAAACTTGCTCAACATTTAGGGTCTCGAAGACTCCAAGGGAAGTGATTTCACACCAAACATTTCATTTCACTACCATTAACCACACAAACATTAAGCACATAATACACAAGAGGACTCCAAATTGCCTAAACTTCTAAGGGCCTTCTAAGACACTAAAATGAATATTGGGTAACGTAATTTCAAGGTATCATATACCAATAATCTCAAGAGAGATACTACGATTAATTAAATCAATTGCTCTCCATACTCTACACCCTACTAAGTTCACAAACTAGAGTAATCGAACACCCTTATCTCCCACAATCTTCGTGCAACTCAAGGTAACTTCAATACTTCTTGCCAAGTTAACACTCTTGTTTGAGAGGGGTTTAATCATGTGCAGTTAACTAATAACATAGGATCCACTCGAGTCATTTACATTCATCTTAAAATGGTTTCACTAAATTTGGTTCATATACCTTATTGCAATTAATTGTGTAACCCATTTGTTAATAGGGACATTTGTATGCTCATGAGACTACGAGTTCTTGTCCTAGGGAATCGTCTCTAAGAACATGATTACATGGTTTCACATCATACATTCATTCCACAATAGGACTAGTGGTAGAACAAGAGGGAATAGTCCATCGTTTAAAAGATTAAAATTCACATAAAGGTTTACACATCATGGATTCCGTCTGTCACAACAAAAAGGTTTAAACATGTTACAAAAATGATCTAAATTTCACTTTTCTCCTAGCACATCATCTCATTGTTAAATTTTCAAAAACTAAGAATAAATTTAAATTTTGATGTGTTCCCCAATTAAATCTTAGTATTGTATTATAGAACCACAACGATAATTGAAATTAGGTATGTAACTCATTTATAAACCCAACTCTTCCAGATGACTTTCAAAGGGTGCTTGACGATCTATGCCACCTAAATCCCTTCGTTCTAGTCATGTACTAGTCAAAGAGGGTTTTGCATTAGATTTAAATTGAATTTGACATGAGGTACTAATTAAGAGAATGCTATTCAAATCCTTGCATACACACACGAAACAAATCCTAAGAGGAAGGCCACAAACTTAGATAGTGTTTAACCCTTATAGTTCCTATTAGATGGGATTGCGACAATGTCACTAAGTGTGCATGGTATAAGATAACTTGGATTTTGGGTTTCTTATTTTCCTTAAGCTAGAAGGTGTCATTGAGTATAATGATTTAGGTTCACCTAAGGTTTTAGTTTTCTACGTTATGAAGGATCACACGAGAAGGGTAGCCATATAAGGGTTTTATACTAAGGTTGACTATTTTATTTAGATTTCCTTTTCTATATTTTCACAGTAAATAACATAACACACTAAAGATTTAATCACTAATTTCACACTTAAAATGCACTATAATATGTCAAATTCAATTTCAGTTAACATAAATATCCAACCTTTTTATAATTCATAATTCTAAATAAAATTAACACCCATGATTAAGTATACATTCCCCAACCCCCCAAAACAATGATAGCTCATACTTCATTACAAAATCCAATAACAAACATTTCAATATATAATAGTAATGTTGATTTAACCTATACAATTACATTTTCCAAATAACATGTTACTAAGAATCACTAGTAACACTTTATTTCCTCTGTGTCTCGATACCTGCAACCACTGCATGGTCAACACAAATGCTGACATGACATCCACCTAAATATAACATAATTAACATTTTTATTTTTTCATTCACATAATCAGAATACTTCACACACAACCAGAGAGAGAGTTAGGGATAGTTAATCATTTCATTGCATTTCATTTCTTAACTAAGGGAGGAGAGAGAGAAGAGAGAGGAGAGAGAAAACACTATTTTTCAAAATATTAAATTTCTCAAACAAGCCACAAAATAGAGTTTCATATAGTTATTTATAAGTTTCAATAAGTTTTCTCATCGGTTTATTGACTTGGCAAGGGTCCTATGACCTTCTTTTACATTTTCCTACTAGTTGCGAAAATGTCCAATTTTAGCTTAGAGGCTAAGAAACCGTGTTCAAAAACTACTTGCTGATGGGAAAATGCACAACGGGTAAATTCCTATGTACTCTCCTATATATCTGAGAATTAACAAGAGTTGAAGGAACTTAGAACTGGTGAACTGTTTACAAATGACGACTAGTTTTCCAGGGCCACCCGTTCGTAATTGGACTGGTTTTGACCTAGTCAAACAGTGACCAGAGGCCTACAAAACTCCTTTGAAAAAATAACTAGCGACATGTGTTTTTATCTGAAATAATGGTTGCAGGAAATTGTCAAGTAAAAATACTAGAGGTTTGGGAAGGCGGATAATCATTTCTTCACTCAAGGTCCAAATGACAAGCCAAAACGAAAACATAACTTTTCACTTTTAGCAACTTCCTAAAACTGCAAAATGGGGGTACATGGCTCCTCCTACGAGGGGTGGCAAAAAGATTTAAATGGTCGATCGAGGTCAATCTAAGGATTTATGTGACTCCCCACATAGAAAGGAACACAAAAGAAACTTGACATCTCTTTTCCAGGGTCCGGAAGGCTATTTTGTGAGTCTCTGAAAATTATCGATTTACTAACTTTTAGCAAGGGATGTTAGCTAGGTTTAAAGGTTGAACTCAAACTCAACTAGTCAAGTATAGGGGTTTCAACTATCTAATTTGGTTATGAAGTTTCCAACTCATCATCTCAAAAGAGGGTTAAAGACTATGGTTAACAAACCAAGGGTAGTTTGGATTTGCATATGTCACGAGGTGAAGTTTTATTATTTTGCACTTCAAGTTCATTAAAAAAAAAACCAATGGTATAATACTTTATGGATTTTATATTTTTATTTCATTGCAAATGAAGAACCAAAAATACAAAAATTATGAAAGATAAAGGTAAGGGATACCATGCCTGAGGGGAAAAAAATTGGCTAAAGGTTACGTGAGCTCATCATTTATGCATTTCCACAAGGCATTTCATTGAATTTTAATTTAACCTGCATATACCATCGAATCGTCCATTTCCACCCTCCAAGAGGCCATCTTATATTACCATAGCCATAAATTATCCCAAATCATAGAAAATAATCTTCCTGCAACAACCCAAGATTTTATCCATTCAAGGTAACAACTGGGTTGATCTTCTAGAAATAAGGTAACGGTTCAAAATAATTGTTTGACATGCATAGGAGGACGTTAAATTTATCCCATGGGAAAAGTGAAAGAAAAAATATTCCTTTCACCACTTCCATTTTCCAAAAAGACTTTAATTGCAAAACATTATTCACATCTCAAGCATTCTCTAAAACCATTGAGAAAAAAACCACATATTTTATCATAACGGTCGTTACTCCTCATGGCATTTTTCAGCAGACCCATTTTGAATACCCTTTCATACCCAGAACCATTTCATTTCCAGGAGATGACATTTGGCATGAGGCGTTTCTGCATGAAGCTTGACCATCCTTTAAGATCATGAACACATTATATCAAGCATCAATCTAACAATTATGCGCACTCTATGAACTAATCCTTCTCAGATACATAGCCTGATTACATAATTTGGATTTAAAAACAAAGGGTTCTACGTAGAGGAATCTAGTGAAAGAAACAATCTTGCTGAGACATAAGTGGGATAACATGACAGGGAACTACCAATGTCTTAATCAAAGAGTGAAAGAGATCAAAATTTAGAAGACATAAGTGAGATAGGAAGGAAAGGCCACTTTTAGTGGTAGTCATCATCAATACCCTAGAACTAGTTCAAAAGATAAAGATTATAGTGCAGGTGGTAGCATAGGTTCTCAGAAATGGTGCTGCAAAGGTTACAAGCAGGTAGCACAATGCAGAATCACAAACATTAAGTCCGAATGAAGCTAGACCTGCCCGAATTAAGCCTTAATCTTATTCTTCTTCTTCTTACATACAACAAACAAAACCATGGCAAGCAGATAGTTTCCTTTACTCTTAGAGAATTAAACCCACCCCAGATACAGATATAGATCCAGATCAATCAATTTGTATATAGTAAAATGAGGAGACATTAGGATTATAGGTTTATCTCCATGCACAGGGATGGTTAACCCATAATGGTACTGATTTTAGGATGGCTATTAGTGAGAGCTCTGTTTAGCACAGTTCCCTAAAACGTTCTTTTATTTACATTATAAGAGTACATAACCTTGCTTTACCAATGTTAGTAAGTGGAGCCCTAAAATTCTGCACACGTTGCAATCTATCCAATTACTGCTAAATTTACAACATTAATTTGGGTTTCACTGTGGTTAATGCCTCTATATCTTGAATAAAGTGCTTATATTATTATGCAAGGAAAATGATAGGTCTGAAAGGATGTTTAGGATGTCTCACTCTCCATGTTATGTGCATCCTGCAACCATGACACCCCACAAGATGATATCTGGCTGAGGCATTTCTTTAAAACCCTTTAATCAGTATCAAAAAAAAATTTTGTGCATGTCTTGTGCCCAAGCGTAACTAGAAGATACACAAAGATGCAAAACTATTATCCTCTAATGCATAGCCATCATATGGAGAGACTAGAGACCAAATACCATGAGTAAGGCATTACTCTAAACCCAAACACCTTCAAAAGTTTCCAATGTCAAATCAATTCCATTAATGGTCTTGGTTTGGAGTGTTTCAATAACTTGAATGACGTGTCTAAAAATTATCCTGTTCATTGGGTGGGATTGGTGGTGGCACGACAAGGCTAGTATATTCCTCCACATTTTACAGACACGTCTTCCAAAGCACTCAAAGTTACAAAATATAGCAAAATACAGGTTTTCTCCGACACTTCTCCTTTAGCCACCGCGGTCATGTTTGCAATGCCCATACCTTGCAACCTAACAAACCCATCCTTCACACACACACACATTTACTCTCCCTCCCCCCATTTAGATTTTTATTTTTATTTTAACTTCTAATTTTTTTAATTGTATATTTATTTTAATTATTTTTATGTTTTTGTTTAATTAAAAAAATCTCACTTCATTTTTCCTAGAGGGCTAACTAGGCAGGGGCGCTACATCTCCCTCCCCTTATAAGAGCATCATCCTTGATGTGAACGACACCAAGGTTAGAAGAGGTACTCATGAGTAAAGGAGGAAACAATCAACTGAAGTGTCACTAGGAAAAGATACTTTGTGCATTAAAACGTTACCATAAGGAAGAAGGAAAGGTTTGAAATTTCTTTAATTTTTAAAGTTTTGAGAAGATTGGTCATTCCATTTTACATTATTACTTAGTTAGTCATTTCCCTTTAAAAAATATTTAGTTAATCTAAATCTCTTAATATTTCATTATTTAGGATTTATAGTTGATTTATTTTCATGGGTTCCCAACATAACAAATAGTACATCATGATACCACACAAGGCCCAAACACAACACTAATGAACCATAATACATCTTGTTACACACTTTCATGACCGTATCACATCGCAATACCTCAATCCAACCATGGGTAGAACATACAATCCATATGACATAGTACTTGACATACACATTCCTGTGGCACAATAGTACTCATAGCATAAGCATAATAAAACAACATGAAATTACCAACAATGCACATACACAAGTTTCATGTAACTCAAAACCATACAACTGTAGCTATACTGTGACATGGTGGGATAAACATCTTATTAACAACAAGGAACATCAAGCCTCACATAACATAAACATAACCAGGACTCATACGAGTACACATAAATCATAATATTAACCTCCAATCCATAAGAATCCCAAACAATTCCATATGCCTCCAAAGAACAAAATGAAGATAAATTTTTCCTTTTTGCTCCACTAAAGAAGTCGTTCAATGAAGAAAAAAATTCCTTTTCGCTCACCAAAGAATTTGGTCACACTATGGCCCTAGGCACATAGAGTTAAGAAACCTCCAACCCAAGTGACATAATAACCCGTAGTTCAACAACCCACTAGTTATCTGTAACTCTTGCGGCGTACCCCCATACAATGAAGTGGGCCCATAGGTACCACCCATCCTTGGTGAACCCATGTCCCTATTACACCACATAATAACATTAGAACCAACATACTAAAACAATAAGCAAAATTGCCAAGTGGTATCAAATTCAATTCTCTTTTAGCCAAACAAGAAAATAAATTGAAATTCAAGGAACAATTTTAACTTAAATTCAACTTTCAATCAAAGTTAAATAAATGGCTAATTAGCTATAGTTATTGCAAAAATTATCATGTTAGTGCAACAATTTTTTAAAAATGCCCAAAATTGCAAAGCAGTAATTCAACCAAAAGTAAAACAGAAAAGTTTTTGGTTCTAGAAAAGGAAAAGAAATGAAAAGTGAAAGTTACAAATAAAACATGTATAGAGAAATATCACATCACAATTAATATGTGGCCTTCTACGGCTACCAAAGTGGTACTCATTGAGTTGTTAGAACTCTTATATCAAGCCTTAGCTCACAAAATATATAACAAAAGCATCATCACAAGTACCTTGGATGTTGTCTGACATCAAGCGTACATATTGACATCCTCATACGGGCATCAGACCCTATCCGGCATCGAGCGCGACTCGGAAAATGAATAATAACTAATCAAATAATATAACTTCCATAATTTGTCTAAATCATCCCTCCATACTCCCACAAGGGTGAACATAGTCGTAACCACACATAGATCATCTACACGACAACCATATATGGAGAGAGCTAAGGGTACATGTTTTCTTCTAATAAACCTAAGGTGTTCGCCAAACAGAATATACATGGCAACCATTAAGAAAGTGTCATACATACCAAACGAACAGAAGTGGTTTTTCAATCTATGTAAAACTCCACTTCCTATCTCGTACTTGGCTCAAGTGATTGGTCAATGGTACCCCGATACACATAGGTTATTTATACAAAAACCATATAGGGAGAGAGAGAGAGGTATGGGTTTCCATCTTTTGAGCCTAAGGTGTTCGCGAAACATAATATACATGGCACCCGTTGGGCAAGTGTCATGTATACCAAACAAACAGAAGTGGGTTTTTAATCTATGTAAGACTCCACTTCCTATCTCGTACTCAGTTGGAGTGACTGGTCAACGGTAATCATTTCCTCACTCCACACATACACTTTTAACCGATAGTCTCCCTTAGGGTCAGTTAGTGTAAGGTTAACAACACAACAGATAACTACATTACTAACACAATGGTGATTCACACACATCAACCATAGCATCTTACGCATGGTATATATATTTTGAACATAGTGATTAACATCCCAACATACAAACAATTGCAATACAACATGGTGACACAACACGATACATCACAACACAGTGGCAATATCACGATATGATACAATTCACTATGAAACAATTTTGTCATACAACACATTAGCACACATACATATCACGTGATAATGAAACACTCCAACAATTCGCAGTCCACAATAACATTCCTTTCACACAATAAGGCAGTAAATCACACGTGAAATTCACATTGAATTCACGAAAAAGAGAGTGATTAATCTCATCACAAGCATATCAACATCATAACAAAACCACTCTAAGTGGCATGCACAATAGGTGCATTCGTAATATCACAAGTACAACATTGCTCACATCACAACATAATATCACGTTATTCTTCCAATCTCCTCCACCACCATGCATAATCATCATAACACCAACTATTCCACAAGTTTGAAAGCATGAACCTTCGCTTTGATACCAAATGTCACGCCCACAATGTTGACGCACAAATAAAACCCCAGAAAAACTTTTTTTGATGTACATTGTTGTATACACAACACCACATGAGATCACTAAGGATAACACACAACACAAGAGACGTTTGCACAGCCATGAACCCACATAGATAACATGAAAACACATGATGCACATCAAAGCCACTTTCCCCAAATGACAAAGTACATACAACGATCCAACAACAATATACACTTACAATTAGGCACTTCCCACAACACATCGTTTTCATGGTTACAAATTTATTACATTCTTGATTTCATCATTTGACTTTAACTATTTGGAGAACACTTAACATGTATACCTTCTTTCCTCTTTAAACTAGGTTGCATCTTTATTTATTTTATTTAACGTTTCATCTATGACGGTTTCAATTAAAAACTAACTTATAATAAGTACACTAGAATTTGGTTCATTCTCCGTTACAATAATTTCCATAACTCAATTGTTATATGCATTCTAAACACGTACAAATTCCCTGATGTTGGATCTTATGCCAAGGGTTTGTTCCCTTAAAGTTTACTTGAATTTTAATTTTACCTTCGTTTTTTATAAAAAACGAAAAATTTTATTTCAAAAGAAAAATATTTATACAATTTCGACTATGTCAAGCCTGGAACCTATTAGTCCAATCCTGAGCATTATGAAACAAAATAATATTAATAAAGATCGTGAAAGATTGTCAAGTTTCAAAATAGCTCTCATATCTTCCTGATCTTGTTGAGGCAACCACAGAGGAGGGTCTCCATAGCATCTTATGTCATGATTGTCCAAAGCCCAATTTGCTAAAGCATCTGCCACTTGATTTTTCTGTCTAGGGATGTGACTGATTTGCATCAACTGAAACTTAACCTGCAAGCCTTTGATTTTAATTTTCTCTCTCAATCTGCCAATTTGAACTCCCAGGTTTCTTTGTAGTAGTTAGCATCCTAACAATAATCTTGGAATCAGATTCCACCTGCACCTGAGTCCACCCACACTTAATAGCCTCTTGCAAACCTCTGTAAATAGCTCTGATCTCAGGAATATTATTGGTAGTAGTTTCAGCAAACAAAAAAGTAACTCTCCCATCATAAGTTCTTCCAATACCCCCCATCGCCGCCTTTCCCGGATTTCCCCTGGAAGCCCCATCTGTATTCAATTTGCCAAATTGCATAGGAGGAACCCATTTTTGCTATTTATCTTCGCTCTTTTTTATTTTAAAAGCAGGAAGCAGGAAGCCAGTAGGCTGTAATGATAGCAAATTACATATGTTATTCCATTTCGGAATAAGAGTAGAGAGACGGGAGACTTTCTGCTTTATAGTTTCTGTCATATTAATTATAGTCTTTTGCCATACGTGCCCCCTCTCTGTAATCTCTTGCTAAAAAATTATTTTATTCCTTTACTTCCATGTATTCCAAACTAACAAAGAGATACATGTCCATAGAGCAGGAATTAAATTTTTTCCTTTTGGAATACCTTCTTGCCATTCCTTCATCAGTTGCTCAAGAGAATGAAGTCCCTGGTAATGTATACCAAACATATTTGCAAGAGATTGCCATAAAGGTACAACCCAAGGACAAAGGAAGAAGAGATGGTGTCTGGTTTCGTCCTCATTCCAACATAGTGTTCATCTGCATGGCCCATAAAAACCTCTCTTCATAAGTCTATCTCCTGTGAGAATTCTACCACGCGCCAAGAGCCAAAGAAAAAAGCTAACCTTGGGCCATATTGCGGGCTGCCATAGTTGCACATTGCTTGGAGGGGATAAGGGTTTCTTCTAGTTAGCTCCTCATATCCTAAGTGCATTGTATATCCTCCTCCTGACGTATTCCCCTATCCTATTTAATTTGGTTCATTAGAATAGGAGAGAGAGCTTTTCAATCTTTGGTTGATCAAGGCTTGTTCTTGCTGCTCTAAAGAAATAGGTCATTCGTGAGTAGGTATCCAACTTCTGCCCATTTCCAAATGTTGAGACCTTTGTTTAGTATAATGCATAACTCTTGTCCATCCTTTTTGATGCATTGCTTCCATAACATTACGTAAATGAGGAAATTGATGGATTAAAGGAGGTTGGGCATCCCATGAATCCAACCAAAAAATGCCTGATTCCCATTATTCACTATCCAAAATAGTTTTTTTTTATCATGCATTCCCCCATTTTAAGAACTGCCAGTATGGGAGATCCTCTTGTTGGAAGAGACCATCCAATAATAAGTTCCGGTAGCTGATTTTCCAGGTATTTACCTCTGATATTAACAGCCCATAAATCATTTGGAGATGTGATTAGCCTCCAATAAAGTTTACCAGCTAAGGCCTGAGCTTGTTTCGTTGTTGATCTGAAGCCTAATCCACTTTCCTTTCTAGGGCGACAAAGAGTGTCCCAATTTACTAATGACCATTTTTTCTGATTTTGTGTCCCACTCCACAAAAAGACCTGCCAAATAGCATCAATTTCTTTTAAAATTGATTTAGGAATATTGAGGATGGATGACACATAAACCGGAACGGCATGAAGGACAACCTTAACCAGAGTCATTCTTCCTGCTATAGATAACCATTTATTGGTCCATTTTTGCATCTTATCATTTCTTCACTATTATCCACTCCCAATATTTACTCTGCTTAGTATAAATAGGAACCCCCAGATACTTAAAAGTTAATAGGGAGAGAACCTTTTTTGAAATGGAAGATCTTGATAATTTTCTGTTCATGTTGTAGGGAGCAATGGCAGAAAATAATACTAGATTTTGCTTCATTGATCAATTGACCAATGGTAGAAGAAAAAAGTTGGAGGATTTTAGCCAATTGCTTAGCTTCCACGATGGTAGCCTTCCCTGCCAAAGTAGAATCATCAACAAACTGAAGATGGGAGAGAGGCTTAATAGAAGAAGCAAGTGACACACCTTGTATTCTTTTATCCTGACAGACTTTATTCACTAGTCATCCCAAACATTCAACCAGAATAATAAATAGAAAAGGACACAGTGGATCTCCCTGTCTAATACCCCTAGAAGCTCCAAAAAGGTTTGTAAGTGCTCCATTAAATAACACAGAGAAAGAGACTGAAATTAAACAAGCCTCTACCCATTTAATCCAATCCTCAAAAAAACCAAATTTAGTTAAGACCTGGCTGAGAAACTTCCAGTCCACTCTATCATATGTTTTGGATAAATCCAATCTAATGAACATAGCTGGTGATTTCTGGAGGTCCATAGAATGCAGGAGAACCTGCGCCAAAGCTATTTCATCATGAATCTGACGCCCTGGAACAAATCCACCTTATTATGGGGAAATAATCTTATATAGAAGAGGTTTAAGCCTTTATACCATAACTTTTGTGATAATTTTCTATAAAACATTGCATAGCGCTATAGACCTGTATCCTGAAATCCCTGCCACATCCTCAGATTTCGAAATGAGAATGATAAATGTTTTGTTTATTTCATTGGGCATAGATTTTGATATTCTTGCCTCTTCCACAACACCAAGTAAATCTTGCTTTATTGTGTCCTAGAAAGTCTGATAAAATTCGATTGGGAAACCATCTGGCCTAGGTGTTTTTCCTTTTCCCATACTGAAGACAGTTGTGTATAACTCTTGCTCAGAAACTGGCTGTATAAGCTATTCATTTTCCTCTTGGGAAATCAGACTGGGCAACACATTTAAAATTCTTTACTGATTCTCTAAATGAAGAGGTTGAGCTGTATACAAGTTAGTAAAGAACGGTACAACTTCTTGTTTCATTTCTTCAAGGGAATAGGTCTGTAGTCCCCCTTTTTTCTTCAAAGAATAAATATAATTATGCACCCCTCTATAAAGTAATGATTTATGGAAAAACGTATAATTTTTATCTCCTTCATTTAAACATTGGATTCTAGATTTTTGCTTCCACATTATTTTCTCTCTGATTTCCTATCCTGTCAATTATGCTTTTAGCGGCTGTTCTTTCTAAATGATATCACCTGTATTTCCTATTTGATGCATTTCAGAGTTGATGTCTTCCAGTTGTTTCAGAATACCTGTTTTCTTAGCCTTAATGTCTCCAAACTCATTCCAATTCCACTTCTTAAGTTTGGTCTTAAGGTAATCCAACCTCTTAACAAAGAAATACATGAGTACCATGTCTTGGCTTTCCTTCCATCCACCGCTGTTGAATACATTGTCTGATATTCTCATGTTGCAGCCACATCAATTGGACTCTAAAGGGTACATAATGCCGAAAATATTTCCCTATCTCAATAAATACAGGCCAATGGTCTGAGCCAATGTTGTTCAGAAGTCTTTCCTTGGGAATAAAATTATTTAGCCACCATTCTTCAGAAACTAAAAATTTGTCAAGTCTTTCCATAATACAGTGTTGGCCTTGCCTTCTATTATTCCATGTCATAACCCCATTTCCAGTTGGAACATCCAGTAGTTGTAATGATTGGATCTGTTGAGACATAATTGTAGAGCTAGCATCCAGCTGTTTATTCCCCCCTTGTTTTTCTTGTAGATTGAGAATAGTACTAAAATCTCCCCCTAAGATGAGAGGGTCCCTGTAAACAAACTAGTCATACAAGAGATCTAGCTCCATTGTTTTTGTTTAGCTCCCACCTCCAGAGGGGCATATACATTTATAAGCACAAAATTTAAGTCATCCACTTTAGAGTACATATGAGTAAAGAGTCCTCCTTGAATAGCGCATGAGTTCAGCACCATGATAGCCTTTGGATCCCATAAAGAAATAATACCACCACAGGATCCTTGTGAACTCAGAGCTATATAATGTGCTTTAGGCCATATTCTCTCTGAAATGACAGCCATAAGATCTATAGAGGCTTTAGTCTTTTAAATTAAAACCACATATGGGTGATTAGTATGAATCATTCTTTTTATCTCCTGCACTTTAGAAGGGCTTCCTTTTAGCCCCCTTATATTCTAGGTGATGATCTTCATGATGGGGGAGTTTGGAAGAATCGGGATAAATCACATACCATCCCAGCATTACTCAACTTCTTGCCTTCATTTTGAAGAGATATTTGACTTGGTTTACATCCTAGTTTGATATTTTTATCAATTTTAATCTTCTTACTTGTATCCTGAGCCACACCAAATTAGACTCATCAATTTGCTTGCCCTTATCTTGATCAAATAAAACTAAAGCTTTATCCATATTTTCAGGTGCTGCTGCTTGTTGATCTACATCCGCGAACTTGTTTTGATATTTGATTTTCCTCCAATAACTTTTTATATTTCTCCCTGTAGTATCAGAATTTATTTGTTGTTGATGAACTACCAGCTGATTCTGATTTCCTTCCTTTTTGCTGATCCATGTTTTGTTCCTATTGAAGAGGCTGATTAGGTTGTGTTTCTGGAACTTGAGATTCCATTAACTCCTCATCTCCTTCCTCCTCTTGTAGTTGTTGCAAGCTGGCAAATCTATTGTGGCTGCTTTCCTTCATTTTCTTTGGAATCTGCTCTCTCGTTGTCTTTTTCCTTTTGGTTTGATAAATTCTTCCTGTTTCCTCCCATCTTCAATGGTGTCTAGAATTTTGAGAGGGAAATCCCTAACCAGATGTCCATATTCATGACAATTATGACAGCGGAAAGGGATGTTTTCATAGTCTAGAACTTGCTCCCATGTCTCATCCTCCACTGCTAGAGAAATGTTTTGTGGTAATGGCTTGTTAAGATCCATTAGCACAAATGCGTGCATAAATCATCTGTTCCAATTTCATAGAGGCATCTTCCGTCATCATATAGGTTCCTATAGTGTTTCCGATCTCCATGAAAACATGATGGTTTCAATATTCAGCTGGGAAACCAAATAATCTAACCCAAACTGGTGCTACCGATGGTAATTTTTCCTCTACTTTGAACATTGTATGCCATGGTTTCATAAACAGCCCCTCTCTTCCGAAAAACCATGGTCCTCTTTGAAATATTAACTCACGAACTAGAGGTGAGGCAAAAAAAAACAAGAAAATAACCATTTGGGTATACTGAGATGGTATACTCACCTGGAGTCTTCCACATTTTATTTGTCCATTCTTTACATGCCTGCAATCTAAGTCACCATGGTCGAGTTCGAGTTTAAGTTCAACAAGGATAAAATTCGGTTCAAGTTCGCCCAATGGATAAAGTTCGAAAAAAAAATCGTCATTAAGTTCGATTCATAGAAAAACATAAAAACATTAAAAGTAAATAACGAATAAAAATAAAAAATAAAAAATATTATAAAAACATTTAAAACATCATTGAATATATATATATATATATATATATAAACTACTTCATATTAGATTTTAAAAATAAATATAATAAACAAATTAAATTATAAAAATTTAAATAAGAATTTAAAACCAATTTAAATATATGTATATATAACAAATTTTAAAAGGATTAAAACATTTGAAAGAAAATAAAGAAAAGTAATTATATGCAATAACTAAATATTAATGTTTAGTTATTACTTATTAACGTTATATTAATAATATATTATTAACATTATTAACAATATATTATAATACATTAACGTATTATATGTATTATTCATATAGCATATTATTAACAATTTAACATTATACATATTATTAATACGTTATATATAATATATTATTAATACATTATTAACATAATATATTATGAATCATATTTTATGTGAATAAACCTAATATGATATGTTAATAACATATTATTAATTTAGTAGTAGCATTATACATTATTAACATAATATATCATGTTAATAACATTATTAATATATTAAGTTATATTAAGTTAACAATATATTATGTTAACCAACACCTTATTAACATATAAACATTTAAATTAAAAAAAACAATAAAAAAAAATAAAGACTAGTTAATATTTCATACACCTAAAAACAAAACCTAAGTTACCTTTCACGACTATTCTCCCGTCCACTGTAGCACAAACATTGTAGCTGCGAACACTGTAGCACGAATATTGTAGCAGCGAACACTGTAGCACGAATACTGTAGCAGCGAACACACTTGTTTTTCTGTATTTCCTTCTTTGCTATTGCATTTATGGCACGAACTCCACGAAATAAAATCACTCAAAATATGATGTATTTCACCCAACAAAAGCAAAAACTATTGTGTTTAATAGAGTACAAACTCCACGAATTTCCACAAACTTTATAGGGCATCTTACAAGTTCGACGAATTTTGAATTTTTGGTTAAAAATTCGGCGAACCTGGAGACTTAGCCTGCAATGATGGTTTGAATCCCAGGAAGCGGGCAATTAACCCTCACTTCTCCAAGTCCTCTATTCCACTTTGGATGTGTGCTCTCTGGATCTTTATAACTGGAGTTTCATCAGAAACTTTCATGCATCCATTTTCATTTTTGCGAGAGTCATATTTAGGCATTCACAGCGGAGGTTTTAGAAAGTTTCTGCCTTACACAGTCGGTTTCAAATTCCTTCTCAGAATATCTTTGAAGGTTGGTGCCTGAGATTCCACGTGATTTTAAATCCCTTTCCCTTTTACATTCTGTAGCATGTCAACCTTCCTCGCCATATCCATTCTGTTGGTATCCAGATTTAATCTCCTTCAACAATTAAACAGCATCATGAACTTGCACAAGACACTCAAGGATAGATAGATGGTTTGTATGTCGTTTGTAGCTGGGGAGCACACCTAACTGCTTGTTTGCATTCAAGATTTGAGGGAGTAGATAGCACCTTCATAAGGGTTTTGATCTAACCCTCACTATTTTAGGTTGTGCCTATCAACCAAGGCAAGAGAACCTATATTGCAGCCCTTGTATGGTAAAGGAGGTAGAGATATCCTTGTGTTTTGCATTATGACATGAAAGAGGCCTTGTGAAAACATGATCAAGTATCCATTATCCAAACTCAAAGGAGTTGTCACTACTAAATGATGGAAATGTTCTCAAAACAAGGCTAAAGCTGCTAAAGACATGATAAAACCCTGATCAACTTTGTGCATTTTAGTGAAAGGATTGAATTCTTTTGTGGACACACAATGCAAATGCAGGGGTATTGTAGGTAGGATGAGTTAGTTTAAAATGAAATTCTGATGAGAGATGTTGGGACAAGAGTAGCTAGAAATCATCACCTTCTTTGGGAAGCTTTGCAAATGAATTACAACACCTAAACAGCAGAGATGTTTCAATGAATTTGAAGTGCTCTTTCAACTAGAATGTGTGCACACATGGATGCCCAAATCTACACTATTACACACAAACTTTGATAGCCTGCCACAAGGGCTTGAAGCAAAATATCAATGAAGCATTTAGAAACCCTTGTTAGATCATGACCTAAGGTAGACCCAAAGGTTTACAAACACCCTCAATTTACAAGGAAGGTAAGATGAATTTAAATCTGTTTATCTTCACTCAAATGAATGCTCTTCTGAATGGGAGATTGCAGATGCCTTCAAACCCTCTACAAGAAATGAGACCATGTATGACCAATAAAGATCCCAAACACAAGATTGCAACATGAGCATGAAACACAAATTGAAAACATGCTGAAATACGACTGTATGCAAGCTTTGCCAAGAGATAAAACCAGTTAATCCAAGAATTTTATCAAATATATCAGCAAGGGAATGTTATTTAGACAATCTCAAAGCTTGTTGATGGCTTTACAGTTGAAACCAACTCAACATGATGAACATTTGATGCAAACAGGAATCAAAAATGGCTCTCAGGCAGTTTCTCCAAAAGAAAATGGACTTCTTCCAGTTTTCCTTGTGAAAATTCTTCTCTCTTTCTCCAAAATTCTCAACAGCCTCTTCAAAATGCCTCCAAATTACATAATATACCCTATGCCAACTTGGATCCTTGCATCCCAAGCAAAGAATATGCTCAAGGGATCAAATTTGTTACAAAACTCTTATCCATTTCATGAAAATGACATCAAACTGTAAAACAACTCGCAAAATGCCAGAGATGCACAAATATTTTAAAATATTGCATGGATTCAGATCCTTATCCATCCCAGGGTCACGTTTTTGGCATTCAGACATGTCAGCATGCTTTTGCAATCATTTTTCACCTTTTACTTCATCACTTTTAACCCTACAACTTTAATTTTTTCCTTTCACGTTTTTTCACGGGCCTAGGGCAAAATTTCATCAAAAAAACATCATAAGCCATCAAATTAGCTCAAAAGAATGGTGCCATCGCACTCAGAAGGCCGAGGGGATGTGAAATCATATAAAATTTCATGTGATTTTGTGCAAAAATGACGATTCCAAGCATCTTGGAGCTCCAATGGCGGCAAGGAATGAAAACACTCAGCAACCGTTGATTTAAAATCAACTTTAAATTTTTGCCCTCCACGTGTCAGATGAGATCTCGAATATTCTCCCTTTTTGTCTTTGGATGAGGTGGGACACGTGCCCAAATACCATTGGACTGGACCCCTGCCTTCAAAAATGCATTTTAAACCTTTTTTGAATTCGGGAAAATTTTGAAACTTTCTCCGCGAGCCCCCTAGACACGCCACGTGTCCTCTTGTAGGCCCTACTGAAAACCGCGGGCCAAAATGATGACTTTTGCTCCTTTTTTGAGAAAAGGAATATTTACTCCAAAAACCCCGCTGGCCCGAACACCCGCTCTCTCCCTGCCACGTGTCGCTCTCCTATTCGTCGCGGAGCCGACCCTTCCATTTTTTCCTTCAAACCTCCGCAAGTATCAAAATTCCATGCGGGCCCGAGCTCTCTTTTTTCACATTTGAAAAATGCCACGTGTCGCCCCCTGATTGGATGCGGGGGCACACATCCAAATTTTTCACGGATCAATTTTTTACTTCGAGATTCTTCGCTAAAATTTTACAAAATTTTCAACTTCCTTTCCGCACTCCAAACCTCCGCCAAATTTAGGACACGTGTCCTGTTTTCATTGGACGGGGTCACCTTTCAATTTTCACCCTGCAAACATAAAGGCAAAAATCCATAAAATTTTCCTTCGACCCCTATTCCCATTTCTCCTCCAGACACGCGTCTCCTTCCTACTCGTCGCGGGGCTCTCGGGCCAAATTTGTACACTGACATTTTGAGATTAAAAAACTTCAAAATCTTCAAACCCCCCGCCCTCCCATGTTGATTCGTCTGGACACGTGTCCACCTGCAATTGGGTGAGGGCTTTCGGGCCGAATATTTCCTTTGGCATTTTGAAGCCAAAAACTTCAAATTTTTCCAACTCTTCACCTCTCTGCTTGATCTCCCTGTGCCACGTGTCGCCTTCCCATTGGGCGCGGGCCCTCGGATCAAAAATTGACATTGAGAAATTTTCAAAAATTGAAAAAAAAAAAATTTAGTGACCCCCGCACCCGTCAGTCCATCTGACCAATCGAATTATGCCATGTAGGCATACTAGGCAAATGCGGGACCGTGGAGAAAAAATTTCCTTTTGCTAAAAGTCAAAAAGACAAGTTATATAACATTTTCTTACACATCCTCGAGCCAATAGGAGCCTGCCACGTTAGCATAATGTTGTGATGATAAAATTGACGTGTAGAATACACCCGTATGACCGTCAATACGTCAAAAATGCAAAAGATGCCCTAGAAATCGAAAAATTTTGACGAGGGCAGAATTCGTGATCTTAAACCAACTGAATCATTTTTTGACATCATTTGCGACCTTGGGAGTGAGATTTCACCTTCACAAAAATGGAATTTGATCAAACACGGGTTTCTTTTACGTTTTGGCCAAGGAAAAATAACACAGCCCGCAAAAATGAAGAACTTAGGGCACCAAAAGGGGGGAAACATGGAAATTGTTTGAATTTAGGGCAAAATAATAACATTGAGGGCACTTTCGAAGTTATTCAATTGGAAAAGGCAAACTGCAGACCACCCAGCTCGAAAAAATGAAACATTTGTGAGCAATTTGGTCATGAAAAAAGAAGGCACATTATGCAAACTCAATAATGGGACCAACATTGGCTCTTGCCCAGGGATGGGCACTCCCAGTGAGTGCCACAAGAACAAAACGTAGACCAAGTGCCAGAAATCCATTGGGCAAGGAGTCAAAATGCAGAGCAGCCCAAAAAACCAGAATTTTCACCAAAAAGTACCGAGAAAACCAGACCAACAATGGTTGCCAAGGACAAAAGGGCAAACCACAAGCCAACAACAGCAAGAACAAAGCAAAGACAAAACAAAAACAAGGGCTATACAAAATGTACAACTTGTGCATACCTCCCATGGGGATTTAATCCAAGAAATGTTTTAAATGTCTACCATTAACAGACAGCTCCAGCAAATCCCCATCCAAATCTTTAAGAAAAAATGTATTTTCTCCAATCCTGATATCAATGGCATAAGGGCCCATCCATAGAGCATCAAACTTGCCATGTTTGCCCTTGTCTTCATACCTACTATCCCACAGCAAAACCAGATCTCCAACACTGAAGGCTCTAGGAGTGACCTTCTTATCAAACAACTTCTTCAATTTCTCCCTAAATCTGATATGTCTTTGATGAGAGGCTCTTCTTTCTTCATCCAACTCAATGATCTGATTGATCCTTGATTCATATGGGCCATGTTCTTGATCTTCTAACTGCTAGGCAAACTGAAATGTGGACAATTGCAAATGTAAGGATAGCAATGCTTGTGTTCCATAGACCAATTCAAATGGACTCTTACCAGTTGCTCTTTTAGGAGTTATTCTATCTACCCAAACTGCACATTTCAATTGCTCTCCCCACTTCTTCTTGTTGATTTCCAAAGTCCTAATAATCTTGAGCAAGTTCTTGTTACTTGACTCAGCTTGCCCATTCCCTTGTGGATTGTAATTTGAAGAATAACGCAGATTTATCCCATATTCATTGCACATTGTCATCAAAGGCTTGGCTCTAAAACACATAGCATTATCAGATACAATCTTGACTGGAAATCCAAACCTAGATATGATATGATTCAGCAAGAAATCCATCACCACTTGGTGTGTTGCTTTTCTAGATGGAATTGCTTCAACCCATTTTGTAAAATAATCAGTTGCTACAAGGATCCATTTGTAACCAGCACTAGAAGGATCTGAGATCTCACCTATGAAGTCCATTCCCCATTGTTTGAAAGGAGCTCCAATTGATACAAGCTACAAAGGGAGCCTGAAGCTTTCAATCTTCTTGAGAAGCGTTGGCAACTATCACATCTTCTAACCAGCTGGGTTGCATCTTTAAAAAGAGTAGGCCACCAATAACCAGCTCTTAAAATCTTGTGTGTTGTCACTCTACCAGAAAAATGTCCTCCACAAACTCCCCCATGGAAATCAGCAATCAACTTGGGAGCTTCATCTTCAGTTATGCATTTCAAGAGGACACCTTCAGGGTTCTTCCAAGCCAGCCCAAGGTCTGTTATGATATATTTCTGAGAAGCCAGCTTGAGGGCTCTTTTCTGATTTTTATTCAAGTAATTAGGACAACATAGATGCTTGAGGTAGAAGACTACATCCTTGTACCATTCAGAATTCATCAATTTGTCAAGAAGGTCTGCCCTTTCTTCCTCTAGCTGATTCACTTCTACATTTTGCAAATTACTCTCAGCCATGAGCTTGGCAAGACCCAAACCTCTTACCAACTTTGTTGTTTGGATATCCATATCATATTCTTGTAATTTGTTGACCCATCTACATCTCTTGCTTGATATCTCCATGTCAGATAAGATGTCTTTAACCATTGTATGAGGAACATAAGCAACAACTTTTGAACTCAGTATATAGGGCTTGAAAATCTTTGTTGCTTTTACCAAAGCAAACGCTTGTTTCTCCATAATTGTATACTTCAGTTCAGCTGCTTGTAAAGCCTTGCTAAAGAAAGCAATAGGCCTCTCAGCTCCATTCTCATCCTTTTGTAACAAAACTGAAGCAATAGTAAATTCAGATGCAAAAGAGAAGATTTGGAAAGGCCTCTTATAGTTTGGAGCTGCCAAAACAGGTGCATGCTTAAGTGCATCCTTTATTCCTTCAAAAGCTTGAATGGCAGCCTCCTCCCACTTGATAACTTGATCCTTTCTTAGCATGCTTGTGATTAGGAGAGTTAGCTCAGCAAAATTAGAAACAAACCTTCTAATGAAATTGATTTGGCCAAAGAAAGATTGAATACCTTTCTTGGTTCTTGGAATAGGCACCTTGTTGATTGCTTCCACTCTCTCAGGGTCTATCATAACACCTTCTTTGGACACAATATGCCCCAACAGCTTGGCCTTTTGCACGCCAAAATGACACTTCTTTGGATTAAGTGAAATGCCATACTCTCTACATCTGATTAGCATCTTCTCTAGGTGTTGCAAATGGTCTGCTCGCTGCCTTGAAAAAACAGTCACATCATCTTGGTAAACTGCAATAAATTCATTGATATAACCAGCAAAGGCAACATCCATTGCCCTTTGAAAAGTAGCACCAGCATTCATCAATCCAAAAGGCATCCTTACAAAAACATAAGTCCCCCAAGGAGTAGTGAAGGTTGTCTTAAGTCTTTCTGATTCTTTGACAACTACTTGATTGTATCCGGAGAAACCATCCAAAGTAGAAAGCATCTCTGACCCTGTTACAAGCTGCAACATATTCTCCATGTTTGGCAAGGGGTAATTTTCCTTCATAGATGCTTTGTTTAGATTCCTAAAATCCACACAAAGTCTGATATCTCCATTCTTCTTTCTAACTGGACAAGGTTTGCCACCCAAGATGAGTATCTAGTAGGCTGAATGATGCCACCATCTCTCAATTTCTTCAACTCTTCTTGCATTTTCATGGAAAGCAGTGGGTTAATAGGCCTTTTTTTTTGTCTAAATGGCTTAGTCTTGGCCTCAAGAGGAATCTCATGCTGAAATAAATCTTCTCTATATGCCTTCAGCTCTGAATAAGACCAGGCAAGGCAGTCTTGATACTTCTTTAAAAGTTGGGCATAGGACTGTTTTTCCTCTTTGCTGAGATGGCTGCCCAACCAGATCTTCCTTGGTTTATCCTTGGTTCCCAAGTTATGCTCTTCCACATCCCTTGAAGCAGACATCTTTCTATTTATGATACAATCAGCATTTGCTAAAATTGGATTCAAGTGCAACAAGACCTTTAGGAATGGTATTTGTTTTCAATTGTATAATATCCTTGTCAAACAAGGTTTCTTTACCTTCATTCATGCACACCATTGGTTCCCAATCAATATTCTGACCAGCAAACTCACCTTGGCATTGTAAGAATCTCAATACTTGTGCATCATCATCAAAAATCTGCCAATGTTTCACATTATCCGGGACAGCTGGCCTTGTTAGCACTTCAATGTTATATTCACAAAAAGGTGAAATGGTGCAATTGTCAAATCTAGAGCCAAGGACAGCCAGCTTATCAGCAGCAGCATTAAGACTTCTATCATGGTAAACAATGTTAAAGGAATCAAACATTTCAATCAAGTCCCAAACAACATGCTTATATTGTTTCATACGCTGATTTTTTGTGGCATACAACTTTCTTACTTGCTTGACAACCAGCTCTGAATCCCCCTTGGCAACAATATCCTTCACTCCATATTTCCATGCAATCCTTAATCCCAATAATAATGCCTCATACTCAGCAATGTTGTTAGTACATTCAAAATTGAGCTTGAAGGAGAAAGGAAACTCTTCCAAACTAGGAGAAACCAACACTATACCAGCACCATTTCCAAATTTGGAGCAAGCTCCATCAAATAGTAATGTCCATGTAGAACCTACCATACCAAGGCATTCTAATTTGTCCATCTTATTCTCTTTTCCATCAGCAAAACCAATGAAGTTGTCAACATCTACATCAGCAAACAACACTTCATAAGAAGCATTGTTGGGATCTTCAATCAAGTGTAACATCTTCTTTTCACCATAGAGTTTGACAAGGCTGCCCTCAATGGGAATGGTGGCAAAGACATGTCCATTTGAACACTACCACCAACACTTGCAGCCCATTTTCTTGACAAAAGCATACCCCATTTGGCAGGGCAGTCAACAATTACAACATCAAGTTTTAAATTCTTACCCGGATAGGCTGCAAGTTGCACTACTAAACCCTTCACACAACCAACAACCGGCACTTCCCTTGAATCCATGGTTGTACACTTCCCATATGCTGCTGTCACTTTGATATCCAACTCATTCATGACTTCTAGAGGCATGACATTACATGATGCACCAGAATCAAACATGCAATTGTGAAGCAACCTATCTTTTATGAGCAAAGTTGTGAAGAATGGATCAACATTCAATTGGGAATCAACCAAGGATGTCCCCAAATATACTTCAGGTGCCTCTCCAAGATCTTCCATTGGTGGTGGTGTTTCAAGGCCAGCAATGCTTTGAAGAGGATTCTC
Organism: Taxus chinensis; assembly: GCA_019776745.2. NCBI lineage: Eukaryota > Viridiplantae > Streptophyta > Pinopsida > Cupressales > Taxaceae > Taxus > Taxus chinensis. The sequence continues at coordinate 418,406,875 of CM034154.1, forward strand.
AACAACATTTATATTTCTACTTGGTATACTCTTTTCTTCCTTCAATCCCAAGTATTCAAATGCTCTCTTCTTATGCTCAGGTATTCTAAGCAACTCAATGATGGGAACACTCACTTTAATTTGGCTCAATACCTGGGCTATATCATATGGAACATTCTTTGGTAAAACAACATTAGAAGGGAAACAAGAAGGTTCATCAGATGGAGAAGTGTTCTTGGCAGCCTGGGCATGAAGAGGACTGATATTCTTGCATGGGACAGCAGGGTTCTTGGCAATTGTTTCTTTTCTAGGATTGTCTTTGGGAATGCTTGTGAGCAAGGGTGTCTTTGGCTTGGCTTGAGGACCAGCTCCTCTAACAACTTTACTTCTAGTATTGTACTCTTTCTCTTGACCAACCACAACATTCATTAACAATTGTCTATCTTCCTCCGAAGGAATACCACCATCATACTTCTTGATCATTAAAGCCCTTAGATATTCAAAGTCATTATTAGGAATTTCAAAGGCCTGAACTACATCTACATCATGAGTTTGAGGAAGAGAAAGAAATGGTACCCTCTTTATGCAATCCCAAAAGGTTGCAGCAGTCCTTTCACTTATCACATCTGTTGATGTTGCTGCTTGTTGTGAGCCTGAAGAGCTGCCCATCATACAAATGTCATCATCCATTTCATTCTCATTATCATCATCAATAACTTGCTGGTCCATTTCACATGGAGGATGAGGAAGAAAACATCTATCACACCAATCCATATCAGCAATTTCTTGAACAACAGCTACTCTTGCAGTCAAAGGGTCAGGCACTAGTCTATTTTCATGTGCTTAGGGTTGCCTATTTGCAGATCCAACAAGCCCTTTACCTCTATCATCTTGTCTTTGATCACCCCTAGGATGATTGCCAAATCTATCATGGTTTTGAGTTCTTTGCTGTCCTTGTGAACTTTGCCCAATTCCTTTCTCAGCCCGGGCTAACTTGTAAGAAATTTCTTTAACAACCCCTGCCAAAGTCTTGACAACATCTTCTAAATCAGCACCCTTGCTAGCTTGAGGCTTCTCAGGGTTTATCAGCTTCACACCATCCCTCTTAAGTGGTTTACCAACAGCCTTAATATTATTTTCAATTTGGAGTGCCATGGTGAAAGCTTGCCTCAAGTTTGTAGGATTTTTGTCTCTCAAGTAATAGGCTGCCTTTTTATCAAATGCATCTGCATATTTGATCAAGCAAGATTCATCACAAGGCCTCAAAATGACAGGAAGCCTTCTCAATGTTTTATTAAATCTTGTATTAAAATCATGAACGGTCTCATTAGGGTTCTTCTTGATGTTCTCAAACTCGAATAGAAGGAACCTTGGATCTGTTTTGTCTCCATATTGTAATCTAAATGCATTACTCATCTATGCCCATGAATCAATAGAGTTATCAGGTAGAGCTTTGTACCAATCCCTAGCATCTTCCTCAAGTGTATGGATAAACAAATTGATATACACATCCTCAAATTCTATCTCAAAGTCTTCCATCATGTTAACAAAGAGTTTGAGATGCTGATCTCCAGTAATGGCATTGTTACCTTGGAATTTTGGTAACCTATTTCTCACATCTTGTGGGACAGCATTTGGATAACCATCTATTCCTCCAAAATTTATAGGACCAAAGGTGTTAACAACAAATGGAGGTCTAGGCTGAGCCATATTGTTTGGTGGGGGTGATCTTGGAGGTGAAATAAGCTGATGAGGAGTAGTAATGGGTCTGATTGGAATAGATGAATGATCTTTAAAATGACAACCCCCCAAAGGCTCTCTCTCTTGATAAACTTTAGCAAACTTAGAAACCACAGGAGCAGATCTAGGAGTAAGTTTTTTAAATACACAAGAAGGTCCCTCACCTGATGGAGAATGAAAATCAGCAAGAAGATTTCCTGAATCAGATCTACTTGAAGAGGAATTATAATCTTCAATAACAGGCTGCTCTCCTTCAAATTCAACTATGGGGATCTCTTTCCTTGCAACCAAATCACCAACCACTTTCCACACTCTTCTTCCTTCTAGTTCTGAGCTTCTTGATTCGGTGAGCAACTTCTTAGAAGAGTCCTTGATGAAGAGGGATCTCCTTCCCTCCAGCTTGACAAATTTAAACAACAAGTTTCAAATGACAGAAATGTGTAAGACAACTGGTATTTCAAGATCCAAACAGCATGGAGTCGCCACTAAGGATTTCCACCTTAGTTGTGCAAGAAAGCACTAAAATATTCTGTCAAATGTATGCTATGACTGAAAACCTTGCAAGGGTTTGCAAATCAGATTTTCTTCTTCTTGAATCAACCAAAAACATTGCATCCAAATCATATAAACTGCTAGTAAATGAGAAGAGCAGGCTGAGCTTGAAATCCTTTTTACCCAAAACATGCAGATCTGAAGTATGAAATGATATCTCAAGAATGTAACAGCTCAAATACTTGATCACACAAATGCTCAAACCTTTCAAATACTTCAAAACCACCAAGAAATCAAAGAAACTCCCGGCAACGGTGCCACTCGGGTGTTGGTATCCAGATTTAATCTCCTTCACAACTTGAACAGCATCATGAACTTGCACAAGACACTCAAGGATAGATAGATGGTTTGTATGTCATTTGTAGCTAGGGAGCACACCTATCTGCTTGTTTGCATTCAAGAATTGAGGGAGTGGATAGCACCTTCATAAGGGTTTTGATCTAACCCTCACTATTTTAGGTTGTGCCTATCAACCAAGGCAAGAGAACCTATATTGCAGCCCTTATATGGTAAGGAGATGGAGATATCCTTGTGTTTTGCATATGATATGGAAGAGGCTTTGTGAAAACATGATCAAGTATCCATTATCCAAACTCAAAGGAGTTGTCACTACTAAATGATGGAAATGTTCTCAAAACAAAGCTAGAGCTGCTAAAGACATGATAAAACCCTGATCAACTTTGTGCATTTTAGTGAAAGGATTGAATTCTTTTTTGGACACACAATGCAAATGCAGGGGTATTGTAGGTAGGATGAGTTAGTTTAAAATGAAATTCTGATGAGAGATGTTGGGACAAGAGTAGCTAGAAATCATCACCTTCTTTGGGAAACTTTGCAAATGAATTACAACACCTAAACAACAGAGATGTTTCAATGAATTTGAAGTGCTCTTTCAACCAGGATGTGTGCACACATGGATGCCCAAATCTGCACTATTCCACACAAACTTTGATAACCTGCCACAAAGGCTTGAAGCAAAATATCAATGAAGCATTTAGAAACCCTTGTTAGATCATGACCTAAGGTACACCCAAAGGTTTACAAACACCCTCAATTTACAAGGAAGGTAAGATGAATTTAAATCTGTTTATCTTCACTCAAATGAATGCTCTTCTGAATGGAAGATTGCAGATGCCTTCAAACCCTCTACAAGAAATGAGACCATGTATGACTAATAAATATCCCAAACACAAGATTGCAACATGAGCATGAAACACAAATTGAAAACATACTGAAATACAAGTGTATGCAAGCTTTGCCAAGAGATAAAACCAGTTAATCCAAGAATTTGATCAAATATATCAGCAAGGGAATGTTATTTAGACAATCTCAAAGCTTGTTGATGGCTTTACAGCTGAAACCAACTCAACATGATGAACATTTGATGCAAACAGGAATCAAAAATGGCTCTCAGGCAGTTTCTCCAAAAGAAAATGGACTTCTTCCAGTTTTCCTTGTGAAAATTCTTCTCTCTTTCTCCAAAATTCTCAACAGAACTTTACAAAATGCCTCCAAATTACATAATATACCCTATGCCCACTTGGATCCTTACATCCCAAGAAAAGAATATGCCAAAAGGATCAATTTTTTTACAAAACTCCTATCCATTTCATGAAAATGATATAAAACTGTAAAACAGCTCGCAAAATGCCAGAGATGCACAAATATTTTAAAATATTGCATGGATTGGATCCTTATCCATCCCAGGGTCACGTTTTTGTCATTCCAGACATGCCAACATGCTTTTGCAATCATTTTCCACCTTTTACTTCATCATTTTTAACTCTGCAACTTTAATTTTTTACTTTTCACGTTTTTTCACGGGCCTGAGAAAAAATTTCATCAAAAACATAATAGGACATCAAATTAGCTCAAAAGAATGGTGCCATTGCACTCAGAAGGCCGAGGGGATGTGAAATCATATAAAATTTCATGTGATTTGGTGCAAAAATGACGATTCCAAGCATCTTGGAGCTCCAATGGCGGCAAGGAATGAAAACACTCAGCAACCGTTGATTTAAAATCAACTTTAAATTTTTGCCCTCCACGTGTCAGATGAGATCTCGAATATTCTCCCTTTTTGTCTTTGGATGAGGTGGGACACGTGTCCAAATACCATTGGACCGGGCCCTTGCCTTCAAAAATGCATTTTAAACCTTTTTTGACTTCGGGAAAATTTTGAAAATTTTCCCCGCATGTTCCCCGGACACGCCATGTGTCCTAGGTAGGCCCTACTGAAAACCGCGGGCCAAAATGATGACTTTTGCTCCTTTTTTGAGAAAAGGAAAATTTACTCCGAAAACCCCGCTGGCCCGAACACCCGCTCTCTTCTGCCACGTGGCGGTCTCCCATTCGTGCGGAGCCGACCCTTCCATTTTTTCCTTCAAACCTCCGCAAGCATCAAAATCCTCCATGCGGGCCCGAGCTCTCTTTTTTCACATTTGAAAAATGCCACGTGTCGCCCCCTGATTGGATGCGGGGGCACACCTCCAAATTTTTCGGGGCCACGGATCAATTTTTTACTTTGAGATTCTTCGCAAAATTTGTAAAATTTTCAACTTCCTTTCCGCGCTCCAAACCTCCGCCAAATTTAGGACACGTGTCCCTTTTTCATTGGGCGGGGTCACCTTTCAATTTTCATTTTGCAAACATAAACTTCAAAAATCCATAAAATTTTCCTTCGGCCCCACATTCCCATTTCTCCTGGACACGTGTCTCCTTCCTACTCATCGCGGGCCTCTCGGGCCAAATTTGTACACTGACATTTTGAGATTAAAAAACTTCAAAATATTCAAACCCCCCACCCTTCCATGCTGATTCATCTGGACATGTGTCCACCTGCAATTGGGTGAGGGCTTTCGGGCCGAATATTTCCTTTGGCATTTTGAAGCCAAAAACTTCAAATTTTTCCAACTCTTCACCTCTCTGCTTGATCTCCCTGTGCCACGTGTCGCCTTCCCATTGGGCGCGGGCCCTCGGATCAAAAATTGACATTGAGAAATTTTCAAAAATTGAAAAAAAAAAAACAATTAGTGACCCCCGCCACCCGTCGGTCCATCTGACCAATCGAATTATGCCACGTAGGCATACTAGGCAAATGCGGGACCGCGGATAAAAAATTTCCTTTTGCTAAAAGTCAAAAAGACAAGTTATAACATTTTCCTTCACATCCTCGGGCCAATAGGAGCCTGCCACGTTAGCATAATGTTGTGATGATAAAATTGACGTGTAGAATACACCCGTATGACCGTCAATACGTCAAAAATGCAGAAGATGCCCTAGAAATCGAAAAATTTTGACAAGGAGGGCAGAATTCGTGATCTTGAACCAACTGAATCATTTTTTGACATCATTTGCGACCTTGGGAGTGAGATTTCACCTTAACAAAAATGGAATTTGATCAAACACAGGTGTCTTTTACGTTTTGGCGAAGGAAAAATAACACATACCGCAAAAATGAAGAACTTAGGGCACCAAAAGGGGGCAAACATGGAAATTGTTTGAATTTAGGGCAAAATAATAACATTGAGGGCACTTTCGAAGGTATTCAATTGGAAAATGCGAACTGCAGACCATGAAATCAAAAAATGAAATGTTTGTGAGCACATTTGGTCATGAAAAAAGAAGGCACATTATGCAAACTCAATAATGGGACCAACACATTCCTTGTCCTTTACTCTCCATGCCAATATTGGAGAAGACCAACTAAGGACTCGCATATGGTCAAAACGAACTCACTGGGAAACAACATACCTCCTATCAACAGGAGAAAAGTCTAAATCGAATCGGGAGCCAAATACGATTTAGCAGTAGCAAGCTTTCCAGATCCCACCCGACCCCTAATGGTCGAGATGTGGAATAAAAAACGATTAGGGTCCAAGTTCCCTTTCCATATATTCTTCCCATTAGGCATGTCTATTTCTTTCTTGAATTTGCTATCATTCAATGTTTGGTTTCAGTCTTTCTTAATGTTTACACGTAATAAGTTTTGTTTTTCATATGAATTCATGTTCTCACGAAAGTTTAATCTCACTCGGAGCAATCTAACCCTCCTTTTAACAGCATAAAACAATGTTTGGTTCGAGTCTTTGTTAATGTTTACATGTCATAAGTTTTGTTTTCCATATGAATTCATGTTCTCACGAAAGTTTAATCTCACTAGCAGCAATCTAACCCTCAGTTTAAAAGCATAAAACAAAGACTAATAATGTTATGAGGACAACTCTGAGTGTGCCTTTTTGCCCCTAACTAACACCTCACTTACTCGTGATATTATTACACTTAAGCTTTTACTTTGGTCTTTCATTAACGTTCTTTTAAACCATATCAAGCTCCACAAAACTTGCTCCACATTTAGGGTCTCGAGACTCCAAAGGAAGTGATTTCACACCAAACATTTCATTTCACTATCATTAGTCACACAAACATTAAGCACATATTACACGAGAGGACTCCAACTCGCCTACACTTCCAAGGGCTTTCTAATACACTAAAATGAATATTGGGTAACGTATTTTCAAGGTTTCATATACCAATAATCTCAAGGAGATACTACGATTAATTAAATCATTTTCTCTCCATACTCTACACCCCTACTAAGGTCACAACTAGAGCAATCGAACGCCCTTATCTCCGACAATCTTCGTGCAACTCAAGGTAACTTCAATACTTCTTGCCAAGTTAACACTCTTGTTTGAGAGGGGTTTAAGGGGTTCAAACTCAATATTCTCATGTGCAGATAACTAATAACATAGGATCCACTCGAGTCATTTATATTCATTTTAAAATAGTTTCACTAAATTTGGTTCATATACCTTATTGCAATTAATTGTGTAACCCATTTGTTAATAGGGACATTTGCATGCTCATGAGACTACTAGTTCTTGTCCTAGGGAATCATCTCTAAGAACATGCTTACATGGTTTCACATCATACATTCATTACACAATAGGACTAGTGCGAGAACAAGAGGGAATAGTCCATCGTTTAAAATATTAAAATTCATATTAAGGTTTACACATCATGGATTCCGTTTGTCACAATAAAATGGTTTAAACATGTTACAAGAAGGATCTCAATTTCGCTTTTCTCCTAACACATCAGCTCATTGTTACATTTTCACAAACTAAGCATAAATTAAAATTTTGTTATACTCCACAATTAACAATTACTATTGTATTATAGCAACCAAAACGATAATTGAAAATGGGTATGGAATTCATTCAAAACCCCAACTCCTCAAGATGACTTTCGAAGGGTGGTTGTTGATCTTTGCCACCTAAAGCCCTTTATTCTACTCATGTTCCGGCTCAAGGGGGTTTACATTAGATTTAAAGTTGGTTTCACATGGAGTACTATTTTAAGAGAACACATTCTCCTTGCTACACGCATGATTACCAACCCTAGGAGGAAGCCACATACTCTAGACAAAGTTTAACCATTACCATTCATTACGGTCAGGTTCGCGACAATGTCGCTAAGCGTACATGCTATGATGATAATCTCAAACTTGGCTCTTATTTCCTTAGCCTAGAAGGTGTCGTCGAGTATAATGATTTGTGTTCACCCTAAGGTTTTAGTTTTCTACGTTATGAAGGATCACACGAGAAGGGTGGTCATACAAGGGTTTTATACTAAGGCTGATTGATTTATTTAGATTTCTTTTCTACATTTTCAAAGTAAATAGCACAACACACCAGAGATTTAATCATTAATTTCACACTGAAATTGCACTATAAGATGACAAATTCAATTTCACTTAACATAAATATTTAACCTTTTTACAATTCATAATTCTAAATCAAAATAACACCCATGATTAAATACGCATTTCCCCAATCACCCCTAAACACTAGCATCCCATACTTATTACAAAATTTCAATAATAAACATTTCAATATATCACACAATGTTGATTTAGCATCTACAATTTCATTGTTTCGAATAACATGCAAATATGAGATTATCAGTAACACTTCACTTCTTCCATGTCTCGGTACTTGCAACCACCGCATGGTCAGCACAAATGTCAGCATGACATCCACCTAAATCTAGCATAATTAACGTTTTTTTAGTTTTTCATTTACATAATCATTATACTGTACACACAACTAGAGAGGGTTAGAGATATATAATCATTTCATTGCACTTCATTTCTTAACTAAGGAGCGAGAAAGAGATAGGGAAGAAAGAGGAGCGAGAAAACATTATTCTTCCAAATATAGAATTTCTCAAAACAAGCCACAAAATAGAGTTTCATACAGTTATTTATAAGTTTCAATAAGTTTTCTCGGCGGTTTGTTAACTTGACGAAGGTCCTACGGCCTTCTTTTACATTTTCCTACTAGTTGTGAAAACGTCTAATTTTAGCTTGGAGGCTAAAAACCTACACTCAAAAATTGTCCTCTGATGGGCAAATGCACAACAGGTAAATTCCTACATTCTCTCCTATATACCAAGAATTCACAAGAACTAAGGGAACTTAGAACTGGCGAATGGTTTACAAATGGCGAATAGTTTTCCGGGGCCACCAGTCGTAATTGAACCGGTTTTGACCTGGTCAAACGGCGACCAAAGGCCTACAAAACTCCTTCAGAAAACTAGCTAGCGATATATTTTTATCTAAACTAAGGGTTGCAGGAAATTGTTTGGTAAAAATACTAGAGATTTGCGATGGCAGATAATCATTTCTTTGCTCAGGGTCCAAACGACAAGCTGAAACGAAACCCAACTTTTCACTTTTAGAAGCTTCCCAAAACTGCAAATCGATATCTCCTAGAGGGGTGACGCAAAGAGCACAAACGGTCAATCGAGGTCGATCTAAGGCTTGAAGCAACATCCCACATAACAAACACAGACGAAACTTGCCATCTCTTTTACGCGATACGGAAGGTTGTTTTGTGAGTCTCCAAAAATCGTGATTTACTAACTTTTACCAAGGGACGTTAGCTAGGATTAAAGGCGAACTCAAACTCAAGTAGTCAACTAAAGGGGTTATAGCTATCCAGTTCGGCTACGGAGTTTCCAGATCATCTCCGAAAGAGGGTTACAGACTATGGTTGGCAAACCAAGGGTAGTTCGGATTTGCGTAAGTCACGAGGTGAAGTTTTATTGTTTTGCACTTCAAGTTCATTTAAAAATAACCAATGGTATGATAATCTATGGATTTATATTTTTATTTCATTGCAAATGAAGAACCAAAATACGAAAATTATGGGTCAAAACTCTCGCGATGGCTCTAGTAATCTGCCCTAACCTTAAGAGCGGCCTTGTGACGGTCTACCTAACCCGATGGAATGTAAATGGCAGAGAATACCCTAGTTTTGAAGGCGGCGACCCTGCAATCATAAGGAATCACTCTTGGCCTAAAGGAGTTTCGGGGCACAGCGACCGCCCACACACGGGTCCTTTGCATAGTGAAAGGAAGATTTGCTCGAGATCTTTTATCCAGCTCTCCTTTGATGAATGTACTGCGCTTCCTCTTGACATTGCCCAACCGTTTGCAGAGAATACAGAGCTCCTCCAAATCTTTGTCTATACCCTGACTAGTAATACTCTGCGTCTCCAACTTCTTTGGCTTGCTCGCGGGATAGATTTGAAGTGCATTATTGCCCACAAACTGGGCTACAATTTAGATTCTGAAAGATCCCCAAATGGATCCTTGGAGCAAATATAAATTTTCCCACTTTATAAAATAATAAAATATACTTTTGGCAGCTGTGGGAGATAAACTAGGGCAACCAGGATTAATTTATGCAAAAAGCGATTAGGGTTTTATATGCAAACACACCCAAAATCAGCATACAAGAATTATTTTCACTCCCAAACCCTTGGAACAACCCTAGAGAATTTATGGCGAAAATCAAAATCTACAACAGCTGGAAAATAATTTAAATCTAAAACCCTAACTGCTCAATCTTCAAGATAGCATAACTTTCTCTACACAACTCCGATCTAGGCAAATGGCATATCCCCGAACTTGGAAAAATACAAGGAACAAGATGATGTAAACCAAATTATAACAGCAACTACCAAACATGCAGATCTAGCCCTCCTACTATTTCGGCCCACACATTTAGGGCATCAAATGAGCTCCAAAATTATTTTCTCTATCCCAGATGCTTGCCTATATTTTTAGGAACTCATTCATATAAAAATCAGAATTTTCGAATGCCAAATCAACTCATAAATCAGATCTGAAATTTGACTATAAAACTGGCAAATAACCCTCAGAAGAATTATGAAACTTGGGTATTTTCATTCACAGAAATTATGAGATATTAGACAATGATTTGCAGATCTAAATACCTCAATAATAATGCCCAAACAGTCCCAAAGTGAGTCGATCCAATAGAGAAAACACTGCTGCAATTTTATTCACCAAAATACTTCGGAAAGTCTTCAATAACACTGCTGGAAAAAGCCTGAAATAGACTGAAAATCTGATTACAATCAATGGGAATTTCTAAGTGAAAAACCCTCTCAAACTCTTGGGGTTTTCGTCCACAAGAGGTAGAATTCACAAGGAGTTTTGTCCTTGGAATTTTTTATGCAAAAGCTTAGAGCTCAAATGCAAAAGAAATATCATATAAAAATCTGGATTATGGAAGAGGCAAGTCGACTTCCCTTTAAAGGAAAAGGGCCAACAACCAACCTCCAAACCAGCCAATGAGCTCACATGATTTTCCCTATGCAAACATTTAATATTTTCCCATATTAAATGTTTTTCCCAACAACATTTCCCTCCAAGTGCAAGTCGCATTTCTCTAGGGGGAATACATAAATTAATTATGTTTTTATCTTTCCTAGGCTTCATTACTCCCCTTTGGCCCAAGTCGCCATTATCGTTTCTAGGAGGAATAAAATATAATACATCCCTTTACAATGACTTTTGCCCCTTAAGGCAAATCATATTTTCCATAGGGATTACAATTTATTTTTATTAAGCTAAATAAATTAATATAAGTGCTTTAATTATTTTATTTTATTTTTTTATAGCACTTTATAATAATTTATTATAACTTAAGTCACCCTTACATTTTTCCTTTGGCCGTCGGGTTGACAAAATAGGCCAAAGGTCTTCGATTGGAAAGGGGACATTACAGATTCCTATAACCTCCTTTTCTCGGGAAAACATATTTTGGACGACTCCCCTCCCATCACCTACGAGATAGCTAGGGATTCCACAGTTTCTTTGAATGGCATTCTTTTGGGTGGAACCAAAGAGCAGGGCTCAGCGCCTCTCAAAGAGGTGCTTTTTAAAAATGTCAATGCCTTGAAGATGCTTGCTTCTCCTCCTCCCCCCGCTTACATCGTTGAGCAAGTTGTTGAATCTCCTACTCTGGAGATCAATGATGAAGAAAATCTAGATTCATTACAAGACCTAAAATCCAAGACCTTGATCTACAGATTTAATGGTGCTTGGCCGTCGTCCAACGCTGTGATTCATTGGATTCATACCTTATGGACTGAAAATTGCATATACTTCCTTTGTGCCAGGGGTTTCTTCTTAGGCTACTTCAACGAACTGGATGAGTATCAAAGGGTTATTGAAGAGGTTCTGTGGTTCTGGAGATCGGCGGATCTTTTCACTACACCCTGGTTTCCAGAATTTGCTCTGAATACCTTCTCCATCACACAGGTTCCAGTTTGGGTAAGACTACCTAATCTTCCCCTTCATTTTCTCTTTGCAGTGGAAGAAATTGGTAACCTCCTAGGGCGGTTCATCAAAGAAGACAACAAAAGGTTGCGGAGTGGACTGCATACTTTTGTTAGGATTTGTGAAGTAGACCTTGGCAAGGGACTTCCAAATAAGATGATCCTCAAGATGAGAGAAACAAGCTATACTCAAATTCTCGACTCCAAAAATACAGCTTTCAGATGTCTATATTGCAGAACTTCGGGTCATCTCCAAGCTGCATGTCCTCAGAAGAAAACCCAAGCTCTTAGAAAAAAAAGTTCCACTCCCAAGCATTGGAGCCCACCAGATATTGTGGATGAAGAGGATTCTGAATCAAAAGATCAAGCAGCTGCAGCTTCAGCTCCTCCAGCTGCAACTACGGCTCCAACAGTTTCAACTCAACCAGATACAGCGCCTTCTAAAGAGGTAGGGCAAGCTTTAGTTCTCCCTCCCTCTTTGGAGCAACCTTCTCTAGGACTTAAGCGGCCCCATGAATCCGATCACTCTGACTCGGATAAGGATGGTGATCATCCTCTTGATAAGAATTTACAGGTCTCCATTCCCCTGGACATAATTGAATACAACCCTCTTATTTCAGAGATGATTCCCCAGGACAAGTGGAAGGTTGTGCGCTCGAGGAAGGGAAAGAAGGGGAAACTCTAGTTTTCCTCCTTCTGCCTTCTTTCCTCTGCCTGCTCAGCTTCGTTTTCACGTTCTTGTTTTGTAGCTTTTTGGGCTGCATCTTCCCTTCTCCTTCTTGTTCTTCTTTCTGCTGCATCCTATGCAGTTGTTCTGGGGCTGCTTCTTCCCCTCCTCTTTGTGTGCAGTCAGTTGCTGCATTTGGGTCAGCTGCAGCTCTTCTCTTCCTTTCTTTATTGTCTTCGTTTGTTTTGGGCTTTCTTGGTCCTTTGTTCCTCGGGCCTTCGGGCTTTTTCTCTGTACTGCCTCATCGTTGTATCTGCTTTGAGAGCCTTTTGTAAAAGGATGTGGGCCCACCTTTCAAAACTCCCAAATTTACCCTTTTCCAAAAGAAATACGAAAAATTATGAAAGATGAAGGTAAGGGAGATCATACCTGATAGAGAACGATGTTGGGTAAGAGGGGCTCAACTCAGGTCCACCAGCATTTCATGAGACTCCAAATCTCCTTTAGGCATTCCGTCAAGTAGTTTGTGTGAAACCACAATTCCTTCATTTGCATCCATATCTCATTTCAAAGCTCCTAATTTTTACACAAGTGGGTAGAATGCTCATAAAGCTTGCGGAATTTGACTTTACAATTATTTACAGTGATTCCTCTTTCTGAGTTGGTTTCCACAACTGCTGCCAAATATGTTCTTCTGTCAAATGTTTATGTAGCATTGCATGGGCGGGGTGCGGTCCAGATGGTAAGAATAAGGATGAAGGACATAAAAGAGAGTACTTAGATGCAGTTGGATTGAAGGCCAGAAAGCTATACATGCTTTTGTGCACAAGACAGATCACTCCACACACACAGAAGATCTATGCAAAGTTGGAAAATTTGCCTTGGTAAATGAACGCAGCAGGGTATTTTCCCAGATTCCAAGCATGTACTGAATGGCAATGATATGGAGGAGAAAGATATAATCCTCTGCCACCATAGCAAGACATTGGCAAAGTGTTTGAACTGATAACTTATCACTAGGAAAAATTGCTGGAGTCATCAAGAATCTTCAGGAATGCGTTGACTTCCCACAAGAAACCAAGATTTGGCGCAGATAAGGAGGCTGCTGGAAACAACTTTAGAATTTGAATTTACTCCTGCTAATAGCATTTTCTTGAGCAATTCCAATGCCTTTTTCACAAACCCATTACGTGCATAACCAATACTCAACATTGTCCACAAGAATACATTTTTTTTTCACTTTGAGGAATTTTGTCAAATGATTCTCTTGCCTTGTCTACACTTTTACATTTTGCAGACCTGTTTACCAGGGTAGTCACACTACAACGTATGACTAACCTCCTGTCCTTTATGCCTTGATGGATGTCCATTCATTGTTCCAAAGTGCCTATTTTGGCACAAGCTGGGAAAACATGCGCAGCAGCAGCATTTAACCCATAATGGCACTGATTTTAGGACAGCTATTAGCGAGCTCCGTTTAGCACCGTTCCCTGTAACGTTCTGTTTATTAGATTATGAGGGTACAGAACCCTGCTTTACCATTGTTAGTAAAGCAGAGCTCCAACTTCTGCACTCGTTGCATCTATCCAATTGCTGATAAATCTACAACGTTAACTTGGTTTTCACCATGGTTAACGCCTCTGGATCTCGAATAAAGTGCTTGTATTATTATGCAAGGAATGTGACAGGTCTGAAGGCCATATAGGATGTGTCGCACTCCATGTTCTGCTAAAAACTACACTTCTCCTACACGCCTCCACCAACTCAGCTGGGTAGGCGGCGTCCACAAGATTCAAACAGCAAAATACATATATATAAAAAGAATAACCATATAAAGCCAATGTCATCGTCTGCTAATCTCCATCCTACTGCAAGGCAGAACGACCCAAAGGGGAAGGTGTGGTGAAAAGAAAGGTACTTCCTGGAGTCAGACTTTACACCAGTCAAAGCATTGCGTGAAGAGGTGAAGATTTAAATTTCCTTTTGTCAGACACTTCAACGTCCCCTCCCTTTTCTTTCTACCATTTAATGCAAAACCCAGTCTTACACGAATACAATTAATTATCCTTCATTCCTTTCATGCCAAGGAAGAAAAGATCCCTCTCTTGTTGGCGTACCATAACGGGGAGTTACACTAACTACCAAACCGGATTAAGTATGGGATCAACCTTTTGTAAACCCATTTCAGCAAATTCTTGTCATGAAGATAGCTCACGAAAACCAACAATAAGGAAAGAAATACAAAAAACATTAAAAAAAAAAAAAAAAAAAAAAAAGAATAACATAAAATCAAAATCAAAATGACAAAAAGCAACATTGAAATCAGATTTTAAATGATGAAAAAGAAAGTATTTTAATTCACCCACCTCGCCATTGTCAAATCAGCCCAGCAGATCAGTTAAGGATTACATCACACCACAGAAAAATAGATCCCTTCCCAATAATCATTACCCACCCTTGATTTATTGTTTAGCTCCATGCATGGGAGATAACACGTGAAAGGTGGCATGTGGCTATGGAGGTCTCTAATCGCTCAGGTGGCGCTTGGCAAGTGGGAGCTTTCAGGTATGGAAATTTGTACAACCCTCCTCTTGATTTGTGTTTATGAGAGGATTTGATGTTGTGGGTGTGCAATCAATTGTTGTGATTTCTTTATTCAAGGATTCAAATCTGCCCCCCCTCTCATGGACAGAATTGGTATGAGATTTGGGTTGACAACCATTAATTGTTGTGGTTCTTTTTTAACCCTTGGTGTTGCCCCAGTAGCCTTGTCCTGTTTTGGGCCTCTCCTTCTATGTCCCATGGCCTGCTACACCCTATTTTTTTTGGATCTCTCTAGGTGGTCTGCTTATGTGTGGGTTGATAATTCCCCATGGATAATGAGTCATGTGGCTGTGTCTGTTTACACTCACTACAGAAATAGTTCACTCCTTTGTTTTTAGGAGTTCTAGCAGTGGATGTTAATTGATTCCTTTCCTCCTGCTTATGGTTGTATGTTCCTGATCAAGAGTCTGGGTATGGTATCTCTGGTATGAGTCTGTATGGGGTTAATCAGTCTTTGTAATGTTAGGTGTCAGCATGCTCGGCTGCTCCGCATGAAGGTATACCCAGTGCCTCTAGGTCATGGGAAGTGAAAGAGAAACAGAGGGCAAAGAGAATTTCTCGGAAAGCCCTAAGTGATCAATTTAGATTTACTGAATACTTAAATCAAGGATTCGAAACCCATATATGCTGATCTGGATAAGAAGAATCTGGCGTACTGGTAAGAAATTAAACAATGTGGAGATGGAAGATATTAAGTAGCTGATGAAAAGCATGATGCTAGAGCCTGGGCAATCCATAGGACGGAGAATTGTGTTCGATGTAACTCGATCCCTGAAATATGTTAATCTGCTCTCCAATGCTGCTAGCTTTTTCACCTTACACAAAGATCACAGAATATTGATTGCTCGTTGCATTAAATTGGAGCGGAAATCACTCATTATCAACACATCATGCTCAAAGGAATGAGGACTGAGCAGAGAATAGTCACTATTGGCTGAACTGAGCTCACTCAAGATGCCATCTTTGATCCTTCTGCTTGTTTCCCCCCATCTGCTGATGAAGATGATGAAGCTATGGAAGCTAGTCCAGATAATGTGATAGTGGTGGATTAATTCTCTACTGAAATAGAACTAAAAATGTTTTATTTCTTTTACTTTCATATAGACGGATGGCCTGTGTAATTTTCCTGTTGCCCGTACTCTTAAGGGGAAAATGGGTGGTTTCCCTTGACAGATGATGATTTTGAATGACTGATAATATTGTGGCCAAAATGTACATAAATAGAAACACACATAAACTATCATTTTGTCGATGCCTGATCTGTTGGTCTATGTATGCATTTGATTGGAAGAATCTGAAATGGCAGTATTAGAAGATATCAAGATCTGCGAAATCTCTTTCCAGCAATGTCCACACAAGAAAGGAATGGATAGTCACTTTACAACAATCACGATGATAGAAGCATTCGAAAGAATTAAGATGATATCGGATAGTAGTGAATTTTGTATTTACTACTTACACTGTTATCTTTGTGTAGAGGTGCAGCATATGCTGCAAGATGCAAGCATTAAGTGCACACTCACAAGTCAATGATGACGGAATAAAGAACTGCTGAGCTAAAGATTTGTTTATCATGGTATGAGGAGCTGGATAAGGTGATCCAAAATCGGTTAAGATAAAGATATCCCATTATCATATCTTTCCTTGGGCCATTGGCTTGACTTACGCATACTTTGCATGATAATACCCTTCCCTAGTTATCATTAAGCAAAACAATAAAATTAATTTTAATTTTTAAAAAGTTGAAAACAAATAAATAAATAATATTTTTAAAATATTAAAGAAAATCATAATTTTCATTCAACTGTGTTGCATCTAGATTCGAAATTAATTGTCAAGTTAGAAGATGAGAAAGAGAAAATGAAGAGAAACTAGAAGGCACATTGAGATATGTGTGTGTCTGTCATTTTATCATGCTGAAAGGAGTTACAATATAGTTGGGGTAGTTTATAAATTGTAACTGATCATTAGTTAATATGTAACAAATGTATTACAAATAGAATTTAAATATATTCATTACCCCTCCCCCCCCCGCCCAATGACAAACCGAAGACAACTCCAAGTTTGTCCCGAAACTTTACAAACAAGATGGGACCAGAGGTTTACTCATTAGATCTGTAGGCTGCTCCTTAGAAGCACATAAATGAAGAGAGATATCACTAAAATCAACCATTGAATATAGTGATGATGAATCTCAATGTGTTAAGTGCAAGAGATTCTTTACTAACTTCAATACACCCTGATTGTCACAGAAAATAGAAAGTGAAAAAAGTTTAGTCTGGGGAAGTTGAAATTCAATCAAAATCTGGCGTTAGCCAAACTGCTTCACAACTGGCACTGACAGATGCCTTCTATTCTGCTTCAGTGGAAGATGTAACTACGATGTGCTGAAGCTTGCTCTGCCACAAAACATTTCCATAACTAAAGGTAAATATTTACCCAGTGGGAGACCTCTGAGTATCGACTGATCCTCCCCAATCAGAGTCTATAACTATCAATCTGACATTTTGTATCCTCTAATATAGAATGCCAAAGTTCCTTCAACATATCTCATAACTCATTTTGTTGTTGTCCAATGAATGATCTTTGCTTTAGACAAAAATCCAGAAAGATAGCTGACAACAAATTATAGGTCCATCTGTGTGGACGTAAGACATATCAAACTGCCCACCGTCCGTAGAGTAATTCATCAACCGGTGATGAATCATCATGGAATGACAACTTGAGCCCGACCTCCATAGGTGGAGATGAAGGGTTGTAATCAGACATCCCAAACTTCTGCAAAAGGTATGTAACATACTTGACCTGAGCTATAAAAATTCAATGATCTTGTTGTTATAATTCTACACCTAAACAATAGTGTAGGAGGCCTAGATAAGTCATGTCAAAAGAAGCACACAAATTTGATTTCACTCGCTGAATAGCAGTGGCCCCACTATCTATGATGAAAAGATCATCAACATAGACAATTAGTATCAAAATGTCATCACCATCACTTTTGACATAGAAATTCATATCAGAAAGACTTCTTCTGAATCTAAAATCTTGTATATGTTCATCAATTTTGATATATCGGACTCATGGAGCTTGCTTAAATCCATATAAGGACTTAGTCAGCCTACAAACCAAATGATCACATCCAAGTACCCTAAAACCATCAGGCTCCACCAGATAGATCCCCTCATCCAAGTCTCCATTCAAGAAGATGCTCTTAACATCCATTTGAAAAACCTTTCAACCAAACTAGGCTGCAATGGAGAGAAGCAACTGAAAAGTGACCATCTTTATGGTAGGAGCAAAAGTCTCCTCATAGTCTATTCCCTCCTATTGGGAGAAACTTTCACAACAAGATGAGCCTTGTACTTGTCCAAAGTACCATCAACTTTACACCTGACCTTGTATACCCATTTGCAACCTATGGGTTGATTCCCTGGAGGTAATTCCTCCAATTTCCAAGTATCATTCTTCATTGAGGCATCATGTTTTGCTTGCATGGCAGTCTCCCATTTAGGTTTTCCTTTTGCTTCAGACTATCTCTATGGTTCATGCACCATAAAAAGATTAGAGGAGGGAGCAAAATGAACATGCTCTGAATTAAAAACCTTCTTACCAGTCCTTTGGGCCTCTGCTTTTGATTGAGGCATTTCATCCTCTTGCACGTCTTTGATAGTGAAGTATAACCACTTAGGCCTCCATTGGACTAGAGAGTTCTATATTGGTTGAACTTCTAATGCATTTGGGATCAACTCAGGCTGGCATCTCTTATAGGCTAGTGTATTAGAGATATCAGCCATGGGTGTCACACACTATTGTAATAGAGTCTAGGATGGAGTACTAAATGAACTAGATTCCTCATCTTTCAAAGGAACCACAACACTATCAGTGACTGCTTGTTGGTTACAACCGAAGAAGGATTATATTTCCTTCACATCAATATCTCGACTAACAATGACCTTTTTAGTGGAAATATCAATAAGTCTATAAGCCTTGGATTTGGTCACCATCACCAACAACAAACAAATGTTGTACTTTTAGAATATAATTTACTCCTTTTTCCATCAAGGACCAAATATATGCAGCTGAACCAAAAAACACAAATTTTTTACCTCTAGTTTGATCCTCGACCAAGCTTCCTCAGGTGTGACATCCTCCAAAGATTTGCAAGGACTCCAATTCAAAATATGCACCGTCGTGGTTACTGCTTCTCCCCAGTATTTGTACGGCACTTCTCTACTATGCATCATGAAACGAGCCATCTCCGTGATAGTTCTATTTCACCTTTCAACCAACCCATTATGTTGTGGGGTATACGGGGCTATCAACTAACGATGAATACCTTCTTTGTTGTAGTAATCCTTGATCTACTTGGAAGTCAATGCACCCCAATAATAGGAATTTAGTGTTTTGATCTGTTTGATTGTCTGGTATTTCCAATAACACTTTGAAATTTTCAAAGAAGGAAAAACAATCAAACTTCTTTTTCAAGAACTAGACCTAGATCTTCTTGGAGAAATCATCCACCAACAACACAAAATACCTCAAACCAAGAACTATAGGTGATTTCTAAGATTGCTTCTAGACATCTACATGAACAAGATATAATGGCACCAAGCACCTTCAATCGGACATGGCTCCTATTTTTGCTTCACAACCAAAAACCCTGCACACCTTATTTTTCCTAGATAGTTGATGAACCAAGAACCATGTTGGCTTTGTTGAGTTTGGCTAGGTACTAAAGGTTGAAATGTCCAAATCTCTCATGCCACAAATTACTTGTATTACTTGTAATGTCCCCTTTCAAAATAGAGCAATAACCATGCAAATTTCTGATTTCCTATTTATTGACAATTTCCCAAACAGTTGGCGGACATAAACCAACACATTGTTCTTTGACATATTTATAAACATTTGGCAAACATTGAACCGCGCATTGACATTTTCAAAAACAATTGGCAAGTAAAGAACCAACGCTGATATTTCTGCATTAAATGCCGATTAACATTCATACATTCTTCATGACTGAATTACAAAACCAGAATTTATCAAAGCTGGTATTAATATTGAAAACTCACAAATAGCAGGGTATTATAGCATATTGTAGCAGTGGTACTGTAGTGTATTGTATCAGCGGTACTGTAGCGAACGGTAACAAGCCCCAAGCCTGCCAAATCTGCACTGAGACCCCTGTGCCAACCTTGGAGAATGATGCCCTAACTTCAATGATTTGAATATGTGCTCAAATGTGGCCTCTGAATGAAGTCACCCAGTAGATGTTGAGGGTTTTCATCCCCAAATCTAATTGTTGAAAGAGGGTTTTTTGTCCTCAATAACAAAAGTATAAGCGAAATGCCCAGACTCACAATGTAGATTGAGGTGTGTGTAGAAAAGATACCAATGAACCCTCCCCTCACTTCCTTTTATAAATCTTTTGTCTCCCTTTTCCAAGTGGGGCGCTCCATGTGGGATATTTTATAGTTTTAATTTGTAAAGTGATTTTCTCATTTTTCTATTTTAGCATTAAGTCACTTAAAATAGAGAGTCCCTTTTATTTTTCATAATAATTAATAGTGTAAGTTGCCTTTATAATATTACTTTTTGGCTAACTTAGTCATATTATTACCTTATTTCCCTTTTCTCCACCCTATTAGCCTACAAGAAATTATGGAATAGGCCAAGGGTCTTCTTTCTGCATTAATTCCGAGAAGGAGACATTACAGTCCTTCCCTCTCGAAATTGCTTGCCCTTAAGCAATTGCAAGCTAGGGTGCACCAAATTTGCAGCACCTTTCCATGTAGAATCCTCAATAGTTAGATCCTTCCAACGTATGAAGTATTCTCTTACGCTCATGTTCCTTAGTTTCTCTTATTTGACATCAATGATAGCCTCTAGAATTAGAATCAACTTGCCCTCATCATCTAGAGCTGGTAATTCAATTGAAGGAATAATATGCTGTTCTAGTGCCTTCTTGAAGCGTGAAACATAGAAAGCATTGTGGATCTGGTTATGCTCATGCAACTCTTAACTCATAAGCAACCTTTCTAACTCTCCTTTAAACTCTGTAAAGGCCATAGAAGTGGGGTTCAAGTTTTTTTGCCACACTAAGCTTGAGGGAAGACTGTCTATAGGGTTGTAAGATCAAAAATACCATATCTCCCAACTCAAAAGTCCTTTCTATCCCGTGCTGGTCTGCGTACAAATTTTGCTGATTTCGGGCATGTTTGAGGTTCTCCTTGAGCACCTCCAAGATATCATGACTTTGTTGTACCAAATCTTTGGCTCCAAGCACTCTACTATCTGTCATGACCAAGTCAACAAAAGAAAGTGCATCATATCCATACAAAGCTCTAAAAGGAGGCATACCAATGGACATGTGATATGATGTATTGTAGCAATGCTCACCCATGTGTAGCCATTTGATCCAAGCTGATTGCTGCACTGCTACCTAGTTCCTTAGGTAGCCCTCAATCCATTTATTCACTATCTCCATTTGCCTATCGGTTTGTGGATGATAACTAGTGCTAGGAGTAAATTTTGTGCCAGTCAACTGGAAGAGCTTGTGCCAAAACAAGCTCATGAACCTACTCTCCCTATCACTTATGATGTTTCTCTAGAAAGCCCATGAAGTTTAAAAAGCAGCCTATAAAGTTTAAAAACTTCCTTGAAAAACAGAGATCAACTACTAGAGGTGCATTGTACTTGGTTGGAATTGGAAAAAACTGAGCATATTTGGTTAGTCTATCAACCACCACAAACATACAATTCTTACCTTGAACCATGGAGAGTCCAGTGATGAAATCCATAGAGATACTTTACCATTTCCGAGTTGGGATGGTTAAGGGTTGCAGCAATCTTGTTGGAAAATCTTTCTCAACTTTATTTTGTTGGCAAATGAGGCACTCTTGGATGTATTGAAGGACTTCTCCCTTGAGTCCCTTCCAAAAGAACATTTTCCTTGCTTTTATGTCTTGAAATACCCCAGCTGACCAGCCAAGGGTCTATCATGTATAGCCCTCAAAATCTTATTCTTCATCCTCAATTTAGGGACTAAAAAGATTCTATTCTTGTAGAGAATGAGATCATCCACTGCGTTGTACTTGTCATCATCAATTTTCCCTTCAAGGACAACAATTTTAAATTCATTCTTTACATATTCAGTGTTATAAGAACCTTCCGATTAGCTGTAATTTCTGACATGGAGTAAAGAATTGGCTTCCTAGACAATGCATCAACTTAGCTTCAATGTTTTTTCCCTTTAACATAGTCAATATCAAAAATCATAAAAATGAAGTTTACTCACCCACTTTTGTCGCTTATCATTTAAATCCCTTTGGCTAAGAAAAAACTTCAAACTATTGTGATCTGTCTTGACCACACACCTGCCACAAATTAAATATTGCCTGAATTTGGCCCGCGCATGTATAATGGTCAACATTTCTTTGTCATATATAAAAAACTTACATTCAACATCTTTGAGCTTCCGGTTCTCAAAGGCAATGGGATGCCCATTTTGTATCTAAGCAACCCTTATACCCTCACTTGAAGGATCACATACCAACACAAAAGGAATGGAGAAATCTAGGACAACAAGTACCGGACATGAACTCATCACCTCCTTGAGTTTATCAAATGTGGTTTGAGTTATTTTGGACCAGCTGAAAGCTTCATTTTTTGTCAAATCTGTCAATGGGACAACAAGTTGAGAGAACCCCTTGATGAATCTTCTATAGTAGCTTGCACAAACCCAAAAATCCCATCAAATGTGTCATAGTTGTAGGTGGTGGCCAATCCAACATGGTTTGGATCTTATGCTGATCAACATGAACCCCTTGGGCGCTTATCACATGGCCCATATATAAAATTTCAGACTATCAAATTCACACTTAGATTCTTTTGCAAAAAGCGTTTGCTGTTCCAAAATTCCCAGCACGATATCCAAGTGTTGAAGATGTTCTTCCCATGTTCTACTATATACCAAGATGTCATCAAAAAAGACCAAGACAAACTTTCTCAAGTATTTGCTAAAAACATGATTCACACATGATTGAAAAGTTGCCCAATGCATTAGATAACCCAAATGGCATAACCAAAAACTCAAAATGTCTTAAGTGACATCTAAAAGTTGTCTTCTGAACATCTTCCTCTCTTACCTGAATTTGGTGATATTCGGTCCTCAAATCAATCTTTGAGTAGTAGATAGCTCTATGTAGCTCATCAATCCTAGGTATGGGATACCTATTTATGATGGTCTTCTTGTTCAAAAGGCGGTAGTCAATGCACATCCTCGTGGTTCCATCTTCTTCACCAAGACAACTGAAGAAGTGAAAGGACTAGAACTAGGCCTGATACGTCCCATTTCCAATAGTTCTTTGATGGCCTTCTCAATTTCCTCTTTGTAAGCTCTAGGATGGGGGAGTAGTCATTATTGCTTTAGTGTTGGGTTCCCACTCAATAATATGCTAAAAATCTCTATTCGGGGGCAATCCATGAGGAATAGCAATGAAAACCTTATCATGTTATCATCTATAGGCTGAATATCCTTATGATACAGCTGTTGTTCCGAAACCTGAGTTGTAGAACTCACAACATTGTGTTGCCCAAGCAACCTGCCTGCAATTGAAAGCCCTTTCCATTCTCTTAGCTGAGACCACCATAGGGGCTCCATTGGACATTCCCCGCAGCACTACTTCCTTACCAGCTGATTTAAACTTCAGTTGCATGGTTTGGTAATTTTGGGTGTATTCTTCTAGAGAATGCAGCCATTGCACCCCAAGGATTAAGTCAGTCTCACCTATACTAACTACATAGAAATCATCATCAATTATGTGCCTTCCCTAAGGCGATATTCAACTGTTAAAATTTTCTTGGTGCATGGGATAGTGAAAACCATTTTGCCACTGTCACATTAAAGCCTTTGAGGTCTTCTACTTTCAGCCCCAATCCTAGACACCAATCCTTCATCAATGAAGTTGTGAGATTTGCCCCACTATCAATTAGCACAGTTACCCTATCTTACCTTGCAACACTCCTCTCACTCTAAAAGCGCGTATATCTAGGAGCACCTGATAATGTGGCAAAGGGTGCCATCCATAGTATCAACCTCTTCTCTTTTCTCTGTTTCATGCTCTTGTGCTTCCTCTTCCAGTTCAGCTTCTTCTGATTCTGATTCTCCATCAAACATCACTTCTATGAAGTAGATTTGTTCTTTGCTAGGACAACGGTGACCTAGTGTCCATGGATCCTTGCATGTGAAACACAAATTTTGCCTTTTTAACTCATTCCTAGTTTCCATTTCTTTGCTCACTTTTGGCAGCTCTTTTTGTTGGAAACATTACCTTTGCTGAATATGGACTTCCTTTGATGTCCATATGGGGCTGTCCTTGGATGCCCGGAAGGTGAAGTCATTGGCTGCCCAAAGGATGTGGTCCTTTGTTATCCTATATGCGGAAGTTTTCCTTTTGGCGCTCTTGTCTAAAGATCTAATGCCTTTTTAATAGCTTCCTGAAAAAAGACAGGGTTGAAAGCTTTGACGAAACCCTTAAGCGGATCAGCCAACCCTTCAACAAATAGAACCACTAATCTCCTCTTTTAGTTACATCTAGAAACATTACTGACAACTTTTGAAATTCAGGCACATAATCCTTCACTGTATGGTGTTGCTTCAGCTGCGCTAATGTTCTAAAATGAATCTCTGGATTAGTCCTGTCAAACCTGTCACTCAACCTCCTGCTAAACTCATCATAAGAGTTGATGAGATTGTGCCCTTGTGTGACCAACCCATGGTACCACCACTCATGTGGTGGTGCCCTCAAGGTGAAGGGTTGCAAATTTGATGGCCCCATTTTCCATCATAGGCCGGAGAGAAAGGTATATCTCCAACTTTTGTATCCAAGCACAAGCTGTACTCTTGTTAGATCCATCATATGTAGAATAAGTGTGAGATTTCCCCAAAGCTTGTTGAAGATCCCTCTGGTTTAGACCTGAGGCCTTGGATCAGCTCTTGGTCCCTCTTTATTTCTCTTTAGTTGCATGAAATTTGTTAGGGACATTTCTTAATTTTTGGTGGAAGAGACCTATATTCTGCATAACTGACAACAATATCATCCATCACTAAATGTTGCACCTCCACCTCTGGAATCACTTCCTACGAAGAAAATTAGGCAGGAAAGGCCTAGTTGTAGATCCAATAACCGTTCTCTGTGTGTTGGTGGCTTTTGAAGTGCTCCCTTCCCCATTAGAATTTTTGGGTGTATGCATATTTTGCATGGTATGGGCTAGCTAAGCCATCATATCAGCCAACCACTCTTGTCGTTGGACAAGTTTGTCCATCCGCACATCATTAAGATGTTTATTAGCCATGTGTACCTTCTCTTTCCCTGTTTTGACTCATGAATCTGGTTGTAGAAACCCCTCTCGGTGTCTGTTTTGGAACCTTCTCTCTCTCTTCATAGTACCGAAGCTCTCTTATCACTGCCTTGCATGAGAAGCAACTGCAACAAATCTAACACCACAGCTGGCAAGGAGATGGCTTTGATACCACTGAAATGTCCCCTTAGGGTAGAATTAATAACAAACTGCATTTTTTTTATTAGAAAATCCCTTATAGAAAAGTCCCAAATGATTGGCTGGAATCCACTTATAAATCCTTCCAAAACAACTTGAAACTTTATTGATTTCACTTAGCAATAATCAGACACAACAAACAAATTTCTATTGTTATTTTTATTTTATTTTAGCAAACATTAAATCACAGCTAAACATGGTACAAACAAAAATGGCATGTATAAAATGAACAGCTGATCATGGTGATTCAAGCATTAATCAACATTTGTTGGCAAGTGTA
Source organism: Taxus chinensis (assembly GCA_019776745.2). NCBI lineage: Eukaryota > Viridiplantae > Streptophyta > Pinopsida > Cupressales > Taxaceae > Taxus > Taxus chinensis. The sequence goes on from CM034154.1 coordinate 418,432,914, forward strand.
CAAACCCAAGATATATGAAAGTTGGTAAGTTGCATCTCACCTCAAAGGGTAATGTAGCATGTCTACTGTAGCCTACAAAAAGCCCCCAAACCTGCCAAATCTGCCCACAAACCTCTGCACCAACCTTGGAGAATGATGCCCTAGCTCTGATAATCTGAATATGTGCTCAAATGTGGCTTCTGAATGAAGTCACCCAATAGATGTTGAGGGTTTTCGTCCTCAATAGCAGAAATAAAAGCAAAATGCTCAGACTCACAATGTAGAGAAATGTTTGTGTCGACCAAATGCCAATGAACCCTCCCCTCACTTCCTTTTATAATCTTTTGTCTCCCTTTTCCAAGTGGGGTGCTCCATGTGGGATATTTGCACTTTTAGTTTTTAAAGCGACTTTCTTATTTTCTATTTTAGCATTAAGTCACTTAAAATAGAGAGTCCCCTTTATTTTAATAATAATAACGTAAGTTGCCTTTATAATATTACTTTTTGGCTAACTTAGTCATATTATTACCTTATTTCCCTTTTCTCCACCCCTTTAGCCTACGGAAAATCACTTATTCCAAGAAGGGGACATTACATTGCCCTCCATAACTAATGCGTATAAGTTGACTGTGACAGGGTCAACAAGCCTATGCAAGCCAACTTTCTCGATGCTTAGGGCTGATTGTTTTGTTTTACATCAGACACTATACATTTCTTGTTAGAGAAGTAAATAAGAGATTCTTATTCATTTTGGGGACATATTTGACATTTTTGACTATGAATTTTGCACCAACAGAAAATACCTACCACTGAGAACTATAGGTGACTTCTAAGATGGATTGCAAAGATCTCCATGAACAAGATCTGAGAGCCCCTTGGCCCGCCAAGCACCTTCAGTCGGAAATGGCTTCCATTTTTGCTTGTTTGCCAAACACCTTGTACACATATCTTATTTGTCCTAGATAGTTGGCAAGCTAAGAACCGTGTTGGCTCTACTAAGTTTGGCTAGGTACTAACGGTTGAGATATCCAAATCTCTCATGCCACAAAATGTTGGTATTACCCTTCATAACTAACGCACGTAAGTTGATTGTGGCAAGGTCAACAAGCCTATACAAGCCACCTTGCCCAATGCCTAGGAATATGAGTTTGTTTTGTTTTACATTAAACATTATACATTTCTTGCCAGAGAAATTTATAAAAAGGTTGGAATTTTCAGTTAAATGACTAATAAATAAAAGATTGTTATTTGAGGGACATCTAACATATTTTACTGATAATTTTGCACCAGCAATAAAAAATACCTATCACTAACAACTATAGGTGATTTTTAGGATGGCTCATAAAGATCTACATGAATAAGATGTAAGAGCCCCTTGCACGCCAAGCACCTTCAATCAAAATTGGCTTCTACTTTTATTTGCCAGGAAAACACCCTGCTCACATGTCATGTTTTCCTTGATAGTTGGCAAACCAAAAACTAGGTTGGCTCTGTTGAGTTTGGTTAGGTGCTGAAGGTTGAGATGTTTGAATCTCTCATACCACAAAATGTTGTTATTGCCCTCTATAACTAATGCGTGTATGTTGCTTATGGTAGGGTCAACGAGCCACCTTGTCCAATGCCTAGGGCTATGACTTTGTTTTGTTTTACATCAGACACTAGACATTTCTTGCCAAAGAAGTTTATAGAAATGTTGGAATATTTTGTTAATTGACTAATAAATAAGAGATTTTTATTCATTTAAGGGACATATCTAACATTTATGACTATGAATTTTGTTGCATTATTCAATATGATGCTGATATCCCCTATCCCTTCTACTACATGCAATCTTCCATCATCTAATGTAACCAAATTAGAAAAACCTGAATTTGTAAGAAAGTTTACATACCAAACATATTGACATGTGAAGTGTCTGGAATGCACCGGAGTCAAAGAACCGGCATTTGCTAGCACTTTCACCCAAGCATGATGCCATGATGGCATACTACTCTTCAGCCTCCCATTTAACGACAACTATTGCCACATTTGCTTGTCCCTTTTCCTTTTTGTTATGAGAAAGGGCATAATGTTGCTTTCAACAATCCTTCTTAATATGCCCAACTTTATAACAGTAGTAGCACTTCATTTGGTATTTGGAAGATGATCCTTCAGGGTTACGTTTCCACTTCCCCTTCGATTGAGTGGTAAATGCACTCTCAGTTTGTCCAAAATTGGACTCATGTGTTTGTGTCCATTTCCGTTCCTTTTGCAACAAAAATGAACTTACTTGATCAAAAGCCAAAGTATGACTTTCAGCCATCAAATGTAAAGATTTCACAAAGGACTCATATGATGGTGTCAAATTGTTTAGAACAAGAGCAACCACATTGCAATCATCCACCTTTTTGTTGATGGCACCGAGCTGGTCTCAGAGATTTTTCATCCAATGAAGGTGTTCTGATAGGGACCCGCCCACATGCATCTTTGCTGAAAATAATAAACACCCACATGCATCTTTGCTGAAAATAATTAATTCTTCAGGTGTAAAACCCGACCTTTCCCTGAGGTGTGATACTTATTCTTCAAATTGGTCCATAGCACACTTGCCTCAGTAGCGTTCCAAACCTTGGGTATCAAATCATCTTACACAAACAACTTCAACAACAGCAAGGCCTCCTTATGATGCTTGTCATAATATGCAACAGGCCGTCCTTCAGTGCCAAGAATAATTTTATCGCAGTCCCAATACTCTACAATTGTTAGAATTTTGCCACTCTAGGCATTGCAATTCTGGCAAGTCAATTTTTGCACATCCAATGGAACAAGATTCTAAATATCGGCCATTTTTCACACAATATTCAAGTTCTAGCTTGCAAATTTATGCTAGTAAAAATGTAGAGAAGTATCATAGCAAAGAACTTCCAACCTCCTCCACTCAAAAAGTCTGATTTTTGCCCTAATTGCACTTACAGGTTGACAGAAGTCTGCAAATGATAGGAAAATCAAAATCATGTGTTTCTTTCTCATATTTAATGCTTTCACTTTGACTACACTTCCTGATTCTTTTCTGGCGAAAATCTGCAAGCAACAGTACTTCCCTCGCCTAGTCTCCACGTCACCTTCTACAACTCATGTTTTACACAAATGTATGCAACTCACGAATCACTCAACTCGTGATTTGGTTTTCTTCAGTGCAGTCCCATGCCCTAGCACGAACTGATTGCTAACTCACATTTCTCTTTTACCTCAAAACGGCAGCTCACAAGAACATGTTTTTTCTCCTTCACCTTCTGTAAACATCTGCAGCTCACCCCTCCCTCTAGCACCGGTTATGTTCTTCAATTAGCATCTTGTAACTTCTTTTTGCATGAAAATGGCAATTGAAATAGGCTCACATTTTTTTTATAATGAAGATAGTGATTGAAGAAGGCTCACAATTTGCTGATCATCGTGGCTCACAACAGTCTTGATCATCTTGTTTGTATTATGCCCCAGCACAGACAATTGTTCTTGTCCTTCAACGGTCACAACCTGAATGTGACTGAAATGTCACTTCCTGCTCATGCCTCCTCCATAATCATCCAAGCCTTTGCAGGTGTGTATGACCTCGCAGTTTGTACCCTCTACCAGGGATCCCTCGGACTCCAAACACATCGAGCACCAATGGCTCTAATACCAATGTTAGAAGCTGTGAGAGAGAATGAAGAGAAACTGGAAGGCGCATTGAGATATGTGTGTGACTGTCAATTTAATATGCTGAAAGGAGTTACAATATAGTTGGGGTAGTTTATAACTTATCATTAGTTAATGTGTAACTAATGTACACTAATGTATTACAAATAGTTATTAAATATACTTGATAATTTCACTAGTGACAGAAATCACTTACATGCCTGAGCAGGAGGGCACCTCCCTGTACCATGATTGTTGAGTACCTCCATGTACCATTATTGTTGGGTATTGTTAAATGCACTCCCTCTTCCATGAGAACAAACATTTGCAGGGTGGCATGCGACATCGTTGGTCTGCTTGACTGGATTTTACTCCTATGAAGAAATTATCCTCCTTGTCTACCTGTTGATTGCAATTCTCTTGGGCACTCGTCATTCTTAGGTGAAGCAGGTAGGGGGTGGGGTGTTGGATTCCTCTTGGGTGGTTTGTTGTAGCATTGGTTGTCGGTTTTCTGTGGGATCGATTACTCTGTGTGTGCCATATAGTATCCATGTGGGAGGTTGTGTAACCCTTCTTCATTAATTGAGTGGGGGGATTCTTGTGGATGTTTGTATATTCTTTCACCCCATTATATTTGTATGCCTTAGACTCCTACCCCCCGCGTCTGTCCCTTTCCCCTTCCCTCCCCACTCTGCTTATGATTGTCTACAAAAGGAACAGTTGTGATGCTTCTTTTCAAGATATTGGGTGTTGCTTCTCACTGCTGGAGTCTATCTGCTTTTTCGAGATTTTGGGTCTTCCCTCTCAGCTAAAGCGTGTGTATACACGCTATTTTCACTTACTAACGATTTTTTTTGTGCAATTGTTATTGCTTAATCTCCACAAATGCATGTCTCAAGGAGTGCACTGGGGATCGAGGTGGGTCAGCTAGTAGCACATCATGGGACATAGTTATGGCACTTATCCTACTCCTTATAGCATAGTCAAATCACCTTTACACTGCTCCAAGTGTCTTCCGTTATTATCCTTTCCTTTCATCTTCCTCCACCTTTTCATGGTTTTCGTGCAACTGACTTCATTAGCCCAATTGATGAAGTCTTGCAGAACCATGTCTCAACGAACATCATCGGTCAGGCCAATGACATCGACTAACACAGAGTTATGACTTTAGGGTATATGTCTATATATATAGGCATCCTTATCACTTCTCAATATCATCATCGAACAATTTTCTTTGCCTTCACTCACAATTTGATCCTTAAAGGTTTATGAGGTTTTAGGGTTTAGTGGAGCTTACACCTAGAGACCATCATCGGAGCATTGGGCCTCTAGGAGAATCAAGAATAGGAGTTAAGCCAACAAGGTCTTCCTTAGACTTTTGAGTCCCTAGCTTTGGTTTGCTTAGGTCTCGTTCTTATCCTTCTTGAGCCTCCCCCGCAACAATCTCCCACGAGGTACTAGAAGCCAGGGGGAGAGATTAAGGTGCCCATGGTATCCACTCAAAAGGTAAGTATCTCTATCCCTATACTCTTTCGTTTATTTGGTTAATTGATTGTTCAAATCTACCATGTAGATATGACAACATAGCATGCCCTTATCTTTTACACAATAGTTCATATTATAGTTCTTGCTTACTGATCACAATTAATCGTTGTTGTTCTACTTTCTATTAGAAAATAACAGAGATAGCTAGTGAATGAATTATACTTGTGCTTAGAATCAACAATTTGTAGAAAGGGAAAGAATATAGACTCATACACCAACAATTTTATCCTGGAAAACCTCCAGAGGAGGAAAAACCAGTCGGGAAGGGCAATTGCTCTTTCTTCCCACTTTTATTGGCCAATTCAATAATAAGTACAGAAATTACAATAAGTATGAAAGAGAAGTAGATAATATCTCACACTTCCTCCCAGTTACTTGCTTGCTCTGTCTCAATTACTCCTTGCTTCTACAAATCACAATTCCAACACTAAGAGCTTCTTACTCACTTGCTTCATGCTTCGATGCCTTCTATTCTCTTCCATAACATGCATTTATAGCCTTTCTCATGTTCTCCAGTGCACTGGAGAATGGGAAAGGTCATGCAGAAGAAGAGACATGGACACCCTTTGGAATTCTGGGACTGTTCATGTCATATTTTATTTTCTATCTGCAAGAGCCAGGACTTCCGCCCAATGCAGACTGGTGGTCCTAGGACCACCGCCCTAGTGGGGTAGTGGTTTTGTAACCACCATCCTTGCATAGGGTGGCGGTCCTGTCACTAAACAGACAGAACCTCCGTGTATCATTTTTTTCTTCTTCATGTTGGTTGATTTGATAAAGTAGAGTCATTTTGGATCCCTATGGATCACACCTCCCCTGCTTAGGAGGATTTTGGTCCCACAAAATCTTAGTGGGGGAGTAGATGAGGAAATAATTCCCTCACTTGCTCCTTCGGGTACCACCGGGCCTGCCTTGGTGTCTTTCCTTTTAGTCCAATCTACCAAGACTCTTGTGGACCTCTCCTAGTCTCTCTGACCTTCTGCTACAGTACTACATCCTCCTCCAATTTGCCTTGTGAGTCCAAGACGCAATCCTCAATGGAAGGTAGCAACTGTAGTTCTTCATCTTCATCTAGCATGGATGGCTCATATAGGTGCAAGTTCTCATAGTTTACTACAGAGTACATCCTCATGAATGATGGAAAATCAAGTCGAAAGGCATTTTCTCCAACCTGCTCCAATATGGTGAAGGGTCCATATCGTAGTGGCTTGAGCTTCCATGCTTGACCTTGTAGTCTCTCCTTGCTCAAGTAAAGCCAAACTCTATCTCCAACATGAAGCTTATGTTCCCTTCTATGCTGATCGTGCCTAGCTTTGTACTTGGCCTGAGATTTCTCTAGTTGTTCCTTGACTTTGAGATGGATTTGCCAGATCCTCTCAATGAATTTGTTTGCTCTAGTCACCTCTGTGTCTCGTGTATCCTTCTCATCCTGTTGTCCAACTGCTATGTCTAGCAGATTTGTAGGTAGATATCCCAAGCATGCTTCAAATGGTGACTTCATAGTGGATGTGTGTACTACCCAGTTATAGGAATGTTGAATGTAGGCTAAGGACTCATCCCAAGTCCTTGGGTATTTGTTGTTATACCCTCTGATCAACTGTACCAAAGTCCTTTTTTACCACCTATGTTTGTCCATCTGTCTGTGGATGGAAAGTTGTGCTCCTCTGTAACCTGGTATCCATCTTGTCCCACAAAGTAGTCCAAAACTTCCCCAAGAACCTGGAATCCCTGTCAGAAACAATAGACTTTGGCAAACCAAAATGCACCCATACATTAGCAAAGAAAAGATCTGCTGCCTCATGTGCTTTTACTGTCTTTTTACATGCCATAAGAATACACATCTTACTAAATCTATCAACAACAACATAGAGATAGTCATGGCCATGTTTAGACATAGGTAATCCTCCTACAAAATCCATAGAAATGTCCTCCCATGGATGAGTAGGTACTGGAAAAGGCATATACAAACCTTCCTTCCTAGTCTTAGGCTTGCTAGTACAACAAAGTTTACATCCCCGTATAAATTTTGATACTTCTTCTTGCATATTGGGCCAATACACGTACCTTTGCAAGTGGGCTAGGGTCTTACCAACACTGAAATGTCCTGCTACTTTCGAGGTATGTGCTTCCCTCATCAATAGAATTCACTCTTCTTTTGGCATGCAAAGCTTCCCCCATCGGTAGAGCAGCCTGTCTTTGAGATAACAATCTTCAATCCCTGTCCTTTCAGCCCCTTGGGACTGCAACTACTGAAATGTCACCCCAAAGTCTTTGTCCTGGGCATATGCCTCTCTATAAGCTTCCTTCGTGAAGGGCTCGATCTGAGAGATAGTGGCCAAACAGGAAAAATTCTCCTGTGTGGGTGGCCTAGACAACATGTCTGCCACCAAGTTTGTACTACCCTTCTTGTATTTAATCACCAGATGGAACTGCTGAAGGAACCCCATCCATTTGTAGTGCCTTGCCTACTGTAATTTAGAATGTGCTTGCAAATACTGGAGAGGTTTGTGGTCAGTGTGCACAATAGTTTCTTTACCCAACAAATAATGCTTCCATTTTTTAATTGCCTGAACTAGTGCATACATTTCCTTATCATATACTGAATATCCTTTAACTGCTGAAGTGAAAGTTTCAGAATGATAACATATGGGTTTACCTCCTTGAAGCAACACTGTGCCCATGGCGTAATCACTGGCATCTGTCTCTACTTCAAAAGGATGCTGCAAATTAGGAAGAGCAAGTACTGGAGCATGACTAATCTTGTATTTCAATAACTCAAAGGATTTGTCTTGTTCCTTACCCCAGTCAAAACTCTTACTCTTTGCGGCCACTGTGTGTAGAGGTGTTGCAATCATGGAGAATCTTGGAATGAACTTCTGCATGTATTGTACTGCTCCCACAAAACTCCTAGTTTATGTGGCTCCTATTGGTGTTGGCCAATTAGTGATGGCTTCCACCTTCTTTGGATCCACTCGTAGCTCTCCTCCTCCAACCACGTGCCCAAGATAGACAAGTGACTGTTTGGAAAATTCACATTTCTTCATATTACAAAGCAGTTGTTTCTCCCTGAGAACTTGCAAGACTTGTTGCAAATGAGTTAGATGTTCTTCCCATGTGGCACTAAAAATCAAGATATCATCTAGATATACAATGACACATGAATCTATGAAATCCCGCAATACATCATTCATCAATCTCATAAATGTAGTGGGTGCATTGCATAACCCAAAAGGAAGTACTAACCATTCATACAAACCCTGTTTTGTCTTGAAGGCAGTCTTCCATATATCCTCCTCCTTCATTCTGACTTGGTGATAACCTGACTTGAGATCCAACTTCGTGAAAAATTTGGCATGCTGAAGCTGGTCCAAGAGATCATCTATGCAGGGAAGTGGATATCTGTTCTTTATGGTGATCTTGTTCAAAGCACGGTAGTCGATGCACATTCTCCAAGAACCATCCTTCTTTGGCACCATCACAATAGGTGAACCACATGGTGAGGTGCTCAGACGTATCACCCCTTGGTCTAGTAGTTCCTAGAGTTGTTTCTTTACTTCAGTACTCTCAAGCAAGGATTGCCTATACAACCCGATGTTCGGTAGAGGGGATTCTGGCAATAGCTGAATCTCATGCTCTACTTCCCATTTTGGTGGTAACCCGCTAGGAGCCTGAAATACTTCCTGAAAAGACTGAATAATACTATCCAAATCATGCTTTCCCTGGTTAGAAATCTCTGCAACTTCTACCCCATCTTGTTTATCCTTTAATAAAAGTAAACAAAACTGATTATGATTTTCCTGAATAAGTCATTTTGCTTGGTTAACACTTACCATAGTAACCTATGTCTTACGCTGGTGTGCCCAGATGTTGTAGCTGATCCCATCCTTGACCCATCTGTACCGGTTTTCCCTCCTCATAAATATAGCATCCCTAACATACAAGTAAGGACTCCCGAATACAACATCAAAAGCATCAAGTGGAATAACGTCAGCTTCAAAAACATCAATATATTGGGAATTTATCCCAAACTTGACCTTACATCTTCTTGTTACCTGAATTTCAACACCCTTCTTCACCCAACCCAAAGGATAAGGGTGTGGATGCTCGTAAGTCTCAAGACCAAGCTTCTTTACAACTGCTTCAGAAATCAAGTTAGACTGAGAACCGGTATCAACCAAAGCATTTACCTTAGTTCTCTTGATCTGGATTTTGATCTGGAATAGTCTACTCATCTCCTCTTCCTGGCTATCCATGTTGGTGGCCGTGCATCCAAGCCTCTCATCTACATCAGAGTCATCTTCGATTTCCACCTCCCCTTTTATTTTCACAGCTGTCATGGACTTCTTTGAGTCCTTGGTTTGGTTCTTCGGATGTAACTCTGGATGCAACTTCCAACATGTAGCGTCAGTATGACCATTGATATCACAGTTCTTGCAAAAATTCTTGGGATCTTTACAAGTATTCAAAGTAGTGGCAGCTTGTTTACCTTTCCCTTTCCACTTACCCTTGTTACTTGTTTGCCCAAACTCTTTCTTCTGCTGATTTGTTGACTGCTTTACCCTTGGCTCTGCTTCTCCTTGCTTCTTTTCATCATCTATGTAGTACACCTGTATGCATGCTTCGTTGAGATCTTTGGGCTTTGTGGAGATGACTTTTCTTCGAAGGTGAGTGTGAAATCCTCCCAAGTACTTGGTCAGAATATCCTCATCCTCCAAGTCCATGTTAAGCAACATGGCTTGCCTCCGAAACTCCGTAGTATAGTCCTGCACACTTTGACCACTGCCTTGTCTAAAATACTGCCATTTAATCATTTGGTCAGTCTTATGGCCAATAGGATAGAAGTTAGCTCTAAGTAATTCTTTAAATTCTTGCCAAGATTTCACAATAGGATGCTTCTTCTTTTCACAAGTGGCTAGATGGGTTTCCCACCAAACCAGAGCATGTCCCTCCATCTTGAGATGTGCAAAGGTGATCCTCTGTGCCTCAGTGACATTATGGATGCTAAAGTAGACTTCTAACTATTTTAACCATTTATCAAGCAACTCTGCATCTACTTGTCCTTCAAAGCTTTTAATCTCAACTTTCGTTTCAACTTTAAAAGGAGTATGATCAGATTTTACCTTTTCTCTTGTGTTAGAAGTCTCTTCTTCATGCTCTTCCCCATAACTTTCCTCATAGTGGCTCCTTCCTATACAAAACTTTTCAGCTAAGCCCTGAACCACTGAGTCCATGGAGTCTTGTTTGACAGAAGTTGTCTTCTGTAAATCAGCAAGCTCTTCTTGCCTTCTAAACATCCTATCCATCATGGTCTCCAGCATCTTGATTCTACGGACCAAGTTCTCTTCCTCCATTTGTCCCCAAATTCTCTGTTTCCACTTTTTTGTAGAAATTTTTGGATCGCAAGGTAAAGCCTCTTCACCTTTAGATCTCGTCACTGTCATACAAATCCAAGAATGAATACCACAGTCCTGGATAATTGTTAGCTCTGATACCAAAATGATCTGTAAACTCTTCAACTTTGGAATTATCCACAGAATCACAATTAATCATTGTTGTTCTACTTTCTATTAGAAAATAACAGAGATAGCTAGTGAATGAATTATACTTGTGCTTAGAATCAACAATTTGCAGAAAGGGAAAGAATATAGACTCATACACCAACAATTTTATCCTGGAAAACCTCCAGAGGAGGAAAAACCAGTCGGGAAGGGCAATTGCTCTTTCTTCCCACTTTTATTGGCCAATTCAATAATAAGTACAAAAATTACAATAAGTATGAAAGAGAAGTAGATAATATCTCACACTTCCTCCCAGTTACTTGCTTGCTCTGTCTCAATTACTCCTTGCTTCTACAAATCACAATTCCAACACTAAGAGCTTCTTACTCACTTGCTTCATGCTTCGATGCCTTTGTTCTCTTCCATAACATGCATTTATAGCCTTTCTCATGTTCTCCCGTGCACTGGAGAATGGGAAAGGTCATGCAGAAGAAGAGACATGGACACCCTTTGGAATTCTGGGATTGTTCGCGTCATATTTTATTTTCTGTCCGCAAGAGCCAGGACCACCACCCAATGCAGACCGGTGGTCCCATGACCGCCACCCTGGTGGGGTGGCGGTTTTGTAACCGCCTCCCTACATAGGGTGGCGGTCCTGTCACTAAACAGACAGAACCTCCATGTAATATTATTATTATCCTAATTAATTATGCATTATATAATTTATTATTTAATTAATGTTATTAATTAAATAATGTTGTTATTTGGTTTTATTAACCATATTATTTGTTTTATTCAAAACATCTGGATGTTGTTATATTGTTTTAACAATATAATTGTTTGATTGTATTTTTGTGCTTCCCGGATGTATTATGGAAGCTATTGTAATTTTGGTTGTACCTGTGCAACCTTTCTTTTGTCTGCACATGACTGTACAATACCTATAAGTATTGCAGTCCTGCTATTGTAAATTGGTTGATTGAGTTTAATAAATATTATCAGGCTTCCGCCCCTGTTGCTCAATTTACATTTGGTACCAGAGCGAGAATCTGGACCTGTGAAGCATGTGAAGGAGTGGAAGAGAGAGCAGCTGAGATAGAGGAGTTTTGGAGAAGAAATTTGCAGCATCAGAGAGCCTGTGCAGCCTCCTGCAACCTCCCAGCCCCATCCCTGCCTCCTCACATCCTCCTGTTCATTCCAGGTGTTTGGAACGCAATTTTTTTTTTGCACTGGTGCACCCAGCACCAGGCAAAATTTGCTGCAGGTATTGAAAAAAAAAAAAAATAATTTTTTCCCCATTAGGGGTTTTATCTCTAATATTAGAGAAGTTTTTGGTTACTGCTAAAGCTAGCAGTCTGCTATATTTGGAGGTCACTTTGTTTGGAGGTTTTCGAGTTCTAATCAACTTCATTTAAAAACTGAGCTCAAACCGAGCTGAAGAGAGTTGGCAGTTATATTGTGCATTTGGACCAAGCCATTTTTGAAGACATTTCAAAAGAGTCATCGACTAATTCAAACGAGTTGTTGCTTTGGAGCTTGAGCCATCAATACAAATGAAGCCCCTTGAACCAAGTTCAATTTGGTTGAGCATTGCAAAGCATATTTGTGTTGGATACCAAAGTCATTCAAGATTGACAGAGCCTCCTTCAAATGGAGGTTGAGTCCAAGTGGTTACCCAACTTTGACCCTGCACACAAAAGCAACAAAAAGAGCCACACTTGCTAAAGCAAACGTACACAACCTGTACAATAAAGCTTACAAGGATCCTGAGCTCCACCTGCTGCTCCAAAAAGTTCCCCTACAAATGCACAAGTTGAGCTGGTAGACATTCACCTGCAATCTCCATGTAACCTACAACAAAGCAAAACAAATCAAATCATCAAAGCATCAACAAAAAGAAATTCAAATGGTGAAAAATTGAAAAAAGCAAAACAAAGAAAAAAAAAAAATGGTGAAAAAAAAAAAAAATAAAAAATGAGATAACAAACAACAAGGAGTTAAAAAATATTTTAGATCCATTTTTTGTGCAAAGCCTAACCCTAAACGCAATCTCCTCCATTGCAGCCACGTGGAGTCTAACTAGCCAAGTCGCATTTTTTAAAAAGGTTAGTGTTTTTCCTTTTTTAAATACAATTTGCTTCATTTCTATATCAAGCGCTCATAAGAGCCAAGGTGGATAGAGAAAGACTTAGAAGTGGGAGGTGCATGGTTCAAATCCCACCCCCAACTTTCTTTTTTCAAACAATTTGAAATTTAGCGGAAAATTTGGAGAACCGCAAACTAAATTTAGCGAAAAAATTCAAATTTAGTTATAACTAACTAAATTTAGTGAGAAATCCCTAATTTAGGGTAAATTTTTTTTTCTCCCATTAGCCTGTTTTTTCATTTAGGCATTTTTTGCAAAAGGAAGACCATCCAAAAACTTCATCTTGGGCTATTTTTTAATGGTTTTTGGCATTTTGGGTCATTTTGGGCTCCGGAGGCCACCAGGGCCCGCAAAACAAAAATTTTTTTACCTGCCATTCAATTTTTCTAGATTTTTGAATGTAATTTGTATACTGCATTATATTGTACTAATTTGCAGGTTGCCATAGTCAACTGCAAACTTTGTAACTGCTCAGAAACTGGCAGAATTGTAATACAAAATAGCAAAAAAAATTGGTTCTGTAACACTCACGAGATCCTAGATCTCATTCGCAGCGTTCGGTATATACGGTGCCTCTGGGAAGCACTTACGGGTAAAGCCGTCATGACTACTACTGCACTTAATGCCTAATATAGCTGCAACAACGTCATCTGGGCATCGTCCCTTTAAATCGATGGGGAGTAATAAGGTCACAGTGCACACACTATGAGCCATCCCATCCGTCTGTGAATGATTGCACGACATAAATCCAGACTGAGAAATTATCCAAGTATATAGCGAAGTTACGTGCGCGTATGAGGATATTTCTTTGAGCCGGTGTCAATAAACGCACAGACCCCATTAGTACTGTCTTGGTACCACGTATTGAATTCTTTCACGTACGTTAACGCCTCTTTCACGTACCACCGGGTATATAGAAAGGGTGAGCTTCTTCCACGTACCGCCGGGTATATCGGAAGGGCACGTATATAGAAAGGTTCGGTATATCAGACTGACGGTATATAGATTGGGAGACCTTATACCTGGAGTGATAAGAGCCAAACCCTGTCAGTGATCTCTGCAAAATGGGCACCAATGCCCCCAAATTTTTTCTTCCGGATTCACAACTACTCAGAGGAAACAACTATGCTGCATGGAAGACAAAAATCAAGACACAACTTGAGTTTGAAGAAATCTGGCCTGCTGTGAATGGTACTCTGACCAGATCAACTACTGATACAACACAACAACGGCAGTTTGATAAAGCAGATCAGAAGGCCAAACTCATCATCTTGTTTGGAGTGTCCGATGATGTGCAACCCCACATTCGAGATGCCAAAACAGCCAAAGAAGCATGGGATAAGTTGAGCACAGTATACGAGGCCAAGAACAAGAATGTTATACTGAATTTGCAGAGTCAGTTACACACATTGAAGTTCAAGCAGAATGAAAAAATAGAAGCTTTCCTAAGAAGAGTTGCAGAATTGAGGGCTTCACTTCTAGCCCTAGGAGAAGTGGTCAAAGATGATGCTCTCGTTCCCATTGTTCTGAGAGCACTCCCCTCTTCTTACCACATTTTTGTCACAACACTAAACGTGTCAGATACGACAGTTAGTTTTGACAAACTGGTAAACCTACTGCAACAAGAGGAAGCAATGCACAATAAGGATGATGAAGAGGAGCAGGCACTTTCTTCACATCAAAAATGGAAAGGAAAAGGTAAAGGAAAACCTAATTCCTATCAAAAGTCCCAAAATCAAAATCAGTATCAAGGGGATAGACAACAGAAGAAGCAATGTCCAATCTGCAAAAGAGGACATAACCTACAAGATTGTTGGTATAATACTTACAAGAAAGGTTCATCAAGCAACTCTGGACCTCCACAACAATCTAACAAGGGACATTCTAACTACAATCAAGGGCAGAAAAAGGGGAACTGGAAAAGAAGACCCCACCAGCAAGGTAATATTGCTGAGCAACAAGAACAGTCAGACAATGAAGACTTCTTGTTCACTGCTCGATCAAGTGAACCATCCACGTCATCTAGTGATGTTTGGTATGTTGATTCGGGGGCCACTCGACACATGACCGGCCACAGAGACTGGTTTATTTCAATGAGGGACACGCCATCGAAAAATCATGTTTCGTTGGGAGATGATTCTTCATATACAGTTCAGGGGATTGGGAACATTTCTCTACCCCTTGGTTCACGCAAATGCAGACTATCGGATGTCCTATATGTCCCTGGGTTGACTAAGAATCTTCTTTCAGTCAGTCAACTCCTAGATCACAACCTAAAAATTGACTTTGATAGTCAATCCGGCAAGAAAACGTGTTTGATTCGAGACAAATCAAGAGGCTCAAAAATAATTGCAAAAGCCTCCAATGTGGGATGCATGTTCCAACTTGATTTTGTTCACAGAGACGATCAAGCACTTGTGGCTAAGAACTCCACCTCAGCACAGTTGTGGCATCAGAGATTTGGTCATGTAAGTTTCAAATATCTCGAAACACTTCACCGGCGTAATATGGTACATGGGCTACCATCTCTTCAGAAGGATACAGACAAGTGTCCTCACTGCCTAGCAGGAAAACAACACAGAGCTTCATTCCAGAGGAGTACATTTCGAGCTCATGGTAAACTTGACCTGGTTCATACCGATCTTTGTGGTCTGATGCAACCAAGTCATTCTGGGTTCCAGTACTTCATGCTTTGTGTTGACGACTATTCGAGAAAAATGTGGATTTTCTGTCTTCGCAAGAAAAGTGAAGCATTTGAAACCTTCAAAAAGTTCAAAGTAGCAGTTGAGAATGAAACTGGTCATCACATCAGAACTCTCCACTCAGATCGAGGGGGGGAATTCACCAGTGATGAGTTCAGAGACTACCTACAAACTCACGGGATTCGTCGACAAATGCCTCCTCCACACACACCGCAGCAAAATGGTGTTGTTGAGAGAAGAAATTGTACTATCATGGAAATGGTGCGATGCATGATCGATGATTCCGGACTTGCAAAGACATTCTGGGTAGAAGCAGCAAAGACAACAGTGTATTTGTTGAACAGAGCACCCACTGTTGCTCTTGATGGAGTAACACCACAAGAAGCATGGTCAAAATGGAAACCATCTATTGCACACCTCAGAGTATTCGGGTGCAAAGCAAGCATGCACATACCCAAACAGAACAGAAAGAAATTGGACATGAAGTCACAGAAACTCGTCTTCATTGGGTACAGTGAAGAGACTCTTGGGTATAGATTGATGGATCCTAAGACCAGAAAAGTCTACACCAGCAGAGATGTTGAGTTTTTTGAGAAGAAGGAAGCAGAGACTCCTCCTCCAGACTCACAAGAAGTAGATTTTTCACCAGTTGTAAAAATTGAAGCTGATGTTCCCTCTGAAGATGAAAGTGATGATGGGGATGATGGTGTTGATCAGATAGAACCACGACCCATGGGAACAGTTCAGCGTATGCCTAAATGGTGTACAAGTACATTACGAGATGCAAGAATGGATGCTCCACCGGATACATCCACCCCTGGACCACGGACTCGCAGTAAAGCAAGAGAAGAAGTTAACTTTGCTTTGATGAGTAGAGTTATTGAATCAGATGAGCCCTCTACAGTCTAGGAAGCCCTACAGTCAAAAGCTTGGAAAGATGCCATGGATTCTGAATATCAATCAGTGATGAAGAATAACACTTGGCAACTTGTCGATCTTCCACCAGGGAAGAAACCCATTGGATGCAGATGGATATTTAAAACAAAGTACAAAGCAGATGGGACAGTGGACAAGTATAAAGCAAGACTTGTAGCAAAGGGGTATGCACAAAAAGAAGGCATTGACTATGAGGAGACATTTTCTCCCACAGCTAAGATCAAAATGATCAGGATGATCTTTGCTCTAGCTGCTCAGTTTGGATGGAAAGTCCACCAAATGGACGTAAAAAGTGCCTTCCTAAATGGAGATTTACAAGAAGAAGTCTACATGACTCAACCTGAGGGATATGTAGTACCTGGTCAAGAAGCAAAGGTATGCAGACTCAGGAAATCTCTGTATGGCCTCAAACAGGCACCCCGGGCATGGTACATCAAGATTGATGAGCATCTCGTACAACATGGATTTGTTAGAAATCCATACGATCCCAATCTTTACCTCAAAAAGCAAGGGGGGGAGATTGTGATTGTTGTTGTCTATGTCGACGATCTAGTCATCACTGGTAGTTCAGTGAGGATGATCGATGCAACGAAGAAAGATCTTAATCGATCGTTCGACATGACCGATCTCGGGCTGATGCACTATTGTCTTGGATTGGAAGTATGGCAGAAAGAGAATCATATTTTTGTTTCTCAGATGAAATATACCAAGACTATGCTCGAGAATTTTAGGATGATGGATTGCACACCAATTGCTACACCCATGGAGAACAGATTACAGTTATCTCGTTCAGATCCATCTCCTGAGGTAAGTGCCACTCTCTATCGGTAGCTGATTGGGAGTCTCATTTACCTGACCTACACTAGACCAGATATCAGCTTTGCAGTGAGCTATCTATCCAGGTTCATGCAGGAACCCAAAGTTTGTCATTGGAAAGTAGCAAGGTGCATTTTGAGATATCTCAAAGGATCAGTGGATCTTGGTCTAGAATACAAGAAGAATGATAACTTCTTCTTGACTGGATATTCAGATTCAGATCATGCAGGTAACATTGATGATAGAAAATCCACTTCTGGATTTGTATTCTTTATGGGATCTGGACCAATATCATGGGGAAGCAAGAAACAACACTTTGTTTCTCACTCTTCCACAGAAGCTGAGTATCATTCTGCAGGAGAAGCTGTCTGTGAAGCGATTTGGCTACGTCGCATACTAGAAGGACTTGGAATACCACAGGACAAACCGACCACCATGTATGTTGACAATGAAGGTGTTCTCAAACTTGTTCGCAATCCAGTTTTTCATGAGAGAACAAAGCACATTGAGGTACAAGTTCATTTTATACGTGAACATGTGTTGAAGCACAACATCCAGCTTCAATTTTGTCCAACAGCTGAACAACGAGCAGATATCTTCACGAAGTCACTTGCACGTGACAAGTTCGAGTTGTTCAGAGAGTTCCTCTCCTCATCCCTTGAGACAATGCACAATTAAGGGGGGGAATGTTAGGATAAAATATTATTATTATCCTAATTAATTATGCATTATATAATTTATTATTTAATTAAATAATGTTGTTATTTGGTTTTATTAACCATATTATTTGTTTTATTCAAAACATCACGGATGTTGTTATATTGTTTTAACAATATAATTGTTTGATTGTATTTTTGTGCTTCCCGGATGTATTATGGAAGCTATTGTAATTTTGGTTGTACCTGTGCAACCTTTCTTTTGTCTGCACATGACTGTACAATACCTATAAGTATTGCAGTCCTGCTATTGTAAATTGGTTGATTGTCCAAAATCGTAAAGTCAAAGATCCACAAGACGATCTTCTCATCTATAACAAAGATTCAAAAGATGATCTTCCCAACCTTCACGAAGGTCCACAAGATGATCTTCCCGCCTATGACCATGTTCCATTTCAGTAAGAATATGCCAATTTTCACTTTTATACTAGCAATAATGA
The DNA here is from genome assembly GCA_019776745.2 of Taxus chinensis. Classification (NCBI taxonomy): domain Eukaryota; kingdom Viridiplantae; phylum Streptophyta; class Pinopsida; order Cupressales; family Taxaceae; genus Taxus; species Taxus chinensis. The sequence continues at coordinate 418,451,346 of CM034154.1, forward strand.
AACTGAATTTAAATCTTAGAACCCTTCCACTACCCTCTCTTGAAAAACACCAATTGGGTAATTCAGCATATCCCAAATTTTACCTCACATAATTAGTTCAAAAAACTAGTCAAAACTAACGTCATCGACCACTTCGATGACATTCAAAAAAAATCAAGACTCAGCCACCTTTTGATAAAGTAAAAACCAGCCCTGAAACAGCCACCCTCGTTGTCAAGGCCAATTGACGTTCAAGAAAAATTATTACATGTTTCCTAACCCTCACACATTACCCTTCTTACTAAAGTAACAGATGTCAAGCAAATTCACGAAGTAAATAACCATGTTGGTCATAAATGTGTGGATCTCAAACTCGACACAACCTAGAATGGTCCATTACATCACGTTTCCTCACATTTAGGGGCATCTTACGATGCCCATCCTTATCTTAGTTCACCCTTTAGGGCATCTTTCAATGCCTACCCTTTGCCGACCTCCAACAGTACTTCAGATGACACTATATGATGATACACACAATTATTCCAAAACATTACAACACAACATTTACACAACTTTTACATCACGACATTTACATGGTTTCACGTAACAAACTCAATAGCTAAAGAAAGGCTTCAGTTAACAGGCATAATTGCTAGATAGAGCTCCACTTAGCAGGCTAAATTGTTAAAGAAAGGCTTCACTTAGTAGGCAAAATCGCTACAGATGGCTTCACATCGCATGCCCAATTACCTTGTTCTATTTATGATTTGATTAACTCTTCCTTCTCATACAGCACTGAGGGAAAACAGGTGTACACATTTCATGCTTTTTACTTTTCATTTTATGTTTATTACTGATTTTGTATAAGCATCTTGATTGGACTTTAATAAATGTCTTTGCTTGTGGACAACAGGTTCTCACATGTATGACTACACAAACAAGGAGAAGGGAACACGCACATACCAGTCTCATGAATGCCTTGTCCTTTGGGAGGTTTGCATTTCACATCATTTTATTTTAATAAAGCAATTTTTAGTTACTAGATTAAAATGGGGGAAAATGTAGATACCTAAATCTAGACCTATGGCATTTAGTAATTAATATTTGGCATTTTATCTCAACGCATTAATCATTGTGCACTTAAATGACTATGAACAGTCAAAATCCTACTTTCATAATAAGGAACACATCTTTAGACATCTGTGTGATTTTGTATTAAGTTGACTTCATCCTCCAAATCTCTAATGGTTAACTTTTCAAAATCACAAGTTCCCCCAATCAGTGTAGAGTCAATTAAGTAGTAAAACCTTTCGCAACAGTCATCTATAGAAGCACATTCACACAACCCATTTGAAGGGTCTCTTATCTCACATCTTTGGGGACTACTTAGGAGATCACAATAAAGCACCCAATTACTCAATCACTCCTCAAGCACGTCATCCATCCTAAGTCTACACAAATCCTACACGGCTGCCCTATGCCATTTTGCAAAGCTACTTCACACCAAAGATCATTGCCAAGTGTCGGAGGTCTTATTGGGGTCTTCAGTGCCAAAATACATTGTGATATACATCTTGCACACATACATCAGGTAGGGAACTACGAGGGTTTGATGTCTTTTCAAAGTATTACTATGTAGGCATTACGAGAGCAATTCAACCCAATCGGACAAACCTTTTTAAGGTCCCCAACAAAAGAAGAAGAAGAAAGAACCCTAATCCGCTGCACAACTACAATCGCGGAATTTCAGCTATAGAAGACAAAGTTACAGACACAAAAAAACATAGTACTAGTGGTGAGATCCAGCTAAACCCCACAAAGGACAAGTCATCCATCTTGGACAAATTCGCTCGGGTGACTTTGTCTACAACAGGCGACTTCATCCTCCACTTAGATTCACGCTTCCAAATTTTTAGGACAACTCAACGACACTCTACACATCCTTCCTGTACATTCTCAAATTATTGTCACTTTGTCTCAATCCAAAATTGGTGCAATCTCTTATAAGCCTAACTTGTACTTACTTTATTTAGCTAGACACAAAAAAACATAGTACTAGTGGTGAGATCCAGCTAAACCCGACAAAGGACAAGTCATCCATCTTGGACAAATTCGCTCAGGTGACTTTGTCTACAACAGGCGACTTCATCCTCCACTTAGATTCACGCTTCCAAATTTTTAGGACAACTCAACGACACTCTGCACATCCTTCTTGTACATTCTCAAATTATTGTCACTTTGTCTCAATCCAAAATTGGTGCAATCTCTTATAAGCCTAACTTGTACTTACTTTATTTAGCTCACATATGCTTGTGCAATTGTCGTGTTTATCTAGACATGATTTATGATCTAAATGTTTACTATATTTATTATATTTTAATCTTATCTACTATATGATTTATGATTTGGCAATAAAGCACCCCATTGCTAAATCACTCTCTCAAGCACATCAACCATCTCTAAGTCTACACAAATCCTGCACGGCTGCCCTATGCCATTTTGCAAAGCTACTTCACACCAAAGATCATTGTCAAGTGTCGGAGCTTTTATTGGGGTTTTCGTTGCCAAAACACATTGCGATAGACATCTTACAAACATACATCAAGTGGGGAACTAAGAAAATTGACACCCCTTCAAAGTATTACTATATAGGCATTGAAGGGGTAACTCAACCCAATCGGACTAACACTTTGTTAGGTCCCCAAGAAAAAAAGAATAAGAAAGAGCCCTAATCTGCTGCACAACTACAATCGAGGAATTTCAGTCATATAAGACAAACTTACAAACACATAAGAACACCTTGCCAGTGGCAAGATCCAACCAAACCCTATAGAGGACAAAACAGTCCATCTTCGACAGATTCGCCTGAGCGGCTTTGTCTACAACAGGAAACTTCATTCTCCGCTCAAATTCGTGCTTCTAGATTTTCAGGACAGCTCAAAAACACCATGCACATCCTTCCTGCACATTTTCAGATCACTATTACTCCGTCTCAATCCAAAATTGGTGCAATCTCTTCTAACCCAAACTTGTACTTACTTTATTTAGCTCACCTATGCTTGTGCAATTGTATTTATTTGGACATGATTTTGGATCTACTTGTTTACCGTATTTATTATATTCTAATCTTATTTCATTCTTACAAAAAGTAATCAATCTGAATTAGATTAAATCCTCATTTTGGATTACACCAACTAAACATCAAGGTTCTTAAGATCAGATACATTCAGCTTACAGAGCCCTTTCCAATCCCCAAGGCCCTGAATTGGATTGGAAGCAAGTTGAAAAGATAACTTAATTGGGTGATGATCAAAAAGTTTGAAAGGAAGCAATTAGACTACAATATCTTGATCTATAGGGGTGTATACTAAAATTGGGGTTAATCTAATCAAGATATTACTATGTGTGTAATTGATAATCTAGAACAGCACATGCAAAAATGACAGTTCTAGATTAGGTAAGGATGATATATTTCGCTCAACCCACTTCTAGAAAGTAGATAAAAGTAACTAGGGTTAGGGTTTGGAACATATTCACCCCAAATCAACTCAAATTGTGTGACAATGATCTAACACTAAATGAGAATGTTGTCCAAGGTGTAGTAAAGTTGCCTGTGAAATCTGGGACCCTAAAATTGTGTGCAGGAAAGGTTTTTCTATCTAGGGATAGGTTTTTCAATCAAATGCGTCATTGGGTTAACAAATATGTCCACTACTACTGTGACTTGTAAGCTACCTCTTACACCTACTTCGCTTAGGTCATTAGACTTGTTCCTTATGTCTAGATCTCTGTGGTGATTCTTTTGTACCTGTTAACTTTACAAGTTCACCTTGCTAAGAGGGCTTTGACAATTTTCTTGTAAAATTTTTACCTTACCCATTCTTCAATTTTTTCGCAAAATCTGTTTCAAAAATTTGCCTTAGTATCATTTTCACCGGGTTTCAGATTTCAGAAGTCAACATGCATTTTGCGTAAAAATGCACGTTGAGCTCCGAAACCCGAAACCCGCCCCCAATACATTTTGGAATCGGAGGTCAGAACTCCAAATGCGTTTTGCATGCAAACTGCATGTCGGGTTCCAAAATCCGATTTCTCACTACTATTTCGGACTTTGGAGTCCGAAGTGCAGTTTGCATGTGCCCTGCACACCGACCTCCGAACTCTGACCTCTGACGGCAATAAATGCCAACCACCCGCACGTGTCAAACCTGGGTAATTAATTTTTCACTTTCCTATAAATATGCAAGTTTTACTTATCATTTTTTACCGGACAAATTAGTACCTTGACATGTTGATATGCCTTTGATTTCCAACCATACCCCCTTTGGTGATTTTTGAAGCGTTATTTCACATTTTCTCATCATTTTTGGGTAAGTTCGCAAGTTTTGTTTTCATTTTTCCTTTTGTTTAGGGGTTTTGTAGGGTTTTTTTTTTATAATTTTGTTCCATCTCATGGGCACCTCTCTTTTTGCTTCCATTGTGTTTTCCTTTGGGGTTTTATCTTCGAATCTTAAATCAATGACTTTCTCTTCCTGTATATTTTTGTTGTTTTTGAAGCCTAGGCTTCAAACTCTTACCGAACAAAGAAAAAAATGCTTCCAAAGAAGAGCAAGGCTTTTTGGAAAACACGGGCCGCCTTGCAGGACAACTTCCGCCTTTCGAAAGTCAAAAAACGACAAGTATATTGCAAGTCGGAAGTTCCCAGTTCGGCACTTCGGACTTTGGACTTTCAATAGTTTCGGCACTTCGGAGGTTTGGACTTCGACGTTTTGGACTTTCGGAACTTTGGACTTCGAGGTTTCGTAGGTTTGGGTTTCAGGAGTGCAGAGTTGCTGAGAAGGATCTGAGTTCTGACTTCGGAATCTCGGATCGGGTTTTCACATCGGAGGTGCAAAGCTGCTTTGCAGAGTCACACTTCCGCCTTCAACTTCCGATTCTCCTTCCAGTGGGATTCTCTGAGGTTCTCCTCAAGAACAAATGTCTGGATCTTCCTCCAAAGGAAAAGATAAAATGAAGTATAGCTTTCTAAGGGTGATACCCCCTACGAGCATTTCATCTGATGTTGACAACATCGGGGACACAGATTTGGGACACATTGATTTTCCCGAGTTCTGGGAGAGGTTCAAGGCTCCGAATAAGAAACCATGGATGCAAGCAATCTTTGACAATGACCTTGCCCTAGTTGATGCCTTTCCTCCATCAATGCAGTGCCTAGAATTCGTACTTTTTGCCGCTTCGCACTTTGATAAAGACTCATGTACCATAAAGGATGATGATGGGAAGGTAGTGATCAAATTAGACAGTGATTTCTTTGAAGATCTTTTGAAACTCCTTAATGTTGAAGAATACGCTACCATTTCCCCGGAGTTTTCTCTTAAGCACTGAGTCATGGAAAATGATAACTTTACGAGGGTCGTTAACAAGAGTTTTTTGGCAAAAATTAAGAGTTCACTCTCCAAGTTTCCTAAGACGATTCCACGGTCAGATTTTATCCAAAAGGTGAATGACATTATTACATTGTTGAGTAGAGTAACGGGACTCCCTTCTTCTAAGGATTTCCAAGAATGGATGTACCTCTATATTGCCACTATCAGGAAGAACAAGGACCTCATTCAATGGGTTGAGCATATCAGCAATGCTATCTATTTTCAATTGTCAGATGTCCTGACCACCAGAAATTTTTTTATGACCTCTTATCTTGTATACGCAACAGCAAGCATGAGACATTATCCAGGTTTGAACCCAATAGGATCCAAGAATGCTTCACAAATTTATGAATACTATCCTCAGCTCACAATGAAAGAAGGGCCTAAGCGTTTTCGGAGAGTGAACGATGCCTTTTTTGCGGTTATATTATACTTCTTTGACAAGGATTTGTATAACCAGAGGATTTTGGACGAGGCATGGAAAGAAGTTAGGGAATGGGGAAGCATATATTTACAATTCCCAACGTTCACATACATCAGGATGCCCGGATTCATAGGTGCTCCTATCAAGCTACCTAGGTGTCCAATGGACAAGTGGGTTCTAAAGGAGTTAGTTTGTCAATTACTGCACTGCCACAAGATTCAACATGACCGATATAAGGCAAGAACCCAATTCCCGATAACTGTGGGAAGATACACATGTGCCTCTACGCACAAAGCGAAAAATGTTGAGGGAGAAATGCAACAGATGACTCTAAAGAAATTTCACCCCCGTACTTGTTTCGACTATTGGGATAAGTTCGGCAAAACGGGATCATCAAGCATTTACATACCTCAATTGGAAGATATTTAGATCCATTGCCAGGACGAAAATGCAGTACGAGAAAGGGACTTTGAGAGACTAACTCTTCAAGAGGTAACTCAATACGGGATTGCAGTCATCCCCAAAGGTTTCAAGGATGACGAACAGGTTTTAGATCCCTCATATGATCAGCGCAACATTAATAATCAACCATTGTCGTGGATTGATTAGTCGCTCGAAGAATGTAGCAATACGAAGGAGAGGATGGGTCCCATTTTAAATCAGACCTATCAATGGCTAAAAGCATTGGGAATTACATCCAATGCGTCAGAGTAGCTTGCCTCAAAACTCATTCAGGCACAATCATCAGTGGGCCATACCACCCCCTCTAAAGGCAAAAGGGCGACTCCCAAACCTGTCTCAAGGCCTCGTAAGATTTCTTTTGTTGTTGAAGGTTCAAGACATTTTGGAGTTTCTACAACGGGAGTTGCATCTCCCAAAATGCAATCTACTGAGGTCATTGACCTAAGTGTTTCCCCTTAAGTCTCTCAAGTGTCACAATCACCTCTCTCTCCACCCCTTCCATCTTCTCCATTCTCAGTTCCTCCTTCCCCTCCACCTCTCACCCTTCCTCTGACCGTGTCCTACATTTCCTCTATTCCCATTTCTCCTACATCCCTCACTGCTTCACCCTCTATGGCTCAGGTTTTCTCCTCCCTTCCTACTCTTTCATCTGGAGATGTTCTGGCATTAGGATCTCCTTTTAGGACTCCTCTTCCTCAACAAACTCTTCCCATTTCCGCTCCCATCTCATTAATGCATGTAGCCATCCTTTCCACCCCGCCTTCTATTGTTACCACATCACTACCCCTTTTGGTGACTGCAACCAGTGCCCTAGTTACACCAACTCAGCCAATTACTACAGTAGCAATGCCTACATTATCTATCGAAGCTTCTTCTTCTATTCATGCATGGCTGGACAGACAGACACCAAAACAGAAGAAGAAGGCTCCCATCATTGATGTTGTTGATCTAATTATCATAGATCCACCCTCTCGAAGGCAGGCCAAGAGACTGAGAGTCATTTCTAACTTGTCAGTGGATCAAATCGGGGAGAGATTTGTTGAGATAGCCACTCCAGCTGCAGGGAAAACCAAGGAAACAATCACAACAGCGGACTACCAGATTTCCAAGTTTGCTCTTGGAAAAGCCACTCATGAAGGAGCAAAGCAAGATGTTTAGGTGGCCCTGGGTAACTTGCTGGATAAGTTTGACAAGGATAAAGTAACTAAGGATGAGCTTAAGGGTAAGGTTGAATAGCTAACTACTCTTTTGACTAAAATCAAACGGCCCATCCATAGTACCGCTCTCACTATTCCTCCGAGCTTTGAAGATACATCTTTATCTATGGTGGAAAAGATTGGGCAAAAGGGAAGAGCAGTAGGGGTTGGATGGAAAATTTAATCCAAGAAGCAGGACCAATGATAAAGGTTATTGTTGACTTGTACAATGATTTGTATGCTGAGAAAGATGCCATCTCAAAAATGAATGAACTCCTCACTGAGGAAAGTGGTAACTTGGAACTTGCCCTTGAGACTTGGAAGGAAATATGAAGTGCAAGTCAGATTTTCTTTTAAAGGAGGGAGTTATTGATGATGTTACGAAACTTTTTGAATTCAAATAAGCAATGGAATTCAAAGTCCGGATATTACAAGAAACCACGTCAAAGTTGGAGGAAAAACAAATTGAAGCAATTGAAGGCTTGAATGATATTACGGAAGAGTTTGACAGGAATAATTGCAAATTTCTAGACAAGAATGTTGATGCGCTTCTAGTTGATCAAATTATTGCCCATTTCAAAAGGTTGGTGAACCAAGATGATGATGTAACAAAGTCTTTTAGTCTTGACTCCATTTAGAGATTGGTATCCTACCAAAACTTCCCGACTCAGCTAAAGAAGGTCATAAACAAGACCAAAAGATTGCCAGCGAAAGTAGCTAGAGAAACCGAATCAGCAGACATTTTGAATCGTTATGCATGTGGACCTGACAATGAAGAGGTTCAAGGAATTGTCAAGTGTTTTCTTGATTTCAGGCACAAGGTAGCTGAAGAAGAAGGAAAGGAAGAAGAAAAGAAGGAAGAATCAGATCAAGAAAAGGGTGGCGTCAGTCCTAGTTAGGCTTGGCGGCCATTTGTGCACAGTCTCCAACTGTAACACCGTTGGGAGTTGCAGGGTTGACTCAGTCAAACCTGCATAACCATTTTCCTATTTTTATGGGAGACTGTTTCTAAGTATATTTGCATTCTATTTTTAGCATGTAATAGTTAAGAGGCATAACCATAATTGCTCACTCCTCTTAGACTATAAATAGGAGAATGCACTATGTTTTAAAAGACTTTTAGATCTTATTTGTAAGGAGGCTCTATCATTTTAGAGAGCCAAGAAACAATCTTTAGCCTCGATATATTCAGAACAATATTTTTCCTTTGAATATTTACTATGTTGTGCATTTAAATTACTCATTGAATACTTGTGGATGTTTTAGTTCCTTGTATGCAGTGGTTTATCTTGCCTTCATATTGATAATCTTTCTCAGTTAACTTGCACGTTGTGGTATATGGTCTTTACTATTTCAGTTGCGGAAAATATCAATTCCCTTCTGTTATCTTTAAGTTCATATTCCTTAAAAGCATTTACGAAGAAGATTGTAAGGATTTGTGCAAATTATATAGAGCTCTGCAATAATACTTTGTGCATGTGATCTATTTGTTCCTAAAACTTTTGGTGCATCGCCGCTTTTCATATATTTCAGTTATCCTTCTATCCCTTTACCCCATGAGAAGATAGATTAGTTTTGCTTCAAAGTATTGTAGTTCTGCACCTTGATCTTACATCGGATGCACATAGTTTAGCAGGAAGCCGGCCTTTTCCAGAGGTTCATCCCAAGGCGCCGAGATCCCACACCTTGGGGATGTTCCCATGTTGCACTAGATCACTTAATGATTCAACGGGTGCGCGATCCACGTGACAACAATACCTGTATATGTCTTCTCTTTATTTTCAAGCCCAGCTCTCCTTTGACCTAAAAATGGGTTAGTATGATTTGAGTTGGACTGACCTCATCCCACCCGCAATGGTGTGATGAGCGTTCCACTATGTACCAATACACTAAAGCGGGATCAAGCCACACATAGTTCTCCAAGTCCTATGATGGTTTGGAGGTTAGAAAATGTAAACAAAGATGGAGCCTTTATTCGGCCCTCAACACTTGGCAATGACATTTGGCTTGATTGTAATGCAAAAGAGATGTGTGATTTAGGGCAGCAATAAAGACGTATTCAGATTTGAGTAGCTTTGCAGCAATGTGATTTAAGAGAGAAGTGCTTCAATGTTTGGCTCAATGTCCTTTGAGGTGCTTTTGATATGGGATCCCTAAATTCCCCTAATGAGTAAGAGTGCACCTGCATATATAGATGATTTATGTGAATCATTTTCCTCTCAACCAACCCAAAAAGCCAACTAGGGTAACTAAATTTGAAAAGATTGTCATTGCAAGTGCACGCAACAAGTTCGTCGGCTTAGGGACGGACTCATCGGCTAAACCTATCCTAGGCCCATGAACTCGTCTAGGCTGTAATGTCCCTTTTAGGACATCAAATGGAAAATAAGGGTTTGGGCTCAAACCCAAACCAATGAACTCTGATGTTTATGACAGCCACCAAAATATTACTTCAAACCTTTATGGAAACAAACTGAAAATGCAATTAGCAACAAGAAGAAATCTTAATTTTTTATGACAGCAACTGAATTGTGATGACAGCCAACAATGATTCCACACAAACCCTAGCTGTGAACTAGTATTTATTCTCCTAGGGCAGCGAACTGTAATGGCTCTTCAATGGCATCAATTCCCATGCAACACAAGCTGAAAATGACATAGAATGCTTTCAAATATTTTATTCAACCATGGAAATATTTTTCCAGCCAATACACTCCAAAATCAATGAGAAATGAGGAGATAAATCACAGCTGTAATTAATTTCTTAACAGCAGAAGTACAGCCAACACACGGCCCGAAATAATGATTAATGAATCCCGAAAATCACTCCAAAGTTTAGATCCAGCCTCATAAATTATGAGGAACAATTACATCAACTCAAAATGCCAAGATGTGCCCTAGAAGGCACCAAACACAATACCCAAGCAAGTCGCCTAGGGCTGGAAATGAAGGAATTGCACAAGAAATCTCCTTAGTAGCTCACTTGTGGGAGATCACCCCAAGATGAATGAGGGTTTTCGTCCTTAAACAAGGCCAAGAAAGGGTTTCATCTTTCAAGGCAAGAGAGAGAAGCTTCACAAGTTCCAACTCCAAGAAAATATTAATAATGAATGATGCATGATCCTTCTCAAGCCAAATGATCTCCTTATATATCTCTATGTGGTGCCAACTACAATGCATGCTCTTTGTTGGAGGACCGACCTCCTTGGGAAAGTTATTTCTCCTTTATCTTCAACATATGTTTTCCACAAGACCGACCTCGTTATGAAGGAAAAGAGCACTTCTTTCTATCTCCAAAGAAGACTGACCTCATGAAGACAAAAATAGTTCTTCTTGCTTGTTTGTCAAGTCATCCTTCACAATTATGGCAATGTTTCACCTCCCTTGCTTCCCTCCCTAAGGCCAACGGGAAGTGGAATGGGCCCAAGGTCTCCGTAGTCAACTAACTTGGAAAAAGGGACCTTACATAGGCTTAAGCTAGAACCAAATTTGAGACAAGAGGTGTTTTGCAGTGAGTATGAAGATGTGGTCTACATAAGGTGCAATGATTCCTGAAGTGTTAAGTCGACGAAGTAGTAGCTAGACCTAGCAGACTCAGAGTGTAGCATTGAGCTGAAAGCTTTAAGTTTAGTCAATAAATAGCAAAATGGTATAATGTTAAGATAAATTCCGAAGTATTATCACCAAGCACACGAAACCAAATTTTAGGTACAACAGGGGTATAATAAAATGATTCATATGAGAAAGAATCTGTCAAGCATGGAGTAGAGCCTTCGCTTTCCTTTTTGTTTCCTACACCTAGTGCATCAAATACTTTTACTATCATTCTTATCCCTAAAGAGAGGGTCAACTAATAAATACATGTTTCATCTTAGACCAAAAGTACTCACTCCCCTTGTAGTCAAAAGGTTGACCACCATTCTTATCTTCCTTAGTTTCAATCATGTTAAAGTCACCATCAAACACCCAAGGGATATATTTTAGGTTGGAGCTTAACCACCATAGTTGTCAAGACCTTACCCCCCCCCCAACACTATTTTGGTAAAGTCTATCAAAGCAAGCAAGAACTTTAACATCTCTACCTTTCAACTTGGGTCAAAACTAGTCAAAGACTCCCTAGGTTTTCCCATTTTAGTATCATCGTTCCCCTATTTGCATACCATTTGGTTTCGCTCCAGACTTGCTAATCTTCAACGTTTCAACCCCAAATTTTTTATTGAAGGGACTATAGGTTTGTCATTTATTACACCTTCAGCCTTCAACCTATTTTCCACCACTGAAGAAGGATTAGCATTTGATAAGTCTCTAATGGGAATAGGCAACCCTTTTTCCTTGTCATGACACAACGCAACCAAAGATTGGCAACCCAATCTCTTTTCAAGCAACTCTAATTTATCTTAGGTGAAGACTAATTTACCCATAGGGATCCTTAGCTGTAAGGGCATCACCATGCTTATCATTCAAATTTTCACCAAGAACTACTTTATATTCATTAGAAATTATATCTTCACAACGAGGAGAGGCAATTACTTCACCTAGGGCAACACAAAACAACATTTGGATTGGAGAAGAATTACCAATGTCTTTCCCCGCTTGACTGGTGCACGAAATCTCAAAATTCGGGTCACGAAAGGAGGGCTTTTTGATCCACTTCAAATCTTCCTTTTCACATTTTGACAGTACTTTTTGAATTTTTTGATGGAAAAACAACATCATCTTGCCCTTCCTCCTAGGTTAAATCCAACTTGATCTTTTCTTCTAAGGTATAATCTTCCTTGCCAGAATTTACCATGGATGAATCCACCTTAGGGTTTAAGATGGGGTAGTGTTTCTTCTTTTGACCTTCCTTTTTACAAAAGCAAGCATTGAACACTCCTAACTCCAAAATAGGTCATGAAAAAAGATTTGTTTCCCACTTGAAAACAAGGGTTTCAAGGAGATGCTCAGTCGGTTTCAAATAGATGAGAATATGCATGTGGGCAAGAGTAACATGAGTTTCTTCAATTTTTCAAAACATCTGATATGGGTTTAGGGCTTGTAGTAAAAAAATCCAAATTCACATAAGAACTTTTCAACTTTTATCCATCTAGGCGAGGTTTTAATGACAAACTCCTCCCAGTCCATTTTTGGGTTTCAAGGTAGGGCATGAAAGACAGAATGGCACATGTTCCAAAAGGTTCTCCTTATAGCTCTCCTCTACATATTTGAGTTTTTAAACAAAATTGAAAAAAAAAACTTTTGAATCAATAAGTAAATATTCACTTAAGGCCCTATTGTCCCTCAAAACATTCAACCATTCATCAGAAAAAACGTGAATGCATTTGCAATCATGCAGACAAAGAAAATTCGAGATATTTTAACCTAGCCTTTTACTTGTCATGGTCCTTGAGCATAGTTTCATTAGGGAAAAGATTCAGATCCTCAAAAGCAGAAGAAACCTTTCTAGTTGATCACTCTCCATCATAGCCTTGCCCTTTTTGCTCGACTCCATGACTTCAGGCAACAAATGCTGCTCCCTCAGAATGAAAAACCCTTTTGCAATACTTGAAGCGTCATTAATTTCCGTTATCTTCCCACTTTCAATTCCCACACATGTAGTGGAAAATTCCTTACCTTACACAAGAGAAAGCAATGACAACCAATAGATACAGAAAGAAGCTAAAGAAAGCTTGAATAAGCTCTGATGGAAGAATTTTCGTCTACCTACTCGAGCCAAAACTCGCTTGAATAAGCTCTAATGGAAGATGACTTTTCGTCAACCTACTCAATCCAAAACTCCAAACCTTCGATATATTATCTTTTTGAAAACCTCTGTCTAAAAATATAAAACAAAACATAATGAGGAAGAGAAAAGATAATTAAGAAAAATTAAGAAACATGAAAATAAGTGAAAACGTTATAAAGTGGGATAATAAACCTATCAAAGGAACCACTTGGAAATCATCAAATTATTTAAACCTATCTGGGTTGACTTGGAATTGATTGAAGCACCTCTAAGGCAATTTGGTATTAGTTACATTATTACACATTTATAAGCTGAGCTAAAATTAATTTTAATAATATAATTTCCTGACCAGGCTGACTTGTAGCCATGTCAGACTCATTTGATGCATCAAACCATCATAGGTACCGTCCTCTTTCTATTAATGAATCGTTCCATCATCAAATGCAGTTGGGAGAAGCAAATTGTATAGAAAGAAGAGAGGGTAATTTTGGGATAATGATGCAGGAGCATCCGGGTTCACAGGCAATTCTGGATCAACCAAAAACAGTTTGACCAGTTAGAGTCAGTTGTGTTGCATTTTGTTTTGCAGTTTGTATTGTTGAAGGGCCGCATTGTGAAGAAAGCATGTTGTTGGAGGGCCGTGGGGTACTAGTGTTGCATTTTGTGTTTTTGGTGTTGTGCACAAGCCTATTACACAATGTCAGTGTTGTGCGCAAGCCTTCTGAACAATGTCCAGTCTCCTGCGCAAGCCACACAAAACTATAGAGTCTTTGCACAAGTTGCACAAGTCTATGGAGCCTCACACAAATTGGCAAAAGCCACAAGAACACTAAGGACACCACAAGGGTCTTTTGAAGCCACACAATACTAAGTTTGAATTTGAAGCCGTGAAGTACTACAAAGTTGTTGAATGTCGCGAAGCACTGAAGAATGTTGTTTGAAGCTATGAAAGTTTCAGAAAGGTCGACTAAGTCTGTAATGGGTCCTTTGGGCCTTAACTTTATATTGTTCCTTAATTTTAAGCGTTTAGTAGAAGTGTGATGTAGCCATTTGGGTGGATTGTATGCATATACAAACAAAGCCCAATCACCTTAGGGAGGTCATTGTTGATTAGTGAGATTTGAGCTCATAAGTATGATATTTGGTTTGAACACAAACATTGGATATTGTTTTCTAAAATGTGTTGATTGAGGCTGCATTGTTGGGATAGATATTTGTATGTGTGTGTTGATCCTTTGAGTCAATTCAATGTATTTGAGGTTGTGTTTTTGTTTCTTGATTACATTTTTTGTTCTTATAATTTTTATAATTTCACGTGAATTTGAGGGTCTGTGTGGTCTAATGCATCTCTTCACTGGGAACCCTAACCACGTCTGCATCATTTTGGTATCAAATAAAGGTTTTATTTCCTTGCAAGTTGAAGCACGATGGATACTGATGGTTTTCCACATTTGTGAATGTGGGTAGAAAATCGTTGTGGACATTTTCCAACAAGTTATTATTGGGTAGAAGGTGTGAGAATTTCATAACAAGTATTGAAGGTTTTTAACAACTACACGTGTGGGTAAAAAAATGTTACAAACATCTTCCAATAAGAGAATGTTGAGATAGAAGGTGTGAAGGTTGCAGAGATTGTCAATCTCACATTATTTTGAGGAAACATAATAGTGCACAAAAGAAATGTTGTAAGAAGTCATGTATATTGAGGCACAATATTTGAGGACTTGGACGAAATGACGAGGACTATGCATATCAATCTAGAGGCTATGAAATCCACACAATGTTGAGGTGTTGTAATGGAGGATCATAATGAAAATGAAGTGAAACTCGTGAAACAAAGATCACAATTTGTGAATGAGGAAGAATAATATGCACAATCCAGATGACCAAAAGATAGGTTTTTACGTACAATTGGTAGAATGGGGGGTAAGAAAATATTGCAAAAACCCAATTTATTTTAAAAGTTTGAAGTCAAAAGAGCTTATCAATTGGATAACAAAACTCAAGAAATATTTTGAGTATGAAGACATGAATGATCCTAGGAGATTCAACTTTTTCTACAAGAAGTTGAAGGGTCATGCATATTTTTAGTGGGAGGTTATCCAAAAACAATAGAGTGCAAAGAGGAGAGTCAAAGATCAAGACATGAGATATGAGGGTAACAATGTTGAAAGAAAAATTCTTCTCACAGACTACCAACTCATCTTTTTAAAGAAGTTGCAGAACTTGCAACAAAGAGAGATCAATGGAAGGAGTACATTGAAGAGTTTTATCAACTCACCATTCAAGTGGGTCATATAGAGGATGATATGGAGAATATATCTAGATATATGAATGGATTGAAAAATAAAGTTTAGGATGAATTTGGAATGATTCAAGTACAATTCGTATAAGAGGCCTATTAGTATGCATTAAAGGAAGAAAAATTGACACATAACATAACACTACTTGAGGAAAATAAAAAGGCCACAGACAAGGTGATGGCAGGGGAAACTCTATATAACATGAAGGTGAGGTTAATTTGACATTGTGAAATGAAGGAACGCCTAGATGATGAAGACATACATATAGGGGAAGAGAATCCTTTTAATGTAAAAAGTGGTCACATAATTCAATAACACATGCTATAGGTGTAGAGAAACATGACATAGAGTTTTTGAGTACATGCATTCCCATAGTGATGGAAGCGTAAAAAATACAAGCTCACATATTGCATAGGGAAATGAAGATGATAGGTCAAGATGCAAAGAAGATCCAAAGATGGGAGAGGGTGTTTATGTTCAAGCGTGTATTGTTCAAACCAACAAAAGAATAAGGTTTGGAGTAGAGGATGAATTTTTTTAGAACGATGTGTAAGTCAAGAGGAAAAGTTTGCAAGTTGATAGTGGACAACAAAAGCACCAATAATATGGTTACATAGGAAATGGTAGACAAGTTCGGGTTGAAGAGGATTGCACACCCTAATCCCTATAAATTTTCATGGTTGCAGAAGGGACACCGAATCTTGGTGATTGAGAAATGTTTGGTTAACTTCTAGATAGGGAGATATGAAGACAAAGTTATGTGCAACATCATGCCCATGGATGCATGTCATGTGCTACTTGGAAGGCAGTGGCAGTTCAACCGGAAGGCACAACATGATGACCACGCAAACACCTACAAGTTGGTGAAGGATGGGAAGGAGTACACTCTAAATCCAATGAAGAATAAAGGTGAAGGAGCAGAACAAGGACCTAAGGTTCTATTGTTATCAAGTAAGCAATTCCTCAAGGAGGTAAAGTAGAACTGTGTGTGTTTTGCGCTAATAGTGAAGCTTATGCTAGGAGAGAGCGCAAGGGTGGTAGTGGAGAAGGATGAATCAATGTCGCACGAAGTGAAGGACATGTTGGGAGAATTTCCGGAGATAGTTTCTAGCGAGTTTCCAGAAGGGCTACCACATGTGAGGTACATAAATCATTGCATGGATTTTATTCAAGGATCGAGTTTGCAGAACAAGGCAGCATACAGGATGACACCACAAGAGAATGAGGAGATACAAAAGCAGGTCCAAGAATTGTTGGGTAGCGAGTTAATCAGAGAGAGTCTAAGTGTGTGCGCAGTACCAACGGTACTAGCGCCGAAGAAGAATGGTGAACGGCACATGTGTACAAATTCTAGAGCCATAAACAAGATCACCATCAAGTATAGATTCTCATTGCCACACATGGATGACATCATGAATTGTCTAAGTGGCATAAAGCATTTCCATAAGAATGACTTGATGAGCAGATATCATTAAATTTGCATAACAAAGGGAGATGAATGGAAGACTACATTCAAAACACGAGGGATTGTATGAGTGGATGGTTATGTTGTTTGGATTGAGCAACGCACCGAGTACCTTTATGAGGTTGATGAATGAAGTCCTTTAACCATTTTTGGGAAAAATTGTGATCGTGTACTTGTTATCCCAAATTAACCCCCCCAGGCTAAGTTGGATAACTTATTTAAATAATGAACTTAGCCATTTTTCCTCTAGAATGTTATGATCCTCATGTGTGGATTTCACTAACGCCTCGAGGTTTTGATGTAACGGTTCGTTACATTTTGGTATCAGAGCAACCACCCAAGTTCAAGTCCCGGCACGGGTGGCTACGCCGGCATTGTAGTGTTTGTTCGGGGCTCGTATAAGGCAAGGCGTGGCCCCGCCATACGAGTGCAAATCTAGCCCAGGGGCCGAGCTATAGAAGCGTGGTGGGATGTTATGATCCTCATGTGCGGATTTCACTTACGCCTCGAGGTTTTGGTGTAACAGTTCATTACATAGAAGCCCGCAGAACAAAGGTTAAACATTTGGAGGGGCCACTAAACCTTTTGAAAACCCGCAGCAAATGAGGAGTGACCAAGTATCACTCATTCTAGGCATTTGAGCAGAAGGGAATGCAAAGCGAGCCCTGACACCCAGAATTGGATATCAAGCCTACGCGTAGCGTAAGATCAAGGAAAAAAGGAAGGGACATGTGGTGGAATTCCAATGCTCCTCAAGGCATTTGGGTTCCGCAGACTCCAAGTTTGCGGAATGAACCGAATTCAATAAAGTTTCTAGTTCGCGGCAGGGTGAGGCAAGTCAACAAGTAGACGGGTCAGTGCAAGTCAGCAGGGACACGCGGCACAATCTCTAGAACTCAAGAGAGGGACACGTGTCAACATTTCGGCGTTCCTCAAAGCGATTGGGTTCCACGGACTCCAAGTCTGCGGAATTAACAAGAGTTGAATAAAGTTTGAAGTCTACCCAAGCAAAAGGAAACGCGTGGAAAGGGGAAATGAACACGTAGGAAGTCATGTGTCAATCAGTATAACACCATAGTGAATCAGAAGCTGCCACATGTCATTCTTTTAGTCCTCCCGAGCTCCAGAATTTCAAATGGCTATATCTTCCACTCCCGAACTCCAAATTTGATGAAATCGGGCTCGTTCGAAAGGTCTCATCGAGTACTTCACATTGGCATTAAGAGATTCAGAGTTTGGTGGCGTTTGGTTGGTGAAAAACGAAAAACAGTTCGGGTATTAAGCGCGGGAATTTAATGGCACCACTCTGTAGAGTCCGGTGGTATACGATAGACATCAATGGTGATTGGTCCTTGGCAGTTGAATCCATCATTATAACACCTATCTCTCCTTATCTCTTCTGCTTCTCTTTCTCTATAAAACCTGGAACTCATCCATTGAAAAAATATCCCTTCTTGTTGTAACGGCCACCATGTCAAAATGGTGGCCAACTTCCCATGAGTTTCAAACCTCAAACTTGGTCTCTGTAATGTATTTTCACCTTCTGCCATGAATGTAACGGACTGTGCATCATCTAAGCAATAAAATCAAGAATTTGTGGCTATTATCTGACCTATTATTGTTTTTATGTGTTCATTTCATCTCTATTTCCTTCTTTGGCATGTTGTGTGCATTTCCTACTTGCAGGTTTCCTTCTTCATGTGTTGTTAATGGTGGGAAAGGTAAGTATATATGGGTTTGGCATGTGACATGTATGTCTGCCATTTTCTTCCCGTGTTTTATCCCTTTACTTTCCCCTTATGGATAATGATCAACCCCTTTATTTTTGTGCTATCACCACTTTTATCTTAGGGTTTTCCTTTATGCATCCTTTTAACCCCCCCTCTCTCTCCTCTAGTCCATCTGGAATGTTAGATTATGATTAGTTAGTATTACGTTTCCTGATTTAGGAGTAGTTTTATCATTAGAAGTAGGTAGAGGAACCAACCTTCTATGGGGGTCTGGTGTCAAGATTCAAGTCCCACAACTTGAAGACAGTCTCATGTTGCCTCAAAATCATGGGATTTCCTTCACTCATGTAGGATAGAGTGCAATTTTTAGGTCCAACAATTTTGGCATGCCTGGTGGGATATGTATGAAGCACTTTACAACTTCATTTCACCAAGTTTTATGTAATCTTGGTGAAATCCAACCTTTAGAGACAATTCTAAACACATATGATGACTCCATTGATCTAAACAAACCCATTATATCATTTGTATACCTTTATTTTCTTCCTTTCCCTTCTCCATTTCATTGATTTTCATGAAGTTGTCAATCATGACTTCATCCTCATGGAAAGCTCTCCCAAAAGCTCTTCCATTATCTCCATCTTCATATTTTAAAAATCCTTATCCAAATCAATTTTATGAGCCCTAACATGATGAATATGCATATGAACCATCCCCAAAAACAACTGGTTGATAGACTTACCATGATGTTCTTTGTAAGAATGGTTATACATGTGATGATCAATCTCCTAGATGATCAAATTCAAGATTAAATAATGGAAACCATTGTGACATATCATAATGATAGAGAAGAAAATTGGTTTTACCTCAGCCCTTCCATTGTTGGTCCTATGAAAATTTGGTTAGAGCCCTCAAGAACAAAATATTGGTGCAACATTTTGTCTCAAATTGAAAAGTCCATTTCTACTGAAGGATAAAGGTTGGGAGAAAAATAATGCAATTGGTAATCAAAGAGACTATGAAAATGCCATTTCTCTTCTTTGGAACCTACCCCATAAAAATACAACGGGATTCAATGGTAGCTATATCTCAGACTTCAACATCAAATTCAAGAGGAATTCCCCTTCTTAGAATTCATAAAAAAAATCTAGACCCTCACAAGGTATGGAGATCTTTTACTTCCAAATTTGAGGTCCCTTGGATGGTGATTTTTATGCCTCCTTGACCCATTGACCCTATAGGAGGAAACAACCTCTCCCTCACTTTACAAAATGAGTTGAGGTGCATTCCATTTAGATAATATGACATAGATGAGAAGAATGGACTCATTCAGGATGGCATAAATGAAGACCCATCCCCATTTCTCCCATTCTTCCATATTCTTCCAAATCCTCTCTTTTTGACCAAGAAATTAATCAAGGAATCCCTCACTTATGTATCATCTCCAACTAGTTTCACCATTTATGAATGATTATAGAACCATTGAAGAATGGTATGAATCTAATTGGGAAGATGAAGATTATGTAAAGTGTACAGATGTTGCAATTGATAATTGGAGGAGAGGTTTGAAGTATCAAAGTTATTGACTTCAGGAGGAGATGCAGATCCATACAAGGATCAAAGTTGTGTGTAGAAGCAGAGAAAAAGTTCTAAACTCAACTTACAAACAATATTCATCAAGATGAAGATCTGCATGATGACCCTATTGTTGGGAATGAACTTCAAAGAGAGTGGGAAAACCAAGGAAAGGATTCAAGGTCCATGACCAATAATATACCTAGCTATACTAGAGAAATAACCAAAGTTGTAACTGGTCATGCTCATTTTAGAGCATGAGGATGATCTTCAAAGTGAAAAATATTAGCTACCAACACCTCTAACAAAATGCAAAGAAACTTGAAGAGGTATTTTTTGTTTTTTGCTGATAATTTGTGGAATGGGGTGGAAAATCAATTTCAAAACAATTTTCCACTTTCATTAAATAATATGGTCATTATCAAATCAATTACAAGGTCTACATTTTGTAAGGAGAGGAAGCTACTTATCCCAACATGTATTAGGTTTTGTTATCTTCCTTTTCTTTTAGTTAGATTAGGTCAGGTTAGGTTTGTTTTCTATAAAATAAGTGCATTGTGCACACTCTGCATGTTTCCACTTAGAGACATGTATGATTTTAAAATTTGTACATCATTTTTTGTGGAATTTTGTTGTTGTTGTTGCATAGTCCATTCTAAAGCATATTTCATGGTATAATAGGATAAGTTGGGGTAGTTTTTAGATGCTTATTCATTAATCCCACAAGATTAACTTGTAGTTGAGTCTTCAATGCTCCTTCCTTGGAAATAAATTCAAATTTGGGACAATTTAAAAGTTTTAATAAAAAATCGCAAGTAACCAATTTTAAGAGCAAGACCAAGGCAATTATAGTTCGATGCTAGAGTTCATCTTGTGCTTCACATGGGATCAAGGGTAAGATTTAAAGTTTCAAATCATTTTTCCATATTTTTATGCTTGAATCCATGCCCAATGGATGCTCAAGGTCAATGATATTTCAATCTAGTAGGTATATTATCCCGTTGAGTCACCAAAATGTTATCCCAAGTTAACCCTTGAGCTAATTTGAATAACTTATTTAAAATAGACTTAGTTGCTTTATATAAATCCATGAGAGAATAAGGTTTAAAGCATTGACATGTTTTAGATTAAATTTGTGGGGGGGAGTTTAAATCCAAGTGGTGTGGGAAAAATGAATACACATGGCGTGATTCTGTGGGTCTGCACAAAGAAATATGTCATGCGGACTCCAAGTCTGCGGAATCTAAAAATGGAGGATAAAGTTTCAGGTCTACCACCCCCTGTAATGAATCCAGAAAGGTAGACACATGAGGCACAATATTGATAACTTATCAAAGAGGAGACATGTGGTAGGATTCCGGTACTCCTCAAAGAATTTGGGTTATGTGGAATTAGAAGTCCACGGAGTGAACCAAATTCAATATGGTTTTGGGTGCGTGATGGGGTGAGAAAGGTCACAACAAAAGGTGACACATGGGTCAATGAAAGTTAGAAGGGACATATGGTGTAGCGATCAAGGACTCAATACGTGGAAATGTGGTAGGTTTTTGGTACTTATCAAAGTGATTGGGTTCCTTGGATGTCAAGTCCACATAATTAATAGAATCAAATCAGATTTGAAGTCTACATGATCACAATCTCAAGCATCAAAGAAGGGATACATGTGGAAGGAATCCATTATTCTATCAAAGCATTTGGGTTCCGTGGAATTCAATTCCTCGGAGAATGAACCAAATTAAATATGGTTTTGGGTCCGCAATGTGAAAAGGTGAGGAAAGGTCACAAGTCAAAAATGTGGATGGGTCGATGAAAGCTAGAAGGAACATATGGTGTAGGATCAAGGACTCAATAGGTGGACACGTGGCAGGATTCTAGTACTTCTCAAAGTGATTGGGTTCCTTGGACCTCAAGTCCATGATAATTAATAGAATCAAATCAGGTTTGAAGTCTACCCATTTAAAAGGAAGGGAAAATGGTAAATAAACATAGTAAGAAATGTGGGCAATCTCAGTGAAAAGCATAATCAAAATGCCACGTGTCATTCTCTTGTTCCTCCCAAGATGCTACAAAATTTCAAATTGCCATATCTTTCATTCTTGAACTCTAGATATTAATGAAAATGGTCTCGTTGGAAAGGTCTCCTCAATCCATTCAATTTGGAATTAAGAAATTTAGATTTTGTTGGATTTTAGTGGGTGAAAAAGCTAAAAAATGGTCTAGGCTTTAAGGTCAACCAGGAATTTAATGTCGTTACTCTGTACAGTCCAGTGGTATATGATAAACATCAATGGCGATTTGTCCTTGGTGGTTGAATCCATAATTCTATAACCTATCTCTCTCTTTCTCTCTTATGATTCTCTTTCTATATAAAAATGGAACTCATGCATTGTAGAAATGATCCCTCTTTGTTGTAATGACACCATGCAAAAATAGTGGCCGACTTCCCATGAGTTTCAGACCTTGAAATGGGTCTCTGTTAAATGTAATTTCACCTTCTTTCATGAATGTAACTGACTATGCATCATTTAATCATTAAAATCAAGCATTTATGGCTATTCTCTACCCTATTCTCATGTTTAATGTGTTCTTTGCCTCTATGTTTCGTTCTTTGGCATGTTGTGTGCATTTCCTACTTAAAGGTTTCCTTCATATGTCATTAATGGCAAGAAAGGTGATTCTATATGGGTTTTTCCTATAGCACGTCTGTCTTCCCTTTTATTCCCATGTTTTCTCCATTTAATTCCTCTTATGGAGATTGATCAACCCATTTCTTTTGGTGCTATCACAAATTTTAGCTTAGGATTTCCCTTTATGCATCCTTCTAACCCTCTCTCTCTCTCTCCCTAGTCCCTGTGATTGTTAGATTAGGATTAGTTAGTTGCATTTCAACTTTTGGGGTAGTGTTAGCATTAGAAGTAGGTAGAGGAGCCAACCTTCTCTGGAGGTCTATCTCAAGATGCAAGTCCGTCCCACAACTTGGAGACAATCCCATGTTAGCAAAAAGTAGGGATTTGTCATGAACAAATCCTAGGGTGCTATTTTTTGTGATAACAATACCTTGATGATATCTTGATATTCAGTAAGACACGAGAAGAACATTTGTTGTATATAAGACAAGTGTTGCAGTGGTTGCGTAAGGAGAAGTTGATAAATTTGAAGAAATGTAGTTTCATGCAGAAAGTGTTAATATATCTGGAATTTATGATTTCCAGTGAAGGTTTGAAGATGGATCCAGAAAAGGTCCACACAATTAGTACATTGACCATCGTCGCACCCAGTGCATTTGAAGCAAAACAGTTTTTATGAGTTGGATATCTTTTACCGCAATGTTCATTAAGAAAATTTAGCTTGAGTGTGTGTGCCTATCATAGAGGCCATGTGAGGAGATAAAAAGAGTTTTGTTCTAGAGTTAGTGTGCACAGATAAGTTATTTTTCAAGAATTGAAGCGGGAAGGTGATTGAGCACCCAATATTGGTGTTGCTTGATTTTGTACAAGGTGTTATAGGTGGATTTTGATGCAAGTGGTTTAGCCATTGGTGTAGCACTGAAGTCAAGAAGGGAAAACAATGTAGCGTATTTCAATGAGAAGATTGAATGATTCCAAAGAGG
The DNA here is from genome assembly GCA_019776745.2 of Taxus chinensis. Classification (NCBI taxonomy): domain Eukaryota; kingdom Viridiplantae; phylum Streptophyta; class Pinopsida; order Cupressales; family Taxaceae; genus Taxus; species Taxus chinensis. Next base: position 418,475,241 of record CM034154.1, read on the forward strand.
AAGTATAATGTATATGATCAGGAGCTCTATATGCAATTTTATGCAAGTGCTTAATAAGTGGAGGTACTACCTATTTCCAAAGAAATTTGTTGCTATTTAGTGATTATAAAATATTGCAGTTTAATGAACATTAACGAATTATGGGAAGTTGAACCAAAGGTATATGAACTGAGTTTGAGTACCGGCATAGGGACTACATTTTTGTGTTGAAGCATAAAAGTGGCAAGTCTAATAGAGGTTATTAATGCGTTGACTAGGCGTAGTATGTTTTGTTGACAAAGATGAGAGTAGAAGTAGTAGGTTTTTGAGTCAACGAGAGATGTATCTATTTACACGATGAATACTTTGGTGAAGCATGGAGAGCATATGCACAATGCACTATGCGAGTGTTGATAGGACACCATGGTTGTATTGTCTTCATGCAAGAAAAACCTATTGTTTAAAGGCATATAGTTGTGCATTCCCAAGAGCATCAATGCATGTCGGAAAACTTCAGTGAGAGAAAAACACAATGGTAGGATTAACAAGGAATTTTTATTTGGGTGAGACATTAGTGCATGCTAATAAAGAGTTACTTTTAGACGTGCAAATGTTTATATATGTGCACAAGATTTGTGTAAAAATGCAAAGTAAACTCAGTTCAGGCTAAAGGAAAGATAGCTTTGAATGCAGGGTTGTACCATCCTTTTATTATTTGATAGAATCTTTGGGAGGATATCGATATGGATTTTGTTTTGGGTTTTCCCAGGATGCAAAGGGGATTTGGTGCTATCTATGTTGTGGTGGATAGATTATCTAAGATGACACGTTTTGTTTCTTGCAAGAGGAACTATTGATGTGAATCACATCGCAAAAATAATTTCTTTAAAGAGGTTGTAAGACTGCATAGATTACCACACATTATTTTTTTTGATATAGATAGCTAAGTTTGTTCAGTCATTTTTGGAGGACACCGTGGAATAAGATGAGTATAAAGTTGCAATTTAATTTAGTGTATCACCCACATAGTGATAGACAAATGAATGTGGTGAATAAGAGTCTTGGAGATTTACTAAGGTGTTTGGTGGGAGATAATCTAAGAACATAGTACTTTTTGCACTTGCGCATAGCGGAATATTTTTCATATAATAATTTAGTTAATCAAAGCACTAGGGAAGATAACCATTTCAGATTGTGTATGGGAGTAACCCGTGAGTAGTGGCTAGAGCTAAGAGAGTTACCGTGCAAAGAAGGAAGGATTGCAGAAGCAGAAGATTTTGCATAATATATGAAGGAAGTGCGCAAACAGTTGAGAGAATGAATGTTAAGTATAAGCAGAGCATAGATGAGAAGAGAAGGAAAATCGAGTATTAAGTTGGAGATATGGTATTTATCACTATTTGCAGAAGGAAAGGATTCCTAAGGGTACATACAATAAGCTTCAAATGGAAGGAAAATTGGAGCATGTAAGGTGTTGAGGAAATTTTTGCAGAAACGTGTATGAGATTGAGTTTCTAGAAAGAATTGATATCTTAAAAATATTAATTGTGGCGGATTTGTATCCATACCAAGCAAGATGGGAAGGATGGTGTAAGGAATATCAAATTTCAGAGGATGGCAAGGATAGGATTGGAGATAACACATGACGAAGAATAGTGCACAAAGAGGGAGAAAGGGATAATTGACACCATCATCAAGCAAATGTGTAGTATGGAATATAAGTAATACATGGTCAAATGAAAAGAAAAAGAAGTTGAGGATGCTTCTTGGATGAATGTTATTGATGCCACTCAACATGGAATTCTGGAAGATTAGCTCGTGTGAGCAAGAGCTCAAGTTTTCAAAATTACGTGAGATATATGATGGAGGAGAATTCAGGTTCACAAGCAATCTTGGATCAACCAAAAAACAGACTAAATAGTTAGAGACAGTTGTCTTACATTTTGGTTTGCACTTGGTATTGTTGGCAGGCCGCATTGTGAAGACAGTGTGTTGTTGGCAAGCCACAGTGTACTAGTGTTGCATTTTATGTTTGTGCACAAGTGTATGTACACAATGCCTAGTGCACGATGTGTGTGATTCTATAGTGCAATGTCCAGTCTATTGTGTAGTCTACACAAATCTATGGATTCTTTATGCAAGCCACACAACTCTTTGGAGGTCTCTTAAGCATCAACGGATGCTGCAAAGAACACTAAGGAAATTTTGCAAGTCTATTGGATGTCGTGGAACACCGAGGAAGCCATGCAATCCTAAAGGGAGTTGTGCAATACCACAAGTTTGAAATGAAGGGCAATGAAGTACTAACTGAAGCTATAAAATAATATACAAAGGTGTTTGAAATCCTGTGAATCACTGGACGGATGATCATGTTCGAAGCTGTGAATAGTTTTGGGAAGGCTAAAAGAGTCTATAATGGGTCCTTTGGGCCTTAACTTCATATTGTTCCTTAATTTTACGATTTATGTCTAAATTCAATGTTGCATTGGGTGGCTTGTATGCCTTACAAACAAAGTCCAATTGTCTTAGATTCTTAGTTCACTTTTAGAACTCATTTTGCAAAGAATTTTGCAAAATAGAGCAGGGTGTGGATGCAAGCTTAAGGCTCAAAGAAAAATGTGTTGACATAACCCGAGTGGAGAATGATTAATTAACTATATCGTTGGCGATCGGTCTGTGTGTGCTATTCCTCTAAGTATATGACCAAAGCTTGTTGATATGTGTTTTCTACTGTTGAATTCAAATATGTGTTATTACATATATCTTTGTATGTTTTCTGCACATAGTTTTGAGGGTTGCATGACCTAAGGCAGCTCTTCATTGAGCACCCTAACCACAGGGTATGTGAAATCACATCAGCATGTATCAGCGAGTAAGAATTGGACCTGCTGTCTGATACATTGACCCAACTTGAGTGTGGAATGGTTATATGTTATAAGCTACATTCCGACATTAGAAAATGCATGTTTGAGGAATAGTATTGGATTTTCCTCCTTTGAAATCTTCTTCCGATCCAGGGAAGGAAAGTCTTCTTCCCATCCACGGAAGGAAACTCTAAATACATTTTGTATAGGTCTCACTCTCAGAATATCTTGAAGATCTTCTACAAGCCTTGTGCCTATTCTCCTGAGGTTTAGCCTATTACTATGATGATTTGCAGTTAAGCAGACAATGACATTTGGGTGGTTTAGTAGTTATAATATTAGAGATCGGTAATTGATATGCATTCCTTAATACCTTATAAATGATAAAGACTTGACGATACCTTGACGGTGTCGAATGGGTGGCCGGTGATGACAGTGGCGATTCCAGCGGCGCATCCAGCCCCATATTCCTTCCATGCCTCCATTTATCCTCCCTATTTGTTTTTGCCTAATCTCCGTCTTTAACTTTATGTAGTTTAGCTTAACTTTGACAAGACATTGCTAATGCTTGCACTTCCCTCTATCTTTGCCCGACAGTATGTGCAACTGTATTGGAAAAAAACGAGCAATGGTCCCTTTTGGATTGGTCGGATCAATGGATATTGGAAATTTTAACTAGAATCAGCATTCAAAGCTACTTTCTTCGTACGATAAGCATCAATATTTATAGGATTATTTGTTTTTGGTAGGAAGAAAATGTGAATAGAGATAAATAAATTATAATGTTTATGTATTTATAGACCATTGAATCTAAACTAGCAATCGGACGTGAAATGTGTGATGGAAATGTTGAAGGGGATGTGTTAGAAGAAGTAAAATTTCAGGGAGCTAAATATTAAAGGAGGAAGAGGGGCAACGAAGAGGGGGGTTGAGGGAGGAGAAGTAAAAGGGAGAGGAAAATGTTGGGTGAAACCATTTTGTGAAACTCGTCTTTCTTACAACAAGGCACATATGTAACACGTATATTTTTTGTCAATTGTTTGAAAGAGAAAGGGGTTGCGGCGTGCAAGTTATCAAGGCAACATAGTTTAAAGATTTCTTAGAAAGCAAGGTGGTGTCAATGAATACTTCAAAGGCAAGCTTTCATGAATCACAAAGTCTACATACATTAAATACTGAAATTTTGCATTGAAGGTTCATTATGTTGTCGATTTCATGCACATTTTTTATTAGGATTTCTCTTTACATATTAAGATAGCGATTAGGGTTTACCCTCATCGACATTCATATTGAGTCGTGAAACAGGCGTGGAACATGATGAAATAAGTATTGAGTAACATGAGTCAACTAAATAAAAAATAATATCAGGCCTAAGAATAGTGGTCTATTGTGTTTGTTTTAAGCCATATTGAGGGGGGCACTCAGTTAGTGTCATTAATTTGTTCATCAGTTGTAAAAAACGACCCTACATAACTGAATGTAATGAAATATTTTGAAAAAACATGGGAAAAGGAGCTTTGTTATTATTTTATTTTATTTTTTATAGTGTTAACATTTTTTATCGGATGGCGTTTAATTTGTTAGATAAGTTGAAAACATGAATGGAGAGTTGGAAACAAAAAATGTGGGAATTAAATATTTGCATGTCCCGCACTTATCCCATAGCTCAGTTTGTTCCCACCCAAATAATATTTGTTATATGTGCTCCATTGTATTGTCTCAATCTCGCTTACATTATTCAAGTGAATGCAATTTTCCCTTAAGAGGCCAAAATAAAAAAACAAGAGAAATTTAATAGGTGACAGGACTAAAAACATTGCATTTTAGGTTCATTATGTCATCAATTTCATGTACATTTGTGATTAGGGTTTCCCCTCATCAACATTCATATTGATCTCTGGAACAATTGTGGGACATGATGAAATAAGTATTGAGTAACATGAGTCAATTATATCAAAAAGAGTATCAAGATTAAGAATAACATTGTAATGCATCTATGTTAAGCCATATGGAGGGTTCACTCAGTCAATGCAATTAACTTGTTTGTCAATTGTAGGGCACTAACAACTGGCCCGTACACTACTAAAAGAGATAAAATATTTTGAAAAAATATGGGGAAATGGGATTTGCTATTATTTTGTTTTATTTCTTATCGTGTCAAAGTTTTAGATTGGACAACATTTAATTTATTCCATAAGACGAAGACATAAATGAAAAGTTGTAGATAAAAAATGTGGGAATTAAATACTTACATGTCTCACATCTATTCCACAGCTCACATTGTTCCCACCCAAACAATATTTGTTATTTGTGTTATATTTTATCATCTCAATCTCGCTTCCATTATTTACTTGAATGCAATTTACCTTTAAAAAGACAAAATAAAATATAGGAATAATCTATCGCAATATTAATTTCGTATCACACTTTATACACATACTTTTCAGTTTTAAGCTCAACTAATTGCAAGAAAACAAGTGATAATTAAGTCCCTCCAACATTTGGTCATATGAGTGTTTGTGGGAATGATGTGGCAAACAAATGGCCCCAAGGTCGAATTCTAAACACTCAGGTTTTTATTAGCAGGGTCGATACAATTAAGAGCTATAAGCTTTTATTTTAAGCGCTTGAATATAGTCTCATGTGAGTTCGCTATGTTATGAACAATGTGGGAAAATAAACACAACTAATTCCCAAATTCCTTTAATATATGATGTCATGCAATTTGACTAGCCCAAAAATTCAAAACTTAAGCGATGACAACTAAGCCACAATGTGAAATCTTGCTTCCAAATCTTCCTGAATCCCTCTCCTGTTCAGCCTGCCTCCTATATCATGGTCTCCTTGTCCTTGAAAGTAGTCTTAATTCATTGGGAGAACATGTATAAGTTTTCAATAAGGCGTAATAAGGTCCATTGTTCAATTCAGTGAAGTGTAGTGAAAGACTAGTTTTCTAGGAAGCCTAAAAAGGCCGATTTTGGCCATTTCGGAGCCTGTGTGCATCCTCTGGGAGGGTTCTAAAAAGGTATTGAGCATCCAGAAGTGGTTTTAGAGATCCTTTAAGGTATTGGAAGAATATTAGGAATATTTAGGAAATTTTCCATCATTCAGGGATAATTTGTTCAAAAGCAGTTTTTCAAGTGCAAGGAATGAGCAGTCAATTTATGAACCTAGACTTCTCCAGATGATTCCGGGAGCTCTATAAGGATTTAGAAGGAAATGAAATAGGAACCATAAATCTTGAATAATTCTCTACATGGTGGTAGTATCAAGTTTGATCCAAGGTCTCATGATTTCTTGAGACAATTTAAACATTGCAAGAGCCCCTCACATGTATATTCAGTGTTTATAGCCTATTTCATTAGTATTATAACAGCTTTTTGAGTCAAATTCATACCCCAAAATACCATCCTAAACCTTTGGGGTAAAAAATTATGTTTTCAAGCTATTTCGAGCAAGCTATTGCAAAACCTGACTTTCCAAAAATGTTAAGGTGCACTTTTGGCCTCCTACTGTCCCCATTGTCCCCTAGGGAACATGGGGGACAAAAAAAATTTCCCTCATCCTCCTCCTATATGTGCACTTTGGAGCACCAGGTGTCTCATGTGTCCCGTTTGTCCCCTGGGACAAGGGGTAGAGGGGACACAAAATTGCACTCTCACTCCCTCACCATGGGCACATTTTTGTGTCCCTTGTGTCCCCCGTGTCCCCAATGGGACATAGGGGACAAAAAATTGTGCCTCATTCCCATTCTTATCCCCAGACACTCACATGACCTCTGTTAGGCTCCTCAAGCTAGTTTTCAACCCTTATGTTTAACCACGCATCCACCCTTACTCCCACTTGCATCCAAGATCCTCCATGGGTGAAATTATGTGTTCCCATCATCCCCACTATCTATGGGTATATTAGGGTGTTGTCACGCAAAAATTTTAGCATGAAAAATTCAAAAAAATTGACATGATAACCTAAGTCACCCTTGAAAATCATTCTCCCGATTAATGTGAACCTGCCCTCTGGCCAACTCAATCAATGTGTTACCCTCATTATGTCCTAGAGGGATGTGTTAATATTATTTTTAAGTGTGTTTCATGTACATGGTATGTTATTCAATTATATTCATGAAGATATTTAGATCTCAGCAAAGACAAGTGCTTCCGGAGGCCCCGAAATGCCTATTTTTAGAATTTTTACACCTAATGAACACCCTCCTGGAATGAATAGAGAAGATATAATGCATAAAAGAAGTGTGTTGTAGAGACTTATGATCACTTGAGGAATTTTAGGAAATTTTTTTAATGAAAATCAGGTTTAGGAGTAAGTTATGTAACACTAGGCTACTTATAACATGATGTAAGGAAATGAAGACGATGAAGAAGCTAGTTGACTTGTTCCTAAGGTTTCAGGATACTAAGGATGAATTGAAAAGCAACCAGATTCTCTTCAAAAATATAATGATTCCTACTTCACATTACAAAATCTTTCTAGAGATTTTATGCTACATATTTTGAGATATGGTCCTAATAGTGTAAATAAAGATCATTGATCCTGGTTGAGATTCAACGAAAGGTTTTGGGAGTTCTATAAATATTTGGGAATTTATTAAAAATAAAAAATTACATATGGAATGTCCTATTTGCACCCAATGGGTTTGTTTTCATTTTCGTTATCTAAAACTTTTGGGTCAACTCCTTTTACCGGTGCACAGACTTGAGTAGAATTAAAATAGGGGTAAATTTCAAAGGTCAAGAAGAATTGGCTCCTAAAATTTGTGGAAATTTTCTCACTAGCCCCTTTTGAGTCAAAAACATATAAATTTTGCATATGGAACTCTGAGGGAAGCTCCCGTGGCACAAAAACCTTCTCGGGTGGCTATTTTTGGTTGTGTTTGCTGAAGGAAGGCTTCCAAAAGTTGAAAAACTGCCAGTTGGAGACCCATGATGTCCATTTTTACATTTTTCCCCTTGCCCAAAGGGACATGGCAGACATTATAATGTGCCACCACATGGTTTAAAATCTTGCGCCACTTAAAATGCAAGTTGAGGTGATAAAAAGGTGTTATAAACTCACATTGAGTTTTGGCCCCTTTTTCATGTTGTTTGGACCCATGGCACATATATGAGGTTTTTATGTCCCTTTTTCCATTTCCAAAATAGACAAGAGGGACATGAAAGTTTGCCACCACATGGAGGAAAGGTTTATGTCACTTAAGTCGTCATTTGATGTGTTAGAAACAAGTTTTCCACTCACACTCACATCTGGCCCCTTCCTCATGTAAATCTAACCCATGCACGTTTTGAGAGCCCTAATCTCCCTTTATTCCATTTTTCCCTTACTAAATGTGGTAGGGGACATGAGGGGGTCTCCAACTCATTTAGTAAGTTTTCCCACCGTAGAGGAGAGAGAATTCTCGTCACTTAAAGTCATAACATGGGGTGTTAGGTATGTGTTTTCAACTCACAAACTTGCAATTTTTGACCCCCTCTCATGAATTCCTCACCCATTGGTTAATTTTTCACCATACGATGTCCCTTTTTCCCTTACTAAATGTGGTAAGGAATGTGGGGACACTAAAAACCCATTTTGAAAGTTTTAACCCCACCCCTACCATGGTTAGTCAAATGTGGTCAAGATTTGAATTCGAAAACACGTAAATGTGAGGGAAAGCATGAAGGGGTGAGTTTAAAAACTAATATGGATCAACACTTAGACATTTTTATGTTTCTCCATGTTTTTATGGCTGCCATGAAGAACCATACATCCACCATGGCCAAAACACACTTTTGCTCATAACTTGCAAACCCTTGCTCCGATCATCCTGAAACTTTGCATGAAGCTTCCCTACATGAACACCTTTGGAATGATTTTTTACATGACCCCATTTATGATCTCAACCATTTTTTACATTCCTCTAAATTTTCCAGCCATGTAAAATGTCTCCTCAGATCAACGGAGGTCCAACAATTCAAATTTCCTCAAAATCGGAGTTGGCAACCTTCAAAAAATCAATTTTCTAATGAGAACTATCTTGCTCCATGAAAATGAGTATAATTGAAGATATGAATGACTATTTTTTTTACATTTGGCCCTATCCATAAATGAAAACACATACCTACAATTTTACTTTTCATTTTTATGAAGATCCGAATGAGAAGAAACCCCCGAAAACTAGAACACAACATCCTAGTGTGAAGTAGATTTTTTGAAAATCAATTTCATCTCAATCTGAAACTTTGTGGCCAATGTATATTTTTAGTAAGTTCCTATTCAATACACCTACTAGGAATAGTAAGTCTGAATTATGAATGGATTCAAGTCACTCAGTTCATTCCCTAAGAAGAAAAGTGCTCAAAAGTGACAATTCAAAAAAAAATCCAAAACTAGTCACCTATGAAGAACTTACTAAAAATAGTAAGTGTCCGAAAAAATCTGAAAATGATCATGGTGTTGATTGATTTTTCTCACTGATGTTTCGTATTAGTGAAATGATAGCAAAGAAAACAAGCAGCTCTATTAATGAGAGGGTTTAAGGCTACCTCTTTATAAGATGATAATGGACATAGGTGCAAAAGAAAGATCCTCCTTGCAGTGAGCTTGGTAACCTACACAAAAAAGAGAAACTCACCAAAGAAAATAATTAGTAGATAGGAGAGTGGGTTTCCTGGTAATGTCAGTCCTGAGAAGTGAAAACCTCCTAGGATAGATGTCAACCCACCTTTTGATAGAAGACAAATAAAATGATGATGGATAAACGATATGATGTAGTAGGATCTAAACTTGAAACAAAAAAGTAAAGATATACTAAAAAAGATAAGATGTAGATATGATAATAGTAAGTGCTAAACTAAACCAAACCTGAGCATGTCGACGGAAACCTGAGACTGGTGGATACAGTTGATGGTGACTGCAGCAGAGTGAGTCAAAATATAAGTAGAAAAGTATAGATTTGAAGAAATCTGAAGCTGATCTGAGACTGATGAAGATGTTGGGATGTTGCAGGAGATCAGGATATTATTTGTACATTAAGTATGCAAGAAAATTGCTAAATATGATGATAAAAGTGAGAAATTTTGATCTGTTCAATGAAAACTAGGTCGAATCAACGAAAATTGAAGTTGACAAGGAAGATCTGGGCTTTTGAATAGGTAGATCAGAGAAGTAGAGGGGTATGGGCACAGAAGCAACATCAAGACAGGTTGTAAATGAAGTGGATAACTAAAAATAGGACAGATTACAGCAGGGTTGACGATGAATTGGCTAGATTGACAATGATTAAGTGTGATGGAGATGAGATCTAAAGTAGTAGGTGTGTAGAATGGCAAGATTGATAGATTTGGGGGATCAGAAAACAATTAGTAGAAGGGGTGGATGGTAGATAATAAGATAAGCACTGATCAGGTCAATGATGACTGTGTAAAGTTGACGACAACCAGGAAAGGGATCTAGTGTTTGATAAGAGAAAATGAATGGAAAATGAAGGATGAAGAAGGTTGAACGAAGGGTGAGGCAATGACATAGCTCTAATATGGTCGGTGAACCTCCAAGGGTTATGCATAATGATGATGAGATGACAAAAAGGCTTCAAACAAGCTTAAACTCTCTAAGATCTCCAAGAGCGGCATGTAAGATCTTCAAAAGAACTGCAAGATGATAGTAGCAACTCCAAAGAAGAGAGATAAATGCAACGAAATTCATAAGAAATATCGAGATCTCAAAGCATCCTAAAGAGAGGAAGAGAATGGGTGTATTTATAGGGTCAATGGTAACCCACATGGGTCATTGGCAACTATGGTAGAATATCAATTTGGGTGGTGGAGATGTGAGTAGCTCGATGTAAAGAGACCCTATGAAGTGAAATTAGGGTTTTGGGTGGTTAATGCGGGTTAGGGTTGTAGCCTTTTTTTTACCACCTAAGATGTTATACGCACTCACACTTCATCCAGTCAAATATAGATGCTCACCTGAAGCACACGAAGCTACCAGGTCCGTCTTTTATGTTATCTATTCAAGATGTTAGCATTCATATTCATGATTATGATTATTAGAGCATACATTCAGATGTAAATCATTACAAACATCATAAGGAAAACATGACATATCAGATAAGTATTAAGACTAATTACACTACATGATCACCATGTTCAAACTCATTAACCACCAAATTCCATCCACAAAGATCAATTAATAACCAAAGGATTACATAGCAAAGGCTGAATACATAGCAATAGTATCACAGAGTCATGTGTGCTAGTATATCATAGCAACATAAATCTATCACAACAATTGTGTCTAATCTAATGGAGTACATCAGATATTTATAGGGGTGGGGAATTTCCCTTCACCACCCACACATTTCAAAAAATAATTTGTATGCTCAAAGTAATCATGCTTACATAAATAAATCCATGCATGATTTTATATTGATCTTAATAATAAATTAATCTATAAATAAATCCTGCTATTAATCCTATTATTAGATCAATCCTTGCACGACCTTTGATATTCTCCTTGCATGTGCTTTATCCCAAAATATCTCTTTCTTTTTCGCTAAGCCTCCATGATTTTCTCTAGATCTGGAACATTGCTTGATCAGTACTCAAACTTAGCGTCATCTATTTTTAGCTTGTGGCTCCAAAATTGGCTAAGTCCTAAATATTTCCTGCTTAGGTGCAAGCTTTCCTACGGTGTCTATTTTGTCCTCTGTGTGCCCCTTTGCGCTTGCCTTGAGCATGCCAAAAATATTTGTGTGTGGCTTGTACTTAGTCAAAACGGATTTTGCAACATTACCCCATAATTAATTGGATTGTCATCCTTAGAAATATCTTAGTCGCCCCAAAAATAAAAGTGATCTCTAAAAAGAATTCAATGCTCCAAAATGTTCATACTACCTATCTCAAAATCGATCAAGCTGAAGGTTGTTGGAAGAGTTATAGGAACTCAACATCTATCTCACTCTCCACCTTCTTCCATTCATTAAGATCTTGTAATGCTTTCTTTGGCGCCACCTCTACAATCCCTTGAACTTGGTCTGGTGCCAACTCTTCAACTTTTCTCTTGAGCTCTTAGATAACAACTGTCAACTCTGCGATAAATCCCTCAAATATGTCCATGTGCTCCAGTACCATATTTTTGAAGTAGCCTATCCACAACTCTAATTTATCCTTTTTGGCCTTGATAAACTCTTTCTACTTTGTCACCTCAGCCATCACTTTGGCGCACTCTATCTTATTAGTGGGTGTTTGTTCTTGGATAGCATTGAGCACTACTTCCTCATCACTTACGCATGCATAAAGGATCAGTTATCTCTTCTGACACCTGTTGAAAGCTAATTCAGCCTTATTATCTGCCTCTTTAATATCTGTGAATAATTCCTCAAGCTCAGTAATTCTAGATTCCACAAAAACCTTGTTTACTTCCTTCTCCTTAGTCATCTCCTCCATTGTTGGTCCTACACCACTCTTTATGTTCACCAGAAGCATACTAACCAAATCTTCAAAAATACTCGATCTCATCATTATAGTCACATATGTCTTGTCTTACTAGGGTTGGGGCATTGTCCTAAAATATGTTTCACCACGGCACGAGCCCTGTCATATGCCTCCTTGGTGTGCTTATGTTCTCCATAGAGGTACTTCATCAAACCATCAACCTCATGCTCCTTTTCTTTCTTATCTGCTACCAAGACATTCATAGTAGTGCCTGTATCAAGGTTCCTATGCCCAACCTCCACAACCAACTTGTTGAAGGCATTACATGCCTGCTCATCAGTTATGTACATGGGGTTGACTTCCTTATAATTCCTCCCTGGCTGATTCTTTAACTCAGTGACATCAATTGAGTCATTACTTATCTCGAACTCAGGTTCTTCTTCAACCTCAACATCTTCCTGATTCGTAACACTCCCCCATGCTTATCCATTAATTCCCAGTCATACAAATTATAATTCAGAATTACACTCTAGAAAATTCCCTTATAATATTCTTGGGGTCATCCACAAAATCCATGTGTGCTGACCTAGGTGTCCATCTCTTCCTTTGTTCCTTCTCCTTTGTCCTTGTCTTCTTTGGGGTAGAGGTACCTACGCTCATCCCAAAATCCTGTGCCTTTCTCTTCCCTGATGACATAAGTGTCATCAATTTCCTTTTCTCTTTTTCATGCCTCCTCTTCCATAGGTGTGTTATCCTTGGGAGGAATCTTATTCACTTCTCCCTTTATGAAACGTAACTACCTTTGATCTTTAGCATTTTTTCTAGCCAACTTCTTAGCCCATTATTGCTCAAGCTCCTCACGTAAGGTTTCTCCTTTCTTCTCCGAATCAGAATCCTCACTCACTTCTGTGCTAGAGATAGCATTTTCCACTCCATGCTTGATGTTATCCTTCTCTGTGTTGTCCTATGGTGATTGAGATGTTTCGGAGCCACTGTTGGTTTCTTCTTTGTAGTACATCTTCTTACATTGTGAATGATCAAGCCCAACTTACTCTTCTTATTCTTCTCCCTCAAGATCATCTTTGCGTGTTCTCTTCAGGGGTGGTACAACAATTCGTCCTAGCTATAGGAACACAGAATCTCATGTAATCTCCATCTCTACTCCCCCTTGGTTCTTCAGCCTCTATTGCATAAGTATTTGGTTTATCAATCCCCTAATAGTAAAATTTAACTGGGGGCTCAAGTCAAGTGTGTCAGGATCTAATATCTCCAAATATGCGGGCCTCACATCATACCTATACATCATGTGCAAGATGTGTAAGTCTGATTCAACCTTATTAGCATTAAAATTTAACTTTTCATGTCTTAAATACTATTCACAACACACTTGTAGTATCGGGAAGTGAATGCAAATGCCAGCTTGCACCAAGGGCTCATCTCCCTATCTTCATTTTTAACCGTGCAAAGTTATAATGTTGCATCACTGTGAACTTTTCTTGCTCACCAACCTCCATAGAAACTCACATGGAATGTGCCACTCATTCTAAAAATCCCCACACAACTTGTTATACCACTTATCAACTCGGGCCTTATACAGATTTGAAATTTCTCCGTTAAAGGTATATCCAAAAAATTTCACAGGGGATTTTTTCATGGGGGGTAAACCCACATATCATCATCTAGCCCATCTAGTACTCCAATATCCTAGAAGATGATGAGAAAGAGGATTGAGCCCAAAGTTATCTTCACTCCTTTGTTCTACATCCTCACCTCTTCAATATTTTCATTGGCAATGTATTGCACAATGTTGTAATGTTCCTTGTTCTCCATTTTATGTGTAATGTATAAATTTTTTTTTTCATGGCAGTCCACCTTTCGATGTGCCCAACTTGCAACTAACCAATCCGGTTATAACCCTAGTTGTAGGATATGTGAGGTTGTCAATAAGCCTAGTCCTTCCTCCCTTCTCGTACTATAGTGTTTGCGGCCAATTCATCAATCTTCACATTAGGACATAAATTCAGCCACATGTCATCTCATGTATTTCTCAACCCTATGACTCGCTCAATAAGTTGAGCTATAATTCACATCCTCCAGCCCATGAAATAAAATAAGTTCTCATGCACCCTAGACATGAGCCACTAGTATATGTTAGAGTAGGTATTTACCTTAGCTCATGTTCACCTAGGTACTTTATTTACCTTTATTGTATTTATCCTCACCCACTTATGTGTGTGGATACTTCTTTTATCTTATTTAGATATTAGGAGATATTATCTAGTTGTTAGGTATAGTTCTTTCCTTGATCTATGGTATTGACTAGTTCTTTCATTGATCTATGGCATTGACTAGATTCTTGATGTCTAGTTCTCTCCTAAATCTATGGTCTTGACTAGTTCTTTGATGACTAGTTATTTCTTTGATTTATGGCTTGATCTACGACCTTGAATGGTTCTTAGCCCTGTTATTCCTTGCCTATTTAAGCAAGTGGCCCATTCTCAATGTATTGCATTTGAGTTCCATAAGTCCAATGTATGATATTGTTGCTCATTTACTTTGCAAAGGTTTATGTAAAGTTATTTTGGCAAATTGGTTTCATCTTATAGATCATGGTATTTGATTAGCATCCTGTGTTCACCTTGGTACGATCTGGTTATCGTTCCTTTCAGTATAAATTTGGAGGCTTTCTATTGAAGGGTAGTTCAAACAATTACAAGAATCCAACCTTCTCCAAGTTCTTTTGTACCGAGTCATTGACCAATAATTTCCCTTCTTCATTTTTTTCTGGAAGCTCCCATAACATTTCTGCCACCGAATTTACTTCATGCCCTGGAGCCCTATGGTTGTATTCACTAATTTTACACTTGGGAAGTTGAGACTTCCAATTTTGGACATTATGTATTCCAAGTGGGTACTGCATTTTTGAATATATATCCTCTAGGGGTTCTTCCACCTCAACTTCAACCCTCTTTGTATGGTGTTTTCTTTTGGTTTTGGGTGTCATTATTCCTACAAATTTATTCCCTAGGTACTCTATCTCACCAACACTTCATTATTTGAGTGTTGTGAAAGATATTTGTTCAAACTCACCCACAAACCCTTATCTCCATACCCTAACTGGTGGCTCAAACTTGTCTCATCACAAGGAAATACACATAACTTCATACACACAATGCTCTGGTTTTCTCTTCTTTTCTTTCTCTCTTCCTCACAACTTCACGTAGCTCAATTGCTCCAAGTTTTCTTCGAATGCAAGGTAGAAAATACCTTTGACTTGCCTCTTTTTTTATAATTTTTTGTACCTCACTAACTTAATTTTACCACTTAACCCATGATTTTTCTAGCTTTAAAATTTTTTTCAGTTACTTTCTTCATAAAGTACCTTTTACGATTTTTACTTTATTATGTGACATTCTTTCACATGTTACAGTTATAAGCTTCTGATGCGTCTTACTTTCCAAGCCACATACCTCCTTCGTGTGCCTCCCCACACTGAATTACATAATCCTTTGTGCCATATACCAAGTAGTTTATTATGCTTCTTTCTACCTCATGTTACACTACACAATCATTCTTCTCATGTGGTATTTGATCTAAGCAATTTCCTTAAGAGCACCTTCATCTGTTTCATTTTTAGCACCTGTAACACCTTTCTCTCTCATGCCAACCGTTCAGAGGATACCCTCAATCATGCCAAACTATATCAAATCTGATGTCAACAATTTTTCTCTTGTATGTGATCCACCCCACACTAAAATTATTTGAGGTCCTCTATGCATGAAATCAAAAGATAGTAATCATCTCTTTACATGCAAGTGCACTTATTTCAACAAAATAAAGAACTAAATTGAAAAATCATAACAATGATTGAAAGGAAACACATAAAAGGGAAATATAATCTAAGTGGCTACACTACCTTATTACAAAAACCAAGAAGATTTATTTATAGTAGGGCGTTAGCCTACTCCCATTGAAGCAACCACACAATAAGGTGTCATCCAACGCCTACAATGACAAGCACCTGATTCAAGTATCTTTTTTACCACAAAAGGTCCCAACCAATGTACTTTCAATTTCCATAGGTGGCAGCACAAACTTGGAGTCATATAGAAGAATGTTCTTTCCAACCTTCAAAAGTATTGTTCCTAATGTGCCTATCATGTCCATGCTCTATCTCACCTTCTCAGTCGTATGGATCCAACACACAATGGTGCACCGCTCATCTAACTGCATCATTTTGTAATTGCACTTTTCAGCAACTTTCTCATCAGCTAGTCCACCTGCGATGCACAATACCTAGGGATAGTAACATAAATTCAACAGGAAATATAACCTCTACGCTAAACAAACTAAAAGGGTGTGGCCATATTAAACCTCTTGTAGGTGGTCCTATATGCCCAAAGTACAATGGACACTTTATCATCCCAATATTGTCTTCCAACATCACAGATTTTTGTCAATGTCTATCCCAAAATCTTATTGAAAGATTCAACAATACCATTAGCCTGTGGGTGATAAGGAGTAGTCTTATGGTGTGCCACCATAAACTCTGCCAACAAAATTGTGATCGTCTCATTTAAGAAATGAGTTCCTCTATCACTTGTCAAGCTTAATGGAAAGCCATACCTGCTAATAATATTCACCCATAAGAATCTTGTTTTTGTGGCTGCTGTATAATCCTTTGTACGTGTTTCCTCTACCCACCTTATCAGATAGTCTCTGCAAGTAAAAATGTAGCATGTGTCAGTCCTACACGTGGGTGGTGAAATAGGACCTACAAAGTCAATAACCCACTTCTCAAAAGGCTCAACACTTGCAATAGGCCACAATGACATCTCATCTCTAGTTCCAACCTTCCCAAATCGCTGACAATGATCACATGCCTTGACATATTCTTTAGTATATTTTTAAAAAGTCTCCCACTAAAGTCCAGCAATCATAATCTTACATGTTGTAGCATCACCAGTGTAATGACCTCCTGTTATCCCCCCATGAGCTTCTTTCATAATATCCTCACGCTCATTCTCCAAAACACAACAATGTAAAACTTCATCATGACCTAACTTGTACAAATATCCACCAATCAATTGATAAGGTGCCACGCGTATTACAATTTCTTTTTCTCTAATGTCTTCATTCCTTCAGGTTCCTATCTAGTGCTCAAAAACACTGTAATATCCTTTAACTTTGTGGACATGTATGGTTTAATATGAAAAGCTGTGCATCTGGCATTGTGTCCTTAATACTCTATGTATCCTCATCTGGAATTGATCCATTGAAAATTTTTCAGGCCCTGAATTACTTTTTCGCAGTTTCACAACAACGGTGAACTCAAATTATTGAAATATAAGTATCTACCTAAAAATGTGCCCTTGCAACACAGGCTGGTTGAAAAAATACTTGAGAACCATATGATCTATATAGAAGATAAACGAGGTCACCAACAAGTATTGCTAAACTTTTGCATCGTGTAGATCATAGAAAAATCCTTGCGCTCAATGGTTGTGTAATTCTACTCACGGGTGTCAACTTCCTACTTACAAAACAAATGGGATGATCCATAATTCCTTCCTGTGGTTCCAAAAATACACTGATTTCTATGCAAGAAGAATCATTATGAACATGAAAGGGTTTTTCTCATAAAGGAAAGCACAAAATAGGTGTAATGGTCATCCTTTCCTTCAATGTCTCAAATGTTTGTTGTTGCACATCACCCTGATAGAAATTTCCTTTAGCATTTTCAACAATCCTTCCAAGGGCATGACAATCTTTACATATCCCTTGATGAATTTCCTATAATAGGCTGTATGTCCCAATAATTTGTGAACCTCAATTTGATTTTTAGGTTCTTCCAACCCAAGATCACAAGCTATCTTGGCTGCGTCTACCAACAATCCTTCCTTGCAAATTATATGCCCAAGTAAAGTGTCAAATGGTGTTGCAAAGATGTACTTCTTAATGTTAAGAGAGATGCTTAGTTTCCTACAACTCTAAAAACATGAGCCTTAGATTATCACACTAATCCTTGAATAAACCATACACTATCTAATCATCTAGATATACCTACAAGAATTTATGAATAACGTATCGAAAGGCCTTCATAATAATGCACGAGAACATTGTTTTTTCATTTTTCATTCCAAAGGGCATAATTTATGTAGGAAAAACTTCCCCATTCACTAGTAAAAGTTGTCTTTTCTTGATCATCCTTCGTAATGCACACCTGGTGATAACCGAGAAATCCATTTGTAAAATAATATATCTCGTGCTCAACAAATCCCTTAAGAATTTATTCTGTGAATGGGGTGGGAAAAATATCGATAACACATGAAGCATTGAGTTCTTTGTAGTCCACACAAATTGTTGTCCTCCCATCCTTCTTAATGATTATTACCATGGGGCTAACCCACTCAGATTCTTCAATAGGATCAATGATTTCAGACTTGATCACCTTGTCAATTTCTTCCTTTACCTTCATGCACATATTAGGATTCATCTTGTAAGGACTCTTCCTAACTGGGCACACTCCTTCTTTCAGTTTGATTTTCATCTCTCCTAAAGAAGGGTGTACTCCATTCAACTCATGATAGCCCCTTAGGAACTAGAAGTCACAGAAGAATTAGATAGTCTTAGAAACTTCTTTCTCTTACCAGTAATCACCAATAATAGCCTCCTTAGGCTATGAATTTGTACCAATTTTAACCTTCTTTGTCTTCATAGGAGTGTGATACATGCACATATTATCATCTGTATTTTCCATCACCTTGCGAGTACCTTCATTGTGGTCAAAATCTAGGTTATCCACTTCCTCATCATCTATCATGTACACCTATTTGCCCTTTTCTTTTTCTTTCTAGGCACATACTATCTCTTCTTCATCTATTTCTTCAAGGTCAAGGTGTGCCTCAAGATTAGGCTCCCCAAAAAACTCTAGCATAATTTCTTCATCCTTCACGTTATCCCCAATGTAAGGTGTTTCATAATCTATAGTACTTCATGGATTGAAGGATTAGTAGAAAAGTAATCAAATGTTTGGATAATACATGAGGTGATCTCTTGGCTAATTTTTTGTTTCCTTTTTCAAATCAGCATGGACATACCATGTGCGCGTGCAACCGCACAAGGTGGAGTAGAAATTATGCACCCAGAGTGATGGTGGTAATGCCTCCTTACAATGTGCCTAATATCTCTCAAAATCCTAGACGTGATGAGAGGAAAGAGGCTTCCTATGAAATTCACATGTTTGTGTAGGTACATTGCTCTAAGTAAACCTGGTGGAAAAAGTGATTCTCACTTCTTCTCGCTATCACCAAGGTGTTGTTATCCCTGCGCAAAGTATAGAATAACATATTTCTTCTATCCCCTTAATTCTATCACCGAGTCTCCATGGTGCATAGAAATGCATCAGGGTTCCCTTCACCAGTATACCGTGGTACACAGTTACATCCTAATCACCTCACTATGTGTGGCCTAATCATTCTTGTGACTCTTCCTTTGACCTCGCACCTAACCATTTCACATGTTTCATGAGCCAAGTTATCACAAGCAACACTAGTAGTGTCACTTACAGACTGCACATCTTCTTAATGAAGCACACCCTCCTTGGATGGTTCTAAATTCTCTGGATCACGCACTGACTGTACATATATTATGTTAATCTCCTCCTCACTCAATGGTTCTACATAGGGCTCAAATATATTCTCAAATAGAGCTATAATCATGTGCTCCTCATCATTCTTAAAATTGATGTACCTTTTATTAAAGTGTAAATCTACCTTTTTTGCATAGCACCAGGGCCGCCTAAGTAATGCTAGGAAGTTTTCTACTTCAGAAATCTCAAACACCTCAAAATCCCCAGTAAAATTGACTCCTTGAATTGTGATAGTTGCATCCTTCAGTACCCAATCGGCATGGCCCTAGTCTTATTTTCTATGTATAACACATTCATCGATGACGACAAGGTTAGCCTACCCATCTGATTCCAAACATCCAAAGTTATCACATTTACTTCCACAGTGGTATCAATAAGAATGTTGCATAATAGCTAACCATCGATTACTGCATCAAATGTAATCTCTTTGTCAAATTCATGATTTTGAGGTGGTAGATTTGTATGAAGTATCTGCCTCTCGCGCTCAAACTTAGCGTGTGATACTTTTTCTCACAACCATTCTCTTAACAGAGGAATGATGTTCTCCTGGTGAAATATCTCGCACATGTAATGAAATTCCTTGTATGAATCCGATTATCACTAGCAGTAGAACACCAAAGAACATAATATTGCAGATAAATGATCTCAATATGTAAGTAGAATAACTTAGCCACTTTGAGGGGGAAACCTCCAAACCATACAATAAGACTCAAATGCTCAATAACACGATTAACTACTCCTCATTACCACCTATATATATCAATCCTAAGCTATTGACAACACCAATGCTGACCTAGTAAACATTAGAAAGCATAAATGAATAACATATGATAAGAAGAGAGATTATGTAAGCCACATGTTAGCACTACATATCGGATATAAGTTATAAGACTAACAGTGTAACATTCCCCCCCCTTCAGAATAACATCGTCCCCAATGTTAGGAAGCCCTAGATGTTGATGTACAAATGCTTCATCCTCCCACGATACAACCTCAATATTCATATTCTTCTAAAGGATCAGGTACTTTTTAAATTTGAACGTCTGAAAACATCAAACTTTAGGATGTGAGTCTAAATAATAACTACAATGAGAGTATGCCTTTGTGAATGTTTAGATAAACGGGAAACACAATTCAGGAACCCCCTTGACTGGAGTTGCAAATTTGGTTCCTAACACCATTAGGATGATAGCCAACAAGACAAAATGAGAACCCTGGATCTATTTAAGCCTTGTAGAGGGATCTCCAGCTTATATGCCACACTACCAATTTTATGTAACACTCGGTAATGACCATAGTATTTAGGAGAAAACTTATTATCCTTCTTCTGTTATTTTAATGATAACTAATTATATGGCTAAACCATACAAAAACAAAGTCACCCTCTTTAAAGTGTCATTCACTATGATGTTGATCAGCATGTTGCTTCATGCGGTTTTGTGCCCTTGCTAAATTATCTCTATGACTAGAGAATACCTCGTGCTGGTGTTGAATGTGATCTTCGATTGATCTCACCTTTCGTTTGACCTTCAAGCTAGAGATGGGTGATGGAGGATGATACCTGTAAAGTGCTAGAATTATACCACCATTTTGTAATTAAAACCATTGCACCCAACATTCTTATTTATTTGAATTAAAACATCAAATATATCCCTCTAAACATTTATTTACCACCTCAGTTTTCCCATCTAATTGAGGATGATAAGATGAACTCTGGGCCAGTTGGGTACCCAAACAAGAGAAAAAATCAGTCTGAAAATTACTTGTAAATATTGGGTCATGATCACGTACCATAATTTTGAGCATGCCATGGAGCTTTTGAACTGTGTCCATAAATGAAAAGGCAACTATACTAGTTGTGAAAGGATGAGCCATGACACAAAAATGATCATATTTGCTAAGTGTATCCACCATAACCATGATGACACTTTTCCCTTTTGATTCAGGTAATCCTGTGATGAAATCCATTGATACCTCTTCCCTTATCTCGCTAGGAATAGACAAAGGTTGGAGGAGACATGGTGTCTTAATAGTCTCACCCTTATTTTTTTGACACACCAAAAATTCTTCCACAAGTTTTTGAACATCTCCTT
The DNA here is from genome assembly GCA_019776745.2 of Taxus chinensis. Classification (NCBI taxonomy): domain Eukaryota; kingdom Viridiplantae; phylum Streptophyta; class Pinopsida; order Cupressales; family Taxaceae; genus Taxus; species Taxus chinensis. The sequence continues at coordinate 418,497,256 of CM034154.1, forward strand.
TCAACCCTTCCCAAAATAAATCCTACTTAACTATATGGTAAGTTTTCAAGAACCTAGAATGGCCACCTAGTGGAGAAGAATGGAGCTCTTAAAGAACATGGTGTTTAAGTGTAGATTTATTACACAAATATAACCTATCTTTGTACCACAATGTATTCCCCTTCTATATAAATTGTTCTGATGTGGTTGGATCTTCCTGGAGATTCTGAATGAGAGTAAGTGTTGTTTCATCTTTCTGTCATTCTTCCCTTACTTGATCTACCTATTCTGCCTTTAGTATAGAGATGACACATAACAATGCTTATGTGGACTCATCCCCCTAGAAAGAGCATCAACGACCATATTTTCCTCCCCTTTCTTATAAACAATATCAAAGTCTTACCCCAACATCTTAGTGACCCATTTTTGTTGTTCTTCTAACAATAGTCATTGCTCCGAGAAGTATTTCAAACTATCATGATAAATTTTTACCTTAATGTGTCTACCCATCAAGTATGGTCTCCATTGTTTGGCTACATGTAATATTGCCATCATTTCCTTCTCATAGGTGGGCTTTAACAAATTATTTCCCTTTAGCTTCCGGATCTCAAATGCCATGGGATGTCCTTCTTGCATAAGTACTACTCTGATCCCATTTCCTAAAACATTGTATTCAACTATGAAGGTCTTAGAGAAATTTGGAGTTTCCAATACTGGAGTGGTGCACATTGCCACCTTCAATGTGCACCACTCCAGTATTGGAAACTCCAAATTTCATTGAAAGGAGTCTTTCTTCAATAATTTTTTAAGTGGTGCTACTATATTGTTAGGTTGTGGAGCCTATTTTCATGTGAGGAAGTGTTGAAGACTATACACTAAGAGTAGTGTACACTTTCCACAGTTGTCTCACTGGGGTTCAGGGCCAGGCTAGGCCCTGAGTGGGGGTCCGGGGGTGGCAACCCCCAGTAGCAAGTGTTCGAGGGCGCAACCCCCGAATTTTTTTTGGCCTTAAAATGTGCCCGATATACCGGGAAACATGCTTTTCTCATATGGGTGGGATTTTTGACCCATAGGTTTATGGGATAGTTTTGGCCCATGGTTTTGATACCCACGGTTTTATAAAACTACTTAAGCAGTTGTCTATTTATATGGTTTTGTACATATGGTATGGATAATGTAACATTGCAGATGTGTTTTGAATTCAAGTGTGAATTATGTAGAGTTTGTTGAGCATAGCTTCAAACAGATCTGGGTATTATATTGAGAGAGTGGCGGCTTGTAATAAAATCTGAGCAAGTGATTCTTGATGGACGTAGCCCAAATTAGGTTAACCACATTAAATACTATCTCTTTGTGTTGTGTTATTTTATTCTATAATTTTATTTGAGATCTGTAATATTTTCTGCATATTAGTTTCTACTGTTGCGATTCTGTGAGGGATTATTCCACATATTTTATCCCTTATTTCCTAATAATTGGTATCAGAGCCTGGTTTGGTTTGCTGAAGTGTTGAATCACAGGGAATTTTTTTATCTTGAGTGGGAGCTATGGCAGATGATGGAAGATCTAGGGTTGATAAATTCAACGGGTAGAATTTCAATCTTTGGAATATGCAGATGGAAGATTACCTTTATCAGAAGGATCTTTATATCCTAATGTCTAAGAAGGTGAACAAACCCTTGAGCATGACAGATGCGGAATGGGATTTGCTAGATAGGAAGGCACTTGGGACAATCCGGCTGTGTCTTGCATCTTCGGTATTATTTAATGTTTCAAAGGAAAAGACTACAAAAGAACTGATGGATGCATTAGGGAAGTTGTATGAAAAACCCTCTGCCTCTAATAAGATATTTTTAATGAAAAAGTTGTTTAATATGAAGATGTCTGAGGTTCAGTAGCAGATCATTTAAATGATTTTAATACGGTTGTAAATATGCTAGCTTCGGTTACAATAGAATTTGATGAAGAAGTTAGGGCTTTATTAGTTCTGTGCTCTTTACCTGAGAGTTGGAATAGCCTGGTAATGGCGGTAAGCAACTCGGTTCCAGCTAACTCAAAGTTGAAGTTTGAGGATGTTGTAGGGGTGATTCTAAGTGAGGAAATGCGAAGAAAAAGCTCTGGTGAATCTTCTACTTCAGGGAATGCTTTGACAGTGGAAACTAGAGGGAGACAGAAGAATAGAGGAAGCCATGGAAAATCAAAGGATCGGGCAAGGTCAAAATCCAAAAGCAAGATAGTATGTTGGCATTGTGGAAAGTCTGGGCATGCAAAGAAGGACTGTCAGGAGCTTCGGGACAAGAAGAAACAACAGGAAGAAAACAAGGAGGCAAATGTGGCAATGGGTAATGTATGTCAGGATGCTTTGATTCTTTCTTTGCACAATATTACTGAATCTTGGGTTTTAGATTCAGAGGCTTCTTTCCATTCTACTCCACATAGGCATTATTTTGTTAATTATGTTCAAGGTGATTTTGGGCATGTTTTTCTTGGTGATGATGAGCCTTGCAGCATAGTTGGAAAAGGTTCTGTTCAGGTTAAGATGCAGAATGGGAATACTTGGCTATTAAAGGATGTCAGACATGTGCCTACATTAAGATGAAATTTGATATCGGCAGGGCAGTTAGGAAGTGATGGTTGTACTGTGATATTTACATCAGACTCTTGGAAGGTTACCAAGGGTGCTCTTGTGGTGGCAAGAGGTAAGAAGGTTGGAACCTTGTATTTAACCACTCATATCACTAATGTTTGTAATCTTGTGGCTTCAAAAGTAGGTACAACATTGTGGCACTATAGGCTTGGTCATATGAGCCATAAGGGCATGGAGATCATAAAGAAGGATTTTCCCAGATATACAGAAACAAGTTTGGAGTTCTGTGACGACAACATATATGGGAAACAGAAGTGAGTAAGGTTTCTCAAGGTTGGACCTACAAAGAAAGAGAGTAAGTTAGAGTTGGTGCATTCTGATGTGTGGGGGCCAGCTCAGGTATCATCTCTTGGGGGTTCAAGTTATTATGTTACTTTTATTGATGATGCAACAAGGAAAGTTTGGGTTTATTGTATTAGAAAAAAATCTGATGTATTTGACACTTTTGTTAAATGGAAAGCCTTGGTAGAGAATGAAACAGGTCTTAAGCTAAAATGTCTCAGGTCAGATAATGGAGGGGAGTATTGCAACAATGAATTTGATGATTACTATTCTAAGAATGGAATTTGTAGGAAAAAGATGGTTCCAGGAACTCCGCAGCAGAATGGGGTGTCAGAAAGGATGAACAAAACAATAATGGAACGTGCTAGGAGCATGAGGTTACATGCAGGACTGTCTCTTTCTTTTTGGGTAGAAGTGGTGAGCACAACTATGTACTTGATAAACAGAGGACCCTCAAGTGCCTTGGATGGAGGCATACATGAGGAGGCTTGGTACGGTAAGAAAGTTGATTATTCATTTCTTAGAGTCTTTGGATGTGAGGTGTTTGTTCATATAGGCAAGGATGATAGGACCAAGTTAGAGGCTAAATCAGAAAAATGTACTTTCATTGGTTATGGTGGTGATGACTTTGGATATAAATGTTGGAGTATTAAGGACAAGAAAATCATTTTATCTAGGGATGTGGTCTTTAATGAGAAAGTCATGTATAAGCACCAGTTGCAGGAAAACAGGGAAGAATCCAAGAAAGAATATGCAGCAGTAGAGGATCTTCTGGATGGGAAAGTGACACATGAATCAGTTTAGGAACCTCCTCAACAGGAACCCCAAACTCCTATATTGAGGAGGTCTTCTAGGGTAAGAAGAGAACCTGAAAATTTTTCTCCTTCTCTTTATTATTTATTACTCACTGATAGTGGAGAGCTAGAGAAATTTGATGAAGCAATGCAGGTAGATGCTAGGAAGAAGCGGGAGTAAGCCATGGATGAGGAGCATCAAGCTCTCATGGAGAACTAGAAATTGGATTTGGTGAAGCTACCTGAAGGCAAAAGAGCATTACAGAACAAGTGGGTGTTTAGAGTCAAAGAGGAAGGAGGGAAGAAAAGACACAGGGGTTTGCACAGAAAAAATGTATAGATTTTGATGAGATTTTTTTCTCCTGTAGTAAAAATGACTTCTATTAGAACTTTTCTTGGAATAGTTGTAGTAGAAGACTTACACTTAGAGCAGCTTGATGTAAAAACTGCATTTCTACATGGTGATTTTGAGGAGGAACCATATATGCAGCAACCAGAGGGGTATGAGGTCAAAGGTAAAGAGGAGATGGTGTACAAACTGAAGAAGAGCTTGTATGGCTTGAAACAAGCTCCACGTCAATGGTATAAGAAATTTGATAGCTTCATGATGGAGCAAGGTTATATTAGATGTCATTCTGACCATTACGTGTATACAAATAAATTTGAGGATGGCAGTTATATTATCATGTGTTTGTATGTGATATGTTGGTTGCAGGTAAAAACATGCAGGAAATAAAAGTACTCAAGAAGTAGCTAAGTGAATCCTTTGCTATGAAGGATTTGGGGGTAGCCAAACAAATCCTTAGTATGAGGATATCTCGGGATAGGAAGGAAAAGAAGCAAACTTTATCTCAAGAAGAGCACATTCAGAAGGTATTGGAGATGTTTAATATGTAGGATGCTAAACCAGTTGGGACTCCTTTGGCAGGCCATTTCAAGTTATCAAAGGAGCAATGTCCCAAGACAGAGCAGGAGAGAAACCAGATGTCCAAGGTACCTTACTCATCAGCAGTTGGTAGTTTGATGTATGCCATGGTGTGCACTAGGCCTGATATTTCCCATGCAGTGGGAGTGGTGAGTAGATTTATGAGTGATCCAGGTAGAGATCACTGGCAGGCAATAAATTGGATCCTTCCGTATTTGAGAGGGACCATGGGGACAGTTTTGTGCTATAGTGGATCAGACACCACTTTGTGTGGTTATGTAGATTCAGACTATGGCTGGAGATGTAGACAGCAGGAGGAGCACAACAGGTTATGTTTACACTGTAGGTGGGACAACAGTGAGCTGGATTTCACGACTACAGAAGCTGGTGGCTTTGTCAACCACAGAGGCTGAGTATGTTGCTGCCACAGAGGCAAGCAAAGAAATGATTTGGTTACAATAATTGCTTGAGGAGTTAGGGCATAAGCAGGAGGAAGGAAAGTTGCATAGTGATAGTCAGAGTGCTATACACCTAGCTAAGAACTCTGCTTTCCACTCTAGGACGAAGCATATACAGTTAAGGTACCATTTCATCAGGACAACTTTGGAGGAAGAGAAGTTGAAGCTGGAGAAGATTCATACCAGTCAAAATCTTGCAGACATGATGACCAAGGTGGTCACAAGGGAAAAACTGAAGCTATGTTCAGCTTTGGTTGGTCTTCACGGAAACTAGTGAAGGGTTGAGAAGCTTGTTCAAATGAAAACTAGTCTCTAAGTGGGATATTGTTAGGTTGTGGAGCCTGTTTTCATGTGAGGAAGTGTTGAAGACTGTACACTAAAAGTACTATACACTTTCCATAGTTGTCTCGCCTGGGTTTGAGGCCGGGCTGGGCCCTGAGTAGGGGTCTTGGGGCATAGCCCCTGATTTTTTTGGCCTTAAAACGTGCCTGATATACTGGGAAACGTGCTTTTCTCATATGGGCGGGATTTTTGACCCATAGGTTTATGGGACGGTTTTGGCCCATGGTTTTAATACCCACGGTTTTGTAAAACTACTTAAGTAGTTGTCTATTTATATGGTTTTGTGCATATGGTAGGAATAATGTAACGTTGTAGATGTGTTTTGAATTTGTGTGTGAATTCTATAGAGTTTGTTGAGTATAGCTCCAAACAGATCTGGGTATTGTATTGAGAGAGTGGTGGCTTGTAATAAAATCTGAGCAAGTGATTCTTGATGGACGTAGCCCAAATTGGGTGAACCATGTTAAATACTGTCTCTTTGTGTTGTGTCATTTTATTTTGTAATTTTATTTGAGATCTGTAATATTTTTTGCATATTAGTTTCTATTGTTGCGATTCTGTGAGGGATTATTTTGCATATTTTATCCCTTATATCCTAACATATACTACCATAGTTTTTTACAAATTTATGATAATACCCTGTGAGACCTAAAAAAACTCGTATTTTCTTGAGGGTTCTTGGGACTTCCCATTCCACCATGGCCTGGATCTTGTGAGGGTCCACCTTAACACCTTCATGAGAGACAATATGGCCCAAGTATTCCACTTCATGTACCCCAAAATGACACTTCAAAGGCTTGGAATATAGTTGATGTTTCTCCAAGACTTCTAAGACTATATTGACATGTTATAAATGTTTCTCCCATGATTTGCTGTAGATGAGGATATCATAAAAAATACTAAGACAAAATTTCATAGGTGTAGACACAAAATCATGCACTTTAAGAGTTATTTAGCCCGATCTTATACTACTATTTAGAGGGTTATCTAGTGAATAAAGTACTAACTAATCACACCTTTTGGCCATCTTATTGTTATATTTTATTTTTTCATTCCCGCATATTTTCCTATATATGTCCACCTATTTCTCAATTGTCCTGACATTTTAACATAAAATTGGGCACCCAAGCCTGTACTGGGGTGCCCCGGGGCACTCTGGTCCCACCTGGGGTGCCTTGATCCATGTTCCCTTTTCCCGCTTCTTTTTTGGGTCTTTCTAGCCATTTTTCATCCTTATCTTTTTCCTAGTAAACCATTTCGGAGTTAATTATGAAATTAGAGCAAGAGAACCCTATAAATATAATTGTTTGCTATTTCACAAAGTGCGACTGACACAAGCGCACCTAGGGCATGATGTGCACACACACACACACACTCAAACTACATATAAATCTAAAATGTAGTGCAACGGTGAGTGATAGGACCACTAGTTTGGTGGCTGAGGTCAGCTTGACCCATTCATTTTGCATCTTTTATTTTTCTTAGGGTTTGATACTTCCTTTCTTCTTGCAGGTCATCATTGGATCATTAAACACATTCGACACAACTCAATGAATCTCGTGTGATAGATAGGTAGCATTTCAAGATACCTTGTGACCCTACAAAATTCAGATGTGGAGATTTTACAAAGATCAGGGTGCCTAATCTGCAGACCAGGGTGCCCTGGGGCACCCCATTACCTTCCCAGGTGCCTCAGTTAGTTCAGATCTGGCCTTCGCAGGACTTCTGAATGGTCGTCTTCACTTCTAGATTTTATTATTAGACCTGCAACAACCTACGACAATCTTCTTTAATCAACTAAGTCATTTATCCTTCTTTACTTGCATACTTAGGGTTTTATTTCACTTAGTATAATTATTTACACTTATTCCATACTATTTCAGTCCATTTATCACATCGTTTTAGTCCTCCTATTTAGATTAACTAAGTGGTTATACTTTCGATTAACATAGTTTAATTTTCAGTTAGTCAATAGGAATGGTCTAAATACTAAATTCATCAAACTCTAAAATGTGGAGGGTGCATTGGTAAGACCAAAAGGAATCACTAGGAATTCATAATGCACTTGATGAGTTCTGAACGCTATCTTATGAATATCTTATTTCTTTACTCTAATTTAGTGATACCTAAAAGGAAGATCTAGTTTTGTAAAATAAATTACACCATGTAACTCATCTAATAAATCATCAATGACAGGAATAGGAAACTTATCTTTGATAGTGTACTCATTGAGTTCTCAGTAGACTAGAAACATTCACCACCTTCCATCTTTATGTTGCACCATCACCACTGGAGTAGAATAAGCACTCTGATTGTGACGAATAATACCCATTTCCAACATTTCCTCCACCATCTTCTCGATCTCACTCTTTTCACATATGGGTATCTATAAGGCATGATGTTAGGAGTTGGCTTCCTGGAATCAATTGAATTACATGATCATGCTCTCTTTCATGAGGCAATCCTATAGGATCCTTTAAGACAACTACAAGTTGACCGATAACCTTATGAAGATTAGGATGCACCATCATTTTCGGTGGTTGAAATTCCATGGAGAACAATCGTGCTACAAAACCTTCAACACCCCTTTTAAGAATCTTCTGCATTTGGTGAGAACTTACCACCTGAGGAATTTTTTGTTGTAGTCCTCGAAGTTCAAACTGCTTACCCTCATAATGAAATCACATGAACAATTCTTGGAAATTTATCTCTATGGTGCTCAAAGTTGTGAGCCACTGAACACCTAAGACAATATCAGTTCCACCCATGGGAATAATAAACATCATAGATTCCAATGTGTAGTCACCCATCATAAGTTTCACCAATTACCTTAACATTGGACTGTGCCACCATCTACGATTATTACTTGAAATTCAGGTGTTGGGTAGATGGAACAATTTAGTCTTGTTTCCATCTTATGATTAATGAAATTATGTGTGCTCTCCGAATAAATCAATACTGTCACCTTTTGCTTCTTAAGATATCCCACAACCTAAAGGGTTTTTGGAGTACAAATACCTGATAGAGCATGGCATGAGATAGTGGGCTGGGGATCTTCAGATTCTTCCTCTAATTTTTCCACTTCCTCACTTGACATTTCTTCATATTATTTCTCATCACTAGTCCTTTTAATGTAGAGCAATTTTTTCTCATAACATTTATGATTTGGTCCATATTTTCTATCGCAATTAAAACATAACCCTTTTGATCTTTTTAATTCAATTTTTTGAGGTGTGATCCAAACTGGCTGAGGGTACAATGGAGGAAAGCCGTTACGATATTTTATTTTAGAGAAGGAATGCCTTCTACTGGAAAGAAATTTTTCCTCTGCTCTATGCGCCATGATAATATAATCATAAAACTTGAGTGGATTAAACATGCGCACCTCATGCTCAATGTGGTCCTTAAGACCCTTAAGAAATAGGCCATTTAAGTACTCTTCTGTAATATCATCCACACATAAAGAACACTTTTGAAATTGATGGACATACTCCTTAACTGAACCTGTTTGTCATAAATTTACTAATTAGCTGAAGTAATTTTCTGAAACACTAGAACTATAGTGTAATTGAAGATCTTTAGTGAAAATTGTCCATGTGACATTTAGACCATTTTTCTACCTTTGAGCACATAACCAAAAATACCAAACAAATTGGTCAGAGTCTAGATATAAGGATGCCATAGTTACCTTTTGTCCTGATGGGATCTGATGGAGATGAAAGAAATTATCCATTTGGGTAATCTAATTGATTAGATCCTTTCCATCGAATTTACACATTTCCACTTTTGGAATAATGTCCCGCCATTGGTGAGGAGATCCACCTGAATGAGTAAAGGAGCCTCCTTGATTGGAGTTATTTGGACCTGTGTGAGTATTGCTAGAGGAACCCATATGACTAGAATTGGAAGTTGCATTTGAAAGAGAAAACAACATATCTTGCTTCATTTTCTGAAAATCTATCTGAATTTCACCCCTAAGGATACCTTTTAGATGAAGAAGCTCATTATTAAGGTCATCCTTACTCACCATATTATTTACCCTTTCCTGAAGTTGGATGACCACCTAAGATACTCCCAAACCAAAACATTCTAAAGCCATATATTCCTTTTTTGGGGTCATTCCTTGAGTTTTTTGACATTTCCCTTGGCCTAGGGTTGATCTATCGGTCATGATTTAGGGTTTGGGACTCAGAGTAGATGGAATAGGGAAAATTTTTGGGGTTTTGGGTTTCGTAAATTTACTATCTGAATAAAGGAAATCATAAAAAAGAAACCCTAGCTAATTTTTGGAAAGCGTTATGAAAATATAAGAAACTTAGAAAATTTCAAAAAATTGCACCCTAAGGAGCCAAATTATGAAAAAACATAAAATCACTATACGTTTTGTAAAACAAGTCAAAAATGCTTGAAATTTGGAGAGGATCTTACTTGACTGATTTCACCACACTAAAAAAATTTACAAAAACATTTGCTACCAATTTTGAGATATAGCCTAACTTTCACAATTAGGGTTTGACACAAGGCTGGCTGAGATCAGACTTTACTACCACTTGTAATGAAATTACTTGTATAAATTTGATTATCACAAGTAGTAAAACACCAAAGAACATAATATTGTAGATAAATGATCTCAATATACAAGTATAATAGCTTAGCCATTTCTAGGGGGCAACCTCCAAACCATACAATAAAACTCAAATGCTCAATATCATGATTAACTACTCCTCACTACCACCTATATATACCAATAATAAACTATGACCAACACCAAGGCCGACCTACTAAACATAAGAAAGAATAATTGAATAACATATGATAAGAAGAAAGATTATGTAAGCCACATGTCGGCACTACATATCCAATATAAGTTATAAGACTAAGGGTGTAAAAACACACCTCTTTCAAGTCATCAACATATTTATGAGGGAGTTCAACTTTCCTTACACATTCCCTATCATGCACCTGTTCCTTTAAAGACTATATCTCTCCCTATAATGCCCTGAAAACTTCCATGGTATCCTGATAAACTTCCTTCTAGTGTGTAACATTTGGATACTAAGCATGTACTACTTCTTTCCTTGTGATAAATGGCTTATCCTTTAGAGGCTCGCGTGCATGTGCAACCTCAACACATGCAGTAAAAATTACTGTCTATAACTTAGGTTTAGGTGTCTTATTTGACATCTACTAATCATCAACAATGTACTGCACTTTAATAATTCCCACACCCTTTTATTGGTTCTTATTCTTACTCATGTGCTCATATAGGTCTGGGCATTCCTCTAACTTATGTGGCTTCCTGCACTAGGAGCAAGTAATATTCTAAGGGCATTCGTGCTAATGATGATAATGGGATCCCTAAGTACAACACGTTCCTATAACAAATACTCCTCTGCCACCGTCATGACCTCGTCCTCTATATCCTCCATGGAAGCCTCTATTCATATTATCTGCATGGTTGTGCTGTTCATGAGTGTAGCCTTCTTTCTCCTTTGATCCACTAGCCACACTAGTTTGGCGCACTCCTGTCTCAATAGCTTCGTGGATGTGATCAATCAATTTATCATCAACAGTGTCATGAGTGTGGGACTTGCAAATCTTACAGTACATGGATACATTTTTCATGAGTGCATGTTGCAAAAGAGGTAAATCTCGAACATCATGATTCAGGTGACATACCTCACAATCTAATAGTAATGCGTGTAGCGAACTGTGTGGGAAATTATATTTAGTATCTACCTCCACTTCACAATCCATACACCATATTCCACTTCACGTCTCATGCGTTGAGTTGGCAAAAAGCTTCTCCAACTATTTGTCATAGTTGTAATTTGTGCTTCCAAAAATGGGCTTACTCCAGTATCAATGCTACCAACCGCTTCAGCAGACAAAGCTACTTCTAAAGCCTCATGTGGATCCACATATGTCTTATGAGAGAGTTCTCTACGGAATGGAGTCAACAATCCTCTAACAAAAAATTTTGCATGCTGACTTGGGTGAATTTCATAAGACAATTTGGATGATAGTCTTGAAATGTGCGTCATACTTTCTTACACTTTCAACTAATTCCTAATTAATATCCTTTAGCATAATGATGCACTATTGCTTAAAATATGGAATGTGAAGCTTTTTAAAAAATGAATAATGCAACACATTGTAATCCACCACAGTATAATGGGGGTCATACTTCCTATATTAGCTATGTACATGCCCTTGTTGCATGGTAGCAAACTAACTGACCTTCTTGTCTGAGGCTATAATTCCTTTAGCATGCCATAGTAACTCATACTTATGCACATGCTCTATTACATCTTTAATACCTCTATACTCTGGAAAATGGAGAGACATCTCATAGTAGACTTGCTAATGTTGATGTAAGGGTTGTTGGGGATGTGGGCCTTGTCCACCATATCTAGAGCCAGAACCTCCACCAATATTTTCTCCTCCTAATCCATCTGATCTTCATGACCCTCCTGAACCCCCTGTACCCCTACTACGGGCTATGGTCCAGTCAACGTACTTCCTTATGTCCTAGTTGTGGTACTATATTGAACACCAATGGTATGCTTGGTCATAATAGTTACTGTAGTACTTCTAACGGTCTGCACACCAATATTCTGTCCTGATGATGCACCTGGGAACAATCCTACCATAAAACTACTAAACAACGATGCTGACTACAATACCATGGGTGCACTACTAACTTTATCTCCTAAATTCAACGCAAAATGATATCTACTCATCTCTACTTGCTTACTTGCACTGGCATGCTTTTTAATGACTACTTCTAGATTTGGAACACCAAGCACAAGGGCTAGGTGGCTAGGTGGGATTAGATGCACACTAGCGGTCCTCATGCCCTCCTCTAACACACTCTCATCTAAAGCTGAAGGGGATTATCTACTTTTCTTACCCAGTGTTGGGAGAACTAGATGTTACGGCTCCTTATCTTCCACGAGAGCTTCAAATCCTTCATGAGCCATCTTTATCCTCAACTTTAGGGACTCCTCAATCTCCCTTTGTTTTTCCATTTCCCTCTCTCGTGATTCATTAAATTTGATCCATCTTTCCTTTCTATAGCTTTCTGCCGCCAGGTCCTCCATCCTTCTCCACACCTGCCCTACCCCCGCGCATGGTGGGGTTTAACTAGCCATAGGTAGGAACTCTAAATCCAGTTCTACCATCAAAATTTTGATCGATAATTGTATAACGCACAAGTAAGATCCTGTGGGATCATGAAAAAAAAATGATTAACAATTAAATGAATGTTAAGGGATTCTATATTCTAAGTTAATCTAAATCGAAACAAAAATGTAATAAATAATGTAAGCTAAAGTATTGATTCTAATTTTTTTTATTTTGACAAATAAATGAAATGAAATAATGAAAATATAAGGGGAAAGATACTAACCTTGAAGATGACTTACCTCGCTATGTTTGTTGGACTTAAATAGGTTTGATGTGCGGACATAGGGCATAGTGTGAAGGAGCTACCCAGGAAATTGCAGTAACTGAATATTCTGACTAGACTGGGGTGCTTGGGGAGAGGATTGGGGCTCCTGTGGGCGCCCTGGTCTGTATTCTGGGTGGTTTGTTTTTGCAGAAAAGCTCTAATATATGAAATATGACAGTGTCGCTAGGTCTTCGCAATATCTTTCATATTTTTCGCGTGGTTTTCGCAGTGGCTTCTACTTAGTGTTGCTGTAAATTAGTGCCAAAAATCTACCTGTAAAAACCCAATACAAAAGCATCAAATCCCTAAAAAATTAAAGATTTATATGAAGGGTTCCAGACTGAACCTTAGTTACCACAATGGTGGACCTTACAAACTAAGCACTACACTACATTGCAGACCCCAATGCAGTTCTTCTATGCTTATGTGTGTAATGGTGTGTACCTAGGGTGCCCCTAAACATCAATGACACAAAAGTAGGGGGGAAATGAGTAGATGTAAGATGCAAATGGTGGATGGAATGGAATGAAATACAACCCTTTTCCCTCCTATGCTTATGTGATGCAGATGTAAAATGATGCCCAAAATGCAGTCCTTTTTTCCTAGTAGATAGCTAGTTCTTGATAGTAGATAGTCCTGCCCTTAGAGATAGTGAGTATGCTATGTTTATATAGGGATCTCTTGTTCAAAATTTCGACACTAATGACCTAACAATGCCCAACTAGCACCTAGGGGAATGAGACAACAAAACCATAAAGGACTGACCTCAAAAACTCTAAATGAGAATAAAATGCAACTCGGGGACCAGGGGGCACATAAAAAAGAGGAATGGGTGCACCGACGGGTGCCTCGATACCTTTCTAGGCACCCTAGCTAGAGACTAGAGACGACATATGACCAAATAACAATGATTAAAAACTCCATGAGAGATGGACCAGAACTATGCAAACAACTGACGAATGTGTGAGACAAGTGATAATGATGACAAACCAACTGATGATAGGACAAGGGAATGAGCCATTAGTGAATACTTTTCTTATGCGAGATCCATATATAAAATAACATACTTGGCAATGTAAATGTAATAGTAAGTGTGTGACTTTGTGACTACATTTTCTCCCACTTTATTTTGGTGAGTGGAAAACTTGGTAACATAAAGTAGATAAAGATTCGTACCTGAAAGAAGTCAAGGAAGCACATGCCATAGTAGAATGCACAAATTTGTAGTAGAAGCATGCCGAAAGAACCAAAAGTATGGCGAACCATGGATCAATGAGTTGATCCATGCAATGTAACGGTAAAGTGTAATAGTATGATAAAGTGCACTAAATGAGAATGATGACTAGAATGTATGATGATGATGAGGTGGGAGAGGGAGTGATCAATTCCTGACCCGAACACATGTATACGAATTATCAACTGGAGGATTTGGGCGTCCTACCACTAGAGGAAGAGTGTAGGAAGAAAAGTGTGTTATTCTACAATCTCTAACTATATCCTCAAGATATAGCCGTTGTAGATGGAATTAGATCAAAAATTGGTGGTTTTATGGATTTAGATAATTCGATCAAATAGTTGACCCATATAAGAGTGGTGTAGGAAAGGCACTCTTGCCCCCACTCCAAAGGCATCACTGCAATGTGATGGCTTCTAAGTTAGGTCATCTGGAAATGAACATGCAATGTGAGAAGGCTTCCAAGTTAGGTCATCTGGAAGTGAACGCGGAATGTATGTATAACTTCCCAAGTTAAGTCATCTGAGAAAGAAAGTAGTGAATTTGATATCCTAAGTTAAGTCACCTAGGAGGTTGCACATAACTCCCGAGTTATATCATCTGGGAGGCTAATTGTGTTAAGTTTGTAGTGATGATATGATTTAAATTGTTAGGAATCTGAATGCATCAATTGATTGATTCGATTTATTACTCGTAGAGAGATTTTATGCTAATTTCCCCCAATTTAGGTCATCAGGGGGGATGATGAAATGTCATATATGGCAATTTGTAAGTTTCCCCCCATATAGGTCATTAGGGGGAATTGATGGTGAAATGTCACATAATGTGTTAGTAAATACTTTGGAATTATCACATCGGAAGTGTTTTAAATGCGTTGTGATATAAAGGGGAATTATTGGATAACTCCCAATGATATGTCCCCCGTTTCAGTGAAAGGGGAAGTGATGAGAATAATGAACGTGAAGCTGAAAGTATACGCAAAATAGATAGAAACGTGATAGAAATAAAAAATGTCTATGAATTGGTTGGGATATAAAGTCAATTAAAGGTAATGTGTGTGGAAGGCATTCAATACGATGGTAGGTGGAATTATAAAAATAATTGCCGCAAATGGGGGTAAACATCAAAGTAGAAACGCTTGAGATATGGAAAAAATATTATAATGTTTATCAGTAGCAGTGAGAAGCACGAAATAATGACTATAGTAAAGTGGGTGATGAAAAGGTAACTATAAATAGTAAGGTGAAAAAGTGTTTAATCACCTCATTTGTTATTTACGCAATTGAGATTGAGTTATGAGAAAGTTAAAAAATGCCACAAGTGAGAGCAGTGCGTCCTAGCCGGTCTGAGAGGGTGGCAACCTGTCGTAGCATCACGCACGACCGCGAGTTGGTAAGTGCATTATTTTTCAAAAAATGTATGGGTTTAGCAGTCATTTTTTAGTGAATTTTTACAAATTTGAGATTTTTGATTTTCTTGATGTTTTAGACCTAGACAATAGTGGTGAGGGTACTAGTGACCTTTAGGATAGGAGCACCCAGGTTTGGCCACTATTGTCTTGCTCTTGGGTGCCCCAGTCCTGCATCTAGGTGCCTTGGTCCATAATGTGTGCATTTGGTTTAGAATGATGAAAAATGAGATTTTTAAAGTATATGAATGTGATAAACAAGTGTATGTGTACTTGGAATGTGTTATAACATAACCCTTGGTGTTGTTTTGTGTTGTACAAAGGGATATTCACTCGAGGGAGTTTTGCGGCAGGCATCATTTGAGTACGTTGCTTGGATTGGGCCTGTCAGATGATGATTGGGATCTTATGGACTATGTCAGCATGCATCATATAGCATGGATGGGGGATGTGCCCCATAATATTCCTATGTTTAATTCACTATGTGATAGATGGTGCGTAAATACATGTATATATTGGTTTCCTATAGGGGAGATGACTCTGATATTGGAGGATATGTATCATAAATGGAGGTTGTCGGTTGTTAGTGAGAGGGTACATGTGATGCCAATGGAGAATATTGAGAGGAAGATGTGAGCCACAAGTCAATATTTTTTGGGGACTCGTGTATGTGCCGAGGCCCATATTATTTTGGACACTAATATGAGGTATAGGGTTCCACACTTATGAAATTTTGTTTTATCTTTCATTCTTTCGTCTATTATATTTGAGGGAGGAGTAATAGGAATCTTGTATAAGATGCATGACATATGCATGCATGTAGAGGAGAGTACTAGATATTCATTGGTGTAGTTTGTTTTGTCCCACCTATATAGCTATCTATACCGATTTTCTCACGATGAGCACGAAGGGGAGATAGGAGCTACTACATTGTTACTTGTGTGGGAGTATGAGAACATAGCATTGTTAAGGTCAGTTGGACGCTCGCAAATAGAGTGAGGTAGACCTGAGATATATGTGCAGAGGAGTGGTCAATATTCGTGGGTGTAGGATGGATACAGATACCTACAGGGCACTGATAGATAGGATGGGGCCTAAGGCAGTTACATGCAGGCCATACCATGATTATGGAGGATGGCCTGAGGATGTCGTAGAGTTGTGGTCTATTTTGAGGACTATGTGGTTGGAGGATAGATTCCCAGGTGTGGCGGAGCTCTTCTAGGTGGAGAGGGTATCATGTAAGTTTGGTATGGCTCAGGATGTTTTTGTATGATTCATGGATTCATAGCGTCAATTTACAGAGAAGACTTTGGAGAATACCTTATTACGTAGCCAATCGGAGAGATATCAAGGCTGCGAATAGAGGTGCATAGTGAGTGGTCAAACATCTAGTTCTAGAGCTCTCATAGTACCTGAGAGTGATAGTGATGATAAGGTTTGATTATTATGATTGGATATAATTTAAGGGAGATGCAGCCCAGTGATAATAGTACTCGAAATACCTATGTATGGACACCTATAATTTATATATGATGAGCTTATTTTGTGGTGTATTGATGTTATGAGTTGGTGATCGATTGATGTAATGTATTTGGTGATTTTTGTTCTTGTTAGTGTTGATTGATGTTTCTATATGTGTAATGATGACAAATAAATGTGATGATTTAAACACAATGTTTGTTAAATGGAATTAGTAATGCGTAGATTAATATGATAATGACAAAAAAAATGTAAAAAGAGATGATATATGATTATCGAACTAATGTGTTGTGATGAATGTGCTTTGTAATAATGTAACATAATCACAATATGTTCAATGTAGATGAATGGCAAGGGTAATATTAAGGATTCCCCCTAGCACATGTGTAGATGATTAGATTCATTTGGTTAATATCCCTCAAGAGTCAAGAATGAACCACAAAAAAGAAAGAGTGCATCATCGGGAAATAGATTACATGTGCTAGATGAATGAAGAAGCACATGTTGAAAGGTTCTTATAGGAAAACCCTCAACAATCATGTAAGAACCATAAGAACATAAGTGCATCAACAAGGGGATAAGGTGATAGTAATCCCCTACAAAAGACCAAGGCACTGTGAAGTGGTCTAACCATGTGGGATTGAAGCAACATGAGTGTACGAACCGAATTGAATGTCATATGGAGATGTGGTGGTATGCATGAGAGGGGAGTTCTTTGGAATCCAATCTGAAGGAGAAATCGGATGAAGTGGATAGCATGAATGCAATGAATGAGATTAATGAAATGGGTGTAATGGATGTGATGATATAGTGGTGTATGGATGTGGTGGAGAATGTGTGTGACTAACAAACAACTGTGAATATGTAAGGGCCAAAGCACCAGATGGAGGGGATGACTCAACTATAGTAGAAATCCTATGGTGGGGTAGAGGAGATATGGATTGCGCACGTGAGCGAGAGCCAAAGGAAATGATTCCCTTATCCTCTAGTTACTAAAATCAATCATGAATGTGCGCAAGACATTCATTATCCTATGGCCATTTATACGATGATAGTTACAATAAGGTTGGTCACATTACCACTATAATATGTGTTATGGATGATGTTGGTTAGACGGTAGGTGAATTAATCATTCAGTAATTAAAACATGTAACACGTCATGTGGTCAAGCATGATGACAGAAGTGAAAAGGCTCACATGATCGTTAGGTGGAGTGGTAGTAGAAGTGGTCTGTTGCGGAGTTGAAGAAGGGTTATGCTTTTGTGGTTGAATGGGTTGATCTTGTTTGTCTTTGCGTAAGAGCCAAAGGTGGAGATTATGTAGGATGCTCAATCGGAGGCAATGGTGGAGAACTAGATGAGGCATTAGCCATAGAAGTGTGTGAAGGATCTGTGATGTATGTTGATATAAGATCTTGTTCTAGGTCAATAACCTTGTAGACATAGGAAGAATGAATGACTTACATACATCATACTATAGTCTTTTCTTGAGTGGAGGAATTAGACCATGAAAAAATATGAATTTCTTATCAAGATCTATTGGTTGGAATACTAACTGATCTATACAAGCATTGAAGCACAAAATACAATCCTTGATATGTTCATAGGAGCCTTATTGTAGAGGAGGTAAGTGGTCATAAGTAACTTTAGGGTCGCATTGTTGATTATAAACCGATGGAGGAAAGAAACCTCCATGTCATAGAAAAGTACTAATACATCCAAAGGGAAGATGAGTGTACCATTGTAATGCCTCATAAATAATACTGTAGCATGAAAGGCCTTAAGTAACAGTGTATCATTAGAATAAGAGGCCATAGCCATACGATAATGTAACAGATGAACATGAGGTTAACCAATACCATCAAAAGATGTTAAAGTAGGCATGATGAAGTTCTGAGGGAATGTAGAGTTATGAATATTCGTAGGGATAAGGTTACCATGTAATGAATTGTTATCAATGGAAGCATAGTAATCCCTACTCTCTAAAGTGAGGGAATCAACCTGGGATTGTAATTGGCCTACAACATGCATGAGAGATATGATATCTTGTGAAGGAATGTTGGAAGATGGCAATAGTGTGTTAAGTGATTGTAATTTTCCATTGTGAGTGATCATAGGAATATCCAGAGGTGATGAAGGATATTTTAATGCTAAGGGCACACTAGTAATAGGTGTCTGAGGAAGCTATGGTAGGAAATATAGATGGAACATCCATAGAAATAGTAGTACTAGCATCGAAAACATCCTTAATAGTATGAGGAGATGGATGGAGACTCATCATATAGGGGAAGATGGAGTAGGAGGCATGTAGATGATGCAATAGGAGGAGATAAATCAATAGGAGAAATATAAGTGATACACGATGGTGAGTCATGGATAGTGCTAGATGCAATCTTAGGAGAGGGTAACAATGGACTAGGTGATTCACACTCAGTAGTATGGAAAGATGGAGAACTAGGACTATCAAATACCTCATGTTCATCAGAGAGAGTTTTAGATATGAGAATTTCACTAAAAATTCTATTAATAGGATCGTGAACATAGTGTGAAGTAGTGTGCAAGCTACTATGAGATGTATCATGAGAAGCAATATTAGAGGGAGTATAATCATGAGAAGAGAATGCTATTAGTAGATGGAGTAGAAGAGTAATTAGTATGCACATGCGAGTGATTGTAAATACCAAACAATTAATCAATAAGTGAGTCATCTAAAATTTCCTGTGAAAGATCAGAAGGAGGATCAAAATTAGTCACATAGCATGGTATACAATGAGTAAAGTCTATTGGATCCTCAACAATACTAATACCTATAGGGGAATCTTTAAAAAAAATAGGGCACATGTTGTTGAGCCTTCTTGAAGTTGTTGTTTTATATGGTCGGGTGTAGTAACAGGAGTACTATATAGAGCTTTTAGCTCAGCTATGGCAACCTAATCATAAATAGGATTAATGTTGAAATGAGACATGATGGGTGAAGAAGATGAACTATCCTTAGCCATTAGGGTTTGATTGGATCCTATGGCCCAATCTATTCAAAAATAAGGGTTCACTAAAATGATTAAATAAAATATGAAATCAAGGATTATATATTCTAAGTTAATCTAAATAGAAACAAAAATGTAATAAATAATGTAAGATGAAGTATTGATTCTAAATATTTTTATTTTGAAAAATAAATGAAATGAAATAATGAAAATAGAAGGGGAAAGGCACTAACTTGAAGATGAATTACCTTGTTATTTGCTGGAATTGAACAAGTTGATGTGCGGACAGGGTAGAGTATGAAGGAGCTACCCATGAAATTACATCAACTAAAGATCTGGCTGGACTAGGGCACCTGGGGAGCACTGAGGTGCTGTGGTTTGTGTTCTGGGTGCTCTGGTTTGTAAAACATCTCACGATCTGAATATTATAATGTCACTAGGTCTTCACAATGTCTTCCTCTTTGTCACGTGGTTGTCGCAATGCCTTTTCTTATGTCGTTGTAAATTAGTGCCGAATATATACCCACAAGGAACTCAATTGTACATAAAGCATGTAAGCTACCTGGAAACTAATGATTCATTGTGGAACATGTTCTGGAATGACTTCTAGCTGCCTCATTTGTGGACTTATATCATTGTGTCGTGTTTCACTACGTTCTAGAGCAAATGTGACATCGATATGAATGCTTTTGTTGTGCATGATGGTGTACCTAGGATGGACCCTATCGCCAATGAATGCACAAGTAGGGGCATATGAACTATATGTTAGATGCACATGGAAAATATTGGTAATAGAATGGAGGTAGCAACCCTTACTCCTCCCTTAGTGCCGTTGTGATGCAGACTTGTAAATGATGCCCAAATCTAGTCCCTAGTCTTAGTAGATAACTCTTGCTCAATAGTAGGTAGTCTGCCTATAATTTAGTGAGTATCGCTTATCTAACCTATACAAGGATATCTGATGATCCGAATCTAATCGACATGCTAGGGGGCCTGAAAATCCTAGCCTTTCACCTTGGCGGGTTGCAGATGAACAACCCCTAAGGACTAACCTCAAAACTTCTAGTTATTGTCAGAATAAAGTGCTAATCTCTTGTATTACCAAAATATTGTGTAACATTATTAAATAAATTGTAATATTATTAATAATGAGTTTATATAACTCATATTAATAATATAGTTGTAATAGTTTAATTATTGGTGAGTTGTGAGAATAACTCAAGTAGCTATTTTGGTGTGTCCTAGAGATTATTAGAGATATCTTAATGAGTTTGAGAGATTCATGGAGAGTGATATTAGGGATTGAAGATGAGTGTTTGACTCCACAAATGTAGGAGTTAATTGACAGCTAGTAAATGTAACTCTTTCAATGTTATAATTACCCTGAATGAATTTTAGTTTCTATATTATTATTATTCGATGTTTTATTATTGTGCAGTTTTTATCAGTGGTATCAGAGCAGGATAGTTTTTCTGGTGTGTACAATGGATTTTTGAATATTGTGAGGGGCAGTCTTATTTCTATTCACCACTAAGACTAAAATTTTGTTGATGAGTATTTTCAATCAACAAAGATCGAGATCACTGAAGTATTCCACTAATGAACGACTCATACACAAGTTTCAGTATTACAAGGCAGATATATCTCAAAATATTTTCTCAGGTCTTGTCCAATCTCTGCATAAAGTTTTATTGTTCACCTCAATTGGGAAACACAATAGATCAAACCTTTTTTCAGCTCAAGGATCAATTAGTTCTAGAGTTGCCAATTAAGGAAAGGTGTGAGACATTATTTCTGTGCTTGGTGGACTCTTAGATTAAAATGCACTCCACTGATTAAATTTTAATGCATGTTAGAGTTTTGCATCCTATGTGAACCTATATTAAAGCACAGTGATACCATCAGTCACAATCATGTTTTTTATAGTTCATAGAGCATTTAAAATCCAATTTGATATGACTGTCTCATTTATCATTACAATACTTCTTTGATTTGTTCTTATTGATCCATGCAATCGAGAAGCATCTACATCCTCTAGAAGAGTTCACATTTCAATATGTTCTTGCTGGAATCCAAAGCTCAAAATTCAACGTTACTGAAGTCAGAAGAGGAAGATTTGTTCCATATAAAATATTGATGGAATATTGGCTCATGGGAAATATTTCCTGGGACTTACAACTCTGAGTTACTTGCATCAATTTCCAACGCCCAACATGTTGATTGAGGGAAAAAAAAAGGGCGATTGCACTACAAAATTCAAGGAAATTGATCTTCCATTTGAGCAGCCATGTGTATGCCTTATGTGACCTGATGTGCAAGATGTTTACAGAAAAAAGAACAAATCATTCTAATTCATGATATTGCAGAGATCCTCAAATTCTTGTCGACTTGGACGACTCTGAATGCAACATTTTATTATAGCTTAGACTCAAGGTCGAAAGTCTCAATATTCATGCATGATTTCTTCAACAGGTCATTTTGTCAAAGTTTGAGTGTTATTTAAATTTAAATTTATATTTTTGAGAGTAGGAGTCATGCGTGTATTCCAAAGAGTTTATACAATTTAGAGTATTAGGTTTCTTTTTATTTTAATATGACTACTTGTCAATACTAATTTAAACTAGTACCGAGTTCTAAAAGGAAATAGTTTGTTATGTCATTTCAATCATCTTTGTAATAGTTTAGCCTGTCTATAGGGATATTGTCATAGTAATGGTTTGGATGTTATTTAAAAAGTAATGTTATATTATTACTTTTTAAAAAAAATTGTTACATAGTTGTTGGATAACTTATTGGAAAATAGAGTCTTTAAGGTTATCAAATTGTCAAATCAGTCTTCCAAGTGTCATTAAAAGAGTAAAAAATATAAATCAAATGTATTTTTTTGTCAAGATTCGATCATTGTAAAAGTTTGAAAAATTACAAAAATAAATTGCCTTATAGACACATTTTTGGTGGAATTCGATGTCTATTTAAGGAACATTTTTAAGCTTCAAGGTCACATTCGGCTACTGAGGTAGAAACATAATTAAAATGTTTTTTGAGGAAGGAGGTCAATCAATGACCTCTTTCCAGCTCGGCCGGTTCAAGCGGAACTGGGGCTAGACCATAATGGTGTTGTGGATTTCCTTTTGAGTTAGTTGTGTTTACCTGAACCAGCCGGTTCTGAAAATACCAAACCTATGTCACATTCCTGTTCAATTGTAATCATGTGAGAAATTCCTAACATGTAAACCTCGGTTAGAAGAAAAGCCATTATAGAGTATGTCTCTAACATTTATTGTAACACTCATAGATTTTGAAGAGGTTTGGTGGTAGATCTGAGAAAATCACATATTTAAAAAGGTGGATAAACTTTTACTGATGTAGTGGTCCTCCGGACTACCTTCCTTCTTTGTGAAGATGATCCACCAGTATGAATTCCCGAGTGCATTCTTAGGCTCATGAAGTAAATGTAGGATGCATTCCTTCACATGGGTTGTGGTCATGTGCAGCAAGATAGTAAACCAGTTGGAAGTTTACATGCCTTTCTTTGATCTAGATTATGAGGCAAGCCCGTGCAACACGTTGCAGAAAAAGGAGTTATGTTGTAGCATGTCAACATTAGGGGAGTGTATACGTTTGGACCTTAATAATGTTAACAGTAGGGGAGTGTTTTTGTTACCAAAATATTGTGTAACATTATTAAATAAATTGTAATAGTATTAATAATGAATGAATAGAACTCATATTAATAATATAGTTATAATAGTTTTATTATTGGTGAGTTGTGAGAACAACTCATGTAGCTATTTTGGTGTGTGAGATATCCTAGAGGGATAATGACTTGAGAGATTCATGGAGAGTGATATGAGGGATTGAAGATGAGTGTTTGACTCCACCATTGTAAGGAGATTAATTGATCTATATATGTAACTCTCTATCAATGAATAAATTATCCCGAATGAGTTTCAGTTTCTATATTATTATTATTCGGTGTTTTATTATTGTGTAATTTTTATCAACTGAAACCAGGGCACTTGAAAAGAGAACCGCAGAACTGATGGGCACCCTAGGCTCCTTAGCCAGAGACTAGAGATGACAAATGACTAAATAACGATAGCTAAGACCCTCTGAGAGATAACCAAAACTGTACAAACAAATGAAAATTGTGTGAGACAAGTGATAATGACTAACTGAAGATAGGACTAGGGGATGAACCATTAGTGAATACTTTTACTACACGAAATCCATATATAAAATAACATACTTGGTAGTAAAAATGTAATAGTAAGTGCATGATTTTGTGACTAAAAACTAGAACTCAACCTCTTCAGAACACAAATACGTAGAAATAACGTAATCCAAAACATAACTCCGTAATAATCCAAACCACCAACAATCTATAGCTCTAGTCCACTCCACATCAACATCAATAAGAGTTTGGTAATACTTGTGCATCCAAAGTCTAGGCCTATAACTTGAACACTCCCCTACTTCTTACACTAGTAGCCACTCATACAATTCTACTGGAAAGAAGTTGAAGAACATCTCATAGAGCACATCATAAAGGTTATTTTCCACCCACCAACGTGCATTGAAATCAGGTCCAGTGCTATATTTTAATGAAAATTTTTCTTGTCTATCATCTATTCAACCTTAAATACTCTCTAGAGTCAATCAATATGCTATCTGTAAGCAACATCCTTGCAAACAATTTAAAAAGAGGTCCTGGAAAGATAACCAAAATGTAGCCTTTGTTTTACCACCTAAGATGTTATGCGGGATGACACTTCATCCAGTTAGATCTAGAAGCTCACCTGAAGCGTGTGAAGCTACCAGGTCCCTCTTGTACATTATCTTGTCAAGATGTTAGCATGCATATTCATGATTACCATTATCAGAGCATACATTCAGATGTAAATCATTATAGACATCATAAGGAAACACATGTAATAAGGAAACATGATAGATTAGATAAGTATTAAGATTAACTGTACTACATGATCACCATGCTCAGACTCATTAACCACCATAATACATCTAGAGAGATCCATTAATAACTAAAGGATTACATAGCAGAGGCTAAATACATAACAATAGTATCAAATAATTATGTGTGCTAATACATCAGAGCATTTTAACCGTATCACAATAATCCTCCATCATACCCAAAAAAATTCAAAACAACATATTTATATAAGGGTAGGGACTTTCCATTCACCACCCATGCATCTCCAAAAATAATTTACATGCTCAAAGTAGCCATGCGTACATAAATAAAGAAGTGCATGCTTTTATATTGATCCTAATAATAGATTAATCTATAAATAAACCCTGCTATTAATCCTATTATTAGATCAATCCTTGCATGACCTTTGATCTTCTTCTCACACGTGATTTATCCCAAAATATCTCTTGTTTGTAAGCCTCCATGCTTTTCTCTAGATTTGGAATATTTCTTGATCGACACTTGAACTCGACGTCATCTATTTTTAGCCTGTGGTTCCAAAATTGGCTTAGTGCTGAATATTTCATGCTTGGGCGCGAGCCTTCATGCATTGTCTATTCTATCCTTTGTACACCCCTTCATGCCTACCTCACGCATGCCCAAAATATTTGTGCGTGACCTGTACTTAGTAAAAAATGGGCCATGCAATATTAACCCACACTAAAAGGTGGTTGGGGGATAGGAAAAAATTGAATGAGGGTAGATGGGTGACTAGGGATTATAAAAATGATGGTTAGAGAAGATAAATGATTAGTGGATGGATTTTGGGATGATTAAGTATGATTAAGAATGGATTAGGGAAGATAAATTAAAGATATGATTAAGAAGGGGTTCTTATGGGGAAAATGGGAATTTAGGGAAATAAATGGGATTTTAGGAGGGAAATATGAAATTTAAATGGGAAAAGAGGTGTGTATGTGTGAGGTGATGATAAAAGGGAGAAAATGCGGGATGAGGGTCAAGCGATATCAAAAATTGGTGTCTACATGTGTTCCTTTTTGTCTAGTGGTTTGTGTTAAGTAAGGCATAAGACAAAAACAAGAAGTGATGAAAAATGATTGTTGAGGTGCTCCTCCTCAAACTAGGGATTGACAACGCGAAGGGGAATTGATCACGAGTTTGAAAGAGATAAATGAGAAAAGATAATAGATGGAAATGATGAGAAAAGGAAAGATGAGAGACGATGCCCCAAGTGGGGAAGGGGAAAAACAAAAATAAAATATGGCAGTGATTTTTGAATCACTTTAGTGGGGAACAAAGTATGGCCTTAATAGAGAGAATGACAATGTCCTATGGACCTATGAGTTAGTGAAAACCACTACAATATGGAGGGATTCCAATAGGGAATCCAATTAGATGGATGTACAAACCATGGGACCAACGGGTCAAAGGAACACATCAAAAATATGAGAAAACAAATGCGAGGATGGTCAAGATGCAATATTCTTCATACATGAGGAACCAATTAAATATGCGTCCATGGCGAATAAAGATAAAATATGACCACAACAGTTGGACGAGGATGAAAAAATGGTGCCCCACTAAGGAACACAAATATGGCCACAAATGTGGGCTTAAGGATTTGGGAAAATATGGGTGATGATGAATAGGTAGGATGAAGTAGCAAGAATGGCCACACAAGTCAAAATATCAGTTTGTATAGGTGACACACAAGGAAGAAAAGGATGTATTTAAGAAAAAGAGTGGACTTTACTGAGTAAAATATGAGAAAAATGTAAGATAGGGCTAGGTCGACAGTGACCACGATAGGTTGACAGTGACTAGGCTGGGTCGATGACGATTGGGCCGAGGTCAACGATGACCATCTAGTCAATGGTGACTAGTGTCAGTGTGACTATATAAGTGGTGGAGTTAGCCGACTAAGCTCATTTGTGCCAAATGATTTTGATGGTTGAGAGCTCAAAGAGATATAAAGGCTTGAAATTTGAGTAAAATGGAGGCTAGTGGGTGAGGGAGGAAATGCTAGAGGTCACTGAGAGTGGTAATTCTGAAAACCTATCTTTGTTTTTTATATTTTTTTTTGTTTAAATTTTTAATGGGCATCAAGGGCTAGTCGGCATCAACTAGATGGGTCATCATCGACCGATGGTAAGTTTGCATCGACTAAAAGGGGATCGACGTCGACTAAGAAGGAGGTAGATTAGATTGATGAGTTTAGAGGAAAAGTGATAACGTTCAGAGGACTGGAATATGATGGATGCATGTTTGATTGTTTTTTGCAAGCCAGAGATCAAAATGTATTTGATAGACAAAGTCTTGGCCTTGATAGGAACAATGAGGGCCGATGTTACACAGGCTGATCGGGAGCACCTAGATGTAGTCGAATTGGGTGGCTTCCACCATTATCAAAGAGTACAAACATATGCAAGGATGATCATTTCTTTGATTGAGAGATGGGATCCTGGGACCAACACATTTTGGTTCAAGACAGGTGATATGATGGTCACATTAGAGGACATGTATCGTATATCGATATTACCAATCTATGGGGCACCAATAGTGCTGATTATAACTAAGGGTAGGAAGGTGGCTTTGACACGGTTGATTGGAGTAGATGCCATACACATAACATTTGTATATGGGGATTTCCACATTAAGACCAAATATCAACCTTCTATACCAGGAAACCAATTGATTTGTTTAGTGATGATGTCCATCTCCTGCTATGCATTATTAGACTCAGGTGGAGCTTGATTTCCATGGGCATTAGTAGGGGTAGTAGCATATATAGTTGAGCATGGGATGATTTTTTATTTTGGATTGACTTTGGTAGCAAATGTATACTATGAGATGCGGATGTACCTAGTAGGGTGGCGCTCGTGTATGGATGTGGGCTTCTTGCTTCATTGTTGGGCTTATGAGCACATAGTGGTAGTGAGACCACTAGGGCTACCATGGTTGACTGGGGACCATATGGAGCTTCCAGTTAGATTTTTGAGATGGTGAGTAGACTAGGTATATGGGGAAAGGGGTGGGAACAATGAAGAATGGTATGAAGAGAGATTGGGGGCCTTGGAGATAGATGATGTTAGATGGGGGACCCACAAAGAATTTCTAACATGGCCTAGGATAGATATACAGTTGGCAGGGATGAGGAGAGTTAGATAGGTACATGGAGGGTGGCTTGATATGATAGAGGTGGTCTAGTTTCCATGTGTCATGAGATAGTTTTGTGTGATCTAGATAGTGGTCAAGGCACCTATTAGATTTAGATGGGATGAGACAAAGAGGGATCTACCCATCCCAATGATAGCAGACCACTTAGCGGTGGAGAAAAAGCCATGGGATGATGATGATGTAGGAGTTGAAGAGGGGTATGTAGAGTGGTGGAAACAATAGTGGGAGACCCATGCAGCTGAGGAGAGGATGCATGCAGGATTAGAGGAAAAAACACCCATGGGAGAAAAGGAAACATTTCCTGTAAGTGGAGAGGTGAAAAATCCTATAGGTTGAGATGGAGGAGAAGCTATGGAGATAGATTATAGGCTGAGTTGAATGTAGTGCATCTTGAGATAGTGGGAGTGCACTAAGAGTGATGTGATGCGTCAGGAGAGAGACCTAGATATACAACAATGAGACCAATATAGGAGGTAGAGAGAGGCATATTAGGCTAGATATGGAGATTTGAGAACTATGTCTGAGGTGAAAGGAAGCAAGGTGTAGGGAGCCTCAAGGGAATTGGTCAGATGGAACCACCTAGGACTATGTCATTGGATCAGTACCAAGCACTAGGTGAGGAGGCACGATATTATGAGTGCATTGTGATAACGAGACTACTTGAGGTGTCGCACTATGCAACGTACCTCTTTGGAGAGAGGATATCTGGGAGATTAGGACAATATGTAGCTTTGGGGATCACAACTAGTGTGATGTAGCAGAGATGCGATCGCGATCCAGATGATGGACCCGAGGGAAGGCAAGGAGGAGGATAGGCTCTAGTGCTAGGTGGTTAGGGATCGACACTTAGAATGTCTGATCTTTAGTTCACCATGTAGTGGGTGGACATTTTTATAGTAGAGATTTTGATATAAGAATTTTGAGATAGATCCTAGTCGAGGCCTATCATGAATGTATCAACACTTTTGATGATATATATATATATATATATATATATGATAATTTATATATATATATATATATGATAATTTTGTCATGATTTTCTCTATTTTATGTTGAGTTGTGATGATTTGACATATGTTGATAGTTGGTTAGAATATGGATATTTAGATGTGATGTAAAATGATATATTTACAAGATGTAGATTAAATGTGATGGATAGTTGTTAGACTAGATATAGATGATGTGACTTAGATATCAAACATAAATGAAGGATTAGATAGATGTTAGATGTGATGTAGATATGATATGTAGATGATGTGGATTAGGGATGTAGATATTTAAGTTGGATTGTAAATGATGTTAGGTTGTAGATGAGGGATGGTTAGAAAATATACGATAGACATGATCAAGATAGAAGTAGATGTAGATGGTTTTGAAAAAATGTGATAGATTTACATGGTAGATGATGACAAGAAAGTTTAGATTGGTTGTGGATTTTAAATGGTTTGAACAAGACATAAGATGATTCAATTGGATAGGATGTGATAGATAAGATGCAACTAAATATGAGTGACCTTGGATAAAACAATACACTTCATTATAATAATGAACAAGTAGAGGAAAATATGTTTTCAGACTAGATCGGAGGTCAAGCGTAGAAGGGAGTGTGATCAAAGAGTTGCATTTGCAGCCGTAGTAGGTGTTAACACAAAACTAACGATAATTAGTCACACTTAAGACCATGAAAGGGAATATGGAAGGTGTGCATATACACCTATTGTAGACATGGCAAGGGGTTTCGATGTAGCCCATACTAGGGAACTAGGTTCTCCTTAGGTGGTTTTTCATAGGTCTGTGCCCCAACTCTAAGTGATATGGTACAAAATGATCAAGTCGGGAAGTTTACTATAGACGAGCAAGAAGATCGATGTGGGAATCCTTCTTAGGATGCTTACTTTTGAATTTTGCTTTTACTTTATGAGATTTTGAAAGGATGATCAATGCGGGAAGCCTTATTACTACCATGAGGGAAGATAATAGCCATCCTTTGAGGGAGTGGTCTACATTTTGATTTTTTTTTGGATATTTTGATTTTTCTTTACTTTTGGATAGCAGGATAAGATATGATAGTTGTCCTTCAAGGGATCAGTCTATATTTTTGACATTTTGCTTTATATGAATAACTATCCTTCGAGGGAGCAGTCTGTTTTTGAGAAAAGATAGATTTTGATATGAGCATCCTAGATTAATACTTTTAAGATAGAGGTGAGGATAACCAAGTAGACCACTTAGGGAGGGGAAGATAAGAGGTAAAAACAACACCTATGGAACCTTCGAGTGGTTCTAGTAGGTAGATAAGAAGGAGATGGATGTAATGATTACAGGGTTCCCACCTAGAGGGAAGAAATTTTCCATGAGGAATATGCTATGAGTAGAGCTGTGGTGACCATATTCAAGGTCATAAATAAGATAGTGATGGTCGACCATATAATTCTAAATAATTACGATGGAAGGTGGAAGAGGTTAGTGATGAAATGAGACCTTAGCATATGAATAATATCATATGGGTAAATGTGTTAACAATAGAAAGGCTGCAAGTGTAAGGAATTGAGAGGTTCCACTTCCAGTTTACTATCAAGAGAGGCCAAATGATAGGATTTAGACCCATACTTATGTGTGATAATGTAAGGTCCAATCCAGTTGGGAGAAAACTTTTTGTGTTGGCTCCTTTTTAGAGTAGTGACATTCTTATTTTCTTTGAGGACAAGATCACCGATATTAAAGTCATTTTCCTTTAGATGTTTGGTATAGGCATATTTAATGCTCTCTTGATAGACATGGTGATGTTGAAGAGTGATTAAGTGATGCTACTTTAACATTTAAAGTTACTTACTATTACATTAATACCATTGGGTATGTTATTTTATATATGGATCTTGCGTAATAAAAGTATTCACTAGTGACCCATCCTTTGGTCTTGTTGTCAGTTAGTCAAGCATCATTGTTGTTTGTCTAGTTCAGTCGTCATTTGTCTCTATAGTTTTGGGCATCTTTTAGGGTGTCTCAGGTGTCATAATTTACTTAGTTGTCATCTTTAGGTCTATGTTGGGGTGCCTAGGGTTGCACTGGGGCACCCCAGTCCATGATTTTAGGTGCCCGTGTCATCGTAATTTTTGGTCTTAATTTCTTTGTTTAAGGTCGGTCCTAACAGTTACCCTGTGTATTCCCCTAGGTCATAGTCGGAAGTTTCGGTTCACTAGTGTCAAAATTTGAGAAAGATATCCCTATATAAACATAACATACTCACTACATTATGGGTGGACATCTCACTATCAAGGTTAACTATCTACTAAGGCAAGGGATTGTATTTGGGCATCTTCTACATCTACATCACACACAAGCATAGGGGGAAAGGGTTGTATTATTTCCATTCCATCCACCATTTTCATTTTACATCTAGTTATTTCCCCTTATTACCGCGTCATTGGCGCTAGGGAACCCTAGGCACAAAATTACACACACACACACATAGAACTACATTGGGTCCAAAATGTAGTGCAACGCTCAGTCGTAAGGCCACTAGTTTGGCAGCTGAGGTCAAGTCTGACCTATTCATATGCATTTTTATTTTTTAGGAATTGATGCTTTGGATAGGGTTTTGTAGGTAACATTCACAGCGACATAGGTGACATTACTACGACACTGTGTGATAGGAGTGAAGGTATTTCAGAGATACTGTGACACTACCTGAATTCAAGTTATGAGTTTTTCTGCAGTCTACAACGTCCCAGATATCAGACCAGGGCACCCCAGGGCGCCCCAGTATCCTCCCAGGCACCTCAATACAGGAAAAAAGTCAGCTTCTACCCTTCTTGAGGCCATTCAGTTACAGGTTTCCCAGTCCGCGTACCATTCTGCTACAGTCCAACACACAGTGAGGTAAGTTAATTCAAGGTTAGTACCATATCCCTCTTATTTCCATTATTTCAATCCATTCAAATATTAAAGAAAAATATTTATATCTAGCACTTCAATACAACACTTAGTTTCTATTTAGATTAACTTATAAAATAGCCATCAAATCCTATTTTTAGTTAATCATTTTGGTGAACCCTACGTTTCAAACATTTTTCTTTTGGATCCTCTTTTATACCCTAGTAGTTAGCATAGTTTTTATTTTCTTGCATCATGTCTCATTTTAGTGTCAATCCTATTTATGATGAGGCTGCCATAGCTGAACTTAGGGACTTTATATAGTGCTCCTATGGTCTTACCTGATGACATTCAACAAGCTCTCCTAGAAGGCCAACAACGTGTGCCAACCAATCCCACTGATTCTCCTATAGGTATATGCCTTGTTGATGACCCTGTTGCTTTCACTCGTTGCATGCCATGCCATCTGATTGCATATGATCCTTCTTATCCTTCTTCTGATATGCCACCCGATGTTTTAGATCCTTCTATCATTGATTATTTATTAGGCATTGATTCACAATCTGGTGTACCTCCTACCTCTCCTCTCACCACCCCTATCATTACTCTTATGCCTTCTACCACTTCCGATAGCCATCTTCACACATCTATTTTGAGCTTGCATTCTCCTACTTATTACATGAATGATCCTATTGATTCTTGGTGATGACCATACCATTCTTTCAGGGACCCCATCTTCTATTGATCAACCTCATAGGTCTCCTTCTTTCCATATCGTTGCATGTGACTCTCCCGCTCATGAATTTTTACCTACTATTGCACATGAGTCACTACCCATTGTTTCATCTTCTCCTTTTATTCCCATATCCTACTCTCCCACTCCTACTATATCTTCACCTATTGAGGTTTCTTCCTTGCTCACTACACCTACTAGATTCTTGTGTTGATCCTAGTCATACTACCACTCCTACATCCACATCTACCACCGCACCTTTAGAATCTGGTTCCACTCTATCACCTCTTGACATTCCCATGATCACTCATAATGGAAAAATTAAACCACTTAATACACTTTTTTACATCTCCTACCATCCCCTCACATGATCTTCTATCTCTCATGCATGTCTGTAGGAAAACTTCAATCACAAGTTTCATACTCTTACTTTAGAAAGTAGAGCCTATTATGCCTCCATTGACAACAACTCTTTACATGGCAACCCCATCCCTAAAAAGATTCATAATTCTGCCTTCCCCAAATAATTTTTCATGCCTACTTTCACATGCTTCGATGGTACTGGTGATCCTCATGCCCATGTTATACACTACTGCACACTTATGGCTGACTACTCTAATGATCACTTGTTGCTTAAGACCTTATGTTATAGTCTTACCTGATGAAGCACTACAATGGTATATCCATCTCCCTTTTGGTTCTATTAGCACTTTCTATGACATGGAGGATGCATTCCTTCGTCGGTTTATTATCAATAATAGTCCTAGGGTCACATACGATCACATTCCTACTCTGCATCAAGGCTCTTCCAAACCTATTCAGGATTACATCTTATGCTTTAATGCATGTATACATCAACTTATCTTTCACCCTAGTGACTTGGAAAAGTAGTTCATCTTCTATCATGGTCTTATTCCTCCTCTAAAGAAATGCTTACAATATGATACTTGTGAGTCCTTTATACTTTTGTGTTACAAGGTTATCGATCTAGAACATGACCTTCTTTCTTCTCCTCTAGCAGTGCCTCCTCATGTTTCTCTGATTACTATGTCATTTGTTGTTCCACCTACACCTCCAGTTGTACATCCTAAGCAACCTCCACCCTTGGCTAAAATTCAAACAAAGCATGCTCCTCCTACTCCACCTCCTAGCAACAATTGAAAGCAACCTGTATCTCAACCCAAAGTGCAAAGGAAACAACCTCGTTCCCCTTCTCCACCTCCTGCACATGTTTCTCTGGCTCCGCCACCAGTTACTACTACCACTCTTTCACCTCAGTACCGGGAGCCTCTATATTTTTCACCTAATGCTTGAACTCATGAGTTGTTGTGTGTATTAATTGATGAGTGATTGATTCAGACTTCCTTCCAACCAACACCACCCACCAAAACGTTTACAATGTCAACATGATCAGTATTACTGTAATTACCATCGTGTTAGTGGCCATCGTGACAATGACTATCTTGCTTTACGTGAGAGGTTGCAACAAATCAAGGACACTGGTGTCATATCTTTTGCATCTTGGGAGTGATCATTGTCTCCTTCACCATGACAACATAGGCATACACCCCTTGAGTCTTCTCTACCTGGTACTTAGTTTGTCCATCATTCACCACCCCCACATACATGCTATCCACCACCTCCATTTCTTCCACCACCATATCCATTACATCTGCCTCATTCACACTATCCATCACATGCATCCCATGGGTTTCCACTAGTCTCTGCACACCCCATGGTCACTCCATATGACATGCACTTCGGTTCATACACTCATGCTCCATCCATTCCATATGCTTCCACCTCCACCCATCGTCCTAGTCATTGGTAGGTGATCATTATCACCTCACCCCCCGATGATGCACTTGTGTTCTTACAGTTCTTACACACCACTATTGAGGGATTAGTTTTAAGAACCTTTCATCATGCGTGCTTTATTGTTCATCTAGCACACCTCAATCATTTCCCGATGATGCACTCTTTCTTTATGGTTCATACTTGATTACTGAGGGGTAAGTTATTACATGAGCCTACTCATCCATACACGCTAGGGGGAATCGTTAATTCTCCCCCTCCTATTTTCATCACCTTGGCATATTACGATTATATTACATTTTCACATATTCATTACAATACACTCATCTATTTCCACATTTATTCTATTATCACCATTACATTGCTATATATGCACTACATACTTTATTCGTCTCATCAATCACATTACATTAGTTATCTACATTATCATTTACCATGCATACTCTATCTACCATTACAAACATCATCATACAAATTTATATTCATCACATACAAAACAATACACATGCTAGAACAATAACCATACAACCATATGATATCCATTACATCACAATGGAAAAACATCTCAAATATCGATCTTGCATATATATTCAAAAATAGGTGTCCATACACATATCGAGTCATACAACATCATCTCAACAAACTTGGGGGGCACGGCCCCCTACATCATATACAATCATCACTATCAAACCTCATCATCACTATCACTCTCGTGTGACACGAGAGCCCTCGAACTAGATGCCTTGCCACCACATGCGATGCCGCATTTCATGGCCCCAAAAATTCTCCACCTTCATGTACGTAACATCGCAATCTCCATGTTCTGCTCTGAGAACTGATGCTGTCAAATCTACATATCATGCCAACACGTCCTGGGCCAATTTGGACCACCACCTACCACCTCTTAGGAATGACGAGTCTCCTCAGTGTGCCTTGTCCCTCTCGCTAAGTAGCACCATACATGTCACCCGAGTGCTATGGCTACTGATCCTCAAACACATGGGCATGCTAATCTTAATAATATTGTCCATGCACTCTAGTATCCCTCCACATAGCACATCACTAAACACGTTCCACATCAACATGTAGATCGATGTGTCTACTATCAGCGAACCAATAGGCATCTCATACATACACAACATACAACCTCATGTTAATTAAACCACGTACAAACCAACATAGACATTTCATTAAATACAACATTAGCATACACAAATACTTACGATTTGCCACCACCACCACTATAGGGTTAGGGGACATCTCCCTCACCTAAACTCCTCCTATGTAGAAAAATCCATGACACAATGCAAACATTGGATACAACAACACCCATCGATGCGCTGCCCACCATGCTTGATAATCCTCCATACACCCCACATCATCTCCATCTACAACTGCTATCATTGGGTCTACCACATCTAGCCCTGGTGGTATCAACTGCTCTACTGTGGGCCCTGGCCTAGCACCTGCCCTCCTAGGGGCCCTAACAGCTAATAACCATATGTATGGATTTAGGGGCATGTCTTGTGCCATACCAAATTTTGTGATACCCTCTCCACTTGAAATAACTCCATCCACACCTGGAAAGTTGTCCTCTAACCACATGGTCCTCCAAATACATTACAACTCTATCACATCCTAGACCATCCCTCATAATCTTGACATGGCCTCCATATCACTGACTCTGGCCCCATCCTATCTATAAGGGCTTTGAAACTATCTGTGTCCATCTTCCTACATCGGATATCAACCCAACGTCAAGAAAATATCTCAAGTTGAGCCCACTCCCCTTTTGGCCCTGTGCAACTGGTCTCAAGATGACTATATGCTCATATGCCCATACATGAAGCAGTTGTGGTGGCCCCTATACCCCCACCATGGCCATCCTGCGTAAACCGATACAAATCCCTATATAAATGGGCCAACACACACTTCTCCCATGCATATCTCATCCCAACCTCCTCTATCCATTGACGTACATTGTGCATCTTATACAAGATGCTGAAACCTCATCCTTCCACTACTATATAAGACACTATCACCACTGCGATGAACTTCCTGCAACCATGGAACCCTAGACTGTAATATCACATCCAAACTAATATGGGCCTCAGTATGGTACCTTGGGCCCCATAAAATATCATCTAGCCGAGTGCATTCTGGTCACTCATATCTACTACTACCATAACTGTGTACTCTTTCTCCAACCAATGGAAATCACATGATGTGATATACATCCTCCAGTGTCACCATCATCTCCCCTGTGGGCAACCAAAATGTGCATGTATCGACACACCACCTATCACATAATGCAGTCAACATGGGCATATTATGGGGCACATCCCCCATCCATGTTATATGCCACAGGCCAGAAACGGTCCATCACATCCCAATCATCATCTGAAAAACCCAATCCAAGTAATGTAATCAAGTGTCGACCACCACAGAACTCCCTCAAGTGGATATCCCTTCTGCACAACACCACAAAAAAAAAAATAAACATTAGCACACTTCCCATAATCAAATACAACAATTCAACATACTAGAACACACATTCCCTAACATTTTCCATCAAATCAAAAATTTATGGACCAGGGTGCCTAGATGCAGGACTTGGGCGCCCCAGAGCAGGACACTAGTTCCTAGTTCTAGGCACTCTAGTCCAAGGGGTCACTAGCACCCTCACTGCTCTTGTCTGGGTCCCAAACACTGAGAAAATCAAAAATCATAAATTTTCAAAAATTCAACAAAAACTACCTAATACACCCTACATTTTTACAAAAATCATACACTTACCAACTTTGCCGTAGTGTGTGATGCCACAGCAGTTGCCACTCTCTCAAACCTACTAGGACACAATGGTCTCACTTGAGGCATCTCTACTCACTCCGTACACACTCTCACACTCACGTAAAACGCAAATGAATTGATAAGTTACCTTTTCACTTTGCTATTTATAAGTCACTTTTCAATAATATTTTTACTATGGTCCATATTTCGTGCTTATACCCATGACTAATACACATGAAACTATTTCACTCGTATCTCAAGTGTTTGTACTTTGATTTACACCCCATTTTGGCATTATTTTCAAAATTATTCCTACCACCATATTTTACACATTTCACATGCGTTATATCCCTTCATCGCTTCCTATGCACTACACGTGTGTTTTAACCTCTTATCATTGCTTTCGGCTTAGAGTCCATTCTTGTTTATCACTCCCTCTTTTACCGAAAGGGGGGGCATAATATTGGGGGTCCCCCCTATAATTTCCCTTGTGTAACCGTGTACTTCGAAATCATGAATCCAACACCTCACAACTCATACCATGACATTTCATCATCAATCTCCCCTAATGACCTAATTAGGGGGAACAAATTGTTTAACACCTCCTAAACGTGATCATATGCTATAGCCTATCAATATACCTTTATGACCTAACTTGAAGGCAACAAGTAACTAAAAAATCATTTTACACAAAATCTTAGAAATTTCTAGCATCTTTCCCCTAATGAACTAACCTGGGAAAAATTAGTGAAAAACCTCTCCATAAGTAACCAATAAAAACAAATCAATCAACCAATCAAAACCAACTCATTCAAATCAAATCATATCTTTCAAACCTATAAGCGGTCTCCCAAATGACCTAATTTAGGAGTTACATTCACCACTACGTTCCCAGATGACTTAACTTAGGATTTTATTCGATACTCTATGGTCACTTCTAGATGACCCAACTTGAAAGCCATCTCATTTTCTATCACGTTTGCTTCCAGATGACATAACTTGTAAGCCATCTCATTCCCTATCGCTTTCACTTCCAAAATGACCTAACACGGAAGCCCTTACATTGTGGTGAAACCCGTGAAGTGAGGGTAAGAGTGCCTTTCCCCTTATCACTACTATATGGGTCAAATATTTAATCAAAAGTATTTGGACAAAAAAATCACAACATTTTGATCTAAGTTCGTCTACAACGGATAGATCTTGAGGATGTAGTTAAAGTTGGAGAATAACACACTTTTCTCCCTACACTCTTCCTCTAGTCGTAGGATGCCCAGATACTTCAATTATTTTATCCATATACAAGCATTCAAGTGGGAAACTGATCACTCCCTACCCACCTATTCGTTATTGAACCGCGTTCGAAATCATCTGAAATCCTAATCATCATTTTCATTTCCCACACTTTATCACGAAACTTACATTTCTACATTGCATGGATACACTCCCTAATCCATGGTTCAACACGATTTTATAGTTATATTGACATGCTTCTACGAAAAATATGTGCGTTATGCTATATCTTGGGCTTCTTCAACTTTTTCTTAGGCACACATCTCTATGTACTTTATGTTACTGAGATTTTCACTCACCAACCTAAAGTGGGGGTAAATGTAGTCATAAAATCGTGCACTTACTATTACATTAATACCACTAGGTATGCTATTTTATATATGGATCTTGCGTAGTAAAATTATTCACTAGTGACCCATCCTTTAGTATTGTTGTCGGTTAGTGAAGTGCCATTGTTTTTTGTCTAGTTCAGTCGTCATTTGTCTCTGTAGATTTGGGAATATTTTAGGGTGTCTCAGGATTCATAATTTTCTTAGTTGTCATCTTTAGGTTTATACTGGGGTGCCTAGGGTTGCATTAGGGCACCCTTGTCCATGATTTTAGGTGTTTGTGTCATCATAATTTGTGGTCTTAATTTATTTTCTTTAGGTTGATCCTAACGATTACCCCATGTATTCCCCTAGGTCATAGTTGACAGTTTCAGGTCACTAGTGTCAAAATTTGAGAAAGAGATCCCTATATAAACATAACATACTCACTACATTAAGGGCGGACATCTCACTATCAAGGGCAACTATCTACTAAGGAAAGGGACTTCATTTCGGCATCTTCTACATCTGCATCACACACAAGCATAGGGGGAATGGGTTGTATTATTTCCATTCCATACACCATTTACATTTTACATCTAGTTATTTCCCCTTATCACTGTGTCATTGGCGTTAGGGCACCCTAGGTAGAAAATTACACACACACACATAGAACTACATTGGGTCTGAAATGTAGTGCAACACTCAGTCGTAAGGCCACTAGTTTGGCAACTGAGGTCAATTCGACCTATTCATATGTAATTTTATTTTTTAGGAGTTGATGCTTTGGATAGGGTTTTGCAAGTAACATTCACAGTGATATAGGTGACATAACTGTGACACTTGTGCTATAGGAGTGAAGGTATTTCATAGATACTAGGACACTTCTGAATTCAAGTTATGAGATTTTTTATTAGTCTACAACACCCAAATATTAGACCAGGGCACCCCGGGGTGCCTGAGTATCCTCCCATGCACCTCATTATAGAAAAACAATCAACTTCTGCCCTTCCCAAGGCCATTTAGTTACAACTTGCGTAGTCCCCGTTCTGGTCTACTACAGTCCAACACGCAATGAGGTAAGTTAATTTAAGGTTAGTACCATATCCCTCTTATTTTCATTATTTCAATCCATTCAAATATTAAAGGAATATATATAGATCTAGCACTTCAATACAAAACTTAGTTTCTATTTAGATTAACTTATAAAATAGCCATAAAATTATATTTTTAGTTAATCAATGAGTAACAAATCTTCTTAAGGTATTTGTTTTTGAAGGAATTTCCGTTGTCTTTGATGATTTTATGAGGAATGTCGAAGTAATAGGTGACATGCTAATAGACAAAATTTGACATTTTCATTAGCCTTGGTAGATGCAAGTAGAACAGCCTCCACTCATTTGGTGTAGACACAAAATCAAACACTTGGGTATATTTATAGGTCCTAAAAGCATACTAGTATTTACATGATTCGTAAGCAAGAAAACTAGTCATTGACAACTATTTTTTGCCTCTTTTATGTGTCTTTTATGTTCTCTTAGGTCTTACACACCCTACAACCTAGTCAAAACTTTACTTGCTTATCTTTTATGACTTCAAACACCAGTGCCCAGAAATGATGCCAGCACCTAGGAACTCTCATGCCATGTGGGTGCCCCTGACCTCTTTCCACCTTAATCACTTTTTAGGTTCTCTTTTATCTTTTGGACATCTTATTTTCTTATGTTTCGGCCTTCCAGTTGTTAATTACGAAATTCAACAAAGGGAATCATATAAATACATAGCTATGTGATCAAAATAAAGTACTAATCTTTAAGCATTACTATTATCACCTAAGATTACATCCAAAGGCATAAAAAGCACTCAAAGGCATCCATCTAGCATCCATAAAAGGGATAAGGGACTATATTTTGTGCATACACAACATAGGAAGGGGAATTTCGTTCTATTCCATACACACATTTGCATCTTTTAGAAAATATAGCCCATTATCTAGTGCATCTTGCACAAGGGCATCCTAGGGAACCATTTTTACACACACTCACAAGAACTACATGGAGTCTAAGATGTAGTGTAGTGCTCAGTCAGGTGACCACCGAGGTTAGTCTCACTCCCCATATCGCATCTTTCTTTTTGGGATTTGATGCATTTTTGTGGGTTTTTGTAGGTGAACATCTATTTTGTAGGTTAAAGGTCTATTCAGAGATTAAGGTGCGACATATGAGTGACCAACAAAGAATATTAGTGACACTCTTGTGATGCTCCAGAAACTAGATTATGAGATCATGTGTAGTCACAAGCACCCAGTAGAGGTCTCTAGTACCCATGCGCCCTTGCCTTAGTCGAGGCACCCTAGTATGGTCTCTTCCCTCTCTATTCATTAGTTTTCTACTCCAAATTAGTTCCATACCAAATGAAAATTAGCTAAGTCCTTTCTTCTCTCTCTTGTACTTAGGGTTTCATGTTTTATTAGCTTATTATGTGTGTTAATTTAAATCTAGCAGTTGTATATCATAGTTTACATTCAGTTACTCTATAATTAGGGTTTATAATAAATCTTATTTTGTTAAATCATGTGGTGAACCTACTCCTTACATGCCCATTATCAGATCTTTCATGACTTCCCTATTCTATACCCAGGTTCAACTTTGTAGTATCATTGTTAAGTGTGTCCTAGTTGATCCTGGATCTGGTCTTAATGTATGCAATCTTTCCTTTCTCCATCAAATAAGACTTTTTGATACTCATCTCAATCCATCTACTGTTTATATCCATGGATTTGATAATATACCTAAGTAAGTATTGGGCATAATCACTCT
Source organism: Taxus chinensis (assembly GCA_019776745.2). NCBI lineage: Eukaryota > Viridiplantae > Streptophyta > Pinopsida > Cupressales > Taxaceae > Taxus > Taxus chinensis. The sequence continues at coordinate 418,538,999 of CM034154.1, forward strand.
TCCCCTTAGTATGAGATCTTGCACTCTTAATGTTCCATGTCACGTTATGCCTCATGATTAGTTTCAGGTCCTTTCCTTTGGACCACATGCTCCTATCAGTGTCACATGCACCCAAAATGAGGGGGGCATAAATTGGGTGAATCAGTCACCCCATACAATAACTTAGATCCATAGTACAAGCCTACACAATACAAGAACAAAGTCATAGAATGACCCAAAATCTAACTTGGGTCCTCAGCACACCACAAACACCAATGCCCAACATTAGATATCAACGTCTGGGCACTTGTGTCCTCCCCTAGGCACCTATTTCCTGGGGGAACACATAATCACTTTATCAAAACAACATAGTCTAGAACATTTTTCATAATAGTTTTACAATATCAGGAACTGGCCTTAAAATACAAAATGTATGCAATCTCCTACAATCAGTAAAAATTAAAACTAATTTGGAACAATAAAGACAACAAGAACAAAATAGGAACGTGCCATTTACATTGGTGCTCATTCGGGAAGTAATCTTGGAAGGAGAGTAACACTAGACCTCTCTCCCCAATACTCTTTTTCCATGGTGTGAGATCACCCAAAAAACTTGTTCTTGGCATGAGATTGCCTAAAAAACTTGTGCTTGGCATGATATTTTCCAAAAAACCATGTTTGGTATGAGATAGCCCAAAAAAATCACTCTTGGCATGAGATCACCAAAAAAACTCACTCTTCACAGCATGTTTAGGACATTTTCTATCCTTTACACTCATTTTCATCAGGTGCACACTTTCCTTTTCCTACTTTTACACACTTTTACATACTTTTACATAGTTTTCATAATACATGACTTTGACTACTCTTTTTCTCTTCTTTTGTATGTCCGTCCTTAATACGCAACAAGAAGCAACCCTACATCAATAATATAAGCACAAAAATAGGTATAAATCAATACATATGGCTCACCCCTAGGGTCACTTCCTCTTTCTTAGCTTCCATGCTTCATTTTTATCACTTCACGCTTTCACTTGTCTCTTCGGCATGTTATTGCCATCACACTTTACAAGAAAAAAATGTACGCATCTTCTAATTACTTTATGTTGTTGAGTATTCACTCGACAACATAAAGTGAGGGAACATGTAGAGACAATATCACATAGTTGGGTACATTTCTAGGTCCTATAAGCATATTAGTATTTACATGATTCTTAAGCGAGAAAACTAGTAATTGATAGTTATCTTTGGCCTCTTTTCTATGTCTTTTATGTTATTTTTGGTCTTTCACACCCTATATCCCAGTCAAAACTTTACTTTCTTATCTTTTATGACTTCAGACACCATCACCCGACAAGGACGCCAGTGCCCAGGTGTCCTCGTCCCCTCTAGGCACCTCTGGCCTCTTTCCACCTTACTCATTCTTTTAGGGCCTCTTTTATCTTTTGGACATATTATTTTCTTATGGGTCGTCCTTCCAGTTGTCAATTAAAAAATTCAACCTACACAATCATATAAATACATAGCTATGTGATCAAAATAAAGGATCAAGATATAAACATTACTATTATCACCTAATATTGCATCCAAAGGCATAAAAAAAACTCAAAGGCATCCATTTAGCATCCATACAAGGGACTGCATTTTCTTCATACACAACATAGGATGGGGAAGTTCATTCTATTCCATACACACATTTGCATATTTTAAAAAATCTAGCCCGCTATCTAGTGCATGTTGCACATGGGAATCTTAGGGCACCATTATTACACACACTCATAAGAACTACATGGAGTTTGAGATGTAGTGCAAAACTCTATCGTAAGTTCACTCAGTCAGGTGATTGTTGGGGTCAGTCTGACTCCCCATATTACATCTTTCTTTTTTTGGATTTGATGTGGTTTTGTGGCTTTTTGTAGGTGAACATTTATTTTTTGGGTTATAGGTATACTCAGTGATCAAGTGCGTGTAGACACAAAATCACACACTTTGAGTCACTATTTAGTCCTAGTCTCATACTATTATTCATATGGTTCTCAAGTGAAAAGAGTAATAATTAACCCATGTCTTTGGCCATTTTCGCATTGATTTTTATCGTTATTTTCAATCTTACACCTGTACTTGCCCAATATATGCCTTCATACTATGTTTTCCGTATTTCTGACTGGGTGCCCCAGACACCCTGGTCCCCTCTGGGTGCCTTGATCCTCTTTGTACTTTCCTCTCAATTTTTGGGCACTTTCTATCTATTTGAGCTTCTTATATTTTTGGTGGTTAGCATTTTGAGGGTTAATTATGAAATTAAAGCAAGAGAAACATATAAATATAAAGTTATGTGACCATAATGAGGGACCAAACACTGAGAAATTACTATCACCACCAAAGGTTGCACCCATCAAAGGAATCTATAACTACATTTGCATCCATTTAGCTCCATCACAAGGCACACAAGGCTAGTTTATCTGCATCACACTTCATAGGAGGGGAGTATATTGTTTCCATGCACACATTTACTACATTCTACATTTAGTTATTTGATCACTACTTCACAAAGTATGACTGACACAAGAGCACCTAGAGCACAATTACACACACACACACACACACACACACACACACAGAACTACATTGGGTATGAGATGTAGTGCAATGATCGGTGATAAGTCCATCAATTTAGAAGCTAAGGACAGTCCAAGCCCTTCATATGTTTATTTATTTTTTAGGGTTTTGATGATTTGTCTTGGGTATTGTAGGTGGTTCTTCCATTATAGGTTTACTAGTATTTGGGTGATCACACACTGACATTTAGGCAACAGGAAGTAAACATAGGTGAACATCTAATGACACTCCATAGGATATTTCCTGGCCATTTCTGTCGGCCAGGGCACCTAGATCTTAGACCAAGGCACCCACAAGCACCCCTATCCCTCTCCATGCACCTTAGTCTATCTAAACAGTCCAGGTATGCACTTTCTTGGGATCCTATGTGAATGTTTCCTCTTTTTATTCATTTGGTATCCACTGCGACATGGACCCTGTAGTCTTTATTTCTTGTTCAAATCCCTAGATGCACTGACACGTCACTCATAAAGATTTGAGTGCTGACCCGAAGTACGGAAAGGTACCATGTCCCTCTTTATTACTATCTTACCAGGGTATTAGTGTGCATGTCCATAATCACCATATTAAAATTGTAAATCCCATTTATCCAATCATATCTATGAGCTTAATTCAGAAACACACATAATAAAGAACATACATATCACATAAAGATTAATACTAGATTCATCGTACAATAACCATGGGAAGTAACATCAACAACCAATATCCAACCATAATGATCCATTATATTATGTCATGAAAAAACTATAGTAGCTGAATACACCAAAATTATCAATATAAAGTCATGCACACATCATACCCATAGCATAACTCTATCACAATCCAAGCATTAGTGATCTCTAATCCATGTAAATCAACACACACACACACACACACACACACACACACACACACACACACACACACACACACACACACACACACACACACACACACACACACACACACACACACACACACACACACACACACACACACACAGTAGTGGGGACTTGCCCCTCACCACTCATACACTCTCAAAATAGGTTGCATGCTTATAATAGCCACGTGCCGCTACAAAAGAAATTAAGGAAGCATGCAAGATTTACTTCATAATAAATAATCTATAATTAACTTCAGTTATATTCATATTATTAGATCTAACATTACATGACTCTTAATATTTCTTATGTTACCAAAATAGCCTTTGCATATCCTCCAAGTCTTCTTTTCTTTTTCCAATGTGTGCTCATCACTTTCTCCTATTTTTATCCTGTACATATAAAAACAGATAAGTTACAAACTCTGTCCTCCTGGGTGCGAAACTTAAGGGTGCCACTCTATCAAAATTTCGTGCCTATCCATGTGCCCCTTCCTTCATGCCACTATTAAATGGGCTCTTGATACTTAGTCAGTATTTTACCCGATCAACATTACCCCACACTAATATCATTTCAGCCCCCAGAAATGAGGTCACTTAACTTATATCTCTAAAGAATAAAGAATAAATAAGTAAATATTTTTCATAACAAAAATACTTCACCAATCTGGCCGCTATTCTGCTACAAGCATCAATAGCTCAGGGTACTCATTCTTAATGTCTTCTTTCAAGTCTTCCCAGTCACCGAGTCCCTTCTTGGCCTTAGTAGGAATGTCCCCAAGCACAACATCCATTTCATCTAAAGTCATATCTTCTCCCTTATGCTTCAACACCCTTAATACATTTAACACCATTCCATCTATAACATCCATTCGTTGTGCCATCAAATTTCCAAATTCCTTGATCTTTTCATCACAAGGGTCCTTGGATGCCTTAAGCGCGTCACACTTCTCTGCTAGTAACACCAAACTCTCCTCATACCTCAAATTTCACCATAAGGAATGCATTCTACCCTTCCAATTTCCTTGTCTTAATAATATTCTCAGGATCTTCACATATTTACAACGCCAAATTTTCCATTTTTAATTTACCCTTCAAAGTTTCAAGTATGGCTTCACACGCAACTATTTGGCCTTGGCTCTTTCTATCTCTGCAACAACATTCTTTTGTTTCTCTACAACTTGTTCTGCCTCACTTTTAACACACACTGTACTTTCATCCAACACCAAATGAACTAACATATGTGAGTAATGCAACACCGAGGGAAATATCTTAGACACCTTCTCCTCATACTATGGCCTTGCTAGGAATTTTTTTTCACCAATCTTCTCTGCCATATATAAAATGACACACACCTTTACCTCTGCCCTTTATTTTACCCTTTTCAAGAACTAAATTTTTTCCTCTTTATCCTTCTTATCCTCTAATATGGTTCGAATCATAGCCACTTTCTCAACATTCTGGCGAGTGACCTCTACAAATATATTTGTCAAAGCATTTCTTACTTTCTCATTAGATAGTTGAGTTGGCTTGATGGTAGCATGTCTACAATGTGGAGACTTCTTCATTATTTTTGAAACACATGCATCCTTGCATACGTCAAATACAAGCTCATCCATGTGAGTCTACATACTCCCAGATAATTGTTTTCTCATGCATGAGTTTACCATCTTTGGATGCATCAAATCCCATCCATATAATTGTTCTGTGGCAATAGTGCTATGTAACCTGATAGGTATAATATTTTTTCTGTCATTGATGTACCCAAGATTTATTGTCTGCACCATCTCCTTATCTCTATGTTTACTAGTGCACTCACATGTATTTCCCTATGTTTTAACGCCTTCATTCCTCTCTTCTCAATTTTCTTCCCCTGGTCCACCAGTTAGCTTTTCAACACTATCTTCCTTTTCTATATCTCATCTAGTGTAAATTTTTTCTTAATGTTCATGTACATTTACATTAGGATTTCTAAATCAAATAATGGTTACTCACTACTAATCTCTTCATCCTCTCGAGCCTCAAGGCTAGGCATTAAAACATCATCATGCGCAGTCCCATGTGATGAATTTTCCTCACCATTGTCTTTTACAGGCACATACTTGTGCCTTTTCTTTCTTTATTCTTCAAACTTCTTTACGAGTGTTACGCGTGGTCATATCCTCAAAGAATATGAAGTTCCTACACCCACATCTGCACCCGTGCATTGTCTACTTAATTACCTCCTGCTATGATCAAGTCCAGTACTTCCTTCGTGTTCTCCCGCTTCTTGCTCCAGGACATTCTCTAATTCAGGCCTTTCTTTCCTTGGGGGTGTTTCTTCAAGTTGACTCTTCATTCCCATAGTTTGTTTACCTTTAGGAGGACCCAAAACTGACAAGTCCTCACCTACAATAATTTTACCTTCCGTAAACCTCAACCTAAGGTACACATACACGCACGTGGGCTCAACCTTCCCTACAGTCATGACCTCTAGAGTGATATCATTATTGTCAGACTCCATTGTCTCTAAATACACCTCATTATTGGGGTATATAAATGTTTTGCGTGGAATATGGATATTTATGTATAATTTATCGGCATCAAAATGTAACTTCCACAAGTTATGCAGCCGATTAACTGAATCTTTAAAATAACGAGCAGTAAACGCAAAAGGCAACTTACACCATGGGCTCTTCTCACCGGTCTTCATGAAAAAGAGTCCCAAACAGAAGTGTTGATAAGATGTAAATTCCTCCTGTCCTTCCAATACACAAGGAAAATATCGCGGTATGCACCACTCTCCTCAAACACATCGTGCATCCTCCTAAACCACTTTTCTTGGCGCTGTCTATAATTCTTAAAAATTGAGCCTTGGCAAGTAAACTTCACAAATTTATTTTTTGATGACTTGTCTTCTAGTGGGTACACCCACATCTTGTCTTTTGGCCCGTTAGGCACATCTATTTCACTAAACACAACTAAAAGTAAGATGACGCATCAAGTAATCTTCTCACCCTTATCATCCTAGATGTGTGCCTCTTCCACTATACCCTCTGTAACATAGCTTGTGATGTAATAATACAACCTGCTTTCCATTTTGTGCACTATGTATAACCAACACTTGTTCACCTCATTCCATCTCTTTGAGGCCCCCAACTTATAGCTAAGTAGATGCACCGGTACCCTTCTAGCTATGTCTTCTATATTATCAACATTAAAATCCCAACCTCCCTTGTGATACTTAAAGGAAACAACCATTGCCTCTATTACATCATTATCTAACATATTACCTGTAATCTCTATACCAGAGTCACACAACCCTGTTACTCTGCCAATCATTTTTTTTTGTAATTCTCATTGTTCTCCTAGAAATTAAAAGAAATATTTGTGCAAACATGACATGAGCCACTGGTACAATCAACCAGGCTTGCCAAAAAATGACAATTCAAACAACTACATAACCCCAACACTTTCAAGTAGCCTATAGATCAAATTTTCCATTACTCTCTGCCCATCTACATTCCTCCTGTTCACCCTTAAGATGGTCTCTACTTTTAAGTCCTTCACAATTTTCTCAGTTCAATTGTTGAAATCACTAATTGTACATTTTTCCAACTAGGACGTCCATAACCTTCTTTTAATAACTTCTACCAGGTATTGCATCTCTGTGAACCACTCTTGTGGTTCCTCTTCTATTATAGGATCCTTCACCACATCTCTCCTTGGTGCCATCGTTATGTTTTAACCAATGTCATGCTTTAAAAACTACAACTTTCCACTATCTCACCCTCACACTCCTTGATCTCTACTTCTGCTTCAAACACCTTGTGCCCTAGTTTGCCCTAGCTATAAATTTGTCTATTTGAAACCCTTACCCTCAGGAACCTTTCTTCCTCACACACCCAATAAGCTTGAACACCATTCAAAATGGAGCTCTATTAATGTCGTGTCTCAAATTCACCTTGTTCACCATTCAATCAATTGATCTTTGAACTTCGCGCTTCGTCACACTTCTCAGCTCGATAAATCAAAGGATACAAGGTAACAAATAGCTTCACATGATCTCCCTTTATAGATTTTTACTTCAAACTTTTTCCATTTATCTACATTAATTTCTCCTCAACAACCACTGTACACAATATTCATTCCACCCATTCACTCTTCCGCACATCGCGCCTTATTGTTCCATGCCCTAGTTATAACCGTATGGCGCGCCTACTACTTCTCAAGCAAAAACATCCTTCACACACTTCCCTACACTGAAGTACCTATCCACTATGCCTCATATCAAGTAGTTTCCCATATTGCTTCTTACCTCAGGTTATACTACGTGTCTATCCATCTATATGCGGTCTTTAATACGAGTAATTTTCCTTAAATACCTTCAATCTGAGAACTTGTAACCTTTTCATTGCATGTACAAAACTACAACATAGCACCAATAACTTATTCTTTGCAATCCACCCCACACTAAAAGTATGTGTGGTCCTTTGCGCATGAATCAAATAGATAGTAATCAGCTACTGGTGCGCAAACATGATTATTACAAAAAACCACAACTAAATTGACGAAACATAACAATGATGTAAGGAAACACATATAAATAAAATGCATTAAAGGGAAACCTAATATAAATGGAAAGAATGCTTTATTATAAATACCAAGAAGACTTCTTTATAGTATGGCTTCGACATGCTTCCATTGAAGTAACCAAGTAATAAAGTACCATCTAATGTTTATAGCTAAAAAACACCTGATTCCAGTATCTTCATTACTAAAAAGGGTCCCAACCAATGAAATTCCAACTTCCTAGGGTGGCGTGTAAACTTTGAATCATACAGAAGAACCATATTTCCATTCTTAAATTCCTTATTTTGAATATGCCTATCATGCCATGCCTTCTGTCTTGTTTTTTTAATCTTTTAGCTCCACTGAGCAATAACGCACCACTCATCTAGCTGCATCAGTTTGTCTATGCAATCTTCAAAAAATATTTCATCATCCAATCCACCTGCATGTGTAATACACAGGGATGACAACGTGAATTCCATAGGTAATACAACTTCTGCGCCAAACACCAACTAAAAGGGTATGACTTTGTTTAATCTTTTGTAAGTGTCCTGTATGCCCAAAGTACAACAAAAACCTTATCCTCCTAATATTTCCTTCCAACATCACAAATATTTGTTAATTTATGTCCTAGAATCTTGTTGAAAGGCTCAATAATAACATTGGCCTGTGAGTGATAGGGTGTTGTCTTGTGGTGCGCCACCATAAACTCAACCATTAATATCTTGATAGTCTCATTCAAAAAATGTGTGCCCCTATCACTGGTCAAGCTCAACAGACATCCATACATGCTGATAATGTTTTCCCATAAAAATTTCTCTACTGTAGTTTCCATACAGTCTTTTGTAGGTGCTACTTCTGCCCACCTTGTCAGATAGTTTGTACAAGTTATAATATAGCATGCACTAGTCTTATGCGTAGGTGGGTAAATAGGAACCACAAATTCAATTTCCCATTTCTCAATTGGTTCAACATTTACAATAGTCCTCAAAGGCATCTCATATTTGGTTCCAGGATTCCCAAGGTGCTGAAAATGATCACACGCCTTGAAATCCTTATATAAAGTTTCCCACCATAATATAAATCTTATGCGCGGTGTCATCTCCTGCATAATGACCTCCCGTAATTCCACCACCATCTTCTTCCATAACTTTCTCACACTCATGTTCTAGTATGCACTAATGCAAAACTTCATCATGACCAAGCTTATACAAATCTCCATCTATTAACTGGTAAGGTGTCACACGTATTGTAAGATGCTTCTTCTCTAAAGTCTTCATTCCCTTAGGCAACTTCCCAATGTGCAAAAAGATTGCAATATCTTCCAACTCAGTGGGCACATAATTCAATCTATAGAAATGTGTATTTGACATTATGTCCTCAATGCTCTGTGCATCCTCACCAAAATTGATTCTTGAAAAATTATCAGGCCTTGAGTTACTCTATCCAGGTTTGGCAACAACTTTAAATTGAAACTCTTGAAATAATAATATCTACCTGCAAATGTGCCCTTGTAAAATAGGTTGTTACATCAACCAAATACTTAAGCACCATATGATTTTTGAAGAAAATAAATGGTGTAGCTAATAAGAATTTTCTGAACTTGAGCAACACGTAAATCATGGACAAAGCTTCATGATCAGGAGTTGTATAATTCTGTTAAGCTAGTGTCAACTTACTGCTTGCAAAAAAAATAGGGTGGTCTATAATTCCTTCACCTGGTTGTGCTAACACAATGCCAATCACCATCCCAACTCATACACAAGAGATTATGTAAGCATTATAATGAAGTATTTACTTCTTCTACTCTCGTACACCTAAGATACACTCAAAGGCTAACAAAAATCACTTCGAAAAAATGGTTAGAGTAAGGATTTTACAACTAAGTCCAATATTGCAGAGTAAATGCTCACATCACAATATTAAACTAATGACCAAAGCATAACCATTGAGGATTGGTCTATTATATGATAAAGAGAAGAAATAAACACAAGACTATAGCAGAAAATATAACATATTAATCAACAATTCAACATACAGATCCCAAAAGACAAAAATTATACTCAAAAGCGGATGTATTTCATTCAGATATTGAGTTTCTTAACAAGGGAACATCAAGAGAATGCTCTCAAAGTTTGTCAATGGCTATACATTGCAACCACCTTAACACATAAGTATGTGAAATGAAAATCTATACACATTTCACAAAGGAAACATGCATTATTCATAATTATATTTCTTCAACATTTTCATAAATAGAAAGACTAATCCCCATTGATCATAATACCAAAACTAACTCCTTAATAGAAAAACCAACAATTTGATATGAGGAAAAGCCCCCATATTTCTATAAATTTGGTTTGTTCTTACAATTCAATCCCCCCCCCAAATAGCAAGTGATTTACCACCTTGTTCATAAAGAAATATATTTTCAATTAGAGCAGGAATGTAACTTGTCTAATTGAAAATAATTTTTTTTTTGTAATATTTTGGGATCAATTCATGCCTTCACTGCAACATATGCAAAAATAGCTAGCTGATACTTCTAGGTGTACTTGTGTCTTTTTATTTTCTCATTTTCTGCCACCAAACACCATTAATTCCTTAATAAAATGATGTCAAATTGAAGGGCTCGAGGATAAATTTCCAATGATATTGATTTTGTATGATTTGGAGCTCTAGATTGAAAGTTATGGCCATTTGAAGTTTTTCCTGTTGGGATAACAAAAGAGAGTGAAACGTGATAGATTTTGATTGGCTTAAGGATTTTCCTTTTTCTATGAAATGTGAGCCAATAAGAAAATTCCACACACCTTCACCTTTTCAGACTGTTCTTCAATTAACCAGTCCATTAAACCAGTCTTCTAACATTTTTGCTAAATCCTTTCTTTTATTTTGACAAGGCACAAAATTTCCTACAAATTAATACTTCTCCCTTACTAAGAATGAAATTTGAAGCACAAGGAGAAATATGAGGCACACAAAATAGTTACATCTACAGGAAGGCTATGAAAAAGACCAGTTTGATCCAAGGAAATGGATTGAGCACTAATAGAGAAGTGGAAATCCGAAGATAGGGAAGATTCTTTTGATGTAGATATTACCCAACAATGAAGTCTCTTGCCTTTGACATCTTTTTGAATTGAGACACTGTGACTGTAATTACCTTTCCCTATGATATATAGAAACATTCTAAAGCATTGAATAAGTGTTTAAAAACACTACTACAGGACTTGCATCGTGTGAACTTGAGATGATTGCTCGATCTTGTAAACATGTTGATCCTCTTCTGCCATCACTAGGAAAGAGATTTGAACACAATGTCGAAGTTGGAATATGTTGATCATCACCTTCCACCTTATGACTCCCTTAAACTTCAAAATTCACCTCTATGAGAAGATGTCTCCTTATTTGAATAAAATCAACCCATTGGAGCTCAAACTTACACCCGTCTCAGATCAAATTGAACCGAGTCATTGAGGAAACATGGGATTGTCTCCAAGTTATGGGACCTTGAGCACTTGAGACAGATCTCCAGAGAAGGCCAATTCCTCTACCTAATTCTATTGTTACTGCTATTTCTAATGCTGAAATGGAAATCCTAAGGTAAACATGATAAGGGACAAGGGATAAAAGGATATGCAGAAAGGGAAAACTAAAACTAAAGAAGGTGATAACACCAGAAATAAAGGGGATGAACACAATCAAATTTGAATGAAAACGAAGGAAAATGCACAAAGGAATGCTAGACATGCATAACACAAGAAAGAACACAACCGTACAATCATTTCCATGAGACACAGTCAGAAAAGGAGATACAAGGGACGCCATAAGGCATAACAAACACACAACATGAGGGAAAGGCAAGGAATAAAAATAAACACATGTTAAGGTAGAGAATAACAAAAAAAAAATGCTTTTATTAGTTCTAGAAATGCACAATCGATTACAATGGCGTATGAGAAGAGCAAATCTAAAGGTTTGCAACTCAAAATGCAAGGCAATACCTATACAAACTAAAAGAGTCCAACCCTTTACAATGAACAATGCTCTTACATTTATAGAAGAATGAATGAGTGAAGAGGAGGAGAAGGAGGGAAAATCTGATTTGAAAACTCAACCACCAATAACTAGCAATGAATGCCTACAAATCCACCTGTAAATCTATTAAATGAACTTCCCCATGTATATTTGGCATGTAGTAGAAGGAAGGAGGAGGGATCTAAATCAAATTTAGTAGTTGGAGCAATCTGATCAAGTATAAATGGCATGAGGGACATTTTCCTGCTTCTCACCTACCTAATCCCATTGAAATTTAAATTCAATTGATTATAATTGTAATCCATGTCATAAAATGTCTTTTCATTTTCTGCCACATGTCACGCTTTAGTTGGTTGCAAGGATTTGCCACCCTGTTGGCACATTTTGATATGTTGCATGTGATTCAAAAAATTTCTGATATATGCCATGTGGCATAGTAACTTAGCATGGAAGAAGGTGTAAAAGTACACATGAAAGAGAGAGGCATGGAAGGAAAGCAAAGGGAGGATGCGAAAAAATAATGCACGTGGAAGGAACTGATACATACTTGTAGGAGACAAATATGCAAGAAGGAGATGAACATCAAAAGAATGATGCTCAAAAATAGGAAAGGAAAGGGGTGTGGGAATGTGCAAAGGACTTAGCCAAACATGGGAAAGCAATTCCAAGTTACATACGTAGGGTGCATGAGCTACTGGGAGAAATATGAATGCGCAAGGACTACGTGCAAGAGGAAATGGAAGAAGAAAGAGGAGGAAGAAGGAAGGTAGAAGGTGCGAAGCATGATGAGAGCATGGGAAGGTTGACGAGGAGTTGTAGCCAAGAAAATTGTGCCAAGAAAGCAAACAAAGGGCATGCAACTTGCAATGTTGAACCTTAGAGTTAGAATGTGTACGTAAGTTGTTAAAATAACTCGAAGAGTCATTTTGGACAACACAAACTTGGGAGACTCAAACACCTTCTTGTCCACTATTCCCCATTAAAAATGTCTACTTCTTGAAATAGAGAAACTACTCCAATACTCAAATGAAAGTGTATACTATGAAATCATGAGCCCAACTAGTATCCATGTTGTCCCATAATTGGCTCAAACACATCTAGGTGTTCTTCCATTAGCATGGATAACTCATCATCCTTGTTCCATGACAAATATCTTGAATCTTACTCTTTTTATTAAGTCTTAATTTAGGAAGTTTATTTTTAGTTATCATTTACTCAATTTGACACATCTGAGTATTCTCAATATGTAAGGAAATATGCAAAATTAGAGAATGACATATTTATAGAACTTACTATTTATAGTGTAGAAAAAAAATCATGCAATTTAGAAATTATTTAATCTTGGTTTCATACTACTATTTAGAAGGTTTTTGAGTGAAGAAAGTACTAATTAACCCCCATATTTTGGCCATCTTCTTTTATTTTATTTCATCATTCATGACCTTTTACACCCACATGCCCAGTCAAATTTCATCTCTTGGAATTATTTTAGCCTCGAATGGGGCATCTAGAATAGTACTGGGGCACCCATGGGCGCCTTGGTCCCACCATGGGCACACCAATCCTTTTTTATCTTTCTCACCACTTTTTGGGCTCTTTTTAGCCATTTGAGGTCTTTATAATTTTGGTGGTCGGCCATTTTGGGGTTAATTACAAAATTAGATCAAGAGAACCCTATAAATATAAAGCTATGAGACCATAATGAGGGGCCAAACAATATTCACTACTATCATCCATCTAGAGCTGCATCCATCTATTGCATTGAAGATCATTTGCATCCACATAGCTCCATCACAAGGCACAAGGCTAGGTTATTTGCATCACACACAACATAAGGGGAGGATTCTATTCTATTCCATGCCCACATTCTATTACATTTTATATATCTAGTTATTTCTCACTACTTCAAAAATTGTGACTGACACAAGAGAACTTAGGGAACATTATGCACACACTCACCAGAACTACACTTAGGTCCAAAATGTAGTGTAAAACTTAGTTAGTAAGCCCACTATTATGAAAGCTAAGTTTAGTCTGACCCATTCATTTGTGTTCTTCTTTTTTCAAGGTTTTTATACTCCTTGGTATTTTGCAAGTCTTTTCATCATATTTGAATATCAACAACATCTGGAGTAGTGCAAAAAAGTTAATGTGACAGACAATGAGGGTTTCAGACCATCTACCGAACCTGTGAAGAAAATTTTTAGATCTTCTGCATAGACTAGGGTGCCCATTTAGTAGATCAGAGCACCCATAGGAACCCTAGTCCCTCTCTAGTCACTTCATTGTAGCCAGATACTCCAAATCCATCCTTTTCGGGGCTTCTGCATAGTCGTTCCTACTTCCATATTCTCTAATCAGCTCTATGACATAGTCCCGTGAGCATCTTCTATTCAGTTGAGTTCTTTCCTCTTCTCTTCTGCACATTAGGGTTAGAATTTCCTTTTTTCATAGTTGCTTGGGCTATCTTTACATTTATTTACAACATTCATTTACTTTATTTACAACTGTTCATAGCTTAGATTAACTATAGGATATTTCTACATATCTTATTTTTAGTTAATCATTTTGGTGAACCCAACCTTTGTACACCATCCCTCTTTAATATTTTCCTTCGTATGCCTATCAATGGTAGTGATCATTTTGGGACTTTTAGATATTGTGAGCAGCCCTCATTCACCCATAAAATTTCCAAACCGATGGCCGATTTATCTACTTCCGTCGTTCCTACTAGCAATCCCTTGGATAGTTCCAATAATGTGTGTTTTCACAAAATTGAGACATTTTATAGTGAGAATTCCTACGATGCGGATACCGATGTTGACCAAGATCAACTTAACATTATTACTAAATTTTTCCAAGTGTTGCGTGAAAACCCTACTCATATCCCTCATGTATTGCATGCTCTAATAGCCACTCAATGGGCTCATGATGGTTCAACTGACGTATTTACTTCCTTTGCTCCCATGGTCTCTGTATGAATGAAAATAGACACGTGACCTTCAACCACACTCAACTCCCCAAGGTCATGCCAAGGTAGCTGATGTGGAAATAATGGATGGCTAAATGGTAGAAAATGTGGTAGTAGGAGAAAGTGTATATAAATGGCATGTAAAGGTTATCAAGGCAATACAATGTTTTCAAATTACAATAATGGAATCTTCTCATCAAGAGTAACAAAGGCTTGTCTAACCTGGATGGTTCGAATGGATGGATAAGAGAGAATATAAACATGGAGACTTGTTGGTTGTCAAAAAGGAATTTATGAAGAGCAACAGTCAGGGGACAAGAAGTCCCTCCTCATTAATGGGAGAGGTTCCCTTATTCAGAAACAAAATTATTTACAAATATACAAAATATGATTTTCTGGTTAAACTTGGGTATTACGAAAGTGTCTTTTATAAAGATCATCAATTACAAAAGGACTGAGGAATGAGAGTGCGAGAATGAGCAGAAAGGCAACATGAAGAATTATAGATAACAGAGTAATTCTTTATGTATGCGAAGTAACAGTGAATTGAAAACAAGATCATTCGTATCGTATAAATAAGATGGAATTTAAAGACACAAAGTTCTGTAAATAACATCTGCCAGAACACAAAGTTTCTTAACGTAACACAGATTCGTTAATCAAGGACACAAAGTTCCTTCTTGGTTATACAAGATCACCGTGCTTGAAAAGTTGAAGAGTATGCAATTGGCAAGACTAACAAACTGGAGACAAATGATCTTCACAAAATTTAAATGAAAGCTTAGAGATAACAGAGATCAGATAGACAAAGAATGGAAAGTCCTTCTATATTGATTTCTTTATGATCTATTTACACTTTTTGTAAAATAAGCCAAGTTCTTCCTTCTTTTTCAGAATGGCGTAGAGAGGCCATTATATAACTTACAAATTAGTTACTCTTCATAACCACTTATTTTAACCAAGAATAGTTAAGGACTACCAACCGCAATACCTCAACTTCTTACAAAGAAAACGGAAAAAGAAAGGGAAGAAGAGAAAAGAATAAAGAGAAGAAGATAGGTGGCCGGTTACTGGGAGGGATCCACTGACTTCAAAATCTGCTGCCTGAATTTCTTCAACGCCTCAGCTATGTCTCTACCATGAGGGACTGACGTGTTGGCCGCAGAATGAGTCCAAAATCCAAGACACTTCTCCATCTCTTTATCAAACTTGACATGAGTATGATAATCTTTATTTGCTTCTTCAATGGTAGATTGAAGAGAGCAGATCTCCTTCATTTTCTCTTTGGAGATGGAGCTTTCCTTGAACAAATTATCTTTGACAAAAGCTCTGAATTGAGCTTTGATTTCTTACAAGGAAAGGGGAACACCAGAAGTTTCATCCTGAAGATGACAATGTATGTCTTTGAAAGTAGAGACCACCAGTGTCTTGAAAGCTTCACCCTTCTGCCAGCTGTTCTTCAGTTCTCCCAAAGCCTCCTCCAAGACTTTGATCTTCCACTCCATGCTGTAAACCCAGGATTTTGACAGATCATCAAAAACCTTATTCACCAGTAAGATGTTCTCATCTGTTTGTCCCATAAGGCGGAGGTCTACTATGCAACTGCTCCAGAGTTTGAGTTCTTTATCTATGATCCCAATAGTAGAGGAGAGCTTCTGTTGCAAATTGTTCACTTTTCCATGGAGTTTGAAAGCTTCATCGATGAAGTTCAACCCTGCAACAAGCATATCATCCACCATGGCTTCCATAGCTCTGCCATATATGGAATACTTGTGCATGTCTTTGATACTCTGTACTTCATCTTGGCTCAAAATTACAGGTGGTGGAAGAGTGGTCAATGGAGTAGGGTCCAAAACTTTGTCCTTAGACAAAAGAGACTTGATGAAACCTGTGTGAATTTGGGCCTGTTCTTCCAACTGTTCAATAGTTTGCTGCCCTTTCTCTACCCTCCCAATGACTCTTGTGACTGTTTCCTAGAGGTTGTGAATCTCACCTTCAGGGGTAGACTCTCCCATTAGAATTCTCGAGAGCTCTAAGTCAGATGCCTGCAAGTCCTGCTCTGACTTGGTCCACTGTAGGCTTAGCAATCTCCAGGAATTGCTGACCTTGAGCATCAGACACTATTCTGGAGGTGGTTCTGGCTTTCTTGGCACGAGAAGGAGTGGTGCCCAACAAGGCTGCGACAACATCAAAGTTTGGCCTGAGCTCCGAGAGGAAGATTTCCTCTTTCTACTGTCAACAAGAGGCTGAACCCATGCAAAAGAAGAAGAGGAAGCAGCAGGAGGGGCAAGAGTACCAAGAGACATAGAGCTCATGACACTCAAGGTTTGCACGGATGTGGTGTCAAGTAGAGATGTGAGTGGGGCGTTGGAGACAATTGCTGCAGAAGAATCAATAACACTTGGAAGTTCAGTGCTCTGGACCTCTTTGTCCTTATCAGTTGGGTCTTCAGGAGCATTTGCAGGGGTTGGAATTTCACTTTCTTCACTTTCACTGAGAAAAATGATGTTCTCTGGTCCCATAGGCACTTCTACCTGCTTTCTTTGAGGATCATTTTCCACAGGCTCCTTCTTAACCTCCTTGAGTTTCTTCTGGTACACTTGAGTGGATGAAGAAGGAGTGGAAGCGACAGGTCCTTGTGTTGATGAGGCAGGAGGGGTTTGCACTGGTGTTTCTGACCTGGGAATTGATGCCTCTCTCATTGGTGTTGAAACATCCTTGGAAGAGGATTCTCCTGAGTGCCTTCTGAGCTCTCGAACTTTCCTGTCAAACCAGACCTTAGTCCTGACTAAGACTGGAGCAAGGATCTCAGCCAGATCATCTTTTTCTTTCCTTTTCCAATCCAAGTCCTCCAAGGGGGTGTGCTTAATCACACTGTCATACTCATATGAGTATAGATTAGAATTGTCATCCTGGAGTCCTTCGGGAACTTGGTACAAGCCGAGTTTTTGGATCAATTGCAGGGAGAACCTGTCACAATGCCTTCTCCTGGCCTCAAAAGCATCTACACAGTCAGCCCAGTAGTCTTTTGTATCTGCCCTATGATGGTAGATTATCTTGATGTTATGTTCAGTGAACTTCTTCAAGTCGAAGCATGTTCTTGGCTTGAAGAAATGAACAATGATAGGGACCAGGGCGCTCTCTATGTTCTGTGCATCCAGGGCTGTTTTACAAGTATAATTTCCCAAAGAGATGGGAAAGCGCAACCCAGAAATCTTCTTGTCTCTGCAGGTTCTGTGCAGTTTGTCTAATTACCTGCATACTTCAATCAAAGCCATCTTATCATTGTAGAACATGGGAAGCCTCAGAGGGGTGCTCTCATAGCCGGTACGCCTGATATAGGAGAATTTTCTGAATTGTATGAAATAAGCACCGTAGCGCGATATCAGATTCATGGCTTCATCAAAAAATCTCCTAGAAGTATCACCTTCGAGTAGCTTGACCACGTACATGGTGAAAGCGTCATTGACCCTTCTGAAATTACAATTGCTGGTCTCCAGGGTGAACTGTGGGCAGTAGGCATATACTGGATCATCTTTGTGAGTGTCAATGTAGGAAAAACCAAACCATTGCCATGACGCTGCTAGGGTATACATCAGGTAAGAAGTCATGTAGAACTTCTTCGTTTGCTGTACATTGGACAGCTGCTCTACCAAATTCATGCTGATGATCTCTACCCAGTTGATATTCTGTGTTCCCTCGCACACCATGCTGATGAGCGGGCACATCCAGAAGTGGAATTCGTTGGTAGAGGGCAAACCCATAACCCGAGCCAGTAGAATTATAAAGTCAGACAATTCTTCATTAAAATCTACCCAGAAAAGAGTTTTGGACAGGCGAGAGGCTCCCTTCTTAGGGTTCTTCAGCCAGGACTTCACCACCCGCGCCTTGTATTTGTCGCTGTCTTGATTGAACAGAGCCTGTGCTTGATCCCAAGAAACGACTATGGCATTATCCATCTCTGGGATTCTCAGTGCGGTACTAATGGCGGCAACGTCTAGCTTGGCGATGAGTTCCTCGTGTATATTGGTTAATTCACTCGAATCAGGGTCGAAGTGAGCTCCGTACTAAAGCACAGTATTAGTGCACTGTACCGAGATCGGGAAACCTCCAGCAAAAGCCAAACCGCTATCGTGAATCATTTGTGCCATTAGTGTAGGGTTTGCATCTGCCACCCTCGCCCAAAAATCACCGAAGTCAAGATGCCGAGCTTCACTGTCCCCAATATTGGGAACGACAGATTCTAGTGGTGAAATTTGTTCCTGTCCCTGGAATTTGATATTCATATTGATAGTAATAGAGCCGTAACCTAAACTCGGGAAGGAATCATATAGAAAAGGGATACACGCGCAGGGAATTAGATTGCAAGGGTTCGAGCAAGGATAACATGGAAACAATGTGAAAAATGCAAAGGGGGGATGCCCGTTATATAGCCGAATAGGAGAGAGAAAAATAATGAATGCGCATTTAATACACACCCACCAATTTAAATAAGCCGGATATTCGGGTAGAGCGGCAAAAACTAGCACGAATGGCACTTGGTTCTTTAGGGACATGTGAGATGCGAATGCGCGAAACACGCGGCTCGGCCGATTCGGGAAAAGCGGGGAAAAGACGCACAAATGCCTTTTGGGACACGCGGGACATGAGTGCGCGAAGTACGCGATTTAGCTGGATCGGGCGAAAAATTTACAATGGGTCCGGAAAAGTTTGGGACATTTGGGACGAAAGTGCGTGAAGTACGCGGTTTGGGTGTTTCGGCCGAAAATGGAACAACTTGCTCGATTAACTTTGGGACATTTGGGACGAAATGTTTCGATGGGCCCGTAAATGGAACAACTTTCGGGAAATCGGCCGATCGGGGAACAAAACACACTTTTGAACTTGGGACAGTTGGGACAAAAATGTCCGACAGGCCCGAAAAACACACAAAATGACCCAAAAATGTAGATTTCTCAATTTCTCTACTTTTAACAATTTTAGCACAACAGAGAAGACACTTAAACTCAAAATTTTGAAAGTTCAATTTCTTAAGAGTGGGGAATTTTGGGTGGACAACAGCTGGCTCCTTCTGGGGATGACTTGGCATAAATTCAAGGAATGGGACAAGGTAAGAACTTAGACAAACTCGGGGCAGCAGACCAGTACCTTATCCATTGGGCCACGGAGTCAAAAAGCAGACCAATACAGAGGACAACACACCAAAACAAAAAGGAAAGAAAAGCAAAAACACTCTACAGAATATACAAGGGACTCCCTAGTCACCTATGACTTGAACAACTTGAGATACTGCCCACTATAAGGAAGTGGGAGAGGAGAACCATCCATGTAATCAAGGTAGAAAGAATTCTTACCAGCAAAGTGTCTGATCTTGAAAGGTCCAAGCCAAAGGGAATCGAACTTTCCATGGCTGCCACGAGGTTCATGCCTTTTATCCCATAACAACACAATGTCTCCAACTTGGAAATCTCTGAACCTGGCTTTCTTATCAAACAGGACCTTTACCTTCTGCTGGTGAACAGATATCCTATCAGTAACCACCAATCTGTCTTCATTCAGTTTGTGCAGGTACATAATTCTCTTATCCAAAGCATCACTGAAACTAGTATCTTCAATGGCCTTCATTAGGTGCAAGGCTGGCAGCTCCACTGTTATTGGAAATTGAGCTTCTACCTCGTATACCACTTGGAAAGGAGACATTCCAATAGCTCTCTTTGGTGTAATCCTATCTGCCCAAAGAGCATCGTAGAGCTTCTTGTGCCAGTTTCGTTGAGACTCATTGACTAACTTCCTTATAATAGTCACCAAATTTTTGTTAGTGGATTCTGCTTGCCCATTCCCTTGAGGATAGTAATTTGAGGAGTGAGCCAAAGAAATGCCATACCCATAGCAAAAATCCATTATCTCAGTTGAAGAGAAATTCGAAGCATTATCTGTTACAATCTTATTAGGTACACCATACCTTACCAAGATGTTCTCTTTGATGAAGCTGCACACCACTTCAGAAGTAGTACTCTTAACTGGAATAGCTTCCACCCATTTGGTGAAATAGTCCGTGGCAGTTAGTACATGAGTATGACCAGCACTAGAAGTAGAATTAAGTGTTCCAATGAAGTCCAAACCCCACTGTTGAAAAGGTTCTTCAATTACAACTGGCTTAAGAGGCAAAGAGGCCAATTTGGGTCTTCCCACGAAGGTCTGACAAGCCTCACATTTATCAACCCACTTGGATGCATCTTTGAACAAGGAAGGCCAGTAATATCCTTCACGGAGTATCTTATGAGCTGTAACCGTTGATGAATAGTGCCCTCCACATGCCTGATCATGAAAAGCTGAGAGAAACTTTCTCTGCTGTTCCTTGTCCACACACTTCAAAAATCTCCCATCTAACCCACGCTTGAACAAGGCGTTTTCCCACAATACATATTGCACTGACCTCAATTTAACAGTCCTCTTTTCTTTGGTAGTTAAATGAGAGGGGCATTCCCCATAGGTGAGAAAATGGGTGATGTCAGCATACCATTCATCAACTAAGCTAAGGAACAGAATGGTTGGAAGGCTAACTTTCTCCTCCAGCAACTCATGTTTAGCTCCTTCAGCAATGAGCTCACAAAGGCCTTTTCCACGAACCAGCTTGGTCGGTTTGATGTCAATGTCATACTCTTGGACCTTAGCAACCCAGTTCCCTCTCTTGGATCCAAATTCTTACTATGTGAAAATTGACTTAACAGTTGTATCTGGGACCAACACCATGGAATGAGAGTTGAGGATGTAAAAGTGAAATTGCTTGACAGCTTTAACCACTGGAAAAGCATGTTTCTCCATCATGGTGTATTTCAACTGATGATCTTTCAGAATATAGCTCACGAATGCAATTGGGAGCTCATGCTCATTAGAGTCTTCTTAAGTCAAAACAACAGCTAAGGTATTATCTGTGGCATAGCAATAGATAATAAAATCTTTGCTGAAATCAGGACAGGCTAAAACAGGAGTTTTAGCGATAGCTCTCTTGATACCTTCAAAGGATTCCTTTCCTTCAAAATACCAACCAAATGTTTGCTTCCCTTTCATCATCTGAGAAATATTCAAAGTTAACTCTGCAAAATCAGGGATGAACCTTCTTAAAAAATTGATCTTACCAAAGAAAGAGTGCACGCCCTTTTTACTGGTTGGGAGAGGAATTTGCTGGATAGCTTGTACTCGTTCAGGATCAATCTTAATACCATCTTTGGAAACGATGTGGCCTAATAATTTTCCCTCTGTGACATAAAAGACAGATTTTTTAGGATTCAAAGAAATCCCATGCTCTCTGCATCTTAGCAGAACTGCCTCTAGGTGATCAAAATGATCCACTCTTGTTTTGGAAAACACTGTCAGGTCATCAAGATATATGACAATACACTTCCCTTTCAAACTTCCAAAAGCCAGATCCATAGCTCTCTGAAAAGTGGCACCAGCATTAATAAGCCCAAAAGGCATTCTCTTGTAAGCAAAGGTACCCCAAGGAGTAGTGAAAGCTATTTTGTGTTGATCTGCAGTATCAACCTCTACCTGATTATATCCCGAGAATCCATCAATCATAGATAACATTTCAGATCCTGTTACTGCTTGCAAGACCTGATCCATCATAGGAAAAGGATAATTATCTTTCAAAGAAGCCTGATTCAGGTTCCTGAAATCAACACAGATGCGGATCTCACCATTTTTCTTCCTAACAGGCACAATATTTGCAATCCATGTTGAATGGTGAATGAGAAAAATGATTTTGGCCTTCAACAACTTCTGAATTTCCTGAAAGATGGTGTCAGCTATTTTGGGGTTGTATTGCCTCTGTTTCTGCTTGAAAGGTTTAATTCCAGGCTTAAGAGGAATAGAGTGCTACATATCTTTTGGTTTGAAAGCTTTCAAATCTTCATAAGAATAAGCAAGAACATCCTTATACCTCTTTAAAATATCAATTGCTTTTCTCCTCTCATCGGCTGTGCAACATTTTCCAATATTCACTGGCCTAGGATCGGTAGAACTCCCAATATTAATCTTGTCATGTTCAGCCGATTGTTGAGGTCCAGTAGAAGCTCTAGACTTCACATACCTATCATGTTTATCAAATATTTCCTCTAAACTCACCAACCCTTTAGGAATCTTGTTTCCTTTGAGATTGATGCATCCATCCCGATTTGTTTCTTCTCCTTGGGCAACTGCTTTGTCAAAGGGCACATTTTCACGAGGTTGGTTGTCACTTCCTTCAAAATACAGCTGTTTGAAATTACCCTTGAGTTCCAGGAAGGAAAGCAAGTGTTGATCATCATTGAAAACTTGCCAGTTATTGGTATTATAAGGTACACTAGGCCGATGGACCATCTCAATGGTGAACTTATCCTGAGAGAAGTCAGGATGAGGAATCAGTAGTGACCCTGAGACTGCTAGTGAATCAACCCTGCTGTTTTTCTCCCTAGGTATTGCCTCAATGGAGAAAGCATCAAGAAATTCAATGGAATCCCAAACCTGGTTCCTGTAATGTTTCAACCTTCCATTTTTTACTTGAAAAAGGCTTCTGACTTGCTTTACAATCAATTCTGCATCACCACGAGCCAGAAGATTCTTTACACCTTGTTCTTTGGCCACTTGCAGTCAAAGAATGAGAGCCTCATACTCTGTTGTATTATTAGTATTTTCGAACTGCAACTTAAATGAAAAAGGATGTAGGCTTCCTTCAGGTGACACCAGTAGGACACCGGCTCTAGAACTAGCTGAGGAACAACTTCCATCAAACTCTAAAATCCAAACACCATTAGGATCTTTAGGTGACATTTTGGGGAGTTGAATTTCATCAGGAGACATAATCATGTAGTTGCCATGACCCATATCCTCATAGAGTATTTGTGCTTTAGGATCATCCGTTTTTTTCACAATATACTCAGATTGCTTCTCAGGCATCAGCTTCTTCATTTGTCCATTAACAGGTACGAGCGCATGTGACCAATCCATTTGGATTTCTCCACCCACATCCTTGCAGAAGTTCCTACTTAGCAACATCCCGTATGAAGGAGGAATACCTGCTACTAAGATGGTAGCCAACACTTTCTTCTCTGGAAAAGTAGCAAAAGCTACTTGTGCATCTTTAATTCTTCCGACCAGGGGCACTTCCTTACTCTCCATAGAGTAGCAAGATCCATAAGTGCATGTGAGAGTCAGGCCTAAAGCATGAGCTACTTTGGTGGGCATCACATTATCTGAGGCTCCGGAATCTATGACACAATTACTGAGCCTATGACCAGCTATAAGAAGTGTTACATAAAAAGGCTTGATTTTGTCATTGGGTGAGGTGACAGCGGCTACCAGACTAGGCTGTGGTGCAGAAGAAGGAGTGGGAAAAAGGCCTTTAGAGGTGGTCTTAGAATGGGAATTAACAAATTGAATCATTTTGGCAAAAGCTTTGGGATGGGTTTGATAATACTCAGCCTTTGAGATTTGAACCTTAGTCTTTTTCAGATGATCAATAATATCAAAAGACCCAGAAGTGGACGGGCCATCATCATTTGAAATCCTAGGCTTATCAACTTTAGGAGAAAAATAAGTAACTTTTCTAGTAGGATTGACAAGACTCACCTTTGGTGCAGATGAAGTGGGGATAGGAGATCCTCTTTTCGCAATTATAGGGATAGTTGCCAACTGCTCCTTAAATTTCTTGGGGGGCTGTGTCACCTTCTCCCTCTGATTTGTCTTCTCTCGAGTCATGACAGCAAATAATTTGCTATTCATGTCTGCTACCACTTCATCATAGTCATCTCCATCATCAATGCCCTTAGTGGTGAAGAAATTTACTCGAGATCCCTCAAGTTTGTCTGCTTCATCATCAACTTCTTCCACAAACTCCTCGCAAGCTTCATTATCCTCATCATCATCTGGCTCTTCAACTTCACAGGTTGCATTCACAGGAACTTTAACAGGAGGTCCTTCAAGTGCTAGTCTTATTTGAGAAGTAGGCAAATGATTTCTGGGCTGGAAATTCCTCCTTGGAACATCTGCATAAGGAGCATGCTGAGCCAATTGTTTCTTTATAGCAATGAGATCATTCACAAGTTTTTGAACTAATGGATCAGTATTAGGTCCAGGGGTGGAGGAGGAGGAAGCAACAGACTTAGATTTGGAAGGGTCTCTCCTCAACTTCCCTGACATGATCAGATCATCCTCGACACTAACAGCAAGAGTTTGATCCTCCACCAATGTTGTGAGATTAGCCCTTCTCAGTGCATAGCTAACTTCAGGCGTTTGGGAATTTAGGAAGAAACATTTTTGGATTTGATCAACAGGTCGAGTATTTACTGGAATTTTATTAATTAGCCTGTTGAATCGGGCCACAAATTCTCTCATGGGCTCTTGCGAATCTTTCTTTATCTGAGACATTTGAGCTAGCAAGGCATGCACATCTTCTGTTGGTTTGAAACAATTTTCAAACCTAGTTCTCATGGTGTCCCAGCTAGTGATAGTGCTAGCCGGAAGGTGATAGAACCAATCATCAGCATTATCTTGTAAAGTCTCAACGAACAATCTCATGGAGACGTCTTCGTGTTCAACTCCCAGAACTCCACATGCAACTATGAAGGCTGCAATGTGTTCATCAGGATGCACTTTGCCATTGCATTTGAATTTAGGAAAGTTATTCCGGTTACCTCGGGGTAACTCATGCAAAGGCTGAGGAAGAGCAAGGGGCCCGACATGATGACCCCAAGGCAATGGTACCGCCATCCTTGGAAAAACGGCTTGGAGAGGAACTACAACACCAGCAAGAATCAAAGATCGAAGATTAGGACTACCTGGCTCCGAAGGAATACCGCCCGTAGGAATTCTATCTTGAGCAGGTGGAGTGCTTATTGAACGAGTTCTTCTATTTGTTGTCGAAGGGAAAGGAAAACCCTACTGCTCTAAAAGCTGAAACTGAGAATCTTCAATACCAAGGGCCCTCCTCCCTCGAGTAAAACGTGGAGTCACCAGATCAAAAGATGATAAAAAATTACAGAACTGGAATATGATTTTCCCCAGCGGAGTCGCCAAAAACTGTTGGTCGTCAAAAAGGACTTTATGAAGAGCAACAGTCAGGGGACAAGAAGTCCCTCCTCATTAATGGGAGAGGTTCCCTTATTCAGAAACAAACTTATTTACAAATATAAAAAATATGATTTTCTAGTTAAACTTGGGTATTACGAAAGTGTCTTTTATAAAGATCATCAATTACAAAAGAACTGAGGAATGAGAGTGCGAGAATGAGCAGAAAGGCAACATGAAGAATTATAGATAACAGAGTAATTCTTTATGTATGCGAAGTTACAGTGAATTGAAAACAAGATCATTCGTATCGTATAAATAAGATGGAATTTAAAGACACAAAGTTATGTAAATAACATCTGCCAGAACATAAAGTTTCTTAACGTAACACAGATTCGTTAATCAAGGACACAAAGTTCCTTCTTGGTTATACAAGATCACCGTGCTTGTAAAGTTGAAGAGTATGCAATCGGCAAGACTAACAAACTGGAGACAAATGATCTTCACAAAATTTAAATGAAAGCTTAGAGATAACAGAGATCAAATAGACAAAGAATGGAAAGTCCTTCTGTATTGATTTCTTTATGATCTATTTACACTTTTTGTAAAATAAGACAAGTTCTTCCTTCTTTTTCAGAATGGCGTAGAGAGGCCATTATATAACTTACAAATCAGTTACTCTTCGTAACCGCTTCTTTTAACCAAGAATAGTTAAGGACTGCCAACCGCAATACCTCAACTTCTTACAAAGAAAACGGAAAAAGAAAGGGAAGAAGAGAAAAGAATAAGGAGAAGAAGACAGGTGGTTGGTTACTGGGAGGGACCCACTGACTTCAAAATCTGCTGCCTGAATTTCTTCAACGCCTCAGCTATGTCTCTACCACGAGGGACTGACGTGTTGGCCACAGACTGAGTCCAAAATCCAAGACACTTCTCCATCTCTTTATCAAACTCGACATGAGTATGATAATCTTTATTTGCTTCTTCAATGGCAGATTGAAGAGAGCAGATCTCCTTCATTTTCTCTTTGGAGATGGAGCTTTCCTTGAACAAATTATCTTTGACAAAAGCTTTGAATTGAGCTTTGATTTCTTGCAAGGAAAGGGGAACACCAGAAGTTTCATCCTGAAGATGACAATGTATGTCTTTGAAAGCAGAGACCACCAGTGTCTTGAAAGCTTCACCCTTTTGCCAGTTGTTCTTCAGTTCTCCCAAAGCCTCCTCCAAGACTTTGATCTTCCACTCCACGCTGTAAACCCAGGATTTTGACAGATTATCCTTTGCATCATCAAAAACCTTATTCGCCAGTAAGATGTTCTCATCTGTCTGTCCCATAAGGTGGAGGTCTACTATGCAACTGCTCCAGAGTTTGAGTTCTTTATCTATGATCCCAATAGTAGAGGAGAGCTTCTGTTGCAAATTGTTCACTTTTCCATGGAGTTTGAAAGCTTCATCGATGAAGTTCAACCCTGTAACAAGCATATCATCCACCATGGCTTCCATAGCTCTGCCATAGATGAAATACTTGTGCATGTCTTTGATACTCTGTACTTCATCTTGGATCAAAATTACAGGTGGTGGAAGAGTGGTCAACGGAGTATGGTCCAAAAATTTGTCCTTAGACAAAAGAGACTTGATGAAACCTGTGAGAATTTGGGCTTGTTCTTCCAACTGTTCAATAGTTTGCTGCCCTTTCTCTACCCTCCCAATGACTCTTGTGACTGTTTCCTGGAGGTTGTGAATCTCACCTTCAGGGGTAGACTCTCCCATTGGAATTCTCGAGAGCTCTAAGTCAGATGCCTGCAAGTCCCGCTCTGACTTGTCCAGTGTAGGCTTAGCAATCTCCAGGAATTGCTGACCTTGAGCATCAGACACTATTCTAGAGGTGGTTCTGGCTTTCTTGGCACGAGAAGGAGTGGTGCCCAACAAGACTACGACAACATCAAAGTTTGGCCCTAAGCTCCGAGAGGAAGATTTCCTCTTTCTACTGTCAACAAGAGGCTGAACCCATGCAAAAGAAGAAGAGGAAGTAGCAAGAGGGGCAAGAGTACCAAGAGACATAGATCTCATGACACTCAAGGTTTGCACGGCTGTGGTCTCAAGTTGAGATGTGAGTGGGGTGCTGGAGACAATTGCTGCAGAAGAATCAATAACACTTGGAAGTTCAGTGCTCTGGACCTCTTTGTCCTTATCAGTTGGGTCTTCAGGAGCATTTACAGGGGTTGGCATTTCACTTTCTTCACTTTCACTAAGAACAATGATGTTCTCTGGTCCCATAGGCACTTCTACCTGCTTTCTTTGAGGATCATTTTCTACAAGCTCCTTCTTAACCTCCTTGAGTTTCTTCTGGTACACTTGAGTGGATGAAGAAGGAGTGGAAGCTGCAGGTCCTTGTGTTGATGAGGCAGGAGGGGTTTGCACTGGTGTTTCTTACCTGGGAATTGATGCCCCTCTCATTGGTGTTGAAACATCCTTGGAAGAGGATTCTCCTGAGTGCCTTCTGAGCTCTCAAACTTTCCTGTCAAACCAGACCTTAGTCCTGACTAAGACTGGAGCAAGGATCTCAGCCAGATCATCTTTTTCTTTCCTTTTCCAATCCAAGTCCTCCAAGGGGGTGTGCTTAATCACACTGTCATACTCATATGAGTATAGATTAGAATTTTCATCCTGGAGTCCTTTGGGAACTTGGTACAAGCTGAGTTCTTGGATCAATGCAGGGAGAACTTGCCACAATGCCTTCTTCTGGCCTCAAAATCATCTACACAGTCAGCCCAGTAGTCTTCTGTATCTACCCTATGATGGTAGATTATCTTGATGTTCTGTTCAATGAACTTCTTCAAGTCGAAGCAGGTTCTTGTCTTGAAGAAATGAACGGTGATAGGGACCAGGGCTCTCTCTATGTTCTATGCATCCAGGGCTGTTTTACAAGTGTAATTTCCCAAAGAGATGGGAAAGCGCAAACCAGAAATATTCTTGTCTTTGCAGGTTCTGTGCAGTTTGTCTAATTGCCTGCATACTTCAATCAAAGCCATCTTATCATTGCAGAACATGGGAAGCCTCAGAGGGGTGCTCTCATAGCTGACAAGCCTGATATAGGAGAATTTTTTGAATTGTATGAAATAAGCACCGTAGCGCGATATCAGATTCATGGCTTCATCAGAAAATCTCCTAGCAGTATCACCTTCGAGCAGCCTGACCATGTACATGGTGAAAGCATCATTGACCCTTCTGAAATTACGATTGCTGGTCTCCAGGGTGAACTGCGGGTAGTAGGCATATACTGGATCATCTTTGTGAGCGTCAATGTAGGAAAAACCAAACCATTGCCATGACGCTGCTAGGGTATACATCAGGTAAGAAGTCATGTAGAACTTCTTCATTTGCTATACATTGGACAGTTGCTCTACCAAATTCATGCTGATGATCTCTACCCAGTTGATATTTTGTGTTCCCTCGCACACCATGCTGATGAGCGGGCACATCCAGAAGTGGAATTCGTTGGTAGAGGGAAAACCCATAACCCGAGCCAGTAGAATTATAAAGTCAGACAATTCTTCATTAAAATCTACCCAGAAAAGAGTTTTGGACAGGTGAGAGGCTCCCTTTTTAGGGTTCTTCAGCCAGGACTTCACCACCCGCGCCTTGTATTTGTCGCTGTCTTGATTGAACAGAGCCTGTGCTTGATCCCAAGAAACGACTATGGCATTATCCATCTCTGGGATTCTCAGTGCGGTACTAATGGCGGCAACGTCCAGCTTGGCGATGAGTTCCTCGTGTATATTGGTTAATTCACTCGAATCAGGGTCGAAGTGAGCTCCGCACTAAAGCACAGTATCAGTGCACTGTACCGAGATCGGGAAACCTCGAGCAAAATACAAACCGCTATCGTGAATCATTTGTGCCATTGGTGTAGGGTTTGCATCTGTCACCCTCGCCCAAAAATCACCGAAGTCAAGATGCCGAGCTTCACTGTCCCCAATATTGGGAACGGCAGATTCTAGTGGCAAAATTTGTTCCTGTCCCTGGAATTTGATCTTTATATTGATAGTAACAGAGCCGCAACCTAAACTCGGGAAGGAATTACAGAGAAAAGGGATACACACATAGGGAATTAGATTGTAAGGGTTCGAGCAAGGATAGCATGGAAACAATGTGAAAAATGCAAAGGGGGGATGCCCGTTATATAGCCGAATAGGAGAGAGAAAAATAATGAATGCACATTTAATACACACCCACCAATTTAAATAAGCCAGATATTCAGGTAGAGCGGCAAAAACTAGCACGAATGGCACTTGGTTCATTAGGGACATGTGAGACGTGAATGCGCGAAACATGCGGCTTGGCCGATTTGGGCGAAGCGGGGAAAAAACGCACAAATGCCTTTTGGGACACGCGGGACATGAGTGCGCGAAGTACGCGATTTAGCTGGATTGGGTGAAAAAGTTACAATGGGTCCGGAAAAGTTTGGGACATTTGGGACAAAAGTGCGTGAAGTACGTGGTTTGGGTGTTTCAGCCGAAAACAGAACAACTTGCCTGATTAACTTTGGGACATTTGGGACGAAAAGTTTTGACGGGCCCGAAAATGGAACAACTTCGGGGAAATCGGCCGATCGGGGAACAAAACGCACTTTTGAACTTGGGACAGTTGGGACAAAAATGTCCGACAGGCCCGAAAAACACACAAAATGACCCAAAAATGCAGATTTCTCAATTTCACGACTTTTAACAATTTCAGCACAACAGAGAAGACACTTAAACTCAAAATTTTGAAAGTTCACTTTCTTAAGAGCGGGGAATTTTGGGTGGACAACAAGACTCCAATCAATATCAATCTCTGTAAATATTGTCTCCCATGGTTGTGGAATACGTGTATGCCAATGAGCACCTCGTAATGGTTTCCAGACAAGGTCATGGAATAGATGAGAGAGGCGTGAATCCATTAGCTTTAAGGACAGTTGGCAGGTTTGGTCCAAAACGTGATGGCTCGATGAGATTCTTCATTTAGGATGTTCAATTACCTAATGATGTCAGATGGTAATAAAGATGTTCTAAAGACCAACACTCTCAATCTAGTGTCCATGTTCAATTGGTTTTTAGTCCCATTTGGTTGGGGAACCGTAGGATCACAACCATAAATTCTTTCTGGTCGTGGTCCCTCTATGGTCATATGGTATGATTTATAATCTAAGCCAAATAGGGCGGTTAGGTAATCTATGCTCAGGGGCAGTCTAGTAATTGTAATCCTGATTGTCTGCAATGTTTAATATGTCAAGCTATTCTATCCTCTCGGTGTATCGAGCTTGTTGGTATCTAGATTTAATCTCCTTCACAACTTGAACAACATCATGAATTTGCATAAGACACTCAAGGATAGATAGATGTTTTGTATGTCGTTTGTAGCTAGGGAAGCACACCTATATACTTGTTTGCATTCAAGAATTGAGGGAGTGGATAGCACCTTCAAGAGGGTTTTGATCTAACCCTCACTATTTTAGGTTGTGCCTATCAACCAAGGCAAGAGAACCTATATTGCAGCCCCTATATGGTAAGGAGATGGAGATGTCCTTGTGTTTTGCATATAATATGGAGGAGGCTTTGTGAAAACATGATCAAATATCCATTATCCAAACTCAAAGGAGTTTTCACTACTAAATGATGGAAATGTTCTCAAAACAAAGCTAGAGCTGCTAAAGACATGATAAAACCCTGATCAACTTTGTGCATTTTAGTGAAAGGATGGAATTATTTTGTAGATACACAATGCAAATGTAGGGGGTATTGTAGGTAGGATGAGTTAGTTTAAAATGAAATTCTAATGAGAGATATTGGGAAAAGAGTAGCTAGAAATCATCACCTTCTTTGGGAAACTTTGCAAATGAATTACAACACCTAAACAACAGAGATGTTTCAATGAATTTGAAGTGCTCTTTCAACTAGGATGTGTGCACACATGGATGCCCAAATCTGCACTATTCCATACAAACTTTGATAGCCTACCACAAAGTCTTGAAGAAAAATATCAATGAAGCATTTAGAAACCCTTGTTAGATCATGACCTAAGGTACACCCAAAGGTTTACAAACACCCTCAATTTACAAGGAAGGTAAGATGAATTTAAATCTGTTTATCTTCACTCAAATGAATGCTCTTCTAAATGGAAGATTACAGATGCCTTCAAACCCTCTACAAGAAATGAGACCATGTATGACCAATAAATATCCCAAACACAAGATTGCAACATGAGCATGAAACACAAATTGAAAACATACTGAAATACAGGTGTATGCAAGCTTTGCCAAGAGATAAAACCAATTAATCTAAGGATTTGATCAAATATATCAGCAAGGGAATGTTATTTAGACAATCTCAAAGCTTGTTGATGGCTTTACAGCTGAAACCAACTCAACATGATGAACATTTGATGCAAACTGGAATAAAAAATGGCTCTCAGGTAGTTTCTCCAAAAGGAAATGGACTTCTTCCAATTTTCCCTGTGAAAATTCTTCTCTTTCTCTCCAAAATTCTCAACAGACTTACAAAATGCTTCCAAACTACGTCATATACCCTCTTCTAGCTTGGATCCTTGCATCCCAAGCAAAGAATATGCCAAAGGGATCAAATTTGTTACAAACCCTATCCATTTGATGAAAAATGATATAAAACTATGAAACAGCTTGCCAAATGCCAGAGATGCACAAATATTTTAAAATATTACATGAACTCGGATCCTTATCCATCCCAGGGTCACGTTTTTGGAATTCCACCATGCCAGCATGCATTTGCAATCATTTTTCACCTTTTTCCCTCACCATTTTTAACTCTGTAACTTTTTACTTTCACCTTTCACGTGTTTTTCACGAGCTGAGGAAAATATTCCATGAAAAACACTATAGGGCACCGAATTATCTCAAAAGAATGGTTCCATTGCACTCAGCAGGCTGAGGGGATGTGAAATCATATAAAATTTCATGTGATTCGGTGTAAAAATGACGATTCCAAGCATCTTCAAGCCCCAATGGTGCCCAAAAATGAAAATGCACAGCTGCCATTGATTAAAATCAACTTTAAAATTCTGCCCTCCACGTGTCTTGATGAGATACTCAAATATTACCTTTTTTCCTTTACACGAGGTGGGACACATGTCCAAACATGATTGGGGCGGGCCCCCAATCCTTAAAAAATGCATTTTGAACCTTTTCCAACCTTGGGAAAATTTTGAAAATTTTCCCTGCGAGCCCCTGGATGTGCCACATGTCCTTCTGTGGGCCTTCACCAAAACCACAGGCCAATTTGATGCATTTCACCACTTTTTTGAGAAAAGGAAAATTTTCTCAAAATGCTCCGTGCCCCCGAACGCCCGCTGCCACTTCTGCCACGTGGCGGTTTCCCATTCGTTGCGGAACCGACCCCTCCAAATTTTTCCTTCACTCCTCCGCGAGCACAAAATCCCTTGTGGGCCCGCGCTTCTTCCTTTTCTATTTGAAACATGCCACATGTTGCCCCCTGATTAGATGCAGGGGCACACCTCCAAATTTTCCTGCGGGTTTATTTTTCACCTTGAGATTTTTCGCTAAAATTTTGCAAAATTTTCAACTTTCTCTCTGTGCTCCAAACCTCCACAAAATTTAGAACATGTGTCCTATTTTCATTGGACGTGGGCCTATTCTTCATTTTTTACTCTTTATATCAAGGGTAAAAATTCCCAAAAGTTTTCTTTGGCCCCCATTCCCATTTCTCCTACCGGAAATGTGTCGCCTTCCTACTCGTCACGGGCCTTCGGGCAAAAACTTGATTTTAGCATCTTAAAGCCAAATACTTCAAACTCCTCCAAGTCTCTACCCCTCCATTTCATCCCTGTGCATATCTGTCACATGTGATTGCATGGGATCTGGCTCAAAATGTTACTTTGAAATTTTGCCTCCAAAGGCAAAAATTCCAAAAACACGCACAATCCCGCTTCTCCTTTGCCCCCTAGACACGTGTCCACTTCCATTGGGCGTGGGCCCCCGGGAAAATATTTTCCCTGACATTTTGAAACCACAAACTTCAATAATTTTCAAAGTCCCCGCCTCTCCACCTATCCTTCCTTTGCCACGTGTCACCTTCCCATTGGGCGTGGATTTGCGGGAAAACTTTGACATTTTGAGAATTTTTCAAAAATTGAAGAAAATGTTAAGTGACCCTCGCCACCCGCTTGACCTTCCTGTGACATGCATCGCCTTCCCATTGGGTGCGGGCTCGTGGGCCAAATTTTTCCTCTGACACCATGAGCCAAAAATATCAATCTTTTTTTCCAAGTCCTTCGCCACCCGCCATGGCCCTCCTATGCCACGTGTCATCATGCCATTCGCTGTGGGCCTTCGGGTAGGAAGTTGACCTTGAGAAATTTGCAAAAAATGAAGGCAAAATTTTTAAGTGACCTCTGCCACCTGCTGCTCCATCTGACCAATCAAATCATGCCACATAGGCACACTAGGAAAATGCGGGGCCGCTGAACAAAATTTTCCCTTTGCCAAAAATTGAAAATTTGACAAGTTATGAAAATTTTCCGACCACACCCGGCCAATGAAACCCTACCATGTTAGCATAGAGTTTACAATGATAAATTTTACGGGTAGAGCAAGCTCGTATAACCGTCAATGTGTGAAAAATACAAAAGATGCCCCAAAAATTTAAGTCTTTCACAAGGAAGGTGGACTTCTTGGTTTTGAATCAATTTAATCACGTTTTATCATCAATTTCGGCCTGGGGATCAAGATTTTCAACTTCTATAAACTCAGATTTGATCCATTCTAATTTTTACACGAACTTGACAAAGGGAATAACGGCTTAGCATGAAAAATGAAGAAGTTAGGGCACAACAAAGGGGAAACCTGGAGATTTGTTTTAAAATGGGGCAGAATAACAACAATGAGGGCATTTTCGAAGGTATTCAGTTGGAAAATGTGAACTGTAGACCATGAAATCGAAAAAAATGAAACATTTGTGAGCATATTCGGTCATGGAAAAACAAGGCACATTATGCAAACTCAATAATGGGACCAACATTGGCTCCTTCTTGGGGATGGGCACTCCTAGCGAGTGCCACAAGATCACAACATAAACCAAGTGCCAAAAATCCATGTTGGGCAAGGAGTCAAAACATGCAAAGTAGCCCAAAAACAAAAAAATTCCACCAAAAACATACCGAGAAAACCACACCAACAATGTTTGCTAATGACAAAAGGGAAAACCACAAGCCAACACAACAAGAACAAGGAAAAGACAAAAAACAACAAGGGCTATACAAAATGTACAACTTGTGCATACCTCCTTTGGGGATTTAATCCAAAAAGTGTTTTAAATGTCTACCATTAACAGGTAGCTCCAGCAAATCCCCATCCAAATCCTTGAGAAAAAATGTATTTTCTCCAATCTTGATATCAATGGCATAAGGGCCCATCCATAGAGCATCAAACTTGCCATGCTTGCCCTTGTCTTCATGCCTACTATCCCACAGCAAAACCAGATCTCCAACACTGAAAGCTCTAGGGGTGACCTTCTTATCAAACAACTTCTTCAATTTCTCCCTAAACCTGACATGCCTTTGATGAGAAGCTCTCCTTTCTTCATCCAACTCAATGATCTGATTGATTCTTGATTCATATGGGCCATGCTCTTGATCTTCCAACTACTGGGAAAACTGAAAAGTGGATAATTGCAGGTGTAATGGCAGCAAAGCCTGAGTTCCATACACCAGTTCAAATGGACTTTTACCAGTTGCTCTTTTTGGAGTTATCCTATCAACCCAAATTGTAAATTTCAACTGTTCTCCCCATTTCTTCTGGTTGATTTCCAAGGTTCTTCTAATGATCTTGAGCAAGTTTTTGTTACTTGATTCAGCTTTCCCATTCACTTGTGGGTTATAGTTTGAAGAATAAGTTAGATTTATCCCATATTCATTACACATTGCCATCAAAGGCTTGGCTCTAAAACAAATAACATTATCAGACACAATCTTAACTGGAACTCCAAATCTGCATATGATATGATTCAGCAAGAAATCCATTACCAATTGGTGTGTTGCCTTTCTAGATGGAATTGCCTCAACCCATTTTGTAAAATAATCAGTTGCTACAAGGATCCATTTGTAACCAGCACTAGAAGGATCTGAAATCTCACCAATAAAATCCATTCCCCATTGTTTGAAAGGAGATTCAACTGATACAAGCTGTAAAGGAAGGGAACATGAAGCTTTCAATCTTCCTAAAAAACGTTGGCACTTACACACCTTCTAACTAACCAGTTTATGTCTTTAAAAAGAGTTGGCTACCAATAACCAACTCTTAAAATATTATGTGTTTTCAATCTCCCAGCAAAATGTCCTCCACAAAATCCCCCATGGAAATCAATAATCAACTTGGGAGCTTCATCTTTAGTTATGCATTTCAAGAGGACACCTTCAGGGTTCTTCCAAGCTAGCCCAAGGTCTGTTATGACATATTTCTGAGAAGCCAGCTTGAGGGCTCTTTTCTAATTTTTATTTAAGTGACTGGGACAACATAAGCGCTTGAGGTAATAGACCACATCCTTGTACCACTCAGAATTCATCAATTTGTCAAGGAGATCTGCCCTTTCTTCCCCTAGCTGATTCACTTCTACATTCTACAAATTACTCTCAGCCATGAGTTTGGCAAGACCTAAACCTCTTACCAGCTTTGTTGTTTGGATATCCATATCATACTCTTGTAATTTTTTAACCCATCTACATCTCTTGCTTGATATCTCCATGTCAGATAAGATGTCTTTAACCATGGTGTGGGGAACATAAGCAACAACCTTTGAACTCAAAATGTAGGGCCTAAAAATCTTTGTTGCTTTTACTAATGCAAATGCTTGTTTCTCCATAATTGTGTACCTCAATTCAGCTGCTTGTAAAGCCTTGCTAAAGAAAGCAATAGGCCTCTCAGCTCCATTTTCATCCTTTTGTAGACAAAACTAAAGCAATAGTAAATTCAGATGCAAAAGAGAAGATTTGGAAAGGCATCTTATAGTTTGGAGCTACCAAAATAGGTGCATGCTTGAGTGCATCCTTTATTCCTTCAAAAGCTTGGATGGTAGCCTTTTCCCACTTAATAACTTGATCCTTTCTTAGCATGCTTGTGATTGGAAGAGTTAACTCAGAAAAATTGGAGACAAACCTTCTAATGAAATTGATTTGGCCAAAGAAATATTGAATACCCTTCTTGGTTCTTGGCATAGGCACCTTGTTGATTACTTCCACTCTCTCAGGGTCTATCATAACACCTTCTTTGGACACAATATGCCCCAACAGCTTGGCCTTTGGCACACCAAAATGACACTTCTTTGGATTAAGTGAAATGCCATACTCTCTACATCTGATCAGCATTTTCTCTAGGTGTTGCAAATGGTCTGCTCGCTGCCTTGAAAAAATAGTCACATCATCTTGGTAAACTACAATAAACTCATTGATATAACCAGCAAAGGCAACATCCATTTCCCTCTAAAAAGTAGCACCAACATTCATCAATCCAAAAGGAATCCTCACAAAAACATAAGTCCCCCAAGGAGTAGTGAAGGTTGTCTTAAGTCTTTCTGATTCTTTGACAACTACTTGATTGTATCTGGAGAAACCATCCAAAGTAGAAAGCATTTCTGACCCTGTCACAAGCTGTAACATATTCTCCATGTTTGGCAAAGGATATTTGTCCTTCATAGATGCTTTTTTTAGATTCCTAAAATCCACACAAAGTCTGATATCTCCGTTCTTCTTTCTAACTAGCACAAGGTTGGCAACCCAAGAAGAGTATCTAGTAGGCTGAATGATGCCACCATCTCTCAATTTCTTCAACTCTTCTTGCATTTTCATGGAAATTAGTGGGTTAATAGGCCTTTTTTTTTGTCTAAATGGCTTATTCTTGGCCTCAAGGGGAATCTCATGCTGAAATAAATCTTCTCTATATGCCTTCAGCTTTGAATAAGACCAAGCAAGGCAGTCTTGATATTTCTTTAAAAGTTGGGCATAGGACTGTTTTTCTTCTTTGCTGAGATGACTGCCCAACCAGATCTTCCTTGGTTTGTCTTTAGTTCCCAAGTTTATGCTCTTCCACATCCCTTGAAGCAGACATATTTCTATTAATGATGCAATCAACATTGCTAAAATTGGATTCAAGTGCAACAAGACCTTTAGGAATGGTATTTGTTTTTAATTGTATAATATCCTTGTCAAACAAAGTTTCTCTACCCTCATTCATGCACACCATTGGTTCCCAATCAATATTCTGACCAGAAAAATCTCCTTGGAATTATAAGAATCTCAACACTTGTGCATCATCATCAAAAATCTACCAATGTTTCACATTATCCGGGATAGTTGGCCTTGTTAACACTTCAACATCATATTCACAAAAAGGTGAAATGGTGCAATTATCAAATTTAGAACCAAGAACAACTAGCTTATTAGCAAAAGCATTAAGTCTTCTATCATGGTAAACAATGTTAAAGGAATCAAACATTTCAATCAAGTCCCAAACAACATGCTTATATTGTCTCATACGCTGATTTTTTGTGGCATACAACTTTCTTACTTGCTTGACAACCATCTCTGAATCTCCTTTAGCAACAATATTCTTCACTCCATACTTCCATGCAATCCTTAACCCCAA
Organism: Taxus chinensis; assembly: GCA_019776745.2. Lineage (NCBI taxonomy): Eukaryota > Viridiplantae > Streptophyta > Pinopsida > Cupressales > Taxaceae > Taxus > Taxus chinensis. The sequence goes on from CM034154.1 coordinate 418,577,735, forward strand.
TAATAATGCCTCATACTCAACAATGTTGTTAGTACATTCAAAATTGAGCTTGAAGGAAAAAGGAAACTCCTCTAAACTAGGGGAAACCAACACTATACCAGCACCATTTCCAACTTTGGAGCAAGCTCCATCAAATAGTAATGTCCATGGAGAACCTACCATACCAAGGCACTCTAATTTATCCATCTTATTCTCTTTTCCATCAACAAAACCAATGAAATTGTCAACATCTACATCAACAAACAACACTTCATAAGAAGCATTGTAAGGATCTTCAATCAAGTGTAACATCTTCTTTTAACCATAGAGTTTGACAAGGCTGCCCTCAATGGGAATGGTGGCATAGGACATGTCCATTTGAACACTACCACCAAAACTTGTAGCCCACTTCCTTGACAAAAGCATACCCCATTTGGTAGGGCAGTCAATAATTACAACATCAAGTTTTAAATTCTTACCTGGATAGGCCGCAAGTTGCACTACTAACAACTTCACAAAACCAACAACCAGAACTTCCCTTGAATCCATGGTTGTACACTTCCCATATGCTACTGTCACTTTGATATCCAACTCATTCATAACTTCTAGAGGCATAACATTACATGATGCACCGAAATCAAACATGTAATTATGAAGCAACCTACCTTTTATGAGAAAAGTTGTGAAGAATGGATCAACATTCAATTGGAAATCAACCAAGGATGTCCCCAAATACACTTTAGGTGCCTCTCTAAGATCTTCCATTGGTGGTGGTGTTTCAAGGCCAGCAATGCTTTGAAGAGGATTCTCAACAACATTTACATTTCTGCTTGGTATAATCTTTTCTTCTTTCAATCCCAAGTATTCAAAATCTCTTTTCTTGTGTTTAGGAATTCTAAGCAATTCAATAATGGGAACACTCACTTTAATTTGGCTCAATACCTGGGCTATATCATATGGAACATTCTTTGGAAAAACAATAGTGGAAGGGAAACAAGAAGGTTCATCAGATAGAGAAGTATTCTTGGCAGCCTGGGCATGAAGAGGAATGATATTTTTGTATGGGACAACAGGGTTCTTAGCAATTGTTTCTCTTCTAGGATTATCTTTGGGAATGCTTGTGAGCAACGGTGTCTTTGGCTTGGGTTGAGGACTAGCTCCCCTAACAACTTTACTTCTAATATTGTACTCTTTTTCTTGACCAACCACAACATTCATTAACAATTGTCTATCTTCCTTCGAAGGAATACCACCATCATACTTCTTGATAATTAAATCCCTTAGATATTCAAAGTCATTATTAGGAATTTCAAAGGCCTGAACTGCATCTAAATCATGAGTTTGAGGAAGAGAAAGAAATGGTACCCTCTTTATGCAATCCCAAAAGGTTGCAACAGTCCTTGCACTTATCACATCTGTTGATGTTGCTGCTTGTTGTGAGCCTGAAGATTTGCCCATCATACAAATGTCATCATCCATTTCATTCTCATTATCATCATCAATATCTTGCTGGTCCATTTCACATGGCAGATGAGGAAGAAAACACCTGTCACACCAATCCATATCAACAACTTCCTGAACAACAACAACTCTTGCAGTTAGAGGATGGTACCACTCTATTTTCACGTGCTTGGGGTTGTTTATTTGCAGATCCAGTAAGCCCTTTACCTTTGTTATCTTGTCTGTGATCACTCCTAGTTTGATTGCCAAATCTATCATGGTTTTGACTTCTTCGTTGTCCTTGTGAACTTTTCCCAATTCCTTTCTCAGCCCGGGCTAATTTGTAAGAAATTTCTTTGACAGCCCCTGCCAAAGTCTTGACAAAATCTTCCAAATCAACACCCTTGCTAGCTTGAGGCTTCTCAGGGTTTATCAGCTTCACACCATACCTCTTAAGTGGTTTACTAATAGCCTTAATATTATAGTCGATTTGAAGTGTGTTGGTTGTCAAATAGGACTTACAGAAGAGCAACAGTCAGGGGACAAGAAGTCCCTCCTCTTTATTGGGAGAGGTTCCCTTATTCAGAAATGAACCTATTTACACATATACAAAGTATGGTTTTCTTGTGGAACTTGGATATTATGAAAGTGTTTTCTATAAGGATCATCAATTACAAAAGGACTAAGGAATGAAAATGCAAGAAAGAGCAGAAAGGCACCATTCAGAATTATAGATGACAGAGTACTTCCTTATGCATGCGAGGGTACCGTGAATTAGAACAAGATCATTTGTATTATATTAAGAATATGAAATTTGAAAAGACACAAAGTTTTGTAAATAACATCTGTGAGAATATAAAGCTTCTCAGCATAATACAGACAAATAATCTAATAAAAGTAAATGAATAGCTTGGGAAAAAAGGAAACCGGATAGACAAAGAATGAAAAGTCCTTCTGTATTGATTTCTTTACGATTTATTTACACTTTCAGAAATAAGCCAAGTTCTTCTTCCTTCAAAATGGCGAGGAGAGGCCATTATATAGTTTACAAATCAGTTACTCTAGGTAACTACTTCTTTGAACTAAAGATTAGTTAAAGGGTTGCAAATCGCAATGCCCCAACTAATTACAACAAATCTGAGAGAAATAATGGGAAGAGAAGAGAAGAATTAGGAGAAGAAGACATGTGCTTATGGCTGGGAGGGACCCACCATCTTTAAAATCCACTGTCTGAATCTCTTGAACGCCTCGGCTATGTCTCTGCCACGTGGAACTGATGTATTGGCGGTAGACTGAGTCCAAAATCTGAGGCACTTCTCCATTTCCTTATCGAACTCGACATGAGTGTGATAATCTTTATTTGCTTCTTCAATGGCAGATTGAAGAGAACAGATCTCCTTCATTTTTTCTTTGGAAATGGAGCTTTCCTTGAATAGATCGCCTTTGACAAAAGCTCTGAATTGAGCTTTGATTTCTTGTAAGAAGAGAGGCACACCAGAAGTCTCATCCTGAAGATGGCAATGTATATCTTTGAAAGCAAATACAACTAGTGTTTTGAAGGCCTAACCCTTCTGCCAGCTATTCCTTAATTCTCCCAAAGCCTCCTCCAGGACCTTGATCTTCAATTCCACACTGTAGACCCATGACTTTGACAAATTATCCTTTGTATCCTCGAAAGACTTTGCTTGCGAACAAAATATTTTCATCTGTTTGTCCCATGAGGCAAAGGTCTACTATGCAACTGCTCCAAAGTTTCAGTTCTTTATCAATGCTCCCAATAGTGGAGGAGAGCTTCTGTTGCAAGTTTTTCACCTTCCCGTGGAGTTTGAAAGCTTCATCAATGAAGTTCAATCCCGCAACAAGCATATCATCCACCATGGCCTCCATAGCTCTGCCATAGATGGAATACTTGTGCATATCTTTGATACTCTGTACCTCATCTTGGCTCAAAATTACAGGTGGTGGAAGAGTAGTCAATGGGGTAGGGTCCAAAACTTTGTCCTTGGAAAAAAGAGATTTGATGAAACCTATAATAATTTGGGCTTGTTCTTCCAATTGTTCTATGGTTTGCTTCCCTTTCTCTACCCTCCCAATGACTCTGGTAACTATTTCCTAAAGATTGTGGATCTCACCTTCAGGGGTAGACTCTCCCATAGGAATTCTTGAGAGCTCCAGGTCGGATGCCTATAAATCCTGCTCTGGTTTATCTACCATAGGATTGGCTATCTCCAGGAATTGCTGGCCCTGAGAATTAGACACTATTCTGGAGGTGATTCTAGATTTTTTGGCATGAGAAGGAGGAGTAGTGCCTAACAAGGCTACCACAACATCAAAATTTGGTCCTGAGCTCCAGGAGGAAGACTTTCTCTTCCTACTGTCGACAAGAGGCTGCACCCATGCAAAAGAGGAGGAGGAAGAAGCAGGTGGGGCAAGAGGACCAAGAGACAGAGAACTCATTGTGCCCAATGTTTGTAATAATATTGCCTCAAGCTGAGATATGAGTGTAGCGATTGAGGAAACTAGAGCAGAGGAATCAACAGAGCTTGGAAGTTCAGTGTTCTGGACTTCTTTGTTTTTATCCATTGGGGCTTTAGGGGCACTCGTAGGAGCTGGTACTTCACTCTCTTCACTTTCACTGAGAACAGTAATGTTCTTTGGTCCCAAAGGAAATTCTGCATGTGCTCTTAGGGTATCTTCTTCCACAGGCTCCTTCTTAACTTCTTTGAATTTCTTCTGATACACCTGGGTGGATGAGGAAGGAGTAGAGACTGTAGGTCCTTGAGTTGATGAGGTAGGAGGGGTTTGCACAGGTGCTTCTGATCTGGGAGTTGATGCTTCCCTCCTTGGTGTTGAAGCATCCTTGGAGGAGGATTCACCTGAGTGCCTCCTAAGCTCACGAACTTTCCTATCAAACCAGATCTTGGTCCTGACTAAGACTGGAGCCAAGATTTTAGTCAAATCATCTTTCTCCTTTTTGAACCAGTCCAAGTCCTCCAAGGGAGTGTGTTTGACCACATTGTCATACTCATAGGAGTACAGGTCAGAATTATCATCTTGAAGCCCTTCAGGAACTTGGTACAAATTGAGTTCCTAAATCAATTGTAGGGAAAACCTGCCATAATGCCTCCTGGCTTCAAAATCATCAGCACAGTTAGCCCAATAGTCCTCTGTATCTGCCCTATGATGATAGGTTATCTTGATATTCTACTCAATAAACTTCTTTAAGTCAAATCAAGTTCTAGGCCTGAAGAAATGGACAGTAATGGGAGCTAGGGCCCTTTCTATATTTTGTGCATCCAGGTCTGTTTTGTAGGTGTAATTTCCCAAAGATATGGGGAAGTGTAAACCAGTAATTTTCTTATCTCTGCAGGTTTTATGCAATTTGTCAAATTACCTACACACTTCTATCAATGCCATCTTGTCATTACAGAACATAGGGAGCTTGAGAGGAGTGCTCTCATAGCCAGCAAACCTGATATAGGAAAAATTTCTTAATTGGATAAAATAAGCACCGTAGTACGATATCAGACTCATGGCTTCATCAGAAAATATTCTCGCTGTATCACTCTCAAGAAGCCTGACCATGTATATGGTGAAAGAATTATTCACCCTTCAGAAATTGTGATTACTGGTCTCTAGGGTAAACTGCGGGCAGTAGGCATACACGGGGTCATCCTTGTGAGCATCGACGTATGAAAAGCCAAACCATTGCCTCGATGCTATTAGGGTATACATCAGGTATGAAGTCATATAGAATTTATTTTTTTGCTGTACGTTAGACAGCTACTCTGCTAGGTTCATACTGATGATCTCTACCCAGTTGATATTCTGAGTTCCCTCGCATACCATATTGATAAGCGGGCACATCCAGAAATGGAACTCATTTGTAGAGGGCAAACCCATGACCTGAGCCAATAGGATTATGAAATCCGACAATTCTTCATTGAAATCTTCATGGAAAAGAGTCTTAGATAGATGAGATGCCCCCTTCTTAGGGTTTTTCAGCCAGGACTTCGCCACCCGCGCCTTATAATTATCATTTTCTTGATTGAAAAGGGCCTGTGCTTGATTCTGTGAGATAACTATAACATTATCCATTTCTGGAATCCTTAGTGCACTGCCGATGGTGGTAGCATCAAGTTTGGCGATGAGCTCCCCGTGCATGTTTGTCAATTCACTCGAATCAGGGTTTAAATGAGCCCCGCATGAGAGCACTGTGTCTGCGCATTGAACTGAGATAGGGAAACCACCAGCGAAAGCTAGACCGCTGTCATAAATCATCTGCGCCATTGGTGAAGGGTTCACATCTGTCATCCTTGTCCAAAAATATCCAAAGTCAAGGTGGCGAACTTCACTGTCCCCGATATCGGGAATGGTGGACTCGAGAGGTGAAATTTTTTCCTGCCCCTGGAATTTGATCTTCATGTTAATAGTAACTCGGAGAGCAGAGCTGCGAACTAGACTTGGGATGAAATTACAGGAGGAATGGATACGCGCGCAAGAAATTTGGTTGCAAGGGTTTGAGCAATAGATAGCATGAAAGCAGTGTGTAAAAACACATAGGGGAAGTTTCATTATATAGCCGTTTAGGAGAGAGAAAGGCAATTAATTTGCATTACATACATACCTACCAAATTAAAAAGAAAGATATTCAGGTAGAGCGGGAAAGATTAGCATGAATGGCAATTGGTTCATTTGGGACACGAGGGATGCGAAACCGCAAAGTACGCGGTTTGACTGATTCGGGCGATGCGGGGAAAAGACGCACAAATGCTTTTGGGACATGTGGGACAAAAGTATGCAAAATACGTGAATCGGCCGACTCGGGTGAAAATGGAACAACTGGTCTGGGTGAACTTGGGACATTTGGGACAAAATGTCTCGATGGGCCCGAAAAGAACAGACTTCGGGTAAACCAGCCGATCAGGGAATAGAGGGCCCAATTGAACTTGGGACGCACGGGACAAAAATGTCCGACAGGCCCGAAAAACAAACAAAATGACCCAAAAACGTAGATTTTCCCAATTTCTTGACTTTTCACATTAACAGTACAACAGAAAAGACACTTAACCTCAAAATTTTAAATTTTTAACTTCTTAAAAGCAGGGGAATTTTGAGTGGACAACAGCTGGCTCCTTCTGGGGATGACTTGGCATAAATTCAAAGAATGAGACAAGGCAAGAATTTAGACAAACTCGGGGAAGTAGACCAGTACCTTATCCATTGGGCCACGGAGTCAAAAAGTAAACGAATAAAGAGGACAACACACCAAAACAAAGGGAAAGAAAAACAAAACACTATACATAATATACACAGGACTTACTAATCACCTATGACTTGAACAATTTCAGGTACTACCCACTATAAGGAAGTGAGAGAGAAGAACCATCCATATAATCAAGGTAAAAAGAATTCTTACCAGTGAAGTGCCTGATCTTGAAAGGTCTGAGCCAAAGGGAATCAAACTTGCCATGGCTTCCACGAGGTTCATGCCTTTTATCCCATAACAAAACAGTGTCTCCAACTTGGAAATCTCTGAACCTGGCTTTGTTATCAAACAGGACATTTACTTTCTGCTGGTGAGTAGATATCCTATCAGCAACTTCCAATCTGTCCTCATTCAATTTATGAAGATACATGATTCTCTTATCCAAAGCCTCATTGAAAATGGTATCTTCAATGGCCTTCATTAGGTGAAAGGCTGGTAGCTCTAATGTTACTGGTAATTGAGCTTCTACTCCATATACTACCTAAAAAGGAGACATCCCAATGGCTCTCTTAGGTGTGATCCTATCTGCCCAAAGAGCATCATAGACTTTCTTGTGCCAGTTTCATTGGGACTCATTGACTAATTTCCTTATAATGGTCACCAGATTTTAATTTGTGGATTCTGCTTGTCCATTTCCCTGAGGATAGTGATTTGAGGAGTGAGCCAGAGAGATGCCATATCCATAGCAAAAATCCATCATCTCAGTGGAAGAAAAGTTGGAAGCATTATCTGTCACAATCTTCTTGGGCACGCCATACCTTACCAAGATGTTTTCTTTGATGAAATTACATACTACTTCGGAAGTAGTACTCTTTACTGGAATGGCTTCTACCCATTTGGTGAAATAATCTGTGGCAGTTAATACATGAGTATGACCAGCACTAGAAGAGGGATTAAGTGTTCCAATGAAGTCTAAACCCCACTGTTGAAAAGGTTCTTCAATTACAACTGGTTTCAGGGGCAAAGAGGCCAACTTGGGTCTACCTACGAAAGTCTGACATGCTTCACATTTTTCAACCCACCTTGATGCATCTCTGAACAAGGTAGGCCAGTAATATCATCCACGAAGTATTTTATGAGCAGTGACAGTTGATGAGTAATGCCCTCCACATGCCTGATCATGAAAAGTTGAGAGTAGCTTTTTCTACTGTTCCTTGTCCACACATTTCAAAAACCTTCCATCCAACCCGCGCTTAAACAAGGAATTTTCCCACAACACATATTGAGCTGACCTTAGTTTAACAACCCTCTTTTATTTGGTAGAAAAATGAGAGGGGAATTCCCCATAAGTGAGAAAATGAGTGATATCAGCATACCATTCGTCAACTGAGCTAAGAAACAGAATGGTAGGAAGACCAAATTTATCCTCCAGTAACTCATGTCTAGCTCCTTCAGCGATGAGTTCACACAGGCATTTTCCACAGACAAGCTTGGTCAGTTTGATGTCAATATCATATTCTTGAACCTTGGCCACCCAGTTCCATCTCTTGGATCCAAATTCCTGCTGTGTGAGAATTGACTTGATAGTTGTATCTGGTACCAACACCATTGAGTGAGAGTTAAGAATGTAAAAGTGAAACTGCTTGACAGCTTTAACCACTACAAAAGCATGTTTTTCCATTATGGTGTATTTTAACTCATGATCTTTTAGAACATAGCTCATAAATGCAATTGGGAGTTCATGCTCATTAGAATCTTCCTGAGTAAAAACAATAGCCAAGGTGTTATCTGTGGTGTATCAATAGATAATGAAATCTTTGCTGAAATCTGGACATGCTAAAACAACAGTTTTAGCAATGGCTCTTTTAATACCTTCAAAGGCTTCTCTCCCTTCAGGAGACCAACCAAACGTTTGTTTGCCTTTCATCATTTGGGAGATATTCAGAGTTAGCTTTGAAAAATTAGGGATGAACCTTCTCAGAAATTTGATCTTACCAAAGAAAGAGTGCACGCCTTTTTGGCTGGTTGGAAGAGGAATTTGCTGAATAGCTTGAACTCGCTCAGGATCGATTTTTATACCATCTTTGGAGACAATGTGCCCCAATAATTTCCCCTCTGTGACACAAAAGAAAGATTTCTTAGGATTCAAAGAGATCCCATGTTCTCTACATCTCAAAAGAATTGTTTCTAGATGCTGAAAATGACCGGCCCTTGTTTTAGAATACACAGTCAAGTAATCAAGGTATTTAACAATACACTTCCCTTTCAAAATTCCAAAGGCTAAGTCCATAGCTCAGTGAAAATTAGCACCAGCGTTAATGATCCCAAAAGGCATCCTTTTGTAAGCAAAGGTACCTAAAGGGGTAGTGAAATTAGTTTTGTGTTGATCTGCAGTATTAACTTCTACCTGGTTATATCCTGAGAATCCATCAAGCATAGACAACATTTCGGATCTCATTACTGCTTGCAAGACCTGATCCATCATAGGTAAAGGATAATTATCCTTCAAGGAAGCTTGATTAGATTCCTGAAGTCAACACAGATACGAATCTCACCATTTTTCTTTCTAACGGGCACAATATTGGCAATCCATGTTGAATGATGGATAGGAAAAATGATTTTGGCTTTCAACAACTTCTGTATTTCTTGAAAAATGGTGTCAGCTATTTTAGGATTGTATTGCCTCTGCTTCTGTTTAAAAGGCTTAATCCCAGGTTTGAGAGGAATAAAATGCTGCATCTCCTTTGGTTGGAAAGCTTTTAAATCTTCATAGGAATAAGCAAGAACATCCTTATACTTCTTTAAAAGATCAATTACCTTCTTCCTCTCATCTGGTGTGCAACATTTTCCAATGTTCACGAGTTTAGGGTCCAGTAGAACTCCCAATATTAATTTTTTCATATTCAGCTGATTGTTGAGGTCCAGTAGAAGCTCTAGACTTTACATACCTGTCGTGTTTATCAAACAGTTCCTCTAAACTCACCAATCCTTTTGGAATCTTGTTTCCCTTGAGTTTGATACATCCATCCTGATCTGTTTCTTCTTCTTGGGTGGCTTCTTTATCAAAGGGCACACTTTCACGAGGCAAATTGTCGCTTCCTTCAAAGTACAATTGTTCAAAATTATCCTTGAGTTCTAAGAAAGAAAGTAAGTGTTGATCATTATTGAAAACTTGCCAGTTACTTGTATTATCAGGTACACTAGGTCAATGGATCATCTCAATGGTGAACTTATCTTCAGAAAAGTCAGGATGAGGTATGAGTAGTGACCCTGAGACTGCTAGTGAATCAGCCCTGGTATTCTTCTCCCTAGGTATTGCTTCGATGGAGAAAGCATCAAGAAATTCAATGGAATCCCAAACCTGATTCCTGTAATGTTTCAACCTTCCATTTTTTACCTGGAAGAGGTTTCTAACTTGCTTGACAATCAATTCCGCATCCCCACGAGCTAGAAGATTCTTCACCCCCTGTTCTTTTGCCACCTGGAGTCCAAGAATGAGAGCCTCATACTCGGCTGTATTATTGGTATTTTCAAATTGCAACTTGAATGAGAAAGGATGAATGCTTCCTTCAGGAGACACCAATATGACACCAGCTCCAGAACCAGCTGAGGAACAACTTCCATCAAACTCTAAAATCCAAACACCATTAGGATCTTTAGGTGAGACTTTGGGAGGTTGGATTTCTTCAGGAGACATAATCATGTAGTTTCCATGCCCCATATCCTCATAGAGTATTTGTGCTTTGGGATCATCAGTTTTTTGTACAATATACTCAGACTGCTTCTTAGGCAGCAGCTTCTTCATTTTCCCATTAACAGGTATGAGGGCATGTGACCAATCCATTTGAATTTCTCCACCCACATCCTTACAGAAGTTTCTGCTTAGCAACATCCCGTATGAAGGAGGAATATCTGCTACTAAGATAGTAGCCAAAACTTTCTTCTCAGGCAAAGCAGCAAAAGCCACTTGTGCGTCTTTAATTCTTCCGACCAAGGGCACTTCCTTACTCTCCATAGAGTAACAAGATCCATAAGTGCATGTGAGAGTCAAGCCTAAGGCATGAGCTACTTTAGCAGGCATCACATTGTCTGATGCTCCTGAGTCTATGACGCAATTACTGAGCCTATGGCCAGCTATAAGGAGTGTCACATAGAATGGTTTGATTTTGTCACTGGGTGAGGTGACAGAGGCTACCAGATTAGGTTGTGGTGCAGAAGAAGGAGTGGGTAAAAGGCCTTTAGAGGTAGTTTTAGAATGGGAATTGACAAAGTGAATCATTTTAGCAAAAGCCTTGGGATGGGTTTGATAATATTCAGCCTCTGAGATTTGAACCTTAGTCTTTTTTAGGTGATCAATAATATCAAAAGACCCAGAAGTGGACGGGTTATCATCACTTGAGATCCTAGGTTTATCAATTTTAGGGGAAAAAGAAGTAACTTTAGTAGCAGAATTGACAGGACTCACCTTTGGTGTAGATGAAATGGGGATCGGAGATCCTCTTTTTTCAATTACAGGGATAGTTGTAGGCTACTCCTTAGATTTTTTGGTGGGGTGCATCACTTTCTCCCTATGAATTGTCTTCTCTCGAGTCATGACAGCATATGATTCGCTATTCATGTCTGCTACTACTTCATCATAATCATCCCCTTCATCAATGCCTTAAGTGGTGAAGAAATTAACTCGAGATCCCTCAAATTCATCTGTTTCATCATCAACCTCTTCAACAAATTCCTCGCAATCTTCATTAACCTCCTCATCCTCTGGTTCCTCAACTTCACAGGTTGCATTGACAGGAACTTTAATAGGAGGTCCTTCAAGCGCTAGCCTTGTTTGAGAAGCAGGCAAATGATTTCTGGGCTGAAAATTCCTCCTTGGAACGTCTGCATAGGGAGCATGCTGAGCCAATTGTTTCTTAATGGCGATGAGATCATTTGCAAGTTTTTGTACCAATGGATCAGTATTAGGTCCAGGAGTGGAAGAGGAGGAAGAAGCAGACTTAGATTTAGAAGGGTCTCTCCTCAACTTCCCTGACATGATTAAATCATCTTCAACACTAACAGCAAGAGTTTGATCCTCGGCCAATGTTGCGAGATTAGCCCTTCTCAGTGCATAACTAACTTCAGGAAATTGGGCATTTAGGAAGAAACATTTTTGAATTTGATCTACAGGTTGAGTATTTGGTGGAATTTTGTTAATCAACCTGTTGAATCGAGCCACAAATTCTCTCATGGGCTCTTGTGATTCCTTCTTTATTTGAGAAATTTGGGCTAGCAAAGCATGCACATCTTCCACCGGTTTGAAACGGTTTTCAAACCTAGTTCTCATTGTGTCCCAGCTAGTGATAGCACCGGCCGGAAGGTGATAGAACCAATCAGCAACATTATCTTGTAAAGTCTCAACAAAAAGCCTTACGGAGACGTCTTCATGTTCAACTCCCAGAACTCCACATGCGACTATGAAGGCTGCGATGTGTTCATCAGGATGTACTTTTCCATCACCTTTGAATTTAGGGAAGTTCTTCCGGTTACCTCTGGGTAACTCATGCAAAGGCTGAGGAAGGGCAAGAGGCCCAACATGATGACCCCAAGGCAATGGTACCGCCATTCTTGGAAAAATGGCTTGAAGAGGAACTGAAACACCAGCAAGAATCAAAGCTCAAAGATTAGGACTGATTGGCTCTGAAGGAATACCACCCGTAGGGATTCTATCTTGGACAGGTGGAGTGCTTGTTGAACGAGTCTTTCTATTTCTTCTTGTTGAAGGGAAAGGAAAACCCTACTGTTCCAAAAGCTGAAACTGAGAATCTTCAATACCAAGGGCCCTTCTCCCTCGAGTAAAACGCGGAGTCGCCAGATCAAAAGATGATCAATAAATGATTACAGAACTGGAATATGATTCCCCAGCGGAGTCACCAAAAACTGTTGGTCATCAAATAGGACTTCAAGAAGAGCAACAGTCAGGGGAAAAGAAGTCCCTCCTCTTTAATGGGAGAGGTTCCCTTATTCAGAAATGAACCTATTTACACATATACAAAGTATGGTTTTCTTGTGGAACTTGGATATTATGAAAGTGTTTTCTATAAGGATCATCAATTACAAAAGGACTGAGGAATGAAAATGTGAGAAAGAGCAGAAAGGCACCATTCAGAATTATAGATGACAGAGTAATTCCTTATGCATGCGAGGGTACAAAGTGAATTAGAACAAGATCATTTGTATCATATTAAGAAGATGAAATTTGAAAAGACACAAAGTTCTGTAAATAATATCTGTGAGAATACAAAGCTTCTCAGCATAATACAGACAAATGATCTAATAAAAGTAAATGAATAGCTTGGGGAATAAAGGAAACCGGATAGACAAAGAATGAAAAGTCCTTCTGTATTGATTTCTTTATGATTTATTTACACTTTCAGAAATAAGCCAAGTTCTTCCTCCTTCAAAATGGTGAGGAGAGGCCATTATATAGTTTACAAATCAGTTACTCTTGGTAACTACTTCTTTTAACTAAAGATTAGTTAAAGGGTTGCAAATCGCAATACCCCAACTAATTACAACAAATCTGAGAGAAAGAATGGGAAGAGAAGAGAAGAATTAGGAGAAGAAGACAGGTGCTTATGCTTGGGAGGGACCCACTAACTTTAAAATCCACTGTCTGAATCTCTTCAATGCCTCGGCTATGTCTCTGCCACGTGGGACTGATGTGTTGGCGGTAGACTGAGTCCAAAATCCAAGGCACTTCTCCATTTCCTTATCAAACTTGACATGAGTATGATAATCTTTATTTGCTTCTTCAATGGCAGATTGAAGAGAACAGATCTCCTTCATTTTTTCTTTGGAAATGGAGCTTTCCTTGAATAGATCCCCTTTGACAAAAGCTCTGAATTGAGCTTTGATTTCTTGTAAGGAGAGAGGCACACCAGAAGTCTCATCCTGAAGATGGCAATGTATATCTTTGAAAGAAGATACAACTAGTGTTTTGAAGGCCTCACCCTTCTGCCAGCTATTCCTTAATTCTCCCAAAGCCTCCTCCAGGACCTTGATCTTCCATTCCACGCTGTAGACCCAGGACTTTGACAAATTATCCTTTGTATCCTTGAAGACTTTGCTTGCCATCAAAATATTTTCATCTGTTTGTCCCATGAGGCGGAGGTCTACTATGCAACTGCTCCAAAGTTTCAGTTCTTTATCAATGCTCCCAATAGTGGAGGAGAGCTTCTGTTGCAAGTTGTTCACCTTCCCGTGGAGTTTGAAAGCTTCATCAATGAAGCTCAATCCCGCAACAAGCATATCATCCACCATGGCCTCCATAGCTCTGCCATAGATGGAATACATGTGCATATCTTTGATACTTTGTACTTCATCTTGGCTCAAAATTACAGGTGGTGGAAGAGTAGTCAATGGGGTAGGGTCCAAAACTTTGTCCTTAGACAAAAGAGATTTGATGAAACCTGTAAGAATTTGGGCTTGTTCCTCCAACTGTTCTATGGTTTGCTGCCCTTTCTCTACCCTTTAATGACTCTGGTAACTATTTCCTGAAGATTGTGGATCTCACCTTCAGGGGTAGACTCTCCCATAGGAATTCTTGAGAGCTCAAGATCGGATGCCTATGCAAATCTTACTCTGGCTTATCTACATAGGCTTGGCTATATCTAGGAATTGTTGGCCCTGAGCATCAGACACTATCCTTGAGGTAGTTCTAGTTTTTTTGGTGTGAGAAGGAGGAGTAGTGCCTAACAAGGCTGCCACAACATCAAAATTTGGTCCTGAGCTCCGGGAGGAAGACTTTCTCTTCCTACTGTCGACAAGAGGTTGTACCCATGCAAAAGAGGAGGAGGAAGAAGCAGGTGGGGCAAGAGGACCAAGAGACAGAGAACTCATGGCACCCAAGGTTTGTACTACTGTTGCCTTGAGTTGAGATATGAGTGGAGCGCTTGAGGCAACTGGTGCAGAGGAATCAACAGTGCTTGGAAGTTCAGTGCTCTGGACTTCTTTGTTCTTATCCATTGGGGCTTCAGGGGCACTTACAGGAGCTGGCACTTCACTCTCTTCACTTTCACTGAGAACAATAATGTTCTCTGGTCCCGAAGGCAATTCTGCATGCTTCCTAGGGGATCTTCTTCCACAGGCCCCTTCTTAACTTCTTTGAACTTCTTCTGATACACCTGGGTGGATGAGGAAGGAGTAGAGACTGCAGGTCCTTGAGTTGATGAGGCAGGAGGGGTTTGCACAGGTGCTTCTGATCTGGGAGTTGATGCTTCCCTCCTTGGTGTTGAAGCATCCTTGGAGGAGGATTCCCCTGAGTGCCTCCTAAGCTCACGAACTTTCCTATCAAACCAGATCTTGGTCCTGACTAAGACTGGAGCCAGGATTTCAGCCAAATCATCTTTCTCCTTTTTGAACCAGTCCAAGTCCTCCAAGGGAGTGTGTTTGACCACATTTTCATACTCATAGGAGTACAGGTCAGAATTATCATCTTGAAGCCCTTCAGGAACTTGGTACAAATTGAGTTCCTGAATCAATTGTAGGGAAAACCTGCCATAATGCCTCCTTCTGGCTTCAAAATCATCAGCACAGTCAGCCCAATAGTCCTCTGTATTTGCCCTATGATGATAGATTATCTTGATATTCTGCTCAATAAAATTCTTTCAAGTCAAAGCAAGTTCTAGGCCTGAAGAAATGGACAGTAATGGGAGCTAGGGCCCTTTCTATATTTTGTGCATCCAGGGTTGTTTTGCAGGTGTAATTTCCCAAAGAGATGGGGAAGTGTAAACCAGTAATTTTCTTATCTCTGCAGGTTCTATGCAATTTTTCCAATTTCCTGCACACTTCTATCAAGGCCATCTTGTCATTACAGAACATAGGGAGCTTGAGAGGAGTGCTCTCATAGCCAGCAAGCCTGATATAGGAAAATTTTCTGAATTGGATAAAATAAGCACCGTAGTGCGATATCAGACTCATGGCTTCATCAGAAAATCTTCTCACTGTATCACTCTCAAGAAGCCTAACCATGTACATGGTGAAAGCATCATTCACCCTTCAGAAATTGTGATTGCTAGTCTCTAGGGTAAACTGCAGGCAGTAGGCATACACAGGGTCATCCTTGTGAGCATCGACGTATGAAAAGACAAACCATTTCCTTGATGCTGCTAGAGTATACATCAGGTATGAAGTCATATAGAATTTATTTGTTTGATGTACATTAGACAGCTACTCCGCTAGGTTCATACTGATGATCTCTGCCCAGTTGATATTCTGAGTTCCCTCGCACACCATATTAATAAGCGGGCATATCCAGAAATGGAACTCATTTGTAGAGGGTAAACCCATGACTTGAGCCAATAGGATTATGAAATCTGAAAATTCTTCATTGAAATCCACATGGAAAAGAGTCTTGGATAGATGAGATGCCCCCTTCTTAGGGTTTTTAGCCAGGACTTCGCCACCCACGCCTTATAGTTATCACTGTCTTGATTGAAAAGGGCCTGTGCTTGATTCTGGGAGACAACTATAGCATTGTCCATTTCTGGAATCCTTAGTGCAGTGCCAAAATGGTGGCAGCATCAAGTTTGGCGATGAGCTCCCCGTGCATGTTTGTCAATTCACTCGAATCAGGGTTGAAATGAGCCCCGCATGAGAGCACTGTGTCTGCGCATTGCACTGAGATAGGGAAACCACCAGCGAAAGCCAGACCACTGTCATGAATCATCTGTGCCATTAGTGAAGGGTTCGCATCTGTCATCCTTGTCCAAAAATCTCCAAAGTCAAGGTGGTGAACTTCACTGTCCCCGATATCGGGAACGGCGGACTCGAGTGGTGAAATTTGTTCCTGCCCCTGGAATTTGATCTTCATGTTGATAGTAACTCGGAGAGCAGAGCTGCAAGCTAGACTTGGGATGGAATTACAGGGGGAATGGATACGCACAGGAAATTTGGTTGCAAGGGTTCGAGCAATAGATAGCATGAAAGCAGTGTGTAAAAATGCATAGGGGTAGTTTCATTATATAGTCGTTTAGGAGAGAGAAAGGTAATGAATGCGCATTGAATACATATCTACCAAATTGAAAATAAAGATATTCAGGTAGAGCGGGAAAAATTAGCACGAATGGCACTTGGTTCATTTGGGACATGAGGGACGTGAAAGTGTGAAGTACGCGGTTCAACCGATTCGGGTGATGCGAGGAAAAGATGCACAAATGATTTTGGGACATGCGGGATGAAAGTACGCGGAATACGTGAATCGGAATACTGACTCGGCTGAATCAGGTGAAAATGGAACAACTGGTCCGGGTGAACTTGGGACATTTGGGACAAAAAGTTCCGACGGGCCCGAAAAGAACAGACTTCGGGTAAACCGGCCGATCGGGGAACAGAGGGCCCAATTGAACTTGGGACACACGGGACAAAAATGTCTGACAGGCCCGAAAAACACACAAAATGACCCAAAAAATGTAGATTTTCCCAATTTCTTGACTTTTCACATTAACAGTACAACAGAAAAGACACTTAACCTCAAAATTTTAAATTTTCAACTTCTTAAAAGCAGGGGAATTTTGAGTGGACAACAGCTGGCTCCTTCTGGGGATGACTTGGCATAAATTCAAAGAATGAGACAAGGCAAGAATTTAGACAAACTTGGGGAAGTAGACCAGTACCTTATCCATTGGGCCACGGAGTCAAAAATCAAACCAATACAGAGGACAACACACCAAAACAAAGGGAAAGAAAAACAAAACGCTATACAGAATATACACAGGACTTCCTAATCACCTATGACTTAAACAATTTTAGGTACTTCCCACTATAAGGAAGTGGGAGAGAAGAACCATCCATATGATTAAGGTAAAAAGAATTCTTACCAGCGAAGTGCCTGATCTTGAAAGGTCCGAGCCAAAGGGAATCAAACTTGCCATGGCTGCCACGAGGTTCATGCCTTTTATCCCACAACAAAACAGTGTCTCCAACTTGGAAATCTCTGAACCTGGCTTTCTTATCAAATAGGACCTTTACTTTCTGTTGGTGAGCAGATATCCTATCAGCAACTTCCAATCTATCCTCATTCAATTTGTGAAGATACATGATTCTCTTATCCAAAGAATCATTGAAACTGGTATCTTCAATGGCCTTCATTAAATGCAAGGCTGGTAGCTCCACTGTTACTGGAAATTGAGCTTCTACTCCATATACTACCTGAAAAGGAGACATCCCAATGGCTCTCTTAGGTGTGATCCTATCTGCCCAAAGAGCATCATAGAGTTTCTTGTGCCAGTTTCGTTGGGACTCATTGACTAATTTCCTTATTATGGTCACCAGATTTTTATTTGTGGATTCTGCTTGTCCATTTCCTTGAGGATAGTAATCTGAGGAGTGAGCCAGAGAGATGCCATATCCATAGCAAAAATCCATCATCTCAGTTGAAGAAAAATTTGAAGCATTATCTGTCACAATCTTGTTTAGCACACCATACCTTACCAAGATGTTTTCTTTGATGAAAGCTGCATACTACTTCGGAAGTAGTACTCTTTACTGGAATGGCTTCTACCCATTTGGTGAAATAATCTGTGGCAGTTAATACATGAGTATGACCAGCACTAGAAGAGGGAATAAGTGTTCCAATGAAATCTAAACCCCATTGCTGAAAAATTTCTTCAATCACAACTGGTTTCAGGGGCAAGGAGGCCAACTTGGGTCTACCTATGAAAGTCTAACATGCTTCACATTTATCAACCCACTTTGATGCATCTCTGAACAAGGTAGGCCAGTAATATCCTCGACGAAGTATTTTATGAGTAGTGACAGTTGATGAGTAACGCCCTCCACATGCCTGATCATGAAAACCTGAGAGTAGCTTTTTCTGTTGTTCCTTGTCCACACATTTCAAAAACCTTCCATCTAACCTGCGTTTAAACAAGGCATTTTCTCACAACACATATTGAACTGACCTTAGTTTAACAGCCCTCTTTTCTTTGGTAGAAAAATGAGAGGGGCATTCCCCATAGGTGAGAAAATGAGTGATATCAGCATACCATTCGTCAACTGAGCTAAGAAACAGAATGGTAGGAAGACCAACTTTATCCTCCAGTAACTCATGTCTAGCTCCTTCAGCGATGAGTTCACATAGGCCTTTTCCATAGATGAGCTTGGTTGGTTTGATGTCAATATCATATTCTTGAACCTTGGCCACCCAGTTCCCTCTCTTGGATCCAAATTCCTGCTGTGTGAGAATTGACTTGATAGTTGTATCTGGTACCAACACCGTGGAGTGAGAGTTAAGAATGTAAAAATGAAACTGCTTGACAACTTTAACCACTGCAAAAGCATGTTTTTCCATTATGGTGTATTTTAACTCATGATCTTTTAGAATATAGCTCATAAATGCAATTGGGAGTTCATGCTCATTAGAATCTTCCTGAGTCAAAACAACAGCCAAGGTGTTATCTGTGGCGTAGCAATAGATAATGAAATCTTTGCTGAAATCTGGACATGCTAAAACAGGAGTTTTAGCAATGGCCCTTTTAATACCTTCAAAGGCTTCTTTCCCTTCAGGAGACCAACCAAACGTTTGTTTTCCTTTCATCATTTGGGAGATATTCAAAGTTAGCTCTGCAAAATTAGGGATGAACCTTCTCAGAAAGTTGATCTTACCAAAGAAAGAGTGCACTCCCTTTTTTGCTGGTTGGAAGAGGAATTTGCTGAATAGCTTGAACTCACTCAGGATCGATTTTTATACCATCTTTGGAGACAACGTGCCCCAATAATTTCCCCTCTGTGACACAAAAGATAGATTTCTTAGGATTCAAAGAGATCCCATGTTCTCTACATCTCAAAAGAACTGTTTCCAGATGCTGAAAATGATCGGCCCTTGTTTTAGAATACACAGTCAAGTCATCAAGGTATACAACAATACACTTCCCTTTCAAACTTCCAAAGGCTAAGTCCATAGCTCTCTAAAAAGTAGCACCGACATTGATGAGCCCAAAAGGCATCCTTTTGTAAGCAAAGGTACCCCAAGGGGTAGTGAAAGCCATTTTGTGTTGATCTGTAGTATTAACTTCTACCTGGTTATATCCTGAGAATCCATCAAGCATAGACAACATTTCGGATCCTGTTACTACTTGCAAGACCTGATCCATCATAGGTAAGGGATAATTATCTTTCAAGGAAGCTTGATTTAGATTCCTGAAGTCAACACAGATACGAATCTCACCATTTTTCTTTCTAACAGGCACAATATTGGCAATCCATGTTGAATGATGGATAGGAAAAATGATTTTGGCTTTCAACAACTTCTGTATTTCTTGAAAAATGGTGTCAGCTATTTTAGGATTGTATTGCCTCTGCTTCTGTTTAAAAGGCTTAATCCCAGGTTTGAGAGGAATAAAATGTTGCATCTCCTTTGGTTGGAAAGCTTTTAAATCTTCATAGGAATAAGCAAGAACATCCTTATACTTCTTTAAAAGATCAATTACCTTCTTCCT
The DNA here is from genome assembly GCA_019776745.2 of Taxus chinensis. NCBI lineage: Eukaryota > Viridiplantae > Streptophyta > Pinopsida > Cupressales > Taxaceae > Taxus > Taxus chinensis. The sequence continues at coordinate 418,597,841 of CM034154.1, forward strand.
CTCATCTGGTGTGCAACATTTTCCAATGTTCATGAGTTTAGGGTCAGTAGAACTCCCAATATTAATTTTGTCATATTCAGCTGATTGTTGAGGTCCAGTAGAAGCTCTAAACTTTACATACCTGTCGTGTTTATCAAACAGTTCCTCTAAACTCACCAATCCTTTTGGAATCTTGTTTCCTTTGAGTTTGATACATCCATCCTAATCCGCTTCTTCTTCTTGGGTGGCTTCTTTGTCAAAGGGCACACTTTCACGAGGAAAATTGTCGCTTCCTTCAAAGTACAATTGTTCAAAATTATCCTTGAGTTCTAAGAAAGAAAGCAAGTGTTGATCATTATTGAAAACTTGCCAGTTACTTGTATTATCAGGTACACTAGGTCGATGGATCATCTCAATGGTGAACTTATCTTGAGAAAATTTAGGATGAGGTATAAGCAGTGACCCTAAGACTGCTAGAGAATCAGCCTGGTATTCTTCTCCCTAGGCATTGCTTCGATGGAGAAAGCATCAAGAAATTCAATGGAATCCCAAACCTGATTCCTGTAATGTTTCAACCTTCCATTCTTTACCTGGAAGAGGTTTCTAACTTGCTTGACAATCAATTCTACATCCCCACCAGCTAGAAGATTCTTCACACCCTGTTCTTTTGCCACCTGGAGTCCAAGAATGAGAGCCTCATACTCTGTTGTATTATTGGTATTTTCAAATTGCAACTTGAATGAGAAAGGATGAATGCTTCCTTCAGGTGACACCAATATGACACAGCTCCAGAACCAGCTGAGGAACAACTTCCATCAAACTCTAAAATCCAAACACCATTAGGATCTTTAGGTGGGGAGTTGGATTTCTTCAGGAGACATAATCATGTAGTTGTCATGCCCCATATCCTCATAGAGTATTTGTGCTTTGGGATCATCAGTTTTTTGTACAATATACTCAGACTGCTTCTCAGGCAGTAGCTTCTTCATTTTCCCATTAACAGGTATGAGGGCATGTGACCAATCCATTTGAATTTCTCCACCCACATCCTTACAGAAGTTTCTACTTAGCAACATCCCGTATGAAGGAGGAATATCTGCTACTAAGATAGTAGCCAAAACTTTCTTCTCAGGCAAAGCAGCAAAAGCCACTTGTGCGTCTTTAATTCTTCCGACCAAGGGCACTTCCTTACTCTCCATAGAGTAACAAGATCCATAAGTGCGTGTGAGAGTCAAGCCTAAGGCATGAGCTACTTTAGCAGGCATCACATTGTCTGATGCTCCTGAGTCTATGACGCAATTACTGAGCCTATGGCCAGCTATAAGGAGTGTTACATAAAATGGTTTGATTTTGTCACTGGGTGAGGTGACAGCGGCTACCAGATTAGGCTGTGGTGTAGAAGAAGGAGTGGGTAAAAGGCCTTTAGAGGTAGTTTTAGAATGGGAATTGACAAAGTGAATCATTTTAGCAAAAGCCTTGGGATGGGTTTGATAATATTCAACCTCTGAGATTTGAACCTTAGTCTTTTTTAGGTGATCAATAATATCAAAATACCCAGAAGTGGACGGGTTATCATCACTTGAGATCCTAGTTTTATCAATTTTAGGGGAAAAAGAAGTAACTTTAGTATCAGAATTGACAGGACTCACCTTTGGTGTAGATGAAATGGGGATAGGAGATCCTCTTTTTGTAATTACAGGGATAGTTGTCGGCTGCTCCTTAGATTTCTTGGTGGGCTGCATCACTTTCTCCCTCTGATTTTTCTGCTCTCGAGTCATGACAGCGTATGATTCGCTATTCATGTCTGCTACTACTTCATCATAATCATCCCCTTCATCAATGCCTTAAGTGGTGAAGAAATTAACTCGAGATCCCTCAAGTTCATCTGTTTCATCATCAACCTCTTCAAAAAATTCCTCATAATCTTCATTAACCTCCTCATCCTCTGGTTCCTCAACTTCACAGGTTGCATTGACAAGAACTTTAATAGGAGGTCATTCAAGCGCTAGCCTTGTTTGAGAAACAGGCAAACGATTTCTAGGCTGAAAATTCCTCCTTGGAACGTCTGCATAGGGAGCATGCTGAGCCAATTGTTTCTTAATGGCAATGAGATCATTTGCAAGTTTTTGTACCAATGGATCAGTATTAGGTCCAGGAGTGGAAGAGGAGGAAGAAGCAGACTTAGATTTAGAAGGGTCTCTCCTCAACTTCCTTGACATGATTAAATCATCTTCAACACTAACAACAAGAGTTTGATCCTCGGCCAATGTTGCAAGATTAGCCCTTCTTAGTGCATAACTAACTTCAGGAAATTCGGCATTTAGGAAGAAACATTTTTGAATTTGATCTACAGGTTGAGTATTTGGTGGAATTTTGTTAATCAACCTGTTGAATCGAGCCACAAATTCTCTCATGGGCTCTTGTGATTCCTTATTTATTTGAGAAATTTGGGCTAGGAAAGCAAGCACATCTTCCCCATGTTTGAAATGGTTTTCAAACCTAGTTCTCATTATGTCCCAGCTAGTGATAGCACCGGCTAGAAGGTGATAGAACCAATCAGCAGCATTATCTTGTAAAGTCTCAACAAAAAGCCTTACGGAGACGTCTTCATGTTCAACTCCCAGAACTCCGCATGCGACTATAAAGGCTGCGATGTGTTCATCAGGATGTACTTTACCATCGCCTTTGAATTTAGGGAAGTTCTTCCAGTTACCTCTGGGTAACTCATGCAAAGGATGAGGAAGGGCAAGAGGCCCAACACGATGACCCCAAGGCAATAGTAGCGCCATTCTTGGAAAAATGTCTTGAAGAGGAACTGAAACACCAACAAGAATCAAAGCTCAAAGATTAGGACTGATTTCCTCTGAAGGAATACCACCCAGTAGGGATTCTATCTTGGACAGGTGGGGTGCTTGTTGAACGAGCCTTTCTATTTCTTCTTGTTGAAGGGAAAGGAAAACCCTGCTGTTCCAAAAGCTGAAATTGAGAATCTTCGATACCAAGGGCCCTTCTCCCTCGAGTAAAGCGTGGAGTCGCCAGATCAAAAGATGATCAATAAATGATTGCAGAACTGGAATACGATTCCCCAGTGGAGTCGCCAAAAACTGTTGGGAATCAAATAGGACTCCAAGAAGAGCAACAGTCAGTGGACAAGAAGTCCCTCCTCTTTAATGGGAGAGGTTCCCTTATTCAGAAATGAACCTATTTACACATATACAAAGTATGGTTTTCTTGTGGAACTTGGATATTATGAAAGTGTTTTCTATAAGGATCATCAATTACAAAAGGACTGAGGAATGAAAATGTGAGAAAGAGCAGAAAGGCACCATTCAGAATTATAGATGCCACAGTAATTCCTTATGCATGCGAGGGTACCGTGAATTAGAACAAGATCATTTGTATCATATTAAAAAGATGAAATTTGAAAAGACACAAAGTTCTATAAATAACATCTGTGAGAATACAAAGCTTCTCAGCATAATACAGACAAATAATATAATAAAAGTAAATGAATAGCTTGGGAAAAAAAGTAAACCAGATAGACAAAGAATGAAAAGTCCTTCTGTATTGATTTCTTTATGATTTATTTACACTTTCAGAAATAAGCCAAGTTCTTCCTCCTTCAAAATGGCGAGGAGAGGCCATTATATAGTTTACAAATCAGTTACTCTTGGTAACTACTTCTTTTAACTAAAGATTAGTTAAAGGGTTGCAAATCACAATGCCCCAACTAATTACAAAAAATCTGAGAGAAAGAATGGGAAGAGAAGAGAAGAATTAGGAGAAGAAGATAGGTGCTTATAGCTGGGAGGGACCCACCATCTTTAAAATCCACTGTCTGAATCTCTTCAATGCCTTGGCTATGTCTCTGCCACGTTTGACTGATGTATTGGCAGTAGAATGAGTCCAAAATCTAAGGCACTTCTCCATTTCCTTATCAAACTCGACATGAGTGTGATAATATTTATTTGCTTCTTCAATGGTAGATTGAAGAGAATAGATCTCCTTCATTTTTTATTTGGAAATGGAGCTTTCCTTGAATAGATCCCCTTTGACAAAAGCTCTGAATTGAGTTTTGATTTCTTATAAGGAGAGAGGCACACCAGAAGTCTCATCCTGAAGATGGCAATGTATATCTTTGAAAGTAGATACAACTAGTGTTTTGAAGGCCTCACCCTTCTGCCAGCTATTCCTTAATTCTCCCAAATCCTCGTCCAGGACCTTGATCTTCCATTCCACGCTGTAGACCCAGGACTTTGACAAATTATCCTTTGTATCCTTAAAGACTTTGTTTGCCATCAAAATATTTTCATCTGTTTGTCCCATGAGGCGGAGGTCTACTATGCAACTGATCCAAAGTTTCAGTTCTTTATCAATGCTCCCAAGGGTAGACTCTCCAATAGTGGAGGAGAGCTTCTGTTGCAATTTGTTCACCTTCCCGTGGAGTTTGAAAGCTTCATCAATGAAGCTCAATCCCGCAACAAGCATATCATCCACCATGGCCTCCATAGCTCTACCATAGATGGAATACATGTGCATATATTTGATACTCTGTACCTCATCTTGGCTCAAAATTACAGGTGGTGGAAGAGTAGTCAATGGGGTAGGGTCCAAAACTTTGTCCTTGGAAAAAAGAGATTTGCTGAAACTTGTAAGAATTTGGGCTTGTTCTTACAACTGTTCTATGGTTTGCTGCCCTTTCTCTACCCTCTAGATGACTCTAGTAACTGTTTCCTGAAGATTGTGGATCTCACCTTCAGGGGTAGACTCTCCCATAGGAATTCTTGAGAGCTCCAGGTCAGATGCCTATAAATCTTGCTCTCGTTTATCTATTATAGGCTTGGCTATCTCGAGGAATTTCTGGCCCTGAGCATCAGACACTATTCTGGAGGTAATTCTGGCTTTTTTGGCATGAGAAGGAGGAGTAGTGCCTAACAAGGCTGCCACAACATCAAAATTTGGTCCTGAGCTCCAGGAGGAAGACTTTCTCTTCCTACTATCGACAAGAGGTTGCACCCATGCAAAAGAAGAGGAAGAAGCAGGTGGGGCAAGAGTACCAAGAGACAGAGAACTCATGGCGCCCAATGTTTGTACTGCTGTTGCCTCGAGATGAGATATGAGTGTAGCGCTTGAGGCAACTGGAGCAGAGGAGTCAACAGTGCCTTGAAGTTCAGTGCTTTGGACTTTTTTGTTTTTATCCATTGGGGCTTCAGGGGCATTCATAGGAGATGACACTTCACTCTCTTCACTTTCACTGAGAACAATAATGTTCTCTGGTCTCGAAGGCAATTCTACATTCGCTCTCAGGGGATCTTCTTCCACAGGATCCTTCTTAACTTCTTTGAATTTCTTCTGATACACCTGGGTGGACGAGGAAGGAGTAGAGACTGCAGGTCCTTGAGTTGACGAGGCAGGAGGGGTTTGCACAGGTGCTTCTGATCTAGGAGTTGATGCTTCCCTCCTTGGTGTTGAAGCATCCTTGGAGGAGGATTCCCCTGAGTGCCTCCTAAGCTCACGGACTTTCCTATCAAACCAGATCTTGGTCCTGACTAAGACTGGAGCCAAGATTTCAGCCAAATCATCTTTCTCCTTTTTGAACCAGTCCAAGTCCTCCAAGGGAGTGTGTTTGACCACATTTTCATACTCATAGGAGTACAGGTCAGAATTATCATCTTGAATCCCTTCAGGAACTTGGTACAAATTGAGTTCCTGAATCAATTGTAGGGAAAACCTGCCATAATGCCTCCTTCTGGCTTCAAAATCATCAGCACAGTCAGCCCAATAGTCCTTTGTATCTTCCCTATGATGATAGGTTATCTTGATATTCTACTCAATAAAATTCTTTAAGTCAAAGCAAGTTCTAGTCCTGAAGAAATGGACAGTAATGGGAGCTAGGGCCCTTTCTATATTTTGTGCATCCAGTAAAGAGATGGGGAAGTGTAAACCAGTAATTTTCTTATCTCTGCAGGTTCTATGCAATTTTTCCAATTGCATGCACACTTCTATCAAGGCCATCTTGTCATTACAGAACATAGGGAGCTTGAGAGGAGTGCTCTCATAGCCAGCAAGCCTGATATATGAAAATTTTCTGAATTGGATAAAATAAGCACCGTAGTGTGATATCAGACTCATGGCTTCATCAGAAAATCTTCTCGTTGTATCACTCTCAAGAAGCCTAACCATGTACATGGTGAAAGCATCATTCACCCTTCAGAAATTGCGATTGCTGGTCTCTAGGGTAAACTGCGGGCAGTAGGCATACACGGGGTCATCCTTGTGAGCATCGACATATGAAAAGCCAAACCATTTCCTCGATGCTACTAGGGTATACATCAGGTATGAAGTCATATAGAATTTCTTTGTTTGCTATACATTAGATAGCTACTCCGCTAGGTTCATACTAATGATCTCGGCCTAGTTGATATTCTGAGTTCCCTCGCATACCATATTGATAAGCGGGCACATTTAGAAATGGAACTCATTTGTAGAGGGTAAACCCATGACCCGAGCTAATAGGATTATGAAATCTGACAATTCTTCATTGAAATCAGCATGGAAAAGAGTCTTGGATAGACGAGATGCCCCCTTCTTAGGGTTTTTCAGCCAGGACTTCACCACCCACGCCTTATAGTTATCAGTGTCTTGATTGAAAAGGGCCTATGCTTGATTCTGCCAGATAACTATAGCATTGTCCATTTCTGGAATCCTTAGTGTAGTGCCGATGGCGGTAGCGTCAAGTTTGGCGATGAGCTCCCCGTGCATGTTTGTCAATTCACTCAAATTAGGGTTGAAATGAGCCCCGCATGAGAGCACTGTGTTTGCGCATTGAACCGAGATAGGGAAACCACCAGCGAAAGCTAGACCATTGTCATGAATCATCTGCACCATCTGTGAAGTGTTCGCGTCTGTCATCCTTGTCCAAAAATGTCCGACAGGCCCGAAAAACACACAAAATGACCCAAAAATGCAGATTTTCCCAATTTCTTGACTTTTCACATTAACAGTACAACAGAAAAGACACTTAACCTCAAAATTTTAAATTTTCAACTTCTTAAAAGCAGGGGAATTTTGAGTGGACAACAAAGTGCCATGGTGAAAGCTTTCCTCAAGTTTGTAGGATTTTTGTATCTCAAGTAATAGGATACCTTTTTATCAAATGCATCTGTATACTTGATCAAGCAAGATTCATCATAAGGCCTCAAAATTACAGGAAAACTTTTCAATGTCTTATTAAACCTTGTATTGAAATCATGAACGGTCTCATTAGGGTTCTTCTTGATGTTCTCAAACACGGATAGAAGGAATCTCAAATCTTTTTTTTCTCCATATTGTAATCTGAATGCATTACTCATCTCAGTTCATGAATCAATAGAGTTATCAAGCAGAGCTTTGTACCAATCCCTTGCATCTTCCTCAAGTGTATGGATAAACAACTTGATATACACATCCTCAAATTCTATCTCAAAGTCTTCCATCATGTTAATAAAGAGTTTGAGATGTTGATCTCGAGTAATAGCATTGTTACCTTGGAATTTTGGTAACCTATTTTTCAAATCATGTGGGACAACATTTGGATAACCATCCATTCCTCTAAAATTTATAGGACCAAAGGGGTTTACAGCAAATGGAGGTCTAGGTTGAGCCATATTGTTTGGTGGGGGTGATCTTGGAGGTGAAACAAGCTAATGAGGAGTAATAATGGGTCTGATTGGAATAGATGAATGATATTTAAAATGAAAACCCCCCAAAGGCTCTCTCTCTTGATAGACTTTAGCAAACTTAGAAACCATAGGAGCAGATTTAGGAGCAAGTTTTTTAAATACACAAGAAGGTCCCTCACCTGATGGAGAATGAAAATCAGCAAGAAGATTCCCTGAATCAGATCTACTTGAAGAGGAATTATAATTTTCAATGACAGGCTGCTCTCCTTCAAATTCAACTATTGGGATTCTTTTCCTTGCAACCAAATCACCAACCACTTTCCACACTCTTCTTCCTTCTAGTTCTGAGCTTCTTTATTCAGTGAGAAACTTCTTAGAAGAGTCCTTAATGAAGAGGGATCTCCTTCCCTCCAATTTGATAGATTTAAACAAGTAGTTTCAAATGATAAAAATGTGTTAGAAAACTGGTATTTCAAGATCCCAACAACATGGAGTCGCTACAAAGGATTTTCACCTTAGTTGTGGAATAAAGCACTAAAAAATATTCTGTCAAATGCATGCTATACTGAAAACTAGCAGGGATTTAGAAATCAGATTTTCTTCTTCTTAATTCAACAAAAAAAAAGGCATCCAAATCACATAAACTGCTGGTAGATGAGGAGAGTAGGTTGAGTTTGAAGTCTTTCTTACCCAAAACACCCAGATCTGAAGTATGAAATGATATCTCAAGAATGTAACAGCTCAAATACTTGATCACACAAATGCTCAAACCTTTCAAGTATTTCAAAACCACCAAGAAATTGCAAGAATTCCCCGGCAATGGTGCCACTCGGGTGTTGGTATCTAGATTTAATCTCCTTCACAACTTGAACAACATCATGAATCTGCACAAGACACTCAAGGATCGATAGATGTTTTGTATGTTGTTTGTAGCCAGGGATCACACCTATATACTTGTTTGAATTAAATAATTGAGGGAGTGGATAGCACCTTCATAAGGATTTTGATCTAACCCTCACTATTTTACGTTGTGCCTATCAACCAAGGCAAGAGAACCTATATTGCAGCCCCTATGTGGTAAGGAGATAGAGATATCCTTGTGTATTGCGTATGATGTGGAGGAGGCTTTGTGAAAACATGATCAAGTATCCATTATCCAAACTCAAAGGAGTTGTCACTACTAAATGATGGAAATGTTCTCAAAACAAAGCTAGAGCTGCTAAAGACATGATAAAACCCTGATCAACTTTATGCATTTTAGTGAAAGGATGGAATTATTTTATAGATGCACAATGCAAATGTAGGGGGTATTGTAGGTAGGATGAGTTAGTTTAAAATGAAATTATGATGAGAGATATTGGGACAAGAGTAGCTAGAAATCATCACCTTCTTTGGGAAACTTTGCAAATGAGTTACAACACTTAAACAATAGAGATGTTTCAATGAATTTGAAGTGCTCTTTCAACCAGGATGTGTGCACAATGGATGCCCAAATCTGCACTATTCCATACAAACTTTGACAACCTACCACAAAGGCTTGAAGAAAAATATCAACGAAGCATTTAGGAACCCTTGCTAGATCATGACCTAAGGTACACCCAAAGGTTTACAAACACCCTCAATTTATAAGGAAGGTAAGATGAATTTAAATCTATTTATCTTCACTCAAATGAATACTCTTCTGAATGGAAGATTACAGATGCCTTCAAACCCTCTATAAGAAATGAGACCATGCATGACCAATAAATATCCCAAACACAAGATTGCAACATGAGCATGAAACACATATTCAAAACATACTGAAATACAGGTGTATGCAAGCTTTTCCAAGAGATAAAACCAATTAATCCAAGGATTTGATCAAATATATCAGCAAGGGAATGTTATTTAGAAAATCTCAAAGCTTTTTGATGGCTTTACAGCTGAAACCAACTCAACATGATGAACATTTGATGCAAACTAGAATAAAAAATGGCTGTCAGGCAGTTTCTCCAAAAGGAAATGGACTTCTTCCAGTTTTCCCTATGAAAATTCTTCTCTTTCTCTCCAAAATTCTCAACAGACTTACAAAATGCTTCCAAAATACATCATATACCCTCTGCCATCTTGGATCCTTGCATCCCAAGCAAAGAATATGCCAAAGGGATCAAATTCGTTACAAAACCCTATCCATTTGATGAAAAATGATATAAAATTGTGAAACAGCTCGCCAAATGCCAGAGATGCACAAATATTTTAAAATATTGCATGAACTTGGATCCTTTTCCATCCCAGGGTCACATTTTTGGAATTCCACCATGCCAGCATGCATTTGCAATTATTTTTTACCTTTTTCCCTCACCATTTTTAACTCTGCAACTTTTTACTTTCACCTTTCACGTGTTTTTCACGGGCCGAGGAAAATATTCCATGAAAAAATACTACAGGGCACTGAATTAGCTCAAAATAATGGTTCCATTACACTCAGAAGGCTAAGGGGATGCGAAATCATATAAAATTTCATGTGATTCGGTGCAAAAATGATGATTCCAAGCATCTTGGAGCCCCAATGGCACCCAAAAATGAAAATGCATAGCTGCCATTGATTAAAATCAACTTTAAAATTCTTCCCTCCATGTGTCTTGATGAGATCCTCAAATATTACCTTTTTTCCTTTACACGAGGTGGGACACGTGTCCAAACATGATTGGGGCGGGCCCCCAATCCTTAAAAATGCGTTTTGAACCTTTTCCAATCTTGGGAAAATTTTGAAAATTTTCCCCGCAAGCCCCTGGATGCGCCACTTGTCCTTCTGTGGGCCTTCACCAAAACCGCGGGCCAATTTGATGTATTTTGCCACTTTTTTGAGAAAAGGAAAAGTTTCTCAAAATGCTCCGCGCCCCCGAACGCCCGCTGTCGCTTCTGCCACATGGCAGTTTCCCATTCACTGTGGAACCGACCCCTCCTTTTTTCCTTCACTCCTCTGTGAGCACAAAATCCCTTGTGGGGCCATGCTTCTTCCTTTTCCATTTGAAACATGCCACGTGTTGCCCCCTGATTGGATGCGGGAGCACACCTCCAAATTTTCCCGCGGGTTTATTTTTCACCTTGAGATTTTTTGCTAAAGTTTTGCAAAATTTTCAACTTTCTCTCCGCGCTCCAAACCTCCGCCAAATTTAGGACACCTGTCCTGTTTTCATTAGACGCGAGTCTATTATTCATTTTTTACTCTTAATATCAAGGGTAAAAATTCCCAAAATTTTTCTTCGGTCCCCATTCCCATTTCTCCTGCCAGACATGTGTCACCTTCCTACTCATCACGGGCCTTCGGGCAAAAACTTGATTTTAGCATCTTAAATCCAAATACTTCAAACTCCTCTAAGTCTCTGCCCCTCCATTTCATCCCTGTGCATATGTGTCACACTATGATTCGCACGGGGATCTGGCTCAAAATGTTACTTTGAAAATTTGCCTCTAAAGGCAAAAATCCAAAAAACATGCACCATCCCGCTTCTCCTTTGCTCCCCTGGACACGTGTCCTCTTCCTATTGGATGCGGACCCCCAGGAATATATTTTCCCTGATGTTTTGAAACCACAAACTTCAACAATTTTCAAAGTCCCCGCCTCTCCACCTGTCCTTCCTTTGCCACGTGTCCCCTTCCCATTGGGCGTGGATTTGCGGGAAAACTTCGACATTTTGAGAATTTTTCAAAAATTGAAGAAAATGTTAAGTGACCCTCACCACCCACCTGACCTTCCTATGACATGTGTCACCCTCCCATTGGGCACGGGCTTGTGGGCCGAATTTTTCCTCTGACACCATGAGCTAAAAATATCAAAAAAAAATTCAAGTCCTTTGCCACCCGCCATGGCCCTCCTGTGCCATGTGTCATCATGCCATTCGTTGTGGGCCTTCGGGCGGGAAGTTGACCTTGAGAAATTTGCAAAAAAATGAAGGCAAAATTTTTAAGTGACCTCCACCACCCGCTGCTCCATCTGACCAATCAAATCATGCCACGTAGGCACACTAGAAAATGCGGGGCCATAGAGCAAAATTTTCCCTTCACCAAAAATTTAAAATTTGACAAGTTATAACATTTTTTCGACCGCACCCAGCCAATGAAATCCTACCATGTCAGCATAGAGTTTATAATGATAAATTTGACAGGTAGAGCATGCTCGTACGACCATCAATGCGTGAAAAATACAAAAGATGCCCCAAAAATTTAAGTCTTTCACAAGGAAGGTGGACTTCTTGGTTTTGAATCAATTTAATCACGTTTTATCATCAATTTCAGCCAGGGGATCAAGATTTTCAACTTCTAAAAACTCAGATTTGATCCATTCTAATTTTTACACGAACTTGACAAAAGGAATAATGGCTCAGCCTAAAAAATGAAGAAGTTAGGGCACAAAAAAGGGGAAACCTAGAGATTTGTTTAAAAATGGGGTAGAATAACAACAATGAGGGCATTTTCGAAGGTATTCAGTTGGAAAATGTGAACTGCAGACCATGAAATAAAAAAAATGAAACGTTTGTGAGCATATTCGGTCATGGAAAAACAAGGCACATTATGCAAAGTCAATAACGGGACCAATAGAGCTGTTGTTCTAAGGACAAGAAGATAGAGTCCTGTATCAATGTGCATGAGTAATTCAGGGTCATTCAGTTATGGCATCCTTGGGTCACTTCTGTAAGTACGCTCTTGTTCTAGACGCTTAATGGTCATGAATTGACAATATTTCAAGGCAATCTATAACTATGTTGTTTTGACCAAAAATCAAACGCTTTGTCATCTTCAATGTTCAATGTGCCTAGTTATCGATTAATTCTTTGTATGTCCATGGTTGTCTTGAAAACATTGAACCTAAGACATTGGTTAATGTCTGCTAATGGTACTGCTAAATTCAAGTGAGGCACTATCAGTTTGAATACAAAATCTCTAGGTTCTCTAGGTCCTATAATTGTCATGCATGAAACTATTGAATTGAACTAACAAGGAAAATAATGTAAGAAAAGTAAATCTAAACTATGTTTTCAGTGTTTTCCACAATATAAATTAAACAAAAGAAATTAAATTAGCTAATCTAATGAAATTAAATGTTTTTAATCTTTTCTGATATTTTCAACAAAATTCTAATCTAACAAATGAATCTAATACAAAAAATTAACTAAATGTAGCTAATTGATTATACAAATGGTGTCAATCTAATCCTAAGATAATTAATTAATTGAATCCTTCCTAATCAGAACTCTCAATCCTACCTTAGAGGCAGAGAATAAATCATAGCTTAAAATAAGCTATTATTCCCCATAAATTTCTTGGTACTATTGAAGAACAAGCTTTCTAATTTGATCTGATCTACTGTTATTGCTTGCTAATTGAAACAAAAAAAAAACTTCTCTACTTTATTTGATATGAATTTAAATGAGTACGATTTAGATTTGATAATTAAATCAATGAATCAAATAAACAACACCTCCAAACTAGATATGCAAGAACAATGAAAAATATGGTTGTGTGAATATCTATCCCCTCAGTTTATCCTTTCGATTTATGTGTCCACATCAGTCCAACAGGTGGGAATGCAGCAACAACAGAGGAAGAAAGTGCATGAGTAGCAACAACTTGAATTGACAAATTGGGAAATAATACAAGTGGAAGAATGCAAGCACAATTGAACTGAGATTGCATTTGGAAATTTCTAGCAAGAAAGGTAGAAACTTTGCAATAACAAGAATGCTCAAAATTTCTCCGGCCATTTGCTTGAAAACAAGTGATTAATTTATAGAAAGTTAGCTGTAGAGTGCACAAGCACACTTGGCAGCAATGGGATTCCAAATAATCACATGAAGAGGCAATTCAAACTAATTAATTCTATTTAAAAATAGAAGAGGGAGTGAAGACCATGCAGTCAAGCCCAAATTTAGCTAATTTGGTTCACAAACACACCTTGGAAGTGAAGTTAACTGAAATCATGTGCGTCTAATTTACACATGAAGGTTTTTGGAAATATCGTGCAGAACTACCACCTTGCGTAGGGTGACGAACATAGAACCACCACCATGACTAGGGAGGCAGTCACAAAACCGCCTCCTAGGAAGGGTAGTGGTTTTGACACTAAAGGTCAAAACATGCATAAAATGAAGTGGGAAGCTAGAAGAAAACATGTAAAATATGAGTAGGGATGTCTAGGCTACAAATATATATTGAGAATGGGTTTAAGAACTCAAACACCTTTTGAAAGGATATGAATCATCATTAGGGAATTTTTATACCCGTTTTCCGATAATGTAGCACATGTAATTTTGGGTGCATATAGTCTCCACTCCACCCACTTATGTTTCCGCTCCCATTCCCACCACCACTGATCCCATCATTCATCCTAGTAATCCTCCTTTGCATATCGGTTCCTCTTCAAACTCCCCAATTTTGACCTCTCTATATCAAGACTTACAAACCCATATTTGACAACTTCATCTAGGTACTTCATGCACATCACCATATCTAGATTCTACCTCATTACTACATACTCCTTTTGCGTCTGCCATATCTACTTATACATTACCACTAAATTTCATCTCTCCTAAGCTACCTATATTTAATGGCCATGGTGATCCACAACAACATCTCTGAGCATTCCATGTAACATGCCTTGGCTATGCAGATGATCATATTATCTTAGCAAAGCTTTTCCCTCGTAGTTTTCAAGACTATGCATTGCATTGATTATATGAGCTACATGTACATTCAATAGTCTCTTTCATGCATCTGGGTAATACCTTTCTCATGTATTTATTTATCAATATTGGCTCTAATATCTCTTATGCTCAATTGACACATCTCAAACAAGGGTCTAACAAACACTTATTTGATTATGTCTTGCATTATAAAATACAATTTAGCTAGGATGTGTAATGTCCTTACGGATTGCAAGCTTCAAGACTTATTTATCCAGAGTCTATTACCATCTCTACAAGAGAGTATTCTCTTTGAGACTTCTCCTTCATTTGATCAAATTTCTCATACTCTCAAGCTTCGTGAGACTAAACTATTAGACATAGGGAAACTTAAATACCAAGAGAAAGCATCATCATCCATATGCTTTCAAAGTAAGCCACTATTCAAATCTTCTACAACTAAACCCATAGACGGAAAAACCACTGCAAATGCAGTCTCTACTCCTAGGGAAATTCACCCACAACCATACATATGTACCTTTACTAAGATTGGTACACCTCCAAGCATTTTGCTAACACAACTCATCGATAGTAATCCTATTACTCTACCATCTCCTCTGCAACTCAATCCATCTCGACCCAAAGGGTATAATTTTGATGGTAGTTCTTACTGTGATTACCATCAATGCATTAGAAATTCCATTGATTCTTGTTTTTGGTTACGACATCTCATTCAACATTTTCTTGACAATGGTCAAATTGAGCTTCCAGAATCTATAACCTCTACAACTATTAATGAAAATCATAAAATTAAAATATTTAATAACCCTTTACTAATACACAATACAAAAATGACCAATTCCTCTGCTAATTACATCTGGCATGTAGTACCCCGTCCTGAATAAAGAACTCTTGATTTCTTAGTTGTAAACATTGGCACTTTACCACTGATAATTTTTTTCTCTGATCATGATTATCATGCAAATTTCACATCTAATCATTTATATATCAATCCTTCTGTTGGCTTGACCTCCATCAACAATACTAAAGTTGGCCCATCATGGCCTATTAGTGCTTGCTCTATTTCACTTCTTAAGGCTATTGGTTATCCTCCCTCGCAAATTGAGTACCCTTTTAACAAACCCTTTGGTGTTGTTAAGATGCATGTTACGGTTGGTACTCTTATTATGCTTGTGCCTTTCCTCATTGGGAACATGGTTGGTGACTGCGACATGCTTCTCAATCTCAATTAGATTCATCACTCTCAATATATCGTTTCTATGAATCATTTTCAACTGAAATTTATTCACAAAAATCAATTCACTTCTATTGATAGTGTCCCTCCATCTATACCATGTTTGTCATCTCCTTGCATAGTAGCCAACACACCACCTAATTCATCTAACACATCACACTCCATGTTACACAAAGCACATTCTATGCCTAGTTCACCTACTAAAGCATCATCTACATGACCGCATCGTTTTGCTAGTCCTACACATCGGCATAGGCCCATCCCTAAGACATTTAATACATTGAGATATTGGTCCCCACCTTGGTTTATTCCATGTGGTTTCTCATCACCTTCATATTCATAATCAAGTAGATCTCCATCAATGAAGCATTTTACTATGCCATGAAATTTATCATATATTCATCCATCACATGTGCATAGACTTCATTCACCAACACAACATTTTTCTACCATACCACTATTATAAGAGCATGGTCATATGCTTTCACTGCCATAGGCATTAGATGGAGGAACCTTGTCCTTTACTATCATTAGTTAGTTTACTCACTCATATATAATCAAGAGGAATTGCATCTATTACACCCCCCACTTACCCTAGCATTTATCATCTTTTCATTTTCATATGGGCATTCTCATCACACGTTCTAGCATCAACCATTACCTGATGACACACTCTTGTGCTTCGGTTCACACTTGATTATTGAGGGCTTACTACATATGAACCCCATACAATACAATATATACAACACACATTACATCTTCATCATATGGATCATGTCATATGCCTTAAATCATACATTGCACATCTCCCCGTCACACATATTCTACATAGTATACTAGTTTTCATCACACAGGAGTCTAGAATCATATACCACCTATCCTGCATACTACATTACATTACACTTTACACATTTTACACATATTACATCATACATACTACACTTAGTCCACATCACGCATCTCACACTTGTCAGTATACATCCTACATTGCATCTCACATTATGTATCATACACCGTACATTACATATTATACTCATCACATGGTCGTTTATTGTTCAAACATATGCTCCATTGTCTTCTATACATTGCATTGACTACCCTATGGTGCACTTTAGTTCCTTAGTCCATACTCGAATGCTGAGGGTTTACAAAAAAATGGACCTTACATTCATCAGGAGTTTATCATTCTATCTTTAATCATGTGACATTCCTAAGTTAATGTCATACGCTTTAGGCTAAATGGTCACCCATTCTATAATTTTTTAGTGGTATATACCTTAGGTTACATCACCACTCCCTCTTTTTATCTCGTAGTGATATAAAATTAGAGCTAAATCATCACTCATCCATTCATCCTATAGTGATATACACTTAATGCTAAATCATCACCCATCCATTCATTATGTAGTGATATACGATTTTGGCTAAATCATCACTCCTACATTCATTTTTTTGTGATATATGCTTCAGATATAGGTTTTACACACATCTCTTCTATATGTCACATATCATCATCATTACGTATACACATTCATCACAGTGTGTTCGAAACAACACACACTATTTGACCATTTCCCGATGACACACTCTCATTTACAGTTCATTCTTAAATGTTGAGGGGGAAAGCAAAATGAACCTCACTGTATACACTTCCATTCACTTGGGGGGAACACAACACATGTCACTCCATTTGGAATTCCATTCCATCCATCCATAACATACTGCATACTATGGTTTCTTTTACTCTTGCTTACTTGTTCTTGTTCATGGTCACTTTATTACACATGTTGGATAGATTACATGTATGTCATTTATCTATATCATCCACACATGCACATTCACATATTTTTATAGTTGTGCTCATAGATAAAGGTCTCTTACAAACAACATAGATGATCACCTTCTACTCTTCCTACACTGTTCACTAGAGGCATCCACATTTGTCTCTTGCAGGTGCTATTGTTTCCTTTTGTACTTAGCACTTTACGTTCCTTGGTTATACATGCTTTTGACATACTAATTTCTAACATGATAATGAGTGCTTCATGTGCAACATTTATTATGTAGGTATATTTTATTCTATACTTGTGTGTTCTATTGTCTGTTATTTTTTTCTCTTATTTGCGGGCCTTGCCCTATGTTTGGTGTGCAAACTTGTTTATTATTGTTGGTAATGAAAGCATTACACATCTTGTGACATCGTGAGTGATGTCCCATGTTGGGCCCCTAGAAAATTGACTAAGTATGAAGGCATGTGGGGGCACGGGACCATAGTTATAGAAGGGCGCGCAAGGCAAAAAAATGCAGGAGGAAGAGTTAAGAAGGCACATGGTTCACGCGGCGCATGAAAGGAGGTTCGAGACTTAGCTGATTTAAGTGTCAAAGGTAGAACATGTGAAAAGCATGATCGGTTGCACGTGGATAAGATGCCATCCTGGCAACAAGTGGCCCAGGAAAGAGCATGCCAGTGATGGGATCTTCTAAAAGATCATCATAAGATGGAGTGGAGAGCTCAGGCCTGAAGGAACATGCTCATATGGAGGTCTAAATTCAACACTTGGTGACGGATCTGAGGGCATGGTAAGGTGAGTTGGCAGCATGGGAAAGTGATAAATACAAGTTCCTACAGTGGGAAAATATATACAGAGACCGAGATAACATATAGACGAGGATATAGATATAGAGGAAGAGATATACATAGAGAGAGAGAGATAACATGGGTGAAGCTCTGCATGATTACTATGAGTGGAACTTATGCAGAAAGGAATGTACTAGGCTTAGTATTGTAATTTATTTTTCTTTTGGCATAGTTATACAAGCCTAGTGATGTGCATGACTGCGGTCTACCCTCTATGGCTCTTTGTAATGAAACAATGAATACAATGAGGTTACATGTTGCAAATAGACATGGATATCAGTAGCTTTAATGTATATTTCATTTATAGGAGTTCTATTTCCTTGCATGCTATGGATGAATGATTGTATCTTTCTTTCTGTTATAATATATGTTATGGAGTCTGTTAAAACATCCGGTTTGAAGAAGCTACAAGGATCTGGAGGCCATTATGAGCCCTATGATTCTTGTATGTCTCAACTTCTGTCCTGAATACTCTTATACTAATCATCGATAAATGTTTCCCACTAAAACTCACATAAAAGAGAGACTCAGCACCTGCGCGTTCCTCGGGTGAGAACTCAGCTTCTACTGGGTGATAGGCTAGTGTGCATGGGATTCCTTCCTTTTATAGTGGGAGTAAAATTGACTACATCTTGGTTCCATTATCGAGACCTCTTTTCGAAGTTGTAGTGGGATATACCATGCATCATGATCTGTGTAAAGAGAAATGACGGATCGGTTAACATTGGAAAATTATTGAATCATGGTTCAAGAGCACAGAAGATGAATTTACCTAGAGATTCAACACTGGACTTGAGTTTAATACACATAGATGGGTAGAAGAGAATATTTACTATGATCTGTATGAGACTTTTTTCTGCTACTTCCCAGTAGAGTTATTTGGATGTCTTTCAGCCTATGCATCTAGATCAAGTTGGTGTTATGGATCGAGGATATAGACTGACAAAGACTACCAAAGGTTACAGGATGTAGATCTGACGTGGACCCGTGCTATAGATCATTGGTGGGGAGGAGTAATAGCTAGCTACACTCTGGAATATGCCATTTCCATGTATTCTTGTCAAGAGATTGCTGAGTTTGAGTTTCTAAGAGAACCTAGAGGAACATTTCTACGTACTATTCCTCTAGCCATTAAGATATTAATGGTTACTATGAGTTTAAAGGTGCTCCCAATGGCTGGCTAAACTGTTTTGAGCAATGGGTAAGGAAGCTCAAGTGGAGGAAGATGGAAGATGATACGATAGAGAAGGAGAGGGATAAAAGATGGCTCAAATATGGTAAAGCACATGAAATGGAGATTACTAGGTGACTTGAGGCTGCTAGTGTGATGGATCTATGGAGACAAACATTACGGGAAGGAGTTGAGGTTCACACGGAAGACGTGGAACCTAAGTAGTCTATACTACCCCATCTTGGAAAGCGCATGAGGGAGACCCCTTCAGATTTTGGTGAGAGTTCATCGCATGGAGAAAGGAGAGTCGTTGGCACATATTTGAACCCACCCAGTGATTAAGCCTCGGTGCTTGGTTTTTCTAATCCAGGAGGAAGTATCAATCTAATTAAAACTAGTGAAAGAGATAGATCCACGCCTAGGAGGTATAATTTTTCAGTTTCTTCTTCTATGGCTACACATATTATAGTATTTGGAGGAGTTTTTGGACAAGGGGCAAGTGTACAAGCTTTTGGTCTCGCATCAGGGAGTGGTGTGGGAAAAAGTAGCTGTAGTGGGGTGCTATCACAAACCATCGGTGCACAGTTCAGTGGGACCATAGGGGCGCTTGGCATAGCTCCTACAGACCCTATTGGACCCAGTGGTTCTGGTGGATCTGGTGGCTCTGGAGGTATAGGACCTAGTGGACCTGTTGGATCAGGTGGTGGAGGAAACACAGGAGGGAACCAAGGCTTTGGTTCAGGACAAGGACCATAGCCACCACCTCAAGTTTTCTTTGAAATGTATCTACATTTACTAGATTACAGGGGCATTGAGGATGCTGCGGAACATGTTCACAAGTGTGAATTGCTATGGCATGCAAAGGGTATCATGACCCAAGAATGAAAGGCTAGTCAATTTGTAACCATGTTGCAAGGGCACGCGCATAGCTGGTATAGAAAGTATGAACCTCATCAAATGGTGGTGGACTACACTGCTTTAAAGAATGTGTTCTTGGTAGAATTGCACATTCCTGAGTTTAAGTAAAAAAGCATTAGTGATTTGAAGGAGATACAACAAGGAATGACAGAGAGTGTGTGTGAGTATGATGCATTCTTTAAGACTCTCTTGTATAAATTATCATATGATATACATCCTTCTCAGCATGCACAATGGTTTGTTGGAGGATTGATCACCCCTTTTAGAAGGGCCATGTCTCATAAAATATTTACAGATCCACACGAAGCATTGGAGGCTGCCTTGCATGCTGAAGCTGTTGGTAGTATTGATACTAGCATTAGCCCATTCTTGGAGGCTCAAATTGCTGCTATGGCTAAGCAGTTGGAAAATCTATTTGTGAATTCGATCCATGAGACTCGCAGTGGTTTTTGGTGCACAAATTGTGAAATAGAGGGGCATGTTAAGGAAAATTTCCCCCGAAGGATGGTAGGTGCTGTGACATTAGACTGTGAAATATGTCATGGGGACCATGATGAAAGTAGATGTCCCTTGCTGGAGTACATGATTAGCAAGAATGTATCTTGTTATTGCAAGATTTACACCTCCATGACCCATAATACTAAAGACAATATGCTTATTGATCAGATACATGAGGCCATTGATCATGGGGTGCTCCAAACCAGCATTGCCAGTGGTTTTAAAAATGATGATCGGTGTTATGAGGAGTGTGCAGATGGAGGCGTGTGTGGAAGAGGTTTTCAAGGAGGATTCTTTGGATGAGGTAACCATAGAGGAAGAAGTGAGTTCCCACACGAAACATGTTTCACCTATGGATCTACAGAACATTACAAGTGTGAGTGCCCGAACTTGTTGTAGTGCTCATGGTGCGGAAAGAAGCATAAGTATGAGGAGTGCCCAAAGTTATTTGAACATATGAATCAGCAGCACCAGAAGGACAAATGCACTGCGATGGTCAGCATCAAGAAAGAAGACATACAGTGGATGCCTCGAGTAATATGGGATGAAGGTTTGGAGCCTATCTTGGTAACAACAAGGGTAGAAGTCACGCACGCAAGAGAGGTACCAAGATAGAAGACCCTAGTTACGAGGGAGGAGTTAGTTCATGGAAAGTATCTAGACCCCGCGCATTAGAAGGAGATATATCAGGACACCATGGATGTTATTCGAATCTTGTAAGGGGAGATCCAGTGTCTAAAGGATAAATCTAGGAGGGAGGAACAAGGAAGGAGAATCGAGGCACAAAAAGATGACCTGGATGAGGTCAAAGAGGTGTGTAAAATGATAAGGTAGGATAACTTCATTCCTTTGCTAGGATCCTAGTTGAGAGAGAAGGTACCACACATCTGAGAGGAGTGTGAGAGACAAGTCTTGCACATTAACCTTCCCCCTCACAACCTCAACTATGACAAGGAGATTACGTTGAATGTAGTTGTAGATGGATGGCTCCTTAACAATATACTCACTGACACTGGCATGGAGGTTAATGTTTTGACTTTGGATGCATGGCATCAGATGGGGAGACCTGCATTACAACCATCTTCAAATGTGATGTGTATGGAAAAAAAGACTAAGGCAATGCCCATCAGTGTCTTGAAGGATGCAACTATTACTATTTAGGGAGCCAAGTTTACTGAGGACTTCGAAGTCTTGGTGATCGCCGAGGTGGACAATTTCCCAGCATTACTTGGGTGCCCTTGGTGTTACAAGAACAATGCAGACCTTCAGTTCAATAAAAGGTACATCAATTTCAAGAACAAAGAGGAGCAGGTCATTATACCCCTGGTTGATGGGAAGTCAGTGCCCTACATTGAACCATTGGGAGAAGAAGTTCTAGACAAGATTTATGTGCGCTCAATTAGAGACCCTAAAATGGTATACCCTATTAACGGGGTTATCTAGTTTGAGGATGGTCAGTCGGTGAGTGATACCACTAGTCTGGCATGTGACAATTGGGTGTATGGGACTTACAAATTAATGGGATGGTAGTTGAGAGGATAGGTGACCAAGATAACAAAGGCGTATAAGGTTTAGCACCTTAGAGGAAAAGAATTGCCCAAGTACTTCGGAGGAGAATTCCCTGAGATCTTTTTGCAGGAGATAAAATCTCAGGGGAAGAATGAGAAGGAACAAAGGGAGATGTTGAGTTACGTTTTTCTCGGCACAACATCTTATCGATGGGCCACGTATATGGAGAGCCTTCTAGAGTGACACGAGGTAAGAATTTCTCTCTCTAGCAAATTTTCTAGAAGTAATATACCCACCATCATCGGGGAGTACCATGGGAAGGAGCCCACCTCTTTCCATATCCAGGAATGTGAGTGGGTCTAGAGAGAAGGCACGGAAGCCTTGCCACCATCCCTCTGGGTGGACAAGTTGTATTCTACGCTGCATGGTTGTGCATGTGCATGGTACATTCATTCGGAGACACGCCACCAGACAAGGAATTGGCAAGAGCTCACGGCTGATCTTATTCAAACCTTTGAGTATTAGAGTACCAATCCATCAATTGATAAGGCCTTATAGGGTATCAAGTGCCTTACCATGGGGGATTGTGCCAAAACAAAAGATAGGATATTAGAATTACTAGGTTAACCAGGATTGGGGGTGTGCTTTGAAGAAGTTGAGGAAACAAAAGAGTTGCAGCTTGAGCACACGTGCTTGGAAAAAGAGAAGGGATAGTTAGTATATGTGATTGATGGAGAGGAATCAGAAAGTTTAGATGTTAGCCATTCTATAGGAACGCGTGAGGTAGTGGATAGTGCAGATGCTCGCGCGCGTGCCTGCCATGATCCTTTAAAGATGAAGAAAGTTAACATTATTTCAAAAGAAGAACATAAGGAAGATATTATTGGGGATTACTAGACAGAGAAGGAAGTATCAAATATAATTGATCTATTACACGAATTTGAGGATTTATTCCCGCATGGGTACCATGAGCTAAAAGCTGTTCACCATTCCTTGGGGGAGATGAGGATAAAACTAAAGGAACGTGTGCACCTAGTTAGAAAAGGCCCTACCGGATGAATCCCAACTAACGCATGAAGGTTAAGGAGGAAATAGACAAGATGATAGCTGCTGGGATCATTGAGGAAGTGGAAGAATCAGAATGGATAAGTCTGATGGTAATCAACATTAAGAAGGATGGGTAGATTAAAATTTGTGTGGATTATAGGTAATTGAATGCAGTTTGTGTCATTGATCCATTTCAGACCCCCTTCACTGAAGAAATTTTGGAAGGAGTCGCTAGGCGCAAAATCTATTCCTTTACGGATGGAGTTTCAGGATACCACCAAGTCCAGATTGCAAAGGAGGACTAGGAGAAGACAACTTTTGCCACCGAGTGGGGAAGTTTTGCATATAGGGTCATGCGCTTTGGGTTGAAGAATGTGCCTGCTATCTTTTCTCGCATATTGGTGCAAGCATTCCAGGACTTCATTCATAAGTTTCTCCAGGTTTACTTGGATAATTGGATAGTATATGGTCTGGTTAAGGACCATTGTGACAACTTGAGATTAATGTTTGAAAGGTGTAGGTAGTTGAGGATATCCCTCAACATTAAGAAGTGTGTGTTTGCTACATCATTTGGGACTTTATTGAGGCATATCATATGTAAGGAGGGCTTGCTGGTAGATTTCACTAAAGTTGCAGTTATTGTGGGGTTAAGGGAGCCTACTAGGCAGAGCGCAGTGTATGGATTCCTTGGGCATACGGGGTATTACAGAAAATTCATTAACGGGTATGCCAAGATCACCGCACCTTTAGAAGAGTTTCTTAGACACAAAAGTACCTTCCATTGGGGAAAGGTGCAGTAGAGGGCATTTGATACATTAAAATATAGGCTTATTACCACGCTTATTTTATAATTTCCCTCTTGGGACAAGCCCTTCCATGTCCATGTAGATGCCTCAGGAACTGCCATTGGAGCAATACTTGCACAACCAGGTGAGGGGATTATTGATCATTCTCTCTATTTTATGAGTAGGAAGTTAACACCAGCAGAGCATAATTATACCACAACCGAGTGCGAGGCATTGTCAATGATCTATGTGCTTTTCAAATTTAGAAAATATCTACTAGTGACACCCTTTGTATTCTACACCGACCATATGGCATTAAAGTATTTAGTAAACAATCCTGTTCTTCAAGGATGCATATGTCGATGGGTGTTGTTATTTCAAGAGTTTGAATTCACCATTGTAGTGAAGCCCGGAAAGAGAAATTGTGGACCTGATTATCTATCAAGAATTGATTCAGGAGAGGATGTGCAAGGTATTGAGGAAGCAATGCCATATGTGCAACTGTTTAGATTACAGCGCACGCCCTCAGATTTGGAGGAGATTGCAGTATTTTTAAAAGAAGGTGTGGCACCAGATGAAATGAAGGCATTAGAAAAGAAGTAGTGTGCCATACATGCCACGCCCTACATGTTGATTAGTGGAGACTTATACAAATTGGGATGTGATGAATTTTTACGCAGATGTGTGTTAGAGCATGAGCGCCTGGCCATCATGGAGGAAGCACATGGAGGAAGTGCGGGTGGGCATTACACAGGTGACACCATTACGCGCAAGATTTTAATGGAAAGTTTATGGTGGGAAACCTTGTATAGGGATTGTAGAGATTATTGTAAAGCATGTGACCAATGTCAGTGTATTGGCAAACTGGGAAGGAGAGATGAAATGCCTTTG
The DNA here is from genome assembly GCA_019776745.2 of Taxus chinensis. Classification (NCBI taxonomy): domain Eukaryota; kingdom Viridiplantae; phylum Streptophyta; class Pinopsida; order Cupressales; family Taxaceae; genus Taxus; species Taxus chinensis. The sequence continues at coordinate 418,622,855 of CM034154.1, forward strand.
CATCCTATCCCTAGTGCGAAGCCTTTTGAAAAGTGGGGTGATAGACTTTGTAGGACCTATGACACCGGTAGCGTAGGTCATGTTATGTCATCACTTGCACAGATTATCTCATAAGGTGGGTGGAGCCAGCCCCAAATAAAGATTACACAACAGCAACAACAACAAGGTTCATATGGGAGAACATTATCACAAGGTATGGATGCCCTTTGAGTTTGACCAGTGATAGGGGTATGCATTTTCTAAATGAGACCGTGAGGATCCTGCTATCTGAGTTCATGGTGGCTCATCATAAGACTACGCCCTATCACCCATAAGAAAATGGAACCGTAGAAGCATTCAACAAAATACTGAGTCATACCTTGACCAAAATCTGTGATGTTGGAAGATAGGATTGGGATGACAAGGTATCAATAGTTTTATGGGCTTACAGGACTATGTATAAAAGACTAAATAAAGCCACACCTTTTTAATTGGTGTTTGGCGTGGAAGCTGTTTTTCCGGTTGAATTTATGTTACCTTCTCTGTAAATAGTGCGCGCAGGAGGATTAGCCGATGAGCAAGCGCTGGAAGAAAGAATTGATGAACTAATGAAACTGGATGAGAGACGATCACTTTCCCATTGGAGCTAAACAATGGAAAAGGCAAAGCAAAAGGCTTGACATGATCACTATATTAGAAACAAGAAGTTTGAGGTTGGGCAGATGGTATTACTGTATGATTCTAGATTTCTGCACCATCCTAGAAAGTTGAAAGTCCATTGGTTAGGTCCCTACACAATCTCATACATCCTTGATTCAGGTGCGTGCCAGTTACAAGCGCTGGATGGAACAAAGTTTCTTGGACATTTCAATGGCAGTAGGCTGAATCCCTACTATAAATAAGTCTTCTTAGTGTTTGTAAATAAGGCAGTTTTTCTAGTTAGTTTAGAAGTTTTCCTTTATGCATTTTCCTTCCCTTGTGTTTCCCTTTCGCGTTGTTGTTTTGTTTTGCACCTTGGGATCCGGTAACCTTATTGCTATTTTTGGAGAATTTATGAGTGTGCAAAGGACTGCACATCATTCAAGTGTGGGGTGCAGAATAGTGAATAAGCGAGTGATTAAAAGTACCAAGGAAGTTGTATTGAAGAGCCTTGTTGAATAGCCCGGTTGAAAGAGAGATGAAGAGAAAAGATAGAATGGTTGGTGCCAGGATAAAGCTACTTGTAGATCCCACGTACAAAGTAAAATGAAGCGTAACCAAAGCAACATGAGGTAGGTAAAAGCAATAATTTGGATAGAAAAAGTACCTTCGGTGCATGTTGAGTGCGCGTAAGAGTCTCTTGTCAGGTTAGTTTGTACGCCAGAAGGTTAGAGTCATTTTTGCGTAGGAAGGGCGCACAAGTTAACGAAGGTTTTCACGCAAGAAGGGAATGTGGGTGAGGGCGCTAAATATGGGATTTTTTTTTGAAAATATGCATTAAATGAACATTGTACGGGGGTAGGTAAAGTAGCATTTAATGACTAGAAAAAGGAAAAACTATAAATAGAGGGTCGGGGCACTCTCATTTTACTTTGCGAAAACAAAGAGTTGGAGATATAAGTGAGTATTATAAGCTAGGGTTTTCAGATTCGATTGAGTGGAAGATCCGTGTGATTAAAAATGTGAAAAGCCAGTTTGAGATTGTGAACCAGAAGCAAGGAATTACACAGGCGTGGAAATAAGTGTAAAGACGATGTCTAATGAAGAGTTTATCAAAGTTAGGGTTCAACAAAATAGGGCACGAGTTTAGAAGAATTGTATCGCGGATCTGAGATTGAAGGTTGGGAGAAAGAAAGAAGAGTAACAAGGAGAGGATTGGAGTGATAAAATTACCTCAACCATGGCACCCAAGAAAGGAAAGGGCAAAGCTAAGGCTAAACAACTAGAACCCGAGGTAGATACAAACAAAGAATGGTATGCAGAGATGCATTACCCAGATGGAGTGATGATGGGGAAGGAATGGGAATCCCATTTGAGAAGCATACCAGTTAGTGACTATAATCAACATACCAATACTATAGAGAAAGCAATGGCATTAGAATTAGTACGCCCAACCAACAAGTGAACATCTAAAGGTTTTCCTGTCTACAATGATGATGTAAAGGTCAAGTTGGAAAAGGCAAGGTTAATACAACTCTATGAGTTTCCTTATTTTGGGAATTTGGATCACTTGTACCAGTGGTTGATGTCTCAAGTACATGAGGACTACTTCCACTTTGCTGGGCACAAGATGCATGTGACTCCCCAGTTTATTTCATAGTTTACAGGCCTCATATGCGAGGGAGATAGCCTGGAAGATGACCTTGGTGACAAGGAGGCTATTCAAGAGACCATCACAGAGTATGCCTGCAAGAAAGGGTCACGGTACTATGACATCTCATACATCAAGGACCCCATTATGAAGATGTCCGTGCACCTGGTAATGAAGTTGAATGGCCAAGAAAGATGGATGCAAGTCAACAAGCCATGGCTACATGTCTGCAGGAAGATTACAGAGGGGACTATAAATAACTTATCTGCATACATTGCAAAGGAGATAGTTAGATGCGTGAAGGAAGGGGACAGGATCCTCTTTGGAAATGTCCTACTCAGCATAGTGTTTATAGAGATTGGAGTGCCAGATGCATCGAACAAGTTTATGTGGGAGTACCAGCTGAAGACCCTTCGCCTTCGAAGAGGTTTGAAAAATATGCATGTGATACAATGATGGATCCCCAAAAAGTGCATGGACTTGAAAAATGGTATACACGATTGAGAAATGCATTCAGGGTAGAGTGGAGGATCCCTGACAACTCCAGCAGCCACACAGGGAGAAGCTGAGTTCATGGTGTACCAACACTACTGCTTGGGTAGGTTCAAACTTATTGACGAATCATGGAGCCCTTGGTGCAAATTCCTTTCACATTCACTGCCATAATACTTCCAAGTGGGAGTAAACAGATTTAAAGAATCAAAGAAGCTAAGGTTGGAGCTAGGAAAGTTGGACCGGGAGCACAGGGATGTGAGGAAGAAACTAAATAACCCAGAGGTAAACATGCGTACATGGAGAAGTACCTGTCACATGAAATCCATATGACTAGGCCAATAACGCTTCCCATCGCTGGAGGATCCAACGCACGCATGTATACATGCACATAAGGCTAAATTTTGAAAAGAGTGCGTGTACTTGGTGGATGATATCTCAATACCTGAAGACCCCTTAGGGAAAGAAGAAGCCAGTGTCTAAGAAGAGAGGTAGAGGAGAGGAAGGAGAACCAAGTGTGCCGAATTCTTAGACATTGAGCATGCCTTCTACAACCGCCAAGCCAAGCACCTATGTTTAGAGGAAGAAGTCTCCAGTAAAGGAGAAGACACCAGAAGTAGAGGTGCCTGAACAACCCACCACCATGGAGGAGTCACAAGAGGAAGAAGAGAAGGCTAGAATCTCTTGACTATGAAGACACCTCTTCAGGAAGAAGTAGAGGGTGGATGAAGAAGCTGACTCGGAGGCGACCGACAACTTGGAGAGATATCTGGGAGAAGGAGAGGATGAGAGTGAAGGAGGTGGCAGATGACGAAGGAAGAGCCTAGAGAAAGACAAGGAACCTTTGGAACCTCATGTATTTAGTGTCTATGACTCAGAGGAAGAGAGTGGGGATGAAAAGAAAGAGTTTTTATTTACATGTGACGAAAAGGTGCAAAAGGTGACGAAGGAACGAAAGATACGAAGGTATGGATGAGAAGGATGCCATGGAGAAGCAGGGAGACATAAGTTTTACCAAGGAGTAGATAACTGAAGTGGTAGAGTGAGAAGCAAAGAAGATGCTCAAGGCCCTTGTAGACCAGGAGTTAGAGCATAGCACAGACATAGTGCTTAAGGAAGGGAAGGAGGAGAGCATTGAAAAGGGACATGACAACCTAGGAGGCCCTACTCTGACAGTTAGCTTCCCCAAAGGTGGGCGCTTGGGTAGAAGAACTCTGGATGTAGAACAAAGGTAGATAATGGGATATGTGGATGATTCAAGGAAGGTGCTACGCGCAAGGTTCCAGAGCACCATACCCACTGAGAGACTTATAGCCATGGGATCGTTCGAGAAGGAGGGCACATACCCCAGGACCAAGAAGATGCTTTCTTGGGCATTTGAGTCCCATGTTGACGAGCTAGAATTTTGAAGTCTGACCAAAATGTGCTCTTATCACATTACCAGAGTCTAAGGGAGATAACCCCTTGGTAAATGCTCAGGATCTCTCAGATGAGCAAGTGTGCAATGCTCTAAACAAGGTCGTGGTTGAGACAGAGGTGAGGCTATTCACTTAGAATGACAGTATAAGGGCTAATGAGGGAATGTTGGCCAAGAAGGAAGAAGATTTAGTTAAGGTGGCCATAAACTTGAAACAACAGGAATTAATCAGTGTGTAGCTGAAGCGTGAGCTCAAGGAGTTAAAGGAAAAGGTGTAGGAGGTCTACAAAAATGTAGAATCGATAAAAAGTGCCATCATTTTAAAACACCCAGATCTAACGCCAATCGCCCAGAGATACGTATCGATGCTAGAATGCCTAGAAGACTTAACACACATCCTCACCATGGAGAGATGACCCTTGGCATTGGAATCTATGGAGGAAGTGGCCATGTGCCTGAAGGAGGAGGGACCGGTTAAAGGTGATAGCACTTGTTGCCGAGTACAACCAAGTACTCGTGGAGATCAAGGTTGCTGCCCAGTCTACAGAAGCCATGCATATGACACATGCATGTGGATCAGAGATAAGGTGGAAAAACTCCTTGGTTGCCATGCTTGAAGCAAAGCTGAAAGAGTTCTAGGAAAAGAACAAGGGGAATAGGGTAGAGAGGGACAAGGTTCTGGCCGAGGTAGACAAGAAATCAGAGGCAATTGAGGCTTTGAGAATCTCAATTAAGGCCCGGATGAAGGAACTGTACCCCTAGATTACCAAGAGAATGGAAAATCTCATAGACCTAGGTAAGGAAATGGAACAAATTGTGGACACTTTGGGTGCCCAGGGTGCTGGCCTAAGCTTTGATGAAGTGAGCACCCTGGTAGGCGACCTATGCCAGAAGGTGAAGGGCGAGGTTGAAGTGTGGAACAACCTAGAGGAATATTTGTGATGGGACTTTCCCAGCCTTCTAAATTAATGTCCCTCCCATTCTTCATTATTTCCCCTATTCTTTCATTCCTTATTCATTTTGTGAAGTATATGTCTACATCTTGGTTCCATTGAACCAAGCTTGCACCTTGGTCAAGTAGAATGTTTCCGAGGATGGAGAACAGGCGTAGTGTGGGGTGATGTTGGGCCCCTGGAAAATTGACTAAGTATGAAGGTGCAGTGGGAGCGTGGGATCCATAGTTATAGATAAGGGCACACAATGAAAAAGTGCGTCAAGAGACGAAGAGTTAAGAAGGGCCCATGGTTCGCACGGCGGCATGAAAGGAGGTTCGGGACTTAGCCGATTTAAGCATCCAAGGTAGAACACGTGAAAAGCATGATCAGTTGTGCATGGATAAGATGCCAGCCTGGCAATAGGTGGCCCAGGAAAGAGCATGCCAGTGATGGGATCTTCTAGAAGATCATCATGAGATGGAGTGGAGAGCTTAGGCCTAAAGGAACATGCTCACATGGAGGACCACATTCGACACTTGGCGATGGATCTGAGGGCACGACAAGGAAAATTTGGCAAGCATGGGAAAGTGATAAATACAAGTGCCTACCACGTGGAAAAGATATAGAGGAGACAAAGAGATAACATACATAGGGGGATATAGAGATAGAAGAAGATATAAACATAGGGAGAGAGATAACATGGGTGAAGCTCTGCAGGATTGCTACGAGTGGAACTTTATGGTTCAGAAAGGAATGTACTAGGCCCAGTATTGTAATTTGTTTTTCTTTTGGCATAGTTATACATAAGCCTAGTGATGTGCATGACTACGGTCTACCCTCTATGGCTCTTTGTAATGAAACAATGAATATAATGAGGTTACCTGTTGAAAATAGACATGGATATCAATAGCTTTAATGTATATTTCATTCATAGGAGTTCTCTTTCCTTGCATGCTATGAATGAATGATTTGTATCTTTCTTTCTGTTATAATATATGTTATGGAGTCTGTTAAAACATCGGTCTAAAGAATCTACAAGGATCTGGAGGTTGTTCTGAGCCCTATGATTCTTGTATGTCTTAACTTCTTTCCTAAATACTCTTACACTAATCATAGATAATGCTTCCCACTAAAACTCACATAAAAGAGAGACTTGACACCCATGTGTGCCTCGGGTGAGTGCTCAGTTTCTGCTAGGTGATAGGCCAATGTGCATGGGATTCCTTCATTTTATAGTGGAAGTAAAATTGACTACATGCACCATGTTCGCAACATTTTTTCCTTCCGGGTGCCTTATTTGGCTTCATGTGGATGTCCCCAAGACTTGTCTTAAGCCCATTTTCTATATTGCTAATAGACACTTATTATCTACTTGCATGCTATGTTGTGATAACATCCACCACATGTCTTTGGAGTAATGTGTTCTTTTTACTATGATGTGATACATTTTGTCTCTACAACAGGAATTGATTTTTCCCATTCTTTTGTTTTTTATCATGTGTTTTGTCTTCTTTATGGTGCCACATTCAATGCAATTAAAAAAATAAATGATTTTTTTCATCCACTGCTTACGCATTATTAGGGCTTATTAGAATTGTGAGTTTGACTATACTATTTCACGATGCACACTCACACCTGATTCATATCCAATGCACTAAACTATAAAGTCCCTTGAAATTAGGAGGGTTATATATATTGTCCTAGGTTGTTTTGTTTATTTTTTTTCATTTTATGACATTCCGTTCTATCAACATCTCTTCACTATGGATGTAATTTCAATGTCCTTTTCTTAATTCATTTAACTTATTTAAATGGATGTAAAAAAAGGCTAATGAAAATATAGTGGTAAATTTTTATTTCTACACTAACCATCGGCCAGCTGAGACGTCGAATCACCCAAAATGATGAGGACATGCAAAAAATCTAAGTGGCACAAACATGAAGCGATGAAGCAGTTAGGTATCCTGGAAGATATAGTAGAATTTCTCCCTGACATTCTCTTTGGCCACATTGAGTCGGATTGCCTGAAACACCCAATTTTGCATGGAAAATTTTAGATGATCCTGTTCAGACTCTCTAAGATGACATGGATTAAGTGTATGATGTTGGAAAAAAAACTACTAGGATTAAATCATTAGTGTACTTTGAAAACGTACATAGATATTCTTCTCAAATCTTCTTCCACATCTAGATTGTTTTTACAGGAATTTCAAGTGGATACAGACATAGATTCGACTTGTTGATCATTGTTGATCCTATTCTAAGTTAGGTCGTCCGAGATACTCTGTCAATCAAATGGGGTCAACATTTTCATGCTACAAAAGACAATCATGGGACGTGCTATGAATATGCCCCCATTTGAATAATTTTTCATCGACAACTCATTTGACCATACTAACCATGAACTTACATTAAATGGGGACATCATCAAGTTCAAGTCACATGCCCTTTATGCCCAAGGTGTGGTAACTAAAAGAAGAATAAAAAGAAATATAAAATGGGCCAACATAAGAAGGAAACCAAGACTCAACCATATTTTTGCCAAAACCAAGACCTAACATAAATCCTATTGGTGACTTATCTACAGCACTAAAGCAGAAGAAATCAAAAAGTGTATCTCTATTGTAACTTTAAGTTACTGAGTCATAAAGCTCACCAATATAATGTATGAGAAAATGTAGACACATTAATCATGCACTTTAGACATCATTTAATCCCAGAAAAATACTACTATTGGTAGTTCGTTGATTCTAGTCAAAAAAATGATGTAAAATATAAGTCTTCCATCTACAAGCCAGAGTCTTAAATCTAATAAGAAGAAAGGAAAGGACCTTGTAAACCTAGAGTTACTTAAGTCATCTTTCATCACATGGCATTATTATAGCCTTGACTGGTGAATTACACCATAGTATTGGGATTCATGTTATCCAAAATTCACCCCCCTAAGGTAAATTTGATAACATGCATTAGGATGTCCAAATTCCAAGAAAAATGACTGATTCAGAGCAAAATCAGGTTTCTAGGGTCCCTTCAGGAATCTTTCTAAAACTCCCCAGGCTGAAGAAGGAAGGAGCAAGCTTTGAGAAAGTGCGGAGAAAGTTGCAGAAAGGCAAATAGGATTGGACCTAGGAAAAAGATTGAAAAAATTGGCTAAGTCCTGGTCTAGCAGGGAGCAGTCGGGACGTTTGGGATAGAAGGTACCCGAACCAGCCTGGTTCGCGCCGAAATCAGTCACAAGGCGGCGCACTAAGCAATTGGGACAAGCGGGCAAGAAAGTACGTGGTGGGTGCCAAATGCAGGTTCGAACCGAGCCGAGAAAGATCGACTAACTGGAGCCCAAGAAGCAATTGGGACAAGTGGGCCAGAAAGGACCCGAACCGGCCGAACCGGCCGAAAAAAGAGACAAGTCAGCCCAAAAGCAAATTGGGACAAGCGGGCCAGAAATACCCGAACAGGCCGAATCATCCGAAATTGTCCCAAAAGGTCCAAAATCAAAATAGGACGTCCGGGACAAAAAGACCCGAAAGTACGCGGAAGAAGCCGGAAGGAGCCGAGAAGCCAATCAGAAAGGTGCCATGTGTCTTTGGCCAAATGAGAAGACAAGGAAGCCCATTTCGGGCAAGGATCGGAGCGTTGTTGTCCCAAGCAGCACTGGGACATCCGGGACGACATGGACGCAATGAAGTACGCGGAAGACCCGGCAGGCCCGAGAAACAGTTGAGAAAGTTTGGCCAAATCGTAAGTCCTCATAGGAGTAAAGGTCAGAAGGAAGTCAAAGGGCGAATTTTCGTGAAGCAACCAATGCATGCCACGTATCCCAAATAGCGGATCGTGGGAAAACATGTGAAAAATATTCCAAGAACACCACGAGTCAAAATTCAAAGAGAAAGCCCACCGAAAAGTAGAGGAGAGAGAATTATTCAGCGAATCAGAGCGTGCCACGTGTCATCCAAGTGGCAGAGCGCGGGAAGAATATTTCAAAAATCCATTTTCGCCTGTTCCGTGTCCTAAATCTTCAGATTGACATATCTTTCGATCCAGAGCTCAGATTTACACGTTCTTGATATCAACGGAAAGCTTGCTGAGATTCTCTACACGTTTTCCAAGGTCAATCTTGCATTTTGGTGTCAGTTTGAAGAAAGAAAATTCAGAAGACGCCTCTGGCACGAAATAATAAGCAGAAGTGATGCTTCAACTAACAACTTTAATGCAGCAGACAACCTGCCGCTTCTGTTAGGCAAACCACCGCTTTTCCAAAACCCTCCACTTCTGCCATGATGGACGAATTAAATGCAACCTAGAGGTGGTTGGGGTAGCAGTTCGAATTCCTCTCTCTTTTCTCCCCCATTCTTCCTATATATTGTAAGGAGGGGTTTCTTTCTATAGGAGGACATTTTCTGCTTTGCAACCCCTCCCTTCTCTCCTGTTCAGCAAGAAGAATTTGTGGAGTTTTCAAACCTCCCATATAGACTGTAACACCATTTTTTGCCTTCTATGCTATTGCAATGTATTTGAATCGATCTTTTGAGCAATATATATGTGTCTGTGGTTGCTTCTAAACCCTCTTACATGTATTTATTACTGTTATTCTTGATCTTTCATTGCATTTTTGCTCATCTGTGCATGGTGTTGTGTTATATCTACATGGTCTGTGTTTAATGTGGCAAAGCATATGTTCTTCATTCCTCGGTGCATCACCTCTATTAGCTTAGGATTTATTTTATGCATCTTCTCTCTCCTTGTCTCCTTGGCAGATTAGATTAGGATTCTTTTTGAGAAAACCCTCTACATATTATCGTGTGCACCTGAACAGAGGAATAGGAACTAGCCTTTCTCTGGAGATTCCTTTCTCACTCTTCAAGTCCCACACTTGGAGAAAGGATTCAATGTTATGCTATCACACTGGATATTAATATGATCAACCTAGAAAATTGATCAATATCCAGGGGTGCTGTGATTTTGCACTAATAGTTTTGGCACGCCCGGTGGGACAGAGGTCTCATTTTTTTTTATTGCAGCAAGGTTGATGTGCATCTGCTACAATTTTCTTGCTTGAAGAAGAGCTATTATTTGCATATCTGGCGACTCCAAAGGAGAGGAATCAACTAAGTTTCAGCAGTCAGGCCTAAAATCTTATGAGAAGAATCACAAGGTTAAGAGCTGGAGAAGAGGAAGTGCCGTTCAAATACCTGCAACTATCTCCAAGAAGAAGGCAAAGAGGAAGAAGGATTCAAAGGTCTCCATCTCCACCAAACAGAACTCTCTCAACTCCTCCACCTGAGCAGGCCTTTCTTTCAATATACAAGGTTTTTAAGACCACTCAGAATGGCGCAACCAGTAAACCCCTATGTCAACTTCACAGGCAGCAGCCCACTTGCTCTCAATGCACAAAATCCAATCCCAGTTGCAGCATTGAAGAACATTCCATATTTTACTGGAGAAAACCAGACCACTCCTGGTGATCATGTCAAAGACATTGCTAACATTTGTACAATCCATGAGATCGATGAGATGCAAGTAGCTGTCAAATTGCTGGCGTCTTCATTCAAGGGAAAAGCATTGCAATGGTTTAGGAGCCTTGGAGTTGGCTCTATCACAAACTGGAATCAGCTGTGTATTGCACTTCATGATCAATTTGGAGAGAAGGGAGACAACTTGTCTCTTTTGGAGCAGCTGACAACTATCAAGAGAGCTTCCAATGAGCAGCTGACTAACTTCAACTTCAGATTTCAAAGGTCTTGGGATAGAATTCCAGTAGCAGTCAGGCCAACAGCAGAAGGTGCCTTTCTGTATTACCTTAAAGCTTTAAATTCTGATATTTCTATGTTGATTCAATCCATAGGAGGCACAACTATCCCTGCTGCTTATAGTATTGCCATTAGAGCTGAAAATTGTCTGATTCAAGCTGGCAAGCTAGCTCCTAGGCCTCCAATGCCATTATATCCAAGTTTAGAGAGCCCAAGTACTAGTCAAGCACCTGTCTTAGCTCCTTCTCCCACTCCTAGAAATCAGAGTTCAAATGAAGCTTCCACTTCATCTCCAAGTGCCCCAAATGAGCTTCAAGAAGTCATGAAGCAATTGCAAAATTTAGGTAATGAGCTGGTCACACTTAAGAGGCAGCAAGCTCAAAGTTTTAGACCTTCGTATCAGCCTCAAGCTCAACCGAATAGGCAGCCATATCAGCCTCAAAGACCACCTAATCCAGCTGCAAATATGAATCAAACAAGGCCTCCTGTCAATAGACCATTCCAGCCCTATAATCCAAATGCCATATCTGCCTCTAAGGCATTAGTACCAGCACAAAACAACATTGCCCAGGAGTATGAATGGTGTTTTCCATGTAATGAACCCCATAATCAATCCATGTGCTATAATGGTGCTTTAACCCAAGCTTTAATGGTGACAAGTGCTGGTATGGAGGGTCAAAGTAGTCAAGAAAGCAGCCAACAACAAGAAACATTCCAACAGCAACCTGCCCCAAATGACACCACATTGGTAAATTGGCAGGCAGAGGATTTCTGTGGCATGAATCAGGCAGCTTCTCAAGGTATCGCTGCCAACACAAGGTCAAAAAGGAGAAATTTGGGTGAAGAACAGCCGTTAGCCCTAGCCAATCCACAACCTTCCATAGCTCCACAAATGATTGGCAAGCAAAACCCAGTTTCAAATGCACGAGGGCAGCCAAGAACAGCCCCTTGGCCAAATCAAATGCCAGCTGTTGCTGCCCATATTCAAGGAGCAAATGTGCAAATCAAGGGACAGCAGAGAGATCCTTCATCACCATTCAGTATCATTGATCAGATGAAGAAAACAAACGTTAATATATCTATGTGGGAATCCTTATCCATCCTAGGCCAAAGAGATTTGCTGCAAGCTGCTATGAAGGACTGGCCAACTTCGAATCAGCAAGTTCAGAGGCAAGACAAAGTGCTTACAAATGCTGCCCAGCCTGAAAGTAATCATGGAGCACAATAAGGTAAAATGCTGAAGCCCCCTCCATTTTATGTTTCATTGATCATAGGAGACAAGTTGGTACATAATTGCATGATTGACTCTGGGGCAAGTAGTTCAGTAATGCCTAAACAGATAGCTGATCAGCTAGGGCTCCAGTATGAAATAACATCTAAGGGAGTAGTGCAATTAGATGGGACAGCAGTAGCCACAGTTGGAGTTATAAAAAACTTGAGTCTTACCTTGCATGCATGTCCCAACGTGGTTGTTTTGCAAGACGTCTCAGTCATAGACCTTCCACCACTCTTTGCCCTATGCTTGTCAAAGGACTTTACTGCCAAGATTGGGGGGATATTTGTCTGCTGATTGGTCACACATGCTATTCAGAACGAGGTATGGAACTAAAGCTACAATTAGGTCAGAACCTATTACAGATTTCCACATTGAACCCTATACTCCAAGTCATATTAATACCAATTGCTCAGCATTTGATCAAGAAGATCACCTCAGCACTGATGAAGCCGACACTAAGGTTAGAAGTATCCCAGATTTGACTCTTGATGAATGGGCAAGCAAGGTGCATGCTTTTGATCCTTATCAAGAAGTAGAAGAATATGAGCTGGGGGTCTATTGTATACACGAAGAAAGTCAACCTATTCCTAGCATCACCAAGCCAAACCACAAGGATGAGAACGAGGTATGGTAACTATTTTTTGATGGATCAAGGAGTAGACAAGGCGCAGGAGGTGGAGCCGTGCTTATTTCACCTCAAGGAGTAAAGTATTATTCAGCATTTAGATTTCAATTTGCATGCTCCAATAACACTGCTGAATATGAAGCCTTGGTGCAAGGGATGCATTGGGCAATAAAGAGAAAAATAAATAACTTGCAAGTTTTTGGGGACAGTGAGCTGATTGTAAATCAGGTCAAGGGACAACATGCCGCCAAAAATGATCTACTCAGATGCTACAAGAATAGGGTATGGGACCTCATGGAAGATTTTGAAGGTTTCGGCATCAAGGCCATTCCCAGAAAAGAGAATCAAGCTGCTGACAGGCTTGCAGCAGTAGGGGAAGCCTTTGACATTGTAGAAAACATTCAACAAGACAAGGTACAACCAAACATCCACGTGATTGTGAGGCCTTCAGTGCCGGATAACGATGTCAATTGGCAAGTATTTGAGAATGACCAGCAAATCATCCACTTCTTGCAAGAAGAAGCTGAGTTCTCAGCTAAGAATCAAGAGAAGTTGAAACAGCAATATGGTGACCAGGTGATACAGCTGAGAACTGACAAGCTGCCCAAGGGACTTGTCACCTTAGAGTCCATTTTTAACCCCAATGATCAGTTTAGAAAGGAGAAAGCAAATATTCAGGTCAAGAGGGAAGATTCGGTATCCATCTTGGTAAAAGAGAACAAGCCATTACAAATTGGAAAAATGACAACTGAGCAAGAGAGATATGAGTTCATACAGCTTTGTCAAGAATTCCCTGACGTGTTTTCTTGGAGCTATGAAGACTTGAAGGAGCTTCAATCCCAACTTAGCTCAGCATACAATCGAGTTGGATCCAAATACTAAGCCTGTCAGGCAGAAACAGAGACCAGTCAATCCACACATGGAGCCTCTCATGAGGAAAGAATTGGACAAGCTGATTGAGTCAGCAATTATATTCCCAATCAAGCATTCTAGTTGGGTTGCCAACTTAGTTCCAGTCAGAAAGAAAAGTGGAGAGATCAGGCTATGTGTTGACTTCAGAGATTTGAATAGAGCCTCTCTCAAGGACCATTATCCACTCCCCTCCATGGAGCAAATATTGTAGGTCGTAGCTGGTTCAGAAAGGTTTTCACTACTGGATGGTTACTCAGGCTTCAATCAGATTATGGTAAAGGAGGAAGACCAGTTCAAGACAGCATTCACAACCAAATGGGGCACATATGCTTACAAGAAGATGCCATTTGGACTGTCGAACGCCGGAGCAACATTCCAGTGAGCTATGGATATGGCATTCAAAGGCTTGATCAACAAGAGATAGTGCTGATATACTTAGATGATATATACTGTCTTCTCAAAGAATGCTGCAGACCATCTCTTTCACCTCAGGCAAGTGTTTCAGAGGTGTAGAAAGTTTGGAGTGTCTTTAAATCCTAGGAAGTGCATCTTTCTTGCACATGAAGGGAAACTTCTTGGCCATATTGTCTCCAAGGAAGGATTAGCAATTGATCCAGAAAGGGTTGAAGCCATAAGAGCTCTGCCATTGCTAAGTCACAAAAAGGCTCTTCAAAGTTTCCTGGGAAGGATAAACTTTGTTCGGAGGTTTGTCCCAAACTTTGCAGCCCTTGTCAAGCCCATCACAAAAATGTTAAGAAAAAGCATGGCTTTCAAATGGATGGCAGAAGGCAAGGAGAGTTTTGAAGCAATCAAAGAAGCCATCTCCCAGGCACCCACTCTCATCAACCCGGACTTTTCCAAGGATTTCATCCTCTATGCATTTGGGGGTGATGACACTATTTCTGCCATTTTGGTGCAACAGAATAAAGATAATGATGAACAGGCAATTGCCTTCTTTAGCCAAAGCCTAAATGACTGTGAATTGAGGTACTCTTTTATTGAAAAACATGTGCTTGCAGTAATCAGGAGCTTGAAGAAGTTCAAGCATTTAGTCTCAAACAACAAGGTCCAGTTGCTGGTCTCACATGCTGGGGTTAAGGACTTCCTCCTCAACAAGGATTTGAATGAGAAAAGGGCAGGATGGATCACCCGTGTCATGGAGTATGACATTGAGATCAAGATCACCAAGTTGGTAAGAGGCAAAGGTTTGTGTGAGCAGCTTGCTTCCAAACAACTAAACAACCCAGAAGATAAAGAAGACGCTGTCCTGCTATTACAAGATGATCAAAAACAGGAAAACGATGATGTGTCCACTCCCTGTTGGACTCAGAATATGATACATTTCCTACAGACGGGCATGTGCCCTCTAGAAATGAGCAAAGCAAGAAGAAGACACTTCAGGTTGCAGGCTATTCCATATACCATCATTGATGGAGTTTTTGTTCAAGAAGGACGTCAATGGAGTGCTGCTGAGATGCATTAACACAGGTCAGATTCAAAGGGTATTAAAGGAATTTCATAATGGACCAGCTGGTGGCCATTTTGCACCAAGAGTGACAGCTCTGAAAATCATGAAGGCTGGTTATTATTTGCCTAAAATCTTTAGTGATTGCTATGCATGGATCAAGAAATGTAAGAATTGTGCATTCTTCACAGGAAAAGAGAGACTTGCAGCCCTCCCATTACATCCAATCTCAGTTGACCAGCCATTCATGCAATGGGGTTTGGACTTCATTGGAATCATCAATCCCAATTCGAGCCAAGGGCACAAATGGATTTTGACAGCCACAGACCTACTTCACCAGATGGACAGAAGCAGTAGCACTCAAAGAGGCGAATGAGTCTAGCATCTTGGACTTTTACGAGGGGATAACTACCAGATTTGGTGTGCCTGCTATAATAGTCTTTGATAATGCATTGGCATTCATTGGATCTAAAGTTACTGAGTGGGCTGTCAAGAACGGGATCTACCTGAGCACTTCATCAAACTATTACCCTCAAGGTAATGGCCAGGCCGAGTCTACAAACAAAAACTTGCTGAGGATCATTAGGAGGACTCTTGATGAGAATCAGAAGGCTTGGCATACCAAACTGAAATCAGCCTTATGGGCAGATAGGATAACTCCCAAAAGATCCACAGGTAACTCTCCATTTAGGCTTGTCTACGGAAGAGAGGGCAATCTTGCCCCTGTCACTTGAGTTGCCAACGTTGGAACTCATGAAACAGCTGGAATTGCTAGAGTTTGGGCCCATGAAGGTGAGATATGCAGAATTGATGGAGCTGCAAGAAATCAGAGATCAGGCATTCCAAGCAATGGAAAAGGATCAGGCTTTGATCAAGAAGACCTTTGATAGGAAGGCCAAAGATAGATCTTTTTCAAGTAGGAGATCTAGTATTGAAATGGGATGTGGACAGAGCAAAACTAGGAAGGCACTCAAAATTTGATGCCATTTGGAGTGGCCCATACATGGTCACAAAGTGCTAAGAACAACAATGCTTTTCCAATTGGCCTCATTGGATGGGTGAAGAACTGCAGATTCTAGTAAATGGAATCTATCTCAAGCGTTGCTTCTAGAGGGAGGTTCACTACATCTGTAAATACTAGATTAGGTTTTCTTTCCTCCAAGTGCTTGTGCACATTGTTTTGCTGTAGATTAGTTTTGTTTTCCCTAAGTGCCTTGGCACAGCTTGCTGTCCATGGAGATGATACATGTCTTTGCTAAATCAGGTCTCTTTCCATCTTCCTCCTCACACATTCTGAGTCAGTTTGGATTCTAATAGAATATTTGATGACTCCATGCCCAATGGATGGCTTCAGGCAGCTAGCCTTTTCATCTAGTAGGCAGATGATCCCGCTGAGTCGCCAAATTGTTATCCAAAATTCACCCCCCCAGGGTAAAAATTGATAACATGCAATCAGGATGTCCAAATTCCAAGAAAAATGACTGATTTAGAGCAAAATCAGGTTTCTAGGGTCCCTTCAGGAATCTTTCTAAAACTCCCCAGGCCGAAGAAGGAAGGAGCAAGCTTTGAGAAAGTGCGGAGAAGGTTACAGAAAGCAAGTAGTTTGGGCCAGAAAAAATTGTGAAAATCGGCTAAGTCCTGGTCCAACACAAGGTGGGACAAATGGGACAAAGGTACGCGAACCGCCCGAACCAGCCGAAATGAGTCCAGGTGGCCCACTAAGCATTTGGGACAAGTGGGACGAAAGTACGTGGAGGGCGCGAAATGCCGGTTCGACCGAGAGAGAAAATCGACTAACTGCAGAAAGAAGCAATTGGGACGCGCGGGACAAAAGGACCCGAACCGGCCGAAAAGAGTCAAGTCAGTCCGAAACAAAGTGGGGCAAGCGGGCCAGAAATACCCGAACCAGCCGAATCATCCGAAATTATCCCAAAAGGTCCAAAATCAAAATGGGACGTCCAGGACGAATGGACATGAAGTACGCGGAAGACCCGGTAGGCCCGAGAACCACTGAGAAATTGCCACGTGTCATCAAGGAGAAGCCAAAAGGTCAAAGGGCAAGGTTTGAAGCGCTGGCCCAAGCCAATAGAAATTAGACGTGTGTCCAATGAAGCATAGAAGTACGGAGCTCGGGGAGGAGTTGGAAAGTTTGGCCAAATCTAAGCCATAAGGGGTAAAAGTGAAGGAAGACCCAGCAGGTTCGTGAACCAACCAATGCATGCCACGTATCCCTAGTAGCGGGGCGTGGGAAAAAATGTGAAAAATATTCCAAGAGCACCAAAAGTCAAAATTCAAGAGACAGCCCACCGAAAAGTAGAGGAGAGAGAATTATTCAGCGAATCAGAGCATGCCACGTGGCGTCCAAGTGGCAGGTGCGTGGGAAAATATTTCAAAATCCGTTTTTCCCTGTTCCGTGTCCTAAATCTTTAGATCGACATATCTTTCGATCCAGAGCTCGGATTTGCATGTTCTTGATATCAACGGAAAGCTGCTGAAATTCTCTACATGTTTCCAGGGTCAATCTTGCATTTTGATGTAGTCTGGAGGGAGAAAATTGAGAAATGCCTCTGGCGCGAAATAACAAACAGAGGTAATGCTTCAACAACCACTTTAATGCAGCAGACAACCCGCCGCTTCTGTTAGGCAAACCGCCGCTTCGCCACAACCCGCCGCTTCTGCCATGATGGATGAATTAAATGCAACCTAAAGGTGGTTGGGGCAGATTTCGAATTCCTCTCTCTTTGCTCTCCCATTCTTCCTATAAATTGTAAGGAGGGGGTTTCTTTCTAAAGTTGGACATTTCTTTTTTGCAACCCCTCCCTTCTCTCCTGCTAGCAAGAGAATTCGTGGAGTTTTCAAGCCTCCCACATGGATTGTAATGCCACTGTGCCTCTATGCCATTGTAATGTATTTGAATCAATCTTTTGAGCAATATATATATGTCTGTGATTAAATCCTCTCATGTATTCATTGTTTTCAGTCTGATCTCTCATTTTTCGGTCACCTGTGCATGGTGTGGTATTGCATCTATATGATCTGTGTTTATGTTGCAAAGCTTATGTTCTTCATTCCTCGGTGCATCACCTCCATAGTTTAGGTTTTATTATACGCATTTCTCTCTCCCTGTCTCCTTGGTAGTTAGGTTAGGTTTCTTTTTGAGTGAACCTCTGCGTTTTATTGGTGCATCTGAACAGAGGAATAGGAACCAGAATTCTCTGGAGATTCCTTTCTCACTCTTCAAGTCCCACACTTGGAGAAAGGATTCAATGTTATGCAATCGCACTGGATATTAATATGATCAACCTAGAAAACTGATCAATATCCAGGGGTGCTATGATTTTGCACTAACAGTGCCCATGGGTGTCTTGGTCCCACCATGGGTGCCCCGATCCTTTTTTTATCTTTCCCACCACTTTTTGGGCTCTTTCCAACTGTTTGAGGTCTTTATATTTTTGGTGGTCAGCCATTTCAGGGTTAATTACAAAATTAGATCAAGAGAACCCTATAAATATGAAGCTATGAGACCATAACGGGGGACCAAACACTAGTCACTACTATTATCCATCTAGAGTTACATCCATCCATTACATTGGAGATCACTTGCATCTACATAGATATATCACAAGGTACAAGGCTAGGTCATCTGCATCACACACAACATACGGGAGGATTCTATTCTATTCCATGCACACATTCTATTACATTTTCTACATCTAGTTATTTCTCGATACTTCACAAAGTATGAATGACACAAGAACACCTAGGGCACATTATGCACACACTCACCAAAACTACATTTAGGTCTTAAATGTAGTGCAATGCTTAGTTAGTGAGCCCACTATTGTGGCAACTGAGATCAGTCTAACCCATTTAGTTGCATTCTTTTTTTTTTTAGGGTTTTGATACTCCTTCTTGGTTTTTTACAGGTCTTTTCATCATCTTGGAATATCAATGACATCCTAAGCAGTGCAATGAAGTTAATGTGATAGAAAACGAGGGTTTCAAACCATCTGCCAAACCTGTGAAGGTAAGTTTAATAGCTTCTACACAGACCAAGGTGCCCATTTAGCACACCAAATCATCTGTAGGCACCTCAGTCCCTCTCTAGGTACTTCAGTCCAACCAGATACTCGAGATCCATCCTTTTTGGGGCTTTTGCACAGTCGTTCCTACTTCTAGATTCTCTAGTTAGCTCTGTGACACAGTCCCACGAGCATCTTATATTCAACTGAGTTCTTTCCTCTTCTCTTTTACACATTAGGGTTAGCATTTCCTTCTTTCATAGTTTCTTGGGCTATCTTTACATTTATTTAAAGCATCCATTTAATTTATTTACAGTTGTTCATAACTTAGATTAACTATAGGATATCCATACATTTCTTATTTTTAGTTAATCATATAGAATATGAAGCTTAGTAAGGATTACTATTTTTATAAGTGGGTCTTCTTGGTGTCAGAATGGAATGAGAGTGGTCTCAAAAGTTTTTTTATTTCACAAGGATGTTTTGCTCCAATTTTTAGAGGATTTATACAGCCAAAACTTTGTAGATATGAGAAATACATTTTTATAAATGGAAACCTCATTTGGCTATTAAAAATGATGTAGAATACTATTGGATGTAAGGTTGTAATCATTTGAAGGGATTTTTTGAGGAGTTGTTAAAATATCATGGAAAATGGACAAGGGGTTTGGCAGATATGAGCAACTTTCCTATTTTAGTATATGAGGTCTCACACACAATCCAACAACATAACATCAAGGAGAGTGGACTTGGTAGGGAAAATATGCATTTGAAAACTTGAAAATGGTTAATTCCTTGATTTCAAAATTTCTCTCTCACATTGCATTCCTTAACTCATCTTTAACCCAACTAGGTTTAATCAGTGCTAGATGGGGGTTAATGTGGATTTACACCCTAAAATAGTGGAAAAGAGGGTCAAATGGATGAGAGGGACACCAAAATTTTCCTTGCACTAGATAATGCCAAGTTTCATCATGTGATTTCATGAGAGTGAGGTGAAAGGGGCTAAAAACTAACTCTCGGGGCTCAACTATGGTTTTACATGTGTTCAAAGGATAATTAAGAGAGGTGTAGTGAATTTTTTTATCCCTCATGTCACTTTACACTGTGGTACAAAGAAAGGGGATATTATCATATAAAAAATGTTCCATGGGTGCATGCATCATGAGGGGGCCAAAACGGTTTAAAACATGCATTTACAACTTCCTAGCACTCCAAGGATGTCACTTTAAGTGACAAAACAAATGAAATCATATGGGGAGAACAATTTTATGTTCCATTTATCCCCTTACACCAAGGTACAAAGGAAAATGGGAAACACACCTTGAAAAATGTGCCAAGGGGTCCAACATCATGAGAAAGGGGCCTATTTTCATGTTTTCCACTTGCCTGGTAACCCAAGTACCAAGTTTTAAATGACGAAGGTGAAACTCTCATAGTGGGGTCACAATTTCATGTCTCCTTTATCCTCTTACACCAAGGAATGACAAATAAGGGACATATATGATCCAAAATTTCACTCAAGGCTTTAAGTGATGCTAATGTCATCATCCCAATGCAAAATTAGAACACATAGCTTGCCTTTTTATGCCACAGGAGAGAAATTTGGAGTTCAAAGGTGAAACCTTATATGATTATGAATCCAAAGCATCAAATTATTTGACTACAACTATTTTAAATACTTTATTCATCTTGCAACTGTTATATCAATGGCCACCCTTTCGGCATGAAGGAACAGTAGTAGTGATCCAGACTGCCATAGAGAGCAGTTATGTCAAGGATCAAAATTAATGCATTCATCATGTAAGAAACTCCAAGATATTTTATGATCTTATAAATCCTCCTAGAACTCCTAGAATCTTCAGAACAAGGTTACTTTCTCCATTGAAGCTTTAATTCCTTATGCCTGAAATAACTTAGTTTTGCTTGAATTATTCCCAAAATCATTTTCTTTCACATATTTTCCCTAATTTTTTTTTGTATCACTTCATTTACCTCTTGCACAACTCCTAGATGGGTTGATAATTTCCACTCATCTTTCGAGGGATGTGCTCATGTTGCAATATGGCTAAAAATAGCCAACTTAGTGCTCTGGAGAGCACTATTCCACCTCAGAGATTAGTCTCACTGTGAAATCAACTTGGATCCATTCCCCTACACATGAAACACACTTGAAAACTATTTTATCAATTTAACTCATCTAGAATGAGGATGACACATATCTAAAGGGGTTGCATGAGATGATGGGATGGGTGGAGCAAGGGGTCACAATGACTAGGAAAGAGGTTTTCAAATGGTGGCCTTAATTGTCATTATTAAAAAAATTCAATTTTTCATGCTAGACATTTAACATGAGAACATCTAGCTCTATCTCGGGGACATTATACAATCAAGGGTAGTGAAGAACCTCAAGTATCTCATGGGGGAGTAGACCAATTCCTTAACATTTGGGCCATAGAGTCACCACAATGAATAACTAGAAAAACTACAAACACAACCAACAAACACACAACAAAAAAGGGAAACATGATGAGTGGAAAAGGAAACACACAACAAAAGGGAAAATATGATATAAACCGATATCACCTATAATACATATGGGGGAGAACCATTTTTTACTATAGAACATACTCTTCTTTTAATGTTTACCCTGCATAGGTAACACAAAATGCCTTTATTCTATAAACCCAGTGACCGAATCGATGTAGTATGACCCTTTCCTTAACTTCTTGGGAAGTTTTACATGATTGTTATTATAGGTGAGGGTCCATTCAGATGGTACATTACCTTTATTTCTTTGACATTCCATTTCCATTTGTAAACCCATTTTCTGATTCATCCCTACATTTATCACACCCTACATTTTCATTATGTTTTGTTACAAAAAATAAGATATGTTATATAAAATAATTTACGAATGCAAGAGGATTAATATGTTTACATAGTTTCGATTGCAGTTCTACATATGTACACATATCCCGAAAGGATATATATACTTATGTGTATTTGCATTACCAACACCGTAACCATGCTTGTCGTCATGTATTCATGGATTATTTAATATTTATAACTTATTTTTGGTTGTACTTGTTTTGGATGATTTTAACTTACCTTATTTCTGTGTGTGATGATTTCATAATATTTACAAGCTATTACGTTATTGCACTTACATTAATATGTTTTTTATAAGTAATAGGATTTTTTTTTTTCACTCGCATGGTGAATAATTGCGAAGATGTATTTGGATTTTCTAGTGAAAATTACGAGAAGAAATTCAGAAAGTGTGAAGGAGAAAGGAATGGAAATGATATTGAAGGGGCTTCAGGAATCTATACGAGTCAAGGAAAAGGCCAAAGTGGTTGAATAAGGGAGGAGTGGAGTTATGGTGGCTCAGATGGAGCATGTCATAGGGGCCTATGCCCAGAGGGTATAGGTTAAATGGTAATCCACATTCAAGATAGAATGTTATTCCTATAGGGGGAAAAAGTGCCTGGAAGGGAAGAGGGCAAGGTGGCACTCGAAGGGTGAATGAAGGGAATATGTAATAAAAGGATTCAAAGATGAGTATGTGGTTTTTTCCTAAAATCGGTGGCTCTAGTTTCTCTTTCAACAAGAATGTGATCATAGAGGAAGAGGATGAAAGTGTAGAAGAGGGATGAAAGTCTCAAATTTTTATTAATAATCAATAAAATCATTTGCAAAATGAATGACTGCAATATTTATAGATATTGTAAAGTCATGTACAAACAAAATAGGGAGTTGTAACTATGTAATAATAATATAATCCAATGTACAGAAAACTCCAAATATATGGTTTCAACAATATATAACCATATAAAAATTACAATAATGACATAAACTTGCTATGGGAATACAGTTCCTAATTACAAACAATTTATGGTTAATACTAAACTATAAAAACTTACCATAATGTAATAATTAACTAAGGTAAATGTATAAATTAATTTAGTAAACTAAGTTTACTATAAAATTCCCCCCTTAATTTTTCATTGCCTTAAGGGATGAGGAGAGTAATTCTTTGAACAACTCAAATTTGTCATGTGTAAGTGAATTTGTGAAGATATATGATTTTTGTTCAGATGTTGGATAAAAATGAAGCTGTATATTGTGTTTCAAGACATGCTCATGTATGAAATATACTTGTACCTTAATGTGCTTTATTCTTTCATGAAAAACTAGATTGTGAATAAGTTTGAGAACACATTCATTGTCAACATACAAGGTGGTCGGTTTTTCTTATGGTATTCCAAGTCCTTCAAGTATGCAACATAGCCATATCGCTTCACAAACAACTTCACCTGTAGAATGATACTCGACATTTATAGAATAGAAAGAAACAAAGTGTTGTTTCTTGATTCCCCATGATATTGGTCTAGATCCCAAAAAGAATACAAATCCTGAAGTGGATTTTACATCATCAATATTACCTACATTATTTAAATCCAAATATCATGTCAAGAAGAATTTATTGTTCTTCTCGTATTCTAGACCAATATCTACTATTCCCTTGAGATATCTCAAGATTCACCTTGCTTCCTTATAATGAAAAACTTGGGTTTCTTGCATGAACTTGGATAGATAGCTCACTGCAAAGCTGATATCTGGTCTAGAGTATGTGAGGTAAATGAGACTCCCAATCAACTACCGATAAAGAGTTACATTTACCACAAGAGATGGATCTGAATAAGATAACTACAATATGTTCTCCGTAGGTTTAACAATAGGTGTGCAATCCATCATCCTAAAATTATTGAACATTGTCTTGGTATATTTTAACTGAAAAAAAGAGATCTGATTCTCTTTCTGCCATCTTCTAATCCAAGACAATAGTGAATCAACCCGAGATCTGTCATGTTGAACGATTGTTTAAGATATTTCTTCATTACATTGATCATCCTCACTGAACTACTAGTGATGACTAGATCATCGACATAAACAAAAAAAATCACAATATCCCCCCCTTGCCTTTTGAGGTAGAGATTAGGATTGTATGAATTTCTGAAAAATCCATGTTGTATGAGATGCTCATCAATTTTGATGTACCAAGCCCGGGGTGCCTGTTTAAGGCCATACAAAGATTTCCTAAGTTTTCATACCTTTGTTTCTTGACCAGGCATGACATATCCCTTAACTTGAGTCATGTAGACTTCTTCTTGTACATCTCTATTTAGAAATGCACTTTTTACATCCATCTGATGGACTTTCCAACCAAACCGTGCGATTAGAGCAAAGATCATCATGATCATTTTGATCTTAGCTGTGGGAGTAAATGTCTCCTCATAATCAATGCCTTCTTTTTGTGCATACCCCTTTTCTACCAGTCTTTCTTTGTACTTGTCTATGGCCCCATCTGATTTTTACTTTGTTTTGATATCCATCTACAACCAATTGATGTCTTCCCTGGTGGAAGATGGACAAGCTGCCAAGTGTTCTTTTTCATCACTGATTGATATTCAACATCCATGGCATATTTCCAAGCTTTTAACTGTAGGGATTCCTGGACTGTAGACTTCTCATCAGATTTAATAGATCTACATTGTGAGTCTTTGGTCCAGTGGTGGATGTATCTGGTGGGAAATCCAATTTTGCATCTTGTATCATTCTAATATACCACTTTGGCATATACTGAACTTCTTCCGTGGGTCGTGGTTCTATCTAATCATCACCATCATCCCCATCATCACTGTCATCATCTATGGGAACACCAAATTCTATTTTTACAACTGGTGAAAAATCTACATTAGGTGAGTCTGGAGGAGGAGTCTCTGCTTCCTTCTTCTAAAAAACTCAACATCTTTTCTCACTGTAGCCAATGAAGATGATTTTTTGTGATTTTATATCTAACTTATTTCTATTCTTCTTGGGTATGTGCATTCTTGCTTTACACCCGAATACTATGAGGTGTGCAACTGATGGTTTCCACTTCGACCATGCTTCATATGGTGTTACTCCATCAATAGAAACTGTGGGCACTCTGTTCAAAAAATAGACTGTAGTCTTTACTACTTCTGCCCAAAATGTCCTCGCTAGTCCAAAATCATCGATCATACACCACACCATTTCCATGAAAGTATGATTTCTTCTCTCAAAAACACCATTTTACTGTGGTGTGTGTGGAGGAATTTTCTGATGAATTTTTTGAGCTTGTAGGTAGGATTTGAACTAATTACTGGTGAATTCCCCCCTTTGATCTGAGTAGAGAGATCTGATGTGACAACCAATCTTGTTCTCTACAACCACTTTGAACTTTTTAAAGGTCTCAAAAACATCACTTTTCTTACGAAGACAATATATCCACATTTTTCTCGAGTACTCATCAACACAAAACATGAAGTACTCAAATCTAGAATGACTTGGTTGCATCGGACCAGAAAGATCAGTATGAACCAAATCAAGCTTACCATGAGCTTGATAAGTACTCTTCTGGAATGAATCTCTATCTTGTTTTCCTACTAGGAAGTGAGGACACTTATCTGTATCCTTTTGGAGATATTCCAATCCTTTTACCATATTATCCTGATGAAGTGTTTCGAGATACTTGAAATTGATGTGACTAAGTCTTTGATGCCACAACTATGTTGAGGTAGAGTTCTTAGCCATAAGTGACTAATCATCTTTGTGGATAAAATCAAGCTGGAACATGCATCCCACATTAGAGGCTTTTGTAACTATTTTCGAGCTTCATGATTTGTCTCAAATAAAACACATTTTCTTGCCAGAAGGACTATCAAAGTCAAATTTCAAATTGTGATCTGGGAGTTGAATAATTGATAACAAATTATTTGTTAATTCAGGGACATATAGTACATCTGATAATCTACAATTTCGTGAACCAAGGGGTAGAGAAATGTTCCCAACACCATGTACAGTGTATGAAGAATCATCACCTAATAAAACATGGGTTTTCGAAGGCATGTCCCTTATTGTGGTAGACCAGTCTTTGTGGAAAATCATGTATCGAGTGGCTCCCAAATCAACATACCAGACATCACTAGATGATGTGGAGGGTTCACTTGATCAAGCAGTGTATAAGAAGTCTTCATTATCCGAATGTTATTCTTGCTCAACTATATTTCCTTGCTGATGGGGTTTTCTTCACTAGTTCCCCTTATTTTCCCCTTTATTGTAGTTAGAATGTCCCTTTTAAGATTGTTGATTTTGAGGTCCAGAGTTTCTTGATGAACCTTTCTTATAGGAATTGAACCAACAATATTTTAAATCGTGTCCTCTTTTGCAGATATGACATTTATTCTCTTGTTACTTGTCCCTTTACTAATGCTATGTATGGGACTTTTGAGAATAATTAGATTGTCCTTTTCCTTTTCCTTTCCATTTCTAACGAGAAGAAAGTTCCTACTCCTCTTTGTCATCTTTGTTGTACATATTTTCTTCTCGTTGCAGTAAATTTACTAGCTTGTCAAAGATAAATGTTTGATCTGACAAGTTGAGTGTTGTCACAAAAATGTAGTATGAAGGAGGGAGTGCTCTCAGAACAATGTGAACAAGAGATGTATCAGTGACCTCCTCTCCTAGGGCTAGAAGTGAAGCCCTCAATTCTATAACTCTTCGTAAGAAGGCTTCTATTTTCTAATTTTGTTTGAACTTCAATGTGTGTAACTGAATCTGCAAATTTAGTATGTCATTCTTGTTCTTGGCCTCGTACACTATGCTAAACTTATCCCATGCTTTTTTGGTTGATTTTGCATAATGAATGTGGGATTGTACATTTTCGGACACTAGAAACATGATTATCAACTTAGAATTCTGATAAGATCTATAAAAATATTGTTGTTGTGTTGTATCAGTTGTTGATCTGGTTACAATACCATTTACAACATTCCAAATCTCTTCAAACTCAAGTTGTGTTTTGATTTTTGTCTTCCATGTTGCATAGTTATTTCCCCTAATAAGTTGTGAATTTGTAAGAAAGAACTTGGGGGCATTGGTGCCTATTTTGTAGAATCAAATGAAAAAGGGTAAGGCTCTTATCACTCTAGGTATATTGTCTCCCAATCTATTTACCGTCAGTCTGATATATCGAACCTTTCTATATACGCGCCCTTCCGATATACTCGTCAGTACGTGGAAGAAACTCACCCTTTCTATATACTCGATAGTATGTGAAAGAGGCATTAACGTACGTGAAAGAATCTGATACTTGGTACCAAGACAATATTGAAAGGGGTCTGTGTGATTATTGACACCGAATCAAAGAAATATCCTCATATGCACATGTAACTTCACTATATACTCGGATAATTTATCAGTTCAGATTTAAGTTGAACAATCATTCATAGATGAATGGGAGGGCTCAAAGTTTGTGCACTGTGTCCTTATTACTCCCCATTAATTTAAAGCGTATATTCCCATATGATGTTGTTATAGCTAGATTAGGTGTTAAGTGTAGCAGTTGTCGTGACGAATTTACTCATAAGCGCTTCCCAGAGGCACTATTTATACCAAACACTAGGAATGAGATTTGAAGATCTTGTGAGTGATACAAAACCAAATTTTTATTATTTTTGAATGCAAATCTCTTCCAGTTTTAAAGCATTTACAATGGTTTGTAGTTAAATATGACAACCTTCAAATTAGTACAATGCACTGAAATATAAACATATATCCAAAATTTTGAAAAAATTGAATGCTAGGAAAAAGTTATTTTGTTTTGTAGGGCCTTAGTGGCCTCTAGAACTCAATATGGATCTCTGAGAAAAAAAATGCTAAAAAGCATTTTTATGTGTCCCCTCTTTTGAAAAAATTGCTCAGAATAAAAATTAAGTGAAATGGGAGAAAACAATTTTTACCCTTTTTTTAGGGTTTTCTCTGCTAAAGTTTAGCTGCCTATTTTTCTGTGACTAGGGAGTTTAGAGTGGTTTTTGCCACTAATTTTTGTGGCAGGTGCTAAATAAGCTACTATATTCAATGTTTTAAAAAAGTTTTTTATGGGGGTTGACCCCAACACCTAACCTTCCCAAATCCTTTGCAATATCCAAATGAGCGCCCAAAGTGGTGTGCATATGAATTGAATCACTTTGTATTTGAAAAAAAAATAAAGTGACTGACCTTTAAAATGCAGATGTGGTGCCACCTAAGGAGACCACGTGGCTGGTGCATTTGGGGGACGGATTAGGGAAACCACCTGAAGTGGATCTGAGAGCTTCTTTTATCTCTTCGTCTTTTGTTTTTCATCGCTATTTTGTCTTCTTTATTTTGATTTGCTCGTAGGTAGTTATTTGTAGGATAGGTGTTGTATGTGTTAGATCGATGCAGAATGGGTTCTATACCAATGTCAACTCACCAATGGGCTTCTAGTGTTCGAAACCTCTGTTTTTCTTTTTCTCGCAGAGTCACCTTTGTATTTTGTTCTTCCATGTTTAAAGTGGATATGTATTGCTCCGCTTTGAAAAATTCAACGTATAAAATAAGCTCGCCATTTTTTTCTCATAGTATAGGTTGGCTCTGCCAGTGAAAAAGTGACTTGGCCCAACTAAAACTATACAGCTTGGTTTGATCAAGTGCACAACTCGGTGGGTAACCCAGTGGGCTCATAATTGAAGCTCTGTCTTTAATGCAAAACAAGTACATCAACTCAACTCGGTGGTGAGCTCAATTAGGACCTCTGTGGACTTAGTGGAGATTTAGGGGAGCTTTCCATTGTAGAATGTAATGAGTCCTCCATATGTAGCATATTGCTAAATGTAGCAGTAACTAAATAGGCCTATAATTTTAGAGGTAAAACCCCTAACGAGGGAAATAGAATATATATATTTTTAATTTTCTGCAGCAATTTTTTTCCTGGTGCAGGGGGCACCAGTGTAATTTTTTTTTGCGTGGGGAGGTAGGGATGGGGCTAGGAAGTTATAGGAGGCTGCAAAATCTCTCCAAATGTGCAAATGCTTCTCCAAGCTGCACCTATCTCTTCTTCTCTCTCTTTCTGCACCTTCTCTGTTCACAAGTCCAGATTAACCAACTTTAGTACCAAATGAAAGTGTAGAATAGGGATGGAAGCCTCACACTTTTATTAATAATCAATCAAATCATTTATAGAATGAATGATTGCAATATTTATAGATATTGCATAGTCATGTACATACAAAACATGGAGTTATAACTATGCAACAATACTATAATCTTGTGTACAAAAAACTCCAAATATATGGTTTCAACAATATATAACCATATAATAATTACAATAATGACATAAACTTCCTACAGGAATACAATTCCCAATTACAAACAATTTATGGTTAATACTAAACTATAACTTACCATAATGTAATAATTAACTAAGGTAAATGTAAAAATTAACTTAGTAAAATAAGTTTACCCTAACAGAGGATCAGGCAAAGACAAAAGGGGTTCCTGAGGATTCCCTTGTTTCTTTGCGTCTAGGTGAATTAGAGATTAAAGTGATTAAGAAAGTAAAGCTTGTAGATGTTGTCTCTCCGGCTTTAGAGGATTTTTTTGATCGAATGGGTGAGAGAGCGTTGATTTGTAAATTCATAGGAATTTGACCATCAAAGGATGAGTTGTGGAATCACATTGAAAATAATTGGGTGTGTAAGGACTCTCCAGCTCTCCATTTTTTATCTAAATGCTTTTTGTAGGTCTATTTTGGAAATGTGGCAGATAGGGATAGATCCTTTTTTGTAGGGCCTTTGTTTTTAAAAAATGTTGGTCTTTACCTTCTCTCTCGGTCACCTCTCTTCAATCCTGAAGAAGAACTGGTAAAAAATGTTCCTCTTTGGGTGAGGTTATACAAATTACCCCCTGAACTCTAGGGTCAAGAAAATTTTAAGACCATAATCGAAGCTTTGGGTGATCCTGTTGGGATAGGGAAAGAAACCAAGTCAAGAACTTTCTCTTCCTATGTCAGGATTTGTGTTACAGTTTAATTGACCAAACCTTTGATTAAGGCCATTAGATTCAATACTCCCATTGGTGTATGGTTATAGGCTATAGATTATGAGTTCCTTCCATTTAGATGTTTCAAATGCCAGTAGGTAGGGCACACAATGAATAAGTGTCCACTTTTTGCAAAAGGAAAAGGTGGTTCCCAAGGAAAATTGGAAGGTAATATCAGGACCATGTGCTCTAAAATATAATGGTGAGAATGGTAAGTTGTAGAAAGATAGGAAGGTCATTGGTAAGAGCCATGAAGTAGAGTCTAAGCTAGCTTCTGACTCTTTGGAAGAGGATAAAGGTTTTCTTCCTCTGGATGATCTTGAGAAAATAGAAGGATCTCCTCATGTTGATGAGATATTTAACAAAGAAAAGGAGTTGTCACAACAAAATATACCTCTAAATCAGGGGGACTAAAAAATTCTATAGGAAGCCTTCAATGGGTTGTGTAATAGTCATATAGATATTTCCCTGAAGCAAAGTCGGAAGGAAGAGGTTGGGAAAAGTCAAAAATTAGGTTCCAACAAATAAAATAGGGATATAATAGAGGCTCTGGATAAATATTCAAAAGATATCTTGAAAGAATTGGACAAAAATAAGAGTGTGGTCTTGGTACCCAAATTTGTTCTCCTTTTCAGTCTGAGAAACATCAAAGATATGACATGAAGCTTGAAGAAAAATAGATCATGATGTACGTTGTTTTATAGCTGGGGATATGATCTAATTGGCACTGAGATTTGTGGAGAGATGGATAGCACTAAAATAGGACTTGAACTTGTCCTAACTGTTTTAGGTTATGCATTTCAAAAAAGGTAAGAGAACCTATTTTGTAACCCTCAAATGGTGAAGGAGATGAATATATCCCTCAATTTGTGCAAATAGTATGAAAAGGGCCTTGGGAAAATATGATCAACACTCCAAATCTGACTTTCACAAGTTGTCACTTCCATACTATGGAGATACTTTCAATGCAAGGCAAGGGTTACTGAAGACATTTTGAAATCCTGATCTGTTTTGCATACTTTAGTAAATCGATTTTGATCTTTTGTGGGTATATAGGTAGAAACAGGGGTAGTATGGGGTAGGATTAGTTGTTTTGAATGATTTTTTGGGTGGGAGTTCAACACGATAGATTGGACTTTGCCAGATCCTTGAGGAACTTCACAACAATGGAGAACTTCAATAACAGAAAGCTTTAAAATAGTTAAAACATTCCTTCAACCAGAAGGTGTGCATCAATGGAGGCCCAGATTTGCACCTTTTCACACAATCTTTGAGATCATAACATGAAGGCTCGAGTTAGAAAACGCAATAAAACATCAAAATCTAAGATAAATCATGCCAAAGGTACACCCAAAATCTTACAAACAATCTCTATCAACAGATGAAAGAAAAGTGATTTTAAATCATTTACTTCATTCCCAGATGAAAGCTCTTCTAGAAAATGAAATTGTAGATGCCACTAAACTATCACAAGGATTGAGACCTGTGTGATTCTGATGGATTTTGATACAAGATTTTAATAGGAAATAGAACAACTACTTGCAGACATTCTAAAATGAAATAAACACAAAATTTCAAGAGATTTAACACAAATTAACTCAAAGTTTATCAGATTCATCAGCAGGGGAGAGTTATTTAAAAAATCTTAGAGCTTGTTGATGGCTATACACTTGTAACCAACTCAACATGAATGAAAATTTGACACAGAGGAAGTTAACCTAGTTTCTCAGAAAGATTTCTTAGAAGATGAGCTTTTCTCAAAATTTTCCCATGAAAATGAACTCTCAACCTTTTGCATGTCTCAAAACATGCATTATATATCTCTCTATTACATTCAAGCCTTCTCTCCCAAGAAAAGAATATGCCAAGGATCAAGTTTGTTACAAAATGCCATCATGATTCATAGACAAGGACTTTTAACATATTTGCAACAAAAATTTCCAGGTGTTTCGAAAAAGGTGAATCATTGCAAAATTCACATCATTATCCATTGTGGAGGCACATTTTTCATCTTCAAAGCATGCATACCCCCTTCCTTTCATTATTTCATCCTTATCCCTCCAAAATTTGACTCTACAACTTTTGGATATGATATTTCATGTTTTTGCTTGAGCCCGAACAAAATTTCATTTCAAAAGTACCTCAAATCTGCAAATTGAATTTTCAAATTGATTCCATTGATCCTTGAAGGAAAAAATGACATGAATTCACCAAAAGATTGGTGAAAATCGATGCAAAAAATGCATCTCCAAGCTTCCTGGAGCTCAAATGGCGGCCAAACTAAAAAATGCACAGTTACCGTTGATTTTCCTTTATCCTTTAATCTGAGCCCTCCACATGTGGTAATGTGATTAGAAATGGGCTTGGGATCAATTTTTGACATTTTAACACTTTCGGAAAAATGTAAAAATTTGACATTTTTCTCCTCCCCTCCGCCGTTTGAAAATGAGCTTGACACGTGTCCTAGCGGAATCACGGCTCGATTCTACACATTTCCATCTTTTTTGGAAAAAGTAAAATTTTCCAAAATATCCCTGCATCTCCACCTCATGAAAATGGGCCTACCACATGTCCCAAAGTGGGTTCCAACGGAATCGCGGCTCGATTCTACACATTTCCATCTTTTTTTGAAAAAGGAAAAATTTCAAAAATATCCCTGCATCTTCGCCCTTGAGATTTGGCACTGACACATGGCACAATATGATTGGATCCAGGGTCATGGCTCAAGTTTACACATTTTTCCTCTTTTCAGAAAAAGTAAAACATGTGTCCTCATATGATTGGCTAAGGGGAAGCGCTCTGATTTCATACTTTAACTCCTTTTCACCAAAGGAATTTTTTCAACATTTCCTCTGCACTCTCGTGCCTCCCATTTTGTCCCTGCCACATGTCTGCCTCTGATTTGTTGTTTATCCACACTTCAAATTACCACTTTAACTCATTTTGCCAAAAAAGGCAACATTTCCTTTTTTTCCTCCGATGACCTGCACATCCCTCTGCCCTTGATCCTGCCACATGTCCACTCCTGATTGGCCTGATGGACCCCCGGCCCTTTTCACAAATTTTGTTCCCTTTCACCCCAAAGAATTTTTTTTCTATGTCTTCTGCTAGCCTCCATTCCCGCCTTTGATGCAAACATGACACATGTCCACCTGTGGGGCTTGCAGGGGAAACTTGCACATTTTTCCAAAAACACATAAACATTAAGTTTTTTTAGAAATGACCCACCGATCCTTATCCAATTACAAAAAACCACGTATGCAAGGTATATGAGCTAGAATTTGACGGGAAAAGGATGTGCGTATGACCATAAAAAAATGCAAAAATTGCCAGTGACCCCCAAAATTGATTTTTTTTGTGGGTGAAGAATTTTTCAATCAAAAGACAAGTGGAAAGTGTTTTTAGGCAATTTACGACCATGGCAAGGGATATTTGAGGGAAAATAAGTACAAATCAAATGATTTCAAGCTCCAAAGGCCAAGAAAACATGAGAAAAATGGCTGAGGCATTTAAATGAGAAAAATTAGGGAAAAACGTAGGGCAAACTTAGAGATTCCTTCAAAATGGTGCAAAAATGGAGAAAAAACAAACAACTCAAAGCATTCAAATGCAGATACAAGTTGTTTTTTCACCAAATGCAAAGGATGGGAGAATCCAAAGCTGTTTTTTCTCAGAAACAGGGAAAAAATGCACTTCTCCTTAGAAAATTAGGGCAAGGTAATGAGTTTACAAACAATGCAATGCACAAGAATGGAGCTACAACTTCACATCATCAATTTCATGAGGAAAAAATGTTTCAGAGCACAAAGAGCAAAGGGGAAACATGACAAAATGATAGAGGATCAAAATGGGCACCAACATAAGCTCTTGCTCGGGGATGGGCACTCCCAGTGAGTGCCGCAAGAACAAAATTAGATCAAGTGCCAAAATAATCCATTGGGAAAATGGAGTCATGAGCCAAAGCCACCAAAACACCAGCTGAGAAACTAACAAAAATGGCTGCCACACACCAAGGCAAACCACGAATCGACAAAAGACCAAAAATAGAGCAAAAGCCAAACACTATACATTGTACAACTGGTGCATACCTCAAATTTGGGGATTAATCCAAGAAATGCTTTAGATGCCTGCCATTAACAGGTAGTTCAAGTAATTCCCCATCTAAGTCCTTGAGGAAAAAGGTATTTTCACCAATTTTGATATCAATGGAGTAAGGGCCCATCCACAATGCATCAAATTTATCATGTTTTCCCTTATCTTCATACCTACTATCCCACAAAAAAACTATATCTCCAACATTGAAAGCCCTAGGATTGACCTTCTTGTCAAACAACCTCTTCAACTTCTTTCTAAATCTGACATGCCTTTGGTGGGATGCTCTTCTTTCTTCATCCAGCTCAACAATCTGATTAATCCTTGCTTCGTATGGACTGACCTCTTGATCTTCAAGTTATTGAACATAATGAAATGAAGATAATTGTAGATGTAAGGGCAGCAGAGCTTGAGTTCCATACACCAACGCAAATGGGCTCTTACCAGTAGCTCTTTTGGCAGTGATTCTATTAGCCCAAACTACAAATTTCAGTTATTCACCCCATTTTCTCTTGTTCAACTCCAAGTTTCTCCTAATGATCTTCAAGAAGTTCTTATTTCTGGACTTAGCTTGTCCATTTCCTTGAGGGTTATAGTTTGAAGCATAAGGCAGATTGGTTCCATACTCCTTGCACATTGCCATCAAGGGTTTAGCTCTGAAACACATGGCATTATCAACAAAAATATTGACTTGCACACCAAATCTGCATATGATATGATTCAATAAGAAGTCCATAACAAATTGGTGTGTTGCTTTCTTGGTGGGGATTGCTTCTACCCACTTGGTGAAGTAATATGTGGCTACAAGGATCCAGTTATGTCCATCACTAGAAGGGTCTGAAATCTTACCAATGAAGTCTATTCCCCATTCTTTGAAAGGAGCTTCAATTGATACATGCTGCAAAGGAAGGGAGCCTGAAGCTTTCATTCTTCCAGAGAAACGCTGACAACTTTCACATTTTCTAACCAGTAGGATTGCATCTTTGAAGAGAGTAGGCTACCAATAACCAACTCTCAAAATTTTGTGTGCTATAACCCTCCCAACAAAGTTTCCTCCACAAACTCCCCCATGGAAATCAACAACTATTTTGGGAGCTTCATCCTCAATTATACATTTCAAGAGGACACCTTTAGGGTTCTTCCAAGCTAGCCCAAAGTCAGTGATGATGTATCTTTGAGAAGCCAACATGAGGGATCTTTTCTAATTTTAATTCAAATGATCAGGGAAACATAGGCATCTGAGGTAAAATATTACATCCTTGTACCACTCAGAACTTACCAACTTATTAAGAACATCTGCCCTTTCTTCCTCTATTTCATTCACTTCCATAGTCTACAAGTTGCTCTCAACCATGAGCTTAGCAAGACCCAAACCTCTGACCAACTTGGTGGTTTGGATATCCCTGTCATATTCCTACAGTTTGTTCACCCATCTACATATTTTGCTTGAGATCTCCATCTTTGATAAGATGTCTTTTACCATGGTGTGGGGAACATAAGCAACAACTATTGAACTTAAGATATAAGACCTGAAAACCTTTGTTACTTTCACCAAGGCAAATGCTTGTTTTTCCATGATTGTGTACTTTAACTCAACAACTTGTAAAGCCTTGCTATAAAAGGAAATAGGTCTCTCAACCCCATCTTCATCCTTCTGTAGAAAAACAAATGCAATGGTATTTTCAGAAGAAAAGGAGAAGAATTGGAAAGGCTTCTTGTAATTCAGAGCTGCCAAGATAGGTGCATGTTTCAATGCTTCTTTGATTCCTTCAAAATCCTGAATAGCAACCTCCTCCCATTTGATAACTTGGTCTTTCTTTAACATGCATGTAATAGGAAGAGTTAATTTAGCAAAATTAGACACAAACCTTCTAATGAAATTGATCTACCCAAAGGAGTGGATGCCCTTCTTTGTTCTTGGAATTGGAACCTTGTTGATTGCTTCTACCCTCCCAGGATCAATCATGACACCAGCCTTTGAAACAATATGACTAAGAAGCTTGGCCTTTTGCACTCCAAAATGGAACTTCTTTGGATTCAAAGAGATTCCAAATTCTCGACATCTGATAAAAATTATTTCCAAGTGCTGCAAGTGATCTCTTCTGCTCCTTGAAAACACAGTCACATCATCCTGATAAACTGTAATGAATTCATTTATGTAACCAGCAAAAGTAACATCCATTGCTCTTTAGAAGGTAGCTCCAACATTCATGATAGAAAAATGCATTCTTACATAGACATATGTTCCCCAAGGAGTGGTAAATGTAATTTTAAATCTTTTTGACTCCTTGATAACAACTTGATTGTAGCCAGAGAAACCATCCAAGGTGGAAAACAATTTAGATCCAGTCACTAACTGCAACATGTTTTCCATGTTTGGAAAAGGATAATTGTCTTTCAATGAAGCTCTATTTACATTTCTGAAGTCTACCCAAAGTCTAATATCTCCATTTTTCTTTCTGACTGGCACAAGGTTTGCAACCCAAGATGAATACCTTGTGGGCTAAATGATCCTTCACTCTTTCAGTTTCTTCAACTCATCTTGCATTTTCATGGAGAGGAGTGGATTAATTGGCATCTGATTTTGTCTGAAGGGCTTGACATTTGTTTCAAGATGAATCTCATGCTGAAACAAGTCCTCTTTGTATGATTTCAGCTCTTAATAAGACCAAGCAAGGTAATCCTGATATTTCTTCAATAGTTGAACATAGGATTGTTTTTCCTTTTTGTTTAGATGACTGCCCAACCAAAATTTTCTTGGTTTATCATTAGTGCCCAAGTTATGCTCTTCCACATCCCTTGAGGTAGATATGTTTCTATTGATGATGTAATCAACATTGTCAAAGTTTGACTCAAGTGCAACAAGACCTTTAGGAATGGTGTTAGTTTTCAATTGGATAATATCCTTTCCAAACAAAGTCTCTCTTCCTTCAGCCACACACACCATTGGTTCCCAATCAACATCTTGATCTAAAAACTCACCTTGATTTTGTAATAACCTTTTCACTTGAGCATCATCATTAAATAATTGCCAATGCTTGACGTTGTCAGGGACAACTGGCCTAGTTAACACTTCAATATTGTACTCACAATAAGGTGAAATGATGCAATTTCCAAATATTGACCCCAACACTGCCAAAATTGTTAGTAGTAGCTTTGAAACTTTTTTCATGATGCACAATGTTGAAGGAATTAAACATCTCAATTAGATCCCAAACTACATGTTTGTACAGTTTCATCAGCTAATTTATTATAACATACAATTTTCTTATTTGTTTGACAACTAACTTTGAATCTCCTTTTGCAATGTTGTCCTTGACACCATAATTTCATGCAATTCTTAGACCCAACAACAAGGCTTCATACTCAACAATGTTGTTAGTACATTCAAAATTAAGCTTGAAAGAAAAAACAAACTCTTCCAAGCTAGGCGAAATCAGGATTATACCAGCACCATTTCCAAATTTGGAGCAAGTTCTATCAAATAGTAGGGTCCAAGGAGAACCTACCTATTCAAGGAACTTTGACTGATCCATCTTGTGTTATTTTCCATCAACAAACCCGACAAAGCTATCAACATCTACATCAGCAAACAATACTTCATAGGAATCATTGTTGGGATCTTCAATAAGGTGTAACATCTTCTTTTCTCTAAAGAGCTTGACAAGGTTGCCTTCAATGGGAATAGTGGAAAAAGACATGTCCATTTGAATAGTCCCACCAACACTTACAACCCAATTTCTTGACAAAAGCATACCCCATTTGGTAGGGTGATCAACAATCACAACATCAAGTTTCAAATTCTTACCCAGATAGGCTGCAAGTTGTACCACCAAACCATTCACACAACCAACTACCGACACTTCTCTTGAGTCCATGGTAGTACACTTTACATAGGCTGCTATCACTTTGATATCTAACTCATTCATGAATTCTAGAGGCATGCCATTGCATGATGCACATGAATCAAACATACAATTGTGAAGCAGTCTATCCTTTATGATCAAATTTGTAAAGAATGGATCAACATTCAATTGGGAATCAACTAAGGATATCCCCAAGTATACCTTAGGTGTTTCTCCAAGATCCTCTAATGCTGGTGGTGTTTCAAGGTCTGCAATGATTTGAGGAGGAGTTTCAACAACATTTACATTTCTGCTTGGGGTACTCTTCTCCTCTTTCAATCCCAAGTACTCAAATGCTCTCTTCTTGTGCTCAGGAATCCTAAGAAACTCAATGATTGGAACACTCACTTTGATTTAGCTCAATACCTGGGCTATTTCATAGGGAACATTCTTTGGCAAGGCAACATTGGAATGGAGATAAGAAGATTCATTAGATGGTGTGGGATTCTTGGCAGTTTGGGCATGAGGAGGATTGTAATTTTTTCTTGGGACAACAGAGCTTTTAGCAGGTGTTTCTATTCTAGGAGCTTCTTTGGGAATACTTATAAGCAAGGGTGTTTTAGTTTTGGCTTGAGGCCTAACTCCCTTAACAACCTTTCTC
Organism: Taxus chinensis; assembly: GCA_019776745.2. Classification (NCBI taxonomy): domain Eukaryota; kingdom Viridiplantae; phylum Streptophyta; class Pinopsida; order Cupressales; family Taxaceae; genus Taxus; species Taxus chinensis. The sequence goes on from CM034154.1 coordinate 418,661,542, forward strand.
CTAGTGCTATACTCTTTCTCTTGAGCCACAACAACATTCATTAACAATTATCTATCTTCCTCTGAAGGGATACCACCATCAAACTTATTAATCATCAAAGATCTTAAGTATTCAAAGTCATTGTTAGGAATCTCAAAAGCTTGCACTACATCTACCTCAAGAGTATGAGAGGGAAGAAGGACTTGTACCCATTTGATGCAATCCCAAAAGGTTATAGCTATCCTTGCACTTATTATCTCAGTTGATGTCATTCCTTCTTGTGAGCTTGAAGAACAACCCACCATGTAGATATCATCATTAGTACCATCATAATTATTATCTTCACCATCTTGGTGGTCCACTTCACATAGAGGATGGGGTAGAAAACACCTATCACACCAATCAATATCAAAAAATTCCACTACAACAACCCTAGTAGTTAGGGGATCAGGTAACACTCTTCCTTCACGTGCTTGAGGATGTCTATTTACAGACCCCATGGGTCCTTTCCCTCTATCATCAGATCTCTGATTACCCCTAGGATGATTGGTAAATCTGTCTTGGTTTTGTGATTTTTTTTGACCTTGTGAAGTCTGCCCAATTCCCTTCTCTGCGTGGGCTAAATTTTATGAGATTTCTTTGACATCCCCTACCAAAATTTTCACAACCTCCTCCAAATCAACACCCTTGCTAGCTCGAGGTTTTTCATGGTTTATTGACTTTACACCATCCCTCTTGAGAGGTTTCCCAATGGCCTTAATGTTATTTTCAATCTGGAGTGCCATGGTAAAGGCCTTACTTAAATTGGTAGGGTTCTTGTCTCTTAGGTAATAGGATGCTTTCTTGTCAAATGCATCTGCATATTTGATTAAACAAGATTCATCACAAGGCCTTAGATTAACAGGTAGTCTTCTCAATGTTTTGTTAAACCTTGTGTTGACGTCATGAACTAATTTATTGGGGTTCTTCTTGATATTCTCAAATTCAGAAAAAAGAAATCTAGGATCAGTCTTATCACCATATTGTAACCTAAATGCATTCTTCATTTCAGTCCAAGAATCAATATAATTATCAGGTAGAGCCTTCTACCAATCCCTTGCATCCTCTTCTAGTGTATGAATGCAAAATTTAATGTACACATCTTCATGCTAAATCTCAAAGTCTTCCATCATGTTAAATTTTTTTTTAGGTGCTGATCACCAGTTATTGCATTGTTACCTTGGAATTTTAGCAATCTATTACTGGCATCTTGAGGGACAACATTTGGGTAACCATCCATTCCTCTAAATTCTATAGGACCAAATGTGTTAACAAAAAATGGAGGTCTAGGTTGAGCCATATTGTTTTGAGGTGGTGATCTTGGGGGTGACACAAGCTGATGAGGAGTGTGAGGTCTTTGGGGCTCAAGAATGTGGTTCACAAGATTGGTATTCTCTAGGTGCTGATTTTATTGGAAAGTTTTATTTGAATTGAAGCACACATGTGTAGATTGAGAAGAGAACCTAACAGGTAAATAGAAGGACCTTCACGAGTTAAAGTAAACAAATTTGTGAAAATATTGCTTGAATCAGAATCACTAGAAGAAGAGTGATAATCCTCTACTAAAGGCTGATCTCTCTCACCAATGGATATACCTTTGCTTGATGTCTGACCTTTAACAACCTTCCAAACTTTTCTTTCCTCTAAAATTGCCTTTCCCAATTCTTGAAATAACTTTCTACTTGGGTCCCTCTTGAAGAGAGATCTTCTTCCTTCTAGTTTTACAGAGATTAGCAACACCTAAAAAAAAAATGACAGAAAGCTAAGAAAATGGTATTTATCAAGATCAAAACAACATGGTGTCGCCACTAAGTAATTTCACCCTAATTGTGCAAATGCACTAAAATACTCTATGAAATACCTATCAACATTGAAAATATTGCCAAACTTTATAGATCAGACCTTCCTTTTCTTGAATCTATCAACCAAAAATGCAAATGAAGTGCAACTACTGTTGGAAACTGATAAAATTGGAGACAAAACTTGAAACCTTTACATACACCTTGCAAGTTTGAGTATAGAATGATGCTTTAACAATATATTTGCAGATATAACTTGCAAGAGATATTACCAGGGTTTGATATGCATTAAAATATTTCAAATATATATGCACATGGATTAGATTGAACTAAGAATCTCCTCGAAAATGACACCACTGGTGTTAGTACCCAAATTTGTTCTCCTTTTTAGTTTGAGAAGCATCAAAGATATGTCATGAAGCTTGAAGATAGATAGATCATGATGTATGCCATTTTGCAGCTGGGGATATGATCTAATTGGCACTCAGATTTGTGGAGAGATGGATAGCACTCAAATAGGACTTGAACTTGTCATAACTGTTTTAGGTTGTGCCTTTCAACTAAGGTAAGAGAACCTATTTTGTAACCCTCAAATGGTGAAGGAGATGAAGATATCCCTCAATTTTTACAAATAGTATGAAGGGGCCTTGGGAAAATATGATCAACACTCCAAATCTGACTTTCACAAGTTTTTACTTCCATATTATGGAGATAATTTTGATGCAAGGCAAGGGTTACTAAAGACATTTTGAAATCCTGATCTGTTCTACATACTTTAGCAAATGTATTTTGATCTCTTGTGGGTATACAGGTAGAAATAGGGGTAGGATTATTTGTTTTGAATGATTTTTTGGGTGGGAGTTCAACAGGATAGATTGGAATTTTCCAGATCCTTGAGGAACTTCACAACAATGGAGAACTTCAATAACATAAAGCTTTAAAATAGTTAAAACATTCCTTCAACCAGAAGGTGTGCATCAATGGAGGCCTAGATTTGCACCTTTTCACACAATCTTTGAGATTATAGCATGAAGGCTCGAGTTAAAAAACCCAATCAAACATCAAAATATAAGATAAATCACGCCTAAGGTACACCAAAAAGCTTACAAATAATCTCTATCAACAGATGAAAGAAAAGTGATTTTAAATCATTTACTTCATTCCCAAATGAAATCTCTTCTGGAATGAAATTGTAGATGCCACTAAACTATCAAAAGGATTGAGACTTGTGTGATTCAGATGGATTTTGATACAAGATTGCAATAGGAAATAGAACAACCACTTGCGGACATTTTGAAATGAAATAAACACAAAATTTCTAGAGATTTAACACAAATTAACTCAAAGTTTACTAGATTCATCAGTAGGGGATAGTTATTTAAACAATTTCAGAGCTTGTTGATGGCTATACACTTGTAACCAACTCAACATGAATGAAAATTTGACATAGAGGAAGTTAACCTGGTTTCTTAGAAGATGAGCTTTTCTCAAAATTTTCTCATGAAAATGAACTCTCAACCTTTTGCATGTCTCAAAACATGCATTATATATCTCTCTATTACATTCAAGCCTTCTCTCCCAAGAAAAGAATATGCCAAGCATCAAGTTTGTTACAAAATTCCATCATGATTCACAGATAAGGATGTTTAACATATTTGCAACAAAAATTGCCAGGTGTTTCAAAAAAGGTGAATCATTGCAAAATTCACATCATTATCCATTATGGAGGCACGTTTTTCATCTTAAAATCATGAATACCCCCTTCCTTTCATTATTTCATCCTTATCCCTCCAAAATTTGACTCTGCAACTTTTGGATCTGATATTTCATGTTTTTACTCGAGCTCAAACAAAATTTCATTTCAAAAGTACCTCAGATCTGCAAATTGAATTTTCAAATTGATTCCATTGATCCTTGAAGGCAAAAACTACATGAATTCACCAAATATTTGGTGAAAATTGATGCAAAAAATGCATCTCCAAGCTTCCTGGAGCTCAAATGGCGGCCAAACTGAAAAATGCACAGTTACCACTGATCTTCCTTTATCCTTTAATCTGAGCCCTCCACATGTCATAATGTGATTAGAAATGGGCTTAGGATCACTTTTTGACATTTTAACACTTTTGGAAAAATGTAAAAATTTAACATTTTTCTTTGCCCCTCCACCCTTTAAAAATGAGCTTGACACGTGTCCCAAAGTGGGTCCTAGTGGAATCGCGGCTCGATTATACACATTTCCATCTTTTTTGGAAAATGGAAAATTTTCCAAAATATCCCCACATCTCCGCCTCATGAAAATGGGCTTAACACGTGTCTAAAAGTGGGTCCCAGTGGAATCACGGCTTGATTCTACACATTTCCATTTTTTTTTGGAAAAAGGAAAATTTTCCAAAATATCCCCGCATCTCCACCCTTGAGATTTGGCGCTGACACATTGCACAATATGATTGGATCCAAGATCATGACTCAAGTTTACACATTTTTCCTCTTTTCACAAAAAGGAAATTTTTTCAATTTTCCTCTGTGGCTCTGCCCTCCCGCAAAACACGTGTCCTCATATGATTGGCTGAGGGGAAGTGCTCTAATTTCATACTTTAACTCCTTTTCACCAAAGGAAAATTTTCAACATTTCCTCCGCACTCCCGTGCCTGTGATTCTATCCCTGTCATGTGTCTCCCTCTGATTCTTTACAGAGCCACGCTTCAAATTACCACTTTAACTCATTTTGCCAAAAAAGGCAACATTTCCTTTTTTCCTCCAGTGGCCCGCACTCCCCTCTGCCCCTGATCCTACCATGTGTCCACTCCTGATTGGCCTAGCATACCCATGACCATTTTTACAACTTTTTTTTCCCTTTCGCCCCAAAGCAAAATTTTTCTAAGTCTTCCACCAACCTCCATTCTTGCCTTTGATGCAAACGTGACACATGTCCACCTGTTGGGCTGTGGGGGCAACTTGCACATTTTTCCAAAAACACATAAACGTTAAGTTTTTTTAGAAATGACCTGTTGATCCTTGTCCAATTACAAATGACCACATATGAAAGGTATATGAGCTATATTTTGACGGGTAAAGGATGCCCGTATGACTGTAAAAAAATGTAAAAATTGCCAGTGACCCCAAAATTGATTTTTTTTTTGTGGGTGAAGAATTTTTTGATTAAGAGACAAATGGAAAATGTTTTTAGGCAATATATGACCATGGTAAGGGATATTTGAGGGCAAATAAGTACAAATCGAATGATTTCAAGCTCTAAAGGCTGGGAAAACATGGGAAAAATGGTAGAGGCGTTTGAATGGGAAAAATTAGGGCAAAACGCAGGGAAAACTTAGAGATTCCGTCAAAATGGTGCAAAAATGGAGAAAAAATGAACAACTCAAAGCATTCAAATGAAGATACAAGTTTTTTTTTCACCAAATATGAAGGATGGGAGAATCCAAAGCCATTTTTTCTTAGAAACAGGGCAAAAATGCGCTTCTCCTTAGCAAATTAGGGAAAGGTTATGATTTTGCAAACAATCCAGTGCACAAGAATGGAGCTACAACTTCAAATCATCGATTTCATGAGGAAAAAACATTTCAGAGCACAAAGAGAAAAGAGGAAACATGGTAAAATTGTAGAGGATCAAAATGAGCACCAACAAGTGGATCTAAATCCTTTGATAAAATTGGAAAGTTTTGCCTCCTCACATTCTAGACCGTAACTAGATACAAGCTTCTCAAAATCATCCATTAGAAGATCGAATGCTCTTAAAAATCAAATGGATGTTAGGATTTATAAGGAATGTATAATTAATAAGTTATAGATCCATAAAATATATGTTGAAGATTATAGATTATGTTGTGTAGATTACAGAATGTAATAATAAGAGCCGAAAGTAAATAACAAAGAAGTTTGGAGATGGTAACACTAGATTTATAGTAGGGAAACCCGAAGGAAAAACCCCACTATAATAAAGCACTTTCTATATTAAGAATTATCAATACCTTTACCCAGAACTTCCACTTCACTCCTTTCTTATAGTATATTGCAGAGTTATTTTCACAGTCATTCAATGTTATACAATACAGTCCCGTTCTATGATCATGAGGAATAATCTTTCTAATATAATATCCGTATTGATATCAATCTATATAAATGTAATCATTTCTCATAGCCAATCTTGAGAGGGATCACCCAAATCAATATGGGTGGGTGAATTGGTTGAGCCGCTTTACTCTTAAATGTGGAATACCAGCATAATAAATATGATGGACAAGATTTTTAAAATAATATGAGGTGTACTACAGTGGTAGATATCTCATTTGACATTATCACCCCAACACTCCCGCTTGATGTTAAGTGGGAATAAAAATCAAAACAAGACATGTGTGATTTACCCTTTTTTACAAAAGGATTTACAGATCCATGAATCAACAACATTGATTCAGGCTAACATTTAAACAAGGGAAATCATACAGATCTTGCTATACAAAAATTATTAAGACCAGTGCTTTATATATAAAGACTTGTATCAGATTATGGATCCTTTTATAAAATAAGGCATGCCCATAACTAATTCTTCACTAGGATTTACAAGTAACTTCACCTAGTGTGACACATTTACTTGTTACAAAATGGAGTAAGTTTCATAAGTTTACAACAACCATTAAGAGGTGGCATTGTCATGCACACTCCCCCTCAATGGAAAATATGATTTTCCCAATAAGGCATGAAATTTTTAGAACTTAACAGAACACAATGACATTGTGAATATATCTACAACTTGATCTTCAATTAAACACATCTTGAGATCTATATCACCATTCAAGACTTTTTCTCCAATAAAGTGCATATGAAATTCAATATGCTTGGTACTTTGATGCTAAACTAGATTCTTTGCAAGAGCAATGCAACTCTGGTTTTCACATAGAAGAGTAGTGATCCCTTTGATGCCCATGTGCAGTTCATTCAATAGTCTTTTTAGCCACATAGCTTCTTTTGTTGCTTCCATAACACTTTTATACTCTGTTTCAGTAGAAGAGATAGAAACTGTTGGTTGCTTCTTGCTACTTGATGTGATGGAACCTACACCCAACTTGAAAACATATCCATAAGTATAATTTCTATCTGTAGCATCACCAACATGGTCAGAACCACAATAGCCAAATAATTGTGTATCATTCCAAGAAGAATAAAGTAGACCGTAATTGACTATCACTTTAATATATTTTAATTTATTTTTTCCATTTTCCAATGATCCTCATAAGGTTCTTACATAAATCTTGAAACTATGCCTACTACAAAAGAAATATCAGGTCTAGTAATAGCCAAATAAATTAGACTACGAACTAACTATCTATATAAAGTACGATCAAATTTAGCACAATCTGGTTTAGGATATAACTTAACACCAACTTCAATAGGAATGGAAACAAGCTTATAGTTAATCATGTTAAATATTCTAAGTAAATTCACAACATATTGAGATTGATATGCAATAATAGACTTATGATCTTAGAATATAACCATGCCAAGAAAATGATTTGGTAGCCCTAAATCAGTCATTTCAAAACATTGTTGTAACCTTTCTTTGATTCTAACAATTAAATTTCTATCACTGCTAGTAATCAAAAGATCATCAATATACATGACAATAATGATAATATGATTATTTTCAAATTTAACAAATAAATCATTATCATAACAATATTTAGAAAAGCCAAGCTCCTGAAAGAAACTGTTAATTTTAGCATACCAAGCTCTAAGAGCTTGTTTAAGACCATCCAAATAACTTTTCAACTTACAGACATAAATTTCTTTACCAATTTCTTCAAAACCTTTGGGCTGACGTATGTAGATTTCTTCTTTTGAGTCACCATTTAAAAAGTCATTTTTAACATACATTTGGTGAATCTCCCAACCATATTGAGTAGCCAATGTAAGAAGAATTATAACAATGCTCATTTTAGCTACATGAGTAAAAGTTTCAACATAGTCAAGACCAGGTTTCTGACTGAAACCCCAAGCTACCAACCTTTCCTTGAACTTTTCAATTTCTCCTACAGAGTTATACTTGATCTTGTATAACCAACTGGATCCTACAATGCTTCACTTAGAAGGAGGAGGGACTAGTTCCTAAGTATATTTTTTAATCAAAGCATTGTATTCATCTTTCATATCCTGAATCCATCTATCATTTTGACATGATTCTTCAAAATATTGTGGTTTATTATCATAGAGGGTTATCAAGGCATGATAAGTATGCTGACTAGGATTTAATTTTCTAAGAATAACAAAATTAGAATCCTTAACTATATTTTAAGCCCATTTAGGAATCTTAGGATGTAATATAACTTGAGATGTCTCCCCATCAATCTCCATGATATCTAGATCAAGATAATCAGCCCCTTGAACTTTTGTTTTCATAATTTTAGGAGAAGGATTATCAAGCTCTATCTCAGGAGAAACAGAGGGGGGTTCATAAGAAGCATCATTGAATGTCTTTTGCAAGACATGAAAATTCTTTTTTTCAACTATGTCATGCTTGAAAGGATCATAAAATCTCAATCCTTTAGTTCTACAACCATAAAAAAAATACAAGAAAAGGATTTTGGATCAAGCTTCTTCCTATTTCCTTTAGGAATAAAGATAGAATAAAGAATACCAAATATCTTTAAGTGAAAAATAGTTGGTTTTTCCTTTGCCCATACTTCATGATGAGTAGCTTGATGAAGAGATTTAGTAGTCACTTTATTAAAAATATAGACAACATTATTCATAGATTCATCCCATCGAAACTTAGGCACATTAGAAGCATGAATTATAGTCCTAGCCATTTCTAAGACAATCCTATTCTTGATTTCTGAAATGCCATTTTGCTAAGGGGAATAGGGAGTAGTAAAATCTCTCTAAATCCCACATGATACATAGAACTCATAATTTTTTTTACTGACATATTCACCTCCATTATCAGTCATAATTCTTTTAATTTTTCAGATTAGAAGCATTCTCAACTAGAGACTTAAATTCTGAAACTTAGACATGACATCAAGCTTATTCTTAATAAAATAAAACCATGTCATTCTTGAAAAGTCATCAATGAAGCACACATCATAAAAGGAACCACTGAGAGAAGAAACTTCAAGTGGATCTCTTACATCACTATGAATCAGTTCTAATAACTGAGAAGAATTGAGATCATGATGTTTGTGAAATGGTTCAACATGTTACTTACCATGTAGGAAAATTTCACAAGTTACATGATATGAATTTATATTTGGAAGACCAACAACAAGTTTTAGTCTAGAAATTTCATACAAACTTTTGAAGTTGGCATGACCTAATATTTCATGCCAAAGTTGAATATCATTCCTAGAAGAGGAAGAAAAATAAGACTTTGACTCAAAACCATCAAAGATATACAATTTTTTTTTATGAATACCAGAAGCAATAACATTACTGAACTTATCTTTTACATACCACTTATCTTACAACAAAACAAATTTATAGTTTTCTATAGTTAGCTGAGATCAAGAAAAAAGATTCTTTTTCAACTGAGGAACATACAAGACATTCCTAATTATACCATTTGAGAAATTGACATTGCCACAAGTTTTAGATCTAATTATGGAATTATCTCCTAGATATATGTTTTCCTCATATTTGGAAACATCTGAGAGGATACTAGGAGTACAAGTCATGAACCTAGAGGCACCACTATCAAGAATCCATTCCTTGTCATTAGAGGCTGTGAGGGCAGTATATAAGGAAATAGTCTTCTCAACCACATTTGCTTGATTTTGCTTCTGATTATTAGGATTTTTGTTATTAGCATTATTTATTGATTTTAATCTACAATCAATCTCTTTATTTCCAAATTTTCCACACTTATTACAAGCTCCATTAAATTTGACTTTAAAGTTCTGACTGTTTTTAGCAAAATTAGACTTAGGATTTGTTTTGAATCTTGATTTGATATTAAAATTCTGATTAGAATTGTTTTTATTCCTATTATGAGTGGGCTTATGATTTTGAGAGAATAATACTTGAGAAACCATCTCTTTTGAATCAAAATTCTCCATTATATGCTATTCTTGAATTAACAGAGAAGACAAAGTGTCTAAATTAGGAAGATCATTATCATTCTGATACTTAGAGTTAAGACTAGAGATAAAGTTTCTGAAATTTTCATGTTATGAAGTACAAAATATTATCTTGATATAATTCACAGTTTCAACCATCTAATTGAGCTTTAATGTTCTTAACTTTAGATAGAAAATTGACTATTTTCTCATCCCCTTTAATAGGAGTTGTAAATAGCTCTAAAACTAGCTTAATTATCTTAGAAAAATGACTACCTTCATGCATAGTCTCTAATTATTTCCATGCATCAGTAGGAGAATCCATATGACTTATATGCAATAAAAATTCAGCTTTTATGCTTTGTAAAAGGATGGACAGAGTCTCTTGAGATCTTTGAGATAAGGAGCTAAGATTTTCAGGGGTAGCTTGTCTACATGTGGGATGTTTTTCCACACCAGTCACAAGATCCCATAGCTTCCTAGCCATAAAACAAGATTTCAATCAAACTCTCCATGTGCTATAATTCATTCCATTTAGTAACTAAGACTTATCAAGTGAAAAACTAGCAAAACTAGCCATTTTTAATGCTCAGATGGTAATGGATATAAATAGAACAAAAAAATGAATCAAGGAAGCCAAATAAAAGCAAAAAAATAGCTACAGATCTTCTTAATAGCTATAGGAAAGCAACCAGCTCTAAATTAATCCTCAAACAACTAAATTCGATCAAGTTTAATATCATTTTCATAGAACTTAGTCAGGGTCTAGCTATAAAATGTTTATCCGATTAATTATCTAATTAATTAATTGATAAATCAAATAGGAACTAGATTAACTAACAAAAATGAGAATAGAAATAAGCATCAACCACTTGGCAAAAATCCACTGGCTTAAGAGAGATATGTGTCACAATTATGGAACTCTCCCAACTTGATTTCTTTGATGGAATTGAAACACTTGGAATAACCTGAAGTTAATAAACTTATTGATCCAGAGCAGGGATCAGGAAAAAATAGCTCAGCGAGCTATTTTACAGCTCTGTCTGAGCGATATCATAAGCGAGCTAACCGAGCCACTTAACCAATAATAAAAAATTTAAAGGATGGTCAAAGAAAGAGGAAACACGTGACACAAATCAATAATATAAAGTGGGGCACGTATCATATTTCCAAAAAATTCCAAAGTAGATGAGTTTAGTGGACATGAATTCCACAAAATTAACTAGAAAATAAAAGACTTTTGGGTCTGGATATGTGAAGAAGCAGACAAAAAAAAACACACAACAAAAGCAAAAGAGGACACTTGGAAAAGATTAAGACAAAGAGATAAAATGTGAAAAAAATAGGAGGTGACACATGTTGCAAATCAACAAATATAAGAGGGCACATGTTGATCTTCCGGAACTTACCAAGAAAATTTAGTTACGCAGATGTAAGGTCCCCAAAATTTAATAAAAAATAATAATATCCTTTTGGGTCGGTAGGAGGTTGAAAGGTCAAAGAGATATGCAGTGATCAACTAGAGTGACACTTGGCATAAGATCAACGGAGAAGAGATAACACATGGTTGAAATCCATCACTTCCTCAAGTCGATGAGTCTGGAGGACGTGAAATCTTTAGAATTTAATTAAAACAAATAACTTATTGGGTTTGCGATAGAGTTTGAAAAGGTCAATGAGGTACACAGAAAAAATAAAATGAAAACATGGTAAAAGATCAACAGTGGAGAGGGGACACATGGCAAGATTTCGTCACTTTCAAGCAAAGATGCTCTGCATGGAACTCAAACTCGTGGAATCAACTAAAACAAATAAATTTTTGGGTTTGAGTAGGAAGGACAAAAAGGACACGAAAGTAGAATACTGAGATTAAAGAGTAATCAGAAGACGCCACTTAGAAAGATCTATTGATAGAAGAGGACACTTGGTAGATTTCTGTAAAACTTATGAGAGATTGCTCTAGGTGGACATGAAGTCCATGGAATGGGCCAAAATAAAATGATTTTAGGTCCAAACCTCCCTTTGAAATAAAATAAAATAAAATCACATGGCATACAGTCCAGAAGTCAGGGAGGAAAAAAGTCACAATTCTGTCACTCTTCCAAGGAAAAGCAAACTAATTGGATCAAGCTTTGCAAACCCATATAATCTAGCCAAAAATACAATGAAATCTTGATAAAGTTAGGGTGGATTTAAGTACTCCAGGACTAACTAAGATCTAAACCGAACTTATTTTGGATCCACAATCAAACATAGCCCTAATGGCTATATAATGGTGAGAAAACTTACAAAATAAGATTGCATACGACAAATGTGAAGAACCGAAGAACTATTGTAACTAAGATCGTAGAAACAAATATCTAAGTAGACAAAATTTCTCAAACACAGATCTTAAACAACCATTTAACCAATATTTTCAAAGAATATTTGGAGGGAAATCAAAATTCTAAACTTGGTTGGCTTGAATATCGACTGACAAAGCAACTAGTGCTTCATCAGAGTCTATAAATAAGCTTCAAGCTTCTTCACTCTATCTAATTAAAAGCTTCTAGATTGATCCCGCGCACATGCAGAATCACTAAGCATCTGATACCATGTTAGGATTTATAAGGAATGTATAGTTAATAAATTATAGATCCTTAAAATAAATGTTGAAGATCATAGATTATGTTGTGACAGAATACATAATGTAATAAAAAGAGCTAGAACAAAAATAATAGAGCATTAAAGAGACGGTAAAACCAAATTTATAGTGGATAAACTTGAAGGAAAAACCCCACTGTAATAAAGTACTGTCTGTATTAAGAATAATCAAGAAATTTACCCAACACTTCCACTTCAATCCTTAGTCTCACAAAATTATTACAGATTTGCTATCTCTCAATCATTCAATACAATGATCATGAAGATTGATCTCTCCAATCTGATATCTCAATCTTGACTATCAATTTATAGAAATATAAACATTTCTCATAGCCAATCTTCAAGAGGGATCATCAAAATCAATATGGGTGGGTGAATTAGTTGAGATGATTCACTCTTAAATGTGGAAGACCATCATAATAAATATGATGGACAAGCTTTTTAAAATAATATGGGGTGTACAACAGTGGAAGATGTCCCACTTGACATTATCACCCCAACAATGGAGGCTAAGCTAAACATTGATACAGGAAACCATAGCACCTTATAGGATTTCATTTTTGGTGTAAGGGACTCAACTTCCACCCAGGGGCCATGAATATCTTAAGCTAGAAGGTTAGAGGATTAAAATTCTCTGAAAAAATTCGCTTTGTTAAGATACTTAGAGAAAGTGAAAACCCAAATATATTTATGCTTCAGGGGACCAAGATGGTAAAAGAAGAGCTAGAAGCTGCAAGGAGGAGTTTTTGGTTCAATGGAGAAGAAAAATTAGTTGATGTAATAGGTAACTCTAGAGGAATAACAATGGTGTGGAATTCTATCTGAGTTCGTGGTTAGATCTTTGCAAAAAGTAAGTGGTTTCTTGCTTTATAATTTTTGGTTTTTCTTTCAAATGATAGGTTCATGGTTGTGAATGTTTGTGGGCCCATAAGTGTAGAAGAAAAGAAGGAGTGTTGGTTAGCATTGAGTAATCCTCTGGAAAATGTAGTCTCCAAGAAAGTTATAGGTGAAGATTTTAATGCAATTATAAAATCAAAAGAAAAGAAGGGAGGAAAATGTTTCTTCCGTAGAGCTCTCAAGACTTCAGTGAGTTCTGTAATAATTTGGATTTAATTGATGTTGAGCCCAAGTATAAATGCTTCACTTGGAACAATAGAAGAACATGCCCAGAGACTATCTTAGAAATGTTGGATAGATTCTTGATTGACTCAGAATGGGGATTGGAAAAATTCCAATTCTCCTATGATATCCTGAAGGTGGAAGGATCTGATTGTTCTCATATCAATTTGATTTTATCTTCTGAGAAACTTTTGGCTGGGATTCCATTCAAAATGAAATTTATGTGGTTTCTGGATCCTTCTTTTGAAGAGAATTTACAAACCTAGTGGGGGGTTAAGGTGGAAGGGTGTAAGAGGTATAAATTGATGAGAAAGTTGAAGCATGTGAAAGATGAAGCTCAAAAGTGGAATAAGAAAACCTTTGGTAATCTGTTCCATAAAAAGAATGAGTTTTCTTCTGACCTAGAGTTAATCCAAGAGGAGATCATGGAGGAAGGTGCTACAGATCAGTTTCTTCTTCAAGAAAAGGAAGGGCTAGACCATTTGGATCATATTCTACGTATGGAAGAAAAAATAAGATTCAAGTGGTTGAAAGAAGATATGAATACTAAATTATTCCGTCTTTCAACAACTGTCAGAAGGAATGTGAATAGAATTGTACAACTAACCCTTCCATCGGGGGAGGTGGTCTCAAACAGGGAGGATATCAGGGTTGAAGGGGTATCTTTTTTCAAAAAAATTCTTACTATTGATGAAGGGGTGTGGCAAGATGAGGAATATTCCTTACTTTCTTATTCCTAAGATTATAAAGGAAAATGATGCTGATAAATTAATGTTGCCCATCTTGCAAGAGGAGGTTAGGTGGGCGGTCTTTAGTCTTAGAGTGGAAAAATCCCATAGATCGGATGGATTTCAAATTGGCTTCTTCCAAAAGTTTTGACACATAGTAGGGGAGGATTTTCGGGCAGCAGTAGAGGAGTGCAAGAAGAAGGTGATTTTAAAGGAATGGAACTATAATTTTTTTGCCTTAATTACCAAAAAATAAAAGGCTCAATATTTTGATGCTTTTCGTCCTATTTCCCTTTACAATGGAATTTATAAAATAATCTCCAAAGTTTGTGCTACTAGGTTGAAGGCATGTATTGGATCTATTATATCGGATAGTTAAAGAGGGTTTTTTTAAGGTAAATAAATTTTGGATGGGATTGTGGTGGCTCACGAAGCCATTCATTCTTTGAGTCACAAAAAGAACCCTGGTATGATAATTAAGCTAGATATTATCAAGGCATATGATGGGGTGTGTTGGAGGTTTTTGGAATCTAATATTGTCAAGTTTTACTTTCTTCTTAATTGGATTCAAATGATTATAAATTTCTTCTCAACCCCAAATTTTTCCATCCTTATAAATGAGGTCCTTTTTGGGCATTTTAGTTATTCCAAGGGTCTCAAGAAAAGTGATATGATTTCTCCATTTCTCTTTATTATAATGGTTGAAGGTTTGACTAGGGCGATTCAAAAAGTAGTTGACAAGAAGGAATTGAAAGGGCTAAAATTATCCTCTAGGATTGAACCGGTGACAAATTCACAATTTTTTGATGATATAACCCTGTTTGTTGAGCCTTCTGTTGCTGAGGCTAGGAAATTACAGGAGATTTTGGAGAAGTATGAAAAGGTTGTTAGTAAGAAGGTAAGTGCACCAAAATCTATAATTTATTTCCTAAATGTGAATCCCAAACTGCAACGTAGGATTACAGGTATCTTTGAATTTTCAATTGGATCTCTTCCTAGCTCATACTTGGGTATGCCCTTGATTGGGGGTGCAATTGGGAAAGATATTTGGAAACTTGTGGTGGATTGTATTAAAAATAAATTGGCCTTGCAGAAAGGTAAGTGGCTTACTTTTTCTAGAAGGGTGGAACTAATTTGTTCCTCTCTTCAAGCGATTACTTCTTATTTTATGTCTCTTTTCAAGATTCCAGAGGCGGTGGCAAGAATCATTAGGAGATTGTAAAGGAACATCCTGTGGTGCGGGTCTAAAGAAAAAAATAATTTTTTTCTAGTGTCCTGGGAGGAGGTTTGTTGCCCCTAAAAAAATGGTGACTTGAGTTTTATAAATTGTCCATGATGAATAAAGCTTTGGGTTACAAGCTCCTCTGGTGAGTTTATAAAGATCGAGATCATTTTTGGAGTAGAATCATCAGAACCAAATATTTAGTTGGACTGGATCTAAAGCTCATTTTATTTCAACATGAGCTTCCCTCAGGTTCAGGTAATTGGAATTTTATCAAAAGTTATAGATTTATTGTGCTTCCAGGATTGAAATGATAGATTCAGAAAGGTAACAAGACCAATTTCAAGGAGGATAACTAGAATCCAAATGACCCCTTGACTGGGGATGAGGTTTTAGGATCCTTTAAAGAACAAGTTATCAATAAATGGGGTACCCAAGTAGAAATTATTCGTGTGTTAAGGATGGGGTTAAAGGATGGATCAAATTCTCCAATGAGGACTTTGTGAATTTTGATGGGACTGAGGCTCTTGCTAGGATGCTTGGATTCACCCCTTGTCCTAGTGGTGATATGGAGGATAGGATGATCTGGGAAGAGACGAGCTCTAGCGGAGTGACGGTTAAAACAGTTCATGAGAGGATTAGCAAAAATGATAGGGGAAGGGACTAGAAAATATCATTTCCCATAAAAAAATTGTATAGCAAAAAGAGGGATTTCAAAAAGCCAATATTTTTCTATGGCTTGCAACATTAGGTAAATGTCATACTTTTGATAATTTGATGAAAAGTAATTTCCATGGGCTAGCCTTTTGTTTTCTATGTGAAGAGTGGGAGGAATAAAGGAATCACTTGTTTATTCATTGCCCCTTTGCTTGTCAAATCTAGGTAATGGTTTGGCAAAAATGGAATATAAATTGGGTCCTTCCTCACACATTTTTTGATCTAATTTCTCAGTGGAATTGGAACTTTTCTCACAAAGGCCTGTAAATTGTAGTCTTATTTTCCCACTCAAACCCTAAATGCACTGGCACATCACTTAGACAGGTGTGATTGCTCACCCAAAACAAAAAAAGGTACTAGGTCCCTCTTTGTTACTAACTTACCATGGTGTTAGCACACATTTTCATAAAATCCATAATCAAAGTGCATATTATAGTCTATCAATCAGACCTATGAGTTCAATTTGGAAACACACATAATAAAGAACATACATATCACATAAATATTAATAAAATATTCACCATATAATAACCATGAGAAGATACATCCATAATCAATATCCAACCATAATGATCCATCGTATTAAATCATGTCAAACCAATAGAAGAATACATCATAAATACCATCACAAATTCATGCACATAAAATCATACCAGAAGCATGACTATGTTACAATTTAGATCTCAGTCTCTCTCTCTCTCTCTCTCTCTCTCGTATCCCTAATCTATGCAAATAAATAAATATATATGGGTGTGGACTTTCCCTTCACCACCCATGCACTCTCAAAATAGGTTACATGCTCAAAATATCCATGCACCACTTACAAGGATAAATAAAAAATCATGCAAGCTTTGTATAATAATAGATTATTTATAATTACCTCCAGTTCTAATCCTATTATTAGCTTGAACTCTATATGACTCTTGATCTTCCACATATTCCCAAAACATTATTTTCTTGGTCCTGAAGCCTTTATGTCTTTTTCCAATGCATGCTCCATAATCTAACCTATCTTTAGCTCAATACTCAAAAAGTGACTAAGTCCTTCTGCCTTCTTGCAGAGATCCTCACATGCACTTTGTTCCATCTTCCACGCGTAAACCCTGTCATCCAACATGCTCATCTTTCTCACTGATCCACATGTTTCTCCTGTAGTCCTTCCATGCACCCACCTATGTATACTTCAATACTTAGCCATTTTTCTAAAACCCAATATTACCTCACACTAGGCATGTTGTCCTTCCTCAGCAACACTCACACAAAGAATGGTAAAGACTTCCCCAATAATCAAAGAATAAAGAATTTCGACACAATTTATGCTAAAGAATGAAAGAATCTAATTTACTGAGAAAATAGAAGGGGGAATTCCCTATTCACCAATGCTTCCAATGTTTTCTATCCCTCTAACTCTGTACTTTCTTGATTTAGGGAATCACCCATAATTGCAGGAAGCTTTGCAGTAGTAAAGTCCTCACCCCTTGCCTTCAGCATTTCAACCATAGTCTCCAACTATTTTCCTGCATCAACTAGTGCATCCATCCTACGCGTGACCCGGGGCTAGAGTTCCTTTAATTTGTTCTTTTCCAACTCAAACCCTAGACACACTGACACATCACTCAGATAGTTTTGAGTGCTCACCCAAAGTGTGCAAAGGTACTAGGTCCCTCTTTGTTACTTCCTTACCAGGGTGTTAACACACATTTTCATAATATCCATAATCAAATTACATATTCTAGTCTAGCAATCAGGCATATGAGCTCAAGTTGGAAACACACATAATAAAGAATATATAGATCACATAAAGATTAATACCCATTTCACCATATAATAACCATGAGAAGATACAACCATAATCAATATCCAACCATAATGATCCATTGGATTAAATCATCTCAAACCAGTAATAGAATACATCATAAATACCATCACAAAGTCATGTGCACAAAATCATACCAGACACATAACTCTGTTACAATTCAGATCTCACTCTCTATCTCTCACTCGCATCCCTAATCTGTGTAAATCAATACATATATATATACATATATATATACATACAGACATATAGATATACAGATATATATATACATACATACATATATATAATAATATATATATATATATATAGATATATATATATATATATATATATATATATATATATATATATATATATATATATATATATATATATATATATATATATATATATAGGAGTGGGGAATTTCCCTTCACCACCCATGTACTCTCAAAATAGGCCACATGCTCAAAATAGCCATGCACCACTTACAAGGATAACTAAAGAAATATGCAAGCTTCTCCTAATATTAGATTACCTATAATTACCTTCATTTCTAATTCTATTATTAGCTCGAACTTTACATGACTATTGATCTTCCACATATTCCAAAAATTTCTTGGTCCCTAAGCCTTCGTGTATTTTTCTAATATGCTATCCACACTCCAACCTATCTTTAGCTCAATACTCAAAAAGTGAAAGTCCTTTTTCCTTCCTATAGAGATACTTGCATGCACTTTGTTCCATCTTCCGTGTGTAATCCCTCTCATCCAACATGCTCATCTTTCTTACTGATCCATGTGTTTCTCCTGTAGCCCTTCCATGTGCACACCTTTGTATACTTCAATACTTATCCATTTTTCCGACACCCAACATTACCCCACACTAGGGATGTTGTCCATCCTTGGTAACGCTCCCACAAAGAATGGTAAAGAATTCCCCAATAATCAAAGAATAAAGAATGTTGACATGATTTGTACCAAAGAATGAAAGAATCCAATTTATTGAGAAAATAGAAGGGGGAATTCCCTAGTCACTAATGCTTCTAGTGTTTTCTATCCCTCCAAATCTGTAGTGGTGTTTTAGTCTTCAAGAAGTAGTCAAAGGTTGAAGAATAACACTAGACCTTTCTCCCTACACTTATTTTGTACTCAACGCAACTGGCGTGAGATTGCCTGAAAACCTCATTCTTATACAAAATCTTTAGGATCCATTTTATCTCTTTACTCATCATGGATATTGTGAACATGTTCCTTTTTTATTTTTTTCCCATTACTTTTTACTTGTTTTGATTGAAATTTTCATATATGCGTATTTGACTACTTGTTCGTTCTTCTCTTTTGCAAGTCCATCCTTATGAGAAGTGGTAGTCACATCATCAACACATCATCACACAATAAGATACATCAACAACATGTACGAAAGGACATCTACACATACGCTTTCACCCCTATGGTCATCATCATTATTTTACATCCTCTTCTTAGCTTCCATGCTTCACTTTTTGTCACTTCACGCTTTTACTTGTCTCTCTCGACACACTTTTTTTCCATCAATCTACAACGATATCAGGTACACATATCTTATTTACTTTAGGTTATCGATCATTCTCTTAACAACATAAAGTGGGGGAAAATATACACAATAAATCACGTACTTTGGTTATTTATCTAGTCCTGATCACATACTACTATTCATATGATACCTAAGCGATAAAAGTACTGATTGATCACTTTATTTGACCATATTTTTTTATTTTTGTTTTATCTCTTGGTATTACACCCCTTCCCAGTCTGTCTTTTCATAATTTGATATTTTTCATTCTAGACACCAGTGCCCAACTAGTACACCAATGTTACGCACCCCTGACCTCTTTGTACTTTGTTCACATCTTTTGTGTCCTTTCTAGCAATTTGGGAATCTTTATTTTTTTACTAGTAAGCCTTTTAGTGGTTAATTAAGAAATTCAAACAAGAGAATCATACAAATACAAAGCTATGTGGTCATAATAAAGGACCAAGAACTAAGCACTAAGCTCCACACAAGGGACAAAGGACATCCATTTTAGCACACATATATCTACATCTAGCTACTTGCTCGATATCAAGTGCTACATACACAAGAGCTACCTAAGGCACAATTATTCACACACACACGCGCGTGCGCACGCACGTGGTGCGCGCGTACAAATACATTGGGTCTTAGATGTAATGCAACACTCGGTACTAAGTTCACTTTTTTGAAAAATGATGAAATTCTAACCACTCATTTTGCATCTTTATTTTTAGGATTTGAAGTGGTTTGAGGGTTTTGTAGGTGCTTCTATCTGATTGCAAGTTTCAGGAGAATAACAGTGAAGTCTAGTGACAAATGGGAAATCAAAGGCAATAAGAAACAAACATCTAGTGACCCTTTTAAATTGGGTTATGAATCTTTTAAGTAGTCACAGGCACCCAGAACAGGTCTCTGACACCTTTTAACCCTCCATAGGTGTGCAGGTCTAGGAACTTGCGACACTCTTACATTTTTTTCGGGTCTAATTATGACACTATAATTTCCTAGTCAAGTATTTCTCTTGTTCAACATACCTTCAAGATTATATTGAAGAAAATAATTACTCTTTCTATCCCTTCATTTGCAACTAGGGTTTAATACTTTTCTAGCTTATTTTTCTTGCGTTAAGTCTGTACTTAATTTTTATATTTTACGTTATTACATATTTAGAATTAGGTACTTATTAATTCAATATTTTCTTAATCAATTACTTCGCTAAACCTTGCAACACAATAAGAATGCAACTTCCCAATCATGGCCGCCCCTACAATCAAATAGTAATGGCTATCAAATAATTCATTTTACAATGAAATTTCCTCCCCATGGAGTCGACTTGCAGACTTGGAGTGAAAAAAATATATTATCAAAGCAAAACTACAAGAAATGAAATGTAGTTTTAGAATAATTTTAGGGATTTTAGGGAAACTTAAATCCTATGGCCCCAAATTCATCTAATCCTAGGGTCCCTATGTATCCCTCATACCTTAGTATTTAGATGGGAAGTATTTTTGGTGGAATTATAAACAATCATCAAGCCCCTAGGGTCTTGGATTAGATAATATTATAATTATGAGTTGGTGATGGAATTAGATGGGCATGGGATTCATTTGGTTTGGCCAAATGGAATCACATGACTCTTTTCACTCACAAATATTTAAAATAATAACAATTAGATAAAAAATAATAAAATAAGATTTTGCCAACACATTGAATTAAATAATCTATAGAAAATTTAATTATCCTACATCAGATACCTTAGTTGTTGATGTTTACCATTTTTACCCCTTATCTTTGCCTT
Organism: Taxus chinensis; assembly: GCA_019776745.2. Taxonomy (NCBI): domain Eukaryota; kingdom Viridiplantae; phylum Streptophyta; class Pinopsida; order Cupressales; family Taxaceae; genus Taxus; species Taxus chinensis. The sequence goes on from CM034154.1 coordinate 418,683,001, forward strand.
AGCGCAACGACAATGTATTATCGACACTACTGATGAAATTTTAATGGAAAATTTTCACGACCTATGTTGTTTTTTCCAACTAAATCGTTGGCCACGATCATTGGGATTTTTTGGCTACAAGTAATTGGGATTTTTTGGCTACAAGTAAAATTTATAACACCAATAACGTTTTTCTGTAAGTGTGTAATAGAAAGAATGATAAGTGAATTAACTATTACTATGACTCATGAGTTTTGAACTCAAACAACAACAAAAAAATTCCCTCCTAAATTAGAGTCTTTCAAGTCATTTAGGCTTATACTTTATTGGGGTAAAGTTAGGGCATTAAAGGTTTTTGAAATGGGATAACCCTAATATTTGTCATGTATCTTAGTTACATGTAATGATTGAAACTTGATATTAGTTGAAGTGTTAAGGTAGTTTTCAAGACCTTTACAAAATTTTCAATAACTAGTATGCTAGTTTTGGAACTACCATGGAAATTGACATGAAGAATAAATAAATATAATCTTGGAGTGATACAGATAATATTTATTAAGTCTTGGGAGTCAAGAAAATCTCTAGAATGTAGTAAGAAACAAAATATGCAAGTGTAATGGCCACAATAGGTGTTGAAATTTATAATTATCTGTAGAGCTTATAGCATCATCAGTGGTGAATCAAAATTTTACAGCATAACAAAAACATGTGTGTATTCAATGAACACATAATTAAATGATCAAAAGAAAATCATAAGACCATAAAAACATCAAGAATCATAATTAAACTTTAATCTTTGATACATGCATTGAAAGTGAACTCTATGTTCATACTTTTCTACACATTATTACTTCAAATTATTATACATGAAATAGAAAATATGTCTTATATAACGATTGTAATATATATCGATCATTATATGGAGCACAAACAATTATAGTAATAGAACATAATTCCAAGAAATGTGTAAATAAATTGGATCATCAAACTAAATAATATTTTTAATTATGTATTAAATATACATCAAGGTCAATACAATAATTTAAAAGTGTATTCCTCAAAATGTATGTATGGAAAGTGTTATTAATATTAAAAATGAATAACAACTAACAAAATACATTCTAATTATATCTATATTTAAAAATAGTTAATAAATATTTACATTATTGTATATTGCAATTCCAATGTGATGAATAATTAAAAGTGTTAGGTATACTTAGTTTCTCTTTGTTGTAGATGTTCATGTAGGGTTAACTATTGTGTTCTTCATTTCTATTTCCAATCTACTAACAAATTTATATAATACATGAGAAAGATGAGTTTTCATTTAGAGGACATGTCTCAATCAAACAATTATTAAGGGAAAATATATATATAAATAACTACTCTATGTCATTAACACAAGTGCCGCAATCTTTATTTCAATAATGAATATAAAAAAAATACTAAATGTTCTATAAGTTCTATTTAATCAGTAGATTCTATCTAGAATTTTTCATGTGCAGATTAGTTATAATGTATATCTAATTTTTAAAATTTTAATTTAACAATTTAAAAACTATAGGTAATTTTCATGTATTATGTTTTAAAATATTTGATGTTACAACCTTTGATTTATGGATGTTGGTTCCCCAATTCAAACATTTATTACTTCATAACTCTTAACTAAAAATATTTATGCTGAAAAATAATTATAGGTAATATAAAAAAAGATTAAAAAAATAACAATGAAAAATAATTGGTCGAGGTAAAGAAGGAACCAAAAGATTAAAGGGATAACAATAAAAAATCGGTAAATCCAAATGAAAATGGGACAATTTTAAAAAAATGATATGGGATAAACTAGAAAATGATATATAAAAAGAAATTAAAATTATTAAAAGTCACCGCTTCACTTATATAAATTGTATAAGAAAGCCATTGTATTGAGTTATCTGTAACGGCTATCTATGTTAATATATTGGAAAACATGTAGATTGTATTGAATAAATTTTTAAGATATGGGGGTTAGATACAAACTAATAAGAGAAGTAGATGGGTGAAGATAAGGAGCGTGTTTCTATTGTATTTAATAAAATTGTTGGTGGAATTCAAATCATCGTGCTCATAATTTAATAATTATCATTCCCAATGACAAATCATCGTTGGGGTCATTTATTCATATCCCTTTTAATACTCATTGGAATTGAGCAATATTGCAGCTTTAATGTAAGATGTTAAAGCTGTAATGTTAAATTCAAACGCTAATAATTAAACAAGAAATCCTTGTGGAGAGAACGTAGTATTACTTACGTAATAACATTGGAAATAGTAACACTAGCAAAGTAGATGTCATTCTTAAATTTTTCGGAAAAAGTGTTTACCCATATTCACTACATTGTAATCCCTCAATTACTGTAGTGGTTATCAGTTAATAGTTACCAACCAATTTTAACTTTCTCTAGAGTGCTCAGTATGGATAGTTCTCTTATATATATCCGTGTACATTGTTATAATCATAGTTATCTTTTCCGCAAATGATCACAATGGATGCTCTGGGATTGAAGCTGGAGAAGAATAACAATGGTTGTGCTGAAGCTGATGAAGGTAATGATGATAACGATTTCACAGCTCTTACTCTCTTTCCAAGCAGCATTGGAAAACTGGGCTCTAATAAGGGAGGAGAAGAATCATTAGACCTTGAGCTAAGGTTGTCCACTTCAAAATGGCCTTCATCTTCTTTACAAGCAGGAGCTAAGAGATGGTGCCCTGATAATTGCACGCTCTTTCCTACTCACAAGATAGCCAAATTGAGGCACTCTGAAAAAGAAGAAGAATCAGTAGACCTAAAGCTCAATTTATCCCCTCCAAAATGCCCTAGACAGATGAATGCCAAAGATAACATTATTACAAAAGTTCCCTTAAAGTTTGATGATGCGGTTAGTATAATCTTAAATGAAGAAATTTGCAGGAAGAGTACATAGGAACCATCATCTGAGAATGCTTTGAATGTAGAAAGCAGGGACATGAAAAAGGAGAGATCTAAGAGTAAGAGTAGTGGGAAATCAAAGTCAAGGGATAACATATCTAAATCCATAGGTAAGGGAATTACTTGTTAGAAATGTGGAAAGAAAGGACATGCAAATAAACATTGTCTGGTCAAAGGATAAAGAGAAGAGAATGTACCAAACAAAGGTAAAGAAGGTAAATCTTGCTGCATTAGAGGTGATGCAAGATGCCCTCATTATTTCTTTAGATAATAGCATTGAATCATGGGTTTTAGATTCAGAGAGCTTCTTTCCATGCAACCCCTAATAAGGGTTATTTCAGAAAATATGTCTAGGGAAATTTTGGGCATGTTTATTTGGGTGATGATGAATCCTTCTAGTATTACTAGAAAAGAGTGAAATCCATCTGAAATTACATAATGGAAATACATGGGTATTGAAATATGTGAGGCAAACGTTCCAAGCCTTAGGAGGAATCTTATTTCTACATGGAAAACTAGGTGAATCTGGTTGCATGGTTACTACTTACAGGGGACTCTTAGTAAAGTCACCAAGGGATGCTTTTGTTGTTGATAAGAGGTAAGAAGGTAGGAACATTATATTTATCTACTCTATGTTACTGATTCCTTTTCTGTATCTATCTACTTCAGATTCAGATGCATGCATGTGGCATAATCAGACTGGGCCATATGAGTCAAAAAGGAATGCAAATCTTAAAGGCTAAGGGTATGTTTTCATGATATTAAAAGATTTAGATCTTGATTTCTGTGAGCATTGTGTCTTTGGAAAGCAAAAGAGAGTGAGATTTATCAAAGTTGGGGCAACATTAAGAAGGAGCAGAAATTGGAGCTTGTACACTCAGATGTGTGGGGACCAGCTCTAGGTACCTTCTCATGGAGGATCCTCAATATTATGTGACTTTCATTGATGATGCTACAAGAAAGGTATGAGTTTATTGTATTAAATCATGAATATGATGTTTTTGAGACTTTTAAAATATGGAAATCCCTTGTTGAGAATGAATCAAATTCAAAGTTAAAGTGCCTTAGATCTGAAAATGGTGGTGAATACTGTAGTAATGCTTTCAATGATTATTGTTCAGTGAATGGGATACGTAGAGAAAGAACGGTTCCAAGAACACCACAAGAGAATGGTGTTGCAGAGAGAATGAATAGGAAAATCATGGAACATGCTAGAAGTATGAGGATACATTCTGGATTTCTCTTGTAGTTTTGGGCAGAAGAAGTTGATACAATAGTTTATTTGATTAACTGTGGGCCTTCAATTTCACTAGAATGGAGGAATACCAGAGGAATATTGGACTAGAAAAGTGGTAGATATTTATTTTCTTAAAGTGTTTGGTTTGGAAGCTTTTGTGCATGTTGATAAGGAAAATAGGAAAAAATTGGATGCAAAATCCAAGAGATGTACTTTCATTGGTTATGGATCTGGTGATTTTAGATTCCATTTTTGGGATTTAGAGAATTATAAAACTATTAGGAGTCGTGATGTTGAATGTAATGAAAAGATAATTTACAGAGATCAAATTTTGGTACCCAAGGATGAACCGGTTGATAAGTTTGTGAATGAAAATGAACTCTCAGATTTAAAACTAATACCGATAGGGTTACACAGTAACCAGATTTGGTTGACCCCTGACCAACATTGGTTAGCAGAACCAGTATTGGTTACAAAATATCCAAATTGGCATTGGTTAGCAGAACAAATGTCAGCTACAGGTGACTGGTGTCGGTCATTGTCAGATTTGGATACAAATGTTCAGGAAGGTCCAGATTGAGCCTCCGGTACACCCCAAACTCATAGTGAGAAGGTCACAAAGGGTAAATAAACCTCCAAGAAATATTTACACCTTGTCTTATTTGATCTATTGATTGACTAATAATGGTGAACCAGATTTTTTTTAAAGAAGCATGATGTAGGATAAAGACCACATGTCCAGTGGGAGCATGCCATGGATGAGGAGATGGAATCCTTGGAATAGAACCAAACCTGGGATTTGGTTAAGTTACCAGTAGCTAAGAGGACATTGTAGAACAAGTGGGTTTACATGATCAAGGAAGAAGAGGGTGGATAGAAAAGGTACAAGGAAAGGCTTGTAGTAAAGGGATTTGCATAGAAATAAAGTATTGACTTTAGTGAAATATTTTCTGCTGTTATAAAGATGACTTCTATTCGTACTGTATTGAGTTTAGTTGCAGTAGAAGATTTGCATTTAGAGAAACTGTATCTGAAGATGGATTTCTTTCATGGTGATTTGGATGAAGAGATTTATATGCATTCAACTACTTGGGAATGAAGTCAAAGGTAATGATAAAATTAGTGTGTAAGTTGGAAAATGCGTCCTATATGGGTTCAAACAAGCTCCAAGGCAATGGTATATGAGGTTTGATAGTTTCATGCAAAAGCATGGTTATTTGAGATGTGAATATAACCATTGTGTTTATTTCAAGATGCTTGGAAATGGGAGCTATATTATTTTGTTACTGTATGCGGATGCTATGCTTATTGTAAGATATAGAATGTAAGACATTGGTGAGCTTAAAGAAAAGCTATCTCACACATTTACAATGAAGGATTTTGGAGCTGTAAATAGAATCCTTAGCATGCAAATTCATAGAGACAGGAAGAACATGAAGTTGTATTTTTCTCAGGATCATTATATCAATAAGGTGTTGCAAAGGTTTTATTTACAAAATTCAAAACCTATAAGTACATATATGGATGAACACTTCAAATTGAGAAAATATCAGTGTCCTACATCACATGAGGAGGTTGAGTATATGGCACAAGTTATATACACTTCAGCAGTTGGGAGTTTGATGTATGCTATGGTTTTTACCAAACCAAACATTACACATGTAGTGGGAGTTGTGAATAGATTTATGGCTAATCCAGGTAAAGAGCATCGAAAAGTAGTCCAATGGATTCTTAGGTATTTGAGAGGGACATTTGATATGCAATTATGCTATGGAGGGTTTGATAATTCTTTACGTGGCTATGTGGATTCATACATGGCTGGTGATTTGGATGACAGGAGGAGGACCACTAGATATGTTTTCAAAGTAGGTGGCACAAAAATTAGCTGGATTTCTAGATTGCAGAAGGTTGTGGCCTTCTCTAATAAAAAGGCTGAGTATGTTACAACTACATAAGATAGCAAGGAGATGATATGGATGAGTAGGTTCATGGAAGAGTTGGGAAATGAGTAATAGGATTGCAGATTGTACAGTGATAGTCAAAGTGCGATTCATCTGGTAAATAACTCAACATTTCATTCTAGAACGAAACACATTAAGTTAAGATATCACTTCATCCGATAGGTATGTGAGGATGTGAAGCTGAAGTTGGAGAAAATTCATACAAAGGAGAACCCTGTAGATATGCTAACAAAGCCGTTGGTAAAGGAGAAGTTGGAGTTACAGTCTACTTCTACTAGTATTCGAGTTTGAGACTTGAGGAGGGAGAAACAAGAAAGGGAAAGGATCAGAGGAAGGAGCTGTATGATACAGTGTAACAATTTATCTCCAAGTGGGAGATTATTGAGTTGCTGAGCTTAATTTCTTCACTGGCTTGTTCTTACAGACTTTTTGGAATACACAGTAACTAGCGTCAGTTGATGAACCGTCGTCAGTCACCCATGGATCGGTATCGGTCAGGCAAGGAGGAACCGACATCGGTTAGGGATAACTGTCATCGGTTAAGGATAACCGGAATTAGTTACCTGTGGGTGACTATTATAATCAAGGTATGGGAATTAGATCTATCTTTAGTTTTAAAGTAAATCTAATGGTTGTTATTGCATAGCTAAAGTGCCATAAGATTGTAGATGCATATATAAGAATAAAGCTAGGGTTTTAGAAGTGTGAATTCAATTGAGAATTGAGAGAAGTTTCTTTTTGAGATAAAAAGAGAAATTTGTAGAGAATAAAGTACAGGAGATCCAAGAAGGTGTGGAAGATTGCAAATCTTCATTGTATTTCCTCTGTGATGATAAATTTTTTGTTTCTTGGTGGACGTAGCCCACACTGGGTGAACCACGTTAAATATTGTGTATGGTTTCTTCTTGTTTATTTTTTATTTAATTGTGTTTATGCTTATATATAATTAACATATCTGTATAACTGGTGTGCTAAACCCAACACAAGCTATATTTCTCGTCCTGAATGTCAGTGTGTCAAGGCAAAGCACATGTATCCTACTGGTCTGTTGTATCCTCACAACATTCCACGCTACAAATGACAAGTTATTATCATGGATTTTGTGTAGGGGATGCCAATGTTTAAGAATAAAAATGACATGATTCTTGTTGTGGTTAACAAGTTAAAAAAAGTAGCTCATTCTATATTGGGTAATCTAATGGATAATTCATCTGTGCTTATGAAATGGTTTGTGTATGAAAATTTTAAATTGCATGGAGTTTTGGAATTACTAATTTCTTATAGGGATCTAAGGATTACCTCTCAGTTTTGGAAAAATATAAATTCAGCTTTGGGAATGAGACCAAATTTAAGTTCAACATTCCATCTAGAAACAAATGGTCAAACTGAATGAGTTAATCAAGTTATAGAGGATATGCTCAGAATGTATTGCATGGATCTGTAGACACTAAATCAAACACTTTGGGTATATTTATAATCCTGATCACATACCACTATTTATCTGATTCCTAAGTGAGAAAAATACTATTTGACCACTGTCTTTAGCCTCTTTGATTTCTTCCTATTTTCCTTCTTGGTCTCACATACCTTCTTGCCAAGTCTGACTGTCGTCACTTCAATTTTTTTGAGTCTAGAAACCCATGCCAAACTAGGATGCCAACGCCCCCATACCCTATGGGTGCCCTGACCTCTTTGTATCTTTCTCACATATTTTGAGTACTTTCTTGCTATTGGTAAGCTTATTTTCTTGGTGTTTTTTCCTTTTAGTGGTTAATTACAAGATTCAAGAAAAGGAATCATATAAATACAAATCTATGTGGAAATAATAAAGGACCAAGCACTAAGAGTCTACTATCATCGCCTAAGGTTGCACTCAAAGGAATTATAAGAGCATTAAAGCATCCATATAGCATCCATTCAAGGGAAAAAGGATTGCAGTCTTCTACATACACTTCATAGGAGGGGAAGTTCATTTTTTACTACACACATATATCTACATTTTATACATCTAGATATTGCTCACTATTCAAGTGCGTCTGACACAAGATCCACTTAGGGCATGATTCTACACACACACACATGTAAAACTACATGGAGTCTAAAATATAGTTCAACACTTGGAATGTAAGTTCACTCGGTAGGGTGACCACCTGAAAAGTTTAACTCCCCATTTGCATATTTTTCTTTTTAGGATTTGGTGTGTTTTGGGGTTTTATAGGTGCTCTTTCTCTTTGCAGATTTTAGGAAAATTTGGCTATCAAGAACTAAAGTACAGGTGACTAAAGGTGACATCCAACAAACATCTTGTAACCTTGTGAAATTGAGTTTCTGAGGTTCTAATTAGTCACATATGCCTAGAGTAGGTCTTTAGTGCCCCAAGCATCCTTGACCTTGCATAGGTGCCCTAGTCCTAACATTCCTTGATAATTTTAAAATTTTCAGTGCTTGGTTGTGACACTCTGCTTTCCTTCTTCATTAGTTTTATAGCTCATCATAACCTCAAAATTATTGTGAATCAACTAAGTATCTTACTCTCTCTCTCTTACACTTAGGGTTTCAAATTTTATTAGCTTACTTTCCTGTGTCAAATATGTAATTTATTGCATATTTATATATTCGTTGTAACTTAATTAGAATTTAACATTTATATTTCAATATTTTGTTAAATCATTTGGTTAACCCATCTCATTCAAACACTCTTGAGTACTCATTTCTTCAGTTCTTTCCTTCTTTCTTTGGGGCTTATCACCATGGATGTCTCCATCCATGCCTTCTTGTAGGACCATCCTGATTGTATCAATAAACTCATGTCCTATCTAGCTAACACTTATATTAATCCTCATACCTCTCTGAAGTATGTGTATCATAACTTTACTTCTAATTTATCTCTCAAATAAGATGACATATCTCAAATAAGATGACATTACTTTCACATCAAAGGAGTTTCCTTCTCAAGCCATGTTAGAGAAGAACCCCCCCTGTACATTCAATTTTTTATCAATAATATCAGGGTTAAGCAGGATTTAGTTGACAATGGGTTGGGACTCAATATTTGTAATATTGCTTTCCTCCATCAATTGGGTCTTTGAAGCCTCTTTGGCTCCTTCATATTCCTTTATTCATGGATTTGACAATATCACCAAGTATGTATTAGGTACTATCATCCTCCCTGTCAATGTCGTGACATGTACGTTACCCATTCCATGCCACATAATGCCCAAAAATATTAATTATAATATTCTTCTTGTATGTCCTTGGATCCATACCATGCATGTAATAACTTCCACTCTTCATACGCGGCTTAAATTAATTTATCAAGGAGTTGTCTATGATGTTCCAATATATCCATTACCCTTCACATATTGTAATTCTATTGAGCATTCTGCTGATACTCCTAGTTCTTCTGCTAAGTATTTTTCCAAATATGGTATTGGATATAAATATTTTCTCCAGTAATGGCCTAGGCCCATAAGGGCAAGGATTGACAAAACCAAGGGCTATCCCCAATCAATCTAGAAGGCTTGGCTTGGGATACCATCTCCCATATATACCTTATTCAGAGGCTTATACTAATATGCATGATTCTTCGCTTCCTTTGGTATATTTCGACCTCATTGGTGATTCTACTTATGGTGCTTGGGATAATTTATACACTTTTTCTAATGATGACTCTCTTCTGAAATACATTGGGGTTTACGATCACCACCCTTATTTTTATCATAAGAAATGTTCTCCATCACTTCTTAATGCCATCCCCTTCTCGCTAGTCTATAGTAATGAGGATGTCATTCCAATGGAACTTGAAATACCATCATTAAATGTTTCACTCAAAGGCATACTTAAAGACAATGAATATCACGAAAATCGCTTACATGAACTTGAAATTATTGATTGTCACCATGTCCAAACTCTTGAAAATATTTGTCCATATCAATCCCACATCACCTAAGCATACAATCACAAAACTTGTCCTCATGAATTCAATGTGGGTAATCTTGTGCTAAAATAAAATGAGATAAACATGAACGTTAAAGCTCCTCTCAAAGGAAAATTCAAGCCCAATTGGCTTGGTCCTTATATAATCATTGAAAAGTTTGGAGGTGATGTCGATCACCTTATAACTCTCTTGGGTGATCCATTAAAGAACCCACTCAATGTTATGCATGTTAAGTGATAATACACATAAATAGTGCACACCACCTAATGACACACTCTTATTATGGTTCACTTGAATTTTAAGGGCTTACTACATTCATGAACCTCACATCATCACATCATCACATTACACTCAACACATTAATGACACATCACATTCTCACACATCTTTAATACCCTATGACACACTCTAGCTCCATGGTTCATACTCGACTGTTGAGGGTCTAAATCTAAAATAAACCTCACCAAACTCACTCTCTACACTCTACACTTTATTGATCATATCTTTTAACACAATTAAAACTATTTCCTGATGATGCACTCTTGTTCTAGGTTCATTCTCAACTGCTGATGGGGCATTTATAAATGAACCTCATTTCATGCATACTCATTCACATTCACTTGGGGGGCATGTGACACCTATCACATTCACTTTGATTTCCATTCCATTCACACTCACATCATACTACATATCTTGGTTTCATAATGGTCTTGCTTACTTATTCTCACATGTATACTTTGCTTACTATGTTAGACAGATACTTGGTATGTCATTATATTTATCACACACACATGCACATTTGGTTTCCTTATAATTGTGATTACAAAATTTATACAGATAGTTACAAGTAGCATGGATGCTTGGAACTATACCTCTTACCAGTACTGTAGCAGGATCCTGAGGATATCCACTTTCATACACATCATAGGTGTTATTTTTTCATTTTATACTACTTGTTATTCATAATAGGACACTACAATATCATATTATACATGTTTCGACATAATTTTTATCTTTCTGACATGCTAATGGGTGATTTATGTGCAACATTTATCTTGCAGGAACTCTTTATTACCATGGTTGTATGATATATTGTTTGTAATTTCTTGCTATTGTATGTCATTGTTTGCAAGATTTTCCCTTTGTCTTTTGTGCACACTTTATGATTTTAGTCACATTAGTCTCAATTGTCTTGTGACATCATGAGTGATGTCTCATGTTTACCACTCACTTTTCATGTTCTACATTGTTTTCTTGTTTGATAGTTGGCACATAGTCTTCTATATGCTTGTTTATCTTGATTGTACTAACACTTGTTTTCCAACAACTTTTTTTACATATGCCTTGGTTTCTACCAAGAACATTTGTTCCCCCTAAGGGAATCAGTTTCAGCACATTGTCTAGTCATCCTTTGGGCCACATCCTCCTTGTGACGTTAAATGCACTCCGAATGAGGGGGAATCATTGTGTGAATTAGTCACCCCATACAACACTTCATAATTAAAGTACAACATAGTTCAATACCAGTATAACATAATCTTCAGTCACACCAATAACCAAGAATATGAATTTCATCCTCATCACAACATAGACACCAATTCCCATAAATATACAATATCACTTGGGTGCCCCTGACCTTTCATGGGTGCCTATGACTACAGTCAGTTACATATTTTTTCTCAGATTGGCACAGGTTACAACAGTTTACACAACAAATTTTATAGGACAGGCACAGTCCTTTAGCACTTAGCATGCATTATTTCTCCTCTTTTATATTTTCATGTTAGATCAAACTAAATCAAAATGGGTTGGATTTGAACACACCATCTATATTGATGCTTACATCTAGAGAAGTAGTCAAAGGTTGGAGAATAACACTAGACCTTTCTCCCTACACTTCTTCCGCATTGGCGTGAGATCGCCAAAAAAACTTGTACTTGTCACAACTGGCGTGAGATCACCTAAAAAATGTTCTTCTACAATATTTTCAAGATCCTTTCTATCTCCATTCACTCATCATGGATCAGGTGCACATGTTCCTTTTCACATTTTTACATAATTTTTACACACTTATTTCCTCATCTCTTTTACAGGCTTTTCCTTATGGGAAGAAACAATCACATCATCAAACATCAAAAAACATCAACAATGGATACAACGTGACATCACAAATACATTTTCACCCCTAGGGTCATTTTTACTTCCTCTTATCTATCTCTCACACTTCATTTTTATCACTCTACGTTTTTTATTATCTCCTCAACATGTTTTTCACCATCAATCTACATGGTTATCATGTACACATATCTTATCTACTTTATGTTATCAAGTATTCACTCAACAACATAAAGTGGGGGCAAATGTAGAAACTAGATCACATAATTTGGGTATATTTTTAGTCTTGATCACATACCACTATTCATATGATTCCTAAGCAAGAAAATTACTAATTAACCATTTTTTTTGGATTCTTTGGTTTCTTTCTATTTTCCTTCTTGGTTTCACACACCTTATTTCCTAGTCTTGCTATCGACACTTCAATTTTTTTGAGTCTAGAAACTAACCCCAAGTCAATATGCCAACACCCAGGTTCCCCCAAACCCTCTAGGCACCCTGAACTCTTTGTATCTTTCTCGCATCTTTTGGGTCCTTTCTAGATATTGGGAAACTTATATTCTTGGTGGTTGGTCTTTTAGTGGTTGATTACAAAATTAAAGAAAATGAATCATAAAAATAAAAAACTATGTGTCAATAATAAAGGACCAAGCACTACACATCTACTATCATCACCTAAGGTTATACCCAAAGGCATTACAAGAGCATCAAAACATCCATCTAGAATCCATAAAAGGGACAAGGGAATGCGTTCTTCTACATACACTACATAGGAGGGGAACTTCATTTTTTCATGCACATATATATCTAAATTTTCTACATCTATCGATTGCTCACTATTCAAGTGCATCTGGCACAAGAGCCACATAGGGCACAATTCTACACACACACATGAAGAACTACATGGAGTCCAAAATATAGTGCAACATTCGAATTGTAAATTCTCTCAGTAGGGCAACCACCGGGGTCAGTCTAACTCCCCATTTGCATCTTTTTCTTTTCAGGATTTAATGTGTTTTAGGGTTTTTCATGTGCTGTTTCTCTTTGCAGGTTTTAAGTGAATTTGGTGATCAATCAAAAAGTACATGCAACATCCAGTGAACATCTTGAGACCCAAAAAAATTGAGTTTATGAGGTTTTGATCAGTCACATGCACCCAGAGGTGGTATGCAGTGCCCCAGGTGCCAATGACCTTTCATAGGTGCCTTAGTCTTGGCATTCCTGATAATTCTACATTTTTCTGGGCTTGGTTGTGACACTCTAATTTCCATCTTCATCATTTTATATCTCGACACAACCTCAAAATTATTGCGAGTAACCTAAGTATCTTACCCTCTCTTTTGCACTTAGGGTTTCAAATTTTATTAGCTTACTTACTTGTATCAAATATGTAATTTATTGACTATCTATATATACGATGTAACTTAATTAAAATTTCACATTTATATTTTAATATTTTGTTAAATCAGTATCAACAATACAAGTGAGAATAATATCTTCCATTTGTGGAATTTACCTATAACAACACTTATCATTCTTTACTGAAAATGTCACCATTTAAAGTGTTATATGGGAGAAAGTGTATAAAACCTATCAGTTTGGATAATATTAAGGACAAAGAGGTAGTGGGCCGTGGAATGTTAACAGAATTAGAAAATCAAGTTAAGCTCATTCGTGAGTAGTTGAAAGAAGTTGTGCATAGGTAGAAAATCTATGCATATCTAAAATGTGTTGACAAAAAAATTGATCTTGTAGATAAAGTTTTCTTAAGGGTTAAGCCCAGAAATAACTCAACAACATTTGGCAAGTATTCCAACCTTTCACTAAGATATGTTGGACCATTTAAAATTCTTGAAATCAAAAGTATGGTTGCATATCGATTGGTGTTACCTCCCGCATTGGCTAAGATGCATGATGTTTTTCATATTTTTTGCTTAAAAAGTATGTTTCAGATGTAACACATGTCCTAAATGAAAAATATTTATGGGGTTAGGATCCCATAATCATGGTGGTTAAACCTATTAGAGTCTTGGAAATGCGTAGATTACATCTTAGAAATAGATATATCACTCAATTCAAGGTCCAATGGGACCAATATTTTGAAGAGAGTGCAACTTGAGAGAATATAGAAGAAATAAAAAATGTGTTTCCTTATTTGTTTTAGTGATGAAAACTGATATTTCACGATCTTTTATGATTTATGTGGTATTATTTCAATTTTTAATTGACTAAAATATTTTTTTTGGTTATATTGCTGACTGTTTGGCAAAATTTGATGATTATAAGGCTATTACAACCAATAAATTATAAATACTAATAAACTAGAAATTTGAAAAATATCAAGTTTTTGGTGAAAATGTGAACTATTTTCCTTAGCAGTGTGATATAAACCTATTTTTGGTTAACATGTTAGCTATTAATGAGTTAAATCATTAGGACGATGATTCATTAAGGGTGGAAGTATGTCACACACCAAATTTTCATTCAGTTTTGTTGTAAAATAATCTATGTTGTAGAAAGTAATTTACCAATGTAAGAGGATTAGTACATTTATATAGTTTCATTTGCAGTTATCCGTATGTACATATATCTCTAAAGGATATATATACTTATGTGTAGTTGCATTCTAAACACCATAACTATGCTTGTTGTCATGCATTTGTGGATTATTTAATATTTATAGCTTATTTTTAGTTGTACTTATTTTGGATGATTTTACCTTATCTTGTTTTTGTGTGTGATGATTTCATAATATTGACAAGCTATTACATTTTTACACTTGCATTAATAGGTTTTTGGAAGTAATAATGATTGGATGATATGACTAACCTTCTTGTGCTTGTTATATCCGTCATAGACCACAAAGCATTAAATGGTATTCATTGTTGTACTGATAATGTTATTGATCATATAGGTAAATGTTACTTATTTGAATAAGCTGTTTAGAAATGTTTAAGAGACATGATGTATTACTATTGCTAAGATGGTTTACTCTTGATGCAGAAAATAACAGTCTTAAAAATGCAATGTTGAGTAATTGTCACAAGGCCAAATACGGGTAAGTTAGTGTATAGTTAGCTTAGATTATCATCTTAATTAGTCACTGAACATAATTTCAAATGTTAAGTGAAGCTAGGCATATTGAAAGGTTATTTTGCATTCTTTAATTCTTTAAGGTCATAAGACCATGGTAAAATTGGTAAAGTTTATGTTGAGTGTTTTGGGTCTAAGCCCAAGAAATTATATTGTTTTGTGATATGTGAGGAAAAGTGAATGTTAGTTTACTTTGGTATAAAATGGTATTAAAACCATATGTGGGTGGAATTGGAATGTTTTAGATATAATAAGGACTATGGTTCTTGACCATATCCACATGCATTTTGATTGTTGATTATTAAACTTGATTATTATCCACCATGCAAACTTGGTTTATTATTTAGTTTAAACTAATATTTGATTTCTTGTGGAACTCCATGCAATGTTGGAGGGAAAAGGGTGGTGGAGAGTTTCACTAAGCCATTATGTGGCACCTACAAGATATTGAATGGAATTTAATTTTGAGCATGGTTTTTGGATACTACGAAGATTCCTTGAGAAGCTACTACATGCAATACTTAATCCATTTTTATCTCTCCCTTTGGTTGTTCGATATCTTATTTTGGGAAAATTGTCCATGGAGGTTTGAGAAGATATTTGCAATTGATATTTTTAAGGGTTTTGTATACTAAAAGTAGATGTGCTTATTCTGGACATCAATTACATTTAGTTTGTTTATAATGGTGAGAAAAATTAAGGCTCTTTTTTTTTGTAAATATGGAGATTAATGGGTTGATTTAGTTGAATATTTTTCAAGGAAATAGAAGATAAAGTTGAAAATATTTTATAGGCTAACATACATGAATTTATCAATATCCATTCTTGCTTTTATGTTTTGATATTGATGACAATATTATGGTTTTCTTGACTTTTTAAATCGGTGATGATTTTTTGAAAGGCCATATAAATATGATTTTTTACTAAGAACTTCAGAGTAGAAAACCTTTTTTTATTTTTGTATTGGGTATTTAGAAAGAATAAGAAATAAGGTTCTCTTTTTCCATTTTCATAGTTGGGTTGAATGAATGCTTGTTTTTTGTTAAAACATTATTATGAGTTGGTATTTGTAAAAATAATTAAATGGGTTTAGTGAGTGGTTCATTCCAGGTTTGTGTGAATGAGGAACCTATGGCTGCATGTTTTGTTTTTTGCATTAAGATAATGATGCTTACTTTGAAAATAGGTTTCAATGGGAACACTTGTAATAATTCATTTTGGTAAAATATGGATAATTTATATAAGTTTTAAAGGTGAAAAAGATACAGTGTTTGTATGTTCTTATTTTAAGCAGAAGTAAGAAATGAATACAAGAATTTTGGATAAACTCTACTCTCCTTTCCTAGAGCATTTTTGGGAGAAGTTGAATCTGATTTGAAAACAATGTATGAATTTGAAGAAATGGGTATTCTTATTTAATGAATATTTATTTGTATTAAGTTAAATATCTTACATTGAATTATTGTATTCATTTAGAATCAGGTTCATTATCGAGTTCTTAAGTTGAAGAGTCTTCTCCTTTATTTCCTGTTATGAAATCATTCATCATTTGAATAGCAAATCCGAGTTGTTGCAAAACCTTGGTGAAATTTCTGAGTGGTTCATTTTGAATTGAGAATATCTTTTGATTTCACTTTAGCTCATGATATGATATCTCCATTGCACTTATTATTATTATTATTATTATTATTATTATTATTATTATTATTATTTTATTAGGGGTAAACAGTTTTGAAGGGACTTTAGCTCGTGATATGATATCGTCATTACAATTATTGACTAGTGTTCTCTTGTAATTATTTTGAAATTAAGATAAGATATACTCTTGAATAAAATTTTATTTATACAAGTTTGCTATTAAATTTGAGGATCATTGGTTTTTTTATATAATTGGTAAAAGGAGGGTTTTGATAGGGTCTATATCCTATTACAATAAGGATTTACAATCCAGATATGACCATATACATTTCATGAGTCAAAACTAAACCACACATAAAAATAACTAGAGCATACAACATAAAACCAACCCAAAACTAGTCAAAATATAGTTCAGAAAAAATCCATAACCAACATGAATCCATACAAAGTGAAATAATAGAGATAAAGAGCAAAAAAAACACAAAATCATCTATGATTGAAAATATGAGTAGAGATCTGCACAAGATCCTTAACGTATTTGTCCCTCTTCTCTATTTCCTTCTTCCTGTCAGGTATTCACACCTTTTCCTTTACTATATATATTCTCGAGTTCCCTTACAATGGAGTTGAGCAACAAATTTTGTAGGATGAAGCCTATGCCATAATATGCACTTACTTTCTACATTTTCCATGGAGGCCTCTTATGTTAATCTTATGAAGTTTTTAAAGCCCTTTTTGGTCTAATGTTGATTTCATCCCTGCTGCTATTTATTTTTATATGATTCTTTTTTTCTCCTCTTTTTTTTTTTTTTTTCTCTCTAGTGGTGCAACCTCATACATTTGCTTTGGAGTGCTTAGGAGTATTGAAGGATGAGGCTTTTTGATTCTTATTTTTTCCCTTAATAGGAGTCACAAGGATTTTGATTTCCTCATCTTTCTTTTGGGTTGATTCTTTTTGTGTCTCTGATTCTTTTCCTAGAGTTTCTTCCTATTCTTCCTTGGTCTCTCTTGATACTTCCTTCATCTATTGAATTTCTTCTTTACTTTATTCTAGAATTATTTTGTTTTATCTTGAGATATTTCTTCTGAATCTTTATCTTCCTTTTGAGTTTCATATTCCTTGTATTCTCCCCAATCATTGGTTTTATCACATGTCATTTCATTTTCATTGTCCTTTTCTTCCATTCCTATGTATGGAATTAGAAGTTCCTCTAGTTGAGTTCTTTCAAAAAACTCTCCTTCCTCCAAAAAGATTTGGTCCATTTTTTCCATGTTTGCAAGAGGAGGATTTTCCTTTTCTTTATGTTACTTTTTTCCTGGATTATTACTACCTTTTCTGACATCTTTTCCTTACTCCACTATCTCTATTAATTTTTCTTTCCATTCCAATTCTCTTTTGGTCTCCACTGTCATTAGCTTATTTTCATTT
Source organism: Taxus chinensis (assembly GCA_019776745.2). NCBI lineage: Eukaryota > Viridiplantae > Streptophyta > Pinopsida > Cupressales > Taxaceae > Taxus > Taxus chinensis. The sequence goes on from CM034154.1 coordinate 418,701,358, forward strand.
CAAAGGTTTTGTAAAATTTTCATTGAAATAATCCTATATTTACTAACTTTCTGAATACAGAAACTATGAAGGAATTCTTAGAAGAATGTTTTGAAAATATTGTGGTGGATGTGCTAATAATATAGACTATCATTATACCTTGAAAAATGATGTTAGAAAATGAGTGGATTGAATTCTGAATTAATAATATATTAGTTTTCTATAGTTCATTGTATCTAATACTATTAGAGGTTCTTTTATTTCTCCATTTAATATTTTTGTTCAAATGATAGGAAACTATAAGACTGTGAATGGTTATAAGTAATTAAGGAGTATTACCTTTATGAATATATTTTATTTTTCCTGTTAAATTGTTATGATGATAAAATCTATTGAAGTTATTAACAATAAGTCATAAATATATTAATTATTGATTTAAAATGATTATGTTGGAAACATAGGTGACATCATTAGATTCACTTCTTTAAATTGTGGAAAATCATATTTATTTATTGTATTATGAAAATATGATTAATATCATAAGTTAACCTTATTATATGCATTTCGTCCATAATATAACTTGAATGAGAGTTATTAATTTATGTCAGTTCATCGAATTGACCATGTATACTATTTTATCTATCCCACATCATGTAAGATAGAGTAATTATTACGAAGTGCTAAATTTGATTGGTTTACGCATGATTCATCATAAGATGTTTGTTATTATCTTATTCAGATATTGATAATGATTGTAACTGTAATTTATTTAAACGTGAAAGTATTACTTCACAAATTGTAACAAGGCACTTTGGTCTAATGTAATTGATGATTATATTTTGATAATCACTTCATAATTATGTACTAAATTTATTAATTATTAATTAAATGATTTATGTTTGGATCATCATTATTGTGAAAAGTGAAATATTGTACCATTATTTTACAACATAACATTTATTATAATTAAGTTATAATGTAATAACTTGACTACTTTATGATGTCATTATGATTTAATGATTTCAATGTAAATAAGTTAACTTGATGGCATAAACAATATGATGAAATAAGGATGATATTATCATACATATAACTCTCCCAAATTATATAGAGATGGAATGCAACATCTAAATGATCATATCATAACTTTTATCACAACATTTGGTGTTCTTAGAGTGAGACATGAAGATGTTATTGTTAAACTATTAGTGGAGTTATTGCAAGATGTCATTGTGGAATGGTTTAACTACTTGCCTCCTCACTCCATTACTAACTAGTTTGACATGAAAACCAAGTTTGAGGTAAAATTAAATAATGTGGAATATTTTCATGCCATCCTTGCTCAATTATCTCAAATGAAGAAATAACCGCAAGATCCCATGAGAGAATGTATGGGAAAAATCTACAAGTTGATTAAAAAAATTCCCAAAAGGAAAGCTTGTGGGGTGCTCAAAAAAATTGATTCCTATTTTGATTTTGATATGAGACATGTTGAGAAATTTTATTCTTCAATGTAGTCAAATCATTGACCAAAGTTTGAAACAATGGATCAACAAATGATTTCAATGATTTCAATGTAAATAAGTTACTTTGATGGCGTAAACAATATGATGAAATAAGGATGATATTATCATACATATAAACTAATCATTTGTTCATTAATGACAATGAACATGATAATAAGTACTATCTTCTTAAGAAAATAATAATGCTATATCATATGAAACATGAATGATAAACCTATTAGTTATCGAGAACTATATGCTATGATAGTAAAACCTTATACGACCATAAATGATGTTGATAGCTAATAAAGATACTATGATTAGTTAATGCGAATGAATAATGTGTAACGATATGATAGAACCTAGTCTAATATGAAGTCAATTTCTTATTGTAAACGGATGATTAACTACTAATGAAGAAAAAGTATTAGGAAGTGACATTAAATTCATTTATACCTTGTTTGTTCTAGCTTCATATGGCTACATGAAAGATAATAATCATGTAATGATGTGAGTCATTATGTGATTGTTTCCTTTCTTGTAGGGATCCAAATATGGGATTGACATGATCTAAATAATTTGAATATTGAGTCGTAATCCCCGTAGCTTCAGAAATGTAAAATTAAATATTAAACAATGAAATGTGATCCATATAACTGTGATGATATAGTTATGCAGTGATGGGACAAGTTTCTTTCGGATTATGTGCAGTCACGAAACTAAGCATGCAATGCATCACTTGAAAACTTTGGCCTAATTAATGTAACTAGATGATTATATTGTCTGTTCACCATGTTCCTAACTAATTGTGTGAGATTCTAGATGAAATTTAGTTGATTGATTTTTAGGTGGGCACTAAGGAAAAACACTTAGTTCTCAGAACCTATTATGAAAGTTTAACCAATTGTATATGAGTTATACACACTCGGTTAGAGTGATGTTAAAGGGGATCAGTTAGATCTAATTTACTTTTACAACTACACATGGCTATATTATTACTAGATGGACTGTAAAATTTATTTAATGCTGGTTTATAAATGATACAATATATAAATCATTGAAGTCATTGAATGAGATTAAGGCGTTTGTTTTAAAAGAAAAAATTCCCTTAATTTGGAGTAATTATAGCAAGGGTGTTACATTTACCATTTTCACCTTTTGACTGCTATAAGAATGATTCTTGATCATATTAAAAATCACCACATTGAAAAATAGGCCTATGATCCCTGATAAAATTTGACCTTTGTTTATCATGCTTCCCATGAATTGGTTCCTGATAGAGATCCTGTGATTTTCAACACTATCACCAGTTTTTTGATATTCAACATTTACCTAGTCTTCCAAATGACCATCCTTCACACATACCAACTCATTTCTGACCTATTTCTAATAATTATGTGATTTTCATAGTACCTCATCCTCTTGAAAGGAAAATGAGCACAAGGTGGGGCATGGAATGTGGAGATCATAACTTTCCTTCTCATGACCATATTGAGATTCAAAAATCATATTCATGATGAAGATACCCTCTTCTTGAATAGAGTCAACCTTGAGAGATTCAAGCACCTTAACATTTATACATTATGCATTAGAAAAGTCCTCTTCTTAAATGAAATAATCCTTGGAAGAATCAAGCAAAATTCCATCTATTTTTTCTTCACTAAGAAGGTCTTCAAATTTTCCCAATGAGAAAAATAAGGTTTCAAATTCACTATCATTTTCATAATCACCAAACAAGTCTTCATGCAGAACCTCATGAAAATTATGGGAAATTTGGGATTCACCCACTAAGAATTCATTTGATCTTATTTCTTCTTTATGATCTGTATTACTCATCACCTCAAGATTTCTTTGTTGTAAGTCAACATTTCCATGACCTTCCTCATCACTAAGCATAGATCATGTATCCATATCCAATGGGAAGTACACATTATCAAATCCTAACTCATCAAATCATAATAATTAATTTTCACTATCTCAATCAAACCAGGATACTCCTCCATCAATATGGGTAGCTTGACATCTTCCTCTAAAGCTATGAAAAAATTTGTCATACCTTGAACCTTGGTATAGGATGTCTACCCTTGGGTCATCTGGTTTTTGAACGGTGTAATTCATTTTCCTTATAGGAAGGATATTTTTCCTCTGACCATTGACTAGTATGGTGTTATACGACCAAGCTATACGTATATCTCCACCAACATCCTAAAAAATTATGGCTCAACAAAATACCATACAAAGTTGACATGTTTGCCACAAGTATTTTCATCATGATTTTCTTGTTAGGAAAATCTATAAATACTACTTCAGCATCTTTTATCTGACCAACGAGAGGTACTTATTTGGTTTCTATAGAATAAAAATTTCCAACATCAAGGATGAGAGTGAGACCAAAATTCTTGGCAACTTTTTCAAGCATGATATTTTCGAAGGCACCAAAGTCAACAATACAATTATTCAATTTATACACATTAATCAGTAAGTCAAGATAGAAAGGTTTTACTTTCCAAAAAGTGGAGGATATTGAGGTAAGAAGGTTCTAAAGAGTGGTATTTAGGACATGAAGTGGTTCTTTCGTAATGGACATGAATTTGAACTACTTCCTTTGATAAATTGGATAATTTTATCAAATTTCTTGGGATGATTTCTCAATTACTCGAACTCAAAAATTTGAATTTTAGATTTCTTGAATTAGTCAATGATGTTAAAAGATGAAATAGTGGGCACATTAGGAACAATGATAGCCTTGAAAAGTATAGGATTTTCATTCTTAGGATCAATATAAGTATAAAATGATTTGACAAGAGGAGATGAAAGAGACTTACTTGAAAAGGTAGATGGGGCCTTGGATAGGGTATTTTGAATTTTATTCTTAGCTGACTCCATGGAAGTGAGATGTGATGATTCTCTCTCTTTTTTTTGGTAGAGTCGTCATTTGAGGATATTTAGGTTTCTTATTTTGGATCACAACAGAGGAAGAGGTTTATTTTTATGCTTGTGAGTGAGTGAACACTACACAAGAGTAAATATTCATATCAACCATGGAGTCTTTAGAATCTTCATTAGATGAGTATTCAAAATACCCAATATTGGCATATGTCTTATTCTTCTCTTTCAAATCTGATTCAATAATTTCTTCTCCTTAATTTTCATAGGTTCCACATAAATACATTAATTGGTAGAGCTTCCAAGGAAATCTTGTGGGGTGCTCAAAAAATTTGATTCCTATTTTGATTTTGATATGAGGCATGTTGAGAAATTTTATTCTTCAATGTAGTCAAATCATTGACCAAATTTTGAAACAATGGATCAAAAATTTCATCTTTAGAAACATGGACCTTATTCCTTATTGAATAGTTCTTAACCTTCCCTAACATGATAAGGTCATCTTCCACTTCAATGGAAAGTTCTTGAGCATTGTAAAAAGTGTTTAGTTGAGATCTCTATAGTATGAACCCAATTTCAAGCAACTAAGAATTTATGAAGAACCTCTTCTGATTATCTACAGTAGGATGAACACTAGTAGGAATTTTTTTAATCAACTTGTAGATTTTTTCCATAAATTCTCTCACGGGATCTTGCGGTTATTTCTTCATTTGAGATAATTGAGCAAGGATGGCATGAAAATATTCCACATTATTTAATTTTACCTCAAACTTGGTTTTCATGTCAAACTAGTTAGTAATGGAGTGAGGAGACAAGTAGTTAAACCATTCCACAACGACATCTTGAAATAACTCCACTAATAGTTTAACGATAACATCTTCATGTCCCACTCTAAGAACCCCAAATGTTGTGATAAAATTTGTGATATGATCATTTAGATGTTGCATTCCATCTCCATAGAATTTGGGAGAGTTCTTTCTTGACCCTTTTGGTAATTCATGAAGTGGAGGAGCCAACACAAGTAGACCGGTGTTCTATCCCTAGGGTACATATGTATCCATTTATTTTTCTTATTATCATTCAACATGAATGATATCCAATGGTTTTGTAACTAGTTCTTCAATAGGATCTTCAATAGGAAATTTAAGATCAAATTCAGGGAAGAACTCTTTCCTAACTAGTATTGTTACTTGGAAAATAGAAAGTATGAAATCAGCTTGTTGTTTCTCTTCAAATGTGGGATCAACAACACCACTTACATTATCATCTAGAGTATACTATTCATGGTGATTTTTGATTTGTCAATTATATGATAAAAAAAAAACTTGGAATACTACTGGGTTCAATGTCAGGATGGATGGATGTAACAAATGTGAGGGACCCCTCTTTCCAATGGATGAGATAACCTTCATGCACAATCAACTAAAAAAGATATATATTTTATATATATTTGATGAGTTACTTAGAAAAGGCTTATCTAAGGAACCAATGGGCTTCCTAGAAGGCTATTAACTTGTTTTATAGTTAAGTGATAATGATGATAAAATGATAATGGAAAATATAAGGAATGGTTAGAATTCCAGAGGGATAGATAATTCCTATTCTGTGTGATAGGTGGCCCAAGTGAGGGCTACAACAATCTTGAACTCCTAGAAGTAGTCAAACTAGAGTTGTTCAGTAGCATTCCATTCTTCTTGAATGATTTCAAGTTGGTCTTCTATGTCTTTAATTTCAGGTTTTAAGGTAATGGTGCAAAGGATATGTTCATGTGTGATGTGGAACTGTTCCTAGATGAAGGGTTCAGATGATCATAAATGTTGGTTATGGGATGTGATTCACTTAACACTGTCATCTACAGGGAGACACATCTTGAAAACATCCTGATTAGATAGAAACAAAGTGATAAAATGACTTAAAGTATGTAGATGTAAGTGAAATAGTAGTAATCGTTGTTGATTCAAATAGAATAATTGGCAATTATTGTTAAAAGATGAATTATTTAGTAGAATGCAGATTGAAAGAAAAATTAGTAAGTAAAAGGTTGAGTTTGAATAATAGATGATGTTTAAAGGACTTGATAATGCAAATTATAGAAGATATTTTCCTTTGATTGTGTAAACAAGTGTATAAAGCTGAGGAATCCTTACAAAGGTTTGTGGATGCTCCAAAGGCTGAATTGACATGCTGAAAGTGTTTGGATGCTTGTAGTGGTGTCATTTTGGTCTTGAATGCAATAGAGCTTTGATAAGGATGAGATAGAATCCCCTTCAGAGAGGTTTTGTCATATATTTATAATCACTGACAATTCTATTAGAATCACTAGCGATTTGAGAAAAGTGGAGAAACCCTCTTGGATTTTTAGGCTCTAATTTGATTTTAAATGGTTAGGGTGGTTTTTGGTAGGTTAAGAGGTTGGATGGATGGGTTTAGATATGCTAAGGGTGGTAATGGAGGTTTAGGATAGGTAAATGGGTTTTACAGTGGGGTAAAACATGATTTTATGGGGGTGTGGTAATGGTTTAGGGTAATAAGATGGTTTTAGGGATTTTAGAATTAGGGTGTGAGGGGTGTAGCCAGGAAATAGGTGTCTACATATACCTTCTTTCTGCCAATTTTTCTCAGAATATTAGATAGGAATGTAACCATGAATAGTGAATATTCTTCAATATGATTGCAACAAGGCTCTTAAACATTCAAAGATAATATTTTTGGTATTTTCTAGTTTTTTATTTTTATGATTTTCCTATATATATGTTTTTTTTGGATTTTTAGAGATTTTTATAAGGTACACAAGGGAAAAACATTCCCCAGCAGAGTCGCCCAAAACTAGTATTGAAATAATTTTTTGCAAGACAGATTAGTGATTTTCACCAATAGTCACAAGGCTAGGTCCCTCCTTCTTGCATATGGGGAGGCTCCCATTTATTGAATTCAAGCCTCAAGAACTAAATAAAATTTTGGGTGGTCGTTAGGTTAGGTATCACATAGGAATACTTCACTAAACCTATGGAAAATTGTTTGTACAATGTACAAGGGAGTAATTTTATTTAAATAGAGGTAAAGAGGACGTGGGGGGATGGAGAGAGGGGGTTAATGTTGTGAGTATACTTACATATTTCACATAAATTATCTAGTGTAGGTCCACATTTAATAGGAAGAAATCAACCATGTAAGCAATAACAATACTAATAAATCAGAGACAAAAAGTTCTATGGATTCATTGATCAAAGACACAAAGTTTTTTCTTAGTTGTACAAGATTACAATGCTTTCAAAGTTGTAAAAAAGATAGAGTAGAAGAACACATGTAAAGAGATAAAAGAATACAACTTATTTATTATAGTAGTAGTGATACAAATATCAATAACTAACAACAATCAGTAAAATGTTAAACCAATTGAATGGAGAGGCCATCCCAATTTACATCTTACAAATATGTTCCTTCATCTCCCCCTATGTTAATTTTCATCTTGCCACAACTTGTGACCTTTCATATTCCTTTAGGAATGAAATTAAGTTTTTTTCTTATTTTTTAAAAGGGACTTTTACAATGCAAAGTGAGGCCACTTAAAGTGAATAATACAAAAAAGTGAAAAAATACATTCCTAATGAAGAAATAGAATGTTAGATAGAGAGAGAGAGAGAGGAGGAGGCAGAATAAGAAAGAGTAGTGGAAATCTGGAGACAGAGAACCTTCTATTGATGAAGAGCTTACTTTTGATGGGACCTAATATGAATTCCTGAGAATAAAGTTCCTTACCTTTGACTTCCTATTGCATTGAAACATTGTGGTTGCAATTACCTCTTCCTCTAAGATGCATAAACTTTCCAAAACATTAAATAAGTGTTCAAAAACACTACTATAAGAATTGTATAATGTGGACCTGAGATAACTACACGATCTTTCAAACATGTTGATCATATTTTGTCATCACTAGGATAGAGAAATAAACACAAGGTTAGAGTTGGAATATGGGGGTAATCATCTTCCTCTTCATGACTCTGTTATGCTTTAATATTCACCTCTACAACAAGATGCCTCCTTATTTAAATGAAATCAACCTTGAGAGACTCAAAAACCTTCTTATCTATTTGTTTCCCATTAAAAAGGTATTCTTCTCTAAATAGAGAAACTAACCCTAATGTGTTTGAGTCTTTTGTAGGTAGCTATGGTTTATTTTGAAGATACAAATGCGGTAAATCAGAAGTGAAAAAACTTGCTAAATCCTACGGTGAGATAAAGGTGACAAGAAGTGACACATAAAGAATTAAAACTTGAGTTGTACCATAGAAACTTGTTCCTAGAATAGAAAATAGCGCCCATACACATGTGTCATCTCCCAAGAACCCATGTCCTTAAAATTGTAACATGCCAATTTTTGAATAAGAGATTACATATCATAGAATATGCATGTTTAGATCATTCACTAGCCCATAATCATTCCAGACCTATGGTGGTAAGATGAGTCATTCTTTATCTCCTCTTTATCACATATGTTTATATTTACTTTGCTTGAGCTTTCTAGTTTACTTTTTTATATATTTAATTAGTTGTGGCCTTATCTTATATTTAATTTCATTAAATCATTTGGTGAATGCGTTTATTGATCATACCTTATGCTCCTCCATGGATATCTCTTTTACTATATTCTATCAAGCTCATCTAGAGTGTCCTGATGATTTATAGAACACTATGGATCATACCAAAGTCCAATTAGACACCTCCCTCACCTATGTTACTCATCGAGTATCCTCAATTTATCTTTAAATCATGATCATATTAATTTTACTTCTGATGATATTCCTTCCTGAGCAATCGTTGATAATGTGTCCCCTTTGTATATTCAAGCTGATATTCAAAATGTATTAGTCAAGCGTGTTTTTCTTGATAATGGATTTGGTATTAATATATGCAATATTTATTTTTTACATTAGATAGGCCTTTCAGGAACTAATCTCACCCCATATGTACTTTATGCATATGTGCTTTTGATAATACTCCCAAGCAAGTGTTAGGTGAAATTTCCCTATCCGGTACAGGAGGACCATGTACTCTCAATGTATCATTTCATGTTATGCCTAATAATCTCAGTTATAATTTACCCTCATGCTTCCCTTGGTTACCTTCTATGTATGCAATTCCCTCTACCCTCCATGATCAACTTAAATTTATTTTTGAGGGTATTTTTTTATGAAGTCTTAGTTGATGCATCTCGTTTTACTTATTGTAATGCTAATGATCACTCATCTACTTTTTCATCTCCTCCTAGCCCACCTGTTATTATACTAAATATGGTGTTGGTTACAAGTATTTTCTTCGATATGGATTTTCTAGCTCAGGACTTGGCAAGAATGGCCAAGGCATCACTAAACCCATTTCTATCCTCGAGAATCTTGATAAGGTCAATATCAATTTTCTCCCTCGATCCACTACTACACTTTCTTAGGGAACTCATTTTCTCCTTGCCTGTGAATTTTTTGAGATATGCACTACTTCCCATTCCTCCACATTGCAGTTAGTTCATTGACATCTTATTGATGAAATTTTTCTCTTGGCCTGTCGTTTTTATATGAATTTCACAATGACGAGGCACTCCTTGAGTACATGGGCACATATGATTCTCTAACTTCACACTGTCACAAGAAGAAGTTTTATCACTCGTTACATGTCATTACATATTTTGGTGAGGGTGATCTTAGTATGTGCCACTCTGATGCTCTTGACACTATACCCACTCAACTCTATATTGAAGATTGATTACCTTGTTTAGTGAAGAAAATATTCCTTATAATATTGACACTGATGATGACCCACATATTATTCGCCTTGTTGTTTCCCTTAGTGATATTGAATGTGATGATATAAAAAAAGTGCTACAGTATTTCCCTAACTTATTTTCTTGGCATTATCATGATATGCTAGGAATTGACCCCTTTATCACTATGCACACCATTGTCTTATATGAAGATGTTAAACTAATTCAACACAAAAGATGAAAAATTCATCCTCATATGGCCTTATTAGTAAAATTAAAAATTCAACATTTGTTAGTTGTCGGGTTTATTTGTACTGTGGATTATCCACTATAGCTCTCCAATATTGTTCCTATTTTGAAGCCTAATGGACAAATTAATTGTTACACCAACTTTCGTGACCTCAATAAAGCCTCTCCTAAGAATAGTTTTCCTCTACTAATTGATTCTATTGTTGATTCCATTGTTTTCCATGATATGCTCTCTTTTATGAATGGGTTTGCTAGATATAATGAAATTAAAAATCAACCTAGCCGACCAAGAAAAAGCCTCGTTTACTACCCCCTAAGGCACTTTATTTTATACTATTACGCCCTTTGGTATCAAAAATTTTAGGGCTACATACCAGTGTGTTATGACCCACATATTCCATGATTATATTCATAAGATCATTAAGAACTATGTTGACGACATCCTGGCTAATTCTAAACATCACTCTAGCCATGCTCAATATCTTTGTACATTATTTACACGATTATGACAATATCATGTTCATCTTAATCCCAAAAATATTTTCTTTGGAGTTACTACTGAAAAGATGTTAGGATACATCATTTACTGACAAGGTATTTAGATTGACCCCCAGAAGATTAGTGACATTGTAGATATGCCTCCTCCCTAAAACCTTCATTAGCTTCATTCTTTACAAGGTAAAATCCAAGCTATCTATCATTTCATTACAAAAATAGATGAAAATACCTAACCATTTACACATATAATGAAAAAAATACTACATTTACTGAGGATGCTAGTTTTCAACATGCATTCGATGATATCAAAGCTTCTTTACCTAATATGCCTATTTTAACTCCTCCAGTGCATGATCAACCATTACTTTTGTATATCTCGGCCACCTTTCATGCCTTAGGAGCTTTACTTTCTCAACATGATATGGATCTACGTGAACATTACATCTATTATATTAGTCACACCTTAGTACCTTATGAATGCAATTATTGCTATATTAAAAATTTGTGCCTTGGACTTGTATTTATCACTGACAAGTTACATCAATATATGATCAATACCAAAATTCATATTATTAAAAAAGTTGATCCTTTGCGCCATTTTCTTTCACATACCCATCTATCTGTCCACTTAGCCCATTGGGTCATGTTACTTACTGAATTTACGCCTAAGTTTGTTCCGTAAAAACCTATCAAATGCCAATTCATCACTAACCAAATAGCATAAGATCCTATCCACGGTCCTTTCCTTATTTTTGATGAAGTTTGCAATGATTTTACTATATATATAATTGATTCTAATATTTATACTATGTATTTCAAAGGATCCTACTATGCCATTGGTGCCGACATTGGTATTTCTTTTATTACACTACATGCTGAACCTATGTAATTTATTTATCCACTTGGATTCTCATGCACAAATGATATAGTTGAATATGAAGCCCTAATTCTAGGATTATTTATTTCTCAATCTCTCCTTATATGCCACATTCATATATTTGGTGATTCTCAACTCACTGTTAATCAATTTGATGGTACATACTAGGTCAAAGATGAAAAACTCATCATGTATCATACCATTTTTACTGGTATTCTTGTTACATTCAACACTCACTCTATCACCATTATGCCTCACAAGGAAAATTGACATGTTGATGTCATGGCCTATGTCACTTCACTCATTCCCCTTGATATTAAATATGATCATGTTATATTTATTATTCACCACTAGTGACATCCTTCCATTTATTACCATAACATACATGTTTTACAAGTTCTTAATATTACATGTAGCGTTGATCATCCAGAATAGTACACTCCTATTTATAAGTCCCTTTATCAAAAAAATATTCTCATTGACCTATCACCACATGAGGCATGAAAAATATTCCATAACACCACATGTTATGTTATTTTTGGCGGTTCTTTAATAAAACAAACTCTTTATGGTAATCTCCCTCATTGTTTGGGACTCCAATATATCCCATTAGCTCTCTCTCAGATACATGTGGTGGGAATTTTAGTGGAAAAGATATGGCTCAAAAATTATTACAAAAAGGGTATTATTGACCAACCATGGAACATGATTATCTAGCACATTCCAAATGATGTGATAAGATCAAACGATACATCAACCTACACCATGTACCAACTCTTGATTTGTAACCTATTGCATCCCCATGGAATTTTTCACTATGGGGTTTTAAACTTATTGGAAATATTAACCCTAAGTCATAAGAAGGAAATAAATTCATCATTATTGCTACAAACTACTTCACTAAATGGGTTAAATTTACACCCTTAAGAAAATACTATTAGCGAAGATATTTACAAATTCCTTAATACCTAGATCATTACCTACTTTGGGCTTCCCTCTGCAATCATGACTAAAAAATGTCTCATCTTTAAAAAATCACACTGTAATTTTTTTTACACAAAATAAAATATCAAACACAAATTCTTTACTCCTTATTACCCTCAAGGAAATAATCAAGCTAAATCCACTAATAAGACAATAATCAATATTCCCCGCAAAACGGTTAATCGTAATGGTAATGATTGGCACAATAAAATGGTATATCTCTTTGGGTTTACCACACTAGTGTTCTCACTCATACAAATGCCACATCATTTTATCTCATATGTGATACTGAGGATGTTATCCATCTAGATCTCAAAAAATCAACTATACACATTTCCCTTATAAGAATTCTCTGAGATAGTGATTATCAAGAGCATTTCTTACACAAACTTGAAATGTTATATTCCAGGTATGTCAAAGCAATAAAACATCTCTGTGCTTACCAAGATCATATAAAACATGCTTATTGTAACAAAGCGTGATCTCATGAGTTCAACTTTGGAGATTTAGTACTCATAGAAAATAAAAATAATACATGTTATCCAAAATACTCCCTCCTAGGTTATTTTGATAACTTACACTTATGCTTGGATTTGGGTAGGTATAAACTTGTCAAAAGTGAAGAAAATAGTGTTGGGGAATTCCTCTCATTCTTCCCAAATCCATTCAAGTCATTAATTAGCCAAAAAACTTCAAACTTTGGTAAAATCTGTCCCCAGTTGGCTAAATCGGGCATCTCGGGAACATGTGGAATTGTTCCTACATTCTTTGTGTTCATCGCATAAACAATTCATCTAATAGGAAAAATTAGGGCATGTGGGGTTCATGTTGTAGCTGAGGTGGAGCTTGTTAAATAAGGATGTTTTTTGTAGGTTGAGTGTTCTATGGGTGGCAGACATCATTGATTAAGGAGCAAAGAAAGCAGTTATCGACTAGAGTGGTTAAATCGAGCCCAACTGACACTGGAAAAATAGTTATGCCCTTCCTAAAATTACCTGGAAACATTATTTATCCACCCCAACACCAAAAAATAATTAAATCAGCATGTCACGACCCACAGGGAACTCTATCATGTTCCTCACATGCCCTATAAATCCACATAGCCATAACTTTGTCCTTATAACTCCAAATTTCACAAAATTGGTCTCGTTAGTAAGGTCTCATCATGTAATTAAATTTAACATCATGAAATTTAGAAGTTGGTGGAGTTAGGTGGGAGAAAAATGGAAAACAATCCCATCATTTGATGAAGTATGGTGTCCATTCCTTTGCCTACAAACAATGTGATATAGGGGAATGGCTTACGGGGGTGCCCATCATGGTTTTGAGATATTTAATGCATGTTTTGTGGTTGGAGATTTAAATCTGAATGTCCCTCTTTTGCCTTCTCCCTCTCTCTCCCATTCTCTTATATATTGTAAGTTGACACTCATTTATAATGGTTAGACCCTCTCAGAATGTAAGGGCTTCAATCAAAGTGTTTCTTAAGTGTTTTTGAGTTGCATGCCTCATATTTGGACCTTTTGTAATGTGTTATTTCCTTATTCATGTAATGTAATTGAATTTACATCTTCCTAGGCAATAAAATTCATGTTTTATGGCTATTCTCTTCCCTATCTATGTTTTATTGTGTTTTCTTGCCTCTTCATTCATTATAGGTGTGTTGTACATCTTTTCTCACTTTGTAAGGTTTATTTTTCTGGTGTGCTCCATAAAGAAGGAAGTTGAATGTTGTTTTGGACTGTGGCATTCATGTCTTCCCTCTCCTCTCTCATCTTCCTCCCATTTTCCATCATTTGAGAGAGTCTTTCCCAATTTTATTTATGTTATCACCTCTCTGTTAGCTTAGGATTTCCCCTTTCATGCATATCTCTCTTCCCCTGGTCCCTTGGATTGTTAAAGTAGGATTATATAGTTACATTTACAGAAGTAAAAATAGTTTTAACATTAGGAATATATAGAGAAATTCAACCTTCTCTAGAGGTTTATCTCACTTTAGTAAAACCCACATTGCAAAGATCATCCCATGTTGCTTATAAATCTTGGTTTATCCATGACTAACAACAAGGTGCAATTTTGAGCTCTAACAATTTTGGAACACGGGGTGGGACATATTTATAACAAACTATTCATTATTTCTAAGTTTTTGTCTGTGAAATATTGATTTCAGCATTTGGAGGCATCTTTCAACACATTTGGTGACTCCAACTTTCAAATCTACTAGTTCCAACAATTAAAGTTCCCCTTTCATGAGAAGAATTTAGACTAGATCCAGTGCAACAAGTAGTGAACCTTTTGAATATTTTTAGTTGTCATAAAGGATAAGAAGAAGAGACAAAACAATTCAAATATCACCATCTTCTCCAAATACAACTCTTCGTACTCCTCCTCTTAGTAGGCCCTTCTTATTATCCTCTAGAGTTTTTAGACCCATTCTAATCATGACACAACAAAGAAATATCCCCTTTTCCAAATTTAATGGTAGTAGTCTTTTAATACTTAATTCCCAACATGATATACCAATATCTTCCTTTAAAATTAAATTCCCCCTTTCACTCGTAAAAATTCTACCATTCTATTTTACCATATTCAAGATGTTGTAAATGTTTTTTCAATTTATCTAGTTACAGAAGATGATATTGTGGTTAGGATTATTACTTCTTCTTTAAAAGTTAAAGAACTTCAATGGTATATAATCTTGAGACATGCTTCCATTCATAGCAGGTATGAACTTGGTACAAATCTTTGTCAATAATTTGAGGAGAAAGAAGATAATATATCCTTTCTAGAATAACTCACAGTAATCAAGAGGGCTCCTAATGAGCTTATGGATAATTTCAATTTAAAATTTCAGAAGATGTGGGAGATAAATCCATTTCTCTTAAGACCATCTCCCCTACGTGTTTTTGTTTACTTCTTAAGAGATCTAAATTATTATATTTTTGTAATGACATAATCTATGAGTGCTCTCTAATTACCTGATTCATATCTAATATCCATTAGGGCTGAAAATTTCTTAATACAATTAGAGAAGTTATACCCTAGATTACATGTGCCCATTTTTCCTACATTATCAAAGCTTCACATCCCTCCATTACTCCCATTCCTGAGAAATTTTCCCAAAATGTTACTTCAACTTCTTATCCTCCCCAAAAACAAAGTGTTGATGATTAAATAAAATACTTAATTAGAAATTTATCAAATAAAGTTATATCCTTGGAGACAAAACAAGCCCAATGTTATATAAACTACCCAAATTCTAACCAAGGGAAATATTATAACCAAAGATTAAATCAAGGTTACGAACCCTATAGAAATCAATATCCACATAAAGGGTATGGGAAAAATAATTTTTTTTATAGATGGTAAGGTCAAAATCCACATCTTCCACTTCAAATAGTTTCTCCTACTCGGTCACTTCCTATTGCTAGCTTAAGTAAAACATTAGTTCTAATGAAAAATAATGTGATATAAGAGATAGAGTGTTGTTTTACATGTAATCATCCACATAATCAATATTTTATGCATTGCAAGATCAGGCCCTTATGGCTCAAAATTCTTCCAATCAACACAAACCATTGATGGAAATAGTTAAGTCTAGCATGAAAAAAACTTAAGAAGTTAATACAAATACTAACCTTATGTTTTTTGGGGTTGATGAGTTTTGTTTAATGAATCAAGTTATGGAAAGTTCTAGCAAGCCTCATACCCATGTTTTTGATAATACAAGGTCTAAGATGAGAGTTTTTGATGCTCAATATTAATATCCTACTAATTAGTGTTATATTTTTCATAAAGAAAAGAATATTGGGGTAGATTTAAGTAAGAATAGATCACATGAGGTTCCTAACAGACATATCTTGGCAAAGGAAGTTGTTTCTCAATCAAAGGAAAATGTTCCAACATTTGAATAATCGAGAAAAGATAACATCGTACCTTAAATGCTCAAATCCATTAGTCTCCCTTTCAATATTGTTGAGCAGATGAAGAAGACAAATGTAAATGTGATAATTTGGGATGACTTAGCTATTCCATCACAATGATATCTCTTGTATGAAACTCTGAAATAGTTCCCTCAATCTGAACCAACAACCTAAAAAACTCATATTGTTGTCAATCTATGCCAAGAAAGAGAATAATAAGTAAGAAAAATCAAGAAGACCCAAAAATTTTATATGTATTTTGTAGGAAAACAATTGGTTCATAATTTCATGATTGACTCAGGGGCTAGTGACTTTGTAATGCCTAAAAATATTGTGGATATCTTGATTCTTAAGTACAATCCAGTTTCTAAAGGTGTTCTATAACTCGAGGGCTCAACTATTAGTATCTTAAGAGTGATCAAAGATATTTAGTTAACCCTTCATGCTCGTCCAAGTCTAACTATAACTAAAGACATATCAGTCATTGAATTACGCCCTTTATTTTCCATTTTCCTATCAAGATATTTTACATCTAAAATGGGTGGCTACTTGTCTTCAAATTGGTCTCATATGATGCTAAGAACAAAATATGGTACTAGATGTATAATCCAAGTTGAGCCAATATTTTCCTATCGTGTTGATTCTTATGACCCTACTCCTCTCTACTCTAATTGTGTTATACATTAAGATCATGCACATAAGTCAATTTCAAAAGAACAACATATCCCTCCTTTAATTCCCAATATTTTATTAGATGAATATGCCAAGGAGCATTATAAGTTTTATCTTTATGATATAGCTAAGAAAACTGGTCTAGGTACTTATTGTATCTATGAGGAAGAAAAAATTACTTTCCCCACACTGCTTAAACAAGAAGATGAAGATTCTTTTCTATATAAATTTTACTTTAAAGGTTCTAGAGGAAAAAATAGAGCTGGGGCAGGTGTTATTTTAGTTTCCCCAATGGATGATACATTCCTATTTTCTCATAGGTGACAGTTTTCATGTTCCAACCACGTAGAAAAATATGAGCCATTGGTTCATGGCTTGCGTATTATGGAGAAAAGAAAAATCAAAGCTTGATTTTTTTTTGGTGATATAGAATTGGGCATACGCGAAGTGAGAGGGAAATTTTCCACTAAGAATAATATTTTGAAAGCTTATAAGCATAGAGTTTGGGATCTGTTGGAGAGATTTGATGCAATTTATCTCCAAGTGGTGCTAAGGAAATTGAAAAAAGAAGTAAACCAGATGAAAAACCTTGGATCAAATTTTTCACCAACTAAAGATCTTAGCCAAGGAAATTAGTAACATGCTAAGTTGTGGTTAGACCATAATTCTCAGATAATGAAGTTAGTTAGAAGGTATTTGATAGTGATGAAAAAATTATACGGTTTATCTATAATGAAGCTGAATTTTCCTCCAAAATGTAATATGATTTTCATAACATCTATGGTGATAAAATTATTCAATTAATAACAAACAAGTTTCCTAAAGGATTATTCACTCTTGAGCATATTTTCAGTCCTGATGATCAGTTCAAAGGAGAAGAGAAGAACATAACAACAAGGTAAGAAGACTGTTAACCAGTCACAATTGCACAAGGCAAGGGGATTTTTATTAGAAAGGAATGTAATGAAGATGAGAATCAAGCATTTATCTCTTTGTGTCAAAAATTTAATGATATAGTCTCATGGGATTGTGAGGAACTTAAGGGGTTTGATCCAAGCATTTTTCAACATTCCATAGATCTTGATCCTAATGTCAAGCCAATTAGGAAAAAGAAAAGACACGTCAATCCTAAGATAGAACCCCTCACGAGGAATGAATTATCCAAGCTGATTGAGCAAAAAAGAATATTTCCTATCAAATACTCTAATTGGGTGGAAAATATGCTTCCAATGAGAAAGAGGAACGGAGAAATCAAACTGATAAGGCCAAAATATGCCTCATCAATGTGTAATAAATGATCTTATTTTACTCTCATTTTTATGAAGTTTGAATGAATTTTGTGGCTTTTGTTTGATCTAGTATAAGTTAGGATGTAATTGTCCATATTTTATTTTATTTAGTTATAATGTCTAAAAAATCTGTAATTCCTAACAAAGTGTGTGGAAATTCAGTGTTTGTAACAAAACATGTCACATTCAGTCAGAAGAACAAAGTATGAAGCAACCAACACCTTTTAGGGAACATTGGCTTCAATATGGCTTAGCTTCAGAACCTCCAGGCTTAGTTCCAGAACTCCATCACTTAGCAAAGGAACTCTATTTCTTAGTTCCAGAACCTTCAGAATTAGTTCTAGAAATCCAACACTTAGTTTTGGAACTCCTGTGCTTAGCTCCGAAACTTTCAAAGTTAGTTCTGAAATAGTTCCCTTTGGTTCCAGAAATTCTCCAAAGTTTTAGAATCAATGGGAATCTATTTATTTTGACATCTAGTGATAGAGAAATTAATGAGCCTTCCAATTAGGAGTAGATCAATAGATTCCTGATTCTTCATACTTCACAAATACTTATGTAATATCAAGCAGTTGTATGTTCAACAAGGTTTCTAAATTCCACATCTACTTTGAGAACTATTTTGTTTCATTAGAACCTATTGAGCACTTATGATTGTAAATGCATCTTTGGATGATGGAATATATATAAGGACATGTAGATAGATTAAATAGGATATAGATGATATAGATGATATAGATGATATAGATATATAGTGAAGCTTGTAAGACAAAACATTTTAGTAATAAGATAGCCATTTCATTTTGAGAGAATCATACTTTGTCAAATCCTGATTGAAGGTTGAGCAAGGGCCCACTCCTCCAAGAAGCAGGATTCTTTGTTTTATTGGTATTTATATATTTTAAGCAATTCATGTAAATTTGTTAAGTTTTAATTCTATAAATGCTTTTGATTCTTCAGTTGAATCCTAATTACGTACTTTTCCCTGTAGGTGTTATAGATTAGACTCTTATTTCCTTACAAGAATTTTCAAACAAAAATTTCAAACGTGTGCTTATTTCCAAGAAAGTGTGTTTACTTTTGTAATATGTGTTTATTTCCAACAATTTGTCTCATTTTGCAAAGAGTGTTTATTTCTAGCAATTTGTTTCATTATGCAAGAGTGTGTTTATTTCCAGCAACATGTTTAATTCTTAAGATTAATTTATTTCAGAAATGAGTGTTTATTTCAACAAATTTCTAATAGTTTACCTTTAATAAGGCTTTGGACAATAAATATTAAACACACTGCGAAAACCCCCTAGAAAATATAAAAAATAATAAATACCTACAATCAATTACTAGATCACTAAGATTCTTCTTGTTGCATAAATACCTACAATAATGAACCATTAAGTTAATGGCATAACTTCACCAATGATACTATTACATACAGTAACACTAATGATCCACTTCTTGAAGTGACATTAATGTATTCTAGTTATACAGCCACCTGTATAAACGAAAACCAGTACAATGATTACTGCTCAGATGAAATCGAAATTCATTTTCCCATAATTCATATGTTCAATTGTTACAATACAATTTTGAGACATGATATTTTCTAGACGTATCATGAAACATACTGGGATGATCTAATTTCTGTCCAGTAAAAAAAAATGCCCAATAAAAAAAAGAAAAAAAAGAGATGGATTTAGTTGACCAAATAGAGTTGGAAGCTCTGACAATAGTAGAATCATTCTATCCCACTCCCTTTAGACACACCCCTGGTTTGAATATGACATCAACTAAGATTTAATTAAATGAAGGGAATAACGATACCCATCACAAACTCTATGTGGATTTTAGGGATTTGAACAAATCTTCCCTAAAAGATCATTATCCTCTACCTTCTATGGAACAAATTTTGCAAGTTGTAGTAGGATTTGAAAGGTTTTCCATGCTTAATTGTTACCCAGGTTTCAATCTAATCAATGTTAGATATGAAGATCAATTCAAAATTTTGTTTACAACCAAGTGGGGAATGTATTCATATCATAAAATTCCCTTTGTTTTATCAAATACAGGTGCCATGTTTCAAAGAGAAATGTAAATCATTTTAAAGGGTATATTAATGAATTCATCCTTATCTACTTGGATGACATCACCATTTTATAAAAGGAGAGAAAATATCATATTAGTTAGGTTGATAAATTCTTTGAGAGATGTAGGAAATCTTGGGTTTCTCTTAACCCCAAGAAATGTAACTTCGCAGTCCCTAGGGGAAAGCTCTTGGGGCATATTTCTCCAATAGATAGTATTTCCATTGATCCAGAAAGAATCTTATCTATTATATCTCTCTCCTTTCCAAATCACAAGAAGGATATGAAATCATTCCTTAAAAATATTAAATTTTTTAGGAAATTTATTCCTAATTGTTTTGGATTGATTGGGCATATCACCCTGATGTTATAGAAATATTTAGTGTTTAAGTGGATAGCAAAAGGAAATGATTTTTTTTCCAAGATTAAGCATGAAATTTCTCAAGCTCCACTTATCAACCCTAACTACTCTAAGGATTTCATCTTGTATGCATATGGAGTTGACTCTGGTATTGTTGTTGTTTTGACACAACAAAATGATCAAGGTTTAAAGTAGTCAGTTACTTTCTTCAGTCAAACATTGAAGGATTATGACTTCAATATAGCCACATTGAGAAACAATTCTTTCTCATCATGCGAGATCTTAAAAAATTCAAAAGTATTCTTGTTACTAATCACATTAAAGTTATAGTCTCACACTCTAGTGTGAGAGACTTTATTATGGGTACATAAATCAATGAGAAAAGAGATGGATGCATAACTAAGATTATGGAGTATAATGTAACTATAAAAGACACAAAATTAGTAAGAGGAAGATAATTTTTTGAAAAATTATATTTGGATGCTCATGATGGTCAAGAAACCTCTTTCCTTATGGATGAAGCACTTCCACAAAACACTGGAATTCAACATGATAGAGGAAATTCACCAAATGATCACAATTTGATTTATGACATGACTATATTATTATCTACTGGTACATATCCTCTTGGCCTAAGAAAATAAAAAAGAGGCCATTTGAGATTGCAATCAATCGCTTATACATTGATTAGTGGAATTATTTTCAAAAGGAATCTTGATGGAGTGTTGTTAACATGTATTGATCATAATCAGGTGAACAAGGTATTAGTGGAATTATATGATGGTATACTAAGGCCATTGCTATGAAATTTATAATGGATGGATACCTCTGACATGCATTATTTGCAGATGCTCAATGGGTGAAAAAATGTAAGGAATGTTTTATCTTCACTAGGAAGAAAATGTTAGTTGTACTTCCACTTCACCCAATCCAAGTAGCTTAACCCTTATCTTAATGGGGCCTTGAATTCATTAGCATGATTAATCCTCCATCAAGTGTTGTTCATAAGTGGGTTTTGAAAACAACTGATTATTTTACCATATGGAAAGAAGTTGTGGCACTCAAGGAAGCTAAATAATCAATTATCCTTGAATTTTTGTAATATATTGTGACAAGGTTTGGGGTCTCTCAAACCATCATTTATAATAATGCAAAATCCTTTTTAGGATCCAAAATTTCTGATTGGGATCTTGGAATTGGAATTTACTTGAATACCTCTTCCAATTATTACCCTTTGGGTAATGGTTTGGTAGAGTCTACTAATAATAACTTGATCAAAATCATGAATCAGAAAATGGATATCAACTAGAGGCAATAACACACAAAGGTAAGAAATGATCTTTAGGATGATAGAATAACAACAAATAAATCAATTAGTAGTTCACCTTTTAAACTTGTCTATGGTAGAGAAGTTAGACTTATTTTATCACTTGAAATGAATTAACTAGAGTTTCCTCACCAATTGGAATTGGAGGGTGCAGATCAGAGAGAAAAGAGAATGACATAACTGGTTGAACTTGAGGAATTGAGAAATTCTGCCATGATCATATTAGAACAACATCAAAGTTAAACCAAATAATGGTTTGATAGGAAAACCAGGGATCATATTTTCAAAGTAGGTGATCTAGTCTTAAAATGGGATATAGACAGAGTTAAACCAGGACAACACTCTAAGTTTGATGTACTTTGGATTGGGTCATACATCATAATTACTTGTAAAGAGGAAAAATCTTTTAATTTGTCTAAACTTGATGGAAATGCATTTTAGATCCTAGTCAATGGGATTTATCTTAAGAATTACAAATAAGTTGTTTCATTGCATCTTGTTCATATTAGATTGATTTTTAATTCCTCAAAGTGCTTTTCAACAAATTTTCTTATTGGTAGAATATTTTTCCTTTCCCTAAGTGCTTTGCAAAATGTAAAGGTTTCTTCTAGGAGGAACTTTTCCATTACATAATGGTTGATGGAGGAATCTAAAAAAGATATGTTTCAGATTGAGTTGGATAGTGAAAAGGCTCAAGAGGAAATATGTGGTGGAAAAAAAATTTTAAGATAGTCTTCCACTCTCATTAAAATTAAATTTAGATCAACTCTCATAATCACAATGGTAAATTCAAGCAGATAAAATTAGTGTCGGGTTCAAGTAGTTCCTTATGTGGATTCAGGGGTGATTTTTCATGTTTTAGATCAATTTACAAGTTTTCAAACTAACTCCATGCCCAATGGATGCTTTGAGGCCACTGATCTCTTATATAGTAAGCATATGACCTCGTTGAGTCGCTTAACTGTTATCTAAAATACTCCATCCCGAGTTATTTTGATAACTTACAATTCTACTTGTATTTGAGAAAGTATAAACTGATCAAAAATGGAGAAAATAGTGTTGGGGCATTCATCTCCTTCTTTATAAATCCATTTAGGTCTTAGCTATCCAAAAAACATCAAAATTGGGAAAAATATGCTCCCAGTCAGCTAAATCGGGCATCTTGGGAACACACAAAACTATTCATGCATTCCTTGTGTTTTCTGCATAAGCAACTCAATCGATGGGATGAAACAGGGTAGGCAGGGCTAGTGTTGTGCCCGAGGTGGAGTATGTCAGAACAAAAGGAATGGTGTTTATAGTTTAAGTGTTCTCTAAGTGGACGACATCACCAATCAAGGGGGAAAACAAACAGTAATCAGCCAGAGTGGTTAAGTCAGGCCCATGTGACACTGGTGGAATAGTTCCATCCTTCTTCCAATTCCATGACTGTATGTTTTACCTACCCCAATGCCAAAAAATAGTTAAAACAACATGTTATGACCCACAAATAACTCCAACGTGTTCCTCTCATCCCCTTAAAATCCACATGGCCATAAATTTTTCTTTGTAAATCCAAAATTCACAAAATTGGTCTTGTTGGAAAGGTATCATCACATAATATAATATGGAATCATGAAATTTAGAATTTGGTGGAGTTAGGTGGGAGAAAAAGGTAAAAACAGTTCCAAGATTTGAAATTGTAGTTCTAGGTAGTTCAACTACCATATTTAATGAAGTATGGTGCCCATTCCTTCTCCTACAAGCAATGTGATGTGAGGGAATTGTCTTGTAGGGGTACTAATCATGGTTTTTAGATATTTAATACGTGTTGTTGGTGGTTGGAGCTTGAAATATGAATTTCCCTCTTTTCCCTCCTCTCTCTCTCTCTCTCTCTCTCTCCCATTTTTGTATATATTGTAAATTGATGCTCATTTGTAATGGTCGCACCCCCTCAGAATGCAAGGGCTTCGTTCAAAGTATTTCCTAAGTGTTTTTGAGTTGTAAGCCTCATAATTTGACCTTTTGTAATGTGTTCTTTCCTTCTTCATGTAATGTAATGGATTGTGCATCTTCCTAAGTAATTATTTTTTTGTTTTGTGGTTATTCTCTTCCTTAGTTATTTTTTATTGTTTTTTATTTCCTCTTCATTCATTATAGGTGTGTTGTGATTATTTTATCACTTTACATGGTTTATTTATCTTTTTTGCTCCATGAAGATGGAATTTTGAATGTTGTTTTGGATTATGGCATTCATGTTTACCCTCTCCTCTCTCATATTCCTCCCATTTTCCCTCATTTGAGAGAGTATTCCCCCTTTTCTTGGTGATATCACCTCTTAGTTAGCTTAGTATTGCCCCTTTCATGGATCTCTTTCTTCCCCTTGTTCCTTGGATTGTTAGATTAGGATTAGATAGTTGCATTTCTAGTAGTAGGAATCATTTTAGCATTATTAATAGTTAGAGAAAGTCATTCTTCTCCAAAGGTTGATCTCACTTTAGAAAAACCCACATTGGAGAGATCATCCCAGGTTTCCTTAAAATTTTGGGTTATCCACGACTCAAGGAAGGGTGAAATTTTGAGCTCCAACAACACCAATGTCGACCCCTCTCTAAAAGGTAAGATTTAACCCAATTGGCTTAGCTCATACGTTATCATTACATGAATGGGATAGGGTTTCTAACATCTTACAACCATCCTTAGAAAACCTTGTAAAGATCAAATGAATTTCATGCACCTTAATAAATACTACATTTAGATGTTTACACTTGTGGGGGCATCTTAACTCCCCATGCTACCCAATGATGCACTCTTATTTTTGGTTCATACTTGATTGTTGAGGGTTTCTTCATATGGACCTCACGTTGCACACACCACACTGGGGTCATCCCTTCTATTTGTTCTCCTTCACACATTTGTAGTTAAAAAATCCAAAAACATTAGCTTAAATCTTGGTTGGATATATTATACATTGTTTATACTACTTCATGGTGCACCTTTGTTTATCATATTACTATAGTTCATAATATGATTGATCATTTTTCATACACACTTGCACATTCACATGGTATCTTGAGGTGAATGTAGGCCACTTATAGGTTTTTACATGATGTATTATGCTTGGTCCTACCCATTACTAGTCCCACTGATGCTCCTAGGGCATCTACCTTCTCGCACTTACTATCAGGTGCTATCATTATAATATTTCACATTTTCATTATTATATGTAGATATTACATTGTCACATACTATTCATCTTTCCTAACATGGTATTGGTAAAATAATTTGTCATAGTGAAAATTATTGGCTTCTACTAATGGTCAGGGGGAAAATCCCCTCCTTCTTGTGTATGTAGAGGCTCTCATTATTGAATGTAAACTACCTAAATATGTGGGGTGGTATTTTGGTTAGGGATCACACATGAATACTCCACTAAAACTATGGAAAGTGCTTGTATAGAGTATAAGGGAGGAATTTTTAGTGATGAGAGGTAAAGGGGAGTTAAGGAAATAAGGGGAGAGAGGGGGTTAATGTTGTGAGTAGGCTTACATAATTCACATATATAAACCATAGTAGGTCAAAATTTAATTAGAAGAAAAAAACAATGCTAACAATGATAAGACCAATAAATCATGGACACATAATTTTATTGATTCATTCATCAAAGGAACAAACACCTTTCTTGGTTTTACAAGATTACCATGTTTACAAAGTTGGAAAGTAGAGAGAGAGAATAGAGGAACATAAGCATAGAAAATAGAAGAAATTTAGATTTTATTTCTTGATGTATTAGTGGTAAATCTCAACAACATACAATTAATAAACAATTTTCAACCATTTTGAATGGAAAATACATTACAATTTATATCATTACAAACTGTCATTTCATCCCCCCACATGGATTTTCACCTTCCCTCATCACTTGCGACCTTCCACATTCCTAGGAATGGAAAATGAGTCATTTTATTTTTGACAAAAAAGGACTCCTACAATATTGAATTGAAGACCACTGAAGTGAATAAGATGAAATAGGGTGAAAAGAGCATTGGAGGGAGAGAGAGAGAGAGAGAGAGAGAGAGAGAGAGAGAGAGAGAGAGAGAGAGAGAGAGAGAGAGAGCCTTCTAATGGACCTTTGAGGAAATACTTCATGAATGATAATCTTGACCTCTGATCACCTGTTGAATTGAAATATTGTGATTACATATGCTTCCTCCTAAAATATGCAAGAACACTCCATAGAAATGAAAGAGTGTTTAAGAAAACTACCAAGTGAATGAAATCAAGTGAAATTGAGATGATTCTCCATTGTTGCATTCATAATGCTCCACATGAAGACCATTCTCTTACCCTTCCTAGCTCCGAAACATTCTTTGAATGGAATTATTCTTAGAATTCTCATGCACTTTCTTACTCAGATGCCTCTTATGGGAATAAGTGACTTCTTGGTACTTCACATGTGAAAATCTTGGATGTCTTAGTAGTTTGCCTAACTCATCATGACTTGTTCTTAAAATATATTTTGACATGAGGAAATTTTTAGGATATGATGATCATCAAATTACTCCATGAGATTCCCATTTCACTTTTAAACATGATGAATCCTTCACAATTGAATTGACCCAAATGTCACATGAGTAATAACATGCACAATTTCTCCTCATGGGAATATATTTCCTTCTCTAGAAATAATGATTGATCTTTAAATGGGACTTGAAGGAATGTCTTGAGGATGAATTCCATGTGCTTGACCTCCAAATTACATTGATGCGATGTAAATTACACCTTCCTTGAATTGCTATATGTGAGGACATCATCAAGCATGGAGTAGGTGTTTAAAAACACTTCACGATGTATGGATTTCTTGATATGACTATTTTCATCACTCACGGTGAGCTTCTCTCATCATGTTTAAGATGATCATCCTCTTGGTGACTTGAAATCAAATGAATGTCTTGATTATTTTCAAACATTTCACCAACCTCATGATTGATGAGGGTCGTCAATACTCCTCAACTAAAAATTCAATCCAGGGCTGGTTTCCATGGCAGTATGCAAAAGGAGAGAGAGATCTCGGGAAAATGGTCCCTTCTATACAAAATCCACACTTGCAAGAATTAAAACACACATGCAGGAATTGAAATGAATTTTACAGGAAATTAAATGTCACATTTGCATGATATTAAAGAACACTTGCATGAAATTAAAATAAACTTGTATGGTACTAAAACACACTTTCATGGAATTAAAACACACTTGCATGAAATTAAACCACACTTGTAAGAAAGATAAATTTTTGAAATGGAAATAAATGATAAACACATAATAAACTTGAAAGTTTACAAAAAACTATATGCTAAAGGAATAGTTACATGGAATAAATAAAATTACAGAATAAAAATAATAATATAAATATACAGATCCATCTTCCTTAGAATGAGTGGCTAACTCATTCCTTGGAAGAGGATTTTGATCAACACTTACTTACAAATGGATGGAATGAAAACCTTGGAATGAATCAATAAAAAATAATGGATATTACATTTAATGGTGTGGAAGGTTAGGTTTATAATTGCATGCTTCCAACCCACTCTTTATTTTAGGGCATACATCTCTATCTTTGAAATATTCCAATTCTACCAACTAAGATTTCAATCCCCAATAACCATGGAGAGAGATGTATTATTGGAATCAAAATATTATCTAATTAAATCTTATAATTCTTATTTTGTATAGAGAATCTATCATAATGATTTTATTCTCTTATTTCATTGTGAAAATAAATAGATCAATAGTTGATTGTGACTCCAAATATACTAAAACCCATTTTTTCCGCAAACGATGACAACTGTAGAAAATCAGTAAGTGGTTTTTGTTCAACACATTATTATGAAAAAAATTCACTCTCAAATTTTCCTTTGACATTCTGTTATTTGATTATACAAATTTTTATGTTGATCTGATACACTTTTTCTTGGACTGCCACACAATAAAAGTCAAATTTATTCCAAATGTCAAAAGCTATATAAAATGGAAGGAGGTTTTTTATTTAATGATTTTTTATGAAAAAACTCTCTCAAAATATGACCTTTTTGGATTAAATTATGCAAGAATCTATAGCTATGGCTGCAGACTCCAAAGCTAGGTGGTCAGACTCAAAAGCAAAAGTCATATTTCTTTGAAATGGTAAAATCTATAGAAAAATGGAAGGAGATTTTTGTTCAAATATTTGTTATGAGAAGAAACATCTCTTAGAATATCCATTTGAATTTTTTGGATTGATTTATAGACAAAAGGTTAGACTCCAAAGAAAACAAGTTAGACTCCAAAGAAAATAGGTTAGACTTTGAAGAAAATAAATTAGACTCCGAAGCAAACATGGTAGACTTTGAATCTATACTAAAATGACTATAACTTTTGCATATGAACTTGAATCAAGATGTTATTTTTTTGAACTTGCATAATGTTTTTAGAGGAATCATAATATGCAATCAAATTTTGGGTTTGGGTATATTCTCGATATATTTTTTCCACTTTTTCCCAAACCTACACGATGGAGCTGCTCATAGAACTATTGAAAATATCTGGAGCTAGTAAGGAACCTCTAGATCTAATTAAGTGTTGTAATAGCAATATTTTGATCTAATATGAGATATTTTAAAGATCTTTCAAGGTTGGTTGTAGTTAGTGCTCATAATGCAATATTAAATAATTATAGCAAATTATGGACTGCATATGTACAAATTTACATTTACCCCCAATAATCATTAGAAATAGCCAATTGAAAGATAAAAATGAATTTAAAAAATTACACTTAGATCCAATTTATGCAAAGAAAAAAATGTCAAATATTGTATGAAATGGGCCATTTCTTTGGGCTCATCATCTCCCCCATGCTTAATCTCATACATGTCCTTATGCACTCCATTATCCTTCTTTAAAATTATACTTTCTTTTGTTGAAGGACAAGTTCATATGTGGAAAACCTCCTGCTACTTGTCTTTCTTTTTGTATTGATTTATAAGCAGGTTCTTGTGTGGATTTTTTCCTAATATTATTCTTTATATATTTTAGCATAGGTTATTGAGTAGAATTTCTCTTGCTACTCTTTTCTTTCTTTTGTGAGAGTAGGTTCTTATGTGTAAGTGTTTCTGTTACTATTCCTTTATTTTTTGAGAGTAGATTCTTATGTGGAGTGTTTCCTGCTATGCTAAAAATTTTTACTCTAAAACAAAATTTACTTATGTTTATTTTCTCTCCTCTTTAATTTTTCATAGAAAATGAATCCATATAGAAATAATATTTATAAAAACTATTTTTGTTTTTAACTTTTTCAACACAGGCTTGAAGGAATGATTTCCATCATCAAAGTCATATACAATAATATTTTTTAATGGTTGTAAATTGATATACCCTATTATTTTTTCTTATTTTTCATCCTCAATCTCATGTGTGTAATGTAAAAGTGGATCTTTATATAATAAAAAAGACTTACAAGTAAATTTAAAACTAAAATATAAGAGTAAAAGACCTTGGTATAATTCAGTCTCCATTGCCTTTTCTATGTCTTGTTATGTGGTAGTATCAGAAAAAGTGTATTAGAACAACACTAAAAATTGTATAATTAGAGAAAAAAATGTTAAAGGGAAAATATGAGAGAGGTTTTTTTCTCCTAACAATGTTTTAAACAAAAAATTCCTAATGATTTTCTACATCTATCATCATTTGCAAAAAAATGGATTTTAGTATAGTTGGAGTCACATTCAACTATTGACCTATTTATTAGTTCAATATTTATTTTTTGAGAGTAGATTCTTATGTGGAAAACCTCCTCCTACTTGTAATTCTTTTTGTATTGATTCATAAGCAGGTTCTTGTGTGGATTTTCTCCTAATATTCTTCTTGATATATTTTAGCATAGGTTATTGAGTAGAATTTCTCTTGCTACTCTTTTCTTTCTTTTGTGAGAGTAGGTTCTTATGTGTAAGTGTTTTTGCTACTCTTCCTTTATTTTCTAAGAGTAGATTCTTATGTGGAGTTTTTCCTGCTATGGTAACAATTTTTACTCTAAAACATCCTTTACTTGCATTTATTTTCTCTCCTCTTTAATTTTTCATAGAAAATAAATCCATATAGAAAGACTATTCATATAAACTATTTTTGTTTTGAATTTTTTCAACATAGGCTTGAAGGAATGATTTCCATCATCAAATTCATATACCAAAATATTTTTTAATGGTTGTAATTTGATATACCCTATTATTTTTTCTTATTTTTCATCCTCAATCTCATGTGTGTAATGTAAAAGTGGATCCTTATATAATAAAAAAGACTTACAAGTAAATTCAAAACTAAAATATAAGAGTAAAGTACCTTCGTATACTTATGTCTCCATTGCCTTTTCTATGTCTTGTTATGTGGTAGTATGAGAAAAAGTGTATTAGATTAGCACTAAAAATTGTATAATCAGAGAAAAAAATGTTAAAGGGAAAATATGAGAGAGGTTTTTTTTTCCTAACAATGTTTTAAACAAAAACTTCCTCATGATTTTCTACATCTATCATCATTTGCGAAAAATGGGTTTTTGTATAATTGGAGTCACATTCAACTATTGATCTATTTATTGGTTCAATATTTATTTTTTGAGAGTAGATTGTTATGTGGAAAACCTCTTGCTACTTGTCTTTCTTTTTGTATTGATTCATAAGCAGGTTCTTGTGTGATTTTTTTTCTAATATTCTTCTTGATATATTTTAGCATAGGTTATTGAGTAGAATTTCTCTTGCTACTCTTTTCTTTCTTTTGTGAGAGTAGGTTCTTATGTGTAAGTGTTTTTGCTACTCTTCCTTTATTTTTTGAGAGTACATTCTTATGTGGAGTGTTTCCTGCTATGCTAACAATTTTTACTGTAAAACAACCTTTACTTGCGTTTATTTTCTCTCCTCTTTAATTTTTCATAGAAAATGAATCCATATAGAAAGAATATTCATAAAGACTATTTTTGTTCTGAAATTTTTCAACATAGGCTTGAAGGAATGATTTCAATCATCAAAGTCATATAGCAAAAGATTTTTTAATAGTTGTAATTTGATATTCCCTATTCATTTTTCTTATTTTTCATCCTCAATCTCATGTGTGTAATGTAAAAGTGGATCCTTATATAATAAAAAAGACTTACAAGTAAATTTAAATCTAAAATATAAGAGTAAAATACCTTGGTATACTTATGTCTCCATTGCCTTTTCTATGTCTTGTTATGTGGTAGTATGAGAAAAAGTGTATTAGATCAGCACTAAAAATTGTATAATCAAGAAAAAAATGTTAAAGCGGAAAATATGAGAGAGTTTTTTTTTCCTAATAATGTTTTAAACAAAAACCTCTAATGATTTTCTACATCTATCATCATATTGCGAAAAAATGGGTTTTAGTATAGTTGGAGTCACATTCAACTATTGTCCTATTTATTGGTTCAATATTTATTTTTTGAGAGTAGATTCTTATGTGGAAAACCTCATGCTACTTGTCTTTCTTTTTGTATTGATTCATAAGCAGGTTCTTGTGTGGAATTTTTCCTAATATTCTTCTTGATATATTTTAGCATAGGTTATTGAGTAGAATTTCTCTTGCTACTCTTTTCTTTCTTTTGTGAGAGTAGGTTCTTATGTGTAAGTGTTTCTGCTACTCTTCCTTTATTTTCTGAGAGTAGATTCTTATGTCGAGTGTTTCCTGCTATGCAAACAATTTTGACTCTAAAACAACCTTTACTTGCATTTATTTTCTCTCCTATTTAATTTTTCATAGAAAATAAATCCATATAGAAAGAATATTCATATAAACTATTTTTGTTTTGAACTTTTTCAACATAGGCTTGAAGGAATGATTTTCATCATCAAAGTCATATACCAAAATATTTTTTAATGGTTGTAATTTGATATACCCTATTATTTTTTCTTATTTTTCATCCTCAATATCATGTGTGTAATGTAAAAGTGGATCCTTATATAATAAAAAAGACTTACAAGTAAATTCAAAACTAAAATATAAGAGTAAAATAGCTTGGTATACTTCAGTTTCCATTGCCTTTTCTATGTATTGTTATGTGGTAGTATGAGAAAAAGTGTATTAGATCAGCAGTAAAAATTGTATAATCAGAGAAAAAAATGTTAAAGGGAAAATATGAGAGGTTTTTTTTTTCCTAATAATGTTTTAAACAAAAACCTCTTAAAGATTTTCTACATCTATCATCATATGCGAAAAAATGGGTTTTAGTATAGTTGGAGTCACATTAAACTATTGTCCTATTTATTGGTTCAATATTTATTTTTTGAGAGTAGATTCTTATGTGGAAAACCTCCTGCTACTTGTCTTTCTTTTTGTATTGATTCATAAGCAGGTTCTTGTGTGGAAATTTTCCTAATATTCTTCTTGATATATTTTAGCATAGGTTATTGAGTAGAATTTCTCTTGCTACTCTTTTCTTTCTTTTGTGAGAGTAGGTTCTTATGTGTAAGTGTTTCTGCTACTCTTCCTTTATTTTCTGAGAGTAGATTCTTATGTCGAGTGTTTCCTGCTATGCAAACAATTTTGACTCTAAAACAACCTTTACTTGCATTTATTTTCTCTCCTATTTAATTTTTCATATAAAATGAATCCATATAGAAAGAATATTCATAAAAACTATTTTTGTTTTGAATTTTTTCAACATAGGATTGAAGGAATGATTTCCATCATCAAATTCATATACCAAAATATTTTTTAATGGTTGTAATTTTATATACCCTATTATTTTTTTCTTATTTTTCATCCGCAATCTCATGTGTGTAATGTAAAAGTGGATCCTTATGTAATAAAAAAGACTTACAAGTAAATTTAAAACTAAAATATAAGAGTAAAATACCTTGGTATACTTCAGTCTCCATTTCCTTTTCTATGTCTTGTTATGTGGTAGTATGAGAAAAAGTGTATTAGATCAACACGAAAAATTGTATAATCAGAGAAAAAAATTCTAAAGGGAAAATATGAGAGAGGTTTTTTTTTCCTAACAATGTTTTAAACAAAAACCTCTTAATGATTTTCTACATCTATCATAATTTGTGAAAAAATGGGTTTTAGTATAGTTGGAGTCACATTCAACTATTGATCTATTTATTGGTTCAATATTTATTTTTTGAGAGTAGATAGTTATGTGGAAAACCTCATGCTACTTGTCTTTCTTTTTGTATTGATTCATAAGCAGGTTCTTGTGTGGATTTTTTCCTAATATTCTTCTTATTATATTTTAGCATAGGTTATTGAGTAGAATTTCTCTTGCTACTCTTTTCTTTATTTTGTGAGAGTAGGTTCTTATGTGTAAGTGTTTCTGCTACTCTTCCTTTATATTTGAGAGTAGATTCTTAGGTGGAGTGTTTCCTGCTATGCTAACAATTTTTACTCTAAAACAACCTTTACTTGCGTTTATTTTCTCTCCTCTTTATTTTTTCATAAAAAATGAATCCTTATAGAAAGAATATTCATAAAAACTATTTTTGTTTTCAACTTTTTCAACATAGGCTAGAAGGAATGATTTCCATCATCAAAGTCATATACCAAAAGATTTTTTAATAGTTGTAATTTGATATGCCCTATTATTTTTTCTTATTTTTCATCCTCAATCTCATGTGTGTAATGTAAAAGTGGATCCTTATATAATAAAAAAGACTTACAAGTAAATTTAAAACTAAAATCCAAAATTAAAATACCTTGGTATACTTTAGTCTACATTGCCTTTTCTATGTCTTGTTATGTGGTAGTATGAGAAAAAGTGTATTAGATCAGCACTAAAAATTGTATAATCAGAGAAAAAAATGTTAAAGGGAAAATATGAGAGAGGTTTTTTTTTCCTAACAATGTTTAAAAAAAAAACCTCGTAATGATTTTCTACATCTATCATAATTTGTGAAAAAATGGGTTTTAGTATAGTTGGAGTCACGTTCAACTATTGATCTATTTATTGGTTCAATATTTATTTTTTGAGAGTAGATTGTTATGTGGAAAACCTCCTGCTACTTGTCTTTCTTTTTGTATTGATTCATAAGCAGGTTCTTGTGTGGATTTTTTTCTAATATTATTCTTGATATATTTTAGCTTAGGTTATTGAGTAGAATTTCTCTTGGTACTCTTTTCTTTCTTTTGTGAGAGTAGGTTCTTATGTGTAAGTGTTTCTGCTACTCTTCCTTTATTTTTTGAGGTTAGATTCTTATGTGGAGTGTTTCCTGCTATGCTCACAATTTTTACTCTAAAAAAACCTTTACTTGCGTTTATTTTCTCTCGTCTTTAATTTTTCACAGAAAATGAATCCATATAGAAAGAATATTCATAAAAACTATTTTTGTTCTAAAATTTTTCAGCAAATGCTTGAAGGAATGATTTCCATCATCAAAGTCATATACCAAAAGATTTTTTAATAGTTGTAATTTGATATGCCCTATTATTTTTTCTTATTTTTCATCCTCAATCTCATGTGTGTAATGTAAAAGTGGATCCTTATATAATAAAAAAGACTTACAAGTAAATTTAAATCTAAAATATAAGAGTAAAATACCTTGGTATACTTATGTCTCCATTGCCTTCTCTATGTCTTGTTATGTGGTAGTATGAGAAAAAGTGTATTAGATCAGCATTAAAAATTGTATAATCAAAGAAAAAAATGTTAAAGGGAAAATATGAGAGAGGTTTTTTTTTCCTAACAATGTTTTAAACAAAAACCTCTTAATGATTTTCTACATCTATCATAATTTGTGAAAAAATGGGTTCTAGTATAGTTGGAGTCACATTCAACTATTGATCTATTTATTGGTTCAATATTTATTTTTTGAGAGTAGATTGTTATGTGGAAAACCTCCTGCTACTTGTCTTTCTTTTTGTATTGATTCATAAGCAGGTTCTTGTGTGGATTTTTTCATAATATTCTTATTGATATATTTTAGCATAGGTTATTGAGTAGAATTTATCTTGCTACTCTTTTCTTTCTTTTGTGAGAGTAGGTTCTTATGTGTAAGTGTTTCTGCTACTCTTCCTTTATTTTTTGAGAGTAGATTCTTATGTGGAATGTTTCCTGCTATGCTAACAATTTTTTCTCTAAAACAACCTTTACTTGCGTTTATTTTCTCTCCTCTTTATTTTTTCATAGAAAATGAATCCATATAGAAAGAATATTCATAAAAACTATTTTTGTTTTGATCTTTTTCAACATATGCTTGAAGGAATGATTTCCATCATCAAAGTCATATACCAAAAGATTTTTTAATAGTTGTAATTTGATATGCCCTATTATTTTTTCTTATTTTTCATCCTCAATCTCATGTGTGTAATGTAAAAGTGGATCCTTATATAATAAAAAAGAGTTACAAGTAAATTTAAAACTAAAATATAAGAGTAAAATAGCTTGGTATACTTCAGTCTCCATTGCCTTTTCTATGTCTTGTTATGTGGTAGTATGAGAAAAAGTTTATTAGATCACCACTATAAATTGTATAATCAGAGAAAAAAATGTTAAAGGGAAAATATGAGAGAGGTTTTTTTTTCGTAACAATGTTTAAAAAAAAAACCTCCTAATGATTTTCTACATCTATCATAATTTGTGAAAAAATGGGTTTTAGTCTAGTTGGAGTCACATTCAACTATTGATCTATTTATTGGTTCAATATTTATTTTTTGAGAGTAGATTCTTATGTGGAAAACCTCCTACTACTTGTCTTTCTTTTTGTATTGATTCATAAGGAGGTTCTTGTGTGGATTTTTTCATAATATTATTCTTGATATATTTTAGCTTAGGTTATTGAGTAGAATTTCTCTTGCTACTCTTTTCTTTCTTTTGTGAGAGTAGGTTCTTATGTGTAAGTGTTTCTGCTACTCTTCCTTTATTTTTTGAGAGTAGATTCTTATGTGGAGTGTTTCTTGCTATGCTCACATTTTTTACTCTAAAACAACCTTTACTTGCGTTTATTTTCTCTCCTCTTTAATTTTTCAGAGAAAATGAATCCATATAGAAAGAATAATCATAAAAACTATTTTTGTTCTGAAATTTTTTAGCATAGGCTTGAAGGAATGATTTCCATCATCAAAGTCATATAGCAAAAGATTTTTTAATAGTTGTAATTTGATATGCCCTATTATTTTTTCTTATTTTTCATCCTCAATCTCACGTGTGTAATTTAAAAGTGGATCCTTACATAGTAAAAAAGACTTATTATTACATTCCTAGCGATGGAGAAAACTATGGTGATGTAGTTTCTGCAGTTCTGGCTGCAAAATATCTACAAACTAAGCTTAATATTGCTAAGGAGAGGCTGATCTATGGCCAGAATCAGTCGATTAAAAGCATGAGTACGAACGAAATGGAAAGCATTGTTAGTACTGTTAGTGCAGTTTCTACAGTTCTGGCCACAGAAAGTCTACGCACTAAATCTAAGAGTGCTGAGGAAAGGTAGATCTCTGGCCAAAATCGGATGGCTATAAATGAAAGTGTGGAAATGCCTAAATTCACATCTTTGGCCTGGAATAAGTTGCTACAAAGCCCTAGCACCAAGGTGGGTCCGAAAATTGCTGGATAGTTCACGTGGGAAAAGGACAATGAGGGTGCCACCTGCCTGAGGGTCCCAGATGGTTGTGTTGATAGAGCTTTAAGCAAGTGAATCTCTCCCTCGTTGGTAAGTTTCTTGGCTCTAGACCTAATATTGATTTCATTAGAAAATGGGCTTTAAGAAAGTGGAAACCTAAGGGAGCCCTAAGCATTACCATCATGCCAAAAGGATTTTTTCTGGCAAAATTTAATCAGCAAGAGGATTTGGAATCTGTGCTACTGGGAGGACCTTGGTGGTTGGGAAATATGGGGATTTTTTTGAAAAAATGGTATCCTGGATTTGACCCTAATACTGAGAATATAAACACCATCCCAATCTGGTGTAGGTTACTTGGACTACCATTCCATTTTTGGGATGATGAAATTCTGCTAAATATTGCAAAATCCTTAGGTGCCCCTATCGGGTTGGATGGACCCACGAGAAACAGATCTAGAATTTCTTTTACTCATTGTTATATTTTTTCTACAATGGATCAGGAGTTTCTGAAACACATAATCTTGAAATCTAGATATGGGATTTGGACCGAAAAAATTGAGGTTGAAACTTTGAGGTGTAAAAACTATCATAGCATTGGGCACTCTGATAAAGGATGTTCCAAGAAGAAGAATCCTGCAATGGAAGTTGAACAGCGTGTGGTGGACTCATTTTAGAATAAGGATAGTAGGATTCCTAGCACGGATAGCTGGAATGAAAAGAAAACTCCTAGTCAGAAGGAGTTGGAATTAAATAGAAAGGGAAAAAAAAGGGGCTTTAGAACTCAAATAAGGAAGCATCTGGTCTGGTGTCCTAAAGTTTCAGCAACAGCTTTACCTAAAGTTCCGAGCAATGAAAACCTGGAAAATCCTGTGAAGGTTTTTATGGTGGTGAATGAGCAAGAAGGCTCTGTGAAGGTTAATATAGTCCCTACTGAGAAATCTCAAAGAAATATGGAATTTGAGATAGATAATAAGATGTGTATCACTGAGGAAATTTTGAACAAGGAATGTACTGCTCCTAAATATCCTGTGCAGAAAAACTCTCCTAGGGGAGATGGTAATTCTTTAGAAGATCTACTTCCTTGTTTCAGCAATATATCAGTGGATTCACCTACTTGCTTCAGCATCATAATAGCTGATATACATACATCGGACAAGACTCAGAAAGAATGTGAAGAGGGAGAAGTTACGCCCATCTTAGATGAGGAGGATCTAGATTCGGGATTCACAAAGGTTATTTCAAAAAAGAAAAAAAGAATGAAAGGTTTTGAATTGATCCCAGAATCACTTTACAGTGATAAGAAAAAAATAAAGATAACTGGGACACCTTCACATCTAGAACAACTAGATCTATTGCTAAACGAATAGTAGACTTTGGAGGAAGTACAAAAAGAGGAAGACCCTCTAAAAAGGCTCTTAGATATAAGAGAATGGAGAGGGACATTGTGTAATGCTCTGATTTTGTATGTTATCTTGGTGAAAGTTTTTCATGTTGTTATAACTACTTGAATGAAGGAAAACATGTTAAGATAAACTCTGATCTTAAAGGAATGTGTTGCTAACTTGGATTCTTGCATGCTGTGATTTATTGTATAGGACAGCAGTTATTGTACTTGCGTGTTTGCTGATGTGACGAAAAGTTGTCGTATACTTGCTAAACTCTCGTTGCTGATTGACAGCACACCTTGAATCAATTTCATTGATCCAAAGTATGCTGAGGGCTTCTTGTGATTTCTATGTCGATTTACTCTTGAACCAAACCAGAGGTTGATATGAACGTGCAACGCTTGATTGCAGGTATGAGCAGCTGGCACATAAATGCCAACAACAGGGGTTCGATTCTTGAATCCTATACTGTCGAACTTGGGACCTCGTGAGGCAAGAAATGCCTGGACACGGGTGGCCTTGACACATGATCCTAAGGACTGAACATCCTGCATAGCATAGATACGGGGATTAGCTGAGAGGTTGGGTTAGGGGTTAATTAGTGTTAGTGGTTAGTATTAATTAAACCCTAAACTAATCCTAAGTCCTAACATGCATCCTAAACTACTATCCTAAGTGGATTTTTAAATTACAAAAAAAAGGGGAAAAATAGACCTAAGCCCTAATAACCTAAGGCTAAACTAAGACCTAGGTTGAACACTATATGCAACCTAAACTAATCCTAATCTAAAGGGGCGCGCAGACCCTTGGAGGGAAAGGATAAGGATGGAAGGAGGGTATTCATTAGCATTTAATAGACAGTCCATACGTGGACAGCGCCAGTTTTGGCGGGGTAGGTAAGAAATGGAGGTATCTATGTGGAGATAGAGCCAAATTTAGTTTTTGCATGGGAAATTTGAAATTTAGAGTTTGCCAACTCAAGTTGGCGGTGGCGTGGGAAGTTAGGAAAAGGCAGAGCCTTTAATGCATTGATTATTCTTGGTCCTCGCAACCAGCTCGCCTTGGAAAGTGTATGAGGGAATTCTGATTTTCATTTTGTTGATTCGGGATTTTGCAAAGTTGCTCTGCATTTGGTTTTTCTGGTCTGGTTCAGTCGACCCAGCTCTTGGAATTTGACATTGTTCTTGGAGATTTTAAGGCTGTTGTTGAGCCTGAAGAAGAAAGGAGTGTTGGGGAGTTTGTGCTGCCGCGGTGGAAGGAAATAACTCGGCAAACGAAGCTTTTTTTCAGGTTCTGGAAAAGAGATTACAGGCATGTTAAGCCCTTCTCTTTAAAAATTCTTGCTTTGTTTAAGTGTCTCATTAAAACAACCCTGCTCTTGGGTTTGGTTTGTGTGATTGTTGTCGAGTTGATTGATTTGGATTTTGTTGATTCTTGTTTTCTTTTTTTGGGAAAATGTTAAGAAGCTTCACTTCTGGTTACTAGGTTTTGATTCGTCTTTGCATGAATTGAGTTGGAACATGAATTACTGTATTATATGGTTGACAGTATGGTGGATTGAAATAGATAGTTTCTTTCTCTGTTCATGTTATGTGAAATTGGAACAGGTTGTGTGATCGTTTCCTTATTGTGTAATTGTTTCCTTGCTGTTGTGTTGGAACTGCCTTTGCATGTAAAGAGGAAATGGAAATACAGTCGTGTTATGTTGCTATGATTTGGGTTCGTCGACCCTTGCTGTCATTTTTGGAAATGATGGGGTTAAATCATTTTCTTGCTGTCGTGATTGATCTGTCCTTGCATTTTATTTGAGTGGAAACACCTCCATGTTGTGCTGGTTGTTTGACAGTAATGGGGAATTCGTCATGTGTATCATGGGACTGTACATGTTATATGAGTTGTTTTCACTATTGAAACAATCATTCTTTTGCTAACGAACTATAATGGAAGAAGCAATAGTTGTTTGAAGTTGTTTCTTATTGAAATTTTTAGGGAAATGGATCCTTTTCCTTCTACTGTTTTGGATTTTAATAGAAATGGCATTTGGGTTTTCTATGAGTATTTGAACTTGATTTGAATGAAGTAATAGCAATATTTTCATTACTGTGCCTTTTCTTGTATAGGAAATGAACGAATACGTATTGGGTATTCGTGAAAGTAGGAAAAGTTAACTATTTTTCCTTCTGAACTTATTAATGAATTGCGTCTCTCCTTGTTGTGTGGATAGGATGGTTTATTATGTTTTAATGATGCAGTTCGGTCTTCCTGTTCAGACTGTAGACACGCTTACAAATTGGTTTTGTATTCTGTGCAATGAATGATTATAATTTCTTCTTGCTGTGATGGAAGGTTGATTCCATTGCGTCTTGTAGTTGTGGTTTGACCTTCTGATTTGAACTGTCTTGTGAATGCGAACTTGACTTGGATTTCTGTGTAAATAAATGGAAAATATGGGAATTAACTTGTTTTCTGAGTCTGACCTGACTGTACCAAGCTTACGCTATTGACACCCTACGCAGGTTTGCCTTTATAGAGGTATTGATATATGAATATTATATTTGAGTCCTGTACCTTATTAAGAAAATGGAGAATGCTGTTTTTTTGGAATTAATGGTTGATCGAGATAGAACTCGAAATGGATATTCACTGTTTGTGGTATATTGGATTGAAACTGTATAGGCTATGTGAGTTGCTTTTCAATAAGAACGATTGTTTTATTATCTTTATAAGTTGAGTTGTCATGCTAAGATAAACACGATTTAGGTGTTTTTATTTCATTCCGAACAAAATGATTGTTTCTTAATGAAATTATAGGGAAATGAATTCTTCTTCTGCCTGCTGTTCTGACTTGGTGAAATTCGTAGTCATGTGATTATTGGACTTGCTGTAGGTAACATCAATGAATAAAATGTTATTTTGAATGAGATATGTTCATAGGATTAGAAATTCATGTGATTAATTGACTGTATGATTGTATAATTGTTTATCTATTTAGCATACAGTGAAAGAAATATGGTTTCTTTAGTATTGTAAATATATGGTATGCATCCTTATACTGTTTGATCTTGGATGAACATAATGTGGTACTAACCTATTTTGGATTTTCATATGAGCCTGATTCAAATGAAATATGGATATGGATGATGAATTCTTCCCTGTTTTCATTTAAGCTGATTATGAATGAAATTACTCTTATTGCTGGAAAGTGAATTCTGAATGGATTTTGTAAATTTCACTCTGAACTGTTATCTTGATTTGTGTTTCATTTGGATTCCATTTTTTAGAACATCCATTTGGAAAGAAATAGGGTCATGGATGAATGACTTGGAAAAATGATCCGTTCTTCTTTTATTCAGTTGGAAATCTATAATTCGTTGGTAACGAATCTTGTAGTGCTTTGATATGAGCGACTATATGCATTGCTGTTCGCCTTCTTGTCTGTGCTTGATTGCTGGATTCTAATATGATGCATGAACTGAAAGGAAAGTAAAGAGGTTTACATTTCAGTTAGTTTCATCCTTGCATTTATTATTAATGAAAGGTGTGGAAAGGATAATAGTATGTTATATCAGCAGCAAGCTATTTGTATTTCTAACCTTGTAATTATTGTGAATTAAGACTTGTAACAGTTATGTGGAAATGAGACAGCAGTTCTTTGGCTGATTGTGATCATATTTTGATAGTTCAGTTGTTATGTTGATCTTTCTTTTGTGCCTATTTTGTGATTGATGTCTTACTGTCGTTTCATAAAAGCAGGGTTCTTTTATTGAGACAGTTAGTTGAAGCACCTTATTTTAAGGATAAGTGCTTAATATGCTCAGTTCATCGAACTGACCCGTGCAAATTATTTTGCAGATGGAATTTGATTAGAATGAAGACATGGCTGTTTTCTAATGCTTCTTGATTAGTTGAAGATAAATTGTAATTATTGCTTTTATTCCTCTCGAGGAATTGTGAAAAGAAGGAAAGTATATTCTTCTAACTATGAGTTGCATTTATGTTTTATGTAAACTTTGTCCATTCAGTTGGATTGGCAAATGTAAGGATTATGATATGAAATGATGAATACAACTACAAGTGTGATATTTTTAATAATTATATCAGTCTGATATTGTTGACTAAATTGGAAATATAATGTTATTTCATGATTTGGATTTGTTTAATTGTCCTTGGATGGATGCTAATTGGGATCTGATATCTATTCTTACCTAAATGCAACTTTTAAGTTGAAATATGCAATTAGTTCATACTTGGGTAAAGATGAATTTTTAATTGACATTAAAAATGATTAGGAAGAATATGATTCCATAACCGACAGGTATTCAGGATTAGCTTAGGAGCTAAGGAATATCAATTAACTTTGGAGTAATCGAACTTCACTTTCGAACTCCATTAATGATCTCATATGCTGAATTCAAAATAAAGGATATAGGATAAGTATATCCATAACTAATGGACCTTAACTATGTAACGTTAAGGAGAACAAATGAATACATTTCTTGGGAATTAGACCTCGTTTAAATGACGTCTAATAAGTTAGAATTCTGAATTTGGTTGCAGTTGGGAAAATCTTGGCTAAGTTTAATAGGTTAAACTTATCACGTCCGTCGGTACGGACTGCTTAATCCAATGATTAAGAAGTGAACCAAGTAGGGAAATGTAGCCCTTCGATACGAAGGAGAAGATGCATAGCAAGCTAATGGACGGATTTAGTCCCTCTTAGCTATATACAACTGTAATGGAAATGAGGATAGAGGGATAAACATGGATGCTGAAAGTTGACTCTTAATTATTAAATCGTATCTAAATCACTTGAGCAGGATATGTATTCTCGATGGGTGGATTCTGTAGGACATTGGCATATGCCAGCTACAACAAGGTGTCTCCATGAAGACGGGGTCTTCATGATGACACAATTTTGCAGCTGACATATTGCAATGCCCTCCCGAATTAAAACATCAAGAATACATAGGCTGAATGTGTAATTCTTGGCAGGGGAGAGAGTATGATCTGGTATACAGAGTGACTCTGGAACACTAAAGATAACTAGACACACGGAGTTGTGGGGAAACGACACCGTATGTCTGCATATCTTTAGTTACTAGGAGTGCCTTCCTATATTCGTTCATATTACTAGTTGGAATTGTAAGTTTAAAACTGACCTTAAACAAAGAGGACTGGTAGGAACCAGGAAAGACCATTCTAGATAATAGGTGAAGTGAAGTGAAGGACGTATTCCGTTGATGTGTATCACATCCAGGAATATGATCATGCAAAGCATGTGAAAATCTTTGGCCAAAGTATCGCAATTGCTGGTTGCGTTGTCCTTATCACTTAATTTAAGATGCAGGATGTCAGATGAATATCAGTAACAGATATTCAGATAGGCTTATTAAATGGATCACTTCAATAACTGGAAACGGTTATGAGAAAAGGTATATATAATATACTATGCATAAACAAACGTGAAGGATCGGTTGTTGCTGAGTCATGAAATGAAGGATCGGTTGTTGCCGAGTCATGAAATGAAGGATCGGCAGTTCCTCGAGTCATTTACAGCAGCATATAGAATTTGTTATAAGATTGAATGGCATTGAATGTGTGTTCCATATTGTAAATATGTGAACAGGGAACATTCGTTTTAAAATGAAATTGTGTGATCCAAATTGTGTTATTTGGATAGAGAACAATTATTAAAACTTGAACGT
Source organism: Taxus chinensis (assembly GCA_019776745.2). Lineage (NCBI taxonomy): Eukaryota > Viridiplantae > Streptophyta > Pinopsida > Cupressales > Taxaceae > Taxus > Taxus chinensis. The sequence goes on from CM034154.1 coordinate 418,745,407, forward strand.
GTGTTTGAATTTTATAATTCATAACAAAGAACGTTATCAATTTTTTTTTCTTTCCCTTGTTCTGGTATCTTAAAATGGGAATGTTACACATTGCAGATGGAGTTCAGCACCAGTTGAACCATCAGGCAGTTCCAACCACCAAATATTCCAAATGAAGATTATTTCATGGAACATCCGAGGCCTAAATGGAAACTCCAAACAGAGAACCATCAAGGAGTTAAGGGACTCTAGCAATCCTAATATTTTGATTCTACAAGAAACTAAGATGAAAGCTATGACCCTTGAAACTATTAAAAAGAGTTTCTGGGATATCTCTGAAATGGCAGCTGTTGACTCCCAGGGAGCTTCTGGTGGCCTGGCTACTCTTTGGGATAAAAGACACTATACTGGTATGGTTCTTAATGCTAGTATTAATCATCTTGCAATCAAATTTGTTACTTTTGAGAATAATGGTTAATGGATCCTTTCTAACATTTATGCCCCTAATACAGTTAGTGGTAGAAGGAAGCTTTGGGATGACCTTAAAATTTTTAGAAACAAGCATTGCTCTGCTAACTGGCTTATTATGGGGGACTTCAACTCTCCACTAAACCCAGGTGAAAAGTATGGAGGTACCTCCAGCTTTTCTAATGGTATGGAGGATTTTTCTAATTTTATAGCTGAACATAACCTCTTAGATGTGGATATTCATGGGAATAAGTACACCTGGAATAATAGAAGGTTGGGAAAAGAGTTTATTCAGGTAAGATTGGATAGGGCACTAATTTCAGCGAGTTGGATTCTCAGTCAATACTTCCACCTCTCCTCCTTGCCCAGAGTTGGATCGAATCACAATCTGATTGCTTTAAATCTTCTCAATTGGACTAAACCCACCAGAAGCTCATTCAAATTTGAAAAGATGTGGATGGAGAATGAAAATATATATGAAAAGATAAAAGAATGGTGGGGATGGAATGGAGAAGGAACTGCTCAATATAGATTGGTCCAAAAGCTCAAAAATGTTAAAAACCAAGTCAAAATCTGGAACAAAAGTGTTTTTGGTAATGTTTTTGAGAACAAAAAAAAGTTAAAGCAAAAAATTCAGGAGTTGGAATTAAAAATGGATATTATGGGGAGATCGGATGAAGATGAAGTCAATGAAAAGAAGATTCTTTCAGAGTTGCATACGATCTGCAGTAGAGAGGAATCTTTATGGAGACTTAAATCTAGAGCTATTTGACTTAAAGAGGGAGACAGGAATTCAAAGTTCTTTCATATGACCACTTTGAAGTACAGAGCTTGTAATAGGATCTTAGAAGTTTCTAAAAACAACAAACATATAATAAAAGATCCCAATAGCATCAAGAAAGAAGCGCTTGATTTTTATAAAAAACTTCTTGAGGAGAGGAATATCAAAAACTCTGAAGCTATTTATTTTATGTTGGAGGCCATTCCCCAAAATAAAATTGAGGAACAAAAATTTAGAAATATTCACAAAGCGGTTACGCTTGAAGAGCTGCATAAAGCTGTTTTTGCTTTAGAGGGTGACAAGGCTCCTGGGCCGGATGGATTTTCCATAAATTTTTTCCAGAACTTTTAGGAAATTTGTTCGACGGATCTTCTCAGAGTAGTGAATGAGTTCTATAGAATGGGAAATCTTTTAAAAGAGATTAATAACACTCACATTGTGCTGGCCCCAAAAAAAATGGATGCTAAAGATTTCAAGGACTTCAGACCTATCAGCCTTGTGAATGCCATCTATAGAATTTTTTACCAAAATTATTGCTACTAGGCTCCAGCTCATTTTGAATGAACTTATCTCAAGGTAGCAGAGTGGCTTCATCAAAGGCAGGATTATACAAGACGGAGTGATATGGTTCACGAGACCATACATTCAATGGAAAATAATAAAAAGGCAAGTATGGTCCTCAAGCTTGATATGAATAAAGATTTTGACAAGGTCTCTTAGGTTTTCCTTAACAAAGTCTTAACAAAATTCGGGTTTTCGAAAAAATTTAGAAGAATTATTAAGACTTGCATATCTACGGCCAGATTTTCTATGGTTGTTAATGGTGAACCAGTGGGCTTTTTTACTAGCAGCAGGGGTCTGAGACAAGGAGACCCTATGTCCCCCTTACTGTTCATTCTCTTGGCTGACAGCCTCAGTAGAACAATTGGTAAAGAGGTGAATGACGGGCTTTTAAGTGGCTCTAAGCCCACCTCCATCAGTTAAGCTGTCTCCCATCAACAATTTGCGGACGACACTATCCTTCTTCTTCTGGAATCTATCATTGAAGCCAAGGCTACCAAGGCCTTGCTACAGCTCTACAAATCTACTTCTGGGTAGGAGATCAATTATGACAAAAGCACCATCTTCTTCTTCAACACTCCTGAGGAAAGACAACTTAAAATAGCTAAAATTTTGGACTGTAAAATAAGTGAGCTTCCAACCACTTACCTGGGGCTTCCTCTCGGCACTAGGAAAGTCTCTTGCAAGGTGTGGGATGATTTATTGGAGAGATTCCAAAAAAAATGGCTGATTGGAAAGGAGCAATTATTTCTAGTGCTGGTAAGTGCCTGCTCATCAAAAGTACTCTCCAAAATCTGCCAATTTATATCATGTCACTCTACAAGATCCCCTCTTCTTTCAGGGATAAGATTGAAAGGATCCAAATTTATTTTTTATGGGAAGGCATGGATGAGAAATTCAAATTTCACTTAGTGGCTTGGGATAAGGTTTGAACCCCCGAAGTTTATGGGAGGTCTGGGTATAAAAGATATTAAGAAAATGAATGAGGCCCTCATTGCTAAAATGGGCTGGAGAATACTGACTGAGAAACAACCCTGGATAGATTTAATTAAAGCTAAATATCTTAAACATCAATCTATGTACTCCCTTCTACAAGATGAACAACTCCCCAATGGTTCCATTTTTTGGAACAATTTGGTTAAAAGCAGAAATTTCATCAGGCAGGGCAGTAAATGGAAAGTGGGGGATGGTAGGGACATAAACTTCTAGGAGGATAATTGGTTTAATGGCAACCTCATGGAGAGTTTTTAGATGGCCAAGGACAGTCTTATAAACAAGTATGGCATCAAAATCAAGGGCTATATTGAGGAAAATGGTACCAGAAAGAAGTGGAAAAAACTTACTGTGGAGAGAAATGATCTGAAACAAATTACTTCCTCCCTTCAAGATCAATTAGATCTTATTCCATTAAGTCAGATGGATTCCAAGGATGAGCTGGTATGGAATAACTTCAATGATGGGAATTACTCTGTCAAAACTGGATACAATAACTTCTTTCATAGTAATCAAACAGAGTTCAATTGGAACAGGATTTGGATGTCTGATTTAACTCCCAAAATAAATTTTTTCCTTTGGCTGGCTATCAGAGGTAGGATTCTTACCAAAGACAATCTGATGAGAAGAGGATTAATGATCCCTAATAGGTGCCATCTTTGTAAGAAAGATTCTGAGGATATCAGCCACCTGTTCATACATTGTGAGTATGCCACTAGAATATGGAGTTTTGCCCTTTCTAAATTTGAAGCTCTCTGGGTGTTGCCAAAGGATCTCAATCAGCTTTGGACTCAATGGAACCCACCCTTTAGGCATTGTGTTGTTAAAAGGATCTGAAAGCTGGTTATCCCTCATTTAATTTGGAGAATATGGAAGGATAGAAATGATATTATCTTCAGAAATAAAAAGCAAAACTACAAGATTAGTATTGGTAAAATTTCTAATGGTATCAAAGAGAATATTGCTGTATTTAAACCCCCCAAGAACATGAGATATCAAGAAAATGAAGAATATATTCTATCCAACTGGCAGATAGGATCAATTAATAGCTGGAACAATCCTGGGAATAGCATTGATATATCTTTGATTAAATGGCATCCTCCTGATCTAAATTGATATAAGTTGAACTTTGATGGGGCTTCGAAAGGAAACCCTGGGATTGCGGCAAGGGGAGGAGCGATACGGGATCATAAAGGCAATCTGATAGCTGCGTATGCTGGTAAAATGAGAATTCAAAATAATCATTTTTCTGAAGCTCTATCTGCTCTTTGGGGTCTGAGAATTGCCCAGACACAAAATATTCAGAACCTCATTATTGAAGGAGACTCCCTAAATATCATTAATCTTCTTAAACAGTGCTCATCTCCAAGTTGGAACATCAAGGATTTTATTGCAGAGTCCATAAGTATTAGTCATACTGTCAATAACATCAAGATCATGCATACCTACAGGGAGGGTAATAAATTGGCGGATGTGCTGGCAAATTATGGCATTAATGTTAACCTTACAGTTTCGGACAATAATAACATCCCTAAACAACTTCAAAACATCATTCAGGCGGATCTCCATACGCAAGCAATATCTAGAAATGAGTTATGATTTTTGGGTGTGGATCAACTTCAAAAATACTCCCACACATGTTGATTTAAAGTATTGGTTTATGTAAATCACGTCTAATAATCAAGATAGTGTGAATCATATGAGGAATTTCAAGTGGAGATACATGGTTTTGAAAATCGTGCATGCGGGCTGCATTGAAACTGTTAAAAGGTGGATTAAAACCTCCATGGAAACCGAAGGCAGTGATAAAGTGATTGATGATAGGGAGCGGGCTATTCTCACATGCGTTTTTCAGTAGGCTCAGATCAGCAGACACGCAGCCGATCGTGGGAAAAGCAACGGCTCTCATTTCCAATATTGTGCAGAATACTATAGAAAAAAGTTGATTGGCTTTAGAGATCAGTTATGAATTTTTTGCAATCAGTTCAGAGCAGAGAAGATGGGGGGTCCTCCTTGTCAAATTGAGCTTAGTGTGGACCTAGACTGGAAAGATAATATTGAGCTGTGGAACATTCTTAGCAAGGGTGACATAACAAACTTCATGGAAAAGGTTTAGGAGCATGATCAGAGCATCTCTGTGCGTTTTACAAAGGATTGGAAGGAGAGGATAGTGGAATATGGGGGGCAGAAGGTCTTAATCAATGAAGAACTTATTGCTGAAGTGACCGACCTTGGCTTGGAGGGCTTCCGATTCTTCAACAAAAGGGTCGATAAAGATGCTGAAGAGAGGAGATTTGTTGAGGGAGAGGAGAAGCTGACCTACATAACAGTGGGCCTACTTGTTAGCTCGATCCCTCTGCCTTATGATGAAGTAACCCGCATGATGATACGGTTCATCTCCTTGGAGGGAAGGTTTGTCACTGTTCTTGCGAAACACCTTATTTTTCTTAATCACTTTCGTAGGGATCGTTTTGTTTGTTTCCCCCATTACTTGTTGAACTCTCTTGAATGCTCCATTCTAGAGTCTCAAAAGCATTCTCGGGTGGTTCCTTTGCACCAAGGGATCATTTTGTTCCTGCAAAAATGCTGTCTCCTCAAGTTTCCCGGTCTCCTATCCTCCCTTAGCTCGATTCCCCCTCTGCCGGGCTCTGCTGTTGCCAGCCCTATTTCTCCTTTCTCTGCCCCCGCCACCACTGCTGTCACCCCCTGCCATCCATTCAGGATTCTTCTCCCATTCCCCCTTTTGTTGCTCCCACCTTCCACTTAGCCTCTTCCTCGTGGAGACCAATTACCAGGGCTTCTAGGAAGCTTAACCTTGAGACTCTTGCTGTGGAGAAGGGTTCTCATGAATTTGAAATTGCTCATGACCTCCTGAATATCAGCAGTGCCAACCCCTGGGAAGTGCAATTGGAAAGCCCTTTAAGAAGGCTAGAAGCCTTAGAGGCTAATATGAAACTATTGAAGGATGAAGTTAAAAACTTGGAAAAACAGAAAGGAAAGAGGAAGAAGGAGGAGGAGGAGGATGTTGACAGTAGCCAAATTGAGGATATCTACAAGAAACTGCACTACTTAGACTCCCATTTAGGGAAGGCCAAAACTCGACATGATTACAACATAGCCATCTTTAGGGCGATTGAGGAGTTCATTGAGAAACACGTCAAAAGTGTCTCGAACCTAAGCGAAGTTCCGGCAAATCTTTGGGGTAATGATAAGGAAAGTAAGAAGACCGTGGAGTAGCTGGATTATAATGACGCTGCCCACATGACAAATTTGGGTATGTTCAAATCCTGGAAGAATATCAAAACCATCATTGAGAAAGATACTAAGAAGTAGTTGTAGATGCTTTTGTTGTCCTTGTTTGTTTTTTTGCTGTTTTTTTGTGGACCCTTTACTGTTTTTTTGTAGTAATTTTACTGTTTTGTTTCGTCTTGGTAGCTATTTTTTGGCTACTTTGAACTTCATTGTAACATTTGGATTCTAATACTTTTCTCTCTGGTTCTCTTGCTTATTCAGGCTTCTTCTCCCATTCCCCCTTTTGTTGCTCCCACCTTCCACTTAGCCTCTTCCTCGTGGAGACCAATTACCAGGGCTTCTAGGAAGCTTAACCTTGAGACTCTTGCTGTGGAGAAGGGTTCTCATGAATTTGAAATTGCTCATGACCTCCTAAATATCAACAATGCCAACCCCTGGGAAGTGCAATTGGAAATCCCTTTAAGAAGACTAGAAGCCTTAGAGGCTGATATGAAACTATTGAAGGATGAAGTTAAAAACTTGGAAAAACAAAAAGGAAAGAGGAAGAAGGAGGAGGAGGAGGATGTTGACAGTAGCCAAATTGAGGATATCTACAAGAAACTGCACTACTTAGACTCCCTTTTAGGGAAGGCCAAAACTTGACATGATTACAACATAGCCATCTTTAAGGCGATTGAGGAGTTCATTGAGCAACACATCAAAAGTGTCTCCAACCTAAGCAGAGTTCCGACAACTCTTTGGGGTAATGATAAGGAAAGTAAGAAGACCGTGGAGTAGCTGGATTATAATGATGTTTCCCACATGAAAACTTTGGGTATGTTCAAATCCTGGAAGAATATCAAAACCATCATTGAAAAAGCTACTAAAAAGTAGTTGTAGATGCTTCTGTTGTCCTTGTTTATTTTTTTGCAGTTTTTTTGCGGACCCTTTACTGCTTTTTTGCAGTAATTTTACTGTTTTGTTTCGTCTTGGTAGCTATTTTTTAGCTACTTTGAACTTCATTGTAACATTTGGATTCTGATCCTTTTCTCTCTGGTTCTCTTGCTTATTCTGGCTTCTAGGCCTTCTTTTGTAAACAAGGGTATAGTCCCTTTCAAAAAACTATTTGCCAATAATAAAAATAAAATAAAAAAGACTTACAAGTAAATTTAAAACTAAAATATAAGAGTAACATACCTTGGTATACTTTAGTCTCCATTGCCTTTTCTATGTCTCGTTATGTGGTAGTATGATAAAAAGTGTATTAGATCAGCACTAAAATTTGTATAATCAGAGAAAAAAATGTTAAAGGGAAAATATGAGAGAGGTTTTTTTTTCCTAACAATGTTTTAAACAAAAACCTTTTAATGATTTTCTACATCTATCATCATTTGAGAAAAAATTGGTTTTAGTATATTTGGAGTCACATTCAACTATTGATCTATTTATTGGTTCAATATTTAGTTTTTGAGAGTAGATTGTTATGTGGAAAACCTCCTACTACTTGTTTTTCTTTTTGTATTGATTCATAAGCGGGTTCTTGTGTGGATTTTTTCCTAATATTCTTATTGATATATTTTCGCATAGGTTAGTGAATAGAATATCTCTTGCTACTCTTTTCTTTCTTTTGTGAGAGTAGGTTCTTATGTGTAAGTGTTTATGCTACTCTTCTTTTATTTTTTGAGAGTATATTCTTATGTGGAGTGTTCCCTGCTATGCTAACATTTTTTACTCTAAAATAACCTTTACTTGCGTTTATTTTCTCTCCTCTTTAATTTTTCATATAAAATGAATCCATATAGAAAGAATATTCATAAAAACTATTTTTGTTCTGAACTTTTTCAACATAGGCTTGAAGGAATGATTTCCATCATCAAAGTCATATACCAAAATATTTTTTAATGGTTGTAATTTGATATGCCCTATTATTTTTTCTTATTTTTCATCCTCAATCTCATGTGTGTAATGTAAAAGTGGATCCTTATATAATAAAAAAAACTTACAAGTAAAATTAAAACTAAAATATAAGAGTAAAATACGTTGGTATACTTATGTCTCCATTGCCTTTTCTATGTCTTGTTATGTGGTAGTATGAGAAAAAGTGTATTAGATCAGCACGAAAAATTGTATAATCAAAGAAAAAATGTTAAAGGGAAAATATGAGAGGTTTTTATTTCCTAACAATGTTTTAAACAAAAACCTCCTAATGATTTTCTACATCTATCATCATTTGCGAAAAATGCGTTTTGTATAATGGAGTCACATTCAACTATTGATCTATTTATTGGTTCAATATTTAATTTTTAAGAGTAGATTGTTATGTGGAAAACCTCTTGCTACTTGTCTTTCTTTTTGTATTGATTCATAAGCAGGTTCTTGTGTGGATTTTTTTCTAATATTGTTCTTGATATATTTTAGCATAGGTTATTGAGTAGAATTTCTCTTGCTACTATTTTCTTTCTTTTGTGAGAGTAGGTTCTAATGTGTAAGTGTTTCTAATACTCTTCCTTTATTTTTTGAGATTAGATTCTTATGTGGAGTGTTCCCTGCTATGCTAACAATTTTTACTCTAAAACAACCTTTACTTGCATTTATTTTCTCCTCTTCATTTTTTCATATAAAATGAATCTATATAGAAAGAATATTCATAAAAACTATTGTTGTTTTGAACTTTTTCAACATAGGCTTGAAGGAATGATTTCCATCATCAAATTCATATTACAAATTATTTTTTAATGGTTATAATTTGATATACCCTATTATTTTTTCTTATTTTTCATCCTCAATCTCATGTGTGTAATGTAAAAGTGGATCCTTATATAATAAAAAAGACTTACAAGTAAATTTAAAACTAAAATACATTGGTATACTTTAGTCTCCATTGCCTTTTCTATTTCTTGTTATGTGGTAGTATGAGAAAAAGTGTATGATATCAGCACTAAAAATTGTATAATCAGAGAAAAAAATTTTAAAGGGAAAATATGAGAGAATTTTTTTTTCCTAACAATGTTTTAAACAAAAACCTCCTAATGATTTTCTACATCTATCATAAATTGTGAAAAATAGGTTTTAGTATAGTTGGAGTCACATTCAAATATTGATCTATTTATTGGTTCAATATTTATTTTTTGAGAGTATATTCCTATGTGGAAAACCTCCTGCTACTTGTCTTTCTTTTTGTATTGATTCATAAGTAGGTTCTTGTGTGGATTTTTTGCTAATATTCTTCTTGATATATTATAGCATAGGTTATTGAGTAGAATTTCTCTTGCTACTCTTTTCTTTCTTTTGTGAGAGTAGGTTCTTACGTGTAAGTGTTTATGCTACTCTTCCTTTATTTTTTGAGAGTAGATTCTTATGTGGAGTGTTTCCTGCTATGCTAACAATTTTTACTCTAAAACAACCTTTACTTGCGTTTATTTTCTCTCCTCTTTAATTTTTCATAGAAAATGAATCCATATAGAAAGAATATTCATAAAAACTATTTTTTTCCTGAACTTTTCCAACATAGGCTTGAAGGAATGATTTCCATCATCAAAGTCATATAGCAAAAGATTTTTTAAGTGTTGTAATTTGTTATGCCCTATTATTTTTTCTTATTTTTCATCCTCAATCTCATGTGTGTAATGTAAAAGTGGATCCTTACATAATAAAAAAGACTTACAAGTAAATTTAAAACTAAAATATAAGAGTAAAATACCTTGGTATACTTATGTCTCCATTGCCTTTTCTATGTCTTGTTATGTGGTAGTATGAGAAAAAGTGTATTAGATCAGCACTAAAAATTGTATAATCAAAGAAAAAAATGTTAAAGGGGAAATATGAGAGAGGTTTTTTTTTCCTAACAATGTTTTAAACAAAAACCTCCTAATGATTTTCTACATCTATCATCATATGCGAAAAAATGGGTTTTAGTATAGTTGGAGTCACATTCAACTATTGACCTATTTATTGGTTCAATATGTATTTTTTGAGAGTAGATTCTTATGTGGAAAACCTCCTGCTACTTGTCTTTCTTTTTATATTGATTCATAAGTAGGTTCTTGTGTGCAAATTTTCCTAATATTCTTCTTGATATATTTTAGCTTAGGTTATCGAGTATAATTTCTCTTGGTACTCTTTTCTTTCTTTTATGAGAGTAGGTTCTTATGTGTAAGTGTTTCTACTACTCTTCCTTTTTTTTTTGAGAGTAGATTCTTATGTGGAGTGTTTCCTACTATGCTCACAATTTTTACTCTAAAACAACCTTTACTTGCATTTATTTTCTCTCCTCTTTAATTTTTCATAGAAAATAAATCCATATAGAAAGAATATTCATATAAACTATTTTTGTTTTGAACTTTCTCAACATAGGCTTAAAGGAATGATTTCCATCATCAAAGTCATATACCAAAATATTTTTTAATGGTTGTAATTTGATATACCCTATTATTTTTTCTTATTTTTCAACCTCAATATCATGTGTGTAATGTAAAAGTGGATCCTTATATAATAAAAAAGACTTACAAGTAAATTCAAAACTAAAATATAAGAGTAAAATACCTTGGTATACTTATGTCTCCATTGCCTTTTCTATGTCTTGTTATGTGGTAGTATGAGAAAAAGTGTATTAGATCAGCAGTAAAAATTGTATAATCAGAGAAAAAAATGTTAAAGGGAAAATATGAGAGAGGTTTTTTTTTCCAAACAATGTTTTAAACAAAAACCTCCTAATGATTTTCTACATCTATAATCATTTGTGAAAAATGGGTTTTAGTATAGTTGGAGTCACATTAAACTATTAATCTATTTATTGGTTCAATATTTATTTTTGCGAGTAGATTGTTATGTGGAAAACCTCCTGCTACTTGTCTTTCTTTTTGTATTGATTCATAAGCAGGTTCTTGTCTGGATTTTTTTCTAATATTCTTCTTGATATATTTTGGCATAGGTTATTGAGTAGAATTTCTCTTGCTACAATTTTCTTTCTTTTGTGAGAGTAGGTTGTTATGTGTAAGTGTTTCTGATACTCTTACTTTAATAATTGAGAGTAGATTCTTATGTGGAGTGTTCTCTGCTATGTTAACAATTTTTACTCTAAAACAACCTTTACTTGCGTTTAGTTTGTCCTCTTCAATTTTTCATAGAAAACGAATCCATATAGAAACAATATTCATAAAAACTATTTTTGTTTTGAATTTTTTCAACATAGGATTGAAGGAATGATTTCCATCATCAAAGTCATATACCAAAATATTTTTTAATGGTTGTAATTTGATATACCCTATTATTTTTTCTTATTTGTCATCCTCAATCTCATGTGTGTAGTGTAAAAGTGGATCCTTATATAATAAAAAAGACTTACAAGTAAATTTAAAACTAAAATATAAGAGTAAAATACCTTGGTATACTTCAGTCTCCATTGCCTTTTCTATGTCTTGTTATGTGGTAGTATGAGAAAAAGTGTATTAGATCAACACTAAAAATTTAATAATCAGAGAAAAAAATGTTAAAGGGGAAATATGAGAGAGGTTTTTTTTTCCAAACAATGTTTTAAACAAAAACTTCTTAATGATTTTCTACATCTATCATAATTTGTGAAAAAATGGGTTTTAGTATAGTTGGAGTCACATTCAACTATTGATCTATTTATTGGTTCAATATTTATTTTTTGAGAGTAGATTATTATCTGGAAAACTTCATGCTACTTGTTTTTGTTTTTGTATTGATTCATAAGCAGGTTCTTGTGTGGATTTTTTCGTAATATTCTTCTTGATATATTTTAGCATAGGTTATTGAGTAGAATTTCTCTAGCTACTCTTTTCTTTCTTTTCTGAGAGTAGGTTCTTATGTGTAAGTGTTTCTGCTACTCTTCCTTTATTTTTTGAGAGTAGATTCTTATGTGGAGTGTTTCCTGCTATGCTAACAATTTTTACTCTAAAACAACCTTTACTTGCGGTTATTTTCTCTCCTCTTTATTTTTTCATAGAAAATGAATCCATATAGAAAGCATATTCATAAAAACTATTTTTCTTTTGAACTTTTTCAACATAGGCTTGAAGTAATGATTTCCATCATCAAAGTCATATACCAATTTTTTTTTTAATAGTTGTAATTTGATATGCCCTATTATTTTTTCTTATTTTTAATCCTCAATCTCATGTGTGTAATGTAAAAGTGGATCGTTATATAATAAAAAAGACTTACAAGTAAATTTTAAACTAAAATATAAGAGTAAAATACCTTGGTATACTTTAGTCTCCATTGCCTTTTCTATGTCTTGTTATGTGGTAGTATAATCAAAGAAAAAAATTCTAAAGGGAAAATATGAGAGAGGTTTTTTTTTCCTAACAATGTTTTAAACAAAAACCTCTTAATGATTTTCTACATCTATCATAATTTGTGAAAAAATGGGTTTTAGTATAGTTGGAGTCACAATCAACTATTGATCTATTTAGTGGTTCAATATTTATTTTTTGAGAGTAGATTGTTATCTGGAAAACCTCATGCTACTTGTCTTTCTTTTTGTATTGATTCATAAGTAGGTTCTTGTGTGGATTTCTTCGTAATATTCTTCTTGAAATATTTTAGCATAGGTAATTGAGTAGAATTTCTCTAGCTACTCTTTTCTTTCTTTTGTGAGAGTAGGTTCTTATGTGTAAGTGTTTCTGCTACTCTTCCTTTATTTTTTGAGAGTAGATTCTTATGTGGGGTGTTTCCTGCTATGCTAAGAATTTTTACTCTAAAACAACCTTTACTTGCGGTTATTTTCTCTCCTCTTTATTTTTTCATAGAAAATGAATCCATATAGAAAGCATATTCATAAAAACTATTTTTCTTTTGAACTTTTTCAAAATGGCTTGAAGGAATGATTTCCATCATCAAAGTCATATACCAATTTTTTTTTTAATAGTTGTAATTTGATATGCCCTATTATTTTTTCTTATTTTTCATCCTCAATCTCATGTGTGTAATGTAAAAGTGGATCCTTATATAATAAAAAAGACTTACAAGTAAATTTAAATCTAAAATATAAGAGTAAAATACCTTGGTATACTTCAGTCTCCATTGCCTTTTCTATGTCTTGTTATGTGGTAGTATGAGAAAAAGTGTATTAGATAAGCGCTAAAAATTGTATAATCAGAGAAAAAAATGTTAAAGGGAAAATATGAGAGAGGTTTTTTTTTCCTAACAATGTTTTAAATAAAAACCTCTTAATGATTTTTTACATCGATCATAATTTGTGAAAAAATGGGTTTTAGTATAGTTGGAGTCACATTCAACTATTGATCTATTTATTGGTTCAATATTTATTTTTTGAGAGTAGATTGTTATGTGGAAAACCTCATGCTACTTGTCTTTCTTTTTGTATTGATTCATAAGTAGGTTCTTGTGTGGATTTTTTCCTAATATTCTTCTTGATATATTTTAGCATAGGTTATTGAGTAGAATTTCTCTTGCTACTCTTTTCTTTCTTTTGTGAGAGTAGGTTCTTATGTGTAAGTGTTTCTGCTACTCTTCCTTTATTTTTTGAGAGTAGATTCTTATGTAGAGTGTTTCCTGCTATGCTAACAATTTTTACGCTAAAACAACCTTTACTTGCGTTTATTTTCTCTCCTCTTTATTTTTTCATAGAAAATGAATCCATATAGAAAAAATATTCATAAAAACTATTTTTGTTTTGAACTTTTTCAACATAGGCTTAAAGGAATGATTTCCATCATCAAAGTCATATACCAAAAGATTTTTTAATAGTTGTAATTTGATATGCCCTATTATTTTTTCTTATTTTCCATCCTCAATCTCATGTGTGTAATGTAAAAGTGGATCCTTATATAATAAAAAATACTTACACGTAAATTTAAAACTAAAATATAAGAGTAAAATAGCTTGGTATACTTTAATCTCCATTGGCTTTTCTATTTCTTGTTATATGGTAGTATGAGAAAAAGTGTATTACATCAGCACTAAAAATTGTATAATCATAGAAAAAAATGTTAAAGGGAAAATATGAGAGAGGTTATTTTTTCCTAACAATGTTTAAAAAAAAAACCTCCTACTGATTTTCTACATCTATCATAATTTGTGAAAAAATGGGTTTTAGTATAGTTGGAGTCACATTCAACTATTGATCTATTTATTGGTTCAATATTTATTTTTTGACAGTAGATTCTTATGTGGAAAACCTCATACTACTTGTCTTTCTTTTTGTATTGATTCATAAGCAGGTTCTTGTGTGGATTTTTTCGTAATATTATTCTTGATATATTTTAGCTTAGGTTATTGAGTAGAATTTCTCTTGGTACTCTTTTCTTTCTTTTGTGAGAGTAGGTTCTTATGTGTAAGTGTTTTTGCTACTCTTCCTTTATTTTTTGAAAGTAGATTCTTATGTGGAGTGTTTCATGCTATGCTCACAATTTTTACTCTAAAACAACCTTTACTTGCGTTTATTTTCTCTCCTCTTTAATTTTTCAAAGAAAATGAATCCATATAGAAAGAATATTCATAAAAACTATTTTTGTTCTGAAATTTTTTAGCATAGGCTTGAAGGAATGATTTCCATCATCAAAGTCATATCCCAAAAGATTTTTTAATAGTTGTAATTTGATATGCCCTATTATTTTTTCTTATTTTTCATCCTCAATCTCATGTGTGTAATGTAAAAGTGGATCCTTATATAATAAAAAAGACTTACAAGTAAATTTGAATCTAAAATAGAAGAGTGAAATACCTTGGTATACTTATGTCTCCATTGCCTTTTCTATGTCTTGTTATGTGGTAGTATGTGAAAAAGTGTATTAGATCAGCACTAAAAATTGTATAATCAAAGAAAAAATTGTTAAAGTTGAAATATGAGAGAGGTTTTTTTTTCCTAACAATGTTTTAAACAAAAACCTCCTAATGATTTTCTATATCTATCATCATTTGCGAAAAAATGGGATTTATTATAGTTAGAGTAACATTCAACTATTGACCTATTTATTGGTTCAATATTTTTTTTTGAGAGTAGATTCTTATGTGTAAAACCTCCTGCTACTTGTCTTTCTTTTGTATTGATTCATAAGCAGGTTCTTGTGTGGAAATTTTCCTAATATTCTTCTTGATATATTTTAGCATAGGTTATTGAGTAGAATTTATCTTGCTACTCTTTTCTTTCTTTTGTGAGAGTAGGTTCTTATGTGTAAGTGTTTCTTCTACTCTTCCTTTATTTTTTGAGAGTAGATTCTTATGTGGAGTGTTCTCTACTATGTTAACAATTTTTACTCTAAAACAACCTTTACTTGCGTTTAGTTTGTCCTCTTCAATTTTTCATAGAAAATGAATCCATATAGAAAGAATATTCATAAAAACTATTTTTGATTTGAATTTTTTCAACATAGGATTGAAGGAATGATTTCCATCATCAAAGTCATATACCAAAATATTTTTTAATGGTTGTAATTTGATATACCCTATTATTTTTTATTATTTTTCATGCTCAATCTCATGTGCGTAATGTATAAGTGGATCGTTATATAATAAAAAAGACTTACAAGTAAATTTAAAACTAAAATATAAGAGAAAAATACCTTGGTATACTTCAGTCTCCATTTCCTTTTCTATGTCTTGTTATGTAGTAGTATGAGAAAAAGTGTATTAGATCAACACTAAAAATTGTATAATCAGAGAAAAAAATGTTAAAGGGAAAATATGAGAGGTTTTTTTTCCCTAACAATGTTTTAAATAAAAACCTCCTAATAATATTCTACATCTATCATAAATTGTGAAAAAATGGGTTTTAGTATAGGTGGAGTCACATTCAACTATTGACCTATTTATTGGTTCAATATTTATTTTTTGAGAGTAGATTCTTATGTGGAAAACCTCCTCCTACTTATTTTTCTTTTTGTATTGATTCATAAGCAGGGTCTTGTGTGCATTTTTTCCTAATATTCTTCTTGATATATTTTCGCATAGGTTAGTGAATAGAATTTCTCTTGCTACTCTTTTCTTTCTTTTTTTGAGAGTAGGTTCTTATGTGTAAGTGTTTATGCTACTCTTCTTTTATTTTTTGAGATTAGATTCTTATGTGGAGTGTTCCCTGCTGTGCTAAAAATTTTTACTCTAAAATAACCTTTACTTGCGTTTATTTTCTCTCCTCTTTAATTTTTCATAGAAAATGAATCCATGTAGAAAGAAAATTCATAAAAACTATTTTTGTTCTGAAATTTTTCAACATAGGCTTGAAGGAATGATTTCCATCATCAAAGTCATATACCAAAAGATTTTTTAATGGTTGTAATTTGATATGCCCTATTATTTTTTCTTATTTTTCATCCTCAATCTCATGTGTGTATCGTAAAAGTGGATCCTTATATAATAAAAAAGACTTACAAGTAAAATTAAAACTAAAATATAAGAGTAAAATACCTTAGTATACTTATGTCTCCATTGTCTTTTCTATGTCTTGTTATGTGGTAATATGAGAAAAAGTGTATTAGATCAACACTAAAAATTGTATAATCAGAGAAAAAAATGTTAAAGGGAAAATATGAGAGAGGTTTTTTTTCCTAACAATTTTTTAAACAAAAACCTCCTAATTATTTTCTACATCTATCATCATTTGCGAAAAAATGGGTATTAGTATAGTTGGAGTCACATTCAACTATTGATCTATTTATTGGTTCAATATTTATTTTTTGAGAGTAGATTGTTATGTGGAAAACCTCCTGCTACTCTTCTTTTTTTTTGTATTGATTCGTAAGTAGGTTCTTGTGTGGATTTTTTTCTAATATTCTTCTTGATATATTTTAGCATAGGTTATTGAGTAGAATTTGTCTTGCTACTCTTTTCTTTCTTTTTTGAGAGTAGGTTCTTATGTGTATGTGTTTATGATACTCTTCCTTTATTTTTTGAGAGTAGATTCTTATGTGGAGTGTTCCCTGCTATGCTAACAATTTTTACTCTAAAACAATCTTTACTTGCGTTTATTTTCGCCTCTTAGTTTTTTCATATAAAATGAATCCATATTGAAAGGATATTCATAAAAGTTTTTTTTTTGGAACTTTTTCAACATAGGCTTGAAGGAATGATTTCCATCATCAAAGTCATATACCAAAATATTTTTTAATGGTTTTAATTTGATATACCCTATTATTTTTTATTATTTTTCATCCTTAATCTCATGTGCATAATGTATAGGTGGATGCTTATATAATAAAAAAGACTTACAAGTAAATTTAAAACTAAAATATAAGAGTAAAATACCTTGGTATACTTCAGTATCCATTTCCTTTTCTATGTCTTTTTATGTGGTAGTATGAGAAAAAGTGTATTAGATCAGCACTAAAAATTGTATAATCAGAGAAAAAAGTTTAAAGGGAAAATATGAGAGAGGTTTTTTTTTCCTAATAATGTTTTAAACAAAAACCTCTTAATGATTTTCTACATCTATGTTAATTTACGAAAAAATGGGTTTTAGTATAGTTGCAGTCACATTCAACTATTGACCTATTTATTGGTTCAATATTTAATTTTTGTGAGTAGATTCTTATGTGGAAAACCTCATGCTACTTGTCTTTCTTTTTGTATTGATTCATAAGCAGGTTCTTGTGTGGATTTTTTCCTAATATTCTTCTTGATATATTTTAGCATAGGTTATTGAGTAGAATTTCTCTTGCTACTCTTTTCTTTCTTTTGTGAGAGTAGGTTCTTATGTGTAAGTGTTTCTGCTACTCTTCCTTTATTTTTTGAGAGTAGATTCTTATGTGGAGTGTTTCCTGCTATGCTAACAATTTTTACTCTAAAACAACCTTTACTTGCGTTTATTTTCTCTCCTCTTTATTTTTTCATAGAAAATGAATCCATATAGAAAGAATATTCATAAAAACTATTTTTGTTCTGAACTTTTTCAACATAGGCTTGAAGGAATGATTTCCATCATCAAAGTCATATACCAAAATATTTTTTAATAGTTGTAATTTGATATGCCCTATTATTTTTTTCTTATTTTTCATCCTGAATCTCATGTGTGTAAAGTAAAAGTGGATCCTTATATAATAAAAAATACTTACAAGTAAATTTAAAACTAAAATATAAGAGTAAAATACCTTGGTATACTTTAGTATCCATTGCCTTTTCTATTTCTTGTTATGTGGTAGTATGAGAAAAAGTGTATTACATCAGCACTAAAAATTGTATAATCAGAGAAAAAATGTTAAATGGAAAATATGAGAGAGGTTTTTTTTTCCTGACAATGTTTTAAACAAAAACCTCCTACTGATTTTGTACATCTATCATAATTTGCGAAAAAATGGGTTTTAGTATAGTTGGATTCACATTCAACTATTGATCTATTTATTGGCTCAATATTTATTTTTTAAGAGTAGATTCTTATGTGGAAAACCTCATGCTACTTGTCTTTCTTTTTGTATTGATTCATAGGCAGGTTCCTGTGTGGATTTTTTCCTAATATTATTCTTGATATATTTTAGCATAGGTTATTGAGTAGAATTTCTCTTGCTACTCTTTTCTTTCTTTTGTGAGAGTAGGTTATTATGTGTAAGTGTTTCTGCTACTTTTCCTTTATTGTTTGAGAGTAGATTCTTATGTGGAGTGTTCCCTACTATGCTAACAATTTTTACTCTAAAACTACCTTTACTTGCGTTTATTTTCTCTCCTCTTTATTTTTTCATAGAAAATGAATCCATATAGAAAGGATATTCATAAAAACTATTTTGTTTTGAACTTTTTCAACATAGGCTTGAAGGAATGATTTCCATCATCAAATTCATATACCAAAATATTTTTCAATAGTTGTAATTTGATATACCCTATTATTTTTTCTTATTTTTCATCCTCAATCTCATATGTGTAATGTAAAAATGGATCCTTATATAATAAAAAAGACTTACAAGTAAATTTACAACTAAAATATAAGAGTAAAATACCTTGGTATACTTATGTCTCCATTGCCTTTTCTATGTCTTGTTGTGTAGTAGTATGAGAAAAGGTGTATTAGATCAGCACTAAATATTGTATAATCAGAGGAAAAAATGTTAAGGGAAAATATGAGAGAGGTTTCTTTTTCCTAAAAATGATTTAAAAAAAACTTCGTAATGATTTTCTACATCTATCATCATTTGCAAAAAATTTTGTTTTAGTATAGTTGGAGTCACATTCAACTATTGATCTATTTATTGGTTCAATATTTATTTTTTGAGAGTAGATTGTTATGTGGAAAACCTCCTGCTACTTGTCTTTCTTTTTGTATTGATTCATAAGCAGGTTCTTGTGTGGATATTTTTCTAATATTCTTCTTGATATATTTTAGCATAGGTTATTGAGTAGAATTTTTCTTGCTACTCTTTTCTTTCTTTTGTGAGAGTAGTTTCTTATGTGTAAGTGTTTCTTCTACTCTTCCTTTATTTTTTGAGAGTAGATTCTTATGTGCAGTGTTTCCGGCTATGCTAACAATTTTTACTCTAAAAAAACCTTTACTTGCATTTATTTTCTATCCTCTTTAGTTTTTCATATAAAATGAATCCATATTGAAAGGATATTCATAAAAACTATTTTTTTTTTGAACTTTTTCAACATAGGCTTGAAGGAATGATTTCCATCATCAAAGTCATATACCAAAATATTTTTTAATGGTTGTAATTTGATATACCCTATTTTTTAAAAAAAAAATTTCATGCTCAATATCATGTGCATAATGTATAAGTGGATCATTATATAGTAAAAAAGACTTATTATTACATTCCTAGCGATGGAGAAAACTATGGTGATGCGGTTTCTGCAGTTCTGGCTGCAGAATGTGTACAAACTAAGCTTAATATTGCTGAGGAGAGGCTGATGAAAAGCATAACACCAGTTTATACAATGAATACACAGAAATAATACATCATATATTCATTCGAGAGTGTTTACAAATATATAGGATTAGGACATCCTATTCTTAAGGTCAAGCTTCCTACAAACTCTCAACTACTTACCCACCCTAGAATCTTTCACACCTATTCTATGGGTGTTTCACAACCAACCAATATATGTCCACAACTATTTACATGCAAGGTTATAACAACCATCACAAATATATAAAATATTATAATGGAGCACTATTAAATAATTCCTAACATTCCCCCCCTTAGTGCGAACATGGGGAAAACCTGCCTTATACTTGCACTTGCTCATGATCTGGTGATTTTCACAGGATGATCACAAACCTCCGGGATGGTTTTGCAAACGGTTGACCACAAACTGAGAATGGTGGTTTTGTAATTAGTTTACCACAAACCACAAAGTGATGGTTTTGCACATGGATCACCAACAACCAAGAATGGTGGTTTTGTTATTAGTTTACCACAAACCACAAATGAAGGTTTTCAAGTGGTTTACCTACAACCACATCATGATATGTAAAGTACTATTCTCAGCCCTCAGCACATCTCACTGTAGGGAATAACATAGGAAATTTTGCTGACATCTGTTGCTCATACATACATAGAAAAAGCTGACATAATGGAAATGTAACATTGGAATGATGTTCCCCCTCTCAATGTGAAATTTCCACTTATTGAAAACAAGATCATTACAAACTGAGGCACACCAAACTGGAAGCACTAAAATCAAACTACACACACACCTGTCACCAAAGCTGATATGCGGCCCCGTCGTTGGTGACTGACGAGAGGTCGCTGTATGACCTCCAACCTCCGATTGCCTCCATCCTCTAGTTTCATGCTGCTAGTAACTCAGTTGGATTTGGATATGAAGCTCTGTTTCCACATTGAGATTATTCTTTTCTTCCTTCCCGCAATGTGAAATACTTTATTTCCAGACGTCGGGTAACACCGAAAATGCGTCTGTGAGGCAATTTTTTTTTTTTCCAATATTTTTACAATTATACGACTCTAACTCTTGACGTTGACAAAACAAAAAAGACTACATAACAAATGATGACTTTATGACAATATTTTGTTGAAAAATGATGACTACAAATCTTGACAATAATACTTTAAAATATCGTTAAGACACATTAACGTGAACTTTTGACACATTTTGATGGACAATGGACTCAATTATAGAATCGACTATGAGATAATAAAATACCCACGATGAACTTTTGACTTGGACTCATGATAAGAACTTGCCTATTAACATAAAAAATGCAACAAAGACTCAACAATCTAATTTGACTTGAAAATGACTATAATTACAATATTTTGACACTAGACACAATGCATTTTGATAATAACAATAAGAGATAGATGATTTATTATTGGAAAATTTTTACTAAATGCCAAACACATACCATTTACAATAAAGAAACTAAATACATTTAGACACAAGCTAAACAACCTATGGGAAATAAAGTCATACTAGACTCATAAACGGTGCTAAAGAAAATGGAATTGAAATATTGACCTGGTCTATGGACAGTCGATGTGGTAATGATTGTATGACGGAATAAACGCAACATATCAAGGAGGAGAGATGTGGAGAAATACGATGAGACGGGGGTGAACCGCTACAGAATATTCAATGATTAGATAAACCATAATTTGCTCATCCTCATACTTGAACTCATACTTTTTTGAAAGAATCTTCAGTACATATAAATCCGCATACACTTGTTGATCTTGCAGGTTATGTTTGAGGCATTCAACAAACTGCACAGTTAGCAAAGGAGGAACGCCAACTACGAATTGAATGAAATTTTCTCTAACCGTTTCCTTGTCAGCTGGTGATATCTCTTGTTCGCCAGGTTCTTGAGTTGTGAATTGATATTGATTGAGGCTCTCCTCTGCCGCTTTATCTCTTTGCATGGATGTCACTTATCTGTAATAATTTTGTAGATGCCATTGGTAGTTCAAGATCAGTTACTTCAAATGGGATCGGGTCGTGCCAATCCGTTTAGATTGCCTTGGAATCTTGCACTTTGGTTAATGCAAAACACAATGAAAAGAAGCAGGTCGCAGACTTGCAATGGCCAGAGATTTCCACGATGTTGTTACAACTATATGGACCCAAGCGCATCAATGGAGGCTCAAAATTATAGAACAGAATAGACGGCGATGCATAATGGTATTTCAAATCAGAGATGATGAAGACGTATGTAGTTGGGCATAGATCTAATAATAATCATTGTAGAAGATCCGTCAATTGATGCTAGATCTACACAAATTCTGCCAGCGATTTGATCAAAATTTCAACAAATATTATTTTATGAGGGCATCAAAACCACCTTTCACACAAGCTCTGAATCAGGCCGTTTCAATCTAAAATTGCACTTTGTAATTCACAAAGAAATACAGACTTCTCGCATGCGAAAGTAATCAATACAGATATAAAACTAAACTAATATCTTCATACGACACTCAAATCTTCTCGTGCATAAAAGAGGGCAATATGCAGACATACATTGCCCCTTAAATTCTTAATATCCTTCCATCACAATTAACAACATCAAAGAAAAAATCTCTTCACAGATTAATCGAAACCGCTCTGAAACCAAATGAAAAGCATAACACCAGTTTATACAATGAATACACAGAAATAATACAACATATATTCATTTGAGAGTGTTTACAAATATATAGGATTAGGACATCCTATTCTTAAGGTCAAGCTTCCTACAAACTCTCAACTACTTACCCACCCTAGAATCTTTCACACCTATTTTATGGGTGTTTCACAACCAACCAATATACGTCCACAACTATTTACATGCAAGGTTATAACAACCATCACAAATATATAAAATATTATAATGGAGCATTATTAAATAATTCCTAACAGCTGATCTGTGGTCAGAATCAGTCGATTGAAAGCACGAGTACGAACGAAAGGGAAAGCATTGTAGGTACTGTCAGTGTAGTTTCTGCAGTTCTGGCCGCAGAAAGTCTACGCACTAAATCTAAGAGTGCTAAGGAAAGGCAGATCTCCGGCCAAAATTGGATGGCTATAAATGAAAGTGTGGAAATGCCTAAATCCACATCTTTGGCCTAGAATAAGTTGCTATAAATCCCTAGCACCAAGGTGGGTCCGAAAATTGCTGGATAGTTCACGTGGGAAAAGGACAATGAGGGTGCCACCTGCTTGAGGGTCCCAGATGGTTGTGTTGATAGAGCTTTAAGCAAAGTGAATCTCTCCCTCGTTGGTAAGTTTCTTGGCTCTAGACCTAATATTGATTTCATTAGAAAATGGGCTTTAAGAAAGTGGAAACCTAAGGGAACCCTGAGCATTACCATCATGCCAAAAGGATTTTTTCTGGCAAAATTTAATCAGCAAGAGGATTTGGAATCGGTGCTACTGGGAGGATCTTGGTGGTTGGGAAATATGGGGCTTTTTTTGAACAAATGGTATCCTGGATTTGACCCTAATACTGAGAATATAAACACCATCCCAATCTGGTGTAGGTTACCTGGACTACCATTGCATTTTTGGGATGATGAAATTCTACTAAATATTGCAAAATCCTTAGGTGCCCCTATCGGGCTAGATGGACCCACGAGAAACAGATCTAGACTTGCTTTTACTTGTTTCTGTATTTTTTCTACAATGGATCAGGAGTTTCCGAAACACATAATCTTGAAATCTAGATATGGGATTTGGACCAAAAAAATTGAGGTTGAAACTTTGAGGTGTAAAAACTATCATAGCATTGGGCACTCTGATAAAGGATGTTCCAAGAAGAAGAATCCTGTAATGGAAGTTGAACAGCGTGTGGTGGACTTAGTTCAGAATAAGGATAGTAGGATTCCTAGCACGGATAGCTGGAATGAAAAGAAAACTCCTAGTCAGAAGGAGTTGGAATTAAATAGAAAGGGAAAAAAAAGGGGCTTTAGAACTCAAATAAGGAAGCATCTGGTCTGGCGTCCTAAAGTTTCAGCAGCAGCTTTACCTAAAGTTCCGAGCAATGAAAACCTAGAAAATCCTGTGAAGGTTATTATGGTGGTGAATGAGCAAGAAGGCTCTGTGAAGGTTAATATAGTCCCTACTGAGCAATCTCAAATCAATATGGAATTCGAGATAGATAATCAGATGTGTATCACTGAGGAAATTTTGAACAAGGAATGTACTGCTCCTAAAGATCCCGCGCAGAAAAACTCTCCTAGGGGAGATGGTAATTCTCTAGAAGATATACTTCCTTGTTTCAGCAATATATCAGCGGATTCACCTGCTTGCTTCAGCATCAGAACAACTGATATACATACATCGGATAGGACTC
Source organism: Taxus chinensis (assembly GCA_019776745.2). Lineage (NCBI taxonomy): Eukaryota > Viridiplantae > Streptophyta > Pinopsida > Cupressales > Taxaceae > Taxus > Taxus chinensis. The sequence goes on from CM034154.1 coordinate 418,769,613, forward strand.
AGAAAGAATGTGAAGAGGGAGAAGTTACGCCCATCTTGGATGAGGAGGATCCAGATTCGGGATTCACAAAGGTTATTTCAAAAAAGAAAAAAAGAATGAAAGGTTTTGAATTGATCCCAGAATCACTTTACAGTGAGAAGAGAAAAATAAAGATAACTGGGACACCTCCACATCCAGAACAACTAGATCTACTGCTAAACGAATAGTAGACTTTGGAGGAAGTATAAAAAGAGGAAGACCCTCTAAAAAGGATCTTAGATCTAAGAGAACGGAGAGGGACATTACAGATGGAGTTCAGCACCAGTTGAACCATCAGGCAGTTCCAACCACCAAATATTCCAAATGAAGATTATTTCATGGAACATCCGAGGCCTAAATGGAAACTCCAAACAGAGAACCATCAAGGATTTAAGGGACTCTAGCAATCCTAATATTTTGATTCTACAAGAAACTAAGATGAAAGCTATGACCCTTGAAACTATTAAAAAGAGTTTCTGGGATATCTCTGAAATGGCGGCTGTTGACTCCCAGGGAGCTTCTGGTGGGTTGGCTACTCTTTGGGATAAAAGAAACTATACTGGTATGGTTATTAATGCTAGTATTAATCATCTTGCAATCAAATTTGTTGCTTTTGAGAATAATGGTGAATGGATCCTTTCTAACATTTATGCCCCTAATACAGTTAGTGGTAGAAGGAAGATTTGGGCTGACCTTAAAACTTTTAGAAACAAGCATTGCTCTGCTAACTGGCTTATTATGGGGGACTTCAACTCTCCACTAAACCCAGGTGAAAAGTATGGAGGTACCTCTAGCTTTTCTAATGGTATGGAGGATTTTGCTAATTTTATAGCTGAACATAACCTTTTAGATGTGGATCTTCATGGGAATAAGTACACCTGGAATAATAGAAGGTTGAGAAAAGAGTTTATTCAGGTAAGATTAGATAGGGCACTAATTTCAGCGAGTTGGATTCTCAGTCAAGACTTCCACCTCTCCTCCTTGCCCAGAGTTGGATCGAATCACAATTTGATTGCTTTAAATCTTCTCAATTGGACTAAACCCACCAGAAGCTCATTCAAATTTGAAAAGATGTGGATGGAGAATGACAATATATATAAAAAGTTAAAAGAATGGTGGGGATGGAATGGAGAAGGCACTGCTCAATATAGATTGGTCCAAAAGCTCAAAAATGTTAAAAAACAAGTCAAAATCTAGAACAAAAGTGTTTTTGGTAATGTGTTTGAGAACAAAAAAAAGTTAAAGCAAAAACTTCAGGAGTTGGAATTAAAAATGGATATTATGGGGAGATCGGATGAAGATGAAGTCAATGAAAAGAAGATTCTTTCAGAGTTGCATACGATCTGCAGTAGAGAGGAATCTTTATGGAGACTTAAATCTAGAGCTATTTGACTTAAAGAGGGAGACAGGAATATGAAGTTCTTTCATATGACCACTTTGAAGTACAGAGCTTGTAATAGGATCTTAGAAGTTTCTAAAAACAATGGAAATATCATAAAAGATCCCAATAGCATCAAGAAAGAAGTGCTTGATTTTTATAAAAAACTTCTTGAGGAGAGGAATAGCAACAACTTTGAAGCTATTTCTTTTATGTTGGAGGCCATTCCCCAAAATAAAATTGAGGAACAAAAATTTAGAAATATTCACAAAGCGGTTACGCTTGAAGAGCTGCATAAAGCTGTTTTTGCTTTAGAGGGTGACAAGGCTCCTGGGCCGGATGGATTTTCCATAAATTTTTTCCAGAAATTTTAGGAAATTTGTTTGACGGATCTTCTCAGAGCGGTGAATGAGTTCTATAGAACGGGAAATGTTTTAAAAGAGCTTAATAACACTCACATTGTGCTGGCCCCAAAAAAAATGGATGCTAAAGATTTCAAGGACTTTAGACCTATCAACCTTGTGAATGCCATCTATAGAATTTTTACCAAAATTATTGCTACTAGGCTCCAGCTCATTTTGAATGAACTTATCTCAAGGCAACAGAGTGGCTTCATTAAAGGCAGGATTATACAAGATGGAGTGATTATGGTTCACGAGACCATACATTCAATGGAAAATAATAAAAAGGCAAGTATGGTCCTCAAGCTTGATATGAATAAAGATTTTGACAAGGTCTCTTGGGTTTTCCTTGACAATGTCTTAACAAAATTCAGGTTTCCGGAAAAATTTATAAGAATTATTAAGGCTTGCATATCTACGGCTAGATTTTCTATGGTTTTTAATGGTGAACCAGTGGGCTTTTTTACTAGTAGCAGGGGTCTGAGACAAGGAGACCCTATGTCCCCCTTACTATTCATTCTCTTGGCTGACAGCCTCAGTAGAACAATTGGTAAAGAGGTGAATGATGGGCTTTTAAGTGGCTCTAATCCCACCTCCATCAGTCAAGCTGTCTCCCATCAACAATTTGCGGACGACACTATCCTTCTTCTTCTAGCATCTATCATTGAAGCCAAGGCTACCAAGGCCTTGCTACAGCTCTACAAATCTAGTTCTGGGTAGGAGATCAATTATGACAAAAACACCATCTTCTTCTTCAACACTCCTGAGGAAAGACAACTTAAAATAGCTAAAATTCTGGGCTATAAAATAAGCGAGCTTCCAACCACTTACCTGGGGCTTCCTCTCGGCACTAGGAAAGTCTCTTACAAGGTGTGGGATGATTTATTGGAGAGATTCCAAAAAAAAATGGCTGGTTGGAAAGGTGCAATTCTTTCTAGTGCTGGTAAGTGCCTGCTCATCAAAAGTACTCTCCAAAATCTGCCAATTTATATCATGTCACTCTACAAGATCCCCTCTTCTTTCAAGGATAAGATTGAAAGGATCCAATTTTTTTTTTTATGGAAAGGCATGGATGAGAAATTCAAATTTCACTTAGTGGCTTGGGATAAGGTTTGCACTCCGAAGTTTATGGGAGGTCTGGGTATAAAAGATATTAAGAAAATGAATGAGGCCCTCATTACTAAAATGGGCTGGAGAATGCTGACTAAGAAACAACCCTGGATAGATTTAATTAAAGCTAAATATCTTAAACATCAATCTATGTACTCCCTTCTACAAGATGAAAAACTCCCCAATGGTTCCATTTTTTGGAACAATTTGGTTAAAAGCAGAAATTTCATCAGGCAGGGCAGTAAATGGAAAGTGGGGGATGGTAGGGACATAAACTTCTGGGAGGATAATTGGTTTAATGGTAACCTCATGGAGAGTTTTGGGATGGCCAAGGACAGTCTTATAAACAAGTATGGCATCAAAATCAAGGGCTATATTGAGGAAAATGGTACCAGAAAGAAGTGGAAAAAACTTACTGTGGAGAGAAATGATCTGAAACAAATTACTTCCTCCGTTCAAGATCAATTATATCTTATTCCATTAAGTCAGATGGATTCCAAGGATGAGCTGGTATGGAATAACTTCAATGATGGAAATTACTCTGTGAAAACTGGATACAATAACTTCTTTCATAGTAATCAAACATAGTTCAATTGGAACAGGATTTGGATGTCTGATTTAACTCCCAAAATAAATTTTTTCCTTTGGCTGGCTATCAGAGGTAGGATTCTTACCAATGACAATCTGATGAGAAGAGGATTAATGATCCCTAATAGGTGCCATCTTTGTAAGAAAGATTCTGAGGATATCAGCCACTTGTTCATACATTGTGAGTATGCCACTAGAATATGGAGTTTTGCCCTTTCTAAATTTGAAGCTCTCTGGGTGCTGCCGAAGGATCTCAATCAGCTTTGGACTCAATAGAACCCACCCTTTAGGCATTGTGTTGTTAAAAGGATCTGGAAGCTGGTTATCCCTCATTTAATCTGGAGAATATAGAAGGATAGAAATGATATTATCTTCATAAATAAAAAGAAAAACTACAAGATACGGGATCATAAAGGAAATCTGATAGCTGCATATGCTGGTAAAATGAGAATTCAAACTAATCATTTTTCCGAAGCTCTATCTGCTCTTTGGGGTCTGAGAATTGCCCAGACACAAAATATTCAGAACCTCATTATTGAAGGAGACTCCCTAAATATCATTAATATTCTTAAACAGTGCTCATCTCCAAGTTGGAACATCAAGGATTTTACTGCAGAGTCCATAAGTATTAGTCATATTTTCAATAACATCAGGATCATGTATACCTATAGGGAGGGTAATAAATTGGCGGATGTGCTGGCAAATTATGGCATTAATGTTAAACTTACAGTTTGGGACAATAATAACATCCCTAAAACAGCTTCAAAACAACATTCAGGCGGATCTCCATATGCAAGCAATATCTAGAAATGAGTTATGATTTTTGGGTGTGGATCAACTTCAAAAATACTCCCACATGTGTTGATTTAAAGTATTGGTTTATGCAAATCACGTCTAATAATCAAGATAGTGTGAATCATATGGGGAATTTCAAGTGGAGATACATGGTTTTGAAAATCGTGCATGCGGGCTGCATTGAGACTGTTAAAAGGTGGATTAAAACCTCCATGGAAACTTAAGGCAGTGATAAAGTGATTGATGACAGGGAGCAGGCTATTCTCACATGCATTTTTCAGCAGGCTTAGATCAGCAGACACGTAGCCGATCGTGGGAAAAGCAACGGCTCTCATTTCCAATATTGTGCGGAATACTATAGAAAAAAGTGGACTGGCTTTAGATATCAGTTATGAATTTGTTGCAATTAGTTCAGAGCAGAGAAGATGGGGGGTCCTCCTTGTAAAATTGAGCCTAGTGTGGACCCAGACTGGAAAGATAATATTGAGCTGTGGAACATTCTTAGCAAGGGTGGCATAACAAACTTCATGGAAAAGGTTCAGGAGCATGATCAGAGCATCTCTATGCGTTTTACAAAGGATTGGAAGGAGAGGACAGTGGAATATGGGGGCCAAAAGGTCTTAATCAATGAAGAACTTATTGCTGAAGTGACCGACCTTGGCTTGGAGGGCTTCCGATTCTTTTACAAAAGGGTTGATAAAGATGCTAAAGAGAGGAGATTTGTTGAGGGAGAGGAGAAGCTGACCTACATAACAGCAGGCCTACTTGTTAGCTCTATCCCTCTGCCTTATGATGAAGTAACCTGCATGATGATATGGTTCATCTCCTTGGAGGGAAGGTTTGTCACTATTCCTGCGAAACACCTTATTTTTCTTAATCACTTTCGTAGGGATCGTTTGGTTTGTTTCCCCCATTACTTGCTGAAATCTCTTGAATGATCCATTCTAGAGTTTCAAAAGCATTCTCGGGTGGTTCCTTTGCACCAAGGGCTCATTTTGTTGCTGCACAAATGCTGTCTCCTCAAGTTTCCCGGTCTCCTATCCTCCCCTATCTCGATTCCCCCTCTGCCGGGCTCTGCTGCTGCCAGCCCTGTTTCTCCTTTCTCTGCCCCCACCACCACTGCTGTCACCCCCCTACCGGCTGTTCAGGATTCTTCTCCCATTCCCACTTCTATTTCTCCCACCTTCCACTTAGCCTCTTCCTCGCGGAGACCAGTTACCAGGACTTCTAGGAAGCTTAACCTTGAGACTCTTGCTGTGGAGAAGGGTTCTCATGAATTTGAAATTGCTCATGACCTCCTGAATATCAGCAGTGCCAACCCCTGGGAACTGCAATTGGAAAGCCCTTTAAGAAGGCTAGAAGCCTTAGAGGCTGATATGAAACTATTGAAGGATGAAGTTAAAAACTTGGAAAAACAGAAAGGAAAGAGGAAGAAGGAGGAGGAGGAGGATGTTGACAGTAGCCAAATTGAGGATATCTACAAGAAACTGCACTACTTAGACTCCCATTTAGGGAAGGCCAAAACTCGACATGATTACAACATAGCCATCTTTAGGGCGATTGAGGAGTTCATTGAGCAACACGTCAAAAGTGTCTCTAACCTAAGCGGAGTTCCGGCAAATCTTTGGGGTAATGATAAGGAAAGTAAGAAGACCATGGAGTAGCTGGATTATAATGACGCTGCCCACATGACAAATTTGGGTATGTTCAAATCCTGGAAGAATATCAAAACCATCATTGAAAAAGATACTAAAAAGTAGTTGTAGATGCTTTTGTTGTCCTTGTTTGTTTTTTTGTTGTTTTTTGTGGACCCTTTACTGTTTTTTTGTAGTAATTTTACTGTTTTGTTTCGTCTTGGTAGCTGTTTTTTGGCTACTTTGAACTTCATTGTAACATTTGGATTCTGATCCTTTTCTCTCTGGTTCTCTTGCTTATTCTGGCTTCTAGGCCTTCTTTTGTAAACAAGGGGTATAGTCCCTTTCAAAAAACTATTTGCCAATAATAAAAATAAAATAAAAAAGACTTACAAGTAAATTTAAAACTAAAATATAAGAGTACAATACCTTGGTATACTTCAGTCTCCATTGCCTTTTCTATGTCTTGTTATGTGGTAGTATGATAAAAAGTGTACTAGATCAGCACTAAAAATTGTATAATTAGAGAAAAAAATGTTAAAGGGAAAATATGAGAGAAGTTTTTTTTTCCTAACAATGTTTTAAACAAAAACCTTTTAATGATTTTCTACATCTATCATCATTTGCGAAAAAATTGGTTTTAGTATATTTGGAGTCACATTCAACTATTGATCTATTTATTGGTTCAATATTTATTTTTTGAGAGTAGATTGTTATGTGGAAAACATCCTACTACTTGTTTTTCTTTTTGTATTGATTCATAAGCGGGTTCTTGTGTGGATTTTTTCCTAATATTCTTCTTGATATATTTTCGCATAGGTTAGTGAATAGAATATCTCTTGTTACTCTTTTCTTTCTTTTGTGAGAGTAGGTTCTTATGTGTAAGTGTTTATGCTACTCTTCTTTTATTTTTTGAGAGTATATTCTTATGTGGAGTGTTCCCTGCTATGCTAACATTTTTTATTGTAAAATAACCTTTACTTGCGTTTATTTTCTCTCCTCTTTAATTTTTCATAGAAAATGAATCCATATAGAAAGAATATTCATAGAAACTATTTTTGTTCTGAACTTTTTCAACATAGGCTTGAAGGAATGATTTCCATCATCAAAGTCATATACCAAAATATTTTTTAATGGTTGTAATTTGATATGCCCTATTAGTTTTTCTTATTTTTCATCCTCAATCTCATGTGTGTAATGTAAAAGTGGATCCTTATATAATAAAAAAAACTTACAAGTAAATTTAAAACTAAAATATAAGAGTAAAATACCTTCGTATACTTATGTCTCCATTGCCTTTTCTATGTCTTGTTATGTGGTAGTATGAGAAAAAGTGTATTAGATCAGCACGAAAAATTGTATAATCAAAGAAAAAAATGTTAAAAGGAAAATATGAGAGGTTTTTATTTCCTAACAATATTTTAAACAAAAACCTCCTAATGATTTTCTACATCTATCATGATTTACGAAAAATGGGTTTAGTATAATGGAGTCACATTCAACTATTGATCTATTTATTGGTTCAATATTTAATTTTTGAGAGTAGATTGTTATGTGGAAAACCTCCTGCTACTTGTCTTTCTTTATGTATTGATTCATAAGTAGGTTCTTGTGTGGATTTATTTCTAATATTATTCTTGATATATTTTAGCATAGGTTATTGAGTAGAATTTCTCTTGCTACTATTTTCATTCTTTTGTGAGAGTAGGTTCTTATGTGTAAGTGTTTCTAATACTCTTCCTTTATTTTTTGAGAGTAGATTCTTATTTGGAGTGTTCCCTGCTATGCTAACAGAATATTGTTGTTTTGAACTTTTTCAACATAGGCTTGAAGGAATGATTTCCATCATCAAATTCATATACAAAAATATTTTTTAATGGTTGTAATTTGATATACCCTATTATTTTTTCTTATTTTTCATCCTCAATCTCATGTGTGTAATGTAAAAGTGGATCCTTATATAATAAAAAAGATTTACAAGTAAATTTAAAACTAAAATATAAGAGTAAAATACCTTGGTATACTTATGTCTCCATTGCCTTTTCTATGTCTTGTTATGTGGTAGTATGAGAAAAAGTGTATTAGATCAGCACTAAAAATTGTATAATCAAAGAAAAAAATGTTGAAGGGGAAATATGAGAGAGTTTTTTTTTTCCTAAGAATGTTTTAAACAAAAACATCCTAATGATTTTCTACATCTATAATCATTTGCTAAAAAATAGGTTTTAGTATAGTTGGAGTCAGATTCAACTATTGACCTATTTATTGGTTCAATATTTATTTTTTGAGAGTAGATTCTTATGTGGAAAAGCTCTTGCTACTTGTCTTTCTTTTTGTATTGATTCATAAGTAGGTTCTTGTGTGGATATTTTTTCTAATATTCTTCTTGATATATTTTAGTATAGGTTATTGAGTAGAATTTCTCTTGCTACTCTTTTCTTTCTTTTGTGAGAGTAGGTTCTTATGTGTAAGTGTTTTTGATACTCTTCCTGTTTTTTTTGAGAGTAGATTCTTATGTCGAGTGTTTCCTGCTATGCTAACATCTTTTACTGTAAAACAACCTTTACTTGAGTTTATTTTCTCTCCTCTTTAATTTTTCATAGAAAATGAATCCATATAGAAAGAATATTCATAAAAACTATTTTTGTTCTGAACCTTTTCAACATAGGCTTGAAGGAATGATTTCCATCATCAAATTCATATACCAAAAGATATTTTAATAGTTGTAATTTGATATGCCCTATTATGTTTTCTTATTTTTCATCCTCAATCTCATGTGTGTAATGTAAAAGTGGATCCTTATATAATAAAAAAGACTTACAAGTAAATTTAAAACTAAAATATAAGAGTAAAATACCTTGGTATACTTATGTCTCGATTGCCTTTTCTATGTCTTGTTATGTGGTAGTATGAGAAAAAGTGTATTAGATCAGCACTAGAAATTGTATAATCACAGAAAAAAATGTTAAAGGAGAAATATGAGGTATTTTTTTCCTAACAATGTTTTAATCAAAAACCTCCTAATGATTTTCTACATCTATCATAATTTTCAAAAAATGGGTTTTAGTATAGTTGGAGTCACATTCAACTATTGATCTATTTATTGGTTCAATATTTATTATTTGAGAGTAGATTCTTATGTGGAAAACCTCCTGCTACTTGTCTTTCTTTTTTTATTGATTCATATGCAGGTTCTTGTGTGGATTTTTTCGTAATATTATTCTGGATATATTTTAGCTTAGGTTATTGAGTAGAATTTCTCTTGCTACTCTTTTCTTTATTTTGTGAGAGTAGGTTCTTGTGTGTAAGTGTTTCTGCTACTCTTCCTTTATTTTTTAAGAGTAGATTCTTATGTGGAGTGTTTCCTACTATGCTAACAATTTTTATTCTAAAACAACCTTTACTTGCGTTTATTTTCTCTCCTCTTTAATTTTTCAGAGAAAATGAATACATATAGAAAGAATATTCATAAAAACTATTTTTGTTTTGAAAATTTTCAACATAGGCTTGAAGGAATGATTTCCATCATCAAAGTCATATACCAAAATATTTTTTAATAGTTGTAATTTGATATGCCCTATTATTTTTTCTTATTTTTTATCCTCAATCTCATGTGTGTAATGTAAAAGTGGATCCTTATATAATAAAAAAGACTTACAAGTAAATTTAAAACTAAAATATAAGAGAAAAATACCTTGGTATACTTATGTCTCCATTGCCTTTTCTATGTCTTGTTATGTGGTAGTATGAGAAAAAGTGTATTAGATCAACACTAAAAATTGTATAATCAAAAAAAAAAATGTTAAAGGGGAAATATTAGAGAGGTTTTTTTTTCCTAACAATGTTTTAAACAAAAACCTCCTAATGATTTTCTACATCTATCATCATTTGCGAAAAAATGGGTTTTAGTATAGTTGGAGTCACATTCAACTATTGACGTATTTATTGGTTCAATATTTATTTTTTGAGAGTAGATTCTTATGTGGAAAACCTCCTGCTACTTGTCTTTCTTTTTGTATTGATTCATAAGTAGGTTCTTTTGTGGATATTTTTCTAATATTCTTCTTGATATATTTTAGCATAGGTTATTGAGTAGAATTTCTCTTGCTACTTTTATTTTTCTTTTGTGAGAGTAGGTTTTTATGTGTAAGTGTTTCTTCTACTCTTCCTTTATTTTTTGAGAGTAGATTCTTATGTGGAGTGTTTCCTGCTATGCTAAAAAATTTTACTCTAAAACAACCTTTACTTGCATTTATTTTCTATCCTCTTTAATTTTTCATAGAAAATGAATCCATATTGAAAGGCTATTCATAAAAACTATTTTTTTTTTGAACTTTTTCAACATAGGCTTGAAGGAATGATTTCCATCATCAAAGTCATATACCAAAATATTTTTTAATGGTTGCAATTTGATATACCCTATTATTTTTTATTATTTTTCATCCTCAATCTCATGTGCGTAACGTATAAGTGGATAATTATATAATAAAAAAGACTTACAAGTAAATTTAAAACTAAAATATAAGAGTAAAATACCTTGGTATACTTCAGTCTCCATTGCCTTTTCTATGTCTTGATATGTGGTAGTATGAGAAAAAGTGCATTAGATCAGCACTAAAAATTATTTAATCAGAGAAAAAAATGTTAAAGGGAAAATATGAGAGGTTTTTTTTTTTCGTAACAATGTTTTAAATAAAAACATCCTAATGATTTTCCACATCTATCATAATTTGCAAAAAAATGGGTTTTAGTATAGTTGGAGTCACATTCAACTATTGACCTATTTATTGGTTAAATATTTATTTTTTGAGATTAGATTCTTATGTGTAAAACCTCATGCTACTTGTCTTTCTTTTTGTATTGATTCATAAGCAGGTTCTTGTGTGGATTTTTTTCTAATATTCTTCTTGATATATTTTAGCATAGGTTATTAAGTAGAATTTCTCTTGCTACTCTTTTCTTTCTTTTGTGAGAGTATGTTCTTATGTGTAAGTGTTTTTGCTACTCTTCCTTTATTTTTTGAGAGTAGATTCTTATGTGGAGTGTTACCTACTATGCTAACAATTTTTACTCTAAAACTACCTTTACTTGCATTTATTTTCTCTCTTCTTTTTATTTTTTAATAGAAAATGAATCCATATAGAAAGGATATTCATAAAAACTATTTTTGTTTTGAACTTTTTTAACATAGGCTTGAAGGAATGATTTCCATCATCAAAGTCATATACCAAAATATTTTTTAATCGTTTTAATTTGATATACCCTATTATTTTTTATTATTTTTCATCATCAATCTCATGTGCGTAATGTATAAGTGGATCCTTATATAATAAAAAAAACTTACAAGTAAATTTAAAACTAAAATATAAGAGTAAAATACCTTGGTATACTTCAGTCTCCATTACCTTTTCTATGTCTTCTTATGTGGTAGTATGAGAAAAAGTGTATTAGATCAACACTAAAAATTGTATAATCAGAGAAAAAAATGTTAAAGGGAAAATATGAGAGAGGTTTTTTTTTTCCTAACAATGTTTTAAATAAAAACCTCCTAATGATTTTCTACATCTATCACAATTTACGAAAAAATGGGTTTTAGTATAGTTGGAGTCACATTCAACTATTGACCTATTGATTGGTTCAATATTTATTTTTTGAGAGTAGATTCTTATGTGGAAAACCTCCTGCTACTTGTCCTTCGTTTTGTATTAATTCATAAGCAGGTTCTTGTGTGGATTTTTTTCTAATATTCTTCTTCATATATTTTAGCATAGGTTATTGAGTAGAATTTCTCTTGCTACTCTTTTCTTTCTTTTGTGAGAGTAGGTTCTTATGTGTAAGTGTTTCTGCTACTCTTCCTTTATTTTTTGAGAGTAGATTCTTATGTGGAGTGTTCTCTGCCATGCTAACAATTTTTACTGTTAAACTACCTTTACTTGCGTTTATTTTATCTCCCCCTTATTTTTTCATAGAAAATGAATCCATATAGAAAGGATATTCATAAAAACTATTTTTCTTTTGAACTTTTTCAACATAGGCTTGAAGGAATGATTATCATCATCAAAGTCAGATACAAAAATATTTTTCAATTGTTGTAATTTGATATACCTTATTATTTTATCTTATTTTGCATCCTCAATCTCATGTGTGTAATGTAAAAATGGATCCTTATATAATAAAAAAACTTACAAGTAAATTTAAAAATAAAATATAAGAGTAAAATACCTTGGTATACTTCAATCTCCATTGCCTTTTTTATGTCTTGTTATTTGGTAGTATGAGAAAAAGTGTATTATATCAACACTAAAAATTGTATAATCAGAGAAAAAATGTTAAAATGAAAATATAAGAGAGGTTTTTTTTTCTAACAATGTTTTAAACAAAAACCTCCTAATGATTTTCTACATCTATCATAATTTGTGAAAAAATGGGTTTTAGTATAGTTGGAGTCACATTCAACTATTGATCTATTTATTTGTTCAATATTTATTTTTTGAGAGTAGATTCTTATGTGGAGAATCTCCTGCTACTTGTCTTTCTTTTTGTATTGATTCATAAGCAGGTTCTTGTGAGGATTTTTTCCTAATATTATTCTTGATATATTTTAGCCTAGGTTATTGAGTAGAATTTCTCTTGCTACTCTTTTCTTTCTTTTGTGAGAGTAGGTTCTTATGTGTAAGTGTTTTTGCTACTCTTTATTTTTTGAGAGTAGATTCTTATGTGGAGTGTTTCCTGCTATGCTAACAATTTTTACTCTAAAACAACCTTTACTTGCGTTTATTTTCTCTCCTCTTTAATTTTTCATATAAAATAAATCCATATAGAAAGAATATTCATCAAAACTATTTTTGTTCTGAACTTTTTCAACATAGGCTTGAAGGAATGATTTCCATCGTCAAAGTCATATACCAAAAGATTTTTTAATAGTTGTAATTTGATATGCCCTATTATTTTTTCTTATTTTTCATCCTCAATCTCATGTGTGTAATGTAAAAGTGGATCCTTATATAATAAAAAAGACTTACAAGTAAATTTAAAAATAAAATATAAGAGTAAAATACCTTGGTATACTTATGTCTCCATTGCCTTTTCTATGTCTTGTTATGTGGTAGTATGAGAAAAAGTGTATTAGATCAACACTAAAAATTGTATAATCAAAGAAAAAAATGTTGAAGGGGAAATATGAGAGAGTTTTTTTTTTCCTAACAATGTTTTAAACAAAAACCTCCTAATGATTTTCTACATCTATCATCATTTGCTAAAAAATGGGTTTTAGTATAGTTGGAGTAAGATTCAACTATTGACCTATTTATTGGTTCAATATTTATTTTTTGAGAGTAGATTCTTATGTGGAAAAGCTCTTGCTACTTGTCTTTCTTTTTGTATTGATTCATAAGTAGGTTCTTGTGTGGATATTTTTTCTAATATTCTTCTTGATATATTTTAGTATAGGTTATTGAATAGAATTTATCTTGCTACTCTTTTTTTTCTTTTGTGAGAGTAGGTTCTTATGTGTAAGTGTTTCTGATACTCTTCCTTTATTTTTTGAGAGTAGATTCTTATGTGGAGTGTTTCCTGCTATGCTAACAATTTTTACTCTAAAAAGAACCTTTACTTGCATTTATTTTCTATCCTCTTTAATTTTTCATAGAAAATTAATCCATATTGAAAGGATATTCATAAAAACTATTTTTTTTGAACTTTTTCAACATAGGCTTGAAGGAATGATTTCCATCATCAAAGTCATATACCAAAATATTTTTTAATGGTTGTAATTTGATACACCCTATTATTTTTTATTATTTTTCATCCTCAATCTCATGTGCGTAATGCAAAAGTGGATCCTTATATAATAAAAAAGACTTAAAAGTAAATTTAAAACTAAAATATAAGAGTAAAATACCTTGGTTTACTTCAGTTTCCATTTCCTTTTCTATGTCTTGTTATGTGGTAGTATGAGAAAAAGTTTATTAGATCAGTACTAAAAATTGTATAATCAGAGAAAAAAATGTTAAAGGGAAAATATGAGAGAGGTTTTTTTTCGTTACAATGTTTTAAATAAAAACCTCCTAATGATTTTCTACATCTATCATAATTTGTGAAAAAATGGGTTTTAGTATGGTTGGAGTCACATTCAAATATTGACCTATTTATTGGTTAAATATTTATTTTTTGAGAGTAGATTCTTATGTGAAAAACCTCCTACTACTTGTCTTTCTTTTTGTATTGATTCTTAAGCAGGTTCTTGTGTGGATTTTTTTCTAATATTCTTCTTGATATATTTTAGCATAGGTTATTGAGTAGAATTTATCTTGCTACTCTTTTCTTTCTTTTGTGAAAGTAGGTTGTTATGTGTAAGTGTTTCTGCTACTCTTCCTTTATTTTTTGAGAGTAGATTCTTATGTGGAGTGTTCCCTACTATGCTAACAATTTTTACTCTAAAACTACCTTTACTTGCATTTATTTTCTCTCCTCTTTATTTTTTAATAGAAAATGAATCCATATAGAAAGGATATTTATATAAACTATTTTTGTTTTGAGCTTTTTCAACATAGGCTTGAAGGAATGATTTCCATCATCAAAGTCATATACCAAAATATTTTTCTATGGTTGTAATTTGATATACCATATTATTTTTTCTTATTTTTCATCCTCAATCTCATGTGTGTAATGTAAAAATGGATCCTTTATAATAAAAAAGACTTAAAAGTAAATTTGAAACTAAAATATAAGAGTAAAATACTTTGCTATACTTCAAGCTCCATTACCTTTTCTATGTCTTGTTATGTGGTAGTATGAGAAAAAATGTATTAGATCAGCACTAAATATTGTATTATTTTTCCTAACAATGTTTTAAGGAAAAACTCCTAATGAGTTTCTACATCTATCATCATTTGCGAAAAAATAGGTTTTAGTATAGTTGGAATCACGTTCAACTATTGATCTATTTATTGGTTCAGTATTTATTTTTTGAGAGTAGATTCTTATGTGGAAAACCTCCTGCTACTTGTCTTTCTTTTTGTATTGATTCATAAGCAGGTTCTTGTGTCGATATTTTCCTAATATTCGTCTTGCTATATTTTAGCATAGGTTATTGAGTAGAATTTCTCTTGCTACTCTTTTCTTTATTTTGTGAAAGTAGGTTCTTATGTGTAAGTCTTTCTGCTACTCTTCCTTTATATTTTGAGAGTAGATTCTTGGGTTCCCTACTATGCTAAGAATTTTTACTCTAAAACAACCTTTACTTGCATTTATTTTCTCTCCTCTTTAATTTTTCATAGAAAATGAATCCATATGGAAAGAATATTCATAAAACTATTTTTGTTCTGAACTATTTCGACATAGGCTTAAAGGAATGATTTCCATCATCAAAGTCATATACAAAAAATATTTTTTAATGGTTGTAATTTGATATGCCCTATTATTTTTTCTTATTTTTCATCTTCAATCTCATGTGTGTAATGTAAAAGTGGATCCTTATATAGTAAAAAATACTTACAAGTAAATTTAAAACTAAAATATAAGAGTAAAATACCTTGGTATACTTCAATCTCCATTGCCTTTTCTATGTCTTGTTATGTGACAGTATGAGAAAAAGTGTATTAGATTAGCACTAAAAATTGTATAATAAGAGAAAAAAATGCTAAGGAAAATATGAGAGAGGTTTCTTTTTCCTAACAATGATTTAAAAAAAAACTTCCTAATGATTTTCTACATCTATCATCATTTGCGAAAAATTGGGTTTTAGTATAGTTGGAGTCACATTCAACTATTGATCTATTTATTGGTTCAATATTTATTTTTAAGAGTAGATTCTTATTTAGAAAACCTTCCTGCTACTTCTCTTTTTTTTTGTATTGATTCATAAGCAGGTTCTTGTGAGGATATTTTCCTAATATTCTTCTTGATATATTTTAGCATAGGTTATTGAGTAGAATTTCTCTTGCTACTCTTTTCTTTCTTTTGTGAGAGAAGGTTCTTATGTGTAAGTATTTATTCTACTCTTCCTTTATTTTTTTAGAGTGGATTCTTAGGTGGAGTATTTCCTGCTATGCTAACAATTTTTACTCTAAAAGAACCTTTACTTGCATTTATTTTTTATCCTCTTTAATTTTTCATAGAAAATTAATCCATATTGAAAGGATATTCATAAAAACTATTTTTTTTGAACTTTTTCAACATAGGCTTGAAGGAATGATTTCCATCATCAAAGTCATATACCAAAATATTTTTTAATGGTTGTAATTTGATATACCCTATTATTTTTTATTATTTTTCATCCTCAATCTCATGTGTGTAATGTATAAGTGGATCCTTATATAATAAAAAAGACTTACAAGTAAATTTAAAACTAAAATATAAGAGTAAAATACCTTGGTATACTTCAGTCTCCATTGCCTTTTCTATGTCTTGTTATGTGGTAGTATGAGAAAAAGTGTATTAGATCAGTACTAAAAATTGTATAATCAGAGAAAAAAATGTTAAAGGGAAAATATGAGAGAGGTTTTTTTTCGTAACAATGTTTTAAATAAAAACCTCCTAATGATTTTCTACATCTATCATAATTTGTGAAAAAATGGGTTTTAGTATGGTTGGAGTCACATTCAAATATTGACCTATTTATTGGTTAAATATTTATTTTTTGAGAGTAGATTCTTATTTGAAAAACCTCCTACTACTTGTCTTTCTTTTTGTATTGATTCTTAAGCAGGTTCTTGTGTGGATTTTTTTCTAATATTCTTCTTGATATATTTTAGCATAGGTTATTGAGTAGAATTTCTCTTGCTACTCTTTTCTTTCTTTTGTGAAAGTAGGTTGTTATGTGTAAGTGTTTCTGCTACTCTTCCTTTATTTTTTGAGAGTAGATTCTTATGTGGAGTGTTCCCTACTATGCTAACAATTTTTACTCTAAAACTACCTTTACTTGCATTTATTTTCTCTCCTCTTTATTTTTTAATAGAAAATGAATCCATATAGAAAGGATATTTATATAAACTATTTTTGTTTTGAGCTTTTTCAACATAGGCTTGAAGGAATGATTTCCATCATCAAAGTCATATACCAAAATATTTTTCTATGGTTGTAATTTGATATACCATATTATTTTTTCTTATTTTTCATGCTCAATCTCATGTGTGTAATGTAAAAATGGATCCTTTATAATAAAAAAGACTTAAAAGTAAATTTAAAACTAAAATATAAGAGTAAAATACTTTGCTATACTTCAAGCTCCATTACCTTTTCTATGTCTTGTTTTGTGGTAGTATGAGAAAAAATGTATTAGATCAGCACTAAATATTGTATAATCAGAGAAATTTTTTGTAAAGGGAAAATATGAGAGGTTTTTTTTTCCTAACAATGTTTTAAGGAAAAACTCCTAATGAGTTTCTCCATCTATCATCATTTGCGAAAAAATAGGTTTTAGTATAGTTGGAGTCACATTCAACTATTGATCTATTTATTGGTTCAGTATTTATTTTTTGAGAGTAGATTCTTATGTGGAAAACCTCCTGCTACTTGTCTTTCTTTTTGTATTGATTCATAAGCAGGTTCTTGTGTCGATATTTTCCTAATATTCGTCTTGCTATATTTTAGCATAGGTTATTGAGTAGAATTTCTCTTGCTACTCTTTTCTTTATTTTGTGAAAGTAGGTTCTTATGTGTAAGTGTTTCTGCTACTCTTCCTTTATATTTTGAGAGTAGATTCTTGGGTTCCCTACTATGCTAAGAATTTTTACTCTAAAACAACCTTTACTTGCATTTATTTTCTCTCCTCTTTAATTTTTCATAGAAAATGAATCCATATGGAAAGAATATTCATAAAAACTATTTTTGTTCTGAACTATTTCGACATAGGCTTAAAGGAATGGTTTCCATCATCAAAGTCATATACAAAAAATATTTTTTAATGGTTGTAATTTGATATGCCCTATTATTTTTTCTTATTTTTCATCTTCAATCTCATGTGTGTAATGTAAAAGTGGATCCTTATATAGTAAAAAATACTTACAAGTAAATTTAAAACTAAAATATAAGAGTAAAATACCTTGGTATACTTCAATCTCCATTGCCTTTTCTATGTCTTGTTATGTGGCAGTATGAGAAAAAGTGTATTAGATTAGCACTAAAAATTGTATAATAATAGAAAAAAATGCTAAGGGAAAATATGAGAGAGGTTTCTTTTTCCAAACAATGATTTAAAAAAAAACTTCCTAATGATTTTCTACATCTATCATCATTTGCGAAAAATTGGGTTTTAGTATAGTTGGAGTCACATTCAAATATTGATCTATTTATTGGTTCAATATTTATTTTTTAAGAGTAGATTCTTATTTGGAAAACCTTCCTGCTACTTCTCTTTTTTTTTGTATTGATTCATAAGCAGGTTCTTGTGTGGATATTTTCCTAATATTCTTCTTGATATATTTTAGCATAGGTTATTGAGTAGAATTTCTCTTGCTACTCTTTTCTTTCTTTTGTGAGAGAAGGTTCTTATGTGTAAGTATTTATTCTACTCTTCCTTTATTTTTTTAGAGTGGATTCTTAGGTGGAGTATTTCCTGCTATGCTAACAATTTTTACTCTAAAAGAACCTTTACTTTCATTTATTTTTTATCCTCTTTAATTTTTCATAGAAAATTAATCCATATTGAAAGGATATTCATAAAAACTATTTTTTTTGAACTTTTTCAACATAGGCTTGAATGAATGATTTCCATCATCAAAGTCATATACCAAAATATTTTTTAATGGTTGTAATTTGATATACCCTATTATTTTTTATTATTTTTCATCCTCAATCTCATGTGTGTAATGTATAAGTGGATCCTTATATAATAAAAAAGACTTACAAGTAAATTTAAAACTAAAATATAAGAGTAAAATACCTTGGTATACTTCAGTCTCCATTGCCTTTTCTATGTCTTGTTATGTGGTAGTATGAGAAACAGTGTATTAGATCAGTACTAAAAATTGTATAATCAGAGAAAAAAAAGTTAAAGGAAAAATATGAGAGGTTTTTTTCTTAAAAATGTTTTACAAAAAAACCTTTTAATGATTTTCTACATCTATCATCATTTGCGAAAAAATGGGTTTTAGTATATTTGGAGTCACATTCAACTATTGATGTATTTATTGGTTCAATATTTATTTTTTGAGAGTAGATTGTTATGTGGAAATACTCCTGTTACTTGTTTTTCTTTTTGTATTGATTCATAAGCAGGTTCTTGTGTGGATTTTTTCCTAATATTCTTCTTGATATATTTTCGCATAGGTTATTAAATAGAATTTCTCTTGCTACTCTTTTCTTTCTTTTGTGAGAGTAGGTTCTTATGTGTAAGTGTTTATGCTACTCTTCCTTTATTTTTTGAGAGTAGATTCTTATGTGGAGTGTTCTGTCCTATGCTAACAATTTTTACTCTAAAACAACCTTTACTTGCTTTTATTTTCTCTCCTCTTTAATTTTTCATAGAAAATGAATCCATATAGAAAGAATATTCATAAAAACTATTTTTGTTTTGAAATTTTTCAACATAGGCTTGAAGGAATGATTTCCATCATCAAAGTCATATACCAAAATATTTTTCAATGTTTGTAATTTGATATGCCCTATTAATTATTCTTATTTTTCATCCTCAATCTCATGTGTGTAATGTAAAAGTGGATCCTTATATAATAAAAAAGACTTACAAGTAAAATTAAAACTAAAATATAAGAGTAAAATGCCTTGGTATTCTTCAGTCTCCATTGCCTTTTCTATGTCTTGTTATGTCGTAGTATGAGAAAAAGTGTATTAGATCAGCACTGAAAATTGTATAAACAGAGAAAAAATGTTAAAGGGGAAATATGAGAGAGGTTTTTTTTCCTCACAATGTTTTAAACAAAAACCTCTAAATGATTTTCTACATCTATCATCATTTGTGAAAAAATGGGTTTTAATATAGTTGGAGTCACATTCAACTATTGATCTATTTATTGGTTCAATATTTATTTTTTGAGAGTAGATTCTTATTTGGAAAACCTCCTCCTACTTGTCTTTCTTTTTGTATTGATTCATAAGCAGGTTCTTGTGTGGATATTTTCCTCATATTCTTCTTGATATATTTTAGCATAGGTTATTGAGTAGAATTTATCTTGCTACTCTTTTCTTTCTTTTGTGAGAGTAGGTTCTTATGTGTAAGTGTTTCTGCTACTCTTCCTTTATTTTTTGAGAGTAGATTCTTATGTGGAGTGTTTCCTACTGTGCTAACAATTTTTACTCTAAAACAACCTTTACTTGCATTTATTTTCTCTCGTCTTTAATTTTTCATAGAAAATAAATCCATATAGAAAGAATAATCATATAAACTATTTTTTTTTTTTTGAACTTTTTCAACATAGGCTTGAAGAAATGACTTCCATCATCAAAGTCATATACCAAAATATTTTTTAATGGTTGTAATTTGATATACCCTATTATTTTTTCTTATTTTTCATCCTCAAACTCACGTGTGTAATGTAAAAGTGGATCCTTATATAATAAAAAAGACTTACAAGTAAATTTAAAACTAAAATATAAGAGTAAAATACCTTGGTATACTTCAGTCTCCATTGCCTTTTCTATGTCTTGTTAGTTGGTAGTATGAGAAAAAGTGTATTAGATTAGAACTAAAAATTATATAATCAGAGAAAAAAATGTTAAAGGGAAAATATGAGAGAGGTTTTTTTTTCCTAACAATGTTTAAAATAAAAACCTCCTAATGATTTTCTACATGTATCATAATTTGCGAAAAAATGGGTTTTAGTATAGTTGGAGTCACATTCAATTATTGACCTATTTATTGGTTCAATATTTATTTTTTGAGAGTAGATTCTTATGTGGAAAACCTCCTGCTACTTGTTTTTTTTTTGTATTGATTCATAAGCAGGTTCTTGTGTGGAGTTTTTCCTAATATTTTTCTTGATATATTTTAGCATAGGTTATTGAGTAGAATTTCTCTTGCTGCTCTTTTCTTTCTTTTGTTAGAGTAGGTTCTTATGTGTAAGTGTTCTTGCTACTCTTCCTTTATTTTCTGAGAGTAGATTCTTATGTGGAGTGTTCCCTGCTATGCTAACAATTTTTACTCTAAAACAACCGTTACTTGCGTTTATTTTCTCTCCTCTTTAATTTTTCATAGAAAAAGAATCAATATAGAAAGTATATTCATAAAAACTATTTTTGTTCTGAAGTTTTTCAACATAGGCTTGAAGGAATGATTTCCATAATCAAATTCATATACCAAAATATTTTTTAATGGTTGTAATTTGATATGGCCTATTATTTTTTCTTATTTTTCATCCTCAATCTCATGTGTGTAATGTAAAAGTGGATCCTTATATAATAAAAAAGACTTACAAGTAATTTTAAAACTAAAATATAAGAGTAAAATACCTTGGTATACTTATGTCTCCATTGCCTTTTCTATGTCTTTTTATGTGGTAGTATGAGAAAAAGTGTATTAGATCAGCACTAAAAATTGTATAATCAGAGAAAAAATGTTAAAGGGAAAATATGAGAGAGGTTTTTTTTCCTAACAATGTTTTAAACAGATACCTCCTAATGATTTTCTACATCTATCATCATTTGAAAAAAAATGGGTTTTAGTATAGTTGGAGTCACATTCAACTATTGACCTTTTTATTGGTTCAATATTTATTTTTTGAGAGTAGATTGTTATGTGGAAAACTTCCTGCTACTTGTCTTTCTTTTTGTATTGATTCATAAACAGGTTCTTGTGTGGATTTTTTTCTAATATTCTTTTTGATATATTTTAGCATAGGTTATTGAGTAGAATTTTTCTTGCTACTCTTTTCTTTCTTTTGTGAGAGTAGGTTCTTATGTGTAAGTGTTTCTGCTACTCTTCCTTTATTTTTTGAGAGTAGATTCTTATGTGGAGTGTTTCCTGCTATGCTAACAATTTTTACTCTAAAACAACCTTTACTTGCGTTTATTTTCTCTCCTCTTGATTTTTTCATAGAAAATGAATCCATATAGAAAAAATAGTCATATAAACTATTTTTGTTTTGAACTTTTTCAACATAGGCTTGAAGGAATGATTTCCATAATCAAAGTCATATACCAAAATATTTTTTAATGGTTGTAATTTGATATACCCTATTATTTTTTCTTATTTTTCATCCTCAATCTCATGTGTGTAATGTAAAAGTGGATCCTTATATAATAAAAAAGACTTACAAGTAAATTTAAAACTAAAATATAAGAGTTAAATACCTTGGTATACCAATCTCCATTGCCTTTTCTATGTCTTTTTATGTGGTAGTATGAGAAAACATTTATTAGATCAGCACTAAAAATTGTATAATCAGAGAAAAAAATGTTAAAGGGAAAATATGATTTTTTTTCCTAACAATGTTTTAAACAAAAACCTCCTAACGATTTTCTACATCTATCATCATTTGCGAAAAAATGGGTTTTAGTATAGTTGGAGTCACATTCAACTATTGACCTATTTATTGGTTCAATATTTATTTTTTGAGAGTAGATTCTTGTGTGGAAAACCTTCTGCTACTTGTCTTTCTTTTTGTATTGATTCATAAGCAAGTTCTTGTGTGGATTTTTTCTAAATATTTTTCTTGGTATATTTTAGCGTAGGTTATTGAGTAGAATTTCTCTTGCTACTCTTTTCTTTCTTTTGTGAGAGTAGGTTCTTATGTGTAAGTGTTTCCGCTACTCTTCCTTTATTTTTTGAGAGTAGATTCTTATGTGGAGTGTTTCCTACTATGCTAACAATTTTTACTCTAAAACAACCTTTACTTGCGTTTATTATTTCTCCTCTTTAATTTTTCATAGAAAATAAATCCATATATAAAGAATATTCATATAAACTATTTTTGCTTTGAACTTTTTCAACAGAAGCTTGAAGGAATGATTTCCATCATCAAAGTCATATACCAAAATATTTTTTAATGGCTGTAATTTGTTATACCCTATTATTTTTTCTTATTTTTCATCCTCAATCTCATGTGTGTAATGTAAAAGTGGATCCTTATATAATAAAAAAGACTTACAAGTTAAAGGGAAAACTAAAATATAAGACTAAAATACGTTGGTATACTTCAGTCTCCATTGCCTTTTCTATGTCTTGTTATGTGGTAGTATGAGAAAAAGTGTATTAGATCAGCACTAAAAATTGTATAATCAGAGAAAAAAATGTCAAAGGGAAAATATGAGAGAGGTTTTTTTTCCTAACAATGTTTTAAACAAAAAACTCCGAAGTATTTTCTACATCTATCATCATTTGTGAAAAAATGGGTTTTAGTATAGTTGAGTCACATTCAACTATTGACTTATTTATTGGTTCAATATTTATTTTTTGAGAGTAGATTCTTATGTGGAAAACCTCCTGCTACTTGTCTTTCTTTTTGTATTGATTCATAAGTAGGTTCTTGTGTGGATTTTTTCCTAATATTTTTCTTGATATATTTTAGCATAGGTTATTGAGTAGAATTTATCTTGCTGCTCTTTTCTTTCTTTTGTGAGAGTAGGTTCTTATGTGTAAGTATTTTTGCTACTCTTCCTTTATTTTTTGAGAGTAGATTCTTATGTGGAGTGTTTCCTGCTATGCTAACAATTTTTACTCTAAAACAACCTTTGCTTATGTTTATTTTCTCCTCTTCAATTTTTCGTATAAAATGAATCCATATCAAAAGAATATTCATAAAAACTATTTTTGTTTTGAACTTTTTCAACATAGGCTTGAAGGAATGATTTCCATCATCAAAGTCATATACCAAAATATTTTTTAATGGTTGTAATTTGATATACCCTATTATTTTTTCTTATTTTTCATCCTCAATCTCATGTGTGTAATGCAAAAGTGGATCCTTATATAATAAAAAAGACTTAAAAGTAAATTTAAAACTAAAATATAAGAGTAAAATACCTTGGTTTACTTCAGTTTCCATTTCCTTTTCTATGTCTTGTTATGTGGTAGTATGAGAAAAAGTGTATTACATTAGCACTAAAAATTGTATAATCAGAGAAAAAAATGTCAAAGGGAAAATATGAGAGAGGTTTTTTTTCCTAACAATGTTTTAAACAAAAACCTCCTAATGATTTTCTACATCTATCATCATTTGCGAAAAAATGGGTTTTAGTATAGTTGGAGTCACATTCAAATATTGACCTATTTATTGGTTCAATATTTATTTTTTGAGAGTAGATTCTTATGTGGAAAACCTCCTGCTACTTGTCTTTCTTTTTGTATTGATTCATAAGCAGGTTCTTGTGTGGATTTTTTCCTAATATTTTTCTTGATATATTTTAGCATAGGTTATTGAGTAGAATTTATCTTGCTGCTCTTTTCTTTCTTTTGTGAGAGTAGGTTCTTATGTGTAAGTGTTTATGCTACTCTTCCTTTATTTTTTGAGAGTAGATTCTTATGTGGAGTGTTTCCTGCTATGCTAACAATTTTTACTCTAAAACAACCTTTACTTGCGTTTATTTTCCCTCCTCTTTAATTTTTCATAGAAAATGAATCCATATAGAAAGAATATTCATATAAACTATTTTTGTTTTGAACTTTTTCAACATAGGCTTGAAGGAATGATTTCTATCATCAAAGTCATATACCAAAATATTTTTTAATGGTTGTAATTTGATATACCCTATTATTTTTTCTTATTTTTCATCCTCAATCTCATGTGTGTAATGTAAAAGTGGATCCTTGTATAATAAAAAAGACTTACAAGTAAATTTAAAACTAAAATATAAGACTAAAATACGTTGGTATACTTCAGTCTCCATTGCCTTTTCTATGTCTTGTTATGTGGTAGTATGAGAAAAAGTGTATTAGATCAGCACTAAAAATTGTATAATCAGAGAAAAAAATGTCAAAGGGAAAATATGAGAGAGGTTTTTTTTCCTAACAATGTTTTAAACAAAAACCTCATAATGATTTTCTACATCTATCATCATTTGTGAAAAAATGGGTTTTAGTATAGTTGGAGTCACATTTAACTATTGATCTATTCATTTGTTCAATATTTATTTTTTAAGAGTAGATTCATATGTGGAAAACCTCCTTCTACTTGTCTTTCTTTTTGTATTGATTTATAAGCAGGTTCTTGTGTGGATTTTTTCCTAATATTCTTCTTGATATATTTTAGCATAGGTTATTGAGTAGAATTTCTCTTGCTACTCTTTTCTTTCTTTTGTGAGAGTAGGTTCTTATGTGTAAGTGTTTCTGCTACTCTTCCTTTATTTTTTGAGAGTAGATTCTTATGTGGAGTGTTTCCTGCTATGCTAACAATTTTTACTCTAAAACAACCTTTACTTGCGTTTATTTTCCCTCCTCTTTAATTTTTCATAGAAAATGAATCCATATAGAAAGAATATTCATATAAACTATTTTTGTTTTGAACTTTTTCAACATAGGCTTGAAGGAATGATCTCCATCATCAAAGTCATATACCAAAATATTTTTTAATGGTTGTAATTTTATATACCCTATTATTTTTTCTTATTTTTCATCCGCAATCTCATGTGTGTAATGTAAAAGTGGATACTTATATGATAAAAAATACTTACATGTAAATTTTATACTAAAATATAAGAGTAAAATACGTTGGTATACTTTAGTCTCCATTGCTTTTTCTATGTCTTGTTATGTTAGAAAAATTGTTGAAAAATTTCAGTCCTGTTATGTTGAAATAGATGACAAAAAGAACAACTTGATATTTTATTGCTTGTTTTGAAAATATGCCATTTGTTAGTTTTCAAATTTTCTATTTTTTTAGTTTCTTTTTTTTATTTTTTATTTTTTTACTTCTTCTCTTTATCAGCTAGCAAGTTAGTTTTATAATCAAGGCTCTTTTGGTTAGTTCTTGGTCTACTAGAAAGTTGGTTTTAAAACCAAGATTTCCAACAATGCTCGAGGGTTTTCAATATTGGTTTTTTTAACTTTTTTTTTATTTTGAAAATTTTGATGAATGATGTCATGGAAAATATTAGAAATAAGTTGAATACATCCTCATATTGATTCAATATGTATTGTTGAATTTTCCATATGTGTAACAAAATTGTTGATATTTATTTGTCCTTGGTCCTTATATTGATAACAAATAACTTGTGATTAATGTATGTTAATACTAATTCTCATTTTTTCCTATGGTATCTCAAGAAGGTTCCCTCGACTTGATGAATTTATGGAAATAAATCCATTCATTATGATTTCTAAGAGCATCACTTATCATGAAATTATCATGCAAAAATATGAAACAAATAAAACCTTTCCATTCAAACATAATATCATCCATATAAAAGAATTATCAACAACATAAATACTAAGAGGAAAATTTGATTACATATGGAAGAAATTATTTCATCCTAATTCAGAGTGATTGATGGTTCATGAATTAGTATTATTAATAATGGAATACTACTGTTAAAAATAATAACTCCCTCAGATAAGTTCTCCTTATTATGATGATGGATATGGTTTTAACTAATTCTTGAATATGGATGGAGTGAAATGAAATAAAATGTCATCAATTATTTTATTCATGAACAATGTAGAAAAAAATAAATATTATTTGTACAAGGAATTTGAAATCTAGATTTTGAAGAAATTTATGAACACTTAAAAAACTAGCATTATTGGATGTTAATGTTGGGAAGTGGATTTCAATGATGATAATAAAAATTATTACTACCTAAATCTTTTAGATCCATTGTAATTATTATTTACATGATCTTCTCCCAAAATTTTGTATGATTTTATCTTATAATCTTGATTGCATACATGATATCCTCTTTCGATTGCATGTATATCAATCTAAAATAAATTAACAAATTTGTGCATGTAACTAAATCTATTTGAGGTGTGTTCATTGCATGAAAAAATAATTAATTATTACAATTAATTTTTCGAGATTCATTATAAACATAGATGTAAACTGATATTTGTATAGTTTCATCTTTTCCTAAAAATTAGTGATATAGGAATTACCATCAATGTTCGGAGTGTGGCTCCTTTATCCATGAAAAATTAAGAAGTTGTTTTATGTGTCATGCAATATATTTGACTGATTTGAAGAATTTTTCCCTCCTTGAGGAATGTGATACCACTTTAAACCATATTAGATTCCTCATCCAACCTAAATCAACATTCAATTATTCCTTCATAATGATGTTAGCAGTTACAATTTTCTACACGATTGCATTAGTACGAGATAGGGGCATCTAGATCCTAATTACAGAAAAGTAAATTCTAAGATACTTACATGAAAGTAAATTCTAATATATTTTGATGGAAAATAAATATAATCTATTTTTTAGGAAAATAAATATAAAGAAACCATCAACAAAGTATCTCCTATCACAAAATTCCTAAGAGACATTCCCTCTCACAAAGAACTTGTTTATCTATTGTTACTAGACAATTTTTTAGAAAATTTTGAATCTCCTAATAACAATTTTTTCCCCGGAAATGACACCAAAATTATGAGGGCCATCAATCCTCCTCATTAAATAATGTCAATCCAGGTATGGTTTCCATGGAAGTGTGCAATAGGAGAGAGAGGTCTTGGAAAAATGGTCCCTTCTACCCAAAATCCACACTTGTAGGAATTAAAACATGCATGCAGGAATTGAAACACACTTTGAAAGAAATTAAATTTCACATTTGCATGAAATAAAATAAAAATTACATGAAATAAAAACAAAATTTCATGGAATTAAAACACAATTGCATGGAATTAAAACACAATTGCATGAAAGGAAATCACACTTGCAAGGAAGGAAAATTGCTGAAATGGAAAAAAGGATAAAAACAAAATAGACCGGAAGGTTTACAAAAAAATGTATGCCAAAGGAATAGTTACATGGAACAAATAAAAATATATAAAAAACAAAATTAAAGAATAAAAATAAATATGAACATACAGATCCATCTTCCTTGGAATGAGTGGTCATCTCATTCCTCGAAAGAGGATTTTTCTCAACACTTATTTATAAACGGGTAGAATGAAACCTTGGAATGAATTGATAAAAAATAATGGATATTACATTCAATGGTGTGGGAGGTTGTATTTATAATTTCATCCTTCCAACCCACTCTTTATTTTAGGGCATGCATCTCTATCTTTGAATTATTTCAATCTTACCAGCTAAGATCTCAATCCCAACAAATATGGAGAGAGTTGTATTATTGGATTTAAAATCTTATCTAAATAAATATTTTACTTCTTATTTTGTAGAGAGAATTTATCCTATGATTTATTCTCTTATTTTATTATAAAAATAAATATTGAACCAATAAATAGATCAATAGTTGAATGTGACTCCAACTATACTAAAACCCATTTTTTCGCAAATGATGATAGATGTAGAAAATAATTAGGAGGTTTTTGTTTAAAACATTGTTAGAAAAAAAAAACCTCTCTCATATTTTCCCTTTAACATTTTTTTCTCTGATTATACAATTTTTAGTGCTGATCTAATACACTTTTTCTCATACTACCGCATAGTAAAAGTAAAATTTATTCCAAATTGTGAAATATGTTGAAAAATGAAAGGATTTTTTTTCAACTCATTGTTATGAGAAAAAACCTCTCTCAAAATATCCACTTGACCGTTCTAGATTAAGTTATGCAAGACTTTGTAGCTAGGCCTGTAGACTCCAAAACAAAATTCATATTTCTTTCAAATGGTTAAAGTTGTAGAAAAATGGAAGGAGGTTTTTATTCAAATCATTGTTATGAGAAAAAAGCTCTCATAATATCCATTTGATTTTTTGGATTGAGTTATAGAAAAAAGTTTAGACTCCAAAGAAAACATGTTAGACTTCGAAGCCATACTAAAATGGCTATAACTTTTGTATATGAACTCAAATCAAGATGATTTTTTAACTTGCATAATTTTTCGAGAGGAATCTAAATATGCAATCAGATTTGGGTTTGGGTATATATTGATAAATATTTTCACTTTTTTCTAAATGTGTACTAAGGAGCCACCCATAGAACTGCTGAATATTTCTAGAGCTAGTGAAGGAACCTATAGAGCTAATAAAGTGCTGTAATAAAAATATTTGGAGCTTATATGCAAGATTTTGAAGATATTTCAAGGCTGGTTGTAGCTGGTGTTTAGTGCTGAAAATGTCTCATTCAATAATTATAGCAAAGTATGGATTGCATATGTACAAATTAACATATTTTTCCCAATAATAATTAGAAATAGATAAAAAAAGATAACAATTAATTATAAAGAAATAACCATGATATATAATATCCATTTTATCCTAAATAAACCATAAGTTCAGAAATTACACTTTGATCCATTTTATGTAATGAAAAGGAGTGTTAAATATTGTATAAAATGGGCCATTTCTTTGGGCTCATCAATGATTTTTCTGATTGCATTCATTATGCAAGTGAACACTT
Source organism: Taxus chinensis (assembly GCA_019776745.2). Lineage (NCBI taxonomy): Eukaryota > Viridiplantae > Streptophyta > Pinopsida > Cupressales > Taxaceae > Taxus > Taxus chinensis. The sequence continues at coordinate 418,798,951 of CM034154.1, forward strand.
TGATATTGTTTGTTGTCACAGTGTGATATACTTGATGTCCCTTTCATGAATGAATTCAATTAGAGTGACTTCCGTTTACCACAATTGGAATGAGTAGATCATCTAGCTCCTTTCATCAAACTATGTTGTGTAGAGATATCCTCGGAATTGATGCTTTGAGAGCCCGCGAAGGGTTTTATTTCCTACCATGAGACACCTTCTTGGCCTTGCAATGCTAGAAAAAATTAATGAGATAATTAGAATGGGATTTACCACAACTTTTTGGGCTCAATTTTAAGACTTACTATTTTTAGAAGGTCTTATCTAGGACTGCTATTTTTGGCAAGTTTTCACATTTTTCTTCTTTGATGTTTGTTGCATATTCAGGGGGACATGGATGTTAATAATTCTCCTCTTTTGACAACTTACTATTTTTAGACATTCCTTGCCATGAACATGCGTTATTTTTAGTAAGTGCACCTACAGGTGTTAGATTGCAACGAAAATTGTCTTGAAATTATGGGTTTTATTCCAAGACTCCTTACTCCAATTTTCAAATGATTCCCTCCTCTGTATGAATGGGAAAATGAGATTGTCATTGAACGGGGAAGAATACTAAGAAAAAATCAGTCCTCCCTATCTAAAAAAATCAACCACCTCATTGTGTAAGAAATGACTCAGATGAAAGTAGATTTTTTTAGGATCATTCGTTCCAAGTTTTATATGATTTTTCCTGTCGAATATCCAAGGAAAATGAAAAATTACTCAAATAATGAAGAATTATGAGAGAAAAATCAGTCCTCTATATCTCTAAAAAAATCCACCTCATCATGCAATAAATGGTTTGGATGAAAGTAGATTTTTTGAGGAACATTTGCTCTAACTTTTAGATGATTTCACTTGTTGGATGTCCATAAAAACAAAAAATCAACTTGATCTCATTTTTTTGTTGTGGCATGGTAGCCATTAATGGATGTTGGAGGATTTTACAATGGAAATGATGACCTATATGGTGAGAATGATTTTCAGCGAGGTTTTATCTCACCCTGTTAACTATAACTTCAACATGGGTTACAATGGAGTTTAAATATGGTGTAATTAGAAAAATTGAGAAAATAAGGGTAGAAAATTTTGACTTGGATAAATATCATGACAAGTGGTATCATTTAGTGTGATGATAATGTGATGAGGGATTGAGAATGAAGTCTAAGGGATGGGAAAATGCACTTGCGTAGCTGTGTGAGGTCATATGGGAGTCCAGAAGCTTCAATATGCATGGGTCACACTTTATTATATCACTTTTCCCCTTGGGGAAATGGTGGAAACTAGGGACACACAATTTTGACCTAGATGAGGGAGTGAGGTCACACTTTTGTGTACCTCTTGTAACCCTTACTCCGTGGGGATGAAAGGGACAATTGGGACACATGGGGCACAAAAGTGTGACTTGGGGAGGAGGTTGAGGTCATAATTTTGTGTCCCTCATGTCCCCTTGTACCTTGGGTGTAAGAAGGGGACACAAGATTGTAAAAAGTGTGAATGGACCGAGAAAGGAAACCATATTTTGTTTAGATGTCCATAAATAGACATAAAACTTGCTTATTTTATCAAAAATGCTTAGAATAATGTTTTGGGGTCAAATATTATATTATTTTAACTCCAAAAAACATTATAATATAAATATAATAAATATAATAAATTAAATATTCCTAAAATTATAATTTTAGGCCCACTTTTGTTTAGAACATGGAGGGGCAACTACATTATTTTGAAACTATTCATGAAACCTTCAAGCCTTAGAGAAAAATTGATGTTACCACCTTATATATAATTCCCATAGATTTATAATGCATATTTTATTTCCTCCTAACTCTTTACGTATCTCTCAAAATCATATGAAGAATTCAGGTTTCATAATTAGGGTGTTTCTTCCATGCACCTAGAAAACCTGCTATTGAGCTTGAATGAGCAATTATTTCCTAAATTACATCAAACACCTTCAATACTCCCCAAAACCACCTTCATATGTTTTATATCTTTCTTGAAATTTCCCATAATATGTTTAATAGCTTCGTAATGGCCACAAATAGCCATTTTAAGCCTCCAAATGAAGTAGTCTTTTGTTAAATTTGACTGAATTCACATATCACTTTGAGTACTATTTCCTGCACATGAAAACATATTTAATGAACTTGTTAATAATTTCCTCTAAACCTAGATGGGGGTGAAAATGAATGCAGGTTTTCTAGAGGAAGGATGCACAGTGACTAAGAGGCAATATTTCACTTAGGGACTTAGTTGTCATGCTTTAAATTTTTTCAATTTTTGGGTTAGTAATTTTGCATTCTAACAGGTGCTTCATGTGTAGAATTTTCCTTGCATGAATCCTTCTAATCATGGCTATATGATTTTTTTATACCTTTTTTATAGAAATTTCCTTGTACTTTATGCCATATGTTTTCTTGATTTCCTTGTTTTCATAAGCCTTGATAACTTTGATTGTCTTGTGACATCATGAGTGGTATCCTATGTATGCAACCAACTATTCATTGAATCATTGTTTTCTATTTTCATATATACCTTTACTAGTTGCTATTTTAATGTGCATTGCTTACTTTTCACTAACACTTATATGCTAGTATATTTCCCTTGTTTTTCTTGTTCCATGGTAATTACAATGTGTAATCCCTATTCCCCATGCAGGATTCCTATGTCAAATGTGCACATCAATTTTGGTCTTACTCATTTGGGATCAATTTACATTTGTTCATCTCACACACCCCAAAGAAGTGGGAGAAAACATTTTTTGAACCTTTCCACCCTCCCAATAGTTACAGAACGTTTTTATAGAAAAACATACAATGGGAACATAATAAAAATCAGTTATAGAATAGGGCTAGACATAGACATGGCCAAAAATATTAACACGGTAAAAAATGCCTACATAATATAGGAATGCCTAGGCATTTATATCCTGTTGTCCATTGTGTCTTGGTGTTGTCATTTATGTTAAATAAATTGATTTCAAAGGGTATGTAGAGGTCATATTAGTCTCCATGTGATGTTAGTAAAATTTCAAACATGAAGTTTGATTGGTAGTGTCATGTTTGGTGGTGTTATATGAAGTCTTGGAGCATGATTTAAAGTGTATGGTCATAGTATGAGTTCTCCCAAGTTAATTGAATGTTTTCATGAGGTAAATAATGGGCCTAGTGGTGTGTTACATGTGTTAATGATTTTTTAAGCTTTCATTAAGGTTAGTTCATGTGATGTCATGGGTTGTAGAAGTCGTTCAAGGCCGATTCCTAGTCCTAAAGCATGCACAATGGTAATGAGATATGATTTTTAGAGCTGATAAGTCTTGGTAAAGCATGGTGATAGTGTACAAAAATTTTATGGTGAGTTTCATGATAGCTCTTAGTGGTTTGGTTGTATTTCATGGTCTTTGGAAAACAAGAAGGTGAAGACAGACTAAGAAAACATAGGTAATTCACCGTGGTTGGATAGTTACAGGAATATTTGAGATATATGGTGATTTTTATAATTTATAGGATATTTTCATGAAGCTTCATGACAATTTTTAGGTAAAAGTGAAGAATATTTTGCAAGATACATCTTTTTTGGTAAAACTAGGTTTTCTAGAGTGTGTTTTTGTACTAAAAGTGGACTTTCTAATACTCGTTGTGAACTGTGTGATTTTCATGGGACCCATAAGTTTTGGGGGATGTTTTTTCATTGAGATAAGAATATTTAAAAAAAATAATGAGGTGGTTTTATTGTCAGGTTATTAGGAATAATTGTTAAGAAGACAAAGTGCTTTGAAATCCTAGTTAAACCCTAGCTCAAAGTGACTTGGTGGAAATTGATTCTACACGTCTAGTTTTGATTGTTTTTTTAAAATTAAATATTATAGGTTTTATAGGAATCCTCCATATTTATATAAAGGTATGCTAGATATTATGAGAGTATGTGAGCCCCACACAAATAGGAAAGTTTGTGAAGATTTTAAGTTTTTGGAAAATTTATCCATTTAAGGTATTGACAAAATCACCCTTTATGGAACATTTGGAGTTTTAATATATTTCCATGGTGGTTTCAAGTCATGGGTGAAATCCTAGAGGTAAGAGTGTGCCCTATATTTGAGGATTGGTTTTTGGGCCTAAAAGGGAAGTTTGGAGCAGTTGCAGAGATTGACCTAATTGAAGGCCTTCCATTTGAAGTTGGAAGGAAATGTAAGATGTAATAGAAAGTAGATTCATATAAATTTCCAATTATGTAAGTTTTGTATATTGATGATGTGTTTTAATGGGTTAATCTTCTTAGTTTGTGAAGAATAAGTTTGATTGTTTAAGGACATAACTACTTTGGCTAGAAAATAGAGGTAGAAGTCTCATTGTTTGGATTAGATGATTCTTGATATCTATTGGAGAGATAAGATGGATTAATTATGTTACTACTTAAAATAATTTTTAGTTATTTAATCTATCAGAAAGGGTTTAAACCATTTGATTTTCCAAAACTACTTTCTGGGTAGTTAAGTTTGGTGAAGAGTAAAAGAAGTGTGGTTTGAATGTATGTATGTTTCATGAGGTCTAGAAAGCATGGATGTGTTCTATAGGTTAGTGGATTTCCAATGAGTGGTTATATTCTATATTTGAGGTGTTCTTGTGTGATCTTGAGCATGTTTGGTGAAGAGTGGTTCCTAGAAACAACTATTTTGAGTAAGAAATGAGCCTACTTGATAGAGTTATGAAGAAAATGATTGGTGCAAGGTAATGTGTGAGCATGGATGATTTTTTAGGTTTTTTTTTGACATGTGTGAGGAAATTTGAGTCTTGAATAAGTATGGTGATATGTTTGGAGGTCTTTGAGGAACCAGGTGATGGGGTTTGGAGCATATTTTGGCTTATTTAGTTGTCTTGGTGCATGACCAACCCACATGGGTCCATTTTATGAAATTTTATGATTTTATTGTTATTTTTAAATTTTTAATGGTCGATCACTTGGGTTATGACCTACCTATGTTATGTTTATGACTTGAGAAGAATATAAAGTGAATGTTTTGGTTCAAATTTGAACCAGTGTGCATGGAGGAAAAAATGTGACCTAGGTGAGGAAGTGAAAGAGGATCAAGGACATCAAGAGATATTTGAGGATGTATGCAAAATTATGAATAAGGTTTATAAGCATATGTGTAATGGTTTGAATCCAAATTAGTTAATGAAAGATCAAGATTGAGTGAGTTGAGGGAGAGAGAAGTTTAAAAGGGTTTGATGAGTGTTTGAGATGCACTTGGATCACAATCAGCTGTGGGATCAACATATTTTCAGTATTCATTCTTCTAAAAAATGTATTATGATAATTCATATTCATATGAGTCTCTTTTTATGAGTAATATCAACGAGGGTTTAGGGGTTGGTGTATCATTAAAGAAATCTCTTGTGATGTGAAATATTCAATTGAGTCCTTACTTTATGTAATATAAGAAATGGTTTTCAGTGGTTTTGCTTCCTAATGAGGGTTTCCTACTTACATCTTATGTCTATGTGTTCTCTCTCATATATTATGTTCATTTGAATGCATGGTACACACCTAATAAGCTCTTATTGAATGGATGTTATAGATGATGAAAATAATGGTGGATGATGAAAATAATGGTAAATGAAGTAAAAAATTTGTAGGAGTGATTCACCCCCCTCTCATTGCATTATGCTTAAAAAATTTTGCATAAGATATAGGTCCTTTTGAAGAAAGTCTAATAGCTTGGAGGAGATCCTTGAAGCACAAGATGACTAAGAAAATAAGGAAAGAAAATTATGAGTTGAGAGCCATGGCCAAGAAGGATGAAGAAACCATAAAGTTTCTTAAGAGTTAGTTAGAGAAGGCTATTTCAGATCTAATTTCAAAGGAAGAGGAATATGACAGATTAAAAAAAAATCCATGTGATGTTTTTATGCAAGGTCAAGGTGATCTCAAAGAGGTGGTGACTGATCTACAAGAGGAATTGGATTTCCATAGAAAGGAAAACATCAGTTTGAAGTCTGAAATCAAAGGTATGAAAAAATTACTCAATTCCAAATAAGAAGATTATATTAAGATCAAGGAAGAGATACAAACCCTAAAGGTCAACGGAGATGAGAATCTGAATCGAGTAGATCAAGAAGCTGGTTATTGTTCTAAAGAAGGTAAAAATGAAGGTGTTCATACCAAGGTCTACTTAAGGAATAATCTTATTAGATAACCAAATTCTATGAGGTATGTAAAATTTCATGGTTATGTTATTCCTACAGTGGTTTTGGTCATAGAGCAAGGGATCGTAGGAATTTTTTTAGTTGTGTGTACCCTAAGAGAAATTTAAGAGATCACAAAATTCATCAGTCAAGAGATATGCAAGACATTATTTGCCTTAAGTGTCATCACAAGGGTCATATTGCAAGGTTTTTCCCTCTTGAATCATCAAGGAAAGTGAAGAAGGTTGAGCTCTCAAAATCAAGGACGTATGTATGCCAAAATTAGTCAAAGAAGAATCATATCCATTCAAGATGAATGAACAAAAGGAAGTTAAGGAGAAATCAAGCTCAACCAAGGATATCAATAATCGTAACTATGAAAATGAGGTCAAGGGTGAAGAAAACCATATGTACCTAACTACAATTCATTCTCCAATACATAAGAATTTGAGAAGGCTAGGAGTTTGGGATACCTCAAGAGTCATAAGGTATGGAATGTAATTTATCCATGAGATATGAAGTGTTTTTCATTATTAGGTTTATGAGTTTGTAAAAGTAAACATGAATAAATTTATTTTCGGTGTATACTTCATGGTCAATGGTCTTGGTTAAAGCACTTGAAATTGTGTCTTAGTTTATTGCTTGTACTCCTCTGTTCTCAATAAGTCTTTGTGACCATGTTTCAAAACTTGTTAAGTCAGTTGTCATCATGTGAAATATACCCCTACTATTGTGTAAGGCTACAAATGAAGTCCTTTCAAGATATGGTTTATTTTACTCTTGTTGAGTTCTATCAAGTTCCATAAGTGTGATCATAATCAAAAGTGTGTCGTGGTCTAGTCAAATGGAAAATAGTATCATGTTGTCAAGGAGTTGTGTCCTGATTGTCTCAATCTAGGCTTGTCAAGTTTAGATAGTTGTATCCAAAATATGTATAGATTCTTTGTTAGTAAAATCAAGGGTCACTAACATATGTCATGAGATCAGGTGTATACAAGGTTTGTAAAATAGTATGATGTTGTGTACTATTCAATTGATCTCAAGTCAATTAGGCATAAAAGAAAAGTAGAGTAAGGTCTGGAAAGGGGGTTTTGAATGATATCATAAAATATTTATGTGCTCATGAAGGAGGTCAAGAGGTCATCCCTAAGTTGAAAAAAAGTTTTCAAACTTAGAAAAGTTCATCATATAGATAAGGGTATGTAGCCTATGAGCAAGTCATGAAATCATCTGAGTTTAAATGATCAAAGAGATAACAAGGGTCATGTATCACAAAACAAGAAAAGACTGACACAGAGATAGAGCAGAAGTTTATAACATGTTTTTAGGAGTATCAAGTGGGTTTTTACATCAAGAAAGGTGTTCCAAGATCATAAGAGTGTTGATCATCAATCAGACCAAGAAGACAAAGGTTTCAGTAGGTTAGATGCTTTTGTGGTAGAGAAATGGTTATATGAAGCTTCTTGAGACATGGGGGGTAAGAAATTTGTTTTGTAATAGTAGGTCACATGTTTTAAGGACCTCTTAAGTCAAAGTTGAAGTCATTTCATGATCTCAAGGTCTGTATAGAGAATTTTTGTAGGAAAGGTCTGAGTTCACTCATCAGGAAGGGATAGAAAATGAGGTTGGTGCTATGATCAGTACTATAGTAGAGATTTATTGGTGAAATAAGAATTGATGACTGCATGAAGATGTTCAAGCATGTTCTAAGAAATTATAGAAGCTCATAGTTTGTTTCAAAATTTCAAGAAATATTGTAAGATATGTGTTCATATCTGATATAGTGTACAAGTAATTTGAGCTTGAATATAGGAAGAAAGGATGTATATTTTTTCCCTCTAAAGTTTAAGAATAGTGGTTGGCCATGAAATTCTATTTAAAAGTGGTAAAGATAGGAATTTTTTCTTTCAAGACATCAAGATGATTATAAAAGGAAGTATTTGTGCTTCAGGTTTGTTACATCATGAAATTGTTCTAAGGACCTTACTAGTAAAGTTTGTGACAACAAAAATGAAGTTGATGAAATGTTTGTTTATGAAAGAATAAACTCTAAGAAAATGATTCCAGATAGTATGAAATTTGTGAATGAAATTTGGTATGCTCTGTACTCATGATCAGAAGTTTGTGTCTCAAGAACTTATCATTGCATAACTGGTACATTCAAGGTATGATATTCTATATTTTAATACTTGATTCATGTTTTTGATGTTTATCTTGTGCTATCATTCATCACGTATATAGTATGAGGAATGTGAATCAACATCATTATTGTGGAAGTAAGAGGAAGTGAGATTGCAAGGGTTATAAGCTTGTTACTTAGGAATAAGGACACTCAAGGCTATGAAATGGATAAATGGTGAGCTGCAGAATGATTCTCATATATGTATATTAAATCTTGAGAAAATTTGTAAGACAAAAATTCGTGAAGATGGTTGGGTCCTCAAAATTGAAGACATTAAGATTGTAAGGTACAATTTGAAGTTGACAGTCAATGTAAAGAGGTTTATGCATGGTGTTAGCTAAGTCTTAAGGGGATGTTGTTTATTATAATCAAAGATCAAGAGTCAAGTTAAAGGTGTTCAAGTGAAGAATGTTTAAACTATTCTCTAGTTTCAGTGATCAAATAAGTGAAGAAAGATGTCAAAAAAATCATTAAAATGGTATAATTTATAGTATCAAGGTCTATTTTTGTGATACAAAGTATTAGTCAAGAAATTAAAAAATATTTAACTATTGAAGACCTTATGAATGCGAAGAGTTGAAAGGAATCTAGAATGATAATCATCTCTAGGAAGTAAAGATTGTGCTGCAGGACTTGTAATGTTGTTCATTTACATCTTGAAAAAGTATTATCAATGGTTGTACACTGAAATGATGAGGTAGAAGTCTTTAATGGCCTATTAAGGTAAGGGGGGTCAATTTTTGATTAGAAAATGCAAGTTATAATTTTCAAAATTTAACCGTTCATAAGGATATAGGAACTCAACATCAATGTTATAGATTTCAATTAATCCAAACCTGATTAATTCTTTATATATTTATACACCTCAAACTGATTTTTAATCACAAAGTTGAAATGTGCACCATTTTAAACTTTGTGAATTATGGATACTGAAATGAAATATTCAATCCAATTTCCTATTTTAATTGATGAATTGCTTAACCAAATCAATAAAAACTCATTAATGATTTTATCTGATCAAAATATTCATCAAGAATAAAAATAAATCATCCACAAAATGAAATTGATAACGGAATTCACCTGAAGGCTACGTCTCGGGATTCACAGAAAGTGAATCAATCTATTAAGTCCAATGAAGTATAATTTTTATCTTTAATATCGACAATAGACCTTTAAAACCTGTAAATGGGCTGATATAAGACTTTAGAAATTCTACAATTTACCAAAAACCATTCCGAAGTCCATTTGTGGCCCCTATAGTGTCTTAACAATACACCCCCCTATAACTATACTAGAAAAGAACCTACAAATGGATATTTTCGAACATACCATGAAAAAAATTACATTTTTTAATTCCTCTAGGAATTTTGAGCAGCTTCCCTTTTTACACCATGGCCAAATTTGGCTTCTAGGTGCTCCAAATTAAAGGTTTTCCATAACTGGTCCTTGGCTACCTCTACACAATATACTCTATGTGTTTTTACAAAAAACTATGCGCTCACTTAACCACCCAACCAAGTCATTTTGTGGGTCGGTGGAGGACTATTTTTACATGACCCTTGAATTTTGGTGCCAACTATTTTGTTTGTGGTGGAGATAAATCCCGCATTGTTGGAAGGAGAGAGTGTTGGCAAGTTTAAAAATAGGTCAATCAACCTATATATACATGGTTGTGGCCACATTTTTCCCTTTTTTTGGGTGTAAAATATCCACCAAGCTGTGTCTGTGATGCTTCTGAGACGTGTATTAGTTTATCACCCAATGTGTTTGGCTGACCATTGTAAATGCCATGTTGTGGTGAGTTGGCCATTTCATCGCCCAATGTGTGGGCTGGTGGTAACATTTCTATGTTGTAGAATGGTTCCGAGCTATGTTAGTTTTACTTCCTGAGATAAGGGTTGTGGCAAGATATATCACTGAGGTATTGGACTTCTTGATTAGGCTGAGTCACCTAAAATTCTACCGAGATGTTAGGTGGTGTTCGGTTGCTTTGAGCTAATCTCCGAGTTATAGATATATTGCGGATCCGATGTAATGTTAAGCTCGAAAAATGTGGAATGCAACAATGTGATCAACTTGATGGGGATTTGATCACCGCACTGAGCTAATAAAATAGCTTTCCCGAGCTATATTTAATCCTACAATGCACAATTCAACTCTTCAATACAATAATCCCACATGGGAAATGTTAGAGAGATATATGTCATATATAATTGAAAATTTGATAATGGCAATATGAAATAAAGGTGGCAAAGGTACCCCTCCTAAAAAAGAGTGTGCCAAACCTAGATGAGGGTCCCTAGCTAGAAAATAGCAGGGCCCACCAAATTTTTAGTGTGTTGAATATCAATGGCTCGAAAACACAAAATTTAAATGTTTTTCACCTTTTTTTCAATTAGCACATGTCAACGCATAACTCACTAGTTGACCATCTTAGACCGTTTTCAAACCAAATATTTGACCCATGATAACTTCTACATCCAGAATTCATTTCTAGAGTTCTGAATACCATCGGAAAGGTATCAAAATTCTCTATAGTGAGGTCATGGTTTAGGGAGGTTTAGGAAAATTTCTAGCTCCCAAAAATCCTCCAAATCACTCCTCCCAACTAGGAATGATTTTTGTTGACAAAAAGTTGTTTATTAACCCACAAAATGAGCTAACTCATCTTTCATTACATAAACACATACATGATGTTTCACCGAATTCTTGATAAATTAATGAAATAGATAGAGGGTGATAGGCCAAGGAAGATTTTTTTTTTATGTCAGTTGAAGGCAGTGAGCACATTTTTATTTCTTGATTCAATGTTGATTATGAGATCTCGCTTTCGGCTAGGAGGAACTACCTATAAAATGCAAAACAATACCATCATATAGAGTTAAATAAAACAACGAGTGGACTACCTAGCAGAAGCTAGATTTAGGAAGTGTGATGCTTCTTGAATAGGTTTTCAATCCACTTTTATATAACAATATTAATGTTATCCAAAATAAACATGAAAGAAAAATCTAATTGGAATTGAAATGATTTAGGTATCTCATACAAGGAAAATAATAAAGGTCAGATGAAAGGTTATTGAGGTCAAAACGGTTCAGGTGATGGGATGGTATTTGGTTACATGTATGGTACATGCTCTAGGTAAGGTCTAGTAAAGATTACGAGTGATTCTGGGCCATTAAAGAATGGGTATGATCTTGTTGGTTTGAGGCATGTTTCCAGACATAGTAACCAACAATGGTTGTGAGACCGATACCGGTTTGAGAGGATGACCAACATCAGTTACCTAATTGGCATCTATAGGGGTAGTTAGTAAAAATCTCTTAGAAATGGTATTCATACTCTGTGATTTTACAAAGACTAAAAATGGTGGGGGTGAGGTCGTGAAATGGTCTTAGTGACTCAGAGATGAGTAGGGGAGGGTGAAGATAAGTGAAAGGGCTAGATATGGTAAGGTGATGTGTTGGAGGGAGGTAAGAGTTGTACAAATGTACAGAAGAATAAATTAATGAGAGGAATGATGATCTTAATGAAAGAGAATTAAAGATAACTAAAGAGATATTAGGTACTTACTAAAGAATGAATCTAGAGAGTGCAGGTGATGAAAAGAATGATGGCAGAGATTTGGAGAGAAGGGATGTCATGTACATACCACAGTAGTTCAATTCTTTTTGTTTCTCTGTGTGAATCTATCATCGTGAAGAAGATGATGGATGTTGATGGTTGTTGGTAGTGTTCCAAGGTCCTTTCCTTTTCCTGAGTGTTTCAGAAATTCAAGTGCTCCAAGTCTCTATTCGTATGAGATCATGAATCAAATGACCAACCTTAGTAAAGGCTTTTGGAAATTTATTTAACCTAACTGGTGACAGTTAGGGGACTAACATTGGTTGAGGTATAACCAGCATTGGTTAAGGCGGGAATATCTAGGTTGGCCAAAAATAGCCTGATTGTTGCTTTTTTTGGAGTGGTCTTCAATCTTCATCTGAGTCTTGAGTGATAGATCATGGAAGAATGAGTAATATTCCTCTTAGGTTTGTTAATAGGATCTAATTATAGGTTTAGACTAAGTCCTAGTTGGTTAGGATAGGCTTAGACTTGTTATTAGGTCATTAATGGGGTTTGAGTGGGTCATGGAGTGAGGTTGCTAGGTGAGTTGGCTAGGTGAGATGGTCAAGTGAGGATGTTAATTAAATTAATTAAGGTAATTAATTCAATTAATAATGTGCACTATTGGATATGAATAGGGAAGGTATGGTTAATTTAATTAACGGGGTTATAAGGGTAATATGACCTAATTTTGGTTTAATCATTTTGCTCCTTTTTATCACGTAGTTTGTTTTGATAAGTGATGATGAAAAAAATAGGAAGAGATTGCCCCATGTATGGGTGAGACAAGGGTGCCCCATGTTTGGGTGAAGGTTATCCCCCTCAAACTAGGAAATGATGAGGTTTTATATGGAGTCGGTGAGTGGTCTGATAAATGTATAGTTGGTGTAAGTTAAGGTAGGTGGGGAAGGGCATGGGTACTTTTGGTAAAGGGTAATGGTAAAATCAAGTAATAGGTAATGGGCCAGGGTCAAATTGGGTAATGGGAAATGGAAATAAAACACACACACACACACACATGTAGACTACAACACGATACCATGTCAAAAATATTGTAAACTTTATATCGTCTAAGGTTGATAGATTTATCCAAACAAGGTTGAAGTGATTCAGGTATCTAGGATATAGGATATGGTACAGAAAAAAAATGTACATTAGGTGTAGGAAAGTTTAATTATGATCTGGTACACCATGGTTTTTTTAAGGATAAACATCATGAAAATAGTCAAGGTATGGTTTTTATGCTAAAATAACACAGGTAACAACATCGCAAGGTATAATGAGTACACAAGTTCAATGGTCACAAAAATTAGGTTAGGTCTAGGTAAATAGGTCATGGCATGGGTAAGGCCAAGGTATAGGTAAAATAACAAATCCATAAATGCAATTAAGGAATTAAATGGGTAATTGAGGCTTGTGGGTATGATCTATGAAGTGTTGATAATGCCAAAATTTATGGGACAACAATGAGGTTAGCTCAAAATAGGAAAAACATAGAGGAAATGGTATTAAAAAATGACTGACGATGTCAGTTTGGTATGACTGACATTGCCCATGTCAGGTTAGGGTTATACAGTTAAAATTACCCTATTTACGGAATCATTTTTGTTGTTTACATTGAGAAAATGACAGAGCTGAGTGATTGGTGCATTTTTCAGGGAGGAAAAAGACAAGGTATTATACAAGGCTGAGGTGGAGGTTACTAAGTGTTGAAAGGAGCCAAGTAGATGGGTCCACTAGTGCAATTGGAGACGTGTGATTTGTGGAGAGGTTCGAGGTAGATTTTGTTATGGAAAAGATGGAAGAAGGGTCGGGTAGACCACTAGCACAGCGGCCAGATGTACCACCACATAGGTGACACCCGTTATGAGGTAGGGGATATTTCTTAACTTGTTGATTTGCTCCAATTGTGTTTTACAATGGAAAAAAAGTTGGGCGGCCACGTTAATTTTGGAATGTGGATGAAAATAGATGAAATCCAGGAGGATGAGGTCAAATATATGATAATTAGCGGGAGGAATAAATGTGGGGTGTAAGTGGTGGGATTAATTAGGATTGTAGGTTGTTTTGGTTAATTTTTTAAGAAATAAAGGAGGGGTTTTTGGTTTTGGGGTTTGCGATAGAGACCAACACCAGTCAAGGTTTGGCCAACATTTGTTGGCTATAGACGACATCGGTCAAGACCAAGGTGACCGACATCGGTTAAGGAGAACCGATGACACTCCAGGAGACTGGAATAGGTTAGTGTGAAAGAGGGATAGAGGTAAAAAGGGTTATGTATCAAAGGAAAAGAGGTTAAAAAGGGGCAAGTAATGACTAGTTATAGAGGGGTAAGGATAAAATATGGTCATTGGCTAGATGGGATAGGTGAGTAGGTGAAATAATGTGAAGGTAATGAGTCATGAGCGTAAATGGTAGGAGATTGGTATTTGAATTAGGTAAATGGGGTAAGAAGGATTGGTGTGATCGGGTATGGTGTTGGGATTAAAACCTAACTAGAGGTAGTGAGGTCTTAATAATGTTGTGTTTTATTGGATGCAGGCTAGGGACCAACTACGTATGTGGGAAAGAGTACCACTAATGTTGGTAGATATGTGGTCAAGTGTGACTGTAGAGGAGTGGGAGCACATGATAGAAATTTGATTGATTGGGATCCAATGCTATAGGCATGTAGCGTGAGATTCTATTTTGATATTCACACTCATCGATATATAAGATTTGGCAGCCAACACTTTCCATTTACCAATGGGTGAGATTACTCTCACCCTGGAGTACGTATACAGGATCATGCGACTACTGATTTTGGGTGAGCGAGTGTATTCTATTTCTTCAGAGGCCTTCATGGATCCCATAGTGGGTATGTTTGGGGAGGTGATGGGTGAGTTGAGGTACCATAGTGCGAGCCTTAGCTATGGAGAGATGTATTTAGCCCATCCTTAGGAGACAAGCTTGCTTGTTTTGATGAAGGAGGCAATATGTTGTTTCGCCATACCATATGCCAAAGGTGGTAGATTCCCATGAGCATTAATGGGAGTCCTCCAGGATATGGTGGAGGAGCGGATCTGTTTTGCATGGGCACTAACCTTCCTGGTGTATCTATTTAGGGAGCTATGGGCCTATAGGAGATTGCGGTAGTTAGTTTGTGTTGCACTTTTCTTCTACATTGTTGGGCATATGACCACATCGTATGTTTATGTCTAGTTGGTTTTCCCAGAATTGTTTAGTTTGGGGGTAGCTTTGTTAGAGTTAGTTATAAACAGTGGGTACTAGTTGGTGGGTAGCACAGGGTTGGCTAGGGCCATGTATGATGTTTCATATTACAGGTGGGTGCTGAAGGGATTGTCTAGTGTGGATATTGTTTGGAGGCCTTATGTTGGCTATCCCTTATATAAGGACATGGCAGGGGAGTTAGAGGAGTTATATCTATTCAAGTGGATACAAGGGCATCATGCTGGTGAGCACAAGATGATACCTGTAGATAGGGTAAGATGGCAATTTAGGTTTCCACGGGACATGCCACTACCCTTCCCTCAGTATAAGAGAGATGTCATGGAGAGACCTATGTCTCCACCATGACCGAGTGTTCCTATAGGGTCAGAGGAATAGGTGGTGGACAAGAGGATCAATGATGTTGGGGTCATCAGTAGATATAGGTAGTGGTGGGAGGCACAACTATGAGCAGGCACCCCTAAGGCCAAGGAAAGCTAAGACTTAGCCATCATCACAATACAAAGGGATACCTTATAGGGTCAGGTGGCTACCCTTTAGGAGTCATAGATTATAGTTTTATAAGGGTAGCTCACAGAGTTAGAGGCACATAGGTTTCCATTTTACACACTCAGGTGTTGGCACTATAGGCCTAGGTTACACAAGGATATGTGCACCTGCATAGGGTTGAGATGGAGAAAGGGGAAAGTTAATACCTTACATGCATAGGTAATAGGTTCACAGGGTCAGCTGGCCACTACACAGGCTCAGGTTATGGCCCTACAAGCCTATATTACAACACAGGCACCGCCATAGGCTCAAGGTTAGGGTCACATACTACATGCATCTATGATAGGACAGGGTCCCCAAGTATAAGGAGGAGGATAGGGAACACAAGTATTGGGTCCGAGGCTAGTCCTAGTTGGAAATAGCTCATAGGTTGTTGTGAGACCCATGGCACCACCTCATATGGTGCCAATGGAGAGGTTCAGGGATGCCCTGAACATGAGGAACAGTTATTACCTAGGATCATCTAATGATCAATTACATGGATAGATGTCCCCTCCTATGTTGAGTACGAATGCATAATAGGAAGCGAGTGAGAGGACTAGATACCTACTCTCATAGTTAAGAGAGCACATGGGATTCAGCGAGCCCAGAGACAAGGTTAGGGTGAGGTGATGAATCCATAGAGGCCATAACCAAATGCGGGCTAGACGGAGATTATACCGAGACCCATGCTAGGTGGAGAGATGTTGGTAGGTCACTAGGATGGAGGTGAGGAGGAGGAGATAGATGAGAGAAACATGGATATATGCTGGAGTGATGAATAGTCACCTGATATTATTTTTTAGTCTTCTTGTTTTGGTATATAACAGCCTGCGTGCTGATGACAGTGAGGATGTACATGTGAGTTTTGAGATTTTGATCTTATATCGGCTTGTGTGCTGAATATGGTGAGGATGTATCTGAGAGATTTTGAATACTTGTATGTATTTGTATTGGTGTACATTTGTATTGATACACAAACTTTCATTGTTATATATGATGATTTTGATATTAAGAATGATTTTTTTACTATGAAAACTAGGTAAATTAGGCATGTTTGAGTCAAGGTCATGTAGGAATGGTTGAGTCACATCAGTTACGCATGGTAGAGTTTTGAGTTTTGTTAGGAATATTTGAGTTTAGGTCTGTTAGGCATGGTTAAGTTTAGGTCATGTAGGCATGGTTGAGTTAGGTATAGGCATGGTTAAGTTTAGGTCATTTAGGCATGGTTGAGTCAAGTATAGGCATGATTGATTCTAGGTGAGTTAGGTATGCATTTAAGGTTTTGTTGGTTTTGATTTAATTTCCAAGTTATTGGTAACATGGGAAATAAATGATGATGTATATTTATGTGATGGTGTAGATTTTCAAAATATTTGATATCATGGAATTGTGAAATAATGGAAGTATGATATGATGTTATTAAGAAAATGGTAGGGATTTACATTTGTTAATTGTTTAATTTCCAAGTGTTTGTAAAAAATGGAAACTAAATAAGGTAAAATGTCAATGGAAATCAAGGGGGGGAAATGGTTAAGGAAAAGAGTGGCCGAGCTAACCTCAAAGGGCCCCATACCCATTGGAGTATTGCCTACATAGCCCCAGTGAAAAAGGGCCTCAGGCCGATGTAGTTCTCCCATAAGCTGTGGAAAAATAAGATGAGATAGTGGAATGGGTGGGTAGGTTTTAGGTATGATTGAGTATAGGTCATTGAGGCTTGGTTGGGTTTAGGTCATTTTAGGTAGGGTTGGGTTCAGGTCATTTAAATCATGATTGATGTTGGTAAAAGGGGAATCCCTAAAACATAGGTATCAATGGTCTGGTCCTGTATAGGGAAATAAATAATTAATGAAGAAGGTGAATGGTAAGAGGTGAAAAAAAGATCCACCTAATTGAGAAGAACCATAATGATCCTACCATACCAAAGATTGGCTTATGAATGTAAGACCCTAAAGGTATTGCATGATTGACTATGCTAAGGGTGAAGAAAGTCACGTGATCACAAAATGTCATTTTTGTGGAAAGTCCCTTGAGAAGGTAGGAAATTAGGGTGAAAAAGGAAATGAGGTGAAAATGGTTAGTTTTTAGCGTCACCTAGTGTAAAACATCATGCCTACTTGTCAAGAGACCTAAGATCAAAATAGGCAAGTCCATGACAAAATTTTTATCATTTTCTTCTTTTTTTCTATTGTTTTGATAGACTGATCAATGCGGGAAGTTTATGTGGGATGATTATATTATCTCCTTGAGGTCTTCGTGAATTTGATCGATGCAGGAAAATTTTGAATATTTTATTTTATTTTGCAAGAATAGTCCTCTTTTGATGAGAGACTAAGTACAATATGACTAGCTTTGTATAGTTGTCCTTTGAGGGAGTAACCTATTTATAGCAGCGAGAGCAGAGAGAATAAATGTCCTTTTTTAGGGAATCATTTGTTTGCTAGAATTTTGACTCAAGGAGTTTGTTGGTATCAAGATTTAATCTCCTTCACAAGTTGAACAACATCATAAACTTGCACAAGACACTCAAGGGTAGATAGATGTTTTGTATGTCATTTGTAGCTGGGGATGCACCTATCTTCTTGTTTGCATTCAAGAATTGAGGGAGTGGATAACACCTTCAAGAGGGTTTTGATCTAACCCTCACTATTTTAGGTTGTGCCCATCAACCAAGGTAAGAGAACCTATATTGCAGCCCTTATATGGTAAGGAGATGGAGATATCCTTATGTTTTGCATATGGAATAGAACAGGCCTTGTGAAAACATGATCAAGTATCCATTATCCAAACTCGAAGGAGTTGTCACTGTTAAATGATGGAAAAATTTTCAAAACAAAGCTAGAGCTGCTAAAGACATGATAAAACCCTGATCAACTTTGTGCATTTTAGTGAAAGGATTGAATTCTTTTGTGGACACACAATGCAGATGCAGGGGTATTGTAGGTAGGATGATTTAGTTTAAAATGATATTCTGATGAGAGATATTGGGACAAGATTAGTTATAAGTCATCACCTTCTTTTCGAAACCTTTGCAAATAAATTACAACACCTAAACAACAAAGATGTTTCAATGAATTTGAAGTGCTCTTTCAACTAGGATGTGTGCACATATGGGTGCCCAAATCTACACTATTCCATACAAACTTTGATAACCTACCACAAAGGCTTGAAGAAAAATATCAATGAAGCATCTAGGAATCCCTATTTAATCATGACCTAAGGTGCACCCAAAGGTTTACAGACAGTCTCATTAATAAAGGACAGTAAGATGATTTTAAATCTGTTTATCTTTTATCAGATGAAAGCTCTTTTGAATACAAGATTGCAAATGCCATTAAACCATCAAACAAAAATGAGACCCTGTATGATCAGAGAGATCCTAAACACAAGATTGCAACATGAGCATGAAACACAAATTGAAAACATACTGAAATATAAGTGTATGTAAGCTTTGCCAAGAGATAAAACTAGTTAATCCAAGAATTTGATCAAATATATCAGTAAGGGAATGTTATTTAGACAACCTCAAAGCTTCTTGATGGCTTTACAGCTGAAACCAACTCAACGTGATGAACATTTGATGCAAACAGGAATAAAAAATGGCTCTCAGGAAGTTTCTCCAAAAGAAATGGAGCACTTCAAGTTTTTCTCCTTAAAATTCTTCTCTCTTTCTCGAACATTCTCAACAGCCTCCAAAAAATGCCTCCAAAATACATCATATACCCCCTACTAGCTTGGATCCTTGCATCCCAAGCAAAGAATATGCCAAAGGGATCAAATTTGTTACACAACTCTTATCCATTTCATGAAAATGACATCAAATTGTAAAACAAATCGCATATTGCCAGGGATGCACAAATATTTTAAAATTTTGCATGAACTCAGATCCTTATCCATCCCATGGTCACTTTTTTGGCATTTAGACATGCCAGCATGCATTTGCAATCATTTTCACCTTTTATTTCATCAGTTTTAATTCTGTAACTTTTAATTTTTTACCCTTTCACGTTTTTACATGGGTTGAGAAAAATAATTCATGAAAAACATCATAGGACATCAAATCAGCTCAAAAGAATGGTTCCATTGTTCTCAGAAGGTTGAGGGGATGCAGATTCATATAAAATTTCATGTGAATTGGTGTAAAAATGACGATTCCAAGCATCTTGGAGCTCCAATGGCACCCAAAAATGAAAATGCATAGCTGCCGTCGATTAAAACCAACTTTAAATCTCTGCCCTCCACGTGTCAAATTTGAATCCCCTTCAAAAATGATGAAATTATATTTTACCTTTGAATAAGGTGGGACACGTGTCCAAAAACCATTGGCGCATGACCCTTCCCTTTAAAATTTGCATTTGTAACCTTTTTGGACTTCGGGAAAATTGTGAAAATTTACCCCGCTTGCCCCCTGGATGCACCACGTGTCCTCCTGTGGGCCCTACTGAAAAACGCTAGCCAAAATGATGACTTTTGCTCATTTTTTGGGAAAAGGAATTTTTTTTGAAAATGCTCCACTCCCCCGAACACTCGTTGCTTCTGTGCAACGTGTCGCTGTCCCATTGGATGCGAAGCCGACCCATCCAATTTGCTTTCAATCCTTTGTGTGCAGAAAATCCTTTGCAGGCCCACACTCTTCCTTTTTCCATTTTGAACCATGCCACATGTCTCCCCCTGATTGGTTGCGAGGAGACAACTTCAAATTTTCCATGGGTTCATTTGTTACCTAGAGATTTTTTGCCAAAGTTTGGAAAATTTTCCATCTTTTCTCCACACTCCGAATTTCCATCAAAGGTTGGACATGTGTCCATTTTTCATTGGTGGTAGGACCTCAAGCTGAAATATTCCTTTTTACCATTTGAAGTTAAAAAACTTCAAATTTCTACAATCCTCCGCCCCTCCATTTCATCTCTGCACACATGTCACTTTTTGATTAGCATGGAGATCTGACTCAAATTTTTACTTTGAAATTTTTCCTCCAAAGGCAAAAAATCCAAAAAACATGCACCACTCCACTTCTCCTTTACTCCCCTAGACACGTATCCACTTCCCATTGGACGCGGACCCTCGGGCAAATATTTTCCTTTTGCATTTTGATCCAAAAATTTGAAAAAAAATTCAACTCCACCACCGCCTGATTGATCCTCCTATGCCACGTGTCATCATACCAGTAGGCACGGGCCCTCAGAGCAAAAATTGACATTGAGAAATTTTCAAAAATTGAAGAAAAATTTTAAGTGACCCCCGCCACCCGCTGATTCATCTAACCAATCGAAACATGCCACATAGGCATACAGATTGCAAAAATAAATTTGATGGGTAGAACATGCCCGTACGACTGTCAATACCCTAAAATGCAGAATATCCCTAGAAATCGAAAAATTTAACAAGGAGGGAAGATATTTTTTTGTTTTGAATCCAATGAAACATGATTTAACAATGATTTAGGCCTGGGGATTAGGATTTTAGCAATAGATAACTCAGATTCGATTTACTTTGAGTTTTTCACGACTTGGCAATGAGAAAAATGACATAGCCCATATAAAATGAAAAATTTGGGGCACAAAAAGGGGGTAACATGGATTTTGTTTCAATATGGGGTAGAATAACAACATTGAGGGAAGTTGAAAGCATTCAACTGAATAAAACAAGTTGCAGATCACCAGCTCGAGCCAAAAGACATTTTTGAGCAAAACAGATGTAGAGAATTAAGGCAAAGTGTGCAAACTCAGAATTTGCACCAACATTGGCTCTTGCTTGGGGATGGGCACTCCCAGTGAGTGCCATAAGATCAAAATGTAGACCAAGTGCCAAAAATCCATAGGGAAAGGAGTCAAAAACACATTTGTAGCCCAAAAAACCAGAAATTTCACCAAAAATAGGCCGAGAAAACCAGACCAACAATGGTTGCCAAGGATAAAAGGGAAAACCACGAGCCAATAACAGCAAGAAGAGGGAAAATACAAAACAAAAACAAGGGCTATACAAAATTTACAACTTGTGCATACCTCACATGGGGATTTAATCCAAGAAATGTTTTAAATGTCTGCCATTAACAGGCAGCTCCAACAAATCCCCATCCAAATCCTTGATAAAAAATGTATTTTCTCCAATCCTGATATCAATGGCATAAGGGCCCATCCATAGAGCATCAAACTTTCCATGGTTGCCCTTGTCTTCATGCCTACTATCCCACAGCAAAACCAGATCTCCAACACTAAAAGCTCTAGGGGTGACTTTCTTATCAAACAACTTCTTCAATTTCTCCCTAAATCTGACATGCCTTTGATGAGAAGCTCTTCTTTCTTCATCTAACTCAATGATCTGATTGATTCTTGATTCATATGGGCCATGTTCTTGATCTTCCAACTCCTGGGAAAACTAAAAAGTGGATAATTGCAGGTGTAATGGCAGAAAATCTTGAGTTCCATACACCAATTCAAATGGACTTTTACCAGTTGCTCTTTTTGGAGTTATTCTATCAGCCCACACTGTAAATTTCAATTACTCTCCCCACTTCTTCTTGTTGATTTCCAAAGTCCTTCTAATGATCTTGAGCAAGTTCTTGTTACTTGATTCATCTTGTCCATTATCTTGTGGATTGTAGTTTGAAGAATAAGTTAGATTTATCCCATATTCATTGCACATTGCTATCAAAGGCTTGGCTCTAAAACACATGGCATTATCAGATACAATCTTTATTAGAACCCCAAATCTGCATATGATATGATTCAATAAGAAATCTATCACCACTTGGTGTGTTGCCCTTCTAGATGGAATTGCCTCAACCCATTTTGTAAAATAATCAGTTGCTATAAGGATCCATTTGTAACCAGCACTAGAAGGATTTGAGATCTCACCTATGAAATCCATTCCCCATTGTTTGAAAAGGGATTCAACTAATATAGGCTGTAAAGGAAGGGAGCCTGAAGCCTTCAATCTTCCGGAGAAGCGTTGGCAACTATCACATCTTCTAACTAGCTGGTTTGCATCTTTAAAAAGAGTTGGCCACCAATAACCAGCTCTTAAAATCTTGTGTGTTATCACTCTACCAACAAAATTTCCTCCACAAACTCCCCCATGGAAATCAGCAATCAACTTGGGAGCTTCATCTTTAGTTATGCATTTCAAGAGGACACCTTCAGGATTCTTCCAAGCCAGCCCAAGGTCTGTTATGATATACTTTTGTGAAGCCAGCTTGAGGGCTCTTTTTTGGTTTTTACTCAAGTGACTAGGATAGCATAGGTGCTTGAGGTAGAAGACCACATCCTTATACCATTTAGAATTCATCAATTTGTCAAGTAAATCTGCCCTTTCTTCCTCTAGCTGAATCACTTCTACATTTTTCAAATTACTCTCATCCATGAGCTTGACAAGACCCAAACCTCTTACCAGCTTTGTAGTTTGAATGTCCATGTCATATTCTTGTAATTTTTTGACCCATCTACATATCTTGCTTGATACCTCCATCTCTGATAAGATGTCTTTAACCATTGTATGAGGAACATAGGCAACAACCTTTGAACTCAAAATGTAAGGCCTAAAAATATTTGTTGCCTTTACCAAAGCAAACACTTGTTTCTCCATAATTGTGTACTTCAGTTCAGCTACTTGTAAAGCCTTGCCAAAGAAAGCAATTGGCCTCTCAGCTCCTGTATGTACCCAAAATTGTAAGGTACTGTACTGCCAAAAATTTGTGACATGTGCCCCAATGATGATATAGGTCTCCTCGCAAGGTGTTCGGGATCCGGAATAGCTCTCCGAGTGTGTGTTAACATCCCGCATGCCTCGCTTAGCCCCGTGTGCTTTGTTTTTCCCTTTTTTCCCTCTTTTCTTGGCCTTTTTCCCTTCAGTGATGAAACCACTGCCCTGACTGGGTGGTGGTCTCGTGACCGCCGCCCTGAACAGGGTGGCGGTCCTGTAACCGCCGCCCTGGTCCTTTACGTGTTTTCCATAAAGCTCTTTTAACATGAATCACGTAAATTCAACATTTTACCAGCTTTCTTTCACTGCCATGAGCTTTCATTTATGATTCTGGTTCCCTGGAATAGTGTTTTGCCATTGTTTATAGTTTAAGAGTTCTATTTGGCTTTTACCTTGGGTAAATGCAAATGCTATAAATAGTTGGCTTGTGCTCAAGAAAATGGCCCCTCATTCACTTCTCATCTTCTCATTTTAGTAATTCAGTCTTTTATTTGGCTTAGGATTCATAGTTTAGTTCATTGCATGCTTTGTTAGCATTGTTTTACTGTTGGTAAGCCACAAATCCATCTTGTGCAGGCAATGCTGTTATTTCATCCAATCCATTGGAGCAGAATAGCTTAGGAAGCCATTAAAGTTGTAGGTTTTTCTCCTCAAACAGGATAGTTTCAGGTTCTGGACACTTCATGTTGCATGACTCATAATAGATCCCGCTAGGAATTACATAATCCAAGCCCTGTAATCTTATGCTATCCCTCTCCTACTCGTATTGTATTCAGTCTGTATTCTGAGCTGTCTTTGTCCCAATATCTACTTCTATTGATGCTAGCATTACATGGTTATCTGGATCCACGTGAACACGAAGGAACGAGGAGATCACACTGAGGGGAAAAGATCACACACACCATCAGATTTGACACTATTCTACAGAATCCAAGTTCTAGCTTTCAAAGTTCTACTTAAAATCATATCAAATAGAGTAGTTAATTGTTTTATTTCAGTAAATTCTATTCTCGATGTTGCCAGGGAAGCTGTGGGGATTGATAGTTTTTGAGAAACTATGATTCACTCCTCACTTCTGGGGTAGGATCGAGAATCTTGCAAATAGATTAGATAAGCTATTTTATTGTTTAGAATAGATCTACAAAATTGCACAGACAAATAGCTACACTCGGTTATTTTGTTTATTTTAAATTGATTATTTTAGTTGTCATTTCTAGATATTTTAAATAGCTGCTTTCTTAAATTTGTAAAGTTCATCAGAAAACACAAAAAATAGAGAAATCACATATAAGTATATTCGACATAGTTAAGTTTCATTTTACTGTAGGTCATTTTACTTTGTTGTTTTGTATGAAAATCATGGGACCTAGAGAGCCCAGAGAATACATATTCGAGAAAATTGTGCCTTAACCCAATCTCATCACAGCAATAACTGATATAGATCAAAATCTTAGGATTCAAGTCTTTCAAACAAGGGTAAGCTTGCAAGAAATCAATTCCCAATTGAGTGGGTTAAACGTAGAAGATGACCAAGCACACATGTTTTGGTCAAATCAACCGAACTACAGATTACAATAGATAACATTCATATGACTATAGAAGGGTTCAAAAGAGAACAAACCTTTGGTTGTGATCCTTTGGTTCCATAGCCAGGAAAAGGAGACACTCTTACATATATAGATACCAGCCTAAGAATCCAGGTTGCAAGAACGTCTGTAAGATATTCTGAGAAAATCACACAGTTATTGATCCTAAATATAGAAGCTGAGAAAGCATACGATTACTAGATACTAGGGATTAGGACTTGATTCCATGCATGACCATAATAGGACCACAACAACTAAGAGTATACGGTTTTGATCCACAAATCCCACAGCCCAACGAATCCATAGGAGAATTAGACATAGACACTGGCCTACACACACTAGTATTCCAATATACTCCACTTCCACCTATCATCATCGAACAATTATCCTTGCTAGACACAGCAGCTAACAGAGCTAGGGAATTCTAGACTAGGCCAGAGAATCGTCCATAGAATTGGCTATATTTACCATCCACCATATGACCCTGTTCGGAGAAATACACGAAACTATCCCGGGTCATTTTCCACGTACTCTACAACCTATATATCGAATCACGCCAAAGCTCGATATTGATTGGAGCCTTCGAGCAGTCATTCTTGCTGACTGATCTATCACACTAGTTCAAGTTAGGAGTTCCTTCTTTGCCTTAGATTCACAAATTCCACTAGTGCATATTGAAGACATTAGATTAACTGATTAGTTTGTCTGCATCCCATACATATTCCATACCCACCGGCTATCTCGGCACGACCTCGGGAGGTCGGGTGCGAGGAGGAGTTGCTTGTAGATTCCCACACTCACATGTCACTTTTCCGTTGTACAAAATTGGTGAACCTGACATGAAATTCCTACTTTCTAGTTTGGAGTCATATTATTATGTGTTCTTCCAAGTTAGTATACTTTTCATCTTTTCCACCTCATTGGCTTTCACCATCACCTTCGCTCCTTCTTATTATTCTGCGGGTATTGATATACCCCCCGAATATGTCAGGATTCGATGCCTATGGCAGACCCCTCTTGGGTCTTGAGGTATATTACACCCAACAAAATAGACAATCATCACCCTCACTCTCAGTATGGGGTGAAAACTATTCAACTAACTAGTTGTCAATGCAAACTCCAAGGATCAGATATAACTCGTCCTTCCAAACAGAGGAGTTGGAACCACTCGCTCAAATGCAACAAATGGAGCCTTCAGGCTCGAACAATATGATGTTCACCGGAGAATCTGGTTCATCTCCTCAGATGCTACTTAGACTACAAATTAGTAGACAATCAGACTCATACCGAGGTTTAGACGATGAATATTCAGTACGTTATGCCAAGAACGACTAACATTCTCAAAGTATGTATCCACCTGTAGGAGGTTTACAAAAACAACCCGAGGTCTCTTTTCAAGAAAATACCTCTATGCCATTACATATAAGAAATACCCTCAGAGAAACTTGTCAAGATAGTGATCAATTCATAGCGGGGTATCACGTGCCTATACAAAACTATGGTATACAACAAACGCCACTATGGCAAAACACTGTGACTTCACCAAATGAAATCATTTCAACGTTAGTAGAAAAGGTTAGAGGATTAGAACTTGCCCAAGCAAGTAAAAATTCACAATTCATGTAAACAGGAAGTTCCAATCCTCCACACCATCCTAGCCAAGTAGATCTCCTTACAGGAGTAGGCACGTTAGGCACAACTCCTCAATATTCACAACAAACACCAACTAGACCCACCATCTCTAGCACTGTTCCTCCCGGTCTAGTATAGAACAATCCATTCATAGACAGTACCCCGTCATACTTAAACATGTACTCAAAATCACCACAAGGGGATATGTTCTCCTCTCCCGGCATGTTTGCTCAAACAAAAGGGCTTCCTTATGCCCCTGCC
Organism: Taxus chinensis; assembly: GCA_019776745.2. Lineage (NCBI taxonomy): Eukaryota > Viridiplantae > Streptophyta > Pinopsida > Cupressales > Taxaceae > Taxus > Taxus chinensis. The sequence goes on from CM034154.1 coordinate 418,825,884, forward strand.
AACACATACGCTACGCCATACCAATAAACCATTCCACCACCGCTCCCTCAATAGGCACCATCAATGGTTGAAACATATGCGATATGGACGTACTCAGAATCTTTGAAAGAGCCCTTGGATTTCACCATACGAAGCATCATGCTTCTAAGACCTCTTCCCAATTTTCCCAAATACAAAGGAGAGGGAGATCCAAACACACATATCAAAGCTTACGCTACAGCCATTCGAGAACTACTCCCATGGGATGAGGTTGTTGCTAAAATATTCCCAAAAACCTTGGAAGGCATCGCTCTCGATTGGTATTATAGAATACCTGAGGCTTCCATCCATTCATTCAAACAACTCGTGTCAGAGTTCATCAAGGCCTTCTGACATGAACAAACTATTAAGAACAGGAATCAGGGAGTTCTTACACATCAAACAAGAACACAACAAATCTGTCGCCCATTTCATCCAAAGGTGGCGTACAGTCCTTTATTCCTCGACAAGTGCTCCAAACATGGATCAAATGGAACTATGTGATTTATTCCTTCATTCCCTTGGCAGAGAAGTGAAGGAAGAAGTCTAGAAGTTCCCATTAAGAACTTACGATGAAGTACTAGAGAGTGCTCTTTGAATAGATCAAGCAGCAATTGATAGTGGTCGCAAAACATATGGAGCAAACGGGAGGTTAATCACCCCCAATCAGAACACTACAACTTATCCCACTACCACGAACGTCAATCAAGGACCTAAAATCCTTAACAAAAATCAGGGTGTAACAACAGATGGAGTAACCGACCAGCCTAAAAAGGTAAATGTTGTCAATACTCCATCACAAATAAACAACCAACGAAATAACAACTTTACCCCGACAATCAATGTAGTGGATTTTAATCATCCAAAAAAACAACAACAACAACAACGGTGAAATCCCATACAAGGTCCAAGCCAAAATTCAACTAGGTACCAAAACCAAAATTTAAACCAAAGACCAAAAACGCAAAATTTTAATAGACAATGGTTTGATCAAAATTTTGGGCCACAATACATGCCAAACCAACAAACTAGGAATTACAATCCTAATTCATATTGTGGTTTCCACAAAATTTGGGGCCATGACACTAGAACGTGCCGTGACTACAATAAATTCATGCAACGCTTGCCAGATGAACAAAAACAACTTTTTATGGATATGTTCTTAGCAGATCCTACGTCACCAACATCAAATACCTTTTCAGGGGCAGTTTCCCCTCAAAACGCACCCCTGAAGATCTTTAATGATCCACTCCCAAATCACGATAACAATAGGCTAAATCCAACTGGGATGAACAAGGGTGTAATGACAGGAAACAATGATCATGAAGCCTCGACCTCGCTAAATCCATTAGTTGTGCTGCAACTAGGAAGTCAACCACAACCTAAGGTAGTCGGTTTAGTAGAGTTAGACGCTGAGCTACCCATCGAAGCTATAACAAGGACGCGAGAGTATTTCTCTCAGCCAAGTCCAAGCCACCTGCCAGAGGCAGATGACATCCAACAAATCGTAGTAAAACCTGTGGGAGCTTATGATTTGATTAACGACCTAACAAAAACCTTCTCGCACATTTCATTCTTAGACTTACTAAAGAACTCTCCTGCCCACAAGGCTGCTCTTTTAGAAGCATTAGGTTTAGGTCATCTAATTAACATCACTCCACCACCTGAAACACAGGTAAATCATGTGGACTTTGATGTTCATCCTCCAGGGCAGGCAGATAGGGATGTCGAATTCATATTCGATATAAAAAAAATGTCGACAGATGCTGAGATCACACGCCGAGGTGATCCAACCTTACATTTGCAAGTATGGGTTTATAACAACTATGTAAAGCATGCAATGGTTGACGATGGGGGTGGCAGTTAACATAGTCCCCTTCTCTTTCCTCCAAAAACTATGGTATGGAGAAAACCAATTGCTCCACAACTCAAAATACACTAAGGGGTTATGATAGTCTTAAAGCCACCTCGGTTGGAACTATAATATTACCGGTCACCTTAGGACCCAAAACCATCTTGACTGAGTTTTATATTATAGATTGGGAAACTAACTATAATATGATCCTCGGCCGACCTTGGATACATCGCATGAAGGCAATCCCTTCTACACTATTTCAAGAAGTAAGGTTTTTACATTTAGGAAAGGTATTCGTGGCCAAAGGTGATCCAAAATCATTTGATGTACACCTAGCTGATTTAAAGAAAAGACTAGGCGTACACTTGGAGTTTTGAACTCCAAACAAATCAACTTAATAAACCTACCGACATAAAAACAAACGAAAAGTTGGTACCTACGACAGATCTTGAAGCTATGAGCCTAGCCAAAGTAACCCCAACCCCTAAAGATGAGGCTAACACTGTAGAAGCAGTATCATTAAGAACTACTGCAAAAATCGTTGAACTACTAGAAAATGATCTACCAATATTCTTACCATTCGATTCAGTAGGCATAGGATATCCCCTAGGCATTATTGGCTCTCCTCTAGCAGAGGATCTCTATATGGTGGAAGTAGAATATGCAAACACAACAGCTATCCCTGCGTCCATATTCCCAATCAAATATTGGACACTCCATTTTGATGGAGCTAGATGTCGTTACGGAGCAGGGGGCAGGTGTAATCTTCACTTCCCCTAAAGGAAAAGTCTTACCTTTTGCCTTTAAACTAAATTTTTGAGTGCACAAACAATGGCACTGAGTACGAAGCCCTCCACCTTGGCCTCATCTTAGCTAAAAGAATTGGTGTTGATAACATCAGAGTCTTAGGAGACTCACAATTGGTAGCAAACCAAGTCTCTAGAGATATATGAAACCAAATCCGAGCATTTACAGCTTTACAAAAAAGTTGTATTAGATTTAAGCAAGGAATTTGACTTCATATCAATTGAAGCAATCCCGCAAGAGGAAAATATTCTCACTGATTTAATAGCAACTTCCGCATCACGTTTTACTCCAAGCAATAAGTTAGAGGATACCCGTTTCATGGTATCCCTTCGTGATGAACCATTGATAAAGACAATGACAAATTCTCTTTTAAACAGAAATGAATCTACTATCCTAGACCATGTTGATAGTGATATGGCCACTTTGGATTACTTAAACACCTATGCGGAACTACATCTCTCCTATCATATTATAGATTTGTCCTTAATCCCACATTCGTCTTCCTACTTCGGAAATCCCATGGTGAGATCTTCCCTCACAAATGGAACCTAGCATATGCACAGTAGAAAATGGGGATGATTTGGATTTACCTCCAGCGCCACCTGAGTTTGAAGAGGGTAACGCCTCTTTGATCGAAGAAACAATTGATATTAACATCGGAACGGAAGATGAACCAAGGATATTGAAATTAGGGGTCCTCGTTAACTCCTAGAGGAAGTAGAAATACACACTCGGATCCTCAAAGAACATCAGAATGCGTTTGCATTTAATTATAAGGAAATGACAAGGAGTTGTACCCCACATCGTACGGTGCACAACCTCGTCACTAAATCTGATGCAAAGCCAGTTAAACAAAAATCGAGACCCATGAAAACCCAAGGTAGCTCTCATGGTAAAAGAGGAGGTAATAAAACTCCTCCAAGTAGGATTTATCAAGCCAGTCGATTACTCCTAATGGGTGTCTAACACCGTTCCAGTTCTCAATAAGAATGGAAAGATACGCATCTGCATAGATTTTCTGAGACATCAACAAAGCGTGTCCTAAAGACGACTTCCCGTTGCCATCCATTGATGTCATTGTTGATGCAACAGCTAGGTTTGAACTTTTGTCTCTCATGGATGGATTCTCGGGATACAATCAAATTAAAATATCTGAACATGATCAAGCTAAAACCACATTTATAACTCCATAGGGAACTTATTGCTATGTTGTCATGCCATTTGGTCTCAAGAATGCTGGGTGCTACATACCAGCGAGCTATGACATATACATTTCACGATTTAATTCATAAAATCATGGAATCCTACGTAGATGACTTGTTGGCTAAGGCCAAGAAGTGTTGTGACCATCCGGAAATACTCCACATCATTCTCTCACGGCTGATAGAGTACGGAGTCACGCTAAATCCAGAAAAGTGCGTCTTTGGAGTAACATGAGGGAAGCTCCTAGGTTACATCATATCGTTACGAGGGATAGATGTTGACCCAACCAAAATTTGAGTTGTCCTCGAAATGGTTCCACCTTCGGATGAATCTGGAATCAAGTCGTTTCTCGAAAAGCTGGGTGCAATCCGAAGATTCATCCCGGACTTAAGTTTCACCATACATCCAATCAACAATTTACTCAAGAAAGACTATAGCATCGATTGGACTGAAGATTGCAATAAAGCTTTCGATGCAGTTAAGCGTTTCTTGTTGTCACCACCTACGCTAATGCCACCTAAGTTAGATCACCCATTAATTTTATACTCACGAGCTACCAATGTCTCGTTAGCTTTCATGCTAGCTCAAGAAGACGATGACAAGAGAGAACGTGCAATTTATTTCATTAGTCGAATGTTGCTTGACTATGAAACATGTTATACCCAAGCAGAACGAGAATGCCTCGCCATAGTTTTTGCAACCAAATGCCTAAGACATTATATGCTAAATTAAGAAACAAGGGTCATGGTAAAAACAGACCATTTACGAACTTTCCTCACACAAAGGTACTTGTCTAAAAAGACTAGACGTTTTATAACTGTTGTCAAAATTTCACCCCCCCAGGGTAAATTTCGATAACATGCATCAAAAGTTGCAGAAAGGCAAATAGGTTGATCCAGGAAAAATCGTGAAAATCGGTTAAGTCCTAGTCCTAGGAGCAATCGGGACATTTGGGACAAAATTGCGCGGATCGGCCGAAAAGCCTCTAGGCGGTCTAAGGAGCAATTGAGACATTTGGGACAAAAGTACGCGGCGGGCGCGAAAAGCCGATCCGGCCGAAAGAAGGGGAAAAATTGGCTAACTGCTGAGAGGGACGCCACTGGGACAAGCGGGCCAAAAAGGCGCGAACCGGCTGAACCGGGCGAAAAAGGGCCAGACAGTCCAAAGCAAAATGGGACAAGTGGGAAAAATGGATGAGAACCGGCTAGTTCACCCGAAATCAGTACAAAGAGCACAAAGCAAAATGGGACAAAGGGACGCGCGGGACGCGGATCGCCGAAAAAGCCGAAAGCTAATAAATTTGTGCCACGTGTCATCGGCCAAATGAGGGACAGGGAAGCCCATTTCGGGCGGATCGGAGGTTTTTGTCCCAAATGGTTTGGGACATCCGGGACAAAAAGATGCGAAGGGCGCGAAAGAGCTGGCAGGCCCGTGGACTAATCAGAAGCCGCCACGTGTCCTCATAGGAGAAAAGGTCAGAAAAGTCAAAGGGTGAGTTTTTGAGCACCGATCCAAACCAATAAAATAATGCCACATGTCCTAGCTAGGGCCCATAAGGAGATTTCAAAGGAAGGCCCGCCGAAAAGCAGAGGAAAGAGAATCATTCAGCGGATCAGAGTTTGCCACGTGTCATCCAGGTGGCAGAGCGCGGGAAGAATTTCAAAAATCCATTTTCGCCTGTTCCGTGCCCTAAACCTTCGGATCGACATAACTTTCGATCCAGAGCTCAGATTTGCACGTTCTTTATATCAACGGAAAGCTTGTGAGATTATCTACATGTTTCCAGGGTCAATCTTGAATTTTGGTTCAGTTTGAAGAGAGAAAATCAAGAATACGCCTCTGGCACGAAATAATAAGCAGAAGTAATGCTTCAACGAACAACTTTAATGCAGCAGACAGTTCGCCGCTTCTGTTAGGCAGCCCGCCATTTTGACATGATCCGCCGCTTCTGCCATAATGAGATGAGTTAAGTGCATTCTGGAGGTGGTTGGGGCAGATTTCAAATTCCTCTCTCTTTTCTCTCTCATTCTTCCTATAAATTGTAAGGAGGGGCTTCTTTCTAATGTTGGACATTCTTGTTTTGCAACCCCTCCCTTCTCTCCTGCTTGCAAGAGAATTCGTGGAGTTTTCAAGCCTCCCACATGGACTGTAATGCCATTGTGCCTCTTGGCCATTGCAATGTATTGAATCGATCCTTTGAGCAATATATATGTCTGTGATTGAATTTAAATCCTCTCATGTATTCATTGTTGTCATTTTGATCTCTCATTGCATTTTGGTTACCTGTGCATGGTGTGGTATTACATCTGTATGGTCTGTGTTTATTTTTGCAAATCTTATGTTCTTCATTCCTCGGTGCATCACCTCCCTAGCTTAGGTTTATTTTTATGCATTTCTCTCTCCCTGTTTCCTTGGTAGTTAGATTAGTTAGTTTTTTGGGTAAACCTCTACGTTTCATTGGTGCATCTGAATAGAGGAATAGGAACCAGCCTTTCTCTGGAGAATCCTTCTCATTTTTCAAGTCCCACACTTGAAGAAAGGATTCAATGTTATGCAATCACACTGGATGCCTGAACATTAACCTAGAAGCCTGATGTGTGTCCAGGGGTGTTGTGATTTCATCAACAGTTTTGGCACACCCGATGGGACCTAGAGGTCTCATTTTTATTGCAGCAAGGTTGATATGCATCTGCTGTAATTTTCTTGCTTAAAAGAGCTATTATTTGCATATCTGGTGACTCCAAGGGGAAGAATCAATAGAATTTCAGCAGTACAGGCCTAACAGCTTATGAGAAGAATCACAAGGTCAAGAGTTGGAGAGGAAGAAGTGTTATTTGAATACCTGCAATTATCTCCAAGAAGAAGGCAAAGAGGAAGAAGGATTCAAAGGTCTCCATCTCCACCAAACAGAACTCTTTCAACTCCTCCACCTGAGCGGCCTTTCTTTCAGTATACAAGGGTTTTAAGACCAATCAGAATGGCGCAACCAGTGAAACCCTATATCAACTTCACAGGCAGCATCCCACTTGCTCTCAATGCACAAAATCCAATCCTAGTTGCAGCATTGAAGAACATTCCATACTTTACTGGAGAAAATTAGACCACTCCTAGTGATCATGTCAAGGACATTGCTAATATTTGTGCAATCCATGAGATTAATGAGATGCAAGTAGCTGTCAAATTGCTGGCATCTTCATTCAAGGGGAAAGTACTGCAATGGTTTAGGAGCCTTGGAGTTGGCTCTATCACAAACTGGAATCAGCTATGTATTTCACTTCATGATCAATTTGGAGAGAAGGGAGACAACTTGTCTCTTTTGGAGCAGCTGACAACCATCAAGAGAGCTTCTAATGAGCAGCTAACTGAATTCAACTTCAGATTTCAAAGATCTTGGGATAGAATTCCAGTAGCAGTCAGGCCAACAGCAGAAGGTGCTTTTCTATACTACCTTAAAGCTTTAAATTTTGATATTTCTATGTTGGTTCAATCTATGGGAGGCACAACTATCCCTGCTGCTTATAGTATTGCCATTAGAGCTGAAAATTGTCTGATTCAAGCTAGCAAGCTAGCTCCTAGGCCTCCAATGCCATTATATCCAAGTATAGAGAGCCCAAGTACTAGTCAAGCACCTGTCTTAGCTCCTATTCCCACTCCTAGGAATCAGAGTTCAAATGAAGCTTCCACTTCATCTACAAGTGCCCCAAATGAACTGCAAGAAGTCATGAAACAACTACAAAATTTAGGTAATGAGCTGGTCACACTCAAGAGACAGCAAGCTCAAGGTTTTAGACCTTTGTATCAGCCTCAAGCCCAACCTAATAGGCAGCCATATCAGCCTCAAAGACCACCTAATCCAGCTGCAAATATGAATCAAACAAGGCCTCCTGTCAATAGACCGTTTCCAGCCCTATAATCCAAATGCCATATCTGCCTCTAAGGCATTAGTACCAGCACAAAATAACATGGCACAGGAGTACGACTGGTGTTACCCTTGCAATCTACCTCACAATCAGTCAGCATGTTTCAATGGTGCACTAAATCAGGCCTTGATGGTGCAAACCATTGGTGTTTCTCAAGATCCAAGCCAGGAGGAGAATCAACAGCAACAAACGCAACAAGAAGGACCCCCAACAGAAACCACATTGGCAAATTGGCAAACGGAAGACTTCTGTGGAGTTAACCAACAACCTTTTCAAGGCGTGGCTGCCAATACACGGTCAAAGAAGAGAAATATAGGAGAGGGACAACCGTGTAATCCAGTTGTTTCTCAACCCACTCTTACACAACAAGGGGTCAGTAGACCAAACACAGCTCCAAATGTGCAAAATCAACCCAAGGTCCCTGTTGTAGCAACACATGCACCATGTTCAAGCTCCAGAAAAGGTTGCACCAAGTAAGGGGCAGCAAAAGGATAGTTCATCCCCCTTCAACATCATCGATCAAATGAAGAAGACACATGTGAACATTTCCATGTGGGAATCACTGGCGATCCCAGGACAACGAGACCTACTGCAAGCTACAGTGGCTAACTGGTCTGCCACAAATGTATCAAACCAGGGACATGAGAAAATTCTCACTAATGTAGTGCAACATGAGGGGAACCAGACAAGGAAAATTTTGAAGCCTCCACCTTTCTATGTTTCATTGATTGTTGGAAATCACTTGGTGTACAACTGCATGTTAGATTCAGGGGCCAGTAGTTCAGTGATGCCGAAGCAAATAGCGGATCAGCTGGGTTTGAAATATGAGCCAGTGCTGAAAGGAGTAGTACAGCTAGATGGAACGGCAGTAGGGACTGTTGGGGTCATCAAGGGGTTAAGCCTAACACTACATTCCTGTCCTAATGTTACAGTTTTGCAAGATGTGTCTGTGATTGACCTTCCGCCACTCTTTGTGTTGTGTCTATCAAGAGACTTCACTGCGAAAATTGGTGGATATTTATCTGCAGATTGGTCACACATGATTTTTAGGACGAGATATGGAGCCAAAGCAACAATCAGGTCAGAACCAATTGCCCATTTCCATATTGAGCCTTATGTACCAGGTCCTATCAATGCAAATTGCTCAGCTTTTGATCAGGAGGAATGTTCAAGTGATCTAGAAACAGGTACTAAGGTTGAGGGAATTCCTAATTTAACTTTGGATGAATGGGCAAACAAAAGTCATGAATTTGACCCATACAAAGAAATTGAAGAATCTGAATTAGGTGTGTATTGTATACACGAGGAAAATTCACCCATTCCTGACATCATCCAGCCTAAACAAAGAGATGAAAACAAAGTCTGGATATTATTCTTCGATGGTTCGAGAAGCAGACAAGGTGCTGGAGGCGGCGCAGTGTTGATTTCACCACAGGAGATCAAATATTTTTCGGGTTTCCGTTTCCAGTTTTCCTGTTCGAACAACACGGCTGAATATGAAGCATTGATTCATGGACTTCATTGGGCCAGGAAAAAGGGCATAAAGAACTTGCAGGTGTTTGGAGATAGCGAGCTAATCGTCAACCAAGTTAGGGGGCAACATGCTACAAAAAACGACTTGCTGAGGAGCTACAAGAATAGGGTATGGAACCTCATTGAGGATTTCGAAGCTTTCAACATTGTGTCCATACCCAGGAAGAAAAATGAAGCCGCAGATAGGCTCGCAGCAGTTGGAGCGACGTTTGATGTGGTTGACAACATCTGAAGAGAAAAAACGCAGCCACACATCCATGTGGTTGTAAGGCTAGAAGTTCCAGATAATAACACAAGCTGGCAGGTGTTTGAGAACGATTAACAGATCGTCAATTTCTTACAAGAAGAAGCTGAATTTTCACCTAGGAATCAGGACAGATTAGAGCAGCAGTATGGGGATCAAGTAGTGCAGCTGCAGACGAACAAGCTTCCTAAGGGTTTGGTAACATTGGAGTCTATCTTCAACCCTAACGACCAGTTTCGTAAAGAAAGGGCCAATATACAAGTCAAGAGAGAAGATTCAAAGCCAATTCTGGTTGGGGAAGGCAAAACACTTCAAATTGGCAAAGTGGCCACTGAACAAGAGAAATCAGATTTCATACAACTTTGCCAAGAATTTCCAGATGTCTTCGCTTGGAGCTATGAGGACTTAAGATGATTCGATCCAAATTTGGCACAACATACCATAGAATTGGATCCAGATGCTAAGCCCGTTAGGCAGAAGCAGAGACCAGTTAACCCTCACATTGAGCCTCTAATGAAGAAAGAGCTTAACAAGCTAATAGAGGTGAGTATTATATTCCCGATCAAGCACTCAAGCTGGGTTGCAAACTTGGTTCCGGTCAGAAAAAAGAGTGGAGAAATCAGGTTGTGCGTGGATTTCCGAGACCTAAATAGGGCATCCTTCAAAGACCATTACCCACTTCCTTCAATGGAACAAATATTGCAAGTAGTATCTGGTTCAGAGAGATTCTCTCTCCTAGATGGCTACTCAGGATATAATCAGGTGATGGTGAAAGAAGATGACCAGTTCAAGACGGCTTTCACCACCAAATGGGGGACCTATGCCTACAAGAAAATGCCATTTGGGCTATCAAATGCTAGAGCCACCTTCCAAAGGGAAATGGATATGGCATTCAAGGGGTTGATCAATAAAATAGTTTTGATATATCTTGACGATATCACTGTATTCTCAAAAAATGCAGCGGATCACCTTTGTCATTTGAGGAAAGTATTTCAGAGATGTAGAAGATTTGGGGTATCATTGAATCCCAAAAAATTCATATTCTTGGCTCACGAGGGAAAACTTCTAGGCCATATTGTTTCAAAGGAGGGGTTGACGATTGACCCAGAAAGAGTTGAAGCAATTCGAGCATTGCCATTGCCAAGTCACAAGAAGGATCTTCAAAGCTTCTTGGGAAAGATCAATTTTGTCCGTAGATTTGTCCCAAATTTTGCTGCTCTTGTGAAGCCAATAACGCTGATGTTAAAGAAGAGCATGGCATTTAAGTGGACATCTGAAGGCAAAACAAGTTTTGAGGAAATAAAAGAGGCTATATCTCAAGCTCCGACTCTCATCAATCCAGACTTCTCCAAAGACTTCATGCTATATGCCTTTGGTGGTGGGGAAACGATTTCTGCAATCCTGGTACAACAAAACAAAGGAGGATTAGAACAACCAGTTGCTTTCTTCAGTCAAGGCTTGGAGGAATACGAAACTAGGTACTCTTTCATTGAAAAGCATGTCCTTGCGGTAATCAGAAGCTTAAAGAAATTCAAGCACCTAGTCTCAAACAACAAGATCCAATTATTAGTCTCACATGTTGGGGTTAAGGACTTCCTTCTGAACAAGGATCTAAATGAGAAACGTGCAGGATGGATAACCCGCGTCATGGAATATGACATCGAGATCAAGGTTACCAAACTAGTACGTGGGAAGGGACTATGTGAGCAGCTAGCCTTAAGTCAACAAGTTGAAACAGGTAATGAAAAAGAAGTTTTCCTGCTGTTAGAAGATGATCAAAAATAGGACAATGATGATGTGTCTACTCCCTGTTGGACTTAGAATATGATACATTTCCTACAAACAGGCATGTGCCCTCCAGAAATGAGCAAAGCAAAAAGAAGGTACTTCAGACTACAAGCAGTTCCTTATGTGCTTGTTGATGGTATTTTGTTTAAAAAAGACATCAACGGTATTCTATTGAGATGCGTTGGGACATGTCAGATTGAGAGGATCTTACAAGAGTTCCATGACGGGGAGGCAGGAGGCCATTTCACCCCATGAGTAACAGCTCTCAAAATCATGAAAGCTGGTTACTATTGGCCTACTGTATTTAATGATTGCTACTCATGGATTAAGAAATGCAGGAAATGTGCATTCTTCACAGGGAAAGGAAGGTTAGCAGCACTTCCCCTTCGTCCAATTTCAGTAGATCATCCATTCATGTAATGGGGATTAGACTTCATTGGAGTCATCAATCCCAATTCGAGTCAAGGCCACAAGTGGATTCTTACAGCGACAGACTATTTCACCAAGTGGACCGAAGCAGTAGCACTCAAAGAGGCAAGTGAGTCTAGCATACTAGACTTTTATGAAGCGATAGTAACTAGGTTCGGTGTGCCGGCCACCATCATATCAGATAATGTATTAGCATTCATAGGTTCAAAAATTACAGGATGGGCTGTCAAGAATGGAATCTATTTGAGCACCTCTTCAAATTATTACCCGCAGGGTAATGGACAGGCAGAGTCCACAAACAAGAATTTGCTAAAAATCATCAGAAGGACTCTGGATGAAAATCAAAGAACATGGCATACAAGGCTAAAATCAGCATTATGGGCTGACAGAATAACACCAAAGAGGTCTACAGGTAATTCTCCCTACAAGTTGGTCTATGGGAAGGAGGCAGTATTGCCTATATCATTAGAATTGCCAGCCTTGGAGCTCATGAAGTAGCTTGAGTTATTTGAGTTCGAACCAATGGAGGTCAGGTATGTGGAATTGATGGAATTAGAAGAAATCAGAGAACATGTAGTTCAGACGATTGAAAATGATCAGGCTGTAGTAAAAAGATGGTTTGATAAGAGAGATAGAGCAAGAACCTTCCAAGAAGGGGACCTGGTTTTGAAATGGGATGCAGATCGGGAAAAACCAGGAAGACATTCCAAGTTTGATGCCATCTGGAGTGGTCCCTACATGTTCACGGGATGAAAAAATAGTAATGCCTTCTAATTATCTGCATTGGATGGAGAGGAGCTTCCAATTCCGGTTAACGGAATCTATCTTAAACATTGCTACTAAGAGAAATGTTTTACCCTTGTAAATATTAGTTTAGATTTTTCTTAATTCCTCTAAGTGCATATGCACATTGTCCTATTGTAGTTAGGTTTCTATTTCCCTAAGTGCTTTGGCACAGGTTTCACTGCTCTCAGGTTGTTTTCTACAGTTCAGAGTGTTGCTGGAGAAGAAGTTGCAGTATCAGGCTTGTTTCAAGTTATTGCTTAACTCCATGCCCAAAGGATCACTAAAAGGCAACTGATCTTTTACCTAGCAGGCAAGTAACCCCGCTGAGTCGTCAAAATTGTTGTCAAAATTTCACCCCCCAAGGTAAATTTCGATAACATGCATCAAAAGTTGCAGAAAGGCAAATAGGTTGATCCAGGAAAAATCGTGAAAATCGGTTAAGTCCTAGTCCTAGGAGCAATCGGGACATTTGGGACAAAATTGCGCGGATCGGCCGAAAAGCCTCCAGGCGGTCCAAGGAGCAATCGGGACATTTGGGACAAAAGTACGCTGCGGGCGCGAAAAGCCGATCCGACCGAAAAAGGGGAAAAATTGGCTAACTGCTGAGAGGGACGCCTCTGGGACAAGCAGGCCAAAAAGGCGTGAACCGGCCGAACCGGGCGAAAAAGGGCCAGACAGTCTAAAGCAAAATGGGACAAGCGGGACAAATGGACGCGAACCGGCTGGTTCTCCCAAAATCAGCACAAAGAGCACAAAGCAAAATGGGACAAAGGGACGCACGGGACGCGGATCGCCGAAAAAGCCGAAAGCTAATAAATTTGCACCACGTGTCATCGGCCAAATGAGGGACAGGGAAGCCCATTTCGGGCGGATCGGAGGTTTTTGTCCCAAATGGTTTGGGACATCCAGGAAAAAAAGACGCGAAGGGCGTGAAAGAGCTGGCAGGCCCGCGGACTAATCAGAAGCCACCACGTGTCCTCATAGGAGAAAAGGTCAGAAAAGTCAAAGGGTGAGTTTTCGACCACCGATCCAAACCAATGAAATAATGCCACGTGTCCTAGCTAGGGCCCACAAGGAGATTTCAAAGGAAGGCCCGCCGAAAAGTAGAGGAAAGAGAATCATTCAGCGGATCAGAGTTTGCCACGTGTCATCCAGGTGGCAGAGCGCGGGAAGAATTTCAAAAATCTGTTTTCGCCTGTTCCGTGTCCGAAACCTTCGGATCAACATAACTTTCGATCCAGAGCTCAGATTTGTGCGTTCTTTATATCAACGGAAAGCTTGTGAGATTCTCTACATGTTTCCAGGGTCAATCTTGCATTTTGGTTCAGTTTGAAGAGAGAAAATCAAGAAGACGCCTCTGGCACGAAATAATAAGCAGAAGTAATGCTTCAACGAACAACTTTAATGCAGCAGACAGTTCGCCGCTTCTGTTAGGCAGCCCGCCGTTTTGACATGATCCGCCACTTCTGCCATAATGAGATGAGTTAAGTGCATTCTAGAGGTGGTTGGGGCAGATTTCGAATTCCTCTCTCTTTTCTCTCTCATTCTTCCTATAAATTATAAGGAGGGGCTTCTTTCTAATGTTGGACATTCTTGTTTTGCAACCCCTCCCTTCTCTCCTGCTTGCAAGAGAATTCGTGGAGTTTTCAAGCCTCCCACATCGACTGTAATTCCATTGTGCCTCTTGGCCATTGCAATGTATTGAATCGATCCTTTGAGCAATATATATGTCTGTGATTGAATTTAAATCCTCTCATGTATTCATTGTTGTCATTTTGATCTCTCATTGCATTTTGGTTACCTGTGCATGGTGTGGTATTGCATCTATATGGTCTGTGTTTATTTTTGCAAAGCTTATGTTCTTCATTCCTCGGTGCATCACCTCCCTAGCTTAGGTTTATTTTTATGCATTTCTCTCTCCCTGTTTCCTTGGTAGTTAGATTAGTTAGTTTTTTGGGTAAACCTCTGCGTTTCATTGGTGCATCTGAACAGAGGAATAGGAACTAGCCTTTCTCTGGAGAATCCTTCTCATTTTTCAAGTCCCACACTTGGAGAAAGGATTCAATGTTATGCAATCACACTGGATGCCTGAACGTCAACCTAGAAGCCTAATGTGCGTCCAGGGGTGCTGTGATTTTGCATCAACAATAACCTTAATGGGGGAATTCAAATTAACATTTGTAAATCAAAAGTCGGTTAAAGGACAAATCATCACAGATTGGTTAGCTGATAACCCATTAGATGGAGGTGATTTAGTATATTTAGATTTTCTAGATGAGTGCATATACTACATCAAAACCCGACCCTCTATCTCTGAGTGTCCCTGGTACACTGATATCATTAATTATATCATGGACCATACGTATCCAGAAGGAGCTACACCATAACAAAGAAGGTGGTTACGTATTATTGTAGCTAAATACATCATTATAGAGCAAGTGCTCTATCAGAAAGTGTTCGATGGAATGCTCCTAAGATGTGTCAACACGGAAGAATTCAAGAAGATTCTCCATGAATCCCACAGTGGAATGTGTGGAGGCCACTTCAGTGGTCATGCCACCGCTCATAAAATACATCGAATGGGATATTTTTGGCCTACTCTAGAACACAACGTAGTAGAGTTCATACGCAGGTGTCATAAGTGCCAAGAATTCTGCCATGAGATCCATATGTTGGCACAAGCTCTGTAACCAATCACTACTCCATGGCCCTTTTCTACATGGGGCCTAGATTTAATAGGGAAATTCTCTCCCTTGTCCACAAACGGCCATAGTTTTATAATCACGGCCACTGAATATTTTACTAAATGGGTAGAGGCTATGCCTCTTACTACTGTACCTGGTTCTGTAATTGCCAAGTTCATTTTGAACCAAATCATTTGCAGGTACGGTATCCCACAAATCATCATCTCTGATAATGGAAATTTTAAGAATGAAGAGGTTCGCGAACTATGCAATAAATTTAAGATAAGCCATCATACGGCTTCCTTGTATCACCCTCAAGCCAACGGAAAGGCTGAAGCAACAAATAAAACACTAAAATCTATTCTCCTTAAAACGGTGAAAGAAAACAAACGAGATTGGCACTTAAAGTTATATCCGGCCTTATGGGCCCACTGAACCTCAATAAGAACACCAACGGGAGAAACTCCTTTCTCGCTAGTATTCAGGGAAGAGGCAGTTCTCCCACTCGAGGTTGAAATACCCAGTCTTCGCATTTCATTACAAGGGATTCTGGATGAAGACGCTTATAGAGAAGCACGTCTCTCCCAATTAGAAAGCCTTGATGAAGCTAGGTTAGATGTTGAATAGCGTCACAAAGTCTATGTTGACCGGATGTGCCGGCAATATAACAAGAAATTCTATGAACGTGACATATATGAAGGTGATCTAGTTCTAAGGCTAGATAGCCGGATCGACAAGAAGACTGGTGAAGGAAGGAATTCTGGCCTAAATGGTTGGGCCCATACTGAGTCATGAAGGACTATGGAAATGGTGCATACCTCTTATGTACGCTAGAAGGTGAGGAATTTGGCGAAACAGTCAATTCCCTACACCTCAAGCGGTTCTACGCGTAAGTAGCTAACACTACTTATGTATCTATCTACATTGCATTTTCATATAGATTAGGATCATATTGTCCACTTGTTTTGTACACAAATTTTGATCAAGGAATATATTCTCAAAGCAATTCATTAAAAACTTATGATGTTGTTGGCATAAAATTTCTAATCGTACCTCTCCATTTTCATGATATCATCAAATTATCTCGGAATCATTTTATCAAATAAACCTAGACATGACAAAGTCTTAATGGTAACCATACCAAGATCTGCAAGTTTATTCTCATTGTTGGTTTCTTCTTAGGGTAGGTGTCTTACCTATGGTCTGTTCTAGAAGCTTCATAGTGTCACATCTATCCCATATGTATATCTCTTTGGAAATAAACACATACTGACATTTTACTCAAATAAAAAAGTCAAACATTGATCAAACAGAAAATTTTAATTTTACACATTTCCTTGCCCCACCAACCTTTGGTGATGAGCTTGCATCTCTTACTAGTGACGTAGGGTTGGGAAAGGATGGAAATTCCCTTACTCGCCTATGCTTTGCCCACAGTGATAAATCCACGCTTCTTACTAGTAGCGTGGGGCAAAGTGTAGGGGGTCCTCTTGACAAATAAATGCAAAAGGTCATACACAAACAATTCAAACTTTGAAATTTTGAGTCAAAAACAAATGAACCAGATGTTCAAAATCCCAAGAGAGTTAAAATCCTAAAAACCCAGATTTTGTCTACTATATGGCCATCTATGGGTCTAAGTCTAGATAAACCACAAAGCAAGTTGCATCCAAAACTATGAAGTCACTCGAGTAGAGTGGACTTGTAGTGTCCTAATTTGGTTGGGCCAAAGCTTTGTCTATCTTCCATCACTACCATTTCACTACACCTCATGACTTGCACCCTTCCCAACTCTTGGTGATAAGCCCTCGCGTCTTACTAGTTGCGTGGAGTTGGGGTTAGGGGCAGGTTTATCTGTTCATCATACCGGTTCATTTTCATCACTTTGCCAAAACAAACATGAAGTATCCAAAATTGCTTATAGAAACTAAGATTTGAAATCACATTATATCTACATTATCATATATCAGCATCATGAAACACAAAAGGAAAGTAAAACACTTGCATCATTTGATTCGCCATTGCATATATTCTAAAAACATATAAACATACATCATAGTATAATAAGAAACTGGAAATAGAAAGTGAGCCATGGATACCAAGAGTTTGATCCAGAACAAAAATACATATATATAAATGACCAACGTTTATATACAATGCCATCATGCACTCAGCATGGTCAAAACACTCAAAAATTCTGGGATATACAAAAGAATATATAGTACAAAATATGTGAGAGCCAAGTGGCTTCTCAATCCCTACGAGACCCCTCTGAAGGTGCACGCCCATGCCTAGGACTCCGGCTATGCCGGCGCTCTGAATTTACGGAGGGCTCAGGATCTCGAGGGGCAGCCGTAGTCTCACCATGAGAATGGCTCCTCATCAAGTGCTCAGCCATACTGTACCCCGCTAACTCCATGCGAAGGGTTGATACCATCCTGGCCACATGCCAGACTGGAGCGAAGACATCGGTATGTCTGCCGGCTGCTAAAGGCTCCCCAACATACATAGACAGCTCTCTGCAAACCAAGGAGAAAAATTAGAAACCAAATAGGAGATTAGAAATCCAAGATAAAACACAAGGAGAGATAGTAACTAAAATGATCTTAAATTAAACAAACACTAGAAGGGAGAGAGGGTAACTTACTCAGATCACCAGGCCTCCAAGATGGATCTATGGGATCAGCACCTACCACGGATGCTACTACCGATTGAGGGATTACTCCTGTGGCTGGAGCAACATAATGCCCCACAACAGACTCATCCTCCCCATGGCCATGGGAGAGTGGCTCCTCTGAAACTAGAGTCACCCTCTCTACACTCTGCTCGGCCCTCTCTACCTGTATGATATCCTGGGTATCATGCCACTCAGGATCACTATCCTTAGTCTCCTCCTTTGTCTCTCCCCCTGTATACTCCTCAGACTTGGAGTCTACCTTAATGGGGTCATCGTTGCTATGGGCAGGACCTGCGATGATCTGAAGTAAAGGTGCCTGAGGCACACTGACTCTCCCTCTGGCACGAACTATCCTCCTGGCTATAATAGGAATGCCAGGAGTAACCACTATCCAACCCCGGCCTCTAGGCCCCCCTCTAGCCTCTTGAACTGATCTATATACTAGCACCACTGGGGGAAGCATACCCATGTATGGTAGGCCAAACTGCTGAGGAACTCAGCCAAAGGGGTGCATATCCACTCACCCCACTCTATCAATAAGCTACCCTGTCGTGGAGTAGGAGATCAAAGTAAGAGCCTCCTCACCCTATATGCCTACCATAGTTTGGTATGGTGTGGCCTCCATTTCGGTAGTAGTCAGGGAGGAAACTAGTTGATGAGGTGCTTTAAGCACCGACATGTCTGTCCATCTAGCTGCCCTCATAGCTCCAGGATATGCCACCTCCACACCCCTGCCATAAGGGATGAAATGCTCATAGACCCAACTCATGACTAGGGTCGGATGGCTCAAGGACTGCTCCTGTAAACGGACCACCTTGTATAAGTTGTGGTAGGTGGTCCCAAGAATATATACTCCCCAGGCATATATCCGACCATGCCCCTCTATAAGTGCAATAATGGGGGACCAGTAGTATAATAATGTATCTCCTCCCTTGTCCCTGATCAGTCTTGAGGCAAGGATCCCCATGATGGCTTGGCGAAGTAGGGGGATGGGAAAAGAAGGAATAGATCAAACTCACACCCCCTTCTTCGACCCCGTGGAGATGACTGCATCTCCCATATATGTGGCCCATTGTGTAATCTATGCCCATGAGCTTTTCATCTCTAGGGTGAGTCATCTCCCGATGATTGGGACCCCCAGAATATGATAGACATCCTCCAGTGTAATAGTCCACTCACCACGGACCCCTGGCAATCGGAAGGTGTTCCGATTTGCATCCCAGTATGAGAACAAGCCATAAAGGATGTGACTAGATGGTGTGACGTGGGGCACGTGTGAAATGCGTAGTATCCCATCCCAATGAAGAGTGTCCTCCTCATCCTGTGAGAGGGCATCTAGAACCCCTGGGAGCTAATCACACTCCCTCTCTCTACTCCACCGGATATACTCCTGTCTCGCCTGCATACACCCAAAAACACACAAAACAAAGCAAGTTAGCATCCAATTAATACTGGAAAAATCATGAAAGCACGTAGAAATGCTAACAATACAAACACAATCTCAAAAAGAGGTTCCTTTCGCATTCTGTACAAAACCGTCACCCTGAGCAGGGGGCGGTTTTGTAACCGCCGCCTTAAGGGCAGTGGTCATGTAACCGTCGCCCTGAGCAGGGGGTGGTTTTGTAACCGCCGCCTTAAGGGCAGCGGTCATGTAACCGCCGCCCTAAATAGGGTGGCGGTCATGTAACTGCCTCCCTGGGCAGGGTGGCGGTCATTGTCTGAAAACCCACGCGGGTTTGTAAATTTAAAAAGCCTAAAAAACGTAAAAAATGACCATTTTACCTAAAAAAAAAGCCTACCCAGTAGGCACCTCCCCTAGGTGGACCTTTCAACACTAACATTTTCAAAAATTAACCCCCCCATGAAAAAGTATTTAGCATTTCAAATTTAAGGTGGTAAAAAGGATAAACTGAAGAAAACTAACCTGTGATCTCATGGGTTGATGTGCCGCATGTGGAGGCATGATCGCTATCTCGTCGCGGATGTTTTGACTCTACTCATGCAAGAAACCATCACTGTGGGTCCCAGAGCTCAAAATTAATCAAATCAACTCGCGCAAATGAATAGGAAAATGGGACCACTTTCATATATATAGCACTCTGATTCATTTTAAAATGACTTTTTCACAGGTTTGGAGCGCTGACGGAGGTAAGTTCCTATCCCCGCACAAATGGTACGTTCTCATTCCCTATTATTTTAGCATTTATTTTTCAAACTATTGTGTCTATCTACACTTGAGTTCTCTTTTCGTTTTGCAGGTAACGGGAATTTTGGATGGCGTCATTTCAACACACGGATGTATCAGGTATAACTTCTAACTTCCCATTTCGGGACCGCCATACTCAGACCCACCGTTCTACGCCCCTTCATGGCTAAAAAACTTCTCCGAGGGGGCAATATGTACGTACCCAAAATTGTAAGGTACTGTACTACCAGAACAACATGACACGTGCCCCAATAATGATACAGGTCTCCTCGCAAGGTGTTCGGGATCTGGAAAATCTCTCCAAGTGTGCATTAACATCCCACATGCCCCGCTTAGCCCCACGTGATTTATTTTTCCCCTTTTCCACTCTTTTCTTCACCTTTTTCCCTTCAGTGATGAAACTGCCGCCCTGACTAGGCGGCGGTCTCATGACCGCCGCCGTGAACAAGGCGGCGGTCCTATAACCACTGCCCTGCTCAGGGTGGCGGTCCTTTACGCATTTTCCAGAAAGATCTTTTAACATGACTCACATAAATTCAATGTTTTACCAGCTTTCTTTCACCACCATGAGCTTGCATTTATGATTCTGGTTCCCTGGAATAGTGTTTTGCCATTATTTATAGTTTAAGAGTTCTATTTGGCTTTTACCTTGGGTAAATGAAAATGCTATAAATAGTTGGCTTGTGCTCAAGAAAATGGCCCCTCATTCACTTCTCATATTCTCATTTCAGTAATTCAGTCTTTTATTTGGCTTAGGATTCACAGTTTAGTTCATTGCATGCTTTGTTAGCATTGTTTTACTGTTGGTAAGCCACAAATCCATCTTGTGTAGGCAGTGCTGTTATTTCATCCAATCCATTGGAGTATAATAGCTTAAGAAGCCATTAAAGTTACATGTTTTTCTCCTCAAACAGGATAGTTTCAGGTTCTAGACGCTTCATGTTGCATGACTCACAATAGATCCCGCTAGGAATTACATAAGCCAAGCCCTGTACTCTTATGCTATCCCTCTCCTACTCGCATTATATTCAGTCTGTATTCTGAGCTGTCTTTGTCCCAATATCTACTTCTGTTGATGCTAGCATTACACGCTTTTTTGGATCCACGTGAACATGAAGGAACAAGGAGATCACACTGAGGGGACAAGATCACACACACCATCAGATTCGACACTGTTCTACAGAATCCATGTTCTAGCTTTCAAATTTCTAGTTAAAATCATATCAAATAGAGTAGTTAATTGTTTTATTTTAGTAAATTCTATTCTCGATGTTGCCAGGGAAGCTGTGGGGATTGATAGTTTCTGAGAAACTATGATTCACTCCTCACTTCTGAGGTAGGATCGAGAATCTTGCAAATAGATTAGATAAGCTATTTTATTATTTAGAATAGATCTATAAAATTGCACAGAAAAATAGCTACACTCGGTTATTTTGTTTGTTTTAAATTGATTATTTTAGTTGTCATTTCTAGATATTTTAAATAGTTGCTTTCTTAAATTCGTAAAGTTCATCAGAAAACACAAAAAATAGAGAAATCACATATAAGTATATTCGACATAGTTAAGTTTCATTTTACTGTAGTTTTTTTTTACTTTGTTGTTTTGTATGACAATCACGAGACCTAGAGAGCCCAGAGAATACGTATTCAAGCCAATTGTGCCTCAACCCAATCTCATCACAGCAATAACTGATATAGATCAAAATCTTAGGATTCAAGTGTTCCGAACAACGGTAATCTTGCAAGAAATCAATTCCCAATTGAGTGGGTTAAACGTAGAAGACAACCAAACACACACGTTTTGGTCAAATCAACCGAACTACAGATTACACTAGACAACATTCATATGACTGTATAAGGGTTCAAAAGAGAACAAACCTTTGGTTGTGATCCTTTGGTTCCATAGCCAGGTAAAGGAGACACTCTTACAGATATAGATACCAGCCTAAGAATCCAGGTTGCAAGAACATCTGTAAGATATTATGAGAAAATCACACAGTTATTGATCCTAAATATAGAAGCTGAGAAAGCATACGATTACTAGATACTAGGGATTAGGACTTGATTCCATGCATGACCATAATAGGACCACAACAACTAAGAGTATACGGTTGTGATCCACAAATCCCACAGCCCAAGGAATCCATAGGAGAATTAGACATAGACACTGGCCTACACACACTAGTATTCCAATCTACTCCACTTCCACCTATCATCATTGAACAATTATCCTTGCTAGACACAGCAGCTAACAGAGCTAGGGAATTCTAGACTAGGCCAGAGAATCATCTATAGAATTGGCTATATTTACCATCCACCATATGACCCTGTCCAGAGAAATACACGAAACTATCCCGGGTCATTTTCCACGTACTCTACAACCTATAGATCGAATCACGCCAGAGCTCGATATTGATTGGAGCCTTTGAGTAGTCATCCTTGCTGACCGATCTATCACACTAGTTCAAGTTAGGAGGGCCTTCTTTTCCTTAGATTTGTAAATTCCACTAGTGCGTATTGAAGACATTAGATTGCCTAATTAGTTTTTCTGCATCCCATACATATTCCATACCCACCAGCTGCCTCGGCACGACCTCGGGAGGTCAGGTGCGAGGAAGAGTTACTTGTAGATTCCCACGCTTGCACGTCACTTTTCCGTTTTACAACTCCATTCTCATCCTTTTTTAAAAAACTGAAGTAATAGTAAATTCAGATGCAAAATAGAAGATTTGGAAAGGTCTTTTGTAGTTTGGAGCTTCCAAAACAGGTGCATGCTTAAGTACATCCTTTATTCCTTCAAAAGCTTGGATGATAGCCTCTTCCCACTTAATAACTTGGTCCTTTCTTAACATGCTTGTGATTGGGAGAGTTAGCTCAGAAAAATTAGATACAAACCTCCTAATGAAATTGATTTGGCCAAAGAAAGATCTAATACCTTTCTTGGTTCTTAGAATAGGCACCTTGCTGATTGCTTCCACTCTCTCAGGGTCTATCATAAAACCTTCCTTGGATACAATATGTCCCAGCAACTTGGCCTTTTGTACGCCAAAATGAAATTTCTTTGGATTAAGTGAAATGCCATACTCTCTACATCTGATTAGCATCTTCTCTAGGTGTTGCAAATTGTTTGCTCGCTGCCTTACAAAAACAGTCACATCATCTTGGTAAACTACAATAAATTCATTGATATAACTAGCAAAGGCAACATCCATCATCCTTTGAAAATTATCACTATTATTCATCAATCCAAAAGGAATCCTTAAAAAAACATAAGTCCCCCAAGGAGTAGTGAAGGATGTCTTAAGTCTTTCTGATTCTTTGACAAGTACTTGATTGTATCCAGAGAAACCATCCAAAGTAGAAAGCATTTCTGACCCTGTTACAAGCTGCAACATATTCTCCATGTTTGTCAAAGGATAGTTGTCCTTCATAGATGCTTTTTTTAGATTCCTAAAATCCACACAAAGCCTCATATCACCGTTCTTCTTTCTAACTAGCACGAGGGTGGCAACCCAAGAAGAGTATCTAGTAGGCTGAATGATGCCACCATCTCTCAATTTCTTCAACTATTCCTACATTTTCATGGAAAGAAATGGGTTAATAGGCCTTTTTTTTGTCTAAATGGATTAGTCCTTGCCTCAAGAGGAATCTCATGCTGAAATAAATCTTCTCTATATGCCTTTAGCTTTGAATAAGACCAAGCAAGGCAGTCTTGATATTTCTTTAAAAGTTGGGCATATGACTGTTTTTCTTCTTTGTTGAGATTTCTACCCAACAAAATCTTTCTTGGTTTGTATTTAGTTCGCAAGTTGTGCTCATCCACATCCCTTGAAGCAAACATGTTTATATTTATGATGCAATCAGCATTGCTAAAATTGGATTCAAGTGCAACAAGACCTTTAGGAATGGTATTTGTTTTCAATTGTATAATATCCTTGTCAAACAAAGTTTTTCTACCTTCATTCATGCATACCAATGGTTCCCAATCAATATTCTGACCAACAAACTCACCTTGGCATTGTAATAATCTCAACACTTGTGCAAAATCATAAAAATCTACCAATGTTTCACATTATCCGGGACAGCTGGCCTTGTTAGCACTTCAATATCAAATTCACAAAAAGGTGAAACAGTGCAATTGTCAAAACTAGAACCCAAAACAGCCAGCTTATCAACAGCAGCATTAATACTTCTATCATGGTAAACAATGTTAAAGGAATCAATCATTTTAATCAAGTCCCAAACAACATGCTTATATTGTTTCATACGCTGATTTTTTGTAGCATACAACTTTCTTACTTGCTTGACAACTAGCTCTGAATCTCCTTTAGCAAAAATATCCTTCAATCCATATTTCCATGCAATCCTTAATCCCGATAATAATGCCTCATACTCAGCAATGTTGTTAGTGCACTCAAAATTTATCTTGAAGGAGAAAGGAAACTTTTCCAAACTAGGAGAAACCAACACTATACCAGCACCATTTCCAACTTTGGAGCAAGCTCCATCAAATAGTAATGTCCATGGATAACCTACCATACCAAGGCACTCTGATTTTTCCATCTTATTATCCTTTCCATCAGCAAAACCAATGAAGTTATCAACATCTACATCAGCAAACAATACTTCATAAGAAGTATTGTTGGGATCTTCAATCAAGTGTAACATCTTCTTTTCACCATAGAGTTTGACAAGGATTCCCTCAATGGGAATGGTGGCGAAATACATGTCCATTTGAACACTACCACCAACACTTGCAGCCCATTTTCTTGACAAAAGCATACCCCATTTGGCAGGGTAGTAAACAATTACAACATCAAGTTTTAAATTCTTACCTAGATAGGCTGCAAGCTGCACTACTAAACCTTTCACACAATTAACAACTAGCACTTCCCTTGAATCCATGGCTGTACACTTCCCATATGTTGTTTTCACTTTTATATCCAACTCATTCATGACTTCTAGAGGCATGAAATTACATGATGCACCAGAATCAAACATGCAATTGTGAAGCAACCTATATTTTATGAGAAAAGTTGTGAAAAATGGATCAACATTCAATTGGGAATCAACCAAGGATGTCCCCAAATACACTTCAGGTGCCTCTCTAAGATCTTCCATTGGTGGTGGTGTTTCAGGGTCAGCAATGCTTTGAAGAGGATTCTCAACAACATTTATATTTCTACTTGGGGTAACCTTTTCTTCTTTCAATCCCAAGTACTCGAATGCTCTCTTCTTATGTTCAGGAATTCTAAACAATTCAATAATTGTAACACTCACTTTAATTTGGATCAAAACCTAGGCTATATCATATGGGACACTCTTTGGTAAAACATCATTGGAAGAAAACAAGAAGGTTCATCAGGTGGAGAAGTGTTCTTGGCAGCCTGGGCATGAAGAGGACTGATATTCTTGCATGGGACAACAGGGTTCTTGGCAATTGTTTCTTTTCTAGGATTATCTTTGGGAATGCTTGTGAGCAAGGGTGTCTTTGGTTTGACTTGAGGACCAGCTCCCATAACAACTTTACTTATAGTATTGTACTCCTTTTCTTGACCAACCACAACATTCATTAACAATTGTCTATCTTCCTCCAAAGGAATACCACCGTCATACTTCTTGATCATTAAATCCCTTAGATATTCAAAGTCATTATTAGGAATTTCAAAGGCCTGAACTACATCTACATCATGAGCTTGAGGAAGAGAAAGAAATGGTACCCTCTTTATGTAATCCCAAAAGGTTGTAGCAGTCCTTGCACTTATCACATTTGTTGATGTTGGCACTTGTTGTGAGCCTAAAGAGCTACCCATTATACAAATTTCATCATCCATTACATTCTCATTGTCATCATCAATAACTTATTAGTCCACTTCACATAGAGGATGAGGAAGAAAACATCTATCACACCAATCCATATCAGTAATTTCTTGAACAACAACAACTCTTGTAGTCAAAGGGTCAGGCACCACTCTATTTTCATGTGCTTGGGGTTGTCTATTTGCAAATCCAATGGGCCGTTTACCTCTATCATCTTGTCTTTGATCACCCCTAGGATGATTGCCAAATCTATCATGGTTTTGAGTCCTTTGCTATCCTTGTGAACTTTTCCCAATTCCTTTCTCTGCCTGGGCTAATTTGTAAGAAATTTCTTTGATAGCCCCTACCAAAGTCTTGAAAACATCTTCTAAATCAGCACCCTTGCTATCTTGAGGCTTCTCAGGGTTTATCAACTTCACACCATCCCTCTTAAGTGGTTTACCAACAGCCTTGATATTATTTTCAATTTGAAGTGCCATGGTGAAAGCTTGTCTCAATTTTGTAGGATTTTTGTCTCTCAAGTAATAGGCTACCTTTTTATCAAATGCATCTACATATTTGATCAAGTAAGATTCATCAAAAGGCCTCAAAATGACAGGAATCCTTCTCAATTTTTTATTAAATCTTGTATTAAAATCATGGACTGTCTCATTTGGGTTCTTCTTGATGTTCTCAAACTCGGATAGAAGGAACCTTGGATCTTTTTTGTCTCCATATTGTAATCTAAATGCATTACTCATCTCAGTCCATGAATCAATAGAGTTATTAGGAAGAGCTTTGTACCAATCTCTTGCATCTTCCTCAAGTGTATGGATAAAAAACTTAATATACACATCCTCAAATTCTATCTCAAAATCTTCCATCATGTTAACAAAGAGTTTGAGATGCTGATCTCCAGTTATGGCATTGTTACCTTGGAATTTTGGTAACCTATTTCTCACATATTGTGGGACAACATTTGGATAACCATCCATTCCTCCAAAATTTATAGGACCAAAGGTGTTAACGAAAAATGAAGGTCTAGGCTAATCCATATTGTTTGGTAGGGATGATCTTGGTGGTGAAACAAGCTGGCGAGGAGTAGTAATGGGTCTGATTGGAAAAGATGAGTGATCTTTGAAATGACAACCCCCCAAAGGCTCTCTCTCTTGATAAACTTTAGCAAACTTAGAAACCACAAGAGAAGATCTAGGATTAAGTTTTTTAAATACAAAAAAAGGTCCCTCACCTGATGGAGAATGAAAATCAGCAAGAAGATTTCCTGAATCAGATCTACTTGAAGAAGAATTATAGTCTTCAATAACAGGCTGATCTCCTTCAAATTAAACTATGGGGATCTCTTTTCTTGCAACCAAATCACCAACCACTTTCCACACTCTTCTTCCTTCTAGTTCTGAGCTTCTTGATTCAGTGAGCAACTTCTTAGAAGAGTCCTTGATGAAGAGGGATCTCCTTCCCTCCAGCTTGACAGATTTAAACAACAAGTTTCAAATGACAGATATGTATAAGACAATTGGTATTTAAAGATCCCAACAACATGGAATCGCCACTAAGGATTTCCACCTTAGTTATGCAAGAAAGTAGTAGGATATTCTGTCAAATGTATGTTATGACTAAAAACTTTGCAAGGATTTACAAATTAGATTTTCTTCTTCTTAATTCAACCAAAAATAGTGCATCCAAATCATATAAACTGCTAGTAAATGAGAAGAGCATGCTGAGCTTGAAATATTTTTACCCAAAACATGCAGATCTGAAGTATGAAATGATATCTCAAGAATGTAATAGCTTAAATACTTAATCAAACAAATGCTCAAATCTCTCAAATACTTCAAAACCACCAAGAAATTGCAATAATTCCCCAGCAACAATGCCACTCTGGTGTTGGCATCCAGATTTAATCTCCTTCACAACTTGAATAGCATCATAAAATTGCACAAGACACTCAAGGGTAGATAGATGTTTTGTATGTCATTTGTAGTTGGGGACGCACCTATTTGCTTGTTTTCATTCAAGAATTGAGGGAGTGGATAACACCTTCAAGAGGGTTTTGATCTAACCATCACTATTTTAGGTTATGCCTATCAACCAAGGTAAGAGAACCTATATTGCAGCCCTTATATGGTAAGGATATGGAGACATCCTTATGTTTTGCATATGACATACAAGAGGCCTTGTGAAAACATGATCAAGTATCCATTATCCAAACTCAAAAGAGTTGTCATTACTAAATGATGGAAACATTTTCAAAACAAAGCTAGAGCTGCTAAAGACATGATAAAACCCTGGTCAACTTTGTGCATTTTAGTGAAAGGATTGAATTCTTTTGTGGACACATAATGCAGATGCAGGGGTATTGTAGGTAGGATGAGTTAGTTTAAAATGATATTTTGATGAGAGATATTGGGACAAGAGTAGTTATAAGTCATCACCTTCTTTTCGAAACCTTTGCAAATAAATTACAACACCTAAACAACAAAGATGTTTCAATGAATTTGAAGTGCTCTTTCAACCAGGATGTGTGCACATATGGGTACCCAAATCTACACTATTCCATACAAACTTTGATAACTTTCCACAAAGGCTTGAAGTAAAATATCAACGAAGCATCCAGGAATCCCTATTTAATCATGACCTAAGGTGCACCCAAAGGTTTATAGACAATCTCATTAATCAAGGACAGTAAGATGATTTTAAATCTGTCTGTCTTTTATCAGATGAAAGCTCTTTTGAATACAAGATTACAAATGCCATTAAACCATCAACCAGAAATGAGACCCTGTATGATTAGAGAGATCCTAAACATAATATTGCAACATGAGCATGAAACACAAATTGAAAACATACTAAAATATAAGTGTATACAAGCTTTGACAAGAGATAAAACTAGTTGATCCAAGAATTTGATCACATATATCAGTAAGGGAATGTTATTTAGACAATATCAAAGCTTATTGATGGCTTTATAGCTGAAACCAAATCAACGTGATGAACATTTGATGCAAACAGGAATCAAAAATAGCTCTCAGGCAGTTTCTCCAAAAGAAATGGAACACTTCAAGTTTTTCTCCTTAAAATTCTTCTCTCTTTCTCAAAAATTCTCAACAGCCTCCACAAAATGTCTCCAAAATACATCATATACCCCCTACCAGCTTGGATCCTTGCATCCCAAGAAAATAATTTGCCAAAGGGATCAAATTTTCTACACAACTCTTATCCATTTCATGAAAATGACATCAAACTGTAAAACAGCTCGCATATTGCCAGGGATGCAAAAAATATTTTAAAATATTGCATGAACTCAGATCCTTATCCATCCCAGGGTCATGTTTTTGGAATTTAGACATGCCAACATGCATTTGCAATCATTTTCACCTTTTATTTCATCATTTTTAATTCTGTAACTTTTAATTTTGTACCCTTTCACGTTTTTACATGGGTTGAGAAAAATATTTCATGAAAAACATCATACAACATCAAATAATCTCAAAAGAATGGTGCCATTGTTCTCAGAAGGCTAAGGGGATGTAGATTCATATAAAATTTCATGTGAATCGATGCAAAAATGATGATTCCAAGCATCTTGGAGCTCCAATGGCACCCAAAAATGAAAATGCATAGCTGTCGTCGATTAAAACCAACTTTAAATCTCTTCCCTCCACGTGTTAGGTTTGAATCCCCTTCAAAAATGCTGAAATTACCTTTTACCTTTGAATAAGGTGGGACACGTGTCCAAAAACCATTGGTGCATGACCCTTCCCTTTAGAATTTTTATTTGTAACCTTTTTGGACTTTGGGAAAATTGTGAAAATTTTCCCGGCTTGCCCCCTGGATGCACCACGTGTCCTCCTGTGGGCCCTACTGAAAACCTTGGGCCAAAATGATGACTTTTTCTCCTTTTTTGAGAAAAGGAAAATTTTCTGAAAATGCTTCGTGCCCCTGAACACTCGTTGCTTCTATGCCACGTGTCACTCTCCCATTGGATGTGGAGCTAACCCATCCAATTTTCTTTCAATCCTCCATAAGCACAAAATCCTTTGTGCGCCCACGCTCTTCCTTTTGCCATTTTGAACCATGCCATGTGTCTCCCCCTAATTGGCTGTGGGGAGACAAATTCAAATTTTCCACGGGTTCATTTTTTACCTTGAGATTTTTGGCCAAAGTTTGGAAAATTTTCCATCTTTCCTCCACACTTCGAATTTCCATCAAAGGTTGGACACGTGTCCATTGTTCATTGGTGGTGGGACCTAGAGCTAAAATATTCCTTTTTACCATTTGAAGTTAAAAAACTTCAAATTCCTACAAGCCTCCGCCCCTCCATTTCATCTTTGCACACGTGTCACTTTGTGATTTGCGTAGAGATTTGGCTCAAATTGTTACTTTGAAATTTTTCCTCCAAAGGAAAAAAATCCAAATAACACGCACCACTTCACTTCTCCTTTGCTCCCCTAGACACGTGTCCAATTCCCATTGGATGCGAACCCCCGAGCAAATATTTTCCTTTTGCATTTTGAGCAAAAATTTTGAAAAAAAATTCAACTCCACCGCCGCCTGCCTGATCCTCCCATGCCACGTGTCATCATACCATTGGGCGCGGGCCCTCAAAGCAAAAATTGACATTGATAAATTTTCAAAAATTGAAGAAAAATTTTAAGTGACCCCCACCACCCGTTGGTTCATCTGACCAATTGAAACATGCCACGTAGGCATATAGGTTGCAAAAATAAATTAGATGGGTAGAACATGCCCGTACGACCATCAATACGCCAAAAATTTAGAATATGCCCTAGAAATCAAAAAATTTAACAAGGAGGGCAGAGATTTTTTTGTTTTGAATCCAATAAAACATGATTTAATAATGATTTAGGCCTAGGGATTGGGATTTTAGCAACGGATAACTCAGATTTGATTTACTTTGAGTTTTTCATGACTTGGAAATGAGAAAAATGGCACAGCCCATATAAAATGAAAAATTTGGGGCACACAAAGGGGGAAACAAGATTTTGTTTCAATATGGGGTAGAATAACAAAATTGAGGGTGGTTGAAAGCATTCAACTAAATAAAATGAGCTATAGAACACCAGCTCGAGCCAAAAGACGTTTTTGAGAAAAACGGATGTAGAGAATTAGGGCAAAGTGTGCAAACTCAAAATTTGCACCAACAGAGTTGAATCCCATTTTATTTTTGAAACTTATTTGCTTTTAGAATTTTAAGTCAAGACTATAAATAAAAATAGGCTCCTGGTTTGAAGGAAAAAACTATAGCACACAGAGGATAACTATGGAAGAGAGAGTTTACGTTATAAACAACCATGCGATTCCATATTTAAAAAGATGAAAATTATCCATGAGAATCATGCCATGAGTAGGGCCATGGTACTCATATTAAAGATAGGGCTGAAAAAGTGATGGGCAATCATATGATTCTTGTTGAGCCGTGGATCGCTAAAATAGTTAAAATGGAAGGTGGATGGTGCTCAAGGGACGAGCGCTAAATAGACAAGTGGTGATATAGGACTTAATTCAACAATAGAATGGTCTAAGATGCAAGGCATTGTGGGGATCATGTTTGCGTTTACCTTCCATTGAAGAAAAATGATAAGCACCTGATCCATAGGTATGAGTAACGATATAAGGTCAAAGCCAATTATGAGAAATTTTTCTCATTTTACTTTTCTCCTCTTTTGTTACATAATGATTTTCCTTTAGGATGAGGTCGTCGACCTGAAAGGTTTTTTTGTGGACACATTTTTCATAGGCACGTTTGATACGTTTTTGGTATATTTGGAGATGATCAAGAGCATTAAGACAACGTTCGTCTACTAAATCAACTTGTACCAAACGACCCTGGTGAAATTCATCATTGCTAAGAATCTCTTTGATTGAGATACAAAAAAATGGAATCTGGAATTCGAGAGGTAGGACAACCTTTATACCATAGACCAGAGAAAAAAATGGTTGTAGTTGAGGTATGAATACTAGTACGGTAAGCCCATAAAGAAAAATGAATTTGTGTGTGCCAATCCTTTCTCGTATCGTCAACCACTTTCATAAGAATTTTGTTCAAGGTTTTATTGGTTGATTTAGCTTGGCCATTTTTTTGTGGGTAGTAAGGTTTATAAAAACTAATTTGGATGCCAAAGGAGTAAAAAAAAATTCGTATGGTTTTATTTTTGAACTGTTTTCCGTTATTAGTGATGAGGTGGTGAGGAATGCCAAAGTGAAAAATGATGTGAAGATTAATGAAGTCACAAATTTTATCATATTTTGTAGAGATGAGGGGGATGGGTTCTACCCATTTAGTGTAATATTTAGTTGCGGTAATAATCCATTTATGGCATTGTGAAGAATGAGGATTTATCTCTCCGAAAATATCCAAACCCCATTGAGAGAAAGACCAAAGATCTCATGTGACCTATAGGGCATGACTAGGTGTGTGATGAAGACTAGTTGTTGTTGGAATTTCACACAACATTTTACGTAGTCACAAAAATCATGGTTGAGGGTGGGCCA
This sequence comes from Taxus chinensis, assembly GCA_019776745.2. NCBI lineage: Eukaryota > Viridiplantae > Streptophyta > Pinopsida > Cupressales > Taxaceae > Taxus > Taxus chinensis. The sequence continues at coordinate 418,858,367 of CM034154.1, forward strand.
ATAATATCCTAGGAGGAGGATGCATTTGGTGACAACTAAGCCACTGAAGTGACCTCCAAAAATTCCATCGTTAACTTCCTTGATGGTATAAGTAATTTCATAATTCATAAGGCATCATAAGAGGATACTGTGAAAGCCACATTAATAAAGAAGGCCACCCATGATGACATATCGAGAGACACTTTTGAGAAAGGCATGTTGCCCATTACGAATAAGGTCGGGAGGTATAATTGATAGGGAAAGGTAATATGCAAATTACTTGTACCAAAGGTCATGTGGGTTAGTTTGAACGGTTCTGACAAGGTTGACATCTCAAAATAGATAGGAGGGTGATTACAACCTTTTCACTAGATAAAAAATATTTTAGGGTTGGCAGGCGAAGCGGGTATCTAAGAAGCTAGGTAGGCCATGGTATCTGCAAATTTATTAGTAGAATGTGGGGTGGTTTGAAGCTCATAATGGTCAAAGGTAGTCAAAAGTATGTCCACATGATGCTTATACTTTTGAATTATTTCATTACGACACTAGTATATATCATTGACTTGGTTTAAGCCCAACTGAGAGTCGCCAAAAATATTAATCGATTTAACATCTACGGCGATAGAGGCTTGAAGACCTAGTACGAGCACTTCATATATGACGATATTGTTAGTAGAATCAAAATATAGTTTGAAAGATAAAGGCATAGGTTCACCATCAAGAGGAATGAGGATAACACCTATACCACCCCCACGTTGACATTTAGAACCATCTAAGAATAAGGTCATTTGGTAAATGGTATCGTCTAAAGATAGGGTAGCAATGGATTTGTCTGGGAAATCAAAGTTAGAGGATTGATTTCCGGAGAGGGGTACGTCTGCAAGTTGGTCAACAATATTTTGACCTTTGATATATTTTTGATGGATGAATTCGAGGTCGAGGTCTACGAGAAGAATTATCCAATGTGTAACACATTGATGTTGGTAAGGCTTGGCATACATATAATGTAAAGGGTCAGTATTGGTGATAAAAAAGGTTTTTTGATTGAGTAGGTAATGACGAAGTTTAGTGGAAATAAAAACTAAGGCTAAGAAGATTTTTTCGGTGTGGGTATATCGGGTTTCATATTCTAAAATGGTATGCCTTATGTAATAAACATCTTGCTCCCGATGTTTCTTGTTGCGATGGGTAAGCATGACACCCAAGGAATGATCTATAGTAGAAATGTAAAGGTAAAATGGTTGGTTGTACCTAGGAGGAATGACCATAAGTGGTTGTAGAAGGTACTATTTTAAGGCCTCAAAGGATTTGTGGCATTCATCATCCCATTTGAAAGAGACATCCTTTTTGAGGAGATGATGAAATGGGTGGCAACGGTTAGAAAGATGTGAAATAAAACAATGAATAGATTGCAACTTACCTTGCAAAATACGAAGTCTAAAACTATTACTAGGTAGAGGCATTTTGAGAATAGCCTTGATTTTAGTGGGATCAACTTCTATGCCATGCAAAGAAACGATAAAACCAAGGAGCTTTCCTAAGAGAATATCAAAGACACACTTCTTAGGTTGAAGGCGAACACAATACTTGATGAGAAAGTCAAAGATGACCTTAAGGACTGTAAGGTGTTCAACCCAATGTTTGGATTTGGTACGAATATCTTCAACATAAACTTCCAATATGTGATGCATGATATCATGAAAGATATAGGTCATAACCCACTGATATGTAGAACCAACATTTTTAAGGCCAAAGGGCATGACTCGATAGAAAAAGGTTCCCAAATAAGTGATGAAGGAGGTTTTATGTTGATATTTCAGGGTGAGTAATATTTGGTTATAACACGAGAAACCATCAATGAGTGATAACATCTCATGACCAGTGGTAAGATCAACTAGTTGGTCAATACTTGGTAGAGGAAATTCATCTTTGGGGCAAGCAAAGTTTAGGTCATGAAAATCCATGCAAATTCATAGTCCCCCTGTCACTTTTGTGACAAGAATGATGTTAGATATCCATTCAGGATAATCAATGTGTAGGATGAAGGAAATCGAAAGAAGGCACTAAAGTTCTTCCTTGACCATGAGGGAAATGCGAGGATGCATTTTCTGTAGCTTATTTTTTATGGGTTTGTCTTTAGGGATGGTGACAATATTTTGGACCACAATGTTTGGGTCAATATCGGGCATATCAATGTAGGACCAAGTAAAAGCATTGTTATAATCCCGTAGGAAAGAAGTGAAAACTTTCTGCTTAGCACCATCTAAATATTGACCAATCTTTGGAATGTGTGGGTCGTCCTGAGTGTTAATATTGATATCGATGGTTGACTCATTTAACATGGTTTGCATCTCAGAAGGTAATGACCAGTGAATATAAGAATCTTCCACACCAAGGTAGGTGAGGATAGACTCATCATCTTGAAATTGAATGACATTAATGGATGGTGTATCATCATCGATCATGTCAGGATACAAGAAGGGAAGAGAATAGGGAGCCTTGCCATTGCATTGATAAGTCAGAGGTCCTAGGGAAATAGTGTTGAAAAAAAAACAATTTAAGAGGAATAAATTCGGGATCTATAGACTCTGTGGGTGAAGGTGGTGACATTGATAAATGAGTTGGAGAAGGTTTTTCATCCTTGATAAGGTTGATGCAGTCCTTCTTCAAAGATGGTTTGGCAAAGCCAATACCACTACGGTATTTATGTTTACATGTGGTACACGGGATGACAATATGATGACCCTATTCGTAGAGCCCAAAGCCAAAGCCTTTCCATACACAAATGTGAAGAAAAGTGTGGGTGAAATGGTGGTTGGTGGGAGATTAGAGGTAAGATGAAAATGACCATATTTGGGAAAGTGGCTTGGGTGAATAGGTGGAAGTATCAAGTACCCCATATGTTAAGTTGGTGCAAAGGTGGGGAGGACCATAAGGGAAGACCTCACCTATGAAATGGTCATAATGAGGATGTTGGCGTAGGTTACCATACTCTTGTGGAGTAAGGAATGTGTTTATGTTGTACAAGCAGTATTCCCCTAGAGAGAGGCATTAAAAAACACCTTCTAAGGGATTGGAAGTGGATATATGTGTAGCCATAATAGATGAAGTACTAGGCAATTGGGATAAAGAAGGATGAGTTGGTTGGGAACTAGACAAGATTAGAAGATGGGTCGGCTATAGATTTGGTTGTAGAGGCCATGATAGCAGTGGGTTTAGAAGAGGTAGGCATGGGTGAGATAACGGAAAAATTGGTGGATGGGGCTCTAGGTGAAGGAGAAGTGATGTAAGTGTTAGATACCTTAACTAGTATGAGGAAATCATTAGGTTGGTACAGCATGTTACAATTTTTAAATGGTGAAGGGTCAGTTGGGATGGTATAGTTATGTCCTTCTTCTTAAAATTTTACACAAAGATCTAAAGTTGAAGGAATAAAACCCATGACACAGATCCAAGGTCAGCCGAGTAATAGGTTATACTAGAAGTCCCCTGCTAAAACATAGAATAATTCTGGCATAGTACGGGGGCCCACAAAAATGTTTAGAATAATGGTGCTAAGGGTGGAAGTGATGGAATCATTGAAGGTGTGTAGTATAATTGGGTTATTATGCATGAAATTTGAAGGGATGTGCATTTTATTGTATGTATGGGAGGAGATGATGTTAATGCTAGCAGTTCCATCGATCATAATGCATTGAACATTAATATTATAGATATAGAAAAAGATGAAAAGAGTGGGATCAGGGTCATCTGATTGGAGAGGTACGATCTCCTCATTAGAGAAACTAAGGGCGTCCACTTGATGAGTGGGAGTGGGGGTAGAAGAAGAATATGTTTTGGTAAGAGAGACAACATGGTGAAGGGTTATAATGGATGCTATTGGTGTCAGGTCATTAGGTAAAACCTGGATGAATTGCAAAACCTCCATGAGGGCTTTTTGATGAGATTCAAAGGTTTGGATGAGATCATACAAAGAAATTTTTAGATGGGATCGATGCAATTGTTTTATCATTGTACGATGGGTGACCCCATTATAAATATGGTATGTAGGTCATCGAATGGTGATTTTGGTTGTTGGTATAGATGGTTTGTTAGGCACATGATTAGAAAATGGGCTGGTTGCTTTTGATTTTCCTTTGTCTTTTTGGCCACGAGTGGTAAATTTTATCATGTTAATATGATGAAGAGATGTGGATGGATAAGGTATGTCATGAGTAGTATAATGACATGATGTACAAAATCCTAAAGTGGGGTAAGAACCTTGAAAAATGAGTAGGGCACACTGGCATTTATTCGGAGGTTTGGCCAATTGTCTAATACGAACCATGTTGATCTCAAATGTTGGAGGTGGATAAAAAGGTTGTGGAGGTGGAGATGTGGGTGGATGAATAGGTAGTAGATGAGAACATGTGGTGATTAGTGAAGGTGGAATAGAGTCCTCGTCTAGAAGATAACCTTCGTCAAAAATTTCTTCAAGATGGAATAGTTGGAGAAGAACGATTTGTAGAGCCTTACAATTCTCTACATCATGTCCTGACACACGATGGTAGGCACAAATTTAACTTTCTTCAAACCCTTTTGCTTTGGTCTTGAGTGGGTGATAAGGTAGAAGTGGCAGTAATGTGATAACTGAGGTCTCTAAGAGGTTGGCTAAAATGTTGGCATGAGACCTTGCCAATGGATCACAATGTGAAGTGAGTGTGGGTTTGGGTGAAGGTGCAGATGATTGTGGTGGAAGAGATATTACAGGAGGTGGAATGGGTTTGACCACGTGTTTAGTAGGTGGTACTATCTTAGGTTTTAATGATACCTACTTGGGTAAAGGTATGGTAGATGTACTAGCAATAGAAGGTATTGTGGGTTCAACTACCTTTTTGGAGGGTAGTGGGTTCTTGTCCTTGGATTGCACCTTCTTTGGTAAAGGTGAGGTAGGAGTACGTGATGAAAAATGGAAAGTGGATAATGGCAGAGGATAGGTTAGCCAAGGTGATAATGGAGGTGTGGTAAAGGTTTTTGGTAGAGGTTGGGTGGAAGGTATGGGTTGAAGTCGCATAGGTAGTGATGGCGTTATGGTAGCTGGTGGAGGTATAGGTGTTAAGAAAGCCATGGGTGATGGAGAAAGTTGCATAAGTCAATTGGATGTAATAAAGGATCATGATGAATAGGTGGGCTGCTGTGCTTTTTTTTTTCATTGGGTAGGATGTTGCTTGACTAGGGTAGACAGGTGAGGTCTGAGGATAGATGGAAGGGGTGAATGTGATAGATGCTTGGGGGTAAAACTGGTGTATGCGGTCTTGAAATTTGGGTCTTCTTTTTAGGTGAAGGATTGGTTTTTATAGGAGCTTAGGAGGATGTGGCTAAGTCCAATTTGATGGGTGGATGGACAAGGTTTGATGTCGGCATGACACCCAAGGTAGTCATAGGTCTAGATATGGGAGAAGATTTAGGTGCAGATAGGTTCTTAGGCATAGGAATGGGTTTGGTTATGGTTAAAGGTTTGTATGTAGGCAAGGGTGACGAAAAAGTTTCAACAGGCATGGTCATGGTTGATTTGGTCACTTGAAATAACTTCAGATAGATCATAGAGGTATTAGTAAGTGACATCTACATTTGGGTTGAAAAGGGTAATCAAGGTGTCCCCAAAGCATGGAATTATCAACGAAATCCAAGTGGTCAGCCATATGAGAAAATGAAACTGTTGTAAGTGGAGATACGGTTAGTGGAAATCCTTGTAAAATATGTCTATGAGATAAGGAATTGGTTAGCCTCAGACTTTGTGGGTAAAAGACTTGAGAGTAGATCAAATAGATCCTAGAATGCTAATATGGAATTATCCCAATAGGTAGTGGCACATCTAAAGTATCCCCCATGGGGAAGAGTGATGGTAGATGGGGTGAGGTAGATTCTTATTTCAGTGGAGAAGAAAGCGATGACAATTCTCCTGTGGGTGGGAGAGTTAATATCATTGATTGTTCGGTAGGTTGTGAGGCATATGGTGGAATGAAATTAGCTGAAATAGTGGACTCCTTTATGGGTGAAGAGGGAGACAAAGGGGAATACTTTATAGGTGAAGGATTAGATGAGATTGGATTTTCCATGGGTAGAGGAGGTCGTGCTAGAATATCCTCGATAGACAGAAGATGTGGAAATTGAGGAACGATTGGTACGATATCAAAAACAACATGGACTTCACAGACATTGCTGTTGTTGGTTGAAAGTTCACCATTCTGATTAGATGATGGTGTATGATTAGGAAACGAATTCTTAAAGATATGAAAGTTTTGATTTTCTAGTGCATTCGGGTTGTCCAGGATGAGATCTCCATTATCTAATATTTCCTAGACAATGTTCTTAAAGGTTATGCAATTACCATCACTATGGCCTTTGACACGATGTTAATTATAATGGTCATGTTCCTTATACCATGCATACATTGGACAAGCATGATCAAAACCAATATGAGGTTTTATGGGGGGAAGTGTAATGGCTCTAGCCTTAAGAAGCTTTTCCAAGATTGAAGAATAGGGCTCTCCAATTGGAGTGTAATTTCATTGTTCCCATCGGAACTAAAAATTTTGAATGGGAGAAAGATTGGAGGAAGTTTTGGCTTGGTTATATGGATGAGATGGACTAGATTTAAGAACTACCATGTTGGCAGATCCTTTGGATTTTGAATAATTATTTTGGGGCTTTGAAGATGAAGAAGCATCATTCAATTTGAACGTGGAATTTTTGTTTCGCAATTGAATTTTCTTCTCTTTAATGGCACAAATTTCTAGTTTTCACACCATGGTAAATGATTAATCAAAAGTATGGAAGGTTTGTACTTGCAGAGTTGGTGAGATGTACCTGACACAAGCTCTAGTGAACAAATCTATAAGATCAGCTTAAGGTAACTAGAATGTTAATTGGGTGATAAGGCTTTGCTAGCGAGCAATAGAATCTGTGATAGATTCATCATCGTACTATCATGTCGAGTATAGGTCAGTCATGGTGACTTTTTTGACAACATTGATTGAGAAATGGTCCGAGAATTCTTGAGCCACTTGGTTAAATGAGTAAATGGAATTTCTGGGTAAACCATTATACTAATCTAAGGTGAGTCCTATCAAGGACATGGGGAATGTCCGTAGGAGTAAAGCATCATCATGGAAATTAGACAGAACCCATATTTGAATGACCACAAGTGTTGTTGTGGGTCTTATTTATTGTTGAGATGGTTGAAATTGGGAATTTCCAAATGTATAGGGTATGGGCAAATGAGGATAGATGGATGAATAAGCTCATTATAGATTTCTTCATAAGTTAAGGAGTTACCAGAGCCAAAAACTGATGCTTATAATGTTTACATCTTTTCCATTATCATCTTAATGAGGTCATTGGTGGGTAGTGAGGAATGGGAGCCCCCTGTAGTAAAAGGAGGTTGATGATGGATGTATGATGTGGAAAACATCCCAGTATATGGGGGCGCCAAGTATGAGAACTGTGAAGGGGGAATAGATGCTGGTGGAAGATATCCCAAATAAGTGATAAATGATATTGGGGGTTACTAGTGATGTGTGTAAATAGGTGGGGTATTCATAACAAATCTTGTGGTAATTGGGGGTAGAGATTGTGGGATGGAAAGGATGAGGTTTTGGAATGGGGTGTGGGTTGGCAACACCATGGGTGGCTACGATGCAATGGGTATATATGAGGTGACAGGTGCAGATGAGGCTATGCCAAGGGCGGCTGGTGAAGGAATGGTTGAATCCACAGGTGTAATAAATGTCATAGGTGTAACAGTTATAGTGGATGTGGGGTCCATTTGAGATACCTTAGGTGTTAAGGTGGATGAAGGTAATGCCGAGCTACTGGTAGTTGATGTGGAAGTGGGGGAAAGGGCAGGAGGGATAAACATGGGCATGCCATATACCAACTGTCCCAAGGAGTCTTGGGTGGATGAGTGGGCAAGATAGTATTTTAGGGCAGATGGATTCTGGTCAAGGAGTCTTACTAATTCCTCTTTGTTAGTAATAATGGTGATGGGCTGAGTTGGATCTATAGGTAACAAGATAAAAGACGGTGATGGGATAGGTGGAAGAGGCTAAAGGCTAGCGTGAAACACAAGGATGTTGACTTGGCTATGAGTCAAAACCATGTGAATTAGTGTAGAGCTAGTAAACTGTACTCTGTAAATAACATAGAAAATAATCAAAATGAAAAAGGCTAGATTCTAGGAGGTGAAATGGGTCGGTGTTCTAATTAAAAATTATAACAAAGGAACCATTGGTGGTTAATTTAACTGATGATAGTTACAGGGTGACCAATGATGGTCAGGGAAACCTGATAAGGAAAGAATATGTCTCGTTAATGTACAATAAATGATCTTATTTTACTCTCCTTTTTTATCAAGTTTGACTACATTTTGTGACTTTTGTTTGATTTAATATAAGTTAGGATGTAATTTTCCATCTTTTGTTGATTGTAGTTCTAACGTTTAAAATTTTTGTAATTCCTAACAATGTGCTTTGGAAATTCATTTTTGTAATAAAAAGGGTCGCAATCAGTCAGAAGAAAAAAGTATGAAGTGGTCAACATGTTTTTGGAAGCATTGGTTTTAATACGGCTTGGTTTCGGAACTTCCATACTTAGTTCCAGAACTCCATTATGCAGTTACGAGCTCTATCACTTAGTTCCAAAAATTTTGGAATTAGTTATAGAATTTCAGTACTTAGTTCGGGAATTTTTGGACTTAGTTCTGGAACTCCTTCATGTAGCTCAAGAACCCTCACGGTTAAATTTGGGATGGTTTCCTTTAGTTTCAAAACTTCTCTAAAGTTTTGGAATGGATAAGAATTTTTTTATTCCAACAACGTCCAGTGATTTAGCAATCAATGATCCTTTCAATCAAGATCAAATTAGAATATTTCTGATTCTTCATACTCATAGATCCAAGGATACTATCATACAACTATACATCCAGCCAAGTTCCAATTCAACATCTATTTTGGGCACAATTCGGTTCCATTTGAATTAGTAGGATAGCTATGGTTGTAAATTTACCTTTGGAGGGAGTATATATATGCAAAACTGTAGATAGATTTAGGATATAATTTAGATATAGATCGATATACATAGATACAAACATAGAGATATAGAAAGAGACAGTACGTCTTTGTAATGCAGAACATTTTATCAATAAAATAGTCATTTATTTTTCGAGATCATATTAAGTTGTCAATTCTTGTTTCAAGGTGGACCAAGGGCCCACTCCTCCAAGAACCAGGATCTTCATTTTATTGGTATTTATATTTATAGAGAAAATAGTATAGATCTGTTAATGTTATAAATGATTTTGATTATTATAGTTGAAATCTATCATATACTTTTTCCCACAGGTGTTCTAGATTAGATTCTTATTTCATTGCAATCATTTTCAGCATTCTCAAGTGTGTGTTTATTTCCAAAGCAAGTGTTATTATTTTTGTAATGTGTGTTTACTTACAACAATCTATTTCATTCTAAAAATGTGTGTTTATTTCTAGCAATTTATTTCTGCAAAGAGTGTTTACTTCCAGCAAGTTTTCATAGTTTGATTTCAATACAGTTTTGGCCAAGAAGTCCTTAAGACATTGAGAAAATCCCCCAGAAAATATAAAAAAAGAAAAAAATACTTATAGTCAATTACTATATCACTAAGATTGCTTGTTGCATATGACTTCAAACACCACCCCTAGTTTGAATATGGCATCAACAAAGAGTTGATTAAATAAAGGGAATAATGACACCTATCATTTTTGGCACCATTTTCAGGGACTCAATAGTTAGAATTGTATAATTAGGTTTCAACAAGAGAAAAAATCATATATATAGTAATTGAATAATCTTACCTACGTCATCATAAAATTTATGAGTAGACCAAGAGACTCCAAGGGTCAACTCCTCCCAAAAATATCTAAACAAGAATCATCATCATCTTCTTGATCAAATAAGGAAGTTGACCAAGAATTAGAAACACCATTGTCCCCTATTAGACAAGAAGCATAATTGGCACCTTAGGAATTCTTATACCAATCACTAGAAGGAATTAGAACCTTTAGAAAGAAGATTATATCCCAAGACCCGTTTAGAGAAAGTTTTGATTCACAATTGAGTAGTCAACCTCCTACTCCTGAATTTTCACCTTCCCCAAAATAGATCACATACCATATTTATTGGGAGAAAAGTCTAGAAGGTACTGCAAAAATGGCATGAGAAGCTGAAAGATAACCTGATAGGACCTTTACTTATCCAATTCAGTTGGACAATGATGATACACCCATGAAGCATATTTCACTTGCACATTTACCCACATTTAGAGGAATGTCATATGAAGATTCTGACCAATTTTTGTTTGAATTTAAAGTACTGTGTCAAACTTATGATTACAAAATAGATAATCAGAAACTCAACTTGTTTCCCTCTACCCTGAAGGATGCAACAATGAGGTGGTTTATGGGATTAACATATAATTCTATTACCACTTGGGCACAAATGGAAGTTTCCTTCTTATAAAAGTATCAAGATTACTGTAGAGGGAGGAATAGGAAGGAAAAAAATTTCAAAATCAAGCAGGAGGATGAGAATATGGAAGATTATTTAGACAGATTCCTCTTTGTGAGTAAAAGATGTGGATTTGTACTACAAGAAAAGTTAAGAAAAACCATTTTTCTTAAAGGTCTAGATGATGAATCAAGGGAGGCACTTGATCTGATGGAGGTGGAAACATTGATCAAATAAGAATGAATGATATTAAAGAAATTTGAAGAAGCTATTCACAAACAAGGGGTGGACCTAGAAAAGGAAAAATAGTTAAAAGTTTGAACCCAAATATGAAAAAACTGATGGATGAATTGGAAAACTTAAAAAAAAAAAATTAGTTCAATTAACCTCCACCATGGATGGATTGTAAGCTAAAGAAAATGCCAATACTGAACCATTAGCTATGTATTGTCCTAGATGCAGGAAGAAGCATGCAATAAGAGATTGGCCCCTAGACAAAATAGAAATGTGTCTTATCTATGAATCTAGGGACCATGAGAGTAATGCATTTTCTCTTCTTCCATTTATTAAAAATCAGCTTAAACAAACTAGCATTCCATCCACATCAGAAGAAGTAAATTTTTTCCAAAGATAACCTAGCCAAGGGAAGTTCATGCCCAGGTCAATTCCTAACCCCTGGATGATGTCATGGGAAGATTAGAAAGTACCAAAAAGTTAGGGGCAACCACCTTGGGTCCCTTAACCAACATGGAATCCTCAGGATTGGTCAGGACAATCTTGGTATGCCCAAGGACACGAACAACCATGGTTTGGTTAAGGTAACCTGAATGCTTGGTCACAACCTAAGTGAAGCCCTAATAATTATGCTCAAGGGAGGACATATCCCAATTAGAATCAACAAGCCATAATGGGTTCCCCAACACAAAATTCACAAAATGAAAATGTGGTCCATACCCAAATACTAACACAATTAGTAACAAACCTAAGAAACAAACACACAACTCATGTCTACAAAACATAACAAGAAAAATCAGTTGATTCAAATGCCATGGATTGTAAGGATATTCAAACTAGATCTAGAAATATAATTAGTAGTCCACTTGTTATAATCACTAAGATGATAGAAGAAATTGAAACCCCTACTACGGTTGTTCCCAAGAAGGATGTAAATGAAAAATATAAGGAACTAGATAATAACTCTACCAAGACTCCATTTCCAGAGAGATTTAAAGAAGCCATAGAGACTAAGGAATATGAGAGGAAATTTAATATTGAAATACCATTGTTACAAGAAATTAAGGACATTCCAGAATTGAACAAATTATTCAAAATTATATGTTTAAAAATACTCGGAAGGAAGAAGCAGTACCCCAGGACTATTAAGGTAGATGGGAAACTTGTTGATTTATTACCAGGAAAACTTTTGCTTCCCAAATACGAAGATCCTAAAAGTCTTATTATTTTTGTCTCTATAGGGAATAAAGATATACATAATGTTTTGGTTGATTTGGGAGTGAATATAAATGTGATGAGAGTGGAAACTTTGAAAAAATTACCATTAACATGTATACAATCTACTAAAACCATATTGTAGATGGCAGATCAGTCTATAGCAAAACAAGGAGTTATTAAAGATGTGGCAGTTATGGTGGAGTCATGAGAATATCCAGTTGATTTCCTTATATTAAATCCAAAAGGTAAAAGACTTGGTTATCCCATTCTTTTGGGAAGACCATGGTTAGCTATAGTATCTTCCTTAATTGATTGGAAATCAGGTGATATCACTATCTCAAATGGTAAGAATTCTAAGAAAATTTCCTTATATCCTTCTACACGACCTTATATTGATAATTAAGAACAATTGTGGGTTAATTCTCCTGATACTAATAAGAAAAACATGTCTTCTTTGGCCATGATCACGTTGTAGGATCACACACATGAGGATAGAAGATATGATTAATCAACCATTTAATGAACACTAATTGTCCTTGGAGAAATCGGGAATAGTTCTGAAACCTATGAACTTAGTTCTAGAACCTACAGACTCTATTCCGGAATCATCATATTTAGTTCCGAAACCATCACATTTAGTTCGAGAACCACACTAACAACAATTCCATGTGACTGTAAATAATTTTTCTTTGGAGGAAAAATATTTCTCTTGGGGGAGGAAGAATTAGTAGCTTCAGTTTCAAATATATCAGGAAATGGTGAAGAATTTCTAGAAATCAACAGTGATGAGGAGTTCGACCTACAACAAGATAAGTATCATAACTCTTCCTTTTTTCCTTTTTCCAATATTCTGTCTCAAGGAAATTTTGGAGATGTTTCTACATATCATATGTTGTTGCCACATACATGTCCACTAAGTACCTTAATGAAACCCTTTCAACAAATCAGTTCATGACACATTGGAACCAAACATGTTGAGATTCAGCTAAGTAAATTTTTGAACATTAACAACTGGTTGAAGTATGATGAATAAGATAAATTGTTTGATGTTTTGAAAAATCATACTAGATATTTTTCTTGGGACTACAAAGATATGAAAGGAATCCATCCAAGTATTTGTACTCATCGCCTCTATACTGAAAACATTAGACTAGTTAGGAAACCTCAGAGAAGGATTAATCCAACCTTAAGAGATATAATCAAGCAAGAAATTGAAAAAATATTACAAGTAGGTTTTATCTACCCTATCTCAGATAGTGAGTGGGATGTCTCCTCTTGTAATTGTTCCTAAAAAGAATGGAAACCGGAGAATTTTTGTTGACTATAGGGAACTGAACAAATCCACACTGAGAGATCATTTTCCCTTACCATTCATAGATCAAGTCCTAGACAACCTTGCAAGTAAGCAGTACTTTTCCTTCTTGGATGGATTTAGTGAATATAATCAAATCAGAGTTGTTGATGAGGATTAGGAAAAAACTACCTTTACATGTCCATGGGGTATCTTTACCTATAGGATATTACCATTTGGATTATGTAATGCTCTGGTAACCTTCCAAAGAGCTGTATTAGAAATTTTTACAGACCTAACAAATGACTGTGTAGAGGTATACATGGATGACTTCACTGTGCATGGAGACACATTTGATGATGCTTTGAGGAATTTAGAAAGAGTATTAACAAGACATGAGAAAAACCATCTATCTCTTAGACATGAGAAGTGTTTGATGATGGTTGATGATGGGATTGTATTAGGACACCACATTTCAAAAAGAGTAATTCAGGTTGACCAAAATAAAATCAGAATTATTGTAGACTTACCTATTCCTCAAACCCACACATATATCAAGTCATTTTAGGGCATGCTAGATACTATAGGCACTTTATCAAGTATTTTAGTAAAATTTCTACCTCCATGTTTAATTTTCTTACCAAGGACTGTGAATTTCTTTGGGATGAAAGATGTCAACATGCTTTTGATGAAATTAAAGAAAAATTAATCACTGCCCCAATATTGAGAGGACCTAATTGGGAAAAACCTTTTCACATATAAACAAATGCCTCAAATAAATCCATTGGTGTAGTTTTGGGACAAAAAAATGAATAAGGGAAAATGTATGCTATTTATGACCTCAGTAAAAATATTACTCCCACTGAAAGAAATTACACCACCACTGAAAAATAATTTCTTTGTTAGGAATTCATATAGTTAGTGCTCCACATTTATGTTTATAAGTTTGGGTGATTATTATATTTGGTGAGTTATTGAAACAAATCACGTATTGTATTAGTTGAGTTGTTTGTGGAGAGATCTATTATAGGGAGAGTTGTTAGAGCAACCTCCATGAGTATAGGATCATCTTCTCCTTTATAATTGTAATTTTCCGTATTGAATATGATGAAGTGTTATTCCTATGTACTCATTGTATAAACTGGTGTTTGTGCTTTCATTTGGTATTGGACCGGGGATGGCTCTATAAAAGAAGTTATAGGGTCTTTAGCATTGTGCTTCACATCTGAAGATGAGAAGATATTATTATTTGTGATATTAGGTTTGGATAGATTCATTGACTCTATGTCCTTGTAATCAGTTTTTTACGTATATTATTCATACTTGATTTGTGCATACACAGATTTTTAGGCCACCATTCTGTTACTGTAGAGGATCATTTTAAATGGTTGTTATGAAGGCACATGCACTTACTAATCTTTGATGGTTGTGTAAACCTTCCATCACCAAATATGAAAAGGAGACTCGTGAGGACGTGTTTTTGTGAAGGAGACATTTTTAGACAGTTATGTGCATTTCATTTCCACTGAATACTCTACATTGGATTAAAAATTCCAAAAACATAGTTGTATTTTATTTGGAATAGTTGTTTCATTCTGCATTATGTCAGATTTCTTATGCTAGATCAGAATCATCATAGCAGAAGCGTGGATTTGCATTTCATAATTTTCCGTGTATTCACATTGTATCTGATAATTTGCCATCTATCCAATGTTTGGGTTTGATTTATTATCTTGTATAGATCTTATCAGTGTCAACCTGATCAAAAAATTCTCTAAAGACGTGTTATTGTAAATAATCAGCTTGGGATACTTTATTAACAGTTGGGCACAATTCACTCAGACTTGCATGAGCATTGACATGTATGATTCAACAGCTTCCACTTTCTATGCTTGGCTTGATTTTAATTAGACCTCCTTTTACACATACCTTGGATATTGTAGAGTTCTCAACATTGGTTATATCACCTGCATCTAATTTTCATTGACCTACGTAGAAGAGCTATATTGACTTGCATTGGGTTTGGCTACAAATTATTGAGGTCAATGATTTAAATATATATTTCTTCAAACAATGGTGGACCACCTGGTAACTGAGCATCTTCCCACAACAACTACTTGCACCTCACTATCCGTTATACTCTAGTGTGGATATAATATAAATTTTAGATCATTGGCTGATTTGTTTTTAGGAGTATGTGTTGATTCTTTAATATAATTGTTCAATTGAAGGATTACTTAAAATAGGACTTTAAATAGTATACGTGGTTGTTATTTGTCAATGAGTCAAGATCAAAAAGCTGCGTTGTTAAGAGTAAAAATTGTCTTATATATCACCATTAGCATGTTTATCTAAAGTGTCATCCTATGTATATATGTCAAAATAGTCATTTTTGTGTCATGTTATTATGAGTGATTATAATAGAAGTTTGTTATTTAAGAGTTCATAGTATACATTTGGTTTTGTAATGTTTCATAAAAGTTTGTTTTTATTAGGTTGTTAAAAGTGAAGTCTTCCATGTTTATAAAGTGTTAGTCAATTGATAAAGTCAAAAGTATAGAGTCATGATGTTCTCTTGTCAATATTAAAAATCAATGGTTTGTATTGTAAAAGTTTCATTCTCAATATGTATATTTTTTTGAGTTGTCATTTTTATGAGTTGAAGTTGTCAAATTTTGTAATTATCAAAATTGTAAAAAAAAAAAAATTGCTTCACAAACACATTTCGGTCGAATCCAACATTCAAGGCATGTTATTGAGTCTCATTTTCACATCCTACTGAGCTAACAACGTCATACTAGAGGTAGGAGGAATCATAGGTTAGAGGTCATTCAGCAACCTCTCATCAGTTGCCAATGACGGGGCTGCATACCAGCTTTGGTGACATGTGTGTATGTTTCATTTGATTTTAGTGCTTCTGGTGTGGTATAGTTTACAGTTTTCAATAAGTGGAAATTTCACATTGAGGGGGGGAACATGATCCAATGTTCCATTTCCATTATGTCAGTTTTTTCTATGTATGTATGAGCAACAAATTTCAGTAGAATTTCCTATGTTATTCCCTGCAGTGAGACATGATGAGGGCTAAGAATAGTATTTGGCATATCATGATGTGGTTGTAGGTAAACCACTTGAAAACCTTCATTTGTGGTTTTTGGTAAACCAATAGTAAAACCACCATTCTTGGTTGTTGGTAATCCATTTGCAAAAAACCATCATTTTTTGGTTTGTGGTAAACCAATTGTAAAACCACCATTTTTGGTTTTTGGTCAACCATTTTCAAAACCATCCTTGAGGTTTGTGATCATCTTGTGAAAATCACTAGATCATGAGTAGGTGAAAGTACAAAGGAAAGTTTTCCCCATGTTCGTACTAAGGGGGGAATGTTAGGAATTCATGTAGTTAGTGCTCCACATTTATGTTTATAAGTTTGGGTGATTATTATATTGGGTGAGTTGTTGAAACAAATCATGTATTGTATTAGTTGAGTTGTTTGTGGAGAGAGCTATTTTAGGGAGAGTTGTTAGAGCAACCTCCTTGAGTATAGGAGCATCTTCTCCTTTATAATTGTAATTTTCCATATTGAATATGATGAAGTGTTATTCCTTTGTACTCATTGTATAAACTGGTGTTGTGCTTTCATTCTTGATGTGATTTATGTAATTAATAAGTTTAGACATTATATTACAGGGTACAAAATATTTATACATATAGATCACTCAGTAATTAAATATTTAATAAACAAACAAGTGATTGGAGGTAGGATAATTAGATGGTTATTAATTTTACATGAATTTGATACTACCATTATGGACAATCTAGGAAAATCTAATGTGGTAGCTAATTTCTTATCAAGACTAACTGCTATAGGGGAACAAGATCTAGTTAAGGGCAATTTTCTAGATGAATAATTGTTTGCTATTTCAGCTGATACACCATGGTTTGCTGATATGGAAAATTATCTTGAAACAGAGAATTTTCCTCCTTCTTTCACTAAGAAACAAATGAAAAGGTTAATCAAAACCAACACACAATTTAAATGGTTAAATAGAATTTTATTTATATGTGGTCCTGATTTAGTTTTACGCAGGTGTGTGAAAGAAGATGAAATCTTTGACATACTCAGGGCATGTCATGATGAACCAAGTGGAGGACAATTTTAAGTGAAAAGAACAACTCATAAGATACTTGGCATCGACTATTATTGATCATCTTTGTACAAAGATGTGAAGAGATATATCAAGCGGTGTGATCCCTATCAAAGGATGAGACAACCAACTTTTACCAATGAAATGCCCTTGTTACCTCAAGTAATGATTGAACCATTTGAAAGATGGGGGTTGGATTTTATTGGTTCCTTTAGTCCTCCTTCATAAGGAAAAGAGCACATTCTTGTGTGTACTGATTATGTGACAAAGTGGGCATAACTGTAGGCTTTAACAAATGCCACTGAAGAAGCAGTTGCTGATTTCCTTTGGCACATAGTTATGGTAAAGTTTGGTGCATCAAGAAGTATAGTTTCATGTCAGGGGCCAAAAATCATGTCTAATATCTCCCTATCACCCACAATCAAATGGACAAGCTGAAGTAACAAACAAAGAATTGGAAAACATCCTTACCAAAATAGTTGAAGCAGGTAGAAGAGATTGGGTAAAGAGACTACCTGAAGCTGTCTGGGATTATAATACAACTTGGAAGACCACAACAAAATTTTCACCATATGAGTTAGTCTATGGGAAAAAGTCCTTATTGTCTATTGCATTTGAACTATAGACATTGAGGATAGAAGTTAAAGTGGGTATTGAGTTAGATGAAACTCAAAAGGAGAGAATTATTCAACTTAATGAGTTAGATGAGTTAAGGATAGAAGCACTTTTGCAGATAGAGATAATCCAAGATCAAAGAAAACAATGGCATGACACACATATTGAGAGAAGGAAATTCAAGGTAGGAGACTGAGCATTACTGTTTGATTCTAAATACCAACAATTCAAAGAAAAATTGAGAACCAGATGGTTGGGACCCTATCAGATTGAGCAAATATTTGACAATGGTTCTATCCAGTTACTTCACATTGATGGCAACAGAAGGACACTTTTGGTCAATGGACATAGGCTAAAACTTTATAGGAAGCATCTTACTAAGGATGAATTCTTGAGGAATATTGAAGCATAAAAATAATTTGATCATATGGAAGAACCTAACTCTTCCAAAATGATCAAATAATTAGATGGATAGATCCAGAATAAAGGGAAGAGAATAAAAACTAGTAAATGACGTTCTCTTCCCAAAAAATTAAAATTAAAAAAAAGGAAGGAATGAAAACCAGTAAATGGCGTTCTCTTCCCCAAATTTTTTTCTCAAAGATCAATTTAAAACCAGCAATGGCGGTTGATCTCCTCAATAAATTTCTAATTCAAAATAAAAGGAACTTCTTTGGAATTTTAGCTATCTTTTCTAACTATTTTTCATTTTTTTTCAATTTTAGGAATGATGAGCCATCATGACAGAGGGATTACATCATCAAGGATGGTAATTATGTCTTTAACTTATTAAAGGCTAGATTAAAAGTTTTCATGTATGATTGGATTTGATTTAAAATTTGGTAGGCTAAGTCATCTATTATACATTATGATTAAAAGTGAGTAATCATGAGGATGATGTCGGTGGAACAAAAGTGGAGGCATATTTATAATGAGATATAATTTGTGCAGAATAAACAAAGTGAATAAGAAGTTACAAAAAAATTCAAGGAAGAAGCAGCAGAAGTTCCCCAGCCAAGCACAACAGTTCCGCAGCTAAACCCATCCGTTCCATAAGTAAGTAAAGAGTTATGTAGCCAATCCGGATAGAGTAATAATTTGAAGGAGAACGAATTTGAATCACCCTCTTTACCATGGGGATTAAAAAGATGTTGGAACCTGAGGATGATACCCATCTTCTTACAGATGAAGAAGTGGCAGTTATCTTTGAACATGCAGGGTGGTTGGAATTCCTGAAAAAGTTCTTGAAGTATAACAACGAATTGGTAAGAGAATTCGTTATAAATTTATAACAATAAAAAACAAAGGTTAGAAATATTGTAATTCCTTTTTCTATGAATGCAATAAGTAATGTATCTGGTGTGCCAATTGTGCATGTCTCAAATCCTGTCAAAGGGACCTTAAAAGAATTGGTTGAAACCATGCTACAAGAGGGGGAAATTGAACCCCAATATATTTACAACACTAAGAAAATCATAAAAGGGGTCAGAAGGGCCATCTTTCCCAAACCCTTTGATAGAGTGGCATTTTGGATAGTCAAGTATTTAACTTGTGATGGTCAATTTGGGTTGGTGGGAAGAGAAGTCTTGAAGATGCTCATATATCTTAGATATGGAGCTACAAAACCAAAATATATAGTAAACCTTCCAGGGTTTCTTTTTGAATCCATCCAGACAATGGCCCAGAGGTATTCCTGGGGTGTTAGAACAATCAGACATCATGGGTTAGTTCATTTGGTGTGCCAACACCATTTTCTTTTAAAGAAAAATGGAGAAGAAATATGGGAGAAATTTCTTAACAAGTTTAAGAAAAACCCTGATATTATTAGGAGGGAAATACCAACTCCTTTTTCTCCTACAAATAATTTAGAAATTGATGCCCCTACAGATGAAAAGAAGGAAATAGGTGGGGAGAATATACCAAAAAGAAGAATATCTTGAAGAAGGATTAAAACTTCAGAACCTACTGTGCCTTTAAAAGAAACTCCTTCCTCTACAACAGCTATGAGAGAGCTAATATTTGTCTCTGACAGTGATAGTTCACCTAGGCAAGAGTAAGAAGTGAAAATCAGAAGAAGCTCTAGGAGGAAACCCACTTCTAGAAATTTTGAAGCTCCTCAAAGAAGAAGAATTCATAAGAGGTCTAGATAAATTCTAGAGGAGATGAAAGAATAGGACAAGTTGGAAAAAGAAGCTGCTGATATTTTGGGCAGCATGGCCATGAATCCTCCTGGACCAAGCCAATATGAGATGGAAAAGGAAGATGATAGATTTGAGGAACATGTTTTTCAAGACATGGGTGAATTAGAAGCACTATCACATGAAGAAGAAGAGTTGGCATCTTGGAGACAAAAAGGGAAATTCCCTTTGGTAGAAGAGGAATGCTCAACCCCCAAAGAACTTTCAGAGAAAGAAGAGAAACAATAGGTTAGACAGGCTCTATTTTTTTCCAGAGTAGAACTCATTATCAGAGAAAAGGATGAGGAGTTGAACTTCCTCAAACTCAAATTGGAACAAAGAGAAATTATCATTGGGGAACTAACAACTCAGCTCATAGACATGACTAAGGAATTGGCGAGAGTTAAACAACAAATGATGGAGAAAGAGGAAGAATGTCAAATTTCTAGAAGACAAAGTGCTATGTCAACAGTTTCTACAAAGATTGAATTAAATTATTGGACACTCAAGCAGTTATGGGATGATACTTGCAAGGAACTCGGTGAAATCAAAACATCTAATGAGGACTTGA
Organism: Taxus chinensis; assembly: GCA_019776745.2. Taxonomy (NCBI): domain Eukaryota; kingdom Viridiplantae; phylum Streptophyta; class Pinopsida; order Cupressales; family Taxaceae; genus Taxus; species Taxus chinensis. Next base: position 418,879,124 of record CM034154.1, read on the forward strand.
GAAACAAGATGGAAGACAAAAAGAAAGCAAGAAAGGAATGGGAAGAAAACTTTTACAAAGAAGAAGAAGGCAAATTTAAATGTCTTGTAAAAATACAAATGGTTTGCATAATGAGTGAAAAATTGCTTGTATGCAGGAGACCTTCTCCTACATATAGCATGTTTCTAGAGGAACAATTCATTCGTTGGCAGCTGTCAAGAATTGTATGTGGCCTTCCACATGAAATAAAAGATAAATATAAGTTCATGAAAACCTATTCTTCAACCAATGTAGAGCAGAAAAATATTCTCTGCAAATTCTATCTCTGTAATCTTATTCTAGAAAAGAAAACATGCTTCATGATCAATTTGTATGTGGGAGAAAACTAGCTTAATGCATTTGTTTATGTTCTTCAAAATTAGATTACATGGAAGGAAAGGGATTCTGAGCATCTATTGAAAGCTAGTTCATCTGGTCTCTACATGAGGGCTCATTATGGTAAACTATCTTTCTTTTGTTATACATTTTAGAACCCATGCCTTTGATAGATGGTTCAAGACACATTATTTTGCCAGTTTACAAAAAATTATTGATGCCTTCACCTCTTATGAGGAGGGGAAATTTGAGGAGATTTATGATGGATGTTTGAAAATATGGGAGATTCTTACAGTTGCATTGAGAAGAAGAGAAGTAATATCTCCCAAAAACTTAATATGGAGCTTAGAAAGAGCTAAAGCCTTGTGCACACTCATCCCTCAGGTCAATGAAAAGCACATGGGCATATGGATGGGAATGAGAAAAAGTCCTCCCCTTCTTCTCACTCCCATGTCTCCATGGAAAAATAGAGAACCTCAAGATCCCACTCAATTTGAGGAATGGAAGAGGAAAGTAGAAATAGGATTAGGGTATAGTATTTCTGAACTAAAACAATGGGATATTCAGTTTTAGCCATTTGACCTGAGAAGTCAATTGGAATGCAGACTACACAACCCAAGATTTTAAGAGTAAATTTTACACAAGGAATTACAAACAATTAATTATGGGGGAGATGATAAGGCCAAAATATGTCTCGTTAATGTACGATAAATGATCTTATTTTACTCTCTTTTTTATCAAGTTTGATTACATTTTGTGACTTTTGTTTGATCTAATATAAGTTAGGATGTAATTGTCCATCTTTTTTTTTTATTGTAGTTCTAGCGTTTAAAAACTCTGTAATTCCTAACAAAGTGCTTTGGAAATTCAGTTTTGTAATAAAACAGGTCATAATCAGTCGGAAGAACAAAGTATGAAGTGGTCAGCATGTTTTTGGAAGCATTGGTTTCAATACGGCTTAGTTCTGGAACTTCCAGACTTAGTTCTGGAACTCCAGTATTTAGTTACGAGCTCTAAAACTCTAGTCTCCAGAAATTTTGGAATGAGCTCCAAAACTTCAGTACTTAGTTCCAGAAATTTTCAGACTTAGTTCTAGAACTCCTACATGTAGCTCTGGAACCCTCATGGTTAAATCTGGGACAATTTCCTTTACTTCCATAACTTCTCTAAAGTTACGAAATTGATAAGAATTTATTTATTCCAACAACGTCTGGTAATTTAGCAATCAATGACCCTTTTCAATCAGGAGAAGATTAGAAGAATTTTCTATTCTTTATACTCACAAATCCAAGGGATAACTATCATACATTTGTACATATAGCCATGATTCCAATTCAACATCATATTTTGGGCACGATATCAGTTCCATATGAATCAGTAAGACAACTATGGCCGTAAATGCACCTATGGAAGAAGTATATATATGCAAACCTGCAGATATATTGATAGGATATAGATAATTTAGAGATAGATCGATATACGTAGATACAAACACAAAGTTATAGAAAGAGACAGTATGTCTTTGTAATGCAGACCATTTTATCAATAAAATAACCATTATCTATTTTGATAGGATATTAAGTTGTTAAATCTTGTTTCAAGGTCGAGCAAGGGCCCACTCCTCTGAGAACCAGGATCTTCATTTTATTAGTATTTATATTTACAGAGAAGATAGTATAGATCTATTAATGTTGTAAATGCTTTTGATTCTTCTAGTTTAAATCTATTGTATACTTGTTCCTGTAGGTGTTCTAGATTAGATTCTTATTTCCTTACAATCATTTTTCAGTATTCTTATTTGTGTGTTTATTTCTTTAACATGTGTTTACTTACAACAATCTATTTCATTCTACAAATGTGTGTTTATTTCCAACAATTTATTTCTACAAAGAGTGTTTACTTCCAGCAAGTTTTCATATTTTTATTTCAATAAGGTGTTGGCTAAGAATTCCTCAAGACATTGAGGAAATCCCCTAGAAAATATAAAAAAATAAAACAAATACCTATAGTCAATTACTAGATCACTAAGATTTCTTGTTGCATATAGCTTTAGACACCACCCCTGGTTTGAATATGACATCAACAAAGAGTTGATTAAATAAAAGGAATATCGAAACCTATCAAAAATGATATCAGGTACTGTAGAAAATCAACAATTTTGTAAATGAGGCAAAAATTGATGAAAATGAAATAACAAAGATGTATTTGATCATGGTTTTAGAATTCTGGGGGCATGATGATGTCCTGAGAACTTAAAAAGAATAGAAGATATGATGAATGCTATTTTTGGTAGAATGACCAAAAAAAGCTAGAAAATGACAATGGTTAGGTAGACTGATTCTAGTCAGATGTAAACCAATGATGGTCTCAGGACCAACGCGGGCAATGTGAAATTTGGAAAATTGAAGAAATTTTGATTTTTGTGAATTAAGTTAGATGAAATATCAACCTAGAAAACTACGTATGATAATAATGGATCGCGACACACTTAGAAACTATTTAAATACACTAACTATGATGTCAGAGTGTGAAAGGAAGAAGAAAATGAAGAACACAACCTCACAACTTAAAAAACAACTCAAGAAAAAGCTAAGAAAAACACACAATCTTATAAGTGAATTTTTATGTTTTAGCTTATGTTACTTTAGACTGAATTTGTGAATCCGAACAAATTTTTTGGTTGGGAAGGTTTCCTATGAAGAGAAAAATTCTAAGGGTGATTTCAGGTTATGTTTTGGTGGGGGCAGTCCTTTCTCTGAGTTAATGACTGGACAAAGAAACTAGTTGGGTGCCCACTTTCAATCCTCTGATCATGTGATCGTTGACAACTTATTCTAGGTAAGGTGTTGTTTAAGAAGACTTGTGAATTTTTATTTGTGTAGTTTTGTAAAGAGAGAGAGAAGAGAAAGTGTTCTATGATTTAATTATGTCAACCATCAGCTGGGCATGAATTCCAGCGTATAGGTTGCCCTCAGTTTTAATGTGAACTAAAAATGCAAGCATAGAAGTATGAAATGTAATTATTTTAGAACCCAAATTGAAATGTGATATTCTATGTAAACAGAGAGTGAATAGGAGAGAGAATGAATTTCACTAATGTAAAACAAGAAGAAAAATAAGGATTCTTTTTAGTCCTAAAATATAAATGTCACTTAGACAAATAAAAGGAAGAGAAGAGTCCCAGGGATAAGATTTAATGTTAACTTCCTTTTTTAAAAGAAACAAACATACAAAATATTTCCCTAAGAATGAATTAATGTAAGGAACCTTGGATGGGTCCCACCGGGTGTGCTAAAATGTTTCACCAGATTCTTGATAAATTAATGAAACATATAGAGGGTGATAGGCCAAGGAGGAATACCTGTTTGTGATGTCAGTTAAAGGTTGTGCACGCATTCTTATTTTATAATCCAATACTGATTGCGAATACTCCCTTTTGGCTAGGAGGAACTACCTATAAAATTCAAAACAATACCACCTGATAGATTTAAATAAAACAACAAGTGGACTACCTAACAAAAGCTAGATCCAAGAAGCGTGATGCTTCCCGAATAGGCTGTCAATCCACTTTTTAAATAACAGTATTAATTCTATCCAAAATAATCATGAAATAAAAATATTATTGAAATTGAAATGATTTAGGTATCTCATACAAAACAAATAAGAAAGATTAGATAAAATTTGATTGAGGTCAAAACGGGTCAGGTGATGGGCTAGTATTGGGTTGCAGGTCTAATAAAGATTGGGAGTGATTCTGGGTTGTTAGGGAATGGGTATGAGCTCACTGGTTTGAGGTATGTTGTTAGAAAAAGTAACCGACACCATCTGTGTGATCAATTTTAGTTTAGCAGGATGACCGACATCAATTGGATAAATGGCATCGGTAGGGGTTGTTAGCAAAAAGCTCTTAGAAATGGTCTTCAAACTCTCTGTGATTTCACAGAGAATAAAAAATGGTGGGGGTGAGGTTATGAAATGGTATCAGTGACTCAAATATTATTAGGGGAGGGTGAAGATAGGTGAAAGGGATAGATATGGTAAGGTGATGGGTTGGAGGAGGGAAGCAGGTGTACGGATGTACAAAAGAATAAATTATTGAGAGTAATGATGATCTTAGTGAAAGAAAATAAATATAACTAAAGAGATATTAGGTACTTACCAAAGAATAGATCTGGAGAGAACAGGTGATGAAAATAATGATGGTAGAGATCTGGAGAGAAGGGGTGTCATGTGTGTGCCATGATAGTTCTAGTCTCTGTGCTTCTCCATGTGAATCCATGATCGTGAAGAAGGTGATAGATGCCGATGGTTGTCGGTAGTGCTCGTGGGTGCTTTCCTTTTCCTGATTGATTTAGAAATTTGAGTACTCTAGGTCTCTATTCGTATGATATCCTGAATCAAATGACCAACCTCAACAAAGTATTTTAGAAATGTATTTAACCTAACTAACGACGGTTAGGGGACCAATGTCGGTTGAGGTATAACCGACGTCGGTTAAGGAAGGAATATCTAGGTTGGGAAAAAATAGCCCGATTGTTGCTATTTTTGGTGTGGTCTTTAATCTTTGTCCACATCTTGAGTGATAGATCATGAAGAATGAGTAAGATTCCTCTTAGGTTTGTTAATAGGAGTTAAGTATAGGTTTAGACTAAGTCTCGGTTGGTTAGGATAGGCTTAGAATTGGTCTTAGGTCATTAATGGGGTTTGAGTGGGTCATGGAGTGAGGTGGCTAGGTGAGTTGGCTGGGTGAGGTGGTCAAGTTAGGATGTTAATTAAATTAATTAAGGTATTTAATTCAATTAATAATGTGCACTATGGGATATGAATAGGTAAGGTATTTTTAATTTGAATAATTGGGTTATAAGGGTAATATGACCTAATTTTGGTGTCTACACAGGAATCTGAAATAACATCATAGGTTAATTAAATATAAATAGTTGATCAGCTAATCAAATTGATCCATAGGGTTCTAGAATGACTCTACTTCATCAGATCAGTACACATGAAGAAGGAAAATAAATACACAGATGTTCTTTCTTTATAGCAATAGGATCACCACTCTGTGTAGAGTGGCAGTTACTGAACCGCCGCCTAACCAGGGCGGCAGTCCTGGCTCTTTTGGATAGAAAATAAAAATATGAAACAAACAACCCCAAAATTTGAAAGGTTATCCATGTATCTTCTCCTCCATGACCTTTCCCATTTTCCAGTGCATAGGAGGACATGAGAAAGGCTATAAATACATGTTTGTATAAGAGAACAAGATCATCGAAGCATGAAAACAAGTGAGCAAGAAGTTCTTAGTACTGGAATTGTGTTTTGTAGAAGAAAGGAGTGTTGAGACAGAGAAAGAAAGTAATTGGGAGGAAGTGTGAGATATTATCTACTTCTCTTTCATACTTATTGTAAATTTTGTACTTATTGTTTGAATTGGCCAATAAAAGTGGGAAGAAAGAGTAATTGCCCTTCCCGACTAGTTTTTCCTCCTCTGGAGGTTTCTAGGATAAAACTTGTTGGTGTTTATGAGTTTATATTCTTTCCTTTCTTGAAATTATGGATTCTAAGCATGAGAAAAATTCATTCACTAGCTATCTTTGTCATTTTCTAATTGAAAGTAGAACAACCACATTAATTTGTGATTCTGTTGATAATTCTAGAGTTGAAGAGTTGCTTGATAAATTAGATTTTTATGACAGTGACAAGATATAAAGGTGAAGAGGCTTTACCTTACGATCCAAAAATTTCTACAAAGAAGTGGAAATAGAGAATTTGGGGACAAATGGAGGAAGAGAACTTAGTCCATAGAATCAATATGCTGGAGACCATGATGGATATGATGTTTAGGAGGCAAGAAGAACTTTTAGATTTGCAAAAGACAAATTATGTCAAGCAAGACTCCATGGAATCAATAGTTCGAGGCTTAGCTAAAAAATTTGGCATAGGAGGGAGCCACCATGAGGAAAATTATGGACAAGAGCACGAAGAAGAGACTTCTAATGCAAGAGAAAAGGTAAAATTTGAGCATACTCCTTTTAAAGTTGAGATAGAAGTTGAGATTAAAATATTTGAAGGACAAGTAAATGTAGAGTTGCTTGATAAATGGTTAAAATAGTTAGAAATCTACTTTAGCATCCATAATGTCACTGAGGCATAGAGGATCACCTTTACACGTCTCAAAATGGAGGGACATGCTCTGGTTTGGTGAAACCCATCTAACCACTTGTGAAAAGAAGAAGCATCCTATTGTGAAATCTTGTCAAGAATTTAAAGAATTACATAGAGCTAACTTCTATCCTATTGGCCACAAGACTGACCAAATGATTAAATGGCAGTATTTTAGACAAGGCAGTGGTCAAAGTGTGCAGGACTATACTATGGAGTTTCGGAGGCAGGCCATGTTTCTAAACATGGACTTGGAAGATGAGTATATTATGACTAAGTACTTGGGAGGACTTCACACTCACCTTTGAAGAAAAGTCATCTCCACAAAGCCCAAATATCTCAACGAGGTGTGTGTGCATGAATACTACATAGATGATGAAAAGAAGTAAGGAGAAGTAGAGTCAAGGGAAAAGCAATCGACAAATCAATATAAAAAAGATTATGGGAAAACAAGTAACAAGGGTAAGTGGAAAGGGAAAGGTAAACAAGATTCCACTACTTTAAATACTTGAAAAGATCCCATGAATTTTTTCAAGAACTGTTATATAAATGGTCATACTGGCAATATATGTTGGAAGTTGCATCCAAAGTTACATATGAAGAACCAAAACAAGGACTCAAATAAGTCGATGACAACTGTAAAAAAAGAAGGGGATGTGGAAATTGAAGATGAATTTGATGTAGATGAAAGGCTTGGATGCATTGCCACCAACATGGACAGCCATGAAGAGGAGATGAGTAGATTATTCCAGATCAAAATCTAGATCAAGAGAACGAAGGTAAATGCTTTGGTTGATATCGGTTCTCATTCTAACTTGATTTCTGAAGCATTTGTAAAGAAACTTGGTCTTGAGACTTACAATCATCCAAACCCTTATCCTTTGGGTTGGGTGAAGAAGGGTGTTGAAATTCAGGTAATAAGAAGACGTAAGGTCAAGTTTGGGATAAATTCCCATTATATTGATGTTTTTGAAGCTGACGTTATTCCACTTGATGTTTTTAATGTTGTATTCGAGAGTCCTTACTTGTATTTTAGGGATGATATATTTATGAGAAGGGAAAACTGGTACATATGGGTTAAGGATGGGATCATCTACAATATCTAGGAACACCAACGTAAGACATGGGTTACTATGGTGAGTGCTAACCAAGAAAAATGACTTATTCAGGAAAATCATAATTAGTTTTGTTTACTTTTGTTAATGGATAAAAAAGATGGGGTAGAAGTTTCAGAGATTTCTAACCAAGGAAAGCATGATTTGGATAGTATTATTCAATATTTTAAGGAAGTATTTAAGGCTCCCATTGGGTTGCCACCAAAACAGGAAGTAGAGCATGAGATTCAGCTATTTCAAGAGTCCCCTTTACCAAACATCAGGTTGTATAAGAAATCCTTGATTGAGAGTACTGAAGTAAAGAAACAACTCTAGGAACTACTAGACCAAGGGGTGATAGATTCGAGAACCTCACCGTGCAGTTTTCCTATTGTGATGGTGCCAGAGAAGGATGGCTCTTGGATAATGTGCATTGACTACCATGATTTAAACAAGATCACCATAAAGAATAGATATCCACTTCCCCACATAGATGATCTCTTGGACTAGCTTTAGCATGCCAAATTCTGCATAAAGTTTGATCTCAAGTCTGGTTATCACCAAGTCAGAATGAAGGAGGAGGATATATGGAAGATTTCCTTCAAAATAAAACATGGTTTTTATTAATGGTTAGTACTTATTTTTGGGTTATGCAATGCACCCACTACATTTATGAGATTGATGAATGATGTATTATGGGATTTCATAGATTCATGTGTCATTGTATATTTAGACGATATCTTGATTTTTAGTGCCACATGGGAAGAACATCTAACTCATTTATAGTAAGTCTTGCAAGTTCTCAGGGAGAAATAAATACTTTGTAATATGAAGAAATGTGAATTTTCCAAACATTCACTTATCTATCTTGGGCATGTGGTTGGAGGAGGAGAGATATGATTGGATCTAAAGAAGGTGGAGGCCATCACTAATTGGCCAACACTAAAAGGATCCATAGAGACTAGGAGTTTTGTGGGAGCAATACAGTACATGTGGAAGTTCATTCTAGGATTCTCCGTGATTGCAGTACCTCTACACACAGTGGCCGCAAAGAGTAAGGGTTTTGATTGGGGTAAGGAATAAGACAAATCCTTTGAGTTATTGAAATACAATATTAGTCATGATCCAGTACTTGCTCTTCCTAATTTGTAGCATTCTTTTGAAGTAGTCACAGATACCATTGATTACGCTATAGGCACAGTGTTTCTTCAAGGAGGTTAAACTATATGCTATCATTCTAAAACTTTCACTTCAGCAGTTAAAGGATATTCAGTATATGATAAGGAAATATATGCACTAGTTTAGGCAATTAAAAAATGGAAGCATGATTTTTTGGGTAAAGAAACTATTGTGCACATTGACCATAAAAATCTCTAGTATTTGCAAGCACAGTCTAAATTGTAGTAGAAAATGCACTACAAATGGGTGGGGTTCCTTCAAAAATTACATCTGGTGATCAAATACAAGAAGGGTAGTACAATTTTTGTGGAAGACATGTTGTCTAGGCCACCCACACTGGAGAATTTTTCATGTTTGGCCACTATCTCTCAGATCAAGCCCTTAACGAAGGAAGCTTACGGAGAGGCATATGTGTAGGAAAGAGACTTTGGGGTGATATTTCAGTAGTTACAGTCCCAAGGGACTGAAAGGATAGGGATTGAATATTTTTATCTCAAGGACAAGCTGATCTACCGATGGGGGAAGCTTTACGTGCCTAAAGAACAAAGAATTATATTGATGAGGGAAGCACATACCTCGAAATTAGCGGGACATTTCAATGTTGGTAAGACCCTAGCCCACTTGCAAAGGTACATGTATTGGCCAAATATGCAAGAATAAGTATCAAAATTTATACGTGGATGTAAACTTTGTTATACCATAAAGCTTAAGACTAGGAAGGAGGGTTTGTAGATGCTTTTTCCAATACCTACTCATCTATGCGAGGACATTTCTATGGATTTTGTAGGAGCATTACCTATGTCTAAACATGTCCATGATTATCTCTATGTGGTTGTTGATATATTTAGTAAGATGTGTATTCTTATGGTATGTAAAAAGATAGTAAAAGCACATGAGACAATAGATCTTTTTTTTGCTAATGTATGGATGCATTTTGGTTTTCCAAAGTCTATTATTTCTGACAGGGATTCCAAGTTCTTTGGGAATTTTTGGATTACTTTTGTAGGACAAGATGGATATCAGGTTATAGAGGAGCACAACCTTCCATCCACAGACAGATGGACAGACAGAGGTGGTGAACATGACTTTGGTATAATTTATCAGAGGGTATAACAACAAATACCCAAGGACTTGGGATGAGTCCTTAGCCTATGTTTAACATTCCTATAATTGGGAAGTACACACATCCACTATGAAGTCACCATTTGAAGCATGCTTGGGATATATACCAACAAATCCACTAGACATAATAGTTGGGTAGAAGGATGAGGAAGAGACACGAGACACAAAGGTGACTAGAGAAAACAAATTCATTGAGAGGATCCGACAAATCCATCTCAAAGTCAAGGAACAACTAGAAAAATCTCAGGCCAAGTACAAAGCTAGGCATGATCAGCATAGAAGGGAACATAAGCTTCATGTTGGAGATAGAGTTTGGCTTTACTTGAGCAAGGAGAGACTACAATGTCAAGAACGGAAGCTCAAGCCACTACAATATGGACCCTTCACCATATTGGAGCAACTTGGAGAAAATGTCTTTCGATCTTGATTTACCATCATGTCATGAGGATGTACTCTATATTAAACTACGTGAACTTGTACCTATATGAGCCATCCATGCTAGATGAAGATGAAGAACTACAGTTTCTACCTTCCATTAAGGATTACATCTTGGACTCACAAGGTGAATTGGAGGAGGATGTAGTGTTGCAACAGAAGGTCAGAGAGACTAGGAGAGGTCCACAGGAGTCTTGGCAGATTGGACTGAAAGGAAAGACACCAAGGTAGGCCCGATGGTACTTAAAGGAGCAAGTGAGGGAATTATTTCCTCATCTACTCCCCCATTAAGCTTTTGTGGGAATGAAATCCTCCTAAGTAGGGAAGGTGTGATCCGTAGGGATCCGAAATGAATCTACTTCATCATATCAGTCAGCACAAAGAAGGAAAATAAATACATGGAGGTTCTTTCTTTATAGTAATAGGAATGCCACTCTGTATAGAGAGGAGGTTATAGAACTGCCACCAAAACAGGGTGGCAGTCTTGAGACTGCCGGTCTACATTGGGCAGCGGTCCTGGATCTTTTGGAATGAAAATAAAAATATGAAATGAACAACCCCAGATGTTGAAAGGTTGTCCGTGTCTCTTCTCATCCATGACCTTTCCCATTCTCCAGTGCACAAGAGGACATGAGAAAGGCTATAAATACATGTTTACGAAAGAGAAAAAGATCATCGAAGCATGAAAGCAAGTGAGAAATAAGTTCTTAGTGTTAGAATTGTGTTTTGAAGAAGAAAGGAGTGTTAAGATAGAACAAACAAGTAATTTGGAGGAAGTGTGAGATATTATCTACTTCTCTTTCATACTTATTGTAAATTCTGTACATATTGTTTGAATTGGATGATAAAAGTGGGAAGAAAGATAAATTTCCCTTCTCGACTGGTTTTTCCTTCTCTGGAGGTTTTCCAGGATAAAACTTGTTGGTGTTTATGAGTCTATATTCTTTCCTTTCCCGCAATTGTGGATTCTAAGCATAAGAAAAATTCATTCACTAGCTACTCTATCATTTTCTAATTGAAAGTAGAAAAAAAACATTAATTTGTGATTCTATGGATAATTCCAAAGTTGAAGAGTTTACAGATCACACATAACTGATAAGATAATACCATCAATTCTATAATGGAAAGCTAGTGTTGAACTGATACACTGTAACCCTATCAACTATGCACATAACCATGAATTGTTAAATCCCACTATAATGCCATCACAAACAACTAACCAAATAGTAAAACCTATTTTATTATAGAAAGCTAGTGTTCAACTATCACTTTGTGATACAATCGACTACTTAAGTTACAATTCCATAAAAAATAGCTTAGTATAACAAACATATAAACTAGCATAACTAGGCTACTGTCCACTGTCTATTTGAAACTATAAAACACTATAAATATTCACTATCTAGTATAGTTATACCATCAACGCTAAAATAACTATAGTCATAAAAAATGAATCCACGTGAATTTTCCCAAAACCACTGTAATGCCATCAAACAACAGGCTAGATAATTATACCCATTCTATTACAGGAAGATAGTGTTCAACTGACACTTGGTGATATGACTGATTACAACTGAAAATATTCACTATCCAGAATAATTAGACCATCAATGCCCAAAAATACATATAATCAAAATCTGAATCAACGTGAATCTACCTATTCTATCCATAAGTGCTTAGTTGTAAAAGGATAGAAAATAAACTATATGCTTACCCATAATGGTGAACTACCATTTGCTGCAAATAATCACCAGACTACACCTACACACCATATATTTTTAGTGCAAATAATGTACACATCGATTGTAACCACATAGGGTAGTTACAAATATAGGCCCTAAAAATAAGTGTAGTCATGAATGTGTAATTACCGTGTATAGACACAACAAATTTATATATTACTTACAATATCAAAAAATTTTCATAGACTTGCAAAATGACATTTAACAACAATAACTGAAAAATGCATTCCAAAATTAGACATTATTCACATGCCCACTGAATCTGCATTTACTGGTGCTAAAAAATAGAAAATGGTATTTATCAACCTTAACACATAAGAAGTTAAAATATGAGTATGTTTAACCTGTGCCCAAGATCTTCTTTAGAGGCGACCCCATTTTCCAAATTTCAAAGAAATTAAAAAGATGTGAATTGATCCTTCAGCATACACCAAAAATCCACAAATTACTCTAAATTTTTTTATATACTTTCAACAAATATTGCTAAGCAAAAACTAACCTATCCAACTCACATGGGCCTACATTATCCATATAAAAAAAGGAATCATAAGTGGTTCAACTGCGGATAGATTATAGGTTGATTTATGTTTTACTGATGGCTTAAAAACTCCAACTTATTCATACCATACACTGGATGGTTTGTTGGAAGAATTTTCCAACAATTTACAAACTCATTCCCACTCATCTGATAGTGAGTGCAATAATTTATCCTTTTTCTCTTGCTTCGGAGGTGAGGAATACTATTTACCATTTCTCACCAAAGTAGTATGAGAGGGGTTTTCATCTCATCTACAAAATCTGCAACTGCCCATAGTGCACATGTACCTGTTCACATTGAACTACTTGCACCAAATAAAGTAATCACTATTAATAAGATTAAATTGGAAGTAAAATATCTAGCTAAACTAGCTCAAATACCAAACTTGATCTGAAATCACAAGTTATAATTTTTAAACTCCAACCATTCACAAGGATTTAGGAAATCAACATCAATTTTACAGATTTTAATTACTCCAAAATTGATTAATTCCTAATTTATTTATGGACCTCAAATTGATTTTTAATCAAAAATTTGACATGTGCACCTTTTTAAACTTTGTGGATTATGGATACTGAAATGAAATATTCAATCTAATTTCCCATTGTATTTGATGAATTACTTATCCAAATTAATAAAAACCCATTACTGATTTTATCTGATCAAAAGCTTCATCAATAATAGAAATAAATCATCCAAAAAATGAAATTGACAATAGAGTTCAACCGAAGGTTATGTCTCCAGATTCACATAAAGTGAATTGATCTATTAAATCCAATGAAGTACAATTTTTACCTTCAATAATGACATTATACCTTTAAAACCTACAAGTGGGCTGATCTCAGACTTTGGAAACTTTGCAATTTACCAAAAACTATTCTAAAGTCCATCCTTGGCCCCTACAATGTCTTCAAAATGAACCCCCTACAAATTTACTATAAAATCACCTACAAATGGATATTTTAAAGCATTCCATGAAAAATAATTATATATTTTAATTCCTCTTAGAATTCTAAGAAACTTCCCTTTTTACACCATGGCCAAATTTGGCTTCTAGGTGCTCCAAATTAAATGTTTTCCATAACTACTCCTTGGCTGCCTCTACATGGTCTACTCTCTATGTTTAGAAAAAAAACCTGTGTGCTCACTTTACCACCTGACCGAGTCATTTTGCGGGTTAGTGGAGGGATATTTTTACATGCCCTAGGTCTTGGGGTTGAGCCACGACCCTTGAATATTTTCACTGATTATTTTTTTGTGGTGGGGATAAATCCCATATTATTAGCGAGAGAGAGTGTTGGAAAGTTTAAAAATAGGTTGGTAAACCTATATATACGTGGTTGTGCCCATGTTTTTCCCTCTTTTTGGCATCACATATCCACTGAGCTATGCTTCTGAGGTTACCAATATATGCATTAGTTTATCACCCAATGTGTCAGGCAACCCGTTGTGAATGTCACATCATAGTGAGTTGGCCATTTCATTGCCCAATGTGTGGGTTGGTGGTAACATTTTTGCATCATAGAATGGTGCCAAGATATGTTGGTTTGACTTCTCGAGATAAGGGATATGGTAAGATATATTGCCAAGGTATATGGATTTCCTGATTGGGCCGAGTCACCTGTGACTCTACCAAGTTGTTAGGTTATGTTTGGTTACTTTGAGCTAATCTTCCGAGTCATAGATATAATTTGGATCAGTTATAATGTTAAGCCCAAAAAATGTGGAATGTAACAATGTGATCAAATGGGTGGGGAGTTGATCACCCCACTGAGATGATAAAATAACTCACTCGAGCTAGATTTAATCTTGCAATGCACAATTCATCTCTCTAATACAATAATCTCACATGGGCAATGTTAGAGAGATATATGGCATATATAATCAAAAATTTGATAATGGCAATATGAAATAAAGGCATAAAATTCACCCCTCTTATAAAAGAGTGTGCCAAACCTGGTTGAGGGTCCCCAACTAGAAAATACAGGGGCCCACCAAATGTTTCACGTGTCGAAGACTGTTTTCTTGAAAATAATTTTTTTTAACCTTTTAACCTTTTTTCCAAATCCAAGGTGTCAACACGTATATTGCTAGTTGACAATCTTGGGCCGTTTTCAAACCAAATATTTGACCCACAATAACTTCTGCATCTAGACTCCATTCCTGGAGTTTTGCATACTATTAGAAAGGTCTCAGTATTCTCTACAACATGGTCATGGTTTAGGGAGGTTTAAGAAAATTTTCAATACCTGAAAAATCCTCTGAATCAATTTTTAACCTCAATTAGGTGTATAAGGTTCCATGAATGCTAGTATGAAAAAATGAAGAATAAGTGACATTCATGATAGACTATGTGAGAAACAAATTTCTAAGGTATGTGATGATGTAGTGGTTCTTGCAAGGCATGAGAAGTATCATTTGTTAAAATTTCCTTACATCATGAATTTAGTGTAAAGGAGTATATTTCATAGTCCTTAATACATATGGAAGATATGTTAAGTATGTGTTCTTCATGGTGATAGAGATGACTACAGGTTTTTAAGATTGTAATGATGTTCCCTAGGTATTTCATGAGTTTTCTAGTGCTCAAATATGAGTCACAATCCTTGAATCTTGATTAAGAAGCCTCTAGAGTGTTTATCTATCTTGGAAGGAGTTTAAAGGTATACAAAGTATGACAATATTTGTGGTGTTGGCAAGAAAATATTTTGGGTGGAAAAAATTGTGGATTTCTTTCCAACGCTCTAGGAATATAAGTCCCTCTACTTAACCGGTACACCTATTGTATATCCATGCATGAGTGAAAGTGAGTTTTCTCTGGGTGGCCTTATGGTTGGGGATCTAATAGGGGAAATCTGCTGACCCTTTGGTAAAGATAGAAATATCTTTCTAGGGAAGACTTTTTGTGAAGATCAGGAAAGGGGAGTGAGAAAAGAGGTAGGAGAACTAATGTTGTAGGTAGAAAATTAGATTCCTGTACACACTAGTTAGAAGTATCATCACATGCATTAAATTAAGAGGAAACAAATTTATAAGTAGCAATAAGACCAAATAGAATTTGATGAGCACAAAGTATCAAGAAATCCCTTAGTCAAATAAAGCTAGAAACCCCTTCTTTTATTGATTGCTCAAACCAAAGTTGTACATAGTGGGGAAATGGAGGAAATTTGAGAATGAGGGAATGGAAGAATTTAGATATCTCCTTTGTTCTCTTAATGCACTCTTGAGTTTACAAATTCAATCACTAACTCTTTGAAATGTGAATGGATTTATAATTTATATAATGAGAGATGACTCTTCGTCTACCCCTGAATGCCTTTTCATATGTCCTCACACAACTTAAAACTTTTCAACTTCCTAGGAAACTTTTAAGTACATTTTTATAACATAAAGGTGACTTGTTACATTAGGAACATTAATATATATGAAAAATTGCAACCCCAACACAAAATTAGAACATTCGAAAGTGAGAGAAAGATGGGAGAAGAGGAGAGAGAAAGAGAGAGAGAAGAAGAAGAGGAGATGTTGTTCCTGATGAAGTCTATTGATCCTTGTTGATGGAGAGCTCCAAATGTAGTGAAACTCTGAATCTTTGAACTCCTTGCACCTTAAGAAACCCCTTCAAGATGGTTCTAGGACACCTCGGATTGAGTGTTTAAGAATAGTATTGAATGAATTATTTTTTCGATGACCGAAATTTCCACCTTGCACATGATATACCTGTGACCCCGAACCACGTAGTGAGTGTCAAAAAACATTATCGAGTTCCCTTAGATGGATCTCGAATGCCTTGTGAGAAATGCCTATGATGATCTCAAATGATGATGTTGACCTATATGATCATCCCTCTATGTCCCATTGTGTCAAAACTGCCCTTTGAGTGTGACTTACTATTAATAGCAAGTTCCTAGATGTGAGACTTACTATTTTTCATAAGAGGTGATTTTTGCCTCTTCTTAACCATCTTGATGCGATGAATTCCCTCATTCACTCATGTGCACACTACCTTCATCTTGATCACTTCTTGGGGTGACTTACTATTTTTGGTAAGCACCCATACAGGGGGATTACCATTTTTAGTAAGTGTTCATTTTCACTATTTTCTGCTTCGGACAATCATTCTAGCTTCCTGGTGATCTTGAGTGCACACTTCCTTTGCCATAACCGCTTTTGATGGTGACTTCCCAAACATAGCAAGTCTGTATAGGAAAACTTACTATTTTTAGAAAGTGTACTTCCACTGCTTAGTTTGGGACTGAACATATTTTTTCAGACTCGGCTCATCGTCGCAATCACATCCTCCAAATTTCACTTGATTTCACCCATTAGAATGCTTCGAAATAAAAAAAAAAATTTTTCCTGGCAGTGGCTTCGAGCACGAAGCTGTCATGGCAGCCATTAATGGAGCTTGAAATTTACAGGTCTAGTTTTTGTCTTTGATCATGAAGAAATCAAATCCATTGTGATAGGTTTTTCATTTGGAGTTTGTGTGCAAGTTTTTAGCTTGATCTAACTGTCAGATTGTTGAGAAATCCAACAAATGTGAGTTAGGGCACATAATGGGGATTTTGTTGGAATAAATTTTTCAGGGCACCATTTGACCTTTTGTTTGTTGTATCTTGATCATATTAAAAAATTTAGAAATCTGAAAAAGACGACAACTCAATCCGACATGTATTTTGCAAGATATGAAGATTTATCGATTGGGTGACTTCGTGGTTATTTAGCGAAAAATCTTCGTTTTTCTTCATTTCTCTGTCGTTTTTCATTTTTTCAGTCCATATTTTCTCTGAGGCCGATGTATCTTCATGGAGTGGAGGATTTTTGGCCATGACGGATCTGGTTTGGAGCAACAATGGTGGACTGAGTGTCTAGACAAGCATGGACAAGGCTAAGGCATGGTGTGAAGTTGTGAAGGAGAAATGGGTGGGGAATGGCTAAGTGTTGAGATTTAAATACATTTTAAAATTACATACCAAAGGGGGGTTGGGTGCATTTTATTTTCCTTTATGTCCCTTAAGCTATTGAGGGACATGAAAGGGACATCAAATTTGCACGTGATGCCTCACCTCATTGCGACACTGTAGCACTTGATCTGATGGACGGGAGTTGAAGGCTCCATTAGCTCCCGGAGCTGAAAAATTGGTCTTGAAGAGGTCACATGGGTGACCAGGAGTCTCTTTTGGGGTTGGGTGTATTTTCTTGAACCTGATTTCCCCCACCTCAAATCGACATGAGGGATATTAGATTGCATGATGTGTCATTAGGCGATGACATGTGGCAGCGATCCAACGGTGAAAAGGCTTTGAGCTCTCGTAAGCACCTGTGGGCTGAACTGACTATCCCAGAGGTCATATGTGGGTCCAAAGGGATTTTAGGGGCTGGGAAAAATTTCTTGGCCCTTGTGTCCCTGAGCTTGAGGGACATAAGGGACACAAAAATGTGCTAGGCTCCTGGTGCTGACACATGTCCTGTTCAAAATTTGACTAAATATGAGGTCTTGAGAGCGAACTTGAAACGATGATAACTTGAGCTCCTGATGGAATTTTTTGGTGAAATTTTATATAAATTTTACTATAATATTCCTTATTAATCCAATGGTGGTAGTATAATCTCTTGATTCATCAATATATGTCTTGAAAAATTAGAGTTTTTTTTCTGGTTCCATAGCTAAGCCTTGAAAAAACCGATTGCAGACCTATTACTCCAAAGTGTTGTGAATAAAATAATTTCACCATATTTTAGGTATTTCAATTCAATTTCCAATTATGTTTTTTTAGCTCTTAACTTCATCTATATCTCCCGAAATCACTTCCCGAATTTTAGTTGCTTTTTCGGCCATTTGCACTACCTAGGCTTGAGAAAAAATTAATTTCAGACCTATTGCACCAAAATTTTGTGAAAAAAAATAATTTAACCATATTTTAGGTCTTGGAATTCCCTTTCTGAAAATGTCTCTTTTTGCTTCTAACTCCATTTGGAGCTCCCAGAATCACCTTCTAAATCTCAACAACTTTTTTGGCTTGTGCACTACCTAGGCTTGTGAACCATGTTTTTGATTAAACTATTCCAAACTCTCCAAATCTTCCTTGAATCCTCAAAAATAACTTCCATGCTTTTTATAGACATTAAATTGACCTTTGTATTGATTTTTTCTCTGATGCTCTGCTCCAGGGGGTTGCGCTTATTCTGGGAAGACCAGTGATAGTCGTTCCCATGACTACCCGAAATTTACATTTTCCAAGAACACCTAAAATCACCTAGGGGATCAAATTAAATTTCCTAAACCACCTGGGGGAACGATTTAACATCATATAGGAGGTCACTGGACTGACTGAGTGGATCTTGGGTTCCTGGGAAGCATAGGACTTGAAAATTTTGGTACAAGGGTATCGTTGTCATGTTGGAAAATTATCAATTTCCCTATTGCACATTTGTATGACAACAACTCGCTCTAGCTTGGGGACATGGTATGGGCCGAGTGCAGTGAAGACATGGTATGAGAAATCCAGAATCCCACTTTGCAACATATAATCCGTTGACCAGTGCCTTATCCATGGGTCCCTATGCAGAGTCATGTACAACTTACGATAAGAGAGAGCGAGAGAGAGCGAATAAGGAAACATGCACACACACACACACAGACCAAAAATGAAGAAAGGAAACACACAACACACAACAGGAAGGAAAACACACAACAGAAAGGGGAAAAAATGTAGTAATCACCTATGATACAAGGTGGGGGAAAATCTGTTATCACTGAAGTTCTTTTTATTCCTCAAAAGTTACCCCTGAGTGGGCAACATTGAGTGATGTTGTTCTGCGAAGCCATTGACTGGTTCCAGAAAGTGGCCTCCTTTCCTTAACTATTTATGAATTCCATGTGCTTTTATGATTTTCTTTATACTTGGTAGGAGTGATTCCATGTGAGATTCTTGATGCTCAGGTCTTCACTTAGGAATTCTACTTCCTTCATCCTCTTTGAAATTGGTTTCATAGTGCCAATTACATTTTGTAGTTATCCAAGTAGTTCATTCCTCCTTGAGAATCCTAGAACTACCCTAGGGATGCTTTTGGTTTAAATTACTTGAACATTCCAGATTATTTTATTTCCCAGGTCTATGCTCATTGACCTCTTTTCCATGAGAAACCTCAAACTTATCCTTTTTCTCTATTCCACTATGAGGTGCTTGAGTACTGACGAAAGGATTGGAAGTGACCTCATACTTTTCTTATATGGCCATGACATGAATTAAGTGATAAATAATTAGCTCGGGGTCTTCCACAACTTCCATTGCATCTAATATTTCTTGCAAAAAGATCTCCTTTGTTACTTCCTGTAGCTCATCTTTGTATCCCTTAAAAGGATCTTTATTTTGTAGCTTAAGGAAACTATCAAGAGGGATTACTTAATCATCTTGGGAATCACTACATTCTGTCACTCCTTTTTCCAAGGGAGCTTCAGCTTCAAAGGCCTCAAAACTCTTTGCTTCAATTTCTTCATCATGGAAAGATTCTTCCTCTTCAAATGGGAAATAAACTACCTCGATTTCATTGTTATATCCATAAACCATTGGCTTAATAGGGACATCATATTTCTCATCTAGATTTATTTTAACATATCCCACTTCACATTGGTTGAGGATTCCAAGTCAGCTCCATGCTCATCTTTCAGATTCACGGCTTACATTAGGAGTTCGAGACTGAGCTCAGGGTCTTCTATTTCCTCCATGGCTCTTAGAGGTTATTATACAAATGGTTCATTCCCACTATTTGAGGGATCATTGTAGACTAGATTGGTATCTTCATGGGTGACATGATCAAGGGATTCCTCATCTTAGAATGGGAATGAGAATATCTCCTCATCACGGATAAGCAAACAAGCTAATTTTTCTACCTGAAAATCATCAAGAACCATTTCCTCTTCTTCATGGTTTGCATCATCCAGAAATTCGACTCTACCCTCTTGTAATCTCCTTAATGATTTTTCAAGGTCCATACCTCTTTGGGAAGGCATGTCTAGACCTATCAAGATGGGAATATCATCTTCTTCTTCAGTCGTTATGAAAAGATTCATCCTCATGTTATCCTGATACAAGATGTTGGTTCTTAGATTTCATGACTTTCTCACTGTGTACCTCATATTCTTCTCTTGAAGTAATTTCTCCATGTCCCCCTTCGCTGGTATTGTTATGGAAGACCAATTCATCTAAATTTTACCTCCTAACTACTGATAGAAACACCTACTTAGCAACATTCCAAATGAATCCGGAATGTATGCTACCAAAATAATCACTAAAAATTTCTTGTCTAGAAATCTGGCAAGAGCCACCTATGCATCTTTGACCTTCCCTACAAGTGGGGCCTCTTTTGACTCCAGGGAGTAACAAGAGCCACTAGGGGGATTCATGGTGAGTTTGAGAACCTTGATGACCTTTATAGGCATTAAATTTTTAGAGGCATCAGAATCTATTATGCATTTGTTCAATACATATTATCCAACGAGAAGGGAAACATAGAAAGGTTCAACCTTATCAGTCTTGGATGCACTCAAAAAAATCATGTTCTGTGAGGGAGGTGTAGGTGGGTTTGGTATTACTCCTTTAGAACTGGGTGTTATGACATTGGGTGTCAAACCACCATTCCTGATATATTGGATGAAACTCTCAAATTATTCAGGGTGATTACGCAAATATTCATTTTCGGTAATCTGCACTTTGGATTTGTTCACATATTCTATGAAGTCAAAAGGAGCTAATGCGAGCGAGGGTGATGAAGGGACTGATCTTTGAGTTGGGGTAGGTTTGGAAGCATGGTTTG
The DNA here is from genome assembly GCA_019776745.2 of Taxus chinensis. Taxonomy (NCBI): domain Eukaryota; kingdom Viridiplantae; phylum Streptophyta; class Pinopsida; order Cupressales; family Taxaceae; genus Taxus; species Taxus chinensis. The sequence goes on from CM034154.1 coordinate 418,900,570, forward strand.
ATGCTTGGGTAAAGGAGGAAATTTTAAAAGGTACACTAGGAGATTTCAAAGTATTATATTTTACAGGAGAATATTTAGATTTAGGAGAGGCATTATAAGACTTACTTGGAATTGCAGGAGCCTTCTTACTTGCTACAGGATCAGGTTTCAACAATGTAGAATCCATGGAGGGTGGGAGCAGAGATCCTCAACTGATTATTTTATTTTGTGGAGTTGCCATAGGAGGATTTTCAGTATTATTTTTCTAAGCAGCAATGGATGAAAAGTCTCATTTCTCATACTGAAAACATGTGAATACTGCACATGAGAAACTGGATGCATCTTCTTTGTCATCTTCATCACCTCTAGAATACTCACATAATCTGATTTGTGTATCATTCTCGAGTTCATCAACTTCTAGGAACTCATCACCTTCACTTTTTTGTTCAAGCTCTGCTTCATTTTCTTGAATCCTGTAACTTACATTGATAGGTGGGGCCTCAAAGGTAAGCCTTTGGGGTGTTCCTGCAATTTGAATTGTGTTGTTTCTTTGAGGAGATACTTATTTAAATAATTCCCTCTTTAGTGAAGACATTTCATTTTCCATTCTTTGCAACAAAGGATCAATTCTTTCATCTCCAAGACGTTGAGCCTTTCCCCTTAATGGATTCTTAATCTTTCCAGATAGGATGAGATCATCATCAAGTTCAATTGCTAGTCTTTATGCTTTTGCAATATCCCTCAGTTGAACTCTTCGTATGAAAAATCCCACTTCCGGTGATTGAGCACTAATAAATAATCTCTTGATGTTTTTTTTCTGATGGTGAATCTTCTTCCGGTATCCTGTGTAGCAACTGGTTGAAACGAGCCACAAAGTATCCCATAGTTTCACTTTCTCCTTTTTTTATTTGTGTTAATTGAACAAAGAGGTCTTGACAGTCCTTGGTGAATATGAATCATTCCTTAAACTTTATTTTGATGTCATTCCAACAAGTGATGGATTGGGTAGGAAGGAGGTAGAACCATTCCGCTAATTTTTCTTAGAGGGACTCCGTGAACAATCTCATGATAACATCTTCATGTTCAACACCAAGGATTCCACATGATGTCATGAAAGAAGCAATGTGTTATTCAGGAATTTATGTGCCATTGCCTTTGAAATTTGGAAGTTTCTTGAGGTAAATTGTTGTTACATCATGAAGAGGGTTCAAGACGTGTATTTCTTCCCCATGGAACAATGGGTTGGGGTATTTCTTCTTCATCTTCCATTGTCCTTTCTGCTTCTACTTCTACAAATTCTTCTTCATATTCTAACAATGATTTTTTTGTAATAGAAATATGAAAAGACATTGTGGAATATGAAAGGTTACTTGAAAGAATCAACAACGTGCCTTTCAACAATGGATTTTCATAAACTCTTTTTTTTTTCAATATTTGTTTTTTAAAAAATTTATTGAACTTGCGGTCATATTTTGGGTGTAGACGCTACTAAATATGCCCCATGGTGGGCACCAAAACTGTTGGAAAGAAATTTTTTTTTGTGGAAAATCTTGTGGATTACTTGCCAATGCTCTAGGAATCTAAATCCCTTTACTTAACCTGTGTAACTTTTGTATATGTATGTTGGAGTGAAAGTGAGTTTTCTCTAGGTGGCCTTATGGCTAAGTATCAAATAGGGGAACTCCACTGACCCTGTGGAAAAGGTAGTAATATATTGCTAGGGAATAATTTTTCTAAAGAGTGGGAAAGGGGAGTGAGAAAATAGGTAGGAGAACTAATGTTGTAGGTAGAAAATTAGAAGCCTACACACACTAGTTAGAAGTTTCATCACATGCACTAAATTAAGAGTAAAAAACTCTGCAAGTAGCAATAAAACAAAATAAAATTTAATGAGCACAAAGTATCAAGAAATCCCTTATTCAAAGAAAGCTAGAAAATCCTTCTTGTATTGATTGCTCAAACCAAAGTTATACATAGTGGGGAAATGGAGGAAATTTGAGAATGAGGGGAATGGAAGAATTTGGCTATCTCCTTTATTCTCTCAATGCACTCTTGAGTTTACAAATTCAATCACAAACCCTTTGAAATGGGAATGGATTTACAATTTATATAATGAGAGATGAATCTTCGTCTACCCCCCAATGCCTTTTCATATTTCATCGCACAACTTAATTTTTTTTAGCTTCCTAGGAAACTTTTAAGTCCCTTGTTATAACATAAAGGTGAATTATTGAAAAATTGCAACCCCAATGAAAAATTAGAACATTGGAAAGTGAGAGAAAGTTGGGAGAAGAGGAGAGAGAGAGAGAGAGAGAGAGAGAGAAGAAGAAGAGGATATGTTGTTCCTGATGAATTCTGTTGATTCTTTTCGATGGAAAGATCCAAATGTAGTGAAACTATGAATCTTTGAAATCCTTACACCTTTTGAAAATCCTTTAGGATGGTTCCAAGACACCTTGGCTTAAGTGTTTAAGAACACTATTGAATGAATTCTTCTGCTGATGACTACAACTTCCACCTTGCACATGATATACCTATGACCCAAACCACATAGTGACTGCCAAAAAACATTGTCTACTTCCCTGAGATGGATCTCGAATGCCTTGTGAGAAATGCCTATGATGATCCCAAATGATGATGTTGACCTGAATGTTCATCCCTCTATCTCCCAATGTGCCAAGACTACCCTTGGAGTGTCACTTAATATTAAGAGCAAGCACCCATATAGTGGGCTTACTATTTTTAGTAAGTGGTCATTTTCACTATTTTCTGCTCCAGACAATCATTCTGGCTTCTAGGTGATCTTCAGTGCACATTGGCTTTTCCATAACCACTATTGATGGTGACTTCCCAAACATAGCAAGTCTGTATGGGAAAAATTACTATTTTTATAAAGTGGACTTCCACTGCTTGGTTTGTGATGGAACATAATTTTTCAGACTTGGATCATCATAACGGTCATGTCCTCTGAATTTCACTTGATTTCTCCCATTAGAATGCATGGAAATAGAATTTAAAAATATCATCTAGCAGTGGCTTCGGGCACGGAGCTGCCATGGTGGCCATTAATGGAACTCAAAATTTGTAGGTTTGGTTTTTGTATCAGATCACAATGAAATTAAATCCATTGTGATAGGTTTTTCATTTGGAGTTCATGTGCAAGTTTTTAGCTTGATTTGACTGTTAGATTGTTGAGAAATCCAAAAAACATGGGGTAGGGTTTAGAACAAGTTATTTAGGTAACCATTTGACCTCCCATTTGTTGCATCTTTATCATCTTAAAAAATGTGGAAGTATGCAAAATACCGCATTTGAATCCAACTTTTATTTTGTAACATATGAATATTTTTTGATTGGGTGACTTTGTGGTTACCTAGCAAAAAATCTTTTTTTTCTCTTCGTTCTTCGTTTCTTCAAATATTTTGATAAATACTTTCTCTGAAAATTGTGTAGTTTCATGGAGTGGAGGATTTTTCGGCCATCCTGTAGCTGGTTTGGATCATTAAAGGTAGATTGGGTTTTTGGACAAGCATGAACAAAGCTGTGACAGGGTAGGAGAAATGGGGGAAATAACGGCTTAGTGTAAGATTTAAATCATTAAAAAAATGCACACCAAAGGTGGGGAAAATTTTTGTGTCCCTGATGTCCCTTAAGCATTGAGGAATTAAAGGGACATCAATTTTCATGTCGTGCCTCATTGCGATACTTGGTGAAGATCTGACAATCATGTATTTGGCTCCACTGGCTCCTGGGGATAGAAAACTACTCTTGAAGGGGTCACATGGGTGACCAAGAGGATACCTAGGGGTTGGATGCATTTTATTTTCCCTGATGTCCCCCAACACAAAGGGACATGAGGTACATTAGTTTGCATGGTGCACCAGGTGATGGCATGTGGCAATGATCCAACGGTGAAGGCTTTGAGCTCCCACAAGCACCTGGGGGCTGAACTAGCAATCCTGGAGGTCGTATGTGGGTCCAAAGGGATTTTAGGGTCTAGAAAAAATTTCTTGACCTTCATATCCCTAAGATTGAGGGATGTAAGGGACATAAAAATTTTCTAAGCTCTTGGTGTTGACATGTGTCCTTTTCAAAATTTGACTAAGTATGAGGTCTTGAGAGCAAACTTGAAACGATGATAACTTAAGCTCATGATGGAATTGTTTGGTCTAATTTTATATGAATTTTACTATATTTTGTATTTTGAATCCAATTGTGGGGGTATAAGTTCTTGATTCTTCCATATATTCCCTAAAATAGTTGATTTTTGTTCTAGTTCCATAGCTAAGCCTTGAAAAAACTAATTCCAGACCTATTGCGCCAAAATGTTTTGAAAAACATAACTTCACCATATTGTAGGGTTTTTAATTAAATTGAAAATGATGTTTTTTTAGCTCTTAAATCCATCTAGAACTCTTGGAATCACTTCCTAAAGTTCAGTTGCTTTTTTCGGCCATGTGCACTACCTAGGATTAAAAAAAACTGATTGCAGACATATTTCACAAAAGTGTTTTGAAAAATATAATTTCACCATATTTTAGGTATTGGAATCACCTTTTCGATGATGTATTTTTTTACTTATAACTCCATACGGAGCTCCCAGAATCAGCTTCCGAGGCTCAGCAATGTTTTTGGCCTTTGCACTGCCTAGTCATGTGAACCCTAATTTTGTTGAAACTGCCCCAACTTCTCCGAATCCTTCCTGAATATTACTAAAATAATTCAATGATGTTTATATATATTCAATTCACCTCTACATTTATTTTTTCTCTCATTCTCCACTCCAGGGGGTTTTCTCATTCTGGGAAGACCAGTGATAGCCTTTCCCATGACTACCCAAAATTTGCATTTTCCAAGAACACCTAAAATCACCTAACGGGGTTGAATTGACTTTCCTAAATCACCTAGGGGACTATTTCACATCATATAGGAGGTCACTTGACTAACTGAGTGGATATGAAGTTCTTGGGAAGGATATGACTTGAAAAGGTTTGTACAGGGGTATTGTTGTCATGCTAGAAAATTATCAATTTTCTTGTTACACATTTGCATGAAAACATGTGGAATTAAATAAGGTTTAATATTTAGTTGATAGGAATTTTGTTATGCATGTGTATGATCATTTTGAGTTTGAGGTTTTGTATCAAGTAGAAGTGCAGGATGAAAAGGTAGGGGGAGCTTGAATGGCTTGAGGAGATTGATTCAAGACTTAGCATGTTCTATAGTGATTTTAAGAGTCACTATTTAGCCCAATTATGCAATGAAGAAGTATTATCTGTCAAGTAAATATGGAAAGCACTATTTGAAGCAAGGTCTAAGTTTGAAAAATTTATCTACATCATCTCAAACAAAGCGTATATGCAGTTAGTTTAAGATCATAAAAATATGTTGAATCATGAAAATATGCTTGACAAGATGTGTTAAAGGATCCTTTTATTAGGGTCATGAGTTCATATGATGAAATTTAAAGTTATAAGTGAAAGTTGGTTGCAAAATCTCTTAGGAGAATAATGTGAGTTGAATGAGTTTATGAGGTATTCTTTCTTTAAGGAAGCTATGTACAAATGTCTATACATTGTCAGGTATGATGAAGGATTGAAGAAACTATACCAAAACATCACATATCAGATATTTTTGTTGGAGTTTGTTAGTTTATTATATTTCTTAGATTTTCATGATGCATCAAGGATATGAGAGGACATTATTATGTATGAAAAAGCAGGTTTTATTGTGTAAAATGTTGAAGGCATGGATCGTGATCATCCAGAGATAGTCTTATGATGGTGATTTCAAGGTCTTAACATAAAAGTTGTCAAGTTCCTCCACAAGAGATATTATGCTCCAAGGAGAACATTTCCTCAAATCAAGTGTTGATTGATCCTCCAATAAGTGCAAATGCTTAGGGATTTTCATCAATATGAAGAGACATAAACAATATAATGGAATATGACAAAGCATAGATTAGAGGTTTGCATCTATGATACGAGTATAGATGTAAGCTGTGAAGACAATGTCAAGATATAAAGGTATGATGACTTATCGAACTATAGGTGCATATCCTTTTAGGGCAAGCTATTTCAAGTACTATACTACTTCATAAGAGAGATTCATACCTGTGATAAGTATCAAACTATTGATGACTAATTATATGCAAACATAATGAAGGTAAAAAAGACCAAAGACACTGAAATGTTGCTTCATGGTAGAGGTACAAATGATATTCCATATCCATGACTTCTAAGAAAGGTAAATGCAAAATTTTTTTTGTTTTGAATGAGATATATGATATCAATTCAGGGGGAGCTATGTGAATCTTACATTCAGGTCCTAGACTATTTTTTGTTGTTGAGGTCAGAAAAGAACAAACATAGACCAAGGGGAAGTCCAATCAACCAAGTAAGTTTCCTTGAGCTTGTTGTCATTGTGTCATATCTTTTGTTTTCATTCTTAATTTTGTGTCATCATTGTATCCTTTTTCATATATGTCAAAGGGGGAGAGTTGCATCAGAAACATGAAAATGAGGTCAAGTAGGTGTTTGGTCTTGTTGGTTACCAACAATGTTTCTGAAGGTGGGTGTCATTAAACAACAAAGGAGAAGATTGTTGAACATTGTGTCTTGGTGTTGTCATTGATGTCAAATCCATTGATGTAAAATGATATGCAGAGGTCATATGAGTCTCCATGTTATGTTAGTGAAAGGTCAAACATGAAGGTTGATTGGTGGTGTTCTATGAAGTCCAGATGTATAATATAGAGTGTATGGTCATAGTATGAGTTTTCCTAAGTTGGTTTAAGGTTTTCATAAGGTAAACCATAGTCCTATACAGGTGTTACATGTTTTAATGTGTCTATAAGTGGTCATTAAGGTCAATTCATGTGATGTCATGGTCTGCAGTAGTCATTATAGGCCTATTCCTAGTCCTAGAACATGCAAAATAGTATGGAAATACGAGTTTTGGAGCTGACCAGTATTGATTAATCATGGTGATAATTTACGTGGCATGTATGATGAGTGTTAGGATAGTTCTTAGTGGTTTGATGGTGTTTCATGGTCCTTAGGAAGAAAGAAGGTGAAGACATGTTAGGAAAGCATAGGTAATTTTCTTTGGTTGGATATTTCTAGGCATATTTGAGCTATATGGTGAGTTTGAGAACTTATAGGATGTTTTCATGATGCTTTTAGGTCAAAATGAGGAAATTCTTGCAAGATACATCATTTTTGGTAAAAACATGTTTTCTAGAGTGTGTTTTTATACTAAAAGTGGACCTTCTAATGTTCGTTTTGATATGTGTGCTTTGCATGGGACCTAGAGGTTTTGAGTGATTTTTTTACATTGAGCTAAGAATATTTTCCAAAAATAATGGTTTTTTTTATCGTCATGTTTTTATGAATGATCATTAAGAAGATAAAGTTCTTTGAAACCCTAGTTAAACCCTGGCTCAAAGCAAATTAAAGGAAATTTATTTTACAGGTATAGTTTTGATTGGTTTTGTAAAATTTATGATTGGATTTTGTAGATGACTCCTCCATATTTCTAGAAAGTTATGCTAGATATTGTGACTATATGTGGGCCCCACTCAAATAGGAATGTTTGTGAATATTTTCAGTTTGTGGAAATGTTTTCCATTGAAGGTATTGACTAAATCACCATTTATGAATTCTTGTGAGTTTTACTAGATTTCCATAGTAGTTTTAGTCATGCATGAAGTTTTAGAGGGTAAAGTGTGCCCTATCTTTGAGGACTGAGTTTTGGGCCTAAAAAAGGTAGTTTTGAGTAGTTGTAGAGATTGACCTGGTTAAAGGCCTTCCACTTGGAGTTGGAAGGTAATTTAAGATTTTATAGAAATTAAATTTATATATATTTCCAATTATGTATGGTTTTTCTCTTGATGAGGTGTTTTGATAAGTGAATCTACTCAGTTTGTGAAGAACAAGTTTGGCTGTTTCAAGAGAGAACTGCTTTGGATAGAAGATGGAGGTAGAAGACTCATGTTTTGGATTATCTAATGATATCTATATATTGGAGAGTAAATAGGGATGATTTTTTTCCTATTTAAGTCATTTTTAGGTCTTGAATGTATCATTAAGGGTGTAAACCAATTGAGTTTCTAAAATTGATTTCTGGAAAGTTTAGTTCGGTGAAGAGGAAAAGAGGAGTGGTTTGAATTTATGGATGTTTCATGAGGTATAAAAATCATGTATGTGTTCTAAAGGTCATTTTATTTCCAATGAGTGGTTACATGCCATGGTTTAGGTTTTCTTATGTGGTCTTGAGAATGTTTTGTGAAGATTGGTTACTGGAAACAACTGTTTTGACTAGGAAATGAGCCTACTTTATAGAGTTATGAAGAAAATGATTGGTGTAGGGTAATGTGAAAGAATTGATGATGTTTTTTGGGTTGTATTTTAAATTTTCAATTCCTTTGGAGGCTTGAAAAAGCATGGTGATATGTTTGGAGGTATTTGAGGAACCAGGTGATGGAGTTTTGAGCCTATTTTGACTTGTTTAATCATTTTGGTGTATGGAAGACCTACATGGGTCTAATTTATGATTTTTTATGAGTTTATTGTTTTGTTTTTAAGTTGGAATGGTCAAGATCTTGACTTAGTACCAACATATTTTATGTTTATGAGTTGATAATCATATAAAGTGAATGTTTGGTTAAAATTTGAACTAGTGTGCATGGAGGGAAAAATATGACCTAGGTGAGCAAGTGAAAGAGGATTAAGGGCATCAAGAGAAAGATGAGGATATATGAAAAATTCTGAATAAGGTTGAAGAACACGTGTGAAATTTTTTAAATCCAAATTAGTCCACGAAAGATCAAGATATAGCGAGTTGAAGGTGAAAGAAGTTGAAGAGGGTTTAATGAGTTTGTGAGATGCACTTGGATCACAATCAACTTTGGGATAAACATATTTTCAGTGGTAATTCTTCTAAAAAATCTCTTATAATGAGTCATATTCATAGGATTCTCTTATTTTGAGTAATATCAACAAGGGTGTAGTATTTCATTTCACCTAAATGTTATGCACGCTGACACTTCATTCAATAGGACTGAATGCTCACCCGAAACATACACAAATCTTAGGTCCCTCCTTTGTATTTTATTTTCAAGATGTTAACATGCATAATCATGTTGATATCTAACCAAGTAATCATTTAATCATAGTAAACCATTGTATACATTTACTTAGAACCACATGTAATAAAGAAACATACTAGGTCAAACAATTACCAATACCAATTGTACCATGAAATCTCCATATTCAGTCATGTCAAAAATATTAATCCATCTAAAATATTCCATTATATCATAATTATTACATCACATAATCTGAAAAAAAATCCTACCAAGGCGCTGGAACATGCGCAAGTATTAAACCCTAGATCATGACTACATAACAAAGACTCTCATAGGTCAGACGTAACGACTGGTCATGATCCCAAAAAAATGACATACAATATATATATAGGGGTGGGGAATTTCCCTTCACTGCCCATGCACTCTCCTAATAATAGGCATGCCAAAAATATACTACATGTATGCTTGTAAAAATATCTAATAATAAACCATCCTATATATAAGACTAATTTACTCCTATTAATAGCCTTGATGCGAGAGATCAATTTGCATGTCCATTCTCCAAAAATATTCTTTGATTGGCCACCAAGTCATCATGCTTTATCCCCTTTCTTGGTTGGCACTCCATCCTACTTTTCTATTTTAAGCCTGTAAACTGGAGAATCAACTAATTAATGAGTTTGGTTTATCTGGGCATGATCCTTCTTTGCACCACTTCAACTTATCCACATGCATGCACATGTGCCTCCCTTGTGTGGCACATCCCTCCATGCATTCTCCGTACTTATTCAATTTTTTTTTCTAATACTACCCCACACTAATTACATTTTTGTCCTTGGAAATGGGGTTTACTCATCTTATAGTTCCAAAGAAAGAATGAATTAAGGACATGCTTACAAAGAATGAAAGAATGTCATGTGTACATTGATCTCATACTCCTCAACTTGATACAAGAGTTCAAGGTATTATGGATTAAGGGTGCTCTCTAGCTCAGTCCATTCTACCAACCCCTTCTTAGTTGTATCTAGAATTTTCCCAACTATCTCCATCATCTCTTCTAGAGTAATACACTCACCCTTGTGCTTTAACTCCCTTGCTACCCCAGTCAGGCCTAAAAACATCCCTTCCATAACATCCATTATTCATTCCACAAGTGACCCAAGCTCTTGATTCTTATTTCTAAAGGATCCCTCACTGTTTTAAGTGTGTCATTCTTCCTTTCAATCTCATCCATCTTCTCCTCTCTTTCAAGTTTTTCAAATTTCTTGGCTGCTGATATTTCATTCTCCTCCTTGATTGTATATGCCCTAAGGATATGGTTAGGATCCTAACAGTTATTCAATTCCCAACCTATCTTCTCCAACTCATTCCTTATTTTTGTAGCATGGCTTCATATTCCACAATGTTCTATGTTATGATTTTCTTGCTCTTCTCCTTCTTTGATGCTTTACCCTCTTCTGTTGGCCCCTGCACACTTTTATTTTATTGTAGCAACATTTTCACTAGATCATATACATAGTGCAGTGTTGAGGGATAGATTTCCTTGGTTCTTTCATCAAACTTTAGGTGTGCCCCCAATATCTCTTCTCTAATCTATTCCACCATGTCTAAGATATCTTTTGTGAGCCTTTCTACTTTCTCCTTCTCCTCAGTGTAGCCACTAAACTTCACGTACCTTTTCCTTTTTATCCTCCACCAAGGTATGAATGGTGGAAATTTTGTCTATATTTTTGTGTGCTACCTCGATTGTCATCTTATTCAATGCATTTATTTATTTTTCATTAGTGAGCTCTGTGGGCTTTACCATCAATAACTTCTTTGGCACCTTTTTCAATTTCTAGGTAGTAAACACATCACCTACAATATCAAAATTGGGCTCATCCATGTTCATTTGCATGCTCTAAGATAATATCTTCCTTGTATACATGGACATCATTACTTCATCGATGACCTCCCAACCATATAAATTCTCTATTTCCAGTATTATCTAGAAACACATGCATATTACCTTTGACTAGTCATCAATATAATTAAGTTAAGGTGTGCATATGGCCTCCTCCTTCCTCTTCTTCACACTAATGTGCCTCCATGTAGGTACATGTTATTCGTTCCTTGTGTGTAGACTAGTTCCACCCGACACTTCATTCCTAATATTTTTTTCTCCCTTTTCTCCTCTCCTTCATGCTCTGAGGGGTCTTCGTGGACTTCATGCATATTATGTAATTTATGTATCTCCTCATCATGCACAACACCCTCTTTCTTATGTGTTTCTTATTCTATGTTTCAAACTAGGGGTTCTTTCTCTCCAAACTCTTTTTCTTGGTGAAGATCCTCTACCACATCCACCTCATCAGTACCATCCATTTGTACCAACATTCATCTTCTCCTTTTCTTCTTATTTGGGCTTTAGGAGGCGAGGCAGTTGGTGACTTTACAAGTTCAGATGGCTCTGAACCACTGTCTCTCTTCACATTTCATTTTAAATCTACTAGTGCTATGATCAAGTGTGGTGCTGTCCTATTTTTCTTTCTCTTCCTCCTCCTCATCCTTAGTCTTTTCTTCCTCTTCTGATCTCAGAGGACTGGCCTGGCATATTTTCCTTGTACTAACTATTTGTTTACCCTTTAGGGTGTCTATAACCTTCATATCTTCCTCAACATATTTACCATTAACAAAATTAGGCTTGAGGTATATGTATACCTTTTCTACTTCTTCATTCCCTATTTCCAAAGTTATGAAATTGATGTTGATGTCATCCGATATCAAGGTTTTGATGTAAGCTGCCTTTCCTAGATATACATAATTTTTCCACAGCGTTTGGTAGTCACAATCCACTTTATAATATTTTAATCTCAACTTGAACACGTCTGAGAAGTGATTCACTGATGCTTGAAAATAACACGCTATGAAGGCATACAAAAAATTACACAAAGGGATATTCTTTCCATCCTTCATGAAAAATATTCCAATGCAATAATTTTGGTAAACTACAAAGTTTTCCTTCCCATATGAAACTAAGGGTAAGTTACTTGGGACGTGCCATTCATGCTCTAATTCCTCACACATTCTCTTATACCACATCTCCACCCTTAACTTATATGTGCATGTTACCCCATCATAGGTATAATCTATGAATCTCTTGGCTAATGAATTATTCTTTGGTGGATATTTCCACATCTTGTCCTTTGGGCCATCTGGTACCCCAATCTATGCAAATACAATATATAGGAGAACCATGACCCATGAAATATTATTTCCCATACCCACGTCTTCATTAATTCCTTCTGCGATGAAGGAAACAAGATTATACATTGTCCCTTCTACCATATTCTTTGCAATGTGGAGACACTTCTTGTTCACCTGACCTTAGCTCTCCTACCCATTAGATGTTTTTAGGAGGTGCGCAAAAACCTTGACAACAGGGTCTGTGACCTTTTTGGCAGTGGCCTCCACACCTAATTCATCATCTATTTCAGTTGCAATCTCTGTACCCAAGCTTTGTAACCTTGCAGTCCTTTTAATCATTAGTGTAATAATGTGCACTCATCTCCCTATTAAAAAGAATAAGTCCTCATGGACTCTTGAAATGAGCCATTGGTAAAGGCGCTCTGGTTTTCCAAAATATGACAAATAATTGATTTTTCAGTACTCATGCACCTTCCAAGGTCTTATACCCTATATCATCATAAATGGATTTGTCATCCTCAGTCCTCTGGTTGTTCTCCTTTACCAACTCTCTTTATATTTATTCTTCATTTGAACTAGTGTGATGGTTGTAATCACTTACTTTGAATTTTCAAATGTGGGACTCCCAGACATGTCCTATAATCATGACCTCTAGCTATTTCATCTTATAAAATCTCTCCTCAGGAATTTATTCAACCATGACCTATGGTTCCTTCTTGTTTTTTACCTTTGTGGCTGCTACAGATGCTCTTCTAGGTGCCATTTTCAACTTCCACAACTTAGTCTTTCAATTCTTTATTTATTCACCCTATTTTTTTCTCTTGACCTGTGTACCCTAGCTACAATTTTTGTCATGTTCCAAATCCTATCTTCTACAACTCAACTCCCAAATCATGTAGTTTTTCTTTGCATGTCATTATCTTTCCCTCACACTTCGTATGAAGGAGTCCTAAGTTAGGCCATGCCAAATCTTCTTTGAGGGTTATTGAATCTCTCTATTGCTCAATATTTTCACACTTGTTTGCACTTCAATCACTCTTCAAGGCTCAAACAATCTATCATGTAAGGTAATAATGAAGTTTCTTGCACTCCTTTTATATATTTTAATGGTCTTTCCACATTTATTTCTCCACACCTACCACCATACAACCAATTTAAATATGATTTTTCACAATTTTTCATTACTTTATTCCACATGTTGCAGTCACAACCTTCTGGTGTGCTTATAACTTCCTATGTTGTATACCTCTTTGTGCATGCTTCCCCATGTCGTAGTACAAAAAAATCTCTGTTATATACAAATTCATTCATCTTACTGCTGCCTACCTCACATTACACTACAAAAACCTTTTTTCACGTATGGTATTCATCCTAAGAAATTTAATGTCCACCATCCTTCTCATTTCTTGTGGCACATTTTTCCTCTTTTCCTTCTCACACACTCCATAACCGACACACCATCCTTCTACCAATACATGTACTACTACTTAAAAGAACAAAAAAGGTATCTTATTCACGTATTTTTACCTAGTACACCCCACACTAAAAGTATGTGTGAACATCTGTGCATGAAATCAATAGATAGTAATCAACTTCTTGCACACAAACACACTTATTACAAAAAAACAAGAAACAACTGAAAAAAAAACATGAAAGGAAAAACATAATTTTAATGGAAATATTTCCTTATTAAAAACAAAAAGAATATTTATTTAAAGTAGGGCTTCATCCTACTCCCATTGAAGTAACTAGGAAACATAGTGACATCCAGTGTCTACAATTGACATGCACCTGATTCAAGTATCTTGGTTACTAAAAAAGTTTCCAACCAATGCACCTTCAAATTCCCTGGATGGCGGGAAAACTTAGATTCATAGAGAAGGACCATCTTTCCAAACTATAAATTTCTTATTCTTAATGTGTCTATCATGCCAAGCTTTCTAACTTTCCTTCTCAGTCTTTTGGATCCAATGCACAATGGCACACTGCTCATCTAATTTTATTATTTTGTCAATGCACTCCTCTATAAACTATTCACCATCTAATTTAGATGCATGCGCAATACGTAGGAATGACAAAAAGAATTCAAATAGTAGCATTGCCTCTGTGCTAAACACCAACTGAAATGGTATGGCCTTATTCAAGATTTTATAAGTGGTCTTATAAGCCCAAAGTACAACTGAAAATTTATCATCCCAATCCTTTCTTCCAAAATCATAATTTTTTGTCAATGTTTTCCCAATATTTTGTTGAAATCTTCTGTAGTACCATTAGCTTGATGGTGATAAGGGGTAATTTTATGGTGTGTGACCATAAACTATGCCAATAAAATTCTAATTATCTCATTTAAAAAATGAGTTCCACTATCACTTGTCAAACTTAATGGACAACCATGCCTACTAATTATATTCTCCCATAGAAACATTACTATTGTAGTTGTATTATAATCATTTATAGGTGCATCCTCTTCCCACCTTGTTAGATAATATGTATAAGTAATAATGTAGTGCAATTTGGTTCTGTGCATAGGTGGTGTAATAGGTCCTATAAAGTCAATATCCCACTTCTTGAAGGGTTTTTTTCTCGTAATAGGTCTAAGTGGCATCTTATCTCTATGTCCATGCTTTCCAAGGCATTGAAAATGATCACACACTTTGATATACTCCTTGGTATCTTTATACAAAGTTTCCCAATAAATGCTAGCTATAAGGATCTTGCACGTAGTCACATTAACTACATATGTCATCCTTATATACCACTATGATCCTCTTCCATAATATATTTACACTCATGCTCAACTACACAATAGTGCAAGACCTCATCTCTGTCAATTTTGTATAAATCTCCAACAATCAACTAATAAGGTGTAGAGTGAATGGAAAGTTATTTTTTCCCAATTTCTTCATCCCCTTTGGTGTCAATCTAGTGCATAAAAGGAAAGCTATATCTTCCAAATCTGAGGGCACATGGTTTAAGTAAACAACAGTGCATTAGGCATAGTATATTCAATTCTGTATGTGTCCTCACTTGAATTTATCCTTGATAGATGATTAGGCCCTGAATTACTTTTTCTTGGCTTGAAAAAAATTACAAAGTAAAACTCTTTAAAAAGAAGTATCCACCTACAGATGATCCCTTAAAAATAGGCTTGTTGGCTAAGTATTTCAATGTCATATGAACTGTATAGAAAATAAATTAAGTAGCTAAAAATTAGTGTTGAAACTTGTGAAACACGTAGATCATAGACAAGGCTTCACACTCAATGGTTGTGTAATTCTAATCCTTGAGTGTCAACTTCCTGATTACAAAGAAAATAGGATGATCTATAATCCCTTCTCTTAGTTGCAAAAAATTTCATGCCCGAGGCATCAATGTGTACATGAAATAGTTTGTACCATGAATGAAAGAACAAAATAGGTGTAAGGGTAAGCCGCTCCTTTAATGTCACAAACTCATGTTATTGTGTGTTAACCCAATAAAATTTCCCCTTACCTTTGACCAAATCCTCTAGGGGTGCATAAATATTTGCATATCCCTTGATAAACTTCGTAAGAGCCAGTATGTCCCAAAAATCCACGCACTTCACTCTGATTGGTAGGCTCTTATAAATGCAAAATCACAGCTATCTTAGCTAGGTCTACCAGTAATCATGTTGAGTTGTGGAGCTCAATCAATTCAGATTCGCATGTAATGTAAAACTTGCTGGAAAACATAGTAACCATCATCGGTTAGGATGGACCGACATCAGTCACCTATGATTGACACTGGTTGGGCAAAGAGGAATCAACATTGGTTAGGGTGAACTGACATCGGTTACTTGTGCAAGAGTGTTTTAATTATCTCTTGGGAATTAGATCTATTTTTAGCATTAAAGTATATATATTGATTGTAATTACATGGCTAAGTGACCTAAGTTTGTAAACACTTATATAAGCATAAAATTTAGTGTTTAGAAGTAGAGAATTAACAATAATTAAGAATAATTGTGAGTGAGATAATTCTTGGAGAAGAAGCAAAAACTTGAGAGAAAGATATTACTGTACATCTGAGAGGTGTGGAAGATTGTAAATCTTCAATTGTATATCTTCTGAAAGCTTTGGATAATAGATTGGCTTGTTTCTTGGTGGATGTAGCCCACACTGGGTGAACCACGTTAAATCTGGTGTTGATTTATATCTCTTGTTTTTTATATTTCTTCTGGTAGAATATCCACTTTTATTGCATGTATGCTTAGATTTGATATATTATCTATACAACCTTGTGCTAACCCCAACAACTGGTATCAAAGCTTTGTTTGAGGGTTTTATGTGTTGACATATTTACTCACATAGGGTTTTCTGATTGAGTGGGAGCTACAACAATGGCAGAAGAAAACAAATACAAGGTAGAGAATTTTGACGACCGAAATTATCAATTATGGAAGATGCAGATTGAGGATTATTTGTATCAAAGAGATTTGTATTTACCATTGGATGAGAATTCTAGACCTATGAAGATGACTGATGAAGAATGGAAGATTCTTGACAGAAAGGCTTTGGGATCTATAAGATTGAGCTTGGTAGCATCTGTGGCTTCTAATATTACAGAAGTGACTTCTACGGTAGAGTTAATGAAATCTCTTGCTAATTTATATGAAAAACCTAGTGCTTCAAATAAAGTTTATTTGACGAAGAAACTATTTAGTTCTAAGATGCATGAAGGTGGATCTGCATCTAGTCATTTGAATGATTTCTGATCTATTGTAAATCAGTTAAAATTGGTTGATATTTCATTTGATGATGAAGTGAAAGCACTTTTATTCTTATGTTCTTTTCCTGATAGTTGGGATAACTTGCTAATGGCTGTTAGTAATACAACATCTGCTAATAATATTTTGAAGTTTGATGATGTGGTTAGTATAATATTGAATGAAGAAATTCATAGGAAGATTACAGAGGAATCATCATCTAGGAATGCTTTGAATGTAGAAAGCAGATAGTAGGCAGGAAAAGGAGAGATCCAAGAGTAAGAGTAATGGGAAATCAAAGTCAAGGGATAACATATCTAAATCTAGAAGTAAGGGAATTACTTGTTGGAAATGTGGAAAGAAAGGACACATGCAAAGAAAGATTGTTGGTCAAAGGATAAAGAGAACCAACAACCAGACAAAGGTAAAGACAAATAAAATCTTTCTACATCAGAGGTAATGCAAGATGCTCTTATTCTTTCTTTGGATAATAGAATAGAATCATGGGTTTTAGATTCAGGAGCTTCTTTTCATGCAACCCTAATAAGGGTTATTTTAGAAATTATGTCCAGGGAAATTTTGGGCATGTTTATTTGGGTGATGATGAACCTTGCAGTATTAACTAGAAAAGGGAAAGTTCATCTAAAATTACAGAATGGAAATACATGGGTATTGAAAGATGTGAGGCATGTGCCAAGCCTCAGGAGGAATCTTATTTCTGCAGGGAAACTAGGTGAAGCTGGTTACATGGTTACTTTTACAGGAGACTCTTGGAAAGTCACCAAGGGTGCTTTTGTTGTGGCAAGAGGTAAGAAGGTAGGAACATTATATTTATCTACCTGTGTTACTGATTCTTTTTCTGCATTATCTACTTCATATTCAGATGCATGCATGTGGCATAACTGGTTGGGCCATATGAGTCAAAAAGGAATGTAAATCTTAAAGGCTAAGGGTAAGTTATCAAATTTGAAAGATTAAGATCTTGATTTCTGTGAGCATTGTGTCTTTGGAAAGAAAAAGAGAGTGAGATTTATCAAAGTTGGGCAACTAAGAAGGAGCAAAAATTGGAGCTTGTACACTCAGATGTGTGGGGACCAGCTCAGGTAGCTTCTCATGGAGGATCCCAGTATTATGTTACTTTCATTGATGATGCTACAAGAAAGGTATGGGTTTATTGTATTAAACATAAATTTGATGTTTTTGAGACTTTTAAAAGATGGAAAGCCCTTGTTGAGAATGAATCAAATTCAAAATTAAAGTGCCTTAGATTTGACAATGGTGGTGAATACTGTAGCAAGGTTTTTAATGCTTATTGTTTAGTGAATGGAATACGTAGAGAAAGGAATAGTTCCAAGAACACCACAGGAGAATGGTGTTGCAAAAACAATGAAATAGGACAATCATGGAATGTGCTAGAAGTATGAGGATACATTATGGACTGCCCTTACAGTTTTAGGCAGAAGCAGTTGATACAACGGTTTATTTGATTAACGTGGGCCTTCAAGTTCACTAGATGGAGGAATACCAGAGGAATCTTGGACCGGAAAAGAGGTAGATCTTTCTTTTCTTAATGTTTTTGGTTCAGAAGCTTTTGTGCATATTGATAAGGAAAATAGGAAAAAGTTGGATGCAAAATCTAAGAGATGCACTTTCATTGGTTATGGATCTGGTGATTTCAGGATTTGTTTTTGGGATTTAGAGAATTCTAAAATTATTAGGAGTCATGATGTTGAATGGAATGAAAAGAGAATGTATATGGATTAAATTTTGGTACCTAAGGATGAACCAGTTGAGAATTTTGTGCATGAAAATGAACTCTCAAATTTTAAATTATTACTTATAGGGTTACACAGTAACTAGTGTCGATTTACCCCTGAACGACATTGGTCAGCTGAACCGGTATCGGTTACAAAAGAGCCAAACCGACATTGGTTAGCAGAACTGACATCGGTTACAGGTGACCAACGTTGGTCACTGTAAGATTTGGAAACAAATGTCCAGGAGGTCCAGAATGAACCTCCAGTACCCCAAACTCCTGTGAGAAGGTCACAAAGGGTAAGTAAACCTCCAGAAAGATTTACACCTTCTCTATTTTATTTATTATTGATTGATAATGGTGAACCAAAATTTTTGAAGAAGCAATGCAGGATAAGACCCACGTGTAGTGGGAGCATGGCATGGATGAGGAGATGGACTCCTTAGAACAAAACCAGACTTGGGATTTGGTTAAGTTGTCCAGAAGATAAGAGGACATTGCAGAAACAAATGGGTTTATATGATCAAGGAAGAAGAGGGTGGATAGAAAAAGTACAAGACAAGGCTTGTAAAAAGGATTTACACAAAAAGAAGGTATTAAATTTGGTGAAATATTTTCTCCTGTTGTTAAAATGACTTCCATACATACTGCATTGAGTTTAGTTGCAGTAGATGATTTTCATTTAGAGAAAATAGATGTGAAGACAACTTTCCTTGATGGTAATTTGGATGAATATATTTATATGCATCATCGTCTTGGGTATGAAGTCAAGGGTAAGGAGAAATTAGTCTGCAGGTTGAAAAAGACCCTATATGGGCTCAAGAAAGCTCCAAAGCAATGGTACATGAGGTTTGATAGTTTTATGCATGAGCATGGTTACTTGAGATGTGAATCTGATCATTGTGTTTATTTCAAGAAGCTTGAAAATGGGAGCTATATTATTTTGTTACTGTATGTGGATGATATGCTTATTGCAAGATCTAGTATGCAAGACATTGGTGAGCTTAAAGAAAACTAGCTCACACATTTTCTATGAAGGATTTAGGAGTTGCAAAAATAATCCTTGGGATGAAAATGCATAGAGACATGAAGAACAAGAAATTGTATTTTTCAAGGAGCTTATATCAATAAGGTGTTGGAAAGATTTAACATGCAGAATCAAAACCTATTAGTACACATATGGTTGGACACTTCCAATTAAGAAAATATTAGTGTCCATCATCACATGAGGATGTCAAATACATGACATGAATACCATATGCTTCAGCAGTTAGGAGTCTCATGTATGTTATGGTTTGTACCAGACCAGACATTGCATAGGTAGTGGGAGTTGTGAGTAGATATATGGCCAATCCAGGTAAAGAGCATTGGAAAGAAGTCCAATGGATACTCAGGTATTTGAAAGGGACATCTAGCATGCAGTTATGCTATGGAGGTTTGGATATTTCATTATGTGGCTATGTTGATTCGGATATGGCTGGAGATCTGGATCATAGAAGGAGCACTACTGGATATATTTTCACAGTAGGTGGGATGACAGTTAGTTGGATTCAAGATTGCAGAAGGTTGTGGCTTTGTCTACTATAGAGGTAGAGTATGTTGCAGCTACAGAGGCTAACAAAGAAATGATATGGATGAGTAAGGTTCATGGAAGAGTTGGGAAAGGAGCAAGATGATTATAAATTTTAATGAAAGTCATAGTGCAATTCATTTGGAAAAGAACTCAACATTTCATTCGAGAACGAAACACATTCAGTTAAGGTATCACTTCATACGACAGGTATTAGAGGATGGTAAGTTGAATCTGGAAAATATTCATACGAGCAAGAACCCTACAGATATGCTAATGAATCCATTAGCAAAGGAGAAGTTAGAGCTACACTCCACTTTTGTTGGTCTTCGAGTTTGAGACTTGAAGAGGAAGAAATAAAGCTAAGGAAGGATCCAAGAATGACGTTGTATAGGTATAGTGCAATAATTAATCTCCAAGTGGGAGATTGTTGAGTTGTGGAGCTCAATTACTTTAGTTTAGCATGCAATATGAAACTTGTTGGAAAACACAATAACCATCATCGGTTAGAAGGGACCAACATTGGTCACCTATGACCGACATCAGTCAGGCAAGTAGGAACTGACACTGGTTAGGGCTAACCAGTGTCGGTTACCTGTGTGAGGGGTGTTTTAATTAACTCTCATGAATTAGATCTATTTTTAGCATTAAAGTATATCTATTGATTGTAATTGCATGGCTAAGTGCCCTAAGTTTATATACGCCTATATAAGCATGAAAGCTAGGGTTTAAAAGTAATGATTCTAAGAATGACAACTGATTATGTGCAAAATTCATGTGAGAGAGAGATCATTCTTGGAGAAGAAAGTGCTTGAAGAAAGAAAGTACTGTACATCTGAGAGGTGTGGAAGATTGTATATCTAGGTGAAATTTGGATAATAGTCTACTCATTTCTTAGGGATTTTAGGCAGTTCTGGATGAACCACATTAAATCTTGGTGTTGATTTATAGGAAGGGCTATGTATATTTCTTCTAGGTAGAATCAACCCCCTAGAGCGGATTGCAGGGAAAAATGCTTAGATCTGATATATGAATGGAATAACCTTGTAACATAACCCCAACATGGTTTGGATAGGTTTGGGGAAGTTTTAAAAGACTTGGGCAGTCTAATGAAAATAGGGTTCACAAGCTTAGGCAATTCACAGGCCTAAAAAATGTATGTTGTTGCTTCAGAAGAAGATTCGAGAGCTTTGAATGGATTTGGAGGTGAAATCAAACATCTTCGAGAAATAGGATTCCAATACCTACATTATGGTGAAATAATATTCACAACACCTTGGCGTATATGATTGGCAGAGTTTTTCTGCACAATTTGGAGTTATATCAAAAATCCATGGGTTTTCAGGGATCATAATTAATCAAAGACATGATAACCCATAACCTAGAAATTCCAAATCAGGATCAAATTTAAATTTTACCATTAAAAATTCTAGACACTACACTCAAGTTATCTTCGTTCACAAGTTACCCTCTCAAAGTGTAGTGTCAGGATTTAGTCATTTTTTCGAGACGACAAATGTTGTACCAGGAGCCTATGAGGATTTCATGATCCCTGATGTTTGAGGCATTTAGATCAGCCCTTGTAAATTTCTTCCAGCCCCCATGTGAGAATGGGACCCTCAGTGACCTCCAAATTGACAGTTCAAGCCTTGGTGCTTATTTGGAGCATGCATTGCCCTATTTGTCAAATCGGGTGCCATGTGTCAGCTATAAACCAAAACCATGGAATTATCATGTCCCTTATACACCTGAGGTGGGGACATAAGACCTTGAAAAATGTTAGCCCTATGGGGAGTTTCATGGACAACCACGTGACCGCCTTTCAACTCCCAGTGCTTTAAGCAACTATTTTCCAATTCATTCCCTGTCGTCGGATTAAATGCCACGTTTTTCCTCTTGACCACCATAGAATTTCCCATGGCTTTCCCTTATGTACCATAAGGTCAGGGACATGAATACATGTAAAAAAATTGTGCCCAAATCCAACTCATAAAAAACAAAATCATTTGTAACTGTTAGACTAGACTAAATTAAAATTATGTTTCTCATGCCGGAAGAAAAGTTGCAAAGAACACAAGTCCACCAACACCATTGCAAGAAACTTAGACCATATCAGACTAAAGGAACTTAAATACCTTTCCCATGGATACAAGCTTAGAAGGACTATTTTCATCAAGCTAAGAAGGAGAAATGAATACCAAAGAAGGAGAACAATGGAAATCCCCATAGTGTCATGAAAATGAAGATTCGAACATATCTTGCAACACCGGTGCTCGGATTGATGAACTTTTGTTGCTGAGTAATGTATCTCTTGAAGGCCATTAAAAACTCATATGTCATACCTCAAATTTGAAGCAATTATGGTGCATAGTGAATAAATCCTCTTTTTGGCTCTAAAAGGAAAAACCTTGATTTCCCATCAAACCGGTCACACATTAGATTGAAGAGAAATTTCACGTGAAGCACCATAATCAAAAACCTATCGCAATGGACCCCATTTCATTGCTAACGGAGAAAAAAACCAGACATTTCAACTTTGTCAAGCTCCATTAATGGCTTTTCCATTGACAAGTAAAAAAAAATTTCGAGCTACCTCTTCACTTCTCAAGGTGGTCCAGTGGTTGAAATCGAAAAATTGGAGGAAGTGATGTCGAAAAATCTAGTTTCGTTTAAATCTAGTTTTCACACCATGAGAACTCCCTATTTTTTAGGGATATGACAAATATGTTTTTTTCAATTCATTCCCTCTTCAAAGAAATTTTCAAATTGTTGAAGATCTGATGGGTCGAAATCATCTGAAAATTGGAGGGAACGATCGTTGAAAAATCTAGTTTGGGTATGAACTAGTTTTTGCGCCGTGAAGCCCCTATTTTTTAGGGATATGGAGGGCTATGTTTTTTGTTCATTTTCTTCCCCCATCAAATGAAGACATCATTTTCCCACTTGTTTAGATGAAGGAATTACTCCAAATTTAGAAGTGTGGTCCCGGAATAAAACCCATAATTTCAAGACTCATTTTGATCCAATTTGACAAAAATGGCGACACTTAGTTAAAAATGACATGTCTCTTTGCATAGGGGAATGTTAATTTAGGTAAGTCACCATTTTAAGATTCCATGAAGAAGGAATGAACAAAGAGGGAACATCACATTAGAAAGGTCATCAACAAAAAGGGTCATCTCGGCTCACAATTCACACTTACTAAAAATAGTATTGTTACACTCAAAAAGTAGTGAGTTGGCACAATGGGTCATATAAGGAAATTTAATCATTCCCAAGGGGACATCATTGTTCTAGGAGCATCCTAGCCATTTTTCATAGGGAATTCGAGATCCACCTTAGAAAATTCAATTGGGCGAGTGTTCGTGAGCTAATTTGGAGGAGTTTCATAGTGTCCAAGGAGTTCAAAGATTTAGAGTTTCAAAATTTGGAGCTTTCCATCAACAAGGATCAACGGACTTCAGAAAGGTGACATTCCTCTTCTTCTTCTCTCTCTCTTTCTCTCTCAAAATCCCCAAACTTTCTCTCACTTTCAAATGTTCTAATTCTACCATGGGGATGCACTTTTTGAGATGCCTTTAAGTCACTTAAAATGACTTTATAAACATAATGTAAATTAAGTCACCTTCTACGTTGCAAGATCTTAAATTTTAAAGTGGAATATGAGCAGTTTTAAGTCATAGTGGAGGAATATGGAGGGTCATGAGGAAGATGTAAGTCACATTCATTCTATAAGGATATAATGGCAACCATTCCCATTACAAAGGGTTGGCGATTGATCTTGTAGACTCAAGAGTGCATTGTACCTTGATAAAGACAAAAATAGCCATTCTTCTACTTTACCTCCTCCTCAATTTTCCTCTATTTCAAACTATGTACAAATTTTGTTTTAGCTTCAATACAAAAAGAAGGAGTTTCTAGCTTCCTTTTTGACTAAGGGATTTCTTGATACTTTGTGGTCAATAATTTCATTTGGTCTTGTAGCTATCTTATAGGGTTGATTTTCTTCTCTATGAATGCATGTGTTGAAATTTCTAACTATGTGTGTGGGAATCTGATATTCTACTCACAACATTAGTTTTCTCTTACCTCTTTTCTCACTCCCCTTCCCCTTTCTATAGACAAATTTTCTTCTCTAGAAAGACATTGCTAGCTTTGCCACAGGGTCAGTGGAGTGCCCTTGTTGGATCCCTGGTGAAAGGCCACCATTAAAATCCACCTTTTCAAGCATGCATATACGGAAGCTGCACTGGTTAAGTAGAGGGACTTAGATTCCCATAGCGTTGGCAAGAAATCAACAAATTTGTCCACAAGACAAATTTTCTCACCAACAGTTTTTGGCGCCCACAGTGGGGCAAATTTAGCAGCATATGCACCCAAAATACGACCGCAAGGTTCGAAAATACAAAAAAATCAAATATTAAAAAATAAAAAAAGGTTCATGAAAGTCCATTGTCGAAAGATACACTGCTAATTTCTGCACATGTCTTTTCATATTCCCACTTCAATAATTTCAAAAAGCTGGCTGAAGGAAGACACACCAGGTTGAGTAGGTCGAGAGGTGTTGATGATTTCAATTTCGAGGCTTCACAAAATCAGCAAGAATGAATTAGAGATAATCCATAATTCTTCTCTCAAGCATCCTCTCCATCTGGAACTCTTCAAATAGTTCACCTGGAAATCCTATCCAAACTTGTATTTATACCCCCCCTTCAAATTCTCCCATTTTTCAACCACCATTGAGCTTTGAGCTCCTAGAAGAAGAAGAATTTGAAGAAGAATTCATACAAGAGAAGAAACGAAAATGGCAGATGAAGAAGAAATACCTCAACCCATTGTTCCATGGGGAAGGAATACGGGCCCACTTGCTCTTGAACCACCTCTCCACGATCTACCAACAAGTTCCCACAAGAACTTTCCAAAGTTCAAAGGTGACAACACACAACATCCTGAAGAACACATTATTGCTTTCATGACATCATGTGGAATTCTTGGTGTCCAACATGAAGATGTTGCTGTGAGACTGTTCGTGGATTCCCTCCAAGAAAAAGCAACATAATGGTTTTACCTCCTACCTGCCTAGTCCATCACTGGTTGGGATGACATCAAGACTACCTTCAAGAAAGATTTAAATCAACTGAAGACTATCAAGACCTCTTGGTGTAGTTGGCTCAAATGAGGAAAGGAGAAAATGAAACCATGAGAGACTTTGTGGCTCGTTTTGAACAGTTGCTTCACAAGATACCTGAAGAGGATTCACCATCTCAAAACAATGTCAAGAGATTCTTCATCAATTCTCAATCATCAGAAGTAGGGTTTTTTTTGCAAAGAGCCCAACCAAGGAACATTGTAGAAGCACAAAGGATGGCCATTGAACTTGATGATGATCTCATCCTCTCTGGAAAGATCAAGAATCCATCAAAGGGAAAGACCCAACATCCTGGAGACGAGAGAACCAATCCATCGCTGCAAACGTTGGTGAATGAGATGGCATCTTTGAAGAGGGAATTATTTGAATGAGTATCTTCTCAAAGAAGCAACATAAATCAGATTGCAGGAGCACCCCAAAGGCTCACCTTGGAGGCCCCACCTGTGAACATAAATTGCAGATTTCAAGAAAGTGAAGAAGAGCTTGAACAAGAAAGTGAAGGTGGTGATTTCCTAGAAAATGATGAGTTTGAGAATGATACACAAATTAGATTTTGTGAGTATTCTGGACGTGATGAAGAAGACAAATAAGATACACCTAGTTTTTCATGTGCGGTATTCACTCATTCTCAGTCCAAGAAAGGAGTATCTCCCTCCACTACTGTAAAGAAAAATAAGGTTGATGATCCTCCTATGGCAACTCTGCAAAACAAAATAATCAGTCGAGGATCCCCACTTCCATCTTCCATGAAGTCTGCATTATTGGAGCCTGGACCCTGTAGCAAGTAAGAAGACGCCCACAATCCCAAGTAAGTCTTTTGATGTCTCTTCCAAGTCTAAATCTAAATCTCCTCCTACAAAATATAATACCTCGAAAGATCCTAATGTGCCATTCAAAGTACCCTTCATTCCTCAAACATCAAATCTTGCTCCCAAGCCTATCCAGACTCCGAAATCAGTCCCTTCACCCCCCTTGTCTACATCTGCTCCCTTTGACTTCATAGAATATGCAAACAAGGCCAAAGTGCAGATTACTGAAACTGAATATTTGTGGACTCATCCTGAACAATTTGAGAGGTTCGTCCGATATATCAGGAGTGGTAGTCTAACACCTAATGATGTAGCAACATCATCCTAAAGGAATACTACCAAACCCACCTAGACCTCCCTCATAGAAGATGCTTTCTCTGAGTGCATCAAAGAATGATAAATTTGAACCTTTCTACGTCTCCCTTCTTGTTGGAGAATATGTACTAAACAATTGCATAATAGATTCTAGTGCCTTAGACAACATGATGCCTTTGAAGGTCACCAAGGCTCTCAAACTTACCATGACTCCACCTAGTGGCTCTTGTTACTCTTTGGAATCAAAAAAGGTCTCACTTGTAGGGAAGGTCAAAGATGCACAGGTGGCTCTCGCTAGATTTCCAGACAAGAAATTTTCAGTGATGATTTTGGTAGTAGACGTCCCAGCCTCGTTCGGAATGTTGCTGAGTAGAAATTTCTGCCGATACTTGGGAGGGAAAATTCAAATGAATTGGTCTTCTACAACCATACCAGTGAAGGGAGACATGGAGAAATTGCTTCCCAAGAAGAAGATGAGGTACATGGTACAAAAGTCTAGAATCCCGGAAGCTAACATATTGTATCAAGGTAGCAGGTAGATGAATCACTTGGTGACAACTAAGGAGGAGGAAGATATTTCCATCTTGATAGGATCTCCATATATGCCTTCCTGTGAAAGGTTTGAAGAGATTTGGATTTTGAAGAAGCATTGAGGAGATTCGAGTTACAAGAGGGCAACCCTGAATTGACCGAATGATGTAGACCATGAGGAAGAGGAGACGGTTCTCGATGATTTTCAAGCCAAGAAAAATTAGATTATATGCTTTTCCAAAATGACGAGTTATTCTTATTCCCATTTGGGGATGAAGATGATCTTAGTCAAGCCATCTATGGAGAGACAAAATCAGCTTGCAATGACCCTTTGAAAATCTTGAAAGAAATTTCCATATAAGGACTAATGAGATCAGCAAAAGAAATAGAAGACCCTGAGATAAGTCTCTGAACTCTCAAAAAATTATGCAATCCATGAATATGTAAGACAAACATGAAGTTGACTTGGAAGCCTTAACCAATGTGAATTTGTATGGCTATGTTGAAACAAAGAAAAATGTGAAATATGATGTCCCTCTTTAGTTCAAACCAATGGTTGATGGATACAATGAGGAAATTGAGGTGTTTTCTTTCCCATTTAAAGAATAAGAACAGTCTTTCCATGATAAAAGAAATTGAAGAAAGGATTTTTTTTTTGAGACCTCTAAAGATGAAGCTCTTTTTGATGAAGGATATGTAGAGTGCAGCAATTCCCAGGTTTTACCAATGAGTGAGGTAATCCCTCTAGATAGTTGCCTTGAGCTGTAAAATAAAGATTCTTCAAAGGCATATCAAAGAGGAACTGTAGGAAATGATGAAGCATAACTCTGTGTAAGAAATTTTAAGCAAGATGTAGTAGAATTTGCGGAAGACACCGAGCTGATTCTTGATCTCTTCACTAGTTAGATGCATGGACATACAAGACAAATATGAGTTTTCCTCCTAATAAATAAAGATCCTCTCCGTCAGTACTCAAACGCCTCACAATGGAGTACAGATAAAGGATGAATAAAATATTTCTCATAGAGAAGATGTTCAATGAGCATAAACATGGGAAAGAAAGTAACTCAGAATATCCAAGGAATTGGAAGTTTGGTTTGAAAATCAGCATTGGGGCAACGATGAGATACTCAATGGAGAATTAGCTATATCAATAAACATGGAAGGAAACTTGCACTATGAAACTGAATTCAAAGAACATGAAGGCAGTGGAATTTCCAAGCAAGGACTCTGAGCATCAAGAAGCTCACATGGACTCACTCCTACCAAGTACACAGACAATTGTGAAAGCACCTGGATTTCATAAGCAGCTGAGGAGGGGAGGCTACTTTCTGGAACCCGTCAATGGCTTCACAAAACATCATCATTCGGTGTTTCCTCTTCAGGGGTAACTTTTGAGAAATGAAAAGTGCTTCAGTGAAAGCGGGTTATCCCCTGCCTTGTACCATAGGTGATTGACTAGGTGTTTTTGTTTCCCTTTCTGTTGTGTGTGTTTCCCTGGTGTTGTGTTCATGTGTTTGGATTTTGTTGTGTGTGGTTTGGCTTGTGTGTTTCCTCCTTCTAATCCATTCTTTCTCTATAAGTTGTAGATGACTCTGCAAGGCCCAATGGATAATGCACTGGTCAACGAATTATACGGTTTAAAAAATTGATATTCTGGATTCCTCATACCATGTCTTCGTCATGCTCAAGTCCATGTCATGTCCCCAGGCTAGAGCCATTTGTTGTCATGAAAATGTGCAACAGGGAAATTGGAAGTTTCTAAGCACAACAACTATACCCCTGTGCCGAAATTTTCAAGTTTTATCATTCCTAGGCACCCCAGGTCAAATACGTTAGTCTTTTCACGCCATATTTGATGTAAAATTGTCACCCTAGGTGATTTAGGAAAGTCTACTAATTCCCCTAGGTGAGTTTAGGGAGTTCTAAAAAGACACTATCTTCTGATAGTATAAGGAAGAGCTATCGCTGGCCTTCCCGGGACTGGATCAACCCCTTGGAGCGGAATGAAAGGTAAAAATTCAACATGGAGGTGAATGAAATACCTTATAACATAATGGAAATGAGTTTGGAAGGTTTGGGGAAGTTTTGCAAGACTTGGAGCAATCTGAGTGAAAACAGGGTTCACAAGCCTAGGCAGTTCACAGGCCTAAAACAATGGTTGGGCTTCAAAAGAAGATTCTGAGAGCTTCAAATGGATTTGGAGGTAAAAAAATAATCTTGAAAAATAGTATTCCAATACCTACATTATGGTGAAATAATATTTTTGATAGCATTGGCACATATGATTGGCAGACAATTTTTCTCAGGCACAAGTGGAGTCCCAAATCAAAACTCTTATTTTTAGGGATCATATGGTCGAATAAAGACATGAAACCCCAATAATTGGATTCAAAATTCCATTTCCAATCAGGATCATATAAAATTTCACCAAGAAATTCCACTGGGAGCTCAAGTTATCTTCATTCCAAGTTACCCTCTCAAAGGCAGTTCAGGACTTGTCATTTTTTTGAGAGGACACGTGTTAGCACCAAGAGCCTAGCAGGATTTCATGTCCCTGAGGTCAAGTAAATCAGCCCTTGGAAAATTCTCCCAGCCCCCATGTGACCTTTGGGCCCCTCATATGACCTCCAGACTTGACAGTTCAACCCCCAGGTGCTTATTTGGAGCATGCATTCTCTGTCGTCGGATCGGGCGCCACGTGTCAGCTCCAAGATCACATGGAATTTTATGTCCCTTATGTCCCTGAGGTGGGGAACATCATACCTTGAAAAATGCACCCATCCCCTATAGGGAGTCTTCTGGACACTCACGTGACCGCCTTTCAGCTCCCAGTACTTTAAAGCAACTTTTTCCACCTTCATTCCCTGTCGTCGGACCGCTGCCATGTGTCGTCCTCTTTACCACTGTGGAATTTGATGTCCCTCATGTCCCTAAGGTCAAGGACATCAAACAAAAAAAATTACGCCCAACTCCAACTCAAAAAATCAAAATCATTTGTAACTATTAGCTGCTTCTTGTTGCTTCTCACTATCGGAAGAAAAGTTGCAGAGAACACAAGTCCACACCACTCCACCATTGCAAGAAACTTAGACCAAGTTAGCAAAGGAACTGAAATACCTTTCCCATAGCAATACATAGGTATCAGAAGGAATTTTCATCAAGCTAAGAAGGATAAATGAAGAACAAATAAGGAGAACAATGGAAATCCCCATAGCCATGAAAACGAGGATTTGAACATATCTTGCAAACCGGTGCTTGGATTGATGAACCATTTGTTGTTAAGTTTTTATCTATTGAAGGCCATTAAAAACTCATATTCAAACCTCAAATTTCTAGAAAGGATTGCGCACAGCGAAGAAATCCTCTTTTCAGCTCTACGAAGGAAAAAACTTGATTTCCCATCAAACCGGTCACCGGGATTGAACAGAAATTTCACGTGAAGCACCATAATGAAAAACATATCACAATGGAGTTGATTTTGTCGCTAATGCAGACAAAAACCAGACCTGTAATTTTATAGCTCCATTAATGGCTACCATGACATAGTAATGGAAAAAATCAGCGAGCTACCTCTCCGCTTCTCAAGGTTTCAGTGGGCGAAATTGCCCAAAAATTGGAGGAAGCGATTGTTGAAAAATCTAGTTTCGCGCAAACTAGTTTTCACACCATGAACTCCTTATTTTTTAGGGATATGGAGGGCTCTATTTTTTGTCAGCATTCTGCCCTCTTCGAAGAAATTTTCAAATTCCTGAAGATCCGACGGGTGAAATCATCTGAAAATTGGAGGGAACGATCATTGAAAAAAGTTTTTGTGCCGTGAAGCCCCTATTTTTTAGGGATATGGAGGGCTGTGTTTTTTGTCAGTATTCTGCCCTCGCCGATGAAGACATCATTTTCCCACTTGTTCAGATGAAGGAATTACTCCAAATTCAGAGCGTGGAACCTGGAATAAAACCCAGAATTTCAAGACTCATTTCGTCGCAATTTGACATTCGTGGCACACTTACTAAAAATAGCATGTCTCCTTGTATAGGGGAATGTTACTTCAGGTAAACCACCATTTTAAGATTTGATGAAGAAGGCACACAGCCCCATGCGTTAAAACCTGTAGTACCTATAGTTTTTCTCAACCCACAATGACAGTTACTACCAACTCTCTATTTTTGATTCCTCCAGCTCCACCACTCCAGCATTGGCACGTAACCATTTTTCTATTTGCCAGCTTGGAAAATCTACACACACAACTTAGGCTTGGACATTTTTTGCACACACACATTGACACGTGGGCTTCACTTAGCTCTCCACAGCTCGCTGTCACCATTGACATTCCAAATGTGGGCCCCCTTCCTTTTAAAATTGTTTGTAGGTCAAAAAAATTCCTCATTTTTAATGTTTTGAGGCAGAACATTTATCACGACATTGTAAATTAATTTTTAAGGTTGTATTTTGTCTTCTATTATGTCCTTCCTTCGAGTGTCGAAGACAGAGGGCGAGGTCTGGGGTTGGAAAGAGGATAATCCCCCCTCACAAGAAAAACAAACTATGCCTAAATCTTGATGCCATTTCCAACGAGCATACACACGACACCCTTTACACCTATTTCAGGCACTCTTTTAATGCATTTACAGCGTTTATTAGCATTTTCTCATCAGTTGCAAGAATTATTTTTTACTATGACTTTTGACTCGTTACTCGGATCTAAGCACTTCTTTAGTCAAAGTTGCATGTTTTTTCACATTCTACATGATGAAATTATCAGTTTTGTAAACAAAATACTTTATAAAGTTTCGAATCCTGGGGGGTTGACTATACTCTTGGGCTTACACATGCAGATGCATTATCAGCCGAGTCCGACGTCTTGCTTTTTTGCATCTTGCATTTTTCATCATGGAGAGAGCTCTTTCTAGACTTGAGATTTGTAGGATCACTTTATAACCTCTACCACTTCTCATCAAGAGATGAAACTATTCAGCTTGGCATACTTCCATGGAACATTAATTTTCCCACAAGGGTCTTTTACCCTTATTGCTTGGGCCAGTTCCTACTCCCGCTGATCATCGTCATCTAGAGGACTTCCTCAACACTTACGGCCACATCTTTGGTCGCATGATGATGTATGTCTCTCGATCTCTCTAGTTTCACGTGGTAGAAATAGATCCACCTCATAGTGTCTGGAGCATTCTTCAGTCCCTCTATGGAGACCCTTCACATACTTCTGCCATTGCTACTTTTGATTCAGTTGTCTCCTCCATTTCTTCGTGTGATGGCAGTTCCACTAACATAGACTCACTTGATTCTACTTCTGATGACAAGGATTGTGCATCTAGTTCTGATGACGAGAGTACTATAGAGGACTCTTCTCCTCTTTCTCTCACTATTCCATAGAGTGTTTACACTTCCCACATCTCATCAGATATCGAGCAGTCTCCTATTCAGTCTTATACATTCATCACACCCACCTCCTTTCCTCTTCTAGTGTGTGAGGCCCCTTCCACTCCTCTACCTCCATTGGATGACTCATACATGTCTGACATCACTCTTCTATTTGTTGAGCCCCCTCATTGGGACAATTATCTACCTGACCTTAGTCATCTTTTCACAGAGTCTACTTGTGATGCACTACAAGTCCCTCATCCATCTACAGGTGTTTCAAAGGAGTTCATCATCTCTATTGTTTGAAGTGCCCCTTTCGGGAATCATGTCACTTCCACATTTCTAGAAACCTTCATTGATCCACCCTCAGTTGTGGATCCATTTTCTATTGTGGAGGATGTTTTGTTCCCTTCACATCACTTGGAAATCCTTTCTGTGGGTGTTCCTCTTTTTCACTCTGACAGTTATACACACGTGGAATTACCTTTGGTTCCTTGGCACTCACTCGCTAGACCTATGTCACACTTCCGTGCACCAGACTTAGAGTTCTTCGTGTTGCTACCTTCAGTTTCCTTTGTAGAGTGGATGGACTTCCAGCACATCATTTCTATCCTTCCTAAGGATAGGCACATAGTTCGTTGCAGGTGGCTCTTCTTCAGTCCAGAGGTAGATGATCTCATCATCGACATTCTTCTGGGAGACCTCATAGAGCTGTAGAGTTCAGATCTGTCCATGGCATCTTCTGCATTCCTCTCGTCTCCATCTTCTTCTCTCTTCTTCTTCTTTCCGAGAGATTTCCTCTTTGTACATGGGTACCTTTTCAGGATTGTCTATAGCTGGGACCCATTTTTGGAATCTTTATTATATTATAGAGTGTTTTGTTCTCTTGTGGTGGATTTTTTTCCCACTGGGTTTTCCTTCACTACTTGGGACCTTTTTCTTATACATGGGTACCTCATCAGGCCTTGTGTCGGGACCCATTTCTCATTTCTGACTTACCATCTCATCATAAGTTATGATGAAGGGGGCGTGTTGGTGTGCATTATTTTCCACGTCATTAGGTGAGTCATCTCACTTAGGTGAGATTGTAGGTCCATGTGTCATTTAGGGGTCATTATGAGATTCTCTTAATGACCCCTAAATGAAACATGAACCTATGATCTCACCTAAGTGAGATGACTCACCTAATGATGTGGAAAATAATACACACCAATAGCGGTGAACACAGAGGGAACATCACAGGAAGGATCATCTCATCTCGCAATTAACACTTACTAAAAATAGTAATTTACACTCAAAAAGTAGTTTTGGCACAATAGGTTGTATAAGGATAATCATTCAAGGGGAAATCATTGTTTAGGAGCATCCTAACAATTTTTCATAGGGAATTTGAGATCCACCTTAGTTCATTCAACTGGGTGAGAATTTGTGAGATAATTTGGAGGAGTTTCACAGTGTGCAAGGAGTTCAAAGATTCAGAGTTTCATTGCATTTGGAGCTTTCCATCAACAAGGATCAATGGAATTCATCAGGTGACATCTCCTCTTCTTCTTCTTCTTCTCTCTCTCTCTCTCTCTCTCTCTCTCTTTCTCTCTCATCTTCCCCCAACTTTCTCTCACTTTCAAATGTTCTAATTCTTTGTTGGGGTTTGCACTTTTTGATATGCCTTTAAGTCACTTAAAAGTGACTTTAGAAACATAATGTAAATTAAGTCACCTTGTTATTATAAAAGGGAATTAAATATTTAAAGTGGAATATGAACAGTCTTAAGTCATATTAAGGTATATGGAGGGTCATGAGGAAGACAATAAGTCACCTCTCATTCTATAAATTGTAATGCCATTCCCATTGTAAAGGGTTGGTGATTGATCTTGAGAATCAAGAGTGCATTGTACCTAGAGAAAGTAAAGGAGATAGCCATTTTCTTCTACTTTCCTCCATTCTCAAATTTCCTCTATTTCTCCACTATGTACAACTTTGGTTTGAGAAATCAATACAAGAAGAAGGTTTTTATATCTTTCTTTGACTAAGGGGTTTCTTGATACTTTGTGGTCAATAAATTCTATTTGGTCTTATTGCTATTTTCAGGGTTGTTTCTTCTCATGAATGCATGTGTTGATGTTTCTAACTAGTGCGTGAAGGAATATGATTTTCTACCTATAGCATTAGTTCTCTTACCTCTTTTCTCACTTCCCTTTCCCACTCTACAAATGAATACTTCCCTAGCAAGAGATTGCTAGCTTTTCCGCAGGGTCAGTGGAGTGCCCCTGTTGGATCCCCAGTCAAAAGACCACCATAGAAATCAATCTTTTCAAGTGCATGCATATACGGAAGTTACACCGGTTAAGTAGAGGGACTTAGATTCCTAGAGATTTGGCAAGAAATCCACAAGTTTGTCCACCCGAAAAATTTTCTTGCCAACAATAAACATAAAAGGTTGGTTTTAGAATTAGATAACTAACAATAATTAAGAATAATTATGAGTGAGAGAATTCTTGGAGAAGAAGCAAAATCTTGAGAGAAAGAAATTATTGTACATCTGAGAGGTGTGGAAGATTGTAAATCTTTAGTTGTATATCTTGTCAAAGCTTTGGATAATAGATTGTCTTGTTTCTTGGTGGATGTAGCCCACATTGGGTCAACCACATTAAATCTGGTGCTGATTTATATCTCTTGTTTTGTATATTTATTCTAGTAGAATATCTACTATTATTTGCATGTATGCTTAGATTTGATATATTATCTATACAACTGGTGTGCTAACCCCAACAAATCCATATTTGTAAATGATGTGCCCAAGAAAATTTCCATAAGGTGTAGCCAAGATACACTTTTTAATGTTAAGAGAGATGTTTATTTTCATGCGCATCTTAAACATGAGCCTTATATTGTCACAATGATCCTTAATTAATTCATACACCATCCAATCATCCTAATATACTTGTAAGAACTTGTGAATAAATTCCTGCACAATAATGAGTGAGAAAATTGTTGCTGTATTTTTTAATCCAAAAGGTATAACTGTATATGTAAAACCTCCCCATTCAGTTGTGAAATTTTTCTTCTCCTAATCTTCCTTTGTGATGTGCACCTGGTGATATCCTGAAAAACCATCTGTGAAAGAATATATCTTGAGCACAACAACTCCTTCAAGGATTTCTCTTGTGAAGGGGGTGGGAAAAGGATCTATAACAGATGAAGTGTTCAACTCTCTATAGTCCACATAGATCCTGATCCTCCTATCCTTATAGATACTAATGACCATGGGGGTAACCCACTCAGATTCTTCAATAGTCTCAATTATACCAGACTTAAGCATTTTATCAATTTCTTCTTTCACCTAATGGATAAATTTGGGTTCATCCTATAAGGCCTCTTCCTAATAGGCCTTGCACCTTCTTTCAACATTATCTTCATCTCACCTAAAGAAGGGTGTACTCCCTTTAACTCATGACATCCCCATGGAAACAAGTTCTGGAATTTGCACAAGATTTCAACAATCTTAACTAATCATTTCTCTCACCAGTAATCACCAATAATTTCATCCTTAGGTTCATTTTCGGTGTAAATATTAACCTTCTTCATTTTCATGGGAGCATGGTATGCGCATGCCTTCTCATCTGCAGAATCCATCACCTCGTACACACCCTTTATGTGACTAACATCTAGGTATTCCACATCCTCATCATCAATCATGTACACAAGATTTCTTTTTTCCTTTTCTTTACAAGTACAACTTATCTGTAATTATATCTCCTCAGGGTCAAGGTGCACCTCAGAATCAGGTTCACCCAATAGCTCAAGCATGAGCTCTTCTACCTTTTTCTTTTCCCCTAATGTGATGTGTTTCATGATTTGCAATGCTTCATGGACTATAGGATTAGTAGAAAGTAATAAAAATTTTACCCATACTTGGAATCATCTCTTTCAAGTTTGCAATCTCCCTCTTTAGTTCAACATGGACATACCAAGAACAGGCACATTAACACAATGTGGAGTATAACTTATGTACCCATAGGGATGGTGGTAAAGCCTCCTGGCCTTGCACCCATAGTCTTTCACAATTATGGATGTGTACCGAATTTAGAGTCTTACCATGAAATTCACAAATGTGTGTACATACATTTATTTGAGTAAACTTGGTGGAAAAGGTGATCCTCACTTCTCTTCATTCCAAAAGGTTATCTCTATGTGTATCCCACCAGCGCATTGCTGTTATACATAAGGTATAGACCAACACATTTCTTATATCACCCTCATTATTCCATTGAGCCTACATGGCATGAAAGAATGTATCGGGCTTTCCTTCACCAGTATACCTTAGTACCTACTCTGACCCTAGTTGCCTAACCATGTGTGGCCTGATCATCCTGGTGACTTTTCCTTTGACTTCACACTTTACCATCTCGATTCACAAGAAATACTAGTAGTTTCAGTTACAGAATAAATATTTTCCCACTGAATTACGACTTCCTTCAATGGTTCTACGTGTTCTTGATCACACATTGTTCGTGCATGAATTTGATTAAGCTCTTCCTTAATTAAGGTCTCAACATAAGGCTTTGCCCTCTTATCATACAAAGGTATGATGAAACACTCATATTTATTCTCAAAAGTTATATATCTCTTGTTAAAGCGTAAATCATCATTGTTCACACAACACCAGGGTCACCCAAGTAATGCTAGAAATTTATCTGCTTCAGCAAGCTCCAATACCTCAAATTCCCTAGTAAACTTGGGTCCCTGAATGGTAATGGATGCATCCTTCAATACCCTAATATTCATAGAGATAGTTTTATTTTCCATATAAACAAATTTGAAGATATATGCAATGTCGGTCTCCCCATATGATTCCATGTATCCAGTGTTAGCACATTCATCTCCGCACCTATATCTATCAAAATATTTCTTGTACTAATAACCCATTGATCACTACATCAAGTGTGATCTCTTTAGAAAATTCATTATTCTAAGGTGGTATATTTACATGAAGTATATGCCTCTCACGCTCAAATCATTTTTCAGTAACTTTTCATGAAGCCATTCCCCTAGCAATGAGATGATATCATCCTAGAGAAACATCTTATACACTTCTTTCAGATCATCCACATCCTTCTGCAGGAGCTCAACATTCTTCGCATGTTATCTCTTATGTTCCTACTCCTTTAAGAACTGTATTTCACCTTACAAATCCCTAATGACTCCCATAGTATCTTGGTATACTTTCTTCTGATGCACTACATCTGGATACTTACAATGTATCACTTCTTCTCTCATAATGAAAGGATTGGCCTTCAGAGGCTCATGAAAGTGTTTTTCCTCAGTGCACATTGTAACTAACATGGGTTGCAATCCTATATCATGCATATCCTTAGGAATAAATTGATCAACATTCATGTGTTGCACCTTGATCATCCACACACCTTTTTCCTTCTTCTTATTTTTACTCATGTTCTCATATAGGTCCGGAAAATCATCTAACTTATGTTTCTTCCCACACCATGAGAAATTTGTATTTTGGGGAAAATCATGTAGATAATGATCATGGAACCCATAAGTGTAACAAGTACCTATACAAAACCTTCCTCTACCAGCACCATGACCTCGACCTTGATATCCCCATTTTTGCACCCTTCAATATGTTTTC
The DNA here is from genome assembly GCA_019776745.2 of Taxus chinensis. Lineage (NCBI taxonomy): Eukaryota > Viridiplantae > Streptophyta > Pinopsida > Cupressales > Taxaceae > Taxus > Taxus chinensis. The sequence goes on from CM034154.1 coordinate 418,938,702, forward strand.
CTTCATGTTCTTTGGATCCACTCGCCACACTAGTCTGGCGCACTCCTATCTCAATGACTTCGTGGATATGATAAATCAGTCTAACATCACCATTTTCATGGGTATGGGAATAGAAAATCTTACAATACATGGACATGTTCTTCTAAATTGTGTGCTATAAGAGAGGACAATTCTAAACAACATGGTACTTGTGTAAAATTTCATAATCTAGTAACAATGCATGCACTGACTTATGTGGACAATTATCCTTAGTTTATCATTCAACCTCATAATTAGTGCACCATATACCACTGCATGTCTTGTGTGCTGATTTAGAAGAGATTATCTAATTACTTCTCCATGGCTGTGATTTGCACCTCTAAGAATGAGCTTACTCTAGTATCAGCACTTCTAATTTCCTTAGTCTGTAGAGCAGCTTCCAATGCCTTACGCAGATCAGTATACATATTATGAGATAAATTTATACAAAATGCATTCGGTAATCCTCCAATGAACCATTGTGCATGCTGAATTTGATGAATGTCATGATAAAATTTGGACAACAAGGTTTTAAAATATGTGTCATACTCCCTCATGCTTTTAGATAAACCATGTTTAATATCTTTAAGCACCATGATTCTTTGCTGCTCAACTCTAGGATCTGAAAATCAACTAAAAACACAGTGTGTAAAGAATTATAGTCCACCACATTCTGATGTGGGTCATAATTCATATACCAACTATGTGCATTCCCTTGAAGCATAGTAGAAAATTAAATTTCCTTCCTATCTGAGGTTTTAATCCCCTTAACACATCATAGTAATTCACACTTATGCACATTCTCTACTGCATGTTGAATACCTCTATACTCTGGCAAGTGGAGTGACATCTCGCAATACTCCTAATGTTGTGTATTTTGGGGCTGATTTTGTGGTGGTTACTAAGGTTAATGTGGTGATTGTTGTGGTCCCTATCCACCAGATTCAGAACTAAAACCTCCTCCTCCATGTGGTGGCTAACCTGATCCTCCTGATCCTCCCACGCCCCTTGCTGTGGGTTGAGGTCCAATTGATGAAATACCTTGTGTCCTAGTTGTATTGATAAACTGGAAACCCATGATTTGCGTAGTCATAACACCCATAGAAGTGATTCTAATGGTATGCATGCCAATACCCTCTCCTAATGATTTTCCTGGAAACAATCCTACAATATAACTCTCAAACATTGGCACCTACTTTGTTTCCATGGGTGCACTACTAACTTGATTCCCTTCTAAATTCAACACAAATTGATGTCTACCCATCTCTGCTTTATTACCTGCACTATCCTACTTCTCAATAACTACCTCTAGATCTAGAACACCAAGCGCAAGGGATAGGTGGGATCATATACGCACCCACGGTCCTCATTATTTCCTTTGAGGTGCTCTCATTTGAATCCAAATGGGATTCTCTATTGCGCTTTCCCAACATCAAGAGGACCAGATGTTTTTGCTCCTCATCTTCCATGATATCTTAAAAAAAATCATGAACCATCATTCCCGTCAACTCCAACGACGTTGTAATATCCCACGCACATGTCATGTCCCTCTCTTGCGCTTCATTAAAATTGATCTATCTTTTCTCTCTATTTATTTCTACTTCAAGGTATGCCATACTTATCCATACTTTCTCCTACAACCGTAATTTTGTTAAATATGGACATTTTACTAAGAATCTAGATTTATAGTATTATCATTTCTGGTTTTATAATTGTTGAAATTGGATTCATAAATTGCCATTATTGGTTTTAATCTAGTGTGATATTAATTCCAATATGTTTATTATAGGAATTTAATTAGTGTAATATCGAATTCTAATATTTACACTATGCCATACAAGTAAGTTCCTAATTCTATATTGAATTTATGAGAATGGAAATATGACCATTCTCAACACACTCATAATTCAACTATGTTCCTAATTCTTTTTATGTGTATCCACTTTATCTCATTTTTTTCTATGATTCCTATATGAAGCATTTTGATCCCTTTTGAAAAATAAAATAATGTGATATGGGTACATGTTGTATGAAATAATAAAATATTGAGTCTATGAGAATGGACATATGTCCATTCTCATCACACTCATGGTACAAGTATGTTCCTAATTATTTTTATGTGTATCAAATTTATATTTATTCTTCTTCTATAATTAATATATGAGGGATTTTGACCTATGCACATAACTTTAGGAAAATACCATATAAGTTTGTGGTTGTAATGAATGCATAAATCAAGACTAATTTCTAGAAAATCTAAATCATTAATATTTTCAAATTAATTCCTTGTAAATCACATCCAATTCCCTTTAAATCACAAGATCGAACTCCCTGTAAACTTATTTAGAGCATAGTTAAAGTGTTTTTTTTTCAAATTAAATAAATTACATGGTGGAAATCATATTATTAATAGTACATTAATAAGATTCAAGAGCTCTATAAGCATCACAATGTTTTATAGAATAATATTATGGAAAAATATTCCAAGGTAATATAATACCCACTATTTCATTTAATTATCAAATAATAGTACAAATGTAAAGTTTTATAGGACCAAGGTTTGGAATAATTTTTTTTAAAATCCACATCTCGGGTAAGATGATTTCACATACAAATTTATGAACTTCAATAGTTTCTCCAAGTCAACATTCCTTATCCTATTCAAGTAGTTCAAGGTATGATTTGATGGCCACATGTCCTTTATCTGATATCTTTATGGATCCACTTTTCCAATTTTAGTTTGGTGTCCATTCCCAGATAATGCTATCCACATTGATATCTACTTCAGGTTCGTTTGATATGGTCTAACTTTTATTTGGCTTTAAACAATCCTGATACAGTGTTGTACCTTCTCCTCTCCCTGCAAGTTTCCAATATTGAACTCTCACCTTTTTAATTAGATCATTACCTTCCTGTTGAAGGAAAATATCCCCATATTCTCTCCCATCCATATATTTTCATTATCATTTCTTAGCCGTATAAGTAGCATTTGTCTCTTGAACACATCCTTCAACGAACTGAATTCTTGTTTAGATCTTTCACAAACAGACCCAACGTAAATATCATTATTACTTGGGATATGTTGACTAATGTAGTCTTGTTTTTTATAATGTGTGGCTCTTGTTATTTGGTCATATATGTCTTTCTCCTGTACTATTTTTGGCCAAAAATAAACATCTGACCTCCTATTATAATTTACAAATGTTCTATCTAAATCACGTAAAACATTTTCCCAATACGTGATCTTTGGAAGCCAATAGTCACTACCTTCTCTTGTTGCACTTTTCCCCTAATGCTCAATATATGCTTTTATTCCCTTTTTTAGATCTTCTATTTCTTTGAGTTCCTTGAAAGGTGCCAAAGGAGGTTTCCCTTCCGGCAAGCTTGGTTCACCATTATATTTTATACACCATATATGGATAGAAAAAGACCATTTTTGATCCTTTAATGTTGCTTTGTAATCCATCACCAGTATGCCATACAAAAAATGGAATTTGAAAAAAATTGGTTTGCTGATATCACTATCTTATGGTTTCCATCCAACAATAATGGCTTCACAAAGTCCTTGAAGTTGTATGCTTCCTCAATAAAATAAGGAGTAAATGTACTTGATCCTTGTTGGCATGTTCTGTAAGAGTCCATGATACATGGAAAAGAAAATGTGCATACTTTATGTAAATATGTTGTTAATCTTCCAAAAGTCACATCTATATCCTCATGGGTGTGTCCCACTAGAAGGAAGCTTACATACATAATGTTGAATACCTTTTTTTCTATCAACATTGATACAAATTAAAATAATGTACAATTCTTGTTATCACTTGAAGCATTATCCAATTGCAAGTAGAGGATAGATGGTTGCTTTATGAAATAATTATTTGCACTACCATCACTAAATGATTTTGAATGGTCAAATATTTCCTTGTACCTTTTAAATTTTTCATGCACATCATTTTGTAATAATGCATCATGCAATGGTTATTCGGATGATCCACAATGATACAAAAAAACTCCATACTCATCAATTATATGTTCTTCAAGATTCCTGAGACACAAAGCTAATGATGTGGCTGTATAATTTGTTCCATGTTCAACAAATGAAAGGCCAAAATGGTCAAAACCCCCAGTATTTTTTCCATGTGTGAGCATACCAGTCAAAGTAACTAGTAGGTTCATAACATCACTTATTGACTTTTCTTTTTTACCCATCCTTGGTATGGAAGTTTTCATTTTATCCATTTTATCATTCACAATGATCAAGAATCCATGAGGTTGTTCTTATGACTGCAATATGTGGGAATAGTAAGTTACATGATAACTTTGAATATATTCATTGTGCCATGTTTGCTCCTCCTCAATCTTTGTGTGTGATTCTGGGCATGTGGTGGCTCTACGTTTGTTGAAAAAATCTATGCACTCATCACACTTGTCAAAGAAATTGTTTTTTGCAATGGGAACAAGTGGAAAAATTTTGTTCATCATGTTGCTAAAGTTTGACTATGACACCTAAGGAAGTTTCAAGAATTAAAGACCATCATTACATTTTTTCACAGTATATTTGAGGTATAGAATGAAGGAAGAAAATTTTGGGGAAATTTTACTCCATCCTGTCCTATAGACCAAGTCAAATGTGGAGAGATATATAAATTTCTCTCAACAATTCTCGATATGCAGACAATTGTTGTGGCGGTGTTTGACCTTTGTTTCTCTTTTCCAGTGTTGTCATTCACTACAAGCCTATTTCTACTTATCCTTTCATATTTATGTTTATGGAATAAACTCCTTGGGTACCCATATACTTTGTGTCATGCATTCTGAAAAACATCCATCCCATCAAATATCATTTTATTTATCTCCATAGTTTTCTTACCAACATTGAAGATGGAATTTGTTGTTAATACATCAAACATAAATTTTCTTCTTTCAATTTCATTCAAGGCTCTAGTTATGCGCCACATATTTTGAATTATAACTGAATCAAGAGGTAATTTTTGGATACAATTAGATTTACAACAACTAAACTCTGTATTTTCCATTTCTTCTAAAAATATTGACCATTTTCTATCCTCATCAAAATTTTGATTAGATGGATTGGCTTGATGGGTATCCAGCTTTAAATGTTTTATAGAATTATAACATCTTTTTATCACTCTATTGGATTGATTGTGATTAGTGACATCATATGAAATTGGATTAAAAAACTGAAGCTATCTCTCTTGTAATGCATCCCACATGATGACCTCAACCTACTTTCAGACTTATTTGAATTTAATATCCATCTAAGAACCGTTTATGTCATCCAATTGCCTAGCAGGCCATTATATGAGATATCCTTCAGATATGCAACCTCCTTTACAAGGAGGGTTGAATACTATATTAATATGCAAACCAAAGCTATTAGCATCCAATCTATTACAATGTACCATTTCTCCTTCAATTACGTTTGTAATTGTTCCTTCTGCTACAAATTTACACTCAATTAAGAAGTAATGGATTAATTTTGTAATAGCTCCCTTGAACTATAAATTGTGTTGATCACTTTGTACAATGTGAAGACCCACCATTTGAGTACTCCCTTGCTTAACCATAATGGAACTTCTTGTTTTATCGGCCAAAAAATTGATTTATTAGGCTCTAGCGAGTCTGAGCAATTTGAACTCATATTTATCACATTCTCTATGCATACACCAAAATTCAAAGGACCCGACCTCTCTCCATCAATTTCATGAACCTATAGCACATGAGTTATATAACCAATTTGGATATGTCATTGTCTTTACTACAAGATTTGTGTTTGAGGATGACATTGTCTATGATAAAATATTTTCTATCTTTAGGACTTGTATTGATGGTTCTTTCACTATCATCACTACAATCTCCGTCACTCTCTGCATTATAATCCTCTAAACCACTAAAAACCTTTTCACTTCTCAAATTAGGGGGAATGGATGAATCTTCATGCTTTAACAATTCACTCTCTTCCCAAGCAATGAAGTATCCTTCATTCCCGACATTTACCAAGGTTTCTAATTCATCATCTGAGGAAGGAAATTTTACTGTCCCATTCAATACTGTGTTAACACTGAAAATAAAAAATCCTTTTCCCACATCTTTGAAATGTAGTGTCTTCTTGCTTGGATATAATCTTCCCTCTGCAACTTTGGTTCCTTTTGAAAACAAATCCATATGATCATCCTCTACAAATGTAAAATCCCTTGCTACAACATACATTACAAAGTTTGTGAGATGATGGGAAATATATTAAACCATTGCATAAAATAAATGAAAAATTATCATGTATGTACAACTATAAGTATATTGAATACACATAGCACATGAGCTATGAACATCTATAATTCAGTAAGGTATGGAAATACTTCAAAATTATACATATAATTAAAATTAACATGAATATATTTATAACATGATTTCTAAAATATGATTGAACTTGACTCAATTTTAATTTAATTGATGAGAAATAAATAGACGAGGTTGAATTTAAATGATGAGAAATAAATAAATAGAGGTTAAATAGAAGTTAATTAGAAAATTACTTTCTAACCGCTTCATCCAAATATCTTCATCATATTATTGACATAGCATAAATTAATTTTACAAGAATTCCTCATACTTCCCATATTCACTGACTATGAGAATGGGCATAGGAGAATTTGTATTTTTTTCTATATTTAGTTTATGAGAATGGGCATATGCCCATTCTCATCACGATGATTTGTTTGTATGAGAAATGACATATCCCCATTCTCATCACAATGATAAAAATATTGTTTGTATGAGAAATGGACATATCCCCATTCTCATCACAATAATAAAATTATTTGTTTGTATGAGAATGGGCATATGCCTATTCTAACCCTTCTAACTTATTGAAGCAATATTGAACTTAATCATTTTAATATCACTATAAAGGATGTGAGAATGGGAAACTATCCACTCCAGAACAAATTAAATATTACCTCTATTTTGTTTTATGATTCTTATACGAGAATGATAATATGCCCATTTAATACAACATAAAAATGTTTGTTTGTATGAGAATAGACATATGCCCATTCTGTCTATGTGTATTGCCTCAAGATAATACCTCTATTTTTCTTCTATGATTTTTAATATATGAGAATGGGCATATGCCCATTCAATATAAGATAAAAATGTTTGTTTGTACGAGAATGGACATATGCCCATTCTGTCTAAATGTGTATTGCCTCAAGATAATAATATTTTTTTTTCTAAAAAAGGAATAAAAAATAATTCCTCTAAATGTTCTTCCAAGGTACTATCTCATTATTTAGAACATCTAATATTAACCTTTGATGTGATTACTATAAGTTATATAGTTTTTATCAATTTCACAACCATGTTATAGTATCAGTGATTTTAACACAAACACGTATGGGAGATTCAATTATTTTTAAGTTCATTCAAGATATTTATAATGAAACTCAATAAATATCAAAGATACCTATCAAAATATATTAAAAAATATAAGTCAATTATAAATGTGACGAAAAATCCAAACAAGCAAAAAACTTAGATATCATAAAATATGGTATTAATACCAAATAATAGGATTTTCCTTTGTAATCAATGAAGAAATAATAATATATGTTTTGGATCGATTCGCCCCATCCCCTTTTTCTATTTAAGTTGACATTCCCATCTAGAGTTAAGGGAGTGATTGAAGCAAGTAAATGATTCAACATTTGAGTGATTTCGTGAAAACCATGCGTCATATATAGTTTCCCTAACTATCCCCTCTATAGTACAAATTAGTATCAATTAATTTCAAATGCAAAAAATAACATTGACCATAGCTATAATAATGTTTAAAAATTATATTTTATTTTAAATGTAAATAACCTAAATTATGACTATGATAAAGTTTAAAATTTATATGCAATAAACCTAAAACATGGCTATGATTTTTTTTGAAAATTTAAATTTTATTTTAATTGAAATTATTAAACCTAAATCATGGCTACCATATATTTTAATATTTATATTGTTTATGACCATAGAATAGCGAGACCATTAATATGCAAATAATTTTTTTTCCACCATTAATTTGTAAATAAATTGTTTTCCACTGTTGATTTTTTATTAATTGAAAGTACTTGTTTTTTTATTAATTCAAGGTACTTGTTTTCCAAACACATCTTTGACCTCCCATTGGAAGGAAATTGGTGAAATTAATGGAAATTAATTAATGCCACTCCATGGCACTGTAGAGATAATGAAGACAGTTAAGGTTTTCGATGATGGGATAGGTCTTAGGAATTGCAAGGTTTACCGCGGGTCGGAGAAGCTATCTCTTTCTTGTTCATCCTTTCCACTTTATATTTCATCTAGTTTCCATTATTTTTGTTTTTCATTCTGCTTTGGGATGCCTGTCGTTAGAATTTTTTTCCTTGTGAAGTAGAATATTTGAAGAATGTTTCTGAGATATTGTTCTTCCTCTCTACCAAATATTTTTTGAACCTTACCACTTTGGGCTCCCTCAGTTTCTTAAGACCGTTTTGGTGTGTGACGCACAAGATTTGAAGAAAAGTTGAGGCATGAATTATTATAACTCTTCTCTATTGAATTATTATGAGATGAAGAGTATTATTTGGTTTTCTTTCCCTTATATTCCATTTTGGTTTTAAAGATAATGCTCTTTTTTTATCTTATGTATTTTTTTATATGGGTATTAAGAATATCACTTATATGTTTTGAAATACATGCATATTTGTTAACCAAATCGTAGTTGCTAATACGGGGAGTTTTCTGTTATGATTTTATCGAACTAGCGAGTGGTCTTACCACATGGATGACATTTCTTTTTTGCCAAGTGTTGCAGGTGAGTTCCACAGGCCGAAAATGATTCAATATTAGATGAAGAAATTGATTTTTTTAAGTGAAGAAATTTTTTACTTATTTTTTAGATTGAAGGTAAGTTTTAGAGATACTTATAACTCTTATCTGTTAAATTATTATGAGATGAAGAATATCATCCCACTTTATTTCTTTTGCATTCTGATTTTGGCATAAAGATAATGACATATTTTTTAATCTTTTTTTATTGATATGTGTTTTAGGAATATCAATTCAATATTTTGAAAGACTGGCATAATATTAGTATCCTCCGTAGTTATAAAAGGATGCCTCTAAATATAACTATTTCTTGCATGTTTCGGATTCTAAACAAGATCATTCCCTTATAAAAAATGTTTTTTCTTCTAAAAAAACTGCTTTCAATAATAAAAATAAAAAGAATGGGAGAATGCCATGGATACATCCTTTAAATGATTTCCTATAATCATGTCTATAGGGAAATTAAAAAGGATGTAGTTTACCTTGCAAATAAAGGTTAAAGAGGTTGAAATTTCTATGTCATTGTAATGATTGAAAAGCATTCTTTGTCATTATTGGGTATGAAGGAAGAGTAAGAAGTAATGAGGAGACATGTTAGAGGTTGGATGATATAAGTTTTTGCGTTGGGTTTAGAAAGGATATTTTATTTGGAAAAGGGCTTGATGAAGTACGATAATTGGTTTTAGAACATACAAGAAGGTTTCAAATTGGGTTGGTTTTATTTCCATTTTAATAGAGAAACAAAAAAATGGGTGGTGAATTGGTTCATCTAGAACCTGATTCGACCAATGGGATTAGTAGAAGAGTTTGGATGATGCTGGAAAAGGCATGTATGTCATCTCTATTTAAAAGTTTTAAAGGCCATGAAGAAGCCCTAAGAAAGGATTTTCCTACTCATCGGAACAATGGTCAAGCTAGTATCAGGGGTTTTTCTATAAAAAATTCTACATATTTTATTAATAGAGTGGTTGGGATGAACAACGAGGGGAGGGATATTTACAATTTGAAGAAAAAATGTGATGAGGAGATGTGAAATTTTTTGGTGGGTAAAGAGAAATGAAGACATCACTATGCAGGTCTTGAGAGAGGTTATTTACTAGATCCTTTTAATGAAATCACCCTACACTTGATGCAATTTATCACCTTAGAGGGTAGGTACAAGGTAGTTTATGCCCACCATTTCCCTATGTTAAGTCATATCCACCATGATGGTATGCATTATAATTTCCCATTCTTTCTCAGTCGTTCCCTGCATAAATCAATCAAGAATTTCCAAAAAGGAAATTTGAAAACCCCTCTTCATCAAGGATTGATGATGGCCTTATTTTGTTTGGGTTCTACATATTTCACCAAATCTGAGAATTTTAGGGGCTTGTTGAATGATGATGTAAATCATGATGAGGATGAGAAGTATATGGAGAAGGAGGATTATGAGGAATCCTCCTCTTTGGATTCAGATGACATAAAAGAGCATTTTATGCCATCAATAAACACTATGGATGTTGTTGGTAATATGGAGAGGGAGGATTTGGGGGACCTAGATGAATTTTGTACTTTGGATGAAAAAATGAATAAATTGAGGAATAGGAAGTGTATTGATACTGTGGCTGGTGTTTCTATGTCTGATATCAAAGTGGAACCTTCCAAAGGAAAAGAAAATTTGGAGTCTGATTGGAGTATAACATTGGAAAAAAATTTCCTCAAGGTTCTGCAGTTGGAAAAGAAAGTTGCTTTCCTCGATGAGTCTGGGGCGGATATGGTATGTACTTGTATGAAGTATATTGAGGCCTCAAAGAAAATTTGTACTTATCAAAGTTCCATCAGAGAGGAATTGTCTGGGATTAAAAATATGGTTATGGATATTCAGAGGAGGCTAGTTCAACTAGAGAAGGGAAGAAAAAAGTGTAGGCTTAAGCTTTACCTCAACAGCTCAGAGGAGGACAAGATGGTGAAGGATGATATGAGGGACATTATTGGAAAGGAACAAAAAACTATGGAATAAGAAATTTATATGAAAATTATAATTTAGAAACCACATTCTTATGCACAAATTTAGACTCTTATAAAATGATAATATTGAAGTAGTGTTGTTGAGTTTTATGGGTGTCCTTTAAGTTGCTATATAAGTGAAAATTCAATATTAATGTAAGACCTAGGTTATTCAAGTAGTAGTATAGTATGAGTGAATATGAGATAAAACAAATTATAATAATGAAGTAGCGTTGTTGATGGTTTTAGGTGTCCATCATGTAGCAATCCGACTGAATAGATGTTACATTTACATTTTGTATTGAAAATATGTTACATTTATTTTTTGTATTGAATAAATGTTATATTTATATTTTGTATAGAATATGAGTATGTCCTTTGTCATACAGAAAAATATGGAGGAAGAAGATGTTGCTTATATATGAAAATGATAAAAAAATATAGGAAGAAGAAGATGTTGCTTAATATAGGAAAAATATAATAAGACTAGATGATTAAAAGAGGAATACTCCCATTCTCATATAAGAATCATAGAAGGATAATAAAAACACAATTTACTTTATCTTAGAATGAAAATATGTGCATTCTCACAACCTTACTTTATTTTAAAATGGGAATTTGTGCATTCTCACAATCCTTATAATAGAAAATATTACTAGTGAAAGAAGCTTTACAATGAGCAAAAGGCCATTCTCATACTAACATACATTTCTTTTGTTTTTGTCATTATTAATAATTGTATTATACTAGCTGGACTATCCCTAGCAGAGCCAAGTGATGCACTACATACCCTTGAGAGGGATCAAGGATTTTTTAATTTCTCATCATACAATATATTTATATGATTATAAACATTTTTAGAATGGGATGTCAGAATGGGAAGTATGTTTGTAAAGGCAATATTGAATGTAAACATGTTAACCACTAGCAATATCTCTATGGTGCCATGGAGTGGTGTGGATTAATTTCCATTAATTTTGTTAACTTCCCTCCAACAGGTGGTCGAAGACGTTCTTGAAAAAAAAGTAACTTCAATTAATAAAAGGTGGTAAACAATTTATTTGCAAAGTAATGGTCTCACTATGCCATGGTAAAAAAAATATGAATATTAAACTCTATCGTACCCATGTTTTAGGTATATGATTCCTATAAGTATGAAAATTGGCATCTTCCCATTCAATACAACCAATATTGAACTTAAACATTTTAATACCTCTATAGAAATGGATACCTAATCATTCAATGGAAGATAAAAAAGTTTGTTTGTATGAGAATGGGAGTATGCCAATTCTGATCATTGTAATACAAATAATATTGAACTTATTCTTTTCAATAGCTCTATGAAGGCTGTGAGAATGGGCACCTATCCATTATAAAATAAGCTACATTTTATCTCTATGAATGCTGTGAGAATGGGCACCTGTCCATTATTAAACAAGATAAATTTTATCTCTAATCCTATTTTATTGTGTATTGTTTATACTTTCGATTTTGTGTTCTCTATTTTATTGGAATGTTTTGGATTTTGAAGCAAAATTTAACAAGTAAATTTCTTAGAAACACCAAACTGTTCACATGCATGATTTTATCTAACTCTTCTTTGTTGATTTATTTTGAGATGAAGAATATCATATGGTTTTCTTTCCCTTGCATGGTGGAGAATTGCCCATTGTGAAAAAATTTATTTGTATCTCTAATCTTATTCTATGATTCCTATATGAGAATGGGCATATGCCCATTATATATGCCCACTCTCACATAGGAATCATAACATGATAATAGAGAAAAAAATATTTCACAGTTTTAGAATGTAGTAAATTTAATATCTATTCTTCTATGATACCTTTGTGAGAATGGTCATATACCCATTCTCACATAGGAGTCATAGAAGAACAATAGAAAATTAAATTTCATCTATATTGATTCTTTTGATTTATTCAGAGATGAAGAATATCATCTGGTTATTTTTCCTTACATGGTAGTGAAGTAGCCGATGTAGAACAAAGTAAAGTTTATCTCTATTCTTCTATGATTCATATATGAGAAAGGGAATATGCCCATTCACATATAGGAAGATATATTAAAGTAAATCATTTAGAGAGCTATATAAATGCTACGATAATAGACAATTGTCCATTCCGAAACAAAATAAAATTTATCTCTATTAATTCCTGTGATGATGTAAGATTTTTGTTTATGTAAAATAATGACTTTGAAATAATCTTACTTAATGTTGACATTTGTATCATTATTAGATGCTACTATTACCTTGTTTTCGATATTGATTATTGTGATGATGAATGAATTTTTTTCTAGCTTATCAGATTTGTAGTTGTCTATACGATTATAAAATTAGGTAGTAAATGTTGTTTTCCAACAGAGATTACATTATTACCTTGTTCATTGATATTGTGTAATATGTAGATAAAAAGGATAGTTAACCATTTTGTAATCTTCATTTCTTAATAAATTAGCATGTTCATTAATATTATGTACTATGTAGATAAAAAGGATAGTTAACCATTTTTAATCTTCATTTACTAATGATTCAGCATGATTACGAGTTCAAAATTCATGCAAGTTCATTGAACCAACATGTATACAATTTATTATTTTCATATGGTATCCAGGAATCAAAGTAATCATTGCGAAGTGATACGTTGGATTTGGTACACCTTCAAAGGTGGTGATTTCAGGTAAGTGCCCATGCTAAACAAAGTAAATGTTATCTCTATTCTCTTTATTATACTTATGCACACAATAATGGAATTTTTCTTATGAATCCTATTGAAGAGAATAGGCATATGCCCATTCTTTGTATTCTAATGGTATCTCTGTAATTATTTTTATGATATTTTAAATTATCCATACTTCTCTAGTATGAACAATAATTGACATTTTTTAAATGATTCCCTTATGAGAATAGGAAAATGACCATTCTAAAATAAATATTAAAGAGAATAGGCATATGTCCTTTTTACATATTCTAATTTTAGCAATATTAAACTTAATCTTTGAGATACCGCGATAATGGATATGAGAATGAGAATATGACTATTGAATACAAACAAAAAATCTCAACTTCCCACTCTGTAATACATATTTAACGGCTGTGAGGGGGAATCTTCCCATTTAATACAAGACAAAACATAATTGTTTGTTTTAAAATGAGCATACGCCCATGGGAATCCTATATGAGGATATAGGATTAAAAATGTGATGCCCATTCAATACAAAATGAAACAATTTTATTTACAAAATAAAGGAATTTTGTTTACAATATGTCCATTCTAAACATTGTAATACAAGCAATGTTGATTTTATAAGATTATTCCTATTATTCCAATTTATACCTATTTAAAAATTGTGAGACCATTTAATCCATACTCTTCTTAGTATTATTCTATTATTCCTATCTACCCGAGAGATTATTCTATGATTTGTACATGAGAAGGGGCATCTGTACATTGAATAAAAGATAATGCAAAAAAATTACATCAATTTCATAACTCTTTTAACAAGATGTGAGAATGGATGCACCTCTAAAACAAAGTAAAATTGTGATGCTATTCAATAAAAAATGAAATAATTTTTTTTTCATGAGAATGGGCATATGTCCATTCTAAACATTGTAATACAAGCAATGCTGAGAATGGGTGCACCTCTAAAAAAATGTAAAAATATGATGTTCGTTCAATATAAAATGAAACAAATTTTTTTTCATGAGAATGGACATATGTCCATTCCAAACCTTGTAATACAAGCAATGTTGATTCTATGATTCCTACATGAGAAGGGGCATCTTCCCATTCAATAAAAGACAATGCAAAAATACTACATCATTTTGATTACTCTTTTAACAAGATGTGAGAATGGGTGCACCTCTAAAACAAATTAAATTTGATTATTACTATCATAAAGGGCATATGCCCATTCTAAACATTATAATACAAGTAATATTTTTTTTTTTGGGAATGGGCATTTGCATAGTCATGATTAAATAATAATTGTTTTATGATAATGAGCACATTCTCATACAAGAAATATTTTTTTTGATTCCTATCTACCAAAAATAAATATTCCTATATGATAATTAGCATCTGCCCATTCAATACAAGATAGTGCAAAAAAGCTCCATCAATTTCATATCTCTTATAACAAGATGTGAGAATGGGTGCACATTATAAAACAAAGTAAATTTGATTATTCCTTTCAAAAATGGCATATTCCCATTCTAATTAGGCATATGCACATTCTAAACATTATAATACAAGTAATATGTTTTTTTAGAATGGGCACATGTGCCCATTCTAAACATTCTCATACAAGCAATATTAATTTTTATAACAATGGGCATGTCCATTTTCTCCACATTCTCACATAAGAAATAGTGTTTTTGATTCCTATCTGCCCAAGCAAGCGTTCTATGGTTCCTATATGAGAATGGGCATCTTCTCATTCAATACAAAACCTTGTAAAAATGCTAAACATTATAATACAAGTAATTTTATTTTTTTGAGAATGGGCATTTACACAGTCGTGATTGAATAATATTTGTTTTATGAGAATGGGAACATTCTCATACAAGAAATATTGTTTGTGATTCATATCTACCAAAACTAACGATTCCTATATGAGAATTGACATCTGCCCATTCAATACAAGATAGTGCAAAAAAGCTCCATCAATTTCATATCTCTTATAACAAGATGTGAGAATGGGTGCACATTCTAAAACAAATCAAATTTGATTATTCCTTTCAAAAATGACATATTCCTTTTTTAATTAGGCATATGCACATTATAATACAAGTAATATTTTTTTTTAGAATGGACACATGTTTACCCATTCTAAACATTATCATACAAGCAATATTGATTTTTATGACAGTGGGCATGTGAATTTTCTCCACATTCTCATAAAAGAAACAGTGTTTTTGATTCATATCTACCCATTCAGGCCTTTTTTGATTCCTATATGAGAATGGGAATATGCCCATTCAATACAAGACAATGTAAAAATGCTAAACATTATAATACAAGTAATTTTTTTTAGAATGGGAATTTGCACAGTCGTGATTGACTAATATTTGTTTTATGAGAATGGTCACATTCTCATAAAATGTAATATTATTTTTGATTCATATCTACCAGAACTAAGGATTCCTATATGAGAATTAACATCTTCCTATTCAATACAAGACAGTGTAAAAATTCTCCATCAATTTCATATCTCTTATAACAAGATGTGAGAATGGGTGCACATTTTAAAACAAATTAAATTTGATTATTCCTTTCAAAAAGGGCATATGCCCATTCTAATAATGAATATGCACATTCTAAACATTATAATACAAGTAATATGTTTTTTTAGAATGGGCATGTGCCCATTCTAAACATTCTCATACAAGCAATATAAATTTTTATGATAGTGGGCATGTGCATTTTCTCCACATTCTCATAGAAACAATATTTTTTTTTATTCCTATATGCCCATGCAGGCCTTTTATGATTCCTATATGAGAATGAGCATCTTCCCATTCAATACAAGACAATGTAAAAACACTGAATCAATTTCATAACTTTATACAAGCTGTGAGAATGGGTGCCCATTATAAAACACAGTAAATAGGAATGTCAATACATTCTACTATTTAAAATTTCATGATTTCATTATTATTTATTATTAGAGGATAGTTTCAAATTTTTATAACTTTATATAGGACGTGAGAGTGGCTGCCCATTCTAAAAACACAGTAAATACATAAAAAAGTACAATGTATTTAAATTTCATTATTATAAAACATATATTTTTACATATGTGTTTCATTACCCACATAGCCATTTAAAAAAATTAAATGGGTCCAAAAAAATAAAATATCTAAGCATACCCATTCTAAAAACACAGTAAATACATAAAAAGTACAATGTATTTAAATTTCATTATTATAAATCATATATGTTTCATTACTCACATAGTTATTTAAAACATTTAAATGGGTCTAATAAATTCAAATATCTTAGCATATTAAAGCATATTAATAGGTGGTGATTTGTTAATGTATTATATATTCAAATCTTGAATGTATATACAAAAAAAATACTACAAATTTTTCATTATTCTAATATCTTTTTAAAACATTTAGATGATATAACATTAAAGCATTAAAGCTACGTAAAAAGTACAATTTATTTAAAGTTCATTATTATAAAACATATATTTTTACATATATGTTTCATTACTCACATATCTATTTAAAACATTTAAATGGGTCCAATAAATTCAAATATCTAAGCATATTTAACCATTAATAAGTGGTGATTTGTTAATGTATTATGTATTCAAAATATTAAATAATTAAAAGGAGGTGATTTATTATGGTACGTTAAAATGAAATTTTGAATTTTTGGCGCCATTTTTTAGATGTAATTTTTCTTGATCAATTACTATATAAAAATATAGATTTTGAATGGCTAGGGTTTTGAATTTTTCCTCTCTTATGGACGATTTTTTTTTCTCTGTTATGGCTAGGTTTTTTTCATTCAGAGATTCTATATGAGAAATAATAAGTTATGCGAAAGGTTCTAAGTTTATCAAATCATTTTTTCTTATGTGAAAGGATTTGGACTGATTTGATACATAGATTATTGAAATATAAACTTGATGAAGATGTTATTAAAAAAGACACAGAAAGAGATAGGTTGTACTAAATCTATCTAATCAATTTTTTTTGTACCATAAACAAGTATGCATTTAAACGAAATAATTTTGATTTATATATTCAGTAGTTATGTTTATGAATCTAAAGAAATCAATTCCTCTATTTTTGTTTGTTGTTACGTTTATGAATGCCCTATTTGTTTGTTGTTACATTTTTGAATGGAAATAAATTGATACATTTTTCAGTTATAAAAATAGATGAGATATATGGAAAAACGGTTCAGATAGTCGATTTTGAACTAAAAGATTTGTGTTTATACATTTTTTAGGATATATAAGTAAACATGGAAAAATTAGATATTAAAACTTGGAATAGCCTACTCTGCCATTGTTGTTTTTACTTCGAGAAATATGGAAAAGTATCCCTTACAAAATCATTGTACCAGTGGCTTTGTTTACTTCTTTCTTCTGCAAAATTTGTGTATCTTTATATATCTCATGCTATCGATAGCTATATCTTATTCTTTCTTCTGCAAAATTTTTGTATCTTCGTATTTCTCCAGCTACATCTACATTATTCATCTTTCCCCAATTAAATCTTTGGATGAAAAATATCAGTCACAATAGAGAAAAAATCAAAACCTGATTCATTTAAAATCATTATTTTTATAATGTGCTTAGCCAAAAAAAGTACATCATAAAAAAGAGCACCCAAAATTCAAAATTTGAATCAAACTACCATAATAAATGACCAAATCTAAAAAAAGAGCACCAAAAATTCAAAATTTGAATCAAAGATACCATAATAAATGACCATTAAGATCCTTCCAAAAAGAAAGCGCTAAAAATTTGAAATTTGAAACACTCATGTTGGTATTATTAGAAAATAATTAATCAATAACAAGTAATAATATAAAGGAAGCTTGGAACCAATGGAAGAGTCCCTTTCATAGTGAAGGTTTAAAAAATCTATGGTCTATGAGCTTAAGCCATCTTTTGTGGGAAACCTGGAAGGAAAGAAACAGAAGGATATTCAAAAATAAGAAACTTCCTATCAAACTGTCTATAAACAACCTCTTTCAGGCAGTTAGAAACAATTTCTCTATCCTCATGAATAAAGAATTGGAAATCTTGGATAATGAACAACATTTATTAATGAATTGGAATGTTTCTGGGACCCCTCAAACAAATATTCCTAATCCCAGGTTGGGGATTAAGTGGAATCCTCATTTTGAAGGTTATATAAAATTCAAATTTGATGGAGCGGCTAAAGGGAATCCTGGGAAAGCTGGGGGAGGAGGAGTCATATGGGATTCCCTTGGTCATTTTTTTCTTGCTTATTTCTTTGACCTTGGAAATCAATCAAATAATGTGGTAGAGGAAGCAAATTTGTACTAGGGGGTGAAGATTACAAAAGAAAAATGTTTCAACCTTCTGGAAGTGAAAGGTGACTCACTGTATATCATTTCTTGTATGAAGGGTTCATTCCAACCTGCCTTGTCTATAGTAGACTTCATCAGTAAAACTAAGTTTTTTTTACCTTCTTTTGTGAATATTTTTTATAATCATGTGTATAGGGAAGGTAATGTTGGGGCTGAATTTGTAGCTAATATGGGGGTTACCACTAGCGGTCTCCAAGTTGTTGAGCACATCATTGGTATGAATGCCAATTTCATTGAAATCATGAAAAGGGAAGGAGCCTCTTTCTCTCTTCCATCTAATGCTAATATATTAAACTCTTCCGCTCATGCCAGCAACCTTTCATGAATCCTACTTTTGTGCATGAGTTGGCTCCCTTTCTTCTCACGGGTAGATTGGTATTTTTAGATTTGGGGAAGTGAAAAGACAAAGCTGAATATTTGGTCCAGTATCTGAGAAAAAAGAAATTTGGGGGTAGAAGGATGGGGGGGACCTGGTTCACAATGAACCTTCTAAGTTCCCAGAGATCTCTAGGGAAGCTGAAGCTCTTTTGGATGCTGCGGGGTTGTTGTTTTTTCTCCACACTTTTGAGGGCCATGATGAGAGTCTGAGCGAAGTGGTCGCTAAAACATGGAATGAGAGCAAGGTACAGGTTGGTAACTTCTCTCTCACAATTACACCTAAGATTATAGCTAAAGTGACAAGCCTCTCTTTAGAAGGTAGATGTATTTTCAAGCCGAAATCATATTACAGTCTTGAGATAGAATGTTTCTTACAAGGAAAAGGGGATCCCATCTCTCTTCACAATGGATACGCTCGGAGTAAGTTACCTTATCCTTTTGATGAAATAGGTAAATTGATAATGTCTTACATAACGTTGGAAGGAAGATAAAAAGTTATTTATGGTTACCATTTCCCCATACTAAACCATATACGCAATTCCAAACCCTATAACTTTCCTTTCTACCTTTTTTCTTCTTTGGAAAAATCAATTGCTATGGTGAAGAAAGGCCCTTTCATTCACCCTTTACACCAGGGTCTGATCAAATCTATCATTCGGCTGAGCACTCCCCTGTTGGGAAAAAATGATAAATTTGGGGCTTTGGTTTCAAACAAATCTCTGACAAAAAGGGCAGGGAGTTTGGACCCTAAGGAAGGAAGCTTTGATGATTTTGTGCCTAGGAATCCGATGGCCAAACGTACGAGGTCAAGCATGTGCAAAGTGGGGGATAATCAGAACAGGAAAGAGCAGGTTCCCTGTCAGGCTGAGGAGGAAAACATTGCCATTGTTTTGGGTGAAATCCCTGGAGGCACGCGACCCAGATGGACTCCTTTCATGAAAAATTCGAAGGGGAAGAAACAAGCAGTGAGGATGTGGCCAACATGAAAAATCAAGAGTTTTCTGAGAGTAAGCGTTCCAAGAACACTAACGAGGCTATCCACAGTCTACATAATCTTAAGATGGCTCAGAGGGATCTATTCTTGGCCCAGGAATCAACTATTAAAACCCATGCTTTTATGAGAGAGTTTGAAAACTGCAGACTGAATACTGATATCAATAGGCACAAAATTAACTTGATCTACATGGACCTTAAGGAGCTGTCTGACAAAGTGGATAAAATGTCTTCACTTATCCTAAGTGAAAACCTCAAAAATGCTAATGCCATAAGCATGGAAATGGAAAGTGAGCTGTTGAAAATGAAAGGAATTATTATGCAAATCAGGGATGCACATATCCTAAATGTGAAAAGTACTATTTACCATCTTAAACTACTGGCCGAAATGATTCAGTCCATGGAGTTTGCAAAACAAAAGGAAAAGGAAGGTACAGGGCCGGAGGTGGTGATTCAAGAACTAAATTACAAGTACTGGAAGGAAACAATAGCTACACTGGTCAATTAATGGAACGGCTATATGGAGACGGTGGGAGAACTGATCAAAGAATACTATTATTCAAAGGTTTTTAATTTGTTGTTAGTTTATCCCTATGCTATTTGTATAAACCTTTGGACTGTTATAAATTGTAATTCCTATCTTATGGATATCTTATACTGTAGTATTTGTTTTTTGAACTTTTGGAACATGAATGGCCTTTAAAGGTAAATCCATTGGCCAATATGTAAGGATGCTACAACTCTTTGTAATGGGGTAGGGTCCCCTCAACCCTAATTTTTATCACTAATCAAAAAAATAATAGAATTCAAAGTGTTTTTAATCAATATATGATATTAGTAATTAATAGTATTATACTTAATTAGTATTGCTACTTATTTAAATAATACATTAAACTTTATAAAACTAATTAACGACATAAACAACATTATTAAAAAAAAATAGAAATCAAAGAATATGTATTTATTACAATATTAATTAATAATACTAATAAATAAATAAAAGAATTATTATTATTTAAATATAGTGTTTTTTTAAATTATAAAAAAATATAAATAAACTTCATTATTTCGCCGAATTAGAAATCGAAGAATATGTATTTAATTAAAAACATTATTATTATTGCCAAATTATATTATCAAATGAAAAAACAATTAAATAGCATTATAAAAAATTTAATTAAAACTATTTAACCACTTAATCACCATTAACAACAATAATTAATAATACTAATAAATAAATAATATTAGAAAAATATAAAATTAAGTAATAAATAAATAATACTATTAAAATTTAATTAAATTGAATAAAACTAATCAACCACTTAATCACCATTATTTATAATGCTTAATTAATTATAGAAATCAAAGAATATATATTTAACATATGATTTTAGGATTAAAGAAAATTAATTAATTAACAACATTAATTTCAAAAATTCATATAGGCAACTGTCTACTCAAATGGGCATGACATGAAGATGAAGTGGATCATGCCCCATTTTGTAATGAAAGGAAAACAAGATGTTATTCTCGAGTTAGAAATAATCATTTTTTGTTTTTCCTAGAGAGAGAGAGAAAAAAAAAATGTTAGATTAGGTATTTACTTTAGCTCATGTTCACCTAGGTAATTTATTTACCTTTATTGTATTTATCGTCACCCACTTATGTGTGTGGATATTTCTTTTATTTATTTAGATATTAGGAGATATTATCTAGTTGTTAGGTATAGTTCTTTCCTTGATCTATGGTATTGACTAGTTCTTTCCTAGATCTATGGTATTGACTAGATCCTTGATGTCTAGTTCTCTCATAAATCTATGGACTTGACTAGTTCTTTGATGACTAGTTATTTCCATGATTTATGACTTGATATACGAACTTGACTGGTTCTTAGATTGTTATTCCTTGCCTATATAAGCAAGGCCCACTCTCATTATATTTCATCGAGTTCCATAATAATATATGATATTACTTATCATTTGTTTGCAAAGGTTTATGTAAAGTTATTATAGCGAATTGCTTTCATCTTATTGATCATGATGTTTGATTAGCATCAGTGTTCTTGGTTTGGTATGATCTGGTTATCATTATTTTTATGGTATCAGAGTTGCACGACTTGCTGTCACACCAAAAGCTTGACCCTTAGTCTTGGGGCAGTTAGTACCCTTTGTCGTGGGGTGGACCCTGATGGTGGAGAGGGATCTCATCGTGTTAAATAATTGCTACGTAAATACCCTCCCACACGATGGATCTGGGTATACACCCAATCTATCCCAACAACATTCGGAAGTAGTGATACCGGGAATTTCCTAGGAGGTCACCCATCCCATCACTACTCTGGAGCTAGCGCGCTTAACTTCCTGGCTTGGATACCAAACAATTTGTCATCACACCAAAAGCTCAAACTTTCATGATATCAGTGGGACAGGTGCTCTACTTCTAGCTATCTTCTCTATCTTGGTTCTTCTCCAATTGCTTTGGTGTGTAAAAACCAACAAGCTATTTCACTTTCATCTTCAGAGGAAGAGTACAGGGAAATAGTTACAGCAAGTCAGCAGATTCTTTGGCTTTTCTAGTTATTGATAGAGTCTGGATTCCTACAGGATTTACCGGCTATAATTTGGTGTGACAACCAAAGTGTAATTCACATTTCACGCAACCCAGTTGAGCACCAGTGGACCAAGCATATTGAGATACACATCCACTTCATTCATCAGCACATATAGGATGGATTTCTTTTCTTGGAGTACATTCTGACTCAGCAGCAGGTTGCAGACATCTTTACGAATCCTTTTGCATCACCTCACTACCTTGAGTTGCATGGAATGATTCGGGTTTCAGAAGTTGTTCTTGGGGGGTGTTCATGAGAACGTCTTCCTTCTTCTTCTTCTTTCTCTTTCCTTCTAGTAGGATTCTTTCCTTCTTTTGGTTCAATATTTCTTCATGGATATATTATACATGAGTACCACATCAGTCCTAGTTATCAGGACTCATACTGCAGACATGCCACTTCTATTTTGTCCCCTAGCTTCACTTGAGGGGGTGTTAGAGTAGGTATTTACTTTAGCTCATGTTCACCTAGGTAATTTATTTAGCATTATTGTATTTATCCTCACCCACTTATGTGTGTGGATATTTTTATTTATTTATTTAGATATTAAGAGATATTATCTAGTTGGTAGATATAGTTATTTCCTTGATCTATGGTATTGACTAGTTCTTTCCTAGATATATGGTATTGACTAGATCCTTGATGTCTAGTTCTCTCATAAATCTATGGACTTGACTAGTTCTTTGATGACTAGTTCTTTCCATGATTTATGACTTGATCTACAAACTTGATTGGTTCTTAGATTGTTATTCCTTGCCTTTATAAGCAAGGCCCATTCTCATTGTATTTCATTGAGGTCCATAATAATATATGATATTTTTTCTCATTTGTTTGCAAAGGTTTATGTAAAGTTATTATGGTTAATTACTTTCATCTTATTGATCATGATGTTTGACTAGCATCTGTGTTCTTGGCTTGGTACGATCTGGTTATCGTTCCTTTTAAAAACACTATAAAGGGTGTTAGAATGTGCTGTAATTGTCTTCATTCCATATAAAATGGGGAAAAATCTAACAATAAATGGGTAACATATGAGAATGGGAAGCCAAGATTCCCTTTCTTCAAATAACACAACTATGAGACTGGGCATATGCCATTTCTAACTGCCATTTCTTGGAGCCAAGATGCCCATCTTGGATGCTAATTCCTCAAACAACACAACTATGAGAATGGACATCTACCATTTCTAACTTCCATTTCATGGAGCCAAAATTCCCATTCTCATCACAATCACAAAAATATTTGAATGTATGAGAATGGTAATATGCCTATTGGGTAACTAAAAATTCTAAAAAAATTAAATATTACCTCTACGAGAATGGGCATATGCCCTTGAAGCAATATTGAACTTAAGATGTTAGAAAGGGTAATTGTCCATTCTAAAAAAATTAAATATTACCTCTATTTCTCTTATATGAGAATGGGCAGATGGCCATTTTGTCTATGTGTATTTTTCTTCTATGATTCTTATACGAGAATGGGCATTTGCCATTTATAAAAATAAAATAATAGAGATACGTAAGGCTTGCAAGAATGGACATCTGTCATTTCTAAAAACAAAACAATAAAGCTATGTAAGGCTTGATTGAATGGAAATCTTCCATTTTGTGGAGCCAATATGCCCATTCTCATCACAATCACCAAACTCTTTGTATGTATGAGAATGGTAATATGCCTATTCTATTTATTCTACCTCATTGAAGCTCTAAAAAAATTAAATATTACCTCTACGATAATGGGCATATTCCCATTATGTCTATGTATTTTTATTCTATTATTCTTCTATGAGATTGGACATATGCCCTTGAAGCAATATTGAACCAGGGTTCATTTTAAGAGACCTCCTGGAAATCGGAGGTGGAGAATACCTGGCGAATATCCCCGGAACCGGTTTCACGGGAAGGTGAATTTTTTGGGGGTTGTATGAAAAAATTTCACCTGATTATCAAGCACTGCGACAGAAGGCTGCAAACGCGCGACGGGAGATTTTGCTTCGTACATCAAAAAAAATGTAGTGACATGCGTCAAAATACCTTAGTGACGTGCGTCAATAGACCTTAGTGACACGCGTCAATAGACCTATTGACACGCGTCACTGCATTTTTTTTGACGCGCGATAGCAAAATCTCCTGTCGTGCGTATGCAGCCTCCGACCTCTGCTTTCTCATCAAAAAATATCCGTGTCGCGCATCAAGAAACTCTTTTCCGTGCATCTGCTATGCGTCAATATTTGTTGTACCTCCTTGTCGCGCACCAAAAAAATGCAGTGACACGCGTCAACATACCTTAGTGACGTGCGTCAATAGATCTTAGTGACACGCGTCACTAAGGTCTGTTGATGCGCGCCACTAAGGCCTGTTGACACACGTCACTGCATTTATTTGACGCGCGACAGAAAATATCCTGTTGCGCGTCTGCAACCTCTGCCCTCTTCTTGCTCATAAAAAAAAACTCCATGTCGCTCGTCAACAAAATATTTGTCATGCATCTACTATGCATCAATATCTACAGTATCTCCTTGTCTGCAAACCCTCCTTGTCACACATCAATAACTTACCCCCTTGTCACGCGTCTATAATACGGGATATATCATATTGTTGAAAAATGTGAAGTAGAAGTGTTCTACCTGGCGAATAATCTAGGTTTATATAGGGGATTTTTTCAAGGGTAGGCGAAGCCAACCCCTAAAAAAAATTAAAGTGTAATTTTTAGGTGAACAGGTCACTGACCCGTGCCAAAAAATTCACCATATTACGAATATTCACCACTAAAGTTTTCCCTGTATTGAACTTAAGATATGGGAAAAGGTAACTTTCCATTCTAAAAAAAATAAATATTACCTCTATTTCTCTTATATGAGAATGGGCATATGCCCATTCTGTCTATGTGTATTTTTATTCTATGATTATTATACGAGAATGGAAATATGCCCTCGAGAGCTATGTAAAGCTTGCGAGAATAGACATTTGTCATTTCTAAAAAACAAAATAATAGAGCTACGTAAGTCTTGATCAAATGAAAATATTCCATTTCTAAAACAAAATAATACATCTATGAGAATGGGCATCTGCCATTTCTAAATCAATTAAATACAACTATGAGAATGGGAATTTTCCAAAGGGTACGAGTGCACACTTGGTCCACCAAGATGCCCATTCCTAAGAAAAAATAATAGAGCTACATAAGTCTTGATCCCTCAACTATGAGAATGGGAATTTTCCAAAGGTTATGAAGTGCACACTTGGTCCACCAAGATGCCCATTCCTAATAGAATAAAAAAACACATAGATAGAATGGGCATATGCCCATTCTCATAAAAGAGAAATAGAGGTATTATTTAATTTTTTTAGAATGGAAATTTGCCCAAGATTCCCATTCCTAATACAAAATAATAGAGCTACATAAGGCTTGATCCCTATCGATATTGTATTTAACAAAATAAAAAAATTAGGAAAAAAATGAGTATGGGCATTTTCCTTTTCTAAATCAAACTAAGATAACTAGGACCAAGATTCTCATTCCTAAAAAAATAGAGCTACACATAAGGCTTGATCCCTCTCGAGATTGTATTTAACAAAATAATAAAATTAGGAAAAATATGAGTATGGGCATCTACCATTCCTAAAAAAAAGTTATATAACTACAAAAGGCTTGATCCCCATTGAGGGTATGTAGTGCATTGAGGGTATGTAGTGCAGCACTTGGTTGAAGCATAATATGTATCCACCAGGGATAGTCCAACCTAAACGATATAATTGTATTCAAGATAAAATGAAAAAAAATGATTGTTTATTTGTATGCAAGAATGGAAAATGGGCATCCATATACTCAAATGGGCATGACATGAAGATAAAGTAGGTGGTCCCCCATTTTACAATTGAAGGAAAACTAAATTTTATTATTCACATTGATAAGAGTTAGTAATATTCATTTTTGTTTTTCATGAAAGGAGAGAGACCAAAAATGAAAGAATAAACAACAATTAGAGATAGAGGCATGATGTCCCTGTAAGAGTATGCAATACAATATTAGGATCCTCCAGGGATAGTTGAGCCAATATGATACAATAAAGGCACACAAAATGTTTTTACAATATAATTATTCTTCTAATTTGGTCCTGGTTCCATTGCAATGGTCCTTCAATGCAAAATGGGGAACTACCCAAAAATAAATGTTTGTTTATTCGAGGATGGTGAAATGCCCATATTTCTAAATGGTCCAATACAATTGACAAAAAATATGGCCAAACAAAAATGTTAGAATGTCTAGAGAATGGGCTAATGTTATTCTCATTATTACGAGTGGTCCAAGTCTTGTTTTAAAATAATTACCTTTAATTAATAAATACACGATGGTAAACAATATATTTACATGATGGTCTTGATATGTCATGGTCTTACTGCCATTTCTAAATCAAATTAATCTTGCCAAAGGGTATGTAGTGCAATACTTTATAGAGCAAAGATACCCATTCCTAACAAAAAATAAAAGCTACATAAGGATTGATTCCCTCTCGAGTGATACAACTATATTCAAGATAAAATGAAAAAAAAATATATTTTAATGTATGTATGAGAAATGAGGCATCTGCCATTTCGTAAATCAAATTAATACAAATATGAGATGCAAACATCTGCCATTTATAAATCAATTTAATACAACTATGAGCTACATAAGGCTTGATCCCCCTCATGATGGCCTTTAACAAAATATGAGTATGGGATTCTTACCATTTACAAATCAAATTATTATAACTATTTCTTAAACAAAATTATAGAACTACATAAGGCTTGATATCGAAATACATAAGGCTTGATCCCTAATGGGGGTATGTAGTGCAGCACTTGGCGGAGGCATAACATGTCTCTACCAAGGATGGTCCAGCCTAAATGATACAATTGTATTCAAGATAAAATGAAAAAAATGATTGTTTGTTTGTATGCAAGAAAGGAAAATGGACATCTATCTACTCGAATGTGCATGCCATGAAGATAAAGTTGGTAGGATATGATTAAGTTTATAGAAGTTCTAAACCGAAAATAATTTTCTTCTACTACTCATATTATAAATAAATGGGCATCTTCCTATTCAATTCATATCAAGAAAAAATTAATTTTATGCAAATATAAAATTAGAAACAAAATAATAGTGCTACATGGGGCTTGATCCCCCTAGAGATAAAATATTCTAATTACTCCAATATGAGAATGGGCATCTGCCATTTCTAAATCAAATTGATGTAACTATGAGAATGGGCACATGCCATTTCTAAATCAATTTAATAAAACTATGAGAATTGGAAATCTATCATTTCTAAATCAAATTAATATAACTATTCCTAAATTTTTTTTATAGAACTACATAAGGCTTGATCCCCCTCGAGGGTATGTAGTGCAACACTTGGTAGAGGCATAACATGTCTCTGCCAGGGATAGTCCATCCTAAACGATAGAATTGTATGTCAAGATGCCTTGAATAAAATGTTTATTCACTTGTATGACCTAAGAATGAACAACCTAGGGCATTAGTCTACTCGAATGGGTATGACATGAATTTTTTTGATTAGAAGTCGACTACATGCCCATTTTTATAAGGCAAAGTTGTCACTAACCGAATGTTACAGAATCAAATCTGAGAAGTGTTACAAATATTCATACTTTTAATTCATTAACAATTTCTAGAGAGACAAAAATCACATGACTAAAAAATAATCTAGGGTTAGAAGTTTCAGCTATCCCTTCAGGGGGTCAAATATCACCATAGGCTCCATTCTCTAGGATAGGCTCAACCAATGTTTTACACTTGATTAAGTCTCATACTTAAGGCATATCAGAATATTTTTACACTACTCAAATCATACCCATTGAATATGAATTTTTCTCACATGAGGCAATGATGGCGATAAAGATGGTCCTCCTTCCATTCAAAATGGGGAACTACTCAACAATAATGGGTAGGCGAACTTTGAGGATGGTCAAATGCCTATATTTCCCCAAGGGGACAACGTAATTAAAAAAGCGGGGGTGAAACTAAAATGTTATAATGTCTAGAGAATGGGCTAATGTTTATTGTCATTATTGCAAGCGGTGTAAGTCTTGTTTTAAAACAATTGCCTTTGCGTCCGCACCACTGTGGGTCCTCCAGGGACACATGGTGGCCTGTTGGTCTCGATCATGTCATGAGTCTTAAACAATGATAGGGCGGGGCGGTGGGATTTCTCTTGTATGAAAATGGGCATCTTCCGATATCTAAATCAAATTAAGCTAATTATGAGCATCCACGCGCCCGTGGGTCCACTAGGGACACGTGGCATTCCAAAATACACCATAGGGAGAAGGGAGAGGGAGATAAGAGGAGCGGCGGGGAGATTCGGTGAATTTCCCCAAAGGAAAGAGATGGGATGAAAGGCGCGCACGGGTCCTTTAACGCTTACGGAAGAGTCGCACCAAGGTGAGGACAGGAGTGCGGGGCCACGGGAGAAAAGGTGAAATTTTTTCTAAAATTTTTAAAGGGTCCCAAGGACAAAATAATGCCGCGCCTCTGACCGTTGCCCCTTGAGGACACATGCACCCCTCTAATTGGATGCGGACCAAAGGTATATAGTAAAAACACTTGGCGGAGCCAAAATTTTCCCAGCTAAAAATTTAAAATTTTTCTAAGGATTTTTTGACAGGAAATTTTCGGGCCGTGGGCCCGTCAGGGAGAATTTTCCCAAATTTTCCCACCAAGGCAGAAAAATTTCAAAGTGCCATAACTTTTTCTAAAAGCCCAGTTTTGGGAAAACGAGGAATTTCTAGAACTCTCGATGCCTTCTTTGCACAAAAGACATAAATTTTACATTTTGATGAGGTTTAAGAGTTCAATTTTACAAAAATGATCTGTAGGATTTTAAATAGCAAAATGGTAATTTTGATTTTAAATTTTGGTTCAATTTAATCTCCTTCTTCACTCAACATGCCAAACATACATAGAGGATTACTCTATGAAGGATTTAAATTATTTTAGGAAAGTAAATTTTCTCAATTGATTCTAATTTGAATTTTGTCCAACAATTGATAGAAAACGGCTGAGGAAAGGGATTGGGTTCGATTTGGAAATGGTAAACATGGTTATTCTTCACATTGAGAAGAATTAGAAATATTCTTTGTTGTTTTTCATGAATTTGAGTTCATTGATGTCTTAACATGCTAAATCATATCAATTCAAGTTGATTTTTAAGTGCAGGTCCAAACTGTGCATTTTTATTTAAATTTATTTTCTAGTTTTAAATTTTACAACAGAGATCCATTTCTTTTAGATCTGTAAATCAGTTTTATCATTTAAGTGTGGTATTTCATTTCTAAACTAATTCAATACATTTCGTTGCTGATATAAAACCATTCCATGAATCTAAAGCAAATACTAAATTTTATTTTTTTTACACATTCCCAAAGATACAAAATGCAACATCATTTCCACGTACATATCTTTTTTCTTTTTCAACAGAGATCTAACTATCTCTTTTTCCGTATAATGAAACATTGAAGTTAATTCAACAATGCATATGAGAGAATTTCTTTTAATTATCTATTAATTTAATTATATATGTTGGGAAACAATAACAACATTCTATTTATTTCTTTAATGTACAAAGTAGAATATGTCTTTCACATTTGCGAATGCTAGTCTCGATATGTCATTTAAACAATAAGTGTTAATTTTCCTACAAAATGGGCATTTCATATCTAAATCAAATTAATTTAATTATACAAATATACATTACAAATTCATCCACATCATGTGGGACAGGATTATAAATGAGTATGTTTCACAAGGGACTGTCAAACTACATTTTCCTTTTCTCTAGAACAATAACATGCAAGTTTCCTTTTTCTCCAAGTTGATCATGAACAAAAGTGGGGGAAAGGCAACACTCTCCACCCAACCAAGACATTTAATGAAAGGAGAATCCTTCCTTCATCATTGGCCCCCGAGCCCCAACCAAAATACAATAAGGGGTGTAATTCAACCCATGGTAACAACTGGCTTCTACAACACAACATTATTTCAACATGCATAATTCATTTATAAAGACACAGTTCAACACAAAACAACAGTTTACAGCTGTAATTGAAAACATTCAAATCAAAACTCAGGCTTGATCATATAAGCTAAATGAGCAAGGTCTATGGGGAAAGCTACTTACTTGACATCCACCAATAACAAACCACCAAAATAATTCATCACACACACACCCTTTGTCCCCCACAAAATACCACAAATTAGGAAAAATCCTTATGTACATCTGTTACCCACAAAGTAAGAAATGCAAACTATTTCTTTTCCATGGTGGATCCCAAACCCAAACTCTTTCCACAAAATTCTACATGCCAATGGCATTCCTTTATGCCCCCCACATAGATTCCCCATAGCCTTCTCCTACACCATTCCTATGGCAGTCTACCCAACTAGCCAAATAAAGCATAACAACATTCACCATTCACACACCACAATAGGGAAATAACAACATCAAAGAAAGGTTAAACTCCTACCTTTCCATAGTAACTTTTTTTTTCCAAACAACAAGCTTCAATGCCCAAAATACAGTCCCAAAACAACAATCTCTCAAGTATGCAAAAATTTCTCCAAGCTCCTTCTAAAAGCAAGAGCTCCAACACAAGAAAATGCGCCCCAAGGAAGTTGTAAAAATGATTCAACCACCCAAAACAAGAAAAGATTTTGAATTATATATAACATTGGGAAGAATTAGAAGAGGATTGATTGTTGTTTTCCATGAAAAGAGAGAGATCAAAAGTGAAAGAATAAACAACAATTAGAGATAGAGGCTTCACATCCTCACAATCAAACATAAAAGTGCAAAACTAAGCTCCTCCAAGGATAATCCAACCAAGGTGGTACAATTATTAAGTACTATAAACTGTCAAAAATTTTTACACCTCAAACAATAAATTCAAATAACATGAAAGAGAGTGCAATCAAAACAATTGCATGATGGTCCTAAAATTCCATGCAAAATCACTACCCAACAATAAATGTTTGTTTGTTTAGAGGATGGGACAAATACCCAAATTTCTAAATAGTCCAATACAATTCCAAAAATATGCCCCCAAGGACAAATGTTAGAATGTCTAGAGAATGGGCCAATTTCATGAGCGGTCCAAAATCTTGTTTTAAAACAATTACCTTTAACCCCTTAATAAATACACGGTGGTAAAACCAATATATTTCCATATTGGTTTCGATATGTCCCTTAAAATTTATATGTTAATTTAAATTATATGAAAATGGGAATTTTCACATTAATCTAAATTTAATTAATAAAAGAAAAAGGAACAATTACATAAAATACCCAATAATAAATAAAATTAAACATTATTAAAATACACAATACCCTTGGTCACATGTAAAGGTAATTCCCTCCCATGGGAATCACCTAACAAAACATACACACATCACAATAAAACAAGTTGCCATGAGTGACATTGTAGAACACCTAAATATGTTGTTACTCTGATCCCCCGAATGTTGTGATTTTTAACCTCAAGACAAAGGTTACCTCCTTCAGCCTCGTGGGTATCAGCCATTTCATGATATAAATACAATGCAAAATCATCTAAATATCTGAACCAAAACAACATCAAAGTAATTTAACGGAGTCACTAACAGTTTATATCAATAACTATGTCATCATCAATAATAATTTTATAGATCTACTCATAATATCCAAAATCACATGTCCGAACAACATGGTTTTTAAAACATCCATGTCAAACAGTATATCATCATCCACATATGAGTGTCTATAATAATCATCATGTATCATATTCAAATCAATATCAATATAACTATTCCAAAAACAAAACTATATCAACTACATAAGGCTTGATCCCCCTCGAGGGTATGTAGTCAACACTTTGTAGAGGTAACATCACTGTTCAAAGGGAAGTCCAGCAAAAAACGATACAATTGTATTAAAGATAAAATGAAATGAATATATGTTTGTTTGTATGAAATAATGAAAAATGGGCATTGTTTACTCTAATGGGCATGACATGAAGATAAAGTAGATATTACCCATTTTTCTATAGAAGGAAAACCAAATGTTATACTTCACATTGAGAATAGTTATAAATATTCATTGTTTTTTTTTTCATGAAAAGAGAGAGACCAAAAGTGAAAGACTAAACAAAAATTAGAGATAGAGGCTTCATAGTCCCTTTAAGGGTATGTAGTGCAAACACTAAGCTCCTCAGGGATAGTCTAGCCAATATGATACAATTATTTAGTCTATAAAGGCTATCAATTTTTTTACACTACTCAAACATGTATTCAAATGAATATTGAGATGAGGCAAGATGGTGATCAATGGTCCTCATTCCATGCAAAATGGGGAACTACCCAACAATAAATGTTTGTTTGTTCGAGGATGGACAAATGCCCATATTTCTAAATATTCCAATACAATTAACAAAAAATATGGCCAAACCAAAATGTTAGAATGTATAGAGAATAGGCTAATGTTTCTCATTATTACGAGAAGTCCAAGTTTTGTTTTAAAACAATTACCTTTAATTAATAAATACATAGTGGTAAACAATATATTTGCATGTTGGTCTTGATATGTCATGGTATTAAACAATATATGTTAATTTATCCTATATGAAAATGGACATCTTCCGTATCTAAATCAAATTAAAAGAATTATGAGAATGGGAATTTTCCCAAGGGAATGCAAAGGTAAAATTAGAAAAAAATTTGTATAAATTTCTTGTAGCATCTTGATAATGGGCATATGCCCATTCTAATAATAGCAATCACAAAGAAAAATAGGTATCATTTCTAAAAACAAAATTAATGAGATGGTCTTTAACTAAATATGCTAATTACTATGATAATAGGCATCTTCCATTTCTAAATCAAATTAATACAACTATGAGAATGGGGATATTCCATTTATTAATCAAATAAATACAACTATGAGAATGGGCATCTACCCAAGGGTATGTAGTCAAACACTTGGTGGAGTCAAGATGCCCAATATTAAAAAAATAATAGAGCTACATAAAGCTTGATCCCCCTCAAAATGGTCTTTAACAAAATATGCTAATTAGGAAAAATATGAGTATAGACATCTGTCATTTCTAAATCAAATTAATATAAATATTCCTAAAAAAAAACTATAGAACTACATAAGGCTTGATCCCCCTCGAGGGTATGTAGTGCAACACTTGGTGGAGGCATAACATATCTCTGCCAGGGATAGTCCATCCTAAATGATACAATTATATTCAAGATAAAATGAAAAAAATGTTTGTTTGTTTGTATGAAAGAATGAAAAATGGGCATTTTTCAACTCGAATGGGCATGACATGAAGATAAATTAGTTAGTTCCCCATTTAGCAATAAAAGGAAAAACAAATGTTATTCTTCACATTGAGAAGAGTTAGAAATATTCATTGTTGTTTTTCATGAAAAGAGAGAGACCAAAATCGAAAGACTAAACAACAATTAGAGATAGAGGATTCATATCCCTTTAAGGGTATGCAATGCACAACTAGGATCCTCCAAGGATAGTCGAACCAATATGATACAATTATTTAGTATATAAAGGATATGAGAATGTTTTTACACTATAAGTATTCTTTAAATATGGTCCTCCTTCCATTGCAATGGTCCTCCTTCCATGAAAAATGGGGAACTACCCAAAAATAAATGTTTATTTGTTAGAGGACGAACAAATGCCCATATTTCTAAATAGTCCAATATAATTGACAAAAAATATGGCCAAACCAAAATGTTAGAATGTCTAGATAATGGGCTAATGTCTACACAAGTGGTCCAAGTCTTGTTTTAAAAATATTACCTTTAATTAATAAATACACGGTGGTAAACAATATATTTACATGATGGTTTCGATATGTCATGGCCTTAAACAATATTATATGTTAATTTATCCTATATGAAAATGGGAATCTTCTGTTTCTAAATCAAATTAATAGAGACATAAGGAAAACTACATATGCCCATTCTAATAATAGGAATCACAAAGAAAAATAGGCATAAGGAAAACTGCATATGGGCATCTGTCTACTCGAATGGACAAGACATGAACATGAAGTGGATTTTTCCCCATTTTGTTTCAATGAAAGGAACAATAAATGCTATTCTTCACATTGAGAAGAGTTAGAAAAATTCATTTTTGTTTTTCATGTAAAGAGAGAGACCAAAAGCATAGGGGTTATCCGCTAGGGATAGTGTAACCAATATGATACAATTATTAAATCTTAAAGGCTGTTAGAATGTTTCCTTCCATTACAATCATCCTCTTTTTATGCAAAATATGGGGAAAAATCCAACAATAAATGTTTTTTTGTTCGAGGATAGACGAATGCCCATAAATATAACTATTCCTAAAACAAAACGATAGAACTACATAAGGCTTGATCCCTCTCGAGGGTATGTAGTGCAACACTTGGTAGAGGCAGAACTTGGATTTGCCAGGGATAGTCCATCCAAAATGATACAATTGTATTCATGACATGAAGATGAAGTGGGTTGGGCATCATTTTACTTTTAAAAGAAAACCAAATGTTATTCTTCACATTGAGAAGAGTTAGAAATATTCATTGTTGTTTCTTATAAATTTCCTTGATATTCTTCATGAAAATAAAGAGAGCCCAAAATTAAAAGAGTAAACAACACTTAGAGATAGAGGATTGATCCCCCTTTAATGGTATGCAATGCAACACTAGGCTCCGTCAGGGATAGCCCAACCAATATGATACAATTACTTACTCTATAAAGGCTGTCAAAATGTTTTTACACTATTCTTCTTCAACTATGGTCCTCCTTCAATTACAATGGTCTTCCTTCAATGAAAAATGGTGAACAACCCAAAAATAAATGCTTGTTTATTACAACATGGAGAAATTCTCATATGAAAATGGGAAAATATTGGGCATCTGCCATTTCTAAATCAAATTATTAAGAATGGGAATATGCCCAACTGTTATATTCCTCTTTTACATTGCAAGCATTGACATGTGATTTTCAGGACAAATGTATGTTTCATGGTTGTTTAAAAATCATGCTTGTCATGGATAAATCATTCTGTTCTTTGATTGTAGGGCTGATATGTTGTTGCTTACAATAATCTATTTCACTTCTTATGAGTAAGCTGCAATCTGGTTTTAAGAGTTGCAAATTTATCTTTTGCAATTGGACTCATCCCTTGGATCAATTCCATTGATCCAAGGAATGTTTTAAATCTTCTTATCTAAACTGAATGAAAAACTAACATTCATTGATTAAGAGACTTAATGGACTGAATTTGTGTTGTTGCAATTCTTTATCATCTTGAAGACAGTGCCAGCATTTGGTTTTGTGTTGTGCCCGACTCTTCTTGACTAACCTGTGCAGGGCGCTTAATGGTGTTAAGGGAAACCTGCTTCAGGATTCTTGAGAACAAGGAAATTATAATGTGCCCTTTATCTATAAAGTCTATCCTAATAAGATTCGAGGCTCAAGTAAAATTTCCTAACTCCTTCTAAGCCACTTTACGTGGGATGACATTCTAACCTAAGTTGTAAATGCTAAGTTAGTGTGGAGGGAAATAACCTAAGGGATGCTAAGTTATTTTTTTAACCTATTGTATTTGGTTAAACTAAGACCTAACCTAAGGTGACAATCTATTGATAGAAGGTTATATCCTAAGGTTATATTTTTAAATTAACCTAAGATCTAACCTAAGATAATTTCATCTATCCTAAACTATTGGGTATGAAAGGGAACCTAGGGGTCGGTTGGCAAGTGGGAGCTAAGTGGCGGTTCCTAAGCTATTAATGAGATGTGATTTTTTATTTAATATGGTAGAGTACTACCAGATTTGGTAATTGCATGGGAATTTAGTGGAACCTACATGGAGGCATCGCTAAGTTTGGAAATGCATTTTGAAGTGCAATTAGGTCTCACCAACTATGAATGACGGTGGCAAGGAAACATAAGTGGGAAATTTGGAATTAATGGCATTAATACGCCTCAGGTTTGGCGAGAAAGCCATCTTGGAAGGCATGCTGGTGGATTTGTTGGGGGTTGTTTTGCTTTGCATGCTTCACGATTTTTTCTCTACATGGAGCTATCTGGTTTTTTAAACCAGCAGTTTGATCTACACTTAGTGGCTATTTTTGAATTCTTTGATCTATTTTCGGTTCGAGGAATGTATAAGAGGCACTGTGGAAAAATATTATTGTTGTTTGATCTTTCTTGGAGAAGAAGAGGTGTTGGAAACTCAGCTAGAAGTCTTCTTCAAATTAGCAGAGGCACTATCAGGCATGATAGGCTCTACCCATTAAGATTTATTGATCTTCTCTAAATTTTTCATAAAAACAACTCTGTTCTTTGTGGGTAAATAGTTTTCTATTTTCTCTGGTTGTTTGCTTGCTTGATAGAAGAAATCTGTGATTTGTGGATTCATGTTCCTTGCATGGGAAGGTTGTACTTTTGTGTGTGTGTGTGTGTTCTCTCTGAATTATTTAAATGTGATGAAACATTTTGAGTTTTGAAACCCTTCTGTTTGGTTTTAGTTCTGATTTTTGGATTGTATACTCGAAAATGGATTTGGGTGTATAAGCTTTGCTGGAAATTTTAACAGAAAGTCTTTGCTGAGAATGGGAAGTGTATTGTTATGTTTCTTTATGCTTTTTGAGTTGGTTTTATTGCATTGGTCACTCTATTTTACGTTTGTAAAGTAATGCACTTAACAAATTTTGAACAGGAGTTGCAGAAAAATACTGTGATAAATTGTTCCCATCTTTGGGTATCTTGCATTACTCCTTTTGTTGTCTTAATTGTTTATTTGATCGTCGAAAACCTTGTGAGTTGTGTTGAGAAAGGAGCATTTTAATCTTCTTTCAATATGTATTTTATCTATATGTATAGTTTGGACTGGAACTTGTGTTTTGTTGATAAAAGAGAAGTGTGGTTTGAGTTGTTACTTCAGCTTGTTTAAACAACGAAGGAGGGGGATGAATACACTTTTTCTTATTTGATTTTTCTCTGCCATGAACTTTTATTTTATTAAGAGTTGTATAGTTGTATTGTTTGGTCCTGAGAGACAATACGAGTTATTATGGGATAATAGTCCCGTTTGACTGTAGCTCGGTTTGAGTTTTTGTGTTCAAGTTGTTATGGATACGAGCTTTGTTTGACTGTAGCTTTGTATTGAGTCTTGTTTTCTTACTGAATGGGAATGAAACTGTTCAATACACTGAACTTGGTTTGGGGTTCTTTCCCTTTTTGATCTTTCTTTTCAGATGTGGAGAATTTAGATTGTTTTGGTGGAACTCGGCTGATCATGTTTCTTGTAGATCGAATTTCTTTTGTCGATATGGAAACTATCTTGTTAGTCTGATAGAGTTTCTTGGAATCATTTTTCTATCCATTCTGATATTTGAGGATAGTATTGTTAAATTACTCTCTAAAACTAGAAATCGACTTTTCTCTGTCTGCATGTCATGAGGGAATTACCTTCTCAGGTCTGTTTGGTTTATTCAAGTTATTCTCAGATACTTTTTGATGATAAACTTACTTCTTTTAAGTTTGTCTTTCTAGTTTTATTAGGAAACCTAATCAACTTTGTTTGAGCTTTCTTGGTTTTGTAATTGAGGTGTTGTTCTTATTGCCTTGTCAACTCTACGCGTTTTTTAGTTAGGTCTGACCTATTAAAATTGGATGGTAATTGCTTTGCTTTGACTGTTGCATATGGCTGTGGCATACATCTTTTGAAAGTTGTATTTGTTATTACTCTCTATGTACTTAACAAATAGTATGATCCTTTCTCGATTGGATAAGGGTAAAAGATAACCCTGTATGAGTCATATCTTGCATAATGGAATGTAGGAGTTTGATCATTTACTAATATCTGAATCAATGATGGAAACTCAAAATGGTTGAAAGTGAGTTTATAACTATTTTTTCCTCTTCCTTCTTGGATTAGATTGGAATTCTTGTTAAGGAATGATTATCTCTTAAATTAATGATGAATCTGTTTCTTTATTTCATATGTATAAATAATATATGTATGAATCTGGTTCACTTTGAACCTGACTGCTATTTCATAATGAATGTTGAATTCGAGAATAGTTGTATTGAATCTTCTTTTAAATCATTTAAGTTTTTAAATTGAGGATGTTGATCTTTCCTTTCTGAGGATTAAAGGTTAAACTAGATGGAAATTATGTACTTTTGATTTGTTCTCCTTTATATTTTTATGAACCTGTATAGGTTTGATTGAATCAAATACTTTACTTATTGTAAGTAATTGTCTAGTATTTGATATTGTTTACATTTATACTTGATGTATACCTATGGACATTTGGGAATGTCTCAATTTGGTAAATGAAACATTGATGACTTGGTATACATTCTTGAATTGTTAAGAGGTCTAATCTAGAACCTAGGTTATTTTACTTAACCTAGAATTAGGTTTCCTTTTTATGATTTGTGAATCTTTTGGTTATTTAAGATGTAGGATGATTCATCTTAAAAGGATTACATTGTTGTAATTAACTTGAATTTGAATATTTTTTGGAACTTGGAAGGAATATTAAGGAAGTCTTTGATTTCGAAAGAAACTCTTGTTGATAGAAAGATCAATTCTGTATTTCAAATTCTATAAGAATTACAGGATAGTTAAATGCCAAGGGCTGCTAATTAATGTAAATAAGTATCATCTGGGACAATAATTGTAGAATATAATGCAATAGTTGTTGATTATATAATGGTCTCTCATAAAGTGATTGTAGATTTATATTTGTGCTTCTTTTTGGGATGTTAATACTTAGGCTTATTTTGTATGATTACATTAATTGCTTCATTAAAGCAGAGTTGTTTTAATGAAACAATTAGTGGAATGAACTTTTTTTTAATTCTTAGTGCTTATCATGCTCAGTTCATTGAACTAACCCATGCTAGCTTTTTTTGTAGATGGACATCGTAAGTGATAAAAGAAGGAAAAAACTTATATGATGCATTGGCTGATATAAGTCTGATTCTTTGTAAAGAATTCTGATTTATTCTTGAGTTGTATTGAAAAAGAAAAGTGGCATTCTCTTTGGAATGAAGTTTGTTTGTTATACAGTATACCTGTAATGTATAGTCTTGTAAATGAATAAGTTTTTAATGATGAATTGAAAGTTGGAGATTTACTTGCATTGGTTGTGTAAATTACCTAGTACTTTTATGAAGGAGATAGAAGTTCTATCTTGTTGATATTCTTCATATTATTTTATGCTTATCTGGATATCCTTTGATAAGATGGATAAAGGGAATTAGTTCAATTTCCCTTATAATGATGTAGCTTGTTGAGTTGCATAAGATGATGTTTATTATCTAAACAATTTAATATAGTAATGGAATGTGAATGAATATGCAGTAAAACTATAGAAATTGTGAAGGATAAGAAGGGTATGACAACCCTAACACTTAATCATGAAGAGGAAGACTCTTCCTCACTCAAAGGAATGTAATCTAAAGACTGGTGATATGATCGTTAATCATTAGACTTCATTTCCTATGAAGTCTACTATAGTTGGACCTATTTGGTTGCTACACCTTCTTTGAAAGGTTAAGTTACATTATAATGGAACTTATGATATTGTTGTCCTGTTTTTGGTTAACTGCATGTTAAACTAGTAAAAGAGCATTAAAAGCAATAATAAGCTAAGAAATTTCTTTAATGATTAATTGAATCAAATATAGAAAAGAACTTATGGAGTGTTGGATTAGGGTCAAGAAAGGTTGTTGTAATCTATTAAATAATCAAAATTAATTTTGTATTAATAACTTCCATGGGGTATGTACATCTTGATGAGGTAGTTTCTGTAGGATGCTGGCACATGCCAACTTCAGGACTGTACCTTCAAGAAGACTAGGGTCTTCTCGAGGGTACAACATTGCAGTTGACATGTGGCAACACCCTTCTACATTGATCATCTAGATCTACACACAAATAAGGACTTGAACTTAGTTTCTCTCTTGGTCATGATAGTGGCATGTTTATGATAGGTAGTAGATTTCAATGGCTCAGGGTACCTTGGCACATCTGGTTGACTTAGGTCAACTAAGTATGCCTGTATACCCTAAGTCATTGTGAGTATCTTACTATAATCAAATATGTTTCTAACATGGGCTAGGGTTAAACCTTAGACAAGTGGACTGATGGTAGTTAGTAAAGACCATTTTAGATAACAGAAGAGTGAGGTGAAGGATGTATTCCGGTATGACGAGTATGTTGTCTAGGAATAGTGACATGAACAGTATGTTGAAAATCTTTCGCCAAAGTATCGTAAGTTGCTTGTTGTACCATCTTATGTCACCTAGTTTAAAGCAACATGATATCAGATGAATATTGGTTACAAATATTCAAATAGGTTCTTTAAAAAAATCA
Organism: Taxus chinensis; assembly: GCA_019776745.2. NCBI lineage: Eukaryota > Viridiplantae > Streptophyta > Pinopsida > Cupressales > Taxaceae > Taxus > Taxus chinensis. The sequence goes on from CM034154.1 coordinate 418,980,112, forward strand.
CTCTGTACCTAGTTTAGGGTAAGAGAACCAAGTATACATAAGTAGTCGGTACTTAAAATTAAACATGAATAGATTGGTAGGTAACTGAGACATGGAATGAATAGATCGGTGTATCACCAAGTCATTTACAGCTGCATATGGTTATCTATAATGAGATGTATTGGCATAGAATGTGTGTTCTAAATAATTTTTTATTTGGATGAGAGAACATTGTGTAATTTTTTTTCCTTGTTTCTAAAGTCTTAAAATGGGAATGTTACATCTTGGTATCAGAGCTGAAGGTTGCAGCTCTTGGACCTACTATGTGTCCATAATCTGATGAAACTTAAATTTTATTGTAACAGAAAATGGTTAGAACAAGAGGAATTGTTGTAAATAACCCTCTTCCTGAGGAAGGAGTAGCAACTTCCTAGAAACTTGATGAGATCCTTGCTGCCCTGTTGGACACAAGAGATCATTTGGCTGTACTTGAACAGCAAGTAATGGGCAATGAGGAGGAAGATGATGCTGATAACAATAATTAGCCACCTCTAGGGGACAATGCCAATATAGGTGTTGATAATAACAATGTGAACATACCTGTTCAGCCTGAGAACAAAAAGGCTAGGCTGGCAGCTGAACTCACTAATGATATAAAAAGGATAAGTCCACCCAAGTTTGATGGCACCACATTAGGAGATGGAGTTGAGAATTGGCTCAGTGAAATGGAGAAATACTTTGCAATAAGGAATTTCTCAGAAGAAACAAAGGTGATATGGGGAGCATATCAGCTTTCTCATGAGGCATCTTCATGGTGGGACAGCCATAAGGCTGAGTTAAATATTGATGAAACTAATATCACATGGGATCAATTTAAAGGATACTTTAGGCAATGATGGCTTCCACAACTTTACTATGATCAAAAAATGACTGAATTCAAGAACTTAGCTCAAGGAAAGCTAACTGTAACTGAGTATTGGGAGCTGTTTACAAAACTCCTTAAGTATGTACCTCAGTACCAAAATGATGAGAAGTTCAGGATATGGAAATTCATCATGGGATTGAATCCCATTATAGGAGGAGAGGTGGATGTTCACAGCCCAACCATGATGGAAGGGGTTGTTGAAAAGGCCATAAGGTAGGAAAAAAAATTAAAGGCAATTTCTGCTCACAAGGAGGAAGTAAGGAAGAAAAATCCCAACTCCTCTTCATCATCTCTTGCACCTAAGAAAGGACCATGGAAGAAATTTGGAATGAAAAGTAAGTTTTCATCTGATACTAATAAAAAAGCAGCAACAAACAAGTTTTCTGGTAATGCATGAAACAACTTTGCTAAGAACAATAATAAGAGACAGAAGTCCTATGGGGGCTAAAATGATAACTCTAAGGCTGGAAATAAACCCAAGCCTAGGAAGGGACCTGTAGGAGGTTGTTATAACTATGGAAAATATCATTACGAAAATCAATGCCCTTTGAAAAAGGATGATTGTAATCAGCAAGACAAGATACATGCTGCAGTAGCTGACAAATAGGCTGAGAAACAGGCCATGCCCATAGAAGTTCTGGGTAAGTTATTTGGTTTACCTATAACTATTATTTTTTATACCAGAGGTACTTAATGTTTTATTTCTAGTAAATTAGCATCAAAACTAAAAATAAAAGATGGAAATATGGATAAAACATCAACTGTTCAGTATGGAAACAATGTTGTCTATATAGTTAGTATGTGTCTTTTTGGAGTAGTCCTTGACTTACCTAGCTTTTCCATTGAAGTTGATCTTTATGTTACACCTTTGGGGTCTTATGATGTAATCATAGGTGTTAATTGGTTAGCAAAACATAAGGCTAAAGTGGATTGTTTTGAAAAACACATTAGTTGTTTAGATGACCTGTAGAAAACAACAGAGATTCAGGGTGTGAAACGTGAGAGTTTAGTCAAAAAATTGTCTGCTATGCAACTTAGAAAGGCCAAAAATAAAGGTTGTACCTTATATGTAGTGAAAATTTTAGAATAAATAAAGAGGAAAATGATGTTATGGAACGATATCCACTGTTATGAGACTTCAGTGATGTATTTCTAGAAGAATTTCCAGGTCTTCCACCCAAAAGGGAGTTTGATTTCATGATTGAGATCAAGCCTGGAACCGAACCTATTTCTAAACAACCATATTGAATGACTACTATAGAATTAGTAGAGCTTAAGGCTCAGTTTCAGGAAATTTTGTCTAAAGGTTTGATTAGAACAAGTGTTTCACCCTGGGGAGCACCTGTAATTTTTGTGAAAAAGAAAGATGGAACACTTAGATTGTGCATTGATTACAGAATGTTAAACAAAGCAACAATCAAGAATAGATACCCACTCCCTAGGATTGATGATCTATTTGATCAGATGTGTGGAGCATCGGTATATTCTAAGATAGATCTTCAATCTAGATATCATCAATTGCGGATTAAGGATGAGGACATTCATAAAACAACTTTCAGAACAAGGTATGGACATTATGAGTTCACGATTTTACCTTTTGGATTAATAAATGCACCTAGAGCATTTATGAATTTAATAAACAATATCTTTCAAGAATACTTGGAAAAATTTGTGCTCGTATTCTTAGACGACATTCTCATATATTCTAAAAGTATTGAGGAACACCATGAGCATTTGAAGATAGTTTTGGAAATATTAAGAAAGAGATGGCTATATGGTAAGCTATCTAAATGTTCTTTCTATGACACAGAAGTACACTATTTGGGACATGTAATAAGTAAAAATGGAATTGTTGTAGATCCTTCTAAAATTGTAGCTATAACTGAGTGGCTTGCACCAAAGAATGTGCATGAAGTTAGAAGCTTCATGGGGCTTGTTGGTTACTATAGGGAATTTGTAAAATATCTTTCTAAGGTGGCTGCACCAATAACTTCCTTACAAAAGAAGGATAAAAAAATATTTTGGAGGGAGAAATGTGAAATTTCATTCATAACGTTGAAGGAACAATTAACTTCAGCACCTATTCTAGCAGTACCATATCCTAATGGAAATTTTATGGTGGTAACTGATGCATCTGGTGAAGGTCTAGGAGGTATTTTGTTATAAAATGATCATGTCATAGCTTACAAAAGTAGAAAACTAAAGTTACATGAGTTGAATTATGCTCCACATGATTTAGAGCTTGTTTCCATTGTTCATGCACTACAAGTTTGGAGGCATTACCTACTTGGTAAACCTTTTGAATTGAAAACTGATCATCTTGGGCTGAAGTATATTTTCACTCAGCCAAATCTAAATGCACGACAATGAAAGTGGTTAGAGTTTTTGTCTTAGTATGATTTTGACATCAGTTATATAAAGGGTAAGTAAAATAGAGTGGCTAGCGCTGTAAGTCGTAGGAAGCACATTTATGCTCTTATAACATTGAGAACTCAATTTAAGGATGAAGTAAAAAGTGTTATGGAATCTGATTCTTATTTTCAGCAAGTAAAGACAATGCTTGCTGTAGATCCAAATGATTTGAGGTATAAAGGTTTTCACTTTGATAATGAAGGAATCTTATGATTTGAAAACAAAAGTATATGTACCTTTGATAAATGATTTAAGGAAGAAATTGTTGGCAGAATTTAACAATTCACCTTTTTCTGGACACCTTGGTATTACAAAGATGCTTGCTGATATAAAATAACAATATTTCTAGAAGGTAATGAAAAAAGATGTTATATATTTTTTGACACATTACCTTGGATGTCAACATGTTAAAGCGGAACATATGCACCTAGCCGGTTTGTTGTATCCTCATAGCATACCACAGTACAAATGACAAGTGATTAGCATGGATGTTATTTTGGTAGTTGTTGATAAACTAACAAAGGTAGCACATTTTATTGTTGGCAATCTGAAGGATGATTCTCCTGTATTAGCTAAAAGATTTGTACATGAAATTTTCAGATTGCATGGAGTACCTGAATTAATCATTTCGGATAGAGATCCTAAAATGACATTAATATTTTGGAAAATACTTAATGCAGCTCTAGGAACTAAGTTAAATTTTAGTTCTGCGTATCATCCAAAAAATGGATGGACAGACTGAAAGAGTTAATCAAGTTTTAGAGGATATGTTACGAATGTATTGTATGGATCAGTAGTATAAGTGGGAAGAGTACCTTCCACTAGTCAAGTTTGCATACAATAACACATACCATGCCTCTCTTAAGATGGCACCTTTTGAAGCATTATACAAAAGAAAATGTAGAATCCCTGTTAGTTGGGACAACATTGAGGATAGAGAGGTAATTGGACAAGAAATCCTTACTGAAATGGAACAAGTTAAATTGATTCGCGAACGATTGAAAGAAGGAGCAAATAGGTAAAAGAGTTATGCTGATCTAAAGTGGATTGACAAGAAATTTGAACTTGGTGAGAAAGTCTTTCTTCGGGTTAAACCAAAAAAGAGCTCTATAACTTTTGGCAAGACTGCCAAGTTATCACCATGTTATGTGGGACCTTTTGAGATAGTTGAAGTAATCAACCCTGTAGCTTACCGTTTAGCTTTACCTCCTGCTTTGTCATGAATGCATGATGTTTTCCATATTTCTTTGCTTAAGAAATACATTTCTAATTTATCACATGTGTTAAATTGGAATTTCTTGCAGGTCTAAGACCTAGGAATAATAGTGGTTAAACCCATACGAGTACTTGAAACTTGCCAGTTACATTTAAGAAATCGTGAGATAAGTCAATGTAAGGTCTAGTGGGACCAGTTTAATGAAGAAAGTGCAACTTGGGAAAACCTTGAGGATATTAAAACTGATTTTCCATATCTATTTGAATAGAATTAATTCTATTGACTAATAAAAAATTGTGATTTTATGTTTATATTACAATAAGTATGCCAGTTTTGTGCAGATATTTATTTGTTTTGAATAAACAACTATGTAATGCTAATTTCTGGAACTTAAAAATTCTGATATGTTTTTGACATATGTTAAGATAGTGAATAAAATTGATTATCCTAAATGCAATGATTAAAGTGAGGTAATCATCAGGATAGTGATTCTTTTTAGGAGGGAAGCATGTAACACCCTCGACAACTATTATATTCCTCTTTTGCATTGCAAGCATTGACATGTGATTTTCAGGACAAATGTATGTTTCATGGTTGTTGAAAAATCATGCTTGCCATGGATAAATCATTCTTCTCTTTGATTTGTAGGGCTGATATGTTGTTGCTTACAATAATCTATTTCACTTCTTATGAGTAAGCTGCAATCTTGTTTTAAGAGTTGAAAATTTATCTTTTGTAATTGGATTCATTCCTTTTAAATCTTCTTATCTAAATTGAATGAAAAATTGGCATTCATTGATTAAAAGACTTAATGGACTGAATTTGTGTTTTTGTAATTCTTTATCATCTTGAAGACAGTGCCAACATTTGGTTTTGTGTTGTGCCCGACTCTTCTTGACTAACCTGTGCAGGGCGCTTAATGGTGTTAAGGGAAACCTGCTTCAGGATTCTTGAGAAAAAGGAAATTATAATGTGCCCTATATCTATACAGTCTATCCTAATAAGATTCAAGGCTCAAGTAAATTTTCCTAACTCCTTCTAAGCCACTTTACGTGAGATGACATTCTAACCTAAGTTGTAAATGCTAAGTTAGTGTGGAGGGAAATAACCTAAGGGATGCTAAGTTATTTTTAACCTATTGTATTTGGTTAAACTAAGACCTAACCTAAGGTGACAATCTATTGATAGAAGGTTATATCCTAAGGTTATATTTTTAAATTAACCTAAGATCTAACCTAAGATAATTTCATCTATCCTAAACTATTGGATATAAAAGGGAACCTAGGGGTCAGTTGGCAAGTGGGAGCCAAGCAGCGGTTCCTAAGCTATTAATGAGATGTGATTTTTTATTTAATAAGGCAGAATATTACCAGATTTGGTGATTGCATGGGAATTTAGTGGAACCTACGTAGAGGCATCACTAAGTTTGGAAATGCATTTTGAAGTTCAATTAGGTCTCGCAAACTATGGATGGCAGTGACAAGGAAAGATAAGTGGGAAATTTGGAATTAATGGCATTAACACGCCTCAGGTTTTGATAGAAATCCATCTTGGAAGGCGTGCTGAAAGATTTTTTGGAGGTTGTTTTTCTTTACATGCTTCACAATTTTTGCTCTGCATGGAGCTATCTGGTTTTTCAAACCAGCAGTTTGATCTACACTTACTAGTTATTTTTGAATATTTTTGATCTATTTTTGGTTCGAGGAATGTATAAGAGGCACTGTGGAAAAATATTATTGTTGTTTGATCTTACTTGGAGAAGAAGAGGTGTTAGAAACTCAGCTGGAAGTCTTCTTTGAATTGGCAGAGACACTATCAGGCATGATAGGCTCTACCCATTAAGATTTCTTGCTCTTCTCTAAATGTTTCATAAAAACAACTTAGCTCTTTGTGGGTAAATAGTTTTATGTTTTCTCTTGTTGTTTTCTTGCTTGATAGAAGAAATATGTGATTTGTGGATTCATGTTCCTTTCATGGTAAGGTTGTAATTGTGTGTGTGTGTGTGTCTCTAAATTATTTAAATGTGATGAAACATTTTGAGTTGTGAGACCCTATTGTTTGGTTTTAGTTCAGATTTTTGGACTGTATACTTGAAAATGGATTTGGGTGTATAAGGTTTGTTGGAAATTTTAAGAGAAAGTCTCTACTAAGAATGGGAAGTGTATTGTTAGGTTTCTTTACACTTTCTAAGTTGGTTTTGTTGCATTGGTTACTCTATTTTACGTTCGTAAAGGAATGCACTTAACGGATTTTGAACGGGGGTTGCGGAAAAATACTGTGATAAATTGTTCCCATCTTTGGGTATCTTGCATTATTTATTTTTTGTCTCGATTTTTTATTTGATCGTCAGAAACGTCATGAGTTGTGTTGAGAAAGGAGCATTTTAATCTTATTTCAATTTGTATTTTATCTATATGTACAGTTTAGACTGGAACTCATGTTTTGTTGATAAAAGAGAAGTGTGGTTTGAGTTGTTACTTCATCTTGTTTAAATAGCGAAAGAGGGGGATGAATACCCTTTTTATTATTTGAGTTTTCTCTGCCATGAACTTTTCTTTTATTAAGATCTGTATAGTCGTATTGTTTGGTCCTGAGAGACAATACGAGTTATTATGGGATAATCGGTTTGAGTTTTTGTATTCAAGTTGTTACATATATGAGATTTTTTTAACTGTAGCTTTGTATTGAGTCTTGTTTTCTTACTAAACGGGAATGGAACTGTTCGATACACTGAACTTGGTTTGGGGTTCTTTCCCTTTTCAATATTTCTTTTCAGATGTGGAGAGTTCAGATTGTTTTGGTGGAACTCGGCTGATCGTGTTTCTTGTAGATTGACTTTCTTTCGTTGATATGGAAACTATATAGGTAGTCTGATAGAGTTTCTTGGAATAATTTTTCTATCCATTCTAATATTTGAGGATAGTATTGTTAAATTACTCTAAAACTAGAAATCAACTTTTCTCTGTCTGCATGCCATGAGGGAATTAACTTCTTAGGTTTGTTTGGTTTATTTGAGTTATTCTTGGATACTTTTCGATGATAGACTTACTTCTTTTAAGTTTTTCTTTCTGGTTTTATTAGGAAACCTAATCAACTCTGTTTGAGATTGCTTGGTTTCATAATTAAGGTGTTATTATTATTGCCTTGTTGGCTCCAAGTGGTTTTTAGTTAGATCTGACCTGTTGAAAGTGGATGGTAATTGCTTTACTTTGACTATTGCATATGGCTGTGGAATACATCTTTTGAAAGTTGTATTTGTTATTACTCTCTATGTACTTAACAGATAGTATGATCCTGTCTCGATTAGATAAGGGTAAAAGATAACCATGTATGAGTCATATCTTGCATAATGAAATGTAGGAGTTTGATCATTTACTAATATATGAATCAATGATGGAAAATCATAATGGTTGAAAGTGAGTTTATTACTATTTGTTCCTCTTCCTTCTTGGATTAGATTGGAATTATTGTTAACGAATGCTTATCTCTTAAATTAATGATGAATCTGTTTCTTTATTTCATATGTATAAACAATATATGTATGAATTCAGTTCAATCTGAACCTGACTGCTATTTCATAATGAATGTTGAATTCAGGAATAGTTGTATTGAATCTTCTTTTTAATCATTTAAGTTGTTTAAAGTGAGGATGTTGATCTTTCCTTTCTGAGGATAAAAATAAGGATTCGGTTAAACCAGATAAAAAGGAAATGGAAATTATGTACTTTCAATTTGTTCTCCTTTATCTTTTTATGAAACTAAATAGGTTTGATGGAATCAAATACTTTAGTTTTTGTAAGTAATTGACTAGTATTTGATATTTTTTTATGTTTATACTTGATGTATACCTATGGACATTTGGGAATGTCTCAATTTGGTAAATGAAACGTTGATGACTTGTTATACATTCTTGAATTTTTAAGAGGTCTAATCTAGAACATAGGTTATTTTACTTAACCTAGAATTAGGTTTCCTTTTTATGATGTGTGAATATTTTGGTTATTTAAGATGTAGGATGATTCATCTTAAAAGGATTACATTGTTGTTATTAACTTGAATTTGCATATTTTCTGAAACTTGGAAGGAATATTAAGGAAGTCTTTGATTTTGAAAGAAACTCTTCTTGATAAAAAGATAAATTATGTTTTTCAAATTCTGTAATAATTATGGGATATTTAAATGCCAAGGGCTGCTAATTAATGTAAATAAGTATCATTTGGGACAATACTTATATAATATAATATAGTAGTTGCTGATTATACAATGGTCTCTCATAAAGTGATTGCAGATTTATATTTGTGCTTCTTTTTGGGATGTTAATACTTAGGCTTATTTTGTATGATTGCATTAATTACTTCATTCAAAAGAGTTGTTTTAATCAAACAATTAGTGGAATGAACTTTGTTTTAATTCTTACTGCTTATCATTCTTAGTTCATTGAACTAACCCGTGATAGCAATTTTTGTAGATACACATCGTAAGTGATAAAAGAAGGTAAAAACATATATGATGCATTGGTTGATATAAGTCTGATTCTTTGTAAAGAATTCTTATTTATTCTTGATTTGTATTGAAAAAGGGAAGTTGTAATCTCTTTGGAATGAAGGCTATTGGTTATACAGTATGCCTAAAATGTATAGTCTTGTAAATGAATAAGTTTTTAATAGTGAATTGAAAGTTGGAGATTTACTTACATTGGTTGTGTAAATTACCTCGTACTTTTATGAAGGAGATAGAAGTTCTATCTTGTTTATATTATTCATATTATTTTATGTTTATCTGGATATCCTTTGATAAGATGGATAAATGGAATTAGTTTAATTTCCCTTATAATGATGCAACTTGTTGAGTTGCATAAGATGATGTTTATTATCTAAACAATTTAATATAGTAATGGAATGTGTAATGATGCAGCTTGTGTGTTTGATTTGAATCCATGGAAAAATAGTATTGTTTGGAAACTACCTTTTTGTGTGACTTTTATGACCTGCATGCAAGTAAATGGTATTGGAAACTTGTTATGTATATTTGTTTTGCTCTCTTGAGATTGTATTTGAAGTTAAGGTGCTTTGGACTGACTATCGTGAAAATATATGGATATGAGATTAAGGAAAATTTGAGTTCTATTTTTATTTGATTTTGGGTCACATTTTCTTTTTGGACGTAGAACCATGTTAGAGCTTTGCTTTGTTTAGAACTAGTGTTTAGAAAACTCGTGCTTTGTTGAACTGTTCCTTAGAGTTCATTTTTAGCACTGTACTCGCATTATTTTGTTAGTGTAGTTCTGAATGTTTGTGTTCAAATCTCAAGTTCGTCTCTGTACTTCTATTTAAAACTTGAGTGTTATGGACTCGTATTTCGGTTGATTCATTCGAATATGACCTGGTATTTTGTATTGGGTTATTCTTTTATTAATGACTAAGTTTATAACTCTTTACTTGAGTGAATAATCACCAGGGAACTATGTGGGAACTTTTTTGAGTCACTTAAAAATCTCTTTGAGATTTGAAACTTTAAACATCTAGCTTTAGAAACATATAACTTCAGTTCTATGATTGTAACAACTACCTTGAGATGGTTTTGGTGTGAGAATAGAGTGGGATGCTCTTTCCCCGCTATTTGGAAGAAACCCATGTTTTGGGTTGACTATTTTGTTGAAGCCAAGTCACCTCTGTCGCAATTTTGTGGACGTGAGGGTTATGTTTTGAATTATGTTCCTATTGCTAGGGAATTATGATCGAGACATCTTCTGACTGAAATGTTTCTGGTTCTTTCTCTCTATTCTGTCTCTTTGAATAAAATTGGGTCTTAGTGGAAGATTTGGGATATTACCTTGGGAACTGAAATAATTAGGAAGGATTCCTTCTCTGTTCAGTTGTATTGAGTTTCATTCTTTTGAATTATGAACTACTTACCTTTTATATTTCATGGAGAGGCATTTATAAGTCTCCAGTCTTGGGCTTGTAGGTAACTCTGAACCTTATCATTTGTTGTCTTGGGATGTTATTCTTGACTGATAAGACTTTGGTTTCTCTTTAAGAAAGAAAAGTATATATATATGTGTATTCATTTGTGAGTAGTATATTGGTTCAGGTATGTAGTATGCTTTCAACCAAATTTAAATTAAAATTGGAATTCCTTTTGTTTAGTTGTATGAAACGATTTATTAAATGGACCTTTCCTTAGTAGAGTGACTTTTTCTCTGTCCTTGGATAGGCTCAATGTTTGAACTTTTTTGTACTCGATTCTATTTCGAAATAGTGATTTATCTTGACCTGTTGGTCTACCTTGTTCGAATCATTGATTTAAATAATGTTGAGAGCTAGTAGCCAGGAAGGTTTTGCTATTAAGTACATTGATACTTATGGGTTTGACTGTTGTTGACTAGTCTTTCCTAGTTTATATGGAAAGGAGTAGGTTTGTCTCTTGTACTCTTTATCCTTTATGAAGAACTTGAGTAGAGATTAACTCCTCTTCAGGGCTTCTTTGTTTGTGAACATTGTTTTCTGATCTTTGATTGATAATTTCTACATGGAAAGTTGGAATTGGAGTTGCAGTTGGACTGTTCTAGTTTTCCTTAATTTCTTGTTTGGTTATGGAATTTTGTTTGATGTATATTCTAATGATTGAATATACAATATTGTTATCCCAGAAAGGAATAGGTAACTCATGTTATAATCTAGTCTTATTTTTTGATGTTATAGGTTTGGGCAGGGTATTTAATGGTTCTTTTTATTCCTTACTTATAATTTAGATGAATCATCCTTGAAGGAACCATGATGTATACATTTATTCTTTCTCTTAGAAAAGATAATCATGGTATTCTATCAGGATAGAATTATGAGACAATGGGATGACAAGATATATTGTTGTTTAAAATCCTTTGATAGAATTATTAGAACTTTAAGATCTGAGGCAGGTATTGTTTATTATACTATGCTTTTCTCCTTAAAGTTGATCTAGATTTATTAATGAACTTCCTTACTATTTGATATAGCTTATGCTAATCGTATGATGTTTTATTTGTCTCATTAAAGCAGTGTTGCTTTAATGAAACAATTAGTGGAATGCACTTCATTTTAATGATTAGTGCTTATCATGCTCAGTTCATTGAACTGACCCGTGCTAGGTATTTTTGCAGATGGACGACTTAAGTGGTAAAATAAGGCAAAAAATTATATGATGCATTGGCTGATATATGTATAATTCTTAGTAAAGAATTCTAATTCATTCTTTTGTTGTATTGTAAAGAAATGTTGTATAGTTTATAGAATGAGGGTTGTTGTTATGCAGTTTCCTAAAGAGTATAGTCTTGTAAATTTTATAAGTTGTAATGATGAATTGCGAGTTGTGTTTTATTTGCATTGGTTGTGAAAATTATCTCGTACTTTTATAAAAAAGGTGAAAGTTCCATCTTGTTGATATTCTTTATAAATGTTATGCTTACCTTGTTATCTTTGATAAAATAGATAATGGAAATTAGTTCGATTTCCCCTATAATGAAGCAACTTGTTTTTTTTATTAAGGGAAAATAGTTTTGAAGGGACTATACCCTGTGTATAAAAGGGCTCAAAATCTAGATAATAAACATGAGAAAAGTAGCCTAGAGAAGGGCAAAACAGTCAACTAAGAAAGGCTCAGCAGCCAGATATTACAATAAAGGTGAAGAGTGGATCTAAACGTACAGAGATCCAGAGCAAAGGAGACAAGTTCAAAAAGAAACCAAAAGAGAAACAGAATACAGAGCTCCATCAAAAAATAGCTCTAGAACCGCCCGATGATAGCCAGATCACAGCCAAAAAACAACAGCACATCAGCCCGTTACTTGAGGGCTCTGTCAATCTTGGCCTTGATGGCTTGTAGTGACATGAAAAAGGCAATGGTTGTGGCCTGAGAGGGGTCCTTCATGTCTGCTTGGGAGATTGCAATGTCCCTATTTTCTTTAAGGCCCCATATATCTTCATTGATTCCACTTAAGTTGCAAACACTATGGATGTGTTGTTCAATGAAGTTATAGATGCTTTTTAGGGCAGACAAAATACAGTCATTGCAGCTTTTGGCATTCCCCAATCTGCCATCAAGGGACTGCAGCTTCTTGAAGACTTCATCAATGACCCCCTCTTCCTCCTCACCTTGCAGGATCCTTTTACCTTTGGCTTTCTCCATGTTCTTAAGAGCCCCTTTGAGCTCTTTAATTTCCTTCTCCAATCTGTCAACCTTCTCTAGCAAATCCTCCTCCTTGGGCTTCTCCACAGGCATGCTGATATGCAGGAGGCTTTCAGCAAGTTCTAAGTCCTTGTGGCTCCTAAGGACACGTTGGGAGGTAGGGATTCTAGTTTTTAGGCTCTTTCTTTTCTTGCTAGAGCCCACATCATCATGCTTTCTTTTTGGCAGGGGTGGAGTGGGAGTAGTATGGGTAGGTGGGGTGTGGAGGAGGGAGGTGGGATGGGGTTCATGGGAGGGCAACTAGAAAAGTGGCGGTGAATGAGGAGAATAAGACCCTGGTGCAGGGGGACAGCCCTAGAGTGATTTTGCACATCCCTTATAGACTTCTCCAGGGAGTTGATCAGATAATGAGGGAAACTAATAATGTTATTTCTACGAAAATGATTCAAAAAAATCAGATGCTTGTGTGGGATAGTCACATATCTTCCTTCTAAGGTACCATACCTTACCACCATTTTGGCAAGTTCATCAAAAGGTGTAGGGATCGACTCCAACTTGAGGCCAGCAGTTACAAACTCAAGGTTCTCTCCCTCTTCCAGAAATTTCTTGGTTTCAACCTCCCTGTCGACTTTATTGTTGAAAATTTTTACACCTTCCAAGCTGAGACCAGTGACCTGAGCTATGAGCTCTTCTGTAATTTCCATTTTCATGTTACTGTACTTGACAATTCTGTTCTTCCAACCCTTGGTGAATTTGATGGAGACGTCTTGATCGAAGCCTTGAATCCTCTCAATGAAATTTGACAGGCCCCCGATTTACAGGTACTCCCAAAGCTCCGTGTTCTCTTTCCACTCAGGGTTGTGGGTCAGCTCGATCTTACATCGCGGACCCCCCATGTTTGCTCTATTACTATTCCTATTTTTAATGGTAAAAAAACTTGCAATGTGTGGGACAGGCCAAGCGGTGCTTTTGGTTTTTGAATCTATTCCTCCCGTGAAAGCCGGCTTAACAATAATGTAGCATTTGTTATTATTGCCCTTCTCCCCCGCTTTCCTCCCATGCCAAGAAATGATGGCAATCCTATCCGCACACATCACAACAATCATCCAAATATTTTGTGATGTCATCATCATGTACTTGGGGATCCGCTCATTAGCATCCATAAAATAGCCATTATTCATAATTTTCACAACCATGAAGATCAATGATGATGGCTTTATTGACATGTGCAGGCAGAACGTCCCTGCCAATCCAAGTTTGAAAGGAATTATTCACTCCTAAGTTAGCCAAGCTATCGGCAACCCTATTTCCTTCCCGATAAGTATGGTTGATGTGGACATTAACAAAGATTTTGCATATTTCTATAGCTTCTTCAATATAATCCCTGATAGACCAGCTGGGCTGTTGTTTTTTATTCAGAAGATTTATAATATTTAGAGAATCACCTTCAATTATGATATTTTGAATATTGCAATCTCTGGAAATTCTAATACCCCAAAGAGCCACCATGGCTTCAAAATAATGGTTAGTCTGTCTTCCCATTCTCCCAGAAAAAGCAGCAACATAGCAGCCTCTTTAATCCCTGATGATTCCCCCACCACCAGAATCACCCGGATTGCCTTTTGAGGCCCCATCAAAATTTAATTTGTGCCCATCATAATGAAGCAACTTGTTGAGTTGCATAATATGATGTGTTTTATCTAAAAAATTTAACATAATAATTTGATGCATAATGAATATGCATTAAGAAATATGGATATTGGGAATGATATACCCTAATACCTTATTATAGAGGAAGACTCTTTCTCTCTCTTAATTGAATATGAACCTAAAAGGTTTGGAGGTATGATTACTATTTATTAGACTTCATTTAGTATGAAGTCTACTTTATTTGGATATACGTGGTTGTTAAACCTTCCTAAAAGTTAAAGAACATTTTAAATGAAACTTATGATATCGCTGTCCTATTTTGGTTAATTACCAATTTAACTGAGAAAACGAACATTAAAAGCAACCATAATTTTAATGAAGTTCTTCATGAACTAATGAAAAAAATTTAGGAAAGAACTTATGGAGTGTTGGATTAGGGTTTAGCAGGGTTGTTGTAATCAAGACCTAATCCAAATTAATAATTCATTAATGATCTCCTTGGAGTATGTACATCTCTATGAGGTAGTTTCTGTAGGATGTTGGCACATGCCAACTACAAGGCTATACTTTTGAGAAGACTTGGGTCTTCTCGAGAATACAACATTGTAGTTAACATGTGGCATCACCCTTCTACATTGATCATCCAGATATGCACACAATAAGAACTTGGACTTGAACTTAGTTTCTCTCTAAGTCAGGTTAGGGGCATATTTAGGATAGGAGTTAGCTTCTAATGGCTCAAGGTACCTTGGCACATCCAGTTGACTTAGGTCAACCGAGTATGCCCATTTACCCTAAGCCATTGTGAGCATATTCCTATAATAACTTATGTTCCTAACTAGGGCTAGGGTTAAACCTGGGACAAGTGGACTGACGGTAGTCAGTAAAGACCAATCAACATAATAGAGGAGTGAGGTGAAGGACGTATTCGATTATGATGAGTATGCCATCTAGGAATAGTGACATACATAGTATGTTGTAAATCTTTGGCCAAAGTATCGCAAGCTATTGGTTGCATTGTCCTATGTCACCAAGTTTAAAACAACGTGATATCAAATGAATATTGGTAACAGATATTCAGATATGTTCTTTAAACAGATCACTCAATACTCGGTGTAGGGTAGGAAAACCAAGTATATAATGTATACAATATGTATTCGATACATAAGATAACAAAAACAAATCGGTAGCTTACTGAGTTATGAAATGAATAGATCGGTGGATCAACGAGTTATTATAGCTACATATGTTTATCTATTTGAATTCGATTGGCATGGAATGTTTTTTCTAAATAATGCTTTATTTAGAACAATGAACATTATATATATTTAATTTTTTTTCCCCTTGTTTCTAAAGTCTTAAAATGGGAATGTTACAAATAGAACACTGCTTCTCTATATCCCTCTCGCGTGCCTCATTATACTTAAACTTCCTTTCCTCTCTCTTCTTCTCTGCTGCTAGGTTTTCCATCTTAAACCAAACCTGTTCCTTCCCCCATGCATGGAAAAGTTTAGTTAGCCATTGGTTTACTCTCCAGGTTCAAAATTACCATTAAGATGTTGATCACGAGTGTAATACCTTACAAATATGTTCCTCTTGGATACCACAAAAACTTGAACTCAGCTACCTTTGGGAAAGAGTACGTCAAAATTGAATATTCTAGAATATAACTGTTTAGAACACCATGAAACCACATATCCACCGCGTGATTCCAAATCAAATTAGCATCATAGAAGGCCTGAAATTCTTCTTGTGTCTAGAGAAGTGCATGATACCTCCAATTCCATTGAGATGCATGAACAATAAGACACTCGTATAGTTCTATTAGAAAGACAAAAAAATATATCTCATATAAGCTATCATACAGGTTATATTCTACCCAAGTGCATGTGTTAAACTTAGATCCATGGGTAAACCGTCGCACATATTCTTCCTCTAAATTGTGTATCCATTCCTCAATACTTGCTAGGGTTAACCGGTATATCTTCATCGTAGGCCATCTTGAAAACAATTAAAAAAGAGGTCCTGACAATGGAACCAATGATGCAGCCTAGAATTTTCCAGATAACACCCTTATCGTGTTGGCACATCACTCATCCCAGACTGAGCACTCACCTGAAGCACGTAAAGTTACCAGGTCCCTCTTTAGGGTTACTGTAACAGGATGTTAACATGATGAAGGAAGTAACATATAGATTCATAACTAATCTATCATTCCACAATGCATGCTACATTCAGATCTTTGAAAGAACAAGCTTAAAAAATAATCATGATTGAATTAATAACATGCACTACTAAACTACACACAGAATGACACTTAGATTCAGCCAATATCTTCCATCTATTAGTAAATACAGAAGCTCCTTATAATACTGTCAATCTATACCAAAGCACATATGGCACTGATATAATAGTTCAATCATATGTGTATATTCTCTATTACACACATACATACATATCCTTCCATACATCCATCTCTCTCTCTCTCTACTATGCACCTAACATCATATATATAGGGTAGGGACTTCCCCTTCACCACTTATCTATTCTAGAATTAGGTCACATGCTATTAATAGCCACAAGCCGTTTAAAATCATATCCATATATGCAAGTGCACTATCTATAGTCCTCTAGCAGTTAACTGAAGTGTTAATTCTATTCTTAGCTTGTCTCCATGCAAAAACATTTTGATCCACTTCTCTATAGATAAACAATGCATCCCGTGCACATCTCTACATCATTGATTTGTTCCACACACCATCTTCTAAAAATAGTTCTTCGTGCTTAAAATTGGTTAAGTCATGAAATATGATCTTGCCTTCCATGCACGGGTCCTTCTTGTCCTTCTGCACCCTTAGTTCCGGGACTTCTATCCCGAGCAAACTCCTTATGTGATCTTTGACAAGTATTCTTTGATCAACATTACCCCACACTAATCTCATTATCATCCCGATAATGGGTATCTCCAAAAATTGAAGGAAAGAATAAGAATAAAAGAATTTCAATGAGGTTATTAGGCAACCTCCTCTCTATCAATTTGTAGTATCAAATCTGGATACTCTTCCTTTATTTCGGCCTCTAATACCTACCAATCAGTGAGTGCTTGCTCTATTTTTTATGAGACATCTACAGTAATGGATTCAAAATCATCCCTCACAATTTCTCCCTTATCGTTTCGTAGAACCAACACAACATGGAAATTTATGTCAATCTTCCTTCTAAAAGGTCCATCTTTTGTGTAATCATCTTTCCAAGCTCTTCTAGCCAAGTCTTGTGCAGCTCTTATGCTGCTGTCAGGGCCTCGCACTTCTCTTTAACCATTGAAAATATTTCTACATGACTCAATGTCTCATCTTTCATCACTTTTTGGACCTCGTTATTCTCTTTGAGGGTCTTGATGTTGATAAGCACCTTTGGAGCTGTGCATATATTTACAGCCTGGTCTACTTTCTTCAATACTTCCTGAAATTCTTGCAACAACCCTTCATAAGATGTAATTTTTCTCATCACAGATGCTTTCTCTCATTTGGCATCTTGTTCAAAGTGTTCTAGCGCTTGTATACACAAAGTTTCATCTTCAAGTACCAAGTCCACCAATTTTCCCACATAGTGTATAGCTGAAGGAAATTTCTATGGTACCTTGGCCTCCAAGTGTGGCCTTTCTCTGATTACATTGTCCCCAATCTCCTCTGTGATGCTTATGAACACCTCATTCTTCTTCTACGTGAAGTCCTTCTCCTATGTTATGCATGTTATCTTTGTGTCCTTTTTCTTCAACTCCTCACGTAGCACTATGATCGTGGCAACTTTGTCCATGTTTCTTCTAGCCACCTCAGTAGAAAATTTCACTAATGTATTACTGACTTGCTCATCTGACATGACAGTAGACTTTACTATCATGTGTCTGGCTTGAGGTGCCTTATTCAGTTGTCTCAAAATGCATGAATATTTACACACATCAAAGTCATTCTCATCCATGTGGGTGTGCATTGACCATGATAGTTGCTTTTGAGTGTGAACTGTCACCATATCTTCATCCATTAACTCCTAGCCAAATAAATTATTCTAGGCTATCATGCTCTCGAAGTGGGCATGAATAATTTTTCCTGCATCCTCTGCATGCCCCATGGCTAGTGGAATGTTCTCTCCACTTGTTCTTCTAGACCTTTACTGCTTTGGAAAATTAACCTCCAAATTTGGGACTTGTGTCTCCATGTCCTGAACATCCTCTGCAGCTGTCTGCTCTAGTATTTTCTCATTCTCTTATTTTTCCTTTAATGCCTCACCCTATTCTTCTGGGTCCTCTTGAAGTGTAGGAGAATTAGGCACCCTTTCCTTTGACTCTTCCACCTCCTCATTCAACTTCAGTTTCCTCCTTCTTTGTGCGGTAACCTCTTTTTGTGGGGAGAGTCTGGATGATTTATGCATAATGGTTAGAGTAATACCTTGGGTCCTTGTTCTCCTAAATACCCTTGGAAACATGTGCTCCCCTTGGACTACATTCACATCCTCATCATCCCCCTCTTGTGGCTGAGGTGGTGTAATGGCACGCTCAGCTTCACCCTTACTTGTAGGATGTCTTCTACCCATATGCTCCAAACCACCACTATCTTCACACTCCTCCTCCTCACCCTGCACTTCAACTGGTTCTTTTGGTGGGTGTAATAATGACTGCATCTTGGTTCCGTTATCAGAACCTCTTCTCAAATTTACAGTGGGAAACCGCATACGTATTGATCTGTGTAATGAGTAATGAAAGATCGTTTAACTTTGGAAAGTGTTGACTCATGGTTCAAAAGCATGGAGGATGAATTTTCTCAGAGATTCAGCATTGGATCTGAGTTTGATCCACACAGATGGGTAGAAGAGAACCTCTACCATGATTTATATGAAACTTGTTTTCGTTGCTTCCTAGTAGAACTGTATGAATGGCTCTCAGCATATGTGTCTAGATCAATCTAGTATTATAGAACATGCGCATGGACCCAAGAAGAATACCAGAGGATAAAGGATGTAGATATGATGTGGACTCGTACTGTGGATCATTGGTGGAAAGGTATGTTGGCTAGCTACACTCTGGAGTACACTATTTCTACATACTCTTGTCCAGAAGTTTTTGAGTTTGAGTTTTTATGGGAGCCCAGAGGATCATTTCTATATGCTATCCCTTTGGAAATGAAGATATTTATTATAACCTTGAGTTTAGAGGCATTTCCAATAGCTAGCTAAACCATTCTAAACGCTGGGAAAGAAAGCTAGGGTGGAGGAAGATGGTAGATATTATGATGGAGAAGGAAAGGGAGGAGAGGCAACTCAAGTATATTGAAATTCATGAAAGGGAGATTTCTAGACACATGTAAGGTTACAAGTGTGATGGATCTATGGAGGCAGACGTTGTGGGAAGGAGTTGAGGTTCACATGTAGAAGACATGGAACCTGAGCAGTCTATGCTATCGCCATCTTAGAAAGTGCATGTAAGAGAGACCCCTTCAGCTTCTGATGAGAGTTCATCACATGGAGAGAGAAGAGTCATTGAGCACATATCTGGACCCACCTAGTGACCAAACCCATGGTGCTTAGTTTTCTAGATCAAGGAAGGATTATCATTGACCCAATTGGTATCAATGGAAGTGATAGATTTACACCCAAGAGATACAATTTTTCATTTCCCACTTCTATGGCTACCCACACTATTCTAGTATTTAGAGGAATTTTTTGACAAGGAACTAGTACACAAGCCTTCTGGTCTCACATCTGGGAGTGGCACGGGGTACACTAAGTGGTAGTGGTGCATTATCACATACCATTGGTGTGCCATTTTAGTGGAATTTTTAGGACCCTTGGCATGACACTACAAGATCTGGTGGGTCAGGAGGAATAGGACCTGGTTGGATTTGGAGGATCTAGTGGCTCAGGAGGCATAGGACCTGGTGGATCCATAGGGGTGAAGGAAACATCGGAGGGAACCAAGGCTCTGGCTCAAGAGGATAAGGACCCCCAACCACCCCCTCAAGTCTTCTTTGAGATGTCTTTACATTTTCCAGATTACAGAGGTATTGAAGATGCTACGGAACATGTTCACAAGTGTGAGCTGTTATGGCGCGTACGAAGGGGATCACAACCCCAGAGCAGAAGGCTAGTCATTTTGTAATGACATTGCAAGAGAATGCACGCATAGTTGGTATAGGAAATATGACCCTCATCAAATGGTGGTGGATTATACTACTTTAAAGAACACCTTCTTGGTAGAATTCCACATTCATGAGTTTGAACATAGAAGAGCATCAACGTTCCTTGAAGGAGATTCAACAGGGAATGGTGGAGAGTGTGTGGGGGTATGATGCACGGTTCAAAGACCCTCTTGTCAAATTTTTCATATGACATTCACCCTTCACAACATGCTTAATGGTTTGTTGGGAGGTTGATAACTCCATTTAGAAGATCTTTATCTCATAAAATCTTTCACATGATCTACGCACAAGGTGTTAAAAGCTACTCTACATGCACCAAAAGTTGTTGGAAGTGTTGATACCTGGTATTATCCTATTTCTTGAAGTCTCAAATCATTGATATGGCTAAGTAGCTGGAGAATTTGTCTGTGAACTTAGACCATGAGAATAACATTAGGATATGGTTTACATATTATGAAGTAGAGGGGCATGTCAAGGATAGTTTCCCTCGGAGGACAGTATGCGTCGTAACAGTAGACTGTGAAATTTGTCATGGGGACCATGATGTAAGTAGATGTCCCCTTGTTACAATGCACAATTCTAAAGAATGTATCTTTCTAGTCTAAGATCTACACCTCTAGGACTCATGATACTAAGGATTATAGGCTTATTGATTAGATCCATGAGGCCATTAAATCATGGGGTGCACTAGACCAGCATTGCCAGTAGTTCTAAAGGTGATGATAACCGTTATGAGGAGTGCATACAGATGGAGGCACACACGGAAGGGGATTTCATGTAGGATTCCATGGTCATTGTAACTACAGAGGAGGAGGAAGTGATTTCCCACTTAGAACCTATTTTAATTGTGGGTCTATAGAGCATTACAAACATGAGTTTGCCCAGACCTATTGCAGTGCTCATGGTTGGGGGAAAGAAACACAAGTATGAGGAGTTCCCTGAGTTGTTTGTGCACATGAATCAAGAGCACTGGAAATACAATGGTGCTGCAATGGTAAGCATTAAGAATATGAGGCACACAATGGATGCCATGGGTAACACCTGACACAGGCTTAGAATCTACTATGGTAATAACAAGAGTCAGAGGCTGTGCGAGTAAAGGAAATACCAAGGCAAAAGAACCTAGTTTTAAGGGAAGAAGTAGCACATGGGAAGTACCTAGATAATGTGCATCAAAAGGAGGTATATCAAGATACGATGGATGTCATTTGGAGTTTATAGCAAGAAATCCAGTGTCCAAAGGAGTAGTCCATGAGGGAGGAGCAAAGAAGGAAGGTTGAGGTGCCAAGAGATGACCTGGATGAGGTCAAGAGAAGTATGTAAAATGCTAAGACAAGAGAATAGTATTCCCCTGCTAGGAGCATGGTTGAGAGAGAAGGTACCACGCACTGAGGAAGAGCACGGGAGGAAATTCTTGCATGCAAACCTTCCCCCTCATAGCCTTGACTATGATAGGGAGATCACATTAAATGTGGTCGTGGATGGATGGATCCTTAGTAATATCCTCATTGACATAAGCACAGAGGTCAATGTTCTCACCATGGATTCATGGCATTAGATGGGAAGGCCTGCATTACCAGCCATCTTCGAATGTTTTTTATATGGAAAACAAAATGAAGGTAATTCCCATCGGTGTCTTAAAAGGATGTAACTATCACCATTCAGGGAGCTAATTTTACTGGGGACTTCAAAGTCTTGGCGCTCATCCAAGGCAGACAATTTCCTAGCACTACTTGGGTGCCCATGGTGTTATAAGAACAATGTGGAAGAATAATGTGGATCTTTAGTTCAACAAGGGGTACATAAGCTTTTAAAATGAGGAGGAATGGGTCATCATACCCCAAGATAATGGGAAGTTCAATACCCTATACTGAACCTTTAGTAGAAGAGGTCCTAGATAGAATATATGTGTGCTCAATCAAGGATCCAGAGATAATCCAGCCTAACAGATGAAGTTATCTAGTTTGAGGATACTCAGTTCGGTAAGTGACACCACTAGTCTAGCATGTGATAATTGGGGTGCATGGAACCTATGAGTTTGATCAGATGATATTTAAGAGTATCGGTTTAAAAGGTGACAAAGGAGCACACAATCCAGTGCACCTAAGAGGAAAGGAGCTACCTAAGTGCTCACGAGGAGCCTCCCCTGAGGTCTTTTTGTAGAAGATGGAAACTCAGTGGAAGGAGGAAAATGAAATGAAGGGGGTGTTAAGCTTACGTCCTACTTGGAACTGTTATGCGCTAGTGAGAAATGCATCAGGATAATCTCTTGGAATGGCATGAAGTGAGAATTTCCTTCTCTGTTCATTTCACTAGAAGTAATGCATGCCCACCACCATCAAGGACTACCATGGTAAGGAACCCACCTCTTTCCACATCCAAGCATGTGAGAGAGCCTGGAGGGAAGGTGTGGAAACTTTGCCACCATCCCTCTGGGTACACAAAATGTATTCTACACTGCAGGGTTGTATGTGCACATGGTACATCCACTCTGAGACACGCTGCGAAACATGGAATTGGAAAGAACTAGCAGCTAATCTCGTCTAAGGCATTTGAGTATCGAAGCACCAAACCATCAATGTATAAGGCATTACATGAGGTCAAGCTCCTTACGATGGGGGATATTACAAAGGAAGAGGATAGGCTTGTAGAATTGTCTAGGAGAGCCATGCTTGGAGGGACAACTTGGTGAAGATGATTTTGATGAGGTGCAGTTTGAGCACATGTGCGCAAGTGAAGAGTGTTGGTGCAAGATTTTATATCCTCATGTTATAGTTTCCATCTTTCCCCTTTAGAGGTTAACCTTTCTCATCAAACATTTTTCGTGTCGAAGTGATTGATAGTGTCTGCATGAAATTTCTCGCACCTCTATCATTGAATTCTTTGAAGTTCTCACAAGGTTATTATTGGGTCCCCAATTCAAGTGGAACCCAAATACATGCTATGCTTTGTTTTATGCCCTAGTTGGTCCAGAGATCCACTGGCTCTAAGATCATTTTTCTACTTTTCCCAGACTTTGGAGCTCGAATTTGTTCGTTTCATGCCGGCGTATTTCCCATGAAAAAAAGGATCCTTTTCCATTTCTTGGGGTCAATGAGAATTAAGTTAAAGGATCAGGTGTGTGCCCATTTGTTTTTTGGCCAAAAAATCCTTCACCCACGACGAAAAAATTAAATCTGCTCGGGCAGGTCTTTGAGCAAATAGACAAGATGATTTTTTTATGAATGATACGAGTGTCATGTTGCCCAGTCAAAATGGACAAGCTCAAACCTCCCCTCATATAGTGGTCAAAATTTGTGGTTGGATGAGTATATCGGCGGGTTTCTTATAGAAAACTTAACATTTTTTGGTTTTTGGAAAAAATTTAATCCCCTTCCCAACCGCATCTCACTGTAGAGATTCTATAAGGAGTGGTAGGGCGTGTCATGTATACTCTATTCACAAGTGGGAATGGAAGTTCTGGCAGAGGACTTAGGAAAGTTTTTCCAAGTTTGGATTGCAAAGGAAAAAGGTTGAGGAAAGGGCCACGGTTCTACATCATTGCAAAGGGAGACACGTTGCATTTCACAAAGGAGGGTGCATGCCCTGCCGAGGGGGCAGAACGTAAAATTCTTCCCTTTTTTCAAAAGGAGTTAGTAGTGCAAAAATTCCATGAAGCGTTGATCCAGTAAATGAATCATAGGGAGACACGTGGCAGATGTGATAAGGACCAGTGTCGGGGCCGCCGTTAAGGGACAAAGGGGAGAATCTGAGATTGATCCCTTTGACAGGTGAAAAAATGACTTTGAGGCATGGCTCCACGACGAAGCAGAAGGAGACACGTGGTGAGGATGGAATTAGATACACGGGTCCATGGGGACCCAAATGAGACAAATTTTCCTTTAGTGAAAAGATGGCTTGTTAAAACGTGGATCCTGAGCCCGAAGATCCTGCAACGATTATGAGATTGGTGTACACATGTCAAGGACAGAAGTGTAGGTGCACAGCTTGTGGGGGAAACAAAGTTGGCTATTTTCCAAAAATGGTGGAAATGTGCAGAATTGAGCCATGGTCCTAATGGGACCCACCATATGCCACGTGTCGCCACCAATTTATCAAGGGTAGATTTGGGGGTGGATGCAAAAATCATTCAAAATTTTACCATTTTTCCAAGATGTTGTAAAAATCAAAAAAATGGTGTGCACCCAAATCCATTCCTGGAGGATCATATGTTGTGTTCCTTAACATGGGTATGGGATCGGAAGGGATTGAAGGACAAAAGAGGAAAATCAACAGTAGCCAGTGCATTTTTCATTTTGGCCTACCATTTTTGCTCCAGAAAGTGTGGAGACTTGTACAATTTTGCATCAATTTTTTGGAAAAATTCATGTAGGTTTGCTCCTGCAAGGACCAATGAGCAAGTGGTCATCATAGAGGAATCACATTTACAGATTTGAAGGTGTTTTTGACATTATGCATTTTTTCCCTATCCACATGCAAAACATGAAATATCAGGATCAAGAAGTTGCAGAATCAAATTTGTGGAGGGATTGCACGGATGAAATAATGAAATGAAAGGGGTGCTGACCATGCTTGGAGCCCAATGAAAAATGTGCCTCCACAATGGATAATGATGAAAGGATTCCTGTAATGATGCCCTATTTTTAAAACACCTGGAAAATTTTGTTGTAAATGGGCTATTAGAATTTGTTGGCCCCTATTGCTACCGGAATCATGTTGGAAATTTTGTAACAAACTTGATGTTAGGCATCATTCTTTTCTTGGACTAAAGAATGGATCAACATGCTACAACAATAATTTTATTTAATGGGCATGTTTTTTGATCATGAAAAAGGTCATGAGATGCCCTTTAGAATTTCACAAGAAAATATGGGAAGAAGCACAATTCTCTGAGATGACTATCCTGAGGAACCTATTAGCAGAATTCATTTTTGCTCATCACAAAGATAAACCTAATCACCCCTGAGTAAAATGGTTTCAACCCGCAAAAGCCATTTAATAAGCTACTGAGATCATGTTCTTTACAAACATTTCCCCTGTCAGAAGACAATATTGGGATGATTAGGTTTCTACCATTATTTTGTGTTGTCTCTATAGGAAAAATTATACATGCACTTATGTTTCAGCCCACATGTTTTCAATTTGTGTTTCTTTAGCTCATGTTGCAGTCCTACCGTGTTTTAAAATCTCTCTTGACCACACAAGGTCTCATTTCTTGCATGATAGTGTAGT
This sequence comes from Taxus chinensis, assembly GCA_019776745.2. Lineage (NCBI taxonomy): Eukaryota > Viridiplantae > Streptophyta > Pinopsida > Cupressales > Taxaceae > Taxus > Taxus chinensis. The sequence continues at coordinate 419,005,883 of CM034154.1, forward strand.
GCAGGAGGTTTGGCTGATGAGAAAGCATTTAGAAGAGAGGTCATCTGATAAATTAGATGGAAGGTAGATTTTAAGATCACTTTACCTCACCAGGTTGAGCTATTCAGAGATTATTTGTAAAGCAAAAAGCTTTGGCATGATTACCTTAGGTCATGGTAAGAAGAGAGAAGTTTCTAGGATGGGCAGATGGTCTTATTGGTTCATGATTCTTCAAGCTTTCTGTGCTAGGTCTTGGGAAGTTAAAACTAGATTGTGTTGCAAGAGTCCCTACGCCATCTCGGGCCTCCTTGATTTGGTGTGCATGCATAGTCCTAGGTGCTGGAAGGAGTACCTTAGACCCCTTTCCAAGACACTTCTATGGGTTTAGGTACTTTACAATATTCCCTGCAAAGGTCCTCGTAGAATTTGACAAAATTGCTGGTTAGTCTAGGATCTAATATAATCCCATTTTCCAAAAATTCATTGTAGAATAACTAATCTTACCCCTACATTGCATTGTGCCTTGGTCAACAAAATAATTCAATCCATTTACAAAAATGCACAAAGCAAATCAGGATCATACAATGTCTTCAGAACCCTTGGCTTGCATTGAAAATATCTCATAATCTGGGAGTGTGACAACTTGTGAAAGTCAGATTTGGAGTGTTGATCATATTTTCCCAAGGCTCTTCCATACTATCTGGTGCAAATAATTGAGTGGATGATATTGAATTGTCAATTCCTTAACATTTGAGGGTATACAAAATCCCAGTCCTCTTGGCCTTGGTGAAGAAAGTACATGCAAGGAAAGGTAAAACAGGATGATTGGTGTCAAGATCAAGTCCTACATTGAGTACTATCCATCTACTAAGAGAGGAATCTGAAGTGTCAGTTAGAATTCACATGATGTAGGCTGACCAAATGACACACATCATGATCTATTTGAATTCAAGTGCCTTTGGCATTGGTTACACATATCTTTTATGTTTCTCATACTGAAAAGGATGAAAAAAATGGTTGGGTACCAACACAGAGTTGGAGAAAAGTCCGTACAGATGGTCTATGTCCTAAACGATGAAGAGATGGAAAATTTGGAGGTTAACCATTCTCTAGGAATCACGTGAAGTGATGGATAGTGCTGATGAAATTAAAACATGCCTATCATGAGCCTTTAAAGATAAATAAGGTTAATATTAGGTCAGAGGCGAAACCCAAGGAAGCTATCATTGGAGATTACTGGTCAGAGAACGAAGTCTCTAAGATCATTGATCTTTTACATGAGTTTGAGGATTTATTCCTGCGCGGGTATCATGAAAAAAAGGATTTTTCCATTTCTTGGGGGAAATGAGAATTAAGTTAAAGGAAGGTGTGTGCCCAGTCCGGAAGATACCATACCAGATGAATCTTAATCTGCTCGTGAAGGTCAAGGAGGAAATAGACAAGATGATAGTGTCAAGAATCATAGAGGCTGTGGAGCAGTCAAAGTGGACAAGTCCAATGGTGATTAGTATCAAAAATAATGGAAGGATAAGTATATGTGTTGATTATAGGGATCTAAATGCAGTGTGTGTCATTGATCCCTTCCCAACCCCGTTCACTGATAGAAATGTTGGATTAAGGAGTGGTAGGGCACGTGAAGTCTTACTCTTTCACGGATGGGTTCTCAGGCTTATCACCAGGTGAGGATTGCAAGAGGAAGACTAGAGAAAGACAACCTCTTCCACCATTGAGTGGGTAAGTATTTACCTATACGGGTCATGCCTTTTGGGTTGAAGAATGCACCTGTCTGTATTCTCATGCATTGTAGTGTAGGCCTTCTAGGACTTCATCCAGCAAGTTTCTCCAAATCTACCTTGATGATTGGGACCTTGTATGGACTGGTCAAGGACCATTGTGACAATCTAAGATTGATGTTTGAAAGGTGTAGAAAAGTTGAGGATATCCCTCAACATCAAGAATTTTTGTATATTTACTACCCAGTTTAGGATCTTGTTGGGACACATCATATGCAAAGAAGTCTTGTTTAGTGGATCATGCCAAAATTGCAGTGATTGTGGGATTGGGGGAGCCAACTAGTTAGAGTGCCATGCCTAGGTTTCTTAGACATGCAGGATAGTATAAGAAGTTCATCAAGGGGTATGCCAAGATCACCATGCCTTTAGGAATGATTTCTCAGACATATAATTTCCTTCCATTGGGGAAAGGTGCAGTAGAAGGCATTTGACACATTAAAGGATAGGCTTGTCACCGTACCTATACTAAATTTCCCCTCTTGGGATAATCCCTTCCATGTTCATGTAGATACCTCTAGAATGGCCATTGGGGTTAGTACTTGCACATCCTAGTGAGGGGAATTGTTGATCACCCCTATGCTTTGTAAGTAGGAAGTTGACACCATCAAAGTAGAATCATACTACGACCGAGTGTGAAGCATTTCTCTATGATCTACGTGCTTCATAAGTTCATGTAGTATCTAATGGAAACTCCCTTATATCTTCTACACTGACCACATGTATTAAACTATTTGGTGAAAAAACCCCTCCTGAAAGGATGCATATGTCAGTGGGTGTTATTATTCCAAGAGTTCAAGTTCACCGTAGTTGTCAAACTAGGTAAAAGTAATTCCGGACATGACCATTTGTCTTGGATTGATTCAGGGGAGGACGCACAGAGTATTACAGATACCATGCCAGATGCGCAGCTGTTTAGGTTATGGTACATGGCCTCAGACTTGGAGGATATTGTTGTGTTCTTTAAAATGGGTATGGCACTAGAAGGGATGAAGACATTAGAGAAAAAATCAACTAGCCTATATGTGTCGTGCCCTTCATGTTGATCAGTGGGGGACTTATACAAAATAAGCGCATAATGAAGTTTTAACGCACGTGTGTACTAGAGCATGAGCACCTCGCCATCATAGAGGAAGCACACAGAGGAAAGTGTGGGTAGAATATTATGCAGGTGACGCCACTGCACACGTAAAATATTAATTGCAAGATTGTGGTGGGAAACTCTGTATAAGGATTGCAAGGAGTATTGTAAAGCGTGTGACCATTATCAACACGTTGGCAAGCTAGAATGGAGAGATGACAATTCCTTTGCACCCTATCCCTAGCACGTTGAACCTTTTGAGAAATGAGAAATAGACTTTGTAAGGACCTATTACACCAACGTAACGCGTAGGACTGGATCACGCTATGTAATCACTTGCACAGACTATTTGACAAGGTGGGCAGATGCAACCCTAACTAAAGACTATACAAACAACAAGATTTTTTGTGGGAGATCATTATCATGAGGTATGGATTGCCCTTTAAGTTTAACCAGTGATAAGGGTTACACATTTCTTGATTGATACTCATGATGATCCTGTTAGCAGAGTTCATGGTGGCTCATCACAAAACTACACCTTATCACCCATAAGAAAAATAGAACCGCATAGAAGCATTTAATAAGATACTAAGTCATACATTGACTAATATTTTTGATGTCGGGAAGAAAAGATTGGAATGACAAGGTATCAACCATATTATGGGCCTATAGGACAACTTATAAAAGGTTGAACAAAGCCACACTGTTTCAATTGGTGTTTGGCACAGAGGATGTCCTACCGATTGAGTTCATGTTACCTTCTCTGTGATATAGTCACAGTGTAGGAGGGATGGTTGATGAGCAAGTGTTAGAAGAAAGGATTTGATAAATTAATGAAGCTAGTTGAAAGAAAATCACCTCGCTAGGTGGAGCCAAACAACAAAAAAAAGCAAAGCAAAAAATCATGGCATGGTCGCCACATTAGAGAACAAGAAGTTTGAGGTTGGGAAGATGGTCTTATTATATGATTCAAAGTTTCTATGCCCATCCTGGGAAGTTACAAGTGCATTGGTTGGGTCCTTACACCATCTTGTACATCCTTGATCCAGGTGCATGCTAGTTACAAGCGTGCTGGATGGGAAGAGATTTCTAGGACACTTCACAATGGGAGTAGGGTTAAATCCCTACTATAAATAAGTCCTTCTTGGTGTTTATAAATAAGGAAACATTTCTAGTTAGTTTAGAATTTTCTTTAGTGCATTTTCCTTTCTTATGTTTCCCTTTCTCATAATTATTTTGTGTTACGCCTTGGACACCGGTAATCTCATTACTTTTTTAAAGTTGTAACTGCGTAGAGGACCATGCACATCATTTTAGTGTGGGGTGCAGGAAGGTGGAAGAAATTGAAGTGTGAATTGTCTAGGAAGGATTGCATTGGAAAGCCCAGTTGTAAATGGCCCTGTGAAGTAAGTACAAGCAAGGAAAGGTGAAAAAGGATGGTTGGTGTCAAGATAAGGCTACATTAGGGATCCACATACAAGATAAGAAGAAGCACATAAGTAACATGAAGTAAGAGAGAGAAAAAATCATGATAGAAGAAGAGCCTTCAGCGCATTGGTTACACGTGCGTAAGAGTCTCCTGTCAAGATGGATTGGTTACACACCAAAAGGTTGGAGAATTGTCTGCGCAAGGTTAGGTCACATGAGTTAAAGCACTAAAAGTTAGGTTTGTTTGAAAAAGTTGCATTAATTGTTAAAGTACAAGTGGTAGGTAAGGTAGCATTTAATGTTACAAAGTAAGAAAAACTATAAATAAAAGGTTTGAGGCATTTCATTATTCACTTTGCGTATACGAAGAAAGAAGCGCTTTTGCATCTTTGCAAACTATGGCTTCCAGAGACTGATCTATGTGAAGAAAAATTTGAAGAGTTTGAGCCTGCAAGTAACTAGTTTGGATTTTGCAAACCAGAAGGAAGGGATTTCATGGGCATAAGAGAAGGTTGTGAGAAGGCATCATCTTGTGAAGGGAATTATCCCAGTTAGGGTTTGAGGAACTAGGGCATGGGTTTAAGGGGTTTTCTTCACAAGTTTGAGATCTTAAGGTTGGAAGGAGTGGAAGAGTAGAATAACAAGAAGAGATTGAATGTGATAAGAGGACCCATACAATGACACCCAAAGAAACCAGACCATGTCGCCTAAAGAAGCCAAAGGAAAAGGGAAAAGGGCAAGGGCATAGAGCTAGCCAATAACAACCACCACAAGCATGAATGAGGAGTGGTATGCAGAAATGTAGTACCTTGATGGGGTTTTGCTTGGGAAGGAGCGGGGAATCCCATTTCAGAAAGATGGTGAGTGAGTGATTATAACCATTGCAACAAGCACAAAAAAGAAGGAAATGGCACTGGAGTTAGTGCGCCTGACGAACAAAAGGACACCAGAGGGTTTTCCCATCTATAGCGATGAGGTAAAAGTGAAGTTAGAGAAGGCAGGGTTATTGCAACTCTATGAGTTGCCCTACTTTGGAAAGCCTAAGTGCCTCTATCAGTGGCTGATGTCGCACGTGCATGAGGATCACTTTTACTTCGTAGGGCACAAGATGCGCATAACCCCTCAGCTGATTTCTAAGTTTACATGCCTCATCTACATGGGAGATAACATAGATGATGACCTGAGTGACAAGGACGCCATCAAAGCAACTGTCGCTGCATATGATTACAAGAAGGGGTCAAGGTATTTTGATATTGCTGAAATCCCAGATCCCGTCATGAGAATGGCCGCGCACCTGGTCACAAAGTTAAATGATCAAGAAAGGTGGATGTAGGTGAATAAGGCTTGGTTGAATGTATGCATGAAAATATCAGAGGGCACAATCTACAATTTATCAACCTTCATTACAGCTGAGATAATCAGTAACACATAAGAAGGAGACAAGATACTCTTTAGAAATATCCTCCTGACAATTTTATTTTCAGAGATAGGAGTACCTGACACAGCAGAAAAGTTTGTTTGGGAGTATCTGGCTTAATATCCCTCACCCTCGAAAAGATTTACAAAGTATACATGTGAAACAATGATAACCTCCCACAAGGCGCACCTGGATATGTGGTATAAGAACTTAAGGGATGTGTTTAGGGTAGAGTGGAGAATCCCAGAACAACTACTAATGCTTACAATGGGAGAAGTTGAGTTTGTTGTGTACCAGCACTTCTGCATAGGTAGATTTAAGTTGTTGGATGAAACCATGGCCCATGGTTTAAACTCTCGTTCTCCTTCACCTCCCAGTACTTCCAAGAGGGAGTTAACAGGTTCAAAGAAGAAAAGAGACTAAGGTTTGACCTTAGTGAAGCTAATCAAGACCACAGGAATTGCGTAGAACACTAGTATACCCAAATAAGCATGCGTACATGGAAAATTATGTAGCACATGAAATCAGAATGATGAAACCCCTGACTCTAAAAATTATAGGAAAGACTGTGGCACGTGTATATCTCCGCATTAGGCCAAAATTTGAGAAAGGCACATACCTAGAGAATGATGTCTCCATACCTAAAGATTCCATGGGTAGAAGAAATCCCACACTCAAGAGAAGGGAGAGGGAATAATAAAAAGCACCAAGTGTGCAGACTACCCAGCCAGTAAGCACGTCGGTGGCAAGTACCAAACCTAGCACCTATACTCGTAGGAAGATATCCCTAGTAAAAGAGAAGACCCCAAAAGAAGAGGCACCAGAGCAACCCCTCACCAAGGAGAAGTTGCCAGAGGAAGAAGAGAAGTTTGGATCCCCTACGGAAGAGTCACCTCTCAGAAAGAAGTAGAGGATAGAAGAAGAAGCTGACTAGGAGGAGACAAAGAGCTTGGGGAGATACATAGGTGAAAAGGATGATGACAATGAAGAAGATGATCCTGAAAGAGATCAAGAGCCACTTGTCTTCAATGTGCATGATTCAAAAGAAGAGGGAGGAGAAGAAGAACAAGAGTTCCTTTTCGTGTGGTGCAAGGGTAGCCAAGCGAAGGAAGGCACCTAGGACATGGGAAGAATTGAGGAGGTTGGTGCGTAGAAGTAGAAAACTCCAAGCCTTACACGGGAGCAAGTAAACGAGGTGGTAGAAAGAGAAACAATGAAAATAATCAAGGACTTAGTAGAACAAGAATTGGAGTACATCAATTACATAGTGATGTGAGAGGATAACGAGAAAATCGTCAAGAAAGAACAAGTCAGTATGGGAGGAAGTCTAAGTCTAACGGTGAGTTTCCAAAAATCTGCACACTCGGGAAGGAAGATTCTTGATACAAAATGAGGATAGGTCATGGGATATGTGGATGACCAAAGGAAGGTGTTACACATGCATTTCTAGAGCACTGTACCCATGAAAGAACTTATAGCTATGGAGTCATTTGATGAGGAGGGCGTGTACCCTTGGACACGAAAGATGTTCTCTTAGGAATTTGAGTCCCATATTGATGAGCCAGAGTTCAAAGTACACCAAGGGGCAATCATGTTAGTACCAGAGTTTAAGGGACTAACCCCTTGGTAAATTCCCAGTAACTCTCAGATGAGCAATTATGTAATGCATTGAACAAGGTCGTGGTTAATACTTAGGCTAGGCTATTTGGAAGAAATGACAGAGTAAGATTTTTAGAGGGAAAGATAGAAAAGAAGGAAGAGGAGATAGCTAAGAAGACTAAGGGCTTGAAATAAGAAGAGTTGATCAGTGTGTAGCTGAAGTGAAAAATAAGGGATGAGAAGGTGAAGGTGCATGAAGTATACAAAAAGATGGAGTCTATCACAAGCACCATTGTGTTGAAGCATCTAGACCTAATGTCACCCTTGTAAAAGTATAGATCTACTCTTGAATGCTTAGAAGATTTGATGTACATCCCCACCATGGAAAGACAACCATTGGCTCTAGAGTCCATGGAAGAAGTGGTAGCACACTTGGGGAGGAAAGAAAAATTGAAAGTGGTAGCAATCATTAATGAGTATAACAAGGTACTTGTAGATGTCAAGATTGCTACCCAATCTGCTGAAGCTGCATACAATAATCTCGTAGACAGGGATAAAGTGGCGAGTAGCTTGGTCACCACTCATGAAGCAGAGCTAAAGGAGTTTCAAGAAAATAATAAGGGAAATAGGTCAGAAAGGGAGAGAATCCTTGCCGAGGTCAAAAATAAATTTGAGGCCATTGAAACCTTAAGGGGTTTAATAAAAAAATGGTTGAATGAATTGAACCCGTAAATCACGAGAAGAATGGACACACTTGAGGACATGGGTAAATAATTGGAAGGGGTAGTTAATAATATGAATACCCAAAGAGATGTGTTAAGCTTTAAGGAAGTGAGCACCTTGGTTGGTGACCTCTGCCAGAGAGCGCAGAGTGAAGTAGATGTCTAGAATAAGCTGGAAGATGAACTAAAGAGGGACTTCCCCCTCATTTTGTAGAAATAATTACCCTTCCATTCTTTTATTCTTTCCCATTCCTTCATCTCCTTATTCTTACTCTTCCAAAATTCTTTTATTTTTCTGGAACATACTGTAATTCTTTATTCATTGGAGAAGTGTTCCAACAGACAGAGAATAGGCATAGTGTGGGGTGATGTTGGGACCCCAAAATATTGGCTAAGTACACAAAGGCACGTAGGCCTAGTTGAAGAAGGGCACACAAGGAGAAGGCACATAGGATAGGTTTTAAGGAAGGGTTTAAGAAAACTCGTGGCGTGCACGCGGATAGAGCCAAGGTTTCAAGACTTAGCCATATTGGCTAAGACACGAGAAAAGCATGACCCAACTGTGCATGTAGAGTGGATAAGGTGTCAGCTTGACAACATTATGCCCATGAAAGGAATATTCCCTACGATAGAAGGTTCTGGAAGACATCATGGAAAAAAGTGGAGAGCTCAAGCCTAGAGAAGCATGTTCCCATGGAGGACCACATTTAGATGCTGAGCACCATATATGAGGCTACAGAAGGATGAGTTGGCACTTTGGGATGCTTATATATGTGAGTGTCCGTAGGAGAAAAAAAGGGAGAGAGATCAGATAGAAAAGAGAGGAGAATATAGAGAGCGGAGCTCTGCAGAAATACTGCAAGAACTCTATGGGATTGGATAGAAGCTATATAAGGGAGTAATGTATTAAGGGGTTGGGTTATAAATTTTTCTTTTTATGGATGAAAGACATGATCCCTGCTATGATGTATGACTTCGTTCTGATCAAGATGTGGTATTCTAATGGATCCATTGAATGTAATGCGGTTACAAACATGAATGAGTATGAATACAATTGATTCGGTTCATATCTATATCTTTTCATTTCTGTTCATGGATGTTATGGAATAAATGTAAATCCTTATGTATTTTCCTTTCTGTTGTAGTTCTATCTGTTATCTATAAACACTCTCTGTTTGGAATGAATACATTTGTCTAGAGGTCGTTCTGAGCCCTATGATGATTGTATGTCTCATTTCCACCTTTATTCATTAAGATTCATGACATAGATTATGGTTTCCCACTTAACTCACATAAAAGAGAGACTCGATGCCCGCGCATGCCTTGAGTGAGTGCCCAGCACCCACTGGGTGATAGGATGATGCGGATGGATTCCCTTGTTCTTCTGGTAGGTGTAAAAATGACTACGCCTCCCTTTTCTGCTATGTTTTACTGGTTGAATAAAATAAAAAGGGTATTCTTGTTTCCTTGCCACTTCCTTTGAATAAATCAAATGATTCACCAATTTTTATGAGTATTTATGAAAGTGTATGGCTATAGGGTTTGTGTAATTTAACTAGTGAAGTTTTGTGGATTTTTTAACTGGTATACTTGGTAGGAATTTTTATGGCTGTTGGGTTTGGAATATATCCTGAAAAATTCTTATGGGTTTTCATATTTGAGTTCATTTCAGTAAACATATGGATGTAACTGATGTTTAAACTGTATAGAATTCTTGCCATAAAGGGGGTGTGAATAAAAATTTGAATAAATATGTTTGGAGGAATTTTAAACTTTTTTTCTTGCAGTAAAAACGTATGACAATGTTTTTATTTTCTGTGACCTTCAGTGGATGATCAATTAATGATGCGGGTTTGGTTAGATAGTAGAGTAAATGTGTGAGGGTCATTGTTGTAATATGAAGTCCTTGTGTAAATGAAATTTAAACCTTAGGGGTATTTTTGGATGTGGTTATGTGCTTCCTTATCTTGAATAGGGTTCCTAAGATAAATTTTCATTAAGGATTCTTGGTTGATTATGGCTTTATTTAACTATTTAATCTAATGGATATTATCCCTTGACATTGGGATTTTATGGTTGGTGTTTAGTTATTAAATAAAATAAATTTAGTGGAATTGATTGTTTTATGTTGTGATATGAAATAGTAATGTATACTATCTTCTCTCATGAAAAGAAGATGTGAATCTGCAGTTCTTGTATGTGTTATATTTGTAGTAACCTCATGCAGGGACATTTGGATAATGATAATAAAATAAATTAAAAGCTGATGGTTATGCTGGGTAAGTTTATTTATTGTCATTTTTATTTATCCTGACATCCTCATGAATCATAGGGTTGGATCATTTGATCCATACCTTTTCATTTAATACATTTTATTTCATTATTTGATTTAAATTAGTTAAATCTACTTTCTAGAAAATTTTAAAAGTGGAAAATACAAGGGGAAACTATGGAAAATTTTTGTCAGAATTCTATACTTAGTCAATTTTATGGATTAAAATTACATGGATGAATTTTATGGCATTAGAATTAATCTACAATAATTTTGGATGAAAAATAGATGTAATTTTCCTTGAATGTTAGATAGCTTAAATTCATGGATTAGTTTGATTCATGTGTGTGCAAAGATAATGGTTCCCATACAGATCAAGATCTTGAATCCTTAGCCAATAACATGGTTTGTGATTAAATAAGTGGAAGGGTTGTATCTGAAGTGATCCTTTAGGAATGCTTCACATATATACCCCACGCTTCTTCCATTGCCAACTATGGGATTGCAAAAGCATTACCATTGCAATGTTAGTTTAATTAAAGTTATGATGACTAATCTACTTTATTTGTCAAAAACATAGTTAGGTGAGTAGATAAACTTATTTCCAATTATTTGAACTAACACCCCTAAACCAAAAGTGACACAGGTTTTGTGATGATGCTTGGAAATTTTATTACCGGCTTGTGAAAAACAACGTTAGGCTTGATGAATTTTATTACGGATCATTGTTTCCATTGTGCTTGAAATTATGGAAATTGGAAACTTGTCTTGGACAAGTCCTGTGTACTAGTACATTTATGGACAAGACTTGTAATATATAAATAAGTTGATTGATTTCTATATTTATAAATACATTGTCATGTTATTGTTATCAATAACTATATGTTAAATTTGATGAAGTTAAGGTTTCCCTATTTAGATATCTTATGCTTAATAATAGGTATGGTTCATGACAATATAGATACATCATAAGTATTTGACTCCTTGTTACAGTAAAGAGTTTATCATGGGTAAAGTAAAAGAATACTAAGTTACTTAGAAAGTTGTAATTGGAAGGGAAAAATACATAATGATAGTCTTAACTTTTAAAAGATTAAAATATGATATGGGCGATATATTGAACCAACCTATAGCGTTGATCATTATGTAAATATTGAGAGTAACCTAGTCAAAGATTAAAAATACTAGTTCAATGTTAAGTATCAACTTTAAAAGGAATAAAATATGATTTTAGGTACATGTTGGTTCAAACAAAGAAAAGGGTGTATATGCAATAAGTAAATAAATGATGTTAATCTATTCAAAGATTCAAGAGACTAGTTCAATGTTAGATGATGTAATCTAAAGATAAGTATGATAAACTCATCATGAAATTTAGTTAATACCTTTCAAGATGTAAAGGTTAACTAAATGAACTCACCATCCTTTATAAAGGAAAATAAGGGAATTCAAAGTTGAGGTTATCTCTATCTTAAATCAAGATGTGGGATATAGTCCTAACAAAGTATAATCATAAATTTGATGAATGCTTAAAGAATAAGATAAGATTAAGTATGATACTTTAAGGTTAATTAGGCCTGGTGGAGTCTTATCTAAGAGCATAACAAAAAATTTCTATTAAAATGGTTAGTATGTATGGATAGGGAAGAAAAGAGACAAACACTTTGTCTACTTATCTACCTATCCAAAGTAATTAAATGCATAAAATTTAATTCAAAAAGTAGTTGGATAAACCATGAAGGATATGACCCTTGGTATAACTACATAATCAATGCACATTGTAGGCTACCTATGAGTAGCCCATCAGTTGCTTAATGTGGTAACATATTAAACAGTGGATTGGCCTCCCATAAGCAACCCATAACGAGCATTGGGGTTCCTTGAACTTACGTAGTTGAACTCATTAGGAATCTAATAAGTTTTAATATGTTCACCTACATAAGTTTAATGAATCTAGATAACTGTGATGAGATGATTGTGAGGTGATTGGAAGAGAATTTTATATGCTATGTGCTATTGTCTAAACTAAGTGTACATAGTACAACTAAGAAAATTTGGCCAAAGTAATGTGCTTGGTGGGTACATTGTCTAATCACCATAATTTTTCAAATCCCTAAGTTTAGGATATAGGATGGATTTTACTAAATGAACTCTAGGGAGACACTAGAAGGTCATTCAAAAGTTCTCACTACCACAATGTGGTAAAACCAAATGAGGCTAAGTATGAGCATTCAATCGAATGTTAAGGGCGATCATGGAGATCAGAGATAATTAACCCTTATAACTGCACAAGGTTTATCACTATGTTATATGATGGATTAAGTTATTAAGACATCTTGCATAAAATAGCTTTATCTAGTTACATGATTTAACTATGTAGAGGAATTCCTAACTTGTTAATTTAATATGAATTTCTGCATTAACTAGTTGTAGCTAGCTATTTGAATTACATATGTAGAGGAATTTCTATCTGTTGTTAGAAGAAGAAAAAAATTCCTACTAATTTGGGTGTCAAATTTTAGGTTACTACACCTCCATATTTTTGTTTCTCTATTTTATTGCATGATTAGACTAGGAAGAAATTTATCTCCTTATCTGCATTCTAAATTTACAAACTTTGTTTTAGACATAGTGTTTAGAAGCCATTTGATTTTAGTTATAAGTTTTGTTTCAAGCATTATAATTTCAAGCATTGTTATTTTAATCATTATAGTTTATCTCCATACCTCCTAAATTCTTTGTAACTGTGCATACAACACTACAATTATTGAAATTTTACGTCCCTTGGTTTGATGATTAAATGACTGTGAATTAGTGAACAACATATTAATTGTGGCAAGGTAATTTGCACCACCAATGGGTTGAGGTCACATTTTATGTCACAACCATCCCAAAATATTGGGATGGTTGGTGCACAAAACTATGCCCCTTTTTTATTGTTCCATGTGGCACTATTTGGTTAGATGAAGTTGGGGGCTAGGAAATAGTGCACAGGGACTTGAATGGGTAATTTGGGGTCAAATAAGGTCACATCAAGGTCTAGGAGACTATTTAGGAGGATGGGGGAGTTTTTTTTCCAAACCATACCAAAATTTTGGGGTAGTTGGTGCAAAAAAGTGTGCCACCACCCAGGCTTGGCACATGTCCGCCCCTGAAATTGACTGATTCCTTGATCTTACCTTAGGGAGAAACATGAGGAGCTACCAGATGAATTTTCCCAAACTTATTTATATTAAATTCACTTTAAATGGAATTTTGAAAACAATAGGAGGGATCTCATACATTTATCCTTCTTGTAACCTCCTAAAAATAGGATTTTCTTTTGAGCTCATAGGTTGTGCACGATGAAATCAAGTTGTGGGTAGAATTTCTTAAGTCTTGTGAAAAATGTGAGACCACCAACCTATAGATCTATAAATTGCTTTTCTGACGATATTTTTTTGATCTCTAATTCTTCATGGATCTCCCAAAATCACTTGCCAAAGCTCAGGGGCTATTTGTACATTGCAAACTGCTTCACCCTCCAGGACCCACTTATGCTAAATTTGTCCCAAAACCTATAAAACTTTCCAAAATATCACAAAACTAGTTAAAAAACATTATTATCTCATAGATAATCCTCCTTGATTATTTTTCTCATTTTATTCTTCTTTGTGGGGTGCACACTAGCCTTAGGAAGACAAAAGGATGGCCTTTCCTAAGCTTCTCAAAGAGCCTGTCTTGAAGGATCTTGACTTGGAACTGCTTGAATGGACTTGATATCCCATATAAACTGTGGAAATGATGACACAACACATTAGACTAGTTAGAAGGATGAGATATGAATGATATGGGGTTCAGGATGATTCAAAGAAGAGCTAAGGATGACATTCATGCAAAATTTTCACAATAGGGTATGGTTGTCATGCTTTTAAGTTTTAATTTTTCCCTTAAAACAAATCAAGACAACATAAGGTTACTTAGAATGAGTAAATGAGTAGGTGGAGGGTGAAAAATATTAAATAGAGGTAAAGGGGAGGTGAATTTATTAAATGAGATCCTAGGAAGAAGAAATTGGAGGATTTAAGGAGAATAAATGAATTAAATGGGGATTTAGAATTACTGAATGATGATTAGGAGATGATTAAGGGATGATTAATTAAGGGAGAAATAATGATAAGTGGGATGAATTAAATTTAGGAGGGAAGATTAATTTGAATGGGAAGAGAGGTATACAATTCAAAAAATTAATGTCTACATTTTCCCCTTTTTGTCGAGTGGTTTGCATTTGGCAAGCCATGAGAAAAAAAAGAAATGAAAAGATGATTGATGAGGGGCTCTAACCTTAAACTAAGGTTTGACGACATGAAGGGAAGTTGATCACGAGTTTGAAAGAGATAAATGAAGGAAGAAAGAGTGGAAAGGATGAGAAAAATAATATGATGAGATAAGATATCCCAAACAAGGATTAAAAAAAACTAAAAAGTAAACAAAAATATGATGGCGATGTCTGAATCACTTCGGTAGGGAACAAATTATGAATTCAGTGAAGACTACATCAATTTCCTATGGACCTGTGAGTCGGAAAAAACCACTGTAATATTAAGGTATTCCAAGGGGAATATTCTCAAATGGATGTATAAGCCAAGAGACCAATGGGTCAAAGGAAGATATCGAATATGCACAAATAAATGCAAAAATGGTCGAGATAAGGGTCACAACAAGGGGAAAGTGAATTTGATATCCTTCATAAAGGAGGAATCGAAAACATGCATTTGGGTGGGACAATGATAGAAAGAGGATTCCCCAATAGGGAACACAAAGATGGTCACAAAGGAAAGATATCAAATGCAACATGAGATAGATAGAGAAACCCAGTGGGAAAAATGAAGGTGTGGTATAAGAAACACACAAGGAGATAGTGGAGGAGAAGATAATTTAAAAGGAAGGATTGATCAAAAGGAGAAAATAAAATAAATTAATTGAAAAAAGGAAGGTCAGGTTGATGATGACTAAGCACTGTAGGAAACAACTAGGGATGAAGCGGTGACAACCCAAGGTATCGGTGATGACCAGGGTTGGTGGGATACATAAGTGATCCAGAAAAACACACCATTCCATCAGAATCATCAGTACTAAGTAGGAGAATTGAAGAAAATGAAGAAAAATGAGGTAAATGGAGGTTCTAGAAAGAATTTCTACTCTATGTAGAGTGGAAGTTGTAGAACCACCACCCATCTAGGGCGGTAGTATGGAAACTATTGGTATGCTTAGGGAGGCGGTCCTGACACTTTCAATTAGAAAAGAGAAATGAAGCATGAATGGATGCAAATTTGAAGTGTCTGACTGTTTCTCTTCCCTCCCTAACCTTTCCTATTCTCCAGTGGAAGGGACGACATGGAAGAAGGCTATAAATGCAATGAGGAATAAGATAATTGAGGCATTCAAATATCCAGAGAGATTAAGAAGAAAAGTATTAATTATATAAGAGAAAGTGAGCAGAGTTTCTTCAGTGCTCGAGTGGAATTATAGGAGCAAGGTTTAAGAAAATAGATAAAGGAAGTAATTAGAGATGATGTTTACATTGTTTCTTCTTTTCATACTTATTGTAATCCATTAAATTTTATTATTGGCCAATACAAGTGGGAAGAAAGAGCAGTTTCCCTTCCCAACTAGTTTTCCCTTATAATTAGGGGTTTCCAAGATAAAATTCTCATTTGTGTGTGGAATTATTATAGCATTTCTCTACAATTCTGTCCTAAGCACTAGTTAATCAATCACTAAAGCTTGAAACTAAAGTTGAAAGTAGAACAACATAATTATGTGATTCGTAGAGTTCAAAAGTAGAAGTTTACAAATCATTTTGGTATCAGAGCTGATTATATATTGAGGAATATGGAATTTGATTCTTTCTTTTGATTTATATGAAAGTGACAAGGTCCAAAGGAGAAGAATTTTTACCTTGCGATCCAAATATTTCTACAAAGAAGTATAAACAAATAATTTGAGCTCAAATGGAGGAAGAGAAATTGGTCCGTAGAGTTGAAATGCTAGAGAGCTTGATGGATAGGTTGCATAGAAAATAAGAAGAGCTTTCAGATATACAAAAGATGGCTTTGGTTAAGCAATATTCCATGGAATCAGTAGTTTAAGCACTAGATGAAAAATTTGGTATCGGAAAGAGCCACAAAGAGGAAGAATGGGAAGAGCGTGAAGAAGAGATGCTAATTGCAAGCGAGAAGGTAAAATCTGCTCATACACCTTTTAAGTTGAAACGAAAGTGAAAATAAAGAAATTTGAAGGACAAGTAGATACAATGTGGCTAAAATAGTTGGAAGTCTATTTTAGTGTGCATAGTGTTACTGAGGCACAAAGGATTACCTTTGCATGTCTCAAAATGGAAGGTCATGCTTTGGTTTAGTGGGAAATCCATCCAGCCACTTGTGAGAAGAAGAAATGTCCTATTATCAGTACTTAGAAAGGTTTTAAAGAATTACTTAGAGCTAAATTCTATCCTATTGGACATAAGATTGACATGATGATTAAGTGGAAGTACTTTAGATAGGGTAGTGGTCAAAGAGTGCAAGACTACACTAGAGAATTTTAGAGACAAGCCAAGTTGCTTAATATGGACTTGGAGGATAAGGACATTCTGACCAAGTATTTGGGAGGACTTCACACTCACCTTCGAAGGAATGTAATCTCCATGAATCAAAATGATATAAATGAATCTTGTATATAAGCATACTACATTGATGACAAGAAGAAGCAAGGAGAAACAGAGCCAAAGGGAGATCAATCAATAGATCAACAGGAAAAAGAACAAGGGAAGATAAGTAGCAAAGGTAAATCAAAAGGTAAACATGCCACTACTGCTTTGCATAATTGTAAATATCCTAAGAATTTCTGTAAGAATTGTGATATAAATGGACATATTGATGCCACATGTTGGAAGTTGCATATGGAATTACACCCAAAACACCAAACCAAGGATTCCGAGAAATCCATGGCCACTTTGAAAATAAAAGGAGAGGTGGAGATTGAGGATGATTCAGATGTAGACAAGAGGTTGGGATGCATGGCCACTAACATGTACGGGGGCATAAAAGAAGATTTGAGTAAGCTATTTCAAATCATAATCTAAATCAAGAAGACTAAGGTAAACGCTTTAGCAGATTCTAGTTCTCAGTCAAATTTGATTTCTGATGCAGTTGTAGAACAACTTGGTCTACAGACTTACATGCATCCACATCCATACCCATTGGGATGGGTGAAGAAGGGTGTAGAAATACAAGCTACAAGAAAGTGTAAGTTTTAGTTTGGGATAAATACCCAATATATTGATGTATTAGAGGATGATATCATTCCACTTAATGCATTTGATGTTGTCTTTGATGGTCCTTACTTGTATGTCAGGGATACTATGTTCACAAGGAGGGAGAACCAGTACAGATGGGTCAAGGGTGGAGGATACATGGAACAATGGTGACTATAGCAGTAGTGCACATGGGGAGGATCCAACAAATCCATCTCAAGAGACAATTTTTTCCACACTTCATGTGGATGCACCTGGTAGTAAGTTGTAAGAGCTCACACCTACTAGGGTCATCTATGCATGATAAAGAAACCATACAGAAGCTACCTTCTAAATATGTTTGTACTCGAGGCAACTCAGAGGAGGATGTAGTACTGGAGAAACAAACTAGAGATCCATAGGATTCTTGGTAGGCTGAATGAGAGAAGACACTGAGGTAGACCGAATGGTACTCAAAGGAGAAAGAGAGGGAGTTGATTCTTCTACCACTTCCCCACTAAGATTTTATGGGATCAAAATCCTCATAAGTAGGGGAGGTATGATCCATAGGGATCCAAAAAAAACACCATTCCATCAGACCCATCAGCACCAAGAAGGATAATTGAAGAAAATGAAGAAAAATGAGGTAAACGGGGTTCTGGAAAGAACCATCGTTGTGTGTAGAGTGGCATTTGCAAAATCACCACCCTACAGGGAAACGGTCCTGTAATTGCCACCCATCCAGAGTGATGGTATGAAAAACACTGGTCTACTTAGGGTGGTGGTCCTGATACTTTCGAATAGAAAAGAGAAATGGAGCACGAGTGGACATGAATTTGAAACGCCCAATTGCGTCTCTTCGATCCCTAACCTTTCCCATTCTATAGTGCATAGGAGGACATGATAGAAGGCTATAAATATAAGGAGGAGTAAGATAATTGAGGCATTCAAATATCCAGAGAGATCAAGAAGCAAAGTATTAATTATATGAGATAAATTGAGGAGATATTTTTCAGTGTTGGAGTGGAATTGTAGGAGAAAGGTGTAGGAAAATAGAGGAAGAAAGTAATTGGAGAGGAGGTTTGCATTGTTACTTCTTTTCATACTTATTGTAATCTGTAAAATTTGATTATTAGACAATACAAGTGGGAAAAAAGAGTAGTTTCCCTTCTTGACTGGTTTTCCCTCAAATTGGGGGTTTCCAAGATAAAAATCTTATGTTGTGTGTGGAATTATTTTAGCATTTATCTACAATTCTTTCCTAATCACTATTTAATCAATCACTAAAGCTTGAAACTACCATTTTCCAAAGTAGAAAGTAGAACACCATAATTGTGTGATTCATAGAGTTTTGAAGTAGAATTTTACAGATCAATAAGCCCCATGGGTCAGCCAATTAAGCTCATTTTCACTTTTTGAGTTAGTGATCAAGAGCTCTGAGAAGAAACTAAAATTAATATTTGAGTGATGTGGTGGTCAGTGGAGCATTGAAGAAGTTCTAGACGACTCACGGGATGGTAAGTTCCTAAACCTTAGCTTAGTTTTTAAGCATTTTAATGTTTTTTTATTTTTATTTTTTTACATTTTTCTAGATTTTGGGGGACAACACAAGGAGTGGTAGCCAATGATTGGGTGTGGTATCCATCAACCAAGCCTTCTAAGGTTGAGACCCATACTAGGAGGCGTCGACCTAACTTGATTCAGTGTTGACTAGGGATAGGATGTGCACGATTTGGTTTTGGATGACAATGAGTCTAATGTTTACTTGTTTAATTTGTTTTTACAAGAAAGGAACACGTTATATTTTCAAGACAAAGGGATTTCTTTATATGATCAGATCAAAGGGGAGGTAACAAAGGTAGAGAGACCACTTGGTTGTAGTGGGGTTGGGTGGATTCTGTCATTACTAGTAGATTCCATGAGATGTGGGATTGATGATTTATTTAGTGGAGAGATCGGATGTACGCACATGCACATTTTGGTTTAGGACAAGAGAGATGACTATCATGCTCAAGGATGTATACCACATTTTGAGTCTACTGATATAAAGAGATTCTATAAAAACTATCATAGCTGATAGAAAATTAGGGATATTGACATGGTTGTTTGAAGCTGATGCCTCACAGATTACATTCATATTTGGGACATTTCATATAGAGACATCATCTGAGTGTGGAGAGGTGAGGAACATGTTGATATTCCTAGTGATGATGGACATATCTATCTATAAATTACCAGCTTTTAGGGGTGTAATATTTCCATAGATAATGATGGGTGTAGTTACAGATATTATAGATCATAGGGCGGTGTTTTCATTTGCTGTAACACAATTAGCCAAGATATACCATGAGCTGTGTATGTATGTTGTGAGGATGAGGAAAGGGTTGAATGTGGGAATCTTACTACATTGCTGGGCGTACGAGAAAATTGCAGTGATCATGCTACTAGGGATCCCATGGGTCACAAAGGATCACATCAAGTTATTTGTTAGATTTCTAAGATAGTGAGATGATCAGGCTCTTGGGGATAGGAGAGAGAGGGGAGAGGAGTGGTATAAAAAGAAAATGATAGAGTTAGATGTGGAGTAGGTGAGGTGGTAGCCATACCTTGATTTTCCTACATGGCTTGGGGTAGATGCATAGTTATTTTGGGTGAGGAGGATGATACATGTGTAAGGGAGGATACCTGAGATGGTGGAGGTGATATAATTTGATCGAGTTAGGTGGAAGTTTGGGATAGTCTAGATAGTACCTAGAGGGTCGATCAGATATAGAAGAGACACGACAAAAAGATATCTTCCTAGTTATGATGATGGACCCACTAGAGGAGGTAGGAAATACTTGGGATGAAGATGATGATGTTGGAGTCAGAGCTGGTTTTGTTGATTAGAGGATGACAACATGGGTGGCTTGTATGGTGGAGAAGAGGGAAGAGGAGGGAGAGGAGGAGGAGGAGGTGCTAGTAGAGGAGGAGGGTTTAAAACATGAGGGTAATGAGGATGTATATTGAGGGGAGGCAATGGAGAGGGATCACTTATGCGTAGAGCACAACAAACCCACCAGGAGAGGGAGGTGGTATGCTAGGAGAGAGAGGAAACACACCAGGTGGTCATAATTGTTTCACCACATAGGAGTACCATATGAAAAAATAATTTAAAAGGTAAAGGTAAGGTACGTGAGGAATACCTGGAGGTCATGAAGAATTTACACACCATTGTTGAAGACCAAGCTGATTGTAGATTACTGATTTTTATCTTAGAAGGACTACTTGAGAAGAAAAACAAGACCACAAAATAGAGTTAATAACATAGGTAAGTGGATTTCCTAGTGTGATCTAGATCTGGGAAGCGGGGTGCTTCCTCAAAGGCTATCAATCCACATCTTAACACAAATTAATGTTGATAAATATCATGAAATGAAAATTCCTACTGTAGTTATATGATTTGGGTATCTCACACAACACAATAGTCTAAATCTAATCTAAATGATGAATATAAGATTAAATCTAGGAGAATGGTCAATTGTTAGGGTCTTATAGGTATGAAAGATGGAAGAAAGAAGGTATGAGTGAAGTCATGGGAGGTTTTGGAGAGTTCTTGGTGGAGGAATGAGCTGACTGGTCTGAGGGAAAAATACCAGACACAGAGACCAATGCTAGTTGGGGAACCGATGTCGGTCACTAGTTATAGTCGGGATCGGTTGGGTAACTGATCATGGTAGGGATAGTTAGATTTTAAAGGGAGAAAGTAGGCTGAATTGGGATCTTTGTGATTGCATCGAGTATTGGAGGTCTTAGGTAGGGTGTAGGAATTTAGTTGAATATTAAACAAGGGAAAAATAGGTGGTTGAAAGAGCAGAGTGGTTGCAGTTGGTAGGGTGTCAAGTGAATAGGATACATAAGGTATCCAAGAGAGGGAGGAGGTAATTAAAAAAATGTAAAGGATCTAGAACCAAAGCTAATGAAATCAATAACTTGGTTAAAAATACTTATACAAGATTCAAAAGTTAGTAGAAGGTGGTGGTTGGTGGGTGTGCATAGGAGAGACGAGCCAAGATCGAGTGCCATGAAAATGAAGGTTGAGTCCTTCTTTGTGCGAATGGTTTAACCCTATGAAGTCGTAGATTGGTTGATGGTGGAGAGTTTGATGCTCTTGTGCTTAGTTGATCATCAAGGTGTCAATTGAATGCCAAAGATGTGAGATCAAAGAATGCCAACCAAAAATAAGAACCTAGGAAAAGAGTTGAAAATGCTTATTTAAAGAAACCAATGGTGGTTCCTTGACTGGTGTTGGCCGAGGAATAACTGGCATTAGTTAGGGAGACATTACTATTTACTAAGAATAACCTTTTCTCTCCCTTTTTGGCATGAATCAAGAATGGTTATGGGTTAGGAGTATTGATTCTTACTAAATCAAATGAGAAATTAGTGGGAGAGGTAGTTGGAAATTTATATTAGGTTTAGAAGAAGTCTCAATTGGTTAGTGGGAGTGATAATTCAGTCTTAGACATTAAATGGACTTGGAATCAGTCTAAGGTGAGGTGGAGGGGTGGGGTAATAATTAATCTAATATAGGTAATTAGATTAATAAAAATATGTGAACGAGGTTGTGGTAAGGGGGTATGTAATAAAAGGGGACCTAGAGTGTGTTGTCCTAATTTTGGGTGTCTACATTTTCCCCCTTTTTTCATGTAGCTTGTGCTACTGAGCGAAGATGAAAAAAACAAGAAGTGGATGCCCCATATATGGGTGGAGGTTATCCCCCTCAAAGTAGGAACTAATGTAGTGGAAGGAAGAATCGATGATGTGTTTGATAAGGTGGTAGGTGATGAAAAATGGGGTTATGTGAAGGTATAGGTAATAGTGATGATAGGGTGATTGAAAAGGGGAGGAAGTCAAATGCACACACATGCTTAAAATGTAACACGACACAAGGTTGAAGAGCACACAAATGCTAATTCATCAAAGGTCGATAGTTTATCTAAACAAGGGTTATATGGTCTAGGTATCCAAGGTATATGATGTGATCCAGGAAACACAATCAGGCTAGGTGCAAGAATGGGTATAGGTGTGTTTCAAAACACCAAAAGGTTTGGCCTGGTCAAGATAAAGACCATGAAATAAGGAGAGGTAAGGTCAGTATGATAAATAACACATGTAGCATTATCACATGGTAGAGTGAGTAAGAAATTTTGATTGTCATATAGGCAAGGTCGGGTTAGAAAAGGTATATAGGTAAGGTCATGGATAAGGCCTAGGTTAAGGAAAACATGCCCCTAAGTATCTGTAGGGAGTTGGTGAGGTGGTGAAGTTGTTAGGTGATCCTGTAGGGAGGTTTAAGGGGTGTGTCAGCTAGAAAAAGGAAAGCAAGAGAAAAAATTATGGAAATTGAAACATATTAAGGTATAGGTAGGGCGACCGATGTCGGTTCAGAGAGAACCAATGACGGTAGGGTGACCAATGCCGGTCACCTAGGGAAAGACTCGACTGGACATTGGAAGCCAAAATGATGAGATAAAAATGGAATCATGCCCCAAACATGCTCATTTGAGCATTGGGTGAGTTGGAAAATGAATAGTGGAGAGGTTATTCATGAGGAAGACGAAAAATAATGCTAAGAAACTGAGTTAGTGAGAGATAAGTGGGTGTATGAGGTGATTTTGTGGCCTCATGTGCAACTATCTAATTGGTTAGAGAGCTGGGAGTTATTTGACATGTCAGAGGTAGGGGAAGGATCCAGGGGTACTCTAGTGTAGGCTCAAGCCATCCCATCATGGAGGCACTGGCGAGTAGAGGTAGGATTTGGCCTTTAAAATTGGTTTTATAGAATCATAGGTACTAGAAATGTAAATGTGATTATTGATTGAAATGGGGGTGAAATCAAGGAATGAGAGGGTGGAATTAGATTAATTAGGGGTGAAAATGAGCTTAGGGCCAGTTGGAAGTGATTTGGGTTAGTTATGTGAGTGTATTTTCAATTTTTTGCAATTGGGGAGAATGGGGGTTTGGCCTTGGGGTCGAACTAGTAACCAACATCGGTTGATGAACCAGCTCCAGTCTGTTAAAGGGGACCGACATAGGTAGGGGAACCAATGCTGATTGCTCAAGTAAATAAAAAAGTGTAAGAAAATGTTGATTGTAGGCTGTCTAAGGGAGTATGAGGTTGGTTTTGGGGGAAAAAAAGAAGTCTTATGGAATGGTTTGGGTAAAATATGATGTTAAAGGATGATTTCGAGAGGGATGGGGTCAGGTAGGTCAATAGGTGAATTGGTGGGAGGGAAGATAGTTAAGATCAGAAAAAGGGGGGAAATAGTGGAATGGAGTAGGGTGAGCTAACCTCCGAAGATCCCATGTCTTTTGAGTGCTACATACATAGCACTTACAAAAGGGACCTCAAGCCGATGTAGTTCTCTCATAAGACATGGAAGAATATGATTTTGGTAAGTAGGTTGGGTGAAGGTGAAAGATCTAGGTAAGGCATGGTAAATATTAGGCAAGGTTGAGGTTTGAATAGATAGTCAAAATGGAAAACGATGAGCTTATGTGGGTGTTAATGATGTATGCTAGGAAACAAATGACTTTGAGGGAACAAATTCCACCCTTTCTAGTCTAGATGAGACCCACCATTTTGGATGAGGAAGGGGAGCATATACAGGCAGTTGGGATAGGTGTCGTGAGGAGGTAAAAAAGGATGGCACGAGACCATAGTATGATGGTAGCCCTCATCGATAGATGGGACCTGGCTACCAACACATTTCATCTGCCAACAAGAGAGATGACCATCATAATATAGGATGTATACAAGATTCTGCGGCTTCCAATCATTGGGGAGCCACTTTATAAGGTGTCATCTATAGATGTAGTAGATCATATTGTTATGGTGTTTACGCCAGCCATGGAAGAGCTGACATACCATAGTTGGAATATCAGTTATGGTGTGATGTATGTGGTGCATCCTTAAGAGACCCATATTTTAGTGTTGATGATGGTTGGCATCATTTTTTTCTCCCTTCTAGACTTAGAGTGTGGGAGGTTTCAACAGGATTTAGTGAGAGCTTTAGAGGACATGGTTTTTGACAAGTTTTGTTTCGCATGGGAACTTACTTGGTTCAGCTATATAGGGAGCTTTGGGATTACAGAATGATACATCGATACGGTCTTTGTTGCACTTATTTGTTACACTGTTGGGCATATGAGCACATTATGTGCCTTCTTTTGCTAGGTCTACCACGAAAGGGGTGACACGTGGGTGTATATAGGGTAGGATACAAATGGTGGCTGTTGATAGGAGAGAAGGTGAGGGTGGATGGGGTGATTTAGGATATTACATACTATCAATGGGTAATAGATAACCTGTCACCTATATAGATTCTATGGAGGGCATACCTCACTTTCCTAGAGTTCACAAGTATGGAGGAGCTGGAGAGTCAATTTTTTTTGAGATGGATCTAAGGGTGCAGGGATGAGGAACACAAGCTCATACCTATAAATCAAGTCAGATGATAGTTCAAATTATGTCAGAATGTTCCCTAGACATTCCCACATTACCATCAAGATGATGTGGAGAGGCCATTACCTCTACCATAACCAACACCATCAACAAGAGTGGAGGATCAAGTTGTTGATGAGACGATAGACGATGTTGGGTGTATGGATGGGTATAGGAAATGGTGGACAACATAGTTACATGAAACACCATCCAGGCAAGGAAAAACCAATTTTTCCATTGTTATCAGTGACACAAATAGGATACGGGGGCATGTGATAGGACTACAGGCCCAAGTTACCACTTTACAGGAACAGGTGGCCACATTATAGTCATAGTTAGCGGTAGGAACAAGCTGATGATGGGGGACACATGGCTGCCCCTCCTTCACCTCTGATAGTACATGATGGGATAAAAATATAGGGAAAAGGTCCATCGTCATAGGTACAGGTACTAGGACAAGGTCTATAGTTATAGGGATATACAAGTAGTGGAGTGATGCCACCACCATAGGTGGTATCAACAGACTTATACAAAGAGGTTTTGGCTGAGGCTAGATATTATGAGGATTGGATTATAGAGCTTGATCTCCCTATTGTCATATATGCTACCTAAAGAGCACAACAGGAAGTTGTAGGATTGCATTTACACAATTAGAGTTCTAGCTCATGAAACCATAGTGTCAGTATTTTAGCATAGGGATCCCATCATATCCATAAATCAGGGAGCCACCTTATTCATGGGTAGGGCCAGTAGGAGGTGACCAATACACAAATATAGAGGCTAGGTGATGGTATAGGAGAGAGTAGAAGAGGCACCAAGACCTCACAGAGATGATGAAATGATGGATATTGCTTTTTATTTTTGATTTATGACTTATATATACCAGCATGTGTGCCGAAGATGTGAGTTGTATATCAGAGTTTTGGAAAGACTTATTTATATCTGTGTATACAATGTATTGACACATGGACTTTGTAGTATATAATGATGGTATTTATATATATTTTGTTTGGTTTCATTTCCACTATATTTTTATCATAAAAATTATATTTAGGTATGATTGATAATGTTGTGTTTCGGTTTTATTTTCAATGTATTGATATTATAGAAATTAGATATGTAGACATGGTGATGATTTATGGTTTGGTTTGGGTTTAATTTACAATGTATTGATATTATGGAAACTAGATATAGGCATGGTTGTTAATTTTTTTGTTTGGTTTGGTTAAATTTCCAATGTATCGATATTATGGAAATTAGATGTAGACATGGTTGATTATGTTTTGGTTTGGTTTGGTTTGAATTTCTAATGTAATGATGTTATGGAAATTAAATGTAGGCATGGTTTCTGTATGGTTTGGGTTTAATTTCCAATGTATTGATATTATGGAAATTAGATGTAGGCATGGTTGATGATGTTGTGGTGTGGTTTAATTTCCAATGTATTGACATCATGGAAACTAGTTATGGGGTGGGAGAGAAGATAACTAAGATAGAAAAAGTTAGAAAGATCATGTAGGAGGGGAAAGTAATGGTCGAGCTAACCCTCAAAGACCCCATTCCTTTGGATTTATTCCTACATATCCCTTGTAAAAGGGGCCTCAAGCTGATGTAGTTATCCCATAAGATAGGGTAGAATAAGATGGTGGTAGGTAAGTTGGGTAGGATTGGGTAAGGTAGATTGTGGTAAGGTAAATTGGGTAAGATAGATTGGGTAAGATTGGTTGTGTGAAGGTAAGTTGGGTAAGGTAGATTGCAGCAAGGTAGATTGGGGGAAGGTAAGTTGGGTAAGATTGGGTAAGGTAGATGTTATTTGATTTAATTTCCAATGTATGATGGTACTATGGGAACTAGATGATGGATATAGGTGTGGGTGAGATGAGAATAGAACCAAGATATATGATGTCGATGGTATCATCCTATTGAAGAAGTAAAAAGTAGATAAAGGGGAAACAAAAAGAAGCAAAATGATCCGTAGTTGGTAAGGACCATAACAACCATACCAAATAGGCTTATGGACATAAAGTCCTTGATACATTGCATGATTGATAGGTTTATGGTTGAAAGAAGTTGCATGATCACAAAGTATCGCATGAGCGCCATGTACCTTGAGTAGATAGGAGAAAAAAGAGAGGGTAGGGTGGAGTGGTTTTTCTAGAGTAACCTTGTTATGGGGCAGCATGCCCCTTCTGTAAGATACTCAAAACCGGCATAGGCAAGTCCATGACCAAAATTTTATATTTTTATTGATTTTTTATTTTTTATTTTTCTTATTACATTCATATAATGATCAGTGCAGGAAGTCTATATTGGGATGAATATCAGTGTCTCCTTGAGGTCTTCGTGAAGTTAATCGATGCAGGAAGATCCAAGATAATTTTTTTGTTTTAACAAATACATATTAGTATAACATGTGGCTAGATTTTTATAGCTGTCCTTCGAGGGATAAGTCTACTTAAAGTAGTAATAGAGAGAAATAGATGTTCATTTGAAGGAATCATCTATTTGCAAGAAGTTTGAATTCAAGAGTAGAATTTTTGTTATCCCAAAATTTTTGCATTATTGTGGACTTGTAGTCATGGAAAATACTATAAAGGAGTATAGACCCCTTTTATGAAGGAAAAACCATAACATGAAAAATGTTAGCTATGAAAGAGGGGTTTCAAGTGACAAATAACCATGGGATTCCATCCTGAAAAGGATGAAAAGTATTCATGAGAATCACACCATGAGTAGAGCCATGGTACTCATATTGAAGATAAGGCTGAATGACGATGGATAATCACCCAATTCTATTTGATTCATTGGTCCTTAAAATAGGTAGGTGGAAGGAGAGGTTCACTCATAGGACGAGCATAGATGAGACATAAAGTGATGTAGTAATTTATTCAACAATAGAATGGTCAAAGATGCAAGGGATTAAGGGGATTAGGTTTGGGTTTACCCTCAAGAGAAGATAAATGATAAGTTCTTGACCCATAGGTATGTGTGACAATATAAGGTCCAAGCCAGTTAGGAGAAAACTTTCCTTGTTTAATTTTCTCCATTTTGGTTACATGTTGATTTTTATTTAGGACAAGATCATCGATATTGAATGTTAATTCTTGAACGCATTTGTCATAGGCACACTTAATGTGATTTTGGTAGATTTGGAGGTGGCATAGAGTGTTTAAACTTCATTCATCCTATAGCTCAAGTTGTGCCAAATGTTCTTAGCGAAAAGCATCATTAGAGAGGATATATTTAAGAGATATACATAGAGATGGAATTTGGACTTTGAGAGGTAGGACGACCTTTGTACCGTATACCAAAGAGAAAGGTGTGGCAGCAGTAGAGGTGGGAATGTTGTTATGATAAGCCCATAAGGCAAAAGTAATGTGTGTGTGCCAATCCTTACTAGATTCATCAACCACTTTCATAAGAATCTTGGTGAGATTTTTGTTAGAAGATTTAGCTTGGCTATTTAATTGTGGGTAATATGGTGAAGAGAAACTGAGTTGAATACCAAATTTGTCAAATAGTTGGCATAGGGTTTTGTTTTTTAATTATTTTCCAATTTCAGCGATGAGGTGATGAAAGCGATAAATGATATGATGGATGATAAATTCAACTATTTTCTCAGCTTTGGTAGAAATGAGAGGGATGGCTTCCACCCATTTAGTGTGATATTTAGTCTCTTTGATGATCCAACGATGAAGTTATGAGGAATTATGGTTAAGCTCCCCAATTAGATCCAAACCCCATTGAGAAAAGGGACAAAAAATTTCGATGACTTGCAAGGCATGACTAGGAGAATGGTCAAGGTTAGCTTGCTACTAAAAATTCACGAAATGTTTAACATAGTCACAATAGTATTGGTTAAGGTTAGCCAGTAGTAGCCGAGTTGAAGGATAAACTTTGTAACAATGAGGAAATGAAAATTTCCCCCACAAATCCCATCATGAATTTATTTGATGGTGTATGGAATTTCAGAACTGGTGAGGCATCACAGGAGGATACCGTCAAAGCCACATTTATAGATTAGACCTCCCATGATGAAATAACATGAGACACTTTTTAGGAAGGCTCATCTTCCATTGCGAGTGAGATCTAGAGCGAGGATTGAAAGTGAGAGGTATTCAATGAATTTTTCATACCAAATGTCACATGGGTCAGTATCGATGCTACCCAAAAAATTAAGGCCGGGGATAATATAAGAGGTGGCTATAACCATTGTATTGTGGTAAATATTTTTTAGTCTAAAGGTGAGGCATGTATTTGATAAGCAAGATAGACCACGGTATATGTGAATTTGTTAGTAGATCATGAAGTGGCTTGAATGAGGTAGTGATCAAATGTGTTCAAAAGTAGGTTGACATGATGTTTATACTTTTGAAGATCACCGTTATGAAACTAGTATGAACCATTGATTTTTTTCACAACTAGTTGAGAGTCACCAAATATGTTAACGGATTTAACATCTAGGGTAATGGCATTTTGAATACCTAACACAAGAGCTTCATACTCGACTATGTTATTTGTATAGTCAAAGTCTAGTTTAAAGGATAGTGGCATAGGCTCACCATCAAGAGGAATGAGAATGACCCTCACATCTCCCCCGTGGTGATATTTGGATCCATCAAAGAATAATTTTATTTGATAAAAAATATCATAAGTGGAGAGGGTGGCGATAGATTCATCAGGAAAATCAAATTTTGAGGATTGGTTCCCAGGAAGAGGAGTGTCTGCAAGTTGATTCATGATGGTTTGTCCTATGACAAAATTGTGATGAATGAAATCTAACTTCAAGCTTAAAACAAGCATAAGCAAATGAGTGATGCATTGGTGTTGGTAAGGTTTGACATACATGTAATGAAGAGGTTCGATGTTGGTAACGACAAACGTTTTGTGATTAAGAAGGTAGTGGTGAAGTTTGATGGCCACAAAGAGTAGGGCTAAGAAAATATTTTAACATGAGTGCATCACATTTCATAGTCTATAAGAGTATGGATTATGTAATAAACTACTTGTTACCTATTTTTCTCATCAGGATGAGAGAGCATGACACCCAAGGAATGGTAAGTAGTAGAAATTTAAAGGTAAAAAAGTTGATCATCTTTAGGTGGAATGAGCACAAAAGGTTGAATAAGGTAGTTCTTACACGATTCGAAGGATTTGTGACACTCATCATTCCAATGGAAAGAAACATATTTTTTAAGGAGGTGACGAAACAGTTGACATTAGTTGAAATTTGAGAGATGAAGCGTTAGATGGATTGCAATTTTCCTTACAAGATATGAATCTGCTAAAGGTTAGTAGGTGGAGGCATGTCAAGAATTGCCTTGATCTTAGTGGGATCAAATTCGATACTCCACAAAGAGATGATGAAACCAAAGAGCTTACCCAAGGTAACTACAAAAACACACTTCTTTGGTTAAAGGAAAACACAATATTGGATAAGGAAGTCAAAGATAACTTTAAGAATGGTCAGGTGTTTGGCGTGACACTTGGACTTACCAAGAAGGTTGTTGACATAGTCTTCTAATATGTCATGCATGATCTCATGGAAGATGTAAGTCATAACGTGCTAATAGTTAGCACCATCATTTTTCAAGATGAAGGGCATGAGGTGATAATAGAATATTCCCTAAGGGGTGATGAAGACAATTTTGTGTTGATATTCTGGAGTGAGTAATATAATATTAAAACTTGAAAACCCATTCATAAGAGATAAAATTTCATGGCTGGTTGTAAGATAAACTAGTTGGCCAATGTTTGGTAGAGGAAAGTCATCTTTTGGATAGGAAAGGTTAAGGTCATGAAATTTAGTGCATATAGGAAGTCCCCTCGTTGCTTTTGTGTCAAGAATAATGTTAGAGGACCATTGTGGATAATCAATAGATAGGATGAAGGAAACAAGGAGAATGCATTGAACTTCTTATTTCACAAGAAGAGTAATGCGAGGATGCATTTTACACAATTTCTGTTTCATGGGTTTGGTGTCAGGGTTAGTTATAATATTGTGAAGCATGATATCATGGTCAATACCTGGCATATCACTATAAGACCAAGAAAATGCATTGTGATGATCGCCAAGAAAAGAGGTGAAATATTCTTGTTTCACAGAGTATAAAGATTGGCATAACTTCAGAATTCATGGGTCATCATGAGTGTGAATGTTGATTTCTATGGTAGATTCATGTAACATGGTTTGTCTATCAAAGGGTAACGACCTTTAGATATAAGAATCCTCCATACCTAAATATGTCAAAATAGAATCATCATCCTGACATTGAACACTGTTTATAGAAGGCCTATCATCATCCAACATATCAGGATAAATAAGATGAAGGGAAGAGGGAACCTCTCCATCACGTTGATAGGTCAGAGGTCCCAAGGAGATGGTGTTCATGAAAAAAAAGTTAGGCAGAATGGATTCGGGATCCATAGACTCTGTGGGAGAAGGCAGCGTGATAGGTGAGGGAGGTGGGGAAGGATTTTCATCTTCTACAAGGGTGCTTCGGTCTAATTAGTAGGAGTTTTCCTAGGAAATCCAAGACCACAACCGGTTTTGTTTTTCCTAGTGGTGTATAATATGACGATGTCATGAATTTGTTCGTAATGACCAAATCCAAATCCTTTCTAGGCACAATGGTGAAGAAAATTAAGTTGAAAGATGCATTTTTGTGAGGTAGGAGAAGTTGGATGAAAAAGGTCTAGTTTGGAAGGGAGGATCAATAGAATAAGAGGTAGCATCGAGCCCCCCATAGGCTAGCTTGGTGTGAAGGTGGGGAGGTCCATATGGTATGACCTCTCCTATATGATGATCATAACATAGGTGTTGGTGTAGTTGTCTATACTCCTAAGGATTAAGGAATGTGTTAATGCTGAGGAGGTGGTATTCTTCGATTGAAAGGCATTGAAAAACACCTACCAAGGGGTTTGTGGTTGGTACTTGGGTAACAGGTATAGATGAGCTATCTGAAGCTTGAGAAGATGGGGCATTAGTAGAGGGTGGAATAAGAGGGTCGATAGGTGGGCTAGATGAGGAAAGTAAAAAATCATAAGTGGTAGATGTGGTAGATACCTTACTTGGGATTAGGAAAACATTTGGATGGTAAGTCATATTACATGTTTTTAAGGGGGAGGGATCTAACCAAATGGTGTAAGTTTCCCCTTCATATTCAAATTTGAGGCAATAGTGAAGGGTGGAAGGTACACAAGACATGGCACAAATCTATCGATGATATAGAAACATGTTATACTGGAACTCTCCTTCGAGAACATAGAAGAGTTTAGGAATAGTTTAGGGACACACTTGCAGATGTGGAGGAAAATGGTGCTGAGGGTAGTGGTCATGGTATCATTGAAAGATATTGAAGTATGATGGGGTTGTTTAGACATATAATTATGAGGTATGATCTATTTTTTCATAGGCATGAGAAGAGATGATGTTGATGCTAGCACCCCCATCAATCATATCACGTTTAACGTGAATATCATTAATATAAGCGAAGATGAAAAGAACAGGATTAGGATCATCAAGTTGTGAAGGGGAAATAACTAATTTAGATAAATTAATGGAAGTAATCAGATGAGAGGTAATGAGGGTCATGTGAAATATGTGAAGTTTCATTGGGTGGAACCTCAATGGATTACAAGACCTTGATGAGGGCATAAAAATTAAAATTAGAGTGTTTTGAATCAATTCGATATAAAGACATCTTCAACGGTGACTAGTGAATCTATTTGATCATTAAACAATGTGTAACCCTAGAAGAAGTAGGTGGTGCTAGCCCAAGGATGGTTATCTTGGGGGGAGGTCTAAGAGTAATGGTAGGTGAATGTGAACTAGAAGGGTTAGAAAATTTTTCCTTTCCTTTGTCTTTCGTGTGTTGTGACCGAGTGGCTACATGCACCATGTTAATTTCAAATATAGGAGGACAAGAGGGTTGTTTAAACTTACCTTTATCCCTAAGTGGATGTGAAAGTAAAGGTTGTAGAATGGGTTTAAGGCTTGGTTGTGTGGAAATAGGAAAAGATAAAATGGAATCCTCCTCCAATAGGTCATCTTCTTTGAAGAGACCATCAAAATTGTAAAGTTGAAGGAAAATCATTTTAAGAGTCTTACAACTCTCAACACCATGCCTTGGTGAGTGATAATAAGCACAAATTTTTGTGTCGTCAAATCTTATTGGTTTAGATTTGAGAGGATTGTAAGGCTTGAAAGGTGAAATTGATATAATAGATGTCACTAACAATTGAGTGAAGATGTTAGAGTAGGATCTCGCCAAAGGATCATAATGAGAGGTAAAGGTTGTCTTAGGTGAAGGCGTAGGAAACCTTCATGAGGGGGGAGAGGTGAGATATCACGTTGGTGTAACTAATTTTTTAGTAGATAGTGAAGGTTTAGGTTTAGGCTACATCTTCTTAGGTAAAGGAAGAGGAATAGTGTGTGAGGGAGAAGGAGACTCAGAATGTGTAGGTATCTGAGTAAGGTGAAAGTGTGGGTGTTGGCAAGAGTGAAGGTAAAGTTAGTGAAGAAGTTGTTGGCAAGACTGAGGGTAAAGGTAGTGAAGAAGGTGTTGGAAGAATGAGAGGTGAAGGCAAGGGTATATGTTGTCACATTTTGGGTTTCCCTTGGTAAAGGGGTAGGTTAACCAAGGTTGAAGGATGTGGGCCCAATATCGATGATAGAGGTGAAGGTGAGTGAGAAGGTGTGGGGGATACTGGGGTGTGAGCCCTAAGAGGTTGGGTCTTCCTGTTAGGTATCAAAGTAGATTTTATGACTAGTGGTGGAGAAGTTGACAAGTCTATCTTCATATAGGTGTGTAATAGACTTGGTACCGGTAAAACTCCTAAGGTGGTAGTAGGTTTTTGAGTAGATGGAGGTCTGAATGGAGGGGGTGATTGTAGTCATATTTTATACCCTAATACTAATAGTCTAATCCCATGCACGCTAACCTATCACCTAGCGGGTGCTGGGAACTCACCCAAGGAACAAGTGGGTGCCAAGTCTCTCCTTTATGTGAGTCTTATGAGAATGCATAATCTTATAACAAATATTCAAATGGAAATGAGCATAAAAGAACCATGCAACATTCTAAGAACCTAGAACAAGTTATCTCATTACATCTATAAAGAGAAATAACAAGCAACATAAGGAAATGGTTCATACAGAAAGGAAATACATGAGTATTATACTCCTGAACACACATGATTTATAACTAATCCTTATATTCATCTTAACAGGTTCAATAATCCACATTATAATCCCTTCAAATTATAACAGATCCTCATACATCTCTGCAGAGCCCAGTCATACATCATAACAATATTATGCTCATCATTTTACATAAACAAAAAGAATACAAACCCATCCCCCTAAATGTTCCATTTCTTACATATTTCTCCTAATCCCTAACCCATAACATCCCCATTCAGTAGGGCTTTACCTCTCTTTTCTCTCCTTTGCACTCTCTACACACTATCTATACCAACTATCCTTATACTTGCCTCTCTCTCTGCTTCCATCAAGAACTTGTATTTATAACCTTAACACCCACTGCCATGCCTCTCAAAATTTATAAATCGGTTGCCAAGTGTTGAGGTGGTCCTCCATGGAAGCATGCTTTCCTAGATATTATCTCTCCACTCCCACACACCCTTTTATACTTAGCTAATATTTTGAGGCCCAACATAACCCTACACTATGCCTATTCTCCCTCTTTATAAACACTCTCCAATAAAGAAATAAAGAATGGAGTATCCTTACAATTGATTGAAATGGAAGAATAAAGAAGTGAATAAATGGGGAAAAGAATGAAAGAATGGGGAACTTTTTTACTTCTGTAGGAGGAGAGGGAAATCCTTCCCTAACTCTACTTCTAACTTTCCCCAAGTGTTGACCTCATTTTGAGCTTGCTAACAGAGGTCAGCCACCAGGGTGCTCACTTCTTCAAAAATTAGCTCATCTCCCTGAGTTCTCATTGTCTCTATGATCTCCTCCAATTTTTTTCCAAAATCCTCAAACACGTCCATCCTTCAAGTGATTTGGGGGTATAATTCCTTCATCTGCTTTTGATTGAGCCCCACAAGGTCTGAATGGCCTATGATTTCTTTTCTACTTCAGCTAGGATTTTTTCCCACTCAACCATGTTCCCCTTGTTCTTTTCTTGAAACTCTTTGAGTTTCGCTTCATGGGTGGAAACTAAGATACTTGCCACTCTATCCCTATCCACACAGTTATCATAGGTAGCCTCAGAAATTTGAGCGGAGAATTTTACATTAGTGAGGAACTTGTTGTAATGAGCAGTAATTTCCACAACCTTCCTCTTATTATATTTTTCTTGGCACACCAATTCCTCTTCTACAGATTCTAAGGAAAGTGGCTACCTCTCCATAGTGAGTATGTGGGTCAAGTCCTCTAGGCATTGCAAGGATGATCCATACTTTTGCATGGGTGGTGTTAAGTCTAGATGCTTCAAGATAATGGCATCCATGATCATCTCTATCTTCTTGTATACCTTGTGCACTCTTGCCTTCTCATCCTTAAACTCATGCCTTAATTGAGCACTGATTAGTTCCTTCTACTTTAGGTCCTTGATTTTCTCAAGTAGATATTCTTTCTTTTTCTCTAGATCTACCTTTAGGAACTTCACCTTGTCATTTCTCCTGAAGAGCCCGGCTTCAAACTCAGCCGAGACTTTGTTGAGTGCATTACAAATTTTCTCATCTGATAATTGTTGGGTGTTTACTAAGGGGTTTACTCCCTTTTTTTTTGGAACCTTCAATAATGCTCCTTGGCTTACTTCAAATTTGAGCTCATCAATGTGGGACTCGAATTCCCATGATAACATTTTCCTTTTCCAAGGGTATGTACCTTCTTCATCAAATGATGTCATGGCTAAGAGTTGTTCCGTTGGCACGATGCTCTGGAAGCAAGCGCGAAACACCTTGTTCAGATAATTGATGTAACACATCCTTTGACCTTGTTCTACTTTCATGCTCTTCCTCCATGTGTGTGTGGCCCTTGGAAAGCTTGTAGCCAAAATATGATCTCCTTTGATACTACCATATTCTTTTCATATGCTTTCCTCCTCAACTTCCTTTAGCACCACATCCACGCTATGTTCAACCTCTTATTCCACCAGGTTCTCTATGATTTTCTCCACTTATCTCTCTGTGGCATCATCTATCTATTCATGAGGCTTGGGGTCCTTTTATCTCTTTTGTTTTCTTCCCTGCTTACCCCCTTACCTTGGGCCTCATCTTCTTCTTCATTGTCCTCCTCATCTCCTTCATTATAGTCCTCACCTCTTTATTTATGATCGTCATCTCCCTCTTCCTCAGAGTAATGTATCTCATAGAAAGGATGGTCTTCACCTCCTTCTGGCTCATCATCATCATCCCTATCACCGATGTAGGCATCTAGACCTTCTACCTCTTCTGAATCTACCTCATCAATCACCTTCTGCATCTTCCTCACTGGGTATTCTAGCACAAGAGATTCTTACTTTTAATTTTCTTTAACAGGTGATGTCTTACTTTGTGATTCCTCTTGGGTGAGGGGCTCCTCGTGCTTTGACACATCTTATTCTAGGGCATTTTCCTTGACTAGAGACTTCTTTCTCCATGCATCAATATTTGGCTTAGCACTTGCTTCCAGTGCGCTTACTACTTGTGTGGTTTGAAAACTATGTGCCTTATGCACCTCTTCTCTTTCTCTCTTTCTAGGTGCAACCTTCTTCCTTCTAGTAGGGTCTTTAAGGATGGAGACATCATTCTCCAAGTAAGCACCCTTTTCAAATTTTGGCCTTATGCACAGATGCACCCTTGTTTCAGTCCTTCCTGCAATCAGAAACATTAAAGGCTTCATCATCTGTATCTCGTGGGAGACATATCTCTCCACATACATGCACTTATTTGGGTAGGTAAGCTTCCATCATACCTCGCAGTGGTCTATATCTACCTCACTAAGGTCGAACCTTAGTCTCTTGGCCTCCTTGAACTAATTAACTCTAGCTTGGATTTATTGTGTGGTAAAGGAGAAGGGTTGCTTACAACATGGACTCATATTCCCATCCATCAATACAAATCTACCAATGCAGAAGTGTTGGTACACTACAAATTCTACCTCTCCATCAATGAATGTGGGAAAATGTTATGGGATCCTCCACTCCACCCCGAATGCATCACACATTCACTTATACCACTTCTCCAGGGGCACCTTGTGAGTGACCATCATGGTTTCACAAGTGTACTTTACCTTTTTACGGGAAATGGATCCTCTTCTGGATACTCCCAAACAAACTTTTATGAACCATCGGGCACTCTAATATTTGAAAATAAAATGGTGAGGATTTTACTAAATAGTATCTTCTCTCCCTCCTACACACTACTTATAATCTCATCTGTGATGAAAGTGGACAAGTTGTAGATGGTTCCTTTAGATACCTTCTGACATATATTTAGCCATGCCTTGTTCACTTGTGTCCACCGTTCCTGATCATTAAGCTTGGTCACCAAGTGCGCGGCCATCCTCATAACTGGGTCTGGGATCTCAGCGATGTCAAAGCATCATGATTCCTTCTTATAGTCATACGCGAATACACTCTCTTTGATATCCTCCTTGTCGCTTAGATCGCCATCTATGTTATCTCCTTCACAAATGAGGCCTATGAACTTTGATATTAGTTGTGGTGTGATGTAAATCTTGTTCCCCGTGAAAAAAAAAATGATCGTCATGTACGCGGGACATCAACCACTAGTAAAGGTTCTCAGGCTTGCCAAAGGATGGTAACTCATATAGTTGTAATAATCCAGCCTTCTCTAATTTGAACTTCACCTTATTGTTGTAAATGGGCATTCCAGCTGGTGTCCTATTGTTAGTTGGTCGGACCAAATCCAATGTCATTTCCTTCTTTGTTGTGATTGTGTGATGGTTATAATAACTAATGGAAATCATTCATAAGTGTGAATCCCACTCTTTTCCTAGAAATACCCCATCTGGGTACTCCATTTCTGCGTACCATTCTTTATTAGTGCTCATGATGGCAGCGATTTGCTTTCCCTTGCCCTTGCCCTTTGTTTTCTTTGGTGAAATAGTTGGTTTTCTAGGTGCCATATTTTTTAGTAAGACTGAAGTTAACTACTCCTTCCTCTTGCTCTAATGTATTACACTACTCAATCCTAAAGCTCACTCCAAAGCTTCAACTCTTAAAATGAATCTATCTTTCCCCATGCCCTAGCTGCCAAACCCTAACCAGAAAATCCTTCCACAAGATGACACTCTTCACAGAACCCTCCTCACGCCCTTGTACTCCTTCCTTCTGGTTCACAGATCTACTCTAGATGCACACTCAAATTTCTTGGATTTCAAATTCTTTGTACATATTTCTCTCTTAGATGCTCTAGTTCACAAGAGCTTCTTTCACTTTGTAATCGTAAGGTAACAAATGACTTTCCTAACCTTGTATTTATAGTTTTTGCCTTTTTCCATCATTAAATGTTATACCACCTACTAATGTACTTTAACATTAAATATGTATTTTTCCACTAATTCGACTTTAAGCGCTCTTACTCACACACCACATCCTACACGAAATACCCTTTACAACCTTCTGGCATGGAAAAATTCAACCCGTCTGAAGACTCTTACACACACATCTATAACACTGTAGGAACTTTTTCTATCCTTTTACTCAATTTTTCCCTTACCTACCTTAGTTTGTTCCTTCACTCTTTATCCTTTCTGTACGTGGTTTATGCATAGCCTTTTTGAAACCATAATACAATATCCACCATTTCCTCACGTGATTTCTCCTCCTTACGCGCTTCCTTCTACTAGGCCATTCACTGTAACTTCTACTGCCAGCTCAAACTTGTATTATAGGCCTATATCTTCTATCACTTCACTCCACACTAAAATTGATGCACAGTCCTCTGCGCATACAAAACCTTGGGAAAAATAATGTGGTTACCGGTGCATAAGGTGCAAACAAGAAACAAAAATAAAGGAACAAGCAACGAGAAAGGGAAACGCAAGAAAGAAAAAGCATAAAGGGAAATTATAAGCTAACTGGCAATATTTCCTTATTACAAACACTAAGAAGACTTATTTATAGTAGGGATTTAGTCTACTCCCATTGAAGTGACCTGGTAACCTCATCCCATCTAGCACTTGTAATTGGAAAGCGCTTGAATCAAGAATGTATGAGATGATGTAAGGTCCCAAACAATGGAATTTCAACTTCCCAGGATGGCACAGATACTTGGAATCATACAAAAACACCATCTTCCCAGCCTCAAACTTCTTTTTTTTTATATTATGATCATGTCATGCCTTTTGTATTGATTTTTATGTCTTCTAAATCCATCTAGCAAGTGATTTCCTTTTGTCTAACTACATCAACTTATCATTTCTTTCTTCTAGCGCTTGCTCATCAGCTAATCCTCCTATGCACACTATACGTAGTGATGGTAATATGAATTCAACTAGAAAAATAGCCTTTGCACCAAACACCAATTAAAATGGTGCGGCCTTGTTCAAAATTTTGTATGTTGTCATGTATGCCCATAAAACTATCAATACTTTGTCATCCTAAACTTGTCTTCCAACATCACAAATATTTGTCAACGTGTTACTTAGTATATTGTTAAAAGCCTCAGTAGTTCCATTTAATTGAGGGTGATATGGGGTAGTCTTATGATGGGCCACCATAAATTCTGATAACAAAATCCTCAATGTTTCATTGAGAAAGTGTGTACCCCTTCACTTATTAAACTTAAAGGGAAACCATATATGTTGATTATATTTTCCCACAAAAATCTAGTAGTTGTTGCTGTGGTGCAATCCTTCGTAGGTGCTACCTCTGCCCAATGTGTCAAGTGATTGGTGTAAGTGATGATATACTGTGAACCAATCCTACAAATTCAATTGCCCATTTTTCAAATGCTTTAGCGTTGGCTATCGGTCACAAAGGAATTTCATCTCTCTTTCTAGGTTTGCCAAGGTGTTGAAAATGGTCATAGGCCTTACAAAATTCAATGCAATCCTTGTAGATGGTTTCCCACTAAATCCATGCTAATAAAATATTATGTGTGGTAGCATTTCCTACATAGTTCCCTCCTACAATCCCACCATGCACTTCCTCCATAATTTCCATGCAATCATGCTCTAATACACACCGACGTAGAACCTCATCATGACCTAATTTATACATGTCTCCACTAATCAACATGTAAGGTGTGGCACATATTGCTAACTAATTTCTCTCTAGAGCCTTCTTCCCTTTTGGTGCCACACCTATTTTTAAGAATACTATGATATCTTCCAAGTTTGAGGGTGCGCGCGACAACCTAAATAGTTGCACATCTGACATGGTATCCTCAATTATTTGTGTGTCCTCTCTTGAGTTAATCCTTGATAAATGGTCAGGTTTTAAATTGCTTTTTCCTGGTTTCACGACCATAGTGAACTCAAATTCTTGAAACAATAAGACTCATTGACATATGCGCCCTTGCAGAATAGACTTGTTGACTAAGTACTTCAATGCCATGTGGTCTGTGTAGAATATGAATGGTGTTGCCAATAAATACTATCTAAAATTATGTAATGCGTAGATCATAGACAATGCTTCACGCTTAGTAGTTGTGTAATTTTTTTCTGCTGGTGTCAACTTTCTACTTGCAAAGCATAAGGGGTGATCAACAATTATCTCACCAGGCTGTGCTAGCACTACTCCCATAGATATTCCTGAGGAATCAACATACACATGGAAAGGCTTATCCCAAGAACGAAATCATAATATGGGTGATGTGACAAGTCTATCCTTCAAAGTGTCGAATGCCTTCTGTTGTACCTCTCCCCAATGAAAGGCACTTTTGTTTTTTAATAATTCCTCTAAGGGCATGAAAATCTTGGCATATCCCTTGATGAATTTCCTATAGTACCCCATATTCCCAACGAATATGTGCACTGCACTTTGATTAGTAGGCTCCTCTCATCCTAGAATAACTGTAACTTTAGTGGGATCCACTAATAAGCCTTTTGTTATCCCAAAATTCCCCCAGAAAGTTTGGTCAAAACAAGCCTTGCACATAAAGAAAACATGAAGGGAAATAATTTAGACCCATGAGCTTGAGTTCCAGAACCAGGAAAAGTGAAAATAGAGGCCCGAGAAAGTCAAATTCGACCCTACACAAGAAGAAATAGAATAAACGGTTCTTCTGGGTGTTTCCATGTCTTAAATATATTTAAATGGTTGAGGGAGGACTCAACAATGGAACTGCAGGGTTGGAGAAGAAGTGGCAGTTCCTCAAGAGAGGCTAGGAGCAAGAAAGGAAAAATGGCAAGGATCTAAGGTCTTCATGCTCAAAACCATTCAAGAAAGAATCCAGAATCGACTAAGTATGGAAGATCTAGTAGAGGGAACCACGTGTCCTAACAGTGCTCCTCCAAAGGTGAATCCAAAAAGATAATCTCAAACAAGTGCCACATCTCCATGTGTCTCAGGAAGAAATGGAGGTAGAGGTAAATTGTCAAGTAGAGACAAAACGCAGAGCTTCGGGGCGGTGGGGGTTTTCTGAGTTTTACGTTTTGCGAAAAGGGGAAAAGGTAAATTATGGACCCACAAACATGATTTTTGTTGTAATCTGGCTGCCACATGTCCCATCTCAAAAGGGGGACCCATTTTCAAACTCTTTTCCCCATCCATTCATACGGATCCGATACAAACTTCGAAGGGGCATATCTTTTGGCTCAGGGCTCGAAATATTACAAATCTGACACAATTGGAAAGATCTTGGCCTCACCTATGCCATGGAGGTCTGAGACTTTAATTTTGAGGAGGTAAGGTAAAGGAAAATGGAGGAAATGTCTTCGGGCCTTCAATGTAAAATCCATCTATCTCAACAACCAGATCAAATTCATTTTGTTTCCGTTGTTTCCTCTTCTTTCAAGGCACCGAATCAAATAATCA
This sequence comes from Taxus chinensis, assembly GCA_019776745.2. Classification (NCBI taxonomy): domain Eukaryota; kingdom Viridiplantae; phylum Streptophyta; class Pinopsida; order Cupressales; family Taxaceae; genus Taxus; species Taxus chinensis. The sequence continues at coordinate 419,047,891 of CM034154.1, forward strand.
TGTAGTAAATATGGATTTGGGGCATATTTTATCAAAAGCATTAATAGGAGTGGTTGAGCTTCAACCCAATTTTCCCACTTCCCTCTCTCTTTCTTCTCTCTGGTCAAATCTATAAATACAGGGGCATGATTCATTATAAAGGGTTGTTCATTCTTCTTCCCTGCCCCCCTCTCTCTTTCTTCTCCAGGGTCAAATGTGGAGTTTAAGCCTCCTCCCTTGGATTTTTAATCACATTTTCTTGCCTCTTTCCCATTAATGGTGTATTGTGTGAACTCCCGGAGAAATAAAATATGTTTCATGATGCATTTTTTCCATCCTTTGCTCATTTTGTTATCTCTTGTCACCTCTCACCATTGTAGGGTATACTGTGCATATCTCTGATGTCCATTGTAGGTTTTAGGAGCTGTTTTTAAGGTGAAATGGTGCTATGTGTGAACTTTATCCTTGGTCTATGATGCATCTATCCATCCTCTCCATTTCTCACCTCTCTCCATTTCAGGTAGTTGGGTTTGTGATCAGTAGTTCCCTTTTCTTGGTGTTATCACCTCTGTAGTGTAGGATTTCTTTATTTTCATGCTCTCTCTCTCTCTCTCTCTCTCTCTCTCTCTCTCTCTCTCTCTCTCTCTCTCTCTCTCTCTCTTCTTGGTCCCTTGGAATTGTTAGATTAGGAGTAGATAGTTAGATTTCCTTCCTTAGAAGTATTTTAGCGCTAGGATTATGAAGAGGAACCAAAATTATCTAGAGGATCATTCCCATTTGCAAGTCCCATAGCTTGGGGAATGATCTAGTGTTATGCAAATCACACCAAATGACCCTACCTTAGAAAAGTAGATCCTTAACTCATTTGGGGGTGCTATGATTTAGCACTAACACCTTCTTTGCATATAATGTGTCATAACAAGGTTCCAAGTGGAGTAGCAAAGACACATTTATTAATGTTGAGGGATATCCTTAATTACCGACATCTCTCAAACATCAACCTTAAATTATCACAATGGTCTTTCACCAATCCATACATAGTCCAGTTATCTAGGTAAACTTCGAGAAACTTATAGATGAAATCCTAAAATTTATTTACCACGATGCGTGAGAACACAATAGGCACATTCTTCAATCCAAAAGGCATAATTGTGTAGGAAAAAATTTCCCACTCAGTGGTGAAATTTGTCTTTCTCTGGTCTTATTTTGCAATCATGACTTGGTGATACCCTGAAAACCCATCCATGAAAGAGTAGACTTATCTCCCAACTACTCCCTCCAAAATTTCTTCAGTAAAGTGGGTTGGGAAAGGATCGATGAAACACATTGCATTCAGATCTCTGTAGTCAACATAAATCCTTATTCTACCATCCTTCTTAATAATGATTAACATTGGAATTATCCATTCTAATTCTTCCATTGCCTTAATGATACTAGACATTATCATCTTGTATATTTCTTCTTTAATAACTCATACGCAAAATTTTGGATTCATCTGATAAGGCCTCTTCTGAATCAGGCATGCACCTTCCTTTAACTTGATCCTCATCCCTCCCAAGGAATGGTGAATGCCTTTGAGTTTATGGTACCCATGAGGAAACAAATCTTGGAACTCATGTAATATATCAATGACCTTTGAAACTTCTTTTTTTGATCAACAGTCTCCGATGATAACTTCCTTAGGTTTTGTCTCTGTTCCAATGTCAACCTTCTTTGTTTTAAAGGTCTCATGGTAGGCACATGCTCACTCATCAACGATGTCTATGACTTTGTGTGTACCTTCTGAATGGTTAACACCCAAAGTTTCCATCTCTTCTCCATCATTACATAGACCATCTTTCATTTTTATTTTTCCATGCACGCGTGCTGAAGTTATACTTCCTCTTATTCCTCTTCATTAAGGCACATCTCCAAATAAGTCTCACTGAGTAAATCCAACAGCCTATCCTCTTCCATAGCACTATCTCCCATTGTAAGGTGCTTGATTACTTATAATTCCTTATCCATTGATGGCTTGGTACTCCTATACTTGAAGGATCAAATGAGATCATCCGCCAACTCCTGCCAATTACCTATTTGACGATGCATCTCTGAATGGATATACCATGTGCACGCACAACCTTGTAAGGTGGAATGTAATTTATGCACCCATAATGAAGGTGGTAATGCTTCAACGCTTCCCATCTAGGCCTTCTCACATGATTGGATATGAAATGAAGCGGCCTATTTACCATAGTAGTATTGTATGACTGTGGGCATGTTACTCCTGGAGAAAATTATAGAAAATGTGAGCCTCACCTCACGCCACTCTAGGAGGTTCTCTCGATGTGTATCCCACAAGTGTGCTACAGTTTTGAGTAGGTTGTAACTGAGTATTCATCTTCTCTTGTCCTCATTTCTCCACTCAGCTTCCATTTCTCATAAGAAATTTTTGGGATATGCTCCTCCAGAGTAACTTGAAAACTTCTTTCCTCCTAGGTGCTTGACTGAGCATGCCTTTGTGACCCTTATTATAGATCCTCTCAAATTTCACCCAATTAACTCATAAGTCCCATGTGCCCAATTGTCGCATGCCATATTAGTGGTATCACTCAAGGAATGAGCATCTTAAAACTAGATAAATCCCTCCGTGGGGTGAATTATCTCAGGATCTCTGATGGAGCACACATATATTCTATCAAGGAATTATTCTCTTAAGGGCCTTTTATAGGGTGCTGAATTCCCATCTGTCAAAGGAATGACCACCATTTCTTCCTTGTTCTCAAAGCTGATATACCCTTTGTTGAACTGCAGATCGACATTATTCTTGTAACACCATGGGCATCCAAGTAACACTAGAAAGTTGTCTTCCTTAGAGAGCGCCAAGACTTCTAAGTCTCCATTGAACTTGGACCCTTGAATGGTGATAATTGCATCCTTTAGAACTCCAATGGGTATTGCCTTAGTTTTTTTACCATTTACATCACATTCAAAGATGGCTATAATACAAGCCTTCCCATTTGATGTCAGGCATCTAGGGTAAGAACATTTACCTCTACTCTCATGTCAATGAGGATATTACTTAGAAGCCACCCATCAACAACCACATTCAAAGTAATCTCCTTATCATATGTGAGGTTGTGAGGAGGAAGGTTTGCATGAAAAACCTACCTTTCGTGCTCTTCTCTGGCATGTGGTACCTTCTCTCTCAGTCATTCTCCTAGCAAGGGAATAATATTCTCTTACCTTAACATTTTACATACTTACTTGACCTCATCAAGGTCATTCTTCGGAACCTCGACATCCTTCCTTTTCTCCAACTACCTTAATTTCTCTTTCAAACATTGGATCTCCCCTTGTAAACTTTGAATCACGTCCATCGTCTCTTAATACACATCTTTCTGATGAGTAGGGTCTGGATACTTTCCATGTACTACTTCCTCTATTGAAACTAGTTTGCTTTGTTTTGGCATCTCCCTAGCATGCACAGCCTCTACTCACATCATCACCAACACAAGTTCTAGCCTTGACTCATGTGCCACTCTTGGCATCCACTGTGAATTGGCCTTCTTGATGCTCACCATCCCAATGCATTTGTCTTTCCAGTGCTGTTGATTCATATGATCATAAATTTCTGGACACTCTTCATACTTGTGTTTCTTTTCCACACCATGAGAATTATAACAGGTAAAGAAACTCACATTTGTAATGCTCAATAGATCCACAATTTTAACAGGTTCTCCATGGGAACTTAGTTCATCCTCTTCCGTGGTTACTGTGACCACATAATCCTCTTTAAAAACCCCTTCCACATGTTCATCCATCTACGTGCCCTTCATAATGATGATCATCATCCTTGGAATTTCTTTCAAGGTTAGTATGGCACACACCCATATCAATAGGATCGTGGATCTGATTAATCAGTCTGTAATCCTTAGTATCATGGATTGTAGAGGTATAGATCTTGTAATAGAAAGAATTTTTTTATGGATTACATGCTAGAATAGGGGGCATCTACTTGCATCATGACCCCCATGGAAAATCTCACAATCTACCATCACTGCGTGTACCAAATTCTAAGGGAAAATATCCTTTACATGTCCCTCCACTTCACAGTCTATACACCAAAGCCCACTACGAACCTCATGCATTGATTTTGTAGACATATTCTCTAACTGCTTGGTCATTGCAACAATTTGAGCCTCCATAAAAGGACTAACACCAGTATCTATGCATATAATAGCTTCGGCGCATAGGGAAAATTCCAATGCCTTGCATGGGTCTGTGAAATTATTATGTAATAGAGCCCTTCTAAATGGTGTTATCAATCCTCTGAAAACCCATTGAGCATGTCGAGAAGGATGAATGTACTAGGATAGTTTAGATAAGAGAGTATTGAAAAGCACATCATATTCCTGCACACTCTCTACCATTCCTTGTTGAATTTCCTTCATAGCACTAATGCTCTTTTACTCAAACTCAAGGATATGGAACTCCACTAGGAAGGCGTTCTTTAATACAATTTAGTCCACCACCGTCTGATGGGGGTGATACTTCCTATACCAACTATGTGCACACCCTTTCAACATTATTGTAAACTGACTTTCCTTCCACTCCAGGGCAGTTATTCCCTTCATACACCATATTATTTCACAATTGTGCACATGCTTCGCAACATCCTTAATACCCCTATAGTCTAGTAAGTGTAAATAAATCTCAAAGAACACTTGGGGAGGTGGTTGGGATCCTTGTCCTCCTGATCCAGAGCCTTGGTTCCCTCTAGCATTTCCTCCACCACTAGATCCACTAGATCCACCAGGTCATTCTCCTTCTGACCCACCAGATCCAACCCCTGTAGTTTCAAAGGGACCAAAAGTTTTTGCGCCTAGTGTTCCCAACATTCCACTGAACTGTACACTGATGGTTTGTGATATTGTCCCACTTCTAGTGGTATGTCCCGTGCCACTCCCAGACATGATACCCAATCCTTCTGTACTTGCACCTTGTCCAAATATTACTCCAAATATAGGGATGGATTGGGCATCCATGGATGTTCCAAATGAGAATTATATCTCCTGGGTGTAAATCGGTTAATCCCACCAATACCAATTGGGTTAGCAATACTTCTCCCTTGATCTGGAAAACCAAGCTCCAGTGTTTGGCCACCAGGTGGGTTTAGATGTGCACCAAAGGCTCTTCTTTCTCCATGCGATGAACTCTCATCAAAAGCTGAAGGGCCTCTCTCACATTCTTTCTAAGATGGGGTAACACAGACTTCTTAGGTTCCACGTCCTCTGCATGAACCTCAAATCCTTCCCATAATGTATGCCTCCATAGATCCCTCACATTGTCTAATCATCTCCATTTTATGATATTTTCTATACTTGAGTCATCTCTCCTCCCTTTCTTTTTCAGCCACAATGTCCTCCATCTTCCTCCACCCTAGTTTCCTCTCTCAGCATTTAAAGAAGCTTAGCTAGCCATGGGAAATGCTTCTAAAATCAAAGTAATGACAAAGAGCTTCATAGCCAAAGGAATAACACATAAAAATGGTCCTCTAGGCTCCCTCAAAAACTCAAAATCAAAAAATTCTGGGCAAGAATACATAGAAATGGTGTATTTAAGAGTATAACTGGTTAGCACTCCCTTACACTAGTGATCAATAACATGGGTCCAAGTTAGATCTGCATCTTGCAGCCTCTGATAGTCATCTTGGGTCCACATGCATGATCTATAGGACCAACTCCATCTAGATGCATATGCTAAAATCCATTCATATAGTTCTACTGGGAAGAAACAAAAAAATGTTTCATACAACTCATGGTATAGGTTTTCTTCTACCCATTTACATGCATAGAACTTAGGTCTAGTGCTAAATCTTTAAGAAAACTCATCCTTTGTACTCTTGAACCATGTTTCAACACTTTCTAAGGTAAAATACTCTGTCATCACGCATTACAAGGACAAAGATGCATGTCATTTATCATAAAAACTTCAAAAATAGGTTCTGACAATGGAACCAAGATGTAGTCATATTTTATACCCTTAGACCAATAGTCTAATCCCATGCACACCAGCCTATCACCCAGCAAGCACTGGGTGCTCACCCAAGGCACGCATAGGTGCCCATTCTCTCCTTTATGTGAGCCTTATGAGAATGCATCATCTTATAACATATATTCAAATGGAAATGAGTAAAAAAGAACCATGCAACATTCTAAGAACCTTGAATGAGTTATCTCATTACATCTAGAAAGAGAAATAACAAGAAACATAAGGAAATGGTTCATTAACAAAGGAAATACATGAGTATTATACTCCTGAACACACATGATTTATAACTGAGCCTTATATTCATCTTAATAGGTTTAATAATCCACATTACAATCCATTGAGGTTATAATATATCCTCATACATCTCTACAGAGCCCAGTCATGCATAAAAACAATATTATGCTCATCATATTACATAAACAAAAATAGTGCAGAACCATCCTCCTAAATGTGCCATTTCTTATAGATTTATCCTAATCCCTAACCCATAACATCCTCATTCAGCAGGGCTTCACCTCTTTTTTCTCTCCTCTACACTCTCTACACAATATCTATACCATTTATCCTCCTTCTACTTGAATATCTCTCTCTACTTCCATCAAGAAATTGTATTTATATCCTTAACACCCACTGTCATGCCTTTCAAAAGTTACAGATTGGTTTCCAAGAGTTGAGGTGGTCCTCGATGGAAGCATGATTTCCTAGATCCGAGCTCTCCACTCCTTACAATGATGCCTTCTGGAACTTTCCATCACATGCCTATAATATTCCCTTTTTTATTTCATAGTCGCAAGGCTGACACCTTATCCACAAGGGTCATGCTTTTCTCATGTGCTACCTGGGGTACTGAATGTGGATAAGTACAAAACCCATTTTTCCTTATGCATGTGCACCATGTGTTCAACAAAAAACCTGCTAGAACCCTTCCCTGCGCACCTTTAACCAGCACGCCCTTCTTCAACTAGGACCTATGTGCCCACGCACCCTTTTGTACTTAGCTGATATATTGAGGCCCAACAATACTGATGGAGAAGGGGCTAGTACCACCAGTTCAGGAATAATTTCCTGAGTCATTTTCAATATATTTGGATATACGGTAGAGTTATCAAGGGAGGACATATGTATTTTTGTGGAAATGGGGATTTTAAGGTGTCCCTAGAGGGTAGTGTAATTGATGTACTCCAAGCAGTCAACCACATAAGAGAAGGGTTTTGAAGTAGATGAAGAGGATAAAAACATGGTGTTAAATCCCATGAAGAGATCTAAGGTGACGGGTGTTGTTATTCCCTTCATTTAATCAACTCCTTGTTGATGTCATATTCAAACTAGGGGTGGTGTTTGAAGCTATATGCAATAGGAAATATTAGTGATCTAGTAATTGATTGTAGGTATTTGCTTTCCTTTTTTATATATTTTTTGGGGGATTTTCTCAATGTATTAAGGAATTCTTGGTGAAAACTTTATAGAAATCAAACTATGAAAACTTACTGGAAGTAAACACTCTCTTTTGAAATAAATTGCTAGAAATATACACACATTTGCTGAATGAAATAGATTGGTGTAAGTAAACACATGTTACAAAAATAGACACACTCACTTTGGAAATAAACACACAATTGAGAATGCTAAAATATGATTGCAAGGAAATAAGAATCTAATATAGAACACTGGCAAGAATAAGTATACGACAGATTTGAACTTGAATAATCGAAAGCATTTACAAAATTAATAGATCGATACTATTTTCTATAGAAATATAAATACAAAAAAAATGAAGATCCTGGTTCTTGGAGGAGTGGGCCCTTGCTCCACCTTGAAATAAGAATTGACAACTTAATATTCTCTCAAAATAGAAATGGATATTTTATTAATAAAATGTTCTGCTTTACAAAGACATACTATCTCTTTCTATCTCTTTGTGTTTATATCTATGTATATCAATCTATCTCTATATTACTATATCTTCTAAATATATCTACAAGTCTGCATACATATACTCCTTCTAAAGGTGCATTTATAGCCATAGCTATCATACCGATTCAAATGGAACCGAATCGTGCCCAAAATAGATGTTGAATTGGAACATGGCTGGAGGTACTACTGTATGATAGTTATCCCTGGATCTTCAAGTATGAAGAATTAGAAATCTTCTAATTTTCTCCTGATTGAAAGAATCATTTATGGTTAAATCATTGGAAGTTGTTGGAATAAAAAAATTCTCATTGGTTATGGAACTTTAGAGAAGTTCTAAAACTAAATGAAATCATTCCAGAACTAACTATGAGGGTTCTAGAGCTACATGTAGGAGTTCCGGAACTGAGTCCAAAAATTTAGGAACTAAGTACTGGAGTTCAGAACTAAGTTTGAAAGTTCCAAAACTAAGTGATAGATCTTGTAACTACATAATGGAGTTCTAGAACTAAGTCTAGAAGTTTCGGAACTAAGTTGTATTGAAACCAATGCTTCCAAAAACATGCTGACCACTTCATACTTTGTTCTTCTAACTGATTGTGACCTGTTTTCTTACAAAAATAAATTTTCAAATCACCTTTTTAGGAATTACAGAGTTTTTAAACATTAGAACTACAACAAAAAAAGATGGAAAATTACATCCTAACTTATATTACATAAAAAAAAGTCACAAAATGTAGTCAAACCTTATAAAAAGGAGAGTAAAATAAGATCATTTATCATACATGAACGAGACATATTCTTGCCTTATCATCTCCCTCGTACTTAATTGTTTATAAGTCTTCTTATAAAATTTACTCTTCAAATCTTGGGTTCTATATTCTACATTCCAATTGACTTCTCAGGTCAAATGGATGAAACTGAATATCCCAATGTTTTAGTTCAGAAACACTATACCCTGATCCTATTTCTACTTTCTTCTTCCATTCCTCAAATTGAGTGGGATCTTGAGGTTTTCTATTTTTCCATGGAGACATGGGAGTGAGAAGAAGGGGATTCCTTTTTCTCATTCCCATCCATATGCCTTTGTGCTTTTCATTGACCCGAGGGATGAGTGTGCACAAGGCTTTAGATCTTTCTAAGCTCCATATTAAGTTTGTGGGAGATATTACTTCTCTTCTTCTCAATGCAACTGTAAGAAGCTCCCATATTTTCAAACATCCATCATAAATCTCCTCAAATTTCCCCTCATCATAAGAGGTGAAGGAATAAATACTTTTTTATAAAATGGCAATATAATGTGTCTTGAACTGTCTATCAAAGGCATGGGTTCTAAAGTGTTTAACGAAATCAGATGGTTTACCATAATTATCCCTCATGTAGAGACCAGATGAACTAGCTTTCAATAGATTCTCAAAATCCCTTTCCTTCCATGAAATCTGATTTTGAAGAACAGAAAAAAATGCATTAAGTTGGATTTATCCCACATACAAATTGATCATGAAGCCTATGTTCTTTTCTAGCATAAGATTGTAGAAATAGAATTCACAGAGAAGATTTTTCTGCTCTACACTGGCTGAAGAATAGGCTATCATGAACTTATATTCATCTTTTATTTCATGTGGAAAGACACGTGTAATTATTGATAGCTACCAACAAATGAATTGTTCCTCTAGAAACACACTATATGTAGGAGAAGGTCTCCTGCATGTAATAAAATTTTCACTCATTATGCAAACCATTTGTATTTTTACAAGACATTTAAATTTTTCTCCTTCTTCTTTTTCTATCTCATTTTGTCTTAGTCCATAAGGAGTCATGGCCATGCTCCCCAAAATATCTACAGCTTATTTTTTCAACCTGTCCTGTTCTTTCGTCCCCTCAGGAATTTCTCTAGACCTCTTATGAATTCTTTTTTTGTGAGGAAATTCAAAATGTCTAGAAGTGGGTGTCCTCCTAGATATGATTTTGATTTTCACTTCTTGCTCTTGCCTAGGAGAACTATCATTGTTAGAGATAGATATTATCTCTCGTGTAGCTACTGTAGAGGAAGGAGTTTCTTTTAAAGGTACAATAGGTTCTACAGTTTTAACCCTTCTTCTAGATCTTCTTCTTTTTTATATATTCTCCCCACCTATTTCCTTCTTTTCCTCTACAGGGGCATCAATTTCCAAATTATTTGTAGGAGAAAAAGGAGTTGGTATTGCCCTCCTGATAATATTAGGGTTTTGTTTAAACTTGTTAAGAAATTTCTCCCATTTTTCTTCTCCATTTTTCTTTGTAAGAAAATGGTACTAGCACACCAAATGAACTAACCCATGATGTTTGATTGTTCCAACACCCCAGGAATACCTCTGGGCCATTGTATGGATGGAGTCAAAAAGAAAACCTCAAAGGTTTACTATATATTCTGATTTTATAGCTCCATATCTAAGATATATGAGCATCTTTAGGACTTCTCTTCCTACCGACCCAAATTGACCATCACAAGTTAAATACTTGACTATCCAAAATGCCACTCTATCAAAGGGTTTAGGAAAGATAGCCCTTCTGACCCCTTTTATGATTTTCTTAGTGTTGTAAATATATTGGGGTCTAGTTTCCCTCTCTTGTAGCAAGGTTTCAACTAGTTCTTTTAAGGTCCCATTGACAGGATTTGGGACATGCATAATTAGCACACCAGATACATTGCTTATTGTATTCACAGAAAAAATAAATTACAATATTTCTAACCTTTGTTCTAGATTTTTCTAAATTTATAATGAATTCTCTTACCAATTTGTCATTATACTTTGAGAAAATTTTCAAGAATTCCAACTACCCTGCCTGTTCAAAGATAGTTGCCACTTCTTCATCTGTAAGAAGCTAGGTATCATCCTCAGGTTCTGACTTCTTTTTAATCCCCATGGTAAAGAGGGTGATTCAAATTCATTCTCCTTAAAATTATTACTCTATCTAGATTGGCTATATAACTCTTTGCTTGGATGTAGAATAGATGGGTTTAGCTATGGAACTATTATGCTTAGCTGGGGAACTGCTGTGTTTATCTGCAGAATGTAAATCTGCTTCTTCCTTGAAGTTTTTCAGCAACTGATTCTTCATTTTGTTTATTCCTCATAAATGATATATCATTATAAAAATTCTACCACTTTTGTTCCACCGACATCATCCTCATGATTACTCACTTTTAATCATAATGTACAATAGATGACTCATCATACCAAAATTTAAATCAAATCTAATCACACATGAAAACTTTTAATCTAATCTTTAATAAGATAAAGACATAATTACCATCCTTGATTATGTGATCCCTCTGTCATGATGAATCATCATTCCTAAAAGTGAAACAAAAGGAAAAATGGTTAGAAAAGACAACTAAAATTTCAAAGAAGTTCCTTTTATTTTGGATTAGCCATTTTTTGAGGAGATCAATCACCATTACTAGTTTTCAATTGATCTCAAAGATAAAGTTTTTTTGGGGAAGAGAATTTCATTTACTGGTTTTCATTCCTTCTCTTTTTTCTTTTTTTTCTTCTTTTTTTTGGGGAAGAGAATGGCATTTACTAGTTTTCATTCTCTTCCCTTTATTCTATATCTATCCATCTGATTATTTGATCATAATGGAAGAACTTGGTTTTTCCATATGATCAAATTCTTTATCTGCTTCAATCTGCCTCAAGAATTCATCCTTGGCAGGAGGCTTCCTATAAATTTTTAGCCTATGTCCATTGACCAAAAGTTTCCTTCTAGTGTCACCAATGAGAAGTAACTGAATAGAACTATTGTCAAATATCTACTCAATTTGAGAGGGTCCCAACCATCTAGTTCTCAAATGTCCCTTGAATTGCTGGTACTTAGAATCAAATGGTAATGCCCAACCTCCTACCTTGAATTGCCTCTTCTTGATATGTGTGTCATGCCATTAATTTCTTTGATCTTGGATTATCTATGTCTGCTAAAGTGCTTCCATCCTTATCTCATCCAAATCATCGAGTTGAATAATTATCTCTTTTTGTGCTCCATCCAACTCAATACCTACTTTAGTTGTTGTTCTCAATGTTTTTAGTTCAAATTCAATAGGTAACAATGGATTTTTCCCATAGACTAACTTATATGGTGAAAATCCTATTGTAGTCTTCCAAGTTGTATTATAGGCCCAGACAACTTCAGGAAGTCTCTTTACCCAATCTCTCCTTCCTGATTCAACTATTTTGGTAAGGATGCTTTCCAATTCTCTATTTGTTACTTCTGCTTATCCATTTGATTATGGGTGATAGGGAGATGACTTCCTATGATTGATCTGATAATGCATTGTGAAGGCTTGGATCATATTATACATGAATTGTGGCCCCTGGTCTGAAACTATACTTCTTAGTGCACGAAACTTTACCATAATTTTGTGCCAAAGGAAATCAACAACTACTTATTTAGTGGCATTTGTTAAAGCATACAATTCTGCCCACTTTGTCACATAATCAGTACACACAAAAATGTAGTCCTTTCCTTGTGAAGGAGGACTAAAGGGACCAAAAAATCTAACCCCCATTTTTCAAATGGTTCAATCAATACTTGAGGTTGTAAAGGAATTTCATTGGTAAAAGTTGGTTGTCCCATCCTTTGACAAGGATCACACCGCTTGATATATCTCTTCACATATTTGTACAGAGATGGCCAATAATAGCCAGTGTCAAGTATCTTGTGAGCTATTCTTTTCACTGAAAAAGTGTTCTCTAATTGGTTCATCATGACATGCCCTGAGTATGTCAAAGATTTCATCTTCTCCCACACACCTACGTAAAACCAAATCAAGACCACATTTAAACAACATTCCATTTAACCATTTAAATTATGCACTGGTTTTGATCAACTTTTTCATTTGTTTCTTAGTGAAAAAAGGAGGAAACTTCCCTGTTGTAAGATAATTTTCCATATCATCAAACCATGGTGTATCAGTTGAAATAGAAAACAATTGTTCATCTAAAAATTTATCCTTAATTAGATCTTCCTCCCCTGTAGTGGTCAGTCTTGACAAGAAATAAACTACCACATTATATTTTCTTGGATTATCTACTATGGTAATATCATATTCTTGTAAAAGTAATAACCATATAATTATACTACCTCTAACCACTGGTTTTTTCATTAAGTACCTAATTGCTGAGTGATCTATATGTACAAACATTTTGTACCCTGTGATATAATTTCTGAATTTATTAATTACATAGATAAAAAAAAGAATTTTTTTTTCAGTGATAGTGTAATTTCTTTAAGTGGGAGTAAGATTTTTACTGAGGTAATAAATAGCATACATTTTCCCTTCTTCATCTTTCTATCCCAAAACTACACCAATGGAGTTATTTGAGGCATCTGTTTGAATGTGTAAAGGTTTCTTTCCAATTAGGTCCTCTTAATAGGCAGCGATTAATTTTTCTTTGATTTCCTCAAAAGCATGCTGACATCTTTCTTCTCAAATAAATTCACAGTCCTTGGTAAGAAAATTAAACATTGGGGAAACAATTTTACTAAAATCCTTGATAAAGCACCTATAGTATCCAACATGCCATAAAATGACTTGATATCTGTGGGGTTTGAGGAATAGGTAAGTCTGAAATAATTATAATTTTGTTTTGGTCAACTTGAATTCCTCTTTTTGAAATGTGGTGTTCTAATAAAATCCCCTCATCAACCATCATCAAAAATTTCTCATGATTAAGAGAAAGATGGTGTTGCTCACATCTTGTTAATACTCTATCTAAATTCCTCAAAGCATCATCAAATGTGTCTCCATGCACAGTGAATTCATCCATGTATACCTCTGCACAGTAATTTGTAAGGTTTACAAAAATTTCTAATATAAATCTTTGGAAGGTTGATGGAGCATTACATAATCCAAATGGTAATACCCTATAGGAAAACATACCCCATGGACATGTAAAGGTATTTTTTACCTGATCCTCAACAGTAACTCTAATTTGATTATATCCACTAAAGCCATCCAGGAAGGAAAACTACTGCTTACCTGCAAGGTTGTCTAGGACTTGATCTATGAATGGTAAGGGAAAATAATCTCTCGGTGTGGCTTTGTTCAGTTCCCTATAATCAACAAAAAATCTCCATTTTCCATTTTTTTAGGAACAATTACAAGAGGAGACACCCACTAACTATCTGAGATAGGGTAGATAAAACCTACTTGTAATAGTTTTTCAATTTCTTACTTGACTATATCTCTTAAGGCTAGATTAATACTTCTCTGAGCTTGCCTAACTGGTCTAATGTTTTTAGTATAGATGTGATGAATGAAAATAATTGGATGGATTCCTTTCATATCTTTGTAGTCCCAAGAAAAATCTCTAGTATGATTTTTCAGAACATCAAAAAATTTAGCTTCTTCATCATTCTTCAACCAACTGTTAATGTTCAAAATTTTACTCGATTGAATCTCAACATGTTTGGTTCCGATGTGTGATGAAATGATTTGTTGAAAGGGTTCCATTAAGGTATTTAGTGGACATGCATGTGGAAACAACATATGAAATGTAGCAATATCTCCAAAAGTTCCTTGAGATAGAATATTGGAAAAAGGACAGTAGGAAGAGTTATGATACTTATCTTGTTATAGGTCAAACTCCTCATTACTGCTGATTTCCAGAAATTCTTTACCATTTCCTGATATATTTGAAATTGAAGCTACTGATTATTCCTCTCCCTAAGAGAAATATCATTCCTCCAGAGAAAAATTATGTACAGTCACAGGGAATTGCTGTTGGTGTGGTTCTAGAACTAAATGTGATGGTTCCAGAACTAAATATGATGATTGTGGAATAGAGTCTGTAGGTTCTGGAACTAAGTTCGTAGGTTCTGGAACTATTCCTGATTGCTCTAAGGACAATTTGTGTTCATTCAATTGTTGATTAATCATATCTTCTACCTCATGTATGTGATCCTGCAACATGATCATGGCCAAAGAAGACAAGTTTTACTTATTAGTATCATGAGCATCAACCCATAATTGTTCTTGATTATCAACAGAAGGTTGTGCAAAAGGATTTAAGGAAAATTTCTTAGAATTCTTACAATTTGAGATAGTCATATCACCTGATCTGAAATCAATTAAGGCAACAACTGTAGCTAACCATGGTCTTCCCAAAATAACGGGATAACCAAGTGTTTTACCTTTTGGCTACATTATAAGGAAATCAACTGGATATTCCCATGAGTCCACCATAACCACCACATCTTCAATAAATCCTTCTATTTTTGCTACAGATTGATCTTCCATCTGTAACATGGTGTTAGTAGGTTGTATACCTATTAATGGTAAATTTTTCAAAGTTTCCACTGTCATCACATTTATAGCCACTCCCAAATCAACCAAAACAATATGTATATCTTTATTCCCTATAGATAAATAATAGGACTTCCAGGATCTCCGTATTTGGGAAGAATTTTTTTTCCTGCTAATAAATTAGCAAGTTTCCCATATACCTTAATAGTCCTAGGGTACTGATTCTTCCTTCTAGGTCTTTTTAAACATAACATTTTGATTAATTTGTTTAATTCTAGAATTTCCTTAATTTCTTGTAACAATGGTATTTCAATATTCAATTTCCTTAGTTCCTGTACCAACTCAGATTCCTTAGTCTTTATGGATTCTTTAAATCTCTCTGGAAATGGAGTCTTAGTAGAGTTGCTACCTGGATCCTTATATTTTTCTTTTACATCCTTCTTGGGAAAAACTGTACTAGGGGTTTCAGTTTCTTTTGTCATCTCAACAATTGTAACAGGTGGAATGCTAATTATTTTTCCAGATCTAGTTTGAATATCCTTACAATCCATGGCATTTAGATCAACTAATTTTTCTAGTTTTGTTCCGTAGACATGAGTTATTTGTTTGTTTCTTGGGTTTGCTACTGGTTGTGTTGGTATTTGGGTTTGGACCACATTTTCCTTTTGTGAATTTTGTGCTGGGGAACCCATTATGGCTTGTTGATTCTGATTGGGATATGTCCTCCCCTTAGCATAATTATTAGGGCCCCACCTAGGTTGTGACCAAGAATTCAATTTTCCTTGACCAGACCATGGTTGTTGGTGTCCTTGGGCATACCAAGATTGACTTCCTAAATCCTAAGGATTCCATGTTGGTTAAGGTGCCCAAGGTGGTTGTCTGCAATTTTGTGGCACTATTTGAGCTGCATGAACTACCCTTGGCTAGGTTGTCTCTAGAAAAAATTTACTTCTTCTAATGTGGATGGAATGCTACTTTGTTTAAGCTGATTTTTAATAAATGGAAGAAGAGAACATGCATTACTCTCATGGTCCCTAGATTCACAGATAAGACACATTTCTGTTTTTTCCAGGAGATAATCTCTTATTGCATGCTTCTTCCTGCATCTAAGACAATACATAGCTAATGGTTTAGTTTTAGAATTTTCTTTAGCTTGCAATCCATCCATGGTGGAGGTTAATTAAACTAAAATGTATGTTTTAAATTTTACCAATTCATCCATCAGTTTGTTGATATTTGGGTTCAAATTTTTAACTATTTTTCATTTTCTAGGCCCACCCCTTGTTCCTGAATAGCCTCTACAAATGTATTTAATATCATTCATTCTTATTTTATCAATGTTTCCACCTCCCATCAAATCAACTGCATCCCTTGATCCATCATCCAGAACTTTAATAAAAAGTGTTTTTCTTAACTCTTCTTGTAGTACAAATCCACATATTTTTCTCACAAAGAGGAATCTATCTAAATAATCATCCATATTATCATCCTCCTCCTGCTTAATTTTGAAAAATTCTTCCTTCCTATTCCTCCCTCTACAGTAATCATGATATTTTTCCAAGAAGGAAACTTCCATTTGTGCCCAAGTGGTAATAGAATTAGATGTTAATCCCATAAACCACCTCATTGTTGCATCCTTCAAGGTAGATGGAAACAACTTGAGTTTCTGATTATCTATTTTGTAATCATAAGTTTGACACATTACTTTAAATTCAAATAGAAATTGGTCAGGGTCTTCAAATGAAATACCTCTAAACGTGGGTAAATGTATAGGTGAAATATTTTTCATAGGTGTATCATCATCATCCAATTGAATTGGATAAGTGAAGGTCCTATTAGGTTCTCTTTCAGCTTCTCATGTCATTTTTGCAGTACCTTCTAGACTTTTCTCCTAATCAATATGGTATGTGATTTGCTTTGGGGAAGGTGATAAGTCAGGAGTAGGAGGTTGACTACTCAATTGTGAATCAAAGCTTTCTCTAAACAGGTCTTGGGATATGATCTTTTTTCTAAAGGTTCCACCTCCTTCTGGTGATTGATCTAAGAATTCCAAAGGAGGTAAGTTTTCTTCTTGTCTAACAGGGGACAATGGTGATTCTAATTCTTAGTCAAATTCCTTATTTGATCAAGAAGATGATGATTCTTTATCAAATATTTTTGAGAGGAATCGACCCTTGGAGTATCTTGGTCTACTCATAAATTTTATGATGACGTAGGGAAGATCCTACAATTACTAGATGTATGATTGTTGCTATTGTTGACACTAAATTAGACAATTCTAATTATTGAACCCAGAAATGGTGACAAAAATGATGGGTGTCGTTATTCCCTTCATTTAATCAACTCCTTATTGATGTCATATTCAAACCAGGGGTGGTGTCTGAAGCTATATGTAACAAGAAATCTTAGTGATCTAGTAATTGACTATAGGTATTTGTTTTCTTTTTTTATATATTTTATAAGGGATTTTCTCAATGTATTGAAGAATTCTTGGCCAAAACCTTATTGAAATCAAACTTTGAAAACTTGCTGGAAGTAAACACTCTCTGCAAAAATAAATTGCTGGAAATAAACACACATTTATAGAATAAAATAGATTGATGTAAGTAAACACACGTTATAGAAATAAACACACTCACTTTGGAAATAAACACACAATTGAGAATGCTGAAATATTATTGCAAGCAAATATGAATCTAATCTAGAACACCTACAGGAACAAGTGTACGACATATTTCAACTTGAATAATCAAAAGCATTTACAAAATGAAAATATCTATACTATTTTCTCTGGAAATATAAATACCAATAAAACAAAGATCCTAATTCTTGGAGGAGTGGGACCTTGCTTCACCTTGAAATAGGATTTGAAAAATTAATATTCTCTCAAAACAGAAATGGCTATTTTATTGATAAAATGTTTTGCATTACAAAGACGTATTGTCTCTTTCTATCTCTCTATGTTTTTATCTATGTATATCGATCTATCTCTATATTACTTTATATTCTAAATCTGTCTGCAAGTCTGCATATATATACTCCTTCCAAAGGTTTATTTATAACCATAGATGTTGTACTGATTCAAATGGAATCGAATCATTCCCAAAATAGATGTTGAATTGGAACATGGCTGGATGTAATGTTGTATGATAGCTATCCCTAGATCTATGAGTATAAAGAATCGGAAATATTCTAATCTACTCTTGATTGAAAGGATCATTGATTGTTAAATCACTGGACATTGTTGGAATAAACAAATTCTCATCAGTTTTGGAACTTTAGAGAAGTTCCAAAACTAAAGGAAATCATTCTAGATCTAACTGTGAGGGTTCCAAAGCTACATGCAGGAGTTCCGGAAGTGAGTCCAAAAATTCTAGAACTAAGTACCAGAGTTCCATAACTAAGTCCAAAATTTTTGAAACTAAGTGATAGAGCTCGTAACTACATAATGGAGTTCCAGAACTAAGTCTAGAAGTTCCAAAACTAAGCCGTATTGAAACCAATGCTTCTAAAAACATGCTGACCACTTCATACTTTATTCTTCTAACTGATTGTGACATGTTTTATTAGAAAATAGAATTTCCAAATCACTTTGTAAGGAATTACAGAGTTTTTAAACGTTAGAACAATCAACAAAAGATGGACAATTACATCCTAACTTATATTAGATCAAACAAAAGCCACAAAATTTAGTCAAACTTGATAAAAATGAGAGTAAAATAAGATCATTTATTATACATTAACAAGACATATTCTAGCCTTATCATGAGGCCCGCAAGTTAGGGAAGGTCTTAGGGTATGACTCGGTGGGTAAAAGTGAGTTAAGAAGAGTGATGGGATATTTGAAGACCTTTGGAGAGGTATCACAAATAGGAAGAGTAGATTAAATTGGCTCTTTTATGGGTTGAGGAGAACCCAAAGTGGGTAATATAGACTCCTCTTTGGGTAGAGAGGATGATAAGGTGGGTTCCTCTATGGGTAAAGGAACAGGTGAGGAAGGCTCCTTTATGAGTAAAGGAATAGGCAAGGTGGATTCCTCTATGGGTAAAGGAATAAGTAAGGTGGGTTCCTCTATGGGTCAAGGAATGCGTGAGGTAAGATCTTCTATGAGTAAAGGAACAAGTGAGGTGGGTTACTTTATGGGTTAAGGAACAAGTGTGGTGGGATCCTCTGTGGGTAAAGGAGTAGGTAAGGTGGGTTCCTCTATGGGTAAAGGAACATGTGAGTTGGGCTCCTCTATGGGTAGAGGAGTTCGTGTGAATATTTCCTCAATAGATGTTATAGGAGGATACTGGATAGAAGAATAAGACGCTATATTGAAGATGTCCTGAACCACATGTACATTGGTTTCTTCTTTAGATGTCTTTGCCAACATGAGTTGATGAAGGGGAATGGTTAGGAAAAGGTGTTCTAAAAACTTCTAAGTTTATATTAGTAGGCACGTTAGGGTTTTCAAGGATGAGATCACCACTGTCTAACACTCCTTGCACAATGTTTTTAAAGGTTTTACGATTTGCGTCACTATGTCTTTTTACGCGGTGGTAATTACATAATTCATTTTCTTTATACCAAGATGGTGTGGGGTGAGAAGGATAAAAACCATTACATGGTTTGATGGGAGGAAGAGTGATGGCTCCAACCTTCAACAAATTTTCAAATACAAAAGAATAAGGCTCCCCAATGGAAGTGTAACTCTTTTGTTCATACCGATATTCAAAATTTTTCACCAGTGAGAGATTAGAAGGAGGTTTAGGTGGATTAGCTGGATGAGAAGGACCTACTTTTAGATCTACTACATTAGTGGATCCATTTGGCTTGGGATGGTTGTTGGGTGCTTTGGAATAGGAATTGTTTTATTTGAAGGAAACATTTTTGTTACGAAATTTTATTTTGTCTTCTTCAAGGGTGTGGATCTTAAGCTTCATAGCCATGGTAAAAGCCTTTTCAAATGCACAAAAAATTTGAACCTGAAGAGTTGATAAAATGTGTCTGACACATGCCCTTGTAAAAAATATATGAACTCAGGCTGTAGGAGAGAGAAGGAAATTAGATTGATTAGGCTTTGCCACCGTGTGATGAAATAAATGATAGAATCATCGTCATATTGACGAATAGAATATAAATATGTGATAGAATTTTTTTTAGAAATTTTTATCGAAAAGTGATCAAGAAAGGTCTACGGAAATCGATTAAAGGAAAATATCGAGTGCTTGGGAAAATCACTGTACCAGTCTAAGGTGGGTCCCAATATGGATATAGGAAAGGTACAAAGGAGTAAGGAATCATCATATCCTATTACGTAACAAACATTTCTAAATGGACACAAGTGTTGTTGAGGGTCCTCTTTATTGTTGAAGTAGTTTAATTTAGGTAGCTCCCAATATGTGGGATATGGATGAATAGGTAAAGAGGGATTGATGGGTTTGTTACAAATATTATCATATGCTAATACATTACATGACCCAAAAACTGAGGCCTCAAGTGTCTCCATTTTATGCATCATCATTTTAATGAGATCCATTATGGGGTTTGATTGAGGGATTCCCCTTGAAGTATAAGGGGCTTGATAAGATGAATGAGTCGTAAAAGGCATACTAATATGTTTTGTTACTGAGTACGTGAATTGAGACATAGGTATGTAGGAATTAGTGGACGAGGAGGGCATATACCCTAAATATGCAATTGAGGCAATGGGTAGCATTTGAGGTAAGGTGGAAGTTGGAGGGGCTTGTGGAAAGATCCTCATGGTGATAGGTGGAAGAGTTTGGGGAATAGAGACCGCCAAATTATGAAATGGAGTGGAAGAGGTCAACACAACTGGAAGTTTTGTAGGAATAGGTACATAAGATATTGACAATGATATAATAAGGGAAATGGATATGGGTACTATAGATGTTGGCGGGAGAGAATATGTCAAGGATGAAAAGGTTATGTGAGAAGTAGGTGACTACAAAAATGGGATTAGGCATGCTAGAGTAGTTTGGGTGGCCACATTAGCATTCCCCAATATGATAGAGATGGTAGAAATGGCAGGCATGGAAGTGGGCATTCCATAAAGGAGCTAACTTGATGAGTCACAAGTGGAAGAAGTAACAAGGTAATTTTACAAGGCCTTAGTGTTATGATCAAGGAATCTAGTGAATTCCTCATTACCTATGGGTACAATCATAGAAGAATTGGGATCCATTGGAGACAAAATGGAAGGCGGTGAAGGGCTAGAAGGAAAAGGTATACAAATCACATGGAAAGAAAGATCTCACACCTGTTGATGAGTCTAAACCATGTGAAAGGATGGAAAACAAGTACTTTGGGCTCTATAAAAATGACAGAAACTCAGAAACATACTTTTGGAAAATGTATGGAAGTTGAAATTAGCTCGTTGTTTTTGACAAAATATTAGAAACACAGAGACCAATACCAGTTTCTAAACCGATGCTGACAGGTGGAATAACCAATGTTAGTTTCTGAACTAACACCGGTAGGGTAGATTTGACCTAAACTTAAAATTTTTGAAATTTCTACACAATATTTTGGTCAAAAGAAGTTGAGAACTAGGTTGAGTATATCAATTCTAATCTAACACACTCAGAGAACAAAAACTAATTAATTGTGATGGTTGAGTGTGAAAAAGAAAGAAAAGTGATGAAATACGATCTCACATCTCAAATAGCAGAAGACAAGAAAGAAAGTCACAAATCCAACAAGAAAAATATAAGAAACACATTATCTTAGAAATAATATTTTAGTGTTTTTATGGCTTAAACCTTAGGACTAACTGTGAATATATAGAAAGGAGTAGATATAAGGTACCTAGATTCTAACTATATATGATTTTTGGAACGTTTTTGTGGTGGGTGTCCTCGATATACCTTTCAGTACTTGAGGTCCAAGATTTTATATGACAATCCAACTAGAACATTGATCAAGGCCCACTATCAATGGGTGTTTAAATCCTTGATATATTCTTCCTAGGATTTGGGGAATGTTTAAGAAATATGTTGTTTGTTTGAGTGATTTGGAAAAGTGTGTGCAAAAGTGGACTATGCTTAATTACCTAATCATCAACCAGTCATGATCTCCATTATATTTTATTTGTGAAATAAATGCAAGAATACATAGGATGTAATGCAACAATTTTAAACCCAAATCAAAATATTGAGATTGGATGAAAGCAATAGTGAATAGGGATAGAGTATGAATTTCACTAATGTAAGAAATAATGAAGAAAGAATGATTTGTTTTAATTTGCACTAAATGAAATGTGACTTTTAGAGAAAATAGAATAAAGAATGTTACCAAGGAGATATTTAGTGAATATTTTAGAAAGGTAACAATAAGAAATGTAATCCTAAATGAATATAAAGAACCCACAAATGATGAGGGTCCTACCAGGCATGCCAAAATGTTCACCACATAGGAGTACCATATGAAAAAATGATTTAAAAGGTAAAGGTAAGGTACATGAGGAATAATTGGAGGTTGTGAAGAGGTTGGGCACCATTTTTGAAGATGAAGAAGATTGTAGAGCACTCCTTTTTGTCTTGGAAGGACTATCTGAGAAGTAAAAAAATACCACAAAATAGAGTTAATGGCACAAGTCAGTGGATTTACTAGTGTGAGTTAGATCCAAGAAGTGAGGTACTTCCTCGAAGGCTGTCAATCCACCTCTTAATATAAATTAATGTCGATAAATATCATGAAATGGAAAGTCCTACTATAGTTATATGATTTGGGTATCTCACACAACACAATTGTCTAAATCTAATCTAAATGATGAACATAAGATTAAATATAGGAGAATGGTTGATTTTCAGGGTGTATAAGTATGGTAGAGGGTAGAAAGAAGGTATGAGTGAAGTCTTGGGAGGGTTTGGAGAGTTCTTGGTGGAGGAATGAACTTGCTGGTATGAGGGAAAAATGCCAGACATAGAGACCAAAGCTGGCCGAGGAACCGCTGCCAGTCACTGGTTATAGCCAGGATCGATTGGGTAACTGATCATGGTAGGGGAATTTGGATTTTAAAGGTAGAAAGGAGGTTGATTTGGGATCTTTGTGATTGCACAGAGTATTGGGAGGTCTTAGGCAGGGTGAAGGAATTTAGGTGAAGACTCGTCAAGGGTAAAATGGGTGGTTGAAAGGGTAGAGTGGTTCAAGTTGGTAGGGCATCAAGTGAATGGGCTATAGAAGGTATCCAAGAGAGGGAGGAGGTAATTATAAAAAGATAAAGGATCTAAAACCAAAGCTAATGAAATCAATAACCTAGTTAAGAATACTTATCAGAGATATGAAAGTTCGTAGAAGGTGGTGGTTGCTGGGTGTACATAGGAGAGACAAGCCGATATCCAATGCCATAGCAACAAAGGTTGAGTGCTTCTCTATGCAAATGGTTCAATCCTATAAAGCCATAGATTGGTTATTGGTGGAGAGTTTGATGCTCTGGTGTGCAGTTGATTGTTAGGGTGTCGATTGAATGCCAAAGATGTGAGATTAAAGAATTTGAACCAAAAATAATTGATCCATAGGGATCTGAAATAACTCTACTTCATCAAAAATAGTCAGCACAGAGAAGAAAACCAACAAATGGAGGTTTTTTCTTTTAAGTAAAAGGACAGCCGCCCCGTGCAGGGCGGTGGTCCCATGACCGCCAGTTTGCACAGGGCGGTGGTCCTGGACATTATAGATAGAAAAAAAATTCAAAACAAACAACCTATGAATTTTAAAGGATGTTTGTTTCTCTTCTCCTTCATGACCTTTCCCATTCTCCAGTGCACGGGAGGACATGAGAAAGGATATAAATACATGATTGTAGAAGTGTAAAAGATCATTGAAGCATGGGAGTAAGTGAGAAATAAATCTTAGTGCTGGAAATTATATTTTTGTATAAGAAAGGAGTGTTGAGATAGAGCAAGCAAGTAACAGGAAGGAAGTGTTGAGATATTATCTACTTCTCTTTCTTACTTATTGTAAATTCTATACCTGTTGATTTAAAATGGCCAATCGAAGTGGGAAGAAATAGCAATTACCCTTCCCGACTGGTTTTTTTCCTCCATTGGAGGTTTTCCAAGATAAAATTGTTGGTGTTATGAGCTTATATTCTTTCTTTTACTAAAATTGTTAATTCTAAGCACAATAGTAATTCATTCACTAGCTATATCTGTTATTTTCTAATAGAAATTAAACAACAACGATTAATTTGTGATTTGTGAATAATTCCAAAGTTCAAGAGTTTACAGATCATTTTCGTATCAGAGCTAACAAGTATCCAAGACTATGGTATTTCATTCTTGAATTTGTATGACAGTGATAAGATCTAAAGGTGAAAAATCTTTACCTTGTGATCTAGAGATTTCTACAAAGAAGTGGAAATAGAGAATTTGGGGAGAAATGGAGGAAGAGAACTTGGTCTATAGAATCGAGATGCTGGATACCATGATGGATAGGATGTTTAGAAGGCAAGAGGAACTTGCAAATTTGCAAGAGAAAGTTTCTGTCAAGCAAGACTCCATGGACTCGGTGGTTCAAGGCTTAGCCGAAAATTTTGGTATAGGCAAGAGTCACCATGAGGAAGATTATGGGGAAGAGCATGAAGAAGAGACTTCTAACATAAGAGAAAATGTAAAATATGAACATAATCCTTTTAAAGTTGAGACTAAAGTAAAAATCAAGAGATTTGAAGGACAAGTATATGTAAAATTACTGGATAAATGGTTGAAACAGTTAGAAGTCTATTTTAGCATCCATAATGTCACTGAGGCACAAAGGATCACATTTGCACGTCTCAAAATGGAGGGACATGCTCTAGTTTGGTGGGAAAATCATCTAACTACTTGTGAAAGGAAGAAACATCCTATTGTGAAATCTTGGCAAGACTTTAAGGAATTACTTAGAGATAACTTCTATCCTATTGGCCATTAAACTGACCAAATGATTAAATGGTAGTATTTTAGACAAGGTAGTGGTCAAAGTGTGCAGGACTATACTACAGAGTTTCGGAGGCAAGCCATGTTGCTAAAAATGGATTTGGAGGATGAGGATATTCTGACCAAATACTTGGGAGGCCTTCACATGCACTTCAAAGAAAATTCATCTCCACAAAGTCCAAGGATCTCAATGAAGCATGTGTACAAGCATACTATATAGATGATGAGAAAAATCAAGGAGAAGCAGAGCTGAGGGTAAAGCAGTCAAAAAATTAGTAGAAAAAGGATTACGGGTAAACAAGTAACAAGATTAAGTGGAAAGGGAAAGGTAAACAAGATGCCACTACTTTAAATACTTGTAAAGATCCCAAGAATTTTTACAAGAATTGTGATATCAATGGTCATACTCACGCTACATGTTGGAAGCTACATCTGGAGTTACATCCAAAGAATCGAACCAAGGACTCCAAGAAGTCCATGAAAGCTGTAAAGGTAGAAGGGCAGGTGGAAATCGAAGATGACTCTGACGTAGAGAAAGGCTTGGATGCACGGCCACCAACATGGACAATGAAGAGGAGATGAGTAGACTATTCCAAATCAAAATCCATATCAAGAGGACTAAGGTAAATGCTTTGGTTGATACCGGTTCTCAATCTAACTTGATTTCTGAGGTAGTTGTAAAAAATCTTGGTCTTGAGACTTACGAGCATCCGTACCCTTATCCTTTGGGTTGGGTGAAAAAGGGTGTTGAAATTTAGGTAATAAGAAGATGTAAGGTCAAGTTTGGGATAAATTCCATATATATAGATGTGTTTGAAGCTGACGTTATTCCACTTGATTCTTTTGATGTTGTATTCGGGAGTCCTTACTTGTATGTTAGGGATGCTATCTTTATGAGAAGGGAAAACTGGTACAGATGGGTCAATGATGGGATCAGCTACAACATCTAGGCACACCAACATAAGACACGGGTTACTATGGTAAGTAAAAACCAATAAAAATGGATTATTTAGGAAAATCATAATCAGATTTGTTTACTTTTACTAAAGGATAAATAAGATGGGGTAGAAGTTTCAGAAATTTCTAACTAGGGAAAACAATATTTGGATAGTATCATTCAGTATTTTTAGGAAGTATTTCAGGATCCTAGTGGATTACCACCAAAATGGGAAGTAGAGCATGAGATTCAGCTATTGCCAGAGTCACCTCTACCGAACATCGGGTTGTATAGGAAATCCTTGCTTGAGAGTACTAAAGTAAAGAAGTAACTCCAAGTAACTCCAGGAACTAATAGACCAAGGGGTAATACGTCCGAGCACCTCACCATGTGGTTTTCCTATTGTGATGGTGCCAAAGAAGGATGCTTCTTGGAGAATGTGCATCGACTACCGTGCTTTGAAAAAGATCACCATAAAGAATAGATATCCACTTCTCTACATAGATGATCTCTTGGACCAACTTCAGCATGCTAAATTTTTAACAAATTTGGATCTCAAGTCCAGTTATCACCAAGTCAAAATGAAGGAGGAGGATATATGGAAGATTGCCTTTAAAACAAAATAAGGTTTGTATGAATGGTTAGTACTTCCTTTTGGATTATGCAATGCACCCGCTACATTTATGAGATTGATGAATGATGTATTGTGGGATTTCATAGATTCATGTGTCATTTTATATCTAGATGATATCCTAGTTTTTAGTGCCACATGGGAAGAACATCTAACACATTTGCATCAAGTCTTGCAAGTTCTTAGGGAGAAATAATTTCTTTATAATATGAAGAAATATGAATTTACCAAAGAGTCACTTGTCTATCTTGGGCACATGGTTGGAGGAGGAGAGATACGAGTGGATCCAAAGAAAGTGGAATCCATCACAAATCGGCCAACACCAATAAGAGCCACAGAGACTAGAAGTTTTATGGGAGTAATACATTACATGTGGAAATTCATTCTGGGTTTCTTGGTGATTGCAGCACCTCTACACATAGTGGCTGCAAAGAGTAAGGGTTTTGACTGGGGTAAGGAACAAAAAAAATCCTGTAAGTTATTGAAATACAATATTATTCATGATCTAGTACTTGCTCTTCTTAGTTTGCAATAGCCTTTTGAAGTAGAGACAGATGCCAGTGATTACGCCATGGACACAGTGTTGCTTCAAGGAGGTAAACCTAAATTTTATCATTCTGAAACCTTCACTTCAGCAGTTAAAGGATATTCAGTATATGATAAAGAAATGTCTGCACTACTTCAGGAAATTAAAAAAATGGGAACATTATTTGTTAGGTAAAGAAATGTATGGAAACATTAACCACAAACCTCTCCAGTATTTGCAAGCACAGTCTAAATTGTAGTAGGAAAGGAACTACAAATGGATGGGGTTTCTTCAGTAGTTCCATCTCGTGATTAAATACAAGAAGGGTAGTACAAATTTGGTGGTAGAAATGTTGTCTAGGCCACCCACATAGGAAAAGTTTTCCTGTTTGGCCACAATCTCTTAGATCAAGCCCTCAACGAAGGAACCTTATGGAGAAGCATATGCCCAACACAAAGACTTTGGGGTAACATTTCAGAAGTTGCAGTCTCAAGGGGCTGAAAAGATGGGGATTGAAGACTGTTATCTCAAGGATAGGATGCTCTACTGATGGGGGAAAATTTGTGTTCCTAAAGAAGAAATACTTCTATTGACGAGGGAAGTACATACCTCAAAAGTAGCGGGACATTTCGGTGTTGGTAAGACCCTAGCCCACTTGCAAAGGTATGTATATTGGCCCAACATGCAAGAAGAAGTATCAAAATTTATTCGTGGATGTAAAATTTGTTATACTAGTAAGCCTAAAACTAGGAAGGAAGGTTTGTATATGCCTTTACCAGTACCTACTCATCTTTGGGAGGACATTTCTATGGATTTTGTAGGAGGATTACCTATGTCTAAACATGACCATGACTATCTCTATTTTGTTGTGTATAGATTTAGTAAAATGTGTACTCTTATGGCATGTAAAAAGACAGTAAAAGCACATGAGGCAGAAAATCTTTTCTTTGCTAATGTATGGGTGCATTTTGGTTTTCCAAAGTCCATTGTCTCTGACAGGGATTCCTGGTTCTTGGGAAATTTTTGGACTACTTTGTGGGACAATATGGATACCATATTACAGAGAAGCACAACTTTCCATCCACAGATAGATGGACAAATAGAGGTGGTAAACATGACTTTGGTACAGTTGATCAGAGGGTATAACAGTAAGTACCCAAGGACTTGGGATGAGTCCTTAGCCTACATTCAACATTCCTATAGCCGACCAGTACACACATCCACTATGAAGTCACCATTTGAAGCATTCCTTGGATATCTACCTACGAATTTGTTGGACATAGAAGTTGGACAATAGGATGAGGAGGATACACGAGACACAGAGGTGACTAGAGCCAACAAGTTCATTGAGAGGATCTGAAAAATCGATCTCAAGGTCAAATAATAGCTAAATAAATCTCAAGTAAAGTACAAAGCTAGGCATGATCAACATAGGAGGGAACACAAACTTCATGTTGGAGACAAATTTTGGCTTTACTCTAGCAAGGAGATACTACAAGGTCAAGCACGGAAGCTCAAGCCACTACGATATGGACCCTTCACCATATTGGAGCAGGTTGGAGAAAATTCTTTTCGACTTGATTTTCCATCATTCATGAGGATGTACTCTGTAGTAAATTGTGAGAAATTGCACCTATATGAGCCATCCATGCTAGATGAAGATGAAGAACTATAGTTGCTACCTTCCATTGAGGATTACATCTTGGACTCATGAGGTGAATTGGAGGAGGATGTAGTGCTACAAAAGAAAGTCAGAGAGACTAGAATAGGTCCATAGGATTCTTGGTAGATTGGACTGAAAGGAAAGACACCAAGGCAATCCCGGGTGGTACTTGAAGGAGAAAACGAGGGAATTGTTCCCTCATCTACTCCCCCACTAAGCTTTTGTGGGACAAAAATCCTCCTAAGAAGGGGAGGTGTGATCCATAGCGATCCAAAATAACTCTACTTCATCATAAACAGTCAGCAAAGAGAAGAAAAATAACAAATGGAGGTTCTGTATTTTAAGTAATAGGACCACCTCCCTATGTAGGGCGGCAGTTATAGAACTTCCACCTAGTCAAGGCAGTAGTCCCATGACCATTAGTCTGCATAGGGTGGTGGTCCTAGCCATTATAGATAGAAAACAAAATTTGAAATGAACAACCTCTGAATTTGAAAGGATTTTCATTTCTCTTCTCCTTCATGACCTTTCCCATTCTCCAGTGCATGGGAGGACATGAGAAAGGCTATAAAAACATGATTGTAGAAGTGTAAAAGATCATCGAAGCATGGGAGCAAGTGAACAAGAAATCTTAGTGCTAGAAATTGTATTTTTGTAAAAGAAAGGAGTGTTGAGACAAAGCAAGCAAGTAACATGAAGGAAGTGTTGAGATATTATCTACTTCTCTTTCTTACTTATTGTAAATTTTGTACTTGTTGATTTAAAGTGGCCAATAGAAGTGGGAAGAAAGAGAAATTTCCCTTCCCGACTGGTTTTTTTCCTCCATTGGAGGTTTTCCAGGATAAAATTATTGGTGTTATGAGCTTATATTCTTTCTTTTACTACAATTGTTGATTCTAAGCACAATAGTAATTCATTCACTAGCTATCTATATTATTTTCTAATAGAAAGTAAACAACAGTGATTAATTTGTGATTTGTGAATAATTCCAAAGTTGAAGAGTTTACAAATCAATAATAACCCAGGAAAAGAGTTGAAAATGCTTATTTAAAGGAACTAATGATGGTTCCTTGACCTGCGCCGACTGAGGAATAACCGATGTTGGTTAGGGAGAAATAGTTTTATTCCCTAAAAATAACCTTTTATCTCCTTTTTTGGTGTGAATCAAGAATGGTTATAGGTTATGAGTCTTGATTCCTGTTAAATCACATGGGAAATTGGTGGGAGAGGTAGTTGGAAATTAATATTAGGTTTAGAATAATTCTCAATTTTTTAGGGGGAGTGATGATCCAGTCTTAGTTATTAAATGGGTTTGGAATGGGTCTAAGGTGATGTGAAGAGGTTAGTTAATAATTAATCTAATATAGGTAATTATATTAATAAAAATATATGAATGGGGTCATGGTAAGGGGGTATGTAATAAAAGGGGACCTAAAGGGTGTCGAAATTTTCCCCTTTTTGTCACGTATCTTGTACTAATGAGTGATGATGACAAAAAAACAAAGTGGATATGAAGATGTTAGTTACAACCTGCATCATCAATAGTCTTGGAAAGAATATTGTGAAGGGTTTTGTTAGTAGCTTTGGCTTGACCATTAGATTAAGGATAGTATGGAGAAGCGAAGCAAAGCTTAATATTAAAAGAGTCACATAGCTACTTGAGATATTTTTTTTAAAGGACTTTCCATTGTGCATGATGATTTTATAGGAAATGACAAAGTGGTAAATGATATGCTGATATATGAAAATAATAATCTAATTAGCTTTAGTTGATGCAAGTGGAATTTCTTCCACCCATTTGGTGAAATATTTAGTGGTAGTGATGATAGAATGATGGCATTGAGAAGAACGTGGGTTGATGAGGCCAATGAGGTTAAGGCCCCACTATGAGGAAGGATAAATATCCCGAACCAACTGTAAGGCATGGCTAGGACTACAAATAAGATTGGAATGCTATTGACACTTGATGGATTTATTAACATACTCAAAAAAATAGAGATTAAGGGAGGGCCAATAATAACACATGCGAAAGATGTGCTTAATGAAAACCAACCCGCTAAAATGTCCACCATAGATGTTGTCGTGGAATTCTTGGATAGCTCAAGTAAACTCATGATATTTAAGGAAATGAAGCAAGATGCCATCGAAGCCAAAGTTATAAAGGATGCCACCAAGGATGACATAGCGGTTAGCACATTGAAGAAAGGAGCTCCTACCATTCTTGGATAGGTCAGAGATAATGATGGATTGAGAAAGGTAGTCAAAGATTTGAGAAAAACAAATATCAAATGAATTAGATTCGACAAGATTGACACCAGGGAGTTCAGTAAGGTGAGTTGGTTTATAAATTTGATGAACAATGTCAAATATTTTAGAATCTTTTGTAGACTAAGGGATAAGAGATTTGAGGGAAGCCATAATGACTGCAGGATGATTAGATAACCGAGGGATGGTTTGAAGAGTGTAGAAATTGATTGCTTCAAAAAGGAAGTTAAAAACATCCTTATAGTTTTGGAGGACCTCATTTTTACATTGATATATTAATTTTACTTGATTAATGATGAGTTGAGAATCTTCTTAGATATCAAGGATTTGGACATCAATCAAGATAGTGGGTTGAAGACATAATATGAGGGCTTGATACTCAGCCATATTTTTTTGCATTCAAAATTAAGCTTATAGGTGATGGGGATGGGAGTATCCCAAGGAGGAATGATGATGAAATTAACACCTCCTTCTTGTGTACACTTAGAACCATCAAATAAGAGTGTCATCTTGAGAGGAGAAAAATCTTGATCAATAGTATTGACAGATTCTAGAAATTGCTCATGGGGAAGGTGATTATTAGGAAGAGGGGAGTCAACTAATTGATCTTTGATAGTTTGGACCTTGATTTATTTCTAAGAGATGAACTCTAGGTGAAACTCAATCATAAGCATGATCCATCGAGTGATGTGATCACTATGATAAGGCTTAGAATGAATGGTTTTAAGAAGATGAAAGCTAGTGATGACGTAAGTCTTATGATTAAGATGATAATGGCAAAACTTAGAGTTAGCAAAGAAAAAAGTGCAACAATTTTTTTTGGCTTTAGAGTAATCAGTCTCATAATCGTGAAGGGTGTGACTGATTTAATGCACAACCTACTCCCTACCTGTCGTGATTTACTAACATGGTGCCTAAAGCATGATTGAAGGAAGAGACTTAGAGATAGAAAGGCTCTCCCTCACATGGAGGTGTAAGAACAAGTGAGGATAGGAGATAATTCTTGAGATCATCAAATTATTTTGGGTATTTATCATCTCATTTGAAGTTGATGTCTTTGCGAAGGAGATGATGAAAGGGTTGGCAATAGTCCAAGAGTTGCAAGATAAAATGACAAATTGATTGAAGTTGGCCTTGGAGATTACGAATCTATTTTAGATAAGGAGGGGGTATCTCAAGGATGGATTTAATTTCGGTAGGGTCAACTTTAATACCCCTAATAGAAACAATAAATCCAAGGATTTTTCCAATTAGAACTCCAAACACACACTTGGCTAGATTAAGATGGAGGAAGAAGTAGATAAGGCATTAAAAAAACATTTCAAGAATAGAAAGGTGGTCACATCGATGATTATATTCACCCAAAAATTCATTTACATATTCCTCTATAGTATTATGGATTAGATCATGAAAGATGTAATTCATGGCTCGCTGATAGGTGGCTCTGGCATTTTCAAACCGAAGGGCATAATGTGATAGAAGATATTCCCCAAGGAGTGATGAAATAAGTCTTATGTTGGACTTCTGGTGTGATGAGAATTTGATTATACCTAAAGAATCCATCCATAAGAGAAAACATCTAATGAGATGTGGTAAGGTCCACAAGTTGATTGATGTTAGGAAGAGGAAAGTCATATTTAGGGAAAGTGAGATTTAAATCTTGAAAGTTAGTACCGATACAAAGATTTCTAAAATCCTTGGCAATGGGTATGATATTTGAAACCCACTATGGATAGTCAATAGGGATGATGAAATTGGATGAAAGAAGGCATTGTAGATCCTCTTTAACAAGGAGGGAAACTTGAATGTGCATATGACAAAGCTTCTTCTTAACAAACTTAACATTAGGAAAGGTAACAATGTAATAAATGATGATAGAGGGATGGAGACTTGAAATTTTATAGTACAACCATTCGAAGGCTTGGCTATGTGAAGAAAGGAATACAATAAAAGGTTATAGCTCACATGGATCAAGGGATTGACCCTTTTTTAAGAATGCGAGGCTCTTGTGGAATCTCTATGTTGATGTCGATAGTATATCCATTAAGAAGGGTGGATGTGTCTGGCAGTAAGATCTTATAAAGATAATAATATTTTTCCCCATGTGAGAAAGGATGAAATCATCATCTATGTACTAAAGAATGTCAATGGTAGAGGAATCCTCTCTATCATATTTGAAATTGAAGAGGGAGGGACTTAATTTCAACCTTCACACTGATAAGTGACCAGTCCCAAGGTAATGGTGGAGATTTAAAATTTTTTTAGAGGATGATGTATATGGTATCATCCATATCCATAATCTCATGGGATGGAGAAGATGGAGGATCAATATCATAAGAGATCTAAGGGAGATATGGTGGGAGAGTTTTGGTAGATTGTTACTTATAGCCCAGCCCAAATTTTTCATGGGTTTTATGAGATTTCAATGATAAGATCATGGATACTTGTTCATAATGCCCCATTCTAAATCCTTTCTAGGTAAAATGATGAAGATAAGTGTAGGAAAATTATTTCTTATAAATTAATTCAAATTCGTTGTATATGGTTTTTTGTGTAGTTGCACATCAATATAGGAGGAAGGACAATCAATACCACCATATATTAAATTTGTGGAAAGGTGATGTGGACACCAAAGAAATGATATCCTTGATTTTAGGTTGATACATTGGTGCTTTATCAGTTCTATCAAGTCTATGAGGCATGGGAAGAGCATTAAGCATGAGAAGATGATACTCCCCCAACATGAGCTGATCCAACACTTTGTCTATAGAGTCATCATTAGGAAGCTTGTACTTGGAGAAAGATAAGATCATGGATGCTTCATAAGAATTGTGTGTGGGAATGAGCACGTCATTGGGGTTATATGTCATGTGACATGCTTTGAACGGGAGGGATGTATATATGGGGAGAGTTAGAATTTTCCCCTCATGTTCGTAATTGATGCATCGATGAAGGGTGGAAGGAACAATGCATGGTGTGAATCCATGGTCATCCAAGGAGGATATTATATTGTGAACTCCCCTTCTACATTTGTATAAAATACCTCATGGAGGATATTTTCACCAAACATAGATAAGAAGAATAATTGTGCCCAAAGCGAGGGTAACAACATCATTTAATGCGCAAAGGACCGCAGGTGATTGGGTGACAATAGAGTTAGGGAGCTTAAGTTGGTCAAAGTTATGGGATAAGATGATGATTTATATCTAGCTCCATTATCATATCCTATAATGATGGATGAATGTGTCATTGATACACACAGTGATGAAGATGGGGAAGGTCATGTTCCTTGAGGTGATTATGTTCAAGAATTTTAGTGGTGTCAAAGGATATGGAGGTTAAAGTAGCAAGTGCTCCAAATAGGATATATGCAAAGGGTTTAGACTCATCATTAGGACTAGGGATACATTTGAGAGATTTAATGAGGGCTTTCCTATGATCTCAGGGAGAATTAGATGGGACTCATAAAATTACATCTTAACTCGAGGCTTGATGGAGTTTTTATTATAACACTTTGTTAAATAGCAGCATGCTAAGAGGCATCTAAAGATAGGCACCTTTGGGTTTCGATGAAGAGGGTGGTGAAGTAGGCTCATTGGATGGAGTGGTGAAAATGAATTTTGATTTTGATTGAGTAGGCAGGGTAGGAATTCATGGAAATGAAAATGGGACGTGCTCCGAAAAACATTAATGAAGATAGGAGGAAATTATTTAGGAGAGGTCATGGTTGGAGGAGGGATGATAACAAAAGTATTGGATGAATGAGGAGATTTAGAGGTCTTGGTGGATGAAGGTTTGTATGAAGGAGCAAGACTGATTTAAGGAAGAGGATGATCTCCTTCAACGAGAAGGTCATCTTCATCAATAATATTATAAATAATAGTTTGGAAAGCCTTGCATTGCTCAGTATCATGACCTGGTGCATGATGGTATACAAAAATAATATTATAATTGAACCATGAAGGTTTAGGGACACACAAATCAAAATAATTAATGAGAGGAAGGGTGATAACGTATACTTGGAGCAAGCATTGGAAGATTTTTGTGTAGGGACTGAAAGTAGTTTTTGAAGTAGAGGCCATCAATGGATCAGATTTGAGGATGGTGGATGAAGGTAGAAGGGATAATTTATTTTGATGATGCTTTATAGGGGCCTTTGAATCTACCTTTGACTTTGAAGAAGAAGAAGATCATTGTGCCTTAGTCTTAGTTTTGATGATTGATGACTTGGGTGACTTGGATTCTAATTTTACAACTAGGGGCATGGTTGATTTGGAAGGGGGATCAGACTTGGAAGAAAGAATAGATGGTTTTGACTTGGATTTGTTGCTAATAAGAGTCTTGGATGAAGGTCCTGACCCTAAAATGGATGGAGATTCCCCTAAGAGTGATGATGTGGCATTAGATTTCTTAGGAGGGTTAGTCTTAGGAGGAGTGAGGTATAACATTTTGTGTGGATGTGTGAGGTATTTTTGGATGGGCATGCTAAGGTTCTTAGATTCTAGTTGTGAGGACTTTTCTTTGGTAGGAATGATGACAATTTCAACTAGGGATTTGTAGAAGTAGAACCTGATGATGTGGATTGTTTCATCGATGAGGATATTGTAGGTGGTAGTGATTTTTGAATGATGCACTTGAAAAAATAAATATGAGTTGTAGATTGTGTGGGATTCAGATTTGTAGATTTAGGGGTGATTGGTTTTATAGATGGGGTATGAATATCACTTGTATTTATGTTGGGTGTCTTAAGTGGGGGTATTTGTGAAGTAGATGTTTTAAGGAGTGGCATAAATGTGGGAGTAGGAATGGCCACCACAATAGACATGGTTGACGTAGAAGGATTTATATGTAAGAATAGGTGTTTGAGTGGGCATTGGTGAAGGACTAGATGTAATAGGTGGAGATGTGGTAGATATAGACAAGGGAGAAGATGTACTGGATATCAGTGTAGGTGTGATAATTATGGATGTAATTGGTGTAGATATAATTAGTAAAAGTAGGCATGGATATTGATGAAGTTGTATATGATTGAGGAACATATAAAATAGAGGTAGATGTAGTAGATAATGTGGTGGTGGATATAGGTAATGATGTGAGTTATTTATGTAAGGTTTTGATTTTGTGAGCATTATGTGCTTAAGATGTGGGGGGTAGAGTTTGATTTGAAAACATCTAAGGGTTTATTTGGTGGTGCGTTAGGATTTTCCACTTGAAGGTTGCCACTATCTATGATTTTTTAGACGTGGTATTTAAAGGTGCGATACTTCTCAATGTCATTACCACATACCTAATGATTCTTACAATAATGTTCCTCATAATACCATGTTATTTTCAGTTATGATTCATCAAAATGCCAGATGGGAGGAATTCGAATGACATTTACTATCATGAACTTGTCAAATATTGCACTCTAATATTTTATAAGAGGGGTATAGTTAGGATGTGGTCTAGGATATCTTTGTGAGAAGTGGATGCAGATGAAGCTTTAACTATGATGGCATTAGATGTGTTATTAGATTTGTAACCATGCATGAAGGATTTAGTGAATTCAAACTTGGGTTTATTTGCTCAAAGTTTGAGATGAAATTTATCAAGGGCATGAAGTTCAAGTTTGTGAGCCATGGTAAAATAATATTCAAAGGTTTGGAATGATTGAATTTGAAGAATGGAGGAAATATGATTTGTACAAAAATGTGAGAAGATTTCAATAATATTAGTTTATGGAAGGGATAATTATAGTTGGTTGATGATGCCAATGCCATCGTGTAACGAAATTTGTGATAGAATTGTCATCATATAGTCTAATGGTGTAAAGGTATGAGAGAGTGATCTTATGAATAATATTGATTGAGAATTTTTCTAGGAACAATTGTGCAAGTTGGGTGAATGAGAACAAGGAATGTTGGATAATGCCATTATACCAATCCAATGTGGAACTGACCAACAACATGGGGAAGGTGTGAAGCATAAGATCTTGATCATGAGAAATTAAGTATCATGTCTGCCTAAAGGCACAAAGATGTTGTTGGGGATCCTCCTTACTATTGAATTTAAATAAATTTGGGAGATCCCAATGAGGAGGATAAGGCTTAACCAGAACTGAGGGGTTGATGGGTTCAATATAAATTTAATCATATGAGAATGTGGTTTTAAACCCCAAGGTAGAGCTTTAAGATTAACCATTCTACTCAATAATGCTTATATGAGATCATTTGATGGATGGGATTGAGAAGTGGAAGGATGGGATTGTGATGCATATAAGGTGGATGGGTTAGGTTTTTGATAAGATTTATATATTTGAGGCTACATAGGTGTTGGTGGAAGTGGTTGATAAGGGGGAATGTAATTGAGGGGGTTACAATTGAATTGGTTGATATATAGGTTGCTGGGAAATGGGTATGTGATAATATTTTTGAGATTGGGTCTATTTTTGAGAGATGGGGACATTTTATTAATGTGGCATATGATGAGTTGAGATGTAAGTAATGTTAGAATTTGAGGATTCTAATAAATACAGATTTAATCAACTTACATATTACATAATGTTACAATAAATATTTAAATAAAAATTACATCATAACATAAGTAAATAAATAAATACTTACAGGAAACAAATAACACAGGGGACACAATATTAATAGTGAAAAACCCCAATAGGGTAAAAACCACTTTGAAAATAACCTTTTTCTTCAGAGAACTTATTTTACATCCAGTAAAATCACCTCCTCCTTTGAAACCCTATTTACCAAGGGTAAAACCAAATCACTTGATTTGCACACCTTTGATATATTCCCAAATATATCAAATGAGTACCTAAATTCCTTTTTATATAAGGTGATCAGGTATGTCTCCCGACCCGCCTTTTCAACCTAAAATGGTTGACACATATACCTAGGTTTATAGTATTTAATATTAGAAATATAATCATTTCATGATATTAAATATTTAACCTAAAGTATATACCTAGGTTAACATATTTAATAATAGAAATATAAATATTTCATATTATTAAATATTAACCTATACATTAGTGATGGACCCATATACATTAAGGGTTGGCCAGACCACTTAATCATTATATTCCAACATTCCCCCCTTAATGTTAAGTGGGATAATATAACATATGTCAATAGATTACCTGCCCGTGGTACACTACAAGATTTATAATCCTTAAACCATAAAGGTTGTAGGCTAGCATATTGGTTGAAGGAATTATAACACCATCATATTAAATTTACCTTTTACACAAAAGGATTTGGAATCCCAAAGATCATCCCATGATCAGTGGCTCCGTTGAAAAAATAAATATGAGTTGTAGATTGTGTGGGATTCAGATTTGTAGATTTAGGGGTGATTGGTTTTATAGATGGGGTATGAATATCACTTGTATTTATGTTGGGTGTCTTAAGTGGGGGTATTTGTGAAGTAGATGTTTTAAGGAGTGGCATAAATGTGGGAGTAGGAATGGCCACCACAATAGACATGGTTGACGTAGAAGGATTTATATGTAAGAATAGGTGTTTGAGTGGGCATTGGTGAAGGACTAGATGTAATAGGTGGAGATGTGGTAGATATAGACAAGGGAGAAGATGTACTGGATATCAGTGTAGGTGTGATAATTATGGATGTAATTGGTGTAGATATAATTAGTAAAAGTAGGCATGGATATTGATGAAGTTGTATATGATTGAGGAACATATAAAATAGAGGTAGATGTAGTAGATAATGTGGTGGTGGATATAGGTAATGATGTGAGTTATTTATGTATGGTTTTTATTTTGTGAGCGTTAGGTGCTTGAGATGTGGGGGGTGGAGTTTGATTTGAAAACATCTAAGGGTTTATTTGGTGGTGCGTTAGGATTTTCCACTTGAAGGTTGCCACTATCTATGATTTTTTAGACGTGGTATTTAAAGGTGCGATACTTCTCAATGTCATTACCACATACCTAATGATTCTTACAATAATGTTCCTCATAATACCATGTTATTTTCAGTTATGATTCATCAAAATGCCAGATGGGAGGAATTCGAATGACATTTACTATCATGAACTTGTCAAATATTGCACTCTAATATTTTATAAGAGGGGTATAGTTAGGATGTGGTCTAGGATATCTTTGTGAGAAGTGGATGCAGATGAAGCTTTAACTATGATGGCATTAGATGTGTTATTAGATTTGTAACCATGCATGAAGGATTTAGTGAATTCAAACTTGGGTTTATTTGCTCAAAGTTTGAGATGAAATTTATCAAGGGCATGAAGTTCAAGTTTGTGAGCCATGGTAAAATAATATTCAAAGGTTTGGAATGATTGAATTTGAAGAATGGAGGAAATATGATTTGTACAAAAATGTGAGAAGATTTCAATAATATTAGTTTATGGAAGGGATAATTATAGTTGGTTGATGATGCCATGCCATCGTGTAACGAAATTTGTGATAGAATTGTCATCATATAGTCTAATGGTGTAAAGGTATGAGAGAGTGATCTTATGAATAATATTGATTGAGAATTTTTCTAGGAACAATTGTGCAAGTTGGGTGAATGAGAACAAGGAATGTTGGATAATGCCATTATACCAATCCAATGTGGAACTGACCAACAACATGGGGAAGGTGTGAAGCATAAGATCTTGATCATGAGAAATTAAGTATCATGTCTGCCTAAAGGCACAAAGATG
This sequence comes from Taxus chinensis, assembly GCA_019776745.2. Classification (NCBI taxonomy): domain Eukaryota; kingdom Viridiplantae; phylum Streptophyta; class Pinopsida; order Cupressales; family Taxaceae; genus Taxus; species Taxus chinensis. The sequence continues at coordinate 419,087,724 of CM034154.1, forward strand.
TTGTTGGGGATCCTCCTTACTATTGAATTTAAATAAATTTGGGAGATCCCAATGAGGAGGATAAGGCTTAACCAGAACTGAGGGGTTGATGGGTTCAATATAAATTTAATCATATGAGAATGTGGTTTTAAACCCCAAGGTAGAGCTTTAAGATTAACCATTCTACTCAATAATGCTTATATGAGATCATTTGATGGATGGGATTGAGAAGTGGAAGGATGGGATTGTGATGCATATAAGGTGGATGGGTTAGGTTTTTGATAAGATTTATATATTTGAGGCTACATAGGTGTTGGTGGAAGTGGTTGATAAGGGGGAATGTAATTGAGGGGTTACAATTGAATTGGTTGATATATAGGTTGCTGGGAAATGGGTATGTGATAATATTTTTGAGATTGGGTCTATTTTTGAGAGATGGGGACATTTTATTAATGTGGCATATGATGAGTTGAGATGTAAGTAATGTTAGAATTTGAGGATTCTAATAAATACAGATTTAATCAACTTACATATTACATAATGTTACAATAAATATTTAAATAAAAATTACATCATAACATAAGTAAATAAATAAATACTTACAGGAAACAAATAACACAGGGGACACAATATTAATAGTGAAAAACCCCAATAGGGTAAAAACCACTTTGAAAATAACCTTTTTCTTCAGAGAACTTATTTTACATCCAGTAAAATCACCTCCTCCTTTGAAACCCTATTTACCAAGGGTAAAACCAAATCACTTGATTTGCACACCTTTGATATATTCCCAAATATATCAAATGAGTACCTAAATTCCTTTTTATATAAGGTGATCAGGTATGTCTCCCGACCCGCCTTTTCAACCTAAAATGGTTGACACATATACCTAGGTTTATAGTATTTAATATTAGAAATATAATCATTTCATGATATTAAATATTTAACCTAAAGTATATACCTAGGTTAACATATTTAATAATAGAAATATAAATATTTCATATTATTAAATATTAACCTATACATTAGTGATGGACCCATATACATTAAGGGTTGGCCAGACCACTTAATCATTATATTCCAACATTCCCCCCTTAATGTTAAGTGGGATAATATAACATATGTCAATAGATTACCTGCCCGTGGTACACTACAAGATTTATAATCCTTAAACCATAAAGGTTGTAGGCTAGCATATTGGTTGAAGGAATTATAACACCATCATATTAAATTTACCTTTTGCACAAAAGGATTTGGAATCCCAAAGATCATCCCATGATCAGTGGCTAAGTATGATTGTGAGTTGTACATGTTCTCACAAGTTCTCATAAAAGGTTATTAAACCCAAGCATATATGAATCTTTACAACCAAGGACCTCCTTAAAAATATGCTTGTATTGGATGTTTGCCAGTAAACTCAATAACACTAAAGAGTTTACTGAAGATTGCCTTTAAGATCTTTCTACACTTCTTTCTAAAAAAGAATTCAAGGAGGTATACATGCCCGAAGGTCTTTTTACACTTGCCCAAAGGTCTTTTAAAAATGTCCAAAGATATTTTTACAAAAACCAAGTTCCATTAGGAGGTGACATTGTCATGCACACTCCCCCTCAATAGAAACTCTGACAATCCAAGATTTTCATGAAAGTGACAAAACTTTGCAGCACTCAGGGAATTTGTGAAGATATCAGCAACATGCTCTTCAGTCAACATGAACTTGAGATTTATCTCATCACTTTACACCTTCTCACGAGTGAAGCGTATATGTATCTCAATGTTATTTTTCCTCTAACGCTGAAATGGATTCTTAATCAAGAGTAATATGAATCTAACTACCACATAGAAGATAGATAATTCCTTTAGCTTCCATGCGTATCTCTACCAAAATCCGTTGCAGCCACATGGCTTCTTTACTTCTTCTATTGTACTTCTCTGCCTCAGTAGAAAAAATGGAGACTGTTGATTGTATTTGTTGTTCTAAGTAATGGTTCCTACACCAAAAAATTTGAATACATATCCAGTATATTTTATAACACAATATCAATATGGTTCGAATCATAAAATCCATATAAGATAGCATTTTCATTCTTATTATAATGCAACCCATAATTGATTGTTCATTTCAAATATCTAAAAATTATTTTTACAAGATTCTAATGATCTCTAAAAAGTTTTCTGCATAAACCTTGAAGTAATTCCTTTTGTATGGGAAATATTTGATCTAGTTATAGTTAGATAAATCAAACTATCAACAAACAACATATATAAAATAGGATCAAACTTTTCCATATGCAGATTTCTGATCAATATTTATTCCAACTTCCGTTGAAGTAGAAAATGGTTTACAGTCAATCATAAGAAACTTTTTCAATACAATGGTTGCATATTGTGTTTTGAAAAATAACAATAAAATGATATAAAATCATACAAATAACATGATGTGAGAGACCTAACTTATTAATTTCAAATTACTGCTTCAATTTCTCTTTAATCCTATCAATTAAATCAGAATTATCACCAGACATAATAAAATCATCAACATATATACATATAATGATAATATGCGAGTCTTATTGATTAATGCATATATCATTGTTAGAAGAACAATTAACAAAACCTAACAGTTTAAAGAAGGAAATATTTTTTACATACCAAGCTCTAAGAGCTTGTTTTAAACCATACAAAGATTTCTCAACTTACGAACATAGTTTTCTTTACCAGTTTTTTCAAATACCTTAGGTTGAAACATGTAAAAATTTTCTTTGAAATCACAATTCAAAATAATAAATTTCCTATCCATTTGGTGGATTTCCCACCCAAATTGAGTGACAATTGCAAATAAGGCCTTAACAATACTCATTTTAGCTACATGAAATTTCTTAACATAATCAATACTAGGTTTCTGAGTGAAACCTTTAACAACAAGTGTAGCTTTATGTTTGTTAATACTACCATCACCATTATATTTTACTTTGTATATCCACCTAGACCCTATAATACTTCACGGATCAAGTTCATACAAGGTAATTAATGCATGGTACATATGATGGCTTCTGGTCATTTTCCTAAGGTTAATAGGATTTAAAATTTCTAACATAGATTAGGCCCAATTTAATTTCTTATCTAGGAAGATAAGAGTTTCAGAAACATCTATAACATCAAAACATCATCATGACCATTTACTAAATTAGAATCAAAACCATCATTTATAAGCATTTAATTAAGTAATTTCAAGAGAAGAAGACAACACATGTAAATATTTCACTAGATTATATTTATATATTTCATATAAGCTTCGATAATTAACATGTCCTAACCTTTCATGCCATAGTTTTGAATTATTCAAACTATGAGATATAAAACAAGATGCAGAAGAGAAATCACCAAAAATATATAGACCATTTTTTGAATTCCTTCAGGTATTATACTCTCATTACTATCCTTGATATACCAAGTATCCTTCATGCATGGATTCTAGTTGTGTCCATACCTCTTTCATATGTTCGATATTTCTAATGTGTAGAAGGTACTCATCATTCACATTACATAGAATCATAAAAAGATCATATTACATTCATTGAAAGAATGTATTCATGTTATCTACAGTTGTTTGATGATCGGTGGGAGAAATTTTAGATCTAAAAACAATTGTTTAGAGTTTCCTCACCATAAATTCTATTTTGACTCAAATGTTGTAGTTGGTTTCATTCAGGATCTTAGTTTTGTCAAGACAGAAATAATTGGACGTCATTATTTTCCTAAACTTATAAAACACACCCCATTATAATATACAATCTATCACAGAGTTAGATGCATATTTATTGATAAAAATAACATTTTTAACAGAATCAGATCTAAAGAAACTATTTTATCATAACTAATTATGTCATTACAATGTAAAATTATTAACCTCCCATGATCAAAATAATAACCCACATTATAAAGGGCTCTATATTATACCCCATATTTATATAAAAAATATTTTCGACCATATAGAAGTGAAGAAGAGACCCCTAAGAATGTATAACTTCAAATTTCTGAAAAAAAAAATTAATGTAGACAAAAATACGGGTAACTTAAATTTGATGTCTTAAAGACCATCATAATGGCTTATTTTTTGGTCTAAAGTGTCAATCATTTGACCGTCAATTTTAACACAGTTAAAGTTTCCTATAACCTATGAACTTAAATTTGACGTCTAAATGACCGTCATATTATCTTATGTTTGGTCTACCATGACGGTCATTTAACCATCAAATTTTATGAAGCCAAAACTTGTGTATTTCCAGAATGGGAAATTCCATAATTTCTTCTTCTGTATAATATTAGGGAGGTTATATTTTAACACATTATAATAACCTATTATAATTTATAATGTAAAAATATATACACTTTTTAATTAAAAAAATGTATATACTTTATAGAATGAGAATAAAAAACAACATATAGTTCATAAAAATTATAAACTATAGTATATATATTTTATACTAAAACACATAACCCTTATTAAAGGGGTTTGAAGGACATAGATCAGGTTAAAATAATTTTACCAGGTGCAAGTAGATTTATGAGTATAGATTAACTTGCATATTTTACAGAGGGGGCAAGTAATTTTACCCTACCAATTAAATAAATTGAAATCCCTATTTTCATGAACCTTGTCTCCTCCCTTCATTTACTCTTAATTTTACCCTGCACACATTTAAAAGTATGGAAATAGTACAAAATATTTTATATAATTCCTGCAAGCTAAAAACTTTAAAACTTTAATGTGGCTATAACTACCAATATTTTAATAAATATTTACCACACTTCACGTGGGCCACCAATAAACTAGCCCTTTTTTTAAATTTTCCATTTATACTTGAAGTTCCACATTTATACCTAAGATATTATCTCATTTTATTCTCCACTCCCACTCTTATATAAAAGAAAACCTTTAAATAGGTTTATTTATATAGTTTTTATAAACTATAAGATCTAAATGAATGGGGCCGCCCCCTTACATGGAAAATATAAATGGTTAGGGAAACATGCTAGGTTTTATTTAATAAGTAATAATATTTAAAAAATAATCCCTTCATGGACAAGAAATAAACACGAGACCCCTTACTAAAAAAAAGTAAGCGGTTTAAAATTTATATTTTAAGCGGTTTAAAATAACCATATATATAAAATATGATTCAAACTTAGGTTTGTTTCTTTTAAAAAAAACTATATATGCCTAGATTTATAAGTTAAGTTTAAATATAATTTAAACTTAGGCTTAGAATATGGTCTGTTGACTCTTCTCTCAATCCCATGTAATTTTAATATGGTTTAAGACTTTTAATATATAATTTTTTTCAAATATATATAAATTTTAATATGATATTTATATAAATTATTATATAAACCTTATTCTATATTATATATATTTTTATTTAAAAATAATAATATAGTTTTCAAATTATATAGGATATAGTTATAAATTAACTATAAACTATATTTTTAAAATCAAATCCTTTTAGATGGGACCAAAGAACATGGGTATGAATTTACCTTCCAAAATATTTAACCTGCAAACATTCGAAATTATAGAAAACATGAAAATTATTTCATATAATAATAAATCCTTTCTTTTTTGTATGTGACTTTCACGCAGGTAAATATTTGAAGCCGTTTTCACCTGTGCACACATCAATATCCAAACAAACATTAATTCCATATAATTTACAAAATGTAAATGAAATTAAGAATCATATCATATTACATCTTCCCCCCCCCCCCAAAAAAAATTAGGGATTTAAAATTGAAAAACCCTAAAATGTTAACCGAGAGTTTAATTGCACAAATGTAATACCAAAATAAATTGAGAAAAAAAAAGGAACCGGATACTTTTAAATACCCTTTCAGGTTGGTTGAAAAAACCAGTACAAATTAAATAAATAAAATACAAAACATTTGATCTTAATTTATTTAATTTATCTCGCTCTGTTACCATGTTAGAATTTGAGGATTCTAATAAATACGAATTTAATCAACTTACATATTACATAATGTTACAATAAATATTTAAATAAAGATTACATTATAACATACGTAAATAAAGAAATACTTACAAGAAATAAGTAACATAGGTGACATAATATTTATAGTGGAAAATCCCAATAGGGTAAAAACCACTTTGAAAATAACCTTTTACTTCAGAGAACTTATTTTACATCTAGTAAGATCACCTTCTCCTTTGAAACCCTATTTACCAAGGGTAAAACCAATTCACTTGATTTAAACACCTTTGATATATTCCCTAGGTTTATAATATTTAATATTAGAAATATAATCATTTCATGATAATAAATATTTAACCTAAAGTATATACCTAGGTTATCATATTTAATACTAGAAATATAAATATTTCATATTATTAAATATTAACATATATATTAGTGATGGACCCATAGACATTAAGAGTTGGCCAGACAACTTAATCATTATGTTCCAACAAGTAATAGGTGGCTAAGATATTTGAGTGGATTGATTGGGAAGTATGTAGCGAAAGGAACCTCAAGGAAAAGGTTGGTGGGCTTAATTTGATTTCAATGGATGAGGTTGTGAAATGATGAAATTGGCATGAATATGGGAAGTGGAGACAAGAGGCAAAGTTGAATTATGCTATTTGGATTTAGGAGGAAGCAAGTGAGACTCTTGTGATGATTGGATAGGGGCCTAAGTGATTGTAGTGGATGATGAGGTAATGTGGATATATGAGGTGATAGTGGTGTTAATACAAGGAAAATGGGGGGAATGAGAATCTCTAATTGAGTGGTTTGGTGGGCATGATGTATGTTGGAAGGATATGGGTGAGGATCAAGTTCACATTGTGTCATAACAAGTTCATTCATAGCTCTATGGAAGAACACGACAAGTTTTGATGTAAGGACTTGCATGGATTACTAATTGGAATGATAGGCATAGATTTTTTGCAAAGGATGTCCATCAATGGGGAGGTTGGTAGTATTACCAAGGAGATATTCATGAAGAGAAACTAGATTAACATCAAGAAGCTCTTGGAATTTTACACACCAAAGAGGGATGATAGGAGGTCCTAAAGATTCAATAGAGGTAGCAGATGGGGGTGTGGCTGGTCTAGAAGGGGACGAATGATGATGAAGGAAGGGATTAGTTTTGACATGTGTATTAGGTTAGATGATGTGAGAATCTTAGAAAGAGCAAATGGAAACCATTGGCTAGGTAACTATGGAAGAGGTGACCAAAGGGGTGGAGGAAATGATAGAAAGGGTAGAGGTTTATTGGGAAACCATGGTACAGGTAGGAATGGTGTTAGAAGACATGTTTTTTTCCATTTTGTTTCCTTGGGAATGTGTAATGATGGACATGAAATAGGAAATAATACAAAATACTATGCTGATTTTTTAATTAATTCAAGCAAGTCACATAACACGATGTTGATTATCTTGATTATTAGATATGTGAAAAAAAAAATGAAAATGGGATTGAAGGGAACCTAGGAAATGACAATCTATGGATGGTTTTAGGTAGTTTTTTATGGAGTCCTAGATATACCCAAAGGTACGTGAGGCCAAAATCTGTGATGACTACTAGTATGAAGCTTGGTATTGCAGCCTACTCTATCACTTCATGACCCCACACCAATAAGGGATTTAGGTGCTTACATAATATACCCATAGTCAAAAAAATTGTAACGTAGCCAAAAAAATGTGACAAATTTTCTATTAGGTGATGAAATCCCAATAGTTCCACCTAATATTAAATGTTTTAGATGTGTATTTTAATGTGTGTTTTGAGATATGTGTGATAGAGTGTATGCAATGAGTTAAACCCCCTAGTTAGATTAGATTTCCAAGAAATTATGAAGGGTTATTTTTACATCCAAAATAAAATGTGTATATTTAATGACAGTTATAAATAAGATATGCAATGAAATGAAAAAGAGATGGGGAATAAAAACAAGGAATACCTAGGTAACGTTTTTCCTTTTTATCTAAATTTTTAAAGCAAGCAAAGAAAAGAAAAATCCAATTGAAACAATGAAATCCAACACAAGAAAGAAAAGTAATTCTCCTACATGTGATGTTAGTAGAATGCAGATAAAATAAAATGGAAATGAAAGATAAAAAAAAATCACCAAAGAAGGGTGTGTCCCACTAGGCATGCCAAAATGTTGAACAAATTTCCTTCATGTTCTAGAATAGTGAAGTAGTAATAAAGGAAACAATTAACACCAAATATGAGAGGGTTTATGGTACCTATGAATGGGATGATGATAGATATGAGTGCAAATGAAAGATCATCCTCACAAAAATCTAGGTGACCTACAAATCAAGAGAACTCAACATGAAAAATGGATTAGTAGATAGATGGGTGGGTTTCCTGACAATGTCAGTCTTGAGAAGTGAAAACTCTATAGGATGGATGTCAACCCACATTTTTATAAAGATAAGATACAATATTGATAAATTAGATGTAGCTGAATCTAAACTATAAAAAAATTGAAATGTAATAAAAGTGATAAAATGCATATTTGATCTAAGAAAAATAAACCAAACTTGTGCAGGTAGACAAAGACCCAAGACTGCAGAGACTAGTTGATGGAGACTAGAGCTGATCAACTAAAATGAAAATAGAAAATACATATATGAAGGCCTTGGAAGAAGATTTTGAGCTAACAATGAACTGAGATGAAGAACATGAACCTGCAAGAGATCTGGAACTGGATTTGACAGAAAGGATATAAGAAAATTATGGAATCTGAAGGTGAATGCAGTGAAGACTGATCCAGTCAATGATGACCTAGCTAACTCAATGGTGACTGAAATAAAATATTTGAGATGATAGAGATGGAACAATGACAAGATCTAAGGCCTGAGTGACTATGGAAATAGAGAGGGGGTGACTAGGGATCTAGATGATGGAGAAGCTAAAAAAATAGAAGTTGACAAGGTCAACGACAACTGGGATTGATCTAGAGCTGGATGAATAAGATTAGGAAATAATGAAGATCTGTAGATGGAAAATGAAGACCTGAGAAGCTTGAGATAGAGCTCTTGGGTGATAGCTAAACCTACAAAATATCTGATGAGAAATGGGATGAAGGTAGATCTAAGCATGAAATGATGAAAGAATACTTCAAATCTCCAAGAGTGGGTACAATATCCTCAAACATGACTCCAAGAGAGTGATAGTAGCTTCAAACACACAAAAAGATGAAAGAAAGATAAAAAAAGCTATGGAACTCTTCAAAATTGCATCTTGAAAAGGAGGAGTAGCGCTAGAGGCAACGGTGACATAGATGGGTCACCACTGATTGCGAGGACCCATCAATTTGGGTAGTGGAAAGGTGACAAGCTTGAGGCAAAGAGGCCATATAAGGCAGGATTACGGTTTAAAAGGATGAAGACATGTTAGGGTTAATTAGAATGATTAAATAAGTAGGTGGAGGGTGAAAAATATTAAATAAAAGAAAGGGGAAGGTAAATTTATTAAATAAGATCCTAAGAAGGATAAATGGAGGACTTAAGGAGAATAAGTGAATTAAATGGGGATTGTAGAATTAATGAAAGATGATTAGGAGATGGTTAATTAAGGGAGAAATAATGATAAGTGGGATAAATTAAATTTAGGAGGGAAGAGGAATTTGAATGGGAAGAGAGGTATGCGATACCAAAAGTTGGTGTCTACATCCATATTGAAATTATCATCAAATTAATGGAAATAATGACAATGATTTCTCTACTGTCAAACAAAAAATTGGTCACCTTAAGCATTATGTTCTCATTTCATTTGTTACAAAAATGTTGCTACATATTCCTCTCCAATTTGTAAATCTCACTGGGTTCCTAAATTTAATTCATCTATGTATAATAAGCATCATTCTATTATTACTAATATTCCTTCTATGGTAAGTCAAGAGCCGCCGAAGCAACCTCATCTCAAAATCAGTCCAATACCTCCTCCTCTCAAGTCTTTTACCACATTACCAATTCCAACTAAGCAAGTTCCTATAAAAATCAGTCCAACCCCTCCTTCTCTCATGTCTTCTATAACATTATCAATTCCACATAAGATACCACCACTCAACATCCCTCCCCACCTTACTCCACTTCCATTTCTAATTCATTTGGTTAAACAAACTATTCCTTATATTTATGGCTAAGACACATTTCAGGATCCACCACCATGGCATGGTCTTTCTCATATCACTATATATATTTACATCACTCACATACTTGGGGGGAATCATAGCTTCTCCCCTTGCATTACTATCAAATTTCTCTATCATCTCACGCACTTGACGCTCCGTGCTTAGTGTCTAATATTTCCTAAGCATCACTACAAAACCTTTGATACACGCCTTGTATAGTCATTACCCTATGGATTACTCTAATTCCATGGTTCATACTCAAAATATGAGGGTCTAAATAGGAAATGAAACTCACTTCATTCACATTTCATGATCTATGCTTCATTATCTATCTTTCTAGCACACACTTTCAAACTATTTCCCAATGACGCTTTCTTGTTCTATAGTTAATTCTTGATTGTTGAGGGGTCATTTATAAATGAACCTCATTTCATACACATCCATTGGGGGGCACGCTGCTCCTACCATCACACTCACACATTGCATACCATTCCATTCCAATCATTCAATACATTTGCATATCTTGGTTGCACTTACTCTTGCTTACTACTTCCATGACACAATTTTATTACTATGTTAGCCAGATACTCAGTATATCAATCTCTTTCTATATACACATGCATTCTCACTTGGTCTCTAGTTTTTAATTCAGATCATACAAATTCTTAGATGTAGAAATGATGCTTGACACTTTACATTTTACTAGTCCCACCAAGGCTCGGGGGGGATCTACATTTCCTATTATCATATATTAAAAGTTCTATTGTATCATTATTTACTATTTATACTTTCCAGCACACTACTTTCCATTTATACATATATGATTTGACATACTTTCTATCTTTCTAACATGCTAGCAGGTGCCTAATGTGTAGAATTTGCATTATAAGAATCTATGCCACCAATAGTTGTCTGATACATTTTTATTGTCATTATTTGTTATTGTACGTCATTGTTTGCGAGATATGCCGTATGTCTTGTTTGATCACTACTTGTATGCTTCTGGCTTCTTCAACCCTGATTGTATTGTGACATTGTGAGTAATGTCCTATATATGAAACCCACTTTTCTTGGCCTATCTTGTCTACTTGTTTGATTACATTTTAGTCTATTGCATGTTTGCTAATTTTTCTCCTAACACATGTTTCTTACCACATTATTTGCATGTGCCTTGGTTTCCACCATGCACATTCCCCCTGAAGGGATATAGTTTCATGTTATCATTGGGTCCTCTATTTTGAGCCGCACACTCCTACCGATGATGTATGCACCCCAAATGAGGGGGGGTAATACATTGGGTAAAAAATCACCCCCATATAACTTAGAGATATAGTTTAGTTCAATGCATTACAGAAAAAACACAAGATATAGTTATATAAATGACCCAGAATTTGACTTGGGCCCTCTAAAAAACACAGACACCACCAATGCCCAGACTCAGGCACTAGTTTCCTGAGTGCTCCTGATCTCCCCTGGGAACCTATGTCCTAGGGGAAGATACAATTATTATCTTAGATCAATACAGTTCATAGAGAAATTTTTATAGTACAAGGACACTCCTCTAGAAACATAATGCATTCTATCCCCATTTCAATCAATACAACTCATAACAAATTCAGGACAATATGAATAAAAATGGACACACCATATGTAGTGGTTTTTATTGGGTATAGTCATGGAAAGAAAGTAAAACTAAAAAATATCTCCTTAACACTTGATATTTGGCATGAGATCGCAAAAAAAAATCACTCTTGGCATGATATCACACAAAAAACTCATTCTTCACATCATTTTTAGGACACATTTCTATCCTTTAAAATTCTTCACATTAGGTTCACACTTTCCTTTACACACTTTTTACATACTTTTACATATGCAAATTTTTTCATATACATGAATTTGACTACTCTTTCACTTTTCTTTTACAGGATCATCCTTAATACACAAAAAAAATCAACCTACAACATCAAACTCAAGTACAAACAATAGGTACAAATAAGCTCATACGCTTCACCCATAGGGCCACTTTCCTTTTCTAGTTTCCATGCTTCATTTTGCATTATTTCACGCTTCACTTGTCTCTTTGGCACGCTATCACCATCACGCTATATAGGAACAAAAGGTACACATATTCTAACTACTTTATGTTATCGAGTATTCACTCATTAACATAAAGTGGGGGAAAATGTAGACACAAAATCATGCACTTGGGTAAATTTCTAGGTCCTAAACATATACTAACATCCGTATAATTCCAAAACAAGAAACCTAGTAATTGATTACTGTCTTTGACCTATTTTTTGTGTTTTTGGTTTTCTATTTGGTCTTACACACCCTATAGCCTAGTTGGTATTTTAATTATTCATATTTTATGGCTCAAAACACTAGTTCCCAACCAAGACAGCAGTGCTCAGGTGCTCCTGTCCCCTCTGGTTTCCTCTGACCCTTTTCTATCTTACTTGCTTTGTTTGGGTCTCTTTTGTCTTTTAGGCATCTTTTCTACTTATGGGTTGGCCTTCTCATTTTTAATTAAAAAATTCAAACAAGGTAATCATATAAATACATAGCGATGAGTTCAAAATAAAGGACTAGGCTCTAAGAATTTCTATTATCACCTAAGCTTTAATCCAAAAGGAACCAAAAGCACTTTAAGGAATCCATCTAGCATCCATTCAAGGGACAAGGGACTGCATTTTCTGCATACACTACATAGGAAAGGGGAATTTCATTCTATTCTATTCACACATGTTATACATTGCTACATTCTAGATGTAACTCACTATCAAGAGTAACTTGCACTAGGGAACCCTAGGACACAATCCTCACACATGCTCACAAGAACTACATGGATTCTGAGATATAGTGTAAATCTCGGTCATAAGTCCCACTATGTTGGGTGACCACTGGGTTCAGTCCGATTCCCCATATTACATATTTATTTTTTGGATTTGATGTGGTTCTGTAGGTGAACATATCTTTTTCAGGTTATAAGTATCTTTAGCAACCATGGTGTGACATACAAGTGATCAAGAAGAGCTATTTGTGACACTTTTATGACACAGTAAAAACCACATTTTGACCATTTTCATAGTCACGGGCACTCAGTAGTAGACGCTGACACCCAAGTTCCCTTGACCCAGTCTAGCACCCCCTGAATTTATTCTAAGCATTGACAACACATATCACCTCTTGTTCAACAGTTTTCTTGGTTCATAACACTTCAGGGTCAAGAGTAAATCATCTAAGTCATTCTTTCCACACGTCTTATTTAGGCTTTTGTACTTTACTTACTTATTGCTTGTGTCATATTGTATCTAACAGCTATATGTTATAGTTTACATTGAGTTACTTTGTAATTAGGGTTTTACAAAAATATATATTTTTGTTAAATCAAACTTTTCACTCCCTTCACTTGTCAAGAAATATTCATCATTATATGTCTCTCTAGCTTGCAAAACGTTTGATGAATTCCAAAAAGTAAAAAACCTTGGATACCTACAATTCCCTTCATCAAAACATTAGATAATTAAAGGATAAATATGTGGAAAGGGTTGGATACCCTTGTGTTCAGCCATTTTCGAACCAATCTAAGTGTTGCACTACATGATTTCAAGTAGGATCAAGCCTCATGTAGTTATCTTAGTGTTTTGTGAAAGTGTGCATAAAATATAAGACAGTCCCTTGTGTGCTCTCTCATGTTTATTAACACAGAGATAGTGGTCTAACCATAGATTAGAGAATGTACTTAACATGGTAGTAGTGTGATGTGGTGTGCTTAAGTTGATAGACTAAACCCTTTTGTCCCTTGAAGACCTTTGATAATGTTTGTAGTGTCTTGTTCTTGCTAAAACATTACGATAAAGACCATTACTTGAAATTGGGAAACTAGACTCTTTCATTGGTTTTGAGTACTTTAGACATGATTAGTGGTGCCTTTTAGAAGATGTGAAACTACTTTAGAAGATTTGGGAAAGAGCCTTAGTGATTATGTATTGAATTTGCACTAGGATCGTAGAAGTGCCAGGTGAGTATTTATTTAATTGAATTTATTAAATCTTATTATAATATAAGTAAAAATATATACACTTTTTAATAAAAAAATGTTATACTGTTAGAATGAGAAAAAAAAACATTATAGTTCATAAAATTCAACTATTTATAGTATATATATTGATACTAAAACACACCCTGATTTAAAGGGTTTAAGGACATAGATCAGGTTCAAATAATTTACCAGGCGCAAGTAGATTTATGAGATATAGAGATTTAACTTGCATATTTACAGAGGGGGCAAGTAATTTACCAACCATTAAATAAATTGAAATCCCATTTAATGAACTTGTATCCTCCCTTCATTTACTCTTAATTTTACCCTGCACACATGTAAAAGTATGGAATAGGATACAAAAAATATTTATATAATTCCTGCAAGTCTAAAACTTTTTTAAAACTTTAATGTGGCTATAACTACCAATATTTTAATAAATATTTACCACACTTTCACGTGGGGCCACCAATAAACTAGCCCTTTTTTGAAATTTTCCATTTTTATTGAATTCCAATTTTATACCTAAGATATTATCTCATTTTATTCTCCACTCCCACTCTTATATAAAAGAACACCTTTAAATAGGTTTATTTATATGTTTTTATACACTATAAGACTAAATGAATGGGGCGCCCCCCTTACTGGAAATATAATGGTTAGGGAAAAAGGCGAGGGGGGAGGGAAGAAGGAAGACGAGGGAAAAAAGAAGCCTGCAGGGACAAGAAGAAACACGAGACCCCGGAGAAAAAAAAGGAAGAGGGGGACAAGGGAAGGGGGAAGTAGGGGGGAAAAGAACCAGAGGGAGAGAAAGAGGAGGCGGCAAAAGTAGGGAGGGGGGCGGGGAAAAAAAAAAAAAGGCGAGAGGCCGAGAGGAGAAGGGAAGGGGAAAGAGAAGGGAAACGGAGGCGGGAAGAGGGGCGGGGCGTAGGCGGTCGGAAGCAAAGGGAAGGGGAAGAGGGGGGAAGACGGGGGAAGAGAGAAGGGGGGCAAAGAGAGAAAAGGGGAAGAGGAGAGCGGAAGAAAGGGGAGAGAAACCGGAGGAGAGAGGAGAGAGAGGGGGATGGGAACAAAAAAAATAATAATATAGTTTCAAATTATATGGATATAGTATAAATTAACTACTATAAACTAATTTAAAAATCAAATCCTTTTAGCTGGGACCAAAAGAACATGGGTATGAATTTACCTTCAAAATATTTAACGCAAACATTAGAAATTATCGAAAACATGAAAAAATTATTCATATAATATAAATCTGTTCTTTTGAGGACTTTCACGCAGGTAATATTGAAGCCGTTTTACCTGTGCACACATCAATATCCAACACAAAATTAATTCCAGATAATTTACAAAATGTAAAATGACATAAGAATCAATCATATTACATCTGCCCCCCCCCCCCAAAAAAATTAGGGATGTAAATTGAAAAAAACCCTACTAAAAGTAACGAGAGTTTAATTGCACAATGTAATACCAAAATAAATTGAGAAAAAAAAAAAGGAACAGGATATGTTAAATACCCTTCAGGTTGGTTGAAAAAACCGTACAAATTAAATAATATAAATACAAAACATTAATCCTAATTTATTTAATCTTATTCTGTATGTACCATGCTAGAATTTGGTATGTTGACTCTTCTCCAATCCCATTGTAATGGTTAATATGGTTAAGACCTTTTTAATATATTCATTTTTTTCAAATATATATAAAATTTAATATGAATTTATATAAATATTATATAAACCTTATCTATATTATACATATTTTTTATTTAAAATAATATATAGTTTTCAAATTATATAGGATATAGTTATAAATTAACTATAACTATATTTTTAAAATCAAATCCTTTTAGATGGGACCAAAGAACATGGGTATGAATTTACCTTCCAAAATATTTAACCTGCAAACATTCGAAATTATAGAAAACATGAAAATTATTTCATATAATAATAAATCCTTTCTTTTTTGTATGTGACTTTCACGCAGGGTAAATATTTGAAGCCGTTTTCACCTGTGCACACATCAATATCCAAACAAACATTAATTCCATATAATTTACAAAATGTAAATGAAATTAAGAATCATATCATATTACATCTTCCCCCCCCCCCCCAAAAAAAATTAGGGATTTAAATTGAAAAACCCCTTAAATGTTAACCGAGAGTTTAATTGCACAAATGTAATACCAAAATAAATTGAGAAAAAAAAGAGAAAACCGGGATACTTTTAAATACCCTTTCAGGTTTGGTTGAAAAAACCAGTACAATTAAATAAATAAAATACAAACATTTGATCTTAATTTATTTAATTTATCTCGCTCTGTTACCATGTTAGAATTTGAGGATTCTAATAAATACGAATTTAATCAACTTACATATTACATAATGTTACAATAAATATTTAAATAAAGATTACATTATAACATACGTAAATAAAGAAATACTTACAAGAAATAAGTAACATAGGTGACATAATATTTATAGTGGAAAATCCCAATAGGGTAAAAACCACTTTGAAAATAACCTTTTACTTCAGAGAACTTATTTTACATCTAGTAAGATCACCTTCTCCTTTGAAACCCTATTTACCAAGGGTAAAACCAATTCACTTGATTTAAACACCTTTGATATATTCCCTAGGTTTATAATATTTAATATTATAAATATAATCATTTCATGATAATAAATATTTAACCTAAAGTATATACCTAGGTTATCATATTTAATACTAGAAATATAAATATTTCATATTATTAAATATTAACATATATATTAGTGATGGACCCATAGACATTAAGAGTTGGCCAGACAACTTAATCATTATGTTCCAACAAGTAATAGGTGGCTAAGATATTTGAGTGGATTGATTGGGAAGTATGTAGCGAAAGGAACCTCAAGGAAAAGGTTGGTGGGCTTAATTTGATTTCAATGGATGAGGTTGTGAAATGATGAAAATGGCATGAATATGGGAAGTGGAGACAAGAGGCAAAGTTGAATTATGCTATTTGGATTTAGGAGGAAGCAAGTGAGACTCTTGTGATGATTGGATAGGGGCCTAAGTGATTGTAGTGGATGATGAGGTAATGTGGATATATGAGGTGATAGTGGTGTTAATACAAGGAAAATGGGGGGAATGAGAATCTCTAATTGAGTGGTTTGGTGGGCATGATGTATGTTGGAAGGATATGGGTGAGGATCAAGTTCACATTGTGTCATAACAAGTTCATTCATAGCTCTATGGAAGAACACGACAAGTTTTGATGTAAGGACTTGCATGGATTACTAATTGGAATGATAGGCATAGATTTTTTGCAAAGGATGTCCATCAATGGGGAGGTTGGTAGTATTACCAAGGAGATATTCATGAAGAGAAACTAGATTAACATCAAGAAGCTCTTGGAATTTTACACACCAAAGAGGGATGATAGGAGGTCCTAAAGATTCAATAGAGGTAGCAGATGGGGGTGTGGCTGGGTCTAGAAGGGGACGAATGATGATGAAGGAAGGGATTAGTTTTGACATGTGTATTAGGTTAGATGATGTGAGAATCTTAGAAAGAGCAAATGGAAACCATTGGCTAGGTAACTATGGAAGAGGTGACCAAAGGGGTGGAGGAAATGATAGAAAGGGTAGAGGTTTATTGGGAAACCATGGTACAGGTAGGAATGGTGTTAGAAGACATGTTTTTTTCCATTTTGTTTCCTTGGGAATGTGTAATGATGGACATGAAATAGGAAATAATACAAAATACTATGCTGATTTTTTAATTAATTCAAGCAAGTCACATAACACGATGTTGATTATCTTGATTATTAGATATGTGAAAAAAAAAATGAAAATGGGATTGAAGGGAACCTAGGAAATGACAATCTATGGATGGTTTTAGGTAGTTTTTTTATGGAGTCCTAGATATACCCAAAGGTACGTGAGGCCAAAATCTGTGATGACTACTAGTATGAAGCTTGGTATTGCAGCCTACTCTATCACTTCATGACCCCACACCAATAAGGGATTTAGGTGCTTACATAATATACCCATAGTCAAAAAAATTGTAACGTAGCCAAAAAAATGTGACAAATTTTCTATTAGGTGATGAAATCCCAATAGTTCCACCTAATATTAAATGTTTTAGATGTGTATTTTAATGTGTGTTTTGAGATATGTGTGATAGAGTGTATGCAATGAGTTAAACCCCCTAGTTAGATTAGATTTCCAAGAAATTATGAAGGGTTATTTTTTACATCCAAAATAAAATGTGTATATTTAATGACAGTTATAAATAAGATATGCAATGAAATGAAAAAGAGATGGGGAATAAAAACAAGGAATACCTAGGTAACGTTTTTCCTTTTTATCTAAATTTTTAAAGCAAGCAAAGAAAAGAAAAATCCAATTGAAACAATGAAATCCAACACAAGAAAGAAAAGTAATTCTCCTACATGTGATGTTATTAGAATGCAGATAAAATAAAATGGAAATGAAAGATAAAAAAAAATCACCAAAGAAGGGTGTGTCCCACTAGGCATGCCAAAATGTTGAACAAATTTCCTTCATGTTCTAGAATAGTGAAGTAGTAATAAAGGAAACAATTAACACCAAATATGAGAGGGTTTATGGTACCTATGAATGGGATGATGATAGATATGAGTGCAAATGAAAGATCATCCTCACAAAAATCTAGGTGACCTACAAATCAAGAGAACTCAACATGAAAAATGGATTAGTAGATAGATGGGGTGGATGTCCTGACAATGTTAGTCTTGAGAAGTGAAAAATTTATAGGATGGATGTCAACCCACATTTTGATAAAGATAAGATAAAATATTGATAAATTAGATGTAGCTGAATCTAAACTATAAAAAAATTGAAATGTAATAAAAGTGATAAAATGCATATTTGATCTAAGAAAAAATAAACCAAACTTGTGCAGGTAGACAAAGACCCAAGACTGCAGAGACTAGTTGATGGAGACTAGAGCTGATCAACTAAAATGAAAATAGAAAATACATATATGAAGGCCTTGGAAGAAGATTTTGAGCTAACAATGAACTGAGATGAAGAACATGAACCTGCAAGAGATCTGGAACTGGATTTGACAGAAAGGATATAAGAAAATTATGGAATCTGAAGGTGAATGCAGTGAAGACTGATCCAGTCAATGATGACCTAGCTAACTCAATGGTGACTGAAATAAAATATTTGAGATGATAGAGATGGAACAATGACAAGATCTAAGGCCTGAGTGACTATGGAAATAGAGAGGGGGTGACTAGGGATCTAGATGATGGAGAAGCTAAAAAAATAGAAGTTGACAAGGTCAATGACAACTGGGATTGATCTAGAGCTGGATGAATAAGATTAGGAAATAATGAAGATCTGTAGATGGAAAATGAAGACCTGAGAAGCTTGAGATAGAGCTCTTGGGTGATAGCTAAACCTACAAAATATCTGATGAGAAATGGGATGAAGGTAGATCTAAGCATGAAATGATGAAAGAATACTTCAAATCTCCAAGAGTGGGTACAATATCCTCAAACATGACTCCAAGAGAGTGATAGTAGCTTCAAACACACAAAAAGATGAAAGAAAGATAAAAAAAGCTATGGAACTCTTCAAAATTGCATCTTGAAAAGGAGGAGTAGCGCTAGAGGCAACGGTGACATAGATGGGTCACCACTGATTGCGAGGACCCATCAATTTGGGTAGTGGAAAGGTGACAAGCTTGAGGCAAAGAGGCCATATAAGGCAGGATTACGGTTTAAAAGGATGAAGACATGTTAGGGTTAATTAGAATGATTAAATAAGTAGGTGGAGGGTGAAAAATATTAAATAAAAGAAAGGGGAAGGTAAATTTATTAAATAAGATCCTAAGAAGGATAAATGGAGGACTTAAGGAGAATAAGTGAATTAAATGGGGATTGTAGAATTAATGAAAGATGATTAGGAGATGGTTAATTAAGGGAGAAATAATGATAAGTGGGATAAATTAAATTTAGGAGGGAAGAGGAATTTGAATGGGAAGAGAGGTATGCGATACCAAAAGTTGGTGTCTACATCCATATTGAAATTATCATCAAATTAATGGAAATAATGACAATGATTTCTCTACTGTCAAACAAAAAATTGGTCACCTTAAGCATTATGTTCTCATTTCATTTGTTACAAAAATGTTGCTACATATTCCTCTCCAATTTGTAAATCTCACTGGGTTCCTAAATCTAATTCATCTATGTATAATAAGCATCATTCTATTATTACTAATATTCCTTCTATGGTAAGTCAAGAGCCGCCGAAGCAACCTCATCTCAAAATCAGTCCAATACCTCCTCCTCTCAAGTCTTTTACCACATTACCAATTCCAACTAAGCAAGTTCCTATAAAAATCAGTCCAACCCCTCCTTCTCTCATGTCTTCTATAACATTATCAATTCCACATAAGATACCACCACTCAACATCCCTCCCCACCTTACTCCACTTCCATTTCTAATTCATTTGGTTAAACAAACTATTCCTTATATTTATGGCTAAGACACATTTCAGGATCCACCACCATGGCATGGTCTTTCTCATATCACTATATATATTTACATCACTCACATACTTGGGGGGAATCATAGCTTCTCCCCTTGCATTACTATCAAATTTCTCTATCATCTCACGCACTTGACGCTCCGTGCTTAGTGTCTAATATTTCCTAAGCATCACTACAAAACCTTTGATACACGCCTTGTATAGTCATTACCCTATGGATTACTCTAATTCCATGGTTCATACTCAAAATATGAGGGTCTAAATAGGAAATGAAACTCACTTCATTCACATTTCATGATCTATGCTTCATTATCTATCTTTCTAGCACACACTTTCAAACTATTTCCCAATGACGCTTTCTTGTTCTATAGTTAATTCTTGATTGTTGAGGGGTCATTTATAAATGAACCTCATTTCATACACATCCATTGGGGGGCACGCTGCTCCTACCATCACACTCACACATTGCATACCATTCCATTCCAATCATTCAATACATTTGCATATCTTGGTTGCACTTACTCTTGCTTACTACTTACATGACACAATTTTATTACTATGTTAGCCAGATACTCAGTATATCAATCTCTTTCTATATACACATGCATTCTCACTTGGTCTCTAGTTTTTAATTCAGATCATACAAATTCTTAGATGTAGAAATGATGCTTGACACTTTACATTTTACTAGTCCCACCAAGGCTCGGGGGGGATCTACATTTCCTATTATCATATATTAAAAGTTCTATTGTATCATTATTTACTATTTATACTTTCCAGCACACTACTTTCCATTTATACATATATGATTTGACATACTTTCTATCTTTCTAACATGCTAGCAGGTGCCTAATGTGTAGAATTTGCATTATAAGAATCTATGCCACCATAGTTGTCTGATACATTTTTATTGTCATTATTTGTTATTGTACGTCATTGTTTGCGAGATATGCCGTATGTCTTGTTTGATCACTACTTGTATGCTTATGGCTTCTTCAACCCTGATTGTATTGTGACATTGTGAGTAATGTCCTATATATGAAACCCACTTTTCTTGGCCTATCTTGTCTACTTGTTTGATTACATTTTAGTCTATTGCATGTTTGCTAATTTTTCTCCTAACACATGTTTCTTACCACATTATTTGCATGTGCCTTGGTTTCCACCATGCACATTCCCCCTGAAGGGATATAGTTTCATGTTATCATTGGGTCCTCTATTTTGAGCCGCACACTCCTACCGATGATGTATGCACCCCAAATGAGGGGGGTATACATTGGGTAAAAAATCACCCCATATAACTTAGAGATATAGTTTAGTTCAATGCATTACAGAAAAAACACAAGATATAGTTATATAAATGACCCAGAATTTGACTTGGGCCCTCTAAAAAACACAGACACCAATGCCCAGACTCAGGCACTAGTTCCTGAGTGCTCCTGATCTCCCCTGGGAACCTATGTCCTAGGGGAAGATACAATTATTATCTTAGATCAATACAGTTCATAGAGAAATTTTTATAGTACAAGGACACTCCTCTAGAAACATAATGCATTCTATCTCCATTTCAATCAATACAACTCATAACAAATTCAGGACAATAGGAATAAAAATGGACACACCATATGTAGTGGTTTTTATTGGGTATAGTCATGGAAAGAAAGTAAAACTAAAAATATCTCCTTAACACTTGATATTTGGCATGAGATCGCAAAAAAAATCACTCTTGGCATGATATCACACAAAAAACTCATTCTTCACATCATTTTTAGGACACATTTCTATCCTTTAAAATTCTTCACATTAGGTTCACACTTTCCTTTACACACTTTTTACATACTTTTACATATGCAAATTTTTCATATACATGAATTTGACTACTCTTTCACTTTTCTTTTACAGGATCATCCTTAATACACAAAAAAAATCAACCTACAACATCAAACTCAAGTACAACAATAGGTACAAATAAGCTCATACGCTTCACCCATAGGGCCACTTTCCTTTTCTAGTTTCCATGCTTCATTTTGCATTATTTCACGCTTCACTTGTCTCTTTGGCACGCTATCACCATCACGCTATATAGGAACAAAAGGTACACATATTCTAACTACTTTATGTTATCGAGTATTCACTCATTAACATAAAGTGGGGGAAAATGTAGACACAAAATCATGCACTTGGGTAAATTTCTAGGTCCTAAACATATACTAACATCCGTATAATTCCAAAACAAGAAACCTAGTAATTGATTACTGTCTTTGACCTATTTTTTGTGTTTTTGGTTTTCTATTTGGTCTTACACACCCTATAGCCTAGTTGGTATTTTAATTATTCATATTTTATGGCTCAAAACACTAGTTCCCAACCAAGACAGCAGTGCTCAGGTGCTCCTGTCCCCTCTGGTTTCCTCTGACCCTTTTCTATCTTACTTGCTTTGTTTGGGTCTCTTTTGTCTTTTAGGCATCTTTTCTACTTATGGGTTGGCCTTCTCATTTTTAATTAAAAAATTCAAACAAGGTAATCATATAAATACATAGCGATGAGTTCAAAATAAAGGACTAGGCTCTAAGAATTTCTATTATCACCTAAGCTTTAATCCAAAAGGAACCAAAAGCACTTTAAGGAATCCATCTAGCATCCATTCAAGGGACAAGGGACTGCATTTTCTGCATACACTACATAGGAAAGGGGAATTTCATTCTATTCTATTCACACATGTTATACATTGCTACATTCTAGATGTAACTCACTATCAAGAGTAACTTGCACTAGGGAACCCTAGGACACAATCCTCACACATGCTCACAAGAACTACATGGATTCTGAGATATAGTGTAAATCTCGGTCATAAGTCCACTATGTTGGGTGACCACTGGGTTCAGTCCGATTCCCCATATTACATATTTATTTTTTGGATTTGATGTGGTTCTGTAGGTGAACATATCTTTTTCAGGTTATAAGTATCTTTAGCAACCATGGTGTGACATACAAGTGATCAAGAAGAGCTATTTGTGACACTTTTACGACATAGTAAAACCTAGGTTTTGACCATTTTCATAGTCACGGGCACTCAGTAGTAGACGCTGACACCCAAGTTCCCTTGACCCAGTCTAGCACCCCCTGAATTTATTATAAGCATTGACAACACATATCACCTCTTGTTCAACAGTTTTCTTGGTTCATAACACTTCAGGGTCAAGAGTAAATCATCTAAGTCATTCTTTCCACACGTCTTATTTAGGCTTTTGTACTTTACTTACTTATTGCTTGTGTCATATTGTATCTAACAGCTATATGTTATAGTTTACATTGAGTTACTTTGTAATTAGGGTTTTACAAAAATATATATTTTTGTTAAATCAAACTTTTCACTCCCTTCACTTGTCAAGAAATATTCATCATTATATGTCTCTCTAGCTTGCAAAACGTTTGATGAATTCCAAAAAGTAAAAAACCTTGGATACCTACAATTCCCTTCATCAAAACATTAGATAATTAAAGGATAAATATGTGGAAAGGGTTGGATACCCTTGTGTTCAGCCATTTTCGAACCAATCTAAGTGTTGCACTACATGATTTCAAGTAGGATCAAGCCTCATGTAGTTATCTTAGTGTTTTGTGAAAGTGTGCATAAAATATAAGACAGTCCCTTGTGTGCTCTCTCATGTTTATTAACACAGAGATAGTGGTCTAACCATAGATTAGAGAATGTACTTAACATGGTAGTAGTGTGATGTGGTGTGCTTAAGTTGATAGACTAAACCCTTTTGTCCCTTGAAGACCTTTGATAATGTTTGTAGTGTCTTGTTCTTGCTAAAACATGACTATAAGACCATTACTTAGAAATGGAGGAAACTAGACTCTTTCACTTGGTTGAGTACTTTAGACATGATTTAGTGGCCTCTTTAGAAGATGTGAAACTACTTTAGGAAGATTTGGAAGAGCCTTAGGTGATGATGTATTGATATTTGCACTAGGATCTTATGAAAGTGCCAGGTGAGTTATTTATTTAATATGAATTTAATTAAATCTTATTGTAAAGTAAGTACCGTGACAAATTATGTGAAAATAATAATATACAGTAAGATGTAAGTGACAAAGCATGTGAAATATAAAACCCTAAGAAAGAGTGGGAAATAAAGAGACTTATTTGATTCACGAGTAAACAAGAAGTGATCTAAGCAAGTGAATAGATAAAAAATACTAGGTAGAGTGTCACAAATTCTCACTAGAGGTTTTGTGACTCTGGATGATTTAGGATAGGGGTGCCCATAGGAGGGCAAGAGTGCATGGGCACTAGTGAATGGATATGGGCATTTGTGGATGCATAAATATTAAGAATCTAATTTCTTATGTGTTGAAAGAGGTTCGTTGTTGATTATTGTTTGTCACTTGAGATTCACTCCTTGATGATCAAAGGTACATATAACCTACAAGGAATAAGTTCACCTACACATACCCATAAACCACATCAAATGTAAAAAGGAAAATGTAGAATGGGGATTCAAACTGACCCCGATGATCACCCAAAGAGTGAACTTATGATCGAGCACAACACTATATCTCAGAATTCATGTATTTATTCTTTGTGTGTGTAGAAATGATTGCCTAGGATTCCCTTGTCTAAATTACATAGTGATATTAGGCTAGATCTAGGATGTACCAGATGTATAGAATGTGTGGGATGGAATAGAATAGAATTCCACTCCTATGATTTGTATGTAGATGTGATGCAACCCTTATCCCTTGAAAGAGTTATATATGGATTCCTTTGATGCTCTTGTGCCTTTGAATGTAAGCTTAGGTGATAGTATGTAATGCTTAGTGCTTGGTCCTTTATTTTGAAAACATAACTATGTATTTATATGATTCTCTTTTTCGAATTTCCTAATTGACAACTGAAAGGCTGAACCAAAGTAGTAACAATTAATTAAGAAGCAAAAGGGGTCCAAAAGGATAAGAAATATATAAAGAGGGACATGAGCACCTAAGAGGGAAGGAGCACCTGACGCTAATGTCCTAACTAGGTGCTAGTGTATGAGGTCATAGAAAGATAAAATAGTCAAATGTTGACAAGATTGCAAGATGCATAAAGTTAATAAAAGTGTAGAAGACAAAGAAAAAGGCTAAAGGGAGTAGCCAATTAGTAGTTTTGTTTCTTAGGAATCATGTAAATACTAACATGCTTTTAAAAAATAGAAATTTAAGGGCATAGATTTTGTGTCTACATTTTCCCCCAATTTATGTTATTGAGTGAATACTCAATAGAATAAAGTAAATAGCATATGCGTACCTCATGATCCTATAGGGAGTGTGGTGAATAACGTACTGAGTGGACAAGTGAAGCGAGGAGACTAGGAAAAGGAATTTTACCTTAGGGGTGAAGCATATGTGTAGCTTGTACCTGTTGTTGTTGATGTAGGTTACTTTTTGTTGCGTATTAAGGATGAACCTAAAAAAGAAGAGAAAAAAAATGATTAACTAAAAATGGGAATATGGGGATAGTTAATCTAAGCTATGAAAAACTGTAAATAAATTAAATATATGCTTTAAATAAATGTAAATAAAAACTCTAATGTGCATGAGAAAATAGGAAATAACTCAATTGATTAAAATATGCTCACGGGACTATGTAGTAGAGGTGATTGGAAAATATTAAATTAGGAATGACTATGCAGAAGGCCCATGGATCTGGATTGATTCCCTAGAGTGGAAAACCTAGAGAGGGACAGGGGCACCTACAGGTGCTTTGATATGCTAAATGGGTTCCTGGTTTATGTAAAAGATTTGAAACTGATCTTCACAAGTTTATCAGATGGCCTGAAACCCTCACTGTTTGATTCATTAACTTTGTTGTACTACTCTGGATGTCACTGATATTACAAGATGATGAAATGAATTTCAAAAGACCAAGAAGGAGTATCAAAACCCCCAAAAAAGAATAATGCAAATGAATGGGTCAGACTGACCTCATCTGCCATAATAGTGGGCTTACTAACTAAGTGTTGCACTAGATTTCAGACCTAAATGTAGTTCTGGTGAATGTGTACATAATGTTCCCTAGGTGTTTTTGTGCCAGTTACACTTTGTGAAGTAGAGAGAAATAATTATATGTAAAAAATGTAAAAGAATGTGTGCATAGAATAGAGTAGAATCCCCCCTATGTTGTGTGTGATGCAGATGTCCTATCCTTGTGCCTTGTGCTAGTTCTATGTGGATGTAAGTGATCTCTAATGCAATATATGAATGCAACTCTAGGTAGATGATAGTAGTGACTTGTGCTAGGTCCCTCATTATAGTCTCATAACTTTATATTTATAGGGTTTTCTTGATCTAATTGTTAGAAATATCATAGTGCTCTCATTATTATATATTGTAACATTATTAATATGAGTTATATTATAACTCATTATTAATAATATAGGTTTGTTATATTGTTTCAAGAATATATTTTTGTTATACCCGTAATGATATTAACGGGTTGTTTTGTTGTGTGACTTCCTGGTTTGTAGGAAGTCAGTTTTCTATTTCCATGGCTATTTATTAGCCTCAGTATTATTTGTAATCTATGCTGAATATAATATCGATTAATTGTTCCTGTGTCACAAGCCTGTTGTACCAATATTTGGTATCAGAGCAGGTACTCCATTACTACGCTGAGTTTTGAATATGCTGCCCCCAACGATGGAGAATTTAGTGTAACAAAGCTATGTGTATTTATGTGTACAAGTTTATGTCAGATTTCTAATGATTTTCAATGAGATATCATACAGTAAATATTCTATTCATGTTTGGATAACGTTTTGATCAAACGTGCCTTCAACACTAGCAAAGGCATATCAAGGAGTTTCATTTCATCCAAGTCAAAGTGAATCATGACTTGTGAACATCTGAATGAGTATTATTTATTTACAAACCTAGAGAAGGACACGTGTTGTAGATAAGGAGAGGGCGTTCAGCTATTTGCATTAAATTTGAGCCGTATTGCAAGTTTATTTGTTGAGTTTGGTGTCCACGCATTCAATGTATTTTCTATATTAAATCATTATGCGTGTGCAGATTAGTGTGTTAAGTGGTTGAGAAAATGAGCCAAAAATCCTTGGCTCTATCAAATATTCCTAATCGACAGTTTATTTGAGCGCAGCAGTACAGATCTCTCTCCCAACTGGCATTTTTTTGGGATCTCTCGTATTTATCACTATTTCCCTCCTGAATTCAGGCCTCCATTGTATCTTCACTTGGCGGTGGTGAGTTGGCAACCTCTGAATTCATTATTGGAATGAACGTATCTAATCAGAATGGGCACAACAGAAGCATACATCGTGGTGGTCGTGTAGTGGGAAATTGGCGGAATTGTATTAATTCAATGGAAAGGTACAGATTTATTTGACATTCGTACCAAAATGTTATGAAATCTTTTTTTTTTATCTGTTTGCATGGATGAAGATTGAAAATTAATTTGGTAAGTATGTAGTCGGTTATCTCCCAAGTTTGATATATTTTCTTTATTAAAGTCAAGTATCTCTACCAGTATAAAGATTTTGTTATTGTTCGGTTCAAGTTTCTCGATTTTGTGGAGTTTCAAAGTGGAAAATATAAATGTAATTGAAATATTTGATGGTAAATACTTCCACACGTGGCAAGTATGAACCCAATTACAATTGATTGATAAAGACTTATGGGACATTGTCGAAGGAAAATTTAAAAAACTGAATGATGCAGATGAAGCAGTGAAATGGGAAAGTAAGGATCGGAAAGCAATAGCAATTATTGGCCTTGGTATTTCCGATGCATATTTGCATCATATTGATCTAACCAAGTCATCTAATAACATTTGGGTGACATTGAACAAGTTATTTGGATCTCAAGCAGGTAGTGCAGCAATGGCGCTAAAGCAAAAACTTTTTGGGCTAAAGATGGGAGAAAATGACAATATGGTTCAACATATCAGTAAGTTTCAATCCATTTTAAATCAATTAGCAGGAATAAAAGCAGAGGTAGATGGAGAAGATGCTAAAGCAATCTTACTAAATAGTTTGCCAAAATAATATTCGAGTATTGTTTTTACTCTTAGTAAGATCAATCCCAGTTTGGAAAATTTAATTTCCTCTTTGCTTGATGAGGAAGAAAAAACCAAAAGGTTTGTACCAGAAGAAGAAAGTGTCATGGTTGCAAACAATAAATCATCATTCTATAAAGGTAAAAAAATGTTTGTATCGTCAAATACACGTCTTTTGTGTCATTACTGTAAATAACTAGGACATGGTTTTGTGAATTGTAAGAAAAGAGCTCAAGATCTCTTAGATGATAAGTTGGAACAAAAGGCTTTAGCTGCTGAAGAAGATTGGGATGATTATTCTAATCCTACAAGTGACAATGAACCTATCAATTATTCAAGTGATGAAGATTATCTATTTTGATATCCTCTTATTGGAGGATGGAGGCAACGGAGGCAGGAAGACAATCAGCGTCCTCGAGTTCGTCACTACCTCAGAGGCCGCAAACTACTTTAGTGACATCTTGGTGTCTTGTGTGATGAATAAGAACAGATGAGAATCCCTATTCCTGTGTGCAGTGCAGTGCTTGTGTGTCCCCCGTGATGATAAATTCTACCATTGATACTATTGCAGGAAGTGTTCTTGATCAAACTAATTTGATGGTTGATGTGAATTGGTTGAACAGTCCCAATTCATGTATTCATCTAATAGGTTAAATGGTCCCTGGATGATGTAGTTCCCACAATCGATGTTGAGGATCGAGACCATGTACAAGCTACGGAGTGGCATGCTGATTGGTTGAAGATGGTGTTTTCCCCATGTTCGCACTAAGGGGGGGAATGTTAGAAATATCATAGTGCTCTCATTATTATATATTGTAATATTATTAATATGAGTTATATTATAACTCATTATTAATAATATAGGTTTGTTATATTGTTTCAACAATATATTTTTGTTATACCCATAATGATATTAATGGGTTGTTTTGTTGTGTGACTTCCTGGTTTGTAGGAAGTCATTTTTCTATTTCCATGGCTATTTATTAGCCTCTTTATTATTTGTAATCTATGTTGAATATAATATCAATTAATTGTTCCTGTGTCACAAGTCTGCTGTACCAATACTAATTTCATAATTAACCTTGAAATGGACGACCACCAAAAAGATAAGAAGTGAAAACAGATAGAAAGAGCCCAAAAAGTGGAGGGAAAGATAAAAAAGGATCAAAGCACCAATGGTGGGACCAAGGTGCCCATAGGTGCCCCAGTCGAGGCTAAAATAATGGAAAATGACAGAAACAAACTGAGCGTATGGATGGAAAAAGGTCGGGAATGATGAAATAAAATAAAAGAAGATGGCCAAAAAATAAGGGTTAATTAGTACTTTCTTCACTCAAGAAGATTCTAAATAGTAGTATGAAACTGGGATAAATAATATCTAAAGTGCATGATTTTGTGACAACATTTTTGCCACACTTTATGTTGGTGAGTGGAAAGCTTGGTAACATAAAGTAGATAGATATGTGTACGTGATGTCTATGAATATTTTAGTAGAAAATGTACCAATGGACTAGACAAAGTGTGTAATGATAAAAAATATGGAGGAGCATGGAAAATAAAGATGAAAATGCACAAAATAAGTGATGAGAGTGAACCTAGAGTGGAAACATGTGTGTAGCTACTGAGGTGTGTTGTACCTACATGGTTAGTATAACGTGTGTTTTCATAAAGTTTTTTTGTTGTTGTTTCCCCCATTTAGCTATTTGTTTCTCATATGGTTGGACCTGTAAGGAGAAAATGATCAAGTAGTCAAATATGTATGTGTAAAAACACATTGTAAAAGACGTATGTAAAAGTATGTAAATGTAAAGTATGAAAATTAAAAAGTGAAAATGGAACATGTGCACCTGATCCATGCCAAGAAAGAGAGTGTAAAATGATATTGTGTACTGTCGCGGTTTTTTGGGCATCTGATGCCATAGGCTGAAGAAGTATAGGGAGGGATTATGTTGTATCCATGAAACTCTAACTACTTCTCTGAATGTGTGTGAAGATATATCTGTACATATTGTTTTTTTTGTGATCTAATGCCACTAGACAAAGTAGTGTAGAGATACACACCCATTGTAACCTCCAATCCTATAACTACTTCTTGAAATGATAAGGACACCATGTCCTATAAAATTTGTTGTGTACGGGGATCATAGACTGGTCTGAACACACTCGATATATGTAACCCAATATGTCAAGGATGGAAAGTGCACTAAACTGAAGTGGTGTAAATGCATTATGTTAGTGTGTAAACCCCAAATGATCCCCCCCTCTTTGGGGGCATATGTGACATCGCTAATAGGAGAATATGGCCCCAAAAGATGATGAACCACATAAATTATACCCTATAAAGTGCTAGGTGGAAAATAAGGCACACACAAACAAGAGGCTAGACAAAGAAAAGTGTTAGTATGAACAAGCATGCATATAGAAAACAATGTATAATCTACACAAATAGCAAAAGCTACCAAGTAAACCAGGAATGCAAACACACAAGGAGAAAAGTAGGCCGCACAAAGCGGGATTAAAAATGGGACATCACTCACGATGTCACAAGACATGCAAGGTTGTCATGGCCACAAACAACAAACAAGTGTGCACACAAAATAAATGGAAATGCACTGGAAAAAGAGAAACAATAGCAGACAATGTGACAAACAAGTATGGATGCCAATATCCATGAATAACAAATATTGCACATGATGCACCTATTAACATGTTCTAAAGATAACTAGTATGTCAAAAGTGTGTATAACCAAGTAATGGAGAGTGCTAATTACAAAATAAAACAATAACACTTAGAAGAGATGAATGTGTATGCCCACAATGATCAGTGTAGGAAGGGTAGAAAACAAGCATCCATGCTACGTGTAAGAGACATGTATCTATGAGCACAACTAGACAAAGGCATGAATGCACATGTGTGTATAATATAGATAAATAACATATAGGTAAGCTAATTAACATGTGTAGTAAAGTGACCATGAACTAGAAAAAGTAAGAAAGAGTAAAAACAACCATAATATGTAGTATGTTGTGGATGGATGGAATGGAATGCAAAATGGAGTGATAGGAGCCATGTGGCCCCCAAGTGAATGGAAGTGTATGCAGTGAGGTTCTTTTTGTTTTCCCCCTCAAGATTTAAGAATGAACTGTAAACAAGAGTGCATAGTCGGGAATAGGTTGAAGTGTGTGTTGTGTCTAACACACTCTGATGAATGTGTATGTGTAGTGATGAGATGAGGCCTAACGACAATGCATGTGTGAAACCTATAGCCGAAGTGTATATCACGACCATATGAACATATACGTGATGATTTTTCCTAAGTGTATATCACTATAAGATGAATGGATGAGTGATGATTTAGCCCTAAGTGTATATCACTACGAGATGAAAGGAGGGAGTGGTGGTGTAACCTAAGGTATATACCACTACAAAATTATAGAATGGGTGACCATTTAGCCTAAAGTGTATGGAACTAACCTAGAAATGTCACATGATGAAATAGAGAATGATAAAGACATGATGAATGTAAAGTCCATTTGATTTGTAAACCCTCGGTAGTCAAGTATGGACTGAGGAACTAAAGTGTATCATAGGGTAGTGGGTGCAATGTGTAGAAGACAATGTAATATGTGTGATAATAATAAACAACCATATGATGAGTAGAATATTTAATGTATAGTGTATAATACATAATGTGAGATGTAATGTAGGATGTATAAGATATAATGAAAAATGTAATGTATGATGTAGACTGACAAGTGTAAGATGCACAATGTGGGATAATTGTAGTATGTATGATGCAAGATGAGTAGAATGTGTAAAGTTTAATGTATATAGTGGCATGTACTATGTGTAGAGAGACTAATAATGTAACATGTAGGATAAGTAGTATATGATGCTAGACTCGTATGTGATGAAAATTAGTATAGTATATCAAATATTTGTGATGTGGAGATGCACAATGTATGATTTAAGGCATATGACGTGAGACGTATGATGACGATGTAATGTGTGGTGGCTATAGTGCAGTGTGTGGGGTTCATGTGTGGTAATCCCTCAATAATCAAGTCTAAACTGAAGAACAAGAGTATGTCATCAGGTAATGATGATTCTAGAGTAAGAATGACTATGCCTATGCTAAGAGGTTGATGTATGAGAATGCACATATGAGATATGAGTAGATGCTAAGATGGTGTATGTGTAAATGCTAGTAGTGTGATGTAGTATTATGCAAGGATGTGAATGAATCATAATGAAAAGATGAGTAATGTGCTAATTATTATATGATTATGAGAGAGGGGGATGTGAATACTATGCCCCCAAGTATACACGGTGGAAGAGGCTATCATGTAATGTCATCTAATAGATCATCGACCTCAGGGTAGAATTCATACAGCTAAGCATTAGTTACTTGATAAGTAATAGTGTTTGGTTGATCATGTAATGAGCCAATAAGGTGTGAGTTATACATTCCCATAGCATATTATTCATTGGTGAATAGAGGAAGTGGACAGCCATGTGCATACCAATGGGTAAGATTTTTTGTATGACCTAGGAAAGAGCTATTGTAGATGAAGATGTGTCTAAAAGGCATAAGGAATGAAATGTCTATATGTTTAGGATGTATAATGCCCCCAATATAATCAAGCCATGATTTCCCTAATGTGAGCGAAGGAGTGTGTGATAGGTAGAATTTAAGATGAAAGACACATAAACCATAAAAAAAACAATAATGTGAAAAATGCATAATAAATATTACGAGCGTGTGGTGCTTGATAGATGTCCTCAAAAGAAAAACCTAATCGAGCATGTGAAAATAGTGTCATCATAAGTAGGATCAAATAAAATATTCTCCAAGTATGAATCATTCATAAAGAGTGTGCAAGTGAATGATGGATGTACTAATGTAGGTGGTGTATGTGAAGGTGAAGTTGTAGGTGATAGAGTGACGTTCATAGAATGGATAGGCCCCTGATAAGGAATCATAGCAGTATTAGTAGTAGGTGACATAGAAGAAACTACATCTATGAAAAAAATGGTACCGTAAAGGGGTGGTAAGTGAGGTGGTTCTTTAATAGGTTGGGGCTCATATATTTCACCCATTCAAGACACCCATTCATCCAACCCAACCATCTATTTCGACCATGCCTCAACCATCCACCTCAACCGCACCTACACCTTCAACCAATGAAACCGCCGCCGAAAATCCCACTTCCTTTCCCGTGGACAACATCCCCACCTCAGATCCCTTAGTACATGTTTTTCAACACCTTACGCTAGGGAAGTATCACCTATATAACGTTAGCACTTTCCATACCCCACAGGAGTACAGACAGTTACATGTGCATCCTACCTACGACCGTCATGTGGGGGAAGTAACCTCCTATGGACCACCTAATTGCCGCACCAACCTAACATATGGGGGTGTTGACGCATCCTCCGTTACCTCAGAACCTCCCCTTGGTGTGGTTCCCTTCCAATCCGATTTTCAATACCTGACAAATCGTCGTTTCGCCCTCACCTTCTTGGCGCTCTGTGCTTGGAAGGGCTTCGGTTTCGGTCTTTATGAACAAGGCCGACATACGATCATTCCTGTAACTACACGCAAACACAAAGATCGTCGTGGTCTTGGATTCTCTAAACCACGTACACTGAAGACATCGCATATCCATTGTATCTAGGAAGATGATGATGTCACCCCTTCTGAACCATCATCACCCATTTTGTCATCGTCACCCACAGAGTTGATAGACCCTGAATCTATCCCTCCTAACTTTTTTTTTTTTTCATAAACCCTATCTTCCTGGGTCCTCTCACTTATCAACGTGATAATGAGGACCCATCTTCTCTTCCCCTTCTATATCCAGACATGATCGAAGAGGACTCGCCTTCAATTAATGTTGTTGAGTGCCAAGATGACGAATCCATCCTCACTTACCTGGGTGTAGACTACTCTTATATTCAATGCGCCTTACCATCTAAAACTCAAACCATGTTGAATGAGACGACTATAGAAATCAACATCCACACAGAGGAAGATCCTCACATTGTGAAGATCAGACAATCTCTTAACGCATCAGAACAAACGGGCTTCACTACCTTCCTTTGTGCCTGCAACCAAGATTTCGCTTGGTCCTATGCTGACATGCCAGGAATTGATCCTGACATTGCTATCCATAACATTACCCTGACACCCGATTCCAAACTAGTTAAACAGAAACTAATAAAAATGCATCCACGCATTGCCCTCTTGGTCAAAGAAGAGCTTCAACGAATCCTTTCCGTTTCCTTCATCTTACCTATTGACTATCCTCAATGGATTTCTAACATCGTACCTGTTACTAAAGCAACGGGGGGACTTCGGATATGTATGGATTTCCGGGACCTTAACCTCGCTTTCCAAAAGGATGACTTCCCCCTACCAAGTATTGATCAACTTGTTGATCTCATTGCAGACCATGAGATTCTTTCTCTCATGGATGGCTTCTCGGGATATAATCAAATTTTGGTAGCCCCGGCCGATCAACATAAAACCGCCTTCATAACTCCTTGGGGAACCTTCTGCTATCGTGTCATGCCATTCAGCCTTAAGAATGCTGGTGCGACCTATCAGCGGGCTATGACTTACATTTTTCATGAAATTATGCGCACTATCCTTGAGGATTATGTCGATGATCTTCTTGGGAAATCTAAACATCGCAATGAACATCTCGATGTTTTAACCATTTGTTTTGATCACCTGTTACAATACTGTGTTTGTCTTCAACCAAAGAAATGTGTCTTTGGTGTCCTTTCGGGATAACTCCTTGGTTTTATTGTCTCTTTGCGTGGCATCGGGGTCGATCTAGCTAAAGTCAAAGCTATCCTAGAAATTCCCCCACCTACTAACCTCAAACAATTACATAGTTTGCAGGCAAACTCCAATCTATCCGACGTTTCATCTCACAACTCTTGGATCGATGTCAACCTTTCCATCATCTCCTTAAAAAGGACATTGTCTTTCAATGGAGCAAAGAGTGCCACTAGGCCTTTGAGGCTCTTAAAGCCTATCTCTTGCAGCCACCCGTGCTTATCCCACCTCAAGACGATCACCCTTTCTACCTTTACCTTTCTGCCACTGACCATGCTGTAGGAGCCATGCTCGCACATCGTGGCTCCAAGCATCGAGAACAAGCCATTTATTACATAAGTCGTACACTTGTGGATTACGAGACTAGGTATACACATGTAGAAAAGTTGTGCTTAGCCCTATCATTCGTGGCCACCAAACTCCGACATTACCTCCTGAATCACAAAACTTTTGTCATCACCAATGCGGACCCCATCCATTATATGTATGCCAAACCTCATCTAAACCAACACATTGCCTGATGGCTTATGCTCCTTGCCGACCTCGACCTTGAATTTGTACACTAGAAATCAATCAAAGGACAAACTATCGCCAACCAACTCGCGGAAGCCCCTTTACCTGGGGAGCAGTTTTCTAATTTTACTTTCCCTGACGAACTCATTGCCACTCTTTTACTCAGTGAGGAGTCGTATTCAATGACCCTATTCTTCGATGGATCCAAATGCCAGTGCGGCGGAGGGGCCGGCATTGTTCTCATTCCTCTGGATGCTGAACCTATGCCTCTTTCATTCCGGCTTGACTTCCCCTGCACTAATAATGCAGCGGAATATGAGGCCCTTGTTTTGGGTCTCTAGGTTGCGTTACACTTAGGTGTAAAATCTATTAACATTTTCAACGACTCTCAATTGGTATTCAATAAAGTTATGGGCATCTACCAATGTAAAAATGAGGAACTTCAAAAGTACAAACATTACGTGGATTCACTTTTGACCTTATTTACTCATTATTCTATCCAAACCATTCCCTGCTCAACTAATAAATTTGCAGATACTATGACTTTCTTAGCCTCGCAAATTCCTACCTCACCAACCGACTCTGACATATTTGTCTTGGTTCAACAACTCTTTGCCCCATCTTACTCAGCTCTAGATGTTTGTATGGTAAATAATGTGTCTACTGACTCACAGGATACTTGGTATCACCAACTTCATGACTACCTTACAACCTCTGTTCTCCCACCTGACCTTACTAGTAACAGAAAACGTTCTTTTCTTAAAAGTATTTCTTGTTATTTCATCATGGGGGGAGTCCTCTTTAAACATGGCTTTGATGGCATCCTCCTTCGATGTCTAACCGGTGCAGAGGTTACATATACCATCCAACAAGTCCATGACAGTATTTGTGGTGGACATTTTAGTAGCCTTGTCATGGCCAAACGAATCCTTCACCTAGGCTATTATTGGCCTACTCTTAATAATGACTGCTACGAATATGTTAAGTGTTGTGTTATGTGTCAACAACATGCCAACCTTCAACATACTCGTAGCCATCCGCTACAGGTCGCACGAGATCTTTGGCCTTTCTCACAATGGGGTTTAGACCTTATTGGTGAGATTCACCCGCCCTCTTCACAACGCCACCGTTGGATAATCACAGGAACTGAATATTACACTAAATGGGTGGAGGCCATTCCACTTATTTCAACCAAAAAAGAAAAAATTGTAGAGTTCATCAACCATCACATTATCTGTCGTTTTGGTGTTCCTCATCGCTTGATAATAGATAATGGAAAATATTTCAAAAATAAGTTGCTACAAGAACTTTGTGACAACTTTGGTATCAAACTTAGATTCTCATCACCTTACTA
Source organism: Taxus chinensis (assembly GCA_019776745.2). Taxonomy (NCBI): domain Eukaryota; kingdom Viridiplantae; phylum Streptophyta; class Pinopsida; order Cupressales; family Taxaceae; genus Taxus; species Taxus chinensis. Next base: position 419,125,227 of record CM034154.1, read on the forward strand.
TTCACAAGCAAATGGTCAGGCTGAATCTTCTAACAAAACCCTGACCAAAATTCTCATGAAAGTCGTTAACGATTCTGGAAAAAATTGGCCTAATCACATCCCCTTTGCCCTTTAGGCTTATCGTACCAGCATTTGTACCTTCACTAATGCCACCCCATTTTCTTTGGTATATGGTACCGAGGTTGTCTTGCCTCTCGAAATACAAATACCCTCCCTAAGAATATCTCTTTAGGATATTCTCACCAATGATGATTTCCGCCAAGAGCGGTTAGCCCAATTGGAGCTTCCTGACGAGCGTCGTCTTACAACTCTTGACCACCTTCAAATCTATCAAAAGTGCATCAAGCGTGCTTATGATAAGTGACTTCATGAGCATACCTTTAAGGTTGGTGATCTTGTCCTCAAAGAGAATCAACATGTAACCAAACTTGAAAAGAGAAAATGTAGAAAATTTGCTCCAAATTGGATTGGGCCTTACATTATCACTCACACTTATGGATCAGGCACTTATCGCTTAGCTTCACTTAATGGTAAACCTGAGCCTGAACCCCTTAATGCCTTGCATCTTTGACCATTCTACTGTTGAATTTAGTGTTATATCACTTCTTATCTACCTTACGCTCATCCCTTGAGCTCGTTTACCACCTCATACACTTTGTTTCATACAGCTCAAAATAGAATCAAGCACACATGATTTGGTCATCACCTCCTCTTAAAGATGCCTTCCCCTTTTTAGTCTGATCCATGACTTAAAAGCATCAAAATAACACGTTCTCAATTATATGCTTATGGGATATTCTTGAGTCAAACTTTCTACAAAACTAGATGCTTCATGCCAAACGGACATCTAGACCTCTAAGTTATACATAGACTGCTCCCTTGAAGGATAGCTATGTGTAAAACCACTTCTACTATTATAAATAGACTGCTCCCCCGAAGGACAGCTATACACAAAAACCGCATCTGCTACTATAAATAGACTGCTCCCTTGAAGGACAACTATACAAAGTCAACCTTTATCAGAAGCTTCTCGCATTGATCAGCTTTGTGAAGACCTCAAGAACAACAAAATACATATCCCATGTAGACTTCCCGCATCTATCAGTCTATATCTAGAAAAGTAAAAAGCAGTATTCCAAATCACTTTTGAGTCATGGACTTGTCTATTTAGGTTTGGTTCTCTTTCGTCAGAATACTCACCTTATAACAAGTTCTCTGCACCCCAACTATATCAACCACCTCACCTCACCATTTGTCAAAGCAACAAAACTCAAGGGACGTGACATATATCTGATATATTGTGATTATACAACTCTTTTCACCTATCGACTTCTCGCCTATGCAAGGCACCTAGGGATTCAAGCTCATCCTACATTAATATGTGGTTTGTTTATCTCTTCTCAACTACGAGACACTTTGGCCTCTTTTACTCAAATTTAGGATTATGTGTTGACCTTAATCAGGACACGGTTCCCTACTACTTGGGTAAGCTAACTTTCGATTCACCTATACCTACACCAACATCGCCAATACCTTACCAACACCAACAACATTACCCTACCAATATCAATATTCTTTTTTTTTTTTCCAACCAACAAATTGTCTAACCACAACCAAATTGCCTGAATTCACCTCTCCCTGGTCCTAAGGGAGAAGTACATCGGTCTAAGGCCCCTCCTTACTTTGTGTAATGGGCTATGTAGGTAGCACTTAGGAGACATGGGGTCTCCCAAGGTTAGCTCGACTATCCCCTACCATAACCTATCATGTGTGGTAAATATAAATCTTTTTGTATTTCTATTTGATCACATTCATCTTTATCCTTTAAAAAAAAACATTCAAAACACAACCATTCTTATTATTATCATAACTCAAATCAACATACATATTTAGTTTTATTTAGATGTTAAACAAATACATCTTCTCTATCATCGACATGCAGGTTGGAATCCTTATTTATTCTTATACCCCTATGAAATTCACTTAGACCCTTGTGCCTTATCCCGAAGCAGGTGGTGATCACAATCGTTGATGCCACTAATCTAGCCTCTCCATCCTCAAAGGTGCCACTGCTATTGGTTCCTCCCACTGATCTGCCAACATCTCCTGTAACATACGAATACACCCTCTCGCGTGGAGGAATCTTACCTCTAGTCTCTCCACTCGTAACTGCGAAACCTCTAACAATCTTGTTGTCTCATTCACTTGTGTTTAAAGATGGTGAACCAAATCCTGCAGGAAGTCTCTCTCCGCTGTAATCATAGCTATGTCAGGACGATCAGCCCTCTCATGTACACCTCGCAGCTCTGCTTCCCACCATAATCTATAAGCCTTTGTCACTCCTGCATCCATTACCCTGTGATCGATTGCTATCTCTTCTGGCCCTTCTGGAGGTGTCAGCCGGGGAGGTGAGAATGATGTCTCGGCATCGATCCTCATGTATGGTCTATAAGCCATGGGTATATCCTAAACAAATCCAAATTGTCGCCGCACGTGATCTAGAGGAATCCTCTCGTACTCACCTGGCCTGTGCCCCGTGATCCACCTTAATCGCTCTACACCCCTCAAATCCTCTGCTATGTTCTCTATCACCATATAGTTCCCGTAAGGCCTCCAACGGATATCCGCAATCGTCACCATCTCCCATACCTACCTATAATACTCAATGTCATCTATCATGGCCTGGGATCTCGCCTCTTGTTCTGTCTGGACCCATCATCTGAATCCCAACCTCTGCGCTCATGTCTCTCTTTCCTAGATTGATCGGCCTATTGGTCACACACACAATGTGCTTATAGGCCCAACAATGTAATAAGTATGCACAATCCAGTGTCGTCCTGTGATTTCACCTGCAAGCCCATAAACCCCTGTATAGCTCTACCAGATAGGTGGGTGCCCATGCAAAAGTCACGCTTCTTTCTATCATTTCCCAAATAATACACATCAATGCTTTTGGAAATCTTCCCCCATCCGCCCTCGGTAATGCATAATACCCCACCGCTATCATTAATACCACTGCCAACCTTGTTTCCTCAGGGTGTGTTACATACATTATACCATAAGTGAATGCCAAACCTCGCTGTGTCAAATCTCGTGCAGCTGAACCAAATACTACTATTATCACTCCCCATGCCACGCTAGGCCCTTCCTGATATACTAGTCTTCCTGTAATTGGGAGCCTCAAAATTCTAAAAACATCTTCTAACGTCACTATCATCTCCCCTGTTGGCAGATAGAAGGTATTCTTTTCCGGATTCCACCTCTCAATCAACGCCTGCAACATAGCATGATTGTGTGTAATTCATGAATAATAGCGGATTCCACTTAACCCCACACGGTTTATCAATACCCATTCAGCTGGTGTTACATCCGCTCGGACTCGTGACAACAAATTTGGCACACTATCATTCATCCTCAACCCTACCTCTGCCTGCATACATCAAATCAACAAACAAACCATTCAATAAATCAAATCCCCAAGTGTTTTTTCTCACATTCTGGAATTTCATACAGTAACCGATATCGGTTATAGATAACCGATACTGGTTTCCTAACCGATACCGGTTATCTCTAAACGATACTGGTCACTGTCAAACATATATAGCCTACTTAAAAACATCCCCTACGATAATTATTTTTCTCGTTTACTCCTCTCTGCACCTACAAACATACGCGAAACCCCCGCTGACCTACCCCATAACACTCACCCCATCCCAAACCCTTACCTATCACCTTTTCTTTCTCCTCTCTATCCACTTACCTTCTCTCATCCTATTCATAAAACATGCAAGAATTAAATTACAACCAAACAGTTTACCTCTTGGGATGCAGCAGCTTGAAGTCGAACCTGTCTTCCCTCTCGTCTCTGCCCACCAGATGCTTCTCCTTGTTCAGCCATGTTCACCACCCTTTTCAATATAACTTACCTTTCTGCCTTCTTAATCTCAGCCCACAATCACTTTACCTATCTCTTTCTTCCTTATCACTCAATTCTCCCATGCAATTACCTGTATCAGTTGTCAAATAGTGTCGCATTCTCGTATTTAACTTATTACATGCCTCTAAAAATAAGAACTCAAGTTGTCTCCCAAGATTTTCTATTTTTAGAAAAGCTTGTTTTAGCATAACCGATATCGGTTACCTAACTGGTATCAGCCATACATCTACCGGCATTGGTTAGCTAACTGATATCGGTCATATGTCTCCCTTTGCTTAAAAATAGGCCTTTTCTTCGTTTTTTGCAAATTTTTGGTGGCACCCGCCTCTTTTTCCTACATAACGACATCATTATCAATATTTTTCATCAAAATCCCATCAACACATATACATATCATCACAATTTCATCAACATCATCTATCTACATTAAATTTCAAAAACCATCGACAAAACACATAAGACATTTTTTTTACACACCATGTGGATCAAAATCATCATCTATATATATTAGTTTCAAAATATACAACTTGCCCTGCATGGGGGCCTCTGTGATCTAAAAATGATACAAAGCTGGCACGCAGGTCGCTATCCCTGTCAAAATCTCGACTCGGCTCGCAGGCCGGTCTCTCATGTCAAAAATATACTCGGATCACAGGCCGGTGTCAACTATACAACATGTACTCGGCTCGCAGGCCGGTTTATACAAAAAAAATGAATAAATAAATAAATCATATGTGGGCACGCAGGCCTCTATATACATATCCATTTCACAGACCGGTGTCTATATCCAATATCAAAAACCTATTGCCGCTCCCAGGATGTCTTAGCTCTCTCCACCACCCTCGGCCTATCTCCCTGCTGGTCCCTGTGCTGGCTCTCGCCTCCTCCCTGTAACAGACCCATCGGCTGTGGTTGCACCTCCCTGGGATCTCTGGCTCCATGATGTCTCGGCTCTGTGTGCCGCATATGGCTGATAGTCAGCCCCGGTTCCATTGAGGACATCCTGATAATACCGGGCCTCTGCTCTCGCCTCCATATAGCAGGCCCGTGCCACCATGGCTACTGGGGCTGGTCCCCCGACTCCTAATAGTAGTGGCCCCTGTCTTGCCAGTACACCCTGTGCCTGTGGGGGTGCCTGTATCGGTGCCTGTGCCTGTGGTGGTGCCTGTGGCTGTACCGGTTCCTACGGCTGTGCCTGAGCCTGTGCATAGGGTAACTGCCCCTGTAGCACCCCAATCTATGCCTATGCAGTAGCAAACTGCCCCTGTAATAACTGCACCTATCCTAAGAGCCAGTCCCTCTCTGCTATAATAGCTTCCAAATCTGGCTGTGTGGGCTGTGCTCTCCTGGCTGCTCTCTCCCCTGCCCACCAAACCAAAAAGGCCCCTGTCACTCCGACATCATCCATTATATCGTCAGCTGGTCTCTCTGCTACCCATTCGGGGTCAACTGGCTGCGGTGTAAGCAGTGGGGCCTCTACATCATCCCTCCGGTACTGTGGTAAGGGAGGTGGCTCATCCTGTCACAAGCCCAACTGCCATCGTACCCTCTCTAGGGGTATCCACTCATACTCCCCCGGCCTCCGTCCTGCTATCTAGAAACTATACTGGATCCAACGCATCTGTGCCCGGGCTCCTCCTCGAGGCTGATGGCCTCTGCAGGGCCTCCATATAATGTCCAGTGCGGTCAATCCCTCCAACATATGACGGTAGTATGCCACATCCCGTCCTGCGAGCACCGCTCGTGGCTGGCCCACGACCCCCAACCACCTCTGAAATCTATATCTATATACAATCTGTGGCCCTAACTACTGGGGCAGCCCTACTGGTTATATACATATGATGTGCTCGTATGCCCAGCAGTGTAACAAAAATGTCGAGAAAATACCGAATCGCCTCATACGGCGATAACCCCACAACTCTCTGTATAGCTACTCCAAATACATTGGTGCCCAGGCATAGCATGTATGCTCCTCTACCATCCCATGCAAAAATCTCATAAAAGCCCATGGGAAGTGCCCTCCCTTTGAGTCCGGGAGGGCGAAGCAGGTGATACCTATCATCATCAACACGGCAAGCCGTGTCTCTTGTCGGTGTGTGCGATACATGTCACCATAGGCAATGCTCACGCTGTGATAGGTCAACAATGGGGCTTCATCCCCGAATACATGTAGGATGCTATCCATCATTGTCTCTACATCCACCTGGAACACTACCTCACCTACGATCGGTAGTCTCAGGATGTGATATACATCCTCTAAAGTAATCGTCATCTCTCCAGTAGGGAGATGGAAGACATTGGTTTCCGAATCCCATCTCTCGATGAGGGCAACCATCAAGCTATGGTCCCTATCCACAACCCTATACCGCTGGACTCCACCGAGTCCAACCTCTCGCATGATGCCCCATTGCACTGTGGACACATGTGGCCGCATCCGCCTCAATAGCGGGGGCATCCGATCCCACATCGTGAGCTACTGGCGTGCCTGCAAAAACAACCCACTTCATCAGGCCTACCCTTTACAATAAACACCTACCTTAACTCTCTATACCCACTTACCCACCCAACCACAACCCAACTCTACAACACACATCTACATCCACCTATCTTACCCTATAACATCTACGATACCCCCTTTACTTATCTCACACCCTACCAACCACCCCGATCTACTCTAACAATCTAACTATACCCCCGCCAATTTAACACCTCCTACTTCATACCCAACACCTAATCTATCCTACCCGAACCAACCTCCATCAACCCCATTTCTCCCAACCCTAATCACCCTTCCTATCACCTCTACCCCTCCCCCTTCACCCCCAAACAAAAACACAAAACAACAAGACAAAACTCTAACAACAAACAAACAAACAAATCCTGCCCATGCAGACCGATACCGGTCACCCTTGACCGCCATCGGCCCCCCCAAGCACATTTTATGTACCGACGTTGGTCGACATATGACTGACGCCGGTCTACCCACAAACTAATTTCTACACACATTCAGTGACAGATGTCGGTCGCCTAGTGACTGACATCGGTCACTGTCCCATTCCGGGACCGAACCCAAAACGGCCCGTAAAAACTATTTTTTTCTATTTCTCCCCTTTTACCCACAAGAAAACCCTAAATACCTACCCACCCTACCGTTTTGGCCTAACTAGCCTACCTACCCACTCCATTTTACACATTACCTCCATTCATTCCTTATTTTATTAAAATTAGGATTCCTACCCAAAACCCACATCTAAGTTAAACTCATTAAATTCACATAGGTAAGAGCTCAGAGCCTACCGGTACAACTACACGTCATCGTGGTGGGATAGGTGGTGGTGGTCCAGCTAGTCCAACACCTCCTGCTCCTCCTGGCGGTGCCATGGCCCCAAATCTCCTTAGCTGGGTTCTCCACCAATCAAACTCTGCCTCCTGATCGCTGGGGTCTACCAATCACTCACTCCTCCACTCAAATAATGCCACCTCAGCCCAAAAACTCAACAAAATCACTTCCCACCTCAAACAGCTAAATTTGAGTGCTCAAATTCACAAAGTGACAATGACATGCCATATTTTTCTTTTTGTAGGTTTTGACCTAGAACCGATGTCGGTTATTTCGCACCCTAGAATACCGGTATCGGTCTTCAAACCGATATCGGTCACACATAACCGATATCAGTTACAAACTTCCTTCCCTTAACTCCCGCCCTTATCCACCAATCTCCACTTATTCCTGCATCACCTACCCCTGGCTTTGCTGACTAGCCTTATTTTGACTTCAATTAGCCTGACCCAAGGCTGCAACCAACCATTTGGCCCGACCCAAGGCCGCAACCAACCATTTGGCCCGACCCAAGGATGCAACCAACCATTTGGCCCAACCCAAGGCCGCAACCAACCAATCAGGCCCGACCCAAGGCCACAACCAACCAATCAGGCCCGACCCAAGGCCGCAACCAACCATTTGGCTCAACCCAAGGCCGCAACCAACCATTTGGCCCGACCCACAGCCGCAACCACCCAATCAGGCCCAACCCAAGGCCGCAAGGCCACCCTCAACCAATCAGGCCCGCCCCATGGCCCTCACTAATCAATCGGCTCGACCCAAGATCACACCAATTTCGTACCTCGCCCAAGACCCACCAATTACAATTTTATCCACCCATCATGTAACTTTTTGTTCAATCAGGCTCACCTGTTCGTGTTTTAGCATGATTAGGATACTTGACTTGATCAGTCAACCAAATTTTCCTAGACCGAGACCGTGATGTTTATCTCAACCAAACCAACCATTTGGTATTGCCGAACATGCCTAAAATGTTCATGTACCTTACCTGTTATATCCCCTGGAGCTACTTCCTATGCCTTGGATACCATGATTATATCAACCTTGTTTGGATAAACTATTGACCTTTGCCTATGTATTGCTTGTGTCCTCTTCACATCGTGTACCCTGGTCGTACTACTGCATTTCAACATGCGTCTACTTCCTTGAAATTATCCCACCATCTTACCATCATCTCAACACCATTCACCCTTTATCAACCTTATCCCTGATTTAACGTCGCCTCAATCTATGATAGATTTGAGGGGGATTACCTATACCCTTAACTGGGGTAATCACTTCTTATTAATTGTCAGTGCAGCTTTACAAGACAAGCTACACGACAACAAGGGGCTAATGTAGACACCAAATTTGTGTCTTACGACACCCTGTGCCCCACATCTCATTTCGCAACCTAACCTCACAACCTAAACTTTGCACAATTATTTATTAATTACCTTATAATTAATAAATCCACATTTTCAAACCTGCCACCTCATTTCACCACCTCATCATGACCTAGCCCTAACCCTAAACTAACCTAATTAAGACCTATAACTTGGTCTACATCCACACCCATGACTAATTACCCCTCAATCGCACCAAAACCAACCTAATAATGACTTGACCAAGCCCACAACCAATCTCTCAGGAGAAAAGGAGGGAAAGTTGGCTATTTTACTAAAAATAGCCCACTTTGACTTAACCAACATCGGTTCGTACTCGACCACCGTCGGTTACGTAACTGCCATCGATTCCCTGTAAATGGCCTCCCCCGACCAAAAACAAACGATCTGGAACTCATTTTGAAAAAGGATCCAAAAATTCATTAGCAAGAGAGAGACAAGTGAAGACAAGTAGAAGAGGTTGCAGAGAAGAGCATCGAGCTGAAGACTGCAACTGAGCCACTGGATTGTTGTCACCCCCATTCAAGCATTGGAAAAGACTGAGGATAGCTTCATTAGCTCATTTTCCAATACCAGATCATCCCAACTGAGCCTTACTGTCACTACCACATTCCTTGGACCTGAATCTTCATCAAGAACGAGTAAGTAGTGTCTTGTATGTTTCTAAGCACAATTTCCTGAGTCTTTTGATTGATAGTAATTATAAACTCACTCCTAGATCTACCACCTGCCAGCACCCTACACTTAACCTTCATCCATACAGCCTTGTATTTCCTAGAAGATAGTCTTATCACTCTCTGAGTCTTCCCCATCATCTCAATATTCCCCTTATCCATCCACCAGTCTTAAAAACCCCACAATCACCATGCAACCAACCTCTATCCAGAAGTGCCTAGATTACTGACCCTAGCGGTGTTGGTTATCCCCTTCCGGCAGCGGTTCTCTAACCGCGGTCGGTTATCCAGTGACTAGCATCGATCACTGTGACTTATACCCAAAACCTTCCTCTCACCTATTTGTCTCTTAACAACCTTAGATCCAGTCTGGTTTATCCCTATAGCTCGAGCTGAATGTATCAATGACCATTGACCAAACAAACAACGTGACATTTTATTATTGGTAGTTTAGTCTCTATTGCTTTGTAACGAGGTACCTAAATCGTGATTTCGTAATAGTTTTTTTATTATCATTTGTGTTAATTCGTATTAAAAGGGGAACTGACCACCTTCGAAAGGAAGTCTAATATTTCCTGGGCCTAAGGCAGTTCCCTCATTTATTGTCTAACTAAAATCTGTTGGTCTTGTATTCTTACTTGTAGGTAGTCCTTCCTAGACAGAAAGGAGTTCTTCACAATCGATCTGATCTCTCTCTACGGTACGCGCACACCCTCTCAACATTCAACAGGTATTCCTCCTATCCCTAACCCTTATCTGTTTCTCAAGAGAATGAAAGGATAGAAGCAACTCTATTATAAGAATCGAAACATTTTGTGCGAAACATAGGAAGACTAGTATTAGGAGCCAAGTCACAATAATGGACTAGATCACGGTCACGAAAAATGATATACTGCATGTTTTCATATAAGAATTTGACACAATTATGTATAGTAGAGGTGACCACTTACATGGCATGAAGCCATGGCCTACCAAGTAGACAATTTTAAGAGACATGAAAATAACCAATGAAAAATATAGTGTGGATAGTTTTGGGACCAAAATTGATAGACAATGTAATGTGACTAAAACATGGATGGACAAAACAATCATAAACACGCACTGAAACACTAGAGGTACTAACATCACAAGAGGAAAGACATAAAGCTTCATGGAATAACATAGGACTTAAGTTAAGTTCAGATCCATTATCAATCAAAGTTCACTTAATAATCACATTATGAATATGACATATGATATGTAAAGGTGGGTCGTTATCAAAAGTATAAACATCAGAGGGAAGGTTGGACTTAAATACTAGGTATGGAGAGAATTTATTGACAAAGGCTTGATAAACTAAGTCTGGATTCATGTCATCATGAATACAAGTAGTAATAAGAAAATTTTGGACTCTATGTAGTAAATCATAATTGGAAAGAAAATAATCGTTGATTGAGATACTCATGATGACCAAACCCTACGATGATAAGTAATGAATGAAGATCCTAGAAGTGTGAATGATAGATTCGGGTTCACCAGAATGATTAACTAAAAATGGGATATTGGGGGTATTTAATCTAAGCTATGAAAAACTATAAATAAAGTAAATATATGCTATTAATAAATGTAAAGATGACCCAAGCACTTAAACTAATGGAAATAAAAAACCTAATGTGTAAGAGGGAAGAGGAAAGAACTCAACTGCATATAAGGTTCTATCGGGATTGTGTCACAGAGGTGACTAGAAAATCTGGAGGTAGGAAAAACTATGAAAAAGGCCCAAAAAGGAGGGATATGGAATGATTCATTAGACTGGAGCACTTGGAGATGGACTAGGGCACCTACGAGAACTATGGTTTGCCAAATGGGAACCCTAGTCTATGTAAAAGCTTTAAAAATGGTATTCATAGGTTCGACAGATGGTCTAAAACCCTCGTTGTCTATCACATTAACTTCACTGTACTAATATGGATGTCATTGATATTTCAAGATGATGAAAAGACTTGTAAAATACCAAGGAGTACCAAAACCCTAAAAAAAGAAGAATATAAATGAATGTGTCAGACTGAACTCACCTGCCACAACAATGGGCTTACTAAGTTTTGTACTACATTTTAGACCCAAATGTATTTCTAGTGAGTGTATGCATAATGTGCCCTAGGTGCTCTTGTGCCATTCACACTTCGTAACGTATCGAGCAATAAATAGATGTAGAAAATGTAACAGAATGTGTTCATGGAATAGAGTAGAATCCTCCCCCTATGTTGTGTGTGATGCAGATGTCTTTTCCTTATGCCTTGTGATGGAGCTATGTGGATGCACGTTATCTCCAATGCAATAAATGGATGAAACTCTAGGTGGATGATAGTAGTGACTAGTGCTAGGTCCCTCATTATGGTCTCATAAATTTATATTTATAGGATTATCTTGATCTAATTTCATAATTAACCCCGAAATGGCCAACCACAAAAAAGATAAGAAACTAAAATGGCCAGAAAGAGCCCAAAAAGTGGAGGGAAATATAAAAAAGGATCGGGGAGCCCATGGTGGGACCAAAGTTCCTATGGGCACCCCAATACTAGTCTAGGTGCCCTAGTTGATGCTAAAATAAAAGAAAATGGCCAAAAATGATGGTTGTATGGATGAAAAAGGTTGGGAATCATGAAATAAAATAAAATAAGATTTCCAAAAGATGGGGGTTAATTAGTACTTTCTTCACTCAAGAACATTCTAAATAGTAGTATGAAACCAAAATAAATAATATCTAAAGTGCATGATTTTGTGACTACAAAAAGTAGTTTAAGTCTTGTATATGAAAAATAAAAGTAGCATGTGTATAAGTAAGTAAAAGTGTGAAAGTATGTAATAAGAAGGTGTGCACCTGATGTCTAAAAGTGTAGATACTAAATCACACACTTAGGTAAATTTCTAGGTCTTAATCACATACTACTATTCATATGATTCCTAAGCAAGAAAACTAGTAATTGACTATTATCTTTAGCCTCTTTATTTTCTTTCTTGCTCTAGCTCTAACCTTACAAACTCCACATCCCAATTTGATATGCATTGATTTATCTTTCTTGACTCTAGACACCAGTACCCAGCTAGGATGCCAATGCCTAGCTAGGATGCCAGTGCCCAGCTAGGTCACCAATTCCCAGCTAGGATGCCAGCACCCAACCAAGATGCCAACATCTAGCTAGGACGGAAGTTCCCAACAAGGAAGCCAATGCCCAGATGCCCTTGTCCTTTTAGGTGCCCCCAACCTCTTTGTATCTTTCTCACCTCTTTTAGGAATTTTTTAATCTTTTAGGAATCTTGTTTTCTTATGAGTCAGACTTTTAGTTGTTAATTATGAAATTCAATCAAAATAATCATATAAATACAAAGCTATGTGACCAAAATGAAGGACCAAGCTCTAAGAATCTACTATCATCACCTAAGGTTGCATCCAAAGGCATTTTAAGAGCATCAATGATATCCATCTAGCACTCATACAAGGGAAAAGGGAATGCATTTTTCTAGATACATGCATAGGAGGGGACATTCATTTTTCCATCCACACATCTATTTACATTGGTACAACTAGTCATTGTCTACTATCACATGCATTTTCACAAGGGCCTCTTAGGGCATGCTTCTTGTACACACACAAGAACTACATTGAGTCTGAAATGTAGTAAATAAATTGATTGTAAGTTAATTCTATCTGGTTACTAGTGGGGTTAGTATGACTCCCCATTTGCATATTTTTTTAAGGATTTGATGTGTATTGGAGTTTTGTAAGATATCATTAGTTTTGTAGGTTACATGTGAATTATGTGATCATCCAATGACATACAGGTGACCAAAAATGAAGGTTGGTGACCACCTAGCGACATAAGAAAAATCAGCTTCCAAGGTCCTACGTGGTCACACGCACCCAACAGAGGTCTCTAGTGCCTAGGCGTCCTCACTCCATTCAGGGCGCCCTAGTCCCGACTCATCCAAAAATTTCAATATTTTTTGTGCTTAGTTGCAATAGTATTCTTTCCTATTCAATAGTTTTCCATTCTAGAAATTTTTGGGATTCATTGCAAAATGAGCTAAGTCTCCTATTCCCTGTCTTGTACTTAGGGTTTCAATTTTTTATTATATTTTTTCTTGCATAAAATATGTGCTTTATTTTTTATTTATCATATGTGACTCTGATATATATAGGGTTTAACATTATTTCCATATTTGTTAAATCATTTGGTGAAATCATCCATTCAAACCCTTCCTTCTGAGCATGTATTGAAATCTTTATCCTTCTGAATTCATGGATCAATCTTCCTATCATTCCTTTTCTCCCACCAAGATTTCTTTTATCATTACTTATGCTGCTGATTTAATGAAAGTTTGTACTCAACATCTTCCTCACTTTCATTACTCCTATGGTAGATCCAACCATCAATATAGTCAGCACTCACTGCACTTGCCTTCCTCCTACCCCACTAGCCTTTGTTCCACGACCCATTTCTCCTACAATTTATACCACAACCTCTAAGGATTATGACATTATTGAACAACTTAAGAATACACCATCCAATATCTCTCTTTATGACCTCTTGTGCCATGAACCCGAGTTTCATCATGAATTAGAGGCCACTCTTCATTCTATTCACGTTAAGAGTTATAATTCACCTATTGCTTTCACACACCTTATTCAATCTCTTAAATCTATACCCCATGCTATATAATTTTATGATGAGGATATACCTCCATCTGTTATTGATAATCCATGTGCATCATTTCTTATCACCACTATTATTGGCACCATTGGTATCAAACGTGTGCTCATTGACAATGAATCCACCATTAATTTATGTGCTTACACCCTTTTAAGGTAAATCAACATTACTAATAATCTCATTACTAATAATTCCACTCTCATTCATGGCTATAATTCCACTACTCACACATTCCTAGGCACTATCATGTTACCTATACAAGTTGGGCCTAAGATTATTCCTATGGGTATTCTTCATTATCAATGCCTTGATTTAGTTTAATCTCTTACTAGGCAGACCCTAGATTCACGTAATGCACGTGGTTCCATCTACTATTCATATTTGTGTTAAATTCTTACATGATGCTTATGAACATACCATTTCTGCCAAACCCGATCCATTCAAGTTCTATTGTATAAACCTCATTACTGATATGCCTATTCCTCTATCGTAGCCTATTATGTATAGAAATATTAGTACATATGGTATTGGTCAATCTAATGCTTCACAACCATCTTTCATATCTACAAATATACCATTTATTTCCACTCACACTATAGATATCATTTCACCCACCATGTCTATTCCAATAACCACCACCACTCTGCTTATTGAGACTCCTCTCTTCTATATCTAGCTCACTTTCTACCAATATCCTTGATACTGCTATCTAGCATGACAATGCCAAAACTAATGATTCTGATGACGAGATTGATACTGTTGAGCTTACTGATGACAAATTGTGTAATATTAATTTTAATCTTATCAAGATAGATGATTCATACTTCAATGATACTTTTGTTGCTATTGAACCTGGTGAATATCAATTCAAGAAATCCCCTCCTACTAATGTTATGGTACTTTTTCGGGGGTTTGTCAGTACATTGGACATCATACTACCTTCCTTATCTTCTCATGAGTATTCTTTATTGGTGCTTCCTCCTTTCATATTAACTCTTTTCAGTAATAATTCTTATTAGCAACATATTCCATTTGATCCTACTAGCTCTGATATTATTTTCACACATGATGGCTTGGCTTGACTCAAATTCACACTTGATAATCTTCTCCCTTTGCCTCATTCTCTTCACCTCTATCCCAAATATGTTCACATCACTGTTACTATGGCCTTTACATTTTCTACCTATTAGTACTTCTTGTACGTACTTCTCATGATTCTCCACTCACACTGGGGTAGTCTTGGCTTGACTACATTTGGGAACTCTGGACCCTAAACATATTGATATTAGATTTCCTATTCCTTTCAACTATGTTTCTATTTTTAATGATTCATTTATTATATTTTCACAAAATATTACTCGTTGGTATGCACACGGTTATTTTTTACCGCATTTCACTAATGAAGAATACGTAGTGGGCATGTAAAATCTATGCCACAATGGCTCTTTTTCTGAACAACCTCATACTATTTCTTACCAAGTATCTGACACTTCTCTGTTTGGATTTTACCATGATAAAAAAGATCTCTTATATGATGTTATTTTATCCTCCAGATCATCATACACTTGGGGGGCATCAAACTTATTATCCCCCTTCTACCATTACACGTTGTGCTTCACATTTAATATTTCTGAGAACCAATTTTATACAATTTGTACACCACTTGTATCATCATTACCCTATGATGTAATCTAGTTATATGGTTCATAACTCAATTGATGAGGGTCAAAATATGAAATGAACCTCATCACATTCACTCTTCACAATCTATGCTTCATGATCTATCTTTATAGTATACACACTTTCAAACCATTTACCGATGATGCACTCTTGTTCTATGGTTCATTCTTGACTACTGAGGCACAAAAAAGGGAACTCAATAGAAAAAGGAGTAGTAGATAAATGAGTGGGTTTCCTAACATTGTAAGTCATGAGAAGTGAAAAATTCCTAGGATGTATGTCAACCCACTTTTTGATAAAAGACATAGATAAACAATTGATAAATTATATATAACAGATATTTGAGTAAAAAGAAAAACCTGAAATGTGCTAGATGAGATAAGATGCAAATATGATTATATTAAATGATAAACTAAACCAAACCTAAATGGGTTAATGATGATATGAGACTGTAGGGCCCAATCAACAGTGAATAAGACAAAGTGGATCAGAAAATACAAAAGACATGTCTACAACAAGCTCTACAAAATTGAGAAGGTCTTATATTTGATTTGATAACTGTAGATAGGGTCGATGGTGAGTAGGCTGGGTTGACACCAACTAGATTTGGATCAGCACCAATTGGATCATATCGATGCCAAATGGATCTAGATCAGTGATAACTAGACTAGATTGGTGCCAACTAGATTGGATCGACAACAACTAGACTAGATCGATGCTAATTAGACTGGATCGACACCTAATTGATCGGGATCGATGCCAACAAGACTGTATTAGTTCTAATTAGATCAAGTTGATGGTGACTGGGGTAGGAGATCAGAAAGAAACACAACAAATCCATAAGAATACCTACGCTCTCAAAAATTTCCTCTTTAAGAGAGGAGGGGTATGGGTGTATTTATAGGGTCAACGACGACATACATGAGTCATTTCCAATTGTGGTAGACCATCAATTTGGGTAGTGGGATGATGCCTAATTCAATGCAAGGAAACCTAAAGAGGGAATATTAGGGATTTAAGGTATTTAGGTGGGTTAGGGATGCATAGGGAGGATAAAGGTGGTTGGGGGATATGATAACATTAGATAAAGGAAAAGGGGAGGTAAAAGGTGGTTGAGGGATAAGAAAATATTAAATGAGGGTCTAGGAATGATAAATGGGATGTGGTTAAGATAATAAATATGATTAGGAATTAATTAAACATGATTAATGAGAGATTAGAAATATTAAATGATAATATAATTTTAAAATATGATTATGGGAATAATTGTGATTAAAGGGGGAAATATGGGATTAAATGTGAATAAGGTAAATATGATAAAGAGAGAAAACGTGGGGTGATGGACTAACAATACCAAAAATTGGTTTTTATATTTTCCCCTTTTTGTCGAGTGGTTTGCATTGGGAAATCCATGAGGAAAAAATAAGAAGTGATAGAAGATGATGATGGAGGTGCTCCCCCTCAAACTAGGGATCAGGGATATAAAGAGGAACTGATCACTAGGTTGAAAGAGATAGATGAAGGTATAAAGAGTAAAAAGGATGAGAAAATAAGATGATGAAATAATATGCCCCAATCAAAGAGGGAAAAGGAAAAAAATATGGCAGTGATTTTGGAGTCACTTCGGTAGGGAAAAAAGTATGGTCTTAATAAAGATGACGATAATGTCCTATGGAATCATGATTAAAAAAACCACAACAATATAGAGGGAGTCCAATGGGAATCAAATCAGATTGATGTATAAGAATTCAGACCTATGGGTTAAAGGAAAACATAAAAAACATGGGGAAATAAATGAGAAGATGGGTGAGACAATGGTCACGAAAAAATGAGGGTTTAAAAGTGATTATGATATACTGCATACATGTGGAACTGATCAAATATACATTTTGGTGGGATGAAAAATGGAAATATGGAAACAAAGGAGGGCTTAAGATGAGGTATGGTGCCCCAAGAGTGAATAAAAATAATGACACAAAGTGTGGGCTTTGAGATGATAAATGGTGTCTCGAAAGGGAACATAGAGGTAGCCACGAATGGTGGGCTTGAGATGTGATCAAGAATGCACTGCTAGATAAGATGATAGGAAAGGATAAAATTATTGAATTAGGTAAGATAAAATATGGGATGAGATGACATAAGAGATTAATGACATAGATTGGATAAGATATTGATGAGATAATTTATTAGGTGAGATAGATAAAACATTGCTGAGATAAGACAAGTGATTGGATAAGATGAGATAAGATGGTGTGATTGAATTAGATAGGATGTGACAGATAAAACATTACCTTATGAGGAAGGACACACCATCATAGGAAATAGTGCACATAAGATAGATTCTTTTAGACTAGATTTGGAGATAAACATGAAAGGGAACCAAAAAAAGCAATGCACTATAGCCTTAGTAGGTGTTAACACATAAACAACAATAGTTAGTTATTCTAAGGATCATGAGGAAAATATGGAAGATGAGCTTATGGAACTAATGTTGACATGACAAAGGGGTTTATATGTAACTCATATGCGGGGAGATAGATTCTTCATATGTGGTTTTCCCTAAGTATATGCCCCAAATCTGTGTAATATAGTGAAAAATGATCAATGCGGGAAGTTTTTGGAGGATGGGAAAGTTGATCAATATGGGAAGCTTTCTAGGGATGCTTTCTTGTAAAATTTATGCTTTTAATTTTAATATATTAGAAGGTTGATCAATGCGGGAAGCCTTTGTTGTAATGATATAGAAATTATCCATCCTTCAAGGGAGTGGTCTACATTTATATTTTTGCTTTAGATTTTGAATTTTTTTACGGCAGGACAAGATATGCATGATAGTCGTCCTTTGAGGGATCAGTCTATAATTTTGAATTTTTTTATTTTACATGAATAAATTTCCTTCGAGGGAGAAATTTGTTTTTGGATATG
This sequence comes from Taxus chinensis, assembly GCA_019776745.2. NCBI lineage: Eukaryota > Viridiplantae > Streptophyta > Pinopsida > Cupressales > Taxaceae > Taxus > Taxus chinensis. The sequence goes on from CM034154.1 coordinate 419,143,862, forward strand.
CTAGCTTTGTGATATGATCATCCAAATTTTTTGACTTTAGGATAGAGTTGGGTATATCCAAGTATACCACTTGGGGAGGGGATGAGAATATGTACAAGTGATACCTATAGACCCCTAACATGTTTCAAATAGATAGATAAGAGAGTGATGAATGTAATAATTAAGGGGTTACCACCTATAAGGAGGAACTAGTCCATAATGAATATACTACAAGAAGAGTTGTGGTGCCCATATTTAAGGTCATAGATAAAAAAGTGATGGTAGACCATATAATTCCAAATCATTACAATGAGATATGGAAAAGGATAATGATATAAGAAATATTTTTGGTATGACTAATTTCATGTTGGCTAGCTTGTCAATAGTAGAAGGTTCACAAGTATAAGGTGTTGAGAGGTTCCGTTTTTGGTTTACCATTGAGGGAAGCTAAATTATAGGCTCCATACCCATTTTATGCATGATAATATATGGTCAAATCCAATTGCGAGAAAATTTTCTAGGTTGGATCTTTTGTAGAATAGTGATATATATTAAAATAGCTTAGGGGAATGGATGCAATGTCATCCATGTCCATGAGATCATTGGATGAAGAAGGAGATGGATCGATGTGCATGGGAGATGTGGATGAAGAAGGAGACGTGAGAGGATTAAGATTTAGGAGTGGATAATCTCTTAGTGAGAGATATTGCATGACATTATGACACTTTGATGCAGATATGGATGAGCTATTGGATGTCGATGGAGATGGGGTAGGATCATTAGAGGGAATCACGATGATGAATTTAGGTTTTTATTGGATAAATGATTGAGGATCATGAGGGTGAGGAATATTTTTAATTTGGATGACATCGATGAAGAGAGGGGCCTCCCTTTAGAAGAAATAGAGCTTAGGGGAGGGATTATGACAAATTATTTCTATAGAGAACCTGACTTAGATTCCTTAGGAGGTGAGGATTTGATTGGAGGATTGGATTTAAATGTGGATGAGATAGAAGGAAGAGGGTGGTATTTTTTGATGAGAATGTGATCTTCTTCTATGAGATTATGGATGAGAGTTTCAAGGGCCTTATAATATTTAGTATGATGTCTAGGGGTATGGCGATAAGTAAAAATGATGTTAAAATCAAACCACGAGGGTCTTGACCCACATGAATTGAAATATTTGATAGGAGGAAGAGTGATTGCAGATGCTTGTAATAGACATTGAAGGACTTCAGTATAAGATCCAATGGGGGTTTTTGAGGAAGAGGTTACATGGATTGTGGATTGATTAGGTTTGAGAGAGGAGGATGAAGGTAAGAGAAGTGTCTTACTTTTGTGAGGTTTAATGGGAGCCCTAGATTCCGATGTGTAATTAGACGGGACAAATGATTTGAATTTAGGAGGCATAAATGAATTGGATGAGATGGTTTGGATCCATGTTTTTTGATGGGGGATTTAAATGAATGGCCTAGTCCCAAAATATATGGGAAAGGTTTTAAAATAGATGATGAGGTGAAGGATTTCCTATATGGTTTAGATTTTTTGGGATTTGAAGGAGGGAGATCCAATTTCTTATGCGGATGCGTAACAAATTTTTGAGTAAGAACAACAAGGTTTTTAGATTTTTTCTACAAAGATTTACCCTTGGTAGGAATTATAATGATTTCAACTGAGGGATTCTTAGAGGAAAAACTAGATGATGTAGATGTTGTTGTAGATGTGGAGAATGATGATGGAAGTGGTTTTTGGATAATACATTCGATGAGATTATAAGGAGTCACAAACTGTGTAGATGTTGGTAAAGAAGTGATGGTAGATGTTGAAGATGAAGACGGGATTTGGACATCCTTTATAATGACATCAAAGGAAGATGTCTTCTTGGTAGGAGTTTTAAGGGATGACATAGATATGGGAACATATTCAAGTGTTGATGTGGGTATTCTTATAACTGTGGATTTGGTTGAGGACAGGTATAAAAGTGGATATAGATGTGGGGATGTGTGATGAGAATTTTGAGATAGACGTTAAATTATATGTGGGTGGAGAAAAGTTTTGTTGGTACTTGAACTTTAGTTATCTTATGTTTTTTAGTATAGGGTGGCGTCCATGGATATTTAAAACAAAGGAAACAGTTGGAACTATGCTTAGTACTTTTTTATTGATAAACTTCACAAAATGCTATGCTAACTAATATAAGGAAATTAAAATATTGATCAACAAATAATTATTGAACTTAGAATGGAAAATACTAAAATAATTAAATTATGGTAAATTGAATAAATGCAAAAAAACAAAGATAAAATGGACAAGAAATTATCCCTTCATGTTGAGAAGGAGTGGCACTTACCCCTTCTTGCTGATGTGGTTAAAATTTGTAAATCACACAAGTCAAAATTTCCCCTCATTCAACACTTTATTGAATGGAAGAATTCATTTCACAGTAATCAATCGAACTAACCTTTTTCCTATTATAGATGATCTTTTATACTCATATTAGTACTAGTCACTCTAAAAGAGGACTAGTTATTCACATTTAATTACAATGACTTAACTACAAGATATCTATAACAACAACTAACTTTTTGAGGAGTTACAATTATGGAAGGATTAGTACATGTTGTATTTGGATCAAAGTAATCCTGTTAATTACATATGAGATCCATGATTGAATCTTAGTTGAGATAGTTAATAAGTGCAAGAAGATATTACAGATAATAAATTGATTCCATATAATCATGATGATTATAAGTTTACGAGTGTTCTGTTTGTATGTTCCATGTCTTCAAGAAATTGGTGTTAAGTTGAGGTTGCATGGTCCTCATAATCCACATGAAGGTTGAGATAGTAGTACACATTTCATGCTCCTATCATTATGTCAACTGGTGTGACAACTACATCAAATAATCGTTCAACCACCCAATCCATTTTACTCTTTTACATGAGTTCCTCATTCCAAGTGAGTTTGCATTATTTATTTGGGTGAGTCCTGCACTCCTCAACGTTTCATGTGCTAATGCACGAGTGAGTCATGAACTCCAAAGTGAGTCATGTGCTAGTGCATAAGCAAGTTCTGCGATGGTTTATAGTTGGATCTTGTGATGGTCTTAAGATATACTCTTCAAATTCATTGTTAATACAAATAGAGATTCATTTAATACATACTTTAAGAATTAAACATGAGATGAAAATAAAAAGGTTATGCACAATATTTACTTCTAAAAATATAGTAAAATAATAATTACAAAATGAAAAATATCATACTTAGTGCAAAATGATGACATGAAAAAATAGGGGTTTATATATAATAAATGAGGGCTCATCAGATAGAGATATATGTGTGATAGGTGTGGATGTAGTAGGTTTAGAGATGGATGGAGAGGTGGATGTAATAGATGAATATGTAGGTATAGTAGATGTGGATAAAGAAGTAGACATTGGTGCAAATGCGGATGATATTTTAGGGGTGAGAGTAAATATTGAGATAGGTGTGGGATCGATAGATGTAGGTAGAGTAAATGGGACCATACATATAGGTGGTAACGTTGAATCTTGACCCAAAGTATTTATCGTGTGGGCATTGGGTTCTTGTGATATATGGGATTATTGTGATTATTCAGTGCATGATTGGGAAAAGGTTTCTTGAAAATATCCAGATGTTGATTAGGGGGTGCGTTGAGATTATATAATTAAAGGCCACTATGATCTATGACTCATTGAATGAGGTCCTTGAAGGAAAAAAAAAATCAATGTAGAAACCACAAACTTGGTGATATTTACAATAGTGATCCTCATGATACTATGCAGGTTCGGATTCCGATTCATCATTAAGTAGGATAGGGGTAATTTGGATGAGATGCACATCCATTAATTTTTCAAAGATAAATCTATATGATTCTCCAAGGAGAGTGTAATTAGGGGTTGGAATTGAAGCCCTTTGTGGAGGCTATATGTGGAATGGAGATGTGGATGAGGACTTAACAATGATGGTGTTATCTTCATTTTTAGGGTTGTCGTTGTGGGTGAAGGACTTGGTGAATTTGGGTGTTTGTTTTTTGGATCAAAGTTTCAGATGGTCTTGCTCAAGGGTGTGAAGTTAAAGTTTACAAGCCATGGTGAATGCCTCTTTGAAGGTTTAGAATGATTGTATTTGAAGAAGAGAGGAAATATGCTTCACAAAAAACCATGAGAAAAGTTTGATTAACTTGGTCTAAGGAAGGGAGAAAGACAAATGATAGATTATTCCATTCCATTTAGCAACAAAATCTGTGATAGATTCATCATCAAATTTTCTAATGGCGTAGAGGTCTGTAATGGTGATTTTATGTGCAATGTTAATAGAAAAGTTTTCGAGTTGAGTGAAGGAAAATAGTGAATTTTGGGGAATGAAAATGTATTGGTCTAATGCGGGTTTGGACAATAACATGGGGAAGGTGCAGAGCATAAGGTCTTTGTCATGAGAAATGTGATAACAAGCATGTGTAAAGGAATGAAGGTGTTGTTGATGATATTATTTACTATTAAACTTGGAGAATTTCGGAAGTTCCCAATGTGGAGGATATGGCTTGACATGTACTGATGGGTTGATAGGCTTGTTGTAAATACATTCATAAGAAAAGGTGGTTTTAGACCCAAAAGTAACAGCTTTAAGATTTTCTATTCTACTTAGTAAAACATACATAGGGTCGTTAGATGTATGGGGATGAGATTGTTAGATATAGGAAGTAGGAGGGTGCATTTATGGATGAGATTGATATGATTGGGGAAGAGTAGGTGATGGTGGAGGTGGTTGATAAGGGGGGAGATAGCTGGATGGTTGAGATATAGCTTGTTGTTGGGAGATGGGGATGTAATAAGATGGATGAGATTGTGTTAGTTGTTGAGAGATGGGGATGGTAGATTGGTTTTGCATTGGATGAGTTGTGATGTAGGTATGATATGTTTGAGTATATTGATTGGGAACATGTGACGAAAGACACTTAGAAGAGAAAGTTGATGAGCTTGGGTTGATTTAAAAGGATTGGGTGGAGAGGTGATGAAATTTGTGTGGATATAGTATGTAGAGATGGGGAGTGAAGTTTGATCATATTGTTCAAGTAGAGGAAGAAGTAAATGAGACTCTTGTGAATTTTGGATAAGAGTATTGATAACAACAATGGATGAAGAAGTAATGAGGATAGAAGAAGTGGGGATAGTGTTGATACAAGGTAAGTTGGGTGGAAAGGGATCCACCAATTGAGTGGATTGCTAGGCTTGGGGGACTATGGTGGATTTACTACGGATAAGATATTTATGAAGGATGGTATGATTAGCATCAAGGAGTTCTTGAAACTCCAATCACCAACGAAGGATAATAGGAGGTCCAAGGGTTTCTAAAGATGCAATAGATGGTTGAGAGGGAATGGAATGATGAGAGAAAAAAGGTTTAGTTTCAGGATGGGGGTATTTTTGGATAAAATGGGCCTTGTGAAGAGAGACCATAGAGACAAGGGGTTGGGAGACCAAAGGTATGGTGATCCTAGGGGTAGAAGAAATAGTGGCAAGTGTGGAAGTTTGTTGGAAAATATTTTCGGAAGTGGGGATGTGTTTGGATGAGATAGATTGTTGCATTTTCCTAGCCTAAGAATGGGTATTAATGGACATGAAGCATAAAAACAAGAACTTCTATAGTTTATTAATTAAAAAATCAAGAATTTTTTTTGATCATATTGATTATTTAAAATGATGAAAAATAAGAAGAAAATGGGCTCAAAGGGAACCTAGGAAATTGCCTAACTTTAGATGGTTTCAAGTAGTTTTGGATGACATTGTCGATATACCCAAAGGTATGTGAGGCTCAAATCTGTGATGACTACTAGTACGGGGCCTGATAATTGGGCCTACCCCCACACACATCATGCACTGTGGTGATAAGGGTGTCGGGTGCTTAGCTAATATACCGATAGCCAAAAAAATGTAACACGTCCAGAACACCGTGATGACTTACCTATTGCGTGATGAAATCCCAATAGTTCCACCTAGAAGGAGATGTTTAAGATGTGTAGTATTGATGTGTGTGATAAAGTGTATGCAAAGGATAAAAATCCTAATTATACTAAATTGCCAAAAAAATATGAACGTTCTTTTTAAGTCCCAATATCAAAATGTGAAATTTGATGAAGTCAAGTAGACAAGAAGGAAAAAATGATGAAAAAATATTAAATAGGGAAAAATAAGGAATACTGTATAACACTTTTCCTTTTTTTCTTTTTTTTCTTTAAAGCAAGAAAAGAAAACCACACACGCAAGCAAACAAGACAAATATATTTCATGTGATGTTTGTGGAAGATGGATAAAATAAAATGGAAATGAAAGACAAATGAAAAGGCTCAGCAAAGAATGGAGTCCCACTGGGCATGCTGGAATGTTGAAATAATTTTCTTTTACCAATTTCAAGTTAATGAAATTTTAACAAATAAAATGAGTAACATCAAGTATGAGAGGGTTTAAGGTACCTCTGAATGAGATGATGATAGATACGGGCACAAAAGAAGAATCATCCTTGCAGTGAGCTAGATGACCTACACAACAAAGGGAACTCAACACAAAAGGATTAATAGATAGATGAGTGGGTTTCCTGACAATGTCAGTCCTGAGAAGTGAAAACTTCTGAGGATGGATGTCAACCCACTTTTTGATAAAAAAAGATAGGTAAAAATTGATAAATTGGATATAAAAATAACTGAATAGAAACAAAAACCTAAAATGTGCTAGATGAGATAAGATGTAGATTTGATTATAGTAAATTCTAAACTAAACCAAACCTCAGTGTTTTGATGATGATATGAGACTGTAGGGCCTAGTCAACGATAACTAAGGTAGATTGGATCAGAAAATATAGAAGACAGGTTTGCAATAGGCTTTGAAATACTCAGAAGGTCTTAGATATGATATGGAAAAGTTGTGGAAATAGAAAGGATGTAAGAAAATAAATAGATTTGATAACTAGATTTGGATCGATGCCGACTGGTTTAGATCAACACCAACTGGATCTGGATCAATGCAAACTAGATTGGATTGATGATGACTAGACTGGATCGGTGCCAATTAGACTAGCTTGGCAGCGACTCGACTAGATGGATGATAACTATAATGGATCGATGCCAACTAGAATTGGATCAACACCAAATGGACTAGATCAGTGCCAACTTGATCGGGTCAAGGGTGACTAGGGTAGGAGATGATAAAGAAACAAAACAAATCTACAAGTATACCTAAGCTCTCAAAAATTTCCTCTTTAAGAGAGGAGGGGTATGGGTGTATTTATAGGGTCAACAAATACCTACATGAGTCACCACCGATTGCGGAAGATCATAAATTTGGACAGTGGGATGATTCCCAAATCAATGCAAGGTAGCCTAAAGATTGCAGATTAGGGATTTAATGTGTTTAGGTGGGTTGGGGTTGCATAGGGAGGATAAAAGATGGTTGGGGGATGGGAAAGCATTAAATAAAGGTAAAAGGGATGTAAATGGTGGTTGGGGGATAGGAAAATATTAAATGAGGGTCTAAGGACGATAAATGGGATGTGGTTAGGATAATAAATATTACAAGGGATTAATTAAACATGATTAGTGAGAGATTAGAAAGATTAAATGATATTATATAATTTTAAGATGGGATTATGGGAATAATTGTGATTAAAGGGATAAATATGGGATTAAATGGGAATAAGGTGAATATGAGCATGATAATGATAAAGAAGGCAAGTGCGGGGTGAGGGACTAGCAATACCAAAAATTGGTGTCTACACCTATCACATTCACAATGCAGATCATTCCATCTTACTCATTCACAACAAGCTACACATCTTTGTTGTATTTACTCTTGTTTAGTTATGCTTACATGTACCCTTTGTTTCCCCTGCTAGAAGGATAATCAGTTTGTCATTTATATTTATCATATACACATGCACATTCACTTGTTCTTTAGTTGTGAATGTAGACTTTCTATAGATTGTTGCACGCAGTAATGATGCTTGACATTATACCTCTTACCAGTCCTATCAAGGCTCCTCGGGGATTCTACACTATTACACACTATATGTGTTATCATTCTATTTTATACTACTTCTGTAGACTCTAAATCATGCACTTGGGTACTTTTCTAGGTCCTAATCACATACTACTATTCATATGATTCATAAGTGAGAAAAATAGTAATTGAATACTATCTTTGGCCTCTTTTTGTCTTCTTTGCTTTCTCTCTAGTCTTACACACTTTAAATCCAAATCGATACTTTATTGCTTTATCTTTCATAACTCTGGACACCAACACCCAAACATGATGTCAACACCCAGGTGCCCTTGTACTTCTAGGCACCCCAACCTCTTTGTATCTTACTTACCCCTTTTGGGCCTCTTTTATCTATTTGGAATCTTGTTTTTCTGCCAAGTCAGAATTTTAGTTTTCAATTACGAAATTTAAACAAGTGAATCATATAAATAGAAATATATGTGACCAAAATAAAGGACCAAGCTCTAAGCATCTACTATCACCACCCAAGGTTGCATCCAAAGGAATTCTAAGAGCATCAAAGAAATCTATCTAGTACTCATACAAGGGAAAGTGATTACATTTTCTACATACATGCATAGGAGGGGAAGTACATTTTTTCATCCACACATCTATCTACATTGGTTCATATAGATATCACTCACTATTAAGTACATCTTGTACAAGATCATCTTAGGGAATGATTCTTACACACAAACACAAGAACTACATGGAGTCTGAAATGTAGTGCAACACTCAGTCATAAGTTCACTATGTTGGGTGACATATAGGTCAGTATGACTCCACGTTTACATCTTTTCCTTTTTAGGATTTGATGTATTTTGAGGTTTTGAAGGAAATCATTTATTTTTTAGGTTACAGGAAAATTTTGTCGACATAATGTGAAATATAGGTGACCAACAACAAAGGTTATAAACCACATAATGACAGAAAAAAATAATTTTCTGAGGTCTTGTGTGGTCACAGGCATCAAATAGAGTTCTCTAGTGCCTATGTGCCCTTGACTCAGTCTAGGCACCCTGGTATAGCTTATTCTGAAATTTACAAAAATTTTTGGGTGTGGTTGCAATAGTATCCCCCTCCTGTTCAATAGATTTCTATTCCAACTTTCTTTGGTATTTATTGCAAAATCCACTAAGTATCTTATTCCCTCTCTTGCACTTAGGGTTTCAATTTTTATTAGCCTATTGATTGCGTTAAATCTGTACTTTGTTTATTTATTATATGCGACTCTAAAATATACAAGGTTTAACAATAAGTATATTTCTATATTTTTTAAATCATTTGGTGGACTCAACCAGTCAAACCCTTCCTTCGAAGAATGTATCAAAATATTTCTCCTTATTTTGAATTCATGGATCAATCTTCCTATCCTTCCTTTTCTCCCACCAATATTTTTGGCATCGTTACTTATGTTGTTGATTTCATGCAAGTTTGTAATCAACATCCTCCTCGCTTCATCACTCCTATGGTAGATCCAACCATAAATGTAGTCACCACTTGCACACTAACCCTCCTCTGGCCTCACTGGCTTCTATTGCACCACCCATTACTCCTAGAGTTCCTACCACAGCCTCTAATGGTTATGACATTATTGAACAACTTAAGAATACACTAGCCAAGATTTCTCTTTATGACCTCTTGTGTAATTCACTTAGGTTTTGTCATACATTAGAATACTCTCTTTATTCTATTCAAATTGAGAGTTCTAATTCACCTATTTATTTCATACACCTTATTCAATCTCTGAAAAATATACCACATGCTATATCATTTAATGATGAGGATATACCTCCACCGACTGTTGACAATCCATGTGCACCATTACTTATCACTGCTATCATCGATACCATTTGCATCAAGAGTGTGCTCATTGACATTGGATCCACCATTAATCTATGTATTCAATCCCTTTTAAGGGAAATCATCATTACTGATAATCTCATTACTAAGAATTCCACTCTCATTTGTGGCTTTGATTCTAATACTCACACATGCCTAGGTACGATCACAATACCTATACAATTTGGGTCTAAGATTGTTCCTATGGTACTATTCATTATCAATACCTCATTTCAGTTTAATCTCTTGCTAGAAACACCCTGGATTCATGCAAATCATGTGGTTCCATCTAATTTTCATCGGTGCGTTAAATTCTTATGTGATGGTTATGAACATACCATTACTGTCAACTAGGATCCATTCAAGTTTTTTCACATAGATCCTATTAGTTCTATGACTATTCCTCCATTGTAGCATATTCTATATAAAAATATTGGTCAATCTAGTGCTTCAAAACCTTCTTCTACCTCTACAAGCACACCGTCCATTTCCACTTATGATAGGGGCCCTGGCATTACTAGAACTATAACCCCTATGCCCGCATAGGGGAATCCTCTATCTAGTAGTTATTTATAGGGGCTTAAGAGTATATCTATATATGGGGCCACCGTCTATTTATAAACTATATGAAAGAGGAGTGTATAAACTATAGATAGAGATAGAGAGAGTTAGAATTGGCATTGGGAGATAATAGGCATATAGAGAGTATATCTAGGGGGCACATATATAGATAGGTCCTTCTCCACTTCCTCTCTTCTTGATAGATCATAATACATAATCATAATGGTTTAGGGTGGGGGGTTTCATATCTCATATATGGGGCCTAATAGGGGTTTCCATAACTAACTATAGGGTACCTCGACCTGGCGTATGTGATACTCTAGTGTAGAGTGTAGTGCTGATTATTCACTTCCTTCTAGTAGTTTCATTAGTGTCGATTATTCTTAGGATTAGGATTCAGTCCTCAAGATTCATTAAATATAGAACTATGAGGGGGGCCCTACCTCCCACCTATAGATTGGTCGTGTCCTACCCTATCAATTTCCCTCCCGGCCCAGTGCTGTAAGGTAGTACCTCCATCAAGTAGTCAATGTAGATAGATAGATAGAGATCTGTATTCTATATACCCTCTATCTATATTGATATGACCTCCATTTTATCATTATCTATATCTAACATGATATCAGTCAAGTTTTTCTAATCTCTGATCTAGGTGGGATGAAATAACTAGGCATGATTGATATCAGTCGAGGGTTGGGTTTCAGGCTCAACCCCTTGCTTTACATTGTTGGAAAACCATGATACATGAAATCTCCTTATCTGTGAGATGATGGATACTTATTTGTAATAGATGTATGTGCTACCACGTAGTTATGACCCAACATCTAGATAGTCCTGTCGGTGCCTTCCCCTCTCTCTAGATGGGCCCATAGAGAATCTAGTTTAGGGGGTGGGGGAAACTATAGATAGTCGCTCCACCCCAGATGGATAGTTTATGGCATTGTAGAGTTATATAGGTATCATATGCCTGATTCTAGGTTAACCTGGATGACTTGAGTAGAGTACTCCTACTATATTGGGGAGTGGGGTAGAGATGGGAGACACTAAATAAAATCAATGTATATGGTAGACATGAGGAGAGATTAGTATATCCAACGGAGTGATATCAAGGTATGATTGTATAATCTAGCTAAGATATGGGATTCTAGTCACTAGTCATCTTTATAGATAGGGAATCTAGCCTGCCAATGGTTGTGGGTTCAACATGGAGAGAAGTTGGCCCTATCTATATATATCCAAGGGCCGTGGCCATTAGATTAGGAGATTCAAGGCCATGGCCTTTACTCATCTACTAGGTTTGGTTCATCAAACTAGGTTGGTTGGTTGATCGAGGACCTTGTGGAGATTCTATACAATTATAATTGACACCCCTAGGGCGTGAAATGCATGTAAAATGGGCACAAGGAAAAGAGTGTCATGATGCCCTTCAGACCCCATCTAGAGATATGGGCCCATGGCTATGATTTCTGGGCCAAGAGTAGTGTCAACCAAATAGAATTAAGGATTCAGGACAAGGACCTTCTGGCCCTCTCCCTTCCCCCATACCATATCGATATCTAGGGGGGAGATGAACCTCGATTGAATTCATATTGATTGGTGTGTCTCTCTCTATATATTTGGTTGGAAGCCCCCCCCCCCCTTATATATTATATATATATATATATATATATATATATATATATATATATGGATGGCCCTGTCCCTATATAAATAGATATAGGGTCATGTCATGTATAGATAGAGGGAACCTCGATTCATACTTTTAGCTCTCTATCTAGAGTTATAAGTGACCTATAGATCTATATGGCCCTATAAATCAGATCTATAAAGATGGGGATGGTCTCTTCTCTATCTATAGTTTGGAGTGGACAACCTCTTGGCCTATATATCTATGGGCATGTCCAATCTATAAGTGAGTAGTCGATTGATTGATAACTGAGGGAGAATATCGAGTTAGTCCTCCATACCAAAGTGTACTAACTCTGTCTCCACACCTAAAGTGTACCGACCTCAGCTTCATGGCCCCCTATCTAGATATGGCCTATCGGGCCTCCATATCTAGATAGATAGGAACCCTATGTCTAGATAGGTCCCCCAAATCCATAATAGTGGTAGAGGTAGATCTATCTCCACCTCGCCCTTCCAAACCCCTTGACCCAATGATGGGGATATCTGGGCCAAGGTTGGGAACTCCGTAATATTTCTCTTTCTGATGTTTGGGAGCTAATATAAGATGAGTAATTAAACAATTATAGAGAGAGATGACCTAAGGGAGAGGGGTTGTCTCCTCCCCTTGGAAGAAAATCAACTCTATACAGTGTTTCGCCAATGAACATCCCATGCTAATGAAAATTTATCTCTATCTTTATATTTCCCTAACCCTCCTCGACCACTACCTTGAGTGGGGGTGGCTACTCTATTCTATAGATATAGCTGAGGGAGGCCCAACTCTCTCTATATGGCCCCCCTATAGATCTATATGAATTTCTGTAGTACTGGGGTAGCATGTGGTTGACTTGTTCGAAATATAAATAGACATAAGGGCCTCCCTATCTATATATGACACTTTATATGAATCTCATCCCATGACGAATCAACATACTCAACTCAATGAAAATTAAATGTTTTCCTTCTCCCTAGTTATATATATATATATGGTACTCCTCTTGACTAGGATAGAATATATAGGGAAAATATATATAGAGATGGCGAGAACATAGGCCTCCCAAGCCCTTCTCAATGGCATATAGATAGTACCATCAACAATATATGTATATTCTATAGGGTTCCACCCTCCCCATATATATTTAGGGTTATCCAATTTCGGGGCCCCTTCTATCAATAAGGTATCATATGACTTTCATATCCATAGTTCAGGGATGACCCCAATCAGATCTCTTTCCCCTAGTCACTTGAGTTGAGATCCGATAGAGAACATAACTATTGATAGTCAACCACACCACAAAGTTCTTAGCTCCATTCGAATGGTACAAATATGTGGCCATAGGGAGGCCCTCAATCTCACCCATATATAGATGGGGGGAGATCAATGTTAGTATATAGCCATATAGAACTCTATCTATTTCTCGTATCTCCTATAGGGTCAGTCAACAATTTCCTCCCAAATCTCCTCGAATAAAGAGGAAGGTGGATGAACTATCTTGAGGTTAGTGGGGCATGAGGTTGGAGTTGAAGATAGGAATGCCTTACCCTCACCATATAAATATATAGGCCCTATAGATCCATATGGAAATCTACCCCATATCCCTCATCCCATATAGCTAGAGGCCATAAATATATGGACTCTCCAGGGGGCTCGCCCTCCAACTATAGTTATAGGGGGTCCCCCTATATGGGGTCAAGGAAGGGGGAGAGGGATATATATCTATTTGATCCTCCCCCCATCCCTGCCCTACCCTTCCCTACCCTAAATATATCCTCTATCTGGCCCCTCCCCTTAAGATCTTATCTCTCTAAGGGCCTTTTATATAGGCTGACGACCCTATCAGGGACCCCTCCCCTATATATATAGTCCCTTGGGTTAGGGTCTAATGGGCCAGAGGCCACCCCTTTGGAGGGCCCCCAATCTCTCTATCTATCTAACATATCTGATTGATCTCAATCTCGATCTCGATCTCGATATCAATCTATAGAGAGGGGAGGGGAGGGGAGGGGTGCCCCCTATATCTCTATCTCTCGTACGGGTTAGGGGTGAGTGTAGCATAGCGAACCACTCGTGACCCCCCTCTCCTCTATATGTATAGGTTATGGGATGTAGGTGAGATGCTTGACCCCTCTCTAGTGGATGATCAAAACCTCTCTCACCCATAGATAGAGATAGGGCCCCTTCTCCCCCAGCTATGACTAGATCAACAACCACCGGATGCCTAAATTAACAACCAATGAATGGCTAAAGAATCCACTAGTTAGATATATAGGGAAGATATATAGGTAGGGCGTGGTGTGATAAGCCGTTGGCCCATATAGATCATAGTTCATGGCTATCCATCTTTGGCCCCAACCATTAGCCTTGTATTCTCTATATAGAACTCCATCTGGTGCTAGAGGGTGAGGTCTGCACATATCTACCAGTGGAGCATGCCCTACAAATTCTAAGGCCCCCTGTATAGATATGGGTCATGGGAGACCTACCCTAATGAGGGAGTGTAGCTAGTGACCCCCTCTAATATATATAGGGTTGTCAAGATCTATATCTATATAGGACAAATAAAAAACACAACAATAAGGTAAGGAACCCTATATCTCCTGATAGGCTTGCCTGATTGACTGTTGATGGCCCAAGGTTCTGTCAATAGAAAGAGATAGGGGGGGGGTCACATACCATTTTAATATCACCCCTCGGCTATATCTACCATCTCTTCATATATCCATATCGATAGGGAGGTTCATTCATTCCATCCCAATGACTATATTTGAATTTTTGGGGCCTGTATATAGATATGGGTTTCGAGTATGGATAGATTCCCCCCCTCTCTCCCCTGAGGGGACTATAGATCTCTCTTCCCATTTCTCTTCCCATCTCTCCACCCATGCCTATCTATCTTCCCATGCCCATCAATCCTCCCAATTATAATAATCATTCCACCCATCGTGTTTACTCCATTAACCACCACTACTCCACTCGTTGAGACTCCTCTCATTTCTACATCTATCTCACTTCCTACCAATATCCTTCATACTGCTATCTAGCATGAAAAATCCAACACTGATGATTCTGATGAAGAGGTTGATACCATTGATCTTACTGGTGAAAAATTGTGAAATCTTAATTTTACTCCTATCGATATAGATGAGTCATACTTCAATGATACTTTCATTGTTGTTGGCCCAGGTGAATATCAATTCAAGAAACTCCCTCCTTCCACTAATTCTATGGTAATTTTTTAGGGGTCTACCCATGCATTAGATGCCATACCACCTTTCTCATCTACCCATGATAATTCCACATTGGTGCTTCCTCCTTTCACATGCACTCTTTTCATTAATAATTCTCATTGGCCACATATTCCATACAATCCTACTTACCATGATACTATTAGCACACACCATGGCTTGACTCGGCTTGGATTCACACTCATTGATCTTATCCTTCCACCTCATTCTCATCACCTTTATCATGGATATGTTCACCTCACTGCTGCTTATGGCCTTCAAATTTTCCACCTTTCGATATTTCTCACATGCATTTCTCATGCTTCTCCACTCACACTTGAAAAATATTGGCTTGACTACATTGGGGGCACTTTGGATTTTGAGCATATTTATATCACATTTCCCATGCCTTTCAGTAATTTTTCTATTTGTAATGATTTTATTCTTGGCTATTCACAAAATCTTACTCGGTGGCATACACATGGTTTTCCATTACCACCTTTCACTGATAAAGAATATGTAATGGGAATGAACAATCTACGTTGTAATGGCTCCTTACATGATCAACCTCATGCTATATGATTCTACTCATCCTTATATACTTAGGGGGAATCATGCTTATTATCCCCCTCCTAGCATTCTTAGGTGCCTAAAATTTCTACCATCATGCTTCATGCTTCATATTTATCCTTTCTCATTCATCTTGCACAACATGATACACAAATCATATCATTATTACCCTATGACGCACTATTGTACCATAGTTCATACTTCACTATTGAGGGATCACTATATCCATAAACCTCACACATTACACATGTCACGCTCCACACTTCATGTTACATTATTCTAGCATTCAATTTACACACTTTCAAACCACTAACCTATGATGCAGTCTAGTTCAATGGTTCATACTTGAGTGTTGAGGGTCCAATTTTGAAATGAACCTCACCATCTTCTACATTTCACATAATTTGCTTCACGATCACATATTTCTAGTATACATATCATTTAAACCATTTTCCAATGACAAAATCTTGTTCTATGGTTCATTCTTGACTACTGAGGGGTCTTTTATAAATGAACCTTATTTCACTCATACTCATTCACATCCACTCAGGGGGCACATCCTATCAAATTCACATTACATATTATTGGTTGTTCAGACTTACACCCATGTCTCAGATATGGAAGAACTGAGTTGTTTAGTCAACAATGGGACCGTCTCAAAGTTTTTGGACCTTGCACACTTGAGACAGACCTCTAGAGAAGGTTGGTTCCTCTACCTATTTCTAACGCTAACAATACTCTTGATGTGGAATGTAAATCCTAGACTAAACATGCCAAGGGACCAAGGATAGAAGGATATATAGAAATGGAAAATCCTATGCTAAACAGAAGGCGATAACACCAGAGAAAGGGTTGATAACTCTCCATGAGGGGCAGGAAAGGGAAAAAGCATGCGAGAGACAGCGAATAGGCGTGTGCCATAGAAAAGAACCACACAAAAAAATATATGCACATGAAAAACCTGGGGATTGTAAGTAAAGGAAACACACATCATGTTAGAAACATGCATAGAGAGGAAAGATGCAACATAATTGAGAAAAGAGAAGAAATGTTTTCCACAAAACTTGATTTTATTGCTTGAGAAATGCACAATTATTTACATTCATGGCAGGAGGGGAGAATACATTGCAAAGACAGAGTCCAAGGTTTGAGACCCATAGGAAGTCAATGTAGTAGCAAAATCACACACTTACTATTACATTAATACCACTGGGCATGTTATTTTATAAATGGATCTTGCGTAGTAAAATTATTCACTAGTGACCCATCCTTTAGTCTTGTTGTCAGTTAGTTAGATGTCATTTTTGTTTCTCTACTTTAGTCGTCATTTGTATCTGTAGTTTTGGGCATCTTTTAGGGTGTTTCATGTGTCATAATTTGTCAGTTGTCAAATTTAGGTCTATTTTGGGGCACCTAGGGTTACACTGGGGCACCCTTGGGCACCCCAGTCTATGATTTTAGGTGCCCGTGTCATCATAATTTGTGGTTCTAATTTATTTGTTTAAGGTTAGTCCTAATGATTACCCCGTGTATTCCCCTCGGTCATAATCGGCAGTTTCAGGTCACTAGTTTCAAAATTTGAAGAATAGATCCCTATATAAACATAATGTACTCCCTACATTATGGGCGGACACCCCACTATCAAGAGAATCTATCTACTAAGGAAAGGGAGTGCATTTGGGCATATTCTGCATCTGCATAACACACAGCATATGGGGAAAGGGTTGTATTCTTTCCATTCCAACCACTATTTTCATTTTAAATCTAGTTATTTCCCCTTATTACTACGTCATTGGTGCTAGGGAACCCTAGGAAAAAGATTACACACACACTCACATAAAACTACATTGGGTTTGAAATGTAGTGTATCACTCAGTCGTAAGGCCACTAGTTTGGTAGTTGAGGTCAGTCCGACCTATTCATATGATTTTTTTTTAGGAATTGATGCTTTGGATAGAGTTTTATAGGTAACATTCACAATGACATAGGTGACATTATTGTGACACTTGTCCCATATAATTGAAGGTCTTTTAGAGATACTACGACACTGTCAAATTCAAGTTCTGAGCTTTTCTGTAGTCTAGAGTGCCCATATATTAGACCAAGGTACCTCATGGTGCCCCACTATCCTCCTATATTCCTTAGTATAGACAAAGAATTGGCTTATTCCCTTCTTGAGGCCATTCAGTCACAACTTGCCAAGTCTTCGTACTAGCCTGCTACAGTCCAGCACACAGTGAGGTAAGTTAATTCAAGGCTAGTACCGTATCCCTTCAATTTCCATCATTTCAATCCATTCAAATATTAAAGAAAAATATTTAGATCTAGTACTTCAATATAACATTTAGTTTCTATTTATATTAACTTATAAAATAGCCATATAAAAATTCTATTTTCAGTTAATCATTTTGGTGAAACCTACATTTCGAACACTTTTCTTTTGGATCCTCTTTTATACCCTAGTAGCTAGCATAGTTTTTATTTTCCTACATCATGTCTCCTTTTAGTGTCAATCCTATTTATGATGAGGCTTCCATAGCTAAACTTAGGGCTTTATATAGTGCTCCTATGGTCTTACCTGATGACATTTAAAAATTTCTCCTAGAAGGCCAACAATGTGTGCTAACCAATCCTATTGATTCTCCTATACGTATATGCATTGTTGATGACCTTATTGCTTACTCATTGCACCCAATGCCATAAAATTGCATATGATCCTTCTTATAATTCTTCTAATATGCCATCCAATGTTTTATATCCTTCTATCATTGATTATTTAGTAGGCATTGATTCACAATCTGATGTACCTCCTACCTCTCCTCATGACACCACTGTCATTACCCCTATGCCTTCTACCACTTCCGATATCCCTCTTCCCACATCTCTTTTGATCTTGAATTTTTCTTCTTATTACATGGATTATCCTATTGATTCTTGTGATGACCATACCATTATTTCTAGAACCCCATCTTCTATTTATCAACATCATAAGTATCCTTCTTTCCATACTGTTGCATATGACTCTCCCACTCCTGAAGTTGTATCTACTATTACACATGAGCCACTCCCAATTGTTGCTTCTTCTCCTTATATTCCCATATCCTCTCCCACTCCTATTATATCTTCACCTATTGATGTTTCTTCCTTTCTCACTACACCTACTAGATTTTGTACTGATACTAGTCATACTACCACTCCTATATCCACATCTACGACCACACCTTTAAAATCTAGTTCCACTCTATCACATCTTAACATTCCCATGATCATTCATAATGTCAAACTTCAACCACTTAATAAAATTTTTCCATCTCCTACCATTCCCTCAGAGGATATTATATCTCTCACGCATGCCATAGGACAACTTCAATCACAAGTTCATACTCTTACTATAGAAAGTAGAACCTATTATGCCTCCATTGACAATAAATATTTAGATGAAAACCCCGTACCTAAAAATATTCATAATCATGCCTTCCCCAAAGAATTTTTCATGCCTAATTTCACAGGTTTCAATGGTACCGGTGATCTTCATGCCCATGTTATACATTATTGTATACTTATGGCCGACTACTCTAATGATCACTTTTTTCTTAAGGCCTTCCGTTATAGTATTATTGATGACACACTATAATGGTATACCCATCTCCCTTTTGGTTTTATTAGAAATTTATATGACATATAGGATTCTTTCCTTAGTTGATTTATCCTTAACTATGGCCCTAGGGTTACATATGACCACTTTCTGAAATTACATCAAGGCTCTTATGAACCTATTCATAATTGCATCTCATGATTTAATGCATGTATACATCAAATAATATTTAACTCTAGTGATTTAGAAAAGAATTTATTCTATGTCATGGTCTTATTCCTCCTCTAAAGTAACGTTTACATTATGATACTTGTGATTATTTTATATTTTTTTGTTACAAATTTATCGATCTAGAACATGACCTTCTTTCTTCTCCTCTAACAAAGCCTCCTCATGTTTCTCTGATTACTATGCCATTTTTTGTTCCACCTACACCTCCAGTTGTCCATCCTAAACAACCTCCACTCTTGGATAAAATTCAAACAAATTGTGTTCCTCCTACTCCAGCTCCTAGAAACCATCGAAAACAACCCATATATCAACCCAAAGTGCAAAGGAAACAACCTCGTTCCCCTTCTCCACCTCCTTCACATGTTCCTTTGGTTCCGCCACTAGTTTCTACTACCACTCTTTTACCTTAGTACCGAGAGCCTCTCTATTTTTACCTAATGCTCAACCTCATGATGTGTTGCATGTATTACTTGATGAGTGATTAATTTAACTTCCTTCCAAGCAGCACCACCCACCACACCGTTTAAACATCAACATAATAAGTATTATTTTAATTACCATTGTGTTAGTGGCCATTGTGATAATGACTATCTTGCTTTACATGAGAGGTTGAAACAACTCGAGGAAACTGGTGTTATATCTTTTGCATCTTGGGAGCGATCATTTTATCCTTCACCATGACAATGTAGGCATACACCCTATGAGTATTATCCTCCTAGTACTCAGTTTGTCCATCATTCACCACACCAACATAAACACTATCTAGCACCTCCATTACTTCCACCACCATATCCATTACATCCACCTCATTCGCACTATCCATTACATACATCCCATAGGTTTCCACCAAAATATGCACACCCCATGCTCACTCCATATGACATGCACTTCAGTTCATACTCTCTTTCTCCATCCATTCCATATGCTTCCACCTCCACCTGTCATCCTAGTCATTAGCAGGTGATCATTATAACCTCACCTCCCGATGATGAATTTGTGTTCTTACAGTTCTTACATGATTGTTGAGGGATTAGTTTCAAGAAACTTCCTGTATGTTCTCTATCATTCATATAGCACACCCCAATCATTTCTCAATGACACAATCTTACATATGTGTCTCATATTTGACTGCTAAGGGGTATTCTCACATGAGCCTATTCATACATACACTAGTGGTATCATTACTCTGCCCCTCTTATTTCCACCACTTTATCTTATTACATTACATTTTCACATATTTATTACGATACATTTGTATATTTTCCACACTTATTCTATTATCACCATTATGTTTCCTACATGATACATATTTTACTCATCTCATATTTCATCATTCGTTATTTACTACATCATTCACAATACATATTTTTATCTACCATTACTAACATTATCATTCATCACATACAAAACAATACACATGCTAAAATGATAACCATACAACCATACAATATCCATTACATCACAATGGCAAAACATCTCAAATACCGATCTCACATATATATCCAAAATAAGTGTCCATACACATATTGTTCATACAACCATCATCCCAAACAAACATGCTTCATCACTAGGGGAAAGGCCCCCCTACATCATATACAATCATCACTATCAAACCTCATCATCACTATCATTCTTGTGTACCATGAGAGCCCTAGAACTAGATGTCTCACCACCTATGTGATGCCATATTTTGCGACCCCAAAACCTCTCTACTTGCCTATATAACATCACAATATCCATGTTATGCTATGAGAAATGACACAAAAAATATACATATAGTGTGAACATGTCCTGGGCCAAGGGACCACCACCTACTTCCTCTCAAGCATGATGAATCTCCTCACGTTCCTCATCCCTCTCACTAAGTATCACTGTACATGTCATTGCTACTATGGCAACTGGCTCTAATAGATGGGCATGATCACTGAAAATATTGTCCATGTGTTCTAGTATCCCTCCACATATCACATCACTAGGCATGTTCCATGTTAATGTACATATCGATGTGTCTACTATTAATGACCAATAGGCATCTCCTAGATACACAACATACAACCTTATGTTAGTCAACCACATATAAACCAACATAGACATTCCATTAAATATGACATTAGCATACAAAATTACTTACGATATGCCACCACTGTTGCTATAGGGTCAGGGACATCTCCCTCACCCACTCCTCCTACTGATAGCTCCATGGCACCTGCGAACACTGGATACAACAACACCCATCGATGCACTGCCTACCATGCTTGATAATCCTCCATACACCCTACATCATCTCCATCTACAACTTCTATTACCAGGTCTACCACATATGGACCTAGTGGTATCAATCGCTCTGCTATGGGCCATGGCCTAGCACCCACCCTCCTAGGATCCCTAACATCTCTTAAACATATGTATTAATATGAGGGCATGTACTGCACCATACTAAATTTATGTGACACCCTCTCTACCTGAAACAACTTAGCCACACCTAGAAAATGATGTTCTAACCACATGGTCCTTTGAATACATTACAGCTCTATAGCATCCTCTGGCCATCTCCCATAATTCTATTATGGCCTCTATATCACTAAATCTGGCCCCATCCTATCTATCAGGAATCTAAAACTATCTTTATTCATCTTCCTACCACGTATATCAACCCAGCATTGAGAAAATATCTCAGGTCAAGCCCACTCCCCTCATGGCCTTGTAACTGGTCTCAAGATGGATATATGATCATATGCCCATACATGTAGCAGTGTGGTGACCCCTATACCCCTACTATTCTCATCTTGTGTAAATCGATACAAATCCCTGTATAAATGGGCCAATACACACCATGCACAAGCATATCTCATCCCATCCTCCTCTATCCGTTGACATATGTCATGCATTTTATACAAGATTCTAACACCGCATCCCTCTAATGCGATACAAGATGCTATCACCATTGCGATGAAATTATGTAACCACAGAACCCTAGACTACAATATCGTATCTAAACTAATATGGGACTCGGTTAGTACCTACCCCCCCACAAAATATCATCTAGCCAATTACATCTGATGTTCCATATCTACTATTGTCATAACTCGTACTCTTTCTCCAGCCACGGGTAATCGTAGTATGTGATATACATCCTCCAGTGTCACTGTCATCTCCCCTGTGGGCAACCAAAATGTGCACATATCAGTACACCACCTATCACATAATGCAGTCAACATGGACATATTATAGGGCACATCCCCCATCCATGCTATATGCCACAGGGTGACACAGTCCATTCCATCCCAATCATCATATGAATAACCCAATCCCATTAGTGTACTCAAGTAACGACCACCACGGTACTTCCTCGAGTGGATATCCCTCTGCACAACACCAAAACAACAAATTCAGCATTAGAACACCTTACACAATCAAATACAACCCTTCTACATATAAGAAACAAATTCTCTAGCATTATTCACAAAAATAAAAATTTATTGACTAAGGTGACTTGATGTAGGATTGGGGTGCCCTAGCATAGGACATTAGCACCTAGATCTGAGCACTCTGGTCCCAGGCATCACTACCACCCTCACTACTCTTGTTCAGGCCCAAAATGCTAAGAAAATAAAAAAACCTTAAATTTTCAAAAATTCAACCAAAACTACCTAGTATATACCCTACATTTTTTTACAAAAATCATACACTTACCAACTTTGTAGTAGTGTGTGACACCACCGTAGTCGACAATCTCTCAAACCGGCTAAGATGTAATGGTTTCGCTTGAGGCATATCTACTCACTTTGTCATACTGTCAAACTCACACAAAACACAAATAAAGTGATAAGTTACCTTTTCACTTTACTATTTATAGTCACATTACAAATGCCACCATTACTATGGTCTATATTTCGTGCTTATACCCATGAGTAATACACACTACACCATTTTGATCATATCTTGAGCATTTGTACTTTGATTTACACCCTAGTTGTGGCATTATTTTTAGAATTCCACATACCACCATATTGTACACATTTCACATGTGTTATATCACTTCATCATTTCTTCCAGTGCACTCTTGTTGTTTCTTTCGGCTTAGAGTCCATTATTTTTCAATAGGATTTTGTTAAGTGTAATTAGTAGTAGCGTCCGATAGAAGATAACGGCGCCATCAGTACGGTGCCGCCAATAATGTGGAGTACGGTAATAGTAAAAGTACAATAGGAATGTTGTAAAAAGTAAATATTTGTCGTAAGTGGTCCGGTAATGTTAAAATGTCAAAGTTTGGGTAATTAGAGAAGTAGGGTCTACATGATTAGGAATTAGAAATATTATATTGGTAATAAAGACAAGGAGTGAGGTCATAAATATTTTGTGTATTTTATTTGTAAAAAGTCTAAAAATGTGGAACCCATGTAAAATGATAAGGTTTATCTTATCTTAACAGATAAGCCTACATGTACAGATAAGAGTTAAGGTATGGAATATGATTCGTCAGAGTGGATTTCTTATCCTATCTTAGAGATAAGATGGATAAGCCTGGAAGTTCTATAAATAGAGAGGCTACCCCCCTCATTTAGCATAGAAAGAAGTAGTGAGAAATATTGTAGGAAGTGTGCAAAGGAAGCCATCAGTTAAAGGTGTGTTGAAGAAGCCATCGAGAGGTGTAATTGTAAAGTTTCTCCCATAGTCTTGTTGAAGTACCTCATGGGTGAGATTGTAACAATTTCATGTTAATATTATAATTTACTTTGATATTTCAGATTTGTCATCATTCTGTCTTATCATAGTCGATGGTATTCTTGTGTTCGGTTGTTGTTTTGTTTCCAGATTACGTCCACCAAACTAAAGGCTGTGCATTAGTAAATAATCATAGCACGAGGAGTTCCCGGTGAAGAATTATCATAGTGCCGGATTGGTGATGACATTTTGGTTCCGTTGCCGGGACCATTCCTCGTTGGTGGATTTTCTGGAGAGATATTCCCACTTAGGCAAAAATTAATTGGAGGGTAACCTTGTTTTTACTGTGCATAGTAGTTACCATGGTAAAGTCATTTTTACCGTGAATAGTAGTTACCATGTTAAAGTCATTTTTGCCATGAATAGTAGTTACCCTTTTTGCTGGGAATAGTAATTACCGCAGTAAAGTCACTTTTTACCGTGAATAGTATTTACCGCAGTAACTTCACTTTTTACCGTGAATAGTGTTTACCACAGTAAAGTCAGTTTTTACCGTAGTAAGTCAAGTTTTACCATAGTTTACCGTGGTCATTTCTATTTTACTGTAGAAAGGTGTAAAGTCACTTTCTAGTATAGTGATTCCAATTATTTGTGCACATAAGTCTTGTTAATTGTACTTGTGGGTTGGTATTTCACGGTGGTTACTTTTGAAAATGGGAAAGATTCCTGTTTTTTTCAGCTCAATCTAATGAAGATGCTTCTTCTTTCATTCAAGAGTTTAAACGATCTTGTATTTGTAATGGCCTTATAAGAAGGGAACAATGGACTGAATTTTTTCCTACCTTTTTGGATGGTTCAGCACTTAGGTGGTTTGAAACACTAGGTGATAATGTGAAAAATTCATGGGATTTATTAACCGAAAGTTTTCTTGAAGAATTTGGTGAACAACAGAAATATGCAGATCTCATGATCGAGATCACAAAGCTATCCCAAGGAGAGAAGGAGAAGATAAGGGATTATCATGCTCGTGTTCTAGAGCTAAGGAGGAAGCTCGATGCCCAGATCCGGAAGGAAGGACTAGCGGATGGGTTGATGAATGGCATGGATAATCTCCTCTGTAAGCACTTCATTCTTGGGATGAAGCCAGAGATCAGACAATGAGTGAAGTATGACCACCCAGCTACCATTGAACAAGCAAAGGAGATTGCAAGAAGGCAAGAAGAAAGCATGGAAGAGGAGCCCAAAGAAATTGTTGTTAAAGTAGAGCCTACACCAGCACCTTTGGTCCAGAATCCACAACCACTCCCGGTGAGCACAAATATTTCTCCTAGTACATCTACTGAGTATGAAGATCTGCTTAGGAAGATGGGCCAGTTAACTATTAATCTTCTTCAAGGAAAGGAATTTAGTTCTCAGGGAGGAGATAGAGGTCCAAAAAGAAATATTTCTGAAGTTGTTTGTTATGGTTGTTATAAAAAGGGTCATTATAAGTATAATTGTCCAGATAGAGCTTCTACATCTGGTACAAGAGATAATGATAAAGGAAAAGCACCTGTGAATTCTTTTGATGTAGTAGATAAGAGTAGAAATAATGAAGTAGATGTGTTTGTAACAAAAAGAAAGAAAGAAAAAGATAATCAAGATGGAAATGATCCTAAGAAGATGAAAGGAGAAACTAGTAAGAAACATAGGAGAAGAAAGTTGGGTGTGCAGGATTTTCTGATTTCACAGGGGCAAGGACCATACTCCATCTTGGAAGATCTGTCCAAAAGGCCTGCAAATATTACATATGGTCAACTCTTGGCTATGTCTTCTGAGAAGAGGCGGGAGTTGCGAGGTGGACTCAATGCTCGAAGAAGGAAGGAGGTTAAGGTCCCTATTTTGGAGGCAGAGGCAGATCCCTATGCTCCACAAGCTGAGGTATTATGTAATGGTATTTCAATTCATGATGTCTTAGTTGATGGAGGTGCTGCAGTTAATGTAATGACCGAGTCTGTAATGAATATGTTGGGTTTAAAAATTGATCGCCCTTCAACACTTATGTTAAGGTCATTAAATAAAGGAAAAACTAAACCAGAAGGTGTAGTTTCAAATGTGGCAATATCTGTTATGGGTGTGGTATGTGTGGTAGACTTTCAGGTGATGAAAAATGGTACTGTTGCATACCCAATGCTGCTAGGAAGACCATGGCTAAGGAGAGTTCATGCAAGAAACTACTGGAATGAAGGTTTCATGACACTTGGACGTGGTAGAGAGAGGGTGAAGATAAATGTGATCCCTCGACATCATAAGGTAGAACCTGTGGATTCAAGTGATGAAACTGATGATTGGACATCCTCTGATTACTCTAGTACCAGTGAAGTGGACACTGAAGATGAAGAAAGTGAGGTGGATGTTTCAGTCATGGATATCCTTCCAGTCACACCAACTCATGACCCCATAAAATTATCTGAAGAAGAAGTTGATGATCGTCTCCAACAAATAAAGATTGGTGATGCTGTGATGGAGAGTGAGAAGGAATCCTACCTCCAGCTCTTTCGAAGGTACATACACCTATTCACTTTTGGTTACAAGGAACTCCGTCAAGTAAGTTGGGTAGAACATTGTATTGAGCTGGTAGATGGTGCTAAGCCCATAAAGCAAATGCCATATAGAATGAATCCTAATTTTTCCAAGACTGTAAAAGAAGAAATAGATAAGTTGCTTGATGCAGGATTCATATTTACTGTGGAGAATTCAGAATGGGTTTCTCCCATTGTGATCTCAATAAAAAAGAATGGGAAGCTACGCATTTGTGTTGATTACAGGAAGCTCAATAAGGCAACAAAGAAGGATCATTACCCTCTTCCATTTTCAGATCAGATCTTGGACGAAGTAGCTGGCCAGGAGTGTTATAGTTTTGCTGATGGATATAGCGGCTACAACCAAGTTCGTATAGCAGAGAAAGATCAGCTGAAGACCATGTTCACCACTCCTTGGGGAACGTTTGCTTATAGAGTTATGCCTTTTGGGTTGTGTAATGCTCCAGCAACATTCCAGCGTTTGATGAATAGGGTGTTCGAACCCTACATTGGGACCTTCATCAGAGTATTTCTGGATGATTTTTGCATCTATGGGAGCAAGTTGGACCACCTGCACCAGATGGAGACAACATTTCAAAGGTTAGATGAAGCACAAGCCTCACTAAACCCTACAAAGTGTGTCTTTGGATGTTCTAAAGGTGTTTTGTTAGGGCATGTTGTATCCAGAGATGGTATTGGTACTGATCCTGATAAAGTTTCAAAAATCAAAGATTTACCATTTCCTATGAATAGAAGTAAGTTGAGATCATTTTTAGGCCATGTGGGTTACTATAGAAGGTTCATCAAGAATTTCTCAAAGATTGCACAGCCACTAACCCAGTTCTTGAAGAAGGATGTTGCTTATGAACTAGGAAACAAGGCGCATGAAGCTTTTGGACAACTGAAGGAAGCCCTGGTGTCTTCACCTGTTTTGAAGAATCCAGATTGGAGCAAGCCATTCATTGTGTACACTGATGCCTCAGATGCAGCACTAGGTAGTACTTTGAGCCAAAAGGATGAAAATGGGAATGAACATCCAATTTACTTTGGGAGCAGACAAATGAGCAGTGCTGAGGTAAACTATACTGTAACTGAAAAAGAGGCTCTGGCTATCATTTTTGCTGTAAAGAAGTTTAGAAATTACTTGCTAGGGCAGAAATTTATAGTTGTAACGGATCATCAGGCTCTGAAATATATTGTCAATAAGCCTAACCCATCAGGGAGGATAGCAAGATGGATAATTTTGCTACAAGAATTTGAATTTGATATTATAGATAGGCCAGGAAAGAAGCATGTCAATGCAGATGCACTCTCTCGAGCCTATGATGGTTTAGGATCATCTTGTGATGATGATGATTTTCCCGATGCAGCATTGTTCTCCCTTGACACAATCCCTAGTGAATACATAGATATTTGGAATTATCTGAATGAATTCAAGTTTCCTGATGGTGCCAATGCAAAGACTAAGAGAAAGATTACTCAAGCCAGTCGTCCATATTCTATTCTGCATGGAGCATTATTTCGAATAGGACCTGATGGACAGTACAAGAGGGCAGTTGGACGTGATCAAGGAAAGGAGCTGCTAGAAGAATTCCACAATGGTACATGTGGAGGGCACTTCTCTGGACAACTTACAACAAGAAGGATCTTGGATGCAGGTTATCACTGGCCCACTCTTTTTAAAGATTGTTATAATTATTGTAAGACATGTGATATTTGTCAAACACATGGTAACCGTAAGACTTCATCAGCTCCATTATGTCCTATTCTTCCCCTTGGTCCCTTTGAAAAATGGGGAATAGACATTGTAGGTCCACTTCCAACTACATCACGTCAAAATAAGTATATTGTAGTTGCCACAGATTATTTAACCAAGTGGGTTGAAGCTAGGCCATTGAAAACAGCTTCCATGGATGAAGTGGCAAGGTTCATATATGAACGCATTGTCACCAGATTTGGTTGTCCATTAGAAATTGTAACAGATCAAGGAAGCCACTTCATTAATGAGGTGGTAGAAGCCCTAGTCAATAAGTTTTCTATTAAGCACAGGAAGGCAACAACATACAAGCCAAGCACAAATGGACAGGTGGAACGAACAAATTTTGTGCTGTGTCAAATTCTAGCAAAAGATGCAGCCTTGCAGGTACATAAATGGGATAAAAGGATTCATGCAGCATTGTGGGCATATAGGGCAACATCAAAGTCAGCAACAAGATACTCCCCATTTCAGTTGGCCTATGGCATTGATCCAGTTCTTCCTATTGAGTTTGATATTCCCACTGTGAGAGTTATGAAAAATGAAAGGATGGATGAAAGTGATTCAGTAAAAGAAAGGTTGGTACATCTTCATTTGCTAGAGGAAATGAGGGAAATAGCAAAGGATACAAGCCATAAGAAGAAAATGAAGCAGAAGGAATACTTTGATCAAAAGATCCGATGGTCTCCATTTCATGTGAATGACTTGGTCCTAGTATATGATTCCAGATACAAAAAAAGAAGACAGAGAAAATTTCTTCCAAAATGGATGGGGCCCTACAAAATAGCAGCTGTGCATGAAAATGGTACGTACCGACTGGAGGAATTGGATGGCACTCCCATTACGAAATGGGTCAACCACGACAAGTTGAAGATTTTCCAAGCACCAGAATAGTCTACTCCGAGGACGGAGTAGAAGCTAGGAAGGGGGAAGATGTCGACACTAAAATTTTCCTCCATAATTTCTATTTCATTAATGTATGTATTAGGAATAGGATGTTGTTAAGTGTAATTAGTAGTAGTGTCCGATAGAAGATAACGGCGCTATCAGTACGGTGCCGCCAATAATGTGGAGTACGGTAAAAGTCAAAGTACAATATGAATGTTGTAAAAAGTAAATATTTGTCGTAAGTGGTCCGGTAATGTTAAAATGTCAAAGTTTGGGTAATTAGAGAAGTAGGGTCTACATGATTAGGAATTAGAAATATTATATTGGTAATAAAGACAAGGAGTGAGGTCATAAATATTTTGTGTATTTTATTTGTAAAAAGTCTAAAAATGTGGAACCCATGTAAAATGATAAGGTTTATCTTATCTTAACAGATAAGCCTACATGTACAGATAAGAGTTAAGGTATGGAATATGATTCGTCAGAGTGGATTTCTTATCCTATCTTAGAGATAAGATGGATAAGCCTGGAAGTTCTATAAATAGAGAGGCTACCCCCCTCATTTAGCATAGAAATAAGTAGTGAGAAATATTGTAGGAAGTGTGCAAAGGAAGCCATCAGTTAAAGGTGTGTTGAAGAAGCCATCGAGAGGTGTAATTGTAAAGTTTCTCCCATAGTCTTGTTGAAGTACCTCATGGGTGAGATTGTAACAATTTCATGTTAATATTATAATTTACTTTGATATTTCAGATTTGTCATCATTCCGTCTTATCATAGTCGATGGTATTCTTGTGTTTGGTTGTTGTTTTGTTTCTAGATTACGTCCACCAAACTAAAGGCTGTGCATTAGTAAATAATCATAGCACGAGGAGTTCCCGGTGAAGAATTATCATAGTGCCGGATTGGTGATGACAGTAACCCAAAATCATGAATCCAACACCTTATAACTCATACCATGAAATTTCATCATCAATCTCCTATAATGACCTAATTAGGGGGAAAAATCATTTAACACCTCCTAAACATGATCACACACTATAACTACTTTCTCCTAATGAGCTAACCTTGGGATAATTAGTGAAAAACCTCTCCATGAGTAACCAATCAAAACAAATAAATCAACCAACTGAAATGAAGGTGTTCAAATCAAATCATATCATTCAAACCTATAAGTGGTATCCCAAATGACCTAACTTGGGAGTTACATTCACCACTACATTCCCAAATGAATTAACTTGGTATTTTATTATATACTCCACGTTCAATTCCAGATAACACAACATGGAAGCCATCTCATTTTCTATCGGGTTCACTTCCAGATGACCTAACTTGCAAGCCATCTCATTCTCTATCACGTTCACTTCCAGATGACCTAACATGGAAGCCCTTACATTGCATCGACACTCGTGAAGTGGGGGCAAGAGTTCCTTTCCCCTTATCACTCCTTTATGGGTCAACCGTTTAATAAAAAATATTTGGATCCAAAAATCATAACATTTTCATCTGAGTCCATCTGTAATTGCTAGATCTTGAGGATATAGTTAAAGTTGGATAATAACACACTTTTCTCCCTAAACTTTTCTTCTTGTGGCAGGATGCCCAAATCCTTTAATTATTCCATCCATATACAAGTGTTCGGGTTGGGAATTGATCACTCTGTTATTTTAGGCACCCGTGTCATCGTAATTTGTGGTTGTAGAATCTTTGTTCGAGGTCGGTCCTAATGGTTACCTCATGTATTCCCCTAGGTCATAGTCAGCAGTTTTGGGTCACTAGTGTTGAAATTTGAACAAGATATCCCTATATAAACATAGCATAATCACTACATTATGGACGAACAACCCATTATCAAGGGGAGCTATCGAATAAGGCAAGGGCCTGTATTTGGGCATCTTCTACATCTGCATCACATACAAGCATTGGGGGAAAGGGTTGTATTCTTTCCATTCCATCCACCATTTTCATTTTTACATCTAGTTATTTCCCTTTATTACCACGTCATTGGTGCTAGGGCACCCTAGGCACAAAATTACACAAACATGCAAATAGAACTACATTGGGTCTAAAATGTAGTGCATCACTTATTCGTAAGGCCACTAGTTTTGTAGCTGAGGTTAGTCTAGCCTATTCATATGAATTTTTATTTTTTAGGAATTGATGTTTTGGATAGGGTTTTATAGGTAATATTCATAGTGACATATGCTACATTAGTGTGATAGAAGTGAAGGTATTTCAGAGATACTGTGAAACTGTCAAATTCAAGTTCTGATATTTTCTGTAGTCTACAACACCTAGATATCAAACCAAGGCACAATATCCTCCTAGGTGCCTCAATACAGACAAAAAATGAGCTTCTACCCTTCCTGAGGCCATTCAGTCACATCTTTCCTAGTCTATGTACCAGTTTGTTATAGTATAACACATAGTGAGGTAAGTTAATTCAAGGTTAGTATCGTATCCCTCCTATTTCCATCATTTCAATCCATTCAAATATTAAATAAAAATATTTAGATCTAGTACTTCAATATAACATTTAGTTTCTAGTTAGATTAACTAATAAAATAGCCATATAAAAATTCTATTTTTTTGTTAATCAGTGGGACACCATTTTGGCATGGTGCTATTACAACAAAGAGGGATCTGTTTCAATGAGCAATGATCTTACATTTATATAACAAGAAGGAGAGGAAAGAAGGAGAGAGATAGGGAAACTAGGATTTGAATCTTCAACCACCAACAACCAACAATAACTACCTTTAAATGCACCTATAAAGTTGTTAGATGTGCCTCCCTATGGCTGTTTGGTATGTGTAATAAGGAAAGAGATTAAATCTGTAGGAATATAGTGGTTGATTTGATTATATTTGTGCATTAATGAGCTAAGAGATGTTTCCCTATTTTTAACCTACCAAATCCTACCTAAATCTGATTTTTAATAGTCCAACATGTAGCCCATGTGAATAGATTTCTAATAAGGCTAGACATGTGAGAATATGAGAACTCTAGCAGAATTTATGGTTGTCAGAATATCTATAGTGCAAACGAAACATGCAATGCACGTGACGCAAACTGATTGGCTAAAGGAATCAGCCAACTGTTCATTTGTTTTATTGTTTATGCCACGTGTCACATAACGGTTTGTCATCAGGATTTGGTGCCTTGTTGGCCCACCTTGATAGGTTGTGTCTAGCACATTCAAGTCTAACATATATCAATGTGGCACAGAGACTAGCGCAGAAGAATGTGCAAGGCACAATAGGAAGAGGTGCAAGATTGTAGAAGGAAGGTGCACAAAGGTGACACACATAGAAGAAATGAATGCATACTCATAGGAGACAAGTATGTGAGTGGGGTGTGGGAATCTATAAGGAAATTCATGGAAGTGAGGAAGGGGCATGTGAGAAAAAACAAGAAGGGAAGAAGTGCAACGTGTGTAGGCATGAAGACATGCAAGGGACTTAACAAAATTGGAAGGTAATTCTGGGGATACGCGCGCAAGGAGTGCACAACATACTAAGAATAAAATCAGGTGTGCGGGAGGAAGGTGTAAAGGGAGAATGGAAGGAGATAGAAGAATACAAAGGGAAGAAGTAAGGAAGGTGCACAAGGGTGCATGGATGACATGGAGCTGTTCTAAGTAGCTAGGGGAACTACCATAGTGTGCACAACCTGAAATGTGAAACATCAAAGGTAGAATACAAATATAAGTTGTCTATATAGCTTTGGGAGTTATTTGGAACAATAGTTTGGTGACTTTTTGTGGCCATATTCCTTTTAGATGAAGAGACCAGTAGGCTTAGAAGAATCCATTGGGAATGGATTTTGGCTCTAAAATTGAGGATCTGATCTGTAACTTAAGGAATATCTTTGAAGTCACTTGAAGGACTATATAAACTCTAACCTGAAATGCTCTCATGTGAAGACATTCTGGATTGAATTTGTGAGAGTGGAAAACTATGCACGAAATGTTGTAGCTGCGTCATATTTCTAAAAACTAAACTTTTATCCCATATAACAATGACAGGGCACATAAAACACATAATAGGAAAGAAAACACTGCTAAAAGGAGCGTGTCAAGTAACAACTATGCATAAAAGTTGAAAATCATACATGTTCTAAGGGGAAACATGCAAAGTGTGCACGAGCACTTTTTCTACTGAAAGAAAACCTAAAATAACCTATACTAACTAGAGGTAAAGTGCACTCAAGTAAAACCTACAACATGCAGGGAGAAGTAACTACCCTTTGTTAGAAATTGTGACCATGTAACTGATTTGGCACCGAACATGGTCTGCATCTAGAGTGAAAAATTGATATGCAGCTGGTATTTCACTCTTCTCATCAAAGTATCAACAAAAAATATATACCTCATTAAGTTGGTTTGTGCTTGGATTTGGGAGGCATTGCTACTAACCTTTTGCATTCTTATGTTCTACCTCATGCTCTGAAATGAGCATAAATGGTGGAAACTTTGTCTTTGGATCTAGACTAGCCAAATATCTGATTGGACATGGTATGATCCATGTGATTCACCCATTGCTTTGAAGCTCAATCCCACAGATGGGATCCTTGTGCAGACTCTCCTTCTGAATATGATTTCTTGTAGGCTCGGTCATGTATGGTTCTACCTCTACAAGAAACTATGTCTCCTCCAGAAGCGTGCCCTCTGAGACTAACTGCTCTCCTTCTCAAGTAAGTTCTTTGATGATCTCATATTCCCAATCAGATTCATATGAGTCATACCATTCTTAAATTGTTCTATAGTTATTGAACATGATGACATTAGTTCAGAATGGCACATTGGTAGGGGTTATTCATTTATGGCACAGTTAGGTAAAGGAGACTTGAAAGAAAGTGTGATGATGGACGCAAAATGTGCACACACAAGAGGATTGGAAGCAAATGTGGAAGGAAAGAAGACATAGAAATGAAGGTGATATGGAAGGGAAGAGGGTGAAGTAGTGGAATTCTCACTAGTAGTAGCACATAGAAAGATGGGAACATGGGTAGTGTGTTAAGATGATGTAGGTTGGGGTGGAGGAATGGGATGGCTGTAGGATGGTAGTGCATGGTTACCCCATTGACAAGGTTTCTCAAAAATATATTTTTGAGCCTTCATTTCTTTATCCCATTGTGTAATCTTTGACAACATCTCTGAAATAAACTATAGCTTCTGCTAGGTGCTAAACCAGCCTAGCACAGGGCCAACCCCTAGATAAGGGACCTTGAAGCCAACTTCAGCTACCTTTATGGAGAATTTAACTTTGAGATACATTATGTTCATCTCCATTTCTTGAACGTGCTCTGAAAATCAACATTTTCCATAAAAACACCGCCATCATCTGCATAACCCTATTATTCATAAATATTTTGGTTAGAAAAATAGCCATATGAGCTAGTGGGACGTGGGTTATGTGCATATTCTTGATGGGGATCAAAAAAATGATTTGGAGGAGGAT
This sequence comes from Taxus chinensis, assembly GCA_019776745.2. Lineage (NCBI taxonomy): Eukaryota > Viridiplantae > Streptophyta > Pinopsida > Cupressales > Taxaceae > Taxus > Taxus chinensis. The sequence continues at coordinate 419,178,917 of CM034154.1, forward strand.
TTTGAAACTACCGTGATGGCGGGAAATAGATATGGTGTAAATGGGAATTCCAGGAAGGGAAGGAAGTCATGATTACACAACTTCAAAAGAGGAAAATGGAACAATGGAAAAGGATAAATGAATGAAAGAAAGGAGGGGAAAACTAGTCTACAAATGAGATAATAGGTGAATTGAATTAGTGGAGTCACTAGATGTATCAAAGGATGCCTCCAAAGGCTAGATCTTAACAATTAATACACCAAACTTGCTGAGATGAATATGTATAACTCTTCAAATTGGTCCCACTGAGCATGCCAAAAATTGTTGGTTGCTTAAAATTACCCATGTATCAGATCTGGAAGAACAGAGTCATTTAGTCCACAATGGGACCATCTCCAAGTTGTGGGACCTTAGGCATTTGAGAAGGAACTTTGGAGAAGGCCAATTCCTCTATCTATTTCTAACACTAACACTACTCCTGATGCGGAGAGAAAATCCTAGACCAAACATGCCAAGGGACTAGGGATAGAAGGATATGCAGAAAGGGGAAATCCTACACTAAAAAAAAGTAAATAGCACCAGAGAAAGGGTTGATCACTCTCCATGAGGGGCAAGAAAGGGAGAAATAATGGGAGAGAGGGTAGAAAGACACATGCCATAGATAAAAACCACTGAGATATCTTTCGACATGTGACAACATATGAACATGGGGACTGAGAGAAAAAGAAACACACATTATGTCAGAAACATGTACAATGAGGTAAGAAGCAACATAATTGAGAAAAATGAAGACAAAAGTTCCAAAAAACTTGATTTTATTACTTGTGACAGGAGGTGAGAATACATTGCAGAGACCAAGTCCAAGGTCTGAGACCCATAGGAAGTCAGACACCATTTTGGCATGGTGCCATTACAACAAAGAGGGATCCATATCAATGAGCAATGATCTTACATTTATAGAAGAAGAAGGAGAGAAAAAAAGGAGAAAGAGAGGGAAACTCGGATTTGAATCTTCAACCACCAACAACCAGCAATAACCACTTGAAAATCCACCTGTAAAGCTATCAGATGTGCATCCCTATGTCTATTTGGCATGTAGAAGAAGGAAGGAGACTAAACCTGTAGGAATATGGTGGTTAATTTGATTATATCTGTGCATTAATGAGATAATATACATTTCCCCATTTTCTACCTACCAAATCGCACCTAAATATGATTTGAAGTTTTTAATGTGTAGCCCATGTTAACAACTTTCCAACAAGGCTAGGCATATGGGAATCTAAGCACTGCAATATAAGTTATGGTTTTTCAGAAGATCTATAATGCAAAATGAACATGTAAGGCATGTGGCGTGCACTGATTGACTAAAGGAATCAGCCAACTATTCATTTGTTTTGTCATTTCTACCATGTGTCACACACTGATTTTTCATCAGAATTCAATGTCCTATTGGTGCACTTTCATAAGTTGTGTGTAGGACACTCAAGTTTGGTAGATTTCCATGTGGCACAAAGACTGACATGGAATTAGGCACAAGGCACGAAAGGAAGATGCACAAGACTGCAAAAGGAAGTCGCGTGAAGGTGATGCACACAGAAGAAATGAATGCATAATTGTAGGAGGAAAGTATGTGAGTGGGGTTTAGGAATCTGTAAGTCAATGTATGGTAGTGAGGAAGGGGCATGCGAGGTGAAATAGGAAAGGATTAAGTGTAACATGCACAGGTGTGAAGACATGCAAGGGACTTAGCCAAATTGGAAGGAAAGTCTAGGGCTTCATGTGTAAGGAGTGCACAGTAGAGTGGGAATGAAAGAGGGTGCACATGAGGAAGGTGCAAAGGGAGAATGGAAGGAGATAGAAGAATACAAAGGGAATAAGAAGGGAAGGTATGTGAGGGCGCGCGGAAGACAGGGAGCTATGCCAAGTAGCTAGTGGAACTACTAGAGTGCATGTAACCTGAAATGTGAAACATCAAAGTCATAATACAAATATAAGTTGTCCAAATAATTTGGGGAGTTATTTGGGACAACACATACCATTCCATCTCACTCATTCACAACATACTTCATATCTTGGTTGAACTTACTCTTTCTTATTTATGCTCATCTGTATACTTCACTTGCTATGCTAGTCAGATATTTTGTATGTCATTACCTTTTCTATATACACATGTGCGTTCACTTGTTTTCTAGTTTTGAATGAAGAATTCCTACAAATATTTACACACAGCAATAATGCTTGGTATTGTACCTCCTACCAGTCCCACCAAGGTCCTGAGGTCATCTAAACTATTACATCTCATAGGTTCTATTATTTCATTATGTACTACTTTCTACTTTCACTAGAACACTACTTTATCAATACATACACATCTTGACATACTTTTTTATCTATATAACATGCCAACAGGTGCTTCATGTGCAACATTTTTCTCATAGGAACTATTTTCCACCATGGTTGTTTAATACTTTTCTTGTTACTATTTTCCATTGTTTTCCATTATATGCCATTGTTTGTGGGATTTTCCCTATGTCTTGCGTATTCATTGCTTATATGCTTTTGGTTTATTTAGCTCTGATTATATTACGACATTGTGAATGATATCCCATGTTTTCAAGCCACTTTTTGTGGCCTACTTTGTCTACACTATTTCTTGTTTCCATTGTCTTCTATATGTAAATTTTTCTTGATTACACTAACACATGTCCTAACCACTTTGTTTGCATGTGCCTTGGTTTATACCATGCACATTCACCTCCCCATGCAGGGTATCCATTTCAAATCAAAATTAGTTCAGTTTTAGGTCCTCTCTCTGGGTTGCATACTCTTACCAACATTGTATTCGCCCCAAACGAGGGGGCATACATTGGGTGAATCAATCACCCCATACAACAATATAGAGATATAGTTCAGACCTGCACAATTATGAACAAAGTAGTTACACAGTCATAATATGACCCATAATTTGATTTGAGTCCCCAATTCAACACAAAAACTAGTGCCCATATATACACACTAGCACTTGGGTGCTCCTGACATTTCCTGGGAACCTATGACTAGGGGCTAGTTACATTTACTTTCTTATATCAATGCAATTTTCAGTAGTCTATAGAGTAGTTTTCATAGTATAGGTATAATCCTCCATCAATCAGAATGCATTTTATCTTCTATCTTCTTTTTCTACTTAGATCAAACATGGAACAAAGAAAGATCAGACCAATGTATAATTTTTGGGAAGCATTCATGGATGGAGAATAACACTAGACCTTTCTCCCCAGCACTCTTCTTATGTGGTGTGATATCACCCCCAAAAAAATTTCTTGGCATGAGATCACTCAAAAAACTAGATCTTGGCATGAGATGGCCCAAAAAAATCACTCTTCTATAGTAGTTCAAGACATTTTTATATCCCTTTCAATAATCACAGATTAGGTGCACACTTTCCTTTTACTACTTTTCCAAATCTTTACATACTTTTACATGCATTTTATAGAGTTTTCATATACACATATTTGACTACTCTTTTTCTCTTCTTTTATAGGTCCATCCTTAATACATAATAAGAAGCAAACCTTCATCAATCAAAATAATAGGTACAACACAATACAACATCATACGCTTCACCCCTAGGGTCACTTCCTCTTTCTTAGCTTCCACACTTCATTTTTTATCACTCCACACTTTCTCTTGTCTCTTCGGCACACTTTCTCCATCGATCTACATGGTTATCAAGTACACATCTCTTATATACTTTATGTTATTGAGTATTAAATCAACCACATAAAATGGGGGAAAATGTAGACACTAAGTCACACACTTGGGTATATTTATAGGTCTTAATCACATACTACTATTCATATGATTCCTAAACAAGAAAACTAGTAATTTACTACTTTATTTTTCCCCTTTTATATCTTTCTCAGTTTCTCTCTGGTCTCACACAACTTACATCCTAGTCGATGCTTTATTAATTTATCTTTCATGACTTTGGACACCATCGTTGAGCCAGGACACCAACACCCAGGAGCCCTCATCCTTCTGGGAACCCCTGATCTCTTTGTATCTTACTAACTCCTTTTGAGCATCTTGTTTTCTTATGGGTCAACCTTTTAGTTGTCAATTAAGAAATTCAAACAAGGGAATCATTTAAATACAAAGTTATGTGACCAAAATAAAGGACCAAGCTCTAAGCATATATTATTACTAAGGTTACATCCAAAGGCATTTTAAGAGCATAAAAGGTATCCATCTAACACTCATACAAGGGACAAGGGACTACATTTTATGCATACACGCATAAGAGGGGAAGTTCATTTTTTCATCCACACATCTATCTACATTGGTACATCTAGTTATTTCTCGCTATCAAGTGCATCTTACACAAGAGCCTCGTAGGGAAAAATTGTTGTACACACAGACAAGAACTACATGGAGTTTAAAATATAGTGTAACAATCAGTCGTAAGTTCACTCTGTCGGGTGACTAGCGAGGTCAGTCTGAATCCCCATTTACATATTTTATTTATTATGATTTGATTTTTTTTGGGGTTTTACATGATATCGTTTGTTTTGTAGGTTATAGGAAAATTATGCAGACATAGTGTGACATACAAGGGACCAATAACGAAGGTTAGTGACCACCTGATGACACAAAAAAAATTAGTTTCCAAGGTCCTACGTGGTCATAAGCACCCAACGAAGGTCTTCGGTGCCTAGGTACCCTCACCCCAATCTAGACACCCTAGTCTAGCTTATACCAATAGTTACAAAGATTTTTAGGTGTGGTTGTGATAGTCTCCTCCCGTTTAGTATTTTTCCAGTCCAACACACTTCAATATTTATTGTGAAATTAGTTGTCTTTTATTCCCTCTCTTACATTTAGGGTTTCAATTTTTACTAGCCTATTGCTTACGTCAAAACTACACTTTATCATTTATTTATTATATGTGACTCTGAAATATCCAGGGTTTAATAAAACCATATTTATATATTTTTAAAATCAAATTCCCATTCTCACTAGCACACTACTTTATGGCTATATACATGTCTTAAAATAATTTTTATAATTCTAACATGCTAATGGGTGCTTCATGCGCAAAATTTTCCTTGTAGGAACTATTTTCCACCATGATTGTTTTATACTTTGCTTTCTTTTGTTTTCCATTATATGCCATTGTTTATGTGCACTATGGCTTATATGATCACTTCTTATATTCTTTTGGCCATTTCAGCCCTAATTTTCTTGTGACATTATGTGTGATTTCCCATATTTACAACCCAATTTTCACAGTCTGATTAGCTAACATTCCCCTTCTTATTCATTAATTAACAACCTTTTGTTAATTAACTAACCCTTCCCCCATTATGGATGCTAGTTAACTACATTTTGTTAGTAATAATCCACTTCTAAGTGATTAATTAAACAATATTATTTAATCATGCCTTCTATTTTAATCAGTAAACCCCTTTTATTGGTTAAAATCCCCTCTTACATCCCCTAAATCATGTTAATTTTCCTCTACATCCCCTCTAAAGATATTCTAAAAGCGTATCCCTACCTATTAATTAATCACATTTGATTAATTAAACCCCTCTCAACTCCCATAAAGTGCACATCCTTTCTTAAACATGCATATCCTTTACATTTCTTCTTTGAGAATTATCCCACATCCACCAAATTTCAAGCTTGGCCCAAACAGGAAAGATATATAAGGAACCCTCCTCCTTCCCTTTCTTCTTACACCTCATTTTGATTAGTGAAAACTATAGACATTTTGATTTGAACCATTCTCCATTATTGGAAATAACTTCTCCATCTTACATCCATTCTCTCAAATTGAGGAGCATGAAAAGATCCAAAGATGGCCTTGTAGCCATTTCTTGGTGAGATCTCATCCTTAATTCTTGAGGAAAACAACACCAATTTGGTTACTAGGTGATCTAATTAGGTTCTTACTTCAAGAAGAAATCACAAAGAATTGGAATGACTTAGCATTTAGTTTTTTTATCATGTTTATGCATTGAAGAAGTTATTTCCTTTAAGATCTTATCATGATGTTCTTGTTTGATTAATTTTTCTTTGAAGCTAATTAGTGTTAGTTTCATTTAGATTAGCTTAATTAGTTTAGCATGCATACATTTTTCACACTCGGTGGGACATACCCAACTGTCTCAAACATTTGATTTCAAGATTTGTAGATTAAGTTTCAATTTTGGCTAACCTCTAATTTGCACATGTTAAAATAACTTATATTTCTTGACATATTTTGTTAACCTTACATGTGTTGAGTATTCATTGTAGGAGTAAAAGAAATGGGTTGTTTCCAAATTTGGATCAAGATGGAAATTTTTTGACCTTTTTAACATTTTCCTTGTCAAAATCACGTGTTTGTGACATCATACAGGTGCCTCACACTAGTGTTAAGTTGACCTGCACTATTGTCTCTCTAGTCATGCTAGTGTGACATTGTTTTCTATCATTTTGTGTTTCTATCTCAGACCCGTGCTAGTGTCAATCTATGCACATTAATGTCAAAATTCCCATGTTAGTGTCAATCTATACGCATTAGTGTAAAAAATTCCCATGTTAGTGTCAATCTATGCACATTACTATCAAAACGACCATGCTAGTGTCAATATATGAGTGTTAATATTAAAAGGACCACTCCAGTGTCAACATACCCATGCTAGTGTCAATATACACGTGCTACCGTTAAACCAGGTGCACTACTGTCGAACCTTCTATATAACCTATCTTATGGAGGCCATAAATTTTTCTCCCGAACTCAAAACAAATCCATTTTTTGTGTTGGAAAGGTATTGAAGTGAACTATGCAGTGGAAACATAAATTTAGGATTTTGAATTGCATAAAATTTATTGTTTCCTTTATTAGAAAACTAGTCATTTTCTAACATGTCTAAATGCTTTGATAAATGTTATATTTCCATTTTTTACTTGATTTAGAACAAATCTTGTGTATTCTATTCTCTTCTACCTTTTGGTGATATTGAGAATCAAAAACAGCTTTGATCTCTATCTTTTTAATATTTGAATTAATTTAGAAACTTAATATTTCATTTTTTCTTAAGGGAATGAACAATTTGTTAAATCAAGTTTGATAGTCCTTTGATTTAGAATCTTTTCTATTCTTAATTAGTTGGGTTACTTGTTGTGTATGCTCTTCTCTTACGTCTTAGGATGATCTTGAGAATCAAAAACAACATTTAATCCTCTTTCATGATATTTTAGATCTTTTAGAGAACTACTAACTTTTAAGTACATGACCTTATTTTATTTTCAAAGAAAAAGAATCTAAAACAAAACTAAATATAGTTTTTTTTCAGGTTTCCAACAGTGTGCAAAACCTCATTAAGATAAAAAGATTTAAAAACACACCTTTTTATTCAAAATAATATATTTATAGGTTCGGATAAGAGATATGGCTCGTACGATTTAAAATGTGGGAAGTATCTTGGCATAAGCCATAAAAATAATTATGAAGACTACCATAGGAGCCCCAAAGTAGTTTACACCTTAAGGGAACTGGTGGATGAAATGGGAAGTGCCCCACAACCCACTTTTCTAGTAAAGAATGTGTGAGAAAAGATTCATATTACTCGTATGAGGAACCCTTCATTAATTTTATTGTGGGGTAATGGTCCACCTCTCTAACAGAAATCCTAGAAGTGGGTACCTATCGTAGGTAAGAATCATTGAGTCTTGCAAAAGAAATCATAGGGAACCATTTGGCATTGTGGCCAATTTTACCTTAACTGATCATGTTTCAAATAACTCTCACAATTTTACCTTAACTTGACAAATTTTTCAAAGCTAAAATATTATTTTTCGAAGAATTGGAGAGTCCATCAAAATAGGAGTTGTGTGTTACTCATCATGAAATTTGCTACATGTTACTTTTTCTTAGTTTCTACCTTGTTTTTCAACAAGGAAAAACTTTGTCAAATTCAAGCTAAGTTTGTTTCATCCCCACTTGATCTATCTCCTTTACTCTCTTGTTGATATTTTTGATCAAAAGAGGAGTAACATACAAAGTGTTACTCAAAAGCGTGTCCACCACTTTTGCACCCACTTACATCTTTCCTTATTGAGACTACAATAGTAAGAATTGAAAGTGTGTTAGTACGTCTTCATATTTTGGGTAACCTTATTTTGACATCCAAATCAAGATGTCTCATTATAGCTATACTTTCTCATCATTGACCTTCCCTTGAGTTGTTATGTTACTTGCATCATATCAATACAATTTTTATACTTACATCTTGTTTTTATAAAACTTGATATAAGTTTCTAAATTGTATTATTAAACTACTCACATATTAGAAACTCCTTGTTATACTTTGACTTTGTTTTCATAGAAACATTGCCTTGACCTTTGAAAAGTGTTGTTCTTATGCTATTCACATTGTATCAATATTATTTTGATACTAATATCTCACTTTTCCACAAAGATTGATTAACATATCTGAGTGGTATTGTTGTGCTGATCACATTTGGAACTTCCACTTTTTGGGGGTTTAGGCCTTGTTTATATCTAAACTTGTTTTAGTATACCTTGAGTCAGAAGTCGCCTCAACCCTTTTCTAATACTTAAATGTTTTTTTCCTAAAACTTGATTTTAAGTGTTGGAATTGTGTTGTCATATACAAAAGAAAACATTGAGAAAAATGTACCAACATTAGGGATTTAGTTTCATCTTGGATTAGTATTTGGTTTGAAACCTGCTAGTGTTTTCCTTGTCATTCTTTGTCAATTCATTGTCATTCCTTCTAATTATTTGAAATTCTTTGTGACATTTTCAATCATCGTGATGTTTGATTTTTCCTATGGTCCTTGTAGTACATGTACACATTTTTAAAACCTTAGAAAAAACATTTCCTATCAAGCAAATTTTGAAACAATCTGAACATTGGAAAAGTTTCCTTTGCAGCTATTATGTTACTAAATTTTGGATCAACCATTCTAACATTTACACTTGTAACTTTTTTTACAAACCTTGTTGATTTGTCAAAATTGTGTCATTGCGATGTCTGTTTTCCTTAGATTCCCTTCAGAAAATCACATGAGCATATCCATACTTACAAAATGTCTAGTTGGTTTTTGTTATGCTGCCCGAATTGGCATGGAACTTCCTTCCATTTGAAGGATTCTAATCACACTATCTAGGTATAGGAATTTGGAACCAACAATTCCAATAATGAATAACTGTCACATGGTTCCTCAAACTTACGACAATAGGGAACCTAGGTTTAGGCACTCACGTAAAAATACACCCATCACAGCTAAACCTTGATTGATTCTTCACTCTAGAGAACCCATTTGGTTACCCCTTTCCCCACCTTCATCTCATAGTCATTGGTATGATTCTAATAATTGTAATCCAAAATATTATTTTGATTCCCCTCAGTCTCCCTATTATTCCAATCCAAACTATTATCTAGATTCCCATTGGTCTCCTGAGCCTCATCCAATCGAATTTCTTCTAAGGAATAACTTGCCTCCTAAATTAAGTTTTCCTCCTCTAAGGATTTGTTTCACCAAAAATTCTCCCCATCCTTCATCTAATTTGACTCCTAAGTCACGGTCCTCCCTTTCTTTGCAGGATCCCCTTTATAAGTCACCTCAATGACATCTTCCTCATTTGAAGATCCATGTGACTCTAAGTTACTCCAATCATTAATCTAATTCAAATCCTAATTCATGGTCCTCCCTTTCTTCAAATGACCCCATTTATAAGTTGCCTCAATAACATCATCCTTGTTTTAATATCAGTGCGACTCAAAGTTCCTCCAATCAAACATCTAATTCGACGCTTGAGTCGGAGTCCTCCCTTTCTTCACAAGACCACCTTTATTAGTCACCTTTATGACATCCTCTTTGATTGAATATCTTTTTGACTCAAAATTCCTCTAATCAATCATCCAAGTTGACCCATATGTCGCAATCCACTGACTGGCTACACGATCCTCTTTATGTACCTACATTATGTCATATTATAGGAAAGCCAATACAAATCTATTTCAAATCCACATATTCTTCAACTCGTGAGACATCCAAATCCAAATAAACTTCATCTCTTGATTCATCTTCTTCTATCAATAAAAATAAAACCCCTCTTTGGCCCTTAATCCTTTTCAACTATATCTTACCATACCCTTATCAATCTTCTAAAGACCAATGTTTGCATCCACATCGAACAATTACTAATAAACAATGTGCTAAGATATCTTTTCAAAGCACTATAAAATACCTTTGTGGGAGTAATAATGTAAAACCTTACCCTCATCTACATAATCAAACATATTCTAAATCTTTGACACTTGTTGGACCTCTTTCTTCCAATCAACCTACTATCATTGAGAAAAAACAACCCATACCGATCGATTTATTTCAAAATGAAGAAGAAATCAAAGAATTCATGGGGTTGCATGATGACATTCCTCTGTAGGATCATGAGAAAGGATTCTATTTTGACCTTAATGCATTCATGTATTGTGGGGAAGAATTTGATTCCTTCTGTCAGAAAACAGAGGAAGATCCTAAGATCATCAAACTTGATCTGCCTCTTATTATTTTGTCTTCACATTCCCCATTTCATGGAGAAATGCATGGGTTTGTAATTGATCTGTGGCATATCTTGTCATCACCCCATCATTATTTAGATATCATAATTCCTCAATCTCAATATCTCCTTTGGTCACCTTTTGGGATCCCATCATCTTCTTATATATGTGGGTCACCTCCTAGTAGCCCTTCATATTCTATTTGTAGGTCACATCTGGGTGGGCTATTATCCTCTAATCTTCGGCCACGCCCTAGTAGCCCTTGTTCTTCCATCTATGGGACACCTCCTGGTATCCCATTAACTTCTATACTTGTACCACTCCCTAGTATTCCTTCATCTTCCATCTATGGTACACCTCTTAGTATCCCATTATATTCTATACTTGGGCCATGCCCTAATAGTCCTTTGTCTTCCGTGTATGGGACACCTCTTGGTAGCCCGTCGTCTTCTATACTTGGGTCACACCCTAGTATTCCTTTGTTTTCCATCTATGGGACACCTCTTGGTAGCCCATTTTCTTCCATTCTAGGGCCACATCCTAGTAGCCCTTCATTTTCTATCTATGGCTCACATCCCAATAGCCCATCCTCTTCAATTATTAGACCATTATCCTTTTCATCCATCATATCATCCTTCTATTGAGAACTATGGTAATCCCACCATCCTCCCTAAAATTCCTATCATCAATATTAAACATCCATTTTCTTCTCCCACTTCTCAGGATCAAAAAAATCACACATTAACTTATAGGAAACACCAACAATTTCTTCATCAAACTAAGATAAAAAAATATGAAGATATATAAAGATCCAAGAAAATCCAACACTCAAAAATATAAAAATCAAACGTGATTGAAAAATACACACTAATGCAAATGTTAAGTATGGAAAAAAGTACAAAAATATATGGACAGGGAATTCAATCTCCCACATACAAAATCCTTATTTCAAGATAAGTCATAGTCACTTATCGAATATGATCTCACCACAGTCATTGAGCTTAGAGATAATATCACTCTTGATAGGTAAAAAATCCTAGTCTCCCTTATAAAAGAAACAAAAAAAAATTGTTGTTGGATCTTATCACACAGAGTGACATTGTTGGTCCTAACTTCCCAAAAATTTAAAAAAAAAATTAAAAAATTAAAAAATTAAAAAATATGAAAAAATGAGAAAACATTACTAAAAAAAATGGTACAAGGATCAAACATTGTAATCAGGTATTGCATACACATGGATGTTCTTTCTTCCCTTTCTTTCCATTCCTTTGTAAGTTATCCACCATGTTCATTCATTTTGATGATATTTTGGTTAGTCTATTCACGTTCATGATGCGACATTTATCTCTATGGTATCCGTTTGATCTTGGTTTTTTATCACCTTAGTAAATTAAAAAACGACTAACCTCTTATAGATCTTTTCACTATCATACATCTAATAAACTTGTTGTGAAGACATTTTGGGCATATTTGATTGACACTAGCCAAAGTCATCATCAAAATCACTTCCACGTCCTTCCATCAAGCTATTTTTGGTTCTTAATCCCTTATCAAAACAATCAAGAGAGCTGAAATAAATTTTTAGAAAGAAAAAAAATCAATCAAAACATCAAAAATCAAAAGAAAAGCAATATATAACTTTCTCTTGGGGTATTTCCAATATCTCTATCGTGGCTATGGATGCCTGACTAGAAATAGAGCAATGTTATGATTAGAATTGAATACATCTTCGTTGAGGCTATGGATGTCTCACTTACAACGGAGCAATGTACTACTCTCCTTCCACCCTCCATTCACAAATCACCTATCAAAATAAATCGTTCCTACACATTGACTAGTTTTTCTTCACTTATTTCCTATCAAATATTCACTTCAAGAGGTATTTAATTTCCATGTGCACACTCTATACCTCAATGAGCCAATAGGACTAGTATGTTACCAGGTTTTGTTTGGACCTTGTCCAGACGTTTGTTATAGTATATATTTTGTCTCATGATTTTTTCCTTGAGCTAACCACCTTTTCATCATTAATCTTCTAGCTACATTTTCTGTATCCTTCCATAGCATTTACATTGTTCTTGTGATTTTTTCATAACATCTATATGTATAAGATTGCCTTTTTAACATCTTTACAGGAACCTTTTTCCCTTTTTAATAAAACAATCTTCTACTTCTTTTCTATCATATGTTTCTTGGCCATCTTGCATTGGGGGTATGTTCTCCCTTTTTAGCACTTCATTGGTTTGAGTTCCTCACCATGTTGAACCTATCCTTTATGGCCTTGATCAAACATATATTCTTCTTGTATATATGCACAGAGTTTTCCCTTGTACATTCCCACCTCTCAGTGCGGGCATTTTCTCATATTCACTTTTTTACACATGCACATGGAATTTTTCCCTTGTAAATCCCCACCTATCACTGGGGCATCCTTGTATCTTCATTTTCCTGTACATATCTTCTGAAAAATTTCAAAAAACCCTAATAATTCATAAAATCCATCAAAAATCCAAAACGTTGGTAAAACATTCAAAAATACAAAACATAGGTAAAAAATTCAAAAAAATCCTAAAACTTGGTAAAAATTTCCAAAAAACTAAAAATTCACAAAATTAGTAAACACAACATTTAATCAATTAAATTTTTTAGACACATGTCCTCAAACATAAAAAAGTATCCTATAAAACATATCTCTTTGATTCTCAATTGTTCTTGCGCGTGACTTACAAGTCATTTTGTCCTACCTCCATTAATAAACGTTTGTTTGCCTGCTATGTCTTTACTTCCTTGCACAAATGAGTTGCATGGTATTTTTTCATAGGGAACATATAATTTTTCATGGTACTTCCCTATCCTTCGTTTATTCACCTTGCAATGTATTATTTCTTGGGTTGTCATCTTTAACCCTTGTTGTATAACTCAAGCAGGTGGAATCTGAAGCTAGATCAAAACATTGGTACAAATGTTTTAAATGTTGTTTGTTTGAGCATATTTTTCTATACATGTTTGGTTTCTTGTCTTCTTGCTTACTTTCTCATAAAGAATTATATTTTGTATGTTGCTTTGATTCAGTCGTTGTATGTATATATATAATAAAGAGCTGATAACATCAATCATTAAGCAAAATGATGAAATAAATTTATTTTTTACATCAGTTGGATGCAAGATATTTCCATTCTCTTCAACTTCATTTTCCTTATCATTTTCGTCTATCACACTTTTTATTCAACAACCCCTAGGGTAATAGGGATCACCTCTACCCCCCTCCCCCTTCATTTCTTTTATATGTTTCCTTCCTCTTTTTTGATCATCGATCGACTCTTCCATCACCCTATGTACACTCAAGGGGATATCCTTCATTCTACTAAATTTTCTTCCACTCCTTCAAAATTTATTTATCTATACTTGTCTACTATCTTTGAAGTGGCATCTCTTACGCCATCGCAAATAGGGGAAAATTCAGACACCTAAAATCCACTTACATAGTTTTAATACTGAAATTACATTGATTATCTTCTTTCCCATCATTTCCATAATAAATAGTGCTTTTCCACTTATTAGATAAAATTCCCCTTATTTTTCATTAATTAATGACCTTTCGTTAATTAATTAATCTTTCCCCATTTTGGATGCCAGTTAACGACCTTTCATTAGTTATAATCCACTTATAAGTGATTAATTAAACATTATTAGTTAATTATGCCTTCTATTTTAATCAATAAACCTCTTTTATCGGTCAAATCCCCCTCTTACATCCCCCAAATTAGGATAATTTTCTTCTAAATCCCATCTAAATATCATCTACAAGTTTATCCCTACCTATTAATTAATCACATTTGATTAATTAAAACCCTCTCAACTCCCATAAAGTGCACATTCTTTTTTAAACATGCATATCCTTTACATTTCTTCTTTGGGCTTTATCCCACATCCACCAAATTTCAAGCCTGGCCCAAACAAATAATATATAAAGAACCCTCCTCATTCCATTTCTTCTTACACCTCATTTTGATTAGTGAAAACTATAGGAATTTTAATTTGAGCCATTCTCCATTCCAATAACTTTTCCATCTTGCATCCACTCTCTCAAATTTAGGAGCATGGGAAGATCCAAAGATGGCCTTATAGCCATTTATTGGTGAAATATCACCCTTGATTCTTGAGGAAAACAACACCAATTTGATTGCTAGGTGATCTAATTAGGTTCATACTTTAAGTAACAATCACAAAGAGTAGGAATGGATTAACATTTAGCTATTTTATCATGTTTATGCATTGAAGAAGTTATTTCCTTTAAGCTCTTATCATGATGTTATTATTTGATTACTTTTACTTTGAAGCTAATTCATGTTATTTTAATTTAGATTAGCATGCATACAATTACTTTCTTAGATAGCCATAGTTTTCAGCAGTCTACATAGTAGTTTTCACACTACACGCATAGTCCTCTAACAATCAGAATGCATACTATCTCCTTTTTCTTCTCTTTCCTTCGATCGAAATGGATCAAACATGGAACAAAGGAGGATTAAACCATCTACAGTGATGTATAAATTTGGTAAGTAGTCATGGATGGATAATAACACTATACCTTTCTCCCCAACACTATTATGCAGTGGCATGAGATCACCCAAAAAACTCACACATGACATGAGATTTCCTGAAAAAATCATTCTTGGCATGAGATCACCCAAAAAATCACTCTTCTACAACAGTTTAGGACATTTTTCTATCCCTTTCACTCATCATGGATCATGTACACACTTTCCTTTTACTATTTTCACATTTTTACATACTTTTGATGATTTTATAGAGTTTTCAGAACACCTCTTTGACTACTCTTCCACTCTTATTTTGTAGGTCTAACCTTAATATGCAACAAGAAGAATCCCTACATCAAGCTACAATAACAACATGTATAACATGGTACAACATCCTACACTTCACCCCTAGGTTGAATTCCTCTTTCTTAGCTTCCACACTTCATTTTATCATTCCATGCTTTCACTTGTCTCTCAACACACTTTCACAATCGATCTACAAGGAACAAAAGGTAGGCATATTATATCTACTTTATCTTATCAAGTATTCATTCAAATAAAAAATGGGGGAAAATTTAGACACTGAATCATGCACTTGGGGGTACATTTCTAGGTCCTAATCACATATTACTATTCATATGATTTCTAAGTGAGAAAACTAGTAATTGAATAATATCTTTGGCCTATTTCTTATCTTTCTTTCTCTCTCTCTAACCTTGCACACTTCACAACCCATTTTTATTGCATTTATTTATATTTCTTGACTCTGAACACTAGCACCCAGCCATGATGCCAGCACCTAGGCACCCTCTTCCTTCTCGTCGCCCCCAACCTCTTTAGATCTTACTCGCCTCTTTTAGGACTCTTTTATCTTTTGGGAATTTTATTTTATTATGGGTCATCCTTTTACTTTCCAATTATGAAATTCAACCAAGGTAATCTTATAAATACAAAGCTATGTGACCAAAATAAAGGACCAAGCTCTAAGCATCTACTATCATTACCTAAGGTTGTATCCAAAGGCATTCAAAGAGCATCAAAGGCATCCATCTAGCACTCATACAAGGGACAAGTGAATTTATTTTTATGCATACACGCATAGAAGGGAAAGATATTTTTTCCATCCATACATAAATTTGCATTGGTACATATAGCTATTGACCACTAACACATGCATTTACACAAGGACCTCCTAGGGAATGATTCTTGCACACGCAAAAAAAAAATACATGGAGTTTGAAATGTAGCGTAGCACTTGGTCGTAAGTTCACTCTGTCAGGTGACCTCCAGGATAGGTTGACTCCCCGTTTGCATTTTTTTTTTAGGATTTGATGTGTTTTGGGGATTTGCATGAGATCATTTGTTTTGCAAGTCACAGGATAATTCTACAATCATCTAATGACATACAGGTGACCAACAGTGAAGGCTAGCGAACACTTGATAGCATAAGAAAACTTAGTTCTCAAGGTCATGTGTGGTGACGGGAACCCAATAGAGATCTCGAGCACCTAGGTACCCTTACCCCATTCCAGGCACCCTAGTCTCGACTCATATGACAATTTCAATATTTATTGTTCTCAGTTGCGACAATATTCCTTTCTTGTTCAATACTTTTCTAGTTATAACACTTCGAGATTCATTAAGAATTCAAATAAATCTCTTATTCCCTCTCTTTCACTTAGGGTTTCAATTTCTATTAGCTTGTTACTTATGTCAAATATGTGTTTTATTATTTATTTATCATATGTGACTCTAAAATATCTAGGTTTTAACATTATTTCCATATTTGTTAAATCAAAAAGTGTAAGAGATAGAGAGTTTGTCTTGTTTTCCTTAGAAATGTTGTTAAATTTGTTCCTTATGGTGAATTTTTGGGTGATATTTCGCCAAGAGCAAGTTTTTTGGGTGATCTCATGCCAAGAGAAGAATTTTGGTGAGAGAGGTCTAGATTTACTCTCCTTCTATGAATACTTCCCGAATGAGCACCACTACAGATGGTACGTCCTAATTATTCTTTTGTTGTTCTGTGTTTATTCCAAATCGTAACATATTGTAACTAATTGTAAGAGATAGAATGCATTTTTTAATTCGAGGCAAGTGCTTGCTACTAGAGGACTGCGCTGAAGACTACTGAAGATTATGTTGTGCTGAGAAAGTTCCTATTTCTTCCCCCATGACATTAATGCCCAGGGGAGGACACAAGCGTCAAGTTCTACTGTGTGGGTTTTGGCATTAGTTTCCACTTTGTGTATGAAGTCCAAGTTTGATTATGGACTATTTAGTGTCTATATGCATGCACTATTTTTGTATTGTAGATTTGAGCTGATGCAGGGGTGATTTGTTCACCCAATGTATGCCCCCTCACTTGGGGTGCATTTTACGTTGGTAGGAGAATGTAGTCTAAACAAGAGGAATTTTTTTTTATCTAAATTAGATACCTATAGGGGGTAGGGGATGTGCATGGTAGAAACCAAGGCAGATGCAAACAAAGAAGGCTAGTAACAAGTGTTAGTAGTTTAAGTAAGTAACATGCAATAGGAAACAATGTAACAAACAACTCTATAAACAATATGGAGCAAAAAAATTTGGTTTCATACATGGGACATCTCCCACAATTTCACAAGACACTCAGGGCCAAAATGGCCAAAAGTATGCAATGATCACAAAAGACATATGACACAACCTTTCAAAAAATAACATATAAGATAATGAAAAATGTATCAGATAAACATGGTTATATATGGTCTTGTAAGGAAAATTCTATACATGAAGCACCTATTAGCATGTTAGAAAGATAAGTAGTATGTCAAAGTGTGTGTATATTAGTGAAAGGTAAAGTGACCGGAATGAAAAATAGTAAGTAATGTGACAATAGAACATGTAATGTGTGAGAGTACTAGTAGTAGATTCCCTAGGAACCATGGTGGGATTGGAAAGGGATTCAATGTCGAGAAACATGCATCATGTAAGGATATGTACTAGACTTGCATTCACTTTGAGATACCATGTGAGCACGTATGTGTATATGATAAAGATAATAACATACCAAGAATCCATCTAGCATAATAAGTGAAGTGCAACATGTAACTAGTACAAGATAACAAGATGTAATGTAGCCAACATATGTAAATGATGTGTGAGTGTGATGGTATGGTATATAAGATGTGAATACGGAGGGAGAAACATTGCCCCCCAATTTATGTGATTTAAAGGAGGTTCATTTATAAATGCCCCCTCAACAGTCAAGAATAAAACATAGAACAAGATGGATTCATCACAAAATGGGTTTTTTCGCATGTGAGTAGATACTAGAAAAGATATGTCATGAAGCATAGAGTGTGAAGTGTGTAATTCGGGGTTCAATGATATAGTGTTCCCTCAACAGTCAAGTGTATATCTTAACATGGGAGTGTGTCATAGAGTAATGATGGTACAATTTGTGTACCATCAAAGTAAGTGTGCTTATAAGATGGAGTGTAGAGTTTTGTAGTGTTATAGGGGGGAGAAAGTGTGATGCCCCCTTAGTGTGTGAGAGATAGAAGACTATCTGATGATAGTAAATGGAGAAGGCCCCTACCCAATATCCGAGGAGACAAAGGTATGTGACAATGAGTTAAGGTCTGTTGTAGGAGATTAATTATATGCATGTGAATTAGATTGATGTGAATAAGGAGGTGGAGATAATTTATAAGAAAGGGCTACCTGAGTAGGGAACGTGAGCTGGAAAAATGGAATAATGGACAGATGAGGATGAAAAGGTCATGATGTAGATCATTTGTGAATAGGAGAGCTAGGTGTAGAACTAATTTTGGACTTATGAAGCACATGGGGGCGTATATGAATAGGATAGATAGGTGTAGGAGTGGACTAGGATGTGAGCCATGCAGGAGGATGGAATGTCTTGGCCGATGCAGAAAGATCATCATGAGTGGGTCAAGGAAATGGTGTGCGAGGTGGAATACATTTGATAGTGACAAATTGTTTGTTATGGAGGAATTTGAGACACAAGTGATGCATGGAAGGAATAACTTGCGTGGAGTGGAGGAAAGGAATACCTAAGATCATTTCACAATTGATAATTTTAGAGGTAACAAGGAATGGAGTAAATAAAGTAAGAGAACCAACTGTGATGGGAAGAATGACACAACCATAACAATTAGGAGCTAGGAGTATAATTAATGAAGTTGAGAATTTAATAACTACAAGAAGTGAAAAAGAGCATGCATTGGTAAGAACTGATGGATAGATCATAGTATTACTGATAGCAAAGGTGTCAAAATAATCATTAATATGTAGTGAATCAAAAAAAAAAAAATAGCATGATAATCATGATCTAAGAATGTGATAACTAGAGGTGGTACATCAGTAGAAACCACACTAAAATAAAGAGGCCCCAATGAAGGAGAATTCATAACACGATAAGTATGATTTGAAAAATAATATTTGTCATGGCTTGGTAAAGGGTATTTGAAGATTTTTAGCTTTTGATTATCATTGATCGGCTTGGAACTAGATGGCACATAAAGCTTGATGGAATTGTTATCAATAATATCTGGAATTAGATTTATAATTTTAAAGAAGTGATTAACGGGGTACCCAATGCATTAATGTTAATCACAACATGTATTTTCATCGTAGTTGCAACCGCGTGGGGGAGAAGGATCAAGATTAAGTGGTGGTGGGAGAGAAAAAAGATTACATTCGATAAGCTGTGGTAATAAGAGCCAAAGAGCTTAAGCTAACTTAGTAAATGTACATAACGGGGCTTGCACATGAAGTGTGGTAGAGAAATAGCATTGACAGTGGCCTTAGCTTCAGTGGGATTAGGAGATGTATTAAATGCAAATTTATCTTGGAACCTATTAAAAGAGGTTGAGGAAGTATCATAGTATTTCAATTTTCCCATAGATAATAATTTTCCTTCACGTAATTTGAGTGTATGGCATAGTTGATTAAAAGAGGGATATTTCTCAAAGATAACACTCTTGTGAAGTGGAGGTAAGATAACTTGAATGAAGAGCTCCTGTAATTTAGAATAAGCTAGTGCATTAGTCATCTTGGCAAGTTTTTTTTGTAATGAAAGACATAGTCCATAAGATGCTCATTGAATAATTGTTTAATTTGAGCTAATCATGTGTAGGATATTTTAGTACCAATATTGATAGAATAATGTGAAAGGAAAACATCAGCTAAATGTGTAAAATGTGTTACTGAGTGAACAAGTAGATCATAAAACTAATGCATAGTGTCATCTTGCAAGCTTCTAGAAAATAGTTTAGCTAGTAATGTAAAGTCATCTGCATAATCAAGACATGCCATATGGAGATATCAAATATGTTCCTGAGGTTTTCCATGGCAATTGAAGATGGGAAACTTAGGTGCAATGAATTTGGGAGGGAGGGGTTGAGAGGAAATGGTGGGTGCAAAAGGGTTGTGAAGGAGAAGTGAGGAATCAAGAGATGGAGAGGAATGTTAAGAAGCTGATTTAACAAAAACCTAATTAAATATAATTTCAGAATATATGATATTATAAAATATAATAAAGATATATATGTTAAACACTTGAGAAATACCAAACTAAAAGTAGATAAGAGAAATAAAGCATTTAAATGATTCCTATGTGATCTAGAAATGATATGGTCTATGTAAATTGTTGGAAAGGATGTAAACATTATCACAAATATTCCTTATAAAATATGACACTTGAGAATTATGTCGAGAAGAGGCATCTAGTGTTAGGCAAGGGCACTTGAGCACTGATGACTGTTCATGGGTGTCATTGATTGTGCAAAATCTTAGAATATACTTTTTCCTGTGTTGCTAGGGTTTCTCTGCTACTTTCTATTATTCCCATGTTATTCACTCTTTGATCACTGAGGGTACATGTAACCTAAAAAAAAAACCCTAGCTACCTACACAAGTTTTAAAAAACAAAAATTGGAATGAAATATACAAAATTTGAAGTTAGACTGACCTCGATGATCACCCAATGAGTGAGCTTATGATTGAGTTTTACACTACATTCTAGAGTCCATTTAGTTATTTTTGCTTGTGTGTGAAATAATTTCCTTAGGTTTCCCTCATGCCAATGATTCCAAGATAGTGGGCTATAGCTAGATAAGATGCAAATATGTGGTATGGAATTCAACACTTCCCATTCCTATACAGTGTATGTAGCCCAAAAATGCAGTCCCTTTGATGGTAATGATAGTAAGTAGATGTGATTTTGCCTTAGAATTTCCATCCAAAATAATAATGTGTATGTTGTGTATATGTATGGATCTCTTGTTTGAATTTTGATACTAGTGACACGAAACGTCGACTATGAGTTCTGGATAAGGATAAGAAAACTAAAAAGGGTGACCATGAATGTCAAAAATGCAAACAAAAATGAAGAGGACAAAGGCACCTAGAATGGACAGGAGTGCTTGAGCATTAGTGTCCAGAGTGGGTGCTAGTGTCCTATAATAAATGATGGCAGATGTGAAAATACAGACACATAGGTATCCCTGTGACATGAACAAAAATGAGTACATAAATGATAGATGTGAGAGAGAAAGACAATAGAAACAATAAAAGCAAGTGTATTAACAAGGTATTATGTCACTAATGAATATTTTTATTTCTTAAGATCCATACATATAACAACATACTTGATGGCATAGTCAAATATTAGTATGTGTGTGATTTTATGTCTACATTTTCCCCCCTTTATGCTATTTGATTGAAATTCAAGTAGTGTAAAGGAAGTAACGAACATACCTGCAAAAATTTCGGAGAAAACATGTTGCAAAGTGTGTGTATAATATAGAAACTTATAGCATGGCGAACCATGGGTTAGTACTTTGACCCATGTGGAGTAACTGGAGGTAGAAAACTGTTGTTAGGTTCTTTTGGAGAAAAATTTGAAGTGATTTGGATATTTTGAATTGTTTCCAAAGGAGATTAAAGAGGTAGAGAGTGATCAATTCCCAACCTAATGTTGTTTTTAAATGGGAGTATTTGGGTGTCCTGCCGCTAGAGAAAGAGTGTTGAGGAAAGAGGTCTAATTTTACTCTCCATCCATGACTACATCCTCCAAAGGTCCAACTGCTGCAGAAAAATAGAGACCAAATTTAGTTCCTAATTTATTTCCAATTAGTTTTTGAAGAACCCACATAAGAATAATATAGGAAAGGAAATGAGGTCTTGTTGCCCCACTCCTATAGTAATGGGTGTTTTGACTTGAATAGTGTTGGATGGATTCCAATTTAGGTCTTCTGGGAGCAATAATAATGTGATGGGACTCCCAATTTAGGTCATCTAGTAGAGATTGTAATTACACTTGTTGTACCGATTGATTGATTTGATGATAAGGAATTTCTTGAGATAAGATGTACTAAGTAAATTACTCTCGGAGAGTTTTTTATTTTCCCCATATTAGGTCATTTGGGGGAATAGATTTGAAGTAGTAGAAAATATATATTATAATATAGAATGATTGTACTGTTGTTTAAATGAGATCAGAGAAAGTATGATAGTAATATGATAGGAGTGTTGATTGATTGTGTTGTAACTTGGGATGGATTATAAGATGATCTTGATTGTATGTGCCCTTTTTGTAGCAACCTCAAATTTGACACCCAAATTATTAGTATTTTTTTATAACAACATTTAGACATTCCTTTGCATAAACAAATAAGATAACTAGCTATGGCTAGTTAGTGTAGAAATTTAAATTAATTTAATAATGAGTATACATTCCTCTACATAATTAAATTAGGCAAATAGCTAAATCTAGTTTATGCAACATGTATTAGTAATTTAATCCATTCTATAACATAGTGATAAACCTTGTGCAACTATAAGGGTTAAATATCCTTGATCTCCATGACCAACCTTAACATTCGTTTGAATGTTCATACTTATCCTCACTTGGTTTTACCATACTGCGGTAGTGAGAAAATGTGAATGATCCTATAATGTCTAACTAGAGTTTAATTTAGTAAAACTCCATCCTGTAGCCTACACTTCAAGATTTGATGAATTAGGGTGATTAGATAATGTACCCAACAAACACATTACTTTGGCCAAAGTTTCTTAGCTGTACTATATACACTTAGTTTAGACAATTGCACATAACATCTAAATTTGTCTTCCCATCACCTCAAAAATCTATCATCACAGTTATCTAGATTCATTAAACTTAGTCCAATTACTTATTGAATTATAGTTCACACATCTACTTACTTTGGATAGGCGGATAAGATCACGAATTTATTATCACTTTGCTGCCCTATCCCTACATTCTAACCATTTTGATAGAAAAAGTGTGTTAAATCCTTAGTTAAGTTTCTTAATAGGTATCATTAGGCTTAAATGGTCTTACCATAGTATATCTTGGTTCTAAATCCCTTAATCAAAGTTATATCTATACTATTTTAGGACCATATCATGCTTCTTAATTAAAGCTAGAGTTAACCTTAGTGTAGGGTTCACTTCTTTTCCTTTACAAAGTATGATGAGATCATTGATATAACATTTTTTTTATTAGGGGAAAATACTTTTGCAGGGACTATACCCTATTACAAAACATGCTCAAAAGATAGATAAAGAAGAAAAAAATAGTCCATAGTTTTCAAGGGACTATACCCACTTACAAAAAATTCTCCAAAGCCAGATAATGTAATAAAAACATCAAGTTTGGACCAGCATCCAAAAAATACATTAGATCTTACAAGGTAATGAACTAATTTTCATGATGAGTTTATTATATTTATTTTAGATTTCATCATATCTAATAATGTCTAGTCTCACCCTTCCTTGCCTAGCTTACTATCAATCACAACAGTAATGCATAATCACTTTTATTTTATTACAAATGCTACTATGGAAGGTTTTAATCCTTTAAGAGTTATTACAACATTGAACTAGTCCTTTTACTATTTGAATATATTTTTCTCAATATTTACATTATGATCAACACAAAATAGATTTTAATCTTTTAAAATTTAATACTATCAATCTACTCTTTACTCTTACAAGTACAGTTTTGTAACTCACTTAACATTCTCTTACTTTACCCATATTAACCTCTTTAATGTATTAGAGAGTAAATTTAATATGATATATATCTTTATTACCATATACATTATGTTCTTATGATTTTAAACTAGTAGATATCTTTACTTAACCAAATATACAATAAAATACCATTACTCATATAATGACAACGTAATCAAACACTTAGTTCTCATACAACATAATTATTTATTACGAATATTGTCCATAAAGGGACTGGTACAAAGGAAAAGTTGTCCATGAAAATTTCATATAGCCATAATTACAAGTACAATATGATCCAAGATCCATGATATAATTCATCAAGTCTAACATTGATCTTCACAAGACGGTGAAAGAATGTCCATTCATCGTCACTAAACGTGTGACATTATTTTGTTTTAGGGGTTTCAGTTCAAAGAACTGACAAGAAGCTAATCTACTTTCTTAACTAATTTTTTTAAAAATAAAGTAGATTATTCATCATAACTTTAGCTACTCTAACATTGCAATGGTAATGCTTCTGTAACAATTAGGGAGATATAATCTTCCAGAAATCTAGTAGCTGGTGATGAAAGAAGCGTAGGGAATATATGTGAAGTGTTTCCGAAGGACCAATTTGCATACACTCCTCCCACTTCTTCAATCACAAACCATGTGATTGACAGAGGATTCAAGACCCTTATTTGTGTTGGATCCACTATCATCGCACACACACAAGATTCAATCCAATGAATGAATTTAAGCTATCTAGCATTCAAGGGAATTAAATCTGTTTTTCATCCAACATTAATGTATATTAATTCCCATACCATAAGATTCATCCATATTATTTTAATCATAAAAATGACTAAGTATAAAATTATGGAATTTGTTTTCCAAAGTTTCCCCTTGTATTTTTAACTTTTAAAATTTTCTAGAAAGTAGTTTAAATTGTTTTAAATCAAATAATGTAATAAATGAAGGATGAGAAGGAGAACGGGAAAAGTGAGAAGGAAGGTGGGATTGATGGGAAGGAAGAACAGGATAAGGAGAAGGAAGAAGGGATGGAAAATGATGGTAGGGAAATTGAAAATAGACAGATCCCACCTGGAGTTTCAGATATGATGGACCAAGCCTTGAGGGAAAAAGGTATGTACAAAACCCTTTCTTTGGGTGGGAATTACATGGTGTCTAGGTCCCCCAAAACTTATGTGAATATTTTGAACTTGGATAAAGAGAATAGTTTTTGAATCATCCCTTAGCTCAAGCAGGATGCTTCAAGTAAATTCTTAGAAATACCAGATATCATTATTGACCGAAATCTGAGGAAAATGGAGAATGCCTTAATAGGAAAAATGGTGGGAGGGCGACCTAATATTGACTCCATTAGATCTTGGTCTGGAGATAAATGGAATCCTAAGGGGCATATGGATGTCACTGACCTTCTTAATGGCTTTTTCCTATTTATTTTCAACAACTCTGAAGATCCTTAGAGGATACTCATTGAAGGCTTGGTTTCTTGGGAAACATGGCCTCTTTCTTAGGAAATGGAATCAAAACTTAAAACCTGAAAAAGAGAATATTAATTAGTTTCCCATGTGGGTGAGACTTGATGAAGCCTAGAATTTACTAGATAACACCCTAGTCGTGCTGGCACATCACTCAGCTTAGACTGAGCACTCACTCGAAGTGCGCAAAGGTACCAGGTCCCTCTTTAGGGTTGTTATAACAGGATG
The DNA here is from genome assembly GCA_019776745.2 of Taxus chinensis. NCBI lineage: Eukaryota > Viridiplantae > Streptophyta > Pinopsida > Cupressales > Taxaceae > Taxus > Taxus chinensis. The sequence continues at coordinate 419,204,774 of CM034154.1, forward strand.
TTAACATGATGAAGGGATAAACATATAGATTTATAACTAATCCATCATTATACAATACATCCTACCCTCATATCTATGAAAGAACAAGATTAAACAGTAATCATGATTGAATTAATAACATGTACTACTCAACTACACATAAATAACACTTGGATTCAGCCAATATCTTCCATCTATTAGTAAATACATAAACTCCTTATAGTATTGTCAATCTATAAAAATGTGTGTATGGAACTAATATAGTACTTCAATCATATGTGTATATTCTCTATTACACACATACATACATCTCCTTCCATGCCTACCTCTTTATATATATCTCACACTCATACATCCATCTCTCTACTATGTACCTAACATCACATATATAGGATGGGGACTGTCCCTTCACCACTTATCTATTCCAAAAATAGGTCGCATGCTATTGATAGCCACATGCCATTTACAATCATAGCCACACATGAAAGTGTGCTATATATAGTCCTCTTGTAGTTAACTGAAGTTCCAATTCTATTATCAGCTTGTCTCCATGCATAAATGTTTCGATCCGCTTCTCCAAAGATAGATAATGCATGGTGTGCATGTTGTTGCATTGTTGGTGTGTTCCACACACGATCTTCTAATAATAGGTCTTCATGCTCAAAATCAGCTAAGTCTTGAAATATGAACTTGCCTTCCACACATGGGTCCTTTCTGTCCTTCTACGCCCTTGGTTCTGGGCGTTCTATCCCACGCAGTATCCTTGTGTGATCTTTGACAAGTATTCTTTGATCAACATTACCCCACATTAATCTCATTGTCGTCTTGAAAATGGATATCTCCAAGAATTGAAGAAAAGAATAGAAGAATGGAAAGAATAAGAATAAAAGAATGTAGATAAATAAAGAATCTCTATGAGGTTATTAGGCAACCTCCTCTGTATCAGTTTGTAGTATCAACTCTGGATACTCTTCCTTTATTTCAGCCTCTAATACTTGCAAGTCAGTGAGTGCTTGGTCTGATTTTTTTGGGATGTCCACAGTAATGGATTCCAACTCATCCCTCACAATCTCTCCCTTCTTGTTTTACAGAACCAACACAACACTAGAAATTGATGTCATTCTTCCTTCTAAAAGGTTCATCTTCTGTGCAATCAACTTTCCAAGCTCTTCCAGCTGAGTCTTGTGTGGCTCTTGTGCTATTTCAAGGGCCTCATGCATTTGTTTAACCATTGACAACATTTCTACGTGGCCCAATGTCTCATCTTTCATCACTTTTTGGACCTCATTATTCTCTTTAAGGGTCTTGATGTTGATAAGCGACTCTAGAGTTGTGCATACATTTAAAGTCTAGTATGCTTTCTTCAATATTTCCTGTAATGCTTGTAACAACCCTTCATAAGATGCAATCTTTCTCATTACTGATGCTTTCTCCCATTTGGCATCTTGTTCTGAGAATTTTGGTGCTTGCATAAGAGCTTCATCTTCAAGTACCAAGTCCACCAACTCTCCCACATAGTGTATCATTGAAGGAAATGTTTGTGGTACCTTAGCCTCCAAGTGTGGCCTTGCTTTGATTACATTGTCCCCAATCTCCTTTGTAATGCTTATGAACACCTCATTCTTCTTCTGCACGAAGTCCCTCTCCTATGTTATGTGTGCTATCTCTACGTCCTTTATCTTCAACTCATCACGTAGTGCTCTGATCGTGGTAGCTTTTTCCATGTTTCTTCTAGCCACCTCAACAGAAACTTTCACCAATGCATTACTGACTTGCTCATCTGACATGATAATAGGATTTATAGTCATGTGTGTGGCTTGAGGTGCCTTCTTCAGTCATCTCAAAATGCATGACTCTTTACACACATCAAAGTCAAGCTCATCCATGTGGGTGTGCATTGACCACGATAGTTACTTTCGAGTGTGCACTGTCATCATATCTTCATCCATTAACTCCTAGCCAAATAAATCCTTCTGCACTATCATGCTTTGGAAGTGGGCACGAACAATTTTTCCTATGTCCTCTACATACCCCATATCCAGTGGAATGTGTTCTCCACTTATTCTTCTAGACCTTTGCTGCTTAGGAACTTAAGCCTCCAAATTTGGGACTTATGTCTCCATGTCCTGAACATCCTCTGCAGCTATCTCCTCTTGTATTTTCTCATACTCTTCTTTTTCATTTGATGCCTCAACCTATTCTTCTATGTCCTCTAGAAGTGTAGGAGAATTAGGCGTGCTTTCCTGACTCTTTCACCTCCTCATTCAACTTCAGTTTCCTCCTTCTCTACATGGTAGCCTCCTTTTGTGGGGAGATTCTGGGTGATTTACGCATAGTGGTTGGAGTAGCAGCTTGGGTCCTTGTTCTCCTAAATACCCTTTTAAACATGTGCTCCCCTTAGACTGCATTCACATCCTCATCATCCCCCTCTTGTGTCTGAGGTGGTGTAACGGCATGCTCAGCTTCACCCTTACTTATAGGATGCTCCTACCCCTATGCTCCAAACCACCACTATATTTACACTCCTTCTCCTCATCCTGCACTTCAACTAGCTCTATGTGCTTAGGTGTTGAGATGTTCTCCATTGTATGCTTTCCCTTTGGTGGTGATGGAAGTGCGAACTCACCTTCCACATATATTTTATTCTCCATTTTTGGCTTCAACTAGAGATACACCAATGGTGCCCCCACATCTACTACATCCAGGCTTATTAGCTCGATATTTAGTACTTTTGAAATGATCCTCTCTATATAAGAACTTTTGCTAGGGTACATATACTTCTTCCTCAGTGTATGGTAATCACATTATACCTTATCTACATTGAATACCATTCGGTGCATGTCTATAAATCTATGAACAGATGCTTGAAAATTCCTTGTAGTGAATGCGTAAGGAAACTTGCACCAAGGGATCTAGACTCCATATTTCATTGGGAAGCGTGTGATGCAGAAATGATGATATACAACAAACTAAAATTTTTTCCCTACCACTGTTGGTAGGTCCTTTGGGATGAGCCACTCTTCCCCAAATGTCGCACAGAGTCTATCATACCACTTCTCCACCCTTTTCTTTACAAGATCTGTCATGGCCCCCTTGCATAGGTACTTGTTGAATCATTTAGTTGGGGACTTGTTCTCTATGGGGTATTCCCATGTGTTCTCCTTTGGTCCATCTGGTACTCTGATCTCCATAAATACTAGTGATAGTATAATAACCCCAAAGCTTATCTTCCCTCCTGTGCGCACTTGTTTGACTATTTTCTCTGTAATATAGCCTGCAATGTTGTTGATTTTCCCTTCTGACATCTTACGTGCCACATGCAACCACATAGTATTTACCTGAGACCATTTCTCCTGATCATTCAACTTGGTAACAAGGTGGGCTATAGCTTGTACAATTGGACAATTCTTCAATTTATCTATGTCCATTCCACGCGGACCATTCAGGTATCCCAACTCCTATTTTGTCTTTAAAATCACAAATTTATTTGAAATATCACCTTTTATATCTTCTCCTGTGGCCTTTAGGCCTGTAACTGATGAGATAAGTGCAAATAAGATTCTAACTCTGCATCCTACAAAGTGTAAGTCTTCATGCACCCTACTCATGAGCCACTGATACAAGGGCTCATACTTCCAAAAATATGGAAGCTCATACAACTGGTAGACCCCAATTCTCTTCAAAATATTTTCACCTGCATTGTCATATACTGGCATGTCCTCCGACGTGCACTTGTTCATTCTAGCAGTGAGCAAAGAATCGAGCTCCTTCTTGTTCTTCAAATTCATGTGATTACATTCACTCACTTTGCTCTTTTTGATGGGTGAATCCCATTCTTTCCTGACGATGAATCCTTATGGATATTGAATCTCTGAAAAATGGCTTTTGGGTACCTTCTCTTCCTCCTCAACGACCACCTTCTTCTTTCCTTTTAATGCTGCTGCAGATGCCTTCTTTGGTGCCATTTTTACCTTGCAAATGTCTCCTCTTCAACCCTGTAACTTTTCAAATCAAACCCTAGCTTGATTCAATCATGCCCTAGGTGGAAACTTTGTATGCGCACCCATCTACATATGCACCCCTGTAAGATGGGCTTATTTACCAAGTACTTCAAGGTCATGTGATCTGTATAAAACAAAAATGGTGTTGCTAACAAGTACTATCGAAATTTGAACAATGTATAGATCATTGACAAAGCTTCGCGCTCTGTAGTTGTATAATTCCATTCCATATGGGTCATATTCCTACTAGAAAAATAGATTGGATAATCTATAATACCTTTTCCATGTTAAGCTAACATAGTACCAATGGCCATGCCAGAAGTGTCCACATGCACATAAAATGGTTTATCCCATGAGGGAAAGCACAAAATGGGCGTAGTAGTAAGTCTCTCTTTTAATATCTCAAACATGCACTATTGTGGTTCTCCCGAATAAAATGTACCTTTCCCCTTTAGTAATTCTTCCAAGGGTGCAACAGTTTTGGCATACCCTTTTATGAATTTTCTATAATACCCTATATGACCTAAAAATCCATGCACCTCACTCTGACTAGTAGACACTTCCAGGCCTAAAATGATTGCAACCTTAGCTAGATCAACTAGAAAACATTCCTTGTATATTATATTTCCTAACAGTATCCCAAATGGCATAGCAAATATGCACTTCTTGATGTTCAAAGAGATACTCAGTTGTCTGAATCATTCAAACATTAAGCACAAATTGTCACAATGATCTTTCACAAGCCCATATATTGTCCAATCATCTAGGTAGACCTGTAAGAAGTTGTGAATAAAGTCTTTAAATGCCTGAACAATTATGTGTGAGAATACAATAGGTGCATTTTTTAATCCAAAGGGCATCAAAGTATAGGAAAAACTACCCCATTCAGTAGTAAATGTTGTCTTTTCTTGATCCTCCTGAGAAATCCTAACCTAATGATACTCAGAAAATCCATCCGTGAAGGAATATATTTCACGCCCTATAACTCCTAGTATTTCCTCAATGAATGGAATAGGGAATGTATCTGTGACACATGCAACATTCAGCTCCATGTAGTCCACACATATCCTAATCCATATGTCCTTCTTGATACTGATCACCATTGGGATAACCCATTCTGACTCATCAAGGGGCTTGATAATTCCATATTTTGGCATTTTATCAATTTATTCTTTTACCTTTTCACACAAATTAGGATTCATTATGTAAGGTATCTTTCTAAATAGCTGTGCACTACCCTTAAGTTTGATATTAATTTCCCTAAGTGATTCATGCACGCATTTAAGTTCATGATATCCTCAAGGGAATAAGTCCTGATAATCCCTGAGTAACTCGATGATCTTTTCTACCTCCAAGTCTGACTAGTAATCTCCAATTATGGCCTCCTTAGGCTCAGCCTCTGAACCTATATTCACCTTATTTGTCTTCATGGGTTCATGGTAGGTACACACATCCTTATCTACACTATCCAATACCTTGCACACCCCATGTGAATGTTTAGCCAAGTTCTCAACTTCCTCATCATCCACGACATAAACGATCTTTCCTTTTTCTTTCTCAAGGTATGTGTGTTCAAGTAGTATGGATTCCCTTTCTTCTTCATTTTTAAAACATACTCCAAACTCTACATCACCAAACAATTACTGTATATGCTCCTCATCTTTTGCACTATCTCCCATAGCTAAGCACTTGACAAGTTTTAATGCCTCTACTACAAGAGGTTTAGTCAAGAAGTAGTCGAAAGTCTGGATCATTCTTGTAGTCAAATCTTTCTAGTTTTTAGTTTCTCGATGTAGTTCTACATATACATACCAAGAGCGTGCCCATACTTGTACCATAGAATACAATCTATGCACCCAGAGTGAAGGTGGTAATGCTTCTTGTCCTTCTGTCCAGAGTCTCTCACACTGTTGAATGTGATGTTGAATAGGTTGATCACCATGATAAGTGTAAATTTACGTAGGTGCATTGTTCCTTATAAACCTAGTAGACAAAGTGACTCCAATCTCTTCCCAATTTATAATATTATCTCTATGGACTACCCACCAAGGCGTTGTTATCTCACGCAGTGTATATACTAACATATCTCTCCTTTTAACTTGATCCGTCCACTATGATTCCATGGCCCTCAAAAAGGTAGGAAAATCTTTTGCCCCTGTATACCAAGATAATGTGCTACCTATCTATAGAATTGAATGAAGTCCATTCTTGTGTGAAACTATGCTTTTCACCTCGCATCCTACTAATTCATATATACCATGAGCCCAATTATCACAAGCAATACTTGTAGTATCACTAATAGAATGAGAATCCTCCCACTGTAGGATTCCTTCTTTTGATGGCTCATCGACCTCTAGGTCTTGAATATCACGTACATAAACTTTGTTTAAATCCTCCTCACTTAGAGGTTCAACATATGGTGTAGACTTTCCATTTTTCAAAGGTATCACAACCCTTTCCTCCTAGTTTTCAAAGATGATATACCCCTTATTGAATCTCAAGTCAACATTATTCGTATAACACCAAGGGTGTCCAAGCAAGGCTAGAAAATTGTCAGCTTCTGCAAGTGATAATACCTCAAAATCCCTGGTGAACTTGGCCCCTTGTATAGTTATAGATGCATATTTCAAAACTTCTATGGGAGTGGCCTTAGTCTAGTTTTCCATAAACAACACATTAGATAATTTCTACAATAGAGGCCTCCTCATTTGTACCCATGCATCTAATGTAAGCACATTTACCTCCGCACATGTATCGATCAATATGTTTCTCAACAACCACCCATCCACAACAACATTCAAAGTAATTTCTTTGTCATAGTCAATGCTATTAGGGGGAAGATTTGCATGCAAAATTTATTATCTGGTCTCAAGAATTGCTTGTGGAGTGTTCCCTTTTAACCAACTTCCCAATAGCAAAATAATGTTCTCCTGGCGTGACATCTTGCACACCTCTCGTAGATCATTGATATCAGTTTGTACTATCTCTGATGCTTTCTTTTTCTCCTTTAGGTATTATATCTCACCCTGAAGACTCCTTAGCACTTCTATGGTATCTTGGTAAACTTCCTTCTGATGAGTAGGATCTAGGTATCTCGCATGTAAAACCTCCTCCTTAGTGATCGTAGGCTTCTTGTGCAATGCCTCTCGCGTGCATGCTACTTCAGCATGTGTAGTAATCTTCACTATCAGTTCCTCATGTCCTTCTATTATCTTGGGCATCCACTGATCCTCTACAACACATTGGATTCTAACCATCATGGTGCCTTTGTTTTCTTGCTTATGCTGCTTACTCAGATGCTCATATAAGTTTGGGCACTCTTCATAGCTATGATTCTTTCCATATAAAGAACATGTAATATTCTAAGGGCATTCACACTTATAGTGGTCAAGAGATCCACATGTATAACATGTTCCACGAGGGAACTCACCTCTTCCTCCACCATAGCCTTGTCCTCCATATCCACCATAATATCCATGTCCCCTTCCATGACCTCCTTCAAAACACCCCTCATTCCTGTTATAATGTGTTTTATTATGATCCCAATCCTGGTGCTCATTCTTACCCTTATAACTATTCATTATACTTGTCTGTTGTACCCCAAGGTCTATAACATCCTAGATCTAACCAATCAGCTAACAATCCTCAGTATCATGGATCGTGGACCTGCAAATTTTGTAAAAGAAAGATACATTCTTCCTTATCATGCTCTGTAACAAAGGAAAGTAACTAGTATCATTATTTAAATGAAAAATTTTAGTCTAACAGTAGTGAGCGTACATATCTACGAGGGAAACTATCCTTGATGTGACCTTCCACTTCACAATCTATACACCAAATCCTGAGTGCATTTCATGGGTTGAATTTTCTAATAGCTTCTCTAACTGCTTTGCCATAGCTGAAATTTATGCCTTTAGGAATGGGCTAATGCTAGGGTCAATGCTCCCAACTACCTCAGCACATAAAGCTACTTCCAAGGCTTCATGTGGATTAGTGTATGTCTTATGTGACAGTGTCCTTCTAAAAGGTGTAATCAACCCTTCAATGAACCATTGTGCATGTTGGCTAGCGTGAATATCAAAATCCAACTTAGATAGAAGTGTCTTAAAATGAGCATAATACTCACGTAAACTCTCAATAGTGCCTTTCTTAATATCCTTGAGCGTAGTTATACTCTTTTTCTCAAAATTAGGTATATGGAACTCTTTCAAGAAAGCATATCTCAATGTTGCATAATCCACACAAGTTTGATCAGGGTCAAATTTCCTATACTAGTTATGTGTGTGCCCCTGTAATGTAGTGGAAAATTGACTTACTTTTCACTTAATAACCATTATCCCTTAGCGTTCCACAAGATTTCACACATATGCACATGTTTGGAAACATCCTCTATACCTCCATACTCCAGGAAATGAAGAGACATCTCCATATAGATATTTTATGGTTATTGTGGGCCTTTACCACCTGATCTGGAGCCTCCTATGTTCCCTCTACCTCCAAAACCACCAGATTCACCAAAACTAGAATCACCAATACCTCATGATCAGCCACCTGTAGTTGGAATAGGGCTTGTACACGTACTCCCCTATGCTCCAATAGTAGTATTGTACTATACCCCTATAGTATGTGAGGTAGTTCCACTTCCAGAGGTGAATCCAACATTTTGCGCACTCACATTCTATGTGGATGATGTGCCTAAGAATGCTCCTAAAAATGACATTGAAGCCATCTGTCCTGCCATTTATTTTCTTGATCTCTGACTTACTCTAGCTCTACTACTTCCAAAGTTAGTTTGTTGGTTACTTGTCGTACTAGATACTAAAAAACCAAGCGTAAGGGCTAGGTCACCAGGTGGATTAAGATGCACGCCTGTGGTCTAGGTAGTCTCTTCTGGTGCACTTCTGTGTGAGGACAAGGGGGGATCTCTATCATAATTTCCAAGATGGGGGAGTTCTTGATGCTCTAGCTCCACATCTTCTATTTGAACTGTAAATCCTTCACGAGCCATCTCTCTCCTCCATGTCATACTCTCTGCAACAGAACATTACTTCTTTATCTCCCTCTTGAGCACCTCATTATACTTAAACCACCTTTCCTCTCTCTACTTCTCTACCGCTAGGTCTGCCATCTTAAACCAAACCAGTTCCTACCCCCGTGTATGGTGAAGTTTAGTTAGCCATCGGTTTACTCTCTAGGTTCAAATTTACCATTAAGATCTTGATCGCCAGTGGAATACCTTGCAAATATGTTCTTCTTGGATACTGGAAAAACTAGAACTTAGCTACCTCTGGGCAAGAGTAAATTGAAATTGAATATTCCATAATATAACTATTTAGAACACCACGAAACCACGTATCCGCCGTGCAAGTCTAGATCATATCAGCATCATAGAGGGCCTGAAATTCTTGCTATGTCTAGACAAGTGCGTGATACCTCTAATTCCACTGAGATGAATAAGCAGTAAGCCACTCGTATAGTTCTACTAGAAAGATAGCAAAAAATATCTCATATAAGCTATCATATAGGTTTTTTTCTACCCAACTACGTGCATTAAACTCAAATCCATTGTTAAACCACCACGCATATTCTTCCTCCAGATTGTGTATCCATTCCTCAATACTTGCTAGAGTTAACCGGTACGTCTTCATCGCGAACCATCCTGAAAACAACTGAAAAAGAGGTCCCAAAAACGGAACCAATGATGCAACCTAGAATTTACCAGATAACACCCTAGTTGCATTGACACATCACTCAGCCTAGACTGAGCGCTCACCCGAAGCACACAAAGGTACCAAGTCCCTCTTTAGGGTTCCTGCAACAGGATGTTAACATGATGAAGGGAGAAACATATAGATTCATAACTAATCCATCATTCTATAGTGCATGCTACCCTCAGATCTATGAAAGAACAAGGGGTAAGTGCAGAAAGTTGGAGGACAAAAAAGGGGTCATAAGTGGACGTCATATTACAAATAACAAAATAATATCAACTTGTAGGGATTATTAGCAATGCATACACTTAAAATTAGAAAAATGTATATCAATATGAATTGTAGCATCCGGAATCTAGTTTCTAAACTACTAATTGTTTTTAAAAATGGACAAGTTTAGCTATATTAAACACTCAAAATTCAATGACTTGGTATTTGTTTTTAAAAATGCCTATAAGATTGTAGTCTATTTGCCCGTGATTTTGATGACCAAAAATTGATATATATTTTTTTCCTTTGGTGAGAAGTTAGATACCGCTATTTATCTTGGGATAGATTTTATTTTGTATTTTTTTTAGCAATATTTTATTTTTTATGATTTTTTCCCTGAAAGTGGTCTGAAAACATAAAGAAAATAGAGCACTTTTCATTTTCCCGCCATAACTTCATCAAAAAATATTGAAATTGAATAATTTTTTTTGAACATGTATATAATTTCACCATGGTTGGGATGGTATAAGTTTTATCACATTCTGATAAGTGAAACAAAATTTGCAGTCTTAAATGTAGACAAAAAAAATCATGGGAAAAAGCATCTTAAAGAACTACTATTAGTAAAAAATTCTAAAATGATATTTATCCTATTCTATTCACTTTAAAATCAATATTTCTACAGAGATAACATTATCCCCTTTGTGATGGTACCATTTTTATGACATATTTTTTACTTTTAGGCATGGTTCAAGTCCGTAGAAGACTAAATCTGATGTTTTGTTGTTTTTGATGTAAAATTAAGGATTTGATGTCCACTTAATTATCCCCAAGTTTATGTACTTACCCCAAGCTTAAACAGTAATCATGATTGAATTAATAACATGCACTACTCAACTACACATAGAATAACACTTAGATTCAGCCAATATCTTCCATCTACTAGTAAATACAGAATCTCCTTACAATATTGTCAATCTATACCAATGCATGTATGGAACTGATACAGTAGTTCAATCATATGCGTATATTCTATGTTAAACACATACATACATCCCCTTCCATGCCTACCTCTCTATATATCTCTCACACTCATACATCCATCTCTCTACTATGTACCTAACATCACATATATATAGGGTGGGGACTTTCCCTTCACCACTTATCTATTCCAGAAATAGGTCACATGCTATTGATAGCCACACGTCATTTACAATCATAGCCACACATGTAAGTGTACTATCTATAGTCCTCTTATAGTTATCTAAAGTGCCAATTCTACTCTCATCTTATCTCCATGTATAAATGCTTCAATTCACATCTCTAAAGATAGACAATGCATGGCGCACACATCCATGTATCATAGGTGTGTTTTGCATGCCATCTTCTAAAAATAGGTCTTCATGCTCAAAATTGGCTAAGTATTTAAATCTAAACTTTCCTTCCATGTGCAAAACCATCCTATCCTTCCATTCCCTTGGTTCCGGGACTTCTATCCCACGTAGACTTCTTGTGTGATCTTTGACAAGTATTATTTGGTCAACAAGACTCCCAGGTCTTCCTCTGAAACTATGGGATGTGGATATTATAAAAGGAGTTGCTAATACCCTTGGAACTTTTGTTGCTGTGGATAATGTGATGCTTACTAAATCTAGAGTGGTTTGTGTGATATTTTGTATTTATTCTCTGATGGGATCCTCCCTTCCTAAATCCATATCTTTGCATTCAAAATTGGGAAGCTAGGAACAGAAACTAGATTTTGAAAATTTCCCTCAAAGATGTGAGAAATGTCTGGGGTGGGGGCATCCAAATCACCAATGTAAACTAACTATCTCCAAGGTTTTCAGAGAAATGCATCCAAAGGATATGAACAAAGGTAAAGGAAGTTCCCCATTAGCTACTCCAAAGAAGGTAAATTCAATTAAGGGCATCCAAATAACGAAAAATAATGGAAATTAATCTAGAAAGGAAAATATCTTGAAGCCTATCTTTATGGATGAAGAAGGTTTCATAGGAGTAAGGAATAAGAAGTTCCAATAGAATTCCCATTTAGAACCCTAGATCCAAAAGGATATGATCCATGTTCAACCAGAAAAGGTCCTATCCACAAAAAAAGCTGGAAAATCTACTAAAGGAGGTGGAAAATTTTCAATCTAAAGATCTAAGCGAAGGCAGCCTCAATGAGGCTTTGGAATTGTGTTCAAATCCTTTTTAAAATCTTTAGATTAAGAAAAAGGAAAAGGATATTATGACTAATGAAAACCAATTGGTTTTCAACAACACTTATGCAATCTTTAAATAAAATGTCTCTTCTAATCGTGACAAGCTCTCGGAGCAACTCAAGCCTAGTAAAAAGGAATTTAACCTATCTATTTTTTATTCTTCTTCTACTCCTCTCAAAGGGGAAAAATCTTAAGGGACCCCAAAAAAACATGGATCTGGGAGACCCTCCAAAAAGGTGGCAAGAAATAAATAGAGTCAAAACGAAATAGATGATGGTACCCAATCAAAAATAGATCTAAGGAGTTTTAGAAGAACTAAGAATCAAGTGAATAAATGAGTATAATATCTTGGAATATTAGGGGTTTGAACAACACGGTCAAGTGGAGATTGATAAAATATCTGGAGATGAATCACAATTTTGATATCCTGGCCCTGCAGGAAACTAAGATGATGGAGGACCCTTTTCTTGAGACTTGTGGGCGGTCTTACAAAACTTTTAGCATTTTTTTTGTTAGCTCGATAGGCACAACTGAGGGAATGGTTGTTATTTGGAACAAATAAAAACTCAAAGGTACGAAGCTCCTTAATAGAAAAAACCCTATGGTGGTGTTATTTCAAGATAAAATATCTAAAGAGTTCTGGATGTTATCTAATATCTATGCTCCTAATAGTAAAAGTGAAAGGAAAAAACTTTGGGCTGATCTCTCCAAATTTTAGAATGTAATTAAAGGCACAGAATGGGTGATTTTAGGGGATTTAAACACTTCTCTGTGTCTGGGGGGAAAAAAGGGGGACACATAGATCTCACTAAAAGCATGAAAGACATTCAAGATTTTATTTCCCTCAATAATCTTATGGATATTGAGATTAGAGGAAGTAGATTTACTTGGACTAACAGAAGGAAGGGGGACCAGTTGATCCATGTTAAAATTTACAGAGCACTGATCTCTTAGGGTTGGATGAATAAAGAAGCTGGGTTGTTTTCCCTTCCTCGCATAGGATCTAATCACAATCCTATCCTTTTCCATATCAAGGCTAAGGATAGGAGGAGAGTCCCTTTCAGATTTGAAAATATGTGGCTACTTGATGAGGATATTACTGAGCTGGTGAAGGGGTGGTGGAATATAAAAATCAAAGGTACAACATTATTCATAATTGTTAAAAAAGCTTTCTCATGTAAAAAAAATATAAAAGAATGGAATAAAAAAAGTTTTGGAAACATTTTTTTAAAAAAGCAATCCCTAGCTAAGGAGATTTCTTCACTCCAGAAAGATTTGGAGTTTCTGAAGGTTTGAAATTCTATATTTACCCAAAATAATGAGAAGGATTTACTTGTGGAGTATCATAACATCCTCCGGAAGGAGGAATTTTTTTGGAAACAAAAATTTAGAGCCCTTTGGCTTAAAGAGGGTGACAAGAACACAAACTTCTTTCATATCTCTAATCTAAAAAGAAAGAGCTCTAATAGAATTCTAAGAATAAAAAATGGAGAGGGAGTTATGATCAATGACTCTAATAAAATTCAACAAGATGCATGTTCTTTCTTCAGCAGGCTTCTGACCTCTTCTCGGGTTCCTAACAGCACTAAGGAAGATCAATTTCTTAACATGATCCCCCATCTAATAAATGATGATGAAAACCTCATGCTCACTAAAATCCCATCGATGGAAGAAATTGAATTCAAAGTCAAATCTCTAAACCATGATAAAGCCTCGGGACCTGATGGTTTCCCGACTTTCTTCTTTCAAATTTTTTGGGACATTATGAGAGATGATATATGCAGTGCTATACAGGAATTTTTCAAGAACAAAAATATTCTACAAGAGCTAAATAACACTCTTCTGGATTTGGTTCCTAAGAATCATGATCCTACAGAGTTTAAAAATTTCATTCCCATAAGTCTTTATAACTGTGTTTATAAAATGTGCTAAAAAAATTTGGCCTTAAGAATCTAGGTTGTGTTACCTTCAATTATCTCTGATCAACAGGGAGGTTTTGTTATGGGTAGACAAATTCAAGATGGAATCATCACCATACAAGAGACCCTCCACTCTATGAAATAGAACAAGAAATAAGATATGTTCATTAAGTTGGATATGGAAAAATCCTATGACAAAGTCTCTTGATCTTTCCTTCTGAAGATTCTCTCAAGATTTGGCTTTGGTGAGGATTTTAAGGAGATGATTCTATCTTGTATTTCCACTACCAAGTTCTCAGTTTTGGTTAATGGGACTCCTTGTGGTTATTTTAACAACATGTGTGGTTAAGACAAGGTGATCCTATCTCACCCTTTCTCTTTATTATTTTGGCTGAAACCCTAAGTAGAAATCTTAATAAGGATACCATGGAGGGAAGAATCAGAGGTATCTCCCCTGCTATAAACTGTCAGATGGTTTCTCATCAATATTTTTTTGATGATACCATGTTGGTAGGTGTTTCTTATGTCCCTAAGGCCATGGAATTCAAGCAGTTAATGATGGATTATGAGGAAGTTTCAGATCAATTGATAAACTATGGGAAAATATTTGTCTTCTTTATCAATACCCCTAAAAGAAGAAGCATCAAAATTGTTGGTATTCTTGGTTTCCCCTATAAAACCTTCCCAACTAGATACCTTGGTATGCTTATTGGGATAGAAAAACCTAAGAATGCTAAATGTAATTTCTTAATTGATAGATTTCTGAAGAAACTTGAAGGGTAGAAAGGATTGCTTCTATCTCAAGCCAGAAAAGATGTCCTTCTTAAAAGCTCTATACAAAATTTATTGGTTTATACGATGTCTATCTATAGATTACCCTCTGAGATTGCATACAAGCTAGAGAGCATTAAAAAAATATTTATATGGAGTGGAACTGAATCAAAAGACATAATCCCTCTAATTTTCTAAGATAAGGTTTGTTTCCCAAAAAAAATTAGTGGCCTTCGTATCAGAGATTAGGCTAAAATGAATAAAGCTATGCTAGCCAAAATGAGTTGGAGACTGTTAAAGAAAGATAGTGTCTGGACTAATATTATAAGATGTAAATACTGGCCTAACCTATTTGCTACTGAATGGTGCTTTTGTACCCAAAATTCTAATGCTTCTTCATGCTTCTGGAAGTCCTTAAATTGGGATAAACATGTGTTATCTGAAGGATGCAAATGGCTTGTTGGAAATGGATGCACCATTAACTTCTGGGAGGACAAATGGCTAGAGAATTTTCCTCTCAAGATTATTTTCCCTACTATCTACAGAGATTTCGTGTCCAAATATGGGACTACGGTTAGAGATTATTTCAATTTGGACGATCCTTTGGGACATTGGAAAACCATATCTTTGTATCATTTTAACATCTTATAGTTCTCTTCTATTAACAAAAAATTAAGAGGAGTTATTATTAATAGAGAAAATCCTGTTGAAGATAGCTTATACTGGTTTAAGGAGAAAATGGTATTTTCTTGGTCAAAATTGCATACTGCTCTTTATTTCATGAGGAGGAGATAGATGATAGTCTTAATTGGGGAAGCATATGGATCAAAGTTTTAATTCCCAAGATTAATATGTTTTGGTGGTTGGTTATCCATGATAAGATTCTAACTGTTGGCAATCTAGACAAGAGAAATTTCCACATGGTTAATAGATGTGTTTTGTGTGAATCTGATTGTGAAGATGCCTCACACATATTCCTTAACTGTCCCTTTCTTGTTTCGGTTATGGAAACCATCCTTAATATCTTTGATGTCAATTTCGTCTTCCCGGACTCCATAAAATTGTTGTGGATCCAATGGACTAGTCCTTTTAAGAGCCAAGGTATGAAGTTCTTATGGATTTTCTCTATAATACATTTGGTTTGGAAAATATGAAAGGAAAGAAATAGAAGAATCTTTAAAGGCAAAAAATAATCCCATGTCAAAATTGGAGCCCACTGTGTGAGATCCATCCTTGCTAACTTCTCTATCTTGAACTCCCAAAAGAAGTCTTTCTCTCAAAA
This sequence comes from Taxus chinensis, assembly GCA_019776745.2. NCBI lineage: Eukaryota > Viridiplantae > Streptophyta > Pinopsida > Cupressales > Taxaceae > Taxus > Taxus chinensis. Next base: position 419,220,869 of record CM034154.1, read on the forward strand.
TGAATCTTGTTTCTCCTTGAAGTGGGGTCTGGGACCTTCTACCCCTAGGCCCCCTAGTCTAAACCCTAGACTAAATGGATGGTTCAAACCTAGCAAGGACTATTTAAAATTAAACTTGGATGGTGCTTCCAAGGGAAATCCTGGTCGAGCTAGCTGTGGTGGGGTCTTTTGTGATTCTGAAGGAAATTTTATTCTTGGATACTTCTAAAATTTGAGCAATCAAAGTAATAATGTTGCTGAAGCTGCTAGGGTCTTTTGGGGTCTATCTATATCTCTTCAACATAACTTTGTTAATATAGAAGTGGAAGGTGACTCCTTGAACATAATTAATAGCATAAATAAGAAAGTTCCCATCTCTATTTCCAATTTTAACTCTATTAAGATTACTAAGAAAATGGCCCATTCTTTTAATTTTATCTCCTTCAAAAATGTGTATAGGGAAGTAAATGTTGTGGTGGATTTCTTTACTAATATGGGGGTTAATGGGCATGATTTGACACTTTTGAGGAAGGTGGAAATTCTCGATCCCAAGGTGAAGGCACACTTATTAAAAGACACTAATTCTCACATATAAGGTCTCTTCATGGGGTGTATATCCTATCATGATACTTTTATATATGATGAATTTTCATTTATTTCTTAATTATGAGAAGATCAGGTTAGTGATTTGCACGTATTTTTGGAGTACTCTATCTGGAAACTACTATTGTAGAATCATTTTGTGGTGTGAGAGTAAGTTCTTGGCTCTCTGGTTTCTGAGTCATTTTATGAAGAGGCCTTTTTTGTTTAGAGGAATGGGTGGAGATCTCATCAAGACTGAACTTTTTGACCTCACTAGGGTCACTCCTGAAGCTATGTCCCTATTTAACAGCAAGGGTTTTACCCCCTTTCTAAAAATATTTGAAGGGCACTACAAGAATCTCAGCAAATACTTTGCTAGCACATGGAAAGTGACCAAATAGGGTGTTGTTGTTGAGATGAAGGGGATCAGTCTGGAGATCACTGTGGATTTGGTGGCTTAAGTTATGGGAATTCTGGTGGTGGGGAGGGAGGTATACAAACTAAATAAGGAAGCATCTAAAGAACTGAATCTATTTCTTAAGGTAATGAGAATCTCACCTCCTATTTTGTTGGCTACCTTAGAATGTCTTTATGTAATCCATATGAAAAGGTGGCTCTCACCTTAATTCAATTCTTAACCATAGAATGCCTCCACAAATGTATTTACGCTTACCACCTCCCAATGTTAAGTCATTTTAGATGGGGGCAAGATTTTAGTTTTCCCTATTTCTTGTATCATTCTTTGTGTGCCTCTGTTTCGTAGTTTAAAATGTATAAGATCTCTATCCCTCTCCACCAAGGCTTTATCCTTTCCCTTGTCTTAAGGGTGGCCCTAGACATTGACAAAAATGGTGCCCTCAAGCTGGCTTTGGAAGCTTATGTGAATGGTTCGGGTTCTGATTCAGAGGAGGAGGATTCAAGCGATGATGAAGATTCTCTAGATGGCATCATGGAAGAGGATGAGGTAGAGGTGGTCATATCCCAAAACCTAAAGGATCTTAAATCTAAGTAGACCCTGAGCACTGAGCCAAACACTAAGGGTGAGTCTAGCAAATAGGGTGCCACGACTCCTATAAATGTTCAATTGGAACAACGCTATGAGGATATGGGTCATGTCAGCCAGATCAAAGGGTAAAATCACTTGGCCAAGATGGTGGTTGATATCAATGAGCTCAAGGGGGACATGTAGCTCACTAAGAGCTCAGTCCAGTTTCTTTTTAATGATTGGCACAAGATGAAGGAGCAGGTCCAGGAAACTGTTAGTAATGGGAAGGTTGGCGAGATTGAGATCCTAAAGGCCAACTTTGGGGCCTTAACCAAGGACATGGATCAGGTAAAATATATCCTCCATAGCTATATGGAATGGAGGATCATGAATGTTAAGTCAAACTTGCTACATCTTCAAACTCTAGGGAAGCTTGCCAATTCTTATTGTGCTATGGATAGTTAAGGAAGGAAACGGAAGGCAACCCCGGATGGTTTAGACCCGGGATCTTTGGCTGTTAATATTGATGCTCTTGCAAAAGAATGGGCTAAGGTGCTGGAGGGGCTTGAAAAATCCTACAAATGAATTTGGTGTGGAGTGATCTATTTTTTCATTATCTCTGTCTATGGCTATTAGTTCCTTCGATGTTGTTAGTTTCACTAAGGTTTTTTGTTGCTGTTAATATCACTATATGGGATCCTAAGTGCTCTTATTACTATGAACTTTTATACTATTGATTTTTGATGTTATTATAATTGGCTTTATTTGCTCTCATGGAGCTTTCTTGATGTACAGGGTAGGGTCCCCTTAACCATCTTTTTACCACTAATAAAAAAAGATATGGATCAAATGATCCAACCCTTCAAGTCAGGAGGATCTCAGTTCAAACATAAAATTAACAAGAATAAACTTACCTAGCTGAACCATTAACATTTATTTACCTTTATTTATTAACATTTCCAAATGCCCCTACAAGTCGGTTAAGGATTATATACAACATGCAAGAACTGTAGAGTATTTTTCTTCCATTCATGCCAATATAAAGTATTCATTTCTAATTCATAAATGGAAATGGAAACATCCATTTAGAATAATTCTATTTCCATGCAATGAGTACCTATAAACTAATTATCTCTACAGAGTACCAAGTACATCTTATAAAAGTATTACCATATTCAAACATCTAGAAAACACATTAATGATTTAACACAAACCTCCTATTTTCTTAATTTCAAAGAGTTGCCCACTACTCTTTATAACCAAAAATTCCCAAGGGCTACACAATACATTCAACATACACTCCTAACACTCAAGGTAATGTTGAATCCACCTCTAACATTAAATAGCTCATGAATCATAAATTAGTCTAACCAACACCTTGCCATCATAAAAATTCTCATTTTCCAAAATTTCACTCACAAAGAAATCAATCATACTTTTTTTGAACAAACGTAAATATGGAAACCCACAAAAATTCACATGAAAATTGTCCAAATAAATTTCACAATAAAGCTTTACCACATGCATTGATAAAATACAATCATATGTATTTATTGAAGGAGTTCAACAAAATACCCATAAATTTATTAGGCAAATTTTCAAAACCTACCATCTTTAAGTAAATCCGACATAAGTTTTCATCACATGAAATTAGTTCAAATCCCATCAATTTCACATTTTATTTTTCAAACCAAAACAACCCAAAAATTCCAAGATAAGGAAACAAAGATTGAAACCTGTAACATTCCCATTTTAAGACTTTAGAAACAAGGGAATATATATATATATATATATATATATATATATATATATATATAATTTTCTCCATTCTAAATAAAGTGTTATTTAGAACAAACATTTCATGCCAATCAATCTCAAATAGATAACCATATGCAGCTGTAAATGACTCGGTGATATACCGATCTATTCATTTCATAGCTCGGTAATCTACCGATCTATTTATGTTAACCTTAATTATTGAATACTTATCGTATACTTCGTATACTTGGTTTTTCCTACCCTACACCGGGTACTGATTGATTTGTTTAAAGAACATATCTAAATATTTGTTACCAATATTCATCTAATATAATGTTGTTTTAAACTTTGTGACATAGGACAATGCAACCAGTAGCTTGCGATACTGTGGCCAAAGTTTTACAACATACCGTGTATGTCACTATTCCTAAATGACATACTTTTCATTTTGGAATACGTCCTTCACCTCACTCCTCTATTATCATGACTAGTTTTTACTGACTACCATCAGTCCACTTATCCCAGGTTTTACCCTAGCCCTAGTTAGAAACATAAATTATTATAGGAAGACGCTCATAATGACTTAGGGTAAATGGGCATACTCACTTGACCTTAAGTCAATCGAGGTGTGCCAAGGTACCCTAAGCCATTAGAAGCTACTTCCTATCCTAAATATGCCACTAACCTGACCTAGAGTGAAACTAAGTTCAAGTTCCTAATGTGTGTAATATGGATGATCAATGCGAAAGGGTGATGCCACATGTCAACTACTACATTTTATTCTTGAGAAGACTCAAGTCTTCTCAAAAGTACAGCCCTGCAGTTGGCGTGTGCAAACATCCTACAGAAACTACCTCGTTGAGATATACATACCCCAATGAGATCATTAAAACATAGTTAATTTGGATTAAGTCTTGTTCACAACAACCTTGCTAAACCCTAATCCAACACTCCATAATTTCTTTCCTAAATTTGTTTCATTTTGTCCATGAAGAACTTCCTTAACTTATTATTGCTTTTTAAAGTTTGTTTCCTCATTTTAACCAGCAGTTAACCAAAGCAGGACAACGATATCATAAGTTTCGTTTAAAATGTACTTTAAATTTCAAGAAGGTTTAACAACCGCATATATCCAACTAAAGTGGACTTCATAAAAAAATGAAGTCTAATAATTAATAATCATATCTCCAATCCTTTTGGCTTACATTCATTTGAAAGAGAATGATTCTTCCTTTACAAGATTAAGTGTTAGGGTTTATCATCCACAATATCCGTAGTTCTCACTTCATGTTCATTATGCATAACATATTACTATGTTAAATTGTTTAGATAAAACATATCATATTATACAAATCAACAAGTTGCTTCATTATAAGGGAAATTGAACTAATTCCCATTATCCATATTATCAAGATAACAAGATAAGAATAATATAGTATAAAGAATATCAACAAGATAGAATTTCCATTTCCTTTATAAAAGTATGATAAAACTTTACACAACCAATGCAAATAAATCACAACTCGAAATTCATCATTACAAATTATAAAATTTACAAGACAATGCACTTTGGGTGAACTGCATAACAACAACCTTCATTCTATAAGTACAAAACTTTTCTTTTTTCAATACAAATAAAGAATGCATCAGAATTCGTTACAAAGAATCAGACTTATAGCATCCAATGCATCATACAAGATTTTTCCTTCTTTAATCACTTACGATGTCCATCTGTACAAATATTGGTAGCACGGGTCAATTAAATGAACTGAGCATGATAAGCACTAAGAATTAAAATGAATTGCATTCCACTAATTGTTTCATTAAAGAAAAACTACTTTAATGAGATAATTAAAACATCTTACAATAAGAATAAGTGATACCAAACAGAAAAAAAGTACATTAATAAATGTAGATAAAATTTTAAGAGGAAGCAGTAGAATGTAATAAACCATATCTGCACCTGTGAACTTAAAGTTCTATTGATCCTATCAATGGCCTGTAAACAAACAATAGATCTTGCCATCCCATTATCTCATAATTCTATCCTAATAGAATACCACATTTATCTTCTCTATGAGAAAAAAGAAGTGTAAACAACATGGTTAATTCTAGGATTATTCATCTAAATCAAAAACAAAGAATAAAAATAAGCATTACGTACCATGCCCAAACATGTAACATCTAAAAAATAGACCAGGTTCATATCATGAATTACCTATTCCTTTTTAGGATAACAATATAGTTAATTCAACATTAAGATATACATCCAAACAGAATTTCATAACCATACAAGAAGGTATAGAAAACCAAAACAGTCTAACTGTAATTATAATTCCAATTCTACATGTTAGAAGTTATCAATCAAAGATCTGAAACCAATGTTCACAAACAAAGTATCCCCAAAGAGGAGTTAATATCTACTCAAGTTCATCCCAAAAGATAAAGAGTACAAGAGACAAACCTACTCCTATCCATTTAAACTAGGCAAGGCTAATCAACAACAGTCAAACCCATAAGTATGCATTCACTTATCAGCAGAACCCTCTTGGCTCCTAACTTTCTACATTATTGCAACAATAATTCAAAAAAAATAGACCAACAAGTCACAAGAAATCACCATTTTGAAATAGAATCGAGTACAGAGAAGTTCAAACAATGAGCCTATCCAAAGATAGAGAAAAGGTAACTCTAATAAGGAAAGGTCCATTTAATAAATCATTTCATACAACTGAACAAAAGAAGTTCCAGTTTCAAATCAAATCAGGTTGAAAGCATATTGTAGACCCAAAACAACATTCTGACCCCAAGAGAATACTTATATATATATATATATATATATATATATATATATATATATATATTCTTTTTAAAAAAGAAACCAAGGTCTTATTCACTGTATCAGTCGAGAATAACCTCCCTAAACAGTAAACTATAAAGTTTAGAATTACCCATGAACCCAAGACTGAAGACTAACAAAGGCTTCACCACTTAATACGAAGAGTAAGTAGTTCCTGATTCAAAGAACTAAGCACAAACCAAAAGAATGGAAAAATTACCTTTCCTGTACATATCCAGTGTCCATGGTAATAAGTCAACCATCCATTGAGACCCAAAATTGTTTTAAAGAATCAGAAGAGAGAGTAAGAACCAAAAACCTTTAAGTCAGAATATGTCTCAATCTTAACTCCAAAGCAACTGGAACAAAATTCAAAACAAAACTCTCACATCCAAAAAATCATGACAGAGGTGACTTATCTTCAACAAAATAGTCAACCCAGAACGCGGGATTCCCTCAAAATAGAGGGGAAAGAACACCCCCTTCTTTTCTCACACTAATACCATCTCAAAGGATTCAGTTACAGTCATTAACTAGAAGTTCCTCGTTCCTTTAAGCAAGGCGTTTCCAGTTCCCAATCTCAAAGAGATTTCTAAATGACTCAAGCAAGCTTTCACCCAATTCCTTAGCGTGTAAGTCACTCAAATAAAAGATTTCTAAGCTTAATAATTTTAATAAAATAGATAAGCCAATACAAAAATGATATAAAAAAATCAAATACATCAACCCAACTACAAGCTCATAACACTCAAGTGTTACATTAAGAGTACAGTGCCGAACCCGAGATTCACACACAAATGTTTAAAACTTCACAAGTAAAATAATGCAAATACAATTCCAAATATGAAATCCAAGCAGTATAGTTCAGCAGAAGTAATAATTTTTCCAAACATTAGTTCCGATCAACACGAAACTCTAACACAAGTTTAATCAAAACAAAAAACTCCAACACAAGTTTACATCCAAAAACACAACCCAGAAGCAACATCTAATGAGAACTCAAGTTTCCCCTATGCTCAGATCCCTATATTACCATGAAGGTTAGTTCAAAGCACAAAAACTTTGGTAATACAAGATCTAGAGTGCAAAAACAGAGATACAAAACCATGTTTCGCATACAAAATTTTCACTTGCATGTTGGTCATAAAACTTGCTCAGAAATATAGTTTCCAAAAAAACACTATTTTTGTCATGAATTCGAATCCAAACAACACAAAGATAGAATAAACATAGCAATAAAATAACTAGACAGACATGAAAACATTAATCTCATGAGATCAGAGTTGTTATAACGAATCATTTAGAAGAAATTAAAGCAGTTTAATAGTTAGAGCCTATCATGCTTGATAGTGCTTCCACAAAATCAAAGGAGACTTCTATCCAAGATTCCAACTCTTTTTCTCCTCCACAAAAGATCAACTATCAAACACCTCTTCCTCCTATGCCTCATATACTTTCCTTCGATCAAAAATAGGTCGATAGAAACCAAAAATATCTTTGAAGTGAAGGTCGAAACTACTGGTTGGAAGAACCAATTAGCTCTATGCAGAGAAAAATCCACCATGCATGAAAAACCAAATAACCTCCTACAAACCCACCTTTTAAGTTTCCAAGATGGTTTACACACAAATACCGAGGCTCATTAATGCCATAAATGTCACTCAATCCAAAATTCTTGCTTATCCTTCCTTGCCACCACATCCTAAATCTAGACGAATGCCAATTTCACACAAAAATGTCATTCCATATTTTAGTGGAGCTTTCATGTATGCCTCCACCAAGTCTACTAGCCCCTACTAAATTTGGTAGTACTTCCATCATTTAAACCCTATCAACTCATTTAAATTCCATTCGAACCGTCACCCTTGAGACATGCAACCCCTTAGGTTTCCTTTAATAGTTTAGGATGGATCCTAATAGAACTTAGGTTAGTATAAAAATTACCAACATAGGTCTTAGAAACATTTGCCAATAGAATTCCTACCTTAGGTTAGGTTCAATTCATAACCCTTTAGTATTAGGTATTAGTTAAAATATCCTAGTATTACTTCGTAATCCATTCTCTTATCTATTTAGCACAATGATTAGATTAGGAAGCCAACCTAACAAATTAGAATAAGAGGCTAAGGTTAGAGTAAAATCCAAATAAGTAAATGTAGCTAGAACATAGGTGTTCTTACCTATCTTAGGCTACTGTTAGGATAATCCTTAGGTTTTAGGAATCCAAACTCCTCCTCCATTGATTGAATTTTTCTTAAGTCCTTATAATCCTACCAAGATCAATCACCTAAGACCCAAACACAACATACAATTGAATCGAAAACATGTTCACATGAGACCACAGAATTTCTAACAAACAAGGTTCAGTATTTAATGTCCCTCAAACTACATAAATGTCAATTTACCATTCAGTCTTTGAAGACAGATTTGAAACATTCCTTAGATCATTGAAATTGATCGAAGGATGAGTCAGAAGAATAAATAAGTCTACAACTCTTAAAGCCAGATTGTAGCTCATCTTCCTAAAGTGATAATGAATTCTTGATAACCATATAATTTCAGTGTTATGGTTTTTTTTAAGAACATAAAATATTTATCCTTATCAAACATGATCTTCAACAGTCAAAAGAACACATCTTTATCCATAAAATCACATGTCAACACTTGAATGCAAAAGAGGAATATATCAATTGTCAAGGGTGTAACAAAACTCCTAAAATTTTCTTGATTATTTTCCACAATCCAATCACAAAAATAATTACAATCTATGCAAAACATATTTACGAATTCATGGAGGGTTATAGGTTCATACCCATAATGACTCACAAATAATTTTTACCAACATTCCTGTCAAACCCTTATCCAAGTAAAGTACCCGCTGTAGATTTCTCACAGAAAAACCAACCATATGTTTTCATTGAAGGATCTCAATATGTGAAACCCACAAAATTTATCAAGTTATAAACCAAACCCACATAGCCATGCCAATTTATAGCAAGTATACTAGTTAGAATACCCAAACAACTTTATAGAATAATTTACGCAACCCTACAACCATAAGATTTTGCAACAAACTATAAAAATCAGAAAATAAATCATTTTTTGGAAGGAATAAGCAAGGCAAGACTGTATCAAGCAAAGAATACCCAACTACCTCTTTTAACTAGAGAGAAAAAAATTAGCAATTGTTTTCCAAACCCATCTCAGCCAAATGATTTTGCTACAAGAAATCAAAGTGAAGAACCAAATTCATAGTGTATTTTTCATAAATCGTTCATAAAATGAAACCAGACAAAGAGAAGACAACCCCTTTAAAAATAAAAAACCAAAGAAACAAGGAAAGTAACCCCTTTCTTGAAAAAAAAATTTCTTCTAGTTGAACTCAAAACCTAGCCTGAAATCAATTTTCCTGCGTGCCAAATTCTTGTTTAGCCAATAAAAACCTCCATCACATTGTATTCCCCGTAATAAATAGAGGGTTCTCCATAAAATTTGATTTCACCCACATGTGATTTTTTTCCATAGTTTCTCCATGAGTGGAGCTAACTGAAGTAAATGAATGCAAACAAAACCAACTCTACCTCATTTCCCCCTTTCTTTCCATGAATACCCAAAAAATCTATCACCTTTGCTCTTCCATCTGCTAAGTGGATGGTTTGGGGAGCCCTTTTCCATCATGGGAGGGGATTCCAAGTCAAATTTGAATTAAAAAAATAATCATAATCTTCCCATATACGTGAATGTCCACCTTTGTGGATTTACTAATAATTAAAAAATTATCCATGCAAAGTTTTGGTTATCATTACCCTTTTTTAAAAATTGAATTTCAAACATAATTAAAACCTTAGCCCCTTCCATTCAATTATGGTGTTAACACCAATATTTATTAAGTCAGAAGCATCCATCATTAAGTTTAACCATTCGATGGTGTGGCAATATGCCCCCATCTTATCATTATTTACAAATAATAATAATATTTATTATAAGGTCACAACTTTAATGCTACATAGCAATTCAACCAGGATTATAAGCCTTAAAGATTTTTACCATAACACACCAACTCAAAAACGATTAACGAAACCACAATATAATTACCACAGTAACACAAATCCTTCCATTCCTCTACAAAAAATGTAATGCGCAAGTTGAATTAGGAGTGACATCACCCTTAGTCCATATGGGACTAGTGGAAACCATATTAATTAAGGATGAATGTCATCATAATCGACTTGACATAACCATAAAAATCTAAAGCAAACATACATAGCACTGTGATAAAATAAAATGCATTTATTAATAATAAAATACAGTATTTAATTATTCGAATGAACATACATTTTCCCATTATTCATATTAATCGGAATAATTTAATGTCAAATAAAAAAGGGATAATTTGCAGGATGTTACACTTTTTTGGAAAAAGGGTGAGGGGCAGAACAATGAGCACTGAACCAAAAGAAAGACATATAAGATGTTTGTAATAGTAAATGAGAAATAACATGGGATATTGTTTCCAAAGTATGAGAATATATTTAGTAGTACATGTGCCAGATGTGAATATGATATGTTGAAATTTTTATGGTACAAATCCCCAAGAAATTATGATCCGTATGACACAAACAAAAGGATAAACAGAGCTACGAGGCTCGAGATATGAGAAAACTTGTTAAATGTGTATTAGTTATAAAAGTGGGTGCAATAGTGACTATAGTATATGGTGAATAGGAGTTACCATATATAGTAACAGTGAAAAAGGAATAGTTTTTTCATGTATACCGCAATAAAGTGAGATTAAAAGCTCTAAGCTGTGAGGATGCCACGTGTTAGAGCAGTAAGTTTGACTAGATTTGAGAGAGTAGAGGTGGTTATGACTTCGTAGAGGACTGATGAGTTGGTATGTATGATTATTTTTGGAAAATGTTTCCAAATATGCTTGTTTTTGTACTCTGGGACACTAGCGCCTAGTTCCAAGTGCTAATGACTTGTGCTGGGGCACCCGAGACTTGTTCCTGGGCACTGACATCCCAAAGCAGGGTTTCAAATTTTTTTTGTAAAATACATATAGTATGATTGATTTTGTGCTATGATGAATGATTTTATAATATGTATGATGTGCTAATAGGAGAATTATTTTTGTTTTTTTTGTTGTTCATAGGGATATACACTGGAGAGAGTTTATGGTGGGCCACTATTTGAGTACTTTGCTTACTTTGGGATTATCAGACGTAGAGTGGGATATATTAGACCGTACTAGCCTACAGAACATTGATAGATTGGGGGATGTGCCCCATAATATGCATAGGTTGACTACTTTTTGTGATAGATGATACGTGTACATTTTGGTGAGATGAAAGTGACCCTAGAGGGTGTGTACTAGATATTACAGTTTCCTATTGTAGGAGAGAGATCATAGGTGATGACTATAGTGGATGCTTGTAGTCATATGAGGGAAGAGAGGTGGTATTTAATAGGCACATGAGTACATGAAGAGACTCATATTCATTTAGATGTGAAATTGATATCTAGTTTTATGCGGTTGCATAAGTTTATTGTAGTGATTATAGCATCATAAGTGGTAGTAGACGGTGGAAATGTTGGGATATTATGTAAGATGTATGATATTTATCATAGGATAGAGGATCATGAGACTAGATATGCATGGGCACGGTGTGTATTGGTCCACTTGTATAAATATTTGTATAGATGTAATTAGGAGGACCATGGGGGTGGACTAAGAGCCATGAATTTGTTGCACGTATGGGCCTATGAGCATATTGTGATATTGAGGCCAATAAGTGGGCCACAAGTCGAGTGGGATAGACTTGATATATTTGCAGTGAGGTGGGTGTGTACTTGTAGTAGGAAGATGGACACGACCACTGTATGACAGAAAAGTGACATGCGAGGATGATAATTGGAAAGTGACTTTCCCCGTACCTGACCTCTCGAGGTCGTGCCGAGATAGCTGGTGGTCTTGGAATATACGTGGGGTGCAGAAAAACTAGTTAGGCATCTTATGTCTTCGACACGAACTAATGGAATCTGTGAATCTAAAGCAAAGAAGGCCCTCCTAACTTGAATTGGCGTGATAGATTGTTTGGCGAGGATGACTGCTCGAAGGCTCCAATCAATATCGAGCTCTGGCGTGATCCGATCTATAGGTTGTGGAATACGTGGAAAATGACTTGTGGGTGATTCATAGATATATAGTGGATTATATGGGCAATTCTATGGTCTAGTCCAGAAATCCTTAGCTTGATTAGCTGCTACATCTAGTGAGGATAGTTGTGTGATAATGTTTGGTGGAAGTGGAGAGGACCTAAATACTAATGTGTGTAAACCAGCAACAACTTCTGATTGACCTATGGGCCCGTTAGGTTGTGGGACCTGTGGATCACAACCGTAAGTTCATGTTCATTGTGGACCTCCTATGGTCATGCAAAGAATCAATCCCTTCTTCTGATCTCGAGTATCCAATAATCGTATGCCTTTTCGGCCTCTACGTTTAGAACTAGAAGTTGCACGATTTTCTCAGAGTATCTAACAGGTGTTCTGGCAACTTAGATACATAAGCTAGTGTCTATATCAACGAGGAGGTCTCCTATGTCTGGCCGTGGGACTAGTGGATCACAACCGGATGTTTACTCTCTTTTAGGTCCTTCTACAGTCATACAGATATCTATCAAGGAAATCTATAATTTTTCTGATTTGACCAGAATATGTGTGCTTTGTCATCTTTTATGTTTAATCCTCTTAATAGTGATCTGATTTCTTGTAGGTCTGTTGTTGTTCCGAAGACCTGAATTCTGATATTTTGGTTTATGTCAATTATAGCTGCAACAATATTTGGTTGAGGCACGATTGGCTCAAATATGTATTCTCTAGGCTCCCTAGGTCCCGTGATTGTCATACAAAAGAAACAATATAAATCTAACTAAAGAAAAGTAAACGAATTATGTAAAGTATATCCATAGCATACATAAATTCTCTAATTTTGTATTTCTAATAGAATATTTAACAGATTTAAGATAACAACTATTTGATATATCTAGAAAATGACAACAAATCTAATAACAGAATTAAAAACAAACAAGGTAGCCGAGTATAGCTACTTCTCTGTGCAGTTGTGAATCTATTCTAAATAACTAAATAACTGATCTAATTTAATTGAAAGATTTTTTATCCTACCTCAGAAGTGAGGAACGAATCATAGTTTCTCAGAAACTATCGATCCCCACAAATTCCCCGGCAACATCGAAAATGAACGCAACCGAAATGAAGTAATTCACTACTTTATTTGGTATATTTTAACTAGAAATTTGAAAGCTTGAACCTGGATTTTGCATAACAGTGGAAAATTCGATTGTGTGTGGCTTTGTCCCCTCGGTGTGCTCTTCTCATTCCTTCGTGCTCACATGAATCCAGAAAATCATGTAGTGCTAGCATCAACAGAAGTAGGTATTGGAATAATGGCAACTTTGGATGTAGACTGAATACAATGTGAGTAGGAGAGGGATAACACAAGAGAACAGAGCTTGGCTTATGCAATTCCTAGCGGGATTTATTATGAGTCATACAACACAAAACATCCAGAACCTTAAACTATCCTTCTTAACGAATAAAACCTGCAACTCTAATGGCTTCAGGTTGAAAATGAAACTATCCTACCTCAACTGATTGTATGAAATAGTAATAACACTAGAACAAGAAGATCATGTGGCTTCTAAACAACAAAATAAGACTAACTATGCATGCAAAAAATGAAAAATATTGAGTTCCTAAACAAGAACTGAAAGACTAAACTAATGAAATGAGAGGATGAGGGGCCTTTTGCTTGTAATAAAACTAGCTATTTATAGAATTCCCATTCACCCAAAAGTAACTCCAACTAGGACTCTTTTACCATTAAACAATGAAGAAACAATATTCCAGGGGACATAAAACATTAATACAAGCCAAGGTGGTGGAAAAAAGTTGGTAAAAGTTGAAAAATTATGTGAGTCGTGATCAGACGAACATGCTAGAAAACACGCATGAAGGACCAGCCACCCTGAGTAGTGGCGGCTAGTTACAGGATCACCACCCTACCTAGGAGATGCAGTCACGAGACTGCCACACATGCTAGGGTAGCAGTGGTTCATCACTGAAGACAAAAATGAAAAGGAAAAGAGGGGAAAAGAGAAAAAACAAAGCATGTGGAGGCTAAGTGGGGCATGCGGGATGTTAACGTACACTTGGAGAGCATTTTCTGGATCTTCAAACACCTTGCGAGGAGACCTGTATCATCATTGGGGCATGTGTAACATTATTCTGGCAGCGCAGTACCCTTACAATTTTGGGTACGTACATATAACCCCCTTGAAGAAGCGTTTTAGCCATGAAGAGGTGTAAAATGGCGGGTCTGAGTATGGCGGTCCCGAAATGGGAAGCTAGAAATTATACCTGACATGTCTGTGTGTCAAAATGACACCATCCAAAATTCTCGCTACCTGCAAAATGAAAAGAGGACTCAAGTGCAGATAGATAAAATAAATCAAAAAATAAATACTAAAATAATATGAAGTGAGGACTTACCATTTGCACGGGGATAAGAACTTACCTCCGTCGGCGCTCCAAACCTGCGAAAAGGGCATTCAAAATGAGTCAAAATGCTATATATATAAAAACGGGCCCATTTTCCTATTCATTTGCGCGTATCGATTTGATTGATTTTGAGCTCTGGGACCCACGGTGACGGTTTTTGACGAGAGTATAGTCAAAACGTTCGTGATAAGATAGTGATCATGCCTCTATGAGCGGAACATCGACCCGCGAGATCTCAAGTTAGTTCTTCTCGATTTACCATTTTTATACCTAAAATGTAAAAATGATGAAATCTTCACCATGGGGGGGTAATTTTTGAAATTTCTAGTTTTAAATGTGTCCTTAGGGGGGGACGCCTAATGGGTAGGCTCTTGTTTTGGTCGAAATGGTTGTTTTTTAGCATTTTTAAGCATTTTTAGGGTACGTGACCCGTTTGGAAACATGTGACATGATCGCTCACCCTGATCAGTGCGGCAGCTACAGGACTTCCGCCTTTCAAAGCGGTGGTTATGGAACCACCGCCCTACTCAGGGCGGCGGTCCTTTCTAGAATGATAAAACAACCTTGTTTTTAACTTGTTTTTGCATTTTCCATTTTCCTGTATGCTTTAATGATTTTTCCAATGTGATTCAAATACTTACTCACTCCTTTTTGAGTGTTTTTGGGTGTATGCAGAAGGAGGAATATATCAGATGGAGTCGAGAGAGAGAGTGTGTGACTAGCTTCTAGTAGTGCTGGATGCATTTTCTCAGGCCGAGTAGGACATCCTTTAGAGGGCCAGCATATTACGTATATCAAGGGTTCCTCATGTCGCACCATCTAGTCACATACTATGTGACCTGTTTTCGTATTGGGATGTTGATCGGAACACTTTCCGATTTCTAGGAGTTAGGGATGAGTGGACTATCACCTTGGAGGATGTCTACCGCATCTTGGGAGTCCTGATCATCGAGAGATGACTTACACTTGAGACAGCAAGGTCGCGAGCTCAGATAGCACAGTGGGCCACCTATATGGGAGATGTAGTTGTCTCCACTAGTTCGAAGAAGGGGGTGAGGGTCCGTTCCATTCCTAGCTTGCCTATCCCTTTGATTCATCATGCCATTATGGGGATCCTTGCCTCGAGATTAATCAGGGACAAGGGAGGGGACACCTTACTCTACTGTTGGTCCCCTATTATTACACAAATTGAGGCACATGGCCAGATTTATGCCTGGGGAGCCGATATACTTAGGACCACCTACCACGACCTATACAGGGTGGTCTGCTTATAGGGACAGTCTTTAAGCCATCCGACCTTGGTTATGAGCTGGCTCTATGAGTGTATCATCCCTTATGGGAGAGGCATAGAGGTGGCAGATCCCAGAGCCATGAGGGCAGCTAGATGGATAGAGATGTCAGTGCTTAGAGCACCCCACCAGCCAGTTGCTTCCCTAACTACTGATGATATGGAGGCCACACCTTATCAGGCCATGGCAAGGTTGTGGGGTGAGGAGACCTTCACTTTGATTTCCTACTCTACTACAGGGTAGCTTGTGGATAGGACAGGGAAGGTAGAGACACACCCCTTTGATCGAGTGCCTCAGCAGTTCAGCCTTGCTTACGTTGATATGCTTCCCCCAGTGGTGCCAGTGTTCACATCAATTTTGGGAGGCTAGGGGAGGTCCTAGAGGCCGAGGTTGGACTTTTGTTACTCCTGGCATCCCTATTGCAGTTAGGCGGGTGGCACATGCTAGAGGGAGAGTCGGTGCTTCTCAAGCACCTTTACTTTGGATTGCCGCCAGTCCTGCCTATAGTAGTGATGATCCTATTGATATAGATTCCGAGTCTGAGGAGTTCATAGGGGGAGAGATGGAGGAGGAGACTGAGGACATGGAGGTTAGTAATTAGGGTGGAGAGGAGGATAGCGATCCCAAGTGGCATGACACTCAGGAGATCTTACAAGCCAAGAGGGCAGAGTAGAGTGCGGAGAGGATAACTCTAGTCTCAGAGGAGTTACCCTCTCAGGACCTAGGCAGAGAGGATGAGTCCATAGTAGGACGCTATGTTTCCTCAGAATGGGAGGAGGACATCAGTTAGCAATGACATTGGTGGCAGGCGCTGATCCTAGGGATCCCTCTTAGAGGCCCGGAGATCCGAGTGAGTTGTCACTCTTCTTTTAATATTTGTTTTTAGCTAGGATTGCCTTAGTTGCTATCTCTCCTTTTGTTCATCTTTGTTTTTATCTTTTGATTATTTTCTAATTTGTTTTCTCCTTTGCTTGCAGAGACTGTTGATGAGTGGCGAGACTTGATTCGTCGGGTATGTACTGATACCCTGATGCTCCCCATGGAGAAGACTCGCGCCGAGCTATCCGTGGATGTAGAGGAGCCTTCAGCAGCTGGTAGGCATAGCGATGTCTTCACCCCTATATAGCATGTGGCCAAGATGGTGACTTCCCTCCATACCAAGTTAGCTGGGTATAGGACTGCAGAGTGCCTAATGAGGAGCCACTCTCATAGTGAGGCTACAGCTACTGTTTGGGACCGTGAGCCCTCAGTGCACTCAGAGCGCCGGAATAGCCAGAGTACTAGACGTAGTTGTACGCCTTCTGAGGGATCTCATAGGGGTTGAGAGGTCACTTGGATCTTTTTGTAGTGACTCTTGCTAGATTTTCCATACGATCATTTTGTATTTTCATGGCTCATTGAGTGTTTTGACCATGCCTAGCGCATGATGGCATTGTACATAAAACTTGATTTTATATATATATATACTTATTTTTGGATCTAAATCTCTTAGTGTACCTAGAGATTTTGTGATTCATTTTCACATGTATACTAGATGTCTTATTAGAATTTTTGTTTTTATATGCTTTTCAGAATGTATGCAATGGAGAAAAAATATCACAAATGTTTTCTTTTTTGTGTTTCGTGATGTTGATGTATGATGATGCAAATGAACTTGTGATCTTGAACTTTAGCTTTCATAAGAAATTTTCCAGTACTTCATATTGTTTTGAAAAAATTTAATGACGAACTGGTATGATGAGCAGATGCACTTGCCCCACTCCTAACTCCACGCAACTAGTAAGATGCGAGGGCTCACCACCGAGAGCTAGAAAGGGCACAAGCTATGAGGTGTGTTGAAATGGTAATGATGGGAGATAGACAAAGAGTTGGTGGAACCAAATTAGGATGCTACAAGCCTACCCTACTCAAGTGACTCCATTCTTTAGAATGTGACTTGCTTTGTAGTTTATCTAGACTTAGATCTGTAGATGGCCACTCGGTTGAAAAAATCTAGTTTTCAGGGTTTTGAACTCTCTTGGAATTTTGGACATCTAATTTATTTGTTTTTGACTCAAGATTTCAAAGGTTTATTTGAACTATTTGCTTGTGACCTTCAATGTTTACTGTCAAGAGGACCCCCTACACCTTGCCCCATGGTACTAGTAAGACGCATGGGCTTATCACCATGGACAAGGCACAGGCGAGTAAGGGAATTTCCATCCTTTCCCAACCCTACGTAACTAGTAAGAGATGCAAGCTCATCACTGAAGGTTGGTAGGGAAAGGAAACGTGTAAAAGTAAAAAAATTTGTTTGATCTATATTCGACTTATTTATTTGAGAAAAATGTCAATATGTTCTTATTTCCAAAGACATCTATATACGGAATAGATGTGACACCATGAAGCTTCTATAACAAACCATAGGTAAGACACCTATCCTAGGAAGAAACAAAAAGTGAGAACAAGCATGCAGGCCTTCGTATGGCTATCATTAAGAATTTGCCATATCTAGCTTTAATTGATGAAATGATTCTGAAACAGTTGATGATGTTATGAAAATGAAAAAGTATGATTTGAATGCTTCTACCAATACCATCAGAAGTTTTTAATGAATTTCTTAAGAGCAAGTCCCTTGATCACCAAGTTTTATGAAACGAGTGAACAAAATGAACCTATCTAAATGAATATGTAATGTAGATATAATTATACAAATAGTGCCAGTGCTTCATGCATAAAACCATTTAAGGTGCAAGGAATTGACAGTTTCACCAAATTCCTCACCTTCTAGTGTGCACAAGAGATACGCACCATTTCCCTAGTCCTTCATGATTCGATATGGGCCCAATCACTTGGGCCAGAACTTTCTTCCTTTGTCAATTTTCTTATCAATCCGGCTATCTAGTCTTAGAACTAGATCTCCTTCATATATTTCTCTCTCATAGACCTTTTTGTTATACTGCCAGCACATCCAGTCAACATAGAATCTATACCGTTGTTCATCATTTAACCTGGCCTCATCTAGGCTTTCTAGTTGGGAGAGGCATGCCTCTCTATAAGCTTTTTCATCCAGAATCCCTTGTAGTGAGATGCGGAGACTGGGTATTTCAACCTCAACTGGGAGAACTGCTTCTACTCTAAATACCAATGAGAAAGGAGTTTCTCCTGTTGGTGTTCTTATTGAGGTTCGGTGGGCCCACAAGGCCAGATATAACATTAAATGCCAATCTCATTTGTTTTATTTTACCGTTTTGAGGAGAATGGACTTTAAAGTTTTATTTGTAGCTTAAGCCTGTCCATTGGCTTGAGGGTAATACAGGGAGGCCATATGATGGTTTATTTTAAATTTACTGCATAGCTCATGGACCTCGTCATTCTTAAAGGACGTGCCATTATCTGAGATAATGGCTTGTGGGACACCTTACCTGTAAATGATCTGGTTTAAAATGAACTTGGCGATCACGGCACCTAGTACAGTGGTAAGAGGCATATCCTCTACCCATTTGGTAAAATATTCGGTGGCTGTTATTATGAAGTTATGGCCATCCATTGACAAGGGAGAGAATTTCCCTATCAAATATAGGCCCCATGTGGAAAAGGGCCATGGAGTCATGATTGGTTGTAGAGCTTGTGCCGGCATGTGAATCTTGTGGGAAAATTCTTGGCATTTATGGCATCTGCATATAAACTCTACTGCGTCGTGTTCTAGAGTGGGCCAGAAATAGCCCATCCGATGTATTTTACGGGAAGTGGCATGACCACCAAAATGGCCTCCACATATTCCACTGTGGGATTCGTAGAGAATCTTCTTGGATTCTTCTGTGTCAACACACCTTAGAAGCATTCCATCGAAATCCTTACGATAGAGCACTTGTTCTATAATAACGTATTTAGCTACAATAATGCATAACCACCTTCTTTGTTGTGGTGTAGCACCTTCTAGATACATATGGTCCATGATAAAATTGATAATATCAGTATACCAAGGACATTCAGAGATGGGAGGTCTAGTTTCAATGTAATATATGCATTCATTGGAAAAATCTAGATCTATTATATCACATCCATCTAACGGGTTGTCGGTTAACCAATCTGTAATGATTTGTCCCTTAACAGACTTTTGGTTTACAAAATTTAATTCAAATTCACCCATTAAGGTTATAAAGAATCCAACCTTTTTAGACAAGGACCCTTGCGTGAGGAAAATTTTTAAATGGTCTATTTTTACAATGACCCTTGTTTCTTGATTTACCATGTAATGTCTTATGCATTTGGTTGCAAAGACTATGGCAAGGCATTCTTGTTATGCTTGCATATAATGTGTTTCATAATCGAGTAATGTTCAGCTAATGAAATAAATCACGTGTTCTTGTTTATCATCATCTTCTTGAGCCAGCATGCAAGCAAACGAGACATGAGTGGCTCGTGAGTATAGGATCAAAGGGAGGTCTAGCTTGGGAGGCATTAGCGTGGGTGGTGACAACATGAAGCACTTAACTGCTTCGAAATCCTCATTGTAGTCTTCAGTCCAATTGATACCATAATCTTTCTTGAGTAGATTATTGATTGGATGAATGGCAAAGCTTAAATATGGGATGAATCTTTGGATTGCACCGAGCTTTCCAAGAAATGATCTAATTCCAGAGTCATCTGATGGTGGGATCATCTCAAGAACAACCCAGATTTTGGATGGTTCTACATCGATCCCTCGTGATGATATAATGTAACCTAGGATTTTCCCTCTTGTCACACCAAATACGCATTTTTCTAGATTTATTGTGACTCTGTATTCGATCAAATGTGAAAGAATGATGCAGAGCACTTATGGGTGATCACAGCACATCCTGGCCTTAGCCAATAAGTCATCTAAATAGGATTCCATGATTTTATGAATAAGATCGTGAAATATGTATGACATTGCCCGTTGGTATGTAGTGCTAGCGTTCTTGAGACCGAATGGCATAACAACGTAGCAATAAGTTCCCCAAGGAGTTATAAACATGGTTTTGGCTTGGTCTTGTTTAGATATTCTGATTTGATTGTATCCTGAGAACCCATCCATGAGAGACAAAAGCTCAAATCCAACTGTTGTGTCAACAATGATGTCAATGGATGGTAACAGGAAGTCGTCCTTGGGGTATGCCTTGTTAATGTCTCAGAAGTATATGCAAATGCATATCTTCCCATTCTTTTTTAGAACAGGGACGATATTAGATACCCACTGAGAGTAATCAACCAATTTAATGAACCCTACCTGGAGAAGTTTCATTACTTCTTCCTTTACCATGAGAGCTACCTTGGGTTTCATTGGTCTCAATTTTTGTTTAATTAGATTTTCATCTAATTTGGTGATGAGGTTATGTACCGCGATGTGCGGTGCAATTCCCGTCATTTGTTTATAATTAAATGCAAACGTATTTTGATGTTATTTGAGGATTCAAGTGTGTATTTCTATCTCTTCTGGAGTTAACGAAGATCCTAGTTTCAAGATCTTTGGTTCTTCCTCCATTCTGATGTTAATATCAATCGTTCCTTTGATTAAAGAAGTGTTACCTTCTTCAAACTCAGGTGGGGCTGGAGGTAGTTCCAGATCTTCTCCATTCTCTACCGCGTATATGTCGAGTTCCTTTTGTGGGGGAAGCTCTACCATGGGATTTCCAAAGTAAGAAGACGAATGTGGGATTAAGGAAAAATCTACCATGTGATGGGTGAGATGTAACTCTGCATAGTCATTTAGGTAATCAAGAGTGGCTCTATCACTATCAACATGACCTAAGATAGTAGATTTATTCTCAGCTATGTGCATTAGAAGAGGGTTTGTTGACATTTTCTTTACTAATGGTTTAGTATGAAGGGATACCATGAAACGGGTGTCTTCCAACTCATTGTTTGGAGTGAAACATGAAACTGAGGTTTCTATCAAATCTGTGAGAAGGTTTTGTTCTCGTGGGATTGCCTCAATGGATATGAAGTTAAATCCTTTGCTCAAATCTAATACTACTGTTTTGTAGAGCTGTAAGTGTTCAGCTCTAGTCTCATACACCTCAGAGACTTGGTTTGCTACTAATTGTGAGTCTCCTAACACTCTGATGTCATTAACACTGATCCTTTTAGCTATGATGAGACCAAGGAGGAGGGCTTCGTACTCAATGCCATTGTTTGTACATTCAAAATTTAATTTAAAGGAAAATGGTAGGATATTTCCCTCAGGATAAGTAAATATCACACATGCCCTAGCCCCATAATGACATCTAGCTCCATCAAAGTGGAGATTCCAATGTTTATTTGGGAAGATGGATGTTGGGACATTCGTTACGTCTATTTCTTCTACTTTGGTTACTTCTACCATGCAAAGTTCCTCTGCTGGAAGAGAACCAACTCCTAGGGTACATCCCATACCTGTGGAATCAAATGGTAGGAAAATTGGTAAATCTTGCTCTAGCAACTCAACAATTTTTGCAGTAGTTCCTAATGACACTATTTCTACAATGTTAGCTTCATCCTTGAGTGCTGAGATGTTCTTGACTAGGTTCATAATTTCTAACTCCGTTGTAGGTATCAACTTTTCTTCCAGTTTTGAGTTGGTTGGTTTGTTAAGTTGGTTTGTTGGGAGTTCAAACTCAGAGTGAACGCCTGGCCTTTTCTTCAGTCTGCTAGGTGTATATCGAATGGTTTCAGATCACCTTTTGCTACGAATATCTTTCCTAAGTGCAAGAATCTTATTTCCTGAAATAACGTAGAAGGGATTGCCTTCATACGGTGTATCCATGGTCGGCTGAGGATCATATTATAGTTGGTTTCCCGATCTATAATATAAAACTCAGTGAGGATTGTTTTGGGTCCTAAGGTGACTGGTAGTATTATAGTCCCAATCGAAGTGGCTTTAAGGCTATCATAGCCTCTTAGTGTATTCTGAGTCGTGGAACAATTTGTTTCTCCATACCCTAGCTTTTGAAGGAAAGAGAAGGGGACTATGTTAACTGCTGCCCCATCGTCAACCATTGTGCATTTAACGTAATTGTTATAAACCCACACTTGTAAATGTAAGGTTGGATCACCTCTACGTGCAATCTCAGCATCTGTTGGCATTTTGTTTACGTCAAATATAAATTCAGCATCCCTATCTGACTGCCCCAGAGGGTGGATATCAAAGTCTATATGGTTTACCTGTGTTTCAGGAGGTGGAGTGATGTTAATTAAATGACCTAAACCTAATGCTTCTAAAAGAGCAGCCCTATGGGTAGGAGAGTTCTTCAACAAGTCCAAAAAGGAGATGTGAGAGAAGGTCTTTGTTAGGTCATTAATTAAATCATAGGCACCTACGGGTTTTACTAATGTTTGTTGAATGTTATCTGGCTCTAGTGGGTAACTTGGATTTGGCTGAGAGGAATACTCTCATGTCCTTGTTATGGCTTCCACGTGTAGCTCAGTGTCTAACTCCACTAAACCGACTATCTTGGTTCATGGCTGATTTCCTAATTGTGGTGCGACAGGTGGATTTAGTGAAGTTGAGGCTTCATGATCATTGTTTCCTGTCATTACACCCTTGTTCATCCCATTTGGATTTAATTTGTTGTTATTGTGATTTGGGAGTGGATCATTGAAGATCTTGAGGGGTGCATTTTGAGGGGAGACTGCCCCTGTGAAAGTATTTGGGATAGGTGATCATAGGATCTATTAAGAACATATCTATGAAGAGTTGTCTTTCGTCTTCTGGAAGACGTTGCATGAACTTATTGTAATCGTGGCAAGTCCTAGTGTCATGGCCTCAAATTTTGTGGAAACCACAATATGAGTTGGGATTATAACTCCTAGGTTGTTGGTTTGGCATGTGTTGTGGTCCAAAACTCTGATTAAACCATTGACTATTAGGATTAAAGTTTTGTGTTTGTTGCCTTTGGTTTTGATATCCAGTTAAGTTTTGACTTGGACCCTATGCCTAGATCTGCCATTGTTGTTGTTGTTGTTGTGGATGATTAAAATCCACTGTGTTGATTGTTGGGGTAAAATTGTTGTTTCATTGATTGTTAACCAGTGGTGGAGCATTTACAACATTTGCTTTTTTAGCTTGGTCAGTTACTCCATCTGTTGTCACTCCACGGTTCTTGTTAAGGATTTTAGGTCCTTGATTGGCATTTTTGGTAGTAGGATAAGTCATAGTATTTTGGTTGGGGATGATTAACCTCCCATTTGTTCCATATGTCTTGTGACCACTATCTATTGCAGCTTGATCTATTCGGAGAGCACTCTCGAGCACCTCATCATAAGTTCTTAGTGGGAACTTCTGGACTTCTTCCTTTATCTCTCTATTGAGAGAATGAAGGAATAAATCACATAGTTCCATCTGATCCATGTTTGGAGCACTTGCTGAAGAATAGAGGACTGTACGCCATCTTTGGATGAAATGAGCAACAAATTCATTGTGTTCTTGTTTAATATGCAAGAATTCCCTGATTCCTGTTCTCAACAATTTGTTCATGTCGAACGCCTTGATGAACTCTGAAATGAGTTGTTTAAATGAATGTATTGAGGCTTCAGGTATTCTATAATACCAATCGAGGGCAATACCCTCTAAAGTTTTGGGGAATATTTTAGCAACAACTCCATCCCAAGGGAGCAGTTCTTGAATGGTTGTGGCATAAGCTTTGATATGTGCATTCAGATCTCCCTCCCCTTTGTACTTGGGAAAATCAAGAAGAGGTCTTGGAAGCATGATGCTTCATATAGTGAATTCTAAGGGCTCTTTCAAATATTCTGAATAAGTCCCTATCGCATAGGTTTCGACCATCGATGGTGCCTGCTGAGGGGGTGGAGGTGGAATGGGTTGTTGATATGGTGTAGCGTATGCATTTGCAGGGACATAAGGAAATCCTTGTGGTTGAGAAAACATCCTAGGAGAAGAGAACATATCTCCCTGTGGTGATTTGGAATACATGTTCAAATATGGAGGAGCATTGCTTAGGAATGGGTTATTTTGTGTTAGGTTGGGAGGTATCATATTCTCAACTGGAGCGGCATTTGAAAACATGGTTCTAGTTGGTGTTTGTTGTAAATATTGAAGAGGCATGCCTAATGTGCCTGTTCCTATGAGGAGGTCTACTTGGCTGGGATGATGTGGAGGATTGGAAGTTCCTGCTTGCATGAACTGAGAATTTTGATTTGCTTGAGCAAGTTCTAACCCTCTAACTTTTTCTACTAAAGTTGAGATGACTTGTTTGGTGAAGTCACAGTATTTTGCCTCAGTGGTGGTTGTTGTATATTTTGAGGTTGTATAGGCATATGGTACCCTGCTATGAACTGATCATTACCCTACCAAGTTCCATCATGGGCATTTCCCACAGGTGGAGGAATGGAGGTGTTTTCTTGAAAAGAGACCTCGGGTTGTGTTTGTAAACCTCCTATAGGTGGGTACATACTTTGAGAGTGTTGTTCACTCCTGGCATAACGCGCTAAATGTTCATCATCTAAAAATAGATATGGATCTGATTGTCTACTGATTTGTGGTCTAAGCAACACCTGAGGAGATGAACCAGATTCTCCAGTGAGCGTCATGTTGTTCGAGCCTGAAGGCTCTAGTTGTTGCATTTGAGTGAGCTGATCCAACTCCTCTATTTGGAAAGAAGAACTATATCTAGTCCTTTGAGGTGGAGTTTGTGTTGAAAACCGGTTAGTTGAATAGTTGTCACCCCATGCTGAGAGCGAGGGTGATGGCTATCTATTCAGTTGATCGTAGTATGCTTCAAGACCTAGGAGAGGTCTGCCATATGCATCAAATCCTGACATATTCGGGGGGTATATGAATACCCACAGAATAATGGGAAGAAGCGAAGATGGATAAAACTAAAAGAAGAGTGTGAAAGTGAAGAAATTGTTCCGTCAATATCAGGTTCACTAATCTTTGGGGTGAAGCTGATGTGAAGGCTAATGAGGTGGAAAAGATGAAAAGTATACTAATTGGAAGAACAAGTAGAAATAAGACTCCGAACCATAAAGTAGGAAGTTCACGTCGGGTTCACCAATTTTTTTGGTGAAGCTGATGTGAAGGCTAATGAGGTGGAAAACATGAAAAGTATACTAATGGAAGAACAAGTAGAAATATGAATCTGAACCAGTAGGAACACGTCGGGTTCACCAATTTTGTACGATAGAAAAGTGACATGCGAGCATGGGAATCGACAAGTGACTTTCCCCGTACCTGACCTCTCGAGGTCATGCCGAGATAGTCGGTAGTCTTGGAATATATGTGGGGTGCACACAAACTTGTTATGAAATCTTATGTCTTCGACATGCACTAATGGAATCTATGAATCTAAAGTAAAGAAGGTTCTCCTAACCTGAACTGGTGTGATAGATTGTTCGATGAGGATGACTGCTCAAAGGCTCCAATCAATATCGAGCTCTGGCATGATCTGATCTATAGGTTGTGGAATATGTGGAAGATAACCTGTGGGTGCTTCGTAGATATCCCCGACAAGGTCATGAAAATGGATGATGGATATATAGTGGATTCTATGGGTGATTCTCTGGTCTAGTCCAGAAATCCTTAGCTTGATTAGCTGCTATGTCTAGTGAGGATAGTTGTGTGATAATGTTTGGTGGAAGTGGAGAGGACCTAAATACTAATGTGTGTAAACCAGCATCAACGTCTGATTGACCTGTGGGCCCATTGGGTTGTGGGACCTGTGGATCACAACCGTAAGTTCATGGTCATTGTGGACCTCCTATGGTCATGTGAAGAATCAATCCCTTCTTCTGATCTGAATATCCAGTAGTCGTATGCCTTTTCGGCCTCTATGTTTAGAACTAAAAGTTGTGCAATCTTCTCAGAGTACCTTACAGGTGTTCTGACAACTTGAATTCTTAAGCTAGTGTCTATGTCAATGAGGATGTCTCCTATGTCTGGCTGTGGGACCAAAGGATCACAACCAAATGTTTTCTCTCTTTCAATCCCTTCTACAGTCATGTGGATATCTATTAAGGCAATCTATAGTTTGGCTGGTTTGACCAAAATGTATGCACTTTTCATCTTCTATGTTTAATCCTCTTCAGCTGTGAGCTGATTTCTTGTAGGTCTGTTGTTGCTCGGAAGACCTGAATTCTGAGATTTTGGTCTATGTCAGTTATTGCTTCAATAAGATTGGGTTGAGGCATGATTGGCTCAAATACGTATTCTCTGGGCTCCCTAGGTCCCATGATTGTCATACAAAAGAAACAATATAAATCTAACTAAAGAAAAGTAAACTAATTATGCAAAGTATATCCACAACATATATAAATTCTCTATTTTTGTATTTTTGACAGAATATTTAACAAAATTAAGATAACAACTATTTAATATATCTAGAAAATGACAACTAACCTAATAACAAAATTAAAAACAAACAAGGTAGCCGAGTATAGCTACTTGTCTGTGTAGTTGTGAATCTATTCTAAATAACTAAATAACTGATCTAATTTAATTGAAATATTTTTGATCCTACCTCAGAAGTGAGGAATGAATCATAGTTTCTCAGAAACTATCGATCCCCATAGCTTCCCCGGCAATATCGAAAATGAACGTAACCGAAATGAAGTAATTCACTACTCTATTTGGTATATTTTAACTAGAACTTTGAAAGCTTGAACCTAGATTTTGCAGAACAGTGGTGAATCTGATTGTGTGTGGCTTTGTCCCCTCAGTGTGGTCTCCTCATTCCTTCGTGCTCATGTGAATCCAGAAAAGCATGTAATGCTAGCATCAACAGAAGTAGGTATTGGAACAATGGCAGCTTTGGATGTAGACTGAATACAATGTGAGTAGGAGAGGGATAGTGCAAGAGAACAGAGCTTGGCTTATGTAATTCCTAGCAGGATTTATTGCGAGTCATACAACACAAAACATCCAGAACCTGAAACTATCCTTCTTGACGAACAAAACCTACAACTCTAATGGCTTCAGACTAAAAATGAAACTATCCTACCTTAATTGATTGTATGAAATAGTAATAACACTAGAACAAGAAGATCATGTGGCTTCTAAACAGCAAAATAAGACTAACTATGCATGCAACAAATGAAAACTATTGAATTCCTAAGCAAGAACTGAAAGACTAAACTATTGAAATGAGAGGATGAGGGGTGGTTTTGAGGGGCCATTTGCTTGTAATCAAACCAGCTATTTATATAATTCCCATTCACCCAAAGGTAACTCCAACTAGGACTCTTTTACCATTAAACAATGGAGAAACACTATTCTAGGGGACATAAAACATAAATACTAGCCAAAGCGGGTGAGAAAGCTGGTAAAAGTTGAAAATTTACACGAGTCGTGATCAGAAGAACATGCTTGAAAATGTGTCAAGGACTGCCACCCTGAGCAGGGGGCAGTTACAGGACCACCAACCTGCCTGGGCAGCGGACATGAGACCACCACCCAGGCAGAGTGGCGGTTTCATCACTGAAGACAAAAATGCAAAGGAAAAGAGGGGAAAAGAGCAAAACAAAGCACGTGGAGGCTAAGCGAGGCATGCGGGATGTTAACATACACTTGGAGAGATTTTCTGGATCCCGAACACCTTGCGAGGAGACCTATATCATCATTGGGGCATGTGTAACATCGTTCTGGCAGCACAGTACCCTTACAATTTTGGGTATGTTGCCACTTCTTAGGGGTGACATAGTTATTCTAGGGTGTACGAATATCAAGACAATTTGTCATGGGATGTGCCCCCGGAGCCATATATATGGTTGAGATATACTAGATCAATGAGATGAGAAGGGGCGAGGCTAGTCCTAATAGGAGAACAACTATTGCATCATGGTCTAGATGAGGTGGATTGGTGATAGAGCCTATACATGTTAATGATGAGGGGTACACATAGGCATACAATGAGTGTTGGGTAACACATCGATGGGTGTTTCTATTTCCAGTAGTGGTGGATGTGACCAGTGGACCAAAAATTGGAGGAGTAGAGGGGCATGCACTATAGACACTAAATGACGCACTTGGGTACATTTCTAGGTCCTAATCACATATTACTATTCATATGATTCCTAAGTGAGAAACCTAGTAATTAACATTTATCTTTTTCCTCTTTTTTGTATTTTTGGTTCCTCTTTGGTCTTACACACCCCACAACCTAGTATGATTTTAATTGGTTTATCTTTATTGACTTTGGAAACTAACACCTAGCTAGGATGCCAGTATCTAAGTGCCCTTGTCCCCTCTAGGTGCCTCCGACCTCTTTGTATCTTACTCACTCCTTTTGAGCCTATTTTATCTTTTGGAAATATTTATTTCTTATGGGTTGGCATTTTAGTTTTGGATTACAAAATTCAAACAAGGTAATACAATAAATACACAATTATGTGACCATAATAAAGGACCAAGATCTAAGCATCTACTTTCACCACCTGATATTGCATCCAAAGGAATTCTAAGATCATAAAAACATCCATCTAGCTATCATTCAAGAGAAACATGACTACATTTTTCTACATGCACTTCATAGGAGGGGAAGTTCATTTTTACATCCACACATCTATCTACATTGATACATTTAGCTATTACTCACTATCAAGTGCATCTTGTACAAGAGATTCCTAGGACATTATTCTACACACACACAAAACTACATGGAGTTTTAGATGTAGCATAGTGATAAGTTGTAATTTCACTCTGTTGGGTGACCTTCGGGGCCAATTTGAATCTTTATTTTCATATTTTATTTTTAGGATTTGATGTTTTTTGGGGTTTTGCAGAAGATCATTTATTTTGCAGGTTACAAGAAAACGTTGCAATCTTCCAAAAATATACATGGGATAAACAACAAATTATAGAGACACTTTTGTGACACAGTAAAAATTAGTTTCTAAGTATTTTCATAGTCAAAGGTGCCTAGGTGCCCCTGACTTAGCCCATGTGCCCTAGTCCAGCTTATTCCAATAGTTCCACAATTTCTGATGTGTAATTGTGACAATTTTCTCCTCCTATTTATCAGTCTTCTAGTCCGGCATTCTCTAGGATCAATTTTGAAATCAGATAATTCTTGTATTCCATCTCTTACACTTATCTAGCTTATTTCTTAGGTCAGATATGTACTTACGTGTTTTATTTATCACATGTGACTCTACAATTAAGGTTTTATCAATTAAATATTTGTTAAATCATTTGGTGAACTCCAATCGTGATCGATTCATCGAATCCTTCTTCGGAATACTATCTTTTCTATCATGGTTCCAAAGGTTCATAAAATCTCTTTGTATGAATTACTTCAAATGCATTCACCTTGCAAATCAATTATTCAAAAATCCCTAGACATCATGTTTCTCCTTAAAGATATAGCACCCACTAGAGTAAGTGCAATTTTTTATTACCGCTTCAAATATCCTAACCTTCGTGATCCTCCATCCAATCAACCTATCTTAGAGTCAATTCAAGCCTTGCATTCTATTGGATCTCAGATTTACACCCTGGGGGAAGAGGAAGGGGAATGTGGATGTACAAGGAAGGTCGGGTGATGGAGGGGGACCCTCAGTTTTGATGTCATCTTGTAGCCGGGGGTAATATATCCCTCCATTCACCCATCCACCCTTCAAAAGGGAGTAATGGAGAGGTACCTGAATAAAGGGTGTGGCTTCTATCCCTGCTACTTTTGACTCTACCTAAGTTACAGTGAGAGGACCTGATAATTTAGTCAAGGGATCATGGAGGTTGGGGTGTGGAGTCGGGGTGTAGTAACCAAATATAACGTTCACTCGAAAGAGTGGTCATTAAATGTTGTAACACTTGAGGACTCGATATAGACTACTAGGGGCAGTGTTGGTCTGAACCGCAATTTTTTCCCAAAGTTTATTGCACAAGTTATATATGAGTTGGTTACGATGGACCTCGAATCATGGCTTAGAACATGCAAGATATAATATTTGATAATGTATTCTCTTAGGCAGGTCAGTGGAATATAAGCAAGGCAATTTGGGACCCAAGCAATGAGTTAGGAATTTTTGCTAAAAGTTACTTAGACTTTTCTTGTGTGGGGATAAGAGGAATTTTGATAGAATGGAGGGAAAAACGTGAAAGAGCCCTAAAAATAAATGAGGGGACATACAGAAAACAATGAGAACCGTCATATGTCGTCATTACTACATGAGTACTGGTAAAGAAAATGAATGAGCCTCTTATAGGAAGTTAGTTTGCAGGGAAAACTCTAGGAAAATCAAGATCTAAATTCCTAAAAATCCAAGATAGTACACATAAGGTAGGATCATCTCATGCAAAATCAAGATAAATATCTTGGATCAAGAGACCCCCAAGAAATTACAAGTCATACCCCCAAATCCTACTTAGTCGGAAAGGAGATTTTTATAGGCTTTAGAAGTAAAGTTTTCAGGTACCCCATAAAAAATGTCAAATATTCACACCATTCCTAGATGAGATCTAAGAAAGTGCATGATATGTTTAAAATTGAGTTACAACCATGATTCACATAGAATTACAATAAAAACACACATATCACCTTAACCTTAGCATCATTTCACAATAAAACAAAGAAATGTCACGAATCATGATAAATTCCTCAGGTGAAACCCATTAAACTTAGGAAAAAACAAGGGAAACATATATTAATGCTCTCAAATTTTGTTAATGACTATACATATTTAAGCATCTTAACATAAATTACTGATAAATGGATCACTTAGAGACAAAAACTTCATCACAATATACTCCTTCCTTTTTGTTAGCATTACCTCTGAAAATTCCACCCAAAATCGTTTCCCCGAAGAGCATCCAGCCATTTTTCGCCCTTGCCAAGAACCCTCTCCTAAGATCCCCCTCCTTTCCAAAACTCCTCTTACTTCTTATATATCACCTTATCTTCTTAGGGTTTTAGATCATATTCCTTAGATACTCAAACAAAATTTCACCACCATCAACTGCTTGGGGCCACCAAGAAAAAATACAAATGATTACTCACAAACGGCCACTAATTTTGCCAACTACCACCATGTCTTTCATACATCATCATGACATAGCCAAAATTTTCCAAGTCATGTCACACCTAATATTTGGAATTTCCACATGTGTATGAGTATGACGTGGCTAGAGAAATAATGTGACAAGACATTTCTAAAAAGTGCGGGCCCTTAATCACCCTCCGGTGACACGTTCCGCATAAATAGGTGATCATTATTTAAAACTCACACATTGTAGTCATTTTTACACCCATCACAAAGGAAAGGAATCCCATGTGCATCGGCCTATCACTCAGTGGGCGTTGGGCACTCACCCTAGGCATGTGTGGGATTCAAGTCTCTCTTTTATGTGAGTTTAGAGTGAAACATCATCTATGATCTGATTTTAAGAGATTTTAGAGGGAATAAGACATACAAGCACCATAGAGCTCAAAATGGCTTATAGATCCTTGCAGTCATTCCAGACAGAAAAAAGCTTAACAGATTATAGAACTTACACCAAAATAGAAAGGAATTTGTACAAGAATTCATACTTAGTTCATAAACATAAATGAAAAAGAGCTATGAAGAAGGATGTATGCATCAGAACCATTAATGTTCATATTCACATAAACTGGTAACCTCATTACATTCATTAGGCCCATTACAGAATGTCACTAAAAGGTAGACCGTAGTCATGCATTATAACTGGATTCATATAACTAGGCCCTCAAAAGAAAATTTATAACTCCCAAACCCTTGATACATCCTTTCCTACACTTATTTACCCATGCTAACAGATTCCTTGTAGTATTTTTACAGAGCTCCACTGTCTATCCATTTCATCTCTTCTTTACTTTTGCAGTCACTTGTGTATATAGCCTTCCTAAACTACCAAATCATTCTTTTGCGGCCTCAGACATGTTACCAATTGTCTAAATGTGGTCCTCCATGAGCACATTCTCCTCTAGGACTGAGCTCACCACTCCTTGCCATGATGTCCTTTTAGAAGCTTCTATCGCAGGGCATATTCCCTTCAGGCCACCCTGTCGCAGGGCTAGAACCTTATCCACCTTGGTCACATTTTTCTTGGGTCCTACCTAATAGGTTGAAAATGGCTAAGTCTTGGATTCTGCTCCACATGCGCGCATCTTGGGTTCTACCAAAACCCTACTTGAACCCTTGCACACTTTATCTTGCATGCTTGGTTCAACCATGTGCACCTATGCACCCTTTTCGGACTTAGTTGATATTTCAGGGGCCCAACATCACCCCACACTTTACCTGTTCTCCACCCTCAAAAACTTCCTTAAAGAATAAATAAATACACAATAAAGGGGAAAAAGAATGGGAAAATAAGGAAGAATGGGAATGATGCTACTTAAAGAAATAAGAGAGGAAATTTCTTCTGCAAGTCGGCCTCCAGATTGTTCCAGGCATCGACCTCATTCTGTGCTCTCTAGCAAAGATCACCTACTAAGGTGCTCCCCTGATCAAAACCCATCCCATCCCCTTGGGTGCTCATGGTGTCAAAAATTTTCTCTAATTCCTTACCTATATCCTCTAGCGCATCCATCCTTCATGTAATATATTGGTATAGTTCCTTTAGCCAGTTTTTAATTGAGCCTTGTAAGGCCTCAATAGCTTCTGATTTATTTTCTACCTCAGCTAGGATCTTTTCTCACTCCACCCTGTTCCCCTTGTTATTCTCCTAGAACTCTTTAAGTTTTGCTTCATCATTGGTGACCAGCATGCTTGCCACTTTGTCTCTATCTGTGCAGTTGTTATACGTGGCCTCAGTAGTCTGGGAAGCAATCTTTACATCAGCAAGGACCTTGTTGTATTCAGCTATGAGTGCCATGACCTTCAATTTATCCTCCTTTTCTAAACGCACAGCTAATTATTCTGCAGATATCAAGACTAGCGGCTACCTCTCCATAGTGAGGATTTTTGTTAAGTCCACCAAGCATTCCAGGGAAGATGCACACTTCCGCGTGGGAGGTGCTAGGTTTGGATGCTTCAAAACTATGACATCTGTAATGGACTCCACCTTTTTGTATACTTCACATAATCTTTCCTTCTCATCCCTTAACTCACGTTGTAAGTGGGTGCTAATCAGCTTTTCTTGACTCAACTCCTTTGTCCCCACAACTAGCTCTTCCTCTTTCTTCTCTAGTTCATCCTCCAGATATTTGATTCTATCATTCTACCCAAAGAGTCTAGCTTTGACCTCAACATAGACCTTGTTGAGTGCATTGCACAGTTGTTCATCTGAGAGCTACTGAGCATTCACCAATGGGTTGTCTCCTTTTGATTCTGGTAATGTTATTATTTCCCTGTGGCTTACTTCAAATTTTGGCTCATCAAGATGGGACTCAAATTCCCATGAGAGCATATTCCTTGTCCATGGGTATGTAACTTCCTTATCAAAAGATGACATTGTCAAGATCCCCTCTACTGGAACCGTGCTTTGGAACTATGCGTGCAACACTTTGTTGGGGTCATCAATATAACCCAACCATGGCCTCTCCTCCTCTGTGTGCTTTCCTCCCATGCGCGTGTCCTTAGGAATATTTACAGTTAAAGTGGGGCCTCCAGTGTTGTCATGGTCCTTTTCCCCACTCTCCTCCTTATCCTCATTCATTACTAGCTCTACGTTGCGTTCCAACCCCTCTTCTACCAAGGTCTCAATGACCTTCTCAGCCTCTCTTTCCACCTCTTTGTTTACCTCTTCTCTCCCTTCCTTGTCCCAGGTGCCTTCCCCCTCCTGGATGCCCTCTCTCCACGTGAAGATGTACTCATTCTTCTCTCCTTCTCCCTCCTCTAAGTCATGTGCACTGAACACAAGTTGTTCTTGGTTTACCTCAAGCTTATCTTCCTCATCATCATCCCTTTCACACTGGTGGGCCCCCAAGCTCTCATTGTACTCATAATTTGACTCCTCCATTATCTTCTACTTCTCTCCAATTGGGGATTCCAGCGTAGGTGACTTTGTCTCTTCTTCTTCCGATGACTCGTCTAACGGCTCCTTTGGCTCTAGAGTCTTCTCTTTTACTATGGAAATTTTCTTGCATGAATACATACTTGTTTTGTCCCTTGTCCCAGGGGTACCTATTACCTGTGTATTCACTACACTTGGTACTTTCTCCTTTGGTTCTTTTTCCTTCTTTCTAGGTGTGGGTCTCTTCCTGCTAGTTAGGTCCTCAAGTATGGACACCACATTCTCCATATACATGCCCTTCTCAAATTTGGGTCTTATGCAGAGGTATACTCGTTGCTGCGGGTCCCTCCTGCAATGGGAAAAATTCATGGGTTTCATCATTTGGACCTCATGTGACATGTACTTCTCCATGTATGCATGTTTGTTGAGGTAGACCAACCCTCTACGCATTTCTATGTGGTCCCGATCTAGATTACCAAGGTCCAACTTCAACTTCTTCGATTCTTTGAATTTGTTCACTCTCGCTTGGAAGTGTTGAGCCGTGAATGAGAAAGGGAGCTTGCACCATGGGCTCCATGTCTCATCCATCAGTTTAAATCTGTCGAGGTAGAAATGTTGGTACACAACAAACTCATGGCTTCTCCCTCGGTGGTCACTGGCAAGTTGTTTAGGGATCCTCCATTCCACCTCTAACGTGAATTCCTCAGGCACATGTACCACTTTTCCAGGCGTGCCCTAATGCATGGCCATCATACTATCATAGGTGTACTTCTCAAAACTATTTTTAGGTGAAGGGTCTTCAGCAGGGTACTCCCACATGAATTTTTCTACTGCATCTGGCACCCCAATCTCTGAGAATACAATGGTTAACAAGACATTAACAAAAAGGATTCTATCACCTTCCTTCGCATTGCTGAAAATCTCATCCATGATGAATGTAGATAAGTTGTAGATGGTGCCCTCCAAATCCTCCTACAAACATTCAACCAAACCTTGTTTACCTGGGTCGATCTCTCCTGACCATTTAACTTTTTCACAAGGTGCATAGCCATCTTCATCACCAGGTCCTTGATGTTTGTGATATCAAAGTACCTTGACCCATTTTTGTATGCATAAGCAGCGATGGTTTCCTTAATTTCCTCCTTGTTTCTTAGGTCTTCCTCCAAACTCTCTCCTTCACAGATGAGGCCTGTGAAATGTGAAACAAGATGAGGGGTAATGTGCATCTTATGCCTTGTGAAGTGAAAGTAATCTTCATGCATGCGTGACATCAACCATTGATATAGGTGCTTAGGATTCCCGAAGTAGGGCAACTTAAAGAGTTGCAATAATCCTAACTTCTCCATCTTCACCTTTACATCATCATTATAGATGGGAAAACCCTCTAGTGTCCTTTTATTCATTGGGCGCACTAACTACAATGTCATTTCCATCTCGATTGTGCTCAAACAGTGGTTGTAATCATTTACTGACATATTTCTTAAATGGGACTCCCACTCATGCCCAAGTAATACTTTGTCTGGGTACTACATTTCTATGTACCACTCTTCATTTGTACCTGTGATAGTGTCTTGTTGCTTGCTCTTGCCCTTGCCCTTTCCCTTCTTAGGTGTGCCAACTAGTTTCTTGGGTTCCATTTTTTATGTTAACACTTCAAATTCTTTCACTTGCTTTGTTTTACTACCCCTTTCCAAGTTTAGATCTCAAATTGGTGAAGAAACTCTTTTCCAATCCATGCCCTAGATGCCAAACCCTAACTGGAACCTCTTTTCACCAAACGACATTTCTCCACAACTCTTGTCATGCCCGTGAATCACTTCCTTTCCGGTTTGTAAATCCAAATTGGTCACTCACACTCAAATTCTTGTAATTTTTCTTAGCATGGATTAACTCTGGAAACCCTAGTTTGAAAAAGTTCCTCTTCGTATATGCAAAGTGGAAAAATGAAATGTCTGAACCTTTATTTATAGTTTTTCCCATTTTTAAGCATTAAATGCTACTTCACCTACCACCATAATTTTAACGTTTAATGTGGATTTTTCAAACAAAGCCAAAATTATGTGCCCTAACTCACGTGCCCAACCCTGCACAGACAACCTTCCAACCTTCTAGTGCACAACCAATCCATCTTGATAGGAAACTCTTACGCGCGCGTAACTAGCACTAAAGGAACTTCTTCTATCATGATTTTTCCTCTCGCCTACCTCATTTTGTTTATGCGCTTCTTCCTCCTCTATACGTGGAATCTAAAAGTAGCCTTATCTTGACACTAACCATTCTTTTCTACCTTTTCTTTCATGCACCTCTTTTAATAGGGCCATTCAACCAGGATTTTCAACACAATCGTCCTTGGCACTTTACCCATGCTTTCCTTCACATCACTCCACCCCAAACTTAAAATGATGTGCGGTCCTCTGCACATTCAAAAACCTCAAAAATTAAAAAGGTTACTGATGCCCAAGGCACAAAACAAACTAAAAACATGAAAGGGAAACACAAGAAAGAAAAATGCATAAAGGAAATTCTAAACTATCTAGAAAAAATATCATATTTACAAACACCAAGAAGCCTTATTTATAGTAGGGCTTCAACCTACTCCCATTGAAGTTTCTAGGAAATTTCGTTCCATCCAGAGCTTATAACTGGCACGTGCCTAAATCAATGATGTAAAATATTATATAGGGACCTAACCAATGGACCTTTAACTTCCCAGGGTGGTGCAAAAACTTAGAATCATACATTAAGACCATCTGCCCAACCTCAAACTTCTTGTTCCTAATGTGGCGATCATGCCATGATTTTTTCTTTGATTTTTCTACTGTTTAGCTCCACCCAGTGAGTGATCATCTTTCATCAAGCTTAATTAATTCATCAATTCTCTCTTCCAGTGCTTACTCATCAGCCAACCCTCCTGTGTGTGCTATTCACAGAGAAGTTAACATGAACTCAACCAACAGAAAAGCTTCCACACCAAACACCAATTGAAATGGTGTGTCTTTGTTCAACCTTTTATAAGTTGTCCTATAAGCCCATAATATGGATAATACCTTGTCATCCCAATATTTTCTTCCGATATCACAAATTCTTGTCAGGGTATGACTCAATATTTTGTTAAATGCTTCTGCAGTTCAATTTGCATGTGGGTGATAAGGTGTAGTCTTGTGATGAGCCACCATGAACTCTACTAATAAGATCCTCACGATCTCATTTAAGAAATGTGTACCCCTATCACTATTAAAACTTAAAGGGCATCCATACCTTGTGATAATGTTTTCCCACAAAAATATTGTTGTTGTAGCTATTATGTAGTCTTTAGTTGGGGCTGCCTCTACCCACCTTATCAAATAGTCCATACATGTGATTACGTAGTGTGATCCAGGCCTACATGTTGCTGGTGCAATAGGGCCTACAAAGTCTATTGCCCATTTCTCAAAAGGTTCAGCACTAGGGATAGGGCGCAAAGAAATTTCATATCTCCTTCCTGACTTGCCAATGCGTTGACAATGATCACATGCTTTACAATACTCCTTACAGTCCTTATACAAAGTTTCCCACCATAATCCTACCATTAATATTTTACGTGTAGTGGTGTCACCTGCATAATGTCCACCTGCACTTCCCCGTGTGCTTCCTCTATGATGGCGAGGTGCTCATGCTCTAGTACACACCTATGCAAAACTTCATCATGCCCTAATTTGTATAACTCCCCGTTGATCAACATGTAGGGCACGACGTGTGTGGCTAGTTTCTTTTTCTCTAATGTCTTCATCCCTTCTAGTGCCACACCTTCCTTTATAAATACTACAATTTCCTCCAAATCCAAGGGTGTGTGTTGTAACCTAAAAATTTGTGCATCTGACATAGTCTCTTCAATGCTCTGCACATCCTCCCCTGAATTAATTCTTGACAAATGATCAAGTCCACAATTATTATTTCCAAGCTTCACAACTACCGTGAACTCAAACTCTTAAAATAAAATCTCCCACCGACATATGCGCCCTTGTAGAATGGGCTTGTTCACCAAGTACTTTAATGTCATGTGGTTAGTGTAGAAGATAAAGGGAGTTTCCAACAGATACTTCCTAAACTTTTGAAGCGTGTAGATCATTGAAAATTCTTTGCGCTCAGTCGTAGTATAATTCTGCTCTACTGGTGTCAACTTCCTACATACAAAACATAGGGGGTGATCAACAATTCCCTCACCAGCCTGTGCAAGTACTTCCCCGATGGCTGTTCTGGAGGCATCTACATGAACATGGAAGGGCTTATCCTAAGAGGGAAAACGTAATATAGGCGCGGTGACAATCTTATCCTTTAATGTGTCAAATGCCCTCTGTTGCACCTTTCCCCAATGGAAGACACTTTTATGTCTGAGAAATTCTTCTAAAGGCATGGTGATCTTGGCATACCCCTTGATGAACTTCCGATAGTAGCCCGCGTGTCCAAGAAACCTGCACACTGTGCTTTGGCTAGTAGGCTCCCCTAATCCCACAATAACTACAACCTTGGTAGGATCTACTAGTAGGCCCTCCTTACATATTATATGCCCCAATAACGTTCCAAATGGGGTAGAAAAGACACACTTCTTAATGTTGAGGGATATCCTTAACTTCCAACACCTCTAAAACATCAACCTCAAATTATCACAATGGTCTTTTACTAGCCCATACACCATCCAATCATCTAGATAGACTTGGAGAAATTTATGGATGAAGTCATGGAATGCTTGTACCACTATTCATGAGAAAAAAATAGGCGCATTCTTCAACCCAAAGGGCATGACCATGTATGCAAAACTTCCCCATTCAGTGGTGAAATTTGTCTTCTCCTAGTCTTTCTTTGCAATCCGGACTTGGTGGTACCCTAAAAATCCATCTGTAAAGGAATAGATTTCACACCCAGTGAATCCCTCCAAAATTTTCTTCAGTGAACGGGGTTGGAAAAGGATCGATGACACAAACTGTATTCAACTCCCTATAATCCACATAGATCCTAATTTTCCCATCTTTCTTGATGTTGATTACCATTGGACTTATCCACTCTTATTCTTCAACAAATTCAATGATCCCAGATGTTATCATTTTTTCTAACTCTTCCTTTACCTTCACACGCAAATTGGGATTCATCTGGTAGGGTCTCTTCCTGAATAGGTGCGCACTATCCTTCAACTTTATCCTCATCTCTCCCAAGGTATGTGGATGCCTTTGAGCTCATGGTACCCACGCAGGAATAAATCCTAAAATTCATGCAAAAGATCAATGATCTTAGAGACTTCCTTCTCCAGCCAGTAATCTCCAATGATAGCTTCCTTAGGTTCTTGTCCCAAGTCGATGTTAACCTTTTTTATTTTTTAAAGGTTCATGGTAGGTGCGCGCATGAGTATCAGCACTATCCACTACCTTGCGCGTCCCTACGGAATGGTTAATATCCAAGATTTCTACTTCCTCCCCATCAATCCCATATACAAGCTTTCATTTCTCCTTTTTCACACATGCCCACTCAAGCTGAACCTCATCTATTTCCTTTTCTTCAAATTGTGCCTCCAAACCTAGCTCACCAAGTAAGTCCAACAACCTATCTTCTTTCATGGCACAATCCCCCATGGTAAGACGCTTGACAACCAACAATGCCTTATCAACTGATGGCTTGGAACTTTGATACTCAAATGTTTGAACTAGGTCAGCTGCTAGCTCTTGCCAATTCCCTATTTAGCGGTGTGTCTCAGAATTTATGTACCATGCACACACGTAACCATGCAGCGTAGAATAAATTTTGTGTAGAGGGATGGTGGAAAAGCTTCCACGCCTTCCCTCCAGGCTCTCCCACAAGCTTGGACGTGGAAAAAGGTGGGCTCCTTACCAATGTAGTCTTTTATGGTGGTGGGCACATTGCTTCTAGAGAAACAAACAACAAAGGAAATTCTCACTTCACACCATTCCAAGATATTGTCCCGATGTGTTGCCCACCAGCGCGTAGTAGTTCCTAGTAGGATGTAACTTAGCATCCCCCTTAGTTCATTTTCCTTATTCCACTGAGCTTCAATTTTCTACAAAAAGACCTCAGGGGAGGCTCCTCCGAGTACTTAGGTAGCTCCTTTCCTCCTAGGCACAAAACTATGCGGGCCTCTGTTACCTTTGTCACTGATCCTCTTAAATGACTACTGATCAATTCATAGGTTCTATGTGCCCAATTATCACATGCTAGACTAGTGGTGTCACTTACCAATTGATCATCCTCAAACTAGATAAATTTTTCGATAGGATGGATTATGTCTAGATCCCTGATTGAGCGTACATATATTCTATCTAGGACCTCCTCTCCCAAAGGTTCAGTATAGGGTGTTGACTTCCCATCAGCCAGAGGTATGATGACTCATTCCTCTTCATTTTCAAAGCTGATGTACCCCTTGTTGAACCGAAGATCTGCATTGTTCTTATAACTCCATGGACGCCCAAGCAGTGCTGGGAAATTGTCTTCCTCTATGAGCGCCAAGAATTCGAAGTCCCCAGTAAACTTAGCTCCCTAAATGGTGATAGTTACATCTTTTAAGACACTAATGGGCATTGCCCTTTTTTTGTTTACCATATACAACACATTCAAATATGGTTGTAATGTAGGTCTTCCCATCTGATGCCATGCATCCAAGTTCAGAACATTGACCTCCATGCCTGTGTCAATGAGGATATTGCTCAATAGCCATCCATCCACTACTGCATTTAACATGATCTCCTTATCATAGTTAAGGCTATGAGGGGAGAGTTTTACATATAAGACCTACCTCTCACACTCTTCTCTGACATGTGGTGCCTTCTCTCTCAACCATACACCTAACAAGGGAATAACATTCTCTTACCTTAGTATTTTACATACCTCCCTGACCTCATCTAGGTCATCTCTTGGCACCTCAACCTTCCTTCTTTGCTCCTCCCTCCTGGACTGCTCCTTTAGACACTAGATTTATCCTTGTAAACTCTAAATGACATCCATGGTATCTTGATATACCTCCTTCTGATGAGTAGGATCCAGGTACTTTCAATGTACCACTTCTTCTCTTGAAACCAGGGTCCTCTACCTTGGTATTTCCTTTGCGCATGCGGCCTCTGCTCTTGTTTTTACTAAAACAAGTTCTAATCTTAAATCACATGTTACCCATGGCATCCATTGTGTGTCTGTCTTCTTAATGCTTACCAGTGTAGTGCCCTTGTATTTCTATTACTGCTAATTCATGTGCTCAAAAAACTCAAGGCACTCCTCATACTTATGTTTCTTCACACACCATAAGCACTATAATAGGTCTGGGAAATCTCTTTTGTAATGCTTTGTAGACCCACAATTAAAATAGGTTTCACATGGGAACTCACTTCTTCCTCCTCTACGATTACCAAAACCACATAATCCTCTGTGAAATCCCCTTCTACACATGCCTCCATATGTGTGCTTCTCATAACGATGATCATCACCTTTAGAACTATTGGCAATGCTAGTTTGGCGCACCCCATGATCAATGGCCTCATAGATCTAGTCAATAAGCCTACAATCCTTAGTATCATGGGTTGTAGAGGTGTAGATATTATAGTAGAAAGACACATTCTTCCGAATTACACACTGTAACAAGGGACATCTACTTGCATCATAGTCCCCATGACAAATTTTATAGTCTACAGTCATGGCATGTACTATCCTCCAGGGGAAACTATCCTTGACATGCCCCTCTACGTCACAATCTATACACCATATACCACTGCAAGTCTCATAGGTTGAGTTTGTAGAAAAAATTTCTAGCTGCTTAGCCATAACAACAATCTGAGCCTCCAAAAATGGGATGATACCATTATCAACACTTCCAATAGCCTCGACGCGTAGAGCGGCTTATAATGCCTCGCGTGGGTCTGTGAAATTTTTATGAGATAATTCTCTCCTAAAAGGAGTGATCAACCCTCCAACAAACCACTGAGCATTGAGTGAAGGGTGAATATCATATGATAACTTAGACAAGAGAGTTTTAAAGTGTGCATCATATTCCTGCACACTCTCTGTCATTCCCTGTTGAATTTCCTTCAGGGAACTAATGCTCTTCGTTCA
Organism: Taxus chinensis; assembly: GCA_019776745.2. Classification (NCBI taxonomy): domain Eukaryota; kingdom Viridiplantae; phylum Streptophyta; class Pinopsida; order Cupressales; family Taxaceae; genus Taxus; species Taxus chinensis. The sequence goes on from CM034154.1 coordinate 419,263,816, forward strand.
AAATTAGGAATGTGGAATTCTTCCAAGAAGGCATTCTTTAAAGAAGTATAATCCACCACCATTTTATGAGGGTCATATTTCCTATACCAACTATGTGCATGCCCTTACAACGTCATTGCAAATTGGTTGGCCTTCTGCTCTGGGGTTATGATCCCCTTTGCGTGCCATAGTAGCTCACACTTGTGAACATGTTTTGCAGCATCTTCAATACCTTTGTAATCTAGAAAATGTAAAGATATTTCAAAGAATACTTGAGGGGGTAGCTAGGGCCCTTGTCCTCCTGAGCCAGAGCCTTGGTTCCCTCTAGTGTTTCCTCTGCCACCGAATCCACTAGATCAACCAGGTCTTGTGCCTCCTGAGCCACCAGATCCACTAGGTCTTATTCCTCCTGATCCACCAGATCCACCAGGTCCTATTCCTCTTGACCCACCAAATGCACCAGGTCCACTAGGTCCTGTAGTGGTTATGTCAAGTGTCCCCAAGGTTCCACTGAACTACACATTGACAATTTCTGATAATGCCCCACTACTACTAGTGTACCCCGTGCCACTCCTAGACGTGAGACCGAATGCTTGTGTATTTTATCCTTGTCCAAAATTCCTCTGAATACTAGATTATGCATAGCCATAGAAGTGGGAAATGAGAAATTGTATCTCCTGGGCACAGATCTGTCACTCCCACTTATACCAATTGGGTCAACGATACTCCTTCCTTGATCTAGAAAACCAAACACTAGGGTTTGGTCACTAGGTGGGTTCAGATACATGCCAACAAATCTTCTCTCTCTACACATAAAACTCTCATCAAAAGCCGAAGGGGTTTCTCTTACACGCTTGCCAAGATGGGGTAGCATAGACTGCTCAAGTTCCACATCCTCTGTGTGAACTTGAACTCCTTCCCACAATGTCTACCTCCATAGATCCATCACACTTGCGACCTCATGTTATCTAGCAATCTCTCTTTCATGTGCTTCACTATACTTGAATCATCTCTCCTCCCTTTCTTTCTCCATCGTAATATCTGCCATCTTCCTCCACCCTAGTCCCAGTGCTCAGAATGGTTTATCCGGCCATTGGAAATGCCTCTAAACTCAAGGTAAAAATCAATATTTTCATTGACAGATGGATCACACATAGAAATGATCCTTTGGGCTCCCACAGAAATTTTAACTCAGCAACTTTCAGACAAGAATATGTAGAAATAGCGTTCTCTAAAGTGTAACTAGCCAACACACCTTTCCATTAATGATCCACAACACGAGTCCATGTTAGATTTGCATCCTGCATCCTCTAGTATTCTTCTTGGGTCCACATGTGTGATCTATAATACCAACTTGATCTAGATGCATATGTTGAGATCCATTCATACAGTTCTATTGGGAAGCAATAGAAAAAAATTCATATAAATCATGGTAGATGTTCTCTTCTACCCATCTACGTGCATTAAACTCAGGTCTAGTGCCGAATCTCTGAGAAAATTCATCCTCCGTGCTTTTGAACCATGATTCAACACTTTCCAAAGTTAAATGTTTTGTCATTACTCATTACATAGATCATGATGTATGTCATTTCCGACTACAACTTTGAAAAGAAGTCCCAACAATGGAACCAAGATGTATTCATTTTTACACCCATCCCAAAGGAAAGGAATCCCATGTGTGCTAACCTATCACCTAGCAGGTGCTGGGCACTCACTCGAGGAATGCACGGGTGCCAAGTCTCTATTTTATGTGAGTTTAGTGGGAAACATCATCTATGATCTGAGTTTAAGATATTTGAGAGGGAATAAGACATATAAGTAACATAGAGCTCAGAATGGATTCTAGATCCTTACAGTCATTCCAGATAGAAAAGATCTTAACAAATTATAGAAATTACACCAAAATAGAAAGGAAGTTGTACAAGCATTAATACTTAGTTCATAAACATAAATGAAAAAGAGCTATGAAGAAGGATGTATGCATCATAACCATTAATGTTCATATTCACATAAACTAGTAACCTCATTACATTCATTAGGCCCATTACAGAATGTCACTAAAAGGAAGACCATAGTCATGCATTATAACTGGATTCATATAACTAGGCCCTCAAAAGAAAATTTACAACTCCCAAACCCTTAATACATCCTTTTCTACACTTATTTACCCAAAGTAATAGAGTCCTTGCATTATTTTTGCAGAGCTCTTCCCTCTATCCATTTCATCTCTTCTTTACTTTTACAGGCACTTGTATATATAGCCTTCCTGAACTGCTGACTCTTATGCGGCCTTAGACCTGTCACCAAGTGTCTGAATGTGGTCCTCCATGAGTGCATGCTCCTCCAAGCTTGAGCTCATGACTCCTTTCCATGATGTCCTTCTAGAAGCTTCTATCACATGGCATATTCCTTCCATGCCACCCTATCACTAGGCTGACACCTTATCCACCTGGGTCATGTTTTTCTTGCGTCCTACCCGATATGGTGAAAACGGCTAAGTCCCGAATTCTACTCCGCGGGTGTGCATCCTAGGTTCTACCAAAACCCTACTTGAACCCTTCCCTACGCACCTTATCTTGCATGCTTTGTTCAACCATGCGTGCCTATGTGCCCTTTTTGGACTTAGTTGATATTTAAGGGGCCCAACACACATACCTACAAATCATAATGGGATATGGTATTAATTTTAAAATAATTTCCTTTTCCATCTCAGTGCCAACAACATGCCTATTTAAGTGGTCCACCATCCTTCCATTTGTCACTTATTTTTTCCAAAATTGTTTATTGTCTATTTTTCGATCAAATGTCTTACTTCCATGTCTTCTTCACCTCTGGATTTAAATATTCCTCCCATAGAAATAACCCATTTGAGTGATTGTTTCTAATTTACTAGGCCAAATGAGGCTCTCATTCATCATCTTTTTAGCATACTAGATACTAGGGCTGGTCCTCTCAATATATCTTTGTTGGAGGACATGCCTTCAGTTTTCTTACAGTGCCTTCTAGAATTATTCCCTTATTTTCCTATATTCCAAATTATTCATTTTCACCTAGTTCACCCAGAGTACCAAGTGGAGACCAAACAATTGAAATATCACTAGCTTCGCTACTACCCTTCTGTCAATAATGATTACTGGTGTGTGAACAAGGATTACTACCAGCCTCTTAATCTGACCACGGAAATCATGATGACAAGCCTCTTGCTCACCCCACATGGGGATGAGAAAATCCCAACTATACTAGAGAATGTAACAGAGAAGCATCTGATGGATTTATAGGCTGCCTTTGCTGAAATGTGGTCCACGATAGGCATTCAATATTTTCCCTTCAAGGAAAGGAGAACCATGAGGGAATATTCTACTAATAAGATTCCTCATTTCCCTGTTTCTTATCTCTCCTCAGGTGCAAAGACCAAAGCATACATAAGAGGGGTAAATTCCATGTTTGAATGGGTAAACTCCTCTGAAAGGAAAGTGAACTTTGTCCAATTGTTGAATGGGCCGCGGCTAGGGACTTAGGAACTACTAGAAATGGGCATGTCGCGGGGCTTGGTGTCTGAAATCCAATTCATCTTTGGCACTATGGCCCATTATGACTTTATTCTACATAGGGATGACTCACTGAAATGTATTCCATAGCTTCCAAGTTATAATGAGCCCACATAAGTTTGACGCTTATGTCTGTTTCCTTTATCAATCAATCCATGTTTATAGCACTGTACACTCATAAATATATGTTTTGCGAGGGTAGTGGCCCATGAAATAGAAACCCATTGTGTTTAATGTATTCACTAATTTGGGTAGCCTTTCTATTTTAAAATTCATGTCGTGTGTACATATTATTTTTTTTTAAATCAATCAGGCACGTCTTGAAGTTACTTATTTTCTCATCCTTGTAACATGAGCAACTCTCAAAAATGAAAAATTTCATCTCATGGCTACATTTTACATTTTTACTCACGCTTTGCAAAAAATCATGGGAAGAAAAAGTAGGCACTCATTATCTTATTCGCCCTTGAAACTTGGGAAAACATGTTTTTATTTACTTCTTTCCACTCCAGTCAGATATTCGGGCCTAGAAAAAACTCAAGAATTATGTCAAAGCCAACCAAAATATAATCAGGCCTCGGATTCCAAAATATAATATACTTTAAAATACCAAATAAGGACCTCTTCTCAGATGCCAAGGAGAAATTATCCTTTGATTATTTTTGGGTAACCCGAATCAGAGTTCTAGAAGAACTTTAAAGTTTACTTTGTTGTTAGGCCATAAATCTCCAGAGATATCTAGCCTTCGGGCTTCAGGGATAAATAGCACTCACCATACTTGCACTTGGTTAAGCACATCCGAAATCCTTACTTTGCACCAATCATACAATCTATGTTGCACCTTAACTACACAAAACTTGTAAGAACCTTCATAGTGATGATAATACCAACTACATACTCATCCATCTGGATATAACATACATAATAGGAAGGATAAATACTCTTTAAAATCGAGCCCCCATCGATCTATCTTCTTAGGAAATGATTCAAGGGGTAGAAAAGGACTGAAAATAAGGCATACATAAATGAGTACCAACATTGGCTCCATCTCGGGGATGGACTCCCCCCGCAAGTGTATAAAGAACACCAGAAACAATATTGGAAGAAAAATATCAGTCGCTAATCCATTAGGTAATAGAGTCAAAAGATGATTCAAAACTGCAAGTCACCACCATGAGAGAAAAAATCAAAAACCAAAAAACCAACCAAATCCCAAAAAGGACAATGCATGCCACTATACAGTATACAAGAAAACCATCAAGGTCTAAGGACCAAAAAACCTTTGTTATAATCCACCAGGATCCCATACGATATACACTCATTCTATCCAGAGACACAAGTTATTGTGCCAGCTCTTAAAGGTAATGATCACAATCATTTCAACTGAAACACATATTATCAACTGATTTCTATTACCTAGAAACTCTTCATCTTGTAGAAGCAAAATCATGTCTCCATTCATTCCTGTAGATCCACTTTTCCCTCAAGGCACATTCCAGTCATATATAACTCTTTTTCCAAATCACACCACATTATACAACAATCCAAGCACCTATATATGTTTCTCAAGATGTCTTATAAATCTCTCTCTTTCCAAAGTAGATAGATCTCCATTTATCAAATTCTTTTTAAACTCAACATAGGCATCAAGATAATGGTCAACATACTCACCTTCACTTGTATTTACCATACCTACCTCTAAAAGGAGATCATCTATTCCTTTTGCATTTTTCTCAAAAGGCGGGGAACTGACACCAAATTCCACACACACAAAAATATCATCTTTCGAAGGGAATGAATTGTCCTGTAGTTGAAAATCACAATCCTTAGGTGAAATGACCTGCTATATTCCCAAAAGTTTGGGGAAATGGGATTTCTCCATCACTATATTAGAAAATAGGGGATCAAGATCATACACCCCCTCTCTTATAGGTAATTTAGTACTGACATCCACTGGAACCAAAATCAAATTACTAACCTTATACCTTTCATTGACTGATACAATAATTTCATTAGTATTACCAAAGGAATCTTACCTTTTATCCAAGGTCATGACACCATTTTTAGGGAAATATGAGGATATCAACTCATCAACTTTTAAGTCTTTTAATAGCTCATACAATAGTCTAAGATGTTTCTCTTGCTCCACTACAACATCAAGAAAAACACATATGTCCTCTACTGAGGTCACATATCCATTACAATTAGAAATAATTTCATCCTTTATCAAAGAAAAATTATTAGCAAATAAAGTACAACCTATGCGTGAAACCACCCCATCAAAACCTTTGATCAAACCCTAACATACCCTAAAAAGAATATCCCAGATCTCAACAGTTGTTCGGGAATGTAAAAGGTTAGTAGAAGACACCTCACCATTTTGGTTTGTGGAACCATGTAATATATTTATTTCTTCAGTGCCCATTTTCACTTTATCAACACTGAGCACAATGTCCATAATACATGGGTCATGGGGCATAAAAAATTTGTCACACAAGACACAAGCATAACCAATATGATCACTCTACCCAAGAAAATCATCAATCAATATCTTAACACCTGACACGTGTCCTGACATGTCATTTTCTTCATTCTTGAAAAACATGTATTAAATTAGGTAAGAGTCTATATCAGAGAGCCGAATGAACACAATATAAAAGTAATATATTCGGGATACTTTAGAGAACATTACATAGGATATTATATAGCCATATCAATAGGAACATAACTTCTTATAAAATAGGAAGCAATAATAACAAACAACAAACTATAACCCATTTGAATGAGTTACGGGTATAACCAAACAAGTAATAATATGAGTTGTTATTATAAATCAATATAACCATATAAACATTATTTCACCCATAGTAAACATTAATTTCGTAACATTCCCCCCTTTAATGTTTACATGGTAGTAAAATAACTTTCACACTTCCTCTGCAGCTTGCCACCCATGCTTGCTCATGATCTTGTGCAATACTCAAATTGAATGTAGAAGAAGGAATGCATCAAATTCTTATCAACCATGAATTGTTGGGAACACATCTGACTAACGAGGATGTGAACAAACTTAGGAATCATTTTCTTATCAACTAATCGCTCTAGGGAACACATCTGACCTAATAGTGTGGTAACTCAAGCAGGAACACATATGAACAACCTTTAATGGTTTTCTAGAGGCTAACCAAAAACCTATGTATGATCAGGAACACATCTAGCTGTTCAAACTCTTCAAGACTCATGATGTTGCATTTCACTGTGCTATCTATTCTTCAATATGTTATTACATTGGGGAATTATGTAGGAATAGCCACATATGCTAGTGAATAAGAAAGACCCTCTGTTCTTATTTCTCACACCACGCTGAAAATCTGAAAAGATGAAATCGCCACAACACAACTGAACACATAAAATGCCACCACAACTTTATGCAGCCCTGTCATTGGTGACTTGATGAGAGGTCGTTGATTGATCTTCACCCTTTGTTACCTTTGTCCTCCAATGAATGTGCTGCTAAATCAAACGGATAAATATGTGATGCTCAATTGTTTCCACATTGTGATTTATTCTTTTCTTCCCTCCTGCAATGTGAAACACTTTATTTTTCGGATGTCGGGTAACACCGATAATGCATCTATGAGGAACATTTTTTATTTTTATTTTCTAGAATTTTACAATAACACTTCGAAGACATTAAAAAATAAACAAATGTCGTAAGTCACCTATTTAATTTTTTATGACACTTAAATTTGACAATAACAATATGCTTTGTAAATATGAGATACCATAAATATGAGATAACAAAGACACACTTTATGATAGAGACCCAAAACAACTGATGAAAAGACACATACACTAAGCAATATTTTAAAAATAGATATAACAACTAACATGACTCAGTTAACAAGAGGAATAATTTCCACTTTTTAAAACAAATGACATTTGGCACAAATTGTCTAATTCTCAAAAGAATTGACCTCCTTACCCATCTTTTTTAAAAACACATAGACTACATAAAAAATAACTTCTCTAAACTAAGAAACTAGACCTAATAATGTAAAAAAAAATACCCCAACCTCTATTTTATTTTATTTTTGTACGAAAAAGGACGAGTACATATTCCAATGGTGGCAAGCGTCTCTGAAGCTGAGACGTGAGATGATCTACATGGGCAGGTGCCTATGTAAATACATAGTTGGCAAGTGTTAAAGCATTTCAAATAGCTATATCGATCATTGTATTTGGAACATATGCAATGAAACCAATTAAAAATGCAAATCAATTTTGATGTGGGTAGCTCCAAACTCGAAATCGGACTCAAACGACGAAATCAAATTGCTCAACAAGATTTACATGGAAATATCATTAGTTCTGGAGCACGATACTCTGCAGTAAAACAGAAACTCATAGGCATGGAGATCTCAAAGAATACGAAGATGTTGAGGATAGAGACCACTAAAAACGCCAATATCTATGGTGCTCGCAAATTTTCTTCACTTTACAGCCTGAACCAGGCCCAACAACGATCTTGATGCACGCGTCGAATTTGTATAGAAATCACGTGACCCAATTTTGCAGTTGTATATATATCTAATGGCTTTCCAATTCAGTGCTCCCAAATATCGTATGTTGATGTCTGCACCATAAAATATATACTTCACGCAATCAACAATAATAGAAGTAACACCAGTTTTTCATGCAACATGAAGATAAATACATTGAAAGAATCCATGATTCACCTTTCTAGGTCAATCTCAAAGAAAAAAATGTTCAAAATACAGAGAATGCATAAATCTCCAATACATATTGACTACAACCAGTTATCAGACTTGAATGGGATTGGTAATATCAAATTTCATGGTGTGAATTACATCAGAACAAAGACTCTCCTCAGGTACCCATACACAGAGAATACCGTAGAAGAATATAGGTTGGGCCGGGATGGGATATATGAAGCGGTAGGGATTCTTATTAGACTAGTTCTAAAATCCTCCAAATATACCTTCGCAAATTACAATATATAAAACTTCCATTTACGGGAGAAAGAACAACTGCCCCTTATATAGCTTCAAAACTCCATATTACACTGGAAAATGCTCACTCTATACTATTAAATTTGGTAGAGTCTATACTAGAGATCTGAATGAACACAATATAAATCTAATATATTCAAGATACTTCAGAGAACATTATATAGGCTTTTTTATAGCCATATCAATAGGAAAACAACTTCCAATAAAATAAGAAGCAATAATAACAAACAACAAATTATAACCCATTTAAATGAGTTACGAGTATAACCAAACAACTAATAATATGAGTTGTTATTACAACTCAATATAACCATAAAAATTGTTTCACCCATAGTAAACATTAATTTCCTAACAGGTTCTTCCTTCAACCAAGTACAAGGTATCTTTATCATATTCATAAAAAAAAGAAACAAGGTCATCACTGAATTGTTCTCCAAATAAAGTTAACATTTAAATCCATGAATGAACAGATTTCTGAGGTAAATAATTAAACCAATCTCTAGCATCTCCTTGCAGTGTTTGTACAAATAGCCTCATAAAAATATATTCATAACTCACCTGGTATTCATGCATCACTTCCTCAAATATGACAAGATGCTTTTCCATAAAAGTATTACCATATCCTCTAAACATAGGAAATTTGAGTGTGGTCCTAATGGAAATCTGATGGGGTTATCCACATATCTTCTTAAAGTCCAAGGGTTTAAACGAACCTAGATTAAAAGGAACTTTAGAAGGAAAAAAACCTCACCACTATCACAAATGCCCATGGGACACTTCACAGAAAACTGATTCTTACAAATAAATCCTCACCACATAAATTCTTTATGACACAAAGGTAAAAATTAAACACAAAGTTGAAACAAGATACATAAATTCAGTCAAACCTTATCAAAATGAAAAAACCACTGGTCTACTACAACTAGAAAGATATCAGAGTCACCACTAGAGTGATATATCTAGAAAAATAAATAATATGACATCACGAAAACAAGTCATAGATCAAAACACATTTTCAAATATTGTGAAGATCAACAAAATAAGGTCAAATCAAAGCCCCAGATGAATACCAAAATTTTCTCACTAGAAACGGTGCCAGAAAAGGTGTTGGCTCCCAGATTTACACCCCAGGGGAAAGGGAAGGGGAATGCGGATGTGAAGGGGATGTCGGGAAAAGGAGGGGTACCCTTGGTCGTGATTTCATCTTGTATCCGGGGGGAATATATCCCTCTGGTCGCCCTTCCACCCGACCCAAGGGAGTGATGGGGAGGTACCTGAACAAAGGGTGTGGTTGCTATCCCTGCTACTTTTGACTCTACCTAAGTTAGGGTGATAGAACACGAGAATGTAATCAAGGGAACATGAAGTTTTGGGCGCGAAGTTAGGGTGATGTTCGGAGGACTTCAAAAGGAACAAATTGGAACAGCGTGCAGCCACCAAATATAATGTTCACTCAACAGAGTGGTCACTAAACATTATAACACTCAAGGACTCAATACAAACTGCTAGGGGCAGTGTTGGTCTGACCAACAATTTTGTCCCAAATTTTATTGCACAAGTTATATGCTATTTGGTGATGAGGGAATTTAGATCTAGTTTAAGAACACATAAGTTATTAGACTTGATAATGTGTTCTCTCAGGCGGGCCTATGGAATATAAACAACACAATCTGGGACTCGCATAATGAGTTAGGATATTTTGCTAAAATTATTTAGAGTTTTCTTGTGTGGGGATAAGAGTTATATCGATAGAATGGAGGGAAAAGGGGGCAATATCCATAAAGGGAAATGGGGGAAAATCTAGAACCAAAATGCCAACTGTCGTATTTCCTCATTACTACATGAGTACTAGTGAAGAAAATGAATGAACCTCTTATAGGAAGTTGGTCTGTAAGTAAAGCTCCACGAAAATAAAAATAAAAATTCCTACCAATCCAGCTTAGTACACCTAAGGCAGGATCATCTCATGTAAAATCACACTAAATAGCCTAGATTAAGGGACCCCTAAGAAATTACAAGTCATACCCCCAAATCCTACTTAGTCCGTAGGGAGATATTTATAGGCTTTAGAAGTGAATTTTTCAAGTATCCCTAGAACATGTCAAATAATCACACCGTTCCTAGACGAGATCTACGAAAGTGTAGGATATGTTTAAAATTAAGTTACAACCATGATTCACATAGAATTAAAACAAAAATACACATATCACCTCAACCTTAGCATCATTTCGCAATAAAACAAATAAATGTCATGAATCATGATAAATTCCTCAGGTGAAACCCATTAAACTTAGGAAAATACAAGGGAAACATATATTAATGCTCTCAAATCTCATTAATGATTGTACATATGTAATAATCTTAACATAAATTCCTGATAATTAGGTTACATAGAGAAAAAACCTTCATCACACCATAGTCCTTCTTTTTGTTAGTAGTACCTCTGCAAATTCCCACCAAAATCCTTTCCCCCAAGAGCACCCCGCTCTTTTTCACCCTTTTCAAGAACCCTCTACTAAAAGCCCCCTCCTCTCTAAAACCCATCCTACTTGTTATATATCACCTTATATTCTTAGGATTTTAAAACATATTCCTCATATACTCAAACAAACTATCACCACCATCAACTTCTCGGGGTCACCACGCAAAATACAAATGATTACTCACAAATGACCACCAATTCTACATAGTTCAAACCATTTCTTGATGAAGCACTCTTATTTTATGGTTCATTCTTGAATTTTAAGGGGTATTTTATAAATAAACCCCATTTCAATCATGCTCATTCACATCCGCTTGGGGAGAACATTTCTCATATCACATTCACATTGCATATCCTTCATCTCACTCATTCACAACATATTACATATTTTGGTTACATTTACTCTCACTTACTTATACTCACATGTACCCCTTGCTTACTATGCTAGTTAGATATTATGTATGTCATTATATTTTCTATATACACATACATGTTCACTTTATCTTGAGTTGTGAATACAAAATTCCTATAGAACTTTACACAAAACATTGATGCTTAACATTGTACCTCTTACCAGTCCCACCAAGGCTCTTGGGGGAATCTACATTCGTACACATTGCAAGTGCTATTATTCCATTACATGATTTTTTTTACTTCTACTAACACACTACTTATTACATGGATCTACACATGCTATGACATACTTTATATATTTCTAACATGTTAATGGGTGCTTCATGTGCAACATTTGATTTGTAAGAAGTATTTTCCATCATGGTTATTTAATAGTTTACTTTTCACTATTTTCCATTGTATGCCATTATTTGTAGGATACACCATATGGCTTGCTTGATCATTACTTGTATGATTTTTTCCACTTCGGCCGCTTGTGAAATTGTGAGTGATGTCACGTGTTTGCAACCTGTTTTCATGGCCTACATTGTCTTCTTGTTTGCTAGATTACACATTGTCTTCTATATGCGTATTTTTCTTGTTTGCACTAACAAATGTTTCCAGCCACTTTGTTTTCATGTGCCTTGGTTTCTACCATGCACATTCCCTCCCCCTATAGGATATCATATCAGTGTCTGGTCCTCTCCATTGGGACACATCATCATAGCGATGTCACATGTACCCCAAATGAGGGGATCATACTTTGGGTGAATTAGTCACCCCATTCAATAGTACATAGTCACAGTTGAAACCTGAAAAATATAGGAACATAACAATATTAAATTACAAAATGGCCTAGAATATGACTTGGGTCCTTAGCACATCACCGACACTAGGGCCTAAATAGAAACATGAGTACCTGGGTGCTCTTGACCTTTTTTGGGCACTTATGACCAGGGGCAGTTACAAATGTTTTCTCAAATCACCTCATTTTTAGAATTGTACAAATTAGTTTGCAAAGTATAGGCACACTCCTCAAGTAATCAGAATGAATTTTATCTCCTTTTTTATTTTTCTATTTGGATCAAACTAGAACAAAGTAGGATCGTACCATCTGCAGTGGTGTATAAATTTCAGGAAGCACTCATGGATGGAGAATAACATCAGATCTTCCTCCCTAACACTTCTTCTTCTGTGGCATGATATTGCCCCAAAACATCTCTATTCTACAACACTTTTAGGACAATTTATATCCTTTTTCACTCGTCATGGATCAGGTGCACATGTTCCTTTTACTACTTTTTCAAAAAATTTATACACTTTTTTACATATTTCGATCAAAATTTTCATATACATATATTTTACTAATATTTTTCTCTTCTTTTTATAGGTTTGTCCTTATGAGAAACAACACTCACATCAGAAAACATACACAACAAAAGTGACAATGACTATAGGTACAACATGACACAACACATACGCTTCGTGCCCCTAGGGTCACTTCCTCTTCTTTAACTTCCACGCTTCATTTTATCACTCAACAGTTTTTCTTGTCTCCCTGACACACTTTCACCATTAATCTACATGACTATCAAGTACGCAAATATTATCTACTTTATGTTATTGAGTATTCAGTAAACAACATAAATTGGGGGAAAATGAAGACACAAAATCACGTACTTGGGTAAATTTTTAGGTCTTAATAACATACTACTATTCATATGATTCTTAAGTGAGAAAAATAGTAATTGGCATCTATCTTTGGCCTCTTTTCTGTCTCTTTAGTTTCCTCTTTGGTATTAAAAACCCATAACCCAATATGATATTCATTGCATTATATTTATTGACTCTAGACACGAGCACCTAGCTAGGACACCAACACCCAGGCGCCCTCATCCTCTTTGTATCTTTCTCACCCTTATTGGCCTCATTTATCTTTTGGGCATCTTTTTTTCTTATGGGTCATAATTTTAGTTGTCAATTAAAAAATTTAAACAAGGGCATCATATAAAGAAAAATTTATGTGACCATAATAAAGGACCAAGATCTAACTATCTAATATCAACACCTAAGGTTGCATCCAAAGGCAGTCTAAGAGCATCAAGGCATCCATCTAGCTATCATCCTAGGGCATGATTATACACACATGTACACAAAATTACATGGATTCTGAGATGTAGTTCAACACTTAGTCATACCTTCACTCTATTAGGTGACCATCGGGGTTGGTCTCACTCCCCATTTGTATATTTTTTATTTTTAGGATTTGATGTGTTTTAGGGTTTTACAGGAGATCATTTGTTTTGCAGGTTACATGTGAACTATGTGATCTTCCACATACATATAGGTGAAAAACATTGAAGTATAGTGAAACTTGTGCGACACAAAATATATCATTTTCTAAGTTTTTTCGTAGTGACATTTGCCTAATAGAAGTCTTCAGTGCATAGGCGCTTCTAACTTATCTTAGGCACCCTAGTCCAAGTTATTCCAATAGTTCCACAGTTTCTTGTGTGTGGTTGCAATAGTTTTCTCCTCCAGTTTATTAGTCTTGAAGTCTGGAATACTTCGTGATCAATTGTGAAATAAACTAAGTATTATATTCACTCTCTTACACCTAGGGTTTCATTTTTATCTAGCTTATTTATTAGGTCAGATATGGACTTTAGTTTTTTATTTATCAAATGTGACTCTACAATTAAGGTTTTACAAATTCAATATTTGTTAAATCAAGAACCTTCCCCTGACTTAGATGATGTAGTTGTGGTGATAGTGGAGCATACATATTATTCCTAGTGATTTTTTATTTTGTGTTTTTGTTTAGTTGTTATTTTGGATGAATGTGTAATGAATAAGGTGTTGTTATATGATTTTTGGTGATGCCTATCAGTCCCTGATTATATACACCTCCATACGCACATTGACTCACAACATTCCCTTAGATGTGCTCATGGGAGGTGTTATGTTAGAGCAGGTTGATGCTATTGTATGGTAGCATGCCCATTTATTTGGGCCGATGGATATAATAGTAGCCATGTGTACCATGTTATTGAGCGAGTGTGACGAGGATCATGTACAGGTAGAGTGAGCGACAGAAGTTTTAGGTGGAAGATTCATAGCTCAAGATTATTTTTCATGATATGTGGAGCTACATGGTCAATATGCAAAGTAGACTCTGGAATTTGTTGTGTTACAAAGTCAGCTAGAGAGGCATATAGGTTGAGATAGGTAGCGTATAGTGAGAGGTGAAGTATCTAGTTATGGAGTTCATGCGATTGTAGATTGTGATAGCGATGATGATAAATAATGTATTGTATATGATGTATTGGGGCATGGGGGATTTTCCCCCAGGGATTGTATTTTGAAACTTATGATTTTTGGTGATATATGTATAGATGGATTGTAATGGTGTATTTTTTGTCAATATGCATTGTATTCTATGTGATAATTATGATTTGAATTGTGTAAATTGATAAAGTGTATGTGCATTGTTGAGATGGATGTGTTGATTTGATGATTTTTGGGATGTAGTATTATGTATAAAGAGTAACTAAGCAGTAAACTAGATAAAGAATGTATGTGATAATGATTAGTAGATCATATGATGGATAGAAATGAATTTATGTGATGTAATTTGATAGATAGGTAAAATTAGTAATAATGATGTATTGATAAATGAATAATGATGAAATGTGAAAAAAAAAAAAAAAATTCATGTGATGAGAATGAAGGGGGGAAGAAGATTGATTCCCCCCAGTGTGAGAAGAGGTTCATTTATAAATTCCCCCTCAGTAGTCAAGAATGAACCATAGAACAAGATTGCATCATCAAGAAATGGGTTTATCATGTGCAAAGAGTGGCTATAAAAGATATTTCATGAAGCACAAAGACAAAATTATGGAATGGGAGGTACATTGATGTAGTATTCCCTCAATAGTAAAGTGTGAACCGTAGCATAAGAGTGCATCATAGGGTAATGAAATGGAAAAATGGATGTCATCTACCAGAGATTAAGAGGTCTGCAAAGCATGGATGGAACATGTGAAGTAGAAATGGTGTATGGGTAATTTCCAAATTGAATTCTAGATAGAATGTAACCAAGAATATAATGTATGGTGAGAGGAAGTGAGGAAGCAATAGGCTTAGGAAGCCAGTGAGGTAAAACAACAATGTGAGAGGAATGAGAGAATGTGGCTATAGGTGGATTAGATGGAGGACACAGATGAATAATGATGACCTTAGGAGGTGGGCGAATGAATACTTTGGATTGAGGTGAAGGAGACAAATGAACAGTGGGATAAGTTCACTTATGGGGAATAAGAGAGAGAGATAGAGAGAGAGCTCACGAGAGCTAGAGTGGAAAACAATGACACCTTTGTCTTCTAACTGTTGTAATTGATCATGGAGAGCATAGTAGTCATTATCATGACGGCCATTTATGTGGTGGAAGTTTCATAAAGGGAGGTCATGTTGATGTTGTAAGTAGTGAGGTAGATGATGTTGAGTAGAAGGTAAATGGATGAGCCACTTATCAATCAAAGCTCAAAAAACATCATGTGGTTTTGCATTATGTGATAATTACAATGGTTCATGAGTAGGGGATGAATAATACTTAGGTGAATGCCGATGTGGTGGAGGGGAAGGAAGACACTTAATCAAAGGAAGAGATGGGGATTGTGCGGGAGGGTCAATAGATGGAAGAGGGGAAGACTTAGAAGGCATAGGAGGGGTAGAAGAAGTTGTTAATAAATTATCCACAATGAGGTCATTTTTTTATATCAATAACCTTATAGCACAAACTAGTAAATGATTCTCATGTATCATATAATAAATTTTCATTTAATGGAGGAATTAAGTCACGCAAAAAATAAATTGTATTTCTAAATCAATAGGCTGAAATAATAATTGATGCATGCAAGAATTGAAGTGTAAAATGTAATCTACAATGGGTTCATTATTTCCTTAATGCAAAGAAGGAAAGCATTCATATGTAACTTTAGAACCATTATTAGATATAAATTTCCTAATAAAATCATCCTCCATATCATAATAAGTACTAATGGATCTATAAGGAAAATGAGTATACCATTGGAGAGCATGATTAACAAGACTATGAAGAAAGGCTTTTAGTAACAAGTGATCATTGTAATAAACAGACATGGCTAAATGATAATGATTGAGATGTAAATAAGGATTGATAGTACCATAAAAAAAAGAGAAAGTAGGCATGATGAAGTATTTTAGGGATAGGATTTTCATGCAGAGAATTATTGTAAATGAAAGCATAATAGGCTTTAATTTTGAGAGTGAGTGTATGAACTTGATATTGCAAAGTGCCAAAGTCATGCATGAGGGATAAAATATCATGTGAAGGAATGGTTGGTCAAGTGAGAGGAATATTTAGGGGTTAAATCTTTCCATTGTGAATGATCATGAGAGCATGAGAAGGAGGAGTGGATGTGGAAGAGGAGGAGAGGAACATGGAGGCTCTATGTGAATGCTAGATGTAGGCTTAGGATACACGTTAAGAGGTGTGCTAATGGCACGAGTGGAACCATCATGAGAAATAACTTCAAAATTAGAGGAAAGAGGACTTGTAAATTCACATTCAACATTTAAAAGAAGTAATATCATCACTAACATGTTCATGATCAGAAGCATAATCAACATCACTATCAGTCATGTTTTCACAAGAAATTATTTCATCAAGACTATCATTAGCATACAAATAAGTAGTAGGAATAAAAATATCATATTTATCATTAGAATCATTAGAATCATTTTCAGAAGTAGAAATAGTAGGAGATATAGCTTTACATTCATCTTGACTAGTAATAGAAGCAACATCATACATATTTACGTTTTCAACATTAGAAGTAACATTAGTGGTATCGATATTATCACAAGAAATACCATGATAAATCAAAGCATTTACACCAATACTACCATGTGATATAAGAGGAGGAGAATAAGGTGTATTCACATGAGTGACTATGGAAGATGAGGGAGAACATGAAGAAAATATTTTGTCATGGGGACTATGTAAATGTTAGCGGGTGTCCAGGCCAAAAGGAAGGGTATCTTAGAAACAAAGATGTTTTTGGAGGACAAAGGAATCACATTGAGGATTGTGGTAGAGCTCACAAAATTCAGATTCTACAGAAGCATCATAAAAAATAGGTTGCATGCATGTATCAAGCATATTATTCTTAGAACATGAAGACCTCCTCTTATTCATGAGGGTTTTTGGGATCATAGGGGAAGAATTTCGAAGAAGATCGGGTTCACTAAATGACTTAATAAGAACATAATTAAATATAATTGTAGAATAACTGATACGATAAAATATAATAAATATACATATGCTAAAAACTTGAGAAATACTAAACTAAAAGTACATAAGAGAAATAAAGTACTTAGATGATTCCTCTACGATCTAGAAATGATCTGGGTTGTGTAAAGTGTTGGACAATATGTAAACAAATTCACAATTTCTCCTTGTAAAATATAGAACTTGAGAATAATGACGGTCATGGGCGCTTGGTGCTGGAAAGGGGCACCTAGGTACTAATGACTATTCTTGGGTGCTAGTTACTGTGAAAAAGATCATAATCTACTTTTTCTTGTGTCACTAGGGTTTCACTTCTACTATTCATCATTAACCTATTATTCTCTCTTTAATTACCGAGGGTACTTATAACCTGTAAAAAAAATTCTAGCTACTAGTAAAATCTCACAAACACATCAAATCAAAATTAAATACACAAAATGTGAAGTTGGACTGATCCCGACAGTTACATGATGAGTGAGCTTATGACCAAGCGTTGCACTACATTCCACTCTCTATGAAGTTCTTTTTGCTTGTATGTGAAATAATGTCCTTAGGTTTCCCTCACACCAATGAAGCCAAGAGAGCATGTTATAGCTAGATAAGATGCAAATGTATTGTATGGAATTTAGCACTTCCCCTTCCTATACAGTGTATGTAGCCCAAAAATGTAGTCCCTTTGATGGTAATGATATTATGTAGATGTGATTGTCCCTTAGAATTTCCATCCAGAATAATAGATTGTATGTTGTTTATATATATGGATCTCTTGTTTTAATTTTGACACTAGTGACAAGAAAGGTTGACTATGAGTTCAGGATAAAGATAATAAAAATGAAAATTCCAACAAAAAATTTAAAAATTGTAAACAAGAATAAAGAGGATAGAAGCACCCAAAATGGATAGGAGCACCTGGGTGCTAGTGTTCAGAGTGGGTATAGGTGTCCTAGGATAAATGACAAAAAATGTGAAAAGATAGACATATAGGGATCCCTGTGGCTTGAATAAAAGTAAGTACAAAAGTGACAAATGTGAAAGAGAAATACAATAGAAAAAATCAAAGAAAATGGATGGCCAAGGGATTGTGTCACTAGTGGATACTTTTCTTGCTTAAGATCTGTGCATATAACAACATACTTTATGGCATAGTAAAATAGCAGTATGTGCATGAATTTTTGTCTATAATAGCTTGATATAATGGATGGATTTGAATTTATAGATCTTTATATAAATAATCTAGGTCGTGGGTGCTTGAAGAGTATTAGAGGTATTTGGAGTAATGAGGGGAGTGGTATTTGTAGCAATGGAAGTAAGAATGTTAAGCGTGAAGGCCATGATAGCCAAGGAGGAACCAACACGAGGGTGAGAGGAAACATCTCAAACATGTTTGGAAACAAGTAAAACATTTAAGACATTTGGAATATGCGCAAGGTGGTCTCATAATGTAGAATGAAAATTAATGAGCTTGTCTCACTATTATTGATCAATGTTAGTGTCCTCATTATATGATTATTCACTATTAGAACTTTTAATGTTTTTAAGAGAAACATTTTTATATTCAAGAAAAGGATTAAAAAATTCAACCATTGATTTAGAGAACTTATGGACATATGGAGGAAGCTCAATAGACTCAAAGGAACCAAAATGACCACTATGGGTGATAGGCATAAAAAGAAAACACTAGAAGAAATGTAGGGTTAGAGCGATGGGTTTCACCAAATGATTTAATATAAATTTAATTAAATATTATTACAGAGTAACTATTTTAATAAATGATTTGTAAATACTAATATACATTA
Organism: Taxus chinensis; assembly: GCA_019776745.2. Classification (NCBI taxonomy): domain Eukaryota; kingdom Viridiplantae; phylum Streptophyta; class Pinopsida; order Cupressales; family Taxaceae; genus Taxus; species Taxus chinensis. Next base: position 419,283,378 of record CM034154.1, read on the forward strand.
AGACGCAAGAAAAAAATCATTTGCAATATAAAACCCTAAGCAAGACAGAGAAATAGAAAGACTTAGCTGATTTTTGAGTAAATAAGAAGTGATCTGGGTAGGTTAATAGCTGAAACAGACTGGGCAGAGTGTCACAAATACTCATTGCAAGTTATGAAACTTAGGATAACATAGGATAGGGGAACCTATAGGAGGGTAGGAGCACCTAGGCGTTGGTGACTGGATCTGGGAAATGGTGGCCATGTAAACAGCCAGAATATGATTTGTTTTGTGTTAGAAAAGGTTCAATGTTGATTCATGTTTGTCACTTGATATTCTCTCCTTGATGACCGAAGGTACCTATAACCTGAAAGAAATAAGTTCACATGCACATACCCACAAACAACATCAAACCTAAAAAGGAAACTACAGAGTAACTACTGTAATAAATTATGTGTAAATACTAATATAAAATAAGATGCAAGAAACAAAACATATGCAATATAAAACCCTAAGTAAGAGAGGGAAATAGAAATAATTAGTTGGTTTCTTAGTAAACATGAAGTAATATGGATAGGTGAAGAGATAAAACAGACTGTGCAGAGTGTTGTAAATGCTCGTTGAAGGTCCTAAGAATCAGGATGACGTAGGATAGGGGCACCCGCAAGAGGGTAGGAGCACTTGGGTGCTGGTGACAAGATCTGGGCACTACTGGCCATGTAAATAGTCATAATATAATTTCTTCTATGTCGTAAGAGGTTCACTATTGATTCATGTTTGTCACTTAATATTTTCTCCTTGATCACCAAAGGCACCTGTAACCTACAAGAAATAATTTCACCTGCACATACCCACAAACCAAATCAAACCTAAAAAAGGAAAATGCAAAATGGAGAATCAGATTGACCTCGACAGTCAATTGAAGAGTGAACTTACAACTGAGAATTTCACTACATCTCAGAATCCATGTAGTTCTTATGTTTGTGTGTAGAAATGATGCCCTAGGACGCCCTTGTGTAAATTACACAGTGATAGTGGGCTAGATTTAGAATGTACCAAATGTATAGTGTGTGTGGTATGGAATAGAATAAAACTCCCCTCCTATGTTGTGTATGTAGATGCGATGCAATCATTTTCCCTTGAATGAGTGCTAGATGGATCCCTTTGATGCTCTCGTGCCTTTGAATGCAAGCTTAGGTGATAATATGTAATTCTTAGTGCTTGGTCCTTTATTTTGAAAACATAACTATGTATTTATATGATTCCCTTATTTAAATTTTGTAATTGACAACTAAAATTCCAACCCAAAGTAGTAAAAAATAATTAATAAGAAAAAGGAGTCTAAAAGGATAAGAAATATGTAAATAAGTACAAGAGCACCCAGGAGGATAGGAGCACCTAGTGCTAGTGTCCTAACTATGCGCTCCTGTCTGAGGTCATAAAAAGATAAAACAGTCAAATATCGACAAGAATACAAGATGCATAAAGACAATAAAATTGTAGATGACAAACCAAAATGCTAAATGGAGTTTTCAATTAATAGTTTTATTGCTTAGGAATCATGTAAATGCTAGCATGATTTTAGGAACTAGAAATGTAGCCAAGTGCATAGATTTTGTGTCTATAGTTATGAAGTGATATTTATGTTCTTATATAAGTTTTTGCGAGTGAAATTTCATAGTAAGGAAAACCCTAGGAAGATGAAATTACATATATGAAATAATCAACTTGAAAATAGAGTCATTAGATAAAAGGGGTCATGATCTTATATGTCAGACAATATCAAAGTTCACTATCGAATATAACTCTACGATTTTACCCAGGTAGATAGTGAGATAAAATCTAAGTTCAAGAATTATATCTGAGGTTGAATTAGTGTTTTGTTTAATTAATATTTCATGGATGAATGATAGACTATAGTTTAAGGATTAGAAATTCAAGAGAGAGATAAAAATATGCGTTGATTGAGCTTAGAATGTGAACATTTATTTGAGTAAGGGCATAAAGCCAAATTTGTCGTTGTTAAAAGATAAGTTACCAAATTTGAGTGTCTACACCTAGATGCAAATTTGGTGCAAATGTTCATAAGTGCATGCTATTATTAGTCATATACCTTTAGGTGGTGGGTGGGGAGGTATGTTATAGAGACTACATTCACTTTGGAGGATTATATGTTATTCTTGGATTACCAGTATAGGAGGCAAAAATGTTTTATAGTGTTCCAGAGATAGATTTTGAATGAAGGGAAATAACATAGTGGGTAACAGGGGGAATTGTATCATCTACAATATTTTATTGGTCAAAATGAGCACACTTTACAATGCACCAATTTCATATGTCCATAAGGTGATTATAAGTGTGGTTGTGGTATACATATTGTGCCACAAGTTAGATGGAAAACTTCCCAACGTTGCACTCATAGCATGTTAGGTTGCCTTGAAGAAAGACGCACACTTAAACTTGGGTAAAAATATATGGATATTGCTAACCCATTACCTATACCAAATCAAGATAAAGTGAAAATTAGTAGTGGGGCTAGTTATCTTTTTGGGTTAATGAATATAAGAGATAATTCAAATGTATCACCTGAAAAAAATCTTTATAGAATGTTACTAATGTAATATAGGTATGACAGTTAGAAAAGGGTTCAATAGTGCACACTAAATTTAGTTTCATGAGATCATACACTATGAGGAGGGTACATATTATATGGACTCCGTATATGGGATAAGTAGAAATGTGACCATCTTAGCAATGTACTATGTTAACATTAGGGGTCAAAGATATTAATGGGCATTACCTATAGTGGATAGAACTATATGTAGTATACAAAGTACCTGAGAAAATTAGTCTAATGCATTTGTTAGTTCTCGTAGACACAAAAAATGCACTTATTACCATTACATCGCACCTATAGTATTTTTTTATATGAATGCTTTCTAGGTGTGAAGATTAGACACTAGTGACACCTTTTCTTAGTCATATTTACTAGTTTTGACTGACTTTGATTGTGAATTTTCCTTTTACTGCTTACATATATATATTTTGGTCATGTCACAGGGATCCGTGTCCCCGTTCTTGGTGTTATTTTTTGTTGCTTGGCTTTGTGACAATACCACCCAGTTAGGACACTACCTCTCTAGTGTTAGTGCCCCTTTTCGGCATTTTTATCCAATCTAATTTATTTTCTAACTTGTCAATCTCTTCTTCACTTTGGGTTTTCTTATCTTTATTTCAAGACCTAGGTTGGATTTTGGTGTTACTAAGTGTTGAGTTTCAAACAAGGAATTCATGTATATACACAACCTACTAACTATTATTAAGGGCAATATAATTTGGGTTATCACTCTCTATTTTACCATCTGCAAGAGCAACAATCAAGGAATACATTTTGGGATACATTATTCAATGCATAGAAGGGCTTATTCTAAATTCCATCTCACACATTCATCTTGGAGGAAAAGTAGTTATAGCCCACTATTTTGGTGCAAATAGGATAAGGGAAGCCAATTTTTAAGGGACATAATTCAAATCACACACTCACAAGAACTACATAACATCTTAAATGTAGTGCAATGCTTTGTGACAATCACATTGGGGATATCACCAAGGTCATACCAACTCAAACATATGCATTATTTGTTTCATTTAATGTTTTCTTGAACTTTATGTAGGTAGATAGGGTTTTTTTTTCAGGAACATGTGTGATAAAATAAACCTATGAAGTATCTAAATCATTAAACAATGAAAGAGAGGATCCAAGTTCAGACCCCAAAAAAACTAGAACCAAAACTACTACCATGACACTAGCACCTGGGTGGTCTTGTCCTCTTATGGGCGCTCTTGTCTAAAGAAGTCTCATATCCCATTTTCTTAGATAGTGCCTACATAACCCATATCCAGTCAATTTCCAGCCCAAAATCATCCCACATCTCTCGATACAAGATAAGTCAATCTCATATCCTATTTTGCATACTTGTTTATTTCTTGCATACTATATCTTCCTTGTTACTGTTATATTCCTTTGATCTTAGTCCCTTGATATAATATTTAAGATATTATTAAATGATTTAGTGAAACCATTTATTTATCTAACCCTAGCTTTCCCTAGGATCCTTCATTTAGTGTATACCTCATGGCTTATCAAAAGGAGTTGCAAACCCATAATTATAAAGCTCATTTTCCCAAGTATGAAACTATTCCTATGATTGGTATTCAGACTATTTTTTAGTATTACCACATGTCATCCCAATATCCCTCTTGTATTTACAAAACTTTACAACCTTGGTTCTGATGTTGTACTACAAATGATACATGTGTTGAAGATTTGGATAATTTTATGGATGATGAAGATCTTGTTAATGATGCTTATGATACATTTACATATTTTGATATTGTAGATGACATCATAAATGGTCCCCACCCTAATTATTCTCCCCCACTTACACTTTCACAAGTTATTAGAGATGATCCCAATATTGTTGTTATGCTATCATGGTCCCTCCTCTTTCTAAACAAATTATTTCTTCCTTGAATATTGTACCTCAAAATTCATATGTCTCTTCTTCCACCTCTTTTGTGCTTCCTAAAGATGCTAGTACTCATTTTTCTTCTCATGATATGTTAAAAACTAAAAATGTACATGATGCATGTGTTTCTAAAGATAGTGTACATAATGATGATCATAAGGATAATATGTATGTTTTTTATTTTATTGTGTTTATTGATAAAAGCGTGAAAATTTATTTTCTTGTTGATTCTTCTTCTCATGTTTCTACTCCTATTTTTGCATTTGTTGATCCAAATGTTGATGTTCAACCCAATAGTGTTCATATGGCTACATATAATGGTAATATTCAACCCCTTAATGTTTATGCCACTCCTGCCCAAGAATTTCATTCTCTTATGCATGTTATAGGTGATTTGTAAAATAATATCCATACCCTTACCCTTGAGATTAGGGAATATTATGTTAGCAATGATAATAATTCACTTCATGGAAATCCTATTCCTAAAAATATTTACAATTCATCTTTTCATAAGGGTTTTACTTTTCCTACATTTAAATTTTTTATGCTACGGGTAATCCTTATATGCATCTTAAGGATTTTAGAATAGCTATATATTTATATTATAATGATATAATACTTCTCAAATAATTTACTAGTAGTTTTACTAATATTGCTTCTCATTGGTTTCATCATTTTCCTAATGGCTTTATTAGTACTTATCTTAATATGGAAGAAGCATTTCTTAGACATTTTATCGCTAATAATGGTCCTAAAGTTACATGTGAGTGTTTTCCTTCTTTTCATAAAGAAAAAATGAACATGTTAGTGATTATATCTTACCTTTCAAATCATGCATGCATCCTTTACTTTATCAACCTATTTATCTAGAAATGCAATATATCTTTTGTCATGGCTTGATTCTTCCTTTGAAAGAGAAACTATTAAATGATACATGTGAATAGTTTACACTTCTTTACTTTAAGGTTATAGATTTAGAATAAGATATTCTTAACGAATATACTATTTCTCATGCTCATAGTTCTTCTACCAATTCTCCACTTACTACATCTTCTCTTCCTCCTATTGCACCCCCTTCACGTTCTCTGGATCCTATAAGACACACTCATGATCATTCATCTCATATTCGTAAGTATACAAAAATTTCCACTCCCCCTCCTCAGAGGGATCCATTATACTTCTCATCTTATGCTAGGCCTCATGATATTTTACACAATTTTATTGATGAGAAGTTGATTCTGCTACCTTCGAATGATCATCATCCTCATCATCGTCATAACCAGCCATTTTGTAATTTCCATAGGATCAATGGTCATAGAGATAATTATTTTTATGTGCTCCATAATAGGATTCAATTGTTTGATGACAAGGGAATCATTACTTTTTGTGCGCGACATGCTGATAGATCACATTCTCTAGTTTCGCGACATTGTACACTAACATATATTACTTTGACTACCTCTCATCCACTAAAGGTTATTTTATCTCCTCCTTCCTTGGTTTTGAATACGCATGAGAAGATTCCCCCACTTATCATAAAATCTAGAACTAATTGAATCTATAATGAGAAACACTCACCATTATATGATTCACATCCTCTTAGTATTGCTACGATCACTTCAGGCTTGTCATTCGGTACATACGCACTTGATACTATAGTAGTTTAGCCACTTATGCATAGTCATCGCCTTATTTATAGCTAGATGTTATATGTTTTTTCATAATACATGATTTAATACCTATTTTCTAGCTATATACCACCATTTATATCACTTAGTGAGGTTTATTCTTCCTTTCTTCTCTTTACTATCATTAGTACTATTACTACATGACCTCTTTAGCCAATCAGTTTACATACATGCCTAATATCAATATATTATCTATTTTATTTTCATTACAATATGATATCACCGCATATATTCTATTCTATTATCCACTAAATTTTATGTTATCAACACATATACTCTAATCTACAACATCAATACACTATAGTTACATCATCATCAATTCAGACAACATATCAAATACACTCAAAGTAGATACTCAAAAAATCATAAAACAACATAAATACACATTGTCATACCAAAAATGATCTCATCACACACATCACATGCACGCACACTCTAAAAACCTGTGACTTGGGTTACCAAGTAAGTGGAAAACATGAAAACATGCCCCTTTCTCATGATTTTGGACCCCTCGACACATTTATAAAGGTGTGTTGTCAATTTTCCCTTATACCTTGGTGTAAGGGGATAGAGGGTACAAAAAAGTGCACTCCACCTATGAGTTGGTTTGTTTTTTCACTTAAAGTGATAACCTTGGTCTGTTAGGAAGTTGAAAATGAATGTTTTAGATTGTTATGGTCCCCTCCTCATGATGCATGCACCCATGACACAATTTTGAGTTACTTTTATCCCCTTTATTTTTCCCAAGGTATAAAGGTACATAAGGGAAAAAAAGTGTGCTCCACCTCTCTCATTTAGCTTCCAGACATAAACAAAACCACAGTTAAGCCCCAAGATCTAATTTCCAGCCCCCTTCATCTCACTCTCATGAAATGACATGATGACACTTAGAATGATCTAGTTTAAGGAACTTGTTGGTGTCCCTATTTTCCCATTGCTCCCTTTTCCACTCTTTTTTAGGGTGCAACTCCACATCAACCCTTCTCTAACCCCAGTTAAGCCTAGTTGGGTTAAACATGAGTTAAGGCATGCAATGTGAGAGAGAAAGGTTGAAATCAAGGACATAACCATTTTTATTGTTTTCAAGTGCATATTTTCCTTTCCAAAATCACTCTCCTTTTTTTATGGTGCTAGAATGTTCCTGAGACCTCATCTACTAAAAATGGAAAGTTATTCATATCTCCCAAACCCCTTATCTTTTTTCCATGATATTTTAACAAATCTTTCTCAAAAATTCCCTTCAAATGATTCCAAAGTTAGATCCAATGGTGGTATACATTATTTTTAATAGCTAGATGAAGTTTCCATCAATAAAAACTCATTTTTTAGATCTACGGAGTTATGGTGATTGAAATTATCTAAAAATTTGGAAAAAAAAAATCATCCTTGTGAAATAACAAAACTTTTGAGACAAATCTCATCCTGTTCCAACACTAGGAAGACCCACTTATAAAAAATAGTAATCCTTACTAAGATTCACATTCTATAAATAGTAAGTGATGCAAACATTTCATTCCCTACATTGTCATTTCTCCTTGCATATCGAGAATACTCAAAGGTGTCTAATTGAGCAACTTATAAATAAAAATAGAATGCCTAAATTAAGGATTAATAAAAATAGTAAGTGTCAAAATATTGATCAAGGAACAAGGATGTTGAGTTATTTATGTTAATGGAAGAAAACCTAGATGTGTTTGATCCAGTTCCAGGACATCGTGGTGACTTAACGGACTCATAATTTTATAGTGTACACTTTTAATTGAGTATGAGAGTGATTGAATTAAATTAAATTTGATATAAGGCCTTAAATGATTAAATAGATATAACAATAAACAAGCAATATTAAACAAAGGAAATACAAGCATAATTGATAAATAAGAGATAAAAAATGAATCAACTCTCCAACATAGGTTTGAACTAATTCTCAACTAGTGAATGATCTAAACAAGCGTATTTCAGGTTGTGTAAGCTTTTATTCCAAATTAACATGTGATGATCTTAGGGATAGGGATGCCTAGGAGAGAACATGGGAACCTAGGAATTAATGTATGTGTTTCTCGCTATTGTCTAGGGGACAACTCAAGATCTGATTTTTTTGTGTTACTTCTTGCCACCTTTAACTCATCGTAGGTCATGTCAAGTTCACTACACTTTTACTCTATCACACTTGTACCTACAAAAACAAACCCTAGCTACATGCAAAAGAATCAAACACACATTATAATGAATAAAAAATGCATACAAGAGAGTCATACTGACTCCTATGGTCACCTCAATGTGATCTTGTTACTAAGTGTTGTATTATATTTCAAACTCCATGTAGTTCTTGTGGTGTCTGATTGAATATTTTTCCCTTGACCTAGGTTTCCTTAGTGCCAGTCGCACAAAGAATAACGATATATAACTAATTTTCCCAATTCAAGAATGTGTGATATGGAATTCAAAATAACCTCCCCTATGCAATGAATAATACAACCCGGAATGTAGTCCCTTGTGTTTTTCTTGTGCATGTCATTGATATATAAATGATAGCCCCCTAGTTTCCCCTTAAAATAGTTATTAGGTTGTGTTTTTATACAATTTATTTGTTTTTTTGGCATATAGTAACACCAAAATCTGACCTAGGTCGTGAATAAAAGATAAGAAAAGACACAAAGCCAATGTAAACCAACAGAGGGGGAAAATAAGAAAATAGGACATAAGTGCCTAAAAGGACATTAATGCCTAGATGCCACTGTCTTGTCTATGTGTTACTATTCTGCAATAATAAAATATAAACAAGGAAAAGGTAGAAACATGGATCCCTATGACTTGACCAAAAATATGCAAATTTTAGATAAGAGACATAACCAGATCCAAATAAAGAAAGAAAAATACCAAAGAGGTGTCTCTAGTTCCTAGTTTTTAAATTTAGAAATCATGTATGTAACAACATACTAGAGGCACAATGTAATACTAATAAGTGTATATTTTAGTGGCTAAATTTTCCCCCCTTTATGTTATTTGGATGAAATTAAAGTAGTATAAAGCATATAAGTAAAGTGTACCTGAAGCGAGCCAAAGGAGTTGTAGCTGGAACATGCTGATATTAGGAAAAACAACATGGCGAAACATGGAAAAACATTTTGTTTACATGTAGTTAGTTGAAATATTGTCTTAGCCAGAGTGTTCTTGAGATTTTCTTCATGGTTGCTTGTGTGCTTTGCATTCATTAGGATAGGATAGGAACTGCAAAAGGAAATAATTGTAGTCAATTCTCTAGGTAAATGTAATTAAACTTTAAATTGGAAAGTATGTATAAATGGAAATGAGTATGGGAAAATCTAAACTAAGGGGTTATATTACACCTAAAATACTGAAAGAGAAAGGGAAATAAATTTGTTCCTATTTTGATCATACCAAGGATTTGGGCGCTATGTCACAAAACTAGGTATTTGAGCATCCTGACACTAAAGTTGTGATTTAGGAATCATGTCACTACTAAATAAAAGTGTATTAGGAGAGAATTTTATTTTTCCCTCTGACCATTAATGCTTCTTATAGATAAGTTTCACTACAAATGATCACAAATCTGATTTGTAACTTGACTCGGGTGATACAAAGGATATAGACATTTTAATTTCCTACATATGCCCTAGGTGTTATTCCCTTATTTGGTTCTCTCTTTAGTGGTTAGTTCTTGTTAGTAACTAATTGCAATCTAAAATTGGCTATGTAAGTGCTAAAATTGGAGAAAAACTATGATTGTGCAATTATTGAAACTACTATGTAATTGTTTTAACCCACAACACATGAGTGCCCATATGAGATATGTTGGAAGAAAAATGGAATAATGGGGGGTGAATCATTCCTACAAATTTCTTACTTCATTTACCATTATTTTCAGCATCCCGTAACATTCATTCAATCATATACATTTAATAAGAGATTATTAGGTGTGCATCATACATTCAAATGAACATAACACATGAGAGAGAAAACATAAACACAAGATGCAAGTGGGAAACACTCATTAGAAATAAAAACCACTCAAAACAATTTCTTATATTACAAAAATCAAGGACTCAAGTGAATATTTCACATCAAAATAGATTTCTTTAGTGAGACACCAACCCAACAAGGAGCACTAACCTCTAAACCCTTTGTTAAACATATAAAATGACTAAGTATGGAGATCATGTAGAGGTATGTGGTGTACAAGGTAGGTGCATGTGTATGTATATGGATAAGTTGAAGTGGCACGCATAAGGATCGCGACCAGATAGAGAAAACTTGGAACTTAACCGATTCTCTAGTTTACATGCTTAAAATAGAAAAATAGGATGGAGTGCCAACCAAGAAAGGGGATAAAGTGTGATGACTTGGCAGCCAAAAAAAGTCTATTTTTGGTTAATGGACATGTAGATCAAGAACCCACATGGAGGATATTAATAGGATTAAATCAGTCTTATATCTAGGATGTTCTATTATTAGTTGTTTTAAAAATCATGCATGTAGTCTATTTTTGGAACACCTATTATTAGGAGAGTGCATGGGCGGTGAAGGGAAAGTCCCCACCCTTATATTTATCTATTATATGCCATTGTTTTGGGGATCATGACCAACCATTACATATGAGATCGAAGAGTCTTTGTTATGCAATCATGATCTAGGGTTTGATACTTGTGCATGTTCCGTCACCTTGGTAGGATGTTGTATTCAACTTCTATGATGTAATACTTTTGATATAATGGAATATTGTTGATGGATTATGATTATTGACATGTCTGAATATAGATATTTCATGGTATAATTGATATTAGTAATTGTTTGACATGTTATGTTTCTTTATTACATGTGTTTCTGAGTGAATTTGTGCAATGTTTTACTATGATTGAATGAGTACTTTACTAGATATCACTATGATTATGCATGCTAACATCTTGACAAGAAAATACAGAGGGACATGGTAGTTGTGCATAATTCAAGTGAGCATTCAGTCTTTTTGAATGAAGTTCCAATTTACATAATGTTTAGGTGAAATGAAATACTACATTTTGGTTCCATTGCCGAGACCTCTTTTCAAAGTCTTTTTCAGGATTTTGCATAAAAATGGCGTATCAATTGACTCTAGAGACTATTCAAAGTTGGGTAGAATACAAACAATTTTACACAAAGGTATAGTATTGGACCTGATTTCAATGCGCATCATTGGGTAGAAGATAATATTTATCATGAGCTTTATGAGACGTTCTTCAACTTCTTTTAAGTAGAATTATACGAGTGGCTAACAACATACACATCAAATAAGTGTTGGGGTCCTAGGCCTAAGCTTTCGATGTAGGAGGATTACCAAAAAAAATTTGATGAAAATGTGGAGTGGACTAGAGCTGTAGATTGTTGGTGGGTTGGAATGTTGCACAATTATACATTGGAGTACGCTATTTCTATATATTTTTGTCCAGAGGAGGTTGCGTTTTGGTTCTTGCATGAGCACAAAGGATCTTACTTGTGATTTATACCTTTATCAATCAAGATTTTGACTATAGAACTAGATTTAGAAAACCTCCCTATGAATAGCTAAACCCCCATCGTGCACAAGGGTAGAACCATAATTTCGTTAAATTTGGACATTTTACAATCTAGATTAAATACTGAAATCAGCTATATTGGTTTTTCTTATACCAAATATTGAAATTTGATTTGGATATTATTGGAATAAAAAAGCGGATTTTTATAATTTGATTTGGCTATTATTGGAATTTGAAAAGGGTTTTTTTTGGGATTATATATCATGTATGAAGGATTTCCATTTTAGGAGTTTATAACAATAAGTATGGAATAATCAATACATTTCTAACACTATACTGCATAACAAATACTTATATTGTCCATTCTCATAGAAACAAACATGTTTATCTTGCATTGAATGGGCACATGCCCATTCTCATATAAGAATCATAGAAGAAAAATAAACTTAATATAGAAATAAAGAAAAATTTAGATGTGATTTATTTTAACTATGGGGTAGTGCACATTTGAATGTTGTATATTTTACATATTTTGATCATATATATTTGTTTGACAAATTTTTAATTATAACATGGATTTATTTACATAAAATATGAGCTATTTACAACATAAAATTATGGTAATAAATTAATTGTTAAGATATAGTCTATAAAAAACACCAATTTTAATATATTGTTATGAGTAAAAATCTAGCTAATTAATATATATATATATATATATGGTTAATTGCAGGATTTCATATCTTTACTAGTTTGGGTAGGTCATTTGGGTGTTATAGGTTTGGATGCATGCTGGTGGGATCCCTCCAATCCCCTAGTTCTATATTAATATAGAACTAGGGGATTGGAGGGATCCCACCAGCATGCATCCAAACCTATAACACCCAAATGACCTACCCAAACTAGTAAAGATATGAAATCCTGCAATTAACCATATATATATATATATATATATATATATATATATATATATATATATTAGCCATACACGTAACCCAAGGAAATGACATATGACGATTACATACAAAAAACAAAACCAGAGAATAAAAACATTCAATCATCCAACTAAATGAAATCCACCTTAGCAGCTTGACGACTGTGTTTCACCTTCTTCCTACCACCAGTAGTCCCACTAGCACGAGAAGTAAAAAAATTCACATTATCACTCGCATAAGCGGCCAGATACTCCTCTCCCAGAAACCTTTCAATGGATTTACATACAGACCCAGATTCAACCTAGAAAATGATGTGTATGCAAGCCCACTTGATGCATCCAAATAAATCCATCTCTCTCCTTACACCCTGAAAAAACAAACCAAGCAATGGGGGTATTTCCATGCTATGAAACTTAACCCACTACGACTGCTTCCTTCCACCTAGTAGACCTGTGAAATAGGAAGAGAAATAAACTTAATTAATTTACTCAATCAAGTTCAGTAATTGTTTTTGAAAAAAATTCTGAAGGCCATGGTACAAAGGTTGTGAGAATTCATTACTTCTCATTCTAAAACAAAGTGAATATTTAGAGGTATTAAAATGTTTGTTTGTCTGAGGATGGACATATTCCCATTGTAAATATTCAACTACAAACATTACCGAATTCAATCATTTTAATACATCTAAATATTCTGAAACATATTTAATTTTGTTTGTTTGAGAATGGGCATATGCCTTAAATTAGTTGTGAGAATGGTGGAATTTTAACTCTATTCTTATAATTAAACTTCTAACTTCTATTTACATATATTCTATAACATGAAAATAACTTTTAGGAGTAAACTATATGAAGGATGTACATCTTAATATTTTAACAAAGTAAACATTGTTAATAATTAACATATACATAATGACTTTCATAAAGAGAGCACAAACAACATAGAGGGGATGCACTTGGAGGTGTAGTTAGACATTTATAATATTGTTGGAGCATGATATCCTACTTTTGATTCTCCACCATAATGATAACAGAGGAATTATTTGTTTAATGCATTTGTCCCACCATGTAATATTAATACACGGGATGCATTAGAGTTGCATCCTTTAATCATGTGCTCTAAAAAATTCACCTATCTTGATCATTTGAAATAATTTTCAGGGATGACAACTCCAATTCATCCAGTTTGATAATATCCAAGGGCTCTAAATATTTTTCAATCGATATCCACTATCACATCTTCCACCTCCATACCAGTTGAGTGACATAGAGTGGCTAAGGAAACTGACACTTGTTAAATCTATTTTGACATCAATTTTGAGTTTGTTTTAATAATAATTTCTCTTTTACAAATCGCTTTACCTGTTGAAAGTGTGATTCTAAAATACCTTTTTCTAGTATAGATAATTTTTGTCTTTTGAGCATGGTAAACATTTTTTAATGCAATTTTTGTTGGCCTAATTCCTTAACCATATTCATGCGGTGGGAAACAGATGAACCAAATGAGCCTTATGTAGTAATATAGATCACTTGGTTTTGCAAGTGTCAGTTTCCTTGTCCACTCTGTGTTATGCAACCCTACACATTTTCAATAGGATGTGACTTTTTTGGAGCTACATGGCAATGAACCATATCAAAAAAGATGAATCTTTTCATTAATTTTGAGCGTGTTTTAATAATAATTTCTCTTTTGCATATCGTTTCACCTCTTGAAAGTGTGATTTTGAAATGCCTTTTTCTAGCATAGATAATTTTTATCTTTTAAGCATGGTAAAAAAAAATTAATGTAATTTTTGTTGGCTTAATTCCTTAACCATATTCATGCGGTGGGAAAGAGATGAACCAAATGAGCCTTATGTAGTTCTATTATTTTGTTTATAATTATTACTATCATTTTGGCTGGACTAACCTTGGCAGAGCCAAGTGTTGGCACTGCCAAGTGCTACACTACATGACCTCTAGAGGGATCATGCCTTATGTAGTTCTATTATTTGTTTTAGAATGGGTGGGAACAAAGTAATCTTCTTAGAATGGTAAACATTTTTTAATGTAATTTTCCTTGGCCTAATTCCTTAACCATATTCATGTGGTGGGAAACAGATGAACCAAATGAGCCTTATGTAGTTTTATTATTTTGTTTATAATTGTTACTATCATTTTTGCTAGACTAACCTTGGTGGAGCCAAGTGCTGACACCGCCAAGTGCTGCACTACATACCCTCAAGAGGGATCAAGCCTTATGTAGTTCTATTATTTAGTCTTAGAATGGGCAAGAAAAAATTAATCTTTATCTTCATGTCAAGCCCAATCGAAATGGGAAGATGCCCATTCTCATATAGAAAATGTAGAAGAACAAACAAAATAAGAAAAGATGTTTAGAATGTGCATATGTCCATTCTCAAATAATAATCATAGAATAATTGTGGGCATTTTTTAATCTCATATAAAACATAGAAGAAAAACAGATGGAAGATCAATAAATGTTTATAAGAGAAATATGGAAGATAAATATTACTTTTTTTAGAATTGGGAAAATGCCCATTTAACATATAGAAATCATGAAAGAAGAATGACTCGTAGAAGAAGAATCTAGTATTTTTTAAATTGAAGATAAATTTTAGATATACTTATAACTCTTCTCTGTTGATTTATTATGAGATGAATAATATCATCTAGTTTTATTTATTTTGTATTTTGATCTAGGTATAAAGATAATGCCATATTTTTTATATTTTGTATTTTTTATGTGTTTTAATAATATCACTTAAATATTTTGTAAGACTTATATAGTATTATCCTCCATAGTTATAAAAGCATGAATCTAAATATGACTATTTATTACATGTTTCAGAGTCTCAACAAGATCATTCCCTTGCAAAAAATGTACAACTACAGAGACAAATGGGAAATCATTCAATGCAGGTGAATCGTGTCCATGTGTGTGTGTATTACGAAATACATGCATCCCAAAATAGAAGGACCTAGGCAGGGTTACTTATTTTTCAAGTTGGGTGGCCTAGTTGCGCAGGCCTGGATGGGTGGGCGAGCTGCATAAGCTGAGCTAGCTGGGTGAGTTGACCAGCTAATTTTGGCAGCTAAGTTGACATTTCGAGCTGGGTGGGTGAGCTCACCTGCCAAGCTAAGCAATATTAAATGATGTATCTAATGAGAAAATGTTTTCTCTCATAATTGGAATCATAAAATAAGAACAAAGATAAAATTTAGCTTGTTTTATAATAGATAATTTCCCATTCTCACATCCTTCATAAAGTACTTGTTTACCATTAACTTGAAAAAAAAATTGTTTACCACCTTTTATTAATTGAAGGTACTTGTATGTCAAACGCATCTTTGAGCACTCATTGGAGGGAAATTGGTGCAATTAATGACAATTAATTCTTTTTTGGCATGGTAGAGAGAATGACAATGGTTACTATTTTCAACAATGGTATAGATCTTGGGAATTGCAAGGTTAACCCTAGTGGGCGAAGCATCTCTTTTTTGCTAATCCTTTCCATTTTATTTTTCATCCAATTTCTGCTTTTTGGGCTTCCTGTATTTCATAAAAATACAAATATTTATATATATATATATATATATATATATATATATATATATTATATACACATATGGAATGAATGATTTCCCATTTTTTCTATATATTTAACCATTCACGAGGGGGTGTAGGGAAACTAAGATTTTATGAGAGGGTGCTAATATAATAATTGGGCATGTGCCCGTTATAAACATGTACAACTTCTATAGAGGATGTCATGGTGCACAGCTTCCCATTATAAAACAAATTACCTTCCCATAGACTGTTTTTTCCTGCAAAGCAAAACATTTGAGTAATTTTTTTGAGATATTGTTTTATCTCTCCACTAATGTTTTTTTACCATTTCTGCTTTGAGCTCCATTTGTTTCGTAGGACTGATAAATTATAATGTGGTATTTTAGATCTTTTTTATTTTTGATATGGGTTTTAAAAATATCACTTCAATCTTTTATAAGACTTGCATAGTAGTTATCATCCATAGTTATAAAAGATTGCATCTAAATATGACCATTTCATGCATGTTTCAAAGTCTCAACATGATCACATTCCCTTGTAAAAAAATGTATATAATTATCCTTCATGCTAGGACAGGGATTTATTTGTTATGTTTTTACCAAATTACAAAGTGGGCTTACCACCTAGGAGGCATTGCTTATTTTTGATATATTGTTTTATCCATCCGCTGAATTTTTGTTGACCCTTTCCGCTTTGGAATCCCTCTGTTTTGTAAGACCGTTTTGGCTTGTGAAGAACCAAATTTGAAGACAATTTGAGGCATAGATTATTCAACTCTTCTTTGTTGAATTATTATGAGATGAAGAATATTATTTGGTTTTCTATCCCTTATATTCTATTCTCGGTTTAAAGATAATGCCCTATTTTTTATCTTCTATATTTTTTGATCTAGGTATTAAGAATATCATTTCAATGTTTTGTGAGACATGCGTAGTTATGAACCTAATCGTAGTTGCTAATACGGGGAGTTACTTCTTTTTTAAATTGAAGATAAGTTTCAGAGATACTTCTAATTGTTCTCTTTTGTATTTCGAGTCTCTAGGTATAAAGATAAATTATAATGTCGTATTTTAGAACTTTTGTATTTTTTTATGGGTTTTAAAAATATCACTTCAAATTTTTGTAATACTTACATAGTTTTTATCCTCCATAGTTATAAAATATTACATTTAAATATGATCATTTAATGCATGTTTCAGAGTCTCAACATAATCACATTCCCTTGCAAAACATGGATATGATTATCCTTCTTGGTAAGATGGGGATTTACCTAAGAAATCCACTGTCAATCCTTAATTCTAAGATGGGGAGTCATTTGTTATGATTTTACCAAAGTACAAAGTGGGCTTACCACCTAGGAGGAATTGTTCCGAATTGGGCATGACATTTGATCACAAAATAAATCCATAAAAAAATATTTTTTTGTTCATGATCGATGTTCATCAAGGTTAGATAATAAATTAATAAAAGTAAAGCATTTTATCCCGAAGGTAAATCATTTGCTAATTGGTCTTGCATCAATGGTAAATCATGTCAAGTAAGGAATTTTATCCTGATGGTGAATCATTTGTTAATTGGCCTTGCATCAATGGTGAATCGTGTCACGTCTATTAGCCTTGATATCATATGTTTCTCTTTGCATTTTTGAATGATTTATCACATACCCAAGTCCAAAGTACACATGGTTTATCCTTTGAGATTAAATGTTGCAATTCCATTGCTATAATCTTACCTTGATGAAAAAAACCCTTCTATTGTATAATATTGGGTATTAGAATATTTACAATGGGCACAAGCTAAATTTTAATTCTAAATATTCTTTTAAAAAAAACTTCTTTGATTCATACATGAGAAGGGGCATCTACCCATTCAATACAAGTAAATATTGAACTTAAATAATTTTTTAGACCTATATAAAGGGTGTGAGAATGAGAAGTTATTTTTTACAATAATTTAATCATTTTAATACCTCTATATAGGATGTGAGAACTTATACCTCTGTAAAAGTTGTGATAATAGGAGACTTACGAAGCATTAAAACATTGTTGGTAAATTTTTTAATAAAAGTATCAGTCTCATGTTATTTTTCATTTCACTCCATATTTTTAAATAGGATTTTTTACTGTGATGGGAATTATTCATATTGTGATGCCACCAAACATTTATATCATTTTGGCTAGACTAACCTTGGCAAAGAATAGTTGTGATTTTTCCAACTGCTGCACTACATCCTATAGTCATATTTATACCTTAGAACAACAGTCTAATCCCATGCGCGTTGGCCTATATCTCAGTGGACATTGGGCGCTCACCCAAGGAATGCATGGGTGCTGAGCCCCTCCTTTATGTGATTCTTGTGAGAATACTTCATCTATGAAAGATACTTAAGTGTAAAATAATGGAAAGGAGCCAGGTGTTCATTCTAAAATCCTAGGATGAGTTATCATCTCATTGAATCCATAAAAGAGAAATAACAAACAACATATAGAACTAGATTCATACATAAAGTAAACTGCACTAGGATTATTCTCATGAACACAAATATGCTTTAGGATAGAACCTTATATTCATATTAATTAGTTTAGGAACCACATTACATTCATTGAGATCATAACAGACCCGTATAATCATGTAGAGAAAGGTCATGCATCATAAACCACACAATGTTCTTCATATTACAGGGATAAATATAGACACATCCCTCTAAATATACCATCACTCTTATGTTTTCTCTAATCCTAACCATTAGAATCCTGGATGATATTTTTTCATAGCTTTTCCTCTTTTCCAGCACACTACTCTCTCTACATCTCCTCTTATCACCCCCCTTCTACTATCCGTGCACCTCTATATATAGATTTTCTACCTTCATCGCCATGCCTTCTAAGGTAATAGATCAGCTACTAAGTTTCCAAGTGGTCCTCTAATGGAGCATGTCTCCTTTGATCTGAGCTCTCTCTTCTATGCAATGATGTTCTTCTGGAACCTTCCATCATATACATGGAATATTCCATTCTTGATCCTACAACTGCCAGGTTGTCACCTTATTAACTTTGCATGCTAGATGGGTCACACTTTCCTCATGTGTTATATGGTAATTCGATTATGGCTAAGTCCCAACGTCATCTTGTCTTACGCATGTGTGTTGTGTGTTTTATTAAACCCTGCTAGAACCCTTCCTTACACGCCTTCAACCCTCGCGCCCTTCTTCATATAGGTTCCACACACCCACGCACCTTATTGAACTTAGCCGATATTATAGGTCCTAACATCACCCCAAACTATGCATGTTCTCCATCCTTGAAAACACTTCTCTTCAAAGAATAAAGAATGGTGGGCTCCAAATAGGGAAGAAAGAATGAAGAAATGAAGAATTGGGAGGAAGAATTAAATAATGGGGAGAATGAAGAAGAAATGCTTATTTTTGGAGGAGGAGAGGAAAATCCTTCCCCATTTCTTCCTCTAATTTTTCCCAAGCATCAACCTTGTTCTCTGCTTGCTGAGAGAGGTCTCTTAATAAGGTGCTCACCTCCTCAAAAATTAATTCCTCCCATTTTGTGCTCATGGTCTCAATAATACTTTCCAATTGTTTTCCCAAGTCCTCAAGTGCATCCATCTTGCGGGTGATCTAGGGGGTATAATTCCTTTAGCCAGGTTTTGATCGAGCCTCAAAACGTCTCGATAGCTTCTGACTTCTTTTCTACCTTGGCCAAGATTTTATCTCTTTCTGCCATGTTCCCCTTATTTTTTTCTTGATACTCCTTGAGTTCCATTTCATGCGTGGCGACCAAGATTCTCACCACTTTATCTCTATCCATGTAGTTTTCATATTTAGCTTCTATGATTTGTGTGGTGGCCTTTACCTCAACAAGGAGTTTAGTATATCGAGCAAAAATATTGACAACCTTAAACTTCTCTTCTTTCTCCTGGCACTCCA
The DNA here is from genome assembly GCA_019776745.2 of Taxus chinensis. NCBI lineage: Eukaryota > Viridiplantae > Streptophyta > Pinopsida > Cupressales > Taxaceae > Taxus > Taxus chinensis. Next base: position 419,303,526 of record CM034154.1, read on the forward strand.
ATGCTTCTTCTGTAGATTCTAAAGAAAGTGGTTTCCTTTCCATCGTGAGGATGTGGGTCAAATCCTCTAGACACTGCAAGGTTGATTCATATTTCTATTTGGGAAGTGCTAAGTCAAGATGCTTTAAAACAATAGCACCTGTAATCATTTCAATTCCTTAACTATGCACTGATAAGCTCTTCCTACTTCAGGTCCTTGCTCTTCTCAGTGATCTCCTTTTCCTTTTCCAATTCCTCATCTAGGAATCTCACCCTATCATTCATTCTGAATAGTCTGGCCTCAACCTCAACTGAAAAACTTGTTGAGTAGGTTACAGACCTTCTCATCTGATAGTTGTTGAGAATTCACCAAGGGATTTACTCCCTTTGTCTCTGTTACCCTTATCAATTCTCTCTAAATTACTTTGAACTTAGGTTCATCTACGTGAGACTCAAATGCCCAAGATAGCATCTTCCTGGTTCAGGGATATGGGCCTTCTTCATCAAATGATGACATAACCAGAAGTTTCTCCATTGGTACAGTGCTTTGGAAGAGTGCATGTAGCACCTTGTTAGGGTCATTAATGTATCCCATTCTTTGCTCTTGTGCCACCACTACGCCCTTCCCACCTATTTGCGCATCTTTTGGGAATCTTATCTCCAAATTGGGATTCCCACCCATGCTGCAATATTCTTTCCTAACACTTTCTTCTTCCATATCCTTCAAAATTTCATCCGCGCTCCACTCCAACTCCTATTCCACAAGATCCTTCATGATTCCTGCCACATCTCTCTGTGGATTTCTCCACTTTCTCCTTGGTGAGGCTTGAGGTTCCTTGGTTTTTGGTGTTCACCTCTTTGCTCACCCTTGTGCATTGATCCTCTTATTCCTCCTCATCATTATTCTCCTCATCTTTCTCTTCATTTTTCTATTCATATCCCTCCTCATCAGAATCATGTATATCATACATCGAATGGTCTTCTCCTCCTTGTCGCCAATGTAGGCATCTAAATTTTCTGACTCCTTTGATTCTACCTCTTTTATCACCTTATGCTTCTTCCTAACTGGTGATTCTTGTATAGGATATTCTTCCTTTTCCTTCTCCTTAATAGGTGACCTATTTTTTGGTGATTCTTCATGTGTGAGGGAATCTTCATACTCTGGCACCTCTTCTTCTAGGGTATTTTCCTTGACTAGGGATTTCTTTCTATGTGCGTAAGTGTTAAGCTTCGTGACTGCTTCCAACGCGCCCACCGATTGTGTAGTCTACACACTTAGTGCCTTCTTATCCTTCATTTCTTATCTTTCCCTCTTCTTTGGCATGGCATTTTTTTGACCTGTGGTATCTTCAGGAATAGATACATTACTCTCCATATAGGCAATTATTTCAAAATTTGACCTTATACGAAGATATACCCTCGTTGCATCCCTTTCGACGATCGGCAGTGTTATCAGCTTCATCATTTGTACTTTGTGGGAGACATACTTCTCCATGTATGCATGCTTCTTAGGTTACACAAGGTTTTGGAGCATCTCGCGGTGGTCTTGGTCCACCTCACTAAGGTCGAACCTTATTATTTTTTCCTCCTTGAACCTATTAACCCCTGCTTGGAAGTATTGTGTGGTGAAGGAGAAGGGCAGCTTGCACCGAGGGCTCTTGGTCCCATTTTTTAAAGTGAACATGCAATTACGGAAGTGTTGTTAAACCAAAAACTTTTCCTCTCCATCCATGTGCATGGAAAACTACTCTGGCATCCTCCACTCTACCCCAAATACATCACACATTCATTTATACCACTTCTCTAGGCACGCCTTGTGAGTGATCATCATGGTTTCACAAGTATACTTCTTAAAGCTTTTCGCGGGTGAGGAGTTCTCTTCTAGATATTCCCAAAAAAAATTCTCCATCCCATTTGGTACTCCAATCTTTGAAAATACAATGGTGAGGAGGACATTACTGAATAATATCTTCTCTCCTTCCTACATGCACTGCTTATGATTTCATCTACAATAAACGTGGACAAGTTATAGATGGTCCCTTCTGATATATTTCTAGCACATATTACAACCATTGCCTTGTTCACTTGTGTCCATGTTTCTTGATCATTAATCTTGGTGACCAAGCACATCTACCATCCTCATAACAGGGTCTAGAATTTCTATGATGTCAAAGTATTGTGAACCCTTTTTGTAGTCATAAGCTGCTACTATTTCCTTAATATCCTCCTTATCACTCAGATCATCGTCTATGGATTCCCCTTCACAATTCATGCTAATGAACTTAGATATCAACTTCGGTATTATGCACATCTTATGGCCTACAAATTAGAAATGGTCTTCATGCACATGCAATATCAACCATTGATAAAGGAACCCAGGAATTGCCAAAGTAAGGCAACTCATACAGTTACAATAGCCCTGCCATTTTCTTGACTTTACTTTCACCTCATCATTGTAAATTGGTATCTCATCTGGTATCCTTTTGTTAGATGGACGAACCAGTTGCAGTGCCATTTCTTTCTCTATAGTGCTCGTGTGATGGTTGTAATCTCTCACAAACATCTATCTCAAGTGTGACACCCACTCATTTCCCAACAACACTCCATATAGGCTACTGCATTTCTACATACCATTACTCATTGGAGCTCGCGATGGTAGCAGTTTGTTTTCCTTTTCCCTTGGCCTTTTGTTTCTTTGAGTGAAATGGTCACCTTCTTTGGTTACATTATTTCTGTCAATTTAATAATTTAAAGCTCCTTGCTTCTACTCTACTACTCTCACTCAATTTAAAAACTCAACTCCTGGGAGAAATTCATTCTATCTTCTGTGCCCTAGCTTCCAAACCCTAACTAGGAAAACCTTCCACAAGACAGTGCACGCTATATAACTAAATTTTCTCACACCCATGTACTCCTTCCTCCTATTTTGTCATATCCAATCTAGTCACACACTTAGATTTATAGGATTCCTCTTCCTCCGCACAAATCTCTCTGGATGCCCTAGTTCACAAGATCACTTCAACTTCGTAATAGAAAGGTAAAAAAATGACTTGCCCGACCTTATATTTATAGTTTTTGCTTCCCTCTAGCAATAAATTATATACCACCTACCAACATACTTTAACATTAAATGTGGATTTTTTCACTAGGCCAACTTTAAGTGCCCTTACCCACATGCCACATCCTACGTGAAAACCCTTCTACAACCTTCTGGCATGCAAAAATCTAATCTAACCGAAGACTCTTACGCGTGTGTCTACAGCGCGAAAGGAACTTCTTCTATCCTTTACCTGATTTTTTCCCTCATGTACCTCATGTTGTTTCTGTGCACTTCATTCTTTATACGTGGTCTTTGTTACAACCTTCTTGTCACCATAATTCATTATCCACCATTTCCCCATGTGCTTTCTCAATCTTACGTGCTTCCTTCTACTGTGCCACTCAACTTGTATTACTGGCCTATACTTTTACTTTGCATTACTCCACCCCACACTAAAAATAGATGCACAGTCCTCTGCGCATACACAACCTTGGAAAAATAATGTGGTTATCGTTGCACACAAGGCATAAAATGAAATAGAAATAAAGGAAAAAGCAACAAGAAAGGGAAACCACAAGAAAATAAAAAGAATAAGGGGAGAAATTCTAAGCTAACTGCCCGAAATACTGCCTTATTTACAAATGACCAAGAAAATTATTTATAGTACCAGGCTTCGACCTACTTCCATTGAAATGACCTGGTAATCTCATCCCATCTAAAATTTGTAACTAGAAAGCTCCAAATCAAGGATGTACAAGATGATGTAGGATGATAACCAATGGAATTTCAACTTACCAGATGGTGTAGATACTGGAATCATACAACAACACCTTCTTCCCAACCTCAAACTACTTTTTCTTGATATGATGATCATATCATGCATTTTTCCTTGCTTTATCTGTCTTCTGAATCCATCTATTCAAGATCGTTCACCTAAGAAATTAGCTCCATCTCCCTATAAATATACAGTTATGAGATACAGGAAAGTCCTAGAATCATTTCTACTATCAATGAATTGTAACACCAAAATTAACAAGTCCCTCCATGCCAATCACCAATTCATCCGGTGTGGTCTTGTTCAACTTATCTTGTAGGATGTCTTATATGCCCATAGAACGGTTGATAATTGTCGCATTCCAATCTTATCTTCCAATCATATATCTTAGTGAATATGTGACTTATTATTTTTTTAAATGCTTATAGTTCCATTCACTTAAGGGTGATAAGGGGTAGTCTTGTTGATGGGCCACCATAAATTATACTAACATAATCTAATGACTGTTTAATTGAGAAAATTTGTACCTCTATCACTTGTTAAGCTTAAAGGACAACCATACCTGTACATGATTATGTTCATCCCATAAAAATATAGTAGTTATTGTTGTCTGAAATCCTTCGTAGGTGTATTCCTCTGCTTAAATCGTGTCAAGTAATTAATGCAAGTATTATGATATACCATAAACCAGTCCTTACGTGACTAGGTGAAATCAGCCCTATAAAGTTCAATTTCCCATTTTTCAAAGATTTCAACCTGCTTGTTATGATTCATAAGGGAATTTCATCCCTCTTCCTAGGTTTTCCAAGGTGCTGGTAATGGTCACACGCCTTGAGTCTAAAACTCAATACAATCCTAGTAGATGGTTTCCCACCAAAGTTACCTGTATAGTAAAATATTTTCCTGGTAGTAACATTTCCTACATAGTGTCCTCCTGCAATCCCACTATGCAACTTCCTTCCATAATTCACATGCACTCATGTTCCAATATGCATCAGCACTTAGAACCTCATCATGTCCTAACTTAAACAAATCTCCACTAATCAACATGTAGGGTGCAACATGTATTACAAACTACTTTCACTCCAGAGCCTTCATCCCTTCTGGTGCCACACCTATTTTCAAGAATACTTCGATATCTTTCAAGTCTAATGGCACGTGCGATAGCCTAAATAGTTACGCATCTGACATGGTATCCTCAATGTTTTGCGCATCCTCCCTTGAGTTAATCCTTGATAAGTGGTCAGGTCCTGAATTGTTCTTCCCTGGTTTTACAATCACCGTGAACTCAAACTCTTGGAATAATAGGACCCAACGACATATGCGCCCTTACAAAATGGGATTTTTTACCAAGTACTTCAATGCCATGTGGTCTGTGTAGAATATAAATGGTTTGCCAATAAATACTTCTGAACTTGTGTACTCACATAGATCATAGACAATGGGTTCCTCATGCTCAGTAGTTGTGTCATTTTACTCTGTTAGTGTCAATTCTTTCTACTTGAAAAACATTAAGGGATGATCAACAATCCCCTCATCTGAAACTTTGTGCTAGTACTTCTCCCATAGCTGTCTCCCTAAGGCATCAACATGATACATGGAAAGGCTTATCCCAAGAAGGAAAATGTAATATGGGCACCCTAACAAGCTTATCTTTCAAAGTTTCAAATGCCCATTCTAGTGCACCTCTCCCCAATGATAGGAACTCTTTTGTTTTATCAATTCTTCTAAGGGTGTGACAATCTTGGCATAACCCTTGATGAATTTCCTATCATACCCTGTATGCCCAAGGAATCCATGCACTGCGCTTTGAATAGAAGGCTCCCCTAATCCCATAATAAGTAAAACTTTGGTGGGATCCACTAGTAAGCCTTCTTTGCATATAATATGTCCTAACAGGGTATCTAAATGGAGTAGAAAAGACACATTTCTTAATGTTGAGAGATATCCTTAATTTTCAACATCTCTCAAACATAAGCCTCAAATGTTCAAAATGATCTTTCACCAACCCATACATAGTCAATCATCCATGTACACTTGAAGAAATCTATGGATGCATTATCCTTAAATTCTTGTACCACGATGTGCAAGAACACAACATGTGCATTATTCAATCCAAAAGGCATAACCATGTAGGAAAAACTTCCCCATTCAGTGGAAAAAGTTTTATTTCTCTAGTCTTCCTTTGAAATCCTGACTTAGTGATACCTTGAGAAACCATCCGTGAAAGAGTAGACTTCACACCTCACTACTCCCTCCAAAATATCTTCAATAAAGGGGGTTGGAAAAGGATCGATAACACATACTACATTCAGATCCCTGTAGTTAACACAAATCCTTATTCTTCCATCCTTCTTGATACTAATGACCATTGTCCTTATCCATTCTGATTATTCCACTACATCAATGATAATAGATGTTATCATCTTGTCTATTTCCTCCTTGACCCATAAGCATAAATTTAGATTCATCTGATAAGGCCTCTTCTGAATTAGACATACACCTTCCTTCAACTTGATCTTCATCTCCCCTAAGGAATGGTGGATGCCTTTGAGTTCATGGTACCCGTGAGGGAAAAAATCCTGGAACTCACACAATAGATCAATGACCTTTGAAACCTCTTTTTATGACCAATAATCCCCAATGGTAGCTTCCTTAGGTTCTGTCTCTGTCCTAATGTTAACCTTCTTTGTTTTCAATGGTTCATCATAGGCGTGTGCTTGCTCATCAGCACTATCTACGAATTCACGCATACCTTCAGAATGGTTAACATCTAAAGTTTCCATCTCTTCACTGTCTACTACATAGACCATTTTTTTTTTCCATTTTCCATGCACACATTCTCAAGTTGTACTTCTGCTGATTCTTCTTCATTGAGGTGTGTCTCTAGGTAAGGCTCACCCAAAAATTCCCATAGCCTATCTTCTTCCATAGCATTATCTCCCATTGTAAGGCACTTGATTACTTGTAATGCCTTATCCACTGATGGCTTTGTACTCATATACTTGAAAGCTTGAATGAGATCAGCCACAAAATCCTACCAATTACCTATTTGATGGCACATATACGAATGAATATACCATGCGTGCACACAACCTTGTAATGTGGAATACAACTTATGTACCCATAATGAAGATGGTAATGATTTTGTGCTTCCCATCCAGGACTTCTCACATGCTTGTACATGAAATGAGGGGGTCTCTTTACCATGGTAATCTTGTATGAAAATGGGCATGTTGTTCCTAGAGAACCTTATATTAAAATTTTGATTCTACCTTACATCATTCTAGGAGGCTCTCTTGATGTGTAGCCCACCAGCGTACTATCAGTTCTTGAGAAGGTTATAACTAAGAATTACCCTTCTCTCATCCTCATTCTTCTACTAAGCCTTTATTTCTCACAAGAAAATTTCCACGTATGCTCCCCTAGAGTAATAGGGAAACTTCTTCCCTCCCAGGAACTTGACTAAGTGCACCTTCATTACCCTTGTCACAAATCCTCTCAACTATCACCCAATCAGATCATAAGTCCCATGCACCCAATTATCACATTCCATGCTATTGGTATCACTTAAGGACTGAGCATCTTTAAATTAGATAACTCCTTCCATGGGATGAATTATCTCTGGATCTTTGATGGACTGCACATATATTCTCTCAAGGAATTCCTCTCCTAAGGGCTCTGTATCAAGCATTGATTTCCAATCTTTTAAAGGGATAATCACCCTTTCTTCCTTGTTCTCAAAGCTGATATACCCCTTGTTAAATCGTAGGTTGACATTGTTCTTATAACACTAAGGGCACCCAAGTAATGTTGGAAAGTTTTCTGCCTCAACGAGCACCAAGAATTCAAAGTCCAGTGAACTTGCCCCCCTAAATAGTGATAACTTCACATCCTTCAAGACTCCAATGGGAATTTCCTTTGTCTTTTTTTCCATATACAACACATTAGAAGATGGTTGTAATGTGGGCCTTCCCATTTGATGTCAAGCATCTAAGGTAAGAACATTGACCTCTACTCCCATGTTGATGAGGATATTACTTAGAAGCCATCCATCAACAACTGCATTCAATGTAATCTCCTTATCATAGTCAAGGCTATGAGGAGGAAGGTTTACATGCAAAACCTTCCTTTCATGCTCTACTCTGGTGCGTGGTACCTTCTCCCTCAGCCATTCTCCTAGCAAGGGAATAATATTCTCTTGCCTTAACATCCTACATACTTCCTTGACTTCATCCAGGTCATCCTTTGGAGCCTCGACATTCTTCCTTTGCTCCAACTTCTTTGATTGCTCCTTTAGACATTGGATCTCCCCTTGCAAACTCTAAAATCATGTCCATAGTCTCTTGATACACCTCCTTCTAATGAGTAGGATCTGGATACTTCCCATGTACCACTTTCTCTCTTGAAACTAGTGTCCTTTGTCTTGGCATCTCCCTAACGCGCGTGGCCTCTGCTTGCATCTTCACCAATACAGGTTCTAGTCTTGACTCACGTGCTACTCTTGGCATCCACTATGAATCAACCTTCTTGATGCTTACCATCCCAGCACCTTTGTCTTTCTACTACTGCTGGTTCATATTCTCATAAAGCTCTAGAAAAACTTAGTACATATGCTTCTTTTTGCACCATGAGCATTGTAACAGATTAGGACACTCACATTTGTAATGCTATGTAGATCCACAGTTATAATAGGTTCCTCATGGGAATTCACTTCTTCCTCCACTGTAGTTACTGCAACCATGAAATCCTTTGCGAAAACCTCTTCCATGTGCTCCTCCATCTGCACGCCCTTCATAGTGATGATCATCATCCTTGGAACTACCTATAAGACTAGTCTGGTGCACACCAAGATTAATAGCATCATGGATCTGATCAATCAGTTTGTAATCCTTGGTATCATGGGTCATAGAGGTACATATCTTGCAATAGCAAGAAACATTCTTATGGATTGTGTGTTGTAGTAGAGGGCACCTACTTACATCATGATCCCCATGGAAAATCTCACAGTCTACCACCATAGTGCATACTAAATTCTGAGGGAAACTATCCTTTGGATGCCCTTCCACTTCATAGTTTGTACACAAAATACCACTACGAACCTCATATGTTGAGTTTGCAGACAACTTCTCTAATTGCTTGGCCATTGCAGCAATTCGAGACTCTATAAAAGGACTAACACCAGTATTAATGCTACCAAAAACCTCAATGCATAGGGCAGATTCCAATGCCTCGCACAGGTCTATGAAAGTCTTGTTTGATAGTGCCCTTCTAAACAGTGCTATCAATCCTTCAAAAAAATATTAAGCATGTTGAGAAGGGTAAATGTCATAGGATAGTTTTGACAAGAGAGTTTTGAACTATGTGTCATACTCTTCCACACTCTCTTCCATTCCTTGTTGGATCTCCTTTAGAGTGATGATGCTCTTTTGTTCAAATTTCAGGATATAGAATTATGTTAGGAAGGCATTCTTCAATGCAGTGTAGTTGACCACCATTTGATGAGGTTCATATTTCTGATACCAACTATAAGTGCGCTCTTGTAACATTGTTTCAAACTGATTTTCCTTCCACACTGGGGTGGTGATCCCTTTCGTGCACCATAGTAATTCACACTTGTGCATGTGCTCTACAACATATTCAATACCCATGTAGTCTGGTAAGTGTAAATACATCTCATAAAATACTTTTTGAGGTGGTTACGGCCCTTGTCCTCATAATCCAGAGCCTTGGTTCCCTCCAGTGTTTCCTCCTCTACCAGATCCACTTGATTCACTAGGTCCTATTCCTCCTGATCCACCAGATCCACCTCCTGTAACCAGAAAATGGCCTAAAGTGGTCGTGCCTAGTTTTCCCAACATCTCACTAAACTACACACTGATGGTTTTTGATATTGTCCCACTACTAGTTATGTGTCTCGTGCCACTCCCAGATGTGATACCCAAAACTTGCGTACTTACACCTTGTCTAAAAATTCCTCCAAATACTGGAATGGTTTATGCATCCATGGATGTTCCAAATGAGAAATTATATCTCCTAGGCACAAATCAGTTACTCCCACTGATACCAACTAGGTTAACAATACTTCTCCCTTGATATAGAAAACCAAGCACCAGGGGTTGGTCATCAGGTCGGTTCAGCAGCGCGCCGATGGCTCTCCTTTCTCCATGTGATGAAATCTCATCAGAAGTTGAAGGGGCTTCTCTCCCACACTTTCCAAGATGGGGTAGCACAGACTACTCAGGTTCCATGTCCTTTCTATAAACCTCAAATCCTTCCTGCAATGTCTGCCTCCATAGATCCATCACACTTGTAACTTCATGTTTTCTAGTCATCTCCCATTCATGAGCTTTGTTATAATTGAGTCATATCTCCTCCCTTTTCTTTTCATTTGAAATGTTTTCCATCTTCATCTACCCTAGCTTCCTCTCTCATCACTTAGAGAATCTTATCAGGCCATGGGAAATGCCTCTAAACTTAGGGTAATGACCAATATCTTCATAGCTAAAGGAATAACACACAAAAATGATCCTTTAGGCTCCCTCTGAAACTCAAACTCAGAAACTTCTGGGAAAGAATACGTAGAAATGGAATATTCTAGAGTATAACTAGTCAGCACTCCTTTCCACTAGTGATCAACAACATGTGTCCAAGTCAGATCTGTATCATACAGCCTTTGATAATCATCTTTCGTCCGTACGTGTGATCTGTAGTACTAGCTCGATCTGGATGCATATGCTAAAAGCTATTCATATAGTTCTACTGGAAAATAATAGAATAATGTCTCATATAAATCACAGTACAGGTTCTCTTCAACCCATATACGTACATCGAACTCAGGTCCAGTGTTGAATCTTTGAGAAAACTCATCCTCTATTCTCTTGAACCATGCCTCAACACTTTCCAAGGTCATATGTTCTATCATCACGCATCACAGGGATAAAGATGTATGTCATTTCTCACAACAACTTTGAAAAGAGGTCTCGGAAACGGAACCAAGATGTAGTCATTTTTAGAGCTTTAGAAAAATAGTCTAATCCCATACATGTTGGCCTATCACCTAATGGGTGTTGGGTGCTCATACGAGGCACACACAAGTGCCGAGCCCCTCCTTTATGTGAGTCTTGTGATAATAATTCATCTATGATAGATACTTAAGTGTAAAAGAATGGAAAGGATCCGTGTGTTCATTCTAAAATCCTAGGATGAGTTATCATCTCATTGCATCCATAAAAGAGAAATAACAAACAACATATAGAACTGATTCATACACAAAGGAAATGCACTAGGATTATGTTCATTAACACAAATATGCTTTAGGACATAACCTTATATTCATATTAATGAGTTCAGTAACCACATTACATTCATTGAGGTCATAAAAAACCTGTATAATCATGTAGAGAAAGGTCATGCATCAAAAACTACACAATGTTCTTCAGATTATAGGGATAAATACAGACCCATCCCTCTAAATATGCCATTACTCCTATGTTTTCTCTAATCCCAACTCTTAGTATCCTGCACAATATTTTTGCAGAGCTTCACCTCTTTTCTAGCACACTACTCTCTCTGCATCTCCTCTATCACCCTCCTTCTACTATCTATACACACACACACACACACACACACACACACACACACACACACACATATAGATTTTCTTCCTTCACCGCCATCTGATCTAAATAAAACATTATTTAGAACACGCATTCTATGCCAATAAATCTCATTACATATAACCATATGCAGCTGTAAATGACTCGGTGATACACCGATCTATTCATTCCATGACTCGATTACCTACCAATCTATTAATGTTTAATTTTAAGTACTGAATACTTATCATATACTATGTATAATTGGTGCTCTTACCCTAAACCAGGTACTGAGTGATCTGTTTAAAGAACCTATCTGAATATTTGTTACCAATATTCATCTGATATCACATTGCTTTAAACTAGGTGACATAGGACAATGCAACCAGCAACTTGTGATACTTTGGCCAAAGATTTTCAACATACTGTTCATGTCACTATTCCTAGATGGCATACTCGTCATTCTGGAATACATCCTTCACCTCACTCATCTGTTATCTAGAATGGTCTTTACTGACTACCGTCAGTCCACTTGTCCAAGGTTTAACCCTAGCCCAGGTTAGAAACATATTTTATTATAGGAAGATGCTCACAATGACTTAGGGTATATGGGCATACTCAATTGACCTAAGTCAACCAGATGTGCCAAGGTACCCTGAGCCATTGAAAGCTACTACCTATCCTAAACATGCCACTAACCTGACCTAGAGAGAAACTAAGTTCAAGTCCTTATTTGTGTGTAGATCTAGATGATCAATGCAGAAGGGTGTTGCCACATGTCAACTGCAATGTTGTACCCTCGAGAAGACCCTAGTCTTCTTGAAGGTACAGTCCTGTAGTTGGCATGTGCCAGCATCCTACAGAAACTACCTCATCAAGATGTACATACCCCAAGGAGGTTATTAATACATTATTAATTTGGATTATTTAATAGATTACAACAACCTTGCTTGACCCTAATCCAACACTCCATAAGTTATTTTCTATATTTGATTCAATTAATCATTAAAGAACTTTCTTAGCTTATTATTGCTTTTAATGTTCATTTACTAGTTTAACAAGCAGTTAACCAAAAATAGGACAGCAATATCATAAGTTCCATTATAATGTAACTTAACCATTCAAAGAAGGTGTAGCAACCAAATAGGTCCAACTATAGTAGACTTCATAGGAAATGAAGTCTAATGATTAACGATCATATCACCAGTCTTTAGATTACATTCCTTTGAGTGAGGAAGAGTCTTCCTCTTCATGATTAAGTGTTAGGGCTGTCATACCCATCTTATCCTTCACAATTTCTATAGTTTTACTACATATTCATTACACATTCCATTACTATATTAAATTGTTTAGATAATAAACATCATCTTATGCAACTCAACAAGCTGCATCATTATAAGGGAAATTGAACTAATTCCCTTTATCCATCTTATCAAAGGATATCCAGATAAGCATAAAATAATATGAAGAATATCAACAAGATAGAACTTCTATCTTCCTCATAAAAGTACGAGGTAATTTACACAACCAATGCAAGTAAATCTCCAACTTTCAATTCATCATTAAAAACTTATTCATTTACAAGACTATACATTTCAGGCATACTGTATAACAAACAACCTTCATTCCAAAAAGAATACAACTTTTCTTTTTCAATACAACTCAAGAATGAATCAGAATTCTTTACAAAGAATCAGACTTATATCAGCCAATGCATCATATAAGTTTTTGCCTTCTTTTATCACTTACGATGTCCATCTGCAAAAATTGCTAGCACAGGTCAGTTCAATGAACTGAGCATGATAAGCACTAAGCATTAAAACAAAGTGCATTCCACTAATTGTTTCATTAAAACAACTCTGCTTTAATGAAGCAATTAATGCAATCATACAAAATAAGCCTAAGTAATAACATCCCAAAAAGAAGCACAAATATAAATCTGCAATCACTTTATGAGAGACCATTATATAATCAGCAACTACTACATTATATTCTATAAGTATTGTCCCAACCGATACTTATTTACATTAATTAGCAGCCCTTGGCATTTAACTATCCCATAATTCTTACAGAATTTGAAATACAGAATTGATCTTTCTATCGAAAAGGGTTTCTTTCGAAATCAAAGACTTCCTTAATATTCCTTCTAAGTTCCATAAAATATTCAAATTCAAGTTAATTACAACAATTTAATCCTTTTAAGATGAATCATCCTACATCTTAAATAACCAAAAGATTCACAAATCATAAAAAGGCAGCCTAATTCTAGGTTAAGTAAAATAACCTAGGTTCTAGATTAGACCTCTTAACAATTCAAGAATGTATACCAAGTCATCAATGTTTCATTTACCAAATTGAGACATTCCCAAATGTCCATAGGTATACATCAAGTATAAACGTAAACAATATCAAATACTAGACAATTACTTACAATAAGTAAAGTATTTGATTCAATCAAACCTATACAGGTTCATAAAAAGATAAAGGAGAACAAATTGAAAGTACATAATTTCCATTTCCTTTTAATCCTCAGAAAGGAAAGATCAACATCCTCAATTTAAACAACTTAAATGATTAAAAGAATATTCAATACAACTATTCTTGAATTCAACATTCATTATGAAATAGCAGTCAGGTTCAGAGTGAACCGAATTCATACATATATTATTTATACATATGAAATAAAGAAACAGATTCATCATTAATTTAAGAGATAATCATTCCTTAACAAGAATTCCAATCTAATCCAAGAAGGAAGAGGAACAAACAGTTATAAACTCACTTTCAACCATTATGAGTTTCCAACATTGATTCAGATATTAGTAAATGATCAAACTCCTACATTCCATTATGCAAGATATGACTCATACAGGGTTATCTTTTACCCTTATCCAATCGAGAAAGGATCATACTATCTGTTAAGTACATAGAGAGTAATAACAAATACAACTTTCAAAAGATGTATGCCACAGCCATATGCAACAGTCAAAGCAGAGCAATTACCATCCACTTTCAACAGGTCAGACCTAACTGAAAACCACCTGGAGTCGACAAGGCAATAAGAACAACACCTCAATTATGAAACCAAGCAGGCTCAAACAGAGTTGATTAGGTTTCCTAATAAAACCAGAAAGACAAACTTAAAATAAGTAAGTCTATCATCAAAAAGTATCTGAGAATAACTCGAATAAACCAAACAAACCTGAGAAGGTAATTCCCTCATGACATGTAGACAGAGAAAAGTTGATTTCCAGTTTTAGAGAGTAATTTAACAATACTATCCTCAAATATCAGAATGGATAGAAAAATGATTCCAAGAAACTCTATCAGACTAACAAGATAGTTTCCATATCGACGAAAGAAATTCGATCTACAAGAAACACGATCAGCCGAGTTCCACCAAAACAATCTGAACTCTCTACATCTGAAAAGAAAGATCAAAAAAGGGAAAGAACCCCAAACCAAGTTCAGTGTATACAAAACAGTTCCATTCCCGTTCAGTAATGAAAACAAGACTCAATACAAAGCTACAGTCAAAAAAATCTCATATCCATAACAACTTGAATACAAAAACTCAAACCAAGCTACAGTCAAACGGGACTATTATCCCATAATAACTCGTATTGTCTCTCAGGACCAAACAATATGACTATACAACTCTTAATAAAATAAAAGTTCATGGCAGAGAAAACTCAAATAAGAAAAGGGTATTCATCCCCCTCCTTCACTGTTTAAACAAGCCGAAGTAACAACTCAAACCACACTTCTCTTTTATCAACAAAACATGAGTTCCAGTCTGAACTGTACATATAGATAAAATACATATTGAAAGAAGATTAAAATGCTCCTTTCTCAACACAACTCATGATGTTTCTGATGATCAAACAAATAATCGAGACAACAAAAGGAGTAATGCAAGATACCCAAAGATCGGAACAATTTACCACAGTATTTTTTTGCAACTCTTGTTCAAAATCCGTTAAGTGCATTCCTTTACAAAACATAAAATAGAGTAACCAATGCAACAAAACCAACTCAGAAAGTGTAAAGAAACATAACAATACACTTCCCATTCTCAGCAGAGACTTCCTGTTAAAAGTTCCAACAAAGCTTATACACCCAAATCCATTTTCGAGTATACAGTCCAAAAATCTGAACTAAAACCAAACAGAAGGGTCTCGAAACTCAAAATGTTTCATCACATTTAAATAATTCAGAGAGAACACACACACAAGTACAACCTTCTCATGCAAGGAACATGAATCCACAAATCACATATTTCTTCTATCAAGCAAGAAAATAACCAAAGAAAATAGAAAACTAATTACCCAGAAAGAGTAGATTTGTTTTTATGAAACATTTAGAGAAGAGTCAGAAATCTTAATGGGTAGAGCCTATCATGCCTGATAGTGTCTCTGCCAATTTCAAGAAGACTTCCAGCCAAGTTTCTAATACCTCTTCTTCTCCAAGCAAG
Source organism: Taxus chinensis (assembly GCA_019776745.2). Taxonomy (NCBI): domain Eukaryota; kingdom Viridiplantae; phylum Streptophyta; class Pinopsida; order Cupressales; family Taxaceae; genus Taxus; species Taxus chinensis. Next base: position 419,319,391 of record CM034154.1, read on the forward strand.
ATCAAACAATAATAATCTTTTTCCACAATGCCTCTTATACATTCCTCTGAAAATAGATCAAAGAATTCAAAAATAGCCACTAAGTGCAGATCAAAGCTGGTTCGAAAAATAGCTCCATGTAGACAAAGTGTGAAGATGCAAAGAAAAACAACCCCCAACAAATCCACCAGCATGCCTTCTAAGATGGTGCTCGCCAAACCCGAGGCATATTAAATTAACCAAATTTCCCACTTATCTTTCCTTTCCACCGCTATCCATAGTTGGCGAGACCTGGGTTGAAAAATCAGATTGCTCCATGTAGAGCAAATATTTTGAAGCATGCAAAGAAAAACAACCCCCAACAAATCCACCAGCATGCCTTCCAAGATGGCTTGCTCACCAAACCCGAGGTGTATTAATGCCATTAATTCCAAATTTCCCACTTATCTTTCCTTGCCACCGCCATCCATAGTTGGCGAGACCTAATTGAACTTCAAAATGCATTTCCAAACTTAGCGATGCCTCCACGTAGGTTCCACTAAATTCCCATGCAATCACCAAATCTGGTAGTACTCTGCCTTATTAAATAAAAAATCACATCTCATTAATAGCTTAGGAACCGCCGCTTAGCTCCCACTTGCCAACCGACCCCTAGGTTCCCTTTCATACCCAATAGTTTAGGATAGATGAAATTAGCTTAGGTTAGATCTTAGGTTAATTTAAAAATATAACCTTAGGATATAACCTTCTATCAATAGATTGTCACCTTAGGTTAGGTCTTAGTTTAACCAAATACAATAGGTTAAAAAATAACTTAGCATCCCTTAGGTTATTTCCCTCCACACTAACTTAGCATTTACAACTTAGGTTAGAATGTCATCCCACGTAAAGTGGCTTAGAAGGAGTTAGGAAATTTTACTTGAGCCTCGAATCTTATTAGGATAGACCATATAGATATAGGGCACATTATAATTTCCTTTTTCTCAAGAATCCTGAAGTAGGTTTCCCTTAATGCCATTAAGCACCCTACACAGGTCAGTCAAGAAGAGATGGGCACAACACAAAACTGAATGTTGGCACTGTCTTCAAGATGATAAAGAATTGCAACAACACAAATTCAGTCCATTAAGTCTCTTAATCAATGAATGTCAGTTTTTCATTCAGTTTAGATAAGAAGATTTAAAACATTCCTTGGATCAATGGAATTGATCCAAGGGATGAGTCCAATTGCAAAAGATAAATTTGCAACTCTTAAAACCAGATTGCAGCTTACTCATAAGAAGTGAAATAGATTATTGTAAGCAACAACATATCAGCCCTACAATCAAAGAGCAGAATGATTTATCCATGGCAAGCATGATTTTTCAACAACCATGAAACATACATTTGTCCTGAAAATCACATGTCAATGCTTGCAATGCAAAAGAGGAATATAACAGTTGTCGAGGGTGTTACATGCTTCCCTCCTAAAAAGAATCATCATCCCGATGATTACCTCACTTTAATCATTGCATTCAGGATAATCAATTTTATTCACTATCTTAACATATGTCAAAAACATATCAGAATTTTTAAGTTCCAGAAATCAGCATTACATAGCTGTTTATTCAAAACAAAATAAATATCTGCCCAAAACTGGCATACATAATATAATGATAAAATCACAAATTTTTATCAGTCAACAGAATCAATTCTATTCAAATAGATATGGAAAATCAGTTTTCATATCCTCAAGGTTTTCCCAAGTTGCACTTTCTTCATTAAACTGGTCCCACTGGACCTTACATTGACTTATCTCACAATTTCTTAGATGCAACTGGCGAGTTTTAAGTACTCGTATGGGTTTAACCATGATTATTCCTGGGTCTTGGACCTGCAAGGAATTCCAATTTAACACATGTGATAAATCTGAAATGTATTTCTTAAGCAAAGAAATATGGAAAACATCATGCATTCATGACAAAGTAGGAGGTAAAGCTAAATGGTAAGCTACAGGGTTGATTACTTCAACTATCTCAAAAGGTCCCACATAACGTGGTGATAACTTGGCAGCCTTGCCAAAAGTTATAGAGCTCTTTTTTCAGTTTAACCTGAAGAAAGACTTTCTCACCAAGTTCAAATTTCCTGTCAATCTGCTTTAGATCAACATAAATATTTTGCCTATATGCTGCTTCTTTCAAGTGTTCACGAATCAATTTAACTTGTTGTTCCATTTCAGTAAGGATTTCTGGTCCAATTACCTCTCTATCCTCAATGTTGTCCCAACTAACAGGGGTTCTACATTTTCTTCCGTATAATGCTTCAAAAGGTGCCATCTTAAGAGAGGCATGGTATGTGTTATTGTATGCAAACTCGACTAGTGGAAGGTACTCTTCCCACTTATACTGCTGATCCATACAATACATTCGTAACATATCCTCTAAAACTTGATTAACACTTTCAGTCTGTCCATCTGTTTCTGGATGATACGTAGAACTGAAATTTAACTTAGTTCCTAGAGCTGCATTAAGTGTTTTCCAAAATCTTGACGTCATTCTAGGATCTCTATCTGAAATGATTAATTCAAGTACTCCATGCAATCTAAAAATTTCATGTACAAATATTTTAGCTAATACAGGAGAATCATCCTTCAGATTACCAGCAATAAAATGTGCTACCTTTGTTAGTTTATCAACAACTACCAAAATAACATCATGTTTATTTCTTGACATAGGCAACCCTTGTACAAAGTCCATGCTTATCACTTGCCATTTGTACTGTGGTATGCTGTGAGGATACAACAAACTGGCTAGGTGCATATGTTCCGCTTTAACACGTTGACATTCAAGGCAATGTGTCACAAAATCTATAACATCCTTTTTCATTCCCTTCCAGAAATATTGTTGTTTTATATCAGCAAGCATCTTTGTAATACCAAGGTGTCTAGAAAAAGGTGAATTGTGAAATTCTGCTAACAATTTCTTTCTTAAATCATTTAGCAGAAGGTACATATACTCTGTTTTCAAATCGTAAGATTCCTTCATTATCAAAGTGAAAACCTTTATACCTCAAATCATTTGGATCTACAGCAAGCACTGTCTTTACTTGCTGAAAATAAGAATCAGATTCCATAACACTTTTTACTTCATCCTTAAATTGAGTTCTCAATGTTATAAGAGAATAAATGTGCTTCCTATGACTTAGAGTGTCAGCCACTCTATTTTCTTTACCCTTTATATAACTGATGTGAAAATCATATTGAGACAAAAACTCTAACCACCTTCATTGTCATGCATTTAGATTTGGCTGAGTGAAAATATACTTCAGCCCAAGATGATCAATTTTTCAATTCAAAAGGTTTACCAAGTAGGTAATGCCTCCAAACTTGTAGTGCATGAACAATGACAACAAGCTCTAAATCATGTGGAGCATAATTCAACTCATGTAACTTTAGTTTTCTACTTTCGTAAGCTATGACATGATCATTTTGTAACAAAATACCTCCTAGACCTTCACCAGATGCATCAGTTACCACCATAAAATTTCCATTAGGATCTGGTACTGCTAGAATAGGTGCTGAAGTTAATTGTTCCTTCAAGGTTTTGAATGCAATTTCACATTTCTCACTCCAAACAAACTTTTTATCCTTCTTCTGTAAGGAAGTTATTGGTGCAGCCACCTTAGAAAAATCTTTTACAAATTTCCTATAGTAACCAGCAAGCCCCATGAAGCTTCTAACTTCATGCACATTCTTTGGTGCAGGCCACTCAGTTATAGCTACAATTTTAGAAGGATCTACAACAATTCCATTTTTACTTATTACATATCCCAAATAGTGTACTTCTATGTCATAGAAAGAACATTTAGATAGCTTACCATATAGCCGTCTCTTTCTTAATATTTCCAAAACTATCTTCAAATGCTCATGGTGTTCCTCAATACTTTTAGAATATATGAGAATGTCATCCAAGAATACAAGCACAAATTTTTCCAAGTATTCTTGAAAGATATTGTTCATTAAATTCATAAATGTTGTAGGTGCATTTGTTAATCCAAAAGGTAAAACCGTGAACTCATAATGTCCATACCTTGTTCTGAAAGTTGTTTTATGAATGTCCTCATCCTTAATCCGTAATTGATGATATCCAAATCGAAGATCTATCTTAGAATATACCGATGCTCCACGCATCTGATCAAATAGATCATCAATCCTAGGGAGTGGGTATCTATTCTTGATTGTTTCTTTGTTTAACATTCTGTAATCAATGCACAATCTAAGTGTTCCATCCTTCTTTTTCACAAAAATTACAGGTGCTCCCCAGGGTGAAACACTTGGTCTAATCAAACCTTTAGAAAAAATTTCTTGCAACTGAGCCTTAAGCTCTACTAATTTTGTAGTAGTCATTTGATATGGTGCTTTAAAAATAGGTTCGGTTCTAGGCTTGATCTCAATCATGAAATCAAACTCTCTTTTGGGTAAAAGACCTGAAAATTCTTCCAGAAATACGTCACTGAAGTCTCGTAACAATGGATATCATTCCATAACATTGTTATTTTCTTCAGTTGTTTCTACAATTTTCACTGCATATAAGGTACAAACTTTATTTTTGGCATTTTTAAGTTGCATAGCAAACAACTTCATGACTAAAATCTCACATTTCATACCCTGAATCTCTACTTTTTTCTACAGGTCATCTAAACAACTAATGTGTTTTTCAAAACAATCCACTTTATACTTATGTTCTGCTAACCAATTAACACCTATGATTACATCATAAGACCCTAAAGGTGTAACATAATGATCAACTTCAATGGAAAAGCTAGGTAAGTCAAGGACTGCTCCAAAAAGACACATACTAACTATATGGACAACATTGTTTCCATACTGCATAGTCCATGTTTTATCCATATTTCTATCTTTTCTTTTTAGTTTTGATGCTAATTTACTAGAAATAAAACATTAAGTAGCTCCGTTATCAAAAATAATAGTTATAAGTAAACCAAATAACTTACCCAAAACTTCTATGGGCGTGGCTTGTTTCTCATCCTGTTTATCAGCTACTGCAGCATGTATCTTTGTTGCTGATTACGATCATCCTTTTTCAAAGGGAATTGATTTGTGTAATGATCTTTTCCATAGTTATAACAGCCTCCTATAGGTCCCTTCCTAGGCTCGGGTTTATTTCCAACCTTAGATTTATCGTTCTGGCCCCCATAGGACTTCTTTCTCTTATTATTGTTCTTAGCAAAGTTGTTCTATGCATTACCAGCAAACTTGTTTGTTGCTAATTTTTTATTAGTATTAGAAGAAAACTTACTTTCCATTCTGAATTTCTTCCATTGTCCTTTCTTAGGTGCAAGAGATGATGAAGAGGAGTTGGGATTTTTCTTCCTTACTTCCTCCTCATGAGCAGAAATTACCTTTAGTTTCTGCTCCAGCCTTATGGATTTTTCAAAAAACCCTTCCATCATGGTTCGGTTGTGAACATCCACCTCTCCTCCTGTAACGAGATTCAACCCCATGATTAATTTCCATATCCTAAACTTCTCATCAGTTTCGTACTGAGGTGCATACTTAAGGAGTTTTGTAAACCACTCCCAATACTTAGTTACAGTTAGCTTTCTTTGAGATAATTTCTTGAATTCAGTCATTTTCTGATCATAGTAAAGTTGTGGAAGCCATCGTTGCCTAAATTATCCTTTAAATTGATCCCATGTGATATTGGTTTCATCGATATTTAACTCATCCTTACGGCTGTCCCACCATGAAGATGCTTTGTGAGAAAGCCGATATGCTCCCCATATCACCTTTGTTTCTTCTAAGAAATTCCTTATTGCAAATTATTTCTCCATTTCATTGAGCCAATTCTCAGCTCCATCTCCTAATGTGGTGCCATCAAACTTGGGTGGACTTATCCTTTTTATATCATTAGTGAGTTCAGCTGCCATCCTAGCCTTTTGTTCTCAGGCTGAACAGGTATGTTCACATTGTTATTATCAACACCTACATTGGTGATGTCCTTAGGAGGTGGCTAATTGTTGTTATCAACATCATCTTCCTCCTCATTACCCATTACTTGTTGTTCAAGTACATCCAAATGATCTCTTGTGTCCAACAGGGTAGCAAGGATCACATCTAGTTTCTAGGAAGTTGTTGCTCCTTCCTCAGGTGGAGGGTTATTTACAACATTTCCTCTTGTTCTAACCATTTTATGTTACAAGAAAATTTAAGTTTCATCAGATTATGGACACAGTAGGTCCAAGAGCTATAACCTTTAGCTCTGATACCAAGATGTAACATTCCCATTTAAGACTTTAGAAATAAGGGAATTTTTTTTTACATAATGTTCTCTCATCTAAATAAAATATTATTTAGAACACACATTCTATGCCAATCAATCTCATTATAGATAACCATATGTAGCTGTAAATGACTCGAAGATACACCAATCTATTCATTCCATGACTCGGTTACCTACCAATCTATTCATGTTTAACTTTAATTACTAAATTCTTATCGTATTCTACGTATACTTGGTTCTCTTACCCTAAACTAGGTATTGAGTGATATATTTAAAGAACCTATCTGAATATTTGTTACCAATATTCATCTTATATCACGTTGCTTTAAACTAGGTGACATAGCACAGTGCAACCAACAACTTGTGATACTTTGGCCAAAGATTTTCAACATACTGTTCATGTCACTATTCCTAGATGACATACTCGTCATTCTAGAATACGTCCTTCACCTCACTCATCTGTTATCTAGAATGGTCTTTACTGACTACCGTCAGTCCACTTGTCCAAGGTTTAACCCTAGCCCAGGTTAGAAACATATTTTATTATAGGAAGACGCTCACAATGACTTAGGGTATATGGGCATACTCAGTTGACCTAAGTCAACTGGATGTGCCAAGGTACCGTGAGCCATTGAAAGCTACTACCTATCCTAAACATGCCACTATCCTGACCAAGAGAGAAACTACGTTTAAGTCCTTATTTGTGTGTAGATCTAGATGATCAATGCAAAATGGTGTTGCCACATGTCAATTGCAACATTGTACCCTCGAGAAGACCCTAGTCTTCTTGAAGGTACAACCCTACAGTTGGCATGTGACACCATCCTACAGAAACTGCCTCATCAAGATGTACATACCCCAAGGAGGTTATTAATACAAAATTAATTTGGATTATTTAATAGATTACAACAACCTTGCTTGACCCTAATCCAACACTCCATAATTTCTTTTCTATATTTTATTCAATTAATAATTAAAGAACTTTCTTAGCTTATTATTGATTTTAGTGTTTGTTTACTAGTTTAACATGCAGTTAACAAAAAATAGGACAAAAATATCATAAGTTCCATTATAATGTAACTTAACCTTTCAAAGAAGGTGTACTAACCAAATAGGTCCAACTATAGTAGACTTCATAGAAAATAAAGTCTAATGATTAACAATCATATCACCAATCTTTAGATTACATTCCTTTGAGCGAGGAAGAGTCTTCCTCTTCATGATTAAGTGTTAGGGTTGTCATACCCTTCTTATCCTTCACAATTTCTATAGTTTTACTGCGTATTTTTTTTATTATGGGTAAATAGTTTTGAAGGGACTATACCATGTATACAGAAGGCTCAAAAGCCAGATAACAAAAGAGGTAAAAACAGTCCAAAAAGGAGAAAAACGTCCAACATCAAAGGGCTCAATAGCCATATAAGACAAAATAGTAATAAAATAGGATCAAAATGTACAGTGATCTGAACAAAAGCAGTAGAGACAAAAAATGAACAAGAGATAACCATCACTGGACATCTCAGCCAAAAGACAGCAAAACCGCCAGTCAACAATAACTTCGCAACCAGTAAACATCAACATAACTCCGCATCACTTGATAGCCTGGTTAATATTGGCTTTGATCGTTTGAAGTGAGACAAATAATGCAATGGCGATGGCCTGGGAAGGGTCTTTCAAATCCGCCTGAGCAATTGCAATATCTCTTTTCTCCTTAGAGCCCCAAATGTCCTTGGTAATAATGCTGAGACTGTAAATACTATGAACATGTTGTTCAATGAAATTATAGATAATTTTAAGGGTAGAGAGGATACAGTCGTTACAACCTTTTACATTTCCAAGTCTTCCATCCAGATATTGGAGCTTCTTTAAAAATTCAGCAGTGATATCCTCCTCTTCATCATTTTGTAGTTTCCTTTTGCCATGAACTTTATCCATTTCTCTAATAACACTCTTAAGTTCTTGAATTTCCTTTTCCATCTTACCCACTCTGACCAATAAATCCTCATCCTTAGGAACCTCCACCGGATTACCCATTTGTAATAGATTCTCGGCAAGCTCCAGGTCTTTATGACTTCTAAGAACCCTCTCAGAAGTAAGGACATTTGTTTTCATCTTCTTCCTTTTCTTGCTAGTTGAACCAGTGTCAAGCTTCCTTTCGGGTAGGGGTGGAATGGAGGTAGGGGGAGGAATGAAGGCCAGGGGAGGGGTATAATCCAAATGGGGACAGGCTGAGCATTGGGGGTGAATAAGCAGTATTAATCCTTGATGCAGGGGAACTACCCTAGTGTGATTTTGAACTTCCATAACCGATTTCTCTAAAGAGTTCAACAAGTAATGAGGGAAGTTGATGATGATGTATCTAGGAAAATGGTTAAGAAAGATCAAATGCTTTTGGGGAATAGTGACAAAACACCCTTCTAAAGTAACATACCTCACTACCATCCTTGTGATTTCAGCAAACAGCTCAGGAACAGAGGCAAGCTTAATGCCAATAATCACAAATTAAAGATTTTCCCCCTCATCAAGAAACTTCTTAGCTTCTACATCTCTGTCCACCCATTAGTTAAATAATTTGGTGCCTTCTAGATTGATCCCGGTGACTTGGGCAATAAGTTCCTCTAATATCTCAACCTCGATGTTGTTGTACTTAACCACGCAATTTCTCCATCCCTGAGCAAATTTAATAGAGAGATCCTGATCAAAGCCTTGAATTTTTTCAATAAAGTTTGCTAGATCCCATTTTTTAAGGTAGTTCCAAAGAACTGTATCATCTTTCCAAGCTGGATTATGGGTGGGCTCAGTCTTGCAAGGCGGTCCCCCCATTTTTCCTGTGTCTCTGCCCACAATGGTAAAAAATTAGAAACTATGCGGATCAGCCTCAGCTCTGTTTTTGAATCCCTCCCAATTGTGTGAATAGATGCAATTATTGGACTTTACTTTGTAATTATTTAATCACTCCTTAGCATCCACTCCATGTCTATTAATGATGATGCTCCAGGTTACACAAATATTTAATGATGTCATCACACTGTACTTAAAAATCTGCTCCTTAGCATCAGCATTACATCCTTTAGTGATTACTTTCCAAGCCATGTAAGCCATGTAACTCATTGATGATGTCTTCATTAACTTTAGTGGGAAGAATGTCCCCTCTTAGCCAAGTTTGAAAAGTATTATTAACCCCAAAATTTTCCAAATCATTTGCCACCCTATTACCTTCCTAGTAGGTATGTTTGATTTCAAAATTTTCAAAACTCTTGCAAATATCAGTAGCTTCAACAATGAAGTCTCAGATTGACCAACTGGGGGATTGTTTTTTATTTAGGAGATTGATAATGTTTATCTAATCACCCTCAATTATACTATTTGAAATATTACAATCTCTTGCTAGCCTTATACCCCAAAGAGCAGCAAGAGCTTCTGAGTATTGGTTAGTTTTCCTACCCATTTTTCCAGAAAAGGTAGCAACAAAATAGCCTCTGTGATCTCTAATGACTCCCCCTCCTCTAGAATCTCCAGGATTGCCTTTTGAGGCCCCATCAAGATTCAATTTATGCCAAGCACTGGGAGGCTTAATCCATTGGACATTGGATCTATCAATATTATTATTATTCTTATGCAAATCAGTGCCTATATTCCAAGTAGCCAAATGTGTTCTTCTTCCTCAGAGTAAAATCTATTTTTAGGAGGTTTAAATCTTTCAATATTGTCCTTCACATCAATGATAATTTCTTTGTAAACTTTATTACATAACTTTCTAGTATTCCTGAAAATGACATCATTACGAGCTTTCCAAACTCGCCATATGGTGTGGGGTAAAACTAGTTGCCATAATCTCCTTACCACACAGTGTTTGTAAGGAGAATTCCATTATTCCCAGGCTTGAAGACAAGTAAGAGGGAAGTCCAATCCTGATTAAATTTAGCTAAAATAACATGCCAAATTTTCAAAGTGTACTTACAATGAAGAAATAAATGTTTGATGTCTTCTGCTTCTTCCTAACACATGCAACATCTATTCAGCATGATGAACCCTTTCCTAATGAGATTTTCATTAGTTAGGATCTTGCCTTTAATGATGAGCCACTAAAAAAAGTTCACTCTAGGGGTTAGCTCTATCATCCACGACTTATGCCACTCAGTATCTGTTGATGCAAAATCACAGCACCCCTGGTTGCAGATCAAGTTTCTAGGTTGATCTCTTGGGCATCTAGTGTGATTGCATAACATTGAATCCTTCTCCAAGTGTGGGACTTGAAAATGAGAAGGATTCTCCAGAGAAAGGCTGGTTCCTATTCCTCTGTTCAGATGCAACAATGAAACGCAGAGGTTTACCCCAAAAACTAATCTAACTACCAAGGAGACAGGGAGAGAGAAATGCAGAAAAATAAACCTAAGCTAGGGAGGTGATGCACCAAGGAATGAAGAACATAAGTTTTGCAAAAATAAACACAGACCATATAGACGCAATACCACACCACGCACAGGTAACCGAAATGTAATGAGAGATCAAAATGACAACAATGAATACATGAGAGGATTTAAATTTAATCACAGACATATATATTGCTCAAAGAATCGATTCAATACATTGCAGTGGCTAAGAGGCAACAGTGGCATTACAGTCCATATGGGAGGCTTGAAAACTCCATGAATTCTCTTGCAAGCAGGAGAGAAGGGAGGAATTGCAAAACAAGAATGTCCAACTGTTAGAAAGAAGCCCCTCCTTACAATTTATAGGAAGAATGAGAGAGAAAAGAGAGAGGAATTCGAAATCTACCCCAACCACCTCCTGAATGCATTTAACTCATCTCATCATGGCAGAAGCGGTGGATCCTGGCGAAACAGCGGGCTGCCTAACAGGAGCGGCGAACTGTCTGCTGCATTAAAAATGTTTGTTGACGCATCACTTCTGTTTGGTTATTCACACTGGAGGTGTTTCTTGATTTTCATCCTCCAAACTGAACCAAAATGCAAGATTGACCTTGGAAACGTGTAGAGAATTTTACCAGCTTTCCGTTGATATAAAGAGCGCGCAAATCTGAGCTCTGGATCAAAAGTTATGGCGATCTGAAGATTTAGGGCACAACATAGGCGAAAACGTGTTTTGAAATCTTTCCCGCACTCTGCCACTTGGATGACACGTGGCACGCTCTGATTGGACGAGAAATTATCTCTCCTCCGTCTTTCGGCGGGCTTTCTTTTTTGAAATTTCCTTGTGGGCCCCAGCTTGGACACGTGGCGCCATTTCATTGGTTTGGTTCAGCGCTCGATAACTCGTCCCTTTGACCTTTTGATTTTTCCTCCTGTGAGGACACGTGGCAGCATCTGATTGGTCTTCGGCTACTTTGCTTCCATTTGTCTCGGATGTCCCATTTGATTTTGGGCCCCTTGTGCTCATTTCGGCTGGTTCGGGTATTTCGCGTCCATTTGTCCCAGATGTCCCATTTGACTTTGGACCCTCTGGACTCATTTCGGCCGATTCGGCCGGTTCGGGCATTTTTGGCCCGCTTGTCCCACTTTGCTTCGAACTGACTTGACTCTTTTTCGGCCGGTTCGGCCGGTTCGCGCCCTCGCGGCCCAGATGTCCCAATCGCTTTTTTACTGCCTGTGTTCATTTCGGCCGATCCGGCCGGTTCGGGTCTTTTTGTCCCGATTGTCCCGAGCAACACTTAGCAAATTTTTCTTCCTCCTTCGGCCGGATCGGCTTTTCGCGTCATCCGCGTACTTCTGGCCCGATTGTCCCAAATGCAATTTGGGCCGCTTGGAGGCTTTTCGGCCGATCCGCGCCTTGACATCCCAAATGTCCCAATTGCTCCCTTGAGTAGGACTTAGCCAATTTTCACACTTTTTCCTGGATTGACTTATTCGCCTTTCTGCAACTTTTTGACGCATGTTATCGAAAATTTACCCCGGGGGGGAAATTTTGACAACAGTTTTGACGATTCACCGGGGTTACCTGCCTGCTAGGTAGAAGATCAGTGGCCTTTTAGCAATCCATTGGGCATGGAGTTATAAGCAATAACCTGAAACAAGCCGGATACTACAACTTCTTCTCCAGCAACACTCCAAACTGTAGAAAATGACCCAAGAGCAGCGAAACCTGTGCCAAAGCACTTAGGGAAAAAGAAACCTAAACTACAATAGGACAATGTGCATACGCACTTAGAGGAAATAAGGGAATCTAAACTAATATTTACAAGGGCAAACCTTTCCTAGTAGCAATGTTTAAGATAGATTCCGTTAACCGGAATCTGAAGTTCCTCTCCATCCAATGTAGACAATTGGAAGGCATTACTATTTTTGCATCCCGTGACCATGTAGGGACCACTCCAGATGGCATCAAACTTGGAATGCCTTCCTGGTTTTGCCCGATCTGCATCCCATTTCAAAACTAGGTCCCCTTCCTGGAAGGTCCTTGCTCCAGCTCTCTTATCGAACCATCTTTTTACTACGGCTTGATCCTTCTCAATCATCTGAACTGCATGTTCTCTGATTTCTTCTATTTCTATCAATTCTGCATACCTGACCTCCATTGGTTCGAACTTAGATAACTTGAACTGCTTCATGAGCTCCAAGGCTGGCAATTCTAATGATATAGGTAACACCGCCTCTTTCCCATAGACTAACTTGTAGGGAGAATTACCTGTAGACCTCTTTGGTGTTATTCTGTCAGCCCATAATGCTGATTTTAGCCTTGTATGCCATGTTCTTTGATTTTCATCTAGAGTCCTTCTGATTATTTTTAGCAAATTCTTGTTTGTGGAATCTGCTTGTCCATTACCCTGCGGGTAATAATTTGAAGAGGTGCTCAAATATATTCCATTCTTGACAGCCCATGCTGTAATTTTTGAATCTATGAATGCTAATGCATTATCTGATATGATGGTGGCCGGCACACCGAACCTGGTTACTATTCCTTCATAAAATTCTAGTATGCTAGACTCGCTTCTTTGAGCGCTACTGCTTCGGTCCACTTGGTGAAATAGTCTGTCGCTGTAAGAATCCACTTGTGGCCTTGACTCGAATTGGGATTGATGACTCTAATGAAGTCCAATCCCCACTGCATGAATGGATGATCTACTAAAATTGGACGAAGGGGCAGTGCTGATAACCTTCCCTTCCCTGTGAAGAATGTACATTTCTTGCATTTTTTGACCCATGAATAGCAATCATTGAATATAGTAGGCCAATAGTAACCAGCTTTCATGGTTTTGAGAGCTGTTACTCATGGGGTGAAATGGCCTCCTACCTCCCCGTCATAGAACTCTTGTAAGATCCTCTCAATCTGACCTGTCCCAACGCATCTCAATAGAACACCGTTGATGTCCTTTTTAAACAAGATACCATCAACAAGCACATAAGGAACTGCTTGTAGTCTGAAGTACCTTCTTTTTGCTTTGCTCATTTCTAGAGGGCACATGCCTGTCTGTAGGAAATGTATCATATTCTGAGTCCAACAGGGAGTAGACACATCATCATTTTCCTATTTTTGATCATCTTGTAACAGCAGGACAGCTTCTTTTTCATTGCCTGTTTCAACTTGTCGACTTAAGGCTAGCTGCTCACATAGTCCCTTCCCACGTACTAGTTTGGTAACCTTGATCTCGATGTCATATTCCATGACGCGGGTTATCCATCCTGCACGTTTCTCATTCAGATCCTTGTTCAGAAGGAAGTCCTTAATCCCAGCATGTGAGACTAATAATTGGATCTTGTTGTTTGAGACTAGGTGCTTGAATTTCTTTAAGCTTTTGATTACCGCAAGGACATGCTTTTCAATGAAAGAGTACCTAGTTTCGTATTCCTCCAAGCCTTGACTGAAGAAAGCAACTGGTTGTTCTAATCCTCCTTTGTTTTGTTGTACCAGGATTGCAGAAATCATTTCCCCACCACCAAAGTCATATAGCAGGAAGTCTTTGGAGAATTCTGGATTGACGAGGGTCAGAGCTTGAGATATAGCCTCTTTGATTGCCTCAAAACTTGCCTTACCTTCAGATGTCCACTTAAATGCCATGCTCTTCTTTAACATCAGCGTTATTGGCTTCACAAGAGCAGTAAAGTTTGGGAAAAATCTACGGACGAAATTGATCCTTCCCAAGAAGCTTTGAAGAGCCTTCTTGTGACTCGGCAATGGCAATGCTTGAATTGCTTCAACTCTTTCTGGGTCAATCGTCAACCCCTCCTTTGAAACAATATGGCCTAAAAGCTTTCCCTCGTGAGCCAAGAATATGCATTTTTTGGGATTCAATGATACCCCAAACCTTCTACATCTCTGAAAGCCTCAAATGACAGAGGTGATCCGCTGCACTTTTTGAGAATACAGTGATGTCATCAAGATATATCAAAACTATTTTATTGATCAACCCCTTGAATGCCATATCCATTGCCCTTTGGAAGGTGGCTCCAGCATTTGATAGCCCAAATGGCATTTTCTTATAGGCATAGGTTCCCCATTTGGTGGTGAAAGCCATCTTGAATTGGTCATCTTCTTTCACCATCACCTGATTGTACCCTGAGTAGCCGTCTAGGAGAGAGAATCTCTTTGAACTGGATACTACTTGCAATATTTGTTCCATTGAAGGAAGCGGGTAATGGTCTTTGAGAGATGCCCTATTGAGGTCTCGGAAGTCCACACACAACCTGATTTCTCCGCTCTTCTTCCTGACCGGAACCAAGTTCGCAACCCAGCTTGAGTGCTTGATAGGGAATATAATGCTTGCCTCGATTAGCTTGTTAAGCTCTTTCTTCATTAGAGGCTCAATGTGAGGGTTGACTGGTCTCTACTTCTGCCTGACGGGCTTATCATATGGATCCAATTCTATGGTATGTTGTGCCAAATTTGGATCGAATCCTCTTAAGTCTTCATAGCTCCAAGCGAAGATGTCTGGAAACTCTTGGAAAAGTTGTATGAAATCTGATTTCTCCTGTTCGGTGGCCACTTTGCCAATTTGAAGTGTTTTACCTTCCCCAACCGGAATTGGCTCCGAATCTTCTCTCTTGACCTGTATGTTTGCCTTTTC
The DNA here is from genome assembly GCA_019776745.2 of Taxus chinensis. NCBI lineage: Eukaryota > Viridiplantae > Streptophyta > Pinopsida > Cupressales > Taxaceae > Taxus > Taxus chinensis. Next base: position 419,334,673 of record CM034154.1, read on the forward strand.
CTTATGAAACTGGTCGTTAGGGTTGAAGATAGACTCCAATGTTACCAAACCCTTAGGAAGCTTGTTTGTCCGCAGCTGTACTACTTGATCCCCATACTGCTGCTCTAATCTGTCCTGATTCCTAGCCGAAAATTCAGCTTCTTCTTGCAAGAAATTGACGATCTGTTGATCGTTCTCAAACACCTGCCAGCTTGTGTTATTATTTGGAACTGCTGGCCTTACAACCACATGGATGTGTGGCTGCGTTTTTCCTCTTCTGATGTTGTCAACCACATCAAACGTTGCTCCAACTGCTGCGAGCCTATTTGCGGCTTCATTTCCTTTCCTGGGTATGGACACAATGTTGAAAGCTTTGAAATCCTCAATGAGGTCCCATACCCTATTCTTGTAGCTCCTCAGCAAGTCATTCTTTGTAGCATGTTGCCCCCTAACTTGGTTGACGATTAGCTCGCTATCGCCAAACACCTGTAAGTTCTTTATGTCCTTTTTCCTAGCCCAATGAAGTCCATGAATCAATGCTTCATATTCAGCCGTGTTGTTCGAACAGGAAAACTGGAAACGGAAAGCCGAAAAATATTTGATGTCCTGTGGTGAAATCAACACTGCGCCGCCTCCAGCACCTTGTCTGCTTCTCGAACCATCGAAGAATAATCTCTAGATTCTGTTTTCATCTCTTTGTTTAGGCTGGATGATGTCAGGAATGGGTGTATTTTCCTCGTGTATACAATACACGCCTAATTCAGATTCTTCAATTTCTTTGTATGGGTCAAATTCATGACTTTTGTTTGCCCATTCATCCAAAGTTAAATCAGGAATTTCCTCGACCTTAGTACCTGTTTCTAGATCACTTGAACATTCCTCCTGATCAAAAGCTGAGCAATTTGCATTGATAGGGCCTGGTACATAAGGCTCAATATGGAAATTGGCAATTGGTTCTGACCTGATTGTTGCTTTGGCTCCATACGTTGTCCTAAAAATCATGTGCAACCAATCTGCAGATAAGTATCCACCGATTTTCGCAGTGAAGTCTCTTGATAGACACAACGCAAAGAGTGGTGGAAGGTCAATCACGGATACATCTTGCAAAACTGTAACATTAGGACAGGAATGTAGTGTTAGACTTAACTCCTTGATGACTCCAACAGTCCCCACTGCCGTTCCATCTAACTGTACAACTCCTTTCAGTACTGGATCGTATTTCAAACCCATTTGGTCTGCTATTTGCTTTGGCATCACTAAACTACTGGCCCCTGAATCTAACATGCAGTTTTGCACCAAGTGATTTCCAACAATCAATGAAACATGGAAAGGCGGAGGCTTCAAAATTTTCCTTGTCTGGTCCCCCTCATGTTGCACTGTATTAGTGAGAATTTTCTCATGTCCCTGGTTTGATACATTTGTGGCAGACCAGTTAGCCACTACAGTTTGCAGTAGGTCTCGTTGTCCTGGGATCGCCAGTGATTCCCACATGGAAATGTTCACATGTGTCTTCTTCATTTGATCGATGATGTTGAAAGGGGATGAACTATCCCTTTGCTGCCCCTTACTTGGTACAACCTTTTCTGGAACTTGAAAGGGTGCATGTGTTGCTACAACAGGGATCTTGGGCTGATTTTGCAGGTTTGGATCTATGTTTGGTCTACTTACCCCTTGTTGTGTAAGAGTGGGTTGAGAAACAACTGGATTAGACGATTGTCCCTCTTATATGCTTCTCTTCTTTGACCGTGTATTGGCAGCCATGCCTTGAAAAGGCTGTTGGTTAACTCCACAGAAGTCTTCCGTTTGCCAATTTGCCAATGTGGTTTCTGTTGGGGGTCCTTCTTGTTGCTGTTGATTCTCCTCCTGGCTTGGATCTTGAGCAACACCAATGGTTTGCACCATCAAGTCCTGATTCAATGCACCATTGAAACATGCTAACTGATTGTGAGGTAGATTGCAAGGGTAACACCAGTCGTACTCCTGTGCCATATTATTTTTTGCTGGTATTAATGCCCTAGAGGTAAATATGGCATTTGAATTATAGGGCTGGAAAGTTCTATTGACAGGGGGCCTTGTTTGATGTAATTTGCAGCTGGATTAGGTGGTCTTTGAGGCTGATACGGCTGCCTATTAGGTTGAGCTTGAGGCTGATACGAAGGTCTAAAACCTTGAGCTTGTTGTCTTTTGAGTGTGACTAGCTCATTACCTAAATTTTACAGTTGCTTCATGACTTCTTGAAGCTCATTTGGGGCACTTGGAGATGAAGTGGAAGCTTCGTTTGAACTCTGATTCCTAGGAGTGGGAATAGGAGCTAAGACAAGTGCTTGACTAGTAATTGGGCTCTCTAAACTTGGATATAACGGCATTGGAGGCCTAGGAGCTAGCTTGCCAGCTTGAATCAGACAAGTTTCAGCTCTAATGGCAATACTATAAGCAGCAGGGATAGTTGTGCCTCCCATAGATTGAACCAACATAGAAATATTAGAATTTAAAGCTTTAAGGTAGTATAGAAAAGCACCTTCTGCTGTTGGCCTGACTGCTATTGGAATTCTATCCCAAGATCTTTGAAATCTGAAGTTGAAGTCAGTTAGTTGCTCATTGGAAGCTCTCTTAATGGTTGTCAGCTGCTCCAAAAGAGACAAGTTGTCTCCCTTCTCCCCAAATTGATCATGAAGTGCAATACATAGCTGATTCCAGTTTGTGATAGAGCCAGCTCCAAGGCTCCTAAACCATTGCAACGCTTTCCCCTTGAATGAAGACGCCAGCAATTTGACAGCTACTTGCATGTCATTAATCTCATGGATTACACAAATATTAGCGATGTCCTTGACATGATCACTAGGAGTGGTCTGATTTTCTCCAGTGAAGTATGGAATGTTCTTCAGTGCTGCAACTGGGATTGGATTTTGTGCATTGAGAGCAAGTGGGCTGCTGCCTGTGAAGTTGACATAGGGGTTCACTAGTTGCACCATTCTGATTGGTCTTAAAACCCTTGTATATTGAAAGAAAGGCCTGTCAGGTGGAGGAGTTGAGAGAGTTCTGTTTGGTGGAGATGGAGACCTTTGAATCCTTCTTCCTCTTTGCCTTCTTCTTGGAGATAATTGTAGGTATTCAAACAGCACCTCCTCTTCTCCAACTCTTGACCTTGTGATTCTTCTCATAAGCCTTTTAGGCCTGTACTGCTGAAATTCTATTGATTCTTCCTCTTGGAGTCGCCAGATATGCAAATAATAGCTCTTTTAAGCAAGAAAATTGCAGCAAATGCATATCAACCTTGCTGCAATAAAAATGAGACCTCTAGGTCCCACCACGCGTGCCAAAACTGTTGATGCAAAATCACAGCACCCCTGGTTGCAGATCAAGTTTCTAGGTTGATCTCTTCAGCATCCAGTGTGATTGCATAACATCGAATCCTTCTCCAAGTGTGGGACTTGAAAATGAGAAGGATTCTCCAGAGAAAGGCTAGTTCCTATTCCTCTGTTCAGATGCACCAATGAAACGCAAAAGTTTACCCCAAAAACTAATCTAACTACCAAGGAGACAGGGAGAGAGAAATGCAGAAAAATAAACCTAAGCTAGGGAGGTGATGCACCGAGGAATGAAGAACATAAGTTTTGCAAAAATAAACACAGACCATATAGACGCAATACCACACCATGCACAGGTAACTGAAATGTAATGAGAGATCAAAATGACAACAATGAATACATGAGAGGATTTAAATTTAATCACAGACATATATATTGCTCAGAGAATTGATTCAATACATTGCAGTGGCTAATAGGCAACAGTGGCATTACAGTCCATGTGGGAGGCTTGAAAACTCCACGAATTCTCTTGCAAGCAGGAGAGAAGGGAGGAATTGCAAAACAAGAATGTCCAACCGTTAGAAAGAAGCCCCTCCTTACAATTTATAAGAAGAATGAGAGAGAAAAGAGAGAGGAATTTGAAATCTACCCCAACCACCTCCTGAATGCATTTAACTCATCTCATCATGGCAGAAGCGGTGGATCCTGGTGAAATGGCTGGCTGCCTAACAGGAGCGGTGAACTGTCTGCTGCATTAAAAATGTTTGTTGACGCATCACTTCTGTTTGGTTATTCGTGCTGGATGTTTTTCTTGATTTTCATCCTCCAAACTGAACCAAAATGCAAGATTGACCTTGGAAACGTGTAGAGAATTTTACCAGCTTTCCGTTGATATAAAGAGCGCGCAAATCCGAGCTCTGGATCAAAAGTTATGGCGATCTGAAGATTTAGGGCACAACATAGGAGAAAATGTGTTTTGAAATCTTTCCCGCGCTCTGCCACTTGGATGACATGTGGCATGCTCTGATTGGACGAGCAATTCTCTCTCCTCCGTCTTTCGGCGGGCTGTCTTTTTTGAAATTTCCTTGTGGGCCCCAGCTTGGACACGTGGCGCCATTTCATTGGTTCGGTTCAGCGCTCGATAACTCATCCCTTTGACCTTTTGATTTTTCCTCCTGTGAGGACACGTGGCAGCTTCTGATTGGTCTTCGGCTCCTTCGGCTACTTTGCTTCCATTTGTCTCAGATGTCCCATTTGATTTTGGGCCCCTTGTGCTCATTTCGGCCGGTTCGGGTATTTCGCGTCCATTTGTCCCAGATGTCCCATTTGACTTTGGACCCTCTGGACTCATTTCGGCCGATTCGACCGGTTCGGGCATTTTTGGCCCACTTGTCCCACTTTGCTTCGGACTGACTTGACTCTTTTTCGACCAGTTCGGCCGGTTCGCGCCCTCGCGGCCCAGATGTCCCAATCGCTTTTTTACTGCATGTGTTCATTTCGGCCGATCCGGCCGGTTCGGGTCTTTTTGTCCCGATTGTCCCGAGCAACACTTAGCCAATTTTTCTTCCTCCTTCGGCCGGATCGGCTTTTCGCGTCCTCCGCGTACTTCTGGCCTGATTGTCCCAAATGCAATTTGGGCTGCCTGGAGGCTTTTTGGCCAATCCGCGCCTTGACGTCCCAAATGTCCCAATTGCTCCCTTGAGTAGGACTTAGCCAATTTTCACACTTTTTCCTGGATTGACTTATTTGCCTTTCTGCAACTTTTGACGCATGTTATCGAAATTTACCCCGAGGGGGGGGGGGAAATTTTGACAACATTATCACTTTCAATAGAGGAAAAGAAAGAATTGTAACCCGATTTAAATGAGTACTCTCCATCAAAAGAATCTTTCCGAATGAGTTCATCGTTATGATTTTGAGGACTAATATGAATGAGGGAAAGATGACTCTACATAGAAGAAACATCAGGCTGCATATTATCCTCATCAACTTTTAACTGTTTCCATTTCCTTTTGTTTTCATCCACCTCAATATATCCCTAAAATTTGTGCCCATAATTTCTAATCAAGCTATCTTCTATGTGACCATAAGAGGAAAACTAGTTAATATTTGACCATTTATCAATCCAGAAATTAATGTCTTGACCATCCCCAAGCTTCCAGCTACTTCCCTGAGAGAGAAAATGTCTGACTTGGAGAAGATTGTTCCAGAAAATAGAACCATTCGAAAGAGACTGATCAGAAATAAAGGAATTATTGCTTTGGTTGGAAAGGTATTTAATTTTAACCAACTCTGTCCAAGGCTTGTGATCTTTTATAAGTCACCAACCCAACTTTGCAATAAGAGCAGCATTCATATGTTTGATTTCTTTGATTCCTAACCCCCCAATCCTCTTTGTTCTACAGACCTGCTCCCAAGCCACTAAATGGTATCTAATCCTGTCTTCAGTACCATGCCATAAAAAGTTCTTTTGAATTTTTTCAATACTATTCAACACTGCTACTAGAATGCTGAACATTGACATGATATAAATAGGTAAGAGTGCTTTTTATCAATAAACACTTGCCTACACTTGAAAGTAAAGCTCCTTTCCAACCAGCCAGTTTTTTTTTGGAATATTTTAATAAGATCATTCCAAACCTCATTAGAAACCTTACAAGGACTCAAAGGGAGTCCTAAATAAGTAGCGAGTAGTGAATTAATAGTGCATCCTAGTATAAGAGAAATATTTCTTTGCCTTTCCACAAGAGTATTGAAAAAATAGATAGATCTTTTGTCAAAATTAACTTTTTTCCCCGAGGCTTCCTCATAAAATCTAAGAATAGTTTTGATAGCCTTCACCTCAATTATTGAGGCCATCAGAAGAAGGAAAGTGTCATCAGCAAACTGCTGGTGTGAGGAAACCTGATTACCAGAAGTAGGTTGAAAACCCTTTGTCATACCAATATTAATAGCTTTTGAGATAGATCTACTTAAAATATCAAGCAAAGAAATGGATAAAGCTAAGGGCAAAAGGAAACTGCAAAATGATGAAGAGGAAGATATCACTGCTGAAATTTTCAAGAAGCTCCAATCTCTGGATCGTAGACTTGGAAATGAAAAAGGTCGTAACAACGGTATCCTCTCTACCCTTAAAAGTATCTATAATTTCATTGAACAGCATGTTCACAGTATTTTTAGTCTTAGTGGTATTACCGAGGACATTTGGGGCTCCAAGGAGAAAAGAGATATTGCAATTGCTCAAGCGGATTTGAAAGACCCTTCCTAGGCCATTGCCATTGCATTCTTTGTCTCGCTTCAAACGATCAAAGCCAATATTGACCAGGCTATCAAGTGATGTGGAGTTATGTTGTTGTTTACTGGCTGTGAAGTTACCATTGACTGGCGGTTTTGGTGTTGTCTTTTGGCTGAGATGTCTAGTGATGGTTATCTCTTGTTTGTTTTTTGTCTCTACTACTTTTTTTCAGATCACTGTACATTTTGATCCTATTTTATTACTATTTTGTCTTATCTGGCTATTGAGCCCTTTGATGTTGGATGTTTTGCTCTTTTTTTTACTGTTTTTACCTCTTTTTTTATCTGGCTTTTGAGCCTTCTGTATACAGGGTATAGTCCCTTCAAAACTATTTACCCATAATAAAAAAAATCAAACACGCAAGGATTCACCAAACCCAACAAGCAAAAATAACCAGACAGGCATGAAAATAAGAATTTCATGAGAGTAGAGTTGGTCTAATGATTCATTTAGAAGAACACAAATAATTTTAATAGTTAGAGCCTATCATGCCTGATAGTTCTTCCACTAAATCGAAGGAGACTTCCAGCCGAGCTTCCAACTCTTTTTCTCCTCCACGAAAGATCGACAATCAAACTTCTTTTCCTCCTATGCTTCATATATTTTCCTTCGATCAAAAATAGCCCAAGGAAACCAAAAATAGCTTTAAATTGAATGTCAAACTACTGGTTCGAAGAACCAGTTAGCTCCATGTAGAGAAAAATCTGCCATGCAAGAAAAACCAAATGACCTCCTACAAACCCACCTCCTAAGTTTCCAATATAGTTTACATGTGAAGACCGAGGCTCATAAATTCCATAAATTTCATTCAATCCAAAATTCCTACTTAAATTTCCTTACCACTGCCTCCTAAATCTAGTGAATCCCAATTCAACACAAAAATACAATTCCATCCTTTAGTGGAGCTTCCACATAGGCCTCCACCAAGTCTACTGGTCCCCTACCAAATCTGGTAGTACCTCATCATTTAAACCCCTTTCAAATCATTTAAATGCCATTGGAACCATCGCCCTTGTGTCATGCACCCCCCTTTAGGTTCCCTTTAATAGTTTAGGTTAGATTCAAATAGACTTAGGTTAGTTTAACAATTACTAACATAGGTCTTAGAACATTAGCCATTAGAATTCCCACATTAGGTTAGGTTCAATTCGACTTAGGTTAGTTTAAAAATTACTAACATAGGTCTTAGAACATTAGCCATTAGAATTCCCACATTAGGTTAGGTTCAATTCATAACCCTTTAGTTATTAGGTAATAGCTAAAATATCCTAGTATCACTTTAGTAACTGTATGATGGAAAAGTGACAAGCGAGCATGGGAATCTACAAGCAACTCTTCCTCGCACCCGACCTCTCGAGGTCGTGCCGAGATAGCCGGTGGGGATGGAATATGTATGGGATGCAGACAACCTAGTTAGGCAATCTAATGTCTTCAATACGCACTAGTGGAATTTGTGAATCTAAGGCAAAGAAGGCCCTTCTAACCTGAACTGGTGTGATAGATCGATCAACAAGGATGACTACTCGAAGGCTCCAATCAATATCGAGCTCTGGCGTGATTCGATCTATGGGTTGTGGAATACGTGGAAAATGACCTGGGATAGTTTCGTGTATGTCTCCGGATAAGGTCATATGGTGGATGGTAAATATAGTCGACTCTATGGACGATTCTCTAGCCTAGTCCAGAACTCTCTAGCTTTGTTAGCTGTTGTATCTAGTAAGGATAATTGTTCGATGATGATAGGTGGAAGTGGAGTGGATCTGAATACTAGTGTGCATAGGCCAATGTCTATGCCCGATTGACTTACGGATTCATTGGGTTGCAGGATTTATGGATCGCAACCATAGACTCTTGTTTGTTGCGGTCCTACTATGGTCATGCATAGAATTAATTCCTAATCCCTAACACCCAGTAATCGTATGCTTTCTCAGCCTCTATATTCAAAACCAGTAGTTGTGTGATCTTCTCAGAGTGCCTCACAGGTGTTCTTACAACCTGAATTCTTAGGCTAGTATCTATGTCTGTGAGAATGTCTCCTGCATCTGGCTGTGGGACTAAAGTATCGCAACCAAAAGTTTGCTCTCTTTCAATCCCTTCTACAGTCATATGGATGTTACCTAGGGTAATCTACAGTTTGGTTTATTTGACCAAAACTTGTGCGCTTGGTCGTCCTCTATGTTTAACCCGCTCAACTGGGAATGGATTTGTTGCAAGCTTACCGTTGTTCGGAAGACTTGAATCCTAAGATTCTGATCTATATCAGTTATTGCTGTGATGAGATTGGGTTGGGGCATGATTGGCTCGAATACGTATTCCCTGGGCTCCCTAGGTCCCGTGATTGTCATGCAAAAGTAACAATGTAAAACTAACTGTAGCAAAATAAAATTTAACTACGTTGAATATATCTATAGCATATATGATTTCTCTATTTTTGTATTTTCTGATGAACTATTCGAATGAATTTAGCAACTAATTGAATACATCTAGAAATTGATAGCTAAGATAACAATTTAAAACAAACAAGATAACTGAATATAGCTATTTGTCTGTGCAATTTGTTGATCTACTCTAAACAATGAAATAACTGATCTAATCTATTTGTAAGATTCTTGATCCTACCTCAGAAGTGAGGAGTGAATCATAGTTTCTCAGAAACTATCAATCCCCATAGATTCCCTGGCAATATCGAGAGTAGAATTAACTGAAATAAAGTGATTGGCTACTTTATTTGATATATTTCTAACTAGAACTTTGAAAGCTAGAACCTGGATTCTACAGAACAGTGGCGAATCCGATGGTGTGTGTGATCTTGTCCCCTCAGTGTGATCTCCTCGTTCCTTTGTGTTCACGTGGATCCAGAAAAGTGTGTAATGCTAGCATCAACAGAAGTAGATATTGGGATAAAGGCAGCTCAGAATACAGACTGAATACAATGCGAGTAGGAGAGGGATAGCGCAAGAGTACAGAGCTTGGCTTATGTAATTCCTAGCGGGATTTATTGCGAGTCATGCAACTTAAAGCATCCAGAACCTGAAACTATCCTATTTGAAGAACAAAACCTATAACTTTAATGGCTTCCTATTGAAAACAAGCTATTCTACTCCAATGGATTGGATGAAATATCAACAGCACTTGCACAAGATGGATATGTGGCTTACTAACAGTAAAACAATGCTAACTAAGCATGCAATGAAAGAAGCTAAGCATTCTAAGCAAAATGAAAACTAAATCTATTGCAAAGAGAAATCAGAGGCAAATTTGAGGGGCCATTTGCTTGAGCACAAGCCAACTATTTATAGCATTTGCATTTACCCAAGGTAAAAGCCAAATAGAACTCTTAAACTATAAACAATGGCAAAACACTATTCCAGGGAACCAGAATCATAAATGCAAGCTTATGGCGGTGAAAGAAATCTGGTAAAACATTGAAATTACGTGAGTCATGTTAAAATAAATTTTTGGAAAACACATAAAGGACCGCCACCCTATTCAGGGTGGCGGTCACAAGACCGCCGCCCAGGTAGGGCGGCGGTTTCATCACTGAAGAGAAAAAGGCCAAGAAAAGAGGGGAAAAGGGAAAAACAAAGCACGGGGGCTAAGCGGGGCATGCGGGATGTTAACGCATACTTTGGAGATCTTTTCTGGATCCCGAACACCTTGTGAGGAGACCTGTATCATCATTGGGGCACATGTCACGTTATTTTGGTAGTACAGTACCTTACAATTTTGGGTACGTACATATTGCCCCCTCAAAGAAGCATTTTAGCCATGAAGAGGCATAAAATGGTGGGTCCGAGTATGGTGGTCCCGAAATGGGAAATTAAAAGTTATACCTGATACGTCCGTGTGTTGAAATGACGTCGTCCAAAATTCCCGCTACCTGCAAAACGAAAAGAGAACTCAAGTGCAGATAGACACAATAGTTTGGAAAATAAACACTAAAACAATAGGAAATGAGAACGTACCATTTGTGTGGGGATAAGAACTTACCTCCGTCGGTGCTCTAAACCTGTGAAAAAGGCATTTAAAATGAATCAGGGTGCTATATATATGAAAGTGGGCCCATTTTCCTATTCATTTGTGCGAGTCGATTTGATTGATTTTGAGCTCTGGGACCCACGGTGACGGTTTCTTGTGTGAGTAGAGTCAAAACATCCGTGACGAGATAGCGATCATGCCTCCACGTGCAAAACATCAACCGTGAGATCACAGGTTAGTTTTCTTCAATTTATCCTTTTTACCCCCTTAATTTTGAAATGTTAAAATCTTTATCATGGGGGGGTAATTTTTGAAAATGTTAGTGTTAAAAGGTCCATCTAGGGGGGGGGCTTACTGGGTAGGCCTTTTTTTTTAGGTAAAATGGTCTTTTTTTGCATTTTTTAGGCTTTTTAAGTTTAAAAACCCGTGTGGGTTTTCAGACCATGACCGCCACCTTGCCCAGGTTAGTTTTCTTCAATTTATCCTTTTTACCCCCTTAATTTTGAAATGTTAAAATCTTTGTCATGGGGGGCTAATTTTTGAAAATGTTAGTGTTAAAAGGTCCATCTAGGGGGGGCGCCTACTAGGTAGGCTTTGTTTTTAGGTAAAATGGTCCTTTTTTGCATTTTTTAGGCTTTTTAAGTTTAAAAACCCGCGTGGGTTTTCGGACCATGACCGCCACCCTGTCCAGGGCGGCGGTTACACGACCGTCGCCCTTAAGGCGGTGATTACGAAACTGCCTCCCTGCTCAGGGCGGTGGTTTTGCACAAAATGTAAAAAGAACATCCCTTTGAAATTGTTTTTGCTTTTCTAACATTTCTATGCGTTTTCATGATTTTTCCAGTATTACTTGGATGCTAACTTGCTCTGTTTTGTGTGTTTTTGGGTGTATGCAGGAGAGAGAGGAGTATATCTGGTGGAGTAGAGAGAGGGAGTGTGATTGGCTCCCAGGGGTACTAGATGCCCTCTCACAGGATGAGGAGGACACTCTTTAGCATGCTCGGATACTACGCATTTCACGCGTGCCCCATGTTGCTCCTTCCAGTCACATTCTTTGTGACTTGTTCTCATATTGGGATGCAGATCGGAACACCTTCCGATTGCCAGGGGTCCGCGGTGAGTGGACTATTACATTGGAGGATGTCTATCGCATTCTGGGGGTCCCGATTATTGGGAGATGTCTCACCCTTGAGACAGCAGGTTCGCGGGCCCAGATAGCACAGTGGGCCACATACATGGGAGATGCAGTCATCTCCATGGTGTCAAAGAAGGGGGTTAGAGTTTGATCCATTCCTAGTTTGCCCATTTCCTTACTTCGCCAGGCCATCATGGGGATCCTTGCCTCGAGACTGATCGAGGACAAGGGAGGAGATACATTGTTATACTGCTGGTCCCCCATTATTACACAGATAGAGGGACACGGTCGGATATATGCCTGGGGAGTAGACATACTTGGGACCACCTATCATGATCTATACAGGGTAGTCCATTTATAGGGGCAGTCCTTGAGCCACCTGACCCTAGTCATGAGTTGGGTCTATGAGCACTTCATCCCCTATGGCAGGGGTGTGGAGGTGGCAGATCCTGGAGCTGTGAGGGAACCCAGATAGACAGATATGTCGGTGCTCCGAGCACCTCATCAGCCAGTTGCTTCTTTGACTACTGCCAACATGGAGGCCACACCATACCAGACTATGGCAGGTATATGGGGCAAGGAGGCTCTTACTTTGATCTCCTGCTCCACGACAGGGTAGCTTATTGATAGAGTGGGGCGAGTGGAGATGCACCCCTTTGGCCGAGTTCCTTAGCAATTTGGCCTACCAGACATGGGTATGCTTCCCCCAGTAGCGCCAGTATACAGATCAGTCCGAGAGGCCAGAGGGGGGCCTAGAGGCTGGGGTTGGACAGTGGTTACTCCTGGCATTCCTATTGTGGCCAGGAGGATAGTACGTGCCAGAGGGAGAGCCGGTGCGCCTCAGGCACCCTTGCTTCAGATTTCCGTGGGTCCTGCCCATAGCAGCGATGACCCCATTGACATAGACTTCGAGTCTGAGGAGTTTACAGGGGGAGAGACAGAGGAGGACACCGAGGAGGACAGTGATCCTGAGTGGCATGATACTCAGGATATCATGCAGGTAGAGAGGGCCGAGCAGAGTGCAGAGAGAGTGACTCTGGTTTCAGAGGAGCCACTCTCCCAGGGCCGTGGTGGGGAGGATGAGTCTGTTGCGGGGTGCTACATTGCTCCAGCCACATGAGCAGCCCCTTAGTCGGTAGCGACATCCGTGGCAGGTGCTGATCCCATAGATCCATCCTGGAGGCCTGGTGATCCGAGTAAGTTACCCTCTCTCCTTTTAATGCTTTGTTTTTTAGTTAGGATCTCCTTAGTTGCTATCTCTCCTCTTGTTTTATCTTGTATTTCTAATCTCTTGTTTGGTTTCTAATTTGTTTTCTCTTTTGTTTGCAGAGACTGCCGATGAGTGGCAAGACTTGATTCGCAGGGTATGTACTGATACCCTGATGATTCCCATGGAGAGGACCCACGCAGAGCTGTCCATAGATACTGGGGAGCCCTCAGCAGCTGGTAGGCACACTGACATCTTTTCCCTAGTCTGGCATGTGGCCAGGATGGTATCGACTCTCCACACGAAGCTAGCGGGGTACAGGACGGCTGAGCGCTTGATGAGGAGCCACTCTCGTGGTGAGACCGCGGCTACCCCTCGGGATCTAGAGCCCTCCATGCATTCAAAGCACCGGCATAGCCAGAGTCCTAGGTGTGGGTGTGCACCTTCAGAGGGGTCTCGTAGGGATTGAGAAGTCGATTGGCTCTCCTAGATTTTGTATGATACATTCTTTGGTATATCCCGGGCTCTTTGAGCGTTTTGACCATGCTTAGTGCATGATGGCATTGTACATAAATGTTGATCATTTATATATATGTATATTTGTTCTGGATCAAATCCTTGGCATTCATGGCTTGCTTTCTATTTCTAGTTTCCTCATGTAGACTATGATGTTTATACTTGTATGCTTTTTAGAATGTATGCAATGGAGAACAAATGATGCAAATGTTTGATTTTCTTTTTTGTATTTCATGATGCTGATAAATGATAATGTAGATATAATTTGATTTTGAATCTTAGTTTTTGTAAGCAACTTTTGATACTTCATATTTGTTTTGGAAAAGTGATGAATATAAACTGGTATGATGAACAGATAAACCTGCCCCTACCCCCAACTCCACGCAACTAGTAAGATGCGAGGGCTTAAAACTGAGAGTTGGAAAGGGCACAAGTTGTGAAATATGTTGAAACGATAGTGATGAAAGATAGACAAAGTTTTGGTGGAACCAAATTGGGAAGCTACAAGCTTACTCTACCCGAGTGACTTCATAGTTTAGAATGCAACTTGCTTTGCGTTTATCCAGACTTAGATCCTTAGATGGCCACATAGTAGAAAAAATCTGGGTTTTTAGGATTTTTAACTCTTTTGGAATTTTGGACATCTGATTCATTGTTTTTGACTCAAAGACTTCAAGATTTGAATTGTTTTCTTATGACCTTTTGCATTTGTTTGTCAAGAGGACCCCCTACACTTTGCCCCATGCTACCAGTAAGAAGCGTGGGTTTATCACCGCGGACAAAGCATAGGCGAGTAAGGGCATTTCCATCCTTTCCCAACCCTACGCCACTAGTAAGAGACGCAAGCTCATCACCAAAGGTTGGTGGGGCAAGGAAATGTGTAAAATTAAAATTTTCTGTTTGATCAATATTTGACTCGTTTTCTTGAGTAAAATGTCAGTATGTGCTTATTTCCAAAGAGATATATATATGGGATAGATGTGACACCATGAAGCTTCTAGAATAGACCATAGGCAAGACACCTATCCTAAGAAGAAACACAAGTGAGAATAAACCTGCAGATCTTGGCATGGTTACCGTTAAGACTTTGTCATATCTAGCTTTATTTGATGACATGATTCTGAGATAATTTGATGATATCATGAAAATGGAGAGGTATGATTAGAAATTTTATGCCAACAACATCATGAGTTTGTAATGAATTTCTTTGAGAACAAAATTCCTTGATCATAATTTGTGTACGAAACAAGCGGACAAAATGATCTTAATCTATATGAAGATGCAATGTAAATATGATTACAAATAGTGCTAGTTGCTTACACGTAGAACCGCTTGAGGTGTAGGGAATTGACCGTTTCACCAAATTCCTCACCTTCCAGCGTACATAAGAGGTATGCACCATTTCCATAGTCCTTCATGACTTAGTATGGGCCCAACCATTTAGGCCGGAATTTCCTTCCTTCGCCGGTCTTCTTGTCGATCCGGCTGTCTAGCCTTAGAACTAGATCACCTTCATATATGTCACATTCATAGACTTTCTTGTTGTACTACCGGCACATCCGGTCAGCATAGGCTCTGTGTCACTGTTCAGCATCTAACCTAGCTTCATCTAGGCTTTCTAATTGGGAGAGAGTGTGCTTCTCTATAAGCGTCTTCATCCAGAATCCCTTGTAATGAAATATGGAGACTGGGTATTTCAACCTCGAGTGGGAGAACTGCCTCTGCCCCGAATACTAGTGAGAAAGGAGTTGCTCCCATTGGTGTTCTTATTGAGGTTTGGTGGGCCCATAAGGCCGGATACAACTTCAAGTGCCAATCTCGTTTGTTTTCTTTTACCGTTTTAAGGAGAATGGCTTTTAGTGTTTTATTTGTTGCTTCAGCCTGTCCATTGGCTTGTGGATAATACAAGGAAGCCGTATGATGGCTTATTTTAAATTTATTGCACAATTCGTGAACTTCATCATTCTTAAAAGAAGTCCCATTATCTGAGATAATGACTTGTGGGACACCGTACCTGCAAATGATTTGGTTCAAAATGAATTTGGTGATTACAGAACCTGGTACAGTAGTAAGAGGCATAGCCTCTACCCACTTGGTGAAATATTCGGTGGCCGTGATTATAAAATTATGGCCATCTGTAGACGAGGGAGAGAATTTCCCTATCAAGTCGAGACCCCACGTAGAAAAGGGCCATGGAGTAGCAATTGGTTGTAGAGCTTGTGCTAGCATGTGGATCTCATGGGAGAACTCTTGGCACTTATGACACCTGTGTACAAACTCTATTACGTCGTGTTCTAGAGTGGGCCAGAAATAGCCCATTCGATGTATTTTGCGAGTGGTGGCATGGCCACCGAAGTGGCCTCCACACATTCCACTGTGAGATTCATGGAGAATCTTCTTGGATTCTTTTGTGTCGACACATCTTAGGAGCATTCCATCGAACACTTTTCGATAGAGCACTTGCTCTATAATGACGTATTTTGCTACGATAATGCGTAGCCACCTTCTGTGTTGCGGTGTAGCCCCTTCTGGATACGTATGGTCCATGATATAATTAATGATATTAGTGTACCAGGGACACTCAGAGATAGGAGGTCTGGCTTCAATGTAGTATACGCATTCATCTGGAAAATCCAGATCTACTAGATCACCTCCATCTAATGGGTTATCAGCTAACCAATCCGCGATGATTTGTCCTTTAACTGACTTCTGATTTACAAATGTTAATTTGAATTCCCCCATTAAGGTTATAAAACGTCCAGCCTTCTTAGACAAGGACCCTTGTGTGAGGAAAGTTCGTAAATGGTCTGTTTTTACCATGACCCTTGTTTCTTGATTTAGCATATAATGTCTTAAGCGTTTGGTAGCAAAGACTATGGCGAGGCATTCTCGTTCTGCTTGTGTATAACGTGTTTCATAGTCGAGCAATGTTCGGCTAATGAAATAAATCGCGCACTCTCTCTTGTCATCGTCCTCTTGGGCCAACATACAGGCTAGCGAGACATCGGTAGCTCGTGAATATAAAATTAACGGGCGGTCTAGCTTAGGTGGCATTAGCGTAGGTGGTGATAACAGGAAACGCTTAACCGCGTCAAAATCTTCATTGCATTCTTCAGTCCAATCAATACTATAATCTTTCTTGAGTAAATTGTTGATTGGATGAATGGCAAAACTTAAGTCCGGGATGAATCTCTGGATTGCACCAAGCTTTCCGAGAAATGACCTGATTCCAGATTCATCCGAAGGTGGGACCATTTCAAGGACAGCCCAAATTTTGGTTGGGTCAACATCAATTCCTTGTGACGATATGATATATCCTAGGAGCTTCCCTCCTGTTACACCAAAGATGCATTTTTCTAGATTTAGCGTGACTCCGTATTCTATCAGACGTGAAAGAATGATGTGAAGTACTTCTGGATGGTCACAACACTTCTTGGCCTTAGCCAACAAGTCATCTACGTAGGATTCCATGATCTTATGAATTAGATTGTGAAATATATATGTCATAGCTCGCTGGTATGTAGCACCAGCATTCTTGAGACCAAATGGCATAACAGCATAGCAATAAGTTCCCCAAGGAGTTATAAACGTGGTTTTAGCTTGATCTTGTTCAGATATTCTGATTTGATTGTATCCCGAGAATCCATCCATGAGAGACAAAAGTTCAAACCCAGCTGTTGCATCGACAATGACATCAATGGATGGTAACGGGAAGTCGTCTTTAGGACACGCTTTGTTAATGTCTCGAGAAATCTATGCAAATGCGTATCTTCCCATTCTTTTTTAGAATGGGAATGATATTAGATACCCATTGAGAGTAATCGACTGGTTTGATGAATCCTACTTGGAGGAGTTTTATTACTTCCTCTTTCACCATGAGAGCTACCTTAGGTTTCATGGGTCTTGATTTTTGTTTAACTGGCTTTGCATCAGATTTAGTGACGAGGTTGTGCACCACAATGTGGGGTGCAACTCCTGTCATTTCCTTATAATTAAATGTGAAAGCCTTCTGATGTTCCTTGAGGATTCGAGTGTGTATTTCTATTTCTTCTAGGGTTAGCGAGGATCCTAATTTCAAGATCTTTGGTTCATCCTCCGTTCCGATGTTAACATCAATTGTCTCTTCGATTAAGGAGGCATTACCTTCTTCAAACTCAGGTGGGGCTGGAGGTAAATCCAAATCGTCCCTATTTTCTACTATGTATACGCTAGGTTCCATTTCCGAGGGAAGATCCATCATGGGATTTCCGAAGTAGGAAGACGAATGTGGGATTAAGGACAAATCTATCATATGATAGGAGAGATGTAGTGCCGCATAGGCGTTTAAGTAATTCAGAGTGGCCATATCACTATCAATGTGGTCTAGGATAGTAGATTCATTTCTGTTTAAAAGAGAATTTGTCATTGTTTTTATCAATGGTTCATCACGAAGGGATACCATGAAACGGGTATCCTCTAACTTACTGTTTGGAGTAAAGCGTGATGCCGAGGTTGCTATAGAATCGGCGAGAAGATTGTGTTCTCACGGGATTGCTTCAATTGATATGAAGTCAAACTCCTTGCTTAAATCTAATACAGCTTGTTTTGTAAAGCTGTAAGTGCTCGGCTTTGGTTTCATATATCTCAGAGACTTGGTTTGCTACCAATTGTGAGTCTCCTAACACCCTGATATTATTAACACCGATCCTTTTGGCTAAAATGAGGCCAAGGAGGAGGGCTTCGTACTCAGCGTTGTTGTTTGTACATTCGAAATTTAGTTTGAAGGCGAAAGGTAAGACTTTTCCTTCAGGGGAAGTAAATATTACACCTGCCCCCGCTCCGTAACAGCATCTAGCTCCATCAAAATGGAGTGTCCAATATTTAGCTGAGAATATGGATGGTGGGATATCTGTTGTGTTTGCGTATTCTACTTCCACCATACAGAGATCCTCTGCTAGAAGAGAGCCAATGCCTAGGGAACATCCCATGCCTACAGAGTCAAATGGTAAGAACATTGGTAGATCTTGTTCTATTAATTCAATGATTTTTGCAGTAGTTCCTAATGATATTGTTTCTACAGTGTTAGCCTCATCTTTGGGGGTTGGGATTTCCTTGGCTAGGCTCATAGTTTCAAGATCTATCGTAGGTACCAACTTTTCTTTTGGTTTTGGGTTGGTAGGTTTATTAAGTTGGTTTGTTGGGAGTTCAAACTCCGAATGCATGCCTGGTCTTTTCTTTAAGTCAGCTAGGTGTACATTGAATGGTTTTGGATCACCTTTGGCCACAAATATCTTTCCTAAGTGTAAAAACCTTACTTCTTGAAATAGTGTAGAAGGGATTGCCTTCATGCGGTGTATCCATGGTCGGCCGAGGATCATATTATAGTTAGTTTCCCGATCTATAATATAAAACTCAGTCAAGATGGTTTTGGGTCCTAAGGTGACCGGTAATATTATAGTTCCAACCGAGGTGGCTTTAAGGCTATCATAGCCCCTTAGTGTGTTTCGAGTTGTGGAATAATTGGTTTCTCCATACCCTAGCTTTTGAAGGAAAGAGAAGGGAACTATGTTAACTACCGCCCCATCGTCAACCATTGCTCGTTTCACATAGTTATTATAAACCCATACTTGTAAGTGTAAGGCTGGATCACCTCAGCGTGCGATCTCAGCATCTGTCGGCATTTTGTTTATCTCGAATATGAATTCGACATCCCTATCTGCCTACCCTGGAGGATGAACATCGAAGTCTATATGATTTACCTATGTTTCAGGAGGTGGAGTGATGTTAATTAAATGGCCTAAACCTAATGCTTCTAAAAGAGTAGCCCTGTGGGTAGGAGAGTTCTTTAGTAAGTCTAAAAATGAAATGTGCGAGAAGGTTTTTGTTAGGTCATTAATTAAATCATAGGCACCCACAGGCTTTGCTACTATTTGTTGGAAGTTATCCATCTCCGGCAGGTGGCTTGGACTTGGCTGAGAGAAAAACTCTCGTGTCCTTGTTACAGCTTCGATGGGTAGTTCAGCGTCTAACTCCACTAAACCGACTACCTTAGGTCGTGGCTGACTTCCCAGTTGTGGCGCAACCGATGGATTTAGTGAAGTCGAGGCTTCATAATCATTGTTTCCTGTCATTACACTTTTGTTCATCTTAATTAGATTTAGCCTGTTGTTATCGTGTTTGGGAGCGGATCATTAAAGATCTTGAGGGGTGCATTTTGAGGGGAAACTGCCCCTGAAAAGGTATTTAATGCTGATGACGTAGGATCTACCAAGAACATATCCATGAAAAGTTGTCTTTGTTCATCTGGCAAGCGTTGCATGAATTTGTTGTAGTCACGGCACGTTCTAGTGTCATGGCCCCAAATTTTGTTGAAACCACAATACGAAATAGAATTGTAATTCCTAGTTTGTTGGTTTGGTGCGTATTGTGGTCCAAAATTTTGATCAAACCGTTGTCTACTAGGATTGAAATTTTGCGTTTGTTGTCTTTGGTTTGAATTCTGGTTTTGGTATCTAGTTGAATTTTGGCTCGAACCATGTGTGGGATTTTTCCGTTGTTGTTGTTGTTGTGGATGGTTAAAATCCACAGTATTGATTGTCGGGGTAAAGTTGTTGTTTCGTTGGTTGTTTATTTGTGATGGAGTATTGACAACATTTACCTTCTTAGGCTAGTCGGTTACTCCATCTGTTGTTACACCCTGATTTTTATTAAGGATTTTAGGTCCTTGATTGACATTCGTGGTAGTAGGATAAGCTGTAGTGTTCTAGTTGGAGGTGACTAACCTCCCATTTGCTCCATATGTTTTGTGACCACTATCAATTGCCGCTTGATCTATTCTAAGAGCACTCTCAAGTACTTCATCGTAAGTTCTTAATGGGAACTTTTGGACTTCTTCCTTCACTTCTCTGCTAAGGGAATGAAGGAATAAATCGCATAGTTCCATTTGATCCATGTTTGGAGCACTTGCCGAAGAATAAAGAACTGTACTCCACCTTTGGATGAAATGGGCAACAGATTCATTGTGTTCTTGCTTGATGTGTAAGAACTCCTTGATTCCTGTCTTTAATAGTTTATTCATGTCAAAGGCCTTAATGAACTCTGAAACGAGTTGTTTGAACGAATGGATGGAACCCTCAGGTATTCTATAATACCAGTCGAGAGCGATGCCCTCCAAAGTTTTTGGGAATATCTTAGCAACAACCCCATCCCATGGGAGTAGTTCTCGAATGGTCGTAGGGTAAGCTTTGATATGTGCGTTTAGATCTCCCTCACCTTTGTATTTGGGAAAATCGGGAAGAGTTCTTGGAAGCATGACGCTTCGTATGGTGAAATCTAAGGGCTCTTTCAAGTATTCTGAATTTGTGCCTATCGCATAGGTTTCGACCATTGATGGTGCCTGCTAAGGGAGCGGTGGTGGAATGGGTTGTTGATATGGCATTGCATATGCATTGGTAGGGGCGTAAGGAAACCCTTGTGGTTGAGTAAAAATACCGGGAGAGGAGAACATATCCCCTTGTGGTGATTTGGAATACATTTTTAAGTATGAAGGGGTATTGTCCAAGAATGGATTATTTTGTGCTAGATCGGGAGGAACAGCGTTAGAAATGGTGGTCTAGTTGGCATTTGTTGTGAATACTGAGGAGTCATGCCTAACGTGCCTACTCCTGTGAGGAGGTCTGTTTGGCTAGGAGGATTAGAATTTCCTGTTTGTATGAATTGAGAATGACGATTTGCCTGGGCAAGTTCTAACCCTCTCACTTTTTCTACTAACGTTGAAATGATTTCATTTGGTGAAGTCACAGTGTTTTGTCATAGTGGCGTTTGTTGTATACCATGGTGTTGTATAGGCATGTGATATCCCACTATGAACTGATCGTTGCCCTGCCAAGTTTCCCCGAGGGCATTTCCTATATGTAGTGGGATGGAAGTATTTTCTTGAAAAGAGACCTCGGGTTGTGTTTGTAAACCTCCTATAGGTGGATACATACTTCGAGAACGTTGGTTGTTCCTGGCATAACGTACTGAATATTCATCATCTAAACCTCGGTATGAGTCTGATTGTCTACTAATTTGTGGTCTAAGCAGCATCTGAGGAGATGTACCAGATTCTCCGGTGAACGTCATGTTATTCGAGCCCGAAGGCTCTGTTTGTTGCGTTTGAGCGAGCTGATCTAACTCCTCAGTTTGAAACGATGAGTTATATATGATTCTTAGAGTTTGTGTTGAAAACTGGTTAGTTGAGTAGTTGTCACCCCATACTGAGAGTGAGGGTGATGATTGTCTATTTTGTTGGGCATAGTAAGCCTCAAGGCCCAACAGGGGCCTGCCATATGCATCGAATCCCGACATATTTTGGGGGTATATGAATACCCGCAGAATAATGGGAAGCAGAGAAGGTGATGGTGAAAGCCAATGAGGCGGAAAATATGAAAAGTATACTAATTTGGAAGAACACGTAATAATATGACTCCGAACTAGAAAGTAGGAAGTTCACGTTGGGTTCACCAATTTTGTACGATGGAAAAGTGACAAGCGAGCGTGGGAATCTACAAGCAACTCTTCCTCACACCCGACCTCCCGAGGTCGTGCCGAGACAGCCGGTGGGGATGGAATATGTATGGGATGCAGACAACCTAGTTAGGAAATCTAATGTCTTCAATACGCACTAGTGGAATTTACGAATCTAAGGCAAAGAAGGCCCTTCTAACCTGAACTGGTGTGATAGATCGATCGGCAAGGATGACTGCTCGAAGGATCCAATCAATATCGAGCTCTGACGTCATTCGATCTATGGGTTGTGGAATACGTGGAAAATGACCTGGGATAGTTTCGTGTATGTCTCCGGATAAGGTCATATGGTGGATGGTAAATATAGTCGACTCTATGGACGATTCTCTGGCCTAGTCCAAAACTCTCTAGCTTTGTTAGCTGTTGTATCTAGCAAGGATAAATGTTTGATGATGATAGGTGGAAGTGGAGTGGATCTGAATACTAGTGTGCATAGGCCAATGTCTATGGCTGATTAACTTACGAATTTGTTGGGTTGCGGGATTTGTAGATCGCAACCGTAGACTCTTGTTTGTTGCGGTCCTGCTATGGTCATGCGTAGAATTAGTTCCTAATCCCTAACACCCAGTAATCATATGCTTTCTCAGCCTCTATATTTAAAACCAGTAGCTGTACGATCTTCTCAGAGTGCCTCACAGGCGTTCTTGCAACCTGAATTCTTAGGCTAGTATCTATGTCTGTGAGAATGTCTCCTGCGTCTAGCTGTGGGACTAAAGGATCGCAACCAAAAACGTTTGCTCTCTCTCAAGCCCTTCTACAGTCATATGGATGTTACCTAGGGTAATTTGTAGTTTGGTTGATTCGACCAAAATGTGTGCGCTTGGTCGTCCTCTATGTTTAACCCACTCAACTGGGAATGGATTTGTTGCAAGCTTACCGTTCTTCGGAAGACTTGAATCCTAAGATTCTGATCTATATCAGTTATTGCTGTGATGAGATTGGGTTGGGGCACGATTGGCTTGAATACGTATTCCTTGGGCTCCCTAGGTCCCGTGATTGTCATGCAAAAGTAACAATGTAAAACTAACTGTAGCAAAATAAAATTTAACTACGTTGAATATATCTATAACATATATGATTTCTCTATTTTTGTATTTTTTGATGAACTATTCGAATGAATTTAGCAACTAATTTAATACATCTAGAAATTGACAGCTAAGATAACAATTTAAAACAAACAAGATAACCGAGTATAGCTATTTGTCTGTGCAATTTGTAGATCTACTCTAAACAATGAAATAACTGATCTAATCTATTTGCAGGATTCTCGATCCTACCTCAGAAGTGAGGAGTGAATCATAGTTTCTCAGAAACTATCAATCCCCACAGACTTCCCTGGCAATATCGAGAGGTAGAATTAACTGAAATAAAGTGATTGGCTACTTTATTTTATATATTTCTAACTAGAACTTTGAAAGCTAGAACCTGGATTCTGCAGAACAGTGGCGAATCCAATGGTGTGTGTGATCTTGTCCCCTCAGTGTGATCTCCTCGTTCCTTCGTGTTCACATGGATCCAGAAAAGCATGTAATGCTAGCATCAATAGAAGTAGATATTGGGATAAAGGTAGCTTAGGATATAGACTGAATACAATGCGAGTAGGAGAGGGATAGCGCAAGAGTACAGAGCTTGGCTTATGCAATTCCTAGCGGGATTTATTGCGAGTCATGCAACTTAAAGCATCTAGAACCTGAAACTATCCTGTTTAAAGAACAAAACCTATAACTTTAATGGCTTCCTATTGAAAACAAGCTATTCTACTCCAATGGATTGGATGAAATATCAACAGCACTTGCACAAGATGGATATATGGCTTACTAATAGTAAAACAATGCTAACTAAGCATGCAATGAAAGAAGCTAAGCATTCTAAGCAAAATGAAAACTAAATCTATTGCAAAGAGAAATCAGAGGCAAATTTGAGGGGCCATTTGCTTGAGCACAAGCCAAATATTTATAGCATTTGCATTTACCCAAGGTAAAAGCCAAATAGAACTCTTAAACTATAAACAATGGAAAAACACTATTCCAGGGAACCAGAATCATAAATGAAAGCTTATGGCGGTGAAAGAAAGCTAGTAAAACGTTGAAATTACGTGAGTCATGTTAAAAGAGCTTTCTAGAAAATGCATAAAGGACCGCCGCCCTGTTCAGGGCGGCGGTCACGAGACCACCACCCAGGCAGGGCGGTAGTTTCATCACTGAAGAGAAAAAGGCCAAGAAAAGAGGGGAAAAGGGGAAAACAAAGCACGCTGGGGCTAAGCGGGGCATGTGGGATGTTAACACACACTTGGAGATCTTTTCTGGATCCCGAACACCTTGCGAGGAGACCTGTATCATCATTGGGGCACATGTCACGTTATTTTGGCAGTACAGTACCTTACAATTTTGGGTACGTACAGTAACCCTTCCTTTATTTGCTTAGCATAACACTTAGGTTAGGTCGCCAACCTAATAATAGAATAAGAGGCTTAGGTTAGAACAGTATTCAAATAAGTAAACATAGCTAAGACATAGCTATTCTTACGTAGCTTAGGTTACCGTTAGGATAGTCCTTATATTTTTAGGACTTCATACTTCTCCTCAGAGAATTGAATTTTTCTTAAGTCCTTAATGTCCTGCCAAGATCAATCACCAAAGACCCGGGCACAAACATATAGCTAAACAAAAACACGTTGCAACAAGACCAAGAATTAGTATCATACAAAATTCAGTCTTTTATGTCCCTTAAACTACTAAATGTCAATTTCACCATTCAGTCTATGAAGAATACTTGAAACATTCCTTGGATCACTAAAATTGATCCAAGGATGAGTCAGAAGAAGAAATAAGTCTGTAACTCTTAAAACTGGATTACAGCTCATCTTTCCAAAGTGAAAATGAATTCTTGACAACCTTATAATTTCAGTCTAATGATTTTTAAGAACATAAAAGATTTATCCTTATCAAGCATGATCTTCAATAGTTAAAAGAACACATCTTTATCCAAAAAATCACATGTCAACACTTGAATGCAAAAGAGGAATATATCAGTTGTCGAGGGTGTTACATTGTTGCAGAGAGTATGACATGGAGGAGAGAGATGGCTCGTGAAGGATTTACAACTCATGTAGAAGACATGGAGCCAGAGCATCAGGAACCCCCCCATCTTGGAAATCATGATAGAGATCCCCCCTTGGCCTCACACAGATTTTCACCGGAAAAGACTACCTAGACCGCGGGTGTGCATCTTAATCCACCTGGTCACCTAGCCCTTGCGCTTGGTTTTTTAGCATCTAGCACAATTAACTAGCAAAATAACTTGGGAAGTAGGAGAGCAGGAGTAAGTCACGGATCAAGAACATCAATGGCAAGACAGATGGCTTTAATTTCATTTGGAGGAGCATTCTTAGGTGCATCATCCACAATGAATGTGAGTGTGTAGAATGTTGGATTCACCTCTGGAAGTGTAACCACCTCAGAAAATGTAGGGGTACAGTAAAATACTACTATCAGAGCACAAGGGAGTATGTCTATAGTCCCTATTCCAACTAAAAATGGCGGATCAAGAGGTATAGGTGGTTCTAGTTCCGATGGATCTAGAGGTAGAGGGAACACATGAGGTTCCAGATCATGTGGTCAAGGCTCACAGCAACCATAAATTATCTATATGGAGATGTCTCTTTGTCTCCCTAAGTATAGATGTATAGAGGATGCTACCGAACATGTGCATGTGTGTGAAATCTTATGGCATGCTAAAGGGATCATGGCTGCTGAGTGAAAGGCAAGTCAATTCACCACTACATTATAGAGGCGTGCACACAGCTGGTATAGGAAATTTGACCTTGATCAAATTTGTGTGGATTAAGTAGCATTGAGAGATGTTTTCTTGAAAGAGTTCCATATACCTGATTTTGAGTAGAAGAGTATAAGTGTGCTCAAGGATATCAAGCAAGGCACCATTGAGAGTGTACGTGAGTATGATGCTCATTTTAAGAAACTTCTATCTAATTTGTCTTATGATATTCATGCTAGCTAGCATGCATAATGGTTCATTGGAGGGTTGACTACACCTTTTAGAAGGTTGTTGTCACATAATACATACATTGATCCGTGCGAAGCACTAGAAGTATCTTTACGTGCTGAGGTAGTTGGGAGCATTGACACTAGAATTAGCCCATTCCTAGATGAACAAATTACAGCTATGGAAAAGTAGTTAGAGAAGCTATCAGCAAATTTAGCCCATGAAATGTGCTTAGGAATTTGGTGTATAGATTGTGAAGTGGAAGGTCACACCAAGGATAGTTTCCCTCGAAGATCTATACACTCACTATTGTTGGAATATGAAATTTGTCATTTAAATCATGATTTTATTCACTGTCCTCTGTTACAACACGTGATAAGGAAGAATTTATCTTTCTTTTGAAAATTTTGAAAGTCCACAACTCATGATACTGAGGATTTTTTGGCTGATTAGTCAGATCCAAGATGTTATAGACCTTGGGGTACAACAGACAAGTATAACAGATAGTTCTAAGGGTAAGAATGAGCACCAAGATCGGGATCATAATCAAATGTGCTATGACAGGAATGAGGGGAATTTTGAAGGAGGTCGTGGAAGGGGACATGGATATCTTGGTAGATATGGAGGACGAGGCTATGGTGGAGGAAGAGGTGAGTTCCCTCATGGAATATGTTATACTTGCAGATCTCCTGACCACTATAAGCACGAATGTCCTCAAAATATTACATGTTCTTTCTATGGAAAGAACCATAGCTATGAATAGTGCCTAAAATTATATGAGCATCTCAGTAAGTAGCATAAACAAGAAAACAAAGGCACCAGGATGGTTAGAATCCAGCGTGTGGTAGAGGATCAGTGGATGCCTAAGATAACAGAAGGACCTGAGGCATTGACAGTGAAGATTACTATATGTGCTGAAGTAGCACGTGCAAGAGAGGCATTGCACAAGGAGCCTATGATAACCAAGGAGGAGGTTTTTCATGCGAGGTACCCAGATCCTTCTCATCAGAAGGAATTTTACTAGGATACCATGGAAGTGCTAAGGAATCTTTAGGGTGAGATACAATACCTAAAGGAGCAAAAGAAAGCATCAGATACAGTCCAAACTGACATTGATGATCTACGAGAGGTGTGTAAGATGTTACACTAGGAGAACATTATTCTGCTATTAAGAAGTTGGTTAAAAGGGAACACTCCACGTGTAAGTCTTGAGACCAGACGGCGGATTCTACATACAAATCTTCCCCCTGATAGCATTAACAATGACAAAGAAATTAATTTGAATGTTGTATCAAATGGGTGGCTATTGAGAAACATATTGATCGATACAGGTGTAGAAGTAAATGTGCTTACATTAGATGCATGGGTACAAATGGGGATTCCTCCATTGCATTCATCATCTAATGTGTTATTTATGGAAAACTGGACTAAGGCTACTCCCATTGGAGTTTTGAAAGATGCATCTATAACTATACAAAGGGCCAAGTTCACTAGGGATTTTAAGGTATTAGCACTTGTAGAAGCTAACAATTTTCTAGCCCTGTTTGGATGCCCTTAGTTTTATGTGAATAATGTTGACTTGAGATTCAATAAGGGGTATATCAGCTTTGAAAACAAGGAGGAAAGATTTGTGATACCTTTGGTAGATGGAAATTCTACACCATATGTTGAACCTCTAAGTGAGGAGGATTTAAACAAAGTTTATGTACGCGATATTCAGGACCCAAAGGTTAATGAGCCATCAAAAGAAGCCATCCTATAGTGGGAGGATTCGCATTCTATTAGTGATACTATGAGTATTGCTTGAGAAAATTGGGCTTATTTTACATATGAATTAGTAGGACGCGAAGTGAAAAGCATGGTTGCGTACAAGAATGGACTTTGTTTGGTTCGACAGATAGGTAGCACAGTACCTTGGTATACAAGGACAGAAGATCTTCCTACCTTTCTGAGGGCCATGGAAACATAGTGGATAGATCAAGTTAAAAGGAGAAATATATTAGTATATACACTGTGTGGGACAGCAGCACACTGGTGGGTAGTCCACAGAGATAATCTTATAAATTGGGAAGAGATTGGAGTTGCTTTGACTACTAGTTTTATAAGGAACAATGCACCTACGCAAATATGAACTTATCATGGTGATCAACCTATTTAGCATCACATTCAGCAGTGTGAGAGACTCTAGATAGTAGGACTAGTTACATTACCACCTTCTTTCTAGGTACATAGATTGTATTTCTACAAGGATACACACGTGCTTGGTATATATATGAAGAATTTCATCAAGAAACTAGAAACTGGAAATATTTGACTGCAGGAATGATCCAGACTTTCAACTACTTCTCAACTAAACCTCTTGTAGTAGAGGCATTAAAATTTGTCAAGCACTTAACTATGGGAGATAGTGCAAAATCCAAGGAGCATATATAGGAATTATTTGGTGAGGCAGAGTTCGGAGAATGTTTTGAAAAAGAAGAAGAAATGGACTCCATACTTATTGAATGTGCTTGCCTTGAGAAACATAAAGAGAAGATGGTTTACGTCATGGATGATGAGGAAGTTGAGAACCTGGATATTGAACATTCACATGGGGTGTGCGAGGTCTTGGATAGTGTAGACAAGGATGCGCACACCTACCATGAACCCATGAAGATAAAGCAGGTGAATATATGTTTGGAGTCTGAGCCTAAGGAGGCCATAACTGGAGATTACTAGTTAGACTTAGAGGTAACAAAGATCATCGAGTTACTCAGGGATTATCAAGACTTATTCCCTCGAGGATATCATGAACTTAAAGGCATTCATGAGTCACTTGGGGAAATGAAGATCAAACTTAAGGGTGGTGCACGTCCAGTTAGAAAGATACCTTACATAATGAATCCTAATTTACACGAAAAGGTAAAAGAAGAAATTGATAAAATGTTGAAATCTTGAATTATCAAGCCCCTTGATGAGTCAAATGGGTTATCCCAATGGTAATCGGTATCAAGAAGGACAGAAAGATTAGGATATTTTTGGAATACAGGTGTCACAGATCCATTCCCTATGCCTTTCACTAAGGAAATATTGGAACGAGTTGCAGGGCGTGAAATATATTCCTTCACGGGTGGATTTTCCGGGTATCATCAAGTTAGGATTGCTTAGGAGGATCAAGAAAAGACAATATTTACTACTGAATGGGGTAGTTTTTCCTATACTGTGATGCCCTTTGGATTGAAAAATGTTTATGTTGTATTCTCATGCATAGTTTTTCAGACATTTAAGGATTTTATTCACAACTTCTTACAGGTATACCTAGATGATTGGACAGTATATGGGCTTATGAAAGATCATTGTGACAAGTTTCTCTTAATGTTTAAACGATTCAGATAATTGAGTATCTCTTTGAACATCAAGAAGTGCATATTTGCTATGCTATTTGGGATAATGTTAAGACATATAATCTATAAGGAAGGTTTGCTAGTTGATCCAACCAAGGTTCCAGTCATTTTAGGCCTAGAAGCGCCTACCATTCAGAGTGAGGTGCGTATATTTTTAGGTCATACAGGGCATTATATAAAATTCATAAAAGGATATGCCAAAACTGTTGCACCCTTGGAAGAATTACTGAAGCGGAAAGGTACATTTTATTGGGGAGAACCATAGCAGCGCACATTTGAGATATTAAAAGATATACTTACTACCGCACCCATTTTTTGATTTTCCTCATGGGATAAACCATTTCATGTGCATGTGGATGCTTTTATCATGGCCATTGGCACTATGTTAGGTTAACCTAGCAAAGGTATTATAGATCATTCAATATGTTTTGCTAGTAGTAAGTTGACTCTTGTGGAACGGAATTATACAACTATAGAGCGTAAAGTGTTTTCAATGATCTATATATTATAAAATTTTCGATAGTACTTGTTAGCAACACCATTTATGTTTTATACAGATGACATGGCCTTGAAGTACTTGGTAAACAAGCCCATCTTATAGGGGAACATATGCAGACAGGTGATCTTATTTCAAGAGTTTGACTTCACAGTTGTGGTGAAGCTAGGGAAAATAAACTCTAGACCAGATCATTTATCTAGAATTAATTCAAGAGAGGATGCACAGATAGTAGAAGAAACAATGCCAGATGCATAGTTATATAGGCTACAATGCATGCCCATGGAATTAGAATACATTTCTATCTTTCTACGAATAGGTATGGCACCAGAAGGAATGAAAGCATGAGAAAAGAAGCATCTTGCTATACGCGCGGCACCATTTATGTTAATCAGTGGTGACCTCTACAAGCTAGGCAGAGATGAAGTATTACAACATTGTGTATTAGAACATGAGCGTAAGGATATCATGGAATAAGCTCATGGTGGTATTGCAGGAGGCCATTATGCAGGTGATGCGACTGCTCAAAAGATTTTACTTGTTGGATTATGGTGAGAGACATTGTATAAGGACTATAAAGAGTATTATAAGTCATGTGATCATTTTTAGTACCTTGGAAAACCAGGGTGAAAAGATGAGATGCCTTTGAGACCAATCACTAGTGCTGAACCATTTTAGAAATGGGTCATTGATTTTGTAGGGCCTATTTTTCCAGCCGTGCACAGGACTGGATTGTGCTATATTATTACTTGCACAAATTATCTTGCATGGTGGCTAGAAGCAGCACCTACTAAGGACTGTACGAAAGCTACAGTAACTAGGTTTCTGTGGGAGAATATTCTTATAAGATATGGTTGTCCCTTAAGCTTGACAAGTGATCAAGGTACACAACTTTTGAATGAGACAATCAGGATCCTATTAGATGAGTTTAGGGTTGCGCACCATAAAACTACACCTTATCATCCTCAGGAAAATGGAACTGCTAAGGCCTTCAACAAGATTTTGAGCCAGAATTTGACAAAAATTTGTGATGTTGGGAGAAAGGATTGGGATGACAAAGTATTAGTTGTTCTTTGGGCATATAGAAAAACTTACAAGAGATTTAACAAAGCCACACCATTTTAGTTGGTGTTTGGTGTAGAAGTTGTTCTCCCTATAGAATTTATGTTACCTTCTTTGCGCATTACACACACTGAAGGTCTAGCTAATGAACGGGCATTAGAAGAGCGTATCGAAAAGATGATTCAATTGGATGAGCATCGAGCCATAGAAAGATGGAGTCAAAAGTAGCAAAAGGCCAGGTAAAAGGCATGGCATGATAGGAACATAAGGGATAAGAAATTTGAGATTGGACAAATGGTACTCCTTTATTACTCAAAGTTTTTGTGCCATCCAGGCAAGCTCAATGTACATTTGTTGGGGTCGTATGTTATCACTTCTATACTTGAATCGGGTGCTTTCTAGTTAGAATCACTTGATGGAACGTGGCTACCTAGTTACTTTAATGGGAGTAGGCTAAAGCCCTTATATAAATAATTCTTCTTGGTGTTTGTAATAAGGCAGTATTTCCATTTATTTTAGGTTTTAAATTTTGTATTTCCTTCATTTTTTCTATGTTTTGTCAATTTCGTTGTTGTTATTTTGTAATAAGTGTGCTTGTGTGCATGAATCTAATTAATGTATGAAGACTGTTTATGTGCAGAGGACTGCACATACTTTTATTGTGGGGTGGTTATAGTTATCCAAGAAAAATACTTTGGGAATTGAAAGGTGAAAGGAATAAGCTACTACGGGTGTGCTTTAAGTCAAAAGAGGATTACTTCTCAAAAGTGACCAAGGATGGAGATGAATGAAAGAATAGTATAACACGAGGTAAGCAGAGGCCATGATAGCTACCAAGAGAAGGTACGGTGATGAGGTATCCATGTGTTGAACTGTGTGCTGAAGAGAATTCTGTGACTAGAGGGTAAGAAGGTGCGCTAGAAGGTTATAGCTAGGCACGAAGATGTACCATGCAGAATGAACGGATTTGTTCAATGAATGAAGGGATATTTGGTAGGTGAAGGAGAAATGAATGCATAAAAAAATGAATAAAATTGAAAATGTATATAAGGATGGGATGCAGATTCATTTTTACCATTACAAATAAGAAGAGTATTTGAAGAAAGAGCTAAGTGCGAAGAACCAAGTGATCAACTTAAAGTGTGAAGGGTGTGAAACCAAGTGTGACAACCAGATCTTTGTAAAAATAAGCTTCTGTCCCCAATGGTGAAGGGTTTGAGTGAATTAAGGAAACAGAAAAGGGTTAGGTTATGAATTTTCCACCTGAGGCATGATTGAATCAAGCTAGGGTTTTATTAACAAAGTTGCATGGTTGAAGAGGAGACATTTGCAAGGTAAAAAAGGCACCAAAGAAGGCATCTACAGTAGTAGTAAAAGGAAAGAAGAAGGTGGTCATTGAGGAGGAAGAGATGGCACCCGAAAGCCATTTTTTGGAGATGCAATATCCATAATGAGTCATCATTGAGAAAGAATGAAATTCACCCATCAAAAAGAGAAAAGTGAGTGAATATAATCATAGCACTTCAGAGAATAAGAAGGAGCTCGATTCCTTGCTCTCTGCTAGAATGAACAAGCACATGATGAATGACATGCCAGTATATGACAATGCGGGTGAAAATATTTTCAAGAGATTTGGGTTCTATTAGTTGTATGAGCTTCCATATTTTGGGAAGTATGAGCCCTTGTATCAGTGGCTCATGAGTAGCGTGCATGAAGACTTCTTCTACTTTGTAGGACGTAGAGTTAGAATCTCATCTACACTTGTCTCATCAGTTACAGGTCTGAAGGCCACAGGAGAAGATATAAAAGGTGATCTTGTAGATAAAGCCATGATTTTAAAGACCAAATAGGATTTGAGACACTTGAAGGGTCCACATGGAATAGACATAGATAAATTGAAAAAATTCCTAGTTGTACAAGCTGCAGCCCACCTTGTTACCAAGTTGAATGATCAGGAGCAGTGGTCTCAAATAAATACTATGTGGTTACATGTGGCATGTAAGATGTCAGAAGGGACAATCTACAACATTGTAGGCTATATTTCAAAGCAAATAGTCGAAGAAGCACACACAGGAGGGAAGATCAGCTTTGGAGCTATTTTACTATCACTGGTATTTATGGAGATTGAAGTACCAGATGGACCGAAGGAGAATGTATGGGAATATCCCATGGAGAACAAGTCCCCAGATGATAGATTCAAAAAGTACCTATGTAAGGGGGGCATGAAAAATGATGTAAAGCAAAGGGTGGAGAAGTGGTATGACAGGCTCCACGTGGAATTTGGGGAAGAGTGGCGCATCCTTAAGGACCTACCAGCAGTGGTAGGGAAACAAGTTTAGTTTTTTATATATCAGCATTTCTACATCACATGCTTCCCAATGAAATATGGAGTCTGGAGCCCTTGGTGCAAGTTGCCTTACGTATTCACTACAAGGTATTTTCAAGCATCTGTTCATAGATTTATAGACACACGCCTACTGGTCTTAAATGTAGATAAGGTAGACTGTGATTACCATATGTTGAGGAAGAAGTATGTGTACCCTGGCAGAAGTGCTTATACATATAGGATCATTTCAGAAGTACTGAATATCAAGCCAATAATCATGATTGTAGCAGATGTGGGGGAAGCATTGGTGTATCTCCATTTGAAGCTAAAAATGGAGAATAACAAATATGTGGAAGGTGAGTTTGCACTTCCAACACCACCAAAGGGAAAGCATACAATGGAGAACATCTCAATGCTTAAGCCCACATAACCAGTTGAAGTGCAGGGTGAGGAGGAGGAGCGTGAAGATAGTGGTGGTTTGGAGTATAGGGGTAAGAAACATCCTACAAGTAAGGGTAAAGTTGAGTGCACTATTACACCACCTCAGCCACAAGAGGGGGATGATGAGGATGTGAATGTAGTCCAAGGGGAGCATAGGTTTAAAAGGGTATTTAGGAAAATAAGGACCCAAGGTGTTACTCCAACCATTGTGCATAAATCACCAAGAATCTCCCCACAAAAGTAGGTTACCACGTAGAGAAGGAGGAAACTGAAGTTGAATGAGGAGGTGGAAAAGTCAGAGGAAAGTGCACCTAATTCTCCTACACCTCCAGAGGATCTAGAAGAACAGGGTGAGGCATCAAAGGAAAAATAAGAGGATGAGAAAATACTAGAGGAGACAACTGCTAAGGATCCTCAGGACATGGAGACACGAGTCCCAAATTTGGAGGCTAAAGTTCCTAAGTAGCAAAGGTCTAGAAGAACAAGTGGAGAGCACATTCAACTGACCATGGGGTATGTATAGGATGTAGGAAAAAATTTCCACACCTGCTTCCAGAGCATAATAGCCCAAAAGGATTTATTTGGCTAGGAGTTAATGGATGAAGATATGGTGACAGTGCACACTCAAAAGCAACTATTGTGGTCAATGCACACCCACATGGATGAGCCTGACTTTGATGTGTGCAAAGATTCATGCATTTTGAGATGACTAAAGAAGGCAGTAAAGCCTACTGTCATGTCAGATGAAAGTCAACAATGCATTAGTGAAAGTTTTTACTGAGGTGGCTAGAAGAAACATCGACAAATCTTCCATGATCATAGCCTTGAGTGCGGAGTTGAAGACAAAGGACACAGAGATAGCACGCATAACACAGGATAAGGACTTCACGAGGAAGAAGAATGAGTTGTTCATAAGCATCACAAACGAGATTTGGGACAATGTAATCAGAGCAAGGCAACACTTGGAGGCCAAGGTACCATAGAAATTTCCTTCAGCGATACACTATGTGGGAAAGTTGGTGGACTTGGTACTTGAAGATGAAACTCTGCGTATACAAGCGTCAAAATTCTCTAAACCAGATGCCAAATGAGAGAAAGCATTTGTGATGAGAAAAATTACATCTTTTGAATGGTTGTTGCAAGCATTACATGAAGTATTGAAGAAAGAAGACCTGGAGTTAAATATATGCACAGATCCAGAGGAACTTATCAACTTCAAGACCCTTGAAGAGAATAACGAGGTCTATAAAGTAATGAAATATGAGACATTGAACCACGTGGAAAGATTTTCAATGGTTAAACAGAAGTGTGAGGCCCTGGCAGTATAACAAGAGCCACACAAGACTCGAATGGAAGAGCTTGGAAAGTTGATTGCACAAAATATGGACCTTTTAGAATGAAGAATGACATCAATGTCTAGTGTTGTGTTGGTTCTGTGAAATGAGAAGGGAGAAATTGTGAGGGATGAATTGGAATCCATTATTGTGGACATCCTAGAAAAATTAAAGCAAGATCTCATTGAATAGCAGGTATTAGAGGCCAAAATAAAGGAAGAGTATCCAGAGTTGATACTACAAACTCATAGAGAGGAGGTTTCCTAATAACCTCATAGAAATTATTTTATTCTTATTCTTTCCTTAAATTTTTGGAGATACCCATTGTCAAGATGACAATGAGATTAGTGTGGGGTAATGTTGATTAAAGAATACTTGTCAAACCCTTATCAATTTCCCTCTGATACCCTTATCAATTTTCCCTAAGTGTAAAAGTTTCAGCTCTCCAAAATAACTAGTGTAAAATTTTCATCTCTCCAAAACAACCAACCCTCCACATTGCACTCATAATAAATAAAGGGTTATTCATAAAAATCAATTTCAGCACATGCAGCAAAAATTTTCCAGAATGTCTCCATGACTAAAGATCCAACTATAAGTTGAATGAAATGTAAAACCAAACTCTAGATTTTCCCCCCTTTCCTCCACGCTTCCCAAAGACTTTGTATCCATTTACTTATTCTACCTACCATCTGTCAACTAGATGGTGAATAAATTCCAATTCAGAGTGGAAGGGGATTCCTTTTATTCAAAATTGAATATTCCTTCAATAATTTCAAGTTGCGCCTCAACGTGAGTTTCCCACAAAAGTGGGGACATTAGCCATTAAACCTTTATCCATGCCAATATGGTGTTCAACACCAATTTTAATTTGAGTCAAATAACAATCAATCCAAACTAATGTTTATCCATGCACCCTGTGGTATTCTTTACCATTTTGAATTTAATTCAATTCTAATTAACACATAAGCTAAACCCTTCAATGGGCATGCCCATATGACCCCCATCTATGTATTATTTTAAAATATTATCATAATTGTAATGTTACCATATCCATTTACTAGGCTATTTAAGCCTTTTTTTTTTACCATAAAATTCCAATTCCAAAATGATTCACGTCATGATAAACAAATACCACAACGTAATATACACTACTCTCAGCCTTGTTATGACGTGACGTGCAAGTTGACTTAGGAGTGACATCATCCTTAGTCCATATGGGTTGAAACACAACATCAATGTTGTGTGGTGACCATATCGATTAAGGACGGTGTCATCCTAATTGACTTGACACCTAGCATAAAAATCTAAACAAGACGTACATAGTACCTCATTAAAATCAAACTGCATTTAATAATAATAAAGGCAATATTTAGTTATCTAAGTATTTAATCCTTAATTAAGTACTTAGATGACTAATTACCGTCATCCACAAAAATACTTAATTATCCGAATAAACGTTCATTTTCCCATTATTCATAATTATTTGAATAATTAAATTCTAATAAAAAGGATTAATTATCAGGATGTTACATTCCTCCCTGCTAAAATGATTCATCTTCCCTATAAATTAATTATTGTTTTTGCATAAACAAAAATAATAATGTTGCTGAAATTTTTACCAAATAATTTCTTCATTTAGTATCCCAAATTCCATAATCAAAACTTTTTAAAAGTAACAGCGTGGATAAAATAGCCTTATTAATTTGTTAAGTATCAAATTTTTACCATCCTCACCACTAATAAACAAGAATTTTCCAACTGTCAAAAAGAAATAACCAGTATTTTGCAAATAATATAACTTCATCACAAGTTTCTAAATGAATAAATGTGGAAAAATAGTTTTAAATTAATCTAGATTTTCCCAAGTTACATATCCTCATAATATTGGTCCCATTAGACCTTGCATTGAGAAATTTCTCTATTTTTCAATAGTAACTTATGATTTTTTAGCACTCTAATGGGCTTCATGGTGACAATTTTGGGTTCCAGAACCTGCAGTGAGTCCTAATTAAGTACATGTGATAAATATGAAACATAGTTCTTTAATAATGAACAATGGAAAACATCATGCATCTTTGACAGTGAAGGAGGAAATGCTAGTCGGTAATCAACTGACCTAAGAACTTCTAGAACTTTGAATGGCCCAACATAGCATGGGGATGTAGACACAAAATTATGCACTTAAGATATTATTTAGCCTGACCTTATACTATTATTTAGAAGCTTCTCAAGTGAATAAAGTACTAATTAATCCCACCTTTTGGCCATCTTTATTATATTTTACTTCATCATTCCCACATATTTTCTAGCTCTTATCCATCCATTTCATAATTTCCTCGTCATTCTATCCCAAAATCAGGATGTCCCAACCTATACTAGGGCACCCCGAGGTGCCCTAGTCCCACCTTGGGCGCCCCAATCTATGCACATCATTTATCACTTATTTTTCAATCTTGTCTAGTCGTTTTTCATCCTTATCCTTTTCCTAGTCAGCCTTGTCAAAATTAATTACAAAATTAATCTTGAGAGCCCTATAAATATAAAGTTATAAGACCATAATGAGGGTTTTAGCATCACATATTATTATCACTCCATATAGAGTTGCATCTATTGCATCACTTGCATTCACATAGTGTCATGCATCAAGGCTAGGAGATTTGCATCACACACACTGCATAAGGGGAGGGATTCGATTGTATTCCATGCACACATGATATTTACATTTTCTATAGTTATTATTACTCACTACTTCACAAAGTGTGACTAGCATGAGAGCACCTAGGGCATCACATGCACACACTCACTAGAAAAAGATCCGGGTCTGAAATGTAGTGCAGCACTCAGCAATAAGTCCATTAGTTTGGCGGTTAAGGTTAGTCTAACCCATTCATTTGAATCTTTATTTTTTCTAGGGTTTGATACTTCCTT
The DNA here is from genome assembly GCA_019776745.2 of Taxus chinensis. Classification (NCBI taxonomy): domain Eukaryota; kingdom Viridiplantae; phylum Streptophyta; class Pinopsida; order Cupressales; family Taxaceae; genus Taxus; species Taxus chinensis. The sequence goes on from CM034154.1 coordinate 419,372,613, forward strand.
TTGTATTGTATGTCAGTATTCAACTCATACAACAAATCCAGTATGACAGACAGGAAGAGTTTCATATCAAATTACAACCATACAAAAATCAAATGCGGAGCTTTTACAGAGATTAGGGCACCTAATCTATAAACCAGGGCACCCCAGTTGGTTTATATCTTCTAGATATGGTCTTTATAGGGTTCCTGAGTGATCGTTTATAATTCCATATTTTATTTCCATATGTGCGACAACCAGCGACAGTCTCTTAAAATCAGCTAAGTCATTTCTCTCCCTTCTCTTGAATATTAGGGTTTGTTTCCATTAGATTTAATTGTGCAAACAATTTGTGTCATTTTAGCATACTTATTTACAGCATTTTATTCCTCTTAATTAGATTAACTAGGGTTATTATTTCCTAGCATATAGCTCAATTTTAGTTAATCATTTTGGTGAACCCGATCTCTTTATAGCACCTTCTAGGGTTTTACATTTGCACCTCCCATCATGGGTAAACGTCATAGAAATTATTCTTCCTCTAAGTCTTCAGCTACTCTCAAATTTGATAGTTGTGGTCGTGCTTTCATTAACATTCCTACTACTACTTCTGGTTATAGCTCTTTTCCTTTTTTCATTCAACTTACATCTTATGGAATGGATCCTCATGCCATTGCATATGTTATCACCGCTTATTTATGCACTATTAATCATGCTACCCTAGCTCAACTTGTAACAAAATTCTAGGCTCTCCGTCCTAAGTACATAAATGACTCTAGCGTTATATTACCTCTCCCTACATATCCTTCCTCTCCGCCCACAATTGGTTCTCAACCTCGACTAACTCCCCATGACCTAGTTCCTACCATCTGCATGGTTGATATGGTATTTTCTACTTCACCACTTACGCCTATTGTTACCAACACTCTGATACCATCTACCATGCCTACTCTAAAATACTTGGTTGTTTTTCCTATTCCTCTCTTGTCCCTCTTTCTCTATGAGATGTCATTTGTAGCCACTATTCACATGTTTAGCACAGTCTCTTCCTTACCGTCTGTTACTACTACTATTATTGTGCCATACCATGGACCTTTTCCATATATGGATCTCATCCCATCCTCTCTACCATCATCCTCCTCCTTAGTATGCCCACCATTCACTTGCACTCTCTTCATCAATAATTCTTATTGGGAACACATACCACTAAACACATCATGTACGCCCACTGTATGTTCCCATGATGGTCTCCTTCGAATTGGGTTTGACTTTGATGACCTTTATGCTCCTTTATGTGATCCACATTTGTATCATGCTTCTATCATTCTCATGGCCACCTATGGCATGTGTGTTTTCCACCTGGTTGTCCACCTCACATGTTTTCCTACTGCTTCTCCACTTACACTTTTCCATTCTTGGTTAGATTATATTAGAGGCACACTTGATCCTGATCATGTTGATATCACATTCCCCATGCCTTTTAGAATAGCTTGCATGTGTACTAGGTATTTTCTTTTCTATACACCAAACTTCACTATTTGGTATATTCAGAGATGTCCATTACCTCCCTTTACAGATGAAAAATATGTCATGGTCATGTACATCTTACGCATTCATGGTTACGTAGATGACCCTTCCTTATCAATTTTCCCTCATTTTCCAATACGATTTTGATACTTATATTGATGATATTTTAGAAAATATTGATCCATCGTATCCTTTTTATGTTAACATTGTGTTGGTCTTAAAATTTGTCAGGTGGGAAAATCTATGGATAGATAGTCCAACAGTGTGCAAGGCATAGCCCCTCTTTGAGACAGCAAAGTGAAACTGGTTTATTGTTATTCTACCAGTAGGAATCTATGCAAGTCTTACAATATTCTCCCTTCAAAGGGGGTTTGGGATCTCATTTCAGTGGAAATAGTTCTGACAAAGAATAGAGAGGAATAAAGGGATGAATGGAAGAAAGGTGGATCTGAATGGAGAAAAGAAATGAATTCCAAAGTAGAAAGGTCAGAGGGTTTATGTTTTAGGCTAGTAGTAAACAGAGCCAAACTTACTCACATAAACAAACAAAGAAATACTGATAAACAAATGACAAAATCATAGGTGAATCTAACAAAATAAACACACATATCTGACGTAAGAAAGATCAATGCATATAACACATGAATTTGGCACAAAGTCTCAATATTTGTATTAATGTTTTCTTCTGTTACAAGAAGGCTCAAAGTCTTTCTCTCCTCACTTCTATTTTTATAAAAATTTGCTCACAGTGAATGCTACAAGTATCCAAGTATTTATAGAAGTAGAAGGAGAAAGAAGACAAAAATGAGCCAACAACTATTTACAAAACATCTACAAAATATTTAAAAGTCAAAAGTTGACTTTGGGGCAATTTTGTGGATAACAACATCCCATGATGCAACATGGATGATGTCATCATTTGTGCCAACATTCTTTTAAATATTTTTACAAAAATGGGATTAATCCCAAGAGGAAGGAGCCTATTCATCGTCATCCCTTGGCTGGAAAGGAGTGTCCTGCTTCTGCTCAGGAGAGGAAATGTGAAATTGAGCTCGATACTCCATGAACTTGCTAACCATCTTTTGAAGTTGATCCTGAGCAGGACCTTTGGTGTGATCCTCGATGAATTCACAAGTCTCCCGTTCATCTCTGAGTCTTTCTGGGAGTTTTAATTATTCATTACCTTCCTCCATTAGGTATCCAACAAAGTCATGGTAGGCTAGAAGGTTGTTGATAGATTCTATATCAAAAGAGGCCTCTGACTTTAAACCTTGCGACGTGATTCCTTTGAAAAGATGAATAGTGTCATCTGCCTTCCTCAGGGTGTATGATGGGGTGAGAAAACTTGGAGACATCCTTAAGATGATCTACTCCATTTGATGCATTACATCCAAGGCTTCCTCCTTGATTTTGTCTATTTTCTCCAAGACAAACTCCATCTAGTCAACCTAATAGTCTAAAGCAGCAAGGATTTTATGTGGTGCTCTCGGGCAATCGAAGACGCCGAATTTCATCAAGTCATCAACTAGGTAGTTGAGCATCTTCTAGAATGTCTTGTGTTGTAACTTGGTATGGTCTAACTCTTCGGGATTGGTCCTGCTATTTCCTGGAGTTCCTTGTTAGCTTGATCTATATTTTGATACAGCTTTGTGAACTTTGTGATCACTTCCTCACTATCTTTGAGGATTTTCTCTCTCCAGGAAGACACTGCTACACCTTGCTCACCAATCTTGGTGTACTCATTTATCTTCTCCTGACTAAGGGCTTCAGGAGTTTCGGTGGCAGCTACAGGAGGTGCATTGCCCATCTTTTGCAGGGCTTAGAGAAGATGCTTGTTTTGTTCTTTTAATATTCTCTTCTCTTCCTTTGCCTCTTGAAGCTTTTTGTAAAGGGCATCCACTGTGGATAAGACCTCTCCTTGTAGGCTCTCTGATGATGTTCCCATTGTGACTGAGTCACTATAAAATCTGTAGGAGACAGATCCTTTTTCTCCTTTATGGGATCAGGGTATGTGATATCCATAACTCTTTCACTTGAAGCACTTTGAGAGAAGTGGGTTATAGCCTTTTGCTTCTTATCCCCTTTAGTTGGAATAATAGAGAAGTCCATAGGTGTAATGGGGGCTTTCCTCTTGTGCTGAATCAGGTGTTTGGAGATCCGTTCTGGACTTAGGGGAGTGGGACCAGAGGAAGAAGAGGAAACGGGGGTAGAAGAAGGACCAACTACAATGGACATGGGGAAATGTGTTGAGACGTTGGGTGGTGGCATTGAAAAAGAAGCCAACCCTCCAATGCTCACGGGGGTAGGAGTCACTATAGGAGAGGAAACCGTGGGGGTGGAAGGGATCTATGAGATGAGGGAAGAAATGCTAGGGGACATATCCACGAGGGAAGAGAAGATGGAGGAAGAGGAAGGGGGAACAGTAGAAGATGGGGGAGAAGACACAACCAAAGGAGTGGTTGGTTGAGCAACATGAGGAGGGGAAGGAGGAGAAGGAGAGGGTATGATGGGAACCTCACTAGTTGTAGTAGTGGCAACATCCTGAGTGGGTGTGCCCATTAGAGCACTTACCACTTCTTCTTCTCCTGGGAATATCAGGCTTACTACCTGCTCCTCGGCGGAAGAAGGAGGGCTCTCAGAAATTTCCTCATCAGCAATGCTTTTCTCTCCCTCTTTATATTTTCCTTTTCCTTTAGGCAAGTGCTTCGGCTTGGTGGGTGCATTACCCAAAGGAGACGTGGTAAAGTCTACTCCAAGGTAGATGAGACTATTCTTCTTGCACCAATGCTCAGTGCGCTGCAGAGTGCCTTTGACCCTTTCCTCAATAGTTTGAGGTGCCTTGTTCCTATCAATTTCAGCAAACGGCCAATTTTCCCCATCCATGTCTAGATAAACCTGATCAACCTCTTGATCAGTTGCTTGGAAGCCCTTTGGGACAATGGCCACACCATATTGAATGATCTCTACCAGGGCCATGTGGGAGTGATTCTTTCGTTTGAGCTCGAATTCGTGATATAGATCGATGTAGATATCTTCAATCTAAGGGACATGAATAGGATCGAGCTTTGCCCTTAAAAAGCAATCACGAGGATCAAAGGTTTGCCTCACTAGGAAATTATGCTTCAAGTTGAGCAATTCAAGCTCTGTAAACATTTCCTGGGATTTTCTCTATGAAGTGTAGGTGTACCTACCCACTGTGAGGGGGAATGGAGTTCCACCCTTCTTTCTTTTTAGACACTTCTCATGGTATGTGATAAGTTGTCTAGACAGCTCCAATAGGATCAGCTTGGGTCCTGCATACCTTGGCAACTTGGTGGGATCTCCCAAGAATTTGGCATCTCTGAGATAGGTGAAAGTGGGGAATTGTGTGAATAACACTCCCCACTTCTCTGTGATGGTTACCACGCTTTTGGTTGTCTGACCGTGAGTAATATTGGGCCTCAAGAGGCAGATGACATTGTAGAAGAAGGAATCATTGATTTTGCTAAATTATGTTATGCCATTTTCTAGTCTTAACTCTGGATAATACTCGTATAGTCTTACCTGGGGCCATACCCCACATCGATTCATTGCTGGGTAGTCCCTCTCTAAGGCAGTAGCATTTACTACATAGGAGTTCATGTAGAACCTCCTAGTTGTTGAAATTTTTTGAAGTTGCTCAAAGATTGTGCTGCTAATAATCTCTCCCCATTCGAAACGTTGCTCAGGAACATTTTTGCTCATTGTTTCTAAATATCTAAGCATCCACTTATGAAAGTAATGGGCATCAGGAAGTCCAGACACACTACTTAGGAAGGTGATGGTGTCACTCATCTCCTCTGAAAATTCACTGTAATGAATGACTTGCAGCCACCTGCTTACCACCTTCTTGTTTTTGAGGTATACCTCATTCATCAGTTGCATGCATTTGTCTTCGTTTTCGTTCCATGTCTTCATGCATTCCTCTTGGCTTACCGCTAAAAAATGTTAGTGGTGAGGGATACCCAACATGATCTCAAAATTCCACGCAGTGAGGTTGATTATTACCTCACCCATCTCATTTTGGACACATATTGTGTCTTTATTGTAAAAACGGCCCACTACCATCATGAACTCGTTGATTGCGCTTACAGGGATCCTTGCGGCAAAGTGTAGACCACTGCTAACAAATTTTTCCATCCATGGGATTCCTGTGACCTTCTTGTTTCTAGCCCAGAAGTCTTCCATGTCAATGTGGCCGAGTTTTGAATCTCTGATATCCAGGTCACACTCTGCAAGGGATTTAGGCATCCTGACCCTTTGGTATTTATATTTCATTTCTTCTTCTGTTAGCTTGGCTTTACCCTTGGACTTGGTTGGCTTCTTACTTGATGAAGACATGTGTGAATCTGAGTTCAGTTGTTGATCTGTAAGAAGAATCAGGGAATTCCATCGTAGAAGAGCCATGTTAGCTATTAAGTCATCCATCAAAGCTTACAGAAAGAAATTTTATCAATTTACAAGCCTCTGGGAACAAGGCGCAGCTCTATTGTAGGCTGCAGGGTCTCAGAAGAGCAAGGCACACTCTGGAAATGTGTTGCATGGGAGAAAACAGTGCCAAAGGGGGTGCAGGGTGCAGAAAGGCCACACATAACATTCAAATGTTGGTGTCAATGGATGTGAGCTTGCGCCATATGAAGGGTTTTAACTGGGCGCAGATCTATTTGGTGTAGCAAGGTCTCAAGGTGTGCCATTGGTGCAGTTATGGTATATGTTGCCAAATATTATGATGTGCCAAGACGTGGATTCAAAAGATGCAACATCAAGGTAAGGTGCATCAAGAAATGAAGCTTTGTATGGCACAGGAAGGTTTTACACAACATTCAGATGTTGTTGTTACGGTATGTGCGCTCACACCTGCACTTGTGTTTTAAGAATTTTGGAGTTTTTACAAGGCGCGAAGAAGGCTTATGCCACACACAGGGACAGTGTGCCTATGGCATGACTGTGTTTGGTGTAACAAGAATGGAACTCACGCCAAAGAAAAGACAGTGGACTATTTTGCAAAAATATATGATTTTTCACTTTTTGGCAAGTTTTAAGGTTTTTAACTCTTTTAACTCAGATTTTGACAGCAAGGGGAACGGAGGAGAAAAGGGATAGGGGTCTATTATAAGGCAGGGCCTTCCAGGTTAGTAGATTTGGAAGGAGAGTAAAAAATGGTTTGAAGGCAGGTTTGCCATATGTATTGGGGGTGAAGTTATCTTCTTAGGTTCATTGTTATTTCCAATAACACTAACCACCTAGACCAACAGAGAAACCACAAAAAAGCCATAAGAAAAGTAAGGACCACTTACCAAGAATATATAAGATAGAGGAGATGATGTGGGGTCCACGAACGTGACAAATAGCAACACGCGGGGCTGATAGGAATGCTGACAAGTACAGAGGAATAACCTTTTTCATGTTTTTTCAATTGTGAAAATGACAGGTTGGAAAAACCTATTTATAGCAGAACGTGTAATAAATATGCCACCAAATTTTCCATGGCACACTTAGGGAGATGTCGACATGAAAATATATGTCCCATGGCACAGCTTTTGAAGTTTTGACACTGCATTTTCAGTGCCTTGGCACACCATTGAGGAGTGCAACATTTGGTGTGTTGACAAGTTGGCGCATGCGCCTCGGCACATATTTGAGAAGCGCAACATTGGGAGGTGCAACATCTGGAGTGTTGACACTCAATAGAATGTGCCAAAGGAATAGAGGGGGCGCATTTTTGTTTGATGTAACATGAAAGAAAACTGCGCCCAACCCAAAAAGGTTGAAAATGACCAAGTTCCAAAAACTAGATTTTCCGGAAAGGGATTTTATGTCATTCCGAACGTTAAGAGACCTCAACGGGGGACCAAAACGGAAATTTTGGTATGGTTACCTGCAAAATTGCCCTTGTCAATTTTACAGGATAATACATTGATCCACCATTGTCTCCAGTAGGATCTATATCTACCACCATTGTTGTTGATTCTCACCCTTGTGATCCTCCATCTAATACACACCTAGTGGAGGCTATACAAACACTACAACTTCAATTTCAATCCATGGAAGCCACAATTACGTATCTCCATGCTAAGATAGGGAAACTTAAGGATGCCTCTACCTTGCATGATCCTACTACCCCTACAACTCCTATGTCATCCATGTCCCCTACTAGTCCCCTCAGTGATCCACCAATTGAACCATTACCTACACCTCTTATCTTTATGTCCAATGTTACACCACAAGATATTTTTGGCCACCTTATTCATCAACAATTCCTTTCTCTACTGTCTAACCATCTCTACCCTCCTTCTCAACTAATACACTATTGGGATCAACCTTTTTTCCACTACCATCAGATTTGAGGGCATCATACTGACTCATTTCACGCTTTGAGCCATATTGTTCATGATCTCCAGTAGCTGGGCCTCATCTCATTTGCTCCATTGTTTCCTTCTATTCCCCATTCTACCCATCTAGCTCATTTGGCTCATATCACTACCTAGGACCCATCTTGATAGCCCTCTCTCCTCCATCATGCACCATCTCATTCTTTATCATTCACTCATCCTTCACCTACACATAGTTGTCATTCACAGGCACTAATTTTCTCTACTATATCCCCCCTTGTGGATTATGGCCCTATGCTTTCATCATCCTCAGTACCATTTGACATACATCCATCCCTCGACCTAATAGTTTGAATTATATTTCATGATTGCTTGGGGGGCATCGTCATTACCCAATCCCCCCTTCCTCATATTAGCATAATTACACCTTTACTCTTTACAATCTTCTTCGTAAATAGGTATACTTCTTACACATTCTAGCACCCTTGTTACCTGATGATGTACTCTTGTGCTTTGGATCACACTGTACTATTGAGGGATTACCATTACACTGAACCCCACACACTTCACTATATGTTTTACACATTTACATTCTATCACATACACCACACATTCTACGTCATCCTTTCTATACTTATTCTACATCCTACATTATCTTATACATCCCTCATCTCGTAGTCATTTATACACCATCTATCTTATACATACTACACTATTCTTCATATGATATATGTCTAGTTTTTCACTCCTATAGGTTACATTATATATGGAGCTAGCTTTACATTCTATTTCTATTTACCCTTTTCACTACATCTTAAATCATCTACACATCATACCTTTCTTACATTTTCTTATTCACATAGCGCATCCATTCATCCTATCTACTCTATCCTACACTAGATTCTATTATATATGTGTCTAGTTCCATTTATCATCCTTACATATTCCATTTCTATATACACATATTAGTGCATTTCGTACATTACACACGATATACATCCTACATTGCATTGCTCACACCACACATTTACTTCACTCAGTCATTTATACTATGTTGTTTTCTATGTGTTGCACTCACTACCCGATGACACACTCTAGTTCCTCGATCCATACTCAACTGCCGAGGGTTTACCAATCAAATAGACCTTTCATCATAAAAAATATTTCTCATTCAACATTCCCCACCTTCATGACATACACCTTAGGTTAAATTTTCACCCATTCTATCATCTTGTAGTGGTATACACTTTAGGCTAAATCATCGCCTCCCTTATTATCATTTTTTAGTGGTATACGCTTTAGGATAAATCACCACCCTTATTCTCATCTTGTAGTGGTATATGCTTTAGGCTAAATCACCACCCCCCACTTTAACATCTTGTAGTGGCATACACCTTAGGTTCCATCACCACTCCCTTCTTATCCATCTCATAGTGACATACGCTTTAGACTATATAATCACCCACCTTCATCCTTTTCATTCTTTAGTGGTATACACTTTAGGTTAAATCACCACCCTTATTATCATCTTGCAGTGGTATATGCTTTAGGCTAAATCACCACCCTTATTATCATCTTGTAGTGGTATATCCTTTAGGATAAATCATCACCCCTCATTTTATCATCTTGTAGTGGCATACACCTTAGGGTACATCACCACTCCCTTCTTATCCATCTCATAGTGACATACACTTTAGGCTACATCGTCACCCACCTTCATCCTTTTCATTCTATAGTGATATATGCTTAGGGATAAATCATCACTCACACATTCAACAAGTCATCATGTACGCTTAGTCTATAGGGTCCATGCACATCTTTCCATATACCTCATCCCCATAAACTCATCCTATAGTGATATATGCTTAGGGATAAATCATCACTCCTCCATTCAACAAGTTGTGGTATACACTTAGGATATAGGGTCCATGCACATCTCTCCACATGTTGCATTTCATCACCATCACATATACACACTCATCACATCGTGCTAGACAAAACCAACACTACCGACCATTTCCCGATGACACACTCTCATTTATGGTTCATTTCTTACTGCTGAGGGGGTAAACAAAATAAACCTCACTACATACACTTCCATCCACTTGGGGGCACACTACTCCTATCATTCCATCTTGTATTTCATTCTTCCCATCCACAACATACTACATTGTCTTAAGGGCATTCACTCTTGCTTACTAGTGTTTTTCATCATCACTTTTCTACACATGTTATATTTCTTTCCTATATGTCATTATCATACACACATGCATGTGCACATCTTTGTTTAGTGTGATTGTAGATACATGTCTCTACACGCAGCATGGATGCTCGCCTTCTACCCTTCCTATATTGGTCGCTAATGAGCATCCACATTCATATTATCCATGTGTTATTGTTTCATTTCGTACTTAGCATCTTATACTATTTGTTCTTACACATTTTGACATATTGGTTATCACTCTAACATACTAACGGGTGTTCCATGTGCTGCACTTGTTTTACAGGATTATATGTTTCCATGATTACTTGTTTTTTTCTACTTGTCTTCTTTATTTTCCATTATATGTGGGCTTTTCCCTTTGCTTGTGTGCATAATTGTCTATTGTATGTGGCCATGATGGCCTTGAGTGTCTTGCGACATTGTGAGTGATGTCCAATGTTTGAAACCTTCTTTGTGCGGTCTTTTTATTTTCTTGTGTGTTTACAATACTTTTTTTGGTAGTTACTACATCATCTGCATATTTTACATTTGTCTTATTACATGCATGTGTTTTCAAACTAACATTTGTATTGGCTAGCAATCCCCTTTTGTGCGTGCCTTGGTATCTACCAAGTGTTTTCCTTTCCCCCTACAGGGCAAAGTTCTACAGGTCTGAGAGTGGTTGGTCCTCATTCTCCTTTCAGTGACATCGCATACGCCCCAAAAGAGGGGGGCATCATTGAGGGTTTTCTACTAACATGATTTATTTACAAAATTTTACACACATCGAATGAGTTCAGACTAGTCTATGAACTCTATACACAGTGGCCTCAATAGGACATGGTGTCCTTCAAAAATTCTATGAAACAGTTACAGGCTTGGGGGTTATAGTGGGTGTGTCTCTCTACACTTCTCCATCCAGTGGCATCGGATCACCTAAAAAACCAGGTTAGTATAGAGATCTCTTCACACATTTTAGTAGAAATGATTAAAGTTGGAGGATATATTGCATCTTCTCCCTATACTTCTTTAGCCAGGGTGGCGTGAGATCACCCCAAAAAAATGTGACAGTATAGGATATCCTTCTACACCCTTCTTTTGACATGGATCAGGTGCACATGTTCCATTTACATTATTTCTATCGTATTTTACATTTGCATACTTTACACATTTTTATATACATACATATTTTACACAACATTTTTACATAGATACATATTTGAATACTTGACGATTTTCTCCTTACATGTCCGTTGTATGAGAAACAAGTAGTCAAATTGGGGGCAATAACAACAATAGCAACAATGAAAAACAAAAACACACTGTTATAACCATTTACCTTCACTAACCATGTAGGTACACTACACACAACAGTAGCTACACACATGTTCCACCCTAGGTTCACTCTCATCACTTTTTTTTACACATTTTTCATCTTTATAATCGACACTCCACATTTTTCTTTTTGTCATTCCACGCTTGATTCTAGTCCATCGACATGTCTTCTTCTACACTCGACATTGATATCAGGTGCACCTCTTTATCTACTTTATGTTACTGAGTGTTCCATTCACCAACATAAAGTGGGGGTGAAATGTAGACACAAAATTATGCACTTTAGACATTATTTAGCCTTATCTTATACTACTATTTAGAAGATTCTCAAGTGAATAAATTACTAATTAATCCCATCTTTTGGCCATCTTTATTATATTTTACTTTGTCATTCCCACATATTTTATAGCACTTATCCATCCATTTCACAATTTTCCTGTCATTCTAGCCTAAAATTAGGGTGCCCCAGCCTATACTGGGGTGCCCTGGGGTGACCTGATCCCACCCTGGGTGCATCAATCTATGCACATCCTTTCCCGCTTCTTTTTGGGGCCTTTCTATCTATTTTCATCCTTATCTTTTTCCTAGTCGGCCTTGTCAGAATTAATTACAAAATTAAACTTAAGATCCCTATAAATATAAAGTTATAAGAGCATAATGAGGGCCCTAACATCACATACTACTATCACTCCATCTATAGTTGCATCCATTGCATCACTTGCATTCACATAGTGTCACGCATCAAGGCTAGGTGATCTGCATCACACACACTACATAGGGGGGATTCTATTATATTCCATGTACACATGTTGTTTACATTTTCTATAGTTACTATTACTCACTACTTCACAAAGTTTGACTGACATGAGAACACCTAGGGCATGACATGCACACACTCACCAGATCTACATCTGGGTCTAAAATGTAGTGCAGTACTCAGCAATAAGTGCACTAGTTTGGCAGCTGAGGTCATTCTGGCCCATTTATTTGCATCTTTATTTTTTCTAAGGTTTAATACTTCCTTTTGTATTATAGGTCATTATTTAACTCATTCGAAAAATCCAGTATGAAAAACAAGCATAGTTTCATATCAACTTGTGACCATACAAAACTCATATTTGGATCTTTTTCAAAGATCGATGTTCCTAATCTATAGACCAAGGCATGTTGATGTTCCCCAATACCTTCCTAGGTGCCCCAGTCAGTTCAAATCTTCCAGATCTGGTCTTTGCAGGGTTCTTGAGTGATCATCTACACTTCCAGATTTTATTTCTAGAGTTGCGATAACCTACAACAGTCTCTTCAAATCAACTAAGTCATGTCTCTCCCTTCTCTTACATATTAGGGTTTATTTTCATTAGATTTAATAGTGCAATCACTTTGCATCATTTTATCATACTTATTTATAGCACTTTAGTCCTCATAATTATATTAAATAGGGTTACTATTTTGTATTATATAGCTCAATTTTAGTTAATCAGGGGAAATCTTGGCATATTTTACAAACGTTATTGAACTCTTTTTGGATTTTACTCATAGAAAAACCTTATCCCCATTTTCTAATATTATTTATTTCCTATGCAAATAAGTATAACTCTTTTTTTGATCTACATCCTCTTTCAAGTTTTCTCAAATTTTCTTAACTTACTTTTCCATTTCAGTTAGCATTTCTGGACCAACCACTTCTCTATCCTCTACATTGTCCCAACTTATAGGTGTTCAACATTTTCTTCCCTATAATGCTTTAAATGGTGCCATTTTCAGTCAAGAGTGATATGAGTTATTATATGCAAACTCAACTAGTGGTAGGTATTCTTCCCACATGTACTGCTAATCCATGCAGTACATGTGAAGCATATATTCCAACAATTGGTTACACTCTCAATTTGACCATCTATTTCTGGATGATAAGATAAACTAAAATTTAGTATAGTGCCCAAACCAGTATTTAATGTTTGTAAAAAATGAGATGTTATCCTTAGATATTTGTCTACTATGATTGTTTCTAGAACATTGTGCAATCAACAGATCTCATGCACAAACCTTTTAGGAAGAACTGGGGAATCATCAATAAGGTTCCCATGTATAAAGTTAGCTACCTTTATCGTATTTTATATTACTACCAAGATCATATCATTTCACTTTTTAGTCAAGGGAAACCCTTGTAAAAATTCCATGTTAATGACTTGTCATTTGTGGTGTGGAATGTTATGCGGGTACAACAACCCAACAGGGTGTGTGTGTGTCACTTTTACCCTTTGACATTCTAAACAACTAGAAACATAAGTTATGATGCTCTTTTTCATAAATTTCTAGAAATATTTTTGTTTTATGTCTATTGTCATTTTCATTATTCATGGATGACTAGAATATGGTGCATCATGGAACTCTCGTAACACTTTCATTCTGAGTTTGTTCCCTTCCAGAACATAAATTTTGTTTTCAAAATGCATAATTTTATTGTTGTCAAAAATAAAACCAGCATACCTCTTATCCTTAGGATCAGCTTCTAGATCTTTTTGTAGTTGTAAATAGTACGGATCTACAGGTGACTTCTTCCTTGAATTTTGTTTGAAAAGTTATAACTGCTAAGTACTTCCTACAGCTCAAGGCAACCACTACCCAATTTTCTTTACCTTTGATATAACTGATATCAAAGTCATATTGCGACAAAAAATCCAACCACCCTTCGATGTCATGCATTTAAATTATGCTATGTGGAGATATACTTTGGCCCCAAGTGATCGGTTTTTAATTTAAATGGTTTTCCCATCAAATAGTGCATACAAACCTATAAAGAATGAACTATTGCAGCCAATTCCAAATTATGAGGGAAAAAATTATACTCATGAACTTTTAGCTTTCTTCACTCATATGCCACAACATTTTCATCCTAGAGTAGAACCCCTCCTAATCCTTTCCCGGATGCATCACTAGAAACTATAAAAAATTTGTTTGGATCAGGAATAGTTAGCACTGGAGCAGTTGTCAAATGTTCCTTCAATAAATTAAATGCTTTCTCACATTTATCATTCCAAAAACTTTTTATCCTTCTAAAGTGACGTTATTGGACCTGTCAATCTTGAAAATTCCTTCAAAAATTTGTGGTAATACACCACCAAACCCATGAAGCTTCTTACTTCACACACATCCTTCAGTGCTGGTCACTCTACAATGGCTCTTATCTTTACAGGATCCACAGAGATTCCATTCTCAGTAATTACATGACCAAGATATTATATCTCCTTCCGATAAAAAGCACACTTATCCAAATTTCCATAAAGCTTGTTCCATCTCAAAATCTCCAACATGATTTCCAAATGTGTGTTGTTCTCTTATTCATTCTTGGAATAGATGAGTATATCATCTAGGAACACGATTACAAACTTATCAAGATACTAGCAGAATATATTGTTCATTAGGTTTATAAAGGTTGTTAGAGCATTAGTGAGTCTGAATGTAGAACTGTGAACTCATAATGTTTGTAGTGTGTTCTAAACACCATTTTGTAAATGTCTTCCTCTATTATTCTCAATTGATGATATCCCAACCTTATATATATCTTAAAAAATACCACGCCACCTCTCATCTGATTGAAGATATCATCAATCCATGGAAAAGGATATTTGTTCTTAATAATTTCCTTGTTCAACATCCTATATTCTATACACAATCGAAGGGTTATGTCCTTCTTCACAAAAATCACCGATGCACCCCATGGTGGAGCACTGGGTCTTATTAAGCCCTTAGAGATGAGCTCATGCATTTGAGTTTTTAACTCAATTATCTTTGTTTTGTTATGAGATAAGGTGATTTTGACATAGGCTCAGTACCCGTTTTGATGTCTATTCTGAAGTCAAATTCCCTTTTTGGTGGTTATCCAGGTAACTCCTCTAGAAATACATCACTGAAGCATTTAAAAAGTGGCGAATCAGCTAAAGAATACGTAATAGTTTCCTCTAAATCTTTTTTTTTTACTACAAAGAGGTTAGAACCATTTCTTTTTTCCTTTTTCAATTGCATCGCTGAAATCTACCTTATGAAAAAATAGATTTTTATTCCTTAAATGATGGTTGGTTTCATCTCATCATCTAGGCATTTTAAATATTTTCCTGTGCAGTCCACAACATTTTGATGTTTGGATAGCCAATTGACTCCAATTATTACATCATAAGACCCTAATGGAGCTACATATAGGTTCACTTCAGTTGTAAATTCAGGAAATTCTTATGTTGCCATAGGCAAGCATTGTTCTATCTTATGTCTAGCATTGTTTCCATACTACACTGTCCATAATTTTTCCATAAATCTAGATTTTCTACACATTTTTGCTGCTAAAACTTTAGAAATGAAGAATTTTTTTTCTCATGTATCAATTAAAACTTTTATAGAATGACCATATAAATTACCAAGTACTTCCACTGGTGTGGCTTGATTTTCAGCCTCACAATTTCCTACAGCTGAGTGAATC
Organism: Taxus chinensis; assembly: GCA_019776745.2. Classification (NCBI taxonomy): domain Eukaryota; kingdom Viridiplantae; phylum Streptophyta; class Pinopsida; order Cupressales; family Taxaceae; genus Taxus; species Taxus chinensis. The sequence goes on from CM034154.1 coordinate 419,388,475, forward strand.
TTCTGATCAGCAGTCTTTTGCTACTGGAAACCAACTCCTTGTTTCTTTTGTGGGTGCCATTTTTCATAGTGCAGACCCCCATAATTGAAACAGCCACCTATGGGCCCTATACCTTCTAATTTTTATTGTTATTTGCAGCCTTAAACTACCCTGAATTTTTGTTTACCGTACCATACAAGTTACCTGGTACTTCCACCAGTGTGGCTTGATTTTCAGCCTCATAATTGCCTACATCTATGTGAATCTTCTTATCAGCATTATTTTTCTATTGGAAACCAACTCCTTGTTTCTTTTGTGGGCACCAGTTTGCATAGTGCGGACCCCCACAATTGAAACAACCACCTATGGGCCCTTAAACTTCCAATTTTTTATTGTTATTTGTAGCCTTAAACTACCTTGTATTTATGTTTACTGCAACATATTTATTTGTTGCATTTTTCTAGAAAAATCATGGTTTGTTGCCCTCTTTCTTTATCCATGGATTTTTAGCAAAGCTAGTTGAATGAGTGTTATTAATGTTTTTCATGTTTTCCTCCCTGTTAGCAGAAATAGATTTCAACTTTTATTCCTTCTTAATAGCCTTCTCAAAGACTACCTCTATAGTAGATGGACTATGCACATCTACTTCACCACATATGATTGCGTTGAGTCCCATAATGAACTTTTTATCCATTTTTCCCCCTTGGGAAAAAATGGACAATGGGGGTAAATTGGACCCTAGGACCAAAAAGGACCTTTGTAGGAGCACTCCGGGGCATTTTGGGTTAATTTTGTGTTTGAGTACTCGTGGTGGCTCGGGGGGGTTCTAGGTTGTCTGGTATTAACTTTCCCTTTTTTTGAGTCTTTGGGACTTAGGTTTTTCTCAGGGTGATTAAATCAGCATAGGGAGCCCCACTTCCAATCAATGTAGATAAAAATGATCAAAAATAATGAATCAGTTCTAGAAGGTTTTACTATGTTTTTGTAACTCTCCTTTTCAAGATAAATATAAGAAAGTAAAAATATGGATAAAAATCAAGTTTTGAGGGTCCGAGTGGGCATGACCTTAAACAGATAGTCGAGCAACTTGATGAGCTAAGGGAAAGCTATAGGTTTTGGGCTTAATGTTACAAGGTATTGCTCAGGTGAAAGCTCGTATGGTTAGTAGGATCATCCCTTGGAAGCACAATAGAACTTCTTCATGCAGGTTCAACAAGTACATAACATGTCAGAGGGGGATTCAAGCTCCATTATAGCTCATAAGAGCTGATTTTGAAGTGTAGGGTAAAAATAACAAACAGCTCGATGCACTAGGCTAAATTTTCTTGCAAGGGTGAATGAAGGTGCTCAGTGTGTTCAATATAGGTGGAAATGTGAAGCATCAAGGATGAGAGGTTGGCATGTTACATTGTGTCTTGGAGAATCTAGAGGGCTCGAACATTGGAGCAAGTCAAGTTCATCACAGGTTCAAGCTCGCAATGGTTTTGGATGGGCTCAGAAGGAGGAATTAGCTTTGGAGTTTTCATGGTGATGCTGGAGAGGAGAATCAATTTTCATATTTCAAAGGCTGAGCTAAGTTTCAGGGAGCCCTCAAGTTGGTATGAAGCGGTGAGCTTAGGTTTGGGCTTGTAGTAAAAAACTCAGCATTTGGCTTTGGTGTTACATCAAGGGGCAATCTTGGCATTGGCTACTCAGTCAGTTGAGTTAGAGCCAATTCATTTTGGTGATGAAGTAAATGATGTAATGGAAAAGTGCATGGCAGATGTGAACGAACCATTTTTTGGCTCGAGTAAATCAACTGGGTAGATGTGTTAGAAAGCATAGCTCAGGGAACATGTCGACAGGCCCATATTGAAGGAAGAACTTGGTGTTGGTCGAGCTAAGATTCGAACTTGGCATTGAATCAGGTTTCATCACAGTACAGGAGGGATCTTGTCACAGTTGAGCTTGAGGCCAAGTATGGTGACGACACATTAAAATTTGAAATTGGTCAGGAGAGTAGCTAGGAGGCTCAGTGTGTTAAATCTGTGAAGGAGCTCAACATCGGTGCAAATAGGTTTGAGTTTACTTCGAGTGGATTGAGGGGCAATGTCACCATAGAGATGAACGTGAGATCAGGATTGGACTCAGATCGGTGAGTTAAAATTGGTTTCAGGGTTCGATTTTAGAGGTGTATGGGCTTGTCAACTTTGGTATTTTGGGACATTAGATCTTAGAGAATTTTAAATAATTTGGTGAAAGTTTGTAGTAGAGCCTGAAACTCCAAAACTTTGAACTTTAGAGTTTTGGAGTTTTACACATTGGAAGTGTGATTGTAAGTTAGAGCTCGATGGATGAGGAGGTTCCCAACTCCGAAACCTAAAATTTAGAGGTCAACTCACATGATAGTTAGGTCAATGGTTTGGTTTCGGGGTTCGTAATGATATCTTTTTGATGGTTGGACGTGATATAGTTTTTGGGTGTAACCAAGTCATGTTAGATTCTGAAGTCTAACATGGATTTGGTCAGTGTAGAGTCTTGTCAGGGTGATTCCTGAGTTGATGGGGAACATCGCATTCAATGTCGAGTTAAGAGAAAGACACATAGATTTGGTTGATGAGTGACTCATTTCCAAGTTCAAGGGGGTGTGTGGTGAGTTCATTTTATTAATGTGCCTAGATGGTTGTGAAATCTTTGGCAGGTGTTTTTCATGAGAGACCAAGTCTGTAAAATGATCAATGTGATAGGTGATGGGTGGAGTCATTTTAAGAGGCCATTTGAACGTAAAGTGAGTCAAAACTCACCATGTGGGGGTGAGGCACCCAATGCACTCAACAGTGGACACTTGGAGCCCACCAAAGTACTCCAAGAATAAAATGAATGCAAAGTGTGGAGTAGGGAGCCATTAGGAGGACTTGCCAACCAAACCTCGGTGGAAGAAACATGAGAGCTATTCAACCATACATCTAGCCCACTAATTAAACACGGGGAGGTGTGTCAGACTAGAGAGGGGTTCATTTCGGGATTCACCCAAGTAAGAAAAGTAACTCGTCGATTTGATTGAGCACAGTGCCAAGGATGCCCAAAAAATAGCTTTTACTCAGGATGTTATTACTTCTTCCCTGATTGTTCGTTTTCCATAAAATTGTAGTCATTGGAATTAGGAGAGCAAGATCTATGCAATGGAATCATCAGAAAATGGATTTTTAGAGATTTTTGTGTTCCAAAATTTTAAGATTTCCTCATTCTATGAATAGTGCCTGGGAAGGTGGAGTTGTAATTAATGAGGCAAAACATGATTAACTTATCGGTTACATTCATGCCTAGATTTTAGGGACTCTCCTTTCTCTCACATGGATCAAAATGCTATAAATGTAAAGGGGTGCACCATTTCAAGTAGTTAGACAATTTTTTCCAAGCTAACCCTTGTCTTTAAAGCTAAGTTGTGAATTTAGAGGATTTCAAGCCTTCCTTCTAAAATTTGTAATGACAGATCTTACCTCTTCCTGATGTAATGATGCATTGCGCATGTGATTCGAGTAATAAAATTGTATTTTGTGACTAATTATTTATCCTTGCATCACTTTTCTTTCTTTATTTTTCCTTTCTCATGTTTACAGGTACACTAGGTAACCTTGGTTTCCATTATAGGTTCTTTGGGGGTTGTTGTGCTTATCTAAGAATGAATTATTGTATGTCATTAGGTTTGTGATGCATGTTCATCTTTCCCATGTTCATCCTTCTTCATTAGAAGACTGAGAATTTCTCTATAAAATCCCTTTCTCGGTGCATCACCACTTCTAGTATAAGTTCTATTTCATGTAATCTCTCTCCATAATCCCCTAGAAATGTTAGTATAGGTCTAGTTAGCTATTTTTCTTGCATTAAGAGTAGTGTAGTGCTTAGTTTAGGAATAGGAATCTGACCTTCTCTAGAGATTTATCTCATTCATAAGGTCACACACTTTAGGATATCTCTATGTTACCCAGCCACATCGAATGTCCCACTCACACTTAGGCCATTTAGGGGGTACGATGATTTGGTGATAACAAAACTTTCAAACTCAGAACTTATAATCTTCATGATATTGGGGAATGTATTTTAACATCCTTGTAAACCTTTCCCAATATTCTATTACGTTAAGCTTCCCTTGTGTCAAATTTTATAACTTGGTCATTTTTTGGTCAAAATAAAGTTGTGACATCCATCGTTGTCAAAAGTAAATCTTTGAATTATTCCCAAGGAATGGAAGTAGTATGCATTCCAATTTCAGCCTTCTTGTTATCCCACCATGAGGACACTTCTCGGAAAAGCTGAAAATCTCCCCAAACTATCTTAGTTTCTTCTAAGAAGTCTCTTATCTCGAATTACTTCTTCATTTCACTCAGCCATGACTTAGCCCCATCTCCCAAGGTTGTCTCGTCAAACTTTAGCGAAGTTATTCTCTTAATATCATGAGACAGTTTTTCTTCCAACTGTACCTTTTTTCATGTTTTTCCTCTTCCTCATGAGGTTCTTCCTCCATTACCAGTTCCTCTTCAGGAGGCTCTTGTTCACTGAAAACCTGTTCTAAAATAACCATACAGTCTCGTGTGTCTCAGAGGAGTTCAAGAATTTCTCGCAACTACTTAGTAGGTGGAGGACCTTCAACATTTCCTGAGGATTCCCCTACAACAATCCCTTTTCCTCTTTGGGCCATCTATCCCTAATAGAGGTAAAATAAAATCATATTAGGGAAGCAGACCTATAAGGTCTAAGAGCTAAAAACCTACAACTCTAATACCAAATGTAGCAAACTAAAATTTGACACCCAAATCAGTAGGAATTTTTTTTTCTTCTAACAACATATAAACATTCCTTTAAATATGTAAGGCAGATAGCTAGGTACAGCCAGTTAATGTAGTAATTCATATTAAATTAATAGCAACTTAGACATTCCTCTACATAATTAAATCAAGTAACTAGCTAAAGTTAGTTTATGTAGCATGTCTTAATAACTTAATCCAGCCTATAACACAGTGATAAACCTTGTGTAGATACAAGGGTTGATTATCCCTAATATCCATGATCACCCTTAACATTTGATTGAATGTTTATACTTAGCATCTCTTGGCTTTAACATACTACGATAGTGAGAACTTGTGGCTGATCCTCTAGTGTCTAACTAGAGTTCATTTAGTAAACTCCATCTTGTATCCTACACTTCATGGTTTGAGGAATCATGGTGATTAGACAATGTACCCACCAAACACATTATTTTGGCCAAAGTTTTTTAATTGTACTATGTACACTTAGTTTAGATGATTGCACATAACATCTTAATTTGTCTTCCCATCACCTCACAAACTTCTCATCACAGTTATCTAGATTCATTAAACTTATTCATGTGAACCTATTAAAACTTATTAGATTCCTAATGATTTCAACTATGTAAGTTCAAGGAACCCCAATGCTCGCTATGGGTTACCTACGGGAGGCTAATTTTTTGCTTAATATGTTACCATAATAAACAACCAATGGGCTACTCATATGTAGCCTACAACGTGCATTGATTAGGTAGTTCCGATAAGGGTCATAGCCTTCATGGTTTATCTAACTACTTTTTGAATTAAATTTTACGCATTAATTATTTTGGATAGGCATATAAGTACATGAAGTGTTTCTCTCTTTGCTGCCCAATCCATACATATAAACAATTTTAATAGAAAAAGTGTGTTATGCTCTTAGATAAGACTCCATTATCCCTAATTAACCTTATCATACTTAAGCTTATCTTGATTCTTTAATCATTCATAAAAGTCGTGATTATACTTTGCTAGGACTATATCCCACATCTTTATTTAAGCTAGAGATAACCTCAACTTTGGATTCCCTTCTTTTCCTTACAAAAGATGGTGAGTTAATTTAGTTAACCTTTACATATTGCAAGGTATTAACTAACTTGCTTGATGATTTTATCATACTTATCTTTAGATTCCATCAACTAACATTGAACTAGTCTCTTGAATCTTTGAATAGATTAATATCATGTATTTACTTATTGCATATACACCCTTTTCTTTGTTTGAACCAACATGCCCCTAAAATCATATTTTATTCCTTTTAAAGTTGATACTTAACATTGAACTACTCTTTTTAATCTTTGACTAGGTTACTCTCGATATATACATAATTATCAACACTATAGGTTGGTCCAATATATCACCTAAATCAGATTTTAATCTTTTAAAAGTTAAGACTATCATCATGTATTTTTCCCTACCAATTACATCTTTCTAACTCACTTAGTATTATTTTCCTTTACCCATAATAAACTCTTTACTATAATGGAACGTCAAATAGTTATGATGTGCATCTATATTGTTATTAACCATACCTATTACTAAGCATAAGATAGCTAAATAGGGAAACCTTAACATCATAAAATTTACCGTATAGTTATCAATAACCATAACATGATAATGTATTTAGAAATTTAGAAATCAGCCAACTTATTTATATATTACAATTCTTGTCCATAAATGTACTAGTACCAAGGACTACTCCAAGATAAGTTTCCAATTTCCATAATTACAAGCACAACGAAAACAATGATGTTACCGAAATATTGTTCATAGTGTGAACACCTAGGAGTGGTTTGGGTTATTTGGTAGTAATATTTTTTAATATTTATAAAATAATATATGAGTGTGCACAATTATTTGTCATGCACAACTCATAGAGATAGAAATGTGTGAGAATATATTGGGATTCAGAGTAAGACTAAGGAATAAAGGAAAGCTGTGGGGATAAAATGATAAGACTTAACTCCATGATTTTAGGAGCAAGCAATTGTATAAAATGCCCTCTCATATTCAATAGAAATTTCTCCATTCTATTTACATTTGGTTTCTATCTTCTGTAGTTTTCATTTCATGTGTTGATTTTAATTAATTATTGCTTAATTTATTTATGCAAATCTAGAGATTTATCATCATCTGGTATCAGAGTAGGTTAGGAAGATTTATGAGAGTGATTACAGGACAAAACCGCAGCCTCAAGGATGCAGATCTGAGAGTTTTAAAGCTTCCATCACCATTTTTTGGATTCTGATCTTAAAAAAAAGACTGGTAATTCATGTTTTTCTCAAAAATGAAGATTCAGAATTTTCTGGAATTTTTTAGGTTTGTTTATTTGTATTATAGAAAACTTTTATCAAAATATTATAGAAACCCATTTTGTATTTAAGAGAAATCATGGAAATAATTCTGACATTTCTAATTATTTTGTAAAAAAATAGTGAGTGATTTCTAGCAATAAAACTCTGTTATACTTTATTATTTTGGTTAAATATAAAGCTGGTTACTATTGTAAGGGTGCATTATCGGTTGAATAGACACCCATTATAATTGTAAAATGATCCTCAAAGACAAATTTGGTTGATTTAGCAACATCACGATGGAGGATGGAGGCATAGGAGGATGGAGGCAAATTGGCATCTCTTATTAGTCACCAACAAAGAGATTGAATCATGGTATTGGTGACCTTTTATTTTTATTGTGTGGTGTGTTTACTTTATGTTGTAATAATGAACAGAAGTAACATTTATGTTTAAATCTCCTACATGAGTATAATTTCTGTTTTGTAATCCCTCTAAGCTAGAAACAATGATGTGAGGAAAATAATGTACGTTGCTATGTAGTGGTTGGTTCCACTAAAAAACCATTTTCTAAGTTGGAGGTTCTCTTTGAAAACATAATATTTTTTGAGTTGTTGGTACTCATTGAAAACCTTCATTTCTTTGTAGATCATGAGCAGGTATAGGAGATAGCTTTCCCCATGTTCACACTAATGGTGTGACTGTTACCGAAATATTGTTCATAGTGTGAACACTTAGGAGTGGTTTGGGTTATTTGGTAGTAATAGTTATTAATATTTATAAAATAATAAATGAGTGTGCACAATTAGTTGTCATGCACAACTCATAGAGATAAAAATGTGTGATAATATCTTGGTATTGAGAGTAAGACTAGGGAATAAAGGAGAGATATGGGGATAAAATGATAAGACTTGACTCCATGATTTTAGGAGCAAGCAATTGTATAAAATGCCCTTTCATATTCAATAGAAATTGCTCCATTCTATTTACATTTGGTTTTTATCTTCTGTAGTTTTCATTTCATGTGTTGATTTTAATTAATTATTGCTTAATTTATTTATGCAAATCTAGAGATTTATCATCAAATGATCCATAGTAAAAGTCATCAAGCCTAATGTCGTTCTTCACAAGTTGGTGATAAAATGTCTAAGCATCATCACAAAACTTGTGTCACTATTGCTTTGGGGTGTCAGTTCAAATAATTGGCAAGAATTTATTCTACTCGACTGACTATGTTTTGACAAATAAAGTAAATTATTCATCACAAATTTGATTAAACTAACATTGCAATGGTAATGCTTCTGTAAAAGATAGGAAGCTAGAATCATCCAGCAATCCCATAGCTAGTGATGGAAGAAACGTGAGGTATATATATGAAGTGATCCTGAAGGATCACTTCAGATACAAACCTCTCCCTTCTTCAATCCCAAACCATGTGATTGGCGAAGGATTTCAGATCTCGATCTATGTTGAAACCACTATCTTTGCACACACATGAATCAAACCAATCCACGAATTTAAGCTATCTAACATTCAAGTAAAATTACATCTATTTTACATCCAACATTATTACATATTAATTATAATTCCATATAATTTTAATCCATAAAATTGACTAAGTATAGAATTCTAAAAACCATTTGCCAAAGTTTCCCCTTGTATTTTCCACTTTTAAAATTTTCCAGAAAGCAGATTTAACTATTTTAAATCAAATAATGAAATGAAATGCATTAAATGAAAAGGTATGGATCAAATGATCCAGCCCTCTGATTCACAAGGATCTCAGGATAAATAAAAATGATAAGAAATAAACTTACCCAGCAGAACCATCAACTTTTAATTTATTTTATTATCATCATCCAAATGTCCTTGCAGGAGGTTAATACAACTATAACATAGACAAGAACTGTAGATTCACTTCTTATTTTCATGCAAGTAGATAGTATGCTTTACTATTTCATATCACAAAATGAAACAATCAATTCCACTAAAAAAATTTATTTAATAACTAAACTCCTACCATAAAATCCCAATCTCAATGGATGATATCCATTAGATTAAACTGTCAAATAAAGCCATAATCAGCCAGGAATCCTTTATGAAAATTTCTCTTAGGAACCATGTTGAAGATAAGGAAGCACATAAAAACATCCACAAATACCCCTAAGGGTTAAATTTCATTTACCTAAGGACGTCAGATTACAAAAATGCCCCTCAAAATTTTACTCTACTATCTAACCAAACCCACATCATCAATCAATCATCCACTTAAGGTTATAGACAAGAAAAAAATTGCCATTCATTTTTACTAAAAGAAAAAAAGTTTGAAATTTTTTCAAACGTATTTATTCAAATTATTATTCAAACCCCTGCTATAGAAAGCATTCTATACAGTTTAAACACTAGGTCAGCCATACGTTTTTACTGAAATGAACTCAAATATGAAAACCCACAAGAATTTTACAAGATATATTCCAAACCCAACAGCCATACAAATTCCTAATAAGTATACAAGTTTAAAAACCCACAAAACTTCACCAATTAAATTACACAAACCCTACAGTCGTACATTTTCAAAAATACTCATAAAAATCATTGAATCATTCGATTTATTCGAAGGAATTGATAAGGAAGCAAGAATACCCTTTTTATTTTATCCAATCAAAACAACACAGCAATGAAGGGAGAAAAAAAATAGCCAATTAATTCTAGTGGAAGAACACAAGTTAAACACCAACAAGATCTCAAAGATAATTTTAAACAACACTTTATTCAAACCCATATCTAATAAAAACACTCAGAGTATATTAATCAAATAAATTCAGCCATATGTTTTCATTGAAGAACCCAGATTTGAAACCCACAAAGATTCACAACTGGTTCACAAAATATTTTCCAAATACCCTTCATAATGCAAAACCACACAAAAAGATAACAATCTATTTATCAATCAAAAACTAGAGAAGCAAGAAGAGTAATCCCCTTTCCTGAAATGATTTGGGTGCCTCGATTTAGCTTCCAGTTACCCTATGAAACCCTTATCGATTTTCCCTGAATGCAAAAATTCTAGCTCTCAAAAACAATCAACCCTCCACATTTCATTCCAGCACATGCAGAAAAATTTTTGCAAACTATCTCCATGGCTAGAGCTCTAACTGCAAGTCAAATGAAATGCAAAACCAAACTATATATTTTCCCCATTTCCTCCATGCTTCCCAAATACCGTACATGCATTTAATTCTTCTACCTACCATCTGTCAACTATATGGTGAATGAAGTCCAAGCCATCGTGGAAGGGGATTCCTTTTATTCAAAATTGAATATTCCTTCAATAATTTCAATCTTCCCCTCTATGTGAGTTCCCGAAAAAAGTGAAGTCATTAACTATTAAACCTTTATCCATGCTAATATGGTGTTCAACATCAATTTTAATGAGTCAAATAACAATCAATCCAAACCAATGTTTATCCATGCACCCTATGGTATTCTTTACCATTTTAAATTTAATTCAATTCTAATTAACACGTAAGCTAAATGATTTAATGGGTGTGTCCATATGGCCCTCATCCATTTATTATTTAAAAATAATATCATAACTTTAATGTTACCATATCCATTTACCAAACTATTTAAGCCTTTTTTTTTTACCATAAAATTCCAACTCCAAAACGATTCTCGTCATGATAAAAAAAAACCAAAGTGTAATATACACTACTCCCAGCCTTATTATGATGCGACGTGCAAGTTTACTTAGCAGCGACATCACCCTTAGTCCATATGGGTGCCAACACAACATCAACGTTGTGCGGAGACCATATCAATTAAGGACGGTGTCGTCCTAATTGACTTGACACCTAGCACAAAAATCTAAACAAGACTTACATAGTACCTCATTGAAATCAAACTACATTTAATAATAATAAATGTGGTATTTAGTTATTTAAGTACTTAATCCATAATTAAGTACTTAGATGACTAATTATTGTCATCCAAAAATAATAATACTTAATTATCTGAATAAATGTTCATTTTCCCATTATTCATAATTATTTGAATAATTAAATGTCAAATAAAAAGGATTAATTAGTGGGATGTTACAGGAAGTGTTAGCATACAACAAGTGGGCCCTACCTTGGGTGGTAATCCCTGCTAAGGCTTGTAACTAAAAGATATTAAACAAAACTTGGATTCTTTATTGAATTGGCATGAATATTACATCTAGGAACAAAGTAAATTTTGTATCTTTGAATCCTCTATTCTTTATATTATCCATCTAGATAGATTTCTAGAATTAACCATTTTCTCTCATACTTCTCAATCATAGCAAAATGTGAGAAGAAGATTTCAACTAGGAGTTCAAACAGACTAAGTAAAAGATCTTTAATGGAACAAGTGGAAGATCTCAAATAGAACAAAAATAGTTTAAACGAATTCAATAAAACTAATTACTAGTTGTCCAAATATCAAACACATAACTCAAGTAACCAACAAATTCCTTAAATCATGTGTTAACTAATCGATTAGTTCTTCAGTGAGTTGTAATGAACAATTAGATCTAGAGTTAATTTATCTTCTAGTTATCATATTCCAGTTGTAACTGCCTCTTCAATGGCATGTACAAACATGAGTGTCGTTATTCACATTCCAAGAGATCTTCATAATCATGGATTATTTATTGTAGGTGATCTCCTTTGGCTGCAGATTTTTCATTAGTTGTAGGTGAGTCTCTTTGGATCAAGACAGGTTGTTACATATAGTTCCTTTATTGCATACAAATTGTTGCATATAATAAGTTTCTCTCAAATAAGATTGGCATCACACAACGCATCATTCAAAAAACTTATTGAAATCAAGAGAATAAATGCATACTCGAAATACCACAAAATGAATATAATTAGTTATAATTGTATTAATCAATATTTATGCCAATAAGTTTTAAGTTATGATGATAGTGTTCAACAGTATCTGGGAAATACTAGGACATACCTTCAATGGATTAACAAAAGTATAGATGATGAGGTGTTTATAAAGGGTATTTACACGACTCATCACACCCATAGGATTAATTTCTTAAATGTCCTCATTTAAGTGGTTCAATTTCATGATACTGAAAATAGCATAAATGTCTGAAGTACACTTGGGTATTTTTCCCTTCATGTTCTATGAAGAAATAACCACCATGTATCCTTAACATGTGCATAACTCTTCTATGTATCATTCACTTAGTGGTATGTCACCTATCCATGGTGGTATTAGAAAGTGGAATATTGGAGGATGATAGCCAATTGGAAGCCAGGTATTTGCACATTTAGTAGAAATGTCAATGTATTCATTCATTTTTCTTAGATTTGGCATTTTATTAGGGTAAGAGTGCATCTCTTTATTTTGCACTTTAGGACACATCACATTCCAGCGCATCTTGCATACTTGTACCACATGTATTCTATGGTCCCTAATCATGTCCATAACTTTTGTATGTGTTACTTTCCTCATTTTCCATACTCTCCTTCTAATCACCTTGTTCTTCATATACTTTACATATTGTTTTACAACTTCTCTAATTTTTTAGATTCAGTCTTGACCATCAGTGGTTGTACCTTCTCCAAATGTTTGTATTCCTCCATTTTTCTTTCTCTATCCAACTCATTTACAAAATAAGAACAGAGGGATTTGACTTGAACATCTCTAATGTATAGCATTGGAATCCAATCCTTTTCATACTCAAGAGCATAGTTGTGTGTGTAGAGTTCACATAATAGGAGCTGAATTTCATGAATGTTGTTCTTATATAACCTAAAGAAGCTACTAGATACATTGATATCATATGGTATATCATAATTGATGCAGGTTAGTTTAAGTTGCAACATTTGTTCCTGTTATCCAAATTCACCCCCAAGGTTAATTTGATAACATCCATTAGAATTCTCAAGTCCCAGGAAAATTGATTGATTCAGGGAAAAAAACATGTTTCTAGGGTCCCCTCAGATTTTTTCTAACTCCCCTGACCGAAGAAGAAAAGAGCAAGCTCTGAGAAGATGCCAAAAAGTGGCAAAAAACAAGCTTGGGACAGAAAAAATCATGAAAATTGGCTAAGTCCTAGTCCTCGCAACAGTAGGGACGTGAGGGACAAAAAGACGTGAATTGTCCGAAAAGCCTCCAAGCAGCCCGCGAAGCAAAGGGACATCTGGGACAGAAGGACACGCAGTGCGCGAGAAGCCAATCCAGCCGAAGGAGGAAGCAAAATTGACTAACTACTGAGCAAAACAGTTTAGGACATTCGGGTCGTGAGGACGCGAACCGCCCGGATCGGCCGAACAGAGAACTTTAGCACCGGGACAGTCAGGCCAGAAGTACGCGGCAGACGCGGAAAGCCGGTTTGGCCGAAGGAGAAGAAAATCGACTAACTGCTTTGGGACATGTGGGACAAAGGAACGCGAACTGGCCGAACCGGGTGAATTGGAAAAATTTGTCCCAGACAGTCCGGGAGCAAGTGGGACAAAGGTACGCAAAGGACACAAACCAGCCGGTTCGACCGGAATGGGGAAATTTCGCATTGGGACATATGGGTCGTGAGTGCGCGGAGGACGTGAACTGGCCGGTTCACCCGAAACAAAGCAATTTCGTATTGGGTCAGTTGGGACAAAGGGACGCGTGGGACGCGGATAGCTGAAGGAGCCGAAAGCTAATCAGATTGTGCCACATTTCATCGGAAGATAAGGGACAAGGAAGCCCATTTCAGGTGGATCAAAGGATTCTATCCCAAACAGCACTGGGACATCCGGGACAAAAAGACGCGAAGGGCACGAAAAGCCGGCAGACCCGCGGACCAATCAAATCATGACACGTGTCACAAGGGAGAAAGTCAAAAAGTCAAAAGGAAGGGTTTCAAGCACTAACCTGAGCCAATAAAGAGAAGACACGTGTCCAATGAAGCAAGGAAGGAGAGAGAATTATGCATCTAATCAGCGCTTGACACGTGTCATCCAGGTGGCAGAGCGCGGGAAAGATTTTCAAAACGCATTTTCACCTGTTTTGTGCCCTAAATCTTCAGATCAACATATCTTTCGATCCAGAGCTTGGATTTGCACGTTCTTTATATCAACGGAAAGCTTGTGAAATTATCCACATGATTGTAGGGTTAATCTTGAGTTTTGGTGTAGTCTAGAGAGAGAAAATTGAGAAACGGCTCTGACGCGTGTTCATGGCCAGAAGTGACATTTCAGCGACCAGATTTAATGCAGAATGGGTCACATTCTCCTGTAATCCGGTCAAAATGATAGGGTATGGGTTTGTAAGGTCCCCCATGCCATTTTAATGCACCTGCAGTCAAGAAGGGATGGGCTCTCATGTTTTTGTATGTTTTCTGTCCCCTGGACTCGACCCATGCAATGTAAAAGCCAGATTTGGCTCATTTCTGAAAGGGGGGAACAATTTTTGACATAGCAACTTCTTCTTTCAGCTCCAGCAAGTGACTGAAGCAAGGATCAGACCTCTCCAAAGATTGTAACAGTTTTCTTTTACCTCTCTGAGGGTGTAATGCATGTTTTTGACACTGAAAAGATAATGCAAGCTCTGTGAATGGGTTTCAGTCCTCTGTTTGTATTATTTGCTTCATTTCAGATCCTAAATTATATCTTATCAGTCTGTGTATGTTTTATGTTGTAAACTTTGGTCTGTGTCTATTTGCTTGACAGAAATGTTTCACCACTCCTTTTGGTGCATCACCATCTTTAGTTAGTTTCAATTTTTGCACTTCTACCCCTGTCTCCTTGCAAGTTAGAGTAGGATTAGGATCTAAACCTCTGTAGTTTTGCAAGCATATAGATCTAAATCAGAGGAGTTTGAGGAACCAGCCTCTAATCTGGAGATTCCTCTCTCAGTTTTCACAAGTCCCCACACTTGGAGAGAGGTTTCCATGTTGTGCAATCACACTGGATGCTAGAGTGATCAACCTAGAAGCCTGATCTGCATCCAGGGGTGCTGTGAGTCTGCAACAATAGTTTTGGCACGCCCGGTGGGACCTAGAGGTCTCATTTTTATTGCAGCAGGGTTGATGTGCATCTGCTACATTTTTCTTGCTTAAAAAGAGCTATTATTTTCATATCTAGCGACTCCAAGGGGAAGAATCAACTGGTTCCAAGCTCAGGCCTGAAAACTCATGAGAAGAATCACCACAAGGTCAAGAGTTGGAGAAGAAGAAGTGTTGTTTGAATACCTGCAATTATCTCCAAGAAGAAGGCAAAGAGGGAGAAGGATTCAAAGGTCTCCATCTCCACCAAACAGAACTCTCTCAACTCCTCCACCTGGTAGGCCTTTCATTCAGTCAACAAGGGTTTTAAGACCAATTAGAATGGCTCAAAACAACCCCTACGTCAACTTCACAGGCAGCAGCCCACTTGCTCTCAATGCACAACATCCAGTTCCTATTGCAGCCTTGAAGAACATTCCCTACTTCACTGGAGAAAATCAGACTACTCCAGGCGATCATGTTAAAGATATTGCTAACCTTTGTGCAATCCATGAAATCAATGAAATGCAAGTGGCTGTCAAGTTACTGGCATCTTCATTCAAGGGTAAAGCATTGCAATGGTTTAGGAGCCTTGGAGCTGGTTCTATCACAAACTGGAATCAGCTGTGTATTGCACTTCACGAGCAATTTGGAGAGAAGGGAGACAACTTGTCTCTTTTGGAGCAGCTGACAACTATCAAGAGAGCCCCCAACGAGTAGCTGACTGACTTCAACTTCAGATTTCAAAGGTCTTGGGATAGGATTCCAGTGGCAGTCAGGCCAACAGCAGAAGGTGCTTTTCTATATTACCTTAAAGCTTTGAATTCTGATATTTCTATGTTAATTCAATCTATGGGAGGCACAACCTTACCTGCTACTTATAGCATTACCATTAGAGCCGAAAACTGTCTTATTCAAGCTGGTAAACTGGCTCCTAGGCCTCCCATGCCCTTGTATCCAAACTTAGAAAATCCAAGCACTAGTCAAGCACCCACTTTGGCTCCTGTTCCCAACCCTAGAAACCAAAGTTCAAGTGAAACTTCTACTTCATCCTCTAGTGCTTCAAATGAACTCCAAGAGGTCATGAAACAGTTGCAAAATTTGGGAAATGAGCTGGTTACTATCAAAAGACAGCAAGCTCAAAGTGCTAGACCGTATCAGCCTCAAGCACAGTACCAGGCTAGGCCCCCATACCAACAAAATAGGTCACCAACTCAGGCTGCAAATCAAAATCAAAGCCAAGTAAGGCCTCCTGCTAATAGACCATTTCAGCCCTATAACCCCAATGTTGTATCTGCTTCTAAAGCATTAGTGCCAGTCCAAAATAACATGGCCCAAGAATATGATTGGTGTTTCCCATGTAGTCAGCCACACAACCAATCAATGTGCTTTAACGGTGCATTAAATCAAGCTCTGATGGTGCAAACCATCAGTGGGTTGCAAGAGTCCAGCCACGAAGGAGATCAGCAGCAAGAAGCACCTCAGCAAGGAACATCTCCGAATGAAACTACTCTTGTCAATTGGCAAGCTGAAGATTTCTGTGGTATGAATCAAATACCCTCTCAAGGTGTTGCAGCCAACACAAGGTCAAAAAGGAGGAATTTGGGTGAAGAACAGCCATTGGCCCCAAGTAGTTCACAACCTTCTGTCACTCCACAAGGTGTTGGCAAACAAAATGCAGTTCCAAACATGCAAGGAGCACCCAAACCAGCCCCTAAACCAACTCAAATGCTAGTTGTTGCTGCCCATGTGCAAGGAACGAATGTGCAAGCTAGGGGACAGCAGAGGGATGCTTCATCCCCATTCAACATCATTGATCAGATGAAGAAGACAAATGTAAACATATCAATGTGGGAATCACTATCCATCCCAGGCCAAAGAGATTTGCTACAAGCTGCCATGAAGGACTGGTCAACTTCAAATCAACAGGTCCAAATGCAAGAGAAGGTACTCACAAATGCTGCCCAGCCTGAAGGAAATCATGGAGGACAACAAGGTAAAATGTTGAAGCCCCCTCCATTTTATGTTTCATTGATCATAGGAGATAGTTGGTACATAATTACATGATTGACTCTGGGGCAAGTAGTTCAGTAATGCCCAAGCAAATAGCTGATCAGCTAGGGCTTCAATATGAAGTCATCTCCAAGGGTGTAGTGCAATTAGATGGGACAGCAGTGACAACGGTTGGAGTAATCAAAGGTTTGAGCCTCACACTGCATGCATGTCCCAACGTAATAGTGTTACAAGATGTGTCAGTCATAGACCTGCCACCACTCTTTGCATTGTGCTTGTCAAGAGACTTCACTGCTAAAATTGGAGGCTATCTTTCGGTGGATTGGTCACACATGTTGTTCAGAACAAGGTATGGAACTAAGGCCACAATCAGGTCTGAACCTATTGCGAACTTTCACATTGAGCCTTACACTACCAGCCAAATCAATACCAATTGTTCAGCATTTGATCAAGAAGATCACCCTAGCACTGATGAAGCTGACACCAAGGTTGGAAGCATCCCAGATTTGACTCTTGATGAATGGGCAAGCAAAGTGCATGCCTTTGATCCTTATCAAGAAATAGAAGAATCTGAGCTAGGGGTTTATTGTTTACATGAAGAGGATCAACCTCTCCCCAGCATCACCAAGCCAGATCACAAGGACAAGAATGAAGTATGGCAATTGTTCTTTTATGGGTCAAGGAGCAGACAAGGTGGAGGAGGAGGAGCTATGCTCATTTCACCACAAGGTATAAGGTATTACTCAGCCTTCCGTTTCCAGTTTTCCTGTTCAAACAACACAGCTGAGTATGAAGCCTTAATTCATGGACTGCACTGGGCAATGAAGAAAGACATCAGGAATTTACAAGTATTTGGTGATAGTGAGCTGATCATAAACCAAGTCAGGGGAAAAAATGCTGCCAAAAATGATCTGCTCAAGTGCTACAAAAATTGGGTATGGGATCTTATTGAAGATTTTGAAGCTTTTAGCATCAATTCCATCCCAAGAAAAAAGAATGAAGCCGCTGACAGACTTGCAGCAATTGGGGCTGCGTTTGATGTTGTAGAGAGTATCAAAAGTGAGAAATCTCAGCCTCATATCAAATTGGTTGTGAGACCAGCTGTTCCAGATAACAACACAAGTTGGCAAGTCTTCGAGAATGATCAGCAAATTGTTAATTTCCTACAAGAAGAAGCTGAGTTCTCCGCCAGAAATCAAGACAAGCTGGAGCAGCAATATGGTGATCAGGTAGTACAGCTGAGAACTAACAAATTACCAAAAGGCCTCATAACCTTGGAGTCAATCTTCAACCCGAATGATCAGTTCCGGAAGGAGAAAGCAAACATTCAAGTGAAGGGTGAAGATTCAGAGCCTATTTTAGTGGAAGAAGGCAAAACATTGCAGATTGGCAAAGTAAGTACCTCACAAGAGAAATCTAATTTTGTTTAGCTTTGTTAAGAGTTCCCAGATATCTTTGCTTGGACTTATAAAGATCTAAGAGGTTTCAACCCAAAGCTGGCACAACATACTATTGAGCTGGATCCGGAATCCAAGCCCATTAGGCAAAAGCAAAGGCCAGTGAATCCCCATATTGAACCTCTCATGAGAAAAGAGTTAAGCAAGCTTATTGAGGCCAGTATCATCTTCCCCATCAAACACTCAAGTTGGGTTGCAAACTTGGTGCCAGTGAGAAAAAGAAATGGAGAAATCAGACTGTGTGTTGACTTCAGAGACTTGAACAGAGCCTCCCTCAAGGACCATTACCCACTCCCTTCCATGGAGCAAATATTGCAAGTTGTAGCTGGTTCAGAAAGGTTCTCACTACTTGATGGATACTCAGGCTATAATCAGATAATGGTGAAGGAAGAAGATCAATTCAAGACGGCTTTCACCACCAAATGGGGCACCTATGCCTACAAGAAGATGCCATTTGGCCTATCAAATGCCGGAGCAACATTTCAGTGAGCTATGGATATGGCATTCAAAGGCTTAATCAACAATATAGTGCTGGTATACCTAGATGATATCACTGTCTTCTCAAAGAATGCAGCAGACCATCTCTTTCACCTCAGACAAGTGTTTCAGAGGTGTAGAAGGTTTGGAGTGTCATTGAATCCAAAGAAGTGTATATTCTTGGCACACGAGGGCAAATTTTTGGGCCACATTGTCTCTAGGGAAGGGCTAACAATTGATCCTGAAAGGGTTGAAGCCATCTGAACGCTCCCATTGCCACACCACAAGAAATCTCTTCAAAGCTTCTTAGGAAGGATAAACTTTGCCTGCAGATTTGTGCCTAATTTTGCCACTCTTGTGAAGCCTCTAACAATGATGTTGAAGAAGAGTCTGGCATTCAAATGGACAGCAGAAGGCAAAGAGAGTTTTGAAAGCATCAAGCATGCAATATCACAAGCTCCAACTCTTATCAACCCAGATTTTTCAAAGGACTTCATGTTGTATGCGTTTGGAGGATCAGACACAATCTCAGCTATCTTAACACAGCTGAATAGAGAAGGTTCAGAACAGCCCATAGCATTCTTCAGCCAAACCTTGGAAGATTACGAAATAAAGTATTCTTTCATCGAAAAGCATGTCCTTGCTGTCATCAGGAGCTTGAAGAAGTTCAGACATTTGGTCTCAAACAATAAGATTCAACTGCTGGTCTCACATGCTGGGGTTAAGGACTTCCTCCTCAACAAGGATTTGAATGAGAAAAGGGCAGGTTGGATCACCCGTGTCATGGAGTATGACATTGAGATCAAGATCACCAAGCTGGTAAGAGGGAAAGGATTGTGTGAGCAGCTGGTTTTGGGGAAAAAAAAAGAAGTATGCAATGAAGAAGAGGCTGTTTTGACAGTCCAGGACAGTCATGAGCCAAGTGGCAAACAAGAAGAAGACAATGCTGCCCCGACTCCTTGCTGGACCCAAGGTATTATGCACTTCCTAGGCACAGGCCTATGCCCTCCGGAGATGAACAAGACCCAAAGGAGACACTTCAGATTGCAGGCTGTCCCGTATGCCATTGTTGATGGAGTTTTGTTCAAGAAAGATGTGAATGGAGTGCTGCTGAGATGCATTAGCACAGGTCAGATTCAAAGGGTGTTGGAAGAGTTTCATGGTGGACCAGCTGGTGGCCATTTTGCACCAAGAGTGACAGCTCTAAAAATCATGAAGGCTGGTTATTATTGGCCTAAAATCTTCAGTGATTGCTATGCATGGATCAAGAGGTGTAAGAATTGTGCATTCTTCACAGGAAAAGAGAGACTTGCTGCCCTTCCATTGCATCCAATCTCAGTTGACCAGCCATTCATGCAATGGGGTTTGGACTTCATTGGAGTCATTAATCCCAATTCAAGCCAAGGGCACAAATGGATTTTGACAGCCACAGACTACTTCACCAAATGGACAGAAGCAGTAGCACTCAAAGAGGCAAATGAGTCTAGCATCTTAGACTTTTATGAGGGGATAACAACTAGATTTGGTGTACCTGCTACAATAATCTCTGATAATGCATTGGCATTCATTGGATCTAAGGTGACTGAGTGGGCTGTCAAGAACGGTATTTACCTAAGCACTTCATCGAACTATTACCCTCAGGGTAATGGCCAGGCCGAGTCTACAAACAAGAACTTGTTGAGGATCATTAGGAGGACTCTTGATGAGAATCAGAGGTCTTGGCATACCAAACTGAAATCAGCCTTATGGGCTGATAGGATAACTCCCAAAAGATCCACAGGTAACTCTCCATTCAGGCTTGTCTATGGAAGAGAGGCAATCTTGCCCATGTCACTTGAGTTGCCAACATTGGAACTCATGAAACAGCTGGAGTTGCTAGAGTTTGAGCCCATGGAGGTGAGGTATGCAGAGTTGATGGAGCTGCAAGAGATCAGAAATCAGGCATCCCAAGCAATGGAAAAGGATCAAGCTTTGATCAAGAAGACCTTTGATAGGAAGGCCAAGGATAGATCTTTTCAAGTTGGAGATCTAGTGTTGAAATGGGATGTGGATAGAGCAAAACCGGGAAGGCATTCAAAATTTGATGCCATTTGGAGTGGCCCATACATGGTCACAAAGTGCAAGAACAGCAATGCTTTCCAATTGGCCTCATTGGATGGTGAAGAACTGCAGATTCCAGTCAATGGAATCTATCTCAAGCGTTGCTTCTAGAGGGAAGTTCACTACCTTTGTAAATATTAGATTAGATTTTCTTTCCTCCAAGTGCTTGTGCACATTGTTTTGCTGTAGGTTAGTTTTGTTTTCCCTAAGTGCTTTGGCACAGCTTGCTGTCCATGGAGATGTTTAGCAGTCCTTGCTTTCATCAGGTGATATTCCATCTTCCTCCTTGCACATTCTGAGTCAGTTAGGGTTCTAAACAGAATATTTGATGACTCCATGCCCAATGGACTACTTCAGGCATCTGGTATCTTCTACCTAGCAGGCAGGTAACCCCGCTGAGTCGCCAAATTGTTATCCAAATTCACCCCCCAGGGTTAATTTTGATAACATACATCAGAATTCTCAAGTCCCAGGCAAATGGATTGATTCAGGGAAAAAAATCATGTTTCTAGGGTCCCCTCAGATTTTTTCTAACTCCCCTGGCCGAAGAAGAAAAGAGCAAGCTCTGAGAAGATGCCAAAAAGTGGCAAAAAACAAGCTTGGGACAGAAAAAATCGTGAAAATTGGCTAAGTCCTAGTCCTCGCAACAGTTGGAACAGTTGGGACACGCAAGGCGTGGATCGGCCGAAAAGCCTCCTAAGTCTTGGCCCGCGAAGCAAAGGGACATCTGGGACAAAGGACGCGAAGGGTACGCGAAGCCGGCCAGTTTGGCAAAATTGACTAACTGCTGAGTCAGAACAGCTTTTCGGGCGGTGAGGACGGAGAATTTTGGCCGAACAGGGACAGTTGGGACAAGAGGTATGTACACGGAGGACGCGAAAGCCGGTTCGGCCGAAGGAGAAGAAAATTGACTAACTGCTTTGGGACATGTGGGACAAAGAACGCGAACTGGGATGCGAACCGGGCGAATCGGAAAAAATTTGTCCTAGACAATCCATGGACAAGTGGGACAAAGGTACGTGAAGGACGCAAACCGGCCGATTTCGAACTTTCACACTAGGACATCTGGGCCGTGAGTGCGCGAGAGGATGTGAAATTTCAAAGAAATTTCGTATTGGCATCAGTTGGGACAAAGGGACGCGTGGGACGTGGATAGCCGAAAAAGCCGAAGAGCCAATCAGATTGAGCCACGTGTCATCGGTAGATAAGGGACAAGGAAGCCCATTTCGGGTGGATTAGGAGGATTTTGTCCCAAACAGCACTGGGACATCTGGGACAAAAAGACGCGAAGGGCGTGAAAAGCCGGCAGACCCTGGACCAATCAAATCACGACACGTGTCACAAGGGAGAAAGTCCAAAAGTCAAAGGGCGAGGTTTCAAGCACTGACCCAAGCCAATAAAAAGAAGACACATGTCCAATGAAGGGAAACCCGCGGGAGAGGAGAGAGAATTACGCGTCCAATCAGATGCTTGCCACATGTCACCCAGGTGGCAGAGCAAAGACGGAAAAAGAGGTAAAATTTCAAAACACATTTTCGCCTGTTTTGTGCCCTAAATCTTCAAATCGACATATCTTTCGATCCAGAACTCGGATTTGCACGTTCTTTATATCAACGGAAATTGTTGAAATTATCTACATGATTCCAGGGTCAATATTGAATTTTGGTGCAGTCTAGAGAGAGAAAATTGAGAAACGGCTCTGACGCGTGTTCATGGCCAGAAGTGACATTTCAGCGACCAGATTTAATGCAGAATGGGTCGCATTCTCCTGTAATCCGGTCAAAATGATAGGGTATGGGTTTGTAAGGTCCCCCATGCTGTTTTAATGCACCTACAGTCAAGAAGGGATGGGCTCCCATGTTTTTGTACGTTTTCTGTCCCCTGGGCTCGACCCATGCAATGTAAAAGCCAGATTTGGCTCATTTCGCAAGGGGGGAACACTTTTTTGACATAGCAGACTTCTTCTTTCACCTCCAACAAGTGATTTTGTGCAAGGATCAGACCTCTCCAAGGATTGTAATAGTTTTTACCTCTCTGAGGGTGTAATGCAAGTGATTTTGACACTGGAAATGATAATGCAAGCTCTGTGAATGGGTTTCAGTCCTCTGTTTGTATTATTTGCTTCATTTCAGATCCTAAATTATATCTTATCAGTCTGTGTATGTTTTATGTTGTAAACTTTGGTCTGTGTCTATTTGCTATGACAAAAATGTTCACCACTCCTTTTGGTGCATCACCACCTTTAGTTAGTTTCAATTTCTTGCATTTCTATCCCTGTCTCCTCGCAAGTTAGAGTAGGATTAGGATCTGAACCTCTGTAGTTGTGCAAGCATATAGATCTAAATCAGAGGAGTTTGAG
This sequence comes from Taxus chinensis, assembly GCA_019776745.2. Lineage (NCBI taxonomy): Eukaryota > Viridiplantae > Streptophyta > Pinopsida > Cupressales > Taxaceae > Taxus > Taxus chinensis. Next base: position 419,411,985 of record CM034154.1, read on the forward strand.
GAACCAGCCTCTAATCTGGAGATTCCTCTCTCATTTTCACAAGTCCCCACACTTGGAGAGAGGTTTCCATGTTGTGCAATCACACTGGATGCTAGAGTGATCAACCTAGAAGCCTGATCTACATCCAGGGGTGCTATGAGTCTGCAACAGTTCCTTTAATAAGATATCATGGAACATGTTCCCTCATGGAAGCCTAAATTTGCTTCATATCCCCGTTTGCCTCTTGGAAGTATTGTGCTTCATATGTGTTTTTCAAGGATTTATCGTAAACCTAGTTCGGTTGTGTTTATGGTTTGTGTCTTATCTTTCCCTCACTCACCTTGTGTGTCTTGGAGGCATATAACCTCTCTCTCCCATGGGCTTGAAGGGTGGATAACATGTACTCCAATTTTGGAGATGGCATGTAATGATGAAAAATGGTTGGGTAGACAACCAAGCAACCTCTCTTGTGTATGAAGACTTTATACTTGATAATGGAGTTGGAACTCTTTCCCTTGTGGAAGTTAAGCAATGGAGGTTTTACCCTAAAATTTTAACATGAGGTTTCCATTTATAGAGAGGATTATTCACTTGTATTTTAGGATAGTTTATTCCTTGAATTTATAAATAAAGAAATATGTAAAATGGAGATAAATAATTACTTGTTATTATTCTTGCATAGTTAAAATTATCATATGGACTCATTACTATTCATGGAGAAATAGTTTACTTATGTTCCTCCTTGCTTTAGAAAGCATCTTGAAACAATTTTTTGTTAGAGAGATGAAATTTGTAAGTTGCTTGTTACAAGAAATGGAAATAGACTTGGTTGTAGGCATATCAATTTTATTGAAAAGATACTAGATGTTATGGATTAATTGGAACCATATGGAAAGAAATTTGTAAGTTTTATATTTAGAAGAGAGAAATTATTCTTCTTTTGTGCAATGGTAATCATCCAAATATTATTGTCATACAAGCAAAAAAAGAGAGATTGATCTAGACTTGGAGTTTAGTAAGTTGATTACATTATTTACAAGATTATAGTTTTGTACTCAAATTTGTTGGGAAATATTTAGAACCAGTAGATCTTGAAATTTGAAATGACCCACCTTGTTTTTAGTTTCACTAATTCTACTCAAATCTATGAGTTTTAACATTAAAAACTTGATTTTGGAAGAGTATTATCAATCATGTAATACATGCAGTTCAAAATATTAAATTTGTGAACTTGTGAATCTTGCCCTTTATTTTATTTTATTGTGGAATGTGAAAATAAGGAAGAAGATGAATATTTTTGTAGTGATGAAAGTTTCCAATAAAGTGCAGAGTTTCAGTTTACTTATTTAGTTATCTCTTCAAGAATCTACATTCTTGTAAATTATAAATATTTTTTTATGAAGATAGTTCTTAAAATGAAGGATCTTTCAAAATATCACAATGGTATTTATTTGAAACATGCATCCCACGTGGCCAAAATATTGTGCAATGGCGTAGTTGGGGGCTCATACTCAACTATTTTCCTCCTTTTTGTCACCCCCACATCCACAAACCCTATTTTTGTCTCGGTCAAACCCTTGCATGGCCTCCCCTGATCTGTTTCCTTGCCATGCATGGTTATGTCCTTTAACCACCCTCATACAACATAGAAAACTTTTGCTTATATATTTAGGAACACATACATACACAATGAGTGTATGTGTATAAAAATATGACAATAAACTTGACAAAAAAATTAATAAAGCACCCTTCTGATACCTAAAATATGAGTTGTAAACAAGGAATGTTGAAATATAACCTTTTGAATCTCTTTTACCCTGTCATGTGGGAGGGAAGTGGGGGTCATCTCCATTACGTTGCAAGAGGGGGTTTGAAAAAATAAAAAAGTTTAAAGCATCACCAAAGAAGGGTAAAATGAGAGGCAAATGATTGGAAGATAAGAATTAATCGCTAAATTGTCTGCTTTGGAAAAGGATTTCAACAGAGGATATGTTGATTTGCATCCAAGGGCAAAAGAACTAAAGCAATCAAGATTTCCACTTGTCAAGTGAGCATATAAGGGTAAGTTATTTTTTTAAATTAGCATAAATGGGCATCTAATCTATAATAGAAATGGTTTGAATGTGAGTCATATGTTTGTTGCTTGTAGCATTAATATTGCAAAAGTGGAATTTAAGGTGTCTACAAGGGAACATGTTTGAGGTCCAGTAAGTAACTTCACTTCAAACTATAGTAGACAAACTTTTGTAATTGTAAATTCTTAGTTAAACATGGATTACTATTGTACAATGAATGATACCCACCTTGAGTGTCGATGGAGTCGATATAATAAGTCATTATTGAAAGCGCCCTGAAACTCTCATCAAAGCAAATAACATGACTAATTAAAGGAAAGGAATAACACCATGATTCCATCTATAGCCCCAAGGCTTTAAGTCTAGGAATGTAACACTAGTAGTGATAAAAATGCTTAATGGAGAATGGTTAACTAGCTCTTTGAATATAATATTCAATAAGAAAATTCTAGCTAATCATGTTACCCCCTGTGATCTACATCATATTGCCTTTGCTAAACTAAACAAAGAGTGTAAAATAGATCTAAGAGGGAAATCTATAGTTGGTAACATGGTTGCATTACTCCAAACATAGGTGAAATTGAGGAAAAATTGCATCTTAGTGCATGTGGGACTAAAATTACAAAGAAGAGTTAAAGGCTTGCTTACCCTCCATGCATTAAAGTTTTCATAATGCAATGCAATATGAGTGATTTAACCAAGTAGATTAAGATGTGAGGAAAACTTAAGTACAATCACACTTACTCAAACAAAGGAGGTTCAGGATAAGATTTTGAAGCTTGCTAAGATGTTTTGCTAGGGAAACTTCAGATCCCAAATTTTGAATGGTTGGAAGAGGGGTTTGAGCCAATAATAGGCTATATTGACCAAAACAAGGGTACAAATGAGGCTTAATTAGCTAGATAATCACTAAGTTGTCCTATTTGGAAGAAGATTTTGCACTTATGATCACAGTCTGTAGCAAGTGGAATCTTGAATGTGAGTACTGAGGATAGGTAATCAAGCCATATTTTTTTAATAGAGGTTGATTGCGATTGATCCACAAATGTTTAAGACCAACGTTAGTTAAGTATCAGAAATCACTAATTATAGATGGAATTGTAGGAAGAATGAGAGTTATTTGCATGCATTTTGAGCAATAATGCATTTGCATAAAGTGGAATTTAGGTGCATGCATGTCATTTGCCCCTATTTGAGGGTGAAGTAAGTAAATTCTCTTCACAATATAGTAGACAAGTATGAACAAGTAAATTTTTTGAAGAAAAATTGGGTTTTTAGGATCTAACATATTTGAAGTGTCGATGGGAGTGATAGAAGACAGTCAATCAACGATCGAAAATATGGTTTTCGAAACGAATAGAAGAATTTTAGGGACAAGAATGAAACATGATTTGAAATATTATTTCCCTAGGTGATTTGGAAGAAAAATTGAAGCTAGTGATACAGGAAATGATAATGGATAATATAGGAAAATCCCAATCTTTGCATATGCGTAAGTACAAGTGAAGAATGCCACACATATGCTGCACGAAAGTGAAGATGTGAAAATTGCCCCCAGCGTTAGTTGGGAATATTCAAAGGAAAAATCTTCATGCGTAGAAGATGGATCAGGGCCAATATAGATAGGTTCAACATGATGACATGAATGAACCTAATGTCATGCTAGGAAGGAGCAAGTATGCCCTCAGCATAAGCCTAGCCAAGAAGCACATGATAGAGTAGAAGTGGAAGATTGATTTTGAGAAAGGGGACAAAGGTGCCTGCAAACATGGAAAAAAGGGGAAACTCCTATACACATGGATGTTCTGAATGAAGCAGAATAATAGTCAAATGTGAATGAATGTAGCTTATGAAGCCTCGCGATGAAAAAGTGATTAGCCAAAGGCACAAATTGTGAGACAAGATATGGACTAGAGTAAGAGTATGAACAAGGTACTAAAAAAAGACACTTGGTAACATACTAATCCTATTTTCTCATCAGATGATCTATTGTGTGCATGTGGAAATTTATTACCTCTTGGAGGGAAGATTTGATAGAAAACAAGTGAGGACACCCTAACCAATGTATAGGAACGATTTATTTTTCAAAGTTGATTTTTTTATGTGAATGTATTCGTGGAAGGAGAGACGTACATTGCTCTGCTACTAGCCAGGAATCCATATCCCCAAAGGAGATGCATTTGATTCTAATCACAACATTGTCTCTACTTGGCAGTCAGGCATCCATAGCCCCAGTAGATATTATTGGAAATACCCCAAGAGAGAGTTATATATCAATTTTCTTTTGCTTTTAGCTTTGTCTTTTTGATATAATTGATTTTGTTTTGTTTTTTGAAAACTTATTTCAGGTCTCTTGTTTGACAAGGGGTTAAGAACCACTGATGGCTTGATGGAAGGAGGTGGAAGTGCTTGTGATGATGACATTTTCTAATGTTAGCAAATATGTCCAAAAGTTCTTCGAAACAAGTTTTTTAGATGTTGATTATGATAGGATCTCTATGAGGTCATTCATTCTTTTAATTTAACAAGGTGATGAAAGACCAATGCCAAATGGATACCATATAGGTAAATGTCATGAAAATTTGCATGTGAATAGGATAACCAAAATATCATCAAAGGGATGAAAATGGTAGGAAGACTTGCAAAAGAATAGACAAGAAAGGAAAGAAAGAATATCCATGTGTATTCAATACCGGATTGCAATGTTTAATCTGTTTACCTTTGATTTTTGAAATGTTTCTCATTTTTTTGTTTGAAATGTTTTCTCTTTTTTTTTGGTATTTTCTTTTTTTGAAAAAGTGGGACCGAAAAGGTTAGTTAACATGATAACATATAACAATAATGTTAGCGATTTCCTTGATAAGGAAGACTAGGCATGTTTTCTTATCAAGATTCATATTATCCCCAATCTTGATTATCATGGTGAGATCATACTCTATAGATGATTGTGATTTATCGTGAAACATGGATGTTGTATGTACGGAATCTTGAGGTCCCTATCTAGAGGTTTCTGCACTTTGCACCATACTTGATGGGTGGGTTGATGTGCATTTCCGAATTGTGTTGGATTTTAAACTTTAAGATCGTTTAAATTGTTGTGAGCTTTGGAGCTCTTAGAATTTTTGAGCTTAGTCTTATGAAGGAATCATTTTGGTTTCCTATAAGATACTATGTGACTTGTATGATCCCAAGAAGTGGGAGAAGAAAGTGGATGAATAGAATTGATGCGTAAAATGATGGTGGGCTGGCCACAATCATTAAATAAGGAAAATGTGATGGATGTAAAGGATACGGTCTAAGAATTGAAGAGGATAGGCTACCAGGAAGTGTCCCATAGACTAAAGATAAAGGGATACTAGGATGTGGCCCTAAGATTGAAGATGAAGGACTACCTGGAGGCATCCCGTATATAGAAGATGATGAGATACTAAGATGTGGCCCAAGAATCAAAGATGAGGGGCTAATAGGATGTGCCCGAAGTATAGACAAAGATGGGCTACTTAGAGGTGAGCCACATATAGAAGAAAATGGGCTACCATGAGGTGTCCCATAGACTGAAGAGGAAGGGCTACTATGATGTGGTCCTAGAATAGATGAAGATGGGCTACTATGAAGTGAGCCACATATAGAATATAAAGGACTACCTGGAGGTGGCCCATATATAGATGAGGATGATGGGATACCAGGTGGGGACCCTGTTGGTGTCCATTTTGATCCTCTATTATTTTTTCCTAATTTTTCAAATCTGTACTTTCTCAAAACAATGTTTTATTTTTCAAAATAATGGTCTGCAACTTGTCCCTTCTAGTCGAATGTTTTAAAAATGCTCACAAACTTGTTGTTTTACCCTAGTTTGAGAGAAAAATCCATGCATGCCTTCTTTGTGCCCTAATTTTTCCAAATCTGTGGGCTATGTCATGTTTTCCCTTTTGCCTGATTGTGAAAAATCAAAATTGATTGATTAATACTTGTTTGTATTTAAAAATCCGATTCTAAGGTTGAGAAATGCTCGGAATCATATTTCGTCTAGTTCTAATTCAAAAAAAATTCCATCCTTGGAAAAAAAATCAATTTCTAGGGCATCCCTGGCATTTTTTGTATTCTAACGGTCAAACGGGTGTCATTTTCCCATAAAATTCTTCCTTAGCATGCATTGGCAACATGGCGGGTTCTAATTGGCCTAAGGTTGGCGGAAAATTGTTCTAACTTTTCATTTTTTGCCTTTTTGGCAAATGGGGCATTTTCAGGCCCAGGGCTCCGCTTTTTCCAAATTTACCTACGTGGCATGTTCTAATTGGATGAGGGATGGTGGGTGGTTAGATTCCCTTAGATTTTTTAGACTTTATTTTGCAAAAAATTAAAGTCACAAAAAGGTCCGAAGCTCCGCATCCAATCACAGGTGGACACGTATCCTCAAAAAACCAAAAATGAGATGCAACCCTACTCCAATCAGAGGAGGACACGTGGTAGAAATCAAGGGTAGAGGGGATACAGATGGTGGAGGTTTTTGAAGTTTTTTGCCTTTGGAGGTAGAAAATGTTAAAGTAAAATTTTGAAGCGCGGCCCTGTGGCCAATCATAGGTGGACACGTGGCCTTGAAAAGGCAAAATGGGGGTGGATTTTGGGGTCACTTTGAATTTTTAACTTCAAATGGATCAAAGTTAAAAAATGGGATACATCTTCGCTCCAATCAACAATGGACACGTGGCAGTCATAGCGGATCAGCAGGCCGGCGGAGGTAAGAGGGAATTTTCTCCCTTTTAACAAAAAGACTTAGTGTGGAAATTTGAAGCATTGGCCCATGAACAAACCACAAGGGGACATATGGCAGGGAGGAATTAGAGGTGTGGGCCCATGGAAGAAAAATTGAAAATTTTCCCTTGGCAAAAAAAGGGGTTAAAACATGAAATAAGCCCGCAGAATTTTAGCGATAGAGAGCATGACACGTGTCAAGGACCGAGGCAGAGGTGCGGGCCAGTAGGGAAAAAAGTGAAATTTTTCCAAACTCCAAAATAGGGTCAGAATGCGTAGAATGGATCTGTGATTTCAATGGGACCCACCATAGGCCATGTGTCATCACCAAAATTCAAGGGCATAGGGGCGGAGAAAAAAGTCAAATTTTTCCATTTTTCCAACAATGTTAAAAAGTCTAAAAAAGTGAGCCCGAATTCATTCCCAATCATATTTTGACACATGGAGGGCCCAAATTGAAGGAGAAAGAATAGATCAAGGGTAACTGTACATTTTCATTTTTGGCCGCAATTTTTTCTCCAGGAAGTGTGGAAATGCAAATTTTGCATCATTTTTCATCAATTTTTTTATGAATTCATGTCCTTTGTGCCTGCAAAGATCAATGCAAGTGGTTCTAGGGATTAATTTGTATATTTGAGGTGTTTTTGAAATAAATTTCTACTCAGGCCTATGTGGAAAAACGTGAAATATCAAATTATAAAATTATAGAATCAAATTATGGAATGATAAGGATGAAATGATGAAATGAAAGGGGTCTGGATGCTTGGAGAATGAAAAAATGTGCCTCCAAAATGGGATAATGATGAAGGATTTGTAATGATTCACCATTTTTGAAAACACCTGGGTAACTTCTGTTGCAAATTTGTTAAATGTCCCTATCTGCGAATCATGTTGGAAGTGCTTTTGTAACAAACTTGATGTTGGGCATATTCTTTTCTTAGGAAAGAAGGATCAAATGTAATTGAAAGTTATATAATGCATGTTTTGAGACATGAAAAAGGTTGGAGAAACTTAGAATTTCACGAAAAAAATCTGGGAAGAATCCCATTCTCTGAGAAACCTCCTGAGAACCATTTCTAATTCCTTTTGCATCAGATTTGTATCACGTTGAGTTGGTTTCAATTGTAAAGCCTGATCAACAAGCTCTGAGATTGTTCTTATAACATTCCCCTGCTAATGAATTTGGTCATTCTGGATTATTTTGTGTTGTCTCTTGGCAAAATTTACATGCACTTATGTTTCAGAATGTTTTCAATTTGTGTTTCTTGCTCCTGTTGTAGTATTGTTTTTAAAATATCTCATGATCACACATGGTATCATTTCTTATTGATATTTTAGTGGCATATGCAGTCTCACATTCAGAACAGATTTCATCTGATAAAGAGATAAACATATTTAAAATCACTTTACCTTCCTTGAATTCTAAGATTGTTTGTAAACCTTTGGGTGCACCTTAGGTCATGATAAAATAGATATTTTTGGATACTTTGTTGGTTCATCTACTTCAAGATTTTATGGCAGGTTGTCAAATATTGTGTGGAAGAGTGTAGATCTGGGCCTCCATTTGGTGCACATATCCTGGTTGAAGGAGTGCCTTAACCCCTTTGAAGCACAGTATAAGGATATCTCCACCTCCTTCATAAAATAGAGGCTGCAATAGGTTCTCTTACTTTGGTTGAAAGGCACAACCTAAAATAATAAGGATTAGATCAAATCCTTTCAAGGTGCTACCCACTTCTTCAAAGCTTGATGCTAACAAGTCAGATAAATTGGTTCCCCGGCTATAAAATGACATATAAATCATTTATCTGCCTCTGAGTGTCTTGTAAAATACATGATGTTGCTCAAGTTGTGAAGGAGAATAAATCTGGGTACCAACAGACCCAAAGTGAGATTGTGATTGAGGAATCATGATAGATAAAGAATGATTGGGTAATGAGAAGATAGGTTGTGGATCAATAACAAACCCAAGAATTTCATCACACAATGAACAATTTGAAGATGGAAGAATAAGAGGAGGATCAATTTAGATGATCCTAGAGTCATCCTCTATGGTCTGACAAATGGAATCAACCTCTTTCCCACACTACATGAATGTATTGATGTCTAAAGGGAATCTGTGTGTGTGATCCTCTAGGGGAATATCGTCATGTGACCCCATGATTTATTGTCATCGCTTCTTCATTCTGAAATGAATCAATTAGTATGGGTAGCTTTTCTTCAACCATAGGAGTTTGACTAGAAGAAACAAGTCCAAGTGGTGTGGAAGAATGAGAAGATGATGAACTAGATTTGGATCTAGATGTCTCGTGGGTAGAAGATGTAGATTTATAATAAATTAGTATTAGATTTCCTAAAAGATGGCATATTACCGGGAAACAATGAGGATTATGTATAAAATTATCATATGATTGTGACATAGGAGTCATTTGAGGTGTTTGTGACGTATGTGTCGATTTAGATTGTTGTGACATGGGATTTGACTTAGAATATTGTGACATATGTGTCAACTTTGATGATTACGACATGGGAGTTAAATTGGAAGATGATTACAACATGGGAGTCGACTTAGAAGTATTTATATTTTCCTATATCTTCAACAGAGGAAGAGTTTGTTGAGTCAGCGAATAAGGGAGGTCCTGAAAAGCAAGGGAGGACTATGACTCAAGAACCAAATTAGATGTTTGATTAATGGATCTTAGAGCCGCACTGATCTTCAAAGGAGGAAGATGTCATTTATGTGACTAATAAGTTGTAAAGAGAGGGATAGTTGCGGCTTAAGAGTCGAATGAGGTGAATAGCTCTAATGAGAATCTAAAGAATATCGAGGTGAATCTGAAGAATTAGAAGAACAATTTGGATTAAAATTATAAGAATATTGGGGGGAACCTAAATAATAATTTAGATCATAAGTTTCCAAACCATACCACAAAATATGAGATTAAGGTGGGGAACAAGGTACCCAAATGGGTTCTTTGGCGTAAAGAACTAAACGAGGCTTAGCCTTGATGAACATCCTTTGATGGGAATGAGGAACCTCACGATAGTTGGTCATTATTGGCATTTGTGGGATACAAATGTCTAGACCGAGATATTGTGATTGAACTCCTTCAATTGGAATTAATTCTTGTGTCAATTTGGGCAGCACAATGAAAATCAGCTAGACATTTGGCAAACATGGGCCCTAGGACAAACTAAGCGGCATAATGATGTCAAATCATTACAAAGAATACCAAACAATAAATGGTCGTGAATCCAAAGGATCAATATGAACCTAAGGACACCAAATAATAAAGAATAACCTACCCTAACAAGGTAATATATGACACAATATTTCTAAGACAATACAATGACGTATAATACTCAAAACCAGTCACAACAAAAAAATTTACTCCCTATGTTTATTTTGAGATAGGTTTGAAACCAATAGTGAAAACATAATATCACCAGTTAAGCTAAGTTTGAAATAGACAAGACCTAAATGCTAAGAAAGTGTTGATGAGAACTTCTAACAAGGTATACTAACAACCAATTTCTAAACACTAATAAATTCTAAATCTTGTAAAATGGACAATACAAATGTGAGAAGTGTAACAATGTTATTTGGACACGTAATTAAACTTTTCAAGAAAGAAATATTTTAGTATCAAGATGGTTTATAGTGATGCTAACAAAGTAACCTCAACACTTACAAAACTCAAGACAAGGCTAGGATGTAAAAATTATGCCTAAGTATATCAAGGAATTATTATGCGTGTAATCAACTTAACAATACAATCTAGAGATTTAGGCCAAGTTTCACAATGGAAACAAGATGTAAATATCAAAAATTTATGGCTATAATCTAGGTAGCATAACAACTCAAAAGAATTTAGTGATAAGATAACCTAACTACAATGATAGTAAGTCTCAATATGGGTTTTGAGACAAGAGGTGCTACTAGATCTTTATGATGTACCATTCACACTTTTAACTCTTGCATTTCGGCATTGTAACTTGGTCATGTAAGAAGACTATAAAAGTGGTGGAAATGATTATTTCTAGTAGGTATATGTATATGTTTTTTCTTCTTTTGTCTCCAAATGATAAATAAGAAAACAAATGAGTAGACCGAGTAGTGATGAAAAATACTTGGTGTAACTTTGGCAAAGTTTTGCCTTATCTTAGGAAAAATGAAAAACTAGGACAAAGTACCACTAAAGAGATTATTTCCCTTGTTTTAAAAATACAAGTTTGAATCTAACAAATTTTTCACTTTGTGAGAGCTCTCAAGTATAACAACTAAGACAAAATTGGCTCCAAGCCAGAAAGTATTCCTCGGGGTTCTCTTTATGTGTCACAAGATATCTTTGCAAGCTTCATTTACTAAGAAATTCACACTAACTAATCTTGGAGTATCTCAACTTTATTTTACCCCCTTTAATACAATGAGCATAAAAATGCATTCATTTGTATTTTCACTAGGGCCACAATGGAAATAACTTTGACTCTAATCTCACCAAGGCGTACTAATAAATTGGGTAGTGTGGAGCACTTTCCCATTTCATTCACAAGGTTCCTTCTTGTGTGAACTAATTTTGGGTTCCTATGAGCATTCCTTTTGTTTTCTTAAGGCTTATGCCAAAGGAAATTTCTCCTTGTTAAGCTAATGAGTTGTAGCTCTTAACCAAAATCTACAATACGGTGTTTTGAATGGTGTGTTTGTGTATTTTCTTATCTTTTGGATTAAGAAAGTTAGTTTAGACCACTGTTGGCAACCTATAACACACATGAATGTTATAATTTGGTTTGAAGAGAGTTCTATTTTCTTTTTCTAGTGTTAAGTCCTTCACACAAATGGTTAGTAGTTCAAAAATATCTATAATATCATAGAAAGAGGATTAAATGTTATTTTTGGTTCTCAAGATTGTCCAAGGATGCAAGAGAAGAGCATACACACCAAGTAACCTAACTAAATCACAATGAAAAGCTTGTAAATCAAATAACTACCATAAAATTTTCAAATCAAGGTTCATTCCCAATTAATCCAAGTGTTTTTTTAGTGAAAAACTAAGGTTTTTTTGGTTCTCAAGATCACACTAGGTCCAAGAGAAGAGCATACAGAAGCCTTATCCTTAGTTATTTATCAAATGAAAATGTCTTAAAATAAAAGATCATAAACGTGCCAAAATGAAATTTTATTCCCTTAAGCATAGAAATGAATGATAATTTTTCTTACTTACTCTAAATTATCCAAAGAAGGTCTAGAGGTTTTTTTGATTCTCAAGATCACACAAAGTGCAAAAGAAGGGCATACACAACCCTATTCCAAACTCATACAAAGCATAAAAAAATCACTCATCAAACCCTTAAGAAAATTTTTAAAAAATAGAGATCAAAGTTGTTTTTAATTCTCAAGATCACCAAAAGGTGCAAGAGAAGAGCATAAAAAATATTTGGTCTACATTAAGTCAAGCATGGAAAAACAACATTCATCAAAGCATTTAGATATGTTAGAAAATTACTAGTTTTCTAAAAATGAAAAACCTAAAAAAAAATGCCTTTCACTTCAATGCCTTTCCAACGTAAAAAAAAATAGAGTCATTTTGAGGTCGGGAGTAAACGTTATGGCCTCCAGAATATAGGTTATGCACTCAGTGTAACATAGGCATGCCCCTATGAGCACCAATGTGTACGCACCCTTACTCAAGTATTGGTGCACCTCTATCAAATTTACATAGTCAGTTATGCACAAGAACCTCTAAAGAGGCATGGGTGCACACATTGAATCACAAGCGCATCCAGTAGAGCATAGGCCTTTGAAGCGTGGGCACAACCCTTTGAGTGTAGGCGCATACCTTCCTGTAGGTGGTCCAAATACGACCTTTGACAAGAAATTTTTTTAAAAAGATCAAATATTTGGCCTTTTGAGGAAATTTTGACAGTACTTCACCTCCTTATATCATGAAAAGAACATGAAAATACAACATCTACTAATAATCTAATTGAAACAACTATCTAGATTGAAAATTTATCTAAAAATCTCTAAAAATTACTTTTAAAACTTTGAAATTAATCTAGAAGCTTGAAAGTAATCTAGAAATCTTGAAATTAAACTAGAAAACTTGAAACTAATCTAGAAATCTTAAAACTAATCTAGAAAGCTTGAAATGAAAAACTTTGAAACTGAGTTAAAAAGTATTAAAAATGAATGATATGGGGTATGCTCCCACCGGGCGTGCCAAATGAAGACTACTAAAAGTTCCAAAGAAAAGCTAATACTAACACCACATAGTCTTATTGAGAAAATTCTTATTAAATCTAATAATAGTTCCATCAAATATAAAAGCTCAATGGAATACTTGAAACAACTAACATGAATATAATTCAAAACCTAGCTAAAGCATGCCTACAAGTATGTTCAATTGCTAACTAACATAGACCTAAATAGATATAGGAGTAATCAAATTGGGGGTTTTTTGCTACTCTAAGGAAGGTGAGATGGTCTCTCCAATAATGACTACAAGATCATATTAGATACCCATCTACTAACCCCATTGAAGACTTGAGGCAAGGATTGAGCTTGGTTATTAGTCATATTTCTTATATGATATGTAATTCAAAGCATGGTGTAAAGTTTAAAGGTATGTGGTTAGTCCTTTTTATAGTTTTTCCTTTAAGGAAAACTTGCGTCTTAGTGCATGTGGGACTAAAAGCATAAAATAGATTAAGAATTGTTAATCCTGATTAAGGCTTGTTAATCATGATTAGTGAATTAACAAGTGATTAAGATGTGAGGAGCCTTAATCAACCACTTAGGGTCAATTATGAGAATAGGATAAGATTTTGAAGCTTGCTAAGATGTTGTGGATGGAACTGGGGTGATTTTGAGTGGTTGGAAGAGGGGTTTGAGTCAATAATAGGGTTTATTGACCAAACAAGGGTAAAATAGGCTTAATTATTTAATGATCACTAATTGTCTGTTTGGAAGAGGATTTTGACTTACGATTTGTCGTAAATTGGCATTCATGAATGTGAAATAGGTTAGGCAATCACCAATGCATTGTCAACTGTCCAAAAATGGTAAGAAATGTTATTTAATTAGTGGAAATCACTAATTATAACGGAAATGGTAAGAATGAGAGGTATTTATGTGATTTTAGCAATAAAATTGCAAAAACATAATTTAGGCATCTATAGGTCTTTCTCCTCTTTCTCATGTTTCCCAACAATTCATCAATATTATTGGCCCTTGAAAAATCTTCCCACTTTATCTCAGGATAATCCCTTTACATGATGTGCATTATTATCAAGGTGATGCAGAAAAGGTGTGATAGTGCAGACCTACCCCTTTGTGCTTCCCTACTCATCCTCTTAAATATCTCATGCAAGAAATTAGATATATTCACTTGTCTATTTTTCTTGAGATGATTCAATAATTTAAAATGAATTATATTCAACCTATAATACCTTTCCCCATAGGTAAAGTACTTAATTATAAAATTTGCAACCTTAGCCCATAAAGATTTAAGAGAAGTTATGTGTGTATTGTTGAACTAACGAAATACACCTCAAGTATGGAAGTGCATAAGGTTTGGGTGCGTAGACACAATGTGCATGAAAGAGCATGTAAGTATAGAAAAACAAGGGCGCGCCCAAAACATTTTGAAAACAGGATTTAGTTATTTTTATGGTTAAGGCTAAAGATAGACGTGGAGTGCTGAGCATGACTTCTAGAAGACTTGAATACTAAGCCAAGGCTATTTTGGATAAGTGAAAGATCGAGCAACATGTAGAGTTTTGAGCTAATAATAGGATTTGAACTAGAAGTTAACCATAGGATGATCTATTATTAGCACTTGCATGCTTTTGTATTCTTATGTAAGGGCACATGCCTATTATTAGCATGTAGCCTATATGTGAAAGGTGCATGGGTGGTGAAGAGAAAGTCCCCACCCCTATAAATATGTATTTATTTTCACAGTTTAGGGATCTGATGTTTTGTAGAGTTATGCTGCAAGTTTGTATACGTGCATGACTCATGGTGACATTATTATGATGTATGAAGCTTCACCATTTTACAGTATTTAATATAATGGATCTTATCAGCTGGATATTGGTGTTGGATGCAACTGAGTGAGGAACTTGTATGGTAAAACTGATTATAGTGATTTTTTAGTTATTCCTTCATATGGTTTAGATCTAGATCTAGTTTATGCAATTCTGGTTTATTTGATTATCTGTTATGGATCTGAAATATACTTCATTCATGCTAACATCTTGGAAAAGCTTCACTAAGAGGGACTTGGTACCCTTGTGCACTTTGGGTGAGTGCTCAGTTTAGGCTGAGTGATGTTTCAGTGCTCCTTGGGCTATTTTCAGTGAATTATAGGCTACATCATTGGTTTCATTGCTCAGGGACCTCTTTCTCAGTATATTTTTCAGATGTTATATGATGAAGGATGTACCGGTTGACCTTGGCTAGTATTGAAGAGTGGTTAGATAATCTAGAAGAAGAGTATGCTCATAGATTTAGCATTGGACCTGAATTTTAATGCACGAGTGTGGGTTGAACAGAATTATATGATGCATTGTATGAGATGTTATTTGTTATCTTTCCCATAGAGTTGTATGAGTGGTTGGTTTCTTACGCATCGACGATAAATTGAAGGTTTCACACGTCTGTTTGGACATAGGAAGAATTCCAGGCCTTGTATGATGCAATATCATATTTTATGTGCTCTGTGGATGTTTAGTTCCATGGTGTTTTGAACAACTATATTCTTGAGTGTTTCCACTTACTCTTGCCCATAAGTTGTTGAGTTCCATTTTTTGTGTGAGCCCACAAGATCTTACTTATGCGGTATTCCTATTGGAAATTAAGATCTTGATCGTAACCCTAGATTTAGAAAAGAATCCTATGGCTAGCTAAACCCCACCACACATGTGGGTAGGAGTAGGTTTGGTAAATATGATGGACCTAGCGGAAGAGAGATAAAGATAAGAAACATGGCTTAAGTTTTATAAAGCATGCGAGAGGGATTTCATGAAGCAACGAGATATTATGGAAAGAATGGTGTTTTGGAGGGAGATGACTCATAAAGGATTTGGAGCTCACAGAGAGGACATGGAGCTAGAGCATCTAGAACTCCCCCATTTGGGAAAGCATGGCAGAGAACCCTCCTCAACTTTGGATGAGGGAGCGTCAGATGAAAGATTGTGGACTGTGGGCACACATCTGAACCTACCTAGAGACCTAGCCTTTGTGCTTGGTTTTACAAATTCTACAGTAGTTAACAGTAAGAAAGCTAGTGTGAGAAATAGAGTTTTAGTAGATAGAGTCAATTTAAAATCAAGTTCAAGAGATAATTAGGGAGCTTATTCATCTATGGTGCAATCATCATCTTTTTTATTTAGAGGACCAACTAGAGGTATCTTTTCGGGTGCGTCATTGACATAGAACGTTGGCACGTATAACATCTGGAAGTAGCACAACTTTTTAGACTATGGGAGTCCAGTTTAGTTGACCATTGGAACACAAGGTAATGCATCCTCTGGTCCATTTCCTACTTCAAGAGAAGGATCGGGAGGGTCAAGTGGCTCGAGCGCTGGTGGATCTGGTGGCTCTAGAGGTGGAGGAAACATATGTACTAGATCTGGTGGAAAAGGTCCACACCAACCCTAGTAAGATTTATATGGAGATGTCTCTTCATCTTCTAGAATATAGAGGCATTGAAGATGCAGTTGAGCACATGCATATGTGTGAGATACTATGGCATGTGAAGGGTATCACTACTCCAGAGCGCAAGGCAAGTCAGTTTGCAACTACATTATAGGGGCGTGCACATAGTTGGTACAGAAAGTTTGACCCTGACCAAAATTGTGTAGATTATACCACATTATGGGATGCTTTCTTGAAAGAATTTTATATCCCTGAGTTTGAGCAGAAGAGCATCAATGCATTGAAAGATATTAAGCATGGTACTACTAAGAGTGTTTGGGATTATGATGCTCAGTTCAAGACCCTTTTGTCTAAGTTATCCTATGACATCCATGCAAGCTAGCATGAATAGTGGTTTGTTGGAGGATTGATCATGCCATTTAGGAGGGAAATTTCACATAAAACTTATACAGATATCCACGTGAGGTGCTTGAAGTAGCTCTGCACACTGAGGTGGTAGGAAGTGTAGACACAAGAGTGATTCCATTTTTGGAAGCTCAGATTGCAACAATAACTAAACAATTGGAGAAATTATATGCTAATTTGGCACATGAGACGCACAACATAATTTGGTGTACAAATTGTGAAGTAGAGGGGCATACTAAGGATAGTTTCCCTTCATAAATCGGTGCGCTCCTTATTGTTGGATTGCGAGATCTGTCACTTGGACCAAAGCTTCAAGTCAGTGCCCATTGTTATAGCATGAGTTAAGAAATAATGTCCTATTACTGTAAGATTTGTAGGTCTTCCACTCATGATACTAAAGATTGCAGGTTGATTGATCAGATTCATGATGCCATTGATATTGGTATAACAGACATAATGGTGTTGCAAATAATTCTAAGGAGAAAAGTGAGAATCATGACCATGATTATAATGAAGGGTGCTCTGATGGAGGCCATGGTAGAGGTTGAGGTTACCGAGGAGGATTTAGAGGCTAAGGTCGCGGTGGTGGAAGAAGTGATTTCCCTCATGGAACTTGTTATACATGTGGATCTCCTGATCATTATAGGTGCAAGTGTCATACAAAAAATTATTTGTTCTTTTGTGGAAATAATCATAGCTATGAAGAGTGCTCAGATTTATATGAACATTTGAATAAGAAACTACAAAAAGGAAAAAAAAGGCACTAGAATGGTTAGAGTACAGCACACCATGGAAGATCAATGGATGCCAAAGTTAGACACCCGATCCTGAGTTGGTACCTTTGAATATTACTACATGCACTGAGGCTGCGTGTGCCAGAGAAGTTCTGAAAATCAAAGCCTGCTCATTACTAAAGAGGAGGTTCTACATGCAAAGTATCCAGACCCTATGCATCAGAAGGAGGTTTATCAAGAAAACCATGGAGGTAATTCATAATTTACAGGGTGAGATACAGTGTTTGAAAGAGCAGTCATGGAAATTGGAACAAAATAAAGTAGTGGAGCTCCATTAGACAAATGTTGATGATTTAAAGGAGGTTTACAAGATGATGCACTTGGAAAACATCATTCCTTTATTGGGGAATTGGTTAAAGGGAAACACTCCACACGCTGGTATTGAGCATGAAAGGCAGATTTTACATGCTAACCTTCCTCCTCATAGCCTGGATTATGGCAAGGAGATCAATCTGAATGTTATTGTGGATGGTCTGGATTTTGAGTAATATCTTGATTGACACAGGCACAGAAGTGAATGTGCTCACTTTGGATGCATGGGTTCAGATGGGAAGACCACCATTGCAGCCATCTTCTAATGTTTTGTTTATGGAAAATAGGACTAAGGCCATGCCAATTGGAATTTTAAAGGATGCATCAATTACTATACAGGGAGCCAAGTTTACTGGGGACTTTGAGGTCTTGGCACTTGCAGAAGGTAGATAGTTTTCCATCATTTACTTGGGTGGCCCTTGGTGTTATGCAAACAAATTTGATCTGCACTTCAATAAGGGGTATATAAGTTTTGAAAACAAGGAGGAAAACATTATTATTCCCTTGACAGATGGGAAATCTACACCTTATGTAGAGCCCTTAAGTGAAGAAGACTTGAATAGAATTTATGTGTGCACCATTCAAGATCTGAAAGTTCTTTAGCCATCAAAGGAAGGAGTTCTTCAATGGGATGATGCACAGTCCATGAGTGATACTACAAGTGTTTCATATGACAACTGGGCACATGACACTTATGAAATGGTTAGGCATGAAAGTAAGAAGTGCAGATGTACATGTGTTAGCGGGCCACACAGTGTCAGGCATTTGGGAAGTATCTAGGTACTGAGGTACACTGGTGAAGAGAATATAGAAGTATTCCTACTTGTTATGGAATTTAAGTGGGAATTGTCAGGTGGAAAGAAGGAATATGCTAGTTTATACTCTGCGTGGGATGGCAGTGCACTGGTGGATGGTTCATAGGGATAATATATTGGAGTGGAGAGAAGTCAGGATTGCTTTATCTGCTAGATTTTTAAGGAGTAATGCACCTACTCAGATATATGCATTTCATGGTAATGATCTTGTTCAGCACCACGTTCAATAGTGTGAGAGACTCTGGATAGAGGGTCAGGAAGCCTTACCACCTTCGTTGTGGGTGCACAAATTTTATTTCACCTTGTGAGGTTGCGCACGTGCACATGGTATATCTATGAAGATTTGAATAGAGAGACTAGAAATTGGCAAGAACTTACTGCGGGTATGATTCAGACCTTTGACTATTTTTCAACTAAACCTCTGGTGAATGAGGAATTACAGGTTATGAAGCACTTAACGATGGGAGATAGTGCAAAGGTTAAGGAGCTACTTTAGGAGTTATTAAGAGAGTCAGACTTGGAGGTACGTGTTTAAGAGGAAGAGGCAGATGTAGAATAGTCTTGGGAACACGCCTTCTTAGAAAGAGAGAAGGGTAATATGGTCTACATAGTTGATGATGAAGAGGTGGAGAACATGGATATTAAGCACACAGAAGGATACATTTGAGGTCTTGGACAGTGTGGATGAGAAGGTGTGTTCACCTACCATGATGCCTATGAAGACCAAGAAAGTAAACATTGGAATGAATGTTGAACCAAAGGAGGCCATCATTGGAGATTATTGGTCTGAATTTGAAGTTGCTAAGATAATTGAGCTACTATGCGACATCCAGGACCTGTTCCCTAGAGGCTATCATGAATTAAAAGGGGTACATGAATCTTTGGGTGAGATGAGAATCAAGCTGTAGGAAGGTGCACCTAGTTTGAGAAGAGGCCTTACAGGATGAATCCGAACTTACGCGTCAAAGTGAAAGAAAAATTTGACAAAATGATGATTTTTGGGATCATTGTGCCCATCGAGGAGTCGAAATGGGCGATACCTCTTGTGATCAGCATCAATAAGGATGGAAGAATCAGATTTTTTGTGGATTACAGGGAGTTAAATGTTGCATGTGTAATTGATCCCTTTCCCACACCATTTACTGAAGAGATTCTAGAGGGCGTTGTAGGGCTCAAGATCTACTCCTTCACTGATGGATTTTCTAGATATCATCAGGTGAGGATAGCTAAAAGAGGATCAAGAGGAGATAAATTTCACCACTGAATGGGGAAGTTTTGCATACACGGTTATGCCCTTTGGATTAAAGAATGTGCCTACAGTATTTTCGTGCATAGTGGTACAAGCATTTCAGGATTTTATTCACAAGTTCTTGCAGGTATATTTGGATGATTGGACAGTCTATGGGCTTATGAAGGATCACTGTGATAATTTGAGGCTCATGTTTGAGATATGTTTTTAGTTGATCATCTCTTTAAGTATTAAGAAGTACATGTTTTCCTCACCCTTTGGGATTTTACTGGGACACATCATTTGTAAAGAAGGCCTGCTAGTGGATCCTACTCAGGTTGCTGTAATTTTAGGCTCAGAGGAACCTACTAGCCAAAGCAAGGTGAATGAATTCTTGGGAAACACATGATACTATAGTAAGTTTATCAAAGGATATGCCAAGATTTTTGCACCCTTACAGGAATTTTTAAATGGAAAAGGAAAGTTCTGTTGGGTGAGGCGCAGTAGAGCGCTTGTTTGAGACACTGAAGGAGAGGCTTACTACAACACTTATTTTTGCATTTCCTTCATGGTATAAGCACTTTCATGTTCATGTAGACACCTCTGGCATGGCCATTGGCATGGTATTAGCCTAGCGTGGAGAGGGGATTTCCGATCACCCTATTTGCTTTGCTAGCAGAAATTTAACTCTAGCAGAACATAATTACACGACTATAGAGCGCGAGGCGTTGTCTATGATCTACGCGCTCCATAAGTTTCAATATTTATCTTTCTACCCCATTCATATTTTATACAGACCACATGACACTGAAGTATTTGGTGAATAACCCTATTTTACAGGGGCATATATGTCGTTGGGTTCTATTATTTCAGGAGTTTAACTTTACTGTGGTGGTTAAGTCAGGTAAGAGCAATTCTGGTCTAGACCATTTATCAAGGATTAAATTGGGTGAGGATGTGCAGAACATTGAGGATATAATGTCAGATGCATAGCTATTCAAATTAAACTATGCACCGTCAGACTTAGAGGATATTGTTATCTTTTTACGCACATGTGTGGCACCTGAAGGAATGAAGGATTTGGAGAAGAAACAACTTTCCATTTGTGTCGCGACCTTACATGTTGATTAGTGGAGGCTTATACAAGTTAGGACATGATGAATTTTTAAGTTAGTGTGTACTTGAGCATGAGCGGGAAGCAATTATAGAGGAGGCTCATAGCGGTATTACAGGTGGACACTATGCAGGGGATGCCAGTATGCGTAAGATTCTATTAGCTGGTCTATGTTGGGAAACAATATACAAGGATTGCATATAATATTATAAGGCATGTGACAATTATCAGTGCCTTGGAAATCTTGCATAGAGATGAGATGCCTTTGAGGCCTATTGCTAGTGCAGAACCTTTTGAGAAGTGGGAAATTGAATTTGTGGGTCCTATCTCCCTAGCCATGCGTAGGACTGGATTGTGCTATATTATCACTTGTACAAATTATCTTACAAGATGGGAAGAATTAGTGCCTACAAAGGATTGCACAAGCTAGCAAGGTTTCTCTAGGAAAATATTATCAGTAGTTATGGATGCCGTTTTAGTTTGACAAGTGATAGGTGTATTCATTTCCTTAATGAGACCATCAATATATTATTGGATGAATTTATGGTTTCACACCATAGAACAACACCTTATCACCCTCAAGAAAATGGAACTGTTGAGGCCTTCAACAAGATATTGAGCCATACCTTGACAAAAAATTGTGATGTTGGAAGGAGAGATTGGGATGATAAAGTCTCTATTGTACTTTGGGCATACAGGAAAACCTACAAGAGGTTGAATAAAGCAACACCTTTTTAGTTGGTGTTTAGCGCAGAGGTAGTTCTCCCTATGGAATTCATGTTACCTTCTTTACACATTACGCACATAGGAGGTTTAGCTGATTGGAAGAATGTATTGAAAAACTCATGCAGTTGGATGAATGGTGCACCATAGCACGATGGAGTCAAAAGTAAGAAAAATCCAGGCAAAATGCATGGCATGATAGGCACATCAAGGATAAGAAGCTTGAGGTTGGGAAAATGGTACTTTTTTATTATTCAAAGTTATTACACCACCCTGGTAAGCTTAAGGTACATTGGTTGGGACCGTATATTATCACTTATATACTTAATTCAAATGTTTTCCAGTTAGAGACGCTAGAT
The DNA here is from genome assembly GCA_019776745.2 of Taxus chinensis. Lineage (NCBI taxonomy): Eukaryota > Viridiplantae > Streptophyta > Pinopsida > Cupressales > Taxaceae > Taxus > Taxus chinensis. The sequence continues at coordinate 419,434,202 of CM034154.1, forward strand.
GGAACACGGTTTCCCGATTACTTCAATGGGAGTAGGCTAAAGCCCTACTATAAATAAGTCTTCTTGGTGCTTGTAATAAGACAGTATTTCCACTTATATTAGTGTTCCTTAATGTGTTTCCTTTCATTGTTGTTATGATTTTTCAATTTAGTTCAGTATTTTGTGTTATAAGGACGCATGCGCGCTAGAAAATGATTACTATCTAAGTGTTTTCATGTGCAAGAGGACCATGCATACCCTTAGTGTGGGGTGGTTTATATACAAGGTTCATTTCCAAGTTTGAATATTAACTAGAAGATGGGTATGCATAAAGAAACTTTTGTGAGGGTGCTTTAAGGAAAGATGCAGATAGAACAAGATTTCTCCTAAATGAAGACCACTTATGGATGGATGCACAATGTAACGCGAGGTAGGCTACAATAGTGGAAACTAATTATAAGGAGTAGTGGTGAAGTAATTCAGCACATGAGGGCGCATGGAAGGAGGTCTGTGGCCAAAAAGTAGAAGGCGTGCCAAAATGTTATGACTGTGGCATGGAAATGAGTAGCGCGGAAAAGTTTCTAAAATGATGAATTAATTTTGGGGATGGTGGTAGGTGGAGAGCAATAAATGTGATAACTTTTTGAAAATATATATAAGGACATGTTGTGAAATCATTTTTACCTTTGCATACAAGAGATTTCAAGTGATCTAAAGGTAAACGAGCTAGCAAGATAGTTTTGAAGTGTGGAGAGCTACGAACCAGTTGTATTCTATCATATTTTTGCATAGGGTAATCTTACACTCCATTTGGTGAAGTGTTTGAGTGAAGCAGAGGCATGCAGGGAAGAGGATTGACAGATAGGGTTTGGTTTCGAGCTAGGGCAAGAAGAGTTTGCAGAGCCCAAGGCATGAAAAATAACACACCTTTATAGTTATTGTGGCACTGAAAAGAGCACCTAGATTTGGTACAAGGGGAAGGAAGAAAAATGAATTTGAGATTGAAGTCAAAGACTCTATCGAGACGAGATTTTTTGAAATTCAATACCCATACGGTGTTTTCATGGGCCGTGATTTGGATTCATACATTCGTTTTTGCAAGGTTAGCAATTAAAACCATAGAAATAAGGATACCAAGGGGAAATTAGAGAAATTTCTTGTGGTGAAGACTTTGAAGAAAATAGCAAATGACATGACGGTCTACGAAGATGCGGGTGAAAATTTATTGACCAAGGTAGGATTTTTACAGTTGTATGAGATCCCTTATTTTTGAAAACCTAAAAAATTATGCCAGTGGCTCATGAGTAGAGTCCATGATGACTTCTTCTATTTTGTTGGGCACCGAATGAGGATCACCGTGCCTTTGATTGGAAGTTTAACAGGGATAAGGAGTACGGGTATTGAGCTGAGTAGCGACCTCACTGACAAGGAGGCCATAGAAAAGACAAATAAAGCACTTGGATACACTAAAGGAGGGCACAAGATGGACATCCCTAAATTGTAGAAGTATCTAGTTATTCAGGAAGTAGCCCATCTCCTGACAAAGATAAACAATTAAGAGCATTGGTCTCAGGTAAACAAGGCTTGGCTCCATGTTGCGAAGAAGATGATAGAAGGTGTTGTATATAACTTATCAAATTTCATTGTTGAGACAATTATTGAGGAAGTATAGGAAGGTGAGAAAATCATCTTTGGTGCTATACTTACGTCATTAGTATTTGTTGAAATTGGAGTGCCCAATGGGCCAAAAGACAATATGTGGCAGTTTCTTGAAGAGAATAAGTCCTTGGAAAAAATATTTTCCAACTATACTTGTGATGGATCAATGAGTGGACCCTTCAAGAAAATGGAAAAAATGTGGTACGAGCACTTGTGCATCACGTTTGAATAAGAATGGAGGATACCCAAAGAGTTACCTTCGGTATTGGATAACTAAGTATAGTTTGTAATGTATCAACACTTCTTTATTGGGCACTTCGGGATGAATGATGAGAAATGGGACCCTTGGTGTAAGCTACCATATGCCTTCATTGTGCACTATTTTCAAGCATCTGTACATAGGTTCTCAAACACGAGTTAGTTTTTTTTTCAATGCTGACAAGGTAGATTGCGCTACCACACCCTGAGGAAGTCTTACGTTTATATAGGTAAGACTGCTTATATTTAAAGGTTTATTTCAGATGATATTAACATGAAGGTTTTGAGTTTGGCCATTGGAAAGTTGGTCATAGCTCGTGTGTGTGTGTGTGTGTGTGTGTACTTGAAGCCTAAATTGCAAAACAGGAAGTATTTGGAGAATGAATTCAAGCTCTCTACACCAGTCAAGGGAAAACATATTGTGGGCACCTTAGAGGAAGAAGATGTTTTACCCGTTGAAGAGGAAGAAGGAGAAGAAGAAGAAATTCATGAAGATATTGGTGGCCTGGAGCACAGGAGTAGAAGACAACCTATGGTTAGAGAGAAGAGAGAGCATGAGGTGACCCCTCCATTGCTGAAATAAGAGGATGAAGTATTAGATAGGGTGCCATGGAGATGGATGCATATTAGACCACTGAGGAGCCTCAGTTTAAAAGGGTGATCAGAAGAATAAGGGCTCAGGGCACAGGAACATCACAGCCCTTATAGATATCATCTAGGACTTCACCTTAGAACATAGAACCAGAAAATAAGAAAAGGCACAAGTATAAACTTACGAAGGATGAATCTGGGGAAAGCACGCCAAGTACTCAAACACATCTTGAGAACACAGAGGATCCTTGTGGATAAGAATTGAAGAAGGATGAGAAGGAGCTAAAGGAGATAGTTCCAGAAATAGAAAAGGGTGAGCCTTCAGGCATGCCCCATACTACACAAGAAGGTGAAGGACTAGTACTGGACTCAGGCACCAGGATTCCAAAAGGTAAGCGCACCAGGAAGGAGAAGGAGGATGAAGACTATGAGACCCTTGTAGTTGGGTATGTGGATGATAAAATAAAAATCATATGCACACAGTTCCAAATCACTTTGGAGCCTAAGGATTTGTATGGGTGGGAGCTCATGGATGCATAAATGGTGAACACATGCACACGCAAATAATTATCTTGGTCTATGCAGACTCATATGGACGAGCCTGATTTTGACGTGTGTGAAGAGTCATGTGTTTTGTGTAGGATAAATAAATCACCCCATGTCATGCATGTGAATGTCAATCCCACTATTATGTCAGATGAACATGTGAGCAATGCTTTGGTGAAGGTATATATAGAGGTTGGACATAAAAACATAGATAAAGCGGAAACCATTCAGGCATTGATGGATGATAACAAGGACAAGGATAAGGAGATAAAGTACCTGAAAATAGAGAAGGAGAGGGTTGAGGCAAAGGTGGAAGATTTGGTTAGTATGGTAGAGGAAATTGGAGATGATATTTTAAAGGTAAGGTCACACCTGGAATCACAAGTTCCAAAAAAAATTCCTTCTGTGATGCATTACATATGCACTCTGATAAAGTTAGTAATCGATGAAGGGGGCATGCGTATGCCAACACCAAAGGATGTTGCAAAAGAGTCAATAAGGGCCAAGGCCATGATTGTAAGGAAATTTGTAAGTTATGAATCCTTGTTGCAGGCACTAAAGGATGAGTTGAAGAAGGTAGATCAAGCTCTAAATATGTGCACGGTGCCAGATTTGATTATTAGGACATGAACAATTGAATACGATAATGATTTCCTAAAGGAAGTGAAGAATGAGATGCTCAGGCACATGGAGAGGCTTTCTCTAGTATAAGAAAATTGAAAAGTGCTTGCAGAAGCCCAAGATCCACACTAGGAAAGAATGAAATAAATTGGGAAGCTCATTACATAGAAAATGGATTACATGGAGGAAATGGTCTCTAGGATGGCTAACATTGTTAGGATCCTATAAAATGAAAATGAAAACATGACTCATGATGAGTTGGAAGACGTGGTTAGAGATATCTTGGATAAGAAAAGTGAAGCGTTGAGTGATTGGAAAGCATTACAAGTGGATATTAAAAATTAATATCTAGAGTTAATCCTTTCGATAAAAGATCAAGGTGTCAAGTAGTCTTCAATTATTTTTGTACAAGTACTTACCTACTCTTTCATTCACTATTATTTATTCCTGGATATATAAGTTATGACTACCCATTGTCAGGGGCAGAAATGAAATTAGTATGGGGAAATGTTGAGATGAGGAAATACAACTCAAGTATGAAAGTGCATAAGGTTTTGAAATGTAGGCATAAGGCATGCAGAAGGGCACGCAAGTATAGAAAAATAGGGGTGCGCCCAGAATAGTTTGGAAACAAGACTTAGCCATTTTTGTAGTTAAGGCTAAAGATATACATGGAGTGTTGAGCATGACTTCTAAAAGACTTGCAGACTACACCAAGGCTATTTTGGATAAGTGGAAGAGATCAAGTGCCATGTAGATTTTTGAGCTAATAATATAATCTGAACTAGGAGTTAACTATAGGAGATCTATTATTAGCGCTAGCATGATTTTTTATTTCTTATGTAAGGGCGTATAACTATTATTATCAAGTAGCATATTTTTTGAAGGTGTGTGGGTGGTGAAGGGAAATTCCCCACCCCTTTAAATATGTATTGATTTCCATAGTTTAGACATTTCATGATTATTGTAGTGTTATGCTGTGAATCTATTAGTGGGCATAACCATGGTGACATTATTATGATGTATAAAGCTTTTGTGTTTTATAGCATTTAATATAATGGATCTTATTGGTTGGATATTGGTATTGGATGTAATTGAGTACGGATCGTGTATGGTAAAATTTATTATAGTAATTGTTTAGTTATTCCTTCATATAGTTTAGATCTAGATCTAGTTTACGTATTATGGTTTAATGGATTATTTGTTATTGATCTGAAATATACTTGTAATCATGCTAACATCTAGGACAAGCTTCACTAAGAGGGACTTGGTACCTTTGCATACTTCAGGTGAGTGCTCAGTTTAGGCTGAGTGATGTGCCAGCGTGCCTTAGGCTATTTATAGTGAATTCTAGGCTACATCATGTACCTTTTCTATCTAATATGAATTGGTCATCATCAAATATGAATTCTCTCTTAGATGCTCTTACATTGGCCTTCTCTGGAAATGGTTCCCCTTGGAATGATAGGCTAGTTACTTCTATCAAGATGGAATCACTAATTATGATTGATAAACCCTTCACTTTTTCCTCCCCATCACTAAATGTGTTGGAAAACTCTTCAACCATTGCTTCATTGAAACCCTAAAACCAATTTATGTAATCAAGCCAACCATTATCCTAAAAATAATATAAAATTCAAGGGTGGCTAAGAAGTTGATAATGCTCAGTCAGTTCATACCTAATAAAATCTCCTCCCATGGTAATTACACAGTGTGCTCTAGTTTCAATCCATAACAACACAACTATGCCTTGAAAGAATGATGCATAATTGAATTGTATTGATGGTTTTTTTTACTTTTTTGAACTTTGGGACCAACATGATATGCACATGGCTTCGGGGGCAATCATTAATTTATGTGATCATGTGAAGCATGTAAATTGAATTGATTTGACAATATGGGCTTATGTGGAGGGACAACTCATATCATGAAAGCTGGTGGTGTTTGAAATGTAGTAAATACATGATGACCTTGCATAAATGCTAATTAATGATAATAATTCTAAGTATACTTTAATAAAGTGATAGTGGAGTGCACTTATCTTGATGCTCATTTGGAATGATTGTTGGGCATGCTTATTTGGGTTTTCATCTTGGCTACATGCAAACTTTCTATAATGTTGTGGATGTTGATATGATGTTGTAGATGTCTGTCGAACTGATATTGGGTTGTCCTTACTAAACCGAGATAACTCCCAAAGAGGGAATGTTGATCTGTTGGGGTGTCAATTATCTCTTTTCCATCTCTCACATGTGCATATATCATTGATCTTCATTCATGCAATCATGAGTTCAGCCAAATACAAAAGATAAAACAAGGATTTTTTGTATGTTACTACAACTGGAACCTTCAGTCATTGTATTAGCTCCTTGTGATGGAGATCATACACTCTTACAATAACCTTACATTAAAACCTAAAAAACAAAACTCTAGGAAATAAAAGGTATTAGCAGAGTGTTGCTTATCACCAAAAGGGATTGTCACAATAATTTTATTTATCCTTGGAATAGTCAGCAAGCTGAATATACCAAGGCCACTGTAATTTCTTAATTCTCGGGACTCTTAGAAGATGATCCAGTAGGCTCAACTCCTGATCTTAACTCTAATGTCCTTACTTCCATCCTTCTTTGACCTCCTCTAAACTATTACATGAATGTATTTCTATTTACTAGTTTCTTGTACAATCTTAACCTATGACCATTCACCAATAATTTGAACCTCACAGGGTCTATGGTGGTGAGTTTTACAACTCTATTAGGGAATTTTTTATCAATCTCATAGGGGCCTAGCCACCTTATCCTAATTTTTCCCATATGGTCCTTATATTTTGAATCAAACAAGATTGCCTAGTCACCATCTTGAAATTGTCTTGTCTTGATGTAACGATCATGCCATTTGATTATTTTCTTCTACACTACTAATGTGTTATGTACTACTTATCTTCTCAATTCATCTAACTCATTAAGTTGGAGAATTCTCTACCTTTTAGCTTCAGATGTCCTCGGTGTTTTGTGCTCAAATTCAATTGGAAAAACAGCAGTCTTACTGTATAAGAGTTCAAATGGTGTGAAGCTAAATGTTTTTTTCCACATTGTGTTGAATGCTCATACTGCCTCTAGGGGTCTATCTACCCAATCTTTCCTATGAAGTGCAATATTCTTTGTCAAGATGGCCTTTGTATTCCTATTTGTAACTTCTCATTAGCCATTAGATTTGGGATGGTATGGTGTAGACATCATATGCCTGATATCATACTCCTTAACTAGATCAAAAATTACATAAATATTAAATTGTGTACCTTTATATGTAATAATCTCCCTTGAAACTCCATATCTAGTGAAGATGTGAACATAGAGAAACTTGGATACTTTCTCACTTTTCTGATTTGTCAATGCATTCACCTCTGTCCACTTAGTTAGATAATCTATGCATACGAAAATGTACTCCTTCTACTAAGATTTAGGATATATGGGGCTAATGAATTCTAAGCCCCATTTGTCAAAAGGTTGCAAGACCAATTGAGCCTGCAAAGGCATTTCATCATATTTAGTAGGCTTGTCCATTCTTTAACGCATATCACATCTCCTGGTGTATATTTTTGCATCCTTATGTAATGTTGGCCAATAATAACCAGTTTTCAACACCTTATGTGATGTTCTTTTTCAGTAAAATTCCCTCCAAAAGGTTCACTGTGACAGGCTCTAAGGACATCAAATATCTCCTCATCATCTATACACCTTCTCATGATCTGATCTTGTCCTGTATGAAATATAAATCTAGCTATCCAAGAAAAATGTACACTCTTTTTAACTATATATTGCTTCTTATAATATAATTAATGTGGAGGTGTTTTACCTGAGACCAAATAGTTGGCTATGTCTGTATACCAAGGTGTTTTGGTAGAATAACAAATAAGTGTTGAATACTACTAAAAGTTCCCAAGCAAAGCTAATACTAACACCACATAGTATAATTGAGCTAATTCTTATTGAATCTAACAATAGTTACATCAAAGATAAAATCTTAATGGAATTCTAACTAACATGAATATAATTCAAAACCTAACTAAAGCATGCCTACTAGTATGTTCAATTAACTAATATAGACCTAAATAGATCTAAGAGCAATCAAATTGGGAGTAGTTCCTACTCCAAGGAAGGTGAGATGGTCTCTCCAACAATGAAAACAATATCATAATGGATACCCATCTACTAACCCCATTGAATACTTGAGGCAAGGATTGAGCTTGGCTATTAATCATATTTCTTATATGATATGCAATTCAAAGAATGGTGTAAATTTTAAAGTTATGTGGTTATTCCTTTTTATGGTTTTCCATTTGGGGAAAACTTGCATCTTGGTGCATGTGGGACTAAAAGCAAAAATTAGATTAAGGGTTATTAATCATTATTAAGCTTTGCTAATCGCAATTAGTGAATTAATAAGTGATTAATATGTGATGATCCTTAATCAACCACTTAGTGTCAATTAGAAAGCTAGGATAAGATTTTGAAGCTTGCTGAGATGTTGTAGAGGAAAGTGGGGTGATTTTGAGTGGTTAAAAGATGGTTTTAATCCTATAGTAGGGTATATTGACCAAAACAAGGGTAAAATAGGCTTAATTAGCTAATAATCATTAATTATCTGTTTGGAAGAGGATTTTGACTTACGATATGTCATAAAGTGGCATTCTGAATATGAAAGGGGATATGTAATAAAAAAAGTGTTGTTAATTGACCAAAATGGTAAGAAACATTAGTTAATTATCAAAAATCACTAATTATAACAGAAATGGTAAGAATGAAATTGTGTGATTTTGACAATAAGATTACAAAAGTGGAATTTAGGTGTCTACATTTGCCCCTGTTTGAGGTGAGGTAAGTAAATTCTCTTCAAATATAGTAAACAAGCATAAATAAGTAAATTTTTGAACAAAATTAGTAGAATGAAGAATGTCCCCTCAAGTGTCAATGGGGTGATAGGAGAAGTCAATCGATGATTGAAAATATGATCAAAATGGGTAGAATAAATTAGAATAGGGATAAACATGATTGTTTATTGCCTGAAGTGATTTGGAAGAAAAATTAATAATGGTAAGAAATGATAATGGAGAATGGGAATAACTCTTTACATCTAATCTTTAATAAACAACTTTTATTTCATCATGTTGCCCCTATGATCTACATGATCATCCTTTATTAAAATAAACAAAAGCATAAAATAACATGAAAAGCTAAATTACTAACATTTGTTCATTGCTAAAAATGTGTAACTCCATGCAACATACATACTATAATATACGAGAAAGTAAAACGATGTCTAAATCCATGCAACATACATAATGCAATGTAATACAAGAAATTAAACCAACTAAACTAATACATAAACAAGGACAATCACACATACTCAAACAAACAACATTCAAGACAGTTACGCCAATGTTTTTGTTATCAAGCTTCAGTTCTTGAATGTTTGTGTTATAACAAAAAGGGTTAAAAATCATGCCCCAAGTAAGGATAAATACGAGGGGAATAACGGAGGACATAAGTAGTCCCATGAAATTCATTCGTGCACTATGACACAATCTCTAGTAACTCATTGTAGCACGAGAACACCGACATAGTAAGCAAGCCAACTTTGTTAATGGAGGTAGATCACGATGATCCATAAGCCATTTGAGACAAGAACAAGCAAGAACCTAAGAAATATGTTTTTGTAGGAAAAATTTTAATGTTTGAGGTCAATACATTTGATACAGGCTTCATCTGCGTGCATGCCATTTACCAATTTTTGACAAAAATTGAATTTTTGCAATTTTTTGGATTTTTAATGATTTTACCAATTATTTGGATTTTTGAAAAAAAATGATATTCTTTTGAATTTTTGAATTTTTAGGAAGAAAGTATTGTAGAAGAAATAACGAAGTCATGGTACATCATTAATAGTCACTATGAGGCAAGAATATGCCCCAAGTAGTAGAAAAGGTTGTAAGGAAGCAAAAACATGTCCCAGCATAGCAAAAATGGGTGAAAATAATTATTTATTAAAAATAATCATCACAGTGAGTGCTAGAAGAATTTAGAAGAACCACGACAGCTCCAGGGTGCCTCAGGGTGAGATGCAGATCACAGGGGGTAAAAATAGGTACATAAGCAATCATGGCCAATCTATTTACCACATTCACTTACCATTTTATTGTTCATTGAGCTCTGACCTACGGGAGAATATGGCAAGGGTGCAGAAGTGGAAACACCATATGGACCACGGGAGAGACTACATGAGACTTCTATTGGATGGTCCACATGTACAGAAAGTTGAACTTTGCACTCTTTTAAATTATAGCATTTAATTTTGGGTAAAAATGCATTAATTAGGGTAATTTTAGGTGCGCGAATGCGTAGGCGTGGCCCTTAGGGCATGCATGTACTCATGGGGGTGTGCTAGTGCTAGTGTATACATAGGCATGTATGCACTAGAGCATTAAGGGGGCACCTATGCAAAAAATTTCAAGTGACGAGTGCGCACATGCACCTACACAAGGAGAAATGTGCCTATGCGAAGAGAGGGTTTGGATTAAAAATTCTAGTGCAGCTATGCGTAGATGGGGGCGCTGGTGCACTGAAGGGTGTGATGGTTCTCTAAGGGTTCATATGTTGTAGGGTATGTGTTGGTGTTATGTTGGTGGTAGAATTTCATCTTTTGAAAACAAGCAAAAGTCAAGGGATAGCAGTCCCTCCTCTTTTTGGGAGAGGTTCCCCTGTTGAAAGCCAAATATTTTGGTCTGGATTTTGATATCTTTAGATGCATTTATTAAAAGGTTTTTAATATAGAATAAAATAGGAAAATTTATGACTGATATTCAGAAACAGAAGATAGGAGATCATTTTCAGACATATAGATAGCATAGAGATATCTTACTTATGCTTAATAAAATAACAACATTTAGACTATGCATATGAAACACAGACATGCATGTATTAGACACAAAGTTCCAAATACACTTATCAATTGAAAGACACAAATTTCTTGCTTCAAATACATATAGTGTTGTATGAATAAGACAAAGAATAGAAAGAGAAGAAGCATGTGAGAGGGTGAAATTTCTTTTGTAGTGAGTATTTCAATGTTCTCTTTTACATCTAGATATCAAAAATGTCGATCCTTTATAATGATGAGATGAGTGCTTTAAATAACCTCAAGAAACAATTACAAAGAGCCTTTTAGTTTCCTTTCTCTAAATCCCAAAACCTAATATCTAATTAAATATTAAAAATTCAATTTATCCATTGCTTACATAACACATGATTTTAAAGGGATAAAGACAACTTAAATAGATATTCTACAATAACGAAGGAAGATAATAATTAGAAAGTTGAGACACTAGTGGAAGCACTTGTAGTCCCCTTTGCCTTTAGTATTGTATTTTTGAATTGTTTCAAAGATGCAGTTATGTCCATACCTCAAGGAATTGTTGTATTGGTAGTGGCATGAGTCCAACTGCCCAGACACTTCTCCATGTTGTTCTCAAACTCTGCATTCTCTAAGAACTCTTTGTTAGCATCTATGATGGTAGCCTATAGTGTGTAAATTTCTTTCATTTTCTCCTTAGAGATGATATTCTTCTTGAATATATTTTCTTTAACAAAAGTCTTGAGCTAGGATTTGAACTCCTTAATAGTGAATTTATCTCTTGAATTCTCTTTGAATATTTGGCAATGTATATCCAAGAACGCATATATGACACAAGTTTTAAAAGCTTCTCCTTTCTGCAGCATATTCCTGAGTTCTCCAATGGTTTCTTCTAGAAATTTGATTTTCCAGTTAATGTTGAAGACCCACTATTTGGACAGATTTTGCTTAACATCATCAAAAACCTTATTATCCAAAAGGACATGCACATCTGTCTCACTCATCAATTTGAGATCTTGAATGCACTCACTCCATAATTTCAACTCTCTATCTAAACCACTGAGTGTTGTAGAGAACTTCGGTTTAATCTTGGCAATTTTCTCATATGCCTTGAATGCCACTTCAATAAAATTTAGTCCTGTGATTATTAAATCATCAACCATAGCTTCTATTGCTTTACCATAAGTAGCATGCTTATGGATTTCCTTAATGGATTGAACTTCATCAGTGTACAAGATAGCAGGAGGTGGGATGGAAGCTAGGGGATTAGGATCAAGAACCTTATCTTCTGCCAATAAGGATTTGATGAAACTAGATATAATTTGGTTATGCTCCTCTAACTACTCTTTTGTTTGCTTCCCCTTTCTCAACTCTTTCAATCACCATAGACATAGTCTCCCTCAGATTATGTACTTCACTTTCTAGGTTTTATTCTCCAAGGGGGATTCTAGTCAACTCCAGATCACCCATTCATAGGTTCTTTTCATCTTTATCAGACTTGGGTTTTGTGATTTCCATGAACTACTGACCTTGAGAGTATGAGACCAATCTTGATGTGACTTTGGCCTTTTTAGCTAGAGGGGGAGGAGTAGTACCTAGAAGAGCTACCACTACATCAAACTTGGGAACAACAACACTTGAAGTAGCCTTTCTCTTATTTTTTCTAGTAATGCTTGTACCAAGGTAAATGATGAACTAGAAGTGGAAGGAGTAATGGGACCAAGTGTAGAGGCACTCAGAGTTTGTACAATAGCCACCTCTAACATAGAAGTATCAGTTTGAGTGGAGTCAGGAGCTTCCTTGGCAGATATTTCTACAAACTCTAAAACCATTTCCTTTTATTGATCTTCGACCATACTGCTTACTTCAGGTGTATTCTCTTTAGGATTTTCTTGCTCTTTTTCTTCACTGTCATCATTATCATCCAAATCCACAATTGTTTCCTTTTCTTCATCTTGTTTATAAGAAGGTTTTCCTTCTTGAATAACATCAGATGCCTTATCTTCTTTTATGATTTTCCCTTTTATGGTATACACTAGAGTTGAGGATTTTGGAGGAGAAGGGATAGATTTCTCAACTATCTCAGGAGCTAACACAGGTATTTCCTTCTGAGGAGTATGGGTATCTTGGGAAGTAGATGTATATTTCCTTTCCCTGAATCCATTCATTTTGCTATCAAACCAAAGTCTAGTTCTCACTAGGACAAGATTATTTAGCTCCTTTAAATCATCTCTCTCCTTGACAAACCAATAAATGGTTTCAATAGGAGTATGTTTGATTGATATTTCATACACAAGATACTACAGATCTTCATCATCATCCTCCAATCCTTCAGGCACATCAAATATACAAAAATCATTGATCTATTGTAGAGATAACCTCTCGTAGTACCTCATCCTAGCTTCATAATCATCAGAGCAATCCGCCCAGTAGTCTTCAATATCAGGAAGATGTTGATAAGCCATTTTAAAATTGGATGAAATGAACTCCTTAATGTTAAAGCCATTTCTAGTCTTATATTAATGAAGAGTGAGAGGAGAAATTGTTCTATCAACATTCTGTGCATCTAGGGTAGTCCTGCAAGTATAATTACCTAGTGTGATTGGGAATTGAATACCTGCAATCTTCTTGTCCCTACAAGTTCTATGCAACTTATCTCATTTTCTGTAGATTTCTACTAAAACCATCTTATCACTGTAATACATGGGAAGTTTCAAGGGATGTCCCTCAAATCCAACCAATCTTATATATGAAGACTTCCTGAATTGGGTGAAGAAGCTGCCATAGAAGTTGATCAATTATTTTTCCTCATCTAAAAATATTTTAGCAGTATCCCCTTCCAGCAGCCTAACAATATACATGGTGAATGCATTATTCACCCTCCTAAAGTGATGATTACTGATCTTCAGGGTCAACATTGGGCGATACATATAAATTGGGGCATCCTTCTTGTCATCCACAGGGGAGAAACCCAACCACTCTCTATAAGCTGTAATGGAGTACATCAGATAGGAGGTCATGTGGAAGGTTTGGGTTCTCTGAACATTTGATAATTTATTAGTCAAGCTATCACAAATGATTCATGTCCAGTTTAAATGTTGCTTACCCTCACATATGATATTGATGTAGGGGCACATCCAATAGTGAAACTCATTAGTGGTGGGAATTCCTACTATCATGGCCAAAAAATTGATGACATCTGACAATCCTTCATAGAAATCATCTCTGAACATTGTCTTAGGTAGCCTTGATACTCCTTTTCTAGGGTTCTTTAACCAAGACTTGGCAATTCTGCTTTTGTATTTTTCATTGTCTTGATCAAAAAGAGTTTTGGCCTGATCCTTGGTAAGAGCATTTGAATTTTTGACCATGGGAATTCTGAGGTTAGTTTGAATGCAATCTTCATCAAGTCATGCGACCACCTGACCTTAAGGATCAATGATTTCTTTTGTATCAGGATCAAAACAAGAGCTACAAGCAAGAATTATATCGGCACACTGGACTGAAATGGGAAAAATCCCTACCTCTGCAATCCCACTGTCTTTAACCAACTGATCCATAGGAGTAGGGTTTTGACAATTGATTCATGCCCATAATTCTTCCAATTATATGTGTTTTGCTTCACTATCGCCAATGTTTGGTACAACCATCTCTAAGGAAGACATGTGTTCATGACCTTTAAAATCAATCTTCATCTTGTGGCCAGAGTAGAAGATTACTTGTGAGAAAATACTCCTTAGATCCTTGATCAGCACCTTGACATTTCACAACATCTTTTGCACTTGTAGATTTGAAAAACAATGGAATGGGACTCAACCACTGCTAGAAATGGAAGAGGAGAGATAACATGAACGGTTAATAGCAATTTACAAGTGAGGTGGTGAAAATGGTTGATTACCCAAGTATTTATAAGCATTTAAACCCAAGTAAGTCAGTGGGGTAAAATAAATGAGGTAATTAATATTTATACGGACCTTAAAACAATGGAAATCGGGTAAGGTGGAACAAAAGAGCACAAATGTCCCATGGGACACCAGGACAACTGGGACGTGCAAAGCTGAAAAATTTGATTTACAGAAAAAGTGGAAACTTTTGGCACAACTGTCCCAAGGGACATCGGGATAGCTGGGACGTGTAAAGCCAAAATACCCACAAGGAATAGAAATTAGAAAAGGCTGGTTTACAGGGAAAATGTGATCAAGCGGCACTCGAGACAAGCGGGACAAGAAAAGCCTAAACACCCACAACGTATGAAAATTAGATAAGTCGAAAGTTTTATACACAAGTTGTACTTGGGACATTAGGATAGACAAGATGCACAAATCTGAAATATCCTACTATAAAGGAAAAATCAATACCAATCGGAAAAAGTGGAAAATCAGGGAATAGACGGCCCAGCTGAACTTAGGACATGAGGGGCAGAAAAAACCGAAATACCTATAAAAGACTGGAAAAGCCTCAAAACTCAAAATTTAAAAAAAAATGACTAACTATTTAGAACTAGATTTGTTTCTTAGGAGACTTCTACAAGGGTATTTAGAGTCACCAAACCCATAAAAAATCTCAAGAATAAATAAGAAAATTTGTAAATCTTGGGAAGGTGATAATAGTTGGCTCTTTCTAGGGACATGACTTGGTTTGAGTATCATTATAACAAGACATAGTATGAACTCCAGAATCTCATGGTTTCCAAAACATACATGTGCCTTATCCATTAGGAAAAATAGAGTCATGGAATGGAAAAATACATAAGAGATACCCCACAACACCACACACAAAGACCAAAAACAAGAGCTATATAAGATTGTACAAAGCACCGCCTAGCAACTGTTGTCTCCAAATCACTACACCCCCCAAATGGCCTGAAATAAATCATGACATTCAGTGTGATTGGGACACATGGGATCACCTCTCAAGTTGTGGGATTTAGATTTGAGGTGAACCTCCAGAGAAGGTTGGCTTCCTCTTCCTAAACTAAACACAACACTACTTTTGATGTAAGAAAGATGGCTAACTAGTCCTATGCTATCATTTCATGAGATTAAGGGAAGAAGAATACAAGGAAATAAAAATTATTCTAGAAGTGGTGATGCACCAAGAAAAGGGGTATTTAACTTTTGGAAGGATTAATGTGCGTATGATGATTGCAGCGTTAGCCACCTTCACCTATTGCAACTTGGAAAGGATATAAAATATCACAAACTAGAAGCACGAGTTCCTCTGTTAAACTTTAAACACACACAATATAGGGATCAACATTGATGGGATACAGAGATAATTTATCAAAGGGATAATCACAAGCACATGTCCAGTATTCACTTAAATGATAATAATAATGCAACTCTTGATCAACAGAAGGAAAATATTTTCTCACAACTGATGGGAAGTAATCACACTATTCTTTTCTCAATATGAAATAGATAATCTGAAACAAAGGTAAATTAATCAAATAATGCTAAGAAATCACATTCAAAAGGCATGTAATGATTAATCATTCAACACAATAAAACAGATTTTTCAAGTGCAAGGAATAAATTTGAATATAACTAAAAGATTTCAACAAAAATATGGAAGCACTCTTCCAATCTTGAAGAGAAAATTTCCTCCAAATCTCTCAAAAATATGTATATCCAAATAATGGGTAGCACTCCATTATTTATAAGTTCTTAGGATGAGCCATTATAGTTGGGCCTTAACTAACATTTAACTAAAAATAGTAATGTCGTTAATAAAAGGGAACATGCTCCCATAAAAATAGCAAATTTGTTGCAGAGGGTTGACCAAGTCAACTCTACAAATTTGACCATTTACAGAGCTTGAACCTATCCTTTCATGGCTGCTCAGCTTTGTCCTGGTTCACCCTCCTCTCCTTTCTCTACATCTTTTTCTTTCCCTTCTTCCCATATGGCCATTCGATGTCTGTATTCGAAGAAACACTTAACAACACCCTGAGTTTCTTCATCTTCAGGGCCACATACATGGTGATTTAGTACATCCGTTGTTTCAATCTCCTTCGTGATCTTGGCCAGCAACCTTCAAAGCTTACTTACGAATTTCTTTAGTCTCCCTATGAAGTTTTGACATAGAACCAGTTGATCAATGGAGTCACTATTGAAAGTCTTCGTAACATCTTCGTCCCACCTTACTAAATCTTTGAAATTTTCTTTAATTTGGTCCTCAGTAAGAGCATCAATATTCTCATTGAAAAACTTACAGTGGGCATTGTCAAACTCTTCAGAGATATCATTGAGGGCATCTATAATTTCTACCCACTTATCCTCAAATTTCTTAATTAGATCTTGTAGCACCTAACATCGGAATTCCATAGCTTTTTGATATTCAAAAAATTTCAAGGCATCATCAATTACCTCTTCCTGTAGAAGTAAATCATAATCTTCTCCTCTAATGTCATTCCACGTTGCCAAAGTTAAATTCAAGTTATTATTATCTTCAGAGAGAGATTCGTTCATCTTAGCAATGGTGGCTTTTGTAATCTGTAAATTAGTATAAATCTCCACAGCTTCCTTAATCAGAGGATTGGCCTCCTACAAGATCCTTTCCATCCATACATTCACTGTTCTCCCTTTCTAGCCTAGTTTCTCGAGCTCATGGTAAGAGATATCATCGATTGTAGATGAAATCGTCATGGTTGTAGTAGTTGAGATGTCATTGGATGGAGTGGGCTGAGTTACTCTACGTAGTAACGCAGTAAGCTACTCGACTTTGGCCTTAAGCTCATCCTTGGTGGCCTTGTCTTTGTCGTATTTCTCCAAAAGGGACCCAAGAGCAGTGTGTACATCTTTCTTGGCTCCTTCAAGAGTATTCTTCCCTAATGAGAACTTCGAGATCTGGTATTCT
Organism: Taxus chinensis; assembly: GCA_019776745.2. Taxonomy (NCBI): domain Eukaryota; kingdom Viridiplantae; phylum Streptophyta; class Pinopsida; order Cupressales; family Taxaceae; genus Taxus; species Taxus chinensis. The sequence goes on from CM034154.1 coordinate 419,451,623, forward strand.
ACTATTGTGATGGTTTCCTTAGTTTTCCCCTCAATAGGGGTAGCCACTTCTATCACGCGCTCTCCTGATGGATTAACCATTAGACTTGATATGGTTCTCAGTATCTTGGCCTGTCTTTTTGGCACGGACTCCAATATACTTAGATCTATCACATCTCCCAGAGGAACCTTTTTATTTTCCTTAGGATTATGAAAAAATAGCCACTCTAGTATGGCTAGAGCTGAGGAAGATGGATTAGTAGATCTGATACCTAAAGTACCAATTAAGGCAAGATCATTAGAAATGTCAGCTGATATCTTAGCAGAGGTGGCAATGATGGAAGATGTGGGAGTGAGGAAATCTATAGGAATAATCAAGGTAATGTTGGGGGTTGAGATTGAAGAAAATTAGAGTTTCAAAGGAAGTGAGGAGGAAATGGGTGACCAAATATTTTCCCCAGCTGATAAAATTAGAAGTGATGAAAATACCTAGCCCATAGAAGGAGATAGGAAAGAAGAAATGGTCGTAGAAGTGGAGGGAACTAATATTAGGAGTGATAATGGAGGAATGGGAAGATGGCATGGATCATGAATGACACTAGGGGAATCACTTACTTTCGTAACCTCAATGACTGGTACTGTAGATGTTGTGACCCTAGGAGCAATAGACCTAGAAAGAGATGAGCCACCAACCACAAATGATATCTTCTTTAGAACCATGGGAACCCTTTGAGTCGATCTCTTGCCTTTTATAGGTGTTGGTTGGTTTACTACTGATGTAGACCCTGTATTTAAAGGTTGATTTTCCCCTTTGGGTGAGATTCCCAAAGTGGCCAACCAACTGAAGGTTATTTTTAGAATGGGGCCCACCCTTTCTTTGGTATTGATGCATTCTTCCACATACCAATCAACCCATGGCAGTGGTTGATTGGCAACATCATCATCCTTGTACGATGCATATAGGACCTCATCATTATCCTGTAAGTCCTTTGGCACATTAGCCAACCCAAACTTCCACACTTCATCAAGGGTTAATCAATTGTAATCCCTTTGTCGCACGATGAATTCATCTCAACAATGGATCCATATATCTTCTAATTGGGGCATATGAGCACTGGATTTTCTTATCTCCCCGAACTTACCCCAATAGTCAAAGTTAGTTCATGGATGGAAGGTCCACAAGGTTACCTCAGCCATTTCAGTATCCACGTTTCTTGCCTTGTGGATAGTTGGGAAAGAATACCTGCTAATTGTAATAGGGAAATGCATTCCCACCTTATGGTCCGCTTGTTTTGGATTTTGTGATAATCCAAAAACTGTTGAACCAATTCCAGAAGAACCCACTTGTCAGTGGGGCACATTGGCAACTTGTTGGCGGTGCCTATGAAACCTGAAATCCAAAGGTATGTGAATGTGGGAAACTGAAGGTAGATTTCTCCCCATTCTCACACCTCTTAGAAAGCCTCGTTGGAAATTTGTCGATTATATAGCTCCTTATCGAAGCAATAGAGGAAAACAGTGAAGAAAGCATCTTTGATTCTTCAGAAGTACTTGCTCCCCTCATCCAGAGTAAGCTGGTGATAAAATTTGTATAGTTGGGATGTGTTGTGAACACCCCTAGTGTTCAATCCTAAGAAATCCCCCATGGCAATAGCTACATTTCTGCCACCTTTCCCAACTGGTACTTAATGTTACTACTGATATGTTCACCCCGTCAGATAAACTCATCATTCTTCTTAATAATTGCTATGTACAAGAACATCCATTCTTGGAATTCCTTTGCAAAAGGAAGACTTGAAACTCAGCTCAAGATTATAATGAGGTCATTGACCTCCTGAATGAAATATGATCGATGTATAGTCTTGGGCAATTTGGAAAAAATCTTATTCAAGTAGGACTTCATCATGACCTTCGAGCATACTCCTAGCTTTTTATCCCAGTGCTCAACTACTATTTAAGGTGAGATAGTGACATAATCTTATACATATGGAAGTTTCAATAAGTCTTCAAAGAAATCTAGGTCTAGACAGATTACCACTTAATCATCGCTCTCTCTTATCAACATAAAGTCCATGTCGTAGTGAGTTACTGCAGCTAGGAAAAATTCTAGGCATTGCACGAATGCGGGAAAACCAGCGGCAAGGGAAAGACCATTGTCGAAGATGTCATGCATCCATGGATTTTTATTTGGGGCCTTTAATCTTTCCCAAAACTTGGGAAGATCAAGCTGCCTAAGATCGGTGTCCCCTATATTTCCTAAATCAGAGGTTAAGCAGGATTGGGGAGCAACTCCAAGAAATGTGTACTTCATCTTCCCTTTCCCCTTTGAAGTGGAGGTAGACATCAAAACCTATGTTTCAGGAGTTTGAATGTTATAGAAACCTAAAAATCTGAGAGCAGGAAAACTCCGAAAACCTGAACCGAAAAAATTCTAAAAGGAAACACTGAAAGAAATCTCCGAAAGATTTTTTTGAATTCAGGGGTCCCAAAAGTCTAAAATTCCTGATTCTCTGAAAACTTGAAATTTGAATTCTCCGAAAACCTGAAACTGAAATCTCTGAAAACCCGAAACTGAAATCTTCAAAAAAAATTCTCAAAGTCAAGAATTCTGAAAGAAATCTCCAAAGCAATAATTCTCTGAAATTCCAAAATCTGAAAACTTTGAAGATTTTTGCCGAAAATTTCCTCCAAAATAGTTTCCCGCCTTGTGTTCTTTTGAAGGAATTCTCCAAAATGAATTTTCCAAAAAGAATCTTTGAATGGTCTCTGGAGGAACTACAAAAAAGAGGTGTTAAGAAACCAAAGTATATTTTAAGAAACAGGAGGAAGTATGAGGGACTTAGAAAGATCCTTATACTTGAAAACCTAGAGAAATTTTCCACAGCAAAACATGATGAAAAAGAAAGACATTACAAGAACAACAGAGGGAAAAAAAAGAAATCCAAATGGGAAAAGTAGGGGGGAAATGACCTAAACCAAAAGGAAATAAAACCAAAAAGATACCTTGAAAAGGATGCCAAAAATTACGAGAGCGAAATGTCAGAGTGCATGTGTCAGGTAAAAATAAAAAGTAAAAAATCCACATTTATATAGAAATCCTGACATTAATGGTAAAAACCCAATCCGTATGTAGGCGAGAATTAATCATGAATAGAACCTCCAAAGTTCTAAAACCTAAAATCCCAAAACCTGAAAATTCAGGATTTCAGACTTCAGAAAAATGGAAAGCAAAAAGATGAATTGGCAACCAAAAGTCTGAAACCCGAAAGTCTAAAAATTCAGACTTTCAGAGTTTCAGAATTTGGAAAAAATCAAGTGAAAATCCTACAATGACTCAGAGAACTCTAAAAACCTAAAACCCAAAAGTCTGAATTTTCAAACTTTTGGAGTTTCAGACTTCGAAAGTCCGTGTCGGATTTAAATAAAATGAGCCAAAAAGTTCTGAATTTCCAAAAACCTGAAAGTCTAAATTTTCAGATTTTTGGACTTTGGAAAACCTCAAATGTAATTCCAAAATTGAGCTTTAAAAACTTCGAAAGGGAAAAACCCTGAAGTACAAAGCTTGAAAATTTTCGGATCCATAGCCTTAGCAAAAATCATCATTGTGCGAGGATTTCCCTAAAAACAAAAGTCTGACATAAAATCTTCCTCTGGGTAGGTTAAATGGTTAACAGCAACCTAGGACTAAAACAACTTCAACTACTACCCACTATATGGCAATGGAAGAGAGGTTTCATCCATGTAGTCCCAATAGAAAGAAATTTTGCCAGTAAAGTGTCTGATTTTGAAAGGGCCCAACCATAGAGAATAAAATTTGCCATGACTTTCTCGAGGCTCCCACCTCTTGTCCCAGAGTAAAACAATGTCTCTAACCTAGAAGCCTCTTGATTTGGCCTTTTTATCAAACATCTACTTTACTTTTTGTTGATGTGTAGCAATCCTATCTACCACTTGCAATCTATCCTCATCCAACTTCTGTAGGTACATGATTCTTTTTTCCATAGCACTAGTGAAGTTTGAATCCTTAATGGCCTTAATCAGTTGCAAGGCTAACAGTTCCATAGTCACTGGCAACTAGGCTTCAGTTCCATACACCACTTAAAAAGGAGACATTCCAATTGCCCTCTTAGGATTAATTCTATCTACCCAAAGAGCATCATACAAATTCTTATGTTATTTTCTTTGTGACTCGTTGATAAGATTTTGAATAATGGTCACCAAATTCTTGATTGTTGATTCTGATTGTCCATTTCCTTGGGGGTATTAGTCAGAGGAATGTGCAAGAGAAATTCCATACCCATAACAAAAATCCATCATTTCATAAGAAGAGAAGTTGGAGCCATTATCACTAACAATTGTACTTGGTACTCCAAATCTAATGGGAATGTTTTCCTTGATGAAATTACATTCTACCTCATAATTTGTACTTTTTACTAGAATGGCCTCCACCCTTTTGGTGAAATAATCAGTGGTAATTAATACATGAATATGCCCAGTAGTTGATTGAGGATTAATATTACCCACGAAGTCTAACCCCCATTTTTAAAAAGGTTCTTTTATCATCACTTCTTTGAGTGGCAGAGTGGTTAGCTTATGTCTTCCAAAAAAAATTTGCAAGCTTCACACTTACTAACCCATTTAGTTGCATCTCAAAATAGGGTTGGCCAGTAGTATCCTACATGAAGAATTTTATGAGCAGTCACAGCGAATGAGAAGTCTCCTCCACAAGCTTGATCATGAAATGCTCTAAGTAACCTCTTTTGCTGCTCTCTGTCCACACATCTGAGAAACCTTCCATCAATCCCTCTTTTGAATAAATAATTATCCCAAAGCACATATTGTGTAGATCTTATTTTAATAGCTCTCTTTTCTTTAGAATTTAGGTGAGACGGGCATTCTCCATAAGTAATAAAATGGGCAATGTCAACATACCACTCATTCGTTCAACTAATGAAGAGAACAGTGGGAATATGTGTATTTTCTTGAGAAGGGTTATCTTCAACAACTACAGCAATTAATTCACAGAGACCATTTCCCCAGACTAGCTTAGTTGATCTAATGTCAAAATCATACTCTTGCACCTTTAGCACCCAATTTCCTCTTTTGGTTCCAAACTCTTGTTGAGTTAGGATAGACTTAACTATTGTATCTAAGACAAAGACAATAGAGTGAGAACTGAGGATATAGAAATGAAACTGCTTAACTGCCTTAACCACAACAAAGGCATTTTTCTCAATCTGAGTGTATTTCAATTCATGAGATTTAAGGACATGGCTCATGAAGGAAATGGGTAGCTCACATCCCTCAGGATTCTTCTATGTTAGAATAGCAGGAAAAGTATTCTCAGTAGCATAGCAATAGATCAAGAAATCTTTCTCAAAATCAAGGCAAGTGAGAATGGGAGTCCAACAAAATCCTTTTTGATATTTTCAAAAGCTTCCTTCCCATCTAGAGTCTAACAAAAGGACTGCTTTCCTTTCATCATCTGAGCTATGCTCATAGTCAGCTCTACAAAATCAGGAATAAATCTCCTTAGAAAATTTATCTTCCCAAAGAAAGAATGCACACCTTTTTTACTTGTGGGGAAAGGAATTCGCTGAATCGCTTGGACTCTCTCTAGATGTATCTTGGTTCCCTCTTTAGAAACAATGTGAACAAGCAGCTTGCCTTCAATGACCCAAAAAAAAAACTTCTTTGGATTGAATGACACTCCATGTTCTCTACACTTCTGAAGGACAGTTTCAAGGTGTCTGAAATGATCTTCCCTTATTTTTTAAAAGACAGTTAAATCATCAAAATACACAACAATACATTTTCCTTTCAAGGACCCAAAAGCTAAAATTATTTCCCCTTGAAAAGTGGTGTAGTCATTTTTATACCCTTAGACCAATAGTCTAATCCCATACGCATCAGCCTATCACCTAGCATGCGCTGGGCACTCACCCAAGGCACGTGTGGGCACCGAGCCTCTCCTTTATGTGATTCTTGTGAGAATTCATCTTCTTATTATAGGTATTCAAGTGCAAATGAATATAAAATAACCATGTATCATTCGAAGAACCTAGGAAGAGTTGTCACCTCAATGCATCTAGAAAAGAGAAATGACCAACAACATATAAAAATGGGTCATACATAAAGGAAATGCATAAGGATTATACTCATGGACATATATATGATTCAAAATAGAACCTTAAATTCATATTAACATGTTTAATAACCACATTACATCCCTTGAGGTCATAACATACCCTCATATAATAATCCAAAGCCAATTCATGCATCAGAGTTACACTATGTCCCATCATATTACAAAGATGAATGCATAGACCCATCCCTCTATAAGTATGCCATCACTCCTATATTTTCCTAATCCCAACCCATATAATCCTCTATAAGTATCTTTACTATAGCTTTTCCCCCTTTCTAGTACCTCTTCTCTCTTAAGATGACTCCATGTATCTATCCTATATATCTCTCTCCCTTTTGCTACCCACACACCTCAATATATAGCTTTCCTTGCCTTCACTACCATGCCTTCTGAGGTAATAGATCAGCTGCCAAGTGTCGAAGTGGTCCTCTAATAGAGCATGCCTCCTTTGATCTAAGATCTCCACTTTGTGCAATGATGTTCTTCTAGAACCTTCCATCACATGCATGGAATATTCCCTTTTTGATCCTATAGTCTCCAGGCTGGCACCTTATCCACTACGCATGCTAGAAGGGTCACGCTTTTCTCGTGTGATTCCTGAGATGCCGAATATGGATAAGTCCAAAACCCATCTTGCCTTGCGCACGGTGTGTGTTTTACAAAACCCTGCTAGAACCCTTCCCTATGCACCTTCTACCCATGCACACCCTTCTTCAACTAGGTCCCGCGTGCCCACATGCACCTTCTTGTACTTAGCCAATATTCTGGGTCCCAACATCACCCCACACTACGCCATGTTTTCCATCCTTGGAAACACTCTTCAATAGAATAAATAATGGCAGGTTCTTAAAATGGTTGGAAAGAAAGAATAAAGGAATGAAGAATTGGGAGAAAGAATGAAAGAATGTGGAACTTTTTTATTACTTGAGGAGGAGAGGGAAATCCTTTCATATTTCTGCCTCTAACTTCCCCCAAGCATCGACCTCGTTCTAAAGCTTGTTGACAGAGGTCACCCACCAGGGTGCTCACCTCCTCAAAACTCAACTCCTCCCCTTTGGTGCTCATGGTGTTGAAAATACCCTCCGATTACTTTCCAAAGTCTTCAAGCATGTCCATTCTGCGGGTGATTTGGGGGTATAGCTCCTTCAACCAGTTTTTGATTGAGCCTCACAAGGTCTCGATTACTTTTGATTTTTTCTCCACCTTTGCTAGGATCTTGTCTCTTTCCACTCTATTCCCCTTATTTTTCTCTTATAACTCCTTGAGTTTCGTTTCATGGGTGGAAACCAAGTTGCTTTTCACTCTATTCCTATCATTTTCGTTCTCATATGCAGCTTCAGTGACTTGCATGGCAGCCTTTACTTCTGCAAGAAGCTTAGTGTATCGAGCCACAATATCGACAACCTTCATCTTGTTTTCTTTCTCTTGGCATGCCTGTGCCTCCTCTATGGATTCTAAAGCAAGTGGTCACCTCTCCATTGTGAGAATGTGAGTCAGATCCTCCATAAATTGCAAGGCTGATTTATACTTCTGATCGGGCGGTGCAAAATCGGGGTGCTTCAGGAAAATTACATCAGTAATCATCTCCACCTTCTTAGAGACTTTGTGCACCTTAGCTTTTTATTCTTTCAGCTCACACCTCAACTGAGTGATGATCAGCTCCTCTTGCTTTAGGTCTTTTTTCTTCTCCATGAGCTCCTTCTTTTTCTTCTCCAATTCCTCCTCCAGGAATCTCACTCTATCATTTCTCCCGAATAGTCTAGCCTCAATTTCAATTGAAACCTTGTTAATCATATTACAGACATATTCATTTAATATTTGCTGAGTGTTCACCAATGGATTTATTCCTTTGGTTTCTAGCACCTTCATTAGTGCTCTCTGACTTACCTCAAATTCTAGTTCATCCACATGGGACTCAAATTCCCAAGATAGCATCTTTCTTGTCCATGGGTACGTGCCTTCCTCATCAAACAACGACATAGCTAGGAGTTTCTCTGTTGGTACGATGCTCTAGAATCACATGCATAGCACCTTATTAGGATCATCAATGTATCACATTCTCTACCCTTGTGCCACCACTACACCTTTCCCACATGTTCACGCAGTTTTTAGGAAGATCACCACCAATTTAGGGTCCCCGACCGTATTGCCATACTCCTTCCCAACGCTCTCTTCTTCTACCTCCTTTATAATCTCATCCATGCTATGCTCCAACTCCTATTCTACCAACTTCTTCATGATGTCTGCTACTTCTCTCTTAGTGGTTTTCTCTACTTGCTCCTTGGTGAAGCTTGAGGTTCTTTGGTTATTGGTTCTTACTTCTTCGCTCACCCCCTTGCCTTGAGCCTCAACTTCTTCCTCATGATTCTTCTCCTCATATTTCTTGTTATACTCCTCTTCATATCCTTCTTCCTTAGAATCATGTACATCATAGCTTGGATGGTCTTCACCTCCTTTAAGCTCATCATCATCCTTGTCATCAATGTAGGCATTTAGACTCTCTGTCTCTTCTGAGTCTGCCTCATCTATCACCTTCTGCTTCTTCCTTTCTAGAGATTCCATTATAGGAGATTCTTATTTTTCCTTCTTCTTGACAGGTGACCTCTTCATCAGTGACTCTTCATGGGTGAGCTGTTCTTCATGCTCTGACACCTCTTCTTTTGGGGTCTTTTCCTTGGTAGGAGACTTCTTTCTTCACGCATAAGTGTTAGGCTTTGTGACTGCTTCAGGTGTGCCCACCAATTGTGTGGTCTACGCAATTGGTGCTTTCTTCTCCTACCCCTCTTCTCTCTATCTCTTCATTGGTATGGCCTTCTTTCTTCCTATGGGATCTTCTAGGATGGAGACATCATTCTCCAAATATGTGCCTTTCTCAAAGTTAGGTCTTATGCGAAGGTATATCCTTGTTGCAACCCTTCCAGTAATTGGTTGTGTTATTGGTTTCATCATTTGAACCTTGTGGGAGACATACTTCTCCACATACATGCACATTTTAGGGTACATGAGATTTTTTCATAGCTCTTGGTGGTCTTGGTCCACCTCACTAAGGTCAAATCTTAGTCTTTTGGCTTCTTTGAACCTATTAACCCCTGCCTGAAAGTATTACATGGTGAAGGAGAAGGGTGCTTGCACCATAGACCCTTAGTCCCATTTGTTAAAGTAAATCTTCCAATGTAAAAAATTTGGTGTACTCCGAATTTGGCTTCTCCATCCATGAGCATAGGAAACTACTCTGGGATACTCCACTCTACCCCAAATGCATCATGCATTTGTTTATACCACTTCTCCATGTGCGCCTTGTGAGCGGTTGTCATGGTTTCACAAGTGTATTTCTCAAACCTCTTTATGGGCAAGGGATCCTCATCTGGATACTCCCAAACAAACTTTTCCAACCCATTTGGCACTCCAATCTCTAAAAATACAATGGTGAGGAGGATGTTACCAAATAATATCTTTTCTCCCTCCTGTGCACTGCTTATGATCTCATAGGTGATGAAAGCATAAGAGTTATAGATGGTTCCCTCTTATATCTTTCAGCATACATTTGGCCATGCTTGTTTTACTTGTTTCCATTATTCTTGATCATTAAGCTTGGTCACCAAACACATGGCTATCCTCATAACAGGGTCTGGAATCTCTGTGATGTCAAAGTATCGTGAACCCTTTTTGTAGTTATACATTGCTACAGTCTCCTTGATAGCCTCCTTGTCGCTCAAGTCATCATCTATACTTTCTCCTTCACAAATAAGGCATGTGAACTTGGATATCAATTCTAGTGTTATGTGCATCTTTCACCCTACAAAATAAAAGTGATCCTCATGCACACATGACATCAACCATTGATAAAGGAACTCAGGATTTCCAAAGTAAGGTAACTCATATAGTTGTAATAATCTTGCTTTCTCTAATTTGACCTTCACTTTGTCATTATATATGAGCATTCCATCTGGTGTCCTTTTGTTAGTTGGTCAGACCAAATCTAGCACCATTTCCTTCTCATTTGTGCTCGTACGATGGATATAATCACTCACATTCATTTGTCTTAGATGTTATACCCATTCCTTTCCTAGCAATACTCCATCTAGGTATTTCATTTCTATGTACCATTCTTTATTGGAGCTCACAACGATAACAGTTTTCTTTTCTTTTCCCTTGCCCTTTAGTTTCTTTGGCGAAACGGTTGCTTTCTTGGGTTTCATGCTTTCTGTCGGGATAGAATACGAAATCCTTACTCTGATCTACTACTCTGCTAAAATCAGAGCACATTCAAAGGCATGGAAGTATCAGAAAGGATCACACGTGAAGAACAAAAATAGGTTTGAGAATTAGCCATTTTTACGATGAGGATCTATTTTTGGAGATAGCATGCAGAGCACACAAACTGGTCAAAGACTTGCGCGACATGCATTGGCTATTTTTGGAGGATCAGCTACGAAGCGCTTTACATGGACACAGGCCAAGAATAGATCTACTACTGTCAGTTAACTAAAAGTAGTCTATTGTTAGCGCACTTGCATGTGTGGCTATTTTTGTAACAGCACATGGCTAATAATAGCATGTGACCTATTTTAGGATTAGATAAGTGGTGAAGGGAAAGTCCCCACCCATATAAATATGTATTGAACTATGTAAGAAAAAGGGGGTGAGAACTGTGGTATAGTGAGATTATGCTACCAAATCTGATACGCGCATGAGCGTATACTACTGTTATTGTAAGGAAGCTTCTGTGTATTACTGAATTTAATATAATGAAGATTATGGACTAAATCAAAGTGTTATCATGGTTATAATTCAGTATTGCATGCTTGATTTCATCATGGTTATCTTTTAAGTCTGTTATTCTCTAGATCTAGATCTGAACATGCACTGTAGAAGGATACATTAGTCATAGATCTGAATGCCTTAAGTCTTCATCGTACTAACATCCTACAACAGGAACCCTAAAGAGGGGCCTGGTACCTTTACATGCTTTGGGTGAGTGCTCAGTCTAGGCTAAGTGATGTGTCAACACGCTTGGGCTTGTATTGGTGAATTCTAGGCTGCATCATTGGTTCTATTGTCGGGACCTCTTTTTCAGTTGTTTTCAGGATGGTTCGCGATGAAGACATACCGGTTGACCTTAGCAAGTGTTGAGGAGTGGATACATGATCTGGAAGAAGAATATGCATGGTGTTTCAGCACTGGATCTGAGTTTAACGCACATGTGTGGGTGGAACAAAATCTGTATGACAATTTATATGAGAGCTTCTTCACTATCTTTCCAGTAGAATTGTATGAGTGGCTGATTGCTTATGCATCTAAATGGAATTGGAGGTATCAAACACTTTTCTAGATGCAAGAAGAATTTCAGGCCCTTTATGATGCTGATCTGATTTGGACTCTCGTTATGGATATGTGGTTATGTGGTGTTTTGAACAGTTATATCTTGGAGTACTCAATTTCCACTTATTCGTGCCCAGAGGTAGCTGAATTCTATTTTTTATGATATCCAAGGGGAACTTACCTGCAAGGCATTCCACTGAAGATTAAGATCCTGATGGTAACTTTGAATTTGGAGAGTAAACTGATGGCTAACTAAACCTCACCATGCACGTGGGGGTAGGAGAAGGTGTGGTGAAATATGGCAGACATGGTGGCAGAAAGGTAGAGAGAGAAAGCTTAAGTATAATGATGGGAGGTTACAGAGAAAATGGAGTTGTGGAGAAAGATAGTTCGGGAAGGAGTGGAAGTTCATGCAAAAGACATGGAAGCCGAGCCTCAAGAACTCCCCCATTTGAGAAATCATGACAAAGAACCCTCCTTAGCCTCACGTAGAAGTACACTAGTAGAGATGACCTGGGCCATACGGGCGTGCATTTGAATCCACCTAGAAACCTTGCCCTTGCGCTTGGTTTTCTAGCATCTAGTACAATAAACAATCAATAAGCTAATTCAAGTAGTGGGAGAGTAGGAGCGAGTCTTATGAAAGGCATAACAATGGTAGCGTAAATGGACTTCATTGTTATATAGGATTACCTTTTTGGGTGTATTATCAGTGTAGAATACAGGCACACGCCAATTTTTGGACTAACTTCTGGGAGTGGTAACTCTTCGCAGATTTGTCAGGGTATAGTTCAGTTCTACTATTGGGATGTAGGGAAGTACATCTTCTGGTCTGATCCCAGCTATAGGTTTCAGGATCGGGAGGCATAGGTAGCTCTAGTTCTGGTGGATCTAGTGGTTCTAGAGGCAAGGAAACACAAGAGGTTCTGGATCAAGTGGGCAAGGTCCACACCAACCCCAGAATATTTACATGGAGATGTCTCTTCATCTTCCAGAGTATAGGGGCATAAAAGATGTTGTTGAACATGTGCATATGTGTGAAATAATGTGGCGCACAAAAGGAATCATGGCTTCTGAGTGTAGGGAAAGCCAATTTGCTACTATGTTACAAGGGCACACACACAACTGGTACAGAAAGTTTGACCCTGATCAGACTTGCGTAGACTATACAACTTTAAAATATGCATTCCTTAAAGAGTTTCACATCCCTGAAGTTTAAGCAGAAGAGTATAAGGGCACTCAAGGATATTAAGCAGGGCACTACTGAAAGTGTCAAGAGTATGATGCCCATTTTAAAACACTGTTATCTAAGCTTTCTTATGATATACATGCAAGCCAGCATACACAATGGTTCATTGGGGGCCTGATTACCCCTTTTAGGAGGGCATTATCACATAAGACATACACTGATATGTGCGAAGCACTTGAAGCAGCCTTACGCGCTGAGGTAGTTGGAAGCATAGACACTGGGGTGAGCCCATTTTTAGAAGCACAGATCACAACTATGGTAAAGCAGTTGGAGAAACTATCGACAAATTCAGCACATGAGACGCGCACAGGGATTTGGTGCACAAATTGTGAAGTAGAAGATCACACAAAGGATAGTTGTCCTCGCAGATTGGTGTGCTCATTGTTGTTGGATTGTGAGATATGTCATTTAAACCATGATTGCTAGCCACTACCCCTTACTACAACAAGCGTGATAAGGAAGAATGTTTCAAGCTACTGTAAAATCTGCAGGTCCACGACTCATGACACGGAAGACTGCCGTCTGATTGGTCAGATCCATGATACTATAGATATTGGTGTAGGACAGACATGAGTTTTAGATAACTCTAAGGGAAAGAATGAGCAAAGACCAGGATCACTATGCACTATGATTAGAATGAAGGGCATTTTGAAGGTGGTCGTGGCATAGGTTGATGATACCACAGTGGATTCAGAGGATGAGGCCATGGTGGTGGAAGAGGTGAGTTCCCTCACAGAACGTGTTATACTTACGGATCTCCTGACCACTACAGGTGAAAATGTCCCCAGAATATTACATGTTCTTTCTATGGAAAGAACCATAGCTATGAGGAGTTCCCGGACTTGTATGAGCATCTTAATAAGCAACATAAACAAGAAAACAAAGTGCACAGGGATGGTTAGGATACAACGCTGTTGAAAATCAGTGGATGCCTAAGTTGGAAGCAGAGTTTGAGGCATTGCAAGTGAAGATCACGACCCGCGCTGAGGTGGCATGTGCTAGAGAAGCATTGCAGTAGAAGCCTACCATCACTAAGGAGGAGGTTCTACATGCATGGTACCTAGATCCTACCCATCAGAAGGAGGTTTATCAGGAAACCATGGAAGTTCTCAGGAATCTTCAGGGTGAGATACAATACTTAAAAGAGAAATCACGGAAGATGGAGCAAAAGAAAGAATCAAAGATGGTCCAAACTGATATGGATGACTTGAGAGAAGTGTGCAAATTGTTGTGCCAGGAACATATCATTCCACTGTTAGGGAATTGGTTAAAAGGAAACACTCCATGCGTAAGTGTTGAGACTGGATGGAAGATCCTGCATGTGAATCTTCCCCCTCATAGCCTAGATTATGAAAAGGAAATCACTCTGAATGTTGTTGTGGATGGGTGGCTATTGAGTAATATACTGATTGATACAGGTGGAAGTCAATGTTCTTACTTTAGATGCATGGGTAAATATGGGAATACCCCCATTGTAGCCATCCTCTAATGTATTATTCATGGATAATCAGACTAAAGCCACCCCCATCGGAGTCTTGAAAGATGCATCCATTACCATACAAGGATCCAAGTTCATTGGAGACTTTGAGGTTTTAGCACTGGCAGAGTCAGATAGCTTCCCAGCTCTATTGGGGCATCCTTGGTGCTATGCAAATAATGTTGATCTTCAATTCAACAAGGGTTATATCAGTTTTGAAAACAAGGAGGAAAGAGTTATTATCCCTTTAACAGATGGAAAATGTGCACCCTATGTTGAGCCCTTAAGTGAAAAAGATCTGAATAGGATTTATGTACGTGCCATCCAAGATCCAGAGATGCTTGAGCCAACTAAAGAAGGAATAATTTAGTGGGAGGATGCACAGTCCATTAGTGATACTACAAGTGTTTCTTGTGATAATTGGGCTCATAGCACTTATGAGTTGGTAGGGCACGAAGTAAAGAGCATATTTCCTAGAGGTAGTAAACCACGTTATGTCAGGAGGATAGGTAACAACTCGGTACCTTGTTATACCAAAGAAGGAGATCCTATGGTACTCCTATGCGCGCCATGGAAGAACAATGGATAGACCTGCTGGAAAGAAGAAATATGCTATCATATACATTACATGGGACAGCAACACGCTGGTGGGTGGCCCACAAGGATAATCTTGTAGGATGGAATGAAATTAGGATTTCTCTTACTGCTCGGTTCTTCAGGAGCAATGCACCTACTCAAATATGCACTTATCATGGTAATTAACTTGTTAAGCACCATGTTAGAAGTGTGAGAGACTCTGGACAGAAGGGCAGGAAGCTTTACCACCTTTGCTATGGGTGCACAAGTTTTATTTCACTTTACAAGGATGCGTGCGTGCTTGGTATGTATATGCAGAACTCCATAGAGAGACTGGAAATTGGTAGGATTTAATTGTAGGAATGGCTCATATGTTTGACTTCTTCTCTACAAAGCCTTTGGTGGAAGAAGCATTAAAATTCATAAAGCGCTTAACTATGGGAGATAGTGCCAAGGCTGAAGAACTCCTTCAGGAGTTATTGGATGAAGGAAACTCAGGAGTGCGTCTTGTTGAGGAAATAGAGGCCGATGCCACACTACTTCAATGCGCAGGCCTTGAGAAAGAAAAAGGAAAAATGGTCTACTTAGTGGATGATGAAGAAGTAGAAAATATGGATGTAAACCATTCAACAGGTAGGTGTGAGGTGTTGGATAGTGCAGATAAGACCACACGTGCCTATCATGAACTTATAAAGACAAAGAAGGTGAATATTGGATCAGATGCTGAGCCTAAGGAAGCCATAATTGGAGACTATTGGTTAGAATCTGAAGTGGCAAAAATCATAGAGTTACTAAGGGATTATCAGGACTTATTTCCTAGGGGGTACCATGAACTTAAAGGCATGCATGAATCGTTAGGGGAGATGAAGATAAATCTTAAAGAGGGTGTGTGCCTAGTTAGAAAGAGACCCTACAGGATGAACCCCAACTTGCGTGAAAAGGTCAAAGATGAGATTGAGAAAATGTTGAAGTCTGGAATTATCAAGCCCCTTGATGAGTCAGAATGGGTTAGTCCAATGGTGATCAGTATCAAGAAGGATGGATGGATTAGGATCTGTGTGGACTACAGGGAGCTGAATGTTGCATGTGTGACTGATCCCTTTCCTATGCCATTCACTGAGGAAATACTAGAAGGCGTTACAGGGCATGAAATCTATTCATTTACGGATGGGTTCTCTGGGTATCATCAGGTTAGGATTACTCAGGAGGATCGGGAAAAGACTACATTTACTATTGAATGGGGTAGCTTTTCCTATACTGTCATGCCTTTTGGTATGAAAAATGTGCATGTTGTATTTTCATGCATAGTTGTCCAAGCATTCAAGGAATTTATTCACAGCTTCTTACAGGTCTATTTAGATGATTGGACGGTGTATGGATTAGTTAAGGATCATTGTGACAATCTATGCTTAATGTTTGAAAGATGTAGACAGTTGAGTATCTCATTGAACATCAAGAAGTGCATATTTGCTACACCGTTTAGAATATTGTTAGGACACATAATCTGCAAGGAAGGTTTGTTGGTTGATCCAACCAAGGTTGTAGTCATTATAGGACTAAGTGATCCTACCAGTTAGAGTGAGGTGCATGGATTTTTGGGTCATACAGGATATTACAGAAATTTCATCAAAGGATATTCCAAAGTTGTTACACCATTAGAGGAGTTACTGAAAGGGAAAGGTACGTTCTACTGGGAAGAGCTACAACAACGCACATTCGAGACATTGAAGGAGAAACTTACTACCACACCTATTCTTGTGTTTTCCTTCATGGGACCAATCATTTCATGTACATGTGGATGCCTCTAGCACGACCATTGGCGCAGTGTTGGCTCAACCTGGAGAAGGTATTATAGATCATCCTATCTATTTTTCCTAGTAGAAATCTAACTCCTACAGAACAAAATTACACAACTACAGAGCATGAAGATTTTTCAATGATCTATGCGCTACATAAATTTTGCCAATACCTACTAGCTACACTATTCGTCTTTTATATAGATCACGCAGCATTGAAGTATCTAGTAAACAAGCCTATTCTACAAGGGTACATATGTTGATGGGTGCTCTTATTTCAAGAATTTGATTTCATAGTTGTGGTAAAACTAGGGAAAAGTAATTCTAGACCAGACCATTTATCAAGAATACAATCAAGAGAAGAAGCACAGGCAATTGAAGATACCATGCAAGATGCATAGTTATACAGGTTACAATGACCACCATCAGAACTAGAGGACATTGTTTTCTTTCTACAAACAGGTATGACACTAGAAGGAATGAAATCCTTGGAGAAGAAACAACTTGCTATACACGCAACACCCTATATGTTGATTAGTGGTGGCCTATACAAGTTAGGATAAGATGAAGTATTACGTTGTTGTGTATTGGAACATGAGCACAAAAATATTATGGAAGAAGCTCATGGTGGTATTGTAGGTGGCCACTATGCAGGTGATGCCACTGCATGTAAGATTCTACTAGCTGGATTATGGTGGGAGACCCTATATAAAGATTGCAAGGAATTTTGTAAGGCTTGTGGTCATTTTCAACGTCTTGGGAAACCAGGCCAATGAGATGAAATTCCTCTCAGACCTATTACTAGTGCCGAATTATTTGAGAAATGGGATATAAATTTTGTGGGTCCTATTTCACCAGCTGCACACAGGAATGGATCATGCTACAACATTACTTGCATAGACAATCTGAAAAGGTGGGTAGAAGCAGCACCTACAAAGGATTGTACAGTGGCTACAACAACTAGGTTTTTTTGGGAAAATATTATTACAAGGTATGGATGTCCTTTAAGTTTGACTAGTGATAGGGGCACACATTTTCTTAATGAGACAATCAGAATTTTATTGGATGAATTCATGATTGCACACCATAAGACTACACCCTATCATCCTCAGGAAAATGGAACTACTGAGCCATTTAAACAAAATTTGAGCTAGACATTGACAAAAATATGTGATGTTGGAAGAAAGGATTGGGATGATAAAGTATCTGCAGTACTTTGGGCATATCAAACAACATATAAAAGGTTGAACAAAGCCACACCATTTCAGTTAGTGTTTGGTGCAGAAGTAGTTCTTCCTATGGAATTTATGTTACCTTCTTTGCGTATTGCACGTGCTGGAGGTCTAGCTGATGAGCAAGCATTAGAAGAACGAATTAAAAAGTTAATTAAGTTGGATGAGTGACGAGCCATAGCATGTTGGAATAAAAAATAAGAGAAGGCCAGGTAGAAAACATGGCATGACAGGCACATCAAGGATACAAAGCTTGAGATATGACAAATGGTACTCCTTTATGATTCTAAGTTTTTGTGCCATCCAGGAAAACTCAAGGTACATTGGTTAAGACCGTAAGTTATCACTCACATACTCGAATCAAGCACTTGTCAATTAGAGGCACTTGATAGAATACAGTTTCCCGGTTACTTCAATGGGAGTAGGCTAAAGCCCTACTATAAATAAGTCTTCTTGGTGTTTGTAATAAGGAAGTGTTGCCATTTAGATTAGGTTTTAAATTCTGCATTTCCTTAATGTGTTTCTTTCTTTTTCGCTATGCTTTATTAATTTAGTTGGCGTGTTTGTGTAATAAGCATGTTTACGTGCCAAAAGCTAATTACTATTTGAAGAAATTTTATGCATAGAGGATTGCACATACCCTTAGTGTGGGGTAGGTTACTGAGTTTCAGGTACAAGAATGTTGAAAATAAGTCCACATGAAAGGAACTATCTACGGGTGTTATTTAAGGCTAGAGGATTGAAAAAAAAAACAAGAGATTTCTTTTAGACACAAGGACCATAGGTAGAGAGGAATGAAGAAACAAGTATAACGTGAGGTAAGTAGAGGTCAAGAAGACTACTAGTGGAAGGAATGCAGTGATGAGGTAATCAAGTGCATGGAAGTGTGTTGAAGAGAAGTTTGCAGCCAAAAGGTAGGAGGGCACTCTAGAAGGTTATAGCTTGGGCGTGAAGATGTACCATGTGCATCAAAATAATGAAAATGGTCAATTAATGAGAGGATTGTTGGTAGGTAGAGGAGAAATAAATGCACTATATTTTTGAAATTCTATATAAGGATAGGATGTGAGTTCATTTTTACCATTGCAATTGAGAGAATTTGAAAAGGGTTAATTGCGTACGAGTTGAGAAATCGTGTTGAGGTGTGAAGAGTGTGAAACCAGATGTGGAGAGAAGGGTTTTGTGCACAGGAGAAGCTTGCGTTCCCATAGGTGAAGGGTTTGAGTGAAGCTTTCTTTACAAATGAGCTAGGGCACATGATTTCCACTAGGGCATGGAGATTTAACCTAGGGTTTCAATTTTCTTGGTTACAGAGGGAAGAAAAGAGAGATTTTTCAAATGGCACTAAAGAAAGCACCCACAACAGGAGAAAAAGGGAAGAAGAAGGTTGAAGTGGAAGAAGAAATTTTCTCCCGAGAGTAATTTCTCAGAAATGCAATATCTAGAGGGTGTGATTGTGGGACAAGAATGGGATTCCCATATCTACCAATTTAAAATCAATGATTACAACCATCGAACATCAAATAATAAGAAGGATCTCGATGCGTTGTTGAGCACAAAAATGAACAAGCACACGACAGAGGATATGCCAGTATACGATGACGCAGGTGAGAAGTTGCTGAAGCAGAATGGAGTCTACCAGTTCTATGAGATGCCATATTTTGGAAAGTATGAACCATTGTATTAGATGGTTGATGAGCAGAGTCCATGAGGACTTCTTCTACTTCGTCAGACGGAGGGTAAGAATCACAACTGCTTTGATTTCAATAGTGATAGGACTAAGGGCCTCAGAGTTGGATATGGATAGTGATTTAACTGATAAGGCCGCAATCCTAGAGACAAGGAAAGAGATGGGGTATACTAAAGGTCCACGTAAAATGGACATTGACAAATTGAAAAAGTACTCAGTAGTGCAGGAAGCTGCACATCTTGTAACAAAGTTGAATGACCAA
Organism: Taxus chinensis; assembly: GCA_019776745.2. Lineage (NCBI taxonomy): Eukaryota > Viridiplantae > Streptophyta > Pinopsida > Cupressales > Taxaceae > Taxus > Taxus chinensis. Next base: position 419,471,353 of record CM034154.1, read on the forward strand.
GGAATATGGTCACGGGTAAACACAATGTGGCTGCATGTCGCAAAGAAGATGTCTCAAGGAGTGGTCTACAATATTGCAGATCACATAGAAATGACAATCATTGAAGAAATCACAGACAGGTGACAAAATAAGTTTTGGAAATGTACTATTGTCTTTAGTATTTATGGAGATTAGGGTGCCTGATGGACCAAAGGAGAAGATTTGGGAGTACCCCACAGAACACAAGTCTTCTGCGTAGAAATATTTAGCAAGTACTTGTGCAATGGATCAATGAGTGGACCATTCAAGAAGAGGATAGAGATGTGGTATGATAGAATCCATGTGGTGTTCGAAGAAGAGTGGCGCATACCCAAGGATTTTCCTTCAGTGGTGGGTAAGGCAGTTCAGTTTGTAATCTATCAACATTTTTACATCGCGTGATTTGTGATGAAGGACAGAGCTTGGAGCCCATGGTGAAAACTTCCATATGCCTTCACATCAAGATATTTCTAGGCATATGTTCACTAGTTTTCAGATGCGCGCCACCTAACCTTCAATGCAGACAAGGTAGATTATGACTACCACACTCTAAGAAAGAAATATGTATATCCAGGGTGGAATGCCTAGATTGAGAGGCTTATTTAAGATATTATAAGCATGAAGCCTATAAGCTTGGAAATTGGGGACATCAGAGAAACGCTTGTGTACCTACAACTCAAACCCAAGCTGGAGAACACTAAGTATGTGGAGAATGAGTTCATGCTCCCAGGGCTGCCAAAAGGTAAGCATACAATGGAAAATGTTCCAACACCTAAGCCCACAGAAACAATTCAAGTAGATGATGAAGAAGAAGAGCATGATGATAGTGGTGGTTTGGAGCACAGAGGTAGAAGAAAACCTCCAAATAAGGAAGAAGTTGAAGCACGACTACACCACCTCAGCCACAAGAAGGATATGATGAGGACTTGGAAGTAATCCAAGGAGAGTGCCATTTCAGAGAGAGTATTCAAGAGAACAAGGACCCAAGGTGCTACTCCGCAAACAGTGCGCAGATCACCTCAACTCTCTCCACAGAAGGAGACAACTGAGAAAAGAAGAAGGAAATTGAAGCTGAATGAGGAAGTGGAAGAGTCTGAGGAAAGTGCACCCAATTCTCCTACACCTCCAGAGAACATGGAAGAACAAAAAGATGAAGAAATGAAGGATGGAGAAGATGGAGAAAAAGGGGCAGATGAGACAACAATTGAGACTACTCAGGACACAACAACATAAGTTCCAAATCTTGAAGCCCGAGTTCCTAAACAACCTAGATCAAGAAGAACAAGTGGGGAATATATTCCACCAGCCATGGGTTATACTGAGGACATAGGTAAAATTTTCCGTGCCTGTTTCTAGAGCACAATGACACAAAATGAGTTGTATGGTTGGGAGTTAATGGATGAAGATATGGCAACCATGCGCACAAGGAAGAAATTGTCATGGTCGATGCACACGCACATGGATGAACCAGAATTTGATGTGTGTGAGGAGTCATGCGTATCAAGGAGGTTGAAAAAGACACCCGAGGATAGACACATAACAGTAAAGCCTACTGTTAACTTAGATGAACAGGTAAGCAATGCTTTGGTGAAAGTCTTGACAAAAGTCACATGATGGAATATGGATAAAGCTGCAACAATTAGGGCACTAAGGGAGGAGATCAAGACTAAGGATGAGGAAATAGCATGCCTAAAGTAGGAAAGATATTTGGCACAGAAGAAGAACGTTGTTTTTATCAACATGGCAGAGGAGATTGGGGACAATGTCATGAAGGCTAAGCCACACTTAGAGCCAAGGGTACCCAAGATGTTTCCTTTAGCAATACATTATGTAAGTACATTGGTGGACTTAGTGCTTGAAGATGAACCTCTACACATGCCAAAACCAAAGGATCCAGCACAGGAAGTAGAGTGGGAAAAGGATTCAATGATGTGGAAGATTACATCATATGAAGGGTTGCTTTCAGAGCTTGCAGGAGGAACTAAAGAAGGCAGATCAAGCGCTGAATATTTGTACAACGCTAGAAGCCATTATAAGGACCAGGACCATTTTGGAAGACAATGAGGTCCTGAAGGCCATGAAGGACGAGACATTTGGCTGAGCAAAATGATTAGCACTTGTTAAGTAGAAGTGTGAGGCCCTTAAATCATCTCAGGAGCCACACAAGGAAAGACTGGATGAGCTTGGGAAACTCATCACTCAAAAGATGGACTTGTTGGAAGGTAGAATGACTGGCATGTCCAACATTGTGTTGGTCTTACAGAATGAGAAGGGAGAGATTGCAAGGGATGAATTAGAGTCAATTGCAGTGGATATTCTAGAGAAGGCAGAGGCTGCTCTCAATGACTGGTAAACCTTAGAGGTGGAGATAAAAGAAGAATATCCTGAATTGATTATTCAGGTTGAAGCAGAAGATACTGCAGGGTAAAGACATTCTTTTATTCATCAAAATTATTTCTATTCTTCTATTCATATTCTTTGATTCATTTTTGAGACAACCATTTCCGGGGCGGAAATGCAACTAGTGTGGGGTAATGTTGATCAGTCAGACTCTGGCACTTAGCGAAGAAAATACAGAAGTTTCACATGGGAAAGCAGAGTGCATTCAAAGGCATGGAAGTATCAGAAAGGATTTGCATGAAGAACAGAAATAGATTTGGGACTTAGCCATTTTTACTAATGAGGATCTATTTTTGGAGATAGTGTGTGGAGCACACAAACCGGTCAAAGACTTGTGTGACACACATTGGCTATTTTTGGAGGATCAGCTATGAAGCAATTTACATGGACACAGGCTGGGAATAGATCTACTACTATCAGTTAACTAAAAGTAGTCTATTGTTAGTGCACTTGCATGTGTGGCTATTTTTGTAACGATGCATGGCTAATAATAGCATGCGACCTATTTTGGGATTAGATAAGAGTGAAGGGCAAGTCCCCACCCATATAAATATGTATTGAACTATGTAAGAGAGAGAGAGAGGGTGAGAACTATGGTATAGTGAGATTATGCTGCCAAATCTGATACGTGCATGAGTGTATACTACTGTTATTGTAAGGAAGCTTCTGTGTATTACTAAATTTAATATAATGAAGATTATGGATTGAATCAAAGTGTTATCATGGTTATAATTCAGTATTGCATGCTTGATTTCATCATGGTTATCTTTTAAGTCTGTTATTCTCTAGATCTAGATCTGAACATGCACTATAGAAGGATACATTAGTTATATATCTGAATGTATTAAGTCTTCATCGTACTAACATCCTGTAAAAGCAACCCTAAAGAGGGGCCTGGTACCTTTGTGTGCTTCGGGTGAGCGCTCATTCTAGGCTGAGTGATGTGCCAGTGTTCCTGGGCTTGTATTGGAGTCTGTAATGCACACCTCTATAGCACCGATAGGAAGTGTGGGAGTAAGACTATGGACCTAGAAGAGAGATATCACCTAAATGATGTGATAAGTTCTTGTGCTCTTCATGGTTCTAGGACGAAAGAAATCTTTATAAAATGCCCTTCAAATTGATTCAATAGAAATTATTATCCATTCTATGTACATTGTGCCTTTGATTTCTTGTATTCTGGGACATTTCAACTGTATTAATGCAAGATCTTATTGTTTGTTTTAAATTATTTATGCACCCCACACTAAAACAGATGTTTAGTCCTCTGCAAATTCATGACCATGGGAATTTGAAGTGTTTTTATTATTCGCACAAGGCATGTTGAAATGAAACAACTTCACAGAGGAGAGGAAAGCAACGAAAAATGGAATTAACACAATGAATTTTTGAACAAAATGGGGTTTGGTAGGGGGCCCCATGCATAGTAGTATATACAGATAATTGGAAATACTACATGTAATACATAGCTAAATTCCAATGATCATAACCTCTCCTGTGAATAGTAGGGAGATGAGCCTAATCCCATTGAAATGACTTGGTAATATCATTCTATCTAACACTTGTAACTACACTGCACCTGATTCAAGAATGTATTGGATATCACTGGATAGGTCCCAACCAATGGATATTCCCTCTTGCCATTATGGTGCTTTTACTGTTGACTCGTGTCAACAATTGATAATATGGAACAACCTCCACCTTCTTTCTCTAGTGAGGTGATGACCACTGCAAGGACTTTTGAATCTTGTCTTTCAAGTAGGCATTCTGAATCCATCTAACATGTCGGTGACCTTGAAGTAAAGGGACTGCATTCGACTTATCATTAGTTGGTTTCAGTACTTATTCATCAGCTAGCCCTCTTGAGTGTGCTATACGTAGTGATGGTAGCATGAATTTAATTGGAAAAATAGCCTTCACTTATCTTGAAACTTCACCAATTGAAACGGTTTATGTTTAGAGTAGAGATCCTTTTTTGAGCATCAATCATCTGTTGAGTGCCCATGGAACGGTTGATACCCTGTTATCCCAATCATACCCTCCAACTGCATAGATGTGGAAGTTTAGTGTTTGAGAAAGGATAGGGTAAAATACACCTTAATTACTAGCAACTTCCCATTTGCTTGAGAGTGATATGGGGTGATCATGTGATGGACCACCAGTAAATTCTGCTTATTTTTTCTGTATGGAGGTGATCTTCATAGATGAAGGATTATGGAAAAGTAAGACTTGATAAAATGGGAAATGACAGGACACATTTCTATTGAAATCATGTTCTCCCATGAAATAGATTTAGTAGCACATTTTGATGCAGTAGAATCCTTTATAGGCATGTTGAGCTCTACCCAATGTGTTAAGTACATCAGTGCAAGTAATGATCATACCTGATGAACCAGTCCTTCATCAGGAATGGTTAAATGGAATGCCCCCCTTAAGTCAATTTGGATGGCAGTTTAGAAAGATGGTTCGGTGCTTGATCTAAATGATGCACATTATAAGAGCAAGATTCATCACAGGAACTTTCCAAAGGGCTTGTGTTTATAAAATATGCTAGCGATGGATTGCACAGGCCATTAGGATAGTAAGATTAATTCAAATAGTGAATTATTGTAATGAGGATTCCCATGTGAAGCCATTGATTTAGTATTTAATTTTCCACACGATATCATTGTCCTGAATCAGTTGGCATGAGCATGCAATCCCATCATGACAATTCGCTCCATGAGATTACATATATCCTCCGGGTGGTCCAATTATGAATTAATGCACTGCAAAGACCTCATAATTAATTAATTTCCTTTTATAGGTCCTTTCCACTAATATGATATCAAGTAGGAAACTGCAAATCAGATAAAATATGAAATGCTAACAAACTTCCCTCCAGAGCGTGTCATCACTTGATGGTGCCACACTAGTTTTCAAGAACACTTCGATATCTTCCAAATCTGAAAACCATGTACATCAACCTAGGAATAGTTCTATGTATGGCATTAGTTATACTCAATGATGATCCAACGTGGTGGGATAAGTTGATCCTAGTGAAATATTCAGGTTAGGTCCCTTTAAGGATAACATTGTATAAGAGGATCTTTGATAACCACATTGAAATCAAACTCTTGGAACAATGATGACCATACATCATAGGTGCGCTCTTATATGGGATACTCTTGTCGAGGGTTGATCATGTGTTTCAATGCTATGTGGATTCCGTCTTTTGTGTAAATGCTGTTGTTCAACTAGATACGTCATCTAATATTTATGCTAATGTGGTTACATTTGTACATAATGCTTAGCAAGATTTGAGAGCATTTGTGTAATATTGTTCTGCTTGTTTTTACTTTCATAATTGCAAAGTGCAAGGTTTAATCAACATCTTCCCTCACCAGGTTTTTTCTTTCTTTCTTTGTTTTTGAACTGTTTTTGGACTTGCAGTCAATTTTTGTTTTCACTTATCATATTTCATGTGGATCCCATGATAGGATAAATTGTATAGAATCATGCAATCACGTGGTAAGTCTAGTCCTTCAAAGTGGTGAAGAGACTAGTGTTGCGCCTCTCTCTAATGTAAGGCACTCTTGTGTTGGAACCATTCCTCCGAAGGCTGTAGAAACTCCTTCCTGCATGACTACTATGAGTGAAAATCCTATAATACCCCATATGCCCTAGGAATCTATCACACTTGTGCTTTGACTAGTAGGCTGACACTAATTCACACAATGGAACTTCTACTTTCAGGTGAGGCCTAGTAACTATAGCCTTCTTAGAGATTATTTTTTTATTTTCTTTCATTGAAGGTTTCAAATGGAGTAGCAAATGACACATATGGGAATGATGAGGGATTTTCTCCACTTGCTGACATATCTCAGAGGACATGGTAGAAGTACCAGTTTACACAAGTGGTCTAACACAATATTCATCCCATTCACATAGTCCCCCAGTCATCCCGGTTATTTTGAATACAAATCTCCATCCTCATTCTATCTCCAAACATTATCCTACGTATCCTACCCATGCCCATGGATCTCATCACCATGGTACATTCTTCAATACATGAGGCATAACCATGTTGGCAAGACACATAAACCATGTCATAACATGAAGTGTGTCTTCCTTCATGGTCTTCAATGTAAAATATTCCAAGACATGGTGATACACATGCGATATCCATCCATGCAAATCACTCAGAGTTTGCACCCGTTTGCTGACTCATATAAAAAATTTCTTCAGTAAAGGGGGTTGGGAAAGGATCGTTGACACATACTACATTCAGATCTCTTTAGTCAACATATACTTTTATCCTCTCATCCTTATTGATACTGATGACCATTGGGCTTATCCATTCTAATTCTTCCACTACCTCAATGATACCAGATGTTATCATCTTTTCTATTTCCTCCTTGACCTATACACATAAATTTGGATTCATCTAATAAGGCCTCTTCTGAATCAGGTGTGCACCTTCCTTCAACTTGATCTTCATCTCCCCTAAGGAATCGTGGATGCCTTTGATTTCATGGTACCTGCGATGGAATAAATCATGGAACTCGCATAACAAATCAATGACATTTAAAACTTCTTTTTCTAACCAATAGTCCCCAATGATAACCTCCTTAGGTTCTACCTTTGTCCCAATGTTAACCTTATTTGTCTTCAAGGGCTCATGGTAGGAATGTACTCACTCATCATCCCTATCTATGACTTTGTGTGTACCTTCAGAATGGTTAACATCCAAAGTCTCCATCTCTTTATCATCTACTAAATAGACCATTTTTCCTTTTCTTTTTCCCTACATGCGTGTTCAAGCTATACTTCCTCTGATTCTTCTTCATTGAGGTGCGTCTCCAAATCAGGCTCACCCAGCAACTCCAATAGCCTATCCCCTGCCATATCACTATCTCCCATCGTAAGGAGCTTGATTACTTACAAATCCTTATCTACTGATGGTTTGGTACTCCTATACTCAAAAGCGTGAATGAGATCTGTCGTCAACTCCTACCAATTACCTGTTTGACAGAACATCTCTGAACGAATATACCATTCATGCATAGCCTTTTAAGGTGTAATACAACTTATGCACCCATAACAAAGGTGGTAACACTTCTTCCCTTCCCATCTAGGCCTTCTCTTGGATATTAAATGAGGTGATCTCTTTACCCTGGTAGTCATGTATGAGAGTGGGTGCATTGCTCCTAGAAAACCTTACAAAAAAAGTGATCCTTACCTCATGCCACTCTAGGAGGCTCTCTCGATGAGTAGCCCACCAATGCGTTGTAGTTTCGAGTAGGTTATAATTGAGCATTCCTCTTCTCTCATCCTCATTCTTCCACTGAGCCTCCATTTCCTGTAATAAAATTTAGGGTATGCTCCTCTAGAGTAACTTGGTAACTTCTTCCCTCCTAGGTTCTCAACTAAGCACGTATTTGTTACCCTTGTTACAGATCCTTTCAACTATTTCCCAATCAACTCATAAGTCCCATGCACCCAATTATCGCATGCCATGCTAGTGGTATCATTGAGGGACTGAGCATCTTCAAACTAGTTGACTCCCTCTGTGGGATGAATTATCTCAAATCTCTGATGGAGCACATATAGATTCTTTCAAGGACTTCCTCTCCTAAGGGCTCATTATAGGGCATTGATTTCCCATCTGTTAAAGGGATAATTACCCTTTCTTCCTTATTCTCAAAGTTGATATACCCCTTGTTAAACCGCAGGTCGGCATTGTTCTTATAACACCAAGGGTGCCTAAGTAATGCTGGAAATTTTTCTGCCTCGCAAGCACCAAGAATTCAAAGTCTCTAGTGAACTTGGCCCCTTAAATGGTGATAATTGCATCCTTCAAGATGCCAATGGGCATTGCCTTAGTCTTATTTGTCATATACATCACATTCAAGGATGGATGTAATGTGGGTCTTCTCATTTGATGTCAGGCATATAAGGTAAGAACATTGACCTCTACTCCCATGTCGATGAGGATGTTACTCAGAATCCATCCATCAATAACTACATTCAAAGTAATCTCCTTATCATAGTCAAGGTTGTGAGGAGGAAGGTTCGCATGCAAAACTTGCCTTTTGCGCTCTACTCCGGCGTGTGGTACCTTCTCCCTTAGTTATTCTCCTAATAATGGAATAATATTCTCTTACCTTAACATCCTATATACTTACTTGACTTCATCCAAGTCACCCTTTTGAGCCTCAGCATTCTTCCTTTTCTCCAACTACTTTGATTACTCCTTTAGACATTGGATCTCCCCTTGCAAACTTTGGCTCACATCCATAGTTTCTTGATACACTTCCTTTTGTTGAGCAGGGTCTAGATAATTTCCATGTACCACTTACTCTCTTGAAAGAAGTGTCCTTTATCTTGGCATCTCCCTGGCACACGCGGCCTCTAATCGCGTCATCACTAGTACATGTTATAGTCCTAACTCATGTGCCACTCTTGGCATACACTGTGAATCAGCCTTCTTGATGCTCAACATCCTAGCACATTTGTCTTTTTGATTCTTCTGGTTCATATGCTCATAAAGCTTTGGACACTCTTCGTACTTATGTTTCTTTCTACACCATGAGCATAGTAATAAATCAAGACACTCGCATTTGTAATGCTCTGTAGATCCATAGTTATAACAGGTTCCTCGTGGGAATTCACTTCGTCCTCCACTGCAGTTACTACGACCACGAAATCCTCTACAAAAACCCCTTCCATGCATTCCTCCATTTACACACCCTTCATAATGATGATCATCATCCTTGGAACTACTTACAAGGCTAGTCTGGTGCACACCCAGATCAATAGCATCATACATTTGATCAATCAGTCTACAATCCTTGGTATCATGGGTCATAGAGGTACAGATCTTGCAACAACAATAAACATTCTTGTGGATTTCATGTTGGAGTAAAGGGCACCTACTTGCATCATGATCCCCATGACAGATCTCATAGTCTACCGTTACAGCACGTACTGAATTTTGAGGGAAATTATCCTTTGCATGCCCTTCTACTTCATATTTTGTACACCAAAGCCCACTACGAACCTCATGTGTTGAGTTTGCAAATAGATTCTCCAACTACTTGGCCATTGCTGCAATTTGAGCCTCCAGAAAAGGACTAACACCAATATTAACGCTCCCAATGGCCTCAACGTGTAGGGCATCTTCCAATACCTCACGTGGGTCTGTGAAAGTCTTGTGTGACAGATCCCTTCGAAATGGTGTTATCAACCATCCAACAAACCATTGAGCATGTTGAGAAGGATGAATGTTATAGGATAATTTTGACAAGAGAGTCTTTAAATGTGATCGTACTCCCACACACTCTCTACCATTCCCTATTGGATCTCCTTCAAAGCATTGATGCTCTTCTGCTCAAACTTAGGGATATGTAACATGGCTAGGAAGGTGTTCTTCAATGTGGATTAGTCTACCACCATCTGATGGGGGTCATACTTCCTATACCAACTATGTGTGCGTCCTTGCAACATTGTTGGAAACTAACTTACCTTCCTCTCCAGGGTAGTGATCCCTTTCACGTGCCATATTAATTCACACTTTTGCACATGCTCTGTAGCATCTTCAATACCTCTATAGTCTAGTAAGTGCAAAGTCATCTCAAAAAATACTTATGGAGGTGGTTAAGGCCCTTGTCCTCCTGATCTAGAGCCTTGGTTCCCTCCAGTGTTTCCTCCTCCACCAGATCCACTCGATCCTCAAGGTTCTATTCCTCCTGACCCACCAGATCCTCCAAATCCACTAGGTCCTCCAGCCCCTATACCACCAAATCCACCTCTTGTAGCCAACAAATGGCCTGAGGTGGTCGCACCAAGTGTTCCCAACGTCCCCCTGAACTACACATTGATGGTTTGTGATATCGTCCCACTATCAATTGCATGTCTCGTGCCACTCCAGACATGATACCCAAACCTTACGTACTTACACCTTATCTAAAAATTCCTCCAAATACTGGAATGGTTTGCGCAGCCATGGATGTCCCAAATAAGAAATTATATCTCCTGGGTGCAGATTGATTATTCCCACTAGTGTTAGCAATACTTCTCCCTTGATCTAGGAAACCAAATGTCAGGGGTTGGTCACCAGGTGGGTTCAAATGCGTGCTGACGGCTCTCCTTTCTCCATGTGACAAACTCTCATTAGAAGTTGAAGGGGCTTATCTCCCACACTTTCCAAGATGTGGTAGCATAGACTACTCAAGTTCCACATCCTCTGTGTGAACCTTAACTCCTTGCGACAACATCTTCCTCCATAGATCCATCACACTTGCAACCTCACATTGTCTAGTCATCTCCCTTTCACGAGCTTCATTATACTTGAGTCATCTCTCCTCCCTTTCTTTTTTAGCTGCAATGTCCGCCATCTTCCTCCACCCTAGCTTCCTCTCCTAGCATTTAGAGAAGCTTATGCATCTAAACTCAAATTAATGACCAAGATCTTCATAGCCAAATGAATAAAACACAAAAATGATCCACTAGGCTTCCTTAGAAACTCAAAATCAGCAACTTCTGGCTAAGAATATGTAAAAATGGTGTATTCTAGAACATAACAAGTCAACATTCTTTTCCAACAGTGATCAACAGTATGCGTCTAAGTCATATCTACATCCTATAACCTCTGATAATCATCTTTGGTCCATATGCATGATCTATATTACAAGCTTGATTTGCATGCATATGTTGAAATCCATTCATATAGTTCTACTAGGAAACAATAGAAGAATGTCTCATATAACTCATGGTATAAGTTCTCTTCTACACATCTATGCCCATTGAACTCAAGTCTAGTGTTGAATCTTTGAGCAAACTCGTCCTCCGTGCTCTTGAACCATGTTTCAACACTTTCCAAGTTTAGACATTCTTTCATCAAGCATCATAGGGATAAAGATGCATGCCATTTCTCACAACAAATTCAAAAAGAGGTCACAGCAACGAAACAAATATTTAGTCATTTTTTATACCCTTAGACCAATAGTCTAATCTCATGCACGTCAGCTTATCACCCAGTGGGCATTAGGCGCTCATCCAAGGCATGTGTGGGCATAGAGCCTCTCCTTTAAGTGAGTCTTTTGAGAATGCATCATTTTATGACAGGTATTCAAGTGTAAATAAATATAAAAGAACCATGCATCGTTTTGAGAACCTAAGACGAGTTGTCACCTCAAAGCATCCAAAAAAGAGAAATGACAAACAACATATAAAAATGGTTCATACATAAAGGAAATGCATAAGGATTATATTCATGGACATATATATGATTCAGAACAGAGCCTTATAATTGTATTAACATGTTTAATAACCACATTACATCCCTTGAGGTCATAACAAACCCTCATATAATAATACAAAGCTAATTCATGCATCATAGCTACACTATGTTTATCACATTACAAATATGAATGCAAACCCATCCCTCTAAATATGCCATCACTCCTATTTTTTCCTAATCCCAACGCATATAATCCTCTATAAGATCTTTGCAGATCTTTTCCCCTTTCTAGTACATCTGATCTGTCAGGATGAATCGATGTCTATCTCCCTTTTGTTACCCGTGCACCTCAATGTATAGCTTTCATACCTTTGCCACTATGCCTTCTGAAGATTGACTACCAAGTGTCCAAGTGGTCCTCCAATGGAGCATGCCTACTTTGATCCAAGTTCTCCACTCTATGTAATGATTTTCTTCTAGAACCTTCCATCACATGCATGGAATATCCCCTTTTTGATCCTACAGTCATTAGGTTGACACCTTATCCACTTTGTATGCTAGAAGGGTCACGCTTTTCTTGTGTGTTGCATGGGATGCCGAATATGGCTAATTCAAAAATCTGTCTTACCTTACATGTGTTGTGTGTTCTACAAAACCCTACTAGAACCCTTCCCTACGTGCCTTCAACCCTACGCACCCTTCTTCAAATAGGTCGCACGCGGGCATCCTTTTGTAAGAAAAATTTCCCCATGGGGTCATGAAGGTTCTCTTATGTTGATCATGAACATCAACCTCAATCTGATTATACTGAGAAAATCCATCTAACATAGATAACATTTCAAAGCCAGTAATAGGCTGCAATATTTGATCCATCATGGGAAGTGGATAGTTATCCTTGAGGGAAGCTCGATTATGATTTTGAAAATCCACACAAATATGAATGTCACCATTCTTTTTCCTTACTAGTACAATATTGGCAACCCAAGCTGAGTGATGAATTGGAAAAATTATTTTTTCCTTCAAGAGATTTTGAATCTCTTGGTAAATGCTGTTTGAAATCTTTGGGTTGTATTACCTTTGCTTCTGTCGAAAAGGCTTGATTCCTGGTTTCAAAGGAATGCAATGTTACATCTCCCTTGGCTTGAATGATTTCAAATATTTATATGAATAGGCAAGCACATCAACATAAATTTTTAGAAAGTTTATCATTCTATTTCTTGCTTCTTTTATGTAGCATTTTCAAATGTTGACAAGCTTGGGTTCCTCTTTGCTTCTAATATTAATATTTTCATATTCTGCAGACTAATGAACCTCATGTGATATCTTTGACATGATATACCTGTCATGCTTGTCAAATAAATCTTCAAGACTTACTAATCCTCTGGGTATCTTGTTACCTTTCAAATTAATACAACCATCCTTATCAGATTCTTTGTCTATTCCTTCTTCATCATGGTAGATGCTACTATCTCATGAGGACAACTTCACTTCCTTCAAAATACAACTGACTGAAATTATCCTGGAGTTTGAGAAAGGAAAGAAAATGTTGATCATCATTGAACACTTGCCAATTGTTGGCATTATCTGGTACACTTGGTCTATGTATCATTTCGATTGTGAACTTTTCATGGGCAAAATCAGGGTGAGGGATCAGCAAGGATCCTGAGATAGCTAAAGCATCTACTCTGGTATTTCTTTCCCAGGGAACAGCTTCTATGGAAAAGCCATCCAGGAATTCAATAAAATCCCATACCATATTTCTATAGTGTTTTAGTATTTTGTTCTTAACTTGGAAAATATCTCTAACTTACTTAACGATTAGTTTAGCATCCCCTCATCACAGAGATTCTTAACCCCCATCTTCTTGGCCATTGATATCCCCAAAAGAAGAGCCTCATATTTTGTTGTATTATTGGTGTTTTCAAATTGAAGCTTGTAGGAGAAGGGAAAAGACTTATTCTCAGGAGAAAATAGGACCACTCCTACTCCAGAACCAGTTGAAGAATAACTACCATCAAATTCAAGGGTCCAAGCACCATTAGGGTCCTTTACCACACCTTTATAAATTCTCATCTCCTTATCTGACATGATCGTGTAGTTCCCATGACCAATGTCCTCATAGAATATTTGGGCCTTAGGATCATCAGTTTTCTACACAATATACTCAGTCTGTCTTTAAGGTAATAATTTCTTCATCTTCACATTCACTGGAATGAGAGAGTGTGACCAATCCATTTGAATTTCACCACCTACTTCTTTATAAAAGTTCCTACTTAGCAACATGCCATAGGATGGGGGAATATCTACTACTAAAATAGTAGCCTTGAATATCTTCTCTGGAAAAGCAACAAAATCCACTTTTGCATCTTTTATTCTTCCTACCAATGTCACCTCCTTACTTTCCATGGAATAACAAGAGCCAAATGTGCATGTCAAAGTTAGACCTAAAGCATGAGAAACTTTAGCAGGCATAACATTATCTGATGCTCCTGAATCAATGACACAATTACTGATCCTATGACCTGATATAAGTAGAGTGATATAGAAAGGCTTGATTTTCTCAGTTACAGAAGTGATTTTGGCCATTAAGTTCTGTTGAGGTGTAGAGGTGGGGGTAGGTAAAAGGCATTTTGAAGCGATAGGTGTAGTATTGGATTTGGATTTGATAAATTTAACAACTTGAGCAAAGGCGTTAGGATGGGTCTGATAAAATTCAGCCTCTAAAATTTGAATTTTAGTTTTCTTAAGGTGGTCAATTATGTCAATGGATCTTGAGATAGATGGGGTGTCTGCACTAGAAGGGGAAGAACACTTAGGCCTATCAGCTTTGACATTTGAGGTTTTCTTATTAGTAGATGAAGATGAAGAAGTAGAGGGAGTATTAGCATTACTTACCTTTTGAGTATAAGTGGTAGGAATAGGGGCTCCTCTTTTTGTAACAACTGGGATGGTAACTGGAACCTCCTTAGATTTTCTTGTGGGCTGGACCACTTCCTTTTTCTTACTCATTTGTTCTCAGGTCAAGACAACATATGACTCATTATTCATATCTACCACTACTTCATCCTAATAATTTGTGTCATCATCAACCCCTTGGTGTTGAGGAAGTTAACCTGAGAATCACTGGACTTCTTCAAGTGTTTCATCTACCTCTTCTTCAAGTTCTTCATATCCTTCAACTTCCTCTTCATCTTCTAGTTCTTGAACTTCACATGTTGCATTAACAGGAAATTTAAGAGGTGGCCCTTCAATTAATAGTTTCGACTGGAGGGGAGGTAATTGATTTCGAGGCTGAAAATTCCTTCTTGGAATATCCTTATAAGGAGTATTCTGGGCTAATTACTTTTTGATAGCTATGAGATCATTTGCCAATTTTTGTACTAAGTGATCTGAGTTATTTCCTGAAGAAGAGGCCTTAGATTTAGCAGGTTCCTTTTTTAATTTCCTAGACATTATTAAATCATCTTCAACACTTATGGCTAAGCATTGATCAACATCCAGAGTTTCAAGATTAGCCCTTCTCAATGCATAGCTTACGTTTGGTAATTGTTCATTTAAGGAAAAATTATTTTTGAATTTGATCTATAGGCCGAGTGGCCACTAGAATCTTATTGACCAACTTGTTAAATTTGGCCACAAATTCTCTCATAGGTTCATATGGTTCCTTCTTAATCTGAGAAATCTGGGCAAGGAGAGCATGCACATCTTCAGCAGGTTTGAACCGATCCTCAAACTGTGTTCTCATGTTGGTCCAGTTAGTGATAGCCCCAGCAGGGAGATGATAGAACCAATCAGTAACATTATCTTGTAATGTTTCCACAAAAATCCTAACGGAAACATCTTCATGCTCCACTCCAAGTATACCACACGCCACAATGAATGCGACAATGTGCTCATATGGGTGTACCTTTCCATCTCCTCTGAATTTAGGAAAGCTTTTCCTATTCCCTTTTGGGAGATCATGCAATGGTTGAGCAAGGGCCAAAGGTCCAACCCATTGTCCCCAAGGTAGAGGTGTTTCCATTCTTAGAAAAATAGTTTGTAAAGGAATTGTGACTCCAGCCAACACCAATGCTTTAATACTAGGGCTTAGTTGGGTTTTTGAGTCTATGTTTCTTACAATTCTATTTTTGACAGGGGAAGTACTTGTGGATCTTGTTATCCTTCTCTCTGGGGTTAAAGAGAAGTCGTGTTGGTTCAGAAATAGAAAATATGGATCCACAACACCAAGTTCTCTTTAACCTCATGTATATATTTTATCTGTCAGGTTGTCAATGTTTCTGGTTTGATTGAAGTTGTTTAAGTGGGATGCACAAAACATGCCCCACAGTGGGTGCCAAAAACTATTGGTTGTACAATTTAATCTTTTGAAAACAAGCAACAGTCAGGGGACAATAGTCCCTCCTCTTTGTGGGAGAGGTTCCCTTATTGAAAGCCAAAAAACCATATTTATAATATAAACATTTGTTCAATATTTTGGTGTGGATTTTGATATCTTTAGATGCATTTATTAAAAGGTTTTCAATACAGAATAAAATAGGAAAAATCAAGACTGATATTCAGAAACAGAAGATAGGAGAGCATTTTTAGACATATAGATAACAGAGAGATATCTTACTTATGCTTGATAAAATAACAACATTTAGACTATGCATATGAAACACAGGACATGCATGTATTAGACACAAAGTTCCAAATACACTTATCAACTGAAAGACACAAAGTTATTGCTTCAAATACATATAGCCTTATATGAATCAGACAAAGAATAGGAAGAGAAGAATCATGAAAGAGGGTGAAATTTCTTCTGTATTGATTATTTCAATGTTCTGTTTTTACATCTGGATATTTAAAATGTTGATCCTTTACAATGATGAGAAGAGTTCTTTAAATAACCTCAAGAAACGGTTACAAAGAGCCTTTTCAGTTTCCTTTCTCTAAATCCCAAAAGATAATATCTAATTAAATATTACAAATTCAATTTATCCCTTGCTTACATAACACATGATTTTAAAGGGATAAAGACACCTTAACTAGATATTCTACAATAAGAAAGGAAAATAAGAATTAGGAAGTCGAGACACTAGTGGAAGCACTTGTAGTCCCCTTTACCTTTAGTATTTGATTTATGAATCACTTCAATGATGTAGCTATGTCCATTCCTCGAGGAATTGTTGTATTGGCAGTGGCATGAGTCCAACTGCCCAAACACTTCTCCATGTCCTTCTCAAAATCTACATTCTCCAAGAACTCTTTGTTATCATCTGTGATGGCATCCTGTAGTGTGAAAACTTCTTTCATTTTCTCCTGAGAGATGGTGTCCTACTTGAATAGATTTTCTTTAACAAAAGTCTTGAATTGGGATTTGATCTCTTGAATAGTGAATTTATCACTTGAATTCTCTTTGAATATTTTGAAATGTATATCCAAGAAGGAAGATATGAAACAAGCTTTAAAATCTTCTCCTTTCTGCAACATATTCTTGAGTTCTCCAATGGCTTCTTCTAAAACTTTGATTTTCCATTTAATGCTAAAGACCCACTATTTGGACAGATTCTATTTAACATCATCAAAAACCTTATTAGCCAAAAGGACCTGCACATCTGTCTCACTCATCAATTTGAGATCTTGAATGCACTCACTCCATAATTTCAACTCTCTATCTAAACCACTGAGTGTTGTAGAGAACTTCAGTTGAATCTTGGCAATTTTCTCATATGCCTTGAATGCCTCTTCAATAAAATTCAGGCCTGTGATTATTAAATCATCAACCATAGATTCCATTGCTTTACCATGCTTATGGATGTATTTAATGGCTTGAACTTCATCAGTGGACAAGATAATAGGAGGTGGGATGGAAGCTAGGGGAGTGGGATCAAGAACCTTATCTTCTACCAATAAGGATTTGATGAAACTAGATAGAATTTGGTTCTGCTCCTCCAACTACTCTTGTGTTTTCTTCCCCTTCTCAACTCTTTCAATCACCCTAGACACAGTCTCCCTCAGATTATGTACTTCACTTTCTAGGGTTGATTCTCCAAGGGGAATTCTAGTCAACTCCAGATCACCCATTGATAGGTCCTTTTCATCTTTATCAGACTTGGGTTTTGCAATTTCCATGAACTAATTTTGAGATTCTGAGACCAACCTTGATGTGACTTTGGCATTTTTAGCTAGAGGGGGAGGAGTAGTACCTAGAAGAGCTACCACTACATCAAACTTGGGAACAACAACACTTGAAGTAGCCTTTCTCTTCTTGCTTTCTAGTAATGGTTGTACCCAAGGTAAATGAGGAACTAGAAGTGGAATTATCAATGAGCCCTAGTGTAGAGGCACTCATAGCACTTAGTGTTTTCACAACAGCCACCTCTAACATAGAGGTATCAGTTTGAGTGGAGTCAGGAGCTTCCTTGGAAGATATTTCTATAGACTCTGAAACCATTTCCTTTGACTGATCTTCCATCATACTGCTTACTTCAGGTGTATTCTCTTTAGGATTTTCTTGCTCTTTTTCTTGACTTTCATCATTATCATCCAAATCCACAATTGTTTCCTTTACTTCATCTTGTTTAGAAGAAGGTTCACTTTCTTGAATAACATCAGATGCCTTATCTTCTTTCTTGATTTTCCCTTTTTCGTATACACTAGAGTTGAGGATTCTAGAGGAGAAGGGATGGATTGCTCAACTATCGCAAGAGCTAAAACAGGTATTTCCTTCTGAGGAGTAGGGGTATCTTGTGAAGTAGACCTAGATTTCCTTTCCCTGAATCCCTTCATTTTCCTATCAAACAAAGTCTAGTTCTCACTAGGAAAAGATCATTTAGCTCCTTCAAATCATCTCTCTCCTTGAAAAACCAATCAATGGTTTCAATAGGAGTATGTTTGATTGATCTTTCATACTCAAGAGACTGTAACTCTTCATCATCATCCTCCAATCCTTCAGGGACATCAAATATACAAAAATCAATGATTTGATGTAGAGATAACCTCCCATAATACCTCCTCCTGGCTTCATAATCATCAGAATAATCTACCCAATAGTCTTCAATATCAGGAAGATGTTGATAACCCATTCTGAAATTAGAGGAAATGAACTCCTTAATGTCAAAGAAAGTTCTGGGATTATAGTAATGAAGAGTGAGAGGAGCAATTTTTCTATCAACATTCTGAGCATCTAGGGCAGTCCTGCAAGTGTAATTACCCAGTGTGATTGGGAATTGAATACCTGCAATCTTCTTGTCCATACAAGTTCTATGCAACTTGTCTAATTATCTAGATTTCTACTAAATCCATGTTATCACTGCAATACATGGGAAGTTTCAGGGGTTTCCCCTCAAATCTAGCCAATCTTATATATGAAAACTTCCTGAATTGGGTGAAGAAGCTACCATAGACACTGATCAATTATTTTGCCTCATCTGAAAATATTTTAGCAGTATCTCCTTCCAGTAGCCTAAACAATATACATAGTGAATGCATCATTCACCCTCCTAAAGTGATGATTACTGATCTTCAGGGTCAACTGTGGGCGATACATATAAATGGGGGCATCCTTCTTGTCATCCATAGGGGAGAAACCCAACCACTCTCTATAAGCTGCAATGGAGTACATCAGATAGGAGGTCATGTAGAAGGTTTGGGTTCTCTGAACATTTGATAATTTCTTAGTTAGGATATCACAAATGATTCCTACCCAGTTTAATTTCTTCTTACCCTCCCATATGATATTGATGGAGAGGCACATCCAATAGTGAAACTCATTAGTGGTGGGAATTCATGCTATCCTGGCCAACAGAGTGATGACGTCTGAACAATTCTTCATGGAAATCAAACTCCGAACATTGTCTTAGGTAGCCTTGAGGCTCCTTTCTTAGGGTTCTTGAACCAAGACTTGGCAATTCTGCTTTTGTATTTTTCACTGTCTTGATAAAAAAGAGTTTGGGCCTGATTCTTGGTGAGAGTATTTGAATTATTGACCATGGGAATTCTAAGGGTAGTACGAATGCAATCTTCATCAAGTCGTGCCACCACCTGACCTTGAGGATCAACGATTTCTTTTGTATCAGGATCAAAACAAGAGCTACAAGCAAGAATTGTATCGACACACTAGACTGAAATGGGAAAACCCCCTACCTCTATGATCCCATTGTCTTTAATCAACTGAGCCATAGGAGTAGGGTTTTGACAATTGATTGTGCCTAGAATTCTTCCAAGTCCAGGTGTTGCTTCATTATCACCAATGTTTGGTACAACCATCTCCAAATAAGACAGGTGTTCATGACCTTTAAAACTGATCTTCATCTTGCAGCCAAAGCAGAAGATTACTTGTGAGAAAAGATTCCTTAGTTCCTTGATCAGCACCTTGACATTTCACAGCTTCTTTTTCACCTATAAATTTGAAAAATAATGGAACAGGACTCGACCATAGATAGAAATGGCGGAGGAGAGAGAACATGAATGTTCAATATCAGTTTATAAGTGAGGTGGTGAAAATGGTTGATTACCTAAGTATTTATAAGATTTTAAACCCAAGTAAGCCGGTGGTGAAAAATAAATGAGGAAATTAATACTTATACTGACCTTAAAACAATGGAAATTGGGTAAGGTAGAACAAAATATCACAACTATCCCATGTGACACCGGAACAACTGGGACACGGAAAGCCAAAAAATCTGATTTGCGGAAAAAGCAGAAAAATTTGGCACAACTGTCCCAAGGGACATCGGGATAGCTGGGACGTGCAAAGCCAAAATACCCATGAGGAATAGAAATTGGAAAAGGTGGGTTTGTGGGGAAATGGCGGTCAAGCGGTACTCGGGACACGTGGGATAGGAAAATCTGAAACACCCACAACATATGAAAATTGGATAAGTCAGAAGTATTTGACACATACCGCACTTGGGACATTAGGACAGTTGGGACGCACAAAGCCTGAAATAGCTGACTACAAAGGAAAAAGTAAGACCAATCAGTAAAAGCAGAAAATTGGGGAACAGAGAGCCCAGATGAACTTGGGACATGAGGGGCAGAAAAAGCTGAAATACCCGCAAAAGACTAGAAAATCCTCAAGACTCAAAATTTTGAAAAAAAACTAACTATTTAGAACTAGATTTGTTTCTTAGGAGACTTCTACAAGGGTATTTAGAGTCACCAAACTCGAAAAAATCTCAAGAATAAAGAAGAAAATTTGTAATTCTTGATAAGGTGATAACATGCCACCAGCGGGCGTCAATGCATAAAAGATACTTTGAAGTGTTTTTAGAAGAAAAATAAGGTTTCTAGGAAAACCTAAATGGTATAAGAAATGAATTAGATAGAAAAATAGAATAATAACATGGTAGAATAGAAAAATTAGATGATAGAATAGAAGAATAAGATCATAATAAATGACCTGATTGACCCTACAGATCGACTTAAATGTATTGGAGATGCGGGAGTGACATGGGCACCTCTGGGCCTATGAGGTGATGTTTAGATGACGTGGCCATATTTTCTTAGAGATCACCCTGGAGGTGACCAATTTATCATATGTGGCCCATATGCCACAAATTACTTTAGATCACAACATGCTCATAGCCTTAGCTGATAGATGGCAAAGTGAGAGTCAAATGTTTTGTCTTTCTACCAACGAGATGAGCATCACTTTAGAGGATGTGTGGAAGATCCTATGATTTCCTATTCAAGGTCACTTGATCACATATGATGGTCATCAGGACCGTATTGAGCAATGCATAGTCGAGCTGTTTGGAGAAGTAAACATACCCTGCTGGGGTATGACGATCTTCATTAGGATGTGTATGATTGATCAGTGACTGGGATAAGTCCCTGTATTTCTATTAACTCTTTTCATTGGCATATTGTTTCCTAAAAATACTGGTGCTCGGTTCCCCTTGGGCCTTATTGGAGTGATTCACGACCTTCTTCAGGGGGAGGTTTACTATTGGAGTCAATGTATACTGGCTCATTTATATGTAGATTTGTACTAATATATTACCATACATAGAGGTCCGTGGGTCCTTCCACTTTGCTACAGATATGGGCATGGGACCATATTGTGATAGGAATCCCTACAGAAGCATTGAGAGATTGAGTTATTGAAGAGCCTTCCGTCATGGGTTGGGTTCTCACGGGGCGTGCCAAATGAAGACTACTAAAAGTTCCCAAGAAAAGCTAAGACTAACACCACATATTCTAACTAAGCTAATTATTATTAAATATAACAATAGTTACATCAAAGATAAAAGCTTAATGGAATGCTAAATAACATGAATATGATTCAAAACCTAGCTAAAGCATGCCTACTAGTATGTTCAATTAACTAATATAGACCTAAATAGATCTAAGAGCAATCAAATTGGGAGTTGTTGTTACTCTAAGGAAGGTGATATGGTCTCTCCAACAATGAATACAAGATCATATTGGATACCCATTTACTAACCCCATTGAATACTTGAGACAAGGATTGAACTTGGCTATTAATCATATTTCCTATATGTTATGCAATGCAGAGAATGGTGTAAATTTTAAAGGTATGTGGTTAGTCCTTTTTATGGTTTTCCATTTGGGGAAAACTTGCATCTTGGTGCATTTGGGACTAAAAGCAAAAATTAGATTAAGGATTGTTAATCATTATTAAGCTTTGTTAATCGCAATTAGTGAATAAACAAGTGGTTAAGATGTGAGGAGCCTTAATCAACCACTTAGGGTCAATTAGGAGGCTAGAATAAGCTTTTGAAGCTTGCTGAGATGTTCTAGAGGAAAGTGGGGTGATTTTGAGTGGTTGGAAGAGGGGTTTAATCCTATAGTAGGTTATATTGACAAAAACAAGGGTAAATACACTTAATTAGTTAATAATCGCTAATTATCTGTTTGGAAGAGGATTTTGACTTACAATTTATCGTAAAGTGGAATCTTGAATGCGAAAGGGGATAGGTAATCAACAAAGTGTTGTTAATTGACCAAAATGGTAAGAAACATTAGTTAATTAACAGAAATCACTAATTATAATGAAAATGGTAAGAATGGGAGTGATTTGTGTGATTTTTGCAATAAGATTGTAAAAGTAGAATTTAGGTGTCTACAACTGCTCATCTGGAAAAGAATCATCAACTACTTGTTCTTCGTCATTAGTCTACATACTTGAAAGGAAATTCTCTTCCACATTGACCTTTCCAAGCTTGTCCAATATGGTGACATCAAACTCCTGTAGAAGGAGCAACCACCTTAAGATTATATTGTTTAATGTTGGTTTGTTTATCAAATATTTGATTACAGCATGATTAGTGTGAATGAGCACTGGATAACCTGTGATATAGTGTCTAAGTTTATTGATAGCATACACAATTTCCAAGAGCTCCTTTATTACTGTGTAGTTTAATTTTACATGTTGTAAGTTCTTGTTAACATAATAAATTGCATAATTCAAAACTCCCTCTTTCTGTCCTAGGACAGCTCCAATAACATGGTCTGATGCATGAGTGTGGATATGGAAAGGTAGGTTCCAATCAGGTCCTATTAATACATAATCAATAGTTAGCATATGTTTCAAAGTTTAGAATGTAGTTTCACATCTCTCAATCCACTCAAAAGCAACATCCTTTCCTAATAATGCAAAAATTGGTGTTGTAATCTTGTTAAAATCTTTTATGAACCTTCTGTAATATCCATTATGGCCTAAAAAGCTCCTAACATCCTTTTTTATTTAGTGTTGGCAAGTTGATTATAACATATACCTTTTTTGGATCAACTTGAATTCCATCAGAAGAAAGATAGTGTCCCAAAATTATACCTTCAAACATCATTATGTATCATTTTTCATTACTTAAGGACAAATTGTGCTATTTGCATCTCTTTAAGACTTTGTCTAGATTTTGCATAGCTTCTTCAAAATTGTTGCCATGTACAGTGAACTCATCCATGTATACCTCCATATAGTCATTTTTCAGATCTAAAAAGATACTCAAGACTGCCCTTTGGAATGTAATAGGTATATTACACAATCCAAATGGAAGAATTGAATAAACAAATGTTCCCCATGGGCATGTGAAGGTAGTTTTGTCTTGATCCTCTGGTGTAATTTGAACCTGATTATAGCTACTATATCCATCAAGAAAATAGAAATACTTTTTGCTAGCCAAATTTTCAAACACTTGATCAATGAGAGGAAATGGGAAATGATCCTTCTTTGTTGTTACATTCAACTCCCTGTAATCTACACATATCCTCCATTTTCCATTCTTCTTTGGCACAATGATAAGAGGTGATACCCACTGACTGTCTGATATTGAGTATACAAATCCATCATCTAGTAACTTCTTTAATTTTCATTTTACAATATCTCTTGTTGTTGGGTTCATTCTCTTATGTGGCTACTTAATTGGTTTACAATTTTCCTTGATATAAATCTTATGAGTACAAAGCCTAGGATGAATTCCATGCATATCACCATAGTCCCAAGAAAACATTGTTTTATGTTTTTGCAGAGAGAAATCAGCAATTGCTCTTATTATTTACTCAGCATCTTTTTTACGTTAAGTGGACTTCTTGGTGTTATTTCCACTTGTTTTGAGAGATCCATCATTGAATATACATTGTTGCTAACAGAATTTAGTATACAGTCATGGAGAATAAGTCGATGAAGAATACAATTCTTACCTGGAATTTCCATGGTGCTTTATTGTAGTAGAAATTGGTTCAAGGGACAACTTAAACACCTTAATCAATCATCCACTTTTGCATTCCTTCCATAGTTATTCGATAAGACATTTAAGAGAACAACATCTTCTTCTTGTACAAGATTTCTCTAGCATCATGAGTTGTTGTACAGAGTTTTAATTTGCTTCTGGTTCTTCAACCCAAATTTTCTTATCTTCATCATTTAATAATTAGGCAAGAGGATAGAGAATGAGATTCTTAATACCACTTCCATTAGAAATAATCATGTTGCCATACCTCCAACCTATGAATGCATCAGTAGTGGCCAACCATGGTCTTCTTAGAATGATAGGATATCCTTCTAAAAATATTTTTGGTTAAAGGATAATAAAGTTAGTAGGGTATTCCCAAGAGTCTACTACCACAACTATGTCCTCAAGGACTCCTTCAGGTCTCACTATTGATCTATCTGCAAGTTGTAATGCTATAGTTATTGGCCTTAGTCCTTCCAATTTCAGATCATCTATAATTTATTTGGTCATGACGTTAATAGCTGCCTCTAATTCAATCAGAGTATTTTTTATTGTTGTGTCATTAATTGTAATGTTTACTAAAGGATTGCCTAGATATATATACTTTGGTAAAAATGAATTTCCAAGCATGATATCAGTCAGTTGTCCAATAACTTGTATAGTGGATGGATCCTTTCCTTTTCTTCCTGGTTTTTTATGCATAGATATTTAACCAATTTGATGTAGATGGGAACATCCTTGATGGCTTGAATAAGCAAAATTTTGACACAA
Source organism: Taxus chinensis (assembly GCA_019776745.2). Classification (NCBI taxonomy): domain Eukaryota; kingdom Viridiplantae; phylum Streptophyta; class Pinopsida; order Cupressales; family Taxaceae; genus Taxus; species Taxus chinensis. The sequence continues at coordinate 419,496,451 of CM034154.1, forward strand.
ATATCCTTCATCTAATTGACAAAATCACAATTAGAATCTAATTTGAGGTCATTCTTCTTTTCTTGTAATCTTTTTAGAAATGGTGGTTCATTAGCTTGCATTTTACCCTTGTTGGAACTCTATTTAAGTTGTTATGGATCAGCTTACAGTAGATTCTAGATTTGTTGCAGATCATTCTACAGCAACTATGGTTCATCTACAATCTCTGTAATGGTGGGTTTACTTGGTTGAGGAAGTGCTCTTTCTGAATGAAGATGGATGTTATTAACATCAACTAAATAAGTAGGGTATTGAGTTGATTCAATGGTATAGGTTGTCTAAGCATATTTATTTTTGGGGTTAGGTGTTAGTTGAGTTGATAGTTGGGTAGCCTTTGGTTGAGAGATAGATTGGGGGTTTGGCATCAGAGCTTGTTGTTGTGGATAAGGAGGTTATTGGTAAGATTGTTGGTAATTAGCAGGTGGGTTATTCCATTACTTCCCTCCTTTCTAAATTTGTTTCCATTTTTGTTGGCCTGAAAAATAAGGTTGCCATTTTTGTTGGTATTGGATAGGGTATGGAGCCCAACCTTGTTGAATATTAGCCTAAGGTGGGGGTTGCATATATGGATTACTAGCCCAATTTTGAAAAGATGGCATAGGATCTTGTGACATACCTCCTTGTCTTGGCAGCCATGGCTTTCTTTGAGCAACATAGAATACTTTTCGATCCTCTATTTCTATCATCTTGAATTCTGGTAAAGCCTCCCTTTCTTCTGTAATGTTGGCCAACCCCTTGCATCTGCAATCAACTTTCTTTCTTCTGCATGCATGGTAGAACTCTGTAAGTGTTTCCTCTACATCTTCTCTCTTCTTCTTTGTATGTAAAGCATAAAGATGGATGGCCATGTCATTGACTATCTCTTGTTTCATGTTCTTGAACATGTTCACAACATCTGATTTGGATATCTCCGCAATTACTTTGGTAGCTTATCCACCCTTTGATCTAGCACTTCTTATTCTCTTCATAGTTTCTCTAGAGTAATTCCTGCAGGCTTCACAAATTTCCTCAAAGGTACTTTTTGAGATATCTCCAGCTCCTCTCACGTCCAAAGCATCCATATCCTCCTCAATGAGTCCTTATAAGAAAAGTATCTTAAGGGACTCATTAGGTAACCTTGTGTGTTTTGACTTCAAAACACTAAATAAGAATCTTTCTAGGTAATATTCCAGTGGCTCATCTTCCTTTTGTTCCATCCTGAAGACATCATCACCTCCTCTGCTACTTAGTCTTCAATAGTCTTGATATTTTACCAGGAATTTTTCCTTTATCTGTAGCCAAGTTGTCACAACATCTCTTCCTAAACCCATGAACCATCTCAAGGTTGCATCCTTGAGTGTAGCAGAGAACAAATTAAGCTTATGTGCATATGTGGTGTAATCATAACTCCTACATAAAATGTCAAACTCCAACAAAAAATTGTCTGGGTATTCAGTTATGGATCCATGAAAGTTAGGAAGGGATGAGTGAGAAATGTTCTTCATTATAGCATACTTATTGTTATTGGAGATTGGGAACTCAAAATTAGTTACCATGTCTTCAACATTTTGGTTCACTTCTTTTGCCATGTTTATCTGATCAGGAGAAGCTTCAAAACTTTCACTTAGAGGGGGTTATTCTAACAAAAAACCTTGTACATAGGAAAGTGTGTCTTCTTCATAATCATATGAAGAGATATATGTTATTTAAGGATTAGGTAAGAATCTACCATGGGCATCCCTTGGACGGTGCATGCATCAACTAGCTCAACTCAACTAACATACATTAGTGGGAGTTTGGAGGTGGAATTTCTTAAACCTAAATTGCTTCTAAGAAATGTAAAGCCTCTCAAAAACATTATAACTTGGTAGTATCCCCAACAATGGCACCAAAATGGTGGTGTAAATTAACTTGTAGCAATTAATATGTTGTTCACTAATTCACAATTATTTAATCATGAAACCAACAGATGTAAAATTTCAATAATGTCAGTGTTGTATGCACAGTTACAAAGAATTTAGGAGGTATGGAAAGAAATAGTTGTCACTACAATACTTAAAATAACAATGCTTGAAACAAAACTTAGAACTAAAATTAAATGGATTCTAAACACTATGTCTAAAACAAAGCTTGTAAATTCAGAATGCAGATAAGGAGATAAATTGCTTCCTAGTCTAATCATGTAATGAAGCAGAGAAATAAAACTATGGAGGGGTTTAATAGACCACAAGTGGGCCATGCCTTGGGTGGTAATCCCTCCTAAGGCTTGTAACTAAAATCTACTTAACAAATCCTAGATTCTTTATTAAATTGGCGTGAATATTACATCTAGGAAAAAAATAACTTTTGTATTCATGTATCCTTTATTCTCTAATTTCTCTATTCTCTATATTCTCCATCTAGATAGATTTCCAGCATTAACCCTTTTCTCTTATACTCCTCAATTACAACAAAACATGAGAAGAAGAGTTCAACTAGGATTTCAAACAAACTAAGTAAAAGATCTTTGATGGAACAAGTGGAAGATCTCAAACAGAACAACAAGAGTTTAAACACATGCAATAGAACTAATTAATAGGTGTTCAGATATCAAACACATAACTCAAGTAACCAACAAGTTCCTTAAATCATGTGTTAACTAATCGGTCATTTTTTCAGTGATTTGTAATGAATAATCATATCTATAGTTGAGTTATCTTCCAATTCTCATGTTCCAGTTATAACTACCTCTTCAACGACACATACAGACTTGGAGTGTCATTCTTCATATTCCAAGATATCTTCATAATCATGGATTATTTGTTGTAGGTGATCTCCTTTGGTTGTGGATGAGTGGTTGTAGATGGTTCCTTAGTTGTAGGTGAGTCCCTTTGGCTATAGATGGGTTGTTGCAGATAAGTCCTTTACTACATATAACAAGTTACTCACAAACAAGAGTGACATCACACAAAGCATCATTCAAACAACTTATTGAAATTGAGAGAATAAATGCATACTCAAAATACCACAAAATAAAGATAATTAGTTATAACTATATTAATCAGTATTTATGCCAATAAGTTCAAGTTATGATGATAGTGTTCAACAGTATCTGGGAAATACAAGGACATAGCTTCAATGGATTAATAAAAGTACAGATGATGAGGTGTTTATAAAGGGGATTTATATGACTCATCACACCCCTAGGCCTAATTTATTAAATGTCCTCATTTAACTGGTTCAATTTCCTACTGTTGAAAATAGAATAAATGTCTAAAGTCAGCTGGGGTCTTTGTCCCTTCCTATTCTATGAAGAAGTAACCACCATTTATCCTTAACATGTGCATAACTCTTCTCTGTATCATTTCATTTAGTGGTCTATCACCTTTCCATGGAGGTATTGGAAAGTGGAATATTGAAGGATGATAGCCAATTATAAGCCAAGTATCTACACATTTAGTAGAAATGTCAATATATGCATTCACTCTTCTTACAGTTGGCATTTTATTAAAGTAAGAGTGCATCTCTTTCTTTTGCAGCTCAGGAGACATCTCATTCCATCGCACCTTGTATGCTTGTACCAACTATATTCCATGGTCACTAATCACGTGCCTAAGTTCCTCATGTGTTGTTTTCCTCATTTTCCATACTCTCCTTCTGATCACCTTGTTCTTCATATACTTTGCATATTATTCTATAACTTCTCCAATTTTTGTAGCTTCATCCCTGACCAACAGTGGTTTCACCTTCTCCAAATGCATTTATTCCTCCATTCTCTGTCTCTATCTAACTCATTCAAAAAATAAGAACAGAGGGCTTTGACTTGAACAACTCCAATGTATAGGATTGGAATCTAATCCATATCATACTCAAGAGCATATTTGTGCATGTAGAGTTCACATAATAGGAGTTGAATTTCATGAGTTTTATTTAAATATAACCTAAAAAAGCTCCTAGTTGTACTGATATCATATGGTATATCAGAATTGATGTAGGTTAGTTTAAGTTACAACATTTGTTCCTTTAAAAATATAACATAAACATTGGATGGAGACCTACATTTGAATATCTCATGGGCCACCTGGAATGTATCTTTTTGCTTTTACTTTAACGTTTAAATTTATCTATCCTTTTCCTCAAGTTCTTGCTTGTGCTGGAAGATGAGTTCTTATTTCTCTCTTTCCCACTTTCCATTTAACCTATTAACACAGGTCTCAAATTTATTCATCAAGTAATTAATATCAGGAAACATTATTTGTGTGTCCATTTCCTTACAACGCAGATCACATGCACCCTTAGAAATTATTAAATAACAATTTGAGGTTAAACTGGGGTTACATATGTTTTTTGCACATCATCACGTAGTGCTTTCTCAACTACCTGATTAATTACTTGCTCAATATCTTCTAGCACTTATTGTTCAATTTCTTGTTCCTGTTGTTCCATGGTTTGCTCAACGATATGTGGCATTTGTTCAGTCTCTACTTCTACTTCCTCATTTTGTTGCATCTCTCCCTATCCTTTCATATCAGGAATTTCCCCCTCATTCAGAGTTGGCTCCTCATGCTCCTCCATGGGATTTTTAGGGTATTCTTGTCCAGTTTCTCATCCAACTTATTCTTCCTTTTTCTCCACATGACCCTCAATTACATGTATTGTCTCCTCATCAGGATTTTCTTGGTCAGTTTCCTTTCCAATTTCTTCTCCCTTCTTCTCTACATGACCTTCCATGGGCTCTTCAGGGTACTCTTGCTCATGAATAGGGGCATCAATATCTCTTTTTTATGTTTCAATTTCTTCTATAGTTTCCACATCGCTATCTAGTGATATGGGATTTGTCTGTTTTGGTTTAGAGGTCTTTGGCCTTTTAGTTTTGAGCCTATGAGAGCACCTTGGTGGTATAGGAGTGGATTTGGAAGACTTTTGTTTACCTTTGGAGGTGGAGGATTCAGGATTGGAAAATTCTAGGAGGGTTTCATCAATAAAAGAGAAAGGAGTTTATTGCCTTTGTTGATAAGGATATTAATGAAACTTTTTGTTCATTACCTTGTCTTGTATTTTTGTTAAAAAAAAGTTGTGCTCTTTTTGTCTATGTGTGTTGAAGTACTCCAATTAATGGTTGTAGGAATCTAATTTTCTACCTATAATATTAATCTCCTCTCTCTTTTTCCCATTCCCTTTCCTACTAACTCAATAAATTCCTCCCTTGCAAGTAATTGCAATATTTTGATGTGGGTACAGTGGAGTGTTCCTATTAGATCCCCAGCCTCCAAAACCACCACATATTTTATTTCATTCATACATAATAATATGGAGTTGCACCATTCAAGTAGAGGGACTTAGATTCTCATAGAATTTGAAAGATATCCAACAATTTGTTTACCCGATAAATTTTCTTGGTAAAACCCTAACTCATCTTCACCCTTTGAAACCCTAATCCCACCTACTATGGGCTCTTATCCTTGATCTCTTCACCTTTCCACCGCCCTAATGGACATGTCCCTGTAATCAGTGGTGACCCATCCGGGTGACTGTCGACCCTATATAACTGCCCCTACCCCTCCTTTTCTCAAGATGTAATTTTGAAGACTTCCAGAGCTCTTGCGATCTTGATTTCATCTTTGTGTGTCTTTGCAACTACTATCACTCTTAGAGTCATCTTTGAGGATTTTGTGCCCGATATTAGATATTTGAAGTATTCTTTCATCATTGCATGTTTTTATCTACCTTCCTTCCATTCTTCATCAGATATTTTGTAGGTTTAACTATCACCTAGGAGCTCTATCTCAGGCTTCTTAGGTCTTCATTTTCGATCTGCAGATATTTGTTCTTTCCCAATCTTATTCATCCAACTCTAGATCAGTCCTAGTCACCATCGACCCTATCTAGTTGTCATCGATCTAACTTCCATTTTTTTATCTTCTCTATCATCCATATCCCCACTCACCCCCTCTTTGTTTCCACAGTCACTCAGGTCTCAAATCTTGTCAGTCTTCCATCTCTGTCATCTCAGATCTATTTTGTCTATCCCCAGTCACCACTGACTTAACTAGGTTGATGTCGATCGGATCAGTCTTTATTACATTCACCTTCAGATTTTATAATTTTCTTACATCCTTTCTGTTAGATCATGTTATAGATCTCTTGAAAGTTCATGTTCTTCATCTCAATTCATTTCCAGCTCTAGACCTACTTCCAAGGCCTTCATATCTACATTTTCTATCTCCATTTCAATTTATCAGCTCCAGTCACCGTCGACTGGGCCCTGCAGTCTTGGGTCATTGACCTGCACAGGTTTGGTTTATTTTACTTAGATTAGATCTACAATTTTATTACATTTCAAATTTTTTTACATTTAAGATTATGTTACATCTAATTTATCAATATTTTATATTATCTTTATCGAAATGTGGGTTGACATCCATCCTAGGAATTTTTCACTTCCTGAAATTGTCAAACAACCCGCTCGTTTATCTACTAATCCATTTTTCTTGTTGAGATCTCTTAATTTGTAGGTCACCTAGCTTGTTGTGTGGAGGATCTTACATTTGTGTTTGTATTTATTGTCATCCCATTCAGAGGTATCATAAACCCTATCATACTTGTTACTTATTTCATTTATTACTATTTCACTCATCTGGAATAGGAACAAGGAAATTTGTTCAACAATGGGAGACCTTAATATTTATCAAGTCAATAAGGAGGATAACAGTGAGTAGTTGGAAAATTGATTAATTAACGATTAAGGAACTCAGGAAGAATGTCATGTTGCTTAGCATTGAGATCAATCTTGAGAGGCGATGATAGTTTTAATACTCTGGGTTCACTTATATGAGCACATGTAGATGTCATAGAAGTAGGATGAGAAGGATAAGAAGAACTAGCATTGGATTGAGAAGTGGCCTTAAGATGTTGGATTTTAGTTGTGAGAGATGTGATCATGGATTCCATAGCCTGAATTTTATCTTGAAATAAAGAATGTAAATCTTGAATTGACTTGGAAATGGATTGATTGACATTGGGACTAATAGAGTCATCAGAAAGATGGTCGAAGATGACACTTACTTGTGAAGGTGACATATCGCTAGGGAGATACATAGTGTCTAGGGTTTTTTGGAGAACATCTTTGTAAGGTGGGTGCATTTGAAGCAATTGATGTAAGAAAAGTTGAGAAAACTTAGGATCCATGAAGAAAAAGAAATGTGGAAAATAAGGATCTGAAAGACTAATCACGAGTGGGGTTCACCAAATGATTTAACAAAAATATATTTTTTGTAAAACCATAATTATAGAGTAAATGAATGTAAACTATAATATACAACTGCTAGACACAAAATGAAACAAGAGATAAGAAAGTAAAGTACGAAACCCTGAGTGAGAGGTGTAGAAAGAATTACTTAGTTGATTTATGTTTGACCCTGAAGTGTTCTAAACTAAGAAAATTATTGAACAAGAGGTGATCTGTGTCATCAATCGTCAGAATGAATTATGCAGGTCACAAAATACGTTGGACATGGGACCTAAACTGGGTCAGGGCTACTTGTGCACTAGAGTCTACTATTGGGCACATACGACTATGAAAATATTCAGAACCTAGTTTTTATTGTGTCACACAAGTGTCACAAATAGCTCATGTTGATTGCATGTATGTCACACCTTGGTTGCCGAAGATACCTGTAACCTGCAAAAGAGATGTTCACCTATAAAACCCTTGAAACCGCATCAAATCCAAAAAAGAAAGATGTAGTATGGGGAGTCAGACTAACCTCGGTGATCACCCAACAGTGTGAACTTATGACTGAGTGTTGTACTATATTTGAGACTCTATGTAGTTCTTATGAGTGTGTGTGAGGATTGTTCCCTAGGATGCCCTAGTGTAAGTTGTACTTGATATCAAGCTAGATCTAGAATTTAGTAATGTATAGCATGTTTGGATGGAACAGAATGAAATTCCCCTTTCCTATGTAGTGTATGCAAAAAAGGTAGTCCCTTGTCCCTTGAATGGATGCTAGATGGATGCCTTAAAGTATTTTGGGTGCCTTTTGTATGTAAGCTTAGGTGATAGTAGTAATGTTTAGAGTTTGGTCCTTTATTTTGAACACATAACATTATATTTATATGATTCCCTTGTTTCAATTTCATAATTGACATCTAGAAGGCCAACCCGTAAGTAGAAAAGATGCCCAAAAGATAAAAGAGACCTAAAAGAAGTGAGTAAGATAGAAAAGGGGCAGGGGCACCCAGAGGGGACAAGAGTTATTGGGCGTTGCTATCCTCAATGGGCATTGGTGTCTAGATCCATAAAAGATAAATAAGTAAAATACCAACGGGGTTGTAAGGCATGTAAGACCAAATAGAAAACTAGAAACACATAAAAGAGGTCAACGATAGTCATCAATTAATCGTTTTCTTGCTTAGGAATCATATAAATGCTAGTATGTGTTTAGGACCTAGAAATGTACCCAAATGCGTGATTTTGTGTCTAAAAAGTTGTATAACCCTATTGTAAGAAGGTCCAAGACCATAAAGTAGAGGGAAAATGTATAGAATAAGGGAATACCTATATCATCCTGGAAAGAGATAGTTTCCAACTACAATATTAGAAATGAAGCATTTTCAAGTTCAAAACAATTTATTTACCCAATATGCACAACCAAAACTCTTTTTTTTGACTTTGTACAATTAAGTATTCATCTCCTCTTGTGTTTTTGAGCTATCATTATATCATTTAACATTATTGCAAGTATAAATGCGTTAGTCTAATTTTGCATGGTTAATTATAAATTAATTAATTTAAAATTTAAAACACTTATCTCATTCAAATATGGATTAGACTATTAGAGAACCCTTTGGAGTTTTGGGAGGAATAAGTGTTAATGGACATAGCTAAATCAGTTAGAAGTTTCATTTCTCTTAATGCAACCACCAAATCTATGAAGACATTGATGCTAGCCATAATTTTTATCTATGTGAAGATAAACAAGCTTATTCCATCCTCCATATCCTTGTCTTCTAAATAAGGTAGTTGCGTGCAAAAACTAGAACATGAAAGTGAATCCATGTTTTGTCATTCGTGCCATAAACTGGGGCACTCAAACAATAATATGTATAGCCAATCTAAAGAAGGTATGGAGTAACAATGATGTTATTTCAGGGGAATTTCATATGTTAGATTTAAATTTAGGAAAAGAAACATTATTAGACCATTTAGTCAATGGTGCTACTCCAACAAATAAGCAATACTTTCCAAACACAAGGCAGGAAGATTCTACTCAAAAGGAAGTAAACAATAGAAATCTTGATCAAAAGAAGAGGATGACCCAAAGGTTCAAAAGAGGATCTAGAGACAATTTTTTTTATGGAGGAATATTATGAAGAAAAGGAAGAAGGGCCAAAAAATCGGGAAGAAAAACCTCCATGGGGCCTAGTAGAAGATGTCTCTCTCATAGAGGTGTTGATGATGGAGGACAAAAATGCCTCCATAAGCACTGTATTTAACCTTGAGGATGGAGGATTTGGAAATTCATATCGAAAGGGTATTCAAGGTCAGAAATATGTTTTAGAAAAACAAGGCGGAGAATATTCTAAGACACATTATGAAACTCAAGATCATGACCTAAAAATTGGTGAGAGTGATGTAGTTTTGGAAGAGCAACAAACATATACAATAGCTGAGATAATTGAGGAAGACACCATGTAGACATTTGTTTTTGGTACCCTAAATTACTTATCCATAGTCCTCACACTCAAAACATTAAACTATCTCATTATCCTATAAATTATGTCCTCGCCCTCATAAATCTTAGCTTACCCCTTAGTAAATACTTATTTACTCGCCTTAAACCTCCCTAACCACCCATAACCCATATTAACCCATTTTTACCCTAACCATCTAACCTCCTAACCTCCCTTGACATCCTCATAACCATTTTAACTCATCCCCATACCCAAATCTACCCATTTGGAAGTGGTTGGAACCACTTCCAGATGGGTTTCACCACTTTTCCCAGATTGCTAGTGATTATTTAAGAAACATCAAACTTCTTCAAATGGATCCCCAAACATTTACAACACTTTGACTCATTAGAGACTTAGATAACATCATTATAATCATCTTGATATATTTAGTATCCATGTTACATCTGTGTAAGCTCTGCCAACACTGTAAGGTCCTTGCAACATCATTTCTTAACATTTCTTATTCAAGGTAAGATCTTGTCACTTGTCTTCATATTTAGATTATCGATAAGTCATAAATAAGATCATATCTATCATCAAATCATTCATTTTGTACCCAATTTATATCTTATTAAAGAATCAATCTTTTTCCAAGTAATCACAAGTGACTCATCTGAATCGTCAACGACTGTGTAGAATCACCAGTGATCCCTGTCATTTTACCATTTTAACCAATTTAATCATATCTTCCATAAAATATCAATTTATTTTATGTATAATTTGTATGTTTCCAATTTGTTTCTATCTATAGACGACTATACCAGGAAAGGTAAATATGATCACAAGCATATACGACCTTCCTATCATCCAATGGCCCATCATTTGGTAATAATTCAACATCGCACATGAACTCATCCTTTGTGTCATCACCTAGACACTAAATGTTGAAGATATCAAAGATTAACTTGAAGTCATATAAGAAGAACAAGAGACTGTAGAGCAAGCTTGGTTTAATTACTTCGAGGAGTTTTAGCTCATCGTAGACCTCACTTGGGCTACGTATCATGTGGAACAGGATCTCTCAATCCCTCTAGATTTCTAATCTCCCTTTCATTATCAGTTATCTTTTTATCATTATCACTTGATTGTAAAATGAATTAACACCCTTCGAGGAAGCCCATTGGTTCTTAGGATTGACCTTTGCCGAGAAACTCATCATATCTTTATCTAATATCTATCTTGTTTAGTTATCTTTGCATGCAGGTTCTCTCATCTGTTGGAAGAAGGAGTCTCACATTCGTATTGCATATGTTCATCCCGACATTGCATTGTCGGTGCAAGTATTGTTAAACCTTGTTTTATTCTGATTTTTAAGTTTTTATCATATAATTGATGAATTTAAAATCACAACAAATATTTTGGAACACCCAATGGGACCTTTATTCCCTTTTTTATTATATTTTATGTCTTTTTGTTTTCTTTCTTGTTAAATCATCTAACTTTTTATCTGAAAGTACTTTACTATCGCTTCTTCAAAAATGCATAAAATAAGAAAAATTTAAAAAATGAATAGTGAACACATGTACATTTCTTCTCCTTTAATTTCTTTCAACATCACTTTTTTTTCTTTGTCTTCAACAAAATCAACCGTTCTTTTGGGTCTTAAAATTAACCTTCATTTTGCTTACTCACATAGTTTAATTAGGGGTTAAACGATTACATTCATGATATTCCCCTCACACATAACCAAACCAAATAACAAATCAAAGTTGCATTTAAAAAATCCCTTCCATGTCTACCTACTTGGATTTGATCACCAAGAGGGAAGCCGATTCAGTGTTATGATCGAGTATAAACAACTGGTTGGCAGTATAATTGTTAAGCACTTAATACCCTTATCATTGTAGGACTATGAAGTGAGGGGGTAGGCCCCAATACCATGCCTCGTACTGACACAAACATATACTTAGGCCTCATGTACCTTCAGGTATATCGAGGAATCCAGTCTTAACTCTTCTAAAACTAGCCTTAACTAGCCTCTTCTTAGTTCCCCTTCATCCATTCCTTTTTTTCATTTCACACTTTTCTTAAATTAATCAAGATAATATAAAAACATTATTGTGATTGTGTGGTTTTTGTTTCTCTTAACAATTATCTTTATTTTCTTTATTGCTTGTTTTTCAGTTCATAGTTCTAACTAGACTACAATATCACTTTCAAAACCTCTCAAAAATAACATATTCACTTCAAAAATCCTTAGAATCAACCATGACTTATATTCAAAACATCCCAAGCATGTCAAATCCATTAAAAATACCCTTAGAAATAAATCAGGAACCTCTACATTGTCTAAGTACTCAATCTGCAACATCAGAAGTCCCTTGTCTTGACCTTATATAGTTCTTCCAGAGTAGTGACCCGGTCTTTGCAAAACTCTTAGACTCACATTCGATTAACCTTTTTAGCTACCTTTCTTCCAAAGTTATCCATACGATTTATCCTCCTTATCCAAAATATTTCCCATCTTCTGTCGTCGACATTTGTGCCTATTCCAAACTTTATGACCTCGACTATCAACCCTTCATTAAGCAGATCACTCATTACCCCTCTACTAGTGATGTAGGAACATCAACACCTAATTCATCCACTCATGTTTTTATTTTTGAACTTAATGCCATATCATAAAAAAACACGGCTAGCTAGCAAGTACCTACATCATCAACTTCTCATCTAGCCTGCATGTTACACAAACTCATACTACTACCACCCCACTCACATATAGCCTTGCAGCCTCCTCCGCTCCTGCTACTACAAGCTCATTAGGTGTCCCTATCTCTACAAAACCTTTGATCATGTCTCAACCTATTTCATCACAACAACCTACGTCTTCAATCCAAAATCTAGTCTTATCCATCCCTACATATACACCACCTATCAACATGAGTTTCATTGCTAGTACTCAACCCTTTTCACAAGTATCCATTATGCCTATCTCACAATATAGCTACATCTCTTCTCAATACATACCACAACCATCACAACCCCTTGTCAACACTTATATTCCTTTCCCATATCAATACATCCAATCCTCACAACACACTTATAATATCCCAACTAACATTCCTCCCTCTCCAAATATTCCATTAACATATCACTTGTATCAGCAATCCAACCCTCACACCTATAATCAAGTCATTCCTTCTTCTTCAAACACACCATTTCAAAAAAATCCCATGTAGGCGTTATTGAGAAGAACAGCTAGCCTTGAAGTTAGAAATGTGGGACCTAAGAACAATCTTTCATCAAACAAATTTGCAATGAACCTATCAACCCATATGTTCCTTTCAAGGTCTATCCTCCACACTGGTAACTCCCTAAATTCATCAAGTTTTAAAATAAATAGGATCCTCAACAACATATCATGGTCTTCCCTCATGCGTGTTATCTTATCACTCATACCCAGATCTCATGTTGAGGACATTCCCAATGTCCTTGGCTGGCCCTGCCTTTGACTGGTACAATAGTATCCCACAACATTCTTTGTTCTCATTCACACAACTCACATAGTTGTTCCTAGAACACTTCTCCATCAACATCACTAGTATAATATCCATCACTAATCTCTATGCCATAAAATAATTTGAGGATGAGTTTGTTATTGATTTCTTCACCAGATGGTGAGGGGTTATCAACCAACTGCCATATCTTCCACAAATTGATCTCATCGAGTTGTCAGCTCAATCTTGTTGCAAACACATATCATCAACTCTCCCAATTCATTCCTTCCAAATGTTTGATGAGGCCTTTAACATGGCCCAGAAACTAAAGCTCTGCATCCTCGAGGATGGTAAGGTTTAACTCCAATCTAAGAAACCAAAACATGAGTCCTCTTTTAAAACTTCTTCCAACAATGACAAATCTAAAGTATCGATAAACACATTCATTTTGAAAACTACATCCAAAGGTCATTCAAACTCTTAATGATCCAAGCATTGACATAAATGAACCCCTTTAGGGGAGTTTTATTAGCATTATATTCAAAAAACTCTTAGTCACTTGTATGATTAAACTCCCTCCTATCTAACCCATCAACGTATCCACTTCCAAACCATCATGGTATAGGGATAATTATTATTGTAAATATCATCAATTCTGAGGACATGACATTGAAAAGTGTTGTTCATTCAAAAATTTCCTACAAGACCTTATCGACCATGGTGAGTTGTAACTTAACAACTTAAACACAACTCCAAATAAAAATTTGGATTTGTTTAAACAACCCTTCCTGAATCATCCCCCAACCAAAAATCAACCTTTTTCCAATACCATAGGGTCACATCCCACCATCAACATTATCAACAATTCCTCACCCACATTGATATCACTGTCTATTTCCACAACAAGAGCATTGACTGAACACAATCACTTCTTGAATCTCCTCACCGTTGATATCTTAAGCCCATCTACATCACAACATACAAACCCTGCCACACCTAACCACATAGAAGCTTCCCATACTATTCCTTTAGAGTCACTAGAAAATAATCATGTCATCAAACTCCTAAATAGCTCTTTCCAATACAATGTCGCCTAACATTGATCCCAAATCCTTGGTTATCTAGCACAAAAACATACAAATCACCTCCTGAGTAAAATCGAAATCTTATAAGACACTCGTTATATAAACACACCACGTGATAGTGTGTCCTTACCCTCCATTTTGAGACCTTATCCCTCATCCAAGTTTACAATAACCATCATAGAGTCTAAACTCATCCCTTAACCAACACCTAAATGTGACTCATAAAACACTACTCAAGCACCTCACACTCCTAAATTGTCAAATGATATCCCCCACCCATCATCCTCATCATTAGGATATTACATTAACATCTTTGAGAAACTCATCTAATCAATAGTCATAACATTACCCCTATTAATCCCTCTGATCCTCGGGGGTAGAAAACTTCCTGATATAACTATGAGGCATTTTGTACTTACCATCAAATACTAGGATACCACACAGAGGACTATAAATCCCTCCATGTCATAATGCATGTCATAGTCCGAAGTCTCGCTGGAAAAGGATTTCTCCTCATAAATAAAAATCATCCATTCACTAGTCTCAAAGAAACCAAATCCCAACATCAAATCAAGTCAGCTCCACGAGACCTTAAACATATAAATTCCAAACCACCACTCGATATCAGATCTAACAAAAACAAGGCATCTTCTAGCAAAGCCCCTCACTTTCAGATAGATGCCATTCATATAGTCACAAGATCATGTGTATAGGATTTGAAAGACCAACCTAATGTCTCCATATCCATCACTCCTTCTAAGTCACCTAACCCATTAGCTTATAAAGACAAGGTATCCATCCTCACGACA
Organism: Taxus chinensis; assembly: GCA_019776745.2. Taxonomy (NCBI): domain Eukaryota; kingdom Viridiplantae; phylum Streptophyta; class Pinopsida; order Cupressales; family Taxaceae; genus Taxus; species Taxus chinensis. The sequence continues at coordinate 419,511,517 of CM034154.1, forward strand.
CCTCAAACTCAATCCACTACATCCATATAAAACACTATCAGCAAACAATTACATCAAGCTCATGTAAGGATGTCTCTCTATGAGCTTGTTCAAAACTCTCCACAACATCTTCAAACCATGATTGAAGCTCTTCAATCCATCTCATTACCATCATATGACCCCCAACCATTTTCCAACCTTGTTGACTCTCTTGAAATGTCTGATTGATTTTCTGAGATTTCCATAGTATGACGTAGTGTAGATTATATTTGGAGAACTGTGCAAAAATTTATTAAGTCCAATGTTTTGGGTCACCCATCATCAAGGATAAATAGAATAATATGATAAGATTGCTGAGGATATTTTCTTAATAAATAATGATAGAAAAGGAAAATAAATTATAGTCGGCCAAGAAAAGGCAAAAAAACTATGAAAAAGGAAAAATTAAGGAGAGAAAAAGTATTATTTTTATTTTTCGCTTATTATGAAAGGAGGTTACCAAGAAAAGAATGAGGATGCACCTTATAAATTAAAAAGAGAAGAAAATAAAGACATAACAAAAGGAAACAACATGAGGGATAGAGAGATAAGAGAAGCCAAAAAACATTTATTTTTATTTTTACTTTAATTTTTATAAATAACTTAAAGAAATTAGCTATTTATGGAGGCCCGCAACCACCGGTTTCCAAGTATTGCTTAAAAACCAGTTTTTATCCCTATTAATGTTATTATCATGGTGCATGATTTCAATGGATTCACGAAGATGCCTTTTTACAAAGTTTCCTTCATTGGCGATAACACTAACTACATCCATATAGATGGTGTGCTTAGTACTGAGGGAATGTTTTGCTAAAGCAGAATGCTCAATATGATCATATTTAATGTCTTTATCATGTTCATTGATACAATTTTTAATCAACCACCCAGTTACACCAATGTAAGGATTTCCACACAAACATTTAATCATATAAACACCATTATTGAGGTTGTTGTTATTTTTATCTTTAAGAGAATTAAGGTTCATTTTTAAGGTGTTGATAGGAAGGAATGACATTACAATGCCTTTTTGTTTAGGATTTTAGCAATTTTATCAGTGGTGTTCTTAATAAAGGGCAAGAAGGCTTTTCTATTATAAGAATTAGGACAATTAATATTAGGATGAGGAGGGTTACATATGTTTTTAATTGTATTAATAATCACATAATCATTATAACCATTATCTTTAAAAACATTAGAAAGGTGGGAGATTTTAAAATGTCGGTCGGTATCACGTTTGAAGACTTTGAAATTTCATCCTTACAACCTAAAGACCATGATCTTCCTCTCTTTTTCACCGCCCAAATCAATGACACTCTCATTAAGAGAGTTATGATCGATAATGGCACAAGTATCAACATAATATCATCTCACACCTTTAAGCACCTTCATCTACCAAACACCATAGTTTTCCAATCACCTTTCGTGTTAGTGCTTTTAACGACACTATCACCCCCACATTGGGCACAATTATTCTACCAATCAAAATAGGCATTAAAAGTCTTCATGGTCTCTTTTATCTTATAGAAGGAGATTTCTTCTATAACATGTTGTTAGGTCATCCTTAGATATGTGATGTGTTTTATCCCTTCAACACTGCATATATGTATAAAATATGAACATGAGGATAAAACCTTCATGGTGCTCACCAACCATAATCCCTTCAAGCCATGTCACATGACCTACAAACCTAACAACATATTGCTTCCACTAGGAGACTCTACCTCTTCAAATCAAGCTTCAACAATTTCTTCCATCCCCTCATCCAAACTACTAGATGATTGATCCTTCGAAGATGTCATGCAATGTCTTTCACTAGGGGAATATCACCTTCTAAATCTTAATGCACTCCATATTCCTACAATGTATGAGAGACCTGATAAACAACCACTATAGGAACCTAACATAGGAAATAACATTTCCTCTATCCCTTCTTTCCTTCGACCATAGTTAGTGTATAGAGGCATTGACTGCCCTTCATCCCATCTCAATGATCAACCACTTGAAAAACCATTTTCCTCAAACTTTTCATTCTTGGATAAACTATATTTTTCCTAGACTTACCTACACCGATGTGCATGGAAAGGATTTGGTTTAGGTTGATATGAACAGGGTCCACATGACTTACCCTTTGAAGACTTGAGAAAACCTCACAAAAAACACAACCTCGGCTTCAAATTACCTTCTTCTAATATATCACCATCAACATCATAATCACATTCTAACCCATCATCATCATTGGACTCGCCCTCTGATGATGGCAACACTGTATCCATTCCATCTACCTTTTATTAGTCAATGTTATTACACTTAGACCATTAACTTATCAAGTTAATGCTAAGACTAAAATTATCCCTCTTGCATTACCAAATATGATTGTTGAAGATTCCCCTACCATTTACATTATCCATTACCACGATGATGACGCTATCATAACTTACATGGGTGCTAAATAAAACTATCTTAACGTCTACGCTTCTTAATGAATTAATCATCGAGGTTAATATTGAAACACCACAAGAGTCACACATTAACAAAATCTGCCAAGCCTTAGACTCGTGTGAACTCCAAAAATTCACCACTTTCTTATCTAGACACAGTCAAGCCTTCATGTTGTCCTATAGCAACATGTCTAGTATATACCCTAGCATCATTATCCATAACATCATCACCATCCCAGATGTTAAACTCGTAAAGCAAAAACTTTGTAGGATGTATCCTCATGTTGTACTACTAATCAAGGAAGAACTTCAGTGTCTTCTTTCAGCTAACTTCATATTACCCATTGATTATCCATAATGGGTTTCTAACATCGTACATATCACTAAAGCCACTATAAAATTACGCATCTATATAGACTTGTGAGACTTAAACCTCACTTTTCCTAAAGGAAAAATTCCTCTACCCAATATTGACCAACTTGTCAATTTAACAACAGGCCATGAGATGTTATCCCTTATAGATGCTTTCTCTGGTTACAATCAAATCCTTATCACACTAGAGGGTAAACAAAAGACATTGTTTATCACCCCATGGGGAACCTTCTGCTATAGATTAATACCCTTCAACCTAAAAATGTAGGAGTTACTTATCAACGCGTTATGACTTATATCTTTGATGATCTCATCCATAAAATTGTAGAAGACTACGTCGAGAATATCTTAGGTGAATCCAAACACAAAAGAGACCACCTAGTTGTTCTTGACGTGATATTCACTCGTATTTTAAAATTATTTATCCATCTTAATCTTGTTAAGTGCATTTTCAAACTTCTCACAGGAAAACTCCTAGGATTTATTGTGTCTATCAAGGGAATTGAAGTTGATCCACTAAATTCAAAGCCATCATTGAGATGCCCCAACAATCTAATCTCAAATAATTTGGTAGCCTCCAAGGAAAGCTCCAGTCTATCCATCATTTGATTTCTCAATTATCAGACCATTGTCAACATTTCCATCACCTTCTAAGAAAGGACATTCACTTCAAGTGGGACAATAATTTTCAATAGGCCTTTGATGCCCTATAATAGTACCTTTGTCACCACTAATGCTTACACTTCCACACAAGGGGGAGATATTCTATATTTATATCTCCATAGCTGACCATGTCTTGGGAGCCATGTTGGTACATGGAGATAAACAAGGTAAGGAACAAGTTTTCTATTACATCATCCACACTCTTCATGATTACAGGACTCACTATTCCAAAGTCAAAAAGGTGTGTGGTGCCTTATACTTCACAACTTCTACGCTCCATCACTATATCCTCAATCAAAAAACCTACATCATCACCAAATTTAATCCACTCAAATCCATGCATTCCAAGCCAAATCACAATGATCACATCACTATATGGCTCATGTTTATGAATGAATTCAACCTTGAATTTATCTCCCAGAAATCCATTAAGGGGAAGGTCATCATTAATTAGCTCACACAAGCTCCCCTTCCTACCAATCAACTGATTCAATAAAATCTGATATATTTTATTGAAATTTGAATTTAGAAACCCATTGTAATGATGTAATATAAGATATAAATACTGAGTAATTTTTAGGGATGTAACTATGAAAGAAAATGATAATGATAAGGCACATACCTTGATTTCTCTTAACCTGAAGTGTGTCTGGACTAGAAGAACTGATGTAATAGCAACTCAGGATGTCACAACCACACCTATAAAAATACATAAGTCTCGGGACTGTCGGGACACAGGTTCCTAGGTAAGGCGAGGGCACCTATGGGTTCCCTAGACCTCAGTGGGGCGTTGGAGTCTGCCAAAAAGGTCGGGACCTGATTTCATCACTATCACTAGGGTTTGACACTTGTTCAACATTGATCTCTTGTATGTCACACTTGGATCGCCGAAGTACCTATAAATCTGTAACACAAGTAATCTCATGAAGAAACCTAAAACTACATCAAATCCTAAAAAAGAAAGATGCAAAATAAGGGGTTAAACTATCATTGGTTGTCAAATAAGTGAACTTACGACCGAGCACTGCACTACATCTCAAACCCAATGTAGATCTATGTGTTTATGTGTGCAATAGTGCTTCTAGGTTACCCTCGCACCGATGATGCAAAGATAGGGGTCATAGCTAGATTGAATGCAAATGTGTGGATGGAAATATGAACTTCCCCTTCCTATGCATTGTGTATGTAGAGCAATAAGCCTAAGATGTGGTCCCTTTGATATGTAGATAGATATCCCTTGATAGAAATTGTCCGCCCTTATAATGGTATGTATGTTGTGTTTATATAGGGATCTTTTGCTTGAATTTTGATACTAATGAATAACATGCCGACTAGGACCTCAGGATAGGAGTAAGAAGACCTAAAAGGCTGACCAAAAATTTTAAAAATGTGGACTATAACAAAGGGGACAGGAGTGCATGGGTGCTATTGTCCAGAGACAACTGACAACAAATGTGCAAAGATTGAAAGACAAGGATCTATGTGACCTGACCAAAAACAAGTGTAGAAGTGACAGATATGATAGATAACACAATAGAAACAAACAAACCAAGAAGACAGACTAGGTAGTGTGTCATCAGTGAAACTTTTCTTACGCAAGATCCATATATATAAAAACATACTTAACTGTATGGTAAATAGCAGTAAGTGTGTGATTTTATGTCTACATTTCCCCCCCCCCCTCTATGTTATTTGAATAAAATTCAAGTAGTGTAAAGGAAGTGAGGAACATACCTGAAAGAAGTTTGGAGAAGCCTTGTTGCAGAAGTATGCATAGAATTTGGACATATAGCATGGTAAAACATAGATCAACGTGTCAATCCATGTGGTGTAAAGAGATATGGAGAACCGATGTGACGAGCACTTGACAAAATTGATGATTTTATTGTGAGTGATTTGGAGACTTTGAAATGCCGCTTGATGGAGATTTGGTGGGGTAGGGAGTGATCGGTTCCCAACCCAAATTTGTACATGTGAAAAACTTAAGGATTTAGGAATCCTGCCATCAAAGGAAGAGTGTTAGGGAGAGAGGTATAGTTTTACCCTCCAACTTTGACTAAAACCTCAAAAGTTCTAGCCATTGCAGACAGACAAAGACCATTTTTTTTTCATTTTGATCTAACAAGAATAACCCATATAGGAGCAATACAAGGAAAGGAAATGACGTCTCACTTCCCCCACTCCAAGGGTATCACTACAATGTGTGTGATGTTAGATGGCTTCCATGTTAGGTCATCTAGAAGTGATAGAAAATATATAGTGACTTCCCATGTTAGGTCATCTGGGAAAGATATGAATTGATGTAGCTCCCAAGTTAGGTCATTTGGGAGAAATAGTAAAATGCGTTGTGTTGTGTCAATTGGTTGATTTGATTCAAGAAGTGGAAAATTGTGTTGATATTGAATATGTATGAAATATTACTCATGGAGAGATTTTTGTTTTCGCTTGTTGCCCCCATATTAGGTCATTAGGAGGAGTTACTAGAAAGTAGCGTGAAATATTGCATAATGTGTGAGAAAATTTTTGATAATGAAGAATTGTTTATGTGAAATGATCATGATCGTGTAGCAATGTGAGGGGGATCATAGAATGATCTTGATTGTATGCCCCCCTTTTGGAAAAAGGGAGAGTGACGGAAAGAATGAACACTGAGCCGAAAGTAGATGTGAAATGATGTAAAAGTGAGTAAATATCACAAGGTTGCATGTATATTGAATTAAAGATGTCTGATATTTCCATATAACATTGTGGAATGTGTGTTAGATGATAGTTAGATAAATTCTAAACCAAATGATGAAGATGGGGAGTAAAACAAGGTAGTAGAGCTCAAGATATGGGTGAAAATGCATGGCGTGTATTAGGTGGACAATGAGCCTAAATAATGACTATAACAAATTAGGTATTGAGAAAATTACTACATGTACTAATGGTGAAAAGTGAATAGGGACTTCATTTAAACCTTGATTGAGTGTGATTGTGAGCTCTGAGTGTGTGAAGGTGCCATAAATTAGAGCAGTGAGATTAATTCAATTAGAGATGGTGGAGGCGGTTGTGGCATCACACATGACAGCGGATCTAGTGAGTATGATTATTTTCAAAAAATTGGAAACAATGAGCTCATTTTTGTGAATTTTTGTGAAAATTGTGTTTTTAAATTTCTAGGTGTTTCTGACCTGGGCAAGAGAGACCAAAGCACTAACATCCCTCAAGATGTTAGCACCCAGATCTAGGCACTGGTGACGTGCTCCTGGGCATTGCTGACCCAGGAGGTTGTTTCAAGCCCAAAACGTGACGAATGTGAAAATTGGTGCTTGTTGATGTTTTTAAAGATGATTTAATGCTTTTGACATGAGCTTAGAACCTAGTGATTGATGGGATCCCACCCAATTACAAACACAAAAAATTTACCCATTTCCATAGAACCCAGCATAACAAAACCACAAAAAATGAACAGGCTTGTAAGCCAAGCAAACCCAACAACAATGAAAACAGACGAAAAATAAAAAACCAGCCACTAGAAACCCATAGAATGGAACCAAAAATTACGCCATAGAGGTAGAGCCACTCAACCGCAGAGACATCTTCCTACCCACTAGAACACTGACGCGAGTGGTGTGAAGAAGGAAGTTGTAAGTAAAACCTAGTTTCCTTTGCAAACCAACCACACCCTCCAAATCCATGACAATAGGAGTTGATAGCCCAGACAAATCCAACTTCTTGAGCCTACGACCTTCATCGAGCCCCTCTGAACAACCCACATAGACATCCAAAGCAAACCGCATCAGAACCACATTCCTGGAAGAAATTTCCATTATCACTCTCCTAGATTTATCTAAGGCTAGCCCCACATAAACTATAGCCAGCAGTGATTAACCCCTCCAAAATTCCTCCAGCACTTCGTCCAAGTTGACCCGCTGTTGAGGCTTGATGAAGTGAAGAGAAATATCCCACACCTCTTCGACATTCTGTCACACCAGAAGAAGATGGTACACAAACCAAGAGGATACTTCTGAATTTATTCGAGCCCTAGCACAATCTCCCACATAATCATCCCCCAATATCCTCAAAATGGCCTCGCAGATAGACCCCAATGCCACCCTGAATATAATCTAAATCCGGGAATGAGAAACACTCCTAAAGAACGTCATCTCACATTTCTCGCCTTACAGGAAAAGGAAAGGCAATGGAGGGCACACCATTCTTGGCTCACAAAAACACTCAACCACCAAAATTGAACGGAGAATGAAAAGAGAACCAATACATCTGAATTAAAAACACCCCACTCTCCCTTCCCAAGAAATGATCTCTAGAAAATCTCCCCATGTATTTGCACACTCAAATTTGATCAGTCCTTCTCTCCTAATGATGTCTTGGTTAGCCAAGAAGTTGGTGGCACAATTCGCTTCTCTATAATTATGTTTTAAAACCCACTTAGGAATTTTGTTTAACCAATGCAAAATATTGGTGATATAAAATTCCAACTTCCAAGACAAAGCTTTTCCCTTATTGACATTGTTTATTACTACCTGGTAGTCACATTCAATTTCCAAAGCTTCACAACCAATACTGACTGTAATTTTAAGGCCTTCAAGCAAAGCTTGATCCTCAACCTCATTACATGTTCTATCCTTTAAAGGAAAGGAGTCAACTATCAGTAAAATTTCCATCTGCATCTCTAATTAGACACCCCACTCCTGATAATCCTGGATTTCCTTTTGAGGCTCCGTCAAAGTTTAGTTTTCAAAAAGCAGGAGGGGGTGGGGGTACTTTTTGATGTTAGTATTGATTGTTTTTGCATATATGTGAGGTATTAATGTCGTGTTGTGTTGGTGTTTTGTGTTGTGCAGAAGGATATTCATTCGAGGGAATTCTGCGATGGTCATCATATGGGTACATTGTTGGGATTGGGGTTATTGGATGATGAGTGGGATATATTAGACCATATCGGTGTGTAGCACATAGCGAGAATGGGGGATGTACCCCATAATATACAGATGATTATTGCATTATGCGAGCAATGGTGCGTAGACACGTGTACTTTTTGGTTGCCTACTAGGGAGATGATTGTGACCCTGGAGGATGTATATTACATATTGTGACTGCCAGATTTGGGTGAGAGGATCTAGGTGATGGTTGTAGAGGATGCACAGAGACATATGAGAACAACCAGGTGGTATTTTAAATGGACAGGTATAAACTGAGACCCATATTAGCTTGGATGTCATAATGAGATCAGGTGTTTCACGATTGCGGAATTTTATTACATTTGTGATTACTTCATTAGTGGCAGTGGAGGGTGGTGGTGTAGGTATTTTGTATAAGATGCATGATATCTATCAGTATATAGAGTATGGTATAAGATATGCCTGGACATAATGTGTATTGGCACATTTGTACAGAGACTTATACAGTTTCACACAACAGGAGCATGGGGTGGACTAGGAGCTGCCACATTACTACATGCATGGGCCTATGAGCACATTGTGATACTAAGGCCGCTTGTTGGGCTGTATACGGAGTGGGTGAGACTAGATGTATTCACTTTGAGATGCATAGGTGTGCGGAGCAAAAGGATGGACATTGATACTTAAAGACTGATGTTGGTTTGTATGGGGCCATGGCTATTATATGGAGGCCCTACCGAGCCTATGGAGGATGGCTAGAGGGTGGAGTGGAGCTTTGATGTATCTGACATACCATTTGGCTGGAGGATTGATTCCCTGGGGTGACTGAGTTATTTCAAGCAGAGAGTGTATCATGGTAGTTTGGTATTGCTCAGGATGTGCCCCTAGAGTCGTATGTATGGGTGTGAGCTACTAGATCACCGACGAGACTAGGGGCAAGATTAGGACCTATGGAAGCACAACTAGTGCCCCTCAGTGAGGATGAGGTAAATGTAACCATAGATCTGATTCAGGTGCACAATGTGGGATGTATTGAGGCCTATAATGCATGGTGGATAGTGCACTGATGTGTGTTATTCTTTCTAGTTGTTGTAGATGTAGTTGGTGCACCACCAGTTGGAGGAGTAGAGGGACAAGAACCTATCCATGATGGCAATGGTGTAGGAGCAGCAATAGCTAAGCATGAGTATGTGATAGTTATGGTTTGGTACTTAGTTGTTTGATTGTGGATTTCATGTGTAGTAACTAATGTATCAAAATATGGTTGCAAGTGGTGTTTATTGGTCATTGATTATTGACACATTGATGTGAAATTTACCTATGGATGTACTTGTGAGAGGTGGGATGATGGAGCGATTAGATGTCATTATGGGCAAGCATGCCCACCTATTTGAGCCAATGACAATAGCAGCAGCCGTATGTACTATATTGTTGAGTGAGCGTGATGAGGTGCAGGAGGAGACTCAGAGAGATAGGGAGGCTGCAGGTGGAGGATCCCTAGCGCAAGATGTTTTCACAACTATGTAGAGCTACAGGTTCAGTTTGCAGAGTATTCAGTCGAGTTGGAACTATTATTCAGATAGATGGAGATATCTAAGGGCCACAAATAGCAGCGTAGATTGAATGGTGAAGCATCTAGTTCTAGAGCTCCCGCATTTATATATAGTGATAGTGAAGATGATATATGATAGGTATTGATGTAGCGATGCATGGAGGCTTTCCCCCTAGAAATTTTATTTTGTAACTCTGAGATTTTGATGATATATATAGATGGATGATGTGTGTTATTGTATTGTATTAGTGTTGCATTGATATGTGATGCGATAAGTATTGTTTGTATGTGTTTGTTTGATTTGCATTGTGTAAATGATGATATCAAGTAATGTATAATGATTTTTTAAATAGATAGATAGGTAATATGTCAAAATGATGAGGGATAACATATAGGGTATGAAATAAATAATGTGATCAATGAAAACAATTGCATCATATGTATGAATAGTGATATATGGTAATGTATGTATAGAATGAATAATGTGAAAGAGCGATGTGAAAAAAATGATTGCAAGAGTGTATGTGATCGCGTGTTAGTATGATGAAGAGGGGGGAGGATATTGATGCCCCTAGCATGTGTGTATGAGGATGATGTTCATTTCTATAAGACCCCTCAGCAATCAAGAATGATCCATAAAGCAAGAGTGTGTCATCAAGAAGTGGTATGATAGTGTAGGCGAGATAGATAGATCAATGAAGTGTGTAGCATAAAGGTGAAGTGGGGTTCTTATTGTAATATTTCCCTCAATAGTCATGTAAGAACCATTAGAGCATGAGTGCGTCATCAAGTGATGAGGTGAGCAGAATCACCTACTAGATATTAAGTAGGCGTGGAGCGGTGGAAGTGTGTGAAGTGGAAGCAGCATGAGTGTATGAGCCAAACTAAATGTCTAATGAGATGGTTCCAATGATGGGAGATGCAATAGTGGGAAGCACAAGTGCCAACTACTTAGGAAGCTAATGTGAAGTAGGAGCATTCCATGACATATGAGCTGGTGAAACAATGGATGAATGAGATGGAGAGCATGCTTAAATGAGGACCTTAGGCGGTGGATGAAAAATGATCTTAGAAGTAGGTGGAGGTGATAAGTGGACCAAAGTAGTAGTACACTTAAGTGGAATTAGAGAAATAGGCTTCTCATGAGAGCAAGAGCCAAAATAAATGATGCCCTTCTCTTATAATTGTTGTAGTTTTTCATGAAGGGCACAACATTGATACGATGATAATTGTAATAATGACGATCACGTTGTCCGTGTAACCAATGAGGAGGAGGATGTTGATTAGAATGTAAATGAATAAATTTCTTATCAAGAAAAACATACAACACATCATTACGTTTAGCATCATGTGAAACTGAGTAGAAGATGTAGAGGTCGTAGGTGGAGACCGACGTGGTGGAGGAGATTAAAAACACTTGTGTAATGGAGTAGACTGAAATTTCTTATGTGGTGGAGGAGATGGAGACCTTGGAGGACACTGAACATATGAAATAGGAGAAGAAGTAGAAGATGATGTATCCGTAGTAGAAATAGTAGGAGGATCTATAACATGTGTAGCATTTAGGTCTTGTTCTAGATCAATGACCTTCTAGCATAATAGTGTAAATGATTCACATGTGTAATATTGCAAGCACTCTTTTAAAGCAAGAATCAAGTTGTAACAAAAGATGAATTGCTTCTCTAAATCAAAGGGCTGAAATACTAACTGATCCATGCAAGCATTGAAGCATAGAATATAATCAATGATAGGTTTTGTCTTTCCTTGGTGTACTTTAGTTAGGTGATTGTGTGTGACTCGAGGACCATTGTTATGAATGAAGTGTCGAAGAAAGGCATATTCCATCTCATAATAGGTACTAATAAATCTAAAAGGTAAATGTGTGTACCATTAGAGATCATCATCAATAAGACTGTAATGGAATGCTTTAAGCAGTAATCAATTATTCGAGTAAGAAGCCATAGCTAAATGATAATGCTTGAGATGCATATATGGATTGCGATCACCATCGAAACATGAAAATGTATGCATGGTAAAATTGTTAGGGAATTTTGAATTGTGAATATTTTTTGGAATGGGATTGTCATGTAAAGAATTGTTATCAATAGAAGCATAATAGGCTTTGCTTTCAAGAGTGAGAGATTGTACCTAAGATTGTAATTGTCCAACAATATGCATGAGTGATATAATATCATGTGGAGGAATAACAAAAGATGTGAGAGGTACATTGAGCGGTTGAAGCTTGCCATTATGAGTGATCATAGGAGTGTTATAAGAATAAGTAGAGAATACCAATGTTATAGGCACACTAGCTGTAGGTGCGGAAGCATTAATATGGGGTGAAGAACATGGAACATCAATAGAAGTATTGGGAATAACATCGGAATAATTGATGAGAGACAAAATAATAGAAGGTGAACAATCATCATGCATGTTATTAGATATAACCTTAGAAGAAGATGAAAGTAGAGTATAGAATTCACATTCAGCAGTATGCAAAGAAGTAGATTCATTACTAACATGTGGATCATCAATATTATATAAAGTTTCACATGCAATAATTCCATCAAGCGTATCATCAACATATAAGGAAGTAAAAGAGGAACTACTATGAGATGTATCTTTACAATCATTAGAAACACTTTTAGAAATGAAAGGAGTATGAGATACAACTTTACAATGATCTTGACTAGCATGAGAAATAACATCATGCACATGTATAATTTCATCATGATTTTTATCTACAGTACCACAGTCAAGACCAAACATTTAATCGATAATAACATCATCAAGGGTTTCAGTAGAAATAGAAGAAGGTGTAATGGTCTTAGTGCCTATGGAATAACATGGAGTACAACCAGAAAAATTTCTCTCTTTAGAAACAATGCTAAGAGTAGAATGTTTGAAACTAGTAGGAATGATTTGTTCATTAGCATCTAACAATCTTTGAACATTATCATCAAATTTATCATAACGATAAAGATCAATCAATTCAGCCTCAACACCATCATCAAGGATAGGATTAACACTCTCATGATGCATAACTTGCATAGGAGGATAAGATATACTTTTATCCATTTAGGGTTTTTGTGGATCCTAGGGCAAGTAGTTCTAAGCTACGGGTTTACCAGAATGATTCAATACAATCTTATATATTTTACTAAAATCCAAATTTAGAAAATTGTTGTAATGATGTACAAAAGATATAAATGCTAAGTAATTTCTAGATATGTAACTATGAAAGAAAATGAGAAGGATAGGGCACTTACCTTGATTTCACTTATCCTGAAGTGTGTCTGGACTGGAAGAATTGATGAAACAGTAACTAAAGATGTCGTAACCACACCTAAAAAAATACAAAAGTGTGGGATTTTTGGGACATGGCTGCCTGGGTAGGGGAAAGGGTACATACGAGCGCCCTCGACCTCTGTGGAGCATTGGAATCTATTAGGAATCAAGACTGTATAATAGTGTTATGATTCAATAACAAACCCAATCATGCACACAAGATCTAAACAATTCCCCAAAATCTACAACAGTGGAAGTATAAACTAGAATAATCTAAATCAAAACAAAGTACACACACATAACACAACATGTATCGTGGTTCACCCAATGTGGGCTACATCCACCAAAGATAGAGATCTCATATATATAATATAACAAGAGTACAAACCAACTCTTCAATACAAGAGTACAATGCATCTCTCTAAGAGTATCTCCTCTCCTTCAGATCTCTAAACGGATCTCCATGAGTGTAGTACAACTGTGCCTCCAAACACCACCAGAAAATCTCACATAACTAGGAACTACTACATCTTTGAACTACTACCAGGTTCTCTATGGATATGTGATAATACCTCTCGCATGAGTCTACCAATGTGTAACCATTATTGTGCACCAAGAAGTAAGTTTGTCTCTCCATCACTGCATAACTTGTGCAAACATGAAGATAACCTCCTCTACAATATCTAGATATTATCTGTATCCATGAGCTCTCCAATGAACTACAATACTAGATTCCTATTGATCAACAATGAAATATGATCTCATGGATCTACAATATAAAACTAGATCTACATACATCTATAATACAAGATCTCACCAACATGTGGATCTACAAGAAGGAACTCTATGTGCTTTGCATACTATGCAAGCCATTACAATGAGACAATAACTATACAAAGGAAATACAGTAGAAGATGTTACACTCTTCTCATCATTAAGATGTACCTATTATTTCCTTTCGTCCAACTCCTCTCCATGGAAGCTCCACCTTCATGTAACATGTTCTTTCTTTCTTTTCTTCTTCATCCTCTCAATCAAGGATTCCACATGCAATAATAATCAATTACATGCCATCATAAGATCTATCCCTAGCTTTCATGCTTATATAAGCATCTACAAACTTGGGGAACCTTAGTTATGCATTTACAAACTTTAGATCAACTTTATAACAAAGTTAGATCTAATTCCCGTGAGTTAAATATATACTTTCACGCACAGGTAACCGGTGTCGGTTACCTTTACCGATGGCGGTTCATCTGTTGATTGATGGGGGTTAATCTACTCACCAATGGTAGTTAATATGTTGACCGATGGTGGTTAATATGATGACAGATGTCAGTTACTATTTCAAACAGTCACATGTAATGCATGCTTATTAAGAAGCAATCGAGCTCCATAACCTAACAATCTCCCACTTGGAGATAAATTGCGGAACCTCTGTACTTGTACCTATACATCACCGTCCTCAACATACCATGAAGACCTTCTATTCTTTACTTCAAAAATTCTCTCAAAAATAAAACCAGGTAGATCAAACCATCTTCTCAAACCAAGAAGATAAAATCATGACTTACCAAACCTACATGAAGCTACAACTGATATGTGACACCAAGCCTTAAGCTCCCACTGAATTGTAACACCATACCAATTTTTGGTGTTAGGAAATCAAGCCAACCAAGCTCCTCATGCAATAATCCATCATGACTAACACACCTACAAGAGCTCCCACTCAAACTAAAGTACTGAGCTTCAACTGCAACCATAGCCATACGTGTAAAACCAACCATGTTCTCCAACCATCTATCCATTTCTTCAAGCTACTACTAATGCAACTGACCAAAGACAAGTCAAACTAGAATAATCATAAGAAATAAACAAGATCCTGAGTAAGACAACAAAAATGAGTTTTTCATGCAACCAATGGGTGATTAATCCACAAACACCTGCATAACTCAAAGAATCTAAACATTGCAATCTGCAAATCCAACCCTGCATGTCCAAGATAACCATCTGTAGATAACGTATATATCATGGAGTAACTTAGTAACAAGAGGAAATATGAACATCCCTTACTTGTGCTCAAGGCATCTAAATTGTGCTCATAGTCATCCATGTGCAAATCAAACATCTGCGTCATCATAGACTCACAAAATTGAATCTATCCACATGTATAAACTCACCATGTACATCCATCCATCAGGCTCTCCAGAAGCTCCAATTCTGCCACCGACTAACTCCAAAGCTGAATTTGAATCTTATGCTCATCAATGTCAATAATAAACATTCATGCTAAACCATACAACTAATACCAAGTGCAAATACCAAAAAACATGTCATTAACATACTACACTAACCAACCAAGATGAAAGCAAAACAAGAGCACTATCCCAAAATAGTAAATAAACATTGTTTTCAAACCTATGACCAAACTGACCATGGTTTCCTAACCGACCCTGGTCACTACCTGAACAACCACCGTTAATCCTAACCAACATTGGTCTTTGTAACTAGCATATTTTCTCCCTTTTCACCCTTCAAACTCTAAAAATTGCTCTATCATCTAAAACCAACTGAATCAACAATCAATTGTCTTCCCTAAGGAATATCCAGACACCGCAAAATAAACCAGAAGTGACATCACAATGCAATAAACTCAAAATACCTGCAAAGTCGTGACTGCCCTCCAAAACCAACTTGTGCCTCTTGTCACTCTGAATATTAATACCCTCCTCTTACTCTGCACGTGCAACTATGTCTAACCTATGATGCCATCAACTATGGCTTGTTCCCACTTAACCTGAACTCCCCTACACCACTTTTAATCACCAAACTCAAAAGATATATATGTCAGTGAGAAATAAATCCAGATGAAAGAACTATAAAATTGATTCCCTTTCTTATCAAAGAATACTTCTACATCACATAAGTTTGGACTTCTTCTGAAGTAAGTGAATCACCTTCTTTTCATCACGTGTACTCAACATATCTCATTACCTGTAACTTTGTCTAATCATGACTTTTCATTGAGGATCTCATCCTTAGACTAGAAACCCTTTTCCTTAAGATTCCACACAACCAAGAAATAAAAGTCAAACAACACCAAAAAAACCATGGTGTAAATATGTGCACACTATCCAAACATAATATCAGTAGCTCCAAATGAAAGAAATAAAATATGAACCATATAGAGATACCTAACCCAAAGTCTCACTAGACTAACCAAGCCAGCTTTTTCCTTTTTCCTCTTTCTACATTGTTTCTAACTATGCACATAGTGCAAGAAAGTTGATCCTCCAAAATAAGACACTGAACCATCCATGCCCTCTTCTACTGTAAGAAACCCTGTGCAAACTCATTGTCACAGAGACCAACCACAATTCGCTAACCAGTACTGGTTACCCTCTGTGACCGATGTTGGCTCCCTGACTGACGTCAGTGTTGTTGGAATGAACACAATGCCACAAATTGGCATAGGTCACAAAACCATGTGCCTACTCCGACCAAAGTCGATAGTTGTGTTGAGCTAGTCTTTTCAAGAAGCACCCAAATCTTGCACAAAAACTTAACAGCAATAATACATGTAAATAAATTACACCAAGATGAAATACATCACCTTACCAACACCAAAATACTCAACCACATCTTCAATTGAAGAGCATGCTTCTCTGATGGAAACCCCATCTTCATTCTATGCTACTATATTCTACTTCTCTAACGAAGCCTATGCATCTAACTACACTAAAAGGATGCATAACTGCTCCTCTATCTCATACTCAGATCTGCAATCCCAAACCATGCATGTACAACCAAAACATACAAACACTGCAATACCAAGATAAAACCATACCTCTATAACCCGAATATGTAATCTGATCAACATGCTTGTGCCTCCAAGAACCAGGGACACCTCAGCAAACAAGACACATTCCATGCATCTTCTTAATTCTTCAGATATGTGATTTTCTATTTAAAACAAGGTTGCCTAATAACCAACCACGGTCACCCTGTAATCGACCACGATTACTCTATAACCAACCACAGTCACCCTGTCAACACCAATTGCCACCTAAATGATGTTGGTCACCATAATTTCTAGCAACCTTACTATTTCAGCTCCCACTTGAGATTGAATCTCTTCCTGTGATCTTCTTATCAGGAAAAACAAACATTGCTATCATCCACCTGTCAGTAAACCACTATTAATATACTGAAGCAAAATGTTACTCTAAAATAACCAAAGTCTAATACGAGTTGTTGGGAATCAGGACTATAGAATAGTGTTATGATTCAATAACAAACCCAATCATGCACACAGGATCTAAATAATTCCCCAAAATCTACAATAGTGGAAGTATAAACTAGAATAATCCAAATCAAAACAAAGTACACACGCATAACACAACATGTATCGTGGTTCACCTAATGTGGGATATGTCCACCAAAGATAGATATCTCATATATAACAAGAGTACAAACCAACTCTTCAATACAAGATTACAATTCATCTCTCCAAGAGTATCTCCTCTCCTTTAGATCTCTAAACGGATCTCCATGAGTGCACTACAACCGTGCCTCCAAACACCACTAGTAGATCTCACATAACCAGGAACTACTGCATCTCTGAATTGCTACCAAGTTCTCTGTGGATCTACGACAAGACCTCTCGCATAGGTCTACCAATGTGTAACCATGACTGGTGAACCAAGAACTAAGTTTGTCTCTCCGTCATTGCATAACCTATGCAAACATGAAGACAACCTCCTCTACAATATCTGGATACTATCTATATCCACAAGCTCTCCAATGAGCTACAATGTTAGATTTCTATGGATCAACAATACAATATGATCTCATGGATCTACAATACAAAACTAGATCTACATAGATCTATAATACAAGATCTCACCAACATTTGGATCTACAAGAAGAAACTCTATGTGTTTTGCATACTATACAAGTCATTACAATGAGACAATAACTATACAAAGGAAATACATTAGAAGATGTTACACTCTTCTCATCATTGATATGTACCTACTATTTCCTTATGTCCAGCTCCTCTCCATGGAAGCTTCATCTTCATGTAACATGTTCTTTCTTTCTTTTCTTCTTCATCCTCTCAATCGAGGATTCCACATGCAATAATAATCAATTACATGCCATCATAACATCTAACCCTAGATTTCATGCTTATATAAGCATTTACAAACTTAGGGCACCGTAGCTATACATTTACAACCTTTAGGTCAACTTTATAACAAAGTTAGATCTAATTCCCGTGAGTTAAATATAGACTTTCACACACAAGTAACTGGTGTCGGTTATTCTGACCGATGGCAGTTCATCTTCTGACCAATGACGGTTAATCTGTTAATTGATGGCAGTTAATATGCTGACCAACAATGGTTAATACGATGACCAACGTTGGTTACTGTGTAAATCAGCCACATGTAATACATGTTTATTGTGAAGCAATTTAGCTCCATAACCTAACAGAGTCTGCCAAAAAGGTCAGGATCTGATTTCATCACTGTCACTAGGGTTTATCACTTGTTCGCCAATGATCACCTGTATGTCGCACTTGGATCGCCAAAGTACCTGTAAATCTACAACACAAGTAATTGTTATCCAAAATAATCCCCATGCTTATTTTTTGCTAACTCCTCCTCCTTCTCCTTTATTGGCACTTAAATGAATTTTTGCATGCTTCAGGTACTCAAAAGATTCTAAAAATGATCCTATCAAATAGGATTTTTCCTCACCTTTCCAGAAAGGTAAAATTTTCCTCCTAACTCCTTGTATTTCTCAAGTTATGTCTCGGTGGAGTTTTTGAGGGAAATTTTCCCTGGGAAGGCCCGTAACCAATAGGAATGTGCCACGTGGTAGGGCGGAATGGCGGGTCAACGGGGGTAAGTTGGAAAAATCACCAAAGAGTGAGTGGGGGGTGGAAGGAGAAATTTTTACCCGAAGGCCAGCGAACCAATAGGAGGCCACCACATGTCCATCTGGAGGCGGAAGTCGGAGGCGCAAAGTAAATTGGCTTTTTGCCAAAGTAGTCGAAGTGCGCAAAGGAAAAATTTTGCCCATGGGCCCGCAGAGGAAAGAAATGGTTTAAACCTATAGACAAATGAGAGTGTGCCACATGTCCACGAGACCAGCGGGAGTTGGAGGCGCAAGGGGTTTTGGCGAAATTTGCCAAAATTTTCAAAAATGGCGTAAAGTAAAATCTCAACCCAAAAGCCCTCGGAGGAGGAAAAGAATATTTTTCCTGAAGGCACGAACCAATAGAAGGCCGCCACATGTCCAGCCGGAGGCGGAAGTCAGAGGCGTGGAGTAAATTTTGGCTTTTTTCCAAAGTGGTCAAAATGGCATAAGGGAAAAATCTGACCCGAAAGCCCACCAAGGCCGAAAAGGAAAAATTGGAAGCGCATCCCCGCCAACGAATGAGGAAGTGACACATGTCACCGGAGTGGCGGAGCACGGGGCAAAGTTGGGAAATTTTCCCAATGAAAAATCAAAGGATAGAAGTGAGGTTTGGGCCCGTGTTTCCATCAGCGAATAGGGATGTGCCACATGGCAGTGGAGCAGTGGGGTGCGGGGATTTTTGGGGAAATTTTCCCAAATTCAAAAAAAGGGAAAATTTTAAAGTTTCGGCCCGCCAATCCATTTTTGCCCTAATTTTTCCCTAAATCTTCAAAGGGGCATAACCTTTGATCCAAAGCTCAGATTTTTGCATTCTTGGTGTCATTAGAAAGCTGGTAAATTTCTATACATGATGGAGGGTTCAATTTTGTATTTTGATGGAGATTTGCTGGAGAAAAATGGAGAAACGTCGCTGACATGCAAAAAATGCAGAAATGGTTCCCAACCACCAAATTTAATGAAGTATGGGTCGTTTTTGGATCTGCAAAGCAATGTACTTCAAAGTATGGGCTTTTCCATGGTAACCCATCATTTTGGAGGCTAATTAGAAGAATTTGTCGGTGGTTGGAGTTGTAAATCAAATTTTCCCATGTTTTTTACACTTTTCTTCATTCTACTTCATGATAAAAGCAAGTTTTGGCTCATTTGTAAAAAGGTTGTTCATCATTTCTGCTATGCTCTCCCTTTTTTTCTTCCCAGGGTTGAAAATGGAGTTTGAACCTCCTCCCCTGCTCTGTAATCACATTTTTTGCCTTTTACCATTAAAATGATGTTCTGTGCAAACTTTTGGAGCAACCAAAAACATGTTTTGTGATGCATCTCTCCATCCTTGCTCATTTTTTTCTTGTTTTCTTCTTGCCTCTCTTCATTGCATGTATTTGTGCATGTTTGAATGTTCATTACAGGTTTGGAGCTGTGTTCATGGATTTTTGGAACATTTTCTGTGTGAAATCTATCTTTGGGCCTATGATGCATCTATCCATCCTTCCCATTGCTCACCTCTTCTTGTTCAATGGCATTTTTGATAGATGTTCAGCATTTTCCTTCTCTGATGTATCACCATTTTAGTGCAGGCTTCTATTTTTTCTCTTTTCTCTCTCTCCATGTCTCCCTGGAAGTTAGATTAGGATTAGATTAGCTAGCCTGCACTGGAATAGCTTGTGGCAGGTAGTTTAGGAAGAGGAACTAGCCTTCTCTGGAGAGCTTTCCCCATTTACAAAGGTCCCACACTCTGGGAAAGCTCAATGTGGTGCATTCACACCAAATGACATTGCGTTAGAAAAGTAGATCTGAAGGTCATTTTGGGGGTGATGTGAATTTTCACTAACAGTAATCTCCTACAAAACCCTTAAACTATATCAAATCCTAAAAAATAAAGATGCAAAATGAGGGGTCGGACTATCCTCAGCTGTTAAACAAGTGAATTTAAGACCGCGCACTACACTACATCTTAGACCCATGTAGTTCTATGTGTTTATGTGTGTAATAGTGCTCCTAGGCTGCCCTCGCGCCGATGACGCCAAGATAGGGGCGATAGTTAGATAGAATATAAATGTGTGGATGAAAAAATGAACTTCCCCTTCCTATGCAATGTGTATGTAGAGTAATAAGCCCAAGATATTATCCCTTTGATATGTAGATAGATAACCCTTGATAGAAATGTCTCACCCTTATAATGGTATGTATGTTGTGTTTATATAGGGATTTCTTACTTGAATTTCGACACTAATGACCTGACATGTTGACTAAGACCTCGAGATAGGAGTAATAAAACCAAAAAGGCTGACCACAAATGTCAAAAATGTGAACAAGAACAAAGGGGACATGAGGGCCCAAGTTTGACATGAGCACCTAGGCACTAGTGTCCATCCCTGGGCACTAGTGTCCAGAGACAATGAACAAAAAAGTACAAAGACAGACAGACAAGGATCCATGTGACTTGACCAGAAATAAGTGTAGAAGTGACATATATGAGATATAACATAATAGAAACAAACAAAGCAAGAAGACATACTAAGCAGTGTGTCATTGGTGAATACTTTTCTTACGTAAGATCCATATATAAAACAACATACTTGGCGGTATAGTAAATAGTAGTAAGTGCGTGATTTTGTGTCTACATCAACTACCTTGTGAGCACTTTCTAGATGAATATATCAATCATATGGATCATGAAAAGACTCCCCTTAAGATGAACTTGTTCTTCAATGGGTCCAAATGTAGGCAGGGGGAGGTGTTAGAATAGTCATAATACCCCCTCGGGACACTCCTATTCTGCTATCTTTCAAACTTAATTTTGAATGTACCAATAACATGTCAAAATATGAGGCCCTTGTCATGGGACTTCAAACCACTACCTTTCTCAGTGTAAAAATATTTGACATCTATGGAGACTCACAACTAGTCATCAACCAAATCAAAGGGATATACTAATGTAAAAATGGGGTCGTATAAAAATATAAAACCATCATTGAAGAATTATTACAATGCTCTCACCAATACAAAATTTAAATGACCCCTTGTTCATATTAAAAATTCACAAACGCCATGGCTTCACTTGCCTCTCTCATCCCTTTATCACAAGATGGTTCCAAAAAATTTGTCATCATACACAAACTCAATCAACCATCTTATACCACACTGAAATTCTTACTATTAATCACATAGAAGACATCCTCTCTGACACCTGGTATACGTAAATATATGATTATCTCTCCACTAGTAAACTACCCTCAGATCTATCTGTAAATGGAAAAAGATCCTTTCAACAATGTGTGTCCTACTACATCATATTAGGAGGTATACTTTACAAAAGGGGATTTGACAGCTTCCTCCTCCGGTGTCTTAAAACTATGGAGGCTCGTCTAGCTATCCAAGAAGTCCATGATGAAATATGTGGTGGACACTTCAATGGTTTGGTTATCGCTAAATGCATCCTAATGATGGGTTACTATTGGTCTATGCTTAATCAATATTGTTGTGACTATGTCAAGAAATGCATCAAATTTCAACAACATTCCAATATCACACATATCCCTAGCCACTTTCTTCAACCAACACAAGATTTTTGGCCCTTCTCACAATGGGGGCTTGACCTTATTAGCCTTATTAACCCTCACTCATCATAATGACAAAATTACATCATCACAACCACTAAATATTTCACTAAATAGGTGGAGGCAATATTCCTTATATACACTTAAAAAAATAAAATCATTGACTTTATCCATCATCACATTATCTATCGTTTTGGTATACCACATAAAATCATCACAAATAATGACAAATCCTTCAAAAACAAGAAATTTCAGAAACTTTTTGATACTTATAACAGCAAACTTAACTTTTCCTCACCTTATTATCCACAAGCTAATGGCTAAGGTGAAGCATCCAACAAAACATTTGAAAAAATCCTCATGAAAAATATCAACCAAGCTAGTAGAGATTGACATCTCTAAATCCCATTTTCATTATGGGCATATCGGACCAGATTTTGAATGCCTGCAAGTGTTACAACCTTCTCCTTAGTATACGATACCTAAGTCGTTCTTCCTCTCGAAGTTCAAATCCCATCCCTATGCATTTCCCTCAAATACTTTATCCCTGATGAAGAATATCGTCAAGAATGTCTGTCACAGTTAGAACTGGTAGATGAACATTGTCTAGGTGCCCTTGAACATATCAACATCTATCAATAATGAATCAAATGAGCCTATTGTAGATGAAAAAGAGATGTTAGAGCAAAATGCAAGCTAGGAATCAAAGTAGATCAATTCCTAATCTAACACTCTCTATCACCACCTCAGATCAAGCAAGGATGGAAAGAGGGAGAATTATACCTACACTTACCATCTAACATGCAATTCTCCTCCCTTGAGGGTGGATTTGCTTGTGGATTGGAAGATTGCTTCAGATTTTGGATGTGGGAATACTTGGACAACACCTTCCCTTTGATGATTGATTCTTGGATGTTTGAGTGAAGACTATGAATAACTTGATTGAAGCTTGAAGGATGAATATGGATAATTGATGATCAAAAGATGAAGTAACAAGATGATGGCCTC
Source organism: Taxus chinensis (assembly GCA_019776745.2). Lineage (NCBI taxonomy): Eukaryota > Viridiplantae > Streptophyta > Pinopsida > Cupressales > Taxaceae > Taxus > Taxus chinensis. The sequence continues at coordinate 419,535,239 of CM034154.1, forward strand.
CCAAAAACTCTTCCAACTCGCTTTCATGGAGGATGAGAGCTAGATTTATAGTTTGTGGGTGGAGGATTGGATGGCTAAGATGAAGCCATGTTGGATTGAACCCAAGGTCTAAAAATTGATGAGAGGATTGGAGGATTATAGAATGGAGAATTCTATATTTTGTGAGGACTCTCCATTGAATTAAAAATTCAATGGAATAGTGTAGATTCATTTGAATATTTGAAAATAAGAAGGAAAGATAGAGAAGCTTCTAGATTTAGAAGCCTATAGATTTAGAGGTGTGAGGATGTGCACATAATTAGGATTAGATTAGGTTTATTAATGATGATTTGGGTTGTGATTTGATGGAAAGGCTAGGTGTAGGGATGTAGGGTGGGTGGTAGGTGAGGTGTAGGAATATTAAATTCCTAGAAAATATTAATAGGGATTATAATAGGATAATAGGATATAATAATGAAATAAAAGGGATTAATAATAAAATGGGATATGATGATGGATTCAAAAGATTAATAATGGAATGATGGAATCTTGGATAAATGATAAATAGTGATAAAGGAAAAAATACGATAAAAGGGATTTTTAATGATGTAAATGATAAAATGGACTATTTGGATAAATGATGAAATTAATGAGAAATGGATTAATGGATTAAAATGAGTAAAAAAAAGGATTGGTAGCGGATAAATGGTGATGAGGCTAAAATATGGGACATGATGAATGTTAATTAGTCATGTAGACATTTTAGGTGTCTACACCTATAACAAACATCTCAAACAAAGTGACTTTAACATTGGTGATCTTGTTCTCAAAGAAAACCAACATGTTAGTAACATGGAAAAAGAGTAAACGTGGTAAGTTTACTCTGAACTGGCTTGGACCATATATTATCACTCATAAATATGGGTCTGGGGCTTATCATTTAGTCTCCCTTGATGGTAAACCTAAGAAGGAGCCTCTTGATGCCCTATACTCGCAGTCATTCTATTGTTAAAATATTAACTCATGAGACCTTAGTCAAACTATGATCTCCATCTATCAACCCACATATCCTATCACCCTTCTAATGATTTGGAATCATGTGGTATCTTCTGTTAGCATAACATGTCCTGTCCTTGAATATGGGCACGGCGAATTTGCTCATAGCATATTCCTCATATCCTCACAATCGTTGCTCTCACCATCTCCCTATCTTATCCTCTTTCATGACATGACCAGGACATATGTGTAGCTTGCACACTTATTTATCCCCTTCTAAGTGATTACCCAGGGCTTCCCTCAGCATAAAAATCAAAATATCCATATGATGGATCCGATCAAAATATAGACCGATCCCTCAAAGGAAAATTATCAAAAATCAAATTATATAAAAAATCAATAAAGTCGTAGACCACTCCCTCAAAGGATGATTTCTATAAAAATAAAAAAATCAATAAAATCATAGACCACTCCCTCAAAGGATGGCTACCTAATAAAAACACACAACAAGGACTTCCCACATCGATTAGTCCTCATATAAAAAAGGCTTCCCGCATCGATTAGCCCTCATATCAAAAATAAAAAAAAAGCAAACCACCCCAGGAAAACTTCCCACATTGATCAACTTTCCCATCAAACACAATCTTCCAACATCGATCAACTTGTGCAATATAATAAAGTTAGGGAAAAAACTAGGGAACTATTAAGAAAAAACTATTTGCCCATGTTTTCTACACATAAATCTTGCTTGTGTGTGAAAAGTATAGATACGAATATCCCACATATATCAATGATCCTAATATGACTAACTATTGTGAGTCATACATTAACATTATTTACAAAGTTGCATGTGCAGTATCATACAATTAAATAATTTACCATCAAACACTATATGTGTGTGTGTGTGTGTGTGTCCAAAACAATAATGAAGCAAAAATTTCACATTCTATTCTTATCCATCGTATAGTGCATCAATCAAACAATAAGATCATCATTTTGTCACAGACATACACATAATCATTGAAATCACATCAAACATCTCTAATCTAAAAATATACATTTCACATACATCCATAACTCATCATATCAAAATTGTAACTAAAACCATTAAACAAATCATCATCAACCACATCTAATCCATCACATTGCAATATTACAAATTCAAAACATAACTCGAATATCAAAATCATCTATATATATCAACAATGTTTGTACATCATCAACGATTAAAAGAGCCTTACGTATTAAAAATGCATCTATACAACAATAACAAGGGATTCAAATGAACCTCATACATAAAAAATCTATATGTTAAAATCTATCTATACAACTACCTAGTAAAATGAATGTTTGTCAATTAGACACTCTCTCGAGCGTTGCTCCCTTGATAATCATTTGGGCCCCTGGTTGGTCACTCACACGAGCCTCTAGGCACTTGACCTACGCTTGTGTCACTACTTGAAGGAACTTTCCATCATCGAGGTAAAAATACAATATAACGAGACTCATTTGGAAGCCTCCGCCTCACTATATCCTCATAATATTGCAGCTCATCACACAAATCATAATAGTTTGTTGCACTCACATCACCATGTAGCTCCATCTGACCACTAGTCTGAGCTCGCGCTACTTGTAGCTCAACCCCATAAATCGATGGACTTGTCACTCTAAAGGCCTTTTTCAAGGTCTCTCGATCCCGTCTATATCTATATATGTCAGCTCTTGCTTGTGTGAGCTCATCCTAAACAATAGTGAGTTGCTGGCTCAACCCATCCCTCTCTCCAGTTGCAATATCTCTCTCACCAATCAGTGTGGCCCACTCAGCTAACCATGTGGCCCTCTCGGCCTCTAAACTCACTACAGTGGCCTCTAATAATGCCACCCTATCATCCATATCTCCACCCCTCACCACCACCACCACCCTCTAGTGTCGCCTCTACACAAGCCTGCACCCACCTCTCAAAACCATCTAACTGCCCTTGCCATCACGCATCGTAGGCCTTTGTCACTCTAGAATCATCATGCCCCACCACTCCCTCCTCATTCACCATATCAACTACCTCCTGAATAACTAATAATGCTACATCTGACTCTGCATCATCTCACTGATAGGCCACTGGTGCCTCTGACACATCCTGAATCAGTCCAAACTGTCACGTAACACGACCAGATATGATCAAATCCTACCGATCCTCTGTCTGTTTCCTCTGCACACCCCCAACTACCTCCTTCTCACTCAAAAAGTGAAAAAAAAAAGAAAATTAGGGTTTCTTGGTCTCTCAGGTTTTCAAATCGCAAGTATACCAAATGAGCCTCCAAACTGTTTTTTACACCAAAACTTTTCCTGTGTACCTGATTGCTAGTGATTGGGCTGATTGCCAATGATTTTGTCAAATCAACAATGACTTATGGTAATCACCAATGATTACCTCCCCTTTATCCAAACCATCATTGATTGGCCTCCAAGCCTCATCAAATCATTATTTTTCCCATCATTCCTTGCTAAAATTACACATTTTAAAGTATGCCTCCTTTTTTTTTGGGCCCCAAGACCCTTCTCAAAATCAAAATCAATCAATATATACAAAGTCTATATTTATCAAATTCATTTCAAATTTCACAGCTATTAGGCAAACATTTTCCCTTTCCATTGTTAAGTCATATGTCTATAGGCCGAGAACCAATTGGTTCCCCTATCACTTGACTTCTTAGCAACATCCTTTTTATCGAGCCTGTGTCTCCCTATAGACTATCGATACTATATGCCTCCCGAAACCTTTTCCCACATCCGCTTCCCTAGAAGTCATAGGTCTATAGGTCGAGAACCCATTGGTTCCCCTATCACTTGAATCTTTGGTCACACAAATCCACCTTCGTGGCAATTTGTTTTCATGCCCAGACTTGGGGCATCTTAAATTGCAACAAAAAAACACGTGTCTATCTCATCCAACAACCTGTTCAAATTGGTGATCATTGCACTTCATCGCAATAACCCCCAGTTTGAGGGGGGCCACCTATCCAACATAAATCATATCATTCCACTCGTTTTTGTTCATCGGCTTGTCCATCACAAACCGCTTGACAAAAACGCAAAAATGTAGACACCTATTTTTAGTACCCTACATTCCTTATCCATAGTCCTCACACTCAAAACATTAAACTATCTAATTATCCTATAATTTATGTCCTCACCCTCGCAAAATCTTATCTTACCCCTTAATAAATACTTATTTACTCACCCTAAACCTCCCTAACCACCCATAGCCCATATTATTCCATTTCTACCCTAATCATCCAACCTCCCTTAACATCCTCATAACCATTTTAACTTGTCCCCATACCCTAATCTACTCATTTATAAGTGGTTGAAACAACTTCCAAGTGGGTTTCTCCACTTTTCCCGGATCACTAGTCATTATAAAGCATCACTGGTGATTGTTTAGGAAACATCAAAACTTCTTCAAATGGATCCTGAGACGTTTACAACGAAGCTCTGACTCATTGGAGACTTAGACAACAACACCACAATCATATTGATATCTTCAACATCCCTATTACGTCCATGTAAGATCCACCGACCTTGTAAGGGTCCCACAATATCATTTCTTAATATTCCTTATCCAAGGTAAGATCCTATCACTTGTCTTCATATTTAGCTTATCGATAAGTCGTATATAAGATCATATCTATCATCAAATCATTACTTTTGTATCCAATTTATATCTTATTAAAGAATTAGTCTTTTTCACAGTAATCGCCAATGATTCATCTAAATCACCTATGACCATGTAAAATCACCAACGATCCTTGTCATTTTAGCATTTTAACCAATTTAATCATATCTGTCATTAAACATCAATTTGTTTTCTGTCTAATATGCCTATTTCCAAGTTGTTTCTATCTTTAGATGACTGTACCAGGATAGGCGCATCCGATCACAAGCATATATGACCTTCCTATCATCTAATAACCCTTCATCTTGGAGCAATTCGACATCACGCATGAGCTTAGCCTTTGTGCCATCACTTAGACACTGGATGTTGAAGATATCAAAGATTAACTTGAAGTCATACAAGAAGAACGAGACATTGTAGAACAAGCCTAGTTCGATTACTTTGAGTAGTTCGAGCTCGCCGTAGCCCCCGCCTGGGCTGCTTATCCCCCAGAACAAGATCTCTTTATCCCTCTGAAAATCTAATCTCCATTTCATTGTCAATTATCTTGATATCATTATCACTTGATCGTAAAATGAGTTGACCCCCTTCGAGGAAGCCCATTGGTTCCTGGGATCGGCATTTTCCAAGAAACTCGCCATATCTTTGTCTAATATCTATCTTGTTTAGTTATCTTTGTATGTAGGTTCTCTCATCTGTTGGAAGGAGGAGTCTCGTGTCTATATTGCATTCATTCATCCCAACATTGCATCGTCAGTGTAGGTATCGTTAAACCATGTTGTCTTCCAATTTTTTGGTGTTTATCATATAATTAACGAACCAAAAATCACCACAAACACATCGCTTAGGAATTTATTTTAGTTCCTACAAGGAATGAAGAGCAGAAATTGAGGATCCTCAACTTCTAGGAGGGAGCCATGATGCAGGGGCATAACTTGTGGAGACCATAACTTTTGATCCGACCGTTGGATTGTCTTGAAAATTTACAGGGTGGTAGATATACATTAGTACTATGCTGGGATCAACTTTTCCCGCATAATTGTGGCCATTTTGGCACATTTTTGGGTCCGGATTCCTTCATCTAGTGGCCTCAAATTGACTTCGATTATTTTTTTTCGCTTTTGACTAGGTCTTAGAACTTTGATAACTTTTGTTGTACTTGTTAGAATAAGTCAAAATTTTGCGTGAGCCTTAATTTATGAAGACATATTTGGCACACAAATTTTGGGGCCCATCTGAGTTGTTTTGCTAGTAGGTAATTTTTGGCAATTTAGGGTTTTTTTGTCATTTTAGGGTTTTTAGTGTCGACGTGAAATAAAAGGAGGATTGTAATGATGTAAAAGATTAGTGTGGATTCCATAATGAGAAGAAAGCTATTTTGAAACTCCTGGTTTTTATTCATAGAGCTTGTATGTGTGTTTTGGAGGTATTTCAACCTCTTACAGCTAGATTCACATCAAGCCAAGTTCAAGGAATATGAAAGTAAAAGGTTTGAGAAGGGTGTGGAAATAGAGCCCCTTCATGAGGATAGTGAGAATGACAAGGAAAATAAAGAAGGTTGGTATGTGGTGTCATATAAAGGGGATGATTTTGGTTTATCCATGTGTCAGAGTAATGAGGAGTGCTAAATTGAAAGAGGAAGCTAGATCCAAATATTGTTGATTTTTGTTGATTCTTTCTAGTATAGTAGTTAAATGGTAAAGTTGGCTCTTTGCTAGAACTTGTTTGTTTGTTGTTAGTTTGATAAGGGTATATTATTTTAGTAGGCTTGTTGGACTTTGGATTTGGTGTGGGATTTATTGTAACATATTTTCATGATTGTACAAGATTATGGGTGCCTTTCAAAACATTTACCATGCACCTTATCAAAAATAAATAATTTGGAATAACCCCTTCTGACACTCAAAATATCAAACAAAATCTACCCTACAAGTCTTGGGAAGAGAAGAGAATGATTAAATAATCACAACGTGAAACAAATAAGTAAAAACATCATTCTCTACTACATGTTTGTTTGTTGTTAGTTTGATAAGGGTATATTATTTTAGTAGGCTTGTTGGACTTTGGATTTGGTGTGGGATTTATTGTAACATCTTTTCATGATTGTACAAGATTATGGGTGCCTTTCAAAACATTTACCATGCACCTTATCAAAAATAAATAATTTGGAATAACCCCTTCTGACACTCAAAATATCAAACAAAATCTACCCTACAAGTCTTGGGAAGAGAAGAGAATGATTAAATAATCACAATGTGAAACAAATAAGTAAAAACATCATTCTCTACTACATTGATCATGCACAACAGACTAACCATGTAATAAAACTCCTTTTACAACCAACTACTTTGGCCATATGGTCAAATTCCTACTATATATTGCCATTTACAAAACAATTGCATTGACCATTTTTTAAACTAACACTTCACTACTGCATTGGCCATGCATGCATAACCATGTCAACTATGTTGGATTTTTCATATTGCATCAACCCTCTTACAACTTTTCTAGCCCAACATAGTCAATGCCATTATGTGGATGGCCATGCGATTCCTCCTAGCATTTAAATTTTTTTTCTACATTAGTGACCATAATATGCAAAAGAACTCTCAATCCACCTAGAAACTGTCAAAAACTTTGTTTTTGATGTAACTCGGGGAAAATTCACCTTATTTACCCTTTCCCAATTTAAAAACAAAACATACTAGTAGATTGGTTGGCTCATATTCTCGACTTCACCTATCGCATCCACCCTAATCACCTCATCATACGAGGCCATCTTATAGGTTTACCCAAAATAACACATGGCTTGGTTGGCCTCTACCTATGTAGTTAGCGAACTAAAAAATATATGAATACCTTACGAAGATATAAATAGTTAGATGGTTTAAACCAGGTGTTAATAAAACCCCTTTCACCCATAATTAATTACACCGAAGGTGTTCCCCCTATGGGAAAGGCTCTTCCAGATGTTTCTACAACTATATAAAATTTGACGGCCGTTTGAACGTTTTCTACACACGATTAATTTTGACGGGTATTTCCCTATTTTTTTTGTTTACATTGTTTTCTTGTATTTAGTTGCAAAGCCCGTGCGTGTATATACATACGATCACTGTGGATATGGATGAATGCTTTGGAATTTTGATATGTACAAGTTCGCCATATTTTAAACTGCCTCAGAGTGTCGATCATGGATATACAGTGAGTATATTGTGGGCATGTATATATATGCAGTGCGGATATCATGTGTGTATATGCTATAAATGTGATATTTTCATATATTGATTTAATCTGCAGGGGAAATCTTGGTGAAAACATCAGTTTCAGATTCCATTTTTCAGAGGATTTCCACACGTTTGGACACATTATTACAAGTAAGAAATAGTTTTAAGATTTTCACACGATTATATCTGCAGGGCCCTCTTTAATTGGTATTTTCTGTGCATAACTAACTTTAAGTTGTTTGACTTAAATTATGCAAGAAAGATTTAGTTGCTTTATATGTAGACCAATAAATGGCTACTGCAGGTTCATGGAAAAGCAATCTAGGCTTTAAGCCTTTCATCAAAGCTGTAGGCCCCTCTTTAGATACTATTTTCTGAGTCGTGTTGTATATTGAGCTACTAGTGAATCTCTCTACACCACAAACCCCCTTCACAATCAACAAAGTTACATATGTCACGCTACAGAATTGAACAACAAAATTTGCATTGTTAATTTGATTGGTATGTTTCACTACTTCAGCGCAACATGTCACCATATCATTTGTGAAGAACTCAAAAAGACAAATAAATGGTGTGCCCATTTAGAAAGAACCAATGCATGATATATATCTTCTAAAGGTGATGAAACTTGTTATACATATGGTGTTTTGCACATCAAGCATGTGCCTCTACAGCTTAGCAAACCAGCTAAGTTACTCAAATTAACAGCAAGATGCATGACCAAAAACGTAATGATAATGAAATACCAATAGAAAGTTTTACAAGTGGATCCCAAGGCCACCATTTATTAGGAAATGTCCAAACCTTGCAATTTCAATTTTGCATTTAATAATGGATGAATAACAAATCAAAAACATGGGTAAAATTCTTACTGCTGACAGCGAGTACAAAGTTTGCAAAGAAGCCCATCATGGGCACTAATCTATAAGAACCTTCAAGTTTTCCTCACTTGACGACTTCATTCTTGAAGTCCAAATAACATGCATATTTTTATGCAACCTTGGGGGAATATTTTTATTTTGATGTATGCAACAAACACAACCATTATTTAATTTGATTCAAGTTGATCATTTGCATTTGCTTGGTTATATAAAACCCTAAGTTCATGCCTTCAGATTTGTTGCCTTCCAATCTATAAAACTGTTTGGAGTGATAAGAATTTTAAAGTGCTTGAGATTATAAGTAAGCTTGTACTATTCTAGAAATTAAAATTGAAAAAACTCATTTATATTGGTGTTGTCTGATACCAAAAACAATTGCAAAAAAATGTAACATAAAATACTAGAAAAAAGAGGGAAAGAATGTACAAAAACATACACACTTTCCCCTATTTAATTTGAAAGGAACCATGGTGTGAGGGGCAAGCTAAAAAAAAAGTGGAAAAATACCATTCCTTTGAGGGTATCTGAAAGTACATGAATGAAAGTTTATCAAGCAACACAAATGAGAGCTTATGGGGATTGTTAAATGCATTTGCAACCATTGAGGGTTAGATTAGTCAATAATTTTTTTATTCTATGGTGATTCTCAAGTATTACATGAGAATAATCCAGAAAAGGTTCCTTTTGGAGATAAGTTATTACATGTTCTGGTGAGAACCTGCCATTAATTATGTTTGACTTAGTACATAATATTTTAAGCCTCACTTTCGTCAGAGGATGGATCAACTAGGTTCACACTCTAATTCAAGAACTTAATATGTTTTGTATCAAAAACTTGGAATTTCTGGGGCCCTAGATATCCTCGAATTCAATCTAATGAAAGCCAACTGTAATCAGTAAATACAAACTAGTGAATGAAAAAATGTATGCCAACGAAAAAGCTATTCTAATATAATTTTAGGTCCTATTAGTTGTACTCTAGATAGCTTTTAGAGATTACTACTGCCATAAAAATGGGATAACTGATGTCTAACAAATAGAAAAGAAGACGAAAGCATATGGAATAGTTAACCTCGACAACAACATTGATGACAAGCTCAGACTAAAAAGAACATAGATGAAATTCTCCACAGGTGCTAATAGGAACAGTCTGGTAAATGATATATAAATATAATTAATTTAGCCCCATTTTCAATGAAAGAGTAAGAGAGCAAGTAGCTTCATGACTAAGAGCGAGTGTAAGTAATTTTCAAAAAGAAAACCAATTCAATAAATCTTTATAATGAGCACTGTAATTTTTTCATCATAACTTATATAAAAAGATAACAACATAGATATTATATATCCCAAAAATCATAGTGAATCAAATGGATTTTAACTTTGGATTGGAATTAATTCCTTGTTTATACAAGTAAGGTAATTTTCTATAAGTGATTATGGGGTAAGGCTTATGTCAATGATTCAAAACTTTCAAGTTGAGAAATTGAATTTTAGGAAAATTTATAAAGTCTCTCTATTTCCCATACCATTTATGTAAATCTAAATTCAAGACTAATACTAAATTATTAAAGAAGAGGATTCGAACCTGGCATTGTAACTGGTTCTTGATCACATCAAGTGGCGTTGTCACAACACTTGCTAGAGCTCCAGCTGCCCTACCTACAGTGATGTGAGCAAGTAGGTGCTCTTCACTTGTGTTTGCTGGAGAAAATTTGGTGAGGACTTTCTTAACAGCTTCATAAGTTGCAAAATGAACAGCAGTGAAAGGGGGATTCATTACCACAGTAGTTCGATAGGAAGCATAAAATGCTCCAAAACCCTCTTCCCTCAACATTCTCTGTATACAATCCATTACTCCCCCATATGGACTGCTTCTCAATTGCAAACTCTATTTCACCACATCCATTGGTGTAAACATTGCATCACTTGCAATAGTAGCTACTACTCCAGATGCAACATGGGAAAAAGGATAGTGATCATGTCTGTTGCCTCCCAATTTCTCCTTACAAACCTCATACATAGAAAAATACATAGCATGAGCAGGTCCATCTCCTAGAACCATTGCTCCAATGCCTCTATAGAGTCCAAGAGCCCCCTCGGATGGCATTCATGGCTTATAGACCCTGCAGATGGAGAATTTTACAAAGTTCCCATACATATCCTTAATGATCTAGATAATCATGCACTTAGGTGGATAATGACCTCTTACAAAAGCATATATTGTTGCATTGAGGGAGAGTGGGGTAGTTGTTTGTCTTTAAGCATTCACAACTCTAACACTAACACACAGAGAAGTATTCCATACCCTCTAAATATAGCAAGATGGAGTTTTGTTGCAATGGCTTTTGAGCCTTCCAAAACACTTTGTACTGTCCTACTTGGTAAAAATGAATACGACAAGGATGCTCAGGTAAATCATATTGGAGAGGTTGAAATTGAGATCTATGATTAAGATTCTGATGCAAGGTCTCAAATTCATGTCATTAGGATTGCTAGAACTGGTTTCCTAGTTGGGACATCCATTTATTCTAATGGAAGATTTTACTGGTTGAACATGTTCGGAAGTGGTGAGACAATAGAGTTCAATATGAACGAAAGGATTTGGACCAAAATTCCAGCACCAAGTAGATGTACATATTAGAACCCAAGGACCATAAAATGTTTACAAGTGTAAACGAAACCTACAATTTACTTTTTTTGGATGGATAGTTGGCAATGAAAGTGTATGTACAACATTACGCCCCCCTTTTTCACATCCACCATTGGTCCTTGACTGGAAGTGATGACATAGTGCTGGTAAACAAGCATTTGGGTTGTATGTGGGAGTTGAGGGAAGACACAAAACAATGGTGCCAAGTTCATATAAGTTTGGTTAGAACGATTGACAGTTAACAATATCGAGTGGACAATGATAACATGGAATGAAAGAATGGTAATATTCAATGGAGAAAGAGGAGTAGAGAGGACTATTGAGTTTTTTGAGCTTGACCCACAAATTCACACAATGCTAGAGGAATGTTTTTTGCAAAATTTATGGCCATATGATTGGAACGATGTCTGGTGGACTTAATGCAACTTTTTTGCCTTGCTCTTTTGTACCCAAGTGAGTAATGGTTCTCTAAGAATTGATGTAATATCTCAATTTTGTTGTAGCCTATCGTAAAAAAACTGGTACAAGCATGGTTGTTTTGTATAAATGATGACAATTCATAAGAAAAGTTCTAGAATTTTTTATTTATGAATGTCTCCAATCAAATGGCTCATTAGATGAGTTACACATGTTTGGGATTTATGTGAAACCCCAAAAACGTAATAGCTTTCATTTTTTCAAAAATTAAGAATTCTAAACAGATGGATCAATATGTTTGAACTACTTGATAGTCATTTGGGTATTCTTTTGAAAATCTGCGACCATTTGATATTTATGTGAAAACCCAAAACCGTAATAGCATTGATTTTTTTTAAAATCAAGAAACCATAAACATATTCATCAACATGTTTAAAGGACTTGATATTCATTTGGGTGTTCTTTTGAGAATCTATGATACTCATTGCCCTTTTCTTTCACAAATCTGAAACCTTGAATATTTTTTTCTTTTAGAAATCAAAAATATTTTGTAATCAAATGATTTGTAGTCCAACAGTGTACTGTGGATAATAAATAAAAAGGCCTCACCATCCATGTAGATAAAAATCCTAGGAAATACCAAAAAAGGATTAAGGGATTAATCTAATTGTTTCCAACCTACATTACAAAAAATTCCAAATAAATATTTGAATCCAAGCTTTCTCTTCCCATGAAGCTTTTCTTGTAGTCTTTGGAATTCTTGATACAATTATTATTATTGAATAAATCTTTTACAAGTCTTACCAAATCCCCCAAATCTCCCATCATTGATTTGATATTGTAAATGTCTTATAATGCTTAAACTAAATATACCAGCTTACAAATAGGTGGAAGGTGGAAATTTGGCAAAGGTAGGGTTTTATTGGATTTATGTTGTTCTATCTAACTAGAAGAGTTCATTGCATATATATTTTGGCTTAATTCATTGTAAATGAGCTCTCATTATAACATCTAGGATTTTTTTTTGATGTTGCGTCCATAGTTTTACCATATATCCCAATACACATTCAACTTAAAGAATCTTGCATTAGGAAGCTAACATAAGGTTTTTGAGCCTAACATTTCTTAATCAGTTGATGAATTAAAACTAGCCCTTCGGATTTGACTACGGTTTCACACTGACACTATCATAATTATGTGGCTCTTATTCAAATGTTACTATCCCATGTTCCTCACTACTATCTATTTTTGGTTGAAATTTGCTTTTCATGTGCATGATATCAAATATCAGAAAATATACCATGTCGTTTTGACACCATATCTACTTAACTATAAGTATGGAAGTTTGGCATTTTACAGGAAGAAAGAAAAGAAGGGAAATGTTATCTATGAATGTTGAAGCTCTTGTGGTATTGGGTGCTTCATCCAATATGCCTCCAATCCTGAATAGGTCTGTTGAATTTAACTTTGATGTGTAAAATTGTTTTCTACGACTATTCCTATATTCATTGACATTTAAACCAAAATCCACTTCCTTCATTTGTATTTTTTTGTTGTTTGCAAAAAATTATTTGTTGAGTGAGGTTATGGGTTTCCTTTCACACCCTGCAAGCCAAGTTTGGAACAAGTTATTAAAGATTTATGAATATGGGGCTCATTCTTAAGATTTGTAAATATGGGTCATATTTTGGTCAAATTTGTAAAGATGGGCTACATTAGAGACTTCAAATTTCACAATTTGTCATGTTAAGTAATCAAGTTTTGGAGAGAAAACACTGTGTATAGAAAGTTTGGGTTTTGTGGGCCATTGATGAATGAATGATAACATTACATAATGGATATCCTTATATAGATAGCTCTAAATTACATCATGAAGTGGGTTATGTTTGGAAGATTGTAAGTGTGAGTTAGGTTGTTACTTAGTTTATAAACCACAACCTTGCCACTTCTTGGCTGGAGTTAGCACGGAAATTCTCTGCAGTTGAGCTTTGAACTCAGACATCCTAATAAGCATGGGTAACATTTAAAACATAAGCCTAACCAAGAAAAAATGAAAATAAAGTAAAATCCCCCCATAACCAACAATGTTGTATCTTGATATCTTGATACAAGGAAACTTTGTACAATATCTACTTAATACAACCAAAATAATAATAACAACTACTCTCAGCTAGGGAATTTCTCTATAGTTGAGCTATGAACTCAAGAATCCTAATAAACATGGGCTGGCATTTTGAGCCATGAAACTCACCAATCCAAATTCAAAATCAAAGAACACATCAAGAATCAAGTATCAATCACATTATTTCTTAACATCTCAATGCCTTGCAGTTCTACAAAACCTCTACTAAATACAATCAAAATAACAAAAACATCTATTCCCTACTAGATAATTTCTCTACAACCCAACAGTGAACTTGGACATCCTAATAAAAATGGAATACCATTTTTACTCAGAGCCTCATCTACTCAATATTATAACCGACATACGCAGCCTGTAACACCCTGATTTTGTAAGTTATCTTGGTGATTATTTTTCATACTGTTGTAACTGCTGAAATGAAGGCAAACATGTTAAGATATATTTTGATCTTAAAGGAATGTGTTGCTAACTTGGATTCTTGCATGCTGTAATTTATTTACATGGGACAGCAGTTATTGCTGCTTGTATGTTACTGATGTGACGACAAATTGTCGTATGCTGGCTGAACTCTTTATGCTGTGGCCTTCTTGTAATCGCTTTGTCGATTTACTCTTTAACTGAATTGAAGGTTGATATAAATGTGCAGCACCTGATTTGCAGGTATGAACAGTTGGCACGTAGATGCCAACAGAAAAGGGTTCGATTCACAAACCATACACTGTCGTAACGTGAGACCCCGTAAGGTGAGGAATGTCGGGATACAAGTGGCTCAGGCATGTTAACAAAGGACGGAATGTCCTGCACAGCATTGGACTTAGAATGTCAGTCGGGAAGACTTGACAGGATTGGAGGTTGATTAGTGTTAGGTGTTAGAGGGAATTAGATCCTAATCTAATCCTAAGCTCTACCTTACATCCTAAACTACTATCCTAAGTGGATTTTTTAAATTATATAAAAAGGTGGAAATAAACCTAAGTCCTATTAACCTAAAGACTAGGCTATGACCTAGGTCGAACACTAATATGAATCCTAAACTAATCCTAACCTAGAAGCGGACGTGCAGACCCTTGGGGGAAAAGGATAAGGATGAAGGGTGTTTAATGGCATTAATGGGAAGTCCTTACGCGGACAGCGTCAGTTTGGCGGGAACAGGGAAAAACTAGAGAGATCTAGTTGGTTATGAAGCTAAACTAGGTTTTGCATGCAAAATTCGAATTTGATGGTTCGCCAACCCAAGTCGGCGGTGGCGTGGGAAAATAGAAAAACGCAGAGCCATTAATGCATTTAAATTTTTTTGGTCTTCGCGACCAGCTCGCCTTGGAAAGTGTATGAAGGAAAATTTGATTGTTTATTGTGTTGTTCGGATTTTTGAGAAGTTGCTCTGCATTTGGTTTTTGCTTGGTTCAGTCGAACCAGTTTCATTTGGTTTTTATCACTGTTCTTTGGAAATTTGGAGGCTGTTGCTGAGCCTAAAGAGGAAGAGCTTGTTTGAAAACTCGCTGCTGTCGTCGGGGAAGGAAACACCTTCTGTAAATGCGGTTTTCTTCGAGTTTTGGAAAAGAAATTGCAGGCATGTTAAGCCCTTCTCTTTAAAACACTTGCTTTGTTTAAGCGTCTCATTAAAACAACCCTGCTCTTGGGTTTTGGATTTATTCGATTTTGTTGTCATTGTTTGAAATGATATGAGTGGAATCGTTTCTTGCTGTTGTGTTGATCTGTCTTTGTATGAATTGGAGTAGGAAATACGAACTTGCTATGTGGGTTGTTTGACAGTTTGGAGAATAACGTTTTGGGTATTTTTCTCTGTTAATGGTTATATGAAAACAGAACAGGCAGTATGTGTTGTTCTCATCACTGTACAATCGTTCTTTTGTTTTACGAACTTGAATGATGAAATCTGTACAGACAATAGGAGTTGTCTTTCAGTGTTGAGCAATTGTTCTTGATATATGAATTTCAGTGATAGAACTGTACAGGATGTGCGAGTTGTTTGATGTTGTTTCTATACTGGAACCTTTAAAAAGGAAATAAGATCCTTTCCTTCTGCTGTTTTGGGTTTGATGGAAATGGCTTTTGGGTTTTATTTGAGCTTATGAACTCGATTTATAGGGAGTAATGGTAATATTTTATTGCTGTCAATTTTTCTTGCATAAAGAATGAACGAATAACGTTTCGGGTATTCGTGGAAGTAGGAAAAGTTAACTGTTTTCCTTCTGAACTTGCATTTGATTACATTCCTTCCTTGCTGTGAGGACAGATGATTTTTGTTGTGTTTTATTGATGCTGTTCGGTTTTTCCTGTTCGGACTGTTGCCACGATTACCAACTCGGCTTGATTTTCTGTACAAGTAATTGGAAAAATATAGAAATTTGGTTTGCTGCTTGAGTCTGTTTGAACTGTACCTTGTTGTGCATCTGATATCCTATGCGGGTTTTCATTAATAAGGGTATTGTTGTATGAAAATCACATTTTGGGTTCTGTACATCATTGTGAATAGAAAAATGGATTCAGGTAGAAACATTAGTTGGCAAGGAATACAAATCGAGTCTTCATTGTTTATGGGTTATTGAATTGAAACAGTTCAGACTATGTGAGTTGCTGTTCATTATGAACGATTGTTCAATTGTCATTATGAATTGAGCTGTCTTGGTAAGGTAAACACGAATTGGGTGTTTTAATTCCTTGTAGAAGATGATTGTCTCTTACTGAAATTATAGGGAAACAAATTCTTCTTTCTTCTGCTGTTTTCGATTCAAAGGAAACAGTAATTTGGTTTTTGATGAACGTTATAAGTTCAACTTGACAAAGATTACAGTGGCATTTAGATGGTTTTCTGAGTGCTGTTATTTTCTGTACAAACGGAATTTTGAATGTTTTGTGCGGTCTTTTGATCTTTGCACTGTCATTCAAGGAAAAATGAAATCGGCATGAATAATTCTTGTTGAGTTGAAGAAAATGGTTGTTTTCTTATTTGAATAGTTAAAGGAACGAATTTTCTCTTTTTGCTGTTTGAATTCTGGAAATAGCATTGGAAGCCTTACTGTGCATTATGATTGGTCTTGCTGTAGGTAACAACAATGAGTAAATTGTATTTTGAACTGTATGCGTTCATGGAAATAAAAAGTCATGTGAATAATCGATTACGTGATTGTATAACTGTTATTTGGTTAAAAAAAAAATACAGTGAAAGAAGTATGGAGTCTTCTAGTTCAGTAAGTACATAGTATACATTCTTATACTATTTGCTCTATGATGAATACGATGTTGTGCTAACCTGTTTTTGGGTATTCGTATGAGCCTGATCTAAATGAAGTATTGATAGGGACGATAAATTCTTCCTTGTTTTCATTTAAAACTGATTATGAATGAAATTACTCTTGCTGCTGGAAAGTGAATTCCGAATGGATTTTGTAAGTTTCACTCTGAACTGTTATCTTGAATTGTGTCTCATTTGGATTTAGTTTTTAGGACAGTCATGAGGAAAGAAATAGGAATGTGGATGGATAACTTGGAAAAATGATCTTTTCTTCTTTCATACAGTTGGAAATCTGTAATCGTGAAGAACGAATTTTGTATCGCTTGGGTATGAGCAACTATATGCATTGCTGTTTGCTTTCTCGTCTGTGCGTGATTGTTTGGAATCAAATGTGTTGCATGAACTGAAAGGAAAGTAATTGGTTATGTTTCAGTTAGTTTTACCCTTTGCATTTATTACTAATGAAAGGAATAGAAAGGATAACAGTTAAGTTATATCAGCAGTAGGCTACTTATTCCTAAACTTTACAAATATTGTAATTTGGAACTTGTAACGGTTATGTGGAAAATAGGACAGCAATTCTTTGGCTGATTGGGATGGTATTTAGATGGTTTAGTTGTTATGCTGTCCATTCTTTTGATGCTTGATTCTTGATTGATGTTCATACTGTCGTTTCATAAAAGCAGGGTTCTTTTATTGAGACAGTTAATTGAAGCACCTCATTTTAATGATAAGTGCTTAATATGCTCAGTTCATTGAACTGACCCGTGCAAGTAATTTTGCAGATGAAATTTGATTAGAACGAAGACATCGCTGTTTTCTGATGCTTCTTTGATTGTCTGAAGATGAATTGTATTTGTTAACTATTATTCCTCTACGAGGAATTGTGAAAAGAAGAAAGTACATTCTTCTCTCTATGAGTTGTAATGATGTTTTATATAAACAAAGTCCAGTTTTCTGTTTTCTGATGCTTCTTTGATTGTTTGAAGATGAATTGTATTTGTTAACTATTATTCCTCTACGAGGAATTGTGAAAAGAAGAAAGTACATGTTTCTATCTATGAGTTGTAATGATGTTTAATATAAACAAAGTCCAGTCAGTTGGATTGGCAGATGTACGGATTATGAGATGGATGATGAATACAAATACAAGTGTGATATTTTAATAAATATATCAATTTGATATTGTTGATTAATTTGGAAATATAATGTTATTTCTTGATTTGGGTTTATTTAATTGTCCTTGGATGGATGCTAAAAAGGAATTGATATCTATTCTTACCTAAATGCAACTTTTAAGTTGAAATGTGCAATTAGTTCATACTTGGATAAAGATGAATTTTTAATTGACATTAAAAAGGATTAGGAAGAATATGATTCCATAACTGATAGGTATTCAGGATTAGCTTGGAAGCTAAGGAATATCAATTAACTTAGGAGTAACCGAACCTCGCTTTCGAACTCCGTTAATAACCTCGTATGTTAAATTCAGAAAGAAAGGATATGGGATAAATATATCCAGAGCTAATGGACCTTAACTATGTAAGGTTAAGGTGAATAAATGAATACATTTATTGGGAATTAGACCTCGTTTAAATGACGTCTAGTAAGCTGGAATTCTGAATTTAGTTACAGTTGTGAAAATCTTGGTTAAGTTTAATAGGATAGACTTTTCACGTCCGTCGGTAACGGGCTGCTTAATCCAAAGATTAAGAAGAAAGCCAAGTGGGGAGAAAGCAACCCTTCGGTAAGAAGGAGAAGATGCATAGCAAGCTAGAGGACGGATTTAGTCTCTCTTAGCTACATACAACTGTAACGGGAACGAGGATAAAGGTTCAACATGGTTGCTGAAAGTTGATCTTAAATATTAAGATCATATCCAAATCACTTGAGCAGGATGTGTACTCTCGATGGGAGGATTCCGTAGGACATTGACATACGCCAGCTACAGCACGGTGTCTTCATGACGACACAATGTTATAGCTGACATATTACAATGCCCTCCCGAATTAAATCATCAAGAATACATAGGCTGAATGTGAAGTTCTTGGCTGGGGATAGGAGTATGATCACGTATACGGAGTGACTCCGGAGGACTAAAGATAACTAGACACACGGAGTCGTGGGGAATGACACCGTATGTCTGCGTATCTTTAGTTACCGGGAGTGCCTTCCTATATTCGTTCATATTGCTAGTTGGAAATTGAAAGTTTTACTCTAACCTTAAATTGAAAGGACTGGTAGGAACCAGGAAAGACCATTCTAGATAACAGGTGAAGTGAAGTGAAGGACGTATTCCATTGATGTGTATCACATCCAGGAATATGATCATGCAAAGCATGTGAAAATCTTTGGCCAAAGTATCGCAAGTGCTGGTTGCGTTGTCCTAATCACTTAATTTAAGATGCAGGATGTCAGATGAGTATCAGTAACATATATTCAGATAGGCTTCTTAAATGGATCACTTCGATAACCGGTAACGGTTAAGAGAACTTGTATATGTAATATACTATGCATGAACGAACATGAAGGATCGGTTGTTGCCGAGTCATGAAATGAAGGATCGTTGAAACTCCGAGCCATGAAAATGGGAGATCGGCAGTTCTTCGAGTCATTTACAGCAGCATATAGAATCTGTTATAAGATTGAATGGCATTGAATGTATGTTCCATATTGTAAATATGCGAACAGGGAACATTAAATTTAAAAGAAAATTGTGTGTTCCAAACTGTGTTGTTTGGGCATAGAACAATTATTAAAACTTGAACGTGTGTTTGAATTATATAATTCATAACAGAGAACGTTATACAAAAAAAAAAATTCCCTTATTCTAGTATCTTAAATGGGGATGTTACACAGCCACCCAAATCAAGGAGTCTACTTCTCCACATGTTAATACCTTGTAAATCTGTAAATATTTGACACACACAAAATACACATGCACCTTGTTGAACTATTTCTCACCAATGGAGCTTTAAAATCACACATCCTAAGCCCAAGAACCCAAAGAATGCCACCAAATGTGTCACCAACCACTATACACCCAATATCATATTGCACAGGAAGAAAAACTAGATTTTACCTGCTGATCGGAAGTTCAAACCCTAAAACAAATGAAATAGCAAAGATTTAAATAAGTTCACTGAAAAAGAGTCAAAATTTGAAATCTACCAAATTGGGCACTACGAAAAACCAATTGGGTCTGGGAATCACCATAGATAACATATACCTCAACACTTACAAACACAAAAACCCATAATACATGACCTCTGAGCCCTGAAAATTTGAAAATCTTGCTCCCTTTCTTTTCAGCATGCTCTGTGTGTAGGTCGTGGTCTCAAATATAATATCCCAAATTCAACCCAATCCACATGTTAAATGGCTACATTTCCACAAATATTAGTAAAGGAGAATATTACTATTTCTAAAGTTTTATTATGCAAACAACAAAAAATCATGCTTATTGCTAATTTATGGGTTGAAACACACCTCTTAAATGGTGCTATAGGAACAATCACCGACATTTTCTACAACACATCAATGATACTGCCATAGCAACCAAAATAACCCGTAGTAAATACTACCCTCTATTTTGATAGTACCTCCACTACTACTTTTCTCAACCTTCATGTATCCACCTCGGTATCGAATGTATCAAATGTATTCGTTTTTACCATGCCACGGCCAGAGCTTGGGCTCTCACCAATAAATGAATACAATATAGAAGTCATTTTCTCAATGGCTTTCCCAACTTTATTTCCAACAGGAAAAACAATGTGGCAACAATGCCACACAAAAGAAGTTCCAATGCATGAATACAATCTACATTTGATGTGCTAACATGATGGGCATTTTGGTTCCCACCCACAACATACCCCAATGATGATACAGGTCTCCTTGCAAGGTGTTCGGAATCCAGAAAAGCTCGCCAAGTATACGTTTGTATCCCGCATGCCTCGCTCGGCCTCCGCATGCTTTGTTTTTCCCTCTACCCCCCTTTTTCCTTGCATTTTGGTCTTCAGTGATGAGACCGCCACCCTGCCCAGGCGGTGGTCCTGTGACCGCCACCCAGGACAGGGCGGCGGTCCCGTAACCGCCGCCCTGCACAGGGCGGCGGTCCTGTACACATTTTCTAGATTCTTTCCGACGATTGCGTCAAACGTAAATCTTCAATTTCTAACAAAATTCTTCAGCTACTTTGCTTTGCATTTATGTTTTGGTTCCCTGGTGAATAGTGTTTTCCCTTTGTTTATAGTAAAAGAGTTCAATTGGGAGTTACCCTCTGGTAAATGCATTTGCTATAAATAGCCAGCTTGTTTTCAAACAAATGGCCCCTCACCTTCTCAATTCTATTATTCAGTCTTTGAATTTCTTGCTTAGATTTCCACTAGCTTCATGTTTTGCATCAATTATTAGCTTTCCTTTGTTGTTTAGAGGTCATTCAATCTTCTTGTTTCAGTCTTGCTTCATTGTTGTTCCATGCAAGTCAGTTTAGCATAGAATAGTTTCATTTCTAGATTAGAATCCATTAGAGTTGCAGGTTTTGTTTTGTCACAAGGATAGATTCTAAAACTCTCGGCACATTTGTGTTGTATTCCCGCAATAAATCCCGCTAGGAATTGCATAGTCAAGCTCTGTTCACTTGCGCTATCCCTCTCCTACTCGCATTGTATTCGGTCTATATCCAAAGCTGCCATTGTTCGAATACCTTCTTCTGTTGATACTATCATATACATGCTTTTCTGGATTCACGAGAACACGAAGGAATGAGGAGATCACACTGAGGGGATGAAATCACACACAACTGGATTTACCACTGTTCTGTAAATGCCAGGTTTGAGCTATCAAAGTTCTAGTTACAACGTATCAAATAGAGTAGTGAATTATTTTATTTCAGTCAAAAGTTCACTCTCGATATCGCCAGGGAAGCTGTGGGGATTGATAGTTTCTGAGAAACTGTGATTCATTCCTCACTTCTGAGGTAGGATCGAGAGTCTTTCAATTTAAAATAATTAGTTGCTTAGATATTTAGGATAAAATCACAACTGCACAGGCAAATAGCCACACCAGGCTACTTTGTTTGTTTTAAATTCTGTTACTAGATTAGTTGTTCATTTTCTAAATATACTAGAATAGCTGCTCTTTAATTTCATTAAAATACGTCATCGAAAATACAAAAATAGAAGAATGCTTGCATAGTGTAAATACATCTTTCGTAATCAGTTTATTAATTTTAGTTAAAAGTTGAATCATTTTGTATGACAATCACAGGACCTAGAGAGCCTAGAGAATATATATTTGAACCAATAGTGCCTCAACCAAATCTACCCACAACATTAGCTGATATAGATCAAGACCTTAGGATACAGGTCTTTCGAGCAATGACAAACCTACAAGCAATTAGTGAACAACTGAGAGGGTTAAATATCGAAGACGACAAGGCATACACATTTTGGTCAAATCATCCTAACTATAGACTGCCTTGATAAAATATCTGAATGACTGTACAAGGATTCGAAAGAGAACAAGTATTTGGTTGTGATCCTTTAGTTCCACAACCTGATGCAGGAGACCTCCTCATTGACATAGATACTAGCTTACGCATTCAAGTTGCCAGAACACCTGTAAGGTATTCTGAGAAAATTATACAACTTCTAGTTCTAAACATAGAGGCTGAAAAGGCGTATGATTACTGGATAGTCGGAAGAAGGGATTGATTCTTCACATGACCATAACAGGTCCACAACAACCACAAACTCATGGTTGTGATCCCCAAGTCCCACAACCCAACGGGCCTGCAAATCAGTTAAGTATTGACACCGGTTTACGAACGCTGGTATTTAGATCCTCACCACTCCCGCCAGATATCATAACGCAGTTCTCCGTATTAAATATAGAAGCCAATCAATCTAATATTTTCTGGGCTAGACCAGAAAACCACCCATAGTTCACTACAAATCCACTAAACCTCCTATCACCATTTTCATGACCTTGTCTGGAGATATATACGAAGCTCCCACAGGTCACTTCCCACGTATCCAACAACCAAGAAACAGGATCTCGGTAGAGCTCGACATTGATTGGAGCCTCCGAACAACTATTATATCTGAACGCTCCATTACACCAATTCAGGTTAGGAGGGCCTTCTTTGCCTTAGATTCACAGATTCCATTATTGCGTATTGAGGATATAAGATTACCTGATTAGCTTGTCTGTATCCATTCATATTCAACATTCACCGGCTGTCTCGGCACGACCTCGGGAGGTCGGGTATGAGGAAGAGGTACTTGTAGATTCCCATGCTCGCATGTCACTTTTCCATCGTACAAAATTGGTGAACCCGACGTGAAACAAACAGTTCTTCTCCTTTATTTTTCATTTCTTTCATCCACCTTCGCTCTTTCCCATTATTCTGCGGGTATTCATATACCCCCCGAATATGTCAGGATACGATGCATATGGTAGACCTCTCTCAGGTCTTGAAGCAAACTATAGTCAAACAAATAGACAACCATCACCCTCACTTTCTGCATGGGCTGATAACTATTCAAGTAATTACTTGTCATCTCAAACTCCCCCTCACAGAACTAGTTCTAGTTCTTCATTCCGAATTGAGGAGTTAGATCAGCTTGCACAAACACAACAGCCAGAGCCATCAGGCTCTAATAATATGACGTTTACTGGAGAATCCACTTCATCTCCTCGGGTCTTGTTCAGACCACAGATCAGTAGACAGTCAGATCCACTCCCATTTTTGGATGAGGAGTACTTAGCACGCTATGCTAAAAGTGAACAATGTTTCCAAAACATGTATCCACCTATAGGGAGTTTACAAATACAATCTGATACCCTATTCCAAGAAAACACCCCCATTCCTCCACCTATGGGAAATACCCTCGGTGAAGCTTGGCAGGGTAATGATCAATTCATAGCAGGGTATCACACCCCTTTACAACCTCAAGGTATACAACAAATGCCATTAAGGAAAAACACTGTGTCTTCACCAATAGAGGTCATTTCAGCCTTAGTTGAAAAGGTTAGAGGGCTGGAACTTGCTCAAGCAAACCAAAATTCATATTTTGGGCAAGCAGGAATCCCCAACCCTCCGCATCATCCCAGTCAGGTTGACCTCCTTACAGGAACAGGCACGTTAGGCATGCCTCCTCAAAATCCTTATAATTACCCACAACAAACACCAACTAGGACCACGTTTTCAAATGCCGCTCCAGTTGAAAACATGACACCTCCCGGCTTGGCACCAAACAACCCATACCAGAACAATGCTCCTCCTTACTTAAACATTTATTCAAAGTCACCACAAGGAGACATGTTCTCTTCTCCCGGGATGTTCGTTCAACCACAGGGATTCCCTTATGTCCCTACAAATACATATGCTATGTCATATCAACAACCCATGCCACCCCCACCCCCTCAGCAAGCACCATCGATGGTCGAGGCCTATGCAGTAGGGACTTATTCAGAATATTTAAAAGAGCCCCTAGACTTCACCATACGAAGTGTTATGCTTCCAAGACCTCTTCCTGATTTACCCAAATATAAAGGGGAAGGGGATCCAAATGCACACATTAAGGCCTATGCCACAGCCATATGGGAATTACTCCCTTGGGACGGGGTTGTTGCTAAGATATTCCCTAAAACCTTAGAAGGTATTGCCCTTGATTGGTATTACAGAATACCTGAAGCCTCGATACACTCATTTAAACAACTCGTGTCTGAGTTCATCAAAGCTTTTGATATGAACAAATTGTTAAGAACGGGAATCAGGGAGTTCTTGCATATTAAACAAGAACATAATGAATCCGTTGCTCATTTTATTCAAAGATGGCGTACGGTTCTCTACTCATCAGCAAGTGCTCCAAACATGGATCAAATGGAACTATGTGATTTATTCCTTAATTCTCTCAATAGAGAGATAAAGGAAGAAGTCCAGAAGTTCCCACTAAGAACTTACGATGAAGTACTCGAGAGTGCTCTCCGAATCGACCAAGCAGCGATAGATAGTGGTCGTAAGACATATGGAACAAATGGGAAATTAACCACTCCCAATCAAAACACCGCGGCCTATCCTAATACCGGGAATGCTAATCAAGGACCTAAGATCCTTAACAAGAACCGCGGAGTTACAACAGATGGAGTAACTGACCAAGTTAAAAGGGAAAATGTTGTAAACATTTTGCCACCTGTTAATAATCAGCGAAATAACAATTTTACTCCAACAATCAATGCGGTGGATTTTAATCATCCACCATGACAACAACAACAACAACGAAAAATCCAAACACAAGGTCCAAATCAAAACCCAACTGGATATCAGAGTCAAAACCAAAGGCAACAACCTCAAAATTTTAACTCTAACAACCAGCAACCTTATCAGAATTTTGGGCCACAACAGGTTTTAAATCAACAGCCTCGAAATTATAATCCCAATTTGTATTGTGGCTTCCACAAGATTCAAGGCCACGATACTAGGACTTGTCGTGACTACAATAAATTCATGCAGCATTTTCCAGAAGATCAAAAACAACTCTTTATAGATATGTTTTTAGCAAATTCTGTAGTACCCATGCCAAACACTTATACAGGGGCAATTTCCCCTCAAAATGCACCCCTCAAGATCTTTAATGATCCACTCCCAAACCATTCTAACAATAACAGGCTAGATCCTAACGGAACAAACAAGGGTGTTATAACAGGAAACAATGATCATGAAGCTTCAACTTCATTAAATCCACCAGTCGCACCCCAACTAGGAACTCGACCCCAAACTAAGATAGTTGGTTTGGTAGAGTTAGACACCGAGCTACCCATAGAAACCATAACAAGAACATGGGATTATTCTTCTCAACCAACTCCAAGTTATCCATTGGAACCAGACAACATTCAACAAACGTTGGTAAAACCCATAGGTGCCTATGATTTAATTAATGACTTAACTAAAACCTTCTCTCACATCTCCTTTTTGGATTTGTTAAAGAACTCTCCCACCCACAGGGCTGCCCTCTTAGAAGCATTAGGCCTTGGTCATTTAATCAACATCACTCCTCCTCCAGAAATGCAAGTAAACCATGTAGACTTTGACGTTTATCCTCCAGGGCAGCCAGATAGGGATACTGAGTTTATATTTGATATAAGCAAAATGCCAACAGACGCTGAGATTGCACGAAGAGGTGACCCAACTTTACATTTACAAGTATGGGTTTACAATAATTATGTTAAACATGCAATGGTTGATGATGGGGCAGCAGTTAACATAGTCCCCTTCACTTTTCTTCAAAAGTTAGGATATGGAGAGACAAACTGTTCCACAACATGAAATACGTTAAGAGGATATGATAGCCTCAAGGCCACTTCAATTGGAACCATAGTTTTACCAGTCACTTTAGGACCCAAGACGGTCCTCACCGAATTTTATATTATAGATCGGGAAACCAACTATAATATGATCCTTGGTCGGCCATGGATACACCGCATGAAGGCAATCCCTTCCACGTTATTCCAAGAAATAAGATTTCTACACTTAGGGAAAATATTTGTGGCACAAGGTGACCCAAAACCCTTCGATATACACCTAGCTGATTTGAAGAAAAGACCAGGTGTTCACTCTGAGTTTGAACTCCCAACAAATCAACTCATCAAACCAATTAATTCAAAACCAAAAGAGAAGTTGATACCCACCACAGAATTGGAAATTACAAATCTAGCCGAGGACATTCCAGCACTCAAAAATGAGACCAATGTTATAGAAACAGTGTCACTAGGGACTACCGCAAAAATTGTCGAGTTGCTAGAGAAAGACTTACCTATTCTCCTACCATTTGATTCTATGGGTATGGGACACACCCTGGGAATTGCTTCTCTTCCATCAGATGAAGTTTTTATGGTAGAAGTAACCGAAGCAAAAGAAATAGATACGACAGATATCCCAACATCCATTTTTCCAAGCAAGTATTGGACTCTCCACTTCGATGGAGCTAGATGTCACTTTGGAGCTGGGGCGGGAGTAATCTTTACTTCACCTGAGGGAAAGATCCTACCTTTCACCTTTAAATTAAACTTTGAATGTACAAACAATGGGGCTGAGTACGAAGCTCTCCTCCTTGGCCTCATCCTAGCCAAAAGAATGGGTGTCGATAACATTAGAGTGCTAGGAGACTCGCAACTAGTTGCAAACCAAGTCTCTGAGGTATATGAAACTAGGGCTGAACATTTACAACTCTATAAAACAACGGTATTAGATCTAAGCAAGGGATTTAACTTCATATCAATTGAAGCAATCCCACGAGAACAAAACCTTCTCGTAGACTCAATAGCAACCTTAGCTTCCTGTTTCACTCCAAACAGTGAGTTGGAAGATACAAATTTCACAGTATCACTTCGTACCGAACCATTAGTGCGTAAAATACCAACAAACTCACTCCTGACTCATGGATAATCTAAGAATGCTTTTTCTATCATGGATCACTTTAACGATGATAGAGTCACTCTCGAATATCTAAATGCCTATGCGGAGCTACACCTTGCTCACCGTATAGTTGATCTTTCCCTAATACCACATTCCTCTTCCTATTTTGGAAATCCCATGGTAGAGTCTCCTCCACAGAAGGATCTCGATATCTATGAGATAGAAAATGGAGAAAGCTTGGAACTACCTCCAGCCCCACCTGAATTTGAAGAAGGTAACACTTCTTTAATAGAAGAAACCATTGACATAAACATTGGAACGGAGGAAGAACCAAAAATTTTGAAGTTGGGATCCTCGTTAACTCCGGAGGAGATAGAAATACACACCCAAATCCTCAAAGAACATCAAAAGGCTTTCACATTTAACTATAAAGAAATGACGGGCATTGCACCACATATCGCGGTACATAATCTTGTCACTAAACCAGATGCAAAACCAATTAAACAGAAGTCAAGACCAATGAAGCCAAAAGTGGCTCTCATGGTAAAAGAGGAAGTAATAAAACTTCTCCAAGTGGGATTCATCAAACCCATTGACTATTCACAATGGGTATCTAATATCGTCCCTGTTCTAAAAAAGAATGGGAAGATATGCATTTGCATAGATTTTTGGGATATTAACAAAGCTTGTCCCAAGGATGACTTCCCATTACCATCCATTGACGTTATCATTGATGCAACAACTGGATTTGAACTATTGTCCCTCATGGATGGGTTCTTAGGGTATAATCAGATTAAAATATCTGAACAGGATCAAGCCAAAACTACATTCATAACTCCCTGGGGAACTTATTGCTACGTTGTCATGCCATTTGGTCTTAAGAATGCCGGCGCTACATATCAGCGGGCAATGACATATATATTCCATGATCTTATCCATAAAATTGTGGAATCCTATGTGGATGACTTGTTGGCCAAGGCCAAGAAATGTTGTGATCATCCAGAAGTGCTCCGTATCATCCTCTCATGATTAATTGAATATGGTGTCACATTAAACCCAGAGAAGTGTGTGTTTGGTGTGACAGGAGGCAAACTTCTGGGCTACATTATATCTTCACGAGGGATTGATGTTGATCCAGCCAAAATACGGGCTGTTCTCGAAATGATCCCACCATCAGACGAGTCTGGAATCAGGTCATTTCTTGGGAAACTCGGTGCAATCCGAAGGTTCATCCCAGATTTAAGTTTTGCCATTCATCCAATCAACAATCTATTAAAGAAAGATTATAGCATTGATTGGACTGAAGAATGCAACGAGGCCTTCGAAGCAGTTAAACGCTTCTTGTTGTCTCCACCCACGCTAATGCCTCCCAAACCAGACCGCCCTTTGATCCTATACTCACGAGCCACTCATGTCTCGCTAGCCTGCATGCTGGCTCAAGAAGACAATGATAAACGAGAACGTGTGGTCTATTTCATTAGCCGAACGTTGCTCGATTATGAAACACGTTATACACAGGTAGAGAGAGAATGCCTTGCCATAGTCTTTGCAACAAAATGTTTAAGACATTACATGTTAAACCAAGAAACAAGGGTCATTGTAAAGACAGATCATTTACGAACATTCCTCACGCAAGGGTCTTTATCTAAAAAGGTTGGACGTTTCATAACCTTAATGGGCGAATTTGAGTTGACATTCGTAAACCAAAAATCTGTTAAGGGACAAATCATTGCAGACTGGTTAGCTGACAATCCACTAGATGGAGGTGATTTGGTAAATCTGGACTTTCCTGATGAGTGTTTATACTTCGTTGAAACCAGGCCCCCATCTCTACATGTCCCTGGTACACTGATATCATCAATTTTATCATAGACCACACATACCCGGAAGGTGCCACATCACAACAAAGAAGGTGGTTACGCATTATTACCGCTAAATATGTTGTTTTAGAACAGGTACTCTATCGTAAAGCCTTCGACGACATGCTTCTAAGATGCGTCGACACAGAAGAATCCAAGAAGATTCTTCATGAATCCCACAGTGGGATATGTGGAGGCCACTTCGGTGGTCATGCCACTACTCACAAAATACATCGGATGGGCTATTTTTGGCCCACTCTCGAACATGACGTAGTGGAATTTGTACGTAAGTGCCACAAATGCCAAGAATTCTCTCACGAGATTCACATGCCAGCACAATCCCTGCAACCAATAGCGACCCCGTGGCTCTTCTCCACGTGGGGTCTGGACTTTATAGGGAAATTCTCTCCCTCATCAACCGATGGCCATAATTTTATAATTACAGCCATGGAATATTTTACCAAATGGGTGGAGGCCATGCCTCTCACCACCGTACCAGGTTCGGTAATTGCCAAATTCATTCTAAACCAAATCATTTGCAGGTATGGTGTCCCACAAGTCATTATCTCAGATAATGGCACGTCCTTTAAAAATGATGAGGTCTGTGAGTTATGTAGCAAATTCAAAATAAACCATCACACGGCCTCTCTTTACTACCCTCAAGCCAATGGGCAAGCCGAAGTGACAAACAAAACATTAAAGGCTATTCTCCTCAAAACAGTCAAGGAGAACAAGTGAGATTGGCATTTAAAACTATATCCGGCCTTGTGGGCCCATCGAACCTCAATAAGAACACCAACAGGAGCAACCCCTTTCTCACTGGTATTGGGGGGCAGAAGCAGTTCTCCCACTTGAGGTTGAAATACCCAGTCTCTGCATCTCATTACAAGGGATTTTGGATGAAGAAGCTTATAGGGAGGCACGCCTCTCTCAACTGGAAAGCCTTGACGAGGCCAGGCTAAATGCCGAACAATGGCACAGAGCCTATGCTGACCGGATGTGCCGGTAGTATAACAAAAAAGTCTATGAGTGAGAAATATATGAGGGAGATCTAGTTCTAAGACTAGACAGCCGGATCGATAAGAAAACCGGTGAAGGAAGGAAGTTCCGGCCCAAGTGGTTGGGCCCATACCGAGTCATGAAGGACTACGGAAATGGTGCGTATCTTTTGTGCACACTAGAAGGTGAGGAATTCAATGAAACTGTCAATTCCTTGCATCTTAAATGGTTTTACGCATAAGACATCAGAATCACCACTTGTACATTATAGCTACCTACATTGCATTAGTCATTTAGCTGTTTCATTTTGTCCGCTCATTTCATAAAAATTGTAGTCAAGGAGCTTACTCTTAAGCAATCTATTACAAATTTCTGAAAGTATTGGCAAAAGCATTCAAAACACATCTCTTCAAACATCATCAAGTATTTTCAAATCTTCTCATCAAGTTTGACAGACAAGTATTGACGAAAACCATACCAAGGCCTGCATACTTGGTTTTGCTCTTTCTTTCTACTAGGTGAAGTTGTCCTTACCTACGGTCTGTTCTAGAAGCTTCTTGGTGTCACATCTATCCCTCTTAAATCTCTTTGAAAGAAAGGATATCCCAAAGTTCATAGATCAGAAATGTCAAAATCAAATGGAATCAAAAGCACCAAGCAAACAAAATATTTTATTTTACACACTTCTTTGCCCCATCAACCTTCGGTGATAAGCCCACATCTCTTACTGGTGGTGTGAGGTTGGGAAAGGAAAGAAGTGCCCTTACTCGCCTATATCTTGCCTTTGGTGACAAACCCATGCTTCTTACTAGTGGCATGAGGCAGGGTGTGGGGGGTCCATTCACACAAATTAACAAATCTTGGTATGCTAGAAGCACAAATCAAATTATATTAAGAGAAAACAAATGTCCAAATTCCAAAGAGATCAAATCCTCAAAACCAGATTTTGTCAACCAGGTTGCCATTTATAAATCTAAGTCTAGATAAACTGGAAAGTAAGTGGCCTTCTAAGCTTGGTGGTAGTTCTGAGTAGGGTAAGTGTGTAGGTCTAAGTTTGGTTTCTGTTACTGGTTTGTCTGTCTCTCATCATTCCATTCAGTCAAACTCATACAATTTGTGCCCTTCCTAACTCTTGGTGTTGAGCCCTCGCATCTTACTGGTTGCGTGGAGTTGGGAATGGGGCAAGTTCATCTCTTTATCACTATACATTCATCACGTTTTTCCAACATAAGAAGAAATCACAGACATTGCCCAAAGAGGCCAAAAGTTCAGTACTACCATATGTTTGTATCATCTCATATCAGCATTACAAAAGCATAAAAAGTAAAACATTCTGTTTATTATCATTTGTCATCCATTGCATACATACTGAAAAGCATGAAAACAAATACTCTAAAAACATCTAGTATACATGTGGAAACAAGTCACAAAATTCTAGGCACCAAGAGTCTAGATCCAAAAAGAGATATATATATATATATATATAAATCAAGTTTCATATACAATGCCATCATGCACTAGGCATGGTCAAAACGCTCAATGAGCCCGAAAAGTACAAAAACACTCATATAAATATCTGACAAAACACTACAAAAATGGCCTCTCAATCCCTATGGGATCCCTCAGAGGGTGCACGACCACGTCTAGGACTCCGGCTACGCCGGCGCTCTGAATGCACTGAGGGCTCGTGGTCATGGCCAGTAGCTGTCGTCTCACTATGAGAATGACTCCTCCTCATCAAGCGCTCAGTCGTCCTATATCCAGCTACCTCAGCACAGAGAGAATTAATGATCTTCACCGCATGCCAGATAGAGGCAAAAACATCGGTATGCCTACCGGCTGTTGAAGGCTCCCCCACATCCACAGAAAGCTCAGCATGAGTCTTCTCTGAGGGGAGCAAATAAGGTATCTGTGCATACTCGGTGAATCAAGTCTCACCACTCATCAGCAGTCACTGCAAATAAAGGAGAAAACAAGTTAGAACATGATCAAAGGTAAAACCAAGATTAAACAAAACAAAAAGAAATAACAACTAAGACAATTCTAACTAAAACAAAGTCAAGAGAAGAGTGACAACTCACTCGGATCTCCAGGCCTCCAGGAAGGATCTCTAGGATCCGCACCTGCCACTGATGTTGCCACTGACTGGTGTCCCTCTCCCACATCTGGGGCAATGTGACGGCCTACAATAGACTCACCATCTCCCCCTAAATCCTGAGAGAGCAACTCCTCTGAGACCAGAGTCACCCTCTCTACACTCCGCTCTACCCTCTCGGCCCGTAGGATCTCCTGAGTATCATGCCACTTGGGATCACTATCATCCTCCCCACCCATCACTCCGATCTCCATCTCCTCTGTCTCCTCCTCTGTCTCTCCCCCAGTGAACTCCTCAGACTCAGAGTCCACGTCAATGGGCTCATCGCTGCTATGGGTGGGACCGGTGGCAATATGAAGTAAAGGTGCCTAAAGGAGCACCGGCTCTCCCTCAAGCACGTACCACCCTCCTGGCCATGATAGGAACACCAGGGGTAACAATGGTCCAACCCCGGCCTCTAGGACCTCCCCGAGCCTCACGAATAGATCTATACACTGGCCCTGCAGAGGAAACATGTCAATATAGGGGAGGCCAAACTACTGTGGTACTCTATCAAAGGGGTGGACCTACCCTAAGCTTCCCCGCCCTGTCTACCAGCTGACTAGTAGTCTGACAAGCAATCAATGTAAAGGTCTCCTCTCCCCATAGCCCTTTATGGCCTGATAATTGGAGTGGCCTCCATATTATGTAGTGGTCAAAGAGGCCACTGGCTGGTGGGGTGCTCTAAGAACAGTCATCCCTATCCACCTCGCTGCCCTGATGGCCGTCGGGATCCTCACCTCTACACCTCTCCCATAGCTCAAGTGATATGCTCAATACACCCAACTCATGACAAGAGTCGGGTGGCTCAGTGACTTCCCTATATATTGGACCACCCTATATAAATCATGGTAGGTGGTTTGAGGATGTCTTCTCACCAAGCATAGACAGGTCCAGCCCTCAATCTGTGCAATAGATGGGGCCTCATTTCAATATAATTTAGAGGTCTCCCCTCAAATTGTTTTCCCCAATCAACTCTCAGAAGCCTTTGGATGTATTTCCCATGATAGCCTTGCGGAGCACAGGAATGGTGACTGACTCAACAATGGAGCGGATCCTACTCCCTTCTTCAACTCCCCATCAGAAACCAACTTGGATCCCCCATTATTATGCCCACTGAACCTTCCTAAGAATTCTCTGATTGGGGGCAATAGACAGCTTACCCAAGGATTCGGTACTGCACCACCATTTTCTAAATATGTTACACATACCTCCAAGGTGATGATCCACTCACCCATAACTCCTCAGAAATCAGAAGGTATTCCGATCCACATCCCAGAAAATCTAAGTCCAAGTATACGTTTGTATCCCGCATGCAATGAGAGGGACCTCTGGTAATGCTTTGCTATAAATAGCCAGCCCTCTGAAGTGTATCTCACTCTTGATTTGAGTCTTCAGTGATGAGACTGCCACCCTGCCTGGGCGGCGGTCCTGTGACCACCGCCCTGCATCAAAGCGGCATCTAACTGTCCTGTTCATTCCTTTTCTGATAGTTCCGACGATCGCGTCAAATGTTAAATCTTCAAGTTTCTACCCGTAAATATTTAGGAAAAACTTTCACAACTGCATTTATGTTTTGGTAAACAAAGGATAGTTTGTGAAACTCTATTTTCCCTTTGTTTATCAGTAAAAGATCTGTTGCATAGATTAGGAGTTACCCTCTGTGTAAATACATTTTCTATAAATAGCCAGCTTGTTTTCAAACAAATGGCCCCTTCGAAAATCACCTTATCAATTCTACCATATTAAATACATATTTTGAATTTCTCAATTAGAATTCCCATAGTTTCATGTTTTGCTAATCCATTGTTAGACCTTTCCTTTGCTGTTTAGAGGCTCATTTAATCTTCTAGTTTCATTCTTGCCTCATTTTTGTACCCATGCAATTCAATTTAGAGTAGAGTAGTTTCATTTGTAGATCAGAATCCATTAAAGTTGTAGGTTCTGTTCAACACAAATTGATAGTTTCAAGAACTCTCGGCGTATTCGGTGTTGTATTCCCACAATAAATCCCACTAGGAATTGCATAGTCAAGCATTTTCACTTGCACTATCCCTCGATGAAAACTCACATTGTGGGTCCTTCGGTCTCAAAAATATCCAAAGCTTCTATTGATTCAAATATCTTCTTCTGTTAATGTTCATTTTTATAAATCATATGACATGCTTTTCTGGATTCACGAGAACATGAAGGAACAAGGAGATCACACTGAGGGGACAAAGTCACTTGCATAACTAGATTTACCATCTGTTCATAATCAATTTATTATTTTAGTTAAAAGTATTCTGTATGACAAACAGGACCTAGAGAGCCTAGAGAATTGAGCTATCAAAGTTCTAGTTACTAAACGTATCAGGCTAGAGTAGTGAATCATATCATTACTTTTAGTTCAGAAGAAGGGATTGACTTCTTCATATTGACCAAGGAAGCTGTGGGGAATGATAGTTTCTGAGAAACTCATGATTGTGTTCCTCAACTCCTACAACCCAGGTAGGATTGAGGGTAAATCATTTAAGTATTAATTATTGGTTTACAAAGACTTTATATAGATCCTCACACATCTCCCACCAGGTGAATAAACATCACCGGGTTATCTCTCTTGTATTAGTTTTAGTATAAAAGTCAGTTTAATTGTTGTTCATAATTATAACATTTCAATCACCCATATTTTATTTACAAGTCCAGTAAACCTTTTCAGCAGTAGTATAAATCATTATTTTCAGTCTTAAGTTATATTCGGAGACTTCAAAACTAGACTAACACTTCCCATCTTAGTTAGGAGGATAAACCACTAGGGAATTTAAGCTACCCATTCATAGCCTCTAAATCTCCCCCTATTGGAGCATCCAACTATCAAGAGATAACACTACCAGATCTTAGTCACTAATCCTCCCATAGTTAGCTTTAGGAAACTTTCTTTGACTTCGATTCTCATCCTCACCTATAACTTTTCATATCGTAGAAAACTAACCATAATCCCGGCTGTGAGCTTCATCTATAGTCCACTCACGTATTCAACATTCACCGGTTGTCTTGGCATGACCTTGGGAGGTCAGGTACGAGGGAAGGTCACTTGTCGATTATCATCCTCGCATGTCACTTTTCTATCGTATCCCTCAACCAAAACAACCCGTCATAAATACTACCCTCTACTTTGATAGCACCTCCACTACTACTTTACTCAACACTTATTGTATCCAAAGAGGCAGTTCCATTCAAGGGGTATCAAATGTATTAATGTTTAGTGGAAATAAAATTGGCCACAAAATGCTACCATTCATGATATAAATTCTCTAAATGTACAAAGGTCTTCATGTATTCATGTTTAGTTCATATATCGTGATATAAGATTTGCAACTACATATCTACGATTTTGTAACAAATTTAAATGTATACACAGAACATTTCGATGTAATGTTTCATATATATTCCAACACTTCCACTATCAATCACACCCCTTATCAACATGTTATCGACAATACAAAAATGGATTTTTCAACAACCAACCAACCAAACAACCGATGTAACCATTGTCTCAAACACGTTGGAACACAAACACAAATTCCCCCAAATAATTACAAACCACATTAACTACAAAAGTAATTAACTATCACTCATGATATAAGATTTGCAAATATATATGTAGGAATTTATAACAAATTTGAAATATAGAGATAGAACCTTTAAATGTAATGCTTCATCAATCACACCCCTTATAAACATCAACTACAAAAGTAATAATTATCCATCTAAATCAAATAACATATATCATTCCTCGTTCACATTGCATTTTACACATGCGATTGCTAGTTAGGTAGAAAAATTTGAATTCCATTCTGCCATTAAACGATTGAATCATTTTTTCCGAGGTTGGGAAGAATTTAAGATGAGATTTTGAATTATCTGATTCCAAGGAGTCAGCAAAATTGACAATTGGCTTTGTCCGGACTCCAACGCGCCATTAGTTTTAGTTTGATGAAAGCTTGGATTTTGGACTGTACCGCTTCGGCGCTAGTTTTCTGTTTTCGGTGAAAACCCTGCCAACCGAAATGGATCGCGGGATTTCTGAAGAATAATTCGTAAGTGCCATCTCAGGGTTTGAGGGATTCGACGCAACAATCCGCGTTCAGGTTCAGGTGAAAGGATGAGCAAAGGAAATGGAGTTGTTATATATGGGAAAAAGGGGGCGATGGTTCCCCTGGCGGAACTATTGAAATGGGAGGTGAAGAATGAGAAGACGGAGAGCCCCAAGCCCAACATTCGCTGTGGCCAGGCAACCCAGAGTAAGAAAGGAGAGGACTTCACTCTTATCAACTTGGACTCTCACAAAATTCCAGGCGACCGAGTCTCCACCTTCGCCGTCTTTGCGGTATTCTCTCTACAAATCTGCTCTTAATTTTCTCTCTCCTGTCAGATTTAACAATAACAGACCGCACAATAAATTGGGTCAAAGGATTGTCCCCTTTTACAATATCTGTCCCAATTCTCTCTCTCGTGTGTTAGGATTGATGCGTATTTTTGTTGCACTTTTCTAACAAAATCTGTCTTTGCTTGCTCTGCTTTTCTTACAATTTTTTGAAAATCACCTCTTTATTTGCGTACGTTCTTTCACAATCACGAGAAATCTGCTCTTGGTTTTGATCTCCCTCAAATTTGTTATCTAGGCTTGGAAAGAAAATTGCCGGCCAGGACTGCGCTGATCTTTTAATTTTGAGCCCCTTTCCTTGCTGAAATCCTTGAAAAATTTACTTAGAGCTAGAATTCTTGACCTAAAATTGGGCATAGTGCCTCAGACAAAAGAGACAGGACTTCAATCCTGTGAACATCATTAGCATTTGTAGTTTTCTGGTCTTTTTGCAGCAGTGCACATCTTATTTTTTGATTTTTGGTCAAATATTCAATTCAAATGTTGATACAGTGCAAGCACAATAGAGTACAGAATTGCCTGTCACTGCAACTGGTCATGACATGCTGATAAAGCTTGGAATGACTTTTATTATTTAGGAAAAGATGACAGAATTAAACGAGCCATTCAATTTTCCCCCCCTTTTCTTTTTATCTGTTTGTTTTTTACATGATGAAATTCATTAGGAAATAGGCTTTTATATTATGGACTTTCTTCAGTGATGGTGTTAGTGAGGATTTTATTTATTTATTTATAGGTATTTGCATGAAATAAAAGGGGAGAAAAGTGAAGGATATTGAATTGCTTTGAATTTTGTCAAATTTACACGAGACATTTTAGTCAGTTCTTTGATTTTTAATTTCTTTTGGTTCAAAAAACTACGGGTTAAACTCCCAAACACACATGCAGCTGTACACCAGCTGGGGTTTGGAATCAGGTTTGAACAATTCTTTTTTACATTAGGGCGAGAGAGAAAATGAATTGGGATGTGCATTTTCCCCTAACCTTCATAACCTTCAAATGTTTTTGTTTGGTTTAGAATTTGGTGGCATTTTGTTTCAGATTTTCGATGGCCACAATGGATCAGCTGCAGCTGTTTATTCAAAGGGAAATCTATTGAAAGATATTTTGAGTGCCATTCCAGCAGGCCTGAGTAGGGATGACTGGTTGGCAGCATTGCCAAGGGCTATGGTTGCAGGATTTGTCAAAACAGACAAAGAATTTCAGGTTAAAGGTATACAAATCTATGGGATTTGACATGGAAATTGAAACTTGTATTATTCTGTTTTATTTGGATAAATTTTAGTAATTTCTCATGTTATCAATCTGATGACAACTTTTTATTTTTACAGAACAAACATCAGGAACTACAGTTACTTTTGTAATAGTAGATTGTTGGACCATCACTGTGGCATCGGTTGGAGATTCTAGGTGCATTCTTGAATCACCTGGAGGATTAGTTTCTCTTTTGACCGCTGATCATAGGCTCGAGGTCAATTCTGAAGAGTAAGATTTGTTTTCAGAAAGCAGCAAAAGCTATGAATCCGTGCACTTATGGAGATTTTGTATTTTGATCAATGCTTCATTGGGCGAATTAGTCTTAATTTTTGTAGTTGATTGTGCAAACTTTTTTATTTGTTCTATAAAGCCTGTCTTTGGGGTGAAAGTTCCCAGGTTGACGATTTAGCATCATTCTCTACATTATTAACATCACTGGCGGTCTTGAGTCATGCTTTCTGGACCTTCTCTAGCTTGTGGTGGTTATCATGTTATGTAATACAAGTTTCTACTTACAGAAAGTATACAAACTGAGTGGCACATCGCACTAGTTGAGGATTTCGTTCCACTATAACACTTCAACTTCTATACATGTGACTGCAGGAGGGAGCGCATAACAGCTAGTGGTGGCGAGATTGGTAGATTGAATACTGTCGGTGGAGCTGAGGTAAAAATTGAAATTCCTTACAACCTTTAGCAGGATGTCAATTCTGAAGGAAATAGATGCACGCAGCCAAAACCTTCCTTAAGCCATCCTATGGAATATACAAGGACACTTAAAACTGCATAGTTACCAAATCCGGTACGATTTGTGCAAAATCCAGTCGGATCCGGAGCTGGCCTCGATAAATTTGGTCCAGGTTGCCCTGTTTTTTTTCCAAAATAAAATAAAATATATTTGTAGTTTTTTTGTAATAAGAAGACACCCAACACCCTCATCAATTATTTAATATTAAATATAATAACACTTTATATTATGTTATTAATTTTTTTTTTTCTATTAGTCAGTTTTTACATATTTATAAGTTATACTCATAAATAATATGTATATATTCCGCCTTGAATTATTCCATACTCTTTAAAGAGTTCCAGATTTTCAGATTTTTTTCTCCTCCCAAATGGATCCAAATTTCTGGACTTGGTAACTCTGCTTAAAAGTTAAGATCATATTTCTATGCCCTAATTTTCATGCAAATGGATCTGTTGTAGAACTTTTGCTCCGGCTGATAAATTTATAAATATTTCGAGCTATTTCCTATGATCACTAGGCTGTGAAACATCCTATTTTTAGTTTTATTCCTTTTTCTTGATTGTTTCAGTACCTTCTGCATAAGATTCATTTATCTTTTTAAGAAAGCACTGCCTTTTACATTACACCATAAATCATGGTAGTGGCTATTACATTACACCAAAATTCATACTATTTATTCCATCTGAACATCAAAGTCACATGAAGAATATTGTCCTATGGAATCTAGAAAGGATAACATTTATGAGGAAAGAGCCAACATCCTTCTGTGACAATTGATTGTGGCCGTAATATCTCTAGCCAGATCCCTTTTTAAAATGTTGAACTGTCCTTAGCATAGTTACAAGAGTCATCAAAAAATTGTGATGAATCTACAACTGCTAGAAAAACTGATTTTTTCAATGCCAATAATTGCAGTTTTTTGACCTTGTATGGTCAGTGTTGCACAAACGGTGATCAGACCTACAAAAATTGTGTTTTTCCAAAAAGACACTTTATTTTGAAAAAACCACATGAAAAAATTGTGATTTATCATGAAAAAAAGTGTTTTTTTCCTATAAATGTTAAAAAACATTTTTTTTTGAAAAAACCACGTGAAAAATTGCGGTTTATTGTATAAAAACATATTTTTTAAAATAAAAAATCGTGATTTTTCCCAATAAATGTAGAAAGATGAATTTTTTGGGTTTTTTTCCATTCATTTTCAGTTAGATTTGGAGCGCCTTTTGGCAGTTTTCAAACAATACTCAGGGGATTTCAACTGCTTTCATCTTTCAGCATTCATCAACCAGGTATCCATTGTTTTAATTATTTTGTTGATCAAAACCTAAATAAACCCTAAAAACCAGCGTTTACAGTTAAGTTTTTGTTTTTAATCAAAATATTTACATATTTTAGGTATCAAAAAAATTATTACACATTAAACCCTAACCCTAAACGTTGTTTTCCAACATTGAGGGTTAGGGTTATTTTTTAAATCGAAATATTTACAATTGTAGAAGATTTTACTATTTAGGTAATAAAAAAGTTATTGCACCGGGCACCCTTACCATAACCCTCAGCGTTGTTTTTTAGAGTTTAGGGTCAGTTTTTTTATATAATAAAAAAATGTTTATATATTTATGAGACTTTAGTGAAAGAGGTTTTACAAAAGGCACACACAATTACCAAGTTCATATACAATCACACAAGGGTGCTTAGTATGATGCACACATTCACTAATGAATTTCGTTGGCCAGGGATGACAAGGTTTGCAACCCACTTCCTTACATTGCAAATTTTGTGCTAACAAAAAATAAATTTGAATTGAATGTTTGTTTCAACTAAGTGGGTGAACTCTTCCTTTGCAAAACATATGGATGGTAGAACCATGGGTGAGTACGTTTTCTCAGTGTCCTTTTGGGAAGAAGCACAACAAATTGTCCTATTCTTTGAGCCTTTAGTTCGAGTATTGAGGCTTGTTGATGGGGATAAATCCCCCATGGGTTATCTGCATGAGGCCATGGATAGGGCTGAAGATAGGGCCAAGTACATGAGCAGATTGGAGAATAATAGGGCCAAGTACATGCCATTGTGGGAGATAGTGGATAACAAATGGGATCAACAAACACATTCTCCCTTCCATGTTGGATATTTCTTGAATCCAACATTGTTTTTTTAGCGACTCATTTAGAGACGACGCAACGGTCACAAAGGGCCCATTTAAAAGCATGGAGACAATGTTTCCCAAACAGGAGGACTTAGAGGCAACTATGGGAGAATTGCTGATATATAAGTAGGCTAGGGTTTTTTTCTCTAGTATGTCAACCATCTCAAGAAGGAAGACTTTCAAACCAGGTAGACAATTTGTTTACATATGTTTGGTAAGTGTTAAATTTTGATTGAAGTGTGTATGTTACAATGTTGACAATCTATTTTTGCAGCACGATGGTGTGATTTCTTTGGCAAAGAAGCCAAAAGCCTTCGATGGATGGCAATGCGCATTTTGAGCTAGCCATGTATTTCATCCTCTTGCGAGCGTAGTTGGAGTGTGTTTGAACACATACAATCCAAAAAACACAATCAACTCAGTCAAGAACTAATGAATGATTTGGTGTTTTCCACCACAATCTTTGCCTAAAAATCAAGAAAGCACAAGTTAGGAAATGTTACATTTTTTAGTTCTCAATTCACATGCCAAGTTAAACCCTAAGCAATATATTTTAGAGTAACGAAAATAGATAAAACAATAAATTATAATGTGTGACACAAGCAATAAATAAAGTAAATTCAAACCCTAAGTTTAAGGAGGAAAGAAGACTTAGTTGATTCACAATATTCCTGAAAGTGTGCGAGGCTAGAGAAATTCTAGAATTAGAACTCAAAGTGTCACATTTGAACCCAAAAAAATGTAGAACTGCAGGAGAAGGCTATACCAGGGTGCCTAGCACAGTACTGGGGCACCTAGGCGTTATGATCCATGTATGGGCGCCAGAGTCTATGTAGAAGCTCGGAAATTGATTTTTAAATGGTCACTAAATGTTCATTTTCCTTCATTTCCTGTCACTAGTATGTCACACCAAGTTCGCAGATATCACATGTAACCTACAATGATGACCTGTAAAACCCCAAAACACATCAAATCCTAAAAAATAAATAATATAAATGGGGATTCAGACTGACCCCAGCGGTCACTCGACTAAGTGAACTTACGATTCGGGTGTTGCACTACATTTCAGTATCCTAGTAGTTATGTTTGTGTGTAGAATCATGCCTTAGGTAGCTCTTGTGCACAACGCACATGATAGTGCGTGAAAGCTAGCTGTAGAAGATGTAAATAGATGTGTGCATGGAAAAATGAAATTCCCCTCCTATGTGTGTAGACAAAATAACTTTTCCCTTGTGTGAAGCTAGATGGATGCTTTGATGCTCTTTAGATGCCTTTGGATGCAACCTTAAGTGATGGTAGTAGATTCTTAGAGCTTGGTCCTTTAATTTGATCACAAAACATTGTATTTATATGATTCCCTTGTTTGAATTTTGTAATTAACCAATAAAGGTCAACCACTAAATATTAAAGATGCCCAACAGCTAGAAAGGACCCAAAAGGATTGAGTAAGATAAAAAGAGGTCTAGGGCGTCAGAGGGGACAAGGGCACCTGGGCGCTGGTGTCCAGAGCCAGAAAATGTAAAGCATCAAAATTCAGACTAGGCAGTGGGGTGTGCAAGGCTAGGAATAAAAACATAAAGAAAACAAAAAGGCCAAAGACAGTAGTCAATTAGTACTTTTATCCCTTAGGAATCATATGAATGCAATGTATGTGATTAGGACCTATAAATGTACCCAAGTGTATGATTTTGTGTCTACATTTTCCCCAACTTTATGTTTTTGATTGAAATATCGATAACATAAAGTAGATAAGAGATGCGTACCTGATAACCATGTAGATTGATGGCGAAAGCATGCCGAGGAGACAAGAAAAAGTGTGGAGTGAATAACATGAAGCGTGGAAGCTAGAGGAAGGGGGAAGTGGAAATGACCCTAGGGGTGAAGCGTATGTGATGCATCATGTTTGTACCTGTTGTTGTTTTCATGCTTGATGTTGGTGTAAGGATGTTTCTTGTTACGTATTACGGATAAACCTACAAAATAAGATCAAAGAAGTAGTCAAATATGTATGTATAGAAAAATTTTCGATCCAAGTTTTTGAAATGCATGTAAAAATTAATGTAAAAGTGTGTAAAAACGCTGAAAAGTAGAAAAAAAGGAACGTGTGCACTTGATCCGTGACGAGTAAAAATGATAGAAAGTGTAAAATGCTGATGAACTGCAGTTTTTTGATGATCTCAGACAAGTGAGTTTTTCGGGCGATCTCATGCAATGACAGAAGTAGTGTAGGGAGAAAGGTTTATTTTCACTATCCATTCTTTGACTACTTCCCTAAATTTATACACCACTGCAGATGGTGTGATCTTGTCTTGCTCAAGTTCTAGTTGGATCCAATGCAAATAGAATAAGAAATAAGTGTATCCTGAATGCTGGAGGGTTGTGCTTGTATTGTGTTAACTACTCTATAAACCACTGACAACTGTGTTGATCGGAGAAATTTTGTGTATCTGCCCTTGGTCATAGGTGCCCAGGAAGGGACAAAAGCACCTGGGTGCCCATGTTTGTATTTGGGTGCTAGTTTTTGTGCTGAAGTAAGGACCCAAGTTAGATTTTGAGCCCTTGTACTTGTAGTTGAATATTGTTTTGTTGCTTTGCTAAAATACTATTGTATTGTGACTCTGTGATGGTGTAATGGGGTGACTGATTCACCCAATAGATGCCCCCCTCGTTTGGGGTGCATGTGACATCACTAGGAGGATGCGGCCCAAAAGAGGACACAATGCTGAATTGATACTAGTATGTAGAAGGGAATGTGCTTAGTAGAAACCAAGGCATGCGCAAGCGATGGCTAGGAAACAAGTGTTAGTGCAAACAAGATAAGCATGCATATAGAAGACGATGTGTAAGCTAGCAAGCAAGAAGACAATGTAGAACACAAAAAGTGGGTTGCAAACATGGGACATCGTTCACAATGTCGCAAGACAATCATGGCCGAAGTGACCAAAAGCATACAAGCAATGAACATACAAGACATAGGGAAAATCCCGCAAACAATGATATATAATGGAAAACAATGAAAGCAATATGACAAGCAAAGTGTCAGACAACCATGATGACAAATAGTTCCTGCAAAGTAAATGTTGCACATGAAGCACTTGTTAGCATGTTAGAAAGATATAAAGTATGTCAAAGTGTGTATGATCTGATATAGTAGTGTGTTAGTAGAAGTAAGAAGTAGTAAATAATGAAACAATAGCACCTTGAATGTGTATGAATTTAGATGCCCCTAGGATCCTGCTGTGGGACTGGTAAGAGGTACTGCACCAAACATCCATGTTGTGTGTAGCGATCTGTGTAAATTCTGTGATCACAGCTAGAAGGTAAGCGAACACTCATGTGTGTATAGAAAGATAATGACATACAATGCATATGTCTAACATAGTAAGCAA
Organism: Taxus chinensis; assembly: GCA_019776745.2. Classification (NCBI taxonomy): domain Eukaryota; kingdom Viridiplantae; phylum Streptophyta; class Pinopsida; order Cupressales; family Taxaceae; genus Taxus; species Taxus chinensis. The sequence continues at coordinate 419,579,846 of CM034154.1, forward strand.
AGCATGTACATGTGAGTATAAGTAAGACAAGAACAATGTGCAACCAAGATATGTAGTATGTTGTGTATGAGTGAATGGAATGGAATGTAATGTGAGTGTTATAGGATCCACGTGACCCCCGAGTGTGTATGTATGAGTGAGATGACCTTCATTTATAAATGAACCCTCAACATTCAAGAATGAACCATAAAACAAGAGTGCGTCATCGGGAAATCATGTGCATGCTAGAAATATTGAAATGGAGCGTAGAGTAGTAGATTGTGAATGAGTATGTGTGCTAGAAAGATTGATTGATGGACCCTGTAGAGCGTAGATTGTATAGAATGAAGTGCAATAGCATAAAATGTGTGAGAAGAAGATGCTAGAAATATATGAGACGTGAATGCAAACATAGATTGTATAATGTGTATGAACACATAGAATGTAGAAAGGTAAAAATAGTGAACTAAGACACTAGAAAGATTGAATTCAAATATAGAATGATGTGAAGAGATGCTAGAAATGTTGATGAGTGTAAAGTGTAAAATGTAGAATGATGTGGATGTGATGAGGTTCAATTCTGATTTAGAATGAGTCAAGTATTAACCATGGAACTAGAGTGTGTCATTGGGTAGTAATGTGAATGATGTATGTTTGAGAAATATTTGATCATGAAATGTAGAGTGTAGATTATAGAATAAGATAAGCCTGATGTAGAATAATAATATGTAGAGAGATGTGAAAGTGTGTAGTGTGTGAGGTTCATGTATGTAGTATGCCCTCAATAGTCAAGTGTGAACCATAGCACAAGAGTGCATCATAGGGTAATGATGATACAAGAAGTGTATCACGTTGTATAATATGACATGAGAATAATAGAAGTGAAGTATTGAGTGAAGGTAGAAATAAGACACTTAATGATGCTAGAAGGGGGGAAAGTAAGCGTGATGCCCCCAAGTGTATGATGAATGATAAGATCATGTAATATCATCTAGGAGATGCGTTGTCATGGTAAACCAAATGGAGAAGTGTGAGAGACTTAGTAAGCAATAGTATCTGGTTGGTCACAATAAAGAGCCATTGAGGTGTAAATTGTACATGCCCATAACATATTATTCATCAGTGAAAGGAGGTAGTGGACAACCATGTGCATACCAACGAGTAATATTTTGTGAATAGCCAAGAAATGAATCATTACAAATGAAGACATGGACCAAAGGGCATAGGGAATGAAATATCAATATGATCAGGATCTAAAGTGCCCCCAATGTATTCAAGCCAAGATGTGCCCAAGTGTAAGTGGAGAAGTGTGAGGATCTTATGCAAGACATATTGTGAGGTGAAATACATGAAGACCATAAGCAATGGTAATGATAGATAAATCCATGATAAAGATGAGGATCATGAGGAGGAGGGAAGTGAGATCATCCAATGTAAATCCTAGATCGAGTCAAGCCATCATGTGTACATATAGTATCGTAGCAAGTAGGATCAAATGGAATGTTTTGATAATAAGAATCATTCATGAAAAGTGTACATGTAAAAGGAGGATGCTAATTGGTTGCACATGAGAAGAATGAAGAGGTGGAAGATGTCCAACATTTGGACAAGCCCCCGATAAAGTACCATAACATTAGTAGAAGCAGAAGGGGGAAATGATGTGGAGGACAATGTCTAACATACAAATAACACCTTCAAGTGGTGTCAAGTGGGCCATAGAATCCATGGGTTGTTTCATTAGAAGTCCAGATGTTGGAGTAGGTCGTATTGGTTGGATCATTGCAATATTTGAATGGATGATCACTGATGATTGTATACTATGTCCTCATGTAAGAATTTAACACATGAGTAGATAGAAGGTATTATTGCATGACATGAAGCCATGGCCTGACCAAGTAATAATTATATTGAACTAGGAATTCAATGACAAACTTGTAGGAAGGGTTTTTGGCCCAACAGTGATAGGTAAACTGATATGACCTACACATGGAAGAACAAGAATCATATGTGTGAAGAGAAATGGATGAAGGACTAACATAAGCAGTAGAAAGGACGATATTTTCAATGAATGATAAATTGCAAAGATTAAGAGATGATCCATTATTAGACTATATTTGCTTGACACCCACATTATTGATGTGAATCATTATGTATAAAGGTGGATCATTGTCAAATAATTGAGAAAGAATTAGGACCAAGAAGATTAGATGGAAAATAATGTGTTGAGAAAATGCATCTTGAATGTGTTATATACTATATCTGATGAATGTTAGAAGGAACACGAGTAGTAGCCAAGAGAGTAATGATTTTAGCTCTTAACACTCAGGATTGATTCCAAGAAATCATGAATAGAAATATCCATGATGAGAGGATCATAGAAAAATGCAAGAAATGAAGATCCAAAAGTGTTCAAATGAGTTGAGTTCACCAAATGATTTAACAAAAATATACTATGATGTTAAACCCTAGATAGGATATTTTAGATTCACACCAATAATAATATGACAATAAAGTATAGAATGTGACACAAGCAATAAGAAAAGTAAATTGAAACCCTAAGTGAAAGAAAGAGGAGAAAAGACTTAGCTGATTCACAAATAATTCGGAGGTGTGCGAAGCTAGAAAACTTTTGGAACTGGAACTTAGAGTGTCGCAACCAAACCCAGAAAAATGTAGAAGAAGAAGGCTGGACCAGGGCACCTGTAGTACTACCTAGGCGCTAGAGATCCCTATCTGGGCTACGTAAAAGCTTAGAAATTGATTTTAATAGGGTCGCTATATTTTCATTGTCCTTCACTGCATGTCATTAGGATACCGCACTAAGTTCACAGATGTCACATGTAACCTGCAATGAAGAAATGACCTGCAAAACCCCAAAATGCATCAAATCCTAAAAAATAAATAATGCAAATGGGGAGTCAGAATTGACCCTGACGGTCACCCAACTAAGTGAACTTATGATTTGGGTGATGCACTACATTTCAGACTCCATGTAGTTCTACGTGTTTTTGTGTAGAATCGTGTCCTAGGTGGCTCTTGTGCAAGATGCACTTGATAACGATTGATAGCTAGATGTAGAAGATGTAAATAGATGTGTGCATGGAAAAATGAACTTCCCCTCCTATGCGTGTATGCAGAATAACCAGTCCCTTGTCCCTTATGTGAAGCTAGATGGATGCTTTGATGCTCTTTAGATGCCTTTGGATGCAACCTTAGGTGATGGTAGTAGATTCTTAGAGCTTGGTCCTTTAATTTGATCACATAACATTGTATTTATATGATTCCCTTGTTTGAATTTTGTAATTAACCACTAAAAGGCCAACCACCAAGTAATAAAGATGCCCAACAACTAGGACCCAAAAGGAGCGAGTAAGATACAAAGAGGTCTAAGGCGCCTAGAGGGGACGAGGGTGCTTGGGCGCTGACGTCCTGGCTGGGCACTGGTGTCCAGAGCCAGAAAAGGTGAAGTATCGAAAGTTAGACTGGGCAGTGGGGTGTGCAAGGCCAAGAAGAAAACCAGAAAGCAAACAAAAAGGCCAAAGACAATGGTCAATTAGTACTTTTCTCCCTTAGGAATCATATGAATGCAATGTATGTGATTATGACCTAGAAATGTACCCAAGTGCGTGATTTAGTATCTACTCTCAATGCAATGGAAATGACTTGAAATTTAAATAAAAAACAATCTCTTTTTTTGCATTTTTTTCGGTGGTTTTCAGTTTTTTTCAATTTTTCCTGACTAATCACAATTTTTTGAAAAAATCTTATATTTTTGGAAAAACGATTTTTTTCCTAAAACCATATTTGCTACCATGGTCCTTAGCATAGTGGTGGTGTACCCAAATTTCATCATGAAATCTGTGACTACCCTATTAAAAAAAAATTCGTACTTTTAAAATAATGAGTCGTTTTGTGTTTTTATTGCCTGAAAGTTCTTGTATTGCGTCAAGATATTCCCAAAGAGCCATATTAGTCTTTTTTGCCAAATACCCAGATGCCCAAAATTGTCATATTCTGTCGTCAGGATTTGTCTGCTGGAAATTTGTATTTAATTATTTTCAGCCCCGTATGAGGCTATTTGCGCTCCGTTTTAACTCTGTTATGATTGAACATATCATTATTCCTTTGTACCAGAAGGATTTTAACTTGGAATAAGTTTTGGGCTTTATTTGTGACTTTTGACAATTTTTCGTGTTTTTGTGTTGTCCTGTTTCGTTTTTTGTGAAATTTCTCTAGAACAATTCCTTTGCCGAATAAGCCTGATTTTTGGCCTGGAGCAGCTGGAAAACATATACGCACGTTATGCCCGGAGGAAGTCACCATCGGAGGTCTGGATCACTGGGAAAAAGCAAAGTCGTGCACGGAAAAGCCCCTGCGGGGATGGGCGCATTTTTGGAAAACAAAGGATTTAAGCTGCAATGGGAAAAATAGAAGCCGCAGGCAGGGTGGGAATTTTATACTTGCCTAGCAGGGTACTTTTTCCCGTGTTATAAAATTCACTTAAGCTGCAGTGGGAAAGTTAGAGGCCGCTGGCAGGCGGGAATTTATTACCTGCCTTGCAGGGTGAAAATTCCCATGATAAAATAAAAGGAAAGTGACTTAAGTGAAATCATGAGATTTTAGTGCCTGCCTTGCAGGGTAAATAATCCCATTGTCAAAATCAAATCACTTAAGTGGATCACGGGATTTTGGTGCCTGCCTTGCAGGGTAAAGAATCCCATTGTGGAAAAATTCCTAAAAATAGAATTATATGTGCAAAAAAGTGCGCCCCCTTTGGTGAGATGATGGAAGACTTAAATTGATTATTTTAATTAATCTTTCCTCTCAAAAAGTGCGCCCAAGCTTGGTGGAAGTCAACAAGTCAAAGAGGAAATAAAAGAAAGGATTAAAAAACATTAAATTTAATTTATTTAGTGGCTGCCCCCTTCTCAAAAAGTGCGCCCCATTTAGGAGTTATTTAATGTTTTTAAAGACATTAAAACATTAAATTAATTTCTATTTTCAGTGGCTATGGTCAAAGCACACTGTGAAGCTTAAGTGAAGTGATGTGTGAAAGATTAAATTGGATTAATTTAATTTATTGGATGGCTGTCCTTAAACATGCTATTTTAAAAAAAGAAAAACATGATTTTTAATTAATTAATTGCCTATAATTGTTAGGGCAATTATTAATTATAGAATTGTGAAGGTTATATAAGCATGGGCAGCCATATGGATGAATTATTCAAATCACAGGTAAAGAATTGCAGCCAAGTGGAAAAGTGTGCCTCCATTAGAAGAAGGATTTTGCTCAGACAAGGTGACAACAAGGCTAAAAGCTTTCAGATTTGGCGCATGCTTTGAAGGAGGTTGATCTTTGTTTGCATAATTGTTTGCACAAGTGTTACAAGAGCTCAGGTGTTGTTGAAAGGATTCATGCTCTCTTTATGTGCAAATTAAACACCATTTTTTGGGGCAGCAGGCTTGACAAGTGCAGATTTTTACAATTAAAATTCACTATTCATGCTCCGGTGGCCATTTTTGACTGAATAAATTGCATGAATTCATTATAGGTGCTTTACAAAGGAAAATGAGCTTTTATCAATGTCCAATACATTGCATATATCTTCTGAATATGAAGGATTATCCAGATCTGCACCAGTTTTGAAGAATTCCAGTTAAATAAGAAGAAAAAGAATTATTCAGACAAAGATAGACAAAGCTATGGCGAAGAAAGATGAAAAAGAAAGCACAACGGAGTCATGCATCACTTCTAAATTTGCAGATATTGGAGACACAGATCTAGGCTCGGAACCTCTTGCTGAATTGATAGACAGATCCAGAGCGGGAAAGACTTCACTCATGCGTGCAGATTAAAAGCAATGGAATTATTCGAGTTGCAGCGTTTCCATCCATAGCCCAGTTGCCAAAGTTTGTTATGCAGGTGCAGATCCAATGCAAATCCATATGCAGATCCAGATCCAGATCTCATAGTTGCAAAAGCTTCCGGCACAAAGGCTTCATCCTCTTGTTCAAATGCAGCGCGTGAAGAAGTTAGTGCGTGGAAAATTCCTTCCAAGATCTTGTGAAAATGCTCCCATCTTCCAGATCCAGCTACCCAGATCCAGTTTGGTGAGAATCAAAGGCAAAAGAGTCAGCTGCATGCAGACGTGAACAAGGACAAAACTGCAGCTTTCCACTTCCTTCTTCTTTCCTTCGACAAAGTCAGCTTTCTTCTTCCTTCTTCTTTCCTCCGACAAAGTAATTAAGCGATCAATTAAATTATACAACTTAAGTGATTGGGTTAAAAGCCATTACTTGAAGAAGTCAATTACTTGGAGATAGGTGGCAGACGTGCAAAATAGAAGGTTCTATTTTCAAGTTGCAAATCATGCATGTCATGCAAAGAGGAATTCCAAGAGGGAGATTGCCAGTTGTTTCCTTTCCCACTTTCACATGTGCCAGTTCAACTAAAGCTTTCAACTTGTAATTGCCCCTCTACATTCTATAAGTAGAGGAAGAACCTTCGGGTTAATCGATCAGAATTTGTGAGAAGCAATCTTGTGTTCTAGACTTTGTGTTGAACCCCTGAGAGCAACTTGGAGCAAAGGAATACAAAGGAGCATGTTTCCGGAGAACTTTGTGTCACAGTGTACTTTGTTTCTTGCTTTTAATCTTAGATCTCTTAATAAACTGTGTTATTTTAGATCTAGATCTAGAGTTGCCTTTGTTTTATAATTTTGTGTGTTCATATCTATTAAGTTTCTTCTATGTGCATGCAATTAGCTCTGCTATCTACTAATTGGGATGCACATCTTACCCATTTCTTCTCTGTATTTATTTTACTTTCTTTTTCTATAAAATACTTCCTTTCTTGAACAACTGCTTACTTGCTGCAGAACTTCTTAGATATGGTTCATGAACTAAGTGGTTAAAGTAAAACCCCTGATAGATAATAACACATTTTTATTGACAAATCTGACATGGGAGCTTCACCGGTTAAATGAGGGAGATTTATCTCATGATTGCCTAGGTTTGATGCTATGCAGAAAATCTAGCCAACAAGTGGGTAATTAATTTCACAAAACATTACCTTGCATCTAGTCTTGGAAAGAAAATCTATAGCAGATGGCCTTAACTGATGTTGTAACTATCAATTGTCATTGATGTTTCAGGTCTCCCATAAAATTGAACCTTCAAAAAAATAATTAATTGAATTCTGTTATTGGGATCAATGATTAAGCACCAAAAATCCCGATTCATTGCCTGAGCTGTTTTTTAAATAATGTTTTTGGCTTAAAAAGAAATGGGAGAAATGAGTAAATTAAAAAACACAATAAAAATTTCAATGATTTAAGCAAATTATTTCTTGCTATGATTTTTTCTGTTATTTTTTAATTTGCACATTGTCTACAGATGTTTCCTACTTCCGATTTTTCCCGACCCTTGCCAATTAATTTTGATCATAATTTTTGTGACATTGGGATTGATTCCTCTCTCCCATGCTACACTTTCAAGGATCAGATTTCCATTCTGACTGAATCTTGTATTCATTGTTAGACCTTGATGAAGCACTAACTAGCCCCAAAACTGTGCTTGAAAGAGACGCATCATTTCATGTTTGTTGACTTTACATATTTACAAGACTCTGGGATAGTGGAATGGCGGGAGGTAGGGATGGGGTTTCTAGGATGGCAATTTTTTTCCAAATTTTAGGGATGGCAAATAAAATAATATATAAACTTTTATGTATTACAAATATAACATAAATAAACTAAGAGTTAAAGCTGAGAGCCTGAAGGCTAAAACCATTAATCCAATTATTCATCACATAAGCTGAAATGCCATATTTATTATTGATGTTGAGTCATTGACATTAACATAGAATCAAGATACATTGATAATGATACAATGATACAGCAACACTATGACAATAAAATACAAACAACTTCATTAGTCAGCAATGAGAAAAGTACATATGTCATAACCAAAATGGCAAAAACTAAAGTCTAAAACACAGTATGCAACTCAATAATCAAAGCACTCTTCGCGAAATGCTTGTGATTAGAATGAATGTGGGTTGTGCTTTTTTATATGTTTTTTGATGTGTTTTAGGTTAGGCCTGTAGAGCAACTTTAACCAAGATTAGGTTAGTGTTCTACATTTTAAAAGCAATTTTTTTTTTTTGATTTTTGTTTTATGTTTAAAACCTGTAGGACGCAATGGATGCCGGGACGTCCTTCGACTGACCCGGGTACATCATGACTTCCCCCTTTTTGCAAAGCACCCAGAATGTCCTGGGTATGTTCTCCAAACTTTGGGAGCATCCCCGGGACGTTCCCTCCTTTTTTCATTGCCGTGGAACATGGAGGGGATGCTTTGTCCTTGGCCCCAAGCACCTGAAATGTCCCAGTTGGAGATGGGGGATGTGCGTCCCTGTGTAACACTGAATTTAAGTGTTCTGTATAAATTTCTGTTCAAGGGCTGCTTCCCTTTCATAACATCTAAACTACTATTCTTATTTCTCTCCTACAGGTTATAATTAACTTTATGGGTTTTTAATTAGTTGCTGATTAATTTTATTTTATAAATTTGCTGCAAATATTGTAACTATTGTGACTCAGGAACATCTGCTGCATGATTGTAGATTGGGCCATTGAGATGTTGGCCCGGAGGCCTCTGTCTATCTAGATCTATTGGGGATATGGACGTGGGTGAGTTCATTGTACCAATACCGTATGTAAAACAAATTAAGGTGTGCCACCAATCAGTTTATTCCTATTTTAAGGATTTAGTATTTTCATCTATTTATGGCATGGATAAGTTTTTATTATTTCATGACAATATACTTGATTTGACATGTGGCGGTCTTATTCAATAGTTGTCAAATGCGGGTGGTAGGCTTATTATTGCAACGGATGGTGTTTGGGATGCATTGAGTTCTGAAAAGGCTGCAAATTGCTGCCGAGGCTTGCCGGCAGAACTTGCTGCAAAACAAATAGTTAAGGTACAAATAACTTGAAAAGAAAAGCAAATCAATGGAATGAAATTGCAATGTATCATGGTGGTCTTAGATGCAATTTTTTGAGTAATGTTTTCAATTCACATCCCGATTCATCTTGCTGTAGGAGGCTTTGAGGATAAGGGGACTTAGAGATGACACTACATGCATTGTAGTGGATTTAATTCCACCTGAAAAGCCTGCACCACCACCTCCAGTTAAAAAGCAAGGCATGTTCAAGTCAATTTTCCGCAGGAAGTACAATAATTCAACATCAAAGACAGAAGAAAAGCGGCAAGATATAAACATTGTCCAAGAAATTTTTGAGGAGGGATCTGCACTGCTTGCTGAAAGGTAGCTAGTCATTTCCAATTTCACTTCCTATTAATGGACTGTTTCAATTTTCACAGTCACTGCTTTATTCTTGGATTCAGTGCAGGGTATGGTTTGTGGAATCTTAGTGGCGTGTTCCATGAATTAGAATGATATCTTCTGACAAACCTTCATTTTCAACTTTACTTCCTGATAGTTGATTATTCCAATTTGCAATCACAGTTATGTTTATCGGATTCAGTGAGAGCATGGTTTGCCGAATCTTAGTGAAGTGTTCTTTGAATTAAAACAATATCTTTTTGGTGAATAATTTCTGGATATGGCTGCATATGTGTTTTTCAATATCCACTTCTTAATGGTAGTTTGTTTTGATTTCACCATGGCAGCTTTATTTTTTGATTCAATGCAGACCTTTGCTGTGTGTTCCCTGAAGTAGAACAAATTTTTGCAAGCCTTTATTTATATTTGTAAATCATACTGCGAGTTTAGTTTCTACCTGGTATGAATGGCATGGTACGTCTGTATATTTTCTAGTGTTTTCCAAAAAGAATTTTGTAACTCAAATCTGGTTAAAACTATATCTTTTTGGTGAATAATTTCTGCATATGACTATGTATGTGTTTTTCAATATCTCTTTTACAAACTTTTATTCTCAACTCCACTTCTTAATGGTAGATTGTTTTGATTTCACCACGGTAGCTTTATTTTTTGATTCAATGCAGACCTTTTCTGTGTGTTCCCTGAAGTAGTAATTTTTTGCAAACCTTTATTTTCATTTGTAAATCATACTGCGAATTTAGTTTCTACCTGGTATGAATGGCATGTTACGTCTGTATTTTCCAATGTTTTCCCCAAAGAATTTTGTAACTCAAATCTGGTTCTTCTAAAATATTAAATAATCTTTATTGTCACTGAATCACTTACTCTTTTGTGCAAGCCCTGGTAAAACCAACAGACTTTGAGTTACCACTACATACTTTTGGGTGACATTTATGCAATCTACAATTCTATTTTCTGTTTATTAAATCATTTACACGGAAGAAAGAGGATCATGTTATGTTGTTATTTTTAACTCTATTTTTCTGCAAATGTTTCTTTGTTTAATGCAGGATCTAAACATGTGCTTTCCTTGTGATGCTCACATTGCAGGCTGGGTTCAGAATATGCGGTGCAGACAATAACAGGATTGTTTGCTTGTGCTGTTTGTCAAACTGACATAACACCTAGTGAGGGCATTTCTGTGCATGCTGGATCTTTCTTTTCTGGAACTATGCACTCTTGGGAAGGTCCCTTTCTTTGTGCGAGCTGCAAATTGAAGAAAGATGCAATGGAGGGCAAGCGGTCATCGAGAGTGTGTGTCACGTAGGTATCTTTCTGGTCAGGTTGAATGCATATCGGTTGGGCGAGTTATTTGATCACCTCACAGCTTGGAGGCTTACATTAAACCTTTATTGTTGTAACAGTATTAGAGTCACTCTGAAAAACATCACAGACCACTGGTTCGAGTATAGAGTTAGCAAGCAGAATCTGTATGTAGAGGCTTGGGAGGAATTGTAGTTAGTCAATTTTGATCTCACTGTTGGAAGCTATTCATTTTAGGTGATTCATGTAGTATTTCTGCTTCCACATTCCTCAGTCTCATATTTGGCCGCCTCAAAACAAGTGAATTCTAATCTATTTTTCTTCCCTGGTTCTAACAATGAGCCTTTTGGGGAAAAGAGTTGCAATATAAACATTTGAATATAGCCGCAAAATGTCTAATTATCTGCGTTTATCTTTATTTATAACTTACCTACTTACCTTGAACCCTCTTGTTTTGACGTACATAGCATTCTGTTGTGATCATTTGATTAATGTCTTTATTCAAATCTTCATATACTGGTTTAATCAAAGTTACCAAATACGATGATTTTGGAATATTTCACTGTATTTAAATGTGTTTTTTGAGGTCATAAAACGAAATGCAAATAAATGGTGTGCCTAAGCTCATTAATTAAAAACTAGAAAATATAAATTATGTTTGAAATTTTTAAATGTGGATGTGAAAATATACTAAATATAATTTGACCTGCAATTTTGTTATTGTTAATCTTAACCTAGAAGTAATTTGTTCTGTACATCTGCAGCTTAGCAGACATGAGGGGTCTGTAAACGAGTGTTTTTTACTGATTTTGAGGATTGTTATGAAGCTTTCGGATTTATTATGCAGTAGATTTGGAAATTCTCTTCCAAAGACACCATCGTATACAAGAAAAGGGCAACATCCTCTGACTCAAAACTATCTAGTGTTTTTTTTTATTATTGGCAAATAGTTTTTTGAAAGGGACTATACCCTTGTACAGGAAGGCTCAATAGCCAAGATTAAAACATGGAAGCCCTACAGCAGAAAACAATCTGCTCAGAAAAGTACCAACATCTAGCAACAATTCAGCAAAAAAACAGCTGAAAAACAACAATCAGTCTGCAACAGTACTGCAGCACCATGGCAGATCAAAAAACCACTGTTCGGAAAAGACAAGGGACAATGTAGAACAGCCGAACACCAAAAGAGAGATGAATCATCGAGGCGGAGAAGGGTCATTCTTTAAAATAAACTTTTTCTTTTTACGGACAGTTACCCAACCTGATGATGCCTCCACGAATGGAGGGTTAGAAAAAGGAGAATTTTCCATATTAGCAAAAGTTCCAACTGAAACAACATCATTGTTTTCATGAGACAATTTCTCCTTGCTGTCAACAACTAAATGAGATAAATTTGCTGCAATTTCCTTGCTATTGGCAATAGGATTTTCCGATAAAGGGGTTTCAGGGACAAAGCTAGATTCAACCTCAGCATTTGAAATTTGCTTCAAGGTCCTCTTTTGCATCGAAAACCAAATGTTCCGGGCGGGCATCCTTCCACCAACTGCGTTTCTCATGCTGGCGTTTTGCCAACCCACAAGCAATAGAGGTATGACCAAGACAGAAACATCTTCTACATCGAAATGGAAGACCTTCGTAATCTAAAGGTTGTGACCAAGTTCTGCTTTGCACCCTGAGATCAATGGTTGCAGGGAGGTTTTTAGCCGTGTCAAGTTCCACCAATATCCGAGCATAGGTAGTGTGGGTGTATTCAGCAGTTTGAGAATCTATAAAAAGAGTAGTTCCCAAGGTGTTTCCAATAGATTTCAAACATTCACTGCTCCAGAATTGGAGGGGTAATTGGGGCAGTCGGATCCAAACAGGTTTGCATGAAAAAGACTCAGTGAGCGGTTTAAAAGAGGGGAACCAGGGTTTAATGACCAGGTACTTAGATTGGCAAACCCAAAGCTTGGAAGCTATGGAGTTTTTATCAGCTATTGCAGAAAAAGTCAAAACTATCTAGTGTTATTTTTATCATTTTTTTTTGTTTTTTAGGTGGACCATTTTTTTTTCCATATTTTAGGTCCACCGAATCAAACAGTCCGTATGGAAGTTGCTATCCTGGTTCTCTAATTAACATTATTCTCTGCTTATTGCTTGTTAACCTAAAGGTGCAGGAACCAGGTGAACTAGCATGTTGAACACTAGTGTATGTTTCTATCTATATATAAGATGAACCTTAAATATGAGAATAGAACTCAATAATGTTTTCTTTGAATGAGAATAATATAAAATCTTAAATTTGATCTCGAAACAGAAATCTTAAATATTGAACTCAGAATTTCTACAAGCATAATTTTCTGCCAGAATACTGATTGGTTGTACATATTAGAGGTTTTTTATGTACATTCCTAAATGTATCAAAGATTGCTCATCCACAAGTTTCACTCTGGAAAAGCTGCAAGTACCTTCAAGCAGAGGAATGTCGCTTTCAAGGTATTTGTACATTTACCTTAACTCCTGCGTCATGTTCACCTTTGCTTAGTGAGTAATGCCTGCCAAATGCAATGTTGGGTGAGAAATTATGGTCATCATTCTTTCTTTTGTGCCAAAAGGTTTTACTCTTGCATATGGTCTTGCACTATGATGGTTCAAACATTCGATGGAGGTCCTTGACTGCCCTGTGAGCCCCAAACACTGCTCTTTACCATTCAGAACTAAATAATATTAGTAATTTAACGACTCTTGAAGACTGCCAGTAGTTGGGGGGAAAATAGTTCCTTTGCTGCATAGTGCAAAGATACAAGTATATATTATAAGGTACACATGGCCAATTGCCTAATGAATTCAAATTGGTTCGTCGCACATGGAGATCTATGTGTACTCGACAACTGTTAGTTTTGCTTTATGGATGTCTTATTTATCTAAGTAGATTTTAACTCCACTAACATGTGATACACAAGTGTTCAATTTGACACAATTGATAATTTTGGTTTAAACTTTAAAGAACACTAGTTTAATTCCTTAAGATGTGCTCCATCTGTAGACTGGAAATGGTACGTGTGATTCCTGGCCTATCATTGTGTTCTAACCAATAATTTGGGTCTGATGGTATTAGGTTTTTCTTTCTGGGCTGACTGACAGGTGTGCTTAGCACACTGAATTTTTAAGTTTAATGACAATGATGAACTTATCCTTGTCAACATAATGATACTTCCCTTAAATTTGAGGCGACGTTAGTTTTTTGATGTCACATATGGTTGCTGTTACATGGCTTCTGTGTATTTCACCAAATTGTCCTTAAGATTACAATAGATCACTTTCTGCTGAAAAATACTAATAGTCCTCTTTCTGCCGAACAATGCTTAATAGTTCCGCTCAACTTTTTGCTGAAAAATACTAGTCGTCCTCTTTCTACTGAAAAATGCTAACAGTCCTGCTCCAAACATGAAAGATGGAAAGGTTTCATTTTTTATTGTTTAATCTGGGATGCAACTGGGGCCTAATCTCTGAGTGCGAAAGCGCACACTTTAGCAATTACCAATTTACCACTGCATTTGTCCATTGCGGATTTTGGGTGTCTTTTAACTATAGGTCGCTTTATCATGAGTGTGGTTTGAACTTGGGTTGCACATATATAAAATATAAATAACCAATACACTTCAAGCCGAAGGACAGAAAAGGATGGAAAAGTGGTCATTGAGTTTCATTTTGTTTTTGCAAAAAAGGTTTTATGAGATTGCTTGAAGTGTATGCATAAAAGATAAAAAGGATGCTATTTTTGATGAACTGGAGCTTAAATTGCAATTTTCAATGATGAACGCGTGTCTAGCTCTGAACTGATAATTGGGGCACTGTTGTGAAACTCTAGATGAAGAACGAGTTAAATTGGACTTTTAGGGGTTCTACTTGGTACGTGTTAAAGAGCAAAACTGCATCCCAAAGGGAAGCGGAGCAAATTTGACATTAACCAACTTGTATGCACCATCACAGCATGAACTTGATTAACCATTGACATTTCAATTTAACAAAAATACAAGAAAATAAAAGAAAAATCAACTGAAATCTTCTGCCACTTACAGGTCCAACATTCTCATTCAGTGAGCTTAGCCTATGATATAATATAATACGTTTCATGATACTAGTAATTTCAAACGTAGCAGGCCATTGCATTCTTACCATAAAAATTTCAAATTTGTAGTCTCCATATAATATAATGTGTTTCATGATACTAATAATTTTTTTGCGCTTGGATATAAATGTTCACGTAACTGCCTTGCTTGGCCACGATGTCTCAACTCATTAGCACTTCGCGTGGGTTTACGACCTAAGCACTTAAATCTCATCACGTATGTATTTCCCTTCATAATTTATATCCCCATGTTGTGCACATTTTTACAAATACACTTCGTGCAACCTTGACACACATGTTTGGTAAATGCACTACAAGGTGTATGTAAATGAAGAATGTACGGGTAAACTATTATGTCTTTTTAGAAGGGGTAATTTAGACTAGGGTAATGAGAGGGGTCATGTTAAAAATGCACATCTTGAGGTTGTAAGTAGCAAAAGATATGAAATTAGGAAGACAATAGTCTACACTATAGGAAATGTAGGGTTTCAAAGTTTAGATATAAGATAGGGTGGTGGCGTCTAACTAGTTCCTAATAGTAAGTTGATGATAACAGGGTTGTAATTAGGTCGTATTAAGAAATGAATTCTTATGCTAGGGTTGTAGAGATAGGTTGCAAGGATCGATAGGTTGTAAAGTCCAAAGGGTGGTTATAAGGAAAAAATTGATAGATAAATAATGCAACAAGTCAAGAATGTGTTACTCTATTCTAATCTACGCACATCCACACCAAACAAACATCTGAACACCATTGGTGTATTAACTTCTCCCTAGGGTTAACAATACCTTATGAGAGAGTTGATGTGGGGGATCACAAATGAATAAGAGAAGACTTAGGAAAATGTCTTGTTGAAGACTCACACTCAAAAGGTTGGGTAGACCATAATAAAAGCAACTTCTAGAATCTGAAGTACCCAATGCTCTAAGTATCGACTTTAAGAAAGACAAGGAAAACCAACTTCAAGACGTTAAGGTTTTAAGGGAAGATTAGGGAGCACAAACAATTTGAATGAGTGATGGTGATGTGTTGAGATGAATGCTCAAATGTCGAGTTTATATAGTAATCATGATGAGGCATTGTAGTTTCTGCTAGTTGATGATATCAACTATGGTCGATGTTGTTGGTTGTTAAAAACTGCAACCCAGACGGTATTGACCATGGTCAATACCGTCAACTAGCTGATGATATCAACTATGGTCGATGTTGTTGGCTGTTAAAAATTGCAACCCAAACAGTATTGACCATGGTCAATACCGTCGAACTATGTGTCAATACCGTCGAACTATGTGTAATGCAACATCATGAGGGTCAAAAAGGAAGTCATGAATAATGGAGGGAAACCTAGACATATTAAAAGGTGTCATGATGAAGGTATGTGTGTGTTGAAAATAGGTATGGAGGTGACTGTAAGGGGACGACAAGGTGATGTCGTAAGGAGTCGTAAAAGGTGACTCTAGAGGTATGCATACATGTGAAATGTGATGTAATTGGATCACACATCAAGGCTCTCTCATAAGCACCATTGCCAAATAGCTTAATGCAACCATTGAAGATTGCACATAACCATTTATGGTTACTCCCCGCTCCCGACAGTCTCTCTGACAATAACATTATGAGGCAACCAATGCGTCAATAGTGCATGCAATGAACGAAAGTCAAGTGAATAATTAGGTGTATACATATGTTCTAATTGAAGATCATTGCGTGTCATAAAAAATGTACACAAGATAGTCTTTGGGAAAGGAAATGCAACATCGAAATCAAAATAACTGAAATGAATGTGCACTACCTAAGTGATAAAATCATTTACTCAAATAAAGCATCCCTATCTATATACTTACCTTCTTGTGAGTGTGGGTGCATAATAAATCACTAGAGGATAACAAGAGCTGCTATGAGAACCCAAGTAATACACAACTGAAAAGAAACACTTTAAGATAAATAAAATAAATATGCAATAAACCTTAAGCTAAGGGGGAGCACATGAAAGGATGATCTCACATCGTTAACCCTTAAGCATGATATTAATCATCCATAAAAAAATTCACTTAAATTGGCAATCACCAATAAGGGTTTAGTGAATGGCTTCATGTCACAAATGACATCCTTTTTGTGGTGACACATTTTATAGTACTTGTCAATTAACAAAACTGTAAATGTCGGTATACCATTCAAGACTATTGACATTGTGTGTAATAGAGAGAACACGTAAATTTATTAACAACATCGAGGGAAATAGAGGTTTTACATAATTATTGAAGCATGAATATAACATAATCATATGCTATATCGAGAGTTATAAGCGAGGCTACACTATCCATGGCATTTTCATGTCCATTGTCCTTACGGGGAATATTAGAAATGGTTTAATATCATTGAATCCCTTTTGACAAGCCACATCCCTTCAAATGAAGTACATTTATTTAGTAAATATGTGAAAGGTTGTCTTTTATCTGCCAATTGGGCATAAAACATGGAATTTATCGAACTTTACCGTAGAGGGACCATAATTGCTTCAAATTTCATGGGGGTGGCATGTCAAAAATAACCTGAATCTTTTTAGGGTCAATCTCAATCCCATGTTGAGAAATAATAAACCCAAGCAACTTGTAAGTTACTCAAAAGACACACTTTTTAGGGTTTAATCATACATTATATTGTCGTAGTCGTTAAAAGATCCATTGGAGATTGTATTCATAGTTTTGACAATGTGTGGATCTTGCTAGAAAATCATTGATATTTAGTCTTTGATAATTTTATGGATATAATCATGAAAATTGTCCCTCATAGCACGTTGATATATAGTACCAATATTTTTTAATCCAAAAGGCATGATTGTGTAACATAAAGTACCCCACGCGGTAGTAAAATATGTCTTCTATTGATCATAAAAGTTGATTTTTATTTGATTTTATGCTATGAAACCATCCATAGAGGATACCGTGTCATATTCAACAGTAAAATCCACAATCATATTGATGTGAGGCAACGGAAAATTATCCATGGGACAAGCTTTATTTAAATCATAAAATTTAGTGCAACATCAAATCTTGCCATTATATTTAGCCACAAGGACGATATTGGAAACCTATGAGGGAGATCTATGTCATGAATGAATTTGGCATTAATAAGTTTTTGTATTTCCTTTTTAACCATCAAAACAATATGAGGGTGTATTTTATGGTTTTTTGATTGTACAAGTTTAGCATGTTCATGTAGACAATGTTACATAGAAATAGATGGGTCAATGATAGGAATATTGTTATAGGTCTAAGCAAAAAGATTTGGAAAATCATGCAACACATGTTGGATAGCTCCCTTCTCATGATCATTAAGGGAAGCATAAATGAGAACAAGGTGAGGGTCGGCATCAATCCCAAAGTTGAAAGAATTTGTTTCTTTATTGAGTAACATAGACCAATATTCAATATAGGGGTGTGTGGGGATAATTTCAAAAGCATCAGTTAAGATATCAAAATTGTCACCTTCCCCAAAATACATGTGAACATGTATAATGTGAGAAAACATATACGTATGAAAGAAGGAAGGGATATCCTCATATGCCTTTGAGTCTTCAAGAAAGGATTCTTCATTAGGGAATTCATCCAAAGTTTGGATATCAGGGGATGTGTTATCATAAATTAAATCAGGATGGGTGAGTGTGAGAGGTGTTGCACTATGTAACGTGAAAAACTCTTGCTAATGCATTCATGAAGTGGGAAGAAACAGTGGAGCTAATGACAGTTTACAAAATGGTCAGGTATTATAACTGGAACCCTATCGAGAGGATTGTGTGCGAGGAAATATAGGCTCATGAATTCCCTTCCCATAGTGGCCAAGCCCTTGCCAAAGTAACTATTTCACAATAAGTATTTATAACCCATTACATAGTTATAACAAGTAGAAGAGGGTGTCAAAGTGGATTTTTTAAATTATGAAGTAGGGCACGACCATTTGTGAGGAGCAGATAAGTCATCAATATTAGCATTGACACAACTTAAAAGGGTCTGGGAGCAAGAGCAGTACGCACAATTCCTTGATAGTAATATTTGATACAAGCATGGAGAATAAAAGGAACAAAATTCATAGTATCTAAAAGAAACCTAACAATATGTTTTAAGTGAGATTATTAGGCATGACTTGACAAATTGTTTCAATAGTGAACTCACCCATGGCAATTGGAAACATAATTTTCCCAAGCACCTGTCATGGTATATTATCGAAGTTGCAAACACTCATAATAGAAGGGGTAATATTTTCAACAGAAATACCTAGCTAATGCAAAAAGGAGATGTTATATATATTAAGGCCTAACCCATTATCAATAAGGACATGTTTAACCGCAATATTATGTATTTTGACTTGAACATATAAAGGAAGTCCACTATCAATGATGTCTTGTGGTCGAAGATTGATGAAACTTGTATGCATGCTAAACTTAAACTAAGCTAATTGAAAGAACCTAACACCAAGTAGATCCTTAGTTAAATTCAAGCAAATACATCATGATAAAGCGGAAAAGGAAGCTAGTTAAATCACAAATATAAATCTATACTAAGTGCAAACCTCCTTTTGATCTTTGGGTGTAGGTACTTTCTTAGAGAGCTGAACGTAGACCATGCACAATCAAGGATTTCTCAATCAAAGAGGAAGAGATCTTATCAAGTATGGCTTAATTGCCATTTTGATTCTTCTCTTACTACTCCTTAGAAAGTATAAAGGGGGAGATTTACTCAATTTACCAAGCCTTCCAATAACATGAAATGTTCTTCTCAAGTATAATGTCTGTCAAGGACATGGTGCAAGTTGGGACAAGGTGTACTAGGCTTCTTATATGACTTTCCATTATTGGAGAAGCTTGCAACCCAGTGAATGTGGGATAAAGTGAATGTAGAATTAGAAAGGGATACATATGATTAGAAGAGATTAATTAAAGATTAGCAACTCATGGGAGTTTGGGAAGTTTTTAATTAATCAATTGGGATCAATTAATAGGCCAATTTAAGCTTATAGAATCCATGTAGAGATGATTTAAAGGGAAATTGGTAGAATTTGAGGGGTTTGAGAGGAAGATTTAACCAATAAGAGGGTTTATTGATTAAATATGAGATAGAAAGCTTAATTACCTAATAATTGTCTCAATTTGTAGTGTATGAGCAAACCAAGCTCAAATGCAAGATGTGCCTCATATTAGGCCAGTCCTCCTGGATTTGTCCAAACAACAAAAGGGAGTTGGGTAAGGAAGAAAGAAAGAAAGGATATATCTAGAGAAAAACCATAACAAAGATGGGATCTGATGTAGTTAATATTGTGTTAAACTAAGAAAAGATGGCTTTGAAAGAAAATGATGATCCTCAAAGACATGTCAGGATAAAAGAGGGTGAATTAAGGGAAGAAGGGGAAATTCCTGAAGAGGAAGGGGACGTTTTAGGGACAAATGAAGATGCTATAGATGTAAGTGAAGAAGGGGATCTTCTTGATAAGGAAGGGGACATTTTAGAAACAAAAGAAGTAGAAAATATAAAAGAAGACCAGGAAGAAAACCAAATAGAAATTAAAAATAGTAAAGTTTATAATATTGGTGAATAAATGCTAGAGGTTGCTTCCCCTTGTATTGTGGGAATTTAAGAATAAGAAGACAGAAAGGATGATGCCCCTGTTTGGTGGTAACATCATATGAAGAGGAGAAAAACGAACCTAAAAGTAATGAAGAAGAAGAAGAAGAAGAAAAAGAGGTTGAGGAGGATGAAGAACAAAATGAAGATGACCTAGCAGATGTGGTCCGATCTACAGATCCAAAGGAGAAAAAAGATAACACTCATTAATTAGATGATGAGGAGGATTGTGAAAAAATTGAACAACCTCAGGGGAAGCAGTTAGGGCTGCAGAATCTTATTGAGAAGGAAGTCTTTAAGGAGAAATATGATATAACACTGGAAGAACCATTTTATATTAGTTCTACTCTCATTTCCTCTGGAAATAGAGATAAATGGATGAAAGTTTTGAACTTTTGGGAAGGTCCTTGCTTCAAAAATCATATAAAAATATTGATTTTGAATAGGGATTTCTTTAGAGAAACTCCAAAGGAGGATATGTGGACACATGTGGTTAGGAAATGAAGGATCTAGAATGTGGGTAGGAGATCACCTCCTAGAACTAGAACTGCCTTTAAAAAAATTAGGGGGATCTAATGTGTGCTTTGTTGACTGACTGATGAAGTTGCACTTCTTTTCTGTTGCAGTCTTGTTGCGGATCTTTTTTTTCTGTTGTATTTTCCGGTAGTTGCTCTGTTTTGCTTCATTTGTGTTTTGCTTTGTTCTTACTATAAAATTTGGGTGTTGAGACCCATTAACTTGGTTTTCTCAAGGTAGAATCCCTGTCAAAAAACCCCCTTCACCCCTTATTTAAAAAAACTAATAATGGTTAATTAATTAAAAGGGGGTTTTAACTAACGAAGTGACATTAATTGGCATTCAAGGTGAAGTATGAGGCTAGTTAATTAACGAAGTGTTGTTAATTGACCAAAATAAAGAATAAGTTAGTTAATTAGTGGAAAATCACTAATCATAATGAAATGATGGTGAAGAAGACAATTAGTGCAATTTTAGTATTAAAATTGCATAGTCGAAATTAGGTGTCTACAAAACTAAAGGATATACTTTCTTCATTAAAACATATGGTTTCTTTGAGAACATATGCTACATGCATGAGGGATGTACCACTATGGAATTACAATTTTTGATGGATATCCTAGATAATGTCTTGATATTTGGGGTGAAGGTGAGTATACTCAAGAAAAGATACAATAGGACCCTTAGAACAATCCATGATAGCACCCAAAATAAATAAATAAAAATAACAAGCCTAAAACAAGGATTATGAACTAAAAAGGGAATGAGAAACCCTAGGACCACTAAGGTTTAAACAATAGATTCATTTCATGAGTTGGTTCACCAAATTTTTACACCCTAAAAATATAAGGGATGCAAATTTGATATCAAACATAATATATAGGATGTAAGAGTTTGTAAGAGGAGATTATTTTGAATTGATTGATTTATAATTAACCTTGCATAATCAAAACATTGCATTGATAATTTCAAAAATTATAAGTGGTAAAAGGATAACTCAAACACATGAGATGAGATGGATACTTAGTTGTATAGAGTGGACGAAAGGAGATATATGTGTGTAAATAGGGAAAAAATCTATTATGAGACTGAAGATGCTTTGTTTATGAGAGTGCAACTAGAAAGTGCTTTGATACAACACCATGCAACTATTGTACGATATTTCCTTTACTTTGTATGGTCTTGACTAGTGTTGTATGGTCTTTAACCTTCTTATAGTTAGGGTCTAGAACTTTCTATGCCCTTCACTTGTCAGTAAATATGCTTTGTTGTATGTTTCTCTTGTTCAAACAATTTATAATGATCTGTAACAAGCAAGAACCCTAGATACATGCAACACCCTTCATCAAATCTTTAGATAACAAAAGAAGAAATCAATGTGTGGATAGGATATACTACCTTTTGAATTCAACCCCTTACAAACCAATCTAAGTGTTTCACTACATGCCATCGAGTGGGATCAAACCTCATGTAGCTCTCCTAGGTGTATGTGCAAGTATGACTATGATCTAATCTCACCCCCTATGAGTTCCCTCATGTCTCTTGACAAAAATATAGTTAGATAACTATAAAGTATAAATTGTACTAAATTCAGTGGTAGTGTGAGGTAGTGGGATTTACTTGTTAAACTGAATATGTTTGTCCCTTAAGGAACTTTGACAATGCTTAGACTGACTTTTCTCTTGCTAAGACATGGTTGTGGGACCTTTGCATGTTCAGAAGTGGAGGAAGATATACTCTTAGACCTATTTGAGTGCTTCAAACATGTAACATTGGTTACTTTTGACGAGTGTCGTTGATGCTCGTACTTTAATCATATTATTTTTTCAATCCATGGTGGTGTCCATGGCTGTTTGCAACAAAGGGAACAATAAGAACACTATTACAGTACGCACTTTAGTAACAAAAACTAAGAAATTTTTGAACTGATCATGATTACAAAATAAAATTCTTGAAAGTAAAACTAAAACGAAATACACAATTGGAAAATACTTGAAGTCATTGATCATGGAAACATAAATGCATAAAAGTAATGAAATCAATGTTGGACCAGTAATTGCATTCACAAAGACAGAAAGGAAATAAATGTAAACCCCCTTTTCATTGGTTAGGAATGGCCCTTTCTCCTTTCCTTCGACCATGTTTAATGCTTGAATTTAAACAAAAAAATTTTCCCCTCAATCTTCTATCTTTATTGAATTGAAAGTGCGCTTTTAGAATGAATCAAATGACTAAAAACCAAACCACTAAATTTGAGTACATGATCTCCTTTATACAAGATATGTTCTAGTTCTTTTAGGAGAGAACTAATTATTCTAAATGACTAAGTCTACTTAACTAAATGCTAACTGAAGCAATGGCTATCTATTTGGGAAATGCATTAATGAAAGGGGCAGTCCTTAAAGTGTTTGAACTGGAATCATTCTTGACAAATGAAGAGGAAATCCGTGATCGACTCCTTTGAAGGAGTCAATCATAGTTGGAAGATTCTTCAACTCATTAATTGATTGAAGAGAATTTTGGTGATGAAAAATCTTTAGTTCGGAGTACTTCATCCTCAAAGTTAGGTGGAATGTTTGCTGAGTTAATGATGCCACTTTATGTCCAAGATATGGTGCTGCTAGCTGTGATTCCAACAATTCAAACTAACTGCATTTACATGTGAATTTCTTGCTTGGGAGAATTAGGGTCGATGACTTGGATGATCTTGATGTGGTACTATGAGTTCCCTATTAACGCGGAGGCGAGTCCTGCTCCAAGGCGATTCTTGTGCCAACATGTCAATTAGAGTCATGTGCCGGTGCATGAATTAAGTCTTGCACTCCCTGTGATAACTCAACACATACTCTTCCAAAAGTGCAGTTAATGTTTCACACCAGATCTATTTAATCCATTTCTGAAGAAGAATTAACAAGGTAAAAATAACAAACATATGCACAATAATTCCTTCAAAATGACATTAAAGTATTAAATATAAGAAGTTAACATTGTTCATCATGCACTATGACATCAAAATGGTATAAGGCTAAACATGGCTTAAACATCAAAAAATGGAGTTCATCACTCCCCTAGACTAAAGGTTTAGCAGGTCCTCCTGCTACCTAAAATTCAATTTCTCTACAATTCTAGAACAATTATATTCATTTGTAATTTTTTTTCAAGTTTCATCCAAAGACGTGTTAGAGAATCCAAAATGATTAACAATATTATCCCTATAGGTCTTGTAGCTGCATTCTAGTTGGTCATCTGTTGAATTCCATCATGGAAAAAGTGCAAGGAGCAGTGGGGGCCTATATCTCATACCAATCCATTGTTCTTTGAGGTCCAAAATCATCTTGCAAAGATCTTTTTCTCGTTTCAATGACCATATGAGGTTTGTTGGTGAAATGACCTCCTTCTTTTTATATGGCCCTGCAAGTAGTTGATATCAGACCCAGGAAGCAAGGAAATTAACATTGAATTTGGGGATCACCTGCTCTCTAAAATTCTTGACACAATTCCAAAGAATATCTGTGTACCTATCTACTAGACGTACACAATACACTTGTGAACGAAACCTGTTGAAAAACCGAAGTGGTGTTGGTAAATCATGCCTCATTAAGAGACCAATGGTAGATTCTAATTGCACAAAGAATACTCGCTGATCTCTCCATTCACCCTGATGTATGAGTGTGGAAATGAAAGCCCTTAATTGTACTTCTCCCACATAAATATTGATTGGAATTTAAATTTTCTCTGGGAGAAGAAACTTGTAAACATAGAATTCACACAACAAAATTTTATCAACATCATTTCCTGTAGTATATGCAGCTACAAACTATCTATCATCATCAAAATCTATGTCCATCATTGCATGATCTCTAGATATTTTCCATTTGAGGAACTGTTCTTTTAAAAATAATGCATAAAAGTTCAAGGGGGTCATCAAGAAAGAACCTGGTCATATATCCGACTTACTGTAAACACATTTTCTTTTAGAAATTTATTTTCTTCTTTCAAACTTGTGTTCTCCTCTGCCACTGATCTTATATTGTAGCACTCTTCCATTCACTTAGCCATACCTCTCAAAACAATAATCTGAGGAAAAAAAAAATCAGTTTGAATGACATGATCTTCCATGGCCATGAGCTCCTTCTCTCTCCTATTTTCTTGCAACAGAGTAAGAGATGTGCCAAGCTCCTCAGTTCTAACCTAAAGGGAGTTTACCTACTGTTCTCATTCCTCTAAATTCTTTTAGAACTGAAGGGCAACTTCCTCATATTGTGTTATGGTTCCTTGCAGTTGTTGAACCTATTGATCCTTAACAACTATTTGCTGGGATAATTGAGTTTTTTTGGCTTCCAAGAGTGACTCCAGCTGGGTTATTCTCTCTTGAGCTATCTGTAGATCAAATTGAACTTTGGACAAGGAAAGGACTTGGGGCATGATAATATCAGAATTAGGGGGAGAACTAGGTTCTCCCTCTTCCATAGGTGCCTTCCCTTTATATCTATCAGGTGACCCTCTGAATGTAGGCAAAGAATGATCAATTTCCATTTCTATGTCAGGAGCAGATGGGGACATTGGATTGCTAGGAGACTCAGGTGGGGTTTGGACTAGGTTTTTCATTATTTTAGGTACTTCCTATTCTTCTTGGGATAGGGGATTATCAATTGGTGTCTCATGAAGGGTAGTTTTAGACTTTGAAGTTTAGAGATGTTTCTTGTGTCTCACAGAGGTAGAGGGGGCTCGTTCTACAACCACCACAAGATTCAGGGCACATTCTTTTTAAAAATTGAACCATTTCTTCACCCCATGCTTCTTTTTGACAAACTTATATTTGCATATCAAGTGGATCAAACCCTGGAATTTAAGATATGGAGCCCCCCAACGAAAATTTTATGTAGCAACACAAATGGATTAACATTCTTAATACATGACTTAGTACAATTTCAAATCCCAACCACCATTCCCATGCTAGTGCAATGCTCCCTTCGTATGTGGTACTTATTTTATTGATGCTCAGATTTGGGGGAGAAGACCGTCATTTTTGGTTTTTCGGTCCTTTGTTATTATTATTTTCTTCTTTTTAAATTTATTTTTATTCTTTTTGGAAGCATTAGTCACCATTTATGGTTTTTAACCAATGCTTTAGAGGAGGATGAACGCCATCTCTAGTTTTAAATCACCCCCTCTTTATTTCTTAGCAGCTAGTTGATCAGGTTTGAGTTGTGTTGGGAAAAGAAAATTTGCCCACACAGTTCAGATCCGAATCCTCTTGAATTGCCTTTTTGAAACTCCTCTTTTGATGCTGGTTTATGGTACAACCTCAGTCTATGCCTAGTAACCAGCATTACCTTCCTTTTTTCATCTATTAGAACCAATTGGATAGTCCCATTGTCAAATACTTCTGCAATTTGATACTTGTCCAATTGAATAGGCCCATCCATCTCATATGTAATTTCCCTTTAAATTCTTTATAATTTGAATCAAATAGCAAAGCCCAATCCACTACCTGAAATTTCTTTGGCTTTATCTATTTATCATGCCAAATTTTCCTCTGCTATTATATGATCTTAGTATGATGTAATTCTTGAAGTCTAATTTCATTCAGTTCATTTAATTGAATAATTCTGGCCTTTTTTGCTTCTGTCAAATCAATGCCCACTTCACTTGTTGTCCTTAAGGTTTGAATCTCAAATTCTATAGGTAGAATTGGCTTCTTGCCGTAGAATAATTCATAGGGAGTAAATCTCGTTGTTTTTTTCCAAGTAGTGTTGTAAACCCATACTACTTATAGTAGTTTTTGAGCCCAATTCTTCCTTGAGATGTCCACTATCTTAGTTAGTATGTTCTCTAGCACTCTGTTAGTAAATTCCACTTGGCCATTAGAATGTGGATGATAGGGAGATGACTTATTATGCTTCAGCTGATATGTTTCTACAAAATAACTGATTACTCTTGACATGAAATGTGGTCCTTGATCTGACATAATGGATCTTGGTGCTCCAAACCTTTGAAAGATACGCTCATAAAGAAAATCTACAACTTTCTCATCCATTGCATGTGGCAGTGCTTGAACTTCTGCCAACTTAGTAACATAATTAGTACAAACTAGGATGTATTCATTTCCTTAGGAAGTTGGGTCCATGGGTCCAATGCAATCCAGACCCCATTTTTCAAATGGTTCCAACACAACCTATGGCTGGAGTGGCATTTCTGATGTAAATGTTGGTTTCCCCATTCTCTGACATTGATCACACCTCCACACATAATTTTTGACATCCTTAAACAATGAAGGAAAAAAGTAACCAGCTCCAAGAACTTTTTGAATGGTCATTTGAACTAAATAATACCCACCTAATGGTTCATCATGACATGCTCTAAGTATGTCAAATACTTCAATTTCAACCACACACCTACGTAATACATGATCAGGCCCACATTTGAAAATAATTCCATTTAACCAAGTATACATTACACTCTGTTTAATTAGTTACTTTCTTTTCTTTGGTGTGAAAAAGGTTGGAAACTTCCTTGTAGCTAAAAAATTAGCCATATCTACATACCAAGGAGAGGTAGTGGAAAGTGCCAAAAAATGCTCATCTAGAAAGTCATCACTGACCTACTCTTCTTCTTCTGAAGTGGTAAGTTTAAAGAGAAAATCAGCTACCATATTTGATTTCCCTGGTTTGTCAATGATTTTAATGTTAAAATCCTACAATAACAACAACCAACTTACAATCCTACCATGAACTAAAGATTTATTCATTAGATATTTGTTGGTAGAGTGGTCAGTATGAACAATCACTTCATATCCTGTAATATAATGTCTAAAATTATTGATCACATAAACTACTGCCACAAATTCTTTCTTAGTTGTTGTGTAGTTCCTTTTAGTAGGGGAAATATTTTTGCTAATGTAGTAAATGGCGTGCATAGGTTCTCCTTCCTCTTGCTGTCTGTTGGTCGTCAAAAGAAGATCCTAATGAGAGCAACAGTCAAGGGAAAAGAAGTCCCTCCTCTTTGATGGGAGAGGTTCCCTTATTTAAAAGAAAAACTTATTTACAAATGTACAATGCATAACTTTGAGGTGGAAATTGGGTATCATGAAAGCTTTGTGAAATGAAATAGATTATCAATCACAAAAGCATAGAAGAATGAAGACAAGGAAATGAGCAGAAAAGCATTTTCCAGAATTATAGCTGACAAAATAATTCCTTATGCGTGCCAGAATACAATGAATTGGAATTGGACCATTTGTATTTGAATTACTAAGATGCAATTTGGAGGGACACACAGTTCCATAAATAACATCTACAAGAATACAAAGCTTCTTGGTATTATGCAGACAAATGATCTAATAATATTTAACAGATAGCTGCGAAATAAAGGAATCAGATGAACAAAGAAAGAAGATCCTTTTGTATTGATTTCCGTATTATTTCTTACACTTTCAGAAATAAGCCAAGTTCCCCCCCTCAAAAATGGTGAGGAGAGGCTATTATATAGTTTACAAATCAGTTACTCTTGGTAACTACTTCTTTTAATTAATGTTTAGTTAAAGGGCTGCTAATCGCAATACCCCAACTAATTACAATAAATCCGAGATGAAGAAAGGAAGAAAGGAGAAGAATCAGGAGAAGAGGACAGGCGCTCATGATTGAGAGGGGCCCACTAATTTTAGAATCCGCTGTCTAAATCTTTTCAACGCCTCTGCTATGTCTCTGCCACGTGGGACCGATGTGTTGGCAGTGGACTGGGTCAAAAATCCGAGGCACTTCTCCATCTCTTTGTCGAATTTGACGTGTGTATGATAATCTTTATTTGCTTCTTCAATAGCAGACTGGAGAGAGAAGATCTCCTTCATCTTTTCCTTGGAAATAGAATCCTCTTTAAACAAATTATTTTTGACAAAAGCTATGAATTGAGATTTGATTTCTTGCAAGGAGAGGGTTACACTAGAGGTCTCATCATGGAGGTGACAATGTATATCTGTGAAAGCAGATACCACCAAAGTCTTGAAGGCCTCACCCTTCTGCTAGCTATTCTTTAATTCTCCCAAAGCCTCCTCCAGCACCTTGATTTTCCATTCCACACTGTATACCCACGATTTTGACAAATTATCTTTTACATCATCAAAGACTTTGCTTGCCATTAAAATATTCTCATCATTCTACCCCATAAGGTGAAGGTCCACTATACAACTGCTCCAGAGTTTGAGTTCTTTATGTATATTTCCCGTAGTGGAGGAGAGTTTCTGTTGTAGCTTATTTACCTTCTCATTGAGTTTGAAGGCTTCATTAATGAAATTCAATCCTGCAACGAGCATATCATCCACCATGGCCTCCATAGCCCTTCCATAGATGGAATATCTGTGTATATCTTTGATACTCTGGACTTCATCTTGACTGAGGATTACAGGTGGTGGAAGAGTGGTCAGTGGGGTGGGGTCTAAAACTTTTTCCTTGGACAACAGTGACTTGATGAAACCTGTAAGAACCTGAGCCTACTCCTCCAGCTGCTCTATGGTTTTTTTCCCTTTCTCCACTCTCCCAATGACCCTGGTGACTGTTTCTTGGAGATTGTGAATCTCACCTTTAGGGGTGGACTCTCCCATAGGGATCCTTGAGTGCTCAAGATCAGATGCTTGCAAATCATGCTCTTGCTTGTCTACTTTGGGCTTGGCTATCTCCAGGAATTGCTGGCCCTGAGCATCAGATACTATTCTAGAGGTAGTCCTGGCCTTCTTGGTGGGAGTAGGAGGAGTAGTGCCTAATAAGGCCACCACAACATCAAAATTGGGTCCTGAGATCCGGGAGGAAGACTTTCTCTTCCTATTATCAATGAAAGGCTACACCCATGCAAAAGAGGAGGAGGAAGAAGAAGGTGGGGTAAGAGGACCAAGAGAAAGGGAACTCATGGCACTCAAAGTGTGCACTGCTGTTTCCTCTAGTTGAGATATGAGTGGGACTCTCAGGGCTTCTGGTACAGAGGAATCAATGGCGCTTGCAAGCTCAGTGCTTTGGACTTCTTTGTCTTTATCCATTGGGGCTTCTGGAGCACTTATGGAGGCTGACACTTCACTCTCTTCACTTTAACTGACAACAATAATGTTCTCTGGACCTGAGGGCAATTCTGGATGCTTTATCATGGGATCTTCTTCAACAGGCTCCTTTTTGACCTCCTTGATTTTCTTCTGATATACTTGAGTGGATGAGGAAGGAGTGGAGGATGTAGGACCTTTAGTTGTTGAGGTAGGAGGAGTCTACACAGGTGCTTCCAAACTGGGTGTCAATGCTTCCTTCCTTGGTGTTGAAGTATCCTTGGAGGAGGACTCACCTGAATGCCTTCTAAGCTCATGGACTTTCCTATCAAACCAGATCTTGGTTCTTACTAAGACAGGGGCTAAGATTTCAGCCAGATCATCTTTCTCCTTTTTGAACCAATCCAAATCCTCCAAGGGAGTGTGTTTGATCAAGGTGTCATACTCATATGAAAACAGATCAGAATTATCATCCTGAAGCCCTTCCGGAACTTGATACAAATTAAGCTCCTGAATCAGTTGAAGAGAAAACCTACTGTAATGTCTCCTTCTTGCCTCAAAATCATCAGCACAATATGCCCCATAGTCTTATGTGTATTCCCTATGATAGTAATTGATTTTGATGTTCTGTTCAATAAATTTCTTCAAGTCAAAACAAGTTCTTGGCTTGAAGAAATGGACAGTGATGGGAGCTAGGGCTCTTTCTATGTTTTGTGCATCTAGAGTCGTCTTGCAGGTGTAGTTTCCCAAAGATATGGGGAAGTAAAGGCCAGTAATTTTCTTATCCCTACAGGTTCTGTGCAACGTGTCTAGTTGCCTGCATATCTTGATCAAGGCCATTTTATCATTATAGAACATAGGAAGCTTGAGAGGAGTGCTCTCATAGCCTACAAGCCTTATATAGGAGAATTTTCTAAATTGGATGAAGTAGCATCGTACTTCGCTATTAGCTCATGCGAACCTATTAGTGTCACTCTCAGAAGCCTTACATACATGGTGAAAGCATCATTCACCCCTTAAAGTTGCGATTGCTAGTGTCCAGGGTGAATTGAGGGCAGTAGGCATATACAGGGTCACCCTTATGAGCATCAATGTATGTGAATCCAAACCATTGCCTCGATGCTACTAGGGTATACATTAGGTATGAAGTCATGTAGAACTTCTTGGTTTGTTGTACATTGGACAACTGCTCTGCTAAGTTCATGCTGATGATTTCTGCCCAGTTGATGTTTTGAGTTCCTTCGCACACCATGTTGATAAGGGGGCACATCTAGAAATGGAACTCGTTAGTAGAGGGTAAGCCCATGACCCGAGCTAGCATGATTATAAAATCTGACAGCTCCTCATTGAAATCGGCATGAAACAGAACCTTGGATAGATGGGACGCCCCCTTTTTAGGGGTTTTAAGCCAAGACTTTGCCACCCTCGCCTTGTATTTCTCACTGTCCTGGTCGAAGAGGGCATGTGCCTGGTTCTGAGAGATTACTATAGAATTTTCCATCTCAGGAATCCTTAGGGCAGTGCCAATGGCGGCAGCATCGAGCTTGGCAATGAGTTCCCCATGCACATTTGTTAGCTCACTTGAGTCGGGATTGAAATGAGCACCGCAGGTGAGTACTGTATCTGCACATTGTATTGAGATTGGGAAACCAATGGTGAATGCCAAGCCACTATCATGAATCATTTGTGCCATAGGAGAGGGGTTCAAGTCTGTCATCCTAGTCCAGAAATCTTTGAAGTCCAAGTGACAAACTTCACTGTCCCCGATATCGGGAACGGACAGACTCGAGCGGTGAAATTTGCTCCTGACCTTGAAATTTGATCTTCATGTTGATAGCAACTTGAAGA
This sequence comes from Taxus chinensis, assembly GCA_019776745.2. NCBI lineage: Eukaryota > Viridiplantae > Streptophyta > Pinopsida > Cupressales > Taxaceae > Taxus > Taxus chinensis. The sequence goes on from CM034154.1 coordinate 419,611,616, forward strand.
AACAAGGTCACAGTCTGAACTTTCGATGAAATTGCAGGGGGAATGGCTATGCGTGCAGTAGAAATTTTGATTGCGAGGGTATGAGCAATTGATTACAAGAAAGCAGTGTGCAAAAATGCGTAAGGGGGAAGCTTATTAAATAGCCTTTTAGGAGAGAGAAAGGTAATAAATGTGCATTAAATACACATCTACCAACTTGAAAAGCAAGATATTTGGGAAGAGCGGGAAAAATTATCCCGGATGGCCTTTGGTTCATTTGGGACACGTGGGACGCGAAAGCGCGATTCGGTCGATGTAGGAAAAAGATGCACAAATGCTTTCGGGACATGAGGGATGAAAGTACACGAAGTACGTGATTCGGCCGAATCAGGTGAAAGGTGAACATTGAGCCTGGGTGAACTTGTGTTATTTGGAACAAAAATTTCTGACGGGCCGAAAGAAATGGACTTCAGGTAAAGCGGTCGATCAGAAAACAGAGAGCCCGAATGAACTTGGGACATCTGGGACAAAAATGTCTAACAGACCCACAAATCACACAAAATGACCCAAAAACGTAGATTCTTTCCAACTTTTTGACTTTTCCCATTACCAAAACAACAGAAAAAGTGATTAACTCAAAAATTTCAATTTTGAACTTCTCAAAAGAGGGAAATTTTGAGGGGACAACAGCTGGCTCCTTCTGGGGATGACTTGGCTAAAGTCTAAAGAAAAAAGACAAGGCAAGAACTCATAGAAAATCTAGGGAAAGTAGACCAGTGCCTTATCCATTGGGCCACGGAGTCAAAAGAAAATCAATACAAAAGACAACACACCAAAACAAGGAAAAGGAAGGGGAAAGACAAACGCTATACAAAATATACAAAGGAATTCCTAATCACCTATGAATTAAACAATTTCAGGTACTACCCACTATAAGGAAGTGGGAGAGAAGAACCATCCATATAATTAAGGTAAAAAGAATTCTCACCAGCAAAGTGCCTGATCTTGAAAGGTCCGAGCCAAATGGAATCAAACTTGTCATGGCTGCCACGAGGTTCATGCCTTTTATCCCACAACAAAACAATGTCTTCAACTTTGAAATCCTTGAACCTGGCATTTTTATCAAACAAGACCTTTATTTTCTGTTGGTGAGCAGATATTCTATCAGTAACCTTTAACATGTCCTCGTTCAATTGTAAAGGTACATGATCCTTTTATCCAAAGAATCATTGAAACTGGTGTCTTCAATGGCCTTCATTAGATGCAGGGCTGGTAGCTCCACTGTTACTGGAAATTAAGCTTCCACTCCATACACTACCTGAAAAGAAGGCATCCCAATGGCTCTCTTAGGTGTGATCCTATCTGCCCAAAGAGCATCATAGAGTTTCTTGTGCCAGTTCCTCTGGGATTCATTAACTAATTTCCTTATTATAGCCACCAGATTTTTGTTTGTTGATTCTTCTTGTCCATTCCCCTGAGGATAATAATCCAAGGAGTGAGCCAGGGAGATGCCATATCCATAACAAAAATCCATCATCTCAGTTGAAGAAAAATTTGAAGCATTATCTGTCACTATCTTGTTTGGCACACCAAACCTCACCAAGATGTTCTCTTTGATAAAACTGCATACTACTTCTGAAGTAGTACTCTTTACTGGAATGGCTTCTACCCACTTAGTAAAATAATCTATGGCAGTTAATATGTGGGTGTGACCAGCACTAGAAGAGGGATTAAGTGTTCCAATGAAATCTAAACCCCATTTTTGAAAAGGTTCTTCGATCACAACTGGTTTAAGGGGCAAAGAGGCCAACTTGGGTCTACCCACGAAGGTCTGACAAGCTTCACATTTATCAACCCACTTTGATGCATCTCTGAACAAGGTAGGCCAGTAATATCCTACACAAAGAATCTTATGAGCAGTGACAGTTGATGAGTAGTGCCCTCCACATGCTTGGTTATGAAAAGCTGAAAGTAACTTCTTCTGTTCTTCTTTGTCCACACATATTAGAAACCTTCCATCAAACCCGCGCTTAAACAAGGAATTCTCCCACAACACATATTGGGTTGATCTTAGCTTAACATCTCTCCTCTCTTTGGTAGTCAAATGAGAGGGACATTCTCCGTATGTGAGAAAGTGTGTGATATCGGTATACCATTCATCAATTGAGCCAAGAAACAGAATGGTAGGAAGATCAACTTTATCCTCTAGTAACTCATGTCTAGCTCCCTCAGCGATGAGTTCACACAGGCCTTTTCCACGGACGAGCTTGGTTGGTCTGATGTCAATGTCATATTCTTGGACCTTGGCCACCCAGTTCCCTCTCTTGGATCCAAACTCCTGTTGTGTGAGAATGGACTTGATGGTTGTATCTGGTACAAATACTGTGGAGTGAGAGTTAAGAATGTAAAAACGAAACTGCTTGACAACTTTAACCACTACGAAAGCATGTTTCTCCATTATGGTGTATTTTAACTCATGATTTTTTAGAATTTAGCTCATAAATGCAATTGGGAGCTCGTGATCATTAGAATCTTCTTGAGTCAAAACAACAGCCAGGGTGTTATCTGTGGCATAACAATAGATAATAAATTCTTTGCCGAAATCTGGACATGCTAAAACATGAGTTTTAGCAATAGCCCTTTTAATACCTTCAAAGGCTTCTTTCCCTTCAAGAGACCAACCAAACGTTTGTTTTCCCTTCATCATTTGGGAGATATTCAAAGTTAGCTCTGTGAAATCAGGGATGAATCTTCTCAGAAAGTTAATCTTACCAAAGAAAGAGTGCACTCCCTTCTTGCTGGTTGGAAGGGGAATTTGCTGGATAGCTTGAACTTACTCAGGATCAATTTTTATACCATATTTGGAAACAACATGCCCCAATAATTTTCCCTCTGTGACACAAAAGACATATTTCTTAGGATTTAAAGAGATCCCATGTTCTCTACATTTCAAAAGAACTGTTTCTAGATGCTGAAAATGATCTGCCCTTGTTTTGGAAAATACAGTCAAGTCATCAAGGTATACGACAATACACTTCCCTTTCAAACTTCCAAAGGCCAAGTCCATAGCTCTCTGGAAAGTAGCACCGGCATTAATGAGCCCAAAAGGCATCCTTTTGTAGGCAAAGGTACCCCAAGGGGTAGTGAAGGTTGTTTTGTGTTGATCTATGGTATTAACTTCTACCTGATTATACCCTGAGAAGCCATCAAGCATAGACAACATTTCAGATCCCATCACAGCTTGCAAGACTTGATCCATCATGGGCAAAGGATAATTATCTTTTAAGGAAGCTTGATTCAGATTCCTGAAGTCAACACAGATACGAATCTCACCATTTTTATTTCTAACAGGCACAATATTGGCAATCCATGTTGAATGCTGGCTAGGAAAAATTATTTTGGCCTTTAATAACTTCTGTATTTCCTGAAAGATGGTGTCAGCTATCTTAGGATTGTATTGCCTTTGTTTTTGTCTGAAAGGATTAATCCCAGGTTTGAGAGGGATGAAATGCTGCATCTCTTTTGGTTGAAAAGCTTTTAAATCCTCATAGGAATAAGCAAGAACATCTTTATACTTCCTTAAAAGATTAATTAATTTCCTCTTTTCTTCTAGTGTGCAACATTTCCAATGTTCACGAGTTTAGGGTCAGTAGAACTCCCAATATTAATTTTATCATATTCAGTTGATTGTTGTGGTCCAGTAGAATCTTTGAACTTCACATGCCTGTCATGTTTTTCAAACAACTCTTCTAAACTCACCAGTCCCTTTGGAATCTTATTCCCTTTGAGTTTGATACATCCATCTTCATCCATCTCTTCTTCATGGTCATCTTCTTTATTGGAGGACACACTTTCACGAGGAAAATTGTCACTTCCTTTAAAGTACAATTGTTCAAAGTTATCCTTGAGTTATAAGAAAGAAATTAGATGCTAATCATCATTGAAAACTTGCCAGTTACTTGCATTATTAGGTACACTGGGCCTATGGATCATCTCAATGGTAAACTTATCTTGAGAGAAGTCAGGATGAGGTATCAGCAATGACCCCGAGACTACTAGTGAATCAGCCTTGTTGTTCTCCTCCCTAGGCACTGCTTCAATGGAGAAGGTGTCACGAAATTCAATAGAGTCCCAAACCTGATTCCTATAATGTTTCAATCTTCTATTTTTTTACCTGGAAGAGGTTTCTAACTTGTTTGATAATTAGCTTTGCATCTCCACGAGCTAGAAGAATCTTCACACCTTTTTATTTTTCCACATGGAGCCCAAGAATGAGAGATTCATACTTTGTTGTATTATTAGTATTTTTGAATTGCAACTTGAATGAGAAAGGATAGACCTTTCCCTTGGGAGACACCAATATTACACCAGCTTCAGAACCAGCTGAGGAACAACTTCCATCAAACTCTAATATCCAAACACCTTTAGGATCCTCAGATGATCTCTTGGGGAGTTGGATTTCCTCTAGAGACATAATCATATAGTTGTCATGCCCCATATCCTCATAAAGTATTTATGCTTTGGGATCATCTGTTTTTTGTACAATATACTCAGACTGCTTCTCAGACACCAACTTCTTCATTTTCCCATTAATAGTTATGAGGGCATGCGACCAATCCATTTGAATTTCTCCACCGACATCCTTACAGAAGTTCCTACTTAGCAGCATCCCATATGAAGGAGGAATGTCTGCTACTAGGATAGTAGCCAAAAATTTCTTCTCAGGCAAAGTAGTAAAAGCTACTTGTGCATCTTTAATTCTTCCGATTAGGGGCATTTCCTTACTGTCCATAGAATAGCAAGACCCATAAGTGCATGTGAGATTTAAGCCTAAGGCATGGGCTACTTTAGCATGCATTACATTGTCTGATGCCCCTAAGTCTATGACCAGCTATAAGGAGGGTTACATAGAATGGTTTGATCTTGTCATTAGGTGAGGTGACAGAGGCTACCAGATTCGGTTGTGGTGCAGAAGATGGAGTGGGTAAAAGACCTTTAGAGGTGGTTTTTGGATTGAGAATTGACAAAGTGTATCATTTTAGCGAAAGCCTTGGGATGGGTTTGATAATACTCAGCCTCTGAGATTTGAACCTTGGTCCTTTTCAGGTGATCAATGATATCGAAAGACCCAAAAGTGGATGAGCTATCCTCACTTGGAACCTTGAGCTTATCAATCTTTGAAAAATAAGTGACCTTAGTAGCAGAATTGACAGGAGTCACCTTGGGTGTGGATCCAATGGGGATAGGAAATCCTCTTTTTGCAATTACAGGAATAGTCATCGGATGTTCCTTGGATCTTTTGGCTGGTTGCATGACTTTCTCCTTTTTGTTTGTTTGATATCGAGTCATGACAGCGTATGATTCACTATTTATGTCCGCCACTACCTCGTCATAATCATCTTCTTCATCAATGCCTTCAGTAGTGAAGAAATTAACTCGAGATCCCTCAAGTTCTTCTATTTCTTCGTCAACCTCTTCAACAAATTCTTCCCAGTCTTCACTAACCTCTTCATCCTCTAGCTCTTCAACTTCACAGGTCACGTTAACAGGGACTTTAATAGGTGGTCCTTCAAGTGATAATTTTGTCTAAGAAGCAGGAAGATGATTTCTGCGCTGAAAATTCCTCCTTGGAACATCTGCATAAGGGGCGTGCTAGGCTAATTGTTTCTTAATGGTGATGAGATTATTTGCAAGTTTTTGTACTAATGGATCAGTATAAGGTCTAGGAGTGGAAGAAGAGGAAGGGAAAGACATGGATTTAGAAGGATCTCTTCTCAACTTCCCTGACATGATTAAATAATCTTTGACACTAACAACAAGAGTTTGATCTTTAACCAACGTTGCAAGATTAGCTCTTCTCAATGCATAACTAACTTCAGGCAATTTTGCATTTAGGAAGAAGCATTTTTGAATTTGATCTACAGGTTGAGTGTCTGGTGGAATTTTATTAATCAACTTGTTGAATCGAGCCACAAATTCTCTCATGGGCTCTTTTGATTCTTTCTTTATTTAAGAAATTTGAGCCAGCAAAGCATGCACGTCTTCTGCTGGTTTGAAATGATTCTCAAACCTAGCTCTCATTGTATTCTAGCTAGTGATAGCTCCGGAGGAAAGGTGATAGAACCAATCAACCGCATTATCTTGTAGAGTCTCGATAAAAATCCTTACAGAGACGTCTTCATGTTTAACTCCCAGAACTCCGCATGCAACTATGAAGGCCGTGATATTTTCATCAGGATGTACCTTGCCATCACCTTTGAACTTGGGAAAGTTCTTCCGGTTACCTCTGGGTAACTCATACAAAGGCTGAGGAAGGGTAAGAGGCCCAACATGATGGCCCCAAGGTAATGGTATCTCCATTCTTGGAAAAATGGCTTGAAGGGGAACTGAAATGCCAGCAAGAGTCAGAGCTCGAAGATTATGACTGAGTTGCTCTGATGGAATACCACCCGTAGGGGTTCTATTTTTGACAGGAGGAGTGCTTATTGAATGAGCTTTGCTATTTCTTCTTGCTGAAGGGAAAGGAAAACCCTGTTGTTTTAAAAGCTGAAACTGAGAATTTTCAATACCAAGGACCCTTCTCCCTTGAGTAAAACATGGAGTCGCCAGATCAAGAATGATCGATAAATGGCTAAGGAACTGGAAAACGATTCCCCAGTGGAGTCGCCAAAAACTGTTGGTCGTAAAACGAAGATCCTAATGAGAGCAATAGTCAGGGGACAAGAAGTCCCTCCTCTTTGATGGGAGAGGTTCCCTTATTTAAAAGCAAAACTTATTTACAAATGTATAACGCATAACTTTGAGGGGAACTTGGCTTATTTCTAAAAGTGTAAGAAATAATACTGCAATCAATACAAAAGGATCTTCTTTCTTTGTTCATCTGATTCCTTTATTTCGCAGCTATCTGTTAAATATTATTAGATCAGTTGTCTACATAATACCAAGAAGCTTTGTATCCTTGTAGATGTTATTTATAGAACTCTGTGTCCCTCAAAATTGCATCTTAGTAATTCAAATACAAATGGTCCAATTCCAATTCATTGTATTCTGGCACGTATAAGGAATTATTTTGTCAGCTATAATTCTGGAAAATGCTTTTCTGCTCATTTCCTTGTCTTCATTCTGCTATGCTTTTGTGATTGATAATCTATTTCATTTCACAAAGCTTTCATGATACCTAAGTTCCACCTCAAAGTTATGCGTTGTACATTTGTAAATAAGTTTTACTTTTAAATAAGGGAACCTCTCCCATCAAAGAGGAGGGACTTGTTGTCCCCTGACTGTTGCTCTCATTAGGATCTTCTTTTGACGACCAACACTGTCCCAAGACAACACCCACTACTTCATTTGAGGTATATTTTTGAATATGGAAGGGTAGCTTCCAATTAGGACCTCTCAACACTGGTGTGATTATCAGCTTCTATTTGATTGCATCAAAATCTTGTTGATATGATTATGTCCATTTAAATTCAAAATCCTTAATTAGAAGAGAAAATAATGGAGAAGTAATTTTACTAAAATTTGAAATGAACCTTCGATAGTAACCGACATGACCAAGAAAACTTCTTACTTCAGTTTGGTTTGTGGGTGATGGCATTTTTACAATGATATTAAATTTGTATGGGTCAACCTTAATTCCCTCAATTGAGACATGATGGCCCAACAAAATACATTGTTCCACCATGAATAAGCATTTATCACGATTCAAAGATAATTGATGATTTTCAAATTGAGAAAGGACTTTATCCAGATTATTGACTGCCTCTTGGAATGTTGCTCCATAAACCGTGAAATCATCCATGTAAATTTCTACACAATCATGGGTGAGATAAAAAAAGATTGCCAACATGGCCCTTTGAAAAGTAGCAGGGGCATTACATAACCTAAAAGGTAGTACTCTGTAAGTAAATTTCCCCCAAGGATAGGTGAAGGTTATTTTATCTTGATCTGTAGGGGCCACTATTATCTAGTTGTATCCACTAAATCCATCAAGGAATGAAAAGTACCTATTACTAGAGAGATTTTCTAAAACCTGGTCAATAAAAGGTAATGGAAAATAATGCCTATGAGTGGCTTTGTTCAATTCCCTATAGTCCACACAAACTCTCCATTTCCCATTCTTTTTAGGCACTATAACTAAAGGAGAAACTCATTGACTATCTAAGATTGGATAGATAAATCCTACATTTAAAAGCTTCTCAATCTCAGTTTTCACAAATCTCTTAGAGTAGTGTTTATTCTTATTTGAGGTTGTTTGACTGGTATAGAATCATTGGTATAGATGTGATGTGTACAAATACTAGGGTGAATACCCTTCAAGTCACTATACTCCCAAGAAAAAGCTTGGGGATGAGAGCAGATGAGTTTGAATAAGGTATTTTCTTCCTGATCAATTAGCCAACTATTAATTGTCAATTGTTTTCTAGGAAGAATAGGTAATTGTTTGGTATTAGGGTGAATCAAATCTACAATAGGGTATTCTATTAGGAGTGAATTTAATGGAAACTTGTGTGGTAACAACCTGTGAACATAAGCTATGTTTTGGAAAACGAATTCTCTTAGATCCATGTTTTTTAAAAAAGGAGAGATAATAAGCTTGTTATCTCCATCCATAAAATCATTTCCTATTTCTGTCAGTGGTAACACAAGACTAGAAGAAGAATCAACACAGGAGTTAAACACAAGACTCAAATTGAATCTAGCAAAGAACTCAAGCGCATGACTCAAACTATGTCCAGCACCAGGTTCATGGTAATCAAATTGAATTTGATCTGAGTGCTCTTGAATTACGACCATGGAAAGAGAGGAGATGATATCATACAAATCGTCAGAATCATCTTTAGAACCTTATTTTTTGTCTATGGAAAATGGTTTAGAAGCATGGTATATTGATAATTTCTTTGAATCCTGGCCATTAGTAATAACCATATTCCCTATCTTATAGTCAATAAGGGTGGCAACTATATCCAACCATGGGTGTCCTAGGATGATGGGGTATCCAATTTTCCTATTCTCTATTTTTATGATCATGAAGTCTACCACATAGTCCCAGGATTCGATGGTAATGGTAACATCTTCTATTATTCTCTTGGGTTTGTTCACATATTGGTTTTCCATCTGTAAAACTATAGACGTGGAATGTGGTTCAGGAAGTGCTAATGTGGACAGAGTATCTGTTGTCATAACATTGATGGAAGCTCCTAGATCAATCAGAATGTTAGGAATCTGGACCTCTCATATGCAGACTATTACAAGAGGACTTCCAGGATCTCCGTATTTAGGAGGGGAAATATTACCGTCCAAAATACTTGGTAGATTTCCATCAATGTGGATGGTTTTAGGTTGGTTCTTCCTTCTTCTTGGAGCCTTGAAACAAAGTTCTTTAATTGTTTTGTTTAACTCAGAAATTTACTTAAGATCTTGCAACAGGGGGATGCCAATAATTAACTTCCTTAATCCTTGTATCAATTCCGACTCTCATTTATCAGGAACTACAATACTTGGTTTCTTAGAAAGCCTAGATGGAAAAGGAATGTATTTGTTTGGTTGAGGAGTTTCTTCAATGGAACTAGGTTGCATTTCTTCTAGTTTTTATATTTCTTTAGGAATTTCCTCTATTACAGGAGAGGAAGGTTTTAAGACAACCTTCCCTAAACCTAACAAAATATTATTGCAAGCCACCGAGTTTACTATGGGATTTCTATTAGATTCTAAAATATACGTTAGGTTTCCATGCCTCACATTTTTGGGATTGGTCACAATTTGTGCAAGAATCTATGGCTGGGCATGTTGATCAGATTGGGCAACATTAGTGAGTCTAGTGAATAGGGCTTGCTGGCCTTGAGGTATTCTTTTATTATAGTACTGCTACCTAGATCCTTGAGGTACATTCCACTGTTGTTGGTATTTAGGATTAAACTGTTGATATGGTGGAATGTTTGGATGTGGAGGCCAAGGTTTTTGATAATAACTTGGTGGGGCATTCCTCTGTGGGCTCCATTCTTGTGGGGCTTGATGAACCCAAGGTGGAGGATATAGCCACGGTGCATTCCATTGATTTGGAGTCCACTGTGATTTAGGGGTGTAGGGCTGATTTTGATTGGTATGAAAATGTCCTCCTTGCCTCTGAGCCATATAGTTCATCTCATATTCCTCTTGGTTTCTTTGTTTTAGGTGATTCTTTAGCAAGGGAAGTAGTCCACATTGATCTGTGGCATACTTGAGTTCACAGAGAAGACTTATTGTTGTCTTATCCAAAAATAATCCTCAAGTCCATGTTTATCTCTACATCTTGGGCAGTAAATGAACAAAGGCTCTGTATTCCTAGACTTTTCTCTATCCATAGTTGTATTGAGTTGAACCAGGAGGTATGTTCTCAAATTTTTTATTTCTACCCTTAATTTGGATAGGTCCCTAATGGCCATTTTTCCTTTTTATCTTCTCAAATTGGGGTGAGTTTGAGAGTAATTCCTACAGAGGTCAATGATATCTGTGAACTCTAACTTGTTCATGTCTCCCTTTCCCATTAAATTGAATGCTTCTTGTGTGTCTTCATCTAACCCTTTAAGAACTAAAGTTTTAAGTAGGTTAATATCCAAGCCAGTACCATACCTTCTATGAATGAAAAGGAACCAATCTAGGTAATCTTATACACTTTCATCTTCCTTTTGTTGAATTCGGAAGAGCTCTTATTTCCTATCCCTCACTCTATAGTAATCCTAGTACTTTTTCAGGAAGGCCTATTCCATTTCTTCCTGGTTATGAATGGAATTCAGGCTTAAACCCATAAACCACCTCATAACTGCATCTTTTAGAGTAGAGGAAAATATTTTAAGCTTTTGGGTATTAGAAGTGTATTCATATGTTTAGCATAAAACCTTGAACTCAAAAATAAATTAGTCAGGGTCCTCTGAAACTAATCCGTGAAAATTTTGTAGAATTGATGGGGATATATTTTTCATAGGAGCATCTTTGTTAGGATCCAATTCTATAGGGTAGGTAACCATCCTGGAAATTGGAGGTTTCCCATTATTTTTACCATTGTGGTTATGTAGTTCGTCAACCATTCTTCCTTGGTCAGTAAGCTGTTCCACAGGCTGGTTTTGAGGGAGATTTTGGGGATTTAATTTAACGAATCTACCTCTATGGTCTCCAGGTATAAACATACAATCCTATCATACTGAAAATAGTTCCCTAACTATTAGTATTGAACTCAATTATGTGTGTTCCACACACTCTAAACTCATAGGATTCTTTCTATCACTACAAGGACTTCCAATCTTTAAAAAGAAAGAGTTATGGAAATGGGATTTTTGAATGGAAACCTACCAGAAAAACAAATTGTACCTCTAGCTAGCACCTTAACCTTTGATAACACCTTGAATTCCTCGACAATAACTCCAAATAGTGATGAGTTTTATTGATGCTCGTACTTTAATCATATTATTTTGTCAATCTAGGGTAGTGTCCATGGCTAATTGCAATAAAGGAAACAATATGAATGATATCACAATACATACTTTAGTAACAAAAACTAAGAAATTTCTGAACTGATCGTGATTACAAAATAAAATGATTGAAAGTAAAACTAAAATGAAATACATAATTGGAAAATACTTAAAGTCAGTGATCATGGAAACATAAATGTATAAAAGTAATTAAATCAATGATGGAACAATAACTACATTCACAAAGACAAAAAGGAAATAAATGTAAACTCCCTTTTTGTTAGTTACGAGTGGCTCTTGTTCCTTTCCTTTGATCAGGTTTAACGCTTGAATTTAAACAACACAAATTTCCCCTGAATCTGCTATCTTTATTAAATTGAAAGTGCACTTTTACAATGAATCAAATGGTCCTGAACCACTAAATTTGAGTACACGATCTCTTTTATACAAGAGATGTTCTAGTTATTTTAGGAGAGAACTAGTTATTCCAAATGACTAAGTATACTTAACTAAAATCTAACTGAAGCAATAACTATCTATTTGGGAAATAAATTAATGAAAGGGGCAGTCCTTAAAGTGTTTGAACTAGAATTATTCTTAACAACTGAAAAGGAAATCCGTGATTGGATCCTTTTAAGGAGTCAATCACTATTGGAAGGTTCTTCAACTCATTAACTAATTAAGGAGAATTTAGGTGATGAAAAATATTTAATTCAGAGTACTTCATCCTTAAAGTTGGGTGGAATGTTTGCTGAGTTAATGGCACTGATTTATGTCCAAGATATGGTGCTGCCAGCTGTGATTCCAATAATTTGAACTATCTGCATTTATGTGTGAATTTCCTGGTTGGGAGAATCAGGTTCAATGACCTGTATGATCTTGATGTGGTACTCTGAGTTCCCTATTAACGTGGAGGTGAGTCCTGTACCAAGGCGAGTCCTGCACCAACATGTCATTTAGACTTATGTGCCGGTGCATGAATTAAGTCCTACGCTCCATGTGATAACTCACCACATACTCTTCCAAAAGTGCAGTTAATGTTTCACAACAAATCTGTTTAAGCCATTTCTGAATAAGAATTAACAAGGTAAAAATAACAAACATATGCACAATAATTCCTTCAAAATCATAATAAAGTATTAAATATAAGAAGTTAACATTGTTCATCGTGCACTATGACATCAAAATGGTATAAGGCTAAACATGGCTTAAACATCACAAAATGGGTTTCATTAACTTTAAGTGACATGCAAATGTATTTATGAAGATTTAGGAGACCCTTGAGTGCTTTTGGGTTGATATTTGCAGTAGGAGCATATGAAAGTGTCAAATGAGTAACATAGTGATATTGACTTGTTTATATAACATTTTGTAGTTACAATATCATGATAAAAATGACCTTAGGAAGATGAAACGATGCTTTTAAAATATTCAACTTGAAATTAGAGTTATAAGATGAAAAAGGACAAGACCATATAGGTTGGCTAGAACCATAGTCCATGCTAGCCCAAAATGTATATTTTTTCTCATGTTGTTTATGATGTAAAATCAATAGTTCTAGAATGATGTACAATGTTAATTTACTAATTTGGTTAATTAATAATTCTTGAATGGATATTAGAAAAGAGTGTGGAGATGAGCAAGTCAAGAAAGATCTAGGGAGATATGTTTATTGGAATTAGAATATCAACATATGTCTTAGCAAGAGATCATAGCCAAACTTGCCATTGTCAAAGGATAATTTTCCCAATTTGAGTGTCTAGAAGATGGAACAAGGATCCAACGAAGCAATCAATGACTATGTGATGTGCTGTAACACCATACTTACTAAAATGAACAATATTATTATGAATGACGAGCTTTAAGATTTAATCACTCAAAGTATTCTATATCCTTTACAAGAATCTATTATGTTTGAAAAATTTAGATCTTTTGATAAGTTATGCCACACTTAACAAGAATAAGAGGCCAATATTCTCACATTGAACAATAATAAGTATACTTAGTATACTTATACCACTCCTAATATATCTACTTACAAATTTCAAGGAAAATCTAATTACAAAGGAAAATTTAATGATAACAAGAGTGATGCTAAAGTTACTACTAATACCTTATCTCAACCCATAAATCTTTAGGTAAAATATGACCCGTAGTGAAAATTCACATGGTTTCCATCCTCGCCACATTTTATCACACAAAAATTTCTAGAGTGTAACCTTATATCTCTCCATTCTCTTGTTGAGGTTGATACAAACAAGCTTCATAGTAAAAATTTTGATTATAATGCCTATTATGAATTCCATAAATGTATTGGACAATCTAATAATAAATGCTTTTATATTTTTCATGTCACATAATATCTCATTAATACTAATGAAATTGAATTTGAATCTCCTTCTGAGAAATATAAGCCTATTAATGGTAGCTCTAATCTCAAGTTATTGAATGATCCACTTCTTAATCACAAAAATCCTAAATCTAAAATAAATTCAAAGGTTCATCATACTGATAGGGATTGACCTCTTCCTACTACATATAATCATCTACTTAGTTCTCTAATTAGCATAGTTACCTATGTTATGCCCCCTAAACCTACTATTATATTTGATAATGTTGATATTATAAACGATGATGTTTCTCATGCACTTTATATTCAATTCCTTATTGGCCTAAGTATTATCCACATTATCTCAATTAACAATGGATTTATACACAATATATGCACATTCAAATTACTTGCATCTTTAAGATTTACTAAGTAACATATGCGCTTTGATACTAAAACTTACTTTGGGTGCACCGTCCTCCCTCTTAATGTGGGATCCAGTAGTATAGCTATACCTTTTTTGGTAATAATTTTTCTTAGCTCGTGTGACATGATACTAGGATGCCCTTGGCTTCATCAACTTAAGGTTATTCCTTCTATGATATATCGATTTTTTAAATATATCTATGAAAATCTAGTATTTATATTTAAGGGTGCCCCATATGAGACTCACTTTCCTAATCCCTTTACCAAGAAAGAATTGGTTCCTACATCCATGCCTGTTGCACCTATTCATGCAACATCTAGATGATTTATCCTTTGTAGGCCTTTTATTATGTCTCTTATTGCATGTAAAAAGGTTCCTAAGCATTTCTTACTGACATGGCTTAATATAATACATCCTAAGCTCCAAGTAACACATCTTACCCCTAGTGTGCACATTGCAAATTTGAGATCCAAGCCTCCTACACCTACATGTTTCTCTCTTAGCCCCTTAAATAATATCAAACACTTTATTTTAAAAATATAACTATTCTAAAAATACAAAAAATAGTCAAATAACCTCATAAGCACAAAAACATTCAAATATTCTCAAAATATAAAATGAGGACATGCATAATACTTGATTTACTATTTCTTTACTTTATATATGTTATTTTTCATATGGATTTATAGATTACATATTCTATATACTCTTTACATGCATTTTACACATTGTATTTGAGCATGATGTAGGACATACACAAGGTTATACAATACTTATAAATGATGGATCTATCCTCTTACCTAGTGGTTAGGAAATATTTGGGTGGATCTCATATGCTATTAGGTGTTTTTTTTTAGATTAGGTCGTAATTTGGTTTTGGGGGGATCAAAAAACCCACAGTACATTGCAGAAAAAAAGAGGCAAGGCTAACCACAACCCGAAAAAAAGCTAGGGCCTAGATAGGGAAAAAACACTTGACCAACACAAAGGCCCAACATGGGGTGATGAAAAAAAAACCTCAGAAACATCATACATTTTTTTTTATAAAAGAATACTAGAACATAGACCTAGACAAAAAGACCAACAAACCAGTCCTCCAAGGGTCAACTAAAGTTTCTTTCTCTTGTTGCTCTTAGTACAGGAGTTGGGGCATTGATTCAGGCTGGCTGTTTCCTTCCTAGGAGTTAGTATCTTCTCCTACTTTCCATCCTTGGTGAAAACTTCATCCTCATCCTCTTCTAAACTACTAAGATCTAGCTTCATACCCCTCCTTTGATTGTTTTGCTTAGCTAGATAATCCTGCAATATCGAGATCCAATGTTGTTGCATGGTGAAGTCTGCCTTGAGACCATTAACTCTTTTTTCATGGGCAAAAAATTTGATGTGTCATTCTCTCATATCCTGAACCAGTTTTTTGGTGAATTTTAACAGTGTATCAATAAACTTCTCCATATTAGCCTTCCAAGTAAAGCTGATGGGGACACCGATAAATTATTCCACAATTTCATTCCCTTTAGATGAACCCCCTTCTTCAAGTCATAAAGAACCTCCATGGACACACCCTCACCATCACTCCCTACCTTTTCCTCTTGTTTCTTCCTTTTCAATTTTCTCACCAAGGTCTCATCATCTGAGTTAACAGGCTGGGGTAGAGGGGGTAAATAGGGTTTTCCATGCTGGAAAAGTAGAATGATCAAACCATGGTGCAAATGGGTATCCACATTATCCTATGTAAAACCTGAAATGGAGACAGAAAGGGACTTGAGTAAGAAGAACAGGAAGCTCATGGCCTGGTTACATCGAAAGTAGTTTAAAATAGATAGATGGTGGGTATAAATTTTATAGAATTTATCCTCAAGAGTAATATAACGCATAACCACCTTACAAACGTTAGCCCATCTCTCAGGTAGACAAGTCCTAACAATGCCATCATTGAATAAGTGCACGTTTTCACCAGGGCCAAAAAAGAAAGAGATTTCATGGTTTGTATGTTTCTTTTCTTTGAAAAATTTCGAACCCTCCATCAACATCCTAGTGACATCAACTATATATTGTTCTATGACATGCATATATATCCCCCTAAATTTAACCCTCCCCTGATCCCAAGCTTCAGAATAATCAATGGAGAGGTCAGGATCATTACCTTTGATGCACTTGATGTACTTTATAAAGCCCCCCCTCCTCAGAATCCTCTAAATTGCGACATCCTATTTCACCACCTGAAATGAAGTGGGCTCGATACACAGCTTGCCACCTCCTAGGTGTTATTTTATCCAGAGGATTTTCTGGATTCAAATTTTACCAAAATATCCCTAAAACATTGCAGGCCTTTAGAGCGTCACGGGAGATTTTTGTCAACAAGTAGAACTCAGAAAATGGAGCTCATATGTGAAATATATTGCAGTTTAAAATTTGGCAAGAATATGGTCAAATTGGGACAACTGTCCAATCCAGACGTGACGCATGGCAGATGTGAAAAAATGGGTAAACGAGTAAAATTGTGTTTTAACCTCCATATTTGACATACGGTTGAAAAATTAGTGGGCCATGTTAGTTGCTGGCTGGGGGCCCTCAGCAAGGTTCGGCACACTCTTTTAACAGAGAGGTGCCTTGGCCTCTGACTCATTATATCAATGTTACAATATTGCGTATATATGCCATATTATCTCTCTATATTCTACACGTGGGATTTTATATTGCAAAGTTGAATTATTGTAATGGAGGGTTGAATTGTATTGCATTGCACATGGCATAAATCAAGTGAGATATTTTTCTGGCGCGGTGGGGTGATCAACTCCCCACCGAGTTGATCGAATTACCTCCATATTGGTCGGGATGAACCCCTTACTACTCGTCATATATACTTAGCCATACAAATTGGTGGGCTAACTTCTTAGCCATTTAACCAAACTACTTAATACTCAGTCAAACTCCTTATCCAACAACATTGCATCCTAACAACTCAACAACAAGCCCACACATTGGGTGTTGAAATGATGAGCTCGCCACATACATGGTCTCTAACATGACTTGAACCACAACTCGGGGCAGTCTAAACAATATGCATGCCACTTATTATGTGGTGAAATAAAATGCAACAGGTGTGGCTGCAGTCACATACTAAATGATGGGCCTTTCTATTTAAAAATAGAAAATCAATCCCCCATGCTGAGGATGTGGGATTTCACCCACTCATTACAAATTGGTTGACGAATAAAAGGGAGGATAAGGACTCGAACCTGCAACCTTAGGACTTCAAACTGATCAAATTTCCAATGCGATAAAGAAGCTTGAAATGGTTTAAAAAGAGCTTCGTGGTATTTATAAAAAGATTTTTAGTAGACTGTGCAAGGTAGTGAAGGACTATTTTGTAGAGATCATCTATTTTGAGGCACTCAGAGGCTGAGTCAAGACATGGTGTAAAAATAAAAGTTACTCATAATTTTGAGACGAAGACAATGGTGGTATTATTTTTCCTTGAAGTGTTGTAAATTTTCCATTATAGGTGATTTTTGATCACATTTACATATGAAAGGAACTTCAAAGAACCTGTACAGCCACATGTGAAGTTTTGAACAATATCTGATAGGAAATCAGAGTCTGCAATTCTATATAAGCTCTAAAAATATAGGTATAAATATTAATTTTTTATTATTAAAAGTGATAAGTTGTACTTCATTGGATTAAATGGACCGATTCATAATTTTTTGAATCCAGAGATGTAGCCTACGATTGAAATCCATTATCAATTTCTTTTGTGGATTTTTTTTCAGCTTTTGAAGATTTTGATCAGATACAATTTTAGTAAGAGGAATTTATTAATTTTGATAAAGCAATCAATTAAACTGGAAATTGGACGTTAAGTGAAAAATTGACAATCCAAAATCCACATCAAACAAAAAGAATGCACAAGTCAATTTTGGGATTAAAAAAATCATATTGAGTGCATAATGGAATTCAACTTTGTGACTAATTTTTAATGGATTTGTAATAGATTCAATTATTTCCCATAAATTGGATTTGAGAGATAAATTGATCTTTAAGGAAGAGTTTGAAAATTGGGGTTTCAAAACACCCAAAAGTGGTTCAATTTAACACTCTTGATCAATTTGGAATTGGAAAAATTAACTATCTGAAAAAATTAAAACGGTACAAAAAAGATAAATACCATTTTCAGATCAAGTTTAGTATCAGAGCTGGTTTAGCTCTTTATTTGGTTCAGATTGGTTTTGCATTTTTTGGGCTTGATATTTTAGTTGTAGTGTGCAAAATTTGGAAGAACATGTATGTAGGAAACCATGGGGAAAATTTAAAACAAGGAAAGTTTTGATAAGCTGGAAGCATACAATAAACATATATAAGAAGATAATGCTTTCCTGAGGTGTTAGTTGTTTTCTCTAGAGGAGAAAATTGACAGTATGAAAAAAGAGTTAGAATCCAAAGATGATATCTTAATGGCATTAAACATTGGTGGATCCAAGAAAGAGGTAACAGTTACAACTAATGCATCTATGATGACCAAAGAGTGCATTGTAAGTATTGTAGTACGTAATTCCTCTCCCCAAGAAAATTTGGATTCAGGTAATGTCATATGTGACTTTGAAAAACACAATAGGGGCATACAATCTAAGATTTTAAATAAGATGGGATTAAATGGAATTAGCCTTGGTAAGGATAATCAAGGCATAACTAACCCCATACAAGTTGAAGAACAACCTGATTTTGTAGGATGGAGGTATGTTTATGTGGGGAAAAAGGAAATTGGAGAGGGCTCCAAGACTGCTGCAAGAAGACAAACTTCTAACAACAAAGAGGCTTTCCCGTTAGCATCAGGTGATTCATCCTCAGAAGAAGGATCTGGTAAGAATTCACTATGAAGAGGTATAGAGATTCCTCTACCTCTTGTTTACCATAATCATAATGGAAAAGGTAAACAATTTGATCCATTATCTACATTTGAGGAATTTGGTAATAATATGTAGAAATTATGGTATAACTATCCATGTACATTTTGTGGGTTATCTAACCATTGTGTAGAAAAATGTTGGAAACGAAAATATTTATTGGAAAATATCGAGAAAGTTCACTATCCTAAACATGGCTTAGAGAGAAGCAGTTTAGGTAGGTTTCTTAAAAATGGGGATCCTAAAAAAGTGGATCAAAGATTTTGTAATCATTGTAAAAAGACAGGTCATGTAATTGACAAGTGTTGACAGCTTCATCTAAAACAAAAATTAAAATTTGTTAAGAAGGAAACCAATGTAAAACCAACCAACTTGAAAATGACCCCTGCAGTGAATCAAGAAAACACTAAAGTGAATCAACCACCTAGACAGGAAAATCTGGTTAAAACGATGGGTAAGCAATTCCCCAGTTTCATATTTGCATAATTAATTGATGAATAAAATGCAAACTAACAAAGAAATTTTTGGGATTCCTGTTAAATGTAAAAAGGAAATAATTCCCATATTTCATTTTGCTTTGGTTTTGGTGAAGTAACTTGAAGGGAAAATCCAGGTGACAGTTTTATCATGCTTGGGTAAATTTCTCTTTTTGATGGTTTTAGAAACTTCATTTTAACATGTAAAATGTTTCTTATGGGCATGGTCAGTAGATCAAATGTCTATTTTTGAAAATTATTCAGTATGTTGTTATTGTGCAAATTGTCTCATGTAGGCACTATTTGTATGTGTAAAAATTATATAGACGTTTTGTAGCTATTCATGATGCTTGCACATGTTATAAGCCTTAATATTAAGCTTAAATATTTGTAACTATCAAACATAGTTACAAATAGTAAGTACAATTTTTATACTAACAAGCTATGAATGCATGTTAAATTTACATGGTTGATAGTGGTGCAGGATCATAGTGTACATATGAGTATGGCAGTTTAAGATATCATATCAGCTGCAGTAATGACCATGGGAGATGTTACTTATAATGAATTTTTGATTAATTGTAATTTTTGGAAAACCTTAAAGTCAGTTTTTGGAAAAATACCATGCTATAAACTAGGTTCTATTTTTTGTAATATGCATAGGACTTGTGAACAAAATCACCTGGGTAAGTTTCCCTTTTGAGGAAAAAATGGTCTTATTGGGGAGGAGTGATCCAGATAATTTTCTAGATTCATATTTTACCAAAATCTCCCTAAACCATTACAGGCTTGTAGAGCATCTCGAGAGATTTCCATTGACACATAGAAATCAGAAAACAAAGCTCATACCTGAAATATATCGTAGGTCAAATTTTGGCAAGAATATGGTCAAATTGGGACAACTTTCCAACCCGGATGTGACACATGGAAGAAGTGAAAAAATGGGTAAAAGAGTAAAATTGCATTTTAACCTCCAGTCTTCAACATATAGTTGGAAAATTAGTGGGCCCCACTATTTGCTGGCTGGGAGCCCTCAACCAAGTTTGACACACTCTTTTAACGGATGGGTGCCTTGGCCTCTAAATCATTATATTAATGTTATGATATTACTTATATATGCCATATTATCTCTCTATATTCTACATGTGGGGTTTTGTATTGCAAAGTTGAATTATTGTAATGGAGGGTTGAATAATATTGCATTGCACATGGGACATATTGGGTGAGCTATTTTTTGGGCTTGGTGGGGTGATCAACTCCCAACCGAGTTAATTGAATTACCTCCATATTGGTCGGGTCGAGACCCTTACTACTCGGCGTATATACTTAGCCATACAACTCGGCGGCTAGATTCTTAGCCATTCAACTGAATGGTTTAATACTTGGCCAAAATCCTTATTCTACAACGTAGTGGCCTAACAACTCAACAACCAATCCACACATTGGGTGTTGAAATGATGAGCTCACCACATATGTGGCCTCCAACATAACTTGGCCCAAAACTCACGACAGTCTAAACAATGTGCATGCCACTTATTATGTGGTGAAACAAAATGCAACATGTATGGCTGTATCCATGTACTAAATGACAATTCTTGCTATTTAAAAATAACAAATCAATCCCCCACACCAAGGATGTGGTATTTTACCCACTCAATACAAACCGGTCAACAAACAAAAGGGAGGATAGGGACTCAAACCTGTAACCTCGGGCCTTCAAACTAGTTAACTCACCAATGTGCCAAAGGAGCTCGACATTGTTTAAAATGAGTTTGACGGTATTTATAAAAATATTTTTAGCAGATTGTGTAAGGTAGTGAAGGAATAGTTTGGAGAGATCATCCATTTTGAGGCACTTAGAGGCCGAATTAGGACATGGTGTAAAAAGAAAAATTAATCATAATTTTGAGACGAAGACAATGGTGGTATTATTTTTCCATGAAGTATTGTATATATTACATTGTAGCTGATTTTTGATTACATTTTCATTGGAAAGGAGCTTTGAAGAACCTATAGAGCCACAAGTGAAATTGTGGACAATATCTGAGAGGAAATCAGAGTTTGCAATTCTGTATAAGCTCTAAAAATGCATGTATAGAGATCTATTTTTCATTATTGAAGGTGATAAGTTGTAATTCATTAGATTAAATAGATCGATTCAAAATTTTGTGAATCTGAAGACGTAGCCTACAGGCTAACTCCGTTATCAATTTCTTTTGTGGATTTCATCTCAGTTTTTGAAGCTTTTGATTAGATAAAATTTTAATAAGAGGAATTTATTAAATTTGATAAAACAAGCAATTAAACGTTAAGTGAAAAATTGACAATCCAACATCCAAATAAGATAAAATGAATGCACAAGTCAATTTTGGGATAAAAAAAGATTGAGTGCATGATGAAATTAAACTTTGTGAATAATTTTTAATGGATTTGTAATAGATTCGATTAATTCACAGAAGTTGGATTTAAGACCTGTAAATTGATTGTTAAGAAAGAATTTGAAATTTGGGGTTTCAAAACACCCAAAATTGGTTCAATTTAACACTCTTGATCAATTTGGAATTGGAAAATTTAAGTATCCAATTTTTTTTAAAACGGTACAGAAAAGACAAATACCATTTTCGGATCATTATTATTTCATTGCATAGTGTTGTTTCAAATTCCATTATGCTATTTTTATATTGTTCTATATGTTATTTATTTGGAATAATGAGGCTAACACACGTGCATAGTAAAAACATAGTACCTCTTGATCTATGTGCCTTTGCGCTACTATCTACTATTACATTCACTTGATTATATGATTATTTTCATATATGCAACCTATGATCTTTTCTATGCATGTGCATGTGATACTTTGGTGTCCCTTTCTTGTAGCCTTTATTTCCATCACTCATTCTTGTTTACATGTTTGACACTCTTGTGTCTCTTGTATGCATATCTTTTCCTTTTCTATGACTAAAATAAGTGACATTTCTTATTATAGTTGTATGAATCTATGTTTGTAAAATTGTCTTCTTATATGATTATATGATTATTTACTTATATGCTCATTTACTATCTCTTATTATCATAGTTTCTACCATGTACTATTTTACATGAATATAATCTCTATAGTGGTCACCTATAGTAGCATTTAATGTGATCCATCACTAATTGTATGGTACACACGACATAGAAACATTTCATTATTTTTTATCTAAGTGATTGATTTCAAATCTTTCTCACCTCAAAAGAGAGGGAATTCAGTGGGGTTATCATATGAACATCTATGCAATTTTGACACATAAATAAAGTACAAAATTTAGAATATAATGGAATAGTTTATGATACATAAGAAAAAACACAAATACATATCAAGATCATAATTCACATAGGGAAAAAAATATCTAACTAGGATGAAACAGTCAGATATTACTATCTAAGATGGATAGTTTCATCTTGGTTAGTTTTTTAGTACTAAATTTAGAATTTTTTGGAACATACATATTTATAGAAGTTTATGATAAAAGTTCAAGGAAAGTTGGAAAAATATAGGGTAACATATACTACATTTTGGTATAGAATATGAGAGGGCATGAGCACTTCATTCCCTTTTGAATTTGTGTATCTTGAGCACCTTTACAATACATGGTATGGGGGCATGAGCCTCTTCCTTATATATTTATCATTGCATACTTGATAAATTGGGACATCACGTGGTATTGGCATGAGTACACTTCTTTCCTTTTCAACTTTGTGCTATTTTGCATATATGATACCTAAATCCATATGTAGCTATGCAGTTCCATGGATAAAGGTTGGAATGAATAGAAATACCTATAAAAGTCTTCTTATCATTCTTTTTAGGAGGTTTTTGGGTTGTATAGACATTCTATGACACCCTTCCTCTTTTTTAGAAGGTTATTTGGGATGACAAGAAAGCCCTATGACATCCTTCTTTCGTGTTAGATCAAGTGACATCTAATTTACTTTTGGATTTGGTTTCTCCATCAATAAATTAGGGACTAATCACCCATATCCTTTAGTATATCATTTCCAATACATCTCTCTAAGCAATTCATCATTTCCTATCCTTTAGTATATCATTTCCAAGACAAATAGTTGTGCTCATTCCTTGCTTCATTCATTTTTTAGATTTGTAAGTTTGAAATATATTTTAAAGTATTAGTTAAAGTTTAATTATTTTTATGGACATTGACTACACTCTGTGATGCATGTTTCACCATAGATATCATGTCAATACTCAAGTGAATTTTACAATCTAGATTAAATATTGAAATCGTCTATGTTGGTTTTATTTATACCAAATATTGAAATTTGATTTGGCTATTATTGGAATCCAAAAACGGGTTTTTTGGAATTTGATTTGGCTATCATTGGAATCCAAAAAAGGGTTTTTTGGAATTATATATCATGTATAAGGGATTTATATTTTAGGGGTTTACAATTTCTTAGTAAGAATAGGAAATAATTATTGGAATAATTAATACATTTATAACTTTGCAATGCATAGAAAATACTTATATTGTCCATTCTCATATAAACAAACATTTTTATCTTGTATTGAATGGGCATATGCCCATTCTCATATAAGAATCATAGAAGAAAAATACACATAAAAGAATGGGCATATTTTATTCTCATACAAACAAACATTTTTATCATTATGTATTGAATGGGCATATGCCCATTCTCATATAACTCAATATAGAAGAAAAATAGAGGTAATATTTAATTTATTTTAAAATGGGTAGTTGCCCATTTGCATGTTGTACATTTTACATAGTGATATTAAAATGATTAAGTTCAATATTGCTTCAATGAGTCATTAATAAAATTTACAAATGCCCATTTAATTATAAACGTGGATTTATTTGGTAGAATGAAGAATCATATGCCATGTTCTTATAGAAATACAACATAATTATGATGGTAATGGACATATGCCCACTCTTATAAACTCAATATAGAAAGAAAGATAAATTTGGATGTGATTTATTTTAACTATGGGGTCGTGCACATTTACATATTGTGTATTTTACATATTTTGATCATATATTTGTTTCTACTATTTCTTCTAATTTATGATATCAATAAAAATTACAAATGTTTAATTATAACATGGATTTATTTGCATAGAATGAAGGTAGGAAATGTGTTGTTATGAGATGAATACAACATAAAATGATGGTAATAAATGAATTTTAAGATAGTCCTACAAAAATAAACCAATATTAATAATTGTTATGAGATAGACTACAAAAACAAACCAATTAATTAATATTTATTAATTAATAGAGTAAACTCAATAGACTCTAAGTTGGAAATGTGTTGTTATGAATAAATACAAGATGCACAAATTAAAAATGGTAATAAATATTGTTATGAAATAGACTTAAAAAAAACAATATTAAGAATTTTTATAGAAACTACTAAAAAGTAAAGATTTATCAAGTTAGTTATAGTTTTCTTCAATAATAGTTATCAAGTAAACTCAATCATTATTCAATAACAATATTTTTCTATTTTCCAAAGAGATAAATTTGCAGTGTACCCAAGATTTAACCATGTACATAAGCTGTAATGTGGAAATTTTTGTTATGAGAATAAATACCATCACAATGTTTTTCTAATAAAAATGGTAATAAATCCATTTTATGAAATAGAGTGAAAAAAAAAAACCAATATTAATAAATTAAATCATGTTGTTATTATGATAGTTACTTTCTTTTTGTATAGACCTATCAAAGCTAGTTTTGAGCATTAAATGGTAAACTATCAATAACATCCTAAATTATCATTATATACTAATCACATTATTTGGATGAAATGTGAAGAAGAACTAAAAAATTGTAATAAACACATTTTGAGCATTATATACTTATAACCATAATAACATCTTATTAAATAGTATATAATAATCACTTCAAATGGAAAATGGGAAAAATAACTACAAAAATGTAATAAACACAATTTTATATATTGATTTGTTCCACTGTTGTTTGAAATAGAGAACATCCCTTTAAGATGTCTCTTACATCATCTGCAACCCATACCCAGGCTAGTTCTGTAAACAATGATGACATAAGCCACTTATTATTTTTAAAGTCTTTGTCAGAAACCTTTGGAGACACCAAAAAAATTTCTTCAAGAACTCCTTTGTTGATTACATTAACTACAACCGTAGTTTCACATTTGTATGGAAATTCTGGTGTTTTCCAAATTGTTTCCAAATTTTTAATAAATTTGTCTCCCTCTTTTTTGCAATGCTCCATACCACAACAAAACAAAGGATGCACATCCACTTTAACTATGTGTAATAGTTTCGTTGCTAGTTTTTCTACATTGGCATCTGTATCCAACATAGACCAGAATGTTATTCGATGAAACTCTTTAGATACAAAAGTTAGAAATTGGGAAATAGACATTCGTGGTAGGATGAGCTCGTTGTTCAATTGAAATGTATTTTCCTTTTTAGAAGTATGATTTTGAACTAACAATCCTTCTAATTCAAGAACAAGAAAATGTTTCTTTAGAGGCACCGCAAAAAAAAAAAAACTTCATTATTAACTTTAATGTATTTCAAATACGATAATAATATTTCACAAAATATATGTACCTATTTCTTTACATATATTTGTTGGTTTATTTGGAGGCACTGCAATTAAATATTATTAAACTTCATTATTAACTTGTATGTATTTCACATACGATAATAATATTTCACAAAATATTTTTACCTATTTCTTTACATATAAATTTGTTGGTTTTTTAGATTTTCTTCATTTTCTCCAGTATGTATCTCCACATAAAAATAAATTTAGGAAATATTTATCAAATTGATTCCAATAATATTGTTGGTTAAAAAGGATTAATAGGTTTTTTACCTATTTCTTTACATATATTGTTTTGGATTTTCTCCAGCTGTATCTGCACATAAAAATAAAAAAATTAGGATATATTTATCAAATTGATTCTAACTAATATTGACAAGTAAAAAATATTTTTAAATTTTAAATAATACTTGATACCTTCTCGTGAGCCAACTTTCATAATTGATGGTGAAGGGTTTGATGTAAATTTAGTATTAATCACCATCGGTTGCGTGTTTTGTTGGGAAAATTATTTTTGACTGGAAGACATCATACTTTTGTCAGGAATAATTTATCCCTCTAATGGATTAACCTCATGACTTGCGCTTTGTTCTCCACTCATAATAATTTGTAAGGGCTCAATAGTTGCTGCCAATGAACATAAATACTTAGAATGTAAAGTAAAAATTGTAAACAATGGACTGTTGTCCATTCTCACTTAATCACTGTAATACATGTTCAATCTTGTATTCACTTGGAGGATACCTGTTTACTGTAATACTTGTTCAATCTTGTATTCACTAGGAGGATACCTGTTCTCATTTAGGAATCATAGAAGAATAATAGAATGTTGCATAAATTTATTTATTTGTATGAGAGAGATGTTACATAATCTGGTTGTCTAATGCAGAGCCTAAATCACTTGCAATCTATCACCAAGGTTAGAATGATCCAAAGAATACTACCTTTTACTTGGCCAATAAATACTTTTCTCTAGGTCTCCACTCTTCAAAACTTGCAATTTTTGCCTTATGAAATTCTCTTTAATTATTCATAATTGTCTTATATTGGCTGGACTATCCCTGGCGGAGCCAAGTGCTGCACTACATACCCTCGATGAGAGGGATCAAGCCTTATGTAGTTCACCTTTTTTATAAGGTAGAAGGGCCATTCCCCATGATTTCTAATATACTTTATAGAGGTATTCAAATGATTAAGTTCAATCTTGTACTGAATGTGTGGATGCCTATTTTTCTATAGGAATCATTGAGGAAGAATATATGATTGATATATGATAATGGACATATTCCCATTCAATACATGCAATATTGAACTTAATCATTTTAAAACCTCTATAATGGAAGTGGTTATTTTTTTTTTAGTAGAGCGAGCTTATCCATGCAATAATGGAAATTTTATTGGAAATTAATGTTTTCAAAGGAAGTGGAGTTCTTGGGAATGGTAAGCTTCACCAGGATGCTATTGCAAGTGATCTATTTGTTTGATTATAAACACCAATACGTTCATAGGCATGATGGTTTCTAACTCTACCCATGATTCAGAATATCATCTGGTTTCCTTTCCCTTTCAGGCTGGACAATTTCCCATTGTAAAAAAAGTATACTTTTAACTCTTCATGTCAATCCCATTCTCAATAAAAATAATAGTGATAAAATTTTGTCTTTAATGACAAGTTGTGCATTTACAATGGGTATTAACTTTATCCCTGCATCAATATGTATACATCTTAATATTGTAAACATTCAACTACAAGAATCGAAGAATTGACATGACGATATAAAGAAGAACTAGAGAAAGAAAAAATTGTGAATTCTCACAACCTTATCTTGTTTAACATGTTTTTTTCCGAGAATGGGCATATGCCCATTGTAAACATTCAACTACAAGAAATACTGAACTTAATCATTTTAAGAACTCTAAATATTCTGAAACATATTTAATTTTATCCATATTTGTCTTCTATGATATCTATATGAGAATGGGCATATACCTAAGAAATATTGAACTTAATCATTTTATGAATTCTCTAAAAGCTATGAGATTGGAATTTTTTAATTCTTTTCTTCTAATTAAACTTCTAACTTTTGTTTAGATATATTCTATAATATGAAAAGAAATTTTAGGAGTAAACTATATGAAGGATGTACATCTTAATATTAGAAAAAGTAAACATTTTTAAGAATTAATGTATACATAATTACTATAATAAAAAGAATACAAAAATGTAGAGGCATGATCTCTTGCTTGTGATTCTCCACCATAAAGATATTCACTTGGAGGCATAGTTAGACATTTATAATATTGTTGGAGCATGATCTCCTGCTTGTGATTCTCCACCATAAAGATAAGTGAGAACCTCTTTGTATTATGTGTTTCCTTTAATGCATTTGTCCCACCATATAATATTAATACAAGGGACACATTAGAGTTGCATCTCTCAATCATGTGCTCCCAAAAATGCACTGATCTTGATCATTTGAAAGGATGTTCAGGGATGACAACTCCAATTTCATTTAGTTTGATAATATCCAAGGGCTTTGAATGTTTCCAATCCAGATCCACTGTCACATCTTCCACCTCCATACCAGTTGAATTATGAACACCATATATGGAAAAAATCACTGACATCCCTTGAAATACATGTTCTGCATTCATAATTCATATATGTTTATAATTGTATCATATTGGTGTGACTATCCCTGGAAGAGCCAAGTGTTGCACTACATACCCTCTAGAGGGATCAAGCCTTACGTAGTTCTCATCATATATTGATGTTTATCAAGGTAGTAATGAACTGATTCTGAAGTTTCGAGGTAGTAATAGAAGTGAAGCATTTCATATGTGATCATGCACATAATGGTCTTGCATTACCAAACATCAACATGAATCATTTTGATTAAATGATAAAATTTGAATGCATCTAGTTGAATATTCCTTGTTAAAAATGATTAGTACTCATGTTTTCTTGCACCCCATCCTAAAAGCACAAAATGTGAAATCATTCAATGCATTTCTCAAGTTCTTGTTTATAATTATATCATTGGAGTAATACATTCAAGAATAATAGAATCAATATATTATGCTCTACATATCCTCGAGAGGGATCAATCCTTGTATTTGTGACTGCTAGTTGAATATGGGAAGGAATGTTGAAGAAAATGATAACATTTAGGGTTTAACAGAAGAGTAATTAATATTGTATCATAGCTGAACTATCCTCATAGCCAAGTTTTTTTGCACCATTAATATGAAGAATAAAGGATAGTAATTTAAGTATAATATTATATAGAATAACATGGGAAACCATTCTCATGTAGTTTTTTTATATAACTAATAGAAGAAGAATAGAGATAAATTTAAGTAAGTTTAACATGGGAAGTTACCATCATTTAGTTTTTTTATATAACTAATAGATTCAAGAATAGAGATAAATTTGTTTAACATGGGAAGTTACTTATGTTTTAGAATGAGAATCCTGTGCATCGTGACAAGCCTTTAAAGAAGTTGCAAACATTGTTTGTTTTGTAATTATTAATAATTATTTGTTAGATAAAATTTACTTTTAACATTGCTATATTTTATTATAAATGCAAATAACCTAAAACATGGATATGATATTAATGGAATTTAATTCACACCACTACGTAAAATATGCCTAGAATTGTGCATGCAATAAATAAATTTTAATTCTATTAAACAATTTTTTTTGAACTTAATCAAACTAAATTTTAATCCTATTAAATAAGCTTATTTGAACTTAATCATCTTGTATATTGTCTCATAAGTTTAGTAATTTTCCATTTTCCATACATACCCTCGAGAGGGATCAATCTTATATAGTTCTATTATTTTGTTTATAATTGTTACTATCATTTTGGCTGGACTAACCTTGGTGGAGCCAAGTGTTACACCACCAAGTGTTGCACTACATACCCTCGAGAGGGATCAATCCTTATGTAGTTCTATATATTTATTTATAGAATGAATGGGAAATATTGAACTCAATCATTTAATCCATTAACATTGTGTCTTTTGTTATAATTTCTAAGTTATTTTTATATAGAATCAATAGAAGCCCATTCTCATAGAGAATAATTAAAATATATTGTTTACCATTGACATATACCCATCCTCATATTATGTAGTTATTTTTGCTTTTAGAATGTATGCCATTTGTGCATCATATAGAAAATTAAAGATATTTTAAGTTTCATATTATATATTTTAACATTGTTTAAAGGTAATTAGGGTTTAAAATGTCTTCGATGTTAGTTGGAGGGAATTATTAAAGTTTACTATTAACATTAAAGCTAATTATTTTATTGTAAATTTGACATTGCCATAATTTTAGATAACCTAAAGTACATGGCTATGTAATATTAATGGAATTTCCAATTCACACCACTAGAATGTAAAAATGGCTATGATATTATGTCATTGTTCATCATGGTTAGATAATAGTAATAAAAGTAAAGCATTTTATCTTGATGGAGAATCGTGTCCATCTAGGCCTTGTATCATTGGTGAATCATGTCTATGTTGCCTTGATGTCGTATGTGTCTATTTCCATTGATGGATGATTTACCAAGCATGCAAGGAAAAGTTGCACATGGTTCATCCTTCGGGATTAAATGTTGCACTTCCATTACTATGATCTAACCAACATCAATTACTATGATCTAACCTTTCTCATATATTAAGAATCATAAAATAATAATAGAGATAAAATGTATATTTTTAGATAGATATATTTGTGCCCATTCTCATATAAGAATTATAGAAGATAGAATGGGAAGTTGTGCATTGTGATAGTAACATTTTTTGTTTTGTAAATATTAATAATTGTATTATACTAGATGGACTATCCCTGACAGAGCCAAGTGCTGCACTACATACCCTCGAGAGGGATCAAGCCTTATGTAGTTCTCAGTTCTCATCTTACATATTATATATATATATATATATATATATATATATCCATTCACATTTAGCAAACATAAAATAATAATAGATATTTTGAATGGGCATATGACCATTCTCATATATTTTGAATGGGTGAGGGATCGGTTCTTCTCCACCAAAGGTTCCACCAAAGAATGATGGACCGAACAAGCTTCCACATCAAGGTTGACGAATAGGGACAAAGTGTTGAGATTACAATGCTCAATTTCTTTATCCAAACCAGCCTTATGAGTGGGAAAGATTTAAAAAAATGAGCAATCCTGACAACTTCTAATTTGTTACGGCTAACCATAAGCAGATTTCAAATAAAGTATATGTAAGGAGGACCATATTGGTTGGACTATCCATGGCGAAGCCAAGTGTTGCATTACATACCCTTAAGAGGGATCAAACATTATGTAGTTTGACTTATGCTTAATTCAAATGCAGTGGAGTTTTTGGGTGAAGCCTTTATCTCTAATTATTTCTTATTCTTTCACTTTTAGCCTCTCTTTATTTTCATGAAAAAATCAACGAAATTTATGAGAAACACCAATGAATTTTTCTAACTCTTCTCATGAAGAATATCATCTAGTTTTCCTTCCATTATAAAATTGGGGAGTGGCCCATTGTAAAACAAAGTAATCTTCATCTTCATGTCAAGCCCATTCGAGTGGGAAGATGCCCATTCTCGTATAGGAAATATAGAAGAACAAATGGAAGAAGAATAGATGTTTAGAATGGGCATATGCCCATTCTCAAATAATAATCATAGAAGAATTGTGAGCATTTTTTAACTCATATAAAACATAGAAGAACAAAAAATGGAAGATGAATAAATGTTTAGAAGAGACATATGGAAGATAAATTTTACTTTGTTTTAGAATGGGCAGATGCCCATTTAACATATAGAAATCATGAAAGAATAATGACTCATAGAAGAAAAATTTACTTTTTTTACAGTGAAGAAATTTTTTACTTCTTTTTTTAAATTGAAGATAAGTTTCAGAGATACTTCTAACTCTTCTTTGTTGATTTATTATGAGATGAAGAATATCATCTAGCTTTCTTTCTCTTGTATTCTGATCTGGGTATAAAGATAATGCCATATTTTAGATCTTTTGTATTTTTTGATATGGGTTTTAAGAATATCACTTCAATCTTTTGTAAGACTTGCATAGTTGTTATTATATAGTTATAAAAGGATGCATCTAAATATGACCATTTTTTACAAGTTTCAGTGTCTCAACAAGATCATTCCCTTGAAAAAAATGTATATGATTCTAAGAAATCCACTTCCAATCCTTCATGCTAAGACAAGGAGTTAACTATTTTGTTATTACCAAAGTACAGTGTGGGGTTACCACCTAGGAAGTGTTACTTATTTTCTGAGCTAGGTGGCCTAGTGCGCATAGGCCCAGATGGGCGGGAGAGTGCATGACGAAGCACCAAACATGATTTTTGGGTGGGCTAACTGATGAGAATCTGAGAGTTGTGACATGAAAGCTGGGCCGAGAGCCCATTGAGCTGGGAAGGTGAGGTTGACCAACCGAGCTGGGAGGCGAGATCACCTACCGAGCTAAGAAATATTGAACTTAATCATTATCATATATGAATTAAAATGATTAAGTTCAATGTTCTAACTAATGAGAAAATTCCCGTTCTCATAATTGGAATCATAAAAGAAGAACAAAGATAAAATCTGTAGCTTGTTTTATAATGGATAGTTTCCCATTCTCACAGCCTTCATAGAGTTATTGAAAATAATAAGTTCAATATTTCTTGTATTATAATGATTAGAATTGGCATACGCCCATTCTCATACAAACAAATTTTTTTATCTTCCATTGAATGGTTAGGTATCCATTTATATAGAGGTATTAAAATGTTTAAGTTCAATATTGTTTGTATTAGAATGTTTAGAAGGAGCTTATGCCCATTTACATACAAACAAGCATTTATTTCTTGTATTGAATGGGAAGATTCCCATTGTCATATAGGAATCATATATGAAGAATATAGATAAAATTTAATTTGTTTTAGAATGGGCAGTTTCCCATTATCATATAGGAATCATATAAGAAAAATAGATCAAATTTACTTTGTTTTTGTTTTTGACCATGGCATAGTGAGACCATTAATTTGCAAATAAATTGTTTTCCACCATTTATTTATTAATTGAAGGTACTTGTTTTTCAAACATGTCTCGATCACCAGGTGTTGGAGGGAAATTGACAAAATTAATGGCAATTAATTCATGCCACTCTGTGGCACTGTAGAGAGATTGATGATGGTTACTATTTTTGATGATGGTAGAGGTCTTGGGAATTTCAAGGTTCACCATAGGTAAGGTGAATCTATCTCTTTCTTGTTCATCCTTTCCTATTTCTTTTTCATCTAGTTTCCACTTTTTTGTTCGATCCTTCCACTTAACCAGGCTTCCTGTATTTACACCCAATTATAATTAAAATAGATAATACATATCGATGTGTATTATGTGGCCAAGATGATTCACCTGCATTGAATGATTTCCCATGTTGTTCTATGTAGTTAACCATTCAGGAGGGGGTGCAGGGAAACTAAGCTTTTAGGAGGGGGTGCTAGTATAATACAATTATTAATTATTACAAAACAAACAATGTTTGTTTGTATGAGAATGGGCTTGTGCCCATTATAAACATCTTTCTTGTGCACAACTTCTATAAAGGTTGTCACAATGCACAACTTCCCATTCTAAAAAAAAGTACCTTCCCATAGACCATTTTGTCCTGTGAAGTAGAAGATTTGAAGAATATTTATGAGATATTATTTGTTCTCTCCGCTAAATTTTTGTTGACCCTTTCTGCTTTGGGCTCCCTCTATTTCGTAAGACCGTTTTGGCTTGTGAAGCACAAGATTTGAAGAAAATTTCAGGCATGAATTATTCTAACTCTTCTCTGTTGAATTATTATGAGATGAAGAATATCATTTGGTTTTCTTTCCAATATATTTTGTTATGGGTTTAAAGATAATGCCCTATTTTTTATCTTCTATATTTTTTGATCTGGGTATTAAGAATATCACTTCAATGTTTTGTGAGACATGCATAGTTGTTAACCTAATCGTAGTTGCTAATATGGGGAGTTACTTATTTTTCAAATTGAAGATAAGTTTCAGAGATCATTCAAACTCTTCTATGTTGTATTCCAAGTTTTTGGGTATAAAGATAAATTATAATGTCCTATTTTAGATATTTTGTATTTTTTATATGGGTTTTCAGAATATCACTTCAATATTTTGTAAGACTTGCATAGTTGTTATCCTCCATAGTTATAAAAGGATGCATCTAAATATGACCATTTCTTGCATGTTTCAGAGTCTCAACAAGATCATTCCCTTGACAAAATTGTATGTTCTCAATGCCCAATGGACCTCCTGTCTCATCCCATCCAAACTACTAATGTATATCTAAGAAATCCACTGCCAATCCTTCATGCTAAGATGGGGAGTTATCTATTATGTTTTTACCAAAGTACAAAGTGGGCTTACCACCTGGGAGGCATTGCTTAGTTGCCAAATTGGGTGTGGGTTGATCACAAAATAAATGATAATTCTATAATTCTTCTTTCATCCATAAAATGATATTTTTTTTCATGATCATTGTTCATCAAGGTTAGATAATAGTAATAAAAGTAAAGCATTTTATCTCGATGGTGAATCATTTGCAACTTGGCCTTGCATCATTGGTGAATCATGTCATGTCTGTTATCCTTGATATCATCTGTGTCTCTTTGCATTGTTGAATGATTTACCAAATATGCAAGACCAAGATACACATGGTTTATCCTTCGAGATTAAATTTGCACTTCCATTACTATGATCAAACCTTGTTGAACAAAAGTCTTCCATTGTATAGTATTGGGTATTAGAATGTTTAGATCCCTTGTTGAAAATAGTTGTTCAACAAGGTTAGTCATAGTAATATAAGTGCATCATTTAATCCCGACTCATAAAGGTTAGATAATAACATCTGTATTTTTTTCAAGATGTCTATAGGTCTATTGAATAATTGTATAATTGTATCATATTGGATGGACTAGCACGACATACCCTCTAAACTACAACAAATAAAGTTTTATTTATGTTATTCGAATGGGCAAGTGTTGAGATAAATTTTACTTATTTTTTAGAATGGGAAGATGTAAAAATTTTGGTTTCCCAATTCAATACAAGAAAAGGTTTTTTAATATGAGAATTGACAGCCCATTCTAAATGTTCAATATGCCCATTCTAAACATTCAAATGAAAGTAATTATTTAAAAATGTTTTCATACCTCTATAAAGGTTGTGAGAATTATCTGTGAGAATGGGAAACTTCCAATTCAATACAAGACATAATTGTTTGTTTATATGAGAATTGACATATGCCCATTCTAAGCATTCAAATGCAAGCAATGTTATAAAAATGTTATTTTTGTATTATTTATTTTTCAGTATTCTAATAACTCTCTAAAACATTTAAATGGGTCTAAACATTAGGATATTAAAGCATTAAAGCATGGTTGGTAATTTTTTTAATAAAAATATGGGTCTCATGTTATGTTTCATGTCACTCCATATTTTTAAAGAGGTTTTTGACTACGACTGGAATTAGTCACATTGCAGCGCTTGTAAACAATTGTATCATTTTTGGACTAACCCTGAGATAATTTGATTCAACAAGTGTTGCACTACATACCCTCGAGGGATATATCAAGCCTTATGTAGTTCTATTATTTTATTTTAGAAAGGGCATCTTGGCTTCACCAAGTGTTACACTACATACCCTTGGTAGATGCCCATTCTTGATGCCCAGATTCATTCTTGCCCCCATATAGGAGAAATTAACATATATTGTTTAAGACCATGACATATCGAGACCAACATGCAAATATATTGTTTACCAAGAATATTTATTAATTAAAGGTAATTGTTTTAAAACAAGACTTGGACCACTCGTAATAATGAGAATGGGAATTAGACCATTCTCTAGACATTCTAACATAGTTTTGCCCATATTTTTTGTCAGTTGTATTGGACTATTTAGAAATATGCGAATTTTCCATCTTCAAACAAAAAAATATTTATTTTTGGGTTGTTCCCCATTTTGCATCGAAGGAGGACCATTGCAATCGAAGGAGGACCATATTAGAAGAAGAATAGTGTAAAAACATTCTGACAACCATTTATAGAGTTATTAATTATATCATATTGGATGGACTATCCATGGTGGAGCTTAGTGTTGCATTACATACCCATTAAATATCAAGCCTCTATCTCTAATTGTTGTTTAATATTCACTTTTGGTATATCCTCTTTTCATGAAGAATATCAAGGAAATTTCTGAGAAACAACAATAATTTTCTAACTCTTCTCAATGTGAAGAATAACATATGGTTTTCCTTAAAAGAAAAATGGGCCCAACCCACTTCATCTTCATGTCATGCCCATTCGAGTAGATATATTCCCATATGTAGTTCACCTTATGTTTTTATCTCTATAAAATTCCTGTATTAGAATGGACATATGCCCACTTCCATTCTAAACATTCTAATATAAGGAAAAAGGTTTTTTCATATGATACATTCTAGTTCAATATGCCCATTCTAAACATTCAAATGAAAGCAATTAGTTAAAAATGTTTTCATACCTCTAGAAAGGTTGTGAGAAGACTATGAGAATGGGAAACTTCCAATTCAATACATAATTGTTTTGTTTATATGAGAATTGACATATGCCCATTTAAGCATTCAAATGCAAGCAAACTATTTTTGTATTATTTATGGAATTTAAATGGGTCTAAAACATTAGGATATTAAAGCATTAAAGCATGGTTGGTAAATTTTTTTACAAATATCGGTCTCATGTTACATGTCACTCCATATTTTTAAATAGGTTTTTTTGGGAATTATCACATTGTGACTAACAATTGTATTGTTTTGGCTAGACTAACCCTGGTAGAGACAAGTTGTGATTCTGACCAAGTCCTGCACTACATACCCTCGAGGGGGATCAAGCCTTATGTAGTTCTATTATTTTGTTTTAGGAAAGGGCATCATTGGCTCCACCAAGTGTTGCACTACATACCCTTGGGAAGATGCCCATTCTCGTATTATGTAGTTCTATTAATTTGTTTTAGAAATGGAAGATGCCCATTCTCTACCCATTGATCTCATATAGGATTAATTAACATATATTATTTAAGACCATGACATATCGAGACCAACATGCAAATATATTGTTTACCGTGACCGTGTATTTATTAATTAAAGGTAATTGTTTTAATACAAGACTTGGACCGCTCGTAATAATGAGAATAGGAATTAGCCCATTCTCTAGACATTCTAACATTTTGTTTTGGCCATATTTTTGGTCAATTGTATTGGACTATTTAGAAATATGGGAATTTGTCCATCCTCAAAAAAACAAACATTTATTTTTGGGTTGTTCCCCATTTTTCATCGAAGGAGGACCATTGCAATGGAAGGAGGACCATATTAGAAGAAGAATAGTGTAAAAATATTTTGACAACCTTTATAGAGTTAATAATTGTATCATATTGGCTGGACTATCCTTGGTGGAGCCTAGTGCTACACTGCATACCATTAAAGGGTGATCAAGCCTCTATCTCTAATTGTTTTTATTGATTTCACTTTTGGGCTCTCTTTCTTTTCATGAAGAATATCAAGGAAATTTATGAGAAACAAAAATGAATATTTCTAACTCTTCTCAATGTGATGAATAGCATTTGGTTTTCCTTCGATTGCCAAATGGGGCAAACCCACTTCATCTTCATGTCATGTCCATTCGAGTAGAAAAAATGCCCATATGTAGTTCACCTTATGCCTATTTTTCTCTATGATTCCTATATTAGAATGGGAATATGCCCATTATCAATGGGCATATGCTCATGTTCTAAACATTCTAATACAAGAATTGTTGAACTAAAATGTCATATGATCATTCTAATCATTCTAATACTTGCAATATTGAACTTAGTTTGTTTAGTACTTCTATATTACTCATAGCTAGTCCACAATGCAAGATGTTAGTGGAGAGATAAAATTTATTTACTCTGTCTTTATTTAAGAATGGGTAGTTATCAGTTCTCTCATACAAACAAGAAGACATTTTTCTAATTTTATCTTGCATACAATGAAAATTTTCTAATACATATAATAGAATAAATTGATATGAATTGAATGGGAAGATGCCCATTCAATTATAATATGAGTAATAGAAGAAAATTATTGTCAATTTAGCACTTTTATAGACTTGATCATATCTAACTCCACAATGCAAGATGCTAGTGGAGAGATAAAATTTACTTTACCTTTGTTTAAGAATGGGTAGGTTCCCATTCTTTCATACAAACAAACAAACATTTTTTTCATTTTATCTTGAATACAATTGTATTTTTTTGGCTAGACTATCCCTTGGACAGAGCCAAGTTCTAACTCTTCCAAGTTTTACACTACATACCCTCAAGGGGGATCAAGCCTTATGTAGTTCTATTATTTTTTTTAGGAATGGGAATCTTGGCTCCACCAAGTGTTGCACTACATACCCTTGGGCAGATGCCCATTCTCATAGTTCTATTAATTTTATTTAGAAATGGTAGATTCCCATTTTCATATAGGAGAAATTAACATATATTGTTTAAGACCATGACATATCGAGACCAACATGTAAATATATTGTTTACCACT
The DNA here is from genome assembly GCA_019776745.2 of Taxus chinensis. NCBI lineage: Eukaryota > Viridiplantae > Streptophyta > Pinopsida > Cupressales > Taxaceae > Taxus > Taxus chinensis. Next base: position 419,650,463 of record CM034154.1, read on the forward strand.
GTGTATTTATTAATTAAAGGTAATTGTTTTAATACAAGACCTAGACTGCTCGTAATAATGAGAATAGGAATTAGCCCATTCTCTAGACATTCTAACATTTTGGTTTGGCCATATTTTTGGTCAGTTGTATTGGAATATTTAGAAATATGGGCATTTGTCCATCCTCAAACAAACAAACATTTACTGTTGGGTTGTTCCCCATTTTGCATGGAAGGAGGACCATTGCAATGGAAGGAGGACCATATTAGAAGAATTATAGTGTAAAAACATTCTGACAACCTTTATAGAGTTAATAATTGTATCATATTGGCTAGACTATCCCTGGAGGAGCCTAGTGCTGCACTACATACCCTTAAAGGGAGATCAAGACTCTATCTCTAATTGTTGTTTATTCTTTCACTTTTGGTCTCTCTCTTTTCATGAAAAACAACAATGAATATTTCTAACTCTTCTCAATGTGAAGAATAACATTTGGTTTTCCTTTCATTGCAAAATGGGGAACAACCCACTTCATCTTCATGTCATGCCCATTCGAGTAGACAGATGCCCATATGTAGTTTTCCTTATGCCTATTTTTATCTGTGATTCCTATTATTAGAATGGACATATGCTCATGTTCTAAGAATTCTAATACACACAATATTGATCTAAAATGTCATATGTTCATTCTAAACATTCTAATACATGAAATATTGAACTTAGTCTGTTTAGTACTTCTATATTACTCATAGCTAGTCCAACAATGCAAGATGCTAGTGGAGAGATAAAATTTACTTACTCTGTCTATATTTAAGAATGGGAAGTTTCCCATTCTCTCATACAAACAAACAAACAATTTTTTCAACTTATCTTGAATACAATGTAGTTTTTCTAATATGTCTAATACAATAAATTGATATGAATTGAATGGGCATATGCCCATTCAATTATAATATGAGTAATAGAAGAAAATTATTGTCATTTTAGCTTCTGTAGATTAATCATATCTAACTCCACAATGTAAGATGCTACTGGAGAGATAAAATTTACTTTACCTTTGTTTAAGAATGGGCAGTTGTCCATTCTTTCATACAAATAAAAAAACATTTTTTTTCATTTTCTCTTGCATATAATTATATTGTTTTGGCTGGAATATTCCTAGTGGAGCCCATTTCTGCCTCTGCCAAGTGTTGCAGTACATACCCTCAAGGGGTATCAAGCCTTATGTAGTTCTATTATTTTATTTTAGGAATGGGCATCTTGGCTCGTAAAATTTTTCACTACATACCCTTGGGCAGATGCCCATTCTCATATGTACTTCTATTAATTTGTTTTAGAAATAGAAGATGCCCATTCTCGACCCATTCTCATATAGGAGTAATTAACATATATTGTTTAAGACCATGACATATTGAGACCAACATGCAAATATATTGTTTACCATCGTGTATTTATTAATTAAAGGTAATTGTTTTAAAACAAGTCTTGGACTACTCGTAATAATGAGAATAGGCATTAGCCCATTCTCTAGACATTCTAACATTTTGGTTTGGCCATATTTTTGGTCAGTTGTTTTGGACTATTTAGAAATATGGACATTTGTCCATCCTCAAACAAAAAAACATTTACTGTTGGGCTGTTCCCCATTTTACATGGAAGGAGGACCATTGCAATGAAAAGAGGACAAGATTAGAAGAAAAATCATAGTGTAAAAACATTCTGACAACCTTTATAGAGTTAATAATTGTATCATATTGGTTGGACTATCCCTGGCGGAGCCTAGTGCTGCACTGCATACCCTTAACGGGGGATCAAACCTCTATCTCTAATTTTTGTTTATTCTTTCACTTTCGGTCCCTCTTTTCATGAAAAAAATTAATATTTCTAACTCTTCTCAATATGAAGAATAACACCTGGTTTTCCTTTCATCACAAATTGGGGAACAACCTACTTCATCTTCATGTCATGCCCATCTGAGTAGACAGATGCCCATATGTAGTTTTCCTTATGCCTATTTTTCTCTGTGATTCCTATTATTAGAATGGGTATATGCTCATTATCAATATTAATCCAAAATGTCATATACTCATGTTCTAAACATTCTAATACATGCAATATTGATCCAAAATGTCATTGCTCATCTAAAATACATCATATGATCCATCATTCTAATCATTCTAATACATGCAATATTGAACTTAGTCTAGTTAGTACTTCTATATTAATCATAGCTAGTCCATAATGCAAGATGATAGTGGAGAGATAAAATTTACTTACTCTGTTTATATTTAAGAATGGGCAGTTTCCCATTCTCTCATACAAACAAACAACATTTTTTTTTTTATCTTGAATACAATGTAGTTTTTCTAATATGTCTAATAGAATAAATTGATATGAATTGAATGGGAATATGCCCATTCAATTATAATATGAGTAATAGAAGAAAATTCTTGTCATTTTAGCGCTTCTATATTAATCATATCTAACTCCACAATACAAGATGTTAGTGGAGAGATAAAATTTACTTTGTCTTTGTTTAAGAATGGGCAGTTGCCCATTCTTTCGTACAAACAAACAAACATATTTTTCATTTTAATCTTGAATACAATTGTATCCTTTTGGCTGGACTATCCCTGACAGAGCCAAGTTTTGCCTCCGCCAAGTGTTACACTACATGCCCTCGAGGGGGATAAAGCCTTATGTAGTTATATTATTTTGTTTTAGGAATGAGAATCTTGGCTCCACCAAGTGTTGCACTACATACCCTTGGGCAGATGCCCATTCTCATAGTTATATTAATTTGATTTAGAAATGGTATATTCCCAATCTCATATAGGACTAATTAACATATATTGTTTAAGACCATGACATATCGAGACCAACATGCAAATATATTATTTACCACCATGTATTTATTAATTGAAGGTAATTTTTTAAAAACAAGTCTTGGACCGCTCATAATAATGAGAATAGGCATTAGTCCATTCTCTAGACATTCTAACATTTTGGTTTGGCCATATTTTGGTCAGTTGTATTGGAATATTTATAAACATGGGCATTTTTCCATCCTGAACAAACAAACATTTAGTGTTGGGTTGCATACATTTTGCATGGAAGGAGGACCAAATTAGAAGAAGAATTATAGTGTAAAAACATTCTGACAATCTTTATAGAGTTAATTTGTATCATTTCTGGACTATCCTTGACAGAGTCTCTATATTCTTTTCATTTTTTGCAAAAACAAAAATGAATATTCCTAACTCTTCTCAATGTGAAGAATAACATCTGGTTTTCCTTTCATCATAAAATGGGGAACAACCCACTTTATCTTCATGTCATGCCCATTTGAGTAGACGAATGCCCATATGTAGTTTTCCTTATGCCTATTTTTCTATGTGATTCCTATTATTAGAATGGGCATATGCTCATGTTCTAAACATTCTAATACACACAATATTGATCTAAAATGTCATATGCTCATTCTAAACATTCTAATACATGTAATATTGAACTTATTCTATTTAGTACTTCTATATTACTCATAGCTAGTCCACAATGCAAGATGTTAGTGGAGTGATAAAATTTACTTACTCTGTCTATATTTACTGAATAGGCAGTTGCCCATTCTCTCATACAAAAAAATGGGCTATCTTGAATACAATGTATAGTTTTTCTAATATGTCTAATACAAGAAATTGATACGAATTGAATGGGCATATGCCCATTCAATTATAATATGAGTAATAGAAGAAAATTCTCGTCATTTTAGCGTTTCTATATTAATCATATCTAACTCCACAATACAAGATGTTAGTGGAGAGATAAAATTTAGTTTGTCTTTGTTTAAGAATGGGCCGTTTCCCATTCTCTTATACAAACAAACAAATATTTTTTTCATTTTTTCTTGAATACAATGCAATTTTTATCTCTCAGAATAAAGTTTACTTCATTCTCACAACAAACATCATATAAGAATGATAGAATAAGAGATGTTGTTCACTCTCACAACCTTAGGGCAGGTGCTAATGATATATTTTTAGAATTGTCATATGCCTATTTTGATATAGGAATCATGGACGAAGAATAGTGATAACACATTCTAATAACCCATTCATATACAACAACCATTTTTTATTTAATAACATAAAATATTATTAGAAATTTATTGGTAGTATTAAATGATACGATTTTATTTCTTGTATTTAATTATTAGTATTATTAATTAATGTTGTTAATTACTTAATTTTGTTTAGTCCTAATATCATATGTTAAATACATATTCTTTGATTTCTAATTTTTTGAAATAATGGAATTTATGTCGTTAATTAGTTTTATAAAGTTTTATTATATTTTTTAAAATTTTATATAATTATTTTAAAAATTTACTATAATTAATTAAGCATTATAAATAATGGTGATTAAGTTTTTAATTAGTTTTATAGAATTTAATTATATTTATATAATATTATTTAATTGTTTTAAAAATATTTTTTATTCGTTTGATAATTTAATTAGATGTTATTAATATGTTTCTAGTTAATATAATAATGTAAATTTGTTGGTAATAACAATTCTTGTAGTTAATATTATTTAATAGGATAATTTTTTTGTAATTAATTATAATATTATTAATTAATCTTCAAGATGGGGTGGTTATGGTACATGAAACCATTCACTCCATGGATAAAAGCAAGAAAGTTGGGATGGCCATTAAATTGGATATGAACAAGGCCTATGATAGAGTTTCTTGGAACTTCTTGGACAAGGTAATGATGAAGTTTGGGTTCCACAATAAATTTAGAAAAATCATTCAAGCTTGCATTTCTACCTCCAGATTTTCTGTTGTGGTTAATGGAGTTTCGGTGGGATTCTTTGCTAACAGCAGATGTATAAGACATGGGGATCCAATATCCCCCATTATTTTTATTATCATGGTTGACAACCTTAGTAGATATATCACTAGAGTTGTTGATGTAGGTCTTCTCAAAGGATTTAGGCCCAATTCTTCAAATTAGACAAGTTCTCATCAACAATTTGCTGATGACACCATATTTTTATTAATGGCCTCTATCCTTGAGCTAAAGCAATTAAAACTATCCTCAAGTTTTATGAAGCAATTTCTGGACAAAAAATTAATTTTGATAAGAGATGTGTTTACTTTTTTAATACTCCATTGGAAAGACAAAGGAGAATTGCTCTTATTTTGGGATGCAAAATAAATTCTCTTCCCATCACTTATCTTGGACTCCCTCTTGGTACCAATAAAGTTTTTATGGATGTGTGGAATTCTTTATTGGATAGACTCCATAGGAAGCTAGTTGGGTAGAAAGGTGCAGTGCTTTCTAATGCTAGCTCATCAAGAGAACACTTCAAAACCTTCCAATATATATCATGTATATGTTTTTCATACCTTCAGTTGTTATTGATAGCATTGAAAAAATTCAAAAGAAATTTTTATGGCATGGTATTGAGGAGAGGTTTAGATATCATCTTGTTGCTTGGGGGCAAGCTTGTATGCATAAGAGACTTGGAGGACTTGGTATTAAAAACATAAGAAAAATGAATGCAAACCTGATTGCTAAAATGGGTTGGAGGTTAATAAAGGAGAAACAACCTTGGAATGAAATTATTAGAACCAAATACTTGGCTCAAAATCATGTTTACACCTTTATTTTTGAAGAACATCTCCCTAATGGTTCATTCTTTTGGAACAATTTTTTTAAAATTAGAAACAATATCACAAAGGGATGCAAATGGAAGGTGAGAAATGGTAATGATATTCAGTTCTGGATAGATAATTGGACCAATTTTTACATAAGAGATAGGTTTGGAACTATCAAGGATATGCTTATTGAGAAGTATTGTAATAAGGTGAAATATTACATAGGTATGGAGAATGGTAAGAGAGTTTGGAAGCAACTCCATGCGGACATCTCAGATCTGGAACTAATGGTCTCCTCTCTTCAAGATTAGTTTTCTCTTATTCCACTAAGTCAAATTGAATCTAAGGATGAACTTATTTGGACCAGATCTTTTGATGGATAATACACTATCAAATTTGATTACAATCTCATCTTTGCAGATATTCAACGTGACTTTAATTGGAGCAAAATTTGGATGACAGAGCTAACTCCCAAGATTAACCATTTTCTCTGGCTTGTTCTCAAGGGAAAGATTATAAATAATGATAATATTATCAAAAAATGGTTTACTATCCCAAATATGTGTTTTCTTTACAAGCTTGAGGATGAATAAATGAAGCATTTATTGCTACACTGTGAATTTACTACTAAGTTATGGGGCTTAATATTTTAGAGATTTGGTATGTATTGGACTTCCCCTCATGATGTTTTGTAGGCTTGGACATAGTGGGATACTCCTTATAATAATTTCATGGCCAAAATACTATGGAAGATGATCTTTCCACACACTATCTGAAGAATATGGAAAACCATAAATGGCGTAATCTTCAAGGACAGTAGAAATCACTGCAAAAAATTTCTCGAAGATATTACTATTGTTGTCAAAGAAAACATAGAGAAATTTAAACCCCCAAAAAATAAAAATTATCCAAAGGAGGAGGAATTTATACTATTAGCTTGGAATATAAATAATGGAGATCTGTAGAGAAAAGACAATACTAGTATTGATAGGTCTTTAGTTCATTGGATATCACCCTTAAATCTATGGTTTAAGCTTAATTTTTATGGAGTTGCTGGAGGCAGTGGAATAATCAGGGATTAAAAAGGCTGTATAGTTATTGGTTATGCTGGAAACATGGGACATCAATCCAATCATTATGCTGAGGCTTTATCAACATTACGAGGAATCAAGATGGTCAAGGAATGTAACATTTCTAACATCATCATAGAAGGGGAATCCATGAATATCATTAATCATTTGAATAAGAGGAACCCGCCCAGTTGGACAATAAAATATTTTATTCTTAAGGCCATTAAAATTTGCAATTCCTTTAATAATTGCAAAATTTCACATTCTTATAGGGAGGGGAATAAGGTAGCGGACACCCTTGCTAATTATGGAGTACTCAATCAATAATTACAATTTTGGTACAATCATGAGGAGTTACCTAATATTATACAAAGCATTATTTACAATGATAAATAAAACAATGCAACCAAATCATAATGGTGAGGTGTCCTTCGTACATGTGGTAGAAAAGATAACTATAACAATGAATTGTCAGCATACCATCACCGTTAAGTGCCCTAATCCTTTCATACAACTGCATACTTTCTAGGTGGGTAAGAAGGATGATAAGAAGTGGTTTAGAACTGATTTTATCCCCATTGATAAGATGAAGAGAAAGACAGGTAATTACCAATGCAAAATGGGAGGTGCACTGTGTCAGGTAGAGCTAACATACGACCCAGAATGGAAGGAAAACAACAAGCTTTGGGGATATTTACATATGAGAGGAGTTGCTAATTTAATCGAGAGGATAAATGGGTATGACTAACACATTTCCTTGCAGTTTGCTAAGGGATGGAAGGACATGACCGTGGCATACAAGGACATATCATTCACTGTTACAGAATATTTGATCACTAAAGTCACCACGATAGAGATGGAGGGGAGTCATTTCTTCAGCAAAAGAATTGATAAATCTGTGGAAACCAAGAAGTTTCTTGAGGAAGATGAAGAGATTGAATTTTTCACTACTAGAGTTAAAGTGGATTCAATTCTAGCCCCTTTTGATGAAATTTCTAGAATGATGGTGAGATATGTCACACTGGAAGGTAGATACACCATTGTTCCTTTGAAGCACCTTGTTTTTCTCAATCATTTAAGGAGAAATTTCAAATTTTTCTTTCCTCATTTCATTTTAAACTTCCTGAAACATTCGATTTTGGATAAGCAGAAGCACTCAAGGGTCCTTCCCCTGCATCAAGGATCATCTTTTTACTTCATCAACATTGCATCCTCCAAACCCCTCACGTCTCTCCTAACCCTAATACTAGCCCTAACCCTCTCCTTTAAACTTCTATATATATTCCTACCAACCGAACGGGGTAGAGGAAATTACAGAAAAAGAACCCCTTTTACTCCCCCAATCCCCCTTCCTCACTGAAGAGGGTTATTCGTAGTAGCAAAAATAAAGAGCTTGAAGTTGTTGAAGACTTGTTGTCTTTGAGGGAGCCAAAGAAAGACGATTTGGAGAAGAGAATTAAGAACATGGAGAAGGAAATTGGAGCTATGAAGGGTGATGTGAGAAAAATGTCTAAGAAAGAGGGAAAAATGAAATTGGATGAGAGACCAGGCCTAAAAGACAGTTAGATTTCTGAGATATACAAGAAGCTTCATTCCTTGATACTAGGATTCATGGAGTAAGATACATTCAAGATGATACTCTTTCAGCCATCAAAGTAGTTACAATTTTTTTGGAGACACAATTTAAGAATGTTTGTATATTGAGAAACATTTATGAGAATATTTGGAGGGATGGGCTAGTTCAAGACCAAGTTTTATGTTAGGTGGACAAGATTGATCCTTCACAGGTTACAACATTGGTTCTTTTCACTGCCCTTTAGGAGATGAAGCAGACAATTGAAAAGGCTTTCAAGATAAGAGAATCACACTTTCTCAAATTTTTACATTTGATCTTGCTACTAAGTTGTTGTTTTATTGCTTTTTTTTGTTGTCCATACTATGTTTATTGTTAAATGTGGTACTTTTCTTGGCAGATTATTTTTATGCTATTGGGTTCTTTTGTAAAATCTTGATTTTGATCACTTTTTGATCTGGTACTATTGTAATATCTGGGTAATGAGCCTTTTTGTCCAAGGGTATAATCCTTTTCAAAAAACTATTTACCAATAATAAAAAATCAATCTTATTAATTTAATAATTAATACTAATATTATATAATCACCGTGATTTATATTATTAATCAATGTTATTGATTAACTATTAATTACTAATATCATATCTTGATTAGAAACACTTTAATTTCTATTATTACTTATTGTTTTTTATTATTGGTAAAAGGTTTAAGTGGGACATAACCTAGGGTTACAACAAAAGGATCAACAACTAAGAAAAACAATGTAAAACAAAGTGGTTTTTTGATCCATGGGGTCTACACTCCAACCAAAAGAGGAAATAACATGAAAAAACAAATGCATGGTCCATCTACCTACAACGAGCCCAACATGAAACATTGACAACAAAATTTCAGCTAGAAAATAGCACAAAAACAACTGCACCAAGAACAAGAAGCCAACAACCCTACCCAACATATTTACTAAAAACTTTAACAACCACCCTGAAAGCCTGATAGAGTTTCAGGGTAATGGTAATAGTGGGGTCCCAGTTCGAGGCTTTGAACTTTCTTGTAATCTTTCCATTCTTCTAATCCGTGTCTGGAATTCCGCTAGAGTCACATATTTGGTAGATATTAAATTGCATAAGATCTATAATGGCACTATGCATAACCAAGTAGTTGATGTGTTTTTCCTCCAGAGCTTTAATCTTAGTATCTAGAGAAATAATTTCTTCTTTGAGGATGGTGTTAGGGTTCAAGGCTTGAAATTTAACAGTAGAATTAAGCAGGAAGTCTACATTTTCCTCAAGGGTTTTAACCACATTATCTTGCATGTTGAATTTATTGATTAAATTGGAACCATATTCCATGACAAGGAGGAAATTGAGAGGGACATCTTCCACCATAATTTCTTCATCCTGCTGGCTAGAGATCATAACTTCCTTGCCCTTCCTACTACTGCGGAGAACCCTTTTTTGGGGGTAGCTCCAAGACAGAGTCCCGGTACATGGGGTTTTTGGATCGAATGCGAGTTTGTTTGGGAAAGGGAGAAGACACAACATGGTAGTGGTCATTGGAAACAACACTAGTCAAGTACTGATTAATGAGATAAATGACACCTTGGTGTAGGGGGGTAGTCCTCTTATGAACTTGAAATTCAAGAATAGACTTTTCCATGGACTACAAAATGTAGTAGGAGAGACTCACCTTCACCCCACATCTAAAGTGATTAAGAAGGACCATGTGATACTACAGGACTACGAAGAATCTTCCTTCAAATGTGACATAACATACCATCATACAAGCCACCTCATTATAAGACATTGGGATAGAAGAAACTAGAATGCCTTCCTTTTTGATGTCGATCTTTTCTCCATCGTCCAGAAAAATATTTTCTTTAGCTTCCTTATCAATCTTGATCTTGAAGAATTTATTCCCCTCAATGCTAAGACCGGTGATAAAAGAGATGAATTCCTTAGTGATTTGGAAGTCCCTTTCACCGTAAGAGACATTATGGTCTTTCCAATTCGCCACAAATTGTAAAGAGATATACTAGTCATGCCCTTTTATGCGTTGGATGAATTTGGTGAAGCCCTCCATATTTATGGTCTCCCAAATCTCAATCTGTTCCTGCCATTGGGGATCAAAGATAGGTTCCACGTGATAGGGGGCACCACCTATTTTGAAAAGCATATGATATTTTACTGATATGAAATGGAGGCTATGGAAAACATACTTCCTAACAATCCTTTGACAACTTGTATATCTATGTGTTACAGGAATAAAATCTGTTTCTTTCTCCCTTAAATGTTCAGTATAATAAAAACACTTAATTTTCGCAAGCATGGAAGAATAATGCCTGAATTGCTATGGAGATCTGGCTTTGGGATCACACACATGTTGGAACTACTGAATGAGAAGTACTAATGAATGTGTATGATTCACTTGAAATGATATTTCTAACTTCGGTAGGAGTGTCATTAAAGTCATGCCATTATTTGTAATCATTAATACAAACTTCAGTGTTGGCAAACGAATCCGCAAATTTGTTCCCTTCTCTATACACATACTTGAAAATGATGTTAAGACCTGCATAAATTGTGAGCTTCATTAATGAAATCCCTAATGGTCCAACTAGAGTTTAGGGATTTAGTAAGAGTATTAACAATATTCATTGATTCACCTTCGATAATGATGTTTCCCATGTTGAGTTTCTTAGCAATTATGATCCCCCAGAGAGCTGCTAGGGCATCAGAGTAGTGGTTAGTTTGCTTACCCATGGGACCAACATAAGCTATAATAAGATGACCCTTGTGATTTTTGATTATACCACATCCTCCAGCTAGACTAGGGTTTCCTTTAGAGGTACCATCAAAGTTCAACTTATACCAGCCTTTAGAAGGGGGAATCCGTTATATAATAGACCTGTCAATTCTTTGAATGGGGGTGGTACACTGCTGTAAATCAATATTCCATGCCTTAAGATATATTACCTCATCTTGTGGATATGTGAATTTTTTAGAAGGTTTGAATTTCAAGATGTTTTCTTTGAAAACCACAATTATTTTGTTGAGAATAATTTTAATGCTCCTATTGATATATCTAAAAATGATCAAATTTTGGGCTTTCCAGATTCTCTAGATGGTGTGAGGGAAAATGATTTTCCATAGCCTACGAATAAAATCAGGTTCAAAAGGAGGTTTCCATTGCAGCCAGGCTTGTGTGATATCCTCAAGAAAAGACCAATTGAATTCAAACATGTTAAGGATGAGCTTCCAAAGAGATCTAGCAATTGGGCAATGAAGAAAAAGATTTTGGATTGTTTCATTATCCATCTTACAATGATATCATCTGTTCGGCATGGTATACCCTTTTTTGATGAGGTTTTCTTTAGTAAGTATGCCTTTGTTGAGAATGAACAAAATGAATTGAGTGATTTTCAGGGTAAGATCTTTGAACCAAATCTTGTTCTAAGGGAAGTTGCTGTTATTACTTGTTATTGATTAATTAATTTTTAATAATACCAACACGATTGTTTCAAATTTCAAATTTTTGGTGCTTTCTTTTTGGGAGGAAATTCTTAATGGTCATTTATTATTGTATGTTTGATTCAAAATTTGAAGTTTTGGTGCTCTTTTTTTAGATTTGGTAATATATTATGGTAGGTTTGATTCAAGTTTTGAATTTTTCGTTGCTCTTTTTTAATATTTTCTGCAAGATTGATTCAAATTAAATTTTTTCCAGTTTTATTTTTAGGATGCAATTCATAATTTTTTGGCGCTATTTTTTATGAGGCAATTTTTTTAGTCAAGTACATTATAAAAATATTGATTTCGAATGAATCCTGTTTTGATTTTTTCTCTATTGTGACTAATATTTTTTCATTAAGATATTTAGCTAGAGAAAGATTAAGAACTTAGATGTAGCTAGAGAAATACAAAAATACACATATTTTATAGAAGAAAGAAGAAGATATAGTTGCCGATAACATGAGAGATATGAAGATACAAAGATTTTGTAGAAGAAAGAAGAAGAAATAGCTGTTGATATAATGATTTTACAAGGGATACTATGGAATAAAACAATGTCAGAGCAAGCTATTCAAGGTTTTTATATCTCATTTTTTCCATGTTTACTTTTAAAGCCTAAAAAATGTATAAAAAAAGATCTTTTAAGTCACAATAAACTATCTAAACCGTTTTTCATATATATCATTTATTTTTATATTTGAAAAATGTATCAATTTTTTTCCATGCATAAACCTAACAACAAACAAATACAAAAGTCAATTTTTTTACATTTGTAAACATAACAACTACCAAATATAAAAATCAAAATTGTTTCATTCTTTTTTTAATGTCTTAAGGAATTAAATGCGTACCTTTTTATGGTGCGAGAAAAATGGTTAGATATATTCAGTTCCACTTATATCTTTCCATGTATTTTTTATAAACCCTACAACAAATTTCTCTTTCAATAATCTTTGTATCCAATCAGGACAAATTCTTTCGCATAAGCAAAAAACACTTTGATAAACTCAATTCCACCTTTCTCTTTCTGTATCTTTTTTATTACCTCTGCAACAAGTTTGTTTTTCAACAATATGTGTCCAATCAACCTAAATCCTTTTGCATAACTTCATATTTCTCCTACAAAATATCTGAATGAAAAAAACTCGGGTGTAAGAGAGAAAAAAATAAAAAATCGTTCATAAGAGAGAAAAAAATTAAAACCCAAGCCATTCAAAATCAATATTTTTATAAAGTATTTGACCAAGAAAAATTGCCTCTAAAAAAGTGTCGAAAATTCAAAATTTGAATTTATCATACCATGATAAATCACCACCTTTTAATGATTAAATTCCTTTAATATCCTAAGTCTTGAAAATTGAATCTATCCTACCATAATAAATCACCACCTTGTAATGCTTAAATGACTTTAATATCATAATATATCGCAAATACTTAACCATGAAAGGGTACATATTTAAATTCTTTAATATCCTATTATCCCACTGTTTAGAAACATTTAAATGTTTTAAAGAGGCATTAGAATAATGAAAAATACATAGTACTATTTTTGTACATACATTCAAAATTTGAATATATAATACATTAACAAATCACCACCCTTTAATGCTTTAATGCTTTAATATGCTATAATATGCTTAGATATTTGAATTTATTGGACCCATTTAAAATTTTTAAACAATATTATGTGAATAATGAAAAATATATAGTAGAATTTATCGTCATACCTATTTAGACACATGTAATGATTTAAAAATGTCCACACTTATAGAAAATATGTTTTAATAATGAAATCGTGAAAATTTAAAGATGTTTTTATAATAATGAATTTTAAATACATTGTACTATTCACATATTTATTATGTTTTATAATGGGATCCCACTCTTACATCTTGTGTAAAGTTATTAAAATTTTGAATCTATCATACGATTAAAAAATCACTATCTTTTAATGCTAAAAAGCTAAAATGCTTTAATACCCTAATAATCTAAGTCTATCGTAAATGTTGTAACAAGATATTTGAATAGTGAAAAGTATATAGTAGAATTTATCATCATTCCTATTTATTGTGTTTTAGAATGGGCACCCATTCTCATAACTTGTATAAATTTATGAAATTGATTGAGTATTTTTACATTTTCTTGTATTGAATGGGCATATGCCCATTCTCATATATGAATCATAAAAGACTTACTTAGGTAAATAAGAATCATAAAAGAAGAGTATAGATTATACATGCTCATATATTTTAAATAGGTATGAAATTGATTGACCATTTTTACATTGTCTTGTATTAAATGGGAAGATGCCCATTCTCATATAGGAATACTAAAATATTTTTTTGGGTAGATAGGAATCCCAAACAATATTTCTTTTATGATAATGTTTAGAAATCCACATGCCCACTCTCATAAAATAAATATTTCTTATATGTGAATGTTTAGAATAGGTGCATGCCCATTATCATAAAAAATATGTTTCAATCATGACTATTCACATGCCCATTCTCAAAAAAATAAATTTTACTTGTATTATAATGTTTAGAATGGGCATACGAACTTTATAATAGGAATATTAAAATTTACTTTGTTTTATAATGTGCACCCATTCTCGCATCATGTTAAAAGAGTTATGAAATTTATGGATATTTTTTGCATTATCTTGTATTGAATGGGAAGATGCCCATTCTCATTTAGGAATTATAAAATAATTTCTTGGGTAGATAAGAATAATAGAAGAAGAGTCTGGATTAAACAATCTCACAGTTTTTAAATAGTTATGAATAGGAATAAAAGAAGAAATCTCATAAAATCAGTATTGCTTGTATTAAAATATTTAGAATGGGCATATGCCCATTCTCATGCAAAAAAAATTGTTTCGTCTTGTATTGAATGGGCATCACATTTTTACTTTGCCTATTCTCATATATGATTCATAAAAGAATTTCCTGGACATATAGGAATCATAGAAGGAGAGTATTCATTAAAATTACTCACAGTTTTTAAATAAGTATTCTCATAAAATCAATATTGCTTGGATTAAAATTTTTAGAATGGGCATATACCAATTCTCATAAAACATAAATGTTTCAATTCACGTTTAATGTGCACATGCTCATTTTCCAAAAAAAAAACAATATTGCTTGTATTAGAATGTTTAGATTGGACATATTCCCTATTATAGTTCACATTCTCAAAAAATAATATTGCTTGTATTAGAATGTTTAGAATCAACATATGCCCTATGTTAAATGAATAATTAAATTTAATTTGTTTTAGAATAGCCACACATTCTCACTTCTTGTATAGAGTTATGAAATTGATTGAGCATTGGGTGATGCCCCTTCTCATTTAGAAATCATAGAAGAATTGCTTAGGAAGATATGAATAATAGAAGTAGAATACAAATAATAGTATCATTATTTCAAATGGGCATATGCCCATTATAATACAAATAAATATGTTTTGTCTTGTATTTGGAATCATTGTTTTGAATGGGCATATGCACATTTTAAAACAAACAAATATGTTTTGTCTTGTATTAAATGGGCAGATGCCCCCTCATAGCCGTTAAATACATATTAAAGAGTGGGCAGTTGAGAATTTTTTTCTTGTATTGAATATTCATATTCCCATTCTCACAACCGTTATAGTTGAGATTTTTGTCTTGTATTGAATAGTCATATTCCCATTCTCACAGTTGTTATAGAGGTATCGCAAAGATTAAGTTTAATATCGCTAAGATTAGAATATGTAGAACGGGCATATACATATTCTATTCAATAGTTATCTTAGAATGTGAATTTTCCTATTCTCATAAGGAAATCATTAAAAAATGTCACTTACTGTTCATACTAGAGATAAACGAAAATATCATAAAAATAATTATAGAGATAACATTAGAATATGAAGAATGGACATATGTCTATTCTCTTTAATAGGAATCATAAGAGAAAGTCCATTATTGTTCATAGAGATATGTGAATAAGTATAATAAAAATTATAGGGATAACATTTACTTTTTTTAGCATGGGCAGTTACCCAATCTCTCACAACTTGTATAAAGTTATTAAATTGATTGACAATTTTTACATTGTCTTATATTGAATGGGAAGATGCCCATTCTCATATAGGAATCATAAAATAAGAGTATGGATTATACATGCTCACAAATTTTAAATATGTATGAAATCAATTAAACATTTTTACACTGTCTTGTATTGAATGGGAAGATGCCAATTCTCATATAGGAATCATAAAAGAGTTGTTCGGTATATATGAATCATAAAAGAGGAGTATGGATTAAATATGCTCACAAATTTTAAATAGGTATTCAAATGACTAAGTTTTGATGAAAGTGCACATGCCCACTCTCATAAAATCAATATTGCTTGTATGAGAATGTTTAGAATGGGCACATGCCCATTCTCATAAAACAAATATGTTTCAATCATGACTGTGCACATGCTAAGTCTCAAAAAAATAAATAGTACTTGTATTATAATGTTTAGAATGGGAATATGCCCTTTATGATAGGAATAAACAAATTTAATTTGTTTTAGAATGTGTACCCATTCTCACATCTCAATTAAAA
This sequence comes from Taxus chinensis, assembly GCA_019776745.2. Classification (NCBI taxonomy): domain Eukaryota; kingdom Viridiplantae; phylum Streptophyta; class Pinopsida; order Cupressales; family Taxaceae; genus Taxus; species Taxus chinensis. The sequence continues at coordinate 419,666,850 of CM034154.1, forward strand.
GAGTTATGAAATTGATGGAGTTTTTTGCATCATCTTGTATTGAATGGGTAGATGCCCATTCTCATTTAGGAATTATAGAAGAATTTCTTGGGTAGATAGGAATAATAGAAGAAGAATTAGAAGAGTATGGATTAAACAGTCTCACATTTTTAAAATAGGTATAAATAAGAATAATAGAAGCAATCTCATAAAGTCAACATTGATTGTATTAAAATGTTTAGAATGGGCATATTCCCATTCTCATGTAAACAATTTTTTTTTGTCTTGTATTGAATGAGAATCACATTTTTATTCTACCTATTCTCATATAGGATTCATAAAATACTTGCTTGGATAGATAGGAATCATAAAAGGAGAGTATTCATTAAAATTTTTCACATCTTTTAAATAAGTATTAAAATGACTATGTATTGAAGAATGTGAACATGCCCATTCTCATAAAATCAATATTAAAATTAATCATTTCTTGTATTAAAATTTATAGAATGGGCATATGCCCATTCTCATAAAACATAAATGTTTCAATTCACGTTCAATGTGCACATGCTCATTCTCAAAAAAAAAATTACTTGTATTAGAATGTTTAGAAAGAGAATATGCCATATTATAGTTCATATTCTACAAAAAACCAATATTGCTTGTATTAGAATGTTTAGAATGGGCATATGCCCTATGTTATATGAATAATTAAATTTACTTTGTTTTAGAATGACTATCCATTCTCACAACTTGTATAGAGTTATGAAATTGATTGAGCATTGGGTGATGCCCCTTCTCATTTAGAAATCATAAAAGAATTGCTTAGACAAATAGGAATAGTAGAAGTAGAATACAAATACTAGTATCATTGTTTCGAATGCGCATATGCCCATTCAAATACAAAAAAATATGTTTTTTCTTGTATTTGGAATCATTGTTTTGAATGGGCATATGCACATTTTAAAACAAACAAATATGTTTTGTCTTATATTAAATGGGCAGATGCCCCTTCACAACCATTAAATACGTATTAAAGAGTGGGTAGTTGAGAATTTTTTTCTTGTATTGAATATTCATATTCTCATTCTCACAGCCATTATAGAGGTATCATAACGATTAAGTTTAATATTGCTAAGATTAGAATATGTAGAATGGGCATATGCGTATTATCTTTACTATTTATTTTATAATGGGAATTTTCCTATTCTCATAAGGAAATCATTAAAAAAATGTCAATAAATTTTCATACTAGAGATAAATGAAAATATCATAAAAAGAATTATAGAGATAACATTAGAATATGAAGAATGGGCATATGGCTATTCTCTTTAATATGAATCACAAGGGAAATTCCATTATTGTTCATGGATATATGTTTATAAGTATAATAAAAAGAATACAAATAACATTTACTTTGTTTAGCATGGGAACTTACCCAATCTTGCCGCCTTTGTAGGTGTATCAAATCTAATGTATCACTTCATAATGATTACTCCGATTCTTGTATACCATACCAAAATAATAAAATGTATGCATGTTAGTTCAACGAACTAGCATGAATTTTCAATTCGTAATCATATTGAATTATTATTAAATGAATATTACAAAATGGTTAACTATCCTTTTTATGTACATAGTACATATTATCAATAAACAAGGTAATAATGCTATCTCTGTTGGAAAAATATTTTACTACCTAATTTTATAATCATATAGACAACTAAAAATCTAATAAGAAAGAAAGAAAAGTCATTCATCATCAAAATAATCAATATAGAGAACAATGTAATAGTAGCATCTAATAATGATTCAAATATCGACATTAAATAAGATAATTTCACAGTCATTATTTTACATAAAAAAAAGTCATACATCATATCATGAATTAATAGAGATAAAATTTAATTTGTTTTGGAATGGACAATTCCCCATTATCGTAACCTTTATATAGCTCTCAAAATGATTTACTTTAATATTTCTTCCTATATGAGAATGGGCATATTCCATTTCTCATATATGAATCATAGAAGAATAGAGATAAAATTTACTTTGTTGTACAAAAACCAGTTCACTACCATGTAAGGGAAAATAACCAGATGATATTCTTCATCTCTGAATAAATCACAATAATCAATATAGATGAAATTTAATTTTCTATTATTATGCTATGATTCCTATGTGAGAATGGGCATATGACCATTCTCATATAGGGATCATAGAAGAATAGATATAGAATTTACTACATTCTAAAACTGTGAAATATTTTTTTTCTCTATTATTATGCTATGATTCCTATGTGAGAGTGGGCATATAAAATGGGCATATGCCCATTCTTGTATAGGAATCATAAAATAAGATTAGAGATAAAAATAAAAGAATAACAAACATTGTGGTCTTATATTGAATTGGAGTTATACTCCAATTCTCACAGCCTTTATAAACAATCTTCCCATTCTCACATCCTTTATAGAGGTATTAAAAAAGTTTAAGCTCATTATTACTCGTATAGAATGGGAAGATGCCCACTCTTATTCATGAATCAAAGAAGAATAAGATAATTAAAATCTATTTTATTTTAAAATATTTCTATGACTACTACATGAGAGGTATTAAAATTATTAAATTCAATATTGATTTTACAAAGGCACTTCCCATTCTCACAACCCATTCTAAAAAGGTTTACAATCATATAAATAGATTGTATGATGAGAACTACATAACGATTGATCCCTCTTGAGGGTATGTAGTGCAACACTTGGCTCTATTAGGGATAGTCCAGCTAGTGTAATACAATTATCAATAATTACAAAAACAAAAATTGTATGTTTGTATGAGAATGGGCTTGTGCCCATTATAAACATTATTTCACTAGAAATATTTTCTATCTATAAGGGTTGTGAGAATGCACAACTTCCCATTTAAAAAAAATTAAGGTTGTGAGAATGCACATATTTTCATTCTAAAATAAAGTAAATTGTGTCTCTATTATCCTTCTATGATTTTTATATGAGAATGGGCATATGCCCCTTCTAAACATCTAGTCTTATTCTACATTTCCTATATTAGAATGAGCATCTGATCATTACACCCATTTTTATAGTAGAGTTTTTAAAATCATTTTCATATATTAAGCAACATATTCTTCCTCTGTATTTTCAGTTTGAGAAAGGACATACTCCCATTCTATAAAAAATACAAATATAACATCTATTTAATACAAAAGGAAATGTAACATCTTTTCAACACCAGATGCAAATGTAACATCTATTCAGTCAGATTACTACATGATGGATACTCAAAACCATTAACAAAGTTACTTCATTATTATATTTTTTATCTCATATTCACTCATACTACTACTTGAATAATCTAGGTCCTACATTATTATCAAATTTTCACTCATATTGCAACTTAAAGGACACCCATAAGAGTCAACAAAACTACTTCAATATTATCATTTTATAAGAGTTTGAATTTGTGCATAAGAATGTAATTACTAATATATAATTTTCATATATTAAAGTTCTTATTCCACAGTTTTTTTTCCTTGGCAATAATGTCCCTCATATCATCTTCACCATCTCGTCCTCCTTTGAGCTGCTGAGGTGAAGATTAAGCCTACACTTTTTTCTTCTCTGCTCCAGTTGAACCAACCTCCTATGAATGTCCATAACTATATTTTTAAGCCTAGATAGCTCCTCTCTGATGGAATTTTGATAATTACAATTTTTCTTACAGGTGTCAATATATTTCATGAAACTATATCCTGTGTCCGCCCCTGCCTCACCAATAGAATCAATGTCCTTTTCCACCTACAAAACCTTGAGGGATTTTTTTTCCAATGCCATACTCCAATCAGACTCTAGATTTTCATTTCCTTTGGAAGTTTTCCCTTTGATATCATATAAAGAAACACTGGCAACAATATCAATACTCTTCTTCTTCCTCCATTTATTCATTATTTTGACGAGAGTACAATTGTCATCGCGGTCCTTTAAATTCGGATCCAAATCATTAACCAACAGTGGCTCCAAATCCTCCCTCTCCATATTACCAACAATATCTATAGTGTTTATCGACAACATAACAAACTCTTTTATGTCATCTGAGCCCAAAGAGGAGGAATCCCCATCATCCTCTTGCTCCATATACTTCTCATCCTCAGCATGATTTACATCATCATTCAACCAGCCCCTAAACTTCTCATATTTAGTGAAATATATAGAACCTAAATGGAATAAGGCCATCCATCAATCCTTGATGAAGAGGGATTTTCAACTTTCCTTTTTGGAAGTTCATGATTGATTTTTGCAAGAAACGACTGAGAAAGAAAGGGAAATTATAATGAATACCATGGCATATATGACTTAACATTGGGAAATGGTGGGCATAAACTACCTTACCTACCCTCTAAGGTGATCAATTGCATTAAGTGTAGGGAAATTTTATTGAAAGGATTAGGTAAATAATCTCTCTGAAAACCTGAACAATGATGTCCTAGTTTCTCTTTACCCAATTTTTTTTTCCCATCTCCTCATCACATTTTTTATTTGTCTTGTAAATATCCTTCCTCTAGTTCTTCATCCCAACCACTATAGCAATAAAATCCATAGAAGTTGGTATAGAAAAACCCTTGATACTATCCCGACCATCCTTGCAATATCTAGCAAAATACTTTCTTAAAGATTCTTTGTGGCCTTTAAAAATTTGAAAGAGAGATGGCATACCTGCCTTTTCCAACATCATCCAAAATCTTCTCCTAATCCCATTGGTTGAATCAGGTTCTAAATGAACCAGATCACCTCCCATAGTTTTTGTTTCTCTATTAAAATGGAAATAAAATCAACCTAGTTCAAAATATTCTTGTCCATTCTAAAACCAATGATCCTACTTTATCAAGCCCTCCTCTAAACCAAATCTCATTCCTAACACCAACGTAAGCACTTATATCATCCAACCTCTCACATGTCTCCTCATTACTTCTTACTCTTCCTTTATAACCAATACTGATAGAGAATGATTTTTAATCATTAATAATCATTACAATGACATAGAAAGTTCAACCTCTTGAACCTCTATTTGCAAGGTAAAATATAGCCTTGTTCTTTTCCATGTAGATATGATTATAAGAAATCAGTTAAAGGATGTTTCCATGGAATTCTCCCATTATTTTTATTTTAATACAAGCAATAGTGAACTTAATCATTTTAATAACTCTTTGAAGGCTGTGAGAATGGGCAACTGGCCATTCTAAATATAATTTAATTCTATCTCTATTCTTATTTTATGAATCCTATATGAGAACTCACATTTGATCATTCAATACATGATTAAACTTATTAATTAATCTAATAACTATGAAGAATGTGATAATTCAGATCTACCCATTCTAAAATTAAGTAAAATTTATCTATTTTTCCTAATATATGATTCCAATATGAGAATAGGAAATTTACCATTCTAAAACAAATTAAACTTTATCTTCTTCTTCTGTGATTCATCTAAGAGACTGGGCATCTGCCCATTTAAGATAAAAAATGTTTGTTTGTATGAGAATGGCCATATGACCATTCTAATAATTGAAATACAAACAATATTGAACTTGATCATTACTAATGGGAAAAGTAATAGGATATAAGAGTGAAAAGGAATGGTCAATCTAATATAAGAAATACTTAACTTAATCAATTTAAAACTATATGAAGGCTGTGAGAATGGGAAAATTTCCATTTTAAAATGAATAAGATTTTATCTATATTCTTCTCTTACAATTCCTATATGCGATTGGGTAGTTGTTCATTCAATACAATATTGAACACAATCATTTAATACCTATGAAGGCTGTGATTATGGGGAATTGCCCATTCAAAAACAATTTGATATATTTTTCTTATATGATTCCTATATGATAATGGGAAACTGCCCATTCTAAAACAATTTAAATTTTATCTATATCCTTCATATATGATTCACATATGAAATAAATAGGCATCTGCCCATTCAATACAAGAAATAAATACTTATTTGTATGTAAATGGGCATAATATCCTTCTAAACATTCTAATACAAGCAATATTAAACTTAAACATTTTAATACCTCTATAGGAATGGATACCTAACCATTCAATGGAAGATAAAAAATTTTGTATGAGAATGAGAATATACCATTTTTTCATTAGATAAAAATTGAACTTAATCATTTTAGCATTTCTATTGAAAATTATTTTTTTTAATAAATCTATGAAGGCTGTCAACTGACCCAATGGGCACTTGGGAATTTAGCTTTCCCGCCCAGCTGTCTCATCTCGGAAGGTCATAAAAAGCTTAGATTTGGCCATCTTTGTTCTTCGTTTTAGCTGATTCCAATTATGAGAATAATATTTTTCTCATTAGATAAAATATTGAACTTAATCATTTTAATTTCTTTGTGAAAATTACTAAGTTTAATATTACTTATCTCGGCAGGTGAGCTCACCTACCCAGCTTGGTAGGTCAACTGGATAACCCAATTTAAAAAAGAAGTAAAATCTTTTCAGAACTCACCCGTCAGACCACTCTCACCCACCTGATTCGGCTGCATGTCTTAGTAGGTCAACTCGCTAGACCCAATATAAGGAATAAAACCAATTGATATTGTTTTTAGCTTTCCCGCATCACCAGCTTCGGCCGAACAAATAAACCTCACCTACTCATCTCGGAAGGTCAGCTCGCCCACCCATCTCGACTGATTATCTCAACTGGCGTGAAGACATTAATTTTGAATTCGAAGAAGTGTTTGACAAGCTAGAATGGCAATTTATTTACAAATTAGCTCATGGTAAAAAACAAATGACTAACTTGACTGGATAATTAGTAAACTTGTGAGGGAATCTCGACATAGCCTATTATGATTGGAAATAAGATTTATGAATATATTTAAATGCTTGACAAGTCAACTCAACCGAAATCACTCAAATCTTGAACTACTTGCTTAGTAGATCAGCATATATTATTACCCTCTAATAGCTCAACAAGTATCTTCGAACTATTCATTATAAATAATTTGAATGCACCACATGTCGAGTTTGGTGGGTTAGCTTGCCCATCAAGCTCGAATGGTTAGCTTTCCAACTCAACTCGGCCTACATAGCTAAACCACTAAACTCAGAAAATAAGTAACATTGCCTAGGTAGTAACCCCACAATGTAATTTGGTAATAACAAAACAACTAACTCCCCATCTTAGCATAAAGGATTGGAAGTGGATTACTTAGAATCATATACATTTTTTGTAAGGGAATGATCTTGTTGAGACTTTGAAACATTCAACAAAAGTGCTTGTCTGCATAATCTTTTAGGGGAGAAAGGTTTATTTTCATAATATTTAGATGCATCCTTTTATAACTATGGAGGATTACAACTATGCAATGTCTTACAAAAGATTGAAGTTCAAATATTCTTAAAACTCATATAAAAAGGACTCATACACCTTACAAAAGATCTAAAATACGACATTAACAAGGATCAATTTATCTAGACTAAGCTTCCTCTATACAAAAACCCACTGGCAGAAAGATATTAAGAATACAATCACTTGTGATAAGTCTCATTAATATCTGTGGGTAATATATCAACTTTACACCATAGCTTATAATCATTACAATGGATGCCGTAATTGGCCATCTTATCCACACATTTGTTCCCTTGATGAACGGTATGATTATAAGAAATGCTATAAAAAAAATTAGAGGTTTCCTTCACATCATTGAGGATATTACTTAAGGCCCAATTAATGGAACCTTTCTTATTAAGGGTATTAATGAAAAGGATAGAGTCACCTTCGATCTGGATGTCCTTGAAGCCTTTTTCTTTAGCTAGTAGAACCCCCCAAAGAAGAGCTCTAGCTTTCGCCATGTTATTTGTTTGGCGACCTAAAGGACCTACATAGGAAAACAACCAGTCTCCATCACTGTTCCTTAAAATTTCTCCTCCCCTAGCAAGACCTGAATTCCCTTTCGAGGCTCCATCAAAGTTTAACTTTACAACATTTCCTCTAGAATTTTTCTAGCTGGAGTTATTTTTAGGAGTGTGGTAATCCACCAGACCAAGGACGAACTTGTCAAAAACTTTTTTGCTCACTATTCGAACAGGGTTTCTTGACTTTACCTTTAAAGAATTTAATGTTTTCCTTAATGGCACTCAAAGTTTTTCTCCTAGCTTTCGATAGAAGAGCTTTAAGTTCAATATTGCTTCAATGAGTTAGAATGGTTAGAATAGGCATATGCTCGTTCTCATACAAACAAATAATTTTATTATTGTGATGAGAATGGGCATATGCCATTTATCGTACAAACAAATATTTTTATCATTATCATGAGAATGGGCATATGCCCATTCTCATAAAATCAATATAGAAAGAAAGAAAAATTCTCCTACGTGAAACATAAAGAATGAATAACAACTAGATCCTTTTATGAGAATGTTTAAAATGGACAAATTCCCATTCTCATAGTCAAGGAATATAGGAAGTATGAGGAATTATTGTAAAAGTAATATATGTTATGTTAATATGATGAATATATTTGGATGACATGGTTAGAAATCAAGTTTCTAATTAACTTCTATTAAGCTCTATTTATTTATTTCTCATCATTTAAATTCAACCTCTATTTTTATGAAGTGGTTAGCAAATGGAAATGTAAGCTCTATTTATTTCTCATAATTTAAGTTCAATTGATTGAATTTCATTTATAGTTTGGAAATCATGTTATAAATATATTCATGTCAATTTTAATTATATTATGTATACTTTTGAAGTATTTCCAAACCTTACTAAATTATAGAAGTTCATAGATCATGTGATATATGTATTCTATATACTTATGGTTGTACATACACGATAATTTTAATTTATTTTATGCAACGGCTTAAGAGATTTTCCATCATCTCACAAAATTTGTATTTTATGTTGTTAAATCAATTGTGTCTTTTGAATTTCTAGAGGATGATCATCTAGAATTTTTTTCAAAAGGAACCAAAGTTGTACAGGGAAGAGTATACCCAAGTAGGAAGAAAATACATTACAAAGATGTGGGAAGAGGATTTTTTATTGTCAGTGTTAACATAATATGGATGGAAGAGTAAAATTGCATTTCTCAGTTGATGAATTTGAAACCTTGGCAGATGTCAAGAATAAAGGACACTACATTACTTGGGAAGAGAGTTAATTTTCAAAGCATGCATATTCATCCATTCCCTCCAATTTGGGTAGTGAAAACATTTTTAGTAGTTCAAAGGATTACAATGTAGAGAGTGACGAAGATTTTATAGATGAAATTGAAAGTACCATCAATACAAGTCGTAAAGATAGAAGAGATTTTGTCATAGACAATGTCATTCTCAAACACAAATCTTGTAGTAGAGATGATGCCATAACTAGGGGTTTTATAACTCATGTGTTAGAAGATCAGAAAATTATTGGAGAGAGGTTGGGTCCTTTGAATTTCGATGTATGGACGGAAAATGTGGTAAATATGTGTTCTGATTGCTTAGACTTGCTAAACCTAATAAATCAATAGTTTAGCCAATAAAACATTTAATTTTCAATGAAACAAGAATTTACCTTATGATTAAGAAAGGGAGTTATCAACTAAATGGTCTGCACCTTGTACACAGTGATCAAGACAAATTTAAGTTCAAGGGAGTTGTTACAAAATTAATGCATTATTGCTTGATTGAGTGCAAATTTGTTACAGAGGGAACAATTGCCAACGTTGAAGGAGACATGGTAAATTTTAATAGATCAGATGAAAATAGCTTTGGTGTGCATATTGATAGAGTATTCAACCCTCCTTGCAAAGGATGCTCCCTATTTGAAGGATATCTCATATAATGGCCTGCTAGGCAATTGGTTGACATAAATGGTTCTCAGATGAATATTATATTTAAAGAAGTCCCAAAAGAGGTTGAGGTCATCATGTGGGATGCATTAGAAGATCGATAACCTCAGTTTGTTTATCCAATTTCATATGATGCCACTAATCACAATCAGATCCAACAGAGTGCATGGATAATATAATATAACTTGTGATGACAACTATCAAAAGATGTTTACCCCTCAAATTTTAATAGTATTAGTTTATTCAATGACATGTCATATATGAGGATAGAAAATGGTAATATTTTTAGAAGAAGTGGAAAATGCGGAGTTTAGTTTTTTACAAATCTAATTGTCTCCAAAAATCTACCTCTTGCTTCAGTTAGAGTTCAAAATATATGGCGCAAAACTAGAGCCTTGAATGAAATTGACAGAATTTATTTTGTGTTTGATGCATTAACAACAAATGCCATCTTCAGTGTTGGTAAGAAATCTATGGAGGTACATAAAATAAAATTTGATGGGATGGATGTTTTTTAGAATGCATGGCATAAAGTTTATGGGTACCCAAGGAGTTCCTTCTATAAACATAAATATGAATGGATAATGGATTTAAACAGGCTTGCGGTGAATGGACAACACTAGAAAAGAGAAACAAAGGTCAAACAATGCCGTAACAATTTCCTGACATATCAAGAATTGTTGAGAGAAATTCAGATATATCTCTTCGCATCTGACTTGGTCTATAGGACAGGATGGAGTAAAAATTTCCCAAAGGTTTCTTCCTTCATTCTATACCCAAAATATACTGTGAAAAAAAGGTGCAATGAGGAACTTGAATTCTTGAAACTTCCTCAGGTGTTGTAGTCAAGCTTCAACAACATAATGAACAAAAGTTTTCAACATATTTCCATTGCAAAAAATAATTTCTTTTACCAAGTGTGATGAGTTGACATATTTGTACAAAAAATGTAGAGCCACCACATGCCCAAAAGCACTCGTAAAGATTGAGGAGGAACAAACATGACACAATGAATATATTCAAATTTTTCGTGTATCTTACTATTCCCACAAATTGTAGTTAGAAGAAAAACCTCATGGATTCTTGAGCATTGTGCATGATAAAATGGATAAAATGAAAACTTCCATACCAAGGATGGGTAAAAAACGTAAATTCAATAAGTAATGTTATGAACCTACCAGTTACTTTGACTGGTATGCTCACACATGGACACAAAACAGGGGGTTTTGGCCATTTTGGCTTGCCATTTGTTGAACATGGAGAAAACTATACAGTCACATCATTAGATTTGTGTCTCAGAAAGCTTGAAGAACCTATAATTGATGAGTATGGATATTTATTGTATCATTGTGGATCATCCAAATAACCATTGCATGATGCATTATTAAAAAATGATGTGCATGAAAAATGTAAAAGGTACAAGGAAATATTTGACCATTCAAAATCAGTTAGTATTGCTAACAAAAATAATTATTTCATAAAACAACCACTGATACTCTACTTATAATTGGATAATACTTCAAGTGATAACAATAATATTACCTTATTTACATTTGCATCACCGTTGACAACAAAAATGGTATTCAACATTATGTATCTAATCTTCCTTCCAGTGGGACACACTCATGAGGATATAGATGGGAATTTTGGAAGATTAGCAACATTGTTACATAAAGTAGACACATTTTCTTTGCCACATATCATGGACTCTTACAGAACATGCCAAGAAGGGTCAAGTACATTCACTCCTTATCTTATTGAGGAAGTGTACAACTTCAAGGACTTTGTGGAGCCATTCTTGTTGGATGGAAACCATAAGATAGTGGGTATCAGAAAACCTAAGATGTTTAGATTCCATGTTTTGTATGGCATACCGATGATGGAGTACAAAGAAACAATAAAGGATATTCAATGGTCTTGTTCTATCCATATATGGTGTATAAAGGATAATGGTGAACCAAGTTTTTACTAGAAGGGAGACCTCCTTTGACACCTTTAAAAGAACTCAAAGAAATGGAATATCTAAAAAGGGAATAAAATCATATATTGAGCATTGGGGGAAAAGTACAACAGGAGAAGGTAGTGACTATTGGCTTCCAAAGATCATGTATTGGGAAAATGTTTTACGTGCTTTGGATAGACCATTTGTAAATTGTAGCATGAGGTCAGATGTTTTTTTTTGGCCAAAAATAGTATAGGAGAAAGACATATATGACCAAATAACAAGAGCCACACATATTCACAAAGAATACTACATTAGTCAACATATCCCAAGTAATAATGATATTTACGTTGGGCCTGTTTGTGGAATATCTAACCAAGAATTCAATCCGTTGAAGGATGTGTTCAAGGGACAAATGCTACTTATACGACCAAGAAATGATAATGAAAAGATATGGATGGGGAGAGAAGATGGGGATATTTTCCTTCAATAGGAAGGAAATGATGTAAATAAAAAGCTAAGAGTTCAATATTGGAAACTTACAAGGAGAGGAGAAGGTACAACATTGTATCGGGATTGTTTAAAGCTAAATAAAACATGGACCAATGTTAGAAAAACCTAAAGCAAATATCGATGTGGATAACATCATCTGGGCATGGACACCAAACAAAAAATGGAAAAGTGGATACATAAAGATACCTGATAAAGGACACATGGCCATTAAATCATACCTTGAACTACTTGAATATGATAAGGAATGTTGACTTGGAGAAACTATTGAAGATCATTAATTTGTATGTGAAATCATCTTGGCATGAGATTAGAGTTTTTTAAAAAACATTATTCCAAACCTTGGTTCTATAAAAATTTACAGTTGTACTATTATTTGATAATTAAATGAAAGACTGAGTATTATATTACTTTGGAATATTTTTCCATAATATAATTCTATAAAACATTGTGTTTCTTATGGAACTCTTGAATCTTATTAATGTATTATTAATAATATAATTTCCACCATGCAATTAATTTAATTTGAAAAAAAATCCTTAATTATTTTCCAAGTTTACAGGGAGCTAGATCTTGTGATTTAAAAGGAATTGGATTTGATTTACAAGGAATTCATTTCAAAAGATTAATGCTTTGGATTTTTCTAGGAATTAGTCTTGATTTATGCATTCATTACAACCACAAAATTATATGGTCTTTTCCTAAAACTATGTGCATAAGTCTAGATAACTTATTTTTTAATTGTTCTAATAACTTTATAAAATGCAAACCTTTCTGAAGTCTAGATACTAAATTATATGCCTAGAATCCCCTAATTCTTGAATGCAAAACTATAGTATTTAGAGTGCCAAGATATATTATTTAATGCTCTCAACAATAATGTCTGGAAATGCACCATGACTTAACCTACTGTCTGCCAAGATATAAATTTTCAAAAGAGGTCAAAATCATTCTCATATACGAATTATAAAAGAAGAATAGATATAAAGTTGATACACATAAAAAGAATTAGGAACATACTTGTACCATGAGTGTGATGAGAATGGGCATATGTATCATTCTCATAGACTCGTATATTTAACACTTATTATTTCATACAACATGTACCCATATCACATTGTTTTAATTTTCAAAAGGGACCAAAATGCATCATATAGGAATCATAGATAAAGAATTGAGATAAAGTATATACACATAAAAATAATTAGGAACATAGTTTTACTATGAGTGTGTTGAGAATGGAAATATTCCCATTATCATAAACTCAATATAGAATTAGGAACATACTTGTATGGAATATTGTAAATATTGGAATCCGATATTACACTACTTAAAAACCAATAATAATCATATTGGAATTCGATATCACACTAGATAAAAACCAATAATGGTAATTTAGGAATCCAATTTCAATAATTATAAAACCATAAATAATAATACTATAAATCTAGATTCTTAGTAAAATGTCCATATTTACCAAAATTATGGTTTGGTCCAAAATTAGTAGTTTTTTCCCAAACTCCCTAGTGATCACTTTCTCAATTTGATAGCTTTTTATGGGTCTGTACAATTTTCATGGGTTGACATTAATGTATAATTATACCTACAAACTCCTATGTAAGCAAGCGAAATGCAATTATTTACTCATTTAGTAATTTCAATAACATGTTGGTGTGAATTATATTTTTTGCCTTTTATTTAGTTATTGGGCATTTTCCACCTTGCACATGGTGAGTCATCTCACTTAGGTGAGTCATACGTCTTTTAGAGAGTTATATGTCATATGAAAGATTTGGTCATAGAATATATCATACTTGTCATATGCATCATTTCTATATGGGAGTTACATGCTATTCTAGTATTGTAACTCCTCACTCCATTATGGGAGTCTGACATGTCCAGGCATGGAAGTAACATAACACTCCCCATATGTACTTTGTTTTTTGATATATGAGAATGAGTATGCCTATTATTTTAGCATGAACAATTTTCTTGTGGTTAATTTTTATGTTGATTACTTGGAGAATTTTCATGTTTTTGTTGGAGTGCAATAACCTTAATGTGCACAAATTCCATTGATCCTTATAGTTCAATCTCACATGGTATCAAAGCTACATCATTTTGGTAAACGTGTTACTCATATTGGTTCGTCACTAATTACTTCTAGTTTTGTGGTTTATTAGCTTCTTGTCCATGTTTTATTAATCAATTATTGTTTTGTGTATTTTGGTATTAATCTAGGCTAATTTTTTTAAAGTTGCTGGTTTTTTGGTGTTTTCCTTAGTGTTTGTGTAGATAAGTGTGTTGGTTTTTATGTTTTTTGTATTGGTTTTTATATTTCTCTTTCAAGCTTTGTCCTGAGCTTCCTGGTCTCATTCATAACCCTACTTATCTCTCCTTTCTCATCTCTATCCTTGGTTCTCACCACCCCACTCTCCTTTTTTATCAAGCCATCTTTGAGCTCTCGACCAAGCTCCTCGAGCTATCTCTTTGTAACTTGTTCAATACACCTCAAGCTCGACCCCTCCTCACACTGTAGGGATATGTACAGAGCTCGACCCTTTAACTATCAAGCACATTGGGCTCAACTTGGGGTGTTTATCTTGTCTCATCAGGTTGTTTCTATTTCTCTAAGATCTCTACCAATATCCTTAAGATATTCTATTGTTTTCAAATAAAACTCTTCCCACCATGTCGGTGACCCCGTGTCGTCCCTGTTCCCTACCATGGCCATTATGACCTCTCCCTACTGAGCCATCTTAACCCTCATCTCACTAATTTCCTTCCATCTCTGGTCCTTTTATTCTCAACCTCTGTTATTCTACGTGACTCCAACCTAAATGCTAGCTTGTCTTAACACCGGTCTTCTCGACATTACAACCTTACCTTACATGGGTTAGACCCTTCCTGCCTTAAGCCCCCCACCTTGTACCACATTACACTTCTTTGAACGTTTTCAAATTAAAATCTTCCCTCCTTTTTAAAATTTTCTATAATTTTTTAAATTAAAAGCCTTGTTTATAGTTTAAATCCTTATTTAAAAAACTTAGCTTATAAATTTTAAACTTAGTTCTTTTAAACTAAAATTAAGGTAAATTTTATTTAGAGTGGATGTTTTTTAAAATTTTGTCATCTTATTATTTAGGGTGAATTTATTTTTTTATATCCTTATTTTTTAAATCATTTTGGTTAATTAAAGTAATCAAGAAAACTATTAAAAATTAAGCATTAATGGGATTTTTTTCTAACGATGTGTTTTTGAAGGTAATTATCCTTTTTTGAAGGTATTTTTTACATTTCAGGAGGTCTTTGGATCTTTTGAGAGTTGTTTTGCATTATTTCAAGCTCTTATTATTGCTTGTGGGTTAATGAGCATGTCTGTCACAACCTTTTGGTAAGGGAGCTCCAAAGCGAGGTGATACTTTTTTTTTCTCAAATCGAACTTAGTTTTTCCCTTCTTGCTTATTTTTGTCATTGTGTTTTGTGCTTGTAATGACAACGTTTTGTCACAAATTTTTGAAACTCATTTTGGTCTCCACACTTGCACATTTTTACATCAATTGCAAGGTAATTGGAAAAATATTTCACATCACATGAATGCATTTGATTATAATCAATGCACTAAACTATAATGTGCCAAAAATAGGGGGTGAAAATTGTAGTGCCCACATTTTTATATCCTCAGTTACCTGTTGATTTCTTTATTCATAGACATGATTTGAAAGGGATTTTGATATAGTTTAGACATTATGTTATGAGATTTGACCTCCTTAGACATGTATGGAGATTTGGGTGCGTAGCGCCAATTTGACTTGATTAGTATGTTGACACCTTCTCACTTGATGTTGAGGATACTAAATTATTGTGATATTGTTTGGACCTGATTGATATATGTTGAATATTTAGTTAGCCACATATATAGATTATATGGATGTATACCGTTTATATTTATCTCTATGGCTAACTCATGGTAAATTGTGTGTAACTGTGCATGTTTTAGCATTTACGATTCCATGATGATGTTATGATATCATAGATTTCATTGATGACTTATTGAGTAGTTGATTTACAATGTATCAGACATGTGCATTTAATGTATGCCATGAGTGTGTAGGTGACATGTCACATGAGCATGTGGGTTTCAGGGCGGCTACACAAATTATGCACAAGTGGCCCATGGAGCTAAGTCCTAACTGTGTTAACTGTATGAGGCCTTAGTATTAGATTTCATTATTTGGGGCACCATGAGTGACCCTCATTTGTAATGTAGTATGTCATGTAAAATGAATCTTGTTAGGATGTTTTACTTTGTTAAGTAAACTTGATTTGGGGACTTAATGGTCCCCACTCACATTAAGTTTTGTGTTTGGGTGATTATAGATTAATTAGAGAGGATTAGGGTCACAGGTGAACCCTTGAGTGGGCCCCACATCCTCTACAATTGTGCCATAATGTGACAAACTAGAAATTGGGCTATTTATAGCATTTTAAGTGACCCCTTTTAAGTTTGGGAGTTCACTTAACATGAAAATAAGTCCTTGGACCCTACCTAATAGGTAGGGAGCTTAAGTTCAAGGCATAAAGAGAGTTTCCCTCCCATTTTTCCTCTCTTTGGTTACCATCCATGTAAGATGGATTAGTATGTGTGTTTGTTAAAAGTTGCACAAGTTTGTTTTGTTTTTTATTTTGGGAAATTTGGGAGAAGAGTGTTAAAAGTTAGTTTATCTTTTATGCATTTTATTTTGAGAATCTTTAACTTGGAGGGAAGAGAGGGGTGACACATGTCACCCCCTCATTGGTGAGAAAATTTGTTGGTTTATCTTCAATTCTCCCTCATGGGGGAAGAAGAGAATTTTTTTTTGGAGCTTTTGCTTAAGGGCTTGGTGATTTTGGAGCTAGAGCTTGCTTGGATAAGGAAGTGGAAAAAATTAGAGTGTTGGAGAGATTTTGGAGGTAGGTCCTTTGTGCTCATTTTATGTTTTAAGTTATGATAGATCTTAGCCTTGTTTTTTTTGAAATATGTTCTTTGTTTCATGCGTGTTTGTGGCTGAGTATGATTTTATGTTTTATTTTTCTCCATCCATCATATGGCTTGATGAATTTCATATTTTATGGGGGAAGAGAGAGGGATTTTTCCTCTCAAACCCCATGGCTTGATGGGTAAGCCATGTATGCTCTTTTTACTCCCCTCATATGGTTTGAGGTGGGGAAGGTGGTTCATATGGTTTGAACCCCCTTCCTAATTTTTGGAGAGGAAACCCAATGGGTTTAAAAATCCTCCCAAGAAGGATTTAGGCAAATGGGTGGAGCAATAAGGAGGGTTTTGATGTGTTGGAGAAATAAGGAGGTTGGGAAGTATTTGTTTGTGTGCATCCTATGTTTGGACCACACTTTTGGCACCTTGGATATCTCATCTTCTCTTCCCAATTTTGGAGGAAAAATATGGTTTTCTCCTCCTTTCTTTGTTTGCAAAATTTGGTGTTTTTTTATTAGTGTGTGGATTGTCTTGAATGTGAAAATATAATGTTGTCATGTATCCCTATATTTTGTGCAAATTTTTTTCGAAGCTATCTCTCTCTCTCCCATGGGCTTGGGGGAGGCTAACATGTCTTCCAATCCCTTGGAAAGGTATGTAATGATGCCTATTGGTTGGGTAGTAAAACAAGCCCTTCTCTTGGTTTTGGTCTCTTGAAAAAACATTAAAGGTTGAAGTTTAAATTTGGAAGATGTTTGGAGGTTCTTTTCACCATGGTTCTTCATTGTTTTCTCCTATGTTTGGTGAAAATTACTCTCATTGTAATCTCATGAATGTGGCTTTTTGGAAAGTTCCTTGTCATGTCAAGTATCCTCTTTGAGATTTGGAATCACTTGTAGACTAGTAAATCATTTGTTGTGTAATAATTCCTTCAATCTTGGAGAAAAGACTTGTAATGTGGTTTCTTGAGTAGATAATGTATTTTGGAAACATATTGCATATTGAGCTTAAGCTCCTTGGAAATGAAATTTTGTAATAGATGATTCATTTAATATTAACTTGTTGTAACTCCTTTTGAAAGGAAAGTTTGGTTATTGGAAATATATTCCTTCCTTTACAAAAAATAATAATTACGTATTGTGATGTTATTAGCACTAAAAAGAAATGTGATTTCTTCCTTGTTGGATCTCCCTCTTGTAGAAATATGCAATTTTGTATTTAGTTATTACATTTGAAGGAAAGTTAGTGTTACATGAAGCTTTATGATTAACATTGTATGGAAAACATTATCCTACTTGTCATGTATCTCTTCTTGAAAATTTTGTAGCATTATTGAATAGAAGGAGATTAATTGCTTTCTTTTCCATGTGATACTTAATGATTTTTTTCTTATCAAGAAATAATATTTGAATATGTGTTCTCCCTTACAATTTGTAAACATATGTCAAGCATCTCTTTCATTTGAACTATTTTGCTACATTATTCTTTTAGCACATAAAAGAGAAAATCATTTTAATATAGATGCAATGTGAAACATTAGGTTTCATACTTCTAAGGATAACAAAAAATAAAAAAATAAAATAATAACCCATTATTTTACAAATTGTAACAATTTTTAGCCTCATAGGACATTTATATATTTAAACATATTTCATATAGTTATATTTTCAAAAATAACTATATATTGTTCTTACTAAGAGATGCATTATTTAATATATATTATTTAGTTATGTATTTTAATTGTGATATTCAAAAATAAAATAAAATAAAATATATTTATTTATATATATATAATATAATATTAAAAAATAAAATAATAATACATATCAATTAAAATATTATATATATATATATAATATATATATAATAATAAGTATAAAACTAAATAAAAATATAAAACAGTGAATAAATAAAAGAAAAAAAAAGTAATAAAGTTCTCGTGGAATAATGTTTTAAGTTTATGGTTTTTGAACCAAACAAAAGGAAATATGGGGAGGGCCGAACCCCTCCCCAAACCTGCACACTTTTCCCACCATCCAACACATCCCTTCCCACGCACCCCCATCCTCCATTCACATCCCCTCCACCCAACTTCAAAATACTTCCCCCTTCTCTTCTAAACTGCGACCTTATTCCAAATCGCCGCCCTATAAAAACTTCTGTGGATTTGACATTATTGCGGGTTTTGATTTTTATATGGGTTTTCAATTATATATATATATATATATTTGAGTGTGAGCTCTCAGACATATTCGCCTCCATCTCACAAAAAAATAGTCTAGTTATCAAACCGGGGAGACATCTGGTGAAGAAACATACAAACCAAAATAAATAAATCAATAAATAATAATGATAATGACGTAACATGAAAGGAGTTCCTTTTTCATCAAAAGAAAAAATCCATGAATCCTTCTCTCCATAGCTCCTCAACCTGCACACAACAAAAATAAAACTAAAAGAAAACCAAATAGAGAGAAAGGAAAACATAAAGATGTGTTAGGAAAAATTTAGGGCAAGATGAGATCAAAGGCCAAGATTTGTTTAATCCTAGGGTCCATATTCAACCCTACACACCTTTAAGTCATAATAATTTAATGGGATTGTGTAATAAAATAAAAAGGAGGGTGAGTGGGGGACAAATTAATTAAAATAGGGGTATAAACTTCCTAAGTGATCCCTAACAAGTATTTAATAGGGTACACCAAGGTATTGGAAATAAATAAATATTTAAATCGGGAATTAGGTAATTAGTTAATTAATTTGGCTTAGTCAATTTAATATGAAATATTTATTATCAGGAATCGGTTAAGTAAAACATTAGTTTTTAATCGTTCACTAAAAAAAAAAATTTACCCAAAAATTTAGTTACTTTTTTGTGTGGCCTATGGTGTCTTGAGGCAGGGCATTAAAAAATATTATTCTGGGGTGTGTGTTTCCTTTCTTTCTAAATTCTTGTTTTCTCTCTCCTTATGATGGATTCTAGTGTCATTCCTTTTCTCACACCATTTAACTTCTTTGAATGGAGATCTAAGATGGTTATAACAATATGGGGTAAAGGTTTGTATCACATCACTTTGGGACTGGAGAAAGAACCAACAACCAAACATGATAAATCTAAGTGGTTCAAACAATGTGACGAAGCCTTAGCTCTTCTTTGTATGTCCATTTCTCTTAACCTGATCTTTCATATTGAGTATTTTAAAACACCTAATGGATCCTAGAAAAATCTTGACGATATGTTTGAAAAAAAATGACATGAGAGCCCATGAGTTGGAGAAAAAACTACTAGGATTAACTCCTGGTAACTTTGATAACCTACAAGCCTTCTTCTCCAAATTTTTTCACACTAGATTATTGCTGAAAGAACCTAGAATTGAAAAAAAGGATGCCTAATTGATTTTATACATTCTCTCCAAGATTTTCCTCAAATAATTTGTCTTCATTTCTACCTTTCATGCCATGAAAGAATCTTTAGGTACTACATGAGAAATTCCTTCATTTGACAAGTTTTCATCCCAACTCATTCAAGAATAGGAAAAGTTGATTCATATGGGAGTAATTAAGTCCAAGTTAGATTCCGTAGTTGCAATTAATGGTAAAGAATAGGATGATAAATAGGTTGATAACAAAGAGAAAAAGGGACCAACCTAAGAAAGAATCTAAGAACACCCAAACGAAACCAAACACTAGCACTTCTACTCTTGTGGAAAAACTAAAGAAGGAAAAGTGTAAGTGTTCCTATTGCAACAAGTCAGGAGATGAAGAGCATCAATACACGAGAAAATAAATTTACCACCTAAATCATTTAATTGAGAATAAATAATATAGGTGTTCCTGAGTCTATTAAGCAAAATGCTATGAAACCCGAGTCTTCTAAGGAAAAGGAATCCAAATATGAGAATAAGAAAGGTACGGCCATTGTAGCAAGAGTTGCCCCATCATCAAATAGGGTCATAGATTATTGTGCCTTAGACCACATGGGTTCTTCAAATGTTGTTTTTTATAAAATTTAACCATGTGGTATATCCCAAATCACTTTTGGTGATGACACTTCTATGTTAGTTACTGGTAGTGGATTAATAGAAGTAGATGGTGGAACCTTTAATAATGTTTTACCCAATATCTCTACCAATATCCTATCAATTTACCAAATTACTCATATTGGTGAAGGAATGTGAGTAGAATTTAATACTAACTTGATGATCATTGAGAGCTTCACAATGAGACTATAATGGTTGAGGGAAAGGTGGATCACCTTACCTGGTTATACACCTTTTCCCACTTTACTTTTGATTATTTTTACACTACCTTGATTACTCATGTAGATAAGGTTAATAAACTATGACATGAGTTTTTTTACATTTAAACTATCTTTACCTTAAACAATTGAGCCAACATGAGATGGTCAATATGTTTCCTAAAGTCAAATTTTCTAAGGTGCTTTGCGAGGATTGTTCCCTTGGGAAGTACCCCAAAGATTTTTTTTGAAATGGAAAATCCTGAAGAGCTTCTCATCCCTTATATATTGTTTATAGTGACATTTCTATCCCTTTTCCATATCCTTCATTCACTAAGACTCTTTCTATACTTACCTTCATTGATGAATTTTCACGTTATACACGGGTTTATTTTCTCAAATAAAAATATGAAGTTTTTCATCACTTTTGAGACTTAAAGGATCTAGTTGAGAAATAAGCCAAAATTTCTATCAAGGTTCTTAGAAATGATAATGGAGGCAAGTATGTGAGTAATATGTTTGATGATATCTATACCAATGAAGGGATTTCTTTACAACGTATATTTTCATACAACCCTTCACAAAATGGAGTTGTAGAAAGAAAGAACAAAACAATTAAGGAGATGACAACTTGCATGGTTCATTCTATATCCATTCTTCCATAGTATTGGGACAAAGCTATGAATTATGCTTGTTAAATTCAAAACCACATTCTGTATAAAGTAGTAAAAGGGATGATACCCTTTGAGAATTTCTATGGATGTGAAACTGAAGTTGAGAACTTTCACATCTTTGGATCAACTGATATGGTTTAGATTCCCAAAAATAAACATAAGTTCTTGAAACCAAAACCCAAACCTTGTATCTTTGTCGAGTATCTTGATTGTGTGAAGGGATATAGATTTTTGAGCCCCACCACTCATCATTTTTATATAAAAAGAAGTGTAAATTTTGACAAGTCATATTCTACTTCCACTTCTCCACCCAATGATGTCTTTTTTCCCCTATCTAAATCTGGTTTAGACACTTATGATAATGATTTTGCTGATCCTCTCACTCATAATCCGCCTGGTCATCACAATCCTCCTGATTTAGAATCTACCGATTTTAATAGTAGTGGTGATGAGGACTATCTCCCCTCTCAATTGAGTGATGATTCATTGGATTCTGATCCTGAATCGCCTCGTAGTCCTCGCTGGGATAGAAATACCTTACAGAGTGCTAGAGATTGGATACAAGATCCTTCATATGAGAGATGAACTTGTTCAGAGTTTGATGGAACCCACACCTTATTTACCTCCACTTATGACCCGCATTATTTTTGGGAGGTTATTTGGACTCTTGAGTGGGATTCTTCCATGGAGAAGGAACATTCATCTCTCATGAAGAATGATAATTGGGACATCAACCCTTTTCCTAAAGGAAGAAAAATGGTTTGATGTAAGTGGGTATATAGAAAAAGGTATGGTGCCGATGGGAATGTTGAAAATTATAAAGTGCAACTCATAGCTAAGGGTTTCTACGAGGTTGCTGGGGTTAACTATTCAGATACCTTTGCTCCTGTTGTGAAGATGACTTATATTCAATTGACCCTCACCATCATTACCACTAATAGATGGGAAGTCCATAAAATAGACATCAAGAATGCATTTATTCATGGGGAACTAGAGGAAGAAATATATATGGAATAATCTTTGGGTTATGTCCACAATTGCTACCTCAATTACAGAATAAAGAAGTCTCTCTACGGCCTTAAACAATCCCCTTGGGATTGGTATGCCAAGATGGACTTGTTTTTTCTTACATAAAGGTTCACTAGGTGTCACTCATACCCAAATGAGTCCATGCTTATCCTTATTCTATATATTTATGACTTGTTGATTATGGGTAGCTCTTCCTTGATCATTGATTCCATGAAGACTACCTTGGACAACAAGTTATCCATGAATGACTTGGGTTTTATTCAATACTTCCTTAGGATACATATTACCCAATCTGACTTGAGAATTTTGATTTCTCAACCAGAGTATGGCCTTTATTTTCTATCCTATTTTCATATGTTTGATTGTAAGCCATTTCCAATTCCCTTCCTTTCCAGATTCAATTTGGTTGTTGATTACTTCTCTCCCTTAGTAGATGGTACCCTTTATCACCATTTGGTGGGGATCTTGATCTACCTAACTCATACCAGGTTGGATATTTCATTCGTTGTTAGCATCATGCCCTAATTTATGTAGGAGCCTCATGAGTTATATTAGAAAGTAACAAATCAGATCCTTCACTATGTTTTTGGAACTCATACTAATGACATACACTATTTGGGAGGGATAAATATTGATTTAGTTAGATTCATATATTCTAATTGGTCTGGTGATCTTGATCATAGGAAGTATACCTCCAGATATAAATTTTCTCTTGGTTCAAGTCCTGTTAGTTGGTTAAGAAAGAAGCAAAACACAATTTATATCTTCTATAGAGGTAGAATATAGGGGAGTAGTCAGAGCTTCCATGAAATATAGTTGATTATATGGGATTCTAATAGAGTTTAACATTAAGTTTCAGTGGCCTACCATCATATATTGTGATAACCTTAGCACCATCTCAATTTTTTGAAATCCTGTTCAACATCAGTGGTTGAAGCACATTAAGATACACATGCACTTCATTTAGGATTTGATCCATGGAGACATAATTGATTTACAGTACTATCAGACTTCAGATCAGATTACAAATATCTTAACCAATCATTTCACTAAAGCCAAGTTTCTTCACTTGCGCTCTCTTCTTGGGGTGAGGTCAACTGCAACCACTCATATTATTTTGGATTTCTAGTCCTCTTCTCCTCTTCTTATTATTCTATAAATATTATAATGTGTTATTATATATGGGTACCTCATCAGGACTTTAATTATGGTGACCCATATGATGCATCTTTCTTAGTTGTCTAGGAGAGTTCTCTTTCTCTTTCTCACTTACCATGCCTCTACCTAAGCTTTGATGAAGGGATGTTGGTGTGAGGTATATATATATATATATATATATATTTTATTTAGTTATTGGGAATTTTCCACCTCACACATGGTGAGTCATCTCACTTAGGCAAGTCATCTCACTTAGGTGAGTCATATGTGTTTTTATGGAGTTATATGACATATGAAAAATTCCTTCATAGAATATGTCATACTTTTCATATGTTTCATTTTCATATGAGAGTTACATGATATTATAGAATTGTAACTCCCAACTCCATTATAATAGAATGACATGTTCATGCATGGGATTTATACAACACTCTCCATATGTAATTTCTTTTTTGATCTATGAGAATGAGTAGACATATTATTTTTACATGAACAATTTTCTTGTGGTTAATTTTATTTCCAATTACTTAGAGTGTTATCATGTTTCCGTTGAAGAGAATTTTTTTTTTATGTGAAGGGATTTCGTTTATCCTTGCGGTTCACTCTCACATAACACTACTTCAAAATATCATTCCAAAATCCGTCAAAGCTCTCCTAAATTACCATAAATTAGAAACAAAAATTAAGAGCATCCCCTGTATATATTTAAAACAATCTCAACCAATTTTAAGAGTATAAATTCCTAATTTACAAACTTCCTTATCTAGGTTAAGATTAATCATTCCAAACCATCTAAAAATAATTATAATGTATAAATTTCTAAAGATAGTTTCATCCATATAGACATCACATCTTTAGGTACATGCAGTTTGAGGCATCTTCTGAGTAGTGCTAATGTAAGTAGTGTATGCATTGAACTTCAACCTATCTTAGGATATCATACCCTTGGATATGGTTTGAAGCTATTTTGGGTCATACAAATGTTTTCACACATTTAGAGACCTATGGTTTTATAGTAAAGCTTATTTTAGTTAATTATATATACATTAAATTTATATAATGCTAGTAAAAAACCATACAAAAACAACAAATGGTTCTATATGCATATAATAGTTCTATACCTACTCATCTTTACTCCCAAAATATGAAATAAGGAATCTTCAAGTCACTTCTATTCATTTCATCATTTTGTCACCGCCATAACAACTTATATGGCAACATAATAGCTAACTACTCCTCTCATTTTGTGTCTTATTATTGTTGGCACTTATGTCGATTGATATATCTTGAATTTTGCTAAGATAGTTATATTCTGATCTGTAAATTAATATTAAATTCATTAATCTAAATATATCTCCTATTTATAACCTACAATAGATAAGAAAATATCCTACACAGCTTATTTATGTATTTTGGGTTGAATCAATTAGCTACACTTTAATGTAATCGAATCCATATCAAATGTTTTTGTGTATATGATAGTATAACTAAAAATAATGATATGCCAATACAAAAACTATAATAAAAACTTATAAGTAAAATTTCATAAATTACTATGATATTTAATGCTCCATGTAATTATAACACTAAGAGGTATTTAAACCATGAAGGTATATAATAAAATTGTCAATGAAGGAATTTTTTTTTGAGATAATAAAATCTAGAGCATACAATGTGGTTAATAAAATCTTCGTAGGTTAAATGTAAGCTCTAGAGAAAGAAATATTAGAAAGGTGAGAAAAGTATTTGGTTTTCAAACATCTATTAATTTCTATAGGACTATGTGTAATGCTACCAATTAATTCTAAAGGAAAATCATGCATCCTTATAAGTCTTCACATAACCTTGTTTCTTCTTTATATGAAGATAATGCATGTGACTCAAGTTAAAATCTTAATAGAATCCATACATGTGAATTTGGATAAGACCTTCTAGGGAGATATGTTAAAAATCAAGATTACATCCATCAATGAGGATGAGGTTGTAGAAATTATGAGGGTGGAGGCTGAACTCGACACACATGTTGGGTGGTGTATCTTTGGCATGGTTATAGATGAGTTGGCCTTTGTAGTCACATGTGGCCCCGTAGTCAACCCAATCATCTGTAGATATCAACAACCATAATGATACAAAAAAAGGTGATCCCATCTTTAACCCAACCACACTAAGGAATTGATGATTGACAATGCTTGTCGAGGAAATTTTATAAAAAATATCCATTGGTGAGTAGAAATGGATTTTTGACACTTAATTGTTTATTAGGTCATACCAAGTGATTCCATTTGTTAAATGAAATCATAAAAGTATAAATAACACTCCCTCCTTCACAAATAATAATATAAATTCACAAAACAACATGCAAATTATAATGGACATAGTATTAATTAACTACATTCAAAACAAATGTAAGTGAAATAAAAATACTTTTCTCACCAAAAAATAGAGGAAGAGAAGGAAGGTAGCATGTTAGAAACACTCTATCCCTATATAGGTTGACTCTAGAGATGAGTAAGATAGGAACATTAAGATATTTGATGGAAAATTATGTAGGGAAGCAAATAATTTATATTTATAACTCCACATTAACATATATTGTTGTGAATTAAATTTTATGAGTACACATATTAACTAACAAATAGACATATAACACTTCTATTGTAGTTATTTGGAAAATTCTTAAGGGTTATTAGTATCTTAATAATAAAAATTGTGACATATCCTTCCTATTTATATCCATTCTTTTTGTAGACACAAAATCACACACTTGGGTACATTTCTAGGTCCTAAACACATATTAGCATTCATATGATTCCTAAGAAATAAAACGAGTAACTAACAACTATCCTTGGCCTCTTTTAAATGTTTCTTGTTTTCTATTTGGTCTTACACACCCTATAACCCAGTTGGTATTTTACTTATTTATCTTTCATGATGCTAGACACCATCTCCCAACAAGGACAATAGTGATCAAATGCTCATGTCTACTCTGGGAACCCCTGACCCTTTCTCACCTTGCTCACTCATTTTGGGTCTCTTTTATATTTTAAACATCTTTCTCACTTATGGGTCGGCCTTCTAGTTTCCAATTACTAAATTCAAACTAGGGAATCATAGAAATACATAGTTATATGTTTAAAATAAAGGACCAAGTATTAAAAATTACTATTATCACCTAAGATAACATCCAAAATGAATCTAAAGAACTCTAAAGCATCTATATAGCACCCATTCAAGGGACAAGGGACTACATCAACTTTACATACACTGTAGGAAGGGGAAGTTTATTTTTCCATCCACACATTCTACTACATTGCTACATTCTAGCTACAACCTGCTATCAAGTGCAACTTGCACAAGGGAGTCCTAGGGCATAATTTCTAAACACACTCACAATAACTATATGGAGTCTGAGATGTAGTGCAGTGCTCGTTTGTAAATTCACTCTCGAGGTGACCACTAGGGTAAGTCTGAATCCCCATATTACATATTTATTTTTAGGTTTGATGAGGTTTATGGGGTTGTGCAAGTGAACTTCTATTTTGAAGGTTACAGGTGCCTTCAAAATTCATTGTGCGAATATCAAACAATTAATAAGAAGCAACATTGACCATCTTACGACACAATAAGAAGCATATTATGACCATTTATGCAGTCACAGGTGTCTAGTAGCACTCTACAGCACCCATGTGCTCCTGTCCTTCCGTGGGTGCCGATGTTACGCTTTGTTTGTGGGTTCTAGAATTTATTGTGAGTATTAATGCCACTATGCCCAACCCATTCAACACTTTTCCCAGTCCAGACCAATTTTAGATCAAGTGTAAATCAACAAAGTCCCCTCCCCTTCTTCTTTTCTGATGGTTTAATATTTTAAATCTTAGATTTCTTGTGTCCATTATGTATTTTGTCATTTATTATCATATGTGACTCTGTAATACTCAGATTTAATTAATTCAAATTAAATTAAATCACTTTTTAAATTCTAGAAAAAATTCCCTTTGTAAAAGACAAGTGAATTAAAAAAATTAAGTTGTTTTTTTACCATAATTTCGGAATTCACTTTTAGGGTGGGCCCAAAACACTTGGAAAGGTTGGGTAGGGTTAAATTTTGATAACTAATGCCATTTATTTTTGTGGTGGTGCAGTACCCAAATTTTGGTACAAGGCATGTGGCAACATAAAATTTGACACCTTTTAGGATACTTTTGGCCCTCTAACACAAATTTTCCTCTTTTCACATCATTTTCCTCTTCTGATTGCTTCCATATCACCTTGATCTCCTCTAATTTCCCTTTAGACACTCTCAAAATCATATCCAATTTACCTAGGATATCCAATGCACCTTTGTAGACATCCCTTTTATGTTCTTCAATATTTTCCTATATTTTTAGCATGTGGATAGGTAGACCACCCATAAACTCAACTTGGTATGAATTTTTTTACCAATGAACATATCCCCTCTCTCCAACTATCATTTTTATATTTAGATAATTTATGTAGATCGACCTAGGTTTGAACTTGAGGTTAACATGCACACAAAGTTCAATTAGAGAAAAATATATAGATAACACTCTTAAGGTCATTTACACATAAGGAAACACTAAGTGGTAATAAAAGGAGTCATTCATTACACTTGAAGACTAATCCTACTTGAGCTATACACAACTAAGACCTTCCAAATTTTATACTCATTATCTAAAATCCTTTCATTAGATTAAAATCCTATCTAAACACAAATTACCTATGGCCATATGTCTTGTGCCAAGTTAAGGGAAGACCTTATCGCTGTGATTAAACATATTAGGAGAAGAGTGTTACACATACACTTTACTCACATGAGGATAACTATGTCTAACCTAATTCACAACAAATATATAATGTATGGATTGCTTTTAGTATGGAATAGAATATTCATATGGGCTTAGTCTAGTAATTTACTTTTCATGTTATTTTGAGTGTTTCTAGGGCTCTAAGTAAGGAGAAAAAAAATATAGAGCTTCACACATCATCAAAAAATTATCTGTGATATTATTGTAAAATAAAGACAGTGAAGACCTTAAGTCATATTTTAGTTATACATAGTCAGTGCAAGCTAGTTTTGACCCACACAATACATTTTTTCCATCCATGAACCTTCTGTAAAAAATAATTCATGAGTAAGGGTTATCCTTTGATATTGGTGATATTTTGTAAGAGATTCCTTTTTTTTTCAAAATATTTCTTTTAATTTATTGGTGGAAACATTTAATATTTAATGTCTTGATTATTTTACGTGTTAATGCACAATACATTATTATAAACTAAAATTAGAATCCATTTATATTTAATTCTTCAAATTGGAGAGATTTGGGGGTGGATAATATTATATGGCCATAAGTCATATTTGTCATCCATGAAGATAACCTACTTTTTCAAACATGTCTCTATATGCACCCAAATTTTGCACCGTGTAATAGTTTGAAAAGTTGATGATGTTATAACCTCCAAAACATTAAAAAAATGTTAATGCCCTACTTCAACCCTTACAATCACTTATAATTACTTATTCTTGCTCAAATTTCTCTTTAGATATTTCCCTAACTAATAAGACTAAACAATTTTCCCTTATCTCGCTCCAACCTTATATTTACTTTTTATGCACTATAATTTACATAATTGTCGCAACAATCTTCTAAACCACCATAGAAACTTCAGTAACTATGCGACGAGTGTGACATGACAATAAAAAACTCAATGGTTGTTGTGGTGGTTGTGTAGTTGGCACCTATATTTGTTGGTGGTTGCACGACCTTTGCATACACTTTTTAAATTCTATTCCAAGATCACATTTTTATACTTGAGATTTTTATCCACACGCATTACAATCCAATCAACCCACTTCACTTGCAAATCACCCCCTACCAACTTCACTTCACCCCCATTATTTAATTACAACTATTTATCAAATTTTGATTTCACACTTAAATTTTTTTAACTTTACTTTGAGAATTGTCCCTCTTTTGAAAAGAGGATTATGTGTTCACTTTTCAAGGTTGGAAAAAAATGAAGTTGAAGAGTTCATTTGCAAATATATATTTTGATTTATAATCCATTTCTAGATATTGTTCTTTCCATAATCACTTGCATAAGTTTTTCTATGTGAATATTAGTGGAGCGTTAATTACCGGTGGTGTTTATTGCCATCTACATATTTATTTCAGCTCAATTTTTCCTATTTTCATAAGAGGAGAATATGAAGGAGACCAAACCAATTCTCTTGATCACTTTAGATCCAATCATTGCACTACTACCATTCTTCTCCTATATTCATCTAATTTCTTTCCTGCCACCTTCACTATTATTGATTCTTGGGTCAAATTGAGAAAACTAAGGAGGTAGCTAATTAAGGGTGACACCTAAAACAATTTCAATCTTCTTCTTAATAATAGAAAAGGTCAGGATTTTATTTTATTTTTTGTCACTTATTTTACTACTTTAGATTTACATTCTTTGTTGAAAGATATTAGTAAAATAAACAAAAGAAAAGAAATAGGTAGGTTAAGACATAAATTCATGTTCTTATTTGGTTTAATTCACCTCTTAGCTATAAATATACTCTCATATTAAAGATTACATCTCATATTTTCTTATTTCAATTTAATTTTTTAATTTAGGCTGTTTATAAATCACTCCTCCCAATTATTTAAAAGAACACTAAACCAAAAGAATAAGTATTCATCTTAATTTACATTTAGATACTAGATAAGAGAAAGTTTCATCCAATTGGCATATAAATTTATAAAATTTGTTTAGATCCATTTATCATTTATATTCAAATAGGGAATCTTCCAACATTTATTGATTTGAAATTTTATCATATTTCCTTCATTTCTAGTTGGAAATTTATTTTACATTCATTTGTATCATTTAAAAAGAAGTTAAAAATAAATATCTACATTAGCATTAGATTTGAATTTGCTATAAGGTTTTGTTGCATGCACTTGGATAAATATGAAATATATGTTATTCATTAAAATAAATTAAAAAAAATACATTTCAAAATTATTATTTACAGACACTGAAACAGAAAACAAAAGTGTTTTCCCACACCCCAAAAATAACCCAACACGAATAAAAAAATAGGGTTCATAAACAAACATTGTACCTGCAAAAAAAAAACCACTTTTATTGCAAGTAACCCTCCATACACTTCTGTGAGTTCTAGTTCATTCACATAAAGCCAAAAACCACCTCACTTCTAGTTTTTAAATTAATACCATAATAGCTCCTACTCAAGCTAAAACATCCCTATAATTCTTGATCAAACTAAAATTAAACACCTAGCTCTTGATTTAGCTAGAATGGTTATAGAGCATCCCCTCACAACCTCTGTATGAAAATTGACAACCAAGTATATCTAGGTACGGTAGGAAAATTACCTCTTGTTCCTACTCCACTCAAATGGGAAAACATATAAGATGATATCAACTCTTAGATGAAACATGAATTATTTCACTCGACCACTACACCTCATCTCATCATCGAATATTTCCACACATTAGACACATAAAGCCTTTCCTATACATGAGAAACAAATTTAGTATATCTATGACCCCAAATAATTACAGGCTAACCTTAAGATTTGAGTTATATCTTCATCCTCTGGTCTAGCCTCATCTCATTTACTTTTCATTCCTTCACTCTCAAGATAATATTTGGGCAAGAATAGGTCACAATAAATATATGAATTCTATGAGCAGACCAACCCAACTTTTCTTCATTTTTAGACACCAACATTGATAAAAAACTATGATACTTGAAACTCATTAAAAATGACTATTGTAAGACTGGTATGCTTAGCCACTTTCCTACTTTAGATGAAAAATTCAATGCATCATATCTTATTTGGTATAGTGTGGAACATCATTTTAGGAACACACATTATAAATTTCCACATCATCAGCCACTTGTTTCACATTATCCTTACATCAACTATCTCAACCTGACTTTAGGAAGTCAAGTGCCCTTTGAAAGCTCTTACACTTTTCTAGTGCATACAATCCCTTGCACAATTCTAGATTACCATACTTGTATAATTTGTTTATGAGTATCTTCCAAAGTTGTGAGTTTTTAACATAATCATGTATCCTATATAATTAATTATATAAGGTCTTTCCTTCCCCACACTCTTATACTTTCTATTTCTAATTCCAAATTTCCCTGATTTAATATGATTTAAAATATATTCTTATGGTGTGATTGTGTAATTATTACATTGTAGGTGTTATATAGTATGGATATCTTCCGGTTTTTATCCTCTTTGACCTATCTTTTACATACAATGTTTGCTTCCGTTTCTAACTATCTATTACTACATGTCATTTTGTTCTTCATGAGATTTCTTGATTATGGGTTTTTAAATATTCAGAGCCATGGAATTATTTGGTTATATTTCATTAAATATGTGGAAATATTTGAATGTTTCAAGATCGATGTGAATTTTTCATAATTACTTTTGAATAATTTGATCTCAATGCTGATGGGTTTTTGGGGTAATTTTAAAGGCCTTTTTCCTAATTTTGAGATTTTTTCGATTGATAAATGTAATGCAATTTTTGACATAGGTACCCCAAGGTTATTTAACTTAATGTATTATAGTTCCAGAATGAGTTATTTTATTAGAAAAATTTCCATGAGACACATTTCTTCCATGTGATTTTTTTTATGTTCTTTCATTGTTTTCATCCATTCCATACCTAATAGTTTTGTCACTTATGTTGCTCTCCCCCTCGCCAGATCTTCCAATAACCTAATTTTTTTGCATACCATATACCATAATCTCTATTATACATTACATTATAATCCCATGTTTTTAAAACCAATAAAAAACCGTCACCTTACCTACAAATCTGGATCTTCTTGAGCCCATATTCATTTAATAAAATTGTCAAATATATGAATATTTTAATTATTGTCATAGTTTTTTTATTAAAATATATTTATTATAATCTATATATAATAGTAATAACAATATCTAATAGTATTAAAAAATGTAATAATAAAGAGATACTATTGTATATATGATAATTTAAGAACATTGTATATAAATGAAAGTGTATGTGAACAGAGATGGGGTGAAAAAAGTGGTAAAAAATGTGAAATCTTTTAAAATGCATACGCAGTTTAAAAAACATGTCTGCACTTTCATTTTCCAGGTTAGTGGCTACCGAACCAAAAGTACATAAATTTTATAATATGTACACGTTCTTATTGAATAGGAATGTGTACACACTATAACATGTGCATGTTCCTACTACTAAGTCTTTTATGTATGTTTCTGATGTGGAAGGTGTTAGCTCCTAGAACTACACTTCAGGGATTGAGTAGTTATTTAGAGTTAGAATCACCTTGGGAGAATGATGAACATGAAAATATTTTTGTTAATAGCTGGGGATCTACCCAACATTAAACCAAATAAATACATCCTGATAAATGATTATTGATGCATATTCATAGCACCCTCTGAATGACTTGTTTTGAGATGGGGCCTACGACATGATTACACAACATGGAGATATACTGAGTGTGGGACATTGTGCAATGAGATAGCTCTCTATAGAAGGCAGGTTCCTGTTCTTAACCTACCTGCCACAATTTACTCATAATGCAACCAAAACTACCGACTAACCCTAATCTAAAGCTTCCAAGGGAACAAGTGTATAAATATTGCATGAAATAAACCTACACTATGAGTGGTGATACACCAGAAAAGGAGTGCTAGAGAATTTCTCTTGTCTTCAGAAAAAAGAAGGGGTGAATCTTGGGGAGTCTGGGAAAATGCAACACAGACCCAAGTCCCACTAATGCATTAAAGGGAGGCTGGAAAACTACAACACAAACCTAAAATGTAAACAATCTTCATTCCTGATAAGCAAAAAATACCCAGGACATGCAGTATCCATAAAATATACACAAAAAACTCTGTTGCAATGAGAGGTAAGAGAGACAAAAAAATCATACAGAGGTTACAACAACTAACACAGAACACATTTTTTATTGCTAATGAAGTATACACAATACATTGCATGTGAGAGAGAGGCATGAAGCCATTACAAATTCTGGGAGGGAGGATTGAAGCCCCAAGAAGTATGAGGTACATGGGAGGAGAGAATGACCAACCCTTTGCATGTGTAGCCCCTTACATATTTATAGAAGAAAATTGCGGAGAGGAGAGAGAGTAAAGAAATCCTAAAATTGGGTAAGTGAAAAAAGTTGGGGGCCCAAAAAGGGGTCATAAGTGGACGTAATATTGCAAATAACAATGAAATCTCTAATTGTAGGGATTATTAGCAATCCGTGCACTAAAAATTATAAAAACTTATATAAATGTGAATTGTAGAATCTAGAATCTAGTTTCTAAACTACTATTTTTTTTTTAAAAAATGGACAAGTTTAACTATATTAAACACTGAAAATTCAATGACTTGGTATTTTTTTGAAAAAGCCTCTAAGGTTGTAGCCCATTTACCCGTGATTCGGATGACCAAAACTTGATTTTTTTTCCTTTGGTGAAAATTTAGATGTTGTTGTCTATCTTGGGATAGATTTTATTTTGTATTTTTTTGAGTAATATTTTTTTTAATGATTTTTTCCATGAAAGTGGTATGAAAACATAAAGAAAATAGAACACTTTCAGTTTTCCCGCCATAAATTCATCAAAAAATATCGAAATAAAATACTTCTTTTAACATCTATAGAATTTTTCCACGGTTGGGATGGTATAGTTTTATCACATTATGATATGTGAAAGAAAATTTCCTGTCTTAAACGTAGACATGAACATTCATAGGAAAAAGTGTCTCAAAGACCTACTATTAGTTAAAAATTGTAAAATGATATTTATCATATTATATTCAATTTAAAATAAATATTTATGTAAAGACAATAGTCTCCCCTATGTGATGGTACCATTTTTGTGACATGTTTTTAATTTTTTGGCATGGTTCAAGTCCGCGGAAGAGAAAATTTAATGTTTTGCTATTTTTGATGTAAAATTCAATATTTGATGTCCACTTTTTGGTCCCCCAACTTGTTGCACTTACCCAATTACTCCAAAACCAATAAAAATCCATTTTTTAATTTGCAATGAGTACTTGAACATTTGTAAAATATCTACTCCATTAAAGGGAATGCCTTGTGCTTGAAGAAATTAGTTGTGATTGCACCCGAGTCTAGCTCATAGCCCATATAGCTTCATCATGACCTTACATTTTCACTCTACCTCCATTAATGACCTTCACCTACCTAAGGGCACTGCTAGAATATTCTTAGAATTTTGGAACTCTTGAAATCTGATTATTTCATGTCAGAGAGATTCTCCTTATGATTCCAACGACTAGTTTCTTGCGAGAAACAAACTCCTGCGGCTGAAAGTTATGCCATTTCGGAGTTCTAGGAGCTCTCGTAATTTTAGGGTTTCACAACCTCAAAAAATACCATTTTTCATGCCTCCTTGTTATTGCTTTCATTTTGATCTTTCCATCACCTATGGTTTTGCGTGAATCAGGTGCCAAGAGCTCCTAATGCTGAGTCATTTCTGTGTGGAGGGGTTTTTGAGTGCTTCATGGACCTACATGGTGTCTTGTGTTGGTGAGCTAGCTCACTGAACTACTCAACGAGCTTTGCAATGTAGATCTTTTTCATTGTTGAAAGTTATGTGGAAAATCTCCCCTTTTTTACTTTTAGGATCTCGGGATGAGCTACTCATAAGCGCTGAACTCACCATCTTTCCTTGCTGTCATTGGTTCGAGCTCCCATTTGCACATGACTGGCTAGCCTTTTCCCACTCGACACTTTAAGTGTGGCTTTTAGACCACCTTATCTCACATGTTCAATTCAATTTGGCTTCTCGCCATGTCTCCATTCATCTATTCATCTTGATTTTTTCATAGGGGATTCTACAATCACAACTTGGCTTAGCAAAGTCCTCGGTTCAACCTTTAAGTCGAGCACCTGTCAACCCACCAAACATCCTTGACTGTCTATGGCACGTTACTTTGACATGGAAGATTGGGTTTGAATTTTTCATGGGCAATGAATTTTTCATGGCAGGAATGTTGGTCACTTTCAGATTTTTGGGCTTGATCATTTCGAACATTGGGTGAACTACACATCGGAATTCCATGCCGCTGATCCCCAATAAAAATCTTCAGCCACCTGGCAACTCCTGAAACATGAAGTCCCCATTCCCTGAACTCATCCCAATTCAACACGTCACCCTCTTCTTTAGAGTTTGGATTCTTTCTAGATTTTGATGTTTTTCCCCCACCTTTTTGGGCTTTTAGACCTTATTGTTTCCGGGCTCAAACACTATTCATTGCCACTTGGTCTAAGAAACCCCCACACCCAAATGTCTGAAGTTTGAATCAGACTTCAACACTTTTCGACATTTCATCCTCCTCTGAGCATGCCTCATGCACCAAAACTCCAAAAACTACATCCCCGAACCCCCAAACTTCAGTGGCTCTTCTCACTGGAATTTCCGTCTGTGTTTCTAGAGTCGAGCATTCCTTCCTACACCATTTAATCCCTTCATGAGCCTCACCCCCTGAATCTGACCATTTTCATGGCTTCAGACTCTTCTGCCTCAACACCCCTTTGGACAAGCTCCCTGAAATTTCTCAGAGAACTCCTTACGTATTTTTTTGGGTTCCCGAGTCCTGCTCTCAACATCGAGTTGTCCTACCTCCACCATATCACGCAACCAATGAATATCTCATTGTAACAAGCCATCTCGGGCCAACTTACACCTATGACATCATGCCTCTAGAATTTCTATGTACTCATCTTTTCCTTTCGATTCATTTTAGCTCTGTAACTCCATGGCCAAGCCGTTTATCTCAATGTACCAAGTGGTATATTCGTTCTCTGCTCAACCAAGATCCTTGTAATGCTGAGACCTCTTTGTAAATGAATCAGAATTTCCTCCCCCTCTGAGTTTGATGCTGAGATTTCTTATCCGCTGAAACCTAAGCTCCCTTTAGTGAGTCAAGCCAATGTCACCATTGTATTTCCGTCGAGCGACATGTAACGTTGTATAGAGCCTTATAGCTCAGCTTAAGGTGCAGCCATTTAAGTGTGGGATTGTGTGTCTAGTCAATCCTGTACACCGGTAATCATGCTTGCGAGCTCCATTACAAGTTGCTTCATTCCTGTCACTGATCCCATCAATTTTATCGACACTGTGGCCTCTAAAACTTGGGTGTGTACTATCCATTCCACAATCTTAGCTCATTCAAACAGCTGACATCTTGTGTCAATCGATATTTTCCTACCTGTGACAATTTTGAGATGACTTGATCTCCCATTGTTATGGATATGTGATGAGCTTGAATTGAAAGTCTTCTCACTCATATCAACCAATGATTGAGATAATTTTGTACATTGTTGAGCTCATTGTTTGAGCTATGCCAAGTCCATTGGTTTTTCTGCCATATTCTCAAACAACTTGTACTCCTCCATAACGAGCTCCTTGCAATTTTGTGTGGGTTTCGAAGCCATTTGTGAGCTCCTCATTGATGTCATCATGGCTCTAAGCCACGTGTCTCAAAACCTTTGGTTTTCAACGATTTAGCTCAGCTTAACCATCCTCATTCCATCATAGCCTCTACATGAGTTCCCAGTTTGATTTTACCTTGACCTTCTGTCATGTGAGCCTATCCTTTGTTACATGGTTTGACACTTTCAATGATTTCCTGCCAAGCTCATGGACCTTCCGCGATGCTTTCCTTGATGAATCTCAGGGAGCTCGTCCTTCCTTTTCTCTGAGATCCCATTATGAGGTCGACATGCTCATCCTGTGTGCTCTCCAGCTCTACCTAGACCAACATGGCCCATTCCCCGCATTGAGCCTGTGATTGATTAACACCCGCTTAGCACCGTGCATTTCCTTTTGGTCGATGTGGCCCCCCAAATTGGATCAATGAGCTACTCAGTGAGTCACTATTAACTCATCCCCAAGCAACACACCTCCAACTCGCCCTTTTTTCTCAATGGCCTATCAAGGACCAAATAGATATTTTTTGACCTCGAAGCTCCAACCTTTTGTAGTTTTTTGGAATTTTTATGTTGGAGGCCTAAAAGGGGATAGAGTGAATGAGGGAATTTCAGAGCTCGTCAACATGATTATTACAAATTTTTCTTGTCTCTGTCCTGGTGCAGGCTCAAGTCAGAAAATTTTAACTTGGGGGTGAAAGTTGTCAACAATTTGGTGATTCGTGGGGACATATACCTACTAGATGTTCTTGTACTAGTAGCCTCATGTTTCCCATTGGGCACAAAGTCACTATATACCTATAATTGATCCCAAACTTTTTGAAACCCTGAAACCTGCCTAAACCACCTTTAATCACTGAACTTGAACCATTTGCTTGCACTCTTAATTTTATAAGAAAATATTTAAAATAAGATTTGTCAATGGTAGAAAATTGTCTTGACTAAAGATATTCAATTGTTCCTCTCTACAACCCTATTCTGCAAGACTAGAATGATCCTCCCAAAACCTGATTCTGAGAAGTACAAATAACACAACTCGTGATTTCTTGACATGTATTACATTCTACAGAGTTTTGAATAAGAAAATTCTCTATTTTTTACATCATGGAACTCTATTAAATACTTGATTTTCTTCTTTCTTCTGAAAGTTACAATGGTGAAATGTTGTTGGAGGCTACTTTCTAACATTAGTGAAGCACTAAAAGTCCATATGTGGTTGATTATTGAAGAGCTTAAAGAATGAAAAAACATCAAAATTTGCCCTTAATCCCGATTTTAGTTTCTCTGCATTTGTTTTCTTTTGAGATCTGCAACTATTTCCTATAAGTATGAACTTCTTCTTACATGTGGGAGGCCTACTGAAATACCTTGTACTGTGGTGGAGAAAAAATGAGGCAAAAAGCTATGTATAAAATATAAATCATACATGCCCAAATAGACATGTAGAGTGTGCATAACACTTGTGATGCTGAAAAAGAACTCCTACTCCTACCCTACACCAACCAAAAGTAGAGAAGACTTCAAACAAATCCTGCCATTGGTAGTGAAAAATAGCTTTCCCTTCTTACAATAAGAAGCCATGCAGATGATTTGACACTGATCATGGCTATATAAATGAGTGAAAAATTAACACCAACCCAATTTTCCACTTGAATTATCAAGGTATCAACTGGACATAAAAAAAACACCCCTTTGGAATGATCCACATGAGGCTCTTAGAGATGTTGTAATTGATGCAATTGATCCTTAGTACTATGAAGCTCATCCTCATGTTTGGAATTGAACATGACTAGTTGTGGAAATTCTATTTCTAGCTCCAAAAAAGCTAGATACCTTATGGGGCATGGATTGAACCACCAGATTTTCCTACTACTCTGAGTTTAAATAAGAAATACTTCATGAAAAAATTCCTAGAAAAGGTGACTGTCTGTGATTGAATTTTCCTTTTGCACATCTACAGACAACTGAAGCATCACCTTGGTATAAGGTATGGAAGAAATGATGACCTCCTTGTTCTCTTTCCCTTCTGCAGTAATGTGGAACTCATCCTTGTCTAACATGCTCCTTTCGAAGATTCAATTCCTCCAATCTTGGATCAGGAAGACTCTTGTGAAGGGTAGGTTGCTCTTGTATGTGCTCCACTTTTTTTGGAAATGGGCTCAATATTGTGCTTATGGAAGGCGGATGATGGATCCTCTTAAAATCTCATGCTGATTGGATGATGGCTATGGGATCCTCTTCATTGAAGCAATCCTCCAAGTCTGACAGATAATCTTCTCCTCATTGTCTTGTTGTACTGACTGAACCTCCTCCATAGCGGGAGTATGCTCCTCTTCTTTTGGATTTTGAATATATTCCTTCAAACTTATCTTCCCTCTTGCTGAATTTTGCAACTTGTGTTTGATCAACATTGAATCTAAAAATATTTGAGCTTCCTTCCTCATGAATTCTTTTGAGTTGCATTCCCCCTTAACACTAATTAACGTGTTGATCAAAATTTTCAGAAATCAAAGTCAACTGATTGTTGCTCGATAATTCACTGCTAAATGAATCATCCTTCACCACCTAATCTTCCCCAACTTTAGCCTCCACTGAAGGCTTAACTAGTAAGGGGATTTTCTCTGTTCCAAGATTAGCAACTCAATTCTTCTAAAATTAGAGGATCATTTCTTATGTGTTAGGCTCCTTTTGATGTTATTCTTCTTTACTAGTTTTTTGAGTTTCATCCCTGCATGGATTCGGGGGGGGCAGTGAGAAGACTATTGGGTTGGGTCTTGATAGGTTTTTGATCATTGGTGGTGGATATTTTGGAACGGGTTACAAATCTGTTACTGTGGAGGGGATTGTTTTTTAGAAGGAAAAAGGAC
Organism: Taxus chinensis; assembly: GCA_019776745.2. Taxonomy (NCBI): domain Eukaryota; kingdom Viridiplantae; phylum Streptophyta; class Pinopsida; order Cupressales; family Taxaceae; genus Taxus; species Taxus chinensis. The sequence continues at coordinate 419,707,628 of CM034154.1, forward strand.
TGAGGAATTGAGATGGGATGAAAGACTGAGAAGGTGGAGAATGGATTCTTTACTGGGGTAAGCAGTGGGAAAATTATGAATTATGGTTTTGGTATAAATGAAATCAATTGGGAGAAGGAAAAGAACTATGAAAGGGTAATACTGGGGTCTACCCATTGACAATATTGACATTTTCATAAATGTTCTATGTCCTAATCCATCCTTCTAGTTGGGGTAACATCTCAACAATATAATGCAAATTTCTCTTGTGTCCTCAGATAATATGGAAAGGGGCCTTCCCATGGACAAGGATTCCCAGAATCCAATCTTGAATGCCTTTATTTCTACTGAAGCCCTAGACTTGCACCATATTGCCATCATTTTTAGGATCTTCATTTATACTCAACATTTCTCCAGGTGAAGAATGACCTCCATGGAAAACACATACCCTTAAAAATATGGATGGTTTGGTGGATAACGAAATGACATGTCTATTGTTCATCAAAGTGTATTAAATTTTGATTTCCATTACAAATCGATAAGAGATGGTTTAATAATCTAAAAATAAATATTTCAATCTAGGAGGAGCTGGATTTAAATGGTAGAGGTTGTTGTTGTTCTAATGTGAATCCAAGATGCAAATGAAGCCATGATTAAAAGACTTCATGAAATGGAAGAAAATGGAAGGGATGGAAGAGAGAAAAATGGATTAAAATGGGTGGAGAAGAGATGAAAAAGTATGCTACTCAGAGAGTGGGTTTTTTAACCAGATGAAGTCACCCGTTGTTCTTACATGTGTGTCTTTGAAGAATGAAATTACACCAAGTGCACAAAAAACTTGATGAGATGAATTTGATTGTCAAAATACACACCTTAAAGGGCCCAAAAAATGGTGGTGGGGATTGAACTGGCTTATGGCAAATGATCTCTGAAATCTTGAAATTTGGAACCTGGCTCTACTTGAAAAATTCCAGAACCCAAAACTACAACAACCTCTGAAAGTCCAAATTATGAAACCCAAAAGTTCCAAAAACCCAAAATGTCTGAAATTAGACAACCTTCAAAATCTAAATCCTGAAATTGTAAAATGTCCAAAATTTTAGAAGTCGCGAAATCTCGAAACTTGAAATCCTGAAACTCAAAAAGTCCTGAAATTCCAAAAATAAGATTTTTAAAATTCTAAGGATACCCTTTTGAAATTTACCCCCAGATCTATCATCTATGAAGTTTGGAGCCCATTTTGTAATTGTTAAGCCCTCCAAAAGTTATTTTGGACTTTGACCCTGCAGTTGAAACCTCTGAAATATGAAAATTACAACCTTCAAATTTCGAAGTGCAAGGAAACCTCCAAAAATGCCTTTCTTGAACTTGGCTCTAATGTGAATTAGATCATTAGTAGAACAACTTGTTGAAAAATGATTTTTTTTGACTTTTAGAGTTGTCCCACCATGCGTGCCAAAAGTGTTGATGTAAATTAATAGCACGCCCTAAATGGCCTTGTTTAAGATGAGGCATTCAGAGTGATTGCACAACATGGAGCTATCCTAAGTGTGGGACATTACGAAATGAGATAACTCTCTAGAGAAGGCTAGTTCCTACTCCTAACCTACTTGCCAAAAACTACTCCTAATGTAGGAAAAAATACTGACTAACCCTAATATAAAGCTTCCAAGGAGACAAGGGTAGAAATATTGCATGAAATAAACCTACACTACGAGCGATGATACAAAAAAAAGGACTATTAGCCACTTTCTCCTTCATAAAGAACAAAGAAGGGGTGAATCTTGGGGAGGTTAGGAAAATGAAACACAAACCCAAGTGTAACATCCTCATTCTAAGAACTCAATAACAAAGGATTTTTTTAAACATAATGTTCACTATTCTAAATTCACATTATTTATAACAAACAATCCTTTGCTATTCCATCATATAAGAGTAAACCATATGCAACTATAATGACTTGATTAAAACCGATCTCTCATTTCATGACTTGGTATTAAACTGATCTCTCATGTTTCAATATATTAATTTGTATACTAAGTATATTTTTGGTTCCTTACCCATTAAGGGTCATTCAAGTGTTAATGTATAAAGATCCTATTTGAGTATTTGTTACTCATACTCATCTGATATCACAAAAATTTAGTCTGGGTGACACAAGACAACACAACCAATAGTTTTTGATACTTTACCCAAAGTTTAAAGACATGTTTACCATGATTTTATCCCTAGATGACATACCCGTCGAAAGGAATATGTCTTTCACCCCACTCGAAAATTGTTATATAGATTAGACTTACTTGACTTATGTCAACCACTTCCAAGTCCCTGTTAGATGCTAAAAAGGGATAACTCAATGGACTAACACTTACGGTCTACTTAAGGTGACTAATGATAATCAATCATATTCAATCGACTCACATCGATTCAAATCTGCTTCATCACCTTTAGTCAACTTAAGTTGACATCGACCGTAAGTCATATGCTTATCACTGTTTAATGTAGAACAGTGACCTGAAATCCAAACTTATGATAACTCTATTTAGGGGAGCTAAGTGGATTATCACACCATAGTGGCTACTCCACAGTATCCATCTAATGACTTGTGTCATTAAGTGGGTACTGTGTAGCAACGACTATGCTGCGACAACCCACTGAGTCCAGCTACGAGAAACTACATAACTTAACAATCATTAATTCTTTAATTCCTAGCTTGTTAATTCTACGCAAGTTTATCTTATTCATTACTTTTCATGCCTAAGGATCAATTAGAGTTTGATACAATTAATCCTTTAAGAAAGGATCGTAACATTCTTCTTTATGAAGTGTAGAGTTTTTAGATTAAGTGTGCATTAAGTTTAATTAGTTACTAGTTCATTATCCATTAGTCCATTTAAGTGTCATGTCCCAATATGGTTATAAGAAGTATAGATCAACATTAAGACATTTTCATATTATTTCGGACTAGTAGGATTAACTCAAATTTACATAACTTATATGTTTAGGTGTGTATTCTTTTATCAAGCAACACAACTCATCACAATATTTTTAACACCTTTAATTACACTCATATGTCTTTATTTAGTTTAGTTGATTATATAAATCACTAGTACATATCCTAGTCATGTTCCTTACTTCTCAAACAGTAATAGTTTATAAACAACTAACACACATTAAAGAATCAATATATAAAGTTCATTTCAACTATATAAGTTTGATCCCATAATCTCAGGTTTTAAGGACACATTTTCATATTTATATGATCATAATAATACTTACAGCACATTCAAGACAAAGAATGAATTATCATTTTAATATGATCATAATAGTTTTTTCAACTATCAAAATTTATATAAGTCCTTTATTTAGAATATTCTCAAGCTACATAGTATTCCATAAGTCCCATTTATATCTTAGAACCCTGTAAGAATACATCTGTATTATTTATAATGAAGGAATCACACTAATTTTTTATTCATAACAAACAATCATTTGAGTATGGAGATATCAGTGTTAAAATTACTGAAGAGATCATTGCTCAAGTCATAGGTTTAAGTTTGGAGGGGGTGAAATTCTTTAGCAAGTGGGTAGACAGGAATGTTGAAGCAAAGAAATTTCTTGAAGAAGGTGAAAACCTTGATTTTTTTTAGGGATGACATCAAAGTGTCTTCTATCCTAGAGCCTTTTGCTAAAATTTCATGAATGATGGTTAGGTATATTACTCTTGAGGGCAGATATGTAACTATCCCTTTAAAGCATTTGGTCTTTCTTAATCATTTTAGAAGGAACTTAACTATGAATTTCCCACACTACCTGTTGAACATTCTAGAACATTCTTTTCTTGAGGTCCACAACCATACTCGTGTTTTACCCCTTCATTCTAGAACATTCTGGTGATTCACCATCACTGTCTATCCCTTTCTCACTCTGTGTTTATGGCCCCTAGTGACCCCCTTCTTTCAGTCGTCAAATACCCTATTGCTACTTCCACTAGCCGTAAAACAAGGATTAAGAATACCCATTATCCCATGCTTCCTTCTCAGGGGGTTCTTCATAGTAATAAGGAGATAGAGTCGGCTAAAAACCTGATCCATATCAGAAATCCTATGGAGGAATTCAAATATGAAGGGATTCTTAGTAGGATTGAGAAGTTAGAGAGAGAGAGGTCATGAATTTCAAGGAAGAAATCAAAAGGATGGATAAAAATGCAGGTAAAAGGAAGATGCAGGTTGAAACTTTGGGGATAATGAGAAAAATACAACAATCTTCAAGGAACTTCATTCTCTGGATAATATATTGGGTAATGCTAAAGGTTAGCATGATTGTACCATCTCAGTGCTAAAAGTGGTATACAATTTCATGGAACAACATGTGAAGAGTGTTAGTATCCTAAGTGACATTCCTGATTCCCTTTGGGAGTCTGACACTGAAAGGGACCTGGTCTTTTCACAAATTTATAAGAATAATCCCTCTCACATCATGACACTTGTACTTTTTAGTTCGTTGCAGAAAATCAAGATAAATATTGACAAGGCAGTCAAATAGAGATGCTCCCAGTTTGCTATTTTTTTGTTGCCAAGTTGAATTTTTCAAGATGATTTGATGCTACTCTTTTCTTTTTTGGTTCCTCTTTTAGTTCTCAGTTGAACTATTATTGGTTCTCTTAATCTTCATGGATGTTGATCCCCCTTTTGCTATTTTCACTGTTATATCTGGCTATTGAGCCTCCTTATATAGGGTGTTAGTCCCTTCTTTCTTTGTGCTACTTTTACTGGTATATCTATATTTTGAGCCTTTTTTGTATCATAGGTATAGTCCCTTCAAAAATATTTATCCTTAGTAAAAAAACAAACAATCATTTCATTTGAACAATATGAATCAAGAATTCTTCTTTATTCCTTGTAACTATAAATATCATCAAACATATTTCAATATTCAATAATCAACATGTTTCTGAATCTTTGCAATAAATCAACCAGAGGAATTTATTGCTTTCAAATAGAACATTCACTAGAAATTTATACAATAATCATTAAACTAGCTCAATAGGCATCAATTAATAAAATAAATGCAACTTCTTATAAGTCTTGCTTCTTTCATCTTTCACAAAATCCATTTGCAAGATTTTTAGCACATGTCAGTTCATTCAAACTGAGCATGATATGTACTAAATCTTCATAACAATGTGCTCTACTTAATAAGTTCATAAAAGGAACACTGATTTTAAATGAGATTATCCTAAGGTTCAAAATAAGGTACACAACTCTTTTGATCATGTCACAAGAACTTCACAAATGAAATCATCTAAGAATTCAAGTAAATACAAGTAATTTATTTAAGAAATTCAAAACAATTGTACCTTTAAGTCATACAAGATAATCCAACAAGTATAATAGGCCCTAGTCAGTCATATAAGAAGAAGTGCAAGAATGATATGATTGCAATTTTTTAAGCCCATACTTATACGACAATAATCATATATCTTGTTTTATAAAGTTTATACAACTATATTCATTTAGTTGCTAAATTTTAGTCAAATCAAAACAATCAAGAAAGGGAATAAATGATAATAATAAGTTCAAGATTTGTTAAGATTACAGTCATATAATCCCATACTTATATGAATGTAATCTTATATCATTTTTAATAAGGTTTGACAACTTCTTTAGTTAATCCTTGTTACACTACTACAAGCTATAAAAATCCAATAAATGAACATTAAAACCCATTATATCAGTTAAGTAATTCTACTTACTTGCACTACATACAAATTATCATTACTTAAGTTCTTAAAGGATACAACAAATATCAGGTAAGAATTGGTTTAGAATGAAGAAATTCCTTTCCAACTCATCAAGAAGCCATTAAATTCAAGCAAAAAAGCTTACACACAAGTCAAACTTTAACATGCATTAAATTCTTCGGTCCCGAGCAAGATAGATTGATTCAAGGCAAAAAATCATGTTTCTGGGGTCCCCTCGGCTTTTTTCTAACTCTCCTGTCCAAGAAGAAAAGAGCAAGTTCTAAAAAAGGGTGAAAAAGTTGCAAAAAACAAGCTTGGGGCAGAAAAAATCATGAAAATCGGCTAAGTCCTAGTCCAGGCAGTCCTTGGGACAGTTGGGACGTCGGGGCGCGAATCGGCCGAAAGGCCGCCAGGCGGTCCGCGCAGCAAAGGGACATTGGGCCGTGGGGACGCGCGGGACGCGAAAGGGTGAACCAGCCGAAGGTAAAAATAAAATTGAATAACTGCTGAGCAGAACAGGTTGGGACATCTGGGCTGTGAGGACGTGAAGGATGCGAACCACCTGGATCGGCTGGCGCAGGGAACTTTCATCCAAGACAGTTGGGACAAAGGGACGCGTGGGACGCGGAAAGCCGAAGGAGCCGAGAGCCAATCAAAATGTGCCACGTGTCTTTGCCTCAAAGAGGGACAGGGAAGCCCGAATCGGGTGGATCGGAGAATTTGTCCCAGACAGTTTGGGACATCCGGGCCAAAGTACGCGGGGACGCGAAAAGCCGAAAGAGCCACGATGAATCAGAACGTGCCACGTGTCGTGGATCACAGCGGGAGGAAAGGGTGAGATTTTTACTTAATGTTTTGCCGAGTTTCAAAGGGAAGGTTTGAAGCGTTGGCCCGAGCCAATAAAAAGAGGACACGTGTCCTAAGGAGAAGGGGAGTGCGGAGCTCGGGGAGGACTTAGAGAATTTGGCAAAAGTTTTGGCCAAAAATCTAAGAGGTAAACGATGCCCCCGCACCCCTGTCAACCAACTAAAGCGTGCCACGTGTCCCAAGTGGCGGGGCACAGGGCACGGGGGAAAAAATGGAAAATTTTCCAAAAGTTAAAAAGGTCAAAATTTCAAGGGAAAACCCGCGGAAAGGTGGAGGAGAGAGAATTTCTCAGCCAACCAGCACCTGACACGTGTCATCCAGGTGGCGGAGCGTGGAAAAAAATTTCAAAATGCAAAAAGGTCAAAATTTAAAATTTTTTGCCCGACATCCGTTTTTTGGGCCGTTTTGCCCTAAAACTTCAGACCTTCATATCTTTTGATCCAGAGCTCAGATTTGCACGTTCTTCATATCATTGGAAAGCTTATGAAATTCTCTACAGGATTTCATGGTCAATTTTGAATTTTGGTTCAGTTTCAAGAGAGAAAATTAAAAAAACGGCTCTGGTACGTGTCCATGGCCAGAAATGACATTTCAGCGACCAAATTTAATGCAGGATGGGTCGCATTCTCCTCCAATTCGGTCAAAAATGACAGGGTATGGGTTTGTAAGGTCCCCCATGCCATTTTAATGCATTTGTAGTCAATGAGGAATGGGCTCCCATGTTTTGTACGTTTTCTCTCTCCTGGGCTCGACCCATGCAATGTAAAAGCCAGATTTGGCTCATTTCTTAAAGGGGGGAACACTTTTTGGCATAGAAAACTTCTTCTTTCACCTCCAGCAAGTGATTGTTGCAAGAATCAGACCTCTTCAAAGATTGTAACAGGTTTTCTACCTCTCTGAGGTTGTAATGCAGTGGTTTTGACATTGGAAATGATAATGCAAGCTTTGTGAATGGGTTTCAGTCCTTTGTTTGTATTATTTGCTTCATTTCAGATCCTAAATTATATCTTATCAGCCTGTGTATGTTTTATGTTGCAATCTTTGGTTTGTGTCTATTTGCATGACAAAAATATTCACCACTCCTTTTGGTGCATCACCATCTTTAGTTAGTTTCAATTTTTGCATTTCTATCCCTGTCTCCTTGCAATTTAGAGTAGGATTAGGATCTGAACCTCTGTAGTTGTGCAAATATAGATCTAAATCAGAGGAGTTTGAGGAACCAGCCTCTAATCTGGATATTCCTCTCTCAGTTTCACAAGTCCCACACTTGGAGAGAGGTTTCCATGTTGTGCAATCACACTGGATGCCTAAGACATCATTTAGAACCTTGATTTGCATCCAGGGGTGCTGTGATTTTGCACTAACAGTTTTGGCACATGCCCGGTGGGACACTAGAGGTCTCATTTTTATTGCAGCAAAGTTGATGTGCATCTGCTGCAATTTTCTTGCTTGAAAAGAGCTATTATTTGCATATCTGGCGACTCCAAGGGGAAGAATCAACTGGTTTCAGCAGTGCAGGCCTGAAAACTCATGAGAAGAGTCACCACAAGGTCAAGAGTTGGAGAAGAAGAAGTGTTGTTTGAATACCTGCAATTATCTCCAAGAAGAAGGCAAAGAGGAAGAAGGATTCAAAGGTCTCCATCTCCACCAAACAGAACTCTCTCAACTCCTCCACCTGGTAGGCCTTTCATTCAGTCAACAAGGGTTTTAAGACCAATTAGAATGGCACAAAACAACCCCTATGTCAACTTCACAGGCAGCAGCCCACTTGCCCTCAATGCACAACATCCAATTCCTATTGCAGCCTTGAAGAACATTCCCTACTTCACTGGAGAAAATCAGACTACTCCAGGTGATCATGTTAAAGATATTGCTAACCTTTGTGCAATCCATGAAATCAATGAGATGCAAGTGGCTGTCAAGTTACTGGCATCTTCATTCAAGGGTAAAGCATTGCAATGGTTTAGGAGCCTTGGAGCTGGTTCTATCACAAATTGGAATCAGCTGTGTATAGCACTTCATGAGCAATTTGGAGAAAAGGGAGACAACTTGTCTCTTTTGGAGCAGCTGACAACCATCAAGAGAGCTCCCAATGAGCAGCTGACCGATTTCAACTTCAGATTTCAAAAGACTTGGGAGAGAATTCCAGTGGCAGTCAGGCCAACAGCAGAAGGTGCTTTTCTCTACTATCTCAAAGCTCTAAATTCTGATATTTCTATGTTGATTCAGTCCATGGGAGGCATAACTATCCCTATGGCTTATAGCATTGCCATTAGGGCTGAAAATTGTTTGATCCAAGCTGGCAAACTTGCCCCTAGACCTCCCATGCCATTGTTTCCAAGTTTAGAGAGTCCAAACACCAATCAAGCACCTAATTTGGCTCCTTCTCCCACTCCTAGAAATCAGAGTTCAAATGAAGCTTCCACTTCATCTCCAAGTGCCCCAAATGAGCTTCAAGAAGTCATGAAGCAATTGCAAAACCTAGGCAATGAGCTGGTTACTCTCAAAAGGCAGCAGGCCCAAGGTTTTAGACCTTCTTATCAACCCCAAGCTCAGCCTAATAGGCAGCCATACCAACCACAAAGGCCACCTAATCCAGTTGCAAATATGAATCAAACAAGGCCTCCTGCCAATAGACCATTTCAGCCCTATAATCCAAATGCCATATCTGCCTCTAAGGCATTGGTGCCAACACAAAACAACATTGCTCAGGAGTATGATTGGTGTTTTCCATGCAATGAGCCTCATAACCAATCCATGTGCTTCAATGGTGCTTTGAATCAAGCATTAATGGTGACAACTACTGGTGTGGAGGGTGAGGGCAGTCAAGGAAACAACCAACAACAAGAAACATTCCAACAGCAATCAGCCCCAAATGACACCACATTGGTAAATTGGCAAGCAGAGGATTTTTGTGGCATGAACCAGGTAGTTTCTCAAGGTGTTGCAGCCAACACAAGGTCAAAAAGGAGGAATTTGGGTGAAGAACAGCCATTAGCCCCAACCAATCCACAACCTTCCATGGCTCCACAAATGGTTGGCAAGCAAAATCCAATTTCAAATGCACAAGGGCAGCCAAGAACAGCCCCTAGGCCAACTCAAATACCAGTTGTTGCTGCCCACATGCAAGGAGTGAATGTGCAAACCAAGGGACAACAAAGAGATCCTTCATCACCATTCAGTATCATTGATCAGATGAAGAAGACAAATGTCAATATATCAATGTGGGAATCCCTATCTATCCCAGGCCAAAGAGATCTGCTGCAAGCTGCCATGAAGGACTGGCCAACTTCGAATCAGCAAGTTCAGATGCAAGACAAAGTGCTTACAAATGCTGCCCAGCCTGAGGGAAATCATGGAGGACAGCAAGGTAAAATGTTGAAGCCCCCTCCTTTCTATGTTTCATTGATCATTGGAAATCAGCTAGTGCACAATTGCATGATAGACTCCGGGGCAAGTAGCTCAGTAATGCCTAAACAAATAGCTGATCAGCTAGGGCTCCAGTATGAAACAATATCCAAAGGGGTAGTGCAGCTGGATGGGACAGCAGTAGCAACAGTTGGAGTGATTAGAAACTTGAGTCTTACCTTGCATGCATGTCCAAATGTTGTTGTTTTACAAGATGTATCAGTCATAGACCTTCCACCACTCTTTGCCCTATGCTTGTCAAGGGACTTCACAGCCAAGATTGGGGGATATTTGTCTGCTGATTGGTCACACATGCTGTTCAGAATGAGGTATGGAACTAAGGCTACAATCAGGTCAGAACCTATTGCAAACTTCCATATTGAGCCTTACACTCCAAGTCAGATTAATGCCAATTGCTCAGCATTTGATCAAGAAGATCACCCAAGCACTGATGAAGCTGACACCAAGGTTGGAAGCATCCCAGATCTAACTCTTGATGAATGGGCAAACAAGATACATGCATTTGATCCTTATCAAGAAGTGGAAGAATCTGAGCTAGGGGTCTATTGCATACACGAAGAAAATCAGCCTATTCCTAGCATCACCAAGCCAAACCACAAAGATGACAATGAGGTATGGCAGCTGTTTTTTGATGGATCAAGGAGTAGACAAGGTGCAGGAGGTGGAGCTATGCTTGTTTCACCTCAAGGAGTAAAGTACTATTCAGCTTTTAGATTTCAGTTTGCATGCTCCAATAACACTGCTGAATATGAAGCCTTGGTGCAAGGGATGCATTGGGCAATAAAGAAGAAAATAAAGAACTTGCAAGTCTTTGGGGACAGTGAATTGATTGTAAATCAGGTCAAGGGACAGCATGCTGCCAAGAATGATCTACTCAGGTGCTACAAGAACAGGGTGTGGGACCTCATGGAAGATTTTGAGGGTTTTGGCATCAAATCCATTCCTAGGAAAGAGAATCAAGCTGCTGACAGGCTTGCAGCAGTAGGGGCAGCCTTTGACATTGTGGAAAGCATTCAACAAGACAAGGTACAGCCAAACATCCACGTGATTGTGAGGCCTTCAGTGCCGGATAACAATGTCAGTTGGCAAGTGTTTGAGAATGACCAGCAAATCATCCATTTCTTGCAAGAAGAAGCTGAGTTCTCAGCCAAGAATCAAGAAAGATTGGAACAGCAGTATGGTGACCAAGTGGTACAGCTGAGAACTAACAAGCTGCCCAAAGGACTTATCACTTTGGAGTCCATTTTTAACCCCAATGATCAGTTTAGAAAGGAGAAAGCAAACATTCAGGTCAAGAGAGAGGATTCAGTATCCATCTTGGTAGAAGAGAACAAACCATTGCAAATTGGAAGGATGACAACTGAACAAGAAAGGTATGAGTTCATACAGCTGTGTCAAGAGTTCCCTGACGTGTTTGCTTGGAGCTATGAAGACTTGAAAGGTTTCAATCCCAACTTAGCTCAGCATACCATCGAATTGGATCCAAATACTAAGCCTGTCAGGCAGAAACAAAGACCAGTCAATCCACACATGGAGCCTCTCATGAGGAAAGAATTGGACAAGCTGATTGAGTCAAGGATCATATTCCCAATCAAGCATTCTAGTTGGGTTGCCAACTTAGTTCCAGTCAGAAAGAAGAGTGGAGAGATCAGATTGTGTGTTGACTTCAGAGACTTGAATAGAGCCTCTCTCAAGGACCATTACCCACTCCCTTCCATGGAGCAAATCTTGCAAGTTGTGGCTGGCTCCGAGAGGTTTTCACTACTTGATGGCTACTCAGGCTACAATCAGATTATGGTGAAGGAAGAGGACCAGTTCAAGACAGCCTTCACAACCAAATGGGGAACTTTTGCATACAGGAAAATGCCATTTGGGCTGTCCAACGCTGGTGCTACCTTCCAAAGGGCAATGGACATGGCATTCAAAGGTTTGATTAACAATGTGGTGCTGATTTACCTTGATGATATCACTGTTTTTTCCAAAAATGCAGCAGACCACCTCTCTCATTTGAGACAAGTCTTCACGAGGTGCAGGAGATTTGGAGTGTCTTTGAATCCTAAGAAGTGTATCTTTCTTGCACATGAAGGAAAGCTCCTTGGCCATATTGTCTCCAAAGAAGGATTAGCAATTGATCCAGAGAGGGTTGAAGCCATAAGAGCACTACCATTGCCAAGCCACAAGAAAGCCCTTCAGAGTTTCTTGGGAAGGATAAACTTTGTTCGGAGGTTTGTCCCAGATTTTGCAGCCCTTGTCAAGCCCATCACCAAAATGTTAAAGAAGAGCATGGCTTTCAAGTGGACAGCAGAAGGCAAGGAGAGTTTTGAAGCAATCAAAGAAGCCATCTCTCAAGCACCAACTCTCATCAACCCGGACTTCTCCAAGGATTTCATCCTCTATGCATTTGGAGGTAATGACACTATTTCTGCCATTTTGGTACAGCAGAACAAGGATAATGATGAGCAGCCAATTGCCTTCTTCAGCCGGAGCCTAGATGACTATGAGGTGAGGTACTCTTTTATTGAGAAGCATGTACTTGCAGTAATCAGAAGCTTGAAGAAATTCAAGCATTTAGTCTCAAACAACAAGGTCCAGTTGCTGGTCTCACATGCTGGGGTTAAGGACTTCCTCCTCAACAAGGATTTGAATGAGAAAAGGGCAGGTTGGATCACCCGTGTCATGGAGTATGACATTGAGATCAAGATCACCAAGCTGGTAAGAGGGAAAGGATTGTGTGAGCAGCTGGTTTTGGGGAAGCAAAAAGAAGTATGCAATGAAGAAGAGGCTGTTTTGACAGTCCAGGACAGCCATGAGCCAAGTGGCAATCAAGAAGAAGACAATGCTGCCCCCACTCCTTGCTGGACCCAAGGTATTATACACTTCCTAGGCACAGGCCTATGCCCTCCGGAGATGAACAAGACCCAAAGGAGACACTTCAGATTGCAGGCTGTTCCGTATGCCATTGTTGATGGAGTTTTGTTCAAGAAAGATGTGAATGGAGTGCTGCTGAGATGCATTAGCACAAATCAGATTCAAAGGGTGTTGGAAGAGTTCCATGGTGGACCAGCTGGTGGTCATTTTGCACCAAGAGTGACAGCTCTAAAAATCATGAAGGCTGGTTATTATTGGCCTAAAATCTTCAGTGATTGCTATGCATGGATCAAGAGGTGTAAGAATTGTGCATTCTTCACAGGAAAAGAGAGACTTGCTGCCCTTCCATTACATCCAATCTCAGTTGACCAGCCATTCATGCAATGGGGTTTGGACTTCATTGGAGTCATTAATCCCAATTCAAGCCAAGGGCACAAATGGATTTTGACAGCCACGGACTACTTCACCAGATGGACAGAAGCAGTAGCACTCAAAGAGGCAAATGAGTCTAGCATCTTAGACTTTTATGAGGGGATAACAACCAGATTTGGTGTACCTGCTACAATAATCTCTGATAATGCATTGGCATTCATTGGATCTAAGGTGACTGAGTGGGCTGTCAAGAACGGTATCTACCTAAGCACTTCATCAAACTATTACCCTCAAGGTAATGGCCAGGCCGAGTCTACAAACAAGAACTTGTTGAGGATCATTAGGAGGACTCTTGACGAGAATCAGAGGTCTTGGCATACCAAACTGAAATCAGCCTTATGGGCTGATAGGATAACTCCCAAAAGATCCACAGGTAACTCTCCATTCAAACTTGTCTATGGAAGAGAGGCAATCTTGCCCATGTCACTTGAGTTGCCAACATTGGAACTCATGAAGCAGCTGGAGTTGCTAGAGTTTGAGCCCATGGAGGTGAGGTATGCAGAGTTGATGGAGCTGCAAGAGATCAGAAATCAGGCATCCCAAGCAATGGAAAAGGATCAAGCTTTGATCAAGAAGACCTTTGATAGGAAGGCCAAGGATAGATCTTTTCAGGTTGGAGATCTAGTGTTGAAATGGGATGTGGATAGAGCAAAACCGGGAAGGCATTCAAAATTTGATGCCATTTGGAGTGGCCCATACATGGTCACGAAGTGCAAGAACAACAATGCTTTCCAATTGGCCCCATTGGATGGTGAAGAACTGCAGATTCCAGTAAATGGAATCTATCTCAAGCGTTGCTTCTAGAGGGAAATTCACTACCTTGTAAATATTAGATTAGATTTTCATTCCTCCAAGTGCTTGTGCACATTGTTTTGCTGTAGGTTAGTTTTGTTTTCCCTAAGTGCTTTGGCACAGCTTGCTGTCCATGGAGATGTTTTGCAGTCCTTGCTTCCATCAGGTGATATTCCATCTTCCTCCTTACACATTCTAAGTCAGTTGGGGTTCTAAACAGAATATTTGATGACTCCATGCCCAATGGACTGCTTCAGGCAACTGGTATCTTCATCTAGCAGGCAGATGACCCCGCTGAGTCACCAAATTGTTATCCAAAATTCACCCCCCAGGGTAATTTTGATAACATGCATTAAATTCTTCGGTCCCGAGCAAGATAGATTGATTCAAGGCAAAAAATCATGTTTCTGGGGTCCCCTCGGCTTTTTTCTAACTCTCCTGTCCAAGAAGAAAAGAGCAAGTTCTAAAAAAGGGTGAAAAAGTTGCAAAAAACAAGCTTGGGGCAGAAAAAATCATGAAAATCGGCTAAGTCCTAGTCCTCGGCAGTTGGGACAGTTGGGACGTCGGGGCGCGAATCGGCCGAAAAGCCTCCAGGTGGTCCACGCAGCAAAGGAACATTGGGCCATGGGGACGCGCGGGACGCGAAAGGGCGAACCGGCCGAAGGTAAAAACGAAATTGACTAACTGCTGTGCAGAACAGGCTGGGACATCTGGGCCGTGAGGACGCGAAGGACGCAAACCGCCCGGATCAAAGGAAGCCGGGAAATAGGAAGAACTTTCAGTCTGGGACAGTTGGGCCAAAGGGACGCGTGGGACACGAAAATCCGAAGGAGCCGAGAGCTAATGAAAATGTGGCACGTGTCTTCGCCTCAAAGAGGGACAGGGAAGCCCGAATCGGGTGGATCGGAGAATTTGTCCCAGACAGTTTGGGACATCCGGGCCAAAAGTACGCGAGGGAGCCGAAAGAGCCGGCAGGAAAATCAGAACGAATGCCACGTGTCTTCGTGGATCAGAGCGGCGGAGGAAAGGGTGAGATTTTTACTTAATGTTTTGCCGAGTTTCCAAAGGGAGGTTTGGAGCGTTGGCCCGAGCCAATAAAAAGAGGACACATGTCCTAAGGAGAAGGGGAGTGCGGAGCTCGGGGAGGACTTGGAGAATTTGGCAAAAGTTTTGGCCAAAAAACTAAAAGGTAAAAGATGCCCCGCACCCCTGTCAACCAACCAAAGCATGCCACGTGTCCCAAGTGGCGGGGCACGGGGGAAAAAATAGAAAATTTTCCAAAAGTTAAAAAGGTCAAAATTTCAAGGGAAAGCCCGCGGAAAGGTGGAGGAGAGAGAATTTCTCAGTGAACCAGCACCTGACACGTGGCATCCGACTGGCGGAGCGCGGAAATTTTTCAAAAAAATTTCCAAAATGCAAAAAGGTCAAAATTTAAAATTTTTTGCCCGACATCCGTTTTTTGGGCCGTTTTGCCCTAAAACTTCAGACCTTCATATCTTTTGATCCAGAGCTCAGATTTGCACGTTCTTCATATCATTGGAAAGCTTATGAAATTCTCTATAGGATTTCATGGTCAATTTTGAGTTTTGGTTCAGTTTCAAGAGAGAAAATTCAGAAACGGCTCTGGTACGTGTCCATGGCCAGAAATGACATTTCAGCGACCAAATTTAATGCAGGATGGGTCGCATTCTCCTCCAATTTGGTCAAAAATGATAGGGTATGGGTTTGTAAGGTCCCCCATGCCATTTTAATGCATTTGTAGTCAATGAGGAATGGGCTCCCACGTTTTGTACATTTTCTCTCTCCTGGGCTCGACCCATGCAATGTAAAAGCCAGATTTGGCTCATTTCAAAAGGGGGAACACTTTTTGGCATAGAAAACTTCTTCTTTCACCTCCAGCAAGTGATTGTTGCAAGAATCAGACCTCTTCAAAGATTGTAACAGGTTTTCTACCTCTCTGAGGTTGTAATGCAGTGGTTTTGACATTGGAAATGATAATGCAAGCTTTGTGAATGGGTTTCAGTCCTTTGTTTGTATTATTTGCTTCATTTCAGATCCTAAATTATATCTTATCAGCCTGTGTATGTTTTATGTTGCAATCTTTGGTTTGTGTCTATTTGCATGACAAAAATATTCACCACTCCTTTTGGTGCATCACCATCTTTAGTTAGTTTCAATTTTTGCATTTCTATCCCTGTCTCCTTGCAATTTAGAGTAGGATTAGGATCTGAACCTCTGTAGTTGTGCAAATATAGATCTAAATCAGAGGAGTTTGAGGAACCAACCTCTAATCTGGAGATTCCTCTCTCAGTTTCACAAGTCCCACACTTGGAGAGAGGTTTCCATGTTGTGCAATCACACTGGATGCCTAAGACATCATTTAGAACCTTGATTTGCTATATTAAAGTGGAAAATGGAATTGAAAACCAATTTTTGCATCAGTTTTTTGATGATACGGTTCTCCTAGGTCAAGCTACTATTCAGGAAGCCAGAGATATTAAAGGTATCACCAAGTAGTATGAAAGGGCTATGGGGCATATAATAAACTTTAGAAAAAGATCCTATATTTCATTAATGTTGGGGAGGAACAACATAATAGATTGGAAAAAATTATGGAGTGTAACATCAAGAACCTCCCTGATAATTATCTGGGAATGCCTCTTTGTGGGAAAAAATTTGATGAAGGAGGATGTAATAAGTTAATAGAGAGATTTCATAACAAACTGACATCATGGAAAGGTTCCTTGATTTCTCAAGCTAGGAAGGCTCAACTTCTTTAGATATGATTACAAGGCATTGCAGTCTACATCATGTCCATCTTCATCCTACCAGGTAGAGTTAAGAAAGGTATTGAAGGAATTCAAAAACATTTTCTTTAGACATGTTTGGAGGATAAAAACAGAATACCCTTGGTCGCATGGGAAAAAGTTACTCAACCTAAGGACAAGGGTGGTCTTGGATTAAAGAAAATTCAACTTATTAACCAAGATCTCATAGATAAGGAGGGATGGACACTTCACAGAGAGGATGACTTATTGGTGAAGATTTTGAAAGTGAAATATTTTCGGTCCTTTGTTGGAACTCTGGAACTCTTCTCTGATATGGAGATTCCTAGAGGATCTATCTTTTGGAATAATTTTTGTCAAACCAGAAAGATACTAATTAAAGGATGCAAGTGGAACCTTGGAGATGGATCTAAAATAAGGACTGAGCCCTAAATACTATTGGTCCTTGGAGTGAGCTCTGGCATTTTTTTTATTCAAGAAAAGGGAGCTCTTATTTAAAATTATTAGGATGAAGAGAGGAAGTGGATTTCCATCCTCCCTCCCCCTAAATTTATTGATGATATTCAACCCTTTCATGACCTAAAAAATAAATTCAAAGACTACCATATCCCCCATGATAGATCCCAGGACGAGTTAATTTGGAGAACTATGAATTTAGGGGAATATGAGGTTAAGGCTAGCTACTTGATAAAATTTGTAAACTTGGAACCTAATAATATTTGGAAAGGTATGGAATAAGAACCTTATTCCCAAAATCAATATCTTTTTCTAGGAAGTCATCAAAGGGAATATTTTAACGGTGGATAGACTTAGAAAAAGAGGAATGATCATTATCAATAGATGTAGGCTGTGCAAAAATAACGAAGAATATATTAAGAATTTATTTTTGGAATGTCCCTTCTCATTTAAAGTCCTTGCTAAGATCCTTGGAATATTTAAGGAGAATTTGGTCCTCCCTAGGGAAGTGACACTATTGCGTGATCAATGGAGTTTCAATTTTCAGAATGCTATAGTCAAAGAAATGTGGAAATTGGCTTTGCCTCACTCTCTATGGGGAAGATGGCTTGAACAAAATAATAGGATCTTCAGGAACAAGGCAGCTAGGATGGAGAAGGTGATTGAAAAAGTGAAATAGGAACTAAAAGATAATACTCATATTTTAAAGCCCAAATATGTTAGATATTATCCGGATTTGGAAAGGAATATCCTTAGGAGCATGGATATCATTCCTAACAACCATGTGAAGAAGAGTGTGAACCAAAATTTCAAACGGTCAAAACCGCTAGATGAAAGTTTCAAGTTTAATTTTGATGGATTGACAGATTTGAAGGACAATGTGGTGGGTGGAGGGGGTATGGTGCATGATCACAGTGGTAGATGCATTGGTGCCTATGCGGGTTCCATTAGTAATCATACAAATAACATTGTAAAGGCTAAGGATATGCTTTGGGGCATTAGGACGTGTAAAGACATGGGTTTAAAAACTATCATCATCGAAGGCAATTCAATGTGTGTGGTTAACGCTCTCAAGGATAAAAGAAAATGTGGATAGAATCTTAATAACTTAGTCATGGAGGCTCATGGAATACTAACATAATTTGAACAAGTGGATTTCCTTCATACCTACCGGGCTGGAAAAAAGCCAGTGGATGCATTAGACAATAAAGGTACTGACATGGAGGATTTTGTGATGTGGATAGGGACACATATACCCTAGGGTCATTTTAATAATCTCATTAATGAAGACATAAATTAGGAGGCCAATTAATGATGAAACCCATAGCTCTCACGCTTGGGTTTTTGAAAGGAATTTTCCTTTTTTAAACATTGGCCGTATTCCTTTCATTTGGTATTTCTCAAGTTTCTTAAGGCGATCTTAGGATTCTACATGTTTGAAGAAGGAAAAATTACAAGATCCATGAGAGGTAATAGGGTTCGCACCAAACCTACCACTTTTCTCCATCTTAAAAATGACAATGCTTTGTTGAAACTGCTACACATAGGTGGATTTACCAGGTACATTCGTAGGCTAAAAGGTAATGATCCTGATATTTCAGTGGATTTTGAAAATTTTTGGATTGATGGGGGTTTTATTTTTATAGGGGTTCAAATTGGGGTTTCCAAGGAAGCTATTAATAAGATTACATGGTTAAAAACTGATGGACTCAAAATTTACAAAGATAAAATTTGGAAGAAACATGAAATTGCTACTTTTTTTGAAGCCGAGGAGAACATTGTGGCCTATGATGATGGTATTTCTTGAACTTTTCTACCTGATAGATGGGCTGATGTATGTCTAGTGGTCATGAAATTTATGACCTTAGAGGGGAAGTTTTGAAAGATCTTTTCTCACCATCTCTCTCTCTCCTAAATTTCTTTTGCAGAGACCAGACTATGAGCTTAGATTTTTTGCTCTATAGGTCGTTTCTTTCTACTATTAAGGATTTTAAAAATAAGAAGGTGGACATCCCTCTCCATCAAGGCTTGATTCTTTTAATTTTTCAAAGAAGCAATCCTACCATTCCAACTTAGCCTAGCATTAAAAATGACCTCGAATCAAATAAGGAAACCTTGGCTTCTCTCCTCAATTGCATAAGGAAATGGAAAGAAACAGATCCTTATGTGGGGATTGTGGATGCCTTGTGTAACTTGAAGAAGGGGATTCAAATTTTTTGGGAAAGTTCCAGTAAAAGGGATTATGATTTTGATGACTTGGAGGCCATACTGATGAGAGCCAAATCTACTGCTAACACCATCCTCACTGTTAACAAGAACCTCATTCAGGATTTGAAAGATTGTCATCATAGGATTGAAGCTTAGAACAAGACTGTAAGGGTTATTTGGGTGGATTATGTAATGCAGGAACATAGGATCTCTATATTGTAGGATCAAGTTGTTAGAAAGGAGATCAAACCCAATATGAAGCTCATGCTTAACATTTCCGATAGTGAGACTTCTAATAATGGTTAGAGTTATGACATGGTTGCAGAGACCACCCAGGTCAAAGACAAGGAGGAGCCTAACTTGGAGGCATAAAGTGATAAGAAGGAAGAGAAATACCCTAAGCATGTCATCATTAAATTGGTTGGCAAGAAAGATGGTGGGCTAAATACTAGGGCAAGCAGAAAATACCTAGAGAACTAATGAAAGGTTGTTGGATGGCCTATTCTTTCTGGTTCTGTTGGTTTCTCATCTATGGTGTTTTGGTAAAAAAATATGTTGTTTAATATGAAAACTCTTATGGAGTTTGGATTTGTTTTTTGGAAGCTTTTCATCAAGTTTTTTTTTGACTTTTCATCCATGGATCTTTGTTAGTTTTATGTCTTAAACTGGTTTCTTTTTGTATAGGGTTTTTCAGTCCCTAGTTTAGAACCATTTTTTTTATCTTATCTAAAAAAAAAGTCAAACTTACAACTACCAATCAAATCAAGCATTCCAAACATGAATACATCTAGTCAAGGAATCATATAAAAGTACAACAACTTCACATTCCTCAAGTGGAAAATTTAATGGACTGATGAATTTGAGTGAGAGGTTGAGTTAAACTTGAGCTTCCCCATTACCTAAGCCCCAAACTTAATCATTCATTCAACCTATCAGAGTTCCATTCCTTAACCTGCTAGTTAAAGAAGGTTAGATCATAATGAATCTTTCCACAATGAGAAGAATCATAGAGGTATTCTAAATAACAATCACGAGTTGAAAAGATCACCCAAATCAAATCAAGCCACTGAGTTATGTTCACATTTTTAAGTTATAAAGGTGTCTATGGAAGGGAAATGAAGTAGTAGACTTCCTTCAAAACTCAAAACTACATAGGATCCTTAAAGGATATGTTACAACCTACTTAGCAACCCAGTTAACAATTTGAGAACATCCATAAAGGACCTGAATACATAAAAAATTACACAATTATGGTCTCTAAAAAGGAATTCCATTGGATATTCAAAACATGAACACCTAGATGGGTTAACGATTTAGTTTTTTAGTCTTAAGAAAAGAAAGACTAGTTCATGTATACAGGTGATAGTAATGATGTACCCTAGAATTCACAGCAAATAACCCAAGGCGCGCTGACACATCACTCGGCCAGAACTGAGTGCTCACCCTAAGCATGCAAGGGTACCAAGTCCCTCTTTGGACTTTCTTGTTTAGAATGTTAGCATGATTGCATATGTATATATCCAGATCTATAATATTTAATCAAGTAAACCACAGTGCATGAACCACACCTAGAACTAAACCATATGAAAGATTGATTAAACAATGATGATAATGATATATACCATGAAAACACCTTATTTAGTCACATCTAACACCAATATCCAGCCAATATGATCCATCATATTAAATATTAAAAAACACATAAGCCTCATACATCATATTAATGTCATCATGAGTCTGCGTGCTAACAAATCTGTAGCATAAATCTATAATAATTGGTAATGTCTAAACCGTGCAAATCAATACATATATATAGGGATGGGGACTTACCCTTCATTGCCTATGCACCTTGAAAAATAGGCTATAAGCTAATAATAACCATGCAACTTTACAAGGGAATAAAAAACATGCAAGTGTTCTAATAATAGACTTTCTATAGTTAACTCCGAGTAGAAATCCTATTATTAGATCAAAACTATGCATGGCTCTCAAACTAATGCAAAACAAAAAATAGCCTTGCATGAACTGTAAGTCTTTATATCTTTACGTGCTCAACACTCTATCTCCTAAAATAGCCAAGATATAAAAAAGTGGCTAATTCCTGTGTATACTTGTCCTAGGCACATGCTATTTGGCTATAGTTCCATGTCCTTCTATGTGCCATGTGTCTGCATGCCCAATCCTCATGTGCTTTCATAATCGAACTATATTTCATCTACTCAACATTACCCCACACAAATGGCATTTCTGCCCTTAGTAACGAGTAACAAAATTATCTCTCCAAATTAAAGAATAATGAATGAAAGAATGAAGATCAGTTCAAATAGAAGAATGGGAAATCATTCAACACTCTCCTCTGCAACAGGAAGTATTAATTTCAAATACTCATTCTTAACTTATGCCTCCAATGCTTGTCAATCGATCAAGGCCTCACCTATTTTTTTTGGGATATTTGTGGCTATGAAATCTAGTTTATCCTAAGTCACACTCTTTTTTTCATTCTACAAGATTCTAAACATATTTTCCATACTAGAAATCATGACCTCTATATAGTCCATCTTTTATGTAATCTTGTTACCTATCTCCTTCAGCCTATTTTCATGTGGATCTTAGGAACTTGTAAGTGATTTGTGCTTCTCTTCCACCAAAGAAAGTCTCTCCATATGTGCAAGTGTCTCATTTTTCATGGCTTTTAGGACTTCATTATCTTATGCAATTGTTCTCATCCTAAGTATTCCATCTAGTGCCATGCACATGTTTAAGGCATGATCTGAATTCTTCAATTCATCTCTCAAAGCTTGTAGTAATGACTCATAACTTGTAATTTTTTTGGAAATGGTGGCTTTCAACCTTGCTGCTTCCTTAGAAGGGTATTTTGGTGTGGGCATATGCACAGGCCCTTTCTCTATGACCAGTTTTACAAGTGTGTGTTTATAGTACATCACAGATGGAAATTTTTTTGGAACTTGGTATTCGAGATGTGGCCTTACATTAAGAATATAATCACCAATCTCCTTGGCCATACCGATCAATGCTTACCTATTTTCCTTGGCCTTTTCCTTCTCTTTTGTGAGGTGATTTATTTCTACATCCCTATCCTTGTTGTCATTCATCAGCACCCTAATTGGTACAGATTTATCTATGTTCCTGTGCGCAACCTCTACAAATACCTTTACCAAGGAATTTCTCACTTGTTCATCGACATAATAGTTGGTTTAACATTTACATGCCCGATTTGAGGTTCTTTCTTCGTTCTACATGAGACACAATTACTCATCCATATGATCCTACATTGACCTTGACAACTACTTCCATGTGTGTGTGCTTTCCATCTCTGCATCCATCAAGTCCTAACCATACAATTCCTTAGCTTCCACAGTACTCTGGAAGCACATGTGTATGATATTGCTAGTATCATCCGCATATCAAACCGTGGGAGTCACATAGTCTTCACCTTATTTTTCCTCCCTTGTTATTTTTCCCTTAGGAACATGGGTGCCTTAATCTAGAATTAGAAATTTTCCCTTTTCTACTTTTTTTTTTAACCCCTCCTCATCATTCTTCACCTCCTCATCATGAGGATCCTCTATATCCTTAGGTTGTAATGGGGTACCTAGAATGCTTTCTCCAGAATCATTCTCCTCTCGATCCTTAAGCTTTAGCTTGTGCCTTTTATTTTTCTCAGGTTATTCCTTCTTCAAAAAAATCCTTGGTGACCTCCTCAATGGCTGTGATAATCCTGCGCCCTAAACACTTTTCCTCTTGAACACTCTCTTGAACTATGGCTCTTCAGATGTCTTCTTCACATTGATTTATATTATGTTTGTCTCAAACACTTTAGCCTCTTGCTCCTATGATGGGGGCGTCACCCCATAATCTTTATTTTCTCCATCTGTAAGCTATGTTTTGCCCCTATGATCCAACCCAACACTATATTCATGAAGTTCTTCTTCTTCTTCATCCTGAATAGGTGAAGTAGGAGTTTAATCTTCCAACATTCCAATAGTGTGCTTTTCTTTAGGTGGTATTAGCAGTTTGAAGTCAATCTCTACATATTTTCTGTTCTCCAGCCTAGACTTAAGCTGAAGGTATACCAATGCTGATCCAATGTCACCTATTACCAAACTCATAGGATTCATAGCTATATCATCTAAAATGTATATTTCAATAGAAGTAGACTTACCAGGATAAACGTAAGTCTTCGATAGAGTGTGGTAGTCACAGTTCACCTTATTGGAATTGTATATTAACTTATGTGCATTTGAGAGTCTGTGAACAATTGCTTGAAAGAACCGCATGGTGAAAGCATAGGGTATTTTGCACCAAGGACTCCATGTACCATCCTTCATAAAAAATACATGATGCAAAAGTGTTGATAGAATGCAAACCGTACCAACTTTATTACCACCATGGAAAACTCCTTATGTATCCTCCACTCTTCCTTGAACACAGTGTGGAGTCGTGCATACCACATTTCTACCCTTGGTTTGAATGGGCCACTCATAGTACCCTCATAAAGATACTTTTCATATATTTTTGCTAGAGATTTATTTTCTACAAGTTACTCCCAAATTTTATTCTTCGGCCCATCGGGCACTCCAATCTCCAAAAACAAAAGGGACAGTAAAATAGTGCCCAATCTAATTTTATCACCTTTACGTTCCTCTTCAATGATCGTCTCAGCAATGTATCTAGACAAGTTTTAGGTCTCCCCTTGTGACATTTTATTTGTAACATGTAGCCGTAAAGTGTTCACATGTGACCATCTCTCCTTGTTGTTTAATTTTTTCAACAAGTGTGAGGCTTCATGTATAACAAATACTTCTTTAGCTTTTAAATATCCATACCGCACCAACCTTCTGTATAACCCAACTTCTTGTTGGTTGCTACAATTTCTAATTTATCATTTAGGTCACTAATCGCCTCTATGCCCTTGATTTTCAAACCTGTAAAAGTGTCGATCAAGGGTGCAGTGATCCTCATTTTTCACCCAACAAAATAGAAAAAATCCTCATGGAATCTACTCATTATCCACTAGTATAACTTCTCTAGATTTCTGAAGTAAGGGAGTTTGTACAAGTGTAAAATCCCTACCTTTCTTAGGAGTTTCTCCCTAGCATCGTCATATATGGGCATGTCATCTGCTGTTTGTTTGTTTGTCTTTTTATTCAAAAAAATTTACAACTCCTTGTTATCAATTATCCTATGGTTGTAATCACTGACTTTTCTTTGACGGACATGGGAATCCCGATCACGGACCATGATCACTTCCTCTGGGTATTGCATTTTTGAGAAATGATTTTTAAGAGTGATCCCTATCTCAATTTCAAACTCCTTTTGTTTCTTCTCCCTCATAGCCACTCTCGGTGTTCTCTTAGGTGTTATTTCAATAAAAAATATTTGTTATCTTACCTACCTTGAGCTCTACCACTCGATTCCTTAAGCCCTAGCTCAAACTCAAACCCCAGCCATCAATATCCTTTCCCGTACACCTTCGCCTTGCTCAAAAACTTCAACAAATGGAGCGTAATAGTTCCTTGTGTGTAAATTTGACCAACCCAACCAGTTCTCAGCTCTCCACTCTTCACAACTGTCTTAGCTAGCCTGCTCAGAAACTACTAGTTTGATAATTTGTAATTGCAAAGGTAACAATGGCCTCACAACCCTTATATAGATTTTTAAAGGTTACTGCATTTATTACTCCTTCACCTACAACTGATCCCAACATTAATGCATCGTTCATCAATATTTCCGCAATACTTATTTTTGTGCCATAGTTAAAACCTTCTGGTGCACCTTCTACTTCTTTGCCATAGACCTCCTTCCGCGCGCCCATATACGTTGAAGTACTTTACCACTGCATATTATTCCAACCAGTTTCCACTTTTGCGTCCTACCCCACATTATACTATGCATCCATTTTTCCATCTGTGGTCTTCATTTAGGAGATATTTTTTCTATTCGCAAGCTTCCAAAAAGCAACTACACAAATTTTTTTCTTATGCGTACCCATCTTCAGATGAAAATAAACTATATTCAACTTGGTAATGAACCCTATATGTAAACCACCCCACACTAAGGGTATGCATGGTCCTCTATGCATGAAAAACACTTAAATTGTAATCAGCTTTTGGCGCGCAAGCACGCTTATTACACATAACACTGAACTAAATTGACAAAGCATAGCAACGATGAAGGAAAAACATATAAAGGAAATGAATTATGATAAACCTAAGATACATGGAAATATTTACTTATTACAAACACCAAGAAGGCTTATTTAAAGTAGGAATTTAGGCTACTCTCGTTGAAGTAATCGGGAAACTGTGTTCCATTCAATGCCTCTAATTGGCAAGCACCTGAATCAAGTATATGAGTGATAACATACAGTCCCAACCAATAGAATTTAATCTTTCCAGGATGGCGCAAAAACTTTTAATCATACAAAAGTACCATTTTCCCAACCTCAAGCTTATTGTCCTTGATATGCCTATCATGCTATGCCTTCTACCTAGATTTTTTTTACTTTTGACTCCATCTTGCTATGGCATGCCTTTCATATAGCTACATCAATTTTTCAATACATTCTTCTACTACTTGCTCATTAGCTAGATTCCCTGCATGTGTAATATGTAAAGAAGGTACCATGAATTCCATGGGGAGAACTACCTCTGTGCCAAACACTAGCTGAAAGGGTGTTAATTTATTCAACCTCTTGTAGGTTTTCCTGTACACCCAAAGTACCGCATAAACCTTGTCATCCCAATATCTCCTTCCAACATCACAATTTTTTGTCAAATTATGGCTCAATATCTTGTTGAAGGCCTGAGCAGTTATATTTTCCTGAGGGAGATAATGAGTTTTCCTATGGTGTGTAACCATGAATTCATACACTAATATTCTGATAGTCTCATTAATGAAATGAGTACCCCTATGACTTTTCAAACTTAAAGGGCAACCATACTTGCTAATAATATTTTCCCATAAAAACCTTGCTGTTGTAGCTGCTGTGTAATCCTTTGTAGGAGCCACTTCTGCCCACCTTGTAAGATAATCTATACAAGTTATAATATAATGCAATCTTGTCATGTGTGTGACTAGGTAAATAGGGCCCAAAAAGTCAATTGCTCACTTCTCAAAAGGTTCTGCACTAGTAATAGGTCTCAAAGGCATTTCATCTCATTTCCTAGGCTTTCCAAGGCATTAAAAATGATCATAGACCTTACAATATGATTTGTAATCCTTATACAATGTTTCCCACCATAGACTAGCTAGTAGAATATTGCATGTAGTGGCATCCCCTGCATAGAGTCCACCTATAATACTTCCATGAGCCTCTACTATAATTGCTTCACACTCATGCTCAAGCACACAGTGACGTAAAAATTCATCATGACCTAACTTATATAAGTCTTCACTGATCAACATGTAAGGTGTAGTGCAAATAACAAGTTATTTCTTTTCTAAATCCTTCATTCTTTTGGGTGCCACACATGTGCATAAAAGAAAACAATATACTCCAAGTATGAGGGTGCATGTTTCAACCTAAAAAAATGTGCATATGAAATTATGTCCTCAATGCTATATGCCTCCTCTCCTGATTGAATCCTCGATAAATGGTTTGGACAAAAATTATTCTTACCGGGCTTAACCACCACCATAAAATTGAACTCTTGAAACAATAGTACCCAATGACATATGTGCCCCTGAAAAATGAGCTTGTTTATCAAGTACTTCAATGTCATGTGGTTTGTATAAAAGATGAATGGTGTAGCCAGCAAATACTATCAAAATTTATGTGCATAGATCATAGACAAGGCCTCACACTCCGTCGTTGTGTAATTCTATTTTGCTAGAGTAATTTTTTTGCTAGCAAAGTAAATAGGATGATCAATAATCCCTTCTCCAGGATGATCTAATATGAAACCAATGGCCATACTAGAGGCATCTACATGAATGTGAAAAGTATTAGACCATGAAGGAAAGTGAAAAATAGGTGCTGTAGTAAGAATTTCCTTCATTGTGTCAAACACACATTGTTGTACCCCACCCCAATAGAAATTTCCTTTTCCCCTAAGTAATTATTCTAAGGAAACGATGATCTTGGCATATCCCTTGATAATTTTTTTGTAATAACCAGTGTTCCCCAAGAATCCAAACACCTTGCTCTGGCTAGTACATTCTTCTAAGCCCAAAATAACAACTACCTTAGTAGGATCCACTAACAAGCCTTATTTACAAATGATATGTCCTAGGAAAATTCTAAAGGGTGTGGCAAACATACTCTTCTTAATGTTCAAGGAGATGCTCAACTACCGAAACATCTCAAACATCAGCCAAAAATTATCATAGTGATCTTTCATGAGCCCATAGACTGTCCAATCATCCAGATACACCTGCAAGAAATTGTGAATAAAACCCTAGAACGCTTGTACCATTATGAGCAAAAATACTATAGGGCACATTCTTTAATCCAAAGGGCATAACAATGTATGAAAAAATTCCCCATTTGGTGATGAAAGTTATCTTTTCTTGATCTTCTTCAGCTATCCTTACTTGATGATATCCATAGAATCCATCAGTGAAGGAGTATATCTCACACCCTGCAACTCCTTCCACTATTTCCTCAGTAAATGGTGTGGGAAAGGGATCAATCAAACATACAACATTTAACTACATGTAATCCACACAAATCTTGATTATGCCATCTTTGTTGATGCTGATCACCATAGGGCTTACCCATTTTGACTCCTCAATTGACACAATTATTCTAGAAATTAACATTTTGTCAATTTCTTCCTTTATCTTGATGCTTAAGTTTGGATTCATCCTGTAAGGTCTCTTTCTAACTAAGCACACGCCTTCCTTAAAATTTATCTTCATCTCTCCCAATGATTCATGCATGCTTTTCAATTCATGATAACATATAGGGAACAAGTTCTGAAATTCACACAATAGCTTAATGATTTTGGATACTTCAAATTCAGACCACTAATCTCTGATAATGGCTTCCATGGGTTCAACATCCATTCCAATGTTAAATTTATTGGTCTTCAGAGGCTCAAGGTAGGTGTGTTCCTTCTCATCTACACTGCCCAAGACTTCATGTGTACCCTCTGTGTGCTCAATGTCTAGGTTATCTACCTCTTCGTCAATAACCATGTAGATCATCTTACCATTTTCTATTTCTAGGAAGGTGCACCCAAGCTACTCTTCTTTTGTTTCTTCCTCTTCAAAGTGTGCCAGTAGGTCTGATTCTCCTAATAAATCCTAAAGTAATTCTTCAACATTTACACTATCCCTTATAGTTAAGTGCTTCATAAATTTAAATGCCTCATTCACCAAAGGTTTAGAAGAAAATTAATCAAAGGTTTGAGTCATACCTTTAGTGATTTCTTGCTAATTTCCAATCACCCTATTAAACACTGTGTAGACATACCATGCATGTGCACAACCTCACAATGTGAAATAAAAATTATGCACCCACATCAAAGGTGGTAAAACTTCCTGCCCCACCATCTAGAGTCTCTCACATTGCTGAAGGTGGTGCTGAACATGATCATTACCATGAAATTCATAGATATGAGTAGGTGCATTGACTCTTAGAAACCAAACACATAAATCAATCCTTACTTCTCTCCACTCTAAAAGATTATCCCTATGAACCATCCACCAGAACATTGTTGTCCCACACAAAGTATATACTAACATGTTCCTTCTTTCCACCTGACATTCCCATTGAACTTCCATAGCAAGTAATAATATTTCTAGATTCTCCTCACCTATGTACTTTGGTATTTGGCTGCTGTCCAAACACTTGATACTGCATGACTTACTGATGCATGAAGATGCACTTCGTACTTCATGCACAACCATTTCATAATTTTCGTGCACCTAATTATCACATGCAACACTTGTAGTATCACTTATTGACTGTGTATCATCCCATTGGAGAACCCCTTCCTTTGATGGCTCAAGCACTTATGGATCTCAAATGGTGCGGACATAAATTATGTTAAAGTCTTCTTCGCTTAAGGGCTCCACATAAGGTGTAGATTTCCCATCTGTCACAGGTATGATGACACATTCTTCTTTATTCTCATTATTGATATACCCTTTATTGAAACACAAGTCAACATTGTTTGCATAGCACTAAGGGCACCCAAGTAAGGATGGAAAATTGTTTGCTTTTGCAAGAGCTAAGACCTCAAAGTCCCCAGTGAACTTGGCTCCTTGTATAGCAATGGATGCATCTTTTAAAACTCTAATGGGCATTGCCTTAGTCCAATTTTCCATGAAAAAACATTGGAAGATGGGTGTAATGGAGGTTTTCCCATATGAACCCATGCATCCAAAGTGAGTACATTTAATTCTGTGCCTATGTAAATCAAGATGTTACTCAAAAGTCAACCATTAACAACAACATTTAGAGTTATATCCTTATCACAATCCAAACTATCCGAAGGATGTTTAACATGCAAAAGATGTCTCTCATGCTTAGTCCTAGTGCGCAAAGTGTTTCCCTTAAACTGGCTCCCTAAGAAAGGAATAATATTCTCTTGGCACAACATCTTAGAAAAATATTTCAAATCATCAACATCTGTCTGATGGAGATCAAATGCTTTATTTTGTTTCAACTTCTGTGACTATTCCTTCAAACACTGTATCTCACCTTGTAAATTCATAATTACCTCCATGGTTTCTTGATAAACCTCCTTTTGATGCATAGGGTCTAGATACTTGGCATGCAGGACTTCCTTCTTAGTAATAGTAGGATTTTCTTATAGAGTTTCCCTGGTGCGCGCTACCTTAGAACATGTAGTAATCTTCACAGGTACTGACTCAAGATCTGATGCTAACTTTGGCATCCATTGGTCTTCCATGATGCACTGTAGCCTAACCATTCCTGCACCCTTATTTTCCTTTTTTTTTTCTTGCTTAAGTGTTCATAAAAGTCTAGGAATTCTTCATAACTATGATTCTTTCCACAAAAAGAACACATAATATTCTCTGGACATTCACATCTATAGTGATCATGAGATCCATTTGTATAACAAGTCCCACGAGGGAAATCAATCCTTCCACCCCCGTGACCTTGACCTCTGAATCTACATATGTAACCTTGACCTATACCACGACTGCCATTAGAATGCCCCTCATTGTGATCATAATCATGATGCTCTCCCTTTTCCTTATAATTATTTGCAACACCAATATGTCATACGCTAGTATCAATGACATCATGGATATGATTGATCAATATGCAATATTCAATATCATGAGTCCAGGACCTACAAATCTTACAGTTACTAGACACATTCTTTCTTATCATGCGCTGCAATAATGGGCACCATCTTGAACTGTGGTCCTAGTGACATATCTCACAATCTAGTAACAAGGAACCTATTCTGAATATGGTCTTCTACTTTGTAATATGTACACCAAATCCCATTGAGTTTCTCATGTTATGAATTAGTAGAAAATTTCTCCACCTATTTTTCCATTGCTTCTATCTATGTTTCCAAGAATGAGATCACTTCTGTGTCCACACTTCCTACCACCTCAGTGCATAGGGCTGCCTCAAGTGCCTCATGCGAATATGTATAAGTGTTTTGAGAAAGCACTCTTCTAAAAGGCATGATCAGTCCTCCAATAAACCATTGTGCATACTAGATTGCATGGATGCCATAGGATAAACTAGACAAGAGAGTCTTGAATCAAGCATCATATTCTAAAAAAAATTTAGTAGTGCCCTGCTTAATGTATTTAAGTGCTCTTATACTTTTATGCTCAAACTTAGGGATATAAAATTCCTTTAAGAAAACATCTCGTAGCGGTGTGTAGTCCAAACAATTATGATCAGGATCAAAATTCCTATACTAGCTGTGTGCATGTCCCTGTAACGTATGTTCAAATTGAATTGCATTGTGCTCTAGGAATATAACCCCTTCACGTGCCATAGTATCTCACACACATGCACATGCTTGGATGCATCTTTAATGCCTCTATACTTTTGGCGATGGAGATACATCTCCATGTATATTTTCTAAGGTTAGTATGGACCTTGACCACTAGACCCATAACATGTATTTCCTCCTATATTTCAACCACCTCCAAATCCACCAGATCCTCCATCTCCTGAGCCACTTGATCCTCCTAATCCACCCCTCCAGTAGGTAATGGAATGGAAGATGCACTACCTTATGTTTCAACAGTTCTGCTAAATTAAATGCCCATAATTTGTGAAGTTGCACTACTTCCAGATGTGATGCCAAGGTTCTATGTGCCTATGTTCTATGCCGACCATGTGCCAAAAATGATACCTCCAACATGTCCTCCAAATAAAGTAGATGATGATTGCACCATATATGAATAAGCTCCCTGATAACTCCTGAACTTGACAAAAAATTAACTATATCTACTGCAACCCTACTACTCACACTAACTTGTTGTTTACTGACTGTCGTAGAAACTAGAATACCAAGTGTAAGGGCTAGGTCAGTAGGTAGATTCAGATGTGCACTTGTGGCCCATGTCATCTCTATTGGCACAATTTTATCTAATTCTGAAGAGGGTTCCCTACCATGCTTTCCCAAATTAGGGAGATCCAGATGCTCTGGCTCCACATCTTCTATGTGAGCTCTAAATCCTTCATGAGACATCTCTCTCCACAATGCCATCAGTTCATCAAATTCAAGTTACTTCTCTAAATCCCTCTTGTGCACATCATTGAACTTAAGGTGCGTTTCTTCCCTCTGTCTTTATTCTGCTAGGTCTTCCATCCTTAACAAACCTACTCTTTCCCCCACGCATGGTGGGGTTTAGTTAGCCATCGACTTCTGTTCTAAATCTAGGGTTACAATAAGGATCTTGATCACTAGTAGAATACCATGCAAATACGATCCTCTGTGTTTGCACAATAACTGAAACTCAGCAACCTCTAGGAGAGAGTAAGTTGAAACTACGTACTCAAGAATATAGTTGTTCAAAACACCTTGGAACCAAACATCCATAGAGCACGTACAAATCATACATACATCATACAAGGCCTAGAATTATTCCTACGTCCAAACAAGCGTGTGAAACCTCCAATTCCTCTTAGATGCATAAGCAACTAGCCACACGTATAACTCTATAGGAAAGATAACAAAGAATGTATCATATAATGCATCATATAGATTCTGCTCAACCCACGCACATGCATTAAAATTAGGTCCAATGCTGAATCTATGAGCATAATCTTCTTCAAAATCTACTAACCACTCCACAATACTGGCCAAGGTCAATCGGTATGTCTTCATCATGTAACATCTTGAAAAACACCTGAGAAAGAGGTCCCGAAAATGGAACCAATGATGTAGCCTATAATTCATTGCAAATAACCCAAGGCGCACTGACACATCACTCAACCAGAATTGAGTGCTCACCTGAAGTGCACAAGGGTACTAGGTCCCTCTTTGGAGTTACTTTTTTAGAATGTTAGCATGATTTCATATGTATATATCCAAATCTATAACCGTTAATCAAGTAAAACACAATGTATGAACCAGATCTAGAACTAAACCATATGAAATATCGACTAAACAATGATTATAATGATATTTACCATGCAAGAACCATATTTTGTCACATCTAACACCAATATCCATTATATTAAATAGTACAAAACACATAAGATTCATACATCATATTAATGTCATCATGAGTCATGCATGCTAAGAAATCCACAACATAAATCTATAATAATCTGTACTGTCTAAACCGTGCAAATCAATACATATATACAGGGATGGGGACTTACCCTTCACCACCTATGCACCTTCAAAAATAGGCTACATGCTAATAATAGCCATGCACCTTTACAAGGGAATACAAAACATGCAATTGATCTAACAATAGACTTCTTATAGTTAAATCTGAGTAGAAATCCTATTATTAGATTGAAAATATGCATAGAAATTGAACTGATGTAAAACCTAAAATAGCCTTGTGTGAACTGCAAGTATTCATATCTTTACGTGCTCAACACTCTATCTCCCACAATAACCTAGATTTGTACAAGTGTCTAACTTCTGTGTATACTTGTCCTAGGCATGCGTTGTTCTACTATAGTTCCACATCCTTCTACACGCCATGTGTCCACACACCCAATTCTTATGCACTTTCATAATTGAACTATCTTTCATCCAACAAGTTACAAATCAACAAGCCTGCACAAATCAAATAGCCAATAACAATACAAAACCTATTTACATAACATGACCGAATGGCATATACAAGCTAGAATCCAAATGATTCAAAACCATTTGTAGTCAATATAACAAATTGACAAGTTATTCACTGTCGTGAATGGATAGGCCACTTCTAAGCTAGACACTGACATATAATCTTACAAATGAAAACCCAGAAAAGAAAATTAAACCAGAACATAATTATGTAAAAAACCATTTATAAATACATAATTATATATACAAACCAACTTGCATTACCCTGAAGGAAAGGAAATCAACAACCAAGTTTCACAACTTTGAAAAAAATATAAAAACACAGCTCATTTACACTATTCAAGTTTCAAAAAATGAATCTGCACTACAGTGCTTAACGCCATGATTCACAGTTAAGAATACACAAATATAAACCATTATAATCACAATATGACCATATCCAATACAATAATCAAATATACAAACATGATACTCAACAATGATTCAAAAAGACAAGCCTAAAACCAGAGAACACAATTTCATTGCAAGACCAAAGCTCTTTTTATGAAATAATTAAATAGGGAAAATTATTAAAAAGAGTTAGAGCCTATCATGCCTCATAGAGCTCCTGAATTTATTTTTCAAGCTCCCAAATTTTCTTTCCAGGATTTCATGAATGTTCCCACAAGATCTCAAAATAGATTCCATAGAAAAACTCATCGTTCTTCTCTTCATTTTAATAGCCCAAGAAATAAATTTCTCTCTACTAAATCCTCCATGCAATGGAGATATCATAAATGAACTAGAAACAAACTAATATTTCAAACATTAAAATATCAACATGCAAAACCATAGAACTCAAAATACCGAATCAAAACAAAAACCAACCCCGATGCCTTTTCCCAAAACCATCATGCCCTTTCCAAGGAAGTTTTGATACCATCGAAACCATTAATTGCCATAACAAACTACCAGTTAATTCCTATAGTTCCGGTAACCACCATTTCAAAATTAGCAATAACTAATAGTTAACCAATACACTACCAAATATTTTAGTAACCTGGGTCATCGTGTATACCAAGTTTAGACTTGGTAGCTGCCAAAGGTGGAAGTAGTGTCAATTGAACTCATTAAATTCCCAAGTACTACATGGGTTGGTGTCACTTTCTAACCACACATTAACCTTCTATCACCATGTCACCCATGGTTAGGTCCTTTAGGTTAGGTATTAGGTTTAGAACTTAGAGTCTTTAGATATGTTTAGATCCCCATTAATGTATCAACCGTAAATTAGGTTGATATTTTCTTAATCAAATACAATATGATATAGTTAGGTCCCCTTTAGAGTATAGTTCCCGATTTAGTATAGTTAGATTAGGCCCTCCATCAATTGAAATACCCCAAAGCATTAATCAAACCAGATTAAGGTTAAATAAAAATATGACTATAAAAAAACGTTATGAAACAAATTCAAAAGAGCTTTGAATCAACAAGTCTGCACATATAGTATGTAAGAAAACCTTAAGAGTCCAATTCAGACATATCCAATGTGATCGTAATAGTAAATAGATAAATAAGAATGCTTTGGATCACTAAAATTGATCCATGGTATTTTCCTTCATCTAGTGTTCACAAAAATTCCAAGAACAAAAAATTATAATGAAACTTAGATAACTTACCAGGTTACCTATTTATTCCACCGTCCCAATAAACTAACTTTACTTCCAACCAACTGATATCACTTAGTGTACCTAAAAAACCAGTCAAGTGAGTTCTTGATGAAAAATCAACACAAGTCCAACATTTCCTTAAACATGATTAAAATAAAATATAACAGGAAATTGATATCATTCCAACAAACATGATCTACCAATTCCAAAAGAGCACAACAACTCAGAAAAAAATCACAGGTCAACATAACAGAGGAATTACATACCTCCCCTCTAAAAAGCACCATCATCCTGATGATTAACTTAGTCCAAACACATATTTAAGAACATAGGTACAAATATATAACTTATTCAACCATATAATTCCCAAACAGTAAACAAAATTTTAGAAATTCAAGTTTCCAAATTTTTATTAAAACATCAATATGGATGTACCAACACTTATTAAAAGTGTTTTGCCCGAAAATGGCTAAAATTAGAGATAGTTTTCAAACTAAATATCCAAATATCACATAAATCAGAATTATTTCTATTCAGAATAGATGAGGAAAAGTAGTTTTCATGTCCTCAATATTCTCCCAAGTTGCACTTTCTTCACTAAACTAGTCCCATTGGACATTGCATTAACTTATCTTAGGATTACACAAGTGTAACTTGTGAGTTTCCAGCACCCTTATGAGTTCAACCACAATTACCCCTGGGTCTTGGAATCACAAAGAATTCCAATTTAATACATGTGAAAAATTTGAAACATATTTCTTAAGCAAGGAAATATCAAAAACATCATGTATCTATGCCAATGTGGGAAACAATTATAAATGATATGCAACAGGACTGATCACTTCTACAATTTCAAAAGGTCCCACAAATTGAGGTGATAACTTGGCTGCCTTGCCAAAAGTAATTAAGCTCATCTTAGGCTTAACATATAAAAAGACTTTTTCACCAAGTTTAAATTTCCTATTGACCCTTTTTAGGTCTGTATAGATTTTCTACCTATTAGCAACTTCCTTTAATAATTCACGGATTAATTTTACTTACTGTTCCATTTCAGTAAGCATTTAAAGTCCATATTACCTCTCTATCTTCGATGTTATCCTAGCTAATAGGGTTTCTACACTTTTGTCCATATTATTCTTCAAAAGGTGCCATTTTTAGAGATGAATGGTAGGTATTATTGTATGCAAATTAAACCAAAGGAAGGTATTTTTCCCATTTGTATTGATGATCCATACAATACATTCTAATCATGTCTTCCATTACCTGATTAACTCTTTCAGTCTTCCCATCTATTTTTGGATGATATGCAAAACTAAAATTTAGTTTTTTTCCTAAGGCTGTATTTAGAGTTTGCCAAAAATGTGAAGTTTTTCTTGGATCTATATTAGATATAATTAGCTCAGGTACACCATGTAATCTGAAAATTTCATGAAAAAATATTTTTGCAAGAACAGGTGAATGATCTTTTAGATTTCCACCATTGAAATGAGCTAATTTTGTTTAATTTGTCAACTACAACTAAAATAACATCATGCTTATTTTTAGACATATGAAACCCTTGAAAAAAATCCATAGTTATTACCTTACATTTATACTACAGTATGCTATGAGGGTACAATAAACCAACTGGGTGCATATGTTCGGCCTTAACACACTGACATTCCAAGCAATGTGATACAAAATCAATTATATCTTTCTTCATCCCTTTCCAAAAATATTGTTGTTTTACATCAACAAACATTTTTGTCACTCCAAAATGTCTAGAGTAAGGTGAGTCGTGAAATTCAGTCGTTAATTTATTCTTTAACTCATTTTATAAGGGCACATACACCCAATTTTCATACCTTAGGATTCCCTCATTATCAATTTGGAAACCTTTGTATCTTACATCATTAGAATCTGAAACAAGTTCCGTTTTTACTTGTTGATAATACAAATCAGTTATCATTACTTTCCTTACTTCATCTTTGAGATGAGTTCTCAAGGTTATAAGTGTGGAAATATGTTTCCTATGACTTAGCGCATCTGCCACTTTGTTCTCTTTACCTTTAATGTAACTTATATCAAATTCATACTGAGACAAAAAATCTAACCATCTTCATTGCATTGCATTAAGATTAGGTTGAGTGAAGATATATTTTAGCCCAAGATGGTTTATTTTTAATTCAAAGGGCTTACCTAAGAGATAATGTCTCCAAACTTGTAGTGCACGAACTATGGAAGCAAGCTCTAGGTCATGGGGAGTTTAATTAAACTTGCGTAACTTGAGTTTTTTTCTCTCATATGCTATAACTTGATCATTTTGTAGTAATATACCCCTTAATCATTCTTCGGAAGCATCTGTGACAACTCTAAAGCTTCTGTTTGGATCCAGAATAGTTAAAATGGGTGCTATAGTTAGCTATTATTTTAATGTTTTAAATGTTGCTTCACATTTATCATTCCAAATAAATTTTTTATCTTTCTTTTGTAATGAAGTAATTTGGGAAACAAATTTTGAAAAGTACTTAATTTTTTTTTCTATAGTATCCAACAAGCCCCATGAAGCTTCTAACTTCATGAACATTCTTAGGTGTTGGCCAATCAATTATGGCTGCAATTTTTGATGGATCAATAAAAATTCCATTTTTACTTATAATGTGTCCTAAGTAATGTACTTCTGTTTCATAAAAGGAACATTTTGAAAACTTTCCAAACAATTTTCTCTTTCTTAAAATCTCAAGTACAATCCTTAAATTTTCATTGTGCTCCTCCATGCTTTTAGAATAGATAAGAATATCATCCAAGAATATAAGTACAAAATTGTCCAGTTATTCTTGAAATATATTATTCATCAGATTCATAAAATATGTAGGTGCATTTTTTAAACTGAAAGGTAAAACAATGAATTCATAATGTCCATACCTTGTTCTAAAGTATGTGTTATGAATATCTTCATCTTTGATTCTTAATTGATGATACCCAAATTACAGATCTATTTTTGAATAAACTGATGCACCACACATTTGATCAAATAGATCATCAATCCTAGGAAGTGGATATCTATATTTGATTGTTGCTTTATTTAACATTTGATAATCAATATAAAGTCTAAGTGTTATGTCCTTCTTAAAAAATATCACTAGTGCTCCCCAAGGTGAGACACTCAGTCTTATTAAACCCTTAGACAAAAGTTCTTGCAACTGTGCCTTTAGTTCAACTAATTCATTTGTAGTCATGCAATATGGTGCTTTGGAAATAGGTTCAGTTTAGGGTTTGATTTCAATTGTGAAGTCAAACTCTTGTTTCGGTGGAATACTAGGTAGTTCTCTCAGAAACACATTGCTGTACTCTCGTAACAATGGATATTTTTCCATAAAATCACTACCTTCTTTTGCTATTTCAAAATTTTTTACTGCATATAACATGCGTCCTTTGTTTTTGTCCTTTTAAAGCTACATGGCTGATAGTTTTCTAATTGAAATGTATATTTTTACACCTTGTATGTCTATTATTTTCTAAAGATCATCAAGACATTTAATATGTTTTTCAAAACAATCAACCTTTTCCTTATGAGTAGAAATCCAGTTCACACGAATTATGAAATCATAAGACCCTAAAGGCGCAACATACATGTCTAATTCCATAGTAAAACTTGGTAATTCTAAGGCTGCGCCAAAAATACATTTATAAACAATATGAACAACATTGTTCCCATAATGGATAGTGCATGATTTTTCCATAATTCCATCTTTTCTTTTTAATTTAGAAGCTAATTTACTAGAAATAAAGCATTTTGTAGCACCAGTATCAAAAATTATAGTTACAAGTATACCAAAGAGATTACCTGGTACTTCTATTGGCGTAGCTTTCTTTTTAGCTTGCTTATCAGCTACTGTAACATGTATCTTGTGCTTGTTGGTTGCTGTCATTTTTATTTAGAGGGAATTGATTTGCATAATGGTCTTTTCCATGCAGTTATAAAACCCCCAACAGGTCCTTTCCTAGGCTTGAATTTATTATCATACTTGTAGTTATTGTTTTTTCCATTATTGTTCTTTTGAACATTGTTTTTATTATTTGCACCAGGTCTATTTGCTGTTGTTTTCAGCCCCAAACCTATTTTTGTTACCAAAATTTTTCCATGTCACCTTTTTAGGTGCTAAAGGTGAAAGAGAGTTAGAAACTTTCTTATGTTTTTCTTCTTTATGCACAAAAATTACCTTCAATTTCTGTTCTTTCCTTATGGATTTTTCAACAACTCCTTCCATAGTGGTTGGACTGTGTACATCCACCTCTCCACCTATAACATGATTCAATCCCATTATGAATTTACATATTCTAAAATTTTCATCAATTTGGTACTGTGGTACATACTTGAGAAGCTTACTAAACTTCTCCCAATATTTAGTTACAGTCACTTTTCCTTGAACTAAGATTCTGAAACTCTGTCATTTTCTGATCATAATAGAGTTGTGGCAACCAAAACTACCTAAAGTATCCCTTAAAACAATCCCAACATGATACTAGCTTCATCAATATTTAGTTTAGCCTTATAAATGTCCCACCAGGACGATGCTTCATGGGAAAGTTGATAAGCTCCCCATATTGCTTTGGTTTCTTTCGATAAGTTCTTTATTACAAAGTACTTCTCCATTTATCTGAGCCAATTCTTATCCCCATCTCCCAGTGTGGTACCATCAAAATTTGGTGGAATTATTCTTTCTATATCATTTGTGAGTTCACTTGAAAACCTTTCCTTCTTGTTTTCAAGCTGATTAGGTGCATTTGTATTAGCATTTTCTGCATTATTATTGGAATTTACAACATTGTTATTCACTACATTATTGTTATTATCTCCACCGGTATTTCCAACATTAACATTATTTTCCAGAGGTTGCTGATTGTTATTAACAACATCATCCCCTTCTTCCTCATTTCCCATTACTTACTACTCAAGTACAGTAAGACAATCTCTTGTGTCCAGTAGGGCAGCAAGGATCTCATCAAGTTTTTTTGGTGTAGCTACCTCACCAATCAGAGGCAGGTTATTTGCAGCACGTCCCCCTGTTCTAACCATTTTATGTTAACAATAAATTAAGTTTTTATCAGGGATGGACTCAAATAGGTCTAAGACCTACAAAATTCAGCTCTGATACCAAAATGTAACATCCTCATTTAAGACTTCAGTAAATAGGGAAAAAAAAAAACATAATGTTCACTATTCTAAATTCACATAATTTAGAACAAACATTCCTTTGCTAATCCATCACATAACAATAAACCATATGCAGTTGTAATGACTCGGTATAAAACCAATCTCTCATTTCATGACTCGGTGTTAAACTGATCTCTCATGTTTCATCATATCAATGTGTATACTAAGTATATTTTGGTTCCTTTACCCATTAAGGGTCAATCAAGTGTTAATGTCTAAAGATCCTATCTGAGTATCTATTACTGATACTCATCTGATATCACGCAATCTTTAGTCCAGGTGACACAAGACAATGCAACAACAGTAGTTTGTGATACTTTGGACAAATTTGAAAGACGTGTACCATGCTTTTATTCCAAGATGACAGACTTTCTGAAAGGAATATGTCTTTCACCCCACTCAAAAACTGTTATCTATATTAGACTTCCTTGAATTTTCTCAACCACTTTCAAGTTCCTGATAGATGCTAAAAAGGGACAAATCACATGGACTAGTGTTGATGGTCTACTTATGGTGACTAAGGGTAATCAATCATATTCAATCAACTCAGGTCGATTCGAATCCGCTTTATCACCTTTAGTCAACATAAGTTGACATTGGCCATAGGTCATATGCCTGTCACTATTTAATGTAGAATAGTGACTTGAAATCACAAACTTATGACACTTGTTTAGAGGAGTTGAGTGGATTATCATACCATAGTGGTTACTGCCACAGTATCCACCTAATGACCTATGTCATTAAGTGGGTACTGTGCAAGCACCGACTATGTTGTGACAACCCATTGAGTTCTACGAAGCGAAACTATATAACTTAACAAGTTCATTAATTCTTTAATTCCCAGCTTGTTAATTCTACCCAAGTTTATCTTATTTGTTAGGTGTCATACCTAAGGATAAACTAGAGTTTGATATGATTAATCCTTTAATAAAGGATTGTAATTTTATTCTTAATGAAGTGTGGAATTTACATATTAAGTCTAAAGTTTATTGAGTTACTAGTTCATTATCCGTTAGTCCATTTAAGTTTCATGTCCCATTCTAGTTATAAGAAGTATAAATCAACATTAAGACATTGTCTTATTATTTTGTACTAGTAGGATTAACTCAGATTTACATAACTTATATGTTTAGGTGTGTATAATTTTATCAAGTAACACAA
The DNA here is from genome assembly GCA_019776745.2 of Taxus chinensis. Taxonomy (NCBI): domain Eukaryota; kingdom Viridiplantae; phylum Streptophyta; class Pinopsida; order Cupressales; family Taxaceae; genus Taxus; species Taxus chinensis. The sequence continues at coordinate 419,749,420 of CM034154.1, forward strand.
CTTATCACAATATTTTTGACACCTTCAATTACACACATACATCTTTATTTTGTTTAGTTGATTATACAAATCACTAGTACATATCCTAGTCATGTTCCTTACTTGTCAAACAATAATAGTTTATAAATGGCTAGCATGCATTAAAGAATCAATATATAAATTTTATTTCAAATATATAAGTTTGATCCCATAATCTTAGGTTTTAAGGACATATTTTCATATTTATATGATCATAATAATACTTGCAGAAAATTCAAGACAAAGAATGAATTATCATTTTAATATGATCATAATAGTTGTTTCAACTATCAGACTTTATCTAAGTCCTTTATTTGAATATTTACAAGCTACATAGTATTCCATAAGTCCTCATTTATATCTAACTTAGAAACCCTATAAGAATACATCTTTATTATTTATAATGAAGGAATCAAAATAACTTCATACTCATAAAAAACAATCATTTCATTTGACCAATATGAATCAAGAATTATTCTTTATCCCTTGCAACTATAAATATCATCAAACATATTTCACTCTTCAATAATCAACATGTTTCAAATAATTACAATAAATGGGCCATAGGCCTTTCTTAGTTTCCAAAGCATAAGTACTTCATAAGAAACTTTATACAATAATCATTTAATCCAGATCTTTCAATTAGGCCCTAAATCAATAAAATAAATGTAACTTCTTATAAGTCTTCCTTCTTTCATCTTTCATTAAAGTCCATCTGTAAGATTGTTAGCATGTGCAAGTTCATGTGAACTGAGCATGATAAGTACTAAATCTTCAGAACAGCATGTGCTCTACTTAATAATTTCATAAAAGGAACACTGCTTTTAAATTAAATTATTCTAAAGTTCAAAGAAAGGTACACAATTCTTTTGATCATGTCAAAGAACTTGAAAATGAAATCATCTAAGATGTTAACATAAATTCTATCAAGTAATTCAAAATAGATAAAATAATGTAATTCATACAAGGTATTCTGAAATAGTATAATTGTTTTCTTACTCAATTGTTCATAAGAAGAAGTGACAAGATTAATATGATTGCAGTCAAATAAGCCCATACTTATGTGACTGTAATAATTACATTCTTTTATATAAGTTTATACAACTTATTCATTTAGTCTAAACTTCCGTCAAATCAATAATTGAACTAAGTAATGAACTTAATGATAATAATAATTCACAGATTTGTTAAGATTATAGTATTATAATCCCACATATTTTTAATAAGGTTTAGAAATCCTATTTATTCAATCATTTATGTAAACTACGTTCAAGCTATAACAAGCCAATCAAATCAAACATTAAAATCCATTATATTAGGGTCAAGTTCAGATCAAACTTACTCTAACTGCATACAAACTTATCATTATATAAGTCATTGAGAAGAATATAACAACTATGTGACTAAAAACATAGTTTAGAATCAAGACATTCTATTTAAACTACATCAAGGAGCCATTGAATTCAAGGAACAAATTTAAAAAACCAGTCCAAACTTATAACTAGCCAATCAAATCAAGTATTCTTAAGGACATGAATAGCATCCAGTCAAGTTACATTCACTATAAAACTACATTGAATTCACATCTCTCACAAGTGGAAAATGTAATTACCCGATAATTTGAGTGAGAGCATTGAACAAAACTTGAGCTTCCCCATGTACATAAGGCCCAAATTAGTTCATCATTTAATATCTAGAATAAAGGAGTATTCCTTAACAGATATAGTATAAAGACTGTTAGTCGAATACAAAATCTTTCCACAATTAGAAGAATCCTAGGAGGGTTAAGTCATCCAAATAACAATTAGTCTTAATACAAGATCACCCTAAATCAAATTAAGCCAAATTATTTCGAACCACTAAGTTACATAAAATGTTCCATGAAAGGGAAAGAAAGTAGCAAACTTCATTCAAAACTAAAAAATGCACAAGATCCTTAAAGGATCCTTTACAACCTTTAGTAACCTAGTTAACAATTTAATCCCATTAAGGACCCAAATTAAAAAAAACTGACACATATGGGTATGTTCTCCAACTAAGGAATTTAGAACTTATTCAAAACACGAAAACCAGAGGGTAAAAACGATCATCAATCTTGATATTCAAGTCTTAAGATTAGCAAACTAGCCTCATGAATATATAGTGATAATTTAACAAATTAGCAAGCATTGCACAAATTCATAGCAATCAAAAGGAATACATATATACCCATTATACATAACAAGACGAATGGCATATAAAAACTAGAATCCAAATGATTGGAATTCCATTTGCAGTGGATATCAAAAAATCGATAAGTTGTTCATCTGTCGTAGAATGGATAACCTCTTACAAGATTATTCATCGACATAAAATCCTACAAACGAAAACCCAGGAAAGAAAATGTTAACCCAAACATAATTCCATGAAAACCCATTTCTAGATATATAATATGTATACAAACCCTCGTAGTACCCTGCAGAGAAGGGTATCATCTAACCAAGTTTCATATTTTGAAAGAAAACTCAAAACACAACCCATTCTAGTCACTATTCAAGTTTCCAAAAATGAACTACACTACAATTTTTGAACGCCATGAATCACAGTCAAGAATACTCAACTATAAACCATTTATAATCACAATATTACCATATCTAATACAATATTTGAACTTATAAAACATGATAACTAACCAATAATTTCAAAAACACAAACCCATAACCAGAGAACACAATTTCATTGTAAGAGCAGAGTTCTTTTTTATGAAATCCATTAAATAGGAGAGAATATATTAAAAAGAGTTAGATCCTATCATGCCTCAGTAGAGCTCCTAAATTTCTCTTCCAAGCTTTCAAATTTTCTTTCCAGGATTTCACAAATTTCCCACAAGATCAAAATAGATTCCACAGAAAAACACATTATTCTTCTTCTAATTATTTTTATAGCCCAAGAAATAAATTTCTCTTTGCTAAATCCTCCATGCAATGGAGATATCATAAATGAAACAGAAATGAACTAACATAGTTAAAACATCAAAATATCAACATGCAGATCCATAGAGACTTCAAAAAATGAATGCAAAAAAAAAACCAACCCCAATTCCTTTTCCCAAAACCATCATACCCTTTCCAAGGTGGTTTTCACTTCTATCAATATCATTAATTTCCATGGCCAGACTTCCTAGTTAATCCTCCTATAGTTCTGCCAACCACCATTTCAAAATTAGCAACAATTAATATTTAAACAAAACATTGTCAAAACTTTTATTATCTTGACTAACATGTATATGCCAAGTTTAGACTTGGTCATTGCCAAAGCTAGGTGGTAGTTGAAATTAAATTCATTAAATTCACCCAGTAGTGCATGGGTTGGCATCAATTTATAGCCAACTCCATTCTAACCTTCCAGTTAACATGTCACCCACAGTTAGGTCCTTTAGGTTAGGTCTTAGGTTTAGAACTTAGGGTCTTTAGATATGTTTGGATCCCCATTAATGTATCAACCTTAACTTAGGTTAATATTTAATTAATAAAATACAATAGGATATAGTTAGTTTGCTTTAGAGTATAGTTCCCAATTTAGTATGGGTTAGATTAGGCCCTCCAACAATTGAAATACCCCAAAGCATTAATCTAACCTGATTAAGGTTAAGCAACAATATGACTGTAGTAAAAAATGTTATGAAACAATTTCAAAAGAGCTTTGAATCAACAAGTCTGTACATATAGTATGTTAAAAAACATTAAGAGTCCAATCCAGAATTATCCACTAAGATCATAATAGTAAATCAATCAATAAGAATGCTTTAGATCACTGAAATTGATCCAAGTTATTTTACTTCATCTAGTGTTCATACAAATTCCAGGAACAAAAAATTATAATGAAACTTAGATAACTTACCAAGTTACCTATTTATTCCACTATCCTAATAAACTGATTGTACTTCCAACCAACTGAGATCATTGAGTGTACTTCAAAAACAAGTGAAGTGAGTTCTTGATTATAAATCAACACAAGTATAACATTTCCTTAAGTATGATTAAAATCAAATATAACAGGAAATTGATATCATTCCATAAAAAATAATCTACCAGTTCCAAAAGAGCACAACAACTGAGAACGAAAATCAAAGAAGCAATTACATATATAAACACATCGGAGGCATTACATCAAGTCCCACCAATGCATTAAGGGGAAGTTGGATAACTACAACACAAACCTGAAATGTAAAAAATCTTTGTTACTGATAAGCACAAAACACCCAGGCCCTACAATATCCATAAAATATGCACAAAACACTCTGTTGCAATGAGAGGTAAGAGAGACAAAAAAATCATGCGGAGGTTAAAACAACTAATACAGGACACAATTTTTATTTCTCATGAAGTATACACATTACATTGCATGTGGGAGAGAGGAATGAAGCCATTAAAAATTCTGGGAGGGAGGCTTAAATCCCCAAGAAGAATGGGGTGCATGGGAGGAGAGAATGACCAAACCTTTGTATGTGCAACCCCTTACATATTTATAGAATAAAGTTGGGAAGAGGAGAGAGAGAAAATAAATCCCAAAATTACTCTAAAACCCATAAAAATCCATTGTTTAATCTATAACGAGTCCTTGAATATTTGCAAAATCTCTGCTCCATTAATGGGAGTTACTTTTTCTTGAATAAATTAGTTGTGATTACACTTGAGTCTAGCTCCTAGCCCCTATAGCTTCATGATTACATATTCTCCCACCTACCTCATTAATGGCCTTCACCTACTACTCCATGATTACCATTTTTGGAGGTCAAAAACCCCTAAAATCTGAATTTCGTTGGTGCTATGCTGCAGAGCCCAAAATCAGCTTTCCATTGATTGGTTGTTTACGAGAAATTGACTCCTGGGGCTCAAGTTATGAAATTTCAGGATTTTGATGGTATCCGTAATTTGGGGGTTTGAAAACCTCCAAAAATCCCATTTTCTATGCTTTCATTATGAAGGTATTGTTTCCATGATTCCAACAACTATAATTTTGTGATATTTTGACACCCAGAGCTCGAGTTACATCATTTTGAGTGAAGGGGGGGTTTAACCCATTTCGTGCTCTGCATGGCTTTATTACCGAGCTAGGTCACTAGGCTGCTCAGTGAGATACTTCATTCATTGCATTTTTTATGACTTATTGAATTCTAAATGTACCTCATTCACCTCCAAAACTATTTCCTAGAGGAGCTCATTGATTTTCCCACATTCATTACCACTTAGCTGTATTGGTTTGAGCCCTCTACTCAGGTGAACTTCCTCACTTCTTACACTATACATTGCAAGTATGGTTCCTTATGACGTTATTGAGCCCATGATCCTAGTTTTAATTCTAATGAGATCCCACCATGTATTACATTGTACCACCTCCTTGAATGTCTTGCTTCGTATATTGGCGAGCTCAAAATCCTTATGCCCAACTCGGCCTCTTCCCTCATTGCCGAGTTTTCTCATGCTTTAATCTTGAAAACCCACCATTTTCCAATGATTCATTCTCATACTTTTTCCACTTGGCTCACCACTAGTCAGTTTCTATAAATTAGACTCTTCCACTCATCCCCCCATGCTATGTTGGTGAGTCATGTTTAAATTGGTCAAGCCACTGGGCTCCTTCCCTACATTGCACGCTGATCTCCCTCTAGTCATGACCAGCTCAATGAGATCTTGAAATCTAACAAATCCAACTATACTCTGACTCATAAATCAATTGGCTCAGTGACCAATGTTGACTCGACGAATGCTTGATTTTTTTTGGTGGGAATGTATTGGTTTCGAGCTTTTGGGCCTCTCTATTTCGAAGATCTTGAGTTCCTCACTTTGGGATCGCGATGTTCCAAACCCTAAAAAATTTGAAATTTGGATTCTCCTTCCTTCGAACTTTCCCGACTTAGCGGTTTGGAGTTGTATGCTTGCCAATGTCCAAAGTTAACCCTGAAACCATTCACTCTTGAAGTCCAAAATATTTAAACTTCAGGGTCTTCGCACTCACCCCATTTGGGATCCCATTCATGCAAACTGTTTGTTGGGATATCAATTACCGAGTCATTCCTTTTGGTATCGAGCCAAGTTCCTATTTTTTTGCACCGAATTCAATATCCTGGCATCGCCCCCATGATACATGCACTTGGCTGAGCTCGGGGAGCTCGACCCTTATCTTTTATTATAATCCTCTTCACCATAAAATTGGATTTGGGCCCATGGAAATCCCACCATATCACCTGCATTCTTGAATCCTTCGTGCCAACCTAAGATCTCCATTTCTTTTTGTGAGTTCCTCCAACCAAGCCCTCATTGTAATTTCATGATCCCCTCATGAGCCAACCGAGCCATGTGTGCCGTCAACTCTTCAATTATCATTGAGATGGATATTTCTTGAGCTTTTCCATTTGAGTGTTCCCCTGGGAATCTCTTTTTAAGACACCTTTTTCATCATGTGAACTTGGTCTTATTGGGATATCCTATAATGCTTCACTGAACATGTTTCATTATGATTTTGAGTTATTCATCAATGGGAGAAGGTCGTTCTGTCACGAGCTTGTTATATTTTGGACTTAGACTCAAGATCATGCCATTCTTTGCCATGTTAAGCTAGGTCGCTATGTTCACGATGCACCTGAGTGGCTGGCTCAACCCGATTTACCTGTGTAACGAGTTTGTGAGTTTGGAGATCTGGACCCCCATGGCATGGAAAATTTCCTTGTGACGACTCAGTCTACCTATACCTTTGCTTGATCCCTTAAGCCATTACTTTATTTCACCATGCAAGTTTGGTCTTGACCTCCTTTCACTATCCTAACATACTTAGGATGAGTTTGACAGAGCTCTACGCCACTCCATATTCATGAGCTCGTTGAGCTCTTCAAAGAGATCACCGCCATGTTTCATTGAGCTCGATTGTGAGCCATCTTCCATTTATCAGGTTACTCTTTTCCTCTTCAATTTTCTCAAATCCACTGAGCCTTCCCTCAATGTCATGGCTTGACCCTTTGAGCACGTACCTACCACCCACCTATGCCTTCCACCTTAATAGGCTCCTGTGATGAGCTCACCCATCAATGCATGCCTGACTCGGTCCAAACTACGAGCTCCTCACAGTTGAGTTACCCATTAAACCTATCACACATGCCATCAAGCTCATTGAATCCCTAAACTATCTCCCACAATGTGTGCATCATTTGACCCAGCTCGCCCTACCTAATGGAACTCCAGCTCGCCAAGTAGGTTGACAAGATCTTTTTTTGCTCAGTGGCCTAGGTGGGGCCTAGGCATGAAATTTTGACCCCAGAGCTCCAATTTAGTAATTTTTCCTAATTTATTTGAGTTGGGGCATGGTATAGAATAAATGCAAGGAATTTTGAGTGCCAACATGATTAATTCCGTTTTGTTTACTCTAAGGCTAGATGTGGGGCCTGGGTTGGCCAATTTTTCCTGGGGGGCAAACATTATCAACAATGATCAAGATGCACATTAACTAAGGGGATGGCTTTACCTTGCTACTTATGGCTCTTCCTGAACCAAGGTGAGAGGACCTGGGGTAGATTTGAACAAAAGAGTGGTTGTTGTAACTGAGATTCATTTAAGATAGGTATACATAAATTTGAGGCAAGTGCAGTCATGGATGGAATACTCACTCACAAGAGTTGTCACTTGATTATTGTACACACTTAACACATCAAACAAAAATCATAGTAGAAAGATAGTGGATGGTTCCAGACATCATATATGCCTAAGATATTTAACTAAGGGAGCTTCTGATGATGTTTGGACACTAATATTTTGAAAAATTTACAAAATTCACATGTGGTAAATAATTTTAGTGTGGATTTTCATGGTAAGCACATATATGGTATACATGTTTGATGTGCTTACTTGGTGTAAAGATAGTAAGATATCTTTAGCTAAAATAGGAAGGCAGAGGGTAGTTGATTTTGTGACTTTGGTATGTATATTTCCATAGGGAAGGATCCATACCTATCATAATGTTTACAAGAATAATCAATTTAGCATAGTTTGTGAGATAACATTTACATTCATTGATACCCAATTTCCACAAATGTTACTAATAATCATATAGATCATAGACACAAATCTTTGAGCTAGAATTCAGATAAAGTTCTTGATACCTCTTTTTCATACACCCAAAATACCCTTAAGGGATGAAAAAACCCATCCAAAATAGTGCTACCACTAGGATTTTATAATTGGACCAAAATATTGCAGAGTATACCCTACTCCAAAATATTCATGTAGTAACCAGAGCGAAAAAATTAGATTTAATCAAGATTTTAGAAGGCCCAAAAGTTGGCATTAGGGAACTCATGTACAAGGGCATGTCCCACAGTTTAGCAGGGGACATCCAATATATTTATAGGTCTTAGGACCATAAAGAGTTTGATTTTAGGATGAAAATTCTATTAGATTGGATCCCTACCTTTGTGGAGGATTTTGTAAATCATAAATTGACAACGTATTTAGTTACCAAAACATCCATTTTTATATATGTATACCAAAAGTCATGTGAATTTCAAGGGTTGGGGTCCCTATATAATCCCCATTTTGTTCCTAGTATATACATATACTCTTTTCATCTTCTTTGTTAACTCAATTACTATTTTTTGTGAATGAACATAGCTTTGGATAATAGAGTAATTATAATTTGATCAATCTTGTATGACTTGGGTACCCAAAATGAGAGGTACTGGTGCAAAATGCTCTTTTTACTTGTTCTGCAGCTTTCCCTTACATTCCTCTATTTTTGCGGGCTTCTTAGTTGTCTTATATTTTTCACAGTATTTGGTGGATTCCTAAGTGTCTTGCAGCTTTTTAAATCTGCAGAGTGCCAACCTTCTGACATACCCGTTGAGTACTGAACTAGTGCTCTACGGATTTGATATATAGCCACTTACCTCCATTTTTTGTAAATGTTTGCCCCGATGTATCCTTTTTTTTTTCTTCAGATTTTGATACTAAGTCAATTTGAATGATAACAAACCATTCTCGAGTTCCACCTTGGTACTAATTTGATTTTTATTCTTCCAAATATTGGAGCTACCCACAAAACATTAAGTTCTTCATTCTGCAGATTACTAGCTTAGTGCACCATGGTCTCCTTAGCTATAAATGGTCATGCCCAACTTTTAATTTGTTCAAAACTATGTAAATGAGTGATCATGGATTATTAGAAAGCTTTGGTATTACTGAACATATGTAAATTAGAGTATTTTAATGGTATGAGGAAATGTTTGGAAGACTCAACTTGGTTCAAAATAGGGCTCACAATGAGTACCAGCATCGACTCCTACTTGGGGATGGGAACTCCATGTGGGTGCCATGAGGACCAAAAAATAAAATTTCATAAGACACATCCTTGTTCATACTGTTAAAACACAAAATAAGAACGTGTAATTATGTCAAAGAAAAAAGAGTCCATTCATATGAGTTTTGGTGAGGGACATAAACAAATGCCTTCAAAACTTACTAAAGGCTATACAATGCAGCCACCTTAGAATTTTTTCATCGAGATGGAAAATTACAAAATTCTTAGTAAACAAGAAACTGGAATGAAAACAAATTGATAGACAAAATTCAATGACTACCCACCTTGTTTAGAATGAGGACAAAACCCCCATTCTTATATAATTTTTCATCAAAATATTTTCCCAATTCCCCCCAAAAATTACTTAAGATAACCTTGAGAGATTTACTGGTGAAATAAAATATTTTTCCAAAATGAGGTGGAAAAGCCTTCTAACTGAAAGTGTAGAAGAGGGACGGAAGCATCACTCTTTGATTAATAATCAATCAAATCAACATTACAATGAATATGCTGTAATTCTTATAGGAAGTGAACTACCATGTTTAGATAAATGAGATGTTGCAACAATGCAACAATAAACATACCCATGCACATATAATTACAAATATATGGTTTGAACCATATAACAACTCAAATAAAACAACATGCTACGAGAATACTATTCCCAAATACAATTAAAATATGATTTATAATAACTTACGACAATTTAATAATTAAGTTACCTATGCTAAATTAACCTAGCTAAAATATGTTTTCCCTAACACTAACAAGAAATATTCCTCCCCTTCTACTTGAGCTGAACAAGTTGACGTGACATGATGACACTTGAGGAGGAAAAGAAGGATATTTCCCTATTCTTCAACAATTTTTTTTTCCTTAAGAAAAACCGTATTATGTTTAGAAAGGGCCACGTACTTGAATGATTCTAAAATGATTTAACATGATGACAAGTTTGTTTCAATTACTTCCTCTTTATTTCTTTATTTTTATGGGTCTATATATATTTGTTGCTTATCCAAATTGTCCCTCATCCTATCCCTATAAACATAAAACTTCCCAAACATCTGTAAGACAAATTATTCATCGGCCCTGAATGGTAATGGAAAATTATTTCCTACCTAGAACCCACTTTATCAAGCTCCACATAAATATCTTTTCCCTTCTTTATCCTCCTTAGTAGTTTAGAAGTTGTCTTCTCAACTTACACAGTTCATTGCACACTAGACAAGCTGAAAATTTTAGGCTTTTCTGACTTTCCAAGGGCATAATCCTTGAATTTTTTAAACCATATTATCTATATTTTACATCCTAATCCTTTCCCCATTACTTACTTGAATTAATTTGTCAAGAAGAGAGTGCAGACCATCAATGTGTTCAGTCATATTTTCTTCTGCTCCTCAGAGAACATTGACACAATTATTCAAGGTCTCAACCCTCATCTTTGCAACCTCATGATACTTGTACTGATTTATTATAGATTCAAGGGAGATAATCCCCTCCTTAACAATCAAATCATCCTTTAGGTCTGTAATGGATTTCAACTTTGGCAACATATCACTCCACATCTTGCATTTGGCCTTACACTTGTCTAGTAATGCCTTGGCTATTTCTATTTTATCAAATATGTAGGAATATCATTTCACACATTCTATAATTACTTCCTCACCTCTGGTGACTAAGTCATTCTTCCATTGTATGATAAACTCCCCCATTTTACCCAAATCATTTTCTTTTCTTATATTAGTGTAGGTGATTTTAGGGACTTCAAATTTTCATACCTAGGGGTTCTTAGCTAGTTTGTTAACCAAGTTAGAAAAAGCTTTATTCCTGGCCTTCAGGTCCTTGGTTTCCTTAAACTCATCAATTTTCTAGAAAATACCTTCTACTACCATAGAGAAGTCATATTTAATTTCATCGGTGGAAGGCTTACCTAATGGGATCCTTGTGACCTGGTAATGAGACAAAGATGTCTCAGTCCTGGGCATGTTAGATTTGGGAGTCGTAATCTCCACAAATATTTCTCTCTTCTTGTTTAGAACTTCTCTTGACATAAATATTTCCCTTTTGGGTGGCCTAAAGGGATTGAGGGTGGCAATGATTTTCAAATCATCATCATCCAATTGGATTTCCACCTTCTTCTTCTTTGGGAGAGAACCTCCTACCTAGAATCCCATTGGTGTCCCATGTTTCTCATGTAATTGTGGCACTAAATTTATAGGAATAATTTCCATAGGTGTGGAAGATGAAGGAGATGCAGAAGTGATTTTTGTGGCCATATGCGTTGTTTAATCCAGAGAAACCATTTACACAAGTTCATTGTGTCCATCTACTTTGTCTACTGCCCCAAAATAATATTTTACTTATCCTTCCTTAGCAATTGAAGATGGTTGGGCATCAACCTCTCCTTCTTTTTGTGCCAAAATTTCAACCAATTTTTCCTTGGAAGAAGAAACTATCTCATGAGATTCTTGAGGAGTAACATCGGTCACTAGAAGTTGGACTTCAAGAATCTCTACAACTACCTCAGTATCCTAGGGTGATATTACAATTGTGACACCCATAACTTATTTTACTTCTACCACTACAATCCCTTATGCATGGGATTATACTATTGCATCATTAATTGGATTAATGGTGGATTAAAATCTATATTCAATTCTATGTGCCTCTTTTTCCACTATAATATCTAAATTTTTTTGGGGTAATATCAATCCTTATCCCAACCTTTGATGTACTAGGTTCCTTAAAAGGTTGATCTACTGTCATCATTTCATCACTCTACTATGGAATAGGTAGGACATGGGATACATGGATAATCACAACTGGTTACTCTTTATTAAGTAACCAATACATAATGAAGATTCAAACTGGGGTTGGGTCAATAAGATTAGATTCCACAAGGAGTAGAATCCATGGGGATTGGGTAATGGTGGGTGAAGGTACGGGAATATTTAGAACCAGTGTTTCCCTAACTGATTCTGCTTCTTCCAAATCAACCCATTCATATATGGTCCTTTTTATCCTTTGGAGATGAACTTTCTCCTCTTCTTCCTTTGAGTCCTATAGACTTGTCTTTGGCATGGGTACCTTATGAGGTATAACAGAAAAACTTACTCCATTAGATTTATTTGAAGTAGAGGTTGTCACTTTTTCCTTCCCTTTTGGCTCTAGAGATGATGCTGGAACGACTTGTAAAGGAGTGGAAGAATCAACATGGAATCTACTCATACTCTCTTGAAGTACTAACTTAGTTAATTTTTTCAACCGAGTAAGGGAGGTCCTGATTTTACTAATTTGGGAACTCATGTCACCCCTTTCCTGGGCTAATGATAATTTCCTAAAAGAGAGCTTGAAATATTTCCTCCCCAAAACATCCCTAGTACTATGAATTTTCCAGTATGGGGATAGGACATCATCAATTTTTTCACTAACCTTGTACTCCCTTAGTACATACGTTTTTTGATGAATTATATCTACACCCTATGAGAATAACCACTTTAAAGATTGTTGGAAGAAATTCACAATCCTATCATGATTTGACCTTCCTTCGTCAACCTCCCAGTTGACTGGTGGTAACAGATGATAAGTGATGTTACCTATGATATAATCATCACTAATTACATTGTTATCATCTTCCAACCCCTAAGAAACTTGAATAATTTTGAAGTACGCTATCTGAGAGAGTGTCATCCTTGAATAATTCCTCTATCTGACCTCATTCTCATCTCTATAATCCATCCAAAATTATTCATAATGGGGCTCATGCTCTACCAAAATGGATACAACATTATGTAAAATTTGTTTTATATAATACTGAGGCTTGGCCTCAAATATATCTAACATGATCCTACCCATTTCTAATTCTAACATTCTCACCTTTTGGATGTTTGGGCAAGTATAGTTTCTAATGGTCATAGGAAACTTAACAGGGGATGTGAGATGTTTTTTGGTGATGATTTTATGCACTGGTAGTAACTATATTACTAATTCCATTAATGCCCACTTATCATTTACATGCCTAGGGAGTAAGGACTCCCCTCAAAACCACTAACCCTGATATAAGAGAAAGCACAAAACTAGATGAAGCAAAATACATACTGGGTAATGACCTTCTTAACATCTCGAGAGAACATTTCAGCCTCCCAGTTGGGGTGGAATAGGCATATCACAAGTGTGAGGAAAATGTTAGATACCTTCTTATAGTGCGTAGCGTAATTCACCAAGTCCAACTAGAAAAAGACACCATATACCTTGGAGTTGCTAAGACCACTCTTCTCTACAATCCCATGAAATTTTTGTGGAAAGTGATATTATAGACCAAGTAATATGACATAAATAACTCCACCATACTAGCCTTTTCCTCTCTTTCAATTCGGGTAAATCCCATCATTTGTTCATGAATTTCCCTGCTTATTATCTTTTCCCAAAGGAGAGGTTTTTTATTTGTGAGTATGAATTGTATGAACTGAAACATCCATTCATGGAAATTTTTGGTAGATTCCATACCCATCAGCTTTTTTAGCAATGTGATCACGTCCCCAAATTCCTCTACAAAGTCTGTTCTACTCAATTTATTAGGTAATATGGAGAAAAAATTTTGGGGATTAACCAATCAATGGTAATTCATAAACTTGGTCTATCTTCTTTCTCATGAATTCCAGTACAACTATGTTGACTAGATGGTAATGGAGCCTTCCTCTCGTGTAGGAAGAAAACCCAACATTCTGTCAAAATATTCTTCCTGGAAATATAAGACCAAGGACCCATTCCCATCCTAAACTTCTCTTGTTATAGGGTTATAATGTTGAGCACATACCCATACAAGTTCTAGGCACTACAAAATGGGAGGGAAAAAATAATGAGGTCAATATAACTACTAACCACATGTACTATATAGTTTTGCTTATTTTTGGGGCATGCAATCTCTGCTTAAAATATTCTAGGTCAACATTAACGAGGTTAGAATCTGTGATTCTTTCCAAGGGGGAATTGAGACTGGAGGTTGTCCTCAGATAATTTATATGAATCTTCATGTCAGTGAAACCATTTCAAAAATCCCCCACTTCCTTAGAAAACAAACTTGAGCTTCACCTTAAAGATTCACAGGGACAATAAAAATAGCTCACTTACCTATTCAACTCAAGCTCTGGTTACTGCATGGAACTTGGAGACCATCCCAAATCTTTCCTGAAAAATTCTATAAATCTCCTTTTTATTTTCAAATACACCTTCTACTTTAGTTTTCCTTATGGATTATTTGACACTTAAAAGTTACAAGATTTTGAATACATATTGCATGTTTATATCGAGTTACCATATTAATTACCCTCAGAACCTTACATTAATGTCAAATATTGCATTCATGGGAACTTCTGCATAATTCACAACTTTTGTCTTTTTAACTGTTGCTAATTTAACAAAGATCGAATATATAAAAAACCTAATTATAGAGTCACATATGACAAATAAACACTAAAGTAAATATTTGACACAAACATTAAGCTAGATAAATATGAAACCCTAAGTGCAAGAGAGAGAGGTCTTAGCTGATTTATGCCCGATTCTAGGACTATGCAGATTAGAGAAACTGATAAATAAGAAGGGAAGAATATCACAACTATGTCCAATAAATTCTGGAGCTATCGGATATGCTTTGACTAGGGCACTTAGAATGGGGTGAGGGTGCCTAGGCACCAAATACATCTACTGGGTACCTATGACTACGCATGAGCTTAGAACTTGGTTTTTCTAGTGTCGCAATATGGTCACTGTTGGTCACCTGTATGTCACACTATGATTGAAAAATTCACTTACAAATTTCAAAGAAATGATGACCTACAAAACCATTAAACTACATCAAATACCCAATAGAACATATGTAATATGGGGAGTCGGGATGAACCCGAAGGTCACCTGACTTAGTGAACTTACGACCGAGCATTGCACTACATCTAAGACTTCATGTAGTTATTATGCATGTGTGATACAATCGTGCCCTAGGAATCCCTTGTGCAAGTGAACACGATAGCGAGCGATAGCTAGATGTATCAATGTTAATAGATGTGTAGATGGAAAAATGAACTTCCCCTTCCTATGCATGTATGCATAAAATTCAATCCCTGAAAGCTAGATGCATGCTTTTGATGCTCTTATATGCCTTTGGATGCAACCTTAGGTGATGATAATAGATGTTTAGAGCTTGGTCCTTTATTTTAGTCACATAGTTTTATATTTATATGCTTACCTTACTTGAAATTTCATAATTGACAACTGGAAGGCCGAACCATAAGAAAATAAGATGCCCAAAAGATTAAAGAGGCCCAAAAAGAGTGAGTAAAATAGAAAAATGTTGGGGGCTCTTGAGCATCAGTGTCTTGGTTGTGCACTGGTGTCCAGAGTCATGAAAGATAAATAAATAAAGTTCATACTGGGTTATAGGGTGTGTAAGACAAAAGATAAAGCAATAAAGATAGAAAAGAGGCCAAAGACAACAATCAATTACTAGCTTTCTCACTTATGAATCATATGAATGCAAGTATGTTCTTAGGACCTAGAAATGTACCAAAGTCCATGATTTTGTGTCTACATTTTCCCTGACTTTATTTTTTTGAGTGAATACTTGATAACATAAAGTAGATAAGAAATGTATATTTTTATGCTGTGGAGCCTATTTTCATGATATTTTTTTGGTCATGAAAAACATGCCCGATATCTCAGAAATGTGCTCTTCTCATATGGGTGGGATTTTTTGACCCATAAGTTTATGGGACGGTTTTGGCTCATGGTTTTGGTACCCATTGTATTGTAAAACTACTTAAGTAGTTTCTTATTGATGTGCTTTTTGGTTTTTGACAGGGTAGACATATCATCGTAGATGTGTGTGATTTCAAGTGTGAATTCAAGAGAGTTTGTTGAGCATAGATCCAAACATATCTGGGTATTGTATTGAGAGAAAGAGGTGGCTTGTAATAAAATATTACTAAGTGATTCTTAGTGGATGTAGCCCAAATTTGGTGAACCACGTTAAATACTATCTCTATGTTGTGTTCTTTTATTTTCTGCACGTTTATTTCAGATTTGTGATATTATTCTGCATATAATTTCTACTATTGCAATTCTCTATGGGAATGTTCTACATTTTTTATCCCTTATTTCCTAACATAAAGTAGATAAGATATGCATAAAGTAGATAATGATAACATATTTTATCCCACTTTATGTTGTTGAGTGGATACTCAATAACGTAAAGTATATAAGAGATGCATACCTAACAACCATGTAGAGTGTCATGGAAATAACATGTTGAATAGACAAGTGAAAGTGTGAACTGATAAAAAATGAAGCCTGGAAGCTAAGAAAGAGGAAGTTAACCTAGGGGTGAAGCGTAAGTGTTTTACCGTGTTGTAACTATTGTTGTGCTTGATCTAGGGCTACTTCTTGTTGAGTATTAAGGATGGACCTACAAAAGAAGAGTGAAAGAGTAGTCAAAGTCATGTATTATGAATTATATGTAAAAGTGTGTAAAATGTGAAATAGTAAAAGGAAAGTGTGCACCAGATGATCATGAGTGTAAAAGGATAGAAAGATGTCTTGAACATAGTGAGTTTTTTTGGCAATCTCACGCTAAGAGTGAGTTTTTTGGGTGATATCATACCAAGAATGGGTTTTTTGGGCGATCACATGCCAAGAATGAGTATTTTTAGAAATCTCATTCCAAGTACAAGTTTTATGGGTGATCTCACGCCATGGAAGAAGAGTGTTGGGGAGAGAGGTATAATGTTACTTTCCTTCCATGACTGCTTCCTAATTTATACACCAATGCAGATGGTGTGATCTATGTTTAGTTCTGTATTGTTCCAAGTATACTGATTTTCCCAATTGAAGAATATTTTATGAGATTACATGCATTATGTATTATGAGGCCAATGCTTGATCCTATGAAACTTCTCTATGAACTGGTTTAGACTATGGTGATCTGAGAAATTTTCTATATATGCTCCCAAGACATAGGTTCCCAAAGGAGGACATAGGTTCATAGGCACTAATGTTTGGTACTCGACGCTGCTGTCTATGTTTTACTGAGGACCCAAGTCAGAATCTGGGATGTTCTATGACTATATCTTTGTTATGTTCTTGTATTGTGTAGGCCGATGCTAAATTTATGAGCTACTGTATGGGGTGACTAATTCACCCAATGTATGCCCCCACTTGTTTGGGGTATATGCGACACTGATAAGAGCATGTGATCCAAAGGAAAGGACATAAAACTATGTTGAAGTGGATACCTTGTAGGGGGATGTGCATGGTAGAAACTAAGGTACATGTAAACAAGGTGGTTAGAAAAATGTGTTAGTGCAATTAAGATAAGTATGCATACGAAAGATAAAATGCAATCAAGTAAATAAGAAGACAATATAGATTAGGAAATGCAGGTTTCAAACAAGGTACATCACTCACAATGTCATAAGACAATCATGGACGAAGTGACCAAAAGCATACAAGTAGTGATAAAAAAGACATAGGGCATAACCCTCAAACAATGGTATACAATAGAAGACAATAGCAAGTGTAACAAATAACCATGGTGGAAAATAGTTCCTACAAGCAAAATACTACACAAAAAGTACCCATTAGCATGTTAGAAAGATAAAACATATGTAAAAGTGTGTATTGATAAATGGAAAGTAATGTGATAATAAGAATAAGAATTAGTAAATAATGAAACAGTAACACCTATGATGTGTAAAAGTAGAAATTTAGGTGCCCCCAAGAGCCTCGGTGGGGTTGGTAAAAGGTACAATGCCAAGCATCATTTCTGCATGTAAAGATATGTAGAAATTATGCACTCACAACTAGAGACCAAGTGAACGTGCATATGTATATAGAAAAATATATTGACATACTAGGTATCCATATAGTATGGAAAACAAAGTGTACATGTAAGCACATATAATCAATAATAAGTGTAACCAAGATATACAGTATGCTATGAATGAGTGAGATGAAATGATATGCAATATGAATGTGATAGGAGTAGTGTGCCCTCGGAGCATATATATATGATCATGAGATGAGGTTCATTTATAAAAGACTCCTCAATAATAAATAATGAACCATTAAACAAAAATGCACCATCGAGAAATGGTTTGAAAGAGATGCTTGAAATATTGATCATGAAGCACAAATCATGCAATGTAGAATAAGGTGAGGTTCATTTCAGATTTATACCCTCAATAGTAGAGTATGAATCATGGAACTAGAGTGCATCATAGGGTAGTAGTTTGATACATGTGTACTAGAAAGATAGATCAATGAAGTGTAGAGTGTAGGGTGTAGAATAGGATAGTATGATGTATGAAAAAAATGCTAGAAATATGTATTGGGAAACATAGAGTGTGAAATGTGTGGTGTGTGAGCTTCATGGATGTAGTATGCCCTCAAAAGTCAAGTTTGAAACTTAACAAAAGAGTGCATCATAAGGTAATGATAATACAAGTTATGTACCAATTTATGTAAGATTAATTCTTAGAAATAATAAGAATGAAGAACAGAGCATATGTGATGCTAAGAAGGGGGGTGAAGTAAGAAGGATTCACCCCTAAGTGTGTGAGAGGTGTAGATCTAGTCGATGTTACTAAAAGGATCAATATAAAGATTATTTTTCTTGAAAAAAGTGATTGGACGTTGAAGTGGAGGTTGTGAAGGGATATTGAACGATGGAATTTGAAAGAGGCCTTCTAGAGGTTGCTGGTCTTGCTTAGTGAGTGGATCTTTATTTGGGATTTATGATGCCATAGAAGACTTGAGAGGAGGAGGTATTGTATTGATTTTTAGAGGAGGTTTCTTAGGATCTGTGGTGTGGTAGAAGAATTATTAAGAGGAGGTGATGGAGGAAAAACTATGAGAGGTGATTACTTAGTTGGAGTGGGTTGTATAGGTAGAGCTTGAGTGATGAAAGAAGAAACATTAGAAGTGATGGAATGATGCTCATTAGACATAGATGAATCAGATTTAGGAACCCAATGAGATTTAGCAATTAT
Organism: Taxus chinensis; assembly: GCA_019776745.2. NCBI lineage: Eukaryota > Viridiplantae > Streptophyta > Pinopsida > Cupressales > Taxaceae > Taxus > Taxus chinensis. The sequence continues at coordinate 419,768,802 of CM034154.1, forward strand.
AGATGAACACGAAACAACATTTTGTGTGGAAAATGATGAAAGACCATAATGCTTAAGGCATCCAATTTTTCATTTTAGAGCATAGAAATCATTGGTATTATGTCCATTGATTAGATGATAATTACAATATGGTTGACCTTGGTATTTTTCAAACCAATAAGGATGATAGAAATGAGTAGAAGGCAAGTTGATCAAATGATGCTTAAGAAGCTCAGGAATAATTTCATGTTGCTTAGCATTGAGATCATAATTAAGAGGTGCTAGTAATGGTAAGACTTGAGGTATATTGATATGACCACATGTAAAAAACATAAAATGAGGATGAGGAGCAAAAGAAGAATAAACATGGGCTTGAGAAACATCCTTGAGATCTTGTATTTTTAATTTGAGAGATGTAATCATGGATTCCATAGCCTAAATTTTATCTTGAAACAAATAATGTAAAGTTTGAATGGACTCTAAGATGCATTGATTGGATGGAGGATCACAAAGGCTAGGGGTGTCAGAGAGACTATTGAAAATGGAACTTACTTGAGTGGGTGGTGTATTACAAGGAAGATATATAGTGTCAAGGGATTTTTGGAGAAAAAATTAGCAAGGTGGATAATTTTGAAGTAAGTCATACAAAAATATTTGAGGAACCTTAAAAATCCATGAAAGAAGATTAGATAGAAGAAGAAAAATGAAGATCCTAGAGTGTTCGAATAATACAGGTTCACCAAATGATTTAACAAATATGGAATTTATAAAACCATAATTACATAATCACGTATGATAAATAAACACTAAAGTAAAGATTTGATAGAATCAATAAGCTAGATAAATATGAAACCCTAAGTGAAAGAGAGAGAGAAGGACTTAGTTGATTTATGCTTGATGTCAGGATTGTGCAGATTGGAGAAATTGATAAAAAATAAGAGAAAAATATTGCAAATATGTCCAATAAATTATGGAGATGTCGGATATGCTTGGACTAGGGTGCCTAGACTGGGGCAAGGGTACTTAGGCACAAGAGATCTTTATTGAGTGCATGTGATTATGCAGGAGTTCGGAACCTGTTTTTTTTGGTGTCACAAGATGGTCACTGATAGTCGTTGTTGTTCACTTGTATGTCGCATTATGATCACAAAATTCACCTGTAACCTACAAAGATATGATGACCTGTAAAATCCTCAAACTACATCAAATCCAAAAAATAACATATTCAATATGGGGATTCAGAATAACCCCACTGGTCACCCGAATGAGTGAACTTATAACCAAGCGTTACACTATATCTACGAATCCATGTAGTTTTTGTGCATGTGTGATAGAATCATGCCCTAGGAAGACCATGTGTAAGTGCACATGATAGCGGGTGATAACTAGATGTATTAATGTAAATAGATCTATGGATGGAAAAATAAACTTCCCCTTCATGTGCATGTATGAAGAAAATGAAGTCCCTTGTCCCTTGAATGAAAGCTAGATGGATGCCTTTTATGCTCTTAGATGCCTTTGAATTAAACCTTAGGCGATGATAATAGATGCTTAGAGCTTGGTCCTTTATTTTGGTGATATAATTTTGTATTTATATGATTCCCTTGGTTGAATTTTGTAGTTGACAATTAAAAGGCCAATCCATAAGAAAATAAGAGGCCTAAAGGATAAAAGAGGCCCAAAAAGAGTGAGTAAGATAAAAAGAGGTTGGGGGCACCTAAGCGCTAGTGTCCAATCTAGCCACTGGTGTCTAGAGTTATGAAAAATAAAGCAATAAAGTTTAGACTGGGCTGTAGGGTGTGTAAGACCAAAGATAAAGTAAGAAAGATAGAAAAGAGGCCAAATATAACAATCAATTACTAGTTTTCTCACTTAGAAATCATATGAATGTAAATATGTTCTTATGACCTAGAAATTTATCCAAGTGCATGATTTTGTGTCTATGTTTACAATATTTTCAAGTATTATCACTCACATATTCCTACCACATGAGTCATTCCTTGCTAACTTGTTCAGCTTCGCATACCTAAATAACATTGTAGACACTAAATCACGTACTTTGGGTATCTATCTAGTCCTGATCACATACTACTTTTCATATGATTCATAAGTAAGAAAAGTAATAATTGAGCCATGTCTTAGGCCTCTTTGCTCTCCTTATGTTTCCTCTTTTGGTCTTACACTCCTGCTTTCCCAATTTGTCTTTTCATACTTCGACGATTTTCATTCTAGACACCAGCACCCAGCCAAGATGCCAATGTTAGGCGCCCCTGACCTATTTGTACTTTTCTCACATATTTTGGGTCATTTATAGCCATTTGGGCATCTTATCTCTTTGGTAGTCAGGTTTTTCTAGGTTAATTATGAAATTCAAGCAAGGGAATCATATAAATATAAAGTTATGTGACCATAATAAAGGACCAAGCACTAAGCATTAACTATCACCACCTAAGGTTACATATAAATGCATTATCAAGTGAATTCAATCACCCATATATTATCCAAACAAGGGAAAGGGATTGTATTTTTCTACATACACTTCATAGGAGGGTAAGTTCATTATTTCATGCACACATCTATTTACATCTTTTACATATAACTACTTGTTCACTATTAAGTGTGACATACACAAGAGCCACCTAGGGCATGATTTTGAAACACACACACACACACACAAAACTACATTGGTTATGAGATATAGTGCAACACTCAGTCATAATTTCACTTGTTTGATATCCAAGGAAAATATGACCCCTCATTTGCATTATTTTCTTTTTAGATTTGATGCACTTTTTGGGTTTTGCAGGTCATTTATTCATTACAGGTTACATGCGACATCTACACAATTGGTGTGACATACTAGTGACATGAAAAAAGGATAAATGATACCTTGTGACCCTCCAAAGTTGGTTTTATGAGGTTCTAACTAGTCACATGTGCCCAAAGTAGGTCTGCATTACCCGCAAGCACCCCTGACCTATTCCGAGTGCCCTAGTCTAGGAAGATCTTGTAGTCGCACAATTTTCTAAGGATTGGTGCGACACTTCTCTCTTTCTATTTATCAGTTTGTCACTTCATCACAACCAATATTATTTTCAAATCAACTAAGTATTTTATCTCTTAATTTGCAACTAGAGTTTCATACCTTTTAGCTTAATTTGCTTGGGTTAATTTATGTACTTCATTGCATATATTTAGTGCTGTTACATAATTAGTATTAGGAATCTATTTATTATAATATTTACTACATACAATGTGATTTGGGGCTTAATTGATCCCATTACATCATTACACATACTAATTAGTTGATTTGTTCAACTAGAGAGTCAATTTAAGCCAATTTGAGACACTATTATGTAGACATGAAATTATGCACTTAGTATCATTACATCACCCCTCTAGTATGTCATTATAAACATGATTCCTAAGTAATAAAACTAAACATTAATAACACTTGTTTTGATTTAATTTGAATTTTTTTTATCCTCCCATGCTTTCATCCTATGGTTTTTTTGAATTATCCTTTTCTTTTGGACATCACACAATGTGTTACCCAGTTCAGTACTTCCTATTTTATCTTTGGAGGTTTCGAGACACTACTGACCAGTAGGGAGATGATCACCTAAGAGTTATCATCCCCTTTGGGTAATTCTATCCATTTTCCTTGTTTTCTTATGTTTATAACACGACATCAATTTTTATCCCTTATTAACTTTAACTTATCACTTTGGGTTGGATTTTATGGTTAATGATGAAATTCAAGAAAAGGAATCATGTATGTGTGTGTGTATACGTGTGCACATGTTCATGTGTGTGTCTGAGCACATGTGTTCATGTGTGTGCTTGTGCACACGTGTTCATGTGTGTGACTTACTAACTAATCTAAGGGGAAAGAGGACAACTAGGAAATTAGGCTATTACTTTCTATCTACTACTTGGGAAGAATGAATGCTTAAGGATTGTATTTAGGTTACATTATTCCATGCATAGGAAGGGTAAATTATAAATTCCATCATACATATGATCTTGGGGGAAAATTAGTTATAACCCATTATCTTGGTGTAATGGGCACAAGGACAACCTAGCTTCAAGGGACACAATTTTATCTATCTATCTATTTATCTAATTATATATATATATATATATATATATATATCTCACACAAACAAAAACAAAAACATAATCACAAACACAAACACAAACACCCACAAACACAAACACAAACACAAACACACACACACACACACACACACACACAAAAAACAAAAAAAAAAAAAACAAAAAAAAGAACCATGTTGAGTCTAAAATGTAGTGTATCACTTGATGCAATCATAGTGGGGTGATCATCGAGGTTATTCCAACTTATGTGTGTTTGAGCCTTATGCATGTAGACATGGTTTTTTTTGTAGGTACATGTGTGATAAGAAAACCATACAAAAAATTTTAATCAACACAAAGTGAAGTAAGGTGAGATGATCAGACCTTGACATAACTATATCTACACTTACTACCAAGACACTAGTGCCCTGTTAAGACACTAGCACCTAGGATGGTCTTTTCCCCTTCTAGGAACTTCTATCCAACATACCTATAGATCACTATTTTAAAGAAGAAACATAGAAAATCTAGATCTAGCCTTTTCCATAATCATTCTAGCCCATATATTGTACATACAAGTTATTATCTAAGTCACTCTCACCCTCTTATTACTTGTAATTTCTTTCCATTACATGTTACATATTGTTAGTTTTTGATATATCTAATTTTTTTATCCTCTGATTAAGATTTAATTTTTCTAAATGATTTTGTGAACCCAAATCATGCATTCTCTTTATCTAATCTATTATTTTCCAAATTATAACAACCATATATTTTAAATTCTTCCTCTTTTATGCCCATTACTCATAGTGTTCAATTTGGTCCTCCACAACACACTAAAATCCTCTCACTTACTCGTAATCATTATAAAATTGTTGTTTAATATACACACATTTATCATTTACTTAATTCTTCTTATATACCCCTTAAGGAAATCAAATATTTTGATAGTGAGCATCCTTATGATGAAGACTCTAATGTTGGTCATGACCAACTTAATGCTCTCACTAATTTTTGTTCCACATTACATGAAAATACCACTCATATCCCACATATTCTTGATGCTTTATTATTGGCCCAACATGCCCATGACAATGTTTCTCATGTTAGTATGATTCATACCTTAGAGATATTTTTTGTTACCACCCCTTTTATTCCACTTTCCTCTCCCCTACCACTACGACGACATCCACTATCCATATTCCTATTCCTACACCTAGCACTCACTTTTATTCTCCAATAATTTCTCATATCCAACCTATTTATTCTTTAGGAAACCACGCCTTAGAGTCCTTATACCATGATTTACAGGATTAAATTTTTTAGTTACAACATTCCTCTTCTTCTTCTTCTCCATCTCTTGATTCTTCACTTTTTCTAAATAGTCATCTTGTACCTAAAGTTTCTTCTTACCCACTTCCTCCTAATTTTTTTTACCCAAGTTTCCTTTTTTGATAGCCATGGAGATACACAAGAGAATATTAGATCATTTCATGTTGCATTCTTGGAAAATGCTTGTGATGATACATTATTAACCAAGTTGTTTCATAGGAGCCTACAAGACTATTCTTTGTGTTGGTTTTATGATTTTCCTTTACACTCTGTTAGATATTTCACTCCTTTAAAAAATCTATTTTAGCTCACTTTTATATGAACATTGGAGATAAAATATCATATACACAAATAGATAAAATTAAGAAAGGATCTAATGAGTATCTCAGTGACTATAATTTGTGTTATAAGAATAATATTACTAACATGAATAATGTATTGACTTCTGGAGCTTGATATCCCACCTCTTCCTTCCATTGGGGATAGGGATGTTGTTTTAGGCATCCTCTCAATTAGTGGAAAGGGATATGATAGACCACACAAGGATGACACCATAATCATTGATGAGCCGGATGATCAACTATCAAAGATCAAGGATCTTAGAGGAAAAATTGAAGCTTGCAACTCTATCAATGCTAAGGACATGGTAGATAAAAAGAATGTCATGGATCTACATAATAGAGTCACTAAAATTGAGAAATATGTGTAAGTGGTCAAAGCAAAAAAATGTGATATCCTTTCTATGAAAAAGAGCACTCTTGACTTCCTCTCTGTTTTCATGGACTAGTTTGAGGTTCATAACAACAAAGACAAATCCAAAAAGGGCACCACTTTTAGAGACATTAAGAAGGGCTTGGATAATGTTAAGAAGAGATTCTATAAGCTCATGAAATGACTTGGTCTTAGTTTTATTTGTTGGATCTATTTTTGTAATTTTGTTGACTTTGTGGTGAAATTTTGTTGACAATGTGTTGTCATTCTACTATTTTTGTGTTGCTTATCGACTATGTTTCTTGCTAGTATTGTTTATGTCTCTTGTTATGTTCTGAATATATGGGATTTGGTCCTCTTATGCAAATGGGTAAGGTCCCAGCCAAAAATCCTTTATCCTTAAGAAAAAATGTCTTAGCTAAATCCTTATTGCAAGATATATTATACAAATTCTATTACCTCATTTACCAAAATGTGTGATTTTTTATTCTTTTCATTCTTTTGATAATTTATTTCATAATCTTAATGAATGTGATACTAAGTTAATTTATATGGAAAAGCTTACATATGCTAAAAGTAATTCCAACTAATCTACAAAAAAATTGTAAAGTAAATCCACCTTTAAAAGCAAGCCTAATGAGCATAATCCTACTATTGTTGTATTTTAATCAAAAGAACTCCAAATACAACCTACATGACACACTGTTACTAGATTCCCATATCCACCTTGTGTGTTGGTTCCTTAGCTCATTAAAAGCAATATGATTTCTCTTTCATCCCCTCTTGAGATAGATCATAATCATCATCATGGAAAGAATTTTGATCAAAATGCACATTGTGATTATCACATATGTAATGTTCATTCCAATGATAGATGTTTTACGATTAGAAATTTGATCCAAGACTTGATTGATAATAATGTAATTAAAATACTCGATCCTACTATTTATAAATCTACTCATGATAATGACAAGAATATGATTTTGAATGATCCATTTCCTAAACATGAAAAAGCAACTTCTAAATCTTCTTCTAATCATGATCATGTGGTTCCACCTCCATCCTCTTCTGATCATCCTTTTGGGTTTCTTATTAGTACTACTGATGTTCCCCCATTTTTTATTACCTTTACTGATGCATATTTTCATCCTTATTTTTCATCACATAGATTACACATTGTTGCTTCTATTGGTATTCATGTTGTTAAAAATGCAATGGTGCATCCTACTTTCAAATGTAATGCATGTTCAATATCTTTCTTATGAGCTATTGGCTTTCCATTATCCCATATGACACTTAGATCACCTACTTATCATGGGCATGTGGTTATTGCAATCATTATTGGGCCTCTTAATATCTCTATTCCTTTCTCTATTAGATATGAGGTTACACATTGCAATATGGTCTTAGGACATCCTTGGCTTAAGGCTCTAAAATTTGGTTCATCCATAGTTCATTTATTTTTTAAGTTTGTGCATGAGCATCATGTTGTCACTATTTGAGGCATCCCACCATAGAATCCTTTATCTTTGACACCTATCCCCATCACATCTTTAGTTTCTAAAACCAAGTGTAATTACTTCTACATCTACTGATGATGGTCCCATGGATTTGGCATATAGTACTATAGAATCTAGAGATCATATCATTCATTGTACTTCTTCCACACCTCTATCTATATCTTCTCTACATATGAGTTCCACTTCTCATCCATGACATCTTTATCAATCCCATATCCCACCTCATAGGGATAGGTATACACATAGGATACATACTACACATGGTACATCTAGTCACACTTCATGGTCTCATTCTCCACATGCATGACATAGTCCTAATTTGCACATTATGACACATGCACTTTCACATGATACTAGGTCCTTGGATCATGTTCACAAGCGTTCCTCTCTCACATTAGCTGAAAGTGGTCCCTCACCATCTATCCTCATTGGATAGATCACTAGGGCATTCAAACTTAGGGGCATACCATTTACCCCCTTGCTACCCAATGCCACACTCTTATTCTAGGTTCAAACTTGACTATTAGGGGTGTACTTACCTACATGAAAATTAATTTACACACTTATATTAGCGGAGACCTTTCTTCCCTTCCCTAGCCATAAAATTTCCAATTCTAACTAATATAAAAACATTAGCTTAGATCTTCATTGGATGTCTCTTTGTTAGCTTATACTATTTCATGTTACACTTTGATTATCACGTTAGCTTGATTTATTGTAAGTTTTATCCATTTACATACACACATGCACATTCACATGGTACTTTGAGGTGAATTCAGGTCATCTAGAGGTTATCACACAATGCATGATGTTTGACATTATTCTCTACCAATCCCACTAAGGACCATGGGGGCATCTACCCTCCATATCTTTCCACATTTAGGTGTTATCATTATAATTTATACTACTTTAATTTCTTGTTCATTTATCTACATACATTATGACATACTATCAATAATTCTAACATGTGTAGAATTTGTCTTGCAGACTCACTCCCAAACATGGTTACCTACTTTTCTTGTTTGCAGGTTATTCCCCATGCTTGATTAATTGCTTTCTTATATGGCCTTAAAGGCCTTGAGTGTCTTGTGACATTTTGATTGGTGTCCCATGTTTTCCAATAGTTACTACTTTGTTATCTTGTATTATTGTGTGTTTGTACATTATGCCATGCTTATTTGTACTTACACTTTATGCTAGAATTTTCCCCATTATTTTATATGTGTCATGGCTGTTACCATGCATATTACCCTTTCCCTTGTAGGAGTTATTTTTTAGATGTGCACATCAGATTAAGGTTCCCTCATTTGTCCTTGTAGACACTCTAAAAATACATACTTATTTCTAGCATATCCTTGGATATCTATGTCCTTTGCATAATGTGCCAATTTAAAACTATTTATAATTAATTTAATTAATTGTATCCCACTATAATTCATCCACATTATTTTAGAATTATTTAAATTAATTCTATCATGATTTAAGTAGTCATCCCTTCAAGGTTTAATTCAATTAAATCTATCACATCCCCTTTAAAATTAATTAAATTAATTCTAATTACACTTAAACTATACTCCTACATGATCCATTTATAATTTAATTAAATATTTATTTAATTAAATGGATAATTACCTACCCATCCTCCACTTAAGCTCCAATTCACTATGCTAGTCACCCCACTCCACTTCTAGAATCCTACGAAGGTGGAAGCAAAAAAAAATGCATGTATAACCACCTTCACAAATTGAAATTTATTACCAACTCAAAAATTCATTTCCACTCAAGGATATTCAATTCATTCGAGCTGTTATAACCAAATCCTAAGACTATTTTGGGAAAATTCATTCCTAATCTCATTAAAACCCTTCAACCATTCCATATCCTTTCCTTCAATTATAAATAGTGGGATATATCCTTCACAAATAATCCTTGGAAGATTTGTGTAAATTGCAAAAAACCTTTTCTCATTTTCCATTTGAATGGATCCTCATGTTTATTCATTCTCATAGCATTTATTCTACCATTTGGAATCAAAATTGGATCACCCATAACGAAACCATTTAAAGAGATCTAACAAGTGTGTTTGCACTTCAGTAATCTCATATTGAGGTTGCAAGAAGATCTTGGAGAAAGGTTTGCAATAGTTTATTTTCTTGTCTTTCACTTTGCTGAGTTTTTCCTTGTATACATTTCTGACATGCTTAGTGGGACAAACCACACATTTTATTTAATTTTTAGTTTTTTTTAATTAAAGTAAACTCCATATGTGTTTTATTTGTCTTATTTAATACTAACTATCCAAATCTGAGAGCATTTGGTAGAAAGAAGTAGGATAAATCATCGAAAAAATAGTCAAAATCCCATACTGCCAACCAAATTCCGACCACCTATAGGAATTTTTCACTAGCATGCTACCATGCACGTTAACATCAATCATGAAGTGCTCTAGCGTAGCATTACAATCACTAGTGTAGTGTTGCATGTGCTATCATAGTTTTGTATGCACTAGTATATCCTTACACACACTAGCGTAGAACTTTACATGCTAGCATCAAACACTTACACACACTAGCATCAACCCCTTTTTACTGCTCTCTGTTCACAAAAAAATCACTTTTCACATAAACGCGTTCACTTGCACATTCTAGTGCATATTCTCACATACTATCATTAAATTATATCTATTAGGAATCTAGTGTTCACATGTTAGTTATGATTTACCATATGGTAAATTGTTATTTACATTATTTGTAATTATTATATGATTAATACAATAAGTTCGTAATATTGTTTGTTATATGGTTAATTCATATATATATATATATTGTTATACCAATATATATTACGAATAGGTAGTGGTTGGACATATTTTTTTGGGTGAGTTATATAATTGTATCTTGTTTACTGAATAATAGAATGAAATTTTTATTATTATTTTCAATGTGAAAATTTATTGTGTTAACTCTACTAAAATTTAAGATTTGTTATTAGAGAAGAAAATCTTGAGATGGAAGAATCAAAATCTTAAATATGGCCAGGGGTAGTCACAATTTTTCTTCTGCCCCGTATATGAGATTTAGTAAATTATTCAAGCTAAAGCTATTGTCTAGTTAGATGATGTTTATTTTTCTATAGATATGATTTATATGCACTTGTATGAAGCAAGCAATGACCACATTCCATATTTCAAAATGTCTTTTCATTACAATTGGTTGTCGTCAACTAACATTTACATTATATTTCTAATCGTTTCGATAAGTGGAACATCTAATCCTCATGGATTTTGTTATCACATTGGAATATTTCATCTTTAAACATATTTTCCACTCATTAGAATCAACGTTCCAATAAAATCCATACAAATTTGCAAACCATCATTTATGATAGGCATATCTTGTTTCCATCGGAACTGTTGAAGACATAATACATATAAAGCACTGCAATGATATTTGCAGTGAATGCACATTACTTGCACAAAGTTGACCCCCACACGATTTCTATTAAATTTCAAAAGATTTAATATCTAATCAAAATTGCATTCGGTCTACACAATACATTCGTTCACATGCAAATGCATAATTGAAAGGGATTGCCCAAAATTCTACATTTACATGCATTTCGATGGAGAATGACTCATTCATCGACATGACATTTGGAAATTGGTGTTTTGAATTTACTATCAACAAACATTCACAAATGAAAAATCCTGATGTTTGCGTGAAAATAAATTCTTGATTCACGTTTTTGGTACATAATAGTTACTAGTCAATTTAAAATATTTAATTAGATCATTCTAACTGATGTGTCGGCCCCTTTCTAACATAGGTTTTTGTGTATCCTTTGTGAAATAAGCCAAAGTAAAATGTCATTTTACTAGTCTATAGATTGCCCTTTAGTGTTTTTTGTTTAGTTAAATGTTATTGCCAAAGTGTCAATAGTTTGAGTCTTGTTAATTTATACTCAAAGTGTAGATCTATTGTAAATTAAGTTTGTGCTTGTAGTCATAATTTTTATTGAGAGTCGAGAGTCATTTTCATTTAAAAAGTAATCTCATTATTTTTTAGATTTCTAGTTGATTCATCTTGTCTGAGTCAAAAGTTTTGTTGTCAAATTTTTGATTTATCATCAAAATTCATGTTATCGTGAAAATTCCATAAAAAAAAGTCACCTCATGGATGCATTTTTGGTGTTACTCGACGTCCCAAAAAAAACCTATTTCACATTGCTAGGGGGAAGTTATACAAATAAACCCAATGTGGAAACCGTTGAGCTTCATATCCAAATCAAGCTGATATGGCATCATGACACTAGATGATAGAGGCATCAAAGGTAGGTCAATCAACAACCTCTCATTAGTCACCAATGATGAGGCCACACTTCTAGTATGGTGACTTGTGTTTTTAGTTGTGTGGTGTGAATTTGGATTTCAATTTTTCAGTTTGAACTAATGTGGTGTGAAGAATAAGAGAAGAGGTTCATTCATGTTATCATGTGTATATGGATATTCCTACATAATTCTATGATGTAATAACATAATGAAGAACATATAACATGGTGAAATTCAACATCATGATTATTGAAGAGGTTAAACTGTCATATGCGTTCCTATTCATACCTAGGTTTGTGGTAAACCTTTTTAAAACCATTGAAGGTTGCGTAGATGGTTCTTACTTGAGTTCCCATAGTGAGCAGGTCATATGTGTTCCCTACAGTGATTGGGTGAGAAGCAGATGGTTGCTATACGTGTTCCCACACTTGTTCGGTCAAATGTGTTCCTGAAAGTGCTTGGTTGATAAGAAGTTGATGTGTTCCTTCTTCTACCTTCAGTTCGAGTGTGTGCTAAGATCATGAGCATGCAAAGGTGACAAGATGCAAAGGAAGTGTGAGTGTTTTCTACCATGTAAACACTAAGGGGGGAATGTTAGGAATATAGTGTTCATATGTTAGTTATGATTTACTGTATGAAAAATTATTATTTACATTATTTGTAATTACTGTATGATTAATATATCGGTTTTTAATCTCAGTTTTATCTATGTTTCTAATCCTTTACTTGCAGGTTTACATGGATAGATAATTTAAATTTATATCTTGTTTTAGATTTTCATTAAATCTTGTTGAGTTTTTGAGCTCAATTACTTCAGATTAGCATGCAATGTAAAACTTGCTGGAAAACACAGTAACCGTCATCGGTTAGGAGGGACTGGCATCAATCACCTAGGATTGACATCGGTCAGGTAAGGAGGAACCAACATTGGTTAGGGCGAACTGACATCGGTTACCTGTGTGGGAGTGTTTTAATTAACTCTTGGGAATTAGATTTATTTTTAGCATTAAAGTATATCTATTGATTATAATTACATGGCTAAGTGCCCTAAGTTTATAAACGCTTATATAAGCATAAAAACTAGGGTTTAGAAGTAGAGAATTAATAAGAATTAAGAATAATTATGAGTGAAAGAATTATTGGAGAAGAAATAAAAACCTGAGAGAAAGAAAGTAATGTGTATTTGAGAGGCGTGGAAGATTATAAATCTTCAATTGTATATCTTGTCAAAACTTTGGATAATAGATTGGCTTATTTCTTGGTGGACGTAGCCCACACTGGGTGAACCATATTAAATATGGTGTTGATTTATATATCTTGTTTTGTATATTTCTTCTAGTAGAATATCCACTTTTATTTGTATGTATGCTTAGATCTGATATATTATATGTACAACCAGTGTGCTAACCCCAACAACTAGTATCAAATCTTTGTTTGAGGATTTTGTGTGTTGATAGATGTACTCATAGAGGGTTTTCTAATTGAGTGGGAGCTACAACAATGGCCGAAGAAAAAAAAATACAAGGTAGAAAAGTTTGACGGCCGAAATCATCAATTATGGAAGATGTAGATTGAGGATTATATGTATCAAAGAGATTTGCACTTACCATTGGCTGAAAAGTCTATACCTATGAAGATAATTGATGAAGAATGGAATACTCTTGATAGAAAGGCTTTGGGATCTATAAGATTTAGCTTGTCAAGCATCTGTGGCTTCTAATATTACAGAAGTGACATCTATGGTAGAGTTAATGAAACATCTTGCTAATTTATATGAAAAACCTAGTACTTCAAATAAAGTTTATTTGATGAAGAGACTATTTAGTTCTAAGATGCATGAAGGTGGATCTACATCTAGTCATTTGAATGATTTCATGATCTATTATAAATCAGTTAAAATTGGTTGATATTCCATTTGATGATGAAGTGAAAGTCCCTTTTATTCTTATGTTATTTTCCTGATAGTTGGGATAACTTGGTAATGGCTGTTAGTAATACAACATTTGCTAATAATATTTTAAATTTTGATGATATAGCTAGTATAATATTGAATGAATAAATTCGTAGGAAAAGTACAGAGGAATCATCATCTTGGAAAGCTTTGAATGTAGAAATACAGAGGTAGGAAGAAGGAGAGATCCAAGAGTAAGAATAATGAAAAATAAAAGTCAAGGGATGAACATATCTAGATCCAAAGGTAAGAGAATTACCTGTTGGAAATGTGGAAAGCAAAGGACACACAAAGAAAGATTGTTGGTCAAAGGATAAAGAGAATCAAGACCCAGACAAAGGTAAAGAGGCAAATATTGCATCAGAAGTAATGCAAGATACTCTTATTATTTCTTTGGATAATAGAATAGAATCATGGGTTTTATATTCACGAGTTTATTTCCATGCAACCCCTAATAAGGGTTATTTTAGAAATTATGTCTAGGGCAATTTTGGGCATGTTTATTTGGGTGACGATGAACCTTGCAATATTACTAGTAAATGGTGAAGTTCAAATAAAATTACAGAATAGTAAATACATGGGTATTGAAATATGTGAGGCATGTGCCAAGCCTCAGGAGGAATCTTATTTCTATAAGGCAACTAGGTGAAGCTGGTTGCATGGTTACATTCCAAAGGAGACTCTTGGAAAGTCACCAAGGGTTATTTTTTTGTGGCAAGAGGTAAGAAAGGTAAGAATATTATATTTATATACTTGTGTTATTGATTCCTTTTCTATGTTATCTACTTTAGATTTAGATGCATGCATGTGACATAATTGGTTGGGCCATATGAGTTAAAAAGGAATGTAAATCTTAAAGGTTAAGGGTAAGTTATCAAATTTGAAATATTTAGATCTTGATTTCTATGAGCATTGTAAGTCTTTGGAAAGAAAAAGAGAGTTAGATTTCTCAAAGTTAGGGCAACTAATAAGGAGTAGAAATTAGAGTTTCTACACTTAGATGTGTGGGGACCAACTCAGGTAGCTTCTCATGGAGGATCTCAATATTATGTTACTTTCATTGATGATGCTATAAGAAAGGATTATGGGTTTATTGTATTAAACATAAATATGATGTTTTTAAGACTTTTGAAATATGGAAAGCTCTTGTTGAGAATGAATAAAATTCAAAGTTAAAGTTCCTTAGATCTGAAAATGGTGGTGAATATTGTAGCAAGGACTTTCAATGATTATTGTTCAGTGAATGAAATATGTAGAGAAAGAATGGTTCCAAGAAAACCACAAGAGAATGGTGTTGCATAAAGAATGAACAGGAAAATCATGGAACATCCTAGAAGTATGAGGATACATGCTGGATTACCCTTGTAGTTTTGGGTAGAATCAGTTGATACAACAATTTATTCTATTAACAAGGGGTCTTCAAGTTCACTAGATGGAGGAATACAAGAGGAAGCTTGGATTGGAAAAGTGGTAGATCTTTATTTTCTTAAAGTTTTTGGTTCAGAAGCTTTTGTGCATATTGATAAGGAAAATAGGAAAAAGTTAGATGCAAAATCTAAGAGATGTACTTTCATTAGTTATGGATATGGTGATTTTGGATTCCATTTTTAGGATTTAGAGAATTATAAAGTTATTAGGATTCATGATATTGAATGGAATGAAAAGAGAATGTACAGGGATCAAATTTTGGTACCCAAGGATGAACCATGTTGAGAAGTTTATGATTGAAAATGAACTCTCAGATTTAAAAATCATACCTATAGAGTTACACAGTAACCGGTGTCGATTGACCTCTGACTGACATTAGTCAGCTGCAACTGGTATCAGTTACAGAAGATCCAAACCGAAATCGGTAAGAAAAATTGGTAGTGGTTACATTAGATATTTCTTTATGTGGCTATGTTGATTCGGATATGGTTGGAGATCTAGATGGTAGAAGGAACACTACTGGATATATTTTCATAGTAGGTGGGACAACAGTTAGCTGGATTTCAAGATTGAAGAAGGTTGTGGCTTTGTCTACTATAAAGGCAGAGTATGTTGCAGCTACAGAGGCTAGCAAAGAGATGATATGGATGAGAAGGTTCATGGAAGAGTTGGGAAAGGATAAAATTATTGTAAATTTTTCAGTGACAGCCAGAGTGCAATCCATTTGACAAAGAACTCAATGTTTCATTCTAGAAAAAAAACACATTCAATTGAGGTATCACTTCATATGACATGTATTGGAGGATGGGAAATTGAAACTGGAGAAGATACAAACAAGTGAAAACCCTAGGGATATGCTAACACAACCATTAGGAAAAGAGATGTTGGAACTACAATCCACTTCTGATGGTCTTCAAGTTTAAGACTTGAAGAGGAAGAAACCAAGCTAAGGAAAGGATCCAAGAATGATGTTGTACAAGTATAGTGCAATAATTTATCTCCAAGTGGGAGATTATTGAGTTGTGGAGCTCAATTACTTCAGTTTAGCATGCTATATTAAACTTGTAGGAAAACACAGTAGCTAACATTGGTTATGAAGGGACACGACATTAATTACCTATGATCAGTATCGGTCAGGCAAGTAAGAACCGACATTGGTGACTTGTGTGTGGGTGTTTTATTTAACTCATGGGAATGAGATCTAAATTTATCATTAAAGAAGATCTATTGATTGTAATTACATGGCTAAGTTCCCTAAGTTTGTAAATGCCTATATAAGCATGAAAGCTAGGGTTTAAGAGTAAGGATTGAGAGAGTTAATGATTATTGTGAAAATAATCCATGAGAGAGAGAATTCTTGGAGAAGGATAAGCTTGAGAGAAAGAGAGTGTTGTACATTTGAGAGGTGTGGAAGATTGTATATCTTCAATTGTATATCTTATAAAAGCTTTGGATAATATATTGACTTGTTTCTTGGTGGATGTAGCCCACACTGGGTGAAACACGTTAAATCTGGTGCAAATTTATATCTCTTTTTTTGTATATTTCTTCTGGTAGAATATACACTTTTAGTTGCATGTATGCTTTAGTATGTGAGTATCATGTATGCTATGGTTTGTACCAGACCAGACATTGCACAGGAAGTGGGAGTTATGAGTAGATATATGGCTAATAACAACGATTGGTAAGGGAAAGGGTTTGATAATGAAAATGGATGGAAAGCAACTATAGAGAGAGATTGATGATGATTGATGGGAGGGAAAATATATCCAATGTGAATGAGTAAACCTAACTAATGCACAAGAGGGATAGAATCCTTCATGGGGGTCCTTCCAAGCTAGCTTCAAATTTTCCACAGATCTTCAAAATGGCACTGCAAGGTATTATGGGTATAGCTTCATCGGATAGATGATAGTATCCCCTCTAAAGAAGAGAGAGAAATATAGATTTTTTTTAAAGAAAGCTCGAGATCTCAAAATTGAATCCTAGAGAGAGGAGGGGTATAGGTGTATTTATAGGGTCACTGTCCAGCATGGCGGATCATAGATTTAGGTGGTGGAGATGTGATCAACTTGATGCAAAAGGGCCTAAAAGGGGCAATATCAGGGTTTTGAGTGGTTACTGTGGGTTAGGGTTTTTCAGGGAGGATAAAAGTGTGATTAGGGGGAAAAATACAAACGCATCCCCACCAAAATGAGATTAAATGAGGGTAGGTGGGAACCTAGAGATGAAAAAAGGATTATTAAAGAGGATGAAAAGGATTAGGGAGGATAAAAAGTGTAGTCTTTTTATTTTCCCACCAAAGCTAGGTGCGCTGACACCTCATTTAGTAGGACTGAATGCTTACTTGAAGCATGCATAGGTACCAAGTCCCTCCTTTGTGTTGCTTGTTATGATGTTAGCATGCACATTCATAATTATACTTAACTAAGAACATATTCAAACACACTAAATCATCACATTAATTTACTTGGAAACATATGTAATAAGGAAACATAACAGATCAGACAATTACCAATATCAACTGCACCATGAAATCTCCATATTCAGGCATATCAATGATCATAGTCCATCCACCATATTTCACTATATCAAAAGTATTACATCACATAATTCAAATACAAAAGTAGTCCTTATAGAATCATGTAGGCAACAACAAAACCCTATTTTTGGTAGGGTTTAGTAGAACTAAGAAATGAAATTCTATTGGCATACCATAGACTTTTAGAACTAAGACGTGGCAACGATAATGCCAAAAAAATGATGTACTATATATATATATAGAAATATGATAGGGGTGTTGAATTTTTCTTCACCGCCCAAATGCACTTCATAATGGAATGAGGCGTGCCCTGTTTTAATAGACTACATGTATGCTGGTTAAAAAATCTAATAATAGACTATTCCCTATAAATATAACTTGTTTTATTCTGCCAATTAATAGCCTCCATGCATTTGCGATCGATCTACATGTTTAGTATCTAAAAATAGCCTTTAATTTCCCCTTGGTAAAGACAATATGGCTTTCAGTCATTATTTGGAACGACAATCTATCCTTATTTTCTATTTTTGTAATGCCCATAAACTGGAAAATTGGCCAAGTCTTGAATTGAATTTTCTCCTTTATATGCGTTATTGTTTCCTTCTGTCTTTCATGCCAATTTTCCCAACATATGTGCACGTCCTCCTGCGTGCTTCCTCTACTCTTGTGCTTTGCACAAATGTACATGCATTAATGTTTTTTGGTGTATCACCTTAGTCATTTTCTCATCTCGACATTACCCCACACTAGGTATGTTTTCCGTCTCCTCGGTAACACTTGAGCCTAAGAATTGAACCTCTGAAAGAATAACGAATGTGTATACCTAAAGAAGAGATAAGAATTATCCATTGCGGAGATTTTTCTCAACCTTCTCAATGGGATCCAACAATTTGGGCATATCAATGTTAGTGCAATCACTCTAATTCACCCCACTTTACCAAACTATTATTGAAGGCTATATTTGGGATGAAACGTGCTGTCTTTCACCACTTTAGTTTAAGAGTCATATCTGTCACCCTTATGAGGTCAACTCCCTTATTACATTCAACTAGTCCTGATGATCACTTCCTCCAATCCATTCATTTTCCACATGATGAGGGATCCTAGCTCCTTAAACCTATCTTCAGTGACATGTCCCCACTATTTTTAGAGCATCACTAGCTTCTATGCAATCTCAAGCTAGAAGTTCCTCTTGCCCAAGTTTCCCCTCCAAGGTCAAGGATAGAGAGGAGGGATTGTCCAAATCTACCTCCTCTTGTGTGGCATAATGCTTTATGGATGGGATCAAGGTCCTAACTATGGTCAAAATCTCCATCTCCACCTTCAAAGAATAACTTTATGGTTTGTAACATGGCCTCATACCTCTCTAGATTTTTTATCACTATGATATTTTTATTCTTCTCCAATCCTTAGGTGCTACATCTCAATCCACTTATGTCCACTTTACACACTTGGTTTCTCTTGCTAATAGCATATGCATCAAATATTGCAAGTAGTGCAGTGCTGAAGGCTATTGTTATCTTGGTTCATCTTCTCAAACCTGGGAACGCCTCCAAAATTTCTCCTCTAATACTCTCTGATCATGTCAAGGACATTGCTAATGTTTGTGCAATCCATGAAATTGTTGAGATGGAGATTGTTGTCAAATTGTTGGCATCTTCATTCAAAGGGAAAGCCTTGCAATGGTTTAGGAGCCTTGATGCAGGATCTATCCAAAATTGGAACCAATTATGCATAGCCCTCCATAACCAATTTGGAGAGAAGGGGGACAACTTGTCTCTATTGGAGAAATTGACAACCATCAAGAGAGCTCCTAATGAGCAGCTAACAGAATTCAATTTCATATTTCAAAGAACATGGGTTAGAATCCCATTGGTAGTGAGGCCATTAGCTCAAGGTGCTATTTTATACTTTCTCAAGGCTTTAAATTCTGACATTTCTATGTTGATCCAATCCATGGGATGTGCAATTTCTACCTGTAGCTTATAACCATCGCCATTAGGGCTGAGAATTGTTTAATTCAAGCTAGTAAACTTGTACCTAGGCCCTCCTATGCCCTTATATCCAGAGTTAGGAAGCCTAAGTACTAGTCAAGCACCTACTTTAGCTCCTATTCCCACTCCTAGAAATCATAAGTTCAAATGAAACTTCTACTTCATCTTCTAGTGCCTCAAATGTGCTTCAAGAAGTTATAAAACAATTGTAAAATTTTGGAAATGAGATGGTTACACTTAAGAGGTAGCAAGCTCAAAGTTTTAGGCCCTCTTGTCAGCCTCAAACTCACCTAATAGACATCCATATTAGCCTAATAGGCTACCCAACCCAGCTGCAAATCAAAATCAAGTAAGGCCTCCTACCAATAGACCATTTCTAAGCCCTATAACCCCTCAATGTTACATCTACCTCTAAAGCCTTAGTGCCAGTGCAAAATAATATAGCTCAAGAGTATGATTGGTGTCTTCCCATATAGTGAACCTCACAACCAATCTATGTCCTTAAATGGTTCTTTGAACCAAGATTTAATGGTGACAAAAACTGGTGTAGAGAGTGACAAGAGTCAAGAAACAAACCAATAACAAGGGACATCTCAATAAGATACAACTTCAAATGAGACTACACTTGTGAATTGGAAGGCTAAATATTTTTGTGGTATGAATCAAACACCTTCTTAGAATTTAGCAGCTAACACATGGTCAAATAAGAGGAATATTAGTGAAGGGAATTCAGTAGATCCAAGTAATTCACAACCTTCCATCACTCCACAAGGTGTTGGCAAGAAAAATGCAGTCTCCAAATGTGTAAGGGACAACCCAAGCCATCTTCTAGACCAGCTCAAATACTAGCTGTTGTAGCCCATGTATAAGAAAATAATGTGTAGACTAAAGAGCAAAAAAGAGATGGTTCATCCCCATTTAACATCATTGAACAAATGAAGAAGACCAATGTGAACATATCTATGTGGGAGTCACTATCCATCCCAAGACAAAGGGATCTATTACAAGCTGCCATGAAGAATTGGCCAACCTCAAATCAGCTAGCCTCATATGCAAGAGAAAGGTACTCACAAATGCTACTCATCCTGAGGGGAAGCCATGGAGGAACAACAAGGTAAAAATTTGAATCCCCCTCCATTCTATGTTTCATTGATCATTGGGGATAAAACTTGGTACATAATTGTATGATTGATTCAGGGGCAAGTAGTTCCGTGATGCCCAAGCAAATAGATGATCAGCTGGGCCTTCAATATGAGGTCATATCCAAGGGGGTAGTGTAATTAGATGGGAAAACAATAGCCAAAATTGGGGTAATTAAAGATTTGAGCCTTACTTTGCATGCATGCCCAATGTCACTGTTTTGCAAGATGTGTCTAGTGATATGATTTTCCACCTACTCTTTTCCATATGTTTGTCAAGGGATTTCAGAGCTAGAATTGGAGGCTACCTATGTCTGTCTGATTGGTCACACATGCTATTTAGGACAAGGTATGGAGCCAAGGCCACAATCAAGTCCGAACCTATTGCAAAATTTCCATATTGAGCCTCATACTCCAAGCCCAATCAATGCCAATTGTTCAACGTTTGATCAAGAGGACTATCCAAGCACACATGAAGATGACACCAAAGTTGGAAGTATTCCAGATTTGATTCTTGATGAATGGGAAAGCAAGGTACATGCTTTTGATCCCTACAAGGAAATAGAGGAATCTAAACTTAGATTCTATTACATACATGAATAAAATCAGCCTCTCCCTAGCATCACCAAGCCAGACCATAAAGATGAAAATGAGGTATGGCAACTTGTTCTTTGATGGATCAAGAAGTAGACAAGGTGCAGGAGGAGGAGCTATGCTTGTTTCACCTCAAGGATATTAAGTATTATTCAAACTTTTAGATTTTAGTTTGCATGTTCTAACAACACTACCTAAATATGAGGCTTTGATACATGGATTGCATTGGTCAAGGAAGAGAGGCATTAAAAACTTACAAGTATTTGGTGATAGTGAGCTGATTGTTAATCAAGTTAAAGGATAGCATGTTGCCAAGAATGACCTACTCAAGAGTTATAAGAATAGGGTGTGGGACCTCATTGAGGATTTTGAGGGCTTTTGGCATCAAATCCATCCCTAGGAAAGAGAACCAAGCTGATTGATAGTACTTGCAGCAGTTGGAGAAACTTTTGATGTTGTGGAAAGTATCAAAAGAGATAAAATGCAACCAAACATCCATGTGATTGTGAGGTCATTAGTGCCAGAAAATGATGCAAGTTGGTAAGTGTTTGAGAGTGACCAACAAATCATCAATTTCTTGCAAGAGGAAGCCAAGTTCTCAGCCAAAAATCAGGAAAAGTTAGAACAACAGTATAGTGATCAAGTGGTACAGCTGAGAACCAACAAACTACCAAAAGTACTTATGAATTTAGAGTCCATCTTCAATCCTAATGATCAATTTAGGAAGGAGAAAGCAAACATCCAAGTCAAGGGAGAGGATTCAGAGCCTATCTCAGTTGGGGAAGGCAAGTCACTTCAAATTGGCAAAGTGGCAACTGAGCAAAAAAGGTATGAATTCATGTAACTTTGCCAAGATTTCTCTAATGTATTTTCTTGGAGCTATGAAGACTTGAGAGGTTACAATCCCAAGCTATCCCAACACAATAGTTGAACTAGATCTAAGTGCTAAGCCCATCAGGCCAAAAAAGAGACCGGTCAACCCACACATTGAACCTCTCATAAAGAAGGAATTGAATAAGTTAATAGAGGAAAGTATCATAGTCTCCATCAAGAATTTAGGTTGGGTTGAAAAAATTGGTTCTAGTTAGAAAGAAGAGTGGAGAAATTAGGTTGTGTGTGGACTTTAGAAATTTGAACAGAGCATCCCTCAAGGATCACTACCCACTTCCTTATATGGAGCAAATTTTGTAAGTTGTTGCTGGCTCTAAGAGGTTTTCATTGCTAGATGGTTATTCAGGGTATAATCAGATCATGGTAAAGGAATATGATCAGTTCAAAAAATCCTTCACCACCAAATGGGGAACCTATGCATATAGAAAAATGCCATTTGGGTTGTCTAATGCCGGAGCTACTTTCCAAAGGGCAATGGATATGGCATTCAAGGGATTGATCAAAAAAATAGTGCTGATATACCTAGATGATATTACTGTATTTTCTAAAAATGCAGTAGACCATCTATTTCATTTGAGACATGTGTTCCAAATATGTAGAAGATTTGAGGTATCCTTGAACCCCCCAAAATGCATATTCCTAGCTCATGAAGGAAAGCTCTTAGGCCACATTATTTCCAAAGAGGTGTTAGAAATTTATCCAGAGAGGGTTGAAGCAATAAGAGAACTGCCATTGCCAAGGCATAAGAAGGCTCTTCAAAGTTTATTGGGAAGAATCAATTTTGTTCGAAGCTTTGTTCCAAACTTCGCAGCCCTTGTCAAGCCAATAACTATGATGTTGAAGAAAAGTGTTGCATTCAAATGGATAGCTGAAGGTAAGGTGAGTTTTGAGGAAATCAAAGAAGCTATCTCATGGGCTCCAACTCTCATTAACCTAGATTTCTCCAAAGACTTCATCCTTTATGCATTTGGTGGTGATGATACAATTTCTGCAATTTTAGTACAACAAAACAAAGAAAATGCAGAGCAGCTAATAACCTTCTTTATCCAAAGCTTGGAGGACTATGAAGTAAGGTATTCATTCATTGAGAAGCATGTTCTTTTAGTGATTAGGATCTTGAAGAAATTTAAGCATCTAGTTTCAATCAACAAGGTTCAACTACTGGTTTCTCATGTGGGAGTTAAAGACTTCCTCCTCAACAAAGATCTAAATGAAAAATGTGCAGGGTGGATTACTTGTGTCATGGAGTATGACATTGAGATCAAAGTCACCAAGCTAGTCTGAGGAAAGGGATTGTGTGAGCAATTGACCTTGAGCCAAAAAATTGAAGCAAGCAAAGAGAAGAATGTTGTTTTGGTGTTGCAAGACAGCTAAGAACAAAGAGACGTTCAAGAAGAAAATGGTGGCGTGTTCACTCCTTTCTTGACCCAAGACATAATGCACTTCTTACAAATAGGTCTATTCCCTCCAGAGATGAACAAAGCCAAAAGAAGACACTTCAGATTGCAGGATATTCCGTATGCACTTGTTGATGGTGTCTTGTTCAAAAAAGATATCAATGGGGTGTTACTAAGGTGCATTGGGACAAATCAGATTGAGAAAATGTTAGAAGAGTTCCATAATGGATCAACTAGGGTCATTTTGTTCCAAGAGTGACAGCTCTCAAAATCATGAAGGCTAGTTATTATTGGCCCGAAGTGTTTAGTGATTGTTATGCATGGATCAAGGGTGTAAGAATTGTGCATTCTTCATAAGAAAGGAGAGGTTAGTAGCACTTCCATTGCACCTAATCTTAGTTGACCAGCCATTCATGCAATGGAGTTTGGAATTCATTGGAGTCATTAATCCAAACTCAAGCTAAAGGCACAAATGGGTTCTAACAACAACAACCTACTTCACCAAATGGATTGAGGAGGTGTCACTCAAAGAGGCAAATGAATATAGCATTCTAGACTTCTATGAGGGGATAGCAACCAAATTTGGTAATTCTGCCACTATAATATTAGATAATGCATTGGAATTCATAGGATCAAAGGTAACTGAATGGGTTGTTAGAAATGAGATCTATTTGAGCACTTCATCAAATTATTACCCTCAAGGTAGTGGCTAAGCTGAATCCACAAACAAGAATCTATTAAGGATCATCAAGAGGAATCTTGATGAAAATCAGAGGACTTGGCACACTAAGCTCAAATAAGCTCTATGGGCTGATAGGATAACTCCCAAGAGATCCACAGGTAACTCTCCATTTAGACTTATTTATGGGAAGGAGGCAGTCTTGTCTATATCACTTGAGTTGTCAACATTAGAACTCATGAAGTAATTGGAATTGTCAGATTTTGAGCCCATGGAGGTTAGATATGCAGAATTGATGTAACTCCAAGAAATTAGAGAGCATGCAACCCAAACAATGGAAAAGGACCAAGCTTTGATCAAGAGAAACTTTGATAGGAAAGCTAAGGCTAGAAATTTACAAGTTAGAGATTTAGTGTTGAAATGGGATGCAGACCGAGAAAAGCCAGGAAGGCATTCAAAATTTGATGCCATTTGGAGTGGCCCCTACATGGTCACAAAATGCAAAAACAACAATGCCTTATAATTATCTACACTGGATGGTGAGGAACTATAGATTCAAGTTAATGGAATCCATCTAAAGCATTGCTACTAGAAGGCAAACTTCTCACCTTGTACATATTAGCTTAGATTCTTCTTTCATTCCTCCAAGTGCCTATGCACATTGTTTTTCTATAGATTAGATTTACATTTCCCTAAGTGATTCTGCACAAGTTTTGTTACCCCAAGGATGCATCTTTTATAGACCACGTTCCAGGTCAACGTAATTTTCTACTCTCACAATCTTCATCTTAGAGATTTTCTAATGAATTGAGAGTAACAAGTAGTTAAGTTCATGACTCCATTTCCCAATGGATTGCTTTAGGTAGCTAATAAATTCATCTAGCAGGAAGATGAACCCTCTGAGTCACCAAAATTGTTATCCAAAATGAGCCCCCTGCTTATTTTGGCTAACTTGCCTTCATTCTTTCCTTATTTTTGCCTTAGTCAAATTTTTACATATTTCAGGAACTCAAAATTTTCTAGGTATTGCTTCACTAGATAGAGAATTTTCTCCACTTTCCAAAAAGGTAAAGAACTCCTCGTAACTCCTTGTATTTTGCAATTATGGCTCGACAGAGTTTGGAGGGGAAATTTTCCCAAGACGGGCCCACGAGAAAAAAATTGACACTTCGTCTTTTGGGGAAAAAGGGTAAAAGGGAAAATTTTGGCCCAAAATCCCACAAGGAAATGAAATGGTACCATGTGTCAGGTCAGAGCAGTGGGGGTGGAAGGACTTCAATTTTTTTGGCATTTGGTCAAAGTGCGTCAAAGGGAAAAATACAAACGCATCCCCGTCGAGCAATGAGATGGTACCACGTGTCCTGTCAGTGGTGGGAGTCAGGGCAGTAGAAGGACTTTGGAATTTTCTCCAAAGTGGTTGATGGTGCAAAGGTAAAAAATGGAGTGCATCCCCACCAAGCAACCAAAAGGTGCCATGTGTCCCGAAGTGGTGGAGTATTTTTGGAAAATTTTCCAATTTTGCAAAAGGGGTAAAATGATTGTTTGAGCCCATGGATCAACCAGAGGGTACTAATTGGTAGTGGAGGTCAGGCCGGAGGAGGTTTTTTGGGAATTTTCCCCAATTTGAAAAAAGAGGGAAATTTTCAAATTTCGTCTTGTGAACCCTAATTTTGCCCTAATTTCACATGTTTTACCCTAAATCTTCAAAGGGACATATATTTTGATCCAAAGCTCAGATATTCACATTTTTGGTATCATTGGAAAGATGTTAAAATTCTCCACATGATGGAATTTTAAATTTTGATTTTTGGTGAGTTTTGGTGGGAGAAAAACAAAGAAATGTCTCTTCATGGGAAAAAATGTAGAACCAACCCCTAACCACAAAAATTGATGAAGTATGGTGCTCGTTTCTTCTCCAGCATGGCCAAATGTATCGAGAAATGGATTTTTGAGGGTTACCTTACTATTTTAATGAATCTTTTCAGTGGTTGGAGATCTCAAATAAATTTTCCCACGTTTTTTACCTTCCTTCATTTTGCTTCATCGTTAAAAGCTAGATTTGGCTCATTTGTAAAGGGTTGGACGTTCTTGTTCTTGCCAACTTCCCTCTTCCCAGAACATGAATTTGTGGAGTTTCAGGCCTCCCATTGGAACTACAATATGTTTTTTGCCTCTTTTCCATTGTAATGCATCATATCAAAAACTGGGAATGATAAAGCATGTTTTGTGAATGAATTTTCAATCCTTTTTTGCATTTATTGTTTCCTTATGATCCTTCATTACATCTTGGTAATTTGTGCATGTTCTAGTGTTTCATTCTTATGATATGTGTCTATTTACAAAAATAGAGGTCCATCACTCCTTTGGTGTATCACCATTTTTACTTAGTTTTGTTTCCATTTTACATCTTTAAACTCTGTCTCCTTGGAATCTAGAGTAAGATTTAGCATTAAAACTCTGCAAAATTCATGCATACACCTAAACATAGGGATAAGAACCAGCTTTCTCTGGAGCGTTTTCTCACCTTGCAAGGTCCCACACCTTGGAGAAAACTAAATGTTGTGCAATCATACTAAATGACCCAATTCTGGACTGCAGATCTAAAGGTCATTTAGGGGGTGATGTAGATTTGAACTAACATGGACATCTAGCATGTAATTATGTTATGGAGGTTTGGATATTTCATTATGTGGCTATGTTGATTTGGATATGGCTTGAGATTTGGATTATAGAAGGAGCACTATTAGGGATACATTTTCACAGTAAGTGGGATGACAATTAATTATATTTCAAGATTGCAGAAGGTTGTGGCTTTGGCTACTATAGAGGTAGAGTATGTTGCAGCTACAAAGGCTAGCAAGGAGATGATATGGATGATCAAGTTCATAAAAGAGTTTGGAAAGGAGCAAGATGATTGAAAACTATTTATTGACAGTCAGAGTGTAATTCATTTGGAAAAGAACTCAACATTTCATTCAAGAATGAAACACATTAAGTTGAGGTATCACTTTATATGGAAGGTATTGGAGGATGGATAGTTAAATTTGGAAAAGATTCATACAAGTGAGAACCATATGGATATACTAATGAATCCATTAGAAAAAGATAAGTTGGAGCTACACTCCACTTCTGTTGGTCTTTGAGTTTGAGACTTGAAGAGGAAGAAACAAAGCTAAAGAGGGACACAAGAATGATGTTGTATAGGTATGGTGTAGTAATTAATCTCCAAGTGGGAGATTATTGAGTTGTGGAGATAAATTACTTTAGATTAGCATGAAATGTAAAACTTTCTGGAAAACACAGTAACCGTCATCGGTTAGGAGGGACCGACATCGATCACCTAGGATTAAAGTTATCCCTAGTTGACTATTGTTCAATTCAATTAGATTTGGTGCTCGTGCCTCAAAAAGTAGGAAGCAATAGATGGGGGAAAACGAGTCATAGTCATAACTATGTATCGGGAGGGATACATAGAAGAAATGGAAAATGCTATATAGAAAATTAGTTATAATGGAAGATAATATAGATGATAGAAGGGAAGATTGTGACTAGCATACACACCATATTGTCTCAGAAGTACCTTTTATTTGATATAAGCATACAACAAAAGGGTAAAATGAAATGAAGAGTGGTGCTCAATTTGATCTCACCCCTGTTTGTCCTTGAAATTATTCAATTTGTGGGCTCTGTCATCTTTTTTATCTCCCTGTATTGATGCATGAAAACTTTGTCCTCCATTTGGTTTCCATGATCAGTCCCTTCCTTTGGTCGAGGATCACTTTAAATCTAGAGTTTTTTTTCCATTCCTCTGTCCATGTGAAATAATTTGTAACTTGGGTGTAAAATCAGGTTTTTTCCCTTCCTTCCATTTTCCACAGTCACGTTTTGTTTTCCCTGTCAATTTTTGTCCCAAATATCTATGGAAATGTGGTCTTCTCTGATTGGATGTGGCTCATTGGATCACATTTGGGCCTTATATCATTTCCAAAATCTCTGTCCTTAAAGAAAGATTCATTTCCGGGTGCAAATGGTGATTTTCCTACATTTTACGGTTTGACAGGTGTGTTTTCCCCATCAAATTTACATCTCAGCATCTGTGGAAATGTGGCCCTTTCTAGTTGGATGTGGCTCAGAGGGGCACTTTGAAACTCTAAGGCCTAATTCAACTCAAATATTCTCCATGTGGAGGGTCGACGCTCATCTGAAAATTCACCTTTTTGTTTGCCCTTGGAATTGCGTCGGGGAGACACGTGGAGGCTTCCGCCGGCAGGCTTTCCGCGTGGCTCTATACTTAAACTTTTCAAAGCAATTTTCTAAGGACCTTGGGACATGTGGAGGGACCGCACCTATTTGGGGACTGACCCCTAAATTTTATTTTGAAGAAGTGCCAGGAGGACACTTGGAGGCTTCCGCTCACTCTGCCCTTGCTTGGACTTTTCAACAGCCAAGGAAAACTGTCTCGGACCCTAGACACATGGTGCCTTCCACTGATCCTTCAATTTTTTTTAACAACTCTATTAGACTGAGACATGTGGTGAGCCCATGCTTGTTTGGGGTCTCCACTTTTGAGGACCATACCAAAGGTGTGCCAAGGAGACATGTGGAGGCTTCTGCTGGCTCCTTTTTTACTGAGACTTTTTCAAAGGCCAAAAGGCATTTTTCTTGGGCCCAGGGCATGTGGAAGGCCCATGCTTGTTTGGAAACTTGCCACTGTACCTCACCTTTGTAGTTGCACCAAGAAAACATGTGGATGACTCTAATCTAGAGTTGAGAAGGGGCAGAATCAACGGTTGTTGTGCATTTCACCTATTTTTCTACCATTTTTTCTCCAAGACTCCTGGAGATGTGAATACGCACTATTTTTCATCATTTTTGATGAAATTCCTTGTCATTTTTGTCTGCAAAGTGCCATTGAATGGATTTAGAACTTAATTTGTGAGTCCAAGAATTGTTAAGGTTGATATTTTGAAATTGGAATTGCTCGGGCACTTGCAAAAATGTGAATTACCAGAGAAGATGGATGTGGGGTAGAGTTGCAGAGGAAAGAGAGGGAAAAGGATGAAATGATGGAGGTTGCAGGTGCAAAAGATGAAAAAGGTGTTGCCTCGAGGGTGAAAAGGATTACCTATCAGATCCAACTGTACAGAGCCTCCAAAAATGATTAAAATGGGGATTT
Source organism: Taxus chinensis (assembly GCA_019776745.2). Classification (NCBI taxonomy): domain Eukaryota; kingdom Viridiplantae; phylum Streptophyta; class Pinopsida; order Cupressales; family Taxaceae; genus Taxus; species Taxus chinensis. Next base: position 419,798,560 of record CM034154.1, read on the forward strand.
CTCACATGACAGAATCAGAATGATTAGAAGGACTACCAAAAAGTTGTGGCATGGCATCCTAGTCATTAGTCGAGGGTCTGAGAAATGTGATCAGTTCATAATTGGTCCACCTGGAAGCTTTCGGATGTGAATTTGTTAAACGTCACTTTCTGAGGAAAATTGGTAACAAGAAAAGGTCCCTCAAATATTCTTCTTTTTTGGGGGAAAATTTTGGGATGAGTGAGCAAGTGAAATGTATAAATGCAATGAGAATACTCTTGCAAAAGGTCGGGGGTTGAATTCTTAAGAGAAAATTTGAGAGAGCCCATCTTCCTGAGAGACCAATCCGAGAAACCTGTTAATTTCCTGTGTTTTAGATTTCAATCACGTCAAGTTGGTTGTGAGTGTACAACCATTGACAAGCTCTGAGACTGTTCAAATAAACTTTCCCCTGCTGATGAATGTAATCAATTTTGAGTTAATTTGTGTCAATCTTGGAGCAATTTGTGTCTGCTTTATTTCAGAATGTCTGCAAGTAGTTTTTCTTATTCCTATTGCAATCTTGTGTTAAAGTCCCTCTGAATCACACAGGATCTCATCCCTATGACAGTTTAGTGGCATTTGCAATTTCATTTCAAGAAGAGCCTTCATCCTGTGATGAGATAAACAATTTAAAATCACTTCACTATCATTTGTTGATAAAGATTGTCTGTAAGCCTTCGAGTGTATCTTAGGCATGAGGAACCAGGGGTCTTTGATGTTTTATTGAGTCTTTAGCTCGAGCCTTCATGTTAAATTCTTGGAGATTGTGTGAAACCGTGCAAATCTGGGCCTCCATTGATGCACACCTTCTGGTTGAAGGAATATTTTAGCTATTCTGAAGCTTTCTGTCATTTAGCTTTCCAATTGTTGTGAAGTCTCTCAAAGATCTGGTATAATCAATTTTATCCTGCTTAATCTCCCACCAAAATTATTCAAAAACAATGAATCCATCCTGAACTACCCTTGTTTTCCCTGTGTGTCCACAAATGTATAAATTCTACTGCCAAAATATGTAGAAGCAATCAGGATTCCATAATGTCTTTAGTAACCTTAGCCCTGTCTAGGAAATATCACCATTCTTTAGAAGTGACAACTCGTGAGAGTTAAATTGTGGTGCATTGATCATATTTTCTCAGGGTCTCCTTTCAAATTTGTGCAAAGAAGGATATCTTCATTCTCCTTCATCAAACAGAGGTTACAAAATGGGTCCTCTCACCCTGGTCGAAAGGCACAACCTAAAGTAGTGAGGATAGGTCAAATCCTCTTGAAGGTGTTATCCATCTCTCCACAATCTGAGTGACAAAGGGCCAGTTAGATCTCATCCCTGGCTACAAAATGACATACATTATGATCTATCTATCTCTAAGCTCCATGTCAAATCTGTGATGTTGCTCAACTTGAAAAGGAGAAAAAATTTGGATACCAACACTCGTGGCACCATTTTCGGGGATGATTTGTTGATTTTTGGTTCATTCCATTTTGAATGGCACTGCTCCGGGGACGATTTGTTGATTTGTTTCCAGTTCATATGCATTTGGCCCATCAAAAACACCAGAATGGCACGTCATTTCAGGGTTGCCAGGGATTATTTGAGCTTCAAGATTTATTTTGTGGAAACACTCGTGGTGCTACTGGGGACTATTTTTTTATTTGTTGCCAGTTCATATCCACAAAGGGATAATTTGTGACAGTTCATATCCATTTGGCAACAACATAGAACCACTGTTCATATCCATTTGTAGGGACTCTTTGAAGTATTTTACAAATACAGTACATACAGACCCTGGTAATACTTCTTACACATGTTGTGTGCTAATACATTGCTGAAACATCATTATCTGTTCAGATCTGTAAGAATTGTTCAAAGTTGTAAGTTCTGAGTGCAATATTTCCAGCTTATACAGTTATTGCACTAAAGTTTGTATCATCATTGACAAATTTGGGTAGAAGAAGAGTAGATCTTGTAAGATTTGCATGAATCTAGTATTGACAGACATTTGATAGGTCTTTCATAGTGCATTTGCACAAACTAAGGTGAAAATCCTTAGTGGTGACTCCGTGTTGTTTAAATTCTTAATAAATACCAGTGTCTTAACATATATCAAGTAAGATTTGTCATTAATCTCTGCAAAGCTGGAAGGAAGAAGATATTTCTTCACTAAGGACCCTAGTAGAAGGTTGTTTCCTGAGTTGGGAAAGTCTAATTCAGAAGGAAGAAGAATTTGGAAGGTTGTTGGAGATCAAGCATCAAGAAAAGAGATCTCCATTGGTGAAACTGATCAGCCTGTGATTGAAGATTGCAATACTTCCTCAAGTGCTTCTGAATCAGGTAGTCTCTTTGTAAATTTGAATTATCCAACTGGAGAGGGTCCTTCTTTTGTATTTGAAATATTTGCATCTCATTTTGTCCCTATATTCTCCAAAGCTGATAGGATCTTCCAAGAAATAGAGTTTTTAGAGAACATCCATTCTAAGAATTGTATTCCTGTGCCCACAGACCCCTCACTCCTCATCATTTTGTTTCTCCTGTAAGATCACCTCCCCAAAACAATATGGCCCAGCCCCCACCCAGACCTCCATTTTTTGTGAACACTTTTGGTCCTATAGATTTCAGAGGTATGGCTGGATATCCAAATGTTGTGCCCCAAGATGTTAGAAATAGATTGCCTAAATTTCAAGGAAATAATGCCATTACTGGGGATCAACACTTAAATATTTTTGTCAATATGATGGAGGAATTTGAAATAGAATTTGAGGATGTGTACATTAAATTGTTTATCCATACTCTAGAAGAAGATGCAAGGGACTGGTATAAATATTTTCCAGATAATTCCATTGATTCTTGGACAGAAATGAAGAATGCTTTTAGATTACAGTATGGAGATAAAACAGACCCTAGGTTTCTTTTATCAGAATTTGAAAATATAAAAAAGAATCCTAATGAGTCTGTTCATGACTTCAATACAAGGTTCAATAAGACCCTAAATAGGCTTCCTGTGATCCTAAGGCCAAGTGATGTTTCTTGTTTGATAAAATACTCTGATGCTTTTGATAAGAAAGCTTGCCTATTATTTAAGAGACAAGAACCCAACAACATTGAGGTAGGCCTTCACCATGGCTTTGTAGATTGAAAATAATATCAAAGTAGTTGGTAAGCCTCCTAAGAGGGAAGGTATCAAGCTAGTCAATCTAGAGAAGCCTCAGTCAAGTAAGGTTGTGGATCTTGAGGAAGTTGTAAAGACTTTGGCTGGAGCTGTCAAAGAAATCTCTTACAAGCTAGCCAGGGTAGAGAAAGGAATTGGACAAGGTTCTCAAGGTCAGCATAGGCAACAAGGACAAGACAGATTTGCAAATCATCCTAGAAATGATCAGAGATCTGATGACAGAGGTAAAGGACCCATGGGAGCTAGACAACCCCAAGCTAGGGAAAATAGAGTAGTGCCTGATCCTCTAAATGCCAGAGTTGTTGTTGTTGAAGAGACAAATGAAATTGATTGGTGTGACAAATGTTTCTTACCCCACCCACCATGTGAAGTAGATCAGCAAGTTGAAGAAGTTGATGATGATGATAACACTGATGATGATGCATGCATGGTGGATTTCTCTACAAGCTCACAACAAGGAGCAACTTCAACTGAAGTAATAAGTGCAAGAACTGCTGCAAGTTTTTGGGATTGCATTCACTGGGTACCTCTTCTTCCTCCCTCTCATACTTTAGAAATAGATATGGTACAAGATTTTGAACTTCCTAATAATGATTTTGAGTACCTAAGAGCTCTAATGATTAAGAAGTATGATGGAGGAATCCCATCAGAAGAGGATAGAAAAGTTGTTAATGAATGTTGTTGTTGCCCAAGAAAAAGAGTATAACACAAGAAGTAAAGCTGTCAAAGGGGCAGGGCCTCAAGCCAAACCAAAAACCCCAGTTCTCACCAATATCCCAAAAGAAACTCCAAAGAAAGATGCATCTAGCAAAGGCCTTGTTGTCTCAAGTAGAACTGGTGTTCCCACCCATGCCCAAAATGTGAAAAATCTTGTGCCATCCGATGAGTTTGTCAATATTTCTCCAAATGTTGCTTTTCCCAAATACATTCCTTATGACATTTCCCAAGTCTTGAGTCAGATCAAGATTTATGTTCCAATTGTTGAACTGCTTAGGATTCCTGAGCACAAGAAGAGGGCCTTTGAGTATTTGGGATTGGAAGAAGATAGGAGTACCCAAGGTAGAAATATAAATAATGTAGACACTCCTCCTCCAACCATTGCAGACCTAGAAAAACCACCAGCATTGGAGGAGATAGGTGAACCACCTGAAGTTTACTTGGGAACATCTTTGGTTGAGTCTCAATTAAATGTTGATCCATTTTTTACAATGCTGATTATTAAGGACAGACTACTGCACAATTGTATGTTTGATTCTGGAGCATCATGCAATGTTATGCCTCTAGAGGTCATGAATGAATTGAACATTAAAGTGACAACAACTTATGGCAAGTGTACTGCAATGGATTCTAGAGAGGTGCCAGTTGTAGGATGTGTAAAAGGTTTGGTGGTACAACTTGCAGCTTATCCGGGTAAGAACTTGAAACTTGATGTTGTTATTGTTGATTGCCCTGCCAAATGGGGCATGTTGTTATCAAGAAAGTGGGCTGCAAGTGTTGGTGGAAGTGTTCAGATGGATATGTCTTTTTCCACCATTCCAATTGAAGGAAGCCTTGTAAAGCTGTATGGAGAGAAGAAGATGTTGCACCTCATTGAAGATCCCAATAATGCTTCTTATGAAGTGTTGTATGCTGATGTAGATGCTGATAAATTTGTTGGATTTGCTGATGGAAAAGAGCACAAGATTGATCAATGTAAATGTCTTGAACAAGTAGGTTTTCCTTGGACCTTGTTATTCGATGGAGCTTGTTCCAAGTTTGGAAATGGTGTTGGTATTGTTCTGATTTCTCCAGGCCAGGAAGAGTTTGTTTTTTCTTTCAAACTCAACTTTGAATGCACTAACAACATTGCTGAATATGAAGCACTGTTATTGGGTTTGAGAATTGCATGGAAATATGGTGTAAAGGATATCATTGTCAAAGGAGATTCAGAACTGATTGTCAAGTAGATTAGAAAACTGTATGCTACTAAAAATCAGAGAATGAAACAATACAAGCATGCAGTCTGGGATTTGATTGAAATGTTTGACTCATTTAATATTGTGCACCATGATAGAAAGTTTAATGTTGTTGCAGACAAGTTAGTAGTGCTAGGATCCAGATTTGGAAATTGTACAGTATCTCCATTTTGTGAGTATGATGTTGAAATACTAACAAGGCCATCTGTCCCTGACAACGTTAAAAATTGGCAAGTGTTCGATGATGATGCCCAGGTGAAATGGTTTCTACAGAACCAAGGCAAGTTTTTCTGACCAAAATATAGATTGGGAACCAATGGTGTGTGCTGCTGAAGGAAAGGAAACTTTATTTGGCAAAGACATCATCCAGCTGAAGACAAACATGATTCCCAGAGGTTTGGTGGCACTTGAATCAAACTTTGATAATGTTGATTGCATTATTAACAGAAGTATGTCAGTTTCAAGAGATGTGGAAGAGCACGACCTGGGCACAAAGGAAAAACCACGTAAAATCTGGTTAGGAAGCAATCTGAGCAAGGAAGAGAAGCAGTCCTATGTTTAATTGTTGAAGAAATATCAAGACTGCCTAGCTTGGTCTTACTCTGAGTTGAAGGCATACAGGGAAGATTTGTTCCAACATGAAATTCCTCTTGAATCTAATGCCAAGCCTTTCAGGAAAAAATAGAGGCTGATCAATCCGCTCCTTTCTTTGAAGATGCAAGAAGAATTGAAGAAGTTGAGGGATGGAGGGATCATTCAGCCCACAAGGTACTCATCTTGGGTTGCAAATTTAGTACCTGTCAGAAAAAAGAATGGTGATATAAGGTTGTGCGTAGACTTTAGGAACTTGAATAAAGCATCATTGAAAGATAATTACCCTCTGCCAAACATGGAGAATATGCTACAATTGGTAACTGGTTCTGAATTGTTATCCACTTTGGATGGTTTCTCTGGCTATAATCAAGTTCTTGTGAAGGAGTAAGAAAGAATAAAGACTACCTTTACCACTCCTTGGGGAACTTATGTCTATGTCAGGATGCCTTTTGGCTTAATGAATGCTGGAGAAACTTTCCAAAGAGCAATGGATGTAGCGTTTGCTGGTTATATTAATGATTTCATTGTTGTTTATCAAGATGATGTAACTGTGTTTTCTAGAAAAAGAAATGATCACTTGCAACACTTGGAGAGAATGTTGTTAAGGTGTAGAGAGTATGGCATATCATTGAATCCCAAGAAGTGCCATTTTGGAGTGCAAAAGGAAAAGCTGCTTGGTCACATTGTATCAAAGGAAGGGGTCATGATTGATCCTGAGAGAGTGGAAGCCATCAACAAGGTTCCAATTCCGAGAACTAAGAAGGGAGTTCAATCCTTCTTTGGAAAAATAAACTTTATCAGAAGATTTGTGTCTAACTTTGCTGAGCTGACCATCCCCATTACTAGCATGCTGAAGAAGGACCAAGTTATCAAATGGGAAGAAGCTTCCATTCAAGATTTCAATGGGATCAAAGAAGCATTAAAGCATGCCCCTATTTTGGCAGCTCCAAATTACAAGAAGCCTTTTCAAATGTTTTCTTTTGCTTCAGAAAACACCATTGCATCTGTCTTGTTGCAGAAGGATGATGAAGGGGCTGAGAGACCAATTTCCTTTTTCAGTAAGGCATTGCAAGGAGCTGAGTTGAAGTACACCATCATGGAGAAGCAAGCATTTTCCTTGGTGAAAGCAACAAAGGTTTTCAGACCTTACATCTTGAGCTCTAAAGTTGTTGCTTATGTTCCCCACACCATGGTGAAAGATATCTTATCAGAGATGGAGGTCTCAAGCAAAAGATGCAGATGGGTAAACAAGTTGTAGGAATATGACATGGATATCCAAACCATGAAATTGATAAGAGGTTTGGGCCTAGCTAAGCTTATGGCTGAGAGCAACTTGCAAACTATTGAGGTGAATGAAGTAGAAGGAGAAAGGGTGGATGTCCTTGAAAATTTGGTAAGCTCTGAATGGTACAAAGATATAATCTTTTATCTCAGACATCTATGTTGCCCTGAACATTTGACTAAAAATCAGAAAAGAGCTCTTAAGTTAGCCTCCCAAAAATATGTCATTACTGATTTTGGGTTAGCTTGGAAGAACCCCGAGGGAGTGCTCTTAAGATGCATCACTGAAGATGAGGCCCCCAAAATAATTGTTGATCTCCATGGAGGAGTTTGTGGGGGAAATTTTGCTGGAAGAGTTACAACACATAAAATCTTGAGGGCTGGTTATTGGTGGCCAACTCTTTTCAAGGATACAACTCTATTGGTTAGGAAATGTGAAAGTTGCCAACATTTTTCTGGAAGACTGAAAGCTTCAGGTTCCCTTCCTTTGCAGCCATGTGTCAATTGAAGCCCCATTTAAGCAATGGGGAATGGATTTCATTGGTGAGATTTCAGATCCTTCCAGTGCTGGTCATAAATGGATTCTTGTAGCCACTGATTATTTCACTAAGTGGGTGGAAGCAATCCCCACCAAGAAAGCAACACACCAAGTCATCATGGACTTCATGCTGAATCAAATCATATGCAGATTTGGAGTGCCAACTAAGATTGTTGTTGATAATGCCATGAGTTTCAGAGCCAAACCTTTGGTGGCAATGTGCAAAGGGTATGGAATCAATTTGACATATGCTTCTAACTACAATCCCCAAGGAAATGGACAAGCTGAGTCTAACAATAAAAACTTGTTGAAGATCATTAGAAGAACCTTGGAGCTGAACAAAAAGAAGTGGGGTGAGCAACTGAAGTTTGTTGTTTGGGCTGACAGAATCACTGTCAAAAGAGCTACTGGTAAAAGCCCATTTGAGTTGGTATATGGAACTCAAGCTTTGCTACCCCTTCATTTGCAATTGTCTTCATTTCAGTTTGTTCAACAAATTGAAGATCAAGAAGTTAGTCCATATGATGCTCGAATCAATCAGATTATTGAGTTAGATGAAGAAAGAAGGGCATCCCATCAGCGGCATGTGAAGTTCAGAGAAAAGTTGAAGAAGTTATTTGATAAAAAAAGTGACTCCAAGAGCTTTCAGTGTGGGAGATCTTGTGTTATTATGGGACAACAGGCATGAGGATAAGGGAAAACATGGAAATTTTGATGCATTGTGGATGGGCCCTTATTCAATTGACATTCAAATTGGTGAACATACTTTCTTCTTAAAAGACTTAGATGGGGAATTGCTTGAATTTCCTGTTAATGGCAGGCATTTGAAACATTTCCTTGATTGATTTCTCAGAATCAAGGTATACTCCATTGTACAGTGTATAGTATTTTGGTTTCTTTCTGCTTTCATGTTTTTCTATTTTTGTTTGTCCTGGTCCTTGGCGACCATTTTGTTGGTTTCTCGGTTCATCCTTGGGGGAGTTGGTTATTATTGTTCTACTCTGCAAGCTTATTCTTTGATTCTGTTGCCCAATGGTTTATTTTTGGCACTTGGTCTGCTATTTGTTCTTGTGGCACTCACAGGGAGTGCCCATCCCCGAGTCGGAGCTGATGTTGGTGCTCAATTTGATCTCACCCATTTTTCCTTGAAATTCTTCAATTTGTGGGCTCTGTCGTCTTTTTTATCTCCCCGTATTGATGCATGAAAACTCTGTCCTCCATTTGGTTACCATGATCAGTCCCTTCCTTTGGTCAAGGATCACTTTAAATCTAGAGTTTGTTTTCCATTCCTCTGTCCATGTGAAAGAATTTGTAACTTGGGTGAAAACTCAGGTTTTTTCCCTTCCTTCCATTTTCCACAGTCACGTTTTGTTTTCCCTGTCAATTTTTGTCCCAAATATCTATGGAAACGTGGTCTTCTCTGATTGGATGTGGCTTGTTGGATCACATTTGGGCCTTATATCATTTCCAAAATCTCTGTCCCTAAAGAAAGATTCATTTTTGGGCGCAAATGGTGATTTCCCTACATTTTACGGTTTGACAGGTGTGTTTTCCCCGTCAAATTTACATCTCAGCATCTGTGGAAACGTGGCCCTTTCTAGTTGGATGTGGCTTGGAGGGGCACTTTGAAACTCTAAGGTCTGATTCAACTCAAAGCTTGTCCACGTGGAGGGCTGACGCTCATCTGAAAATTCACCTTTTGGTTTGACCTTGGAATTGCGCTGGGGAGACACGTGGAGGCTTCCGTCGGCTCCACTCTATACTTAAAATTTTTAAAGAAATTTTCTAAGGCCTGGGACATGTGGAGGGACCATGCCTATTTGGGGACTAGCCCCAAAATTTTATTTTGTAAGAAGTGCTAGGAGGACACTTGGAGGCTTCCGCTCACTCTGCCCTTGCTTAGACTTTTCAATAGCCAAGGAAAAATTTCTCAAACCCTAGACATGTGGTGCCTTTCACTGATCCTTCAATTTTGTTTTAAAAAATCTACCAGAATGAGACACATGGAGGGACTGTGCCTGTTTTGGGTCTCCACTTTTGAGGACCATACTAAAGGTGCGCACCAAGGCGACACGTGGAGGCTTCTGCTGGCTCCTTTTTTACTGAGACTTTTTCAAAGGCCAAAAGGCATTTTTCTTGGGCCCAGGGCACGTGGAAGGCCCGCACTTGTTTGGAAACTTGCCACTGTACCTCACCTTTGTAGTTGCACCAAGAAAACACATGGATGACTCTAATCTAGAGTTGAGAAGGGGTAGAATCAATGGTTGTTGTGCATTTCACCTATTTTTCTGCCATTTTTTCTCCAAGACTCCTGGAGATGTGAATACGCACTATTTTTCATCATTTTTGATGAAATTCCTTGTCATTTTTGTCTGCAAAGTGCCATTGAATGGATTTAGAACTTAATTTGTGAGTCCAAGAATTGTTAAGGTTGATATTTTGAAATTGGAATTGCTTGGGCACTTGCAAGAATGTGAATTACCAGAGAAGATGGATGCAGGTCATAGTTACAGAGGAAAGAGAAGGAAAAGGATGAAATAATGGAGGTTGCAGGCACAAAAGATGAAAAAGGTGTTGCCTCAAGGGTGAAAAGGATTACCTATCAGATCCAACTGTATAGAGCCTCCAGAAAATGATTAAAATGGGGATTTCTTGCATGACAGAATCAAAATGATTAGAAGGACTGCCAAAAAAGTTGTGGCATGGCATCCTAGTCATTAGTCGAGGGTCTAAGAAATGTGATCAGTTCATAATTGGTCCACTGGTAGCTTTCGGATGTGAATTTGTTAAACGTCACTTTCTGAGGAAAATTGGTAACAAGCAAAGGTCCCTCGAATATTCTTCTTTTTGGGGGGAAATTTGGGATGAGTGAGTAAGTGAAATGTATAAATGCAATGAGAATACTCTTGCAAAAGGTCAGGGGTTGAATTCTTAAGAGAAAATTTGAGAGATCCCATCTTCCTGAGAGACCAATCTGAGAAACCTATTAATTTTCTATGTTTTAGATTTCAATCACATCAAGTTGGTTTTGAGTGTACAACCATTGACAAGCTCTGAGAATGTTCAAAGAAACTTTCCCCTGCTGATGAATCTAATCAATTTCGAGTTAATTTGTGTCAATCTTGGAGCAATTTGTGTCTGCTTTGTTTCAGAATGTCTGCAAGTAGTTTTTCTTATTCCTATTGCAATCTTGTGTTAAAGTCCCTCTGAATCACACAGGATCTCGTCCCTATGATAGTTTAGTGGCATTTGCAATTTCATTTCAAGAAGATCCTTCATCCTGTGATGAGATAAACAATTTAAAATCACTTCACTATCATTTGTTGATAAATATTGTTTGTAAGCCTTCAAGTGTATCTTAGGCATGAGGAACCAGGGGTCTTTGATGTTTTATTGAGTCTTTAGCTCGAGCCTTCATGTTAAATTCTTGGAGATTGTGTGAAACTGTGCAAATTTGGGCCTCCATTGATGCACACCTTCTAGTTGAAGGAATATTTTAGCTATTCTGAAGCTTTCTGTCATTTAGCTTTCCAATTTTTGTGAAGTCTCTCAAATATCTGGTATAATCAATTTTATCCTGCTTAATCTCCCACCAAAATTATTCAAAAATAATGAATCCATCCTGAACTACCCTTGTTTTCCCTGTGTGTCCACAAATGTATAAATTCTACTACCAAAATATGCAGAAGCAATCAAGATTCCATAATGTCTTTAGTAACCTTAGCCTTGTCTAGAAAATATCACCATTCTTTAGAAGTGACAACTCGTGAGAGTTAAATTATGGTGTATTGATCATATTTTCTTGGGGTCTCCTTTTAGATTTGTGCAAAGAAGGATATATTCGTTCTCCTTCACTGACAGAGGTTACAAAATGGGTCCTCTCACCCTGGTCGAAAGGCACAGCCTAAAGCAGTGAGGATAGGTCAAATCCTCTTGAAGGTGTTATCCATCTCTCCACAATCTGAGTGACAAAGGGCCAGTTAGATCTCATCCCCGGCTACAAAATGACATACATTATGATCTATCTATCTCTAAGCTCCATGTCAAATTTGTGATGCTACTCAACTTGAAAAGGAGAACAAATTTGGATACCAATAGGATGTTTTGTAGGATAGTTTCCAATATTCAGTGTTTTTGAGTTTTTCACTGTTTTTGGATTTTGGAACCAATGTTTTTATATTTTTGAATATTTTACCAATGTTTCAGATTTTGGAAAATTTTACTAATGTTTTTTGGATTTTTGAAGGTTTTACCAATTTTTTTGGATTTTTGAAGGTTTTACCAATGTTTTTGTATTTTTGAAGGTTTAATCAATGTTTTTGGATTTTTAAAGGTTTTACACTTATTTTTGGATTTTGTACGATTTTCATAAATTTTACGGTTTTTGAAAATTTTCCAAGAATATGTATAGGAAAAAAAAGATGCAAAGATTCCCCCAATGAGAGGTGAGAATATACAATGGAAAATTGTGCACATATACAAGAATAGGATCAACCAAATCAAGGCCATAAAGGATAGGATTAAAAGGATTTGAACCACAGGAAAATGACTAGCTAGGAGGAAGCGATCGTGCCCCCAAGTGTGAGATGCTTGTGAACAACGAATCCTCATGTGGCACAAGAATTTGGGTATCATTAAAGGAATTTTCCAAAGTTCCACAATTTTTTGGTTTTCACATTTGAATGAATTTATTTCTCTTTACTATTTTTGATTGTTTTGGTTTTTCTGATTTTTTTTATTTGTTTAATTTTTCTGAATGCCTCTAAGATCAGGAATAGAAACGCTTGAGATGAATATGTTCATAGGTTCATGAAGCTCATCACCATCAAGATATGTAAGTTTATAGGCCCATGAACCAAATTTAACCACCACAATGTATGGCCCTAATTAGTTAGGATCAAAATTTCCTTTCTTTTCATGCCCTTTGGTAGTGTTAAAATAGTTTTCCTTAAGCAGGAGATCACATACCTAAAATTAACAAGGGATGATACATTTATTATAACCTACAAATACTCAATTTTTGATAAAATTTAAGATGGTCCAAGGTGTGAAGGAATGTTTCATCCCAAAGTTCAAGCTCTGCTAGCCTTACTACTTTGTAGTCCTCTTCTTTATCTAGATAGTATCACAAGGAGATTCTCAAAGAGGGGAGATAGATCTATAGGGGTATAATAGCTTCAATTCCATATACCAAGTAATAGGGGTTGTACCTATAGGTGTGTGAATGGAATTTTGGTAGGCCCATAGGGCCGGATGGATTTGGAGATGCCAATTATGGCATGTTTTACCAACCATTTTATCCATAACCCAAATAAGTGTTTTATTGGTGGCCTCAGCGTTACCATTACCTTGAAGGTAATAAATTTTTTGATCAGAGAACACTTGATAGAACTCACACAAGAAGTCTGCATTGGAAAGCATGCCTGATTTAAGGGTGTGAATGGACAGGAAGAACACACGTGTAGAGGGAAAGTTCAGCATTAAGAACTTAGCCTATTTTGAGCATGAAGACCTATTTTTAGAAGATGGCATGTAGAACACACCAACTATGTAGGGACGTGTGCACCACATATTGTCTATCTTTAGAGGATCAAATCGAAGCTTGTTTTGCAAGGAGGCGAGATAAGAATAGTATTGTCACTTCAGTTAACTGCAAGAGGTCTATAGATAACACACTTGCATGTGTGGCTATGCCTGTAAGCAATGCATGGCTTTTAATAGCATGGGGCCTATTTTTGGAATAGAGAAGTGGTGAAGGGAAAGTCCCTACCCTATATATATGATGTGGATCGCATAGTAGTAGATAGAGATAGATAGATAGATAATTAAATAGATAAATAGATAGAGATATAGAGAGATATATGACTGGATTACTGTATCAGATCCATGCGTGTATTGGTGTAGAATGCCATTATTATAAGGATCTTCTGTGTTTATTAATAGATGGAAGTTATTGGTTGAATCTAAGTGTCATTCTTGTGTGTAATTGAGTAGTGCATGTTCTTGATTCAATCATGATTATTGTTTGAGCTTGTTCTTTCATAAATATGAATATGGTATGCATTGTAGAATGATGAATTAGTTATAGATCTATATGTTTATTCCTTCATCATGATAACATCCTACTACAACAACCATGAAGAGGGGCATGCTACCTTTGCGCACTTCAAGTGAGCACTCAGTCTAGACTGAGTGATGTGCCAGTGTGACTAGGGTGTTTATCTGGTAAATTCTAGGCTGCATCATTGGTTCTGTTGCCGGGACCTATTTTTTAATTTCTTTTAGGATGGTTCATAATGAAGACATACCAGTTAACTCTAGCAAGTATTGAGGAGTGTATAATTGATTTGGAGGAAGAATATGCATGGCGGTTTAGTAGTGGATCTGAGCTTAACACACGCACTTGAGTAGAAAGGAATATGTACGACAACTTATATGAAATATTTTTCACCATCTTTCCAGTAGAATTATATGAGTGGCTGATTTCTTATGCATCTAAGTGGAATTGGAGGTATCATGCACATTTCTGGATGCAGGAAGAATTTTAGGCCCTTTAGGATGCTGACCTAATCTGGACTCGCACTGTGGATATGTGGTTTCCTAGTGTTCTAAATAGTTATATTCTGGAATATTCAATTTCAACTTATTCTTTCCCAGAGCTATCTGAATTCCAATTTTTGTGGTATCCTAGAGGAACATATCTACAAGGCATTCCACTGGCGATATAGATCCTGATGGTAACTTTGAACCTAGAGAGTAAATCGATGGATAACTAAACCTCACAGCGCGTGAGGGAAGGAATAGGTATGGTGAAAGATGGCAGACCTAGCGACAGAAAGGAAGAGAGAGGAAAGGTGGCTTAAGTATAATGAGGTGCGCTAGAGGGAGATAGAGAAGCAACGTACCGTTACAAACACTATGGCATTGAGGAGAGAGATGGCTCATGAAGGATTTAAAGCTCACATAGAATACGTGGAGCCAAAGCATCAAGAACTCTCCCATCTTGGAAAGCATGACAGAGATCCCCCCTTGGCCTCATGTGGAAGTATGCCAACAAAGACTACTTGGGCCATGGGTGTGCATCTTAATCCACCTAGTGACCTAGCCCTTGCACTTGGTTTTTCAGTATCTAGTACGACTAGTAATCAACAAGTAAGTTTGGGAAGTAAGAGCGCAAGTAAATCAATGACAAGATAGATGGCTTCAATTTTATTCAGAGGTGTTTTTTAGGCATATCGTCTGCATAGAATGTAAGTGTACTGAATGTTGGGTTCACCTCTGGAAGTGGAACTACCTCATATACTGTAGGGGTTCAATATACATGCATAACCACACATGCAAGTGTGTTATCTATAGACCTCTTGTTGTTAACTAAAGTGAAAATCCTATTCTTAGCTCGAATCCATGCAAAACAAGCTTCGATCTGATCCTCTAAAGATAGAAAATGCATGGCATGCACGTCCCTGCATCATTGGTGTGTTTTGTACACCATCTTCTAAAAATAGGTCTTCATGCTCAAAATAGGATAAGTCCAGAATGTTGAATTTTCCCTCCACATGTGTGTTCTTCCTGTCCATTCTCACTCTTAAACCTAGCCTGCTTTCCCATGTGGAATTCTTATGTGAGTTATGTCAAGTGTTCTCTGATCAACATTACCCCACACCAATCACATTGTTTCCCCGATAATGGGTATCTTCAAAAATTACAGTAAATAATATAGAACAGAAATAATAAGAAAGAACATAGATGAATAAAGAATGTTTTAAGAGGAAGCATCATCTGTATCAGTTTGAAGGATCAACTCTAGATACTCCTCCTTTATTTTTGCCTCCAAGGTCTACCATTCAGCGAGTGCTTGTTCTACTTTCTCTAGAATGTCCATAGTAATGGATTCCAACTCATCCCTCCTAATCTCTCCTTTTTCATTCTACAGAACCAACAAAACATTGGACACTGATTTCATTCTTCCTTCTAGAAGATCCATCTTTTGCATAATGAGCTTCCTAAGATCTTTCATTTGAGTCTTATGCAGATTTTGTACTACTACCAGGGCCTCACGTTTTTGCTTAACCATTGACAACCTTTTTGTGTGGCCCAATGTTTCATCCTTCATTGCTCTTTGGACCTCATTACTTTCT
This sequence comes from Taxus chinensis, assembly GCA_019776745.2. Lineage (NCBI taxonomy): Eukaryota > Viridiplantae > Streptophyta > Pinopsida > Cupressales > Taxaceae > Taxus > Taxus chinensis. Next base: position 419,814,251 of record CM034154.1, read on the forward strand.
TCAAGGTCTTCATGTTGATAAGCACCTCTGGAGCTGTGCAAATGTTTAAAGCCTGGTCTACTTTCTTCAATACTTCTTGTAGAGCTTGCAACATCCCTTCATATGATGCAATCTTTCACATCACTTATGCTTTCTCTCACCTTGCCTCTTTTTCTAAGCTTCTTGGTGCTGGCATGTGCAGAGGTTCATCTTCAAGTACCAAGTCCAAAAATTTTCCTACATAGTGTATCGCTGAAGGAAACATCTGTGGTACCTTAGCCTCCAAGTGTGGCCTAGCTCTTATGACATTTTCCCCAATCTCCTCTATGATGCTGATAAATACTTCATTCTTCTTCTGTACTAAGTCCCTCTCTTGAGTTATGTGTGCTATCTCTACATCCTTTGTCTTGATCTCCTCACACAACACTCTTATTGTTTCAGCTTTGTCCATGTTTCTCCTTGTAACTTGAGTAGAAACCTTCACCAATGCATTACTAACCTACTCATCTAACATGATAGTAGAAATTACCATCATATGTCTAGATTGTGGTGCCTTCTTCAGCCATCTTGAAACACATGATTCTTCACATATATCAAAGTTAGACTCATCTATATGGGTGTGAATTAACCATGATAGTTGCTTCAGAGTGCGTACAGTTTCCATATCCTCATCCATTAGCTCCCAGCCAAATAAATCCTTCTATGCTATAGTGCTCTGGAAGTGGGCATGGAAAATTTTACCTATGTCCTCCGCATACCCCATGGCTGGTGGAATGTGCTCTCCACTCATTCTCCTAGACTTGTACTACTTAGGGACCTTAGCTTCCAAATTTGGGACTTGTGTCTCCATGTCTTGAACATTTTTTGCAGTTGTATCCTTTGGTCCCTTCTCATCCTCTCCTCTTTCCTTTGATTACTCACTCTTTTCTTCTATGTTCTCTAGAAGTGTAGGAGAATTAGGTGTGCTTTCCTCTGACTCTTACACCTCTTCATTTAACTTCAGTTTCCTCCTTCTTTACATGGTTGCCTCCTTCTGTGGAGAGATTCTTGGTGATCTTCACACCATGGTTGGAGTAGCACCTTGGGTCCTTATTCTCCTAAACACCCTCATAAATTTTTGATCCCCTTGGACTGCATTCAAGTCCTCATCATCCCCCTCTTGTGGTTGAGGTGGTGTAGTGGTGCACTCAGCTTCACCCTTATTTTTAGGATGTCTCCTACCTCTATGCTCCAAACCACCACTATCTTCGCACTCCTCCTCCTCATCCTCCACTTCAATTAGCTTTGTGGGCTTAAGCATTGGGATGTTTTCCATTGTATGCTTTCCCTATGGTGGTGCTAGAAGTGAGAACTCACCTTCCACATATTTTTTATTCTCCATCTTTGGCTTCAATTAGAGATACACCAGCGCTGCTCCAATATCTCCCACCACCAAAATTATTAGTTTAATGCTCAAAACATCATAAATAAGTCTTTCAACATTGCACCCCACCCTAGATACACATATTTCTTCCTTAGTGTGTGGTAGTCACAATCTACCTTATCCATGTTGAACATCAGTCATCCCGCATCTGTAAACCTATGTACTAATGCCTAGAATTACCTTTCTGTGAATGAATAAGACAACTTGCACCAAGGAATCCATGCCCCATATTTCATTGTAAACCACATTATACAAAAATTTTGGTATACAAAAAATTGAACTACCTTTCCAACCACTGAAGGCAAGTTCTTGGGGATGTGCCATTCTTCCTCAAAAGCTACACAGAGCCTATCATACCACTTCTCAGTTCGTTTCTTAACCTAATTTGTCATGGATCCCTCACATAGGTACTTCTTGAAGCATTCTGTAGGTGATTTTTGTTCCAGTGGATACTCATATACCTTCTCCTTCATTCCATCAGGTACTTCGATTTCCATGAACACTAGTGATAACAGAACAGCTCCAAAGATGATCTTTCCTCCTACACACGTTTCTTCAATGATTGTCTCTGTGATATACCATGAAATTTTGTAGACTAATCCTTCATACATCTTTTGGAAATGTGCAATCACATGGTGTTCGCTTGTGCCCACCTTTCCTGGTCATTGATCTTTGTAATGAGATGTGCAGCCACTCGTACAACTGGATACTTCTTTATTTTGTTTATGTCCATACCGTGTGGACCCTTTGTATATCCCAAATCCTTCCTAGTCTCTAATATTGCAGTTTTATATTTTAGATCATCTCACAAATTGTCTCTTCTGCCTTTCAACCCTGTCACCGTGGAGATGAGTGTGGATGAAATTCTAACTCTGTGCCCTACAAAGTAGAAAAAATCCTCATGCAATTTTCTCATAAGCCACTGGTATAATGGTTCATACTTATTGAAATAAGGGAGATCATAAAATTGGTAAATCCCTATCCTCTGCAAGAGCTTCTCACCAACATCGTCATACACTGGCATATCTTCCGCCATGTGTTTATTTTTTTTCATGTTAAACAAAAATTCAAGATCCTTCTTGTTCTAAATGGTACAACGATTGTACTCACTCACTTTGCTTTTCCTTATGTGATAATCCCACTCCTAGCTAAAAAAAACCCCCTCTAGATATTGCATCTCTAAAAAAATACTTTCTGGAGCCATTTCTTCCTCCTCGGTGACCACCTTCTTCTTTCCTTTTACTCCTGTTGCATCTTCCTTCTTGGGTGCCATTTTTACCTTACAAACTCTAGTTCGATTCAACATGCCCTAGGTGAAATTAAATTCCCCTAACTCATCTTTGTCACCTTACTTCACTTAAACCCTTCACCACCAGGGAAAAAAGCTTCTTCTACACACAAATCTCTTCGTCACGATTGGTTACACACCTCTCGCACCTTAAAACGATCACTCGGCTCTTTGCACTTGGTTTATTTCAAATAATTTTAATCACAACAGTAAAAATGAATTCGCATCCCATCCTTATATAGATATTTTCAAATGTTGATGCATTTATTGTTGCTTCACCTACCAAATATCCCCTCATTCATTGACCAAATTTGTTCGTTCCACACGGTACATCTTCGTACCTTAGCTAGAACCTTCTAGCACGCCTCCCTACCCTCTGGTCACATACTTCTATTTAGTGTGTGCCCTTGTTCCTGAGTACCTCATCACTGTACCTTCTCCTGGTAGTTATCATGGCCTCCACTTGCCTCACATTATATTGTTCCTTCTTTCATCTCCATCCTTGGTCATTTTTTAGAAATAATCTTCTTTTTAATTAAAGCACACCCATAGCATCTTATTCCTTTATCCTTTCAATTCCCACTGTCTTGTACTTACATATAAAAAACCACACCACACTAAAAGTATGTGCAGTCCTTTATGCATAAACATTGTTCACATAGTAATTATCTTCATTCACGCAAGTGCGCTTATTACACAAGAAAAACAACTAAATTAAATAAAGCATAATGATAATGAACGAAATACATTAAGGAAATACATAATTGAAAACCTAATATAAATGGAAATATTGCCTTATTACAAACACCAAGAATACTTTAGCCTACTCCCATTAAAGTAACTAGGTATCCGTGCTCCATCAAGTGCTTCTAACTGGCAAACATCTGATTCAAGTATGTGGGTGATGACATACAACCCCAACCAATGTACTTTGAGCTTTCCTGGATGGCACAAGAACTTAGAATCATAAAGAAGTACCATTTTTCCAATCTCAAACTTCTTATCCCTTATGTTTCTATCATGACATGCTTTCTGCCTGGCCTTTTCTTGCTTCTGACTCCATCATGCTATGGCTTGTTGCTCATCCAGTTAAATCATCTTCTCAATACGCTCTTCTAAATCCTGCTCATTAGCTAGACCTCAAGTGCATGCAATGCATAAATAAGGTAACATAAATTCTATAGGGAGAACGGATTTTGTGCCAAACACCAACTGAAATGGTGTGGTTGTGTTCAATCTCTTATAAGTTGTTATATATGCCCAAAGAACAGCTGACACTTTATCATCCCAAGCCTTTCTTCCAACATCACAATTTTTTTTCAAAGTTTGGCTCAAAATCTTGTTGAAAGCCTCAGCTTTTCCATTTACCTAAGGATGATAGGGTGTAGTTTTATGGTGTGCAACCATAAACTCTTCTAATAGGATCCTAATTGTCTTATTCAAAAAGTGTGTACCCCTATCACTTGTTAAGCTTAAAGGACATCCATATCTTGTAAGAACATTCTCCCATAGAAACCTAGATGTTGTAGCCACTGTACAATCCTTCATAGGTGTGGCTTCTACCCTCCATGTTAGATAATCTATGCAAGTAATGGTATAACATGATCCAGTCCTACGTGCAGCTGGTGAAATAGGTCCTACAAATTCAATGCCCCATTTCTCAAACAGTTTAACACTAGTAATTGATCTCAAAGGCATCTCATCTCTTTATCCTAGTTTACCTAGATGCTGACAATGGTCACACACTTTGCAATATATCTTACAATCTTTATACAGTGTCTCCCACCAAAATCCAGTGAGTAGGATCTATCAAGCAGTTGCATCATCTGCATAGTGGCCACCTGTAATACCACCATGGGCTTCTTCCATAATATCCTTGCACTCGTGCTCTAATACACAATGGCGTGATACTTCATCTCTACCTAACTTGTAAAGGTCACCACTGATTAACATAAACGGTGTCGTACATATAGCAAGTTGTTTTTTTTCTAATGCCTTCATTCCTTCTGGTGTCATACCCATTCGTAGAAAGGAAACAATGTCTTCTAATTCCATGGGCACGTGTTGTAACCTATATAATTGTGCATCTAGCATGGTTTCTTCAATTGTCTATGATTCTTCTCCTGAGTGAATTCTACACAAGTGGTCTGGTCCAGAATTACTTTTCCCTAGCTTCACCACAACTGTGAAGTCAAACTATTGAAATAGGAGTATCCATCTGCATATGCGCCCTTGTAAGACTGGTTTGTTCACCAAATAATTTAATTCCATGTGATCTATATAAAACACAAATGGTTTTGCTAACAAGTACTGTCAAAACTTGTGTAATGCATAAATCATTGATAAAGCTTTGCACTCTATAGTTGCATAATTCCTTTCAGTAGGAGTCAGCTTCCCACTAGTAAAAAAAATTGGATGATCTATAATACCTTCACTATGTTGAGCTAACACAGTTCCACTAGCCATGCTAGAAGCATCCACATGCACATGAAATGGTTTATCCCATGAGGGAAAACTTAGAATTGGCACGGTAGTAAGTTTCTCTTTTAATATCTCAAACGCGTGATGCTGCAATTCTCCCCAATAAAATGTGCCTTTTCCTTTTAGTAATTCTTCCAAGGGTACAACAATTTTGGCATAATCTTTGATGAAATTTTGATAGTAACCTATATGTCCCAAAAATCTATGCACCTCACTTTGACTGGTAGGTGCTTCCAGGCCTAGAATGACTGCAACCTTATTTGGATCAACCAACAACCCTTCCTTGCATATTATATGCCCTAACAATATTCCAAAAGGTGTAGAAAATATGCACTTCTTGATGTTTAAAGAGATACTCAACTTTCTACATTGTTCAAACATTAAGCGTAGATTGTCACAATGATCTTTCATAAGCCCATATATTTTCCAATCATCTAGATAAACTTGTAGAAAGTTATGAATAAAATATTTTAATGCATGAACAACTATACGCGAGAATACAACAGGTGCATTTTTCAATCCAAAAGGCATCACAGTATAGGCAAAGCTGACCCATTTAGTAGTAAATGTAGTCTTTTCCTGGTCTTCCTGAGCAATCCTAACCTGATGATACCTAGGAAACCCATATGTGAAGGAATATATCTTGCACCCTACAACTCCCTCTAGTATTTCCTCCATAAATGGCATAGGGAATGGGTCTATTACATAGGCAACATTTAGCTCCCTGTAGTCCACACATATTCTAATTTTTCCATCCTTCTTGATACCGCTCACCATTGGACTAACCCATTCTAACTCATCAAGGGGCTTGATAATTCTAGATTTCAACATTTTATCAATTAGTTCTTTTACCTTTTTGCACAAATTAGGATTCATTCTATAAGGTTTCTTTATCATGGGGCATGCACCTTCCTTAAGCTTTATCTTCATTTCCCTAAGTGATTCATGTATGCCTTTAAGTTCATGATACCCTCGAGGTAATAAGTCCTAATAATCCCTGAGTAACTCAATGATCTTTGTCACCTTTGAGTTTGACCAATAGTCTCCAATTATGACCTCCTTAGGCTCAACCTCCAATCCTATATTGACCTTTTTGGTCTTCATTGGTTCATGGTATGCACGTGTCTCCTTATCTGCACTATCCAAGACCTCATGCACCCCTTGTGAATGGTCAATATCCAAATTTTCAACTTCCTCATCATCCACGATGTACACCATCTTACATTTTTCTTTCTTAAGACAAGCATGATCAAGCAATATGGAGTCTTCTCCTTCTTCTTCAAAACACGCGCCTAATTTTGTCTCACCCATTAATTCATGTATGAGGTCCTTAGCCTTTGCACTATCTCCCATGGTTAACCACTTGACAAATTTTAATGCTTCTTCTATTGGAGGCTGGGAAGAAAAGTAGGAAAAGGGTTGGATCATTCCTGTAGTCAAAATTTTCCAATTCCCAGTCTCTCTATGTAGTTCTGCATATACATACCAGGTGCATGCACATCCTTGTAGAGTAGAATAAAGTCTATACACCTAGAGTGAAGGTGGTAATGCTTCATGTCCCACTATCTAGAGTCTCTCACACTACTGAATGTGATGCTTAGCAGGTTGATCACCATTATAAGTGCAGATCTGCGTAAGTGTATTGCTTCTTACAAACTTGGTAGATAGGGAAATTTTGATCTCCTTCCACTCCATAAGATTATCTCTATGAACTACCCACCAGCGCGCTACTGTCCTGCGAGAGACATATGTTAACATGTCTCTTCTCCTGACCTAGTCTAATGGCTTCCAAAAATATAGGAAGATATTCTACTCCTATATATCAAGGTACTGCGCCACCTATCCTTCGAATAGAATGAAGTCCCTTCTTACGTGTAACCACCTTTTTCACCTTACGCCATACTATTTCATATGTACCATGAGTCTAATTGTCACAAGAAATACTCGTATTATCACTGATAGAATGTGAATCCTCCCATTATAGGATGCCTTCCTTTGATGGTTCATTGACCTCTAGATCTTGAAAAGTGTAGACATAGATTTTGTTTAAGTCCTCCTCACTTAGAGGCTCAACATATGGTGTAGACTTCCCATCTGTCAAAGGTATCACAACCCTTTCCTCCTTGTTCTCAAAGTTGATATACCCCTTACTAAATCTCAAGTCAACATTATTCGCATAACACCAAGGGCGTCCACGCAAGGCTGGAAAACTGTCTGATTCCACAAGTGCTAATACCTCAAAATCCCCAGTGAACTTGGCCCCTTGTATAGTTATAGATGCATCCTTTAAAACTCTTATGGGATTTGCCTTAGTTTGGTTCACCATAAAAAACACATTAGATGATGGTTACAATGGGGGTATCCCCATTTATACCCATGCATCTAATGTAAGAACATTTACTCTCGCACCTGTATCTATCAGAATATTTCTCAACAACCATCCATCCACAACAGCAGTTAGAGTAATTTCCTTGTCATAGTCAATGCTATCAGGGGGAAGATTTACATGTAGGATCTACCATCCTATCTCAATACTTGTGTGTGGAGTGTTCCCTTTTAACCAACTTCCTAATAGTGGGATGATGTTCTCCTAGCGCAACATTTTGTATACTTCTCTCAGATCATCAATATTAGTTTAGATTGTCTCTAATGTTTTCTTATGATCCTTTAAGTATTGTATTTCACCCTGAAGATTCCTTAGCACTTCCATGGTATCTTGATAAACCTCCTTCTGATGAGCCAGAGTTGGGTACCTTACATGTAAAAATTCCTCCTTAGTGATCATAGGCTTCTGGTATGATGCCTCTCTTATGCGTGTCACTTCAGCATGTGTGGTAATCTTTACAGTTAAGGTCTCAAGTTCTGGTACTATCTTGGGCATCGATTGATTTTCCTCTACGTGTTGGATCCTAACCATCCCTACACCTTTTTTCTCTTACTTATGCTATTTACTAAGATGCTCATATAAGTCTGGGAACTCCTCATAGCTATGATTCTTTCCACAAAAAGAACATTTAACATTCTAGGGACATTCACACCTATAATGATCAAGGGATCCACATGTATAGCACGTTCCTTGAGGAAACTCGCTTCTTCTTCCATCACGGTCTCGTCCTATGTATCCACCACAATATATGAGTCCTCTTCCATGACCTCCTTCAAATCAGCACTCATTCATTTCATAGTGTGTTTGATTATGATCTTGATCCTGGTGCTCATTCTTAGCCCTAGAATTATCTGTTACACTTTTCTTTCATACCCCAATGTCTATAGTATCATGGATCTGACCAATCAATCAAAAATCCTCAGTATCAAGGGTCGTGGACCTACAAATTTTGCAAAATCTAGATACATTCTTCCTTATCACACGTTGTAACAAAGGGTAGTGACTAGCATCATGATTCAAATGACATATCTCATAGTCCAATAGTAATGAGCGTACTATTCTGCGAGGACAACTATCCTTGGTGTGACCTTCTACTTCAAAATCTATACACCAAATTCCTGAGCGTGTTTCATGGGCTGAATTTGATGATAGCTTCTCTAACTATTTAGCCATAGCTGTAATCTATGCCTCTAAGAATGGACTAATGCTAGTGTCAATGCTACCAACTACCTCAGCATGCAAAGATTCTTCTAGTGCCTCACGTGGATCAATGTATGTCTTATGTGATAGTGCTCTTCTGAATGGTGTAATCAATCTCCCAACAAACCATTGTTAATGCTGGATGGCGTGAATATCATAAGAAATCTTAGATAGAAGTATATTAAAGTAGACATCATACTCACGTACACTCTCATTGGTTCCCTTCTTGATATATTTGAGCACACTAATACTTTTCTGCTCAAATTCTAGGATATAGAACTCTTTTAAGAAATCATCCTTCAACACTGCATAATCCACACAAGTTTGATCATGGTCAAACTTCCTATACCAGTTGTGTGCTCAGTAATCATGATCCCTTTTACACGCCATAAGATTTCACACATGTGCACATTCTCAGTAGCATCCTCTATTCCTCTATACTCCAAAAGATGAAGAGACATCTCCATATAAATATTTTGTGGTTGTTGCAGACCTTGACCACCTGATCAAAAACCTCCTGTGTTTCCTCTACCTCTAGAACCACCAGATCCACCTGAACTAGAACCACCTATACCTCCTAACCCTCCACCAGTAGCTGGAATAGGACATGTAGATGTACTCCACTATGCTCTGATAGTGACATGTGGCTATTAATAGCATGCGGCCTATTTTTGGAAAAGAGAAGCCGTGAAGGGAAAGTCCCTACCCTATATATATGATCTGGATCTCATAGTAGTAGATAGAGATAGATAGATATATAAATAGATAGATAGAGATATAGAGATATAGAGATATATACGACTGGATTACTGTATCAGATCCATGTGTGCATTGGTGTAGAATTCCATTATTGTAAGGAGCTTCTATGTTTATTAATAGATGGAATTTATTGGATGAATCTAAGTGTCATTCCCATGTGTAATTGAGTAGTGCATGTTCTTGATTCAATCATGATTATTGTTTGACCTTGTTCTTTCATAAATCTTAATATGGTATGCATTGTAGAACGATGGATTATTTATAGATCTATATGTTTATTCCTTCATCATGCTAACATCCTACTACAAAAACCCTAAAGAGGGGCCTGGTACCTTTGTATGCCTCAGGTGAGTGCTCAATCTAGGTTGAGTGATGTGCTAGTGTGACTAGGGTGTTATCTGGTAAATTCTAGGTTGCATCAAAAGTGTAGACCAATTTTTGCAAATTTCAAAGTGTTGGTGCAAGACCTTCAATTTATTTTCTTGAATTATTTACCATTATTAGATACAATGGAAAAGGTGATATTATAATGGAAAATTATGTGGTTCTTGGAAATATGAGCACCTGTGACATAGATGAGAGGAACAACCACCACCCATTTGGTAAAGTACACAGTAGCAATGATAATGTGTTTGTGGCCATTAGATGAGGTAGGGGTGAATTTTCTTATAAGATCGAGCCTCCATTTGGAAAATGGTCATGGTGTTGTGATAGGATTTAATGACTGAGATGATACATGGATCAAATTGTCATGTTTTTGACATAGGAAAAATTTATTTACATATTGGCAACATTATGTTTCCATAGTAGGCTAGTAGTATCTCAAGCATAAAATTTTCTTCACAATGACCATGCCACTTGTATAAGCACCATAGATTCCTTCATTCACCTCTTTGTTTGATCGGAAATATTATTCAAAATTAAAGCAGTGTAAAAGAGTCCTATTGCAACCTCGATGATAGAGAGTTCCCCCATGTACTATTTTATTTTAATTAATACTTATCTAGGCATGTTGACACTTCATTCAGACAATGAATTCTCACCCAAAGTGTGCATGACTACCAGGTCCCTCCTTTGTTCTCTCACATGATGCTAGACACACATGTTCATCATAAACATTCATGTAAGAAGATACATCATGGCATAATAGTTTGGAAATAAATATAATAAGGAAACTTAATCTATGTAAGGAATAATCAACAACACTTGAATTCACATACTTCCATACTCATACATGGTGATCCTCGTTATCTAAACACAATTATCCATCATAAAAACTTTTTATTATATATCAAATAACTGATTACATCCATGCCTCCATTACATCCATGTGATCGACCATCTATTCATACATAAACTATCTACATACTCCGAACATTCATCCAAAACTATCATAAATGGCATATCAGAAAAAGGTCACTAAATACATGGATGATATGCCTATTTATACATGTTGGGTACTTTCCCTTCATCGCTTACATATAACTTTCCTAATAATAGGAATGATAGTCCTTAGCATGCATGTTTCTTTTACAACTTTCCTCAACTATACATCAGGTTATAAATAGCCCTTGTTTAACATGCTTTAACCTTATAAATAGGTTGTCTCTATGTTTTGTCTCCACCTTTGTCTTACATGTGATTTTTCCTATTTATAAACCTTGCTTACACAACACTCCATATTTTTATTTTCTATTTTTAGCCACATACCAAAAATCAACTAAGTCCTCAATGTTCTACATGTGTGTGGGCCCTTTGCATGCTAACATGTTCCCCTTGGGATGTATGCACCTTCGTGCATTCCTTTTGTTCCTACTCCTTGACCTTACATGCATACTCCTACATGCACTCTTCAACTCTCATGCATGGCTAGTACTTAGACATTTTCTCTAACCAACATTACCCCACACTAGGGATAATGTCTATCCATGACAATATTAACCAAGAATTCCCTTCACAAGAATGAATGAATCAAATAAGTAAATAGCATATAGAATAAAGAAAATAGGAATTATCCCCATGAATGAAAGAATATGCACGTTCAACACTTAGACCTGAGGTTGTGATGGAAGCATTTTTGAAAATTATCTGCTCAAAATGTTCTCTAACTCCTTCCAACCCTTGAGCTCTTATGCAACCTTGGTGGGTGTTGCTTCCACAATATCATGTATGTGTTCAGGATATAACTCATCTACCCTTTCCTTCATCTACTTGATTACCACGTCCGTGTATGAGGCTACTCCTTCTAAGGTGTCCATCTTGTGCGTGATCAAAAGGTAGATTTCCTTGAGTCTTACCTCAATTTTTTCGTTCATGAATTGTATTAGGTCCCTCTTCCCCACAACTTTAGCCATGACCTTCTCAATCTCAGCCTTATTATTCTTCATGGTGGTCTACATTTTATTTAACTATGTTTCCTCTTCGAATGTCGTGTTGTCAAAATTGGGTCAAAATCTTGGCAGTTTTTGAATGCCTACTTCACCTTTTTGGTTTCATCTTTGATATCTGTGATCAATGCTTCATATCATGTTATCCTCTAAGAAACTGTCTCCTTATTATTTCTCTTTAGGTCAGTTATATCTTCAACCATTGAAAATTTCCCATGCTTCCTCTCCATCAGCATCATGCATATTAGGTCTTCTAAATATTCCAACTTTGTGGAGTATACATATTAGGCCTACTCCACTAGTTAAGGGAACGTGCTCATGATTTTTTTACTATATCTCCTGATTTATCATAAGCATCCACGAGGAGCTTATTTTGATCCCTTATATCCTCCTTCAGCTTTTGTATTTGTTTATCCTTTTTCTCCTTGTCATCCTACATCACTCGTATTGCATCTCACCTATCTATATTTCTACTTCGACTGCCATATTATTTAGAATATTGGAGGATTTATCATCAGTAAGCTCAATGGGATCAATCATAGGGAAGTTATTTTTTGGATCCACCTTCAAATTCATCTTACAGTATGATTATTTACTTACTTCGAATTCTAGTTCTTCCCTATGTGTCTACATACTGCAAGAAATCATATTCTTTATGTGCATCAGTTCCACATCCTGATTAAGCGATTCCCAACCAAACAATTCCACCTTCATCATTATACATTTGATCATCAATAAAATACATTTGAGGTGGTTTCAGAGGTTCCTTTTTCTTTCTTTTGTCATCCCACTTCCCCTTTGACATCTCTTGTGCAATGTTCAAGGGTGTGTTGCTTCCATCACCTCCTGTAACACCTACATCTTCCCTACTTGGTTCCCGATCAATTTTATCCTCTGTTTCATTATCCTTTGTCCCTTCCTCTCATTCTTCATTACCTTTATATCCTTCATCACATGCATCATACATTTCCTCATCTTTTCCATTATTTGTGATCTCTTCTTCCTATACGGGCTCCTCCTTGTGCACTGATATATCTTCTTATAGTTTCTCATGCTCTCACACTATGTCCTTAGCCTCTTTCTTCTACAAGTCCTCTTTGTCTTCATCACTATAAATCACCTGAGGCTTCTTCCTCACTTGTTTTGTCTTCTTATTTTTATTACTTAGTTTGGTTGTCGTGACTACAGGGGACCCTTTGGGAACCTCTAAGGTACTTGCACCATTTTTTTCCTCTCTACTTTTGCAATTAATTTCCTTCCTTCTACTTTGGTTAAGCACAGTATCCTCTTTTTCCTCATCTACCTCCTATTCTCCCTCTTCATTCTCTACCTCTTCTTCTTCTTCTTGAGGAGGATCCTCCTTGCACCTTCTCTTTGTTATTCCCATTGTTTTTTTCTTCTGTGGGGGTTATAGAAGATGAAGATATTGAGTATCTATATGCTTTCCATCCTTCAATTTTTTCCTAAGATAGATGTATACCCTGAATGCATGCTTACAAACTATCAAAGTTGTGGAGATTAGGTCCATATTGTCATATTCCACCATCTCTACATGTATGCTAACCTAGATGGGCATACATAGGTCTGGTGTAAGGTATGATAATCAGAGTCAACACTATCCACATTAAAGTTAAAATTGTTTGCATCCCATTTCACTACATCCTAGAAGTATTTTTTTTTGAAGGAAAAAGGTAACTTGCACCCACAGGACCATCTCTCCACTACTAAGTACAAACTGTCGAAGGTAAAAATGTTGGTGCACAACAAATTTTTATTTTTCCATTTAATAATAATGGCATCTCCATGGGTACGTTCCATTCATTTTTGAATGTTATGTGAATTCATTTATACCACTTATCCACATGTAATTTGTAAGGTTTTATTACTGCCCCATCACATGTGAACTCTATAAACCTTTCTGCATGTGAATTGTTATCCAATGGATAGATCCACATTTTATTCTTTGGGCCATCATGTTCCCTGATTTCCCAAAACATTATTAAAAATAGAATTATACCCCGGGTTATCTTTTCTCCTTTACTTACATGGACTCTTCCCTCCTCGACTATTCCTTCAACAATGTATAATGCAATGTTATAGAGGGTCTTCTACGCCATTTTATACGCAACATGCAACCATTTATTTTTTACCTCAGTACAACAGTCAAAGGTGCCCAACTTACAACTCACCAAGTGTGTTGCCACCTTTATTCCTAGATCAGTTATGATGGTGATTGTAAATGTCAGATTCCCTTATTGATAGTTTAAAAGAGTAGTTGTATACTTAACTAACACATCATCCTCCAATTCTAGACCAATTTATGCTCTGGTAATGCATAGGCCAGTTACCCTTCTAATCAATTACGTTATTATGTGCATCCTCCTTCGTGTGAAGCAGAAGAATTCTTCTTGTACCATGGACATTAACCACTGGTATAAGCACTTTGGTTTCCTAAAATAAGGTAACTCGTATAACTATAACACCCCTACATTCTCTAGGTCCTTCTTCACCATATCATCAATTAATAGCATCCCCATTTGTCTTCCTCTACAATAAATCTTTCATAACATCTTTCATTATCTCTCCTTTGTGGGCCTCTGTGTCATGATTTCCCTACCACCACTTCCATAGGGTACTGCATCTCAAAAAACTAGTTCTCTGGAGCATCATCAATAACATTCTTATTCTTGTTTTTTCCCTTGGGTGACCTTTTCACCGTGGAATCCTTATTTGGTGTCATTGTTTAATTTTCAATTGCTCAACCTTTGAATTTTTAGAAACAAAGTGCCCTAGGTGCCAAATGAACTTACTTTCCCAAATCATGTGCCCTATTTTTGAGTATCTATGTTCTTCGATCAATCCTGCCTTCTCTCGTCTTCCCTATCTTATGCCCTAATCCAATTTTCATAATTATGTTCCCTACCTTTGCAACCTTATACGATCTCACACTCTTCAAACCCTTACTCACAAACCCTAATCCTTGATTGTTTCCTTTCTCCATACTTCCACTTCTACCAAAGGATCTCTGAAACTCAAGGATGTGTACACTCTTCTCTGGTTCATCTCAATTATTTGGTTTTTTTCCTCCCACTATCTCTTCATACTTAATCACACTTTCAATCACTCAATCATATAATTTCTCAAAGGAAAGGTAAGAATTAATTTTCCCATGCACTATTTATAGTTTTTCCTAATTTTTCCGCATTTATTTCTCCTCTCCTACCACCACTTTTTTCTTTAAAATCATTTTTTTCTTTCTCTCATGTTTTTCTCTTCTGTGCATGTTAGTCACAACCTTTAGGTGTGCCACTAACTCCTAGGTTGCATAATTTTTTGCATGCACCTTCCTGTATTACACACAATCTTCCTTTGCACCACTTGTCAAGCAATCTATCTTTCTTCTTCCTCCCTTGTGTTACAGTGCATGACCTTCTATGTGGTTTCTGATATGATAAATATCCATTAACATCGTTAATTACCCTCGCACCATATCTATCCTTTCATAGAATCATCTCCACACAAAAAATTAATTTTCCATTGTGCATCATCCTTTCACACCATTATGTGCATCAACACTTTTATTTAACTATCACCTATCTCATACCACCATGCTCTTGCCTAACAACTTCTCAAGGAGTACCAGAGTCCAAATTTCTCTCATGCATACTTGTAACTGGTTCACCCACACTAAAATTATTTTTGGTCCTCTGCGCATCAGTCTAACACAAATTAATTATCTCACGCACCCAAATACACTTATTACAAAAAATAAAAATAAAAACAAAACATGAAAGGGAAATAAAATCTAATAGGGAAATACTTCCTTATTACAAACATAAAAGATGATTATTTATAGTAGGGCTTCATCCTACTCCCATTGAAGTAACTGGGAAACATGGTGTCATCCATCACTTGAAATTGACATAAACCTAATTCCAATATCTTAGTTACTACAAAGGTTCCCAACTAATACATTTTAAGCTTCCCAAAATGGCGCACATACTTGGAGTCATACAAGAGCACCATCTTCCCTACTACAAAGGACTTATTTTTAATATGTCTATCATGTCAAGCCTTATTTCTATATTTTTATGTCTTCTAAATCCATCTTGTAATGGTGTGTCACTCATCTAACTACATCAACTTATCTATGCACTCCTCTACTTCTTTCTCATCATCTAATCCACTCATGCACACAATACATAGGGAGAGTAATATGAAATCAATAAGTAAAACCTCCTCTATGCTAAACACACACTAAAAGGGTATGACCTTATTCAACCACTTGTAATTTTTTCAATATACCCACAACATGGATAATACCTTATCATCCCAATATTTCCTTCCAACATCACAAATATTTGTCAAAAAATTTCCCAAAAAATTGATGAAAGGCTTAGGAGTTCCATTGAATTGTTAGTAATAGGGGGTAGTATTATGGAAATCCATACCTGTTTATGATATTTTTCCATATAAATCTAGTTGTAATTGTTGCAGTAAAATTCTTTGTTGGCACAACCTCTTCCTATGTAGTTAAGTAATATGTGCATGTGATGATATAACAAACACCTGTCCTGAGCACAATTGGTGCATTGGGGAATACAAAGTCAATTTCCAAATTAACAAATGGATTTGTGCTTTTTATGGAGCACAGTTGCATCTCATCTATGTTCCCATGCTTACTTATCCTCTGAAACTAGTTACAAGCCTTGAAAAATGCTTTAGTATCCTTATACAACATTTCCCCCCATAAACCTATAAGTAAGATCTTATGAGCATTTTCTTCTCCTACATAGTTTCCTCTAGCTATGCCTTCATGTGTTTCCTCTATGATAGCTTCACACTCATTATCTAGTACACATCTGTGCAAAAATTCATCTTGACCCATCTTGTACAGGTCTCCTTCAATGAGTAGATAAGGTACAACATGAATAACAAGATGCTTCTTTTTGAAAGTATTCTTTCCTGTAAGCACAATTCCAAAACATAAGAACACAACAATATATTCAAAATTAGTTGGTGTGTGGTTCAACCTAATTTTTTTTGTATCTCATAGAGCATCTTCTATGCTTTGCACATCCTTTCTAGAGTGAATCCTTGGCAGATGATTAGGTCCCATATTCCTTTTTTTAAGCTTCACTATAACTGAGAAATCAAATTCCTGTAAGAGAAGGATCTAGCAGAATATGCACCCCTACAAAAATGGATTACCGATAAAGTACTTCAATGCCATATGATTGGTATAAAATATAAAGGGTGTGGCCAAAAACTACTACATGAGATTATGAAGCACGTATATCATTGAAAAAACCTCATGCTATGTAGTTGTATAGTTTTTCTTAGCTAGCGTTAACTTCCTGCTGGCAAAACATATAAGATTATCAACATTTCCCTCACTTGGTTACACTAACACTACTCCAATTGTTGTATAAGAAGCAAAAACATGAACATGAAAGGGTTTGTTCTAAAAATAGAAGTGTAGGATAGGGGTGGTAGTTAACTTATCCTTCAAGTTCTCAAAATCCTATTGTTGCACATCACCCCAGTATAAATTTCCTTTAGCCTTCAACAAATATTTAAGGGGTACAAAAATCTTAGCATAACCCTTAATAAAATTCTTGTAATAACCAGTGTTTCCAAGGAAACCATGCACCTTGCTCTCATTAGATGGCTCTTCTCACCCCAAAATAAAAGAAATCTTGGTTAGATCCACCAAAAATTCTTCCTTGTAAATGATTTATCCAAGTAAATTACTAAAGGGAGTTGGAAAAATACACTTCTTGATGTTCAAAGGATTTTAAGTTTCCTACTTATTTCAAAGATCAATCTTAGATTATCAAAATGATCTTTAACCATCCCATAAATTGTTCAATCATCTAATTACACCTACAAAATATTGTGAATAAAATATTGGAATGCTTGAATAACTATGTGCGAGAACACGTATGGTGCATTCTTCAATCCAAAGGGCATGATAGTGTATGGAAATCTTCCCCATTCAATTACAAATTTTGTGTTCTCCTGATCTTCACGTGCAATCCTCACCTAATGTTAACCTAAAAATACATCAGTGAATGAGTATATTTCATGCCCTATCACTCCTAAGATCTCTTTAGTGAATGCCATAGGAAAAGGATCTATGACACATGAAGCATTGAGAACCCGCTAATAAAAAAAATCATGACCTGCTCAAACTTTTTTAATGTTAATCACCATGGGTCTTATCCATTTAGATTCTTCAATGGGATTAATAATACATGAATTGAGCATCTTATCAATTTCCTCTTTTAATTTGACACACAAGTTGGGATTCATCTGGTAAGGAATCTTCCTAACTGATTACGTGCCCTCCTTAAGTTTGATTCTCATTTCCTCTAATGATAGATGTTCACATTTCAATTCATGGAATCCCTTGGGAAAAATATCTTGAAAGTAACACAACATCTTAATAATTTTCAAAACTTTAGGTTCAGACCAGTAATCACCAATGATAGCCTCCTTAGGCACGTCCTCAATCCCAATGTTTACCTTAGTTTTCAAAGGCGCGTGGTATACATGTGCCTACTCATTCTGTGGAGTTTATAACCTCGTGTGCATCCTCTGTGTGCTTTATATCCAAGTAATCAACTTCATCATAATTTATGAGGTACAACAACTTCCCTTTCTCTCTCCTTCCAATCGTGCCCCAAATGTGTTTCTTCTATTTCTACTAGGTCCTCACGCACCTCAGTGTTAGATTCACCAAAAAAATGGATCATGAGCTCCTCAGACTTCACTTTATCTTCCAACATGATGCACCTCATTATCTGTAAGGTTTCATGAAATGGAGGCTTAGTAGAAAAATAATCAAAGGTATGGATAATACCTTCAGTCAGGTTATGCCAACTTGTTGTCTCTTGCTTCAACTCAACGTACGTGTACTAAGCACACACAAAACCACACAAATTATAATAAAACTTGTGTACCATAGATATGGTGGAAAATCATCTTTCCCTTGCATTTATTTCCACTCACAATTGTGAACATATACCAGTGAAGGGGTCTTCCCATCATAATCCTGTACTAAAGAAGGGAGATTTTTCCTTGCTAACGTTCTTAAAAATAGTACTCTAATATCATGCCAACCCAATAAATTTTCTTTGTGTGTTGTCCACCAGTGAACTAATTTCCTATGTAATGTATATACCATGATGTTTCTCCTAACACCTTCATTGTGCCACTGTTTCTCTATTGTGTGTAAGAATGAATTAGGATTCTCCTCTCTAATAAACTTTGGCAAGATTTTTTACCCAACCACCTCACTGTGCATGGCCTTATCATCCTAGTAACTTGTCCTCGTAACTCACACCTAACCATTTCATATGTGTCGTTGGCCCAATTATCACAAGCCACACTATTTGTATCACTAATAGACTCCGCATCCTCCCAATGGAGCATGCTTTCCTTTGATGGCTCCATGTTCTTAGGGTCACGCATCGTATGTGTGTAGATTTTATTGAGATCCTCTTCATTTAAAGGCTCCATATAAGGTGCAAAATTCACATCATCCAAGGGTATCACAACATGCTCATCCTTATTTTCAAAACTAATGTATCTCTTGTTGAAGCACAAGTCTCCATTATTATCATAGCACCAAGGGTGTCCAAGTAGTGTAGGAAAATTATCTACTTTTTCCAGCTCTAATACTTCAAAATTACCTATAAATTTAGCTCCTTGAATAGTGATAGAGGCATCCTTTAATACTCTAATGGGCATGGCACTTATTTTATTGGCCATATACAACACATTTGAGGATGATTGTAATAGTGGCCTTCCCATTTGGTTCCAAAAATCCAAGGTGAAAACATTAACCTATGTGTCTATATCAATAAGAATATTACTCACCAACCATCCATTGATCACTGCATCCAGTGTCATCTCTTTGTCATATTTATGGTCCTGGGGTGGAAAATTTACATGAAGGATCCAACACTCTCTATTAATTACTACACGTAGTACCTTGTCTCACAACCATTATCCAAATAAAGGGATTATTTTCTCTTTCCTCAACATCTTATACAGTTCCTTAAGGTCATCAATATCCTTTTGAGGGAATTTAGTACCCCTCACACATTCCTTATCGCCTTGTTCTTTTAAACACTGTATCTCACTTTGAATCTCCATTATGACACCTATTGTATCATGATAAACCTCTTTTTATTAATTTGTGTTTAGATACTTTACATGTACCACCTCTTCATGTCTGATGAGAGGTATTTCCTTTCCCTAATCACGTATGTGTTTCCTCTGTGAGCGTAGTAACTAAAAAAGGTTTAAGTTTAGACTGAAACATCTTCTTAGGTTCCCAATGCTCATGCTTCATGCACTCCACATTAATAATAGCCACACATTTTTCCTTCTTATTATTTTTACGCATATGGGTATACAATTATAGACAATCCTCAACCTTGTGCACCTTCCCACACTACGCGCAAACATGATTCTTGGGACACTTGTGTTGATGGTGATATGAAAATCCACATGTATAGCATGTCCCTCACACAAACCTTCCACGACTACCACAAACTCTACTTATGAATCCAACTTTAAAACCTCCATTTCCATTATTGTGTGCAATGCATCACAATTAATTGTTGTATTATGTGGATCATATTTCTTGTACAAAATATGCACATGCCCTTAAAGTGTGGTGGAAAATTAGCTTTCCTTTCAGTCAGGAGTTCTTATTCCCTTATCTCTCCACAATAAGTCACACTTATGCACATGTTTAGCTACATATTCCATACCCCTATAATATGAAAAATGAAGATACATCTCAAAGAATATTTGAGGGGTATACATACGAGGTTACCAAGGTTGTTGTAATAGTTGTCGTGGCCCTTATCCTAGAGTGGGGCCAAATATTGAACCTGATCCTCCACAGGGATTACCCCCATATGGTGGGTAAAGTGAACCTCCTGAGCCTCCCGAAATGACCCAGGGGCCTATTTAAGAACTTCATTGTGTCCCTGTGGTAGTGCTAAATTACACAACGATCGTCTATCCTATAGCTCCACCAATGGTACTATCCCCAACAGGTAGTGTGTCACTTATTTGTCCTGACGATGTGACTACCAAATTAGTTCCAAACAAACTCTATCTAAATATGGGCACCTGTTGTGATATCATATGTATATCTTTAATCTATTGTGCTTCTTAACATGATACCAATACATGCCTTCATGTATCCCCAATCCAACGTGATGATGCTTGATTTATTTCCTACACACCTTCACTATGATGAGCTTCTATAACAACTTCCGGATTCCAAGCACCTTGCACAAGGGCTAGGTATCTAGGTTGGGTTAGATGTGCAACCACAATTCTCATCCTAACCTAAGTCTCACTCTCATTAGATGTTTAAGGGGTCTCTCTACTATGCTTCCCCAATACTGGAAAGACATGATCCTTTGGTCCCTCTCCTTCTACATGGTTCTCATCACTACCGACAGTTATCATTTACCTCAACCTCATTGCCTCCATAATTGTCCTCTCTCATGCATCATTATATCTGAACCATATTTATTCTCTATCTATTTCTTCCATTTGAGATAATTCCATCCTTCCCAAACTTGGTTTATGCCCCTCGGTGCGATGTTGTTTTATCCTACCATCGGTAAGTTCTCCATCCTGATATCTATCATTAAGATCTTGATAGCTAAAGGTGTCACACACAAATTTATTTAATATAAATAGAATTAAATATAAATGTAGAGTAACTACCTTAGTGTATGATGTAAAAATCTAATGTATATTAAATACACAAGTAAATAAACATGTATAAATATGAAACCCTAAGCAAGAGGAGGAGATAAAGTGACTTAGTTAATTTTTTAGAAGTATGGAAGTGATCTGGGTAGGTGAATAGATGAAAGATACTAAGGAAAGTGTCATCACTATAAATTATAGGTTCTAGAACTCAAAATGATGCAGGAAAAGAGTACCCATAGGAGGACAAGAGTGCTTAGGCACTAGTGACCGGACATGGGAAATAGTGTCCAGATAGGCACTCAAACTCTTCTTTCTTTAGTGCAAGATGAGCTTCACTATTAGTCTCTGGTTTTCACTCTGATCACAATTTTAATCACTTAATGTACTTATAACCTAAGAAATAAGTTATCTACCTACACATGTCCACAAACCACATAAAATCTAATCAAAATTATG
The DNA here is from genome assembly GCA_019776745.2 of Taxus chinensis. Lineage (NCBI taxonomy): Eukaryota > Viridiplantae > Streptophyta > Pinopsida > Cupressales > Taxaceae > Taxus > Taxus chinensis. Next base: position 419,836,360 of record CM034154.1, read on the forward strand.
TACATAGAATGTGGATTCAGACTGACCCTAACGGACTCCCAAAGATTGAACTTAGTATTAAGTGCTACACTACATTTCAAAATCCATGTAGTTTTTTGTGAGAGTGTGTGTAATGATGCCATAAGATGACCATGTGCAAGTTACACTAAGATAGTGGGCTAGATCTAGGATGCTCCATTTATAAATGTGTGTAATGGAATAAAATAGACTTCCCCTCCTATGTTGTGTATGCAGAAGAATGCAACCCTTTTCCCTTGAGTGAATATGCTATATGGATTGTTTGATATGCTCTTTGTGCCTTTGGATACAAGCTTAGGTGATAATATATAATACTATTGCTTAGTATTTTATTTGATATCTATGACTATATATGATTCCCTTGTGTGAATTTTTTAATTGAAAACTCAAAGGCCGAACCAAAAGTATAAAAGATGCCAAAGATGGAAAAGAGACCCAAAAGAGTGAGAAAAGGGGAGAAAGGGGAGCACCTAGGAGGGAGAGGATCTCTTGGGCACTAGTTTCCTAACTGGGCATTAGTGCACGAGGCCACAAAAGATAAATTAGTCAAATACCAATAGGTTTGTAGGGTGTGTAAGATCAATAAAAGTATAAAAACAAAGAAAAAGACCAGAAAGACTTTGTCAATTACTAGTGTTTCTTTCTTAGGAATCATGTATATAGTAGTATGCTCTAGGACCTAGAAATGTACCAAAGTGCATAGATTTTTTGTTTACATTTTTCTCCCACTTTATGTTGTTGAGTGAATACTCGATAACATAAAGTAGATAAAATATGCATACATTATGATACTATAGAGAAGAGTGTAGCCGATGGTGTGTTTAGTGGACAAGTGAAGCATGAAGTGATTACAATGTGAAGTATGGAAACTAGGAATGGGAAGTGGACTCTAGGGATGAAGTGCATGGATAGTAGTGCATTGTTTTTGTTGATGTGAGCTATTAAATATTGCGTATTAAGGATAGACCTAAAAAATAAGAGTGAAAGAGTAGTCAAAGTTTTGTATATGAGAAATCAAAGTAACTTGTGTATAAGTAAGTAAAAGTTTGAAAATATATAAAAGGAAAGTGTGCACTTGATGTGTAAGAGTGTAAAAGGTAGAAAATTGTCATGATTTGTTTAGATTTCCTAGATTTGTTGTTGATGGTGAGGTTTTTAGGTGATCTCACACCAAGAGTGATTTTTTTGGGTGATCTCATGCCAACAATTTTTTTGGAAAATCTCATGCCAAGAAAAGAGTATTGGGGAGAGGTCTAGTTTTTGTCTCCTTCCACGATGTTTTAAAAATAAGCACCACTATAAATAGTACATCCTGATATATTCTTATTCATCTTGATTGTTCTGATTACAATTGAAATGTACTGATAAAATGAATTTTGTACCTGTAGGAAAAATCCTACTACTGGAGAGTTGTGTTATAAACTACTGGAGGTTGTGTTGAACTAAAAGTTTGACTATTTTTCCCTTAGGACATAAATGATCAGGGGGGATACAAGTTCTCACTGCTACTATACAAGTTTTTGCGTAAGTGTCTTCTCTATATTTTGGGCCCAAGTATGATTCTAAGATAATATGAAACTTTATGTTTGTGTTGATTCTATACTATGTCGTGTTGTAATGCACCTCTGAATTATTGTAGGGATGATTTGATCACCCAATAGATACCCCCCTCATTTGGGGTGCATGAAATGATTGTAGGAAAATGTGGTTCAAAAGAGAGGACCCTGATCTGATATGCATATCTGACAATGGAACATATAAAAAATATGGACTAGTAACAAGTCTTAGTATAAAATCTAGCATGCAATAGAAGACAATGTAATAAAAAAATAGGAAGACAAGATAGACCAAAAAAATAAGGTTTCATACATGGGACATCAATCATAATTTCACAAGAAAATATGGGTTGAACCATCCAAAAGTATACAATGATTAAAAGACATAGGGCATAGCCCACAACTAATAGTAATTAATAAAAAACATAGAGTGACAGAAAACCATGGTTGTATTGATCATGCAAGAAAAATGTCACACATGAAGCACCTATTAATATGTTATAGAGATAGATAGTATGTCAATGATAAGTAAAGTAATAGTTACTGGAAATAGCAAGTACTGCAATGATAAAATTTGTAATGTGTGAATCATGATGGAAGCAAAATTAGATGCCCACAGGAGCTGCGATGGGATTGGAAAAGATATGTGTCTATAATATTACATCATGTATGTATATTTAATAGGTCATGCATTCACCTCAAGATACCAAGTGAATGCACATGTGTATATAGGAAAAGACAATGAAATATTATGAATTCGTCTAGCATGGGAAATAAAGTGTAACATGTAAGTAAAATAAGATAATGATAAACAATGCAACCAAGCTATGTAAATGTTATGCGAGTGTTATGGTGAGTTATGAAAGATGTGTAGATGGTAGGAGTAATGTTGCCCCCATTGGATGTGTATGAGATGAATTTCATTTATAATTTTTCCCTCAGTAGTCAAGAATGAACCATAGAACAAGAGTGAATAATCAAGAAATGAGTGTATTGTGTGAGAATAGATTCTAGAAAGATATATCATGAAGCATAGAGTGTGACATTTGTAGATAATGTGAAGTTCATTTATGAAGTATTCCCTCAACATTCAAGTGTGAACCATAGCACTAGAGTGCATTATCGGGAAATGACAGTATAATGTACTAGAGAGATGTGTGAATGCTTGAAAATATTAGGTGTGAAACATAAAGCGTGAGAGAGTATTAGATGCTAGAGACATCGTGATAGCGTTGGAAGGGGGAGAAAGAATGATGCCCCCAAATAGGGAAAATTTTACTAGTGAATATTCATTAGATCAAAAATATTCTGGTTTTTGAAATTTTAAATTGGTCAATATTTAGGGTACAAGTTAGGACCAATTCACAAAATTTTTTTGGGTAAAAGTTAATTCTAGTAATAAATTCACCATTCCCACGAAATAGAAATTTGCTAAATTTACCTGAAAATAGTCACTCTATAACATATTTTTATGCTACCGGTTAATAACATATAGTATGTTGTTGGCTGGTAACATAAAAAATGCTACCAATCGACAACATTTTTATGGTACTGGCCGAAAACATAACTATAGGCTGTTAGCCTGGTAGCATAAAAATGTTGTCAGCCAATAGAATTGGTTATGCTATTGGCTGATAACATACCATATGTTGTCATTCGATAGCATAAAATATGATATCGATAGGTACTATATAAAAAAGCTACCATCTGGTAGCATGTAATAGTGATGTCGTGATGTCTTGATATTAGCCATTCGTGTGAAAGATAATTTTCCTAGATTCACCAAATATTTTCTAAGGTTTTTTTTTAGAGGGACCCTTAAAATTTTCCCTGCCCCCCAAGTGTGTGATGGATAAAATAATATATCATGATAGTGAAAGATGAGGGGCCCCCACCTAATATATGAGTAGACAAAGACATGTGACCATGATTTTAAGGTGGTGGTTTGGGAGAGTAACTATGTGCACATGAAGGAGACTGATGTTGTGAAGAAGGTGGAGAATACCTATAGGAAGGGGTTTCTTGAGTGGGGGAATTAATCCAACAAGGTGGAATAATGGGCCAATGAGGTGAAGAAGGTGGATAATGCTTCTGAGAATGTACTTCCCAAATAGGGGACTTAGGTCGAAGAGGTGGACTAATGGATTGATGATGATGACAAGGTGGTGATATAAGTTGTGTGTGAATAAGAGAGCTAGGTGCAGAAGTATCTTTACACTTGTGAAGTGTAGGAGACCTAAATTCCATGACATGTGCATAAATATCAATAAGAGTGGGCTTAGGAAATCATGTGCATGGTGGAATACCTTTGATGGTGACAAGTTGTTTTTTATTGATGATATTGAGACATAAGTGACGTATGAAGGGGATGTCTTGGTCAGTGTGGAGCCAAGGGATACCTAAGAGAATGTTACAACCTTTGATTGAAGTTGTAACAATGAATGGTACCAGCATGGTGAGGGGCCCAACTATAATGAGAAGCTTGACAAGACCATAAGAATTTAGAACTAGAAATATGATAATAGACGTTGGACATTTGATATCTAAGAGGAGCGCTATGGAGCATACTTTAGTAATATTTGATGGATTTACCATAGTACTATTGATGGTATAAGAACCAATATAGGAATTGGTATTAAATGATTTAGAAGTAAATGTATCGTGATAATCATGTTCCAAGAATGTGATAACAGGTGGTGGAACATCAACAAAAGTAATAAGAAATTAAAGAGGTCCCAATGAAGGATGCGTCACAACATGATATGTATGGTTTACAGAAGAATTTGTAACTTGCTTTTCATGTTTTGGTAGAGGGTCATTGAAAATGTTTAGCTTTTGATTATCATTAATTAGTTTGACATGAGATGGCTCAGGTATCTTGATTTCATTATTATCAATAAGATCTTGAATTAGATGTTTAATGCATTAGTTTTAGTCACAACGTGAATTTTCATCATAGTTGTGGCCATGGGGGTGAGAAGGATTGAGATTGAGTAGTGGAAGAATATTAATAATAATGCTTTCAATAAGATGTGGTAATAGGAGCCGAGGTGTGTAAGGTAGTTTAGTAAAATTACACCCCGTGGTTTGCAATTGAAGCTTATCATGTGTATAAACAATGTTAATAATGGCCTTAGCTTCAGTGGGATTAGAAGATGGTTTGAAATTATATTTTTCTAAAAATTGATTAAAAGATGAAGATGAAGAAACATCATAGTATTTCAATTTTCCCATAGATAAAAGTTTTCCTTCACACAATTTGAGTGTATGGCATGGTTGATTAAAGGAGGGAGATATTTTAAATATGATGATCTCTTGAATTGGAGGTAAGAATATTTGAATAAAAAGACCCTGTAGTTTAGAATCAGCAAGTACATTAGTCATCTTAGCAAGGTTGTTCTTATAATACAAAACATAGTCAACTAGATGTTCATTAGATCCTTGTTTGATTTGATTTAATTGTGTGTAGGATATTTTAGTACTACTATTGATATAAAAATGTGCAAGGAAAGCATTGGATAAGTATGTAAAATAGGTTACTGAGTGAACAGGTAGATCCTAGAACCAACACATAGCGTAATCTTGTAAACTTCTAGAAAATAATTTAGTTAGTAATGTAAGATCATCCCCATATTCAAGACATGCCACATGAAAAGATCGAAGATGATCGTAAGGGTCACAATATCCATTGAAGGTGGGAATATTTTGTGAAATGAAGTTAGGAGGTAGTAGATGAAAGGATATGGTGGGTGTAAAAGGGATATGAAGGAAAAATGAGGAATGGAGAGGAAAGTGTAGTAACTTTCTGTAATTGACGGATTTGAATTTGTAGATCCAAGTATAAATAAGTGATGTCATGAGTGCTTGAAGAGGAACTAGGTTGTGTATTGGAGGTATTGGTAGTATGTAGCAATGGAAGTAAGAATTCTAAGGGGTTGTGTGGAGGCCATGACAATTGAGGAAGAACCCAAAATAGGGTGAGAAGAAACATCTCAAGCATGTTTGGCATCAAGTAGAGAATTTAGGACATGTGGAATATGCATAGGGTGGTCATGTAAAGAAGAGTGAAAATTAGTGATCTTTTCTAACTTTTCTTGATCAACATTAGTGTCCTCATCATATGATTGTTCATTGTCATAAGTTTTAAATTTTTTATGAGGAACACTATTTGAATTAAGAAAAGGATTAGAATATTCAGTGACTGATTTAGAGAACTTACATATAGATACATGAAGTTCAATGTACTCAAAGGAGCAAAAACAACCACTGTGGGTGATGGGCATAAAAAGAAAACCTTGAAGGAAGGTAGGGATAGAGCGAGTGGGTTCACCAAATGATTTAATATAAATAGAAATAAATACAATTTAAGAGTAATTACTATAGTGTATGATATAACAATGCTAATGTACAATAAAGATGCAAGAAAACAAACATGTAGAAATATGAGACCCTAAGAAAGAGGAGGAGATAGAGTGACTTAGAGAATTTTCGAGTAGTTTGGAAGTGATCTGGGAAGGTGAATAAGTGAAACATATTAAGGAGAGTTTTGTCACTGTAAACTAGAGGTTCTAGAACTCAAAGTGATGTAAAACATGAGTCCCCATGGGATGATAGGAGCACCTAGGTGTTAGTGACTGGATCTTGGGGCTAGTGTCTAGATAGGTGCTTAGACTTTGATGTCTTTTGTGCACGAGGAGATTCACTTTTAGTCTCTAGTTTTCACTCTGATTTCACTCCTTGATCACTAAATGTACATGCAACATATAAAACAAGTTTTATTCTTGCAAATGTCCACAAACCACATAAAATCTAATAAAAAAGATGCAGAATGTGGAGTTGGTCTGACCCCAGAGGTCACTCAAAGATTGAAATTAATACCTAGCATTACACTACATTCCAGACTCCATGTAGTTCTGTGTGAGAGTGTGTGTAATGATGCCATAGGATGCCCTTGTACAAGTTACATTAAGATAGTGGGATGGATCTAGGATCCCATATGCAAATGTGTGTAATGGAATAGAATAGAATTCCCCTCCTATGTTGTATATGCATAAGAATGTGGCCCTTGTCCCTTGAGTGAGTGTGTTATATGGATGCTTTGAGATGCTCTTTTTGACTTTCGATGTAAGCTTAGGTGATAGTAGATAATGCTAGTGCTTGGTACTTTATTTGAGATCTATGAATATATATATATATATATATATATATATATATATATGATTCCCTTTTTTGAATTTTGTAATTGAAAACTGAAATATTGAACCAAAAGTATAAAAGATGTTCAAGTTGTAAAAGAGACCCAAAAGAGTGAGAAAAGGATAGAAAGGTTCAGGAGCTCCCAAGAGGGATATGATCTTCTGGGCACTAGTTTCCTAACTTGTCACTAGTGTTTGAGGACTTAAAAGATAAATCATTCAAATACCGACAAGGCTATATTGTGTGCAAGGTCAATGAAATTATAACAAACAAAGAAAAAGGCCTGAAAGACATTGTTAATTACTAGTTTTTATTTCTTAAGAATCATGTATATAATAGTATACTCTAGGACCTAGAAATGTACCCACACACATATATTTTATGTATACACAAATATGACCCCCTTGGCTCAAGTAAAAACCATAATTCTACTTCCTCAGGGCACAATTATATCAAAATTACATACTCCAAGGTATAATTGTGCAACACACTTTCCCACCAACGATCTACATCTCTATTACACGCCACATCCAAATCAGAGAGTGCTTGATAGTCATCTTGGCTCCACAATTGATTTCTTCCTATCTAAACACCTTTTTTATCTATGTAATATACTAACCACTCACACAATTCTACTAGGAAAAATATGAAGAATGTCTCATACAAGGAATCATAGAGATTATCTTCCACCCACTTGTGCGCATTAAAACTAGGTCGTGTATATCTGAGAAATTTTTTCTTTTTCATCATGCCCCCAAAGATGAATATTATCTGAGGACAATTGGAACACCATGTGCATGCAACATCGTGATGAAAAAATTTAAAAAAGGTCCTAACAATAGAGCCAAAATTTAGTATTTTTTAACCAATACCTAGCTAGGCACGTTGGAACTTCATTAAGAAAAGGTTTGAACACTCACCTAAAGCACGTGTGGCTACCATGTCCTTCCTTTGTTTGGTCACAAGGTGTTAGACATGCATGTTCATCATAACCATTTATGGAATAAGATACATCATGACATGATAGTTTGGAAACATATATAATAAGGAAGCTTAATCAACAAACAAAATGATCAATAATACTTGAATTCCTAATATTCCACACTCAGGCATAGTGATCCTTGCTACCCAAACACAACTATCCATCATAAACACAATGCATTACATAACAAAGAAACTAATTACATCCATAATGTGATTATATCCTTGTGATAAACCATGCACGCATACAAAAATGGCTTACATATTATAAACATTCATCTAAAAATCCTGTCAAAGGTGTATCAACAACATGTCATCTAATACAAGGATTCTATGCCTATTTATACATGGTGGGGACTTTCCCTTCACCACTTACATGTAATTTTCCTAAATAGACGTGCTACTCTTAGCCTACATGCTTTTTACAACTTTCCTTAACTATAGATTGGGCTATAAATAATTTTTTTTTAACATGACTTAACCCTATAAATAGGATATCTCCATGTGTCATCTCCATCTTTGTCTTGTATGTGCTTTGTCCTATTTATAAGCCTTACTTACACAACACTCCATCTTTTGCTTTTCTATTTTTAGCTGAATCCTGAAAATCATCTAAGTCATCAATGTTCAACATGTTTCCAGACCCTTAAACGCTAACCTATTACCCTATGATGCACAGAACTTCATGCATTCCTTCTATTAATGTTCTATGACCTTGCGCACAAAATCTTGCGAGTAGTATTCAAATCTCATGCATGTCTATCAATTATCTATTTTCTCTGACCAACACCCCAAGAAGGGTGTAATGGGCTACACGTTGGATAAGGTTTCATGTTTAGAAGTGGGAGAGGTTGGGTGGGAAGTTACCATCCTATAGGTAGTTATAAATATCGACATACCAGGGGGAAAGAGACCAAAAACTTCACATGTAAAACATGATTCTATCATGTCATAGGTTGATACCACTAGATGATTGATAAGGAATTAAAAATATATGGTATCTGGTGATATGCGTAGTAAAGATCTTGTGGTAGCCATAGAATCCACTAATTAGTTCTGCATGTGTGGAACTTGATGGAAGGAAATTTGAACAAAATACTCTTTCAAGGTGTCCACCATGTGTTTATAAGGGATAATATTCTCATATTTTACTTTGTATTCATCATCCACTTGTTTGATGATAAGTTGTTATTCGTCAATAACCTCACCTTATTTGATGTTCCATCTTATAACGAATTTGAGTCCTATAATGAGAGCTTCATATTCAGATTTTTTTTATACATGGGAAAATGAATTTGAAATCTTGTGGGATGATATCTCCTGTGGTAGTAATAAGGAATAATCCTACTCCTAAGGCATTAAATGTGAATGATCCATCAAAATATACCTTCTAGGTTGATGATTATTTGATATATAAAATGGAAACATATGGTAGATCTAGAATTAAGGGTTTCATTCCTAGAAGTGGTGCTTCATCCAGTTGATTATAAATAACTTGTCCTTTTACTTATTTTTTGTTAAAATACTCAATGCCAAACTCACTCATCAAAATAATCCAGTTGGTCATATTTTTTGTAAGTGCAGGTTTTGACAAAAGGTACTCAAGATGGTCAACTTTAGATATTATCTTGATATGGTTGTTTAAAAGGTAACGACAGAGTTTTTTAAAAGTGAAGACAATAGCCAAACCCACCTTTTCAATTTTTGGATATTTGATCTCATATGCAATTAAGGTGTGGCTAAGGTAATAGATGACTCTTTCCTTGTGTTGGGTATCGTACTGTGCCAAGAGAAAGCTAATAGATAATTAGGTAGTAAATATGTATAACAAAAATATTCCCCCAGGGTAGGTGGTACAAGGACAAGAGGATTTACCAAATATTTTTTGATTTGAGAAAAGGATTTTTGGAAATTTGGGACCCATTGGAAATCAATTTCTTTCTTTAGAAAATGGGGGAAGGAGTGACACTTGTATACAAAATACAAGATGAATCTTTGGATGTCTTGAATTTTACTTTGCATGCTGCATAACTATTTGAGGTTCTTAGGAGGAGGCATCTCAATAATATCAATCTATTTGGAGGGATCAACTTCAATTCCACACCTAGATACAATGAAGCCCAATAGTTTACCTAATATGACTCTGAATACATACTTCTTAGGATTCAAACAGACCTTGTAATCCTAGAGCCATTTAAAGATATGTCAAAGTATCATTGGGTGTTCTTCTCTAGTCTTATATTTTCAGAGGATATCATCCGCATAATCCTCCACAATATCATGTAACATGTCATGGAATATGATTTTCATATCTCTTAGATATGTTGCACATGTATTCTTGAGGCTAAAAGGCATGACCTAATATTAAAAAATGAACAAAGGAGTAGTAAAGGTGGTTTTATATTGGTCATCTTCCACAATCTTGATTTTAATATAGATCTATAATCTATCCATAAGGGATATCATTTCATGGCCATAAGTAGAATCAACAATCATGTCAATGTTTGGAAGAGGAAATTCATCCTTAGGACATGCTTTGTTGATGTCCCTGAAATATGTATACTAAGTTTATTTTGAATAGAAACAATATTAGAGATCCATTCAAAGTAATAAATAGGTTTGATGAATCCCATTACTAATACATTTTCAATATTTTATTTGACAAAACGAGCCACATGCGTATGTATTTTGCATATTTTTTGTTTGAATGGCTTCCCTAATTTATGCACAATTAGGTTATGCACTTGATTAAAGAAGGATCTAATCTTGGCATGTCTACATAGGACCAATAAAATACATATGAAATTCTCTAAGGAGTAGAGTGAAGGATTTTTGTTCATGTGTTGAAAGATAAGTCCCATGTTTGACCATTATAGGATACTCTTTTGTACTGATGTTGATATCAATAGTCTCTTCAACAAGTAATTTAGATCCATCCTCCATACATGTAGGATAAGGACGGAGATTTATTTCTTACTCTATTAACATATCAATGAGATTTTTGCCAATGGGCTAGTCACTTTTTACATCCTTTTTAAAATTTTTCTATGTGTTTTTATATAAGTGCCTCAAATAGGTTTTCTATATAGGACTTGGATCTTTTATTTTTACATGTATTTGTGGAAGATATTTTCTACTCATTCTCTTTTTACTTTTGCTAACCATAGAACTCAACCTCCTCCCAAAAATACGTGTATGCATCAATTTTGATAGATAATTATTTCATATGGTAACTGATAGGATTTTTTTCACATAATCCCATAAATTCTATAATTTCTTCGTCATTATGAAAGAAATAAATTAGTATGTGTCGTTTTTGGTCCTAGTTCATAAGTGAAGGGTGGAAAAGGTCTATTTTAGGAATGGAAGGGAACAAGGTTAAAATATCTATATCAGATAATAAGTTAGTGGAGGAAAGGTTTTTATAAAGACTAAAAAGGGTCTCTAGTTCTCTATCATAATTTGAAGAGCTATCCTCACGTTACAAGGTGGACTTAAATTTTTTAGGTGATGATCCATAGGGCTGAATATTGACTCCATATATGTCCAATTTCAAAAGTGTTGGAAGAGACTCCCATACACCTTGTTAATTTACACCACATCCAAATCCTTTGTATCCCATAGCATAAATCATCTTATTAGGGATGAAACATTATGGGTATTGATAACAAGAGTCCATCCTTTCATTAGGGGACTAGGATGTACAAGTGTTATGCATTTTATCAGATTTCAAGATACTACCAAGGATGAATTTAATGATACTGCAAGGTTTCTAAGGTCTTTTCAGCCAAAATTTTGGACTACCACATGTTTTGGGTGATAGGGGAAGATTTGAAATAAGGAGGACCTGTTGGAGGTTATATTCCCCATAGCCAGTATGAAGGATTTTTTAGTCTTGATTCCCATTTAGGAAATGGGGATATGGATGAGGAGGAACCAATTTTTTGTGGGTGCAGTGTATCAAGATTGATGCGAGAGGTGAGGGCCTCTAATTGGATCTTGCCAACTATTTATATGGAAGGGCATTTATATGTTTTGGGGTAGTGGTTAGATAACACTCTGCAATATACAAAGGGTTACGAGTCCCTAAGAATGGTAATTTTTTATCATTAATGATATAGTTTGATACACTGGTTGAAATTTGAGGGAATGACCTGTATGAAATGTATCCAAAGAAGATTGAGGATAATATTATAAGGTAGCTCCAATTTAAAGACATGGAACTAGGTGTCATGTATAATAGGCCCAAACTCCACCGGCAGGGTGATTGTGCCCACTGATTATAGACTTGCCTTATCATAGGCCTTAATGGTGATCATATTAGGCTCTAGTTCAATGTCATTGTGTCCCAATTGTTTTATGAGCTTCAGAGTGCATATTTTAAGGAAAAATCCATTTTCCACAAACACCAATTTGATCTTCTTATGAGTTATGATCAATTCAATATAAAAGGGTAGGTTGAGTGTTTGGTCATAGATTAGAATATCATTTTGGATAAAAAAAATATTTGTTCAGATGTAGTGAGTTGTAAAAGAAAGGATTGGAAGCATAAAACATCAATTTCTATGGGAACTCTTTAGTCCTGAAGGGTATTATAGAGGATATCCTTAAGAAAAATAGATATATTAAGAAGATCCAAGATAAATATCTCAATGGTTGTATTCTCAAGATGATCTAGGTGATCATAATGACTATCTAAAGGAGTAGGTAGAGGAGGTCATGGGACAATAAGATGAGTGTGTCACGTTACCATGACACACTCTTTTTATTTGATTTTGATGGTGTTTATATGCTCATTAGCAAGATGGACATAGCCAATGAGAGAATCAAATGGATTGGTTATTTTTGAAACAACATGATTGTCACTTTTTCCTTGTGAGGATTGAACTCAATTTTGATTCTTTTCCACCTATTTATGCTTGGGGAATGGTTCTCTATAAATTCCCAACTGATTTTTAGACATTTTGTTGGGTTCCTATGCATCTTTCTTGATGTCTCCTTGATCTAGGAGATCTTGAATGAAGTTTTTCAATTTCATACATCGATCTGTAGCATGGCCTTTGACATGATGGTATTCATAATATTTTTGGTCTTTTTACCATGATGGTTTAGGTGCATATTTGGAAAAGGGTGTAGTGGTAGGAAACTTGACCATGATGGCTACATCTATTTGTTTCATAATCGATGATAAAGACTTCGTGATACTCTTAACATTAAAATTCAGATTTGAGCAATCCTCGTGACATTTTAAAATGAGGAGTGTTTTGGACCACTTGGTCATGTTTAGAATCAGTAATTCCATTACCTACGAAAATATTGTTTTTGTTGAAGAAATTTTACTTGTTTATAGGTTTTTGATTCATGGTTGTCTCTTTGGAAGGGTTTTAAGGTCCCTTCGGCAAGAAAATCCTTTTCAATTTGGCTTCCCTTTTTGATAATTTTTTAAAATCTGCTTATATAATGCATCTACAAGTGTAAGGATATCTCATGGTGAAATTTGGGTACAAATATACTGACATGTTATTTATTCATAATGGAGCAAGGGAAGTGACTATCTAACCCTCGCCATAATTGTAAGAAACCAAAAAAAAATTAATTATTGCATTATTTCACGTTACAAAGGTCTATCATAGTATATAACTCTCCATGTTGAATTAAAAGTAGTGAATAAACTTCTCATTGAAGTCCACAAATGTGCAAACAAAACATTTAGGGAGATGGAGAAACCATTCAAGTTCTTGGCCTCCAAGACTCCCAGGAAATAAATGAATGAGATAGTTATCGTTATAGGCTACTTCTTCGAAATCCATGAAGAAGTCTTTTACGTGATCACGAGGATCAAATTCCCCCAATATTTTTCAACTTTAGGGAAATCAAAGCTAGGTGGAAATGGAGTACGCAATATCTCCAGATTGAAAGGTTAAGGAAACAATTCTTCGAATTGATATTTCGTATTATGTCCAAGGTTGTTTTCTTAAAGAAAAACAATCACGCCTTTCATATACTGTCATTATGGGTTAAATATTTTGGCCATGTGATGGTGTGGCAGGTATGTATATGTGGTTATATTTTAAGGTTTTATCACCATAGTTTTAAATGTATTTGCATAATTCACCTTATGTTTTTTAGTGCATGTAACTATACTCGTGTCTCAATAAACGTGTGAAGCTAGGTTTTCCAATTAGTGGATAAGCGTTTATAACTATTGTTGCATGGTGACCTCTTAGTTATGGGTTTTTAGTTGAGGTTCATGTTTAAGCTCTTCCCCCTTTGTTCTAGATTCACGCATGGTTTGAATAAACAATATGCAATAGCTAGTTGTAGTCTTACAGGATTTTGTTTCCTCATTGTTACCTTCACGTTGTGCCGAGGTAGAAGCATATTCATGGTCTAGTATGTCCTTAGTTTTTCTATAAGGAGGAGGTTTTATTATTTATTCTCCTTGAATCATGTTTGTGAGGAAGGTGGGGTCGAAGTTAGATGGTAATTTGACCCCTTACTCTAGTAATCAAAGTAAGACTTCAGATCCTTATTGTGGAAGATGAAATTATCCATATGGGCGGGGTCATACTCAAAGGTATTTTGAGGAATTGGTCCCTCAGCTCCACTATGGTAAACAAGTGTTTCTAACTAATCATTTGATGAATCTAATGGGTTTAGGAGGAATGGGTTATATGCCCTCATTCTACGTGTCAATCTAGTAATAGGTGTCATGATGGGAATGTTTTGTAAAGATTTGGAATATATGTGCAAGTTTCACATTGAATATATGAAAAAATAAGCATCGTAATAGTAAAAAAGTGAATATTTTTCTAAGGGTGTGGAATGTATGATGATAATATGAAAATTTGGACAGAGTAACTATACATACCCAAAATTGTAGGGTACTGCACCACCAGAATGATGTTACACATACCCCAATGATGATATAGGTCTCCTCACAAGGCGTTTAGGATCTAGAAAAGCTCGCCAGGTATACGTTTGTATCCTAAATGCCTCACTCAGCCTCCGCATGCTTTTTTTTTCCCTCTGCCCCCTTTTTCCTTGCATTTTGGTCTTCAATGATGAGATCACCACCCAGGACAGGGCGGCAGTTCTGTACGTGTTTTCTAGATTCTTCTAACGATTGCATCAAATGTAAATATTTAATTCCACCTGATTTATTCAACCACTTTGGCTTACATTGATGTTTTTGGTTCCCTGGTAATAGTTTTTTCCCTTTGTTTATAGTAAAAGAGTTCAATTGGGAGTTACCCTCTGGTAAATGCATTTGCTATAAATAGCCATATTGTTTTCAAACAAATGGCCCCTCATCTTCTCAATTCTATTATTCAGTATTTTTAATTTCTCAATTATAATTCCCATGGTTTCATGTTTTGCTTCCATTGTTAGTTTGCATTTGTTGTTTAGAGGTCGTTTGATCTTCTTGTTCCAGTCTTGCTTCATTGTTGTTCCATACAATCATCTTAGCTTAGAATAGTTTTCATTTGTAGATTGGAATCCATTAGAGTTACAGGTTTTGTTTTATCACAAGGATATATTTTAAAACTCTCGGCACATTTGTGTTGTATTCCCAAGATAAATCCCACTAGGAATTACATAGTTAAGCTCTGTTCACTTGCACTATCTCTCTCTTACTCGCATTATATTCAGTCTATATCCAAAGCTACCATTGTTCACGTTCCTTTTTCTACTGATACCATCATATACAAACTTTTTTGGATTCACAAGAACACAAAGGAATGAGGAGATCACACTGAGGGGATGAATTCACACACAAATAGATTTACCACTATTTTGTAAATGCCAGGTTTGAGCTATCAAATTTCTAGGTACAATGTATTAAATAGAGTAGTGAATTATTTTATTTCAGTTAAAAGTTCATTCTCAATATTAATAGGGAAGCTGTGGGGATTGATAGTTTCTAAGAAATTGTGATTCATTCCTCACTTCTGAGGTAGGATTGAGAGTCTTTCAATTTAAAATAATTAGTTACTTAGATATTTAGGATAAAATCACAACTGCACAGGCAAATAGCCACACCAGGCTACTTTGTTTGTTTTAAATTTCGTTTCTAGATTATTTGTTCATTTTCTAAGTATACTAGAATAGATGCTCTTTAATTTCATTGAAATACATCATCAAAAATACAAAAATAGAAGAATTATTGCATATTGTAAATACATATTTCGTAATCAGTTTATTATTTTTAGTTAAAAATTGAATCATTTTGTATGACAATCACAGGACCTAGAGAGCCTAGAGAATATATATTTGAACCAATAGTGCCTCAACCAAATTTACCCACAACATTAGTTGATATAGATCAAGACCTTAGGATATAGGTCTTTCAAGCAATGGAAAACCTACAAGAAATTAGTGAACAATTGAGAGGGTTAAATATTGAAGACGACAAGGCATACACATTTCGGTCAAATCATCCTAACTATAGACTGCCTTGATAAAATATCCAAATGACTGTACAAGGATTCGAAAGAAAACAAGTATTTGGTTGTGATCCTTTTGTTCCACAACCTAACATAGGAGACCTCCTCATTGACATAGATGCTAGCTTACACAATCAAGTTGCTAGAACACCTGTAAGGTATTCTGAGAAAATTGGACAACTTCTAGTTCTAAACATAGAGGCTGAAAAGGCATATGATTACTAGATAATCGCAAGAAGGGATTGATTCTTCACATGACCATAATAGGTCCACAACAACCACAAACTCATGGTTGTGATCCCTAAGTCACAAAACCCAAAGGGCCTATAAATTAGTTAAGCATTGACACCGGTTTACAAACGCTGGTATTTAGATCCTCACCACTCCCACCTGATGTCATCACGTAGTTCTCCGTATTAAATATAGAAGCCAATCAATCTAATATTTTCTAGGCTAGACCATAAAATCACCCATAGTTCATTACAAATCCACTGAAGCCCCCTATCAACATTTTCTTGACCTTGTCTGGAGATACATATGAAGCTCCCACATGTCACTTCCCACGTATCTAACAACCAAGAAACAGGCACTTGGCAGAGCTCGACATTGATGGGTGCCTCTGAGAAGCTAATATATCATAAGGACTTTATTGAGAACAACAGTCAGGGGACAGAAAGTCCCTCCTCTTTAATGGGAGAGGTTCCCTTATTTAAAGGCAAAAACTTATTTACACATGTACAGTGTATAGTTTTAATGAGGAACTCGGATATCATGAAAGTGTTAAAATAGAACAGATCATCAATACAAAAGGATAGAGGAATTAAGTAGTGGGAAGGGGCAGAAAGGCACTCTCAAGAAATATAGATAACAAAATAATTCCTTACGCATGCCAGAATGAAATTATTTGGAACAGAACCATTTGCATTTGAGACAATAAGATGTTATTTCAAAGACACAAAGTTCTAGAAATTACATCTACAGGAATACAAAGCTTCTTGAAGTAACACAGATAAATGATTCAATAACATTTAACAGATAGTAATGAAAGAACAAGACTAGATAGACATAGAAAGAAAGATCTTTTTGTATTGATTTCTTTTTTACTCCTTAACACTTTCAAAAATAAACAGAGTTCCAGCCCCTAAGAATGGCGTAGAGAGCCCATTATATAACTTACAAATTAGTTACACTTGGTAACTACTTCTTTTAACTAAAATGTTAATTAAGGAGATGCTTGACACAAAACCCTTAACTAATTACAATAAGCCTGATTTGAGAAAAGAAGGAAGGGAGAAGCTGGAAGGGAAAACAACTGCCTATTGCTGAGGAGGGCCCACCGACTTGAGGATTCGTTGCCTGAACTTTTTTAATGCTTCCGCTATGTCTCTGCCTTGTGGGACTGATGTGTTGGTAGTAGCTTGAGTCCAAGTACCTAGGCATTTCTCCATCTCCTTATCAAACTCAGTGTGTGCATGGTATTCTTTATTAGCCTCTTCAATAGCAGATTGAAGAGAGAAAATCTCCTTTATCTTCTCTTTGGTAATTGATTCCTCCTTGAACAAGTTTTCTTTAACAAATGCCCTGAACTTGAGTTTTAATTTCTTGGAGAGAGAAAGGAACACCTGAAGTTTCATCATGAAGATGACAGTGAATATCTTTGAAAGTGGATACAACACAAGTTTTGAAGGCTTCTCCCTTCTGCCAACTATTCCTCAACTCTCCTAAAGCCTCCTCCAGAACTTTTATTTTCCATTCCACGCTGAAAACCCATGACCTTGATAAATTGTCTTTGGCATCATCAAAAACCTTGTTGGCCATCAATATATTTTCATCAGCCTGTCCCATCAGGCGAAGATCCACTATGCAGCTACTCCAAAGTTTAAGTTCTTTATCCATGGTCCCAATTGCGGAGGAGAGATTTTGTTGCAGATTAGTCACCTTCTCATTGAGTTTGAAGGCTTCTACAATGAAATTCAAACCTGCAATGATCATGTCATCCACCATGGCTTCCATAGCTCTCCCGTAGATGGAATACCTGTGTATGTCTTTAATGCTTTGAACTTCAGCTTGACTAAGAATCATAGGTGGCAGAAGGGCAGATAGTGGAGTAGGATCCAAAACCTTTTCCTTAGATAATAACGACTTGATGAAGCTAGAAATAATTTGAGCTTGTTCCTCCAGCTGTTCTATAGTCTGTTTACCTTTTTCTACTCTCTCAATAACTCTGGTTACTGTTTCCTGGAGGTTATGCACCTCACTCTCAGGGGTAGATTCTCCCATTGGAATCCTAGAGAGCTCCAGATCAGAGGCTGATAGATCTTGTTCTACTTTATCCACCTTAGGTTTTGCAATCTCTAGAAATTGTTGGCCTTGGACATCTGTCACTATCCTTGAAGTTGTTTTAGCTCTCTTTGCTGGAACAGGAGGAGTAGTGCTCAACAAGGCTGCCACAACATCAAAATTTGGCCCTGTCAATTGAGAAGAAGGTTTCCTCTTCCTGCTGTCAACCAAGGGTTGTACCCATGCAAAAGTGGAGGAAGAAGAAGGAGGAGCAAGAGATCCAAGAGCAAGAGAACTCATGGCACTTAAAGTATTTACTACTGTTGCTTCTAGTAGAGATGTGAGTGGAGTATCTGGAGCTTCTTGGGCAGAGGAATCAGTGGTACTTGGAGGTTCAGTGCTATGCACTTCCTTCTCTTTATCTATTGCAGCTTCTGAAGTTCCTGCAGGGACTGGTACTTCACTATCATCACTTTCACTAAGAACAATGACGTTCTCTGGCCCTGAAGGTAGTTCTGAATGCTTTAACAGGGGATCTTCCTCAATCGGCTCTTGTTTAACCTCTTTCACCTTCTTTTGGTATACTTGAGTAGATGAAGAAGGGGTGGATGATTCAAGTTCTTTATTTGAGGGAGGAGGAGGGGTTTGTACAGGTACCTCCGAGCTAGGTGTATGTGATTCCTTCCTAGGTGTTGAAGTATCTTTGGAGGAAGATTCACCTGGATTCTTCTTAAGCTCTCGGACTTATTTTCAAACCAGACCTTGGTTCTTACAAGAACAGGAGCCAGAATCTCATCCAAGTCATCCTTCTCCCTCTTGTACCAGTCCAGATCCTCCAAGGGAGTATGCTTGATTAATGTATCATATTCATATGACAACAAGTCTTCATTATCATCTTGAATTCCTTCAGGAATTTGATATAGATTGAGATCCTTTATCAGCTGGAGAGAGAATCTACCATAATGCCTCTACCTTTCTTTAAAGTCATCTACAAAATCAGCCCAGTAGTCCTCAGTATCTGATCTGTGATGATAATTAATTCTGAGATTTAGCTCAATGAACTTCTTCAAATCAAAACAGGTCCTGGGCCTGAAGAAGTGAACAGTGATGGGAGCAAGGGCCCTTTCTATGTTTTGAGCATCCAAAGTTGTTTTACATGTATAATTACCCAAGGATATGGGGAAATGCAGCCCAGAGATTTTCTTGTCTCTGCAGGTTCTATGTAACTTATCCAATTGCCTGCATACTTCAATCAAAGCCATCTTATCATTACAAAACATGGGGAGTTTGAGAGGTGTGTTCTCATAACTGGCTAACCTGATATATGAAAACCTTCTGAACTGAATGAAGAAAGCTCCATATTTTGCTATCAGGTTCATGGCCTCATCAGAAAATCTTCTGGCAGTATCACTTTCTAGAAGCCTCACAATATACATGGTAAAAGCATCATTCACCTTCCTGAAGTTATGGTTGTTGGTTTCAAGGGTGAACTAAGGGCAGTATGCATAAATAGGTTCATCCTTCTGACCCTCGATGTATGTGAAACCAAACCATTTCTGAGATGCTGCTAGGGTATACATAAGATAAGAAGTCATATAGAACTTCTTGGTCTATTGCACATTGGACAACTGTTCTGTCAAATTCATGCAAATGATTTCTACCCAATTTATGCTCTGGCTACCTTCACAGATGATGTTGATGATAAGGCACATCCAAAAGTGAAATTCATTGGTGGAGGGTAATCCCATGACACGAGCTAGCAAGATAATGAAATCAGACAGTTCTTCATTGAAATCAGCCCTGAATAATGCTTTGGAAAGTCGGGATGCTCCCTTTTTAGGGTTCTTCAACCATGATTTTGCTATTCTCACTTTGTATTTATCACTTTCCTACTCAAAAAGAGTTTGAGCTTGAGCCTGAGAGATAACAATGGAGTCTTTAACCTCTAGGATTCATAGAGCAGTAGTAATGGCAGCAACATCTAGTTTGGCGATTAGTTCCCCATGCACATTAGATAATTCATTCGTGTCAGGGTTAAAGTGAGCCCCACATGCAAGCACAGTGTCAGCACATTGTACTGAGATTGGGAAACCCGCAGAAAATGCAAGGCCACTGTCATTGATCATTTGCACCATGGGAGAAGGATTAGGGTTAGTCAATCTGTTCCAGAAATCACCAAAATCTAGGTGACGAACCTCACTATCCCCGATATCGGGAACAGAGGATTCGAGTGGTGAAACATGTTCTTGACCTTGAAATTTGATCTTCATGTTGGCAGCGTACAAATAAACAACCTTTACAATTCAAATTCATAAAAAATGCAGAGGGAATGGGAGCATGAGCAGATGATCTCAATTGCAAGGATTTGAGAAAATGATAGTAGGAAAGCAGTGTGCAAAATGCGTAGAGGGTAGTCCCATTAAATATCCATTTTAGGAGAGAGAAGGTTATAAATGTGCATTAAATTCATATGCACCGACTCAAAAAGGAAAGCATTGGGAAGAGTAGAAAAAACTAGCCCGTATGGTCTTTGGAACATTTGGGACATGAGGGACGTGAAGACAGGGATCCGGCTGATGGGTAATGTGGGCCAAAAGAGCACGGGAAGTCCAAGAACTTAGAAATGCGCGTGAAGACGCGATTCAGCCGAAAAAGTGGGAAAAGTGGGGACGGAATGCACAGATGCTTTTGGGACAGATGAGACAAAAGTACGTGAAGGGCCCGATGCGGCCGATGTGGGTGATCAGGGAACAGAAAGCCCAGGTGAACTTAGAACATTTGGAACAAAAAGTTTTGACAGAACCGAAAGTTAACAGATTTTTGGGGAAAGTGGCTAATCAGGGAACAGAGGGTCTGGCAGAACTTGGGACATATGGGACAAAAATGTCTGACAGACCCGCAAATCACTAAAATGACTCAAAAAACGTGAATTTTCCCTATCTCCTCAACTTTTCACTTCACTAGAACATTATAAAAGAGTGTTAACTCAAAAATTTCAATTTTTTACTTTCAAAAGAAGGGAAATTTTGAGAGGACAACAACTGGCTCTTTCTGGGGATGACTTGGCTAGATTAGAAGAATGAGACAAGGCAAGAACTCTTAGAAGGATAGGGGAAGAAGACCAGTGCCTTATCCATTGGGCCATAGAGTCAAAAAGCAAACCAATACAGAAGACAACACCCAAACAGGGAAAGGAAACACACCAAAAGAAAGGGAAAGGAAACACACCCTATACATAATATACAAAAAGACTTCCTATTCACCTAGGACTTGAACAATTTTAGGTACTGTCCACTATAAGGAAGTGGGAGAGAGGAACCATCCATGTAATCAAGATAGAAAGAATTCTCACCAGCAAAGTGCCTGATTTTGAAAGGACCAAGCCAAAGAGAATCAAACTTACCATGGCTTCCTCGAGGCTCATGTCTTTTATCCCACAACAAAACAATGTCTCCAACTTTTAAATCCCTGGACTTGGCCTTCTTATCAAACAAATATTTTACCTTCTGCTGGTGAGTAGATATTCTATCAGTAACCTGCAACCTGTCTTCATTCAACTTATGAAGATACATGATCCTTTTATCTAAAGAATCATGAAAGCTGGTGTCTTCAATGGCCTTCATCAAATAAAAGGCTGGTAGCTCAACTGTTACTGGTAATTGAGCTTCCACACCATACACCACTTGAAAAGGGGACATCCCAATAGCTCTTTTAGGTGTAATCCTATCTGCCCAGAGAGCATCGTAAAGTTTCTTGTGCCAGTTCCTCTGAGATTCATTAACCAGTTTCCTTACTATAGCCACCAGGTTTTTGTTTGTTGATTCTGCCTGTCCACTCCCTTGAGGATAATAGTCTGAAGAGTGAGCTAGGGAAATGCCATATCCATAACAAAAATCCATTATCTCAGCTGAAGAAAAATTTGAAGCATTATCAGTCACAATCTTGTTTGGCACACCAAACCTCACCAAGATGTTTTCTTTGATAAAATTACATACTACTTCAGAAGTAGTACTCTTTACTGGGATGGATTCTACCCACTTAGTAAAATAATCTGTGGCAGTCAACACATGAGTATGTCTAGCACTTGAAGATGGGTTAAGTGTTCCAATGAAATCTAAACCCCATTGTTGAAAGGGCTCTTCAATCACAACTGGTTTAAGCGGCAAGGCAGCCAACTTGGGTCTGCCCACAAAGGTCTGACAAGCTTCACATTTATCAATCCACTTTGATGCATCTTTGAACAAGGTAGGCCAATAGTATCCTACATGAATAATCTTGTGAGCAGTGACAGTAGATGAGTAATGGCCTCCACATGCTTGATCATGGAAAGCTGAAAGAAGCTTCTTCTATTGCTCTTTATCAACGCATTTCAGAAATCTCCCATCCATCCCACGTTTGAACAAAGCATTCTCCCACAACACATATTGGGCTGATCTTAACTTGATAGCTCTTTTCTCCTTGGCAGTCAAATGAGAGGGACATTCTCCATAGGTGAGAAAATGTGTGATATCAGCATACCATTCATCAATTGAGCTGAGAAACAGAACAGTAGGAACATCAACTTCATCCTTAGGTAACTCATGACCAGCTCCTTCAGCAATGAGTTCACACAAGCCTTTACCATGGACTAGTTTGGTTGGTCTGATGTCAATATCATATTCTTGAACCTTCGCCACCCAGTTCCCTCTCTTAGTTCCAAACTCTTGCTGCGTGAGAATAGACTTGATGGTTGTATCAGGCACAAGTACTGTGGAGTGAGAGTTAAGAATATAAAAATGAAACTTGCTTGACAACTTTAACCACTGTAAAAGCATGTTTCTCCATCATTGTGTATTTCAACTCATGATTTTTAAGAATGTAGCTCATGAACGCAATTGGGAGTTCATGATCATCAGAATCTTTCTGAGTCAAGACAACAGCCAGGGTGTTTTCTGTGGCATAACAATAGATAATAAAATCTTTGCTAAAATCTGGACATGCTAAGATAGGAGTTCTAGCAATAGCCTTTTTAATACCTTCAAAGGCTTCTTTCCCTTCAGAAGACCAGCCAAACGTTTGTTTTCCTTTCATCATTTGGGAGATATTCAAAGTTAGCTCTGCAAAATCAGGGATGAATCTTCTCAGAAAGTTGATCTTACCGAAGAAAGAATGCACTCCCTTCTTGCTGGTTGGAAGAGGAATCTGCTGAATAGCTTGAACTTGTTCAGGATCAATTTTGATTCCATCTTTAGAGACAACATGCCCTAACAATTTTCCCTCTATGACACAAAAGACAGATTTCTTGGGATTCAAAGAGATCCCATGTTCTCTGCATTTCAAGAGAACTATTTCCAGATGTTGAAAATGATCTGCTCTAGTTTTGGAAAACATGGTCAGGTCATCTAAATACACAACAATACATTTCCCTTTCAAGCTTCCAAAATCCAAGTCCATAGCCCTTTGAAAAGTGGCACCAACATTAATGAGTCCAAAAGGCATCCTCTTGTAGGAAAAAGTACCCCAGGGGGTGGTGAAGGCCATCTTGTGCTGATCTGTGGTATTGAACTTCTATTTGATTATACCCTGAGAAGCCATCAAGCATGGACAACATTTTGGATCCCGTAACAGCTTGCAAGACTTGATCCATCATGGGCAGAGGATAGTTGTCCTTCAAAGAAGCCTGATTCAGATTCTGAAGTCAACACAGATATGAATCTCACCATTTTTCTTCCTGACAGGCACAATGTTGGCAATCCATGTCGAATGGTGAATAGGGAAGATAATTTTGGCTTTCAGCAACTTTTGGATTTCCTGAAAAATAGTGTCAGCAATCTTTGGATTGTATTGCCTTTGCTTTTTCTTGAAAGGTTTAATTCCAGGCTTGAGAGGAATGAAATGCTACATTTCCTTTGGTTGAAAAGCCTTTAGATCCTCATATGAATATGCAAGAACATCCCTATACTTCTGTAAGAGGTTCACCACATTATTCTTTTCTTCTGGTGTACAACATTTTCCAACGTTCACCATCTTAGGGTCAGCAGAGCTCCCAATATTAATCTTTTCATACTCAGCATATTTTGTACTCCTACAGAAGCTTTAGACTTAACATACCTATCATGTTTATCAAATAATTCCTCCAAACTCACCAGCCCTTTAGGAATCTTGTTACCTTTGAGTTTGATGCACCCATCTTGATCTATTTCCTCTTTGACACACTCTTCGTTGGAAGATACACTCTCACGAGGCAAATTGTCACTCCCTTCGAAGTAAAATTGTTCAAAGTTATCCCTGAGCTCCAAGAAAGAAAGAAAATGCTGATCATCATTGAAAACTTTCCAGTTACTTGCATTATCAGGCACACTGGGCCTATGGATCATCTCAATGGTAAACTTATCTTGAGAGAAGTCAAGATGAGGTATTAGCAATGACCCTGAGACAGCTAGTGAATCAGCCCTAGTGCTAGTGAATCCCTGGTGTTCTTTTCTCTTGGCACTGCTTCAATGGAGAATGCGTCAAGAAATTCAATAGAATCCCAAACTTGATTCCTGTAATGCTTCAACCTTCTATTTTTAACTTGAAAAAGGTTTCTTACTTGTTTAACAACTAGTTCTGCATCTCCACGAGCCATAAGATTCTTGACACCTTTTTCTTTTGCTGCATAAAGTCCAAGAATGAGAGCTTCATACTCTGATGTATTATTGGTATTTTCAAATTGTAGCTTGAATGAGAAAGGATGAACCTTTCCCTCAGGAGATATCAACACTACACCAGCTCCTAGAACCAGCCGAGGAACAACTTCCATCAAATTCCAAATTCCAAACACCATTAGGATCATGAAGTACCTCTTTGGGAAGCTGAGTTTCCTCCGGAGACATAATCATATAGTTACCATGCCCAATATCCTCATAAAGTATTTGTGCTTTGGGATCATCCGTCTTTTGTACAATATACTCAGATTGCTTCTCGGGAAGCAGCTTCTTCATTTTTCCATTAACTGGTATGAGGGCATGTGACCAATCCATTTGAATTTCTCCTCCCACATCCTTACAGAAGTTCCTACTTAATAGCATACCATATGAAGGAGGGATATCTGCTACTAGAATAGTAGCCAAGACTTTTTTCTCAGGTAAAGTAGCAAAAGCTACTTGTGCATCTTTAATCCTTCCAACCAAGGGCACCTCCTTACTTTCCATAGAATAACATGATCCATAGGTGCGTGTAAGGGTAAGACCTAAAGCATGAGCCACCTTGGCAGGCATTACATTATCTGATGCTCCTGAATCTATGACACAGTTGCTAAGTCTATGGCCTGCTATAAGGAGAGTTACATAAAATGGTTTGATTTTCTCATTATGTGAGGTGACTGCAGCTACCAGATTGGGTTGGGGTGTGGAGGATGGAGTAGGTAGAAGGCCTTTAGAGGTAGTTTTGGAGTGAGAATTGACAAAGTGAACCATTTTGGAAAAATCTTTAGGATGAGTTTGATAATACTCAGCCTCTGAAATTTGAACCTTTGTCTTTTTAAGGTGATCAATGATATCAAAAGATCCAGAGGTGGATGGGCTATCATCACTAGGAATCTTAGGTTTATCAGATTTAGGAGTTGTAGAAGAAAAAACTTTAGCAGTAGAATTAGGAAGAGCAGAATTGGCAGAACTCACCTTCTGTGTGGACGTAGTGGGGATAGGAGATCCTCTTTTTGCAACAACGGGGATAGTCGTGAGATGCTCCTTGGATCTTTTAACAGGCTGCATCACTTTCTCCCTTTTATTTGTCTGCTCTCGAGTCATGACAGCGTATGATTCACTATTCATATCTGCTACTACTTCATCATAATCATCTTCTTCATCAACACCCTCTGTGGTGAAGAAATTAACTCGAGATCCCTCAAGTTCCTCTATCTCTTCATCAGCTTCTTCCTCAAGTTCTTCACAATCTTCATTAACCTCTTCATCTTCAGGTTCTTCAACCTCATAGGTTGCATTAACAGGGACCTTGATGGGTGGCCCCTCAAGTGCTAGCCTTGTCTGAGAAGCAGGAAAATGATTTCTAGGCTGAAAAATCGTCCTTGGAACATCTGCATAGGGAGCATGTTGAGCCAATTGTTTTTTAATGGAAATGAGGTCATTAGCAAGCTTTTGTACTAATGGATCAGTATTAGGTCTGGGAGTGGAAGAGGAGGAAGAAGAAGCTATAGATTTAGAAGGATCTCTTTTCAATTTACCGGACATGATCAAGTCATCTTCAATGCTAACAACTAGTCTCTGATCCTCAACCAATGTTTCCAAATTCACCCTTCTTAATGCATAGCTAACTTCAGGTAACTGAGCATTCAGGAAAAAAACATTTCTGAATTTGATCTACAAGTTGAGTGTCTAGTGGAATTTTGTTAATCAACTTATTGAATCTAGCCACAAATTCCCTCATGGGTTCTTGTGATTCCTTCTTTATTTGAGAAATTTGGGCCAGTAAAGCATGTACATCCTCTGCAGGTTTGAAATGGTTCTCAAATCTTGTTCTCATCGTGGTCCAATTGGTAATGGCCCCAATATGAAGGTGATAGAACCAATCCACTACATTATCTTGTAAAGTCTCTACAAAAAGCCTCACCGAGACATCTTCATGTTCAACTCTGAGGACTCCACATGCAACTATGAAGGCTGCGATATGTTCATCAGGATGCACCTTGCCATCACCTCTAAACTTGGGGAAGTTCTTCCTGTTACCCCTGGGTAACTCATGCAAAGGCTAAGGAAGGGCAAGAGGCCCAACATGATGGCCCCAAGTAATGGAACTGCCATCCTTGGAAAGATGGCTTGAAGGGGAACTGAAACACCAGCAAGAATCAAAACATGGAGATTAGGGCTGAGTTGCTCTAGAGGGATACCACCTACAGGGGTTCTATCTTCAATAGGAGGAGTGCTTGTTGAACGAGCTCTTCTATTTCTTCCTGTTGAAGGAAAAGGGAAACCTTGCTACTCCAAAAGCTGAAACTGAGAATCTTCAATACCAAGGGCCCTCCTTCCACGAGTAAAACGTAGAGTCTCCAGATCAAAGAATGATCAAGAAATTGTTCATAGAACTGGAATATGTTAAAAAAATGAATCCCCAGTGGAGTCGCCAAAAAATTGTTGGTCGTCAAATAAGGACTTTATTGAGAACAACAGTCAGGGGATAGAAAGTCCCTCCTCTTTAATGGGAGAGGTTCCCTTATTTAAAGGAAAAAAAACTTATTTACACATGTACAGTGTATAGTTTTAATGAGGAACTCGGATATCATGAAAGTGTTAAAATAGAACAGATCATCAATACAAAAGGATAGAGGAATTAAGTAGTGGGAAGGGACAAAAAGGCACTCTCAAGAAATATAGATAACAAAATAATTCCTTATGCATGCCAGAATGAAATTATTTGGAACAGAACCATTTGCATTTGAGACAATAAGATGTTATTTCAAAGACACAAAGTTCTAGAAATTACATCTACAGGAATACAAAGCTTCTTGAAGTAACACAGATAAATGATTCAATAACATTTAACAGATAGTAATGAAAGAACAAGACCAGATAGACATAGAAAGAAAGATCTTTTTGTATTGATTGCATTTTTTACTCCTTAACACTTTCAAAAATAAACAGAGTTCCACCCCCCCCAAAGAATGGCGTAGAGAGCCCATTATATAACTTACAAATTAGTTACACTTGGTAATTGCTTCTTTTAACTAAAATGTTAATTACGAATATGCTTGACACAAAACACTTAACAATTACAATAAGCCTGATTTGAGAAAAAGAAGGAAGGGAGAAGCTAGAAGGGAAAACAACTGCTTATTGCTGAGGAGGGCCCACTGACTTGAGGATTCGTTGCCTGAACTTTTTTAATGCTTCCGCTATGTCTCTACCTCATGGGACTGATGTGTTGGTAGTAGCTTGAGTCCAAGTACCTAGGAATTTCTCCATCTCCTTATCAAACTCAGTGTGTGCATGGTATTCTTTATTAGCCTCTTCAATAGCAGATTGAAGAGAGAAAATCTCCTTTATCTTCTCTTTGGTAATTGATTCCTCCTTGAACAAGTTTTCTTTAACAAATGCCCTGAACTGAGTTTTAATTTCTTGGAGAGAGAAAGGAACACCTGAAGTTTCATCGTGAAGATGATAGTGAATATCTTTGAAAGTGGATACAACACAAGTTTTGAAGGCTTCTCCTTTCTGCCAACTGTTCCTCAACTCTCCTAAAGCTTCCTCCAGAACTTTTATTTTCCATTCCATGCTGAAAACCCATGACCTTGATAAATTGTCTTTGGCATCATCAAAAACCTTGTTGGCCATCAATATATTTTCATCAGCCTGTCCCATCAAGCGAAGATCCACTATGCAGCTACTCCAAAGTTTAAGTTCTTTATCCATGGTCCCAATTGTGGAGGAGAGATTTTGTTGCAGATTAGTCACCTTCTCATTGAGTTTGAAGGCTTCTACAATGAAATTCAAACCTGCAATGATCATGTCATCCACCATGGCTTCCATAGCTCTCCCGTAGATGGAATACCTGTGTATGTCTTTAATGCTTTGAACTTCAGCTTGACTAAGAATCATAGGTGGTGGAAGGGCAGACAGTGGAGTAGGATCCAAAACCTTGTCCTTAGATAATAATGACTTGATGAAGCTAGAAAGAACTTGAGCTTGTTCCTCCAGTTGTTCTATAGTCTGTTTACCTTTTTCTACTCTCTCAATAACTTTGGTTACTATTTCCTGGAGGTTATGTACTTCACTCTCAGGGGTAGATTCTCCCATTGGAATCCTAGAGAGCTCCAGATCAGAGGCTGATAGATCTTGTTCTACTTTATCCACCTTAGGTTTTGCAATCTCTAGAAATTGCTGGCCTTGGACATCTGTCACTATCCTCGAAGTTGTTTTAGCTCTCTTTGCTGGAACAGGAGGAGTAGTGCTCAACAAGGCTGCCACAACATCAAAATTTGGCCTTGTCAATCGAGAATAAGGTTTCCTCTTCCTATTGTCAACCAAGGGTTGCACCCATGCAAAAGTAGAGGAGGAAGAAGGAGGAGCAAGAGATCCAAGAGCAAGAGAACTCATGGCACTTAAAGTATTTACTACTGTTGCTTCTAGTAGAGATGTGAGTGAAGTATCTGGAGCTTCTTGGGTAGAGGAATCAGTGGTACTTGGAGGTTCAGTGCTATGCACTTCCTTCTCTTTATCTATTGCAGCTTCTGAAGTTCCTACAGGGACTGGTACTTCACTATCATCACTTTCACTGAGAACAATGACGTTCTCTGGCCCCGAAGGTAGTTCTGAATGTTTTAACAGGGGATCTTCCTCAATTGGCTCCTGTTTAACCTCTTTTACCTTCTTTTGATATACTTGAGTAGATGAAGAAGGGGTGGATGATTCAGGTTCTTTATTTGAGGGAGGAGGAGGGGTTTGTACAGGTACCTCCGAGCTAGGTGTATGTGATTCCTTCCTTGGTGTTGAAGTATCTTTGGAGGAAGATTCACCTGGATTCTTCTTAAGCTCTCAGACCTTCTTTTCAAACCAGACCTTGGTTCTTACAAGAACAGGAGCTAGAATCTCAACCAAGTCATCCTTCTCCCTCTTATACCAGTCCAGATCCTCCAAGGGAGTATGCTTGATTAATGTATCATATTCATATGACAACAGGTCTTCATTATCATCTTGAAGTCCTTCAGGAATTTGATATAGATTGAGCTCCTTTATCATCTAGAGAGAGAATCTGCCATAATGTCTCCACCTTGCTTCAAAGTCATCTGCACAATCGGCCGAGTAGTCCTCAGTATCTAATCTGTGATGATAATTAATTCTAAGATTTAGCTCAATGAACTTCTTCATATCAAAATAGGTCCTGGGCCTGAAGAAGTGAACAGTGATGGGAGCAAGGGCCCTTTCTATGTTTTGAGCATCCAAAGCTTGTTTTACATGTATAATTACCCAAGGATATGGGGAAATGCAGCCCAGAGATTTTCTTGTCTCTGCAGGTTCTATGTAACTTATCCAATTGCCTGCATACTTCAATCAAAGCCATCTTATCATTACAAAACATGGGGAGTTTGAGAGGTGTGTTCTCATAACTGGCTAACCTGATATATGAAAACCTTCTGAACTGAATGAAGAAAGCTCCATATTTTGCTATCAGGTTCATGGCCTCATCAGAAAATCTTCTGGCAGTATCACTTTCTAGAAGCCTCACAATGTACATGGTAAAAGCATCATTCACCCTCCTGAAGTTATGGTTGCTGGTTTCAAGGGTGAACTGAGGGTAGTATGCATAAATGGGTTCATCCTTCTGACCCTCGATGTATGTGAAACCAAACCATTGCCGAGATGCTGCTAGGGTATACATAAGATAAGAAGTCATATAGAACTTCTTGGTCTGTTGCACATTGGACAACTGTTCTGTCAAATTCATGCAAATGATTTCTACCCAATTTATGCTCTGGCTACCTTCACAGATGATGTTGATGAGTGGGCACATCCAAAAGTGAAATTCATTGGTGGAGGGTAATCCCATGACATGGGCTAACAGGATAATGAAATCAGACAGTTCTTCATTAAAACCAGCCCTAAATAATGCTTTGGAAATTCGGATGCTCCCTTTTTAGGGTTCTTCAACCATGATTTTGCTATTCCTCGCTTTGTATTTATCACTGTCTTTCTGAAAAGAGTCTGTGCTTGAGCTTGAGAGATAACAATGGAGTTCTTCAATTTCTGAGGATCCGTAGAGCAACAACAATGGCAACAACATCTAGTTTGGCAATTAGTTCCCCATGCACATTAGATAATTCATTCGTGTCAGGGTTGAAGTGAGCCCCACAGGTGAGCACAGTGTCAGCACATTGTACTAAGATTGGGAAACCCACAGCAAATGCAAGGCCACTGTCGTTGATCATTTGTGCCATGGGAGAAGGATTAGGGTTAGTCAACCTGCTCCAGAAATCACCAAAATCTAGGTGACGAACCTCACTATCCCTGATATCGGGAAAAGAGGATTTGAGTGGTGAAACATGTTCTTGACCTTGAAATTTGATCTTCATGTTGGCAGCGTACAGAGAAATAACCTTCACAGCTTGAATTTGCAATGAAAACTGCAAGGGGAATGGGAGCACGAGCAGATAGTCTTAGTTTAAAGGATTTGAGTGAATGGTAGCAAGTAAGTAGTGTGCAAAATGCATAGAGGGTAGTCCCATTAAATAGCCATTTTAGGAGAGAGAAGGTTATAAATGTGCATTAAATTCATATGCACTGACTCAAAAAGGAAAGCATCAGAAAGAGTGAAAAAAACTAGCCTAGATGGTCTTTGGTACATTTGGGACATGAGGGATGTGAAGACACGATCCGGCCGACGTGGGTGATGTGGGTAATGCAGGCCAAAAGAGCACGGGAAGTCCAAGAACTTAGAAACATGAGGGACACGAGGGACATGCAAAGATGTGATTCGGCTGATGCACGTGATGCGGGAAAAGTGGGGATGGAATGCACAGACACTTTTGGGACAGATAAGACAAAAGTACGTGAAGGGCCCGATGCAGCCGACGCAGGTGATCGGGGAACAGAAAGCCCAGGTGAACTTAGAACATTTGGAACAAAAAGTTCCGATAGACCCGAAAGTCAACATATTTTTGGGGAAAGCAGCCAATCGGTGAACAGAGGGTCTGGTAGAACTTGGGACATACGGGACAAAAATGTCTGACAGACCCGCAAATCACTAAAATGACTCAAAAAATGTGAATTTTCCCTAACTCCTCAACTTTTCTCTTCACTAGAACATCATAAAAAGGTGTTAACTCAAAATTTTCAACTTTTTGACTTTCGAAAGAGGGGAAATTTTGAGAGTACAACAAACACTTAACTCAAGTTTTGAGAAAACGAGGTTTAAGTATAAAAAATGGTTAATACAATATGAACAACATAATTTCAATAATTAAATCAAGTTTAAGAAAACAATATTTAAGTATAAAAAGGGATTGTTACAATACAGGAGGCATAATAACACACTTTCAACAATCAAATATAGGTTTTTTTAAAAACAACTTTTAAGTATCAAAAGGGGATGGTGCAATTTTGGCAGCACTTCAAGTAGTGCATTTTTATAAAAGGGGAGCCAAATTTTTTTGAATGGGGATATGTTTCATGATAAAAAAATATGAGGCACAACTTCGGCATATTTTTTCGTTGTTCTAAAAAAAGTGGAAACTAAGACAATTTTTTGCATAATAAGGGTTTGATACTAATGATAATGGATATAGAAAAGTTGGCCCTAATGCCAAATAACTACCTAGGGATTTTTTTCTCAAAACTCACCAATACTTGTCTAAGAGAGGTGCATGTATTTAGAATAAATTATAAATGTGGTCATACCCCACAGTAAAATTAATGAAAGATGCCTCATACAGACAACATTTGATATTCCTCACAGGTTTTACTAGTTAAGTGGGTATTTGGGGTACTTCTCATTTTATTAACCAATTCCCTCAATGTGCCAACTACTTTTAGGTTCCTGTAGTACTCCTCACAATGAATTTTATGGATTAAGACAAATCACTTCCCACAATTTAAAGTGGAGGGGTTTTAACCCTTATTCAAACTTGTAAATACAATGTGATTTGTTCCTTTTTATCCTTTTTTATCAAAGTGTGAATTTTTTGAAAAGAAGATATTGATGTCCAAGGATTAAGCTTGATCTCCCCCCTGCTCGGTTACTAGTTGTTGACAATTTGTCATTTGGCAAGTAGCACATATGTTCTGACACTCAAACGATGCATAGTTTCCCTCCTAAGCAATGCATCAAAACGTTTGAAAAATGCTAAGGATTAGAACCATTTTTTATGGGGTTAACATCACTTGAGGATTGCAAGAGATGAGCTCCTTTTGTTTTGTTGGTATTGTTTGAGCTCAAACCAAGATGATCATGGGGGATATGTACGCATGGTTACATTAAGGCATAAGCAAATTCAAAGGAATCAGCCTTCCAAGGAAGTGGATTGTAAGAGCAATGAAGTGTGTGAGGCTCCTTGGCAAATCCTTACATGATAAATCATAAAGGGCCCCTTAACTAATAGTGTCATAATACATTGGCAATGCCAAAGCATCAAATGTGATTGTTGGTTTAGCATTACTCGATGAGAATTTTGGATTGCTTGGTACTTCCTCTATGTGCTCAACTGTAACTATGGCAGTGATGGGTCCATGGGATGCTTCTCCAATCTATTTGCAGAGACCTAATTTAGATGGGTTAGACTTGCAGCCACAGACAAGTTGGGTTCACTTACTGCTCTTTTCTGGGTACAAAGGGTGAGTGAGGAAGGACTTTCGAAGTGAGATGGAAATGATGCTTCTCAAGTGTAAATGTCTTGGAGAGGACATTGATCTAAGATCAAACCTGAGTGTACTTGGTTATGGCTAATAAAACTTTCAAAATTTGGAGCTCTTTGCAGCACGACTGAATAAAGGATAAAGATATTGTAGAATTCTTTTTGCATAAGTGTGATGGGATAAGACGAGAAATTGACTATTAGCAACTTTTGGAAGTGTGCAACAGCTAAAGATACAATTAATCAACTAGGATTAATTAAGAGACCAAAATAAGCTTAAGAAGCCATATGGAGATGATTTGGAGGGAAATTAGTAGAATTTGAAGGATTTACATGGGGGGATTTAACCAATAAGAAGGTTTATTGATTAAATACTAGATTAAAAGGATTAAATAACCAATAATGGTTAATTAATTAATTAAAAGATGATTATAAAAAATGAAGCAATGTTAATTGACATTTGAGATGGGGGTGAGGCTAGTTAATTAACGAAGTATCATTAATTAACAAAGATGAAGGGGAATGTTAGCTAATGAGCATAAAACCAATAATTATAATGAAATGATGGGAAAGAGGTTAATTAGTTTAATTTTAGTATCAAAACTACATAGTCATATTTAGGTGTCTACAAATCTAACTGACCTTGATGGCCTCTGTGATCTTCCAAACCTCATGGATATGCTACTTGCTATCTAACTATAGTCTGGGGTCTCTAATCCAAATGAAGAGATTCCTTGTATAGGCACCGGCAGTACCCCATCTCCTATGATATAACAATAATGTATTGCATCACATCGCCCATACTGCCTATAATTGCAACGCAACGTACATCATCTCTCTCTATGGTTAACTATTACACATGAGTAGAAAAATGATCTCTCTATGTAGTCCTCCACTATAGATATTGTCTCATGTTGTCTATCTCAAATGTCCTCTAATATATTTTCCTCTAAAGATTTTGTACAGTGATAAATGTAATATATTCCCATATCATGGTAGTATCCCTCTTTTCCTATAATACCTTCACTGATGGCACAACTGATGGTCCTGGAGCTAACACCTGACCTTGTGGTTATGCCTGTGTACTCTATTGATGCACATCCTATCCTCCTATAACTCTCCATCCATCACCACCTCCATCTCCTCCTCCACCTATGACTCCAACCCTTTGAATTGGTGGCCTTGGTGATGATAGTGGAATCTGTAATGGTGCTTGAAATGACACTTGCATCTATAAAAAACCTACAGTGGTCCTTATCTCTTAATCTATAAAAATTCCTATCCTAGTACCTAGATTTACACCACTAGAATATACACTAGTACTTGTAATGGCACCTATGCTTGGCCTTATCCCTGTACTTATTCTTCAACCAGTGCCTATCCCTGTGCCTATCCATTTTCATGTTCTTGAGACTATAACATAACATTGGCCTCTTCCTGGACCAATCTACCCCTAGCTCCTCTTCGTGGCTCAGTAATAATTTTTGTGACTATCTGTGCTGATAAAGCTACCTACAAAATAGTAATATTCCTAGGCATAACCACTTCATACCATGTTGTGTACTACGATGTCATCCTTGGATCGATGATTTATGCTCAGGCATCCCATGTCATAGGTATTGGAACTCAAAACTACACCCATCTTGGTTTAGGATGAACTTGGGATTTGAGGTAACATGGGACTATCTCCAAGTTATGGGACTTGAGCTTTGAGACAGACCTCCAAATAAGGTTGGCTTCCTCTACCTATTTCTACTACTACAACTACTCATAGGAAGGGAAATGCAACTACCTATCACTAATATATGATTCCAAGGGACCAAGGTAAGAAGGAGATGTATGAAAGGGAAACCTAAGCTAAGGGGAGGTGATAACACCAGAAAAAAGGGGATGATTAAGTTTGGCTTGAGAAAAAATGAAGGAAAACATGCGCAGAGAGGGCAGACAAGCATGCCACAGTCTGAAACATGTTCACACAATCATTTCCATGGAGCACAATCAGAAAAGGAACTTGTAAGGGACATAAAAATGCATAGTGAACTAAAAATGCTAAGGAGGGGCAAGAAGATGCAATAAAAGGCAAGTTAAGGCTGAGAATAGCCACAAAACAAGATTTCATTACTTCCAAGTAATGCACAATTGATTACAATGATGAACGAGGCAAGTATGCACATGTAATGAGCCAGATCTGAAGGCCTGTAACCCAAAATGAAAAATAACAATTCCCTTAGCAAACTAAAAGAGTTCAACTATTTACAATGAGAAATTTTATACTATTTAAAGAAGGAGAGAAGAGAAGGAGAAAGAAGAGGGAAACTCAGACTCAAACATCCCACAACTAACAACAAACAATGAATGCCTACAAATCCACCTACAAGGTTGTTAGATGTGCCTCCCCATGTATGTTTAGCTTGTAGGAGTAGGAATGATGTAAATCTGGGTCAAATCTAGGTGGTTGAGCTGATTAGATGCATGCATTAATGGACCACCCAATGTTTCCTTGTTTTTCACCTATCAAATCCCACCAAAATTTGATTTTGAGAATCCTAAAGCGTATCCCACATTAATAAATTTCTAATAAGACCAAGATCACATGAATCTAATCTCTACAATATAATTTATGGTGATTTGAAGATCTACAGTGCAAACTAAACACACAATGACTTGTGGCATGCTTTGATCATCTGGAGGATTCAGATGACTATCCGTTAAGTTATTTTTTTTCCAAGTGTTAGACACTCATTTTATGTGAGAATTTAGCACACAACTGACATGTTTTGATAGGTTGTGTGTCATGTACTTCATCTGAAAATTTCCACATTATAGTTCATGATTGGTGCAAGAGATTATACTTGGTGCATACAAGATATGCAGGAGGAAAAAAAGAATAGGTTTACAAGCGCGTGCAAGGGTTGTATGTGGAGTGGAAGAAGGGTGCATATCTGTAGAAGTATGTAATTATGTAGAAGGTGTGAACATCTGATTGAAGGAAGCACGAGATGACAAGGAGGAAGTGCGTGAAAGAAAACATAAGCATGCTGAAAGGAGAGCACAAGACAAGGATGCACAAAAGAAATTGTGCAAGGAAGTGCATAAGGCAAAAAGTGGAAGAGGAATGTGTGTATGCAAAGAAGTGTGTGGGACTTGGGAAGAGGGATCATGTATGAGAATATCATGCCAAGGACTTAGCCAAAATGAGTGGAAAGTCAGAAAATGCACACGAGGAGTGCATAATTTTGTTGGAATGAAAGTGAGTACACACTGAGGGGAAATGGAAGCAAGATAGTAGAATATAGAGGGAAGCGGAAGTGTAGAAAGCATGCACGTGGATAAGTGAAGGAAGAGGAAATTCCAAGGAAGAATAAGGAAGGGTGTACAAAGGTGTGCATGAAGAAGTGCAACCATACAAATTGTGCCAAGGAGAGGAACCAATGGTGTGCGTAACCTGAAAACTTAAACCTAGAGCCAAAAAGGAATTGCAAGTTGTCAAAATAGCCAGTGTAGCTATTTTAATCAATAGTTTGGTGACTTTCAAGGCCACATTCCTGCTAGATGAAAGATATAAGTATCCCTAGAAGCATCAATTAGGCATGGAGTCTACTTGAAAACATGTGTAGACACCTAAATTCTACTTTTTCAGTCTTATTTCTCAAAGCACACTAATTACTCTCATTCTTACTATTTCCATTATAATTAGTGATTTGCACTAATTAACTAACGTTTCCATCTAGTTTGGCTGATTGATGACACTTTGTTGATTACCTAACCTATTTCACATTTAGGATGCCAATTTATGACACGTCATAAGTCATAATCTCTTCCGAGTAAAAAATTAGTGATTATTTGCTAATTAAGCATATTTACCCTTGTTTTGATCAATAAACCCTATTATTGGATCAAACCCCTCTTCCAACCATTCAAAATCACCCCTTTTCCCTCCAAGACATCTCAAAAGGCTTCAAAATCTTATCATAGCCTCTTAATTGACCCTAAGTGTTTAATTAAGGCTCCTCACATACAAATCAATTATTAATTCACTAATCATGATTAGAAATACTTAATGTACTACTGAATAGACAAAATATGACACTAAGGAGAGGGAACATAGAATATTCACGTGCAGGAGAAAGTCATATTTGAAGGCAAGAAAGGATAGGGAAGGAAACGAGCGTGAAATATAAATTGATTCGGGACTTAGCCATTTTCATGATTATGGGCTATTTTTGGAGATAGCATATAGAGCACGCAATGGGATGGAGACTCATGCAACACACAAATGCTATTTTGGGAAGAACATCTACTAAGTGTCTGCGTGAGTTTGAGTTAATAATAGGATTACTACTACCAGTTAACTGTAAGAGATTTATTGTTAGTGCTCTTACATGTGTGCATGTTTTTGTAAAGGTGCGTGACTATTTTCAGCATGTGACCTATTTTTGGAAGTGCATAAGTGGTGAAGGGAAATTCCCTACCCTTATAAATATGTATTAATCTATGTAGTTAGAGAGACATTGTGTATGAGCTATTGTGGAGTTAGACTGCTAGATCTGATGTGCGCATGAACTTATGGTACTACTTATTGTAAGAACCTTATGTATTTATTGTGTTTAATATAATAGAGTTTATTGGGGGAATAATGGTGTTAAACATAACTGTAAATGATCCTTACATGGTTGATTTCATAATGTTTATCATTTGATCCATGATTCTTTAAGACCTAGGTTTGGAATATGCTTTGTGGAATGTTTATGTTATTTATTGATCTGAATGCATTATATCTTCATCATGTTCACATCCTACACAAAAAAATCTAAGGAGGGGCTTGGTACCTTTGCACACTTTGGGTGAGTTCTTAGATCAGGCTAGGTGATTTTCCAGCATGTCTAGGTTATTCATGATAAATTCTAGGCTTCATCATTAGTTCCATTGTTGGGACCTCTTTTTCAGTTGTTTTCAGGATGGTTTGCGATGAAGATGTACTGATTGACCTTAGCAAGTGTTGAGGAGTGGATGAAATATATGGAAGAAGAGTATACATAGAGATTCAACATTGGATCTGAGTCTGACACATGTGCGTATGTGGAAAAAAAATGTATGATTGTTTGTATGAGAGATTCTTTACTATTTTCCTAGTAGAATTATACGAGTGGCTGGTTGCTTATGTTTCTAAACAGAATTAGACGTATCACACACTTGTTTAGATGCATAAATAATTTTAGGCCCTGTATAATGCCAATCTAATTTGGACACGCGTTTTGGATACTTGGTTCTGTGGTGTTTTAAAGAGCTATATTCTGGAGTACTCAATTTCCACTTATTATTTCCCAGATGTAGCTGAAATCAATTTTTATGGTATCCCATGGGAAATTACTTGCAAGGAATTCCACTAGTGATCAAGATCCTAATGGTAACCTTGAACTTAGAGGAAAAGGCGGTGGCTAGCTAGACCCCACCATGCCTGGGGGCAGGAGCGGGTTTGGTAAATATGGTGGACCTAGCGGTAGATAGGTAGAGATAAGAAAGGTGTCTTAAGTACAATTAGGCATGCGAGAGGGAGATAGAGAAGCAATGTGACATTGCAATGTAAATGGCATTAAGGAGAAAGATATCTCATGTAGCATTTGGAGCTCATGTAGAAGGTGTGGAGCTAGAGTATCAGGAACTCCCCCATTTGGGAAAACATAATAGAGAACCCTCCTTGGCCTCATACAAGAGCGTGCCAATAGATACAACCTGGGTCGCAAGCATGCATCTGATTATACCTAGAAACGTAGCCCTTACGCTTGGTTTTCTAGTATCTAGTACATCTAATAGTCAACAAGCTAATTTGGGTAGTAGGGAAGCAGGAGTAAGTCACATAACAAGTACATCTATGGTAGGGAAAATGTGTTTGTTGTTGTTTGGAGGAACCTTCTCAGGCACATCATCTACATAGAATTTCAGTGCACAGAATTTGGGGCTCACTTCTAGGAGTATTACCACCACTTAGACTATATGAGTTTAGTATAGTACTATTGTTGGGACACATGGAAGTACATCTTTTGGTCCACTTCCAACTACATGTGGAGGATCAGGGGGTATAGTGGCTCTAGTTTGGTGGATCTAGTGGTATTGGAGGCAAAGGAAACACAAGAGGTTCTAGATAAGGTAGGCAGGGTCTGCACTAACCCCAAAATATTTACATGGAGATTCTCTTTGTCTTCTAGAGTATAGGGGCATAGAAGATGTTGTTGAACACGTGCACATGTGTGAGATATTGTGGCGCGTAAAAGGAATCATGGATTCTGAGTGCAAGGCAAGTCAATTTTCAACTACATTGGAGGGATGCACACATATTTGGTACATGATGTTTGACCTTGATCAAAATTGCGTTGATTATGCAACATTTAAATATGCATTCCTAAAGATTTATATATCCTTTAATTTGAGTAAAAGAGTATAATCACGCTCAAGGCTATTAAACAAGGCACTATTGAGAGTTTCCAGGAGTATGATGCTTGTTTCAAAACACTTTTATATAAGATTTCTTATTATATTCATGCAAGATAGCATGCACAATGGTTCGTTGGCTATCTAATCACACCTTTTATAAGGGCATTGTCACATAAGACATACAATGATCCATGTAAAGAACTTGAAGCATCTTTGTGCATTGAGACAGTTGAGAGTATAGACACTAGAGTAAGACCATTCTTGGAAGCATAGATTATAGCAATGGAAAATCAGTTGGAAAAAATATTCGTGAATTTGGCATTTGAGAAGCACACCGGGATTTTGTGTACAGATTGTGAAGTGGAAGGGAACACCAAAGATAGTTGTCCTGCATAATAGTAAATTCATTATTGCTAGACTGTTAGATATGTCACCTAAACCATGACGCCAGCTGATGCCCATTATTACAACACAAGATAAGGAAGAATGTATCTCACTATTGTAAGACTTTCCCTTCCATGACTCACAATACAAAATATTACAGGTTAATTGGTTAGATCCATGATGATATAGATATTGGTGTGTGACATATAGGAATATCAGATCAATCTAAGGGTAAAGGTGAGCATCAGAATCAGAATCACAATCAAGTGTACTATGATCAGAATGAGGGGTGCTATGAAGGAGGATTCGGTAGAGGTCAAGGATACCATAGTGGATTTTGAGGTCCCCCATTGAACATTTTTTACATACGGATCACCTGACCACTACAGGCACAAATGTCCTCAGAATATTCCATGTTATTTCTGTGGGAAGATTCATAGCTATGAGTAATGCATGGATCTATATGAGAACAAAGGCACAGGGATGGTTAGGATACAATGCACTGTGGAAAATTAGTGGATGTCAAAGTTGGCACTGAAACGTGGGGTATTACCTATGAATATCACTACATGCATTGAAGTTGTGCGTGATAGAGAAGAGTTACAATAGAAGCATACCATCACTAAGGATGATGTTTTACATGTAAGGTATCTAGATCATGTGCACCAGAAGGAGGTTTATCAGGATACCATGGAAGTACTCAGAGACCTTCAAGGAGAAATACAATGTTTAAAGGAGAAATCACAGAAGATGGAACAAAATAAGGAAACAGAGATGGTCCAGTCAGATATTGATGACTTGAAGGAGGTATGAGAAATGATGCGCTAGGAGAATATCATTCCATTACTATGGATTTGGATAAAGGGAAAAACTTTGTGCACAAATATTGAGAATGGACTTCAAATCCTGCATGAAAATATTCCTCCCCATAGCTTAGATTACGATAAGGAGATCACTCTCAATGTTGTTGTCGATGGATGGCTTTTGAGTAATTTATTGATTGACGCAGGCGCAGAGGTAAATTTTCTTACTTTAGATACATGGGTATAGATGGGGAGACCTTTATTGCAACCATTTTATAATGTACTATTTATGGCTAATCAAACTAAGGACACTCCTATCGAAGTTTTACAAGATGCATCCATTACTATACAAGGGGCCAAGTTCACTGGGGATTTTGAAGTTTTAGTGCTTACAGAAGTAGACAGTTTCCCAACTCTTCTTGGGAACCCTTAGTGGTACACAAATAATGTTGATCTTTGGTTCAACAAGGGATATATCAGTTTTGAGAACAAGGAGGAAAGAGTTATTATCCCTTTAACATATGGGAAATCTGCACCTTATGTTGAGCCTTTGAGTGAGCAAAATATGAATAGGATTTATGTACATGTCATTTAGGACCCAAAAGTACTCGAGCCATCTAAATAATAAATCCTTCAATGGGAAGAATTGTAGTCTATTAGTGATACTAAAAGTATTGCTTGTGATTATTAGGCTCATGGTACTTATGAGATGGTTAGACATAAAGTAAGGAGCACATTTGAGTGGAAAATCAAGCCTCGTTGCATCAGGAGGATAGGTAATAGCTTTGTACCTTGGTACATTGGAGACGGAGACCCTACGGTATTACTGCGTGCCATGGAGGAACATTGGATAGAATAATTTCAAAGAAGAAATATGTTATCATATACCCTGCGTGGGACAAAAACACACTGGTGGGTGGTTCATAGGGATAATCCTTTAGAATGGAATGAAGTCAAGATTTCTCTAACAACCCGGTTTTCCATGAGTAATGCACCTACTCAAATATGTACTTATCATGGTAATCAACCTGGTCAACACCACATGGGGCAGGATAGTGGGGCAGGAAGCTTTACTACCCTTTCTATGGGTACAAAAAATTTATTCCACTTTACAAGGCTGCACATACACTTGGTGTGTATATGCGGAGCTACATAGAGAAACAAGAAATTGGAAGGATTTGATTGCAAGAATGGTCCAGACTTTTGACTACTTATATACTAAACCTCCAATAGAAGAGGCATTAAGGGTTATAAAGGATTTAACTATGGGGGACAATGCAAAGGCAAAAGAACTCATTCAGGAGTTATTTGATGAGAATGACTCAGGAGTTCTCTTTGACGAATAAACAGTGATAAATGCCATGTTACTCAAGCGCACTTGATTTGAGAAAGAAAAAGGAAAGATGGTCTATATAGTGGATTATGAGGAAGTAGAAAACATGGATATATATCATTCATCGGGTACACATGAGGTGTTGGATAGTGTGGAAAACAATGTACATTCCTATCAAGAACCTATGAGGATAAAGAAAGTGAATATTGGTATGGATATTGAACCTAAGGAGGCAATAATTGGAGATTATTGGTCTGACTTTGAAGTGGAAAATATAGTTGAGTTGCTCTGTGATTTTAAGGAATTATTTCCTAGGGGATACCATGAATTAAAAGGAGTGCATGAGTCATTAGGAGAAATGAAGATCAAGCTTAAGGAAGGTGTGTGCCCAGTTAGGAAGAGACCCTATAGGATGAACCCTAACCTGCGCTTAAAATTTAAAGAAGAAATTGACAAGATGTTGAATTTTGGCATCATCAAGCCCCTAGAAGAATCAGAGTGGGTTAGCCCCATGGTCATTAGTATAAAGAAATATGGTTGGATTAGAATTTTTGTGGATTACCGAGAAATGAATGGTGTATTTGTGATTGATCCCTTTCTTACAACTTTCATATAGAAGATATTAGAAGGTGTTGCAAGGTGCGAAATATATTCTTTTATAGATGGATTCTCTAGGTATCATTAGGTCAAGATTGCACAAGAGGATCAAGAAAAAACAACTTCACCACTGAATGGGGAATTTTTTCATATACTGTGATGCCCTTTGGTCTAAAAAAATCGCCTGTTGTATTTTCATGAATATTTGTTCAAGCATTCCAGGATTTTATTCACATTTTCTTGCAAGTTTACTTGGATGATTTGATGGTGTATGGACTTATTAAGGATCAT
The DNA here is from genome assembly GCA_019776745.2 of Taxus chinensis. Lineage (NCBI taxonomy): Eukaryota > Viridiplantae > Streptophyta > Pinopsida > Cupressales > Taxaceae > Taxus > Taxus chinensis. The sequence goes on from CM034154.1 coordinate 419,879,997, forward strand.
TATGACAATTTACACTTAATGTTTCAATGATGTAGACAGTTAAGCATCTATTTGAATATCAAGAAGTGCATGTTTGCTACACCTTTTGGCACTCTGTTAGGGCATATAATATGCAAGTAAGGTTTGTTAGTGGATCCATCCAAGGTTGTAGTTATTTTTGGCCTAGAAGAGCCTACCAGTTAGAGTGAGGTGCGTAGATTCTTGGGTAACACTAGGTATTATAGGAAATTTATCAAAGGATATGCTAAGGTTTTTGCATCCTCGGAAGAGTTACTAAAAGGAAAAGGGACATTTTATTAGGGAGATCCACAACAATGCACATTTGAGACATTGAAAGAAAGACTTACTACAACACCTATTCTATGTTTTTTCTCATGAAACCAACCATTTAATGTACATGTGGACACCTCTGGCACAGCCATTGGCGTGGTCTTAGCTCAACCTGGAGAAGGTATTATAGATCATTCTATCTATTTTTCTAGTAAAAAGTTGACTCCTACAGAAAAGAATTATACAACTACTGAGTGTGAAGCCTTTTCAATGATCTATGCACTGCATAAATTATGACAATACCTTCTAGCAACACCATTAGTATTTTACACCGATCACATGGCATTGAAATACTTGGTAAACAAGCCCATTTTACAGGGGTGCATATGTCGATGGTTGCTCTTGTTCCAAGAATTTGATTTCACAGTTTTGGTAAAACTAGGGAAAAGTAATTCTGGCCCAGACCATTTATCTAGAATTTAGTCAGGGGATGATGCGTAGAAAATTGAAGATACAATGTCAGATGCATAGTTGTATATGTTACAATGCGTGCCTTCAAAATTAGAGGATATTACTATCTTTTTTTGTACAGGTATGACACCAAGAAGGATGAAATCCTTAGAGAAGAAACAACTTGCAATTCATGTGGCACCTTTTATGTTGATTAGTGGTGACCTATACAAGATAGGCCGAGATGAATTATTACGTTGGTTTATACTAGAGCATGAGCACACAAACGTCATGGAAGAGGATCATGGTGGTATTGTAGGTGGGCACTATGTAGGATACGCCATTGTGCGTAAGATTCTACTTACTAGATTATGGTGGGAGACCCTATACAAATATTGTAAGGTGTGTGATCACTGTCAACGTGTTGGTAAACCTGGGCAAAGAGATGAAACTCCTTTAAGACCTATTCCTAGTGTAGAGCCATTTGAGAAATGGGATATAGAATTTGTGGGTCCTATTTCACTAGGTGCATATAGAAATGGATCACACTACATCATCACTTGCAAAGATTATCTTACAAGGTGGGCAGAAACAACACCTACCAAGGATTATATAGTAGCTATAGCAGCCAGGTTATTATGGGAAAATGTTCTTACAAGGTATGGATGCCTGCTAAGATTAACAAGTGATAGGGGTAAACACTTTCTGAATGAGATGATCATGATACTATTGGATGAATTTATGATTGCGCACCATACAACTACACCCTATCATGCTTAGGAAAATGGGACTATTGAAGCCTTTAACAAGATTTTGAGCCAGACATTGACAAAATTTTGTGATGTTAGAAGGAAAGATTGGGATTATAAAGTTTATGTCATGTTTTAGGCATATGGAACAACATATAAGAGGTTGAACAAGGCCACACCATTTTAGTTAGTGTTTAGAGTGGAAGAAGTTCTTCCTATGGAATTCATGTTACTTTCTTTGTGTATTACACGCGTTGGAGGTCTAGCTAATGAGCAATCCCTATAAGAAATAATTGAAACGTTGATAAAGTTGGATGAGAGATGAGCAATAGAACATTGGAGTCAGAAGTAGGAAAAGGTCAGGCAGAAGGCATGGCATGATAGGAACATCAGGGACAAAAATCTTGAGATGGGATAGATGGTGCTTCGTTATGACTCTAAATTTTTGTGCCATCCAGGAAAGCTTAAAGTGAATTGGTTGGGACCATATGTTATCACTCACATACTTGAAATAAGATCTTTCCATTTAGAGATGCTTGATGGGATATGGTTACCCCATTACTTCAACAGGATTAGGATAAATACCTACTATAAATAAGTCTTCTTGGTGTTATTAATAAGGAAGTGTTTCCATTTAGACTAGGTTTTCATTTCTATATTTCATTCTTTGTCACTATGCTTTGTCAATTTAGTTGGTGTTTTGTGTAATAAGTGGATTTGGGAGTTGGAAGATAATTATCATTTTAAGAATTTTTATGCACAAAGGACTACACATATCATTGGTGTGGGTTGGCTATTTACAACTGGGTACACATAAATGAACAAACTACTACAGGTGTTATTCAAGTTTGGAGATGAGTTGTTAGAAATGAGATTGCTTTAAAAATATGATTGTAGATGGAAATAAATGAGGGAACAATATAACGTGAGGTAAGAAATAGTTTTTGAAACTACCAGGGGAAGGCATAGTCGTGAGGTACTCAGGCACATGGAAACTTACTGAAGAGAAGTATGTAGCCAGAAGGTAGGAAGGCATGCTAAAATGTTATAGATGAGGTACAAAGATATACCACATGGAGATTGTGAAAATGGTCAATTAATGAGAGGATTGTTGGTTGGTGAAGGAGTAATAAATGCACTAATTTTTTGAAAATCTATATAAGGACATGATGGGGGTTCATCTTTACCTTTTTTATCACAATTATTTGAGCGAGCTAAGTGCAATCGAGCCGAGTGATTCATATTGAGGTGCGGAGAGTGTGAAACTAGATGTGGACAGCGGATTAATATATGGAAGAGGCTTGAGTCCCCATTGATGAAGGGTTTGAGTGAAGTAGAGGTGTTGAAAAGGAGATAGGGCATGTAGATTTGAGCTAGGGTTTGAGTCTTCTTGTTACAGATAGGAAAGGTGGGATTTTTACAATGACACTAAAGAAAGCACCTGCAATAGGCACGAAAGGAAAGAAGAAGGTAGAAGATAAAATTGAAATGGCTCCCGAGAGTAATTATTCAGAGATGTATTACCTAGAAGGTGTGATAGTCAGACAAGAGTGGGGTTCACACATCCACAGGTTCAAAATAAGATACTACAACCTTCATACATCTAACAACAAGAAATATTTGGAAACATTGTTGAATACAAAGACCAACAAGTGCACGATGGAGGATATGCCAGTATATGATGGTGTTAGGGAGAAATTGTTAAAGCAGGTAAGAGTCTATCAGTTGTATGAGCTCCCATATTTTGGAAAGTATGAACCATTATACCAATGGATGATGAGGAGAGTCCATGAGTACTTCTTATATTTCTCTAGATGAAGGGTTAGAATCACAATAACCCTGATTTTGACACTGAAAGGATTGAAGGGCACAAAGGTAGACCTTTCTAGTGATCTGACTAATAAATCAGAAATTGTAGAGACAAGAAAGGAGTTGGGGGTATACTAAAGTTCCACACTAAAAGGAAATTGATAAATTGAAGAAGTGCCTAGTGGTGCAGGAAACCACACATCTGGTAACCAAGTTGAATTATCAAGAGATATGGTCACAAGTGAATACCATGTGGCTACATGTTGTACAGAAAATGTCTCAGGGAGTGTTCTACAACTTTGTTGGCTACATTACAAAAACCATTGTTGAGGAAGTGCACATAGGAGAGACGATAAGTTTTTGCGATATCCTCCTTTTCCTTGGGATTGTAGAAATTAGAGTGCTCGATGGGACAAAGAACAAGATCTAGGAGTATCCCATGGAAAAGAAGTCCCTTGCGGAGAGGTCTGACAAATATTTATGTGAAGGATCAATGAGTGGGCCATTTAAGAAGAGGGAAAATATGTGGTATGATCAACTTCATGTGGCATTTGAGGAGGAATGGCGCATTCCCAAGGAGCTACCTTCAGTGGTGGGCAAGCCAATATATTCCATGGTATACCAACACTTCTACATCACACAATTTTCTATGTGGGATGGGGCATGAAGACCATGGTGTAAACTACTATATGCCTTCACAGTGCACTACTTTCAGGCATCACTCCATTGATTTATTGATGTGCACCGCATAAAATTCAATACAAACAAGGTATACTGTGACTACCACACTCTGAGGAAGGCATGTGTGTATCTAAGTCGACCTGCCTATATTGAGAGGCTCATATCAGATGTCATAAGTATGAATCCAATAAGCTTGGCTATTGGGGACACCAGATCCACACTCATATACCTTCATCTTAAGCCTAAGCTGTAGAATAACAAGTATGTAAATTATGCGTTCACACTCGCAAGGCCGGTCGAAGGAAAACATATAGCGGAGAACTTGCTAGCCCCACAGCCTGCAGAAACTATAGCGGTAGATGAGGATGATAAATAACATAAAGATAGTCATGTCTTAGATCATAGAGGCTGAAGGCAGCCCAAAAATAGAGTAGAGACTGAGTGCACGTGTATTCCACCTCAGGTACAAGAAGAAGACAAAGACTTGGACATGGAAGTAGTCCATGGAGAGCGCCACTTGAAAATGGTATTCATAAGAACAAGGACACCAGGTGTGGGAACCCAACAGCCTATGAGGAGATCACCATGATTCTCTCCTCAAAAAGAGGCAACTGAGATTAATAAGAGAAAACTAATGCTTAGTGAGGAGGCGGAGGATTCTGTAAAAAGCACACCTGGAACCCTTGTACAACCAAAAGATGTGGAAGAACCTAGGGATGAGGATATGAAGGATGAAGAGGAAGGTGTGAAGGAGGTAGAGGAAATAGAGCATGATATTGCTCAAAACATTGAAGATCCAACTCCAAACCTTGGTGCTTAGGTTCCTAAGGGGCCAAGAATGAGGAGAGCCAGTGTGGAGTATGTTGGGCCAAGTATGGGCTATGGTGAAGACACAAGTAAAATTTTCCGTGCCCATTTCTAGAGAAAAATGGGCCTTAACAGGTTGTATGGATGGGAGTTGATGGACCCAGACATGGCCACTACGTGCACAAGAAAACAACCATCCTGGTCCACACAAACTCACATGGACAAGCCAGATTTTGATGTATGTGATGAGTCATGTGTGTCAAGAAGAATGAAGAAGGCACCACAAAGTAAGCACATGACTATAAATCCCACTCTCTTGTCTGATGAGCAAGTGAACCTACCTTACTACAGAGGTTGCGCAGAGGGACATAGATAAGGATGCCACTATTAGAGTGCTATGAGAAGATAAAAAGAAAACATATGTAGAAATAGCTCTTCTAAAAGGAGAAGGAATTAGGATGGAAAAATAACTAAGCCTTCATCAGCATGGTAGAAGAAACTAGTGATTATGTCCTGAAAGAAAGACCACACTTAGAGCCTAAGGTACCTAAAAATTTTCCTTTGGCTATGTATTATGTGCGTATGTTATTTGATTTGGTTCTTGCGGATGAACCAATTTACATACCAATGTGAAGGGACATTGAACAAGAAGTGGAGAGAGAAAGGGCCTCCGTGGTTTGAAAGATTTCATCTTACGAGGCATTGATCCAACCTTTACAAGATGAGCTAAAGAAAGAAGACCAAGCTTTAAACATATGTGTAGCTCCAGAAGCAGTGATCAGGATCATAACTATATTAGAAGATAATGAAGTCTTGAAATCAAATAAGGATGAGACTTTAGGGTGTGCAGAAATATTTGCATTAGTAAAGCAAAATCGCAAAGCCCTTGCAGCAACACAAAATCTACATAAAGAGAGGTTGGATGAGCTTGGAATGCTCATAGCACAAAAAATGGATCTTCTGGAGGGAAGGATGTCTACTATGGCTAATGTTGTCCTATTATTGTAAAATGAAAAGGGATAGATGACCTAGGACGAGTTGGAATCCATCTCCACAAATTTTCCAGAGAAGACCAAAAATGCACTGGATGATTAAAAATCCTTAGAGGTTGAGATTAAAGAAGAATATCTGGAGTTGATCCTCCCAGTTGAAGTAAAGGGTGATGCAGAATATAATTCCATTCTTTGTAAAGTAATTATTTACATTCTTTCCATTCTTATTCTTTATTCTTTAGGAACATTAGAAGGAACCCCATTGCTGGGAAAACAATGTAGTTTAGTGTGGGGTAATGTTGAGCAGACAAAATATGACACTAATAAGAGGGCACATAGTAGATTCACATGCGGGAGAAAGGCATATTTGAAGGCATGAAAGGATAGGGAAGGAAACGTGCATGAAAGACAGATTGATTCAGGACTTATCCATTTTCATGATTATGGGTTATTTTTTGAGATAGTGTATGGGGCACACAACGGGATGGAGACATGTGCAACACCTAAATGATATTTTGGGAAGAGCGTCTACTAAGTGCCATGCATGAGTTCGAGTTAATAATAGGATTACTACTGCCAATTAACTTTAAGAGATGTATTATTAGCATGTTTGCATGTGTGGATGTTATCGTAAAGGTACATGACTATTTTCAGAATGTGACCTATTTTGGGAAGTGCGTAAGCAGTGAAGGGAAATTCCCCACCATTATAAATATGTATTAATCTATGTAGTTAGAGAGACATTGTATATGAGCTATTATGGAGTTATGCTTCCAGATCTAATGCGTGCATAAAATTATGGTACTACTTATTGTAAGAATCTTATGTATTTATTGTTTTTAATATAATGGAGTGTATTGGGTGAATAAGGGTGTTAAACATGACTATAATTGATCCTTACATGGTTGATTTCATTATTTTTATTGTTTGATCCATGATTATTTAAGAACTAGGTATGGATTATTCTCTATGGAATTTTTATGTTATTTATGGATCTGAATGCATTATATCTTCATCATGTTGACATCCTGCACAAGCAACTCTAAGGAGGGGCCTAGTACCTTTACACACCTTGGGTGAGTTCTTAGCTCATGCTGGGTGATGTGCTAGTGCACCTAGGTTATTCATGGCAAATTCTAGGTTGCATCATCTACTCTATCCTTTTTAGTCCCACATGCACCAAAATGCAAAATTTCTTCAAATAGAATGCTATAAAAAAGACTAAGCACCTACCTTCATAATTTACACTATAATTTGATTAGTATATCATATAAAAAATATGATTAAGAGCCTCACTTCTTTCTTGGTTTATCTTTCTCAATATTTGCATCCAATATTCATGTTGGTTAGTAAAGGGATATCTAATATGGCCTTGTAGACATTGTTAGAGATATCCTCTCAACATTTGTGGAGTAGCATCAAACATAGTTTGATTTCCCTTAGATCTAATTAGGTCTATGTTAACTAATCATTTCACATAGTAAGGATGCTTGTAGATTAAATGTTTAATTTCATTTATTTTCCATTAATTCATGATTTTAAGATTTGATCTTGATGTTTCATTCTTAAGCTTGAGTTTGGCTCTAGGCTATTATTGTGTTAGTGTAGACACAAAAATTAGGTCATACTTTCCTTAAAACCTCATTCATTAAATTAACCATATCCTACATATTTATATCCCCTAGTGCACATGTTAATTGAATTAATTATCTTAATTAAATTAATTAATATCCTCACTTAACCACCTCACCCAGCCAACTCTCCTAGCCACCTCACTCAAATGACCCACTCAAACCTCATTAATGACCTAAGACCAAGTCGAATCCTATCCTAACCAACTAGGACTTAGTCTATACCTAGAATTGACTCCTACTTATTTTTTCATGATCCATCACTCAATACTTGGAAGAAGGTTAGAGATCACACCAACAATAGCAAGAATATAGCTATTTTTGGCCAATCTAGATATTCTCGCCTTGACCGATGCCAGTTATATCTAAACTGATGTCAGTCACCTAACCGTTGTTAGTTAGGTTAAATACATTTCCAAAAGCCTTTTCCTAGGTTGGTCATTCGATTCAGAATCTCATATGAATAGAGACTTGGAGCACTTGAATTTCCTTAGCACTCAGGAAAAAGAAGACACATGGGAGCACTACCAACACCAGTCACCATCCATCATCCTCTTCATGATCACAAATTCACAACAGAGAGGTACAGAGGTTCAAACTACCATGAAACGAATACAATGGATCTTCTTTCTAGATCTCTTTCATCACCGTCCTCATCACCTACATTCTTAAAATCTAATTTTTAGTAAGTACCTAACACCTCTTCATTTATCCACATTTTCTTTCAGTAAGATTTATTATTCATCTCAATAATTTATCTTTCTCCATAGCCATAAACTTACTTCCTCCCACCAACCTATCACCTTACCATAGATGGCCCTTTCACCTAATTTTACCCTCTTCTAATCATCCTTGAGTGTTCAAGACCATTTTACGACCTCACCCTCACCATTTCCAACCTTTATGTATGCAATCATAGGGAGTTTGAAAAACCAATTTGAGAGGTTTCTGCTAATTTTCCCTACTAACACCTATAGTCATTTTTACTCCTATCACAAAAGGAATAACCCCATGCACGTCATCCTATCACCTATCAGAAGCTAAGCACTCACCCGAGGCACATGCAGGTGCTGAGTCTCTCTTTTATGTGAGTCTAGTGGGAAGCATTATCTATGATTAGTGTAAGGGTATTTAGGAAAGGATTTGAGACATACAAGAACCATAGGGCTCAGAACGGCCTCCAGATCCTTGTAGTCACTTCAAATTGAGTGTTTTAATAGATTCCAGAACATATACTATAGCAGAAAGAAAGATTCAACCATTCATTCATATCATGAAAGGAAATAGAACTCATATGAACAAAATATACATTAAACCCATTGATATTCATATCTATTTATAACAGGTAACCTCATCATATTCATTGATTTATTACAAAGTGTCACAGAGTGTAGACCGCAGTCATGTGCATCTTTGGACGTATGCAGCTAAGCTAACAGAGAAGAAAAATGACAACTCCATGCTTAGTAGATCCTTTCCTAAACCAGAATATCCACTCACAGCAATTCTACAGAGCTTCACTCACTCTCTAACCTATTATTCCCTATGTATATCCCCATCATATATCTCTCTGTGTGTGTCTATATCTCTATCTGAGTATATCTATCTATCTTTTCCCAGGACATACACTTGTATTTATCACTTTCTCGGGCTGCCAAATCACCTTATTGTGCCCTCAGATCCATCTCCAAGTGTCTAATATTGTCCTCCATGTGAGCATGTTCCTCCAGGCACGAGCTCTCCATTCCATCTCATGATGATCTTCTAGAAGATTCCATTCAGGCATGCTCTAACCTGGGCCAACCCATTGCCAAGCTGGCATCTTATCCACATGCAACCACTCATGCTTTTCATGTGTTCTGCCTTGGGCACTCAAAATTAGCTAAGTCCCGAACCTTCTTTCGCATGTCACACACGTTATTTTCTTCCTCAAGCCTTTCTCTCGTGTGCTTTTTCCTTGCACGCCATCCAGTAACTAGGATCCCACGTTCCCACGTGCCTTTATACTTGGTCAATATTCTAGGGGCTCAACATCACCCCACACTATGCCTGTTCTTTGTCCTCATAAACATTTTACTTGACCAAGATACAAGATGTTTTATGGAACCAAGATGTAGACTTATACTTTACAAAATGAATAAGGAATGAAAGAATAGGGGAAATAATGAACAATGGAGGGGAACATTAATTCGAACGGCTAGGAAAGTCCTTTCATAGATCTGCCTCTAGCTTGTTCCAAACTTTGACCTCATCCTTTGACTTCTGGCATAGGTCGCCCACCAGGGTGCTCACTTCATCAAAGCTTAGGCCAATTCCCTGGGCACCCAAAGTGTCCACAATCTACTCCATTTCCTTACCTAGGTCTGCGAGTTTTTCCATTCTTCTGGTAATTTGGGGGTATAGTTCCTTCAGACAAGCCTTAATCGAGCTCCTTAAAGCCTCAATTGCCTCTAATTTCTTCTCTACCTTGGCCAAAACCTTTTCCCTCTCTGCCATGTTCCCTTTATTATTTTCTTGGAACTCTTTCAGTTCTGCGTCAAGTGTGGCAACCAAGGAGCTTGCCACCTTATCCCTATCCATGCATGTGTCATATGCGGCTTCTGTAAGTACTTGGCTATACTCAACAACCATTGCTACTACCTTCAACTAGTCTTCCTCTTTCAAGCACGCGGCCACTTCTTCTGTAGATTCTAGCACCAAGGGTTTCCTCTCCATAGTGAGGATGTGTGTTAGGTCTTCTAAGCATTCCAAGGCTGATGCATACCTCTGAGGGATTGGAGTTAGGTATAGATAATTTAATAGGATGGTGCTCTAGATTGAATCCACCTTCTTGTAGACCTCCTACACCTTTACTTTTTCTTCCTTTAACTCGGACCTTAACTATGTGCTGATTAATTCCTCCTATTTTAAACTCTTGGCCTTCTCCACCAGTTCTTCCTCCTTCCCAAAATTCACCTCTAATGCACTAATTCTGTCACTTTACACGAACATCCTAGCCTCAGTCTTGACCGCAAATTTGTTCAAAGTATTTCATACTTGCTCATCTGAAATCTCCTGAGCATTTACTAAGGGGTTGTCTCCCTTAGATTATGGCAATGAGATGAGTGCTTTCTGGCAGACTTCAAAGTCTAGCTCGTCAACATGGGACTCGAATGCCCAAAAAAGCATCTTCTTGGTCCTGGGGTATGCACCATCCTTCTCAAAATACCCCATGGATATAAGCCTTTTAGTGGCTATGGTGCTCTGGAACTGTGCGTGTAACACCTTCCTTGTGTCATCAATGTAGCCCATTCTCTGTCTCTGTTCTATGTCCAGAGTTCTCCTACCCGTGTGCAAGCATTTGGGGAAGCTAACTATTAGAGTCAGGCCTCCTAGGTTGCCATGTCCCTTTTCAACACTCTCCTCCTTTTCTTCCTTAAGCACTATGTCTGCGCTGTGCTCCAACTCTTGGTCTACAAGGAATTCGAGCATCTTTTTCACTTCTCACTCTGCTAACTTAGTAATCTACTCTTTTGTAAGGCTTATGGCTCCCTTCTCCTTGGCATCCTTATCATCTTCCTTCATGTCTTTGGTTCCTTCCTCATCTTGTGCACCCATGCACCGTGAAAATACAAAGTCTTGATTCTCCTCTCCACTCTCTTCCTCCAAGTCATAGACATTAAACACATGTGGCTCTTTGTCCTTTTCAGGCTCTTCTTCCTTATCACCACCTCCTTCACTCTCATCTTCTCCTTCTCCCAAGTACTTCTTCATCCACCCTCTACTTCTTCCTCAGAGGTGGCTTCTAATCAGGAGATTCAGCCTTCTCTTCTTCCTTTGGCGATTCTTCCATGGTGGTGGGCTGCTTGGGCACCTCTACTTCTGGTGTCTTCTCCTTCACTGGAGACTTCTTTCTCCATATGTAGGTGCTTGGCTTGGCACTTGTAGATGGCATGCTCACCATCTGAGTAGTTCGGCATGCTTGGTGCTCCTTCCTCTCCTCTTCCTCTCTTCTTAGATGATGGCTTCTTCTTTCCCAAGGGGTCTTCAGGTATGGATATTTCATCCTCTAAATATGCACCCTTTTCAAACTTTAGCCTTATGCGCATGTACACGTGTGCTGCGGATCCTCCAGCGATGGGAAGCATTATCATCTTAGTCATTTGGATCTCAGGCGATGCATATTTCTCTATGTACATGCACTTACCACCGAGGTAATTCAGTGTCTTCCTCATCTCCATGTGTTCCTGGTCCAACTTTCCTAGTTCTAGCTTTAGCTTCTTTGACTCTTTAAATATATTTACTCCCACTTGGAATTATTGGGAAGTGAACGCAAAAGGAAGCTTCCACCAAGGGCTCCATGATTCATCAATAAGCTTGAATCTGCCCAAGCAGTAGTGCTGGTACACTACGAACTCAGCTTCTCCCTCAGTGGATATTGGGAGTTGTTCAGGGATCCTCCATTCTTCCCTGAATGCATTCCTCAAGTGCATATACCACTTTTCCAGCCGCGCTTTGTGGGGAGCCGTCATTGTATCACAAGCATACTTCTTAAACCTCTTCACGGGTGAAGGGTCTTCGGCTGGGTACTCCCACATGAACTTGTTTGAGGCATCCGACACTCCAATTTTTGTAAACACTATGGTGAGCAAGACATTGCCAAAGAGGATCTTGTCCCCTTCCTTCACACACTTAACAATATCCTCTACAATGTACGTGGATAAGTTGTATATCATCCCCTCTGTAATTTTCTTGCAGACATGTAGCCAAGGTTTGTTGACCTCCGTCCATCTTTCTTGGCCATTTAGCTTAGTCACCAGATGTGTAGCCATCTTCATAACGGGGTCCTTGATGTCTGAAATATCGTAGTACCATGACCTTTTCTTGCAAGAATACTCGGTGATGGTCTCTTGAATAGCATCATTGTCACCAAGGTCATCTTCAAGGCTACTCCCTCACATATGAGGCCTGTAAATTGTGAAATCAACTAGGGAGTCACGTGCATCTTACACCCAAAAAAGTGGAAATAGTCTTCATGCACCTGAGACATCAACCACTGGTACAAGTGATCTAGCTTCCCAAAATAAGGCAACTCATAGAGTTGCAATAGCCCTTCCTTTTCCAACTTAACCTTAACGTCATCATCATATATGGGAAAACCTTTAGGTGTTTTCTTGTTAGTGGGGCGTACCAATTCCAATGCCATTTCTTTATCTATGGTGTTTGTGTGGTGATTATAGTCACTAACAGTTATGCTTCTTAGGTGGGATTCCCATTCCTTTCCCATCACCACCCCATCTGGGTATTACATCTCTTTATACCATTCTTCATTTGTGTCTACTTCAGGTTCTGGTTGTTTAGCCTTAGCTTTTCCCTTTTCTTTCTTGGGTGCCATGGTCGAGGTGTTTTTATCACTCCTACCCTGTCTTTGTTACTTTTCCTTTCTTCTCCCAACCTTCGATCTCAGATCTGTGATATAACTCTTCTAAACTCGTTCCCTAGTTTTTCGAACCCTAACTTGGATAAAATCTTCACAAGACAATGCCTTTTCAACTCCTTCCACACCCATGTAATTTCTTCTGGTCTGTAATCTCAAACTATCACTTCACATTTTAATCACATAGATCTTCTACTCGATCGAATCTGAAAACCCTAGTTTATAATAGTCACTTATATCTCCAACTCTTCATTTTTGTAAAGTAAAAATGAGAGTTCCCTGACCCTTTTATTTATAGTTTTTCCTTTTTTTGATCATTAAATGCTACTTTACTTACCCCCATACTCTTTATTTAATGCATCTTTTTCAAATAAATTCTTTCTTCAACACCTTCACTCACGCGCCCTTCCAGCAGAAAAAATTCTCTAACCTTCTGGCACGTAACCAAACCAACATGACAGGAGACTCTTGCGTGCGCTTATCCTACACTAAAGGCACTTCTTCTGTCCAGATTCTTGCTTTCACCTACCTCAAGTTTCTTTAACTGCACTTCATTTTTCTTTGTACGTGGGATCTACAAGTAGCTTTATCCTAGCACCAACCATTCTATCTTTTCTCTTCATCCACCTCTTTCAACCAGGCTACACAACAAGGCTCTTCAGCATAACTTCCTTGGTACTTTAATCACATGCTTCTTCACTTTTCTCCACCCCACACTTAAATGATGCGTAGTCCTCTGTGCACTCACAAATTCTCTAAAAATAGCAATAAGGTTACTGGTGCCCAAGGTGTAAAATCAAAACAATAACGTGAAATGATAACATAAGAAAGGGAAAATGCATAAAGGAAACTTCTAAACTAACTGGCAAAAACTACCTTATTTACAAACACCAAGAAGACTTATTTATAGTAAGGCTTTAGCCTACTTACATTGAAGTGTCTAGGAAACTTCGTCCTATCCAGTGCTTATAACTAGCATGTGCCTGAATCAAGGATGTATGAAATTGTGTAAGGACCCAAGCAATGGACTTTCAACTTTCCAGGATGGTGCATAAACTTGGAATCATATAGTAACACCATCTGCTCAACCTTAAACTTCTTGTTTCTAATATGGCGATCATGCCAACCCTTTTGCTTCACCTTTTCCATTGTATGGCTCTAACAGGCAAGTGATCATCTCTCATCTATTTTCATTAGTTCATTAATTCTTTCTTCCAATGCTTGTTCATTGGCTAATCCTCCTGTGCATGCTATTTGCAGAGAAGGTAACATAAATTCAACTGGAAAAATGGCTTCCATGCCAAACACCAATTGAAAAGTTATGGCTTTATTTAGTCTTTTATACATAGTACTATAAGCCCATAACACTGCGGATACTTTCTCATCCCAATCTTGTCTTCCAACATCACAGATTTTGGTCAAGGTATGACTCAGTATTTTGTTGAATGATTTTGCGGTTCCATTCACTTGTGGGTGATAGGGCATAGTCTTATGATGAGCCACCATGAACTCTGATAACAAGATCCTCACGGTCTCATTTAGAAAATGTGTACCCCTATCATTGGTCAAACTCAACGGACATCCATACCTTGTGATAATGTTCTCCCATAAGAACCTTGTCGTTGTTGCTTCTGTGCAATCTTTAGTTGGGGCTGCCTCTGCCCACCTTGTGAGATAATCTATGCAAGTGATGATATAATGTGACACAGTCCTACGCACTGCTAGTGTAATAGGTTCTACAAAATCTATCACCCATTTTTTGAAAGGCTCCATGCTAAGGATAGGACACAAAGGCATTTCATCACTCCTTCCTAGTTTTCCAATGCGATGATAGTGGTCAAATGATTTACAATAATCTCTACAATCCCTGTACAAGGTTTCCCACCATAAGCCTACCATTAATATCTTATGTGCGGTGGCATCACCTGCATAATGCCCACTCGCACTTCCTCTATGTGCTTCCTCCATGATTGTCAGGCTCTCATGCTCTAATACACACCTACACAAAACTTAATCTCATCCCAACTTATATAAGTCTCCACTAATCAATATGTAGGGTGTGGCACATATGGCCAACTTCTTCTTTTCCAATGCCTTCATTCCATCCAATGCCACACCTTCTTTTAAGAATACTGCAATCTCCTCCAAATCTGAGGGTGCGCGCTGCAATCTAAATAGTTGGGCATCTGACATTGCTTCCTCAATACTTTGCACGTCCTCTCCTGAATCAATCCTTGATAGATGATCAGGCCCACAGTTTCTTTTTCTGGGCTTCACTACAACAGTGAATTCAAATTCTTGAAACTGCAATACCCATCAACATATGCACCCTTGAAGAATGGGCTTGTTCACCAAATACTTTAATGTCATGTGGTCAGTGTAGAATACAAAGGGTGTTGCTAGCAGATACTGTCTAAACTTGAAGAGCGCGTAGATCATTGACAATGCCTTGCGCTCGATAGTGGTATAATTCTTCTATGCTAGTGTTAACTTCCTACTCACAAAATAGAGAGGGTGATCAACAATCCCCTCACTTGGTTGTGCAAGCAATGCTCCAATGGTGGTTCCTAAGGCATCTACATGGACATGGAATGGCTTGTCCCAAGAGGGAAAACGTAAAATAGGTGTGGTAATAAGCCTATCTTTTAATGTATCAAATGCCCTCTGCTGCGCCTCACACCAATAGAAGGCACTTTTGTTTCGAAGTGGATCCTCTAAAGGCACGGTGATCTTGGCATATCCCTTAATGAATTTTTTGTAATACCCCATATGCTTAAGAAATCTGTGCACTGTGTTCTAGCTAGTAGGCTCTATTAACCCCACAATAACTGCAACCTTAGCGGGATCTACCAGCAAGCACTCCTTACATATTATATGCCCCAATAGAGTCCCAAAGGGAGTAGGCAAACACACACTTCTTAATATTGAGGGATATCCTCAACTTCCTACACCTTTCAAACATTAATCTCAAGTTATCACAATGGTCCTTAACCAGACCATATACTGTCCAATCATCCAAATATACCTAAATAAATTTATGGATGAATTCCTGGAATGCTTGCACCACTATGCGTGAAAAAACAACAGGCACATTCTTCAACCCAAAGGGCATGACCATATATGCAAAACTTCCCCACTTGGTGGCAAAATTTGTCTTCTTCTAGTCCTCCTTTGCAATCCAAACTTGGTGGTATCCTGAAAATCCATTTGTAAAGGAATAGATTTCATGCCCAGTGACTCCTTCCAAAATTTCTTCAGTGAAGGGGGTAAGAAATGGATCAATGACACAAACTGCATTCAATTCCTTATAGTCCACACAAATCCTAATCCTCCCATCCTTCTTGATGTTGATTACCATCAGACTTATCCATTCCGATTCTTCCACTACCTCAATGATTCCAGAAGCTATAATCTTGTCTATCTCCTCCTTAACCCTCACGCACAAATTGGGATTCATCGGGTAGGGCCTTTTTCTAACCAGCACGAGCACCGTCCTTCAATTTTATCTTTATCTCCCCCAAGGAATGGTGAATTCCTTTGAGCTCATGGTACCCGTGTAGGAATAAATCCTCAAATTCACGTAGCAGATCAATGATCTTTGATGCTTCCTTCTCTGTCAAGTAATCCCCAATAATAGCTTCCTTAGGTTCTTCTTCTGAACCGATGTTAACTTTCTTCATCTTTAAAGGTTCATGGTAGGCACACACACTCAACATCTATACTATCCACTTCCCCGCGCGTTCCTAAAGAATGGACTAACATCTAAGCTTTCTGATTCTTCTCCATCAATCACATATACTAACTTTCCCTTGAATTTTTGCAAACACGCATGCGCTCAAGCTGTAACTCCTTTGCTTCTTCAATTTCTTCAAAGCACGTCTTCTAATACCCGGTTCACTTAGATAATTCCAACAGCCTATCTTTTGTTCTGGCACTATCCCCCATGGTAAGGCACTTGATACCTTATAAGGCCTTATCAATCAATGGCTTGGTACTCTGATACTCAAAGGTTTGAATAAGGTCAGCCACAAGCTCTTGCCAATTCCTTGTTCCGGTTGACGTGTCTCCAAATGAATGTACCATGTGCGTACACAACCCTGTAGTGTATAATACAGCTTGTGCATCCAAAAGGACAGTGGAAAAGCTTCCTTTCCTTCTCTCTAGACCCGTTCAAATTCCTGGATATGGAAAGAGGCAGGATCCTTCCTATAGTACTCCTTGATGATGGTGGGTACATTACTTCTAGAAAATCTTGATAGAGAGAGCAATCCTTACCCTTGTGCCACTCTAAAAGTCTCTCTTGATGTGTGTCCCATCAATGAGCTGATGTGCCAAGCAAGACATAACTTAACATTTCCCTTTGTTCCTTTTCATTCTTCCACTGAGCTTCTATCTCCTGGCTGAAATATCTCAGGGAAGGATCCTCCTGAATACTTGGGTATTTATTTTCCTCCAAGGTGTCTAACAGTGCACACCTTTATTACCTTGGTCATCGAACCCTCTCAACTGTCATCCCATTAGTTTGTAAGTTCTATGTGCCCAATTGTCACATGCCAAGCTGGTGGTATCACTTATTGATTGAGCATCTTCAAAATGGATAACTCCGTCAGTAGGGTGTACCATCTCAGGGTCTCTAATTGAGCGCACATAAATATTTTCCAGAACTTCTTCTCCCAATGGTTCAATATAGGGTGTCAAATTCCCATCAACACAGGGGTATAATGACCCACTCTTCTTTGTTCTCAAAACTGATATACCCTTTGTTGAACCGAAGGTCCACATTATTTTTCTAACACCAAGGACACCCAAGTAGTGCTGGGAAATTGTCCGCCTCGGTGAGCACCAAGACTTTGAAGTCCCCCAGTAAACTTAGCTCCCTAAATAGTAATAACTACATCCTTTAAGACACCAATGGGCATTCCCTTAGTTTCATTTTCCATATACAACACATTCAAAGATGGTTGTAATATAGGTCCTCCCCATCTGATGCCATGTATCCAAAGTCATGAACATTAACCTCTACACGCTAGTGTCAATGAGTATATTGTTGAGGAGCCATCCATCTATAACTACATTCAACATAATTTCCTGCTATCATAGTCGAGGATGTGAGGGGAAAGGTTCACATGTAAGACATGTCTCTTACACTCTTCTCTAGCACGTGGTACCTTCTCTCTCAACCAGGATCCTAGCAAAGGAATAATGTTCTCCTGCCTTAGCATTTTACACACCTCCTTGACCTCATCCAGGGCATCCTTTTGTGCCTTGACTCTCCTTCCTTATTCCTCCTTTCTGGATTTCCCCTTTAGACACTATATCTCTCCTTACGTAATCTTTGAATAACATCCATGGTGTCCTGATATATCTCCTTCTAATGCGTGGGGTTTGGATATTTTCTATGAATGACCTCCTCCCTCATAACTAGGGTTTTCTGTCTTGGTACCTCTCTTGCGCACGATGAACTTCTGCCCTTATTGTTACCAAGATAGGCTCTAAACCTTCATCTTGTGTTACCTCGAGGCATCCACTGTATGTCTTCCTTCTTGATGTTGACCATCATAGTGCCCTTTTCCTTCCAGTGATGTTGATTCATATGCTCAAATAATTCTGGGAACTCCTCATACTTATGCTTCTTTCTGCACCACGAGCACTGCAACAAAGTCTATGTACTCATGCTTGTAATGTTCTGTAGATCCATTGTTCAAACATGTTCCATGCATGGGAATTTTGTCCTTCCTCTGTGGTTACATTATACATGGAATCCTCCTCAAAATCCTCTTCCACATGTGCACCTCCATCTACGCGCTCCTCATAGTGGTAATCATCATTTTTAGAACCACTAGAAATGCTGGTTTAGCATACCCCATGATCAATGGCCTCATGGACCTGATCAATGAGCCTACAGTCCTTAGTATCATGGGTTGTGGAGATGTAAATTTTGCAATAACAAGATTCATTCTTCTTGATCACGCATTGCTACAGTAAGGGGCATCTACTTGCATCATGGTCCCTATGACAAATCTCATAATC
Source organism: Taxus chinensis (assembly GCA_019776745.2). NCBI lineage: Eukaryota > Viridiplantae > Streptophyta > Pinopsida > Cupressales > Taxaceae > Taxus > Taxus chinensis. The sequence goes on from CM034154.1 coordinate 419,898,832, forward strand.
TACTATCACAACACATACCATCCTTTAGGGGAAATTATCCTTAACATGCCCCTCTATTTCACAATCCATGCACCACAAACCACTGCAAGTCTCATGGACTGATTTCACAGACAATTTTTCCAGCTATTTGGCCATAGCAGTAATCTGGGCCTCTAAGAATGGGCTAACACTAGTATCAATACTACCAACAGCCTCAGATGTGCAAGGTATTTTCCAATGCTTCATGCAGATCTGTAAAATTTTTATGAGATAAGGTCCTTCTAAAAGGGGTGATCAATCCTCCAAAAAACCACTGTGCATGCTATGAAGGGTGAATATCATATGACAATTTAGACAAGAGAGTTTTAAAATGCGCACATCATACTCCCGCACGCTCTCTGCCATTCCTTTTTGAATCTCCTTCAAAGCGCTAATGATTTTCTACTTCAAACTCGGAAATGTGGAACTCTGCCAAGAATACATTCTTTAAAGTAGTTTAGTCCACCACTATTTGATGAGGGTTCATACTTTCTATACCAACTATACGTGTGCACCCTTCTAGTGTGGTCATAAATTGACTAGCCTTTCGTTCTGGGGTTGTGATACCCTTCATGTGCCATAGGAGTTCACACTTGTGAACATGTTCCGTACAACATCCTAAATGCCCCTATAATCTGGACAAATGTAGAGACATTTTAAAGAATACTTGAGGTGGTGGCTGGGGTTCTTGTCTTGAACCTGAGCCTTGGTTCCCTCCAGTGTTTCTTCCATCACCTAGATCCACTAGGTCCATCAAGTCCTGTACCTCTAGAGCCACCAAATCCACTAGAACTACTGGGTCCAACAGGGCCTATAGGAGTTGTTCCAAGCACTCCCATGGTCCCACTGAACTATGTGCTGACAGTCTATGATAGCGCCCCACTACCACTACTTTGTTCTGCGCCACTCCCTGATGTGAGACTTGAAATCTTGTAAACTTTTCCCTTGTCCAAAAACTCCTCTGAATACTAGAATATGTGTAGCCATAGAAGAAGGGAATGAAAAATTGTATCTCCTAGGCACAGATCTGTGTCTTCCACTAGTTTCAACTGGATCAATACTTCTTCCTAGTTTGGGAAAACCAAGCACCAAGGCTTGGTCTTTAGGTGGGTTCAGATATGTGCCAATGAATCTCCTTTCTCCATGCGATCGATCTCTCACCAGAAGCCAAATGGGTCTCCCTTACGTGCTTTCCAAGATGGGGTAACACAAACTACTCACATTCCATGTCCTCCACGTGAACCTCAACTCCTTCCCAGTAATGTTTGTCTCCATAGATCCATCACACTAGTCAGCCTTGTGTCATCTAGACAATCTCCCTTTCACATCCTTCACCATACTTGAGCCATCTTTCTTCCCTCTCCTTCTCTGTCGTATCATCTGCCATCTTCTTTCACCCAACCTTCCTTACCCAGCACTCAGAACGGTTTAGCCAGGCGATTGGGAGTGCCTCTAAACTCATGGTAACCATCAATATATTCATGGCTAGATGAATAACATGTAGAAATGTTCCTCTAGGTTCTCGCAGAAATTCAAACTCAACAACCTCTAGGCAAGGAATACATAGAAATGGCGTATTCCAGAGTATAGCTAGCTAGTACTCCTCTCCACCAATGATCTACAACACATGGGTCCATGCCATATCTGCATCTTGTAACCTCTGGTAGTCTTCTTCAGTCCACACATGTGATCTATAATGCTTGCTTGATCTAGATGCATAGGCTGAAAGCCATCCATATAACTCTACTGGGAATCAGACAGAAAAAAAGTCTCATAAAGATCATGGTATAAGTTCTCCTCTACCCATCTATATGTATTAAATTCAGGTCTAGTGTTGTATCTCTGAGAAAATTCATCCTCCGTGCTCTTGAACCATGATTTAACATTTTCCAATGTTAACCAATCTTTCATTACTCTTTACACAGACCATGATGCATATTATATCCCACTACAACTTTGAAAATAGATATCCCAACAACGGAACCAAGATGTAGTCATTTTTACTCCTATCACAACATGGAATAACCCCATACACACCGGCCTATCACCCAGCAAAAGTTGAGTGCTCACCTGATGCACATGCGCAGGTGCTAAGTCTCTCTTTTATGTGATTCTAGTGGGAAGCATTATCTATGATTATTGTACGAGTATTTAGGAAAGAAATCGAGACATACAAGAACCATAGGGATTAGAATGGCCTCCAGATCCTTGTAGTCACTTTAAACCAAGTGCTTTGAATAGATTCTAGAACATATACTATAACAAAAAGAAAGACATTCAATGATTCATTCATATTATGAAAGGAAAGAGAACTCATATGAGTGAAATATACATTACACCCATTGATATTCATATCTATTTATAACAGGTAACCTCAGCATATTCATTAATTCATTATAGAGTGTCAGAGAGTGTAGACCATAGTCATGTGCATCTCTGGATGTATGTAGCTTAGCTAACAAAAAATAAAAATAAGAATTCCATGCTTAGTCCCATCCTTCCCTGAACCAGAATATCCACTCACAGACAATTCTGCAGAGCTTCTCTTCCTCTCTAACCCACTATTCCCTATGTATATATCCTAATGATACATCTCTCTCTCTCTGTGTATATCTCTATATGTGTATATCTATCTATCTATATCTTTCCCCGCATGGTAGGAACTTGTATTTATCACTTTCCCAGGCTACCAACTCACCTTGTCATGAATCCTTAGATCCGTCGCCAAGTGTCAAATGTGGTCCTCCATGTAAACATGTTCCTTCTAGGCCTAAGCTATCCATTCCATCTCATGATGATCTTCTAGAAGAATCCATCTGGGGCATGCTCTTGCCTAGGCCAACCCATGGTGCTGGGCTGACATCTTATCTATGCACAACCAATCACACTTTTCATGTGTTCTTCCTCGGGTGCTCAAAATTGGCTAAGTCCCGAACCTCCTTTTGTGTCACACATTGCGTGTGATATTTTCTTCCTTAATCCTTTCTCTTGCATGCTTTTTCCTTGCACGCCATCCAGTAACTGGGATCCTACGTGCCCATGCGCCTTTATACTTGGTCAATATTCTAGGGGCCCAACAACACCAGTTAACCAACCAACATTGGTCATTCTACTTAACCGAAATCGGTCATACAGACGACATTAGTTACTATGTATGGAAATATAGCTCAGACCAGTGAGCTAAATACCCACTTCCCAATAGCCTAGAACCATTCTAAATCTTTATCAGACCTTACCCAGAGCTTGTACTAGACTTGCAACTCAACACCAGCCAATCACCTGACCTTTCTTATTGTTTTATACGAGATACCTAAATCATTTCAATTTCAATAGGATCTTTTCTTCTTATATGATTTAACTAGGATTAATATTTTTATATAAAAATGGATTGAAAACATGTTCATGAAGCATCACGCTTCCCGGATCTAGCTTCTGCGAGGAAATCCACTCATTATTTTTTTTAACTCTATCAGGTGGTATTGTTTTACATTTTACAGGTAGTTGCTCCTAGCCAAAAGGGAGCTTTCACAATCAATTTAGATAAGGAAATCAGAATGCACACACAACCTTCAACCGACATTACAAATAGGTATTCCTCCTTGGCCTACTACCCCTATCTGTTTCATTAATTTTCTAAGAATCCAGTGAAATAGTTTGCCACACTCAGTGGGACCCATCCGGGGTTCCTTACATTTATTCATTCTTAGGGAGCCATTGTATGTTTGTTTCTTTTCAAAAGGAAGTTAACATTAAATTCTCTCCTTGGGAATCTTCTCTTTCTTCTACTTGTCCCAGTGACATTTGTATTTCAGGACTAAAATGTATCCTTCTTTCTTTTCTTGCATTTTCATTAGTGAAATTCATATTCTTTCCTATTCACTCTTTTTTTACATCGAATACCACTTTTTGATTTGGGTTTTAAAATACTTGCATTTATATTTCTATGTTTACATTTCTAGATCACATTAAAACTGAGGGTAACCTATACGCTAGAAGTCATGGCTAGCTGATGGTTGACATAATTGAATTCTCTTCTCTCTTTTCCAAACTGCAGAAAAATAAACACACACATCTTCTTAAACAACACCTTACCTTGAAGAAGTTTTCAACGATCACATGATCAAAGGATTGACAGTGAGCGTCCAACTGGTTTCTCTGTCCAATCATTATATCAGAGAAAGGACCGCCCCCACCAAAACATAAATTGAAACCATCCTTATATCTTGCCTCTTCATAGGATACCCTCTATCCAACCAAAAAATCTATTATGTTCACAAGTCAGTCTAAAATAGCATAAGCTAAATCATAAAATTCACCCATAGGATTTCGTGTTTTTCCTATCTTTTTCTTGAATTTTGTTTTGAGTTTTGAGGTCACGTTCTTAATTTTTTTTCTTCCTTTCACACCCAACAATTATAGTTGGTGTATTCTAAATTTTTCTAGGTGTGTTAGGGTCCATTACCATCATACTTAGGTTTATGGGTTGATAATTTATCTGATCTAAGTCAAAAAAATAAAATTCTTCCATGTTTTCAAATATTACAATGACCAGTGTCAATCCAATGACCATCATTAGTTTTCAAATGTCTTCGATTTCCCTAATGGTTTTCAGTTTCCAAATTTTTTGGTCATTTCACCAAAAACAACATTCACCACATTTTATGTTCTTTCTGAGGTTCCTCAGAAGCATCATCATACCTTTGGATCTTTGAAATCACTATCAAATCTAGATTGGTTTCTCATTTTCATCAGTTTTTACAACATTTTTCAAAACTTTTGAGTCCCCACAGTAACCGGTATCGGTCACCCTAACTGGAATCGGTTACCCTCTCACCATCATCAGTTAACCTAATTGCCATCGGTTCATGTGTATTAATTTTTAATTAAAACAACAACCAGTTTCACCTCCCAAAACTTATTTTTATTCATTTCTTCTATTTTTCTGTGTCATTTATAGAGAACAGATTACCAAGCCTACGCCAACTCACATGGTTTTGACTTGTAGTCAAGCCAACACCCTTGTATTCTATGCAATCCTCTAGCCTCTCCCACCTAGCCCATCATCACCTTCCATCCTATCACATATGGATCATACTCAGCCCATTATCATCAGTACTAGTGATAAGGAGCTCATAAGACTCCTTGACCACAACCCCACTACCTTACAACATTATCTCTCCCATTCTTTTACTCGATATTCATCAAGAAAGTTGGTATATGTCATACATGTGTCCATTCCTCCTGCCCTCACCCCCACTTCTACATCAGCTACCACTAGCTCGGTGTTACCTTCTTCCACCTTACTACCTGTAGTATCCCAACTTGACCCCACATCATCAATATCTGTGGCACCTACAACATCGGTTGTACTTTTGACGTCAATTTCTCCCATGGTGTCAACCATTCCTTCATCAACCACTTTGAGCATAGCCCATCTTCACCTGCCACATCGTATATACCTATTACATTGCAACCACCCATGGTGTTGGCAAACCATACCCCATTCCAAAACATCATCTTCTCCATTCCGTAATATTTACCCTCTTATCACTATGAGGATTGCAAAATTTAAACCCACCTACTTACACAATATCAACAATAGCCCTCAATCTCATCTATCGCCTATTCGGGGATATTTTCCACCCGGTTCTATTCCCCATGTGCAATTATCATACTCGACACCACCATATACTAGGATGTTGTCCATATCATAAATTCGTCCTTAACCTCCTTATACTATAGGCGATGCTCAATCATCACAAACCTACCAACGATCTTATTTAAATTATGATGGAAAAGATGAAAACATTGGAAGCATCAGTTTCTAGCTCTTGTAACTCCTTTACCTACGATGAAATATGTAATGAGCCCCATTCATCCATCTATTTCCATTTCACCCATACCTTGTGCATTGGGAAATTCCTAGAGTCAATTGATTGAATTGTACAGAATACCCAGCATCAACAATTGTGGTATTTCAAACATGGGATGTTATCTAATCACCCACGATGATGCTTTAATCCTACAGACATTCCCAATGTCCTTGATAGGACTTGTGTTAGAGTTAGTACAATGGTTTACCTAGAGACTCCATTTAATCATTTAATCAAGTGGCGTCAAGCCTTTATTTGACCATTTTTCGACCAATATTGTCAAGAAGGTCACCATGACCGAATTATATTCAACATGAAAACACGAAGTTGAATCTGTCACAAGATTTTGTCACCCATTAGTGAAGCCTCATCAACCAACTAACAGTCCAATTGTCTTAAACCGAGCTTATAGAGTTGTTGACTAGAGCTTGTGTCAGAAACATCTCACCAAATATTTCCAAGTATAAACCTTTCGTACCTTTGACAAAGCATTTACCATGGCACAAAAACTAGAAATTCGTGCCATTAAAGAGAAGAAAATTTAATTGCGAAAAAAAAAGGACGACTTTAAATCGAATGATACATCCTCCTCTTCAAAACCCCAAAAATAACTATTTAAAATCCAAAGGATATTGCCAACATAGTATTTTTAAAGGCTGGACCATTTCACCCCCTATAATAAATCAAAAGCTATCTCCAACCTTTCTCTCGTTCAAGATTTTTAGTTCAGATGGGAGCAATACAAAAATACACTCCAATCAAGGAGCCTTAATATTTAGTATTAGAAAAAATTCTTAAGGCTGGAGACATTGCTCTTCCACCCTATAAAACAATATAATAGTTTTTGACCCCACTCGTCCTGTGCCCTGCATGGTACAATGAACATGATTGTTGTAAGTGTCATCGTATAAAGGGCCATAAGTGATGGTAATTATATAGCCTTCAAGAACATTGTCCTGCAAATGTTAGATTAATGGATATCTCATCTTTGACAAATAAAATGGATCCACAAATAAAAACTTTCATATATTCAAGAAACCATTCCCTAATCATACCTCCGTCATCTAACCAAAGTGATGAACTTTCAACCAATGACAATAATGTCCATGAAATCCGATGAATTATTTTCAAAGTCCTACGAGCCATTTCTCAATTTCCTCCTATCCCCTCAATTGAGGAGATTCTATTACAAGCTCCTTTATCCATGAAGGAGGCTAACTCATCTAATCCTTCACCCAAAGAAGAGTCTCCTTCATCTCTCCCTTCACACAGGGAGAAGTCCACAATTTTTACTGATGCAAGTTTCACCACCCACCTCCCAACCTAATGCACAACCTGTTGGTGTTAACTCTCGTACCCACGGGAGAGTCATCCTCACCTTCCCCGCCACCGAAAAAGGAACCTAACTCATGCCTCACTTGCCATCTCCCCTAACCACAGGGGATCCTTTAGATGTGCCACTACATATTGGTGAAAATTCCCTACCAGCCTTCCAAGATCACGATTGATCTACTCTCAGCTCTCTTACCCACATAGATCTCCAAAGCCAACCAGTTCCCTATCTCATAAAAATAGTTTACAAGGATTGATACTAAGCTAACCTCATTTCCTTTTACAATAATGCCATTTTCACACCTAACCTGACCGCTTGGATTGCTTTGATAATTCCACGCTCTGGGGACGCCTTCGACCACCATTTTCAACGCCAAATGTAAATGTCACCTACAGATAACTCCACAATCTATCCAAAGGTATTTTAAGCAACCTAATCAACCATGACCATAGCATATTGAAATGAACTGTTCTTCATCACCCTTGCATATATCCAAACCTTTAGTAACAACTAAACTGGTTCCTATGCCTAAGAACCTACATGCAACCTACACCTCCCCCCACATCTAGACCCATTATCACGTTGGGTGTCATGCCGATATTAAGTCTAGTTCATCCTCATATCATATTGGATTTAGCCACATATTCCCAAACCCGTGAAAAAAAATATTTCTCCACTTAAAAGGATTTACCCAACCTTCTAGGCCGTACACACCGATTTCATCAAATACACGTTTATCACCTTTCGCCCCTTTTATCTATCGTAGGACCTCACCCATCTACCTTGGTCAAACAACCCCTTACCCAAGGAAAATAAAAAACGTAACATCCCACTTATTCACCATGATCATTTATTACACCTAACCTACCTATATAATGTACACCTTCTCCATCACACACATATTTCTTACCACCTATACCCACACCAAAAACAATAGCCTCATCACTACCTATGATATTTCCTTCTCTTCAACCCATACCTTCCACCTTACCTCTGTCAGCAACCTTCACCACACCTCCTTTATCACCTTGGCCAACTCATCCTCTGCCACCATCCACTTTCCCTTCTACATCATGTATGCCTCCTTCATCTTTACGTAGGAGGGTGCAACAAAAATTGAAAAAACCAACTACCCTCCAAAGAGGTAGTTAAGCCTACAACACCTTCCATCACTAGTTCATCTACTACGCTTTTACCCAAGAAGGTAAAACCAAGCCTAAATAAATACCACCTACCAAACCGGTGGTCAAAAACTATCCCACATCCAATTCCAACTCATGTAGCTACCTCTCCCACCATGATCTCCCACGCTTCAACCTAAACCCAAACTCACTTCACACTATGATCCATTGGTAGGATCTTATGCTAATATTATAGCCAACCTTTTAGAGACCACTATCATCACATTACTGTTGCTTAGACCTTACAACCCACTCAAACCCAAACCAAAAGGGTTTGACAAGACTAAAATTTGTGCACCTATCATCGTGTGCTAGGACCTGATGTAGAAAATTGTAAGGCTTATGAAAACCATTCTTCTCCAATTATGTCCTCCTAAAGAAAATTTTGATGATGATGATCTTCTAGATAAGGTCCCTATTTAACCCACACCAATCACCACATACCCTCAGCGCTTACCTATTCAATGACCCACATCTCTACCTCAACAACCCTTTTATCTTCCTCTAAGATTTGAGATCAACATAGTTTACATAAGAGAGTTAGCCAAACCCCCACCCAAAATGTCAATGCGCTGATTTCTTTACACAACACCAGTATGTGCCCTCATTCTTCCATTGCCCATCCTATCACTACACATATCACAACTCAGCTACTCCTTTACCCCATATTAATATGGTTAACATTTCCACTCACAACCCAAAAATAACAAGGAAAGGAGAAAGTAACCAGCCCATCCTGCCAATCCTATGCCTAATATACCATCCTCAGACACACCAAAAATCACCATTCGGGGACCCATATATCCTATATCTGATGGGGGTCGCCCATCATACAATGATAAAAAAAAATTGCACCAATCCCCTTTAAAAATGTCTTTCGTATGACATCGTCCAAAATTTTTAATCCCATTGATAGGCCCTCATGGAGGATTGTAAAATCCATCAAGGTTTTACCTAACAACCTGATGCCTGTGGCCTCCTTTATCACCCCTCACCATGTGGCTTCTCTCACCTATCATCTCCTTCCTCTACACCTGCCACTACTCACCAAGTCAACCACCATTATTTTCTCTGATGGCAAGATTATACCTCTCTAATAAGATGATCCTAATCCCACCCTTTTCATCTTTGTTTATATTGATAATATACATGTTTGATGCATTATGATCAATGGCAGTGCCAACATTAACATCATCTCCTCCCATACATAAAACCAAATGTAAATCCCTTATAATTACATGCATAATAACCAAAGTTATGTTGCATTCATTCAATGATGTCATCTCTTCCACCCTTGGCACCATCATTCTCCACATTAGTGTGGGCCCCCCATATTGTTTTGGACTTGTTCTATGTCTTAGAGCGGGAATTCCATTACAACTTATTTGTTGGATGACCTTGGATCTGTGTCATGGGTTGTGTTCCTTTAACCTTACATCACTCTGTAAAATTTGAGTATGAAGGACATAAACTATGCCATCCCCAGCTGACCCTTTTCCAATTCAAAACCTGTAACATGTTGTACTAACCTAATGATGTCCTTGTACCAATTAAAGCATCTAGCACTACCTGCCACTTCTCCTTCACCCATAACCCCATCCACCAATGCTGTCTACTACCTCTCCCACACCTAATTCCTCTATTCCCATTACCGCCACAACCCCCTACAGCTGACTCATCTGTCCAACCCATCTACTTCTCATCCAACCAATGCTTCTTCTTCCTAATCACCTAGTGATTCATCTATTCCCACTATGCATATACAAACTACCGATCCCTTAGAAGGTGTTTTTCAACGTATCACTCTGGGGGAGTATCAACTATACAATATCAACACATTCCTTACTCCTCAAGAATATGGTAACCTTCACCAACATCCTCTTTATGATCATGCATAGGTGAGAGTTTTTCCCTTATGGTCCTCCCCACCTATTTACCAACTTAACATATGGGGTAACTTGATACTTCAACCTACTCACCCGAGCCACCTTCCCAAACATGACAATTTTCATCTGACCTCCAATTTCTCACAAAATATCACTTCTCCCACACTTTCCTCACTTCGCTGTGCATGGAAAGGATTTGGCTTTGGGTTTTATGAAGAGGTCTGTCATACCGTCATCCCATGTACCACATGTAAACACAAAGACTGCAATGGTATTGGCTTTGCTGAACCATCTTCTAAGAAATCCTGTTCGACCTCATTGATGGATGACAAACCTTTTTCACTCCATTTACCAACTTCACCACCTTCACCCACAGAGTCTATGGATCTAGAATCCATTCCTCCTAAAAAATTCATGAACACCATTTCCTATGGGACCTCTAACTTATCAATGATGATGGTGAGGCTCCCTCTTCTCTCCCCTTCCGGTATCCTGACATGATCAAGGATGATACACCATCCATTAACATTTTTCAATTTTAGGACGATGAGTCTATTCTCACCTATCTTGGTGTGGAGGATTCTTATATTCACCATTCGTTGCCTTCTGAGACACAAACCATGTTAAATGAATTGACCATCAAAATCAATATTCGCACTCAAGATGACCTACACATTCTAAAGATAGGCCAATCTTTAGATGTTGTTGAACATGAAGGTTTTACCTCATTCCTCTTGAGATCATAGAAATGATTTTGCTTGGTCCTACACTGATATTCCCGGTATTGACCCAAGAATTTTGGTCCACAATATCGATAATTATTCCTAAAGCCAAACCTGTAAAATAGAAGCTACGAAAAATGCATCCTTGCATTGCCCTTCTTGTCAAAGAAGAAATTCAGTGCCTTATTTTGGTTTGCTTCATCCTACCAATTGATCAACTCCAATGGATCTCTAACATCATTCCTATCACAAAAGCAATAGGGTGACTCTACATTTGCATGGATTTCCATGTGACCTCAACCTGGCCTACCCTAAAGATGACTTTCCTCTACCTAGTATAGACCAAGTAGTTGATCTTACCGCTGGCCATGAAATGCTATCACTTATGGATGGTTTCTCGGGTTATAACCAAATATTACTTCACCCAGGAAGATAAAAAAAACCACATTCATCACTCCTTGTGGGGACCTTCTGCTATCGAGTCATGCCCTTTGGCCTTAAAAAACACTGGTGATACATATCAGTGGGATATGAATTATATCTTTCATGACATCATGCATCACATATTGGAAGATTATGTAGATGACCTTCTTACCAAATCATAACATTGAGTGGAACACATTATAGTCCTCAAGGTCATCTTTTACCATCTCATCAAGTATTGTGTTCCTTCAACCTAAGAAGTGTGTCTTCACTACTCTCTCACGTAAAACTCCTTGGTTTTATAATTTATTTCCATGGAATAGAAGTTCTATCCCACTAAGATCAAGGCTATTATCAAAATGCCTCCACCTACTAACCTTCATCCAACTATCGTAGTTTGCAAGGTAAGTTGCAATCTATTTGTCGTTTTATTTCACAGATTTTTGACCGTTGCCACCCATTTCATCATCTCCTAAAAAATGATGTCTCCTTCAAATGGGATTATGAATGCCACAAAGCCTTTAAAGCCTTAAAATAGTATCTCCTCTAACAACCTATGCTCATTCCCCCTAAGGATGACCAACCATTTTACCTTTACATCTTTGCTACTGATCATTCCTTGGGTGGTCCATGCTTGCTCATTGTGATGAGAAACACAAGGATAATAAGCATTTTATTACATAATTCGTATGCTTTTGGACTATGAAACTAGATACACCCATGCCAAAAAAATTTGTTTAGCCTTAGTTTTTTTCTCCACTAAAATCTACCATTACCTACTTAACCACAAAAAATTCATTGTCACCAATATGGACCCCTTACATTACATGTATGCTAAGCCTTACCAACATCAATGAACTACACATTAGCTTATGCTTCTTGTAGACCTAGAACTCGAATTCACTCATAAAAAATCTGTCAAACGACAAACTATCACTGAACAAATTAACGACACACCTCTCTCGATAATCAATCCTCTAACTTCGATTTCCCAGATGAATCCATTTCTACCCTCTCTTTAGATGATACCACTTACTAGATGACCTTATTCTTTGATGGTTCCAAATTTCATCATGGGGGTGATTCCAAAGTCATCGTCATTCCTCTTGATGGTGAGCCTATGTCATTTATCTTTCAAACTATATTTTGATTTTACTAACAATAACACCGAATATTAAGCACTCGTATTAGGCCTTCAAATTGCCATTTCCTTAGAAGTTAAGTCAAATAATATCTTTGGCAATTACCAACTAGTTGTAAACCAAGTTAATGGTATATACCAATGTCTAAATGATATACTTCAATAGTATAAGCATCATGTAGACATAATTTTGACTACCTTTGCTCATTATGAACTTCAAACCACCCCATGTTGTACTAACAAATTTACAGACTACCATGTCATGTCTTGCTTCTCAAATACATGTTTTTCCTTCTTCCTCAAAAATATTTGTCACATTAAAAAGGTGACAATCACCTTCTTATCTATTTTGAGATTTCAACCTCATCGGAACCATTCAACCCGAGCCATGTGACCTTTGGTATAAGATAGTTTATGACTACCTTTCCCTTTCAATTCTACCTCCAGAACTTACTGTAATGGAAAATGGACCTTTCTCAAAGGTGTCTCTCATTATGTCATCATGGGAGGCCTTATTTATAAACATGGGTTTGATGGTATCCTCCTACAATGCCTTACAAGTTTTGAAATTCCCTACACCATCAAGGAAGTTCACGACGAAATTTTTGGAGGTCACTTCAGTGGCTTAGTTTTCGCTAAACGCATTCTTCACCTAGGCTATTATTGGCCAACCCTAAATTGTGACTATTGTGATTATTTCAAATGTTTTGTGAAGTTCCAGCAACATGCTAATCTTCATCACACACCTAGTCATGCCTTACATGTCACACGAGACCTTTGGCCTTTCTCTCAATGGGGTTTGGATCTTGTTGGAGAGATATTAATCCTCATTCTTCCCAAAGTGCCATCAATGGATTATTATTGCTACTGAATACTACACTAAATGGGTAGAATCCATACCTCTTATTTATACAAAATACAAGAAGATATGTGAATTCATCAACCATCACATCATTTTTTGCTTTGGTGTCCCTCACAATCTCATCATTGATAACAAAAAATAATTCAAAAAACAAAACCCTACAAAATTTATGTGACAATTTTGGCATTCAACTCAATTTATCTTCACCTTACTACCCACAAATAAATGGCCAAGTAGAATCAACCAATAAATCCTTAAACAAATTTCTTATGAAAGTTGTTGATGATACATGAAAGGATTGACATACACACATTCCTTTTTCCTTATGGGCTTATCACACTAGTATTCATACTTCAACTTCTACCACACCTTTCTCTCTGGTCTATGGTACAAAGGATGTTCTACCTCTTGAAGTCTAGATTCCATCTCTTCATATCTCACTTAAAGAGATGCTCAATGATGATGAATTTTTTCAAGACCGTTTGGCACAACTTGAGTTATTAGACGAACATCATCTCAATGCTCTTGACCATCTCCAAATATACCAAAAATGTATCAAACGTGCCTATCATAAAAATGTGTCCATGAATGAACCTTCCAATTCAGTGACCTCATCCTGAAGGAAAATCAACATGTAACAAAAGAGTGGGATAGAAGTAAACTGGGCAAGTTTGCTCCTAATTTTCTTGGACCTATATTGTTACTCATACCTATGGATCAGGTGCTTATCATTTATCTTACCTCGAAGGTAAACCCAAACCTGAGCTCCTTAATGCCTTGCATCTTTGACCATTCTATTATTGAATTAAGTCCTATATCACCTTCTGTATATTTAATGCTCATCCCTTGAGCACCATTCACCTTCCATTTTACCTATGTTAAGGATCAATGACTAAACGAGGATCATGTGATTACCTGTTACCTTTCAACCTTGTCTTCAATATAAGTATCAAGACTCTACTCATGGCATGATTCTCATGGATATTTTTCATCTTTTTCAAGATGGAATCCCATGGTCATTCATAGTTAACCTCTGTGTGTTATAGTTTTGTCTTCGAAATAAGAGCTTATCTTTCTTTATAATCTTGTCCATGACTTAAAAGTCCAAAAGAAAAAATATTCAAAAGTAAAATGGGATTCAACTCCTTGAGTCAAAATTCCATAAAAAAATGATGACTCCCTTAAAAATGACATCTACGCTTTCTATCTCGCTTCTTTAAATAGACTGCTCCCTTGAAGGACAACTATACCAAGCTAGCCAGATTGTACATAGTCTATCATCATAAGAAGACTATTCTTAAAAAAAACAATAAAATAAAATATTTGGCAGCTTCCCACATCGATTAGCTTCACGAAGACCTAAAGGAGAAAATATACTCATCCCACATAGACTTCTCACATCTATCAGTCTATCAAAAAAAAACAAAAGAAAAGAAAAAATAAAAAGATTAACTTTTCCATCATGGACTTTCCTATTGTGATCTTGGGTCTCTTGCCAAATCGGCATGTTGTCTCACACTAGGTTACGCTAAAACCAACCTTCTTTCACCTCATCACCTTTTCACCCTAATTTCCTACCCACTCAAGGATGTGCCACAAATGTTTCATTTCATTATCATGTGACTTTCTTCACCCTTAGAATAGTAAATCATGCAATGCCTTTAGGGTCTTATGTTCATAAGCCCATCTTTGGTATGGTAGACTTACCATTTTGGTTCTTACCAATTAGGTAGATATTTTTGTCACCTCTTACCATTCACCTTCTTCATTACTTGTTGATTATACTATATAGGACCAAGCCTTCGACACCTCAATTTAACCATACATAAATGACCTAAACTCAACCATGCCTAATTGACCTAGACTAAACCATGCCTATTTGACCTAAACTCAACCATACCTAACTAACCTAGACTCCATTATGCCTAAAACCTACTAATCCATCCCTTTACCTCATCATATTCTTCCCTAGATTATGGGAAAACTACATTGGCCAGAGGCCCCTTTTCGTCACGGCTATGTAGGTAGCACTCCGAGGGCATGGGGCCCTTGGAAGTTAGCTCATCCATTATTTACCCTAACCAAATTCCCCCCCATTTTTCTATTCACACTCTACCTTATTTAATTTATATATTATATTATACTTAGAAATTAAACAAACATACATGTATATAAACATGTCTACCTACCTATTTATTACATCATCATATCATACATTAATCATTTCGCATTTCCATAATATCAAATATTTCTGAAATTTACACAATAACATAAATATTTATCATCATTTATTTTTTCCATGTTACCAATAACTTGGAAATAAAATCAAATCCAACAAGATGACTCCATGCCTAATGACCAAAATCATCATGACCTGACTCAAGCATGCCTAAAAGACCTAACTCAACCATGCCTAAATGACCTAACTCCATCATGCCTACATGACCTAGACTCAATCATGCCTAATGCCTATAATAGACTCCATACCATACCTAAATGACCTATACTCTATCATGCCTACATGACCTCGACCTCAATCATTCCTAATTCACCTATTTTCCATCAATACACAATAACAATGGAAATTAAAAACATAGATACATCATCCATATAATAAGTATCATCATCTATATAACATGAACAGTTTCATTTTATCAATACATATGTACATGCCTCTATAGGAACAAATAAATACAAGTATCTCAATTTCTTAGATACATCCTCTACTATCATTGGCATGTAGGATGATATAAAATCACATATGTCCCAAGCCACTCATGTACAAACCTCACCTATCATTGGCACACAGGCCGAAATATATCAAAAATGAAATCCACCCCTTACTAATCATATCCAGTGACTAATCACTCACCTCACTTGATATCCATACATGTCTCATATGTCTCCTTCTACCTCTCCTAGAAATTTGACACACCTACCAACATCTCTCCACCCCTCCATGGTTCTTGGTCTATATCTTCACTAGGAACCTCAGTGCCTACGAAAACTAGATCCTCTCCTGAACTTATAGCCTCAGCCCTGACCCATCAGTGCTCATGGGAATCTCCCAAACCACGGTGTTCATCTAGTGCTATGAGTGTAGAAATATAGTCCTCTCATCGTTCAAAAGAACCTATTGTTCCCTCATAATCCGTATAGGATGGGACATACATATCTTGATATTCGTCAGGCTCGCATATGGTATGATATCCAAAATAACTGGGCCATTCACCTTGGCAAACATCCCAATCCTTGGCTTCCTTTGCCTTCAGTTGCAATTTTTAGAATCACTTTTTGGCTGGTTCCACTCAAATTGGTATCCTAGAAATGGTTCCATGGCACTGTCTAGAGGTGACAGTTCTCACCCAGGTCAGTCAAAGGAAATGTGAGCTCTTCCTTAATAATCCTTTCGATTGTGATCCCTATCCCAAGTGACCCCTATCCACCTCCCTATACCAGGGGATTTTCCCTTGTCCCACTGATGCTATCTTGTAATATGGGACCACTCTCCCTATGCGGAATGTGGAGGTCCCTCTGTTGTAACCTGGTCCTGTAAGGCCACAACTTGTGTCTGGTGTAGTGGTCAATTGGCACTGTAAAACCTGTTACCAAGGAACCCCAAACCTATCCTCCCCATTATTAAAAAAAAACTCCACAAAAAGTCACCTAAATAATTACCAAACACCTACCCAAACTTTCTCTACCCTCATGCCCCCAACCTATATTTAACCTACTTATGTTATTCACGGTACCCTTCATTTCATTCTCATTTTACCTAAAAAATTTCAATTTACCCCAATGGCCCATGTAATTTTACAATAAAAAACCATATTTACAACACATGTGGCTTTCAACCTAAACGGTGTGAACAAATTCAAATTGCTAGTTTCCTGGCCCATCATCTTGATATCAATCTCCTTGGTGGCAAGTCTGATCGTTGTGTCAGTGGTCCACTCGAGACCCTCTCCTGGTCTTTGCCATGTCCATATCAACTGGAAACTTGCCTCCAAAAAAATCGAATAAATCAAACCGATCTCATGGACCCGCTAATCACACACCAACCACCCATTATGTGGCTTGCCAACTTATCTCAAAGTCTCATACTCTCACTTTCCATGAAGGCACTATCTCTTTGTCATTTTATCCAATGACACCCAAGTTACATGAAACCATAAAACAATTTTTCATTTTAATGTTTATAGCCCTAACAAATTCAACTATGATTGGTGTTGGTCATACCAAACCGATGTCTGGTCATTACGCCGAGAGAGTCCTTAACCTTAAACCAACATTCGGTCACCTGTCAATACCATGTGCAAACCTACATTTTTTTTCCACCTTTGGCCTACAAATGTTACTGGCCCCCAATACCTCGTATCCTCACCAATGAACCTATTTTACTAGGGTACCCCAATTTAGTTGGTGGTTGAAGACTAAACTACCTATAGGCATTTCCTTCATTACATTTAGGGATCCATGTTATTTACCTATACCTTGACATATCTTATACCTTATGCCATGACCTACATAATTTGTGATCGGCCTGCTCATACAGACCTATTGTTTGACCTTTTTAACTTGTGCCATACTCACTATACCTTATGATGTTGTTACCCATATTATTTAGCCTATAATGACCCAATACCTCATAACCTCATTTTCCTCATACGTTTACCCACTAACCTAAACTACCATTTGTGTACTAGAGATTTCCTAACATGTTATTTACCTAACCTTGGCATTACTTTTTCTTTGGACCATATCATGTACCCTGGATACTTGAATCAACCTTTTATCACCTTTGATTTGGATCACTATACCTTGCGATATTAGACTCATGTAGAGTTTACAAGCCCTAATGAACCTTACCTTGTCACCTATACGTGTTCATGATGTTGATCCTAACCATTACCTTTGGTTACTTGAGCATGACCCATTCCTAGACCATTACCCCATTACATCATGTTTCCTGACCAATTTGCACCCTGAATACCTGAAGTCCTTCAACCTTGTTTGGATAAACTATCGACCTTGGATGATGTAGATTTTCATCACTTAACCACTTTATCCACAATCTCACATGATGTCCGTCTCACGATTTTCATTAGCTCACTGGTTTTACCCAATATGACCCTTTCCCATTACCCATTACCCAAAGTGCCCATACCCTTACCTAAAACTCACAACCACTTCCTATTTTTGTTAGCATTGCTTATCAATACAATCTACATGACAAAAAGGGGCAAATGTAGAGACTAAAATTGGGCCATACTTCCCTTAAAACCACATTCATTAAATTAACCATATCCTACCCATTCATATCCCCTAGTGCACATGTTAATTGAATTAATTATCTTAATTGAATTAATTAATATCCTCACTTAACCACCTCACCCAGCCAACTCACCTAGCCACCTCACTCAAATGACCCACTCAAACCTCATTAATGACCTAAGACCAAGTCTAATCCTATCCTAACCAACTAGGACTTAGTCTAAACCTAGACTTAAATCCTATTAAAAAACCTAAAAGGACTCCTTATCTTTTCATGATCCATCAATTAAGACTCAAAAGAAGGTTGGAGATCACACCAAAAATAGCTACAATCTGGCTATTTTTGGCCAACCTAGCTATTCCCACCTTGACTAATGTCAGTCACCTAACCATTTCTGGTTAGGTTAAATACATTTCCAAAATCCTTTTCTTAGGTTGGTCATTAAATT
The DNA here is from genome assembly GCA_019776745.2 of Taxus chinensis. NCBI lineage: Eukaryota > Viridiplantae > Streptophyta > Pinopsida > Cupressales > Taxaceae > Taxus > Taxus chinensis. Next base: position 419,917,994 of record CM034154.1, read on the forward strand.
CAAGATATCATACAAATAGATACTTGGAGCACTCAAATTTCCTTAGCACTCAGGTAAAATAATACACATGGGAGCACTACAAACACCAGTCACTAGCCATCATCCTCTTCATGATCGTAGATTCACAACAGAGAGGTATAGAGGTTCAAACTACCATGACATGAATACAATGGCTCTTCTCTCTAGATCTCTGCCATCACTATCCTCATCACCTACGTTATCCAAATCTACTTTTCAGTAAGTACCTAACACCTCTTCATGTATCCACATTTTATTTCAGTAATATTTATTATTCATCTCAGTAATTTATCTTTCTCCATAGTTGTACACTTCCTTCCTCACACAAACATATCACCTTACCATACATGTCCCTTTCACCTATTTTTACCCTCTTCTAATCATCCATGATTCTACAAGACCATTTTATGACCTCACCCTCACCATTTATAACCTCTATGTAATCATAGGGAGTCTGAAAAACCAATTATGAGAACTTTCTGCTAATTTCCTCTACCAACGTCGGTCATTTTTCCTAACTGGCATCGGTCATACAGCTGAAATTGGTTACTGTGTCTGGAAATATAGCTCATACCAGCGAGATAAATACCCACTTCCCAATATCTCAGAACCATTCTTAATCTTTACCAAACCTTACCCAAATCCTGTACCTGACCTACAACTCAACACCAACCAATCACCTGGCCCATTTTGGCCTCAATCACCTTTTACCTGACCTTTCTTATTGTTTTATATGAGATACCTAAATCGTTTCAATTTCAATAGGATCTTTACTTCATGTATGATTTAACTAGGATTAATATTGTTATATAAAAGTTGATAGATAGCATGTTCAGGAAGCATCACTCTTCCCGCATCTAGCTTCTGCTACGCAGTGCACTCATTATTTTGTTTAACTTTATCTAGTGGTATTGTTTTTCATTTTATAGGAATTTCCTCCTAGCCAAAAGGGATCTCTCACAATCAATTTGGATCAAGAAATCAGAATGTGTGCAAAACCTTCAACCAACATTACAAAAAGGTATTCATCCTTGGCATACTACCCTTATATGTTTCATTAATTTGCTAAGAATCCAGTGAAACAATTATCCTTTACTTGTTAGTCACATTACAAGAGTTTTAGGGTGTTATCAACATGAATTTCTTATATGTATCTTGAGGAACACCCTTGAAGTCACTTGAAGAACTGTCTGAACTCTATATATAAATATTTTTCTCATATGAAGATGTTCTTACTTTGATTTTATGAGAGTGGAAAACTGTTGAATACTACCTATTTGTTGGAAGACTGACATCCTGGAAGCAACAAAAGAGTGTACGTAGAGAAGCACACGAGAAGAAAGAACTATGTATAAATAAAAATGTGTGCAACTCACACTTGGAGGAATTGAAATTACTCTAAAATATACAAGGATGCATAATATTTAATGGAAATGTTTGGGATAAATCCCATTAACTAGGATTGATAGCACATCTCCATCAAGATGAGATACCTCGAAAGAGTTATCCTCTTTACAGGAACTAATGATGTATGGGCCACTCCAAAGTACATAAAAAATTGAATTGTTCCTGGTTTAGCTCTGTTAGCATCCAATTTCAAGACCAAATCACATACTAAATTTTAGGGGTGAATATTTGTAAAAAGGTGAATATAAGAAATTTTGAATTTTGAATTTGGTGAATTTTTTACTACTGTACGATAGCACGTTCACCAAAATTTTACTAGGCCTAAAAAAATTTGAACATAATTTTGTCTTCGTGTTTCTGCGAAGGGCCGACTACTGTCAGTATATTCACCTTTATGTTATAACATTCTAATATATATAAGATTAATTCACCATAGTATAGTCATATTTTTTACATTATAATCATGTGAATAATATGAAATTATAAGACTAGAACCCAAAGGATTCGGGAAAAAGTGAAAGACTTAAGAGGTTAGTGAAAAAGAGAACTTTGTATGTAGACTAGCAAGCTTATTTTGTGTTGACGTATAGTAACAATTATTTATGTTATCACTCGACAACAGTTAACTATGTTACCGAATGGTAGCAGTATTTTATGCATTTTTCATGCATATTGCTTTGTCATTCGAGTACTCAATTGTGTTTTTTTCTGTAACACCTCTAACATGGTTGATATCTATGATGACTTCTTTTTTGAAAGTTGCAAACGTTGACATGTGATTCTTGTCTTAAGATGGTGTACTCTTATGATCTATGACATCATGTTTGTTGTAAATAATATGTTATATGATAAAGTAGGTACAATTCCGCCATGTTTATGCTGCATAGAAAATGAAGTAATTCATCTCTTCTTATGCTAAAAAGTTCACTACTTGGGAAATGAGAAATTGAGTTTCAGTTTTCATAATTTATTGGGATTCAAAACAACATTACCTTCGATCAATTTCATTTATCTAAGGTATTCTTATAATTCGTAAATTTTTGGTCATAATGACCAAGTTGGATAGATCATGTGATCTCTAAACTCTGACTATGTTGAAGTCATGAAGGATCTCTATGGCTCCCTAATTTGTATCTGAACTTGGATGGTAATATGGTTCTTCTTTGAAAGTTGGGATGTAATTCTTCTATGGACTCAGGAACCTAATTAAACTATGTTCCTTAAATTAGTAACTCTATCCTAAAGGTGAAACCTAACCTAAGTTACTATGTTCTTTTGTTAATGTGGGATGTTAATAACAAAAGGGACCTAAGACTAAAACTATAGATTTAAACCTAAGGACCTATGTTAGTTCCTAAACTAATGTTGAACCTAACCTAATGTTTTACTAACCTAAAAGGGGCCTATGGGATGACATAGAGAGGGGGAAGGTTAGTGGCATCAACCCCTAGAAATTTATGAGGAATTAATATAGTCTTATCTCTTTTTAAGCTGCCAAATTTGGTGAATGCATGAGAAAAGTTGGGGGAATGAGTTGGCACCTCCGCCAAGTTTTAGTTGCATGTAATTTTGAACTTAGTCATTTCCAAACATAGAGATGGAGGTGGTGGGAGAAGTGGAAGGACTGACAGTCCTATTTTACATTTAATATTTTGAAAATGGTGAAAACTACCTAGGAAGAAGAAAGAGGGGTTTTGGTTTTGTTTTGGTCATTTGGTCTTTTTGAGCTTGAGCTCTGCATGTGGTTTTTTCTCTTAGAACCTCCAGTTCAAATTATTGCATGAATTTTTATCCTTACATGACATGAGAAGATAAAATTGGCACTGTGGGAACTATAAGAAGAAGAAGAAGAAGGTTTAGAGGAGATTGTTGGCGTTCGAAGGAAGGAATCAAAGTTCTTCTTGGAGATTTCTGTGAAAAGTAAAGACATGAGCTCTATCAGGCATGATAGGCCCTATCCATTAAGTCTTTTGCTTTTACTTAAGTGCTTCATAAAAATAACTCTTCTCTCTATGGAAATATTCTAGTTCTGATTCTTTGATCATTTTAGTTTTTTCTTCAATGGTGTTTTGTTTTTTGCTTTGGATTCATTATCGATTTTGGTATATTAGTTGGATATGAGATCTGGGAGTATCATTTCATACTTCTAGGTAGTCTTGCTTCTGCATGAGTCCTTAGAGAAGTGGCTTGAAAGCTAGTTTTTCCTAGTTAAGATATCTTTTGAACATGGTATTATTTCCATGTATGTGTTTGGGTTTGTTTGAATCTGAAGATTCTTGCTTGAATGATTACCTTGTTATCGATGTTGGAAGATTTAGATATATGAAACTTGTATGATATCTAAATTATTATCTGGGACCTTGTTGTTCTGGTTCTTGCATTTGATTTACTTGTTGTTACCAAATTTGAAGACCATCATTTGTTCTTGATTGAGGAAAAAACTTATGTTATGAGTTGCATGTTATGAACATTAATACGGCTAAGTATAAATCCTCATATTTTGACTTGCATGTCTTCTTTCTGATGTCGTTAAATGAAATTTTGAAGGATTCTTTGTGTAGACAATACACCATCATTTGGAAGTTTCTTGGTAATGGAAGTAGAGACCTCTGTTTTGTTTAACTGAGCTTATAATTGTATTTCCTTTCTGAGTAAAATACCCATTTTGTGTTGGTTTGAAGTTCATTCATTTTCAGGGTAGTTGTTGTTTTCACTCATTTGATGAGCCTTGGCTGGTTATGTTCCTCTAAAAGAATTAATTTCAAAGGTTTTAAGGTAACATTTTATTGTACTTACCTTTTATTATCTTAAACCCATTCTAGGATTTTAGTTACCTTGGCATATCTTTATAAGTATGGGAAATACTCTCTCTGATCTGCCGGCTATTGTTGAACTTTAGGAAAAGAAAGTTGTTGAATGATATTTTTCTTCTCCTTGATTGTTAAACAATAGTTTCTTTAGGAACTAGTTGGAACAAATTCTGAGCTAACCTCACTTATTTCTTTCACTGAGATTCTAGGTATTTAGATGATTCATTGTTATTTGGTGGAAACGTGAATGATGATTTTACCCTTGTGAAGAAAGGATTGTTCTTCTTATTATGATTTTGTTTTATTTTCTATTTCCAATCTCGTTTGTTGATTTTCAACTCTGAGCCTTGTGTATACCTCAACTAAGATCTTTTTGATCTTAAGTGGGATTTCTTCATTTGATTTAGCACTCTACGTGTGTTAATATTTGGGGAATGGTTATGTGTCATTTCATCTGTATTTGATTAGAATGAATGCATAGCCTTTGAAGAAGATATGGATGTAGCTTCCTCATTAACATATTAGTAGTCTTGTATTGAGAGAAACCTGATTACTTTGGTTATTTCTCTTCATGAGTTGTTCCAACATTGGAGTTGGGTAACTGAATCTATTAAATGTTTAACTATTTTCCCTTCTCCGTAACTGATATATTGGCTAGAATTTTTAAGAAACTTGATATCATTTAGACTATTTTGTTGAAGAGTCTCTTGAGGACATGGGTTGAAATCTCCTTCTTCATTCTAGAATGTAATCACATGTTATATTTGTAATCATTTCTAAGGGTGAAATCTAGCATAGGATAAGAGAATGATATTGTCTTATTTTAGTTTTGAACTTTTATCATTCTGCCCTTTTGGGATTTGTAGTGGTTGTTTGAAACTTGAGTGATTTTGATTGTTATCTCATCCTTTTCTTAGCTTATAGGATATAAAAATGAAGTTGAAAGGATTGAATAGTGTTTTTCATGGTTTTTCTTTTGATTTGAATTGAAATGAACTCACTTAGTCTTTTTCGGGTATATTTTCTGTGATTTAACTTGTTTGGTTATAATTGATCAAGTCTTCTTTACCTGGAACATAGAGACATAATCTTAATCAATACAACTTTAGCCTCTATTTTGAACTTGAAATATTTATTCCTTTCTGATGGATTATAATTTTGTTTTGTTAAATACTTCATGTATTGATTTGATGTTCTCTAGAATAGCAAAACAATATACATATTCAGATGGGTAGATTTTGTATCTGGTATTAATTCTTGAAAATTTATAACTGGGTAATAGGAGGAACTTATTCTGGAAATATAATGGTAAGGTAATGTTAGGATGAAGTATTAATTTACTTTTAGTAATTATGTTGTTTTATTCTAGCATGTTGAAATGAGTTTTATGATGAAAAGTTAGGATTGATAGGCTGATTGACTAAACCTTACTTTTGATTTGAAACTTTAAAACATCTCTTTGTTCTTCCTGGGTTGTATTCTTTTATGGAAAAGTCTTTCTGTTATTTTTGGTTGTGTTTTCAGGACTGTTTCATAAACAACAGAGTTCTTTTTATGAAATGGTTAGTTAAAAACACAACATCTTAATGTTATAGTGCTTATCATGCTCAGTTCAATGAACTGACCCATGCTAACAATTTTGCAGATAGATTTCATAAAATATGAAAGGAGAAAGACATATAGAAAGTTAAATTTGTTTAATTAAAGGAATTATATCTTTATTATGATGAAATGTGGCTTCATTACTTGAGATGTACTTATTGAAAATGAAAGTTGAAATAAGATTTAGTTTGGTACTATTGTTTTGACACTTTGTAATATCTGAAATGTTTCTAGATTCAGTGAATGTATCACTCCTTGATGAATAAAATATGTGTTGATTGCTAAATGATACTATATAGTAATACCTTCTTATCATGAATTGGGATGTATTATTAAGTAATATCATAAATGAAGGAGATCAGAATATGTATTTTTAGAGATATGAAATTGGAGCTTAATAGTTCTTATGTTATAAAAACTATGAGTTGTGAATATAAAACCTTAGTTGGTGGTTCTCAAATTAAAGAGATGTAACTAATAAGTTGAATAAGTAGATCTAAAAACAACATAAAATATATATGAATGATTTTTATAGTTGTGTGTGTGTGTGTGTGTGTGTGTGTGTGTGTGTGTATGTGTATGTATGTGAGAATTATGGATGTATTTAGAGCATATGAAATCAGTTTTCATAAATGGACATTAGTCCATGACATAGGGAAAAAGGGATAATTCCCTTGAGCTCAATCATTGTGGCATAATTTAAAGGCTTGTTTAAAGTGTTATGAATGATGTAAGTAAATGGTTGCATATACTTCATTTGACATATTTCCATAATCATAAGCTAGAATGCTTGAAATAATTTAAAATATAATTTAGACTTCATCTCTATGAAGTATAAAATTTAAAGGGTTTTATGAGGAACTTATTTAAGCTAGGTTGAGATTAGTAAGGAACTAATTATCACACATTCATAACTATAAGATCTATTATGTCATTATATGATACAAGTTGTTTACTTTAGATGATAAAATTAAACATGTAACCAAGTGGTTAGGAAGTAGATTTTACCTACATACCTACCTCATGTGTAACTTCAAATTGCAGTCATATAGGTTAAATAACCTAGTTGAATCTTTATAGGTTGTAGTAACTAATCTTTAAAAAGTGATTAATGGGCTAATAACTTATAATCTAAGGTATGTTCATCCAGTTGAGGAAACTCAGTTGGATGTTGACACACATCAACTGCAGCGTAGTACCTTCGTAATGACAGGAGTCATTACGAGGATACTATGATGTAGTTGATAGGTCTCAACACCCCACATAGTTTGTTCAACTTGATTGACATAAGTGCATGAATGGATCATGGTTCTACTCTATGCATGGATAGGAACTTGATCTAGTGTCGAGGTCAACTCACATTGACTTAGGATAACTAGACACACCCAATCGACGTAAGTCGATTGAGTATGTCTATGTACCCTTAGTCACCATGAGTAGTCTTCCACACTAGGGCATGTTGCTAACTTTGTCTAGAGTGTAACTTTGAATCAAGTGGGAATGACATAATTCAGTAAAGACCACTCTAGATAATAGAAAAATTGTGGTGAGGGACTTACTACATTGATGAGTATATCATCTAGGAATGTAAACATGATAAACATGTTTAAAATATTTGGCCAAAGTATTGCAAGTTGCTGGTTGCATTGTCCTATGTCACCTAGTTTAAGAAGTGGGATTTCAGATGAATATCGGTAACAAATATTCAGATAGGCCTCTTAAGTAGAACACTTGGGTACCCTAAAAGGGTAAAGGAACTAGGTATACATTGTATACACATTATTAAGTAACATGAGAGATCGGTTTAGTACCGAGTCATGAAATGAGAGATCATTGTTTCACTGAGTCATTACAATTGCATATGGTTTTCTGTTACGAGATAGTTTGGCATTGGAATGTGTGTTCTAAATTATGTTAATTTATAACAAATAACATTATGTATATATATATATATATATATAAAATATTTGTTTCTAAAGTCTTAAAATGGGAATGTTACATCTTGGTATCAGAGCTGAAGGTTATAGCTCTTAGACCTATTGTGTCCATAATCTGATAAAAACTTAAATTTCTTGTTAACATAAAATGGTTAGAATAAGAGGAAATGCTACAAACAACCCACCCCCAGGTGGAAAGGCATCAACCACCCAAAAACTTGATGAGATCCTTGCTTCCCTGTTGGACACAAGAGATTGTTTGGATGTACTTGAACAAGAAGTTATGGGTAATGAGGAGGAAGAAGATGTTGGTAATAACAATCAGCCACCTCCTGTGGACAACACCAATGTTGGGAATTTGGGCATTACTAATAATAATGTTGTAAATGCTAATGAATATGTACCCAATCAGCCTGAAAATAAAAAGGAAAGGTTAGTACCTGAACTCATAAACGATATAAAAAGGATAATTCCACCTAATTTTGATGGCACTACACTGGGGGATGGAGCTAAGAACTGGCTCAGTGAAATGGAGAAGTACTTTGCAATAAGAAACTTCTCAGAGGAGAAAAAAGTAGTATGGGGAGCTTATCATCTTTCCCATGAAGCATCTTCTTGGTGGGACAACTGTAAGTCTGAATTGAATATTAATGAATCAAGAATCATTTGAGATCAATTTAAAAATTACTTTAGGAAATGATGGTTACCAAAACTTTATTATGATAAGAAGATGACTGAATTTCAGAACTTAGCTTAGGGAAAGTTAACTGTAACAGATTATTGGGAGAGGTTCACTAAGCTTCTTAAGTATGTACCTCAATATCAAACTGACAAGAAGTTCAGGATACAAAAAATTATTATGGGATTAAACCCTATCATAAGGGGTGAGGTAGATGTTCATAGCCCAACCACCATGGAAGGGGTTGTAGAAAAATCCATTCAGTAGGAAAAAAAATTGAAAGCAATCTCTACCAATAAGGAAGAAAACAGAAAGAAAATTCCCGATTCGTCTTCATCTCTTGCACCCAAAAAGGGGGCATGGAAGAATTTTTGTACCAAAAATAAATTTGTTGCTGATAACAGTAAGAAAACAACAAATAAACCTACTATAAATGTTTGAAACAATTTCGTTAAGAATAATAATAATGGACATAAGTCCTATGGAGGACAGCACAACAATTTTAAGGATGGAAATAAATTCAAACCTAAACAAGGACCTGTAGGGGGATGTTATAACTATGGAAATTATCATTATGCAAATTAGTGCTCTCTAAGGAAGGATGAAAGCAATCTGTAGCATAAGATACATGCTACAGTAGCTGATAAACAAGTTGAAAAGCAAGTTATGCCTATAGAAGTGCCAGGTAAGTTATTTGGTATGCCTGTTACTATAATTTTTGATACTGGAGCTACTGAATGCTTTATTTCTAGTAAATTAGCTTCAAAACTAAAAAGAAAAGATGGAAAATGGAAAAATCTTGGGTTGTACATTATGGAAATAATGATGTACACACAATTAGTCAGTGTCTTTTTGGAGCAATCCTAGACTTGCCTAGTTTTTCCACTGAAGTTGATATTTATGTTGCTCCTTCGGAATCTTATGATGTCATAATAGGTGTTAACTGGCTTTTTGAACATAAGGCTAAAGTAGGCTATTTTGAAAAGCACATTAGTTGTCTTGATGACCTGCAAAAAAAAAATAGAAATCCAAGGGATAAAAAGAGATATTTCAGTTAGAAAACTATCAACTATGTAGCTTAAAAAGGCCAAAAAAAAGGTTGCACCTTATATGTAGTAAAAAATTTTGAAACAGCTGAAGGGGATAGTGATTTCTTGGAAAAATATCCACTGTTAAGGGATTTCAGTGATGTGTTTCTGGAAGAACTACTTGGTCTTCCTCCCAAACGGGAGTTTTATTTCACAATTGAGATCAAACTAGGAATTAAGCCTATTTCCGAGGCACCATATCGAATGACTACCATTGAACTGGTAGATATTAAGGCACAATTACAAGAACCGTTTTCTAAAGGTTTGATAAGACCGAGTGTTTCACCTTGGGGAGTACCAGTATTTTTTGTGAAAAAGACATATGGAACACTTAGGTTGTGTATTGATTATATGATGTTAAACAAAGTAACAATAAAAAATACATATCCACTTCCTAGAATTGATGATCTGTTTCATCAGATGCGTGGTGTGTCAGTATATTCTAAGATAGATCTTCACTCTGGGTATCATCAGTTAAGAATTAAAGACAAAGATATTCATAAAACAACCTTTAAGACAAGGTACAGGAACTATGAATTTACAGTTTTACCTTTTGGATTGACAAATGCACCAACCAATTTTATGAATTTAATGAATAATATCTTTCAAGAATACCTGGACAATTTTTTACTTGCATCCTTGGATGATATTCTTATCTATTATAAAATCATTGATGAACATCATGAGCATTTTAAAATAGTACTTGAAATCTTAAGGAAAAGAAGATTGTATGGTAAATTATCCAAATGTTCTTTCTATGAGACGAAATTGCACTATCTAGGACATGTCATAAGTAAGGATGGAATAGTAGTAGATCCTTAAAATATTGCTGCAATAACTAAGTGGCTTGCACCTAAGAATGTACATGAAGTTAGAAGCTTTATGGGTCTTGCTAGTTACTATAGAAAATTTGTAAAGGACTTTTCAAAATTCGCTGCACCAATAACTTCATTGCAAAAGAAAGATAAGAAATTTGTGTGGAGTGAAAAATGTGAATCAACATTTAAAAATCTTAAGGATCAATTAACATCTACACCTATTTTGGCTGTACCTGATCCTAATGGAAACTTTACGGTAGTTACAGATGCTTCCAAAGAAGGACTCGGGTATTTTGTTACAAAATGAAAATGTTATAGGATACGAGAGTAGAAAACTAAAGTTACATGAGTTGAATTATGCTCCCCATGACCTATAGCTTATTGTCATAGTACATGCACTTCAAATATGGAGACATTACCTTTTAGGAAGACCGTTTTAATTAAATACTGATCATCTTGGGCTAAAGTATATTTTCACTTAGCTAAATCTGAATGCAAGACAACGAAGATGGTTAGAGTTTTTGTCACAATATGATTTTGACATAAGTTACATAAAAGGAATAGAAAACAGAGTGGCGTCATAGGAAACATATTTCTACACTTATAAATTTGAGAAATCAGTTTAAGGATGAGGTAAAAAGTATTATAGAATCTGATTCTTACTTTCAGTAGGTAAAAACAACACTTGCTGCAGATCCAAATGACATGAGATATAGAGGTTTTCACTTCAATAACGAAGGATCTTGAGATATGATAAGCGGGTATATATACCTTCGGGAAATGAGTTAAGGAAAAATTTAATGGAGGAATTTCATAATTCACCTTACTCAGGACATCCCAGTATTACAAAAATGCTTGCTGATATAAAACAAAAATATTTTTGGAAAGGGATGAAGAAAGACATAATTGATTTTGTGACACATTGCTTGGAATGTCAGCATGTTAAAGCTAAGCATATGCATCTAGTTAGATTATTGTATCCTCATATCATACCACAATATAAGTGGTAGGTAACTAGCATGGATTTTGTTCAGGGGTTGCCAATGTCAAGAAATAAACATGATGTTATTTTAGTTATTGTTGATAAACTGACAAAATTAGAACATTTTATTGTTGGTAATCTTAAGGATGATTTACATGTTTTAGCAAAAATATTTGTGCATGAAATTTTCAGATTGCATGGAGTACATGAATTGATTATATCAGATAAATACCCTAGACTGACATCTCAGTTTTGGAAAATGTTTAATGCAGCCTTAGGAACTAAACTAAATTTTAGTTCCGCATACTATCTAGAAACAAATGGTCAAATTGAGAGAGTTAAACAGGTTTTGGAAGATATGTTACAAATGTACTACATGGATCAGTAGCACAAATGGGAATAAAACATTCCTTTAGCTGAGTTTGTTTACAATAACACATATCATTCCTCTTTGAAAATGTCTCCTTTTGAAGCGTTGTATGGAAGAAAATTCAGAACTCTAGTTAGCTAGGATAAAATTGAAGACAAAGAGGTAATTGAACCTGAAATCCTTACTGTAATGGAATAACAAGTTAAAATGATTTGTGAAAATTTAAAAGAAGTAGAAGATAGGAAAAAAAATTATGCATATCTGAAAAGGGTCGATAAGAAATTTGAATTGGGTGAAAAGGTATTTTTTCAGGTTAAGCCAAAAAAGAGTTCTATAACATTTGGCAAGGAAGCCATGTTATCACTTCGTTATGCGGGACCCTTTGAAATTGTTGAAGTAATCAATCATGTAGCTTATTGTTTAGATTTACCACTTGTTTTTTCATGAATGCATGATGTTTTCCATATTTCTTTACTTAAGAAATATGTTTTAGATTTATCACATGTGTTAAATTGGGATTCCTAACAGGTCCAAGACCCAAGAATAATTGTGTTTGAACCCATTAGAGTGCTGGAAACTCGCCAGATTAATTTCCAATCGCTAGAGTAATTTAATTCAAATTGACATTAATGATAATCTAATTTCCCATCCAAATCAAACTTTTGATAAAAATTCCAGAAACTCACATCAGAAACATAAGAGTGTGAAGTGGAATATAAGAAGGACTTATAAATTTGAATGGTTAACCAAATATCCATTCATTGAACCTGTTGAACCTAAAAAATAGTACTGATACTCCTACAAAATTTAGATGTACTATCTATAGTTGGAAACTAGGAAGAGACCAAAAAATGCAATTGAAGTTGGACACAATAGAGAAGCATTGTGGGAAGGTATACGAGTCTAAGAAGTAAGATGATAGAACAGTTATAAAAATAAATAGATGGAAAACTAAGGAAGATTGTTTGCATATGAGATATACTGCAGAATATGATAATAATTGTAAAAATATTCAAGACCTAGTTGAGAAAGGTGGAACAATAAAGGCTAGATTTGAAAAAGCTACTGACATAAGTCTTCAGGTAAAACTCATTCAATTCAAAACAATGTTTCACATTTTAAAAAAGGAAAGACCAATTTCAGATCTCATTGATTATAATAAATTGTTTTAATCTAAAGGATTTCTAAATATTTCAATAACATACTAGTCAGATATTAGTGCATGGGAGATGACAAAGTGTATGGGAGAAATTAAAATCATTTATTTGAGAGAGAAGGTAAAACATGTAAATTTTATCACTTTGTTGATTGACGAGGTCACAACAGTAAATAATACATCTTGGATGTGCATACATGTCTACACTTTCATTTTTAGTAACCATTTCAAGGAAAATCATCTACTAAATATGCACAAAACGATGGAGAAATGTAATGTTGAGAACACCAGCAAACTTGTTATTAAAATTTTGAACGAAATAGTTGGTATAGATGATCATTCAATATCTGTAAAGTTGATTTATGTAGGAATTGATGGCACATCTATCATGTAAGGTCACAAAACTTGACTTTATATTCATCTACAAACAAGCATAGCCCCTTACATGATACATATTCACTGTATGGCTCACCGAATGAATTTGGATTACAATATTGTAAGTAATTTTGAAAATGTTGATAAGGTGGAGGAGCTGATACATGACTTGCATTCATATATGTTAAGTAGTCCTAAAATATTTCTAGAGTTTCAGATATTTTCTGTTGGAATAACAAATGGTAAAATTTTTCTAAAAGATGTTGAGACGATGATCTAAAAATCAATTTTAACTAGCAATTGTGCACTCACTTAACTTTGCTTTGTATGATTTTTGATATAAAAATTGACTATTATAACCTTTTTTATTTTTAATAAAGTAAATAAAACTAAAAGTACTATGTAAAATCAAAAAATACAGATATTAATCACCAGTAAATTGACACAAGAATTGATAACGGAGTTTGGTGCTTGTGGCCTATGTCTCTGGGTCTGGTTGAATGGGACCGGTCTATTAAAAATCTTTAAAATAAATATTCACAAAGATTTCTACAAGAATTTTATCTTCTCATCACGTTCCTCATCCAAAAATAATAAGAGTCATTTTCTACATCACCTCAAAATTCCTTCTCTAGCTTAAGTTATGAGTAAAACAATATCACAGTCACCTTCCAATGTCAATACTAGTTAAATAGAGCTCCTTTTATAATGTTTACAAAGGCATGGTGCAGCAATCAAAGCCTTATCATTTTACCCAAGTGGCATAGGTTCAAATCACATTCCAATTGGGTCACATTTTGTATAGGGATAAGATCCCACATTCATGGCGCATTTGGAGGATAGAGGGTTTAAGTATGGGCAGCCTAGAGATGTGCATTGGCTATTGATAGCCATGTGACTTGGTCCACCTTGATTTGGGTGCTTGGTTTGAATTCATTTCATTTAAATGTGTGGCAAATATAGAATGGTTATTTAATAAATGTGCAAATTTAATGGTATTTGATATTATTTCTTTACAAATATAAACATGAATAATCCCACATACATCCCGTAATTGAAAATTAAAGAAAATATATACAGAAACTTTGCAATATAGATGTGAAGTAAAGGAGGCCAAGACTAGTCCAAAATCCCTTTCTTTTTTTGTCACCCATATTGTCCACATGGAAAAAATTTATTGGTCCACGTGTGCACGCATCATCTCTGCACATAGTATTGAATTCACCAGTTGCCCAAAAAATTCAGTAGGCCATAACTTTTGCAAATGAGCTCTGTTTCCTACAAATGAGATATCGACGGAATCATCTAATTTTTATCCATGTCATGGAACTAACTGTAACTGATTCTGAGAAGATCATAGATTAGTTTTTCTCGGTGAGTATCCCCTGGATCACATAAGATGGATATCATTATATGAACTAGTTTGCGGGATTTTTGAGGAATGTAGGTCCTTAATAGGGTATATGTTCAAGCATCGAAGACAAGTGGACAAGGTTAAAGATCTGTTGTAACACTTGATAGATTTAGAGACATTATTAACTTATGTGGTATTTTTCTAATGCCAAAGGAAATAAACAACTTGTGGAAACATGCTCAAGAAATATCCATATACATTGTTGATTTTCTAAAATTAATGAGACAAGTATGTATGATTTTAGATACCTTGTATTACACCCAAGACTAGATTCAAAAGCCAATTTTTAGAAGCTTCAATGACTTGATAGACACCAAAGATCCAAAAAAACTACTTAAATTTCAATATCAGTGGTCATATTTTTATTTATGTTGATGGGAAAAATATCAAAATGCACACTTAATACAAAAATCCTTATGTAATAGGTTCTGAACTTGAGGAAGTACCAGTCACAAGCTATCTTTTTGATGCTATAGTTTCTGGTGTACATAAAAAATGATGAAAATATTTAAAAAATTATCTTCTGAGATTAGAGAGCATTTTAAAAATAGTGATCTATTAGAGGCCATGGAGTTGTAAATCCTATTTTCTAGAACCCAATGATTGATGAAGAACAAAGAGCTACAAACTTCGATAAATCCATGATTGCACTTATGGAGCAGTTTTGAAAATCTTCAGATGTTGATGGAGGGGAATGAAATGGTATATTAGATATAAAAATAATCATATCATAGTCACAAAATTTTACATATACAATGTTTGATCAATATAAGTCTCTTGTTGACCCAACAGAAATGGGAGCTTTCACTCTACTATGGAGAAATATGCATCAGAGTAACATTCTGAGAGAGAATATAAGTGAATACTTAAAAGTATATGAACTCATACAGATAATGATTCTTGGGTTTTTTGAAGATGAAATGGTATTTAGTGTAGTTACATTTGTGAATCAAAACTTTACAAAATATTGGACTAGAATTTAAAAACTTTTTTGAGAATCTATGTTTTACGATATAGTGTGGACACATTTCCATATGAAAGAGCACTAGCTACATGGATATCTCTTACGGAGCACAAAGTTGTTAATCAAATAGCGAGCAATGAAGTCTTTAATAATGGTGAAATTGACTTGGACTCTACTAGACAAGAAACTGCACCAGATATAAGAAGTGATGAAGGACCACCCAAGATAGAGTTGTTTCAGCTACTAGACAATTGATCGTATTAATTTTTTGAAATATTAATTTTTACTCGATCTTTTTTCATTTACATATATTGTGCATATAATGTTTGGAATCTTTAAAAATCCCTTCTATATTTTTAATAATGTTTACAAATAACTGTAACAAATGGTAGACAATTCATATTTGTGCGATATGTAAACTGGAAGTCTGGATGATGTAATAAAATTAAAGTTCGTAAAAATATTATAATCCAACATCACTATCAAAATTTCACAAGCATAATTGTTCACAAAAATATTATAATCTATATATGATATATAACATCGTGATTATTAGGAATAATCAAAACAATATTTGAAACTAAATTCTAGAATCCATGTGTACCATTCATCAACTATTTCACATAAAGATAATAAACCATTTCAAATGAGATCTCGTAATAAAAAGATCAACAATTTCACTTAAAGATAACGTTTTCAAATTGTATTTGTCACATTCAAATACTAAATACATCAATAGTAACATAGATAAAAGTTTTAATTGAAGTTAATTGGACCCTTTTCCTTGAACAAATTGAACAACAACTGCAACATTTGAACTATCTTGGATTACACAAGACTCTATTAATTATTTTGTTGTAGCATTAATATTTTCTAAATTTTCTCTATCTTTATGAGTTACATCTCTTGTTGAAAGGATAAAAGGATCCTCATCAATTTTTTTCTTTAGAATAATTTTTGGATCAAGTTTATGCTCCTTGATAATCCTCTACAAATTATTGTTCTTCTTGTTTAACAGATTAAGTTTTTTATTTTAAATTAATAGCCTTGAGGACACTCTCTCTCTCATTTTTTTTAAGGTGCTCATGTAACACCTACACCTCTGTCTTCAAAGTCTGGTATTTTGATTGCAATGAAAAAATCCAATAATTAGTATTTAGAATAAGATAAAGGATAACTATATATTTATCTATTAATCTACCAAAAAATTAGAATTTACCAAGACCAAGTCTTTCTCTACATTAGCTATAGTGACAAGGTTCTTGTCATGATTCCACTTGTTGTAGTAAGACTGTGCCTCAGAATTCAAATTAGTGAATCTGTTCAACATTATGGTAAAAAATTCATCCCTTTTGTAAACATTATTGGTGACTGTACTTCTTTTTTTTGCTTGAGAAAGAATAGCGTCAATCGTCACTGGTTGATTTTTAACCAATGAAAAGTATTTTTCCTTGTTTTTAAAATTATGATATCTATCATTGATTTATTTTATCAGAGCTTTCACTCTGATCTCCCACATCTTCAACTCCTTAATGCCAGGAATAACATTTTCCATGATAATGGTTGTAGATTTTGTGACACAAGGATGTCAAGTGAAAACCTGGTCTTTGCATCATCATCCATTTTTTCCTGCCTAGTTGGGGAAGGAGGATCTGAAGAGCCTACGAGTTGTGCCACCTGATTACGAACAAATTTCATCAGATCCTCGGCATGCCTCAATGACCGTAACATAGACATGTCAAAAATTGTCAAACCAGAGATACTCCTCATCCATTTCTATATTATTTAAAATAGAAATACCTATGGCACTCGACACACCACTAACTAAAAAATTAGGGAACTCATATGTCATGAAATTATGAGTTTCCATGCTCATAGTCATTCCAGTGTTGGGGAGAACAAGCCTTTTTTCCCTACCATAAGCAAGTGATGGAGGCAGAAGGGAAGGTTGGATTGATGTTCTCCTTATACATTGATGATCCATAGGGATCCAAAATGACTCTACTTCATTAGATCAATCATCACAAAGAAGGAAAATAAATACACAGAGGTTCTATCTTTTTAGTAATAGAACTGCTGCTCTATGCAAAGTGGGGGTTACAGAACCACCGCCCAACCAAGGCGGAGGTCCTAAGACCACTGGTTTGCATTGGGTGGTGGTCCTGGCTCTTTCAGACATAAAACAAAAATATGAAATGAACAGCCACAAAATTTGAAAGGTTGTTTGTTTCTCTTCTCTGCCATGACATTTCCCATTCTCAAGTGCATGTGAGGACATGAGAAATGCTATAAATACATGTTTGTAGAAGAGAACAAGATTGTCAAAGCATGAAAGCAAGTGAGAAATAATTTCTTAGTGCTAGAATTGTGTTTTGTAGAAGAAAGGAGTGTTGAGACAGATCAAGCAAGTAATTGGGAGGAAGTGTGAGATATTATCTACTTCTCTTTCATACTTACTGTAAATTTTGTACTTATTTTTTTAAATTTTCTAATAAAAGTGGGAAGAAAGAGAAATTTCCCTTCCTGACTGGTTTTTCCTCCTCTATAGGTTTCCATGATAAAACTTGTTGGTGGTTATGAGCTTATATTCTTTCCTTTCCTGTAAGTATGGATTCTAATAATAAGAAAAATTCATTCACTAGCTATCTTTGTTATTTTCTAATAAAAAGTAGAATAAAAGTGTTAATTTGTGATTCTATGGATGATTCCAAAGTTGAAGAGTTTATAGATCATTTCGGTATCAGAGCTAACAAGTATCTAGGACTGTGGTATTCGTTCATGGATTTGTATGACAGTGACGAGATCTAAAGGTGAAGAGGCTTTACCTTGCGATCTAAAAATTTCTACAAAAAAGTGGAAACAGAGAATTCACGGACAAATGGAGGAAGATAACTTGTTCTGTAGAATCGAGATACTAGAGGCCATGATGGATACGATGTTTATGAGGTAAGAATAATTTGTATATTTTCAGAAGACAAATTCTATCAAGAAAGACTCCATGGACTCAGTAGTTTGAGGCTTACCTAAAAAATTTGCAATATGAGGGAGCCACCATGAGGAAAATTGTGGAGAAGAGCATGAAGAAGAGACTTCTAACATAAGAGAAAAGGTAAAATCTGACCATACTCCTTTTAAAAGTGAGATGGAAGTTGAGATTAAAAGCTTTGAAGGATAAGTAGATGCAGAGTTGCTTGATAAATGGTTAAACTAGTTAGAAGTCTAATTTAGCATCCATAATGTCACTGAGGCACATAAGATCACCTTTGCACATCTCAAAATGGAAGGATACGCTCTAGTTTGGTGGGAAGCCCATCTAATCACTTGTGAAAAGAAGAAGCATCTTATTGTGAAATCTTGGAAAGAATTTAAAGAATTACTTAGAGCTAACTTCTATCCTATTGGCCACAAGACTGACCAAATGATTAAATGGGAGTATTTTAGACAAGGTAGTGGTCAAAGTATGTAGGAATATACTACAGAGTTCTGGAGGCAGACCATGTTGCTAAACATGGACTTGGAGGATGAGGATATTCTGACTAAGTACTTGGGAGGACTTCACACTCAACTTCGAAGATAGGTCATCTCCACAAAGCCCAAAGATCTCAATGAGGCGTGTGTGTAGGCATACTACATAGATGATGAAAAGAAGCAAGGAGAAGTAGAGCCAAGGGAAAAGTAGTAAAAAAATCAGCAGAAAAAAGAGTATGGGCAATCAAGTAACAAGGGTAAGTGGAAAGGGAAAGGTAAACAAGTTTCCACTACTTTAAATACTTGTAAAGATCCCAAGAATTTTGTAATAACTATGATATCAATGGTCATACTGACGCTACATGTTGGAAGTTTCACTCAGAGTTACATCCGAATAAATAGACCAAGGACTCAAAAAAGTCCATGAAAGCTATAAAAATAGAAGGGGAGGTGGAAATCGAAGATGACTCTGATGTAGATGAAAGGCTTGGATGTATAACCACCAACATGGACATCCAGGAAGAGGAGATGAGTAGACTATTCCAGATCAAAATCCAAATCAAGAGAACTAAGGTAAATGCTTTGGTTTATACCGGTTCTCAGTCTAACTTGATTTCTGAAGCAATTTTAAAGAAGCTTAGTCTTGAGACTTACAAACATCCACACTCTTATCCTTTGGGTTGGGTGAAGAAGGGTGTTGAAATTTGAGTAACAAGAAGAGGTAAGGTCAAGTTTGGGATAAATTCCCAGTATATTGATGTTTTGGAAGCTGACATTATTCCAATTGATGATTTTGATGTTGTGTTTAGGATTCCTTACTTTTATATTAGGGATGCTATATTTATTAGGAGGAAAAATTGGTACAGATGGGTCAAGGATGGGATCAGCTACAACATCCGAGTGCACTAGTGTAAGACACGGGTTACTATGGTGAGTATTAACCAAGAAAAATGACTTATTCATACAAATAATAATCAGTTTTGTTTACTTTTGTTAAAGGATAAATAGGATGGGGTAGATGTTTCAGAGATTTCTAACCAGGTAAAGAAATATTTGGATAGTATTATTCGGTATTTTCAGGAAGTATGAGATTTAGCTATTGACAGGATCCCTCTACCGAACATCGGGTTGTATAGGAAATCCTTTCTTGAGAGTACCTAAGTAAAGAAAAAACTCTAGGAACTACTGGACCAACAGGTGATACGTCTAAGAACCTCACCATGCAGTTCACCTATTGTGATGGTGCCAAAGAAGGATGGTTCTTGCAGAATTTGCATCAACTACCATGCTTTAAACAAGATCATCATTAAGAACAGATATCCACTTCCCCACATAGATGATCTCTTACAACAACTTCAGCATGCCAAATTCTTCACGAATTTGGATCTCAAGTTAGGTTATCACCAAGTCAGAATGAAGGAGGAGCATATATGGAAGACTTCCTTCAAAATAAAACAAGGTTTTTATGAATCGTTATTACTTCTTTTTGGGTTATGTACTGTACCCGCTACATTTATGAGATTGATAAATGATGTATTGTGGGATTTCATAGATTTATGTGTCATTGTATATCTAGATGATATCTGGACTTTTAGTGCCACATGGGAAGAACATCTAACTCATTTACAACAAGTCTTGCAAGTTGTTAGGGAGAAACAACTATTTTCTAATATGAAGAAATGTGAATTTGCCAAATAGTCACTTGTCTATCTTAGGCACGTGGTTAGAGGAGGAGAGCTACGAGTTGATCCAAAGAAGGTGGAATCCATCACTAATTGACCAACACCAACAGGAGCCACAAAGATTAGGAGTTTTGTGGGAGTAGTACAGTACATGCAGAAGTTCATACAAGACTTCTCCACAATTGCAGTATCTCTACACACAGTGGCTGTAAAGAGTAAGGGTTTTGACTGGGGTAAGGAACAAGATAAATCCTTTGAGTTATGTAAATACAATATTATTAATGCTCCAGTACTTGCTCTTCCTAATTTTTAGCAGCCTTTTGAAGTAGAGACAAATTTCAGTGATTACACTATGGGCATAATGTTGCTTCAAGGAGGTAAACCCGTATGCTATCATTCTAAAACTTTCACTTTATAATTTAAAGGATATTTACTATATGATAAGGAAATGTATGCACTATTTTAAGAAATTAAAAAATGGAAGCATTATTTTTTGGGTAAACAAACTATTGTGCACACTAACCACAAACCTCTCTAGTATTTGCAAGCACAATCTAAATTACAGCAGGCAAGGCACTACAAATGGATGGGGTTCCTTCACCAGTTCCATTTGGTGATCAAATACAATAAGGGTAGTAAAAATATGGTGGAAAACATATTGTCTAGGCCACCCACACATGAGAATTTTTCCTGTTTGGCCACTATCTCTCAGATCAAGCCCTTCACAAAGGAAGCTTACGGAGAGGCATATACCTAGGATAAATACTTTAGGGTGGAATTTCAGTAGTTGCAGTCCTAGGGGACTGAAAGGATAGGGATTGAAGATTGTTATCTCTAGGATGGGCTGCTCTACCGATGGGGGAAGCTTTGCGTGCCTAAAGAAGAAATAATTTTATTGATGAGTGAAGCACATACCTCGAAAGTAGCGGGACATTTCGGTGTTGGTAAGACCCTATCCCACTTGCAAAGGTAAGTGTATTGGCCCAATATACAAGAGTAAGTATCAAAATTTATACGTGGATGTAAAATTTTTTGTTCTAGCAAACCTAAGACTAGGAAGGAGGGTTTGTATATGCCTTTTCTAGTACCTACTCGTCTATGGGAGGACATTTTTATGGATTTTTTTAGGAGGATTACCTATGTCTAAACATGGTCATGCCTATCTCTATGTTGTTGTTGATATATTTGGTAAGATGTGTATTCTTATGGCATGTAAAAAGATAATAAAAGCACATGAGGTAGCAGATATTTTCTTTGTTAATGTATGGGTGCATTTTGTTTTGCCAAATTCTATTATTTCTAACAGGGATTCCAGATTCTTGGGGAAGTTTTGGACTAATTTGTGGGACAAGATGGATACCAGATTATAGAGGAGCACAAATTTCCATCCACAAATAGATGGACAGAAAAAGGTGGTGAACAGGATTTTGGTACACTTAATCAGAGGGTATAACAGCAAATATCTAAGGAATTGGGATGAGTGCTTAGCCTACATTCAGCATTACTATAACTGGGCAGTACACACATCCACTATGAAGTCACCGTTTGAAGCATGCTTGGGATATCTACCTAAAAATCCACTAGACATATTAGTTGGGTAGTAGGATAAGGATGAAACACGAGACACTAAGGTGACTATAGAAAAAAAATCATTGAGAGGATCTCGAAAATCCATCTCAAAGGCAAAGAACAACTAGAGAAATATCAAGCCGAGTACAAAGTTAGGCATGATCAACATAGTAGGGAACATAAGCTTCATGTTGTAGATAGATTTTTACTTTACTTGAGTAAGTATAGACTACAAAGTAAAGCACAAAAGCTCAAGCCACTACAATATGGGCCCTTCACCATATTGGAGTAGGTCAGAGAAAATTATTTTTGACTTGATTTTCCATCATTTATGATGATGTACTCTATAGTAAACTGTAATAACTTGGACCTATATGAGCCATCCATGCTATATTAAGATGAAGGACTACAATTGATACCTTCCATTAAGGATTTCGTCTTGGACTCATGAGGTCAATTGGAGGAGGATGTAGTGCTGCAGCATAAGGTCAGAGAGACTAAGAGAGGTTTGTATGAGTCTTGATAGATTAGACTGAAAGGAAAGACAATAAGGCAGGCCTGGTGGTAGTCAAAGGAGCAAGTGAGGGAATTACTTCCTCATCTACTCCACCACTAAGCTTTTGTGGGACCAAAATCCTCCCAATTAGGGGAGGTGTGATCCATAGGGATCCAAAATGAATCTACTTCATCAGATCAATCAGCACGAAGAAGAAAAATAAATACATGAAGGTTCTGTCTTTTTAGTAACATGACCACCGCTCTATGCAGAGTGACAGTTATAGAATCACCGACCAACTAGGGCAGTGGTCCTAAGACCATTGGTCTGCATTGGGTGGTGGTCTTGGCTCTTTCAGACATAAAACAAAATATGAAAGGTTGTCTGTGTCTCTTCTCATCCATGACCTTTCCCATTCTCCAGTGCACAGGAGGACATGAGAAAGGCTATAAATACATATTTGTAGAAGAGAACAAGATCATCGAAGCATGAAAGCGAGTGAGAAATAAGTTCTTAGTGTTGGAATTGTGTTTTGTAGAAGAAAGGAGTGTTGAGACAGAGCAAACAAGTAATTGGGAGGAAGTATGAGATATTATCTACTTCTCTTTCATACTTATCATAAATTATGTACTTATTGTTTTTAATTGGCCAATAAAAGTGGGAAGAAAGATAAATTACCCTTTCCGACTGGTTGTTCCTCCTCTAGAGGTTTCCAGGATAAAATTTGTTAGTGGTTATGAGCTTATATTCTTTCCATTCCTGCAATTGTGGATTCTAAGCATAAGCAAAATTCATTCATTAGCTATCTCTGTCATTTTCTAATAGAAAGTAGAACAACAATGTTAATTTGTGATTATGTGGATAATTTCAAAGTTGAAGAGTTTACAAATCAAATGAGATGGAGTCAGAGCAGAGAAGGTGGCCATGGGAATGGCCGAGGGATCAATTTTAGATTGCAAAAGATCTGCAAACAACAATACTTTAAAAATATTAGATTAAGTAATCGGTATGTTGAAAATTTAAAATTAAGAAGACAAACAAGTAAACAATAAGAAATTCAAATTAATAAGATTGAAATCAATAGATATTTCTTACGTTGTGAATTTTTTTTGTAATCAACAGATTGTGGATGTGGCAGTTGGTGTTGGTGCAAGGGTCTGGGTTGTGGTGGCACTAGCCTAGAAAATCCTGAATTTAAAGAAAAAAAATTAAAAAGAGTGATAAATTTGTAAGAGAAATCGAAAAGACTAATATAAATAAATTTTAAGTCATTATTAATATTTATTGGTTTCTTTGTACTAGAACTTGAAGGGCCTAGGTGATGATATAGTTGTGGTGCAGACTGATACTCTTCTTTTTCTTGCTCATGTATGTACGTCGTGCCTTCACCACCACTAGTATGAGAAGAAACTCTGAAATTCATTGATGTAGATATGTCAAAAGGCCACAAATTAGGATAATGAAATTAGAAATATGTCATTGTCAAGAATCAAAATGACTGTGTAGTATGTAAAACTCAAAACTTGGATTTTCCTTTGGATTAGAAGAAGAGTGTGTTGTCTCCTTGCTCTGAGATCTGGCTGAGTGGGAGGAATTCAAGGAACCACGCATATGTTTGTCTAGTCTTGACTCTATAGCCAAATATTCATCAGACATGGTGACATCATGATCACTTAGATTGTTGTCACCATACCCCTCAGGACCATCAAGGTTATGCAATTCATATGTCGCATGATGACGTTACATTTTTTTCTTGCTTTCACCTATTCATAATAGAATTACAAATTATATATTTAAAAGAATTAATTTAATAGTGTGAATGATTTTTTAAAAAATAAATAAAGATTAAATTCTTTTAAAATAAAACACTCACCAACTATTCTTCCAGAGAAATAACATGTTTATCCATCTTCTCGTGAAGAGCAGTTGGAATAGCTATGGATTTGAGTCCATAAAATCCCTCATAATAAAAAACAAGAACATAATAAGAAGAACAAATAACTATAGTATGTTTCATTTTGGATTTGTAAAGTTCAAAACTAATCTTTGATGCAAGATATGAGCACCAATCAAATCTAATGTCGGAAAGGGTTTCAAGAAGGTAGTGCATTTCCCGCTAAGGAATGTCATTGTATCTTCCCTGTAAAACGATACGAGATTGGAAAAATTATACCATTGCCAAGAGAAAGGGGTATTTAATAGACTGAGAATTTATTCCTCTTTTGGATGTATTATTAACCTCAACCTCAATAGAGAGATTGTAGTGAGACTATAAAAAAAATCTTTTGATCATAAAAAAGAATGGATTTGGTGGTTACAGGAAATGCATTTTCATATGGTAGGTCTACTAGATTATTATTTTGATGTGAAATTTGTGGGATGGTAATTGAACTGTGAAAGTTACATCTGAAGTATTATACACTTGCATTAAATTATTTAATAATTTGTGGTATGTCTGATACTGGGGCATGTAAATAATTCCATAGAAGCTTGACTTAGGAACCCAATCAAATTGACTAATTATTTCAAGGTTTTCGAGTAGTTGTGACAACTAGGGATATAAAATGTTTTGGTAAACATAGGAAGTTAGTTTAATGGTCTTTTTTCTTCAGGCCATTATTCCTGAATGTTGATTGCTTGAAAAAAGAAGAGGTTGGCAAATGACAGATAAATATACCTATATATAAGCCTTGAGGATTGTAGAACAAATTGTGTGGTGGGTGGCACCAGTTACTATCTAATACTGGAAGACATGAAGTGGATGAGAAGGCTAGAAATCTTTGAAAAATTCTATCTCAAAGAAAATTGCATGTGAAAATGGAGAAAAATGAATGGGGATGGGTGTATATATATATAGGAAAGGAGAGTGTATTAAATGTGGGAAGAGAAATACATGTGGCGTATTAAATGCCATAACACCATACATGTTACCATTTGTGAACATGATATCTACGTTATTATCTGATAACACCATGCATATGTTATTGTCTGGTAACACCATGTATATGTTAGCATCTGGTAACACCATGTATATGTTACCATCTGATAACACCATGTATATGTTACTGGTCAACAATACCATAAAACCTATCAGTAAACTGTCACTGGCCCAGCTGTGGAAATTCTATGTTAGTGACCGGCAATACCATGGTCTAGCCTAGAAAACATGTGCTATTGGCTGGTAACACTAGAATTTTTTTGTCGTTTGGCTTCATACCATACATGTTAGCTGGTGACATATCGAAGTTTTGTGCTTTCTAGCTGGTAACAAACCCAAGTTATGGTTCCTCCACCATTTTAAAAAAAAATAGCTTCCTTTTACCGCCATAATGAAACTAATTTCTATACATTCACCTACAGTTCAAATGGATTTTTTTTCAAATTTTCCACCCATTATATAATGTTTTTTTGGGGGTCTTAAAATGAACCCTACCAGATCAAAAATTTAAAATCTTAAGGCCTAGCTTTTCTGTCAAACCAATTTTTGGTTGATCTTTGATGTTGTTCTAACTTGATTATTGCAAAGTTTCTTATTTCTTTAAGTTTAACCATCTCTTCCATTCTGATTTCTCTTTGGTCTACACCCTCAAACTCTAACTATTGGGCTAGCTCAAATGAAGGCAACTCAAATGATAGGGGAAACCTAGCTTCTTTACCATAAACAATTTTGTAAGGTGAAGTACTTGTTTCCTTTCCTTCTTCACCATGATTCTATTGGTGTAGGTGGTATTTTTCTTCACTTATTTAGTGTTATTCCACCTCACCGGGTGAGTCATATCACTTAGGTAGACATGGATCTAAAAGGAATGATAACTAGATCATGCCAAGCCAAGAACACAAATGCTAATCAAACATCATGATCAATAAGATGAAAGTAATTCACCAGAATAAATTTATATAAAACTTTGCAAATAAATGAGCAGTAATATCAAATATTATTATGGAACTCAATGAAATACAATGAGAATGGACCTTGCTTATATAGGCAAGGAACAACAATCTAATAACCAATCAAGGTCATAGATCAAGCCATAAATCATGAAAAGAACTAGTCAAGTCCATAGATTTATGAGATAACTAGACATCAAGGATCTAGTCAATACAATAGATCTAGGAAAGAACTAGTCAATACCATAGATCAAGGAAAGAACTATACCTAACAACTAGATAATATCTCCTAATATCTAAATAAATAAAAATAAATATCCACACACATAAGTGGGTGAGGATAAATACAATAAAGATAAATAATGTACCTAGGTGAACATGAGCTAAGGTAAATATCTACTATAACACCCCCCTCAAGTGAAGCTAGGGGCCAAAATAGAAGTGGCATGTCCACAGTATGAGTCCTGAAAACTAGGCCTGATGAGGTACTCATGTAAAATATATCCATGAAGAAATCTCAAACCAAAAGAAGGAAATAATCCTACTATAAGAAAAGAGAAAGAAGAAGAAAAAGGAAGATGTTCTCACGAACACCCCCCAAGAACAACTTCTGAAACCCCAAGCATTCCATGCAACTCAAGGTAGCGAGGTGATGTAAAAGGCTTCATAAAGATGTTTGCAACCTGCTGCTGAGTCGGAAGGTACTCCAAGCAAACAACTCCATCCTAAATGTGCTGAAAAATGAAGTGAATGTGTATCTCAATATGCTTGGTTCATTGGTGCTCAACTGGGTTACGAGAAATGTGAATTGCACTTTGGTTGTCACACCAAAGTACAGTCAATGAATCCTATGGAAATCCAAACTCTGTCAATAATTGGTGAAGCCAAAGAATCTATTGACTCGCTATAATTGTTGCCCTGTACTCTACCTTTGATGATGAAAGTGCAATAGATTATTTCTTTTTACACACCTAAGTAATTGGAGAAGAACCAAGATAGAAAATATAGCTATAAGTAGAACACTTGTCATCAATAGAACCTACCCAATCTAAATTTTTATACCCAACCAACTGAGTAGAACCCCTAGTGTAGTGTAGGCCAAAGTGGGAAGTGCCCTGTAAATAGCACAAAATCCTTTTAGTAGCCTTCCAATGACTACTATGAGGAGAATGTGCAAGCTGAGATACAAGCCCTACTGCAAATGAAATATCAGGGTGAGTATGGGTCAAGTACATGAGACTCCCAACCAACTACCTATATAATGTAGGATCACAAAGTGGTGTGGGATATGTGGATGTAAGAGTAACTTCAGACTAAAAAGGAGATGGACTTGGCTTGCAATCAGCCATATCAAAGCACCTAAGAAGATCATGGGTGTACTTTTGCTGACTCAAATGAATCTCTGAATCTATCTGAGAAATCTGTAAACCAAGGAAATAATGAAATAGCCCAAGATCTGTCATGTCAAACTGTGTAGAAAGAGCCCTCTGAATACTCTAAATGTGGGAAGAAGAGCTTCCAGTAAGTAACAAATCATCAACATACAAGACAAGTATCACAATATCCTCACAAACATGCTATAGATACACTGTATGATTGGAGTGGCAACGAACAAAACTAGTAGATAGAAGAAAAGAATCCATCTTCTCATACCAAGCCCGAGGGGCTTGTTTGAGACCGTAGAGAGTCCTTCGGAGTCTACAAACAAGAGAAGAATCCCAAACAAATCCAGTCGGCTTCTCCATGTATATTTCCTCTTGTAGATCTCCATGTAAGAAGGCACTCTTCACATCCATCTAATATACGGGCCACCCCTATGATGTAGAAAAAGCAAGTACAAGGCGTACAGAATCCATCTTAGCAATGGGTGTAAAAGAATTAGATTAATCAATACCTTCGACTTGTGAAAAACCCTTTGTAACAAGATGAGCCTTATACTTGTCAATGGACCCATCAGCTACATATTTGGTTTGGTATACCCATTTACCCCTAACCATATTTCTTCCTTTAGGAAGAGATACCAAATCCCAAGTATGATTCTTCATCAAAGAAGAATACTTAGTTGCCATCACATCATCCCACTCCTATATCCCATGAGCCTTTGAAAAGAACTGTGGATCCTCATAAACTACCTGACACAAAAGTCTAGAACCTGTAGAATGTGTGTGATGATGCCTAGTGGGTGGAAGATCCTCTATGAAAGGTGTTGCCTCAGAAACTATAGTACGAGCCCACTTAGGCATAGTGACAACATCAGTGGGAATAGGATCCTCAATGGACATCTATAACCTCCTCATCAATCTCCTCAAAGAAATGATCCTCAAGATGAGATGATGAAGAAGAAGAAGAATGGAAGTAGAATGAAGAATCATGAGGAGTGAAATGCTCATCAAACTGAACATGTGTTCGAAAAATAACATCATGTGTATCAGGATCTAAAATTCAATAAGCTCTCATGTCCTCACAATACCCTATAAAGATAAAGGGTTTACTCTTCTTATCCAAAGCTTTCCTTTTCTTCTTTGGCACAAAGGCCCAAGCATGGCTCCCAAAGAATCGAAAAAATGAGACATCTGGCTTAGTGTTGGACCAAGCTTCCTCTGGAGTCAAATGCTCAAGTGCTCTGTGTGGTGTGTGATTCTGAATGTAGTTAGCACAATTAACTACTTCTACCCAATAGATAGGAGGTATATCTCTAGAATGCATCATACAGTTAGCCATTTCCTTCAAAGTTCTATTCTTCCTTTCTGCTAATCCATTCTATTGTGGAGTATGAGGAACATAATGTTGGTGAATAATGCCTTGAGTTGCCAAAATTTTATAAAACTCATTGTTGAAGTACTCCCCCCCCATTATCAGTACAAAGGTTCTTTATGCAACTAGAAGATTATTTCTCGACCAAAGCCTTGAAGAATTTGAAGTGTGAAAAAACATCACTTTTGTACTTGAGAAAATAAACCCAAGTACACCTCGAGAAATTATCAATAAATGTAAGTGCATACTTAGCTCCATTGAAAGATGGGGTAGGAAAAACCATCAAGTCACTGTGCACAAGCTCAAGTGGTGAAGAAGCTCTCTTAGACAAATTCTTAGGAAAAGGATCTTGGTGTTGTTTACCTAATGCACAACCATGACAAACTCCCTCAAGAAAAGAAACTCTAGGAAGACCATCTACCATACCATGAGTGCTCAACTCGTTCAAATATCTGTAATTGAGATGTCTAAATCTTTCATGCCAAAGCTTACTCTCTGAATCTGAATGAGAAACCAATCTTGTCCCTATAGAAGAAGTGTCATCAAAACCCTCAAAGTGATATAGTCTAGAACTATGATCAAAAATACCCTGAGCAACAAGTGAATAAGGCTCCAACAAAGTTCTTACTTCTACCCCATGTGGTGTAAAATTCACTATTTTTCCTTGACCAGAATGAAAAAATTGATATATAGAAAGAAAATTTGTAGTGATGTTAGGAACATATAGTGCATCTTTGATATTACCACCATCAAGTTGTATATCACCTTTTCCCTCAACAGAAAGAAAGGAAGAATCTCTAACCTCAATTTTGGAAGTATAACTCAAACCTAGAGAAACAAAAGACTCCTTGGAAGAAGTCATGTGATGAGAAGCACCAGAATCTATAACCCAATTGTCTGCAAGTGGTGACTGAGATCTCCCAACAACATTAAGTGCTTTTCCATGCTGATTATAAGGAGGTGGAGTGGAGATAGAAATTTTGTGTTTCTTGACTGCATCCTCTAAGGCTTGCATTTTCTTATAACACCTATGTTCTTCATGATTACTACCCCCACACAAAAAGAGCATGAACAACTATACTTATTCTTGGATTTAGAAGACTCCTTGGGTTTTGAGTTGTTTTCTTTGGGTTTAGGAGCATTTTGAGATGGAGAAGGTGTGGATTTGGTTTCACTATTTGGTTTTCCCTTTCCCTTAGGATTAGATGCAAATAATTCCTTTTTAGAGGTGGAAGACTCAAGGTGAGACAATTTGGATTCTTCCCTAGTAAGTCTTTCACAAAATGTTTCTAAGTTAGGCATGTTTGAATGTGTCACCTAAGGCATCCATGCTAGAGAAAAAGGTAGAAGCAAAAATTTGGAATGGTCCTCTCAACTTGGATAGAATCAAGTAAACACACTCTTCATCTTTCTTATCTCTTCCACTCCCCTTCAATTGTGTCAACAAATGCTTGAACTTGGTAAGATAGTTTATAATTGTTGGAAAATCTTCAGGATTAAGAGAGGTGATCTCAATTTCAAGTTGCATGGCTCTCATATGATCCACCTTACCAAATAAATCCTCCAATTTCTCCCATATTTTGAAAGGAGAGTCACATTTTTCCAAATGAAACAAAATACTGTCACTTACATAAGTTCCTATCAAACCCATACACTCATCAAATTTGCATTGGTACTGAAATTTCTCATATTCTCTAGTGAACACTGGTTGTTCTGAAGAAGTTAAAGCCCATAATCCTTTCTGCTTAATTATTGTTTCCATTCTTGGTTTCCATGTGTGGTAATTATGTGTTGTTAATGGCTCAACATGATCTAATGCATAAGTAGATAAAGATGCCATCCTAAAAAAATCACCAAAAGAAATGCAAGAACCAAGCAATGCAACAAGACCCCCAAACAATGCAACAAGAGCCCCCCTAGATTTTGGCACTTTATAATGAGTGCATGTTACAATATGGCACTTTATATTTATAGTGTGATCCTCAAAATAAATATTTTCAATGGAAAGAGCATAAAAAACTACGCACTTTTGCAAAAAATGGCACTCAAAAATGAGTTACCGATCAAAAGATACAAGTTTTTCAATATTATGCTCTACTATTTATTTTAGTTTCCACTAAAAAGGAAAAATGCTCTTGCCTTCACCACACAAATAAAATGAAAGGGGGTTGGAGTTAAGCACCTACTATATATGAATCACAATATTTAAGCCCTCATATGTAAATACAGATATGACGTGTATGAAATAGAACAATATCCCTTCTTATGACATAATGCAGAGGAATGATAAACAGATTGTACCTTATGCCAAGCTAGATGGATGCAAACAAAACTCTAGATGCCTAAGATAAATGTCAACCTTAGACCATGAAGTAACTGCTTAGTTTTTGGTCTCTAAACAAATGAGTCTCAATATTTATATTATATATGGTTCTCTTGTTCTAATCCTGTAAATACAATGAGAAATGGGCCTTGCTTATATAGGAAGGAATCAAACGAATAGTAAGTTCCCAGTCAAGGTCATCGATCAAAGTGCAATAGAATCAAGGAAAGAACCTAGATGGGACCAGGGCATTTGGAATTAGTCAAGACCAGATCCTAGGCCAAGCCCTAGACATCAAGGATAGCTAGTCAAACAAAATGATGAAATAATTGGGAAAGTAATGCGGGAGGTCAGAATGACAACATAAAAGCAAAGTCAAATGGCCAAAGGACATGGGTTAATTAGATAATTATCTTCACTCAATAACCATACAATAGTAAATGAGACCAAAGCTAAATATACACACATAATTGGGTGAGTATGAATTTAATGCCCCCAATGTTGGTGAGCGAAAGATCGGTAGCATATAAATATGAGATAAGGTATACCTATTTCTAACACAAAGAGCCAGTATGAAAGCATGCAACTGAAAAAACTAGAATAAGTGCTGGAGTGACAATACCAAGAACATGGAGAATCCAAAGATGCAAAAGTGTGATAAATGATCAGAGTGAACCTAATATATAGAAAGGAGACGTGTAAAAAGATGTATGTCAGGGACCTACATGTTAGTATTGTTGGTGTGAGGTCATTCCTTCACCTCACATAATTTATTAGGTGATTACCATCTCACCAAGGTGATTCATCTCACTTAGGTGACATGCATAGTCATCTTAGGTGTCATATTAGTTATGAAAGATTCTCTTACAGAATCAGTGTCATATGTGTAAGTTGCGTCATAGGAGTTACATTCCCATTTGGGAAAGTAACTCCTCTTCTCCATTATGGAGGAATCTTTTCTTACATGGTAGTTACACATTTACTCACCTATATGTACACACCTTTCCTGATCTATGATAAGTGAATTTTCTGGAGTAACATGGTTGTACTCATTTTTTGAATCTTTTCCCTCATTTGATGCATGCACATTGCTTTTCAAGTTCTTGCTTCGATCTTTCAAGCTATCAGAGCCATGATTTGGTTGATCTGTGCAACTCTTCAAATGCTCATGTGATTCCCTTTAGATATTTTTCATTCACTCCAACATGGTATCACTGTAAGCGTTGTAATGGGATTCAGAATCGTGGTTGCTGCATTTTAGTTGATTCACTACCTCACCATTTTTTATAGTTTTTGTGCAAGTTCTCACTCCCTGTTTTGGCTTACTTGCAGGTTTTCTAGGGGATTGTGCATGGTGTTTTCAAGATTTTTACAGGTTGATAGTACTTGTTAGTTTGCAAGTTTCATTAGACTGCGTTAAAGGTTGAACTAAAGGTTACAGTTAGCCAAATTGTTTTTCTTAGATAGGAACTGCTTGGGTTTTCCCATGGTCATTTTCTTTTCATAGGTTGATGTCAAGTCACCGTGAAAACATCGACTCCATGCTCGACCTCTCACTTCTTCACATACTCAAGTATTGCGTTGGCTCCATTTGAGGGTTTGCTCCCTAGTTCCATTTTTGGTATCTTGACCATCATCATTGCATGGGTTTAAATGTGTTTGAATCTATTCAACTCATGCTTGTTCCTGTATTGATCTTCGGTGCGTTTCACCCTGCATTGGTAACTATGTTTTTTTGCTTTGAATGCTCCTGTCGTGGGTTGAAAACT
This sequence comes from Taxus chinensis, assembly GCA_019776745.2. NCBI lineage: Eukaryota > Viridiplantae > Streptophyta > Pinopsida > Cupressales > Taxaceae > Taxus > Taxus chinensis. The sequence continues at coordinate 419,951,563 of CM034154.1, forward strand.
CCACCCCTACTCGCCATTCATATTTCTCCCCTTTGCGTTCATTTTTTTCCTCTATTCCAGCTTGTGTTCACGCCATTCACATTTCTCCTTGAATTGAACCTCCATGCCTTGTTCCTTATTCCTGCTTTGTTCATTCCCGAAGCCACTTGTGTTTCATGTTATTCGCAATGGTGGCTAGCTCTACTTGGAAATCTTCAGCTTTCACTTTCTGCTCAATTGGCCTTCCCTTCGACTCACAACATTGTGGCTTGGACCCATGTTATCATTTCTGTTTACTCATTACGTGTTCAATGAATTACTGGCTCATTCACGTTTGCTCGTTCATTCGCACTATTGGTTTGGTTTTCTTTCTCTTTCCTGCTTTGTTATGACCATGAGCTTGCTCATGCCAACTTCAACTAATTTTCTCATTGGTCTACCTCTGACATAGTCACTATGTTTGCTTCAATATGGCTCAAAATTACTCAGTCATTTACGCCTATGACACAACCACTTTACTCTCAATATGCTCAATTGGGATCTCCATTCCTACCCTGTGACGAATGTTTTGTGAGTATTCAGGTGTTACAGTCTAACACATTCTACTTTTTTTTGTTGCTCATTACAACCCTACCAGCGTTGGATTCTTCTGGTGGTTTCAGTTCTTCTCGGGTAGTCTACCTCACATCGGCACACTAACGATTTCACAAAACTCCATGTGAACCAACTCCAATGGCTCGGGCATCAACTACACCTCATCCAGTCCTTCAGCTCAACTCCAACAAATGCCTTTGGACCCACACTTAATTCAGCGTGACGCTACCTGGGCTCAAATGACATGTCACTGGCTCAATGCATGGCTTGCACTTCATCCACTACCAGCTCGGTCAACTGTGAACCAGATCATCATTGGCCCCATGCATTCCCTTTTAGAACTTGTTTGCATGTTAAAAAAATACCCCTTTTTAATGTTTTGAGGTTAAAAAATTCCTTGTATGGCATTGTAAAATACATTAAGGCTTTATTTTGCTTGTAATTATGTCCTTCATTCATGTGTCGAAGATGGAGGGTGAGGTTTGGGGTTGCACCCAGGAGGCTAATCCCCCCCTCGCAAGCAAAACAAACCCTTGCTTAAAAATTGATGCTGATTTCCAACAAGCAGTCACATGATACCCTTTGCACTCATTTCCCATGAGAAAATTTTTAATCCGTTTGCAGGGCTTATTGGCTTTTTCCATCAGTTGTGGGAATCGTTGATTGCATTGTTATAACTTTTGACTCGCTACTCATTTTTTAGCGCTTCTTTAGTCAAAGTTGCATGATTTTTCACATATTAAGTGATGAAATTATTATACCATTTTTGTAAACACACTACTTTACAAAGTTCCGCATTTTGAAGGGGGGTTCACTAGTACTCTTGGCCTCCACTCTACTTTGATACAGCTGAGATGCAATATCAGCATTCTTGAGTCTGACGTCTTGCTTTTGTGCATCTTGCACTTCTTGCTTTCTGCATCATGGAGAGTGCTCTTTCTAGACTTGATTGTCGTAGGATCACCTTACAGCCTCTACCACTTCTTACTGGGAGAGAGAACTATTCAGCTTGGTGTTCTTCCATGGAATGTTACTTCGCTCACGATGGGTCTTTCACCCTTCTTACTTGGGCCAGTTCCTGCACCCACTGATCATAGTCATCTTGAGGAATTTCTTGACACTTGTGACCATGTTTTTGGTCACTTGATGATGCATGTCTCACCGATCTCTCTGGTTTCACATGGTAGACTCAGATCCACCCCACTGTGTCTGGAGCATTCTTCAGTCCCTTGATGGATACCCTTCACATACTACCACCGTTAATTCTATTGCTGATTTAGTTGTCTCCTCTTCTTCATGTGACTGTAGTTCCACTGACATAGACTTTCTTGGTTCTACTTCTGATGATGAGGATTTTGCACCCAGTTATGATGTCAAGAGTACTATAGAGGACTCTTCTCCTCCTTATCTCACTATTCCAGAGTGTTGTCACATCCCACATCTCATCAGATATTGAGCAGTCTCCTTCTCATCCTCATACATTCATTACACCCACCTCCTTTCCACTTCTAGTGTGTGAGGTCCCTTCCACTCCTCTACCTTCACTAGATGACTTATACCTATTTGACATAACTCTTCTATTTGTTGAGCCCCCTCATTGGGATGAGTATCTTCCTGACCTTAGTAATCTTTTTGTAGAGTACACTTGTGATGTACTACAGGTTCCTCATCCATCTACAGGTATTTCAAAGGAGTTTCATCATCTTTTTTGTTGGGAGTGCCCCTTCTGGGAATCTTACCACTTCCACTTTTCCAGAGACCTTCATTAATCCACCCTTGCTTGTGGATCCATTTTCTGTTGTGGGGATTCTGTTACCTTCACATCACTTGGACATCCTTTCTATGGATGTTCACTCTTCATGCTCTGGCAGTTCTACAATTGTGACATTACCTTCGGTTGCTTTGCACTCACTTACTAGACCTATGTCACACTTTCATGGACCACACTCAGAGTTCTTCGTGTTTCTACCTTCGGTTTCCTTTGCGGAGTGGGTAGGCTTCCAACACGTCATTTTGATCATTCCTAAGGGCAGCCGCATAGTTCGGTACAGGTGGCTTTTTTTCAATCCAGAGGTAGAGGATCTCGTCATCGAAATTCATCTGGGAGACTTCTTATAGCTGCAGATTTCAGATCCATGGCATCTTTTGCATTCCTCTCATCTCCCTCTTCTTCTCTCTTCTTCTTCCTTCTAATAGATTTCCTCCTTGTACGCGGGTACCCTTACAGGTTCGTATGTGGCCGAGACTCATCCTTGACATCTTTCTTAGATTAGAGAGTGGACTTATCTCTCTTTTGGGGGGGATTTTTTCCCACTGGGTTTTCTCGTTTTACTCCACTTTTCGAGAGCTTCTTGTATGTGGGTACCTCATCAAGCCTTGTACCGGGACCCACTTCTCATCTTTGACTTTTCACCTCATCCAAAGTTACGAAGAATGGGGGTGTTGGTGTGTGTGGCATTTCCTTCACATCTTATTTATTTATTAGGTGTATTACCACCTCACCAGGTGAGTCATCTCACTTAGGTGAGATCATAGGTCTTAGGTGTCATATTGGTTATGACAGATTCTCTTATAGAATTTGTCATATGTCTAAGTTGCATCATAGGAGTTACATTCCCATTTGGGAAAGTAACTCCTTTTCTCCATTATGGATGAATATTCTCTTACATGGGAGTTACACATTCACTCCCCTATTTTTACTCACCTCCTTTGATCTATGATAAGCCTAAGCTAAGCCAAGAAATTCCATTCTACTCCATTTTTTAATCTTGAGCTCTCATATGCATGCACATTTATTTACAAAGCTTGCTTGCTTCGATCTCGCAACTCCTACACTTTGGTGAAGTGAAACTATTTGATGCATGTGAATTCCTTCCAAGTCTTCATCCTTCACTCCTTTGGATTCTATCTTCCGAGAGCACGCACGAGACCTTTGTGTGCCATTGCCTCTGGTTGATGTCCATTGTTTGCTTCATGATTCTGACCAGGATCTTGTTAGTCAAATCTACCAAGCCATTACCTTGAGGGTAGTAGTTGGAAGAAATATTCAAATAGATGCAAAGATTAAGAACCCAATCATAAATCTTAGTACCAAGGAAGGCTTTTGCATTATCAATTATAATGGTCTAAGGAACACCAAACCTTATTATGATTCCTTTGATAAATTCAAGGATGACCAACTCAGTTAATTCCTTGAGCATGACAACTTCTACCCATATGGTGAAATAATCCATTACTGTCAATACCCACTTATGGCTAGGTTTTGACAGAGGGTTGATCATGCCTATGAAGTCAAGACTCCATTGCACAAAATTTTGATCTTCTTGGAATGGTCAAAGGGTAAGCACTGCCAATTTCTTCTTTCCTACAAAGAAAGTTCATTCTTTGCATATTTTGACCCACATGTACATGTATGCAAAGAGGTTAGGCCATAATTATTCTCCCTTGAAAATATTCATTGTTATTTCCTTGGCAAAGAAGTGTCCACTAGAGAATCCATCATGAAATTCTTCTAATAATTTTTCAACTTGAATACCATCAATACATCTCAGCAGCACATCATCAATGTTTCTTTTGAAGAGAAGGCCATCAATGAATTCATATGGAAGAGCTTACAACCTTAGATGTCATCTCTTGGATTTTTTTAGTATAGGAGGGTAAGCACCATAAGAAAGGAATGTTACCATGTCCTCCATCTAGTTGTGTGTTATCCAAATAACTTCCCTAGTTATTTGGACAACTTGTATTCACATTCTAGCTCTATGGTTGTAACATTGCAGGTTTCACACACTTCAATTATCTCTTTATCACATTCACTTGGTTGCAATGTCCTCGTGTGCCCTTACGGGGTTCCCTTTTTCTCCATCCTTCCATTTTCCTTTCCCTGTTTGTTTCATTTTCCCCTCATGCAAACCTTTTACGCACCCACCTTCTTCCAAGTAGTTTTTGCATCCCGCGCACACACCTTGCACTTTCTTCAACATCAGCTAAGTCCCTGGACCTCTCGTGCACCCCACACATTACTTTGTAATAGTTGTGCCTTAACCATACATTTCTTCCTTGGGATTTTTTTTCATTTCTCTCATACATGTGACCTTTGCATGCACCATTCCTCTGTTTTCCTTCCATGCTTAATTCTTCCACAAGTATACCTACACACCTTCTTCTATGCCATTCCATGTCACATCATCCTCTGACAACCTTGAGTGTATCACATGCAACCTATCAAAGCATGCCACCAGGGCACCAAATCCTTGTAATAAACCAGTGTGTAACACGTTGCAGAAATGACAAAAAAAATAGTAGTTGGCCATTTCTTCATCCAATTCACGTGTACCATGTGTCTTGTGTGCGCAGTTTGCAATAAAAATATTCTGAGATTTATAACTTTTGTTCCAGTACTCAGATCCTTGTGTGCGTGTACTTTTCAAAAATCTATTTGTGTTGGTTACACAGTGTTTGATATTCAAATTCAAAATTTTGGCCCATCTAGTAGGTGAGAAGTGGGAAAATATCTTTCTAGAAATTGATGAGCATTTCTTATTTCTCCAACCACTTGATTTGACATGGATTTTACCTTCTTCCTTCTCCTTCACACCAAATAGACTTAGGGAAGCACATTTGAAAAATTTATAGGTGGATTTTTAGGCATTGAATGCATTTATTTGGTGGTTTTATTTCAAATCTAGGTTTTCCCTCCTTCTCCTCTTCTTCTTCCATCGATTCATCTATAAATGTAAGAGCTAAGGTCATTGTTAATATTGGACATTTTGGATCCTTAATCTCTTTACTAAGGACTTCATATCTTTGTATTTTGAGTTGTAAACCTCTAGATTTGGCTCTTGCATGTGGATATTGACCTTCTCTCACCATTGTAACCAGTCTGTGCATTTATGGAAGTAATGGAAGCATTATTTTGTGGCTATTCTCTATCCTAACATGTTTGCATTCCTTCTTGCTTTCCTTCATTTTGCATTGTGTGTTTGTTGTGTGTCACCTTACGTCCCTTGCAGCTCCATTTTCTGGTTGTGTTTCATGGAACTAATGTTGTAAATGTGTGTTGGTTTGTGCTACGCGTGCCTAGCCTTCCCTCATGCTTTCTCTTTCATTTTCGCTCAGAACAGATAGTGTTCATCCCTCTTTTTTTGGTGCTATCGCCTCCCTTAGCTTAGTTTTTCATCTTGTTATCTTTCTATCCCTGGTCCCTTGGTATTTTAGCTTAGTTTTCCCTTCAACCATTAGGATTAGCAGTAGTAGTAGAAATAGATAGAGGAACAGCCTTCTCTGGAGATTCATCTCAAGCACGCATAAGGTCCCACAAATTAGAGACGGTTCCATTATTGTCTCAAATAACTTGGTTCTTTCATATCCGAGACACAGGTGCACATTTGAATGACCAACAGTTTATGGCACGCCTAGTGGGACAAGTAGTGAAAGCTTAGATTTCAACATTGACTAAGTTTGGTGTGTGACTTAGAAATTTTCAACCTTTTCGGGCTCATTTAAAACACATCTAACGACTCCTAACACTTAGATCTATTGTTTCAGCAATTAGAGAACCTTTTTATGAGAAGAGTGCATACTAGACAGAGTGTTGTAACTGAAGGATCCTTTGAATATCTCCATAGCTTTCACCAAGAATCACACGCAGTAGAACTTCCATGCATGCATCTTTATCTCTAGCACATCGTGTGTACTCTACTCCTCACAACATAAAAGTGCACCCTACCATGGTGCTTCAACCTCCTCCTCTGAGGAAATTTTCCATCTTCACTAGTGGAAGCCCGCTCAATCTCAATGCACAACATGATATGCCAGTAACCGCACTCAAGAGAATTCCATACTTCATGCGAGAAAATCAAGTGACCCTTGTTGAGCATGCACTCAAGATGTAGTAAATGTGTGATTTTTCTATCTTATCACGCATGATGATGTAGTAGTCAGGATCCTTATATCCTCTTTCAAAGGAAAATCACTCCAGTGGTACCGAGACTTGAGACATGCATCTATTGCCACCTGATATGAGCTTGGAACAACTTTATGCAACTACTTTGAAGACAAGTTAGATCATATATCACTAGTGGAGCAACTGACTACAATGAAATGCATGCGCCTAATGAGTAGATGAATGATTTCAACATCAGATTCTAGAAGACTTGGGACAAAATTCCTCAAGTGGTAAGGCCTACAACCCAACATGCTTTCCTATACTATTTAAGGGCTTTGAATAGTGACATCTCAGTCATGATTCAATCCATGGGAGGTAGGAATTTACCTGTTGCATACAACATTGCCATAAGGGAAGAAAATAGTCTCATCCAGGTGGGTAAGTTAGCACCTAGGCCTCTTGTTCCATTATTCCCAAAAATGTCTCTAGCACCCCAGCCTTCAATTTCCCTTATTCCATTGTAAAGAATGCAACCTGTTGCATCCAATTCCTATTCTCCAGCGCATCAGAAAGAGGATGAAGAGATGAAGGCCCTAATTAGAAACTTATCAAATAAGGTCATCTCCTTTAAGAAGTAACAAGAACAAGCCTACAGAAGTATTTCTAATCAAGTGCATAGCCAAAACAATCAACCTTGGTAGATTCAATATGGAAACCAAAGATATGTGCAGAACTAGCAAAATGAAAGATGGCATGTTAATGTGCACTTTGCAAGTTATTCCTCCTTCAAAACCCCTTCCAACACCCAACACAATTCACGCACTTGTTCCAGTTTAGAACAACATGGTGCAAGAGTCATTATGGTTCTTTCCTTGCAACATGCCTCATAGTCAGTATCACTATGCCAATGTTGCATGCACATAAGATTATATGATCGAGAATGCTTCTAACTGTGAGCCTTCCATCAGCACGAGTGAGCCTGAGAACCAAGAAAAGCTAGAGGCTCCTCCTAAAGCCAACTTGATATTATTTGGCGCTGAGGAATTTTATGCAATCAATCAGGTTACAAATGACGCGAGCAGACCATGCGCCCAAGTTATAGACAACACAAGGTATAAGAAGAGAATGCTAAAGTCTAGCGCACAAGTTTATATTCCAGCAACACAAGAGGATCCTCAAAAACAAAAGGAAGTGGCCAAGGCATCCAGTAGTAAAAATGCATAAGTTCCTACATGTGAGGATCCATGCAAAGCTCCTCCTGAAGTGGTACACGCCCCTCCTTTGGTAGGTACGCCTCTAAGGTTCCTACCTCTGCACCTGAACAAACTGAAGAAGAATGTTTTTATGCGTCAAATGCACAAGATAGTGGGTATTCCATTCAACATTATAGATAAAATGAAGAATACAAAAATAAATGTCACAATGTGGGATTCCCTGAACATTCCATCTCAGTCCAACTTGCTACATGAAGCTTTGGCCTAACTTCTGCATGTTGACCTAGCTATCCAAAAGTCAGGTGCTTCTGTCAATATATGCCAAGAAGAGGAGAAGAAAGTAAGGTTGTAAAAACCCTACCCTTCCATATGTCCTTAATCATAGGAAAACATCTTGTCTATAACTGTATGATTGACTCAGGTGCTAGTACTTCTTTCATGCTTAAGAAAATTGCTGATGTCTTAAGTCCTAACTATATCCCCTTAGGAAAAGGAGTCCTACAACTTTATGGTTCAACTCTCACTACCCTATGAATCATCAAGGATCTTGATTTAACTCTCTATTCATTTCTAAGTTTGACAATAACTCAAGATGTATCAATCATTGATCTACCCCTTCTATTTTCCCTATGTCTGTCAAAGGACTTTACTGCTAAAATAGGTGGTTACTTATCTTCTGATTGGACCCATATATTACTCAAGACAAGTTATGAAACCCAATTTACCATACAATTTGAGCCAATATTTTTCTATCATGTGGAGTCATATGTCACATCCACTCTCCAAGCAAACTATTTAATACAAGAAGAACAAGTTTCAGTTTCTGAGGAGTAGCCTCTCGTGCCTCTTATCCCGGACTTAGTGCTAGATGAATGGGAGGAGAGTCACCATAAATTTGATCCATATGTTGAGGAGCTAGAAGATTATGAAACTAGGCTTGGTAGCTACTACATCCTTGAAGAAGAAGTTGTGTTGTCACGTGTGCTTAAACAAAGTGAAGAAAACCCTGGTCTATGGAATTTATACTTTTATGGATCTAGAAGTAGAAATGGCATGGGAATAGGAGTTATTATCATTTCTCCTAAGAATGAGAAATTCTTATTCATGTACAGGTTATAGTTTGCATGTTCCAACAACGTGGCAGAGTATGAGGCACTTGTGCATGGTCTACTTATAGCTAAAAAGAAAAAAATCAAGGCATTGTAGATCTTTGGGGACACAGAACTGGTTATCCATCAAGTCACCAACAAATGTGCAAAAAATAATAAGATTGTCAAAGCTTATAGACACATATTTTTGGATATCCTTGAGATATTTGATGCTCTTAATCTATAGGTGGTGCCATAAAAAATGAACAAGGAAGCTGATCAAATGGCCGCGCTCAGATCTCAGTTCTCCCATGCTGAGGACTTTGTCAAAAGAAACACTTAGCACATCAAGATGGTGATTAGGCCATCCATAATAGACAACAACATCAGTTAGCAGGTGTTTGAGAATGACATGTAGATCATCTAGTTCATCTAGAATGAAACTGAGTTCTCATCAAGCATGCAAGCTGATTTTCATGACAATTATGGTGACCAAGTGATACAGCTGAAGACAAACAAGTTGCCTAAAGGGATGGTCACCTTAGAAAAAAAATTATCTTTGATAATGAGTTCAAGGGTGAAGAAAAATATATGCACACCTCACAAGAAGACTGCATTCCAGTCACTATTACATGTGGAAAGGAGTTATTTCTTAGTAAAAATTGCACACATGATGAAAAACATGCCTTCATAGCTCCCTGTCATAAATACAGTGATATATTCTCATGGGACTATGAGGACCTCAAAGGATTTGATCCAAGTGTTTCTCAACACCCCATTGACCTTGATCTTGGTATTAATCATGTCAAATAAAGGAAGGGACCAGTCAATCCAAAGATACAAGCCCTCATGAGGAAAGAGTTATCCAACTCATTGAGGTGAAGATAATATTTTTGATCAAGTATTCTACTTGGGTAGAAAATATTTTTCTGGTACGCAAGAAGAATGGTGAAATCAGACTTTGTGTTGATTTCATATTTTTGAATAAGGCATCATTGAAGGATCATTATCTTTTACCTTTTATGGAGTAGATTTTATAGACTATAGCTAGCGCACAGAGATTATCTATGTTGGATGGATATTCTAGCTTCAATCAGATCCTGGTCAAGGAAGAGGATGAATAAAAAACAACATTTAAAACCAAATGAGGGACATATGCATATCATAAGATTCCCTTTTTCTTTGTCAAATGTTGGTATAACATTTCAGTGCACTATGGATATTGCATTCAAAGGGTATATCAATGATTTCATCTTGGTCTACCTTGATGACATAATAGTCTTCTCAAAGCAAAGCATGGATCACATGGTGCACTTGGAGAAGATATTTGAGAGAAGTATAAATTTTTGGGTGTCTCTTCACCCCAAGAAGTGCAATTTTGTAGTAGCGCAGGGAAAGCTCCTAGGCTATGTTGTCTCAAAGGATGGTATCACAATTGATCTTGAGTACATTTCCACAATCCTGTACATTTCCTTTCTAGTGTAAAATAAATCCTTACAGTCCTTCCTCAGCAAAATCAACTTTGTTAGGTGATTCATCCCTAACTTTGTAGGACTAGTAAGGCCCATCACCCTCGTGCTCAAGAAAGACATAAATTTCAAATGGAAAATAAAAGGGAAAGAAATCTTCAACAAGATCAAGAAAAAAATACCTTACGCTCCAACACTCCCTTACGCTCCAACACTCATCAACCCAGACTACTCAAAGGATTTCATCCTTAATGTTTATGGTGTTAATGCAAGTGTTTCTATTGTCCTGACACAGGAAAATGAACAAGGGTTGGAGCAGCCAGTGGCTTTCTTCATCCATACATTGGAGGACTATGAATTAAGATACAGTCACATAGATAAACATGTTTACGCCATCATGCATGTGTGTAATAATTTTAAAATCATGTTCTCCAAAAATCATATTAAGGTGCTAGTTTTGAACGTAGGTGTTAGATAATTTATCATGGGAGCAGAAATCAATGAGAAGAGAGCACGATGGGTGACAAAATTCATGGAATATGATGTGACTATCAAATCCATAGAGCTGGTAAGAGGTAGTGTGTTATACAAGTAGCTTGTTGAGGATGCACAAAATGAACCTGAGACTTCATTATTTCTAGATGAGGATCTCATGCATGTAGAACTTGAATAGAATTAAGCCCCTGGTGCACATGACTGGATGATGGACATGATCACATTCCTTTCCAAGGGTGCATACGCTCTTGGTTTGAACAAAGAAAAGAGAAGGCATCTGAGGTTAAAATCTATCCCGTATGTGTTGATTGATGGTCTTCTCTTCAATAAAAACCTCAATGGCTTGTTGTTAAGGTGTATCGATGGTGTGTAGACTGAAAAAGTGTTAGCTGAATTTCACGATGGATTCTCTAGTGGACACTTCTCTGAAAAATATACAACAATGAATATCATGATGGCATGACTGATTTGGCCTACCTTGTTCATGGATGCACACAAGTGGGTCACAAAATGTAGAGAATGTGCTTTCTTTACAGGTAAGAAAAATATTGGTAGTGCTTCTCCTTTGACTAATCTAAGTGGATCAACCTTTTGTGTAATGGGGTCTTGACCTCATAGGTATGATCAATCCTCCTTCAAGAGCTAACCACAAATGGGTGCTGACAGCTACTAACTACTTCACAAGATGGACAGAAGCTATCACGCTCAAAGAATCAACCGAGTCAGTCATCTTGGAATTTCTCGAGGGCATCGTAACAAGGTTTGATGTTACTCAAACCATTATATCTGATAATGAAAAAGAATTCCTTGGTACCAAAATTACTAATTTAGCACTAATTCTTGGAATATATTTAAATACTTATTCCAGATATTACCCTCATGGAAATGGTTTGGCAAAATCAACAAACAAGAACTTGACCAAGATCATGAATCACACAATGAACATCAAACAAAAATAATGACATATAAAGTTCTCACATGCACTTTAGGCATATATGATCACAACCAAGAAGGCAATAGGTATATCACCTTACAAGCTAGTTTATGGTAAGGAAGCTAGACTCCCCTTATCTCTTGAGTTGCCTTCATTATAATTTTCCCAACAACTAGACTTAGAGGGCACAGACCAGTGAGAAATCAGAATGACAGAGTTGGTTAAACTTGAAGAATCAAGAAACTCTACCATGATCAAGCTAAAACATCATAAAAAAGCAACAAAGAAGTGGTTTGACAGTTTGGCTAGGCCTCAAGCTTTCAAAGTTGGGGACTTGGTCTTGAAATGGGATGCTAAAAAATCTAAACCAAGATGTCATTTAAAGTTTGATGCACTTTGGAGTGGCCCATACATCATTAGTTCATGCAAAGAGGCTAACTCTTTCGAGTTAACTCATCTTGATGGAGACACACTGTAAATACCAGTTAATGGGATCTATCTTAAACCTTCCATTAAGTTTAATGTATCATCTTTTCTATATTAGAGTAGTTTTTAGTTCCTCCAAGTGCACTGTGCACACATTTTTTTTGTAAATAGTTATTTATTCTCATGTGCTTCTGGTGCACACTCTTCTTTTTCTTCTAGGATGTCGTTTATCTTCCACTAGTTTTACAGGATTAAGAACAGAGTTAAGAAATGATTCTTCAAGTGAATTCAGGGGAATATGTTCAAGATCCCAGATCAGAGATTCCTGATTACATAAGCAGACTCCATGCCCAATGGATCCTCCAGGGTTCTGATCCCCTTCATCTAGTAGGTAGATGGCCCTAAAATTCACCAAAACTAATATCCAAATAACTTCCTTAGTTATATGGACAACTTGTATTCACATTCTAGCTTTATGGCTCTAACATTGCAAGTTGTGTGCACTTCAGTTATCTCTTTGACATATTCACTTGGTTAAAATTTCCTTTCGCGCCCTTGTGCACTTCCCCTTTTCTCCATCCTTCCATTTTCCTTTCCATCTTTGTTCCATTTTCCCCTTGTGCACACCTTCTATGCACCCACCTTCATCCAATAATTTTTTGCATCCTGCATGCATACCTTACACTTGCTTAAAAATCAGCTAAGTACTTGGCCCTCTTGCGCACCTTGCACATTACTTTGTAATAGTTGTGCCTTGACCATACATTTCTTCCTTGGGCATTTCTCCCATGCACGTCACATTTACACATGCCCTTCCTCTGTTTTCCTCCCACACACTTCATTCTTCCATGTGCATACCTTTGTGCCTTCTTCTACGTCATTCCATGCCACATCATCCTTTGATAATTTTGAGTGTGGTACATGCAACCAACTATAGCGTGCCACCTAGGTGTCGAATCCTTGTAACAACCCGGTGTGTGACATGTGGCAGAAATGGCTCTGATAATCTTCTGATAGCCATATCTTTTGTTATAGAGCTCTAATCAGTGCACACCTAGTCTCAATCGATAGCTATTGACATAGGCTATGGTGTTTGATATTGAAATTCAAAATTTTTATGGATCTAGTAGGTGAGAAATGAGAAAACATCTTTCAGGACATTGATGAGCAGACTTGATTGATCTAACCACTTGATTTGACATAGATTTCACATCCTTCCTTCTCCTACATGCCAAACAAACTTAGGGAGGCACATTTGAAAAATTTATAGGTGGATTTTTAGGCATTAAATCCTTATTATTGGTGGTTGTATTTCAAATCTAGGTTTTCCCTCCTCTTCTTTTTCCATTGATTCATCTATAAATGTAAGAGATGAGATCGTTGTTAACATTGGACATTTTGGATCCTTAATCTCTTTGATAGGGACTTCATATCTTTGTATTTTGAGTTACAGACCTCTAGATTTGGCTCTTGCATGTGGATATTTCCCTCTCTCGCAATTGTAACAATCTGTGCATTTTTGGAAGTAATGGAAGCATTGGTTTGTGGTTATTCTTTTTCCTAATGTGTTTTCATTCCTTCTTCTTGCCTTCCTTTGGCATTGTGTATTTTTTGTGTCACCTCACATCCTTTGCAGATCCATTTTCTAGTTGTGTTTCATGGAACAGATTGTGTAAATGTGTGTTGGTTTGTGTTACATGTGCTTATCCTTCCCTCATTCTTCCTCTTTCATTTTCACTTAGAAAAGGTAGTGTTCATCCCTCTTTTTCTTATGCTATCACCTCCCTTAGTTTAGTTTTCCATTTTTTATCCTTTTATCCCTGTTCTATTGGAATTTTAGCTTAATTTTCCCTTCCACCATTAGGAGTAGCAATAGCAGTAGAAATAGATAGAGAAACTAGCCTTCTCTAGAGATCTATCTCAAGTGCACAAGGTCCTACAAATTAGAGATGGTTCCATTGTTGTCTCAAACAACTCATCTCTCCTAGATTAAAGACACGAGTGCACGTTTGAATGATAAAAAATGTGTATGCTAGGATCTAAATTTTTCTCAACGTCAGTGTGCAATGGATTTTCATCCAAAAATAATGAAGCCTCTTGGTTGTTCTACATGTCCTCAGCAATCGACTTGTAGAGTGTGTTTCCTCTAACCAGCTTAGTGGATTTGATAGTCACATCATACTCCATTATTTTCGTTACACATATTACTCTCTTCTCACTGATTTCTACTCCCATGATGAATTCTCTTACATTGGAGTGTGAAACTATCACCTTGACATGATTTGTGGTGATGATACTTTTAAAATTATTTAGCGTTTGCATTATGGAAAAGACTTGTTTCTCAATGTGACTATATTTTAATTCAAAATTATTTAGTGTTTGACTCAAGAAATCCATTGAATGCTCCAACCATTGTTCATTTTCTAGTGTCAAGACAACAATAACACTCGCATTATAAGCTCCATAAGTATAAAGGATAAAATCCTTAGATTAATCCATATTGATGAATGTTGACATGAAAGAAATTTATTGCTTGATATTTATGAAACTTTATTTTCCTCCTACTTTCCATTTGAAGAATGTATATTTTTTGAGCATGAGGTTGATGGGATTGATTAATCCCACAAATCTATGAATTAATATCCTAACAAATTTCATTTTTTCTAGGAATGACTGCAAGGCCTTCTTGTGCGCTAACAATGAGAGAAAAAGGATAGTAGAGATGCATGTAGGATTAATGGCAACACCATACTTTAAAACCACATGGCCAAAAATATTTCCTTGTGCAACAATAAATCTATACTTTTTGGGGTTAAGAGACACCCCAAATTATCTACATCTCTCAAATACTTTCTACTAATGCAACATGTGATATGCTCTCTACTTTGAGAGTATAATTATGTCATCCAAGTAAACTAGGATGAATTCATTGATATGTCCTTTGAAGGAAATTTCCATGGCTCTCTAAAATGATGCAGCAACATTTGACAAACCAAAAGGTAGTTTCTAATATGTATATGTTCCCCATTTGGTTGTAAATATTGTTTTGATTTGATCCCCTTCCTTGACCATGATCTAATTGAATCCAGAATACCCGTCCAACATGGAAAATATTTGTACGCGAGCCACAATCTGCAAAATATTATTCATAGAAGGTAAAGGATAGTGGTCCTTCAATGATGCCTTATTCAAATATCTGAAATCAACTTATTTTGAATTCACTATTCTTACTATGCACTGGAACCTGATTCACCACCAAAGTAGAGACTTGATAGGAAAAATAATCTTTACCTCAATGAGGTTGGATAACTCCTTCCTCATGAGCGGCTATATCCTAGGATTTACTAGTCTCTACTTTTTTCTGATGGGCTTTATATTAGGATCAATTTTAATGGAATGTTGAGAAACACTTGGATCAAATCCTTTCAGGTATTCATACTCCCATAAAAATATATCCCTATATTTTTGACATAGAGAGATAAAGGCCCATGTTTCATCTTACTGTTAGGACTTATAAGGAATCCAGAATCAATTGATTATAAATCCATAAAATAAATTCCAAAGATTATATATTATAGCATGCAGATTACATAATGTAATAAAATGATCTTAAAGAAAATAACAGTCAAGTAAAGATATGGTAACACCATATTTAAGTGGGGTAAACCCAAAGGTGAAAAACCCCACTGAAGAAAGCAATGTTTGTTAACAATTTATGATGCAACTTCTACCCAACACTTCCACTTCACTCCTTGATCTTCACAGAATGATTTCAGATCTATGTCTCACACTCATTCAATACAATACTCATGAAAATTATAGATCCTAGTATGCTATATATGTTTAGATATCAATTTGGTACTAATGTATTCATTTCTCATAGTCAATATCGAGAGGGATCACCCTAATCAATAGGGTGGGTGAATCAGTCAAGTCTTCTTCACTCTTAAATGTGGAAGATATTCATAATAAATTTTTATAGACAAAATTTTAAAATAATATTGGGGAGTAATGCAGTGGTAAATATCCCACTTGACATTATCACCCCAACACTCCCCCTTAATGTTAAGTGGGGAAGAACATGCAAAAAACATGTTGACATAATAGTTCCTTATGCCAAGATTATTAGCATCCAAAAACAATGTGTTCCATGGGTTTTTGGCAATCAAAAATACACTATCGGTGGGTTTGTAGTTTCCGTGGTACACTAAAGTAGAGTTTCCACAAGTTTTTCAACTCCGCAGTATACTACCTCAGTGTCTCATGGACTTATACAAGCTATGCACAATTTATGCGGGTTTGCAGTTCTGCAGTGCACTAAAGTAGAGTCTCCGTGGGTTTTTCAATTCCATGGTACAATACTGTAGTTTCCTGGGAATTTGTACAAGCCACGAACTAAAATGTATTGCAAATTTTATCAAAACCATGAGACACTATGTTTTCCACAGTTCAAAACAGTGTTCCAAGGATCCTATAAAATGCCACAATATAAAGGAAAATTTACAAAATAAATTCTAAGGAAAAGTTCTTTACATATGAAGAGTTATATCAGAATATGAAACCTTTTATAAACTAAGTCATGCCCATAAATAATTCTTTGCTAGGATTTATAAGTAATTTCACATAGTGTGACACATTTACTTATTAAAAAATAGAGGAAGTATTGGAAGTTTTCAACAGGCCATTAAGATGTGGAATTGTCATGCAAAATCCCCCTCAAGGGAAACTTTGATAGGCCCAACAAGGCATGAAATTTATAAACTTTACAGAACACAATGCCTTTGTGAAGATATCTACAACTTGATCTTCATTCAAACAGAACTTGAGATCAATGTCATCATTCAGGACTTTCTCTCTAATAAAGTGCATATGAACTTCAATATGCTTGGTCCTTTGATGTTGAACTGGATTCTTAGCAAGATCGAAATGCAACTCTGGTTGTCACATAGAAGGAGTAGTGCTCCCTTTGGCACCCATATGCAGTTCATCTAACAATATTTTCAGCCACGTAGCTTCCTTTACAACTTCCATGTCACTTCTATACTTTGCTTTTGTAGAAGAGATAGACACTGTTGGTTATTTATACTCCAAGTGATGACACATGCACCCAACTTGAAAACATATCTAGAAGTATATTTTCTATCTGTAACATCACCAGCATGATCAGAATCACAATAGCCAAATAAGTGTGCATCATTACAAGAAGAATAAAACAAACCATAATTCATTGTTCCTTTAATATATTTCAAAATTATTTTTTCCATTTTCCAATGATCCTCATAAGGTTCTTGCATAAATATTGAAACTACTCCTACTGCATAAGAAATATCAGTGTCTATTAATATTCAAATAAATTAGATTACCAACTAGCTTTCTATACAAATTAGGATCAAATTTAGCACAATATGGTTTAGGATATAATTTAACACCAACTTCAATAGGAATGGACAACAAGCTTAAATTCAATCATGTTAAATCTTCTAAGAAAATTCACATCATACTAAGATTTGAGATGCAATAATAGACTTGTGATCTTAAAATATAACCATGTCAAGAAAGTGATTTAATAAACCTAAATCAGTCATTTCAAAACATTTTTTTAAATTTTCTTTGATCTTAACAATTAAATTTTTATCACAGTTGGTAATCAAAATATCATCTACATACAAAACAATAATTATAATATGATTTTTTTCATACTTAACAAATAGATCATTATCAGAACAACAATTAGTGAAACCAAGATCTTGAAAAAAATTGTTAATTTAGCATACCAGGCTCTAGGGGATTGTTTAAGACCATATAAAGTATTTTCCATCTTACAGACATAAATTTCCTTACCAGGTTCTTAAAAACCTTTAGGTTGTCTCATGTAGATTTCTTCTTTTAAGTCACTATTAAGAAAATAATTTTTTGCATCCATTTGGTGAATCTCCCAACCATATTGAGCAGCCAATGCAAGAAGAATTATAACCTTTCTCATCTTAGCTATAGGATCATAAGTATCAACATATTCAAGACTAGGTTTCTGAGTGAAACCACGAGCTACCATCCTTGCCTTAAATTTTTCAATTTCTCCTACAGAGTTATACTTGATTTTATACAACCACTTAGATCCTACAATGCTTAGCTTAGAAGGAGGAGGGACAAGTTCCCAAGAATTATTTTTAATCAAAGCATTGTATGCATATTTCATAGCCTGAATCCATCTATCATCTTGACTAAATTCTTTAAAATATTGTGGTTTTACCTCATAGATGGTCATCAAGGCATGATAAGAGTATTGACTGTGAGTTAACCTTCTAAGATTAGTAGGCTGAGAGTATGGAACAATACTTTGAGCCCATTTAGGAACCTTGTGATGTAAGACATTTTGAGAACACTCCCCCTCAATCTCCATCATATCTAGATTAGGATAATCCGCCTCCTAAAATTTTATTTCCATAATGTTAGGAGAAGGATTATCAAGCTCTATCTCAGGAAACAGAGGAGGGTTCATGAGAAGCATCATAAAATGTATTTCTAAGACTTGAACATTTATGTTTTTAAAAATGTCATGTTTAAAAGGGTCATAAAATCTTAAACCTTTATTTTACAACCATAGCCAACAAAAATACAAGAATAATAGGTTAGATCAATACTCTTCCTTTTAACCTTTGGAATGAAGATAGAAGTAGGACTACTAAATATTCTTATGTGAGAGATATCTAGTTTTTTATTTTTCCATACTTCATAAGGAGTAGTTTGATGAAGGGATTTTATAGGAACTCTATTAAGAATATAGACAACAATATTCATAGCTTGTGCCCATAAAAACTTAGGCATGTTAGATGCATGAATCATATTCCTATCCATTTCTAAAATAGCCCTATTATTCCTTTTTACAATGCCATTTTGTTGTGGGGAATAGGGAGTAGTCAACTCTCTTTAAATACCACATGAAAACATAGCTTCATAAAAATTTTGATGAACATATTCACCTCCATTATCATTCCTAATTGTTTTAACTTTTAGATTAGAAGCATTTTCAACTAAAGCTTTAAATTCCTAAAATTTAGACAAGACATCAAACTTTTTCTTAATGAAGTAAGACTAGGTCATTATAGAGAAGTCATCAATAAATTAAAAAATGCAAAGAACCACTAAGAGAATTAACTTCAAGTGGTCCTCTTACATCACTGTGAATCAGTTCTAATAACTGAGAAGAATTGGAATCATGATGTTTGTAAAATGGTTCAGTATGTTTCTTACCACGCAAGTAAATTTCACATGTTTCACAATCAAATTTCATCTTAGGGATGCCAAAAATAATATCAAGTCAAGAAATTTCATACAAGCTTTTGAAATTTACATGACCTAATATTTCATGCCAAATATGGATGTCTTTCTTAGAAGAGAAAGAAAAGAACAACTCAGACACAAAACCATCAAAGATATACAAGCCATTTTTCTGAATACCAGAAGCAATAATATTACTAAATAAATATTTTACATACAACTTATCTTGCTAAAAAACAATTTTAAAATTTTATATAGTTAGTTGACAGAAAGACAAAATATTATTTTTGAGCTGAGGAACAAACAAGACATTCCTAATTACACCATTTGACAATTTAACATTGCCACAACTTTCAGATCTAATGATGGAATTATCTCCTAGATAGATATTTTCCTCACATTTAACAACATATGATAGGATACCAAGAGTAAAATTCATATGCCTAGAGTCACCACTATCAAGAATCCATTCATTATCTTTTGAAGCTAAAAGGGGT
The DNA here is from genome assembly GCA_019776745.2 of Taxus chinensis. Classification (NCBI taxonomy): domain Eukaryota; kingdom Viridiplantae; phylum Streptophyta; class Pinopsida; order Cupressales; family Taxaceae; genus Taxus; species Taxus chinensis. Next base: position 419,971,424 of record CM034154.1, read on the forward strand.
AGTATACAGGGCAATAGACTACTTGACAACTTTTGCATGATTTTTCTTCTGATTTTCCTTTTGAATTTTAGGCTTTCTATTCTTAGAATTCTTAAATGATTTATAATTTTTACTCTACAATTAGGCTCTTTATGCCCAAATTTTCCACACTTGTTACAAGTGCCATTAAATTTGACTTTAAAATTCTTATTTTTCTTAGCATAATTGAATTTGGGATTGGATTTAAATTTAGGTATGATATTAGAGTTTTGTTTAGGATCATTGTTATTCCTATAATGAAAAAACTTGTGATTATGAGAGAATAGTGCTTGAGAAGCGGTCTATTTTGAATTAAAATTATCAATTACACCCTCTTCTTGAATTAATAGAGAAGATAAAGTGTCTGAATCAAGTAGATCATTCTCATTTTGATACTTAGAGTTAAGAATTGAGAATATAATTCCTAAAATTTTCATGAATATTTATCTAAATAATTAAGTACATAAGCTTGAATTGAAAAAGTTCACAGTTACAGCCATCTAATTGAGCTTTAATATTCTTGATTTTAGCTAAATAATTGACTATTTTCTCATCCCCCTTCATGAGAGTTGTAAACAGTTCCATAATTAGCTTAATTATTTTAGATAGATGATCTCCTTCATGTATTTGCCTCTAATTATGTCCATGCATCAGCATGGGACTCCATATGACCTATATGCATCAAGAATTCATATTTTATGTTTTTCAAAAGGATGGAAAGAGCTTCCTGAGATTTATGAGAGAAGGAGCTAAGATTTTTAGGGCTTTCTTATCTACTAGTGGGTCATGTCTCCACACCAGTTACAAGATCTCATAGCTTCCTAGCCATAAAATGATATTTTAAACAAATTATCCAAATGCTATAATTTGTTACATTTAATAGCTAAGATTTATCCATCGAAAAACTAGTAAAACTATCCATTTTAAATGATTAGAAGAAAATGGAAAAAAATACAACTAAAAATGAATCAATGAAGCCAACTGGAGGAAAAATACTAGCTACATATCTTCTTATTATTTATATAAAGGAAAACAAATGAAACAAACTATTTAGAAGGCAGTAGAGAAAAGATCCAAGATTTACATAATTTAGAATCTGTGGGGTAAAAGAACTAAGAAAACCCACGGAATGAAGAAACATTTAAATTTGCAACACAATTTTTTTTTGAAAACTTCAATATAAATAAATAAATACCCGTTGTTTAAAGAAATTTTAAAACCCGTGAACGAAACAAGATATGACATGTGTCCAAGATCAAATCAACACTACAAAACATGTGTCAACTTTCTGAAATTTTCTAAAGCAGATCCCCCATGTGGACATGTAGTCCTTAGAATTTAATCAAAATTAATATATTATCAGTTCCATAACAAGGTTGAAAATTCAACTAATTACATAACAAACAAACAAAGGAACACACGGAAAAATATTATAACAATTCTGAAAACTATGAAAAGCATAATACTCGTGTAATTTTTCAATTAGCTCACACTTCACAGTGTATCTGATAAGTCAAAAGACAATTAATCAAAAACATAACCATATACATAAGTCTTTAATTAATTAGTTCGTTATTTCGCACTCTGACAAACTTCAAACAAATGTGAAAGAAAAGTCCTAGTCAAATAATGCCACTTTTTGAAAGTCTAACCACCTGAAAAAATACACTTGGTGAATTTTTGCCAAAATTTAACTAGATTTCCTTGGGCAGACTTGAAGTCCCCAGAATAAGCTAAAATTTAAAACAAATATCAGGTCTGAAATAGAATGATAGATGTCACAATATTAGTGGCTAAGTCAAAGTAAAGACTGGCACCTTGAAAGATAGATTCTAACACTTGCGAATAGTGACACAATAGAAAATTAATATACATGTCTAAATATAATTGGTTCACACTTTGCAGTATAATTAAAATGAATTAAGGTAAAAATGGACACATGTGGAGCCTTTTAAATGGTTCATTTTTCGCAAGTTTGACAAATGTGAAATGGTTATTAATTCCTATTGGCTAAACAAATGTGAAATGTGAAGATACTTGGAGAAATTATATTGGCTAAAAATTCACATATATCAGAAGCAAGCTATTAAAATACTGACACTGTGAAATATGAAGTAACTTGGAGCAATTCTATTGGTCTGTATTTTGTAAAGACAGAAATAAACTAATAAAATCCTAACAGTGAGAAATATTAAGTGACTTAGAGATTCCTGATCAGATCGGATTTCACAAATGACAGAGGAAAGAAAAGCCAAGTCTAACATTGTGAAGACATGCATAAATACCTTATTGGCTCACATTTTGCAACTAAAAATTAGATAAATAATAAAACTGAATTTACAAAGTGCATGGAACAACCTTATTGGTTCATACTTCGTAAATGAAAAAAGGATCAAAAGATTAAAAAATTCAAAGCTAGATGGCACAAAGTTATTAGATCAAGCTTCGTAGTAGCAGAACTTTGAAAAAATCAATAAAAGACTGATGGAGTAAAGTCACTTGGCACTCTATGAGTGAATTTTTCTTTGCAAACACAAAAAAAGGACAATGAAGCTATTTGGAGAAATTTTATTAGTCCAAGATTCATAAAAATGATAGGATCTAAATAAAAACATCAAAATGAGGACAGATGGCATAAGACAATTGGATCAGGCTTCGTAAAAACAAATCTAGCAAAAAGTAAAGATTTATAAAGTTGGGGTGGATTTAACCACATGAACTAACTAGAACTAAGGAAATACTTTTGGATCCATAAAAAAAATAGCTATAATGGCTATAAGTAGTGTAGAAACTTAAAACAAACTTGCATATGATAGATTTTAACCAAAAATGACTGTAACTAGATGTGGAAACAAATATATAAGCAATAAAATGCTAAAAAATGATATAAACAACCATTTACCTAATATTTTCAAAAACTATTTAAGTGGGAATCGAAATTATAAACATGGATAGCTTGAAGACAATTGTGGAGCAACTAGGGATTCATAGATCCATAAACAAACTTCAAGCTTCTTTACTCTAGCTAATTAAAATCTTCCAGATCAATCATGCAGTCGCATAATTGCTCGCTCTGATACCATGTTAGGATTTATAAGGAATGCATAATCAATTGATTATAAATCCATAAAATAAATGCCAAAGATTATAGATTATAGCATGCAGATTGCATAATGTAATAAAATGAGTTGAAAGTAAATAACTGTCAATTAAAGAGACGGTAACACTATATTTAAGTGGGGAAAACCCAAAGGTAAAAAAACTCCACTAAATAAAGCATTGTCTGTTATTAAGAATTTCTGATACAACTTTTACCCAACACTTCCACTTCACTCCTTGATATTTTCAAAATGATTGTTGAGCTATGTCTCACACTCATTCAATATAATACCCACGAAAAGATAGAACCCAGTTTTATGTATCTGTCTAGATATCAATCTTGTACTTATCTATTTGTTTCTCATAGCCAATCCTGAGAGAGATCACCATAATCAATAGGGTGGGTGAATTAGTCAAACTGCTTCACTCTTAACTGTGGAATATCTTTGAGGAATATTTTCATAATAATTTTTTATAGAAAAACTTTTAAAATAATATTGGGGCGTAATGTAGTGGTAAATATCCCACTTGACATTATCACCCCAACATTTGTGCTCACTCCTTACCAAGAAATGACTCTTTTCCACGTGCAATAGTGACTGGGATGTAGTCTTATGGCACTGCGCACATGTAATTTTTTCACACTTGAACTCATCATCAGGGTTGAACATGTTCTCTAAGGTGACTATCCCTTTAGGCAATTTGTTTGTCTTAAGTTGAATCACTTGGTTACCATAGCTACCATGCAAGTCAACTTGCATGTTTGAAGATAATTTATCTTCATTATGAATGAACATGATAATTTGTGTGTTACTTTCAAACATTTTCCAGTTGGTTTCATTATCTGGAATAAATGTCCTAACCACCATTTTGATGTGTTGCACACTTCCTTGGACAAAATCCTTGGCTAGTAAGAATTTTGAACCAAGGGAAGCCATTTGATCCACTTCTTTGTTTAATTTCATTGGCACCACCTACATATTTAGAGCTTCAATTCTCTCTAGGAGGTCTCAAACTCTATGTTTTTAATATTTAAGAAAACTATTCTTTGTTACACACTTGTTTGTGACCTGGTGAATGACCAATTCAGTGTCCCCAAAAATATGCAGCGAATTGATCTATCTCTTCTCAACAATAATAATGCCATCCACGGATGCTTCATATTCTGCTACATTATTAGAGCATGCAAATTGCAACCTATGCGTGAAAAAAAAATCAAATTCTTATGAGAGATGATAATAACACCTTCACCTCCACCATTTCTACTTCTTGAACCATCAAAGTACATTTTCCATATTCTTGAATTTTCATCATTTTCTTTAAGCATTGTAGGAAACGTGCACTCTTCTTCAAGGATGTAGTAAGTACTAAGACCAGTTTCAATATTTGTATCATAAGGATCAAATTCATAGCACTCTTCTACCCACTCATCTAATAATAAATTAGGTATGGAGGGAGGAATATGTTTCTCTTCTAAAACTGAATGTTGTTATTGGCCTTTTTGGATTAGGTAATTGGCTTAGAGAAGGGATGGATCATATGACTCAACATGATAAGAAAATATAGGCTCATCTTGTAGGGTAAACCGGGTATCATACCTTGTTCTTAGTAACATATGATTCCAATCAGAAGACAAGTAACAACCCACCTTGGCAGTAAAATATCTTGATAAGAAAATGGAAAATAATGAAGGCAAGTCAATGATTTATACCTCATGAGTTATTGTTAGGCATGGATATGCAAGAAGGGTTAACTCAATATCCTTGATGAATCCTAGAGTAATGACAATAGATACATCAAGTTTCAAGACTCCCGTGGACATAGGTTTGTACATGAGTCCTAAAACATCAATAATTATGTTTGGCATGACAAAAGTACTAACTCCTAAGTCAATCATACAGTTATGAATAAGTTTTTTTCCTACTATCATAGACATATAGAAGGGTGGGGTTTTGTAAAAAATTATTACTTGTTTCTCCTCTACTTGACAAATTTTGAAAGTAGCATGAGGTCTTTGTATAACTAGATCAGCGTATGGGAGTTGTGCTAGAGCTTCATGCAATAGGTCGCATTGAGATGGAATGGCCAGGGCATCCCAAATTGTGAAATTTACATTTTTCTTCTTCATTTGGTCCACAATGTTGAATGAAAGGCCCATGGACTTGTGCAGTTGAGGCACACCATCTTTTCTTGATTTTTCAGGTGCAGACGTAGGGGCATTAGCTTGCATAGAGGATTGACCTACTAAAGGAGGAGCACACACTATTTTTTTTGAAATGTTGTGCATAACCTCATGTGTAGAAAATTGTGTGCCAAAAATATTGGGTGCATTATATGTATATATTTACTTCAGATGATTGGTCTAGATGTCAAAAACATAGGGTAGCACACCAGACTCTAGAATTTTCCTTTTATACTTTGTGTTGTTAGTAACCTAGGCACATGGCCTAATTGATTTTTCCATAGCTTGGTTTATTACACATAAGTATTTTTCACCAAAGAACATAAGGTTGGTTTCAAGAGGAACTTCTAGAACTTCTTCATTTTTTAGTTCATGCATGTTGGTGGGAGGCTCATATCTTGCATTATAAATCATGTAGGCTTGTTTGCGCAAGGCATTTGCATAGTTGTATTGACTGTGAGGAAAATTATGAGGAAAGCACCACTCTATCTCTTGGACCATGTTGTTCTGAACTGGAACTAGTGATTTTCTTGTGTTGGGCATTGGAAGAGGTTGTGCATGAGGAACTATTTGTAGTGGAAGGTGTGCATTGGCATGTCATCTATCATTTTGTTAGTTCTTCCCATATCTATAATTTGGATATTTATTTCTAAAGGTATGATGGATTTGGTTAAGTCCTTGATTAGAGTTAAAACTGAAGGCTTGCACCTGTTGCTCTAAGGATATGACCTTATTCATTAAATTTCTAATCAAGGCCATCATTTCTTCATCCTATTTTTACTACATAGGAGAATAGGATGTGGATGAAAATAGATTGGAATTATGCTCAAGAATGGGAGAAATCTAAGGTTGAGGTGAAAGAGGAATTTCAGGAAACAAGGGTTTAGATGGTATAGGTGATAATTATCTAGCTTGGATTAGACAATTTTAAGCCCCAATGGTTATAAGATAGGCATCAGGGAGCTGCATGCGACCCATAGACTATATCATTACTATAATTTCATAATTCAGATCTCTTAATACGTAAAGGAAATCACCTTGAAGATTTGGTCTTAAGAGGGATGGAATTATATCCCAAGTCTTCTGAAAGCTGAAGTTAAAATAAACTTTGAGCTCAATTAGAGATCTCTTGATCATTTTGAGTTGTTATAGTAAGGAGATATTGTCATATTTCTATAAAAACATATTACATAGCACAGTTTCAATTCCATCTCAATTAGTAATAGATGCATGTCTTAAGCGTATGTATATAGAAAAATACTATCACACAATAAGTATCCAACTAGCATAGTAAATAAAGTGTAATATGTGAATAGAATAAGCTAGCAAGAGTAAATGCAACTGAGATATGAAAAATTTGAGTGAGTGTGATGGTGTTATGTGATGTGTAGTATTTGAAGATGAGGAGACCCACATTTCCCCCTAGTGGATGTGTATGAGATGAGGTTCATTTAGGAATTATCCATCAATATTCAAGTATGAACCGTAGAACAAGATTGCATCATCGAGAAATGAGTGTTATGTGCATGATTGAGAATATATGTTATATAATATGTATCATGGAGCATTAAGCATGAAGTGTAGACCATGTGAGGTTTATTTAAGAATTGGAACCTTAACAGTCAAGTATGAACCATGGAACTAGAGTGTGTCATTAGGTAATGACTGGTGTTGTATCCAATTGAGTGTATATGTTAGGGAAGATGTATTGTTAAGCACAGAGTGTGAATGTAGATGATGTGAAGTTCATTTCATAATTAGACCCTCAGCAGTCGAGTGTGAACTATATCACTAGAGTATGTCATAGAGTAATGATGGTAAAATGTGTGTACTAGAGGGGAGAATGCTGAAAATAATTATACATGAAGCGCGGAGCATGACATGTAGTAAAGAGACTAAAGATAGGAAATAGGGATGGAGGGGGGTAAGGACGATGCCCCCAAAATGTTTGTATATCAAGAGCTACTGGTAAATATATCTTATCATTATGAAAAAGAGTTGTTAGAGTATGTATATTGTACGAAAGGAGGTCTATTATATATATATAAGATATTTATAAAGGTGTGTCTATAGTGAAGATATGAGAAAGTGTTACTAGAAAGAAAGATGTAAAGTATAAAACAAAATTAATATATAGATGTGTATGTGAATAGTATGGGTAAGTAATCACTTATTAGAACATGTGACTATGGGGCGGAGTTCAATTCCCCGCATGTGTGCAAGTAATGGAGATCTATGTGATGATGTGAGAGAGCACTTTTTATGGTGACAAATTTTGAAATGTGTCCCAACAATGAATGTAAGAATTAGCTAGAGTGAAAGGAGGAATTATGCAGTTGATTTGAGGAGGTTGGTGAGGGGTATTGGCCTATGGCGAGGGAATTAGTGGTGCTTCCTTGAATGGTGGTTGCTTGTTTAGAATTGGTAAAATTTTAGATGACTTGGTAGGATGAGGTAATGGGGTAAGTATATTTAAACATGGTATGGTATTAGGCTGGATAAGTGGTTTCGTATGTGGAATCGGTAATGCTGTAGATGTATTGATAGGAGGAGGAAATGGGTAAGTATTTTTAAAGGTGGTATGACAATGGGTTAGATAGGCGGCTCTTGACTTACCAAACAAGGAACATTAGTGATTATGGCATAATGCTCATTAGACATAAAGGGAGCATATTTGGGAGCCCAATGGGATTTATCAATTAGAGATGAACATGTAAAAGAATGTTGTGTAGTAAAAAAAATAAAACCTTGATGTTTAAGGTTCCCAATTCTTAATTTTAAATCATAGAAATCATTATCATGATTTCCATTAATTTTGTGATAATTACAAAATGGGTGAAATTTGTATTATTCAAGTCAATAAGGAGGGTATTAATGAGTACGTGGCAAGTTGATCAATTGGTGATTGAGTAGCTCAGGAAGAATATCATGTTGTTTAGAATTTAGATCAAATTTGAGAGGTGCTAGTAGCAGTAAGACTTTGGATTCACTTGTATAAGCACATGTAGTAGACATGGGATTAGAATGAGGTACATAAGAAGAACTATCATGGGCTTGAGAAGCATCCTTGATATGATGGATTTCTGATTTGAGGTATGTAATCAGTGTTTCCATAGCTTGAAATTTATCTTGAAAAGCATGGTGTGAATCTTGAATTGACTCTAAGATGAGTTTATTAGTTGTGGTATTAGGATTGATAACGATCGTCGGAGAGATGATCGAAAATGTCACTTACTTGTGCATGTGGAATATTACAAGGGATTTACATAGTGTCTAAGGATTTTTGGAGAACATCTTCATAAGGTTGGTGCATTTAAATTAACTCATACATGGAGAATTGAGGGATATTAGGAGACATGGTATAACTAGGGTTTTGGGTTTGGAGAAACACTAGTAGAATACGTAAAATAAGGATATGAGTGTTCGATCAAGAGTTGGGGTTAACCAAATGATTTAATATAAAAAGAATTAAATCTAATTATATAGTAACTACTGTACCTAATGATATACAAGTGATAATATACAGTAATATGCAAGTAATAAGCATATACAATATAAAACCCTAAGCAATAAATATAGGAAGTGACTAGTTAGCTAATTTTTGAGTGATCTGGAAGTAATTTGAGCTAGGGAAATGTTGGAACAAATTGGGAAGAGTGTCATCAAGACTCAATAGAGGTTTTGGAACTCATATATGTGAAGGATAGAAGCACCCAAGAGAGTACAAAAGTGTCTTGGTGTAACTGACTGATCTAGGTGCTAGTGTCCACCCAGGTGCTCAGGTTGTTTCCTTTAATGGGATGGAAGAGCTTCATTAGTTCTCTTTTTTCACTCTATGTTTTCTCCAATGTCATAGTCATACCTATAACCTGCAAAATAGATATATAGTTGCACATTCCCATGAATCACATCAAACCTAATAAATAATATGTAGAATGGGGAATCAGAATGACCCCAACGATCACTTAAAGATTGATCTTACAACTGATCAATGCACTACATCTCAAACTCCATGTAGTTATGTGTGAAAGTGTGTATAATTATGCCCTCTGATACCCTTATGCAAGTTTCATAGTGATATTAGGCTAGATCTAGAATATATAAAATGTATATAATGTGTGAGATGGAATAAAATGAACTCCCCCTCCAATGTTATGTATGCCGAGTGATGAAACCCTTGTCCCTTATATGGATGTGCTAGATGGATGCTTTGTAATGCTCGTTTCCTTTTGGAAGAAAGTTTAGGTGATATTAGATAATGTTAGTGTTTGGCCCCTTATTTGATGGCAATAACTATGTTTATATATGATTCCCTTGTTTTAATTTTGTAGTTAACAACTGAAATGTTGACCCAAAGTTATAAAATATGACCCAAAATTAAAAGAGGCCCAAAAGAGTAAGAAGAAAGTAAAGAATGTTAGGAGATCCCAGAAGGGATAAGAGTGTCTGGGTGCTTCTATCCAAAATGGGTGATAGTTTACAAGGCCATAAAAGATAAATCGGTTAAATACCAATAGGGTTATAGGTGTAGAAACAAAATCTATTCACTTGGGTAAATTTCTAGGTCATATAGCATACTAATATATACATGACTCCTAAGCAATAAAACTAGTAATTGACAATGTCTTTTGGGCCTTTTTCTTTGTTTCTTACACTTTTATTGACCTGACACACCCTACATCCTTGTCAATATTTGACTTATTTATCTTTTATGGCCTCAAACACTAGCACCCATTTAAGACAGAAGCACTAAGGCACTCATGTCCCTTCTAGGAACTGTTGACCCTCTCTAGAATTTTCTCACTCATTTGGGTCTCTTTAACTTATTGGGCATATTTTATACTTTTGGGTCAGCCTTCCAGTTGTCAATCATGAAATTCAAACAATGAAATCATATATATACATAGTTATATCTCTCAAATAAGGGGCCAAGGACTAAGCATTACATACTAACACCTAATATTTTATCCAAATGAATAAGAGCATCACAAAGCATCCATATGACACATTCACTCAAGGGAAAAAGGATGCATTCTTCTACATACACAACATAGGAGAAAATTCTATTCTATTATATCCCACACATTCTATACATTTTCTACATTCTAGATCTAACCCGCTATTAGTGTACAACTTGCACAATTACACACACTTACACAAATAACTACATGGATTTTGAAATGTATTGTAGTGCTTGGTACTAATTTCACTCTTCAGGTGACCACCCAGGTCAATCTGAATCCAAATTCTACATATTTATTTTAGGATTTGATGTGGTTTGTGGACATGTGTAGCTAGGTATCTTTCTTTATAGGTTACAGGTGTGAAAAGAGACATTGGGAAAGTCCATAGTGAAAAAAAAAAGATCAATAATGAAGCCCTTTCTGTGTAGAAAAGATCAGAACTTGGGCATCTGGGTGGACACTAGCACCTAGATCTAGTCACTAGTTCCTGGGCACTCCCTTCCTCTTGTGGGCATTCTATCCTACACATTTATGGGTTCTATAACCTCTAGTGAGACCTAACGACACTCTTTTCATTTTTTTCAGTAGTTCCTTAATCCATAACACTTCTTGATCACTCAGATATCAGCTAAGTCACTCTATCTCTTCCTCTTGCTTAGGGTTCAGTATTGTAAATGTTTGGTTGCTTGTGTATTTAGTGTATATTATCATTGTATATAATTCATTACAGTAGTTACTATGTAAATGAGATTTAATTCAATTTATAGTGAATCATTTGGTGAACCCTATGCATGATCAAACATTTTGATCCTTATTTTTCCTATTCTATCTTATCTTCTTTCATGGCTCCTAAAGTCTCATTGCATCAGTTACTTCAAATGCACCCACCTTGCAAATATTTTCTCCAAAAAATCCTTAGGAACTATGTATCTCCCTCACAATATGCCACTTGCACAAGTAAATTTCGTATTTGATAATCTCTCTGATGACCCTATTGGTCTTGATACCACACCCAATCTATCCATTTACAAGACAATTCAAGATTTACATTGTTTATTTCAAGATAAAATTCAAGCTATGAAAAACATGATGACATCTCTCACAGCTAAAATACAACATCTCAAGGATGCTTCTCAGGCTCGTGCTATTTTTTATTCTACAACTCATCCTAATCCTATGTCTTATACATGTGCTCGTATAAGTGAGCCCCAATTCTTACCGCTACCAGCACCTCCAAGTTTGATCTAAATGTTAAGAAACGTGATATTCTTCCTGAGATCCTCAATCAAAAATTGATAAAATTACCAACTACTAATTTCTACCCTCCTTATTGGCTTTCCAAATACATAGGAATCCTATTTTGCAATTATCACAGACTTAATGGACATCATTACAATGATTTTTATGCTTTAAAATGAATAACTAAGCACCCTGAGCATCAGGGTTTTATTTAATTTTCTACACAACATTTTGTTATATGTTTATCTCTAATTGTTAAATCCCATTGGGCTCCCAAATAAGATCCCTCTACTTCTAGTGAGCATCATTACATCATTACTAATGCTCCTTCTCCAGTCATTCTAGAGCCACCTATCCAATCCAATGTCATACCACCTTAAAAAATTAGTACCCCATCACCTCCTCATATCAATTCTTCTACAACATTACCAATTCTAACTAAGCAGCCATCTTTCAAAATATGTAACCCATCACCTCCTCTTACCAACTTTGTTACAGTGTTACCAATTCCAAATCAGAAACCACCAACTAAGAAATACTAACCAATTCCCCATGTGATAGCTAACCTCTTTGAACTTCCTCCTAATAACCCAAAATCCAACTTTGGTCCTAATATTACTCCTACCTACCATTGTGACAAGTCTATCTCTTCTCATGACACATATCAAACTCTCCTATAATTGCATGGTCTCTCTCGTGTCATTAAATATATCTCCATCACTAGCACACTTAGGGGAATTGCACTCTCTCCCCACTCTTTCACCATTATCGATTGTCTTTATTTTCTACTACTACACTTCACGTTCTATGCTTCATATCTAATATTTCATAGCACTCCTCCTCCTTTGGGACACACATTGTACTATCATTACCTACAATTCACAATTTATTGTTGAGGTTCCACTTATTTAATGAAGATATATCATTACTTCATGATATATCTTTTCTAGCATCTAATATCACATAATTCATTCATTTCTTGATGACACACTCTTGTTCTATGTTTCATTATTGACTTTTGAGGGTACATTTATAAATGAACCTCATCTCATACACATCCACTAGGTGCAACACTACTCCTACCATCTACACATCTTGCATATCACATCATCACACTCACACAACATTTGCATATCTCAGTTGAATTTACTCATGTTTGATTATTCTACTTACATGTTACACTTTGCTTACTATGCTATACATATTCTTAATATGTCATTATATTTTTCCATACACACATGTGCATTCACTTGGTATTTTTAGGTGAATGCAAGACCTATTAAATATTTATACACAATGTAGGATGTTTGACACAACTCTTTACCATTCCTACCGAGGCTCTTGGGGGCATCTACTTTTTATACTATCATAATTTACACATTAGAGGTTATATAATTTCACTACTTACTATTTTCAGTCACTATTACTCTACTTATCACTTATTTATACACGCTTTGACATGAAATCTATCTTTCTAACATACTAATGGGTACTTCATATGTAGCATTTGTCTTTCCGAATTAATACAACCATGGCTACATGTCATTTCTTGTTTCTTATTGTTTTTTATTGTTTGTGGGCTATGCCCTATTTCTTGTTTGATCATTTTATGCTTTTGGCCACTTCAGCCATGATTGTCTTGTGACATTGCGAGTGATGTCCCATGTTTGAAACCCTCTTTTTGCGGTGTAACACCCAATGTTATAATAACTCCAAATTAATGGATTTTTTTCCTTTTAAAACAAACCCCTTAACCCCATTACATGCCTTCAATTATTTTATATGAAATTAATAATAATATTACAAGTAATATAGTATACAATCCATCTAATTACATCATAACCATGTCATTTGTAAAGGTCAATTAGATCTAAATGATCCCCTTTATCATCATTGTATCCGAGTGTGCATAACTTGTATGTAGTTGGTTAAGTTATTTATTTAGTTTTGAGAATTGATGCAGTTCCTAAGTTTCTACTTGAAAATAAGATAACTGAGTTTCATCCAGAATATCACACTATTGTATAGGAACTCGGTGAATTGACAGTGTATTCAGATAGTACACTACTTAGGCAAAATATTTCAAGCTAAGCTTTGCATGCTTAGATTCGTGACTACACATAAGCCATACAAAATTTGTCCCATCACCACATAGTTATATGGATCAAATTACATTAATTAAAATTTTTAAGTTCATGTATTAAGAAGGCCTAAAATCTAGGTCTCACCTCTCAAATTGAGAGTATGCTAACAGTTCCAGCTTAGGACCCATATGGGGGATATAATGGTTAATACACAATGTTAAATTCCATACTTTCTTAATACACAATGTTAAATTTCAAGGTATATTTCATCGTTTAGAGACTAAGTCAAGCTATATGTTTATCGACAAGGAAATTAGTAACTTCCTAGTTACTATGCTCAAAGTTTCTTAATCTCATAATGTCATTTTACAACTTTCATTTTTAGGACTAGGTTTAGTTTAACCATTTCATTAAGATTAGATAACGATCCAATCCCTTTCAGTTATTTTTGTAATTTCACCTTATTGTTGACTATCGTTAAGTACCTCTTTAAGAAAGAGATATAGTCTTATTAATCATTTTAACATGGTTAAATATCAATGATAATTAGAAATGTATCAATCACATTTCATAATAATAACTTATTAAAGGTATAGTACTTTTGTACTTTGAAATCATTATGTCGTGAAATAAGTTATTATCATAAAGGTAAAACTAACCAACAATGTATTGTTTAAGTTGTATAAAATAACTTAATTATTTAATTAATCTCTTTATGACCGATTTAAGGAAACATCATTATTTCATAACTTTGTGTTGCTTCCCATAACAACGTTAGTCATTTAACTCATTTAATTAACATTTAAATGATGATGTCTTTGATATAATTGTAATAATTTTCATTAATTAATTTAGATTAGTTACTATCATAAAGTACAATTATTTAATCAAGTACATTTTTCATAATCATTTTCAAAGTATAAACCATTGTCAAATGTAGCATAAATCATCATTACAACTCATAAGAGATAATCAAACAATAAATGCATTTATTGAACTCTTTAAGGATAATCCTTATTCCATAAAGTAATACAATAATTTATGAATAATACAATAGGCCAATTTCCATATGAAACTTTGTGAACTCATATTTCACTTTACAATAAATACATATTCAAATTCTTGATATTCAATGAATCAATGAATATAATCAAATAATCAAATCATCACTTATTAAACATGCATGTTTTTAATCCAATTTAAGCCTCATAAAAACTAATCCATCCTATTATCTGTAAGATAAAAATAATAATGTAAATGGTCATTTCATTTAACCGACATGGATTAACAAATCTCTAACTAGTTGTTTCATTACGAGATAATTGAATATCTATTGTTTTGATTTAATTGTAAATAAAATAAGTATCATATCTAGAAAACATGCAAATTAAAATGAAGTAACCTAATGATGTAAACCAATTTTTCATCGTCGACAACTTGTAAACATTATCAGTTTATTAAGTCTCTAATATTTTTTACTTCATTTAAAACTCAAGTCTCGTCAACCAAAACATTATTATTTTCATCAAACAATTAAATAATGCACTTGGTCCCGATAAACCTTTATAAAAATTTAGTATGCTTGTCAATTTAAAAAATAAGAAAGGAGAAAGCAAGTTCTTTCTTCAAGTCAAGTGATGTCAAAAAAAATCTTCTTAAGCACAACAACAAAGTGGTACATAGTCCTCTTTACCATTTTCATCTATTTTACATGACTATTAATTTCACAGTTAACTATATCAAACATATGTATCCTTTCTCATCAACTTATCATATTACATAGTCCAAGTTTAATTCACAAAAGGTTTAGCAATTAAGCTTCCTTTAATGCATACAACAAGCTTTAAACCCAACATAATATCTTTACTATGTTAATAAAATAAATAATGTATTCTTTAATTTATAAAATTGTTAAGCAATAACTATTATCCACAACATATTGTTTTCACAGTTATGATTTCTAAAGATATCACAATCCATGCATTGGTTTAACCAAGACATGATAAACAACATTCAAAAGATAGAATGACCTCACACCTCCCAAATTATCATTTGCAAGTTATAACTTGGACAAAGTTTCTGTTAGGGAGACATAACCATGAGTCATTAAAAAGGTAATCATAAAAGATATAATGAATTAATCAGGACAAAAATACATAATAAGGATTGTAACAGTTCGAATTAACTAAAATCCAGCTCATTCAATATATGTAACTTAATTGTTTTAGCTTAACAAATTCGTTATAAGATTGAAACAAAAAATGCCAAGCCATACCCAAGACTTTTTCCTTTCACAACGTATATCAACAATAGAAAAAGGTGAAACATTAACATGCAGGCCTGAGATGACTCTTCATAGAAAAACCAACAAATCCCAAGATATACTACAAACCCATGAAGTATATTTCAGTCGACACATGTTTCAAAAAAATGATTGATTTAAAAAAAATCATCGACTATAACCCAAGTTATTTTAAACATATTTAACATTACCTATATCATACTTTGAAAATATGGGTTTTAAAAAAACTATTCACAGTCCTCTATTCGAGTTCAAAGGTCAACAATATCTCTTATTAACTTCATAGCAAATAAACTCAAAACACCCAGATCATAAATTATAACTAGTTTATATAATCACGTTTTTGCAATGCAACTGTACTGTAAAACCAATAAAAACAACAAATATACAAACCCAACATGTGTTCAATTTTTTTGAAAAGAAATAACAAGAAAAGGAGAAGAACCCATTCCTGAAAAATGATAAATTTCCAGCTAAAATCTTCACATTTTCCTTTGAAAACTCCCAACCGGTCAAGAAAAGAGTTTCCAACAAAATTTCTCCAACAACCCACCAAATACACAACACAGATTTAAAAAATAGCAACTCATAAACCAAAATAGAACATCATTGTAATAATGAAAACTCTATCATTAATAGCTTCCTTAAATATCTTAGCTAAAATATATAATCAAAACCAAATGCACAAGTTGAACCAGAATGGTGTTCAAATGGCTAGAGAGAGAATCTCACAAAAATAAACAAACAATAAAAATGAATTCATGTATTACATACAAGGTATCTTCCTCCGAAAACTTCTCAAGTTTCTTGATGATATTAAATACCATCAAGTTTAGCAAGTGCAACATAGTGGTTGGTCCAATAATTTTCCACCGTCATCTCTAGTTCCCTCCAAAACTACTTGGTAGAGTTTATGAGCGGGCATAGATTAAATCAAACACATTTCAACCCTTAAGTATTTACATGGTTCAGTTACTTGACCAAAAAAATTAAACAATCAATACCATTTGAATTTTGTCAAAGACCAAATCATCAATAAACAATCAAAATCCATGAGTATGGTCGAAGACCATAATACTAACCATTAATAATAAGCCAAACAAATTACCTTCCTTCACTTTAATCATTTTAGTTTCCCAATCCAATGGAGTATAATGTTATAAACATAAAAAATCAAATACCACATACCATGGTCTTAAACCATTAACAATTATAATCCCTTAATTTTTCTTTAAGGTCTAACACCAATATTACAAACATAATCAATGATCATTTAGCTTGGCGTTACGATTGATAAAATACATATTCAAACCCAAACAAGTTTAAACACAATGTATGGTGATAAATATGATAAGCTATTACACATTCTGTGAATTATGGTCAAGCTATTATAATAGTCAAGTAAATAATCAAATACCAATAAAATTACTATTATTTTACCTTGTTATATAAGCATTGCTTTTACCTTGGGAAAAAAAATATCATCAAGCCAACCTTAAAATTCTACTTTGAAGATCCCAAAAATTACTTGTCCACTGCTGGAAGTCGTCATATTGTTTTATGGTCAATGACCATCATAATGTCAAAAGAAATTTAGTATCTTTTAAAAAATCATCGGCATTTCCAATTACCAAAACAATATATCACATCTATGTATAGATTCATCATATTTTACAAATCATTATTTCCAGCAAGTAATATGAACTAGAATATAAATAACATGCACATAAACCAAACCGTAAACCAATGCATTGAAATCATCACACACAAAAAAAAGTAAAGTAAACATATACATATTTACAAAGAAACAATAAGTTATATATGTAAATTATTTCACGAGTGTTTAATGACAAACGTCATTATACGGTTGATTTTACAACTATGTGTAAGTATGTATATCCTTTTTAGGGTATATGTACATATGTTTAGCTACATCCCCAGCTGAGTAATGTTTCCTACCCCCAAATCCCTCATAACCCAATTTTCATAACATAACTTAACTCTTGCAAAAAAATGAAATGAAACTATGGGATGTGACGAGCGGTCCATCTTGTCTTCCTACTTGTTTATTATATTGTCTTCTATTGCATACTAGCTAATTTTTTACTAACTCTTATTACCACCCTACTTTATTTACATGTGCCTTGGTTTCTACCATATGGTGGGAAGAGCACAAGTGGTTGAAGAAGATATTTCTTTAATGATTAAAAGGTTTTGTGGCACTCATCATTCCAATTGAAGGAGAAATCATTTTTCAAAAGGTGATGAAAAGGGTGACATTACTCAGAAAGGTGGGAAATAAAACGTTGAATAGATTGTAATTTTCCTTGCAAACTACGGAGCTATCAAAGGTTAGTAGCTAGAGGAATCTCTAGAATAGCCCTTATTTTAGCAGGATCAACTTCAATGCCCCGTAAAGAAATAATAAAACCAAGGTGTTTTCCAAAGATAACTATAAAGATGAACTTCTTTGGTTGAAGGCTAACACAATATTTGATGAGATGGTCAAATATGATTTTGAGGACAGGGAGATGTTCAGCCCATTTTTTAGATTTTCCGATAAGGTCATCGACGTAGTCTTCTAGTATGTCTTGCATGATAGCGTGGAAGATATAGGTCATCACACGTTGATAAGTAGCACTAACATTTTTCAAGTCAAATGGTATGACATGATAACAGAAGGTATCCTAATGGGTGATAAAGGTGGTTTTGTGTTGATCCTATGGCATGAGTAATATTTGGTTATAACCCAAGAATCCATCCATAAGAGATATCATCTCATGGTTGGCTATAAGATCAACAAGTTGGTCAATTCTAGGCAAAGAAAAGTCATCCTTAGGGTAGGCAAGGTTAAGCTCACAAAATTCCATGCATATGCAAAGTCCCCCTGTCGCTTTAGTGACAGTAACAATGTTAGAAATCCATTGCGGATAATTGAAAGGTAAAATGAAAGAAACAAAAAATAATGCAATGGAGTTCTTCTTTGAAAAGAAGGGAAATATGTGGATGAATTTTTTGTAGCTTCTGTTTCACAGGTTTGGCATTGGTAATAGTAACGATATTGTACACCATGATATTTGGTTCAATACTAGGCATATCAGTGTAAGACCAAAAAAAGTGTTGTTATGATCACGGAGGAAAGTGGTGAAGGATTCATGTTCAGTAACATCTAAATATTTTTCTATCTTTAGAATTTGAGGTACATCCTGAGTGTGAATGTTGATCTTGAGGGTTGATTCATTTAGCATGGTTTTTTTCTCAGAAGGTAATGATCGGTGAATGTAAGAATCCTCTGTACCCAGATATGTGAGAATGGAATCATCATCTTGACATTGAATGATGTTTATAGAAGGTGTTTCATCATCAATCATGTCAGGATAAAGGAAATTAAGGGAAGAGGGATCCTTTCCATCACGTTGATAGGTTAGAGGTCCTAAGGAAACAATATTCATGAAAAAAAAGTTAAGAGGAATGTATTTTGGATCCATGGACTCTGTGGGTGAAGGTGGTGTGGTAGGTGAAGAAGGTGATGAAGTTGCAAAATGTTGTTCTTCCTCTACAAGGTCAACTCTAGCCTTCTTTGGACCATGTGGTTCAATACCACGGTGGTCTTTATGTTTGTGGGTACTACAAGGAATACATATGTGATGAACTTGTTTGTAAATACCAAATCCAAATCCCAATGATGAAGAAAGGTGTGGGTGAAGCGACGGTTGGTGAGGTAATGGAATTCTAATAAAGAAGTTTTTGTTTGAGTGGGTGGCTCAGGAGAATAAAAATGAATATCAAGTCCATTGAATGTTAGGTTGGTGCAAAGGTGGGGAAGACCTTATGGAAACACTTCTCCCATACAATGATCATAATGTTGGTGCTGATGAAGGTTTCCGTACTCTGAGGGGTTTAGAAAGTGTTAATGTTGTACAAGTAATACTCCCCCAAGGTAAGGCATTAAATAAAACCTTCCAAAGGGTCAGAAGTTGGTGTTTGGGTGGAGGAAATAGATGAGGTTTTTGGAGTTTGAGAAGAATAATTGTTACATGGGTTAACTTTGGAAGCTATAGTGGTAGTGAGGAGAGGTGGGGTAGTTGATGAAGCTGCAGTTGCAAAAGTGATAGATGAAGCAGGGAAGAAGACGAGGCTGTAGTGGTTGAAGGTAAATTGGCAGTGGTAGTAAATGAGGTAGAAGTGGTAGTAGATGAGGTAGTTGTGGTAGTAGATGAGGAATAAGTAGTAATAGATTACTTAACTGGGATAAGGACATCATTGGGTTGATAGAACATGTTGTAGGATTTGAAAGGTGAAGTATCTTCTAGAATAGTGTAAGGTTTTCCTTCATATTGAAACTTGATGCAATGGTGAAGAGTCAAAGGTACACACCCCATGGCATGGATCCAGGGTTGGCCAAGTACCATATTATATTGTAATTCCCATCAAGAACATATAATAATTCAGGAATGGTTCAGGGACCCACGTGAATGTGGAGGATGATGGTGCCGAGAGTAGAATTCAAAGAATCATTGAAAGAACATATAATAACTGGGTTATTATGCATGTAATTAACAGGTATGCACATTTTTTCATACGCATGATAATAAATAATATTAATACTTGTACTTACATCGATCATAATGTGTCAGACACGAGTATCATTAATGTGGATGGAGATGAAGAGGGCCAGGTCAGGATTGTTTGCTTGGTGAGGAACAATCTCCAAGTCAGATAAACTAACAATAGAAATATTTTGAGTGGTAGTGATAATAGAGGTTTTTGGTGGAGTAGTGAGAGCATCCACATGATGAGGTGTGAAGATGAAGGCCACAGGTGTGGGATTATTAGGTGGAACCTTAATAGTTTGCAAGACCTCAAGGAGGTATTGCGATGGGATTCAAATGTCTGAATGAGATCATACAAAGGCATTTTTAGTGATGATTGATGAAGTTATTTGATCATGGTACGATGTCTGACTCCGTCAAAAATTGGATAGGCCATACCACAGATGGTTACCTTGGGGATAGGTGCAGATGGAATGGTATGTGTTGGTGCACTGGATGGGTTATCATTCTTCTCTTTTCCTTTTTCTTTATGTCCTTTAGTTACAACATGAACCATATTAATCTAAGGAAAATAGGAGAGTGTGTCATGAAAGGTATAACGGTATGAGGGACAAAAATCTAGTGTGAGATAAGAGCCCTATGAAATGAGTATGGCACATTAGAATTTTGGAGGGGGTTGGGCTAGTTCTCTAATCTGGACCATATTGATCTCAACGGTTGGAGGAGGAAAAGAGGGTTGTGTAGGTGGAGACAAAGGTCACTGGATAGATATAGGTGCAAGGTTGTGTGGCGACAAGAGGAGGTGGAATGGGCTCTTCATCCAAAAGGTCATCTTCGTCAAAGAGAGATTCGAAAAAAAACATTTGAAAAAGAATATTTTTAAGGTCCTTACAATTTTTAACATCATGCCATAGAACATGAGGATAAGCACAAATCATGGTATCGTCAAACCCTTATGGTTTATATTTGAGTGGGTGGTAAGGCTTGAGAGGTGGAAATGTAATGGCAGAGGTTTTTAATAGACGAGAAAGGATTTAAGCGTAAGATCCTACCAAGGGATTAAAATGAGAAGTGAGAGTGAGTTTGGATGGAATTTTGGGTGAATTTTTTGGAAGAGGCACTTCTAGAGGGGGAGTTGGAGGTTGAGTAGGTTTGACTACCATTTTGGTAAGTAGTGTGGTTTTAGGTTTGGGTTATACCTTCTTGGGTAAAGATGTTGGGGTAGTGCATCAAGTAGAAGGTAATGTGGAAGATGGAAGTGGATGGGTCAACCATGGTGAGAGGGGAGGTGCAGTAAAGATAGTGGTAGGAGGAACTATAGAACGTGTAGGTGGAAGAAAAGGTAATGGACTAGGTAGTGGAGTAAGTAGGGGAAATGTACAAGTCTTAGGTGAAATGGGAGGTTGTGGTAAAGATGTAGGTTGCTTCATTTTAGTTGTACCCTAGGTAGGAGGTTGTTTGACCAAGGTTGATGGATGGGGACCTAAGATGGATGGAAGTGGTGAATTTGAAAGAGGAGTGTGAGAAACTAGGGTACGAGGCCTAAGAGGTTTAGTCTTCTTCTTAGGTGGGGGAATAGATTTGGTGATAGTTTGGGAAGAGGTGACTAAATCAATCAGTACATGAGGATGGATTAGACTCGGTGTTGGTGTAACCCCTAATGTAGTGATAGTTTTGGGTGTAGGTGAAGGTATAGGTATAGGTATAGGTTTGGTTGCAGGAAGTTGTTGGGGTAACAGTAAAGGTTTGAGCATAGGCGAGGCCAATGCAGAAGAAGCTACTATAACTGGCTCAGGTGCAATGGATTTAGTTGTCTTAAACACTTTAGGATAAATCATTGAAGTTTTTATGGACAAAATTTGCATTTGAGTTGATAAGGGAAGTCGAAGGCATCCCTAAAGCATGGACTAGTCGACATACTCAAAGTGATTGGCCAAACGGGAGAATGGTGTATAAGTAGAGGAAGATAGTGAAAACTTGGTGGTGATCCCTATAAAAAGTTATGAGGTCTATGAAACAGGGAATTTTTTGGCTTCTGACTCTATAGGCAAAAGTGATGCGAGAATATTAACAAGATCCTGGTAGACCCTGGGAGACACATCACTGACACAAAGAGAATATAAAAGTGGCTCCTCTATGGGTCGAGGAGGGGGAAAAGTAAGTGATGTAGAATATTTCTTAGGTGGAGAATAGGATAAAATAGACTCTTTTTTGGGTAAAATCATGGGTAATATGGGCTCTTCGATAGGTAATCTAAATGATTGGGGTAAGCACCTCTATAGATGAAAAGGTAGGTGAGGTAAGTGGATCCTCCATGGGTAGAGGAGTAGGTGAAATATGCTCCTTTGTGGGTAGAGGAGCTCGTGCACAAAATATCATCAATAGAAGGGATGGAAGGTGAATGTGCAAAAGGGATTGGTACTATATCAAAGACAACATGGACCTCATATACATGGGTGTTATTGCTAAAATTCTCAACAGCCTAATTCGATGAATGTGTATGGTTTGGAAAAGGTTTCCTAAAGACCTGCAGATTTTGATTTGCCGATGTTAGGGTTATCAAGGATGAGATCTCCATTATCTAACATTTCCTAGATGATGCTTTTGAATGTTTTACAATTTTTCGTTACTATGTCCTCTAACGTAGTGATAATTACAGTAATCGTTCTCCTTATACCATGTGGGTATAGGACAAGAAATATTAAAGCTAGTATGTGGTTTGATCGGAGGAAGAGTGATGGCTCCTGATTTTAGAAGCTTTTCAAACATAGAGGAATAAGGTTTTCCTATAGGGGTAACTCTTTGGTGTTCCTTCTTGTATTGGAATTTATGAACAGGAGAAAGATTAGAAGGAGGTTTTGATTGGTTCGATGGATGAGATGGGCCAACTTTCAAAACTACCGCATTGGCATATCCCTTTGCTTTAACGTGGCTATTTTTTGGTTTAGAAGAGGAAGAAGATTAATTCAATTTAAATGGAGGAATCTTGTTGTGCAATTGTATCTTCTTCTCTTCGATAACATGGATTTCTAGATTCCGGGCCATAGTGAATGCCTCATCGAACGTCTAAAATGTTTGGACCTAAATATTTGGAGAGATGTTCCTAGAAAAATCCCTAATGAACAACTCTATCAGTTCAGTTCACGGAAGTTGAATGGTGATCTAGTTGGTAAGACTCTGCCAATGTGTGAAAAAATATATGATAGATTCATCTTCATATTAACGCATCAAATATAAATCAGTCATGGTGACCTTCTTAGTGATGTTGATGGAGAAATGGTCAAGGAAGGCCTAAGACAATTGATTGAAAGAAAATATTGAGTTCCTAGGTAAAACACTGTAACAATCTAAAACAAGTCATGTCAAAGACATGGGGAAAGTCATAAGAAGCAAGGCATTGTCATGGGAAATCAGATAACATATGTGTTTGAGCAATAGCAAATGTTGTTACATATTTTTCTTGCTATTAAATCAGTTTAATTTAGGCATCTCCCAATGTCAGGGATAAGTATGAATAGGTATGGAAGGATGAATAGGCTCATTATAAATTTCAGTGTAAGTCAATGTATTACGTGAGTCAGAGATAGATGCTTCTAGGTTTTTCATCTTTTTGATTAGATCTGTGGTCGGATTAGATTGAGATGCACCTCTCATGGTAGAAGGAGGTGGATATGATGTAGAAGGCATACTACTATATGGAGGTGTCGTGTAGGAAAAATAAGAAGGGGGAACATAAGTAGCATTAAATGATGATGGCATATACCCTGAATGGGAGTTATAAGTGATGGGTGGAGGCTAAGACAAGGTATAAGTAGGAGGGACCTGTGAATATACCCTCATAGAAATAGGTGGCAGAGTAGTAGGTATAAACATGACCAGACTCTGAAAAGGGGTCAACGTAACTAGAGGTTGTGAGCTAATGACGATTGTTGATGTTGGACTCCCTACACTATGAGTTATAAGTGATGGCATGGTGGATGCCACAAGTGCAATAGATGTTGAGTGCATGATTGATACCAAAGATGTGGGGTCAATATGAGAGATGATAGGTTGTGATATGGAAGTGGGTAACGCTACACTAGTAGTAGTTGATACAGAAGTGGGGGTGAGAGTGGGAGGAATGGAGAACAGGAATCCTGTATATGAGTTGTCCTGACGAGTTGCAAGTGGATGAATGTGTGAAAGTTAATACTATAATGCGGCGGGATTGTGATCAAGGATTTTTTCAAACTCCTTGTCACTTACATGTATAGAAATATGAGAGGTGGGGTCCATGGGTGAAGAGATAGAAGGTGGTGAAGGACTAGGAGGAAGTGGTTTGTGGCTAGCATAAAAAACTAGAGCGTTGGCTTGTCTACAAGTTAAAACCATGTGAATGGCAATAAAATAGGTAATCAGATTTCTGTAGATGGTACAAAAACACAAAAATAGAAGATAGAAGGGGCCTGGTAAATGGAACTTGTTTTTTGTTTTGACAGAAAAATCAAAACACAGAGACTGACGTCGGTAGGCTAACCGATGCCAGTAGAAAGGGGTAACCGATGTCAATTGCTAGACCAATGTTGGTTACTAGTGAATGAATGGCAGATTTGTAAATTTGGAGATGAAGAATGTAAATTGGGTGGACTTGAACTCTGTTAATGGTAACAGAGACTCATAAATGTGATAAATGAGAGAAACATGTTACAAAAAATATTTGGATGTGAATTGAATACTATTTTGGGAAAAATAACCAAAACAATAGGGAACCGATATCGGTAAGTAAACTGATGTTGGTATGAAGAGGTAAACAATGCCAGTATGAAGAGGTAACCGATGCTAGTGCTAGTTACTATGAAATATGAGAAGATGATGGAAATTTGAATTTTAGGTGATTAATTCAAATGAAAACACCAACTCAGAGAATGGCAGTGATGAGTCCTAACACACCTAGAATGAACTAGAATACACTAGTTATGATGGTGGGACATGAAGGATAAGGAAAACAAGAGGTAACGGCCTCACACCTCAAAACACAATTTAGGAAAAAAATAACAAACATGTAAAATCATATGCTTCATATTTTAATGTTATGTGGCTTATGCCATTTAAAACTGAACTATGAGTAGAATAGAGTTTTTGGTCAATGAGGGTACCCTATAAGCAGTCTATGGCTGGTTTCAAATGATTTTTGGATAAAGGGACCCGATATACCTTTCAGTATGTGTGGTACAACTCTGATATGATGACTAGTCAGAACACCAACTAGATCCACCACTAATCTGATTGTTAATCGTTGATGGAAATTACCAAGAAGGAAGATGTTTAAGAAGTGTGTAAATTTTTCAAGTGATTTAGACAGGGGTGTGTGTGCAAAAAGTATAAACTACACTTAATTCCCGCCAATCATCAACTAGTCATGATCTCCAGTATATAGATTGCAAATAAATTTAGGTGATATAAATGCAGCATATAAAGGATGAAATGCAAAGATTTTTAAGCCCAAATTGAAAGTGAAATTGGATGTAGCAAATAGAGAATAGGTCAAGAGGATGATCTTTCACTAAATGCAAGTGCAAAATAAAGTGAGAAGAATTCTTTTTAAACACCAAATCAAGAATTTCCTTTAGACAAGTAGAAGAAGAGAATATTGACCAGAGAGAGATTTAATGTGAATTTTTTGAAAAAGAAAGAAACACGCAATTCCCTATATGAAGAAATACAAAGAAACCACAAGAAGGGGACCCACCAGGCATGAAAAAATGTTTCACCTCAAAGTAATGTGATAAAATAGATAAGGGTAATGGAAATAGAACGAATACATGTGATTATGTAGATGGTGTGCATGCATAGAATGTTGACCAAGCTAATTGTGAGAGCTTCCCTTTGGCTAGGAGGAACAACCTATAAGAAACACAACAAGACCACAAATATCATTAACAATATACGTTTGTGGACTGTCTAGCAAGAGCTAGATGTGGAAAGCAAGGTACTTCCTAGAAGGTTGTCAATCTAATTTCAAATACAATTTAATGCAACAAATAACATGAAATAGGTAAATCATATTGTAATGGTACATTTTAGGTGTCTCATGCTAATACAATAAATAAATTTACTCTAAAAACAAAAGATACGATTAAATATGGAGGGGTTGTAGGTTGTTTTGGGTTTACAAGTTTGACAGAGGTTGTAGGTGAGGTTTGGGTGAAGTTTAGTAAGGTTCTAGGTTGTTTGGGAGAAATTATGAGCTCGTTGTTATAAGTAAAGTTACCAGTCACAGAGACCAGTATAGGTTAGGTGAATGATGTCGGTATTAGAAAATGACTGACGTCGGTTGGGTGACCGGTTTTGGTAGGGAAAATATGGTAGAAATATCAAAAATGGGTGTTTTGGATCTCTCTGTGATTACATAGAGAGTTGAGGGGGTTCAGCGAGGATGATGTGACTTTTGATAGGGATTAGCAAGGGTGTTAGAGGTGCTAGGATGAGTGAAATATTTCAGGTTGATGGAATAGGTGGTAAATAGGTGAAAGGTGGTATTCGAGACAGATAGGGATGAGATGAAAGAAGTAAATGAAAGACTTAAGATAAAAACAAAATCTTAGCAAAATAAGAATGAATTACTTATCTGGTAGCCTATAGATCTAAATATGGTTGTTGGTGATGAGCGTTCATGGGAGATATGGGAATGTGTCCAGTGTTGTAGCAACAAAGCCTTTGTGTTATGTTGTAACGCTCTGTAGCTATGGATGATATGACTGGACGCCAGTGAAGCTCTGATGGGCTTTGGTTCATCGTCTAGTAGCTTAAATGCTCAAGAGTTAGAATGCCAAAGCTAAGGTGAATGAATGAATTAGATAACCTGTGTAAAGAGTTAGAAACTCTTATTTAAGGGTAACTGATGGTGGTTAGGGAACTGGTGCCAGCTAAGGGAAAACTAATGTCAGTTAGGGGGAAATGGTCAAATTGGCTAAAAATGGCTTGATTACTCCCAGATTTGGTGTGAGTCAAGTTTCAGTCCTAGGTCAGAAGTGGGAGCTAATGCTAAATATAGCGAGAGAAAGGTTGGAGAGATCATAGGTCATAATGGTTAAGGTTAGAACAAGTCCTAGTTGGTTAGGGAGTGTGGGGACTTGGTCTTAGCCATTAATGAGGTTGGAATAGTTCTAGGGTGAGGTAGCTAGGTGAGATGGATATTAATCTAATTAAAGTAATTAAATTAATTAATAGTGTGAGGATTAATTTAATTAGGGGTGATTAAATTAACACCAATGTGGGGAAGGGGGCCATGGCTAGGCATATGTGTTGAATTGATGAAATTAAAGGGGTTAAAGGGCTTGTGACCTAAATTTGGTGTCTATAATTCGATATGGTTTTCCTTTTATGTGAGATGTCAAGATATCTACATTTGTAGTCATAGGGTGCATGTGTCTAAGTTCTTATAATTTATGACGTGCATTCTCATGGTAAATTTTATAGTCTAAGATGGTTCACTATGTTCAACGGTCTTATTGACATGTAACATGAAGTATGTAAGTATTATGGAATTCATGAAGTTTTTATTTTTATTCCTTGTGTATGAGTTTAGCAATGATGATTTATTTTGTAGTATATGAAGTTTCATGGTGACAATTTTGATGTGAATGAGTTGTCATAAGGTTATAATGAGATGTAAATGAATGTGTCTATTGTGCCTAATATTCCATGATGTATGTGTTGCTATGCTCTTACCTCAGAATATTATTTAAGAAAGTATTTTGTCATAAAAATAAGTCATTCACTTTAAGAAGTCTATGTTGGTCATCAGTGGTGTTTTTGGGTATGTCCATTGGATTATGAGTCCTTGAGTCTTGTTTTAAGTATTTCAAGGAGTGTAAGTGCATATCCGAGAAAGGTTGTAGATGTGACATGTCATCAATAATATTGATTTGATCAAAACATAGTGTAGAGCAGAATTTGTACAAGTATTCTTGAAGGATGTCAATGCTAACAAAGTTGGTTTCAGGTGTGAAAAATACTATTCATTCCTTCAAATCAAGTCTATTAGTGCTATGGAGAACTCTATCTAGCAACCACTACTTTAGAATAATTTTTCGTGTCTGAGTAAGCTCTTGGCTCTTTGGTTTTTGAGTCATTTTATGAAGAGGCCTTTGTTGTTTAATGGAATGGGCGGGGATATCATCAGGACTGAACCTGCTGACCTCACTGGGGTCACTCCTAAAGCTACATCCCTGATTGATAGCAAGGGTTTTACCCCCTTTCTGAAAATATTTGAAGGGCACTATGATAATATCAGCAAAAACTTTGCTAGCGCATGGAAAGTGACCAAAAAATGAGTTATTTTTTAGATGAAGGGGATCAGTATAGAGATCACGGTGGAATCAGTGGATAAAGTTATGGGCATTATTGCGGTGAGGAGGGAGGTCTACAAACTGAAGAAGGAAGCCTCTAAATAACTGAATCTATTTCTTAAAGGTAATGAGAATCTCACCTCCCATTTTTCTACCTTAGAATGTCTTTACCTAATCCATATGACGAGGTGGCTCTCACCTTAATTCAATTCTTAACCCTGGAAGGCTAACACAAATGTATTTATGCTTACCACCTCCCAATGTTAAACCATTTTAGACAGGGGCAGGATTTTAGTTTTCCCTATTTCTTGTATCATTCTTTGTGTGCCTTTGTTTCATAGTTTAAAATGCATAGGATCTTTGTGCCTCTCCACCAAGGCTTTATCCTTGCCCTTGTCAAAAGGGCAAACCTAGACATTGAAAAAATTGGTGCCCTCAAGCTGGATTCGGAAGCTTATGCAGATGGTTCGGGGTTTGAATCTAAGGAGGAGGATTCGAGCAATGATGAGGATTCTTTGGATGGTGACATGGAAGAGGATGAGGTGGAGGTAGTCGTGGCTCAAAACCTAAAGGATCTTAAATCTATGTAGATCCTGAGCACTGAGCCAAACACTAAGGGTGATCTAGCAAACAAGGTGCCCTGTCTCCTATAAATTCTCAATTGGAACAACACTATGAGGATATGGGTCATGTTGGCCTAATAAAAGGGGAAAATCACTTGGCCAGGATGGTGGCTGATATTGATGAGCTCAAGGGGGACATGTGGCTCACTAAGAGATCGGTCCAGTTTCTTTTAAATGATTGGCACAAGATGAAGGATCATGTACAGGAAGTAGTTAGCAATGGGCAGGGTGGCGAGATTGAGATCCTAAAGGCCAAATTTAGGGCCATAACCAGGGAAATGGATCAGGTTAAAGCTATCCTCCATATCTATATGGAATGGACCATCGTGACTGTTAAGTCGACCCTGCAACAACTTCAAACTCTATGGTAGTTTGCCAATTCTTATTGTGTCGTGGATAGTCAAGGAAGGAAACAGAAGGTGACCTCGGATGGTTTAGACCTGGGCTCTTTGGCTATTAATATTGATGATCTTGTAAAATAATGGGCTAAGGTGCTAGAGGGGCTTGAAAAAGCCTACAAATGACTTTGGTATGGGGTGACATGTTTTTTCACTATCTCTGTCTATGGCTATTAGTTCCTTCGATGTTGTTATTTTCACTATGGTTTTTTGTTGTTGTTAGTATCACTATATGGGCTCCTAAGTGCTCTTATTACTATGAACTTTTATAATATGGTTTTTTGATGTTATTATAATTGGCTTTATCTACTCCCATGGAGCTTTCATGATGTATGGGGTAGGGTCCCCTTAACCCTCTTTTTTACCACTAATAAAAAAAAGTCTATTAGTGCTCAAGATTTTAAGTAATGTTATTTCAGTGGTGACAATCATGTTTGAGTCCTTAAAACTAAAAGGATTGTGAATTTTTGAATTTTTTCTGTGATGACTGGTTTCAAGTATTCTCAAAAGGAAGTATAGATGCAAAGAGAAGTTTGAAGGTCTAAATGATGTATTCTAGGGTGAAATTTTTGTGCAAATCATCTATACATGGATATCTTCAGGATTCAAGAGGTTTGAGGCCCTAGATATGTTTAAACTCTTGGGAATATTTGACAAATTTCAGGTTGAGAGTGTTAGTGATAAGGAGACCTAATTAAGAAGGTGTATTTTAAAAACTGGGTATGTTCTCTTTGGGATTAATATTCAAGTCTTTTGAAGAATATTAAATGGAAAAATGGGTATCTATATCAAATCTTCTGTGATCCTTGGAGCTTCAAGACTATTTTTGAGTATACAAGGTCAGTCACAGGCCTATATATCTCTTTTGGTTTGTTCTGAGTTTCCCAAATGACTGTTCATAACTATAATAGAGGGGATTAATCTAAAAATTATATCTCATCCAAGTATGATAGTCATAGTGCAGGGAAGTTATGAGATTGTAAATTTAATCACGCTCAGAAGTTTTTTCTTAAGCATATATAGGTCTGTATTGTGCACCTACAAGTATGGGCTTAGACATGTTACACTTTTTGATTAGTGTGAAGCTCAAGGAAGATGATTATGCATTTAAGAAAAAAGTATAAAATTATTAAAGAGTGATAAGATGGCAAAAAGTGTGTCTAAGCATCATTGTTTCTCTTGTTTGGGTCATGTAAAAATTGACAAGCTACAAGGTATACTTAGAGGAAGAGTGTGCACTTCCATAGGTATGTAGTGTATTGATATGCTCTTGATAATATCTAGAGGATCTATAAAATTGTATGTTATATCATAATAAAGTTCCAACTATGCCTATATGTCTAGGTATATAGATAATTCTTAATGTTTTATTGTTCAAAGACGAGTAAAATGTTCAGGGCTATAGTGTAGTAAAAGTACATCCTACAGGCTTATAGGTACTTGTTTAGTAATGATGTAAGTGCTATGAAAGGGATATAATGTCTCAGTTGGTTTTTAAGAAAGAGCAAGGTGGTAAACATAGTGAAGAAGTTAATGACTAGGTATATTAGTCATGATTGTACCTAAATTTGTTTCATAGTTCACATACAATCTAAAATGATGCTATAATAACTTTAAATGTTTCTCGAATTTGTATGAGTGTTATCATGATAAGGGGGGTTCTTTTTTTACATCTTGAAGGTACTCAAGGTGTTTTTTTTATGATAGAATGATGTGTGACTTGAAAATTTTGAAGCTAGACTTGGTGGTGATTTGATAGTTTAATTATTATCAGTGTACAAACAATATGGTAAAGTGCTTCTACAGGTCTAGATGATGTGCATGGTCTAGATTAGTCATGGGGAGCATGAATGTAAGCCTACTAAAGGTGGTTTGTTTATTTAAAGGAACTTAGGGTATTTTTTGAATGATTTCTCCAAGAATAAGCAAGGTATGAATCACAAATGCATTATGTCATCCTAAGTGACTATCAAACTGAAATGTAGCTTTAAGGTAGAGCCTAATGACTAAGTTGGTTTCATGACAAGATAGCAAGGTAAGTTGCTGAAATTGGCTCTTGTTTACTAGATATGGTGGTCTTAAGTCTAGGTGGAGATGTAAATTTAATATTCATGATGTTCATAGTGTTCTTGAGCTCGTCCAGATGCTTGTCTAGGGATATGAGTTCTTAAGGTATTTTGAAGACAAAAATGATAATAGACAAGATAAATTTATGCCTAGATAAGAAAATTTAGCCCATGAATGAAGATAAGGTGGTTATTTTTTGTCATATATGACATTTTTGGCATGCAATTGATATGATTTCTACTGGTATAGTTCTGATACAATGGATTTATGAAGGTTAAAACATGGTTGAGGTGAGAAAAGATAGTTTTTACATGCCTAGAGGTGAATGATGGTACAATTACCCCCATAAAGAGGTATGATTATTATTTATTCTTGTTTATAGGAAATATTAGATGATTTATATGCTATTCCTAGGGGGTGTTGTGTCTACATACTTCAAAAGAGGATAAAATCAAGATTTGAATGATTTTTTCAAGGTTTTTGAGCTTATTTGAGACCTTTGGTTGATGTTTCTAACTAAGAGGTGATCATATGAATTTGATAAATGTGCATAAAATATAGGTGCATGTATCCTTTGTCATTAATGTAAAAAGGGGGAAAAGTTTAGGTGGTTTTCCATCAATGAAAAAGGGGGAGATTGTTGGCCTGCTGTTACATAGGTGTTTTCATTTATGTAAAACCTCATTAATGACAAAGTGGATGAAGTATTAGGGTCATATTATGCTCATAGTGATGATTACATGGATATTCAATTATGTTCATGGTTGTACAGGTTGGTTCAGTGAGGATTGTTTGTTCTTACAAGCCTATTCAGGTGATCTAACTAGCCTAGGTGATGGTGTATGGATTTTGGAGCTTATTAGTTTCTTAATAAGAATTTTGACATGATTTTTATCATGATTATAAATTTATTGGGCACTTATATGAGCCTCAGTGTGCAAATGAAAGTTGGTGACTCTGTTTCAGGTGCTCATTTGGAGCAAGTATGTATGCTAGGAGGTATGAGGATGAGATATGGAGCTATATGATCTCATGGATGAATGTATGTAGATTTATCTTGGTGTAACATGTATGTTAGGAAATTTTGGAGTTTTTTCATGATGATTTATAGTTTTCTTTTAGTTTTCCCTAGCTTCTAGAGTGTAAAACTCTAAGGGGTAGCTATACAAGTCTTTGTGGATGGAAATATTGTGAGGCTATTATGACATTATGATGATTTTATATGTTATAAGGGTATGTCCTTGTATTTTTGGAAAAATTTTAGATTTCCATGATGATAATTTTGCAAGATATTAGGTTTTTGGTCAAACAGGGTCAAGAACAGTACTATTCCAAGCTCAAATTGGAACTTCTAATTCTCACCCTCAATTGTTTTCTTTGAAAGGGACCTCATGGATTTCAAGGATGTTTATACATTAATTATATAAGGTTTCACAAAATAATTATATCATTTAATTTTCATGTTTTTATAAATGAATGTTAAAAAGGTAAACAACTATTTATGAGTTCGAAACCCTAGATTAAAATCAATTTAAGAGATTCATTTCCTAAGTTCCCATAATTTATTCCTAATGAATTTATGATGGATGGAAAATGTATAGGGATACTTCATATTTATAGAAAGGTATGGTAGAGGTTATGGTGATGAGTGGACCTCACTCAAACATGTCAGTTTCTGAAGAAGATCATTTTGGGACAAGGTTGTCCAAAGGAGTTAAAAAATAAATGGAAATTTTTTGAGTATGTGATTTTTTATTGATATCCAAATAGGCTTTAGGTAACGAGGATGCATGAAAATGGCTAAGTGTTCCCTATTTAGGTTGATTAGTCAAAGGGCATTTTTGGAGCAATTAGAAGCAGTATTCAGTAAAATAAACATTGCAGGAGATACATGAGGAGTTATGAGGTGATTCAAATTATTTTGGAAAGGTAATTTAGAAATATTCACAGTGATATAAGGTTAATTCATGATTATTATTTTTTATATGGTTTCTAGGTTAGTTTGTGAACAACAATATTTTTGGCTATCCAGGAAAGAACTGTATTTTTTAAAAGATTGAGTTGGTAGATTAAACCAGTTGATATTTATTGAGCTCTAACTTATTTAGGAGTGTTCTAAAATTATTTTCATTTTTATTTAGTGGTCTCATTACATATTTTAGGTGTTATTTGATTATTTTGAATCCAAAAGGTGAAGACATGGTGATGGAAATAGGTGTTTGGTGAAGGCAATGAGCCACTGGGCCCATTAGAAGAAATAATATGATTGGTTCATGATAATTGAGACCATTTATGATGTTTAATTTTTATTTTAAACATGAGTGGTGATTTTTAGAGCATGTATAAAAATATTTTTTGTGTTAAGATATTTTTGGCAGTTTAATGCATGGGTTTTGAGGATTTTTGGTGCATGAAAGAAGGGTTTTAGCTAGACCAACCCATATGGGTCACTTGTATATGTTAAAATTATATGAGATTTCTTTATGATGTATTTTTCATGCAAAATGAGGCAAAAAAAAAAATTGAATTTGAATTAAGGAGCTTATAAAAGTAATGTTTTGGGTGCTTTTGTGAGTTAATGGTGTGTGTGCAAGAAGTACGACCTAAGTGTGTGAGTATGAATTGAGATAATATCAAGTGTTTGATAGGTTTAAGATTTATGTAAATCATGTGTGCAATAGTTTGAAGCTTTGAAAAGTGAAGAAGTGTGAGAGATTGAAGACCTAGGGTTTGAAGAAGTACGAGATGAATCATTAGTCTCTATCAGTTATGGTAGAAATATATCAGATATTATAACATCATAATGTGGTTTAGTGGGTGTTTAATCATCTTTGGGGTTTTTTTCCTCCTTTTGTAGTTAGTGCTTCACCAAATTAGGGGTTGGTGCTCCTTGTAGAGTTGTAGCTCTCCTAAAGTAGGGGTTGGTACTCTTTATAGGGTTGGTGCCTCGATAAATTTGAAACATATCAATATAAGAATTTTTTAGTGGTTTTTCTTCCCCTTTATGGTTTCCCACACATATCATGTGTCTTGTGTTAACTATATTTTTTATGCTTCATTGCATATATGGTATTTAATGGTGTGCACAAATTAATTAATAGTTAAGTGATTTTTTAATTTAAATAAGCATATGAAATATGATTTTATTTTGTAAGTACTAATTCACCCCCATCTCATTCCATTGTGCTTCCAACTCCAACAAATCATTATTTTAATTTCATCTATTTCATTTACATGCATGCAAGGTATACATGATACCATTCGAAATTCATTAGAAAATATACCACCATTAGTGTGTTTATTGAGGAATTATTGAAGAAGAGGACAATAAAATGGATAAAGTGGCCCAAAAAGTGCCAATAAGAAATGAGAGCACATTGAAAAAATATATATTGAATGTATCTATGATAATATTTATTGACTAGAAGGTTCCCTTTAATATACATATGGATGTGTTAGTGATAGCAATTTGAGAGGTTTTAACACAACTATGAATCAAAAATATAATGTGAAAGTTAGAAATTTTATAAGGTTTAAGTATAGAGAGATGTGTTGGTGATTGTATACACTCTAGAAAAATATCATCACTACCTATTATCAACATCATTTATGTTCTATATTAATCATGAGTTGTTGAAATACTTGATAAATCGACATGTAATAGAAGGGTATATATGCCACTGGTTGATGTTATTTAAATAATTTCAGTTTACCATTTTAGTATATAATATTTTAGGAGTACATCTATTTTAAGTGGATGTAGTCCTAAAAGGAGGTGGAATCCTTAGCACAATTCTTGTCTATAAAAGAGTTTCTAGAAGGATACTTTGTAAATCATAAAAAAATGAATTTTTAATTCAGACGTTTCTATTTACATTGATAGATGGAGAAATATATAAGAAAGTGGGAGATAAATTATTTTAATTGGTAGTAATCTAGCATAAACAAGAGGGAATTTTAAGGGAAGTATATGAAGGGATATTCAATCGACATAATGGAGGAGATTAAATGGAAAGAAAAGTATTATTGGATGGTATATTGTGGCATATAATTTTCAAATATATTAATAAGTATGAACATACCTATGATTTATGCCAACATATTGAATAACCAAATGTAAGAAATGAAATTCCCATGAGACTAGTGTTGGCATTGGCCCCATTCAAGAAAAGGGTAGTATAATTAGTCAAGTTGATTAAGCCCATGACATACCATTCACAAGTTATATTCCATAACAGCAAAGACCAAATATAAAAAAACTTTGGGCGGAAGCTATACCCACAAAATATTATACCATGAAGACAATGATGAAGTTTATATATGAGAATATCATCACACGATTTGGTTCTTTTCTCAATTTAACAAGTGATCAAGGGAAACAATTTTTGAATAAGACCATTCAAGATTTGTTGAATAATTTTTCAATAAATTCTAATAATAGTTTTCCTTATCACATGCACACAAATAGAATGGTATAGGGATTCAATAATGTTATTAAGAATATTCTTACTAATATTTATAATTTATACCAGACGGAATGGGTTTTGAAGATACTTATGGTGTTGTGGGAGTACTTCACAACATACAAATGACTAAGTATTTTCCATTTGAATTACAATACAACTTAGAGATCATGGTCCCTATTGACTTTATTATTCTAATTTTTAAAATGGCTATATCATTTTTCATCAATAAAAATAATTTTATCCATGAGATATTGATTGAGTTGGAAAAGTTAGATGGAAAACGTTTTATAGTTGCATATAAATAAACTCAAGAAAATTAGAGACAAAAGGTATTAAATGAATACCATTGTAAACATAATATATTTCACAAGGGAGATAAGGTAATATTTTATTAAAATTATAAGAAACCAGCCCTAGAGAAACTCAAAATTTGATGGCTAAGGCCATATATAGTGGATGATATTCCAACATCTCAAGAAATCAAATAAATTTTTTTTAGGAATGGATTGGAGATTGTACATTAATGGAGCTATGGTGAATGCCTATATAGTTGTGAAGTTATTAGAAACAAAAAAAAAAATTGTAAAATAAAAATGAAAATAAGAAATAATAAAAAAACAAGATTTCTATTAAGAAAAAAGGGGAAATTTTTTTTATTTTTTTTTAAAATGACAATGTTTTTTTGAAAAAATATACCAAAAAGACATTTTTTTGAAAATACAATAAATAATTTTGGGGAAAATGGAAAAATAGAAAATAACCAGATTTTGTTTTTGTAAAAAATAATAAAAATATATAATTCGGAGCCACCAAATTGAAAACTGAAAATTTCATGGTTTGGAGAGGTAGGATTGTGAAACACCTAAGTGAAATCTCAACATTAATTTTAGAATAAGTTTTCATGCCACGAAATGAAGGTAAGAGTATTTTTAGTATACTGGGGGCCGAAATACACTGGAAAATAAGTTAAGACATGGTAAAAGAATAAAAATATGTAGGATGACTTACCCGACAAATTGATGAAAATGAACAAAATCAAACTGGGTGATATGAAATCATTTATAAATCATTGAAATGTCATGAGTCATTAAAATTAAAAATAATTAATGGAATTCCTAAATTAATCTACATAAAGTAAAACCCCTTTGTATAATTACACTACATATTTGCACTTAGCGACTTCGAGTAAAATCCAGAGTAAGAAAAAGAGTTTCAGTGAGCCATGATATATGGAACTAAGGGATTTAAATACTAATTACACTCGTGGATGTACCACAAATAGTTTTATAGATGGAATTATAGAGGTGTAAGTGGAATAAGCATAGTCAAAGACGTATGTAGTCAACCATGAGGGGGTATTTTCAAACATTATATTTACGGTTGCATATTCATACATCCTGTAACAATATATTCACTCAAAACCAACATAATAAAACCATGGAAAATGGAAAAAAAATTTAAAAAATGATCAAGGTGAATTACCAAAAATAAAAGGAGGAATGATATACACATAAAAAGGTAATTCCTCAAATGAAGCTAGATATATGACATAATTTCTCATTTTTCATATCAGTAATGAACACCATTAAAATTTACCTTAGTATAATATAAAATGGAATTTTATATCTAGATAAAAAATTTATGATGGGAAAATTATAGGTTCCTAATAGGATTCTCAAATGTAGAAACCTAATTTAAGTATGAACACACAATGTAGATGCAAAGGTTAACAAGTAGTGATAATGTTGTAATTCTATAGGATAGTGACACTAATCCTAACATAATTATAGGTTTCCAAGGCGTATACCTAAGATAAAGATAAGTACCCTACTAGGTTTCATAATAGGAATAATCAAGGGATGGATAAAGCCAAGGGTCATAATCTAATAAGATAGTGAAAAAAATAAAACAAAACATACATCTACTCTAGTTTATAGCGACAAATGAAAAATAAACAACATACATGTGCAATATAAAATAATAAAAAAGGGTTATAAATACTTACTTGTATCATGTGTGTGACTATTGATGCATAACTTTCCCTAGAGACAACATAACTAAGAGGGAATCATTGTGGATGGAGAAGGAGAAATATCAATAATAAGATATCCAGTCTTAACTCACTATAATGACCCAAATTCAAAAAGAGTAAGATCCAACACTCCAAGTCCAATAGTAGGTGCAAAATAGTGTGAAAATATGTGATCTATAAGTACCTTCATGTATGATTAAAATTATTATTTGGTGGTGGATTGAAGAAAATTTAGTGTGGTATATATACTTGTCACCATCACTTGTGTGTAATGGTGGTGGCTATGAAAAAACCAAACCCGACACCATCATGCATGGGTGAAGGAATAAACCTTGGGGGAATAGCAAGGATAAAAAGGTGAAAACCATGTGAGATGGAGGCCAAAATATAAATCGAGGTAAATGATGAAGGTCTAGGGTAACCAAAAGTGGGGGTAATAATGTAAAATAAATATAAACAAGAGGAAATTATAAGACAAGTGGACACGATAGGTGTAATGTTTAAACAAAGGGAATAAATGAGACAAGATTAGGGTAACTAAGGAATTATAACAATGTCTATCAAATTTTGTTTTCTAGCCCATGTGAAAAATTGTAATCTTACCCCAATCTCATAAAACCACTTAAGGCACCCACTCATGAGGAAGATGCATCACTATCCCCTGCATAAAATAAATGGTTAGCAAGAACAAAAAATATGGTGTATACATATGCCACATCCAAAAATTGACACACATCAAAATAGTGAATTATAAGTTGGTCTTCAGAAAAAGATCTACGCAACAAAAAAAATAAAAGGATGAAATTGAAGTAGTAATGAAAGTGGTGTAAATAAATAAATTCACTCTGCCAAATTAAATATACCAACCTCATACTTACTTTCCAATGTTTCTTAACTTTCTTGTGGAGAGCACAATATCTTCTTGGAACCTTGAATAAACCAGATTGAAAAGTAACAGTTGAAGATAATCAATAAAATAAGACATAAACCACCTATCTAGGAATCCATATGAGGGATGATAGCTGAGATATGGATAAAAATGATTAAAATCACCAAAAATAAAATAGGTAGATGTTACAAGGATGGTAAATTATGATAAAGGAACTAACCAAGACACGATTTCATGGAATTATCAGGCCTAAAGAGATAGACAGAAGAATTACCAAAGTAGCCAAGGTTAGAATAAATGTCCATAGTAACCCAAGTAGGAAGAAGAAACCCAAGTGGGGAGTAAAAAACAAAGCGGAGAGGATAAACCAAATAAAGGAGATCATAAAGTAAGATAATAAGTTGATGAAGTAGTTAAGTTGAATAATATTATAGAAAATCAGCCATGCATAAATGAGTAAGTGGTAACATCAAGTGTATATTTTCCTAAGAAAGTGAGAATTGGTTGTCTCTTTAAATATTTTACCTTCATTAGTTTGTAGATGATAGGTGCTAGGAACAAGGATATCTTTAATGAGATAGGGACCCCACAATATTTTAGTGTATTTTCCTTCTTTGCTATGGGTATAACATAATTTGAAAATGATGTCACTAATTTTCAATTTTTGAGTTTAATGAAACATTCTTTATATTTATGGTTATGATGGATGGATTTTTCACATTTTTCATCAAGGAGATCGAGTGCATGGAAACAAGATTTGTGGATATCCTCATTAGAGATGATGTCATGTAGTACAGAGATACAAAGGGAATATAGTTCCACATCAAGTGGAAATATTTATTTAGTACTAAATATGAAATAGAATGGGGTTTCTATAGTAGCCATAAAGATAATGGTATGATAAGCCTAGAACATTGGATATAGCCTTAAATGCTAGTCAAAAAGTGATTCTCGTATAATATTTTTAATAATTTTATTTAGGACTTTTTTTATAATATTAAGATTCTCCATTACATTGGGGATGATAAGAAGTTAATAATTTGTGTTTTATTTTTAATTTTTCATATATATTTTTTATTTCGTCGTATTTTAAGTTTGCACCATTTTTAGAAATCATTTCATGAGGAATTCTAAAGTGAAAAATGAATTCTTTAAGGATGAAAATTCAAGTGGTAAGGCCTATCATATTGGTAAGATGCATGACTTCAACTCACTTGGTGAGATATTTATTGGTTATAATGATGAAATGATATCCATCTTGTGAGTGAGGGAGTTTACCAATGTCATCCAATCCACACGTATTTAAGGGCCAAGGTGCTTCAAAGACTTAAATCTTAATAGATGGAGAGTGAATAAGGTCATCATAGTACTAGAATTTTTTCATTTCTTAGCAAATAATTTTGCATAATATTCTAATATATTCCAATAATAACCCATACATAGGAAATTACAAGATGTGGCATGGCTGCCACAGTGTCCATTACAGGTTCCCCCATACACTTATTCAAAGAGAGAAGGAGCTTTATCCTTAAATACATAATGAAATAGGGATCCTATTGTTGAGGATGTTTTCTTTAATGCTATATTTTAGAAATTTATTTTGGATCTTAGTTTTCTTATGGAAATAATATTCTATAGGCTATGTCTAATGTTAGATTAATTGGATGATATATTTATACCATGAAATTTTGGTTATAAGGATGAAATCCATGCAAAAAAAGTATAGTATGAAGAGAGGGTGTCTTGTAGATCTGGATCATTTATTGGTCCTATAGGGGATCTAGGTGAGGTTAGAATTGAGTTACATATAATTCTAAAGAATCATCCAAGCCAAATTGGGTTCTGGAGGAACACATTTGATGGTGAAATAAGTGATTTTTCATGATAATTTTTTTACTATTTAATGATATTATTTTAGGTTATAGCTTTGGCATTGATAGGCACCGATGATGTGTCATGAAATAATTTGGAAGTCACCCATGGAATGGAGATATGTTATTTCAATGGTGAGAGAGGATTTCATGCCAAGGATAACAACTTCTTACTCAACCATGTTGGTGGTAGCATCAACTTCAATTTGAATGGATAAATAAAATGTATTTATTGAGGGTTAAATAAGAATAAAACTCCTCCTATAGACACCTAATTTCATCTATATAATTTTAATATTAAAATTGCACTAATTGTCTTCTT
The DNA here is from genome assembly GCA_019776745.2 of Taxus chinensis. Lineage (NCBI taxonomy): Eukaryota > Viridiplantae > Streptophyta > Pinopsida > Cupressales > Taxaceae > Taxus > Taxus chinensis. Next base: position 420,012,863 of record CM034154.1, read on the forward strand.
TCCTGTCATTTCATTATAATTAGTAATTTTATACTAATTATCTCATATTCCTCATTGTCTCAGTAAATTAATGACATTTCATTAATTAACTAGCCTCATCCCTCATCTTGGATGCTAATTAATGTCACTTTGTTATTTAAAATCCTCTTTTAATTAATTAATTAACCATTATTATTATTTTGTGATTAGTGGTAAAAGAGGGTTAAGGGGTCCTTTCTCCATACATTTTCAAAATCCCCCTAGGGGATAAACACCATAGTATACCAAAACCAACTGAACAAAATCTACATGAAGTAGATAAAAATAGCATATACCATATTCATACTTAAAACATTTCCCATAGAAACTAATATCACACCTATAAAATCAAAATAACATCCAAAAGAAACACCACTAACAACATAAGAATGAGACACCAACAATCAATTAGGGTCATATTTCATTTCCATTTCTTTAAGTAAAATGGTCAACTCCTTGGCCAATTTGTCCATGGAGACTCCCAAGATGTCAAGATCCATATCAATCACTCCTTGCTTCCTCTTTTTGGAAGACTCCTCACTTTCAATTTTTTTCTAGAGCATGAACTAGTTGGGTCATGATGTGTAGATATTAGATGGTCAATTTTATATATAGCATTCTCAAAATGGTAATTTGATTTAGAAGATATTTTGAATGATCCACTTCCTTCTCCATAAACTTACATCTGTATAGAACAAAATCCATACTGTTAGTATTCACAATGGCAGACATACAGTCTATCTTATATCTCATCATATGCTAATCCTTAAACATGAACTGGAGCATAACTTTGTTCAAGTTGATATCAGTTTTGAATTTATCCAAATCAATTGGATCCTTAGCCGATTTAACCTATGAACAATGACCTTGTTCAGTACCAGTGGAAATGATAACGTGATCTTATTCTAGTATTTGTTCCTTAATTTTGTGAAGGCCTTGCAAAACCTCTTCCAAGTTCTTGGGCTCAGACTCTAGATCTTCTGAAGAATGGGAATAACTATTTCTATGTTCTTCAGTACCAAGAGACCCAGACTTCGTATTTGACCTGAAAACCTCCATCAAAGGGCCTCAGTAATTAACATACTTTTTGAGATCTATGGACTATATTTTAATAAAAGCCATAATCAAACCCTACTGAAGATGATCCTAGACCTTATATTTTTTAAACTGATCAATGGAGGCACACATCAACCTCAAGATGAAATAAGGGAAATGGAAACTCTTACTATGATGAATGAAATTCAGCATAAGGATGTGTTACACATAGATTGATTTGTGTCTTCCCTATGTAATGTACTAAATAAGATTAAGGTAAACATCCATGTATGGCTCAGGGAGAGAATCATAAAGATACCCAAGAAAATGTGGAAAAATATTTTCCTTATCTATAAGAAACATTTTGACCTTCTCTGAGAAATCATTTTTAGTCTTATACAGTTCCATGTCTCTCTTCTTACGGTCTAAGATAGAAGCAATTGTATCAATGGATATTTATATCTTAATATCCCTAATAGCCACCAAACCCCCTTTCTAATCCTTTTTCATCTTCCATGATTGTCCATATTTTATACCCAGAGATTCTTTGAAGCCTTCAAAAATCTAATAAATTAAACACATGACCACCATCTCAAAGGTCATCCATTCCTAGGGCTTGATATCCTTGAAACCAACGAGTTATGTGCACACAAGATCACCTCCCATATTTACAGCAGAGAAGAATGGATTCCAAGGCAAGAGAGAACCAAACGTTTCACCACTCCGATTTTCCTCTCCCCTTTTCAATATTTGGAAATTAAGGCCTTATTCCAAACGTGGGAAGTTAAATCCCATCTCCAAATGCCTACCTTCAAGATTTGATTACATGTGAGTGAAGGGACAACCACCTTTATGTGATTAGAATCCTTATCCACTTGGAAAAATCCACCCCTAAGCCTATCATTATTTGTGTTAACAACATTCATATATCTATAATAATACCATAGAGCATAACGAAACTTAATGAAGACCATAATGGGTTACAAAGAGAATCTAGGAATTAATAAGGGAGCCATCCTTATCATTTTTCAAAGGAATAATTTCCTTTTTAATCAAATCCCTCAAAGAAGGTTCAAGCATTGAATAACTCTCAATAATCTGTAAACCATCCCTTAAAACATCTATGTTTACAAATAGGTCTACCACTCCATTTGCTTCACGTAAAATGTGTTTAAAGGAAATATTATCAAATCTAAAAGCTAACCTTTTGATTCCCTCAATGGAATCCTTAATAGAAATGGAGGTAGCATTTAAGTTGAAAATGTTGCTAATTATTTTTAAGGAATATCCTTCCACCTCCATATTTCTTAAGTTACTATCCACAATAATTCTAACACCCCAAAAAATTGCAAATACTTCAGCCACATGGTTGGTCTGAATGCCAAGTTTATAGGAGAAGCCAAGGAAAAAGGAACCATTATGGTCTTTGAAAACCCCCTCCTATACCAGATTTACCTAGGTTCCTTTTTAATCCCCATTAAATTTTAACTTAATCTAACATTTCATAGGACTCTCCCACATAACCAGCTCCCTGGGGTTCAAAAGAAAATTCATCTTTGTCTAAACAAAACCCCAATTTATGGAAAGTTTTTCCTCCAGCTCTGAAAAGGATTTTTTCTTATTATGGAGAAGAAAAAAATTAACAATTACATCATTACTACATCTACATTCCATTCTTTCCGCTTTCTCTTTCTTCCCTTTAAAGATCCTTATGTTTCTTTCCTTCCATATTTCCCAACAAAAGTGCAATAAATAAAAAATCTATAAGTTCTTCAAAACCTACATTTTAAATGGGTAGCTCCAATGATTCCAAATAAATTTCAAATAAGCAAGGAAGATCCACTTGGATTTAAAGAGTAAAATAAGGGAACTTATAACAGCCACCAAAAAAGAACATTCAAGAAAGAGATGAGAATCATTTTTCTCTTCCCTTTCACAGAGAACACATCTATTTACCATATGGAATCCTCTCTTGGTTATATTATCCACCATAAAGATATTATCATGAAGCACTAGCCACAAAATAAAATGACTTTGGGGATAACATCCTTGATCTAAAAATTTTCCCAATTGAAGCTCGCATCAAGGATGTCCTCTTTGAAAAATCTTTTATAAGAACTCTTAACACTTAAGATGCCACTCTCCTCTTTAGACCAATAATTTTTTTCTTGTTCCTCTATTCTAACTACCACCATACCATACAAAATATTATTAAGGTTATCCAAATCATCATTATGCCCATCCAATGAAATTTTATTCCAGATTTTAAAAGGATCCTCCTCATTAGAATAGTATTTAACTAGAGGACCAAAATTATTAACATTTTTCTCCTATAAATTAGGAAAAATATCCTATAATAGATTATCACTCAACCATTTATATTTCCAAACCTTGACCCTTCTACCATTACCAATTTTCCACTTGTAATTTCTAGAGAGAGTAGCTTTTTCCCAATTTATGGCTTTCGAAAATGGGGAACCATCAAAATTGGGAATATTGAAACACCAATCAACTACTCTAGAATAAGTCCAATAATTGTTCCTAAGGATGAATGTCCACACACTTTCCTCTTTGGTAAGGTACCAATCCATCTTATTAAGGAGAGCCTTGTTCATTTTTACCTAGTCTCACATCTGAATACCACCAAGCTTCCTAGGCTAACAAATATTCTCCCAAGTCATGAGAGGGATTCTAGAATTACTCTCCACATTTCTCCACAAGAATATTTTCTAAATGCTTTCCAATTTGGAATCCACTGATGTGAGAAGTCTAAAAATATACATGTAATAAATAGAAAAAAAATTAGAGATATTTTTAACAAATTTATCTTACTAGCTTGAGAAAGAAGAGACCTTTTCCAACCAGCCAACTTCTTGATAAACTGGTTAATTAAGAAATTCCAATAAGCATTCAGTAGCTTCTTAGTACTAATCAACATGCCTAATTTTTTTTTGGAAATTTTTTTACCACAAAGTATATAATCTGGGATATTTTCTGACCTCTCTTATCTAGAGTATTCAAAAATAAAACCAAGCTTTTACCATAGTTATTTTTTTTATCAGAACCCTCTTGGTAATCCTGGAGTATTTGTTTATAATCTCTAGCTTCCATCACTGGGGCTTCTCCAACCCAAATGGTATCATTCACAAATGTCGGTTAACCACTTTATCACATTTGATAGTAGGGGAAATACCCATGATTCGTCCTTCCATAGTAGCTAAGTTCAAAGTCTTGTTGAGAGATTCAGCCATAAGAATGAAAAGAAAGGGAAAAATAGGGTCCCCCTACCTCAACCCTATCGGGATATGAAATAATCCACAAGAATTTCCATTAACTAGGACTAAAATTATAGCAATGGAGATATAATTTTGGAGCAAACTCTTAAAATTAGATTCAAATCCAAACCTCTCTAACACTTTATTCAAGAATTACCAAGTGAGTTTGTCATAAACCTTCTCCATATCTAATTTATTCACCATAGCCTCTCTCTTATTCTTCTTAATAGGGTGTAAAGTCTCCTGAATGATAACAATGCCATATTGAATTTTCCATGCCATAACAAACCTACCTTGCTAGTAAATGATCAACGAGGGAAGAATAAGTTGTATTCTAAGAGACAATATCCTAGTACACATTTGTAGATGCAATTGCACAAGCTTATAGGTCTAAAACATCTAAAATCAACAACATTCTGATTTTTTGGATTTAAGGACGGTAAAGTGAAATTTAAATCCTTCAACATATTTTTGTTTTTAAAAAATTCTTGAATGTAAAGGCATACATCCCCTTTAACACAATCCCATAAAATTTTAAAGAATAAGAAAGGGAATACATCCAATCTAGGATATTTATCCAAGCTCATAAACTTAACCACATTCTTAATCTCCTCTTGAGAGGGGATTTTTATCAATAATTGATTGTCCTTAAAAGATACCAAACTAGGAATGTAATTCAGAAAGAGGTTTTCCTTACCCAAATTAGATTCGGATTGGGAGGAAAAGAGAGGACTGAAGAAAGTAACAATATCCTTTTGATTATCCTTTATTTCATTCAAAAAATTATCTCCTTCTCCTCTCATTCTACATATCCTATTTGAGCATCTACACTTAAGAGTATAAATTTGAAAGAATTTTATATTCTTTTCCCCTTATTTTAAGCAAGTTATTTGAGACTTACGCTTCTAAAATATCTCTTCTTCAACCAATATGTTGTGGTAATCAGCAATGAGTTCCTTCTCCTTTATCTTGCAATCATAAATACTATCAAAATATTTCTCCTCTAGGGAAACTTGTAAAGAGGACAGATCTTGCTCCAAATTATTCTCAGGCACGAAGATGTTCCAGAAAAATTCTTGTTCCATCCTTTAACATTACTTTTAATATTAGATAGCTTCCTAGAAATCCTAAATAGAGTACACTCCTGAACTTTGATATTCCACCACTCTTCAACCAAGTTCATGATTCCCTCATGTTGTAACCACATCTTTTCAAATCAGAAGGGAATCCTTCATCTCTCAAGTTATTTAACTGAAAATAGAATAGTGTTGTGGTCAAATCCTATACAAGGGAGGGAAGTGAGGAAAAAAAAAAATTCAAACATTCCCAGGACATCATTACCCTATCCATCCTAACTTGAATAAGTTGATCACCTAATCTTCTATTGAATCAGGTATACTTGCATCCTTTCAAGTCTATATCCATGAGGGTGTTAGAGTAAATTAAGTCCTAAAAATCCTCCATACCTTCATTTAGCTCCATATTTCCTCCCTTATTATCACTTTGCAGTAAGGGAGTACTAAAATCCCCCGTGATTAACCACTTAAAATCCTAAATGATTTTTTCAAAATAAGTCCATTAATTCTAGAAAACCTTCCTTTCTACTATGTTTTTTGGAGCATAAATATTGAAAAGAACCCAGAAAGCATTAGTTATGAGGCATTTGAAAATTCCAACTAATTATCTTTCCTAATTAAATTTAAACCCTTGAAACATGCAGGATCCCAAATCACAACCAAACCTCTTGATAAACCTTTAGAACTCATAGCCAAAGCTTCATAATTATTCCAAAACCTATATTTGGTCTGCATAAATTACTCCTCACCCATCTTTGTTTCTTAAATATATAAAATATCCATCCTCTACTTCAACCTCATATCCTTGATCACTCTATGTTTTTTGAGATTATTTAAACCCCTCACATTCCATAAAATTGCATTCATTTGGAAACTTGATTTTTATATTTCTTTAAGTTTCTCACATATAACTTGGACTAAGTCCCATCATAAATTTCCTTCTAACTATTATTCTTTCTAGTAACTTTTTTATTTGGTCTCCTAGATCCTACTTTTCTCTCTAGACACATGACATTCACAAGGTTTCTACCAGCAGATTTATAGGATTCACCTATATTTGTTGGTGTGCATAACCAAATATCTTGGGGGCTAGTTAGAAATGTTTCAAGATTAGGTGAAGAGAAAAAAATATCTTCAGTCAAAATCCTTTACTTGACACTTCCAATATCCACATTGGTAGGGATAAAACTCCTTTCATCTTGAAGAAGAGATTTAATCTTTTAGCTTCAATATTATCCTCATTTTCCAAGAAACCTGTTTTGGATGCTATATTTTTTCCCAAAGGGTAGCTAGTAGAAATTTGAGAGATTTGTCCCAAACCTTCCCTTTGACTCTATTTCTTTTTGAGGTTCCTCTTCCATAAAAAAAATTCCCTTTCAACAAAGACACATCTTGTAACAAAGGATCTATATTCTTTAATTCCATCACTTTTTCCACTTGGGTATGGAACTTTGTCGATTAAAAATACGGCTCAGAAAAGGATTTAGACCTATTTTTACATGTTACTTTTATAACCCCTTATTTTTCCATAACATAAATGTTGTTAGTTCTATTAACCTCATTAGTACTTAGGTTGTTAGAAAGGATTGGGGGTATCTATATATCACCATTATTTATAATATATTATTGGTTGGATTCAGAGAAACTGATGCCTTTACCTTTATCTTCTTTTTTCTAGACTTAGGAACTTCTTTGTAGACAATGGAAGATTTCACTTTACAGTGTTGATGCAAGTGACCACATCCTTAGCATTCAAACACTTTGGTGGGTAACTTTAAAATTTAATTTTTTGTGACCAATAGCCAAGTTTAGATCAAAGAGTAATTATTTGTGGGATAGAATCCCCAATTAGAGAGTAGATACAAAACTGAGCACAAACCAGTCTCTTTTTTTTAGATTTGCATTATCAAATGAAACGAAGGTCCCCAGAGAGGAAGATATCCCTTTGATCACATCAGGATCCAAAATTTCCATAGGAAACCTAGGTAATCTTAATAAAACCATAAATTGATTGATGTTCTCTTTTTCAAGGTTGAATTTAGGGGACCATTTTCTAAGAAAAAACCCATTCCGAACAATAACTAGGGTCCTTCCACCAAAACCATTTGGAGATCTTCAATGTTGTAAAATTTGAACAAGAAAAAGATAATTTAAAGAGAACTCACCTCTATATCTTCTTTTGGCTTCCATTTCTGAGCAGAACAATCCTAAATCGAATCAATGTTTGGACACCCTCCAACCATCTTACCAATAAAAGCATTTTCCATCTTGTTAATAATCTGGCCCACAATATAATAACAAACATATAGGAAAATACCCAAGGAATCCTTCTTGGACTAGAGGATAAGACCCTTTCCTTTCTCATTCTCATTTTTCAAGATTCCCTCCCATGTGAAAGGAGCATTGGGGACTCCAATAGAAATAGACTTATTTAGCATAGAGACCGTAGTGTCTGTAACAGGGGGAATCTACCTCCCGTTAGTTTCCCACTCTTTCCCATTTTAATCTCTCTCTCTCTCTCTCTCTCTCTCTCTCTCTCTCTCCATATTTTTAGTAAATTTACCATTTGTATTAACCATTATTAATTAATTAACATTTCAATCTCATATTTAGTTAATAAAACCTCTTATTAGTTAAACTCCCCTAATTTCCCTCCAAATCATCTCCAAATGGCTTTTATAAACTAAACTCGGCCCATTAATTAATCTCAATTGATTGATTAAAACCTTCCCAATCTCCCATGATTTACTAACATCTAATTAATCTCTTCTAATCATGTTTTTCCTTTTATAATTCTACATTCACTTTATCCCACATTCACTAGGTTACAAACTTCTCACAAATTGGAAAGTTATATAAGAAACCTAGTACACATTTTCACACCTAACACCTTGTCCTTTAAGACATCGCATATCTCAAGAGATCATTTCCCTCAAAATAAAGCTTGCATTAATTGAAAAACATCTTTGCTAAGGTTAGTAGGAGAAGATTTTAAAATGGAACTTAAGCCATATTGATGAGATCTCTTCTAACTTAGTAAAATCCCTTTAATTACATATAATTTGAATTCAGTTCATATAAGGGAACATATAAATATTAGAGGACATCCAAACATCAAAATGGAGGCTTACATTTAGTGTACATTTAGATTTTGTGCAAATTAATTGAGATTTTCCTTTTTAGCTCAACATTGATGTATTTTTTTAAATGAACTTAGTTAAATAACTACTTGGCATCATGTACATTAAATTGAATTAGTTTTATTTACCATACAAACATATGGGATGCTAGGTGGGACTGACAAAAAATGAAAAAACATGAAGCACGAGAATTATACAAGATAACACGAACATCGATACTTCCACATCATGACGAGGTTTCATAAAGGAGTAAGCATCAACCATGAATGTGCATGAAAGGATTCAAAAGGGTAAAAAACATATCTCTCATTCCACCACATAGATTTGAAAAAGGTAATGGGTATAAATAGGGGTTATTGTGTAACCCCCAATACCTGAAATCATGACTCCTCAAGTGGAGAAGGGGAGTTACACTCCTAGAATGGAAGTAACTCCCATATGACACACTGATGCACTAACGTGTAATGAAGTTTAAGGAATATAATGACAAACCTATCATAACCCCTTTGACACCTAGACCTATGACCTCACTTAAGTGAGATGAAATGACACATGATATGGAAAATGAATCACACCAACACCACCCTTCATCATAACTTAGAATGAGGCAACAAATCAAAAATGATAAATGGGTCCCATCACTAAATCATAATGAGGAACCCATAAAAAACAAGGATAGTATGCTTGGAGGAAAACCTAATTAGAAAAACATCCACAATAAGAGATTAAAAAACTTTCTAATTTAAGAAATATGCCACAAATGGGTCCTAGCAACTAAGGATCCTGATAAGGAACTCATGTACAAAAGGGAAATATATCTAAAATTAGAATAAGAGAGGAGAAGAAGGAGACAAGAGGAACACAGAACATTCCATGGACGGATCTGAACTCAGTAACTCTAATAATTTTCCAAGAATATATTTGATGATGTGGTCCTCGGCATCTAGACTAAAGAATAACCAACCGCACCAAAATTTTTGTGTTCCCTTAGGAAGGAAAAAAATGGATTACTGGAATTCCACCCACTCCATGAAGGAAGTTGAAGGCAATAGTATGAAGAACTGTAAATCTTGTCCATGTAATTATGACATAGTTCTATCAAATCAGTGTCAAGTAGCCAAAGGTAATGCCACAAGTGTAGAACTATCTGAGTATGAAGGATGAAAATCCACTAAAAGGATACCTGAGTGAAGTGAAGGAAATGAAACAACCTCCACATGTAACACCTATATTGTGCTTCATCAAGGAATTTTTTTTATACCAACCCATTAATTACAATTAATGCCTTCAATGAATTTATCACATAGTAATTAAATTCTAGAATATAAGAGTTTATAAAATCCCTTAAGTTTTCTTATGTTAAAATGAGTATCATCATTTACAACCACCATTGTATTAATTCAATATTGATTAACGTTCATAATCCATCTAAACAATCTATGATAACCATGTGTAACTGCAAGGGTTTAAAGATCCTTTTCGATCCCCCTTAAGAACTCTTAATGAGCCAATATACCCATTATATCATTTGGTTAAGCCTTATTGCAGGATGAGAGAGCTTGTGAGTCTTTTTAGCATCCTTCGAAAGTCACTAATGTAATACACATCCAAATCTCAACACCAAAATAAGAAGACCTAGTGAACAAACACTGCATTAAATCATATGCACTATAATGGATATAGTTATTTGGTGTTGCGTTAGCAATCTAGTTCCAAGACTACACACAAGCCTATGAAACCTTTCTTCCCTTCACCTCACAACCATTCCATTCATAGTCATCAAGATTTTTTTTTGTTTAGAATAGTTTATTTTACAGTTTAATATCTTGCAGTAATTATGACATGCTAAACTATATTGCAAAACATTGACTGAACCATCTTGGAATACTTATGGGAAAGGTTACGGATGCATAATGACTTGCATCATTACATATAATCACCCTTCTTGTAGCCATTCCAAGTTGTATCGGATAGGATACTGTCGCATTGTCTTGTGACTCATAACTCCACTCTCAATTAATTCATAGTTATATATTCATGTTAAGAAGGGTACACTTTATTTATTTATTAATGATTAAAAATCATAACATACCAGCGAGATATCATTTATTATGACTATCTCTGATTTTTTTATTTCAACATTACATTGTTGATATCCTTTATATGATTAATCAGTGTGATTTTATCATTTAATGCATAATTAAATGTGTCGTCATATTTAAATAAATTACAAATGTAACTTAACAATGTTGTTGTATTTTTCTTAATAAGTTGTCACATTTTATCATGTATCCATAATCAAATTATAATTAAATCAAATCAGCAAATCATACTCATAATATTTCATTCATAATCTCTCATAATTTCAGCATTATAACATTTTGTAAAAACAAAATTATATTGTAAAAACAACAACATATATTCATATAATGGAGGTTAAAACCTCATTATTTAAAGTACATAATGATATTGAAATCAATAATAAAATACAACAAGCCTTTAAAATTACATATTTACATTGTGTGAAGTAAATACATTCAGTTTTAAACAAATACAAGTGCATTTATTACATTCATATAAAATAATAAAAAACAATGTGTCATAAACCAATCTTTTATCCAATTTGAAATGCTTTACAAACCTACAATCTTAAAAAAAATTAATTTATACATGGAAATATAAAATAAATGGCATGAATAATTCTCTTTCATTCATGTTTTTAAGTTATAAATTGAATAATATTAAAAGATCATCTCATTTCCTTAATGAGTACAATTCATTTTATTCAAATGAAAAGAACCATACTAACAGTCAAAACAACAACACAAGAAAACTATTAGTTAATTCAAAGGTTAGATTTTTTTCTTTATCTTTTGATTAACTGATATACTTTATCCCTCAAATAAATAATCTCATCTAAACAAACTTGAACCATATTTTACTAACAAATATCACTCTCGTAACCAAAGGGTTACTTACTGCACCAATAGGGGTCAAAGCTAAAGAGGGAAGTACTCACATACATAAATCTTCCACATTACCAGCTTATAACATCAAGATTTAACCTTTCAAGGGATTCAATACATTCAATCCTTTTAAATTTTCATGTGACCAGCATCAACACATTCTAAATATCTTAGTTTTTAACTCAAAATACAATGTAATAATACACATCATAATACTCAATCCCATCTCATGGAAATAAGATCAGAACTATAATTATTCAAGTATAAACTATCCATCAAACTTGCACAAAGATATCGACACTTTAATGCATTGATTGACTAACTAAAGGTTTAAATCCCTTTCATTTCCATTTCCAAGTATACCTTATGCCTTTAAAATGATCAAGCTCAAAAAATCCAACAAAGATTCATTTATAGGAGAATATATTTCTACACTTACGATCCCTATTCGAAATTGTTAAAAAAATGCTATAGAAGTTATAAACACATATTAATCATTTAATAGTAAAACAATATTAATAACCATAACAGTATTTAATGAATCGAAGCCCAATAATATTTTTGGTCACAAAAATTCTAACCAGAGTACCAAAGTAGTCAACAAAACTCCCCAATCTTCATTTTTATTAACCCACTACATGTTTGTCACTAAGTGACTAGGTTCAAATCAAACCTAATTCTTATACCAAAAAAGTGACTTCTATGTCACGGGTTCTTTCCTGAATCACATTATTCCTATCTTGTAGACCGTAAGACCACTTATTCCCTATGTGCGAGGTACACCATTATGATTATTTAACTCAAGAAGACATGTTTAAACTAGAAATTTTGGAGAGATCCCGAAATCCAAAAGGTAATCAGTTAAACAATGACCCACACAAGTTATCCTTCCAATTATGGGTATTACTTAACAACTTGAAAAGATTTTTAGTTAAGGATGACATGGAGGTAATCCCAATTAATAAAATAACATATATCACTGAAACAAAACATTACAAGTTTCTAAGTAATATCCATGCATTCGACCAACCATTGGTATGCATAAATAAATAAAACAAAGTTCCATAAACAAGAATCATTTCACAGTCCACACTACATACTTCCCAAGGAGATAAAATGAAATTTCCTCTCTCAAAACCCAAATTCCAATTTTTCCCAAATAATTGCTAAAATATATATATATGGAAATAGAAATTCCATTAATTTTACCCAACTTATAATGTAACAACAGAAGAAAGGGAAAAACTCATGCTTATGGTTAAGGATATTCTTACAACTTCTCCTTCACTATTTCTTCCAAAGTTTCCAACTAAGTGAGCAACCCCAATTTTTATAGCTATTCACTGATTTATATAATCTCCTAGCCATTGAACTAAAATAAAAACATTATTTTTATCTAAACAAATCTAATAATAACTCAAAAAAAATTCACATTGAAACCTTCACACACGGCTCTATAAATGGAGAGCTCGAGAGCAACTCGTTCATAAACATCTAACTCAGCGCATGGATTTTCCTAAAAATAAAAATGTAGCCAACATTACATGAAAAAGTTAGCTTCATGAAGAAGATTCGCAATTTTTGAGGAGATCAATTCCCATTAATTTCTGCAGAACCACTTATTAACGCATTGAATCCTATCACCACCTTTTTATTCTTCCCACGATACTGACATGGAGGTCAAAGAAATAAACACTATGTTAACCAATTTTCTCTTAAAGTAGGCATGGAGTTATCCAATATTCAGTCCAAGGAAATTATTCAACAAATAAGAAACCATATAATGCACGGAGGGGTCGATTTGACCAAATAAAACACAAGCCTTATAAGCTTGTATGGTTCATCAACCAACCATACTTTTAGACAATAATTTTTCAATCAAATAAGGTTAGAACCATATTATTACAAATCAACAAGGGCCAATGATAAATGAGTATCGACTATACAAGTTCCAAACATTATTATGCCTTAGCCACAGTCTTAGACCATTATTCGTAACTTTTGATTATCCCTTTTTCTTGGTGTTACAATCAATTGAATATGACAATCAAACAAAATAAGCTTCAATATAGTGCTCAGTGATAAATTAATCAATCATTTATCAAATAATACTTTATATATGATTAGATCAAGCTTACTAGAACAATCAAGTAAATAACCAAAAATTCAATAAACCAAGTTATTATTCTCTTGCAGTAGAAGGAATTACAATAAGCTTACAGATGAAATTATCATTAAACCAACTTTAAAAATTTTACGTGCCCCTTTCTAAAGACTTATATCATGCTTTACGATCTTTGACTTTCATGATAACAAAATAAGGTTAGTATTATACAGTAAAACTATGTTTCCATATTGAAATAGTATTATTATAACCATGTAAAGATCCCTTACATTACACAATCATTATTCTAGCAAGATAGATAAACCATAGGATCAATATCTGATATACTAACCAAGAAATAAATCAATGCATCTAATTGTCATTTTAAGAAAAGTAAGTAACTCATAACACACAATATTACATGGTACATGACAATATTTATTACAAGTTTGGTAAGCAAATAGTCCAAAAATACACCACATCATCATACCCAAAAAATTCAAATAACCTCATACAACAAAGAAAAAAAATAAGTTCTAAAATGTTAAGTACTTTATGAACGTCATATGATAAGCATTGTTGCACAATTGTGTATGTAAATACACGTAAGTGTGTATATACTTTTCAGGATATACATACACACATGAAGCTACATACTCAACTATGTAACATTATTTTTACCCTTTCCCTTGTAAACCATTCGACATTTTACACATTATTCCTACGAAAAAGACTGAAATTGCAGGATGTGATACCAAAATAGAAAGATTATCTACAAGCAATGGTGGATCAATGAAGATATCCTTAAAATTTGAAGTGATAAGATTCCCAAAAGGGGAACTCCTAATAAAGGAGTTGAAGGAATCCTCCAAATACCTATAGAATGATGATAAAATCCTTGTATTGCATCACAATTGGTCACTATAAAAAGACGATGAAGTTCTAACATATACTCATCTCAAGAAGGGGTCTCAACAAATAGAAGAGCGATGTTAGACAGGTATGAATCATCAACTGAAGGAATAGGATTGGAAAGGGAATCTCACACTAAAAGTGGAAATGAAGTAGGATAAATAATGATATGAGGCTAAGAAGGAGACTTCTCGATGTCTGATGGGAAGGGAGGAGTTTTGACATACTCTGGAAAGGTGATATAAAGAGTAGAGGAGTCCTCTATAGCACTCTCTACATCAAAACAAGAAGCACAATCCTTGTCATTATATATGGAACCAATTGAATCTATGTTAGCAAAAATTTCATCAAATAAATTATAAGAGGAGAAAATTGTATCAGCAACAGTAGCAGTAAGTGAAGGATCTCAAAATAAGGACTGAAAGATGCTCCAGATGGTGTGGGGAGGTTTGAGTCTGCCACATGAAAGAGGAGAGGTCTAGAGACATACAACATAAAATGACTAACAACATGGTCTCATGTGTTCAGATAGTCCTAAAGATGACTGGAATCAATGGGTGCAAGAACTCACCCATACATAACGTGTGAAATACTCTCATAAGAAAATTAATGTTCCATAGAAGTATGTCATGATGTATAGTTCTCTCTCCTAAGAAGAATTGGCAAGGGATGTAAAGTGATCGTATAAAACTCAAGTATGGAAATATCATCCTTCATGATGAGGAAGAAAGAAGTGTAAAGTGAACGAGAAGAGGGTGTGTGGGTACAAGCAAGGTTACAAAACATCAAACTCAACTGAGAATGTGTCTGCCTGAAATAAAAAAACCCAAGAACAGTAATAACCCCTATTTGTGGCACTTTATAAGTAATGCATGATTACATTAGGATGTGTTTGTGTGATGTTGGATATTTGACCACTCACCTTACAATAAGTGACAAATCACGCAAGATTTGAGCCATAATTAGTCCTAGTCAGAAGCATATGAACTACACATAATAAAGCACAAAATGTTGAAAGAAACTCAAGGGTAAAAACACTACTCATTATGAGACAAGGAATCTCACGTCACAAAAAATAAGGCTCTCTTTCCATAAGGATGTGTCGGACACACTCGTTAGTTGCAGGTGAAGAGGATCACTATAATGTAACAAGCTAGAAAATTGGCATGAAAATCTTGATAACCCTATACATGGAGCCTAGAAAAAGATCACTCCCCCTATACAATGATGAATTTTAATATTTTTCCCCTTAATTGAGTTGATCAATTTGAAAAAGAGGAAAAAACATGAAAATTTTCAAAAGGAAGTTGAAGGAGAGTCCTGGGCCTAAAGGAGGGCGAGCTAAGGATAGCTCAACCGAGTTTGTGAGTTAGATTAGGGAGCTTGTGATGAGCTATGCTAGAAGGTAACTGAGCTAGTCAAATCATTGGTGGGTGAGATCCGAGTTTAAATGTGACGAGTCAGGTGGCCAAGTTATAATTTCCCTCCACGTGAACTATGCACCAAGTCAGGTGGGGTGACATACATCGAGATGGCTCTGAGATGAGCACTAGATGAAAGGAGTTACGATTGAAGGAGGCCACATGCACCGAGATGAGGGGAGCTGCTCTGCATTAGGTGAGTGACAAAATGTTTGAGTTAGGTTGGAAGAACATAAATCAATCTGATATGGGTGTAGAATGGGACAATGAGCTAGGTGTTGAGCCAGTAAAACAAGCAGTGAAACAACCATGGAAGCTAAAAACTAGAGGTGAATGCAAATAATCTAACAAAGGCAGGAGACAATATTCTTAGAGGATGTATGAACAAGATATCAATAAGAACTAAGGGAAATGAGTGACAAATTTTTACTAGGATCACGAGCGTGATGGATGAGGGAGCCAAGAATAGGAATCACAAAGATAAAAAAATCAAAGGAATGAGTAGAGAATGAGCAAGTAGCTTAGAAAAAGACATAGAAATCTCAGGTGCAATGAAAGATGGCACAAAGGTGGAATGTAGACTAGGGGATGAGATAGTATATTTTACACATAAGATCAGAATGCAATGTTGAATTAGAGCCAACATGAATAGGGGTGGAAAAGAGTTGCAGATGATAAGCCAACCAAAAATCCAATATATGGACAAGGACCAAGGTAGGATGTAAAACTTCTAACTCAAGAATGACTGATACACAAGACAAATATCCCAATGAGGAAACATGAGCACATGAGGAAGCACAATGAGGTAACATAATTCAAAATAGGAAGATCGATCCAATGTATGTAATACGAACCAATGAGATGGTGTAGAGGAGAAAAGGGAGCTGAACCAACTATCTTAGTTTCTAACTTGCTGAGCTGGGGCCGAGCTAGGACAAAAAAAACCTTCACAACCTTAAGAAAAATTAAAGAACCAACACTCAAACCTTTAACTTAAACATTTAACTTGCACTAAAACACCTCTAGAACATGCATGCAAGGCCAGTAAATCCCAAGAACACCAAAAAATATGATTCAACAACTTCAAACAAGATTTAAAACCCAAATCAATACAAGTAGAGCACAAATGGAATGTCCATTACGACACTTGCACATGGAACCATGGAGAACAAAAACTGAGATCAATATGGAAATGATGAAATGGTGATTAGCATGGATCTAAACAATGTGCACAATGACACCATGACATAGAATGTGAAAATGTGAAGCATAAGGATCATGTGAGATAATATGAACATCGACTAAGTTTCACTCTGGCAGCGTGATGAGGTTTCATGAAGGATCGAGCATAAACCATGAATGTGCATGCAAGGATTCAAAATGTTCAAAAACATCTCTCTCATTCCACCACATAGATATGAAAAAGGTAAGGGGTATAAATAAAGGGTGTTGTGTAACCCCCAGTGCATGTAATCATGAATCCTCAAGTGGAGGAGGGGAGTTACATTCTAGAATGGAAATAAATCCCATATGACACACTGATGTGTAATGATGCGTAAGGAATCTAATGATGACCCTATCATAAACCTTTTTACACCTAGACCTATAACCTCACCTAAGTGAGATGACTCACCACGTGGTGTGGAAAATAACTCACACCAATAGGGACACCCCTTTTTCTCATGAACATTCATTTATTGTCCTTATTTTAGGTTCAATTTACTATTTTACATGTAATTTATTTCAATTTGTTGAAATTTATATGTTTTTTACCATGTATGTTAGTGTTTGGTAGTGTATAGTCTTCCTTGTAGGTATAAAGGAGTTGAAGTGTTGTTAAAATTGAATCTTGATGAGAAAAATTCATGCTTTTGTTGTTTTTGGCTCTTTTTTTTACATTTATTCTACAAGTATAGGTTAAGTGCATTTTCATGTTCTATATCAGCACTAATGTGCTCTTGCATGCATTACCATCATATAACATGTGCTACAATTCTTATATGTACATTACCATGTTGTTTCATGTGTTTTTGTTTTGTTACATGCACTACCCTAGTATTGTGTACACTACCATTCTGTTACATGTTCTACCATATTATTACATGTATTATTCTTCTTTTACATGAACTATCATTTTGTTACATGTGTTACCATGTTGTTTTGTGCACTACCATGTTGTTATGTTCACTATCATCTTATTATATGTACTATTGTTTTGTTGCATGCACTATCATTTTGTTATATGCATTATTGTGCTATTGCATATGTTATTGTGGTATTATGTGCATTTCCATGTTGTTATGTGCACTATTGTGTTGTGAAGTGCGTTTATGTGACTGTGCATGCTTTTGTGTAACCTATCTCCCAAAGGACGTAAATTTTGATCTCAAACTTTGAATGAATCCATTTTTATGACAAAAATGTATCGAGACAAACTATGTAATGAACATATGAATTTGGGATTATACCTTTAAAAAATTTAGTTTTTTCTTTCTCCTAAAAATTTTCATTTTCCTTACACATTACATTTATTTTTTACACTAAACTACTAAATATTGTGGGTACGTTTCCATATTCACTTTCCAAATAAAAAATTTTAAAACAAACAAACCAAATTTTAAAAAAATACCAAGTTGTGTGAACATTATTTTTTGTTATCTTACTTCACACTTTGCTTACTTTTTACTTACAAAATTATCATTTCCCTTCGCGATTGGCATACCATTGTTGGATAAATCTTGTTTCCAAACATATAGGTTTTCTTGGTTAGAGATATTGGATTCAATTTTCACCTTAGCACATCTAGGATACTTTAAAATGATATATATTAGATTATCAATTTCAAGGGTGTTTCTTTCCCTTCGACATTTGTTTTTCTTGATTTTACCTCATCCTAACCATGTATGCTCTTCTCTCATGAACTTGATTGATCTTGATAATTAGAAATTTAATTTCTTCTAAAATTTGATTGCAAAAAAATTACTAATCAGTTTGGTGCAGGAATGCATCATTTGGAAAATTTACCAAACTTAAGGAACAAACTACTAATACCTTGCATGTAGGTCTCCTTGGTTAAAGACAATCAAAATTTTCTAAATTCAATAAAATAAACAACACATTGTCATTCTAGGTTTGGATAATGGTAAAATCCATCCACTTAACTATGGGAAGTACTTAGGAATAAGCCCTAAAACTCATTATGACGATTACCATAGGAAACCTAAAGTAGTTGGGACATTGAGAGGAATGGCTATTGAAACAAGTAGTGACCCATCCTAATTGACTAATAACACCCATGAGGCAAACCAAAAATTATATGTGGTAATGGCCTCATTCTTAATTGATTCAGGTATAAATTTCGTAACTAATTTTTTTCTAATGTGTGTACTTATTCAAAAAAACATTGGTGAGAGAATATCCCAAATCCCTAGGAAGATTAAGAAATTCGGGGAAAATTAATCTCATACATTCTTTTTTACACCAAAACTTTATCTAAATTAAAACCTTTTTTTAGTAATAGAACAAGGAAAAACTATGTCCAAGTTACATTGTTTGTCTTTCATCAAAAATCATACATATCTCACAATTTATATTCCTTTATTAAATAGAATAACCTAAAATTTTTCCAAAATTACATCAACCATTTCGACACTTGCATTTGAAACTTATCTTCTAAGCTTGATTAATTTTTAAAATTGCATTATTACACTGCCTTTTTTTTCCTAATATCCGTTGTGAGATTCATTCAAACATCCTAAATATTTGCAGAACATTTGGTTTATATTCGTTATGTTATCCAAATCAACTTAGATAACCTCTACACAACACACATTTCATCATGAAACCTATAACACTTTTGGGACATATGAGGCGCGTATATAATTCCTTCCTCTGGAACCCTTTAGACCCATCTTCTGATGAGGAAAAAGGACTTATTGATCATAGTGGAGGTGAGGAAAAAATACCCCATAACATAATTGAAAATGATCTTGCTCACATAGATAAATTATTATTTCAAAACAAAGGCCAATTCTTGTTATCCCTAGTAGAATTAAGTGCTACATTACCCTTTGGTTTCAATCTGACCTTCCTCACTACCATGATTCGATTAAAATAATGAATAAGACTCCCTTCTTTTAGAATTGTTGAAGATATATTACACCATGAACATGTATCTACGTCAGTACAACCTAAATTTCAAAACAAGGAAGTGACAACATCCAAAACTAAAACTAGAAATTGTAAACCTTTTATTAGAATCAATAGTGAATTTAGAATAGAGTGTGAAGAACCCCAAACTGAACCAAAAAATGAGGACGTCATCATACAAAAAATTCAAAATCTTAGTTGATAGTTGGAGAATCTAGATTCATGTGTCAATAGGGATATACATAGAGATGCTCACACAGAAAAACCCAAGTTGATGTATGCTACACACTATACTAAAAATTGTGGTGGTGAAGACTCCAAATATGATCATACATACCTTCCACATCATCATGCAATCAAATATTTGACCAAGAATAGAATTTTATGAAAAATGCACTTATTGACCTACAAGAAAATAATATTATACACAATAAAAAGTATCAATTCGAATAACGGTGTCCCTACCCCTTTGATTAGGAGATGTTGTGTACTCCTATCCCACCAAGATTTGACTTCCCTAAATTTGAAAAATTAGGGGCAAAGGTGATCCTCATGATCATGTAAAATACTTCTTCTTATCATGTCAGGAAGTTTCTTATAGTGATAACTATCTTATTTGGTTATTTCCACAAAGTCTTGGGGGCCAAACACTTCAACGATTTCTCCATCTCCCCAAAGGGTCTATTTTCACTTTTACATACTTAGATGAGAACTTTGTTTTCCAATTTTCATTCAATATGGAGAGTGAAATCACCATATTAGACATATGTAGTGCTAGACAACAAAACAAAGAGAACATCAAATATTTCTTACAATGATGGTGGTGGTTTGATAGTCACTTCTCTTTATCCATCTATAGTATATATATATATATATATATATATATATATATATATATATATATATTTGTGTCAAACTTATACCTTGAAATAGGCTTTCATCTTCAAATGCATTATGTAGGCACATTTGAATAAAATATCAAAAAGTGGAGCCAAATAGAAAAGAATTTGTTAGCCAAAGGGGTCTTAAAACCCTTTCTATGAGATACCTATGAATCAAAACCTATGGACAAATAAAAATTCTTCAACAAAAAAATCGTAGGTGATGGAATCAATGATTCTAAGCATTTGCAAGTAGTTCAAAACACATCACATTTAAAAATCACATATGGACCACTTAAATCAGAAGTTAAACATGGGGAATAAACTATTATCATAGAGTCCCTATCCTCAATCCTCAAAAAACTTGATTTTTCCAATATGATAAATTTTCCAAACACCACACCTTTCACAGATGATGAACCTAAACCATCATGGTAGAAAGACCACAAATATTGTGAGTATCACCGTGTTAAAGATCACATCACGAATTGGTGTATGAAATTGAAAAAAATAATTCATGATTTCCAAGATCAAGGAAACATAAAATTTAACACACAATAATCCCCCAAATCATCTAATGATCAATTGAAAATATTGTTGTAATGCAAGATAACTATCATGAAAATGGAAAATTTTAAAGAATGAAAACTAAGCCCCTAATTGAAAATTAGGCTTCCCAGTCATTTTGAATCCTTCCTCCTGCTATCTTTCCTTCATTTAAACTCTAACCCCATATCAAAGGAATTCATAACAATTTTTTCAGGTTTGTTCTAGTGTGTAGGGATGATTACCCAAGGTGATTTATCAAGTCATTCAACTTTGATGAAAAATAACTTCATTTCAAAGACTTAAAAAGGTAATTTTTGGCCATTTTGCAACCAAATGAACACACTCTATAAATTTTTTGGGAATATATGAAGAATATAAGGGTTATGTAGGAGATAATTTAATATTCTTGAGTTAATTTAGGAATTTTTTAGGAAGAATATTTGATTCAAGAGCTATTTGTTCAACATTGGGAATTTAGGGTGTTGGGAATGAAATCTCCTTAGTGAAACCTGACTTCTATGGATCTCAAAATATATAATAGGAAAACATATGTATTGTAAAGATATGGGAATCCTATACAAGGTGTAAACATAAACTTTTCTATAAGGATTAAGGACTCCTTGAGGTATTTCAAAACACTATAGTTTCCCCTCTAAGTTCAAAATTAAATATTACATAAATGTTGAGTTTTAAAAAGTATTGTATTTTTTTAATGCTTCCACGAGTCTTATAATATAATTTGGAGTCAAAATCATATAAAATTTAACCCCAAATTATTTTCCTAAGCTCTCGTGGTGGAAAAATCAAGTTTGGTGTCTAAAAATGGACATCTAGGGAAAAACTAACCTTTTAGATGAGGCAAGTCACAATTTGTTCTCCCCTCTGAACCCTTTATACCCCAAGGTATAAGGGGTACTAAAAATTAATACCCAAGAAAAAAATTTATCCCATAGACCTCATGTGACCCTCTACATCTCTGTCGGTACATTTTTCAGCCCCCACATCTCATCCACCACACATCTCAGGATGTCATGTGTCACTATGTTGCTTCAATTTGTCATTTTATGTCCCCTGATGTCCCCTATGTCCTCTATTTCCCCTAGTGATAATGATGACACAATAGTGTGACCCAACTCATTGCATGTTTCCTTAGATCACTTCATTGGTTCTTTCTAGCTCTGCATGACCCCATTTAAGCCCCCACACCTCATTTATCAAGATTCTATGTGTCTCCATCTTGTTCCAAGTCACCATTTTCTATCCCTACTATCCCCTCTACCCATATTTCCACCAAATGGAAAGAAGGACAAAAAATTATGACTCATGTCTTCCATGTCACTATCATGGTGGGAAAATGAACCAAAAACTACACAAAAACCAAGCAAACTCTATCTCTCACCAAATTCAGTGGTTTTTATTGTAACTTTCTATTTAAACCTTTTTGGCCTCCATTAATGGATTCCATTCCATAGAATAAAAATTACAAAAAAATCCTTTATTATTCTTTAGAGATTTGGTGGGAAAAATCATTTGAGAATTGGAGTGGATAATCTCAAGGAAAAACCCTTAATTTCTAGGCCAATTTTGTTGAAATTTGAAACTTGTAAGTGTCATTTTAAAAAATATAATGTGTTCATGGATAGGTATGTCTAAATATATTAAGTTGTAAAAATTATGAATTCTCAGCATTAGTACATCCCAAATAATCCTTAAACATCAGAAGGAGGAAATTGTGAAAACTTTCCACAAATAACAGTTCTCGATAGGACCTTCTAAAAAATAGTAATTTTTGGATTTTAGCTCATAAAGATATAGAAAGTCCCATTTTTCCTATCAAATTTATCTTTTCCATAATCTAAAAGAGAGGATTTTTTTTGGTCCAAACAAGGTCAAAAACACTTCGCAAACTCTTAAAGCATCAATTCCAAAGATATTTTTACATGAAATAGCATGATACAAGAGGATGGATTATCTAACTCATTCAAATTTTGGAAGAAGGGATCCATATTGATTGAATACATTCATGCAAGGTACATCACATGGATCACATTGTGTCAGGGAACTAGTCATAGATAGTCACTCAGACAATGGGTGAAATCAGAAACATATTGAGGTCTGTGAGAGATCTAAAATATCAAAAGATCCATTAAAATTCAAATTCATAAAATATATTTTCATAGGGAGCATGATGAGAGAAACTCATTTTGAGTGTGATGGTATTCATCTCAATATATACATACTTTGTGAAGTGTTTCTAAACATTGGATTCATGCTTGATAATTTTCTCACATCTTGCAAGTCAAAGAAGGTGGAATTTTCAGTATTTTAGTGCAATGTGGAGTTTAAGAAAATGGAACTAATTCTAATATATTCCTTAAAGTTATATTCAAGCATCAATCCTATTATCCAGAGGAGGAAACTTATCTACATGAGGAGAAATTGAGAAATAGGGTGTTGAAACACCATAAATATGTTTCCACTCATGGTAAAGTGAGTAGTGAAGAGGTCATCATGCTCATAGGTGAAGTGTGAGGCTCAAAGAGTGAGGAAATTATCATCGTATCTTGACTCTTCTATCATGTCTAAAATCTTTTGAAAAATAACTTCACTCAAAGGCTTGAAAAGGTAATTTTTTGCCATTTTGCAACCAAATGAACACCCTCTAGAATTTTTTAGGGAATATATAAAGAATATAAGGGTTATGTAGGAGATAATTTAATATTCTTGAGGTAATTTAGGAAATTTTTGAAAGAGTATTTGATTTAGGAGCCATTTGTTCAACATCGGGAATTCAAGGTGTTGGGAATGAAAGCTCCTAAGTGAAACTTGACTTCTCTGAATGATTTTAGAAGTTCTCAAAATATCTAAGAAGAAAAAATATGTATTGTAAAGATATGGGAATCCTATACAAGGTGTAAACATAAAATATTCTACAAGGCTTAAGGACCCCCTGAGGTATTGTAAAGCTCTGCAATTACCGCCTAAGTTCAAAATGAAATATGACATAAATGTTGAGTTTTAACAAGCATTGGATTTTTGGAAATCTTCCACTAATATTATAATGTAATTTTGAGTCTAAATCATATAATATTTGACCCCAAATCATTTTCCAAATCTCCCATGGTGAAAAAATCAAGTTTGGTGTCTAAAAAAGGACATCCATGGGGAAAAAAAAATCTAGATGAGGCAAGTCCCAAGGGACAAGGGGAAAAAAACCTATGAACCAAGGAAAACATGTATCCCATGGACCCCATTTGACCCTCTACATATATATTGGTACATTTTCCCAACCCCCACATCTCATCCACCACACATCTCAGGCTACCATGTGTCACAATTTTGCTCCAACTTTTCAATTTCTATCCCCTGATGCCCCCTATGTCCTCTATTTTTCCTAAGGACAATGGGGACACAAAAGTGTTACCCATCTCATTGCATTTTTCATCTGATTACTTCATTGGATCTTTTTATCTCCACATGGCCCCATTTAGGCCCCCAAATTGCATTTCTCAAGCTTCCATGTGTCACCATATTTCTCTAAGTCAATATTTTCTATCCCTTATGAAGCTTATATCTTCTTGTGCATTCATCATCTCATCCTGTGTGCCTTCAATCTCTTCATATGCTCTACAAACTAGCTTTTCCCCTACTATTGTTATCTATTTTTCAAGTAGTTCAACCTGTCTCCTTATTTCAGCCATCTCTCTTTCTTTCTTCTTTTTTTTTCTCTTTTTTTCTCCTTCCACTCTTACCTTTCTTATTTCCTACAACCAACACCACTACCTATCTCAAATCCATAATTTCTCTCTCTCATCCAATTCTCTCTATCACCTTGGATTATAGCCTTCCTTCTCTCTCTTATCAAAGCTTCTTCTTGGATATCTGGCTACATATTTCTTCTCTTTTTCTCACAACCTTCACTATGCAAGCTCTAGTGGCATTAGGCCAATTTCATTTCCTCAATCTTCTTCTTTCTAGTTATAGCTTCTTGGCTTCTTTTCACTTCTTCTTTATTGGGATTTTCTTAGCCACACTTCTCTTCCTTCATCTACCTATAACCTTGCATCACTTACCATCCAATCATAAGCACAATAAAAAAAATCAACATTCACATAGAAATATATATTTGCATTATCAAATCAGATTAGAGACCCACTCTGATACCACAATGGTGCAGGGGTTACACCTAAATTTGGGCCTTATAGGTTTTACTTTTAAGTCTTACTATTCACAATGGCTGTTTCACCATATCAAATAGTTCCAACTTGCTCTAATGACACCAACCCCTACTTGAGGATCAACTAACTGAGGTCCATTTGATACCATGCATATATATGAAAGACAACTGGAGAATATTTTACCTGGTTTGATGTGATCACCAACCCAAGGGTTTATAAAATTGCAAGATTGTTATTTTTCACAATGGACAACTTCAAGCTACAAATCCACTTATGAGCTCTCTTGGCATACATACCTCTTGGTGGAGTCCTACTTAAATGGAATCATAAGACCATTCATATTTTTTTAGGTTATGTTAAATACATCCAACTAAAACTTTAGGCCCTTTACTAACTCTCTGACCATGGTCTTCAAAACTAGTTTCTTGATACTCTGCCCTTTGCTGACCTATAACATTCAGCCACAAATATCTCACAAAATATTTCATTGCAAACAAAAAAAAATCAAACCCAATTTCAAAAAATACCCCATGACCATGCTTCTGAAATTTTAAGATCTAACTCTTTAAAATGTGTGAGCTATCCTGATTTTTTTATTGGGTGGACATTTTGTCAAACAAGTTGCATACATTCTCATACCCACTGGTAAACAACATCATATCTCAAAAAAAAATTACAATAAAAGATAACCATTTTATACCCAATTTCACCATTATCTTATTCTCCTATGGTTAAAATTTCAACGTGTTTTGAGCTCATATGAAAAATTTATGAACGTTGTCCCGAGACTAGTTTGCACAGATCAGTATTCACAGCCAATATGCAAGTTTCACATAATTCACAAGAACATATAAAATAGACTTCATTCAATAAAATATTGCACCAATTAATAATGTACCTTGAATACATGTAACAAATAATATATAAAACACCATTTTTTTATAGAACTCAGGCCAATATCATTAATGATTCAAATACAGTCTTACATCAAAATTCTTCATACCATTCTTCACATCTTTCTTCTTACATTGTTTCTCCCTACCAGAAGTTTTTCTTAGTCCTCCTCAAACTTACATTCGACCTCGTACTCCCTTGGTTCTCTCTTGACCAAAAAAACAGCTATACATCTATATGTTCTTAAACAAAGAACTTATCTTATCTTCCTTGTTGAGATATTTGCTCAACTACATGCTAGAATAGGTGAGTCGGTTTGAATATGGCTTGCACACAGTTGTGCCAGCTAAATATGATCTAGGACAGCTTAAAAAAATATATTCAAATAAATCTAATCCCTCTTCCTATGTAGACTACATGAAAACAGCCCATATCCCACCTCATATCCACCTAAGACACCCACTTTTACTATTATTCATATAGTAAAGAGTTTATTACATGATAATACAAAATTAAAACATAACATAACTGGAGAGAAAATCATTCAAACTCTAATTACATGTTATTCATGCATTGTAAGGATTATTCAAAATTTATTTATGCTCTACAAGCATCATGGGGGATGTTCCCGCATAAGTCTCTCCACCTTAAAAGCTTTCATGAGCTCCTACTCATGATTAGTTTCTTATTTTTCTTGCTCCTTGACATGTACCTGGGTCCCATGTCATCCTTTTCCATGCTTGTATTTGTGTCTTATTATTGTATTCTTTGTATCTCATCTTCTTACTCCTTTTTTTCTTCTTGTATTTGCATCTTCTTATCTGCTTCTCATTCACTAGGCTCCATGATACTTGCTTCATCTTCATCTAGGTCTTGAAAGTCTTCTTGTCTGCTTTTTTTCAAGAGTCTCTCTCATGATATTCTTGAGCTTCTTCCACCTTATCAGCTACTATACATGCATGCACAACACTAGAAACAAGCTTAGACACAAAATTTGGAAGCCATGAAGCTTCTTCATACTATGCTGCTCCTCATTTTCTCTTTTTATTTTTTCATTGACCAATCCCAAATTGGTCTTCTACATCTCTGCTTTGTCCTTGGTTGTGCTTCCATTCCTAACCTTTTCATTGAGCCTTTCCATTCCAATCTTGCCTTACTGACTATTGTATTTGCTTCTTCTGTCACTATTATTCCTTATTGAAACTCATTTTCTCCCTTCCATTCATTAAATTCTCTCCATCTCAGCTGGTTTGGGACAGTTATTGTAGTCCCTCATTGTGCAAAGCATACTCTAATGCACTTCACCTCTTCTTCTAACCGCTCCATATTCTTATAGACAAATTCATCTATCCTTTTGTTCAAAACACAACATCTCCTGAGCATTAGGCTTTTGCATCATCCATATTATTATCAAAACAAGACAAAATCTGATTTCAAATGTCCATCATTTTACCTCTTCATTATCGTGCACTTGTGGCCGCTCTTTATCATTCTTCCATGCTTTCATCTCTTCTTCATCCATAGGCTGATTTGCAAACAAAGTCTTCTATCTTTCTCAGCTCTTCCCGCAACAAGAATTTATCTACATCTTCTTTGATAGTCATCAAATTTTGGGCCAGCATTTAAGACATTGTTCTTCTTCTTTCAAGAAGTTTTCATTTTCCTTCATTTATTTTCATTTTGACCTCCATAAGAGAATTCACATACTTCCACATTAGCCCATTCTATACTCCCTTTGCAAACTTCAAACATGACTTTCATCACTATCGCTAACCATACTTGAAATGATCATCAACTAATGAATCAAATTCAGTTTGTTTAACTTTATCTTCTTGCATTTCATTTCCCTCTCTTGGAATGACATCAATCAACTTCTTCCAACAGCTCCTTGGAACACTAACTGGTTCCTTAGTCTTCTTATCTCCATCTGCAACTCTTTGGACCTCACAAATGTGCTTGCATGTTGGCATTGTCTTCTTGAGCCACTTGGGCACTATGTATCCATACTCTTTTGCAAGGTCCTCTATGCTCATTTCTTGCTCTTTCTTCCCTGTTGCTTGTTGCATGCCTTCATGCCTGAATGCTTTCAAATGCATTCTTTGTTGTCCTTTTGTCATGGACTCTCTGCTTGATCACTTGTCCATAATGGATCCCTGGGCTAGATTGCCATGTATACCTGCAAACATCAGACTTGCAATATACGACATTAGCATGTCCTAAAATGTCCTTTGCATGGACTGTCCATCCTCCTCCTTCATTGCTCTTTGTGGTTCTTCCTCATATTCACTAGGACCACTCATTATTTTCTTCCATGAAGTCTTCATACACATGCTCTATCTCATCCCTATAAGAATCTTCACATGCTTCACTCAAGAAGCTTAGCTCTTCCTGTGTACCCATCATCTCATCCTGTATACTTTCAACCTCTTCATATGCTCTACCAAATAGCTTTTCCCCTACTGCTGTTATCTCTTTCTCAAGGAGTTCAATTTGTTTCCTTATTTCAGCTATCTCTCTCTCTTTCTTCTTTTCTTTTCTCTTCCTTTCTCCTACCACTCTTTCCTTTCTCATTGCCTACACCAACACCATTACCTGTCTCAAATCCATAATTTCTCTCTCTCATCCAAGTCTCTCTATCAGCTTGGATTCTAGCCTTCTTTCTCTCTCTTATCCAAGCTTCTTCTTGGATATTTGGCTACCTATTTCTTCTCTCTTTCTCACAACCTTCACTATGCAAGCTCTAGTGGCATTAGGCCAATTTCCTTTCCTCACTCTTCTTATTTCTATCTATAGTTTCTTAGCTTATTTTCACTTCTTATTTCTTGGGATTTTCTTAACCTCACTTCTCTTCCATCATCTACTTGCAACCTTGCATCACTTACCATCCAATCATTAGCACAATCAAACCAAATTTAACATTCACATAGACACCTATATTTTCATTATCTAATCATATCAGAGACCTGGTCTGATACCACAATGGTGCAGGTGTTACATCTAAATTTGGGCCTTATAGGTTTTACTTTGAAGGCTTACTATTCACAATGGTTGTTTCATCATATCAAAGAGCTCCAACTTGCTCTAATGAAACCAACCCCTACTTGAGGATCAACTAACTGAGGTCCATTTGAGACCATGCGTATATGTGAAATAAAAATGGAGAATATTTTACCTGATCTAATGTGATCACCAACCCAAGGGTTTATAAAAAGTGCAAGATTGCTATTTTTCACAATGGACAACTTCAAGCTACAAATCCACTTATTAGGTCTCTTTGCATACATACCTCTTGGCTACCCTTTACTCTCACAATGGATTCCTAATTCAATTGATTCATGAGACCATTCAAATTTGGTAGGTTATTTTAAATACATCCAACTAAAACTTTAGGCCCCTTACCAAGTCTTTGACCATGGTCTTCAAAACTGGTTTCTGATACTCTATCCATTGCTGACATGTATCATTCAACCATGAATATCTCACAAAATATTAGGTTCAAAAAAAAAATCAAACCCAATTTCAAAAAATACCCCTTGACCATGCCTATGAAATTTTAGGATCTAACACTTTAAAACGTGTGATTTATGTTGATTTTTCTTAGGTGGACATTTTGTCAAACAAGTTACGTACATTCTCATACCCTCTGGTAAAAAACATCATATCTCAAAAAATAATTACAATAAAAGAAAACACTCTTCTACCTAGTTTCACAATTATCTTATTCTCTTATGGTTAAAATTTCAACTTTTTTTGAGCTCATATGCAAAATTTATGAACGATGTCCCGAGATTATTTTGCACAAATCAGTTTTCACAGCCAGTATGTAAGTTTAACACAATTCACATGAACATATAAAATTGACTTCATTTAATAAAATATTGCACCAATTCATGATGTTAACCTTGAATGCATGTAATGAATAATATTTAAAACACCCTTGTGTTCATAGAACTCAAGCCAATATCATTAATGATTCAAATGTAGTCTTACATCAAAATGCTTCATATCATTCTTCACATTTTTCTTCTTACACTATTTCTCCCTTCCATAATTTTGTCTAATAGCCCTCCTCCAACATGCATTCAACCTCATACTCCCTTGGTTCTCTACTGACCATAAAAAACAACTATATATCTATATGATGTTAAATATAGAACTTATCTTATCTTCCTTGTTGAGATATTTTCTCAACTACATGCTAGAATAGGTGAGTGAATTTGAATATGGCTTGCACATAGTTGTGCCAACTAAATATGATCTAGGACCACTAAAAAAATATCCAAATAAATATAATCCCTCTTCCTACGTAGACTTCATGAAAACATCCCATATCCACCTAAGACACCCACTTTTACTCTTACTCATAAAGTAAAGATTTTATTACATACATGATAATAAAAAATTCAAATATAACATAACTGGAGATAAAATCTTTCAAAATCCAATTACATGTTATACATGCCTTTTATGGATTATTCAAACTTTATTTATGCTCTCCAAGCATCATGGAGGATGCTCCTGCATCAAAATCCATCCATGAAAGGTACATCACATGGATCACATTATGTTGGGGAACTAGTCATAGATAGTCACTTAGAAAATGGATGAAATTAGGAACATATTGAGGTCCATGAGAGATCTGGAATATCAAAAGATCCATTGAAATTAAAATTCATCAAAGATATGGTCATAGGGAGCATGATGAGAGAAACTCATTGTGAGTGTGATGGTACTCATCTTAAGAAATACATACTTTGTGAAGTGTTTCTAAAAAATGGATCTATGCTTGATAATGTTATTACATCTTACAAGTCAAAGAAGGTTGAATATATATTATTTCAGTGCAATGTGGAGTTTAAGAAAATGTAAATAATTCTAATATATTCCTTAAATTTCTATTCAAGCATCAATCATGTTATCTAGAGGAGGAAACTTATCTACATGAGGAGAAATTGAGTAAGAGGGTGTTCAAACACCATAAATATGTTTCCACTCATGGTCTGGAAAGTGAGTAGTGAATAGGTCATCATTCTCATAGGTGAAGTGTGAGGCTCAAAGAGTGAGGAAATGATCATTGTGTCCTGAATCTTCTATCATGTCCAAAATCTCTTCAAGGAACAAGTCAAGATAAGATAGTCAGGATACCAAGGCATCCTAGACCATCATGTTTGAATGATCAAGAATTCATATGTTCCCATAAGATACATGTAAGTAGGAGGTGCATGATTACCCTAGATCTTATTTTGTTCAACGATGATGCTAGAGCTAAAAAGGAGAAACAAATTATCTTCACCCAAAACACCATGTTTTCAAGAATGATAAATAATATCAGTTTCATTTGATGAAACTCACTTGGTAGTGTTCTTAAGAACTCATTCAAACATTGTGGTTTGATCACACTCCAAAGGAGGATATGTTAGCATACGTTGAATAATCTATATTTTTAGGAGAGAATGTTCTGTTTTATCCCTTTATTTTCTCCTTCTAGGTGTATTCCATTATTCTCTCTCCTTCATCCAAATATTCCTCCTTCAGTTTAGGGGAATGTAGTTGATTAGTTCTCCTATATATTGTATGCACTTCTTCATAATAAAATAGGTGTGTGTAGAGTACTTCACTCAACATTCTTCTCTCCTTTCTGTATCCTACAGTTTGGTATCAGAGCAGCTTTGATCTCTACCTATGCGTGGAAGTAATTCTTCTATTGCGTGCTAATTGGAGCCTTCAGCATGTGTGGAGGAGAAACAAGGTAGTCTTCTTCAGCTGCGCACATGGACATCAGCATGGAGAGGAAAGGAAAAAAAAAATTGGTTAAAATCTACGCAAGAAAAGAGAAAACATTTTTTTTAAAACGTGGACATTTTTAAAAAGAATGCTATCTTTTTTCCTGCACATGTTTTTGTTGTTTTCTACACTAAAAAAAGGTGGATATATACCTGTTTCATGGAGAAAGAGGAGTTAGAGAGGAATATGTGTGGGGGTTGAATTCCATCTGCTGCTACTGTTGTCCTTCAAAACCTACGTGGAAGGAAGGAAAAACTGACTTGCATGTAATTAATCCAAGTTTTATCTTGGCATCTATATCTGCCTAGTGCAACTGTGACCCCTGTATAGTCATCTTTTTACAGATATTCAAAAGGATCCTACACATTTAAGCTTTTCAACAACATCCTAAATATTCTATGCGAGAGCATGTATGCATAGACCGGTCGCATGTGTCAATAAATAAGCCACGTCTATGTGGAGACAAGTGGTAAGAGAATGAACTGAAGCTTTACAATTTGCATTGGAGGACACACAACATTTTAGAGGAGTAGCCTACATGTAATTACGTGAAGACTTGCATCCAAATAACGTGAAGTTTTGAATTTGTCACTTGTTGCTACGTGGAGGAAAATACCAATTACCTAGGTGAAGAGGTAGAACCGCACGAGGATAAGAAACTTGGAGATACTACAAATACTACACTGAATGTCGAGTGTAGACAACTCGATTGAGAGCATCAATAACATGGTTACCACAACTGAAAGCTAGAATATCAACTCGCCAGCCAGAGAACACCGTGAAGAAGCTCCTGAGAGCTCCGGGTTCTACTTTGCTTTGCTGAACGAGCTTCGGAATACCGGCAATCTTGCATTCGACAAGCTAATTCGAGAAGGACTTCTTGAATACTTTCTTTTCAACGTCAGCTACCAAGAAAAGTGAGTACGGGAGGAATTAGAAGCTGGGTACGATGCCGACTGTGATGACGAAGAAGAACACCCTACAAAGCGTCACCGTCTCATAGAACGTGAATATCATGAGCATCTACGAGCAAGTAATTCTCGTTAGTGATTCAAAATTGTAATAACTTTTCAAATAAATAAATATTTTTTTTAAGATGTCTGCTCCAAAGTTACTTTTATCCAACGCTCAGTTGCTCAAAGGGTCCAATTTTGCGGCCTGGAAGACAAAAATGAAGAAAATCCTTCAGTTTGAAGGATTACGGGAAATTTTCACAGGGTCTGTGTCTGCTCCCACAGCCCTCGATGAACTAATAAAATATTAAATGGCTAGTGCTAAAGCCTTGATGCTGATAATGCTCAATATCAGTGACGATGTGCAACCGCATGTTAGGAATGTAGAGAAACCCAAGGAAGCCTGGGACAAGTTGGCGACCATTTATGAAGCCAAAAATCAGACGAAGATACTTCATCTTTAGTCAAAGTTGCACACCCTCTCTATGGGGTCAGATGAGAAAGTGGAGGAATCATCACCTTGTCAATTTCTCAGCTCTTGAATCATCACCTTAAGGTATAATTTCTTGTTCAAAATGGAATTAAATCATGCTTAATCTCCCGACAAGGTATGGTTCTTGCTAAAGCTTTTGTAAAAGATAAGTTATTTTCTTTAGATACTATTTCATCTTCTGCAGTAGCTTTATCTGCTTCAACAATAGAATCAACTTCCCTATGGAATTTTAGATATGGACACTTGTTGGTCAGTTCATTACACTAGATGAGTTCAAAAGCAATGGTCCATGGACTACCCAAATTGTCCAGTTCCTTGCCTATTTTCCATGGCTGTCTTAGAGGAAAACAACACAGAGATCCATTTCAAGTGAGCGCCTTCCATGCCAAGAAGTGTATGGAGGTAGTTCATACTGATCTGAATGGCCCTTTGCCTACTTCATTTTTAGGATACAAGTACTTTCAATTGTTCGTGGATGACCATTCTCGCAAGATGTGGGTATATTTCCTAAAGAAGAAAAGTGAAGATCTTCAACACTTACAGAACTTCTATCATCATGTTGTCAAAGAGTCCGGATAACCACTTCTTCTACTCCACTCAGATCGAGGGGGGGAATTCACATCAAAGAGGTTCTTGGCCTTCCTGAACCAACACAGCATTAAGTAGCACCTGACTACTCCCTACATGCCCTAGCAAAATGGCATTGTTGAGGGTCGTAATTACACAGTGATGGAGATGGCTCACTGCATGCTATCAACTACAAAGCTAGGAGAATGCTATTGGGCTGAAGTAGTACAAACAGCTGTATATCTTCTCAACATGGCATCGACAAATATTCTACAGAATAAGATTCCAGAAGAGGTATGGAGTGGTAGAAATCCATCAATTTCTCATTTACGAGTATTTGGTTACACAGCATACATGCATGTCCCATCTCAGAAGAGAAAGAAGGTAGAGCCAAAAACACTCTCGTGTATCCTTCTTGGCTACAATACTATCTCAAAGGCGTATCATCTCATGGATCCTGAGAAAAATAAAATATACAAGAGTCAGGATGTGGTTTGTGACAAGTCATCCTTTGACTCAATAGTATCAATAGAAGATCCACTTCCAACCACATCTCACCTATTAGTCTCTGAATCAGATGATGAGCTAGAGGAGACTACTCAGAGAAAAGAAATGTTGTCAGGAGAACTATTTGTTGACCTTGGAGAACTAGATAATGTGACTCCACATCAATCCACATGGAAATGACACATTTCTTCTCAAAATCAGCCAAGTTCTCATCCGAAGTGGGTACAAAGAACTATCAAGGACTCACATTTGCAACAACTCCCAGATACATCATCTGGAGTCAAAACAAGGAGTCAAACAAGAAATGAGGTAAACTTTGCACTCATGAGTTCACTGATGAATAGCTCCGAGCTAGATAATGTTCATGAAGCACTCAATCAAACTTAGTGGAAGGAAGCCATGGATACAAAATATGACTCTCTCATGTTAAATCAGACATGGGAACTTATCGATCTGCCTATAGCAAAGAAACCCATAGGCTGCAAATGGGTTTTCAAGACAAAATATAAGGCAGATGGATCCATCAACAAATATAGAGCATGACTTTTAGAAAAAGGATATGCTTAGAAAGAAGGCATCAACTATGAAGAAACCTTTGCACCCACTGCGAAGATGAAGACCATCAGAGTAGTTTGCACACTTGCAGCACATAAAGGATGGAGACTTCAGTAGATGGACATCAAGAGTGCTTTCCTAAATGGTGATCTAAAAGAAGAAGTATACATAACCCAACCTGAAGGATTTGTTGATGAAAAGAAGCCTAAGAAGGTATGTCATCTCATAAAATCACTTTACAGACTGAAACAAGCTCCCAGGGCATGGTATATCAAGATCAATGATCACCTTTTGCGGCATGGGTTCACTCGTAGCCCCTCAAATTTGAATTTGTATATAAAGAAGGTAGCGAAATAATTTTTCATTCTAGTTGTATATGTAGATGATCTTATGATCACTGGAAGTTCAAAATATCAGGTTGATATTGTAAAGAATGATCTCAAAAGAACCTTGGACATCACTGTCTTGGCTTGGAGATATGGAAAAAGGAGCATCACATTTATGTCTCCTAGACAAAGTACGCCAAGACACTCCTGGAAAAGTATAGAATGTATGATTGTAAACCTATATCCACTCCCACGGAAAAAGGCTTGCAACTTTCAAGATTCCAGGACTCACCTCAAGTAGATGCTACTCTCTCTAGGTAATTTGTTGGAGGGCTCATCTATTTGACATATACCAGACTAGATCTCTGTTATGTTGTCAGCTATCTTTCCAGGTTCATGCAAGAGCCAAAGAAATGTCACTAGAATGCAGTAAAGCATGTTTTGAGATATGTCTGAGGAAAAACTAATTATGGTCTGGAATATAAGAAGAATGATCAATTCTTCTTACAGGGATATGTCGACTCAGACCATGTTGGATCTGTTGATGACAGGAAGTCAACTACAGGATACATATTTCATCTTGGATTTGGACCTATCTTGTGGATAAGCAAGAAGCAAAATGTTGTTTCCATCTCATCGACAGAGGTAGAATATTGCACTTCATGAGGAGCTGTGTGCGAAGTGATATGGATACGTCACATTTTAGATGACCTGGGAATTCCTGAAAAATATTCACCTATTCTCTATTACAACAATAAGAGTGTGTTGAAGCTCGTGCAAAATCTAGTCTTTCATGAACGAACAAAGAATATTGAAATTGACTTCCATTTCATTTGAGAGCACATCTTGAACCATCAAATTCAGCTCCATTACTATCCTACTGAAGCACAAGTTGCCGAAATTCTCACTAAATCTCTTCGCAAAGTGAAATTTGAATTTTTCAGGGGTCACACTTGCAAGAATAATGTAATAAGGGGGGAATGTTAGCATACATTTAATAATCTATATTTTTAGGAGAGAATGTTCTATTTTATCCCTTTATTTTCTCCTTCTAGGTGTATTCCATTATTCTCTCTCCTTCATCCAAATCTTCCTCCTTCAGTTTAGGGGAATGTAGTTGATTAGTTCTCCTATATATTGTATGCACTTCTTCATAATAAAACAAGTGTGTGTAAAGTACTTCACTCCACATTCTTCTCTCCTTTCTATATCCTACAGGAGAGACATTGCAACCACCTCATTTCAGTCCAACAAGTATCCACCTGAAAAACATCTCATCCAAGGATAAATCCTCATATCTACAAGTAAAATACCTATATCAAAAAGTAACAAATGAGCATTAAGAGGATTGAGAATCAAAGAGTTGGTTCATGATTACTAGGGTGAATTGTGAAAGGCCTAAAGAAGTAAAAATTTGATTCTCTCTCCCATCTTGTAATCAGAAGAGATCAACATATTCCCATCATAATACAGATCTCATAATAAGTGTTTCTAAACACTTATTTAATGCTCCAAAATGTTCCCATTTCTCTCATTGTTTCAAGTCAACAAATGATTCATCATCATCACATTGGTCAACCCTTCTCTCTTTATCTCTCTTATTTCTTATCTCTCCATGTTGTAATTCTTCACCAAGAATTTACTTTTTCCATATTTTTTCTTATTCACTTAAGTGACCCTCAATTCAACATTTTAAGATTCCTTTTTCATCAATAAGAAAAAGACTCACCTCCTAGGAATGTGAAATGTCACAAATGATGAGGAAAGGAGAAAATCCATGTGGGGGTAGATGAAGAGACATTTTTGTATGCTATAAATTTTAATGGCTTCTCCATTCCAAAGGGATGACAACTATTGATTATTATATGTTCTTGATATTTACCACTACTAAATCAATCAATAAAATTTGAATTTATTCAATTTCTATGCTTATATTCCTCTACTCTCTCTTTCTCTACATTCCAAATTTGTAAGCATGGTAATCTTACATAATATAAGGAACCTTGTATCTTTGATTGATGAATCTACATAATTGTGTGTCTCTAGATTATTATTCTTACTATGTGCTTACATTATTACATTCTTCTAATTGAATCTAGACCTATTATGATTAATGTATGTGAATTGTATAAACCTACTCAAAACATTAACCCTCTCTCCTTATTTATCTTATTCATGTTTACCTTCCTTCACATAATTTTTTTATTAAGGATAAATAGTTTTGGAGGGACTATACCATGTATACAAAAAAGGATCAAAATCCAGTTATAACAATATAACTAGCACAAAGAAAAAAGGGACTAATATCCTAAATAAGGAGGCTCAGTAGCTAGTTATAACAGTGAAAATAGTAAAAAGGGGATCAACACCCATGAAGTTGAAAAGAACCAACAATGGTTCAACAAAGAACTAAAATAGGAACCAAAAAAGAATAAAGTATCATCAAAGTAGCTTTAAACCTTCAACTTGACAGCAATAAAACAACAAAATAGGAACAACCCTATCTGACTACCTTGTCAATCTTTATCTTGATTTTCTACAACAAATTGAAAAGTGCAAGTTCCATGACTTGAGAGGGATCATTCTTATCAATTTGTGACAAGACCAGGTCCCTTACAGTGTCAGAATCCCAGATGGCAGCAAAAATGTCACTTAGGATACAAGCACTCTTCACATGTTGTTCCATAAAATTGTATATCACTTTTAGCATAGAGATGTTACAATCATGTCATCCTTTAGCATTACCCAACCTATTATCCAAAGAATTAAGTTTCTTGAAGATTTCTGTATTTTTCTCATTATCCCCAAAAGTCTCAACCTGCATCTTCCTTTTACCTATATTTTTATCCTTCCTCTTGATTTCTTCCTTGAGGTTTATGTCCTCACTTTCTAACTTCTCAATCCTACTAAGAATCCCTTCATCTTTGAATTCCTCCATGGTATTTATGATATGGAGTAGGTTTTTGGCCAACTCTATCTCTTTATTATTGTGAAGAACCCTCTAAGAAGGAAGCAAAGGATAATGGGTATTCTTAAACCTTGTTTTGCGGCTAGTGGAAGTAGCAATAGGGTCTTTGAAGACTGGAAGAGGGGGGTTAGAAGGGGCCATAGGAACAGAGTGAGAAAGGGATAGATAGTGATGATGAATCAGTAGAATAAGGCCTTAATGAAGGAGTGCAACACAAGTATGGTTTTGGACCTCAAGAACAGAACATTCCTGAGAGTTCAATACGTAGTGTGGGAAATTCACAGTTAATCCCCTTCTAAAATGATTAAGAAAGATCAAATGCTTTAAAGGTATGGTTACATATCTTCCCTCAAGAGTAACATACCTAACCATCATGCATGATATTTCAGCAAAAGGCTTCAGGATAGAAGATACTTTGATGCCAACCGTGACAAATTCAATGTTTTCACCTTCTTCAAGGAATTTATTTGTTTCAACATTCCTGTTTACCCGCTTACTGAATAATTTCACTCCCTCCAAACTCAAACTCATGACTTAAGCAATGAGCTCTTCAGTAATTTTAACACTAATATCTCCATACTCAACTATTCATTTCTTCCATCCATTTGTAAATTGCACTGAGATATCCTTATCATGGCCCTACATTCTTTCTATGAGGTTTGAAATTCCCCCCATTTGTAAATAATTCCACAATATGTTGTCATTCATCTAGGATGGGTCATAAATGGGCTCTATTTTATAATGAAGTCCCCCTATTCTGTTGTTTTTCCCCTTTGTTGCTCAACGGTAAAGTTTTGATTCCAATACCTCGTTTCACTACCACCTTTGTTTTTGGAAACCCATAAGGCATGAAAAGATTTAATAGCATCATTAAATCTACATGCAGAGTTAATAATCACAAATTCAACAACAGAGGGAGATATTTTAATGATTTTTTTGAATATCATGTTTAGCTTTTATGATGTCATCAAGTACCTTAGCTAGGAGAAGATCACTACTAAACTAGTTTTGCATTTTATTTCTAACTCCAAAGTTGGCCAAACTATCTAAAACTTTATTACCTTCATGGTAGGTATGTATGATCTTGTAATTATCAAAAAATTTACAAGTCTTAATAGCTTCACAAATAAAATCTCTAATAGTCTAACTTGGG
The DNA here is from genome assembly GCA_019776745.2 of Taxus chinensis. Classification (NCBI taxonomy): domain Eukaryota; kingdom Viridiplantae; phylum Streptophyta; class Pinopsida; order Cupressales; family Taxaceae; genus Taxus; species Taxus chinensis. Next base: position 420,052,767 of record CM034154.1, read on the forward strand.
GGTTGATTTTTGTTTAATAGATTTATGATGTTTAAATAATCCCCTTCAATTATAATATTTTAAATATTACAATATCTCGCAAGCCTTATACCCCATAATGTTGCCAAAGATTCAGAATAATGTCTTGTTTTTTGACCCATATTTCAACCAAAAGCAAAAACAAAGTAGCCTCTATGATCTCTAATCACCCCATCTCCTCCTGAAGCTCCGATGTTACCTTTTGAAGCTCCATCAAAATCTAATTTGTACCATGAAGTGGGTGGATGAATCCAATGTAGTGAAGATTTGTTAATGTTGGTATTTGCATTATTCTAAATGTTTTCAGTGTCAATGCTCCAAGAAGTAAGGATGTGCTCCTCTTCCTTGGGATATAATCTATTTTTTAAAGGCTTAAACCTTTCAATATTATCCTTTACAGCAATATCAATTTATTTTAAAAAATTGGTATACACCTGTCTTTTATTTCTAAAGATGACATCATTTCTTTCTTTCCATAATCTCCATATGGTGTGAGGAAGAACAAAACTCCATAATCTCCTAATCATACAATGTTTATAAGGAGAATCCCATTGCTCCCATGTCTACAAGAAGGTATGAGGAAGAATCTAGTGCAAATTAAAATTTGTAAAGATAAGATGCCAAACTTTTGTAGCATACATACAATGAAAAAAAAGGTGTTTGATATCTTTAACCTCTTCTCTACACATAAAACATTTGTTAGGCATAATAAATCCCTTTCAAATAATATAATCACAAGTGAGAATCTTACCTTTGAGAACCAGCCACAAAAACAAGTTAACTTTAGGAGTTAATTTTGGCATCCAAAGTTTGTTCCATTATATGTCACTTTGAAGAGTATCAAAGAAAGTGTTGTATCCCGAATTTACAGAATAATCTCCATCAAAATAATCCAACCAAATAAGCTCATCTTTGTTGTCCTGCTGATTGATAGGAATGAGTGAAAGTTGAGTCTACAAAGCAGAAAAAACAGGCTACAAATTTTCCATATTCACTTTAATTTGCTTCCAATTCCTCTTATTTCAATTCAACTCAGTGTAGTCTTTAACATTAGTACCATAATTTTCAATTAGGTTATCTTTTATGGAGCTAAAAGTGTCACGCAAACTTATGTCAGTCTAGGTATCATGCCAAATATTAATAGTCTATCCATTTCCAAGTTTCCATCTACAGCCCTTAGCAAGCATATGTCTAATTTGAAGCAGGTTGTTCCAGAATATGGATCCATTTAGAATCTATTGATGAAAAAGAAAAGAATTCATATTTTGATGAGATAAATATTTAACCCTGATCAGTTCATTCCAAGCTTTATTTTCCTTTACCAATCTCTAACCAAGTTTGGCAATTAAATCAACATTCATTTTTTTTATGTTTTTTATTCCCAAACCACCAATCTTTTTTGGAATACAAACCTGATCCCAAGCCACTAAATGATATCTAAATATTTATTTTTTACCCTACCATAGAAATTGTTTTTGGATTCTCTTAATACTATCCACAACTGTTGTTGGAATGTTGTACATTTACATGATATATATGGGTAAATTCTGAAGAGTGCTTTTGACTAATAAGCACTTGCCAGCACTGGAAAGGGTAGCACCTTTCTATCCAACTAATTTTTTTTGGAATCTATCTAACAAGGCATTTCATACCCCATTAAAAAATTTAGTAGTACTCAATGGAAGACCTAAATAAGTTGTAGGTAAGGAGTTGATTTTACAACCTAAAATGAGTGCTATTATTTTTTGCATCTCAAGAGGAGTATTAAAAAAATACATTGAGATTTTTGTCAAAATTGAATTTATGACTAGAATCTTCCTCATAAAATCTAAGAATGGTTTTTATAGATTTTTCTTCAATAATAGAGGCCATCAAGAGTAAAATGGTGTCATCAGCAAATTTTTTATGCAAAGCAGTTTGATTGGTAGAAGTAGGTTTAAATCCTTTTAGCATGCCATTATTTATAGCTTTATTTATAAATCTGCTAAGACTATCGGCCATAATGATAAACAACAATGGGGATATGGGATCTCCCTATCTTATACCCCTACTAATTGTAAAAAGTCCCATTGGTTCACCATTAACCACCACTAAAAATCTAGAAGAGGAGATGCATTCCTAGATAATTTTCCTGTATTTATTGTGAAAGCCAAATTTGATCAGAACTTTATCAAAAAAATTCCAAGAAACTCTATCAAAAGCCTTATGCATGTCCAATTTTATTACCATCTCATCTTTTCTATTTTTTTCCATCGAATGAATTGTTTTATGTACCATTATTACCCTGTATTGAATGATCCTACCATTTATGAAGCCACTTTGTTGCTGGGAGATTAGTTTAAGAAGAAGAGGTTGCATTCTAGTAGTTAAAATTTTTGTAAAGATTCTATAAACCACGTTTACCAGACTAATGGGTCGAAAATCTTTAAAATCTTTTGCATCCAAATTATTTGGGGATAGAAAAATGTGAGTATTATTCAATTCCTAATTCCTAATTTAAGGATGATGAAAGCTAGTAAAATCTTACTCAGATGCAAAAGTGATTGATAAAGGGAGATTCCTAATGCATAAACCTAGAAAGGTAAACTGTGATTGTATTATTAAAAACTAGTTTCCTATATCCCAAATCTATAAGGAATGAATCATTCCATTTATGAAGTAAGGAGTGCAATAATGATGTAATTCTAGGGAAGGAACTAAATAGTCTTATAGAGGCCTATAAACTTGAGTGAAACAGACTGTCTTGTTCCAAATTAAAGGAAGAAGCTTAAAAGAGGGGTAAATCAAGAAACAATTGGTAGTGAGAACTATAAAATAAAACAAGAGGAATGAATTGGAGAAGAATTAGAGATAGAGGTGAATGGTTTTGAGAAATAAAGGTTCAAGACTAAGTCAGAGGAGAGAAACCAAAACAAGAAATTAAGAAGATTATTAAAACCTATAACAAGGGTGAAGAACTAGAAGACTTAACCATGAAGATGAAATAAATGAATACAAGGAAGTGTATGGGAGGTGAAATTGCTCTGAAAAGGGTTAATAAAGATCAAAAACCTAAATGTTGTCTTAAAACCCTAGTGAAGAGATTAAGAAACCTAGTGAAAGGAGGGTGTTGTATTAAGAGATGATAGAGAAGGAATTAAAGGATGAAAATTGGCATGAAGAGAGAATGCCCAAAAGGGTATCCAGAGCATTGCTTGTTTTTTCTCAAAAAAATTTAATTTTCTCCTATATACAAGCTTTACCTCTTTGTAGGGATAATTAAGAGACTCCACTTGGAATGGTAAGAAGAATATTAAAACTCGTAAACAAGGAATTGACCTCTAAAACATTGGAATCTTCCAAAAGAGATAAAAGGGTACTTATAAAGTTTACCAACAAGACTAAATGATGTATATTGGGTTGAATACCTCATTTTTTGTCATTTCCAAGTGTTAGAAACTGTAACATGTACAGTTGGAGCTAGAACATTAATCTCTTTGTGTTTTCTCATTATTTCACTTAATGTAGAGACTTGTGATCCTCGAAAGGGTTTAATTAATGTTGTCAAAGGTAAATGAAGCTCAAATTAAGTAATAAAAGGTCCTTGATGAGTAATTGAAGGAGAAAACTCATATTTAGAAAGTGTCTCAGTCGAGAGAGGTAGTGATACATAGTCCTTATTCTTTACCATAGTCTTTAATACAAGGTAACAAAATTTCTTATGTGGTATGAGGAAGTGTGAGGCTCATAAACTGCAGGGTATGGATCCTTGATCCATTTTTTAAATAGAAACTATGTATTTTATTCATGTTTAGTATAGTCATGTATATGAGGTTGTTTTGATATAATGATGAGCCCTATTTATGCTTAAGTAATATCTACAAGTCTAATAATCATTTGGTAGCATGAAGGTTAGTGGAAGGGTATGACAATAATACCTAGATAAGTGCATACTGTATAGAACAACAGTGATATCCTTTACTAACATGTAGGTGTAAATTTGTAGCTCATTCCTTGAGTATGGATGATACATTTCTCACATGGAGATAGTGATAATATACTCAATTAATCATGATCTTATAAGAATAAAACATAGACAAAGGAGAAGCTAGTGGTATAGACATGTTGATGGAGTTTGAGCCAATAATTGGGAATTTTTTATTAATACTGTGAAGAACACCACATATGCTCTCTAGGACCTCGATTAAAAAAATTCTACACTCTTGATGTAATTATCATGTTTCATACCTCAAATATTGTGTTGTCAATAAGAAATAGATTTCATATATCCAGGGGAGCATTGGAGTAATGTTACATGAGATACGTTTGCTTCTAGAGGCTATCAAAATTATGTCAAAATGCACTGAAGATCTGCTACATGGATCCATATATCATTTTTGAGGACAAGATGGAAATAATGAGATGCTAAGGGTCTATGTGAGTTTGGTTTGTAAAAAAAGGTCTTTTCCCTCAAAGAAGTTTTTCCAAGTCTAGGGGGATCTTGGATTAGTCAAGAAGGGATTATCTTAAAGATTGTATAGGTGTTAAACAATGATAAAACATGGTATGAAGGAATATTATGTTGTGTTGATAATTATTTCTTGAAGGGACAAGTCTAGAAGGTAGGAAGCTCAAGGTAGGTTTATGGATCTCATCAGCTACTAATTGGGGTCAAGAAAAGGAAAGTATAGTCCTATGGGGATCCAGTGACCAAGTAAGTAATTATAATTCTACTCAATAATTTTTGTCATTATTTTTCATTGTTTTTTCATGTCAAGTGATCAAGTATCCTTTTTCACATATGTCAAATGGGGAGAGTGAACCAAGAAACATGAAAAATAAGTCTTCTAGGTGCATTTACACTCATGGTTTCCATCAATGATTCTAAAGATGGTTGTTATGAATGAAAAAGGGGGATATTTTTGAACTAAGTGCCATAGTTTTGTCATTAATATCAAGTTTCCATTTTTTCATTAATGTCAAGTGTCCCCATGTTGTTTAGGTATCTCTATAGGGTGTTAAGTTATGATGTCATGGTGTTTAGGCATGGTCTAAGTGCATGGTCATGTAAGTAACCTGGGTGATTGTGTCCTCCCAAGGTTTTATGAAGACTTAATAAGATCAAATATGGTCCATGAGATGTGTGTGAGGTGTTATAACAAGTCTACATGGTCCATTCATGAAGAGTTAGGTCACTCTAGACCCAATCATAGTCCTAGGTCAAGCAGATTAGCATGGAAACATGAGAAATGGATCAAGGAAAATTTTTTGAATCATGTTTGGAGTAGTATGATCTGGAATATCATAGATACGAGTAGTATCATGTCAATAATTAGGCTTATAGAGAATGAAGATGGTCATTATGAAGCTTTTCAGTAAAGAAAAAGTAGTAGGAAAGTGAGGATAATGAGCTAAGGTATGAAGATATAACCCAAGCATGACATGAACACAATATGATTGTATATGATGTGTATAGGGCTTAATAAGTGTTTAAGGAGGTGAAATGAGCACTTATTCAAGTTTGTATAACATACTTTCTCAGAACTAGAGACCAAATGATGCCCAAATAAGATGGGGAAGATATTTTTAGAGTGAACTATGAAAAATTAGCCATTGGAAATCATAGAGGAGGGATTTTTGAAGGTATTTTAAAAAATTTAGGGAATAAGAATGATTTTTTATTAATATATTCAAGTTTTATCACAATCGAGTTAAGAGAGATGGGCTAAAATTGTGATCTAACTTCTTAGCACTAAAAAAAATTGACAATCCTTCTTCAGATAAATCATAAGAGGAGTTTTCAAAGATAATTAATAGACATAACATTTTCAAAAATTCTAAGGATAAAGGGAGCAAGGATAAGAGACTTCTCCTCAATTTACTATCAATATTCAAACCCTCACCAAAACTTTGTTTTGCAGCGATATAGGAAAAATGATTTTTAAGGTCATAAAATCACTTTTACAAGTCATGAAAATAACTCAAGGGTGTAGAAAGGTCTTTCTAGTCCAAGTATGTGGAATTTTTGTTTTCCAAGCATAGCTATATAGTACATATTTTGCTCTTTTTTGCAAGTTTTTGTGTATAAATCCTATTTTTAAGGTTCCAAGATGAATCTCCAGTTGTGGAAGCTTGAATGTTATGTGTACTTGATGTTGTAAAAGATTTTTAGGAAGTACATTACATATTTGGTTTTAACCATGTAAATATATCTACTATATTGCTAAGAGCTAATAGAACCTAAAATAAGTCTTTTGTGCATGAAAATGAATAGTCTTGAAAAACAAAATTCTTCATACCTTAAATACAAAGAGTATTTTCTCATGGAGTGAATGTACCTTCTGAATTTTAAATACAAAGGTTGGTCATGAAAATTGGTTTCAAGTTTCAAAAATTTAGATTCAAGTTAGAGCAAGACTAGTCTTTGTCTCTCAAATACTTTTCTAAGTGTGCATTGGAGATCATACAAATTTCATCTATTTTCCATGAAATGAAGCATGATGTTGACATGTAGAGTTACACAACATCCATATATTGCATGTAATGTGTTCTTGAATCCTTGGCTATATGGATAACTGAGTGATTTTTTTTAAACCTTTCAAGATGTCTCCTTGCTCAAGAAAATTTGTTTGTACCCAGGTTAAATTTGTGTCTCATGAAGAGATCGAAGTTATCTTGGAAATTTTTGGTGAGAAAATTTGTGGATATGGAAAATTAGGTGTCTACACTAATGTTCATGGGGATACGCCCCTCTGCATTAAATGATACATCTCCTATTATTGAATGTAACTAATCTAAACCTAAACGAAATGTTGTTGGTTGGCCAAGTAGGTTGGGGATCACACAAGGAAAATCCACTGAATCTATGGAAAAATGCTTGTACATGAGTACAAGGGAGGAAATTACAGAGAGTTAGGGATAAGGAGGGAAATTGGGAGGGAAGTTACTACCGTGATTAGGACAATTGCATATTTCACACCTAGTAACCATAGTAGTTCAACATTCAATATAGAAGAACAACAACCTTGTTACAGACATCAAGACAAGATGAGATTATGAACACCAAGTTTTAGAGATCTCCTTATCAAGAAAATAAACAAACTCTTTTCTCATTCGTTAACATTCACAAATTTGTATAATGAAAAGAATAGAGGAACATAAGAGAAAGTGAAATAGAAGAAATTTATCTTTTATTTCTTGTACATTGATACAATGCTCAACTATTACAATCCATAATTGCTACAGAGTGGAAATTTTCCAAAATCATGAATCCCTTGGAATGGAGAATCCATCCTTGTTTATATCAATCTAAATTTTCCTTTCACCTCCCTCACATGACTCTTCGTATTCCTATTCCACTTGTGACCTTTTATTTTCCATAGTTTAATTATTTCTCTTATAATTTTGAGAAGATACTTTTAAAATTTTAAAATAGGTCACTTAAGTGAATAGTACAAAATACAATGATAGAGCCCAATGAAGAATTAGAAAAGAGAGAGAAAAGAGAAGGGAAAAAGAGTAAGAGAGAGGAGAATCGTATTTCTAATGAAGCATCTTCGTCTTTGAAGAACTTTGAAAATTATACCTCTTGATGAGGGTCCTCTAGAATGGGCACATGTTCTTGAATTATTTTTTGAACCGAGCTATTGTGTTTTTCATCTTATCCTCTTCTGGAATGCGTACGTAGCTTAACACCTTGATCAATGTTCTTAGAGCATCCTCAATCATTTTTTACTGGCTGATCCATACTTCATGATCCATTTCAATTGCAGCAAGGAAACTTCTAATACCGGCCAAGGACTCTTAATTATTTTCATTGAAGGAAAGAGAGTCAAATGTAGGTATTGATAATTTTTACCTATTCCTCCAATTATACAATGGTCTGTCGGTATTTTTTCAGGAAAGGGGGCAAGCAACAGATTCCAGAAATAGGTGGGAGTCACCTTCATGTGAAGCTTGGCCCAATGAGATGTAAGTCATATCATAATCTAAAGGATTCATTTCCTCAACAGGATTTTCAACTTTTGGTCTAGAAACTTCAACATACTGATTACCTGAGGTCCCACTAAAGAAACAAGATGTAGTCTGACCTTTCTCCTTTTTTTAGGATTCCATATCTCTGAGATATCTTCAATAATTGGTATGACCACTTGTTGCATCGTTCTTATCTCACTTTTGATCATTTCTAAAATCCATGGGAATGGCTCATCAGGTGTTGACATAGTGCTTTCCCCAATTAGAGAGTGAATTTACTATTTTTAGTAAGTGGAAATTTCCACCCTTTTCAGATCTAGTAGTGAGATTAGCTTTCTAGATCACCCCTATGTGCACTACTCCACCTAGGCTAATTTCCTGTGTGACTTACTAATAATGGAAAGTGTCCATGTAGGAAATTTTTTATTTTTAGTAAGTGGTCTTTTTTTTTACAACTTTTGACATTGATCAATCACTTTGAACCTCTAGATGTCCTTGGTGCACAATGTCTTTGTCGTAATTAATTTTGGTGATGACTTACCAAAAATAGCAAATGCCCATGTAGGAAGGCTTACTATTTTTGGAAATTGGGTTTCTAGGCCTCGATTTATGATGAAATAAAAAATTTTGATATGGGTTTTTTCTCTACACTGATCTTCTTGAATTTCAGGCTAAACAGGTTACCAGCTTGTGAGATTTTAAAATTGTAATTTTTTACCGAAGGAAACTTAGGGTTTCTTTACTGTTAAAAAATTTATCCCATACATGTAAAAAATTCCTTTAGAATATTTAATATGCCTATGAAACTATATGTTTTCAAAAAATGGCATCTCGGTTTGTTTAGTAGTTTGTGAGATATGATTGGATCTCCTTCACGAACTTTGAGGTTTTCTAAGAAGATTTCTTCATTTTTTCTCTTCGTGAATCCTTTTTCTTGTTTTTCTTTCTTTTCAAATCATGGAGCATAAAAAATATTGTTTTTTGAATAAAATAATGGATAAATCTCTAGAAAAAAATCCGGCAGCATGTGGAGGATGTGGGGATGAGAATGAGAAAAATGGCTATCTCCTTTGATATTTTTAGCTTTGGAAATGGAAGGAGAGAGGTGGGGAACATTTTTCAACACCTCATATCCATTTGAAAAGGTTTAATAGGGACATAAAAATGTGCCTTTCCCTCATGAGGAAAAATGGTGAATGATTATTGTTTTGTAAGTGGAGGGGGGGGCTAAAATGGAGCACCTGGGGGCCAGGAGATGGTTACATATGTGTCCAAGAGGAAAAAAGAGGGCAGGACACTTTTTTTTCCCTCACATCCCTTTTAAAATGGTACAATAGGTGCATTAAAATTCACCTTTCCCTGGGAATGACAAGTGTCACACATGTAGGGGTAGGTAGGTGAGAAGTCAAATAAGTCAACAGGGGATATAAGGTGAGCACCGAGTCATATGGGTGATCAGAAGACTAAATGGGGGGGTAAAAATTTTTAGGGTGATCAGAAGACTAAATGGGGGGGTAAAAATTTTTAAACCTCATATCCCTTTAGTAAGGTGAAATATGGACTTGAAATTGCATCTTAACCTCATATTGACACATGTCCAGGTGTGAAAATGGTTAAGTACCAAAGAGCTCACCTTGAGAGCCGAATTGTGAAGGTCATAACATGAACTCACGGATGAGTTTTCAGGTGCTTCCTTATATTTTTTGTATTAAAATGATTTTTTTAAAATAATGGTGAGGTTTTTAAGACATTACTCTAAATTAAACACCCTAAAAAATCTCATTTGTTCTCATGATTTCTTGTTATGCATGGAAAGATTTAGTTATCCTGAGAAATACATGGTGCTTGAAGATGATCTGATTTTTCCACCATAGGGAGGACTGAAAGATATTTCCAATTATATATTTTTTGGGTCTCAACTCATTTTATATATCCTAGAATCCTTTATTGAAGATCAAGTTCTTTTTTCAATGTAAGCTCCTTTAAGCTCAAAAACCCACTTTCGATGAATTGGCTCCTAATCACCTGAAACTTCCCAATTTTTTCCTAAATCAGTTCTTTAGTGTTTTTGGATCCTATATACACCTCCAAAATTAAAATCATCCTCATGTAATACTTTGGTGATGGTGTGCCTAGCTTAGAAAGGTTGATGGGATCCCTTTCTAAGTTTTTTACAAACCTGCCTTGAAAACAACTGCTCTAACATAATTGAATGAATTTTCTTGTTCATGAATCACCTAGGGGGGACTAATGACATAACATATGAAATCTTGGAGGATAAGAATAGAATTTACACTGAGGGTTAGGGTTATTTGGTGGTTCCTGTAGAGGTATAACATGAAAAATTTGACACTAGTGTATAGTTGTCTTGTTTTTGGGTGAATTTTGACCATTTAAAAACACAGGACAACAGTTGGCTCTAGCTTGGGGACACATTATGGATCAAGCTCAGCGAGGAAATGATGTCATAATTCTTAGAATATAAATTTTATACTTGACCAGTGCCTTTTCCATTGGGATTTATGGATTCATTAGAGAGATATGCTACATCACTTCCCTTATTGAACACACACGCACGCACGCAAACAAACAGAAGGGAAACACATGAGATGGGAAAACACCACACAATAGAAAAGGGAAATTATAGATAGGTTATTGGATATTTACAAAGGTGGGGAAATAATATACACATACCCGGAAATGGTTTGAGAGAAATACATGCCATCATGGAATAATGGGCTGAAATGTGATCTTTGAAGCACATAAACCATTATATGATCAAACCATGCTCTTGTGATGGATTTTCATGGCTTGAGAAGAAGAAGAGATATCAAGGCTCCACCTTTGTACTCATACTGCACCAAAAAAATTATTGCATTTGATGAAATCATGGTCACCCTCTCAAAATTCTTGCATCTTGAAGCTTCCTCTTGATTTCCTATGATCACGAGGTGCCATTTCTCCATGTCTTTAGGAGTGGGAAGTTTTATCTCTTCATGGATACATTATTCATCTATGAATTGAAGCATGAGGACATATACTAAATCTATGTGGTCCTCTGAAGGAGTGAGGAAATTTTGACTTTCTTCAGCTTCTTTGAACGTATCACTTTGTTGCTATGAAAAAATGCTTTCAAGAGTAGAGGTTACACCACTGGGCTGGAGGTTTTCATCATCCTTGAGATATTTTTGTAGTATGGAAGTATATTCAATACAATTCATCGATTGGGAGATGGTGAGCTCAAACTAATTTTCAATTCCTTAATAAGAATCATGCACATCCACACTTTGTTTTTTGGAGCAACTATCACCAATATCCATTTGCTCGGAATCCACCTTGGTATTATTTTAAAAGTTACAACCCTCAATTTCTTCATAAAGGCATTATTTTCCTTTGGGATCATTTTTCCAGATGAACTCTTGTTTTTCACTAGTATAATATTCAAAGTGGTGTGACCAAGTTGATTTTAAACACACTCCCGATGCTCCTACAACTTTTTATTTTCTTATAAACAACTCCTCTCAATGTGAGTCATCTCAACATTTTCCCTACTATCTTCCTCCATGGTAGAGGTGTTGTCTTCAAAACTGGATATGTATAAATGATATTCAAGAACCTTTCTTATTTTGTACTCATGAACTTATTTACACAATGTGGAATACAAATACATGCTTTCACGTTCACTCTTATTAACCAAATCGTTGGGGAAGTCATTAATCTTATCCAACTGCTCCCTCTCAACATAAAACATTGGTGTATCAAAATGAGAAGAAAAAATTGATTCATACATGTCTTACATCTCCATAGCCTAGGTTAATAATTCAATACTAAGTTAAGGATCTTCATTTTATTTTATAGCCTTCAAGATGTCTTGTACAGATGATTATTCCAAGTTCACTATAGGTTCATCTTCATTTTGATTGAAATAGTATCTACATTGGGCCTCTAGGAGATGAATAAAAATATGATCCATATGAGACCATGAATCATTTGAAACATCCTCATTCACTTCTTCCATGTTTTTTGTTCCCCGAGATTCACTTTCTTGCAAGCACAGGAACACTTGACTTATGACACCTTCTGAAAACGAGAAGAGGTTCATGCTTCATGGGAAGTGAACTCCTTCAAGCTTAAAATACATAAAATCCTCTTGATGGGAAGCATAGGACCATGCTAGGGCAGCAGTATGGGAAGGACTTTCAATTACATATTGATCATTCATTATTGAATCTTCTTGCTCATATGAAAGATAAAGGATTTTTTTTCACCATGATGATGATTCTACTCCTTGAGTGAGAAGAATTTGTGTTCAAATGGTTCATTCTCCTTAGATTAGAAAATGAATTGGGCCTCTTCCATTTGATCATCCATGATTAAATTGGGAATGGAATTTGATTCTTTGACTATCTCCATTTCTTTGTTCAACATTTCTACACCACATAAGAATCAAAATAGGAGGAAAAATCATCCATGACCATGTTGAATTCATCATCTTTGGTCTATGATGTTGGGAAACTTCCTTTCACTTCTTCACATATCTCCATTTCATCATTAATCGAAAGATTGAAATTTGAAAGGAGATTATTCATGTTTATTGGTCATCTTGTACTTCTTCATCATTGGTGGAGTCTTCGGAAAGCATTGAATCATCCATCATACATCAAGAATATTCCTCTCTTGAATATATTACTCCTCTAATGGGTTGTGCCTCAAGCCAAAATGAATTGATGAATGGTGGTTCAATCTCCATGTCCTTTTCATCATCTTCAAAGGTGTTCCTTTGATTTTCAATGGAGGGTTTGAGGATGATATATTCTTTAAGACTATCCAAGAATATTCTGGGGATGAACACCTCGTAGTGTAGATAATCATTAGAATCTTCTTGGGTTTCTTCATCCTTGACAACATAAAGTGATTCAAGGTTTTCATACATTCTTTACAGAGATAAAGCATACCTCCAAATTTCTTGATAGGATTTGGGGTCATAATTTTCTTCTATTATGCTCTGAATCCTTTCTACATATTCTCTTTTCAAATTGTTCATTTATTCTTCACCATATCCAAGGAAGTCATTAAAAGAGTGGAAGAAAAAGTAAAATGTCCTCAATTTCATAGTGAGATGTGTGGAATTGTAGAAGTCTTCATCAATTGATCTTGCACCATCCCATCCTTAATCGTATTACATCATGATGATTTTATCTTCATTATAAGGATAAGGGATAGGATTTTATTTAGCAACATTCAAGAACCTTTCAGGGATGAACACCCTGTAAAATGGATGATTCTCGGTATCTTCCTTCATAGGAAAAATCTCCTCTTATCCTTCTGTTATACAAAATAAGCCCATGCTTATTTTTGGCTAACTCTTCCTCCTTTTCCTTTACTGACACTTAAATGAATTTTTGGCATGCTTCAGGGACTCAAAATTTTCTAGAAATGGCTCCATCAGATAGAGAATTTTCTCACCTTTCCAAAAAGGTAAACTTTTCCTCTAACTCCTTGTAAATTTTGAGATATGGCCTGGCGGAATTTTTTGGGAAAATTTTCCCTTGACAGGCCAATGGCCAATGAAATGGTGCCACATGGCAGTAGAGGTCAAACCAGTGGAGGTAAGTTGGAAAATTTTCCAAGGATTTGGCGGAGGGCGCAAAGGAAAAACCGGCCCGCAGAGGAGGATGGACAAAAGTTAGAAGGCCCACCGAGCAATGTGAAGGTGCCACGTATCCATGATAGTGGTGGGAGTCAGAGGCATGGAGGAAACTTTGGTTTTTTTCCACAGTGATAGAGGTGCAAAGGAAAAATTTGAAGCATGCCCCTGCCAAGCAACCAGGAGCCGACACGTGTCACCGGGATAGCAGAGTGCAGAGAAAATTTGGGAATTTTTCCTAATAAAAAATCAAAGGGGAAAAGCAAGGTTTGAGCCCACGTTTCCATCAGAGAATGGGAAAGTGCCACATGGCAGTGGAGTGGTGGAGTGTGGAGAATTTTTGGGAAATTTTCCCAAATTCAAAAAAGGGAAAATTTTAAGGTTTGACCTCGCCGACCAAATTTTGACTCTGTTTTTTGCCATTTGTGCCCTAAATCTTCAAAGGGCCATATCTTTTGATCTAGAGTTCAGTTTTTTGTGATCTTTATATCATTGGAAATATGGTGAAATAATCTACATGATGGAGGGTTTAATTTTGATTTTTGATGAATACTTGTGGGAGAAAATTCTAAAAACATCTTTGGCACTGGAAAAGACAAAAAATCATATTTTCATCTACCATATTTAATGAGGTATGGGCAATTTCTTGTCTTGCGGGCTTGAATGCATTGGGAAGTGGATTTTTAGAGGTTACCTTACCATTTTAATGAATTTTGTCAGTGGTTGGATTGGAAAATCATAGTTGCCCGCGTTTTCTCCTTTCTTCCATTCTGCTTCATGGTTAAAAGCCAATTTTGGCTCATTTTGTAATGTTGGATGTTTTTGCTTCTGCAAGCTCTTCTTTTCCCCTTAACAGGTGGATTTGAAGGAGTTTTAGACCTCCCATGGAGATTGTAACATGTTTTTTTCCTCGTTTCTATTGCAATGTATTGTATCAAATTTGGGCATGATAATGTATGTTTTGTGATCAATTTTCAATCCTCTCATGTAGTTATTATTGTCTTATGATCCTTCATTGCATTCTAGTAATTTTTGCATGTTTTGTTGTTGTATCCTCATGATCTGTGTCTATTTTGCAAAGAAAAGAGTTTAACACTCCTTTAGTGTATCACCTTTCTATTTTTTTTGCTTAGTTTTGTTTCCATTTCCTTGTTTTCTCTCAACCCTGTCTCCTTGGTAGTTTTAGAGTAGGAATTTTAAATCAGAACCTCTACAAGAATGGCATGCATACACCTAAATAGAGGAGTAATAACCAACTTCAATCTGGAGATTTTTCTCACCTTGGATAAAACTCAATGTTGTGCATTCACACCAAATGACTTGTCTTAGAAAAGTAGATCCATGGGTCATTTTGGGGGTGTTGTGAATTTGCACTAACACCTTCCTTACTATGGGTTTCTTCAAGTATCTCATACATCTCTTGTAAGGCTTTAGCATATTTCAAAATTTTGAGGTATATTTGGGGACTGTAATTTCCTTACATAGTGCTTATGATTCTTTCCATATCTTCAATTTTTAAAGCTACCATTTCATCATTTCTATATGTAACGAAATCATCCCAAGGGAGGGTGATGAAAGACATGGCCTAAAGCTTTTCATTCAATTGTGCATAAGTTAGAATATTACCTTTGGCATATTCTTGAGATTCACACATTTATTTTCTTTGAATATTTTCCAACAGTTACCTAATTTCTTCTTCTTCTTTGTCAACAAACTCTTTTTTTTTTCCATTGTTTACGTGTAAATTATTACTTGAAGTAGGATACCCTTTTATTGTTCTCAAATTTTCCTTTTTGCAAGGACTGGTCTAGAACCATGTTTGATCAACAATATTTCTTTCTCAGCCACTATCTTCTTCTACTTCTTCATTGTCACTCATTAATAATTCACTCCAATCTAGAAATTTCTTCATTGTGATGCTAGAAACAAATATGATAGGGATTCATTCCTTGACGGAGTCGCTTTCAAAAATGATTTTATTTGAAATATTATTTTTTGGCTCTCTCTCTCTCTCTCTCTCTCTCTCTCTCTCTCTCTCTCTCTCTCTCTCTCTCTCTCTCTCTCTATATATATATATATATATGGTATTTTTTGGGTAGATATCCTTTTTGGGTGCACTTGGGAAAATCTCTCCCCAATAGAGTCACCAAACATTTTTGGTGAGAAATATTGTTGATATAGTAAATTAGGTGTCTACACCAATGTTCATGAGGCTACGCCCCTTTGCATTGAATGGTACAACTCCCATTATTGAATTTAACTAATATAAACCTAAATTAAATGTTTTTGGTTAGCCAAATAGGTCGGGGATCACACGAGGACACTCCATTGAACCTGTGGAAAAATTATTGTACAAGGATACAAGGGAGAAAATTACAACAAGATAGGGATAAGGAGGGAAATTAGGAGGGAGTTACTATCGTGAGTAAGAAAATTACATAGTTCACACCCAGTAACTAGAGTAGTTCAACATTCAATATAGAAGAAAAACAACCTTGTTATAGACATTAAGAAAAGATGAGATTATATGAACACTGAGTTTCATAAATCTCCTTATCATGAAAAGAAACAAACACTTTTCTCATTTATTGACATTCACAAAGTTGTATGATAAAAAGAATAGAGGAACATAAGAGAAAGGGAAATAGAAGAAATGTATCTTTTCTTTCATGTCCATTGATACAAATCTCACCTAATACAATCCACAATTACTACAGAGTGGAAATTTTCCAAAATCTTGAATCCCTTGGAATGGAGAATCCATCCCACTTTATATCAATATAAATTATCCTTTCACCTCCCTCACATGACTCTTCATATTCCTATTCCACGTGTGACCTTTCATTTTCCATAGTTTAAGTATTTCTCTTATAATTTTAAGAAATACTTTTACAATTTTAAAATATGTCACTTAAGTGAATAGGATGAAATACCATGATTGTGCCCAATGAAGAATTATAAAGGAGAGAGAAAAGAGAAGGGGAAAAGAGTAGGAGAGATGAGAATGATATTTATAATGAAGCAGCATCCTCTTCGAAGAAATTTTCAAATCATACCTCCTGATGAGGGTCCTCTAGAATGGACACTTGTTCCTTGAATTCTTTGTTGAAATGAGTTATTGTTTTTGTCAACTTATCCTCTTCTAGAATTCATATGTAACTTAACACCTTGATCTATGTTCTTTGACAATCCCCAGTCATTTTGTACTGGTTGAGCCATACTTCATGATCCATTTCAATTGCAACAAGGAAACTTCTCATCTCAGTTAGGGACTCTAAATTATTTTCATTGAAGGAAAGAGATTCACCTATCTCCTTCGTGACCAGATCCTTGAATAAAATGATGAGATCTTCTGATGATGAGTCTTTGGTGAGTAGAGGGAAATTGAATCTTTGAAAATAATGGTAGACCTCATCCAAGATCCTGAAATCATGTTTCCCTTGTAAATCCAAATCAATGATGGCCTTTTTTAGCATTATATATCTCACATCCATGACATGGATCCAAACTTGAGACAAGTTCTCATCAATAGACGTGAATAGACTTTCTCATGAGAGTGTGAGAATTAAAGGAAATCATCTCAGACACTCATGAGAACATATCCTCTAAGTGATTGGATTCTTTTGATAACTCCTTTTCTTTGTCCACCTCTGACAAGGTTGCAAGATCATATTTGAGTAGAGAGATGACTTTTGGAAGCAATTTTTTTCCTTGATTAATTATATTCTCATCCCATAACTTGTTAGATTTCCCTCGCATCATATAACTTTGGGATTTTCAAATTTCCTCGAGGTCAACACTTCTAATTAGAGGAATGCATTTGATCAAAAGGGAAGTGGTTTATTTAGGTCCTAAGAAGGGGTGAATATAGGTATTGATAATTTTTACCCTCTCCTCTGATTGTACAATGGTCTGCATGAATTCTTTATTTTGGGAAAGGAGGCGAGGGGTGGGTTCTTAGAATAGGTGGGAGTCACCTTCATGTGAAGCTTGGACCAATGAGATGTGGTTCATCTCATAATCTAAAGGATTCATTTCCTCAACAAGCTTTTTAAATTTTGGTCTGGAAATTTCAACATACTAATTACCTGAGCTCCCACTGAAGAAACAAGATTTAGTTTGAGCTTTCTTCTTTTGTTTAGGCTTCCATATATCTGATATATCTTTGAGAATTGGTATGACCACCCGTTGCATCATTATTTTCTCACTATTGATCATTTCCAGAATCCATGGCAATGGCTCATCGAGTGTTGACATGGTGCTTTTCAGACTTAGAGAGTGAATTTACTATTTCTAGTAAGTGCAAATTTTCACCCTTTTCAGCTCCACTAGTGAAATTAGCTTTTTAAATCACCCATGTGTGCACTACTCCACCTAGTCCTACGTGACTTAAAAATAATGGCAAGTGTTCATGTAGGAAACTTACTATTTTTAGTAAGTGGTCATTTTTACCACTTATGGCATGGATCAATCACTCCAACCCTCTGGATTTACATGGTGCACATTATCTTTTTCACAATTGCTTCTAGTGATGACTTACCAAAAATAGCAAGTACCCATGTAGGAAAGCTTTGTATTTTTTGAAATTTGGTTTTCTAGCCTTGGTTTACAAAGAAACGAACTTTCCCGATATGGGTTTTTTCTCTATAGTCCTCTTCCAAAATTTTAAGCCAAAACGGTTTCCAGATTGTGAGATTTTTAAATTGTAAATTTTTACCATGGGAAACTTGGAGTTTCTTTGCTACAAAAATTTTGGCCCATACATGAAAAAAAATTAATTTTGTAGATTCAACCTTCCTATGAAACTAGATGTTTTCAAAAAATGGCATCTCGATTCGTTTAGTAGTTTGTGAGATACGATCAGATTTCCTTCACAAAATTTGGGGTTTTCTGATGAGATTTCTTCATTTTTGCTCTTTTTGAATCCATTTTTTAATATCTTTTCATATCATGGAGCATGAAAAATATTGTTTTTTTAATTAAAATGGTGGAGATATCTCTGGAAAAAATCTAGCAGCATGTGGAGGATATAGGGGTGAGAATGAGAAAAATGGTTATCTGCTTTGATAGTTATAGCTTTAGCAGTGGAAGGAGAGAGATGGGGAAAATTTATAAGCACCTCATGTCCCTTTTAAAAGGTGAAATAGGGACATAAAAATTCACTTTTCCCTCATGAGGACAAGTGGCGAATGATTATTGTTGTGCAAGTGGAGGAGGGGGCTAAACTGGAGCACCTGGGGGCCGAGAGATGGTTGCATGTGAGTCCAAGAGGAAAAAAGAGGGTGGGAAGATTTTTATTTCCCTAATGTTCCTTTGAAAATTTTACAATAGGTTCAAGATAATTTTCCTTTCCCTCAGAATGACAAGTGTTGCACATGCAGGGGTAGGTAGGTGAGCCAAATTGGTCAACAAGGGCTAAAAGATGAGCACATGGGTCATATGGTGTGACCAGAAAGGCTGAATGGAGGAAGGGAAAAATAATTTGAACCTGATTTCCCATTTGGTAAGGTTTAATATGGACATGAAATTATCACCTTAACCTCAGCTTGACACGTGTTCTAGGTGTGAAAATGGTTAAGTACCTAAGAGCACACCTTGAGAGCCAGACTTGTGAAGGTCATAACTGTGAGCTCTCCGGATGAATTTTTGGCCACTTCCTTATATGATTTTGTCATGAAAATGACCTTTTGAGAATAATGGTGATGGTACCAATAATTTATTATGACTTAATCAACCTCCAAAAATATTCTTTTTTCTCGGGATCACCTGTTGTGCATTAAAAGAATGAGTTTTTCCTGAGAAATGCATGGTGCTTTAAGATGATCTATTTTTTCCACCATGTGGGGGACTAAAAAATATTTTAAATGATATCTTTTTTGGATCTGTCAACTCATATTGGAGATCTCTCAGAAATCCTTTTCTTTAAAGATCAGGTGTTTTTTCGGTATAAGCTCCTTTAGACCCAAAAACTCGCTTTCGGTGAATTGGCTCCTAAACACCTAAAACTTCCAAGATTTTTCCTAAATCAGTTCTTTAGAGGTCATAGATCCTAAATACACCTCCAAGGTGAAAATGAGTCTCTTGTATTTCTTTGGTGATGGTGTGCATGTCTTATAAAGGCTGATGGGAGCCCTTTTTAAGTTTTTTACAAACTTTCATTAAAAAACCATTGCTCCAACATACTTGATTGAATTTTATTGTTCCTAAATCACCTAGGGGGGACTAATGACATCACATATGAACTCTTGGAGGAAAATATTAGACTAGACAATGAGGGGTTGGTTTATTTGGGGGTTCCTAGAGAGGTATAACATGAAATATTTGGCACTAGGGTATAGTTGTCTTGTTTTTGGGTCAATTTTACCTATGCAAAAACAAAAGACAATAGAACTCCTAGTGAGTTTAAGGTGGTGTATAGATCATACTCTTTACTTCCCAAGATTTTAAGTGCTCTGAAACCTCATTCCTTGTAACTAATCAATCCCACCCATGACTGAATCTAAACTTCTTCATGATTGTGTGCAAGTAAGTGGGAAGGTAAGTTGAAATAAGATCTTCATGTCTTGATCAAAGAATATTTAACCTTAGTGTGAAGGGAAAGAGCTCCTGTAAATTCACATCATTCAAGTGTGATGCAATTATTCAAGTCATAAAACCTCTAATAAATATAATTTTAATTCTACAATGTTACGTGCATGGAATTCCAAGTGATGCCTTGAATATAGAATGGTGAGTAATGGATATGATTAAGAGATTAGAGCTCAAACTAGAGATAATTGTAACATAATTTCATGAGAAATACACTTGGCATTTAACTTATTTTCCTACAAGACAGATTCCTACATGAAGGAATAAGACAAATATGATTTGTTAGTTACAAAACAAGTCTCTATGGTCAAATTAAAAGTGTGCAGCAAGTGTCAGATAGTTTAGAAGCTATTTTAGATCATCATTCTTAATTATGGAATCATTATAGGTCATGCAAAGTATGAAGATGATGTTGATACTTAACTCATATGCAATCATTGCATTATAGATAGTTTTTGTATGAATATATCCATCTTCCCTATTTAGTTTTTATGCTTAAAAGTTAAGTAACCCTTTAGGAGATGAAGGGAAAAATAATATTAAGTATGTCCTTAAACATATAAAACTATGGATTGCACATTTTTTTGGTGTTGTTGAAAAAGGGAGAGTTGTTGATGTAGCCAGTACTGTTAATTAAATATTAATACTAGTTGAGTGAAGATTAGTGTACATTAGAATGAGTTGATGATGACCATGTTTTTGAATGAGGTTAAGATAATGAAATCTAGTTGGATGAAGGTGAGAAATAAAATTCTTCATGATTGAGATATTGCAATGAGTTGAGCACATATAAACTAGGTGCTTTTTAGGTTGATTTGAGGAGTGAATTATTACATGAAGATGTGTATAGAATGATATTTATATAATAGTGCTTTGCATATAATTAGCTTATCAGAAAAGAGGTGAATTAGGATGAGAACAAAGAAGAATAATGACCTGAAGAAGTGATCACGATCTGTTGTGAGAGACAACACAAGTAAAGTGATCAAAAATATTGTGAATAAGTTTGATTAGATTCTAAACACTCTGGGATTTGATGATTCCTTTTAAGTGGTAGATTATATAAGATCAAGTTGAATCTTAGTTAATTGTTGGTAGTTGAAGCTTCCATGAAAGTATAAACTTGCTAAAGTTCAAGTGGTAGCTTGACTAAAGTTTGGAGTTGTAGCTCCAATTTTAGTGGATGCTTAATATATAAATCATCGTAACATTTATAGGACATTCTTGTCTAAGTTATTTCTTTTGTTTCAATGGTTTTTTCTCCCTTGAAGGATTTCCCACATTAAATAGTGTCTCCTTTTTTGTATTATTTTGTTGATTTCTTGTGGATGATGTTGTGCTTTCATCATAACAAAGTTATTATATTGAAATGTGTGTCAAATTTTGAATAAACACTAATTCACCCCCATCTTATTGTATAAAATTTCCAACAGGTTGTTTCTAAATGGTTCTACTACTTTCTATCACACTCAACTACTGATTAGCATGATATGAAAACCAAGTTTGAAGAAATATTCGAGACTACAAAATATGCACATGCCATCCTTTCTCAACTAACTCAAATTAAGAAAGAAGTGCAAGAGTCCATGAGAGATTTGTAGTAAAATTCAATAAGTTGATCAAAAATATTTCTATTGATGTTCATCCTACTGCAGATAATCAGAAAAGAATCTTTTTGAATTCCCAATTACCTAAAGTTAGTTTCATACTAGAGAGAGCTCAACCAAACATTCTAAACAATGTTTACGAAATTTCCATCAGAGTAAAATATGATCTTATCATGTCAGGGAAGATCAATAACCACTTAATGAATGATAATTCCCAAATTTTCAAAGATGAAATAGCCAATCCATTACTATAAAATTTGGTCAATGAATTGAATTCATTGAAGAAGGAAATTGTTCAATGGGCCTAAGATAAAAAAAATAACATGAATCTGATTGCAGGAGAACCCTAAAGGCTTTCCTTATAATCTCTACCGGTTAATAAAATATGTGGTATGAGTGAAGCTGAATGAGAAGAAATTTCTAAATTATAAATTAAAGAAAAAGAAGAAGATGGATTTACTAGAATTGGGTATTTTAAATACTCATCAAATGAATATTTTGAAGAATCCATAATTGATATGGATAGCCAATCTTATGCAGTGTTTACTCAATCACAAATGGAGAAATAAGTCTCTTTTTCCACTTCCCAAGCTAAGAAATTGAATTTTAAAATGGTGAC
Organism: Taxus chinensis; assembly: GCA_019776745.2. Taxonomy (NCBI): domain Eukaryota; kingdom Viridiplantae; phylum Streptophyta; class Pinopsida; order Cupressales; family Taxaceae; genus Taxus; species Taxus chinensis. Next base: position 420,075,199 of record CM034154.1, read on the forward strand.
TCCATGAAAAACAACAAAAAAGGAGGATCATCCTTGTCCACTTCCATGGGGTTAGCTAAGAATAATCCCAAGACTACCTCAATCAATAATCCATCTGCCTCTTTGAGTTGAAATTTCCATTAATCCTAAGAATGAAAATTACACTCATGTCAAGGCTTCAATTATTCCTAATTTGTTTACCACTTCTACACTTTTTTACATCATTTATCATTACAAGAAATCCAAAATTCAGATTTCTGAATCTGAATACTTGAAGACTCATCCAAGCAATTTGATAGGATTTTCTATTTCAGCAGAGAAATTAGTTCAACTTTATGTTCCAAAAATTCCATTTCTAAAGAAATACCTCCTAATCCTCATACCACTCCTCCTCATAACTTGATTTCTTCTACACCTTCCACCTCTAGGAAAGTAGAACCTTTATATTTAGCATTTTGGTCAATAGATATAAACTGAACAATTATATTATCGACTTTAGTGACTCTGATAATGTCGTGCTTGAAAAATTTGCTAAAGCCCTTGATCTGTCTAATTATCGCTACCAGCCATTTCTACTACATGGAAACCAAAGAAGGGCCCATTTTTGGCCAGGTCAAGGATTCTCAAGTAGTATTTTCATATTTTCCTGAAAATAATATCATGATGAAAATTCTTGTAGTGTACATGCCAGCCTCGCATGGTATGTTGTTGAGCCAAAGCTTCTATAGGGACATTTTCAAAGATATATATATGGATTAGTCACATGCCAACATTCCAGTCAATAAGATTATGAAAAATATAATTCCTATTAGGAAAACTAAATACACCATTCAAAGACTATATGACTCAAGGGTAGATATCCTATTCCAAGATTCAAGGCATTAAAACTTCTTCATAGCTTCAAAATAAGATGTTAAGCTACCCATGTTGACGAAGGAGTATCTGAGTATGAAAAATATAGTCAAGAAACAACATTGTGATTAGATGTAATTATAATTTGAAATCATTTACTTCCCACTGGATGTGAGAATGAACACATTTTATTTACTGTGTCGTGATGATGGTCTTGAAAACATTGACTTACAGAGAATAAATCCTAAAGTGGTGAATAATGTGGGTCATGAATGCAAAATAATACCAAAAAAATTGTGTTATGTAAGCCCTATGTTTCCAATCATGTTCTTAAAAATTCATCATTAATTTTTTATCAATAAGTATGAATGTGAATACAAAGATTTACCCTTCCCACTAGGACAGAATGGCTCTTGTAATGAGTAATGCATGAATGAAAAAATTCTTTAACTTATTGAAGTTGACTCTACTCATGGAGAAGATGAATTCACCATGGAAATGGACTCCTTAATTATTTGTGGTCAAGATTGGGAAAATTACAATACATATATTTCAGCCCCAACCATGCACTCATTCCCCTTTCATGAAGATAGAAACTTTCTCAACAAATAATAGATAAAAGAGATAGTGCTTGTTTTTACCAAGACTGACTTTTTTTAAGATGAAAACCTTCTCGGTGAGGGATACGTGAAAATTTTAAATGTGGACTCCACTCAAAGAAAAGATTATTTTATTATGAAGATATATTATGAAGCTCAAAATTTCCAAGATAGAAAAGGTGACATTTTTCATTCTCCATATCTAACCATGTGCCCATTTTCATTTCAAGAGGATAAGGCACTGTGCAAGTCACATCATAACAAGCACCATGTCAATAAAATGTTGGTTTTCATGAAATAATTTTTCTTGGAGAAATCGAGAAATATGGAACATCAAGAGGCTTGTGATGGTGTTGAAGCTCCTAAAACATATGCCACGAATCAAATCATGAAAATAGTGGTCATGAAGCAGATGAAAAATGAAAGACAAATGCCTATTAAATTTCATAGGCCTCAATATGAATAAAATGATCCTAGTATTATCAAATGAAGCACAAATTCATATCGAATTTCGTATGGCTCAGTATGAAGAAAATGAGACTAGTATGATCAAGACTCAATCTTGAAGCAGCAAAGGAAGATCAACAATTAGAATGAACTTGGTAATGAATGAGAAGATGGAAAGAAGGTGTGTGCATGAATTTTTTTCAAACTAATGCTAATATAAGTAAAGACTAACACCTAAATAACCTTAATTAGAAAAAGTTAAACAAACTACTAAGAACCATCATGATAATAATTGAACAAGGTTAGATGATAACATTCATCAATATACAAAGCTTTGAAACTAACAATGTTGAGCATCTAAATCATCTATTCTCTAAAAAAAAATAAATGAATGGACCTAGGTAGGCTCTATGGCAATCAAAAATGGTTATCTTTGGTATTCCAAGAACCTAGGAATGAGGGCTTGTCAAATTTTGGCTATAAGACCCTTTTGAAACCTCCCATATGACCTAAGCACTTAGGCAAGAGGCTCAACTCTTCAAGATGATGAACTCTCAAGAAAACAAAAGGGAAGCTCTTAGTCTATTTTGCTATATGCTTTGCATTTGTCTTCTCAAGAAGTTTAGGTGTAGGTATAAAGGTAGAAGGAGGGATCCTTATATATCCCAATGGATAAAGAAAACACTTCATCCCTTTGCATGTGGGATAAAGGTAAAAAAAGATTAGGAATGGATAAGGTTTCTTTATAAAAGGTAACCTTACTTTAGAAGGGTTTAATTTATACTTAGCAAGTCATGGGAGTTGGGGGGTGTTTTAATTAATCAAAGGTGATTAACTAATAGGTAGATGTAATCTTATATAAGCTAATTAGAGGAATATTAGTACGATTTAGGCTATTAGAAGGGGATTAAATCAATTAAATATTGATTTATTGGTTAAATGAAAGGGAAAGCTAATTAATTAATAATAAATAATTAGTCTAGATAGAAGGGGTGATTTATTAACGGAAGGTCATTAATTAGGGTATTTGTTGGATAGGTGACTTAATTAATTACCGTAGTGTAATTAATTAATGACGATAAGAGAGAAGATGAGAACTTTTGATGATATGTTGCTAATTAGAAGGGAGATAATTAGCGCAATTTAAGTATTTAAATTGCTCGGGCGTAATTATGGGTGTCTACAGAAGGTGTCAAAGAAACAAAAGCAATAAAATGACTTATTGGACCCTCAATTGTAATAAAAATCAAGAAAATTTTCTCAAGAAACTAAGAAAGGGGTTTTTTTTTAGTGAGCTCATCAATAGATCTCCAGAAGAAAGGCATTCGGTGATACATGTATAGGGGTAAGAATTAATTAATAGTTGGTGCTACAATAAAAGTGGGTTATCTCTCACATGTAACATATGTGATATAATATTTTTTTCATCTTTTGTGTTTTTTTTTTTTGTGTTTCCCTTCCTATATTGTGTTTCTTTTTCTTGTCGTTTGTTGGTCGTGTTTATTTACTTGTTATGTTTTTAGATTTTCTTATTGATCGGTGTAATGAATCCATAACCCAATAAAATAAATTGGTCTCCTACCCCATGAGATTCTTAAGGTTCTCTATTTCCCCTTATAGTCCAATGTCCCCAAGCTAGAGCCAAATATTTTCATGCAAAATAACTAACATGAAAATTCAAAATTTTGAAGTATGACAAATAAGCCCCTAATTGAAAATTAAGCTTCCCAGTCACTGTGTATCCTTCCTCTAGCTATATTTCCTTTAGTTCAACTCCCACCCCAGCTCAAAGGAAATTATTAACAATTTTTTTAAGTTTTTCCAGTGTGCAGGGATTATTACCCAAGGTGATTGATCAACTCATTTAGCTTTGATGAAAGAAAACTTCATACAGAGGATTAAAAAATCTATTTTTGGCCATTCTGCAACCAATTGAACACCATTTAGAAAATTTCATATAAGATATAAATAATTTGAGATTTATGTAGGAGAGAATTGATTATTCTTAAGGAAATTTAGGAAATTTTAGGAAATAATATTTGATTCAGGAGCCATTTGTTCAGCAACAGGTTTTCAAGGTGTGGGGAATGAAATCTCCTCGATAAAACATGACTTCTTAAAATGATTCTGTGAGTTCTAAAAAGGGTTGAGAGGTAAAAAATATGAGTAATTGAATTGGAAATTTATTGGAATCTAATACAAGGTGAAAACATCATATTTTATCCGAGGCTTAAGGAATCCTTGATGTATTTTAAAAACTCTACAGCTGCACCTCTAAGTTCAAAATGAAATAGGACCTAAATTGTGAGTTTCAGGAAGAATTGTATTTTGTTAATTCTTCCATTGAAATTAAAATGAAATTTTTGGTTAAAATCATATAATGTTTGACCCCAAATCATTTTCCTAGGCTCCCATGGTAAAATATCAAGTTTGGTGTCTAAAGATGGACACCCAAGGTATAACTAACTTTTCGTATGAGGAAAATCACACTTTTTTTACCCTCTATCTCCTCTATCCCCTAAGGGACAAGGGAGACACAAAAGTTCAAATCAAGGTATGCATGTATCCCATGGCCCCATATGACCCTCTCCAACTCTATCAATGCATTTTCTAGCCCCCTCATCTCATCCACCACACATCTCGTATTGCCACATGTCAACATCTTGTTCCAATTCAACATTTTGTGTCCCTATTATCCTCTTTCTTCCCTCTATCTCCTATTGCAAAAATGGGTCACAAAATTGTGACTTAGCTTAATGCATGTAGCCTTTTATCCACATGACCCCATTTAAGCCCCCTAACCTCATTTCTCAGGATACCACATGTAACCATATTTCTCCTACTTTAAATTTAATTTCCCTACTATCCCCTTTATCCCCCAAGGGATAAGGGGACACAAAATTGTGACCCAAATCTTCCATGGAGCTATCGGGATGAAAAATGAACTAGAAACCAAGAAAAATCTATCTCTCACCAAAATCAATGGTTTTTCTTACAAATTTTTGTTTAAACCTCTCTAACCTATATTAATGGTTGTCATGTAACAGCAAGAAAATGAATCTCAAAATTAGAGTAAATAATCTCAAGAAAAACCTAGAATTTTTAGATCACTTTTGTTGCAATCTAACACATGTAAGTGTCATTTCTAAAAATAGTAGGTGTTCATGGCTAGGAATGTCTAAAAATAGTAATTTAGAAAAAAAGTGAATTATCATCATTAGTAACATCCCTAATAATACAAAAACATTAGGAGGATATTATGAACACTTACCCAAAATAGCAATTTGGATAGGACCTGCTAGAATAGTAAGTTTTGAGGTTGGGATTAGAAAGTTGTGACAGCTCCCATTTTCCTATATAACTTATTTTTTCCATCATCCCTAAGATATGAAGTTGTCTTGTGGTCTGAACAAGGTCATAAAACACTCCCCAAGCTCCTAAATCACCAATTCCAAAGAGATTTGTGCATGGAATAGTATGAAAAGAGGATAGATGATCTAACTCATTCAAATTATGGTAGAAGGGATCCATCCTAATTGAATCCATTCATGAAAGGTACATCACATATATCAAATTATGTCGGGGAACTAGTCAGAGATAGTCACTTGGAAAAAGGGTGAAATCATGAACATCTTGAGGTCTTTAAGAGATCTAAAACATCAAGAGCTCCACTAAAATTTAAATTCATTGAGGATATGTTCATAGGGAGAATGATTATAGAATCTCACCGTGAGTGATGATGGTAAACATCTCAAGAAATGTATACCTAATGAAGTGTTTCTAAACACTTAATCAATGCTTGATAATGTTCTCACATCTTCCAAGTCAGGGAAGGTGGAATTTTCAATAGTTGAGTACAATGTGGAGCTTAAGAAAATAGAACTCATTCTAATATATTCCTTCAAGTTCCATTCAAACATCAATCATGTTATCTAGAGGAGGAAATCTATCTCTATTAGGAGTAACTGAGCAAGAGGGTGTTGAAACACCATAAACGCGTCTCCACCCATGGTTAGGAAAGTGAGTAGTGAATATGTCAGCATGCTCATTGGTAATGTGTGAGGATAAAATAGTGAGGAAATGATCATCATATCCTAAATTTTCTATCATGTCCAAAATCTCTTCGAGGAAAAATTCAATAAGATGCATCCAGGCTATTAGGGAATCTAGGACCATCATGTGTGAAGGATCGAGAAGTCATTTTTCCCATAATAGATATGTGAGTAGAAGGTTCATGACCACCTCATATCTGATTACATTTAATGGGGATTCTATAGATAGAAAGTACAAGGAAATGATCTTCACCCAAAGCCCCATATTTGTAGATATGAGAAATCATATAATTTCACTTGATGTCACTCACTTGGTAGTTTTCTTAAATAATCATCCAAACCTTGTGGTGTGATCACACTCCAAATAAGGAAAGACATTGAAACCACCTCATTTCATTCCAACAGGTGGCCACGTGACAAGTATATCATCCAAGGATAATTCCTCTTATCCACAAGGAAAATACCTATATCAAAAAGTAAAAAACAAACATCAAGAGGACCAAGCATCAAATATTTGATTAATGATCACTATGGTGAATTGTGAAAGGCCTAAATAAGTAAGAAAGTGATCCTCAATCTTGCCTTGTATTCAGAATAGATCAAAATATTCCCATCATAATGTAGATATCATAAAAAGTGTTTGTCAACACTTACTCAATACTCTAAAATGTTCCCATGTCTCTCGGTGCTCTAAGTTAGAAAGGATTCATCATCATCAAATTGTTCAACCCTTCTCTCTCTCTCTCTCTTACTTCTTCTTTCTTCATGTTCTAATTCTTCACCAAGAATGTAATCTTCCCATTATTTTTCTTATTCACTTAAGCGACCCTCAATTTAACATTGTAAGAGTCCTTTTTCATCAATAAAAAAAATCACTTCCTAAAAATGTGGAAGTTCACGAGTGATGAGAAAAGGTGAAAATTCATGTGGGGGTATATGAAAATATATTGTGTATGCTAAAAATTGGAATAACTTATCCTTTCCAAAGGGTTGGAAATTGTTTATTGTTGTATGTTGTTGAAATTTACCACTAATACATCAATCAATAATAGTTGCATTTCTTCCTTTTCTATGCTTATGTTCCTATAATATCTCTCTACTTTCCAAATTTATAAGTATGTTGATATCACATAACAAATAAGTAACCCTTTTTCCTTGATTGATGAATCTACAGAACTATGTGTCTCTAGTTTGTTAGTATTTTTAATTTCTTGCATTTTTGCATTCTTCTAATTGAATGTGAACATATATTGGTTGATGTATGTGAATTCTATAATCCTACTCACATCATTATCCCTCTCTCATTATTTATCCCACTCCCCTTTACCTCCATTCACATTAAATCCTTCTCATGTACTCTGTATAAGAAATTTTTCACAAGTCTAGTGGAGTATTCCTATGTGATCCCTGGCCTAACAGCCACCCCATTACTTTAATTATTTTACATTAAATAATGGGATCCTCCCCATATCAAAGAAGGAGGGGATTAGCCCCATAAACATTGGTGGTAACCAATAATTTTCACTGCAACAAATTATTTCACCAAAAAATCTATAAGGCACTCTTCCTAAACCATAAACAAGTAGAAAATAAGCCAGATCGAGGTCTATACTCTCACGGAAAAAACCAACCACATTGTTGCTCAAACATCGAATCTGTTTGATTCTATCATTTTCTATATTAATCTTATCACTAACCATATCAAAACCATCAAAATAAAATCGCAAGAGAGTTATGTTACAATGTACACACTCAGCTTGTTGTCATATAACCCCCTCTATCTGCTCCTTTAGATAGTCATTACGATCTCCTAGAACAACTTTAGAATAAGACCGTCATGATTTCTATCTTGGATATTCTTAAGATATCTACTATTCTCAATGAAATCCTCTATATGAACCTCCAAGAGTCAAGATTTCCCATAGACATTTATGCTTCACACTTCCAAGCATTGGTTGCGTAGATCACCCAATCTGACCAAATTATTTTTAGCCAAAATGAGACTCCTACAGATAATTGTACAGATATTGAATTAAATTAAGAATCTATTAAATAAAAAATAATAACATATTCTATGATCTCCATAAAGGCCATTATGATCTTCTCTAATCAAGCTAAGGAATGTTCTGAAAGACACTTGTGGGTTCTCATGATGAATGAGTTACATGATTACTTTAATTTCATGGATTTGAGCTAGGCATGCATCATTTTGGTATCATATCAAGAAGATACCTCTTTTATTCACATATTTTTTAGTAATGGTACAATGTTGGATGATTGAATGTGATTCAAAATTACATGTGATTGTGATTGAGAAGAGATTACAAGTAGTCAAGGCCTAGAAGTGATTAAGAAAGGTAGATGGAAAACAAGAATCCCAAGACAAAGTGAAGCTTAAGAGAATTCAAAATACTAAGGTGAAACATACTTGGGTGAGACAAGTGAGTAGACCAAGAGACTAGGGTGCAAAAGACCTAGGTGAGGACTTAAGAGGATCCATAGACCAATACGAAAAAGACTTGGGTCAAGATCCATTGAAATGGAGAAATATAGAAGATTGAATGGATTAGAAGAAGAGATATGTCCTAGGAGAAAAATATATTTAATCTGAGATGAAGAAATAGATGAGATAAGAAAGAAGGTGAAGTGTCCAATTGAGCTAGTAGTGGAGAAGAAGAGGAAAGATCTGATTTTATCGAAAAGATAGAAAGGTACTCATAAGAGGATGGTGAAGAATGAGTTACCTTGTGAAGAGAATAGAGTTATAATTGTAGATAAAATGAAGGAATAAGTGTCTTAAGAGGAACTTGAAAAAGAGAGGATGAAGAAGAAGAGAGTGTCTATGATGGAGGCACTCATGAATATATTTTGGTATCTTGTTTTGGTTTCTAACTCTTTATTTTAGTGTGTTTATACAGGGATGAAATTTCATCTTGAGAAGGTCAAAAGCATGACCTTGAAGTTATAAATAAATGAGTCACATCAAGCATCCATGAGGAAATATGAGGGATTTATGAGATATCTTGTAGTATCTCAAGGATAAGAGATGTATTTGTTATCATCCAAAGAAGAAAATAACAAAAGCATGCAACTAGAAAAGGAAGATATAGATGATGAACCTAAATTATATGATGCATTGGGAGATGAAATAGAGAAAGTACATAAAAATGAAGATTCCTTAGTTGAAGAATTTTTGAACAAAGGTATGAATATGTGACATAATTATGAGAATGTAAAGACAAATTTTGATTCTTATCATGCATATGACAAAGAAATTGCAAAAATCCAATTCATACAAGAAATCACATATAGACAAGAGGTTTTGAAGATAAAATTAGCTTATAAATCTGATATTTATAATGATTATAAGAATTCAAATGCATATGCATAGGTTATGAAGAAGATGAATGAGGTAAAAATCATAAAATTGGCTTATGATCATGGCTACATAGTTCCTAAATGGCTTAAGAAATCAGATCCTAAGGTAAACACTCAAGTTTGAGTAGCTACAAATGTAAGAAATTATGGAGATACACATAAGTAGGATGAATCTTATAGTGATGGGTATGAGAAGATGGTAATGGCACCAATAATTTTAGGTAATAATTTTGAAGCAAGCTCAAGAAAACAAGAGAGTGAAGGTGGACTGACAAGTAAATAAGAAGCATTCTTATGTAGCCTAGAATATACCCATAAATCCCAAGGCACATTGGCACATCACTCAGGCTGGAATGAGCACTCACCTAAAGCACACAAGGGTGCCATGTCCCTCTTTATAGTATCTTGTTCAAGATGTTAGCATGATTGTAAATATAATTCATATCCATAACAGGTAATCAATTACACCACAACGCATAAACCAGATCTAGATCTAAACCATATGAAAGATTGAATAAAAAATGACTATAATGAGATTTACCATGGAAGAACCATACTCAGTCACATATAACACCATTATCCATCCAAAAATATCCTTTATATTAAGTATTGTAAAACATAGAAGCTCCATACATCATGATAATTTCACCATAGTCATGTGCGCATACAAACTAACAGCATAACTCTACAAAATATTGGATGTCTAAACCATGAAAATCAATACATATTTATAGGGGTAGGTACTTTCCCTTCACCATCCATGTACCTTCCAAAAATAGGATACATTCTAATAATATACATGCGCCTGTACAAGAGAATACAAAAGCATGCAAGTGATTATAATAGATCTTCTAAACTTAACTCTAAGTTACAAGTCTCTATGTCTGGGAGAATCCATCAAATTTCAAGAAAAAATAATGAGTGTTATAGATACACATTATCCTCCTCCAACTTCATGCAAAATTTCATTATTTAACTCCACCCACAACTCCTTTAACACCAACTTTCTCCTTTCAACTAGGTCACCTTAAAGGTCTTGTTAGGGTTTCTCAGCACTTTCTAGGGTTTTGTTAGTTTCAACGTGTTCCAACATTTTAAACACATTCATTAACCTTCAAAAAACTTTTACAAGAGATTTTCAAGGTTATCACAACCTACATTCATCAATTTTTCTATTTTTACAATGTTGGTCTTCTCAAGATTCTTATTTACACTTAACATCAAATAGTCCTTATGCTCTATTTTCATCTCTCTCTTTAAGTTTTCACTAAGACTTATTATCACTCATCATAATTCCTATTTAGACACTTCCATTCACTCCTTTAAGTCACTTTCCTCTTCATGAAACATCAATCATTAATTATTTGTTTGTACTTTCTCAAAACTTCTTATCATATTAGGACCTACAGTTCTCCTAAACCCAGTCATCCACATCACCTTGACTTTTATAAAGTCTTCTTACCTATTTTACTCATGGTTCTACACTTCTTTCATAAAATTTATTAAATTCACTTTATTATTCCTTTTAGACACAAAATCATGCATTTTGGTACATTTTTAGGTCCTAAAAGCATGTTAACATTTACACAGTTCTTAAGAAAGAAAACTAGTAATTGACAACTCTCCCTAGCCTTGTTCTTTTTCTCATAAAATTTTATTGGATTTGGACATCTAGTATTCTTGACATCACTTGATTGTTTTAATTTTTTATGGCTTCACACACTAGCACCCATTTCTGATAGTAGCATCATACATTCATGTCCCTCTTTATCTTCTTTCTACCACTTTATGGCCCCTTTCGTTGTTTAATGACATTTTATTACCTAGGGTTGTCCTTTCTATTTTCATTTGAAAAATTCAAACAAGGAAATCATATAAATACATGGTTATGATTTTAAAATTAGGGACCAAGCACTAAGAATATACTATCATCACCTAAGCTTGCATTTCTAAGGCACAAGATCACCCTAAAGGAATCCATCTAGCATCCATTCAATGGAAAGGGTTTCACCACATATGCATACACTACATAGGAGGGGGAAGTTAATTTTATTACATCCACACATTCTACTACATTACTACATTATAGCTATAACCTACTATCATCTTTACAACTTTCACAAGGGCATCCTAGGGCACAATTTCTATAAACACTCACAAATATGACATGGAGTATGAGAAGCAGTGCAACGCTCGATCGTATGTTCACTCTTCGAGTGACCACCAAGGTCATTTCGGCTCCCTATTCTTAATTTTCATTTTTAGGTTTGATGTGGTTTGTGAGCTTGTGTATGTGAACTATATTTTTTTCACGTTACGGGTATCATTAGAGATCTTGGTGTGAACACCAGGTGGTCAACAGAGAGTAATTGTGAAACCCTAGGTGCCCCTGTTCTACTATGGGAACCCCTATCTGACTATGTTTTTCAATTCCAAATTTTATAGTGAGTAATGAAAACCATATTTTCAGTATGTTCATCAGTCACATCTACCCAAATCACTTCTTGACCACTCATAAATCAACTATGTCTGCCTATTTCTCCTTCTTTCTTATTGTTACATACTTTACATGTTTAATTACTTGTGTCATTTACTGTATATTTATCATTTTTTATCATACATTACATTAGTTACTTTTAATCTAGATTTAATTGAATATCAAATTTAAATTGAATCATTCCCTATCAAGTTCCTCTTATGAATATGTTTCTTTGCTCTCCTTAATGACTTCTCAATGGACTATACTCTTCAGGACAGTCATGGATTTTTTTATGTTTAAAGATTTCAAAAGGAATTTTCTCATTTCTCAAGGTTCACACATACTCAAAAAACTCTCCAAAAAAATTATATTTCCATCTCCATAATAGGTTTCTTCAAAAGATCATTGTTTTTAATCTTCTAGACTATCACAGTTTTATGATACTAAGTTCGATTTCCTCTTTACTAGGTATTTAGGGATCTGAGTTGAAACATTTATTTATTATAAATTTTAACCACTTTTAGATTACTCATTGACTTAACATGATATCTACACAATTCTTCAATATCACACAATATATACTATCATACCAGATCACTTTTCTCAAGGCCCTTAGACGGTTTTAACACAGTAAAGATTGATTTCTTTCAAATTTTAGAACCCTATAAATTTTCCCACAAAGATATTAACACCTCTTAACCCTTGATACCCTTAAAACTCCTTTATCATTAAATAACTATGATTTCATGGATCATTTATCATTTTTATGCAAACTTTTAATGATTGAACCTTAAAACAGAGTATACTCAAACTGTAGGAGTTTTAATAGTTTCTTCAACCTTGGTTTAGTCTCTTAAACTTCTTTAAATATTTATAGATGATGGAAATGACTCTACAAACCTCTTGTAACTCTATTAAACTTATCATTCAAATAAACACTTTTAGATAATGACTGTTTATTCACCAAAACCCTTCATAAGACTATCAAACCAGTCACACATGGTTGTAATTTCTCATTCAATTTTTAAATTACAAGATTATTAATTTCTACCCTATCTTTATCATTGTACAACTCAATGTTCCTTATGCAACTATCGCCCTAAAATTATTCCTCAGCCATACATTCACAATTTCTTCACAATCATACTTTGGTACATAGTCAAAACTTGCAAGGATAGTTTCATGAAATTTTTCACCATTTTAAAATATTCTCTTTATTCTCCATATCTTATGTATATCCTCCACACCTGATATAACATTCATATGACATTTTTTACATAAGAATAAACCATAAAAAATTACATTTAATGCACGCAATATCAACACAAACCCTCATACACAATTTTTCACTCCAAAAAGATCATATTTGATTAAATCATAAAATTTACATGGATTCAATTTCCATATGGGTGTGATACAGGGTTTCCACCTTAAAACTAACTTCCCTTTAATCTACCCCTTCCTTAATTCTAATATCACTATACAAATGAGAAGGAATGAGGTGGTTAGGGCTTCCTCACAACTAACCCAACTTTGATAAGGGTAACCCAAGATGAGTTATAAATATTAGGTAAGGTGAGAGAGTCATGACAAGATGAAGTAGATGTATTTTAACCTTATAAAATTATTTATGACTCTATACTAACACCTAGTATTATTATAACCTATGACTAATTTCAAATATATATACTATACATTTGGAGGGAACCTCCTTATTCTTGTTTATGGAGTCCAAATGGACTAGTACAAGATATGACCATCTCAAGTGAACCCAAGACACATCTAAACTCCTAAGAAATCCAAAAATTGTTTATTTACAAGATTCTCTTGCATCATAATCCCTAAGGGATAAAATTGAGCGCATTAGTTTTTTTCTTGTCTTCCGATTTCTTCTCTTTCTCGACTTCATTCTCTTCTTTCTTTTATGAGCTCTTTCCTTCTTGATTCTTCTCCCTTTTATTTGAATTCATCACTTTTTATTCCTAGTTTTTTATTCATTTTATTTGACTTGGTATTCAATTGTATTCTTCTTTATCTCTTTCACCCTCAAGTGCTACAATAATTCAGGTTCTTTTATTTATATGTTGGCTCCCAGAACTGCACCCCTAAGGGGAAGGGGGACTCAGGGTGGAGAGGTCAGGTGGCTAGAGGAGGACCCATGAGATGTGTCATTTTGTATCTAGGAGAAAGGTCTCCTTCTAGTCACCCACCCACCCTTCACAAGGTGGGGTGGTGTGGAGGCACCTGGACAAAGGGTGTGGTTGTGGTCCCTGCTACTTTTGACTGTGCCCAAGTTAGGGTGAGAGGAACCAGGAGAGCGGTCAGGGGAATACAAAGATTGGGGTGCAGAGTTGGAAAGGTACTTCAGGAACTCCAAAGGGCAAGATTTGGGTCAGGTGCAGCAGCTAAATAAAACACTCACTCAAGAGAGTAGTCACAAAACGCTACAAACACCTGGGGACCTGACGTGGACCACAGAGGGCAAGTATACATCTGACCCAAGACCTTTTAAAATAAAGTTTGGTGATCAAATAAATAATAAATGACTTCAAGTCGGATGTGAGAACAATATGGTTATATCAAATTTAATAATGTGTTCTTCGGGTGGGTCAGTATGGTACAAACACACCGATCTAAAGCCCGCAAGATGAGTTATGGTTTTATTGCAAAGTTGTATGATTTTTTAGCGAGGATGGAGGGAATTTACAGAGAAAAGAATGGGGAAAGGGGGGAAAATATCCATGGAAAGTAATTATGGGAAGTAAGAGAGATAGAAACCCAACCTTATTCTTTTCGTTTCAATGCGTGAATGCTAGCAAGGGAGATGAAAGAGCCCTTTGAAGAGAAAATTGCATGCAAGGAAAGCTCTAGGAAAATCAGTGTCTAAATTCCTTACAATACAACTCATTACACCTAAGACAAGATCCTAGTATGCAAGATCATGCTAAATAGTCTAGATCAAGGGACCCCTAAGAAATTACAAGATATACCCCCAAACCCTACTCAGTTCGCAGGGAGATTTTTATAGGCTCTAGAAATGAGGCTTTTAGGTAACCCCAAAAAACATCAGATACTTGAACCTTTCCTAGATGATATCCAAGTGAGTATGGAATATGTTCATAATTGAATTGCATTCATGACCCAAAAATAATTATAATTAAAGACACATATCATTCCCACCTTGTTATAATTGACAGGGACAGAGAGGGGGGGTGAATTAGTCCTGTGATAAAAAAATTCTTTTCTACTTCAAACAATGAACATTCATTTACATACATATACTCTCATAGACTACATTAGAGAATGTTTTATAATCAATAGATATTGTTTTTCATAAAATGAATATAAGTAATGAATACAATATATGCTCAGAGTTTCTTCTTAATTGACATTCAAAAACACAAGACTTGATACTTTATCAATGTCATCAGACTACAAGATACAAACAGGATTAACATTCAACTACATAGAAGCAAATTATCTTTTCTTCATCAACCTGTTGTAACAAGCAATTCATCATCTTCATACATTCATAACTAGTTATCTACCTACAAAACTTTCAAGGATTTTGGGTTATGCCCAAGAGGTTTTTCTTTGTAATAAATTTATCTTCAACAGAAGATAAAGGGGGGGAGTTTGATCAATAACGTGCAAGATAAAAACATCACCCTTTTATACACCATTCAACACAATTTTCAACTTCTTTGACTCCACTCATTCTTGACCTTGTCTCTTCATCTTCTAATAATAAGACACCACACCTTCGATGTCTTATTTTCTTTGCATCTATTTTTTACCTATCAATAGTCATGAGACTCTTCTAATTCCATTAAGAGATGTTACATTCACACCAAGAAAAAAAATACTCTTCCACTTTTCATTAAATATTAGAGGACCACTTTTTGGACTTGTAATAGTCTTTTAGTTTTTCAACATCTCCAAGATCTCAAAAAATGCAAGCTAGAGAGTTATATGACCCTTTTCACTACAAGACAAATACAATCATTTGACATATATGCCAAGCCTATCAATAGGTCAAAGGTCTCTTTAGTTACTTAACTTTAGGGAGTTATTACTACCAACTTCAATTCTTCAACTTCATTTTCCACCTTAAGAAACTTTCAAATGTTTGGTGTCACAAATACCATGTCTTTTGAACTTCAAGCTACATTTGGTTTTCCATCCTGGCCTTTCAACTCTATGTTTGTTCAAGAACCCTATTTTCATACTTCTATTGGTTGTCTGTAACTTCTAAAGTACTATCAAGAGACATTCCATCTTCAAATCATCAACAAAGTAAATAAAGAGAAACCCTTCAAGTATTATCATGAGATTTCCATACTCAAATTGAGCTCAGTGTCTTCAAGATGATCTGTGTAGCATGACAGACTGATAAATGAAAAATTCCTGTCATTTCCCTATAATGGCACCTATTTAAGCATTTGAGAAATTTTTTCAACCTTTAGTACTTCCATTGGAATAATATAAAACACACTTAAGGTCTCTGTTTGCAAACCAAACCATGAATATTGACAAACTCCTTGTTTCACAATCCTAGAGGTGAATGTGCAAAGATTGGTGAAAATTAGACACAAAGAATTTGTACTTTGAGATCATTTAAGCTCAAATAGCTTCAACCAATATTTCCACAATAAGTGAGATTTCCCTTGCATCTTTAAACAATCATTTATTACTTTGAATTTATAGAGTGATACATGAAAAATGGTGAAGTCCAGTTAATATAGTTGTTTGTAATACCTGTGCACATTTTTTGAAACTTCTACTCAAAAAATATCCTTTAACTCTTGGTTATTTGTAAAAATTCATTTTTAAACCAATTACAAATCATCTCACAAAGTTTTTTAAAAAAATTCGTGAATAATGACTGGTTATAATTCTCTATTCGATCAAAATAATCTCTTCAAAACCCTATATCAGTGTATTCAAACTTTGCAGGCTAGATAATAGTTGAAAAGTTATATTACAATACTTCATGAAACTTGAATCTTAAAGCATATGTGGGATATTTGAACAAAAATCATTGTTCTCCATCTTGATTGGATCTTCAGAGGACAAGAAGGACTTGAAGCACTTCACTTTGCCTTATTTATACCCGTGACAGAACAAATTGAAGAACAAAGTTATATATATGTATATCCTTGTTCAAGAGTGAAGTTTGAATTTGGGATTTGAGGAATTCCTCCAAATGATTTGAGGTGAAGAAATAGGAATTATTGAGCAATTTAATGATCCTAAGAGATAATAAAAATTCCAATACAATCTTCTCAATCAGTGATATATTCAAACATATGCTTCACCATGTCTTGCTAGCTCCTTTGGGAAATTATCTTCAGTTATGCAATCACTTGGTGTGATGGAGGAGCCAAACCATGACCAAATAATTTTTTTTAAACCATAAAAACATCTCTAATAAATATTTAAAAGGCTCAAATTTTTCATTGTAGATCAAATCTTACCTTTTTACTCCTCTTATCTTGAAGCATAGTCCAGAAGAGCATACAATTATTTGACAAAAATGCACATAACTTTTCACAAACACATCCAATTGACTTAAAACATTTTGCACCTGATTTATATATAATTTTACTCAAAAAAAAATCCTTCTATGATTTATCTGAAGGATTTTCTATATTTTTGCATCACCGCTAAGAATCCAGACAGCTAAAAATGAGCTTTTCAATAGACCTATTTTGCAAAAACTCGCATAACTTCCTCAAATGACCTCCAAAGGATATGAAAAATTACATGAATCACTAGGAAACCTTTTTATATCATCTCCCATTATTTTTTTAAAAGTAATATCTCTAAACCTGTATGTCCTATCTCATTTGCATACAATAACAGTTGAGTTCTTAAAGGGCAGTTTTGGCTAGGTGTAGCATTTTTCTCCAAAACCTACTTCTTAACTTTCTAAGCCTCAAATTGAATTACTTTACCTATTATACACATTATACAACCATTTCACTACTCCACTTTTCACCACAGAGACTTACAGGACTCACATGCACCTAGAAGGCATTAATTGACTCAGCTTGGAAAGACTTAACATGACTAGATCACTTTGGAGACTCCTAGATCACCTAGTAAACATGCCTAGATCACCTATCCAACACACCTAGTTCACCTATACCACTTGACATCAATGACAACACAACTGACACATTCTTCCAATGAACTCCCCCTTTGTCATTGATGGAAACTACCTAGAAACATTGATGGCACACACACACTTTGATTTCCCTCATTTGCATGTTTCTTATCACACTTCTTCCATTTTGGAATCTATGAAAAATTCATGCACTAACTTGACATGAAACAATGACAACTAAGGACAATTCATAATGGAAAACAAGCTCATATAATGACTTACTTCACCAAGAAGAGCCCCCTAGGACAAAGTTGTCTTTACTTTGACTTCTTTAGCATTTTATGATCCTTTAGACCTATAAAGGGCTCCCATTAGTTGATACTCCTCATATTTGGGCTTTAATAATGTTTTAAAAACTCTTATTTTTTTATGTCATGCTCAAATCATCAATTTCTCCCCCTAGACTCATATTTCATATAGGTTGGAGACCTCCATAACACCATCTAGAAGAAAGAATCGTGTTCCCCTTGTCAACCTTGGATCATGCACATTTAGATAAACTTTTCTCTATCTCATAACACTACAACTATGTCTCAGTTCTTTACTTTGAGGTTAAAAACCAACTTGGCAGGTCTCAATATGATCACATCACATATGCACCATGAAGAATTTCAAGCAAGGACTAAGAATTTACTTTGAGGTCAAGAATTTCAAGAAACTGTGTCTCAGTTTTAAATAACCTTTGATAGAGTCTAAAGACATTATGCCACCTTATCCTTGGGAAAAATCCATGAAACATTCTCAGATCTCTATCTTAAGGATCCTTTCACAAACTTTCATTCCTGTAGCTTACTCCCTTAGTTCACAGTCACCTTCTAAAGTCTTCATTACAAGCATTAATTTCTGATACACCATATCTTGAAGTGGTATTAATTATTTTGAGTATAGCTTCCACAACAGAGTACATACTTAGATCTTAATGTTGGTATTTTCAACCTTTTTTGCATCCTTTGACACTTGTTAGGATTGAAAAACATCAAAACACTCTTTTAGATGACTCCAACGTTTTAAGAGAGATCCAAAACATGAGAAACCCTTCACTTCTTCCTATGGGTTGTAGAATGCATTTGTTTTTATCTTTGTGACTTGAGAAAATCACTTTACTCCTTACATTCTAGAGCTTATCTTAGTAATGGACACCTTTTCCACCTTGTAACACATTAAGTAAATGTCAACCTCTCAATATTGATTAAGAAATCTCCCTATGGCTCTGACTGGAGATGAACATCCCAAAATTTCTTCTTCATGCTTAGTCTTGAATGCAAGGAATTCTCATGTAGCTTACCTTACACCTTGTCTTTGAATTATCTTAAAGCAAACTCTGTCATGTCTAATCAAAACTGTATACATACCTTTGATCTCATAAACTACTTTCATCCTTTAGCCCCATGTGTTAAGATGATTTACACAAAAAATTGGCTTCATACTCCTCCATATGACCTTTAAAGAATAGAGTTTTCCTCTCTATCACTCAAGGGGACTGGGTAAACACAGTCACCGGAAGTGAAGAACCAAATTTTCTTTAATTTTTCTCATAACACTTCCTAGATAGACCTAAACCTTACAATGGAAACTTCATTCATGATGAACCCTTCTTCAATGTGTAGAGATTAAGAACAATCACTTCTAATATTTTTAGCTCTAATTCAAGATTCAAGACATTGATGAATTTCCACAATGCTTGACTCTTCATACTACATACCTATTTGACACCTTTGAATAGATTTTATTAGGATACTTTTCAGACCATGGTCAACATATAAGTCTTCATGAAACCTTGTAGCTTTCCACTGATTTTCAATCTGGGTAGGATGCCTTCATGCTCATGAACACACTGTAAATGATCTTCATGATCATATTGATCATTGTTCTAGCTAAGACTACCTATAGCATTTCCTTGTACCTTGTAGATATAAATCACAGAGGTAGAGTTTTGGTTCCTAACCCTAATTACAATCACAGTCAGATTTTGAAAATTCTCAATGCTATTAAGAGAACCAAAAAAACATTTGAACCTTAAGCACTCAAATTTAATGACTTAGACTCATACAAACTTTGAGACAAACTCTGAAAGAAATTTTGGTTCATAGCCTCTTGAAATACATGTTATGATACATATACATAGAGACATCATCATATTTTATTTTAAATAACAAATGGATCCTTGAATAAGATAAACCAACTTGGACTAGAGGCATTATCATGATATATATGACACATACTAAAAGAACTTAGAATTAGACACCTTAACCACCATCAAACCGAGATAGTGACATATCACTTCAAGAAAAATCAACATGAACCATGAGAACATACTTAGAGACTCCAAAGACATAGCTTACATCATGATGAAGACAGACTCTTGATAGAGACAACTCCCCCTCACTCCAAAACTTATTTTGCACCTAAAACACATGGAGGAGTTTGATGAGAGACCTAACAAGGTCTCAAGCTCTCTTTTTATTCTTAATTGATTTTTCTTTTTCTGATTCTTCATTTATCATAGCAGAATTCTTCTTTTGATCAGTCACACTCTTGGAATCTTCTTTAGCATCTTGACTATCTTCTCCCTTCTTCTTGTATGTCTGAGTCTGGTGCTTGGTTCTTTAAAACTCTTTCTTCATCTAACCTGCATCACAGATCCTTGCAATGTGCCTAACCTTGTGGCACCTAAAACATTCAACCTGCCTTCCTTTTCACTCAAAATCCCTATGTTCAAATTCATTACAAGAATAGTAATAGCCATTGAATTTTCTTACATACCTTCTTGTGGTTGATGGCTCATTTTTGCATTACTTTTCTAGATGTCCCTTCTCATGGCATTGATAACATTTAGCTCCATATCTTTTTCCAACCTTTTTTTCTTCTTTCTATCTCCCAAATTGATGTTCTTGAATCTCCTCTTTGCAATCTTCTTTCTTTTCAAACTCGGGATTACATATACTAGCCATGTGGCTATAAGAACCACACTTGTAATAATTACCATGGAAATTATCATGCTTAAATGCATTTGGCTGCCTAACAGATGATATTTTATGAGATTAATTATTTGTATTACTTCCCTTGCTTGACTACATTTCTCGATTTTACCCTTGACTTGATTCACCTTCTATACTGCACGAATTTTCTATGAAGCCTACACTTGTTCTATCACCATATACCATTTATTTTCCTAACATCCTATCTAATTTTTCTAAGCTCTCTTGAAAATATGATAACTTACTTGTCATGATGCTTAACTCTTTCTTCACTTATTCATTATCTTTCTTTAGTTGTTCTTTCTCTTTTAGAGCTTCCTTAAATTGAGTCTGTACACATTTGATAACTTCCTCCATATTCTCTTCATAGTTCTATACACTTCTCCTTTTCTGATAAATATCTCCCATCCTTGTCACCAAAGATCTCCCTTTAGCCTGTTAAGACCACTTTCTAGGGCCTGCTTTGATACCAATTGTTAAAATTGACAGGGACTAAGAGGAGGGGTTGAATCAGTCTTGCGATAAAAATTTTCTTTTTTGCTTCAAACAAAGAACATTATTTTACATACATATACTCTCATAGACTACAATAAAGAATGTTTGATTATCAATAGATATGGTTTGTAATGAAATGCATACAAGTAATGAATATAATATATGCTCAGAGTTTCTTCTTTATTCCCATTCAAAAACACAAGACTTGATACTTGATCAATGTCATCAGACTATATGATAGAAATAGGATTAGCATTCAACTACACAGTTGCAAATTATATCTTCTTCATCAACATGTTGTCACAAGAACTTCATCATCTTCATACATCCATAACCAACTACAGACCTGAAAAAATTTCAAGGATTTTAGGTTATGCCCAAGAGGTTTTTATTTGCAGAAAATTTTTCCTCAACAGAATATAAGGGGGGGTTCATCAACAACCTAAAATATAAAAACATCACCCTTTTATATACCATTCAACAAACGTTTCAAATTCTTTGACTCCACTCATTATTGACCTTATCTCTTCATATTCTAACAACAAGACATCTTCACACCTTTGATGTCTTCTTTTCTTTACATCTGTTTTTATCCTACCAATAGTCATGAGAGTCTTCTAGTTCCATCAAGAGATGTTACATTCACACCAAGACAAAAATAACTCTTCCACTTCTCATTAGTGCTTAGAGGACCAATTTTTGGACTTCTTGACTTTCTGAGCCTCAAAATGACTTCATTTACCTATTATACACATGCTCCAAGCATTTCACTACTCCACTTTGCACCACATAGACTTATAGGACTCACATGCACCTAGAAGGCATTAATTGACTCAACATGGAAAGACTTAACATGACTAGATCACTTTGGAGACCCCTAGATCACCTAGTCAACATGCCTAGATCACCTAGCCAACACACCTAGTTCACCTAGACCACTTGACATCAATGGAATTGACATCAATGAAAACACAACTAACACATTTTTCCAACACACCCAACATCATGTTCTGACAAAAACATAGAGAATTAGCATGAATTCAAACAAATTTATCATATACAAACCATTAAACATAGGAAAATTAAAGGGAAACATATATTTATGGTCTCAAAGTCTACCAATGATTGTACAATATGTAATCATCTTAACAAAAATTCTCAATAACTAGTGTACATAGAGAAAAACCTTCAACATGATCAATCCTTTTTCCTGGTTCGCAATGGCACTACAAACACTACAAAAAAATTCCCAAGGACCTTCCTGCCAACCTTTTTGCCCCCTCTGCCTTCTAGAAAAAAATCCTCTTTCCTTTTTCTTTCTGCCTCTATATATAAATAATCTTATCTTCTTAGGGTTTTAGGGCATATTCCTCAAATACCCATACTAGTTGTCACTGCCTCCAACTACCTTGGGCAGCCATAAAACCACAAACAACTTTTCTCAAATGCCCACCAATTGTGCCAATTTCCACCATGTCTTGTGTACGTCATTTGATGACATAACCAAATTTTTCTAGGTCATATCACATTTAACACTTAAAAATTTTCACATGTGTACGATCATGATGTGGCCAAAAATATTATTATGACAAGTAATTACCAAATTGTGTGGGTAGTTAATCCTTTACCGATGACATGATCCCCATAAATAATGTAATCTTTATTTAAATTATGCATGTACCAAAAATCAAAAAAATGTATGACATTAATAATGGAATGATTTTCTTTGCCACATCAATGCCACTATCATGCCTATTTAAGTGGTCCATCAACTCATTTCCTTCGTCACCTATCCATTTCAAACTTCTTTGCATATTTTTTCCTTACCTGCCTTTGCATTTTCTTAAAGAATCCCAAAAAATGGTCTCATCTTTCCTTAGTGTGAATCCCTCAGGGGAAGAGCTGGCCCATATCGGCCAATATTTTAAACTCATAGGGCCCAATGAGGCCCTAATCTGCCAAGTCTTCAGCATCCCAAAATCCATAGAAAATTCCTAGGATTTCCTCCACTAGCATTTTCTTTAGCTGAAATGTGTCCCCCTTTCCCTTTTTTTCAGATTCTACATTTTCATCTAGTCCACCTAGAGTTTCAACTAAATTTTGAGGATTTGAGAAATCATTGGTCTCGACATTTCTCACGTGTTCATGATAACCACTAGCACATGATGAAGGCTTACTATTCCCCCTCCCTTCTAGAAACATTTCTCCAGTTCTCTACTCAACCCCAGGAGAAAATTGATAAAATTCCATCATAATGTGATCATGCAAGTGGATTTGAGGAGCGATTAGCTTCCCTCGAGTCTGTCATGGAAGATGTTCAAGAAGTTTTTAGGATGTAAATGGTCTCATCTTGGAAGATTCATGCCCTTCCATGTGTCTCAACTAATGGATTCACACTCATCCCAGTGGCTCGTCCAACCAGAATTTGACCTCCCAAGTTGTACAACAGAGGTGGAGTCACTTTTCCTTAATGGGAAAACACACTTGAGTGGAGGAGGGAGCTAGTGGATATTATAAATGGGCCAAGGGTAAGCATCTCTACACTGTACAAGAGAGAGGGATTTCAAAAGTTCTAGTAGGAGCCAGACAAATTGTGTTCAGTTTCGAGACGCATGACAACTTTATTTGGAATTGAGACCCACTCATGAAAGGTGTCCCCTATGTGCCTAATGAAATGAAAACCTGACCTTGCTACCACCATAAAAATTTATCTAGTTATAGAATTTTGTTCGTACAATACTAAATATCAGATGGATGGGGCCCCATAAATAGAACCCCTATTTTGTTACTATAAACTTTTCTTTGGATTGTTCTTCTGTGTATGTGTAGTTGTTATTCACTTTCAAGCATACTTTCACATTTTCTTATGTTCCTATCTTAATTAATAGGAACATCTCCGAAGAAAACATTCCATTTGACCCTTTTATATTAATGCATCACATTTAACTACATAAATCATGGAAAGGAGAAACAAGTCTTCATCATTCTACTCATCTTTACAAATTGGGCGACATCGCACCTTTGCTTTTATCCTTTATCAATTTTAAATTAGTAGGTCAGATCTAGAAGAGCATTTATCAAGTCCAAGCACAAGTAAACCAGGCCTCAGGTCCCGCAATGTAACTTAGTTAAAATGACCGAATAAAGGCCTCTTCTCAAAAACTGGGGAACAACTCTCCTTTGGTTATTTCCAGATATGGGCCAGAAGTAAAAACATTTTTTCTCCTTTTTTGACGAGGGGGAAGAAATGATTCATTGTTCTAAGGGAGCTCTTCAATTTGCTTAGCAACTTATGTCACATAGTTCTAGAAATATCCAGGCTTCAGGCTTCAAGGTTAAGTTGTATTTGTTCTCTTTGCACCTTAGCCAAGCACTCCCAAAATCCTGACCTTATATTACCAAATCAGCCTATGATATACTGTAAACTTTCAAGGCCTGCCCATGGCAAAGGTAGAACCAAATACACAATAATACATCCATCTACAAGGCTTATGATATCCTAAGGAAAAGATATAGAAATTGAGTCCCATATTAGTCCATATTCTTTGAGAAATTTGTTAATAAACAAAAATGGCCAAACTCAGGATAGACGATATTTGGGTACCAACACTATCCTTCATCCATATCTTGTTAAAATTTTATTCATCTTGTTTTTCATGGATTTTGTCTTCTTCATCATCTTGTAGTATCTTCAAACTGTATTTATCTACTCTCTTATAGGATTCCTCTTCCTCAAATAGGTCTAAATTCTTAGGTTCATTCATGATTTGTTGCCACAAAATTTCTTCTGCAACTGTCAATTCTTCATCGCCTTCATTTCTTCTTTCATTTTCAGTTTCTCCATCTTCATTCTTGTAAATTTTATTTGTTTCTATATGTTCATCTCCAAGACCTACATTCACACATTAAAAATAATTGTTAGAACAAAAATTTAGAGGCCATATAGCCTCACGACCATCCCCATCAATGAGTTCTTCATCTCGAAAAATATCTTCATTTTTTTCCTCCTTAAGACAAACTAAAAAGCTTGTTATCACTTCTTCTTCATCAAAGTTATGAGCTTCTTCATGCACAAATTCTTTTAATACTTCTTCCTATTTTCTATTTATCCTCTTCTCTACTTGCTTCAGCTTCTAATCATCCTTCTTTATCATCTCTCTCAGATGCTTTCTTTGTTTCTTCTTCACACGTAGCTCTATAGGCCACCTAACACATATTTTCATCACAAAACCAAATTGAATATTTTCTTTCACTATGCTTTTAGCTTCCATCAGTTCCTCTAACTTATCCACATCTTTCCTAAGCTCTTTTAGCTCTTGTTTAACCCATAATTCTTGTTTTCTTGCTAACACTTTCATATTTTCTTCTTTTCTCTTCCTCTATTTTTCCTCTTTTTCTTTCTTCTTGTGGAACATTAACTTCATCATTCCCTTCATCATAAATATTTCTTCTTCTCCATATTATCTCTTCCCAAAAATTATTTTTCACCTTGTTCAAGTGTCACTTAGGTTTTTTTGCACACCTAATATTTTGACATCTCTTTTCTTCTCTTGTATTTTTTTTCTTCTTTCAAGGGATCACTACCACTTTACCTCTTATAAGCACCTCAAAAAGGAATAATACATGGAATTTTAGCACCACTTCCTCTTTTTATTCAACTCCAAATTCAGTTCCACATTGGATAACTTTTCCTTCTTCTTTATCTTCACTTTCAAGCCTTCACAAGGTTATGATTTACTTCACTATCTTCACTATATTATTCTTCTTTCAAATCAACTTATTATTTCTATGATAAAATAAGCTCACTTTGATACCAAATGATGCAAAGATTAAAAAAATAAACACAAACAATATCATTTGTTACAACAATCACTAAGCCAAAACACCAAAAATATGTAACTTTACCTTACTTCAAGTAGCCTGAAATGGATCACAACACCAAAAATGCACCAAATGACTATATCAAGAGTTAAATTATATGTATGCATATTATATTTCACCAATCTAGAATGTTATACCACTTCACAAAGTTTCAAAACATAATCTTCACTTACTTGCTTTGTAAACCTCTCATTTTCCTTCTAGCCCTCAAAAATGACATATTTTGATGAAAATTACAAAATACAAAGAGTTATTCTTCACTAGTAATATTTTTAGGAAACCATTTTGATATTTTAGGTTTCTAAAAAGTTTCATCACCTAATTTTGATCCCATACAAAATTATTCTAATTCCACCATTTTTTACTAAGTCACTCAACTAGCCCTATTTGCATATAATAAATATGTGTCTGGGATAATCCATCAACGTTAAAGTTAAAAAAAATAATTTTATAGATACCTATTAACCTCATCCTTCTTCATGAGAAATTTCATTATCTAAATCCACCCACGACTTTGTTAGCACCAAATTTCTCCTTTTAGCTAGGTCATCTTAAGGTCTTACTAAGGATTCTAAGAACTTTCTAGGGATTTTTTAGTTTCCACTTGTTCTAACCTTCTCAACACCTTTATTTTCATCAAAAAAAACATGTTCAAGAGTTTTTCAAGGTTCTCACACCCTACATTCATCAATTTTGTTTTTTTCACAATGTTGGTCTTCTCAAGATTTTTGTTTACACTTAACGTTGAATAGTCCTTATACTCTATTTTGATCTTTCTCTTTAAATTTCCACTAAGAATTATCATCACTCACATTAATAGTTCTCTATAAAATTCTATTCACTCCTTTAAGCCACTTTCCTCTTCATCACACTTCTATCATCAATTGTTTGTTTGTACTTTCTCAAGACTTCTTGTCGTACTGTCAGCTATTGTCCTCCTCAACTCAGTCACCCACTTCACCTTGAATTTTTCAATTCCTCATAATTATTTTACTCATGGTTCTAAACTTCTTTCATCAACTTGATTTAATTCACTTTCTTATTCCCTATCAATTTCCTCTTATGAATATGTTTTTTACTCTCTTTAAAGGCTTATTCATGGATTGTACTCTACAAGACAATCATGGATTTTGTCATGTTTAAGGATTCCAAAAGGAATTTTATCATTTCTCAAGGTTCACATTTACTCAATAAACTCTCCAAAAATGATATATTTCCATTTCCTTGATAGATTTATTCAAAATATCATTGTTTTTCTTCTATCTTCTAGACTGTCACAATTTCATGAGGCTAGGTTTGATTTCCTCTTCACTGGGCATCTAGGGCTCTGAGTTGAAAATTTTACTTCTTGTACTTTATTACCAACTTTATATTGCTCCTCAAATCAGCATAGTTCCTACACAATTCTTTAAGGTCACATAATAATGACTATAAAACTCAATCACTTTTATCAAGGCCCTTGGACGGTTTCAACACATTCAAGAATGATTTCTTTGAAATTTTAGAACCCTATAACTTTTTACACAAAGGTCTTAACACCTATTAATCTATGATATCCCTTTAAACTCGTTGATCATTAAAAAAACTATGATTTCATGGATCCTTTATTAGTTTGATGCAAAATTATAATGATTGAACCCTGAAACAAGGTATTCCTAGATTGTAAGAGTTTTAATTGTTTGTTTAACCTTTGTTTAGTATCTTAAACTTCTTGAAATATTTGTAGATGATGGAAATGACTCTATAAATCTCTTGTAACTATGTTTAAATTCTCATTAAAATAAACACTTTTAGATAATGACTATTTATTCACCATAACCCTCCTTAAGATCGTCAAACCAGCCACACATAGTTGTAGTTTCTCATTCAATTTTTCAATTACAAGATTATATATTACTATTTTATCTTGATCACAATAAAAATTAATGTTCCTTATGAAACTATAAACCTCAAATTGTCCCTCAGTCATACATTCACAATTTCTTCACAAGCATCCCTTGGTACATAGTTAGTCAAACTTGCAAGGATTGTTTTATAACATTTTTCACCATTTTAAAGTCTTCTTCTTCTTCTCCATAGCCTGCATAGAACCTCCACACATGAGAAAACATTCATATGACATTTTTACATAATAATCAATCATAACAACTTACATTTAATGAACACTATATCAACACAAACCCTCATACACATTTTTCCACTCCAAGAAGCTCTTATTTGATCAAATCATGAAAGTTACATAGCATCAGAGACCTAAGGATCTGATATAGGGTTTTCACCTCAAAAATAACTTCCCTTAACTCTACCCCATCCTTAATTCGAATACCACTATAAAAATGAGAAGGAATGAGGAGGTTGGAGCTTCCTTACAACTAACCCAATTTTGTTAAGCCTAACCCAAGATGCATTAAAGCCTAGGTAAGATAAGGGAGTCATGAGAAGATGAAGTAAATGTATTTTAACCTTTATTAAATCATTTATGACTCTAAACTAACACCTGGTACTATAACAACCTATGCCTAATTTAAAATATTTAAATTATACATTAAGAGGGAAACTCCTTATTCTTTTCTATGGATTACAAATGGACTAGTACAAGATATGACCAACTTAAGTGGACCCAAGACACCTCTAAACTCCTAAGAAATCCAAAAAAAAATTAATTACAAGATGTTCATGCATCAATATTCCTAGTGCACAAAATTTATGTGACTTTATCTATCACGTCCCAACAAAGTAGATTTTATATTGGTACTGAACTTTGAAACTTGACCCTTAGCACCTTCTAGGAGTCATTAATATAAGACATTGGAGATATATGTATAATTTCTCACCACTTTCTTCTTCCCTCACATTTCTCCTTAGGGGTGTTTGGCACAATATTGATATGTTCATGACTTGTATCTCCTTTGGCTCCTTGATCTTCCCATGTTACTTTGACATCGTGCTCTTCATCCTATCCATCTCCATTTCATTCCTCCTCATGTGTATCACTTGTCTCCTCTTCATATTATCCTTAAAGAGTCTCTTCATCATAAACATGCTTATCTTGATCTTTCTACTCTTCTTCATGTAGTGTTTCTTCTTCCTCTTTCTACAATGACTCTTCCTTGTGCGTCATCTCCTCTTCAATGACCTTTTCCTCCAAATCCCCTTCTTCTTCCTCAAAATCATAAAACACTTGAGGTTTCTTGTTTAACAAGATTTAATTTTTATTCACTATGTTTAGATTTGGTGCTTCTCCACCCTATAAATCCTTCTCATTGTGTGAGGAGCACCTCCCCATTCTCACTCCCCAACTTATTTCTCTTACTATTATCTAACTGCCCTTCAGCGAGATCCTCTTCTTATTTGATATTTTTCTCATGCAGGTGCTTGGTAATTTTTACAGTATGCTTCCTTAATGGTTTTATCATTTTGACCTCCTCTATGTCATTCTCTTTTCCATCCTTCATCTTTAGTTGTAGGCTAACATATACTATGAATGCCTCATTGTCAACTACTAATGTTAAAATTAGATTGAGGTCCTATAGACACTAAATCACGCATTTGGGTATATTTCGAGGTCTTAAACACATACCACTATGCATATGATTCCTAAACAAAAAAAGTAATAATTGACCACTATATTTGGCCTCTTTACTTTCTTTCTAGTTTCCTTCTTGGTCTTACACACCTCATTTCCCAATATGACTTTTGATACTTCATCTTTTCTAATTTTGGACACCATTGCTCAGTTTCCCTCATCCCCTTTGGGTGCCTCGACCTCTTTGTATCTTGCTCACATCTTTTGGGTCATTTATAATTGTTGGGCATATTGTTTTCTTATGGTTCGGCATTTTAGTGATTGATTATGAAATTCAAACAAAGGAATCATATAAAAATAAAGCTATGTGATCATAATAAAGGACAAATCTCTAAGCATCTATTACTATTTCCTAAGGTTGCATCCAAAGGCATTTTCTATATATATGCATAGGAGAGTAAATTCATTTCTCCATGTACACATCTATTTACATGAGTACATCTAGCTATTGCTCACTATGAAGTACATCTTACATAAGATCTTCCTAGGGCACGATTCTTCACACACACACGCAGGACTAGATTGAGTTTGAAATGTAGTGTAGCATCTAGATCATAAATTCACTCTGTTGGGTGAACATCGGGTTAGTTTGACTCCCCATTTGCATGTTTTTCTTTTTAATATTTGATGTGTTTTAGGGTTTTGTAGATGCTCTTTCTCTTTTTAGGTTTCAGGTGAACTTGGCGATCAACTAGAGACATTTAGTGAAAATATTGTGACACTGTAAAATTCAGATTTTGACCATTTTCACAGTCACAAGTGCCTAGGAGCAGTCTCTAGCACCTAGGCGCCCCTAGCCTAGTCCATCTAGATGTAACAGTCACACAATTTTTTAGCACAATAACAATAGTTTCCTCTTCCTGTTTATCAATTTTCCAGTTTTCCACAGTCCAAGATTAATTTTGAAATCAGCTATGTCTCTTATTCCCTCTCTTCCACCTAGGGTTTCATATTTTTATAGCTTATTTCTTAGGTCAGATTTATACTTCATTGTTTATCATTTCATTGTGACTCTGCAATTAGGATTTCACAAAATTTAATATTTTTAAAATCCATTCCATGTTATCAGCTTCAATGGTCTCTAAATATGATTCCTTATACACATATCCATACTTCTTCCTCAATGTATGGTAATCTGCATCCACTCTGTCTACATTGAACATTAAGTGTTGTGTGTCCTCAATCTTGTTCACATCAAACTTAAAGTACTTGGATGTGAATGTAAATTGTAGTTTGCACCACGACCCCATCTCTTCTTTCTTCATAAAAAATAATGCAAGGATGAAGTGTTACATTACTAAAAACTCTGATTTTTTTTCCAGAAGTGTCAGTAACTCTCTTAGGATGTGTAATTCATTCTTGAATGTTTCGTACATCCTCCTATACCATTTATTGATGCACTTTTTATGGGGATTATTGATTCCACCATCATAGGTGAAGTTGAAAAAACATTTTTAAGGAGAATTTTCTTCAATTGGATGCACCCACATAATTTTCATTAATTATATTAAGTACTATTCTAGACTTAATGTACTACTAGTGTAAACAGATCTAATATGATATGCAGTATTAATGCAGTAGACTGATTTAAATATGTAACTAGTAAACCCAATAATCATGATTGAAGACTCTAAACATGCAATTGATATTCTTGAATCCCTTTTTAGACCCCTGGTACGAATACTATCATAAGGGGAGTATCACTGAGGATAGGAATTAATATGGTGTAATTTAAATTAATCATCTTAAGTCAGAGAAGATACAATGTTTTCAATTAGTGAACTTGGCGTGCCAACTCACTATGGCCATTATAATATAGTACCCATTTAATGACTTAGGTCATTATTTTTTACTGTAATATAACATCTATACTGAGTTATCTCATCAAGCTCCACTAACTGCGACAGTCGTAACATCTTAGGATTCAAGTATTGTAAGTTACAAATGTTGATTGTACTACATGGATATGTACCTTGATGCCAACTTGGAGGATCTTATCTTATCTATTTGTCCCCCTCTATATAGATGAGGTCCCTATCTACAGATATCTGGTGTGGGATATTTGAACTATTTTATGGGGCCCAAGCCCCCCCCTCCTATCTATTTTGATCTATCTAGCTCCCAATATTGATATAAAGAGGGTCGGGCCCCTATATATTTTCTGATTCGATCCAGCCATAGGTTCCCCTATAGCTACCTTGTTAAGAATTCACCTTAGTTGAATACCCCATTGTGGTATGCACCAATAGGACCAAACCTCTGTGGGCCACACTAGTGGAACACAAAGAGCATAACATAAATTCCATATATATAGGGTGGCCCAAAACTAGTTAGGCCCCATATCTAGATAGGGCTAGTAAAAGAGAGATGGGGCTGAGAGCCGTATAGATCTATAGGACCACCCATAGTGTCTTTCAGGGAAAGCCCTACAATGGTCATCATGACAAATTTTATCTCGCTATGGTAACTTGATTATTAATAATGATGCGTGATAAATTTAGTGCATATAAGGGAATAACTATTATTGACGTACTTAGTCCTAATAGATAATATATAATCTATGTGTAGACCTAGATCTCTAGGATTCCATATTTAGTTATATGATATGAACTAGATGTTGTCTTTGAATAGCAGCAACATGAGATCACAAGGAATAATTTTCATTCATTGTATGATCAAAGCATGACATTATTGAATGAAGTACGTAAGTACTTTTAGACCACTGGGATAGCGTAAATATGTAATTATCTATTTTATAAACTAAATCAACCTAGTAAATAGGATTAGACTATAAACTATATACTTAATAAATTAAGAAATGGAAAAGAATCCATATAAGTGGACAATGTGATAAGGTGATATGAAAAGTTCCTAATGATGAGTGTTTCATCATGGAACCAAGTATGGCATACATGTCTCTGAAACTTTGATCAAAGTAGTGTTATTTGTTTATTACACTGTCGTGATTTCACCAAGTTCTAATGTGTAGGGATACCTAATGGGATTCGATTGGTAGATACCTATATATACTCTTAGAAATCATCACTTAATTATCAATGCCTAAAAAGGAAACCAACATCATACTTTGTATACACACTCGTAAAGAGTAATCTATGAGGGGACACTTACTAACTGGATCATATAGCTACACATGGTTTATGTTTGTTATCAGATGGATTGAATTTAAGTTTATGTTGGATTTAAATGTTGAGTATTTAAATTGGGGAAGCATGAAGTTAAGGTAAAGAAAAAAATTCCTATTCAATAATTGTAATAATGAGGATGTTACATTATGGGCCATTCGGTACACCAATATCACTATCAACAGAAAAAATTAACCCCAAGTAATATTTTCCCCTATTTCTTTTTACAACTTATCCTCTTCAATGATTCTTTTAGCTATGTACAATGTGATGTGGTACTTGGTTTTATCCTCCATCTTATGTGTGATGTGGGGGAACTTCTTATTTACCTCAGTCTAGCGCCAAGGCTCCCAACTTGCAACTCACTAGGCACGTGGTCATTCTTTTGGTAGGATCAATAATCTTTTCAACATGGAATATGTGTGTCCCTATCTAATATTGTAGAATTGTGGTCATTTCCTCAATATTGGTCTCATCACGTAGATCCATCTATATTTCCTCTCCAGAGTCGTGCAAACATATAACTTTGTTGATAAACCTAATAATTAACCTCATTCTTATATCCATGAAGTATAAGTAATCCTCATGAAACCTTGACATGACCCACTAAAATAGGTGTGTGAGCCTCTAAAAGTAAAAAAACTCAAATAACTAAAGAACCCTAACTCCCTCCAGGGTCCTGCACACTGAATCATCAAGGATAAGCTACCCTTTCGTAGTCCTTATGACCAAATCACACATAACATCCTTGGTGATGTCCTCCGCTTGCCCCTACACATGGTGATTGTATTCACGGATCTTATAATTTTGTAGCTTTGATTCCCAAGGTTTCCCTACTATTACCTCTGGTGGGTATTACATTTTTGAAAACCAGTCTTTAGGTGTCTCATCAATAGGAATTTTCTTTTTATTCAGTGCTCTCATTGGTACCATTGTTCTCTTTTGAATAGTTTTTCCCTCAAATATATATGATGTGTGCCTTAAGTATTGGAAATCGATCACTCTATTGACCAATATATACTTTTGATCTCCACTATCCAAGCTTATACTCAACTCTTTCACTTATTTTCCTTAATTCATGACCTAATCTAGTATTCAAAAATTTTGTGTCCTAGCTTTGTAAACCCTAGCTCCATGTCCTCTCTTGTGACCCTAGCTTGTTCTTATTCCTTCAAACCCTTTGCCTAGATTTCACTTCCCACAAGGAGCTCTTTGTTGACCTAGTTTTTCTCTTCAATCACTTTTTTTCACACTTTGATCACAACTTCACTAGTTCACTCTTCACACTTCACACTTTATCACAAGTAAGCTCTTTAATCACACAAGTTCTTCAAGGTAAGGTAAGAATTACTTTTTTCATGGTCCTTTTATATAATTTTCAATTTCTAATCGCATTAATTGCTCCTCACCTACCATGCTTTAATATTTTAAAGAAATTTTCTACTTATCCTACGCTTTTTCTTTTTCTTTCTTTTTTGTGCGGCATTCGTAACCTTTTGGCATTACATTACTTCACAGGATACAGATCCTCTCGCACGTACCTTATTGCACCACGCACATTCTTCCTCTATGAAAATTACCAAGTAGTTTACCTTTTCCCTATCTCCTTGTTGTTACACTGTGCGGTCCTCCATTCACATGGTTTCCAATCTGAGAACTTCCCTTACCTTCAAGCACCAACATCCTTAGCACCATATACCTAAGCAAAATAATATTTTCTTTGTCCACCTCAAATTATTTTCCACATTCTCACATGTGACTTCTTCCATAGTGTACCTTAACCTTTTTCCACACACATATGTCTCATCCCATCATGCACTTGTTAACCAACATCCTACCAAGTATGTGTCGTATGTACCACACATCTATATCTACTTCACCCCACACTAAAAGTATACATGACCCTCTTTGTGTCATCCTAACATAAAGTAATCAACTCCTGCATGTAAACACATTTATTAAAATAAAAAAAGACAAAATAAAAAGGGAAATTATAATCTAAATGGAAATATTTCCTTATTACAAACACAAAATAAGCTTATTTATAGTAGGGCTTCAACCTACTCCTATTAAAACAATTAGGAAACATAGTGTCATCCAATTCTTGCAACTAACATGCACCCGATTCCAATATATTGGTTACTCTAAATGGTCCCAACCAATGCACTTTAATTTTTCCAAGATGGTGCACAAACTTGGAGTCATACAAAAGTACCATATTCCCTATAGGAAAATACTTATTCTTGATATGTCTGTCATGTCAAGCATTTTGTCTAGATTTATGTCTTCTGACTCCATTGCACAATGACACACCTCTTATCCAACTACATCAGTTTATCAATACGTTATTATACAACATTCTCATCACCAATTACTCTTGTGCATGTAATACACTTGGAGAGTAACATGAACTCCATGGGAAAAACTTCCTCCGCGTCAAACCCCAATTAAAAATTTGTGGCCTTATTAAACCTTTTATAAGTTATTTTATATACCCATAACACAACTAATACTTTGTCATCCCAATCCTTCCTACCAACATCCCGTGTCTTTGTTAATGTTTGTCCAAAAATCTTATTAAAATATTTTGTAGTATGATAAGATTTTCGGTGATAAGAGGTAGTCTTATGGTGCATTGTCATAAACTCTGTCAATAATATCTTTATTGTCTCATTCAGAAAATTAGTTCCTTTATCACTCATAAGGCTCAATGGATAGCCATACCTACTAAATATTTTTCCTATAGGAATCTAGTTACCATTGTGGCAGTGTAATAATTTTTAGGCACAACCTATGCCCACCTTGGCATGTAATTTGTGTATGTAATGATGTACCATGCACTTTTCTGATGCGCAGGTGGTGTAATTGGGACAAAAAAGACAATTAACCATTTCTCAAATAGTTTGGTGCATGTTATAGGTCGTAGGGGGATCTCATCTTGGTTTCTTGGTTTACCTATCCTCTAATAATATTCACAATATTTGACAAATGCCTTGGCATCCTTATAAGGTATTTCCCACCATAATTTAGTAAGTAATATATTACATGTTGTTTCTTCTCCTGCATTATGACCTCCAACAATTCCCCCATGCACCTCTTCCATTATAGATTCACACTCATACTCCAGGACACATCTGCATAAGACTTCATCTCTATTATTCTTATATAAGTTTCCTCCAACTACCTAGTAGGGTGCAATGTGAATCATGAGTTTCTTCTTCTCTAGGGTCTTCATACCTTCAGGTGTAACTCTAGTGTGCAATAATACTACAATATCTTCTAAGTCATATGTTGTAAGGGATAATCTAAAAAACTAAACATCTA
The DNA here is from genome assembly GCA_019776745.2 of Taxus chinensis. Classification (NCBI taxonomy): domain Eukaryota; kingdom Viridiplantae; phylum Streptophyta; class Pinopsida; order Cupressales; family Taxaceae; genus Taxus; species Taxus chinensis. Next base: position 420,111,561 of record CM034154.1, read on the forward strand.
ACATAGTTTCATCTATGTTTTTTTTGTCCTCACAAGAATTAATCCATGACAAGTGATTTGGTCCTATATTACTTTTGTCAGGTTTCACTATCACTGAGAAGTCAAATTCTTTGAATAGAAGGATCCAATCGAAAATGTGCCCCTACAAAACTAGCTTATTAATCAAATACTTCAATGACATATGATTTTTGTATAATATAAAATGTGTGGCCAAAAAATAATGGCTAAAGTTATGAATTGACTATATCATTGATGACGCTTTGTGGTCTGTAGTTGTATAATTCTATTTGGCCAATGTTAACTTCCTACTCATAAATAAGATGGTATGATCAACATTACCCTCTCCTAGTTGTGTTAATATTGCTCTAATATCTTTACCAGAAGAATCTCCATGCACATGGAATGGTTTGTTCCAAGAATAGAAGTGTAATACAAGTGCAGTGGTTAGATTCTCCTTCAAGGTCTTAAAATATTGTTATTGCGTATCACCCCAATAGCATTTTATATTTCCCTTTAACAATTCTTCCAAGGGAATGCAAATATTTAGATAACCCTTGATGAATTTTTTGGTAGTAACTAGTGTGTCTAAGGAATCCACACATTTCAATTTGATTAGTGGGATCCTATAATTAAAAAAAAAATTACGACCTTGGATGGGTCCACCAAAAAGCCTTCTTTATAAATGATGTGCCCAAGTAGAGTACTAAATGGTTTTGCAAATATACACTTCTTAATGTTTAAAGAGATGTTAAGTTTCCTGCATATTTCTAACATCAACCTTAAATAGTCATAATGATATTTAACAAGACCATACACAGTCTAATAATCCAAGTATACGTGTAAAAACTTGTGAATAAAATCTTGAAATGCTTGAACAACTATACGTGGGAACATTGTTAACACATTCTTTAGAAAAAATGGAATAACTATGTAGGTAAAACATCCCCGTTTTGTTACAAAATTCATCTTTTCATGTCTTTGTGTGTAATCCTTACTTGATCGTAACCTGAAAATCCATCTGTAAACGAATAAATCTCGCACCCTGTAGCACTTTCTAGGATATCTTTAGTGAATGGTGTGGGAAAAGGATCAATTACACATGAATAATCTAGAACTCTAAAGTAAAAACAAATCATTATCCTACCATTCATTTTTATGTTAATAACCATTAGGTTTATCTATTTTGACTCCTGAATGGGCTTAATAATTCATGACTTCAACATTTTATCAATTTCTTCTTTCACTTTGAAGCACAAATTAGGATTCATTCAGTAAGGTCTCCAAAATAATCATGCTCCATATTTGATCTTGATTTTAATTTCTCCTAATGATGGATTCATTCCTTTCAAATCATGCTACCATCTAGGAAATAGATCCTGAAATTCACACAATAAATCAATGATTTTTACAACCTTTGGTTCATGCTAATAATCATAAATTATTACTTCTTTTTACGTGTCTTTAGTTCCAATGTTTACTTTCTTGGTCTTTAATTACACATGGTATACACACTCTTTTGCATCCATAGGATCCAATACCTCCCACACACCTCTTATGTTCTTATTATCCAAGTCCTCAACCTCTTCATAATCTATGAGGTAGACCAGCTTTCCCTTTTCCTTTTCTTTCTAAGCATGCCCCAGTAGTTTCTCTTTTGTTTCTACCATGTCTTCACATTATTTAGTATCAGACTCACCAAACAACTTAATCATAAGCTCCTTAGCATTTTATCCCCCAATGTAATGTGCATAACAATCTACAGAGCTTCATGAACTAGTGGTTAAGTAGAAAAATAATCAAAAGTATGGGTGATACCAGAAGTAAGCTCATGTCAATTCACTATCTTCTGATGTAATCTGTTTTAATTCATTGTCTTCTACTTCAACTCAACATGTACATACCAAGAACATGTATAACTATGCAAAGTAGAGTAAAAATTATCTACCCATAGAGATGGTGGTAAAGTATCTTGTCTTGTCATCCAATTTATTTCACAATTGTGAATGTGTACCATGGAGAAATTATTTCGATCATAATTATGTACCAATGAAGGTAGATTACTCCTAACAAACCTTGTTAATAAGGCCACTTGGATATCATGCCAACCGAGTAAACTATCTCCATGGATATCCCACCAGCGCGTCATTATCCCTCATAATTTTTATACCATAATGTTTCTCATATCTCCTTCATTGTTCCATTATTATTCCATTATGCGAAAGAATGATTTGGGCTTCTCTCTTCCAGTATACTTCAAAAAACTGACCTTACCCAACCACCTAACTATCTACAGTCTTATTACCCTGGTCACTCGTCCTCGAACCTCATGACCAACAATCTCATAAGTATCATGATCCTAGTTATCACACACCATGCTAGAAGTATCATTGATGTACTGTGTATTCCCACTTAAGCATGGATCTATATTTTTTGGGTCGTGCACCATATCTGCATAGATTTTGTTGAGATATTCTTCATTGATATGCTCTATGCACAACACAATCTTTGAGGTATCAATTGATATTACAACGTGCTCTTCTTTATTCTGAAAACTCACATAGCACTTGTTAAAGAAAAAGTATACGTTATTAGCATAACACCATCGATAACCTAGTAGTGCATGGAAGTTATCCATTTCAGCTAGCTCCAAGACCTAAAGGTCACATGTGAACTTGGCTCCCTAAATGGTGATATAAGCATCCTTTAGTACCCTAATGAGCATAGAATGTGTCTTATTAGCCATGTATAACACATTTGAGGGTGGTTGCAATGGTATCTGTTGTCTATTTTTGCACCCCTTGCAAAATAGACCAACTTAATTTACCTTGGACTTGAAATGGAAGCCATGGAAAAGTTTAACTATGGTTCAGTAGGGAATATGAACCACGGGATAAAGGGTGGGTTTTTAGAAACAAGAAATGTGAAGGAACTTCTGTGGAATGAGAAAAAGACTCTATGAATGGATATTCAAAGCCATTATACTATGAATAGTGTCATAGGCTAAGGCAAAAGTAGAAAGTAGGTCATGAATCTCAGGGAAGCAAGTCACATTATCGAAGCAAGAATCGAAAGGTTTTTAAAATCCATGAAGACCTAGGTTTCTACAATGTGAAGGAATGATTTGCGGATGTCAAATAGCCATGTGAGATAGAGTGGTGAAAGCCGCGTAATTAATTAAAATGATGATTTCTCACCAAAGCCAAAAATTGACTTGCCTTCAATTTAGCTGTCAAATCTTTACAAATCCAATAAGATTTTTCTATTCTCTATGCAATCAGATCTGATTTCATAAATCAAATCAAGGAAAATAGACAAAAACCAAGGAAGCTTCTCCAGCATGCAAAATTTCTTCTTAGGACAACTCAACCACCAGAATTTAATGCAATATGGGTGTCTTTCTTTCTTCAGCAAGCGAATGACATGTAGACATGGATTTATAGAAGCATTCATGCCTTCCCTTAGAGCATGCAGAGAAATTAAATGAAGGTGGTCAGCTAATGGGAGAAATTCAAATTTCAAATTTCCCACTACATTTCTCTATCATTCTATCTTTCTATATATTGTAAAGTGATGCCTTGTTTTAATGTTGGATACTTTGGGAATGCAAAGGCATCATTCTATGTTGCATAAGTATTCTAAGGGTTTCATGCCTTGGACTCAAGTTCTGGAAATATTTTACATCTTCTTCATGTTTTGTAAAGATATGTGCATGGTCTCTAGGAAATAAAATCTTATTTTTGTGGCTCGTCTTTGCCTTATCTATCATTTTATTGCACTCTCTTGCCTCTCATTCTTTTGTAGGCATGTTTTATGTGTTATTTCATACCTCTATGTCTATTGTGAATCATGAAAGTGAAACTCAAGATGTGATTTTTATCTGTGGTCTTCACCTCAACCCTCTTCATTATCATTTACCTCCATTTTCTCTCTTTTTGAAGTGTTAATCCCCTTATTTTGGTGTTATCACCTCTATAGATTAGGATTTATGTTGTATGCATCTCCTTCTTACCTTGGTCCCTTGGAATGTTAGAGTAGAGTTAAATAGTTGCATTTTAGTTCCTAGGAATAGTTTGGCATTCGATGTAAGTAGAGGAAGCCATCCTTCTCCAGAGGTTTGTCTCAGTTTGAGTCCCACAACTTGGAGATAGTCCCATGTTGACTCAAATTTTAGGTTGTCTATGATCTGAATGCGGGTGTAATTTTGATTCATCAACATTTTTGGCATGCCCAGTGGGAGACTAAGTCAAAATATTTCCAAATTTATCAAGTTCTAGTGTGTGCTTGAAAAAACTCCATCCTTTTAGAGGTTCTATGATAACACATCTAGTGACTCTAAGCAGTAAATATATTAGTTTTAGTAGTTCAATTGTCCATGATTCATAACAAGGATCCAAACAAGGTCTAGAATTAGACAAGAACATGTATTTGAGCACTTACAACTATCTCCAAGCAGAGGATGAAGAGGCAGACAGATTCAGATATCTCCGTCTCCACCAAATAGAACTCTCTCAACACCTCCACCTGGCAGGACCTTCTTACAATCAACAAGAGTTTTCAGACCTATTAGAATGGCTCATCAACCTCTGCCACCTCAAAATCCATTCGTTAACTTCACAGGTAACAACCCCATATTTAAATAATATTCCATATTTTACTTGAGAAAATCACACTACTTCAGTTGAACACATTCAGGACATTGCAAATGTGTGTGCAATTCATGAAATTGTTAAAATGGACATAACAGTTAAACTCTTGGCTTCATCTCTTAAAGGAAAAGCTCTATAATGGTTTAGGAGTCTAACCACGGGCTCAATCAAGAATTGGAATGAGTTGTGCACAACCTTGTACAATAAAATTGGGGAAATAGCTGATAACTTATATCTTTTTGAGAATTTGACCACAATCAAGAGAGTACCTAATGAACAAATGGCATATTTCAACTTTGAATTCTAGAGAACCTGGGACAGAATTCTAGTTCTTGTCAGGCTGATAGCTAAAGGTGCATTTCTTTACTTTCTAAAAGCTCTTAACTCTGAAATATCTGTTATGGTGTAATCTATGGGAGGTGTAACTCTACCAGTGGCTTATTCATTGGCCATTAGGGCTAAGATTTGTTTAATTTAAGCTGGAAAATTAGCTCCTAGGCCACCTATGCCATTATCCCCTAAATTTCCACAAGCTGCATAACCTTCCATTGCTCTTATTCTTCAACCAAATCTACAACATGTTGATTCCATATCACAAACCTCTGCACAATAAAAGGAATATGAAGAAATGAAATATTTTATTAGAAACTTGAAAAATAAATTATATCCCGAGAAAATTAGCAAACCTAGTCCTATAGAAATCATCAAAATCAAAGGAAATCCTCAAACCAGAGATATCATCCATATGAAAACCAGCAATCTAATCAGAGATATGCACAAAACTAGTAGAATGGAAAATGGAAAAGTCAAAGTGCTCCCCTTTTATTAGTAACAATCCCTCCTCTATAGGCATTTCTCACCCCCAATTCAAGTTAAGCCTTAGTTCCATTACAAAACGATATGGTATAAGAAACATAGTGGTGTTTTCCATGTACTTTACCTCATAACCAAATTGGTTGTGAAAGGGAAATGCATCTCCAAGCCTACATGATTCAAGGTTCTTCCAGCCAATAGGAACCACTTTTAGAAGTACCAAATACTAAGAATGAAGGTCAACATGCTTTAGTGGATGTCAATATCATGTTCTTTGGAGCTGAGGACTTCTGTGGAGTCAATCAGATAGTTAACAGCCCTAACAAACCCCATATGAGTGTTGTTAATAATACACGGTACAAAAGAAGAATTTTGGAGGCACAACCTTTAATCCCAAATGTTTAAAATGATGCCATGGGAAAGGAAAATGAGGCCGTGTTGGAAAATAATAAGCCACTAGAGTTTCATAGAGCAACCATGGGAAGCACAAGTGTAGTTGCATTTGATAAACGCAAGCCACAAATTGAAGTGGAGAATCTACCATAGCCACATGTGGTGTCTGGTAGAGCCACGGATAAAAATATTTATTTCCAAACAAAATTGTCATCTCAAATGTCATCGCAACAAAAGAGAGAAAATATCATGCTACAAATAGATAAATTTTCAGGTCTTCCATTCAACATTGTAGAGAAATTAAAAAAGGAAAAGGTTAATATGACAATTTGGGTCGCACTTGCTATTCCATATCAGTGGGATCTCTTGTGTGAATCTTTCAAGCAACTACCTTCATTGGATCCAATATTGCAGAAGACTTATGTCATGGTGCATGTTTGTTAAGATAAATATGATCAAATAAAAATTTTAGACCCCCCCTTTTACATGTCAATAATTCTAAGTAAACACTTGGTCCATAACTGTATGATTGATTCAGGGGCTAGTACCTCTGTAATCCCTGAGAAGATTGCTAATATCCTAGGTATTAAATACACTCTGTGTCTAAGGGATTTTTACAACTTCATGGGCCGATTGTGAATGTAAAGGGAGTAATAAAATACCTCAAGTTGACACTCCATGCCTACAAGCCTCACCATAACCCATGACATTTCAATCATTGACCCACCTCCCATGTTTTCCATTTGCTTGTCTATAGATTTCACTACTAAGGTGGGAAGTTACCTATCTTCAAATTGGACTCGCATACTTTTGAAAACCAGGTATGGAACAAGATTCACTATTCAAGTTAATCCTATCTATTCCTATCATATAGAGTCTTATGAACCTTTCCCTATCCAATCAAATTTCTTAATACAAGACAAGTAAGATCAGGTTTCAAGTCTAGAAGAACATCCTACTCCTCCTCTCATGCTTGATTTGTTGTTTGATGAATGGGTTGAGAGAGACCAAAGGTTTTACCCTTATGAAGAAGAGCTTAAAACTTTTTAAATAGGTCTAGGTACCTACTATATTCTTTAGGAGGATTCTATGATGCCTGCAACATTAAAGGAAGACAAAGAAGATGTTTTTAGCTTATAAAGGATGAATTTTGATGAATCTAGGAGAAAAAACGGAGTTAGGGTAGGTGTTGTATTGATATCTCCTACAAATGATATATTATTCTTTTCTCACATGCTAGAATTTACATGTTCCAATAATGCAGTGTTGGGATTTAACCATATAATAGTGTTGCACATATCTAAAATTAGATAAAGCATACAAGAAATGAATGCGGAAATAAACCAAAAGATAAAATAAACAAGATAAAGATAACACCATATTTAATATGGTTCACCCAGTGTGGGATGTGTCTACCAAGAAATGGCCAATATTGTTATTCATTTCTTTACAGAGGAAATACAATGAAGATTTGTTTTCTTCCAACACCTCACAGGATGTTCAATGTTTTTTCCTCACTCAACTAATCTTTCTTCCTCACCAAAAAAACTAACATGTAAACAATTGTTATTTTCTTCTCTCATGCCCTCATACAATGCATATATGTCTATTCTGGGAAACTAACTATGCTTTTACAATCAATAAATCATCTTTAAAGAAAAATATTTATTCTAATTCTTATCCAAAAAACAAAGCACCATCACACATGTTGACTGATGCCAGTTACTTCCTGATCAGTGTCTGTCACTACCTGACCAATGTCGGTAACTCCCTGACCCATGCTGGTTGATAACTAGCCAATGTCAGTCATTGTCAAAACTAGAACCATGTAAAAACAAGATTTATGTGAAGCAATTAAGTTCCACACTCAATAATCTCCCACTTAGAGATCAATTGTTACATAGTATTGTACATTATCATTCTTTGATCATTTTCCTTTTCCTGTTTCTTCCTCTTCAATTCTCAAACTCTAAGACCAGTAGAAGTGCAGTGAAGCTCAAACTTATCCTTTACCAATGGCTTCATTATCATATCTACATGGTTCTCAACCATATGGATTTTCTCTAAGTTCAATTTCCCATCCTCCAACACATGTCATATGAAGTGATACCTTAACTTAATGTGTTTCATTCTTGAATGAAATGTTGAGTTCTTTGCCAAAGGGATCACGCTCTGACTATCACTATATAATCTACAATCCTCTTTCTCCTTATCCAAATCTTCTATGAACCTACTCATCTATATCATCTCCTTGTTAGCTTCTGTAGCTGCAACATACTCTACCTCTATAGTATACAAAGCCACAACCTTCTGTGATATCAAAATCCAGATAATTGTCGTTTCACCTATTATGAAAACATATCCAGTGGTCCTCCTCTTGCCATCCAAATATCTAGCCATATCTGAATCAACATAGCCACATAAATAAGTATCTAACCCTCCATATCATAACTCCATGCCAGATGTCCCTCTCAAATACATGAGAATCCATTGGACTGCTTTCCAATGTTCTTTACCTGAATTATCCATAAACCTGATCACAACTCCCACTACTTCTGTAATGTCTGGTCTAGTATAAACCATGGCATACATAAGAATTCCTACTGCTGAAGCATAGGGAACATATTTCATGTATTAAACCTCCTCGTGTGATGAAGGTCACTAATCTTTCCTCAATTTAAAGTGTCCAACCATAGGCGTACTAAGAGGTTTTTAATCTTGCATCTTAAACCTTTACAAAACCTTATTATTATAAGCCTCCTTAGACAAATACAACTTCTTGTTTTTCCTATCTTGGTGAATTTGCATGCCAAGGATTTTCTTTTCAGCTCCTAAATCCTTCATTGAAAATGTGTGAGCTAGAATTTCTTTAAATTTACCAATGTCTTGTATACTAGATCCTACAATCAGCATATCATCCACATACAGTAACAAAATAACATATCTCTAATTTTCAAGCTTCTTAAAATAAACACAATGGTCAGATTCACATCTCATATAACCATGCTCATGCATAAAACTGTCAAATCTTAAATACCATTTCCTTGGAGATTGCTTGAGCCCATATAGGATCCTTTTCAATCTACACACAAGTTTCTCCTTACCCTTGACTTCATAACCAAGTAGTTGTTGCATATAAATCTTTTCCTCCAAAGCACCATGAAGAAAAGTCATCTTAACATGAAGTTGTTCTAAATGCAAATCTTTTGTTGCAACTAAAATTAGAACAATATAAATAGAAATCATCTTAAAACCAGGAGAAAAAATATCATGAAATTCAATACCTTCTTTTTGTTTAAATCTCTTTACCACATGCATCACATTGTACCTTTTCAGTCCACCCTGTTCTTCCTTGATCCTGTAAACCCATTTGTTCTATGGTGCTTTCTTACCTGCTAGCAACTTGACCAAATCACATGTATGGTTTTGTTCCAAGGAGTCCCTCTCCTCATCCATGTCATAATCCCACTACATGTGGGTATCTACCTACATTGATTCTTCAAATCTTTCTAGTTCGCCACTATCAGTCAATAATAAATAAGAAAAGGAAGGTGAAAATCTCTCTGGAGGTCTATTTACTCTTTGTGACCTTCTCACTGAGATCTGGGGTGTCTGGGGCTCATTCTACGCCTATTGCAAATTCATGTCAATATTTCTTAGTGACCGATGCCAGTCTCCTGATACCGACTGTGGTTCTATAACCGATCATGGTTCCTCTTTCTGTTGACCAACTGCGGTTGCCTCACTGCCACCGGTTTGAGGAATACCGACACCAGTTCCAATAGTTGTTTTTTCTGAACCTAATCCTATCTTTCGATACCGGTTAGCATGACTGGATCCAATTTCTATAAAACTGATGCCAATATATGTGGATGTTTTTTTTAGAGCTGAAAGATGATTTTCCTTCAAAATATCATCAATCTGTTCATGTTTAGGCACTAAAACTCGATCCATGTAGATTCTTTTTTTATTCCAATCAATGTCACAACTCCTAACAATCTTCGAATCTTCTAAATCCCAAAACTGATATCCAAAATCACCACAGCCATAACTAATGAAAGTACATCTCTTAGATTTAGCATCCAACTTCTTCCTATTTTCCCTATCAACATGCACAAAAGCTTCTAAGCCAAAAACTCTACGAAAATTAAAATCTACCTGTAGACACCAATTTTTGGTAAAACACCCCTCCATCATCTCAAGTTCATGCAACTTCCCCTCTCACCTTTCTCTTCCCTAAATTTAAATTAATTCCATCTATTTACTCACCTTTATTTAATTAATTATCAAATGGGCTCCATGGGGACCCATTTGATAATTAAATTTTGGCATATCTCCCATATCAATTTTATTCAATTCATGGGTAATAATTCACCCATCCAACACTCGACTCTTAATTTCAAGAATGGAATCTATTATTTCACCTAACCATGTCAATCATCTTTCCCACTCCATATCACATCCTTATCTTTTTAACCATAAGTCAAATTGTGAGCCCCGCTGAATCACATCACCTCTTTTAATCAGGGTTACTTTACCCAAACCTAAGTATATTTTAACCTGCAATATAACCTCACCATTAGGATATAAATATGGATTTTCCCCCTTCAGAAATTTAAGTTAGAAAATCTGGGAAAATGTTGTTTTGAAATATAAGCTTCTTATTTATCATTATATCCTCATGATTTCCTTGTAACGAAAAAGTAATCCCCATAATACTCTACTCATGATTTTTTAGTTCACGTAGTGTGGTTTTTGTTGCACGTTGTGTTTGAATCAGATCAATAGCACCATCTACATACCTACAACGTCAGTTTCTTTTGTTCATTAGCTTACATGTTATCTGTTTATCTAGAATTTTATCATTATTATTTATCACACGAGGGTTGACAACCACTGAGCAAGTTAACACTTCTCGGATATGCGTTGTCACGCATCCCCCGCATGAAAATCTCTAATCAATATTTCTCTAGTGTCTGTGAGCTACAGGTTTGCTGAGATTGTAACAAGAATTTTAGTATCGAATTTATGCTTGTATCGTCCATCACCATCTCCAAGGTACTAATCCCTTGTATACTTGACATTGTTTTCTGTTTATTGATTTCTCATACTCTAATCTGGATAGGAAGAAAGAAACTTTGATCAACATTTGGCATGCCTAGTGGGACCATACCCTAGTTCTGGTCATTGTTTTGTTCCTTTACTCGTCTTGCATAGGTGTCGTAAGTATAAAATTTATTCATAACTCTCTTTAATTGAGATATCTCTTGAAAATATTTCATTTTCCCGACTCACCTGTTTACAAGATTTAGTATTATCTCCCTTTATGGGGTGTCGTATTTACATTCTATGGTTTTGGTCGTCTTGGAGTTAAGTACTTCTGGTTTTGAATCAGCTTGTTATTTGGCCATTTATAATTCATATCAAGCATATTTTTATTATTAATCATAATAATATTGTTAATATTAATTACATAAATAAGAAAAAAAATCCTAATTATCCTAAATTACCCACCCCCTATCTATCACCCCATTTAACCCTATACCCAACTCTCATCTCCTCTCTTTTTTGAGCCATACTCGTACTTCTTCCATTTGCACCATTTCCACCTCTATACCACTCCTCATCCACTCCCTAACTCACCACCTTCCTCTCACCCACGAATTACCAAACTACCATCCTCCTAACTCGATCTATCCCATCTCCCTTCCACTGGACTTCCCGCTTCCCAACTCTAATCTAACTGGACTTGCCACTCCTCAACTCCCAACACCTCACCATGGTTTACAAACCACCTGGATTGTCCTCCACATTCCCTACTCCACTCTCTTCCTGAGCTACCATCCCCACATGACCCTCCAACTCACCCTAACCACTCGGGCACATTCTTACCTATCCACTCGCCACGCCATCCTCACCTTACCGAGATACACCCATACGGAGATATTTCTCTTCCCTTACTAAGCACTCTACCTACCTGACTTCATCCATTCCCTAACATCCTAATACCTACCCAATTCCCAAATATTTTCTCCATCTGAGTATCTCCCCACAGACCCACCCGCGAGCTAATAACTCCCCACACTCAACTTGTCATTCAATTTCCCCTAACTTGTTATTCAACTCTCCCTACACCTAAAATCTCATCATGCACCACATTTTTTTTAACTCACTTAACATGTCCATTGATCACATGGACATCCTCACCTTTATCCCAAATCAACTTTCCTGAGCTCTCATCTACCTCTTCTCTTCAAGTTCCTATCGACCACTCATCCTTGAGTTTCCATCTGTCATTGCCTCCTCTCAAGATCCCATTCTCGAGTTCCTATCAACCTCTCTCCTGCACACATATCCAACACCCCAATGCTAGTGGTACACCACTAGACACCCTACATGTGTCATCCCCAAGCCTCCTTCCTTCCAACTCGCTCTCCTTAATTCACTACCATCCTACATTAATCCATTTATCTCTTCCATAATATGTGCCTGTCTAAGCAAAAATTGTTAACGGCTTGTTAATTTTCAGGTCTATTGCAATCTCTCACATCAACCAACCACTCCACTTACAATATACTTTGACCATTTGACCATTCTTTCAGTCCAAATCAAACAATTGACCCACTCATCAAATCATTTGACTTTTAACACCACCTTCTGAATACGTTATTTTTTATCTTCAAATTCCACATCATTTGTTTTGTTTCTAATAAACCACTTATCTTGAAAGTTTACAATAATCCACATCGCTTATTTTTTCCGTCATATTCTTTTCTTATAAAGTCAATAATAGCCCATGTCACTTATTATGCTTATATGAATCGATGTCCTTTAGTTTGTCTTTTGATTAGCAAATTTTTTCTTTATTTCATAATTTATTCTAACTTTTGTACTAGTTTATATTAATCGACATATTTGTTTCTATTATTTATATTATTCGAGTTGCTATTTATAAACCCCACACACTAGTCCTATTTTATCTATATCTATCACACACCATTGCTCTATAACTATATATAGTTTTCCATCTTAACATGTTTGTTTTCTTTTTATCTATCATTCTATTTGAGCATTGGCATACAGTTTAATTTTTTTGTATTAAATATTGGATCTTGTAATTGTATCTATCATAATTTTTATAATTATATTACTTAATTATCCTCTTTTGTTCTGTAGGTAACCACTCCATAGCTATGTCCATTTCGTTTCATTGTCAAATACATAAATTCATAACGCTTACACAACCCAACTATATCTCATCGAGAACATAAAAAAGAAAACATATATACAGGGTACCCATATGTTCTCAATCATTCATCATTATTTTCGGATACCACGCTATCAAGTACTCTCCAATAATGGGGGAAAGCATTCTCTAATGTTTCTTTAGCATTTGTTATCATTTTCTCGCTATACAACCTGTCACTTGATTGTTTGAAGCATACTCCTTATTTGCCTCAACTTTCTGTCAAATAAAAAGGAAAAGCGATATATATGTATTTTTCAGTTTTCCCTATTTCCTCTTTTCTGCATGGTAGTGTCATTTCCAAGGTAATTGTTTACATCAAACTTCATATTTCGAATTTGGTCTAAAATGAACCTCATGCATCCTACCTACTCATATAGCTTAATCATGGGTTTAACTCTTTGCATCACACATTGCCTCAAACTGCACATATTAATCAACACACCAAAACATTCCTTTCACTGGTTTCACTAATTGGGATTTTATCACCCAACAAAAACTATTTTAGACATTTCCTAGCCATAACTTACCTAAAACCAAACATAGTTTATCCTCTTCTAGGTCCTCTTCAAGACATTTTCTTTTTCTTCACACACGTTTTTAATCAAATAAAAAACAAAATGAAAAAAAAAAATTTGCCTCACTTGTTTGTTAATATAACAAGTAATTTTTATGCCCATAATAACTCAATTCACTACTAAGAATATGGAACACAACCTCGCCACACATAGTGTTTCATCCCAATCAATCACTACCTCAACAACTTCATCATCCATGCCTCTCTCTACTTCCCTCATAGGCACCCATTCTCTTGCCATTATACCTCGCCAGATATCCTTCGATCACACTACAGTATTAGACCAACATTCCATCCCATCTAGACCAACCACTCCATATTCTATCATATAAGATCCTGTTGGTACTCTCATCTTCCCTCTCGATGATCCAGACTTTCAACAAATTTTTTACGCCAATCCTTTGGCTCTTCAAGACTATCTTCTAAAAAAATACATACACATTCCTCTAGATGGCCCACCACTCCAGCAAGTTTATCCTCATAGTACTCATTCTGAAATTATTCCATCCGCATCCATATGTGATTTTACTTCATCCTCAACCAACCCACCAGCCCACAAAACTACTCAAATAGTCACACCTATTCCGCCTAATCAACACAGCCATTGTAACTATTTTCCCCATCACTACTATATCTGTAACTATCACCAGTGCTCTTGTCCAACCTCCCCATGTGTCATATATGTTATCCGAATAACAAGTCCCACTCACATGATAATTCTACACCATTGCTTCTAAACCACCTCCAAAAATACCTTTGCAATATGCAGTGTCACTTCCAGTATATCAACCCCTCTATACCCATATCCCCACTCAGTAATTGTCATAATAACCTGCACAATCCCAGCAATCGTTCCATGCCCATGTTTCTCACCAACACACATTCTATCAACTTCCACCTTAATCACAACCCATAATATACACTCACCCATACCAAGTTCCTCAGACATCCACCCATTCACAAATTCAACCACAACCTCTCATTTCTCAACAGGCGCTTCCTAATGATCCCAAGTAAATATTAATAGGTTGGTTGGCACACCTAGAGGCTGCTACGTTAGGGTCCAAAGTTACATTTTCTTGCAAACAAATATGTAACAAACCCTTTCAGCCACTCATGCCAATGAAACCATATCCTCCACACTGGGAATTACCAAAGTTTGCTAAATTTAATAGCAAGGAGGATGCTCAAAAACATCTCTGAGCATTCAAACATGCATGTTATCTCATCACACATGACCAATATTTGATGCTCCATACATTCCACATGTCTTTGGTTGGTTTTTCTTTAGATTGGTATAATAATATTCCTCAGTACTTTATATTTTCTTTCTCTCAGCTTGCACAATTATTTCTTGAGCATTTCTCCATTAATATTGCGCACAAGGTAACCATCAATAATATGTATACCATCTTCCAATTCGAAGATGAATCCATCATGGATTTTGTCACACGATGGCATAATATTATAAACCAATTATCTTTTCCTCTTCCTCAAACTAACTTAATCAAGCTCTTTGCATGCTCTTGTGTGAAGCATATTTTATCAACTTTGCAAATTCAATCATTTTGTACTTTTGAGGAAGCTTTCACAGTGGATCGTAAGCTTGAGACACATGCCATAGAATAGGGGAATTTAAAATTAAATTAAAATAATCCTAAAACATAATTTATCATATCATCCACATCAAATGATAAGTCAAATACAACTACCAACGCTATCATTATCAAATCATATCCTACACCTACATCTACTACAGTAACTCAACAATGATTCACATGACCAATGCCCAATTATACTCCTCTAGGAGAATCATATAGCACCATCTTTGAAAAATTGATAACAACATATTTGATCATGTTGCCACCTATTCAACCTGTTAACGAATCTAGACCATGACCTCTGTGGTATCATGAGGACCATTACTGTAAGTACCATCAAGTTCAAGGACATGACATAGAGAGATGTTAGACTTTCAAGGATTCAGTCCAAAGACTCATTGATCAGGGAGAACTTTAAGTGGATAACCAAAATTCTTCACCCAATCAACCATTAGATATTTTTAAACAACCATTTCCAAATCTTACACCCACATCAGTGAATCATACTACCTCTGCTTCTATATCTCAAACTCCAAGTACCCACACCATAAAAACTATCCACGTTGGTGATAAGAATCTAGCTTCATCCAGAAATTTACCATCTTCATCAACCATTACACCTGTCCCCTTAGACATGGTCCCTAAATCCACAAACTCACCAACATTCATCTCCACACCAACATTAGTCACATCCATGTACACTTCGGCACCCCTTCCTACACCCATGCCTATTTTGACACCTACCACCCCTTCCCCATTTACAATTATCATTCATGTTTTGTCACCTCTTACACTTACTCCATCAAATCCAATTACCTTACCATAAATCATCCCACCTTTACCTATTATCCCATCCTTAGTGTCACTTCCAGTCCCTCTTTTTGCACTTTTACCAACACCTACTACATATATTATTTTACATTCATCTATCTCACATTCCTCTTCCATAGGCATGTCATTACTTGATTATTTTTGGCAAACATTCCAACTTTCCTTGACTTCGAATCATCATCCCATTTCCTCTATACCATCAGATACTTACACATCTAATCAATCCCCACATATATCCACTTTAATATCATCTTTAGTTCCTCCTGTAGAAATTATTTTCATTCCTTCTAACAGTCCCCATTCACAGACAAGATTTAGGCCCCCATTTCCCAAGCATCCTCCTTCACATCCTCCTTGAAAATTTGACCTCACTATCCCCTATAATAATTCCCTTGAGGCCACACCATCTCTTTCTATTTTAGGACCACACCCCTCATCATCCTCTTCCATTCTGGGAGCATCCCCTTCATCAATAACCCACGCTACTACAAGAACCATATAACAGCCCTTTTCCAACCAATATCTTAAAACAGATTCAAAGGCTTCTACATCCTCCACTTATATCCCGAATCAAACACATTCATATCCCCTTCCCAAATCTAAAACAATGTCCAAAGCTATTATTAAATCACCACATACCAAAACATCATTCCAAGGTCCTTCGTTGATAACATCAGGATATTATACCACCATGTTTCATCATCTTCTCCAAGCCTCTGCAATCACCTTACCACTAATTAAATATTTTGACCCAAGCATGCCAAGGCCTTCATGGTTTAATTATAATCTTGTCTGTGCATTTCATCGTGCCCCTGGACAAGACACTAAACACTGCGAATCTCTCCAAGCCATTGTGCATCGTTTTGTCAATGAAAATATTAATGATGAAAAACCAAATCTATCACCTCCCCCACAAACCTCTACATCCCAGCATGCATCTGTCAAAACATCTCGACCACCCCTTTCATTAATAAATCATGTCATTACTCTACCACCAAAAGAAGATACAACCAACAATACCACAAACACACTACCAAAGGAGGATGATCTTAAGGATCATCCTCCTCTTTTAATCAATGTTGTTCAGATAATCACCCATTCGAGACCATATAACCCTGACTCTACCTCATCATCCACCCCAAAGATGTTTTTCATTATCCCTCCTCCTCAAGAACTTTCTGCCTCTGCACCCTTACCACAGCCAAAGGTTTTCATCGATTCTCCTACCACTCATCCCACATCAACATCTTCATCTTCTTCTAAAGCCAAGCTATCTGTTATGGCCACCCTGAATCCTTCTCCCATCAAACACACCATTATTAAACAAATTCATCAGGATCCCATCAAAATTTCACTTTATGATCTCGTTCAAATATCTCCACACCATAAACAAGCTCTTATGGAAGGTTTACAACACATCCCAGTATCATCTGATGAGCCATAACCTTTCATGGATTTAGCTCATGCCTTCATAGCGTCTGCCACCATATCGTTTGAGAGTTCTGAAATCCCCAAGATACCACAAAAAGAACATGATTCACCTCTGTTCATCATAGTCCACATCAATGATACTTGCATCTGATGTACCATGATTGAAAATGGTGCCAATATCAATATCATTTCTTCTCATACATTCAATCAGCTCAAATTGCCTAATACCATTGTTGCCAAGTCTCCTACCATTCTTTACAGTTTTAATGATGATGTCACTCCCCCATTAGGAATTTTTGTCCTTCCCATCCATGTTGGCCATAAACTCCTCCACGATATTTTCTACATCATGAAGGATAATTTCAATATAATCTCCTACTTAGACATCCTTGGATTCGTGCCATGCATTTTGTCCCATCTACTCTTCATTGATGTACCAAATATGAACATGAAGGGACCATTTATACTCTTCTGGTCTAGGTCCCTCCTTCCAAGACATGTCACATGATCTACAAACCGAAGGATGTCATTTTTCCTAAATCTAATTTTTCTTCTGATGCATCCACTAGTTCTTCTATACCTCCATCTACATTACCTCATAATGACTCTTCTAATACTATAATGCAAAATATTTATTTAGGGGAATATCAACTCCTCACTCTCAATACCCTTCCTTCTCCCAACCATCTTGATCACCCCGATAAGTCCCCTATGTATCAATCAAATGTTGGAGAAATTGTCTCGTTTGTCCCTTCCTCTCTCAAAACTAACTTAGTCTATGGTGGCCTTGATCAACCTTCTTCTCATACTGACAATCACCTTCACGCAAAACGATATACATACAATTTTGGATTTCTTAGTAAACCATCTTTCGCTCACATATACCTCTATTGTTGTGTATGGAAGGGGTTTGGCTTGGGGCGCTGTGAACAAGGCCCTCACAGAAATATATTCGCCCAAACCCATGAATCATGCCAAAATTTGGCTTGGGATATAACGATTCCACCATCCCCCCTTCTCGCACATCTACATCTTCTCCCATCTACCTTGATTCATCAAATTTTTCTCCATCCTACTATATTACTAATTCAAAAGACACTTCTTCTCCATCTGACTATCCTATGAATTCAAATAATATCTCATCTCCATCCAACTATCCTTCCAGTTTAGATAATAATTTTTCTCCATCCAGTTATCTTACAAATCTAGATCAAGATGACACTATCCCTATTCCCCCTAAATTTTTTATTTATTTCCACCATCTTTCTTGGATTGGTAACTTACCTTGTTGAAAATGAAACCCAGTATTTTCCCCTTAAGCATCTAGAAATGGTAGAGGAAGATTCCCATATCATTGACATTCTTCAATGTGATGATGACACTTCCATTCTTTCCTACATGGGATATAAAGGTTCTCATGACCATAAATCCCTTCCTCCTAACATGTTCAACCTCTTAAATGAATCCACTATCGACATTACTATTAGAACTCCTCAAGAGTGCCACATCCTTAAAGTAGGCCAGTCTTTCAAACCTCAAGAACTCAAATCCTTCACCTCGTTCTTGTCAAAACATAGCCAATATTTTGCATGGTCATACTTGGACATGTTGGGTTTTGATCCCTCCATCATTTACCACAACATCATTGTCATCCCCAATGCTAGACCGGTTAGGTAGAAGCTTCACCACATGCATCCTCGAATTTTTCTTCTTATAAAAGAAGAATTGTAATGTCTCTTGTCTACAAACTTCATCATCCCCATTGATTATCCCCAATGGGTTTCTAACATCATAGTCATCACTAAATCATCTGGAAAGCTTCGTATAAGTACTAAATTTTGATATCTTAACCTCATGTGCCCTAAAGATGATTTTCCTCTTAGAAGTATTGATCAACTTGTAGATCTTACTGCAGGACATGATATGATCTCTCTAATGAATGGTTTTTTTGGTTACAACCAAATTCTTATTGCACCAGAAGATCATCACAAGACATATTTTGTCACCCCATGGGGTACCTTTTGTTATCGTGTCATTCCCTTTGGTTTAAAGAATTTTGGGGCCACATATCAATGAGCAATGATGTATATCTTTCGTGATCTCATACATCAAAGTGTAGAAGACTATGTTGATGACCTCTTGGTAAAATCTAGACATCTGTGTGATCATCTCTCAGTCCTTGAGATCATTTTTGATCGTCTCATTTGTTTTTGGAGTTCTTACTTGGAAACTCCTTGGCTTCATTTTTTCTATCAAAGGCATTGAGGTTGACCCCGAAAAAATCAAAGCAATTCTTGAAATGCCCCCTCCTTCCAATCTCAAGCTACTTCACAGTCTTCAAGGTTGACTTCAATCTATTCATCATTTCATATCACAAATTTTTGATCGTTTTCATCCCTTTCATCACCTTCTTTGAAAAGACATAAACTTTTATTGGGACCAAAACTGTCAAAATACTTTTGAATATCTTAAGCGATACTTTTTATCTCTTTCGGTACTCACACTGCCACACAAGGGGGAGCCTTTTTATTTATATATTTCTATAACTGAACATGCTCTAGGAGCTATGTTAGTGCATCGTGATGATCAAGGACATGAACAGGTCATTTATTATATCAGTCGTACTCTTCATGACTACTAAACACAATACACTGAAGCTGAAAAATTGTGTTGCGCTATTTTCTTCCTTACATCAAAAATTCGACACTATCCTCTTAATCAAAAAAACCTATATTGTAACTAACTTCCAACCTCTCAAAATAATGCATTCTAAGCCATATCACAATGATTGTATCACCCGATGGCTTCTTCTCATGTCTAAATTTGACCTAGAATTCATTCCTCAAAAATTAATTAAGTTTCAAGACATTGCCAACCAATTAGTAGAAGACCCTCTTCCCAATACACAGAATCCTCATAATCACTTCCCAGATGAATCAATCAATCAATTTCATCATGATCCCCTTAAAATTACTCTTTTCTTTGATGGTTCTAAATGCCAACAAGGCATAGGGATAGGTGTTGTTATCATTCCTCCTGGGGATGCCCCTATCTCCTTAGCATTCAAATTAGATTTTGAATGTACAAACAATATGGCAAAATATGAGGCCCTTATACTATGACTAGAAACTATTATATTCTAGGCGTCCATATTCTCGACATCTATGGTGATTCTAAACTAGTAATAAAGAAAGTCACCGTAGAGTATTAGTGTATAAGTGATATTCTACAATAATATGACATTTCTCATCATTTTCTTAAAGCCTTTGATTCTTGCGTTGTTCAACTTGTCCCTCGTTTGACTAATCTGTTTTCTGATATAATGACATCCCTCATAGATCTTATCCCTTAGACTATGTAAGAGACCAAACTTTTGGTCATTGTACATCATCATAAACAACCATTCTATGACATACCTTAGATTCATCTGGTCAAATCTAATTCATTAGATCTTTGGTATTCTCAAATTTTTGATTATTTATCCAAATCCATCACTCCTTTTGATCGATCTAAAAACACTAGGAGATCTTTTATCCAACGTGTTACTCGTTGTGTGATCCTTGGTGGTATTATTTATAAGTGTGGGTTTGATGGTATCCTTCATCGGTGCCTTCAATCCCATGAAGCCTCTAGATCTATCCAAGAAGTTCACAACGGTATCTATGGTGGGAATTTAAGTGGGTTATTTTTTTCAAAGCGTGTTCTTTGTCTCGGCTATTATTGGCCTTCTTTTAACCACGATTGTTGTGAGTATATTAAGAAGTGTGTAAGATGTCAAAAACACTCTAATCTTATATTTTTTCCTAGCCAAGTTTTATAACTTGCTCAAGATCTATGGCCCTTTTCACAATGGGGCCTTGATCTTATTGGTCTCATAAATCCCCGTTCATCACAACAACATCATTCTATCATCACTGCTACCGAATATTTCACTAAATGGGTGGAGTAAATCCCACCCACCTCTACTAAATCTGGCCCAATCATTAATTTTATATATCATCACATCATCTGACACTTTGGTGTTCCACATAAACTTATTATAGATAATGGGAAGTCCTTTAAAAACAAGCATCTTAAAAAAATGGTGATGCATTTAAGATCCAACTTAGCTTTTCTTCCCCGTATTATCCTCGAGCTAATGGCCAAGATGAGGCCACAAATAAAAATCTTCAAAATATCTTGGCCAAGATTATCGACCAAGCAGGACAAAATTGGAATCTCCAACTTCCCTTTGCTCTATGGTCCTATCGCACTAGCCTTTGCACTTCCACAGGGGCTACTCTATTTTCTCTAGTGTATAGCTCCAAGACCCTTCTTCCCCTTGAAATTAAAATTCCATCTTTATGTGTATCTCTTTGTGACTTCATTTCTGATGAATATTATCACCAGGAACGTTTAATGCAACTATAGTTATTAGACGAGCATCACTTTCTCACTCTTGAGCATCATCATGTATATCAAGAGTGTATCCAGCATGCCTATAACAAACACATCAAAGAGCGTCATTTTAAAATAGGTGACCTTGTTTTAAAATAAAATCATAACGTCACTAACTTAGAAAGAAGCCAACGTGGAAAATTTTCTCCCAACTAGATCGGACCATATATAATCACACATAAGTATGGTTATGGGGCTTATCACTTGGCTTTCCTTGATGGTAAACTAGATATTTAACCCCTTAATGCATTGCACTTATGTACATTCTATTGTTAGTACATGCACTTATGAGTGTAGTCCTATCTTTAGACCATGTCTCTAGCATTATCCACTTCTGTCTATCATTGTAATGATATGAATTATGTGGTCTACCATCACTACTTTGATATGACCTTGAATATGAGTACCATGGCTATATTAATCTCATATTCATCATGGACAAGTTCTCCCATTTGGTAAGAACCCCATAATCATTACATCCTTCACCCTCTCATTTTCCTATGACATTCATGTAAAGGGTATAGGGGTGTCTCTTGTATAGTCACCATCCCCTCCTAAGTGGTATACTTAGCTATTCCCAACTCTCCCCCCATATAAAGCTAAAATTCATGCATGTGAAAGGAAAAATCAAAGTTATCAAAAAAAGAGACTAGAGTCTCAAAGGACAGTTGTTCATGTAAAAAAAAGAGAAAGAGAAAAAGAAGAACATACAAATCAAAAGAAATAGACTGGTCCCTTAAAGGATGGCTATCATGTATTTTATTCTCACCATCCATATTGTATATACACTAGACCATACCCTTGAAGAATGGATACTCTTTTATGGCATTTGGAAAGCTTCCCGCATTGATCAGCGATCTTTTATTATTATTATTTCCCTTTCCCAGAGCTGGGGCATAGACTTAAGGAACACCACCTTTGGAGAACCTTCTTCCCACATGCAAGTTACATCTCAAATCCCTCATCATGTCAATATTAGGATTATGAGAATATTTCATCCATATCTCCCTCTTTGTCTTTTGGCATAATCACATGTCATTGGTTATGCACTAACATTTGTTATTGGTTGCAAGTGCAATGCTTTAAGTAGTGAATTTTCTTGTTTACTTCCTATCCGGTCAAAACATAACTTTCTTATATGGCCCTTGCTATGGTTATGTGATACTTATCTCATCAAAATCATCCTTTATTATAATCATGTTTTTAGAAATCAAATTTCATATCATCAAATCTATATCTATAATTTTTTACTCTTAAGGATGTCCACTATTAACATCATCCATAAATATATGAAATATGTTACTATTTCTACACACACTCTTTGATACGTTATTCGGTTTGGGAATTCTACTTGATCTCCGTTGCATTTTTTTAATTCTAAATAAGAATATCTCTCAAGTAATATTCATTATCTAGTAGCTTCTCATCCCCCACCATGACTGATGTGATCTTTCTCCATCCATCCTCTCGCATCGTCCTTCTCTTCTCTCCAATCATCCACCCATTACCCTTATTTTTTCTCTTATTTTTGTTTATCATCTAGCACAGACATCATATTCTTCATCATCATAGGCCCTTCATCCCTAGCTTGGCACATCCACATAACTCCCCATGCAGCATGGAAATCTTACTCAAGGTAGACCTGTCATTCTGGACAAGGTCTCATTCATCATCGCGTCTGTTGACCATTCCTTCTTCCTAGTCTCCTTTGTTAACCCAATTTTATCCTAAAACTCACCCCATCTCATTCTCATCTGCTCTTCTCACCCACTTTTTCCTTCTCCGTAGTTTCTTCAATACTTCAAATGTCCTCCACCCAGGAAATTATTTTTGTTTTTTTCTCGTAATATCCTTTTACTGGCATCTATTCCATCATTTTGTTTCTCTTTCATTGGGATTGAAAATCTTACTTAACCACCAATTTAATGTAGGTTTCTTAATTGCAATACATCTCTTTCCTAAGACCCTATCGCTGTAGAAACTCCTTCACCATTTTCTATTCCATTGAACACTAGAATGTCTTCCCACTCCATAACTTTTTCTTAACGCTCTGGCATCATCACTCTGACAATATAGTCATCCTAATTAATAATTATTCTTACACTCCTCATCCTACACTACATACATTCCTCCATCCACTCATGTCACACTGATTTTATTCTTTGTTATCACCTCCTTTCATCTCTTGTTCCATTTTGGTATACATCACTCAGTCTTTTCATCATTCTTCTTCTTCTTCAGCTTGGTGATCCAACTTAACCATTCTTATGACATGGAAATCTTACTTAAGATTCGCTCTTAAGAATGATCTATCTCCTTCCCTTTCCCCTTCACTCTACCTTCCCAATGTCTGCATTTTCTCTTCATTCCCCATAAACACATCCTCTTTCCTCATTTTTCTTCCTAGTAAAAAAAATCTCAGACTTCCTCAAATATCGTCCCCATCATCCCTCATTTGGAAATCTAATTTAACCACTTCATACCATTTCTTGTTATGTCTCATTTCTTCATCTTTACTTCCTTCATCTTCATCCACATCCTCTCATCATCATCACCATCTCTACACCAATCATTATCCCTCCTTTATTTACTCTTTCCACTCCATTTTCCAGAGTTCTCCAACACATCTACCCCCATACTTACCCATCATTGTCATTTCCTAATATTATTTCATCATCATCTTTAATTTTCTTGCTAATACTTATCGATGGACTTCTCCTAAAATTCATTTATCCCCATTCTACACATCCTTGTTCGCTCCTTTTTACCTCCTCTATTTTCTCTTCCTTCCATTTTTCTTTTGTGCCCTCTGATCATTATCAAAGGATTTGTCCTAACATCCCTCTGCTATCATTTCCTTTCCATCTTCCCTTTTCCTTCTTCAATATCTCTATTGTCTTCATCATATAATGCCTTTGCATCATTTTATTTGTTGTCCTCTCCTTTTTTCGACCCCTGGTTTTCTTTCATTTCCTCTATATCATCTTCATCCCCTCTTCTCCTTACACTTTCATCCTATTTCTCCATCAAGAACCTGACTCACTAGCATTGTCCCATATTTTTAATCATCCCACCATCCACATGCATTTTTTTTATATTCTTTACATGGGTCATACCCCTAACATTGGGATTCAATTCCCTTCCTGTTTTGGCTCTATCATCTCTACTTTCCCTCTTATTTCCATTTCCCCGTTACTGAACTTCTTTCTTTACCACCCTTATCTTATTCCATCTCTATACATCATTTGTTTTTCCATTCTTTCATCTCCTCTACAGTCTCCTAGATCCTCATTGTTCCTTTCCTTCTCTTTTCTATTCTACTTCCTCTCCCATCTTCTTTAACTTCTTCATATTTTTCATCTTCTTCATCTTTCCATCCTACTATTCCTATTCATCTCTCATATCATCCTTCTCAATATTATTCACCTCTTCTCTTTCTCAGCTTTGTCCTCTCTTTCATGATCCATTCTTTCTCTCCCCTTGTTTTTTATCTCCATCTTCCTTTCACCCTCTCTTTTGTCATTTTCTTTTCTTCTTCTTCTTTGTCCTTCATCATTTATTTCTTCCACCATCTCTCCTCTTTATTATAAATGTTGATTATTTACTATGGTACATCTCTATACATTCACCATCTCCTCTAATCTCCTTTCCCTTCTCATCTCATCTTCTTCTTGTTTGATCTTCCTCCTTCCCTTCTTCTCTTTTTCTCTTTCTCTATTTTTTTTTTCACCAGGTCCATCGCACCTTCCCTATTTATTTCCCCCTTACATTTTTCCACTATCTTCTTATTAACTACCATTCTCTCTCTTTTGTTCTTTCATCTATCTTCTCACCTCTCTTATCATTCTTATCTATTATTTGATTCCTCTCTTCCACCACGTACACTCTACTCCAACCATGTCCACTTTCTCTTATCTCTATCATTTATAATCTACATCCTTCATCCCATCTTCTTGGGACATTTTTTTCTTGGAGGATACCATAACGGACATCATCTATCTGATCTTGTTCTCTTCCACAAATATTTGTTCCACTTTTTCACACAAGTAGTTTGGCTCCTTTTCCTATTTTTCAAAGAACTAGTACTCCTTTCCTTCTTCTTCACCCCATTATTCATCTATCTTCAACTACAAACCTTTCTTAAAGAAACATCTATTTAATATCTTATTTAACACCTTCTTAGGGCATTTTATCCTATCTTTTCTTCATGTCCATACTCATTCCCCCTGGGATATTTTAATTCAACATTCATCTTCCATTATGTCATTTTCATGTCCTATATTGGGTCACCTTTTTATCCTTATACTTGTCGACACATATAACTCACATGTTTTTTGTCTCATTCCCTGTGCCAGGGCATCATTATCTTCATCCACGTCCCTTTTTTAGATGCATGATTTTTCACACAATTCCTCATAGACAAAGGATTGTGCATACCTTTTGCATTTAGTTGCACATATTTTGATGTTTTTATATGACCCATTGGTCATCACGGATTACATCCATCATGCAGTGATCTTCACCCACTCACTGGTCTATAGAACAGTATCTCATGTCTCCATTAATACCGTAATTGTCCTCTACCGATGTGTTGGTGAGAAAATTTTTCAGGTGGACAAACTTTTGGATTTATTGCCAATGCTACGGGAATCTAAATCCCTCTACTTAACTGGTGTAGCTACCGTATATGCATGCACATGAAAAGGTAGATTTCTATGGTGGCCTTTTGACTAAGGAATAAGGGCACTCCACCATCCTTACTGAAAGGCTAGCAATCTCTTGTTAGGGAAGAATTTTTCTAGAAGTGGGAAATGGAGTGAGAATCAAGGTAGGAGAACCAATGTTGTAAGTAGAAAATTAGAGACTTGTGCACACCAGTCATAAGTTTCATCACATGCACTTGAATTTCAGAAGAAAACAAATATACAAAACAGCAACAAGACTAAATAGAGCTTAATGAATATAAAGTACCAATAAACTTCTCAATCAAAGAGGCTAAAATTCCTTCTTCCTTTATTGAAGCTCAAGAAAAATTTGTACATAGTGTGGGAATGGAAGAAATTGAGAAGGGGGGAATAGAATAAAATGGTCATCTCCTTTATTCTCTCAAGGTGCAATATACTCTTGAGTTTACAAGATCAATCACCAACCCTTTGAATTGGGAATGGCATTACAATTTATAGAATAGAATATGACTCTTCATCTACCTCATGACCTTTCGAATACCTTAATATGACTTAAGACTATTCATATTCCACTTTAAATATTTAAGTCCCTTTTATAATAGTAAGGTGACTTAATTTATATTATATTTCTAAAGTCACTTTAATTCATATTAAAAATTACAAACCCCAACACGAAATTAGATTATTGGAAAGTGAGAGAAAGATGGAGGGAAGAGGAGAGAGAAAGAGAGGGAGAAGGAGAAGAGGAGATTTCATTCCTGATGAAGTCCGTTGATCCTCGTTGATGGAAAGCTCCAAATGCAGTAAAATTTTGAATCTTCGAACTCCTTGCACACTGTGAAAATCCTCCAAATTAGCTCCCGAAGGCTCACCCAGTTGAATGAACTAAGGTGGATCTCGAATTCCCAGTGAAAAATGGCTAGGATTCTCCCGAACAATGATGTCCCCCTGAATGATTAGCCTTGTACATCCCATTGTGCCAAAACTTCTCTTTGAGTGTAACTTACTATTTTTAGTAAGTTTGAAAAAAGTAACTCCCTCAATCCTTAGCTGACTGTTGTGACCTTGATTCCCCTTTCTCCCTATGTTCCTCATTTATTTGGATCAAATTTCTATTTTTAGCAGGTGCTCGAGGTCCCACTTACTATTTTTAGTAATTGCCAAAAATTTCCGTTCTAGTGAATTCTCATCTATAGTGCACCTCTGACATCTCCATCTCCTTCGCAGGTTCTTCTGTTAATGACTTTCCTGAAATAGCAGTTCCTATGTAGTAGACCTGCTATTTTTAGAAAGTTGGCCTCTAGGATTTAGATTGATGTGGAATGAAGTTTTTTTATATGGTTTTTTTCCTAATATCATCCCACTGAAATTTCGGGCCCACCTGCTTAATAATCTAGGAGATTTTAAAGTTTTAATTTTCAGACCTAACAGTGCTTCTGGGTACAGCAGCCATTAATGGACCTCAAAATTACATGTTTGGTTTTCTCCTCCATTTGTGAATAAAATTATATTTTTTATGTGGTTTTTTTCTTATGGTTCTTCACGTGCAATCTTACTTCAATCCGGCAACTAGTTTGACGGGAAATCCCACTTCTTTCTTCGTTCAGCCGGAAAGGAGATTTCTTTGTTGTGGAGACTCTGTCACACGAGGGGGGAGCTTGAAGGTGTCTTTTTTTATGGTCTTGGGCAAAGGAATGAACAAAAACAAATGGTTTTTTGTTTCATGCACCAACTTGCAATATTTCTTCATATCTTTGTTTTTAGGCTATGGATATTTTCATTGTTTTCTTCCTCTTGTTCTTCGTTTCTCCTTCTCGTTTTGATGAAAAATCCTTTTGAGACCTACACATAGCTGTGGGGAATGTGTTTCGGTTCTTGGGTTGAGAAGGTCTGAGCATTTTTAATGGTGTAATGATGGTAGAATGTTGCAGAGGAAGGATGAAGATTGTCTGTGCACGGGAGTGGAAGCAGTTGGAAGCACTGATCGGCAGTTAGATTTTTTGAATTTTTTGAAATCATGGAAGGAGAAGCTTGGGTGAATTTTTCATTACTTAATGTTTCTGACCTCAGGGATGTGAGGGACATCAAATTCCATGGTGGTCCTTTATCTCTACTCCACGGTGAGGCATTTAAGTACTAAAGGAAGGATTGGAGGAAAACTCATACTTGTCTCGTATGTTCATGGAATGAGTGAAGAGATCGAGAATCAACTCAAGGTCTTCCACAACTTCTACTACATCCAATATTTCTTGCATGGAGTTACGCTTCATCATTTCCTACAGCTCATCTTGATATGCCTTTGAAGAATCTTTATTTTTCAGCTCAAAGCAACTATTTGGAGGAATTACCTCATCATCTCGAGAATCACTGCACTCTACCGATCCTTCATCAAAAAGAGATTCATCTTTAGAGGTCTCGAAACTCCTTTCTTCAATTTCTTTGTCATGGAAAGAGTCTTCATCTTCAAATGGGAAAGAAAATATCTCCATTTCGGTATTGCATCCATCAATCATTAGCTCAAGAGTAGCATAATATATTTCATCTTGCCTTATCTCAATATGGCTAACCTTCACATCAGCTTCACGCTTGTCTTGCAAATTTTTGGCTTACATCAGGAGCTCGAGGCTAAGTTTGGAATCTTCATTTTCTTCTATGGCTCTAAGCAGTTCTTGTACAGACATTTCTTTCTCATTGTTTCAGGGATCATTATAGACTGGCTTGGTCTCTTCCTGGGTGACAAAATCAAGGGAGTCCTCATCTTCAAATGGGAATGCAAAAATGTATTCATCATGGATAAGAACATAAGCTGATTTTTCTTTTTGAAAATCATCAAGAGCCATCTCCTCATCTTCGTGGTTTACATCATCCAGCAATTTGGGGCTGCCCTCTTGTAGGTTGAATCTCCTCATTGTTTCTTCAAAATCCAAATCTCTTTGGGAAGGCATGTCTAGCCCTATTAAGATGGGAATATCCTCTTCCTCCTCAGTTACCACAAAGTTATTCATCTTCCTGCTACCTTGATACAAGATGTTATCTTTTGGGCTTCTAGACTTTTGTACCATGTACCTCATTTTCTTCTCGGGAAGAAATTTCTCCATGTATCCCTTCACTAGTATGGTTTCGAATGACCAATTCATCTAAATTTTCCCTCCCAAGTCTCGACAAAAACTTCTACTCAACAACATTTCGAATGAGGCTAGGACATCGGCTACCAAAATCGTTGCTGAAATTTTCTTATCCAGAAATTTGGTGAGAGATACTTGTGCATCTTTGACCCTCCCTACAAGTGGGACCTTTTTTTACTCCAAAGAGTAACAAGAGCCACTAGGTGGAGTCATTGTAAGTTTAAGAGCCTTGGTGACCTTCAAAGGCATCACATTGTCTGAGGCACCAGAATCTATTATGCAATTGTTCAATACATACTCTCCAACATGAAGGGAGACGTAGAAAGGTTCAACTTTATCAGTCTTTGATGCACTCAAAGAAAACATGTTCTGTGAGGGAGTTGTAGGTGAGTTTGGTAGCATGCCTTTAGAACTATTGGGTATTAGACTACCACACCTGATATATCTGACAAACCCCTCAAATTGTTCAGGATGAGACCGCAAATATTCAGTTTCAGTAATCTTCACTTTGGCTTTGTTTGCATATTCTATGAAGTCAAAGGGAGCAGATGTGGACAAGGGGAGTGAATGGACTGATTTTGGGGTCTTTAGGAGTAGGAGTTAATGTTTGAGGGATGGAGGGTATTTTAAAAGACACACTAGGAGCTTTATGGTATTATATTTTATAGGAGCATATTTAGATTTAGACTTGGAAGAGACATTGGAAGACTTACTTGGGATTACGGGAGTCTTCTTACTTGTTACGGGATCAGGATCTAACAATGCAGAATTTATGGAAGATGGAAGTGGGGATCCTCAACTGATTATTTTATTTTTCAGAGTCACCATAGGAGGACCATCAACCTTTTTTTATTTTGCAGCAGTGGAGGGAGATGCTCTTTTCTCGAAATGAGAATGAGTGAATACCACACATGAGAAACTAGGTGCATCTTCTTCATAACCTCCAGAATACTCACAAAATCTGATTTGTGCATCATTCTCAAACTCATCACTTTCTAGGAAATTGCCACCTTCACTTTCTTGTTCAATCTCTTCTTCATCTTCTTGAAATCTGCAATTTATGTTCATGGGTGGGGCCTCCAAGGTGAGCCTTTGGGGTGCTCCCGCAATCTGATTTTTGTCACTTATTTGGGAAGAAACACGTTCAAATATTCCCCTCTTCAAAGATGCTATCTCATTCACCAAATTTTGTAATGATGGATTGGTTCTCTCATCTTCAGGACATTGGGACTTTCCCTTTGATGGATTCTTGATCTTTCCAAAGAGGATGAGATCGTCATCCAATTCAATGGCCCTCCTTTTTACTTCTACAATGTTCCTTGGTTGAACTCTTCATAGGAGAAAGCCTACCTCCGGTGATTGAAAATTTATGAAGAATATTTTGATATTTTTCTGAGAGGGTGAATCTTCTTCCAATATCCTGTGAAGCAACCTTTCAAAACGAGCCATGAAGTCTCTCATCATTTCACTTTCTCATTTCCTCATTTGAGCCAACTGCACCAAGAGGTATTGACAATCTTCAATTGATTTAAATCTTTTCTCAAAGTTAGCCTTGATGTCATCCCAACCAGTGATGGATCAGGAAGGTAGGAGGTAGAACCATTCTGGTGTTTTTTCTTGGAGGGACTCCACGAACAATATTATAGCAACATCCTCATGTTGGACACCAATAATTCCACATGATGTTGTGAAGGTAGTGATGTGTTCTTCAGGATGTTGTGTGTTGTCACCTTTGAACTTTGGAAAGTTCTTACAGGAACCTATTGGTAGATCATGAAGAGGAGGTTCAAGAGCAAGCGGGCCTGTATTCCTTCCCCATGGAACAATGGGTCGAGGTATTTCTTCTTCGTCTGGCATTTTTTCTTCTACTTCTATTTCAGCTCTTGCTTATTCAAATTATTCTTCTTCCATGAACTCGATGTTCAATGATGGTTGAAAAATTAGAGAATTTGAAGGAGTTTGGATAGGATTACCAGGTGAACTTCTTGAAGAGCCAGATGAAGAGGAGGCTCGAGAGAAGAAGTATGGATTATCTCTAATTTTTTCTTGCTAATTTTTCACAGCTTCAAAATTGGAATCAACAACACCTCTCGACCTTCTCAACCTGGTGTATCTTCTTTCAGCCAAATTTTGAAAAATTCTGTAGTATGAACACAAAAGGGCACTGTGGAATGTGAAAATTCATGTGCAGAAATCAGCAGTGTATCTTTCGGCAACAGACTTTCATGAACTCCTTTTTTTAATTTTTTCAAGATTTTTTTTGTATTTTTGGACCTTGCAGTCGTATATTGGGTGCAGATGCTGCTAAATCTACCCCACAGTGGGCACCAAAAAAATTTGGTGATAAAATTTTTCGGGTGGAAAAAACTTGTGGATTTTTCGCCAATGCTATGGGAATCTAAGTCCCTCTACTTAACTGGTGCAACTACCGTATATACATGTGCATGAAAAGATGGATTTTTGTGGTGGCCTTTCGACTAGGGATCCAATAGGGGCACTCCACTGACCCTACGAAAAATCTAACAATCTCTTGCTAGGGAATACTTTGTCTAGAAGTGGGAAAGGAAGTGAGAATCAAGGTAGGAGAAAAAATTTTACAAGTAGAAAATCAGAGACTTGTACACACCAGTTAGAATTTTCATCACATGCACTTGAATTTTAGAAGAAAACAAATCTACAAAATAGCAACAAGACTAAATAGAGCTTAATGAACACAAAGTACCAATAAAATCCTCAATTAAAGAGGCTAAAATTCCTTCTTCCTTTATTGAAGCTCAAGCAAAAATTGTACATAGTGTGGGAATGGAAGAAATTGGGAAGGGGGGGAATAGAAGAAAATGTTTATCTCCTTTGTTCTCTCAAGGTGCAATATACTCTTGAGTTTACAAGATCAATCACCAACCCTTTAAAATGGAAATGGCATTACAATTTATAGAATAGAATATGACTCTTCATCTACCTCATGACCTTTTGAATACCTTAATATGACTTAAGACTATTCATATTCCACTTTAAATATTTAAGTCACTTTTATAATAGTAAGGCGACTTAATTTATATTATATTTCTAAATTCACTTAAGTCATATTAAAAAGTACAAACCCCAACACGAAATTAGAATATTGGAAAGTGAGAGAAAGATGGGGGGAAGAGGAGAGAGAAAGAGAGGGAGAAGAAGAAGAGGAGATGTCATTCCTGATGAAGTCCGTTGATCCTCATTGATGGAAAGCTCCAAATGCAGTAAAATTCTGAATCTTTGAACTCCTTGCACACTGTGAAAATCCTCCAAATTAGCTCCCGAATGCTCACCCAATTGAATGAACTAAGGTGGATCTCAAATTCCCAGTGAAAAATGGCTAGGATTCTCCCAAACAATGATGTCCCCCTGAATGATTAGCCTTGTACATCCCATTGTGCCAAAACTTCTCTTTGAGTGTAACTTACTATTTTTAGTAAGTTTGAAAAAAGTAACTCCCTCAATCCTTAGCTGACTGTTGTGACCTTGATTCCCCTTTCTCCCTATGTTCCTCATTTATTTGGATCAAATTTCTATTTTTAGCAGGTGCTCGAGGTCCCACTTACTATTTTTAATAAGTGCCAAAAATTTCCGTTCTAGTGAATTCTCATCTATAGTGCACCTCTGACATCTCCATCTCCTTCGCAGGTTCTTTTGTTAATGACTTTCACGAAATAGCAATTCCTATGTAATAGACCTGCTATCTTTAGAAAGTTGACCTCTAGGATTTAGATTGATGTGGAACGAATTTTTTTGATATGGGTTTTTTCCTAATATCATCCCACTGAAATTTCGGTCCCACCCGCTTAATAAGCTAGGAGATTTTAAAGTTTTAATTTTCGGACCTAGTAGTGCTTCTGGGTATGGTAGCCATTAATGGACCTCAAAATTGCAGGTTTGGTTTTCTCCTCCATTTGTGAATAAAATTATATTTTTTATGTGGAGTTTTTCTTATGGTTCTTCACGTGCAATCTTACTTCAATCCGGCAACTGGTTTGACGGGAAATCCCACTTCTTTCTTCGTTAAGCCGGAAAGGAGATTTCTTTGTTGTGGAGGCTCTGTCACAGGAGGGGGGAGTTTGAAGGTGTCTTTTTTTATGGTATTGGGCAAATGAATGAATAGAAACAAATGGTTTGTTGTTTCATGCACCAACTTGCAATATTTCTTCATATCTTTGTTTTTAGGCTATGGAGATTTTCATTGTTTTCTTCCTCTTGTTCTTCGTTTCTCCTTCTTGTTTCGATGAAAAATCCTTCTGAGACCTACACATAGCTGTGGGGAATGTGTTTTAGTTCTTGGGTTGAGAAGTTTTGAGCATTTTTAATGGCGTAATGATGGTAGAATGTTTCAGAGGAAGGATGAAGATTGTCTGTGCACGGGAGTGGAAGCAGCTGGAAGCACTGAGCGGCAGTTAGATTTTTTGAATTTTTTGAAATCATAGAAGGAGAAGCTTGGGTGAATTTTTCATTACTTGATGTACCTGACCTCAGGGACTTGAGGGACATCAAATTCCATGGCGGTCAAGAGGACGACATGTGGCGGTGATTCGACAGCAGGGAATGAAGGTGGAAAAAGTTGCTTGAAAGCACTTGGGGCTGGAAATTGGTCACATGGGTTTCCAAATGACTCCCTATGGGGGATGGGTGAATTTTTCCATGTTTTATGTCCCTCACCTCAAGAAATAAAGGGACATCAGTTTCCACGGTGCTCCTGGAGGTAACACGTGGCGCTCGATCCAAAGGCAAGGAATGGTTGCTCCAAAAATGCACCTGGGGGCTGAAACTCGGTCACGTGGGTGTCCAAATGACTCCCCATAGGCACTGGGCACATTTTTCAAGATATTATTTCCCCCACCTCAGATGCATAAGGTACATCATTTTCCACGGTGGTCTTGCAGGTGACACGTGGCGCCTAATCAAACGGCAGGGAATGTATGCTTTAAATAAGCACCTGTGCATTGAACTGTAAAGTCTGGAGGTCATATGAGGGTCCAAGAGGTCATATGAGGGCTGAGAGGGATTCAAGGGGGCTGGGAGAAGTTTTCCAACCTTGGTTTCCCTGACCTTTTGGGACGTGAGGGACACAAAATCCCGCCAGGCTCCTAGTGCTGACACATGTCCTCCCAAAAAATTGCCTAAGTCCTGAACTTATAACAGTGATAACTTGAGCTCCTGCTGGACTTTTTTGGAAAAAATTTATATGATCCTGACTATAAATGGCCTTCTAAAGCCAATGGTAGGGGTCTCATTTCTTTATTATTCCATTTTATTCCTAAAAAATTGGATTTTTGATTTTGTACTCCACCTGTGCCTGAGAAAAAATGTCTGCAGACTTGATGCACAAAAGTGTTGTGAAAAATATTATTTCACCATCATGTAGGTATTGGAATCCTATTTTTGTAAATATTTTTTTTCTCCTAAATCCATCTGGAGCTCCCAAAATCTTCTTCTGAAGCCCAGTAGCTGTTTTAGGCATGTGTACCACCTAGGCTTATGAACCTTGTTTTTACTCAGACTACTCCAAGTCTTGCAAAACTTTCCCAAACCTTCAAGAATCATTTCTATTATGTTTTGGGGTATTCATTTCATCTCCTTGTTGAATTTTTCCCTTCTTTTCTACTCCAGGCGGTTGAATCCAGTCCTGGGAAGGCTAGCAATAGCCCTTCCCTATACTGGGGTGCCTAGGAATGATAAAACATGAAAAATTCACCATAGGGGTATAGTTATCATTCTTGGAAACTTCCAATTTACCTGTTTCACATTTTCATGACAACACAATGTAATATTGGAGTCACTGCCATATTTTTTCATTGATATTGTGATCCTTTTTCACCTGGGGAATCTTGCCTTTGGTCATGTCTTTATCCATTCTCAGACACATTACTTCATCCATTCTTGATGTTTTTACCTTGTGGCTTGCTATCGTAAACCACTCCATAAAAGGGGGAAAATGTAGACACCAATTTTTGGTATAACGCCTCTCTATCATCTCAAGTTCATGCAACTTCCTCTCTCACCTATCTCTTTCCTAAATTTAAATAAATTCCATCTGTTTACTCACCTTGATGTAATTAATTATCAAATGGGCTCCATGGGGACCCATTTGATAATTAAATTTTTGGAATATATCCCATATTAATTTTATTCAATTCATGGGTAATAATACACCCATCTGACATTCCACTCTTAATTTCAAGAATGGAATCTATTATTTCACCTAACCATGGCAATCATCTTTCCCACTGCATATCACATCCTTATCTTTTTAACCATAAGTCAAATTGTGAGCCTCGTTGAATCACATCACCTCTTTTAATCATGTTTATTTACCCAACCCTACATATCTTTTAATATACAATCTAACCTCACCATTAGGCTATAAATATGGGCTTTCCCCCTTTAGAAAGTTAAGTTAGAAAATCTGGGAAAATTTTGTTTTGAATTCTAAGCTTCTTGTTTATCATTATATCCTCATGATGCCCTTGTAATGACATTGTAATCCCCACAATACTCTACTCATGATTTATTAGTTCACGTAGCATGGTTTTTGTTACATTTGAGCTACAGGTTTGTTGAGATTGTAACAAGAAGTTCAGCATCAACTTTGTACCCATATCGTCCATCACCATCTCCAAGGTACTAAGCCCTTACATATTTAGCGTTGTTTTGTGTTTGTTGATTTCTCATACTCTAATATGGACATGAAGCAAGAAACTGTTATCAACACTACCTCTTTTTTATACCAAGCTTATTTTGGTATTCCACCATCTAGTGATGTTGAAGGCCCATAGTTGATCAAGTACACTGTTATATCCACTGCTTCTACCCAAAAATTCAAAGGTAAATCGGCATGTATCATCATACTTATAGCATGTTCCATGATTGTTTTGTTCATTCTTTCTGCAACTTCATTAACCTGTGGAGTTCTAGGAATCATTATTTCTCTTCGTATTCCATTCATTGAACAATAATCATTGAAATCCTTTTTGTAGTACTCACCACCATTGTCAAATTTAAGGCACTTTAATTTTAAGTTTGTTTCATTTTCCACAAGGGCTTTCCAACTTTTAAAAGTCTCAAAAACATCAGATTTACGCTTAATAAAATAAATCCATACCTTCCTTATGGCATCATCAATGAAAGTCACATAATATTGGGATCCTCTAATAGAATCTACTTAAGCCAGTCCCCACACATCTAAGTGTACAAGCTCCAATTTCTTCTCCTTTGTTGACCCAACCTTGATAAATCTCACTCTCTTTTACTTTCCAAATATGCAATGCTAACAAAATTCAAGATCAATTTTTTTCAAATCTGATAATTTACCCTTAGCCTTTGAGATTTACATTCATTTTTCACTCATATGGCCTAGCCAATTATGACACATTGTTGCATCTAAATCTGTAGTAGATAGCATATAAAAGGAATTAGTAACACATGTAGACAAATATAAATTTCATTCCTTATACCTCTTTCCACAATAAGATATCCCTTAGTAACCTTCCAAGAATCGGCTATGAATGTAACCACACATCCAGATTCACCTATTTTCCCTATAGATATTAGATTTCTCTTGAGCCTTGGCACATGCCTCACATCTTTTAATACCCATGGATTTCCATTCTACAGCTTTAGATGAACATCACCTTTACCAGTAATATTGCTTGGATCATCATCTCCTAAATAAACTTATCTAAAATCACCCTAAACATAATTTTTGAAATAACCCTTATTAGGGGTAGCATGGAAAGAAGCTCTAGAATCTAAAATCCAAGATTCTAATTTATTATCCAAGGAAAGAATAAGGGCATCTTACTTTACCTCACTTGCAACATTTGTCTCTTTACATTTTTCTTTACCTTTTTCTGATTTATTCTCTTTGTTTTCCTTGGACCAACACTCCTTCTTTACGTGTCCTCTCTTTCCACAATTCCAGAAAATTAAATCTCTATACTTGGATCTAGATATGTCATTTCTTGACTTTGATCTCCCATTATTCTTTCTTTTTGATGATCTCTCCTTAGATCTTCCCCTGCTTTCCACATGTAAAGTATTTCAAGATGATATTTCTCCTGAGATTATCCTACATATTTCCTCATTAAGGATTACACTAACCACATCACCAAATTTCAAACCTTTAGAATCAAACGGTGTATTAATTACAGCCATTACCAAGTTATCCCAACTATCTAGAAAAGATTATAAGAATAAAATTGCTTTCACTTCATCATCAAATGGAATTTCTACTGATTTTAATTAATTTACAATAGACCAAAAATCATTCAAATGGTTAGATACATATCCACCTTATTACATCTTAGAATTAAACAATTTCTTCATCAAATAAACCTTATTCGAAGCACTAGGAGTTTCATACAAATTTTCGAAAGATTTCATCAACTCTACCCTAGTTTTTACATCTATAAAATTTGAAGCCACTGATGTTTGCATGCTCAATCTTATAAATCCCATAGCCTTTCTGTCATTAACCTTGCATTCTTCATCAGTCATCATGACCGGTTGTGCATGCTCATCCAATGGTAAGTATAGATCCTTTTGATACAAATAATTCTCCACCTGCATCTTCCATAGTTGATAATTATGACCGTGAAATTTATCTACTTGATATTTACTATCTTCTACCATTACTATGCTCCCAGTCAATCAGAAAACCCTCTATGAGTAAATCATGTCAACACACAAAACCTCCAAACAAAGCTCTGATACCAAATTTTGGGATTTAACCATATAATTGTGTTGCACATATCTAAAATCAAATAAAGCATACAATCAATGAATGCATAAATAAACCAGAAGTATAAATAAATAATATAAAGATAACACCATATTTAACATGGTTCACCCAGTGTGGGATACATCCACCAAGAAATGGCCAATCTTATTATTCAATGCTTTACAAAGGAAATATAATAAACATATGTTTTTTTCCAACACCTCACAGGATGTTCAATGTGTTTCCCTCACTCAGCTACTTTTTCTTACTCACCAAGAAAAATAACATGCAAACAATTGTTATTTTCTTCTCTCATACCCTCATATAATGCACACATGCATATATATCTATTCTGGGCAACTAACTATTCTTTTACAATCAAGAAATCATCTTTAAAGAAAAATATTTATTCTAATTCTTGGCAAAAAAACAAATCACCATTACACAAGTTAACTGATCTCAGTTACTGCCTGACTGATGTCTGTCACTTCCTGACTAATGTTGGTCACTCCCTAACCCATGTAGGTTGATAACTGATCAATGTTGGTCACTACCTAACTAATTTCGATCACTTCCTAACTGATTTCGGTCACTATCAACACCAGCAACATATAAAAACAAGATTTCTGTTAAGTAATTAAGATCCACACTCAACATGCAGTGGAATATGAGGCATTGGTACATAGTCTATTAATTGTAGAAAAGAGAAAGATCAAAGAGCTACAGATATTTGGGGACACTGAGTTAGTTGTTCACCAATTCCATTGTAAGTGTTTTGCTAAGAACATGTTATTAAAGGCTTACAAACATAGGGTTTGGGACTTGTTGATGGAAAATCACAGCACCCCTGAATGTCTGCAACACGATGGGTTGAGACTCTCAGTACGATTGCATAACATGGAGCTTTTCCCAAGTGTGGGACCTTGCGAAATTGGAAAAGCTCTCCGGATGAAGGCCAGTTCCTATTCCTCTGTTCAGATGCACACGTAAAAAATGCAGAGGGTTTACTAAAAACCTAATCTAACTTGCCAAGGAGACAGGGTAAGAAAATGCATGAAATAAAACCTAAGCTACAAAGGTGATGCACCGAGGAATGAAGAACACCTGTCTTGCCAATAAACACAGACCATTAAAATGCAATGCAAGATCATGCACAGATAACCAGATTCACAGTGAAAGATCAAGGGGATGCAAATGAATATAGAGAGGGTTGATAATCATCTATAGACATGCATTAATTTGCTCTAAAGATTGATACAACACACTGCAAAATGCCAAGAGGCAAGGTTACATTACAGTTTCAAATGGGAGGTTTTAACTCCACAAGTTCACCTGCCAAAGAGAAGAAGGGAGGGGCAAAATAGAAATGTCTAACCTTTAGAAAGAAGCCCCTCCTTAAAATTTATAGGAAGAATGAGAGAGAAAAGAGAGAGGAATTCTAAATCTGCCCCAACCACCTCCAGAATGCACTTAACTCGTCTCATTATGGTGGTAGGTGAGAACCCCAGTGAACCCAAAAGTGGCGAACTGTATTTTGCATTTTTAAGAATTTTTTCTCACCTAATTAAAGATATCTAGTTGTAGTTGGATAGAGGACCTCGTAATCTTTCCAAAAAGTCCAACCTTGCATGAATCTGAGCTCCCAGTCAAAAGTTATGGCCGTCTGAATACCTGTTCCAGGGCCTACTTCCTGTCAGCGCTCAAATTGTTGTGCCTCCTGAAGGTGCGCCAAGGGCACATTCATATGTGTGTCATCATCCTCTTCCATGTGCCAATGGTGCACCATTTACCCTATTGACACTCCGTGTCATGTGCCCATTCTGTGTGCCTTGGGCGCACCGTTTCCTCTGTCGACACTCTGTGTCGTGCGCCCATTTTGTGCACCTTGGGTGCACCATTTCCTCTGTCGACACTCTGTGTCATGTGCCCATTTTGTGCACCTTGGGCACACTATTTCCTCTATCGACACTCCGTTTCATGTGCCCATTATGTGTGCCAAGGGCGCACCATTTCCTCTGTCAACACTTCGTGTCGTGCGCCCATTATGTGCGCCAAGGGCGCACCATTTCCTCTTTCGACACTCCGTGTCGTGCACCCATTCTATGTGCCAAGGGAGTACCATTTCCTCTGTCGACACTCCGTGTCATGCACCCATTCTATGCACCTTGGGATGTGAGCTTCTTTGATTTCTCCATTCTCCTGCTTGTCTATATCTACCCGGGGGGAAAAGATATATACAACAGGACTTAATGGAGATTTTTGATTTCATTAACCATCAAGTCATGTCACGGAGCTTAAACAAGGAAGTGGATCAGATGGAGGCTCTTGGATCTTAGTTTTCACATACACAAGACCTAGTAAAAGGTAATGTCCAACACATCGAGATGGTGGTTAGGCCCTCTATTCCAAATAACTCAACCATCTGGTAAGTGTTTGACAGTGATCATCAAATTTTCCAATTCATACCAAATGAGGATGAATTCTCTTCAAAGATGCAATCTGATTTGTAATAATTCTATGGTGATCATATTATTCAGCTCAAAATGAATAGGGAAAGTAAAATTTTGTTTCTTTATGTCAAAAATGCAGTGATGTGTTCTCATGGGGCTATGAAGATCTAAAAGAATTTAATCCAGACATAGTCCAGCACTCTATTGATCTTGATCCCAACAACAAATGAACAAGACAGAAACAAAGGCCGGTAAACCCCAAGATAGAGCCCCTCATGAGAAAAGAATCATCTAAAGTCATCGAGACTAAGATTATCTTTCCCATTAAGTAATCCACTTGGGTGGAAAACTTGGTTCCATTTAGAAATAAAAATGTGAAATCAAGCTCTGCGTAGACTTTAGGAACCTAAACAAGGCTTCTCTCAAGGATCATTACCCCTTGCCCTAGGACCTGAAAGATTCTCTATGCTATATGTCTATTCTGGTTTTAATCATATTAAAGTGAAAGAAGAGGATCAATACAAGATTGCGTTCACTACCAAATGGGGAACGTATGCATATCATAAAATTCCCTTTGGATTTTCAAATGTAGGAGCCACTTTAAAAAGAGTAATGGATGTTTCCTTCAAAGGATATATCATCCAATTCATCTTGGTTTACCCAGATGACATTACTGTTTTCTCTAAGTAGAGTGTGGATCACATGAAACACCTGGAGAAGTTATTTGAAAGATGTAGAGAGTTAGGTGTATCCCTAAATCCTAAGAAATACAATTTCACAATTCATAGGGGTAATCTTTTGGGGTATATTATCTCAAAAGAAGGCATTTCCATTGATCCAAAGAGAATTACAACTATCACGGCCCTTTCCCTACTAGCTCATAAGAAATAATTGCAGTCTTTCCTTGGAAAGATCAAATTTTTTAGGTGTTTTATCCCTAACTTCGTGGGTTTGGTAAGGCCTATTACTCTTATGCTTAAGAAGGATTTAGCATTCAAGTAGACCACGGAAGGTAAAAACAACTTTGAGAAGATAAAACAAGAGATTGCACAGGCTCCAACATTGATTACTCTAATTTATACCAAGGACTTCATTATTTATACTCATGGAGCATAATCAAGTATAGAAGTGGTTTTGACACAGCTGAATGATTAAGCAATGGAGCAGTATGTGGCATTCTTTAGTCAAGCGCTAAAGAACTATGAGCTCAAATACAATCATATTGAGAAGTAAGTGTTTGATATTATGTGAGCCTTGAAGAAATTAAAATTCATGATCACTGTTAGTCACATAAAAAATTTAGTATCACATTCCAGCATCATAAACTTTGTTATGGGAGCAAATATCAGTGAGAAAAAAGTTAGATGGGTAACTAAAATTATGGAGTATGATGTGACCATTAAGGCCACAAAATTGGTAAGAGGGAGAGCACTCTGTGAGAAATTGGCTTTAGATGCCACTTAATTCCAGGAGAACGCCCTCATAAACCAATTTTCCCCAAGTAATGATCTACCACATAATGTTCAATGGCAACAAGATGAAAGAAATGCATTCAATGATTACATTTGGATTGTTGATATGTCAAAGGTCTTATCTTCTGGTGCATATCCCTTGGGTCTAGGCAAGGCAAAGAGAATACATCTGAGATTGCAATTCATTCCTTATGCACTTATTGG
The DNA here is from genome assembly GCA_019776745.2 of Taxus chinensis. Lineage (NCBI taxonomy): Eukaryota > Viridiplantae > Streptophyta > Pinopsida > Cupressales > Taxaceae > Taxus > Taxus chinensis. Next base: position 420,154,221 of record CM034154.1, read on the forward strand.
TGCCATATTGTTCAAAAGAAATATTGATGGAGTGTTTCTCATGTGCCTTGAAGGTTGGCAATGTGACAGGGTTCTAACTGAATTCCATGATGGCTTCTTAGGAGGAAATTTCTCTGCTAAAGTTGCAGTCATGAAGATTATAAAAGTAGGTTATTTCTAGCCTACATTGTTTACAGATGCTCACATGTGGGTGAGGAGGTGCAAATAATGTGCACTCTTCACTGGAGAGAAAATATTGGCAGCCTTGTCACTTCCTCCAATCCAATCAGATCAACCATTTACACAATGGGGTCTTGACTTCATCTGTATCATCAACTTGTCATCTAGTGTTGGTCATAAATGGCTCCTCACAACCATGGATTATTTCACCAGGTGGACTGAATCTGCACCATTAAAGAAAGCCACTAAATCAGTCATCTTAAGAAATTGTTACAAGGTTTGGGATCCCTCAAATGATCATTTTTTATAATGCTAAAGATTTCTTAGGATCAAATATTTCTAGCTGGTCTCTACAGCTTGGGATTTATCTTAATACTTCCTCCAATTATTACCCCCAAGGTAATGGATTGGCAGAATCCACTAACAAAAATCTGATCATAATCATGAAGAGGAAAATGGACATTAATCAAAGGCAGTGACAAATAAAGGTAAAAAATGCTCTTTGGGAAGATAGGTCAACAACAAAGAAGGATATTGGCACTTCTCCCTATAAATTAGTGTATGGTAAGGAAGCAATATTTCCATTAACACTTGAGCTACCTGTTGTCAAAATTTCACCCCCCAGGGTAAATTTCGATAACATGTATCAAAGTTTTGCAGTTCCAAGCATGTAGATTGATCCAGGAAAAATCGTGAAAATTGGCTAAGTCCTGCTCAAGGTCGCACTGGCACATCTGGGACAAAAAGACGCGAAGGGCGCGAATCGACCGGTTCGCCCGAAACAGAGAATTTTTGCAAAGGAACAATCAGGCTACGAGGGCGCGAAGGGCGTGAAAAGGCGAAGTGGTGAAGCAAGGGAAGCCCATTTCAGGCGGTTCAGAAGAATTTGTCCCAAGTAGCAAAGGGACATCTAGGACAAATGGACGTGAAAGACACGAACTGGCCGGTTCGGCCAGAATGGGAAACTTTCACACTGGGACATCTGGGCTGCAGGGACGCGAGGGACGCGGATAGCCAAAAAAGCCAAGAGCCAATCAGATTGCGCCACGTGTCATCGGCAGATAAGGGACAAGGAAGCCCATTTCAGGCGGATCAGAGGTTTCTGTCCCAAACAGCACTGGGACATCCGAGACAAAAAGACGCGAAGGGCATGAAAGAGCCGGTAGGCCCGCGGACCAATCAAATCATGAAACGTGTCACAAGGGAAAAGGTCAAAAAGTCAAAGGGTGAGTTTTGAAGGGTCAGCCCGAACCAATGGGATAGTGCCACGTGTCCCAGCTAGGGCCCACAAGGAAATTTCAAAGGAAAGCCCACGGAAAGGTGGAGGAGAGAGAATTATTCAGCGAATCAGAGCCTACCACGTGTCGTCCAGTTGGAGAAGCACAGGAAAATATTTCAAAATCCGTTTTGGTCTGTTCCGTGCCCTAAATCTTCATATCGTCATATTTTTTGATCCAGAGCTCAGATTGGCACGTTCTTTATATCAACGGAAATCTGTTGAAATTATCTACATGATTCTGGGATCAATCTTCCATTTTGGTGTAGTCTAGAGAGAGAAAGTTAAGAAACAGCTCTGACGCATGGTAATGCTAGAAGTGACGCTTCAACAACCAGCTTTAATGCAGCAGACAGCCCGCCGTTTTTCCAAGATCCACCGCTTCTACCATAATGAGATGATTTAAAATGGGACCTAGAAGTGGTTGTGGTAGTTTCAAATTTCCTCTCTTCCCTCTCTCTTTCTTCCTATATATTGTACAGAGGGGCTTCTTTCAAAAGGGGGGACATAACAAGTTGTTCATCTTTTCTGCTCTGCCCTCCCTTCTTTTCTTCTCTAGGGTTGAAAATGGAGCTCGAACCTCCTCCCTGCTCTGTAATGGCGTTTTTTCCTTTTACTAATGAAATTATGTTCTGTGCAAACTTCTGGAGCAACAAAAACATGTTTTGTGATGCATCTGTCCATCCTTACTCATTCTTCGCTTGTTTTCCTCTTGCCTCTCTTCATTGCAGGTATTTGTGCATGTTTGAATGTTCATTACAGATCTGGAGCTATTTTCATGGAGTTTTGGGACATTTTCTGTGTGAAATCTATCCTTGGGCCTGTGATGCATCTGTCCATCCTTCCCATTGCTCACCTCTCTTTGTCCCATGGTAGTTTTGATAGAGGTTCAACATTCTCCTTCTCTGGTGTATCACCATTTTAGTGTAGGCTTTTGCTATTTTTCCCTTCTCTCTCTCTCTGTCTCTTTGGCATGGTTAGATTAGGATTAGATTAGCTTACCTGCACTGGAATAGCTTGTGGTAGGTAGTTTAGGAGCAGGAACCAGCCTTCTCTGGAGATTCCTTTCTCATTTTACAGGTCCCACACCTGGAGAAAGGATTCAATGTTGTGCAATCACACTGGATGCTTGAGTGATCAACCTAGAAGCCTGATCTGCATCCAGGGGTGCTGTGATTTTGCATCAACACTACCTTCATTGGAGTTAGCTCAATGGCTTGAATTTGAACACGTAGATTAAAGGGAATTAAGAATGGAAAAATTGGTGCAGCTAGAGGAAAACAAGAATGCCTCCATAGTCAGGATGGAACAACATCAGGTGTCAACCAAACAATTGTTTGACAAAAAATCTCAAGATCAGACCTTCAAATTTGAGGATCTCATTTTGAAATGGGACGTGGATCGAGCTAAACTATGGAGACACTCCAAATTTGATGTTATTTGGAGTGGACCATACATCATCACCGCTTACAAGGTAGGTAACTCATTTGAGTTATCCAATCTTGATAGTAACATGTTTCAAATCCCAGTCGATGGGATTCATCTCAAACCTTCTCATTAAGATTTTTCATGCATCTTGTATATAGTAGAGTAGTATTTCAATTCCACTAAATGCTTTGGCACATTTTTTTTCTGGTGGTGTAGGTTCATTTCCTTAAGTTCTTTGCACGTACTTTGTTGTTGGGAGATCATGTTGCACATGTTTTTTTATCTTTAGAAGATGCTATTGTAAAAGGAAGTCCAAGATATTAAAGATCGTTTGCCGTCAATTGAAGGAATCAAATGTAAAGCAACTAAATCAATCAGATGACTCTCTACCCAATGGATGCCTAAGGCTACTGATCACCTATCTAGTAGGCAGATGACCCCTGTGAGTTTCCAAAAATGTTGTCTATTTTTCACCCCTTGCAAAATAGACCAAATTAATTTACCGCGAACTTGAAATGGAAACCATGGAAAAGTTTAAGTATGTTGCGGTAGGGAATACGAGTCGCGAGATAAAGGGTGTGTTTTGAGAAACCTATAATGTGAAGGAAATTTCATGTAATGAGAAAAAGACTCCGCGAATGGATATTTGAAGCCGTGATACTATGAATAGTGCCACAGGCTAAGGCAGCAATGCAAAGTGGGTCGCGGTTCTTAGGGATGCAAGTCACGTTATCGAAGCAAGTCATTGAAGGTTTTCAAAATCTACAAGGACCTAGGGTGTTGTAATGTGAAGGAATGATCCGCGTATGTAAAATATTCATCCGAGATTGAGTGGAGAAATTCTCGTAATTAAGTAAAATGATGATTTCTCACGAAAGCCAAAAATTGACATGCCTTTGATTTAGTCATCAAATCTCTGAAAATCCAATAATATTTTTCTATTCTCTATGCAATTGGATTTGATTTCATGAATCAAATCAAAGAAAATATAAAAAAACCAAGGAAGATTCTCCAGCACACAAAAGTTCTTCTCATGAAAACTCAACCACCAGAATTAAATGCAGTATGGGGCACCTTTCTTTCTTCAGCAGGCGGATGGCATGTAGACATGGATTTGTAAAATCATTTAGGCCTTTCCTTAGAGCATGCATAGAAATTAAATGAAGGTGGTCAGCTGGTGGGAGAAATTAAAAATTCTAATTTCCCTCTACATTTCTCTCTCCTTATATCTTTCTATATATTGTAAAGTGATGCCTTGTTTTAATGTTGGATACTTTGGGAATGCAAAGGCATCATTCTATGTTACACAAGTGTTTTAAGGGTTTCACTCCTTGGACTCAAGTTCTGGAAAAGTTTTGCATCTTCTTCTTGTTTTGTAATGATCTTTGCATGATCTCCAAGCAATAAAATCTTAGTTTTATGTATCTTCTCTTCCTTAGCTATCGTTTTATTGCACTCTCTTACCTCTCATTCTTTTGCAAGCATGTTGTATGTGTTATTTCATAACTCTGTGTCTATTATGCATCATGAAATTTAAACTCAGGATGCAGTTTTAATTTTTGGTGTTCATCTTGACCCTCTTCATTATTGTTTACCTCCATTTTCTCTCTTGTTGAAGTGCTCATTCCCTTATTTTGGCGTTATCACCTTTGTACATTAGGATTTATGTTTTATGCATATCCTTCTTAGCCTGGTCCATTGGAATGTTAGAGTAGAGTCAGATAGTTGTATTTTAGTTCCTAGGAGTATTTTAGCATTAGGAGTAAGTAGAGGAATCCGGCCTTCTCTAGAGGTCTATCTCGGTTCAAGTCCCACAACTTGGAGACAGTCCCATGTTGACTCAAATTTTAGGTTGTCTATGATCTGAATGTGGGTGCAATTTTGAGTCACCAACAGTATCCTTCCCATATGGTTCTAAACATCAAGTATGAGGAAATTGAATTACTCAACTATATTAATGATGATATTACTTACCATCTACCCATTTATAAATGCATCTAATGTGATATATTTTCATACTCATGATCTTGTGGTGGTAAATTGGCATGAAGAATTTGGTGCTCCCTTTCTACACTTGCACATGACATCTTATCTCACAACCATTCTCCCAACAAAGGTATGTTGTTATCCTTCCTAAGTATTTTACATACCTCTCTAAGATCATCAACATCATTATAAGGTAACTCAGTATTCCATGCATGTTCCCTATCTCACACTTTCTCTTTCAAGTATTATATCTCTTTGTATAGCTCCTTGATGAAGCTCATAATCTCTTGGTAAAATTCTTGAAATATTAGTTTGATTTTGGATACTTTACATACACAAATTCTTCCCTTCTGACGAGTAATCTCACCTTCCCTTTCTCATACCCACATGTTTCCTTTGCATGGGTTCTACCTCCGTGCGAGTAGTGATTAATAACGACTCAGGTTCAACTATAACCAAATTCTTAATTGTTCATTGTTCTTAGAATGTTACACATTAATCATAGTCACACCCTTATATTTTATGTCATTTTTAGACATGTGAGCATACATATCCAAATATTCTTCAACCTTGTACGCCTTACCACAATATGCACAAACCTGATTCTTCGGGCACTTGTGCTGATAGTGATCAAGCAACCCACAAGTATAACATGTTCCTCATATAAACCTTCCATAGACACCATAGCCTTTGCTTTGTATCCACCTCTAAATCCTCCATTACCATTGTTTCACCCTTCAGTATTCTATCCTTCTTACACCTGTAAGCTACTCTCCACAATGGTTTGGCATAACCTTGTTTCACAAGCCTCATGAATCAGATCAATCAGATGATAATTGGTTGTGTCATGAGTATGTGCATCACATATTTTCAAATATTAAAAATATATTTTTGTGTATCTCATTGTAAATATGGGTAGTTATGGACATCATGATTCTTATCAAAAATATCACAAGTTATTAATAACATGTGCACATTCCTGCGTGGATAAATATATTTTTATTGTCCTTTTACCTCATAGTCTTGCCCCAGATTCCACTACATGTCTCATGAGCTGAATTGGCATATAATTTCTCTAATTTATTTTTCAGTGCTACAATCTGGGATTTAAGAAAGTGATTTACCCCTATGTTTACACTTCCAACCACCTCTACATGTAGTGTTGCCTCAAAGTCCTTACGCGGATTAGTGAATGTATTATTTTATAGTGCCCTCTGAAAAGGTGTTAATAAAACTACTTTAAAAAATTATTCATGTTGGCTCTGTTGAATGTCATTACAAAGTTTTCACAATAAGCTCTTAAAGGCATGTCATACTCTCTGACACTTTCATACAAACCCTAATTAATGTCCTTCAACGCGTTAATTCTCTTCTTCTCAAATCAGGTATATGGAACTCAACCAAGAAGGTGGTGTGTAACGCATCATAATATATTTTTATCTAATGTGGATCATAATTCATGTACTAATTATGTGTGCAACCATGGAGTGTTGTTGTAAATTGAATACCCTTCTGATCTAGAGCTATTCCCTTGGCTCTCCACAAAATTTTACACTTTTGCACATGCTCAACTATGTTTTCCAAACCTCTATACTTTGGTAAATGAAGTGAAATATCAAAGAAAATCTAAGGATTTAGCTATTTTGGTTTTTTAGGTTATTGTGTTGGCTACCGTGGTCCTTGTCCTGGAGTGGGGCCAGATCCCAAACTTGAGCCTCCACTAGGATTTAATTCACGTAGTGGAGGTCCTAAACCTCTTGATATGTGTACCATAACTTGAGGACCTATAGACTTACTACCTTTCATCCCCATAGTAATCTTGAATTGCACACCAATTTTTTGTCCTACTACTCTACCTCTAAGATAACTTCCAATGGGTAGTGTGTCATTACTTTATCATAATGACACGCCTACCAAATTACTTCTAAACAAGATCTATAAAAACAAGGGATCCTCTTATACTATCATATGTGCTTCCTTAATCTAGTATGCCTCCTCAGTCGATACTAATATGTGCCTACATGTATCACCAAACCAACGTGGTGATAATTGATTACCTTTTTGCTCACCTTCATTATGATGATCCTCTATAAAAAAAATTCAAAATTTTAAGCACCAAGAACAAGGGCTAGGTTCCCATACTTGTTCAAATTTCTACCAACAGTTCTCATTCTCTCCTCATACTCACACTCATCAGGGTTCTCATAATCTTGGCCATACATCATTCCTCTCAATCTCAGTGCCTTTTTAAATTTCCTCTCTCGTGCATCATAATACTTGTGTAGTCTCTCTTCTTTATCCCTTTCTTCCACTTGGACCAACACCATCTTTCCCAAACTTTCTTTCTACCCCTATGCATGTTGGATTTTTTATCCTTCCAAAGGTAAGGTATCCATTCCTAGCTCAATCATCAAGATATTCATTTGTAAAGGTAGCATTCTTAGGTATGATCCTCTAGGTTCATGCAGAAACTAGAAATTTGCTTCGTCCAAGAACGAGTATATCAAAATCATGTACTCCAAGATATAATTGTGCACAACACCTTCCTACTAGTGATCTACATCTCTTTTCCATGGTAGATCCAAATCAAATAGTGCTTGATACTGGTCCTAGCTTCAAACTTTCTTCCTTCTTAGCCGCACTCCCCTATTTTACACGTAGGTTGTTAAACACTCGTATAACTCTACTGGGAAGAAACTAAAGAATGTCTTATATATTAAGTCATATATCTTGTATTCCACCCATTTATGCACATTAAAATCTAGGTTGATGTTGTACCTATGAAAAAATTCAGCTTGGTTAGCATGTACCCAAAGCTCAGTATTCTCCAATGATATTTGGAACGCCATATGCATGCCACATTTTATTGAGTAGAAAGAAAAGAGGTCTTGGAAATGGAACCAAAATGTAGCCTTTTTATTTACCAATGCTTAGTTGTGTGTGTTGTAATTTCATCCAGATAAATGTCTACACACCCACATGGATTGTACGCAACCACTAGGTCCCTCTTTAGTTACTTATCAAGATGTGGTTTGCATACATAGTCATAATATCATGGATGAAGATACAACATAATAGTCATGGAAACACATATAATAAGGAATCTACTCAACATAGATAACTATCAATAATATTTGAACTCCCATTACACCATATTTAGATATACTAACCTTTGCAATCCATACACAATTTTCCATGATAAACATAATTAATTACATAAAAAGTTGATTACATCCATGCATTGTTTACATTCATGCGCACATACCTTTCGATAATACTTAGCATCCTAACTGCATACATCTAGATATAATATCACACACTTACATACACAATTCACAATATATATATATATGGTGGGGATTTGCAATTCACCACTTACATGCATTATTCCTAATAATATATGTCTTAATTATAGGTTGTATGATCTTTACAACTTTTCTTAACTCTAGTTTGAGCTATAAATAGCTTGGAATCCTTCATGCTTTAATCCTATAAATAGATATCCTCCATGTATCGTCCTTATATTTTTTGTATGTTATTTTCTTTTCCTTTCCTATCTCTATACATTTTTGTATGATACATCATCTATGTTTTTCCTATTTTTAGCCTTGGCTCTAAAATTGTCTTAGTCCTAATACTTTGTGTACATGCACAAACTCCTTGCATAATAGCTTCCTTCTCTATGTGGTGTGCACCTTCATGCATTGACTTGTTCCTATTCCCTTTATACGTGCATGCTTCTATGTGTTATTTCTTATATTTGCATCTCTTTACTTCCTATGTGCACCCTTTTGCATGTGACCCTTATCCTTCATGCATGGCTAATACTTATCCATTTTATCACACCAAAAGATATTATTAAAGGCATGAGAACTATTTAGCAATATGCCTCAAGAAAATGTGGTCTCATATAATGCATGTGGAACTACCTAGTGCACCTTCTCACCCGGGATTGTTGATTGACAAAAATGGATTTATTCCTCCCCTTTTTACTATTTTTTATTTCTCTTTGGTTATAAATGATTAACAAAAATATGGAATTAGAATTTTATCTTTGTTAAATTATTATAGCTCATCTTTGGGCCCTTATCTTGACCAAATAAAATTATATTGGATACAACATCAACACATGCCATATAATAGTCAAATTGGAATGAAAAAAGTGTTATATAATGTAAACTCGTAGATTTAAACATGACTTGAATGGTGACCAAAGTCTCTTAAAAATAAAAATCGAAAAACCCCTCTAAACCTCTTTATCATTTATAAATTATTATAATCTCATATTTGTTATATGGTGACCAAATACAACCTTGAAACATTACTTAAAACACTTGATGAGTGTATTTGGGAAGTGGGTTTTTGGTCGTAGTGGAAAACAACTTATAGGGAGAAATTGTTTTCCCATTATTGAAACCCCCATAAAACACCTCAAACTTTGTGTCATGGATCGTAAAAGGGAAATTTAACTCTGCATACCTCTTCTTTATTATAATGAGAATAACTTGGTGTTTTTAGTTTCTCTCATTATTCTCAAAAAAAAATTCCTTATATCTTATAGGCCTTTTGGCTTATTTTATTAGTGACCAAACAACTATTTTTAGCCAAATGGTTCCCAAAGATGCATTTGTTTGGCCCTCGGTGATTGTTTTATGATTCCGTATTTTTTGTGATTCTTTGTATAGTAGGGAATAGAGTAGATTTTTTAGATGATTAATTTAGGGGTCCCAAGCCACTTTTTCAAGGCCTTTCTATGGCCGCTTGGGCTATTTTGTGCAACAATGCAAAAAGATCCCATAGACTAGGAATGACTGTCTATGTTTTGTACAATGTTTAATACTGATGTCGTGTTGAAGATATGTATTTGGAATGGTAATGTGACATTTGGGTTTCCTACAACATGATTGCATATGGAAAATTAAACTTGTGTAATATGGCACATTTGGCTAGTCTCTTATAATGATAATGGAAAACAAAAAAATTCTAAATGTTGTAAAAAAAAGTTTGGAGTTTCTTTGAAAAAATTTGAAACTTGAGTTTGATGAATTAAAAATTATCTGTGATTTCTTTTCCCTCCTTTGGATATGGTAATGGTTTGGTTTATTTTCTTAAAAAGGAATTAAATTTCTCTCAAAACTCTCTCTCGAAAACTTAAAATGGTTATTTGTATTTAAATAAGTATGGGAAATGCATATTTCTCTCTCTCTAACTTTGTATTGGTTGGAGAGTTTTATTAGTAGGTTAGATAAGAAGGGTGTGTATATGCTAGCTTGTGTCGCTGGCCCATGGATACATGGTTTTATAGGTTATAAGTGGTGTGTTGTTACTATTTTCTCAATAAAAATAACTTGAATATTGACGATGTATATGATCTTATAACTTGTTTCTTTACAAGTGGAAAACTGTATTATTTCTTATCTAATGTACTTCTTTATGGCTTATAAAATGAAAGAAGTTGATTTAGTTTTATTTTCTTTAGAAGTTTGACGATTGGAAATTTTATAGAGAGTGCATGAATCAACATGAATGGATGCATCTTAAAACATGTTATCAACTAATATACGTGTTGTATAGTCAAATAAATAAATAATATTAATTACATGAGTGAACATTTTTAATGAGTTGATGAAATAAATATTGTATGTTCTATTCAATCGTATTCAAAGTTGTGTACTGATTTTTTCAAGATTTATTATTGTACATTTAAATATCTAAATAGTAATTGGTCTTAATCTAGAAAAGTAAATGTTTCATCATATCGTAAAGGAACTGTAGACACCGAAATTGGGCCATACTTCCATTAAAACCTCATTAATTAAATCAACCATATCCTACCCATTCATATCCCCTAATACACATGTTAATTGAATTAATTATCTTAATTAAATTAATTAATATTCTCACTTAACCACCTCACCCCATCCAACTCACCTAGCCACCTCACTCAAATGACCCACTCAAACCTCATTAATGACCTAATACCAAGTTTAAGCCAATCCTAATCAACTAGGAATTAGTCTAAACCTAGACTTAACTCCTATTAACAAACCTAAAAGGAATCCTACTTATCTGTACATGATCTAGCACTTAACACTCAGAAAAAGGTTGGAGATCACACCAAAAATAGCAACAATCTGGCTATTTTTGGCCAACCTAGATATTCCCTCCTTAACCAATGCCGGTTATATCTCAACCGATAACGGTCACCTAACCATTGCCGATTAGGTTAAATAGATTTCCAAAATCCTTTGCCTAGGTTGGTCATTCGATTCAGGATCTCATATGAATAGAGACTTCGAGCACTCAAATTTCTAAAGCACTCATGCAAAAGAAAACACATAGGAGCACTACCAAAAACCATTTGGCATTCATCATCTTTTCCATGATCACAGATTCACACAGAGAAGTACAGAGGTTTGAACTACCCTGGCATGAATAAAATAGATCTTCTCTTTGGATCTCTTCCCTCATCGTCTTCATCACCTACATTCTCTAAATCTACTATTTATTAAGTACCTAACACCTCTTCATTTACCTCTATTTTCTTTCAGTAATATTTATTATTCATCTCAGTAGTTTATCTTTCTCCACACCCGCATACTTCCTTCCTCCCACTAACCTATCACTAAACCATATTTGGCCCTTTCACCTGTCTTCACCATCTTCTAATCATCTCTAAGTATTCAAGACCATTTTACGACCTCAACCTCACCATTTCCAACCTCTATGAAATCACAGGGATTCTAAAAAACCAACTCCAAGAACTTTCTAATAATTTCCCCTACCGACTCTAGTTAGCCAACCAACATTATTCATTTTTCCTAACTAGCATCAATCATGCAGCCAACATCGATTACTATGTCTGGAAATATACCTCAAACCAGTAAGCTAATACCCATCCCAATAGCCTAGAACCATTTCTAATCTTTACCATACCTTACCCAGAGCTTGTACCAGACCTGCAATGCAGCAACAACCAATCACCTGACCTGTTTTGACCCCAATCACCTTTTACCTGACCTTTCTTATTGTTTTGTATGAAATTGTTTCAATTGGACAATAAGATCATTATTCCATGTATATTTTAAATAGCATTAATATTGTTATATAAAAAGTGGATTGGCATCTTGTTCAGGAAGCATCACGCTTCTCGGATCTAGCTTCCGTTGAGCAGTCTACTCATTGTTTTGTTTAACTATATCTGGTGGTATTATTTTAAATTTATAGGTAGTTCCTCCTAGCCAAAAGGGAGCTCTCGCAGTAAACTTGGATTAGGAAATCAAAATGCGTGCATGACTTTTAACCGACATTACAAACAAGTATTCCTTATTGGCCTACTACCCTTATCTATTTCATTTAATTTTTAAGAATCCGGTGAAAATTTTGGCACGCCCGGTGGGACCCATCCAAGGTTCCTTGAATTTTTTTCATTTTTAGGGAACCATGGTATGTTTGTTTCTTTTCAAAAGGAATTTAACATTTAATTATCTCCCTAGGAATCTTCTCCTTCTTCTACTTGTCTTAGTGACATTTGTATTTTGAGATTAAAATAAATCCTTCTTTCTTTTCTTGCATTTACATTAGTGAAAGTCATATCCTTTCCTATTTACTCTTTATTTACATCGAATATCACATTTTGATTTAGGTTTTAAAATACTTGCATTTCATACTTCTATGTTTACGTTTTTAGCTCACATTAAAATTGAGGGCAACCTATACATTGGAAGTCATGCCCAACTGATGGTTGACATAATTGAATCGTAGAGCACATTATCTTCTCTCTTTTCCAAACTACACAAAAATAAACTCGCACATCTTCTTAAACAACACCTTACCTGGAAGAAGCTATCAATGATCACACGATCAGAGGATTGACAGTGGGCACCCAGCTGGTTTCTCTGTCCAATCATTACCTCAGAGAAAGGACCACCCCCACAAAAACATAACTAGAAACCATCCTTAGATATTACCTCTTCATAGGATACCCTATTTCCAACCAAAAACTTTGTTTTGTTCACAAGTTAGTCTAAAATAACATAAGCTAAAACATAAAATTCCCTCATAGGATTTTGTGTTCTTCTTAGTTTTTTATTGAGTTGTGTTTTGAGTTATGAGGTCACGTTCTTCATTTTATTTTCTTCCTTTCACACCTCACAATTATAGTTGGTGTATTCTGATTTTTTTTTGGTGTGTTAGGGTCCATTACTATCATGCTTAGGTTTCTGGGTTGATATTTTATCTAATCTGAGTCACAAAAATCAAATTCTTCCACCTTTTCAAATTTTACGGTGACCATAATCAGTCCAGCGACCATCATCGGTTTTCATCTTACCATCATCAGTTTACATAAATGTTGTTGGTTTCCATCTTTTTTGGTCATTTCACTAAAAAAAATATTCATAAAAAAAAATTGTTCTTTCTGAAGTCTTCAGACACATCATCATACCTCTGGACTTTTAAAATCACTGTAAATTCAAGTTTTTTATTTCATTTTCATTAGTTATAGCCTCATTTGCAAAACTTTTGATTTCCCATAGTAATTGGTATCAGTCACCCTAACCATCATCGGTTAACCTAACCACCATCAGTTCCTTTGTTTTAATTCCTAATTAAAACAATGACCAGTTTCACCTCCCAGAACCTATTTTTCTTCATTTCTTCTATTTTCTGTGTCATTTATAGAGAACATATTACCAAGACTATGCAAACTCACGTGGTTTTGACTCATATTCAAGCCAACACCCTTATATTCCACACAATCCTTCAGCCGCTCCCGCCTAGTCCATCGCCACCTTTTATCCTGTCAACTATCAATCCTACTCAACCCATTATCATCAGTACCAATGATGAGGAGTTCACAATACTCCTAACCCTGTTACCTTACAACATATCTCACTCATTCCTCTACTTTTGATTCATGAGGACAACTAGTATATGGCATGAATGTTTCCATCCCCCTGCCCTCGCCCCCACTTCCACGTCAGCTAGTACTAACTTGACCTTACCTTCTTCCACCTTACTAACAGTAGTATCCCAACTTGACACCATGCCATCAATACTTGCAACACCTACAGCATCGGTTGTAATTTTGAATTTAATTACACCCATGGTGTCAACCATTCCTTCATCATCCACCTTGAGCATAGCCCCATCTACACCTACCAGTTCATATATACCTATTGCATCGCAGCCACCCATCATGTCGGCAACCCATACCCCATTCTAAAACATCATCCTCTCCATCCCATAGTCTTTACCTCTAATCACTATAAGGATCATTACATCCACCCCACCTACTTAGACATATCACCAATAACCCCCAATCTCATTTATCACCTATTCGAGATATTTTCCACATGCATCTATCCCCCCACATAGTTCTTGTAATCATCACCACCATATACTAGGATTGTGTCCACATCATACATTCATCATCAACCTCCTTATACTGTAGGGGGTGCTCAATCGTCACAACCTACCAACAACCAAATTAAAATGATGATGGAAAATATGTAAACATTGGAAGCATCAACTTCTAGCTCTCACAATTCCTTAACCTATAATGAAATTTGCAATGAGCCCATCCATCTATATATTGCCATTTTCCCATACCCTACGCATTGGGAAATTCCCAAATTCAACCGATTTAACAATAAAGAAGACCCACAACAACACTTGTGGTCTTTTAAACATGGTTGTTATCTAATCGCCCACAACGATGCTTCACTCCTATGAACATTCCCCATGTCCTTAACGGGGCCCGCGTTAGATTGGTATAGTGGTTTACCTCAACATTCCATTTACTCATTTAATCAAGTGGCTTAATCCTTCCTGGACCATTTTTCAATCAATATTGTCAAGAAGGTCACCATGACTGAATTGTACTCAACTTGACAATACGACGATGAGTTTATCACCGATTTTTTCACTCGTTGGTGGAACCTCATCAAGTAGCTAACATTCTAGTTGCCTCAAGTCAAGCTTATATATTTGTTCACTAGTGCTTGTGTTAGACACATCTCACTAAATTTTCAAGTATAAACCTTCTGTACCTTTGACAAATCATTTACCATGGCACAAAAATTGGAAATTTGTACCATTAAAGAGAAGAAAATTCAATTACAAAACAAAAATTCTGCCTTTGAATCAAATGATACCTCCTCCTCTTCAAAGCCACAAAAAAAATATTCCAAAGAAAAAGGATCTGCCAACATGATAGTTTTAAAGGCTGGCCCATCTCACCCATCTAATCAATCAAAACCTACCTCTAACCTTTCTCTCATTCAAGCTTTTCAGTTAAGACGGGAGCAACAAAAAATACACTCCAATTGGGGAGCCTTATTCTTCAGTATTAGAAAAACTTATTAAGGCTGGAGCCATTGCTCTTCCACCCATTAAACCACATACTAGTTTTGACCCTACTCATCCTATGCTTACATGGTACAAGGAACATGACTATTCTAACTATCATCATGTAAAAGGCCATAGTGATGGTAATTGTATAACCTTCAAGAACAGTGTCTAAGAAATGTTAGATAATGGAGATCTCATCCTGGAAAACCCAAATGCACCTGTAAATCAAAACTTGCATATCTTCAAGAAACTATTCCCTAATCATACCTCATCGTCTAACCAAAGTGGCAAACCTTCAACTAATGCCAATAATGTCTGTGAGGTCCATGTTGTGTTTAACACCATACCATCCCTTCCACAATTTCCTCCTCTTCCCTCCATTAAGGAGATCCTAGCACGAGTTCCTTTAACCACATAGGAGCCTACTTCATCTACTCCTTCACCTACGAAGGAGCCCCCTTCACCTCCCCCTTCACCCATGGAGGAGTCCACAACTTCTGCCAATGCAGTTTCACCACCCACCTCGCAACCCAATGAACAACCTGTGGTATTAACTCACCTACCCATGGGAGATTCATCTTCACTTTCCTCTCTGCCAAAAGAGGAAACTACCTCATCCCTATTGTTATCTCCCCTACCCATAGGGGATCCGTTAGACGTGTCACTTCCTATTAAGGATAATTCCCCATTAGCATTCCAAGATCCCGTTGATCTGCTCTTGGTTCTCTTACCCACAGAGTCTGAATCCCACACATTCCTTGTCTCATAGACATGTTTTACAGGGATTACTACTAATCCAATGTCATCTTCTCTTACAACAATGTCATTTTCATTCCTGGGCAACCACTTGGATTACATTGATAATTTCGTGCTTTGGGGACACCTTTGGCTACCCTTTTCAACTCAAATGTAAATGTCACCTGCAGATACCACCATGATCTATCCAAAGGTATTTCAAGAAACCCAATTAACCATGACCATGCTTGTTGACACGGCCTCTTCTTCATCATCCTCACCTACATCCAAACCTTTACCAACAACTAAACTTGTTCCTATGCCTAAGAATCTACCTGCACCTACACCTCCCCCCACATCCAGACCCATTACCATATTGGGTGTCATTCCAACATCAACTCTAGTTCATCCTCCTATAAAATAAGATTTAGCCACATCTTCCCAAACCCATCCAAAAACCATTCCTCCACCTAAAAGAAAGACCAACCTTCTAGGTCGCATACACCAATTTCACCAACTATGCCTTTGTCACCTTCGCTCCTTCTGTCTATCCTCGAGCCCCACCCGTCGACCTTGGTCAAGAAACTACCTATCCAATGAAAATCAAAAGTGGAGTATCCTGCCTCTTCATCACAATCCTTTATTACACCCAACCTACTAGCACATCGTACACCTTCGTCATTACCCGCATCTTTCTTACCACCTATACCCCCACCACTTACATTAACAACATTAGTACCTATGAGATTTCCTTCTCTTCAATCCATACCTTCCACTTTTCCTTTGTCATCAACCTTCACCTCACCTCCTTTATCACCTTGGATAACTCATCCTCTGCCACCATCCTCTTTCCCTTCTACATCATGTATGTATTCTCCACCTTTACCTAGGAAGATGTAACCTAAATTGAAAAACCTGCTACCCTTCAAAGAGGTAGTTAAGCCTACAACACCTTCCATTGCTAGTTCATCTACTACACCTTTACCCAAAAAGGTATAGCCCAATCCTAAAACAATACCACCTACCAAACCAATGGTCAAACCTATCCTACCTCTAATTCCACCTCCTATAGTACCTCACACATTACAATCACATACACTTCAATGCAGACCCACACTCACCTCACATTGCAATCCATTAGCATGGTCTTATGCCAACATTTTGGCTAACCTTTTAGAGACCATCATCATCACATTGTCACTACTTAGACCTTACGACCCACTCAAACCAAAACCAAAAGGGTTTGATGATACTAAAATTTGTGCCTACCATCATGTGTCGGGACATGATGTAGGAAATTGTAAGGCTCTAAAGTTCTTATCCAACTTTGTCCTCTTGAACAAAAATTTTATGATGATGATCTTCTAGATGAGGACCCAGTTCCACCTCCACCTATCACCACACATCCTTTCCCACTAACTATTCAGCGACATGCATCACAACCTCCACAACCATTTTATCCACCTCCTAAATTTGAGATCAATATGGTCCATATAAGAGAGCTAGCCAAAAACCCCCACCAACATGCCAATGCACCCTACTAATTTTTCAGGGTTCTTACCCCACACTAGGTTTTTTTCCATCATGGCATTATATTTTTATCGGCACACCTTCTCCATCCACCTCTCTTTCTCAAATTAACATGATCCAAGTTGCCACTTGCACTTGGAAATACAAAGGAAAGGACAAAGTAACTATCCCATCCGTCAATCTTGTGCCCAACATACCATTTACACCCACACCAAAAATCGCCATTAGGGGGCCCAAATATCCTATTTCTGATGGGGTCACCCATCATACAATGATAAAATAATTACACCAATCCCCTCTAAAAATGTCTTTAAACGACCTCATCCAAACTTCTAAATCCCATCGATAGGTCCTCATGGAGGTTCTGCAATCCATCGAGGTTTTACCTAACAACCCGACACCTGTGGCCTCCATTATCACCCCTCACCATTTTTATTCTCTCACCAATTCATCCCCTTCCTCTACACCTACCACTACACACCAAGTAGCCACCCTCAGTTTCTTTAATGACAAGATTATACCTCTCTAATCAGATGATCATGATATCGCCCTTTTCATCTCCGTTTATATTGATAATATGTGCATTCAATGCATTATGATTAATGGTGGTACCAGAATCAACATCATCTCCTCCCACATGTATAATCAAATGTGCATCCCTTCAAATTGCATGCATAGTAACCCAGTTATGTTGCATCCATTCAATGACACCATCACTTTCATTCTCAACACCATCATCCTCCATGTTTGTGTGGGCCTCTATACCATTCTGGAATTGTTATATGTCTTAGAGGGGGAGTTCCAGTACATGTTGTTTGGCCAACCTTGGATTTATGTCATGGGTTGTGTTCATTCAAACTTACATCACTGTGTAAAATTTGAACATGAAGGACACAGCTATACCATCCATGTTAACCCTTTGCCATTTAAAACATGTAACATGTTGTACGGACCTAATGATGTCCTTGTACCAGTTGAGGAATCTACCATTTCTGCCACTTCTCCTTCACCCACATCACCATCCACCAATGTTGTCGCTACCTCTTCCACACCTAATTCTTTTATTCCCATTGCCACCACAACCTCCGTAGCTAAATCATCTACAAACCCATCAACTTCTCAACCAAACAATGCTTCTTCTTTCCAATCACCTAGTGATTCATTTATTCTTGCTACCCATATACCAACTACTGATCCCTTAGAAGGTGTTTTTCAACGTCTTACTCTAAGGGAGTATCACCTATACAACATTGACACATTCCTTACTCCTCAAGAGTATGGTAACCTTCGCCAACATCCTCGCTATGATCACCACGTAGACAAGGTTTTCCCTTATGGCCCTCCCCACCTTCGTACCAACTTAACATATGGGGGACTTTATACTTCTACCTACTCACCCAAGCTACCTTCCCAAATGCGACCATTTTCTTGTGACTTCCAATCCCTCACCAACTGTCATTTCATCCACACTTTTCTCCATCATTGTGCATAGAAGGGATTTGGATTTGGCTTATATGAACATGTCCATCATACTATCATCATGTTTACCACACATAAACACAACAACCACAGTGGTCTTGGCTTTGCTAAACCATCTTCTAAGAAATCCCACGTCAAACTCATTGAGGATGAAAAACCTTCTTCACCCCATTTACCAACTTCACCATCTTCACCCACAGAATCTATGGCTCCAAAATCCATTCCTCCTAAATTTTGTTTATCATAAATACCATTTCCCTAGGACCTCCAACTTATCAACGTGATGGTGAGGTTCCCTCTTCTCTTCCATTCATGTATCTTGAAATGATCGATGATGATACACCTTCTATTAACATTATTTAATGTCAGGACAATGAGTCTATTCTCACCTATCTTGGTGCAAAGGATTCTTATATTCATCGTTCATTTCCTTCTGAGATGTAAACCATGTTAAATGAATCCTCCATTGAAATCAATATTAACACTCAGGATGACCCGTACATTATAAATATAGGAAAATCTTTAGATGTTGTTGAACATGAAGCTTTTACCTCATTCCTCTTAGATCATAACAATGCTTTTTCTTGGTCCTACGCTGATATTTCTAGTATTGACCCCAATATTTTGGTCTACAATATCATCACTATTCCTGAAGCTCAACCTGTAAAACAAAAGCTGTGAAAAATGCATCCTCGCATTGTCCTTCTTATCAAATAAGAACTTCAATTCCTTCTCTCAGTTTCTTTCATCCTACCCATTGATTATCCCCAATGGATATCTAACATCATTCCTATCACAAAAGTGATAAGGGACTTTGTATTTGCATGGATTTCCATTACCTTAACTTAGCTTTCCCTAAAGACGACTTTCCTCTACTTAGTATTGACCAATTAGTTGATCTTACCACTAGCCATGAGATGCTATCACTCAAGGACAGTTTCTCAGGTTATAACCAAATATTACTTGCCCCAGAAGATCAACACAAAACTACCTTCATCACTCCTTGGGGGACCTTCTACTATCATGTCATGCCTTTTGGCCTTAAAAATTTTGGTGCTACATATTAGTGGGATATGACTTATATCTTTCAAAACATCATGCATCGTATATTATAATATTACATTGACGATCTCCTTGCCAAATCCAAACATCAAGTAGAACACCTTACAATCCTTAAGGTCATCTTCGACCGTCTCATCAAGTATTGTGTTCACCTTCAACCTAAGAAGTGTGTCTTTGTTGTTATCTTTCGCAAGCTCCTGTGCTTTATTGTTTCTTTGCTTAGTATACAATTCGATCCTTCTAAAATCAAGGCTATTCTCAAAATTCCTCCACCTATTAACCTTTGCCAACTTCATAGTCTGTAATTCAAGTTGCAATCTATCTGACATTTCATTTCGCAGCTTTCCGACCACTACCACCCATTTCATCATCTCCTGAAAAAATATGTCTCCTTCAAATGGGATGATGAATGCCACAAATCCTTTGAAGCCTTAAAATAGTACCTCCTCCAACCACCTATGCTCATTCCCCCAAAGGATGACCAACCATTTTACCTTTACATTTATTCTACTGATCATTCCTTGGGTGTCATGCTCACTCATCGTGATGAACAACACAGGGAGCAAGCAATTTATTATATAAGTCATACACTTTTAGACTATGAAACCAAATACACCCACATTGAAAAAATCTTCTTAGCCTTAGTTTTTGTCGCCACTAAACTTCTTCATTACCTACTCAACCATAAAACCTTTGTCATCACAAATATTGACCCCTTACATTACATATACGCCAAGCCCTACCAACATCATCACGTTGCACGTTGGCTCATGATTCTTATAGACTTAGACCTCGAATTCATCCATCAAAAAAATTCAAAGGAAAAACCATCGCCGACCAACTTACAGACGTACCCCTCTCCGGTAATCAATCCTCTAACTTTGATTTCCCAGATAAATCTATTACTACCCTCTCGTTGGATGATACCATTTACCTAATGACCTTATTCTTTGATGGTTACAAAAGTCAACTTGGGGGTGGTGGTAGAGTTATCCTCATTCCTCTTGACGGTGAGTCTATGTCGTTATATTTCAAACTAGATTTTGAATGTACTAACAATATCGCTGAATATGAAGCATTTGTATTAGGCCTTCAAACCGCCATCACCTTAGACATTAAATCAATTAATATCTTTTGCGAATCTCAACTGGTTATAAATCAAGTCAATGGTATATACCAGTGTCGTAAAGAAACACTTCAAAAGTACAAGCATCATGTAGACATACTTTTGACTACCTTTGACCATTATGAACTTCAAACCACTCCACGTTCCAGTAAAAAATTTTGTGGATACCATAGCTTTCCTTTCTTATCAGATACCTGCTTTTCCCTCCAACTTGAAAATATTTGTCACTGTACAAAGGCTACAATCATCTTCCTATCTATTTTGAGACATAAACCTTGTTGAAACCATTGAAACTGACCCATGTGACCTTTGGTATAAGAAAAAAAAATTTCTACATTTCCCTTTCAATTATACCTCTAAACCTTACTCACAATGGACAACGAGCCTTTCTCAAAATTGTCTCTCGTTATATCATCATGGATGGTCTTCTTTATAAATGTGGATTTGATGGCATCCTCTTATGATGCCTTACGAGTTCTAAAATTCCCTACACCATCAAGGAAGTTCATGATGGAATTTGTGGAGGTCACTTCAGTGGTTTAGCTTTCGCTAAACGCATTCTTAGCCTAAGCTATTCTTGGCTAACCTTAAACTGTGATTGTTGTGATTATGTCAAGTGTTGTGTGAAGTTCCAGCAACATGTTAATCTTCATCATGCCTAATCACGCCTTACATGTCACACGAGACCTTTGGCCTTTCTCTCAATGTGGTTTGGATCTTGTCAGATATATAAATCCTCATTCTTCCTAACATCATCAATGTATTATTACTGCTATTGAATACTACACTAAATGGGTAGAATCCATACTTCTAATTTCAAAAAAAGCCAAGAAAATATGTGAATTCATCAACCATCACATCATTTTTTGCTTTGGTGTTCCTCATCATCTCATCACTGATAATGGAAAATAGTTAAAAAACAAAACCCTATGGAAGCTTTGTGATGCCTTTGGCATTCAACTCAGCTTTTCTTCACCCTACTACCCTTAAATAAATGGCCAAGCTGAATCAACCAACAAAACTTTAAACAAAATTTGTATGAAATTTATGGATGATACTGGAAATAATTGGCATACGCACATTCCTTTTGCCTTATGGGCTTATCACACTAGTATTCGTACATCAACTGTTGCCACACCTTTCTCTCTATACTACAGTACAGAGGTTTTTCTACCTCTTGAATTCCATATTTCGTCTCTTTGTATCTCACTTAAAGAGATGCTCAACAATGATGACTTTCGCCAAGATCGTTTGGCATAACTCGAGTTATTAGACAAACTTCATCTCAATGCTCTTGACCATATCCAAATCTACCAAAAATGTATCAAAAATGGCTATGATAAACATGTCCATGAATGAACCTTTGAAGTTGATGACCTCGTCCTGAAAGAAAATCAACATGTAACAAAAGAGGAAAAAAGTAAACGGGAAAAATTTTCTCTTAATTGGTTTGGACCTTATATCGGTACTCATACCTATGGATCAGGTGTTTTTCATTTATCTTCACTCAAAGGTAAACCCAAATTTGATCCCCTCAATTCCCTACATCTTCAACCATTCTACTATTGAATTAAGTCATATATCACCTCTTTTCTATTAACCACTCATCTGTTGAGCACCGTTCACCATCCATTTTACCTATTTTAAGGATCAACTACTAAACCAGGGTCATGTGATTACCTGTTAGCTTTCAACCTTGTCTTAAATATGAGTATCATGGCTCTACTCATGGCATGATTCTCATGGATACTTTTCATCTTTTTAAAGATGGAATCCCATGGTCGTTCATAATTAACCTTTGTGTGTTATAGTTTTGTCTTCGAAACAAGATCTTATTTTTCTTAATAGTCTTGTCCATGACTTAAAAGTCCAAAAGCAACACAATTTAAAAACAAAAATGGGATTCAACTCCTTGAGTCAAAATTATAGCAAAAATATGACTTCCGTAAAAAGGACATCTATGTTTTATATCTCGATATTATAAATAGACTACTCCCTTAAAGGATAGCTATACCAAGCTAGCCATATTATACATAGTCTATCATAATAATAAGACTGTTCTTGCAAAAATAAAATAAAATATTCAGAAACTTCCCACGTCGATAAACTTCAAGAAGACCTCAAGGAGATAATATACTCATCCCACATAGACTTCCCACATTGAGAAGTCTATCAAAGAAAAAGTAAAAAGAATAAAATGATAACTTTTTCGTCATGGACTTCCCTATTTTGATCTTGGGACTCTTGTCAAGTAGGCATGTTGTCTCACACCCAGTTATGCTAAAACCAACCAATTTCACTTCATCGTCTTTTCACCCTAATTTCCTACCCACTCAAGGGATGTGCCGCAAATGTCAAATTTCAGGATCATGTGACTTTCTTCAACCTTAGAAGAGTCCATCATGTAACACCTTTAGGGTCTTAAGTTCATAATCCCATCTTTGGTATGATATACTTGTTATGGTTCTTGTCAATTAGGCGTATCTTTTAGTCACTTCTTACCCTTCACCTTCTTCATTACTTGTTGATTCTCCTATACAGGACTATACCATCAACGCTTACATATTAAGAATTCCAATTTTACCAACATCACCATGCCTAGCTGACTTAAACTCAACCATGACTAACTCACCTAGACTCAATCATGCCTAAAACCTACCAACCTGTCCCTTTACCTCATCATATTCTTCCCTAGCTTATGGGAGAAATACATCATCCTAAGGCCCCTTTTCATCGAGACTATATAGGAAACACTCTAAGGGCATGGGGCCCTTGGAGTTTAGCTTGGCCACTATTTACCCCAACCAATTCACCCCCCCCCATTTTTCTATTCACACTCTACCTTAGTTAGTTTCCATCTTATATACTACTTGGAAATTAAACAAACATACATGTATATAAACATGTATACCTACCTATTTCTTACATCATCATATCATACATTAATCATTTCACATTTCCATAATATCAAATATTATCGAAATTTACACCATAACATACAAATTCATCATCATTTATTTTTCTATTTTACAAATAACTTGGAAATTAAATCAAAACAAAAAACATGACTCCATCATGCTTAACTCACATGACCAAAGCATGCCTATACCTAACTCCATGATGCCTAAATGACCTAAACTCAACCATGCCTAACTGACCTAAACTCAATCATGCCTAATTCACCTAGTTTCTATTAGAATTTGAGGATTCTAATAAATATGGATTTAATCAACTTACATATTACATAATGTTGCAATAAATATTTAAATAAAGATTACATCATAACATAAGTAAATAAATAAATACTTACAGGAAATAAATAACACAGGTGACACAGTATTTATAGTGGAAAACCCCAATAGGGTAAAAACCACTTTGAAAACTCATTTGGGCTGGTGGGAATCATTGTAGATGTTGATCTTTTGTGGTCTTTTTGTTGTGACTTTGTTGTTTTTTTGCGGTTTTGTTGCAGTCTATGTCATTTTTTTATTTGAGGATTGTATAACCCTCTTGGTTACTAATCAATTACATATTGTTCTATCTAGATTTATAATGATCCTTTTTTAAACATTGAATCTTCATAGTTATATCATGCTAGTGATCCCTTTTTGTAACAGGGTATAGTCCCTTTAAAACTATTTACTAATAAAAAAAACCACTTTGAAAATAACCTTTTACTTTAGAGAACTTATTTTACATCCAGTAAGATCACCTCCTCATTTGAAACCCTATTTACTAAGGGTAAAACCAAATCACTTGATTTACACACCTTTGATATATTTCGTGAATATATCAAATGATGACCAAAATTATTTTTTATATAAGGTGATCGGGTATGTTTTCCAACCCACCTTTTCAACCTAAAATGGTTGACACATACACCTAGGTTTATAATATTTAATATTAGAAATATAATCATTTCATGATATTAAATATTTAACATAAAGTATATACCTAGGTTAACATATTTAATAATAGAAATATAAATATTTCATATTATTAAATATTAACCTATATATTAGTGATGGACCCATATACATTAAGGGTTGGCCAGACCACTTAATCATTATGTTCCAACACTCCCCCTTAATGTTAAGTGGGATAACATAACATATGCCAATAGATTACCTGCTCGTGGTACACTACATGATTTACAATCCTTAAACCATAAAGGTTTTAGGCTAGCATATCGGTTGAAGGAATTATAACACCTTCATCATACTCAATTTACCTTTTGGTACAAAAGGATTTGGAATCCCAAAGATCATCCCATGATCAGTGGCTAAGTATGATTTGTGAGTTTTACATGTTCTCACAGGTTCTCATAAAAGGTTATTGAACCCAAGCATATAGGAGCCTTTTACAACCAAGGACCTCCTTAACAATATGCTTGTACTGGATGTTTACCAGTAAACTCAATAGCACTAAAGAGTTTACTGAAGACCGCCTTTAAGATCTTTCTACACTTCTTTCTAAAAAAGAAGGTCGATGAGGTATACACTTGCCCGAAGGTCTTTTTACACTTGCTCGAAGGGTCTTTTTACAAAAACCAAGTTCCATTAGGAGGTGACATTGTCATGCACACTCCCCCTCAATGGAAACTCTGACAATCCAAGCTTTTCACGAAAGTGACAAAACTTTGCAGCACTCAGGGACTTTGTGAAGATGTCAGCAACATGCTCTTCAGTCAACATGAACTTGAGATTTATCTCATCACTTTGCACCTTCTCACGGGTGAAGCGTATATGTATCTCAATGTTCTTTGTCCTCTGATGTTGAACTAGATTCTTAATCAAGAGTAATACAACTCTAACCACCACATAGAAGATAAATACTTCATTTAGCTTCCATGTGTATCTCTACCAATAGTCGTTGTAGCCACATGGCTTCTTTACTTCTTCCATTGTACTTCTCTACCTCAGTAGAAGAAATGGAGACTGTTGATTGTATTTGTTGTTCCAAGTAATGGTTCCTACACCAAAAAACTTGAACACATATCCAGTATATTTTATAACACAACATCAATATGGTTAGAATCACAAAATCCATATAAGATAGCATTTTCATTCTTATTATAATGCAACCCATAATTGATTGTTCCTTTCAAATATCTAAAAATTCTTTTTGCAAGATTCCAATGATCTCTAAAAAAGGTTCCTACATAAACCTTGAAGTAATTCCTTTTGTATAGGAAATATCTGATCTAGTTATAGTTAGATAAATCAAACTATCAACTAACAACGTATATAAAATAGGATCAACATTTTTCATATGTAGATTTATGATCAATATTTATTCCAACTTCCATTGAAGTAGAAAATGGTTTACAATCAATCATAAGAAACTTTTTCAATACAATGGTTGCATATTGTGTTTTGAAAAATAACAATAGAATGAAATACAATCATACAAATAACATGATGTGAGAGACCTAACTCATTCATTTCAAAGTACTGCTTCAATTTCTCTTTAATCCTATGAATTAAATCAGAATTGTCACCAGACATAAGAAAATCATCAACATATATACATATAATGATAATATGTGAGCCTTATTGCTTAATGAATATATCATTGTTAGAAGAACAATTAACAAAACCTAACAATTTAAAGAAGGAAACAATTTTCACATACCAAGCTCTAAGAGCTTGTTTTAAACCATACAAGGATTTCTCAACTTACAAACATAGTTTTCTTTACCAGTTTCTTCAAATCCTTTAGGTTGAAACATGTAAAGTTCTTCTTTTAAATCGCAATTCAAAAAAGTATTTTTCTTATCCATTTGGTGGATTTCCCACCCAAATTGAGCAGAAATTACAAATAAGGCCCTAACAGTACTCATTTTAGCTACAGGAAATGTCTCAACATAATCAATACCAAGTTTCTGAGTGAAACCTCTAGCAATAAGTCTAGCTTTATGTTTGTTAATACTACCATCACCATTATATTTTACTTTGTATATCCACCTAGACCCTATAATACTTCATGGCTCAGGTTCATACAAGGTAATTAATGCATGGTACATATGATGGCTTCTGGTCATTTTCCTAAGGTTAATAGGATTTGAGTTTTCTAACATAGATTGAGCCAAATTTAATTTCTTATCTAGGAAGATAAGAGTTTTAGAAACATCTATAACATCAAAATATCATCATGACCATTTACTAAATCAGAATCAAAACCATCATTTAGAAGCATTTAATGAAGTAACTTCAAGAGAAGAAGACAACACATGTAAACCTTTCACTAGATTATATCTATACATTTCATATAAGCTTCAATAATTAACATGTCCTAACCTTTCATGCCATAGTTTTGAATTATTCAAACTCTGAGATATAAAATAAGATGCAGAAGAGAAATCATCAAAAATATATAGATCATTTCTTTGAATTCCTTCAACTATTATACTCTCATTACTATCCTTGATATACCAAGTATCCTTCATGCATGGATTCTAGTTATGTCCATACCTCTTTCGGATGTTCGATATTACCAATGTGTAGAAGGTACTCATCGTTCACATTACATAGAAAGAGCATCTTACATTCGTTGCAAGAATGCATTCATGTTATCTACAATTTCTTGACGACCAGTGGGAGCAACCTCAGATCCAGAAACAATCGTCTAGAGTTTCCTCACCATAAATTCTATTTTGACCCAAATGTTGTAGTTGGTTTCATTCAGGATCTAGGTTTTGTCAAGATAGAAATAGTTGGATGTCATTGTTTTCCTAAACTTGTAAAACACACCCCATTATAATATACAATGTACCATAGAGTTAGATACATATTTATCGATAATAAAAACAACACTTTTAATAGAATCATATCTAAATTTTATAGATCTAAATAAACTATTTGATCATAACTAATTATGTCATTACAATGCATACTAATTAACCTCCCATGATCAAAATAATAACCCGCATTATAAAGGGCTCTGCATTATACCCTAGATTTATATAAAAAATATTTCCGACCATATAGAAGTGAAGAAGAGACCCCTAAGAATGCATAACAACTTCAAATTTCTGAAAAAAAAATTAATGTAGACAAAAATCTGACCAACTTAAATTTGACGTCTAAATGACCGTCATAATGGCTTATTTTTTGGTCTATCGTGATGGTCATTTGACCAACAATTTTAACACAGTTAAAGTTTCCTAGAACCTACGAGCTTAAATTTGACATCTAAATGACCGTCATATTGTCTTATGTTTGGTCTACCATGACGGTCATTTGACCGTCAAATTTAATGAAGCCAAAAATTGTTGTGTATTTCTAGAATGTGAAATTCTAGAATTTCTTCTTCTGTATAATATTAGGGAGGTTATATTTTAACACATTATAATAACCTATTATAATTTATAATGTAAAAATATATACATTTTTTTATAAAAAGGTATATAATTTATAGAATGAAAATAAAAAACAACATATAGTTCATAAAAATTATAAACTATAGTATATTATTTTTATATTAAAAAACACATAACCCTTATTAAAGGGGTTTAAAGGACATAGACCAGGTTAAAAGAATTTTACCAGGTGCAAGTAGATTTATGAGAGTATAGATTAACCTGCATATTTTACAAAGGGGACAAGTAATTTCACCCGACCAATGAAATAAATTGAAATCCCTATTTTCATGAACCTTGTCTCCTCCCTTCATTTACTCTTAATTTTATTATCCACACACATGGTTAAAAGCTCGAAAATTTGTAAAACTATTTTATTAATTGCCTCGCAAGCCTAACATTTTTTTACTTTTCAGTGCACTCATAGGCTTTCCAGATTATTTTACCATCAGATAGAGCTCTCTCTCAACGTTTCCATAAAGGTAAAGTTTTCCTCCTAACTCATGTATACTTTTCAAGTGAATATAGGGCTCGGTGGAGTTTTTGTGGGAAATTTTCCCCTAGAAGGCCCGCAGCCAATCATAAACTCGCCACTCTTGTATAAAGCCAAAAATTCAAAGCGTCCCGATTTGGCCCTGTTTTTCCCTAAAACTTCAAATCTAATCCAAATGGTTTTTCACGTTCTCTTATATCAATGGAAAGCTGATGAAATTATTACAAGATGTCTGGGGTAAATTTTGTATTTTGGTGGAGTTTGGAGAGAGGATATTAAAAAAACGCTTTCATGGCACGTGGTCAAAAACACGGAAATGTCTATTTCAACCACCGATTTTAATGAAAATGGCTCGCATTCTCTCTCAGCATGGTTAAAAATGTTAGGGAATGGGTCTGTCAGGTTGCTCATGCTATTTTGATGGCATTTTGGTCAATAGTTGAATCCCTTCCACGTTTTCCTGCGTTTCTCTCATACCTGGGCTAAATCCCTTGCATATAAAAGCCAGATTTGGCTCATTTTTCAAAGGGTTGAACATTTTTATGTGTATGGCAAGCTCCCTTTTTCACCTTGGAAATTTAGTGGAATAACAGACCTTTTCTAGAAACTGTACTGTATTTTTACCTTTCAGGTGTTTGAATGCAAGTGATTTTAAAGGGGACTTCAAATAACACGGGTACATACATTGTGACCTTTTTATCCTATTTGGTGTTGTTTGCCTAATTTCTAACATTCATAGAAAACATGTTATCAGTTTCATAATGTTGTTTTTGTTGCATTTTATGAACTGTGTCAATTTGCAGAAGTAAAAAATGCTGACCACTCCTTTGGTGCATCACCAATTAGCATTAGTTATAGTTCTTTCTTTTTGCATTTTCTATCCTTGTCCCATTTAGAGTAGATTTACAAAGTTTAAACCTCTGCAATTGTGCAAGTAAAATAGCTGATCAGAGGAGTTGAGGAACCAGCCTCTTTTACTGGAGATTTCTCTTCCATTTTTGCAAGTCTCACACTTGGGAAGAGGATTCAATGTTGCTAAAATACATTCTGGATGCTTATGATCAAACTAGAAATTGAATGGGATCCCGGATTTACTTTTAACATTTACCCTGCACGGTTTTTAAAAGTATGGAAATATTACAAAATATTTTATATAATTCCCGCTCTTGAGCTAAAAACTTTAAAACTTTTATGTACCTATAACTACCAATATTTTAATAAATATTTACCACACTTCACGTGGGCCACCAATAAACTAGCCCCTTTTTTTTAATTCTTCATTTATACTTGAGAGTTCCACATTTATACCTGAGATATTATCTCATTTTATTCTCCACTCCCACTCTTATATAAAAGAAAACCTTTAAATGGGTTTATTTATATAGTTTTTATAAACTATAAGATCTAAATGAATGGGGCCGCCCCCTTACATGGATAATATAAATGGTTAGGGACACATGTTAGGTTTTATTTAATAAGTATTAAGATTTAAAAAATAATCCCTTCATGGCCAAGAAATAAACACGGGCCCCCTTACTAAAAAAGTAAACACTTTAGGTTTTTTTAAAACATATATAAACCAAATCTAATAAAATTTATATTTTAAGCGGTTTAAAATAACCATATATATAAAATATGATTCAAACTTAGGTTTGTTTCTTTTTTTAAACTATATATGCCTAGATTTATAAGTTAAGTTTAAATATGATTTAAACTTAGGCTTAGAATATGGTCTGTTGACTCTTCCCTCAATCCCATGTAATTTTAATATGGTTTAAGGCTTTTAATATATAGTTTTTTTTCAAAACTTTATAAATTTTAATATGATGTTTATATAAATTATTATATAAACCTTATTCTATATTATATATATTTTTATTTAAAAATAATAATATAGTTTTCAAATTATATAGGATATAGTTATAGATTAACTATAAACTATAGTTTTTCAAATCAAATCCTTTTAGAGGGGACCAAAGAACACGGGTATGAATTTACCTTCCGAAATATTTAACCTGCAAACATTTGAAATTATAGAAAACATGAAAATTATTTCATATAGTAATAAATCCTTTCTTTTTTTGTATGTGACTTTCACGCAGGTAAATATTTGAAGCCCCTTTCACTTGTGCACACATCAATCTCCAAACAAACATTAATTCCATATAATTTACAAAATGTAAATAAATGATTACATCTCCCCCTTAGGTATTTAAAATTGAAAAGCCCTAAAATTTTTACCGAGAGTTTAATTACACAAATGTAATGCCAAAATAAATTAGGGACAAAAAAGAAGGGGACCGGATACTTTTAAATACCCTTTCGGGTTGGTTGAAAAAACCTGTACAAATTAAATAAATAAAATACAAAACATTTGATCTTAATTTATTTAATTTACCTCGCTCTGTTACCATGTTAGAATTTGAGGATTCTAATAAATACGAATTTAATCAACTTACATATTACATAATGTTACAATAAATATTTAAATAAAGATTACATCATAACATAAGTAAATAAAGAAATACTTACAGGAAATAAATAACACAGGTGACACAATATTTATAGTGGAAAACCCTAATAGAGTAAAAACCACTTTGAAAATAACATTTTACTTCAGAGAACTTATTTTACATCTAGTAAGATCACCTCCTCCTTTGAAACCCTATTTACCAAGGGTAAAACCAAATCACTTGATTTGCACACCTTTGATATATTTCATGAATATATCAAATGAGGACCTAAAGTCCTTTTTATATAAGGTGATCGGATATGTCTCCCGACCCACCTTTTCAACCTAAAATGGTTGACACATACAACTAGGTTTATAATATGTAATATTAGAAATATAATCATTTCATGATATTAAATATTTAACCTAAAGTATATACCTAGGTTAGCATATTTAATAATAGAAATATAAATATTTCATATTATTAAATATTAACCTATATATTAGTGGACCCATATACATTAAGGGTTGGCCAGACCACTTAATCATTATGTTCCAATAGTTTCCATCAATACACAATGATAATAAAATTAAAAATATAGATACATCATCCATATAATAAGTATCATAATTTATATAAATGAACAAGTCTTTATATCAATAGATATGTACACAGATACAAATAAATACAAGTATCTCAATCGCTTAGATACAGCCTATCTATCTTCGGCACATAAACCAGTATATATCAAATATCAATACTCTGATCATATTCGGTGATTAATAGTCACCCCACCTGATATCCATACATGTCTCATTTGTCTCCTCCTCTCCTCCAGTTTGGCGCTCTGCCAACATCTCTCCACCCTCCATGGGTCTTAGTCTAATCTTTGCCTAATCCTCACCTGGGACTAGCCTCTGTGAACTTGTAGCCTCACCCTGACCCTGTTTTTGGGCTCATCATCCCATTTTTCTCTCAGTGCTATGAGTGTGGATCTAATCCTCTCACTCTTTTCCTCTTATTCCATGTACTTTGCATAGGATGAGACATCTATCTCGGCAGTCATCAAGTGATCCTGATAGTATCGGGCCTCGTTTAGGGTGTCCCTGAATCTTGCCAAATGAACTATCTGCGGTGGTACCATAGGTCTCACAGCAACCTATGAACTCTGTCATGTTAACACTGGCCTTGGTCTCTATCTATGTGAGATTCGTCCTCCTCCTTGTACCATCGTACCCTATCACACTACTACCTGTAGTATGGCACAAGGTCCCTGAACCTATGGAGGCACCTATGTTGTAACCTGGGCATGTAGGGACACAACCTGAGCATGTGTGGTGGCCAAATATCCTTGTAACCCTACTACCTATGCTTGTAATGGGGCCACATTCCCTTTATCTCCATCTCCACCCTACGCAAGCACGTCCCTGTGCTACCTAAGCTTGTAGGGCCACCACCTAATCTTGTAAAATGGCAACCTGTGCCTTTAACCAGTAAGTTGTCCCTAATAAACTATAAAATGTGCCTAAAGGGTAGCCACCTAACTCTATAAGGTATCCCTCTACACTGTGATGGTGATTAAGTTTGGTTGTCATGGTCTTGGTGGTGTTTCTCATAGTTGTGCTACCCACCACCGCCTATATCCATCAATGACCCCAGCATCATCAATCTTCTTATCTACTAGTTACTCCTCCTACCATGTTGGCACACTTATGTGTGGTAGAGACATAGGCCTTTCTAAAAGGAATGATAACAAGATTATACCAAGCCAAGAACACAGATGTTAATCAAACACCACGATCAATAAGATGAAAGAAATTTGTTAGAATAACTTTATATAAAACCTTTGCAAACAAATGAGCAGCAATATCATATATTATTATGGAACTCAATCAAATACAATGAGAATGGGCCCTACTTATATAGGCAAGGAATAACAATCTAAGAACCAATCAAGGTCGTAGATTAAACCATAAATCAAGAAAATAACTAGTCATCAAAGAACTAGTCAAGACCATAGATTTAGGAGAGAACTAAACATCAAGGATCTAGTCAATACCATAGATCAAGAAAAGAACTAGTCAATACCATAAATCAAGGAAATAATTACACCTAACAACTAGATAATATCTCCTAATATCTAAATAAGATAATAAATATTCACACACATAAGTAGGTGAGGATAAATACAACAAAGGTAAATAATGTACCTAGGTGAACATGAGCTAAGGTAAATACCTACTCTAACACCCCCCTCAAGTGAAGCTAGGGGTCAAAATAGAAGTGGCATGTGCATAATATGAGTCTAGGAAACTAGGCCTTATGAGGTACTCATGTATAATAACTAGGAAAAAAAGGACACCGCAAGGTACCCATAACCAGTAACAACAAAGTAAACAGAGTAAAAACCCACTACAAGGAATTCCAAGAAGTTTGTCTCAAAAAACTTATACAATACTGAAGAATTTTGGTGTGCAATATGGTCTGAATCCATTGTTTGATCATAAAACTCAAACAAATGACATTGGGCTTCACCAGAATAGCTCCATACAAGGATACTGTCAACGGAGTGATGTCGAAAGTGCAAGAAAAAACATCAAACATAATTCAATCAACTGTTACAAATAGGTGTGCCACGATCCAAGAAAAATAACCAAAGCAACAAGGTAAAGACATAAACTCTAAAGTGGTCATGATCTAAGAAAATCCAAGGTAACAAGGAAAGGACAACGAAATCTGAAGAAGCGGGATCATAACCACAACCCTCTCATACTGCTAAATGGGTGGAGTGAAGCTAAATCTGTATGAGTTTCCATTCCCAATCAACTACTCAAAACTTCCTGAAAAAATAACATTGGACTCACCAGAATAGATCCCCACAAAGATATTGTCAACATACCGAAAATTTTGGTTGAAAATACAGATACAAAATCCTAATCAAACAAGAAGATCACTAACACCTGCTAACGAAAAGATGCTCAAAAAGAAACTATTACATGCCAAGGTAAAGAAAGTGCCATAAGAGGCTGAATGGTGGAGGAGCCACGCCTATATATTTCCTCTCAACGAATGCCTATGTCACTGATATGAGTGATCAGATATCCACCCTAAATCAACACGAATTGATGAAGAAGATGCATGCATATGACTTAGTGTAAAATACATAATGGGTGCATGCAAAAGTAACCTTCAGAATGTGTATCATTGATCATGTTTTGATAGCTAAAATATCATGTTTTCTCAAAAGCCTGAGTGAAGGTCCGAACTCATGTGTTTGCCATGATCCTCAAGGAATAATTACACCTAACAACTAGATAATATCTCCTAATATCTAAATAAGATAATAAATATTCACACACATAAGTAGGTGAGGATAAATACAACAAAGGTAAATAATGTACCTAGGTGAACATGAGCTAAGGTAAATACCTACTCTAACACCCCCCTCAAGTGAAGCTAGGGGTCAAAATAGAAGTGGCATGTGCATAATATGAGTCTAGGAAACTAGGCCTTATGAGGTACTCATGTATAATAACTAGGAAAAAAAGGACACCGCAAGGTACCCATAACCAGTAACAACAAAGTAAACAGAGTAAAAACCCACTACAAGGCATCCCAAGAAGTTTGTCTCAAAAAACTTATACAATACTGAAGAATTTTGGTGTGCAATATGGTCTGAATCCATTGTTTGATCATAAAACTCAAACAAATGACATTGGGCTTCACCAGAATAGCTCCATACAAGGATACTGTCAACGGAGTGATGTCGAAAGTGCAAGAAAAAACATCAAACATAATTCAATCAACTGTTACAAATAGGTGTGCCACGATCCAAGAAAAATAACCAAAGCAACAAGGTAAAGACATAAACTCTAAAGTGTCATGATCTAAGAAAATCCAAGGTAACAAGGAAAGGACACGAAATCTGAAGAAGCGGGATCATAACCACACCCTCTCATACTGCTAAATGGGTGGAGTGAAGCTAAAAATCTGTATGAGTTTCCCAAAATCAACTACTCAAACACTGAAAAAATAACATTGGACTTCACCAGAATAGATCCCCCACAAGAGATATTGTCAACATACCAAAAGTGTTGAAAATACAGATACAAAATCTCTCAATAAACAAGAGAGATACACTACACCTGCTAAAGAAAATATGCTCAAAAAAAGAAACATTACAATGCAGAAGGTAAAGAAAGTGCAGTAAGAGGCTGAATGGTGGAGGAGCCACGCCTATAGATTCCTCTCAACGAATGCCTATGTCACTGATATGAGTGATCAGATATCCACCCTAAATCAACACGAATTGATGAAGAAGATGCATGCATATGACTTAGTGTAAAATACATAATGGGTGCATGCAAAGTAACATCAGAATGTGTATCAAGTTGATCATGTTTGATAGCTAAAATATCAGGTTTCTCAAGCCTGAGTGAAGGTGCCGAACTCATGTGTTGCTCATGATCCTCAGAAATATTCAATCGAACAAAAATAGGAGTTATGTCAATGTGTGATCCTAATGAAGTATATGCTAGAAAACCAATGTCATGGTGAGAATTCCACTTAATATGTGGAATAGGGGAAATAATACCTTGTGAATGTCTTACAATACCTCTGCTATTGAAACCCATAAAACAAAGGAGTCAAGAACTAGATGCAGTGGTATGCTTCTCAAAAGATCCACGCATATAAGGAGTAGGATACACAACATGTGTTACTATAATAGGCACATATTTGGAAGAGCATGCAGTAACAAGCCTGATAGGCTTAGGAGCATTAAGAGCAGTAACAGGCTCAAAGACTGACAGATCAATGGTAGTGGGTAAGTGGACTAGAATTATGGATATGGTTTTCTACAATATGATGGTGATGTTGTAGGCTAGTAATTTTCTTCTGTAGGGAGTGTATTACTGTATCCTTATCATGAATGAATGATTGTAGAAGATAATTTCGTTTCTTGAGCGATCTATTTTCTTCCTCAAGTTTTACAATATCCTCTTGAAGTCCACACACTTCTGAGAAAATCATATCATTCTCATAATCCATGATAGCTACAAGAATGCAACTCCTAAAATTTTAAGACATCGGGCTCAACTGAAATTGCGTCCACAATTGATTATAACACTCCTCCATATTTGGCACTTTATAATTAGTGTGTGTTACAATATGGTAGTTTATAATTATGGTTAAATTCTCAAAATAAATATTTCCAATGGAAATATCATGAAAAAATAAAAATAAGCACTTTTACAAAAAAGGCACTCAAAACCGAGTTACCAATCAAAAGATACAAGCTTTTCAATATTATGCTCTACTATTTATTTTAGTTACCACTAAAATAGAATAAAATGCTCTTGCCTTCACCACATAAATAAAATGAAAGGGGGCTAGATTTAAGCACCTATTAGTAGGAATCACAAACTTTAAGCCCTCATATGACCATACCATATAACCAGGGGCTAAGGATTTCAATGGGTGTGCCTAAAATAGTAGCCTGTGGAATTTCCCAAAATAACAAATCATGCACAACCGCCCGTGGACCCCTACCAAAAAAGGAAATAAATGTATTTCCCAAAAAATACCTATTGTGCACAAAAAAAAAATTTATGCCGTAACACAAAAATACCCTGGTCAGATCTTGATAAACCCAGCAAAAAAAATTTGTTTACTTTGTTGTCTGACGCTAATCCCGAGGCAAACTAGTATGTTTCTCTGTAACAACAAAAAAATGACTGCCTCTAGAAATGGCCAAATTTACAATCAATATTATGGTTTTTCCACCATCTGGATCCAATGGAAACCTCTGTTTTTCATAAAACCACATGCAACAACAAAATACGACCAAATCCCAAATATATGAATATACAAATAATTTATTTGCAAAATAAAACGTACAGATGGATATCAATAGCAATCTCCTACTCTGATACCATAAAAGGAACGATAACCAGATCATACCAAGCCAAGAACACAGATGCTAATTAAACACCATGCTCAATAAGATGAAATAAATTTTCTAGAATAACTTTACATAAAACCTTTGCAAACAAATGAGCAGTAATATCATATATTATTATGGAACCCAATCAAATACAATGAGAATGGGCCCTACTTATAGAGGCAAGGAATAATCTTCTAAGAACTAATCAAGGTCGTAGATCAAGCCATAAATCAAGGAAATAACTAGTCATAAAAAAACTAATCAAGACCATAGATTTAAGAGAGAACTAGACATCAAGGATCTAGTCAATACCATAGATCAAGGAAAGAACTAGTCAATACCATAGATCAAGGAAAGAAATATACATAACAATTAGATAATATCTCCTAATATCTAAATAAGATAAAATAATTATCCACACATATAAGTGGGTGACGATAAATACAATAAAGGTAAATAATGTACCTAGGTGAACATGAGCTAAGGTAAATACCTACTCTAACACTCTCCACTTCATCTCTCTTGTACTGTGGGAAGGGTGAAGGCACGTCCTGTGGTAGCCCAAACTACCATCTAACCGTGTCTACAGGAATCTGGCACGCCACCCCTATATCCACCTCATTAGTTGAAGCTCATCTAACTCCTCCATCATACCCCTATATGAGGGATAGCTAATGTATGGTCTCCACACAATATCGACCCCTGAAAGCCCCTCCAGTAATTTTCTGTAACATAAAACATCATGTGTGGCCCTAGCCACTCTATGTTTCCCACCAACTTGTACCCACCGTTTGTATCGAACTCTAACTCAGCCACCCCTGAACCAATCATGTTAGGGAAAACCAATTGGTCACACACATACGATATGCTCGTATACCTAGTAATGTAATAGAAAGGTACAACATAAACTAAACTACCACAATCTCCCATAATCCCACAGCTCCCTATATAGCTACACCAGGATATGCTCATATACCTAGTAATGTAATAGAAAGGTACAACATAAACTAAACTACCACAATCTCCCATAATCCCACAGCTCCCTATATAGCTACACCAGGAATTTCGGTGCCCATGAAAAGTAGATCCTCTCCTCCATCATATCCTGGAGCACTCCCATCAGTGCTCATGGGAATCTCCCACCCTCAACATCTGGTAAGGCGAAGCAACATACCACCTACATCATTAATAAAACTAGCCTCATCTCTTAAGGATGGGCTACATACATATATCCATAAGTTAGGCTCATATTATTATACCTCATCTCACCCATCGCCTCCCCAAACACAGCCACTATTGGATCCACTAACACCTCTGATGAAATAGAAAACACTGGCTCCCCAACAATCGGTAACCACAGGATCCTGTAAATGTCCTCTAGGGTGACAGTCATCTCACCCGTCGGTAAATGAAACATGTTGGTTATTGAATCCCATCTATCGATAAGTGCAACCATAAATATAGGATCTCAGGCTATATACGTATAACGTCAGATCCCAATTATTCCAACTTCCATCATATACTCTCACTCCTCTGGAGTTACACTGGACTACATCTACACCAACAACGGTGGTACTCTTTCCCGCATCCTGAGCTAGTCCTTAGCCTGTAACATCAAACACAACATTTTCAAGACTTGTCTACCAAAAAATTACATCTTACCCACTAAACCATACCCAACCACATCAATCATTCCTACCCCATTTACCTAATTCACCTACAAGCCTACTATTATTTACATTCATGACCAATCGTCTTAACATTATTAAACCTACTTACCTCTCTTATCCCGCCAAACTCACATTTTACCCTCATCCCCCTACATACACTCTTCATTTACCCCTTCCCACCTATATTTCTTTCCAAACTAGCCCTTCTTACCCCTATTTTTCTTCAACCTTCACCGGCTTCAGTCACCTTGCCCATCATTAGTTTGTCTTAACCATCATCGATTCCATTTTACCAGTGTTGGTAACCTTATCCCTCACTAACATCGGTAAAATCTAACCAACGTCGACCAAACCTAGACTAACGTCAGTCTCTGTCGTGATACCCAAAAAATAAATCTCATTCATCATAACCCATTTCACCTCAAATTCACCAAAATCTACCCTTACACCTACCCCAATCCACCCCAATTTAACTTATATTCATTTATCGTCTCATTTATCTTATATTTACCCTTCCCCCTAGTGATTTTACCCACATTTCACAATGAAAACCCCCACCCTAATTTCTTTCTTTTTTAACCAAACTTTTAGCTAATAAGAAATTAGGGAACTCCCCCTTCCTCATCACAGTGTCGCCTATGTGGTGGCACGTCTGGCCATTGCACTGGTGGTCCACCTGAACCCTCTCCTCTCTCTGTCATGTCCAAATCAACTACTCACCTCCAAAAAAAATGAATCAATCAAACTAATCTCATGGACCCACAAATCACACCACAATCACCCACTACGAGGCACACTAACTCAGCTCAAAGCCTTGTACTGTCACTTTCCACGAAGGCACTATCTCTCTGTCATTTTCCCCGATGACAACAAATTAAAATGAAACCGTAAAATATGGACTTTTATTTTTTAACCCTAACTTGACATGACCGGCATCGGCCATAATAAACCAATGTCAGTAACCTTATAACCGGCATCGGTCACCTTCCAATACCATTTCACCTACCTTTTTCCTATTTTGACCTACAAACGTTACTGTCCAAATACCTTATAACCTCACCAACACCTCTTAAACCTTACCCATAAGTCTAAATTACCCATATATTTCTTTAATTGTGCTTAGGGACTTGTTATTTTACCTATACCTCGGCCTTACCCATGTCAAGATCTATATACCTTGACCTAAACCAATTTTTGTGACCTTTGAACATGTGTCCTCGTTATACCTTACGATGTCGTTACCCATGTTATCTAACCTAATGACCTTACCTTTCCTATTGTCGTTTTGTTTATCCCAACCAAACCTTTGGTGTACCGAATCATACCTAAACATTCCTACACCTCACCTAAGTTGTGTTTCCAGACCATATCATATACCCTAGATACCTTAATCACTTCAACCTTGTTTACATAAACCTATAGACCTAAGACGATGTAGAGTTTGCAAGTGCTTCAACTAGGTACTATATTACAATGTGTACATGTGTGTATGTTTGATTTCCCATACATATGACCCAATACACGTCATCTATTACACAATACTTATTACCCATGACCCATAACCCATGACTCATTCTCCATTACCCACCTTTCCCATACCACTTACCTACTACACTTCCCATTATCTAATCACCTGTTTATCAAACCACTCACTGACTACGTCTCCTACCTCTTCGATTCATGGTTTGAGGGGGATCACCTTCATCCCTACTTGGGGAAATCTAACCTCCATTCACACCTAGAACACCCATTTCCTATTTTTTTTAACATCACTTACAAATACAAGCCACGCAATAAAAAGGGGCAAAATGTAGACGCCAAAATTGGGTCATACTTCCATTAAAACCTCGTTAATTAAATTAACCATATCCTACCCATTCATATCCCCTAGTGCACATGTTAATTGAATTAATTATCTTAACTAAAATAATTAATATCCTTAATTAACCACCTCACCCCAACCAACTTACCTAGACACCTCACTCAAATGAGCCACTCAAACCTCATTAATGACCTAAGACAAAGTCTAAGCCAATCATAACCAGCTAGGAATTAGTCTAAACCTATACTTAACTCCTATTAACAAACCTAAAAGGACTCTTACTTATATTTCCATGATCCATCACTCAAGACTCGGAGGAAGGTTGGAGATCACACCAAAAATAGCAACACTCTAGTTATTTTTGGCCAACCTAGATATTCTCACCTTAACTGACGCTAGTCACCTAACCATCGTTGGTTAGGTTAAATATATTTCCAAAAGCCTTTACCTAGGTTGGTCATTCGATTTAGGATCTCATACGAACAAAGACTTAGAGCACTCAAATTTCTGAAGCACTCAAGCAAAAGAAAATACATGGGAGCATTATCAACAACCATTTGCCATTCATCATCTTCTCCATGATCATGGATTCACACAAAGAAGCATGGAGGTTCAAAATTCCACGGCACGAATACAATGGCTCTTCTCTCTATATCTTTTTCCTCATTGTCTTCATCACCTACATTCTCTAAATCTAATGTTCAGTAAGTACCTAACACCTCTTCATTTAACTTTGTTTTCTTTTAGTAAGATTTATTATTCATCTTAGTAGTTTATCTTTCTCCACACCCGTATACTTCCTTCCTACAACCAACCTATCACTTTACCATATCTAGCCCTTTCACCTATCTTCACCCTCTTCTAATCATCTTTGAGTCTTCAAGACCATTTTACAACCTCGCCCTCACAATTTTCAACCTCTGTGTAATCACAGGGAGTCTGAAAAACCAACTCTGGGAACTTTCTGATAATTTCCCCTACTGACACCGGTTAGCTAACTGACGTCGGTCATTCTGCCTAACTGGCATCAGTCATATAGCTGACATTGGTTACTATGTCTGGCAATATACCTCAGACCATTGAGCTAATACTCACTTCCCAAAATCCTAGAACCATTTCTAATCTTTACCAGACCTTACCCATAGCCTATACTAGACCTACAACGCAACACCAGCCAATCACCTGACCCGTTTTGACCCTAATCACCTTTTACCTGACCTTTTTTATTATTTTGTACTAGATACCTAAATCATTTCAATTCCAATAGGATCATTATTTCATGTATATTTTAAATATCATTAATATTGTTCTATAAAAAGTGGATTGACAGCTTGTTCAGGAAGCATCACGATTCCCGGAACTAGCTTATGCTAGACATTCCACTCATTGTTTTGTTTAACTCTATCTGGTGGTATTGTTTTTCATTTACAGGTAGTTCCTCCTATCCAAAAGGGATCTCTCGCAGTCAACTTGGATTAGGAAATCAGAACACATGCATGACCTTCAACCAACATTACAAACAAGTATTCCTCCTTGGCCTACTACCTTTATCTGTTTCATTAATTTGTTAAGAATCTGGTGAAATAGGAATAATGATGTTATTGATATTATAACTTGTAATAAGCCCTTGAAATATTTAATTCCTTCACCATTGTGAAAATTTAGGTTGTGTGTTTTCGTAATGAATCAATTAGACCATTTAGCATCTAGATTAGTGCTTGTAATGGGAAGTTATAATTGGGAAGGTTCTTACTTATGTTGATGAGATGTTTAAAACTTGTATATGAGATCGTATTTGGACTATTTTAGATTTACTCTCATACCATTTTTCTATGACACGATGTTTGAGGGAAATATCCTATCCCTCTCATAGTAAAATGCATTACCTCATGTTTATTCATATAACGGTTGGGTATCTCTTCATATAGGTGACCTTGGTGACATCATATATATGACTCTCTTTTTGGATAATGCACCTATTGGAGTTCTTAGATGGTTACTCAAAATATTTATACTTGTCTAATTGAAGGGAATAGTAAATAATGTTTGTAACCATGAGTGAGGGTAAATATTATGGTTTTGGGAAGAAACTCTAAGCTTCTTAGGACTAGAGAGGTTACCCTATCCTAAACTATCTAGTCATCCTAATAGCTTATCATAGTGGTTTGGAGGAATAATTGAATCATAGGTAGTGTTAATGGTCACTCCTACACACATTTTTGGTGTCTTATGAAACTTTTGCTTTGTATAGTGGCTCATACGATGTATTACCCAATGTAATCCAAAGGGTGGAAGTTATGTCTTTCTAACTAGTTGAGCCAGAAAGTTATTTTAGGACTTCCTCATGAATCTTTTCTTACACAATAGTTATCTCTCCTACCTTCATGTGTCGTGCTTCCATAGACTTTTATTAGGTATTGGTGATCTATGTGTTTCATTATATGCATCATGAGTATTTGTTGTTATCCTAGGAAGGCCCTTATGTCTAATACAAGGTATATCCACTTGAAGAAAAGAGTTGAATTAGTTGTTAGCATCTTACTTAAAACTCAAATCTCTCTCTTTATGCCTATTATCCTAGGCTTAGTAAAATCCAATG
Source organism: Taxus chinensis (assembly GCA_019776745.2). Classification (NCBI taxonomy): domain Eukaryota; kingdom Viridiplantae; phylum Streptophyta; class Pinopsida; order Cupressales; family Taxaceae; genus Taxus; species Taxus chinensis. The sequence goes on from CM034154.1 coordinate 420,197,696, forward strand.
GAGAATGTGAAAAATGGTTCCTAGTATTCCTACATAAGTATGAATTTATTGGAATGTCTTTCTTACCTGATGTTGAGGTTATTGTTGTAGGTTGAAATCCTCTTGATGTGTAAGTGTGGATTAATTTAATGCTAAGGATCTCTTAAGAGTCTTAAGAGGTCATTGTGCATGGTTTTTATGATCATCTTACATATCTTAGTATTATGTTATACTAGGGGGTTAATGGAAGAAAGTAAGTTCTACTTGAATCTATCTTGTTAAATTGTACTTGAAAAACCTCCCTTTAAATTAAGGAGAGTGAAATAATTTTCTTATGAAGAAAAATGTTTCTTGAGTATGATAAAACCTAGCTAGAGTACAGAATTCCATGCAACTGTTATTCTTGATAAAAAAAATTATCGACTAGTATATTGAGCTATGACAAGTTTATTTGTGTTTGAATATTGAAAATACCGATAATTGAGTTATTCTATAAATTACACATTCTTAATGAAGTGAAATAGGTGAATGGATAAAAAAAAGCTCATATGACCTTAAGATACATTGTAGATTAATGGCATGACCATCTATGTAAATACATGTGATCTTGTTACTGCATTATCAGAATATGTACCTGATATGATTAAATTAGAAATGTAAAATTAATTATTGATCTTAACTCTTATTAGTGGGAAGATAAAAACTTCTAACTATATAATAACAATTTATATGACTGATTTCTCATAGTGGGGTCATGGGCCTCTTACGAATGTGATTTTCCATACTTGTTGCGAGTGTTTTAAGAACTTTTGGAAACTTGAAATGATACCTCAAAATCATTTAGTCAATATGTTTGAGCATGAGGGATAATATAAGATGGAAGGGGAAAAGTTGGATGTTTCCCTATTGCTATGAAACATTTAAGATGACGAGCATGACTCATGATCTATAGATGATAATGCAAAATACTATTAATCATCGCATGTGGTTTAATACAAATGATTTGAAATCTAAAGGTAAATTAAGAATTAAGGAAATGTAAATCAATGGAACCTATGGGTAGTTTTGATTAAGATCTTTAATTGTTTCTTCATATAGGAATCATATTGCTACTTTGTGTGCTCACGTATGTTGTACTGAGTATGGGACTTAGTTATCTTGTCTCAATTGAGGAGAATTGTACATTGGTTTGGACCCCCGTAAGAAATAATTCAAACCTTAAGTTTTTTCATGGTGTTATAAAAATTAAACATTTTAATAATTGATGATGTTGCAACAACAATTGTATCACAAAAAAAAAACACCATGGTTGTAATGGCCATTTTGGGATGTGAACTTATCGTGCATTACAATTGGTATTAGATCAGAGGTTTAAATAATTGAACCTATGGGATAACTTGGTATGAGTCTTGTGCTACTCATCGGCATGTGTGTTAGCATGAGTGTCATGTCGAGTCCTTGTTAGAGGTGTGTATGCATGGATTTATGGTATGATGTTCTTTGGTCCCATTTGTTGTACTAGGTATATAGATGGCTCATGGACGAGCATGTTGTAGAGGGTCCTAAATCCCATGTTATAGTCTTATAGTATGTCAAACACCACATAGATATTCTATTATTATAGCTTATTGATTTCTTAGTGTCACTTTTGGGTAGTATGACTATGTCTAATGATTGGAGACAAATATGGAATTTAGCAGGTGATATGTCGGTTAATCATTATCTTTATTCATTAATGGTTATGACAATTGGGTATGATATTTGATAGTTTTGAGTATTTGATATGTGGAAGTATTTGGTACAGGGAAGACTTACATCCCTTCTTGGAAACACTTGATTTTTCCTTAGAATCTTCTCCACATTACTTCTCACTACATAATGGATACAAGGTTAACTTATCATGACATAATCACTTCTTCAATCTTAAGAAATCTCATTGTTATGCCTATATATCTTAACAATTGGTCATGCTTACCAAAAATTTCATTGATGAATCTATCTCATTTCTTAACATTTGATTGTTGAATAACTTCATTGACATGATCTCTCTCTTGAGCCAATAATTTTTATGTTATCCAATTCTCCATTGATGCATTGAAAAATTCTATTTCCTCTCAAATATTCAAAACTCTAACCCTTTTGACAACCATAATGAACATTTTTGAGCTATCTGATTTACTAATCACATGAATTTCTGACGTGATGAAATTATTGGAAAACCCTTTGGTTCCTAGTCAAGGTAACATTCTTTGGGTATATTTTTTCTAGTGAAGGTAAGTTTTCTTATCTGAGTTACGTAGATATATTTGAAGATTTGATTCAGCCATATATTATGGTAATTGTAATATTTGATCAGTATTGTGATCATATGTTGAGATGCACACTTGATGTTATAGTACCCCTACATGTGGCCACAAAATTCTGCACAGTGATTGTGGTGTGGACATTTTTATGCATATTCCATTTGTAACTTTGATTTTCTTATGACTATATTTTTGTTTATTTAATTTATTGACAAGATTTGAGGATCTTCTTGGTTATTTTTTTTTTCTTGTAATATTTTAAAATTTTGAATGTGGTTACTTGGCCATTTTTATTTGGTTTCCAATATTTCTTAGTTTTTTTTATTTCTGGAACTTGAAGCTTTATGGTTTTTGAAGCCTCTTGGCTAAATTTTGTCAAGAATGTTATGCAGATTTTCTTACTAGTTTGATAAGCTAGTTCATCTTGTTCATATTGTGTATGCATGTTGTATGGGGGTAATCCTAAGGTGTCATTTCTATATGTATGGTTCTACAATACATTCCCTTGGATTGAGGTTATGGTGCTCTATGATTTCAGTACCAAAGAGTGACCCAACCTCACTTAGATACTTGATCTCAATCCTCCTATGGTGGAGTGACACTTTTGAAACTCAGACCTCTTATGGTGGAGAGACATATAAGATACTTATTCCTATATGGTTGAGAGACTTTTATGATACTTAGCTCCCCTATGGTGGAGTGACATTTATAATACTCAGTTCTCCTTGGCAGATTGGACCCTATGACATGCATTATAGTTGATAGTGATTTGTGTTTTTCCTTGCATCGTAGGATGATTTTATTCACCATTGAGATAGATATGATATTTAGTTCAGACTTCATAGTTGTGCTTGGGATTTTTCACTCTTTCAAATTATGAATTACTTAAAGACATATGTACTTTTGGGGTATCTAGATACAGTGACAAACATATAAATGGGATACTTGATAATCCTTGGTACTTTTAGTTCCCTTGAGAAGGATTTGACGTATTGGATTATAAATTCCTTTTCATATATTTTCATACTTGAACTCATTGGGTACTATTCTTAGATAAAATTTCTACTTTGGTCTTGGGGATCCTTGTATGGTGGTGTTTTTTCATACCATTTTTTAATATGATTTGCATGCCCATTATATACATATTAGTATAGAGTCTATGTTATGGGGGGCTTGTTTTGGGTGTTATGTTTTGTTCCCTTATTAGGTACGTGGATGTCCACTTGGTGAGGAAATGTGGTGTTTTATGTTAATTTGGTTGTATCATCATAGACTCACAGTTGGTTAATGTGTTTTTTCTCTTTGGTATGGTGATTGTTATGTGTATACCCTTCCTTATTAGTGAGTGACATGTTATAATAGTTGTGAAATTTACAAATGTGGTGAATGTAAGTGGCTCATGTTATGTTTTTAGTTCTTATGTGACCTCATGAAATATTACACGGGTGGAAATCCTATGAAAATAATGAAATTAAGTTGTTAAATAATGAAGGAAATGAAATGTAATTGCCTAACAGTGTAAATTTTAAGGAACATGGAATCAAGGAGCTATACTTAGGAGAAAACTAATAATTATTAATATGCTTATGAGTAAACACTATCAAATAATTTTGGATATGATTATGAAATTTAGTTTGGATTCAATAGGAAAAGATAACTACCAATTTTCACAGAACATAAACAATTTGACAAAACTTCAAATTTTATCACTCCCCTAGTGATCGTATTTTAACAATGAGGTTTTTCAAATAAATGACATTAGTCATTGTTGACCTTTCCTTGTTTTACCTATTATTTCTCTATGTGGGCATTGTGTAGTATCAAGGATGGTGCTCTTTTAAGGGGAAGGAGATCCATTGTTCCTTCCAATATCGCTTATTACCAGATGTGAACTCATGTCATTGGGTTTAGTTTTTTATGGACTTACAGTTTCAAGCTCGATGACTCGATATCAATATTAATAAAATAAAATATATATACGTATATTTTTTTAAATAAATAAAATTTAAGATTTAAGATTATAACATGGGACGAGTTTTCCTCATTTGAGACAACAACGAGATTCTTCAAGAAACTAGAATTGGTCTTGAATATGATTTGGATAACCATCGCCTCAATGATAATCACGAATGTCACAATGGCAATCACATTTAACCTTCATGGGGGGATAATAATAATATAAAATTGTAAATGAAAATTCGTCGAATTTCAATTTGTTCTTTCTAGTGAGCACATCCAACCAGTAATAATCTATATCTCTTAGAGGTTTATAAATTAAAATAAAATATTTAAAACAATGAAAGAGAATATGGATGATAAAAGTAAAACAACAAATAATAAGATCCAAAAAATGTAAAGCCCATTTAGGGCTAGGTGAGCTAGGGTTTTATCCTTTTTTATTTTATTTACGTTTTGGGGTAGATGTGTAAATATGGGTGGAGGAAGCAGGGTGTTGAGAGGAAGATAAAGGTGTTGGTTGGTTTGGAGGCACCGCCATGAAGGGAGTAGTAGAAACTATTAAGTAAAGACTATTGACAGGTGTAAATCTAGATTCCACTACTTTTTCTAGCATTCCTCCTTGCTTACGCCAAAATTGGAACATGATATCTCTTTGAGGTATTTGTATTATCTCACCAGATATAAAAAATATGTTTCAAGTCCACTCAGCTCCTTTTTTCATTGTATAACCACTTTGTGCCAAAATGGGAATGTTAAACAAGGTATGTATAGCATTAAAAGTAGTTTAGAAGATGTCTTAGTAGGTTATCTTGAAAAAAATCTAATTTTTTCATGAATATTCCAATAAAAATGTGGCGGTTGTGATGAATTGTTTTCTTGGTGCTTTGTTGGATGGTCTGTAGATTAGAACATAAAAAACCCAAAAAATTAACTTTAAAATAGGTATGGACATCTACCCAAACCATAAATATGATGGTATATTTCATGGAGTTTTATTCATGCATTTTTTAATTACCATAAGGAAATAAGTTGAGACAGGAAAGAAATTTGGCTTTGTTGTTAAAAAAGGAACTCACCAAGTAGAGGAGAGGTTCTTTCACATAAATTCCCACAAGATTCTAATAAGGACCTTCATGAAAAAGGAACAAAGTATATGGGAGGTTACTAAAGGATTGATAAATATTTAGCAATATTCCTCAATGAAAAGTGGTCTCATGGAATGCATCAGGAACTACCTGGAGCACCTTCACACCTCGAATCATCGATTGAAAGGCATGGATTCTTTCCTCCTATTTTTCCCATTTTTTATTTCTCTTTGGTTATAAATGTTCAATGCAAATATGGAATTAGCGTGTTATCTTTTTTGTACATTATTATCGCTCTTGTTATTGCATTGTGTATCATGCAAAACTAATAACGTGCACAACTTCCTTGGATGTCATGTTAAATATTTGGACCCTTATCTTGACCAAATAAAATAATATTAGATATATCATCAACACACACCATATAATAGTCAAAATAGAATGATAAACATGTTATATAATGCAAACTAGTAGATTTAAACAAGCCTCAAATGGTGACCAAAGTCTCCTAAAACTAAGACGTAAGAAACCCCTCTAAACCTAATGTTCCATTATAAGATATCATAATATCATCTTTTTTACATGGTGAACCAATCCAACCATGAAACATTACTTAAAAAACTTGACAAGTGCATTTAGGAAGTGGGTTTTATCCCCAGCGGAGAATAAATTGCAAAGAGCAATTATTTTCCTATGACCAAAACCCCCAGAAAACACCTCGCACTTTGTGATTTGAAACTTGAGTTTAATGAATAAAAAATTATTTGTGTTATTTTTTCCTTTCTTTTCTATGGTAATGGTTTATTTGCTCAAAAAAGAAGTAGTTTTCTCTCTCTAACCTCACTCTATATAACTTGAAATGGTTATTTTTATTTAAATAAACATGGGAAATATATATTTCTCTCTCTCTCTAACTTTGTATTGACTAGAGAGTTTTGTTAGCGGGTTAGATGGGAGGGGTGTGTCCATGCCAACATGTGTCGCCAACCCATGGTTACATGGTTTTATAGGTTGGAGGTGGTGTGATGATCTTGTTTGTTTGGTAAAAACAATTTGAATACTAGCGATGTACATGGTCTTCTAACTTATTGCTTTACAAGTGGAAAAGTGTATTATTTATTATATAATGCACTTCGATATGGTTTATAAAATGAAATACATTGATTTATTTATATATTATTTGGAAGTTTGATGCATGGAAACTTTATAAAGTGCATGAATCAACAATAACATGTGCATACTAATATATGCATTGTATGTCAAATAAATAAACAATAGATTAATTATGTGAGTGTGGAAATTTAATGAGTTAATGAAATAAATATTGTATATTCTATTAAATTGTATTGAAAGTTATGTACTGAGGTAAATAAGATTCGATATTGTAAAATTACATAGCTAAATAGTATGTGATCTTAATCTAGAAAATAAAATATGTTGTCAGATCATAAAGGAACAATGATGTTATTAATATTATAACTTGTAACAACCTCTTGAAATATTTTATCACTTCACCATTGTGAAATGTTAGTCATGTGTTTCAATAATAAATCAATTGGACCATTTAGCATCTAGATTAGTGCGCATAATGGGAACTTATAACTGGGAAGGTGCTTAGTTATGTTGACAAGGTGCTTAAAACCTTTTAAATTGGGAACGTATTTGGACTAGTTTAGATTTAATCTTTTACTCTTTTCTTATGACACAATGTTTAAGTGAAATATCTTAATGCTATTGGATTAAAATGTGTTACCTCATGTTTATTCTAGAAACGGTGGGGTATCTCTTCATATAGGTGACCTTGGTGACATCATCTTTGTGACTCTCTTTTTGGATGATGTACCTATAGTAGTTCTTGGATGGTTACTCGAAGTATTTATACTTGTCTAACAAAAGGGTTTGGTAAATAATGTTTGTAACCATGAATGGCGGTAAATATTATGGTTTCGGGAAGAAAATATAAGCTTGTTAGGACTAGGGAGGTTACCCTGTCCTGAAATATTTGGTCACCCTGATAGTTTATCATATTAGTTAGAGGAATCTATGAATAATAGGTAATGCTAGAAATACTCCTTTTCTACACATTTGTGGTGTCTTATGGATTTGACATGAAACTTGTACTTTGTATGGTGGTTAATGTGATCTATTACCCAATGTAATCCCAAGGGTGAAAGTTATGTCCTTCGAACTAGTTGAGCCACAAAGTTCTTTTGGTACTTCCTCATGCATCTTTACTTACACAATAGTTAGCTCTCCCACCTTCAAGTGTTTTTTTTCCATATATTTTTTGTTAGGTACATGGAGATCCATGTGTTTCATTATATGCATCATGAGTATTTGTGGTTATCCTAAGAAGGCCCTTATATCTAATACAAGGTATATCCACTTGAAGAAAATATTTTAATTAGTGATTGTTAGTGTCTTCTTTCAAAAAAAAACTCTTTTTATTTATGCCCATGAGCCTAGGCTTAGTAAACTCCAATGGAGAATGTGAAAAATGGATTCTAGTATGCCTACATAAGTATGAATTTATTGGAATGTATTTCTTACCTAGTGTTGAGGCCATTGTTTATGGAAATGCTCTTGTGAGTAAATGAAGTTAAGCTTATGACTTCTAAAGAGGTCATTGAGGATGGTGATTTTGGTCAGCTTACAACTCTTAGTTTGTGTTTTCTAGGAGGTTATGGAAGAAAGAAAGTTCTCTTGATCTATATTTTTCACTTGTAGTTAAACCCCCTTGATGTTAAGGAAAGTGAATTATTTTCTTGTGTAGAGATATGTGCCCATATCATGATGAATCCTAGCTAGAGCACAAGTTCCATATAACGGTTAAGCTCAATAATCATCTCCTAATATTTGATATGTAAAAGCTAATTATGTTGAGGTTTGTAAATACTTTGAGTTCTTATATAAAGTAAACATTCTTAATGAAGCGATAAATATGTGATTAAGGGAAATCTGTATGACCTTGGTATTTTTAGATTAATTCTTTATCATCTAGGTAAATCATGTTGTCCTTTACTTTTATGGAATTTTTCCTGATACGATGAGATTGCAATGAATGATGATATTATGCCTTATTATGGGAAATGAAACTTTTAACTTCTTATATCAATTATAGGAATCATTCTTATAGGGAGTCATGCCTTTAAAAACGTGATTTCCATACATGGCAAGAGTGTTGTAATAATCATGTGGTCTTAAAATGGTATCTCATTTGGTTAGTATGCTTAGCATGAGGGTAATATAGATGAAAAGAGGTGAATGTTTTTGTTGTGATGGAACTTTAAGATGAGGTGATGATTCACGATATATAAATGAACTCATAGAATTATTAAGCATTACATATGATAGAATATGGTGAATGGAAATCATGGGTAAATTAAGATTTAAAGAAATGTAAATCAATGGGACATATGTAAGGATTGATATGATCTTTTTTTTTTTCTTCATGTATCCAATGTGTAGTTTTGTTGGTCACATCTATTGAGTGATTATAGTATTAGTTATGTTTTCTAAATTCTGAGAATTACATATTCATATGGAATCTGAGAAAAAATCAGTTCTTAAGTTTTTATTGGTGTTATAACAATTAAACATTATAATAATTAAAGGTGCAACAAAAATTGTAACACAAAAAAATCACCATGGTTTTAATGGTCATTTTGGGTTATGAACTTATGGGGAATTACAAATATTGATTTGTATAACAATGGTTGTATTAATAGATCTTGTAAAATGTAGGTAGGAATAAATTTTACTAGAAGTGAATGCATATACAGTTCATGCCTCTTAGCACTCTAAATTTTATGTTTGGCCATATGAAAATACTCCATTTCTTACTAGATAAACTATAATTTATTTTATCTTTAACATGCAAGTAATAAATTATTATGGGTTCTTCCCTTATTATATACACCTATAATCAAGCTACACTGATACAAATAAAATTTCTTTCTAAATAAATGTGCCTATACTTATTTACACTCATAAATAAACTAGCCTATACTTATTTTCACATATTTATCAGATATTTACACTCATAAATTTGGGGCAGTGATATAAAATTAAATCACGCTCTCTTTTAGTTTTATTCCTCCATCTAAGGAATGTATTTTTCTCTGATATCAAATGTAGATTTTGTTCAAATTGCAAAAAACAATGCTCATGATAAACACACAATAAACTTGAGATGCATTATTCAAAAAGAGAGAGGTGTACCTATATAGAGAGTTGATATTCTACAAGGTATTCGACACTTATCTTATTCAGCCACTCATAAATAAGGAGACACTACATTCTAATTATAAAATATGCAACGTTCACTAAAATATCACTCACATAACACACATTACAAAATATGAGTTATTACTGAGAACCCCTTACATTAATTATTATTCACATGTATAAATAATATAAATGTGGACACTAATAATCCCTAACTTAAAAAATTTAATAATTAAGTTATTAACACATATTTATTAAAAAACAATTCATAACACACATAACTAACTCCTACTAACAATAGTTTATTCATAATCATGATGTCTTATCATTTATATATACCTTATGGAGGTCCCACCATGTTATTGATTTTTGTGTCGTGTTGCAATTCCTAAATAATTATTTGGTTTTGATTCATGTTTCTACTAAATTACTACTCTACAACATTGTTATTCTCTTAGCTAGTTATTTGTATGGATTATTGAACATTTTTATAATATGATTTCCCATGAGATGACACATATGCTACTTTCTCTCTATTGATAATATTTTATGCACATTAATTTTACAACCACGATTGAGTACAAATGATTTATATGGTTCACATATTACTTGATTTGATTAAATATATGATAACTTAACCATAGTTTTGTTTTGAGTTGACTGATACATGAAAATATATCTCACATAAAAGGGGCACATATATTAGGATCTCTTAAAATTTCACACAGATCATGACTAGGATCCACATGATAGATATATTGATAACATTTCACATAATTTAGATACAATTATATATTTAGGATACCATTATACAATCTAGATATAAAGTATCGTTAAGGTTTGGATCAAAGTTACATAGACTTGGAATAAATTCACTTATGAATACTTAGATAACTCAGTCACATTCATATCAAGTTGTTACAAAGATTAAATATTTGCATTGCATATTTATATGTACTAATGGAATTTACACAATTTAAATCACGTTATATGGATTGGTATAATGTCATCAAATGGTTTTAGATACATTGGTAACATTCATAAGATTTACTTGGAATTGGTATGAGTTCACTTTACATATTTAAATACATTGGTGACATTTATCATATTTATATGGACTTAATACAAGTTCATATTAGACATTAAAATAAATTGGTGACATTTGTTAGATTCACATGGAAATCACACAATCTCATTATGGTAAAACCTAGCTCCTTCGGTAGCTCAAGAGTGATATAATACCTTCAATAACTTAAGATTGACCTAGATCTTTAGGTAGCTCAAGATTGATTCAACTCACTCAGTGGCCCAATGATTGGTATAATGGATTACATTCCAATGTTAATCTCACATGATATATTACATCATTTATAATTTTTTAACACCTACTCAACATGGGGACAAACTGTATTACACACATTTCATACAACACATTGGGGTCGTGGTCTAACATGGCATATTAAGGTCTAGTTGCTATATGGATTATTTCACTTAACATATTTCAAATTTTCAAATGATAATTTTACACCACTAATTAGATTTGATACACTCCTTTTCCATGTGGTTTCATGGTTCACATTGGATTGGAATATAGATAAAATCATTAGTTATAAATATTTATCAGATGATTGGTATGTAAGATTTGTGTTTACTTGTTATTTACTATTAATCAAGACTTTTCCAATAGTATATTAAAAGAGAGGAAATAATAATAACTAAAATTTTGTCATGTACACTTGGTATTTATTGTTACATTATTCCATTTAACTATTCATTAAATAAATTAAATCCTCCTACTCTATCCCATACACTAAGTCAACTAGGTCAACAACAAAGGAAACGTAATATTCAGTCACAACAATGTGATCACAATATTTTGAACACATATTATATATTATATAACATAGTCAAATCATATCTCAAAACTAAATTTTAGCTCATATCAATAGAGGAAATATTCATAGCACCTAGATAGGTTCATCCATGATCATATCCTCCTGCAAAAAATCATATCCTATATATAATCTCATGTCTTTAGAATTTACAAGAATTTTGATAACACTCTACCCAACCTCTATAAACATTTTTAACACACTATCGTACCTTTTTCATCTAGTATCATGGTAATATATTTATAACATTAAAACCCTAATTATTTTTTCATTGATAAATATATGGCATATCTTGTGATGTGGTTTCTTTACATAATCTAGGATTATTTAATTATTATCTTTTTATTTTGAATTAATTTTTACCACTGCTAGTAGTATTTAGGCCCTTAAATTTCACATTACACCTATATTATTACAGTATTACATAATGCAGACTCACATTATAGATGACGAATCTATCACTATAGTGTTTCTCAATACTTTTTTTTATTTCATCTCCTATTTATTTATACTTCAAAAATCTTATAGTACCTGAAATTTTGTCTTATGGTACTTGGAAACATTAATTAACATTTATCTCTAAATTATCCCATTTACACATTTATTAACTGAATCTAAAGGCACACTTCCCAATCCTATAGTATAATTCTACTTGATCATGAATTTTTCTTTAGTTTAGAACCTCAAGAATCAAATCATCTTATATAAAAATCATCTTCAAACTTTTACTAGTTTATCTCATGTCTCAAATTAGAATCCATCTTAATCTTATATGAGTTCATGGGCCTAGGAAATGTTTAATTGTTAAATTTATCTAAAGTACGATGGACTTGTATGTTGTACTTACAACAATCATCTTTTCAAGTTCACAAGTTTTCTTAGTCATCTTATGGTAGATTGAGTAGGTAAGCATTCCCACAAATCATCTATACAAACATGCACACCCTAACCTATTAAGGACATCTATGGATACCATATCCTAACACACTATAATAAGGTCTTTAAGCCAAAAATTGAATCATATCTCCCTTAGAGAATAATAAAAACAACTTATGCACAATTGAATACATTCATCATTTTCTTCCCTATATCACATCATGCACTAAAAACCAACCACAACATCATTTTTGAGTGTTGAGGGATGAATTAGGGATCCATATTTATTTACAATTTCATATCCTCCATTGTTACCTAAGTTTTGGAGATTTAAATTTGGCTTGATCCCACTTCGTTGTATTAATATCATAGTGTTCCTCATGTTAATGGGGACATGTTAAGGTTAATGTAACACATATGATAAATAAAAAAATGTCAAGCCTTTAGGGATTGAAAAGAAAAAGATTATATTTGTAGGTACAAAAGAGTTATCATGAAAATCGGAAAAAATAGCAAATTTAGAGACACAATGAAGCAGGTTCTAGAGGTAACTTGTAGGTCATAGTAATAGAGGACACATCTAGAAACCCTAAGACACCTTTATTGATTGAATTACCCAAGGTAGAATGTTTTTTCCTCCACTTAGTTATATACATGAGGGATTCACTAGGTAAAATTTTATCATATCACACTCATTCATAAGATATTAAATAATACCTATATTTTAGTTCTATCTCTCAATATTATATTATTAATACACCCTTCCAATACACCATTTATATTATAACATTCTCTTTATATTACCCGATATTTCATGTACCCATTTTTTTCTATCACCTATATAATAACCCTTATTATTTATCTCTTTCATGTTAAATTCAATATTAGAAATTCATCACAACATTTAATCATATTGTCATTTAAATCCTTGTTAAAATTTACCTTAGATTTGAAAAAATATATCTTGACATACCTAGTTTGATGTATCTTCTCTTTTATTTTATAATTACGCACCATGGATAATTAGTATTTTCATTGCATATCCTCCTAGCCTCATCTTGTGAGATGTAAAACCCTTCCATTACTCTTATGTAATATCATTTGTAGAATTCAGTATTATTGCAGGTGGATCCTCCTCTGAAAATGTTAAATCCCCTAAAAAAGCTTGTTTGGAGCCTTATATTTATCTATTTATGGTTCCCATAATTTCTCTAAACATATCATTTTTATACTTTCATTATTCAAACTAATATCTATTTAATTATTATGAAATGTGATTATAAATCAACTCTAGTTATATAAATTTATTTTTTGAGTGTAACATAGTATGTTATAGTAGTTAGAAACTTAGGTAGCTAAAAATGAAAGTGTAACGTTGTGTTTAATGTGCATATAAATATAAATTTACATTGTATTTTCAATCAATATGCATGTTAACATGACACATTTTTTCTAACAAATCCTTATCTTCTTTATTCAGGCTTGAAAAAATTATTTTCAATGTCGATTCAAACTTTCTTCATTTGGGATTAGTTCTTGGAATAGGTAAGGATTGGATGTATTATTGTTTATTTTGATATTACATATTCCCATAAGTTGGTTATGATCCATTGAAATGTACTCTAGTATGCAGTCATAATATTATTCCAAACATTAGATATCCAAGCTTAGAGTTACCATCACATTGCTATAAGGATCTCTAAATATTTTTTATATTGGTTTTCTCAACTAATCTCTCTAAAGAAATGTTAGTTCAATATAAACATTTTATACAATTACACAATTAATATTGAGGAACTTCAATAGGAGGTAATGCCACATTGTCATCTTCCTTTGATATAGTTTCAAGTATCTATTAATTAAATTACCAATATATATTTTCATTCACTTCACAATTCCTTGCAACATAACCAATTCTTGAAGAGAGGGTATGACAAGCTGATATAATATCAGTATAGTGTGAATGTAACTATCAACTAACATATTGTTAATTAAATTCAAATAACAAAGGAATATGTCCAAGGAATCATTTAATCCATAAATTATTAATAGTTTATAAGATTAAAAAAAGTTTCGAATTCACTCCAATATAGTAAAGGAAAGATCTAAAGACCTATGGTCATGTACCTTTCTAATAAATTCCATATTTAGAGAAAATAAATATATACAACCCACATTATCACTTTTTATGATTAAAAACTAAATAAATGAGCTATTGAATGAAACTCTTAATAATTTTTTTCTTCATTTGTATTGTATATATGAGATAAAAGTAAAGAATTCATTAAAAAAAATGTAAAAAACGTCCATATGTCTTGAGTATATAACATTTTTTAACTATTTTGAATGTCAAATATTGTTCAAACTAGTCAAATATTCTTCAATTTTTCGTACTCATTATAGTGGATTATATACTTACCAAATCCACATGCACTCATGTTCCTCTTGGAGTCTTAAAACATGATGTATTTTATTCCTTGATGACTCCTGAAAGTTGTAAAAATTTTAACCATGAAACATATTATATATGCTCTCCAAGTGTAACTCTTGAAGATATCATTACTCAAACAAGTGCTCTTCTTATAAGTGGAAGCTACTATCAAGGTAGGGATTTGTTAAATGTGAATTTAGGAATTTTTATATGTACATTTTGATCTCTATTTAATACTCTAGCCTATAAAATATTAAAGCATAGGTTTTAACATTGTTTCCTTTGTAAAGTTATTTTCCACATTTTATATCTCATCTACAACTCAAAATCATACGATCTTTCTCTTTTTCAAGATAGAGCACAAGAGAATGATAACCATAAGTTGATTGAATTATTTGTAGGAATGGAAAAGGTTACTTAAGTCTCTGAGGAAGAAGCATTAACAAAAGAGAAACTTCACAAAACTTTAATTTCTAAAGTCTTTTCCCTTGGAAAGGAAATCAAGGAACACAATAGAGATCATGAAATTAGACTTAGAAGTGCAAATAAAAAGATGAATTTGGTGAAGTGGTAGATGGTTGGATTTAAAGGATGTGAAGGGGAATGAAGTTAAAAAAGAAATGTTAATTATGGAAAATGATGTGTTTATTAAGATTTTTTTTTTCTTGGAAGCTTAGTTAGTTTGAATTTAATATCAAATTAAAATCCATGTAGATAAGGTGAAAAAATTAAATAGTAACATTATAACCATAAATAAATATTATGACCAAACCACAACACCAAAAGTTATATTCCAATTCAATAATAATTTATGGGAAAATTTATATTTAATTGCACCCCATAATTTATTAACACTTTCAATTCCTCTAGAGGAAAGCATACCAATCCTCAAAACAAGGCCATGATATGGTAACTTCTATTGAAGCATGTGTTTTCTAATGAGAGATATGCAAGGTAGGAGGAGAACAAATTTTTTAAGTATTATATTCAAAAAAATGTGCATGAAACATATATTTTAGAAGATTTGTTATCTTTAGTATCAAAACACAATATTTCACAAACACCAAAATGATTTTAAAAAATTATATATCATTTCATATAAATTGAAGTACATAGATGTCTATTGTATCTAATGATGCATACAACCATTCATAGAATTTGAGGCTTTTTTTCAAGGATTTACCTATAGAACATAGATGTTTTCTGGAGTTAATGATGCACGTAACCATTCATCCACGTTGAGGCCATTTTTAGGGGATTAAACTTATATATTGAATGTACTAAGTACTATAGACACAAAATCACGCACTTTGGGTAATTATCTAGTCCTGATTGCATATTTCTATTCATATGATTCCTAAGTAAGAAAAGTAATAATTAACCCATGTCCTTAGCCATATTTTCTTTCTTTCTATTTCCATGTTTGGTCTTACACTCTCTTTAGCTCGGTCTTTCTTTTCACACCTCATCGTTTATCATCTTATAAACTAGCACCCATCCAGGATGCCTTCTCCATGTGCCCTCATCCCCTCTAGGTTCCCCTTACCTCATTGTACTTTGATCACATCTTTTGGGTCCTTTCTAACCATTTGAGCATCTTCTCTTTTTGGTATTCAGAATTTTCTGGGTTGATTATGAAATTAAAGAAATGGAATCATATAAATATAAAGTTATGTGGCCATAATAAAGGACCAAGAACTAAGCATTAGATATCACCACCTAAGGTTGCATCCAAAGGCTATTAAAGAGAATTCAAGAATTCATTCTAGCATTCATTCAAGAGTAAGGGACTGCATTCTTCTTCATACACTTCATAGGATGGGAAGTTCATTCTATTCCATCCACACATCTATTTACATCTTCTACATCTAGATATTTGCTCACTAACAAGTGCAACACACACAAGAATGAACTAGGGCATGATTCTGCACACACGCACCTAGAACTACATTGGGTCTGAAATTTAGTGCAGCAATTAGTTGTAAGATCACTTATTTTATAGGTAAGGACAATCTGACCCCTTATTTGAATTCTTTTAATTTTGGGATTTGATGCATTCTTCAGGTTTTTTAGGTCAATATTTCATTGCAGGTTATCAGCGACATTGGTGATCATTGTGTGACCTACTAACAACAAGAAGCGAAGGACAAAAAACATCACGTGACCCTACAAAGGAGGTTTCTTAAGTGTTTGAGTAATCATAGGCACCCATAGTAGGTTTGTGGCACCTGCAAGTGTCCCAGTCCAGGTAGATATTCATCTCACACATTTTGCTAAGGTTTTGTACAACACTTATCCCTCTCTATTCATCAGGTCAACACTTCAGCATAGTCTATATTTGGTTTTGAATCAGCTAAGTCTTCTTATCCCTTCTTTGTAAACTAGGGTTTCATATCTACTAGCTTAATTTATTTGGGTCTATTTATATACTTATTTATATATTCATTTACTATTACATATCATTAGATTTAGGCATCTATAAATCCTATATTTGCTTAATTATTTTGGTGAACCCCGCACTCTTATACACCTTCTCCTTAGGGATCTTATCCTCTTGTCACTAGGCTCAATCTTTGCATGAATTCATTGAAGCCCACCTTAAATACCTTAATGATCATATTGTTGAGAATCCATAGGATCTAGAGTTGCTTTTATTTATTTTTCTCGTGAGGAGGCTACCAATCTCATGGAGCTTAATGCTTCTGTTGTTATCCCTACTTCCATTTCTTCTCAACTGCATGCTTCCACTCTTTCTCCTACTTCTATTGTTACCATTTTTGTTCCTACTACGACCAACCATTTCACTCCACCTCTTTTTTCTCACACATATAAGGTTTCTTCCACTCACACTGCAGATTTAGCCTCCTTCTATCAAGATCTCCAAGTTCAAATCTGACAATTGCAACAAGTTACTTCTTATGCATCTCCATCTTTGGATTCCACTTAATTACTTCACACTCCATTTATGTCCTCCATTTCTGCTTACCCACTTCCTCCTAATTTTGTGAGCCCCAAGCTTCTCATCTTTAATGGGCATGGGGACCCACAAGAGCATCTCTGAGCTTTTCATTTGGCATGTCTAGATTTTGTAAATGATCATTTTATTCTATCTAAGCTCTATCCTCGTAGTCTTAATGATTGTGTGATGCATTTTTTATATGACCTGCCTATCCACTCGGTAACATCCTTTACACATCTAAATGATGATTTCCTCATTCATTTCTCTATCAATATCGGCTCTAAGATCGCATATTCTCAACTCACACAACTTAAACAAGGATCTAACGAACATCTAGCAGATTGTATTATGATACAAAAACAACTTAGCTAAGATGTCTAATGCACTTGCAGATTTTGAACTTTAAGACCTATTTATTCAAATTTTATTTCCGCCTCTCCAAAAGAGTGTTCTCTTTGAGACATCTCCATCATTCGATCAACTATGTCATACTTTTAAGCTACACAAAACAAAACTCTTATTTATATGAAAGATTAAGTATCAAGAGAAAGCTTCATCTTCTGTGTGCTTTAAAAGTAAATCAACTTTCAAGCCATCCGCCAAACCTATTGAAGATAAAATCTTTGTCAATGATGTATCTAAAACTAAAGAACTTCAATGGAAACCACCTAAGCGTACATATACAAAATTAATTTTTGCTCCACATATTTTACTTCCACAACTTGTCAAGAGAAACCTTATTACACTTTCTCGTCCACTAAATTTAGATCCATCTCACCCTAAAGGTTGTAATTATGATGAAAAACTCATATGTGACTATCATCAATGAGTTATGAATTCTACAGATTGTTGTTTCAAACTTCACAATATCATTTAACATTTGATTGATAATAATAAAATTGAGCTTCTAGATCATACGGCTTCTGCACCTATCAATTAAAATCATAAGCTCAAGATCTTTAACAATTCTCTACCAAAACATGAAAAACAAGTGGCCAAATCCTCAAAAAATCATACATATCCTGTTGTACCTCCTCCTGCATCGGGGGCTCTTGATTTTCTATTTTCTCATACTGAGCCATCCCTACCACTCATTACTTTCTCTAATTATGATTATCATGTTACATTCTCTTCTGATTGCTTAAACATTAGTGCCTCTATTGGATCATGTTATCCAAAATGAGCCCCCTGCTTATTTTGGCTAACTTACCTTCATTCGCTCCTTCCTTGTGCTTCAACTTCAATTTTTACACATTTCAAGCACATAAGGGTTTCTAGAAATGGCTCCATCAGATAGGATTTTTCTTCCCCTTTTTAGAAAGGTAAAATTTTCCTCCTAACTCCTTGTACTTTTCAAGTTATGGCCCGACAGAGTTTTTTGGGGAAAATCTCCCTTGATAGGCCCGCAGCCAATGAAAAGGTGCCACGTGGTGGTGAAGGTCGGGTCAGCGGAGGAAAGTTGCAGAAATTGCCAAGAATGTTAGCAGAAGTGCAAGGGGAAAATTTTGGCCCACAGGCCCATAGAGGGGAAGGAAGCACATCAACGAAGGTAGGGAGAAATTTGAGCACTTAGCCCTTTTGGGGAAAAAGTCAAAAAATTCCAAAATTAGCCCGCAAGGAAGAAAATGGAGAAAAGTGGTCAAGGCCCATGGACCATTTTGAAGCTACCACGTGTCATGGTGGAGGGTAGAGGTGTGGAGCTATTTGGAAAAAATTTCCAAAATCTAAAAAAGGCACAAAGGAAAAATTTGAAGCGTGCCCCCACCGAGCGAGCAAGAGGGTGACACGTGTCACCGGGAAAGTGGAGCACGTGGAGAATTTGGGAAATTTTCCCAATGAAAAATCAAAGAAAAAAAGGGGAGGTTTGGGCCCATGTTTCCATCAGTAAATGGGAAAGTGACACATGTCCCAGAGTAGTGGAGGCACGGAAGTTTTTGGGAAAATTTTCCAAAAGGGAAAATTTTAAAGTTTGACCCCGCCGGCCTAATTTTGACTCTGTTTTCGCCATTTTTGCCCTAAATCTTTAGAGGGGCATAAATTTTGATCCAGAGCTCATATTTTTGTATTCTTGGTGTCATTAGAAAGATATTGAAATCCTCTACATGATAGAGGGTTCAATTTTGAATTTTTATGGAGATTTGTGGGAGAAAATGAGAAAACATCTATGGCATGCAAAAAATATAGAAATGACATTCAACCACCAAATTTAATGAAGTATGGGTCATTTTTTGGATCTGCAGAGCAATGTACTTTGGCGTATGGGTTTTTCCATGAATCCCATCACTTTGCAGGTGAGATTGAAGGGATTTTATTTGTGGTTGAGCTCATAAACCATTTTTACCCATGTTTTTTGCTTTCTCTTCTTCTTCTTTACCATTAAAAGCCAGATTTGGCTCAATTGTAAAAGTTTGGATATTCTTGCTTCTACAACTTCTTCTTTCTTCCTTAGCAGGTGGATTTGAAGGAGTTTCAAACCTCCCATGGAGCTTGTAACATGTTTTTTGCCTCTTTGCTATTGCAATGTATTGTATCAAATCTGGGCATGATAATGTATGTTTTGTGATCAATTTTCAATCCTCTCATCCAGTTATTATTGTCTTCTGATCCTTCATTGCATTCTGGTAATTTTTGCATGTTTTAGTGCCTCATCCTTCATGATCTATGTCTCTTTTTGCAAAGCAAGGAGTTCAGCACTCCTTTGGTGTATCACCTCTTTGTTTTTGCTTAGTTTTGTTTCCATTTCCATGTTTCTCTCAATCCTGTATCCTTGGTATTTTTAGAGTAGGAATTTTTGAACCAAAACCTCTACAAGATTACATGCATACACCTAAATAGAGGAGTAAGAACCAACTTCTATCTGGAGAGCTTTCCCCATTTGCAAAGGTCCCACAATTTGGGAAAGCTCAATGTTGTGTGTTCACACCAAATGACATTTCCTTAGAAAAGTATATCCATAGGTCATTTTGGGGGTGCTGTGAATTTGCACTAATAGTTTTGGCATGCCTGATGGGACCTTAGAGGTCTTCCACTTCATCTTTTGCAGGTTGATGTGTTCCTGTGAAGATTTCAGCCTTTGGAGGCATTCTAAAGCAAATTTGGCGACTCCATATGGTCAACAACCCATCTCTGAAGTTGCATACCTTCCTTTTCATTCATTTTTCATCCATTCTTCCTTCCATCTCTTCCAACTTCTTTCCATTCCATGAAGTTGTGCAATCATGACTTCATTTCCATTATGGAATTTTCATTCACAACAGTAGCAATATATTCCACCTCCAATATGTTTCTCAAATCATCTAGATCATCATTTTGATCATATTCAAAACAGTCTGCATACCCATATGAGTAATGCCAAAATTAGTTTGGCTATGAAACATGTCAAGCATAAGAGTATGCAGATTATGAGGGCATTCAAGAAGAAAATTTTGATTTGTTAGAGAAGATCCAAAAGATGGAGGTAAACATGGTGCAATCCAGGGCTCAAGCACAAATGAAGGCATTTCAGATTGATTCCAGAGCACCCTGTCCATGGGGAGGCCCTATTCCAAGACACTATAGCCCTCAAGAGAGACTGGACTTCATGGTTGAAATGTTGCCCCAACTTCCACAATGGATTGAGGAGATAGAAGCATATGAGAAAATTTTTAATCAACCTTGTCAATGGGTAAGTCATTCAACAGCTCCTTGTCTTTCTTTTCCACCCTCTCAAGCTTTATCATTTCAACAGTGTCAAGCTTCAAGTTTCCCATATGCTACCCCAAATGTTAATTTCATTTCTCTGTCTCCTAGTCTCCCATCCCACCTCAATTTCTCTACTATTTTCCCTTCCAAACAACCATTCCCTCCAAATAGACTAGAATTTTCACCTCCCTCCCCACCACAAACAAATGCAAAATTGGTTGAATTCCAACATATTTCTCATCTTGCATTCCCAAATCCATGTTGGGAAGATGAAAATTAGAAGACCAGTCAAGGAAAACATCAAGAAGAAGAGCCTAATAGAGAAGAAATAACAGAAAACTTGAAGAGTTGGGCTACCAAATTTGGGATAGCAAAAATCCCCTTGATGGTGAAGCCAAAAGAGGAAGTTGGAGTTAGAGAACAAGTGGTAAACAAGGCTGGTTTTATAGCAGCAATGAAGCAAGAAAAACAGTAGTCTGTTCATGATAAGTTGGGTGTCCATGTTAGCACTTTTCCTGAACAAAATTCTTATCTAATTTGCACTGCCAAATCAGTCATGGAGGAAGAAAAACCAGCTCAAAATCCCATTTTTTAGGAGCAAATGGATGAGATCAAGTCAATTTTTGCAACAGTAGAAGAACGAAGCATTATTGATACATTTTTTCTTTCATTTGAAGGGGCTAATTTGGTTGATGAATCCATTATGGAGGTGAAAAAAATAGGTCCAAATTGTGAGCAAAAGGTAAAAGACATTTCATGTTTCTCTCCCCTTTCATCTCTCCAAAAATATTATTTTTTAGATGAGTTCAAATTGGCAAGTTGCATGTTTGAAAATGAAGCTACACATGGTGAAGAAAATGCAGATTTGGAGGTCACCATGCAAGGGAAAAATATTTGTTGCAGTGGGACAGCAAAGAGTTTGATTTTTTATCAGACTTAGAGGAATGTCTTGAGGAGGAGCCAGCTGAAATTACAACATTTTCTTCTCCACAATTCATTCTTCAACGTCAAGAGCTTGCTGCCACAAAGGAGAACACTAAAAAACAGCAGCTTGTGTTATGTGGCAGCTCATTAGAACCAAGATTGGAAGATATTAATCTTCCATGTTCTTCATTGGAGGAAGAAAGGAAATAGCAGAAGAGTTCCATCATTTCTTCCACACCATCCGTTCAAGAAGGTCTACAAGAAGACTCCATTTTTGGAGTTGAAAATTAGAGCTATGGGCATATCAAACAGATCAGACCTTATCCAATCAGGTATTTGGCTTCATTGGAGCCAAAGGAGAAGTCACAACCAATCATGCTTGTTTCTAAGCATGAGGATGAGCTACAAAGTGTCAAGGATCAACTGCAATGCATGTTCAATCTAAATGTAGAGCAACTAAAAGAGATATTGGATTTGTTTTCAGTTGACACCTTGCTGATTTGTGTAGAAGACCAGCTTCTTTTTTATTTTCCACTCATCCTAACAGCCATGATCAGCTCCAAATCAATTACATGGCTGCCCATTTTGAAGAAAGGAAGATATTTTGCACAACTAGTTACAGGGTTTGTTTAGCTCACCTTTACTTCCAGTTAGAGTAGCGTAGGTAGGTTTGCTTTTAGCAAAAGAAGTGCTTGTGCACACTCTGCATGTTCCATTTGGAGCATGTATGATTTCCAATTCTGTACATAGTTTTGTGGTGCTGGTTTTTCTCTTGCACAGTCCATTACAGTGGCATTTTGATGAAAACAAATCCAGTTCAGTAGGCCTCAAAGTGGCTCAGAGGGAAGTTTTCAAAGTTCGGATCAATTTGTAGACTATTGCTCGTGACTCCATGCCCAATGGATGCTTCAAGGTAGCTGATCACTTCATCTAGCAGGTAGGTGACCCCTAAGAGTAGCCAAATTGTTATCCAAAATGAGCCCCCTACTTATTTTGGCTAACTTTCCTTCATTCTCTCCTTCCTTGTGCTTCAACTTCAATTTTTACACATTTCAAGCACTCAAAGGTTTCTAGAAATGGCTCCATCAGATAGGATTTTTCTTTCCCTTTTCAGAAAGGTAAAATTTTCCTCCTAACTCCTTGTAATTTTCAAGTTATGGCCCGACAGAGAATTTTGGGGAAAATCTCCCTTGACAGGGCCGCAGCCAATGAAAAGGTGCCACATGGCGGCGGGGGTCGGGTCGGCAAAAGATAGTTGGAGAAATTGCCAAGAAGGTTGGCGGAGGTGGAAGGGGAAAATTTTGGCCCACAAACCCACAGAGGGGAAGGAAGCACATTGGCGGAGGCAGGGAGAAATTTTAGCACTTAGCCCTTTTGGGGCGAAAGTCAAAAAATCCAAAATTGGCCCACAAGCCTGCAAGGAAGAAAATGGAGAAAAGTGGTCAAGGTCAGAGGATCATTTTGAAGCTACCATGTGTCATGGTGTAAGGGCGGAGGTACGGAGCTGTTTAGCAAAATTTTCCAAAATCTAAAAAAGGCACAAAGGAAAAATTTGAAGCGCGCCCCCACCGAGCGAGCCAGAGGGTGACACGTGTCATCGGGAAAGCGGAGCATGGGGAGAATTTGGGAAATCTTCCCAATGAAAAATCAAAGAAAAAAAAGGTGAGGTTTGGGCCCATGTTTCCATCAGTAAATGGGAAAGTGACACATGTCCTAGAGTGGTGGAGGCACGAAAGTTTTTGGGAAAATTTTCCAAAAGGGAAAAATTTTAAGTTTGACCCCGCCGACCTAATTTTGACTATGTTTTTTCCATTTTTTCCCTAAATCTTCATAGGGGCATAACTTTTGATCCATAGCTTGGATTTTTGCATTCTTGGTGCCATTAGAAAACTATTAAAATCCTATACATGATAAAGGGTTCAATTTTGAATTTTGATGGAGATTTATGGGAGAAAATTGAGAAAACATCTCTGGCATGTAAAAAATATAGAAATGACATTCAACCACCAAATTTAATGAAGTATGGGTCATTTTTTGGATCTACAGAGCAATGTACTTTGGTGTATGGGTTTGTCCATGAAGCCCATCACTTTGCAAGTGAGATTGAATGGATTTTATTGGTGGTTGAGGTCATAAACCATTTTTTCTTGCGTTTTTTACTTTCTCTTCTTCTGCTTTGCCATTAAAAGCTAGATTTGGCTCGATTGTAAACGGTTGGATATTCTTGCTTCTGCAAGCTCTTCTTTCTTCCTTAGTAGGTGGATTTGAAGGATTTTCAAACCTCCCATGGAGATTGTAACACATTTTTTGCCTCTTTTCTATTGCAATGTATTGTATCAAATCTGGGCATGATAATGTATGTTTTGTGATCAATTTTCAATCCTCTCATGCAGTTATTATTGTCTTTTGATCCTTCATTGCATTCTGGTAATTTGTGCATGTTTGAGTGCCTCATCCTTCATGATCTATGTCTATTTTTGCAAAGAAAGGAGTTCAGAACTCCTTTGGTGTATCACCTCTCTATTTTTGCTTAGTTTTGTTTCCATTTCCATGTTTCTCTCAACCCTATCTCCTTGGTAGTTTTAGAGTAGGATTTTTGAACCAGAACCTCTGCAAGATTGCATGCATACACCTAAACATAGGAGTAAGAACCAGCTTCAATCTGGAGATCTTTCCCCATTTGCAAAGGTCCCACACTTTGGGAAATCTCAATGTTGTGCATTCACACCAAATGACATTACCTTAGAAAAGCAAATCCATAGGTCATTTTGGGGGTGTTATGAATTTGCACTAATAGATCCACTTCTATCAATAACACTCGAGTTGATCCATCATGGTGGATCAACATGTGTTCTATTGCACTTCTTGTTACTATCGGTTATCTATTGTCACAAATTTCTTATCCAATTTCAAAATCATATGGTGTTTTCAAACTTCCAATCATTGTCGGTCCTCTCACTATGCTAATGTCTTTTGTTGTGGCACCATCAGTTGAATCGTGTGACATACTCTTAGGTCTCTCCTGGCTCTGCACAGCTCAGGATACCATCTCCATGACCCATTTATGTTTGAAATTCATTCATAAAAATAAATTCATTTGTATCAATGGTGTTTCTTCATCTACACCATGGCCACAACCTCCTCTTGAGGTTTATAGTGCATTAGCCAGAACATCTAGGTCCCCATGGCCTCTCGAAATTAAAGTGCAATCTACTCCAAGCTCACTTGTTTACACATGACCTACACAGTCTCATTAGTCTACTAGTCCATCACATCAATCTATGCCCACCATTCAAATAGCTTCTTAACCGTGGTATGCACCACCTCCACATTTTAATTCACATAGGTGTCCATCACCTCCATGTTCTATTTCACATATGTGTTCATCACCTCCATGTTATTCTTCACATAGGTGTCCATCACCTCCACATTTTGTTTCACATAGATGTTCATCACCTCCACATTCTCATTCACATACGTTTCCATCACCTCCCTATTCTATTACACAAAGGTGTCCACCACCTCTGCAGTATACTCATTGGTCGCATGCATATAGGCTTCATTCACCTATACATCATCTATCTTGTATATCGTGCCACTCTTAGAGCATGGTCACATACCTTTATATTTAGAGGCATTGGGTAGAGGACCCTTGTCTTTCACTTTTTTTAGATAGCACATTCATCATCACACACTTGGGGGGATTGTACTTATTTCCCCCCATTTAGCATCGAGACACGTCCTATATTCTCATCATTTCACATTTAATCTCTCACATATAACATACACATCTTAATACACACTCATATCTTCATTACTCGATGGTGCACTCTCATTTTATGGTTCACACTTGACTATTGATGGAATCCTATACACATGAACCTCACACACACTATACACTACACTACACATTTCATGCATTCATCTCTCTCTACACAACATCTACTCTAGGCATTCATGACATATCTTTCTGGCATCTACTCCTGCACGATGCATCCCTTACCTTATGACACACTCCAATTCCATGGTCCATACTCCAATGCTGAGGTTCTACATCTCAAATGGACCTTACCACACTCACTCACTCGCTCACACACTTTATACGCTCAACGCTTTGACGATCACATCTTTTTAATACACACAAGTAAAACCATTTCCTGATGATACACTCTTGTTATATGGTTCATTCTTGACTACTGAGGGGGCATGTATAATTAATCTCATCTCATACATACACATCCACTTCAGGGGGATGTTGCTCCAATCATTTACTTTGTATTTCATTCCATCTCATCCACAACATATTGCATATCTTGGTCGCATTTACTCTTTCTTACTTATGTTTTTACATGTACAATTTATTACACATGTTAGATAGATATCTTGTATGTCATTATCTTTATCATATACACGTGTGTGTTAAATTTATTTCTATTTTTTATTATAGATTCTACATATCCACACACATAGCATGGATGATTGACACAGCACTTATTACTAGTCCCATAGCGGCTCCTGGGAGCATCCACTTTTGTACACTACATGTGTTATTATTTCATTTTTCATACAACATTACTTTATCAGATTATACACTCTTTGACATACTTTTTTATCGTTCTAACATGCTAATGGGTCCTTCATGTGTAGCATTTGACTTGCAGGTTTATTTACTTCCATGGTTATTTGTTACATTGTTGTCATAGTTTATGGGATTTTCCCTTTATCTTGTGTGCGTAATTGTATGTTTTTGGCCTATTCGGACTTAATTGTCTTGTGATATTGTGAGTGATTTCTCATGATTGAAACCTACTTTTCGCGGTCTCCATTATCTTATTATGTCTTAGCTTACACATTGTCTTCTTACTTGTTAGCTTACATTTTGTCTTTTACATGTGTGTTTGTATTGCTTGTACTAAAACTTGTTACATCACCACTTTATTTTCATGTGCCTTGGTTTCTACCAAGCACACTCCTTCCCCTCTGTAGGGAATCAATTTCAACACAACTTTCGGTCCTCCTTTGGGTTGTATTCTCCTCAGCGACGTCGCATGCACCCCAAATGAGGGGGCATCATTTGGGTGAATCAGTAACCCCATATAATTATCTACTGTAATCACATAGGACAGTTCAGTACTGGTACAACATAGTCATCAGTCTCATACAAGGCTCATAATCTGACTTAGGTCCTTACTACAGCATATATACTAGCGCCCAGACCTAGACAGTAGTGCCTGGGTGCCCCTGACCCTTCCTAAATGCCTATGACTAGGGGGAAATAAAATAGTATCTTTTAGTGTGACACATTCTATATCACTTCATACAACATCTTTTATAGGGAATGCAATCCTTAACACTTAACATACATGCACTATACAACATTTTCTATTTTCACATTGGATCAGAATTGATCAAACTAGATCAGAATTTTACACACCATTTGCATTGGTGTTCCATACATCAGGAAGCAGTTAAAGGTTGGAGGATAAAACCATAATTTTCTCCCTACACATCTTCTAGTTATTGGCATGAGATCACCCAAAAAACTCACATTCTATGCAATTGGTGTGAGATCACCTGAAAAACTCATTCTTCTACATCATTTACAAGATCTTTTTCACACACTTTTACTTATCAGGGATTAGGTGCACGTGTTCCTTTTCACATTTTTGCATTTTACATACTTTCTTCCTTACTTTTTACACATTTTGATCATATACACAAGTATGTTACTACTTATTCATTCTTCTCTTTTGTAGGTCCATCCTTATGGGAAGTGGTAGTCACATCATCAAAATCATCCTACATCATCATACATCAACAAAAAATCAATCATAACAGCACATCAACAACAATTGACATCAACAATAGGTACAATGGTAACATATACACATGAGTTTCTACTATAGGGTCATCATCATCATCATTTTTTTCACTTTCTCATCTCTAGTTTCAACACTCCACATTTTTATCACTCCACACTTTTACTTGTCTCTCGGCATACATTCACTATTGATCTACATGGTTATCACGTACGCATATCTTATCTACTTTATGTTATTGAGCATTCACTCAAAAACATAAAGTGGGGGTAAATATAGACACAAAATCACACATTTTGGGCAATTATCTAGCCCTGATTGCATACTACTATTCATATGATTCCTAAGTACTAAAAGAAATAATCAACCCATGTCTTTGGTCATCTTTGCTTTCTTTCTATTGCAACTTTTAGTCTTACACTCTCTTTATCTCAATATGTATTTTCACACCTCGGCATTTATCATCCTAGACACCAACACCCAGCAAGGATGCCAGCACCAAGTGCCCCCATCCCCTCCAGGTGCCCCTAACCTCATTTTACTTTGATCACATCTTTTGAGTCCTTTCTAGCCATCTGAGCATCTTATATTTTTTATATTTAACCTTTTAAGGGTTAGTTACAAAATTATAGCAAAGGAATCATATAAATATAAATTTATGTGGCCATAATAAAAAACTGAGCACTAAGCATTAGCTATCACCACCTGAGGATGCATCCAAAGGCTATTCAATAGCATTAAAACATCTATCCTAGCATCCATTCAAGGGTAAGGGATTGCATTCTTCTGCATACACTTCATAGGAGGGGAAATTCATTTTATTCCATGCACACATCTATTTACATATTTTACATCTAGTTATTTTCTCGCTAAGTGTGACATGCACAAGAGTCACCTAAGGTAGGATTCCGCACATACACACCTATAACTACATTGGGTCTAAAATATAGTGTAGCACTCATTTGTAAGATCACTTTTTTGACTATTGAGGAAAGTATGACCCTTCATTTACATTCTTTTCTTTCTACGATTTGATGCCCTCTTGAGGGTTTTGCATGTTATCAGTGACATCGGTGATCATTGTATGACCTAATAGCAACAAGAAGCAAATGATAGTGAACATCACACAACCCTGTGAAGGAGGTTTCTTGAGGGTTTGAGCAATCACAGGCACCCATAGCAGGTCTATGGTGCCCGCAGATGCCCCTGACCCATTCCAGGGGCCCCAGTTCAAGAAGATCTTTAGCTCACACATTTTTTTGAGGTTTTGTGTGACACTTCTCCCTCTCTATTCATCAGGTCAACACTTTGTCATAGTCCAAATTTGTGTTTCAAATCATCCAAGTCTTCTTATCCCTTCTTCGCAACTAGTGTTGCATATCTACTAGCTTAATTTTCTTGGGTCTATTTTTGTACTTATTTTTATATTCATTTACTACTACATTGCATTAGATTTAGGCATCTATAAATCATATATTTGCTTAATAGAGTACATATAACCAGTTATGTAGACAAAAAGGACATGGTTAGATGAAGAATAAATGGGAAGTAGTTTTTTTATTATTAAAATCTAGGAAAAATGTTTTAATGATCATTACATATTTTATCCTTGAAAAATTATTTAAATCTAATGATACATTTTGATGCAATAATCATTTCAAGTGAAGAGAAAAAATCCTACCATACAAAGTAGTAGGAAATTATTGTAGAATAGATATGTTGAATTCATTAAGATTTCTAAAAATATATATATCTAAGAGTGGATCAAGTTATTAAGGTTTAAAATATTTCAAAAATTTACGGTATACCTAAGGGGTTTAAAATCTTTCAAAAATTTGCATTCTACCTAAGGGGAAAATTTACATTTATATGATGAGATAGTGGTGCAAATAAAAGAAGAAATAATAGACATTACTTTATTTTAAATATTTAATTATGTGCATAGGTAATTCTTCAGTTTTTTCATCATTATATTTTTTATCAAATTATAGACAAAGAAAGATCTGAATATGATTTTTCCTTCCTAAGGAGCTATGGGCTCATAGGTCTCTAAAATATTTGTTGTAATCTTTATTGCCATATGTTTTTAGGATTAAACCTCAACCTGCAATTCTAAAAGCCTATTAGTAAGCACATACATCACAACAAAATTATATGTAGTATTACCATAATAATATATTGATAATTAAAATAATCATTTCAATAAGAAATGGTAGAAGAAAATATGACCCAAGAAGAAAGGTAAGCCTTAACAAGCATCTAGTAGTAATTATTTACAACTTTTTAGATATTTCTAAATACAAAGGATTAAATACATGCATCTAGAAAAGAGGTATATATAGCTTAATTTTAACAAAGTTATGGTGTAAGAGGATTAAGTGTGTATGACTTATTTGTGTAATGGGTGAAAGGCCCTGTTTATATTGATATTATACAATTGTTTCCAACATTCTTTAAAAAAAATAGAATGTTTGAAACAGATGATGAACATCCTTAAAAACATATTGAATGTGAACTAATTGTCATTTATGAAAAAAAAAATGGATGTATATTCAAGGTAGTAGAATTAATCCCCTCAACATTTCTATAAAATTATTTACAAAATTACCACCATCATCTATTGATTATTAAAATATGCATTACACCACATTGCGTATTATTCTTCTCTATTATACATTTTTATTCTAAAATATTGATAATAATTTCTAAATGAAATAACTTGATAATGATGATTGTATACTAGTTTGGGAATGAAGAATCGTGAGATTAAATTAAAGAAGTAAAAAAATCACCATAGTTGATGCTACTTGGTGGTTTTGAGTGATAAAAAATATCATTATCCCATAGTAGGTGAAGTATAGAAATGTCATTTAGTTGAAGAAGAAGAAAATAATTGACTTATTAATCATGCACTTGAAGTTTGAACATTGTAGTGCCCACTTCCCTTTGACACTTTTAGATACTAGTTTTGATACTATTGATCATATTATGGACACTATTATGTTTTATTTCAGTATGATGGTTGGATGTTAGGTCATGGGTTATTATTGATCTAGATTCAGTTATTATGCATGATGATTACTAGAGACATTTTCTATATGTGGTTGATGATATACTCTTTGACATGGACATATTATAGATGTTGATTTGGACTTATGATATTGGATATTTTGAGTAGATCTGGTATGGTAGATTTTGATGATGATATAGTTGATTTATTTAATTAAAAATAATAATGTTAAAATTATTGATATTGTTGTGATCTGTGTGTTTGGATGATTTTGAGATATTGTTTATATCATTTTGGATGTTCTGATATGGCCACGAGGCCGAAGGAGGTATTTGCATTTTGTAGGTTAAAAATCACAACAATGTCGGGGGACTGGAGACTAACCATATTGAAATTCCAGGTGAAATCAACAAGGTCACCATGGCAACTGTGTTATGAGCTCGTGTCTTGTGTTATGTTAGGAAATTCCCATGGGGGGATTTCCATTATATGTGACCATGGGATATGTGTTTTATTTATGTGTTCCTTTTTAATTATTGTTGTATGTATTTTTTTTGTAATGTGTTCCCTCTTTTAATTAATTTAAATGTGGTAGATTAATGTGATGGTCATATAGTTGAATTTTATTTAAATTAAATTAGGATGTGGAATGTAATTAATAAAGTTGTTTTCTTAGATATTAATGTTGGAAGAGTGTGTAAGTTGTCATGTAAAAATGTGTAAGAAATTGTAAGAGTATGTAAGGCAGATTTTGGAAGGTCTAGAACTCCATCTTTTATGGAATTCCAATTTGACATTGGAGGCCAAATTTGGAGGCTTGTGGGACAAGTTAAACTTGTCCCACACCTATTAAATGATCCACCAACCATGCCTATGGTTTGGAGGTTAAATTTAGGAATTTTTAATGCTTTTTGAAATGACATTTGTAAGTTTTAATTGCACTTCCCTTACATAATTTTAATTCAGTCCTTTTTGGAGTATGGGTTGTTTTGAAGTATGGAAGTCATTTTGTCATTTTTTTTATTTATTGTGATTTGTTGTTTGATGTTGACTTCCTCTTGGGGATGAGGAAAAATGATGTGGCATCTCACTTGGATCCACATCATCCTCTCTCTTTCCTTTCCTATAAAAGTGTAGCTTCTTTCTCATTTGGAGGTTGTTAAAACTTTGTTATCTCCTCTTGGGGGCGCATTATTTTGTTGTTTCTTTTGGAGCTTGTTTGAGGAAGAGCTTGCAGCATTTTTTCTTGCTTATACTTGCTGGTTTTGGACTACACTTTGACATTATGGAAAGCTTGTGAGCTTGGAAAAAACTTCAGTAAGGAGAGGTAGGATCTGGAGCTGTATTTTAATTTCTTCCTTCTCTTGCATGCATACTTAGATGGTGTTTGTGTTTGCATTCTTGGCTGGCTGGGTAGAATGCTTAGGGCATGGTGTAGGAGAAGGCTGTGGGGATTTCATATGGGAGGCATAAGGGATTACCAATGGAATAGTTTTATTGTGGAGGGAGTTTTGGTTTGGGATCCACCTTGGAAAAGAAACTGCTTGCATTTCTTACTATGGGGGGGACATAAGGGATAAACTTAGTGAGGGGGGCATAAGGAGGGGTTGGGAGATATAAGGTTTATGGGGTTGATATGATTATTGGTGGTATGCATTTTGGTGGATGCCTAATTCCAAATTGGGAGGCATAAGGAGTTCCCCATAGTCATTTCTCTTGTTGGCTTGCTTGATCAAGCCTATGTGTTGTATGAATTTTTCCAAAACCAGTTGCGAAATGTTGTCTTATTTTAAACTGTGCTTTTTGTTGATTGTATGCAATGTGAATATTGCTTGTATGTGATATAAGCCTTGTTGCTATGTGTTGATATTCATGCTCCATTTCAATATGGTTGGGGCTCGAGGGCCAATGAGGAAGGATAGCTTCTCCCTTCTTATTGGATGTCTTGGTTGGGTGGAGAGCGTTGCCTTTCCCCCTTCCTTGTTGTGATCAAAGTTGCAAAGAAGGAGAAACAAGCATGTTGTTGTTTGGAGAAGAAATTTTATAGTTTGACAGTCATTTCTTTTGAGTAAATTCAATGTAACCTTTCCCACTTCAAGTGGATGAGTGTATAAAGGTTGTAATGTGAAGTTATTGCATTGATAGTAGAAGTTTGAAGTTAAATTGAGAGATGTACAAGAAGAATTATACTTCTCTTTTTTATTTTGGAAAGAAAATGTAAATGATTCCATATTTTGTATTTTGTAATTGAAAACCAATTCAAATTGGAAAAGAGATCAGAAGTAAAGTTCTCAATTGAATGTGAATAAAGAATTGCATTAGTCCCTCTAAATCGCAATGTGTACAGGATTTGATTTGTTGTTAAAAAAAAGCTATCTCTCTTTTTCTTCAAAGAATAAGAAATAGTGTTGTATATATCTCATGTATTGTATTTGAAATCAAATAGAAAGGAAAGTTGTAAATTTGTATGGAGGATCAATGAAATAAAATTCATTCCTCTCTCAAAAGTGTATCGCACAATTGATTTGAATTATTGTTGAAAATTGATTGTTGTTTGAAAAGAAAAGAAAGAAGCATGCGTATGGAATGAAAGATAGTGTTTTATTAATTACAAAAATGTATACTAAAACTGAAATCAGAGATGTAGTTTCATTTAGTATTGAATGGATGATCTAATAATCATTTTATTTGATTAAGTTAGAATCATATGCACATTTAAAAGACAAATTGCTAAATCAATTTAAAAGAAACAACTCACTGTTTTTAAAAACTTCATTCTGGCAATCCATGTTTAATTAAAAATGAGAAGTTCAGACTTATACTCAACAATAAGTTATGAAACTTTGATATTCACATTTAGGAAGGCCTAAGGAACTCTAACTCACTCTAACAGTCAAGAATGAACCTCCAAAACTTAATAAAATTCAATTCAAAGCTTACACAGTCGTTTTTCCCGTCTATTGCCGAAAAAATGCAAAATTGAATAATTGTACCATTTGATTTCACTAAAACACTCTAATCCCTCCTTAGACTGATCCTCAATGTTTGTTTTACATGTGGAGTGAAGGAGGAGTTCAAATTTAATTAAATCGCGAAGTTGGAAAAATGCTAGTTTACAAATTAAAAGCTTACAGATCATTTTTACAAAATTGACCCTCAAAATATCATAAAATTTCAAAATTGATGATTTCTATGCAAAGAGGACTCTAAGAGCTTTCCGAAAATTCCTAGTTTTCCCAAAAATGACTTTTCTATCAAAAGTTATGGCCATTTGAAGTTTTACTTCAAAATGGCCATCCAAAAATAAATCTAACTATTTTTAAATCAAAATTTAACCTTTGGAAAAATTTCCGCAAAAATTCCGCTGCCCCATAACCCTAAAAAAAAATCAGATGTTGCCATGTGGCATGGGTTTTCTCCTTGGTGGAGGCGTGCGACAAAATTTTCCCTTGGGCTTTTGGCCTAAAATGTTCCAAATTCAAATTCGCTTCGCCGATCCATTTCTCCCCGCGCCAATTGAGAAGCAACACGTGTCCTTCCGGGCTCATGGACGTGTGGAGGGAAATCATTATTTTGCACGCAAAGAGGGAAAAATTCACAATTTTTCTCCCGCTCCGCCAACCTGTTCAAGGGAAAAAAATTCCCCCTAAGCCCGCGGACTCCCCAAGGGCAAATTTCTCCCCAAAACTCCGTCGGGCCATAACTTGAGATTTATAAGGAGTTAGGAGGACTTCATTATATGGTTGGAAAGGTAAGAAAATTACCTATCCAATGGGCATGATTTATGAAATTTTTTATGAATATAATTATTTTTAAAATTAGGTTGAACCCTGTAAGCCTTTAAAGTAGGGTTGAGAGCGAATTTACCTTCCTAACCTAAGTGATGAATTTAAACCTCTTCTTTGACCTTGTGCTTGTTACTAATAGTTGCTAGAAGTAATTGTGACAAGTCAGTCTTGATTGTTAACCTAAATCTAGTTTGTGATAACTAAGATCTTGTAACCCTCTTTGCAAACACTCTTAATCAAAAGAAAATTATTCCATAATTTTCCTCGCTAATCCTAGTTTGTTTCTTGGTCTCAAGTGGTAGTTTGAAGCGGGCACTACAAACATAGTATAAACAATAAATCTATACATAATTGTCTATAAAATTTTGGAATGAGCATACTAAACCTAAAGGAGGGGCATAAAACCAATATAATGCATATTCTTTAAGATTGCGTGGAAAGAGCTTCGATAGAAATATATTTTTACCTGTATAGTCCATACATGAGGCCATAAAGGCATGAAAGTGTTGTTTTATATGATCATTTCCATCATAGAATGATAAATTGGGTGGAGAAAACCCATATGGTGAGGATAACTAAGGACCTTTGATGCAGCTACAACATGTGACCATGTATATACTCATTCTACAAGAGTTTTCTAAACCCAACTTTCACCTTATTATTCCTTTAGAGGATCAAAAACCAGCCTATAAACGCTAAAAGTTTGCTATCACTGACAAATAACTCCTATAATTACTTACTTCAAGGAAAACACCCCTCTATCATGCCCATCTTCTTCAATATATGCCCATTCAATCATCAAACTTCTCAATATACCTTTGAATTTACTAACTACTCACCTAGCTACTTCAAATACTCAAATTCTTGTTTCTTGATCATTTCACTCATGGAGGCCATTTATGTTTTCTCGATTCTCTGATGTTTTAATCCTCTATTCCTCTATAGAAACTTAAAATACGTGTTATATTCACTAATTAATTCATTCAAAAAACCCCAACACTTCACATTACTCTTCCCTTTTACAAAATTGGCCCCTACTTGTTCTCAAGAACTCATTTCTTGCTCTTACCGAGGTTTTGCACTTTTATGGTTATCCTTAATAAACTACCACTTACAATGGTTGTGTTTCCATACCCATAATGTTCTTGTATAATATCAAATCTCAAATCTTTGTACAACTCCTTGTCGTTCACTATTTGTAATTTTGCTATCAAACCCTTACTATGTCTTTTGCTAGTAATTGTCATACATATCTTTTCTCTGTGGAGATTTCAAGGTGCAATGCATAGGTTTTTGAGTACCCATTGATCCATTTGTGATTCCCTTAAAGTGTTAAGGATAAAATCTAAGTTTTTTATGTACTTTCTTTGTAAAATGACCTCTAATTTAGGCCTCTAATTGTAGCTTCCTAGATTTGCTCCCAACTATTATGAATATATTTCATGCCTAAGATCCTATTTGAACACAACCTTTTCCAACACTTAACAAGAATAATAACAAGCTTATCCTCCAAATTTAATTTGATTCCCATGGTGGAGTTAGTATATTGGAAACTTTTCCTTTATAAACCCTAGCTTCCCTGTGTAGAGGCCCAAGAATACAACTTTTGCAATAACATACTAAGTTTGGTGATTCAAGGCTCAAATTTTTTCACAAATGTTGGCTTTAAATATGCACACATGAAGATCTTACCAGTTCCCTCAAATGAAAATTCCACACATTCCAACCAAATCTTCTACCTCTATAGCAGCCTATGCATGTATAATAAACACAAGTTTCTCTTTTCACTCACTCTCTCTCTCTCTATCACTCAAATTCACCCTTCACCAAACAAGGTTAATATTAGATTGAATATGCAACCTCACAATCATTTATTCAATAACATCATGCATTCAACAATTAGACAGAGTTACCCAAGTAAGCACTCACTTTCATGGCCATAATTAGGTAATACTTATTATATATATACTAGAGCAATACTATCACTCACTTAAGAGAGTATTATCCTTGCCTAAACTCTAAGTAATTTCTCCTCATAAATCCTCTCCTTTATTTCATTTCTAGATTCTCACAGTCCAAAAGAGTTACTCACATAGTATGAGAATGCTTCCTAGACACAGGAGGGGTTAGCTTCTTAAAACATAAACCAAGCCACAAGGTTATTCCTTCACAGTCATAAAATCAACATCCTTATACATTGCACAAGAAATAACCCTCAATGATTCATAGGAAATACCATCCAAGGTCCTCATCACTGTCATAGAAATTCAAGCAGCAAACACTTCAAGTTCATCATGCAACTCAAAATTAAGCAACAAAACAGAATACTAGATCTCCATAAGAAAACTTTAAGATCACCTTAATATTCTCAACTAGTCAACAAATCTTACACAGATTTAGACTAATTATCATTTAATTCTAAAATTAAGGATCTCTCATATACACAACAACAAACACTAAGAACATACAAGGATTATCATAACAAATTTTTTCTCCTCTATTACATTTCTTGAAACTTCACATTTCTTGAAACTTCACATTTAGATTCATACCTGGGTAGAATGAAGAAAGACAGTTACATTTGGCCTTTTATATCCTCCTAATCACTCTTTAACCACGGTTCATGAGGCTTCAGGTCATTTTCAATCATAATTCATGGACATGGGTTCACCTATAAGAGGTTTTCTTACATTATCTAGTATTTAGTATGAATTATGAGCCTAGATAGGACCTAAAAGCCCCACACAATGCTTCATTTCACCCTTTGATAGTTTATTGCTTCCAAGAACACATTACAACACCAAGTACAAGCCAAAAATGGCTCCATAATTCAAATTTTGCATTTTGGAGGGAAATACCTCATTTGAATTTGAAGAGCCTAGACACCAACTAACACCTCAAAATGACTTAAATGAACCCCTAATACCTACAACCACACCTACAAGCCAAATTGATGTCATCTTGATATATTTACAAATATGGAGTTGATGCACCTACATCAACCTTAGTGGATGGTGGATTATTAAGTAACCATATCGAACTCGTAGTGACTTAAGATTTGACCTGTAGAGAAGGGATATTTGTGCTTAGATGTTTGATTTTTTAGACATGCATTAAGAAGAGGGTTTTGAAAAACATGTATAGTGTTAAGTCTTGTAATGGAATGCACATAATGTGTAGGAATAAACATAGTAGTTTTAAGGTTAATGTGTGATTCCCCCATGATTGGAATGTTAGATATAAGTAAATATTAGGTAAACACATGGGTAGTAGCTCGTATAGGGAAGGAAAGTCTCTATAAGGTGGATTTGTATCACTTATGGTTTCATCTCGATTTTCTTAGTATCCCATATTTATTTGAAGTTTGATGTTAATGGGTTGTTGATAAAAATATTAGAACACTATCAATTTTATGTGGTTGATTTTTGATAATTTGAGTGAATGTGATTTAACAAAAATTAAATCTTAACATTATGACTAAGATCAAATAGATATAATAGTAATAAACAAGATATATTATGTAAGAAACAAGCAAGTGTGAGTAATAGGTAGATAAGAGTGGTTTCTTTTGTATTCTAATATCTAGAATGATTTTGGGTTAGAAACTAGGTGGAACAGGTTGGATCTGGATTGTATATGCTTCTTTTGGAAAATAGGAATCTAGAACTCCTTCAGACAAAGTTGCTCAGATAAGGACAAGACCAATCAGGTGTTGGTGTCATAATTAGGGGCTAGTGTTTAGGAAACAACTTTGGATCTTATCTTTTTAGGGTCTTTAATTGTCTTATTCCTTTCACTCTTTTTTACATCCACTTTGTTGTAGGGTTTATGTGTCATACTTAAACATGCAAAGTAATCTCTAGCTACTTGTATAAAGCTAAAAAACATTAGATAAAACAAACAATGTATATTCTTGAGTCAGAATGACCTTGACAGTCACCCTAATGTGATTATCACTGGGTGTTGCACTACATTTCAGACTCTATGTGGTTATAGTGTGTATGTGATTGAATCATGTCCCTTGAAGCTAGGTTTTTCTTGTGTCAACCACACCAAAATAGAGGGATATAATTAATTTTCCCCCAATATGATTATGTGAGATAGAATTTAGAAATATCCCCTGTTATGTAGTAAATATTGCAGTCCTTAAATATTTCTCTTTTCCCAAGTAGTAGATAGTAAGTAATAGAACAAATTGTCTAGCCCCTAATAATAGTGAGTAATTCATGTATATATATATTATTCCTTTATTTGAATTTCATAATTAAAAACCAAAAAGGCTGACCCTAAGTTATTGGTAGTAATTAAGATAAGATAGCAAATGATGTGGCATTCAAATTTTAGAAAAGGAGGGAAAAGAACAAATGCGCCCAAAGGGGGCAATAGTGTATGGGTGCTCCTATCCCTAATGGGCAGTACTATTTAGGATGCTTGAAAAATATAACATTAAAGTAAATGATAAGAATACTAACATGATAAGGTAATGTAAAAGAAAAATAAGTGTTGTTAACATCTAGTTTTATTGCTTAAGAATCATGTATATAATGACATTCTTTGAGGTGTGATGTACATAGTAAGTGCGTGATTTTACGTCTACAGAATGCATGAATTGGGATATTAGGTGATATTTGTTACATGAGAGGATCTTTTTATCATTAATTTCATATTGGTACCCTGACGACCATGTATGTTCTCAATGATAATAATATCCTTTGTAATATGTGTAGCATTGTTACGAACATAAACAATATCATGCACATTTTGTATTAGAAGTACTTTTTAATGCTCAAAAGTAGCACCCTATGGTTTGATCATAGAAAATCAATACTTTTGGGTAACATAGGAATTCCTTCAAGGTTTGAAACCTTGATCCTTAAGACAGACCTCCAAAGAAGGATGGTTCCTTATATCCTAGTTCACTACAAACTAACCTAAACAACTTTAAAATGTGACTACCTAAACCTAACTTAAGAATTACTAGGATCGAGGGTTGTGAGAGAGATAAATACTAAAAAATGATGGGGTGATGTAACAAAAATAGATCATAGATCAATTTTTACATTTAAGAGACATAAAGATAACCGCACGTGCAAGAATCTATAGGAAACCATATGTGTGTAAGAGATAAGTGAATAAAATCAAGTAGAAAAGAGAGGGAAAACATCCACATAAAATATATAGGAATTCAAAGGGGTAAGACATAGTTTATTGCAATTTAAAAATATTCATTTACATTTATAGAGAAGAGGCTTAGAATTCATGCAAAATGTAAGTTACAAAGGTCTAAAGGAAATAAATGCAAATAATATAAGAGAGCGCTTCTAAATCAATAGAAAATAACCTCTTTTCATTCATAAACACTTAAATTTATAGAGAATGGTAGAGAGAGAGGGAGAGAAGTGATAAATCAGCCATAAATGGACCGTTTCCACCTACCCAAGTATGAAATGTCATCATTCTTGTAGAGAAAATCATAGGCACCCTTGTTGTCCTTTAGCTTGTGTGCCATTGGGCTCTACAGGAAAAGGCA
Source organism: Taxus chinensis (assembly GCA_019776745.2). NCBI lineage: Eukaryota > Viridiplantae > Streptophyta > Pinopsida > Cupressales > Taxaceae > Taxus > Taxus chinensis. The sequence goes on from CM034154.1 coordinate 420,238,159, forward strand.
TGGGAATTGTCGATCAATAAATTCAAGTAGGTGAGGTTATTGAATACTTGGAACCAAGTAAGTTGTGTTTTCCCCTTGTAATATCCTATTCCAATGGTTCTCCCTCGAAAAATAACCCTTTTATGTTCTTCTTTAGTGTAAAATGTAGCCCTTGGAGAGATGTAAGGATCACAACAAATAACTCACAAGCCGGAGCTCCTCGTTGAAAGTTATGGAAAAAAATTAGTGCACAATTGAGGATAGGAATGCCTTTGTAATTTAAAATTTCACCTTATTCTACATATTCTTAAAAAAAATTGGTTCCTTTTGTTGCAATTTCCTTTAAGGTTCCACATCATACTATCTTCTATTAACTCGTATATTACCATAACTGACCTTTGCATCTTCAATCTTATCATTCATGACTATTCCTTGTCTCATGGCCTATTTAAAATATCTCATATTTAATTATTTGACATTCTCACTATACCAAGAAAATATTCATATTTTTGTGTGGCATTTTCACCTACGATTATGTTCTTTTCTTTTATGGATTTTCAAGTTCCGTGGAACACTACATTTTGGAAATCCACAAGGCACTAAATTAACATCTCACGACTATTAACCTTAGTCATTCTATAACATACTTATCTTTCCTTACATCCCTAAGTAGCATGTTCCTTTTACATTACGGCATATCCTGAGTAGAACCCATGTTTAGTCTCCCATCATGAAGTTAATTAATTATCTTCAACATTACTTTGGAAGACTAAAACTCCTTTTTTTTGTGACTTTTACATGTAAAATCCGCAAAACAATAAATTTTACAACCATTCCTCCATGTTTTTCTTAGTAAATTTTGAACTCAAATGTCCAAAATATGTTAAGGCTCTTGATACACACCTATTTATGCCACAAAAACTAAAAGTTTGCATGAAGTTCATTAGGTCTTCAAGAATGGAGTTGTCTGAGTCTGAAGTTCTGATGAGTTACTCAAAATAACATGAGGGTGTTATTTATGATAATAGTTTGATGAATTTTATAGGACATCTTCCTAATATATGGTCTGATTAGTTGCCTTTTAGCATCCATTGGTCATGGAGTCAAGTTTATGTCTCTAAATTTGATCCCAACCTTAAAATCTACCTCCAGAACTATATGAAATAGGAACTCAACACCAAATTGTATTTGAGTTAAAGTTTACACATTGTTATAACCTCCTCAAACCTTTAAAACTAAAAAATTCCACCTGAGAACAACCAGAACATTATACAAAGCACTTAGGGAAAATAACCAACACTGACAGCCAAACATTTTCTAAAAAAAACTTGCAGGAAAGTGAAACTAATCCTACTATGTAAAAGATGAAACCTTTACCTTAATAAAAAAATACTTGAGCTATATCCCATTGACTGGGATAAGGATATCTTCTCCATCCCACTTTGAAAATTAGAAAGCATTGTGTGGCTTACAAATTGAAATAATGTAAGGTCCAATCCATATTTCATCAAAATTTGAATGTTTACTTGGCTTGACTTGATCCTTATCCCATTTGAGGTTGAAATCTTCTAGCCATGGCCTTTTTTTCAAAACACCTATTTACTTGAGCTTGATTTAATTCCATTGCATGCATGGCTTGGTCTCTTAATTCCTCTAACTCCATTATCTTAGCATACCTAACTCCCATGGCCTCCACCTTGAACATTTTAAGCTTATTTATGAGCTCCAAGGTTAGAAAATCAAGAGATATTTGAAATTTGGCTTCTTTGTCATAAAAAAATTGAAGGGTGAGTTGTTAGTTGACATTTTGGGAGTTATTCTATCATCCCATAAGACTAATTTCATCTTTGTGTGTCAAGACCTTTGATTCTTCTCTGAGGTTCTTCTAATAATTCTTAGGATATTCTTATTTATTGACTCATCCAACCCATTTCCTTAGGGATAATATTTTGAGAATGTGCTTAATTAAATTCCATTATTCATATCCCAATCAATAATTTGTGTTCCAAGGACTGCTAGAGCATTATCATAAATGATTGTGGAGAGATGTCAAATCTGGTAATGACACCTTCATAAAAGTTTAGGATGGTAACCTCATTTTCTTCCTTCTGTTGGTGTGAGTCATATTCCACATCACTAAGTAGGTCATCTCACTTAGGTGAGGTCATAGGTATAGGTGTCATTTTAGGGGTCATAATGATATTCCCTTACACATCAGTGCATCATATGTGTCATTGGTAGTTACTTATTATTAGGGGAATGTAAGTATCCCTCTCCACTTGAGAGGTCATCATTAAAAAATTGGAATTTACACAACACCCTCTATATGTACACCCCTTCAGATCTATGAGAGAGTGGTGATTTTTAGCTTAACAAGGTTCTACCCATTTTACAAATCTTGCATGTAATTTTAATTGATGCTTGCTCTTCATGAGATCTCAACACATTGTCGATTTCCACTTCCATCGATGTTCAAATTGTCCCTTGTGATCCTTGGGCTTCACGTTTTCTCATACTCCCTCATGGTTTCAAAGCACATTTTGTGTGAATCCATGTAACTCTTCAGTTTTCATGTTTTTCAGCTTTTCAGTTCGTGATATACAAGTCTTATTTGTTTTTGTCGTAATGGATATTCCTTACATGTTCTACTTGCATTGATTTGGGGTTTTATACCTTGTTTGTGGGTTCTAGTTTCTTGTTTGGGTTTGTTTGTGGTTTTAATCATGCTTGTGGGTTTTGAGAGGTTCTCTTTGTTCAGGTTGCAGTTTCAGAGGTTTCAAATTGATGTTACGTGTTGGTTTTGTGTATTTTTTTAAGGTTGTTAAAGTGATCTTTGTGCCCAACTCGGCCCCAGCTCACAGATCTAGGAACCAAGCTACACCATGTCACTGGCTAAGTCACTCTCCATCTCGGTCTTCATTGGGTTTCTCTTTGTAACCTTTAACTACATGTTTTATTTCTTGAGCTCTCTTCCATGGTGTTTTGCATAGGTTTTTTACCTGTGTCTTAGACAATTTGAGCTCTTTTGGATGCCTTGGATATGATTTTTGTTGCTAGCTCATTGGCCCCTACTACAAGTGGCTTCCCGTTCATGGCCTGGTCTCACCTTTGTTTGTGATAGGTGTTCACATTGGGTTCTACTGTGCTCCATTAGCATGTCTAACAATATATCTGCCACCTCTTTATTGCACACCTTTCCTTCGGTCTGAGTTACCTTTTCTACATCCACTTGATGCTTGCTCTCCATCCTGCATTCAACATCACCTACACTACTTTAGAACTCATCTCTAATCCCCATACGTGCTAACACCTATGTGCTTAGTTTTTTTTCTACATTGGATTTTTTCCTGGCTCTACATCATCGACTAGCCACCCTATGCTTCATGTTGACCACCTGAGTCATTATTTCAGGATTCTCACTAGCACATGGCCTCTACTGCGATGAAGTTTCAGCTCATTCCTTACAACCTCGGTGCTTCACTTGCTCCAACTCCATATTCCATGTGGTCATCTTGAGCTTCACCGATTCTCAATGCTTACTGAACTCGGCATGCCCTACTCTGACTTCCTCGGCCATCTCTTAGTGATGAACTCCATGCATGGACCTTTGCATCATCGACCTAACTCAACTTCCACCTCGGGCTACCCATCACAAGCCAACTCAGCCCCTTCCCACGTCATGCACCAACATCTCCCAATTCGCCCCTTTCCCAGCTCACCCAGCTCGCCAAACAGCTCGTTGAGCTTCCTCTAAGTTGGCTAGCCCATTTGCGTCCTTCTTGCCCCAGACCCCGCTTTGAACTTATTTTTCATTTTTTCACATTTTTCACGCTTCTTACACACTATCAGCATTATAAAAGGGGAAAATAATAATAAAAATTCTCTATACACAAGGGAGAATTTTTTTCTGAGCTACGCATATATGGTTATTGGGCTTTCTAGGCCACTTTTTTTGGCTCGTTCTTTATACTACTCTTCTTCACCTATAGTTAGTTAGCGCGTCTACCACATCCTTGCGGTAAGAGAGCCTTATTTTTTGCATTGTGAGATGCCCCTTTCTCTCACACTGAGCAATTTACCCTTGTGTTGTTTTTCTCCTTTTGTGTTTGATTATGTGTGTTCCTCTACTTCCAAATTATCACTTCTTGTGGCCTCCAATCTCGCGTGACTTATCACCTACTATGAGGTGACTGGTTAATTTTCTGACATCGCATGAATGTACCCTATTGTAATCACACACTACTTATAAAGTGTTGCAGACCGGGGGTTATCTTTGCTCTTCTCGGGTGTCGTATTTCTTAAAGATGCATTATCGGTTGAGTTCAGTGTCTTGCATTCTTACACCGTTATTCTTGTGCACCTTGCACTCCTTACTTTCACATCATGGAAGATGCTCTTTCCAGACTTGAGCATTGCAGGATCGTGTTACATGCTCGACCACTTCTTCTTGGGAGAGATAACTAAAAATTATGGCATGTTTCTATGGAATGATACTTTTCGTACGAGGGTCTTACACACTTCTTTCTTGGGCTAGTTCTTACACCCACTAATTCCATTCATCTTGAGGGATTTCTTGACACTTGTGATCATGTCATTGGTCACTTGATGTTGTTTTTTTCCAGACCTCTTTGCATTCATGTGGCAGACTCAGATCCTCCGCACCGCATTTGGAGCATCTTTCAGTCCTTGTTTGGATACCTTTCACATACTGCTTTCATTGTTATTGTTGCTGATCTAGTTATCTCCTCTCCTTCTTTATGTGATGGTATCTCTATTGACACAGACTCACTTGGTTCTTATTTTGATGACAAGGATTGTGCACCGATTTCTGATGTCAAGATTACTATTGAGGAATTCTCTCCTCCTCTCTATATTCCAGATAGGTTTTTCACCCCTCTCATCTCATCAAACATTGAGCAACCTCCTTCTTGGCCTCATACAATTATTGTACCAACATCCTTTCCATTTACCATGTGTGAGGGCCTTTCCACTCCTCTTCCTTCATGCATGGATGACTTATACCTTTTTGACATCACTCCTGTATTTGTTGAGCCCCCTCATTGATATGAATGTCTACTTGACCTTGGTCATCTTTTCACAAAGTCCACTTGTGATGCACTATAGGTTCCTACTTCTACGGGTGTTTCCAAAGATTCCATCATCTCCTTTTTTGGGAGTGCCCCTTCTGGGACTCTAATCACTTCCAATTTTCAAGAGATCTTCATTTATCCACCCTTTTTTTGGATCTTCTTTCTATTTTGGGGGTTGCTGTACTTCCTTCACATCACTTGGGCATCCTTTATGTGGGTGTTCCTCTTCTTCACTCTAACAGTTTTATGTATGTGGCATTACCTTTGATTCCTTGGCGCTCCACTACTACACCTATGTCACACTTTCATGGACCGAACTCAGATTTATTCATGTTGTTGCCTCCGGTTTCCTTCGTGGAGTGGGTGGACTTCCAGCACTCCATTTCTATCCTTCCTAAAGGTAGGAACATAGTTCGGTGTGGGTATCTCTTCTTCAATCCAAAGGCAGAGGACCACATCATTGACACTCTTCTGGGATACTTACTAGAGTTGCAGAGTTCATATCCATCCATGGCATCTTTTGTGTTCCTCTCTTCTCCCTCTTCTTCTCTCTTTTTCTTCTTTTCGATAAATTTACCTTTTGTAAATGGGTACCTTATCAGGCTCCTCAATGGTCAGGATCCATCTTTGGCATCTTTCTAGATTAGATATTGTTTTGATCTCTTATGGTGGATGTTTTTCCCACTGGGTTTTCCTCCATTTCTTGGGACTCTTGTGTGCATGTGTTCCTCATTAGGCTTCAATGTCGGGACCCATCCTTCTCTTGCTTGACTTTTCACCTCATCCTAAGCTATAATGGAGGGGGTGTTGGTGTGAGTCATATTCTACATCACTAGGTAGGTCGTTTCACTTAAATGAGGTCATAGGTCTAGGTGTCATTTTAGGCATCATTATTATATTCCCTTATGCATCAGTGCATCATGTGTGTCATTGGGATTTACTTCCTATTTCGGGAATGTAACTCCCCCACTCCGCTTGAGAGGTCATCATTATACAAATAGGGGTTACACAGTACCCTCTATATGTACACCCCTTCATATCCATGAGAGAGTGGAGATTTTTTGTTTAACAAGGTTCTACCCATTTTTTTAATCTTACATGTACTTTAAGTTGTTGCCCATTCTTCATGAGATCTCTTCATGTTGTTGGTTTACACATCCATCGATGTTCACATTGTCCCGCATGATCCTCATGTTTTGCATTCTCCCTCACCTTCAAAGAAACTTATTTTGTACATTTGGTGAACTAATATATGGATGTTAAAATCCAATTATGTCCCAAACTAAAATGTGGATTGATCATTCTAATGAAATCTTATCCCCAACACATGAATGGCTACTCTACTGAGATGGGGTGAAGAGGAAGGGCTAAAAGTTTATCTTTACCTACAAATAAGGCAAACTTCTTGCATTTATTTACCCAAGCATAACAATTTTTTAGGATAATAGGCCAATAATAGCCTCCTTTCGTGATCTTAATTATTGTCAATTTGGGGGGGTAAAGTGATTGTTATCCAAAACAACACTCCCTTTTCCATTTTGGATGACTCATCAAGTTCAAGACAAAGAAGTCTCTTTCTTGACATAAAGGTCTAAAAATATCTAAGTATGAATTCTGTGGAGGCTTGTTGTGGAAAATTGGATGTTTTGTGGATTCCCAAAATTTGTAGAAAAAAAAACATAATAGTTTAGGCCTTTGACAGGTGTCAAGAACAATCTACCATGAGTTGTGAAGGAAGTTTCAGAGGTTGCAGCGATGTTCACTTTTGCAAATGAACCAAAATTTGGCTGAGTGTTGAATCCATGAGCTAAATTTGAAGACTTGAGAAAATTCGTCATGAAGAAGAAAATGTTAGTGTTTCATGAAATTTTTCTTTGGCAGAACAAGGGATTGTGAAGTCCCGTGGATATAGAGAAAAATGTAGTTTCATGGAGTTTATCAACTCCACGAAGGAGGGTAATACGAATTCTATAGAGGATGAGATGTAATGGAAAATGTCACCAAACTACAAGATTGAGGGAGTTAACCAAGAATCAGATAATTCTAAAAACCGCAAAACACTATCTCAGTGTTTCATGGTTTTTCCAAATACAATATTAAGTCCATGTAATGGAGAAGGAATAAAGTCTTTACAGATTTTATGTGACCAAAAAAATTTGAGTGTGAGGAGCCATATCTGAGTGACTTTCATGTTGAAGTCTAGTAAATAAGCACAACATAGTCGAGCACATTGGCACCTCACTTAGACATAGGTCTATGCGCTCACCCAAAGCACATGCAACTTTAAGTTCCATCTAGGGTGGCAATCAAGACATGCTTCCTAAAAACTTAATTAACATAGCATGCAATATATTTCATATGTAGATTGTGAGTTATTAAAGTATGCGTAAAGACAATTGTTCATCAAAGGAGTTTGTATTCATTCATCAACATATATAATTATTATGAGTATCTGGATACCAAGGAAACCACATTAATACTTTTGTACTTTTGAAATCCATATTACATTATCCATAACAAACACATGAATAGCCCCTCTACTTATATATGACTCATAAACTTAACAACGCACACATATTATCACACATAATTTCATACACATACACGTGTTCTCCCCCTTTACATGGAAATATTACACATAAACACAAATATATATATATAGGGTGGGATCTTGTCCTTCACTGTTTACATGAGTAACTGAGTATAATCTATACATAGCCTATATGATTGTGTTTTCCTATATAATTATGTTACGTCTTGTGGTTCTCCATGAGTGTCCAACTTTGTTCTATAAATAGCCTCTACTTCACTCCAATTACATGTGTTATAAGTAGATATCTCCCTAAGCTATAAATATCTTACTTTATTTTCCACACCATGTTTTACTTATCTTTCTCCATCCATGCGTAACCTATATTTATCCAGATTTCTACGTATACTTCATCCATACTTCTATTTTTGGATTGCCTTGATGAATACACCATCTTCTACATGTCTTATTTTTATCCCATTCCTCATTTTTGGATAACTCGTATTTCTTCCGTCCTTTTCCATGGACCTTTGTGTGCATATTTCTTTCTTTCTTGCACATACCTTTAAGCACTTATTTATACTTTTATTAATTTTTTGTTCTCACATACATCTTTGTGTGTACCCTTCTTACTTATAGATATTATCCTTATGGTTATGCATGCTCTTTTATATGTGGTCTTCATCCTCCATGTGTGGCTTATACTTAGAAACTTTCTCAACCCAGCATTACACCACACTAGGGATATTTTTTATCGTCAGAAATACAACAAAGTAATGAATAAGGAATATAATCAAATAATCTAGTATGAAATAACATGGGAAACCCACACAAGAATCAAGGACAAAATAATATCTTCACTACACACTTAAAATTTGGCTCATGGCACTTGGAGAAGTTTGAGGAGATCTAGGTTGATGGAGTGCGCTAACCATTTCCATTCTTTAATTGTAATCTCCGAGCTTCCTAGTGTTAATTCAAAAATGTTTGGCATCTTTTCTAAGGTTATATCATTGGCCTTTTCTTATAGCTCCTTTAAAATGATTTCCCATTTAGAAGTCATCCCCTCCATAATATCTACTCTCCTCATTACAATTTTTTGGACCTCTTCTAATCTCACCTCTATCTTCTTGCACTTAGCTTTTATCGTCTTCTTTAATTCATGTATCTCTTCCAAAATGTTCTCATGCAACACCTTGTCCCCTATATACAATGAGGCATATAATTATCCCAACTCTACTTGATCTTCTATAAGGTGCATGTCTATGACTGTGGCATCTTTCAATCTTTTAAATATTTTCTCAGCCTTCTGTGTGGATTCCTTTATCTCAGTGCCCATCTCCTTGTACTCATTTATACTTTTGGAAACTTTTTCTTTATTTGCACATGCTACCTCATCTATTGTGGGACCTTTACCTTTATTTACTCTCTCAATCAATAAAATAATTATTTCCCCTAGGGCATTAATCTCCCTATTCTTATTCATGTCAGTGTCTAAAGCCACATCTGGACAAAAACTCATAATGTGCATGATCATTTCTACCGCCTTTTTATTCACATAACCCAATTGAGCCCTATTTTTAGTTAGCTCTATGGCCTTCTTATTATTTTACATTAACACGTCCTTCAAGTCCTCTTGTGCATCATGCAATGTGCCTCCCTTGTTCATATTACTTCACACTACTTTAACGCCATATTATTCCCATCATTGATTGCCTATTTTTCTGATAACTGAGTCGAGTCTATAATTGTAAATAACTTTGATAGATTCTCCTTTACATGCAATACAATGACTATCTATTTCTTTACCTCAAACTCCAGAACATAAATTTATGTCTACATTGGGAAGGAAATAATCATGCACGTGTGAGTATGGGATTTGTTCTTATCAAACATATCCCAGTAATACAGTTTTTCAGGTTCCACGGAGCTTTGAAATTTTCCTATGATAATCTTTTTGTATCATCCTTGTATGACAAGCTTGGGTGAGGAGCTAACATTGGTGGATTAGGTCATTGCTTATTCCTTTGTTGTGATGATTTAGGTCTTGGTCCTACCATTGTGCACTACTCATGCAGTGATTACCACATAGGACTGATGTCCTCTTGTTCTCCCTCCTCTCTAAGTCTTGATCCCTCTTGAACTTCCTCATGCTCTTTATCTTACTCCTCTTCATGTTCCTCTTCATTCCTTTATTCATGCTCGTCTTCGTACGAATGGTCTTCATAGTGAAATAGTCTCTCCTATTCATACTATTGGTTAGGCTGATCATATTCTTCTTCATCAACCATGTTTATAATAAGAGATCATTTTTTCTCTTATGCGCCTTCACTTGTTCGAAGGGTTTCTTCCTCTTATGTACGGTTATGCCTTCATGCTCTTTTAACTGAGTCGGTTGAAAAAACTTGAGGAGTGCACAATGTGTTTACTTCCTATTTTCATACCCACATCCTCTTCCATACACTATGATCCATCTACCCTTCTTTCACTTCTTATTTTTCTTCTTCTTCTTCTTCTACTTCTTCTTCTTATTCTTCTTTTTCTTCTTCTTCTTCTAGAGTGGGCTAGTACCTACACTTCAATATTCTCATAGTTATTTTCCTTTATTAGGGTGGTGTCTCGTACTTTGACCACCTTACCATATTTTATCTTGGGCTTAAAGTAGATATAAACTTGGCATACTTCCTTCTCTACCATTAATGTTATGATGGAATTAAGGTCCATCATATCAGATCATATCCATAGGTTTTGGCAAGGTGTGGCAGGCAACATCTACCTTATCCACATTAAATTTAAGAGATTATGCATCCTTAGTCATGTTGATGATGCTCTTGAAGTATATAATGGTGAATGCAAATGGGATCTTACACCAAGGGCCCATCTCTCAAATCAACAACAAAAACCTTCCCGGGATGAAATGTTGCATAACCTCAATATATGCTTTCCCTCCTAACTTTTTTGGTAACTATCAAGAAGTGCAGCTAATTCTCAAAGGCATTGCCTAGTGTCTTATACAATCTATCCAAGCACACCTTATAAACATTGGTGATGACACCATCACAAGTATACTTAGCAAATATCTTTTTTGATGATCATTGTTCTAGGGAATGCTCCCATTCTTTCCCATCTAGCACTCCAATCTCTCAAAATACTATGAGAAGTAAGATTGACCCCCATGTAATTTTCTCTCTTATTTAATTTTGGGTTTTTCCTCTTCAATGATGCTCTCAATGATGTACAGTGTGATTTTATACTTAGTCCCCTACGTCATCTTATGCGCGATGTGCAAGAATTTCTTGTTTACTTCAAACCATCACTCTGAGATTCCTAACTTACAACTTACCAAGTGTGGTTATACTCTTTTCTCAGTCTCTATAATGTTGGTAACATTGAATGTGTGGCATACCCTTAAATAATGCAACTTGGTTATTGTATCTTCCATTGTAGCCTCATCATAAATATCTAGAGTGATTTCTATGTTGTTATTGTGTATCATAGTCACATTGTTAATCAACTGTGTGGTGATGCACATCCTTCTACCTACAAAATTAAAGTAGTTCTCATATACTCTTGACATTAGCCACTAAAATATGCATGTGGGCTTATCAAGAAATGGTAATTCAAACAAGTGTAGGACCCTGACATCTATTAAGGTCTTATGCACTCCATTGTCTATCATAATTTTCATTGTTACAGTTAAATGACATGTATCCTTTATGACATCACTTCTGATATGACATTTTTTCCCTAGTGCACGGTGGTTATACTCGCCTATTTTGTACTTCAAGTTTTGAGATGTCCACGGTTTTCCAACTATCACTTCCTATAGGTACAGCATTTTTACATACCAGACATTGTGGGTTTCCTTCATTGTATTCTTATTCTTATGCACCTTCTTCCTTGGTGTTTTTTCTGACACGTCTAACCTCTTCTTTGGTAACTTTACCAATTACATGCCCTAGATTTTAAAAATCATGTGCCCTAGATCCAGGAACACCTATCACTTGGTTTCAATTTATTGCTTGACCTAAACCTTTCATTGTGCTCGGTGTTTAGATTCTTTTCAAACCTTTATGCTAAATGACATGGCCTAAATTTATAAATTATTTTCTCTTGACCTTTCAAGTGTAAGACTTCTATCACAATCTTCCAACCCTTTCATCTACTCATTTTTTTTCCTAAATGAAAGGATCTCTCTAGTTCTTAACTTGAAATTTGCTCGCCTCCGTCATCTTCACAGTATCCTATGTCATCACTTCTATCCACACTAATTCAATTAAGCTCTGAATCATGTAATTTTTCAATTTTCATGGTGAGAATTGTTTGTGCAAAATCACAGCACCCCTAAATGAGTTCTATAGATCTAATTTTCTAAGGCAGAGTCATTTTGTGTGATCCATATAACATTAAACTTTCCCCAAGGTGTGGAACCTTACAAATGGAAAAGCTCTCTAGATTAAAGGTTGGTTCATATTCCACTGTTTAGGTGCATACATGAGAACTTACAGAGGATCTATCTCTATACCTAATCTAAAATTTGCCAAGGAGACAGGGATAAAAAGGGATATAAGAAATAAGAAATGACTAAACTACAAGGTGATGCACCGAAGGAATGATGAACATTAGTTTTGTTGATAGACACAAACCAACAAAATACATACAATAATCAAGCACAGATAATCATATTTATAATGAAATCCCAGATGCAAGCAGAAGATATAGAAAGGATCTAGAATCGATCAAAAACATGTTTTAATGCTTTGTAAATTGATACAATGCATTACAAAATAGCCAAGAGGCAAGAACATACTGCAAGTTTAATGGAAGGCCTGAACTCCTTGAATTCCTTTGCTAGAAGGAAAAGGGAGCCTGCAAAACAAAAGAATGGCCAACCCTTTACAAAGAGTCCCGAGCTTGTATTTATAGATTCGATACAGACAGGAGAAAAAGAAAGAAGTGCGAAAATAGTTCCAAGCTCAACCACCACTATTTAATGTCTCCCATTAAATCTATTCCAAATCTTTCTTGACTATATCAAATCCTTATTTGGCACCTCGAAGGAGGAAGAAGCGGCGGAGCAGATCAAATTTGATCTAGTTGTTGAGGCAAGAAGATCCTGCATTAAAGGCCCAAAGACATTTCTCCATTTTTCACCTACCATTTCTTGAAAAAATGATTTTTTATCTTTCCATGGTGTAGAGGATGTCGAGACACTTCCAACGGTGTAAGATTTGTAATATTTCAAGCCCTGAGTCGAAAGATATGCCCCTTCAAAGTTTGTATCGAGTCCATACAAATGGGCAGGAAAACAGTTTGAAAAATGGATCTCCTTTTTAATATGGGGCATGTGGCAGCCAGATTAGGGAAAAATTGGGTTTGCAGGTCTGTGATTTATCTTTTTTCCCCTTTTCCACAAAAAAAACACAAAACTCAGAAAGCTCTCATGGCCTCGATGCTCAGCTTGGACACGTGGCACCCTTTGGTTGGTTAGGGAGATGCGCTTCAATTTTTATCTCTGTGTCTTTTGATAAAAGGAAAATTTTCACATTTTCCTCTGACTCCCCGATTTGACCTTAACTCGGGCTCAAACGCTGACTTTTTCCTTTGGGTGAAGTTGCAGCCCATTTTGTAACTTTTACACCTTTGGAATAACTAGGGGAAAAAAACCAACTTTCCCCCCAATGGCCCACTTTAGCACTGCTAGTTTAGGATTGCCACGTGATGCTTCCTCCGCTGCCTACCTAATTTCTATATTTTGGTTAAGTCCTTTACTCAGTAGGGTCATATTTCTTGACCTGGGACACGCAGCAGTCTGGCACTCATTTGAAAGCCCAATTCAAAATTTTCCTTTGAAGGAGCGTCAAGTTGACACTTAGCAGCCCCCATAGGTCTATGGATTTTTCAACGGTCCTTTTTATCCTTTTGGACTCTGGGCCACATGGAGAGCTTGACCTCATTTGGGTATCTGCCTTTGGACTAACTCTTGGAGATGCACTAGGCTAACACTTGGTGACCTCTGCTTGCACTTTATACTTAGCCAATTTTGGACTCTTTCTTGAACGATTTTGAGCCCAAAAAACTTTGAAACTTCACCATTTTTCCCCTTCTTGCTCCTAGTTCCTCTGCAGCACTGCCCCTTCTTTTCTGACCCTGTTATTCCATTGTTGAGTCTACATGTGACCTATTTACAAGATCTGAATGAGTTTTCTCAGTTTATTTCTATGTAGGGTCATGGCTGATCCAATCTTTGCCTGAGGGTGAAATATGGATAACAATTTGGTGACTCACAAGGGTATCTACCTACTAGATGAAAAGACCAATTGCCTTGTCATAATCATTGGGCATGGAGTAGAAAACAACGATCTGATATTGATTCTACCTCTAATTCACGAGCCCAGTTGTTTGCACTCTTGATTTTCATAAGAAATCTTGAAACGAAGGTTTCTGAGAGTAGAAAATTGTTTTGATCTGAGGCTTTATCTGTCTCTCTAAATGGACTGCATAACAGCAACAAAACAGCACAATTATATACAAAATTTGAAATCATACATACTCCAAATAGAACATGCAGAGCGTGTAAAGCACTTAGGATAAAAGCAACCTAAACTACAGCAAGACAATGTGCACAAGCACTTAGAGGAAAAGAAATTAACTAATATGTACAAGGTGATAACCTTCCTTCTAGTAGCAATGTTTAAGATAGATTCCATTTACTGGAATCTGATATTCCTCACCATCCAATGTAGACAATTGGAAAGCATTTCTACTTTTACATCTTGTGACCATGTACGGGCCACTCCAAATGGCATCAAACTTTTAATGCCTTCCTGTTTTTCCCAATCTGCATCCCATTTCAAAACCAGGTCTCCTTCCTGGAAGGTCCTTATTTTTACCTTCTTGTCAAAGCATCTCTTGATTGAGGCCTATTCCTTCTCTATTTCTTGGAGTGCATGCTCTATGGTTTCTTCTAATTCTATCAGCTCCGCATACCTGGCCTCCATTAGTTCAAATTCAAACATCTCTAGTTGCTTCATGAGATCCAATGTTGGCAACTCAAGTGATATAGGTAACACTGCCTCTTTCCCATAGACGAGTTTGAATGGAGGGATTCCTATATATCTCTTGGGTGTTATCCTATTAGTCCATAAGGCCGTTTTGAGCTTTCTGTGTCAGGTTCTCTAATTTTCATCAAGAGTTCTTCTGATGATCTTTAGCAGGTTCTTGTTTGTGGACTTAGCTTGGCCATTACCTTGAGGGTAATATTTTGATGAAGTGCTCAAGTAATTCTCGTTCTTAACATCCCATCCCTTGATCTTGGAACCTATGAATTCCAATGCATTGTCTGATATAATGGTGGTTGGCACTCCAAATCTAGTCATTATCCCTTTATAGAAATCTAGTATACTAGAATCATTAGCTTCCTTGAGTGTCACTACCTCTGTCCACTTGGTGAAATAGTCTGTTGCTGTCAGAATCCAATTGTGGCATTGGCTTGAATTTGGATTGATGAATCTAATGAAGTCCAATCCCCATTATATGAAAGGTTGGTCGACTGAAATTGGGTGCAATGGAAGTGTTGCTAACTTTTCTTTGCCTTTGAATAATGCACAATTCTTACACTTTTTGATCCATGTATAGTAGTCACTAAAAACCCTGGGCCAATAATAACCCACCTTCATGATCTTGAGTGTTGTCACCCTTGGAGCAAAATGGCCTCCAGCTACTTCAACATGGAATTCTTGTAACACTCTCTCAACCCGATCTGTCTCAATGCATCTCAGCAGAATGCCATTGATGTCTCTTTTGAATAAGACACAATCAATAAGAACATATGGGATGGCATGTAGTCAGAAATGTATCCTTTTTTCTTTACTCATCTCATGAGGATAGAGGCCTATTTGAAGGAAGTGCACCATGTCGTGATTCCAACAAGGAGTAGGTACATCATTATTTCCTTCCTCTTAATTATCATGTAGAACAAAAACAGCCTCCTTTTCACTGTTTGCTTTGTCTTATTGACCTGAGGCGATTTGTTCACACAATCCCTTCCCACGGACCATCTTAGTGACATTGATCTCAATGTCATATTTCATGACACGAGTGATCCATCCTACATGTTTTTCATTCAGATCCTTACTCAGAAGGAATTCTATAACTTCTGCATGGGAGACCAACAATTGGATTTTATTATTTGAAACTAGATGCTTAAACTTCTTTAATCCTCTAAATGCTGTCAGGACTTTCTTTTCGATGGAGTATCTCACTTCATAGTCTTCCAGACTTTGACTAAAGAAAGCAATTGGTTGTTTTGTACCTTCTTTGTTCTGCTGAACTAAGATTGCAGAAATTGTGTCACTGCCACCAAAGGCATACAATATGAATTCTTTACAGAAATCTAGATTCACGAGAGTTGGGGCTTGTGATATAGCTTCTTTTATGGCCTCAAAGCTTGCCTTTCCTTCAGCTTTCCACCTGAATTCTAAGCTCTTATTCAACATCAACGTTATTGGCTTAACAAGGGCAGCAAAGTTTGGTACAAATCTACGGACAAAATTATTTTTTCCCAGGAAGCTCTGAAGAGCTTTCTTATGGCTTGGCAATGGCAATGCTCTTATTGCTTCAACTCTCTCCGGGTCAATTTTCAATCCTTCCTTTCATACAATATGGCCTAGAAGCCTTCCCTCATGGGCCAATAATATGCATTTTTTAGGGTTCAATGATACCACAAAACTCCTACATCTTCGAAACACTTGCCTTATGTGGAAAAGGTGGTCTACTGCATATCTGGAAAACATTGTAATGTCATTCAAATAGATCAATACTATTTTGTTGATCAGTCCTTTGAATTCCATATCCATTTCCCTTTGAAAAGTGGCTCCAGCATTGGATGATCCAAATGGTATTTTTCTGTAGGCATAGGTGCCCCATTTGGTGGTGAAAGTTGTTTTCAACTGATCATCTTCTTTCACCATGATCTAGTTGTACCCTGAGTAGCCATCTAGGGGGGAGAATCTCTCTGATCCAGACACCACTTGCAAGATTTGTTCCATTGAAGGGAGTGGGTAGTGATCTTTGAGGGAAGCTCTATTCAAGTCTCGAAAATCTACACACAACCTAATCTCTCCATTTTTCTTCTTGACTGGGACCAGTTTTACAACCCAGCTTGAGTGTTTGATTGGAAATATGATACTTGCCTCTATTAGCTTGTTTATCTCTTTCTTCATCATAGGCTCAATGTGTGGATTGACTGGTCTCTACTTTTTCCTAATGGGCTGAGAAGCTGGATCTAGTTTGATTGTGTGTTGTGCTAGCTTTGGATTGAACCCTCTTAGGTCTTCATAGCTCCAAGAAAATACATCTAGAAATTCTTGGCTAAGTTGGCGAGTGAATTCATACCTTTCATTGCTCAAGAAAGTTAGGCCACTATGCCGAGAAATTCCTCAAGTGTTTTAGCTTCTCCAACTGTGTGATTAAGACTCTGAATCTTCTCACTATTGATCTATATGTAAGAATTCCTCATCTCTCAACTGATCATTAGTGCTCTACACAAGATAGACAACCAACTTTGGACACTAAGCACTTTGAGACAGGAAATGTTGTATGCTTGGGGTAGATCACTGTGGTAAAGCCGTATCCGATGCTCTAATATGGTTTTGCCTTCTAGTTAGGAATTCAGCTTCATCTTACAAAAAATTAATGAATTGTTGCATCATTGATGTGAACACCTACCAGCATTTGTATCAATGATATTGTCATCTGCTGGACTTAGTGGAACTGGGAGGGATGATGTCTGTTAGAATTCATACTTGAGTGTGGATTTTTTTGATTGTCGACCACATCAGACGTTCCTCCAATCTTCTTACAAATCCTATCAGTTAGCCTTTTTCGGCCATTCCTGGGTATGGACACAATGCTGAAGGCCTCGAAATATTCCATGAAATCCCATACCCTACTCTTGTAGTTATTAAGCAGGTCATTCTTGATAGCATTAAGTCCTCTGACTTGATTGGCAACCAGTTCACTGTCACCAAACACTTGCAAGTTTTTGATTCCTGGCTTCCTTGCCCAATGAAAACCATGTACCAAAGCCTTATTTTTAGCAGTGTTATTTGAGTAGGAAAATTGAAATCTGAAGTTTGAATAATATTTCATACCTTTAGGGACATGATCATAGCTCCTCCTCCAACTCCTTGTCTACTCCTTGAGCCATCAAAGAACAATTTCCATACCTCATTGTCATCTTTATATTATGGCTTAATTAGGTTAGGAAGAGGATGATTCTCTTCATGTAGATAGTAGACACCTAGCTCAGATTCTAACATCTCCTTATAGGGGTCAAAAGCATGTATTTTGTTGGCCCACTCATCAAGAGTCAAGTCTGGGATACATCTCACCTTAGTATCTACTTCACAAGTGCTTAGGAGGTATTCTTGATAAAACATTGAGCAGTTAGCATTGATTGGGCTAGGCACATAAGATTCAATATGATAATTAGCAATGGGCTCATATCTGATTGTGGCCTTTGCCCCATACCTTGTTCTAAAGAGCAAATCCAATTTTGGGAGTGAAGTCCCTGGACAAACACAAAGCAAATGTGGTGGTAAATCTATGATTGATACATTCTGCAAAATAGTCACATTAGGGCAGGCATGCAAAGTGAGGTTCAGATCCTTGATGATTCCAACAGGTGTCACCATCATCCCATGTAATGGCACTACCCCTCTAGAGATGACTTCATATTGGAGACCCAGTTGATCAGTTATTTTCTTGGGCATCATAGAACTACTTGCCCCAGAATCAATCATACAATTGTGCACCAATTTGTCTCTAATAATCAATTAAACATATAATTGAGGAGGTCTCAAGTTCTTACCTTATTGTTCTCGATGGTTTTCCCCAGGTTGAGTTGTATTGGTAAGCACTTTCTCTTGCTGGTTATGGGTGTGATTTGAGCTTGACCATTTTTTATAGTAGTTTACAATAGATCCCTCTGCCCTAGAATGGCTAGTGACTCCCATAGTGAAATGTTCACACTTGTCCTCTTCATTTACTCAATGATGTTGAATGAGCTATCCTTTTGTTGCCCCTTCTCACGCACATTTTTCTCTTGCACCTAGGATGTTACAACCAATGACTAAGTAGGTCTAGAAGGTGGCTTGGATTGACTTTGCACAATGGGAGTTGTATTTTGAATGCCAATACCTTGCTAAGCGACAGAGGGTTGAGGATCACTTGAGCTTGATGAATGTCCTTCTCCAATATTTCTCCTCTTAGACCGTGTATTGGAAACTATACTTTGAGAAGGAGTCTGATTCATTCCACATAAGTCTTCAGCCTACCAAGTGATAAGCATAGTTTTGTTTGGGGGTCCCTCTTGCTGAGCTCTTTGTTGCTGCTTTCTTCATGGCTAGGTTCTTGTGACACACCAACGGTTTGCACCATCAGAGCTTGATTTATGGCACCATTGAAGCACATCGAATGATTATGTGGCTGATTCCATGGGAAACACCATTCATACTCTTGTGTCATGTTATTATGTGTTAGGACCAATCCCCTTGATGTTTAAACTGTGTTTGGGTCATATGACCTGAAAGGTCTAGCAGCTTGAGGTTGCCCTTGGTGTTGAGTCTGATTTAAAGCCTGGGTTGGTGGTCTATTTTGTTGATATGGGGGTTTGGCCTGATACTGAGGCTGGGGCCGATATGGCCTAGAACTTTGAGCCTGTTGTCTTTTGATGGTTACTAACTCATTTCCCAGGTTTTGCAGTTGTTTCATCACTTCCTGAAGCTCCTTTGAGGTGTTAGATGATGAAGTGGAGGCTTTAGTTGAACTTTGACTCCTAGGGGTGGGTATAGGAGCTAATGTGGGTGTTTGGCTAGTACCTGGGTTTCCTAACTCGAGGTAAAGGGTCATGGATGGTCTAGGGGTAAGTTTTCTAGCCTGAATCAAATGGTTCTCAGCTACTATGGAAAGGTAATGGCTGCAGGTAAGGTTGTGCCCCCCATTGACTGAATCATCAAAGAAATATCATAATTTGTACTGCCCACTTCCCTTTGACATCTCTTGATGCTTATTTTGATATTGTTAACTATGTTATGGACATTATTATAGTTTTGATTTAGTATGGTCTTAGAAATTTGATCATGGATTATTGTTGATCTTGACTTGGTTATGATGCACGATGATTATTAGAGACACTTGATATGTGGATGATGATATACTATTTGACATGGATATAGTTTGAATGTTGTTCGGACATGTGATCTTGGATATTGTGAGTAGACCTAGAAAATGGACATTATATGATGATGATATAGTGGTTGAATAAATTACAAATGATATAGTTGTTACTTTGATGTTATTGATATAAATTGTAAGTGATTTTGTTAAATTGCTTTGATGTTGTTGTAATTCACATATTTAGATGATTTTGTGATTATATTTATATCATGTTGAATGTTCTGATATGGCCATGAGGCCGAAGGAGGTATTTGTGTTTTGCAAGTTAAATACCACAACAAACATCGGGGGATTAGAGACCAACCACAATGGAATTCTAGGTGAATTCGACAAGGTCACCATGGCAACTTGTTTTGTTGTGTTTGTGTTTGTTTTTTGTTAGGGGTTCCCATGGGGGGATCACCTTTATATGTGACCATGGGTTTTGTGTATTTTATTAATGTGGTTTCTTTTTAATTATTGTTGTATGTATTTTATTAGTGATGTGTCCCTTTCTTTTATTTAATTATATTGTGGTAGATTAATGTGAGAAAACATATGGTTAAGAGTTAAATAAACCAAATTAGGATATGGGAAAGTAATAATGGAGTTGTTGGCTTTTGTATTAATTATGTAAGGGATGTGTAAGAGTTGTGTAAGTCATATTTGGGAGTGTGAAACACTCCACCTCCTTGGAAATTCGAATTTGTCCCTGGGGGCTGTTTTTGGAGGCTTGTGGGACAAGTAAAACTTGTCCCGTACCTCTTAATTTTATTTACCAACCATACCTATGGTTGGAGGGTTGATTTTAGCCCTTTTTAATATATTGTTATCAATCATGTTGCATGTTTTAATTGCATTTTCTTCATGTTTTAAATTTACAGTCCTTTGGGGTGTGGGCCTTTGGAGTGTGCAAGTAAATTTGTCATATTTTCACCCACCTTTTTATTGTGCTTGGGAGAATGAAATTTTTGAATTTGTCTTGGAGTTGAGGATGTGTGTGATGTGGCATCCTACATGGATCCACATCATCCGTTTCTCTTCCTTCTTCTATTAAATTCAAACTCTTTGCTTGTTTTGGGTTGTTGAATCATTTTGCATACTTCTTTGGGGCGCATTTTTGTTATTTAGAGTTCTTGTGGATTTTGGAGGAGATTGGAGATAATTTCATACTTGGCATTGTTGTTTCGGGACTGTGTTTTGGCATTGAAGCTTGTTGTTTGGAAACAAAAGCTACCATGGAGAGGTAGGAGCTGAGTTCCTCTCTTATACTGTTATTTCTTTTGTATTTGTGTGAATGGTGTATGTTTTGTTATTTGTTGGCTGGTTGGGTAGACTACCATGGGAATGGTGTAGGAGAAGGCTATGGGGAATCCATGTGGGGGGCATAAGGGAACGCCAGTGGCATCAGTTTTATTGTGGAGGGATTTTGGGTTTGGGATCCACTATGGAAAAGAAATATCTTGCATTTCTTACTTGTGGGAGGGCATAAGGAAATGTGTGGTGAATTTTATTGGTGGTTTGTTACAAGTGGATGCCCAATTCCCATTGGGAGGCATAAGTAGCTTTCCCCATAGTCCTTTCTCCTTAGGTTTACATGATCAAGCCTGAGTTCTATTTGAATGGTTTTTAAATGCAGTTGTAAACTGTTGTCTTGTGTTGAATTGTGTTTTAATTTGATTATGCATGTTGAAAGAATGTTGTGTGTTGTGGAAGCCTGTTGTTGCCATGGGTTGATATCCATTTCTTATTGCATTGTGGTTGGGGCTCGAGGTCCAATGATGAAGGATGGATTCTCCTTTCATTGGATGTCTTGGTTGGGTGGAGACCGTTGCCTTTCCCCCACTTTTGTTGTGATCAAATTGGAAGAAAAAGGAAACTTGTATGTTGTTGTTCTAGAGCAGAAGAAGACAGTTTTTACAGTCCCTTGTGAAATATATTTCATTGTAACCCTTCCCACTTTGAAGTGGATGAAATTGTAATGTATTTTGTGAAGAAAAGATATATGTATTGGTTATGAGAGTGTATATTTGAAATGTGAAAGATATTTATACTCTGTTTGGTTTATTGGAAAGAAAGAAATAGAAATCTGTTATTTGCATTCAAACATTGAAAGATGTATTTCCTTTTAAAATTAATAAAGAATTGTAATACCTTCCCTCGTTTGCAATGTTGATTTAAATTAGAATATCAAATTGTGATACGAGTCCCTATTTTGGAAAATGGAAAAAGGAAGAAACACGTGAGATGAAGTAGTATTACTCTGCCTTGCTTAAAATATATGATTTTGGGAAAAGATAGAAATTGGATTCTTGTTTTAATGATTGGTTGAAGAAGGAAACACTTAAGTCTAGCATGGAATGAATTCAATGTTTCATTGTATGGTAAAAGAGATAATTAAATCTCTGTTTGAAAGGAAGAAATGTATGTGGGAATAATACAGTATTTTGTATCTTTTGGAAGTGTATAAAATTGAAACTAGAGTTGTATTTTGGGTTTAGAATACTTTATTTAATCATTTAAATGTATTAGACTATATGAGAAATGAAAGTTCATATATGGATGATGAAATTGTTAAATAGATCCTTTAGGAAATTGATCTCTGTCTTAAATTTAAAACTGGTGAATAATTTAATCAAAATGCATAGTTCGAGCCTACACATAATAATCAACTTTGAAACTCCCCGGGTTGGCCACCTCTATAGCTCGTCGTTACTTGGCTAAGCAGTTCTAAGTGGGTCAACTGCTTTAGTGGTGGAGGTAGTCTCTCAACGTGGTGTCAAGCCGACTCGGTGTTCAATGCGACAGGGGTAAGGGTCAGGCATGAATCCTATGTTCAATGTGATGAGGCATGTCTGGCATTGCGGCATGAGAGTTATCCCAAAAACCACTTTAAAGCCCATCTGGTTTACCCTAGCGGTGGGGAATGTGGGCTATATGTGGGAGGTCTCGAGGTCCATTCCTTGAGTTGGCCACCTCTATAGCTCATCGTTACTCAGCTAGGTAGTTCTGAGCAGGTCAGATGTTTCGGTGGCGGAGGTGGTCTCTCGGTGTGGTGTCAAGCTGACTCAGTGTTCAATGCGATGGGGGTTGGGGTCAGGCATGAATCCTGCGTTCAATGTGATGAGGCATGTCTGACATTGCGGCACGAGAGTTATCCCAAAAACCACTTTTGTTGATGGGGTGGGAGTGGTGCGGTCAAGTCACATGGCTGTGTGCTTACCCACCCAGGTTTAAATCCCCCTGAGACATGATCCTCCTCGGAGGTGGTTTCACTGCTAGAGGCGGCTTCTTTACTCATGTTGACACTAGTGGTTACTCCTCACTACTGACGCTAGTGGATCTCCTCTCACTGTTGACGCTGGTGGTTTATCCTCTTTTTGTTGACGTTGGTGGCTCCTCCTCTCACTTCTCCTCTTATTGCTGATGCTTGTGGCTACTCCGCTCACTGTTGATGCTCTCACTGCTGACACTAGTGGCTACTCCACTTGCTGCTGATACTTGTGGCTACTCCTCTCGCTACTGACACTAGTGGTTGTTCCTCTTGCTCCAATCACTGATAGTTGTCCCACTCACTGCAGTCATTGTCGTTGGTCACTGAATCTTCACTATGGTTTCATGGTTGCTCCAATTGGGTTCCTAATAGTGGTCCCCTTCATTGTAACCAGGTTGTGGATCCTCTCAAAAAATCCTCAATTGTACAAGGATGTGGGTCCTTTCAACACCCTCAATTTACCCTCAATTCCAAAAGAAAATAATCAACTTTGAAACAGTAAATATTAGCATGTTGTAACATCAAGGAACACAAATTTGACAAAAATACTTAAGGAAATAATTCAAAACATTACAAAATTGGGCCCAAACCTTTACACAGCCTTTTTCTATCAATTGTTGGAAAAATTCAAATTAGAATCAATTGAGCAAATTTTCCTTCCTAAACCATTCTAAATCCTTCCTAGAATAATCCTCCATGTTTGTTTGGCATGTTAAGTGAAGGAGGAGATCAAATTGGACCAAATCTATAAGTTACAAATTTCCAGTTGGATTTTTAAAATCCTGTATAATGTTTTCTTAAAATTTACCCCTTAAACTTTATCAAAATATAAAATTTATTATTCCTGTGCAAATAGGGCATCGATAGATTTCAAAAAAGTCCTCATTTTCCCAAAATTGTGCTTTCTAGCAAAAGTTATGGCCCTTTGAAGTTTTCCTTCCTTAGCGGGAAAATTTGGGAAAATTTTCCCTGGCAGGCCCGCGGCCTAAAATTTTTCCCTTTAAAAATCCTTAGAAAAAAATTTAAATTTTCCCCCGCAGCCAACCAGAGGCTACCACGTGGCAACATGGGGAGACAGTGGGGGTGGGGAAACCCTTGCAACTCTATCCTTTGAAATTTTTGTGTGGAAAAATTTTGTGTTTTCTCCCACGGCCCCACACTCCCACCTTTGCCCTGGTGAGACCATTCTGTGGGCACGTGGACTAGTGCATGCCATTTACCCCTTTCCCTCCCTTTGGTGAAATTTCCACTAAACCTCTGCCGCCCCACCCTTCCCTTGTTTCCTCTTTGCTTGGCTTGGAGCTCAACACGTGTCCCTGATGGCACAGCAGAGGCGCGAGTGCAAATTGAAATTTTCTCCACCTGCACAAGAAAATTTCCAAACACCGCCCCGCAACCCGCCAACCCGAGAAATGGTTTTTCTCCCCCGCTCGACACGTGTCCCTTTTGGGAAAAAATTTCACTCCAAGGCCCGCCAGCCCATAACTGGAGTTGTACGAGTTAGAAAGGTGGAAAATGTTCCTATCCAATGGGAATGATTTAGGGAAATTTTGAATGCGTTAAGTGTGAGAAAAATCAAGTTAAAACTCCGAGCCTGTTAGAAAGTGGGTATGGTGATAAATTACCCCCTAAACCTAAAACAAACTTCTAACCCTAAAATTTGGAACTTGTAACCTCTGATAATTGCTAATTAAAAAAAGTATGATCTAGTAGATTAAACTTGTTCCGGAACCTATTAGTGACAACTGTTGTCTTGCAACTTGGTTGTGGACACTTCTAATCAAAAAAAATTATTCCATAATTTTCCTAACTAACCCTAGGTTGTTTCTTGGGTCTCAAGTGGGTTGTTTTAGAGGGCATCAAAGAATTTAAAGCCCTAAGAAATTATAAGAAGGCACCTTCATTAGTGGGCTTTACTACTGTCGGAATCATATCCCAGGTCCGTTGAAATCTTAGGTTGAAATCCGTCAGTTGCTCATTCGGGGCTCTCTTGATTGTTGTCATTTGTTCCAAAAAAGACAAATTATCACCTTTTTCTCTAAACTGGTTGTGAAGAGCTGTGCACAACTAGTTCCAGTTTTGAATAGAGCCTGATTCAAGGCTCCTGAACCATTGTGAAGCTTTACCTTTAAGTGAAGAGGCTAGCAACTTGACTATAATATCCATCTCATGGATCTCGTGGATTTTATAGACATTTGTAATATCTTGGACATGGTCACTAGGAGAAGTCTGTTTTTCCTCAGTGAAATATGGGATGATCTTTAATGCTGCAATCAGGACTGGATTTTGTGCATCCAAGGCGAGTGGGTTGCTGCCAGTGAAGTTGACATAAGGATTTGGCTGAGCCATTCTGATTAGCCTGAGTACCCTTATTGTTTGAAAGAACAACCTACTAGGAGGATGTGTTGATAAGGCTTTGTTTAGGGGAGGTGGAGACCTCTCTACTCTTCTTCTTTTCCTTCTTTCTAGAGACAAGTGTATGTGTACAAACTATCCTTCCTCCCTTGTTCTAGACCTTGTTTGTATCCTTCTCATGAACTTGCTTGGACTGCTGAAACCAGTGGATTTGTTTCTTTTGGAGTCACCAAATGTATAATTTTGAAACTTCTTAAAAGTTAGAATCATAATAAGTGCACATCAATCTTACTGTAATAATATGGAGACTTCTTTGTCCCACCGGGCTTGCCAAAACTATTAGTGTAAAATCACAGCACCCCCAAATGAGTTCTATAGATCTACTTTTCTAAGGCAGAGTCATTTCATGTGATTCGCATAACATTGAACTTTTCCTAAGGTGTGAAACCTTGCAAATGGAAAAGCTCTCCATATTAAAGGCTAGTTCCTATTCCTCTGTTTAGGTGCATACGTGAGAACTTGCAAAGGATCTATCTCTATACCTAATCTAAAATTTGCCAAGGAGACAGGGATATAAGAAATAAGAAATGACTAAACTACAAGGTGATGCACTGAAGGAATGATGAACATTAGTTTTGCTTATATACACAAAACAACAAAATACATACAATAATCAAGCACAGATAACCAGATTTATAATGGAAGACCAGATGCGAGTAGAAGAGATAGAAAGGATCTAGAATCCATCACAAACATGTGTTATTGCTCTAAAGATTGATACAATGCATTACAAAACATCTAGGAGGCAAGAACAAACTGTAATTTTAATGGAAGGCCTGAACTCCACGAATTCCTTTGCTAGAAGGAAAAGGGAGCCTGCAAAACAAAAGAATGCCCAACCCTTTACAATGAGTCTCAAGCCTGTATTTATAGATTCGATATAGAAAAGAGAAAAAGAAAGAAGCAGGAAAATAGCTCCAAGCTCAACCACCACTATTTAATGTCTCCCATAAAATCTATTCCAAATCTTTATTGACTGCATCAAATCCTTATTTGGTGCCTCGAAGGAGGAAGAAGTGACGGAGCAGATCAAATCCGATCTGGTTGTTGAGGCAAGAAGATCCTGCATTAAAGGCCAAAATATGTTTCTCCATTTTCACCTACTATGGCCTTAAAAAATGATTTTTTATCTTTCCATGGCATAGAGGACATCGAGACGCTTCCAACAGTGTAAGATTTACAATATTTCGAGCCCTGAGTCGAAAGATTTGCCCCTTTGAAGTTTGTATTGGGTCTGTACAAATGGGTGAGAAAATAGTTTGAAAAATGGATCTTCTTTTTAATATGGGGCACGTGGCAGCCAGATTAGGGAAAAATCAGGTTTGTGGGTCCATAATTTATATTTTTCCCCCTTTTCCATAAAAAAACACAAAACTCATAAAACTCCCGCGGCCCCGATGCTCCGCTTGGACACGTGGCACCGTTTGGTTGGTTGGAGAGATGCGCTTCAATTTTAACTCTATCTTTTGACAAAAGGAAAAATTTCACCTTTTCCTCTGACTCCCCGCTTTGACCTTGACTCGGGCTCAAACGCTGACTTTTTTCCTTTGGGAAAAGTTGCGGCCCATTTTGTAACTTTTACACCTTTGGAATAACAAGGGGCAAAAAACCAACTTTCCCCCGGATGGCCCACTTTAGCGCTGCTAGTTTAGGCTTGCCACGTGGCACTTCCTCTACTGACTGCCTAATTTCTATATTTTGGTTAAGTCCTTTACTTAGCGGGGTCATATTTCTTGACCTCAGACACACATCAGTCTAGCGCTCGTTTGAAAGCCCGATTCAAAATTTGCCTTTGAAGGAGCATCGAGTTGACACTTGACAGCCCCCGTAGGTCTGTGGACTTTTCAACGATCCCTTTTATCATTTTGGACTTTGGGCCATGTGGAGAGCTCGCGCTCATTTGGGTCTCCGCCTTTAGACTAACTCTTAGAAATGTGCCAAGCTAACACTTGGCGACCTCTGCTTGCACTTTATACTTAGCCAATTTTTGACTATTTCCTGAACGGTTTCGAGCCCGAAAAACTTCAAAACTTCACCATTTTTTCCCCTTCTTACTCCTAGTTTCTCTGCAGCACTGCCCCTTCTTTTCTAACCCTACTATTCCATTGTTGAGTCTACCTCCGACCTATTTACAAGATCTGAATGAGTTTTCTCAGGTTCTTTCTATGCGGGGTCGTGGCTGATCCAATATTTTCCTGGGGGTTAAATATGGTTAACAAGAATTACAACTATACTTTCCCTCTTTTTATAATTTTTTTACTTTTGATCACATTAAATGAAATGAACTACCATTTATTTTTGGATTTTAATACATCATTTATGTTTATTCACCTTTTTACACATAATATGGGATCATCATAACCTTCTCCCACTTGTGGAATTCCATAACCTTCTAGCCCATGACTACTTCTCAAGATGGAGAACCCTTTGTGTGCACCTCCCTACGCCACACCTATTCTTCCTTTGGTCCACTTACCAAGTAGTTTTCCTTTGTGTTTCCTCCCTCACATTATACTACTCACTACTCCATTTTCACCAAGTTTCCATATGAGAAAATCCACCAGTCTGTGTGGACTCACACCTTATCAAGCCAATAATAAGAAGAATTCCTCCATAATGTGCACTCTCACACAATTAACCATTTCAAGAATTTTCCCCTCATTCTCCTTTTCCTTCTATCCTACACTAAAAGCATGCACGGTCTTCTACACATCGTTCTAGAATAAATACATTATCTCATGCACTCGAATGTGCATATTAAAAAGAAACAACAACAAAAATTTAAATGGAAACCTAATCTAAATGGCAAGATTACCTTATTACAAACATAAAGGAAATTTATTTATAGTATTACTTCAACCTACTTTCATTAAATTATTCATGCAACATATTTCCATCCAACACCTACAACTGGAAATGCACTAGATTCCAAAATTTAGTTACTTTAAAGGGTCCCAACCAATTGAATGTGAGCTTCCCTAGGTAGCGTGAAATTTTTAAATCATACCAACTACAAAGGAATTATTTTTTATATGTCTTTCATGTCAAGCCTTATGTATCACCTTTTCTATTTTTTACTCCATCAAGCAATTACGTGCCTTTCCTCTAAGTACATTAATCTATCAGTGTGCTCTTATACTACTTGTTTATCAGCAAGGCATCTTGTGTGCACAATACACATGGAGGGTAGCATGAACTCAACACGTAAAAATACATCTACACAAAACACTAGCTAAAAGGGTTTTCCTTTTTTAACTTCTTGTAGGTAGTCCTATATGCCCATAATACAACTAAAACTTTTTCATGTCCCAATATTTTCCTCCCACATCACAAATGTTTGTCAATGTGTGACATAATATTTTATTGAAATATTTTATAGCACCAGTGGCCTATGGGTGATAGAGGGTAGTCTTATGATGAGCTAACATAAATTCGGCTAACAATATTCTAATTGTATCATTCAAGAAATGGGTTCCCCTATCACTGGTAAGTCTCAATGGAAAACCATACCTACTAAAGATATTATCACATAAAAAATGTGTGGCTACAGATATGGTACAATCCTTAGTGGGTGATTTTCCTTCTCATCGCATCAAATAATTTGTGCAAGTGATGATGTATTTCATGTCTGTCATCCATGTTGTTGGCACAATTTGACCAAGTGTAGTCTTTATTTACCCAATTTTAGCTAGGTATGCTAGCACTTCATCCAGACAAGTCTAGAAGCCCACCTGAAGCGCACATAACCACCAGGTCCCTCATTTATTTTCTTAACAAGATGTTAACATGCATGTTTGTATGCATGATAAAGAAGCTAAGCTAATTAATAGAAACTAATACCAAGTAGTTCCAATAACAAAGCTAATCTAACATAAACATCATGATAAATCTTGAAAGAGAAAGCTAATGTAAATGTATCCAACATGAAAGCATTAAATGCTAAGAAATCCCTTTGAAATTTGGATGTGCTTTGTATGTTTTATTTCTCTCTAATATGAACCTATCTTGATCATGATAAATCAAATGAATGTTATATCCAAAAAGA
The DNA here is from genome assembly GCA_019776745.2 of Taxus chinensis. Classification (NCBI taxonomy): domain Eukaryota; kingdom Viridiplantae; phylum Streptophyta; class Pinopsida; order Cupressales; family Taxaceae; genus Taxus; species Taxus chinensis. Next base: position 420,267,711 of record CM034154.1, read on the forward strand.
GGAAAGAATCTCACCAAAATGGCTTAATGACTATGTTTGGATCTTCCTTTACTACTCTCTTATGAGAAGAATGGATGCAAGAGCGAATGAGCTATTCCAAGTAGAAATGCTCTTATCATGTGCATGTAATATCACTAGAAAAGTTGTGGTGTAAGGTTGGAAGAAAGGTACTAGGTTCTTTATATAGCTTTCTAATTTGGGAGACGCTAGAAACCTAGAGAATGTAGGACAAAGATAAAGTAGAATTAGAAAGGGATAAACATGATTAGAAGAAATTAATTAGTAATTAGCAACTCATGGGAGTTGATGATTTAATTAATCAACTAGGATTAATTAATAGGCCAAGATAAGCTTAGAAAGCCATTTGGAGGTGATTTAGAGGGAAATATGTAGAATTTAGAGGATTTCAAAGAGGTATTTAACCATTAAGAAGACTTATTGATTAAATACAAGATTAAAAATGTTTAAGTAACTAATAAGTAGTAAATTTATTAAAAGAAGATTATAACTAATGAAGTGTCATTAATTGGCATACAGAATGAGGGAAAATCTAGTTAACTAACGAAGTGTCATTAATCAACCGAAATAAAGGGTAATGTTATCTAATTAACAGGAAATCACTAATTATAACAGAAATGACAAGAAAGAGGATAATCAGTACAATTCTAGTATTAAACCTACGTAGCTTGATTTTAGGTGTCTACATTTTCCCCTCTTTGGTGTGGTGTAACGCAAGCGACGCCACTTCAAAGATAGTAGAAAATTATAGACAATTAAATTTTGAAGGAATAGAAGAAATATTAGTAGAATGAAGGATGTCACCTTAAGTTTTGATGGGGTGACAAAAGAGGTCAATCGACGATTGAAAAGAAGAAAGAAAAAGAATATGTGAAACGAGCCTATGAGGTTTGTGCACAATTGGAATGATTGGGAAAGAAAATCCTATGTTTCAACAAATATAATAAACAAGGGGAGGGAGGGGGGATAAATATAATTCTTATTGCCCTAAGTGTTATGGAAGAAAAATGTGGATATTGAGAAATGGGATTCAAATTGGGCATGGTTGGCCATTGGTAGAATCAAGAAGATGTGGAAAATGATTTGTAGAAAGTTAGATAGAATGAAACTCACACATGGAGATAGCAAGCATACTAGTTGGCTTAGGGACAACTTTATCTCATCATATTGCTACATGATCAACATCATTGGTCCAAGAGCAACTTTTTACGTAATATGAGCATCCATCAAAATATAAAATGACATAAAAATCCATAATACTAACATTTGTGCACTGTGAAAGGACTAACTCAAAGAAACATACATAATGTAATGCAATACGAGAAAGTAAACAAGCATCTCAACAAAGAAACAAACACAAACAAATGTACTCAAACAAACAACATTCAAGACAATTGCACCAATGTTTTTGTTATCAAGCTTTGATTCCCAAATGTTCAAGTTATATGACAAGGGCTAAAATGGCACCCCAAGCAAGGATATATGTAAGGTGAATAAACGGAGGATGTAGAAGTCCTATGAAAAATAAATTGTGCACTATGAAACTACCCCAAGTAAATACATGTGCAAGGGAATACAGACATAGTAAGTAAACGAACTTTGTTAATGAGGTAAGATCAAAATGATCTGCATGTTGTGGGCAAGGACATGAGAGGACCAAAGAAATATGTTATGTAGGATATTTTTTTATGTTTGAGGACATTTCTTCCTATGAATGATTTAGTTGTGGAAATGCATTGTTTACTAATTTTGGAGTTTTGAAAAATTTTACCAAATTTTTTGGGTTTTTGAAATTTGACCAATTTTTTGGGTTTTTGAAATTTGACCAATTTTTTGGATTTTTTAATTTTTTATCAATGTTTGGTATTTTTGATGGTTTATAAAAAAAATTGTTTGGTTTTTTCAAATTTTTCCGAAGCTATGTATAGGAAAACGAAGATGCAAGGATGCCCCTAGCAAGAGGTGAGAATTTACAAGGGAAAATCCTGCACGTATAAACAAGAGGAAGATAATCTGGATTAAGGCCAAGAAGATAGGTTTAACGTGATAATGAGCTCAAACTAATGAAGTTCCAAAAAGGAACAAGTGTGCCTCCAACGTAGGTTGTCCAAGAAACAGATGATAGAAAGAAGGGATAAATTTTCCCTCAAACATGGTAAAAAGGAGATCTTATACGCATGGATGTTCTGAATGAAGTAGAAGAACAATGAATGCTATGGAAGGATATGTGAAATGTAGCTAGAATATTGGTGATGAAAAGGTGATTATCCCAAGGCACAAATTGTGAGACAAGATACATACTAAAGTAAGAGTATGAGCAAGGTATAAACAACACTTCATAACATACTAATCTTGTTTGGTCATTAAGATCCAGTGTGTGCATGTGGAAATTAATTATCTCTTGCAGTGAAGATTTGATAGGAAATAAGTGAAGACAAACTAGCCAATGTGTATGAATGGTTTATTTTGATGGGTGGTTTGTGAGTTGAGGGCAGAAGGAGAGTCATACATTTCTCTACTACCAGTCAAGCATCCATAGCCTTGACGGAGATGTATTTGATTCTAGTCGTAGAATTGCTCTATTGTTAGCCACGTGTCCATAGCCCCAATAGAGATACTAGAAATACCCCAAGAGAGTTATTTTTTTTTTTTTTGATTGATTTTTTGCTTTTTTGAAAAATATTTCATCTCTCTCATTTTATTTTGATAAGTGGTTAAGAACTGTAGATGGATTGATGGAAGGATGTGGAAGTGATTATGATGACGACATTGACTAGCGTCAACAAATACGCCCAAAAGGTCTTCACAGCAAGTTTATTACATGTATATAGTGATAGGATCTCTAAGAGGTCACTATTTATTTAATTTAGCATGGTGATGAAAGGCCAAGGTCAAATAAATACCATATAGATAAATGCCATGCAATGAGTGCAAATAGACTAACCAAAAGATCACCAAAGGGATAAAAATGGTGGGTGATTTGTAGAGGAATGGAAAGTATGGGAAGAAAGAACGTCCACGTGTATGTAATACCTTATTGTAATGTTTTATCTTTGTACCTTTGATTTTTTGTAATGTTTTTCTCATTTTTTTGAATTTTTTTTTTTTTTTAAGATTTTTGACATTTTTGTGAAGGGAAAACTGCGAAGGGAGAAGACGATGAAGATGACTGAATGGGAAGTTGGGACCAAAAATGTCACTCTACGTGATAAGATCCAACAATGATGTTTGTGATTTCTTTAATAAGGAATACTATAAGTGTTTGCTTATCAAGAGTAATATTATCTCCAATCTCGATGATCATGGTGAGATCATACTCGATAAGTGGATGTGACTTATCTTTCCACATGGATTTTGTATGTGAGATCTTGAGTTCCCTATCCATTGATTTCTGTACATTTTACCATACTTGATGGTTACATTGGGGTGCATTCTTGAATAACATTTGATTTGTAGATTTTTGGGTGTTGGATTTAATGGGAGATTTAGAGCTCTTCGGTCTTTTGATCTTAGCTTGATGAAGAAGTTGTTAGTGTTTTCTACAAGCTAATGTGTGATTTGTTTGATCCTGAGAAGTGGGAGAAGAAATTTTATTATTAGGATTGATGATAAGGATGGTAGAGATGGTGGTGGGATTACCAAAGTTGTCGATAGAAGGATGATATGATGGATAAAGAGGAAATGGTCCAAGGATTGAAGAGAATAGGATACCAGGAGATGAGCCATAGATAAAATATGAAGGGCTGCTATGATGTGGCCAAAGGATGGAAGATAATGGGTTACTAGGAGGTCTACCATAAATAGAATATGGGTGGATACTAGGATGTGGCCCAAGAATAGAAGATAATGGGCTACCCAGAGGTGACCCACAAATATAATATGAAGGGCTACTAGAAGGTGGACCACATATAGAACAAGATGAAGGGCTATGTGGAGGTGACCCAATGAGATATTGTGATTGAGGATTTGTGATATGTAAAGAATTATGGGGTGACAATAGGAAGGAAGATGAATCAAGGATAGCCCTGTCCATTATTTCATGCAATGAGGAATGTGAAGATGGAAGAACAAAAGGAGGACCAAGTTTTGTGATCTTCGGATTGTCCTTTGTTGTCTGATAAAAGGAATCAACCTCTTCCCCAAAATATGTGAACGCATCCAGGTCAAAAGAGAATCATTTATCATGATCCTCTAGAGGAATGTCATTGTGCAGCCTCATGAATTTTTTGATCGCTTCTTCATTCTAAAATAAATCGATTGGTATGGGTCATTGTTGGTTGATGATAAAAGGTTGATTGGAAGAAAGGGATCTAATAAGTGTGTAAGACTTAGAAGATGTTTAATGATGGATATATTGGGAAGGTTTGACTTTATTTCTCCCACAAAGGTATTAAATAGTGCTTTGAAAAGATATATTAACACAACATTTATTTTGAATGGTTTGACATGGACGTAAACATTGATGTCTAGAAGATTGATGAAGATAGAATAAGGAATTATCAAAATGACCCGGGGAATAAAGAGGGATTGGATTTGGATTGATAGAAGAACATGAAAAGGTAGATTTGGATTTAGATGTCTCGCGAGTGGAAGAAGATGTGGATTTGGAATAGGTTGGTATTGGTTTTCCTAGAAGATGACATAGTGCAGGTAGAAAAAGAGGATTGCGTAGAAATTCAGTAGATTATGATGTAGGGGTTGACTTGGATGATTGATTAGAGGAATTTTGAGTTGCACGGATATTCAAAGGAGGAAGACTTCATTAAGGTGACTAAAAAATGGGGTCATGAGGAGGAAGGGAGGACCGTGACTCAATATTCAAATTAGATGTTCAATTGGAGGAACTTGGAGTCACACGGATCTTCAAAGGAGGAAGACATCGTTAAGGCAGTTGATAAAGGGTGTCCTACAAAGAAAGGGAGGACCGCGACTCAGGAGTCAAATTAGATGAATGATGGGGAGAATTTTTGGTGACACAAATCCTTAGAGGAGGAAAATGTCGTTTAGGTGACTGATTATTCCTTAGAAGAAATTTGATCGGATGAGGCTCGGGAGACTGAGGGGAATCCAAATAATAGCATGGATCATAATAATTAGAAGCATCATAATCATACCACCGATTATGACATGAAGGTGGGGAAAGGGGTAACCAAACAAGTTCCCTAGCACAAATAACCAATCGAGGTTTGGTTATGATGGGTATATTTTGATGTGAATTCCAAAACCTAGGTTCCCTATTGTCGTAAGTGTGAGGAACCATGCGATATTTAGTTATGGTTGGCATTGTTGGAAACAAATTCCTAGACCTAGATTGTATGATTGAAATCCTTCAAATGGAAGGTAGTTTCATGTCGATTCGAGAAGCATAACGATAACCAACTAGACATTTTGAAAATATGGGGATGCTCATATGATTTTCTAAACGATATCTAAGGAAAAAATACATCGTGATTAGACAATTTCGATGATCCAAAAGGGTTTGGAAAACAAGTTACAAGTGTGAAATTTAAAATGGTTGATGAAAGTGTAAAAACTGCAAAGGAAAAATTTTCCTAGATGTGAAGTGTATGATGAAGGTCACCAAGGAAAATCTATGAAATTCTAAACAAGGGACCAACTGTAAAATAACCTACTCCCTATGTCTAAATTATCTCAAAGATTTCTTTGTTCAAGATGATAACACAATTTCAAAACTTAAATTGATTTATGAATAAAAAAGACTTAAGTATTAAAAAGGGTTGAAGTGATTTCGATTCAAGGTATACTTGATCGAGTTTAATACAAATAAACTTCAAGTTTTAAAAATGGAGTCTACAAATGCGAGCGGCTCAACAATACAACTTAGATACTTTAATCAAGATTTTAGAAAAAGAAAGATGTTAGTATCAAAATGGTATTGACATGATGTGAGCAACGTAACTACAACACCTTCCAAAACTCAAGGAAATGTTTGAATAAAAACAAGGTCTAAGTATAACAAGGAGTTGATACTATGCGAGCAGCGTAACAATACAATTTGGAAACTTATATCAAGTTTTGTAAAAAAAAAGATGTAAGTATCAAAAATGTATTGGTATAATGTGAGCAGCATAACAACTCAAGGGGAAATTAATGATGAGATAACCTATCTACAATGAGATGTCTGGATGTGGGTATTAATAAAAGGCTACTAAAACATTGAGACGTAGCATCACACTTATCATCCCTACCACAACATGGCTATGTAAGTGAATACAAAAGTGGTGGACACAATTATTTTTGGTAACACTACGTATGTTTCTCTCTTTTGACCAAAAATGTCAACAAGAAAACAAGGGAGATAGAACAAGTGGTGATGAAAAATACGTAGCACAACTTTGGCAGAGTTTTTCCTTGTTTTATAACAAGGTAGAAACTAGGAAAAAAAATTACATGGTAAGTTTCATGAGGAATAACACACAACAAAAACATAAATGAACTCTGCCCTTGTTTGAATAACAAGGTTTTGACTTTGAAGAAGTTTTTTCTTTGTGAAGGCTCTTTAGAACATGATTGGATAAGACAAATTTGGCCCCAATGTCAAATGGATACCTAGGATTTTGTTCTCAACAATCGTCAATACTTGCCTAAGAGAGATACGCTTCACTAGATAACTCCTAGACAAAGGACCATTACCCCACGATAAAATTAATGAACGAGGCCTCATATGGACAACTTGAAGCATTACTCATGGGTATTTATAGTCAAGTAGGTAGTGGGGAGCTTCCCATTTTGTCCACAAGTTCCCTTAAGGTGTGTACTACTTTAGGGTTCTTGTGGTAATCCTCATAATGAGTTTTATGGCTTATGCGAAGATACTTCCCACAGTTCAAAGCGGAAGGATTTAAGCCCTTATCCGAACCTGCAAATACAGTGTTTTGAATAGATTGGTGTGTTTTTTATCTTTTGATTAAAATGTGGTTTAACACACCATTGGAAACATACACGTAATGTCATTAGTATTTTATTAGATCCTAATTATTTGACAAGTGTATGGTCCCACGCACAAAAGATTTAGTAGTTTCCAAAAAAGAGGACAAGGGTTGCTTTTGATTCTCAAGATCATCAAAAGACGCAAGATAAAAGCATACACAATGATTGATCCAACTAGATAGAAATGAAAAACTTAAATCAAATGACCATTAAAATTATTTGTACAAGATTCATTCCCTTAAGCCAAAATAAATGATGAAATTTCCAAGTTAATCCAAATGTTAGAAAAGAATACCAAAGTTGCTTTTGATTTTCATGACCACCAAAATGTGCAAGAGAAGAGCATACAAAAACTTTAGCCTAACTTAATTCAAGCATGGAAATACAACATTCATAAAAGCATGTAAACATGTTAGAAAATGATTTTTAAATGACAACTCAAAAGATTCAAAAATCATTTATAACAAATACTCAAAATGTTAGTACCAATTTAGATTAAAACCTGCATGTTAGGATTGAAAACATGTATAAAAAATGAATCCCGTGAGAAACAAAAACACAGCAAAAATACAACCCATGAACAATAAAACCGTAGAAAACTCACAGAAAAAATGTAAACTATTAGCAAAATGTCAACAAAAACGTAGTAAAAATGCAACCCATGAACAGAACAACCAAAAGCTCAATTTTTTCTCAACAAGATCAAATTTTGATAACAACCCACCTCCTAAAAACCTACAAAAAAGACTCAGCACTATCTAACATCATCATACATACCTAAACACAAAATAATTTCAATAATTTGAAAGAAATTTGCATGTAAAAAATGAATTCTAAACTAAGAAAACATAAGTAATGCACATGAGACAAAGGAGTGTCCCACCGAGCGTTACAAAATGTATGCATGATAAATAAGCTAAGCTAATTAATAGAAACTAACACCAAGTAGTTACAATAAAAAAGCTAATCTAACATAAACATCATGATAAAGCTTGAAAGAGAAAGCTAATCTAAATGCATCCAACATGAAAACATTAAATGCTAAGCAATCCCTTTGAAATTTGAATGTGTTTTGTACATGTGATTGCTCTCTAATATGAATTGATCTTGATCATGAGCAACCAAATGAAAGTTATCTCCAAAAAGATGAAATGATATCACCAAAATGGCTTAATGGACATGTTTGGGTCTTCCTTTACTACTATCTTATGAGAAGAATGGGTGCAAGAATGAATGAGCTATTCCAAGTAGAAAATCTCTTATCATGTGCATGTAATATCACTAGCACAAGTGTGGTGTAAGGTTGGAAGGAAGGTACTAGGTTCTTTATATAGCTTTCCAATTTGGGAGAAGTTAGAAACCTAGAGAATGTGGGACAAAGATAAAATAGAATTATAAAGGGATAAGCACGATTAGAAAAAATTAATTAGTAATTAGCAACTCATGGGAGTTGGAGATGATTTAATTAATCAACTAGGATTAATTAATAGGCCAAGATAAACTTAGAAAGCCATTTGGAGGTTATCTATATGGAAATAAGTAGAATTTAGAGGATTTCAAAGAGGGATTTAACCAGTAAGAATATTTATTGATTAAATACAAGATTAAAAAGGCTTGATTAACTAATAAGTAGTTAATTAATTAAAAGAGGATTATGACTAACGAAGTGTCGTTAATTGGCATCCAGAATGAGGGAAAGACTAGTTAACTAACGAAGTGTCATTAACTGACCAAAATGAAGGGGAATGTTAGCTAATTAGCAAAAAAGCACTAATTATAATGGAAATGACGGGAAAGAGGATAATCGGTGTAATTTTAGTATTAAAACTACGTAGCTGAATTTTAGGTGTCTACAATGTCCATAACCATAACCATAACCATAACCATAACAACATACAACCATGGAAGAGTGGAGATATAGGATAGTAATTCAACAACACATATAATAAGGAAATTCTATTAACATAAAGAATGATCAACAATATTTGAATTCCCATCACTCCATACTCAGATCTAGTTACCTTAGCTACCCAAACACAATTATCTATTGCATAACAAAATTCATTACATAACAAGAGTTGTGATTAGATCACCACTAATTGCAACTATGTGTTGGACTGTGTGCACATACAAAACTACCATCAAATGTGTATCAAAAGATCATACACATAAGTACTTACAAAATACTCTATTTGACTCAAACTTAGAAACATGAGACTTACTAGCACACATAATTACATGGACACATCACCTATTTATACATGGTAGGGACTTTCACTTCACTATTACATGCATTTCCTAATTATAGGTGTGCTCCATTAATATCTTGCAAGCTTTTCTAACTCTTCCTTACAATAGAGTGAGCTATAAATAACTCCATGTTTTAATTCTATATTTATACTTTTTCCATGTGTAGCCTTTGTCTTTATCTGCATCTAATTTGTTTTAATAATAGACCTTACTTGAGTGGTACTCTATCTTCTGATTTTCTATTTTTAGTTGTGTCTGAAAAATCGTCTAAGTCCTCAATGTTGCATGTATGCGCGCAACCTTATGCATTGGCCTATTTCTTCATGGTCCATGCACCTCTGCATACTATCCTATCTTAAATTCCATCTTGTGTGTGTGTGATCATCTACACTTTGCTAGTACTTATACACTTTATGCAACCAACATTACCCCACACTAAGGACATTGATCGTCCTCATAAATATTGAACCAAAGAATGATAAAAGACTGAAAGAATAAAAAATTTGAGGGTAATTACCCAATAATTCAATGAATAACAATCTTCGACAAGCACACACTCCAATTAGACTTGAGGGGGTTGGAGGAGTTCTAAAAAAATTGTATTCAAAATACCCTCTGGCTGTTATCACCCTTCGAGTTCTTTATTAGCTTTGTCTAGTGCCAACCCAATGACATCTAGCATTTTTTTAGGGGTCAATTATTCACCCTTCTCCTTCAGTTCCTTGACTATTCCATCAAAGTTTGATGTTATTCCCTCCTAAGATTTTATTCTCCACACAACCAATGGATAAAGTTCCTTAATATTTACCTCAAGTGTGTCCCTCATGGCCTTAAGCAACTCTCACTTTTGTCTGACTTCATCCATAAACTCCTCATGTTTGGCCTTAATTTCCTTCTTCGTTTCATGTACTTGCTTCATCTCTACCTCACCTACTTGAACTCTTCGATCAGTGCCCAATATTATGATATTTTATGCGCAGCTAATTCCTTTTTCTTTTCGTGATGTTTGAACAACTCTTCTTCTGATGGCCCTAGCCCATACCTTTTCTCATGTAGCAACATCTGCAATAAGTCTTCTAAATAGTGTAATTATAAAGGATACTCATCTTGGGCATTCTGAACCAAATTAGGGCACGTGGTTGTGATGCCATTTATTATTTGAGTGACCTTATTATAAGCATCCTTCGTGTGCTTATTCACATATCTCAATTCTTCTACAAGCTTATGAACATCTTGTTCCTTATCCTTTTTATATTCAATCAATACTCTTATTTTCCCCCTTGTCCAAATTATGGTGCACAACTTTAGCCACCATCTTGTATAGTGCATTGTTGGCTTGTTGATCAATCATCTCTATAGGATTGATGGTCATGATGATAGTACTTGAATCCTTCCTCATCTTTCTTCTGGCATATGTTTCATTGTTTATTTCAAATTAAAGCTCCTCCATGTGTGTTTGCATGCTTCATGAGAGCATCTTCTTAGTGCACATGTTCACCCTTTCTAGACCAAGCAACTCCCAGCCATAAAGATCTTTACTTGGTACTATGTTCTAGAACCTTGCCTTCAACACATTCATGTTATCATCAATATAGTTGTTGTATATATCTTCCCCCTGGGTAGATATAGACAAGCAGGAGAATAGAGAAATCAAAGAAGCTCAAATGCTTGACATGACCAAGGCGCACGGAAATGGCGCATAACAATGAGTGTCAACAGGGAAAAAGTTGCGCCTTGGCGCACATAAGAGGATGTCGACACAAATGTAAATGCGCCCTTGGCGCACAGAAGAAGATGTCAACATAGAAATAGACGCGCCCTTGGCGCACAGAAAGGAATGTTGACACGGAAAAAGTTGCGCCCTTGGCGCAGGTAAAGTGGCGCACGTAAACATGTGTCGACATAAACATATTTGCGCCTTTGGCGCACAGAAAAGAGTGTTGACATGCAAATGAATGCACCTTTGGCGCACAAAAAGGGTTGTCGACACAAACATATTTGCGCCTTTGGCACACGAAAAGGATTGTCAACATGCATATGGATGCGCCAAGGCGCAACATTCTGAGCGCTGACAGGAAGCAGACCCTGACCCAGATATTCAGATGGCCATAACTTTTGACTGGGAGCTCCGATTCACACAAGGTTGGAATTTTCGGAAAGCCTACGGCATCCTCTACCTAACTACGACTGGATATCTTTAATTGGGTGGGAACAAGTTCTTAAAAATGCAAAATACAGTTTGCCACTTTTGGGGTTTGATATGGTCCTCACCTACCACCATAATGAGATGAATTAAATACAACCTGAGGTGGTTGGGGTAGATTTGGACTTTCTCTCTCTTCTCTCTCTCATTCTTCCTATAAATTGTAAGGAGGGGCTTCTTTCTAAAGGTTGGACATTCTTGTTTTGGCCCCTCCCTTCTTCTCTTTGGCAGGTAGAGTTGTGGAGCTCAAACCTCCCATATGAAACTGTAATGCACCTTTGCCTCTGGGCATTTTTGCAGTGTATTGTATCAACCTTCAGAGCAAATAAATGCATGACTGTGGATGTTTCTCAACCCTCTATGTGTTTCATTTTGCATCCTCCTGATCTTTCACTGTGAATATGTTTATCTGTGCATGATTTTGCATTGCATTTCTGTGGTCTGTGTTTAATTGGCAAAACGTATGTTCTTCATTCCTCGGTGCATCACCTCCTTAGCTTAGGTTTGTTTTTATGCATTTTTCTCTCCCTGTCTCCTTGGTAGTTAGATTAGGTTTTAGTAGACTCTCTGCATTTTATTGGTGCATCTGAACAGAGGAATAGGAGCCGGCCTTCATCCGGAGAGCTTTTCCGATTTCGCAAGGTCCCACACTTGGGAAAAGCTCCATGTTGTGCAATCGCACTGAGATTCTCAACCCATCGAGTTGCAGAGTCCCAGGGGTGCTGTGATTCGACACCAATAGTTTTGGCATGCCCGGTGGGACCAAGAGGTCATTCCATAGATTTGAAGGAGTTTTCATGAAATTCGGACCAAAAAATTGCAGGTTTTACAATTCCAGATTTTTCACCTTCCAGGCTGAACTTTGAAATTGATTTTCAAGGACTTAACTTGCTCGAAACAAGTCAAAATTTCATCAGTTGATAGATCGGGGGGTAATCTTCAAAAGGGTATTCCTAGAATTTTGAGATTTTGACTTTCAAAATTTCATGGTTTTTTGAATTTCGGATTTCAGGTTTTCAGAAATCTGGCGTTTTTTTGGGTTTTCGGGACTGTCATTCCAAATCAAATTCCAAACCCTAAAATCTCAAATGTGCAGGTCTTTTAAAAAAATTTGTGTTTAAATATTGTCAGGTTTTGGTGTGTAACTTGGCAAAATCTAGTCTTTTGAGGCTTGTTCTCTAACACATCTGGCGACTCCGAAGGGATAGAATTCAGTGGTGTAGCAGCACAAGTTGCCTAGGCACATGAGAAGAATTCGAACCAGGTCCAATACTCAAGAAGAAGGGCTATTTTTCCACTTGCAACTATCACCAGGCAGAGGAAGGAGAGGAAGAAGACCACAAAGATCACCATCTCCGCCTAACAGGACTTTGTCTACACCTCCACCTGGTAGGCCTTTTCTCGCATCAACCAGGGTTCTTAGGCCAATCATAATGGCGCATCTACCACCGAATCCCTTTGTCAATTTTACGGGCAGTAGTCCACTTGCCCTAAATGCTCAGAATCAAATTCCAGTTGCAGCGCTAAAGAATATCCCCTACTTCACAGGTGAAAATCATACTACTCCTATTGATCACATCCAGGATATTGCTAATGTATGCGCGATCCACGAAATAAATGAAATGGATGTTGCAGTCAAGCTGTTGGCTTCATCTTTCAAAGGCAAGGCCTTACAATGGTTTAGGAGCCTTACAGCAGGGTCTATTACGAATTGGAACCAACTTTGTTCTGCTCTTTGCAGCCAATTCGGGGAGAGGGCGGACAATTTATCCCTGTTGGAACAGCTGACAACAATCAAAAGGGCTCCTAACGAACAAATGGCAGACTTCAACTTCAGGTTCCAACGGACATGGGACAGGATCCCAATAGCTGTTAGACCAACTGCCGAAGGAGCATTCCTTTATTTCTTAAAGGCTATAAATTCAGACATAGCCATGATGATCCAATCAATGGGAGGAACAACGCTGCCAGGGTCCTATGACACAGCGATCAGAGCAGAGAACTGTTTGATCCAAGCCGGCAAGCTTGCACCAAGGCCACCAATGCCTCTCTATCCAGACATGGGAAATCCTACAACCAGTCAAGCACCAGAGTTGAATCCCATTCCAACTCCTAGGAATCAAAGCAATAATGAGGCGTCGACTTCTTCAAATACTTCAAAGGAATTGCAGGAGGTTATGAAACAGCTACAGAACCTTGGAAATGAGCTTGTGACTATCAAAAGACAGCAAGCTCAAAGTGCTAGACCGTATCAGCCTCAAGCACAGTACCAAGCTAGGCCCCCATACCAACAAAATAGACCACCACCTCAGGCTGCGAACCAAAGCCAAGGACAACCTCAAGCTGCCAGGCCATTTCGGCCGTATGATCCAAATGCAACGACATCCTCGAGAGCCTTGGTCCCGACACAAAATAACATGGCACAGGAGTACGACTGGTGTTACCCTTGCAATCTACCTCACAATCAGTCAGCATGTTTCAATGGTGCACTGAATCAGGCCTTGATGGTGCAAACCATTGGTGTGCCTCAAGAACCAAGCCAAGAAGGGAATCAGCAGCAAGAAACGCAACAAGAGGGACCTCCGACAGAAACCACATTGGCAAATTGGCAAACGGAAGACTTCTGTGGAGTTAACCAACAGCCTTTTCAAGGCGTGGCTGCCAACACACGGTCAAAGAAGAGAAGCATAGTAGAGGAACAACCGCCCAATCCAGTTGTTCCTCAACCCGCTCTTACACAACAAGGGGCCAGCAGACCAAACGCAGCCCCAAATGCGCAAAACCAGACTAAGGTACCTGTTGCAGCAACACATGCACCCGTTCAAGCTCCAGAAAAGCTTGCACCAAGTAAGGGGCAGCAAAAGGACAGTTCATCCCCCTTCAACATCATCGATCAAATGAAGAAGACACATGTGAACATTTCCATGTGGGAATCACTGGCGATCCCAGGGCAACGAGATTTGTTGCAAGCTGCAATGGCTAATTGGTCTGCCACAAATGTATCAAACCAAGGACATGAGAAAGTTCTCACTAATGCAGTGCAACATGATGGGGGCCAGACAAGGAAAAATTTGAAGCCTCCACCATTCTATGTTTCATTGATTGTTGGAAACCACTTGGTACACAACTGCATGATAGATTCAGGAGCAAGTAGTTCAGTGATGCCAAAGCAAATAGCGGATCAACTGGGTCTGAAGTACGAGCCAGTGCTGAAAGGAGTAGTGCAACTAGATGGAACAGCAGTGGGAACAGTTGGGGTCATCAAGGGGTTAAGCCTAACACTACATTCATGTCCTAATGTTACAGTCTTGCAAGATGTGTCTGTAATTGACCTCCCGCCACTCTTTGCGTTGTGTCTATCAAGGGACTTCACTGCAAAGATCGGTGGATATTTATCTGCAGATTGGTCACACATGATCTTTAGGACAAGGTATGGAGCTAAAGCAACAATCAGATCAGAATCGATTGCCAATTTTCATATTGAGCCTTATGTACCAGGCCCTATCAATGCAAATTGCTCAGCTTTTGATCAGGAGGAGTGTTCAAGTGATCTAGAAGCAGGTACTAAGGTTGAGGGAATTCCTGATTTGACTTTAGATGAATGGGCAAACAAAAGTCATGAATTTGACCCATACAAGGAAATTGAAGAATCTGAGTTGGGCATGTATTGTATACACGAGGAAAATTCACTCATTCCTGACATCATTCAGCCTGAACAAAAGGATGAAAACAAAGTTTGGAAATTATTCTTCGATGGTTCGAGAAGCAGGCAAGGTGCTGGAGGTGGTGCAGTGTTGATTTCACCACAAGACATCAAATATTATTCAGCTTTTCGTTTCCAGTTTTCTTGTTCGAACAACACAGCTGAATATGAGGCCTTGATTCATGGACTTCATTGGGCCAGGAAAAAGGGCATAAAGAACTTGCAAGTGTTTGGAGATAGCGAGCTAATCGTCAACCAAGTTAGGGGACAACATGCTACAAAGAACAACCTGCTGAAGAACTACAAGAATAGGGTATGGGACCTCATTGAGGATTTCGAAGCTTTCAGCATTGTGTCCATACCCAGGAAGAAAAATGAAGCCGCAGATAGACTCGCAGCAATTGGAGCGACGTTTGATGTGGTTGACAACATCAGAAGAGAAAAAACGCAGCCACATATCCATGTAGTTGTGAGGCCAGCAGTTCCAGATAATAACACAAGCTGGCAGGTGTTTGAGAACGATCAACAGATCGTCAATTTCTTGCAAGAAGAGGCTGAATTCTCAGCTAGAAATCAGGACAGACTAGAGCAGCAGTACGGGGATCAAGTAGTGCAGTTGCGGACAAACAAGCTTCCTAAGGGTTTAGTAACATTGGAGTCTATCTTCAACCCTAACGACCAGTTCCGTAAGGAAAAGGCTAATATACAGGTCAAGAGAGAAGATTCAGAGCCCATTCTAGTTGGGGAGGGCAAAACACTTCAAATTGGTAAAGTGGCCACTGAGCAGGAGAAATCAGATTTCATACAACTTTGCCAAGAATTTCCAGATGTCTTCGCTTGGAGCTATGAAGACTTAAGAGGTTTCGATCCGAAGTTGGCACAACATACCATAGAATTGGATCCAGATGCTAAGCCCATCAGGCAGAAGCAGAGACCAGTCAACCCTCACATTGAGCCTCTAATGAAGAAAGAGCTAAATAAGCTAATAGAGGCAAGCATTATATTTCCGATCAAGCACTCAAGCTGGGTTGCAAACTTGGTTCCGGTCAGAAAGAAGAGCGGAGAAATCAGGTTGTGTGTGGACTTCCGAGACCTCAACAGGGCATCTCTTAAAGACCATTACCCACTTCCTTCAATGGAACAAATATTGCAAGTAGTATCCGGTTCAGAGAGGTTCTCTCTCCTAGATGGCTACTCAGGGTATAATCAGGTAATGGTGAAAGAAGATGACCAGTTCAAGACAGCTTTCACCACCAAATGGGGCACCTATGCCTACAAGAAGATGCCCTTTGGGCTATCAAATGCTGGAGCCACTTTCCAAAGGGCGATGGATATGGCATTCAAGGGGTTGATCAATAAAATAGTTTTGATATATCTCGACGACATCACTGTATTCTCAAAAAATGCAGCGGATCACCTCTGTCATTTGAGGCAAGTATTTCAGAAATGTAGAAGATTTGGGGTATCATTGAATCCCAAAAAATGCATATTCTTGGCTCACGAGGGAAAACTTCTAGGCCATATTGTTTCAAAGGAGGGGTTGGCGATTGACCCAGAAAGAGTTGAAGCAATTCAAGCATTGCCATTGCCAAGTCACAAGAAGGCTCTTCAAAGCTTCTTAGGAAGGATCAATTTTGTCCGCAGGTTTGTTCCAAACTTTGCAGCTCTTGCGAAGCCAATAACACTGATGTTAAAGAAGAGCATGGCATTTAAGTGGACATCTGAAGGCAAGGCAAGTTTTGAGGCAATAAAAGAGGCTATATCTCAAGCCCCAACTCTCGTCAATCCAGACTTCTCTAAGGAATTCATGCTATATGCCTTTGGTGGTGGAGACACAATTTCTGCAATCCTGGTACAACAAAACAAAGAAGGGTTAGAACAACCAGTTGCTTTCTTCAGTCAAAGCTTGGAGGAATACGAAACTAGGTACTCTTTCATTGAAAAGCATGTCCTTGCAGTAATCAGGAGCTTAAAGAAATTCAAGCACCTAGTCTCAAACAACAAGATCCAATTATTAGTCTCTCATGCGGGAGTCAAGGACTTCCTTCTAAACAAGGATCTGAATGAGAAACGTGCAGGATGGATAACTCGTGTCATGGAATATGACATCGAGATCAAGGTCACCAAACTAGTACGTGGGAAGGGACTATGTGAGCAGCTAGCCTTGAGTCAACAAGTTGAAGCTGGTGATGAACAAGAGACTACCTTGGTACTACAGGATGATCAAGAACAAGAAAATGATGACGTGCCTACTCCTTGTTGGACTCAGAATATGATACACTTCCTACAGACAGGCCTATGCCCTCCAGAAATGAGCAAAGCAAAGAGGAGATACTTCATATTACAAGCCATTCCATATGTGCTTGTTGATGGTGTTTTGTTTAAGAAAGACATCAATGGAGTTCTATTGAGGTGCATTGGGATAAGTCAAATTGAGAGGGTGTTACGAGATTTTCATGATGGAGATTCTGGAGGACATTTTGCCCCACGAGTAACAGCTCTCAAGATAATGAAGGCAGGGTATTATTGGCCGACAGTCTTCAGTGACTGCTATACATGGATAAGAAAGTGCAAGAAATGTGCACTCTTCACAGGCAAAGAAAGACAAGCAGCACTTCCATTGCACCCAATTCTGGTTGACCAACCATTTATGCAATGGGGATTGGACTTCGTCGGGGTCATTAATCCAAACTCAAGCCAAGGCCACAAGTGGATTCTCACGGCAACAGACTATTTCACCAAGTGGACCGAAGCAGTAGCGCTCAAGGAAGCAAATGAGTCTAACATACTAGACTTTTATGAAGGAATAGTGACCAGGTTTGGTGTGCCGTCCACTATCATATCAGACAATGCATTGGCATTTATAGGTTCCAAAATTACAGAATGGGCTGTTAAGAATGGAATCTACTTGAGCACCTCTTCAAATTATTACCCGTAGGGTAATGGACAGGCAGAGTCCACAAACAAAAATTTGCTAAGAATCATCAAGAGGACTCTGGATGAAAATCAAAGAACATGGCATACAAAGCTAAAATCAGCGTTATGGGCTGACAGAATAACACCAAAGAGGTCTACAGGGAATTCTCCCTACAAGCTGGTCTATGGGAAGGAGGCAGTATTGCCCATATCATTAGAACTGCCTGCATTGGAGTTCATGAGGCAGTTGGAGTTAGCTGAGTTCGAACCAATGGAGGCTAGGTATGCAGAGTTGATGGAATTGGAAGAAATTAGAGAACATGCAGTTCAGACGATCGAAAAGGATCAGGCCTTAGTAAAAAGATGGTTTGATAAGAAGGCAAGAGCAAGGACCTTCCAGGAAGGGGATCTAGTTCTAAAATGGGATGCAGATCGGGCAAGACCAGGAAAGCATTCCAAGTTTGACGCCATTTGGAGTGGCCCCTACATGGTCACGGGGTGCAAGAGTAGCAATGCCTTCCAATTATCTACATTGGACGGAGAAGAACTTTCGATTCCGGTCAACGGAATCTATCTTAAACATTGCTACTGAAAAGAGAAAATTTCTACCCTTGTAAATATTAGCTTAGATTTCAATTCCTCTAAGTGCGTTTGCACATTGTCTTGTTGTAGTTAGGTTTCAGTTTCCCTAAGTGCTTTGGCACAGGTTTCGTTGCTCTCAGGTTGTTTCTACAGTTCAAAGTGCTGTCGGAGAAGGAGTTGCGGTTTCAGGCTCGGGATCAGAGATCAAGTTGGTTTCAAGTATTGCTTATGACTCCATGCCCAATGGATTTCTAAAAGGGCCACTGATCTTCTACCTAGCAGGCAGGTGATCCTGTTGACTCGCCAAAATTGTTGTATATATCTTCCCCCCGTGTAGATATAGACAAGCGGAAGAATATGGAAATCAAAGAAATTCAAACCTTAGAAGCCATGAGAATGTATGCATGGTGCACAGAAATGAGTGTCGACATAAGAAAGGATGCGCCCATGGCGCATAACAATGAGTGTCAACAAGGAAAAAGTTGCGCCTTGGCGCACATAAGAGGATGTCGACACAAATGTAAATGCACCCTTGGCGCACAGAAGAAGATGTCAACATAGAAATAGACGCGCCCTTGGCGCACAGAAAGGAATGTTGACACGGAAAAAGTTGCGCCCTTGGCGCAGGTAAAGTGGCGCACGTAAACATGTGTCGACACAAACATATTTGTGCCTTTGGCGCACAGAAAAGAGTGTTGACATGCAAATGAATGCGCCTTTGGCGCACAAAAAGGGTTGTCGACACAAACATATTTGCACCTTTGGCACACGAAAAGGATTGTCAACATGCATATGGATGCGCCAAGGCGCACCTTCAGGAGGCGCAACATTCTGAGTGCTGACAGGAAGCAGACCCTGACCCAGATATTCAGATGGCCATAACTTTTGACTGGGAGCTCCGATTCACACAAGGTTGGACTTTTCGGAAAGCCTACAGCGTCCTCTACCTAACTACGACTGGATATCTTTAATTGGGTGGGAACAAGTTCTTAAAAATGCAAAATACAGTTTGCCACTTTTGGGGTTTGATATGGTCCTCACCTACCACCATAATGAGATGAATTAAATACAACCTGAGGTGGTTGGGGTAGATTTGGACTTTCTCTCTCTTCTCTCTCTCATTCTTCCTATAAATTGTAAGGAGGGGCTTCTTTCTAAAGGTTGGACATTCTTGTTTTGGCCCCTCCCTTCTTCTCTTTGGCAGGTAGAGTTGTGGAGCTCAAACCTCCCATTTGAAACTGTAATGCACCTTTGCCTCTGGGCATTTTTGCAGTGTATTGTATCAACCTTTGGAGAAAATAAATGCATGACTGTGGATGTTTCTCAACCCTCTATGTGTTTCATTTTGCATCCTCCTGATCTTTCACTGTGAATATGTTTATCTGTGCATGATTTTGCATTGCATTTCTGTGGTCTGTGTTTAATTGGCAAAACGTATGTTCTTCATTCCTCGGTGCATCACCTCCTTAGCTTAGGTTTGTTTTTATGCATTTTCTCTCTCCCTGTCTCCTTGGTAGTTAGATTAGGTTTTAGTAGACTCTCTGCATTTTTATTGGTGCATCTGAACAGAGGAATAGGAGCCGGCCTTCATCCGGAGAGCTTTTCCGATTTCGCAAGGTCCCACACTTGGGAAAAGCTCCATGTTGTGCAATCGCACTGAGATTCTCAACCCATCGAGTTGCAGAGTCCCAGGGGTGCTGTGATTTGACACCAACAATAGTTCATCTGGGGCAGTTACAGAATCTCCTTCTTCCTTCTTCCACTGCCACGCCTAATCTCCTTCTCAACATTTAGTTGTGTGTCACTTCCATATCCTCCTACAGCTCCCAATCCTTCCTTAGATGGGTCCCCATCGCCTTTCTCCTCTTCTTCTCCCTTTAGGCCTTCCCCGTGTGCATAATGCATTTCCTCATCTTTTTGCATGATCTCATCCTTGGTTTCTTCCTCTTCATGGGCTGGATCCTCACTACGCGCAACTTCCTCCTCTTAATTTTTCTCCTCACTCTCCTCAACATGAACCAACCGTCACCTCCTCTTCCTTGGTGGACTTATATGTGTTAGGAAATATACTATTTAGTGCTCACATTATAGTTGGTTTAATATTTCTGTTGTATTGAGTTATAACAACTCATATATTTGAATTAGTTTATAGTTAGCATAACAATATGATTAACGTATTGTTATAATAGGCTTAGAGATATCTGTGAGGATATTACACTTGAGCCGATATCCTAAAATATAGGAAAGACATTTCCTATATATATATATAAGTTTGTAATGTTGAATATGCTGAACTGGAAATTGTTTATTTGTTCATGCAAAGAAAATATGTGCCTATACTTTTATTTGGTATCATAGCGATCCAATCTTATTCCTGTGATGGAGAAATAATCTTGTTGATAGGGGAAACTATAATTAGATTTTTCCCTGTGGATGAGAGATTGTAAAATCATTTTATCAGAGCTAGGTTAATCAAACTCCGTTCATTTGTCTGCCGAGATATTGTTACGTGAAAAAAAACAATGCATGCAGCGTGGTTGGAGATTAATACAAGGCTGTATCAATAAGTTTGAATTCCAAGGTGCATCGAAGGAGACGTCTTGAGAAAAATATCAACTTCAACGAGGATTTGATGCACAATCAACACATTTGTTGTTCCAATTTTTGATCAATCAGTCATATTTTGCGACATTCGATGTTGGTGTCTTCATGTATTGGCCGTTTGGTCTGCTATTCTAGATCTGCATCTGTTACTATGTTTTGGATCAAACGCTACGTCCAGCTATCTGCATTAAATTTTAAAGGCTCCTCTACTGAATTTGACCCTCCAACTGTACACTGATTTGAACGTTGAATATTTATAACTGCCAAGTGTCATTGCTATATCAATTGGTCCATCATGATCTTCTCCACCGAGATAGGGACATGATAATTAAGAGTTTGACAGTTCCTTAAGCTCGCGTTGTCCTCGGAGATTCAAATGTCCTCTCATTATGTTCGCTATTATACTGGAAAACTGTGTGAAATTTGTTTTTATTGCAATAAACATTGTTATCAGCATGCAACATTAGATTCACGTCTTCACATCTCCATCTTTCCAAGCTCCAACTCCACGGTTCTACAAAATATAAAGCTCTCAGTATTTGTTGGCATCGTCCCGCATCTGCATAACATGCACAAGACCACCCTTTCCATAGCCTGTGGTTTTCAAAGTCGTTTGAGGAAGGTGTTGGTAGTTTGAGACTTAGGTGAAACTTTGTGTTTGTGAAATGTTTTAAATAAGACAATAGGCTTGTCATAGCGTTGTTCTATCACGAGGAGTCATAGCGTGTTTTTTATACTGCCGAATGTAAGTATGTTGCTTTCACCATAGTTATTAATTGTTTTCTCATAATCAATAACAATAAGCCCCTTGTCATATTTATTGTGTTTTGTAAAGTGTATATGAAATATTTGTGGGAATATTTTGTTTCCTTTATTAAAAAATATTCTTTTTTCTTTGCTTTCTATAGTTTTGTTAAAAAAATTAAATTGAAAAAGACAATAACAAGATATGGTATTGATGGATGGATGGTGCAATCATAAATATTTATGACGCAAAAATTAAATGTTGCATAAAGTCAACAAAGAAGATGAGAATTTTACACCCCTCACTCAATTAAAATATGGTTTGTTTTTTAATTTATAGGTCCTTTACCTATTGTGCTATATCTTACATGGCATTTTACATATTTGAGTACAAAAAAATTAAAACTCACTTAGTTTTTTAGAAGGCTAGGGCATTTTTTAACATTTTATTCATGGTTGAAGTCAAGTGAACCATGATTCAAATTTATTTTAATTGTTAATTCAATTGCAAACTGGTTAAAACAAATTAAATCCATTATTATATGTAAATTTAAAGAGACAGATTAAACAAAAACAAAAACATGAGAGTGTAATGAGAGTGCAAAACCCCTTTCATCTAAAAAGATTAGAGACGAACAATGTTTTTTATTTCAGAAATGAACAACATAATGTTTGTATACTTGAAGTCTATGTTAACACTTGTATACTCTAATTCTATGTTAACATTTGTATAATCAAAATCGATGTACAAGTTGTCACTCTACAAACAGCTACATACAATTTTCTTCTTTGTACCCCTTAATGCACTCCCTTCGGCAGTATTTGTCATATCATGGCCTTGTTTTTCTTTACTCATATGTTGAGTTTTATTTGTTTGGTTGGTCTACATTAATTCTATTTAGTAGGTTGGTGTGTTTAGAGTCTACAATATCTTGTGAAAAGTAAAACTCATAATTTAAAAAGTAATAGTTTGATTACTTTTTGATATTCTATTCATTTCCATAAAAGTGTATATATATATTATTGTTTCTTTTATTTGTCAGTTAATAATTGTCCATATCGTTATAGTGTTTTCATAAATACCATTGTGTTGCCAAAAGATCTCAAGTCATTGTTGTGTGTTGTCTAAGTATCGTAAAATAGTTTATTTTGTCAATAGTGTTTAGCATTGTCATTGTTAATGTCAAAATCGTCAATTTGGTGGCCAGCAGTGTTCTTGTAAAAAAAATCGTCAATTTTTTGAATCATTGTCAAAAGTTTTAAACAAAAAACAATTACCTCACGGATGCATTTTCAGTGTTACTCGATGTCTAGAAAATAAATTGTTTCACATTACAAGAGGGAATAAAAAAATAATCTTAATGTGGAAACAACTGAGCTTCATCTCCAAATCCGGTTGATTTAGCAGCACATGTACTAGAGGACGGAGGCATCGAAGGCTGGAGGTCATTTAATGACCTCTCATCAATCACCAACGATGACGCCGCACGAAGTTGAGGTGACAATGTGTGTGAGTGAATTTACTTTCTTTTCAAAGTTGCAGTTGATTTCAGTTGTTTGCAGTGTGAATCTATTTCAATGTTCATGTTCTGTTTTAAATAAGTGGAATGTTCACATTGAGGGGGGGAACATGATCTTAATGTTCCATTTCCATTTCTACCTCCTTTTTCAGATTTGTATTCAATGAGCAGTGTTTCGTACATAATTCCCTAAAGGAAAAACATAGTGGACAGACGAAAGCACTAGGAAAAGTAGCATCATGATATTGAGGTTGTTGGTTTTCCTATAAAACCTTCCTTGTTGAGGTTGTTGGCTATCCTATAAAACTATCCATGTTGAGGTTGTTGGTTGTCCTGTAAAACCATCCATGTTGAGGTTGTTGGTTGTCCTATAAAACCATCCTTAAAGGTTATTGGTTGTCCTGTAAAACAATCCTTGAAGTTTGTTGGCTCTCCTACCAAACCATCCAGATCATGAGCACGCATGGGCGGCACGCTGTGAAAGAAGTGTAATTATTTTTCTCCCATGTTCGCACTAAGGGGGGAATGTTAGGAAATCTAATATTTAGTGCTCACATTATAGTTGGTTATATATTTTTGTTGTATTGAGTTATAACAACTCATATATTTGAATTATTTTATAGTTAGCATAACAATATGATTAATGTATTTTTGTAATAGGCTTGGAGATATCTGTGAGTATATTACGGTTGATCCAATATCCTAAAATATAGGAAAGACATTTCCTATATATATGTAAGTTTGTAATGTTAAATATGTTGAACTAGAAATTGTTTATTTGTTCGTGCAAATCAAATATGTGCCTATACTTTTAGTATGTTTCTTCTTTGGGATTGGTTTGGTTGGCATGACTAAGGGTGACCCCTTAGGTGTTTCCGAGGTTCCTACACCCTGGAATTATGCTTTGCACCGCCTTTAAAAATTTATTTTGTGCCTTTTTTCTAGGGCGGTGTCCTCTTCTTCTTCTTCCTCATCCTCATCATCCTTATCCTTTTCTTCAACTTATTCTTCTTTTTGGGGGGAGTATCCTCGCACATTCTTCTTGCAGTCCCCATCATATGCTTCCTCTTCATAGGTTATGGGAGATGAAGGTCCCTGTATCAACATACCTCCTATTCTACATTTTTTGTCAAAGGTATATGTATACCTTGAATATGGATGGGTGATGGATGTGGAAAAATTAGGGATAAATGAAAATTGAGATAGAGCATTACATTATTGATATCCGGTCATGTATCATTGATTGGTATAGACTTGACAAGGTCATGCAAGAGCTCCGAGTCATACAATATATTCCTGAGGGAGATCAGTGGTATGTGTGGGTAGTGCAAGAAATCATAGATTTTGGTCATGCATTAGGCTAAACATGATGAGGGCTAGTTTTGGAGGAGTATTAGGACATGTATGGGATACACGAGTAGACATCATGGAACCTGGTGTATTAGTGGAGTATGTAGCATGATATGCAGTTATAGTACATGTTCGTGTGGCCATCCCTCATGCATTGATGATAGCATGGATAAAAGTAAAGATGAGGGTATGCTATGGTGGAGAGGTAGGAGAGGGTAAGGTGATGCAAATACTGCACAGGTGTGAGTTTAGAGGCAAGATAGATAGGGTCAGGATGGACAGGGTAGATAGGGACAAATACAAGGTGCACATGTACCACTATAAGAGCAAGGTGTACAAGGTTCACCGCCGAGGCCATCAAGTGTAGGAGGAGGAAAAGACAAATATAGAGATGGTTTTGGGGATGGAGATGATGGTTGGGGAGATAGATGAGAGGTTGATATCTGGAGTGATATTCCACTAGTATAGCTTCCAAGTCTGATGGTAGGAGAGTAACATACAACCCAGGCACAGAGAGATTTATACATGTTGTAGAGAGATGTCTCTCTGATTATAGTTCAAATGTTACAGACACAGTTACAATATAGGACATCTAAGAGAGATCAATCAACATTACAACAACAACATATGACAACAAAGAGGGATGCGTCATGTCATGTTTCCAAGGCCAGTGGGATGGGTGATGTATTCTATGATGTATTAGTAGCCACACATGATTTGGGTTATTATAGAGGGTTGTACAAGGTATTCATCCTAGAGAGATAGATATCTCTATGATATATTTAGAGGATAGGGACAAGGTGAGAGAGGTCAACTAGATCACATGGTCCATCTAGATTAGTCTAGATGCTACCATCATGGCAAGATGATAGACCACACATTCCAGATGTTGGAGAGAGTCGTGGATGACTCCATGTATTATATAGGTGTATTATTTTTCGTATCATGAAGAAGGAATATTATTTTTGTATGGATGATGATTGTGGAATTGTGATGTAGATTCATGTATATGAAATTCTTGTAGAAATTGTACATGGACATTATATTGATGTATATAGATGATGATTGGTTTATTTTGTACATTGTAATATATTAAAGGATGGATGTTTTTTTTATTATGGTAAATTATGTTATAGATATGATATTGATGATGATATGAGTGATTTTACTCGTAGCTTGAGCTTCTATTCAGATAGTGTACTTTAGAGCAACCTATTTTACGATTTCACAACATAGTTTACATCATGATTATTAAGAAACCATGAAGAGTAACTCATTATATGTGTAATACAAACACACACAACAAAAAAATAAAATGGTAAAAAAAATTAAAAAACAAACAATAACACAATACATGTTTACACTATGGGGATAAACAAACCAAGATGATGATAAAAATACTTGTAATTGGTCAAAAAAGAAACAATATACAAAAAATAAAGAAAACCCAATATACATAGTAAAATTATTCACCATGGCTATAAATAAACCAAGATGATAACAAAATACTCATAATTAGTCAAGAAACAATAGTAACAATGCAACACAATTGTTTAAGAAATAAAATTAATTATGCGCTAATGTGTTTCATAGTGATTATTAAGTAGATGTAGATGCCCCCAAGCAAGGATACATGCAAGGTGATTGGATCAGACTGAAGAGTGGGGTTAAGTGACAATATTGTTGGATCCCCAATGAAAATTAATATGAGATTGAATTGGTCACTATCCCCAAGTAGGGATACATGTAAGGGAGATAATGTGATTCGATATTGTCCCAAACGAGGATACATGTGAGGGATAATATTGATTTGACATACCCCCAATCAAGGATACATGCAAGGGGTAAGATGATTTGTTTTGATAGTCATAGGATATTTGGAATGATCACTATGATAGGACTTAAAAGTTTGATTTTGTTGTGTTGGGATTTTTTTGTTGGTTTTGTAAATTTTTAAGGATTTTTTGGGTAATTCGAATGTTTTGGATTTTTGATAGTTTTTGAATGTTTTTAGTTTTGTGAATGTTTTTGGATTTTTTATTTTTTTAATGTTTTGAGTTATGTAGTTTTGTAAAAAAAATTAGATTTTGGATTATTTTAACTATAAAAACCAGTGATATTTAGTTAGGTGATCCAAGACCCGCCCATGTATACACAAACACATAAATTCTTATGAAGATCAAGGGATGGATATGGGTGAAAATGGATAGTATGAAATATGGTGCATATCCTAAATATAAGGAAAATGCGATAGAAATAGGTTTGGGATGAAACATTAAGATGTATAGGATAGAGTAACTATATAAGTGGATGTGTTAATGCTATGTACCTTGAGATATGATAATATAATATATATGGGTTGATGGAGATGCCGACATGTGGCACACATCCCCTTAGTTATATATGGGTTCACATGGGATATAATATTATAATGTATATGGGTTGATGGAGATGCTAACATGTGGCACACATCCCCTTAGTTAGTTATATGGGCTCACATAGGAATTAGTTATATTGGGTAATGGGTCGGCCTACATGGGGATTAGGTGTTACCCATCCTATATAAGGGATGTATGTATCAAGGTGATGGAGGTATGATTTGAGTCTTCTATTTGGTACATATATATTGAAGGTGTCCCCCTCGAAGTGGATTCCCATCTTGGGAGATTGTGGAGTTACTCCTTCCTTAAAGAGCATTGTATGGTGTTGCCCTACCGTAAGGGTATTATTTTGCATATATTGATATTAGGGCATCTTGGCCCCCATATCTCTTGTGTTTTATTATCTTCTGCAATTTATTGATTTATTATATGCAAGGTTCTTATCAAGTGGTATCAGAGGTTGATAAGATCCTTGCTTATAATAAATCAATAAATTATAGAAGATAACACAACACCAGATATATGTGGGGCCAAGATGCCCTAATATGTAATATATTCAGAATAATACCCTTAAGGTAGGGCAACACCATACAATGTTCCTTAAGGAAGGAGTAACTCCACAATCTCCCAATATGGGAATCCACTTCGAGGGGGGACACCTCCAATAAACCTCTACCAAATAGAAGACTCAAATCATACCTCCATCACCTTGATACTTACATCCCTTATATAGGATGGGTAACACCTAATCCCCATGTAGGCCGACCCATTACCCAATATAATTAATTCCTATGTGAGCCCATATAACTAACTAAGGGGATGTGTGCCACATGTCAACATCTCCATCAACCCATATACATTATAATATTATATCCCATGTGAACCCATATATAACTAAGGGGATGTGTGCCACATGTCAGCATCTCCATCAACCCATATATATTATATTATCATATCCCAAGGTACATAGCAGTTAAAATGCCCCTAGCACAATAGGTATGCATGTATGAATCAAGAATAGAACCTTTTCAAATGTACCACATTGATGGGTTCTTTAAGATCTTCACCATTATGAGTGGATAACCTTGATTCTTCATTGTAAAGCATAGTAATCATTGCCATTATGTCTATTGATTTGATGAAAATTACAATATGGGTGACATTGATATTTTGCAAGCCGATAATGAGGATAGAAATGAGTAGATGGCAAGTTGATCAAATGATGAGTGAGGAGATATGAAATAATATCTTGTTGTTTAGTATTGAGATCAAACTTTAGAGGTGCCAGTAATGGTAAGACTTGTGGTTCACTTATATGAGCACATGTAGAAGTCATAGAATGAGGATGAGAATAAGAACTAGCATGATCTTGAGAAGCATCCTTAAGATGTTAGATTTCATATTTTAGAGATGTAATCGTGGATTCCATAGCCTAAAATTTATCATGAAATAAATAATGTAAATCTTAAATAGAATTGTAATTGATTGATTGGCATTATAACTAATAGAGTCATCGAAGAGACAATAGAAGATGACATTGATTTGTGAAGGCAACATGTTGATAGGGAGATGCATAGTGTCTAGGGTTTTGTGGAGAGCATCTTTACAAGAAGGGTGTATTTGAAGCAATTAAAGCAAGGAGACTTGAGAGAACTTATGAGCTATGAGAGAAGAAAAATGAGGATCAAAAAGTGTCCAAATGAGACAGGTTCACCAAATGTTTTAACGAATATAGAAATTTAATGAAATCCTAATTGTAGAGTCACATGTGATAAATATAACAATAAATTATAGATCTGACCTAAGCAATAAGCTAGAGAAATATGAAACCCTAGGTGAAAGAGAGAGGATAGAAGACTTAGTTGATTTCGCAGTTAAATCCCGAAGTATGTCAGACTGGAAAACTACTGAATAGGAGGAGGAATCTATCACAACTGTCCTCAGGAAATTGTGCGACTGCCAGATATGCCTAGGCTGGGTCAGGGGTGCTTGAGCACTGGAGACCTCGGCTGGGTTCCCGTGACTACGAAAATTTTCTAAAACTAATTTCTTTTGTGTCGTAATATGGTCGCTCACCTTCGTTGTTTGTCGCATGTGTGTTGCACTACACCCGTAAAATTCTCATGTAACCTATAAAACAAATGATCTCCTGAAAAACCCCAAAATACATCAAATCCTAAAAATAAAAAGATGCAAATGGGGAGTCAAACTGACCCCGATAATCACCTGACAAAGTGAGCTTACAACCGAGCGTTGCACTATATTTCAGACTCCATGTAGTTCTCATGTGTGTGTGCAAGAATCGTGCCCTAGGTGGCTCTTGTGCAAGATGCACTTGAATAACGAGCAATAACTATATGTAGAAAATATAAGTAGATGTGTGGATGTCAAAATGAACTTCCCCTCCTATGTGTGTATGCAAAAAGTGTAGTCCCTTGTCCCTTTAGTGAATGCTAGATGGATGTTTTGATGCTCTAGGAATGCCTTTAGATGCAACCTTAGGTTATAGTAATAGATGCTTAGTGCTTGGTGCTTTATTATGGTCACATAGATTTATATTTATATGATTCCCTTGTTTTAATTTCGTAATTGACAACTAAAAATCCGGCCCATAACAAAACAAGATGCCCAAAAGATAAAATAGGCTTAAAAGGGGCAAGCAAGATACAAAGAGGTCAAGGGCACCTAGGAAATGGCGTCCTAGTTAGGCGTCGGTGTCTAGAGTCAATAAAGATAAAGAAATGAATATTAGATTGGGTTGTGGGGTGAAGACCAAAGAAGAAATTAGAAAGACATAAAAGAGGCCAAAGATAGATGTCGATTACTAGTTTTCTCGCTTATGGATCATATAAATAGTAGTATGTGATTAGGACCTAGAAATGTACCCAAGTGTGTGATTTAGTGTCTACACTTCCCCTTGAGGGTTTCCCACTTATATTTGGTGTCTTGTGTACTCTCTCTTTTGTTAAGTTATTGTGAATGGTTAATACACATCTAATATGCACATGTATGGTTATGAATGACTAATGGACAACCTAATTATTGAATGCATGGTTTGGTAAATGAAGTAAAATTATTGTAAGACTGATTCCCCCCCCCCCCCCCCTCATTCCATTGTGCTTCCAACATGTAGATATTTGAAAAAGGTAATGTAATGTTATCCTAACTCGGGTTTTTAATGCTTTTCATTGCTAAAGTTACTGCATTTCTCAAAATGGTTTAAAAAGTTGAATGTTTTGTGAATGGGTCTTAGACCACTTTGTAAGGTAATTACTTAACATTTATTATATAAATATATTGATCATGATTGACTCTCCTTAACATCAAGAAAAATAGTCATGGACCATATGCAAGTAATTATAAATGTTTAATTTTATTAAATAGGTCTTAGACCATATTGCATTTTTTATTGTTTAAAAAGTTGGTATTGTTAAGGTGTATTGGTCTTAGACCATAATGCAATGATTATTGTTTATTTGCTTTAATAAAAATCTAGGACCATGAGGAGATTATTTAATTATTGTTGTTTATTGTTAATAAAAAAATGGTCATTTACCATATGACTTTACAAAGGAATGGATAAGGTTTAAAAAAAAATTAATGATTAAATAAATGAATTGGTCGTAGACCATACATAGCATGTAAGTTGGTAAGTAAGCACCATGCGCATTATAAGTAGAAATTAGAAAATGGAAGGAAATTTAAGAGGATTGTGATTTATTAATGGCATTTAATAAAGCATGCATGATTTTTTGGGAAAGTGGAAGCTTGCTAAGCAAGCCAAGGCATGCATTTATTCTTCCCATACACATTTTTGGGTTTGTGGTTTTTTTTTCTCTACATGGAAATTAGAAGGAGAAAAATATGGAGGTCTATTATGGAGGTTGCATGTAAAAATATGAAGCTATATTTAAACGGAAAGTTATGTTTATCATGGCCATTTTGGTCTTGGAGATTCTGGAAATAATTTTGTTGGCCATACACATTGGAAGTTTCAAGTTTTTCAAGAAAAATCTAGAAATAAGTAAACATTACTAGGCATGGGCTCTCTTACTCATTCTGTTGAATGTTTTTGAATGAAATATAGGTATATGTTAAGGGTTATTATTTGATTTTCAGATTTGGTAAAGAATGGGGAAATAGTATGAAATCTTCTTTTCTTTTGTTGGGTTTGAAAGTAAAAACTGGGTGTAATTTTTTTAAGGAAAAACAACTCTATTGAGCTCGATATAAGACGTTTTGAAATGGAAATGAACACCGATTTTTGTTTTAAAAAATGAACTATTCTCTTATCTTAGTATGAAAACATGATGAAATAATAATGAGAAATGGATGGAAATAGAAAGGGGTTTTCAGTTTTGTTGTAAAATCCTAATTATTTATTTCTAATACTTTCTGGGTCTGATGTTTTTAAATGAAATTTTAAAGGAAATCAACTTCATTGTTAGCTCGATTTGTGCCTACTGAAGTCGATTGGCAGTTGGGTACTTTGCTTGTGTTTGATTAAGATTTGTCCCTTTTCTAAAAATGTGTTTTGATTCTTATCAAGTTTCTTATTCGAAATAAATTTAAAATAGGTTTTTGGGTCTACAATTTTACCTTAAAATATGCATTAGATTTTGTTTATCATATTGATTAGAGCTTGTTGGTAGTAGACTAGTTTTTGGGATTTTTCTTGTGTTGGAATAATTAAAAATATGGTTTTTAAGAATGACAAAAGGTAACCCAATATGGGCATAGTTGTGTAAGTTGTTAACGGATTTTGAGCTCACCTTTCTTAATATAAAAACACACTTTACTTTATATAAGAGCTCACCTAGAGTTGTGTTATTTTAACTTGTTGATTATACGTCCTCCATTGGTATTGTAAGTATGATGTGCTAGTAGTTTTTGGGATAAAATTGATTTTTGTGGTTTATTCATTGTAACTTTGATTGTTTATGAACACTTAGTTCATCCTTAATAAGACTAAGTTGATTATTGGTTTGATCCATAGAAAAATGGTTGGTTAGTTAGATGGTTGACATTTATTTATCATGATTGTTTTATCCCTCGATTTGAAGTAATGATGGTATGAAAAACTATTAGAAATATGTGATTACTTGTATAGTGATTTTGTTCCATCTCCCTTGCATTATTTATAGGAATTGATGAAGGCATTAGTCAAGTACCTTCAACAGGATATGACTGTATTACATGGACAAACTTTGCTTGTTAGATTTACTCTTATGGATTACTCTTATAAAAATTGATAGATGTTTTTTATGAAACCTTAGTCTTTAATATGGCTATGTTAAACCGTATTAGAATATTATTAAATAGTCTAGAGAATTATACATCAGTTGTATTCTTGAATTGATTGATAACATAGCTTACTTTGGTAGTATCATTCCATTAAGCAATGATATTTATAAACGTAATTAATGAATTATGAAGTTGTAAGTTATTAGTTAAGTAAGTCTTAACATATTCCTTTATTTTAATTAAATACAACAAGATTATGAGTTGAGATAACTCATGCCAATTCATAGAATTGACCATGTATACATTTATCTCCCCTATATTGTGCAGAAAAGAGTGATATTTTGAAGTGAATAATTGAATTGTATATGCATGATTTCTTCATGTATTATTGTTTAAAAATTCGTTCAGGATTATTGAATTTAAGTATAATTCAAAAGTATTATTTTTGCAAAGTTGATTGAAGGTTTTTTCTTATTTTTACTATTTTGAAAAATTGTATGCAATCATTTCAAAAATAAGGATCTATCCTTATAAAGTTTAAATAGAATTTCTTGTTGTTTCGCATCACATTTTGTGATTTATAAAGGTGTTTCAAATGTTGTTTTTGTAGTAGAGTAAGAATTATATTTAACAATGTTATTGTACAAAGTTATATCTAGTTTATTGTATCATTATAGTTGAACAAATATGACAATTTATAAACATAGTTAGATAAGGATAGAAGTACAATGAAAATAACGCTTATATCTTTATGTACCTTATTAAATGAAAATGTTTAAGTGTTGATTTTAACAGTTGTGTATAAATCTAAGTTGTTTATATTGTTAAATAAACATAACTAGTTTATTTTTATAGTTCGTTATGAATGAACAAATGTGTCATTAATGAACATGGTACGTTATGGTAAAGGATACAACGTAAACTATGTTACATTAAGAATTACCATATTAAATAAGTTGTACAATTCATATAGATTGATGCTTAGATGAGATAAAGTGAATTAATCATATTAAATGATGTACTTATGTGAACGAGACCAATATTAACTATGAAGTGATTGGATCATTAAAATATGTGATATAGTTAAATTAAGCTATTTTGAACGACAACACTAAGTTGCGTTAAATTGATAAGAGGTACCTGTATAAGATAGTAACTAAATAGTTACTGTAAACCTCAATTGTGAAATGGATGACTTGAAGTGATGTGAAATAACATTACCAAAATAAGATCGTATTTACTTGACCTAATTAGATAACAAATTTGTAAATAAAGTGTAAATATTTGGAATTCTCATTCTTATCGATGGAATATTAACCATGTCAGCTTATGGTGGCTACAAGAAGGATAACAAGTACATAATGATAAAATTCATTACATGGTCTCTATTTCTCCCATAGGGATACTAATATGGGATCGATAGGATCCCTTTGATTAGAATAATGAGTAATGATCCCTGTAACTTCAAAAATAGAAACTTAATTTCTTATACAACAAAATGAGATCTAGATAATTGTGAAAATATGGTTATATGCTGACAGAGACAAGTTTCGATGACTTGTGTGCGGTCATGAAACTAAGCTAACTAATTACACTATCTATTCATTGTACCCCTAATTTTTTTTGTCATATGTTGGATGGATTGCAGCTTGTCTATTTTCCAGGTCAACACTTAGGAGTTGCACATAGTTCTCAAGACCTGTTAAAAGGGTTTAACCAAAAGTATACAAGTTATAATCACTCGGATAGAGTGAAGATAAGGGGGATCAGGTAGATCTAATTGACCATTATAGCTGTACATGGTTATCATTTGTTATCAGATAGATTGTAAACATTTAAATATGTTAGATTTCAATTGTTGCAAGTTGAAATTCATTGAAGTATTAATTATGATTAAGGAATTTGTTTTTAAAAAATACCTTAAATTAGATGAAGTATATCATGGATGTTACAGGTCCACCTTAACACCTTCATGAGAGACAATATGGCCCAAGTATTCCACTTCTTGTACCCTAAAAGAACACTTCAAAGGCTTGGCATATAGTTGATATTTCTTTAAGGTTTCCAAGACTGTATTTACATGATGTAAATGTTTCTAGGATTTATTGTAGATGGGGATATCATCAAAAATACCAAGAAAAAAATCTGTAGGAATGGTCGAAACATTAAATTCATCAAACTCTCAATGTGGATGGTGCATTAGTAAGACCAAAAGGCATCACTAGAAATTCATAATGCCCTTGATGAGTTCTGAAGGCTATCTTATGAATATCCTTTTTCTTTACTCTAATTTGGTGATACTTATAAAGCATATCTAGTTTTGTAAAATAAATTGCACCATGCAACTCATCTAACAAATCATCAAAGATGGGAAAAAAAACTTATCTTTAATAGTGTACTTGTTAACTTTTATGTAGTCTAGACACATGCACCAAAATGATAAGATCTTTGCATATAATAAATGAACAATCTATAGAAAATAACACAACACAAGAGATATTGGTGGGCCAAGATGCCCAAATATTCTATATATGTAGAATAATACCCTTAAGGTAAGGCAACACCATACAATGCTCCTTAAGGAAGGAGTAACTCCATAATCTCCCGAGATGGGATTCCACTTCGAAGGGGCCACCTCCGATACACCTCTACCAAGTAGAAGACTCAATCAATACATCCATGACATAATAGTAATGATACTCACATCCTTTATATATACATACATTACTCTTAATGGATGGGTAACACATAATCCCAATGTAGGCCAACTCATTACCAAATATAACTAATTCATATGTGACCCCATATATTATAAACATATAACTAACTAATGGGGATGTGTGTCATAAATATTATAAACATATAACTAACTAAGGGGGATGTGTGCCACATGTCGGCATCTCCATCAACCCATATACATTATAATATCATGTCACAAGGTACATAACATTCCCTCCCTCTTTGACATGTACCATCCTTGAACATAAGAATAAGCCATATAATTAGTGTGCTTTAAATCATTACACACTCGTCGTCATGCTCGATCATCCAACCACCCATATGAGATCTTAGTGGGTGATGTTTATCCAAACTTCATTTCATATTGCATTGCACTCCTCTTATTCCATCCATGTCCATATATGTTCCTCCTTGGCGTCCATGCATATCCATAATAATTATTCCTATAATTTCATGTCATATAATTATTGCTCCACTAATTCCATGTATAGACATGATTATTGCTCCTCTAATTCCCTATATATCCATGTAGATTGTTGCCCTCATATTTCCTAAGATGTCTCCATGATTGTTTCCTCTCATGATGATGTGGGTGTCTATATGGTGCAACATTAGAATCCTCAACCTTATTAAGCTTTTCCTCAATTTTCTTTTCCTCTTTCACCTTGTTTGTTATTTATTTTCCTCTTGAGTAGATGAAATATTTCTATATTTTTTTATCATTTTCTTCAACCTCTCCTTCTAAATCATCATTATTCCTTTATTAACCAAGCATGAAGATTAGATGTAAAGATTGAGCAAGCTAATCCATCAATGGAAGTAAGGCTCTTGATCACATGTCTTATATGATTAATACTATTCAAAATATGGTGTAAAGTATGAAGGTAGGAGCTTGGTCCTTTTTATAGCTTTCTATTGTTAGAAAAGCTTGCATCTTAATGCATATAAGACTAAAGGAAAAATTAGATTAAGGCTTGCTCATCTTGATTAATGAAATTAACAAGTGATTAGCATGTGAGTTGCCTTGATTGACCAATTAGGATCAATTAAGAGCCTAGGATAAGCTTTTGAATCCTTTTGAGATGTTTTGGAGGGAAATGGGGTGATTTTAAATGGTTAGAAGAGGGGTATTAACCAATAAGAGGGTTTATTGATTAAATACAAGGGTAGATAGGCTTAATTAGCTAATAATTGCTAATTGTTTGCTTGGAGGAGGATAATAACTAACGATGTGTCATCAATTGGCATCTAGAATGTGATAGAGATTAGTTAATCAATAAAGCATCGTTAATTAACCAAAATAGAGGGAAACGTTACTTAATTAATGGAAATCACTAATCATAACGAAAATGGTGAGAATGAGGGTAATTAGTGCACTTTTAGCAATAAAACTGCATAAGAGGATTTTAGGTGTCTACATAATGCACCCTTCAAACTGAAATATTAAAACTTCCTTCCTTGGAGATGTACTATTTGAACTCATATCTTGATATGTTATCTCTCCTTCTGAATCATGTGTACCCTCCTCATCATCAACATTGTCTTCTTAATCTTTGTCATCGTTAACTTCTTCTTCTTCTTTTGATATTTCCTCTTCCTCATGTCATTATCCTTACATTCTTCTTCTTCCTCCTACTCTTTTTCTTTTATTTCCCATCTATTCATGAAGACTTGTTCTAGTTCCTCCCAAGACCAATTAGACCTTTCCTTTTCTAACTCATAAAACCAAATCAGTACAGGACCACTAATCCAAAATTTGAATATCCATATACATGATGATGTAGAAAAAATTTCCATAAATTTGTTTCACAATTCTCTGGCATCATTCTTGTCATCTCCATAAAAAGTTCTCATCCTCGTGATCCAAAAAAAGTAGGGTTTTAGAAATAGACCCTTTTGATCAAAACTTGTTCTAATCCTTTCGGCTAGAGGTTGGCTAAACTTCAGAAAACATAGAACACAAACCCCAATTATATTTTTGATATATTTATGAAAATGTAAAAAAATAGAAAATTCCTAATATTGTTGCTTGTGGAACAAATTTTTGAAAACTCATAAAACTATAATAACTCTCTGAAAACATATCCAAATTTTCTAAAATTTTAGGGGTATCGCCTTGAAATGTATTCACATCAATCCAAAAAAACTAAAGAAGTAATTCATAATAATTCAGAAGATATAGATGAAACCTTAAAATTAGGGTTTCAGCCCTAAAACAAACATATCTTTTGTAAAAATAGCTCACAAACTCTAAAATTTGGAGGAAAAATCCTTTGAATGATGTTTCCAAAACACACAAAAAATATCTTTAAAATTCCAAGTCAATCTCCAAATGTAGGCGAATCACCAACATTAGGATTTCATCCCACAAATTACCTAGATTGATGCTCTAATACCAAATGATAAGATCGTTGCATATGGTAAACAAACAATTTGTATAAAATAACACAACACAAAAGTATTAGTGGGCTACGATGCCCAAATATTCAATATATGTATAAGAGTACCCTTAAGGTAGGGCAACACCATAGAATGCTCCTTAAGAAAGGAATAACTCCACAATCTCCCAAGATGGGAATTCACTTCGAGGAAGACACCTCCAACATAACTATACAAAGTACAAGACTTAATTAATACATCTATGACATATTCATAATGATACTCACATCCTTTATACTACTCTTAATGGATGGGTAACACCTAATCCCAATGTAGGCCGACTCGTTACCCAATATAACTAATTCCTATGTGACCTTGTATATTATAACCATATAACTAAGGGAGATGTGTGCCACAGGTCGGCATCTCCATAAACCTATATACATTATAATATCATATCTCAAGGTACATAACACAAGCCCTTAATATGATAAATGAGGGTTGAATGAGATGTAATCCATTATGTCTAAAAGATGAAGAAGACTAGATTTGGGAAAGGACATCACAAGATGAAACAAGGGGAGTCAAACACTATGGAGTGGAATTATTGGGGCTATATAGTTCAGATGACATGGTTATATGTAATGACATGCAAACTTGGGAAAGTTTAGGGAACATCGCTTGTAAAACTCATAATGGTCAAAGTGTGGTGGACTATGTTATTTTCTCACAATACTCTATCTTAAGATTGATGGAGTTAGAATATGGGGATGACCCTATAGAGTTGAAATTAGAACACAATCCAATTTACACAAAGTTGAGTTGGATTTTATCAAACAATAAGAGAAATAATACCACTGTAAGGAAAATATGATTTTTTTAAGAGTAAAATAATCATGACTCAAGAGAATTGGAAACTCTTTAAAGAAACCCTTGAACAACATGTTTAGGAAGCATAAAACAATATAGTTTATATGGGAGGTTAAGTAGTAAGCAATTGTATGTTAAGTCACCTAATTCATAGAGCTTTAAGCTTATACAAAAGAAGTAAACCTAAAAAAAAATAGTTTTAAAGTAAATCCGTACTATGATGAAGAGTGCAAGGCAGTAAAGAGAGCATTGAGATGTCTTGGAATGAACAAAAAAAGGATTATGAAAAAATCATTTAGTCTAAAAAAGAAACTTGCACGAGTAAAAAAAGGAAAGAGCTAATTTCCCTTGGAAAACACAACCCAAAAGGATTTTTGAGGGAGATATAATAAATAAGAAAACAAATAGAGAATAATAACATTGATACCCAATGGTTAGAATATAAAAAAATCCTTTATGAACGAGTTTGGGATAAAGATACCCCTCCTGTAATCAACATGTAGTCACGAAATAACGCACTTACTGCTTACATCACATTTCTAAGTATGTCATTATATGCATGATTCCTAAGTAAAAAAACTAAACATTAACAACACTTGTTTTGCTTTTACATTTCTTTGTCCATTTTTAATACTCTTAACATTTTCTTTCTCGAATGGTCACTTTAATTTTAAACTTTGCACAACACATGACCCAGCCCTGTATTTTCCATTATATTCTCCAAGCATCCCAGATAGTACCTGTCATTAGGGACAAGAGTGCCTAGGCACTACTATCCCCTTTGGGCGCTTATTTCCTTTTCTCAAATTTTAAATGCCATATTACTTGTTATCTTTTCTAAATTCTCTTTTATCACTTTAGGTCAACCTTTTTGGTTATTAATGACAAAATTCAAACAAGGGACTCATATATATATATGACTTAATTATCATTGTCAGGGACAAGAGGGTAATTGGGCTATCACTTTATATCTACCATCTATGAAAGAAACACTAAAGGACTACATTTGGGATGCATTATTCATTGCATAGGAGAGGCTACATTCTAAATTCCATCTCACACATTCATCTTAGGGGAAAAGTAGTTGTAGCTCACTATTTGGGCGTGGTTGATAAAAGGGTAGCTTATCTTCATGGGACACAATTAAATCACACTCACATTAGAACTACACGGAGTCTGAAATGTAGTGCAACACTCAGTGATAATTACATTGGGGTGACTGCCAAGGTCATTCCAAATCAAACATATGCATTATTTATTCCATCTAATGTTTGTTTGAGCCTTTTACAAGTAGCTAGGGTTTGTTTTACAAGTTCATGTGCCACATAGGAACTCTATAACTAAGTGGATGGGACACACAATGAAAGGAAGAAGTTAAGTTCAAACCCTAAAAAGAGTAGAAGCAGAGCACCTGTCATGACAATAACGCCCAGATCAGACACTAGCGCGTGGGACGACCCTGTCCTAGTTTGGTTGGTTCTATTCGAATAAGTTTCAGATTCCAATTTCTCAGACAGAGTTTACACAACTTAGTTCTAGTCTTTCCAGCCTATTTTCTAGTTGTAGACACTAAATCATGCACTTTGGGTATATTTCTAGTCTCGATCACATACTACTATTCATGTGATTCCTAAGTGATGAAAGTACTAATTGATCACTATATTTGGCCATATTTGCTTGGATTTTGTTTTCTCTTTTGATCTTACACTCCTTGCCCAGTCTGTCTTTTGATACTTTGACATTTCTAACTTTGGACACCAACGCCCAGCGAGGATGTCAGTGTCCAATGCCCTTGTCCCCTCTGGGCGCTCCCAACCTCTTTGTACTTTTCTCGCATCATTTGGGTCTTTTTTAGCCATTTAGGAATCTTACTTTTAACTAGTTGGTCTTTTAGTGGCTAATTATGAAATCAACCAAGGGAATCATATAAATAAAAAGCTATGTGATCATAATAAAGGACCAATCACTGATCATCTACTATCTCCACCTAAGGTTCCATCAAAAGGCATTACAAGAGCATTCAAGCATCCATCTAGCACTCCACACAAGATCAAAGGACTACATTCTTCTGCATACACTTCATAGGATGGGAAGTTTATTTTTCCATGCACATGTTTATCTACATCTTCTACATCTAGCTATTGTTCACTATCAAGTATGACTCACACAAGAGCCACATAGGGCATGATTCTACACATACACATGTAGATCTACATGGAGTCTAAAATGTAGTGCAACGCCTGAATCATAAGTTCACTCAGTCGGGTGACCATCGAGATCAGTCTGACTCCCCATTTGCATCTTTTTATTTTTAGGATTTGATATGCTTTCAGGTTTTGCAGGTGCTTCTTTCTTATCGCAAGTTTCAGGTGAATAACAATGAAGTGTAGTGACATACAAGTGATCAAAGGTGAAAGCCAAAAAGCATCTCATGACCCTCTGAAATTTGGTTTTACAGCTTCTGAGTAGTCACATGCGCCAAAAATAGGCATTTAGCACGCTAGTCCTAACATTCCCAAAACTTTTGCATTTTTTTGGGTTTGGTTGCAATGGTCTGAGTTCCTATTCCAGTAGTTGTCTGGCTCGGCATACCCTCACAATCATTGCGAATCAACTAAGTCTTTTTAGCTCTTCATCTGTAACTAGGGTTTCAAATTTAAATTGTTTATTTACTTGAGTCAAATCTATATTTTATTGCATATATGTATTTATCTACTACATTGTTACATATTTAGATTTAACATTTATTTATTTCAATATTTGTTTAATAATTTGGTGAACCCGGCATTCGAACACTCTTGGATCTTTATTTTGCTCATTCTAATCAGTCTTATTTCATGGCTTTTGAATCTCCTCAAGTCCCCTTGATTTAATTGCTCTGAATCCACCCATCTTATAAACATGCTTTCTAAAGAGGCATACACAAAATTTGTCTCCCTCTAGATACACCACCTACTCAAGTCAGTGTTATCTTCGATCATCTTTCTGATATCTCTCTTGGTTCTAATTCTAATTAATCTATTTGCAAATCAATTCAAGATCTACATTCTTTGTTTCAAGATAAATTTTAGGCTATGGAATCCACAATTACATCTCAAAAATCAGAAATCCAACATCTTAAGGACACTTCTCAGGCTCACGCTAGTTCTTCTTCTCATCTTCATTCTATGTTTTTTACATGTGCTCATGTCAGTGAACCTCAAATATTACCACTCCCTATACCTCTCAAGTTTTACCTCAATGTTAGGCAACAATATATTCTTCCGCAACTCATAGCTTATAGCTCATTAATTAATAATCTTTCCATCTAATCATTTCTATCCTCCTTATAGACTTGAAAAATATCACGGTCATCCATATTGCAATTATCATCAAATCAACAAACATAATGACAATGATTGCTATGCTTTATAATGAAGAATCAAGCACCTTGAGCATCAAGGTTTTATCTCATTCATTGCACAATGTTTTGTTACATGGTCCTCTCCACTTTTTACATCTCAATGGGTTCCTAAATATGATTTTTCCATGTATAATGAGCATCATTTTATCACTTCTAATGTTTCTTCTTATGTCACTTGAGCACTGCCTATGCAATCCACTCAAACTAAGCGACAACCTCTCAAAATTAGTCTCATTCCTCGTTTCAATTCATCTACAACACTATCAAGTTAACATAAACAACATCCTCTAAAAAACAAGTCAACACCTCCTCCTATTGAGTTTGTTACAACGTTATCCAATATTTCACCACTTCAACAACCAATAGTCTTCACCAAAGAAACTATTCCTTATTTTGATCCTCAAGACCCATTTCAAACTCTACCACTTTACGATGGTCTTATTGTTGCCTTTGCCTATCACTATGTTTTCCCTCTCTCTTACCATGATACAAATGACACTTTCCTACAATGGCATGGTACCTCTCACATCCCCACATAGATCTCCACCATTGGCACACTTAGGGGCATCGCACATATTCCCCCCTTGCATTGTTATTAAATGTTTCTATCATCTCATGCATTTGACGCTCCACACTTAAATGTTTGATATTTCCTAAACATCATTACAAACTTCTTTATACATTGGTTTTTTCATTAGCCAACGACTCGCTCTTGTGCTACGGTTCACACTTGACTGTTGAGGGCTCACAACATACACGAACCTCATATCATCGTAATACACATTTCACATTCAGTATATTCACGACACATCTCACTAGCACACATTTATCACAACACATTTCCCTATGACATACTCTACTTCCACGGTTCATTCTCAATTTTTGAGGGTTTAAATCTAAAATTAACCTCACCACACTTACTCACTCACTACACTATAAACTTTAATGATCATATCTTCCTAGCACACTATTCAAACCATTCCCTGACAACATACTCTTGTTTCATGATTCATTCTTGACTGTTGAGGGGGCATTTATAAATGAACCTCATTGCATGTGTAGTCATTCACATTCACTTAGGGGGCATGCCGCCCCTATCACACTCACACTCACACTACATTCCATTCCATACTGCATATCTTGGTTGCACATTGTTCTTTCTTACTTATTCTGGCATGTACACTTAGCTTAATATGTTAGAAAGATACATTCTATGTCATTATCTTTATCATATACACATGTGTGTTCACTTGCCTTCTAGTTGTGATCGCGTATTTTACAAAGATCTATTATACACTACACAAATGTTTGGCACAATACCTCTTACCAGTCCCATAATGGATCCTAGGGGCATCCCCTTTTGTACACACTACATGTGCTATTGTTTCATTTTATACTACTTCCTTTTCATCTAGCACACTACTATATCAGATTATACACTTTTTGACATAATTTCCATATTTCTAACATGCTAATGGGTGCTTCATGTGCAATGTTTGTCATGTAGGAACTCTTTGCTACCACGGTTGTTAGACATCTTGTTTGTTATTATTTGTCATTGTTTGTCATTGCTTGTGGGATTTTCCCTTTGTCTTGTGTGCATGTTGTATGATTTTGGCCACGTCGTCCTGGACTGTGTTATGACATCATGAGTGATGTCCCATGTTTGAAACCCACTTTTCACAGTCTACTTTTTTTACATTATTGTTTGTCCACATTGTGTTCTTGCTTGTTAGCTTACACATTATCTTCTACATGCATGTTTATCTTGTCTGCACTAACACTTGTCTTCCATCAACTTTGTTTGTGTATGCCTTGGTTTCTACCAAGCACATTCCCTTCCCCATACAGGGCATCAGTTTCAACACAATGTCTGGTTCTCCTTTGGGCCACATCCTCTTTGCGATGTTACATGCACCCCAAATGAGGGGGGGGCATCATTGGGTGAATCAGTCACCCCATACAACATTATACAGTCACAATATAACATAAATCAATTCATAGTCAACACAACATCCAGTATCTGCAACGAACCAAAATCTGACTTAGGTCCTTAGCACAACATAGACACTAGTGCCCAGACACAAATGGTAGCACCTGGGTGCCCTTGACCCTTCCTGGACGCCTATTACTAAGGGAAAGTTACACATATTTTCTTAGTTTAGCATAGTTTTAGACAGTTTACATAGCGGCTTTTACAGGACACATAGCCCTTCAACACTCAACATTCATGCATAACACTTTCTTTTCTACTTTCGCGTTAGATCAAACTAGATTGGATTTTCACACACCATTTGCAGTGGTGTTTTTACTTCGGGAAGTAGTCAAAGGTTGGATAATAACACAAAAATTTTCTCCCTACACTTCTTCCATACTTGGCATGAGATCGCTCGAAAAAATCATTCTTCTACAACATCTTCAAGATCCTTTCTATCTCTTTCATTCATCAAGGATTAGGTGCACATGTTCCTTTTCACATTTTACATACTTTTTACTCGTTTGGATCGAAATTTTCATATACACGACTTTGACTGCTTGTTCATTCTTCTCTTCTGCAGGCTCGTCCTTATAGAAAGTGGTAGTCACATCAATCACACATCAATCTACATGAAAAACACGTATAACAAAACATCTACACATACGCTCTCACCCTAGGGTCGTCATCATCACTTTTCACTTCCTCTTCTCTAGCTTCCACACTTCATATTTTTATCATTCCACGCTTTTCCTTCTCTCTC
The DNA here is from genome assembly GCA_019776745.2 of Taxus chinensis. Classification (NCBI taxonomy): domain Eukaryota; kingdom Viridiplantae; phylum Streptophyta; class Pinopsida; order Cupressales; family Taxaceae; genus Taxus; species Taxus chinensis. The sequence goes on from CM034154.1 coordinate 420,312,306, forward strand.
GACATGCTTTTTCCATCAATCTACAAGGTTATTAGGTATGCATCTCTTATCTACTTGATCTTATTGAGCATTTAATCAGCAACACAGAGTGGGGGACAATGAAGACACTAAATCATGCACTTTGGGTATATTTCTAGTCCTAATCATATACTACTAGTCATACGATTCCTAAGCAAGGAAAGTACTAATTGATCGCTATCTTTGGTCATCTTTGCTTGATTTTTTTTTCTTTTGATCTTACACTCCTTTGACTCTAGACACCAACACCCAGCCAGGACACAAGCACCCAGGTGCCCCCGTCCCCTTTGGGAGCCCCCAACCTCTTTGTACTTTGCTCGCATCTTTTGGGTCTTTTCTAGCCGTTTGGACGTCTTAATTTTCTACTAGTCAATATTTTGGTGGTTAATTACAAAATTCAACTAAGGGAATCATATAAATACAAATCTATGTGATCATAATAAAGGAACAAACACTAAACATCTACTATCTCTGCCTAAGTTTGCATCTAAAGGCCTTACAAGAGCATTCAAACATCCATCTAACACTCCACATAAGGGTAAGAGACTTCATTCTTTTGTGTACACTTCATAGGAGGGGAAGTTCATTTTTCCATGCACACATCTATCTACATCTTCTACATCTAGTTATTTCTCGCTATCAAGTGTGACTCGCATAAGAGCCACCTACGACATGATTCTACACACACACATCTAAAACTACATGGATTTTGAAATGTAGTGCAATACACGGATCATAAGTTCACTCAATCGGGTGACCATCGGGGTTAGTCTGACTCCCCATTTTTATCTTTTTCTTTTTAGGATTTCATGTGTTTTGGGGTTTTATAGGTGCTTCTTTCTTATTGTAGGTTTCAGGCGAATAACAACGAAGTGTAACAACATACAGGTGATTAAAGGCGACACCTAGCGAACATCGCAGGCCCTGCAAAATTGGGTTTTGTAGCTTCATATTAGTCACATGCACCCATAATAGGTCTCTAGCTCCCTAGGCGTCCCTAACCTTGCATAGGCACCCTAGTCCTTGCATTCCCGACACTTCTACATTTTTCTAGGTTCGGTTGCGGCGCTCTGAGTTCCTATTCCAGCAGTTGTCCAACTCGGCATAACTTTGGGATCATTGCCAATGAACTAAGTATTTTTATCTCTTCATTTGTAACTAGGGTTTCAAATTTAAATTGTTTATTTGCTTGGGTCAAATATATACTTTATTGCATATCTGTATTATCTATTGTGTTGTTACATATTTATATTTAACATTTATTTATTTCAATATTTTCTTAATCACCAGCCCAAAATCAGTCCAAATTTCATGATATAAGCTAAGCCACTCTTATCTCCTATTTTGCATACTTGTTTTTAATTTGAACGCTAGATATTTCTTATTACTGTTATATTCATTTAATCTTAATCCTCTGATAAAAGATTTAAATTTTTGTATATCACAATACCACATTGAGTTTTTATCTAAGGAGGATATTACTCAAGGCATAAAAAGATTAATTGGAGGTAAATCACAAGATATATATGGATTACAAGCAAAATATCTAAGATGCATTTTATCAGCTCTCATATCACACATCAAAAGTATATTCAATGGTATCATCCAAGAAGGATTTATGAGAAAATGGATGACTAGTGTTGTTATTCCACTGTATAAAATTGTGTATGTTAATAACATATATAACTATTGAACCATCATAGTCATCCCCTCCTCAGCGAGCTATTTAGGAGTATGGTAGAGCACAAAATTAGTAGTTGGTAGAAACAAAGGGAAAATGAACAACAATTCAAGCAGGGTCCAGGTTAAAGCATTTCACTATCAACCACTACATTACTCTCAAGAACGATAAAAAAGTATTCGATACTTAAGAAGGATAAGATTAATGTTCCTTTGTTGACTTCAAAAATGAATTTTCCAAGGTTCTGGAGGTAAACTCTAGAGAAGGATGGAGGAGTTCGAAGTTCCAGATGAGTATAGAGCAGTAACGCATAAGCTATATGAGCAAGTCAAGGCCAAAAATCATAACAGGTAAAGGAATGCTAAAATGTTTTGGAAGCGACATTGGTGTCAAACAAGGATTTCCTCTATCTCTCACTTTGTATGGGTTATACATTGACACATTGGGGGAGTGTATAAATAAAGTGGGTAGAGGGCACATTCACCTAGTTAACTATGTAGTAAACTTACTTCTTTATGCGGATGATCTTTATTCTAATTGAAAAAATGATGTGTAACCTTAAAGATTGTATAAGGGATCTCAAGCTATTATGTTAAGATGTGGGAATGCAAGTAAACACAAGTAAGACCAAAGTTATGATTTTTCGCTACAAAAAAAGAGAATCAAATTAACTTCCTTTTTGAAGGAAAGCCATTGGAAGTAATGGAAAAGTGCAAGTATCTTGGGCCCGAATTCTACAACAAACTTAATTGGGAGACTTGCATGACAAAAAGAATCTAAGGGAGATGGAAGGATTTACACTTGCTACAAAATAGGTGTAGAAATGTAGAATTATGGGACCCACAATAAATCCTTGTTCAACCTGTTGGTGTCCATTTTGATCCTCTATTATTTTGCCCTAATTTTCCTTTCACTCTGCATTTCCTGAAACATTTTATACATTTTTAATGGGTGAAATGAAGTTGCTGCCTCTATTCCCTTGCCCTAGTCCATTTGAAAATCATTTGACATGCCCCATTTTGCAAGAATACTCAAGCTTGCACTGTGTTGCCCTAATTTTTCAAATCTGTACTTGCTCAAAAACATTTTATTTTTCAAAATAATGGTCTACAACTTGTCCCTTCCAGTCGAATGTTTTAAAAATGCTCACAAACTTGTTGTTTTACCCTAGTTTGAGAGAAAAATCCATGCATGCCTTGTTTGTGCCCTAATTTTTCAAAATCTGTGGGCTATGTCGTGTTTTCCATTTTGCCTGATCGTGAAAAATCAAAATTGATCGATTCATACTTGTATGTATTCAAAAATCTAATCCCAAGGTCAAGAAATGCTCAAAATCATGCTTTGTCTGGTTCCAATTTGAAAAAATTTCCATCCTTGGCGAAAAAATCAATTTCTAGGGCATCCCTGGCATTTTCTATATTTTGACGCCCAGACGGGCGTCACTTCCCTGTCAAATTCTTCCTCAGCATGCATTGGCAACATGGCAGGTTCTAATTGGCCGAGGAGAAGTGGGGGAGTCGGATTTCCTTGGAAATTTTTAACTTTTATTTTGCAAAATTTTTAAAACTCAAAACTGGCCCAAAACCCCGCAGCTAATCACAAGTGGACACGTGTCATAAAAATAAAAAAAAAGGAACAATGGGCTGACGAGGAACTTAGACAAATTTTGGCTTTTTTGCAAAGGGAAAAAAGTTGAAGAAGGGCCCACGGGTCCGCAATGGAGCAGGGGGTGGACATGTGGCAGCACGGTGACAAAGTGGGGAAGTGCGGACCGCGAAGGAAAAGGGGAATTGTTTCCCTTTTGACAAAAGGAGTTAAAGTGCAAATTAGAGTCGCGGGTCCGCAATGGAAAAAAGGATGGACATGTGGCAAGCATATAAGGTAGAGCGGATCGGTAGGTCGGTGGAGGTTTTTGAAGTTTTTTGCCTTTGGAGGTAGAAAATGTTAGAGTGAAATTTTGGAGCGCAACCCCGTGGCCAATCACAGGTGGACACGTGTCTATGAAAAGTAGGAATGGGGGGTGAATTTCTTGGTGATTTTGAAGTTTTAACTTCAAATGGATCAAAGTCAAAACTTGGGCCAAAGCTCTGTACCCAATCCAAGTGTGACACGTGGCCGAGTTTGAAAGTCAAAGGAGAGCGCAGGCCACTGGTGAGTTTTGAAGTTTTCAATTTTTGCAAAGGAGGTATGATGGAAAAAATAGAGACATGGCCCCGCGGTGAATCATCGAGCGACACGTGGTAAGGGAGAAATTGGGTGTTCGGGCCCGTGGGGAAAAAGTGAAAAAAATTCCTTTTTTCAAAAGGAGGTAAAATGTGTAGAATTGTCCCGCGGTTTCATTGGGACCCACATTGTGGACACGTGACAGGCCCAGGAAGGAGGCGGGGAAAGATGGAAATTTTTTCCATTTTTTCAAAAGGTTATAAAGTGAATATTTTTAAACCTAGGCCCGATCCATCATATTACGCCACGTGTCTGGCTTTATCAAAAAATTAAAAAAGTAACCCAAGCTTATTTTTTGATCCACATTTTCCACATGGAGGGCCAGGATTTAAAGTTGAAGGCAGATCAACGGTTCCTGTACGTTGCACCATTTTGGCCACCATGGGAGCTCCAGGAAACTTGGAATTGCGAATTTTACATCAAATTTCATCAAATTTTCAGTGATTTCGTGTTGTTTGGGCCTTCAAGGATCATTGAGATCACTTTCATGGCTTAATTTGTGGATCTGAGATGTTTTTGAAATGAAATTTTTCCCTAATCTGTCAAAACACGTGAAATGTCAAATTTGAAAGTTGCAAAGGTAGTTTTAAAAGGTGAAAAGGTGAAATAATGAGTGGAAAGGCATCTGCATGCATTGATGATGAAAAACGTGCCTCTAGGAAGGATAATGATCCCAATATTTGTAATGATTCAACCTTTTTAAACACTTGGCAATTTTTGTTGTGGATCTATTAAATGTCATTTTTAGTGAATCATGAGGAATTGTTGTAACAAACTTGATCCCTTGGCATATTCTTTTCTTGGGAGAGAAGGATCGAATGTAATTGAAAGTTATATAATGCATGTTTGGAGACATGCAAAAGGTCGGAGAAACTTAGAATTTCACAGGAAAATCTGGGAAGAAGCCCATTCTCTGAGAAACCACCTGAGAACCATTTCTAATTCCTTTTTACATCAAATTTGTATCATGTTGAGTTGGTTTCAGTTGCAAAGCCATCAACAAGCTTTGAGATTGTTTTTCATAACATTCCCCTGCTGATAAATTTGGTCATTATAGATTATTTTGTGTTGTCTTTTGGCAAAGTTTGCATGCACTTATGTTTCAGAATGTTTTCAATTTGTGTTTCTTGCTCTTGTTGCAATCTTGTGTTTAAAATCTCTCTTGATCATACATGGTCTCATTTCTTGTTGATAGTTTAGTGGCATCTGTAATCTCACATTCAGAAGAGCTTTCATCTGATAAAGAGATAAATAGATTTAAATTCACTTTACCTTCCTTGAATTTAGAGATTTTCTTTTGTAAACCTTTGGGTGCACCTTAGGTCATGATATAACAGAGATTTTTGGAGGCATTGTTAGTTCATCTGCTTCAAGGTTTTGTGGCAGGTTGTCAAATATTATGTGGAAGAGTGCAGATCCGGGCCTCCATTTGGTGCACATATCCTGGTTGAAGGAATACCTTAACCCCTTTGAAGCATCCTGCTGTTTGGGTGCTACAAATATCTTGCAAAGGTCCTCAAAGGATTTGGCAGATTCTGGTTAGTCTTGTCTAAAATCTCCCACCAAAAATTTATTCAATAACTAATCCCACCCCATACACCCCTACATTGCATTGTGTGTCAATAAAAGAGCACAATCCATCTACAAAAATGCACAAAGCAAATCAGGATCATACCACGTCTCTAACAGCCTCAACCTTGTCTTGAAAGCATTTCCATCATTTAGTAGTGACAGCTCTGTTGAGTTTGAATAATGGAAAATTAATCATGTTTTCCCAAGGCCATCTCCATGCAATATGCATTGTATAAGGATATCTCCGCCTCCTTCACAAAACAGAGGCTGCAATATATGTTCTCTTACCTTGGTTGAAAGGCACAACCTAAAATAGTGAGGATTAGATCAAAATCCTTTCAAGGTGTTACCCACTTCTTCAAATCCTGAGTGCTAACAAGTCAGATAAATTGCTTCCCCGGCTATAAAACGACATATAAATATTTATCTACCTTTGAGTGTCTTGTAAAATCATGATGCTGCTCAAGTTGTGAAGGAGATTAAATCAGGGTACCAACACAACCTACTTTTCACACCAATGATCCATTATGGATGTGAAGTTTGGGAAACAACGTGTTTGATGTAAAGTGGAAGCATATAGAGCAAATCTGTAATGTCCCTTTTTAGGGGGACTTAGGAAATGAACCAAAGATGAAATGTAAAAACTTAAAAAATCATATTAGTGAGTTGTTGTGGATGATTGATATCAATCCTAAAACCTACAAATTAGGCCCTTCCTAGGGCAACGACCTCCTTGGAAAAGTTAAACCTTTTAAAGGTGGGTTAAACCTTGTTAACACATTTCAATTCTTATGCCAAAAATATTACAAAACCCTCAACAAACACAATCCGTTGTTAGAAATCAAAATTGAACTTTAAAATAATTAATTTTGTAAACCCTTAACCAACAAACTTCAACAATCTTGGAAAAATAGTAAATCACCTCCAAAATTCACATAACTTGGGATGTTGGCGTTTAAAAATATGAAAAATGCAAATATCAAATTAACTTTCCCAAACATCCACTAAAACATGCCAAACCCGCCTTTCAAGCATTTTGCCCCTCTTGGAAATGCCCTAGAAACCATGTGAGATCACTCCAAATATATTATGAAATTATTATTCAAGCTCATCAATCAATTGGTGAAGGAATTATATTTTTTGGAAGCCTAGGAATGTTGTAATGAATTTCCTTTAAACCCCAGTTGTTGCGTAAATAAATAGACATTTTCAGATTTGATTATACATGCCAAAACCCTCTAAATTTTACTGTAAAACCAAATTTCACCCGTATAAATTATATATAATGAGATGATGTAATACAAACACATAAAAAGACCCTTGAGTACTTTAAAACACCATTTAATGCTAGTCACTATTTTTAGAACAACCAAATAATGTACCAAATCACTCCACAAATGAGTTGCTCCACTTTGAAAGGAGACAATTTTGTATCAATAACAAAAGGAAAGCAATATCTTCAATATTTGATCTAAAGGGCTCCTTAGGGAAACTCGCTTAACACTAACATTAAGATAAAAAAACAAATAAATCCCTCAAGGAGGTGGAGACTTTTATGTTGAAGTCTTCCCTAGACTCAGTGAAGGTTTTCGTCCTCACATAAGAGTCTCTAAGGGGTTTCGTCCTTAGGAGAGGTAGAGAGATGCTTCACAAGCAGTCTTTCCAAGAGATAATATAATTCACATAATGATCAAATGGCCAAACAACACCCTTTTAGCTGATGGGGTGGGAATCATGCAGTCAAGTCACACGGCTGTGTGTTTTCCCACCCTGTTTCAAATCCCCTGAGGCACGATCCTCCTCGGAGGTGGTTTCGCCGCTAGATATGACATCTCTACTCGCTATTGTTGCAACATGTTGGTTTCTTCACTCGCTATAGTCGGTAGCATTTCGGTTCTAACTCACTCTGGTTACTGCTTCACTTGTTGTTGTCGCTGGGCGTTGTTTCTCTCGTTGGTTGTTGCTTCACTCGCTAGTTGCTGCTTCACTCACTGTTGTCGTTGGTTGTTGCTTCACTCGTTGCGGTCGTTGGTCACTACATTGTCATTATGGTTTCATGGTTGCTTCAATCGGGTTCCTAATGGTGGTCCCCTTCATTGTAACTAGGTCGTGGATCCTCTTAAAAAATCCTCAAATGTACAAGGATGTGGGTCATTTCAAAACCCTCAACAAATTATCCGATTCCAAAAAAATAACCTCCTTTTATACCATAAGGGGTGTTACAATTCAATGATCGACCTGATAAAGTACTTTTAATTATTTAATTTATTTTTTAGAGCCTACATGCTCCAAATTACTTTATATTCTAATTAAATAAGTTCTTCTATTGGAGTGCTTAACTTCCCACTATGAATATATGATAATAAGGAAAATATCTACTTAAAAAATGTCTTTCAAGTCTTCCTTTTGCTTTCTTCCTTAAACCTATGGGGAGGAAAATGAGTTAAGGTCTTCAATTCTACTAGTCTCCAAAAAGGGACATGACAAAATCCAAAAACATTTAATCACAATTAGTTTCAAAGTTAAAACATCAACTCCATATGAGATTTTGTTAGCTAAAGCAGATACTTTTCCTTTGGAGGCATCAACAATGACTCATACACTAAGTTATATAAAATAGGCTCAAAACACAGAAACTCATCGGTGGCCCGTAATAATGTTAGAGGAAAAGTTAAACAGAAAGAAAAACATGTAGATAAAATAAAATAATAAGTGAACAAGTAAATGCAGAATCAACATGCAAGAGTACCTAAGCATTAATGGGGAAATACAAAATATGCGAGAGAGAAATTTAGGATAACTACGCGGACAAGACAATTGGGGGTAGAGGTAAGCTTATTATAACAAAGTGTTTAATCCCACTTGGCAACATGAGGAAAATGCTTACACAAGAACATATATGAAGTGGAAGGCGAAAATGTTGCTAGCCTAGTTAAGGACCAACTCGCATCATTTTAGATGTGAAATTGATACCTAAAGAGGAGTGGGAAGTGAGAAGTTGCCTTTTTTACGACAATGGGGTAGTGGAGACAAGATGACACTACATCATGGAGTGTGCAACCTATAGGGACATCTATATCAACTATAACCTTAACAAGAACAAACTAACTGGTTTATTTGAGGAAATGAAGCTAGTCAAAACAAGTTTTTGGATCAAGATCTATAGTAGAAAATCCAACCTAAACAAAATTGGAAGTTTTACATAATTCTTAAGATGAGAGTTGGATTTGTGCGACATTGCAACTTTTAAGAGGATATACTCTTTGGTCTAATGAATGTTATTTAAATATTCATTTCATTTCTGACCTTATCTTAATATCAACAACAACTCAAGGTTTGAGAGAGCATCTAAAAGCCTTAGAGCTCTTTTTCCAGGAAGTCGGGATGCAAGTGAACATTGACAAAACAAAAGTCATGATTTTTTCTCTAAAAAGGAAAGGGACGCACACTAACTTTCTTTTTGAAGGGAGGCCATTGGAGATTATTATAGAATATAAATAGATGATTGATTTTCACCACAAAATGAGTTGGGAAACATGTAAAGCAAAAAGAATACAAGGAGGTTGGAAAGCATCATTCCTGCTCCAAAATAGATGTAGGAAAGCTGAGCTTTGGGACTAGAATACTAAGAAAACCCTCTTTGGCTTGTTGGTCATCCCGATGGCCCTTTATGGGTGTGAAGTCTGGGGAAGTAATATGTCAAAGCATTGATGGAGACAATTAGAAAGAATCCAGAAACATTTAATCACAAGCACTCTCAAAGTTAAATCAATGGTCCCTTATGAGATTTTACTGGCTGAAGCAGGTATCTTACCAATGGAAGCTTTGGCAATCACTCGACTAATAAGCTATTTGAAAAAAGTAAAAAGCATGGACAATCATCGTTGGCCCAAATTGGTTATAAAGGATAATCTAGAGCGCAGAAAGAAAACTTGGATGAAGCAGAACACCAAATGGATGGAGAAGTGGGGCATCCACTTCCAGGAGTGTCCTAACAGCAATAGGGAAATAAAACATTATGTGACGGAGAAGTTTAGGAACACCATGTGGACAGAGAATATTGGTCGTAAGAAAACACACTATATCAAATATTTTAACCCCACTTGGGATCACGATGACAAAGCTTACTTAAGGGCTAATATCAAAGGTAAGGCTAGGATTATTTTGGCTCAGTTGAGGAACGGGTCGCATCATCTTCGTTGTGAAACTGGTAGATGGACTATCCCCAAAGAAGAGTGGGAAAGGAGAACTTGTCTTTTCTGCAGTACGGGGGTTGTTGAAACAGAATGGCACTTCATCATAGAATGCTCAGCTTATGATGACATCCGCTTCCAGTACGAAAATGAGTTACACGTGGACAACCTAAATGAGTTATTTGAGGAAGCTAAGCTTCAAAGGATTGCTGGTTTTGTGCTCAAGATTCACAGTAGGCGAGCGGATTTGGCAAAGAACTTGGTTTCAGGTTAGTGTATTTTCTTTTTGGTCCCTTTGACTCTTCAGTGACACGGACGTCATTAAAATCTTTCATTTCATTTCATTTTGATTAAAAAATTTAAGACGCCGACTCCTTAGTAATGACGTTATTTAGAGCGAGGAGGCAGTCCCGGTAGTTAAGTGGATTGAGGTGACGCCGAAGGATTAATAATACCTAAACACAAATTGATTGCCCTTGTGAGCTCCTGCTGTTAACTTAGCCTAGTAAGGGAGGAAAGCAAAGACTTCCTCTTCAGATCTGCAACATGGAATGGGTAACATTGCAACATCTGAATCTGCGGCACAAACACAAGCTCCACCAACTGCAACCTCAATGTGGGGCTTTTCATCACACGCAGGCTTTGTTTGCTGCGGCAGTTAGCAACTACATTCTTGGTACGCCTCCCTCTCCTAATCCTTTTGCCGATAATTCCGCAGATTATCAATTCAGATTTCATACAGGCTTCTCTACCACTCTTTTACATTCTAATTAACTGTCATACTTGGAGCTTTACTTTTTCCGATTCATCCACTTCCCTCTCGGGATCTGTCTTTTCCTGATAACTATGAAACAAACCCAGACTAAAAGGTCAAAAACAACTGTCAAGTAAATATTCTGAGCAATTATGCAATTATGTAATCTGATTTGCGATATAAAATTGAATCTGGGTACACGATTGGGGCTTACAATCCCTCTGAGACGATCTTGCTTGGGCTGCTCTGTAAGTAAAGGCAAAGTCGCACTCTCGACATATGCGTCAATTCCAAGTGCCAAATTTACCGTGCAGACAAATTGGATAAACTTGGGATAGTGGCAGACATTGCCTCCTTCAATTGTTGCTCGAGGAAACCAGCTGGTTAATCCAAGTCCTTCTATGCACGCATCAAATGTTTCTCTTTGCTCTCAAGAGGAGCACTCGGGCCGTACATTTAAAGACAGACTCCTCTCCCGATTCTTATCAGAAAAACCAGAAGCTATTCCCATCTCTCGAGAGCACCGTTTCATGGAAGCTTTAGGATTAACACTGGCGTTGACTGCAGATTTGGGTGCCTCATCCCATTCATGAAGTTGCAGTAAAATCAGGGCAGAGAAATGAAATCAGTTTTTATATGTTTTGCTCCCACAAAACGCATAGAATAGAGTCTGCAATGACGAAGTTCTACTTCTGAGAAATACGATGGAAGCTAGCACCCCAAACACCCAACCAGGCCCGTTTCCCTTCAGTAGCCGGTTACTCCTCTCTCACAGGCAGCCCCAGAATCTCCCCTTGTCTATCAGCGCAAAATATTACACAGACCACAGGACTACACACGGTATACAAAATGCAGGACATAACTAGTCGACCAACATGGGATGGCGAAACCGATAAAAATGACATGCAAAATACAGAGCACAATCACTAAGCTATAAACCGGATAGCACGGTACATCATTTTTCCGTTCTGCATCACGATGGGTTGAGTCCAATCGGTCATTGTTTTCTTGATCATATTTGTGCATAGAAAAGTGGCACCGTCATCCGTCAGATTTAAATCCAACATTAAATCTTTTGTTTTTTGTTATTAAACAAAAGCTTCTTCGGCCTTCTTATTCATAGTGGATATATAAAATGCAGAGCACAAATAGGCAGTCATAAACCAGAGAGCATGGTATAGCAAAATGAACAAAAAATGGGTATCAATTTCAATAGTTAAATTGTCGGCACTTTTTTATTGGGCCATTCTTAAAGAATACCAGATCCTCTTTGCCTCAGCAAAGTTTGCTAGATAAGATCTCTCAGCCTAGTGCAAACCTGTAAATAAGCTCGCTGCTGTGATTTTGACAAATCCCCTCCTGCCCTTGCCGGGCCTGGGCACCCTCTGGAGCCACCATCAGATTCCAGCTTAAGTCTTGCTATTCCTATATTTACCCATTCCATCATTTGTGAATCGTGATGCTTATATGTTGTATTGTTCCTGCTGGCCAGCAGTGATTTTACAGACGTGTTTGAGGGTGGACAAATGGCTACAGGCCAGCTGTGCAGAAGAAATGGCCAGAAGTAAGAGAGAAAATATCCACTGACTACCAAACAAATAGTGTCAGGCTAGGGAGATATCATCTTTGGCACCTCTTGGAACACACTCAACATGCTAGGTTACGTCTGTATCGTATAAAAAATATAAAATAATAGAGTGAATTTTCAGAGAGATGGTACAAATCATATCTGCAAATGAATATTTATATATCTGGAAAGGTTTGTGTTGAAAGGGCACAACTAGGTGGATTGTAGATGTGGAAAGTGGTTTCCACTAAGAAATTTCCTACACTAACCACAACGTAGGGAGTAATTAGGCCTAATTAAATATAGCACATAAGTCAGACCTAATTACAGAAATATTGAATATTCTAGGAACATCGACAACAAAGGAATATTTAGAATGAACCAGAAATAATTGAAATGCTTGGGACTAGATAATTAGGGTCTTCAGGATACTACTCAATTTGTTGCCAATTCAGAAATAGTCGTAAGCAACAGACAAGGGAAGACATGTCCAGACAGCAAGGCAAAACGGTCCTTAAAAGAACAATAAACTTTGGCCACCTTGACTGGAACTATACAAGTATGATTTTGGTTCAGCCAGAACTGTAGGAGTACGTTTTTGGCTCCCTCTTGCAACTATGAAATTGATCTGAAAACTTAGATCCTCTGCATGCTGGCTCCGCAAATCTCACTTGCTTTCAGAATTTTCTGCGCGCCACTCGGAAATTGTTCTCTTCCCTTGCAACCCTAATCCAACATCACAACCTTGCAAAACAGTAAAAAATGAGGTTTGGATTTGGGGGCCTGTCTCAATCAGATCCCCCATCCCCCATGTGGAAAAAGTCTTGAAATCAGCACTTGATGTAAGTCAACAGGAAATCCAGTGGATGCAAGTGTTCCAAGTTCCAACCCTTTGAGGAAAATGTTTTGAAATCAGTGCTCGATGCAAGTCTACAGGAAATCCAGTTTATGCAAGTGTCTGAACCCTCATCTTTCAAATGGATGAAACAAATAGAAAATGCTAGATGCTTTCTAAATTCTGGATTTCTACTTTTGGCGTGGGGATGCTTTTGAAATAATAGATTCTGCTCTTACAACTCCAGTATCACTCGTGTGCTAATCACTCGTTCATTGCATAAATGCACTAATGCGCTCATGTATTTATAGACCTTTTGAATTCAAACTATGATCCTATTAGCATGCCAGCTGATACACAACAGGTGAGAAAAACCAATAAAAAGAACACAAAACCTCAAAGACCTGTAAATAAGGGTTACAAGGGCCCAAAAAGTCCAGAGCTAAAACCATACAAGTATGGTTATGGAAAATTGTCCAGAACAGTGAGAAATCCAGGGAAGAGAGAGAAAATCAGGGAGGAGAGAACAATAGAAGGGACACAGAAGCAGATAGAGATAAAACATGTCATAACAGAGTCTCAACAAGAGGAAAGTGGAGTCACTTGGACAATACACACTAGAAATTGCACGAATATACAAAGGGAGTAAGATGAAAGTCGAATAACACAAGGGATCACTTTCCAAAAAAATCCTAACTCGGAACAATAATCAATAAACATAAAAATACATTAGCACCATAGCAAATAACTAGTCTTGTAGCAAAATTAGGTGTCTACATAATGCCATATTTTAATGTGTGTGCGTGCATACATATCAAAATAAAACAATCAAGCACTTGAGAAAGTTTTGTTGCGGTCACCTCTTCATTTGTTGAGAGTTTTTGAAGTTAGTTAAAGAATGATTGTGAGCTAAAAGTCAAAAGGAAAGAGAGGTCATCCGATATCCACAGTGGAGGGCTGAGAAGATTTTGATGCTAATTATCTGTGCTTCCATGTCTTAGATGTGGGAACTTGGTCTTTTGCAAACATATGGAAACATGTGCAAGTGAATCAATGTCTATATATAATCCACAATCAAGGAGCTGTTGAAAGCCAGGAAAGACAAGAGAATAGGAATAAGTACATTTGGTTGTGTTGAAAACTGTGAACATGCCTTTGTGAACTCCATATCTCGGAATATGTGTAGTATTTGAATTTAATACGAGTGTGTCTCATTGTGAGACCAAGTAGAAAAGGTTGCGTTTCACCATGTGATTGTTTCCATATAAGAAACAAGAGAATGTTTTGGAGGCCTAGAGTCTCAGAGATAAAATAAGTGGAATATATGCCCCCTTTGAGGTGTGAGGTGAACTTCTGAATCATATATTTCAAAAGAAAGGACTTACACGTAGTGTATGTATGATAGGAAAATAAAGCTCCAAAGTAGACATAGTAATATATCATTGTGCAAGCATGTATGTATTAAGCAACTTTGCCGCTATGTGGATCTGAGTATAATCAATGTGAGCATACTAGTAAAAGATGCCCCAATAGGGCTGAATATATAATCTATGCAAGGGCAAGAGGGATATACAATAAGTGGGCCCGAGATGTGGTCAATGCAAGCATAGTAGAGTCACGCCCCAAGTGGTAGAGGTACTCGATAAGGCTCAACCGTGGTATGTCCAAAGTGGGCGATCATATGCAATGTATGCTACGCCCTTAGTCCTTGGTCATATATCGGGATATGTATAATCGACATGTGGCTAACATTATCTCCTAACATTTCATATCATATTTATTTATGCTTTCATATGCTTAGTAGGTTGGCCTTGGTGCTTTACATAACATAGAAGGAAATATATAAGAGTTAGTAAGTGGTAGATGAACATCATATTGAGCACTTGAGTCTTATTGTATGGTTTGGAGGTTGCCCCCTCAAAGTGGCCAAGTCATTATACTTGCATATTGTGATCATTTATCTATATTTTGGCGTTCTTTGGTGTTATATTGCTTTTAATAGTCAGATTTGTCTTAAGTAATTTCATTACAAGTTATATCAGAGTTTTGATTTGGGCTTGAATTGGGTCAAACCCTAAATTTGAAGATTTGGCTATATCTACAATAAGGTGGTGAATTTTTCTGCTATTTTTTAATTGAAATGGCCAAATCAGTCAAGTAAAGTTCTTTAAAAATTTCAAGATTGTTAGACTTGTTTTGCACAAGTTATATCCATTTAAGGGTTTTTCATAAATTCGCTTCATAAGCTGAAGGTTTTTGGATTTGTCAAAGTTGGTTACATTTTTGGAAAGATCCAAAACAATAAAAGGGGGTTTCTTCTCTATATTTTTAGAATTAAGGCCGAAATAATTCTGAATTTGGACACTTAAATCTTGGTTAAAGGAGTTGTTCTTGAAACCCTAATTTTTGTGCATCATGGGGATGAGACCTTTCTTTGGAACTGGAGTGATTGATGCTAGGGAATGGTGTGTCAAATTCAAGAAGAATTAGTTATCATCTAAATGGAAATGGTCTTGGTTTTCATTTTGGCTTTTTGGTTCAGCACAAAGTTGGGTCTCTTAATTGAATCAAGAGAGTTCATATGGGTCTTGGGAGTAAATGGAACAAGTTTTCTTGGCAAGGTGTAAAAAAGAAGAAGAGGATGAGAAATAAAATAATGAGGTTGTGGAAGAAGAAGAAAAAGAAAAAGGAGAAGAAAACAGAGAAGGAAAAGAAGAAGAAGAGGAAGGAGGAAGAAGAGAAAAAGAAGACGAAGAAGGAGAAGATGAAGAAGACGAAGGAGAAGAAGGAGAAGGAGGAGATGGAGGAGAAGGAGGAGGAGGAGAAGAAGAAGAAGCTATGGATGATGTAGAAGGAGAGAAAGAGGATCAAATTAAAGAACAAATAGAAGATAAGAGTCCAAATAGTGTAGCTCCAAAGATGGAAGCTTTAATATTTCAATTTGAAGATTGGATCCATAGGAAAAAGAATATAAAGGAAGTTCAAGTGATGGTAAGAAGATTCAATTTTTTGAAGATTTTAAGCTCTCTAGTCTCAAAGAAGGTTTTTCACTTTGGCATACCTGACACATTTTTGGCTTGGAGAATGTCATTGAACAAAATGTTTCATCCTAGATAGAGTCACTTGAGTTGGATAAAGAAGGACAAATCAGTTTGGAACATGAGAAAATTCTTCATATGTGCATTAAAAGGGTGAAGAAGAGAGTAATTACCGAGTATCTAATCAAGTGGAAAAATCAAGACAATGAAGCTGCAACATGGGAGGAGGAAGATTTCCTGTACTGGCATCCAAAGATCATCAACATTGAGGACTAGTTTGAAGAAGCCTCTTGAAATGGTCAACATTGGGGACAATGTTACTTTGAAGGGGAGGGGCATGCTACACCCTTAGTCCTTGGTCATATATCGGGATATGTATAACCGACACATGATTAACATTATCTCCTAATATGTCATATCATATTTATTTATGCTTAAATCTGCTTAGTAGGTCGGCCTTGGTGCTTTACATAACATAAGATAAGATAATTATATTAATGTCCAACAAATGACCACAAAAGTAGGTCAAAGGGACTGCAAAGTACAAATGTGTCCATATAAAGCGGGAAACCAAAAGGTTTCCAAAAGAAATACAAAGCAAGAGAAGAGGTCAAAGACCAAAAGCGGAGGGAAGTGGGAAACCTAAAGGTTTTTAAAGAAGTACAAAGCATGAGAAGGGAAGAAGAAGAGAAGGAAGAAGACCCAGGTGAAGCAATGGGGAATGTCTATCCAGGAATGGTAAACCCATCTCTCCTAACATTCGAGGATGACAGGAAGAAACTCATAATAGTGTGATGATCTGAAGAAGAGCAAGACGTGAGATGACAAGACCTCCCCCTGTGTTGCTGTCTGTCGAAAGTAGTATGTCTCAAGGACTTGGTGGATCTAGTCCGTCCTCAGGAATTGGAACTGATATAATAGTGCTTGGGAGATATCGGGGGGTTATATATGGACCCCTTGGACCTTACTGATATGGAGTGTGACAATGTACTGATATCAATTTGGCGCTTAGTGCCTCTCTTCAAGGGTAGAGCCGAAGAGAAGGAAGTGATCCTCTAGGGAGAGTTTGCTCTGTTAAGTGTCTGAATAGTGTGATCCCGAAGCTTAAGAGCCTCCTGTATGGATAAAGCCATGCACATACGATCGACATATGCGAAAAAGTCAGTAAGTGCATGGGTCCCTTTGAAAAGACAATGGAATGTCCCCCTTATCTGGTAGTAGATGGGACAATGAAAGATGAAGTGTGCTTTTGTCTCGACCTCCTGAAGACTGCATAGCTGGCAAGTCTTATCTGACCGATCGATCTGGTGGTCTGTCTCACTCCGAAGCCTATGAGAACCTACTTTGAAGTGACCTAGGGGGATTCAAAGAGCGTGCATCCAATGGTGAAGGGTATACCGAGGACATATAATAAGCACATCACTCAACTCCTAGAAGTCCTCTGTATAAAAATCCATCTTTGGGTGTAACCCACCATGAGGGTTCACCCAAGTGGTGTGGATGAACTGTCTGTAAATATCCTCTCTGATGATCTTGCTAGCTCCTGTCTGGAAGGTAGAAGATGAGCCAGTGGTCTAAGGAGTATCGAAAAGGAGGAAGACGATCCATCCTAATACCTATTGACTCTAAGAGAGCAGAAACCCCAGCGTACCAACAACGAGCACGACCTGGAGAATCAGAAAGGGCAATGCTCTCTGAGGAACAATATGCCAAATATGGGTACTTGTCTCTCCCCTCCATCGAGTAAGCAAAGCTCTGGATACGGTGCAAAAAGAAAACCATATCAAAAATGGTCTCCATCCTGAAAGGACAGGCTCTAAACTCTGTAACAATGATGTGATGGGGAATAGACTGCTTGCACTTGATGAAGAGACAAAGGAGAAGTGTTTGGATTCTCTCGGCTGAAGCCCAATCCAACTCGAGCAAAGAGGGTCCCCACACCACAGAGCCATAAAGAACAGTGGGTCTAATAAAGGAATCCATGTGACACATCTTGGAGATGTCCTGAAAATGGTGTCGGAAACATTGTCGCTTGAGGAGAGCTAAGGAACTGTAACCTTATTGACACGTGGTTGGAGGGCTTGTCTCAAACTGAAACGCGAACCAGAGAACTGCACACCCAAGTAAGTGTAGGTACCTGTAATCTCAATCTCCTCCCCTCTGAAGAAGAAATGGAGGTGTGAGGTCTTCAACCTGTTGAAGACCATAACCTTGGTTTTACCCAGGTTGATCGTCAACTGTCAGAGATCACAAAACAACCCTAAGACATCTGGCTGTCTCTGTAGTCCCTCAGGAGATGAGGCTAGGAGGACAAGGTCATCAACAAGCAAAATGATAGATATCAAAACCTAGTGGAGGAGGCACCCATCACTGCCTGGATATGCTCACAAAGAAAGGTCTCGAGCTCATCAATGTAGATCCCAAACAAAGTGGGGGATAGGGGGCAACCCTGTTTAACCCCAACAATACTCTTGATGAAATATGATATTCCACGAACATTACAACGACGACCAAGAATAGTCTCATATAAACGCATGATGGCAGTCAAAAGGATCTCAGAAACGCCTATGTCTCTGATCCTCTGGAAAAGAGCCTCACAAGGAACAAAATCAAAAGCTTTTTGAAAGTCTACAAAGCAACAATAGACTTTCGATGAACGATGACATGCCTCCTCAATGATGTCCCGAAGGGTGAAGATATGGTCAATGGTCTCGTAGGCAGACGAGAACCCCGCCTGCCCCTAGCTCTGAGGTGTCTTTGCTTCAACTCCTTGGAAAGCAACAAGTGGAGAACAATAGCGTAAAGCTTCAAGAATGTATGGCCAACCATGATTGTCCTGTAATTATTGGGATCAAACTTGGGGCCCGATTTGTGTATTTGGTACATGGAGTGATGTGACCAAGCCGGCGGAAAACCAGATCGTACCACGTGATTGAAAAAATCAACCAAGCAACTACCAAGCCCTCTAAAGCCAAACTTGAAGAATTCAGCTTGGAAGCCCTCCTCATCAGCGGTCCTGCTATTGTTCATCACTCTAACCGCCTCTCTGATATTCTAGTAAGTGAACAAGAAACATGAGGAGGGAGGGGGATCAACAAGGCTGTCCAGGGATATCATATAGAGTGGAGGTGTGGGAGAACATGGACTTGGAGTTAATATCGAGAGGAAGGGGAGAGTGGTGAGGGAGGATGGTGCGCCAAAAATGTTTGGGAGAGTGTCGGAGAGAAGAACACAATATCTGTCTCCTTAGGGAAATAAAGAGATGTTTCTTACATTGAAGAAAACAATGGTACGAGGCTTTGAGGGAGGGATATGAGGGATGATCGTAGATGAAGGTGTGATGAAGTTGGCATTGAAGGAATTTGCACTCATCATCGTACCCCTTGTTCATAGGGCAAGATCTGGAGTTATTGGGTTGGTGGGAAGCTGGGGAAAAACTGGCGAAACTAGGGAAAGATTTGAGGGCTGCCTCCCAAACGATGGAAGAGAGGCGGGTGTATTTGGTAACAACACTATCCAATGAAAAGAAATGGGTCTCCGAAGGGAGTAATTAACGGATGTGGGAAGAGAAGGTATGAGGGTCTCCTTCATCAAATTCGAACGTAGTACGAGGATGGCTATGAGTGGGAACAATGACGAGAGGAGGAAATCAACCTGGAGAGAGAATGAAAGAAGAGTCGACAAGGGGGATGGGGGAAACAGATTGGTGATGGACAAGTGACAAGAGATATTGGCTAGAAAGGACATAATCCACAACACTCGCACCCCCACCGTGAGGTCGACATGTGAAGAAGTGAGAGCCAGGAAAGCAGGTGAGCCCATTCAGGATCAACAACTCATGGGATACCCCTGACTGAAGAAAGTGCCATCCATATGCAATGAAAGGCCCTGAATGATCCTCTGATATCCATTTAAGTCTCACTGCCTCTGGATCAATTGCCTGGGTGCAAAAACATCCTTTGACTAGTCATGAAGAGGAATCTGGAGGGCTCTGGTATGGGCATTGAAGTCCCCCATAAGGATGACTTCACCAATTGTTGAGTACCGAGTAATATTGGCATACAAGTCACTGAAAGGATCACCATCATGGCCATTGTGAATGGCATACAGAGAGGAAGCCGAAGGAAAGTAACGATTTGCAATAAAATATACCTGGAAGGGAGATCAACCCCTTTAATCCGGATCCACATGAACCTTGGCAAACTCATCCGTGGTCACTAACGAAATGCTCCAGAGGAAATCTCTATACAAACAAGCCACATCCCTAGAACCCTTGACACCACCCGAACTTTGTGTCTCCTGTTTGCAAGCAAAGTACCAATGACATCCCGTAATCCTCAGAAGAGGTCGTACAAGACTCTCATGTGTTTTCGTGATGAAAAGGATGTCAAATGATCCAAGAGCATCATACATAAGACCAGGTGATGACCAAAAAGAACCATTACCGTTCCAACAACTAATGGAGATACCTGTACCCTGTCTCCTCTCCCTGCGGACCCGTCATTTAGAAGTCCTAGGTCGGGCCTCCCATCATGGAGGGAAAGTGTCTTTGATGTCAGCTTTGAGATTCTTGATAACTGCCCATTTCCCTGCCCGACAAGCTGCCAAAACCAATTCTCCGGAGCTTTTGAGCTTCGCCACCTGTGACCTGGTAAGATCTTTGTCAAGAAAAATCTTGTTAGGGAGAGAGTGTAGCACCTGTTTGGCCCTGAGAGCCCTAAGCCGATTTGTTGCTGATCTGAATTTGAGGAAAAGAGTGGAGTCATAGCCCAACCAGGCCTTGTCTAGAACAATTTCGGGACTATGCTGAGTATCCCGGAGAAACCCATTCCCAACCACCAAGGGGTCCGGTGATGAAGGAGTTAGAGGAAGCCCCTCACCTTGAGATTCAATTCCCTCTTGCGCCTGGTACGTTCCTCAGATATCTTGGCTTGAACAACCTCCTTAACAGTTGCCATAGGGGAGGAAGATCCATATTTTCCAACAACTTGAGCCCATGACCTGATGTTTGTTTCTGTTTCTTGTTTAAAAGAAGCCTACTGCGGTCTAATCTCCTGCTTATTTTTGAGGTCTAGTATTTCTGCATGTAAGGTATCGTTGGGAGGATTGAGAACCCTATGCCCCTCATTGGTGTGGATCCTTTCTTTTAATAAAACATTTTCCGATTTGATTGCTGTAATTCGGTTGGTGAGTTCATGGATTTTAGTATGAAGAGCCTCATTAGCAAGTTCCACTTTTTGAACCTTGTTGATCTACTTCTGAATGAGGTTTTTCATGTGGTCATCATAATTCTGCTAAGCCGGTTTCGAAAAATCAATTATTTTGTTACCTTCAATAGCACTTGGGTCGGTCATCTCCACACAGTTTGTAAAATTGGTGCGAAGCAAAGGAGGGGGAGGAATTGCATGGATTGGTGTGACTGAGATAGGTGAGCAAGGTGAATTCCTTGGTGGTATCAGACAGGTGGAACAACGAGATTAACCAGATGCGAGCGGAATATGAGTTGGAAACTGTGAGCAGAATATAGCTGGAAGACGCGAATAGAGAAACATAGAGAATCATAGAGCCATTAACCAGACACTAGCATAAAATAAGTAGGAAATCGCTAGCAGAAGTTGTGAGCAGAATGGTAATAGCAATGAACAGTAGACCATGAATGGTAATTACGATGAGTGGTAATTGCAATCAGAGAAGAGCCACAAACAAGAAAATGGTTTCCAAGATACCTATGAAAATAAATAGGCTGAAAATACCCACGAGGATGGATGGAAAATACCCACGAAAATGGCTGGAAAAACCCATGAAAAAGGTAGGAAATAAACCCATGAAAATGGAATCGCGAGCAGAAGGGCAAAAGCTTTCCTCTCAGAAATCGTGAGCAGAAATGGCTGGAATAAATCACGAGCTGAAGGGGAGAAGGTTAAATACTGTTGGGATAAGAATGGACAATCCGACATCCCATTGCATGTACAACCCTGTTTATGACCAAAAACGTGGTTTAAGTTTAACTTTCCAATGGTGACTGTGTTTAAGCCTTTTTTCACGACTTAATTTATTCCTTCCAATGGCAACTCGTGATCGCACCTCGCGACTACATCTTCATTGAAACCTGAAAATCGTGATTTACTTCCTAGTTTGAAACTCGTGATCGATCCTCGTGACTGTATCTTATCTCTAGTGAAACTAATTTTCAACTGCCACCATGGAATTCCCCAAGGATTAAATCATCTGCAACAAATAACTTCAACAACAGGAGAGAAATGCATGAAGAAAATATCACCCTAGATGATTATGAGAATTAAAGGGTACTTATTCGAGAACCCTTTGAATAGGTTGACACATATGATATTCGAGACGTCGTAGCAAGATATGATTAATGCATCACGAGAAGTGAGTGGAGAATTGAATTAAAGGATAATAGAAGCCAACTCGAGTCTAGTAGGATATATATATATATATATATATATATATTCAGTTCAATCCTCCACTCACTTCCCGTTGTGCATTAATCATATATATATATATATATATATATATATTCAGTTCAATCCTCCACTCACTTCCCGTTGTGCATTAATCATATATATATAGTTAGTAAGTTAGTTAGCAGTAGATGAGCATCCTATTGAGCACTTGAGTCTTATTGTATGGTTTGGAGGTTGCCTCCTCAAAGTGGCCAAGTCATTATACTTACATATTTTGATCATTTATCCATATTTTGGTGTTCCTTGGTGTTATATTGCTGCTGATATTCAAATATATCTAAGTAATTTCATTACATTCTAATCATAGGAAGAAGTTTTCCCTTTGTGGGCAAGATGGAAATAATGACAAGCACAATAGGAAGTTGTCCCACTATGGGCAAAGATCAAATCAATGTAAGCATGGAAGGTTGGTGTCCAAGTGGGTAAGGCATAACCAATATAGTACAGTAACAAATAGGCCCCAATTTGGGAAAGATAGAAATAATCGAAAGTGCAAGTAAGGGTCCTTCCCCCCAAAGCAAGCATGATATCTATCATGGAAAATGTTGGCAAGGACATGAAACAATATAGGAATGATATGCATCATGGCACCATAGGGTATATCTAAGATGCAAGTAGGCTTAAGCATAATAGGAACAATTGCTGTAATTGGAAAAATGTAAAGGCTAAAGAATTTTTGAAGATAGAGTCCAATCAATAAATTCGAACACCTGATTAGAATAAGATAGATAAATTGCTGGGAAGACAAAGTAAGCAACGAGGAATCCCTATTTTCCCACTCCTTCCATCAGACTATGTGTGCTTAGAGATGTGGTACGCCCATAATTGTGTTGTCATCATGTGAAGGGTAACACAAGCTTTTGGAATGGCGAGGCTTGAAACCGCTGAGAAACAAAGGAAAATAAGTTGAGAAACATTGAATGGAAAAATAAGTAAAAACATCTGAACCTCAAATAAGTCATGGAGTCAGATAAAAGGCTGCAGTTGGGATACTTAAATGGAAGAAGAGGATGTCTTAAATAAATTCAAGGAAAACAATTTGAAGAACCAAAATTGGGAAAACATATAAGATGAAAGGAATCCAAATAGGTACGAGAATAAGGGAGAAATTGGAGAAAGCACAATCATATGCGAAAGGCAAATAATCATCGGAAGAAAGTAGGGACATCAATCTAAGTAGAGAGTGAAACAAAAAGAAACTAATCATAGGAAAGGGTGATTTGGGGCCTAGGAGGAGACTTGTGGGGGACAACACTCTAAATGAGAATCTAAATGTGTTATATGCGGAAAATGTACGTGTATAATAAAGGCCGAAAGATAGATCAGAGTGCTTATGCAACAAAGAAGAAAGCAAAGGAACGAGAGACACCTGATATAGAACTGTAATGCAAAGTTATTTAATGAAAACTCCTGCACAATATTCAAGAGGTCAGATGTAGGATGTCTATGTACTCCTTACTAGCATCTCTAACTCTACCTATCAAGAATAGAAGGAAGCCTTAATATACAAAGGAGGAAGATGAAATGTTGGCTAAACAATTACAATTGCTTCATAACTAATGATAAGTCCATCATCTTCACCTGTTGGTACTGTGGAGTTGCACGGTACAGTGCTGCGCAAAATTGGGCGGTGTTGCAAAGAAGTTGATGTAACACTCCTTTTTCCAACAACGCTAATTATAATTATTACTCTAGATTTAATATCATTAATATTTGCAGACCTTAATGATGAGAAAGGTTGAGATTGCTAAGGATTAGTGCTGTTTTTAGAAATAGAGATGAATGAAATTCGACTAGTGAATTGACAATGGCAGCAAACAGTTGTTTAATTAAATCTGGGGGATTTAGTCCCACATTCGTTAAGAGAAGTGCACATATAGATAAACAAAATTCAACAAGCAAATTGACAGTGGAAGCAGAAAGTTGTTTAATTAAATCTTGGGGATTTAGTCCCACATTTGTTAAGAGAAGTGCACATATAGGCATTATATGTTGGAATACGCCTATGTTAACGTGAGGTAAATGAGAAAAGGCTCAGGATATCTCTAATCATTTTAGAGTAAAGTGTCAATTTGCGGAGACATGCAAATAATTTAGACAAACTCCTAGATTGTTACAAGTGGCACGATCTAGTGATCTCAAGTCTTAGAGGAAAATAGAGGTTATTAGAAACATAAAGAAATCCTTTGTGAAATAGTATTTTGAGATTATGTCACGTGGCTTAATCTCATGGGCTTAGACTTTGGGGACTTGAGAAGGCTGTTGGGGTTCCTAAAAGTCTCCATAACTTGGGACTTTGGTATCATGACAATTGTTGCCCTCGCGTAGTCTCGTGGTTAAGCTCTGTTGATTGTTCAAGTTCTACTTTCTAAGTGTCTTAAGAGGATTTTCCGTTTGGGTGACAAGTGGCAGAATCTAGTAGATCCACTTTCAGGATAAATAATTGAGAGTAGTCTGCCATAGTGAATAACATTGAACAAGATTAAGACACATGTCCAGATTTCGTAGTTTTGAAGTGTTTGTCAACCAAAAAGTAAGGAGTGTCGTATTGGCATGATTTTATGTTGCTTTGGTTTATTTGGTCTCCTCACGGCTTCGCTTGCATTATCCGACATAAAACGTGCAACATGGAGAGATCACCTATTGATAAGGTGATCTAACCTCTGTTTTTGAGAGGGGCAGCCCCCTTGTATGATGGGTTTGTGGGGTTTTGGACACTTTTAACCCATAAAGCACCCGAAAGGAGAAAGAAAGGAAAGTGAGAGGGGATTGGAAAAACAAGGAAAGAAAGTGGAAAGAATGTAGAGAAGGAGCATGTAGGTACAAGCAAATGCAGATCTCACTCCTACATGTTAGAAAGTACATAAAAGTAAAGAGACAGAATGTTAGTACTTTGCATGAAAAGGAAAGCAATACAAGATTACATTTGACATAAGAACAAACATAATCACCAAGAACTGCAAGACACAGAGTTCTACAAGCATCCCTGTATTTCTTCTTGAAAAGGAACGCAAAGTTTCCTTATTGTCTTCTTTTCAACAAAGTCTTTACAATGATCAATCTCCATGGAAAGTACCTAAACACAGTTTTATTTACTTCCTTGCCTTGAGACCATAGGACACAAAGTTCGTCCAACCTCCAAGACCCTTTACAAATGAGCTCTAACTTCCTTTTATATCCCAAAAGTTGGCTATAAGGGAGTTAGGGTTTACATGACATCACTTTAGGGCACAATTAGGTCACATCATAATTTTAACTTTATTTTGATTAAGAAATGCACCTTATTAAAATAACACAATTCTAACACAAAAGTGACCTAATTAAAAGTATTTATTTCAATAATTAAGTGGGTACACTTGGACTCCACCAGAGTGACTTGGACATACACCTAGACACCAAAATGACACCTAGATCAACAACATGACACCTTTGATCAATGCCATATCCATTGGGAAAGAGTCCTATCTCGATCGTATGAGAAATTAATTCATTGACCATGTTGAATTGGTGATGTGTTTCATGATCTCTCACTCCATTAAGGACTTGGGTCCACAACTTGGTTACTTGCTTCATCTGCACAACAAACACTTGTTTAGTTTGCGATCATCTGAGATAATTATTTTTTAGTTTTCACTGCATGTGTCGGCTACTTTTATCCGCATCCATTATGCATGATTGTGTGTTTCTCCATGCTTAGCATTTCTTTGCCTTGGTGAATTCATGATTTTCCATATTATCATATTTTGTTGCACCACCTTGGCTTGTTAACGAGAAACACCTCCATCGAGCTATTTGAGCTTGCCTCAGATTATGATGTCGTTTGGATGCGTACAAGTCATTATTGGACTGGAAACAATTAATGATTTGAACATTAAATGACTAGACTTGGATTGCTGCTGACTTGCATTCTGTAGGAAAGTTACAAGATCTGGACCAGCAAGTTCCGACAGTTCATTCTCAAGGACAAGTTCAATCATTGTTCAGTTTAAATATTCATGAAATGTCCTACCAAGCCACGAATGCTAAGTCGAACAATTTGGTGAATATATCATACTTGATAAGTTTGGTCAAGTATGGGGCCACTTGCACCATGTTTGACACGGGATCCAAACTTTATGTGTTCTCTTGTACATACAAGATCACCCTTCAAAGATGCAACATCTCTTCTAGCTCTATAAAGCCATGGTAGAAGGGTTTTATATGGACTGGCGGGAGTGCTAACCGTTGAGAAAACTAGTGCCATACTTCCAGAAATGAAAGACAAAATTATTAGTGCGGAAAATGGTGGGTGCCAAGAATAAGAGAAGTGTTATTGGCATTTGTGCCCATCCTTTGTGCAAGGTCTGCGATTCTCCACTCACGAAGAATTGTTATCACTGATCGGAGAAGTTGCAGGTTCAATTATTTGTGTGGCCAATGACTTAGCCTTCTATGAGAGCTTTGTAGTCTTATCTTGCATTGATAAATCCTTTTCATCACTGTAGCCTTGGCTTTGGTCTCGTGGGTTGATTACTCTGTTGTCTCCTCATTTGCATGCTCTCTCACAAATTTGGCCGCTTGGACTATGTGGTCTCCATGTGTCATGTTTCTTTTAGGAAATTGCACCTTGCCAGCCAGTCTTGTCATCTCCATGGTTTGATTGCACCATCGGTTCAATCCCTTCGCAAACTTACTGTTACTTTGCTACTGCCCATTGTCCATATTGTACATAGCTCAAAATCATTGCATTCCATGAGACTACACTTCTTTCAGGCATTTTGAGAAATAATTCATGTTCCTAGTGAAAGATCCCCAATAGATCTTTTTGCCTAAAATGAATTTTTCTCCCATTACAAATATAAACACATAGTTTTCGATAGCTATGACAATAAAGCTAGGGCAAATCTGATTTAAATAGAGGAAAAGCGATTAGGGATTGGATGAGAAACCAATGCAAATCACTCTCAAAAAATTATATTCTTTTCACAAATTGATTTCCATATTTTTTGAAGCCCAAATATATTAAAATCAGATTTTTTAGAAGCCACAAATGATCAGAAATCAGATTATAAAATTGCTTGAAAACCACTGTGAGAACTCTCTAAAAATTATAAAATTGTTTTGCTTCACTTTACAAAAATCTGTAGATGATTTGACAATAAAAATCAGATTTAAATACCTCAAAGAACATGCCAAATCAGTCCCAAACTGGGTCGATCTAATAGAAGAACTGCTGCAATCTATTTTCCAAAATACCCCCAAAATACACTGCTGGAAATGACTGAAAATAATTCTGAAAATTTGATTACAATCAATGGGAATTTCTGAGTGAAAAACCCTCTCAAACTCTTAGGGTTTTTGTCCACAAGAGGTAGAATTTATAAGGGGTTTCGTCCTTAGAATTTTTAATGCAAAAGCTGAAGCTCTATGCAAGAGAAAATATCATATAAAAATCTGCGTTTTTTGAAAGAGGCAAGTCGACTTCCCTTTTAAAGGAAAAGGGCCAACAACCAACCTCCAAACCAGCCAATGAGCTCACATGATTTTCCCTATGCAAACATTTAATATTTTCCCATATTAAATGTTTTTCCCAACAACATTTCCCTCCTAGTGCAAGTCGCATTTCTCTAGGGGAAATACATAAATTAATTATGATTTTATCTTTCCTAGGCTTCATTACTCCCCTTTGGCCCAAGTAGCCATTATCCTTTCTAGGAGGAATAAAATATAATAAATCCCTTTACAATGACTTTTGCCCCTTAAGGCAAATCGTATTTTCCATAGGGATTACAATTTATTTTTATTAAGCTAAATAAATTAATATTAGTGCTTTAATAATTTTTTTTTTTTAGCACTTTATAATAATTTATTATAACTTAAGTCACCCTTATATTTTTCCTTTGGCCGTCGGGTTGACAAAATGGGCCAAAGGTCTTCGATTGGAAAAGGGGACATTACACCTTGTGCTCACTTCTGCACTTTGAATACATATCTACCAATTTCTTTGAAACTACAACATCGACAAAATTACACTTTCAATTACTTTTTGACAGACGTCCATACCTTGCTCAAAAGTTTCAATTTTGGCATAAGTGGAAGGATGCTGATTATGAATGATACAACACCAATATTATAAAATTTGTAAAACTGTCAACCTTTTGGAATATCGCGGAACATTTGAACTGTTGGAATAATTTCAAAGGGCTCTCCAAGCCGCGATGAAGTGATGCAAGCATTTGAACAAGCCTGAATCAGGATTTGGAAAACACTGTGAAACCATTTATTATTACCCAATTACATCATTGGATGTAAACAACATTCCAGTAGAGCAGATTTCTTCCCTACCTTCATCAACATTCAAATAGTTGGTTGCTGAAGTATATTAAAAAAACGTGCTCTTACATTCTGTAGCTGTCATGAGAAGGTGAACCATCAGCTGCAAAAGAAAACCCCATCCACACTGCTTACAACACAACTGAAGCAAACTAAAACAATCTCACCAAGTCCTACATTGCAATAATAATCGTACATATCAATTATCATATACAAAATGTTTGATCATTCTGCAAAACTTCCCGCAAAACTTCCTTTCTGGACAAACTAATTTCTTTACGCCTCCTTGAACTCCCTGGAAAGGATAGATTTGACAGACAAGAGCTCATTACTAGATATTTATGATCAAAGTGAGCTCTCTAAAGCAACTTGACTAGATAAACCTTTGCTGATTGATCAGAAGCTACTGCCAACCCCCGAAGCATTTTCATGACTTCCATAGTATGTTCTAAGTAATATTTTGCTTTGCTTGGTTTCTGTCCAATAGTACATGCAAATACTTCAGGTTTAGAAGACATTGTTTTTCCATGGTACTTGCAATGCTTTCAAACATATCTTCATCAGATCTGTCAGCTCCAATTCTTGTGGCTCTCCTCTTTCGACCATCTTTGACAAGAGTCGTTTTACCACAAGACCCTTGCTAATACCCTGGGGTTTAACTTCAACAATATGTTGACCACTTTTGACTTCAACAGGCTCATTGGCAAGCACACTCTCAAGATGATCGAAAGGCTTTGTTATCCATATAACTCTCCTAGTTATTTGGATAACTTATATTTTCATTCTGACTCTGATGTTTCACATTTTAGGTTGCGCGCACTCAAGCTTGCTCACTTGGCACAATTTGCGTGGCTGCAGTTCTTCCGTGCACCTCGCGCGCCTTGCTTCCTTGCTTCTGTTCCCCTTCTCGCTGCATTCTACTAGCTCCTTCCATTTCCCCTTTGCGCCTTCCTCCTGCGTGCCTGCTTTCTTTCCTATCCTGTTGTGCACTCCTTTTGCACACCTCTGCAGCCTTGCCTGCCAAAATGGCTAAGTCCCTAGCATTCCTCTTGCGCACTTGGATACACTAAGCTCCCTTGTGTATCGCTTTTCTTTCTGCCGCCACGCGCCCTCTTTTAGTTGAATGCTCACGCCCCTTCCCCATACTTGTCCCCTACAAGTATTCTCCTATTCTTCCTTCGCGCACGCCTTCCCTCTGTTTCCCTTTCCGCACCTTGCGCCTTCTTCCGCGCCAGTCACTGTGCCACGTCATTTGTCAGACTTGAGTGTGATGCACGTAACCTATCAAAGTGCGCCAACAGGGCACCGAATTTGGACAACCAACCGATGCATGACATGTGGCAGAAAAGACAAAACAAATCAATAGTTGGCTGATCTCTTCAGTCAATCCGTGCACGCCACGTGTCTTATGTGCCTAGACGACTCTGACATCTTTCGACAGCTGTATCTTCTACTACAAAGCTCCGATCGGCGCGCGCCTGGACTGCTCAGAAAGCTGCGGACACAACCTACACGTTGGACTATTCAAATTCAAATCTAGGCGGGACTTGGTAGGTGGAAAACAAGGAAACGTCTCTCAACTCATCAATGCACACATCCAATCAAACCTCAACCACCAGATTTCATCAGATCTTGCCTCCTTCCTTCCTCTACACACCAAATAGACATGGGGAAACACATCTAATAGCCTTGTAGGTGGATTTGCAGGCATTTATCACTTGCTATTGGTGGTTGAAGATTTGAATCCGACTTTTCCTCTCTTTCTCCTTCTCTTCTCTCCTATAAATAACAGAGTTTTGCTTTGTAAAAAGGACCCCTCTCTGTTGTAACGACACCATGCCAAAATGGTGGCCGACTTCCCACGGGTCTCAGACCTTGGCATGGTCTCTGCGATGTATTCTGGCCTCCTGCCATGAATGTAAATGACTGTGTGTCCCTTAAGCAATAATATCGTGTTTTGTGGAACTTTTGTCTTCCCTTTCTTGTTTTCATTGCATCTCGCCTCTCTGTTTGCATTTTCTGGAATGTTGTGCGTACTCCCGTGCTTGCAGTCCCTATGTTCATGTGTTGCGTGCATTAGAAGGATGAGCCTACGTGTTGATCTGTGGAGCGCGCCATCCGCCCTCTTCACCCGTGTCCTCTTTGTTTCCTTCGCCGCTCGTGGAGAGAGATCGACCCTTTCTTTCTGGCGCTATCGCCTTCCCTAGCTTAGGATTTCCCCATTTTGCACATCCTTCCATCCTTGGTCCCTTGGCATGTTTAGTCTAGGATTCGCTTTCAGCATTAGGAGTAGCAATAGCGTTAGAGGTAGGTAGAGGAACCGGCCTTCTTCGGAGATCCGTCCCAAGCGCGCAAGGTCCCACAACTTGGGGACGGTTCCATTGTTGTCTCAAATGACTCGGCTCTTCTGGATCCGAGACGCGGGTGCATGTTTGAATGACCAACAGTTTCCTTGGCCTGACAAGATCTAAAATCTAGATCTGTATCGTGGTGATGCCAAATCAAAGCACTGTCTTTCTGCTCTATGGCAGATCCATCTGTAGTTTCCGTATACAATTTCATGACAGGCTTTGTTATTTTGTATGCTTCCACATTTTGCATGCATGTGTGGCAAGGCATTTGCAACCAAAACATGTGATAAAAAATGTACCTTTAATTATTCTTTGATGGATGGCCATACGCTGTTATAAAGCTCCTATTCTGACACAGGCTTAGCAGGACAGTTCACAAAGGTTGAGGAGTCTGGCCTTACACCTGACAATTGGATTTACTTGTAAGTACCCCACGACCTTTTCAGCCAATTCTGTGCACATAGTACAATTATTTCATTCCACAACACAACATCTTGTTTGGGCATTGCACAAAAAAGCTTCT
Organism: Taxus chinensis; assembly: GCA_019776745.2. Lineage (NCBI taxonomy): Eukaryota > Viridiplantae > Streptophyta > Pinopsida > Cupressales > Taxaceae > Taxus > Taxus chinensis. Next base: position 420,343,858 of record CM034154.1, read on the forward strand.
GAGCTTCTTGAAGTCAAACCACATCTTGACGAGACGTTTTGTCAAACACCTCACATGCAACCCGAATGCTGCCACATTTCTCATACATATCAATCAAGAGCATTCATCAATGTTGAGTTCTGTTTGAGATCTCTTTATTCTCTTTATTGGTTCATATTTCTTCTTCCTTCCAATGTGGCCTCATGTCTTCTCTATCTCTAGACAACAGTAATGACTACAACAAATTTTTGTGTGGCATATTCATGCCTTTTATTGTCCTTCACAGATGTTCATTCTCTCCCAGGATAGCAAGATCTTGGTTCTATACTATTGTCTTCTTGTGTGCAGGTTTATTTCTATTCACACATTTCCTTTTGGTACTGGTTTCTCCTCCATGTTTTCTTGGCATCCGGGTCAGCATTTACGTGTTGGGCATTTCAATTTCTTGTCTTTGACTGCATTTGAGTGAAAGTTATCTTTTGTGTGCATATACAAGGTCTGTTTTCTCCAATGTTGGTTGAGGCAAGCTTTTTATTTATCTTTTAGTGCAGGTTTTAACTTTCCACGCATTCTTTATTTAATGTCTTTGTTGTTTGACACCTGGTTATCTCCTTGCGCAGGCTTGTTATTTGTCTCCTCAAGTGGATTTGACTTCTGTTTGTGTGCAGGTTTCAAAACAAGATTTGACACTTGCATGCACTTTTATCTTTCTCTACGAGGGCTGTGAGTTTGTATTAGCTCTCAACCTGAATTCTTCATCTTTTTTCATGCGTTTGCTTCCGTGTCCAAGCTCCATGCACTCGCGTAGGTCTATGGGCTGTCTCCTTGATTTTTTATCCCATGTGGTGTCTTCAATACTTGCATGCAGACTTTATCTTTTCTCCACATGCTTGTGTTATTGCTTTTGTGACATAAAATTCTTCGCTATACGCTGCCTGGGAATGAGTATTTGTTCATAGAAACTTGATTGAATGAATGCAATGAAAACCTTCCGCTTCTTTCTTGCTGTGGATAGGAACTTCTTTGACATGCGAGAAATAAAAGAAGAAATGAGAGAAGAAACCAATTAATTATTGCCTTCGAAAACAGTTACCCTCGTTTACGGGAAGTGGGATGTTAATGTGGGAACGGGAGAGAGAGAAGGGGGATTATTGGGGAAGCAAGTTGCATTTTGCCAAATGCCAAATTATACATTTAGCAAAATCTTCCCTGCAAACTTCTTGAAGAAATATCTCAACAATATGTTTTGTGGAGAGCTGTTTATTTTTTATCCGATTGGTGAGCGCTCCAAATGGAGAAGTGGGAGTAAAATCCCACTTTTCCATCGGTTTGATTGCCAGTTCAACTTTTAATTAACGTTTTTTATAAAATTGATATGATTAATTTATTAATTAAATTTGGAATTTAATTAATAAGAATAATAACATCAATTTATTATTAAAAAAATAAAAGCGTTAATTTATTAAATTTTAAAATTAATGTCGTTAATTTAATTATTTAACATTAATTAATCACTAACATCAATTAAATCGATATTACTAATTAGTTGAATTTAAATAATGAAATTAAAATCACCAATTGAGCTTTACAAAGCACATTTTACCAAGTCAGATGGGTGTGCGAAGCGCAGCGGGACAACAATGATGACCAAAAAACGACAATGCAATGTTACGACAATTGGCAACCGGGTTGTAGGAAGGAAAAGACATGGCAAAATAATGCGGGATGACTGATTGACAACTATTAATGCAATTTTTTTTGAAATTTTTGAAATTTTAGCAATCAAAATTTCGGGACAACAGGCTGAACATATCTGAAATCCTTACAGAGCTCCCAAATGGTGCCACATGTCATTATCTAGTACTTGAGCCAAAAGTAACTATTGAGGAAAGACTCCAAGCAACGAAATGCTCCTAGTCTCCTAGATCTTTCCTTGTGTCTCCATCATGTTCTACTCTATCACCAAAAAATTTCATCTTCCCTGTTTCGATTTATAAACTCCTCCACAACTTTGTTCTCCAAATGAACGACATGTTTCCTCATCTAGGGACGTCGGGGAGATTTCTTCAGGACACATAGGCATGAGACTGCAAAGAGTTTAATTGTGAGGAAATGACACTAAAATGTGACATGTGGACAATTGGAGGCATTCTGTACTGTTAGTAAATGCACTATATGATGACTCTATCAACACCATTAAAAGGAGAGAGAACAATGCATTATCATACATAGAGTGGTAAGTTTATTTGTAGAGCAAGCAATAATTATAGATGTGGCCTAATAAAAAGTTGTATATTTTCACCTGAGAGACAAAATGAATATGGGATTTATAAATAACTAAGAGGATCCAATATGAAACATCTGTATACTTTCATGCGATAGTATTTAAAATTTAAATCAAAGTTACTATATCCAACTTGAGAGTTTATCCGCTATATATATATATATATATATCGATCAGTTCCATGGTTTTAATTAATATAACATGTATAAGAGATCACAATCCAATTTAAACATGTATCTTTATTATGCTTAAATCATTATATTTACACAATTCAACTTAATATTCCCAGAAGGGTAAGAATACATATCTTTGATCTTGATCGAAGGGGCACCACTCATCTATTGTGTGTAAAGGTAAAGGCTTCTTAGGCTATGGGTGCTATACATGGAATAATTTTTTTTCAATAATCTCTTTTAGTGCCGTGGCTAGGAACCATCTAGGTTGTACTTTGCACCCCCTGTCAGGACACTATGTGTGTTCCCTTTTCCAAATCCCACCACCCATCTTCACCTTTCCACATGCAAGGTATCTTGAGGACAATATATCATAAGTGAATTCTCAATGTATGCGTGTCTTTTTCATAATTCTTGACGTAATTTTTACTATACATTTTACCCTAGGTAGTTGGCCATTAACACACCCATTCATAATGAATAACTAAGTAATTCATTATACTCCCGTTAATAGGGTCTTTTATATTACACTCCCTCATAATAGGGTCATTTCGTTATACTCCCTTTTAACAGGGGTCTTTTATTATACTCCCTTTGAACAAGGGTCAACTTTATTACTTATCTTCACCCAATTTATTTAATGAGAATTTTGTCACATAACATTTCTCCCTTGTTGAATTACTTGCTGCCCTTAGCAGCACGGGGTTAATCTAAAACACAACTAGAAATTAAAATAGAATTAGTCAAAATAGTGATGGATATTGTTCACAAACATAATCTTCTTTTCCCCATGTAGCACTATCTACATCACAAAAAGTTCATTTAAATGTTTTTCTTTAATTCAAATGTCTATTTCTTGAACCTATAATTGCCTTCGGTTCTATTTTAAACTCACAATTAGGTTCTACCATTATTTTTTTCCAATCAACAATGTGCTCAGCATTATAAACATATTTCTTTATGGAAAACATTATGAATTCAAGACAATTCTAGAGACAAAGCAAGTCTATATGTTAATTCTGCTATTCCCTCTTGAATTTCAAAGGGAACACTAAATCAAGGGGACAACTTAGCGTATTTGCCTAGTTTTAACTATGTACACGTAGGTTTTACCCTAAGAAAAACTTGATCACCAATTTAAATGTTAGAATGGATCTTTTCAAGGCTGCCGAACCTTTATACATGTCTTGTGCAACTTTCATGTTTTGCTTTGTTGTATTGATAATTTCTTCTATTTCTTTAAAGTTATTATATTCATACCATGACCCACGAACTGGATTAGACCAAGAAATGGGTGTATTACAATTTCTTCCATAACCCTTATTATAAACAAACCTGATTAGATGCAATCAATTTTTCCAATTCTCATGCTTTTCAGTGGTGTACATCTTTAACATGTCTTCTAGAATTTTGCTTACCCTCTCTGTTTGTCTATCTGATTTGTGGTGATATGTGGTACTGAAACTCAAATTAATACCTAATTTGTCAAAAGGAGTTATAAAAAATGATAGAATAAAATCTACAATGCTAAGGTGATACTCAATCTTACTTGGTTAAAAGTGATCTATTTTAGTCAAACTATTGACTAACTCTAGATAGAATCATTCCTTTATGGGTATGTAGTGAACCAATAAATTCCATACATACAATTCCCCATTTTAAACTAGGTATTCACCAAGGTTATAATTGACCCACTTTCTTATGTTACCATAAACATGAATAAATAAAATAGGTGTCTGAATAATTACTTTTAGTTCATTGAATGTATTATAAAACACCCTATGGTCCATGTGTTGGTTGCTTTTACTATCTCTTGCCACCCTCTCTTCATCTATTCAAATACACCTGTTACTCAAATAAAAAAGACACGACCCTAAATGTACATTTCATTTTGATTGCTCTCGTCTATGCATTCATTATTCCTTACTCTTCTATAAGTGCATTTTAAATATAATATCTATATAATGTGGAGTAACATACCACATTTCATGAACTCAGTTAGCAATATGCAGAAAGCATTGATAATATTGCCAAAATTGGGCGTCCCCAACTATTAGGTGATAAGTACTTAATACTCTCCTTCTAAGTTAGTCAAACAATACAAGAGGACCCTTGATTGAATTTTAAGCTACATAATTAATTTTACGACATAATTCGTAAGCTAAGCCATCTAACTCAATTGCTTCAAGATATCAATATTATAGTGTAGGTTTAAACCTATAAGGGGCCATCTACGCCTTGTAAAATCCTCAAATTCTACATTCAATTACCCCAAAGAAACTTGTCTTTTTCATACCATATATATATATATATATATATATAAGTATTATTCTTTTCAATCAACTCATTCTTGTGACACCATATTAATTGTAAAAATCTTTAGAAATATCTCTGCATGTTAACTTACATAAAGACAAACTATAGCATGTTCTTACCTTAGGCATGCATAACACACACACACACTCGTACATACATAGACAAACAAAAGTATGTCAAACTATTTTCCCTTTAATTTACACAACTTACATGTGTCTAACTTTTAAGGGTTAAATATTTTCGTAGCCCTAAAACATCTTCCCTATACCTTACATAAGTTTGATGGTATTCACACCTATAAACTTGTGTGGTGTGCATCCAAAAACCCTGCGTGTTTAGTATTTTCCTTTATTTTATTTATGGAATATCCTTTGTTGATATCTAGTAGTAATGGACGTATCTAAACATATCCCCATTATGGGCCAACATTAATGGAAGATTTAAGGACAATCTATCTTGTTTTGTAAGATAAAAATTAAGCCTAATATATGAAACTATTATTTTTTTATAGAAACTCCCTAGTACATACGATTATTTTACTTATAAAATAACACCATCTACCTACATTATATCATATTATTTTACAACAATTCTCTTTAATAGAAATATATATTATTGCTATAATGGGAGGTACCAACAAAACTAAGAGTAATATTGGTTTCTGATACGAGTCGATCAACACAAAATGTTATTTAATTAAGTGTCTTGTTAATTAAATGAAAGGTCAGAATACATAAAAACACCTAGATTAGGTCAATAATTAGGATTAGCAAACTCTTTCATCTAGTTTATTCCACCCATCCATTAGTACACAACTGTATGCAAGGATATAAAATGTGGGTTTGAAATATCATTTCTTGGAATTGCTAAAGCAAATAATAATATGTGAAGTTCACATTCCAAGCTAACCCCTATAAATAAATGCCAACTGTTGATTTGGTAGAAAGATACAATAGCTAATCCTATATTGATAAAGTATGAATATTATAACATGTGGTGATTTATATCAACACAAACAAATGCAGTATATTGTGCTAAGCAATGGAAACTTGTGTCTTAAAATTTATTGGCCTCTTGTTCTATATCGTTATGTTTTTCCAACTTATCTGTATTTCTCCACAGGATACAATTATTTGTAACAATAATCTTTGAAAATTATTTTTACGGTTAAAAAGGACTCTTTTAACTCATGGAGTCTCCATATTTTGACTGCAATTAGATTCCTTGAATTTTCTAAAGTATTTATAATAATGTATATATATATATATATTTATAAGTCTTGAAATCTTTGACTAGCCAAAACTGTCTCATTAGAATCTTATTTTTATCTAAATATAAAAAATACTATAAAATTATACCAAATTAAAAACTTCAAAACTCTAGAATAAAGCTTCTTCCTAAGCAAACCTTTATTGTTGGTTTTATTATTACTACTCTGGGTATCAACCATGTGGGAATTTCCTGATATCAGAGATGGACGTTCCTGATTGTAAACCTTAGCATTCTACGCATTTTGCTGTTAAATTGGAAGTTGGGAATTTCTAGTATCTTTGAAGTTACATTAAAATTAGAAGTTGAATGTGGCACGATTTACCATCTGTAAACCTTGTATATAATTTATATTATGTTTTAGGAGTTTTTTATTATCAGCCTATTAAGCAATCTGATTCAAAGTAATGTTTTTCATGGTCTTGATGACGTTGAAGTTTTTGACTCAAGGAAAGCTACAAATATCTGATGCATTTCAGCTATGTTTTGGTGTCCATTAAAAGTCTTATGCACACATACTGCCGAATCTCTAATCTTGAGAATTTGGTGAAGAACTAAATTTGCGATTTGGAATTTAAGGATTTCACTATTTCGTCTAGGTGTGACGAAAGTATCAGTCACTTCAAACTTTACTAATGTCCCATTCTCAGTCACTCGCTGTCCAGTTTGCCAGGATCTAGCAAGAATGTTGTCCTTGATTCCGTAGTATGTTTTGGCAAATCTATTTGCTCACAACAAGAGAGCAATATTAGGGGAACATTGATTTTTCCATTTTACCCTGAAAAAGTCTTTAAGTTGCATTATTACTTCTGTATTTTTCAAAACATGGATGCAAGTAACTGTTTAACAAATTTTGGAATACTCCCTATTTAATTTTTTCGTTTGATGAACCCATTTTCAACTCACAGGTTTAAGAAGCATGCTTGGATACCAAATTGTAACACCCCCTTCTCCAACAATGCTATTTAGAATCATTACTCCAGATATAATATCATTAATATTCATGGACCTTGGCAATGAGGAAGGCTGAGATTGCGAAGGATTAGTGCTGTTTTTAAATAGAGAGAAATGCAATTCGGTGAGAAGATTGACAATGGAAGCGGAAAGTTATTTAATTAAGTCCTACGGATTTAGTCCCACATTTGTTAAGAGAAGCACACATTTAGGCTTTATATGTTGGATTACTTCTATGTCAATGTGAAGTAAATGAGAGTAGGAGGTTTGGGATAAATCTCTAATCTTATTAGAGTAAAGTGTAAATTTATGGTGATAGACAAAGAACTTGGACGTACTCCTAGAATGTTACAAGTGGCATGATTTAGTGATCACGGATCTCGAGGAAAATGGAGGTTATTAGAAACATAAAGAAAGTCTCCGTAAAATAGTATTCCAAGATTATGCCACATTTCTTAATCTCATGGGCTTGGACTTTGGGGCGATGATAAGGTTGACGGGGTTCCTAAAAGTTTCCATGACTCAGGACTTTAGGATCATGATAGGTGTCATTCTTCTGTAGTCTACCAGTTTCGAAGGCTCTTAAGAGGATTTCCCATCAAGTGGCAAAATCTAGTAGATGCGTCATAGGGACAATTTTTTTGAGAGCAGTCCACTGTAGTGGATAACATTGTATGAGATTGGGACACATGTCTAGATCTCGTAGATCTGAAGTGTTTGTCAGCCAAAAACTAAGGATGAAATATATTTGAAAACCTTACGGTGCTCCTAAATGCTACCACGTGTTGTTATCTAGTACATGCGCCAAAAGTAAATATTGAGGAAAAAGTCCAAGCAAGAAAATGCTCCTAGTTTCCTAGATCTTTCCACGCATCTCCATCATGTTCTACTTTATTGCCATAGAATTTCATCTTCCTTGTTTTGAGTTATAAACTCCTTTGCAACTCCGTTCTCCGGATCAACAATATGTGTCCTCATCCACGGACTTCGGGGAGGTTTCTTTAAGACACATAGACATGACAATGTGAAAAGTTCAATTGTGAGGAAAGGACACTATAACGTGACTCATGGACGATTGGAGGAACTTTATTATGCTAGTAAATGCACTATCTAATGGCTTTGTCAGTACCATAGAATAAGGAAAGAAAAGAGAGATAGGGAAAGAGAACAATGCATTATCAAGGAGAGAGTTGTAATTTTATTCACAAAGCAAGTAATAATTATACACGTGTCCCAATAAAAAGAAGTTGCATATTTCATCAGAGAAACACAATTATATAAACACAAACCACTACATAAGATTGACCCATTCTATCTCTTCCTTCTCATTGGAGGATATCAGTTGAACAATTGCATAATAGATTCAGGAGCCTCTGATAATGTGATGCCCATAAAAGTTGCCAATGCTCTTGGACATACCTTGACACGGGCCAATGGCTCTTGTTTCTCCATGGAGTCCAAGGAAGACCCACATATGGGGAAGATCAAGGATGCAGAGGTGGCTCTCACTGAATTTCCAGACAAGGAGATATTGTTGACTATTTTGGTAACAGATATTCCAACTTCATTCGAAATGTTACTAAGATGAAGTTTCTGCCGAGACTTGGGAGTAAAATTTCAAATGAAGTGGTCTTCTGCAACAATTCCGGTTAGGGGACAAATGGAAGAATTGCTTCTAGTTAAAAAGATGAAATACATAGTACACAAGTCAAGAGATCCAAAAGCTAATATTTTGTACCAGGACAACGGGAGCAAAAATTATTTCATAACATCCGAAGAGGAGGATGAAATTCTTATCTTGATAGGACCAAGCATTCCTTTCCAGTGGGGTATTGATAATGATTAAGAGTGGAAAAATGTCAAATTGCAACAGGACATTCTAGAATTGCCAGATGATGCAGGTCATGAAGAGGATGAATTGATTCTTGAGAAGATCCAAATTGAAAAATCAGCCAATGCGTTTGTTCATGATGAAGAGGTGTTCACATTTCCATTCAAAGAAGAAGATTCTCTTGAACTTGTAATGAGCCTTTGAAAATTTGAAAGTGGAATCTCTAGAAGAAATGTTGAGAGTTGCAGATGAAACAAAAGATCTTTAGCTCAGTTTTGAACTCCTAATGCAAGCCATGAAATTGCAAGATAGGTATGAATCTAATTCTGACTCTTCAACTGATTCAAAAATTTGTTATGATAAAACAAATCAAGATGACAAATCAGATACCTCTCATGAGACAATGGTTGATGGATGGAATGATGAAATTGAAGTTTTCTCTTTTCCATTGGAAGAGGAAAATTCTCTCAATGATGAAAAAGATAAAACAAAGAATTTTGAGTCCTTCAGAGATGAGACTTCTCACAACAAAGAAGCAATGAAATTCAATGAAATTTGGGTTGATGAGTCAATTTCTCCTAATTGTTTCCTTGAATTTCAAAATGAAGATTCTCAGAATAAATGTGAAGATGAGCTTGCGGCAGTTTTGAAGGAGTCCATGCAAGAAATCTTGGAAGTTGCAGAAGAAACGGAAGATCCGGAGCTCAGTCTTGATATCTTGGCTCGTGCGATGGCTATGAAAGATAGGTATGAAGCTAGGTTTGATTCTTCATTCGATGCTCAAATATCTCATGATGAAATAGAGCAAAAGGATGAACTCAATGCTCCCAATGAAAAATTTGTCAATAAGCTTGAGTATGGGAAAGAAAAATTCTTGGATCATTTAAGCAATCCAGTAAAAAGTCAGCCTTGGGGCAACAGTGAAATAAAAAATGGGAAATCAACAATGTGGATGAACATGGAAGTCAATTTGCAATCTAATACTGATTTTCAAAATAGTAAGAATAATGGACTTTGTGGGCGAAACTTTGAGCATCAGAGTAATCATGCAGGCTCACTCCTCCCAAGTATATAGACATCCATGAAGGCACTAAGATTTCATAAGCAGTTGAGGAAAGGAGGCTACTTCCTCAAACCAGTCAATGACTTCGTGGAGTATCATCGCTCGATGCTACTCATTCAAGGGTAACATCCGAAGAAAAAAGTGCTCCAGTGAAAGCGGGTTGTCCTCCACATGTACCATAGGTGATTTTAGGTTGTATGTTTCCCTTTCCGGTTGTGTGTTTCCTTTTCCTATTGTGTGGTGTGTTTCCCTTTCTGTTGTGTGTTTGTTTCGTATGTTGCTCTATCATTGTTGAAGTGGTGACTCTATGCCCTATTGAGGAAGCACTTCATTGTACATCTCTGTCGTGACTCTATAGCCCAATGGATAAGGCACTGGTTTGCGTAGTGTATTGAGATTCTGGAGTTCCTAATTGTCCTGTCCTCACTTTGTTTGATCCGGAGCAAGTCCCTAGAAAGAGCCAATTGTTGTGCATGCAAAATGTCTAGCATGAAAAATTCAAAAAAAATTGTTATGACAACCTAAACCTCATTTGAAAATCCTTCTCCCAGTCAATGTAAACCTAACCTCCGGCCAACTCAGTGATTGTGTTACTCTAATAATGGTCAGGAGGAATGTGCTAATATGATTTTCAAGTGTTTTTCATGTGCAATGAAGTGATTCATAGATTCATTCAGAACAATTTAAAAGGTCTTGAAAGCCCAAAGAGGCCTATTTTCAACCTTTTTGCACCTGGTGAACACCCCCTGGGAACATTCAGGGAAAGTTAAAGCATCCGAGAAGTGTGTGGAAGAGCTATGCAATCATTCGAGGCAGTTTAGGAAAGTTTTGGAAGAAAAATCGGGTTTGGGAACAAGTTATGCAATACCGGACTATTTATAGCATGGTATAAGGAAATGAAAGTGGTGAAAAAGCTAGTTTAATAGTTCCGAATGTTTTAGGAGCCTTGGGAAGAGTTGGAAAGAAATGATATACTCGTCGGAAAGCTAAGAATGCCTACTTCATAGTAAAAAAGGTTTCAAGAGATTTTAAAGAGCGGATTTGTAGATATTGGCCCGACAGTGAAGGTAAAGATCCTTGATCCTCGCAAAGATTCGGCAGCAAAATGTTTTGGGAGTTCTAGGAAGATTTGAGACTTGATTCAAAGGCCAAAGTGACATATGTAAGGCCCTCTTCACACCCAATGTGCTGGTTCTCCTTTTGATCATCACAAACTTCAGTGGTAGCTTCTTTCACCGACGCACAGGTAAATTTCAAATTGCAGGAAGAATTGGCTTATGAAAATGGTTGGAATGTTCTCATCATCCCGTTTGGTGTCAAATCATTTAAGGTTTGCCATGGGAAGTCCACTCCTAGCCCCGGTGGTGAGAAACTGTGTTCAGGTGTCTATTTCGGGCAATGTTCGGTTAAGGCAGGCATCTATTTTTGGATTTTCCGCACTTGGAGACCCCTAATGTCCCTTTGACCAAAGTCAAAAGGGACATGAGAGACACAAAAATGCGCCACCATGGAGGAGGGGAAGTTTGCGTCACTTAAAAGACAACTTAGCGGTTAGAAAATGTCATACACTCACCTAATCCCACCTAACCACTTCTAAAGATGAATCCACCCTTGGCGCATTTTTGAGGGGGTGGTCCCTTTGTCCCCTTGACAAAAGGGACATGAGGGACACTATAATGCGCCACCACGTGGAGGAAAAAAAAATTGTCACTTAAGTGCACAGAGTTAAGTGTTAGGCTTATGTTTTCAACTCACCAACTGATGTGTTTTGGCCCCTCCTTCATGTTCCTTCACCCCTTGGTGCATTTTTCACCCTCTGATGTCCCTTGCTAATTGTTGTAAGGGACATGAGGTCATCTGAGACCCATTTAGAAAGTTTTTACTCCACCCATGAGTCTCCACTTAACCCGGGTTAAGTAGGGTGAGTCAAGTGATGAGTTAACTAGGTTTGTGAGTGAGGGAAGGTGTAAAGCCAACACTTAGTTATTTCTAACTCATTTTTTGTCATTTTAACTCCTCCATTGCATGCTCCCTTGCTGTCATGCTACCAAAATGCTCCCAAAATCCCTCATGCTCAAAAACACACTTTTGCTCATATCTCCTCGGCCCTTGCTTTGATTTCCATGCAATTTGAACTATAGATTCCTTGCAAAAACACCTGTAAGGGGAGTATTTACATGCCTCCATTAATGCACCAGCTATTTTCTACAGCCCCTTGAAATTTGCAGCCAAAAAATACTCATTTTTCAGAACTACACAAATCTAGCGATCAAAATCCTCCGAAAATTGGAGCAAAGGCCTAAAATGAAAAACAAAAACTTTCGCAAGTGGTTTCGTTTGAATCCGACACAGGGAAGGCCACTTTCTATTTTTAGTAAGCCTTAATTAGAGCACTTACTAATAATATAAGTCCGAAAAAAATGCAAATTTAGACACCTCAATTCATTTCCCCCATGTTCGAGACACTCAAAATTGCCAAAATTGGAAATACTGGCAAAAATTGGCTAAAATGGGGCAATAATGATGAATATTCTAAAAATGGATGGGATGAGCATTAAAAATGATCACATTTCAATCCTTCACACATTCTCTAATGGTCCCGGCACTGACAGGAGCTTCCTTCTCAATTTTCAAGTCAATTCCCGTAATCCCCGATGAGGTGAGCATAAAGTGCCAAAATGGGAAAATGTCGGTTTTGTCCGAAGAACTATTTCACTTCATCCCACATGGAGTGCATGATCAAAAGGTGGATGGAATTGATTTCAATCATTTTCTTCTTCCCTTACTCCAGTTTCGGAAGGATTTGGTTTCATTCCGAACACTTATTAACCCTCAGTAAGCTCCTGCAGTGGCAGAAATCATGATCATGCTTGTTTGAGCAAAATGCACTTCAATTTCTCCCATGTGAATCGATTGATCACTTAAAATGTGCCACAGTGTCTCAAGAAACAGAAGGATGGTATGAAATATCCCTTGGGGGATAATCTTGAAATTTGACAAAAATTAATAAAAATCTGCAGCAAATGATATTATGAAATTTTTGGAAATGAACCAACTAGGGCAGCGAACTTGAAATTTATAGATATCTTGCAAAATACTTGCCCAAATCACACGAAATTTTATAGAGAGCTTGCTCAAGGGAAAATTCAAAGACTAGAAAAATATTTTTTGATTTTTCTGAGTGAATATATAACTGCCAATAATTTTTAGAAATGCCCTAATTTTACTGAAGCTACTTCAAAAATTCATAACTATGTGAATACAACTGATAAAAATCCGATTTTCTGGAAATAACATCCATTAAATATATAGAAATGATCCCTTTATTCTTTCCAGAATCTGAAAGATTTGGTTTCACCTGGAAACCCTAAAAAATACTACTGCAAATCAGGAACTGAGTAGATAAAACCTTAGAAAATAGTTGTTCCAAATCTGAACTGAAATTCTCTTGATGAAAAAGGGTTGTCCTCTTACGTTGAAGATGTGGAATTTCTAATTACTCTTCAGATCTGATCTCAAAAATCTGAAGTAAAACTCCAAAATAGCAAACTAGGTGAGAATCTTTCACCACCGAAGAGTCACTCCTACTAGCTAGGTGTGGATCTTTCACCACCGAAGCTAGGGTTCATGTGGGATCTTACTCCACAGAGTCAAAAAAAGTACAAACAACAATCGCTCCAATATCAAAATAGGTGAGTGTCATGAATGAATAACTCTCCCCAAGCACTCATAGTTTATAAATTCACCATGCAACAAGAGGCCCATCTTCAGACCCCAATCGACTGATCTTGGATTGAAGCCACATAAATCTTAATCCATGATTTTAAGTTACCTTTCTCTTCTCTCCTCTCTTCATGCTTTCCAAAAGTAACTTAGGTGACCCCCAACGAAGAAATAGAATAACAAAGTGTCATATATTCACCCAACTGACTTTAAAATATAACAATTGTTACCACCAAGTCACTTTCAACTTAATGTCAATGGAAAAATATAATCACTTCCTAGCAAGGTGATAAGTCATGTATCCATACCCAGATAGCTTGCAGCATCGTTAGCCCCTCGGGTATGACCAAGGCTAAGACTGAAAAATGGTCGTTAGGCCCTCGATGAAGGAATGGGGACATTACATGGTATCAATAAGGGAAGTCATATTTTCACTCTGTGTGGTCTACATATCCAGTGTTCATCACTCTTCTCGGTATATCCAAGCAGTGTGCAGAGGTTCATCATTTCAAGGGTCTTCAAAAGGGGGCAAAGTGTTCAAAAGGTCTTCATCAGAGCTCTTCACCAGTGCATCAAAGTGGAAGTTCATCATGAGTCAAGTTGTCATCTTCGACATCATCGGAGCAGATCTTCATCGAAGGCAGAAGCATCTTCATCCATGCTTTGGAGCATTTTCTCTCTCCCTTCATTCTTTCTCCTCTTCTCTCCCCCTTTCTAATTCTTCGTTGTACACAAGATTATATTTTGTCTTATTCACTTAAGTGACTTTATAATGTTGCATTGTAAAAGTCCCTTTTGATTTATAAAAAAAGGGACTTATTTACTCACTTCCTAGGATAATGAAAAGTCACCAGTTGAATAAGAACATGAAGAGTCATGTGGGGAGTAGATGAAGAGTTGCATTGTAGAGCTATAAATTGGGAGAGCCTCCTCACTTCAAAAGATGGTTATTCTTTTTACTAGCTCCCATACTCTCTCTAGGAACAAGTGATCAAATTTCTTCTAACTCCTTTGCCTATGTTTCCTCTCCATCTCAACTATACTCCATGAGCATGTACTTGTTGAATATTACGCTTTGTGACTTCATGCTTTTTGTATTTTGTTCCTTGTTCTATGTGAATGGTGTCTTCTCATTGAATTCATGGATATCTTTTGGTTTTGAAACAATAAACTTTGTTGTACTATTTATTGTGCAAAACCCTCTTTACTATTCTCTCCTCACCTCTCTCAAGTTTTTTCTTCCCTTGTAGTTTCTACAAGCACTTTAGCACAAGTGTAGGGAAGTACTCCTGTGTGATCCCCGGTCAAAAGACCACCCCCAAGTAATTAGAATAGTCTAAATATTTCCCTTTTTTCAATAAATGGAGCTGCCCCATTGAAGAAGAGGGATTTAGTTCCACACACTATTGGTGAGAGTTGGCTAATTTTCCCACCCGACAAATTATTTCACCAACAATAATCTATATATTGAGAAACAAATGCATCATCTGGTGAATGATTTGGATGAATAGGCCACCAAGAGTCTAAAAGAAATAAATCATTGGTATCATCATCATTATCATTTGTCTCATTGCTGTTCTGTTGTACCTCTATGCAAAATAGTATGATCCTTTATCTTAGTATTGACTTGAAACACATGATCATTATAGGCATTTTTTGTGAGACTGCAATAAGAGGTTGTTGTGAGCGTACCCTTGGAGGTTTGATATTAGCTTTTGAAATATGTTCACTTATTTGAGGTCAAATAGCTTGCTTTAGTAATGACCTTAACTTGAACTTGCTATGATATGGTAGGAAGATCTTCATTTATTGTAATCACTTGGTCCTCACGTCCAAATTTCACTTGCTAATGTAAGGTAGATCATATTAATTTCATTTGATTTATCCACGTTCGTCCAAGCAACATGTTGTATGAACTATTCTCAAGCACTACATGGAACCAAATTAAGATGGTCTTAGGACCCACTATGACTGGTAAATATATGAAACCAAGGGTTTTTCAAGTAATTTTGTCATATCCCATAATAACTTTATTAGTGCTTGCTAAGTCTTTCTTGTAGTATTGAAGGCTATCAATGAATTTTTTTGCACATGCATTGATACATGAACCATTATCAATCACGACTCCCTATGTTGGTTGTGGATATGTACCAATAAGGGCTCGTATGAATAGTTACCCATTGCAAGATTCATCATTTGGAATTTCACTTTCATAAAAGTTAAAACACAATGAGTGGAGGCTTCCTCTTCGTTGAAGCAATCGTGACCACGCCAATACATCCATCAAGTGGAAGAGCACTAAAATCTGGTGGTTGGTCTTAGTCATATATCATATGAGTATTGCTTTTATCTTATGACTGGGCAACATGATTTGGAAAAGGATTCTAAGATTTTCATGTTTTGAGTAGGTTGTGCTACAAAGTCATTCAACAAACCATTGATTTCTTCTACATGAATGCGATTACTTTCAATAAGGTGTTGGGTCTTATGCCTCATGGTTATGCATCTATTGGAAGAATGTCAGGTGACTCTATGATAATCATAGTATGCATTAACATCATAGCTCGTAGGTAAAGGCCTTGATAGATCCAACTCTCTAATAAGAGCTAAATTAATTAAGTTGCATTCAAATAAATGTTGTAGCACCGCATGTTGACCCTCACTCGACCTTGTAAATTGTCTACGCTCTCTTTGTTTTGGTAAGATTAACTTCCCATTGCTCAGTTTTTCTACTGCGTTTACCACACTTCTGGCCTTAGGTGTAGGTTGGAAAGTATTTTCACTAGTTTTGGCCTTGATGTTTGCCTTTGCTTGAAGTTTTGCTCCACCAGAGGTAGGGGCATTGACACCATATTTGATAAAATTGGCCTGCCAAAGCTTGACCTCTACATTTTTAAGTGCGTGACAAATTTCATTGAAAGATTGATAAGTGTTGAATACCATGTCCTTCTTAGGCACAAAAAATGTTTGAACAAATAAGCTTATGAGTTCACCTTTAGGCAACTTGTGTGTCATTTTACCTCATTCTTGAATTTAAGCATGTACTCACTAATAGTTCTTTGATACCTTGTTGTAATTGAGCATTTGTGTAAAGGTGACCTTCATGCTAATGTTGATCAAAGAAGTGAGAAAATTATGAACTAGTGTGGTAAAAGCGTGTATAGATCCACAAGGTAAAACATAGAACCAATCGAGAGCATAGTCCTTCAAAATCCTAGGAAATGGCTTGGTAAATAATTGATTATCATGTGCAAAATCTAAACTAGAGGCATAAAATGACCTAAAATTGTGAGATGGTTCTCCTAGGAATTGGCTTGGTAAATAGTCAATTATCGTGTGCAAAATCTAAACAAAAAGGTATAAAATAACCTATGATGAATTTCCTTTCCTATTATATAATTCAAACTTCGGGGCAACAAAACCTGTTGGGAAGGGGTAGGCAAGCACATCATAAGTCAAAGGGTTAAGTAATATTTCATCTGATGTAACCTTGCTGCATGGCTTTTGAGAACATTGGGATAACACCTTAATCTGATTTTGCAATTCATGCACAATATTCATAATGATAGTCATTTTTGAAGAAAGAGATGTACAATAGTTTGGGATTGAAACTTTATGTAAAGAAGCATTGGTAGCATCCAAAGCAATAGAGGGAATTTGAGAAGCAAGTGGACGAGTTGGTAAACATTGTAAGGGGGCTTGAGCAATAGAAGAATCACACTAGATGGAGGTGTAAGAGAACCATTAACAATATGAGGAGGAACAATGTTAGAAGAAATACGACAAATGATGACTTGAAAATGTAAAGGTGGTTCCCCAAGTGTTTGATCACTACCTTATCTTGAATAATAACCCCAATAATTTTTTGTTTGAACTTAAGTTTGAGATTGGAGTTCTAATAATAGACCTAATATGTTAGCTATTTCACTTGGATTCTTCAAGAGATATTGGATCAATTAAGCCTTGGATTCTAGCTTGATCGTTTAGAGAAACTTCTTTTCCTTTAATACTTTGGCTTTTAATAGGAACTTGAGGACTATTGAAAGCATTATGATTCATATGAATCTCGATAGGAAGGTTGATGCAATTTTAGGATCGACACAAGTCTCATCGAGATCACCATTTTCTTTTTGACACAATCTCTAGGAAACAATCAAGGGAATTTCAACAAAATCAGCAGAATTGTAATTTAATCTAGCACTTCTTCTGGTAGGAGTCTTGGATCTAATCAATTTAGATGGCATAAAGATATAACATGTAGAAGAGCAATGTGTAACCAAGATCACACATGATAGCTAGAGATAAATGATTGGAACAAATAAAATAAACCTTAGGACGATTGACAAGAGTCGAGAGCTAATCCTAGAATGTTACAAGCAATGTGGATTTATTAAAAGACAAAACCTTAAGTTGGGTGCAAGTTGGGTCGGGTTTTCCAAAATGTAGATGTAGATGGGCAAAGTGGGTTGCACTAAGAATTGCCGTACACTAACCACAATCTAGGTAGTAATTAGGCATAACAAAATACAGCGCAATAAATGAAACCTAATTATAGAAATGTTAAATATTGTATGAGCATAAACAACATAGAAACATCTAGGATAAACTGGAAATAATTAAAATGCTTGGAAAGACTAGAGATTAAGGGTTTCTAGGATATATTCAATTTATTGTTAATTTGGAGATAGTTGTCATCAATAGGCAATGTAGAAACAGGTCTAGAAAGCAAGGTGAAACAAACATAGAAAGAAAGAAAGAAATAAAGAAAGAAAGGCATCAAGACCGATTTAGACCCCTCCACTCTTTTTAACCTGGAAGAGAAACTTGACAGTCTTTCCACTCAGCTCGTTGACTTGGAAGAAAGAGTTCTACAGGTGGTAGACATGCAATCTAACCAGCTTGCTATTCACAGGGCAGTACTTGACTATATTCAAACAAATGTTAAGTAGGTTTGTGATGCTTGTGGTATCCCAGGGTTTGCTTGGAAGATTGACAAAATCAAGAAGTAGACAATCACCGAGAGCAGCCAGGATCCAAACATGCAAACTGCTATCAACCTCTATAAAGCCCTGAAGATTGCTCTGAAAGTCTATAACAAGTCTCTGAATTAGTTCCGTTTTGCTGTTCTGTTGCTGTTTTGGTGCTTCAGTTTTACTGTTTTGTGTCATTTGTAGGGCTTCTTGTTGGCAGTTGGCCCCTGCCTAAGTTTATTATCTGGTTATCTAGTTCTCAGGCTT
Organism: Taxus chinensis; assembly: GCA_019776745.2. Classification (NCBI taxonomy): domain Eukaryota; kingdom Viridiplantae; phylum Streptophyta; class Pinopsida; order Cupressales; family Taxaceae; genus Taxus; species Taxus chinensis. The sequence continues at coordinate 420,362,687 of CM034154.1, forward strand.
TTGTTGGGGTGTGGTCCCCACGTATCAAAAAACCACTATGCTGACATTGTTTTCCTGGCTTTTGAGCCTTTTGTACTACAGGGTATGGTCCCTTCAAAACCATTTACCAATAGTAAATAAAAAAAACAAACATAGAAAGAACAACAAATTTTGGCCACCTTGATTAGAAGCATATATGTATGGTTTTGTCTCAGTTAGTATTGTAGGGATACAATTTTGTCTCCCTCCTACAACTGTGAAATTGATTAGAAGTCAACTATTTTACTTCTGGGCTACGCAAACCTTGCTTGCTTTTCCATAATTCATTGTGAGTCACAAGGTAATTGTTCTCCTTTTTGGCAACCCTAATTCGACATCAGCACTTTGCAACACATTGAAAATCAGGGTTTGGGTTTGCGGTCTTGCCTCAATTAGAACCCCTTTGAGGAAAAAGTCTTGAAATCAACACTTGATGCAAGTTAACAGGCAATCTTTTGTATGCAAGTGTCCTGACCCTTATCTTTCAAATGGATGTAACAAGTAGTAAATGCTAGATGCTCTCTAAATGCTTGTAATTCTGCTTTTGGCATGGGGATGGTCTTGAAACATTAATTATCTCTCATACAACTTAAATATCACTCTTGTGCGAATCATTTATTCATTGTCTCATATTCTAAATGCATTAATGGGCTCATGTATTTACAGATTTCTTGAATTCAAATTAGGACCCTGTTGGTGCACAAGCCAACACACAATGGGTGGGAAAGGCCAACAAAAGGAACACAAAACCCACTATAGGCATGAAAGGTCGACAAAAGGAACACAAAACCCTGGGGGACCCCCAAACAAGGTTCAAAAGGGCCCAAGAAGGCAAGACTCTTCTGTACAAGTACGGTTTTGGCAGACCAATACCGTACAAGTATGGTTGTGGCCAAACGTGCAGAAGAGAGAAAACCAGGGAGGACAAAGAAACATGAGGACAAAGAAGCTCACATAGACAAAACATGGAAAAATAGAGAGTCGACAAGGGGAAAGTGGAGTCGTGAGAAACAATACTTAGTTGAAAGTGTTGAAAGTTGCACAAATATACAAAGGGAATAAGGCAAGAGTAGAATCACATAAGAAACACATGCCAGCAAGAGTCCAGCTTTGACAAATAATCAATAAATACATTAATACATTAGCACTAAGGCAATTAACTAGCCTTGAACAAAAATTAGGTGTCTACATGGAATTTTTTAAACAATAATTGTAAGATACGAGGGCACAATTTTCTTGAACTGAATATAAGTTGTGTTAGCACAGGTGTTTTTTGGACAGATTGTGTCTGAGTTGTATTCAGTTATTGATATAATGTTCCCATGCTGCCATTCTTGGGATAGAATAATTACATGATGCAATCCTCTTTTAATTCCTTCTTTTTTATTGATCAGCAGAGTTGTTACAAGGTTTCATGCCTTCTTGGTTCAACATATTACTTCTAACATATAATTGTGATCTCTGCAGAATTTGATGCTTTAACTGGATGCAAGCTGTCAACCATAGACATTGGGGCACCAGTTGTCCGGATGTCTTACAGTCCAGCAGGTTGCCATATTGTAATTGCTGTTCTTGAGGTTGGTAGATATTCATTTTTTCTCAAAAAATTGACAGTTTGGCATTACTTCTAGTTGTCTTTGGCTGATAACTATTTCGAGTAATGTAACAGTTACATTTGTGTTTGGGTGTGTCAAATTTTAAATAAATAGAAAACTGACTGGCACTTGTTTCAAAATTGTTGATTTTTAGCTGCTGTTAATAAATAATTTTATTTGGTACTTACTCAAATCTTTTTGTTGAGTTTGAACTGAAAACTTTATTGTAACTGCATGCTTAAATATTTTGTAGCACAATGCATATGGAAGAGGCAAAGATTGTTTTTAAACTTTCGTTCCCAACAAACAAATGATTTGTTTGATTCCTATTGTGTTTGAAATGAGGGTAAAATATTGAGGTTTGCCTATGGACTTAACTAATTGTCATCACTTGGATTTAAAGGAAGTTTGGGATCCAGGTGCCAGCACTACTGAAACAAATATATCGTGAGAGGATGAAGTGAGAGAAGAAAAGGAAAATATAAGATGGGAACTGTGAGGAGTAAAAGATGAATTTGTTAAAAGCAGACACAAGAAAAAGATGCAAAACAACAGATTCCAAGGAGGAGATCGATTCCCACTGGGGAGACAATAGGAAGCAATTATTTTATTTCACACATGTTTTTTCAAAAATAATTTTGTAAAGTGCTTGAAACAGTTTCTTAATTCTTCAGGTGACACAACTATAGATGGAAGCATAATTCATATACTCGTACTCAACAAATACTCGGCAAACCAATTATTTTTTTGTCTCGGAAAATATTCGGCAATACTTGGCAACATAAATAAATACTTAAATTTCTTAAAATAACATAAATTTTATACAAAATTTAGATACAAAATGTATCAAATGAGTCTGTAAAACATTGGGGAAGCGTTTTCTATTACATTTGAATACAAATAAAGTTCAAAATCTCGTCATCATGCGAATACATCAGCCAGTTGATAACTCTTATGAGTTTATGATGATTGTCATTGAAAATCATCATCAGAAATTGCATATCCACGGAAGTTACAAATTACAAGAATGTAAAATTTCCTCTTCCTTATTCTATTGAAAAATTAGAGAGAGGTTCCAGTGACTGTAGTCCTCGCACTCGGCTGCGGTTCCTCGCTCCTCCTAGAAGGCTGTCCTAACTCTTCTTTAAAATCTTTATTGTAATAAAGGCTATGGGCGCATATGCTTTGTAAATCATCGCTTCATCCCACATGCATGGGAAGTAGATATTAGCTTAGCTTGAGTGGAATAGTATAAATCTGATGCATAGGTTAGTGTAAGGAATCCCCAAATTTTATTGTATTGAGCTTGCTCAAAGAAGGTTGCAATATATTCTCTCAGTTTTTTGTATTGTTTTAATTTGTTTGCAGGAAGTATATATTATTTAGTATAATAACTCTTTCTAGGGCTCATTTAGTAGGAGTATCTGGTTAGAGTTTCTGCAACTGTCCACTGTATGCTCTCACCTCGCTCTTAGTAGAACCTTGGTGATCAGAAATGGTAACAAAAGCGACAACACTAAGCCTTTTTGCCCCACATCTGCTATTTTTTGCTCTGTTTTTTTCGTTTCTAATGGTATAAACTATGTTACAATAGTTTTAAAATTCACAAGAACTTGTCGTTCTGGGCCAAGTGGCAAATCAGTTTTACTTGATTCCATGGAGTGAGGGGTTATGTCCCAATATGCAAGCCATTAGACAACAGTGAGTACAGAGTTGGGCATCCACGTACCTTTAGGTATATTGGAAGACCCCTAATTGTTTTCAAAACCGTGCCACAATAAGCCATTGGCTGTCTTTTATTTGTGGTGCACCGAAGCGCGTTGCCCCAAGAAGTTACAAACAATTGATCTTAGATATGGGATAGTGGGCTGTGGGTATAGTCTGTAGGGTTCTAGTCTAAAGCAGTGACAGACCAAGGAGGAATCCAAAAGTGTTAGTGAAGTGCCGCGTGGTAGCTGTTTCAAATAACAAGCAGAAAAAAATCTCGCCAAGTTGATCACCACTGTGGATTTCTTGCCGAAGTGATCATTTTGGCGTGTATTTTAATTATTCCGAAAATATTTCCATCAGTTTTTTGTTTTGGGGCTAATTTTCACCTATAATTCAATTTTTTTTCATTGTTAGGGTAATTCTGTCATTGTGAATGTCTCGTCAAGATGATTGCTTTAACATATAACTTCGATCAGCTTTTTTTGGACCCGGGCACCCCTTCTCATGGTTGCAACAACTTGATCTGGAACTCATGACATGGAGTAGAAAGTTTTGCCTTTGAGTCCAAATCCTTGAGTGGACATAGGGTCAAGGGCCTCAATGTCCAAAATACAACACTCACAAACAAAGTCAATAGTGACAAGTCCTCTGAGAGCAGTTTTTCATTTGGAGACATGCCAGGTGACCCAAAATAAGAATTTCCCATATTTGGTGGCACAAACCCTGCTAGTTTACGAAATCCCATGAAGAACTGACTTAGGAAAACTTTTTCAAACAATTATTGGTTTGGTTTGGCTCTTGTGGCCTCAAAGATTTTATTGAAGCCCTCAAAAAACTTTGCCAAACATGAACAATTTGAAAATTTCAGGAAAAATTTAAAAAACTAGCTAATCATGTTGAAGGCTTATTTGATGTCTTTTTCACAAGTTGTTTTGTTAGTGGCCTTAGAAACAATCCGTGCCAAAGTCAAAATGTTCAAACCTACCAATATGATGGAAGCTTTGGGATTGACCAAATTAGTGGAAGACAAGCTCATTGCTCAACGTTGTTTTTAAAATTTTACACCTTATACAGGCTTAAATGCAAGTTCGATTGGAAAAAGGGTTATGCTATAACTGTGATTAAAAATTCTTACAGGGTCATAAATGTGTTGAACAAAAGTTGTATCTACTAGATGATGAGTCACTTCCTAATTCAAAGGATTGGGAAGATGGTCACGAAACCCAAGAAGAAGAAAACTTGTCGAAGACTCCACTCCTATGGATTCCCATTCAATTTTTTTTGTACATGCCTTGACAGGAGTAACCACCCTTCAGATTATGAAATTCAAAGATTAATTTAAGAAGATATCTCTCACTATTTTGATTGACTCGAGTAACACACATAACTTCATTGATCCACGGCTAGCCAAACAAGCCGATTGCTTTGTATATCCCTGTTCAAGCTTTGAAGTTATGATTGCCCATGGAGGAATATTGCCTCGTAAAGCAAAATGTCCCAATGTTCGTATTATTGTAGGAGATTGTAATCTCCGCTCAGACATGGCTATGTACCCTTGGAAGGATGTGTTGTATTTCTTGAGGTTGCATGGCTATGTACACTTAAACCATTTTTTTACTCTGAACTTTGGTTGCAATTCTCTAATAATGGGCAGAAGTACAAATTGAAAGGCCTCACTCCTAGATCTACTAGAATCATCAACTCGCATTGGATGAAGAAGCTCCTTAAGAAGGGCTCTCATGGGGTCATTTCTCAACTATGTTGTGTTCACTTCAGTTTATCTTTAGATTCGAGTACACCTAATGAATTGCAACAAATTTTAGACAAGCATGCTATAGTATTTGCGGAACCAACAGGATTGCCACCTCAACATCTAGAGGACCATCACATTTAGCTCTTTCTGGGGAGTGTACCAACCAACGTCTGACCATACAAGTGCCTTTTCTTGCAAAAAATTGAATTTAAAAAGTTCAAGAACTCCTTACGGCAGGCGTCATTTGGCCAAGCACAAGCCCCCACTCTTTGTTTGTTCTTCTCATCCACTAAAAAGATGGGTCATGGTGGCTCTGCATTGATCTTCGGGAGCTCAATAAAATCACTTTCAAAGACAACTTTCCCATTCGAATGATTGATGAGTTACTCAATAAGTTTCATGCGCCGGTTTCCACCAGATTTATATCATCGAAGAGGATATTCCTAAGACAACCTTCAAAACTCATGATGGTCACTATGAATTTTTGGTCATGCCATTTGGCCTTACTAACATGTCATCAACATTTCAAGGATTGATGAACAAATTCTTTTGGCCAGTCCTCTGTAAATTCATCTTGGTATTCTTTGATGATATTTTGATCTATAACAATACTTGGATAGGGCATTCACATGACCTTAACCTAGCATTGCAACTCCTTTTTGATAATTAGTTGTGTGCCATGCATTCTTAGTGTTCCTCTGATCTATAAGAAATTGAGTACTTTGGGCATATCCTCTTTAAGCAAGAGTCAAAGTTAATCTTGAGAAAATTAATGCCATAAAAAATTGGCCAAAACCCAAGACACTCAGAAGCCTTTGTGGATTTTTGGGTACTATAGGAAATTTGTCACCCACCATGGAAAAATTGCTGCCCCCATGACTGCCATGCTAAAAGAGGATGTTTTTTCGTGGACAAACACATAAAATCAAGTTGTGTCCTACCCCTGTTTTAGCCATGCGAGATTTCTCCAAGACATTCATCATTGAAAGTGATGTTTGTGGCAATGGCCTCGCTGCTGTCCTCATGCAAGTAGGTCACCCCATTGCCTTTGCTAGCAAGGTCTTATTTGGGTGCAATTTGTATGCTCCACCTATGAAAAACAAATGATGGCCATCTTGCATGTAGTCAACAAGTGACAACCATACTTGGCAGGACTACATTTTTGTATCAAAGCAAATCACCTCAATCTCAAATACATCCTGGAACAAAGGGTATACTCTCCAACTCAGCAGAAATCGGTCACCAAACTCATGGGGTATGACTACGAAATCACTTATAAGAAGAGGAAAGAGAATGTGGTCGAGGATGTTTTCTCCCACCAACATGAGGACCAAGCTCCTGTATGTGAATTACCCATGCTGCTTCCTGAATGGATGCAAGAACTACAACAAAAATGGCAACAAGATCCAACCATGCAACAACCCATCTACTAGCTCTCTACTAATCCTAGCTCTTCACCTAACTACTCTTGGGATGGCCATTATTTACGGTATAAAGGACGCACGTGGTTTACTTCTCAAGTTAGGTTCATGCCCTAAAATTCTTCTAGAACCACACACATCACCCTTTATTGGCCACAAAGGGTGTTTAAAAACATATGAGTTGGTTCATAGGAATTTCTTCTAATAGGGAATTAAGCAAGAAATCAAGTAGTTTGTTGTAGAATGTGATACTTCCTAATGTCGTGCAGTAGAAACAATGGCAATTTTGGGCTTACTACAATCACTACCTATTCTTAGAAGGATCTGGACAATATTTCCATAGATCTCATCTCATCAAAGGCCTTCCAAAATCTGGAAGAAAATTGGTTGTTCTAGTGTGGTTGATCGCCTCTCCAAGCATGCTTGCTTCTGTGCCGTAGCTCACCCCTATACCTATTCAACCATCGCCCAAGCTTTTCTCTACCAAATTTTCCACCTCCTTGGTGTTCCTTCTTCTATTGTTTTGGATTGTGACTCAACTTTTACAAGCCACTTTTGACAAAATGATTTTGCCGAGAGGGAACACAATTAATGATGAGTTGTGGGTATCACCTCCAAATCGATGGTCAAACCAAAATAGTCAACAAATGTTTGGAAACATACCTCTGATATTTTTTATTTGAGCTAGAACATTGGGTCAAGTGGTTACCTTAAGTAGAGTGGCAGTACGACATCTTGTATCCCACAACCACAAAAATGACTCCATATGAAGCTGTTTATGGTCAGAAGCTATTTGATATCCTCTCTTACATTCTAAGCAATTCTCCAGTACAAGCAGTTGACACCACCTTCAGTACATAGGAGAATGTCCTTAGGGTACTTTGGGAAAATCTCCACATGGTCCACAACTGCACGAAACAAGGCATATTAGCATTGTTTCGAGCAGGCTTTTCAACTTGATGATATGATTTTCCTTTGATTACAACCATATAAACAATCCTCCTTGAAGATGAAAGGTTGCCAGAAGATTACCCTGAAGTTGAATAGCCCTTAAAAAGTTCTTCAAAGGATTAGTCTAGTAGTAGACAAGTTAGAACTCCTACCTTCCTCTTGTGTTCGTCCTATTTTCCATGTCTCACTTTTGAAGAAGGTTTAGGGGCAGGTCACCGTTTAGACAATTCTTCCCAAGGTCGATGTTGAAGGATTTCTCGTTCTTTAGCTGAAACCAAGCTTGTAAAAGTGCTCATGTCAACTTCGCAGTTGAGTCATCACAAAGGTCCTAATTCAGTGGCACAGATTGCAACCTGGAGATGCAACTTGGGAGCCGCTTCATCAAATTCAACAACAATTTCCTAACCTTCAACTTTGAGGACAAATCTTTTCAAGGGGGAGGGGATATTAGGTCCTCTTTGTTCTAACTCTTCTTTATAATCTTTATTGTAATCAAGGCTATAAACGCATATGCTTTATAAGTTGTCCCTTGAGCTAATAAGAATAATCCCGCATACATGTGAAACAGATGTTAGCTTGAGTAGAACTAGTATAAATGTGATGCATAGGTTAGTGTAAAGGCATCCACAATTTTTTTTCGTATTTTTGTTGCTCAAAGGATGTTGCCTCCTTGAAAAGGCCCGTGATTCATAATGCAATTTTGATCTCTTTAATGCAAAACAACTACTTTCCATTTCATTTTCGGCTTAATATGTTTGCAAGCAGGTATATTTGGCTCCACCCTAATACTAGATGATTGATTCTTCTGCCTCGTGTTCGACCTAATCTTCAATGATGTCATCCAATCCAATATCTCTTAATCTGCTTCGCCCTCCATAACTTCACTTTTGAAATCAACAATCTTGTCCTCTACCAACACGGGGATCTCCTCTTCTTGCAAAATCCAGTCACTATAGGGATCAATCTCATCAAAATCAATAGGCTCCTATCATGTGTCCACCTTTTTTGTGCGAAGCCGAAGGGTGTATTGCACAAAAACTAGGTTAGTGAGGCATTGTTAAGTCAACATATTACACTTCTTTGTGTGAATGGTCTCAAACAAACTCCAGTTGCGCTCACATTCAAAAACACTACAAGGTTGAGATAAAATTCAGAGGGTTAGCTTTTGAAGATTTGGGGTATTGCGACCTCAATCTTCCCTTCAAGAACCTGCAAACAAGATATTCAAAAGTTTGTAAGTAATTAATAATTGTAAATTTGTAATTTTATAAAGACTCCAATTTTTGTTACCTGGTGTTTGGTTAATTCTCCTTTGGATACTTAAGAGGCAAAGAAAGGAGCCTCCCGTAGCTTGCTTGTAATTCTGCAACCATAAAATAATGAGCTCCTTCACCTTAACCTCAAGTGTTAGCCTCTTTATGCATTTTGGGTGACCCTATGTAACCCCTCCAATCAACATTTGTGAAGCTGTTAGAGAAGAAAAACTTGGGGTTGAGGTAGTACCCCGTTACATGAAGGGTTGGTAGAATTAATCGTTTCACTTCTGATCAATTATCTCCCAAATGTGACCAATTTGTCTCTTTCCCCTTGGTAATAGTTTCAAATGGCCTGTTTGACCCTATTAATGGACTCATAAATGTATCCCATTGGGTTTTTCTCCCCATCCTCCAAACACAAAACCCTCACCAAAGGCTCTAAAACCTACAAAGATCTAAGAAATTAAGGTTAAAAAACTTACAATTAAAGTAATTACTTTTAAAAATTGAAAGTAAAAGAATCAAATTGAAATTTAAATTGAAGTTTGAAGTTACCTTGATGATCATTGCAACTCTTTTCATAAAGGCATCATAAAAATCTGTCTTTGCGTTCTTCTCTTCATGCACTTACTTTGAATATGTTGAGTCTAGCTATGCTTGATTCATAAACATCTCTTCAATGGCGTTCATAGAGTACAAATACATTGCTACTTTAGGAAATTAGTTGCAAACCTTGTGATAACCGCTTGCACGAGCTCTTTTCCCTTAGCGTGATCTCTCATCAAGCTAAGAACCCAAGGGTGAATATAAGTGCATTTTGATATTTTTGACATCCTCTACAACCGGTTTCTTCCAATCAATTTTACCTATGTCCCCCAAAAGAAGGTCAAGGCAATGGGCCCTGCAAGGGGTCTAAAAGAGTGATGGATGCTTGTCTTGAAGTAGTCTCCTAGCTGCCACATATGTTTTTACATTCTTAGTGACAACTTACACAACGTTCTTGTTGCCCACCTTTAAGATAACTTCTTTTAGCATTAGGCTCAATTTTGTTTTGCCTTCTTTACTTTATTAGAGGCTTTAATTGACTTCAAAAAAACCATCTCACCATTTGAAGCCGTCAAAAATTTGATGAGGGCTAGTTCCTTTGCCCCATCCACCTATTTGAAAGAATAGTGTGTCTGAACTTTTGCCACTGCTTCTTTTGTTATTCTAGAATTGACTTTGCATCTGCAGCTGCTTTCTAAAGCAAACTTCCACTCAAGTCTCTTAGAGAGTGTTCTTTGTACCCTTTCCTTACAACTATCAATGCCATAACAAAATACTCCCAGTACGAGATCTTTGCCACATTGAAGGAAAGGTTATTATAATACTAAAAAATTTGCACACACCTTTGCTGCTACCTCTCACACCTTATTCCACCTTGTACCTTGTAGTGAAGGTTTAGGTACAAAAAGACTATGTGACTGGGTTTTGCTCTAACTGGATGAGGCTTATGTGCTTTGTATCTATAGACCATGACTAGAGCCCACATTTTCTATCATATCTACCTTGATTCTGCTGTTGTTTTTCGGACGAAGGGCTACTACTATGGTTGCTTGTACCCTTGCCCTCTAGTTTCTTCTCATTCAACAATGCAAAGCTCTGCCTACATCTCTCATTTTACCTCTTCCGTGGTATTGGAATATGGCGTGACATTGTGGAAAGGAATGCATGCAACACGGTACTTGAGGCGATTGATGCCTCTAGAAACCTTCTTTGAGCAGAACACGCAAAGCACAGTCCCTTTGGATGGTCCACATATGACATACTTCCAAGCAGTGGCAATGGTTTTAGCGGGACAACTTCCACTTGTTGATGCTGATCGTGATGCAGAGCTGTATGCCATTGTATGCTAACCTGCAATGCATTCAAATACAAAAAAATTAAAAAACATTTAAAGGAAACCCTAGCCATGAAGTTGTAAATGTAAACCCTATGTATAAGAAAAATACAATTTTAAAAAACAAAATATAATTTTTTAAAACCATAAACTTGTAAACACCATGTATAGGCAAAAAAACTAATAATTCATTCATTAATTATGAAAAACTAGCATAAATCATGAATAAAGCTCATGTTAATTGAATGAAATGCATGTAAACTTGTAAATCATGTTTAGAAACTTAATATTAACATTTTAGAAAGAATTTACGTACTTAAAAAAAGGGAAAAAAGAACTAACTTGGAAATTGAAATTCCTCAAATCTGCTCTATGAATCTGCTATAAACTTCCTCCAATTCGCTCAAAGGATTCTCCAATGTTGTGTGATTAGAGTGTGTGGGGCTTAAAAAGAAGAAAAAAATCGTGTTTTTTTTTACATTTGATAGTGTTTTTTCCACATTAGACTTTGTATGCATCGTTTTCTGTGCGTCTGGAGGGTCTTTGAACAGGACCCGCAGAGTGTTGGTGAGTACTCCCTGAAACTTGCAAACACTCGCCCTTTTAGACTCGCGAGTATAACTGGCTTAAACTTGCCTAACATAATATTTGGCAAGTACTTGCAGGCTTGCCAAGTATGTAAACTATGCTTGGAAGAATAAATATACTCTACAATAGAGGATGGATATGGCAAACAAAGCATTTTAATGATACCAGGGTTAAACAAGAAGCATTAAATAGATTTTGAAAAGCTTTTGTCTTTGTAAGCATCTTAAAAGATTGACAAAAAAGGGAGGTGGCTTACGGTTAGCGATCACTCAATGAATATCTCTTGGTTTTAGTTCTACCTTGAATTCTTATTCGATACCATGTTATGTTATTTTTTCTTAATACTTGTCACTGAGACTTATATAAAGAATCTAGTTTGGTCTTTTTGTGTCTTGTTTGGCTTACATTTAACATGCTTCCATCGTTACTCTCTGTATAGCTATGCTACGAGATTTATATGATTTCATATTTCGATTTCAATTCAGATCTTGCTCTATTTCTTTATTGAGTTGTCAGTCATTTTTCAGTCACCATTATTGACTAATGTTTTGTCATGGCAACTTCACCTTCCAGTCTTGTGTGTCTTGCATTTGCTGCATACTTCCACTTATTGCATGCTTTGTGCCCTTTCTTGCTTGAATACTGTTATTATTAGTTGTACTTCAAGTTGAAGGAATTGCCTCTTCCGTACTTGTTTTAAATCCTTCTTTTTCCATTGTTCTCATGTTCACAAACTTTTAGTCGTGAAACATTTATTCTCATGCTCAAGCTTTATAACCTATCACTTCCTGTGGTTTTTGATCCTACTGCTCCATGTATTCTTGATGGCATTTCTAAGTTTCGCATCCTTCCATTGGTATAACTTTTTATATTATTGGTTCACCGTATTTTTGATCATTCATGGTAAAATGCACCTTGAATTTGTTAGTTTATGTACGAATTGGTGAATTGCAACTCTTTATATTTTATGGTGTTTTTGCAAGTATAAGCCTCTTCTGGAAAGATTAATAACAAATTTTACTAAAATTTTCAGTTTTCTTGTATAGAGTGGGCAAGATCTTAATATCGTGTTATAATAAAATATCCAATTGCCTAGTATATAGCTATGTACATACTCCAAACAAATATCTTTAGCTAACTATTTATATGACATAGATCAAGGCAGTTTAAAATTTAATTAGTACCAGGCAATTGGTTTCATTATCATATAGGTCTTGTCAGATGTTAAGGGCCAATTTCAGAGGGTGTATTTTGAGATGTCTATGCCAAGGCATCTCAATTTTAGTGACAGTTGGGCCCCAGGTGTTCTGGTGTTATGGATGTCATCAGAATGTAACCTGCCTTGTAACATGTCTGATTTTTTTGACATTTCTATATGGGTATCGTACTTAGTATATCTTTATACAATTGATTAGTATGAGCATTGTATTGCTCTTGCTCATTATGGTACGTGTACATGCTTCCAATGATTTAGTTTATTTGGGAAATTTAAGGCATTTGACTAGTGAGTCCTCAATACTTAAGGGAATCCAATAGATTGAAAGCTTTCTATTCTTCTACTTCTTGTTTGTTATATTGTTGTATGTTTGACTTTCAGATGCTGTAAAAAGGAATACTGTTTGTTTTTAGGAGCACTAGAGGAAGTTTGTCAGTAAGGGCATGCTACATCTTCAGCTTCAGGTGTTCTTTTTCTCTTTTGTAGGATGGCACCATCAGATCATGTGATTTTGAGACAGAGCACACCTTTGTGCTATTCTCTCCAGAAAAGAGAGCAGATAGGTTGAGTGCTGGCACAGAAGTGCATATTGCATTAACTCCTCTTCAACAAGTAGTATTTTTTGGATTCCACCGACGCATGAGTGTGACAGGTATGTCGCGAAGATAAGTCTAATTTCTGCTTTGTTTGTCTAATCTCTGCTCTGTTTAGTAAAGTGTGTTCACACATGATATATTATTGATCTTCCTTTGCATGTAAAATGTCGCAGTGACTTGTGATTGAACAAAAAGTTTGCCACAACTTAAATGTAACAAATGTTGGATGCATGAAAATGAACTATTGTAAGCCTTAAATATGAGTAAAAGTGGAACATATTATATCATGAACAGCTCTGGAAAAGGTGCTCGGTATGAACAAGACTCTAAGGTACAACTGGGGCCAATTGTTCTATGAACAAGACTTAAGTTACAATTGGGGCCAATTGTATCTCCAGCACCAAGTTTGTTGTTAGGTACCAAACTCTGCTTTTGTTGTCAATTCCAGTGCAAATATCATATTTTACTGCAACCTTCATCTTTAGGATTAGTGACAAATCTGTGCAAAGCTGAGTGCACCGAAGTCATCTTTTGCATTTGGACAGGAACTGCCAAAGTTGACATCGATGCCAATGCCAATCTTGATAAGTTGCATTTGTATTTTCACTTTCCATGTATGAAAAGATAGACCAAAATATTTTTCTACAGGATTTTCCATTTAAAAAAAATAAAATAAATACGACTGCTTATTTTAAAAAAAATCAGCAGAGTACCAGGAAGGTTTTGAAAATGCGAAATCTGTAATTTGACCTTGTTTTGCTACCTCGACCTCAATTTCTGACTTTTTCAACCACTACGATTTCTTTTCAACTTAAACACTCTCTCTCTTCAAATTTGCGACTGTAATTTTTTTATTCTGTGTGACTTCAACAAAATTTATACAACCCTTCTGTTCCTTTTGCGACTGTAAAAAAAGGCAAAAAAATGTGCTGAAACAGGTCTTTGCGATTTCTGTGACAAGCAAGTAAATACCCTTCGCCAATAATATCCTTCTCGTTTTCAAGAGCAGGCATTAAAATGCCCTAATGTGACTGTAACGTGACAGTATGAAATTCGTGACTTTTTTTTCTTCTGAAAAAACGTGAGTGTATTCTTCTGATTCACGATTGTGCAGTGCGACTTTTCGTGCCCTAATTGTGTGCCCTTGATTTCCGAGTGTGCAACAAATCTTATTGAACAAGATTGTTTACTTCGACCCTCAAAAATCTTCTCATGATTTCCTTCAAAAATCAAAATGAAAATGTCTTCCTTCTTCAGCGTGCCCTAATGGGACTCACGAAAATATCTTTCTTCCTCCCTCTCTTTGCTTGCCCTACGCTCTGATATCACTGTTAGAATATGCGTAGAGAGAAAGAATAGAGAAAAGGTGGATTGCACACATTTGAGACTGTGTGTCCGTCTATTTATTATAAAAGAAATAGTTACAAAACGGTTGATGTAGTTACAACCGGTTACAACCAACTTGTAGTTAGGCACCTTATAAATAAATCTTATATTCTCATAAGCCTTTGAGTGTATCTTAGGCGTACGAGGGTAGAAGCAATAAATACTTCATTAGAATACTTGCATGAGCTCTTGTATCGAGTATTTTAGAGATTGTGCTGAAACTTTGCATCTGTTGAGTATCAATGAATACAAATCTTTCTTTGTAGAACTGTCACTACTTAATCCAGTTTTCTGTGCTTTCCAGAATTGCAAGCTGCTCTAAGTGTTAAATGCTATGTTATAAGAAATCTCTTAGCCTATAATCTCCCCTTTGTGAAGTTACAATTACCATAATTGATCCCGTCCCCTCATATTAACTTCCATTTGTCCATGTACTACTTTGTTGCTATGAATATCACCTTAGGTGCCTTCTAGCCTTAATTCTATTACCTGGAGAATGCAAGAGCAATCGAACTTTGTTGTCTATAGTAACCTGTGTCTGGTATAGTAAGCATATATAACATATTTTGTGACAACTCGTGAGAGTGAGTGTTGTATTCATGGCCATGCTTATCCCAAATTGATCATCATTTGACAAGTCAAGAGGAATAAAGAATTCATCTCCCTCCTCTGCATTCAGGTTACACTGTGGGTCCTCGCACCCTGGTTCAAGGCAGGACCAAAAGTAGTAGGAAAAGGCCATCTCCATTGTACTCGCCCCTCAATCACCTCAAAGCTTGATCCCGAGGAAAGTGTTAAACCCCTCCCCGGCTACAAAACGAGATACCACCCGGTCTACCACCATTCCAAGCATCCCCCTTCCTAAAGAATGCTGTCAGGTCACCAAGGGGTGTACAATTGAGGACCAACATGCTTTCTGGCGCCGTTTCCGGTGACATAAAATTTATCTCATTGGATCAGATTTCGAGTGAAATTTTCTTGGGCCGTATGAATTGCTAGTATTTCTTGATATAAGTTGATAGGTATTTTGGCTTTTAGAGTGTGAATGCCCGTCAACACGCTATTGGCGCCGTGGTCGGGGAAGACTTTCTCCAGGAAAGCTCAAGAATACGTACCTTTGCAGAGCTTTGCCAAAATTAGGCAAATACATACCATCTTGCTAAATATTATTCAAAATTTCCAAATACAAACAAGCTTTCCATAAAGCTTGAGCCTTTGTGAGTATACCAAGGGATTGGTGACCAAAGTTGGAAAATTCATAAAGATCTGCAAAGATCAACCTTCCAGTTTGTGAAGCTATCCTTTTAAGAACTTTTTAAGTTAATCTATACATCTAAGGCACAAGGCCTTAGTGGCGGCTCTGTCTTTCAAAGAAAATTTGGGTATACCAGTGCAAATCTTTTACACCTTGCTGATTAACTCTCCCCTTTTACAAAGCTGCAAGGAAGAAGATCCTTTTTCAAGTCTAATCCCACCAGAAGATTACTTCCAGAGCTAGGACCTACACAATCAAGAAGGAAGTAGATTTGGAAACCAACGGGTGGTCAAAAGTCAGAGGAAAATATTGTTCAACCAGCTGAATTTGATCTAGCTTTAGTGGAGGATTACTCTAGCACATCTTACAACTCTGATTTAGGTAGTCCGCAAGCACATTTATATTCTTTGTTTCAAGAAGGTTCAACATTTGCAAATAATTAAGGTATTCTTCATCTTCCTTATTTGTTGACTCACAAGAACAAAGTGTTTTGTGAAACTGAGTCCCAAAGGGATTGCCATTTTGTGGATCATACTCTTCTACCTCAGAGATCTCCAGTTCCCCACCGTTTCAACCTTTTGAAACACCTCCATTAAATATGGAACAACCTCCACCAAGGGCTCTTTTTGTAGTCACCACTTATAGACCAATAAGGTTCCATGAAATGGTGGGCTATCTTAATGAAGTGCCAAACGAAATTAGAAACAAATTGCTTAGATTTCAAGGGAATAATGCCATAAGTGGGGATCAACATCTTATATTTTTACAAAATGTTATGGATGACTATGAAGTAGAGCATGAATATTTTTATGTAAAGTTATTCATACATCTATTAGAAGAAGATGCCAGGGAATGGTATAATTTGCTGCTTACAAATTCAATTGATTCTTGGATAGAAATGAAGAATGCTTTTAGATTGCAATATGGTGATAAGATTGTTCCTAGGTTTCTCTTTATCATAGTTTGAAAATATCAAAAACAATCCTAATGAGTATGTGCAAGACTTTAATACTACGTTCAATAAAACTTTGACTAGATTGTCTATTAATTTAAGGACTAGTGATGATTCTTGCTTGATTAAGTACTCAGATGCCTTTGATAAGAAAACAACTTATTATCTGAGGGATAAAAATTCTAGAACTCTAAGGTAGGCTTTCTCTATGGCTGTCCAAATTGAGAACAATATCAAAGCAGCAAGGAAACATCCAAAGAGGGATGGTGTCAAGTTGATTAATCTAGAGAAGCCACAGGCAAGTAAGGTAGTGGACGTAGAGGAAGTGGTTAAAACTTTAGTCGGAGCAGTCAAAGAGATATATAAGCTTGCTAGAGCAGAGAAATGATTAGTTTCAAATCCTCAAACTCAACACCAGGCCCAAGGACAAAATAGATTTGGGAATCATCCCAAAGGAGATCACCGGGTTGATGACAAAAGAAAAGGACCTATGGGTTCAAGAAACAATCAACAAGCTTTCAGAGAGAACAAAGCAGTCCCAGATCCATTGACAACAAGGGTATCAATAGTAGAAGAAGACCACATCATTGAATGGTGTGATAAGTGTTTGTTGCCACACTCCCCTTGTGAGCAACTGTTGGAGATGATGATGTGATTGATGAAGCTGGTTTTGATGACTTATGCATGATGGAGTGTCCAATAGATTCAATGCCAGGAGCCACTTCAACTGATCTATTATATGCTAAAACTGTGGAGGACTTTTGGGCTTGCACAAATAAGGTATTCTCCCTCCCTTTTATTGTTAATGCTGATATAGATATGGCTCAATCATTTGAGCTTCCAAATCATGACTTTTAGTATTAAGAGTTTTAATGATAAAAAAGTATGATGGTGGAATCATTTCTGAAGAGGAAGACAAATATTAATGAATGTTGTGGTTGCCCAAAAAAAGGAGTATAACCTTAGGAACAGACAAGTCAAAGGACCTGCCCCTGCTCCTAAACCAAAAATGCCTCTCTTGATCAACATCCCCAAAGATGCCCCAAAATAAGTATGCCTAATAAAGGTCCTGTCAATACTTCAAGACCAAGTACATCTGCATCCTCCCAAGCAATAAGGGATAGCATCCCATCATAAAAGAATGTCACCCTTGTCTCTAATACAACCCTACCAAAGCATGCTGCATGTGATATGACTGAAATTATAAGTCAGATAAAGATCACTATCCCAATTGTGGAATTACTCAGAATTCCTGAACATAGAAAAAGACCATTTGAATACTTGGGGCTGAAGGATGATATGGTTGTCAAGGAGAGGAGTGCAAGTAATGTGGTGGTTCCTCCTAATATAGCTGAATTTGAGATAAAGGAAGAACCAGAGAACATGGAAGAACCCCCAGAAGTATATTTAGGCACATCCTTAGTAGAATCCCAATTGGATGTGAATCATTACTTTTCTACTTTGATTGTCAATAAACGACTTCTTCACAATTGTATGTTTGATTCAGGAGCTTCATGTAATATCATACCTTTAGAGGTCATGAATGAATTGGACATCAGGATAACAATTGCTTTTGGAAGGTGTTATGCTATGGATTCAAGAGAGGTACCTGTTGTGGGGTATGTCAAAGGTCTAGTAGTACAACTTGCTGCCTATCCTGGCAAATATTTAACTATGAATATGGTTATAGTTGATTGCCCTGCTAAATGGGGCATGCTATTATCAAGAAAGTGGGTTGCCATTGTAGGAGGCAGTGTTTAGATGGATGTCATATGCCTCTATACTACTAGAAGGGAAGATAGTCAAATTGCATGGAGAAAAGAAAATGCTACATCTTATTGAGGATCCCATGAATGCCTCTTATGAGGTATTTTTTGTTGATACAGATTTGGGTAACTTCATAGGTAGTGCAGATTTTGAAGATCATTGTATGGATGCTAATGTGCACCTTGAAGATGTCAATGTCCCCTGGACCATGACTCTGATGGAGCATGTTCTAATATTGGAAATGGAGTTGGAGTGGTTCTAACTTCTCTAAATCAGGTTTCTTTTAACTTCTCTTTGAAATTGAAGTTTGAATGTACTAACACTATTGCTGAATATGAGGCATTGCACCTTGGCTTAAGAGTTGCATGGAAGCATGGAATTAATAACATTATTGTCAAAGGAGATTCAAAATTAATTGTAAAGCAAGTCAGGAACTTGTATGCAACTAAAAACCAGAGGCTGAGACAATATACGCATGCAGTTTGGTACCTCATAGAATTATTTGATTCCTTCAATATCCTTTATCATGAAAGGGTTCAGAATTCAACAACTGACAAGTTAGCTGTCATAGCATCTCAATATGAAAATGAGAGTATCTCCTTACTGCCATTATGAAGTAGAAGTGCTAGTCAGACCATCGGTTTCTAACAGGATTCAAGATTGGTAGGTTTTTGAGGATGATGCCCAGATCCAAAGGTTTTCTCTTTGCATATGCCAACATTGGTATCAAAGCAAAGGTTCGCAGTTCGAGGAAGAAAGAAGCCATTCAGTTTGAGGGAGCTCTTGGCGGAAGAGTACAAACAAAGGAGAAACTTGTGGAGGTTGTGCAGACTTGGAGCATCTAGTTTGTGAGTTTTGTAGCAGAATCATGCACAGTCGTTGCATAGGGCATTTACTGCCTATTTCAAAGGAAACTTCAATCGCTGGGGCACATCGAACGCAAAGAAGAAACTCCACTTACCAAAAAAAATGAGGACAAAGAAGAACCCTAGTCGCGAATACATACTGCTGTAACAGTTGTATCGGGGCATTTTAATGCCTATTCCTGAAATGCGAGGGAACTTCTTACTGATGATCGCAGGCAATACGCAGTTTCTCTCCCTTCGCGAGGGGTAGAAGGAAAAACGTAGTCGTGTTTGCTGGTGTATGCAATCAACATAGTCGTGTTTGTTGGTGCATGCAATCATGAGGAGTTTCTGAGATTCGTGGAGAGAAAGAATATTTTCCTGTCAACGACATAAACGACAATAGAGTTGTGGACAATGACAAAGTCGTGGGGAGAGAAACGTCGGCAGTTCGAGGGCAGAATGATCGCCAGGAGAAAGAAAATTGAGGGCAATTCAAAGGCAAAACACTCGCTAGGAGAAAGAAATACATGGGTTCCTGTTCACAAGGGCAAAGTACATGGGACAAAGTCGTGAGGGCATCCTGTTTCATTCTTGCTTGATAATATTTTTAATGTATGCGAATATAGGTTCAATGGCAATTCGAGGGAAAAATAATATTGTTTTTAGCAACAAAGGTATTCACCTTATGACTTACATTGGAATAATCATTTCGGACTATTTGCTAGAGTAAGTAATATAATATTTTATTATTTTTGTTACTTTGGAATAATAAATGGAAAACATTTCAAACTTGACTCTACTGGAGACACAAAAATTAACGGGTACAAATTTCAATGTATGGAGCCATAAGATTTTGACCCTTGTAGAATTTCTGATTGTGATCAAATAATCACGGGTAGTGAAGGTCGACCAACGATGAACTTCGCGGATTATGAAAAACATCATAAGGAAGCTCTATTACTTCTCACGTTGTTGGTGTCGGATGATATGATAGGGGAAGTGCGGAATGTTACTGTAGCAAGTACGTTGTGGGCTAGTCTGAGAGATAAATATCAAACGTTAGAAAGTTGGGTTTTATGCCTGAAGAATATACTTTTTTCCATGAAGTTACAAGAAGGTGGATCGTTGTTTGAGCACCCGCTTCAGATGAAAACCTTAGAGACTAGTTATCTTCCATCAACAAAAAGGTGGACGTCAGTGATATGGTGACTCTGGTTCTAAATAACTTACCTTCTTCATACGAGTCATCTGTGGAGGCACTCCATTTAATGGTCGAAAGTCAAACTCTCACGTTTGACAAGGTGAGTTCCTACCTGTTGCAAAAGGAGCGGAGACAAATTTAGGCAGAATCTAATTGTGACCAATCAGAGAGTGCTCTTGTCACACAGTCAAAAGGAAAGTGGAGACGTCATTCTATGAGTCCTCCACTCAGTATCAGGTCACATGCTATTACTGTCACAAGGTTGGGCACCCTAAGAAGAATTGTCGGAAGCGGAAGTATGATCTTTCGCAACAGAAAAAAGCCATGTGATGACGAATATGTGGCAGCAGTTGCAAAAGAACGGGATTCAGATGACGGACATGCTCTTTATTGTCTTATGACAACATGCTCGCATGACAGTGGTACTAGTTGTTGGATCATTGACTTCGGTGCATCCACACACTTTTCATGTTGTAGAGACTGGTATGTTTCATTTATTGCAAATATATGTTTTGAATCAGAAATACTAGCTGATGGAGAATCACTTGAAGTAGAAAGGATAGGAGATATATGCATCATATTGAATAATGCTCATAAACTGTTGGTACAAAGTGTTAGATATGTCCCTTCTTTACAAAAGCATCTTCTATCTATTTGTCAATTAACTGAAAATCCCAATATTTCTGTGGATTTCTGTGGGAAGAAGTGTGTTGTTTCAAATATGAAACAGAGATGGATGATTTCCCTTGGTATTCGGCAAGGTGGCCAATATCGGCTTGTTGATCCTGCTATGGTCAAAATAAATGCACGTGTGGAGGACAAATCCACCATACAGGATGTACGGGAGGATGACATGCCATGGGAGGATGGATTTCCTCATTCTAAAGAACAGTTTGTTGTGGATGAGACTCCACTATTCCAGATGCGCTGACGGTGCATGGTGAGATGGCATGCCAAACCACTCACTCAGAGGTACTTGCTCGAAGGACAATAGAGCGTGAACAATTTTCTGTGTTGTGAAAGACTTTTCCCAATAGAGGGGATAAATGAGCAAATAGATGAGATGGAGGAGGAGCTGGTTCTCACTTCTACTACTGCGGAGACGGTTATTTCTCCCACTCCCACTATTGTGGAGATGGTTATTTCTCCTCACTATTGCGATAGCGTTGCATGTTTAACTTCCGCTGCACAAATAGTCACATATCTCTCCTTCACAACTCAATTTGATCAGAAGGCACTTCACCATGCTTTCTTGAAAAGGTTGGATGAGAACCACATGGTGTTGCAAAGGCATGATCAAGGTGACTTAGATTGCAGGATAACTCCAGCAGGCCACACAAGCCTAGAACAGATTTCTCAATTCACCTCTCCGAGTTTCTGATTCCAACACTCAAGATGCGGCTGACATTGTTAACCATTGATGATTCATCATTGGTAAATGAATCACGTAACAAAGAATTAGTTGATCACTTGTCATATCCTCTGTTTACACGACCAGATTCTTGTTTTGTAGTCCTCCATTTGACAACCAAACACAACAATGGTCTGCTGATTTCAAAGTACCGCCTATGGCACAATCTATAGATCTAATGACTAAACATGTGGGCATTAGGACATCTGGAAAATTTCGGGACAATTGGTATTGTTTCTGGTTTAGTCATTAAGAAGGGGTGTTAAAATATAGAGCATTATATAGCATATAATGCAGCTAGTTGGTAATTGTTCAACCAATTTGTAACCACGTCTTCTTATATAATAAACGTTGTCACACTTGTTTGAGTGTGCATTCAGCATATAATGCAGCTAGTTGGTAATTGTTCAACTTTGCAATTTGCTAACAAAATGCCGGGGTTCTTATATAAGGGTCAAACGTTGTCACAACTTGTTTGAGTGTGCATTCAGAACTTCTCTGAATTCTAGTCTTCTCTTTAGCATAGTTGCTAACAGACAAAAGTTTTCTTAAATTCTAGATAAGAAGACGTGTCATCATGAAGAAGAGGACTGATGACGAATAAGAAATAATTAATGCGACTAACCCCAAACAAGGATAGAAGAAAAAGGCAACACGATCAAGGAGGGGACCAAGAAGTCAAACGGTCTACTCAATTGGTGGAGCAACAAAAAAGACAAAAAAGGCTGCAACAGACAAACAATCCATGAATCGAACTATGGAGCATAAGCAAAAGTCAAAGCGAAAGCCAAGGCCAAAGTGTAAGTAAAATTCAAAGAAGGAGCCAAAACAAAGAAAGGGTCCAGCCAAAATCAGAGGATGCTACATTACTCACGAGTGATGAGTGGGCAGCAATTGCCAAAAAAGTTGCCCCTTCCAAAAAAAGGAAGTGCAGATATTGCCGAATAGGTTGGGTTGGAGGGTGCTACAAAAGAATCAAGGAAGTGCAAAGCTTGCCGACTTGGTTGGGTTGGAGGGTGCTACAAAAGAATCAAGTGAAGAGTCCAAAGCATCCCAAACAAGAAGTTGGAGGGAGTAGAATGAATAGGGAACCTGGCTATGAGAAAGATAATGTACGGATCACTATTGAAAGGAGGATCAAGTCTAGGGATGTGTTCGATAGTGTTGATCATTCTAATCCAAAGAAACTTAGCTCATAACATCTAGACCTTGTGAAGAACCTTGACCTTGTATTACGAAGAGCCACATGCACAAAGTACCCAATATCCATAGCCATGGGTTACCCCACTCATTACTAACAAGAAATGTTAAAGGAAGCCTGTTGAAGTTCACTAGTGCTGGATCTAAAGATCTAATACAGCATTACAGGACATGCATCACAATCTAGATTTCTAATGGGAATACAAATGACGGTCACTAGTTGTCATGCTTACCAGCCACAGTTTGAGGAGTGGCTGATTACATCTTTGGTGTCATGTCAAAAGTTGTATCAACCACTGAAAAGGTGGATATGGCCCCCAAGCTAAGAGAAAGCATTCGCAAATGAATGTAAGATCCTCGGAGACGACAATGAGATTGTTGTGGAAATCTATAATACCCGACACAGTAAACACAAGAATGTTCAAGCTTATAACAAAAGAATCAAAGAATTGCTAGGCAAACATGAAAAAAAAACTTGTTGGGACGGCTTGTAAAAGTGATGGTTCATTGAAGGGTTAGAACCCTTATTGCCAAGGAAGATGAAGGTGGTCCCACCCTCATCTTACAAAGATGCATACAAGCAAGCCATGAACATTGAAAGCAAGAATAAGAGATCCTTGTGCTCAAGAAGCAGCAAAGAGGATGAACTTGATTCTAATGATGAAAGTGAGCCTAGATTGATGCATAGCATGTGAGGAAATAACGTGTTATTTAATGATCAGAATTATTTTAACTTGCTTAAAATAGTGATGCTTGAGCTACAAAGGAAAGACATTATTTGGAATATTGACTGCAAGGTAGGTCACACCAAGGTGAATTGCCCAAAGAAAATGCTTCGTGCCGGAGCTTTTGCATTCAAGTTCAACTTTGGAAATCAGTTTTCGTTGGTGACTACCCATGCAACTCTTGTAGAATACGATGCAACCAAGTATTGCTCAGCACAAAGAGAACAAATATGACACCACCCACCATGCTGCCAAGATCTTATAGACATTACAATAATAGTGGTAGTGGGAGTCAAATTCAGTACGATTCACAAGCACAACCATTTGTACAACTTTAAAAGTGCAGTGAGTGAAGCCTGTTTTTTGCGCAATTTAGACTTGCTGCGATCATATAGAAATACATAACATGCACTTCGTTATAGATGGTGTGGGATTAGTCTTTGAACAATAGCTAACCATGGATAACTAATTTCCAAAGCAAGGTGAACATTTTATATTCTTGTACTTCCATATTGTTATGCATGCATGTATTCATGTGGTAATTTATTCAACTCTTGCCTACAAATGAAGAAATCTAATTACCTCAACCCATGCATGGAAAAGGAAATTTTGGATAAAGCAAAGGGTGGAAGTCAAGAGGGCAATGGTTGAAGAATGACATTAATCGCATGAGCACACAATACAGTGACAAGTAGACTCGAGTTGGACAAATCTATAAAAAGTCGAAAGATATTTATATTAATATAAAGGTAGTTGAATCAAAATTTCAGAACGCCGCTGGCAGGCAGTGTGTGCTGAAATGGAATGCTGCTGGATATGCTGTGTTACCGAAGCCTGCCCGGAATTCTTATGTTATATCAAAGACTTGAACATAGACTCACCAATTAGTACTGCACACATAGAACTATTATTTACATCAGACCTTCCACTAAACCTGATACTCAACTGCTGCAGGATTTTCATTAGAACACTATTTTCATTACAGTTTGATTATATCCCTTTTACAGCTAATTAGTATCACACCGGGACTGCTGGTTTCATATGGTTAATGTTTGGGGGAGTTATTAGAGTGTTTGGATATTGATATCAATTAAGATATTTGTTTGGAGGTAACATTAAGAAAATGCTATTAGAATGCTTTTGGGCAATTACAATAAATTTAACCAATGGTTATTATCCTATAGACAAGTGTATGTTTCATTTTCTACAGTGTACTTAAAATGTTCTGGGATATTTTCTTTATTTTTTAAAGCTCTGACACCACATGTTTCTCTTTTACTTGCTAACTATGTCTCAAACAAAACATCACATTTTTAATGTCTCTTTTGTTTTGTGTCATCATCATCTATCATGCTGACTTTTTACTCTATGCAAATATATTGCCCTCAGAATGCTAATGGTCAATTGCAATTTGCAATTCATTTAACGAATGGTTATTATCCTAAACGATGAAGAGGCCCCAGCTCGTCATGGCACGGCTCTCTTCAGATTGATCACAGCCGCCCTTACGTCTGCTGTATATACACAAGTTTAAGTTTCTTTTTCTACTGTGTACCTCAAATGTTCTGGGATATATTTTTAATTTTTAAAAGCTCTTATACATAATGTTTGTCTTGTACTTGGTAACTATGCCCTAGACAAAATATCAAATTACGACTCTCTTTTGTTTTGTGTCATCATCTATCATACTGTCTTCTTTACCCTATACAAATATATTGCCTTCCCAACTTTTCTTTTTGTTCAGTTTGAATGTGTTTTATTCAGACAACAGAGAAGCATATTATCAATTTTATTATTAGTAATGGCAGTTTGCTTCACCATCACTTACACATCCTCTCAATATAGACAAGGCAATACATTTTTGACAGCCATTTACATTCTTTGTGCATGTAAAAATGTTTCCATTTTGACAAATCATCACAGATAGTTTTCCTTGGGAAGACAAATAAATGATTTGTCAATTAGTTTTCCTTTAAAGTTCAACTGAACATATGTGCAAATTTATATATTTAGCTCAATATGCATGGTAAATCAATGATTTTCTGCTGGCTTTAGTTTTCATATTAGCAATAGCTAAGGTGAAATCTAAGTAGCTGATATGTTTTGGATAGGGGTACGGATATGAAGAATCTAATACATGGATACAGTTATGCCCCCCCCGGATACGGCAGGACAAAAATATATAAATTCTAGCCTGATAACTAGGAATTAACCACATGTTATGCAC
Organism: Taxus chinensis; assembly: GCA_019776745.2. Classification (NCBI taxonomy): domain Eukaryota; kingdom Viridiplantae; phylum Streptophyta; class Pinopsida; order Cupressales; family Taxaceae; genus Taxus; species Taxus chinensis. Next base: position 420,388,642 of record CM034154.1, read on the forward strand.
ATATAAAAAATAATAATCACAAAACACCACTGATAATTTATATAATGCCAACCAAATGCTAAATGAAATGTCATGATAATTAAAAACATTTCATTATGACCTCAAAATTAGGGTTTAATTTGTTTACGGGAGAATACAGCAGGATATGATGCTTCACATAATCATTAAATCAGAAGAGGCATTGATCTTATTTTCTGGTTTTACGGCAGCACAAAATTGAAAATCAGATCTGTGGTGGGATTTAGGTTTACTGTCACTATCTACCCTTGTCCAGAATTGAATATCTTCCTGTAAGTGACAAGATAAAGATTATTTGGGCTGGTTATGCTTGTTCCCTCCTGGTCAGATTTGTTCCAAGTTGCAAAATTGGAGAAGGCCGTAACAAAAAGTGGCCTTTGCTCTGTTGTAGGAAGGGGAGTATATAACAACCTGGGGAGAATATCCTTAGCCATGAACAGGAAAAAGCACTGAGGGATTCAGATGGGTAAGCAACAACCCATGGTTGGGGCCCTTAGATGAAGGGAAGCCCCAGAAAGGGTTAAAATTTAAATCTTGATTATTCTATCACTAACATTAGGGGGTTGGGAATGCCCATAAAATGACAGCCCAGGTTAGAATGGTTATGATTCACAAACCAGATATTATTCTGATACAAGAGATGATGGTGGTTGGAAGGAAATTAGTAGGGAATCTTTCTGCAATCATGAAAGACTTGGGGTTCTTATTTATTGATACTGAAGGGAGATCTCGAGGAATGCTCTTGGGATGGAAAAAGAGATCTTTCTGACTCATAAACTCAGTTTTCTTTGGCTCAGGGATACATATCAGAGATGATGGGGGTTGGAAGAAAATTAGTAGGGAATCTTTTTGCAATCATGAAAGACTTGGGGTTCTTATATATTGATACTGAAGGGAGATCTTGAGGAATGGTCATGGGATGGAAAAAGAGATCTTTCAGATTCATAAACTCAGTTTTCTTTGGCTCAGGGATACGGGCATAACTTCTCTCATTGGAGATGGGGAAGAAGCACTTTGTGATAAACATATATGCACCTTATGAGGATAAGGTTCCCTTCTGGGAGGTTGTTTATCCTCAAAAGATTTCTTAAAACATGACAAGCTGATACTCGGGAGGTGACCTGAATTTCACTCTCAAAAGGCTGTGATTTGCAGAAGTGCTGCAAGGGTTGATTCTTTGGCAGGGTTTTTTTGACACAAGATCAAGGAGGCAGAGCTAGTTGATGTGGAACCCACTAAAATTAATACAAAATTGGAGGAACAATAGAACAAGGGCAGACTCAGTATCAAAAAAGTTGGACAGGTCCGTAGTATCAGAAGCAGTATTGACTGATGAGGAGAGAATAAGATCATGGGTTGAAGGAGGTGAATATGATCATCTTCCAATCCTTCTACAAATTGATGAAGAAGAAAGGAAACCTCCAGGGCCATTTAAATTCAACCCTTCACAGTCAGAGGATGAGGAGTTTGAAGAACTAGTGAAAAATGAATGGAATTGTTTTAATGAGACACTCAGAGAAATGGCGAGCTATCAATTTTCTGCAAGCCTGAAGAAAGGCAAGCAGGCAGTATCTGCTTGGGCACATAAGAAATTCAAAAGTATAGATCAAGATATAGTTTCAGAAGAAAAGGAAATTTCTTAGTTTTATGAACACGATGTTGATGTAGTATTTACACAGGGAAACCAAAACTTGGCTAAGGAATCTGGGGAAATCCAAAAGGGAATTGCTGGTGGCAAAAGAAGCACAATGGCATATCAAGAGCATGGCAATTTGGGCGGCCAAAGGGGATGGAAACACAAAATACCATTATATCTATTGAAAGCACAAGAAAAATGTCAATACAATTTGGGAAATGCTAAAGGGGGATGGCAGTACTACATGAAAGTTCAATGGTATTGCAGAGATGGGGATTGTTCATTTTCACAGGTTATATAAAGAGATGGAGAGGGAAAATATATCTTAGATATAAAAAATCAGCACTTTTCACCCCTGGTTTTGGAAGTGATGAAACAAATGACTTGGTACAAAGGAGGAAATAAAATCTGTCTTGGCTTCTGTACAAAAGGACAAAAGCCAAGGTCCCAATGGATGAACAATAGAATTCTTCATAGCTTTCATGATTTGTTTGAGGAACAGGAGAGGATAACAGGGAATGTAAGAGGAGTCTTGAATTCCACCTTCTTAGCACTGATCCCAAAGAAGGACAATCTCTCATCCTTAGAGGATTTTAGACCAATCTATTTATGCAATTATATATACAAAATAATAGCAAAGGTTCTTGCTTTGGAGGCAATGAAAATCTTCTCTGATACTATTTCATACTATAAAAGTGAAGAAACAACCAGCAATGGCAGTGCAACTAGATCTTTCAAAGGCTTATGACAGAGCCAGTTGGCTCTATTTGAGATGACTGCTGATTCATATAGGTTTCGGATTACAAGTTATAATTTGTTATGAACGGTTCAGCTTCAAGTTTTTTCACCCCATCTAGAGGATTGGAGCAAGGCTGTTCGCTGCCACCAGTACGTTTTCTATTAATAGCAGAGGGTCTAAGCAGGATTCTCATGGAAGCAAGGGGGATAAGTGTTCTACAAGAGATAAAGGTCGGCGGGACTTTGATTATGACACTTTTTTAATTTGTGGATACTATTCTCCAAGTCTGTGATAGATCACTTAGGGAAGCTACAAGGATAAAAGGGATCTTAGAGATTTGTAGTACTGCTACGGGCATGGAGATAAATGTGCAGAAATCCACAATATCTTTAAATAATATTTAGGAGGCACAAGAAAGATTGCTGTTACAAGTCTTTCCCTTCCAAAGCATAGATATACAATCGAGGTTAGAGTACTTAGGTTTCATCTTGAAACCAAATGATTATGGGATTAAAGATTGGAGCTTGTTAATTGATAATATTGACAAGAGAATGAATATGTGGTGCAATAAACGGATTTCTATTAGAGGGAAGCCCACATTATTAAAATCTGTATTGGAAGCAATTCCCATGTACTGGCACTATTGTCTTTCTTTCTGACAGGGTATTGGAGAATATTAGAAAGAAATGTTTCACGTCTATCTGGACAGGGAAGAAGGAAAAAGAGTCTCCCCCTCACGGAAATACATAGCAACACCGAAAGAGGAAGGGGGTTGGAGCCTTGAGAATATTCACTTCTTCGGCAAAACTTCAGCTGCAAGAAGTTTATGGATATTAATTTCTCAGGAGGGGTTGTGGAAACAGGCTATTCGGAAAAAATATAGAGAACCTCTCTCTATGGCTGACTGGATTAGAAGTACAAACCACCCTATAAAGAACATGTCTATAGTTTGGAGAGCTTTAGTGTTGACCTTTCCTTCGGTGGGAAATTGGTTAGCTTGGAAAGTTGGAAATGGTGAATGTGTTAGAGTGGGGTTAGATTCTTGGGTAGGAAGTGTGATATCTTTCAGACTTAATTCAGGAATTGATTGAAGCTCTGTAGGATGCTGGTATTTTTACTTTGGCACAGGCAGTTGATCCATTATTATCAAATTTGTGGCATTGAGGTTGGAAAAATGTTACATCGTTGGGTCTGGAAGGGTAATGAGGTGATCATTGGAAGTTCTATATGGAGAACTTAATTCAGAGTCATGTAAGAATCAGAGAGGAGGACAAACTGGTACGGACCAGAAACTCTGTGCTGATGGAATATACTGCAAAACTGGGGCTTAAAGCCTTGTTCTCTTCTGAACAACAGGGTAACCCTATCTGGTGGTGGAAAACACTCAGGAAAAATAGAGACACAATGGAAAGAAGGGTATACATGTGGCTGAGGAAAAATAGAGACACAATGGAAAGAAGGGTATACATGTGGCTGGCCTTGAGGATAAAGGTTCTCACATGAGAAATTCTACAAAACAAGAGCAACCACAAATCTGTTTTGGGGTGTTTTTTATTTTATACTTACATCAAATAAATTCTCATATGTCATGAGAAGGTGCGGAGGATAGGGTCAAGTTTAATTTTCCGAGTATCTCATGCAAGAGCTTGTCAAGGATGCACAAGAAGCATACGAGTGATGGACAAAGTGTTCAAATGGGGAACATATTTTATGTTGATATTTTTGGAAAAGGACGACACTCTTGATAGTTTTCCATTCAATATGCCTATGCAATGAGCAACACCCATAGAGAATTATGAGATGCATCAATACACGAGAAGGGAGTGACCTCTAAGTATAAAGTAAAGAAGAGGATTCGGTATGGAAACATTATTAAGGTATTCGTGGTTGGTGTTGGTGTGCACCATGCAAACATGATAAAGAAACAATTCAACATCTTTTGGTTAAATGCCCTTATACAAGAATTGTATGGTCTGAGGTGGAAGGGATTGCAGGAAGTAGAGATGTTTGGCTGGGGCATATAGTAGAAGATTGTTAATAAGAAATGGTTTGAGAAAGGAGAACTGAAATCATTTTGGGCTCTGCCATTTGTGGTCTTCTCGGGCATTTGGCTCTCAATGAATTTAATCATATTCGAAGATGAAGAAATTCCTACTTTCCAGTGTTCATTACAGGTGCTTTCAAAATAAAGATTGTTAAAGTTCATCTCACAAGACAGATGGGTGATGTTCCCATTTGACAAATCTGGTGCCTGGGTTTCTTTGATGGGGCAAGGCAGGGGAAACCGACTTTGTGTACGGCTGGGGGAATCCTATATTTTTCTGATTCACACTCCATTCAGTCTAAAGTTGGTCAAGGACCTGAATCCAATAACTATGCTGAGCTTATGGCCTTGAAACCGCTCATAAAAGTGGCCCTGATATCAATACTCAAATTTGCAGAAAATGGGGAATTTTATGGCTGTTGTAAACTTGATGGAAGGGCTATATAGAATGGAAAGTTTGGTACTGACTCTGATCTATGACTAACTGCAGCTGATGGAGGAGGTTTTCAACAAGCTCTCTTACTTCACATCTTTAGGGAACTAATTACTACGGCTGACTCTCTGTCCACAGAAGGCATACAGGTGGAATCAGGATCATGGTGGAAGATCGTATCAAAAGATGGAGTATTTTTGCCAGCAGTTGTTTCTTCAATGCATTTATTTAAGACCTGCCATGCTGCACATACAAAACTTCCCACATAGTTTTGTAAATGGTCTTTGGATTACCTTATAGTTATGGGGACTGTGTTTATGGACAAATTATAGGCTCCTCTAGTCAAAGTCAGTTTTTGCGGGAAGTAATTTTCATTTGGATTTGTGATTGATAGTTTTAAGAGTGTTTGCAGGCCTCTTCATTATAATTCGACTTTTTGAGTTTTGACCCACATGGATCTTGATGCAAAATGCATTTGCAACATGTAATTTCTCTCCCTCGGAATGGAAATTAAGTTCTTATCCTTGGAGAAAAATATTAAAATTCAATGATAATTGCATAATATCAATGAACAGAAATAAGTGATCACATGTAAAATCTGCACTTTCTCTTAGTGAATATGAATCCGTTTTACAAATCATTGGCATATGAATCAATTTGACAAAACATTTGAAAGTGAAGTGCTCTTCATTTTTCACCTCCTTAAAAGTGCAAAGACTTTAGGTCCTCTCCTCTTGGGGGCTAAAATTATTGGTCATGATAAGCAGCTGATGTGACTACACTTGTGTTTGACCAAGAGGGGATCTAGGATTGTCTGTATGGTGTTGCTTCAAATATTTCAAACAGATAATATGCCACCCAGAAATTTGTAAAGATTGTTCAGCACGAAAGGTAAGATTAGGGCTGAAAAGGTGGGAGGGGGTATCCAAGCATTACCTATGATGAGGTAGACAGTTGATGAAAATATTGGCAACTTACAGAAGCTGTCAGACATCATAATACGTGTATTATCTCTTACTTATCTGAAGACTGAGAGGTGTGGGAAGTAAAAGAATAATCAGATTAAATAAGTGGTGGCTGCATGGAGGGGCCGAGTAAATGGATGGGATTTTGAGGTGTCCAGAGAGAGAAAAAAATAGCCAGACAAATTTGATTGGCAATGTGCTAGAAACGAAAGCCTTGGACATGATAGATCAGTGTCATATTAGTAATGACATTATCAACCACTGGCCCACCTCTATGACGGAGAGATGTGCTTGTCCGATGCTGAAAAACAAGGAAACAAATTAAAAGATAAATAGATGATGCAACTTACCAAGTTGGAGGTGTTTCCTATTAGCAGTGATTGGATCCAGCCCATCAGCATATCAAGCCTAAAGTCCTCTAAGTTGAGCTGCCATGACAGTTCATAACCCGTCCTATCATGAATTGTACCATTTTGACCATTCAAGTGATCAAAGAGGATTATATGATGCAAAAAAGAGTAGTGAGCGTAGTGAGTCCAAGAGGAAAATTTAAGGAAATACAATCTGCTAAAAGGAGCATCCCCTTTGAGCTTGCATTTTGCGACATATATTTACGCAACTAAATTATGGACTCTGAAATGAGGAATTAACAAAGAAGAGGGATATTTCTGAAGACTATTGAACTAGTCATTTCTTGATTTTTTTTCAATATAATGAGGCTGAATTCCTCAGCAATATGCCTTAAATGCAGAGTTGCATGGATACGGATATGGATGTGGGTACGGTATTAGATACAAATACAACTGGTTTTTAACGCCCCTTGATATGGATATGGTTGGATACACAACACACACACACACACACACATATGTATATATATATATATGTATGTTGATAGATGCTTCATATATATACAAGATTATTGAAAATATTATAATAATCTAGATTATAAATTAAGAATGTATTAATAATAAATATCAATTTTAAATTATAAACGAACTTATACATTCAGGTTGTGTAGGCTAGTGGAAAATATCCGAAATGAAAGAAAAGACGTGGAGTATGCCAAAAAAATGGATAAAAACATTTGCGTGTTGATGAGAGCCAATGCGAAAGCTTGAAGTAAAAAACAAATTAACACTCTCACCTCCATGTCCTCAATTGTTGCTGCTAATGTGCATTATAGAAGATCATTTGCAGTTTTTAGTTTCTTTTTAGCCTTTTGAAGGGATTTTTTTGTTTATTTTTTAAACTTTTAAAATCAGATACAGCTATAATTTCCCTTCTTACCGTATTCGGTTGTATCTTACAGGTTCCTATCTAGATATGGCTGGGCATGGTATCCAAGCTGTATCCGAGATGTGCTTGAGCCATGTCTGTATTTGGCATGCGGAGATGCGTGCCCTAGTAGTAGGGGTGGTGTATATGTCAGGCTGTGACAGTTCTCTCTGTAACATGACGTGTGGCAAGGATCTGCATTTTCTCATGAACCACCATAGGTTAGTTGGAACTTTGAGAAACTCCAATGTAGGGACAAGGATTTCGTCCCTGTACCCATGCCGACATCTCCTAGTAACTATATATTTCTATAATACAACCGTACACTAGGATGCAATGGGTGAGTGAGGAACTTTATTTGCAGTGTCTTTGTCCATCTTCTCACACATTCAACATTGGGAGCCTGTTCACTAGGTGCTGCAACTATTCTATCATGTATACATATACAATGAAAATACATTGATATAGGAGATAAATGGACAGTATTAAAACATAACAATGTGCTATCTAATAGTTAGTAAAGGTTGGATGCATTTAATTAACTTCATGCTTAATGGCGTTGACAATCAGCTAGTCATCCCTTTCATTTTATGTATTCAACCATTTCGTTTTCTGATCTAATTGAAGAATAACACAGTAAGCCTTTCTCTTTTCATTTTTTTGAGTAAATCTTCTATCTTTGCTTGCTTTTATCCATGGTCTCAGCATTCTAAGTGTGTGAGGGTTCAAGGAAGACAAGGAGAGGTGGAGGAGAGAAATTTTTAGGGTCAAATTCTCAAGGAACACATTTGCAGTTAATATCTCAAACTTTAGAATTCTTATAAAGTAGAAATCAACATGAATTTCAAGGCATTTTCGTCGATTTTGAGGTAGATTCCAAGATTTGGGTGCTGTATTGCTAGCGTGGTGATCCATGACGAATTGCATGTAACATACAGATCGAGATTTCAAAAAATTAAAAATTTGATGAGTTTTTGTGGTTTTGAGTGATTTTTTGGTCTTTTAGCATGAATTTTGAGGCATTTAAAGAATTTTTATTCTGTACAGAACATTATGAAGTCTATGCATAGGAAGTATCATTTTACATAAATAAATCCAATAAAAATTAAGATCTTGTAAATTTCTGAAATATAAGGGTTCAGATCAGAAGTCATCATCTGTCTTAGTGTTTGGTGGATATTTCTAATTATGGTAATGGAAAATTTGAATAACCTTATGGTGTCTGGCTCCAAAGGGTTTAATTGCATAGTTAACTAAGTCTCGGGGATGGGGGGACAGGGGGAGGGGGTTTTCGGAATGGCAAAAAAATTCCCAAATTTCAAGGACGACAGGGGGATGACTATTTAAATAATATATAAACATTAATATTTTAATTGTATTCAATGAAATTTAAGGATTTAAAGTGTATTTAATATATATTAGGTACTTTCAAGATCATAATTTAATGTTCTCGGTAAGAAAATAGTTTTTTAAAAGTAAAAACATCAGTAAACTTTTGAAAGATTTTAAAAAATAGAGGACGTCCCCTCTAAGTCCCCAAGTCCCGTAAATGTTCGGGACGTTCGGGACTTCACCAAAATCTAGGGGACACGTCCCCGTGTAACACTGCTCAATTGTCAAAATTTAATATTTGGAAAATAAAATGGCGAGCATATTTGTGTATAGGGAGTGGAACTACCTAAGAATGAAACAAAAGAGTGCAATAAATCAAACTAAGGATTTTATTTGAAAGGATAGGGAGGCTTTGATGTTCATGTTATCTATTATTGAATCACCAACTATTTCATTTGCTACCATAATAGGAGTCAAAAGCAAAGAGAAGGGAAGAAAGGTGGTGACTAATAAATCCAGGGAGCACTCATAATTTTGTAGATGTAAAACTGGTGATGTCTACAGGTCTGCAGGTTGTCCTATTGCAAAATTTTCAAGTGCCAGTGGCCAATGACAGCATGATGGACTGGACAGGGATGATAAAAGGCTTGAACTTAGAGCTGAATGACTGCATTAATTTCTGATTTCTCTGTGGTGGCTCTAGCAAGGGATGATGTGGTTGTTGGGGTGCAATGGTTGAAAGACCTTAGGTGATTTTCAGATGATTCTTGTTGAGCTGTACACCAAATTTGAGGAAAGACAGAAGCTGATTACAATTACGGGACTTCCATCACCTAGCAACTAATTGATTTCATTGTTTATTATTAAGTCACATTTAACATGCATGGTTGTAACCACCTCAACCATATTGTAACTATCTCTGCATGATAAAATGATGGACACACAATCTACAATATGTGCATTCTGGTTTCTCTTCATTCCTTCTTTGTCCACATCTTCAAACATTGGTATCAAAGCTTAGGGGACAAACTTAGGATGAACAAAAGTTGAAGAGGACATGGCTGCACGAGGCTTCAAAGACAAAAATATGGTCAATGCCATTCCAAAGGTGCAGAATAAATAAATAAATAAAAGATATAAAACGTCATTTGAGGGCACAATATTTGGGCAGCGACTATTCTCTAGATAGAATGCACTGGCCATACATCATGCCCCCATAAAAGGCATCCATGTGCATGCATGGGTATTCCCGCAGTCACTTGTCATATCATAAGCAGATTTGTTTAATAATAAATGAATTTGAAAACGTATTGTTTCATCTATGAAACTGCAGTTGGATTGGTGGGAATGCGCGCTGCTAAACAACAGGTCTCGAGTTCGAATCCCGTCACTGTGTTTTTACACAATGTTGAAAAACACTGTTTTTGAACATCAAAAAATTGGCAAAAAAAAATTAATTGCGGGTGCGCCTGCCACATGGCATGGGATGGATGGATGAGATTTTTTTGGGGCCCGGTGCATTCTATTGGGAGAATAGCCATCGCCCAATTTTGTTATTTTCAAACGAATATGAGGGCATTTCGAAGTGCTAGGGCACGGAAATAAGTTGCCATTTTGAAGTATTTTTGAGGGATTTTCTTGCTGTGAGAGTGTGTAAATAAGACATTTGTAGGACAAAATGTGACATGTAAAATGCAGCCAAGAAAAACGCAATTCAGGGTATGTTTTTTGTAGAAAACAATGTAGAATCACAAGGAAGAGGAAAAATGTGATTGTCGGAGGTATCTTGGGAAAAACAAAGAAAATGCAGTCATGCATCTCAAGATTTGCAATTTTTTGAGGCTCATTCATTGCTAAGGAACACAATTTTGTGATTTTTAGTCACATTCAGTTGTCTAGGGCACAAAGGTGCATGGGTAACGTTTTTGTTCTTTGCTTTAAACTAGCACTTGCACCAATAAGAGGTGCGATGTTACGCCGATAGTCAAATATGAGGGTGTGTAGAGTTGGTGAAGCAATTTTAAGGTGAACTGATCCTAAAAAACAACGATGTCCATTGCCGCCGCCTCCAACGACATCAGCGATGCCGCCGAAGTTGAAGCCAGAATAGAGTTAAAAACACATAAGCACATGTAAATGGTCGTCAATATTAAACATGGGTTGTAGTTGTGACCACAAAGTCTCTTGCACCCTAAACGTAGTGATTAAGATTGATTAATTAAAAAAGATAACACCAAACATTAAAAAAAGACAAACATTAACATTAACAAAGATTAATTTCCTTGCGACATGTGTCATGATGTTAAATTGTAATCCAATCAATAATAAATTTATCCACGAAAAAACCGAACAAAATAATGGCAATTGAAGGAAAGACGTGTAAATGACCATCAAATTTAAACATGTAACATGCTGCAAAGTTTTTCTGACACCTGGGAAATTTCATGGTCCCAAGCAAATCTGATGTATGACACTTTGTCAGGACTGACACGAAAGAGTGGGTTTTCCCACGTAAATATCCTATCAACTGATTAAAAAAAATAGTTTTTCAAACTCTTTTTGCATTAATTTGTAGGTTATTCTATTTTTTGGGAAAGCTTTAGTTTTTGAGGTATTTTGTTTGAGAATGGAAATTCCATTAGACAAATATTTTAGCCTCAACTTTCACACTTGTAAAGTAAAAATCCAGATGCAACTGATGAACACAAATTTATGGGGAATTGTAAATGGGACTAAGAAACTGCCTATAAAAGCGTGGAACTGCAACATTCGAGCCATTGATGCTCTCAAGGGAAAGCTCGAAGACAAACCAAATGGGCGAGTAATTTGCTAATGAAGGGTACTTATATTAAGAAGCCCACGATCTAAAGACAGGATGTAATGTCCCTTTTGGGCTGCAAATGGAGAAAAAGGGTTTACCGGACATCACCAAAGAACTGATCTGAAAATACCTTCAATCCACACATCAAACTGAAAATAGTTGAGAATATCTTAGAATGTCAACCACTACAAAATCTAGTCTCCTAGGGCATTAAACTGCCTTTGAGATTCAAATCCACTTTTCACTATGTAAATCTATGTAGAATGCCACGAAATAATTTATTTTAGACACGATAATATTTATGCATCACAAATACGTCAATTATTGAAGGAATATCTAGTAAACATAGCTGGAATTAAATATATATAACAACAGTAGTTGAGCCCATACTGAGGGCTAGAAAAAATAGCAAATCCTCTCATAAATTCTCCAAAATTCAAATTATGGCCCTATAAATTATGACGAACAAGAATACCAAACCAAAATAGTGAAATCATCCCTAAATCCTATCAAACTCTCCACCCATGCAAGTCGCCTAGGGTAAGAAGGGGGAAAAACCGACAATAAACCACTTGGAAACCCCTATATGGAATTCCCCTCAAGCTGAAGGAGTTTCGTTCCTCAATCTTCCAACAATGGAGGTTTTCGTCCCCAAAGTTGAGCCACACTAAAGGTTTCGTCTTTATTGGAGAGTAGGGCACATTGTTCACAAACTCAAGATATCAATCATTAGATTAAACATGCATAACCTTTTGAAATGAACCTTCATGTCTTTATATATCCTCAAGAGGCGATAACATCCAATTAGAAACCCAATGCATAGGCAGACCTTCAAGTAATTCTATTTCTTCATTAGCCTTTATGTAGGTTCTCCAACCAAGGCCGACCCATAAAGATTAGAAGTCCTTCTACAACTTTCAAATCAATTAAGAAGCATTCCTACCCAACTCGCCATAAAAGAATTTAAAAATACTTTTATGCTATTACATCAAGTAGAATTCATCATCCATTCAAGTGATATTGACCCAAACAAAGACATAATGGAAACTAGAAGAAATGTGAATCCAATTCTCATTATGTCCTATTTAGGGGATATTACAGTCCTCCCCACTCAAAAATTGCTTGTCCTCAAGCAATTGCAAGTGCTCGGACCCCAAATAAATCTCAGCTGCTCCTTCTTTGTTGTACTTGTACATGAAACAAACTCATTAAAGAAAAAATGTCTTCCCTTCGTCATCCACTCATGCTTTGCGGATGCGATGACCAACTCTTCTTCTTTGTTGGCCAAGGCCTTACAAGTACCATCCAAAGGATGGATGCCGAAAACTTTAGTAATGCTGTTCCAAACACAGCTGTACCCTTGCATTTTTCTCTCAAAAATCAGAATGTTAGTGGCTGGAAACCACCTTAAATCAGCCACAAATATGCCAATGTTAGTAGTAGCTTGGATTTTCTTCAACCATATGATTGGAAGCTACTTTTCAGGTGTCTTTTAAGTAGGAAAGTATCTGGAAAAGTTATGAACAGTAGATGAAAGGAGGGTACAACAGTTGTAAGCATGACATCTCTTCAAAAATTTCCACACAATCAATGTTATGGGGGCTGACAACAAAGTTACAGCTGATAGCAACATGGAGAAGGGCTGGAAATGTTTATGACAGTCACATAAAAGCTTATGGCAGCATGCTTGAAATCCCAAAATTTGGTATTCTCACTACTTCCATTCATACCAACAACTTCCAACTGATATACAATATCTGGAACTATTAGATTACATTCATCATGTTCGATTTGAGACACAAAATTTGTGAACTCAGCTTCTTCTCTTAGCGGAGTACTTACTTGAAGAGCATGCTTTAATATGTACAACTGCAAATTCATCATAATTGCTTCCCTTTTTCCACATTCCTTTTGGTTCTTTCATGGACCCATGTGTTAGCAGTACATAGATCGAAAAAGCAGAATTACAATTCTTACCATGATGACCCAAACATAACAATTGCATGGCATTAAAATGATGCAAACAATCTCCTCTATGAAGATAATCATATTGCTTGTTTTCCCCCTAAGATTCCTTTGATCTTTCCCTCATCCCGACACTCATAATGATAACATTATCAGTAGTGTTGATCTTGAAATCAAAAGTTTCTCCTTTTGCAAGACTCACAAAAACACCCATATCCCATATGTGGAAACAAACTTGAAATGGAATCGAAGATGTGCTTCTCATCTCATCATTCCTTGTAGCATGAGATACACGATGATATCCATACAACAGTAATATAGGAGCTGGAAATGATCCTATATTAATGGGCAACAGTGCTATAAACTGAAAACCAACACTTCCCATGACTGAATCCACTTGTATGCCTACAAATATGTCACTGCGCAAGCTGGAAGTGCGTATGCCAACAGTGTTATGATCAAAATTAATGAAGCCATTATGTATAAAGTTAAAAATATCATCCTTGACTTCTCCTTTACATACCCGAAAATGGTAGATCTTTGTGCAATGCAATTCCCACAAAACCATGTTATGTTGAGTCCAAACATTATGATCAACAACAAAATGATTCTCACTATGCTTCCCATCTTTCCGTGTCAAACACCTTGTTGCCCTTGCAATGATGAATGAGGTGAGAAGAAACCAGTCCTTGATGGCTGCAAATGCTGTGGAAATTTGGAAACTATCTCCTCCCCTGGCTGTCCTCTTATTGATGACAACAAATATACTGTAGGGAAAATTGAAATAGTTGATAACAAGAAGCTCTAAATTGCAACCTTTGTAGTCATACCTTCTTTGCTATGAGCAGCAAGAATGAACTCAATTGGCTCAAGTCTCAACATAGAGCACATACAAATCTGAATTTGCATCAAAAGGTCTTCATGCCTCATGTTGCAAGTCACATCCATCATTCTAGCATGCTTTCCATAATGACCCATATCTTGATATGACATAAATGGAAGCAACAAATCTGAAGTACACCCATACCTTGGACTGAAGTTAAGGAGTTTGAGTACAGAGTATTGAACATGGAGAATGATCATCTTAGGTTTGGCTGCCCTGAAAAACCAACTTATAGGGGATGTTTGGAAGATTCTCTTCCCATTTATTTTCCTTCATCTTTGCACCATTGTTAGAATAGCCCTTATGATGACCAAAACAATGTAGTTACCTAGTGTGACGCAAAATACTCATGCTATGATCATAAAATAAATCAAGTGGCTTACCCCCAACTACTGGCCTGGAACTTAGAGTAGGCTGAAAATCCACACAAGTGTCTAGTGAGGTCCCTTTCTCATAAACCTCCGGCAGATTTGATTTTTCCTCCTCAATTAGGGGCAGATCTGTTTTGTCTTCATGCTCCAAAATGACAATTGGATTACCCTCTTCCAATGCATCTTCTTTACCCTTATGCAAAATTTTATTTCTTTTCAACATTTAGCCACACACACCCATTATAAACCAATGAAACATCATTAAATATTAAAAAACTTATACCTTGGGACTCATGCTCCATGATTTCTCTTTCCTTTCTAGACTCATGCTTTAGACTTTCATCAAACCCTGTGTGTCTATGGTACTTTTTGGAAAATCAGCCAAGAGCTCCACTTTGGCAAGAGTGTTGGGGATTATTAAGACTCCCAAGGGTTGCTCCCTCTTGGTAATCAATTGCTGCAATAGATCTTTCTCCTTCTTGACCTTAGAGGGATAGACATGTTCATCCTTGCATAACGAACTTGGGAGTTTGGATCCCTCTTTTGCAAGTTCTGTAGCCTCTTCTTGTTTTGCCAACAAGATGGGGCTCTTCTCCTCTAGGGATGGGATATCCTTCCCATTACCCTTGTGCTTGTCTTGAGGCTTGGACCAAGTTCCAATGCCCACCCAATCTTTCCTCCTTCCTACAAACTCGGAAAATGGTAGGGCATCACGAATAACTTCCAGAAGAGCCCTATACTCCTTATACCATGTAGCAATGTTGTCTCCTTTGGATGGTTGAGTTTTATTGACTTCCTTTGAAGAGTTCCTTCCACCATTTGGACCTTGAATGGTAAGGATCACCTGAGCCATTTTGTTTGTCAACCTTTCTTGTGCTAGGGCAAGCCTTTCAAATCTATCATCATTGAAAATTCTATCTGCCATTTTATCTTCTTGCATGAAACCCTCAGACTGGGAAGACCGAAGCTCTGATACCACTATAATGTCCCATTTTGGGTTGCAAATGGAGAAAAAGGATTTACCTGCTATCACCAAAGATCTGATCTGAAAATAACTTCAAGCACACACACAACAAACTGAAAATAGTCGAGAATATCTTAGAATGATCAACCACTACAAAATCAGCAGTCTCCTAGGGCAGTGAACTGCCTATGAGATTCAAATCCACTTTTCACTATGTAAATCAATGCAGAATGCCACAAAATAATTTATCTCAGCCATGACAATATTTATGCATCACAAATACATCAATTATTGAAGAAATATACTCAGAAGCACCGAAACGCCCCTGGGTTCCCGTATCCATGCAGAAACGTTTCGGAAACGCGAAATGGATACGAAACGTTTCGGAAACGCGAAATGGATACGAAACGTTTCCGGAAATGTTTTTATTTTTAATTAAAAAAAAAACGTCTAACTTATCTAGATTATTATCATGTATATGTGAATCATTGAAATTGTAACCATGTTGAATGATGAGTTATGACTCTTTAGAAGTTCAAATTTCAATGAATACAACATATTTTGAGTGCTTTATCAATTATCTCTTATGGTCTACAAATTTACAATTATAAAATGAGTATATGCACACACACACACACACACATATATATATATTTTATTTTTTTAATAATATATTGTACGGACGTTTTCAACAACGTTTCGTATCCAAGGTTTTTTGAAAATTGCTGTTTCCGCATTTCCTATTTGTTTCCATTTCCGTTTCTGTGCAACATAGGAAATATATAGTAAACACAACTGAAATTAAATATTTATGACAACAATAGTTGAGCCTAGACTAAGGGCTAGAAAAAATAACAAATCCTCTCATAAATTCTCCAAAGTTTAGTTTACGGCCTAATAAATTATGACGAATAAGAATATCAAACCAAAATGGTGAAATCAGCCCTAAAACATATCAAACTCTCCACCCATGCAAGTCGCCTAGGGTAAGAAGGGGGAAAAACCAGCAATAAACCACTTTGAAGCACTTTGGAAACCCCTATATGGAATTCCCCTCAAGCTGAAGGAGTTTCGTTCCTCAATCTTCCAACAATGGAGGTTTTCGTCCCCAAAGTTGAGCCACACTAAAGGTTTCGTCTTTATTGGAGAGTAGGGCACATTGTTCACAAACTCAAGATATCAATCATTAGATTAAACATGCATAACCTTTTGAAATGAACCTTCATGTCTTTATATATCCTCAAGTGGCGCCAACATCAAATTGGAAGCCCAATGCATAGGCTGACCTTCAAGTAATTCTATTTCTTCATTAGCCTTTATGTAGACTCTCCAACTAAGGCCGACCCATAAAGATTAGAAGTCCTTCCACTACTTTCAAATCAATTAAGAGGCCTTCATGCCCAACTTGCCATAAAAGTATTCTTTTACGCTGTTACATCAAGTAGAATTCATCATCCATTGAGCCAATATTGACCCAAACAAAGACATAATGTAAACTAGAAGAAATATGAATGCAATTCTCATTTTGTCCCATTTAGGGGACATTGCACAGGAAGGGATCTAGTGTAGATGAAGCTCAACATGGATATCTGCCTAATTAATTTGGGAGTTTGTGGATTTTGGGAATTATACCCTTCCAAGGGTCACGAGACAACTTGATGGAACATAATTGATGTTGCTTAATAAGGATGGTCGTCTAATGATTCAAGAGGTTCATAATTCGTGAGTTTGGGGAGGAGGAATTCAGGAACTTTGGAATTCAACTCGGGAGCTACACCTTAACAAAGGTTATGGGGCAGCTCGATGGAGTTGTATCTGGTCAAATAATCGTTTTCAAAGAGAGAGCTTCTAAAGAATGGTGGTTATGTTTGGCTCTATTATTTTAATCGTATGTCAATATGTTTGTTTTTGCTTTTTGTAATGTAAGCCTTAAGAGGGGGTATTAGAATATGAAGCTTATTTTTTTTTATCAAGTCATATGTAGTTATGTATTTACCAATGTATGGTTGTAACCACCTCAACCATAATGTAACTATCTCTTGCATAATAAAATGATGGGCACACAACCTACAATGCATGCGTTCTGGTTTCTCTTCATTCCTTCTTTGTTCACATCTTCTAACACAAACAACTTGCAAAAGGTGAATTCTGGTATATCTTTCAATGTAATACCATGAAAGGCTTGAATGGTATGGTGGAATCAATAAATCTAGATAGAAGAATGTTCAAATTTTTTCAAGGACCTGACATGATGGCAACCTCTGGATAGAGGGAAAGAACACACTATTGAGTTTGAACTTTGAACCAAGTTGCAGAACAAGTTATTGTTCCCCGTTAGAAATATCCAAAGCTATTCAAGGACGACTTCGAGAAAATAGTCCAAGAGTTATTTCAGATGGGGCATATAGTACCCAGTAAGATTCCTTTTGGTTCTCATGTAGCTGTAATGAAATAGAAAGATGGTTCCTTTGTGTATGGGTATTAACTATACAGGGAATTGAATAAAAAGAGCATAAAGAAAAGATTTCCAACTCCACGCATTGATGGACTATTAGTCAAGCTACATTGGGAAAATAATGGTTACAAAGATTGATTTGACTTCTGTTTACCACCAAAGAAGGGCCAGGGATTGTGCCTGATCTAAGATAGCATTCATAATTCATCATCACCTCTCAGAATTTCGGGTGATGCCTTTTGGGTTAAGGCATTCTCCTGTCACATTCGAAGGTACAGTGAACTGAATCTTCAAGGCCTATTTGAGGAAGTTTGTTCTTGTTTTCTCTGATGATATCCTTGCCCATAGTAAAAATATGGGTGATCATTTGAAGTATTTGAAAAACTGTTCTGTAAATCTCGTGGTTGAGCTGATAATTTGCAGAGTAAACAAAATTTGACTCAAGAAAGAATGAGCTTGTCTTTTGGACATATAATTAGTAAAGAGCGAGTCGAGGATGATCTAACTAAGATTCAAACTATCCTTGATTGACCAACTCTAAAAACATGACTTAGTTGATAGGATTTAATGAGCCGTGCAGTTCCTGTAGGAGATTTGTCAAGGGTCTTGGAGGTCTCATGGCACCAACCTCCATTCTTACAAAAAAGGATCAGTTCAAATGGACAGAGGCAGCAGAAGTTGCATTGGAACATATGAAGGTGGTCATGATATCTAGCATTGTACTTGCACTTCTGGATTTTTCATATTCCCTTATAGTGGCTTTTGATGCTTTAGGCACGGGCTTATGTAAAATTGACGACCTACTCCTTTTGGAAGCAAAAAGTTGAATGGGATGTTGAAGCTTTTATGCATATATTATAAGGAAATGTTAGCCCTTATGCATGCTATAGAGAAATTCAAGTTATATTTTTAGGCGCAGCAGTTAATTATTTGAACAAATCAACGGAGTTTGAAATATTTACTGTCTCAAAATCTGATGAAACAAGCAGCAAAATGGATAAGCAAACTACAAGGTTATAGTTACAAAATTCTATACAGGAATGGTGTAAATAATATTGCTTCTGATTCCTTATCATGGCTACTTAAGCTGCATGCAATATTAGCAGTGGAACTGGAATGGAAGGAAGAAATTCTAGCTGAATGACAGCCACTGCTATGCAGTGAGGCCTAGAAAGAGCCGAAGAGGACAAGAAGTATATTTTTTCAGGTGATCTGAATTTTTATAAGAATTGCATATATCTTGTGCCCCTTTTAAAATGTAAAAAGAAGGTACTAGAAGAATGCTATTTTTCACTTGCTGCTGGTCACACTAGCTTCTTCAATACACACTACAACATAACAAGTAAAGCTTTTTTGAGGGGCATTGAAAGATGTAAAATACTTTGTGGCTTTTCGTTAAACCTGCCAAAGGAATAAAATAGAGGTCATGAAATTCCCAGTCATGTCTATAGCTGCCCTTGCCCATTCCCAACCAAACATGGGATTCCATTAGCATGCAATTTATTGTCAGCCAATCATGTGTGGGAGGAATAAATTTCTGCAGTGGTTGATTAGTTAATTAATTATGCCCATGTCATTTCTATGGATTTCACAGGCATTGATGACATCTCACAAATTACCGAACTGTTTATGAAGCATATTCATAGGCTGCACGATCTTCCTAAGAAAATTGCATAGCTACCTAAGACTCCGGGATGACAAAAAAATTCTAAATTTTGGGGACGGTGGGGGAATGGCTAATTAAAATAATATATACATATTTAAAATATAAAAATAAAGTGATTGAACCATAAAATTAAATAAGCTGAAATAAAAACATTTTGATTGAACCATTTGAGACTTAAAAATCAAATAAGTTGAAATAAAACCATTGTGATTCATCAATTGCCAATATCTGATATTTATATCATTAATTTGAAATTCAAATACACCTACAATTGTCCATAGTACAAAATGAAGAGGACAAACTACAACTTAAAAATAAGAATCAACATTTGAAACAACATCCATGAACTCCTCACTGGAATTGTCATCCTCATCCTCAATGGGGAGCCCAATCAATCCCCGTTGCACAATATTGGCTTCTTTTACCTGCCTTGGCTTCTCAAGCTCTACATCCCAATGTAATGCTGTGATCTTCTTGCACTCAGTTGTCTTGTGATCTATGAGACACAAAGCACTGTGTATAGCTACAAGCTTCTTTGCTGTCTATTCCTCTTATCAGAGTGTATCCAACCATATGTTGGCCAATTCCTTTTAGAGACAAAGGAACTAGACACCTGGGGAAGGAGGCGAATTGCAAGTGTTCACAACGGTCTTGGATGCCTATACGGTCGCCACCAACTCATTGACTTCTTCTGTGCCAATGTTACCCTGTTCATCTTCGGTGAAGTTTTGTAGTTATCAAGTTCATTGAAGTTGAGCCACTCCAATATGACCTGTGAAGCTTCCTATGGATGAAGGGCATTCATAATGCCCTTCACCTCCTCGTCATCCAAAGGGATAACTCTACCTGGCCTCTCCAAATACCACTTTTGATTAAGTGCACATAGAGCCATATGAAGTGGGGTGTTCAATTTCTCCTATTTATATTTGATGATGAGTTGAATATATTCATGGTAGAACTTCAAAGTGGTGTCCCACACTTGAATATCTGCCTTCAATTTCCCAAGCATGTTGTTAATGCACTCCTATATTTCACCAACATTGGGGCTAACAAAATCCCCACATTTGATGACACTAAAAATTGGAGATATAATTGATGTGACGTATTCGACATCAACACAAAATGTCTTCCTTACCACCACTTCCTTCACTCTCTTCCCTTGCTCTGTCTTGGAATCATGCCACCTAGTCTAATCTTGTGTCATGATCATAACTTGCAAGGGCTGCTGCTACTCAAGCATCCTTTCCCAAAAAATAAAATAGGATGCAAAGTGCGTACCAAATGGTTTGAGGAATTCCTTCTTTGAATAGCTTTGAAAGAGTTCCAACAGTGTGTGGTGATTGCATATGAACATCTGCACCTCACTAGCCTCAAGCACTAACTTTTTAACCCATTTAATCTTCCCTATGTCTTTCAGTGCATTTTGCGTGGCATGCATGCAACACGGGGTCCAATAAATTTGATTGAAGATACCCTCCACTAGTTTGTTTGCTTCTTTGCACACATAAGCTGCATATGTGATTACCGGTACATTATTTGAAGGGCCAACCTCCTTAATGGCTTCCTTCAAAATCTGAAACTGAAACTTGACATCTTTCCACTTCCCAGAACAATCAATTGCTGTCAAGAAATACGGTCCATTTTTGCAGGAGACAATGATATCGTTGAGCGTACGGTGTCTAATATCCATCTGCCCATCCATGATAATGTTGCATCCATGTAACACCCATGTGACCTTTATCTCCTTCATTAATAAATTAATCTTGGAATAGTTTCTATCCAATATTGTTGTCTCTAGAGAGCACTTAACTTGTACCTACTTTTGCTACCTTGGCCATATCCTCCTTGTAATAAGGAGAGTATGTGGCATGAAATGGGTTTCCAGTAGCATAATTTTTTTTTTCTTTAGCATGCTCCTCCTCTTCCCTTGCTTTTGAATTAAACATATCTACAACTGGCTTGGTGGCAGCGTTTGTGGCCTTTCTCTTCCCTCTGTTTTTCACTTTTGTCATTCCAAAACTAGAACTAGCCAAAGTATCTTTGCCAGTCCTATGAGATCTAAAAGGGGTGTTAGTATCAGTCATAGTATCACGAACTTCTGGAATGTCATTCGTGTATTTCTATTATAAAGCCTCACCATCTCTACAGTTTGATAAAGTGAATGAGGCTTACAAACACCAATCCCCTTCCTGTAAGGTGCAATAAGTGTGCACTGGTTCTGTTGATGTTGCCCTGCCAAGTCTCTGAACATATATTGCACTTCCATAGTTTATTCCCCCCTTTAGACTTGGGATTCACAACTATGTGAGAAAATTGTTGCAATGGTTTCTTTATATTGAATGGTCCCATGGCAAATGCGGCCAATATTTGAGAGGGGCCACTACAATTTACCTCACTTCTTCAACCCCCCAATGATGTCATCACCAACACTTGCACCAATCTCAATCCTTTTCTCCTCTGATTCATAATCATTTTTAGAACTCAGTGTTGGGGCTGCAATGAATTAAAAAAACAGCCATAACTATATGCAAAAACTATTAAAAAACAATATTGAATCAATCAATAATCAAGAGTTTTATATTTTAAAATTTAAAAAATATGATCCTAACAGCCATAACTATATGTAATGTTAAAAAATAACAGCCATAAGTTCATAAATATATGCAAAAAATATTAAAAAACAATAATAAATCAAATTATCACCCGACAATCAAGAGTTTTATATTTTTAAAAGTTATAAAATTATTATTTTTAACCCTAACCAAACCCCATGCAGTATGCAGTTTGTAAATTCCTAAAAACTATAAACAAGATTACAATGTGAATGTAGATACAAAAACTTGAAAACAATTAAATAATACAAACGCACAAAATTTTAAAAACTAGAGTATTATCAAGTATGTAAACAAATAAAATTATAAATACCTCTTGCTTGCTCTCTCTTTCAGTTGCTCTTCCTATTCCTCTTGCAGTTTCTCTCCTCTTCTTCTCTTTTCTCACTTTGCTCAAGTATGAATACTAAATGTGATATGGAATGAGGCCATAGAGTCATTTTATAATTTAAATTGTAACTTTAGGGTTAGGGTTGTATTATTCTATTTCTTTTTTATTATTTTAAGTTTCCATAAATTTAAGTTTGCAAAAAAAGTGCATGAAAATAAACAGGTGCCGTCGGGGATGTTCCTGAGACGTCTCGCGTCTGTCTAGGGAACATAAAACCGTCCCCAATGTTTCAAAAAAATAGGGCACTTCCCCAAGTTGTCCCCTGATATTCAAGTACGTCTTGGGGATGTCCCCCGATGTTCAACATAGTTCGGAATCGTGGGGGGGCATTCCCCTTGTCCCATCATCCAAGGGACGTCCCGAACTTGTTGGTTTGGGTGGGACGTATCCCCGCGTAACACTGGACAATTGTTGGTGATTGAGATCTAAGGCCTAGAGATTGTTTTTGGAAGGAGTTATCTAAACACGTTGAGATCAATACTAGTTATGACCCATGATTTGTAAACTCCTAGTTATAATAGTTAATTAAAATTTGTAAAATCACAAGGTTGCAATACTACTTTGAATTGACTTCAAAACGACATTTTAGAATGCTTAACGAACTTAAAATTTAGTGGAGTGTGTTATTAGGAACATAATGAATACTTGCAAAACTGAAACATGAAATAAAACAATTTGAATAATAAACACAATTCATTAAGACAACATGTACACAATATTTTAGTTTGGAAAACCCCAAGGTGTAAAAATTAACCTGTTGGAAGTGACAATTCCCCAACTTCACAACCTCGTTATGGATAAAGATGGATTACAAAGAATTTAGTGGAACAAGTACAACATCATGCTAGCTTGCTCCCTCAGTTTCTCTCTACTCTTTTCTACCACAAAATAAACACCAACCGTATCACCCACACTCCAACGATCCATCTTTGAACTTGTGCCTCAAATTTTAACATGCTTAGAAATGCCCTTTTGTGTACCATTGGATCCTCAACTATCCTAGAATTGAACTGAACTATGCACCCG
Source organism: Taxus chinensis (assembly GCA_019776745.2). Taxonomy (NCBI): domain Eukaryota; kingdom Viridiplantae; phylum Streptophyta; class Pinopsida; order Cupressales; family Taxaceae; genus Taxus; species Taxus chinensis. The sequence goes on from CM034154.1 coordinate 420,412,241, forward strand.
ACCATTGTGGTAACTGTATGGTTACAATTGACGAATTCGCTGCTTGCAGTAGGTAGGTGGTTTCGAAATCGCCGCTTTGTAGGTAACAATGGCCATACAACCATTGCTTTGCAAATAATGATGGTTACTCAATTGCTGCGTTGCATGAAGCAGTGGTTTTGTCAGCATGCAAGAATACCCCTCTTGAAGCCTTGTAAAAATGGATTTACTTTGGTTGGATGATGAAGAGGATTGGTTTTCATGATCACTCTTGATTATATCTCCCTTTTGGAAAGATTTTGGTCTCGCAAAAGCTTAATGGGGAAGGAGATGCGGGAACAACTCTTCCACTTTCTCTTTGAGATACCATCTTTCTTGTCTTGTTGTCTTACCCTTGATGCCAACTTGCGAAGGTTCTTGTGGCTCCCTGTGAGTTTCTCTAACTTTCTGCTGCAACACTAGACCTTCCTCCAATCCCCTTTGTGCATCCAAGGTAGTCTTTTATGTAGGTTAGTAATTGTCCTCCATCGAACATTGATGACTCATATGGGTTGAAATTCTCGCAGTTTACTACTGAATACATCTTCATGAATTGGGGAAGATCCAGCTTGAAAACATTCTCTTCAATCTGCTCAAAGATGGTGAATGGCCCATACCTCAGAGATTTGATCTCTTCCTCAAAAGCTCTTTCCTCGCTTAAATACAGCCAAGCCTTATCTCCAGCTTTGAGTGTGTGCTCCCTTTGGTGCTGGTCATGTCTAATTTCGTATTTGGCTTGAGACTTTTCTAATTTCTCTTTCACTTTGAGATGGATTTGTTTAATCCTCTCAATGAACTTTTCTACTCTTGTCACTTTTGAATCTTGTTCTTTGATTTCTTCTTGGTATCCCATTGCAACATCAAGTGGATTATTAGGTAACCCCAACATGTTTCAAAAGGTGACTTGTTTATGGATGTGTTACAACATTATTGTATGAGTGGTGGACATATGCCAAAGATTTATCCCAAGTCCTTAAGTGCTTATAAGTTATTGTTGTAACCTCTTATCAACTGTACCAAAGTCCTATTAACAACTTTTGTTTGGCCATCAGTTTGAGGATGGAACGCTGTGCTACTACTTTGGAGTTTGGTATCCGTCTTGCTCCACAAAATGGTCCAAAACTTCCCAAAAAGTTTGGAATCTCTATTTGAAACAATTTACTTAGCCAACCCAAAATGTACCCAAACATTAGAAAAGAACAATTTTGTTGCTTCTTGCCCTTTCATTGTCTTTGTGCTATCAAAACACACATTTTTCTGAATTTATCTACAACAACATATATGTAGTCATAGGCATATTTAGACATACATAATCCTTTGAAAACTACTAGGTACCGGGAGAGGCATGTACAATCCTTCCTAACATTAGGCTTGCTTTTACAACACAATTTACATCCTCTAATGAATTTAAGTAGGTCTTGCATATTGTGCAAATGCACACATTTGCAACTGAGCCATGGTCTTTCCAACACCAAAACGACCTAATACTTTCAAAGTACATACTTCCCTCATTAATATAAATCTTTCTTATTTTAGCACACATAGTTTATGTTACTTGTAGAGTAGCCTATCCCATCTTTGAGATAGAACCCATTCTTTCCTTTATTTTCAAGTTTCTTGACGTGCAGGTTCTGAAATTTCTCCCCGAAATCTGTATCTTGTGCATATGCTTCTACATAAGCCTTTTTGATAAAAGGATCAAGTCGTGAAATTGTTGCCAAAGCTGCAATTTGCCTTGTTGTTGGTGGTCTAGATACAATATCCGCCACAATAGTTGTGCTTTTCTTCTTGTAATTATCACCAAATGATTTTTTGAAGAAAACCCTTCCATTTGTTGTGACTTGCTTGTTGCAATTTACTTTTTGCTTGCAAATATTGAAGAGGTTTGTGGTAAGTATGCACAATAATTTCTTTACCTTCAAATAATGTTTCCATTTCTTTTTTTCTTGAAATAGTGCGTAAATACATGATACCCACTTACTGCTGAAGTAAATACCTCTAAATTATAAGCAATTGGCTTACCTGCTGGCAATAAAACTGCCCGCATGGCATACTTACATCCGTTTGAACTTCAAATGGGTGCTGCAAGTTAGGAAGAGCAAGCAATGGTGCATGCCTGATTTTATATTTCAATGAAATTAAAGCACTATCAGATTCCTTACCCCAATGAAAAATCTCACCACTTGCTGCAACTGTTATAGTGGTGCTACAATGCTGGAGAAGGCTGGAATAAGTGTTCTTATGTACTATACTTTTCCATCAAAATCCCTAGGTGTGGCCAATTATTGATATCATCAATCTTTGTTGGATCCACTCTTAGTTCTCCTCCTCCAACCACATATCCCAAATAAACTAATGATTTTTTTGCAAGCTCACATTTCTTTATAATGCAAAAAAACTCTTTTTCCTTCAACACTTGCAAGATTTATCTCAAACGAGTTAAGATGTTCTTTACCATGTAACACTGAAAACCTAGATATGATATAGATACACTGAGACATGCGTCTATGAAAAACCTCAATACATCATTAATCAACTTCATAAATGTAGCCGGTGCATGAGATAAACCAAAAGGAAGTACCAAGTATTGATACAAAGTAGGCGAGTACTGGCTGAGTATGCATACTATAAACCCTGTTTTGGAAGCTGTCTTCCATACATCCTCATCCCTCATACAAACTTGATGGTTCCCAGATTTGAGATCCAACTTTTGAAGTACTTAGCATGCTGAAGTTGGTCATAGAAATGGATATCTATTCTTTATAGTGATCTTATTTGAAGCTCTATAATCTATGCACATCATTCGTGAGCTGTCCTTTTGTACCATCATAGTTGGTGACCGTGAGGTACATGGGAGTATGATCACTTGTTCCAGAAAATCTTAAAGTTTATTTTTTTATTTATTACTCTCTAAAAGTGATTGCCTATTCAAAACGTGTTAGGTAAAGGGACTCGGGCAACAGTTGGATCTTATGCTCTATTTCCCATCGTGAAGGAAAATGTTTTGGAGTTTGGAACACTTAGTGAAAAGAATGTAACAATTCATCCAAATCGTTCAATCTTTTGTTAGCACAATTAATTTGAGAAATCTCTGATTCATCCTTTCTCTTATTCTTCAATATAAGTAACCACAATTGTTTATTTACTTGAATGAGTCCCTTTGCTTGGTTGGCACTTACTAGGGAAAGTTTGGGCTTTCTTTGATTGATATAGTTCATCCCATCCATGACCCATCTATACCTGTTAGCCCTCATGAAAATAGCATCCATAAGACATAAGTATGGAATTCCAAACACCAGATCACATGCATCATGATGAATCAGATGTGCTTCTATCTCATCAATGTACTTTGGGTTAGTACCAAATGTAAATCTGCATTTCTGAGTTACTTGAATCTCTACACCCTTCTTCACCCAACCCAAGCCGATGGACATGGATGAGGATAATCATATCCTTGTAAACCAAGCTTCTTGACGGAAACATTTGAAATCGAATTAAGCTTCTTAACAACAACATTTCAAATCGAATTGGATTGAGAACCAATATCAACGAGTGCAATTATCGTGATTTTCTCGTTCTGAATTTTGATTTGGAATAGCATGATCATTTCTTCTCTCGTTCCTTGATGTTTATGTTAGTAGTAATGCAATCTAATTTCCCATTCTTAGAAGTACCCTCTACCTCCACCTCAAAATTTTCTCTTAAATATGCATTGTACATCTATGATTGTTCCCTAGTGATTGAGTGTTGCATGAAGATTTACATGTGCTAGCTATCTGTGATTTCCTCCAAGAAAATCAACAGACTTTGAAGCAACTGAAGGTGAACTTAAAGGTGCCCCAAGATAGGATGAAATCTCAATATGACCAACACCGAAGTGAGAGAGTTGGAGGCAGTCTTACACGGGAATGCGTCCCCTAGATTTTGGTGATGTCCCATATGTCCGGAAAAGTTGGGGAAAAGGTTGTAAGGAGACTCTTATGTAATAGAGTAAGGCATGTCTTTGAAAGAAGCTATTGTGCATGTCTGATCACGGTGCTTGGCCAAGAAGGGGTCCATATTGTCCTGGATTCGGCATTCGTTGGCATCTGCATCCTCTTAGGAATGTAGAACCTATTTCTGTTCTGTATTGTTTTGTACTATTTTCCAGAAATACTACTACAGATAAAGATGTTCTTTTTTGGAAGTTTCAGATTGTAGTATATAACTATTTTCAGTTTTCTGTTCTATTTCACCTTCATATTTTGTAAGATTTAGAATGACTACAGCAGGTATTCAGCTGTACTTACAACAGATCTGAGTTAAACTCTCTTTTGCACTTTTACAATTTTCCAACACTTGCTGTTCCAGATTTCACTAATTTCAAATTTTTATCAATTTCACTTTTCAGAAATTGCAATTTATAGCATCATCAGTTTATTTTCAATAGTTTCATCAGTTGTTTCAACAGCAATCAGTTTAGGATCATAACAGTGGGCCTCCACTGCTTGGACATGTACTCATTCCTGACCATGCTTTTGGTAAAAAATTAAGTACAATCCATTATTGGAGATCTGTTCCTATTTGGTTTTTAGTTTTCACTGATCTTGAAAGCCTTCCTAAATTTTCAGATTAAGATTTCAGTTGAAACTATGCAGACATTTGAATTCTGGTCTGAACGTTAAGAAATATTTACATTGTCTATGCTATCCATAAGTTAAGCCAAAACTTAGATCCTTAGCTGCTGCACATGTTGTATGAACCATAGTTCGCAGACTTGTATTTGGCAAATACTCGGCAGACCCAAAAAACATTTGTCTTACCAAAAACTCGGCGAATATTCGGCAATACTTGGCAACTTAAAAAATATACAAATTTCTCTAAAAATTATAAATTTTATGTAAAATATAGTTACAAAATGCATCAAATGAGTCTGCAAAATGTTGGGAAGTGTTTTAACTTTTCTATTAGATTTGAATACAAATAGAGTACAAAATTGCATCATCATGTGAATACAACAGCCAGCTGATAAGTCTTATGAATTTTTTGGTGCTTTTCATTGAAAATTATCATCATAAAGTGCATATCTATGCAAGTGACAAATAACAATAATTTACAATTTCCAAAAACTCGCCAATATTTTTAAAAAAGTATTTTAAAAAAATATCTCTCCAAAAACTTGTGAGTATATGCCAAATACTCGGCTGCAGGTTCTGGCAAGTTTTTCTGGTGAATATTTGGCCAAGGAAAAAAATGGTGAATACTCCCCAAGTTTGCAACCTGTGGACTATGAACAAGTCATGAGGAATTATTTTGCATCATTCCTTAACTTTGTCATCAGTATATTATTTTTGTTGTATGTTGACGCTTCTTTGACAAGCCTTTTTACTTAAAGCGGATAATGTTGTAATAATACATAGCTAATATCACATTAGCCTCTTCTGAAATGCAGTACACAGGTGGGCTCAACACCAATTGTTGCAGTTGCGTGGCACCCCATGCAACATTTTCTCATTACACTCTCTAAGGAAGGCTCTTTGCATGTTTGGAGGACTCACGTCATAATCAATTCTAACAGACCACCTATGCGAGCTAATTTCTTTGAAGCTGCTGGTAAGTTGTTTTATTTTATTTACTTAAGCTGGATCATAGTGCTTCTCTTTTGTCAAGCTTTGAAATGTTGCTCAACTTTGGAAAGTTTTTCTAATCTCTTGGAGATATCTTATGTCTTCACTATATCCTTATTTGAAGCTTATAGGTACAGATGAGTGTTATGAAAATTGAGAACTTTCTGATTAAACAGGGATATTGGGTTGTGGGTCGAATAAATGAATGACAATTTATGGGCATATCAAAGTACACAGCTTACAATGACAAGACACAAATAGGTACTCAACAACGCTTCATACATTCATTCTTTGAAACATGAAGATGTTTCATTCATTGAAACATGAAGATGTTTCATTCATTGACACTCAACTCAGCTCTACATAACTCGGAGGAAGACCTCTTACACTATTGGCCGGTTTGACCTTCATATCTATGCAATCCTATGCACATTCACATCCCTTCCTCTATTCACTATGAGCTACAATGCTGCTATTCGTTGGAGTACTACTTCTAGAACCCGAAACCTACTCTCAACACTATTGGAACCCCCTTTGTCGAGCTGTCTCATTTGAAGTATCTTGTGGGAGTCTTCCTGTTCGTTTGGAACCCCTTACAGAATATTACGTACATCATACATCAGCTAGGATGCGTTATACAAATTTGCTGATGTAGGGAGTTTGGATTTTCATTTGAATGCTATTTGCGCATGTTATGGAACATGTTCAGAAGAAATGAGCAGCTGCAGCAAATCTTGTTACATGACATTCAATTTTTGCCATCTTCTGAGATTTCTGAAACATTCTACTGTTGGACCAATGTTTACTGACGAGCTGTTGAACTAGTTCCTCTTACGAAATAACACAACCAAGAAGTAGCAGATTGATCTTACTTTGATCATTCCCATGTTTTTGTCTTGTTGCCAACCCTCACATCGCAATGATGCTATCTCGAAGTTTATGCAATGAAATCCAACATGAGTGTGGCTTACATAGCAAGTACAATTTCAAAGCACTTATGCCGCCTTAGAGCAATGAGGACTTGCCATGCTGATGTTGGATCACTTCTTATGTAATGAAATTACCTAGATCTGAATCTAAGCAGCAATAGAACACCAAATAACACCAAAATATAGAGAAATGATCACAATTTGTGAGTAGAATGACTTGGCCACTTCGAGGGGGCAACCTCCAAACCATACAATAAGACTCAAGTGCTCAATATGATGATCATATACTAGTTACTAACTCCTATATATACCCTACTATGCTATGCAAAGCGACAAAGCTGACCTATTAAGCATATGAAAGCATAAATAAATAGATTAAGTTAAGCACAAGTCGCCCATACATATCCCAATATATGACCTAGGATTAAGGGCGTAGCATGCCCTTCCCCTTCAAAGCAACATTCTCCCCGATGTTGGTAATCTCTAGATGCTGCTGTCGGAATGCTTCATCTTCCCATGTCATATCTTCAATCTCCAAATTCTTCCACTTGACCAAATACTCGGTAATGACTCTTGTCCTCAACTTCTTAGTGCGTTTCTGTAGGATACCTTCAAGCTTCAAAATGATGCATCCCTCCTTATGAAGCTCGGGTAACACTGATTGGGAAGACACCTTTTGTCCAATGACCTTCTTCAAGCAAGAGTCATGGAAGACTGGATGCATTCTAGTTGATTAAGGAAGCTCCAGTTTATATGCCACACTACCAATTTTTAGAAACTCTTGATAAGGGCCATAATATTTAGGTGAAAGCTTAGCGTGTTATCTTTCTTTTGTTGTCTCAATGATAGTTGCTTATATGGCTGTAATCACACAAAAACAAATTCTCCAACTTGAAAGCCTCGCTTACTGCGGTGCTGATTTGCTTGTTGCTTCATGCGGTTTTGTGCCATTGTCAATTTCTCTTTAAGGCTAGAGAGTACCGCTTGTTGGTGTAGAATGTGCTCTTTAATTGTTCTCACTTTTGGCTGGACCCTCAAGTTGGAAGTGGGCGATGGTGGATGGTAACCATACAATGCCAATAATATTACATGAGGTATGAAATGAACTGTTATACCACCATTCTGCAAGTGGTAGCCATTGACCCCATCTCTCTTGTTTATCTGAAGTAAAGAATTGCAGATACCCCTCCAAACATTTGTGTACTACCTCAATTTTTCCGTTAGATTAGGGATGATATGATGAACTATGAGCCGCTTGAGTACCCAAACATGAGAATAAATTAGTCCAAAAATCACTTGTAAATATAGGGTCACGATCAGTTGTTATACTTTTGGGTGTACCATGTAGCTTTTGAACTGTATCCATAAAATATATGGCAACTATATTCGCTGTAAAGGGATGTGATAAGGCACAAAAATGAGCATATTTGGCGAGCCTAACCACAATTACCATAATTATACTTTTGCCTTTGGATTTTGGCAATCTTGTGGTGAAATCCATGGAAACTTCTGGCCACCGCTCACTAGAAATAGATAGAGGTTGCATAAGACCTACTATCTTAATAGTTTTTCCCTTTTTACATTGACACACCAAGCATTCTGCCACACATTTCTAGACATCCCCTTTCAATCTTTCTTAGAAAAAATCATGCTTAATTCTATGATAAGTTTTTTAGGAACTCAAAATTTTTTAGGAACCCAAAATGGCCACCCATTGGAGAAACATGAAGCTATGAGAGAACTTGACTTTAAGGGTAGAGTTCTTGCATAAGTACAACCGATCCTTCTACCACAAGACATTCCCCTTCCATAAGTTTTTTTCTGAAATACTGAGACCTTGTTAGAGATTTTGAATGAGAGCGTGGGTCTTTGTGTCATTCTGCCATTCTGATCTTGCCTGAGTGACCCAATCTACATGTATTATAAACATGGCATGTAACAAGGCTTCTGTGGACTAATCTCCCCTGGATAGTGCATTAGTTACCACATTTTCCTTTTCTGTCTTGTAAATGATCTCAAAGTCATATGCTAACATCTTTGTGACCCATTTATGTTGTTTTTGAAATGATAGTTATTGTTCCAAGAAATATTTCAAACTGTCATGATTTGTCTTCACCTTGAAGTGAGGACCCATGAGATATGGTCTCCATTGTTTTATTGCACGAAGAATAACCATCATTTCCTTATCATAAGTTGGTTTTAATAGGTTCTTACCTTTGACTTGACGAATCTCAAATGCAATGGGGCTATGCCACACCTTGAAGTATCACATTCGACAATGAAGGTTTTGGAGAAATTTGGGGTCGCCAGAAATGGAGTGGTGCACATGGCTTTCTTCAGTGTCTTAGATGCCTGGGTTGTTTCCTCATTCCAATGAAATGAATCTTTCTTCAATAAAACTTTGAGTGGTGTTGCAATCTTACCATAATTTTTCACAAATTTGCAATAGTAACTTATAAGCCCGAAGAAGGTTTCCAACCCAAGCATCTGAGACACTGAAAAAAGCCATGTGTACCACTCCATTTCTGGCCACCCCAAATTTCTCCAAAACCTTCATTCCAATGAAAGGAGTCTTTCTTCAATAAAACTTTGAGTGGTGTTGCAATCTTACCATAATTTTTCACAAATTTGCAATAGTAACTTATAAGCCCTATGAAGCTCCTAAGGTTTTTGAGGGTTTTAAGAATCTTCTAGTCCACCATGCCCTGAATCTTGTGAGGATCCACTTTTACACCATAATGAGAAATGATATGACCTAAGTATTCTACCTCCATGACTCCAAAAGCACACTTGGGGGGCTTGACATAAAGATGTTGTTGTTCAAGAACCTTATTGACATAATATAAGTGATCCTCCCATGTATTGCTATAGATTAAGATATCATCAATGAATACCAGGACAAACTTTCACAGAAATGGCCAAAAGATTGAATCCATCAAACTCTAGAATGTAGATGGTGCATTTGTAAGGCCAAAAGACATTACTAGAAAATCATAATGGCCCTCATGTATCCTAAATGTTGTTTTATGAATATTTTCATCATGAATTTTGATTTGATGATATCCTGATTGAAGATTGAATTTTGTAAAATAAATATTACCATGTTAACTCATCTAACAAATCCTCAATGATAGGAATAGGAAACTTATCTTTAATTGTGTCTTTGTTGAGCTCCCTGTAGTTTGGACATGCACGAACCTTCATCCTTTTTTCATTCCATCACCACTGGAGAAGAGTAAGCACTCTGACTATGTCGAATAATACCTTCTTTTAGCATCTCTTGCACAATCTTTTCAATCTCACTCTTCTATAGATACAAGTTCCGATAAGGTCAAATATTGGGTGGTTGGCTTTTTGGTACTTGCTGAATAACATGATCATGATCTCTTTTGGGAGGTAACACTTTTGTCATATCCACCAAAACAACCGTGTGCTCATTAATAATTGCTTCTAGATATGGTGTTATGAAACCTTTTGATGGTTGAGCTTTTAGTGAAAATCGTTGTGCCACAAATCCATCTACACCCTTCGTAAGCATTTACTACATTTGACGAGAACTTACCAACTGTGGAGCTTTTGCCTCCATCCTGTGTAGATCAAATGTCCTCCTTTCATAATGGAACCACATGAACAACCTCTACTGTTCCCAAGGTAGTAAGCCATTGGACCCATAACACAATGTTTGTGCCCCCCATTGAAATGGCATACACAGGACCCTCTTGTTGTCGGCCCCAAAATTCCCCTCTTTTGGAGTCAAGTTTCAAAATTTTTGAGTTTGTTCCTTGGAGTATTGAATCGCGTCGAGCCTGGTATTGTTCGTAATTTTCTAGTTCATGGAGAACAATTTGAAATTCGGGCATACAAATGGAGTTTCTTCTTCTTTTGTTTATTTCTTCCTGCAGTTGGGAATGACAGGCGTATCCTCCTCATCAATTTTTGCCTCAGCATCCACGAGTAGTACGTGGGCATCTCTAATTGGATGCGGTTTGGTAATTTTTCAAGCGACAACGGAGGCCCCCACGTGTCCAAACGACGCAACTCCAAGGGCAGGGTCCAGGGGACAGTCCTCAAATAAGTGTAGGCCATCCGCGTGTCGCGGGTTCAAAATGAAGGTAAAACAAGATAAAATCAGCTAAGTATCGAAGTTTTAGCAGACAGCGACACGTGCCTCATCGGCGCAGCTTCAAGGATCAAAGCCGGGGGCAGTTCTCAAGCTTGCGCGAGTCCTCCACTTGTCCCAGGTCCAAAAGGGATAGAGCCGATCGTTAAAATTGACTAAGTATGGGTGGGTTGGCGGAGGTCTCCATGTGCCGTAACGACGCAATTCCGAAAGTGACACAAAAGGGCCAATTTCCAAATGAGCGCCAGATCGCCACGTGTCTAAGGTCGATAGAGAGATAGAGTTGGCCGTTGAAAAGTCTAATCCTGGCGGAAGGAGCCACGCGTCAGCTTGGCGCAATTTAAGAAGGCGCTTCCAAAGCTGAAACTCAAAACAACGCCAGCTCTCCGCGTGTCTAGGGGTCAACATGAGTCAAACAGGAATAGACCCCAGATCGGCTAAGTTTGAAGAATCAACGGAGGCCTCCACGTGTCAGCCTGGCGCAACTTCAAAGACAAAATCTAGAGGCAGGGTCTAAATGAGCGTTGACCTGCCACGCGTCCAAGGTTAGATATACGGCCATGACAAACAGAAGGTAGACAATCAAGGCGTTTGTAGGCCTGTTCCAATCAATTCCTTCCATGTGGGCAGCCCAGATTTGAAGTTGTAAAAGCAAATCGAACGGCTCATGTTTTAACTGGCAAACTAATGTAACGGCCATATATTTTTGAACATGTTCTTCTGCCATTAACGTTTCTCTGCGAATCAAGAATTTGAAGGGGCGTGAACGATTAGAATAAGTTGTAACTGTTTCTTGCTTGCTCGAGGAAGTTGTAACCGTCTCTTGTGAGCTATATCATGAGCTTTCAAAGCCATTGTACGGGTTGAAATTTTGATTATTCTGGAACTGTATTTTCGAATTGGAAGAAATCAATACAAAGGTTTTTCCCCTTTTCTTTTGCTTTCTCTTTCTTTCTGGTTCTGATCTGTGAATCATCTAATCTTTGCGTGCTTGGAAACTGTGTTCTAGTTTGTACAATTTCCAGAATTTTGAGTCTGCGAATTGTGTCTTCTATAAATGTGGATGGTTCTATTCTGTATCTCATTTGCACAATACATATAAGGGTTTTCTCTGCCATCTCTTTTCCCTGAAAGTATTGTCTTCTTTTGCCTCCCTCCTCTCTTCAAAGTCTTCTATCCCCATGTATTGATAACTTTCAAGGTTTAAAACACATTTCGGGATATCAGGAAACCACCATTGAATGAAAGACTGTGCATTTGTACATAGGTTTTGCCCCTGCTTTCAATAAGGGAACCTCTCCCATTAAAGAGGATGGACTTGCTTGTCCCCTGACTGTGGTTTCATCCTAAGTGCTAATTTGAAACCCAACACCTCTAACAAATAATCACCCATGGATAGCTTAATCTTATGGCACTTTCCTAAACAACTAACCTGACCTCCTTTTGCAACCATCACCTGAAAGTCTGGGGTTGGATAAACAAATCAATTTAGGTGCAATGCCAACTTATGACTGATGAAATTGTGATTACTGCTAGAGTCAATTTCAGATTTTTGGTGAGTTTCTTTATAGATGTCATGGTAAGAACTTGAGTACTAGGCAAATGTGAGTCTCCAACATGACGTAATTGGTTCAGACGCAGAAATGCGGTTTGGACGTGGTCTATATGCTGCAAAAAAACACCATATTTTCTTCTTTTTAAACCCACTTTCCCACAAATTTTCAATATACAACATTTGAGTGAATTGGAGGGAGTTTATAGTGGATTTATAGAGCAAATTTGAGATATTTTGGGTATCTAGGTTAGTTTTTTTTTTGTATGATGTAAATTCTTTTTACAATGTTAATATTAGGTTTCTAAACATGATTTACAATTTTACATGCATTCCATCGATTCTCATAATTTTTATTGGTGGCTTACATTTGTTTTTCATAATTTATTAACAAAATTAGTGTTGTTTTCCTAGACATAGGGTTTATGCCGCGTGGTTTAGGTTTCTGTAATGTTGTATTTTGGTATTTGAACATGTTGTAGGTTAGCATACAATGACATCCTACTCCACATCAAGCTCAACATTAGCATGGTGTAGGCGTCCCACTGGAAATTGTGATGCTGCTTGGAAGTATGTCATATTTGGACCCTCCCAAGTGATTGTGATTTGCTTGTTCTTCTCTAAGTAGGTTTTTGAAGGAATCAATCACTTTATTTACCATATTGCATACATTCGTTGTGATATCACGACGTGTGTGGATGTGATGGAAGAAGCAAAATAAGAGACGCAAGTAGTGCTTGCAGTGTCAGATGAAAAGAAACTGGCGAGGGCAAGAGTACAAGCAGCCATAATAACAACCATTAATCTCGACTTAGTAACGGAAAACAAAGGTAGATATGACCGAGAATGTTGGATGAAAAGGTAGATATTAGGTAGATAAGATGTCGGAGGAAAAGAGTACAAACAACCATTAATCTTGACTTAGCAACATAAACAAAGGTAGATATGACTGAGATTGCGGGCTGTAGTCATGGTCCACGCATGTGAGGTAGATCCACCTTATTCAATTCGAGCAAAGTCCAATCACAAATGTTTTTGGACATAGAAACATACCTCAAGCACAACCTTTGCTACAAGGTACATGGTGAAACAAGGAGGTGCATTAGGTAGATAAGGCGTCGGATGAAAAGAAAACTATATCAGATGAAAAGAAACTAGAGAGGGCAAGAGTACAAACAACCATATTAACAACCATTAATCTCGACCTAATAATGGAAACAAAGGTAGATATGACAGAGATTGTGGGTTCTAGTCATGGTCCATGCATGTGAGGTGGATCCACCTTATTCAGTTCAAGCAAAGTCCAATCAACAAATGTTTTTGGACCTAGAAACATACCTCAAGCACAACCTTTGTTGTAAGGTACCTGGTGGAACAACGAGGTGCATTAGGTAGATAAGTGTGTGTAAATTTGTAGTTTTACAACTACTTTCCATTCGCAATGGTGAAGATACTATATTGGGAGTACTTGGTGACATCATTGATAGTTGTAGGGAAAGGGTACAAGGTGCCGTCTGCAAAAGACATAAGTGAGAGGTTGCTCCAGAATGCTGTTGCAGATGCAACACAATTCTGGAAGAGTAAAAAAAGCGGCAACAAAAATTTAGATGCACCATTCTTTTAGATGGGTGTATAACTAGAAAGAACTGCACGCCCATCATTGTTTTAGCAACTTCAAATTGTGAGATGGTTTTATTGAAGTCAATTGATGCCTCTAACAAAGTAAAGAAAGTTTTTTTTTTGAGTTTGATGCCGGAGGAGTATGTTTTAGAGGCAGGCATAAAAAAATGGTGTGCAAGTTGTCATTGGCAATGCAACATTTGTGACGGCTAGGAGATTGCTTCAAGAGATGCATGTATTAGTCTTTTGGACCTCTTGTGAGGCCCATTGCCTTGACATTCTTTTGGGGGATAGGCAAAATTGGTTGAGTGAGACTAGTTGTAAGATGGTAGAAACTTTACAAAATAAATTTATAATGACCCTTGGGATCTTAGCTTGATGAGAGATTAGATCAAGGGGAAAGAGATTGTGCGAGCAGTTGCCACAAGGTTTGTAACTAACTTCATAACATTGTGAAGTATTTGTAGCTCACCATTGAAGCAGATGTTGTGAATCAAGACATGCTAGACTCAATATATTCAAATAAAGTAGATGGAGAGTAGATCCTAGAGTCAGTTTTTGATGTCTTTGCGAAGAGAGCTGCAGAGATGAACAAGTTAACTTCAAACTTAAAATTTAAATTTGAAGTCGATTCCTTTATTTTCAAATTTTCTTTAATTATAAGTTTATAATCTTAATTTGTATGAACTTTGTAGGTGTCAAAGCCTTTAGCGAGGGTTTTGCGTTTTGTGGATGGAGAGAAAAACCAAATGAGATGCGTTTATGAGGCCATTAATAGGGCCAAAGAGGACATCGAAAACTATTATAGGAAGGATAGAGACAAATTTGGTACCATTTGGGAGATAATTGATGGTAGGTGGAACAATCAACTTCAACATCAGGGTATTACCTCAACCCCTAAATTTTCTTCCTTGGTTGCTTCACATATATTAATGGGGAGGTTATGGAGAGCCTCTCAACATGCCTTGAGAGGATGGCGCTTGAGGCTGAGACGAGGGACCACATTATTTTAGAGTTGCAAAATTACAAGTAGACTTTGAGGAGCCTCTTGTTTTTGCCCGTTAGCTTTTCAAAGGAGATCCACCTATGAAGTAGGTAACAACAAATGGAGTCTTCACTTATATCTCACTAGTTATAAATTTACAATTACTATTGCTTATGAACTTTTCAAGGGAGATCCACCTAGGCACTAGGTAACAAATAGGCAATGGAAAGCTCCCGGAGTTCTCCACATGATGGACACATGAATCTCTTCCCAAGATTTCAAAATTTTGTGATGATCCAAGACATTGTAGTTGCTCCTTTGAGCTGAAAGAGAGGAACATGCTCTGAAAATAAAATTGCATGCATAATTGGCTCTTTAAATGTGGTTGGGATGGTCTAAAAAGGTTATTTGGAGTCAAAATCATATAAAGGTTTGATCCCTAAACCCCATTCTAGGCTCCTGGGGCAAAAACAACACTTCTAGTGTTCTAAATTTGAGTTGGATGGATGACATCGGCAAGAGGAAAATGTTTGAGCTCACTTTTGAAGCTTGTGTGTCCACTTTTCATTGTCCCTTTTTTCCCAAGGTGCAAAGGGACATGGGGGACACAAAAGTGCGCTCCCCCATCCATTTGAGTTGTTTAGTCACTTAAAACAAATTATGTTGTTAGGAGGTGCATATGAATGTTTCACTTAACCTAGGTCCCTTTCCTCATGTGCAAAGATCCTTGACACATTTTTAAGGGTGGAGTGTCCTCTTGCACTTTTCCAAATGGTGTAAAGGGACATGAGGGACACAAAAGTGTGGTCCCCCGTGTTTGAGCTGGTTACGTCACTTAAGTGAGAACTTAGAGGGTTAGAGATGTTGCAAACTTGTCTTCCACACAAACTTGGCCCCTCCTCTCATGATATGAAAACCCATGGCACACTTTGAGAGGATTAATTTTCTCTTGCACTTATCCCAAGGTGAAAAGAGACATGAGGGACTAAAAAATGCACTCCCCCTTTCCCAGTCAACCCCTGGTCATGTGAAAAACTAACAACTCCTGAAAGCTCATTTCTATCACCTCCCATCTCACTCACATTCCACCGCAAGCTTCAACTTGTTCAAAATATGGTGAAAATCACACTTAATTTCCCCTCTTTTCCCTTTACACCTATTTCCCCCTAATTTTTAGGCCACAACCACACTCCAACTCTCATCCAACCCTGGTTTATCTTGTGGAGTTAAAAATTAAAAAATGGATTAAATAACTTTAAACTAAAAACACTTAGAATATTTTTAAATTTTTAAGGGTCTAATTTTCCCCCAAAAAATCCATTATTACCTAGAAATACTGCTGAAATTTTCTTGGACCATCAATCTCAAGAACTGAATTTTGCTCATATCTCCCAATTCGTGCACTCGATCTCCACAAAACTTTACCAGTGAATTCCTCCCAGAAAATGCCTTCACATTTATTTTAAAAGGAAACACCATTGATGATATATATAATACAATTTATGCAGAAAGCAGAAGAAATTTTCATCCCCTGCAGTTTCCTGTTTCAGATCTATGGAGTTTTGGCAATCAAAATACCTTGAAAATTAGAGTAGGAGGTGAGACAACCCTTTTGAGAAGTTTCATTCCATTACACCCAAACCCCTTTTGTAAGTTGTGATAGGTCCCTTCAATCTAAATATAAAAAATTTCAAAAAAGGTAAAATTTCAGCATTCGTGTTACTCCTTGCAAGTAAAAATCACCAAAAAGTGACAATTATGGAAACTTATTAAAAATAGTCATTTGGAATAGGACCTACTAAAAATTAAAATTGTTGGAATTGGGTCAAATCACTCATATTAATTCATACCCCAATGGTTTCACTACTTCCCAACATCATGAAGTTCAAATATTCAGAGTTTGGAGACAATTTCCTCTTTAACCACTTAATAACCCAATATGGGTGATAGTGATGTAACTCACATGGATATGGTATATTTAAAGGAAAGTATGTTGAATGAGCCTCGGGAACCTGTAGAGGATAATATTTTCTCAAGCGGACTATTTAGAATATGTGGTCACCCTCTATCGGCTCAAAGCACTGAGCTAGGCCTAGCTTGTGCATAACAATATGACCCTAATTCCAGACCAATTCACGCAAGTTGATTCCATTCTTGTAGTCCTTACACCAAAAGGAATTTATCAATGCCTACAAATTCCCACCTATAATAACATGGTTATCATCACCAATGAGTTTTATTTATAGGAAAGGGTGGGGAAATACTCATACTTGTAGGGCCTGACAATCGGTTCATGGCTTAAACAAGGAAGGAATCCCTCTCGAGTCCCTAAGAATTTGTCTCAGAGTGAGCTTCATGAATCATAAGCTGATGTTATTTTCATACTTAATATAGTGATTGGAGAATAAAAGACAAAGGAATTTTGAGATTAGATAGCTCAGTTAATTTTGGTGGTTACAGAAGGAGACTAAATGATTGATTGGGGGAAAATCATAAGCAACAACATCCATCAACAACTATTGTAATTTCCCATTTCTAAGAAGTTAACAATGACTTCTTGGTGTACACCCTCACTTTCACAAGGCCTTTCCAAGGTCTCTTCATTTCTCCCAATGTGCCACAGAATCCACCTTCCTATGATAAATATCCATAACTCACACATCAAGAGAAAATCTCCCACAAATTCTAGGGTGAATGATGTATTCACCATGTTTGCACATAATTTTTACTCGAATTATTTGAGTAGATAATTACATCCCGTTTGAAGCTACATTTGATCTGGATAATTATGGAAGTCACTTCATCCAATTTCCCACCTTCACCTCATATAGGGTCAAAGAATGAATCTTGTTTGTCACAGGTTACCTAGGTACCCGTTTTGATAATATCTTTCATGTTTGAATTATGTTTAGACAATTGTCTTTCCATTTCCATACTAGGTGCAAGAAGTCTAAGAAGAAATATGTTTACTTTCCTATCTCTCTGGGAATCTACTCATGCAAGAATATCACAGATGCAACAAACATCGAAAGATACTTCTCTGATCTCAATTTGTATTCCTACATATCTCGGTCTGATTTTACATATTAGGAAGAATCCAGAGACTTTCATCTTTCCAAGATTTCATCATTTACCACAAATTGCAGAATATTGGATCAACTACTTTGAGGTCAAGAAGTGTGATTATATCTGAGTGATTTCTAGTGGATCAGATGAGAGACTTCAAGTTTGAATAGTTCATGGATGGAACAAAGTGATGGGTCAGACCTATTTGTTGTTGAATATCAAGTGTCCAATGGTTTCCCCTCTTCCTTCCACTCCATAGAACAATACTGAGAAGTCAAGTGACAAGAAATAACCATGAATAGTAATTCATGCATCATCAAAGGACTATTTCAAATGAAAGAAGATCTTATTTCGTAGAATTTTTTGGCTTCTTTCTCCATTCATTAGGAAACTTCCTATTTGTAACTTTGTATACTCAAATATCTGAGAAATCCACGGGTCTAATCATTTAATTAGGAATTGTGGAAACAAAGTACTTAAATTTTCTCAGACTATGATGATTTACAAGAGGGAAAATATCATTGAAAGTCCCATTGAGCCCCTTGAAATAGGATAAATTTATCTATCAGAAGTCTCATGTTCATCAATCCAAGTGTGTCCTTCTCGGAAGTTGAATAGACCTCATCTTAGCAAGTTGTGATGCCTTATCAAGCATCTGAAAACTTATCCTATGCTTGACTTCTGTGTCCACACTGGAGGAAACCTTATGTGGGTACAAGAGTTGTTTGGAGGTGCAATCAAGAACAGTGCAATAAGCCACAAAACCTAATTTTGAGGCCATCTGCAAAATACATCAAGACCAAGTAAACTAAGCAAAGCACATACAACTTCTTGTTTCTTCACTGAGGCTCTTAGATCTCATATGTGTGATCCATAAAATAGATATTTTTTTCACTTAATTTTTCAACTAATGGATCCTTATAGGAAAATTATTTTTAATGTCATTTTAAAACCCCAAAAATAAAATCAACTCACATAAAATGTAATGCAAGAAATAATGACGACTATATAGATGATGAATAACACAAGTTCAACAGAGTTCCTACATCTCTAGGTTTGTTAATTATACAAATGGATTCGTTCTAAAGTTTTGAATATAATAAAATAAACTTACAATACTATAATGAATGTTTTGGTCCATCACAAGCTCAGTGCCAATCGGTCTAGTAGAACCTAGACTTGTCTTGGAAATCTTAGTCAATGTTCCGGCATAGCTTCTTGGATTCACACTTCCTATAGACTTCCCCTCTATTGCACAGCTTCCAATCTACACAGAGCTAATTCATAAAGTGTATTGTTTCGATCTCAATAACAAGATCCAACTTCGTGACCTCCAAGAAACACAAACTTGGCTTAGTAATTCCTAACGTATGAAGAATCAAAGCTCTGTATATGCTTCTCCAGTGCTTTAAAAACTCCCTTTACTCCACACTGGAGCTCCAAGTTACAACACGAGAACTAAGGCTTAAAATATCATTTTAGAAAATAATGATGAGTTAAATAATAACTTAACTCATTTTTTATTCCTGAAAATGGAGGTCTTATATGTGTTAGATAAACAATCTTAAGGATCTCAAAGAACTAAGCTTGTTGTGTGTTTGAAATGGGGGGTTTACCGGCTAGCCCATGCCCTGAACTATATGGTATTAGGCCATATGCACCAACTAATGACATGCTAACTTGATTGGAAGATTTGGTTTGGCACTCGCACTAGCTTAGTGGAAGGTTGGCAGTTTGAGTCTGCCATGCCCCACATTTTGCATCTACCAAAGTACTTTCCACAAGCTCACCGAGTCCTTCGATGTTGTGTTGTTTGATGCAAGGATTTGTCTTCCCACCAATATTTGCTGTCTGAAGTTACCCTATCCATCTACATGGTTGTTCGTCCTATCTCATATTTACATGCCCATTGTTCATCTCATCCCTGAAATTCAAGACGTCCACCATGGCTGTCGAGTTGTCAAAGAGCTGGCACGGGCTAGTTTCAAATGAAAGTAAATGGGTCAGACGTTTTCGATCATGTAGATCCGATGAGAGGCTTCAAGTTTGATTGGTTTGTGGACGAAATAAAAGATGATGGGTCAGACCTTTTTTATCATGTATATCAAGCGGTGCAATCTTCCCCTCTTTGGCCTACTCCATGGAACATTCGAGATTAGGTGACCCTCGAAAGAACCAGGAATGTTCAAACGGAGGTGGAGTTCTTTCAATGAGTTTGGTGAGCTCTGAATTTGACTCGGTAGGCAACTCATCTCACTTACCTCTCCATCAAGGCATCTAAGAAAGCCACAGGATCTACTCATTCAGAGGAATCTCCAAGAGTCTTGTAGAAACAAAGCTACTGTACTGAAGGTGGTCTCCCCCTAGGAGGCTTCACAAGAAGGACCCCACTGTTGAAAATCCCTTTTTTTCGCTTTATTAAGACCAAATTGATCCATGCAGTCCCTTTCCATTATCCATTCCAGGTTGTCTGCCACGATGAATCACCTCGTCTTGGGCAGTATGTGATTCCTTGTCAAGCACCTGAAAATTCCCCTATGCTTGACCTAGTGTCCAAGTCGGTGGAAACCTTCCCATTGTACAAGAGTTGTTGGAGGTGAATCAAGAATTTAATAAGCCTCAAAATTTTGAGGCAACCTGAAATTAGATCAAGACCAAGTTTTAAGAATCTTGGTAACTTTTTCTTCCCTAGATTTTGGATCTTAATATGTGGAAGTTGCACGATCGAAAGTTATAAAATCCATGGGAGAAATGACACAAGATGACTATGAGTAAACTAGGGTTTCTTTGGGACAAACCACACATGAGGGAGATGTGCACCTATTCAAAGAGTATGTAGCCCATTTGCTTTCTATAAATTAAAAGAACAAATAAATTTAGGAGCAATTGGATGAGCATGTGAAAACCCTCACTGCCTACGTACAATCCTTCTTAGAGCCTAATGTGGTACCAATTCCTCTGGAAGAGGCTATCTCTCCCATCAATAGTTTTTATCCTTAGGTAATAAAGAGAGATCAAGGGTACACCATGCAAGGGAGAGATAATGATAAGTGGGTAGAAAATATTATTGAAAAATTAAAGGTACTATTTCCAGAAGTTCTCTCTTTATTCAAATGACTTTTCTTAACCCTCACACTCTTGTGAGCAAGAATATATTCTCATTTTTTTCTAAGAATTTGTCTCTTGTATGGTCTCACACAATGAGTGCTAGATGTGATATGATAAATGTTTCTCTCTCTAAAAATTCTTTAGGACATGCATCATATATTTTGGATGGTTTCAAACAAGTGTGCAAAATCTCGGTCAACTCCGCTTAATGAACAATCATCGTTAGAGGAGCTCCTTATGTCTTTCCAAGATTTGGTCAAGAAAGATTCAGGGGATCCATTCTCTTTCAATGAATACACTTTAGTGTTCCTTATGGAAATTAGAGGCTCAATCTCTAATACTGTAAAAAAACATCAAGTCTAGTTCAATCAATAAAATATCCTTGGGATGTTCCCGAAGACTTGGATCGGTGATTTGGGTTGTGTTTGTGTTTCACATGCAGAAAAGGTGGCACTCGCAGCAACTCATTTCAGCAAGAAGTGAAAGGAAAGGAATTATTTCTAGGAGCATTTCCTTAGAGTTCACTGAGATCCATTTCTTTATCGGCAGAAGCTTCTTCTTCATCAAATTGATCATTCTCTTATTCCCTTCTTTTATCTTCTCTCTCCATGTTCTAATTCTTCATTGGGAATGTAATTTTTCACTATTTACTCTTATTCAATTAAGTGACCTTTTAATTTTGTATTATAAGAATTATTTTTCATTAATAAGAAAAGAATAACATTTATTCCTTATGAATACGAAAGGTCACAAGTGATGGGAATGTGAAAAGTCATATGGGGGGAGATGAAGATACTTATTATAAAGATACATATTGGGGTGGCTTCTCCATTCCAAGGGGTTGATAGCTATTGTTCTCTCACTACAAGTAAGAAGATATTTCTTCTATTTTTCTTATCTATGTTCCTCTACTTCCTATTTTCAACTTTGTAAGCGTTGTAATCTTGTACAACCAAGAAGGAACTTTGTGTCTTTGATTAGTGAATCCATGGAACTTTGTGTTTCTGATTTATTAGTCTTGTTATTGCTTACATGGTTGTTTTCTTCCTATTGGATGTGGACCTACTCTGTTTAATGTCGTTGAAATTTTCAAGTACCTATTCATTACATTAACCCTCCCTCTCTATATTCTTATCTCCCCTTCACCTCTCTCTAAGCAAATTCCGCCCTTGTATTGCAATTTGATAGGTCTAGTGGAGTATTCTTGTGCGATCCCCGGCCTATCGGCCACCACAAAGTTTCTATTTCTTGCATCCAATAAATGGGACCCTCCCCATTCCCAAGAGGAGGGACTTAGTCCCAGAGTGTTGGTGAAAAATCATTAACCCTCCCTCTCTATATTCTTATCTCCCCTTCACCTCTCTCTAAGCAAATTCCTCCCTTGTATCGCAATTTGATAGGTCTAGTGGAGTATTCTTGTGCGATTCCCGACCTATCGGCCACCACAGATTTTATATTTCTTGCATCCAATAAATGGGACCCTCCCCATTCCCAAGAGGAGGGACTTAGTCCCAGAGCATTGGTGAAAAATCAATAATTTGACATTGCGAAAAATTATTTTGCCAACACTACTCGTGGAGATCAACTTGAGATGACTTAAGCATACACAGGTCAAATCCAACAAAAATAAAAAATATAATCTAATGGGTAGCGGCTTTTTTGAAGAGCTGAAAATATCTTTGTGCTCTTCCCCCATCTAGAATTTAAAGATATACTTGAGTTGTGGCCTTGCTTGAAACTTGAAGATTTTGCTGGGTTGGCAATATATTTGAAAGGCTCAAATTATCGAGCAGTCACTCTTTATCTGAAATCTTGAAAATGTCTTGAGATATTGGTCTATGTGAAAATCAGAAAATATCTTTAGCTTTTGCTCCATCTCTAATATGAAAATATTTTGTACTTGTATCTGCTGCATTTACCTTAGAGAAAAATTATGGATTCGCCAAACTCATCCCCTGCAAACCAAACTTGCCGATTGAAAGATCTACTAAGGAACTGCAAAATTCTGTGGGTCCATCTGGTAGAAGACTTTAGATGTAGAGACAAAAACATCTCATCCACAAAAGCCTCATGGCATTTGAGTTTCAAACATGACGACAACTAAAAGATATCTTCAGATTTTAGTAGGGCGACACCTCAAAGATATCTTAAAGTTGTAGATAGGGCAAAAGCTCAAAGATATCTTAGGGTCTTCAGAAGAAGAGACAGATGAAGAGATTACATTTTTTATTTTTTGAGGGATTTAACCCATGTGTTTAAGTCATCTCAAGCTGACATTACATTACAATATATTATAAAAATATGTAAATTTATGTAAGAAAAGCATGATACTCAATTTTAGTCCATAAAAATTAAAATATAAAGCACTTAAAATATATAATATTCATGCAAGTTCAAAACATTCAGCATGCAAAAAATTTCACATTTAAAACTGCCACTACCTCAAAAATGCTGTCTAGAGCCTGTAAAATAAAATATATCTAGCCTCAAAGCACCAATAGAGAGAAAAAACTTATATTATGTATTACTCTGCCACAAACAATCACCGAATTTAGTTTACCGTCAACACACTGACCCCTGTCAACAGGGGATATTAAAATCTACAAGCCTAACAAGAGATCCTCGACCAAGGACAACTTTGGTCTTATTGCCAAACGAGCCTCTAAATCTTATG
Organism: Taxus chinensis; assembly: GCA_019776745.2. Taxonomy (NCBI): domain Eukaryota; kingdom Viridiplantae; phylum Streptophyta; class Pinopsida; order Cupressales; family Taxaceae; genus Taxus; species Taxus chinensis. The sequence goes on from CM034154.1 coordinate 420,435,919, forward strand.
TTGACCTTTATGAGGCATCCGTATGGATTAGGGAAACTTTTAGGGTTTGCTCAATCCAATTGTTATGATGGAACATAATCTATGGATGAATATTGTTTGCTTTATTTTTAGAGGGTAAAGTCTTTGTAAATTTAAGTTACTTTTAAGGTGTTTTTAAGTTGACTTAAACTTTAATTTGTGCACCTTATGTTTTCATGCTGAGCTCCTTTATTAAATGGTGGTGCCATTTAAGTGACCCCCTTGGTGTAACTTTATGACTTTAACATTTTGGTATGCTGTTAACTTTTAATATAGTAAAGTTGAAATTAGAACCTAAAGGTTGCATTATGATATATTTATTTAAAATTAAATTTGAACTTAGCATGTTTCTTATAATATACTGTACAGACACTTCTATGTTTTTACATTTCCAAGAATTATTTTTTGAAAATCCATGTTTCGAAGTTTTGGACCTGTTTCCGTTTCTGTTTCATGGAAACTTAGAATAGTAATGATGTGGTAATCTTTGAATTACATGCACTGTGAACAACCAAATCTGATTGGAATTGCACCATCATCAACAAAGTGGATGATGACATCTCAAACATTAGAAATCATCTATATGTCATCTTTAAAAGTAGTTAAAAAGGATGACTGTCCACATGGAGGAGATAGCTTCTAAATTGAATGAATCCATCCCAAACACCAAAGATTGTGTCATTTGGCAGGTGCAAGGATGATAATGATGTGGTTATCTCCAAATTCTAGAGCAACACTCATATCTCCTACAAGCCAATGGATGACAACCAAATGTAAAAAACAAGAAGATTCATACCGAAATATCGTGCTCAATTAGAATGCACGTGTATGACCCCATTGAGCAGGCACAAGGGATCCATAAGAAAGAAAGCAAGGGAATTGAAAGCGTGCCAAATAGGAGTATGAGACTCTCCTATAAGAGGAAAGAATTCCCCCTAGAACAGGAGACCTTTTGAATCCATAATCAGCAAGACCAATGCACATGTAAAGAAGGCATAGGGTGATCTTGTGCATGTTCATGATCATCAATCCTAATTGGGGAAACATCCAATGGCAAGGGTCGAGAGGCCTATTGATGATATGCACCTTTATGATCATATCAAATACCCACAGAAAGAATATTATGCCCTACCATTAGCTCAGCTGTAGTCGATCCTTATAATTGGGCGCTCATCATGCCATTTTTGTTTGTGAAGTGTTAAAACTTGTATAGAGACTTGGAATGCTTACTCTCCATAATATTTGCCTAGGGCACAATAAGTGCTGAATGATATCTCGATGAAAGACCTTCGATGCTTCTTAGTTGTAGATGACTAAATCTTAAATGGCAGATCTTCCTCTGTAGATGAAGACTCTTGCTGAGGAACAACTATAATGGTGTGCATATTTGAAATTGGCGTGCCATCACTCTCCTAATATTCCAAACCAGCTCTCTTGGGTTTATAAAATGCCAAACTACGTCAATAACTGCTTTGCCATGCTTGCCATGTCCATCTCTTGTATATCTCATTTGGCACGTCAAATTTAAATCTATTAACAAAAACAATCATTGATTTCTTAGATGGATTAGAATCAACAATATTCTATCAAAACATTGTCCTGTTTGTCATTTATGTACATGCTCTCAACCGCCTCTAGGGATGGGTGGAGGAGGGGAGAAGGTCAAGGGCCTTTTGTGTGTTTCTCAGACTTTGTAAAGTGAGGCAAGGATTCAAGGGAAACATTATTATCTTTAGAGCTATCAATAACATCAATATCAATCATACCAAGAACATCATTAATATTACTTTGCATATTACCTATGTTACTAGGGTTTGTCCCCGTCACTCCCTTATCCTGTCTGATACATATTGGGTACGGATACATGCACATACAGGTACATATTCACTGTGAATACGACACGCTACGTCCAAAGTACGTTTCGATGTACCCTGAATGTACCTTGTCATATCCATGGCGAACCTGCACGCTTGGACGACAGGTGGGTTAATTTTTTTTTTTTTTTAAATTTTGACTTAGTCAATGACCAAAAAATGAAGCCTAACACTTGAACCCTTAAAATATTAAACCCTAAAATCCTCAAAAAGCTATAAAAAGCACTCACCCATTCATTTGAAATCACACAAACAATTCATTGTTGGTTTTTGCAAGTGTATGAGGAAAGAGCCAAAGAAGAATTGAAGAGGAGGCAAACATTGGAAGGAGGATTTGTTTGGAGGCAACCATTGCAAGGAGGACGAGATTGGGGGTAGACATTGCTTGCAATAAGTTGAAAGGAAGACATTGTTTTATTGTTCATTCAAAGGAGGAGACATCACGTTCGGAGGTAGCATTTGTTATAATTCTATTGCAACAAGGATCTACGTTTGGAGGCAGCATTGTTTCATTTGCTACCCTTTTCTACACGTACATGCATTTTTATTTAATTTAGCCTTCTATTTTTTTATTTCTTTATTTCTTACGTTTTTTTGAAATTTATTTAGTTGCATTTAAAAAAAAAAATAGAGTTTAAACACATCCTTTATTTGTGTATGCTCTCACCTTGCACCTTTATGGTGATCTTGGTGATCAAAAACAGATTAGGATGGCACGGTTAGAAAAAATTAAATTAATAATTAGTAAATATCGTTATTTTTAATTTTCAAATGCATTGTTCAATGTTAATAATTAATATTTTAGTATTTATCATTTGATTTATGTAAAGGAATTTTTTTTTTTTAAAACTTCCTAACTCTGTGTATGCTCTCACTTCACGCCTTTATGGTGACCTTGGTGATCAAAAACAACTTAGGATGACATCACTTAGAAAATTTTAAATTAATAGCTAGCAAGTTGTTATTTTTATTTTATTTATTAAATTTTATGTAAAGGCAAAATATTTTTATCCTTTTAACTTCCTAACTCTGTGTATGCTCTCACCTTGCGCCATTATGGTGATCTTGGTGATCAAAAACAGATTAGGATGACATAACTAATTTATTTATGTAAAGGCAAAATGTTTTTAATTTTTTTAAACATTGTAACTCAGTGTATGCTCTCACCTCGCACCTTTATGGTGATCTTGGTGATCAGAAATATATTAGGATGAGATAGGTAATTTATTTATGAAAAGGCAAAATATTTTTAATTTTTTAAACATCTTAACTTTGCATATGCTCTCACCTCGCACCTTTATTGCGATCTTGGTGATAAAAAATAAATTAGGACGACATCACTTAGAAATTAGTAAACCATTGTTTTTAATTTATTAATTATTATTTATGTAAAGGAAAAATGTTTTTATTTCTTTTAACATCCTAACTTTGTGTATGCTCTCACCTCATGCCATCATGGTAATCTTGGTGATCAAAAACAGATCAGGATGACATCAAGTTTTGCTTCAGTTAGAATGTAAGGCCCATAAGCTTCTGAAAACACATCAGTTCCTGTGAAACTTGATCCTAATTCTCCTCTTTGGAGACATGTGACAGTGGTAGAATACCTTGTTGGTGGTGGGGGTCGGATTTGAATATGTCATGGTTGTCATGCTCAATACAAATCCTCGTATACTCAACTGAAAAGCGATTTGACTAGGGTTGGAGGTGTGGTGATAAAGAAGTGCCCCAAAATATCAAAAGAGAAAATGACAGAGTACATGAAAGAGCAAGAGGAGGCTGATAAAAAATGTGAAAGAAATAGATCTAAAACCATTCCATTGCAAAGAAGGCCTTCATCACGACCACCCACACCTAAATCTGGTACTCATCCTTTCATCCAAACTCAAAGTCATCCACTTGATACCCCTTTTGATGACGAGAGTCAAGAGACCATACAAAAAAACCCAAAAAGAGTATTGGAAAAAGCATTTAATAATGACAAGAGGAATATTGCTGATTAGGTGATTGCTCGATGCATTTATGCATGTGGGCTACCCTTTAATGTATTGAGGTCACCATATTGCGAGCATATGGTGAAGGCTATCAATGAATCTCCACAAGGCTACAAATGCCCAAGCTATGAAAAGGTTAGAACCACACTCTTGGCAAAGGAAGTGGAACACATTCACACCTCTTTGCAGCCAATTAGAGATTCATGGAAGGATTCGGGAGTTTCCATCATTTCAGATGGATGGAAAGATGTTAGAGATAGACCTCTCATAAATGTTGTTGTAGTATGCCCTAAAGGGGCAATGTTCCTAAAAGCCATTGACTGTGAAGGGCAAGTCAAATATGCACAATTTATTGCTGACATTTGGATAGATGCTATTGATTCGGTGGGCCCCCAGAATGTTGTCCAAGCCATCACGGACAATGCGAAAAACTGTAAAGCAACAAGATTGATTATAGAGGGTAGACATGAGCACATATTTTGGACCCGTTGTGTTGTTCACTCCCTTAAGTTGATGCTCTAAAAGATTGGGAAAATCTCGTGGATTGAGAAAATTTACACCGAGGCAGATGGCATTCAAATGTTTATCACAAACCATCATATGTCATGGGCCATATTCAGGAGATTCTCAAGGTTGGAGTTGCTAGAGGTTGCAAAAACAATATTTGCTTGTCACACACTCGTTTTGAGACGACTTGTGAAGGTGAAAGAGGTTTTGAACAATATGGTGATCAACAATGTGTGGACAGTGTGGAGGCAGTCAAATATAGAGAAAGTTGCAAAGGTAAAATCATTGGTCTTTGATGATGAGTGGTGGGCTAAGGTTGAGTACTTGCTTAGTTTTACAAAGCCCATTCTCTCCACGATCAGATACGTAGATATTGATGCAACATGCATGGGAGAGATATATGATGGAATAGATTCTATGCTTGAACGTATGAGAGAGGTCATATAAACAAAAGAGCAAGATCCATAAGAGACCTTCCACAATGAGGTCAAGAATGTGGTCATGAAGAGGTGGAATAAAATGACCACCCCATTACATCTCCTTGCTTATGCACTGAACCCAAAATATTATAGCTCTGAAATACTTGGGCTACCTAACAGGCAACCACCATCTTTGACTCCGAAGTTGCAAATAGAACTAGGGAAGCATTTAGAAGACTTGTTCCTGATCCATTTATAGCCAGTGTGGTCCGAAGTGAAATGGGTATGTTTGTAGCTTCAAAAGGCATTATGGGAGAGATTGAGGCTGTCTTCGACAAGTACACCATGAGCCCAACCAAATGGTGGTGTGTACATTGCCATGATGCCAAGTACTTACGGTCTATTGCTATCAAAATTCTTTCACAGGTGTAACATTTATAAATTTATAATCATTGAAAATTTTAAATTCTATTGAGTTAGTAGGATACTTTTCTGCACATTCTTAGTATGTTACTAATTTGAATTTTCTAACAAACTTTTTTGTAATAGGTGGCTTGTAATTCTTCCACACAACGGAATTGGAGTACTTATACCTTTATCCACTCAACTAAACGAAAAAGTCGGCATCTAAAAAAGCTAAGGATTTGGTATATGTGCATTCCAATTTGCGCCTCTTAACACACAAGTTTGAGGACTATGTTAGAGGTCCTCACAAGCTTGGGATCTTCTTCTAGAGGCCACAAGATTGGATGCCTCCTCGGCCACTCTTGCGCAACTTTCAATATTTGATGGTGAAGATGACATTCAAGGGAGTTCACAAGGAGTGGAGAGCAGAACTAATGAGAGTGGAGCTAGCGCGAATGGCATGCAAGAATTTGATTTTTAGGAAAATCTAGATGATATATTCTATATTTGTTTGTATTCATGTTGACATGATATTTATATATCATATGTATGGCAACCACATTATCAATGAAATGTAAAATCTTAAGTATATTGCATGTTTTGAAATTTTGAATATTGATCCTAGTATATTTTTCAACTTTCAAGTTTTGTTTGTATTCATGTTGACATGATATTTGTATATCATATGTATGGCATCCACATGATCAATGAAAATGTTAAGTCTTAAGTATATTGAATATTTTGAACATTGATCCTACTATAATTTTCAAGTTTTGTATTTCTTATGGACTAAAAAATGAGTAAAATGAGTATATATATATATATATATATATCATTTATTTAATAGATATGTACAGACATATCCAAGACATATTGTACCCAAGGGTTTTTTAAAATCGACGTATCCGCGTATCGAGCCCTTACCCGTTTCTTGGCAACATAGCATATCACCAATATGAGTAGCAATGTGTTTGAACGCCTTGATAAACACATTGCATTTTCTTTATTCAACCTAACAATTATCTCATTTGTTTTGACCAATTCCTCAGATTTGGACTTAATTTATTTCATAATGCTAACAATGCACTTATTTTGCGCTGCCTTTCTTATATATTTTGACTAATTTATGATGAAGCACATCAATTCCATCTTCATTTTTATTGCACACTTAACATATAGGTGTGAGTTTTCACAGGCTATGCTATCTTCTTTAGGTGCTTTTCGAAATCAGCCATTCACTTAGAACATCTTATACTACCATGCTGTCCTTCCTAAGTGGCCACACTTCAAATTTTGCAGTTTTTCCCACGCCCTTTGATAATTTCTCAATTTTAGAGCCTATTTTCACCGACTAAAACGCTAAATAAAACTGCGCTATTTCTAAAACGTATTAATTCAAAGTTGTAGAGCTTCTCTCAACCTTTCCCATTTCATTTTTTTACCATCACTCATCGTCATTCTGATTTTCCATTATACTTGAAAGTTGAATGAGCGGATTGTTTATATGCAAGGACGGGAAATACATTATTTACTTCTTGGTGTAAAAGAGTGTTTGGTATATGGAATTGATCAGTTTTGAGTGTATTTGAAGTTGATTTTTGAAGGAATGCATATTAATAGTTATTTTTGCAACACCCATGTTATAATTACTTCCAAATCAAGGGATTTTTTTTCTTTTAAAAAAACCCTTTAATCCCATTAAATGCCTTCAATGATTTTACCTAGCATCAATTATAGTCTAACATGAAATATAGTTTACAATCCATCTGATAACAACATAACCATACGCAACTATAAAGGTCAATTAGATATACCCGAGGCCCTTTATCATCACTCTATCCGAGTGTGAATAACTGGTATGCCGTTGGTTAACCTATTCATTTAGGTTTGAGAACTAATGCAGTTCCTAAGTGTCTACCATAAAATTTGTCAACTGAATTTGATCCGACATCTCACACTGTTAGAGAGGAACTTGGTGAACTGACAGTGTATTCAGCTACTACACTACTTAGGCCAAAGTTTTCAAGCTATGCTTTGTATGCTTAGTTTTGTGATTGCACAGAAGCCAAACGAAACTTGTCCCATCACCGTACAACTATCTCTACACAGTGATCTGGATCACATCTCGTTAATTAAAAGTTTAAGTTCTTGTATTAGGAAGGCATAGAATCTAGGTCTTGCCTCTCGGCTTGAGAGTACGCTACCAGTTCCAATTTAGGACCCTTATGGGAAAGATAATGATTATTTAATGACACTCGTCATTAAATAATTATTACCCTTCCTGTAGCAATCCTAAGGTGGTACGGATAGAGTTCAATCAAATGGATAAGCGAGACTTTAAGTTCATGGTTTCATAACACACATTATCTTAATACAAGGTAGAATTCATCATTGCGAGGCTAAGTCAAGTTATACGTTTAAGGACAAGATGTATAAGATAAGATAAATATATTAATGTCCAACGAATGACCACAAAAGTAGGTCAATGGGACTGCAGCCCAAACAATATACAAAGTGTGAGCGGGGACAACTCAAAACGAGTTCCCAAAAATAGGGAAGAAGAGAAAAGACAACAGAAAGAAAACCCGAAGCCAATACCCCCACAGGCGGGGGCAATGGAGTAAGCGGGGGAGAAAAACAAGGGAAGCAAAGAAGAGAATGAAGAAGGGGGGCAAACGAGGACCAAGGTCTAATTAGGAACAGTAGCCACACCCCTCCTAACTAGTTACTATCGTACAAAGTATCTCAACCCGTAATGTCGCTATATAGTTTTCGTTGTTACAAATAGGTTTAGTCCAACCATGTCCTTTCATTTTTGTAACAATCCAAACCCATCTTGATTGTATCGTTAATTCCACAATTTAGTTACTTAACGTTTAAGTATCCCTTTAAGAAAGAGATATAAACCTTAAATATTAAGATTGATTAAGATTGACCATAATCCTAAATGTATTAATCACATTATACTTGTTATCCTCTCGATCCATAGTTTATAGTATAACATTTTTGTTGGTAAGACATCAATATGTCGTTCATAATATGTCATTGTTGTGAAGGTACAACTATTGCTATTGTAATGATTTATAGTTGTACTACGTAATGGATTAATTATTTAATTAATCTCATTACAACTAATTTTAAGATGAAATGTCATTATTTCATAACTTCGTATTGCTGTCCATAACAACATATTTTTATTACTCTCTTTTATTTAAACTTATTAATGATGATGTCATACATATTGTTGTATTAACTTCCATGTGTTAACTTAGAATAATAATTGTTGTAAAGTACAATCATATAATACAAGTACAATTTTGTAATCTATTTCAAGAGTACATACCACTGTTAAAGACAACTTAAAATCCTTATTACAACTCATACAAAGTTTACGAGTAATAATGTATTTATTTAAACTCAATAAGGACGGATCCTTAAAATATTACAATAATTTCAGATTGTTACAGATAGGCAAATTGCCTTACAAAAGTCTGTGAAACCGTGTTTCGCTTTTCAATAAATACAATGATTCATAATTGGATATTCAAACAATAGAACGTGATCAATTCATGTGTATAACATCCAACAATCATGTCACTTATCTACTTCACCCTGCATTTGAAGGAAGATAAAATGATATACATGGTCAGTTCATTGAACTGACATGAATTAACAATTCACAATCAAGTTGTTATTTTACGGCTTAATGAATATATTATGGTTAACTCATGTCACTAATCACATTTCAGGGCATGAATAATTAAGACGATTTTTGTCTGCCCAAAGATGTGATTGGTAATGAAGTCATGTGTGTATTCAATCAATACATTAACTTATATCCTTAAGACTTTCTGCTGTTGAAGTCAAATAGAATTTATTGCCATAAATAATAACCGTAAAATGAACTTTATTCATAGAAATAATTCCATTACCAATGTATATCCAGACAACAAACAACTCTCATATTCCTAACAACATTATTCAAGATTTAAAAGTAATCTAAAGTAACAATATATCCATCCCAATATTTTAAAACTTTTAATATAAAATTCCTTCATGGTTTCTGCAATGGAAGGCTACTAAACTCAAGTTTATTTTGAGCAATCCCAACAAAACTTCATCAATGAGACTAAGTCATTTGTCCCCAATTTATCAATCAACTGGTGAGCACAAAAGTTTCAACAAAGTAACCCTTTTTGAACACTAACTAGAGAATCTTAAACAATACAAGTAATGACAATATACCTATCATGAGCTTTAAGTAAATCAAAGATACTCGAATTTCATAATGAACCATCCAAATTTTTCGCCAAATATTGCAACAACACAGAGTTGTTATAATGAAGCTAGATTTCATAACCGATGGTAAAGGAGAAAGACCCTACAACTAATGATCTCAATGGTGAATCAAAGCTTAGATAGCTTGTGTATAAAAGATACCAGTCTGTAAGTTTAATACGAAGAAATATTCGTCAAAAGATAATATCCGCTTGCTCAAATCATGTTTTACTCAACACTCCAAGGACCCAATATCTTTTATAAACAAATCGATTAAGGAAAGAAACACATAATCAATCAACAATTAAAAACTTTCAAACACAATATCCATTTTACCTTGCAGGTCTGTAAATGGGTCGGTCATATTACCAAAATGAGTTATTTACAAGGGATTCTAACTGAAACCCATCTACTAATAAAATAACATTATCTCAAGTAACACGCATGCATACAACTATGCTTTTCGTTTTTAACAAAAAAACATTTAGTTATTTTCAAAAATACTATGGTTAAGATTTCATTTGACCCTACTACAAAAATGGTAAACGTGCTTCTTGTTTGTTACTCATTGTATTGCGCCCAGACCCTACTACAAAAATGGTAAACGTGCTTCTTGTTTGTTACTCATTGTATTGCGCCCAGTAAGAAAATACAACATATTCTATTTTAGGATTCTTAACAAGCACACCGAGTTATACAAATTTTCATCAAATCATCACTGCAAAAATAGTCAAGAACCCATAATACTTTCATCAATCCGAAATATAACAACGAGATGAGAGAGATTGATAATTCATGCCCGAGTCTAAGGAGATCCCAGCAACTTTTATCACTATATCTTTTTGCCAAAACTTCAAGTAATTCGTCCTAGCAAACTCCAGAAGTTCGAACCGTAAAAACCCCCAAAAACGTTTATAGTTCTATATAGTCTCGATGACAGTGTTTCAAAAATAGATAACATTTATTTTTAGTAAGAAAATCTGCAAGAATAGCTCAACAGAACAACCTCCACACCGCCATGCCGAGATCGCTAAAGGAAGAGCTCGAGCCAAACAAACCTCACAGAATAAAAATGAAACTAAGTTGCATGCGTTAGCTTCTTCCTCAAGCTTCGCAGTTTCTGAGCGTCATGTACGTCATTGAATGCCATTAACTTTTGGCAGGTGACACGCAGTGGCCTAGGAAAATCCACCACCACCTTCGCCAACTTTCCATCCCATTTCCAAGTGGAGTTACGAGCGGTTTAAGACCAGTTTATCAACTCAAATATTAACCAAATTGCATGGTATGGACTATGTCCAAAATTTAATTCAAAATACCCCTACGCTTATCTATTAACCACTTTGCATGGAGCATACATTCGGTCGAAGAGAATAAAACAAACAAAACAAATTTCCATTCTATGCATGGTGGTCAGTTGACCAATCAACAACCAATTTACCTTTGTAAAGTTTGGAGGGTTTCATCGACCATAATGATTTAAATTAAGTATTACTAATACCAAAGACATGGTCGAAGACCATTATGTTCAAACATTAAAATATGCCATAGGTTTTAAACCTTTAGAAATGCATTTACCTTTTGCCAAATAATATGGTCAAAGACCATGATCATTAACTGCTAAGGTTTTTATGCCACAATTACATGGTTCATGACCATTTCTAGTCAACAAATGAAACAATAAGTTTGACGCAGATTAAAATAATTTTATTAATGCCTTGAGTTCTTGCCTTCATAAACATACTTATTTACCATTACCTTGCCTAATATTGCGGACACAATTCCAGTCACTCTCAACAACAGGAATTAAGATTAATGTTCAAACAACGCAAGAGTAATAGCTCAAAGATGTTCAACATACCTTTTTTGATATTGGTAACTAATTCAGCAACCATATTACTTAACGTTTAAAATTGCCAACTTACTATGTTCAAAGACCAATAAAACCAATACAATTATTCCTTGCAAAACTTTGCCATGGTCCGTCTTATAAGAAAATAAACAATACATTTACATTACTGCAGAAAGATCATTTAAGTCAACCCTTAAATAAACATTTACCTTGACGATCCCGAACCTTACCTGTTCCTTATTGAAGACCATCTTAATGCTTTACGGTCTATGGCCGTTGTAATTATTTCTCAATGCCAAAATGATACAATTACAACCATGTAACAGATTTGCCCACATTAGCAAATCATCACCTAAGCAAGATAAAGTAGAATCGCTGAAGCAAGAGCATCAACGAAATAGCATACAAATGTTATGAAACCATTGCACACAGTTGGGTAAGATAAATTTATACAACCAAGTACAACAAAAATAAGTTACAAATATCGAGTATTCCACGAATTTATGACGATGAACGCTTTTACGAGGTTGGGCATGCAACTATGCATAAGTATATATATCCTTTTTCAGGATACATGTACGTACGTATAGCTGCAAACTCAGCTACGCAACAATGTCGATCCTCTTGCATTCGTAAATCACTTTATATATTACAACTTATTCTTGCGACAAAACAGAGTGAAATTGCGGGATGTGACAATTTCCCCTAAAACTAGCTATCTTTTCATGATTTTTAAAGTGGTCTAGTTATGGTTGAGTTTTTTTCGCCGAGTTTGGGTTTAGGCCAAAACTCTGCTTGCCACGTTTCACTGAGTTCGAGTCTTATAAATTTATAAAACCCGATCTAAACTCTATAAATAGCTGAATTATATTTTCAGAATATATGGGTTTACTTTGGATTACCTTCCACAATCATATTTGATTGAGACACCAGATTCTTGAGAAATAGACATATGCTGACAAAATCTATGTATTCCATCCTAAGACTGATTGACAAACTAAAGTGGTGATTGTGCATCTTCTCAGAATGTAAAATTCCAAGAAGCATCGTATTTGAAATTAAAGTTTACCCTTCATTCAACATGGCTACAACATAGCTCTTCACAATTCTATTGAACACAACCCTTTCCAAGTTTGTTTGGGTTTCCAACCATTGGCACCCATTACTGTAGCTTATCCTATGCTGCCATCTACAATAACTCCTTTAGCTCAAAAGGAAGTTGACAAAGCTGCCAAGTTCATTGAACACGTCCAACACATTCAACATCAAGTGCAAACCAATTAGTATTAGTCCATTGCTAAGTAGAAGTAGTGCCATGATCAGTATCAAGTGCCACAGCAGTTGAAATTTGGTGATAGAGTAAGGATCATTTCCAGACGGAGCAATTCCTATGACCTTACCCCAAGATCTGTCCTCTTCGATATGATGCATACACCATGAATTTCCACATTTGTTGGGCACAGTGGGTGTTGCATAAGAACTTCAATCTGCAGAAATCAATCCTGATTGCAGCACGCAGCAGAAGTGGATTAAATCATTGATGATAGGTCGAAGGCATAAGGAACAAGGAGATTCCTATCTGGTTTATTTAAGAGTTTGCGAGGTCAAGTTAAGTAAGCTTTTTAATTCCTTTTTCTGGTTCTTTTAAGAGATGGTTTGCTGCTGAGGTGAGAGTTGAAAAGCATTTTCGGTGGCTAGGTTTGTTTTTGCCATGACTCCTTTTTTGGCTGTTTTTTTCGTATATCAATGATAAAAATCATATGTGATGCCTAGCTTGTAAGAGAGACTTTGTCTTGGGTGAGAATGTAGTCAGCTCCTTAAATTCCATTGGTTGTCTTTCTTTAACTTAGCATGTGTTGGCATCTTGCCAACGTTTTTGGGTTATAGGGTCCCTTAACCTGAGGTATATTTATCAAAAGACAAATCCTAATGATGTCTTTTGCATGCTCTCAAAATTTCATTATTTTAATTTGTGACAAATGGCTTGGGTGGGCTCTTTCAATGCTTTGGGTATCTATTTTACTTTTATTTTTTAAAATTTATTTTTGCTCTTTTAGCAGTATTGGTTTTACTAAGGCATCAATAGACATTACAGTATGTGCTCCGCTGGCTAGAGTACCATGGTAAGAGATGATCCTGCAGGTCTCCATGTCTTCGAGATGCATACCCAACTCCTAGAAGAGTACACTACACCTTGCTATACATGTCCAGGTTACAATGTGTGTCTATATGAATAAATTACTCAAAAGGAATCATTTGGTTCTTCTGTTTTAGGAATGTATTTTAAAAATGTTTTGCATGCTTGATTTGCATATCGCTCCTCATTCTGATCCTTAAAAATTAATCACAATTTTTCTTGGTCTCCATGGGTTTATGCCTCTTGAATCTGCCAATGATGGCATATTATTCTTGTTATATTTACGTGACATCCAAATTTCAAAGAATCCAATTATCCTACTCGTCATCTGCATTATGATAAATCCAATTATCCAACTTGACATCTAAATCGTGATGAATCTGATTATCCTACTTAATATCCAAATTTGCGATGAATTCAATTATCCTGTAAACATATAGATTAGTTTCATCACCATTTTCTTAATTGAGAATGCATCAACAGATGTAACCAGCTTTGGCTTTATGTATTGTAGGCCATTTTAGTAATTCCTTATCATTAGCGACTCTGTAAAAGCAGACCTTAGAGGTTGTTGACGAAATTACACCATTTAAACTCTACTTCAATTGGACGTGGATGAAATGCCTCACTTTTTTACGTAGGCCAGTTTTAGGGAGGTTTGTCTTTATACACTTTTCTAATGGAAATTGGGGCTCTTGTATTGTGCTGTTTGACATTTAAGGAGAGCAGAGAGCTCTGAAGTGGTTGTAGTAGTGAAAATATATATTGTCTGTTACATAAAACTTTACTAGGTACAATGTCACAGACATATGTAGATTCAAATTTCTGAGTGAAAAGTTACTCCATGACTCATGCAAATGATCCTTATAACTAGTTACAGTTTTTCTAAATTGTGATGAATTCAATTATCGTGTACTCGTATCGATTAGTTTTGTCACCATTTTCTTAATTGAGAATGCATCAACTATTGTAACCAGCTGTGCTTTCATGTATTGTTTGTCATTCTAATAATTCCTAATCATTATCGACTTTGTAAAGGCAGTCCTTAGAGATTGTTGAGGAATTACACCATTTAAACTCTACTTCAATTGGGCGGTGGATGAAATGCCACACTTTGTTAAGTAGGCCGTTTTTAGGGAGGTGTGTCTTTATACACCTTTCTAATGGAAATTGGTACTCTTGCATCATGTTGATTGTCATTTAAAGAGAACAGAAAACTCTGAAGTGATTGTAGTAGTGAAAGTATATATTGTCTGTTACACAAAACTTTCCTAGGTACAATGTGATGGACATACGTAGATTCAAATTTCTGAGTGAAAAGTTACTCCACGACTTATGTGAATGATCTTTATAAATAGTCATGTTTATAATTGTAACAGAATGTACTCTTAAAGTGATTTCTTTATTTCTTTCTTTCTGCCATTTGGCTTGAAGTAAATAGAAATATTACCACTGATGCTAACAGGAGAGAGTTATTGTTATTTGATGTGTTATGATTTCAAAGGCATGCGTATTTTATTTGCTCCTTACCATTGTGATTGCTAAGAGAAGTTTAACCTTTTGTTGTTTTAGTTCTTTTACTATTTCAAAAATTCAATGGATCCAATCAATGTGCTTGAAATGTACATTTGTTTGGCAGAAAACTTGTACGCATTTTAACTATATTTTGTCAATCAATGCAGGAATTGAGTCAATGGACATTGCCAAGATACTCTCTCAAAAAGGCGGAGAGACAGTGTATCCACTCCCACATATGAGGGATTTTCTTCTTCATCCTAAATTGAATTTAGCGACAGTCCTTTTCTCGGTTAGTATGAGTTGACTTTGGTGAGAGTTTACTTGACTTGCATGTTTTCCGCTTTACAATGGTGCTTATTGAGAGGATACCTTAAAGTTTCATTGATTTCTGTTATAGAATGCTACAACAGGAGATGATTTAAAAGTCAGAGGCATTTCATTTTCCCGGGATGCAAGGAAACAAATTTTTGCAGTTTTGCAAAGTGCAAGAGGATCACCAGGTATGTCGCTATCAATTGAAAAAAGATTAATGAAAATGACATTGGACATCAGCCTGCCAAAATATGTTATGTAGCTTTATCATGTAGTCTATTAAAAACAGTTACATTTCCTATATTTTATTTTAATTCTTCTTTTATCCTCCAGTATAGTTGCCATTTTAAATATTGAATTCACCTGTGTATATTACATTGTCTAACTATGAATAGGTTTTCGAAATTGTATCATCTCTACCAAGACGGTAAGTGTAATGAACCTTCTTAGATATTGTCAATAACAAATCACAGATAATACCAAAATGATCAATGAACAACAAAATAGAACAGAATAGAATAGCTTATATCACTCAACCACTTCAATGGGGCAACCACCAAGACCTTACAATAAGATTATAATGCTCGAGATGATCCTCAAGTACTACCCCTACCTTCTATATATATCCTACCTAGTTAATAGTTAGTCCATATGCCGACCCTACTATAATATGAAAGCATTGAAAGATGTGACAAGACCAAGGAGAGATTATGCTAACCACATGTCGGCTAATCATATCCCATTACGGAGCAAGTAGATTAAGGGCGTAGCATGCTCCTCCCCTTGAAACCAACGTTGTCCTCAACGTTGATTAAGCCTAGATGCTTCTGAATGAATTCTTCATCCTCCCAAGTGGCATCCTCATTTGGTAGGTTCTTCCACTTGATCAAATATTGCTGGAGGATCCTGGTATGCAGCTTGTTTGTATGCATTTGAAGGAATGACTCCGGTTCAAGAATAATGCACCCTTCGTCATCCAACTTTGGTAATTCTGTCTAGGTGGGTACCCATTGTCCAATGACCTTCTTCAAGCAGGAGACATGAAAAACAAGATGTATTTTGGCTGAAGGGGGTAGGTCCAATTTGTATGACACAATGCCAATCTTGGGTAAGACCTGATAAGGAGTATAATACTTGGGAGACAACTTGTTATCCTTCCTTTGTTGTTTTAGTGACATCTGCTTGTATGGTTAAAGTCTTACGAATGCCCAATCACTTGAGTCAAAATGCCTTTCACTTCGGTGTTGATCTTGTTGTTGTTTCATTCTATTTTGGGAGAGAGACAAATTTTCTTTGAGGGCTGCTAGGATTTCCTATTGATGTTGGATGTGATCCTTCACTGCCCTAACCTTAGGATGCATCCTTAAAGTGGACATGATGGAGGGTGGTTCATACCCATTTAAAGCCACAAATGGTGACATCTTGGAAGAGGAATGAAAGGATGTGTTATACCACCATTCTACAAGGGGTAGATACTGAGCCCAACTTCCCTGTTGATCAGACACAAAACAATGTAGATATCCCATAAGGCATTTGTTGACTACCTCTGTTTGAGCATCCGATTGAGGGTGATATGATGAACTGTGAACTAGATGAGTGCCTAGAATTGAAAATAAATGAATCCAAAAATTACTAGTAAATATCGGATCTTTGTCACTTACAATGATGTTAGGAGTACCACAAAGTTTCTAAACTGTGTCCATGAAGGCAGAGGCCACTGTACTAACTATAAAGGGTTGTGATAGTGCACATAAGTGAGCCTATCCACTACCACCATGATGACATTTTTACCATTTGACTTGGGAAGCCCTGTGATGAAGTCCATGAAAACCTCCTCCCACTGCAGGCTTCGGATAGACAGGGGCTGCGACAAACCATATTTCCTGACTGTTTCGCCCTTAGTTTACTGACATATCATACATTCAGACACATATTTCTGTACATCCCCTGTGATGCCTTCCCATAAGAAGTCCTTTTTGATCCAATGATATGTCTTTAGGAAGCCAAAATGCCCACCTATGGGAGAGGAGTGTAATTCCTAAATGATCTTATACTTAAGTATTGAATTGTTACACAAGTACAACCGATCCTTAGACCAAAGAGTAGTACCATTCCATAAAAATTTGTCTGACACTTTGGAATCTTGACTAAGCTAATGAATGAGATCTTGTGTTGCTGCATCAAGTTCCCATTCAGTTATAGTCTCTGCTATCCAATCTGGCTGTAGAAGTGACATGGCACAAAGTAGTGCTTCAGTGGGCTCATCCTTTCTTGAGAGTGCACCTACTACAACATTTTCCGTCCCCTTTTAAATTATTTCAAAGTCAAACCCCAACATTTTAGTAACCCATTTTTGTTGTTCCTCAGATGATAACCTCTGTTCTAAGAAATACTTGAGACTATCGTAGTTAGTTTTTACCTTAAAGTGGCTACCTAGTAGGTAGGGTCGCCATTGTTTTACAACATGGAGGATAGCCATCATTTCCTTCTCATAGACGAGCTAGAGAAGGCTCTTCCCTGTGAGTTGGCGACTCTCAAAAGCAATGGGGTGTCCTTCTTGCATCAGGACCACACCCATTCCTTTTCCAGATGCATCACATTCCATAATAAAAGGCTTCGAAAAGTCTAGAGTAGCCAAGATTGGGGTAGTACACAGCCTCTTTGAGTTTTTCAAAAGCTATAGTATTAATGTCATTCAATTCAAGGGAATCTTTCTTTGGGAGAGTTGTGAGAGGTATTGCTATGCTCCCATAGTGCTTGACAATCCTCCGATAGTAACCTATTAATCCTAAGAATCCTCGCAACTGTTTCAATGTTTTTGGAATGGGCCATTCCATCATGTCTTTGATCTTTTGAGGGTCCACTTTTACCCCTTCATGGGACACAATGTGACCTAAATACAACACTTCATTCACCCCAAAAGAGCATTTGGATTGTTTGGCATAAAGTTGATGTTGTTCAAGGGTGAGGAGCACTTGATCCACTTGCTGCAAATGATCTTCCCATGTCTTGCTGTAAATTAAGATATCATCAAAAAATACCAAAACAAATTTACGAAGAAATGGCCGGAAGATGGTATTCATCAGACTCTGAAAAGTGGAGGGGGCATTTGTGAGGCCAAAAGGCATCACTAGAAGGTCATAGTGACCTTCATGTGTTGGGAAAGCTGTCGTATGGACATCTTCATCCTTGATTCGAATTTGAAGATAACCTGAACAAAGATCTAGCTTAGTGCAATAGACAACAACATGTAACTCATCTAACAAATCATCAATTATAGGAATAGGAAACTTATCTTTGATGGTGTACTTGTTGAGCTCTATGTAATCTGGACATATCCTCCAGTTGTCATCCTTCTTATGCACCATTACCACCGGAGAAGAATATGCCCTTTGACTAGGGCGTATAATACCTGCTTCCAACATCTGTTTGTAATGTCCCCAATTCCGAGCAGATAGCCTAGGAGGTTTTTCATTCGTCTTAACCTTCGACATACCTAAGGGGCTAAGGACGCTGGAAGCTATTGGCTATGGATGACTATTACCACCTTGCTTATTTGTTATATTTTTGCGTTGACATGAGTATTAAGTGGCTTGGTGGGAACAAATGTTATGTTTTGTCGTTAAGGGGGGGGACTCATGTCACTTTAATGTTATAATCTTTCGTTGGGGGTCACTTAAGTACCTATGGCGACTAGGAGCGGAAAAGTAACTTAAGTTACTTTATGTTTTTGTGGTTTTTCCTAGAGGGGGTCAATTGGGGTCCTTTGGGCCTCTTGTTGCTTGGGGAAAATAATATCAGGAGTTTGGGGGAGAAAGGGAGCTCATTCTTGCACACTCACATATTTTTCTCATTGAGCAACTGTTGTTTGCAATTTTTTAGCTTATGGAGTAAGATCCTATAGTAACCCTAGCTTCGGTGGTGAGAGATCCATTCTTAGCTAGTAGGGCACTCTTCAGTGGTGAAAGATCCACACTAGTTTGTCATTTTGGAGCTGATTTAGGGCTGTTTTTCAGAGATAATATTCAGGGTTTTCAGAGAAGGGTTTTTGAGGATTTTTGTGGAGAAGAATCGAGGGTTTCTAGATTAGTTTTATTGCAGCAATCAAAAAAGGGTTTGGCACCATTTTTGGAGACCTTTTTGAGGGTTCTGGCCTCTTCCTAAGGGGGACGCCCCACTTTGGGATTTTGTAGCATTTTTTGGAGGGTTTTCATATTGCTATTTCCAGATCTGGAGGTTGGGCTTTCACTTACATTATTTGTAGATTTCATTTCCAAATTTTCAGAATTTTATTACTTGTATTTGAAAAAATATGAATTTTTAAAAATTTCCAGTTGTCTAGGGCTTGCTGAAATATTCTGGCAGTTTTATATTATTCGAAAAATTCCAAAAATATTTTTCTTGTGTTTGTTATTATTGTTGCAAGCTCTCTTTAAAATTTCATGCATTTTGAGCAAGTATTTTGTGAGATATCAATTAAAACCAGTTCGCTGCCCTAGCTGGTTATTTCCTGCAAAAATCAGAATTTTTATTTGCTGCAATTTCTATATATTTTGTGCATTTTTGAGTGGTATCCCACAAGGGATATTTCACTCTTGCACCATCTTCTCAATCTCACTCTTTTGGACATAGGGGTACCTATATGGGCGGATGTTGGGTGGTTGACTTCCTAGAAGTAAATGAATGGCATGATCATGTGATCATTTTGGAGGAAGACCTTCTGGCATTTGACCAAAAACCTTCGAGTGGTTATCCAGAATTAGCTGTAAATCCAGATGGGTATCGGTCTTCATCTGTTCGGTTTCGATGGAGAACTATTGTGTGACAAACCCATCAACACTCTTCCATAATAGTTTTTGCTTCTAATGGGAGCTTACTAGATGAGGTTCCTTTGCCCGTAGTCCACGAATTTCAAACTTCTTACACTTAGATTGGAAGCGCACGAACAATTCCTGAAAATTCATCTCAATTGTCCCCAAGGCTGCGAGCCATTGTACTCCCAAAACAATATCGGTACTACCCGCAAACATAGGAGAGTACAATTTGTACTTGCTGATAGCTTGATACTGTGACATTTTCCCGAACAACTAACTGTGCCCCCATCAACAATAATGATTTGAAAGTTAGGGGCTGGATAAATAAAGTTGTTTAATCTTGTTGCCAATTTATGGTTGATGAAGTTATGTGTGCTACTTGAATCAATCAAAATGGTGACTCTTTGTTTCTTGAGGAAACCCACCACCTTGAGGGTTTGAGGACTGCTAATTCCAGATATTGCATGACATAATATGGTTAGTGGAGAGTCTTCTGAGCCGCTCTTAGGATCTTCCTCCGCCTCCTCTGTGTTGTTCTCCTCTTCATCCCCCTTTGCTCCTTCGATGTAGAACAACTTCTCAACACATTTGTGACCTCGACTATATTTGCTATCATAGTTGAAGTAGAACCCTTTGGACCTTTTCTCTTCAATTTGTTGAGAAGTCAGTTGAATGGGTT
Organism: Taxus chinensis; assembly: GCA_019776745.2. Lineage (NCBI taxonomy): Eukaryota > Viridiplantae > Streptophyta > Pinopsida > Cupressales > Taxaceae > Taxus > Taxus chinensis. The sequence goes on from CM034154.1 coordinate 420,456,726, forward strand.
GGGAGGATGATGATCTTGGTGGTCGTGGCATATGCCGTTCCCGATTTGAGGTGAATACTCGACGTTTGGACAGATCTCTTTCTTCCATTCTCCGAGCAAGAACCATAGAGTTAGAGATCGAATTAGGGTTAAAAATACAAACATCATGCTAGATGTTATCCTTGAGACCTCCCAAAAATAGGTCATTGAGGTTTTGATCAGTGATATCCTCCACTCTCAAGGATAAAGTCTGAAATTGCTGAATGTAATCCTTGACCAAACCTGTTTGCCGTAATTTGGCGAGTTGACTGAAGTAGTTCTCAGTGACACTATTGCTATAGTGTAACTGAAGTTCATTCGCGAATGCTGACCAGGAGAGATAGAGTCTGTTTTTTTGTTTCTGTGTGCTTAACTAATGATACCAAATGAATTGGTCTGGTTCCAAGTATAAGGATGCTATAATCACCTTCTGTGCACCAAGGGTGTGGTGTAGATCAAAAGATTCTCCATTTGGTTGATCCAAGTGACTGGATCCTTCACATCAAATTTGCGCATCTCCACCTTTGGCAGCATGTTACATAATCCTCCATTAGGACCAAATGGCGGTGGTGTATACAACAGAGGGTTGCTAGACGATCCAGTCTTTCCTAAACTGGCAATTGATGCAGCGAGATAGGCGATTTGGGCTTGTATTTGTGCCATGTTGTCACGAAACTCTTCTGTTGTTTGGCGCAAATCATATTTCTTCACCATATTTTGAACATCCACTTGGATTTCAACTACTGTAGCAGACAAATCAGACTCAGATTCTACCTCTTCCTTACTTTGTGTCTTGCCTGGTGAGTTAGATCCTTTATTGCTACCACGAGTTGATCGTCTTGCCATTGATTAGGGTATAGGGATTAGGGTTCAGGGTTCAGGGTTCGGGGTGGTAAAAATAGGATCTCTGGTGGACTGTACTGTTGTGAAGGTCTTTTGAAAACAAGTCTAGTGGCGGTGAAAGCAAAAAGAGGGAAAATGGCAGAAAAAAGGTTATGGGAGAATGGTACCGTTGCGATCTTGATGTCAAGACAAAACCAATGACTGCTATATTGCGAAAGGCCCAAAAATTTATGGACTTTTTTTTTTTTTTTTTTTTTTTTAAACTTATTTTTTTGTAAAAGAAATTCCCAAGCAATACTACGGTGACTAATTTTTCCCTACTGCCAATTGTTTGTAGACTAGAAAAAAAATCACCGCAGAGAATCTTGCCAGATCGAAGCTCTAATACCCACTTGTAATGAACCTTCGTAGATATTGTCAATAACAGATCTTAGATAATACCAAAATGATCAATGAACAATAAAATATAACAAAATAAAATAGCTTATATACTTGTCCACTTCGAGGGGGCAACCTCCAAGACCTTACAATAAGATTATAATGCTCAAGATGATCCTCAAGTACTACCCCTACCTTCTATATATATCCTACTTAGGCAATGTTTAGTCCATATTCCGACCCTACTATAATATGAAAGCATAGAAAGATGTGACAAGACCAAGGAGAGATTATGCTAGCCACATGTCGGCTAATCATATCCCATTATAGAGCAAGTAGATTAAGGGCATAGCAGTAAACAAGGCATGATTGTTTTTAGAAGGATTTTGGAAGTTTCAACATTATATGTGCAAGCTTTTGCATTGTTGTTCATACAAATATTCACGATTAGCTTTGAACAACGCTTATGTTGTAAGTCACTCTGGGCTATAATTTACCTCCGAGTGTGTGAAGTGAGGCATATAGTACCTTCTGCTGCCTTCTTTTCTTGAGTAGATAATCCAGAAAATGCAATAGTGTCTTCTATTCAACATATAAGGAAACCTAGATTTTGGTTCCTGGGCTCCTTGTTTTTGAGGTTAATGGAAATTATAGGAAATGACAAGGGGAATCACTCTGCAACTCGTAGAATGACGGTTACAGAATCTGGAGATAGAATTTTCCAAGAAACACCCTAATTAGAGGAGGTTTGAATCCTAAGAAATGGGTGCAGCAAGAGTTGTATATTTGTGTGCATGAGATTGTATTTGTAGAGCTCCCCGAACTTATTCATGCATGGCGGCTGCTTATGTGCTGCACAAATGTAAGAACATAGGGTTCAAGTATGCTTTGACAAAAGTGTGTTGAGAAATTAAGGTGAATGAATGCAAACTGTACTAAAGCCGTGCTTGTTTGGTGGAAGGGTGCTCTGGGAAGCTATCTATAAGAATTTACTGTTTCAAACACATGCTTTCCCAGAAGAGGCGAGATTTCAACTTCTGTGCGAACCACAAGGTGCATTTGTGGCACAAATACCCGTCAATGAAGAAGATGACGGTATAATGGGGAATTGAGGATTTGAACATGGAGAGCTAAAAACCCTCTGTGCATGGGCCAATAGAAGGTAAATGAAGGAAACAAGGCACATAACACATGATCTAGTGGGATGGACAACCAAGAATTAGAGAGGATGGAAAACCAAGATGAATGAGAACTCAGTACGCACAAGTATGAGGAAGGTGGGCATATTTTGTTTGCATCTACAGACCAAAGAAGGTGGGAAGAGATAAGCCACAGGATGCTATGAATACCAAGAGATGAGTGCACACTCCCTTCATTTCATGGTACCTCTTGGGAATAAATCCCAACCACTTTAAGGAGTCAGGCCTTCAAGGATTTTATGCACAAGTCACTTCGGGTATACTTAGATGATTTGACGATCAGTGGGTTGGTGAAGGATCACCACAAAAATTAAGGTTTATGTTGGAAAGATGCATGCAATTGTAGATATTTCTCAACCTTAAGAAATCTGTGTTTGTAGTGTCATTTGGGACCCTTTTGGGTCATGTGATGTGTAAATAAGGCATGCTGGCAAACCCAACTAAGATTGCAGTTATTTTGCAACTTGAGGCACTTAGGACCCAAAGAGATGTGCGTGCATTCCTTGGTCACAAGGGGTACTATAAAATATTCATTAAGAATTATTCCAAGATAACTAGTTTGATGGAAGAGCTTTTGAAGAAGGATGGGCCCTTGTTATCGACAAAATTAGAACAAGAAGCGTTTGAGATGCTCAAGGAGAAACTAGGTATTGCACTTGTGCTAAATTGTCTAGACTAGAGGAAACCCTTCCATGTCGATGTGTATGCTTCAAGAAACACAATAGGAGCCATCCTAGCACACCCAAAAGAAGGCAAGACAAATCACCCAATCTATTTTGCAATCAAGAAGTGGCTCTCTTTTGAGTGCATCTATGCCACCACTGAGTACAAGGCCTTGACCATGGTCTATGTGCTCCAAATTTTTTGGCTATACTTGTTGGCAACACCTTTTGTGTATTTAATGGACCAAGAGGCATTGAAGTTCTTTGCGAACAAGCCAATAGTGGTGACGCTGGGAAAGTAAAATTGTGGTCTAGACCACTTATCAATAATCAACATCGGGGAGTTTGTGAGCAACATTGAGAATGATATGGTAGACGCGCAACTTCATAGGATTACAAACATTTGTGAAGACTTGGCAACATTGCAACATTTATGACTTCAGGATTGGCCTCTTGTGGGTGGAAAACAAAGAATGAACTAGGGAGTACATGAAAGGGGGTTGTTTATCAATAGAGATGCCAATAGAAAGGAAGAGCAAAGTATTCTCAAAATACCAATAGTGTCGGCCTTTGGTTGGGACTAGTGAAGCAATCCCTTTTGAAGAGTAAAGTGCTAAGTATGGATATCTTTTATGACAAGAAGTTGAGTCCGCCAAGGATCTGAGTATGTCATGGAGAATGTATGCTTGAAGATAGTCTTAGGGTGTAGTGGTTGGGTGGTAAATTCACCTCGGACGATGCATTGAGGAACAATCTTCTTGGAATATATTATGCGCTATAGCATAAGAGTTTGGACCCTCTCTATACGGGCCCATTCAATGGCCCCCAAACGAGGTCCCTAAACTTTCGAACCATATTAAACTATAGGGTTGATGATTGTATCTTAAAGGCGTAACTTGGAAGGGATGTCCTAAAAGTGAACCTAGAAACATTGAAGTTCTAAGACAAAAAGAGAAGCATACCCATTGCACAGGGGTGAATGAGAGGTAGGCTTCATGCTAAAAGATGGACCAAAATATTGGACCCCCAAACATGTGTAGGTCGATGTAATCTCCAAAAGTTCCTCTTTATAGGTAAATTATTACAAAGGAAATAATATTGGTTGTGCAAAAGGAATATATAAGGTGCACACAAGACAAACAAGAACATTCTCGTGTGTGCCAATAGGTAAAAGATTACAAAGGAAATGATTATGATCGTGCCTTGCATGCACAAGAGGAAGATGGAAAAGACAATGGAATCTATGCACGCATGTGTTTAAAGATCCACTAAGTAGAGGCGCAAAAGGATAACACAAGGCGCCCACAAATTAAAGAGGGATAGATAAGGGAATTTATGCTTGCAAAGGGGGTACAAAAGCTTCACAAAAATTATTTGGTGCGTAAAAAGATCGTGTAGGAGTGTACACACAAGAAGAAAGCAAGGATACATAGAAACATGCTCGCCAATGATAAGTTGAAAGCAAATTGTAAATATATTTGGAGTTGGGTTTCAACATTCCTGCATAATGGAGTGTGCATTCATTGAAACTACACTATGGGTGGATGGACCTCAATAGTTGGGCAAAGTTACTTTCTCCCTCAAGCATCGCCAAAAGTGCAAAGCTCAGTCACTGCGTTGAGCAGATTTATTCCTATAAAATCAAAATTTTCCGAATTTGATTCTACACCCATAAATTTACTGTCATTCGCGAATTTAATTGTACAGACTAAATTGCAATTTCCAAGGGCAAACACAATTTAAAAAATTGTTTGGATTGTGAAAATTCATTTTAGGGTTTGTATTTGAAAGTTAAAAATTAAGTGCTTTTTTGGTCACTAATAAATTAATTTAAAGTGCTCATAATAAACTTTTATTTTGCACTTTAAAATCAATTAATTAAGACTTAGTTTCTTTTTTTATCATTTCCTTAGCTGTCGGGAAACAATATTAGGCTACGGGTCTTCGATCTGCCACTTTCGAGAAGAGGATATTACAATCGTCCCTTCCCCAAATTCCATGTTCAAGAGATAAAACATGTTGTAGTGCTTCAAGAGTCTAGCTGTTGTACCTGTTAAATGAGAGAGCTCTTGCCAAAATACATAGCTCTCATGATACTCATAGACATGGATTTGGATAAAAGATTCCACATATTCCATTTTTCAATCTTGATCCTCTAACTTATCATGCTTTTCACGAGGAAAATAACTGAATATGCAACAATAAATATGACATATGATCATTCATTTCATACCTTGGTGTATCCTTGAGATCTTTATTTCCTTTTTTCTTCATGACATCTTGGCTTTGTTGCATCAAATTCTTAGCATCCTTGTCCAGAATGGGCTGAATATCATCATGATTAAACTGCTGCAATAAAAAAGATGTACCTCTTATCATATACTCCGCATGCCATGCAAATTGCCCTCTTTTGAAAGAACTTTCCATACTCTTGGCTGCCACAACTTGAGTAGTACCATTCCTCATACCTTGCAAAACAACTTCATTGTCTTGCACTTTGAACTTCAACTCCATAGTCTGATAATTTTGGATGAATTCACCCAAATATTGCAACCATTGTAATAACCCTTTTTGAGGGTTTATACGAATTTTACAGAATTCTGGAAATTATTGCAGTAGACTGTAATTTAATTACAAGTTAAAAACCTTCGTAAAATGTGCCCAAAGTCTTCTATAAATATTAATAAATACTAAAGAATGTTTATTTATTGATTTTGATAACTCTTATGCCCAAATTGATTTGATTTGTGCAAAATCCGCACTGTCGGAAATGATTATTTAACTGGAAATCACTGCAGCCTTAAATAATTTGATTTGACTATTAAATATGCATAGGAATCCGAGTAAATGCAGATTTGGTCTTTAAAATGCAAGTCGAATTGGAACATTAATTTTATATGGTGATAAAATCATCCAATAATTCACAAATAACACTAAAGCAAGTCACTCTTTTTGGAATTAATGAGAGTAATCTGAAAATGCTCAATAATGTCTTCAAATATGATAATATAGTTTAAGTACAAATAGTTTAAAGTCAATACGAAGGGTTTTCATCCTTCATATGGACCTCCCACGGGGTTTTTGTCCCAAGTGGTGGAATAACGAGAGAACCCTCTCAAAATCAGTCTTTTACAAATGATAGTTCATATCCACAAATGATGCCTAACATCCCTATTTATACTTGTAGGTCTTGGCGCCAAAACATGAAAAGACATGTCCATTCATTATGTCCCTTCATTATGCCTTGGCCGATCCCCTATATTTATTTATTTTGCCTTAATACAAGGCCGACCCATATAATTGAGTCCATTACACTAAAACATATTAAAAAACATTAATAGACATATTTTTGCTCCCTCCTTTATCTTCTTTAATTCGACCATGGAGAAGAATTGCCTGGAAATCCAATTTGCCTTCGAATTTTGAGAAAAAGGGACATTATAGTCCTCCCTCCCCAAGATTGCTTGTCCTCAAGCAATCACAATCACCTGGGTCTCATGTGATCCTTGTATTCATATTTGTATCTACATAAGAGGCAAACTCCTTAGAAATAATATGAGTGTTTAACAACACTCTTTTAGGTCCTGCAATTGTCTTCTTGTTTGTGGAAGCCTCATAATCTTCATATAGTTGATGGCTGCCCCGTACAATACTGTAATCAAGCCTTCTTCTTTCAAAATTCAGAAAATTGGCTGGTTTCCATTCCCACGTGTTCACCCATGGACCCAAATCAATCTCCATCATTTCATTCATCATTGGCATGGCTAAAGACTGAGCTATTGAAATGGTAGGAAGGCTGATCAAGGTGATGTCAATCTTAGAAATGATGGGACAATAGCTTGAAATTTCTTTTTCAATATGAAAGAACATCAATGACTTCCATGAAACTTCATTCCTAATAGAGGAAAACTTAAAATGACTTATAAACACGGCAGAAAATGAAATGCTTTGCAGAAAATTCATACCATATCCCGGTTTCCTTTCCAAATCTTCCCTTGAAGCACAAAAGTTTGTGAAGATGCAAGCAAGCACATCAATCAAACACCACAACTGCCTCTCAAAATCTGAAAAGGGCCTTCTTACCATGCAAGGCGTAGGCACATGAAGCAACGTGTGTAAGATGATACCCCAAATTCTTTCTTTTTCTATGCTCACAAAGAATGGAGAAGGCTGAAGTATAATGCATATAAACATAGAGAAGCCAAAAAAACCTTGAACCTTGGTGCCAATGAAGTTCTCTTATAAGAAGGAACAAAGTACATGTGCCCAGTATACCATTGTGCCTTCTAATGTTGTATGGATCAGCAAGCTTATGGTCTCCTTCATGGGGTAGAGTGATAGTCACTCTTTCTCCTTTTCCGGCATGTTCCTTAGGCACCCAAATGTTAAGAGCAGATGTACCAACCAAGAGGTGATCACTATACATCATATTCATCTCCCTATCATCCTCAAAATCATATGCATCAATGCTTAGTATGGAAGGAGAAATGAAACATGAAAATTCATACCTTGGGCTGCCTTTATCATCTACAAAACTCAGAATTTCTGAGTTGAAATCAGACCTCTTCCTTTGGCATTTTCCACTCCACAGAGCATCGAAATTTATGAGAATCATCTGCTGAAGCAATATGTGGTGTAAGGGATCCTTCTCATCATCGATGATCAATGAAAAGGGCTGAATTTTTGTATAATGTAACTGCTGTTCCACATCAGGGGCATATAATTTCAAAAAGGCAAGCTTAAGACACCATAAGCCAACCCTTTTATGGCTCTTGATCATATCTTTCAATCTTAGTTGAGATATTATGCCCGGATCAAAAGAATAATACTCATTCCAACCCAACTTTATGCACACAACCTTTATGTCAAATGACTGATGAAATAGAAATGCGGAGCTTACCATGTGCCCATGTAGATCATCTTCAAATAAAAATTTGTAATTTGGTGCTTATATTAAAATGCCATCATGTCTAATTTCACCCTCATTGCTAACACAATATTCGCCAAATGACTCGCGAGTATTCGCCAAAGACTCGCAAGTATTCGCCTTACAAACTCATTTATCCCAGGTTTTGGTGAGTTTTTCACAGAAAATATTCCATCATTCGTAGAAAAAAGTGGTGAGTACATCACCGAGTACGCATACATGAGTGGTTCAAACCAACCAGTTCATGGTATTTGATAATGGTGGTTATTGATACATATGTCCAACATTGATCATGCTGTCCATAGCCCCTTTGATTTATCATGAGCAATTTATATCACAACTGTCTTGGTTGATATGAGTTATGTAGTAGACCATGTGATCAAAATGCACCTTGGTCCTACAATGCTCACTTGTGACATATCTAGCTATAGAGATATCTTGCGTAATTGGGTCTATGTACATTTGTTTGATGCTAAGATTGACATAATTACTCGTGTTTTAACAAGTGATATATGGCACCCAACGATTAAAGCAGGTAACCTGTGAGTCATACCTTGACTTTCGCTCAATGATGGACTACTTGCCAATACACCTTGTTGATCTCCATGATGTTAGAATACGTGCCCGGACACAAATAACGAACAAGAATCAAAATACACACATTATTCATTATATGCACTATCATTTTATTATGTCAAGATGACTGGTTAAATAGAAATGCGGAGCTTGCCAAGTGGTTACATAGATAGTCTTCATTAGTTAATGCATAACTAATATTGGTACTTAATGCTAAATTATAATGCCTTATCATGTCTAATTTCACCCTCATTGCTATTACAGGATCTGAACATGCTCCCATGCAAAAGGAATAATATCCCAAACATACTTGATCCCATGAAGATGTAAAGTAACAGGACCAAAGGTAGGACCATGCATTCTTTACCAAAGAGGATTCATCATATATGAAGCAACAGTGTTTCTAACCAACCATTCATGGTAAAGCTACCTCGTAACCTTCATAAAGGTGTGGTTCCCAAGCTGAAATGCTTCCAAGTTCTTGAATTCCACCTGCCCATAATACTCCCAAATCATGAACCTCCCAAATTATTGGAAAACCATCCATATTGAGGTACATCTACAGTGCTCCAAAGTCACCTGTATCGTCCACTCTTCATAAGGGTATAATTCCCAAGATGCTCTAGACTCCGAACTAACTAGGCAACAATCCATGTCTGATGCCTCATCTGACACTAGATCCTTCATCATGACTTCAATAGTGGTAGGGGTTTTTTTAAGAAGGTACATATTCTCCATTAGCATATTCTTCACCACTTTCAGCATCTGCGTGGATCTTCAACAAAGTTCTCTCCATGATCATTTATACCTTTAATTTGTCTTTGACGAGCTGCTGCTTTGAGCTTTCCCTTGAGCAAGCATCTATTGTCTTGAATGGTACAATTCCCGGACATTGATCCTGACCATTGACAACTTATCTTTTGCAATAGGTAACATCTCAATTTCCCCTTTGTCTTTGGCTAATCTTCTACATGGTTATTCTCCTTATAGAATATTACCATCTCAGGTTGTAGGACCATCTTTTGTATCTCTTGTCAATTGCTCTCTTTTTTTCAGCTAAGAGAGCTGACAATCATGTCTTCCATTAGTTCTAAGAAGGTAATTGAGTAAGAGTACCCCATGATATTTGGGTTGAATTTAGAAGGTCACTTGTTTACATAAAATGGTATTTGAAGCCAAAGTCCTCATCATCATACCGTGGCATAAACTTATACCTAGTCCTGTCTAAGAAATCGATCTTCAAATTGCTTATGTGGCTTGATATAGTGACTGCCGTCGGCCATCTTGCTGATCCAAAAAGTTGGAAGCTCTTAGTAAAAATTCTTGCATTAACAACTTCGTTGCTGGGCATGCCTAGGCTTTGGTGTCACCCAAATTTCATCCTGAAATCTGCAACTACCCTATTCGAAAAAAATTCGTACTTTTAAAATAATGGGTCATTTTGTTGTTTTTATTGCCTGAAAGTTCTTGTATTGTGTCAAGATATTCCCAAGGAGCCATATTAACCTTTTTCGCCAAATACCCAAATGCCCAAAATTGTTATATTCTGTCGTCGGGATTTGTCTACGAGAAATTTGTATTTAATTATTTTGAGCCCCGTATGAGGCTATTTGCGCTCCGTTTTAACTCTGTTATGATCGAACATGTCATTACTCTTATGTACCAGAAGGGTTTTAACTTGGATTTTAAGTTTTGGGCTTTATTTGTAACTTTTGGCAATTTTTCGTGTTTTTGTGTTGTCCTTTTTTTGTGAAATTTCTCTAAAACAATTTCTTTGCCAGGTAAGCCCAATTTTTGGCCTGGAGCAGCTGGAGAACATATACGCACGTTATGCCTGGAGGAAGTCGCCATCGGAGGTCCGAATCACTGGGAAAATGTGAAGTCATGCACAGAAAAGCCCTTGCAGGGTTGGGCGCATCTTTGGAAAACAAAATATTTTAAGCTACAATGGGAAAAATACAAGCAGCAGGCAAGGTGGGAATTTTATAACTGCCTAGCAGGGTACTTTTTCCCGTGATATAAAATTCACTTAAGCAGCAGTGGGAAAGTTAGAGGCTGCAGGCAGGCGGGAATTTATTACCTGCCTTGCATGGTAAAAATTCCCATGATAAAATAAAAGTAAAATGACTTAAGTGAAATCATGGGATTTTATTGTCTGCCTTGCAAGGTAAATAATCTCATTGTCAAAGTCAAATCACTTAAGTGGATCATGCGATTTTAGTGCCTTCCTTACAGGGTAAAGAATCCTATTGTGAAAAATTCTTAAAAATATAATTATATTGTGCAAAAAAGTGCGCCCCCTTTGGTGAGATGATTGGCATCTTTTAAGTGATTATTTTTAATTAATTTATTCTTCTTAAAAAGTGCGCCCAAGCTTGGAAGAAGTCAACAAGTCAAAAGAAGGAATAAAAGAAATAGATTTAAATAGACTAAATGGATTAAATTTAATTCATTCAAAGGCTGCCCCCTTTCTTTCAAAAAGTGCGCCCCATTTGGGACATTATTTAATGATTTTTGAAGGCATTAGAATCATTAAATTAATTTCTATTTTCAGTCGCTATAGTCAAGGCACACTGTGAAGCTTAAGTGAAGTGAAGTGTGAAGGATTAAATTGGATTAATTTAATTTATTGGATGGTTGTCCTTAAACATGTTATTTTTAAAGAGAAGAGCATGATTTTAAATTAATTAATTGTCTTTAATTGTTAGGGCAATTATTAATTATAGAATTGTGAGGGTTATATAAGCATGGGCAGCCATATGGGTGAATTATTTAATTCACAGGTAAAGAATTGCAGCCAAGAGGAAAACTGCGCCCCCATTTAGAAGAAGGATTTTGCTCAGGCAAGGTGGCTAACAAAGGCTAAAAGCTTCCAGATTTGGCACATGCTTTGAAGGAGGTTGATCTTTGTCTGCATAATTGTTTGCATAAGTCTTACAGGTGCTCAGGTGTTGATTGAAAGGATTTATGCTCTCTTTATGTGCGAATTAAACATCAATTTTTGGGGCAGCAGACTTGAAAAGTGCAGATTTTTACAATTAAAATTCACTATTCATGCTCCGGTGGCCATTTTTATCTGAATAAATTGCACTAATTCATTATAGGTGCTTTACAAAAGAAAATGAGTTTTTATCAATGTCCAATACATTGCATATATCTTCCGAATCTGAAGAATTGTCCAAATCTGCACCAATTTTGAAGAAATCCGGTCAAGTAAGAAGAAAAAGAATTATTCAAACAAAGATAGACAAAGCCATGGCGAAGAGGAGATGAAAAAGAAAGCACGATGGAGTTCATGCATCGCTTCCAAACTTGCAGACATAGGAGACACAGATCTAGGCCCGGAACCTCTTGCCGATTTGATTGATAGATCCAGAGCGGGAAAGACTTCACTCATGCGTGCGGTTAAAAGCAATGGAATTATCCGAGCTGCAGCCTTTCCATGCACAGCCCAGTTGCAAGAGTTTTTTATGGAGTGCGCTAGATCTTACCATCCTTCATCCAAATCAGTGCGTGATGCTACAGTAAAGACAATAATTCGTTTGGACGTAGAGTTCATCAATTATTGTTTGAAAATTCCAGTGCGAAAGGTGGTGACTTCTGTTAGTCATTCAGGATGTCTGGCAGCAGGTGGGAGAAGCATAGAGCTGATTGCGTGAGCATAATGAATAGCCGATACATGAAGAAGCCTAGATCTCCTTCAAAGTTCCCGAGAACTCTTCCGCGGTCCAATTTGGTGCAGGAGGTAGATGATGTTGTCAAATTGCTATGCAAGATGAATGGTGAGGCGAATGCTTACACTTTCCGTACATGGATGTATGCTTTTATCATGACCATTGAAAGTCAACAAGGTTGATTCCATAATCAATTGGTCGGAAATTATTAGCAACAACATTGGTGAACTCCGGAACGTGAAGCGTACTTTCAGCTTCAAAATGACTTCCTACTTGGTGTATGCTACAGCTTCACAAGGCGTCTTTTCCAAGCTGGATAGATGTGTTCTTTTTAAGGACCCCATTTTCGAATGCTACCCACTGCTTACTGTACCTACATGCGAGAAAGATTCCAAAGTGGTCAACGATGAATTCTTCTATGATTTCATCTACAAGCTAGACAAAGACTTGAAGGCTAACAGGGTAAGCAAGGAAGCGTGGGAAGCTGTGTCCAAGATTGGCAGTCTATTCATTCAGTTTGCAGATTTCACACACCTCAGGGTTACGGGCTTTTCTGGAGAAACAATAAAGATGCCCAGGTATCCGAATGATAGATTGATCGCCATGGAGCTGAGCAGGCAACTTGTGGAGTTACACGACCCTTCAGTCAAAGCGGCACAAGTCTACAGGATTCTTCCCAATCACCGTGGGACATTACAACTGCATTAGCATTCATAGAGCTCGAGGGATGGAGAGCGCAGATGTTATCCGAGTATGAGCAAGAATTCTTCCCTGCACGGCTGAATTTCGATCCATTTGGAGTAGCCAGGAAGACGATCTCCCAGGAGTACGCACATGTGCCTTCATTAGAAGATTTCTGGATGAAGTGCAAAAGTGAGTGCGAGGTTAGAAAGAGAGATTTCAGCAGGCTATCAGCAAAGCAAGTGTTCAACTTTGGACTAGCGTGGATACCTGCGGATCTTAAAGATGATGGGAATGTGATTCTTGACACTTACCATCAAATGGGAGGAGATAAAGCCATACTGCAGGATAACGCAGGAGGCTGCAATACAATTGAAGAAAGGTCGGGAGCTGTGTTGGTGAATACTTCAAACTGGTTGTTGACGAAGAGTTATTGTCTTGATGACGCATTGATGAATCAAGTCACGGGCAACTTCGGCGTAGGAGATTCCCTCAACCGCAACCACGGAGGAGAAAGTAGCAGGAAAGCCGAGAAGTTGAAAGTGCATAGAAGATCTCAAGAGAAAGAGATAGGATCACTTCTACGACCATGAGCTTTAGACTCTGGTTTCTCCAGTACCCAGTAGGATCACCAACGATTGCACCGCAGCAGCAAGATGCTTCCATGCCTCTCACTGAATCCAGCGACATTCATCTTCTCCCCTCAGCCACTTAGTTCAGCGCCTATTCCAGAGGATACGTTGAAGCTGCAGATTACAGAATCGAAAGGGCTTTGTCCTTGGATGATTCAGAAGATGGCAGCCATAACACTGTGGCACTTTCTGATGGAGAGGATGCAGTGCGGGAGATGGTAGTTCACTCAGTGACTTCTCATTCTCCGAGAAGTAACTTCTCGAAATGGTTGGCTTCGCAGTTGGTTCCAGAAGCGAGAATGGAGATGAACTTAGAGGAGCACGACTTGCAACTACTCCAGAATCTGGGTGGAAGAGATAGATGACCTAAAGTTGCTAAAGCAGCTTCTAGGTTGATCATCGAGGATTCGGGAGAGAAGTTTGTTGAGATATCAATTCCGGCAGAAGGAAAGGTAGAAGAGGAGCTCACGGACAGAAGATGTGACAATAACCAAAGTACCCCTCGGTCAAGCCACCACTGAAGGATTGAAGCAGGATACGCAGACATTGATAGATGCTTTATTCCTTAGGCTTGACAGTGAAAAGGCGGAGAAAGAAGAGCTGCAGAAGCAAGTATCTCAATTGTGTGAGATCATAGCCAAGGTTGCTAAACCTTCCGTTCAGCCCATTTCAGAGCAGGTGAGTGATCATCTTATGCAGGAAATGGAGGATGCAAGCAATCAAATAAAAGCTATTGAAGAATGGAAGGATTTGATTATTCGTCAAGCTTTTGTACAACTTGGAGATGTGTCAGCCCGCCTAAAGGTTATGAATGATGCGGCAAATCAACTGCAGCAACTAGTGAGAAGCATCGTAGACATGAACACAGTTGTTGAGAGTAACCTGAGTATTTTGGCCGAGATCAACAAGCTGCCGGGAGATGTGTTGGTTGCAGAACAAATTGTACCGGATAGATCAGTTGAGAAGGGGAAGCAGCTGGAGTTTGCAGTATCTTTCCGTTTGGAGATCTGCAGAGTTTTGCTGAAAAGGATGCAGGCACTTGAGAGTAGGACATCAGATCCTTACCAGACAATATCATTTCTTTCACTGAGGAGAGAGTGGATCGGGAGGTGTTACTTCATACGTGTCGGATCATTCCTAGTAAGGTGCCTAATTCCCTGGAAGGGTCTCTTCTGATGGTACAAAAGAGAATTGATAAAGCTACTAAGCCTTTCACAATGAATTCTATTAGTAGATTGGTGGCGCTGCAGGCAGACATTGCGAGGTTTGGGCCGAGCTTGGAAGATGTGGAAGCGTGCATCAAAGTGTTGAATGAAGGGTTTCTACAGTTTAGGACAGAGAAAGGAAGCAGTGGCTAAAACAGATGGAAGGATGTTGAATTACATGTTCGACAAGTATATCCGATATTAGAACAAGAAGAAGACATAACATGTTACAGCTGGCATGAACTTCTTCTATTCTTTCTTCTTCTACTTTCTATGTTCCCGGATGAAATTGTAAAACTTTAAGTTATTGGTTTTGCAACCATTACATTAAAGTCATGTGGAACCATTCTATTAGTTAAGTGATACATGTGTCACTTAAGGAGAAGTTAGTTGAGGATGATTGCCAAATGTCATCTTTACTTGTTGTTCATGTTTCAGTTCAGTTAGAGTCTTCTCATTTGTACTTTCCCTCCTACATTCTATAAGTAGGAGAAGAACCTCCGGGTTAATCGATCAGAATTTGTAAGCAAGCAATCTTGTGTTCTAGACTTTGTGCTGAACCCCTGAGAGCCACTTGGAGCAAAGGAATACAAAGGAGCAGGTTTCCGGAGAACTTTGTGTCACGGTGTACTGTGTTTCTTGCTTTTTAATCTTAGATCTTCTTAATAAACTGTGTTATTTTAGATCTGGATCTAGAGCTGCCCTTTGTTTTATAATTCTGTGTGTTCATATCTATTAAGTTTCTTCTATGTGCTTGCAATTAGCTCTGCTATCTACTAATTGGGATGCACATCTTCCATTTCTTCTTCTCTGTATATACCTTTACTTTTCTTCTTCTATAAAATATTTCCTTTCTTAAACAGCTGCTTATTTGCTGCAGAACTTCTTAGTTATGGTTCATGAATTGAGTAGTTAAAGTAAAACCCCATGATAGATAAAAACACATTTATATTGACAAATCTAACATGGGAGCCTCACCGGTTCAATGAGGGAGATCTTATCTCATGATTGCCTAGGTTTGATGCTATGCACAAAATCTAGCCAACAGGCTTGAGCCCTAAAACTTAGACTATCAGGGACTCCATGAACTCTGTGATATGCACATTGCTTTTTGTATTGCAATCAGGATTGGTCAAATAGCTATCATACTATTCCTTGTAGCTTGCTAAAAATATTTCTCCTCTTAATATGTGTCTTGGATATTTTCAAAAATAAAATTCCTTCAACTTTGATCTTCGGACACGATCATTCGGGATGTTGCCTTATATCAAGCTTCATGAGATCTAATTCTCTTTTAATCCCAGACAAGTCATGCGAACCAAGGCTTATCGTGAGTTCTTTATTGCTCCTGCCATAGAATCATTATGGCATTGCTTTCCATTAACCCTGTTGAGAATCAAGGTCTGGTGACCAAACTGCTAATCACCCAATCTTGAGGCTTTATTATGAAGTCTAGACACTGAGAAAACGTACTTGCCAGCAGACTATAATCTATTTACCAATTTAAAAAGCTTTGTAATGCTGTGCCTAATCGAAAAATAAGTATATTAATTAAATGGACCAAGGATATGTCACAACACTTTCAGATGATAAAATTGAGTAACATACACTTACAGCCCAAATCCAAATGCATTATGTTGCAAAATACGCACTACTAGAATATCCATTATGTTGGTGAAGCACTCAGCTTTGTTATTTCTTAGTATCTTAAATATATAGGAGTTCGATGTAATTGCGCATTGCTCTTCTATCTATTCTAAGTTTCACTTAAAACCTTTTTTATTTATGTTGACAATATCATTTACAATGATACAAAATATTGATTCCAGAGCTAATGAATTGGACATGTTTTTTGAATTACAGTGAGATTAATCCCAAAAAAGCTCAAATATGTAGTTTAAACAATTGATTAATATCAACAAGAAACAAATACGATTTAAAGGCACTATTTCTGAATGTAGTCATTCTTTAATATGGAGGTCTCGATGAAGATCATTGTCCTATTAGCTTTGTAATAAGCTGCACAAAGCATTATGGTCCTTACGTGACAACATCAATATTTAGGACAAATGAATAAGGGTCTTGATGTACAAAGAACTGCCTAACATCCTCTCACTCTATAGATGTATGCTTTTGAACATTTTAAGAATATGAAAAAATGCACTTCCAGTCAAGAAGGAATCACCATTATTATGGGCCTTGGGTGGAATGCAATTATAGATTGGAAGTTTCATCTTTGCTTAATACTTTCACCCCTGACAACTTCACATATAATTGAAGTCAATATTTGCGAACAACATCAGTTAGAATCATATTAATAGAAAATTCCATAATGCTCCCTCCCCTATCTTATTTCAGTTTGACCATACTGGATAAAGAATTGCCCGAAAATCCCATTTGCCTATCGAATGTTGAAGAAAAAGGGACATTATGTCAGATGTTATACCACCCTCTTTAATAACACTTACAACCCATCATTCCCCGGGCTTGTTACTCATCTATTTAAAGGAAGCCAAGGAGATGTGAAGAATGGGCTGAAGTTATCAAGCCGGGGCTTACATGAAATGGCGAACATGTTTGCAGGTAAAAAACAAGATCATAGGCCTCTGGAGGCATATGCAGTATAAACAATGCAAATTACATCTCTTCTCAGAATTCAGCATTCTTTCCATTGTAATATTGGGTTTTGCACAAATTGAGTAGAACCTGGCCACTCCTAAAGAGCCTTGCAACAGAAATTTGTTCATTTTTCATTGTCAGCTTAGGATCTTCTACTCGATAGGTCACCGGATCTTTGTTCATAGAATCAACCAGAGTTTTTCCAATGGTAAAATACCTTGTAGGGTTGCTTCAATATCAACTAAATGTGCAATAGACATAATCAATCATCTCTTTACTTGTTAGTTAATGCTAGCTCAGAACAGCAAGTTAGTGGAATGTTCTTGTTCAACTTCGGAATATTTTGCTTGTCCATATGCCCTATGTACATTTGAAACCCTTGAAATCTTCCATGCTCACAAACAAGAACTTGTGACCACAATTCATAGAATGAGGTTATGTTGTAACTGCATTATCTATTGCACAATGATCTTTTGCCCATGAAGATCTCCTAGATAATGTATGATTGAAGAAGTACTATGCCATGGTCCCACAATATTAACTTAGCATAATGTGGCAATTGTGAGAAAGCCTCTTCTCAAAATATCTGCCAGTTTTTCAAATATTCTTTTGGACTCAGTTATTATCATCCATCATCTTCATCATCTGAAACTACTTCTTCTCAACTTATTTCTTGCCACATGTTCTTGTGCTGGTTTTTCTGTTGCGATTAGCTTTTGCATTACATTGAATAGCTTTGCATTGCGAAGGGGCTACTTACCTTGTTGCCCAAATAGTAGGCATTTGTAATCTGTTATTACTTCGAGTTGTCACATTGGCATTGGCATAAGGATTGGATCCTTGATTACTGAAGCCAAGAAATGTTAGCTGCATTGATCTAAATGCAGTTTTTGTTGCTTTAGGATTCACATAAACTTTCCAATCCATAGAACTTCTGAAGCATGCTCCTTGCAGAAATTTCAGTATAGGGATTGAGACTCTTTACACTACAGTCCTCTACCCAGGCACTTTCCATGAACTTATCTGCTAAGCATTATAAGCACAAGTCTTTTTCACTGATTTGTCAATACTGTGTACCATTACTGCACACCGGTGCTCTTAAAATCTGAAATATACTTGTCTATACTGCACCTTCATTCCTTGAGGTGAGCGAACTCCTGGAAGTGATCTCGGATCTATTCAATCAAAGAGAATGTCAATCAAACCTTGGACTAACATTGTTCAATTGGTGACTGATAGCATGTCGTTAATCAACAAAATTTAATTTTGCATGTGTACCATGATTCATGTGCTAACGTCCGACCTAATGTTGGCAAAAGTTCTTTAAATTTGAGGGTTCAATTCCCTCATACCATTGAAGATTTGAGGGGCAAAATATTTGGAGGCTCTTAATGGTATGTAGGTAAGTCTAACAAGTGGCATTCAATATTGAACCATCATAAGCAAGAAAGAGTTACCTTACCCAATCTTTTGATGTATCTCTGGTCAGCTTTGATTCCAATGATGGGCTCATTCTATTTCAAAAATCCGGTGCCCTTGCTATTTTAGGACATTATTGCTCTTTGCAAGGGAGGGCATCCTTGATAAGGTCAACATCTTTTCACTCAGAAACTGAGGAGCTACATACTCTTCAACCCTTGTTAAATGATCAATATTAAAAAAAGGGATCAATTTGTGAGGATCTAGCTCAAGTTTGAAATTAAAGACATTTTTGAAGGTCACTTGGCACTTATATAGTTGTGGGATGGCTTCTCAACTATTTCTTGTGCTAGCCGTTCGAGGCTATCCTAGGGCGGCATTGTTCGGGCACCGGTTCGGCGCGGGCACGGGATTCGGGTAGCCGGTGAGCGGCAGTGGGTTCGGCGCGGGAGTGGGTTCTGGAGCGGGCTGCAGGCCCTGTGGATACGGCCGACGTACGGTACTGTGGACGTACCCGGCCGCTACCCGCAGGCCGTGCTACCTGGCCGAACCCAAAACCGGAACCTTTTTTTTTTTTTAATTGTTTTTCATGTTTTTAAAGCCTCACTAACATTAAAAAAATCAAATATTAAATATCTAATTTAAACCCTAAAAGCATAACTCTAAGATAATAAAACAAAAGAACAAGTCAAAAACAAAACATAAAGCATTCAAACTTACCTTTGGCTCTCTCAAAATTGCATAGTGCTTGTCTAGGGTTTGAGGAGCTATTGCTAAGCTTGTACCAGAGTGTGAGGAGTTGCAAGGAGCTTGATTATGTGAAGGATTTGTGGTTTACCTAAGTGAAGGTAAGTTTTTTTTTAATTTCTAACATTTGTTTCTTTTTTTTTGTTTTGTTATTTAATCTTGCACACAGTTACATTTGATTTTTTTGCTTATGTTCATCATTTTTTTGCTCTTTCTATTTTGATTTTTAAATTTAAATTTTAATCACAACAATTCCCATGCCATTGTTTTCTTTGCTTTTTTTTTGTTTTGAATGCCTTGTAGGTACTTATACAATGGCAACAAGTTCTGCTTCTCTTCTAGTTAAATCTTTAGTCACAGGGACTTTGACCCAAATTCACCATTATGGAGGCATGTAACAATACTTCAACAAATTACCAGGTGGTGGTTGTTTTGTTTGGAAATGCTCACAATGATAGTGAATGGACTATTCAAAGGCTCTTACAGTCGGGTGAAAAGCCACTTGTGTGCCATAACGGGTAACGGTATAAGAGACATGCAAGGTTTGGATGGAATAATGCCGCGGGTGCCAAAAGCAAAAGTTTTGGCATATATCAAAGAGCAAGAAGATGCAGAGGCAAATGTGGCTACGAAAGCGGGTCATCCATTGGCCAAAAGAGGAAGTTCATCTCATTCAGCGAAGCCTCCTGTTGCCTCCATCACCTAGTGGATCCCCAATTGTGGCTCCATCACCCATTTGTGGCTCCTATCTCCACGGATGATGGAAGATGATTCCCTTTCACGAAAGAAAAGTAAGACAAAAGGGCCATTGGGAAAGACCTTTCAAAATGAGAGAAGGGAAATTGCAGATAACACATTGCAAGGTGTGTATATGCTAATGGACTTTCATTTAATGTTGTGAGGTCACCTTATTGGCATGAGATGGTGAAAGCCATCAATGAGGCCCAAAAGGGTACAAATCACCTAGCTATGAGAAGATCCGCACCACCCTATTTGATAAACAAAAAAAATATGTGGAAACCTCCTTGTAACCAATTAGGGACTCATGGGCCAAAACAGGTGTGTCCATCGTTTCTGATGGATGGAAAGATGCAAGTAACCGGCCTTTAATCAATGTGGTTGTAGTATGCCCTAAAGGGGCAATGTTTTTTAGAGCAATTGATTGTGAGGGGCAAGTGAAGGATGCCCAATTCATTGCCAACATCCTCTTAGAATCCATTGAGGCGGTGGGGCCTCAAAATGTTGTCCAAGTCATAACGGACAACGCAAAAAATTGCAAAGCTGCGGGGGATGTTAGT
Organism: Taxus chinensis; assembly: GCA_019776745.2. Lineage (NCBI taxonomy): Eukaryota > Viridiplantae > Streptophyta > Pinopsida > Cupressales > Taxaceae > Taxus > Taxus chinensis. Next base: position 420,477,604 of record CM034154.1, read on the forward strand.
TGAGACAAGGTATGGGCATATATTTTGGACACCATGTGCCGTGCATTCACTAAATTTAATGCCAAAAAAGATGGCCAACAAAATAGAGTGGATCCAACAAGTGTAAGCAGAGGTTGAAGAGATCTAAATGTTTGTCACCAACCATCACCAGTTACAGGGCATTTTTAGATCATTCTCATAGTTGGAGCTGTTGAAGGTAAGGAAAGCTAAGGAAAACTATCTTTCTTTTTTCTTTAATTTAAAATTTAAATATAAGTTTTTTTGTTTTTAAAATATAGTATAATTAGTATTCAAAAGTTTTCAATTTTCTTTTTAATTTTTGTTTCTTATTCTTATTATATTAGGTTGCTGAGAGTCGGTTTGCATCACACACCATCGTCTTGAGATGACTTGTGAAGGTGCGAGAGGCACTCATGAGGATGGTAACCTCCAATCTTTGGTCTGTATGGAGGCAATCAAACACTGAACAGGCTCAAAAAGTGAAGAGCATGATCTTAGAGTACAATTGGTGGGATCGAGTGGAATATTTGTTGAGTTTTACACAACCCATTATGAGCATGATCCGGTTTACTGACACGGATCAGCCATGTCTAGGAGAGATATATGACGCCAATCGACTCAATGATTGAAAAGATAAAAGCCGTCATAAATGCAAAAGAACAAGATCTCTGAGGAAATACCTTTTTCAAACAAGTGAAGATCAATCCTCATTGAGCAGTGGAACAAAATGACCACCACCCCATTACATTTACTGGCTTTTTGCATTGACTCCTAGCTTTTATAGCACAGAAGATCCTTTCCTTGCCAAGGAGGGTAGCACCATACAAGGATGCGGAAGTCAGTGAGGGATATATGGCAGTATTGGCTAGGCTCTTCCCTGATCCTGAGGCCCAAGACCATAGTTATAGTAGAGTTTGGCAATTTCATAGCAAAAAAACGGGTCATAGCCTTCTCGCTCTTTCGGAGCAAATACAAGATGGATGCTCATATGTGGTGGTACCTCCATGGTACATTCATCAGTTTACTTGCAACCTCTATGCAATCAAGGTCTTGGCATAGGTAAGTTTTAAATTTTTTTATTCTCTTTTCTTTTAGTTTTTTATAAATTTAAGTTTGCGTGTTTAAAGTTTGAAGTTGAACTGTTGCAGTTTGAACTTTGCATTGACTTTGGGATGCCTTAATAGGTTGCAAGTTCATCTTCCTCTGAGCGCAACTGAAGTACATATAGTTTCATCCACTCACAGAATATGCAACAAGCTTGGGGGCTAAAAGGGCTGAAGATTTGGTATACATACATTCCAACTTGCACCTTTTATCCCACAAGCAGCCGGAGTACAAGGAAGGGTCCACAAGACATTGGGACATTGATCCAAAGATATTTGACTTGGATGTTTCCATTTCCCACCATGGAGCAAATAGATGATGAGGGGTAGTTATGTGGCATTACGAGACCTACATGCACAAGGGGGTGTAACTGGCAGTGGCCCTAGTAGTGAGTGGTTCGAGTCCATGTGGTTCTAATGAACTACATGTAATGATGATGTATGCAATTGATCTTGATCCTCTTGATGAAGAGGAATATGATGAATATTGACAATGAAAGTTTATAGTTTTGAACTTTGATCATGATTGATCTATGATGTGAATTGTAATATATTGAATTTGAGATATCATGACATTCACATTGTGTACAATTTAAGTATTTTAATTTAACTTTTAAGCTTTTAAGTTTCTAAGTTTTATCGGTATCCTATGCTTGTTTTGTTGTGTTTATTCACTTCATTTAGCTTATAACTTGTCTTTTATCTTGTCTTTCATATGCATAATATGTGACTAATACCTTAATTCCTATTTAGAAGGCTGAAATTTATATATATTTTAATTTTTATATAATTTTTGTACTGTTGTATCCAACGCCATATCTGGGGCTAAATTTTTTTTTGACGTTTCTGCGTATCAGATACTTTGTATGTGCTCCCGTATCTAAAACACATCGGCTACTTAGGCTAGATTTGTTATCTCCTAGTAGAACTTTAGCCAGGTCCATAACCCTCTGAGATTCCCTTATTGTATGCTGCAATTCTCTTTGACTCCTTGAGATTAGCTCATGCATATAGCTTAGTTCATCTGTAGGAGGAGGTCTCTGATCACACTCATCCATTGTTCCTTTCTTTGGGGTTGGATTCCTTCTTTGATAAACTATATGTGATTTTCCTGATTGCTTTCACATCCAATGTCTTCACAGGATGGCAAGGAACATGCTCTGATACCACAGTAATGTCCCCAAATAGAAAAACAACTATTCTGATCTAAAATAACAAATTATAGAACATATGCTTGACAAAATTCTACAAATCTGGATTTTATACGGAAAATGCGACTTGCTCTAGGAGTGAAAATCCAAAAAAATGAAGTAAACTAACTCAATTCTTTACCCAAACAGATCAACCATTTTTATTTATGCAAAAACATGAGAAAAATACTAGATTTGGATCAAATAAAGGGCTGGAATTTTATTTATTATTCTGTGGATGAACAATTCATAGACATGACTGAAAATAGAGTTTCCCAAGCCCAAAAAACATGTAAATCCGCTGATCTTGGATTCCAAAAATCTGATTACGGAACAACAAATTAGATTTGGTCCAAACTTGCCCTAGATCACTTAGAAATGCCCCCAAGGTAGGTTGCTCCACTATAGAAAAACTAGAAATTCAAGGTAAAATTCAACAATATTCTACCTTCAAACCCTTGTTGGAATCAAGACAAATCTGCATTTCTGACTTTCAAATACTATTGGAATTCAGAAATAGAACTTTGAAAATCAATGGAAACCCTCAAATAGAGCTTCCTCTCAAAAAGGGAGGAGTTTTTGTTCTTCTTTCTAGCTTAAAGAGGGATTTTGTCTTCTCAAGCAAACCTACAAATGGTTTTTGTCCTTTGGAGTAAAAATGGAAGGCATGTAGCTTAGACCAAATATTAGAAAATATAAGATGTCAAAAGATGTCTCTCTCCATGCATGGCGACTTGCTTTTATGAGTTGTCTTAGCATATTAGCCACCCAGTACAACCAATCAACTCACTTTTCTTCATCTAATGTTTTCCTCTTGTTTTATTCCATCTCGACATGGGCCGCATTTTTCCTCTAGGGGAAATTAAAAATTTAAAGTACTTTTTAATTTTGTCACACTAATAAATTAATTGAAGAGTTTATAATAAATTTTTATTTTGTACTTAAAGATATTTAAATAGGACTTAGTTTCCCTTTTTCTCATTTCCTTAGCCGTCAGGAAACAAAATTAGGCTAAGGGTTTTCAACCTGCTACTTTTGAGAAGGGGATATTAAATTCATATAGAAAGAGAAAGCAATCGTGAAGTTATGAGTGGTGTTTATGCAACGATTGAAAAGATAGTCCCTGATAGAGATATTACAAAGAAAACAAGAGAGCAACTCTGGGCATATAGGTGCGGAGATGGGTTATTTGGAACCCAATCAACTATGGATGACAGAGAGGATATGGATGGAGATAAATGGTGGCGATTCTATGGAGTAGACACTTTTGAACTACAACATTTTGTAGTTAAGTCTTGAGTCAAAGCATAAGTGCGTCAACTTGTGAGAGGAATTGGAGCAGCTTTAACCATGTTCAATCAAAGAAAAGGAATAGGTTGTTATTAGGAAAGTCGGGGGATCTTTTTTACGTGTGTAGCAATTTGCGATTGACCATGAGAAAAGTGACAAAAGATGCTTGTGCTTCGAAGAAGAAGAAGAAGCTTCAACATTTTCTAGAAGACTCTTTTGATGATGTTGATCTTAAGTTTGTCTATGGTTAGCTAGAGGATGACAGTAATGATGTTGGTAATGATATTGTTGATGTTAGTGATAATGACATTGAGCCTAAAGCTTTTTGATGTAACAAGTTGATGAACTTTAGCTCGTATGAAAATTCAAGAATTTGAACTATCACTTTTTCAATATTGTTGTTCAAACTGCTTTTCAATCAAATTTATGATAGCTAGTTGTTGGAAAGTTATTTTGACATGTTTACTTATATGAAATGTGAAAGTATGTGTATTTCTATTAGCCGAATTTGATCACGAATTTTATCTCTATTTTTTAGCATTGAATTTCATACAAATTTTTATGCTCCACAAATTCGAACACGAATTTGAATGCGGTGAGTAAGGTGCAAAGCGTTTGATAATAGTAATGTGCTGGATAACAACATACTGTGTTATGCATCTGTGCATAAATTGGTAATTGCATATGGTAGCTTGTTTTCACAAGGAAATGTGCTCCAACAACTATGCAACATTGCAACGTTAGCTGGTCAACTTTGTAACATGTCTTGAGCACCCACATGAAGCTTCATGGTTCTTCTTAGAGCTAGAGCACATGAAGTTTCTTAACTTCAGTCCTATATTGTAGTCTTGATCTTGGACATTAGACTCATGTTGGAGACAAATGTCATTGGTAGTAGGTGCTACCTGATTTAGTTCACCACGGGCTCAAAATGTTGGTATCATTTCTTGCTTCGGGTTCAATTCCAATAGCTAACCAAATTCGCAATGAGGACCATTGCTCTTCAAGAAAGGGTGAATGATCTGGGCGCAACCATGCAGAGTTATGCAACTCTGTTGCACATCTCTTGCACAACTTCATGGTTTGAATGACATTTTTGGAATGTTTTGACCATAGGCCTTTAAGTCTATGAACCTCTAGATTGGGAATTTTATTAAAAAAGTTAATCACACTCCAAGTTGGCTTGCACCATCCGATTGGCTTACCCAAATCGACAACATCATAGTCTGAGTTACTTGTTCGAACTTCACTTGATTCACCCACCTTGAGGTAGCGCGCATGACACCAAGGACTTTCTAGGCATTATTCAACTTGATTGGCTCACCCTGCATTAAAGCAAATCCCTAAGGACCCATTGTGCATTCCATGTAATGTTGCACATGCTCGTGCACTTCCACACAACTTGTGCATCACTGTGTCACAATATTTCACGTACTCGCAGCTTCTTGTAATAACATAGCATCACTTGCACCTCGTAGCATTCATAGCATCTACAAATGATACACACTTGCTTTGCAACACTTGTAGGTTCTGCAGTTCCGCACAAGCATACTGCAACACTTGCAGTCCATGCAGTCTTATACCTACTCATCTTGCAGAATTCACACCTTGTGCAATGGTGTGTGCCACCTTGTGGAATGCGCACAAGTCTCGTGGTACCTCTTTGCACCACGACATTACCACACAACACTTCTTGACAGAGCCACTTGAGCATGATAAAACCACTGTGGCATCTTGTGCACTGTGCAGAGCATTCAGCATTTGTATATTACCTTTGTGGCAAATTCCCGAGCAGGAACTGCCTTGCACACAACGGCTTTGCACAAAAACTACATGGTTACTTTGTGCTTCTACATGGCTTTCCAACAGGCGCTTTCTAGTAGTGTGTCATTTCAAGGGATCTCTTAGATAACTGCACAGTGGGAATTTCAACTGCCACACTTAGAAGAAGTTCAACCATCGCTTGGTTTGAAAGATGAAACAACTTGTAACCGTTCTTCTTTGTAAACATCATTTGTTGTAATTGCTTTCTGGTAATGCTATATATTGTAACACATCCATATCCAAAAGCAATCAATTGCGAAGTGAAAATGCTCCTAGTCTATTCTTGAATGTTTGCATCCTTCACATATGTTGTATCAGTCAGTCATATCTCTCACATGTTCGCATGCCCAGAGTATTAAACATCTGAATGCTTATCTCCCAGTCTAGATAAATCAATTAGGATGTGTCATCCCTCTTTTTGATTACAGGAGGTTGCTCTCCTTGTTTTTTTGTTCTCATCGATCTAGGAAAATCAGCAAGGATCCATTCACCTTCCTATCACACAAGCCTGCCCTCCTATTCTTATTGTGCATCGTACACATATGTACTCTATCCTATTCTTTCATATTAATAAAAGTGGTGCTATTTTTCTGATATCATGTGTAATGGTTGTTTCCACATTTACGTAGTAGTTTTATTTTCATGTTCTACAATCTGCAACTCTGTTTGAACCTATCTATCTAGTCTAAATGGTTGTAGCATTGTCCTTTGCAAAACCTCTTGGGCTTGGTGCAGATCAGGCTGCCATGTTCTCAGTTTTTGTAGTTGAGAAAGCAACAATTGACAGCCTCTTTTTTATCCACCACTACACCAAGGAAAAATAGTTGTTCGCCATCGTGCAAGCAGTCAAGCAATGACGCCACCTCTTGGGTAAAGAGATAATCATCCATTTTGATCATAAACCACTTCAGTTCCTACATGCTTAGAGAAGCTCGAGAACACAAGCCACATGAAGGGGATGACATATTTGCAGCAATTCCATTTGGTGATCAAGTGCAAGAAGGGAAAAGAAAAGATTGCCTTAGCTGTCCCCCAATACAAGAGCTTATCGTAGTGCTTAACATGGACGATCATAACTTTGTAGACTGGGTATCTCTCTACTCAACTAACAAGGATTTTGCAGAAGTCTAAACTTCTCTTGCACAAGGTGAACACATTTGTAAATTGTACATATCCGACAAGCTTCTCTACAATCTTTGACACCTTTGTGTTCTTGATGATGCACCTTGCCAGAAACCCATTTGGGAGGTACACTACATCAAGTCAACAAGACGCTCCAGTGTTACCATAATGTGTCAACATGAATTACCTTAATATATGAGAAAATACCATTGTAACAAATCGTAAAGTAATTTAATCATATATTCAAACTAATCTCACATAAATTGGGGTGATCTAAAACCATGGAAATGCCCGTCAAACTTTTAGAGGTATGCCCTCTCTAATACTGTATGAGAATTATTTGCACAACTTTATTCAATATGCGAGAAATACATATATAGGCTTATATTCTCCTACAAAGGGGGAGTCAATCCTTATGACACCAACACTCAACTAAGTCCCTTTTCTTGTGGGGTGAGTTGTTAATACAACTCACACATGCACTCACTTTGACACATAATATTCTAACTACTAACATTATTATGTGATGTGCTAACTTATCTAGGATTATCTCCAACATCTGCACTGAGCACAAAGCCTTGCAGTACCTTTGGCGCAATGCACCACGTAGTCCCACATTCACAATGCATCAGCCATGCCACACTCGTAGTGTCATGCATCACTTTGTAAGTTTGCAATACTTTGGGATGTTTGCACATGGCTTTGTAGCACACTGTCAACTCCATAGTGCCATAACCTCCGTATCCAACATTTATGTCTCAGCTTTCCACTGCCATGTGTCATGCTAGGTGGCGCTCTTCGTTTTCACACCATGTGTTGTGCCCACATTTTACACACCCAAATACAACAGTAAAAGTACCGGATAATTTTTTTTGTTTCAGTCACAAGATACTACTATGCGACACCACTTAGGTTTGGGGTTACTCCAGAAAACTCTACATCACAAATGCCGTTTATACATCATGGACCCACGCAAACAATATGATAACACAAGAGGCAAATCAATGCCACACTTCTAAAAACAAACCAGTCCATTGCAACGACCCAACCACAAAATGAACATCACACAGATAGGTACGTTCCACAACACCACATTTTCATGGATACATATTTATCATAGCCAAATTCCATGATTTAACCTATAAGATTTGAAAAGTAGTTAACATGGGAACACACATTACCCTTTTATTTTCTAGATTACATTACCTTATTTTCGTTTAACACTTAACTTATAAGGGTTCTATTAGATTATAGTTCATCTATTTGTTTAAATCTATATAACTGCTTAATTATAAATCTTAAGATTTACAATCATATAGTTTTGATTCTCAATTGAGAAAATGTTTATCAATCACTTGATCTCACATCAATTCACATCCACTTTCACATCATAAGAAATATTTATTAAGTTACGAGAAATCTCCATGGTACTTAAGATTCTTAGACTGACATCATAAGGGTACGTTCTCAATAACAAGGGAAAGTTACAAATTTCTTCTACAGTTAAAAAAACTTAATAGCATGCATTAATGCATAACTTAATTGTCCCTATGGTCCCAACCACTTTTCATTAAATTCCCCTTTTAATGTTGTTTAATCTTTGAATCAACCATAGAATTTCAAGCTAGACATGTCATCATGTATGTCACAAAAACGACATTATGCCTTGCACCAAAGCATCTTACACACTTTCATACCCATATGAATTATCTCAACTAGGTTCTTAGGGAGGAACACACCAACACATACGATGCCTCTAAGTATCTAGGACTACGAAAGATGTTTGGAGCCAAACATAACTCAAGGTTTACCAGAGAGGATCATTCCATTCAACAAAGGTTAATATTTCAAACTATATGTTTGTTTGTCACTTTCCGCCCAAAATGAAAACACACAAACGTAAGTTGTTATTTTTCTTTGAAGACTAGGTGATTTCCTAGGTCAATGCATCACTAGCAGATAGGTAAAAACATGCCATTTTAAATTATTACCAACAATTTTACTAGCACAATCATATCCAGAATTACGATGGCACTAAAAATTTTAAATGACAAGGTTCCAATTTCATCCACCTATACTGATTTAGCCACGAAAAGAAAGGATTCATTTACATAATTTTCCAAAGCAACATGATACAAGCAACTTCATTTACTTAACAAAATATACACAAATACGACTAAGTGTAAAATTCATCAAACACGCAAAAGTACAACTACATATGAAATAGTACATTTTCCCAATACGCAACACTATCATATACATCATGGAAATAATGAAATAATACATTCTATTCATAACAATATCATTGAAATATTCTATATAATTACATTGCTTTCTGATAGCATGTTAATAAGAAGACACAAACAGTGTTGCACTTCTCCTTGTCTGGGTACCTGCAACCACCACATGGTCAACACTATTGTTGGCATGACATCTATCTACAAACTAGCACGATTCGTGATTTCATATATTTCTAATATTAATGAAAATAATAATTAACATACTTCTAAAGAGAGTAAGAAATGTAAATTTCATTCAGTTCATTTTCAGAGCTATAAAGAGAGAGCTAGAGAGAAGAGAGAGAAAACACTATTTTTCCACAATCACGCTCTTCTCAAAACAAGCGTTAAAAGAAGTATCCTATAGTCATAAGTTAGTCTATAAAAATTTTCTTGATCTATATTTTCTTGATTAAGGTCATACAATTGTTTTCCCCATTTGTTTACAAGTTCCCAAAAATTGTTAAATTTAGACAAGTAGCTCAAAACCCCACGTTCAAAAATAATCCCTAAGATTTGAACACATAAGGAGTCAAATCCCTACCTACTCTCCTATATACAGGGAAACACTCAGAGTTGATAGAATCCGAAAATGGTGAATTGGGTTTGGTTGGTGTCCATCTTTCTCGGAGCTACCAATCGTAGTTGCACCGGATTGACCTCGTCGCCCAACAACCAGAGGCCTAAAAAACCCACCCGAAAAACTAGCCTGCAAGGTAATTTTCTCCAATCTTTGGGTTGGTGGTGATTGTCACGGACATAAATGAGAGGTAAGCGGAGGTTGAATTCCATTTCTCCACCTAGGGCCTAAACCACAGGTCAAAACCAAATGACATTTTTAACTGATAGCGGTTGTCCAAAGCTATGAAATGGTCCACTAGTCTCTTAACGCATGTCAAAAAAGTGGTCAAATGAAATATTTGAGGGAAAACCATGGTTCGAAGTAACACTCCACATGAGAAGGAACAATTTCAAATCTTGATTTTCTCACTTCAAGGTTTATAGAGATGTTTTGTGCCTCATTAAAAACATGTTTTATTAATATTTCACAAAGTCACCAAGGAGCTGTTTTTTATTAAGTTTCGAGTTTGATTCGCCACTCGTGTGGCTTTGGTATCCAAAACTGATAAAAGGGTTTTCCAACATCTCATGAGGTAGATTGAGAGAAGAGTTAACATTCCAGGTTACTTTTCTAATCACATACAAAATAAGGGTAAATGTGTTATAAGCTATTATATCTCATTTAGTGCAATAATAAGTTATTCCTCTTTAATATTATTTTCTACTACGTTAAAATAAGAAAAATAGAATCATTAAAAGTGAGCAAGGAGAGAGTGATATGACCATGCCTGATTATTCGAACTGGCGGGGCACAAGGCGAGTTATGGTCAGGTTGAAAATGAGTTGGAAGGTGAGCAAGAACCGAGCTCACAACCAAGTTGGTGGAGTGAGACATTTCAATTCCAATCGAGATCATCAATGGAGCAAACATCTATCCCAAACCAAGTCATCAAGCTCACTTAGCCCGCATTGAGCGGCCAACCAACAACCAATGTAAATTAGATCACTAAAGGCGGTCCCAATGACCCACACTTCTCCCAGGTATTCTGTCAAACAGTTTGCGTGCCAAGATCACGCTTCCACATTCACATACATATAAAAAAGGGTATTCACATTGCACAATTAATAACTGACAAAAGTCCACTTAAAATATTACTTGACGGGTTTCCATACCCTATCCCAAAGCTCCCATTCTGAATCATGCAACAAGAGTGCTGGCAAGGGCTGCTTAGTTGAGTTTTACTCCAGCCGCTTGCACAAGCTTGAGCAATAGACAACAACACCAAAATGCCACAATTCAAACGTAGCTGCTGCCTAATCTTCCTTATTTCCCTAAGCTCAAACATATTAAGATGCCCATTCTAAAACAAAAGAGGTGCAACTAACAACATTTTTTTGTTGTTTACATGAGCCGCTCCAATGATAATTAAAACATGAAAATAACTCATAAATAATTTCTCATTAACTGCATACCTTCAATTATTTTATGATGCAAGACACCTACAAAATACTCCCATGCCTCCTTTAAAACAGGTCTGAAAGAATGGATTTATACATGCAAGCAACCCCATTTTTTGTGTGCAACCAGCAATCATTGTTGTCCACGAGCCCACATTTCTTTCAGGCAAATTGTCAAATAGTTTGTCTTCCCTACGCATGCTTCCCCAACTTGCATACATGTCTGCCAGCGCACTAGCAACTGCACCATCTCACAATTCTTCTATGTCCTTTTGTGCTTGGTGGCTTGTGCAAAACCTGGGCGAAGCTTTCCTTGGTGCAGGCGAGGTGTGTGCTGGCAAAGGTTAAGGGGTCAGGCTTTACACCAGCCAATTGCATTTTGTTTAAAGTTTCCCCACGACTTTTTCAACAAATCCATTTTGTGTAAAGCATGTCTTTGCTATTGTAATTATAAAATAGGAAAAATTCCTCTATCCTTGATGTTTGACTCCTGTTAAATGTGCTTGAATTTTCCAAGGCATACAATTCCATTCAAGCACCTCATGCCACTGTGGTATTCTACCCCACAGTTCACATCCTTGTCTATGCTTCAGCACACTTTGTAAATAGCTTACCAGGTGAGGTAACAACATGTGACAAATTCCTGGCTTTGATGGAAGTTGGTTCCCTATTCCAAAGTTCCCAATTTTTAAGGGAGGGCTGACAAAGTTTGAGAAATCTAGATTTACACCAACCAATTGCATTTTGATTGAAATTTTCCAACCCTTTTCAATGCACCCACTTGAGAATGACTTGTGCCCATGGTGCCACCAACAATTCACATGATACAAAATAGATAAAAACTACATTTTACTTCGAGGCATGTCCATACCCTTCTTCACAACTCCATGCACAAGCTGAGAGGATGCATGTTAAGGTTGTAGAGGTAGTTTTACACCTACCATTTGCATTAGCAATTTTCAACACCTGAAAAATCTTACCAGCGGGCTTTAAAAGCCTTTCCAAAGAGTTCATCTTTGCAAACCTCCAAACATAATCTACCTTCACTCCATGAGAGCTCCCAAAATTATACTAAGGGATTTCCATAACATTCCCTTACCAAAATTCCTCAAAATCCCAAAAGGATTTCCAAAATCCTCTGATGCACAAACCACACAAAATCCCAAAAATTTTATTAATTTTATTCTTGGAATGAGGTTGTGTCAAGCCCCAATTAGTTTAGGAAGTTTTGAATATTTTAAGTTTTATTTAATTTTCCTTTTTTTCTTTTGGTAGTATCATTTTAGTCTCAAAAAAGGTTTACATTATTTTATAATCTCGCACATTTAAATTTATTAAATTGATTTTTTTATCTCATGATCACAAAAAAGGGACCTCGAACAACCGTCAATCCACTCTCTAACACAAAATCAACAATCTTGAGAATTGAAGGCTCCTCATTCACGGAGTGTTTAAACAATTTCGAGGAACATTTAACGATAACAATAAAAGTGGTCAAATAACGACAACTGCATCGAGTCTGAGATTTAATGACCATCCTAATATGTTAAACCAAAACTTTTAAATACCTTGAATCAAAAACTAATAGAGTTGTATCCTTACCTCCGCAACACTCGGGGAATCACAAAACACACAAACACAATTCGAAATTCCAAGTAAACTGTAAAGGCCAACAAAAGGAATTTTCTACAAATCAGAGGGGGCACTACACCATGTTAGAGCATCTTTCAGCACACTGCTTGCTAGAAGACAACCACATGGCTAGGGAGATGAACCCCTTTGTAACCATTCTTTTTTTTAACCGTTGGTGTGTCATTTGCTGTAACCACTTTCTTGTAATGCTGTACATATATAGTGCGTTTGGTCCATGGGGTAAGAAAATGACAATACAATAAATACTAGTAAATACTTGCATGGCCATAATACTTGTATCTCTCATACTTTTCTGTATCTTGTTCCATTCTAGGAAAATTAGTCAAGAGAGTGTTCCTCCTTATTGATGACAAAAATCCTCATTCCTAGCCTTATTGAACATTGTACACCAGTATACTATTCCATATTGCATCATTTGAGTAGAAGTTGCACTATTTTTTAAGAAGACTTCCACATCTAAAATATATTTAGTTTATTATTGTGTTTAGTTCGCCCTTCACATTCTATAACCTATAGCTTGTTTCCCAACTATAAGGTTGTCCTCTGCACTGACATCCTGGACCCTGTAGTGCGGATCATCATTGGACACCGCTTATTAGCTTCCTCCCTTAAAGGGGGTTATCAATAGAGTTGTCACTTAGACATCTCCTCCATCACTCAATCCCAAGTTCCCTTTTATGTTGAAATGTGGTGGATTTTGTCATTTGTTAGCCTAATTATCTTCAATTGTGGGTTGAGATTCATCATCATATTCCTCGTGTGGATCAGGTTTGTCAACTTTGTTCCTTTCAAGCGGTGGAGATTGAGGAGCATTTTATTTTCAGAAGCCCCATTTGCTATGAAATCTAGGGGAGATACCATTGCCTTTATCGAGACTCAAACGATTCTCTATCCACTTTCTTTGGGTACTTGAATCTGATGGCTGTCCAATCTGTTCCACTATGTAGTTGGTGAAGAGTGGATGAAAAAGTGGGTCAATTGCAGCAAGTGGGTCAATTGCAGCAAGTGGTTCTCTTCAACCGCTTGAGTTAGACTAAGGCCAACAAATATGAGAAGGGGATTGCTTCTGTACCAATTTTGGTTCTGCAAGGCCAAGGGAAGAGACCCGAGCAATTCTATCACAAGATGAACTCAAACACACATCAGATCTGTCCACAAATGTGACCTGCATGACTAAGCACCCAATTAAGTGTCACTTGTGACATAGTCACACATTTGCAGGAAAATACACAAACCTGAATTGCTTTAATGTAGAAATATACAGATACCATGACATGCTAGTTTTTTAACAAATGTTTAAACAAATATAGAGCATATCCAAGCAAGTGTAAAGCCAAGTTTACAATGAGGATGCCTCTAAAGGTATGCAATATGAAACATAGGTCTCAGAGGGGGAAATACAACAAGCTTTTAATAAAAGAGGGGTTTGATCATTCTAGCTTCAACACATGCCTTGTTCATTAGGCTAATCTGCAAAGCCGAAGATGGAGTCAAAATAAAATAAGGACAACACCAATTTACACAATTATTGCAGCTCCCACAATTCAGATAATTAGTAAATCATGTACACTGAGATTTTCTCAATTATCAGACAACCATAACTCAACATCCAAAATATAGCATTACATAAAGTTATTCATTGCAAATGAAATCAAAACTCCACGAGGATTTTATAACCAGATGTTTCAGTAATTACACATCAGACTTTGACATCTAATTACCAAATGGAAATCCTAATAACCATAGTGAACACACTTCAGACTTTATTGAAAGCTTTCTTTTAAATCCACTGTCTCATTTATGACTCAATAAAACACACAAAACTACTCTCCCACATTTGAATTGGTCACAATTATTCACAACTCAACACCTAAAATAAAGCTAAACTAAACACTTAGAGACTAAGCAATTGAAGGGACCAAAGGTCCAACCAAAAATGACAAGCTAGAAGATGATTGATGAAGCCGACAACAAATTTTTGAACTTTCTAGAATTGGAGAGAAGAGAAAATGGAGGGACTTCAGAATTGTGGAGAACCAATGAGAGAGGAGGAATGAGCAGGCACAAATTATTCAAGTGGCTCCACCAGAGATCAAATGACAAATGGCAACCAATTAGCAGTCCTTTAAAGATCGAAGCGTCCCAATTAAACTCATTGAGAAGCATAGAGCATCATCTGAGAGGCCCCACATGCGTGCAAAAGTAAAAATTTTGTAGAAAGGGAATGACAAATGGCAATGGATGCACAAAACGTTGATATAATTCTGTCATAATATTCTTGCAAATTTCTCAACTAGTTCTCTCGAAAATGGCACCAATCCGTAGTTCTTTGAATTACCTTTCCAATGGTACCAACCATTCATCAATTGGAGTTCTCTATCAAAAGTTAAAATAAAAAACAGAGTTTTGTCCACCACCAGTGCCATTAAAATTTGCTAAAAAATTGTCAGATTTAACTCGGTGAAGGGGGTTGCTTTAGCAGTTTTAAAATTTCACTGATGGCTGCCAGGTGTTAAGCATTGGCATTACTGCAGAAAAAGGAGATAGTCGAAATAGTCTCAAGGTGTTGAGATAGTGCAGAGCGCCGATTACGTCCACGTGTCCGCAATTGACAATGAGTTTGAGCCAAAGTTTTGCACCAATTTCCGCCAAGTGTCGAATATCCACCATAACTAGGTCCAAAGTTCTGCAGAATGAGGAAAAGCTGAGTGCTGCCACATGCTGAAGATCCATCACAAGAGCGAGTTCATAGCCACTTTGGCTAACCATTGATATATGCTTGCCCTGATTAAGTATGTACATACAAAGGTACACATGTAAGTTATATACATTAACTAGTGGTATGCCATTGATTTTAACAAATATAGAAATATAAATGCTAAATCCTAATTTAGTTACAACGCAATGATATAGAAATGAAGTACAAATTTGACACAAGCAAGTAAGCTAATAAATTTGAAACACTAAGTACAAGAGAAGGGATAAAGTACATAGCTGATTCACAATAATCCCTAAGTTGTGTCGAGATGGAAAACAGATGAAACAGGAAGGCATTCTATCGCAACCGAGCCCAAAAAATTGTGCGAGTGTCAGAAATGCTAGAATTAGGGCGCCTGGGTCAGGTCAGGGGTGCCTAGGCGCTGTAGACCATTGCTGGGCGCCCGTGATTGCTCAGAAACTTGGAAAATGATTTTTACAGTGTCCCTTCTATGTCACTGCCCTTCGCTGTTGATCGTCAGTATGTCGCACTAAGTCCGCAAGGTTCGCCTGTAACTTGCAAATAGAAAGAGCACCTGTAAAACCCCAAAACACATCAAATCCAAAAAAGAAAAAGATGCAAATGGGGAGTCGGATTGATCCCGACGGTCACCCGACTAAGTGAACTTACGATCCGAGCGTTGCACTACATTTCAGACTCCATGTAGTTTTGTGTGTGTGTGTAAAATCGTGCTTTAGGTGGTTCTTGTGCTAGACGCATTTGAATAGCGAGCAATAACTAGATGTAGCAAATGTAAGTAGATGTGTGCATGGAAAAATGAACTTCCTCTCCTATGAAGTTTATGCAGAAGAATGTAGTTCCTTGTCCCTTGAGTGTATGCTTTGATGCTCTTGAAATTCCTTTGTATGCAACCTTAGGTGGTAGTAGTAGATGCTTAGTGCTTGGTCCTTCATTATGGTCACATAGTTTTGTATTTATATGATTCCTTTGTTTGAATTTCTTAATTAACCACTAAAAGGCCGACCACCAAGAAAATAAGATGCCGAACAACTGGAAAGGACCCAAAAAATTGGAGCAAGATACAAAGAGGTCGGGGGCGACCAGTGGGGACGGGAACGCTTGGGCGTTGATGTCTTGGCTGGGCACTGGTGTCCATACTAAAAAAAACTAAAGTATCAAAAATAAGATTGGGCAAAGTGTGTAAGACCAAGAAGAAAACTTGAAAGCAAGCAAAGAGGCCAAAGACAGTGGTTAATTAGTACTTTTCTTGCTTAGGAATCATATGAACTGTGGTATGTGATCAGGAGCTAGAAATATACCCAAAGTGGGTGATTTAGTGTCTACATTTGTCCCCACTTTATGTTGTTGAGTGAATGCTCGATAACATAAGAGGTGCATACCTGATAACCATGTAGATTGATGGCAAAAAATGTGCCGATGAGACAAGAAAAAGTGTGAAGTGATAAAAATGAAGCATGGAAGCTGGAGAAGAGGAAGTGACGTCCCCAATTTTCTAAAAATCTCTCAAAAGTTTTTTGATGTTTTTTAGTTTTAAAAAGATGTTATTTTTACCATGAACCTCAAATTATAATCTTGAAAGTACCTAAAATACATTAAATATAGTTTAAATCCCTAAATGTTATTGGAAAAAGTTAAAATATTGAAATATTAATTTTTATGTATTATTTCAAAAGCTGTCCCCCTGCCGTCCCCAAAATTTGGGAAATATTTTGCTATCCCGAAAACCCTGTCCCTCCGTACTCCCATCCCCAAGACTTAGGTAACTATGGTGTGTGTATATGTCACGTTGTACCTGTTGTCAATGTCGCTTGATGCTTGATGATGTGACTGCTGCTTCGCATAAGAACGAACCTGCAAAAGAGAAGAGAAAACGAGTAGTCAAATATGTGTATATGAAAAATTCGACCTAAACGTGTAAAAAGTGTGTAAAATGTATGTAAAAATGCAAAAAGGAACATGTGCACCTGATCCGTGATGAGTGAAAGGAGATAGAAAGGATCTTGAAACTGTTGTAGAAGAACGAGTTTTTTGGGCGATCTCACGCCTAGTGCGCTGTTATCAGCCAATTTTGACTGCGCAAAATAAATGTAAAATAAAAATAAAAATGGAAATTTTGAAAATTTTCAAAAGTGTTACTTTGTGTGGTTTATCACTTTCATCACAACCGTCTCATTTTTGTGATCGTTCCGGTCTTCGTTTCATCCATTTCGGGCGAGAACTCCCTCCAGGTCTCAAATCGCGTTAAATATTAATTAATTACTCTTTGTTTAATAAAATTAATTTTTAATAACTTTGGAGTATTTAATTAAATAAATATTAATTAGAATTCATTCGACAAGTTTTTGCCAGGGAAAAATAAGCTTCCGCTTCCCATTGTCGGGGATGCCAAATTGGCTTCCCGGGCCCGGATTTCCCCTTTCGTGGCAAAATTGCTTTAAATCCCCTCTCGTGGGATTTCTTCCCCTAATTGCCAAATTAATGAATTGGCAAACGGGCAAAAAAATCTCCCGATTTCTCACATGGGGAAATAAAACGGAGATTGCCAGCCCACTTTGCCATTCCCGTTGGCAAGTGGTCGTCGCTTTCCCCATTTCCCCCTGGCAATTAATTCCACTACCCGGGAAGAGGGGAAGTTGGGTTAACCCTCATAAATTCCTCCGTCGAACTCGTTGGAAAGAGTCATATGAAGCTTTCTAAATTGCTTCTTACTTCTTCTAAGAAGAATAATAATATTTTTATCACATTCCTCAAACTGTGAACGCCATTGGGAAGGAGAAATACGTGCAAGAGGACAGTGCAAGCGAAGGCCATTGCAAAGGATAAAACCAGTCCAAGAAAAATCATTTTCCACGCATTGGCAAAGGGGACAACAAAATCTTTTTCCATGCATTGGCAAAGGAGGACAAAAGTTTAGCTAGCTGGCAAAAGAGGAAAGATCCACCACACACAGGCTTACGCAGGTTAATGAAAACAATTTGAATCAAGATTTAGCTATATGCGCAGCCCAGGAGACAACAAAGACAAATATGACACGAGCATTTCCACGCAAGTCAGAAAAGAAATAGCAGTGGCCACTAAGTAAAAGAAACGAGCCTGAGATTATTTTCATCACACAAGACACAGGTCCAACACGTTGTCCACGTAGGAGAAGGCAACGTAGCTGTCCACACAGATCTAGCATGCATTGACCACACACAGTCAGGAAAAGGCATGCAGGCAAAAGACAAAATGGCAATACGCAGGCCCAAGGCAAAATAGCCCACGCAAGACCAGAAAGAAAAGGTCATGCACAATTGTCTACACGTCCTGCACCAAGGAAAGGAGCTTGAGATTGCAGGGAGCAAAACAAACTAAGAACCGGTTCTGCAACAGGCCGAGCACGTGATCTTTCTCCCTAACATAGGCCTAACACTCACTCCTTCCTCCCAAGCACGCAGGACCAAAACGAGCCAAGCACTTACTCCCTCCAATTCTTGCAAGAGCCAGTAACTGTTTGAATCCAACCCATGTTCGAAGCCCACGGGTCAATAATGGAGAAAGTGATGTTTCTTATGCTCCTGCGGGTATGAAATGGATGGCGACTTGCATGCAACTAGATCATTTGGATCATAGGCTCTTGCATTTTGCTCAAAATTTGAACTCAGGTTTGAAACTCAAGTCTTTTGAAGTCCTGCGTGTTCATGTTCATATCTTCCTGTTAGTGGGAAACCCCACTTGAGCATTCCCAAGCTCGAACTAAGCTCTATTGTGTTCGTGGGAACCCCACTATTTCCCATCTCCATTAGCTCGACCTGAGCTAGTTCTTGAACATGAACTCGAACTCGCACACATCGTGCATTCACGAACACACTAAAGTTGCTCAAACACCTTTTGCGCTAAATCGAGGAACTTTGTGCCCGCGTGCAAGTTCAAACTCAAATTCGAACCCGTTTGCGCACAAGTTATTTTTCAAGCTCGAAATTCCATGAATATTGTGTTAAGAAGGTTTGAGAAATATAAATCTCAAAATTCTCAACCCAAGGCTAAAAATGATCAATTGGTGAATTATGTTCAACATCTAATAAATCCAATATCCTCCACTTTTTTAGTACTTGATGCAGTGGCTGCCTTGATGAAGAAACACTCAATCTGTTGAAGGAGGTAAACACTTTGGGTCATGTCACTAAATCCTGGCTTTCGGAGATTCTCATCTTTGGGAGAAAGACAATCGAAGTGGCCGTAAAGCTCCATGAAGGTGTTAGTGTACACAAAGATCCAATCATTTCTTTTAAGGAATCTTTTGCTTCTAGCATATCAAATCTAGATGAGGTATTTCCTAGTCTGCAAGAGATGACGAGTATGGAATCTAAAATTCTATCCATTGAGGGGATCCTAGAATTCGACTGCCAAGGGACACACTTTCTATGGTGTCCACATCTCAAGTCACGAAAGATGCTTCTCGAAGATTCCATGGTTCATTACGAGAGCATATGCAACGAAGCTTTCACTTCACTGGCCTCAATTCAAGAGTTCAAAGCTGAAATCCCTTGTGATTTTGTGGACGAGCATAATAAGAGGCATTCATCAGAACATGTTGAAGAACAATTCTCATAATTGTTTAAGGACATGTACATTCCCGCCATCAACTTCTCCTCTACTTCAATGGAGTGGTGCATCAAATTAAAGAACTTATTTGAGAACGCTCAATCAAAGATTATTAATTTAAATGATATGCCAAGTAGGATTCTTGAATTGCAGGTATTTTGTGAGGCTATTCTTCGACCAAATGAACCTCTAGAAGAAGAAAAGATGTTTGAAACTTTGGGAAGGTTTAGATCCTTTCAACTGGCAAAAGCGACATATCCTAATTTCACCGGCGGTTCAGGGGGATAATTGTTGGTATCTAACGAAGTGGGAGAGTCCATTTCTCATACGTTTGAGATAAATGGACCCCATTTCAATGGATAAGGCACTGGTTATTATTGTATATTTTAAAAAGTGGTTTTTTTAAGAAAAGGATGTTGTTATTTGCTTTCGAGAAACCATGGATAACTTAAGTGATTTCTATTTTTAGTTGTTTTTAATAAAGTTGGTTTGAAAAAGTCAAAGGTCACTTAAGTGCCTTATTTAACGATCATGTAAAACCCTAACTACTTTGTAACCAACTTTTGGGTTATAATAGGAAGTGAGGGGCTCATTTGTAAAGGTGACTTTGAGAGAGGAGAAGAAAATACTTTTGTGTGCAAGCTTTGTTTCAGGAAGAAACTTTGTGTTCTTTTCTGAAAACATTTTGGAGTTAATGAAATACGAACTTTGTGTCTCATTCATTGTCTCTTGTAACATTTGATGTTCTTATGTTCATTAGATGTTAGATGTTTAAATTTTTCATGCAAATATTGTCTTTGATCTTATTGTCAATGTTATTAAGTTGTTGTTCTAGTGCACAGTGATCAAGCTCTGATTATCTACTTGCTCACGTGTGTTCCCTTTACACGTTCTTGTTTAGCTAACTCAAACTCCATTTTATTTGTGTTAGTTATTCATCTTTCCTCTTCGTGCAATATTAGGCTTTGTTTTTACCTAACTCTTGCATGTTCTTTTAATTCATTCCACACCTTTCCTTCATTCCATTCCATCTCTCTCATTCATTTTTCTTTCCATTGATGTTCCAAAACACCCCCCACATACAATTTTGAGTGTATAGATGTAAATACAGTTTTGGTTTTCAATGAAGGCAACCTTACCTTCATTGAGGAGGGACTTCGTTCCCACACTGTTGCATGTCATTTGCATACGTGCAAATCCATATGCTAACATGTGCCAAGTGCGTGTTTTTGGGGCGATCTCACGCCACGGTAGTAGTGTAGGGAGAAAGGTCTAGTGTTATTCTCCATCCTTTGATTGTTTCCCGATGATGTATACACCACTACATATGGTGTGCTCAAATTCGATCAAATTTGACCCAATTCGATCCAACCCGAAAATGGAAAAGAAGAGAAAGCATGCATGTTGATTGCTGAAGGACTATGCTCGTACTGTGAAAACTATTGTGTAGACTGCTGACAACTATGTTGAATCTAAGAAGAATCGTGTAACTGCCCCTTGGTCATAGGTGCCCAAGAAGGGCAGGAGCGTCCGGGCGCTAATGTCTGGGTTGAGCGTTGACATCTGGGCTGTGCTGAAGAACCAAGTTAGATTCTAGACTGTTGTTGTGACTGAAGACTATGTTGTACCGGTACCGAACTGTGCTCTACTTTGACTGTGAACTGCTAAATGGGGTGACTGATTCACCCAATGATGCACCCCTTGTTTGGGGTGCATGCGACGTCGCTAGGAGTATGTGGCCCAAAAGAGGACCAGACCTTGAAATTGATATTGATTCCCTGTAGGGGGAGGGAGTGTGTTTGGTAGAAACTAAGGCACACACAAACAAAGTGGCTAAGAAACAAGTGTTAATGCAAACAAGACAAATACGCATGTAGAAGACAAAATGTAAGCTAGCAATCAAGAAGACAATGTAGACCACGAAAAGTGGGTTTCAAACATGGGACATCGCTCACAATGTCGCAAGACAATCAGGGCCGAAGCGGCCAACATACAGTGTGCACACAAGACAAAGGGCATAGCCCGCAAACAATGTCATACAATGACAAACAATGATAGACAATAACAAGCAATGTATTAGACAACCATGGTAGCAAATAGTTCTTGCAAAGCAAACGCTGCACATGAAACACCCATTAGCCTGTTAGAAAGATAAAATGTATGTCAAAGCGTGTATAATCCGATATAGTAGTGTGCTAGTATGAATAAGAAATAGGTTAAAACGAAACAATAGCACCTGTGATGGGTATGAAGGTGAACGCCACCAGGAGATTGCTATGGGACTGGTAAGAGGTACAATGCCAAGCATTTGTGCTGCGTGTAACGATCTGTGTAAAGGCCACATTCACAAATAGACCGCAATTGAACACACGTGTGTATAGAAAAGATAATGACATACAAAATATCTGTCTAACATAGTAAGCAAAGTGTAACATGCGAGTATAAGTAAGCAAGAACAGTGTGCAACCAATATGCAGTATGCTGTGAGTGTAAATGGAATGGAATGCAAAGTGAGCGTGATAGGATCAGCGTGCCCCTTGAGTGAATGTGAATGAATATGCATGAGATGAAGATCATTTATAAAAGACCCCTCAACAGTCAATAATGAACCATAGAACAAGAGTGCGTCCTCAGAAAGTGTGTCTTGACCAATGTGTGCTAAAAAGATATGTCATGAATGCGCTGAGTGTGTTGTGTGTATCGTGTGAGATTCGTGAATGTAGTAAGCCCTCAACAGTCAAGTGTGAACCGTAGCACAAGAGTGCGTCATCAGGTAATGACGATACAAATGTATCAAGATGTGCAAGATGCTTGTGAAAGACTAGATGCGAAGTAAGAAGTGAAATAGTAGAAGTGCGAGACACCGGATGATGCTAGGGGGGAGAATAAGCATGATGCTTGCCAAGTGTATGTTGATAAGTATGATCAAGTAACATCATCTAAGAGATCGTCATTTTCTTGGTCAAAACCGAATGGAGATGCATCAGAGACTTGGTAGGAAATTGTATGAGGTTGATCAAGGAGCCGTTGTGGCGCAGATTGTACGTGCCCATTGCGTATTCTTGTCAGTGAAAGGTGGCAATGGACATCCGTGTGCATACCATCGAGTAAGAGTTTGGGAATAGCCGAGAAATGAATCATTGCAAATGAAAACGCAGCCGAAGGGCATGGGGAATGAAATGTTGATATGATTAGGATCTAATGTGCCACCAATGTAGTCGAGCCATGATTGTCCAAGAGTAAGTGGTGACATGCGCGGATTGCGTGCAACAAAGACTGATAGATGAAATACTCGGAGGCCATAAACATTAGTAATGCAAACGTATCCATGATATAAATGAGGAGCATGCGATGCGATCATCCAATGTAAGTCTTAGTCGAGCCAAGCCATCATGTGTGCAAATAGTGTCAGAGCAAGTGGGATCGAATGGGATGTGCAGCCAGTAAGCATTATTCATGAAGAGAGTGCACATGAATGGAGGAAGTGTAGATGCAGATTGCTCATGAGAAGGCAATGAAGGTGGTCAACAAAGACTGCGTGCAACAAAGATTGATAGATGAAATACTTGGAGGCCATAAACATTCGTAATGCAAACGTATCCATGATATAAATGAGGAGCATTCGATGCAGAGATGCGATCATCCAATGTGAATCCTAGTTGAGCCAAGCCATCATGTGTGCAAATAGTGTCAGAGCAAGTGGGATCGAATGGGATGTGCATCCAGCAAGCATTATTCATGAAGAGAGTGCACATGAATGGAGGAAGTACAGATGCGAATTGCTCATGAGAAGGCAATGAAGGTGGTATGACGTCCAATGTATGGACAGACCCTCGAGAAAGCATCATAGCATTAGTAGAAGGAGGTGGTGATATTGGAGCGGATGGAACAACGTCTAGTGCACGAACGGTTCCTTCGAGTGGAGGCAAGTTGTCTGGGTAATGCGTAGGTCACGGATCAGTAGCAGGATGCACAGTACCAAAAGTAGGAATAGGTACTGCAGTAGTTGGATCTAAGCGACAATATTGGAATGGATTACTATTAGCGGGAACTGCATATTCAAAGCCCTCATGTAAGAATTTAACTCATCAGTGAATTGTAGAAGACATTGCTTGCATTTTGTGGAGCCATGGCCTACCAAATAAGCAATTATATGGAACTGGGATATCAATGACAAAAAATAGAATTGGAATAGTCTTTGGCCCAACTGTGAGCGTCAAGGTGACAATGCCTATGAATGGACACGTAGTGGAATCATATGCTCGAACAAAAATAGATGCGGAAAGGCCTATAGCTCGAATGAATGATAAAGGAAAAAGATTGAGCTCAAAGCCAGTATCGAATAAAGCGCGCTTGACAGCCAAGCTATTGATGCAAACTCATATATATATAGAGGCGGATCATTTTCATACATAGAAAGATTGTTAGCTATAGTAGATGGAATAATAATCTGTTGAGAAAATACATCTATGAATGTTTGATAAACAATGTCGGGATGAGTAGTGGAAGGAATATGAGTAGTAGCAAAAAGAGTAATGATTTTAGCGCGACACTAAGGATTGGCTAGCAAGAAATCATGAATAGAAATATCCATGATGAGAGGATCCTAAAAAAAATGCAAGAAGTGATGAAATGAGTATCCGAGAGTGGTCAAATGAAATGGGTTCACTAAATGATTTAACAAATATAGAAATGTAAATGTTAAATTCTAATTAAGTTACAACGCAATGACATAGCAATGGAGTACAAATTTGACTCAAGCAAGTAAACTAATAAATTTAAAACCCTAAGTGCAAGAGAAGGGATAAAGTACTTAGCTGATTCGCAATAATCCCAAAGTTGTGCCGAGTTGGAAAATAGATGAAACATGAAGACAGACTGTCGCAACCGAGCCCAGAAAATTGTGCGAGTGTCAGAAATGCTGGGACTGGGGCACTTGGATTAGGTCAAGGGCGCCTAGGCACTGTAGACCACTGTCGGGCGCCTATGATTGCTTAGAACCTCGAAAAATGATTTTTACAATATCGCTTCTATGTCGCTGCCCTTCGCTGTTGATCGCCAGTATGTCGCACTAAGTCCGTGAGATTCACCTGTAACCTGCAAATACAAAGAGCAACTGCAAAACCCCAAAACACATCAAATTCTAAAAAGAAAAAGATGCAAATGGGGAGTTGGAATGACCCCGACGGTCACCTGACTGAGTGAACTTACGATTTGGGTGCTGCACTACATTTCAGACTCCATGTGGTTTTGCGCACGTGTGTGTAGAGTCATGCCCTAGGGGGCTATTGTATCAGACACACTTGAATAGCAAACAAGAACTAGATGTAGCAAATGTAAGTAGATGTGTTCCATGGAAAAATGAACTTCCCCTCCTATGAGGTGTATGCAGAAGAATGCAGTCCCTTGTCCTTTGAATGGATGCTAGATGGATGCTTTGATACTCTTGAAATGCCTTTGGATGCAACCTTAGGTGGTATTAGTAGATGCTTAGTGCTTTGGTCCTTTATTATGATCACATAGCTTTGTATTTTTATGATTCCCTTGTTCGAAGACATGGAATAAAATAACCCCTGCCGTGTTGATTGATTGGATGAGAAAGGGATCTTATTTTATGTTTTAAAACAAGTCTGTAAAACCAACAAACAAAAAGAAAACATATGGTGAGATGACATCAAAATAATAGAAACCTAGCAGTAATGTTAAATTGAGACAACTTTGTGCAATTATCAGTTACAAATTTAAGAACTGAAGCTTATTTTCCACGTGCTTAAGCCTTTTTGGTTTCGATTAAATGGGTTTGCTTTTGTTTTATTTAATTGAAACGTTTTGATTGAAACTGGGAATATAGCAGGCTGTTTTTCTAATGTTTAGGTCTATGATGGTGTGCAGGTGCTGTTCTTAAAGAAAAGTTGTCATCATTGGGTTCAGCAGGCATTTTAGCAGATCATCATCTGCAGATGCAGTTGCAGGTACAACAGGCTAAAGGGTAAGATTTGAAGTGACTTCAGTACTTGTGATATATCTTTTGTTTGACAGAGTACCAGTCTTGTCTCTCTAATTCAAAGTCACAAAACTGAGAATCGGGAATGACTTGACAAGCTGAATAGTAAGAGAATGAACTTGGAAAATGTCCAGTCAGTTATAAATCATAGCCGATGCAAACTCAAATTTGCAAAGAATTAGATATTTTTAATTTCCATGACAAATATGCTACATAGACATCAAATATTGACATCGATAATTTAATTAAGAAACTTCAAGTTATGCATAAACCCAAAAGCTTAGACTCAGGGATGATGGTGCATTTCATATAGCATAGTCAAATGAAATGAGTGGCACTAGTATCTCCCATTGAAAAGTATTACTGTGTCCTCATCTCTATGAGTAGAGGTTGGGAATGAGAACTGCTGCCCATGCCTCCTTTTCCTTGCATCCAGTTATAATACTTAATCCAGAAATCTAGCGTCTAGCCAACTAGGGTACAGATCTCTTAAGTGCTGATTCCTCTTTAATACCATGTCATCTATTACCTTCAAAGTCTTCCCATTTGTGACACATTGAGTTACCAGAATGGGTTTCAAAGGGAAACTACTACCACACATTTACATAACTGTTCTGTTTCTGGTAGGAGTTTCCTGTAAGAACTGGTCATGGGAATTGCTACTAGTGCCATTTTGACCTTGCATTCAAACATATTGCTAATTGAGTCTCTAAGTCCTTTCTTATATCTGGCCAACTAAGGTCATCACCTGAAAATGCAACCTCATTTTTCTCAACCTTTGAATTTGATGTTGGGTCATTGTCATCCAACTTGATGGCATTGACTCTCCTGGTTCCCAAATTTCTTTTGAATAGTCAATGATTGAAGCGTGTAGACACAAAATCATTCTTTACTATCCTTCCAATTGGTTGCATTTCTTGCTGTTTATCTGCCTGAACTCCTGTAGATAAATGACATGCTTCCTACACTTTAGAATAGAAAATATTTGAAGCTCAGAAGGGCAGATGCTGATGTCAAATGGGTCTAGCTCAGCAGCGAGTCATGGATCATAACTAAATATTTGATGGGTTCTATTCATATTGATCCAGTTGTTTATAAGGATTTACTGTTATTGGCTGTAGAGCATTTTTGTTTGGACACCTCTTATATTGTTTTGTGTGATTGATACTTTTGTTGTAAGTAACTAGGGCCGAATTAAACTTTTTATGGTTCATCAATTTTGATTTTATTTCCTAGATTTAAAGTTTTTGTATCTTATTCTGTTCTTTTTACTTTTCTTCTTTTCCCATTTTCATCTGATTTGCATTGTTTTGTTGCTACCATGTTTCATCCTTCTTGGTTCTATTGTTGCATTTGTGTTTCTCTTTTGTCTATGTTTTGATCCCTGTTAACTACATATCGTTTCTTCAATCTCTCTTCTTGATCCATCGTCTATGTCTTTCAAATCTGTTAAGTTAATGTTGTTTGTTTTCTGCTTTTATGTGCTTGACATGGTTATAGTGTAATGCCTAACTTACCATCATCAAAGCTTGATTTATTTTGAATAAGGGGTTTGTGGTCATACACAAGTGCAGGCCAATAGTTCTACTCTAGAATTTGTAGTTGCATTAAATCCATTTGGTTATCAGATAGTTACACAATGGAAAACTCTAGGCGAGAACCCTTTTGTTATTTGCACCAACACAGACTCCCTGCACAGAAGCCCCAAGGACCCCCTCGTAGGACAACCAAGATATCGAGTTACCTTAGAACTTAGGCATTTGGTGTGGATTAATTGGGTTCCTTCTCGACTTTCCTGAATGGACTAACAAACTTTGCGAGAGTTCCTCCCCACACCATGCACGCTTCGCATGGCCACATCACAAACCTCATCTTTTTGGTTTAGTGCATAACTTCATTGAGAGCTCCTCTCGCTCTTGAGCTCCTTGAACTTTAACCCATCTCCCAAAGGTTTCCTATGAGTGAGCTCTCTTAACTCTGCATGAGTTCCCTAGGCACCACTTGGGTAAACATGACCGGAGCCCTCTACCCCTACTGGCTCGACATCGGTCACTATGATACAAGCTCCTTACCTTGGTTGGGTGAGTGCAATTCGCCGATATCTCCTTGCTACGCACAATGCCAAGCTTGACGGCTGGCTAGCTGCCTTAATGAGCTTTGTGAGCTCATTGAACACAGTTTGTCCCGATGCTAAGTCAAATCAGCTCATTGGGAAGCTCCCAACTCATGATTGAGCTCTTATGAGCTCTCCCCTTTTGGACCAACTTGCTCTGTCTATTGGCAGCATTGACCAAATCAACGAGATTTGAGTTCGCGGGCTTACCACATCCCTTTTCTCCTACTTGGACGGCCTCAACTCAACGAGCTTTGAACTCGTGGCTTGGCACAATCATACCCTCCAACTCGAGCTCACTCAACTCGATCCCTACTCACAGTTTATCCCTGATGCTGAGTCAAATCGGATCATTAAGAAACTCCCAACTCATGACCGAGCACTTAGGAGCTCTCCCTTTTTAGACCGACTTGCTCTGGCTCTAGGCAGTGTTGACCAACTAAGCGAGCTCTGAGTTCGTGGGCTTACCACATCCCTTTTTCTCCAACTTGAACTCCCTCAACTCATGGCTTGGTACAATCATACCCTCCAATTCGAGCTTATTCAACTCAACCCCTACTTAGGTCAGAAGACCTCAATGACTGGATGAGTTGCCCAACTCGTCACATCCCACCCCCTCGAGTCAGCAGTTGACTTCACTCCTTTAGTTCTTGGAACCCTCCATCTCGTCAAGTTCCTACCTCAACTCGCCTTTTACCAGGCTTAGCCTCTGACCCCAACATGCGGATCGCTCCCCAATTCGGCAAGCCGAGCTGAGTTCATCGCGCGTCTCCTCACGTCCCGCTCAACTCAGTAACTCAAGCTCTTCTCTAAAAACTAATTTTCCAATTTCTCACCTTTCAGATTTCCATAGGGAATAATAGACAAAATCTTTTATTGTTTTTTGTTGGCAAAGAATAATAAAAGTTTGTTTTATCAATACTTACGTGACCAGCGAAGGATTGAATGATTGTATGCAAAACCAAGATCCTTTCCCAGTTCTCCTCTTCCTTTCTTTTCCCTAAGATTCCCCTCTTCTATTCATTTCTTTTGCTTTTTAAAGCTTCAAAGTTCTTTAGAATGGTGGCATCAAAGACTCCACCAAACTACAATTTACTAGGGTATGATTTGGACCAGTTCCCTCCAACCACATGTGATGATTCCCGACAAGACTTCTCATCTATTTTCTCGTTATGAAAACATAATGATAAGACAACACCCCTCATGCAAAATAATGGAATTTGATTATGGCATGCAATGCCTGATTTGTCCATGTAAATTGAACTTCTAACCTTGATTGACTAGGGCTTAGCCGTTTCCTTGTTGGACATATGCCTTCATTTTCTTGCAAAAACAAATGAAAACTAAATTTCCCTTTTTCCTTTGGAAACCCTAACCCGATGTGGTTTACTTTCCCACTAATCATGGTTCAGCGGTTTCCAAGAACCTTTCAACCTTAGCTTCTTCCACAAGCTTCTTGCGTGTTTCAAAGCATGTCAGCCCTTACAAGAAATTTAATAGCTACACTTTATAAATCAAACATTATGCCTTACCAAATACCTTCCAACTTGCATACAGCCCATAGGTGGTCTGATTAATATTTTTGCAATATAAATCATTTGGTATTTAAAAACATAACACTTAGGATTTAACAATAGTTGGATCCCTCTAAGGGTTCATGCCTAGTTCAATGATGTTAGCAACTCAAGCAAATAACATACAAGAAATAGCCACAAGAAGATCAAAACCACAACCCACGCCAGGTAAGAGACCAAGTCCCAACCAACATTCCAAGAACATTACACCAAAAGTAATCATTGAAATCATAAGGAAGCCTCAAAACAGGTTGAAATGCAAAAAGAGATCACGAGCTAATCAGCGTATTGATATGCGTTAGTCAAAGACTATCTGCATTAATAGATAGTTGATTAGTCGAAAACACGACTTCGCATAACAATGCTGATTGCCACAGTCAAAGCGCAAAGTAGGGTTCATGCCTAGTTCAATGATGTTAGCAACTTAAGCAAATAGCATGGAAGAAATAGCCACAAGACGATCAAAACCACAACCCATGGTAGGTAAGAGATCAAGTCCTAATCAATGTTCCAAGAACATTACACCAAAAGTAATCATTGAAATCAAATGGAAGCCTCAAAACAGGTTGAAATGCAAAAAGAGATCACGACCAAATCAGCATATTGATATGCTTTAGTCAAAGACTATCCGCATAAATAGATAGTCGATTAGTTGAAAACACAACTTCGCATAACAATGCTGACTGCCACAGTCAAAGTGCAAACTGCAAAGTACAACTAATCAAATGGACAAATCAATCCACAAGAAGAGGGAAGCAACATGATAACTCATAACAACATGCAACCATGTCAAAACATGAGATAAAAAAAACAGCATAAGAAACCACTACCAAAACCAAAAGGACGTCATGGAAGTCCACATGATGTGAAGAAGCAATACTACAAGGCGCTCCCGTAAAGTGAAAGTCTATTCTCATCATTACCCCTGCCATGACCTGTATCTGCACACGCACTCACAAAATACATCAATAGCATCTTGTGGGTGGTGTAATAATGTAATCAATTTAATTAAAACTCGTAAGATCCTGATAATAATTACATCATAAATATGGCTGCATTCCTCTCAACATAATAAAGGTTGTAACAGATCACATACATACATACATACATACGTATGTACGTACGTACATACATACATACATACATCCAAATGCTAAAACTGAAATATCAGTATAAATCAGCAAGTGTATAAATGCTAACCACGGCAAAGACATGGATTAATAATAATGTTCCCAATGCCAGCAATAACAAATACAGACTTGAATCAATGCCAAAATAAAAAGTATTTAATGAGCAATAAAAAGGGATTATGACAGTAAAGTGCAACCATACGGGAAAAAGCAGCAGCTGAGAGCTATTAGGTTTGCATAGCAAGCAACATGTGAACAGAATTACATAAAAAATGAGAACAAGAGCGGGCAAGATCAGCAGGCAAGGTCACTTATGCACAATCGTCAAGGAATTCAAGGAAAAATGCACCAGGTAGGAGCCACTTCATTGCCTTCCATATTGCCTAATTCAGGTGCTGTTATGTTGCAAATCTACCTCCTATATCATCTAGGCCTTGCACACTTGTTCAATCCCTGGGTGATTTTTGTATGATGCTCTCCCATGTCTAAAATCCCTTTGTCTCCGTCTTCACGCATACATCAAGTCTATCTCAACTCATTTTCATCCTTCAAGGAGCTTTTCAGCTCCTCCATATGACCACAAGACACTAGGATTTCCTGCACCCACACTGCCTGAGGGGAGTATGCCTGGGTCTCAAGGGAGCTCTGCAAACAAAATAACACCTAAAATTTCTTTTGGTGAGGGGCATACTAAGAAGCATGGGTACGCCCTTGACCCCTGCGTGCCCTGCCTGGTACGTACCAGTTACGGGTATGTCCTGGGTACGTACCCTGTCAAAAACATAAAATTATTCTTTTTGTATTGTATTGTATAATTCTTTCTAAATACTGCTCTTCATAAACTAATATTTTCCTCATAAATACTTCTCTTCATAAACTACTGAATATTGAATTGGCTCTTAGATTCCAATTACTAAACTTTTAAGTATTTGGGAGTCCTTTTATTTGAAGGTGGGGTTTAAACAATGGTCATGGGATAACTGTGTTAGTAGTTTCCAAAATAAGTTTTCTTCATATAAAGGGAATGAATATCAATGGATGGAAAAATTGACATCCAAGCGATTTATATCCTATTCCTATTTAGCTGATGTCTTTATTATTTGTTCATGAAGGTATTAAAAGAACATTAGTCAGAATCATAATTATTTTTATGCAAAATGGAATAGGTGATAATGGGAAAAATGCTTTGATGAAATGGAAGGAAATCAGAAAATCAACATCCAAAGGAAGATCTATTGTAAATAATCTCTCTTCTAAATAATTCTTAATCTAAAGATCTATTGGTTGTGAATAAAATGTAGATGATATATTTATTGCCGCATGATTAATGAAAACATTAAATTTCAAGCATATTGAATTTTTGAATCTTGATCGTACTATATTTTTCAAGTCTTGTATTTCTATGGACTAAAAAATGTGTGCGTGTGCGTGTGCGTGTGCGTGCATGTGTGTGTTCGTCTGTGTGTTCGTGTGTGCGTGCGTGTTTGTTGAATCGTGTGTGTGTGTGTGTGTGCGCGCGCATGCTCCCAAGGGTTATTGAAAATCAACATACCCCCAAACCCGTACTTGTATCATGGCAACCTAGGGGGCATACAAACTCCAAACCGTAATCTATTGACTTCTAAATGTGTGTGTGTGTGTGTGTGTGTGTGTGTGTTATTGAAAATCAACGTACCCGCATACCTGTACTTGTATCATGGCAACCTAGGGGATATACAAACTCCAAACCGTAATCTATCAACTTCAGTAGTAGATTCCTTTGTAGGAAGTTAGGGGGTCATGGCTTCCACCATAGGCTCCTGGAAAAGGTCTTTTCACTGGCAGGTCGCTTGCCTGCAGCAACAAAAGCAAAGGATAGACACTATTGAGGACTTCATTTTCAAAGAAGCCACCGATAAAAGGGCTGTGGAAGCAACCAAAGATCCCCATGCAAGCATGCTCCCTTCCAAATGCTCAGTAACACCAACAGGTAGCTCTGGTATGGCCTCCTCAATAATTGATAAAAGGGCAAGGCCAATGCCAATTTTGAGGCCAATTCCTGATCAACAAGCTCCAGGTTATTGGCCCCCGAGTGAAGACACTGGATTTTGGTGTATTTTTTATGCAGAACAACTTAGGACTCCCTCCATCCCCCATCCCCCTGGAGAACTTGGATCAAAACTCTGCTCTTTAGGCACATCAATTGTGGGGATAATAGAACTTTAATGGCAATATGTAACAAGGGGTGGCACTCCTCAAGTAGCTTTCAGACCAGACCTGTACTACTGTCTTGTACATTAAAAAGTACTACTGATTGGACTGATATCTGAAAGTTTGAAATATTTACTGTAATAGCTATCTAACAGGGGTTAGATTACATCAGTTGTATATCTTCTATTATAAGAGGTATGATGCACATGGGATATAATGGAAGGCGTTTTAATTAGCATAAAAAACCATGTATGTAGCTTTGTTTTTAATGGTTCTTTTAGAGTGCTGGTCTCATCAAACACTTGAGTGTTATGTCAACATCAGCGGAAATCTGTAGAACCCTCTGCATCATAGCAAGGATCCATATTTTATGTACTTATTACTATCATAACATGACTGTTGTATCAAAAAGAAAAGGTATGGTCTGGAATTACAAATTTAAATATGACTGTAATTTGTAAGTTGAAAATTGTGATGCTATAAAAGGTAAAGATTGTTTTTGACGACATGGTAAAGCCAGATGCCAATTTTATGTATGAGACCCCCCTTTTGAAAGGCCACAAGGGATATATACCTTCAATATTGTTCAACTTTTCTGCAGGGTTTCAACTTCATGACCAGGCTTGGGATTAAATCAAACCTTGCCAATCCACCTACACTCAGAAAGACAGCCTGCCTTTCTTGGACTACAATATCAATAGCCAAACAATCTTTTAAGGTTCCTAAACTTTTGGAGATCGACATTGCAGGGAAATGTCCCCAACCCTGCCATTTTTGCCTGGAAACATACTTGGTATGCTTTACAGGAACAAAATGGCATGGAAATGCACCCAAAATTATTTGTTTCCCAGGAACATGCCAAAAATGATTCAGGAAACGGCAGTGCTGTTTCCAGATCATTTCTGGCATGTGCAAGGGCATTTCCAGGTCATTTCAGATGGTGCAGGTTCTTCAAAACAGCAAAAAAAAGGGAAAACAGTTAATACATCTATAAAATAAAACCCTAAACTTAAATAACTCTCTTCAACTTTTTTGAATGCCTTAACAATATGGTTTTGTAGGACAATATTACTTGGAGATACTCTCGCAGCCTTGAAGGGGACATGAAGCTTTTATATCTTTTCAAACACTCACCTATACCTGCAAATCGATAACAAGACAAACAAAACAATGCATACTTTGAAAATAGATCGAAAACAAATGGAAACCCCCTACACATCGGCTGAAGCCTTATGGGCTTTTACTCAAATGAAACTAACTCTACACCAAAACCACGAAGTCTCCACCTCTATGGCAAGCTTTAGGTTGAGGGTCCATGGAGGCTTTGTTGGAGTTTGAGGGAGGAGGGACAAGGGATGGACAATCCTCTCTCCCTCTCCATCTCCCAACTTTTTCATGTTACAAATGGGCCTCCAAAGCTTATGTTGAATTTTATGATGCATCCTTATGGATTAGGGTAATTTTTAGAGTTTGCTTAATCCATTAGTTGTGATAGAACCTAATCCAAAGTCGGAGATTGTCTCCATTACTTTTGGAAGGAAAAGTCTTTTCTTATGTTTTCATGTTGAGTTACTTTTCTAGATGAGGGTGTGTTAGCATATGGATTTGCACGCATGAAAATGACATGCAACAATAAGGGAACAAAGTCCCTCCTCAATGAAGGCGAGGCTGCCTTTATTGAAAACCAAAACAGTATTTACATATGTACATTCAAAATTGTATGTGGGGGGTGTTTTGGAACATCAAACGGAAAGAAATGTGAATGAGGGAGATGGAATGGAATGAAGGAAAGAAATGGAAATGAACGAATAAAAGGAACATGCAATAGTTAGGTAAAAATAGAGCCTAATATTGCATTGAGGAAAACAATGAATAACTAACTCAAATAAATCAGAGTTCGAATTATCTAAACAAGAATAAGTAAAAGGGAACACACATGAGCAGGTAAATATTAAAGCTTGATCATTGTGAACAAGAACAACATATTAATAGCTTTGACAATAAGATCAAAGACAATATTCGCATGCAAGATTCAAACACTAACATCCAATGAACATAAAAACATCAAATGCTACAAGAGATAATGCATGGGACACAAAGTTCATATTTCATTAACTCCAAAATGTCTTCACAAAAGAACACAGTTTCTTTCTTAAAACAAAGCTTGCACACAAAAGTATTTTCTTTTCCTCTCTCAAAGTCACACTTACAAATGAGCCTCTAACTTTCTTTTATAACCCAAAAGTTGGTTACAAAGTAGTTAGGGTTTACATGAACATTAAATAGGGCATCTTAAGTGACTTTGACCTTTTCAACCAACTCCTAAAAAGTAACTTGAAATAGAAACCACTTAAGTTATCAAAAGTTCGCCAAAAGTGAGTTTAACAATAACATCACTTTAAAATACCGTTTTAAAACATATAACAAGAACCAATTCCTTATCCATTAGAGTGGAGTCCACCTATCTCAATCGTATGAGAAATGGACTCTCCCACTTTATTAGATGCCAAAAAACTATCTCCTCATCCCATTAGTGAAATTAGGATCTGCTGCCTTTGCCAATTAAAAGGATCTGAACCTTCCCAATATTTCGAACATCTTCTCTTCTTCAGGAGGTTCACTCGGTTGAAGCACAACCTCGCAAAACACCTGCGATTCTAAAATCCTACTTGACATATCATTCAGATTGACTATCTTTGATTGAACATTCTCAAACAGGTTCCTTAATTTGATACAACATTCCATTGAAGTTGAAGAGAATATGATGGCAGGAATGTACATGTCTTTGAACAATCGCGAGAGTTGTTCCTCAACATGTTCTGATGAATGCCTCGGATTATGCTCGTTTACAAGATCACAAGGGATTTCAGCTATGAACTCCTGAATTGAGGCAAGTGAAGTGAAGGCTTCATTGCATATGCTCTCGTAATGGATCATAGAATCCTTGAGAAGTGTCTTCCTTGACTTGAGATGTAGACACCAAAGAAAGCGTGTCCCTCGGCATTCGAATTCGAGGATTTCTTCAATGGCTAAAGTTGTAGATTCCATATTTGTCATCTCTTGTAGACTAGGCAATATCTCATCCAAATTCGATATGTTAGAAACAAAAGATTCCTTAAAAGAAAGGATTGGACCTAGGTATGCACTAATGTCTTCATGGAGCTTTATAACTGCTTAGATCTTCTCTCCCCCAAAAATGAGAATCTTTGAAAGCCAAGTTTTAGTTAAATGGCCGATTGTGTTTATCTCCTTCGACAGATTGAGTGTTTCTTCGTCAAGGGCAGCCACTGCATTGGGTATTGGGAAATTGGATGATATTGGATTTATTAGATGCTGAACATAATCCACCAACTGTTTTTTTTCGGCCTCGAGTTGAGAGTTCTAAGATTTATATTTTTTAAGCCTCCTTAGCACAATATCCATGGAATCTCGAGCCATTGCCATGTCACTTTCCAATGTGGACTTTCCAAGTCCATGTCTGGATACTTCATAGTCATTATTTGTCATGGCATTACACTCTTTCTCAACTCATGGGATGGCAAGATCCGCAAATTTGTTTCCATCTTCATCCACTGCTATTCTCGGGAGTACTTTTGGATTCTTGGGAATGAAATCATTTGAAAGCTTGAAAAGGGCATCGAAGTCGATATCAATTGCATTGACAACCCTCTTTCTTTTCTTGATTTTACAATCAACCCAAGAAGGGGTGTCCTTCACCAACTCTACATACAGAAGCCTGGAGTCCGAAGCAACATTCACATTGTTCTCAATTTTATTAGAATCTTCAAGGGTTCTTTCCACAACTTCAATCTCTGGGGAAATAACTTCGCTATCAATCTCTTGAACCTTAGGAAGACTTTGAGAAACCTCCTCATGAAATAAAGGTTTAGAAGCGTTTGGTATTTGGACCTCTAGCACTTGAGTAGACTCTTGTGCATGACACGGCTGAGGAGTCTTTGTTATGAGCTTCCTTGAACTATCAACAATGTGAGTAGAGGAATCTCTACTTGAAGTGGAAATTCCCGATACACGCTCTCTTCCTTCACTAGAACACCTTCTTTGGAGAAGTGGATTTCGGAAACCACTCTTTTCTAGCTTGATGTGTATGGGTAGATGGCACGGAGGTTGACTAAGAAGAGGCTTTAGCTGACTGGAAACCTCCTTGTGTTGGCAATTTCTGTGAACCTGGGGTATGAACTTGGATTGATGGTAACTTTGCCAGTTCTCGTTCATACCAGGCTATGCTCCTTTCGAGAATCAGTTGATTCTTGTTATCAAGAGAAAATTCATCCCTTTTGGTCCAATCAATTCAGGGCAATGGAGTAAAGGCAATGACATCATATGAGGGATCAATAACATCTTCACCATCATCCACTAATGAATCTGGAGGATCTCTGATGTGGAAGGCCTTAATTTGAGCAAGGGTCATGGGGGAAAACTCTCGCCTTCTTACTTCGTGTTCATCTGAACAGGCAGTCCAAAAGTCTTCCATGGTAGGATTGCGTTGATACTTTGCCCCAAGAATCTTCTGCATATATCCGTTGATATAAAATTGGAATCTCTTCACATATGGATATATAGTAATGAGAACAAACTCCTCCATGAGTTGTGCACTGAAGAGATTCGGATATTGATATTCCCCAATTTGGATTGGAAAATGAATGGCTGAACAATGTTTGCCATTGAGAAGACAATGAACTTGGAATAGTTGTCACGCAAGCTCCATTAATGCCCATTTGTCACTGACATAATTAGGAAGCTTCCAAGTGCCTGCAAATCCGCTCACGCGAATGTAGGAAAAGAAAGGAAACTGAATGTACCATATTCCCCACTGAGAAATGATAGTCATGGCATCTTTGGAGAATCTTTCTTCCAAATTTCTATTCAAGTTTCTAATCATACAGAAGGTGAAAGCATCATTAACTCTCGTGAAGTGATGAGAGCTATTCTTGAAACTCAACTGCGGATAATGATGAAAAACACTATTTGATGGACCCATGACGCCTTCGTTTCTAGCCCCGAAAATAGCTTCCTTCTGGCTACTGCATAAGTCAGGTATGATGTCATGTAGAAACACCCAGTCATCTTCACTTCGATCAATTGTTTGTGAAGAGTATCACTGATGATGGTGGCCCAATCCACAAACTCTCTCTTGGCAAGGATGATACAGATAAACTGATACATCCATGGGTGGAAAATCTTGACAGAGGGTAGACCGAAGACACGGCTCAGAAGAGTGATCATGTCACTGATTTACTCCACGAACTCAACGCAGTACAGTTCCTTAGGAAGCCGGTCAACATGAGGCCTCTTGGTCACTAACCAGTTGTTATTGACCATCTTGCTCCACCTGAGGGGTTCCTCATCCCAAAAATCTTGTACTAATTTTCAATTGATGTTAGCATTCTCAGGGAAGTCAGGTATGCTGAGCAATTCTTCAATATGCTATGGTGTGATCAAGAGGAAAGACTCGCGATTATCCTTATATTCCTCGCCTCTCGAGATTGTGTAGGTGATGACTAGCTCCGAGCATTGCACTGAGACAGGAAATGTTGTTGCTTGGGGTAGACCACTATGGTGGAGCCTATCCGAGAATATAGTCTTCTCTTCAGCTTTCACCCGATCACAAAATTGTTGCACGTTAACGTGGCCAAGATTAGTGTTGGTGATATTGTCGTATGCAGACTTGATGGAAGTGGGAGGAATGACCCCTTGGAAGTTGTATTTGAGTGCGGACTTGTTTGACCTCTCCACTGACTTCTTCGATTTTCTTGCAAATTTGTTAGATTTTTTGGCCATAATGAATTTCATAGAAAAACAAAGCGGGCACGCAAGACGGTGTGAATGGTGTCGGGTCTTAGTCTCCGAACCACTGTTAACGCAAAAGAAATGTGACTCGTTTTATTATTATTATTATTATTATTTTAAAAATAATAATAATAATCGATCTTGGGTTACATTTTAAAAAAAAATGCAAACACACCCAAAATATCGAGACTAAGCTCAAGTTACAAACCAAGTTAAAATAATTATAATTTTTTTATTATCCAGTTGCAATGGCTTTGTGTAGGGTCGATTTGATTTTTTTTTAAATCACTACTTCGCGTTGTATGATTCGAGTTGCTCTTCTTTACCCTCTGTGTGGATTTTAATCTTTTATTTCTTTAGCAATGCATGAGCAAGTTTTCCTTTGCCTGAACATTGACTTCTCTTTGCATGTGTGGATGATGCACAACTTCGGCGTGAATTGTGAATGCGCGGGCTTTCCTCTTTTTCCTTTCTTTCAACTGCATGCAATTATTGCCAAGGATAAAAGCGTGAGTTTTTTTTGCAAAAAGAAATGCTTGGATTTCTCTTGCTTGACTGTGTGGAAACTTGCTGCTTCAGCGTGGACACTGCATTTTTCTTTTTTTACCTTTGGCATGGAGAATTATTCTCCTCCTGCGTGAAGACTAGTTTATTTTTGGCTTTTATTCCTGATTGCTGCACATGTGATGGAATATTCTCCACCTTGGCGTTGATCTACTCTTGCCTGGCGTTGAAACCTGTCTTTTATTGTTATGGTAGATATTCTTTTTACCCTGGCACATGGATTTTGCTGCAAAAAACATGTGGGCAGTAATTTCTGACTGAGCATGGCTTTCTACAATCTTGGCTACGTGGAAATGTGGCCTGTCTCAAACCAATGCGTTGAAGTTTTTGCCTCCCTTTTCAGCATGCGTGGAAATGGCACTGTTTTATTTCTGCCTGAATGCGTGGAAATGTATTCTTTTTCTTGGCACGTGAATTCTCCTGATGGCTGCGTTGAACTTGTATTTTCAACGTGGATTTTATTCTTTCTGCTGCCTATGCGTTAAAACTTATTTATTTTTGCATGAATTTTTATTCCTAAACCAATGCGTGGCAGTATTCTTCACTTTGGTGTTGGTTTCTCCTTGGTTTGGTGTGTTTTTTTTGCTCGGGCTGCGTTTGCATTTTTTCT
The DNA here is from genome assembly GCA_019776745.2 of Taxus chinensis. Lineage (NCBI taxonomy): Eukaryota > Viridiplantae > Streptophyta > Pinopsida > Cupressales > Taxaceae > Taxus > Taxus chinensis. Next base: position 420,517,401 of record CM034154.1, read on the forward strand.
AACTGCGTGGTAACTCTCTTATTCCTTTCCTACGTGGACTATCCTCTTATTCTGCCCAATGGATCTGGTGATGAGTGGAGAATTGCCAAGGATGAATGAGTGGACTTGTCTTTCCAAAACCTGCATGGGAACTTCCTTCCTTGGCGTATCGGACTGTTATTTCTTCTCCTTGGCACGTGGAAATGCAGAGGGAAAATGTCTGGGACAAGCTTTCCTTCTTTGGCGTTTGTGAGGGATGTGATAAAAATATTTCTTGGAAAACGCTTCCATAGAGAAAATAAGAAGTTAAAAATCTTGAAAGCTTCGCACGACTTTTTCCAACAGAGTTTCATGGAGGAATTGCTACAAGGATTAAAGAAGCTTCTCCATAACTGTTTATTTCTTTCCGTTGAAATAACCAATTTCCCCTTCTTCAGGTAGTGGGCATTAATTGCTAGGGAGTATGGGAAAAAATTTAATCATTTACCCGTGGCAATGGCAAAGCGGGCTGACAATTCCCATCTATTTCCCCATGTGGGAAATTGGGAGATATTTTGCCATTTTACCATCCAATCGGGTTGGCAATCAACAAGGAAATCTCCAACAAGTGGGGAAAAATGACAATTTTGCCAGAAAAGGGAAAATCGGGAGCAAAAAGCCAACTTGGCATTCCCGACAATTGGAGGCAGAATTTTAATTTCTCACGGCAATGATAAAAAATTGTCGATCAATTTTTAATGAATGTTAAATTAATATTTATTTAATTAGAAACCCCCCAAAATTCAATAAAATTAATTTTATTAAATAAAAGGGTAAGCATTTAATTAAATATTAATTAATTAAATATAAACGTGGTTTGTGACATAGCAGGAGAAGTACTTACCCGAAATGGATGAAACAAAGGACCAAAATGATCGGGAGAATAAAACGATCGTGACGAAGGTGATAAATCATGATGAAATGACACTTTGTTTTGAATTTTTGAAATTTTACGTAATGTAATTTTGCGAAGTCAAAATTAGCTGATAACAAGGTGTCAGTGGAATAATCCGCTTAGTGTAAGTTTGTGATTTAAATTTTTTTAGTATGTTGAGTTTTTAATAAAGTGAAATTGAAATTGAAATTAGAACCTGAAGATTGGTTTATGACTTAATCTTTTTGGCTGAAGTTTATTTTTAATAAAATGAAATTGAAATTAGAACTTAATGATTGCATTATGTATTTTTAATATTTTTTATAATACATTGTATGGACATTTTTATGTCATTTCAGATCCAAGGGTATTTTCAAAATCTGTGTTTTGCTTTTTGTTTCCCGTTCTTGGCAACCTAGCTTGAGATGTCATTTCATTAAATTTCGAGAGCCCATTTCAAGCACCAGACTAGTCCCTCCATCACCTTTGGATAAGAGTGGACATGTTGTTAGAGAAGACTTGAAGAGAGAGTACTTATTAACATATAGAAGTTTATGGGGCTAATAATCTCAAGAATGTGGTTGAAGCTAACCCTGCACCCTGTTAAAGGTGACACCATAATCTCATCCAAAACTGACTAAGTAATAAAATGGTCTAAATTTCCAAAAAGCTAATGTCAACTTGTAATCCTCCCTTCACCCGTAAGTAACTTGAAGAAAGTTACACATCTTACACTCAACAATAAGAAAGCAAAAGAATTTGATTTGAACTGCCACTCGAAAAAATCTCAACCAATGCCACACAATAAAATCTTGACAAGAAACCTCACAAACAAAAACAACAAGAAATTCACATTTTCACAAGAAAAAATTATGCACTTATTATTATCATCACAAGTCGAGTTCATTTATGTCAAATTACCCATAAGCCCGTTTCTTAACAGAATGGTCAGATGTTCATTAAAAATAAATACAAATATTAAGATTCAGATATTTTGTACAAAAACCCCTATGCGTCGACTCTGGAGTCCAAACTCCATGGATGATGAACCATGGCTAGGTTCTTTACAGTGAAAATCTATTTTCATGTTGGATCAACCAAAAAAACTGTTTAGAAATGTGAAATGTAGATCTTATGTTAGAATATATCTTATATCAATATGCCAAGCTTGTTGGAAAAGCTTTCAAAAAGACCATGACATAACAACAAAAACCAAGACTGAAAAACCAAGCTACAGCTGATAAGGGGTTGGCAAGGAAAAATAAAAAGAAAACAATCAATTTTGAAGTGCTTTTTAGAGGTGTATGTCTCCTTTTTTGGCAGCACGACTCAACATGCTTGTCTAAATAACGTGCGACTTGAAAAGGCTTGATTTTGTAAAAACTTGTTAAGAGTGTCATCACTTCTGACTTGATACCCAAGTTGACTCAAGTCAAGGCGGGGCTTTACCTCTCCACGTAACTTTGCCTCTCATTACTTAGATTCAACAATCTGAAAATTTGATGAAAAATTCATCAAGTAAAAAAATGGTCTAAATTTCTAAAAAGCTAATGTCATCTCGTTAACCTTCCTTCACCTGTAAGTAACTTGAAGAAAGTTACACAGCTTGCACTCAACAATAAGAAAACAAAAGAATTAGATTCAAGCTGCCACTCGACAAAATCTCAACCAATGCCACTCAACAAAATGTTGACCAGAAACCTCACAAACAAAAACAAGAAAATCTCATTTTCACAAGAAAAGTTTATACACGTATTATTATCATCACAAGTCGAGTTCATTTATGTCAAATTACCCATAAGCCCGTTTCTTAACAGAATGGTCAGATGTTCATTAAAAATAAGAACAAATCTTAACATTCAGGTATTTTGTACAAAAACCCCTATGTGTTGACTCTGGAGTCCAAACTCCATGGATGATGAACCATGGCTAGGTTCTTTAGAGTGAAAATCTATTTTCATGTTGGATCAACCAAACAAACTGTTTAGTAATGTGAAATGTAGATCTTATGTTAGAATATATCTTATATCAATATGCCAAGCATGTTGGAAAAGCTTTCAAAAAGGCCAGGACATAACAACAAAAACCAAGACTGAAAACCAAGCTACAGCTGATAAGGGGTGGGCAAGAAAAACAAAAAAGAAAACAATCAATATTTAAGTGCGTTTTTGAGGTGCATGTCTCCTTTTTTGGCAGCATGACTCAACATGCTTGTCTAAATAATGTGTGACTCGAAAAGGCTTGATTTTGTTAACACTTGTTAACAGTGTCATCACTTCTGACTTGATACCCAAGTTGACTCAAGTCAAGGTGGGTCTTTACCTCTCCATGTGACTTTGCCTCTCATTACTTGGATTCAATAATCTGAAAACTTGATGAAAATGTCCTGCAGTTGATTCCTAATGTCATTGTATGCATCATGCAGCCTTTACCTGACTAAAGAGAAGTCAAAATAACTAAAATTGTGTTTTTCTTTTATAGTAAACATTGTCTATTTTCTAGCACAGACTTGCCGATCTTTTTCAATCTCAGTGAATACCATAGTTACCTAAGACTCTTCGACGGTGGGATATAGGGATGGGGTTTCCGGGACGGCTGATAAAATAATATATTAAATTTTATATATTACAATTATAACATAAATAAACCAAAAATTAAAGCCGAAAGCCTGAAGGCTGGAACTGTTAATCCAATTACTCATCACATAAGCCAAAATGTGATATTTATTATTCATATTTCATATTGAATCATTAACATTAATATAGAATCAATATATATTGATAGTGGTACAATGATATATCAACAATATGACAATGACAAACAAAAGACTCCATTAATCAGCACGTGGAGAGTACATAGTAACATGTCTTAACCAAAATGACAAAATAGAAAAATGGCAAAAAATAAAGTCTAAAACCTGCAGGCCACAAGGGGTCGGGATGTCCCTCGACCGTCCTAGGAACGTCATGACATCCCCCTTTCTACGAAGCCCTTGGAACATCCTGTGTGCGCTCCCCAAACTCGGGGAACATCCCCAAGACTTTGGCTTCATTTTTTCATTTCTGCGGAATGTGGGCAGGGGAAGCGGGGGGAGACGTTTTGTCCTCATCCCCAAGCACCTGAATTGTCTTGGACTTTCGGGACAGCTTGGAGATGGGGGGTGCACGTCCCCACATAACACTGGCAAATACTCACTAGGCTTGCTGAGTAATGATGCCGAGTCTGTCAATAATAAATAGTTTGGACTTTGAATGGCAAGTCCGAACAAGTTTTCTCTTTGTATTTTCATGTACTCTGTGAGCCATGGCAAGTCCTGATAATAGACTCTAGATTCCCTGTATGTCTCTTTTTATCATTCGTTTGGAAGGGGATAATTTTTTTGCATGCTGGTATATTCAAAGTTCACTGTTCTTTGTGAGAAAATTCATTGTGTGATGTAATAACGAGTTCTTGTTCTTTGCAAACATTGGTACAAGGTTGTCATTTTGGCTCATCCTGAAATTTCTTTCTGGTGGTTGCAGTCAAAATCAGCTGACTATCTCCGATATTGCTCGGAAAGCATTTCTCCACAGTGTATGTTGATGAACAACCTTATACTTGTTTGAGTGAATGGGTATTATTTGGTCGAGTCTTCACAAGAATGGCATTTAAAGCATGAAAAATATTTTCGTAGGAAACTGTACATTATGTTTCATTAGTTGAGCTGACTAAATCAAAATTTCTTTCTGTCATAAGCAGCACTTGATTGGCGGGCATGCCAAGAATGGCCCTATAGCACACTTACCACTTCTTACTATTGTGGATACAAACCATCCACTTAGGGATATCCCTGTATGCCAGGTACTTTATCACAATGCTCAACCAATTAGTAGATTTTCATGTGCGTGCTAAGTCAGCTGCTTTTGATGTTGAAAAAAGGTTCTTTGTGTTCTTTACAGAGTTTCCACCTGGATCTCAATTTTTTCAACAAGGGGCATCGAACTTTGCATTATCCAGTCAGGGCTTTTTTTATGGATGGATGCAACCTTACGGCTTATAACCTATCAACTGAAGAGTACAACATATATAAGAAACTTTCTCCAACGGTAATACTAGCATGCGTGTTTGGTTTTTCTTGTAAATTTATGACAAGAAAATAGAAAAGAAAATGCAGGATTCTAACTGCTTATACTTGTAGTGTCTGACCTGTGAATGGGTGTCAAAGTTTAATAGTGAAAATTCCATCTTTGAATCTTGTTTTAGTTTGTTTCTGATTTGCAGGCCCTTGGTGGGAATGAACGGAATCCAAAGCACATGCTCTATAGTGCAAAACAGCATCTTTTTATTCTTTTCTTTGAAGTTCGTGGTTCAACTAATGAGGTTGTTCTCTATAGAGACCTTATAGATTTGCAATCAACCAGTGAAAAAGTGAACACTATTACAGGTCTGTATGTTTACTGTCCCATAGGGCTAACATTGGAAGTTACTAGTTTATTCTTGGTTTTTAATGTTGAGAATGCTAATATTATCAGAGTTATGAACCTTGTGGCATTTCACACAGGACGTGATGGTGCTTTCGTTGGTCCTATGGAAAATCAATATGCTATTCTTGGTGACGATCAGACTGGTCTTACTTTGTATTTCCTAGAATTGGGTGTCAGGGATCCCACTGTGGGAGGTGCAAACGGTGAAGTAGAATTTAATGGATCAATAGATGCTAACTCATTTGCTGAGCCTAATTCTGTAAATGATCGAGCTCCATTGCTGTTTGTTTTTGAAAACGAGGTTGAGCGAATTTTCTCTACACCTCTAGGTGAGCTACAGTCATTCGTTGTTCTAAATGATGACTAAAGAAGGTTGTTCCTGTGATGGTAACATACAATTATTCTTGATGTACTACAGATTCAACAATTTTGTATGTTTGTTCTGGAAGCCATGTTGCATTTGCCAAGCTGTTTCCAGATGCTTACCGGCTTTCTAATGACCATGGCCAATATCTTTCTACTAATCCAGAATCTGGAAAATATATCAAGCTGAATGCCAACGAGCAAGTCATCCAGGTGAATCTATATATAAAAACACATAATTTTGTAATATTAGAAAAAGGGCATGCCTACTGAGGGAATGTGCAGGTCAACTCAAATATGGATTTAGTTCATTGAATAATCATCTTATGGTTATTTCATGCAGTTATTGTATTCCATCATCGTTTTCTTTTTGCTTTTGGTTCAATTATCTGTTTTGTTTCTGTGGAACCATGCATCTTATATTACTTCATTAAAAGAAAAGTTATGTAGTTAAAACTTTGAGGAATCATCTCCAAACAAAGGCATGGAGAGCTAGACTCTACTTTTGTACCTGTTGGTACAAGAAAGTTAACATTGCTGTGTATTGCTATGTTTCTTTTCTAGACCCAGATTATCCATGTATTTCCTAGTAGTGGCCTTCTCCATTACAGGGAGTTCCTAAAGAGCCAGATGCATTCTTTTTGGATACACTGCAAAAAAGTATGTGACGCTGTTTCTTTGTGTTATGCAACAAAATGACCAAAAATAGGTCAATGAGACTCAAGAAGTACATCCAGTTACATTAGAAAATTACTAGGGTAAAATGACCCTAGGATCCAAAAATCAATTAACTACTAAGCAATAAAGAGATGTAAACAAAACAGTAGGCCACAAACCTGAACTGCCCTAAAGCATTAGAACTAAGTACAAGTACAAGTACAAATAGTTCTGAGGTAATGACCACCCAGTGAAGTGGTAACTGAAGAAGAACAAAGCAGGAAATCATGACAGGAAATCAACATTGTCACATGTCTGTAGCAAGGCTTGGGCTAGAGGAGCCAATGATATCATCATCACTAATAATGCTTTTGCTATTTCTTTCAAGATAATTATGAAATCTTGCGATCAAAGGAAGTTCCTCTCAAAAGGAGATTGTTTTTATACAATCAACATTATCTGCTGTAGCGTAATGTCCCCTTTTTCAAATTAAGAGCCTAAAAGTGGATTTCATGCTATCACCTTTCCATGGCAATGAAGCATGGTTGAGAAAGGGAATGAATTGTATTTTCATTTTAGTTTTCTTAATTAGATTTAATGGTTTTTTAAATTTTTTAGTGTTTCCCTTTATAAAGCAGGTCAGCTATGATTGGAGTTTCATAAAGACAAATTAAAAGATAAAAAGAAGCTTAAAGATGTCGGTCCACCTCTAATTCACTTTTGGCGCCAAGGGATGGATATAAAGGGGACTTAAGGACTTCATTTGCACCTATCTTTGGCACATTTTACATATACTTGTTTTTTTGGGCAAAGTGCTCATTAAATTTCCACTTGAGGACAAATCCCCTCTTGTGTGGCATTCCAAGGAAGACGAAAACCTTCCTTGTGGCTTGGTGGAGGACTGAAACCCTCCATTGTGGGTGATTTGAAGATATCTATTGAAGACTTGCAGATTTGGATCTAGGGCATCAAGGGAAATATCTACAAAAGCTTTGCATGCATTTTGGAGCTCTCCCTAGAGGGAGTGACTAGGGTTTGGTGTTATTTGGGTGCCTTCTAGGGCACATATTTCATATCTGATTTTACAATCTGAATCTCCATAATTTAAAAGGCAGGAATCTATATTTTTGTGATTTTTGGTGATATTTATGTATCATTTTCAGTGTTGGTTTGTGATTGTTGTGCCGCTGTCCTAAATTTATTTACAGCAGTATATATTCGCTGATTTTCTCCATTTGTTGTTATCAAATTGGATGGATATTGATTGCCATGTTTGAATTAATCATTTTGAAGTAATTTTTAGTTTTTTGTGCATGGTTGTTTGGTGAATTCTAAGCTCTTATACAGTTTGCCCTAGGGTTTTAAAGGATAGTACAACTACTGTTATAAATAAATCAGATTTCATTTCACTTGGGTTTGTGTGGCTTCCTTTTTTTTCAGTTTTAGCCCTTGAGAGGGACAATACATGTAGGCTTTGGCATACAAGGTAAAGAACTTAATTGGAAGGCTTACAACACGTAATTAATAAGTTACAGTCTTCTTTCAAGGCAATAACTCATCTATTCATAGTTGTAGTTTTGCTATCTTTCCATCTAATAATGAAATCTTGTGTTCCGAGGAAGCTCCTCACAAAAGGAAATTCTTTTTATAAATAATTATCTGCTGTAGGCTGTGGCATATGAGATAAAGAACTTAATTGAAAATACCTTCAACACATAATTAGCATGTTACAGTCTTCTTTCAGGCAATAATTGATCTGTCGACAGCTTTAGTTCTTCTTTAACTCTCTCCTTCATCTCATCCCAAGCTTTACTAAGTACCATGTCTCTACAAATGGATTTTGAAAATGTTTGTTTAGTATCAAGCCATTAGTAAATCACAAGATTGGAGTGAGATACTGTTTGTTTAGATGGAGTAATGAGGAAGATTAACTTAGACTTCGTGGTTAATCTGTTGACTGGATGCTTGTTCATATAGGCATAAAATATATTTTAGCACGACAGAATGTCTTTTAGTGATGACTGACAATGGTAGATTAGCTTCATCATTGTACTCTTGGGATGGTGTTGCCTTTACTCAAATAACTCATGTTTACATTTCACCTTATGAAGTGCTCTACTAATACCTTCAGTTATTATGATGAATGCATATGAAGATAATACCTGCCTTAATGAAGAAATTTGCAAGATCATCATAAGCTTCATCACAATCGAGGGGAGATTCCATCTTGTGCATAGCTTCCATCTGATTTTTCTTGATCACTTCAGACATAAAGCCCTGGCAAGTTTCCCTTTCTTCATTCTCATGTCATTAGAAATTCCATAAAAGAGCTTCCATTGGTTAAGAAAGTTTTTACCATTCATCAAGCTTTTATCATGCTGATTTATAACTATGTCATTAGTGGGGAACCATTATCTCCTATTGCCCTACCCCCTCCTGCCCTTAATCTCCAGACAAAAAAACAGAACAGGGAGGAATTTATCCTCCATAGAGTTCTCAGAAGCCATGCTGACAAAGGCAAAGGGAAAATGGTTGCTCCTGAAGAGCATGGATCTCACACCAACAATGACAGAGCTATTGCTGCTTAGAATCTGCTCTCTATGGGGAAAGAAATGGAAAACATCAAACAAGGCAGCAAGGATATCTATTTCCACAATGAGATGGAACTTCACAAAGATGTGATCAAGTGGATGAGAAAAGACCTCAGAGTGATTAAGGAGAATATTAAAGGTCTTAAGGGTCTTAAAAAAGACGGAAATAATTCTGGGAATCAACAGGGGCAATAATTGCATGAGAAAGTAAACAAATTTGAAGAGCATAATGCTCTCTCTGAGAGGGTCTCTGCCCTTATCTCTTTTTGGAAGCTTCTCATGGAGAGCAACAGCATTCAAGCCAATATGATAAACACTCTCCTATCTCCTCTTCAGGAGATATTTGACAGGAAAGCACATGCCAGTGGGAAAACTAAGGACAGAAAAGATAAAATGCTGCAGGAGATGCTCAAAGTGATGGATAAAGTCAAGGAGGCCTTCAGGCTCCAGCAACCTTATGGCTTAGACTGCTGGTTGCTCTGGTTTTTATTGCTGTTCTAGTGCTGTTTTCGGGCTGCGCTTGGGTTGTTTTGTCCTGTAGCCCTGTTCTGTGTTGTTTTGCTTTGAACGTTTTTGTTTTATTCTAGGTTTTAGACCCTTGGTTTTTTTAACAGGGTAGGGTCCCTGTCAAAAAATCCATCCTTTACCAATATCTAAGAAAATAATACCTGCCTTAATCCTTGAGTAGAGTGAAATGAAATGATGAATTTAAAAGAGAAAGTAACTGATATTAGTCTAATGATTTAAGTGTGTCCTTTATTAGGAGGAGTTTCAAATGTTTGATCTTTACGTCGATAAGAATCTTTTTAGACTTCATGTACTCCTACACTATGCGTTATAGATATATTTTCTTAACATTCCAAAATGTTTTGAGGAAAATACCTAAATGATATTTGCTAATAGATTTATCTTGTTGAAGTAAAAAAATTGCTCTCTTGAGATTAGCCTATGTCTGCTGCCATCAAATGTTTGCTCAAATGCCCTGATATCTGATCCAGTATATATTATAATGCATTTATTGAGCTTCCATCTATTGACCTGCATTTCTGGAGTTAGATCCTCAAATGAATTGGAGGTTTACATTGTTTCTACTGGTATTTCGGTCACTTCATTCACAGTGTGGCATAAAGACAGGCGACCCAATGAGTCAATTGTTATAGAGCTGTAAATAGTTTATTTATGAAATTATTTCATTCAATGCCTGCTTTGAATCCAAATAATTTGTGTTTTTTCTTCAATAAACTTCTTAATATCACAAATCATTCAGCTCTGTCAGCAGTGAATGCTTCAGTTTTTGTGACAGGTGTTGCTTTTAAATGTAATATGTCTCCTTAGAGTGCTTCCAACTTGCCTATGATCTGAGATAGTTGCAGATAAAATGTGAGATTGCATTTATCGTTGATATTCTCTGCAAATAACTATAACAAATAAACGGTCGAGTCTTTGCACTACAGAACAATTACCTTAAAAGTTGATGACAATTAAACCATGATTACTGCCCTCTACTGAGCTGAATAGCAATGAAAGAACATTTAGCAATAGAATTGTGAAGTAGCTCAACTAAGCATAGAAATCCTCAAGTACCTTATATTTTTTTGGGGAACATGGTATTGTGGGTTATACCTCATTATTATCACAAAATACCCAAGTGATTATATCCACAGCATAGAGGCTTTACAGGGTGTGGTTGCTGTGAATAAGGGGAAAATGATGAAGTTACAAATAAGTAGCTCGGAGGAAGAGGAGTCATCTGACAGCCAGATGGAGTATGCAGGCCCGAGTTCGAGGACTAAAGGAAAATGTGCTTAGGATGTCTTTTGCTGACCATCCGTTGGTTTTTGTACTTCGACTGTAATTTTCTGATAGCTATCAACTGTTAGTGTTTTGGCTCTCTGTTTTGGCTCTTTTGGAGTCAATCTCTTCTTGACTCAAGCCTTTTTGATAGATGTTTTTTGAACTTTGTGAGCTTCATTGTAAAATCTTATGTACACGGCCCTTGGAGCCTTATCCAAGTATTATCTATCAAAAAATTTTTTTATATCCACAGCAGAATGATCTCTAACAAGCTAGTTGTAAAGTAAGTTTGGGTGGTATATACACAGAAAAATAATAAAATTTCTTGATAAATTTATAGGATTAGAATTTACCTACGTCCTATTCTATGCCCAATGAAGAGGTATCAAGTATGGTCCGTGCAGTATCCACTGTATAGTGGTGCCTCCCAAACATCCTTTGAAGTTTGTAGCTAACATCGAACAACAATATAATTAGTTGCAAGTTGCTGGCCATATTTACTTGCCTAAAACTGTCATTTCAGAAGATTCAAGCTTCATTTCTGAATCAAGAATATAGCTAATTCATTCTGTTTTATTGTAGAGGCCAAGGGTCAATATCTAGTTTCTAGGAGAAGTGGGGTATGGATTTAGGGATGGGTAGGGGGATACCATTACCAAATAGGTATGGGTGTATATGGTAAGGTTGCAGATGTACATGCATACATACATATTATTCAGCACTTTCCTTATTGATGAATCACCTCTTGTTTCTTTGACTACCCTCCTTAGTAACTTGAAGAATAAAGGTTCTGAAAGGTGGCATTTAAATTTTTGTTGCAAGGCTAAATTATTTTTCACCTAGAATATACATGTGTGTTGTATGCATACAAATACACATCTATTTTACAAGAAACGAGAAGCATGATGGAAACTGCAATGGATGGAAAAAGGGTGTTAGTTAAGGTTGCTCAAGAAATGGATTAGAAACAATTTTCTATAATACCTATCATAATTACTGCTTTTTACACAAAATAATACTTGGACACAAAATTATAAGATGTATTACATTTTGTGAAAGCAAGAAAATGTATGTGTTATATAGTACAAATTATTAAATAAATCCAAACTTCAAATTTAACATTCTGCCTAGCCCATGTTCTCGTCCACTAAAGTTTTTTGAATAAATATTTAAAAATGTATTGATTCCAACCATACAATTGATCATTAAAAAAATCTAAATGTGGCTTTCTTAAAACTGTTTAACATTCCTAATTTATATGTTAAAAAATATATTATCAACTGTTTATTGCCAAATTCAAACGTAATACAATGCCATTATATTTGTTCATGTTAAATAATTTTACTCCTCCGTACATTTCATCTAAACATAATAAAAAAGATGCCCACATGTTAAAAGTTTAATTTATGTTATCATGTCAGTGAATATTCAATTCAAAATAAAAAAATATTTTTAGAAAATGTTGTTGTAATTAGTACGAAAGCTATCTCTGTAATTGCTACGATCGAATCTATGGAAGCATTGGTTTATACATTCCTTTTGGTGTCAACCTTAGGGATAATTTTTTTCGCTATTTTCTTCTGAGAACCCCCAAAAGTGACAAGAGGCCTTATTAGAAAAAATCACCAAAAGTATTTACTTGTTATTCGTAAACGTAATTTTTCCTTAGTCAAAATGTAGCAATTTGAAAAATTTATGTAAAATGATGGGCTCACTGAAGTGAACAAAAATGTACCCTCAATGACATTCTCTTCCATTGCTGAAATTTCCTGCTGGACACTCAGGGCCATTGTCTCTTTAAAGCTAGGCCAATGTTGATTAACTTTTTTAGATCTTTGTGCCCTTGGCTATAAAACTATAAAACAAAAATAGCCTGGAAATAAGATCTAAATAGCCTGCATCCTCTCTAGATCTATTTCTTTTGTGTTGGTGGAGAGAAGAGGGAGAAGCGCCACATCAAGAGTTTCATCCATTCGTTCTCACAATCCATTTAGAAATGGTAGATAAAAATCTCCTTGTAGTTTCTCTTAAAAGCTTTAAAACCTTGGCCCCAAAATACCATTTGAAATCTATTAAATCATCGGATTCTAAATAAAATCTCTTCAAAGTTCAAACTCATCCCAAAATACCAGTTGGAAATGTTTCAAGGTGCAAAACAAAAGGCTTAACCGGTTTGCAACAGCTGTTTTCCATGGCAAACTAGTTATGAGTCCCAAAAAAGGCAAAGTGGAATGTCTCGTTGTGTTTCTTGCAACAGAGAGACCATTGTGAACGGGTTTTGAGACCCAAAAATGCAAAACGGGAATGTTCTGTTCATAGTTACCAGGTTCGGAAATCCGATTAAATTCGGAAGGGCAAAAAAATCTGAAAATTCGAAGTTCTCGAAAAAATTCGAAAAAATACGGAAAAATCCGGTTCAGAATATATATACTTATATTATTATAAATTTATATTATTGTATACTTATATCATTATATATAGACAAATCATACAAAAAAGCATCCATCTACCATAATCATCATCATCATAATGATTCTTTCAAAAGATTGCAAGAAGTTGCTTGGTCCAAAAAGGTGCAAAAATGGATTTTATGAAAATAAGAAAAATATTGCCATCAATGCGTAGAGCTCGAGAAAATATACACTTTTAGAGAAGACGACAACTTGAAACGGAGCCACACAATGAAAGTTATGGCACATGCAAGTTTTTGTTGCTACATCTTCCCGGACCCTTTCCAAAAATGGCAATTTTTTTTCTGTCCTTACTGCAAAATATCTTCGAAAAGAAAATTTTTTGCCAAAAAAGGATTTTTTTTTTTTTTTCTGCGCAAATATTTTGCCGAACCGAACCGCATTTATTCGGTTGCTTCAAAAAATACGGTTCGAACCGGATTTCATACAAATCCGGCCGAACCTGGTAACTATGCTTCTATTAGAACATTTCAAGTTGCAACGATTGGATGTGGAGAAATTCTCAACCAAGTACATATGCACAGGACATCACACGTCACCTGCAAATGATTGACATACCCATACAGTCATACACCTTTGTGTACTCTGGAAGAAGATGATGCACACAAAGAAGATGGGCTTTCATACACATATACAGTTGACATGCACAAAAAAACATACAGATTGTGATGATGCAGTGGATAATGTAGAACAGATAGGCCAGAAAGGCCTCATTAGCTGAATGTTCAGAGCCATATGTCAACTGACATAGGCCATATACAGATACTCCCGATCTCAGTCTTTATAGAACAAGTAATGTGCAATGTTAGGGCTCTAACTCAATAGCTCAGGTCTAATGCCTCTTTAACCAAGCAAGGCCTCTTATCTCTATCCATGCATCTTCAGCTAGCCGTGCTATGCTAAGCAGACCAGAGTACATGCTAAGAGCTAGGTGTGCAAGTGCAGTTTCAATTCAGAGATAAACCGTTCTTACTAGATGGTCCTCCGATCTATATCTGAATTTGCAATCCTGATGGTCAGCCTGTTGCATCATGTTCGCTCCCAGTTTCTTTCATACTTTGAAGAGGAGCTAATATATTATTCGTTATACCAAGAGAACTTCCTACCTTCTGCAGAGGCGAGACCTCCTGCCAATGGCCTATGAACCACAAAACTTCCGTGATGAGACAAATTTGTCCCTTATGATTTCAAAGTCTCACTGTATTGGTCTCCATGAAAAGGAATGCATCCCTATGCTAAGCAGTTGGAGTCCAACTGCTAAGACCTAGGTCATCAAGTGCTAGTTTCAGATTAGGTAAACTTGTTAAATCAGATTGAAGTATATTCAATTTGCATTATGTGTTCATCTGTTGCATATGTTCATTCCCTGGTTTTTCAGATCAATATAGACAGGAGGCGAAGGTCATAAACATGCTCAATCTATTTACCGAGATCAAATTCCTACTATGCAGAGACGAACTTCCATTATCAGCCTTCAAAGAAAGGACACAGAAATGTAACCATTACCACAAATTCCCTGGAGAGCCAAATGCTCGTATCAGCTTCCATGAGGTAGTTCATTTCTATGGTCCCTGGAACATTTTTAGTATCTTAATAAATATCAATGGGGTCGCGAATCTATGCTTATATAGTTTAATAAGAAAAACAACCCCACATAAACATGCACAAGAGAGTGAAATTCAAGGTTGGTATAATTCTTTGATTGTGCCCCCTGGATCCTTTTATATTTGAATTCCCCCCTTGAAATATGGAACATGAACTGAGTGTCTTCGATTTTTGAAATATTAAGAAGAGATTGCCACGATTCATTTTCTGAGGGCAGCTGACTCAAATAGTCAGAACACCTTTAAATGGCTAGCCAATGTCTCATTATAACTTTACAGAACCTCATTGATCATCTCCGTGAAAAGGTACAGATCCCTATGTTACATTTCGGCATCTTGATGGGTGCTAAAGCTGCATTCATCTAGGTAAATAAGGTTTCAATCACAATGAGATAGAAGCCTTCATTCTAAGTTAAGTTGATAACAGGTTCCATGTTGCAACCATCTCGACCATGAATGTCTCACCATTCTGGTTGCTATTGTTAGCATATGCAAAGAGAAGAAAGAATACAGAAGGCGAACTGCACTGTTCAAATGACATAGGCAGAGGTTTATTTATATGTGAAGAGGAGCAGTTGACATTTAGTTACAACTATTTGTTGGTTATCAACAACTGCTTGAAACCGCACTGTCTTTACATTCTATATAAAGTGCTATATTTTAACACCCCCTCTTAATGACTAAACCGGAAACAAGACAAAGTTTGTCCCGAAAATTTACAAATTTCCTAAAGCCCCATATGTTTAGTCATTACATCCATAGACTATGCCATAAGTTGTACTTTAAAATCAGCAGTTCATGACTATGTTGCGGTTGTCGAATGAAGAAGAACCGCAAAACAAAAATCTGGGCCCATGAACAAAAGATATGGCAAGTGGTCCACTGGTTCTCTATTACGTGATTCATTGACCAGCGATGAATCACCAATGGCTGAGAGTGTCAGCGCCATCTCCAGAGTGCTGAAATCAAAACCTCGAAGATGTGGATTGAAAACTCTATTCTAGGCTTGTGTAGCCTGCTGGAGTCTGTACAAAGACTCAATTATCCTGCAATCGAAGTCACCTCAATCACGTCCTTGCACCACCATGTAGTGTTCATCCAACTTTTTCAAGAAGAGAAATGTGACCATCCGTGCAGTAGGAGTTAGAACCAACTCCGCAATAATAGGAGAAATAACCATCTCCGTCTCAGCAGTGGTCTCCGTCTCAACAATGGTAGGAGCGAGAATCAACTCCTCTGTCTTATCTATCGTCTTATCTATTTGCTCATCTATCCCCCTCTGTTGGGAAAGATCCTTCACAACACAATGAACAAATTGTTCATGCTCTACTGTCCTTCGTGCAAGGACCTCTGAGTGAGTGGCTGGGCATGCCATCTCACCATGCGTCGTCAATGCATTTGGAATAGTGGAATCTCTGTCCACATCAAATTGTTCTTTAGAATGAGGAAATCCATCCTCCCAATACATGTCCGCCTCCCGTACACCTAGTATAGTGGATACTCCCTCCACAATAGATGCATGTAGGTTGACTGTATCCAAGTCAACAAATTTGTGAGGAATGGCTTTCCTCCCAAGGCATTGCAACCTCCTGCACATCTTGAATGGTGGAGCTGTCCTCCACACGTGCATTCATGTTGATCGCAGCCGGATCAACAAGCCGATACTGACCACCTTCCCCAATACCAAGGGCAGTTATCTATCTCTGTTTTACATCAGAGACAACACACTTCTTTCCACAGAAATCCACAGAAATATTGGGATTTTTCAGTCAATTGACGAATAGATAGAAGATTCTTTTGTAATGAAGGTACATAGCTAACATTCCGTACCAACAATTTATGAGCATTATTCAATACAATGCATATATCTCCTATCCCTTCTACTGCAAGTTATTCTCCATTAGCTAGTACTACTGATTCAAAACAAATATTTTCAGTAAATGAAACATCCCAGTCCCTACGACATGAAAAGTGTGCAGACGCACCAGAGTCAATGATCCAGCAACTGGTACCACTGTCATTCGAGCATGATGTCGTAAGACAATAAAGAGCATGCCCTTCATCCGAATCGCGTTCTTCTGCAACTGCTGCCACATGTTCCTCATTACATGGTTTTTTGTTCTGCTGCGAAAGATCATGCTTCCGCTTCCGACAATCCTTCTTGAGGTGCCCAACCTTGTCATAGTAATAGCATGTGACCTGATATCAAGTGGAAGATTCACCAGATTGACATTTCCCCTTTCCCTTTGACTGAGTGACAAGAGCACTCTTTGAATGGTCACAATTAGATTATGCCTGAAGTTGTCTCCGCTCCTTTTGCAATAGGTAGGAACTTGCCTTGTTAAACGTGAGTGTTTGACTTTCAACCATTAAATGGAGTGCCTCCACAAATGACTCATACGAAGAAGGTAAGCTGTTCAAAACTATAGCCACCATATCATCGTCGTCCACCTTTTTGTTGATGGAAGATAACTAGTCTCAGAGATCTTTCATCCAAAGTAGGTGCTCAGACAGCGATCCACCTTCTTGTAATTTTATGGAAAAAAACATATTCTTCAGGTATAAAACCCGACTCTTCTCTGACGTCTGATATTTACCCTTCAGACTAGCCTACAATGTGCTTGCTACAGTAGCATTCCGCACTTCCGGTAGCATATCATCCGACACCGATAATTTGAAAAGCAATAATGCTTCCTTATGACGTTTGTCATAATCCTCGAAGTTCGTCGCTAGTCAACTTTCATCACCCTTGATTATTTTATCACAATCACTAAACTCTGCGACCGTTAAAATCTTATGACTCCATACATTAAAATTAGTGCTTGTTAATTTTTGTGTCTCTGACAAAGTCAAGTGTGAAATATTTGCCATTTCATTATTCCAAAGTAATGGAAAATAATAAAATAATAAGTTTGCCCCACACTTAATAAAATAATCTATTATTCCAGCAAATATTATTTAATTCCAATAAGTAATATTAAATCCATGCATATAGTCACCCAACTACCTTTGTTTGTATTAAAAATATTATTACTCATTCCTCCAAGTAATATTAAAAATAATTGCACCGACCTTTGAAAAAGG
The DNA here is from genome assembly GCA_019776745.2 of Taxus chinensis. NCBI lineage: Eukaryota > Viridiplantae > Streptophyta > Pinopsida > Cupressales > Taxaceae > Taxus > Taxus chinensis. The sequence continues at coordinate 420,535,320 of CM034154.1, forward strand.
AAGCATATAAAACAATCCTGCTTGGCACACGACTTCAGCAAATTCCAACGTACTATTTTGTCGTTTCTCTTTCTCCCCACGCAGGCTCAGAAACACTTCACGATTTCTGTCGTTTTTTTTTTGCCTTCTGCAAATTGTGGATTTGCTGTGACTTCTGCTGTGATAACCCACATATTTCTTTCTCCAGTGACTCTGCCTTCGAACTGCAGCGACTCTACCTTCGAACTGAATTTGCGACTGTCTCCTCTGCCCTCACGACCTTCTTTTGCCACGTATTCTGCCCTCGCGAACAGGATCCCACGTATTTGCCCTTGCAACCAGGAAAAGAAATGATAATGAAACGAATCATGCCCTCATCATAGTTTTTCCTTGTCACGACTGTTCCACGTCGACTTTGCCCTTGTAAAAGATTTTCATGGTCGTCGTTTTCCTTTGCCAAGGCTTCCGTGATTTTCAGTTTGTTCTTTGCACTGGATGTATTTTCTCTTCCCGTGAATCTTTTGCAATAAGCGGCGAAGTATCTTCAGTTTGTGTCCTACCAGGGCTTCCCCAAACTTCCAGTTCGTGCCTGTTGACAAGGCTTCCTTGAACTGCGAACTGACCGCTCTGATACTAATGTTAGAATATGCAAAAAGAAGAAAGAACTCAGAGAAGGAGAGCAAACTGCACCGCTGGAATGACACAGGCAGAGGTTTATTTATATGTGAAGAGGTGGTTGAACAGTTACAAACCCAACAACTACATAACTGTTTTTACATGCTATATAAAGTGTTATATTTTAACATGTTGCTTTACTCACTTGCGGAAAGTTCTTTGTTTCGATTCTCCTGCATCTGAAGGGAATCTCTCCAAATCCCCATTTTAAAGTTTGTAGAGCTAGAAATTTAGACTAAATGTGATGAAAGCTATAGCCAATTACTTGTCGCAATGCTTCTCTAGTATTTTCAAAACAAAATCCTGTGTAAACTTTTAACACTAATAGCATTACATGGTTGCCCTTTTGATACAGTAGCACTCCAGAGTTTCTGTTTACAAATGACTGTAGATGATAAACATTGAACATACTTCTATAATTAAAAACAAGTTGACATTAACTAACGCTTTAGAAGCTCATAAATAATTGTTTCTCTCTCAGGTTCAGTGGCAGGAAACTCAAAAGGGCCAAGTAGCAGGCATCTTAACAACTTGTAGAGTAATGATAACCTCTGAAAATCTGGAGATTTTAGCGTGCAGTTCAACTACCTTTGATAATGGCTTTCCTCCAATATCCTGAAGTGCTTGCATTATTTAAAGCAACTTTTTAAAATTCTGCCTCATTAATATTTATTTGTGTGCTTGCTTTAAAGGCATATGGCTGGCAATTCCTTGCATTAGATTGCTGTAAAATAATTCTTAACATCTCCCCACTTCAGATCATTATTGTGGGTTGGTCCTGCACTTCTCTTTTCCACTGCAACAGTAATTGGGGTTCTTGGATGGGACGGGATAGCACGGTCTATTATTACCATCAACACACCATATGCAGGTGAGTGCTCTTGTGTAGTGACAATGACAAGGAATAACAATTCAGTCACAGAGAATTCTCCTGGACTGCATTTTCATATTTTATTTATTATATTTTGACTTGTTTATTGGATTAAATTGTGAGTCACATTAATTTTCTTATTGATATGGGGTTTGTGTCTGGGTGTTTCCTTGAAATGGCCTTGTTTTTGGTACAGCACTAGTGGGTGCATTGAATGACCGCATATTGCTGGCATGTTCAACTGATGCAAATCCTCGGCAGAAGCAAACAGTGGAGATTAAAACTCGCCTTGTAGGACTCCTCGAACCTCTTCTGACTGGATGGGCTACAATGCAACAAAAGTTTGAGTCAAAGCTTGATCTTTCCGAGATATTGTACCAGCTGACATCCAGGTAAAGATCTTAAACTTTTGCCTGCAGTAAACATGAGATTGAAAAGAATTCTTTGGTATCACCACTTTTTAAATAACCTTTGAAGTTGCTGCTTGCTCACACTTTTCAATTGCTAGCTACATGATCATCTTTTTCTCAATATCAGATGTTGGTTCCTTAGGATGTGCTGGATTTTTACCTTTGGCACATGAATATTTCATGTTTATGCACTTGTCCCTGTATATTTGGTTATTTCATTCTGTCAAAATATGTCCTCGTATATTTGGTTAGTTCATTTTCTCTAAATGTCATATTTTTGAAAGAAGTATAATTTGCAGTTTTTGATTTATAAGTTATTGGTTGATGAAGGTTCGACAGTCTTCGACTTACTCCAAGGTCGGTTGATGTCCTTGCAAATGGTCCTCCTGTTTGTGGGGACCTTGCAGTGGCCTTGGCACAATCTGGTCCCCAGTTCACCCAGGTGACAGGCATAAATGAAAATGTTTCATTAGGGAATTGTTTTATTTAGACAGTATATAAAAGTTTTCATCCTTGTTCATATGCTACTTATTTTTGAAATTCAGGTTTTGCGCTGCAAGTATTCAATTAAAGCACACCGTTTTATGATGGCTCTATCTTTATTAAAGGATGAATTCTTGCGTTCGAGGGATTACCCAGATTGTCCCCCAACTTCTCATCTGTTCCATCTTTTTCGGCAACTGGGACAAGCATGTATCAAGTATGTTTGAATTCAGTGCTTCCACGTTGCCAGAAACATTTTTGTCGTTCAGTATATTTAGATTTGTAACAAAATCAGCCTTATTTAATCATTTGATCATGTATGCAAGGTATGGTCAGTTGTAATTAACCTCGCTGAAAATGCAGGTATGGTCAATTTGACAGTGCAAAGGAGACATTTGAAGTTGTCTCTGATTATGAAAGCATGCTTGACTTATTCATTTGCCATCTAAACCCAAGTGCCTTGCGACGTGTTGCTCAGAAGTTGGAAGATACTGATGCAGAATCTGAACTCAGGCGTCAGTGTGAAAGGATCTTGAGAGTTCGTTCCAGTGGATGGACACAAGGAATATTCACAAACTTTGCAGCAGAAAGTATGGTTCCAAAAGGTCCAGAATGGGGAGGAGGTAACTGGGAGATCAAGACTCCACCTGGGTCAAAGAATGTACCACAATGGGAACTCTCTGGAGAAGTAATGCCGTACATGAAGACGTCTGCTGGGCCCATTCCATCGATCATTGCTGATAATATTGGAGTGTACTTAGGAACAACGAAGGGTAGGGGCACTGTCATTGATGTCAAAGAGGACAGTTTACGAGAGACATTTGCTGCAGGTATGAATAGTGTACGTAAACCTGCGGACTTGAATCTGGTTTTGTTTAAATCCGAGTCAAGCAAGTCAAGGGGATCCGATGATACAAGTTTGAAGCGGACTTTGGTAAGTGGTTCACATAGCCTTTTGAAGGCTTTTGAAGGAGATGCTGTTAAAGATGAGCAAACAAAAGCTGCAGAGGAATTTAAGAAACCCTTATATGGAGCTGATGACAGCAGTAGTGAGGAGGATGAGGCAATATCAAAAAGAAAAACGATACGTTTTAAAATTCAAGATAAACCTATCACAGGAACCACTGTTGATGTCAACAAAGTAAAGGAGGCTACCAAGCAGTTTAAGCTTGGGGATGGTTTGCCTCCTCCTGGAAGCAGAACAAGGTCATCTTCTGGAGGATCTCAAGATCTTTCTATTGTTTTAGCCCCACCTTTGACCCCAGGACCTCAAAATGGAACAATATCTGGAGCAATGTCAGAGCCAACACCAATGATGATGGGCATGGGGGTTTCAGCTGGACCAATTCCAGAGGATTTCTTTCAAAACACAATATCTTCGTTTCAGACTGCAGCATCTTTGCCTCCGGTTGCTGTATACAACCAGTCTCAAAATCGTATATTTCAGGGTACGCTCCCTCCTAATTATCAAGGACTGCCTGTTGATTTTGGTCTTCCCGGTGGTGGCGTGCCTCCTCAACTGCCTCAGTCTACTAGCACAGCTTCTGGTTTGTATGTGGATAGTAAACCTCTACAATCTGTTGGCCTCCCTCATGGTGGCATTCCTCCGGTGGCAGAAGCTACTCCAGTGTCAGCTTCATCATCACCATTTGATCTTGGTATACTTGAAGCTTCTGTTTTGGGTCTAGCAGGTCAGAATACTGCTGAAACCCAACAAGTATATGGCCTTGGAGCAGGTGCAAGTAAAAATCTTGGTCGTCCTGGCTCACCTCCTATGGTTGTACGACCAGGCCAGGTAATGCTGCTGCATGTATACATGTTTTTGTCAGAGTTTATTATCAACTTCTCATACGTCATTCAGTTTTTAACTTTTAACATGTATTCTGTTAGATTGCTCATGTAGCATCTCACTCCTGGACATTTCTGGATTTGTAACATTTTCATGATTTCGTCTTCCCTTTTTTTAATTTTTTCTCTTTGATTAATGAAATAGAGGATCTTCACCCTTCCATCTTTCAGGTGCCTCGTGGAGCTGCAGCGTCAAAGTGCTTTAAAGCTGGCGTTGCTCATCTTGAACAGAACCAACTTTCAGATGCCATGTCTTGTCTGGATGAGGCTTTCTTAGCATTGGCAAAAGATCAGTCACTAGGACTTGACATTAAGGCTCAAGCTGCAATTTGTGCACAGTACAAGATTGTCGTTTCAATACTTCAGGTAATGTACCAAAATTTGAGATTCCTGGTTAAAGGAAATGTTTTTTGATGATGTAATTATTTGTCTAGGAAGTTTACTAAAGTAGATTGTCGGAGGATGCAGGAAATCGCTCGTCTACAGCGGGTGCAAGGGCCTAGTGCTGTTAGCGCAAAGGAGGAAATGGCCAGGCTTTCTCGTCATCTTGGTACTCTGCCTCTTCTTGCTAAGCACCGAATAAGTTGCATTCGAACTGCTATAAAAAAAAACATGGATGTGCAGAACTATGGATTTTCAAAATCCATGCTTGATCTTCTCCTCTCAAAGGCTCCTCCCAATAAACAGGATGAGCTCAGAAGTTTGATAAGTGTATGCATTCAAAGAGGTCTAACTGACAAATCCATAGATCCAACAGAAGATGCGTCAGAATTTTGTGCTGCAACTCTTGGTCGCTTGCCTACAATAGGTCATGATGCTTGTGATTTGTGTGGTGCCAAATTCTCAGCTCTTTCATCGCCAGGCTGTATAATATGTGGCATGGGAAATATTAAAAGGTCTGATGCAGTGTCAGGCCCTGTTCCGTCACCATTCGGATAGGTTGAAACAATTGATTGTTTTTTGTTGAGCTAGTTATAATATGCTTGTCCGATGCGGCAAAGTCGACAGAAGTATAATGTAATCTATGGGAGGGTGTGTTTTTTGGTATGTAAAATACGATTATGAATGAGTTGCCATGTGAAAAGCCAGTAGCATTTTCAGTTAGGGATGGTAGAATGTGATTGGAAGATAGTGAACCTGTTGTTTGGATTCTGAGATTTAAAGGCTTGCATATCATAAGCTTTGTCTTTGTAACATTGTACTATACTGTAGTGCTTTTTTGGGCATGGAAACTGCATGAGATTTGTGTCTCTTACTGGAGAAGATGGGAAGTATGCTCCAGTTGGGAAATCTCCTGGGTTTTGCAGGACTGTGGCAATACATTAATAAGGAAGTTATGAATTATTCTATAAGCATGGTAGTCTAGGATTATACCAGGTAATAGATTCTTTGCCCGGGGAAATAAAGAGCCATTAGAGCTGGAAATTCATAATTTTGTTTCGAAAAGATCATTCTTAATTGTAGGTTTGAACAGTTTAGTGGAGATTAAAGCGTTCAGTTAGTAAATGTATAGCAGATGCCAGGGGGAATCCCATTGAGTTATATCAGACAGACAATCTTAAGTTGAAGCTTTCCTGATTCAGATATGGTACAAATTATGTTAATGGTACTGAGAGGTGACTGTTCACTGCTGCTGACTACTTATTTTTCTCATTGCCTGAGCGTACAATGTAGTTATTAAAATTACATTCACATTGGGCAACAGATAAGAGCTTGTATTGATGGGGTTGTCCAAGGCCACAATTGTATTCTTTCTAGTCAAACTCCCGTTATTTGGCCTTTATGGTGGTTCTGCACCGCATACCCTGAAAAATATGGCAATTAAATGCTGTTATTAACTTTATTTCCAAGCCACGACAGATCTTTTCAAAGGTGATACTGAACACAATGGAGCTCAATTGGAGAGTATCAATTATGTAGTTTAACCACTTGTAGTTTTTGTATTTTAGTAATATAGAAATATGAAATGTTACTAATTTACTGTTGAAGTTAAATGTAGATGTTTTGGGAATTAACTCCTGGTTTACAAATGGGCGGAAAAACTTAAGATCATTTTAAAGTCCCGTAAATAGTTTGTTCTCAAAGTAAATATGGAATACTTCGCTTTCTTGTATGTAGTGCAGGATTAGTAATATTCTAATTACACGGAGAAGCTAACCTGCAGTGGCAGCGAAGGGGGTTGTAATGGCATGAATTCACAAAACCCCCCCTTTTTTTATTGACACAACAAAAACAAATTAAAATATATTTAAAAAGCATTAGAAAGCTGACATACCAAAAAAAGGTAAAATATACTCGATCAAAACTATTTAAGAATATATAAAAGACTAAAGACACATGGCCAAGAACTTTTTAAATTAGGGTCTGTCAGATTTAATTAAAGCTTTTAAAAGTAGGATTTGTAAAACGAGGACATTTTTGGATGTTCATGGCACAATTAGAACAATCCAAATCATTCGGGACCTGTAACAGCTCGATTTGCAGGTTTTGAATTTAGGTTTTTTTATTGCAGGTCTCTTAGATTTTTTATCTCGATTTAGAAAATTACATTACAAGTTAGAGCGAATCATCATTTTCAAATTTGAAAAAGGAAATTATCCTAATTTTTGTTGCAATATCTACATGTGCCAGATTTATTTTCTCCATAACAGCAATTTGTAACATTGTAACATTATATTACAATAAAGCTTTGTTTTCATTACGCTAAAAGGCATTGCTAAGTTGAACCAAAGGTCCCTTCCCTTGACACCCAATCCGACAATGCATATTAGGCGGTGCTTGGTCATTGAAGTACTTGCTCTTATCAGCCATTGATGCAACCACGACTTCCAGGTGCAATGTATTGATAGGTGGCTTGTTTTGCAATCTTTTTGTCTTGCGTGTAGACATTGTCTACGACTCAACATTGGTGATGTGAAATGCCCACGTCACTATTGACGTGGCCTTCTACAATTTACTATCAAATCCTCCCACGACGTCCTCTGCGAGTTCACCGTTTGACGTGATTCATCAGTCTTCCTCATAGTTATAGTTGCAACGCTTATGCTTGTTATTGTTTTAGTGGGAACTATAGGCCAATATTGTCTTATACAAGTTCAAATGTCATCTCCCATATCCCAAATATTTCAATGAATGGACCCACTATAATGTATTATTGTCGGTGTTGACCTACACACCCAAAAGCCTTTGAAGGAAAAAAAAAACATTTCCTTGCTTTGGGTATTCGTTTTCAATTAAGAAAATGATGATTTATGATGTCACGAGTTTACTCAGCAAACGATTTCATGCCAAGCAAACATGTGCCCTCCAATGTACCATGATGCAAAAGGTAAGTCTAATTATTCAATGTAACTAGTAATCACACCTAGTCGCTGCATTGGGGTTGCCGATAGGAAGGCATTGAAGAAGTTAAATTGAAGGATCGAAGGTGAAACTTCGAATCGGGGAAGAGTTGTGATGAAAAAAGGGATTGAGAAGAATTTTCGGGTTGGGGAATCTATTGGAGGGAACAAATGCTGTCTTGTTTTCTTCCATTCACACATGGACCACATCATTTTTCTTACCATTGCCACATTGTCTATTTAAATCAATGTTTGTTAAATATTAAATCTATCTTCATGGTTGCCAATTTGAAAAAACCCACTTTTTATGGATTTACAACTTTTAGGATTACTGCAATCACATTGTTATGTGTTTTGATAATGCAAGTGTGGAAGGCAAACAAAAAGCTGGTAAACACGCGTGAAAACATGGTATACGCTCCTTTTAGGAGCACCGACTCGAGGCCTTGAACATCTATAATTCCAATGGCAACATTGATTGGTTTTGTTGACATTATGTTGTATATTAATGTAGATAATATGCTAGACGATGAAGATGAGGTGGAAGGCACATCGGGCAAAGGTAGAAACGTGTTAGACTCAAACATATGCAAGCTTTCTTTCTGCAAGTGGTGGTGAAGGAGATTGTGCAAAGCCTCCACGACCGGGGAGAATGTGGATGTGAGGTTCAATGGCTTGAGGCTTGCCCCTTTGGCATTGGTCATCATGGTCCCTCAGTAGCTTGTGAAGAGCTTGGATTTGGAATCGAGTTAGACATTTTGACATTGTGTTGCCTCCTCTACTAGGCATGTGCATTGTGCGAATAGTTATACTTTATGGTGAAATTGTTAATGAGCTCATTCAATCTCGTGGATTTGTTTGAGGTCATCCAACTATCAAATGTGAGATAGTATCTTTGCTTGATGTTTTGTTATGTGATTCCATTTGGCCCTATTCCTACTTCGTTACCATCCTCTTAGTTGGCCAAAATGGGAGCTTAAAGCATGGCATAGACAACCATTGAAGCTTAATAAAAGGTGGATTTAGTAGTTGTCAACATTGGGGGTGGAAAGACTCTAGGTGCCAATCTTTTGTTCTACAACCTATCACTCACTACAAAATAATAGAAATAGACCCACAATTCACAAATCCTCCATTGTGTCGACAAGATGTTGATTATAGAAGTAGACATCATCACTTCTATGAGCACAAAAAAGGTAGGCCAACCAATTATCCATAAAAAATATTGTACAATACTGATTGTTGAATTTCTAATGTTAACAAGTAATTACATTGATTGTTGGTTTTCTAAACTAGATTGTTGTGAGAAAATTCTAACAAGGCATGGATATTGGATGGCTTTGGCTTCTTTGGTCGTCGTTGTGCGACCATATCAGTGTCATTCATGTGAATTTGGTTCTCTTGGGCCCCACTACTTTTTCCCATAGTCAGATGTGCTTTGACCATATATTGCAATACCAATCATGCATCAAATGTTTTGAAGGTGAAACAAGTCATGAGCAGCGAGACCTGCCACTCCACAAACTTATGCCATCTTATTTCGTGTTTTATCCACTCATTGTGTTAAACACTTGGCTTGAGGCCAAGGATAAATGCACCCCTCTACATAGTCGTTAAGCTTTGAAACTTAAAGTACACATGGCATGTGAAAGGTATAGGATAATTTGTAAAATTGTGTGCCTAGTCAAAACCAAGTCAGAAATTGCAAAAGCCTTTCTTATTTAAATGCCCATAATCGATACATGTCATTGTCTTCCATCAAATTGAGCGGTCATTATCAAGGCTCTCACCTGAATGATTTTAAAAATCTTATGAGTTAGGATAGGAGGCCCCACATAAGGGTCCCACATTCCTCCTTCCACTTTGGAGTGCACCTTTTGTTATGTTTCCTAACTCATTCTCCTCCTTAAACCCTCATCAATGAATGCCTTGTCTCTCCATATGCTTCACCTAGCTTTGTCCTCTCATAGACGATTGTACTTTCACCGGGGTCGACTTGATCCCTCAAGTTTGATCTATATTGGATTTGCATTTGGATTGGGATCAATAGCCATTAATCTTTGCATTGAGGGTCCTCTGAGCTCGACATCATATTACATCATGGATCTTGTATTGAGTATTGTGATTCAAACTTGTTCACGTCTGCCAATTCCTCGCACCACTGATATTATCATCTGAGTTTACATCTTCCCTTGACTTGCCCATTGTTTCGCTTTGCATGCAATAACTTCAAACATTGCATTGGTTGACTCTCTAAATGACTAGATGATGCAAGCTACATGTGTCCCCATGTCTCGATATATAGGTTGACATCTCTTGTAACTTCCCTGATTGAAATCCATGCATTAAATAGATTTCATGCATTTGAATTTGTTGGTGGTTCAACTGATTATAATCTTCAAACCGATCAATCGAATTATAATGTTCAAACTGAAACGTTCCCTGTTCATAACCTTGGATGAATAGAGTGTCGAAGGAGGACCTAGGTGTGCATGTAAAAATTAATTTTCCTCTTTTGCCACTATCTCAAATATTAATTATGTTGATAGATATCTCCAAAGTATGTTGCTTCAACAACACGCACACCACACCCTGTTTCTTTTACAAATGATTGACAACGATGACATGCAGTTCATCTATGTCTGGTCGTAAGAAATAAGAGCTTTGCATTGGTTCCCCCCAACATTGTCACCACCCCTACGTTCCAATGTATATACGAGCTGTATTTTATTAAAAATATTTACAATTTTGAATTTGTGTCAAAATTTATTCTTAAAATAGGGTGTTTTTATGTTTTGAAGTATTTTCTATTTTCACTACAATATTTTTTGGCTATATCGATTTAACACTTATGTTATTGAAACAAATAATAATATAATCGCAACAATCTAAAATAGTTATAAAACAATTAAGGTGAGATTTCTATATTGACAGGAAGTAAGATAGATTTAATACTCAACAAACATTACATTAAACACGATAATAATTTGTATTGATATCTATGTTTGTAACATTGCACTTGCAAATTAATTTTAATTGAAGTATTAGTGAATGTGATTACATCAACATGAATAATGACCGTCATCCTTCAAGGCTACCACATCATAGATTGCTCCATTGTAATTTCATTTTTTGTGCTTTTGTATTTCAAATCCAATCGTGTTGTGCTCATCTTGTGCCATGCACAACTTGATTATGTAACCGCCTAGGAGGAGAGATATAGTTAATGGAAGAAAACTTAATAAATAATTTAATGTTTTCTATTTTCATTACATAATTTTTTGGCTATATTGGTTCAACAATTATGTTATTGAAACACAATAATATAGTTTCAATAATCCTAAAAAGTTACAAAGCCTTTAAAAATGTAAAATTTCTAGGTTGGGAGTACTTAAGTTAGATTTAATACTCAACAAACATTTGCATTAAATAAGATAATTATTTATATTGGTATTTAAGTTTGTAACATTGATTTTGCGATTTAATTTTATTAAGTATTAATGCATATGATTGCATCACCATGAATAATGATTTTCATCCTTTAAGGTTGCCACAATACCACATCATCAATTGTTCCATTGTAATTTCTTTTTCTTTTTCTTTTTGTATTTCAAATCCAATTGTGTTGTGCTCACCTTGCACCACACATAATCTGATTATATAACCACATAGGAGGAGAGAGATAGGCTAAGCAAGAAAACATACTAAATAATTTAAATTTTACTATTAATATCATCACATCATAAGAAACCAAAGTTGTCCTCTTAAAAGAAGGTACATTTAGTAAAGAATCACATGGTGATGCTCATATACATCTTTCTAGACGTCTTTAGAAGAGGAGGCGACTACTAAAGAGGCAAAGGTTGTAGATAGGACTCAAAATGTGTTGTGGGAAGGATTGAAATAGGTTGTAGATCCTTTGATCTTTGAATCTACTAGTAATATTATGGATTCTATGATAAGTGATATCAAAAGGGATGGCCAAATGTCTTTTGAAAGTAAACAAATGCATCTGCTTGCATGACCTAACCTAGCCCCACCACCACCTAGCCAACATATGCTTGCATCAACATGAATAATGATTGTGATCCTTTAATGTTGGCACAATGCCAGATCATCAATTACACCATTATAATTAATTTTTATGTCTTACTGTATTTTATTTGAGAAGTGGGTGCCCATGCTGAAGAAATTGTAAATCAACCACTATGAGCATCAGCCATGAGGCCTTCCAATATGAGGAATTTCTCCATGACAATATCGTTAACATAGACACCACCTTGGCTACACTCACCTGTTTGTTATGGCTCGTCTCCTCCCATCCCTATGTAGAACATACAATTCACCAAGAAACCACATGTCTCGTCATGGCTAGGTGAGGTGACACCAACGCTGCCCCTAAACAAGACTTGATTCAATAAAATTGTATGAAATTGAAGATGAGTCTCAAATCCTATTGTATTCTCACATAACCAAAGAAATTGCGGAAAAAAATCTCTTTATGAATTTATAGACTGAATAATTAAGACGATGTAGCATCAATATTGATTACATAAAAACCCTGTTTATGATTTGACATTTTTTCATTGGTTTGTTGGCACATATATTAATTTATTATCAATATACTTTCTTTAATTTGGTTTGTTTGTGACTTAATCTCTTGCCCATATGTTTACATGTTAATGTATTCTCTTGAGGGTTATGTATGTACATGACTTTCAATAGATAGTGGAGGGATTTGAGCAGTTACGAGATTTCGATTGGGCTGGCCATCTCTCCTGACTTCATCTAATCGCTTCCTTTGGAATCCACTTGTATTGTGCATACCTTATCTCGTGTGCGAGATACTTTCTTAGAAATATAATGTAGGATGTAAATTATGAAATCTTGCACCATCAAATTCCTCCCTCTCTAATGTTGATTGCCCTGAAACATCTATGGTTCCTTCTTTTCTGGGTTCAACGAATTTATATGAGGCATCCAATACAATATTTCTTCTTGTATAACCTAAGAATCTTAAACACATTCCCGATATCAGAATTCTATGATGTCAATATTTAATTACCACGTGCTCTAACTATCTACAAAACACAATGACTGACATTGCAAACTACAACTATTAACATTTTGAATATTGATCGACATGAACTTGCTTTCTAAGATATCTAAAAAGTACATTTTCTCAATGATTTGTGCACCACACTCCCTTTATCCTTCAAACAATTGTCAAAAGTCACATGTGGTTTATATGTGTCTTCTTGGAGGATAGAAGAGTTTTGCATGCATTCCCCACAATATTTTCCCTGCCCCTAGACTCCACCTTGAATCCCCTTCTTCGTCACACCTCTTCCTCCCGCAATGGTTCACTTCTTCAATTTTAAAAAAATGCAACACATCCCTTTCGGTGTCTCCACTGCACTGCTTATGTGCGATTGCTAGTTTTACTTGAAAACTTTATATAAACTATTTTAATATATATCTACACAATACTTTCCTAAAAAACATTTTTTATGAATATATATAGCTTGTTTTAATTAGAAAAATGCTCACAATTTGTAAATATATTATTTTATTAGTATGTACATATTCAACTATTTACAAATGTAAATGAAAATGTGGAATGAGGGAGTATTTTAGACGACATCAATGATTAGCAAAAGAATCTACAACGAGAGGAGCAACCATGTCAACAGCAAGCAGAGCAGCCACCAGAGACAGCAGCGAGAGGAGCATCAACAGTGAGCGGAGCAGCCACCAGCGTTAGCAGCGAGAGGAACCAGCTTCAGCAACGAGACAAGAAGCCACCAGCGTCAGCAACGAGAGGAGTAACCACCAACATCAACACGAGCAGAGATGCCGCATCTAGTGGCGAACCACCTCCGAGGAGGATCGTGCCTCGAGGGGATTTGAACCTGGGCGGGCAAGCACACAACCATGTGACTTGACCGCACCACTCCCACCCCATCGGCAAATATTACTGGTCTAATCTTACTGAAAAGTGGTTTTTGGGATAACTCTCATGCCGCAATGCCAGACATGCCTCGTCACATTGAACACAAGATTCATGCTTGACCCCGATCCCCGTCGCATTGAACACCGAGCCAACTTAACACCACATCGAGAGACCACCTCCACCACCGAAGCAGCTGACCCACCTAGAACTGCCTAGCCGAGTAACGACGAGCTATAGAGGTGGCCAGCCCGAGGAATGGACCCCAAGACCTCCCACATATAGCTCACATTTCCCACCGCTAGGGTAAACCAAACGAGCTAAAAGTGGTTTTTGGGATAACTCTCATGCCGCAATGCCAGACATGCCTCGTCACATTGAACACATGATTCATGCTTGACCCTGACCCCCATCGCATTGAACACCGAGTCGGCTTGACACCACGTCGAGAGACCACCTCTGCCACCGAAGTAGCGAACCCACCCGGAACTACCTAGTCGAGTAATGATGAGCTATAGAGGTGGCCAGCCCGAGGAATGGACCCCGAGACCTCCCACATATAGCCCTCATTTCCCACCGCTAGGGTAAACCAAACATGTTGTATGGTTAAATTATTATAACTATTATATTTGTTTTATATTCACGTTGGTTTGTTGGTATATTGTTACACCCGTATAACTATTTGTTTATAATATTGGATTTGCAACACACACACACACACACACACACACACACACACACACACACACACACACACACACACACACACACACACACACACACACACACACACACAACAGCCCATTCTTGCTCTATAACTTGATTAATCTTGATTATTAAAATCTTAACAGGTTGCCTCCTAGTTTCTATCATCATTTGGAATCAGAGCTATGGTTGGAGCTTGCAAAATCCAACAAAAGTTGGAAGTAAGTTTGCAAAAGTGTGTGAGAGGTATTGAAGATGATTTTTCCCCCTTTGAGAGCCCCTAAACCCACTCCTACTTCCCCACGATATGTTGTTTCCATTCCTAGGAAGTTTGCAAAAATTATTTTTTCTCTCGGCAATGAGGGGTTCGCAGACACCGCCTCCTGCACTAGGATGCTCTGTAGAAAAATTGGTTGAGAAAAAATATTTTTTTCTCCCTAGTAGGAGTTTTTCCATTAAATTTAGTAGACTACTTGGATAAATATAAATTTAGTTGTGCTACTACATTTAGTGGATTGGGTTAGTGGACTGTGTATTGAACTTCCCTAAGAAATTTTTTTATTTGAAGGAATATCCATTGTAAACAAAGGTCAACGAATTCTGTTGATGGGGTCTGGGTGGAGTGGTTAAGAAAGATGGTTGCATCCGGCTCCACCTAGGTTCAAATCCCACTTAGGCACGATCCCCATTCGGGGTGGTAATGTCAAAGGTGGGATGGATGTTAGACTGATTTAAGAGAGGTGGATTTTGGTTCGAGATTGCCTGCGCTAGAAGTGTGTTTAAGTGTGGTGGATTTGTTCGCTAATTATTGAGCTTAAATGCTATATCTTGGTTGAATGTACTTCGGTTCATAGCTTTGATCAAAAGAGTTTATCTATATTAAAAACAAAGGTCGAGGAACCCCCTAGAGAGTTTTTTGTAGAGATGGGTGGGTTGTTGCATTGGATTGGCAAGTCGGGATCTGTATCGAGTCCTTATGTGGAGCAAATTCCACTTGTCAAGCAATGTTATCGCTGCCAAGCTCGAACCACCTCACCACCTAAGCTAAGTTCCCTTTTTCGAGACAAAAGCGATCGAGAGGTGGATAAAAAGAGTTCTAAATTGAGTCAATAAGATCCACTCATGTATTGAGCTCCAAGGTCCTTGCAAGAAGCTGAATCTCCTCCAACCTGAACTATGCATCAAGCTCCCATACGACAAAGGAAAATCCTAACAAATACCAATGATGGTGAAAACAATACATTGCAAAGTGATTAGTAAAGAGGAGAAAGAAAAGTAGATTAGTTTTCAGGAAACCTAAAACCATATTGACCCTACTTGTGCCACATGGACCCCCCAAGGCATTGTTGCATTTTTTCAAAGGTTAGTCCTTTTGTAATTTGTTTAAATATATTGTTTTCCATTTCATATGACATTTGTTATATGCGCTTAGCTGAAAAGTTGAGTAGAGTTAAGACATTTGGTAGTCAAAGGTTAAGGGGTTGAACCCCCTCCCTAAACCCCTTTTCACATTTTGTGACAAATTTAGCAAAGCGTCAATATTAGCAACAAAAACTTCCTCTAAACAAGTTAGTCATAACTAACGCCCACAATTTAACGGGAAAACTCTATTTTTGGGCAATAATTTTCTCCCAAATTGATTAAAATTTGATTTTGATAAACTTTTACCAAAGGAGTGATGCCTGAAAGGGTTTTTTTCAACAATTTTTTTGTAGTTTTTCAACGTTTGAGCCATTTTGAGCTCTAAAGGCCACCATGGCCCCACAAAACACATTTTTTTCATGTTATTCTATTTTCCCACACAAGTGGATGTAATATTATATTTTTAGTATATTATTGCATTATTTTGTGCTAATGTGGCCTCTTCTTGGGAAAAACCTAACAACCCATTATGGAAAAAAATGCTCCCAAATTTTTCTTTCGTAACTCGCAATTACTCCGTGGTGATAATTACACTGCTTGGAGACCAAAATTTGAACTCAACTCGAGTTTGAAGAAATTCGGCAGGTTGTAAATCCTTAAAGAACTAGATCAACAAATGATGCATCCCAACAATATCAATGTGATAGGTCCAATCAAAAGGACAAGTTGATAATCGTGTTCATAGTTTTTGATGACATGCAACCCCATAGTCAAGATGCCAAAACAACCATTGAAGTGTGGGACAAGTTGAGCACACTGTATGAGGCCCAAAATAAGAACACAATACTAAATTTGTAGAGTTAGTTACCTACACTAAAATTTAGGCCGAATAAGAAAGTGGAGGCTTTCTTATAGAGAGTTACAACATTGAGGGTTTCACTTCTAGCCATGAGGATAATTTTTTTTTGATAAAACTCTCATGCTTATTGTTCTTAGAGCTTTTCCTCCATATTATCGCATTTTTGTGATGACATTTAACTTATCAAATCAAACCATTAGTTTTGAGAGGCTTGTGAATTTTCTGCAGTAAGAAAAGGCACTTTACGACAAAGATGATGAAGAAGAAAAGACGTTATCTTCTCATCAGAAAGGGATGAGCAAAGCACAATCTTCCCAAAAGCCCCAAAAACAACACCAACAAAGGAACAAGCAAAATAAGAAATTTCCTATCTATAAAGGATGACACGAGTTTAAATATTTCTGGTATAATACGTACAAGAAAGGGTCATCGAGCAATTTTGACCCTCACAATCGAAAATCACAATAGGGAAACTCGCACTATAAGAAAGGGCAGAAGAAAGGGAATTGGTGAAATAAACCCCATTAGCAAGGAAATTTAGTTGTTATTCGAAATACCCCCTCGGGATTTTTTGATAACTTACTTTTTCATTTGGACTTAGACAATATAAATTGATCAAAAGTGGAAAAACTAGTTTTGGGGCAATCATTTCCTTCTTTCTAACCCCCTTGATTTCTATACTTATCCAATCTTGAGAAAATTGGGAAAAATGCAAGAAAATCGGTTAATTCCAGCCCCACAAGCACAAGTGTAGTTCCACCCTTCCTCCAGTTCACCGGCTGGACGATTCACCCACCCTTTGCACAAAAACATTAAAGTGTCCTATTGCAGCTCGCAAGGTACCCCTTCGTGTTGCCAATGAGCTCATGAACTTCATAGGGCCATATCTTTCACCCCACAACTCTAAATTTCACAAAATTTGAGTCATTTGAAATGTCTCATCATGTACTTCACCATGAAAAAAATAAATCCTAAATTTGGTGAGGTTAGGTGGATGGAAAAGAGGAAAATCATTCTGAACATTAAAGGAGTAGCTCCAGGTAGCTTAATTATGAGATTTGATTAGTTATGGTTCCCATTCCTTCTCTTACAAGAAAATAATCACGGGGAAATGTCTTGGAAGGGTTCTCGTGACTGTTTTCAGACATTCAATGCATGATGTTGGTGGTTGAAGGTAAAAACTTGAGTTTCCCTCTCTTTTCCCCCCTCCATCCTATCTTCTATAAATTTTAAAATGATGCCTATTTGCAAAGGTTGGATCCTCTTGGAATGTGGCACATCCTTCTTCAAATGCAACATATGTATTTTGATTTGCATGTCTCTGGATCTTTACATGGTGTTTTTCCTTGTTTCTTCATTGTAATGGACTGTGCATCTCTTTTACAAAATAAAATATATGTTTTCTATCTATTATTTGCCATATCCTATGTTTATTGTATTATCTCTCCTCTTCATTTACTTGTAGGTATGTTGTGTATGTTTCTTCTCCTTTTGTAGGGTTAATTTCTGTTGTGCTCCATGGAAATGAGAGTTTGATTGTTGTTTTGGCCTGTGGCACTCATGTCTTGCCTCTCCTCCTTCATTTCCCACACACTTCCACTCACCTGAGAGTGTCCACCCCCCTCTTATTAGTGTTATCACTTTTTTTAGCTTACGATTTACCCTTTTATGCATCTCTCTCTTCCCCTGGTCCCTTGGATTGTTAGAGTAGGGGTAGATAGATACATTTCCACTTCTAGGTGTAGTTTAACATTAGGATTAGGTAGAGGAACCAACCTTATTTGGAGGTTTTTTATCAAGTAGCAAGTCCCACAACTTGGAGACAATCATGTGTTTCCCAAAAACAATAATTACTTAATCATGGACAAATCATAGGGTGTTGTTTTTTGGTGATAACTACAACTGAGCAAGAAGACCATTCAAATGATGTGAAATTCTTGTACACTGCACATTCCAATGAAGAAACCATGTCATCTAGTGCAATATGGTATGTTGATTCGGGATCCACTCGACATATGAATGAACGTAAAGACCGGTTTACCACTATACGAGACACACCCTCCAAAAATCATGTTTCATTGGGGGATGAATCTTCCTACACAATCCAAGGTATTGGGAACATTAATCTTCCTTTTAGTTCTCTAAATTGTAGGTTATCAAAATTTTTGTATGTTTGTAGTTTGATGAAGAACTTACTACCAGTTAGTCAACTTCTAGATCATAATTTGAAGATTGATTTTGATATTCTTTTTGGTAAGAAAGTGTGTTTGATTTGAGACAAATATAGAAGCTTGAATATTTTTACAGGAGATTCAAATGTGGGATGAATGTTCCATCTTGATTTTGTCCATAGGGATGATCATGAACTAGTGGATAAGAATACTTATTCTTCATAATTGTGGCATGAAAGACTTGGTCACATTAGTTTTGAATATTTCAATACACTTCGCTGGTACAATATAGTGAGAGGTTTTCCATCTCTAAAAAAGGATACAAACACATGTCCTAATTGCCTTGTAGGTAAATAACAAAGAGCCTCATTCCAAAAGAGTAATTATCAAGATCCAAGTAAGATTGATTTGGTTCACATCAATCTTTGTGGTCCAATGCAACCTAGCCATTTTGGATTTCAATATTTCATGCTTTGTTTTAATGATTATTTGAGAAAAATGTGCATTTTTAATCTTTTTAACAAAAGATAAGCTTTTGAAAACTTCAAGAATTTCAAACTAGATTTTGAGAATGAGACTGGTTGAAAAATCAGATCTCTCCACTCAGATCGAGGGGTAATTCCCTAGTAATGAGTTAAAATCCTATCTTGAAGCTCACATGATTTGTTGTTAGATTCCTCCTCCACACACACCATGAAAAAATGGTGTTGTTGAGAGAAGGAACCATACCATCATGGAGATGGTGCATTGTATGATTAACGATTCAGGATTGATGAAGACATTTTGGGATGAAACAACAAAGACTTCAATATATTTATTGAATAGAGTGCCCACAATTTTTCTTCACATAGTAACTCCACATGAGGCATGATTCAATCAAAAGCCATCCATTGCACACCTCAAAGTGTTTGGGTTAAAAACCATCATGTACATAACCAAGTAAAAGAGAAATAAGTTAGACATGAAATCAAAGAAATTACTCATCATTGGCTATAATGAAGAAGCTATTGGGTACGTATTGATGGATTTGAAGACCAGGAAAGTCTACACATGTAGATATGTTGCGTTATTTGAGAAGAAAGTAGATGAGGATATTTCTACATACTCACTTGATGTAGATAGTACATTTGTTATGAAAATAGAAATAGATGTTCCCACTGATGATGACAATGATGATGGGGATGATGGTGATGATTAGACATGACCAAAAATCATGGGATCAATACAACACATGCCCAAGTGGTATATAAATATGATTCAAGATGCAAAATTAGATTATCCTCCGGACACATCCACCACTAGACCATAAAATCACAGTAAAGCTCATGAAGAGGTAAATTTTACGTTCATGAGTAAGTTGTTGAATCGATTGAGCCCTCTACTATCAAAGAAGACTTACAACCAAAATCATGGAAAGATACCATGGATGTTGAGTATTAGTCAGTATAATGTACAAAGAAGATGAGACTATTGAAAAGTATAAAGCGATACTTGTAGCAAGGGGGTATGCACAGGAGGAAGGTGTAACTTATGAGGAATTTTTTTCTCCCATAGCTAAGATCAAAACGATTAGTATGATCTTTGCTCTAGGTGCACAATTTGGATGGAAAGTTGATTAGATAGATGTTTAAAAGTGCCTTTTTGAACGAATATATACCAAAAGAAGTATAAATGACTCAACCTGATGTTTTATCGTACCTGAATAAGAAACAAAGGTATGTAGACTCATCAAATCTCTGTATGTCCTAAAATAGGAACCTTAGGCTTGGTATATCAAGATTGATGAGCATCTCATTCAACATGGATTAGTGAGAAATCCATATGATCTCAATCTATACCTCAAGAGGAAAGGAGGAGAGATTTTGATAGTTTTATATGTCAATGATCTAGTCATCAATGGAAGCATAGTGAAGATGATTGATGCAATGAAGAAAGATCTTAATTGATTGTTCGATATGACAAATCTTGGGATCATGCACTACTGTCTTGGATTGGAAGTATGGCAGAAGGATAATCATTTTTTTTCTCAATTGAAATATACCAAGGAAACACTTGGGAAATTTAGGATGATGGATTACACACCTCTTTCTATACCTACAGAGACGAGACTTTAGCTATCTCGTACAGATCCATCTCCTTTGGCGAATGTAACTCTCTATCTATAATTTATTAGGAGTATAATTTACTAGACACGTACTAGACTAGATATCAGTTTTACAGTCACCTATATTTCTCGGTTCATGCAGGAACCCAAATTTTGTCATTAGAAAGAAGCAGGGCTGATCTTGAGATATGTCAAGGGCACTATGGATCTTTGTCTATAGTACAATAAGAATAATTAGTTCTTCTTGAATGGATATTCAAATTCAGATAATGTAGGTAACATTGATGACGTGAAATCCTCATATGGATTTTTTTTTGTTTTTGGGATCTGGACCGATATCATGGGGAATCAAGAAGAAAAAAATTTGTTCCTCACTCTTCTATAGAGGCCAAATATTGTGTTGGAGGTGGAGATTTCTATGAAGCGATATGGCTACGTCACATACTTGAGGGGCTTGGAGTATCACATGAGAAATACACTACCTTGTATGTTGACAATGAGGTTATTCTCAAAATTATTCATAATCCATTATTTCATGAGAGAACCTAGAATATTGAGGTACATGTTCATTTCAATCACGAGCATGTTTTGAAACACAATATATAACTTCAGTTTTTCCCAATAGCTGAACAACGAGCATATGTTTTTTAAGATTTCACTTGCACATGACAAATTCAAGTTGTTCAAAGATTTTCTCTCCTCATCTCTCGAGGAAATGAAAAATTAAAGGGGGAATATTAGGTAAAACATTTGTTTATTGGTAATTTTACATTGTAAATAGGTTTTACTGTTACCATAGGTAACGAGTTTGTTACTTAGGTTATTAGGTGGTTTGTATTTAGTTATATGGTTAACTTATTATAACCATTATATTTTTTTTATATTCACATTTTTTGTTTGTTGGTGTATTGTTACACCTGTATAACTATTTTTTTG
This sequence comes from Taxus chinensis, assembly GCA_019776745.2. Classification (NCBI taxonomy): domain Eukaryota; kingdom Viridiplantae; phylum Streptophyta; class Pinopsida; order Cupressales; family Taxaceae; genus Taxus; species Taxus chinensis. The sequence goes on from CM034154.1 coordinate 420,557,014, forward strand.
TAAGATTGGTTGTGCGAGACACATGCACACGTGCGTATAGGTGCATGTGTGCACACACACCCAAACATAAACACACCCACACACATACACACACACTACAACCCATTATTTCTCTGTAACTTGATTATTCCTGATTAATAAAATCTCAGCAGGCTACATCCCTATTTCTCTCAACAACTCCAATTTCATATGATTTCTATGAAAAGAGGTAAACAACTTTCCAAATGGAAATATTATGAGGAGAGAATCTCCTAAGAACTACAATACTATTGTGTTTAATTTATATTTAAAAAATGTTTGCTTTCACATGCCTCATACTCTTTTGAAAATTTGGATGAATACAAAATACATCATTAATTTTCATTTACTGTATGCATTTTGATGAATATGAAATATGTCATTAATTTCCAAAGGAATATGTTTGTATAATATACTCACACAAATTTTGGGCACTTAACTAGGTTTTTACATGTCGTACCCATGAATGTTACTAATATAGATATCTTAATTACATATATCTATAAGACGCAAAGAGATACCACTCTCGAGGTGCTTATTTAACCTATTTGAAAATTCCAATGCATGTGCACTAAGATTAATCTCTCTCGAATTCATTTAGCTAAATATGTTGAAGATATCTATGCTAGTAGTATACAATGTATGCATTTAAGAATGTGTGTTTGAGAAATACTATTTTAATTTTCAAATAGTTCTATTGAAATATTGCAAGGAAAAAATCATTCTTAACAAAATGATGAATTGTTTTACATTCAATAATTGAGAAAAAATGGTAGTAACAATTATTTTTCATGTTTCGGTTTTAGGATAAAAATATCCAATGCTATTTGATGAATTTTTCTATGTAATTTCTATTGATGATGAAAATTACACCATCAACTAATAAAACCTTCAACCTATTATCGAGGTTAATATGGAATTAGACTAGTTTAATCATAGGGTCTTAAGACGAGCTTAAGCATGTGGATGGTAGTTTAAGTGTTATGTTACCAATGAATGCTCAAACTAAGAAACCTAACAATATTGTGAGGATTACAATCGAATGCATCAATCAACAAGGAACATAAATGAAAATAAAAATAAAATACAAAACACGAAAAACAAATAAACAAACCAACAAAAATGCATAAAATTAATCTACAGTGTTACTGAAATTGTTTGATATAGTGAAGCCTATTGATGAGGCAACCTCTTGAGATAACACAAGAATGGATATTTAAATTGTGTTGTGATTAATTGAGGGTATTGTTGACGACGATCCTTACAGATGAACCATCAAAGTCATAGGAAACCTTAGGTTGGTGAGACATGTGCCCTAAGGTGACCTCCAGATTTTAAAGAAGTTGTCTCTTCTCTAGTGTCTCAGGTAGGGTTAGAGGAAAACATGTAAATGACTAAAAAAATAAAAAGGCGATGCACCAATCTAAGAGAAGAGAAAGTGACATAATACTTTGAAACCTTTATCTAGAATAATTTGAAGGGATACAAGGCACGATCCACTACTCTGATAACACAAATGTATGAGAAACTGAAATGATTCATTTATAGATAATAAACGAAATAGGGAAATTCTAAGGTCATCAAGCGTGATGAATTTCCTGACTCATTTAGAACTACTTCTCATAAAAGAAACAAAGATTTTGAACATATAAAAGTTCGATTGCACATAATAAGAAATATTTATTCATATAGAGAATGGGTAAATAAGGCCCTCGAAAGCACAAATTACACTTATTTTATATGACAGAGGCTTACTAAGGCTGGACTTTACATAACATACAGAACTCTTCACTTTCCTCCATGTTCTTCTACTGAAAAACTCTCTTTTTTGCTTTCAATTTTGCCTCCTTTTAAGGACCTCTTTTTCTTTACTACTTTCAGCTACCACCTTTTTTTATTTTAATTTTGATAAGGTCTTGCTCTTATCCTTCTAGCTCCTGCCCCCAATACTTTAAATATAGTGCTACCATTGTCAGTATTTTAATTCAGATCTGGAACAAAGATTTCACTCCTTTATAGGAATTTGTGCATCTGTTCCCTACTCGGTATTGTCACTGAGTCTTTGGTCCATGAAGCTCCCTTTTCTTTCCATGTGGAGGGCTCACACTCATTTAGGGTCCTCTTTCCCATCCTTATATCAAACATGCGCTAGATAGACACGTGGAGAGCTTCCGTGAGGAAGACGTATCTTTAACTCTTCAACTTGCTTTGGGAGTGACCTCATCAAACCTTGGAGACGTGGAGAGCTTCTGTGAGTTTGAGAAGAAAATTTAAAGTTATTTCTTTGGGGTTACACCGATGGGGCACGTGGAAGACTTCCATGGGTCTTTTCATACTTAGTTAATTTTTTCCTTGAGAAATCAGAAGAATCTAGAGTCTGGGTAACAAAAATGCTTAATAAATGAGTCCTAAAAAAATAATATAATCAGTTTGGTGACTCACTAAGGGATTTCATTTCAGTTTTGGAAGAATCTAACATCCCTTTCCTTTCCAAAAATTAAAAATGTGTCTCACAGAGGGCCACTTAGAGCTTCTACAAATAATCCTGGTATCCGAGCCATTCTTGCTCTGTTGGGTAGGCTCTACATTGTAGGGCTTAAAACGCTTGGTATAGCTCAATTATCTCCTTGTGGGAGAAACCCTGGAGGCTTTGCATTAATACATGCAGGTGAAAATCTAACTGTATGATAGGATTAATGATGGACTCGAACTCAGCGACACTAGAGTCCTCTTTTAAATACTAGAAGACCATCTTATCCTCGCACTTAGCTATCAAAAAATGTTGAATTTGGTCCTTTGATAAGACCGTAGACTCATCTAGGAAGGGAGAGGGGAAACCTAGTTGCACTAATTCATTAATATTCTACTTTCTTTCCTTCATTTCCTGGCAAAGCTCTACCAAGAGATTTTGACATTTGATAGAAGCTTTGTTACAGCTCAAAATATCATTGATCTTCACCGATATCAACCACATGTTAGTGATTCCTAAATTCTGAAGAACAGGGTCTGAGGCATCATAGAGTTTTTGAATCAAAAGATTCAACTCCTGGACATTGGTGGATAAGGTGTTGCTGATGGTGGAGACTACATTTTCTACCCTAGAGTACAACCCCTGTGCATCATTGGATATAAATCTGAGTATCGGGGCTAGATTTTCAGCAGTGATGGAAATCTTGTCACAACATGAGGCATACAATCCCTGCACTAATGATATGATTCCCACCTTCTGGGATCATTTCCCCAATTGGTTGGTCAAGTCCTTGACCATTTCATCAGAAGATTTTATCCTGGCTTGAAAGCCATTCTTTTCCTATGAGAGTGAATTGACTAGGGCCTCGGATGTAGCGAGCTTAGCCACCAGAGATTTTTCCTCTACTTGAGAAGTTGTGAGGGCTTGCTTGGTTGACTGTATCCTTCAACTCCTTCTTGAGTTGATCTACCTCTTTATCCTTGGCCTTAAGCTCAGCCATGTGGCCCACCGCTGTGGCCTCTACCTTTCGAAGGCTCGCTTGCACCTTTTTAACCTGATTGTATGAGTTTCAAATAGTTGGTAGTGACTACGCTATCCATCATTTCATTCATCAGCTTGACCTTTTCCTGAGGCCAGAATTCAGCAAGGTCCACCGCGATAGCACTAATGGAATAGTTATCATGTTGCATTTGTTTTGTGGGCTTGGATACCTAAGGGACAAGGTGAGAGATGGTCAAAGAGCTCTGTTGATGATCATACAAGGATCACACCTTCTTAGTTGATAGAGATACCATCTCCTTCTTTCTCTACTTTAATCTCCTTTGATCCCAAGTTGACTTAGTGGACTCTGCTTGGCTCAAAAACTTGGAAGGAGAAGAGACCATTCCTCCTGCAAATGGGAAACTGGGTGGTAGGCCGTATGGAACAGTAACTAGTAATTGAGATGTTATAGATACTAGGGCCAAAGAAGGGGGTGTGATCATGCATGGTGAGAAGATTGGGATGGCAGTAGGGAACTATGGAAGTAGAGGAGTGATAAGCGAAGGAAGAGTCTGAGATGGAGTGACAGACTGAAGGGGAATTTCTGAAGGGAAAGGTGGAAGTGGGGGCATTACAGAGAGAGAAGTCATAGGTTGTGGTGTGGAAATCATGGGGACTACGAATGAACTTTAGCCTTTTGTGGGCCGGGCTGGAAAATGAGTCTCCTTTTGCTGTTGATTTCGAGAGGTTAGACAATGGAAATACTGGTGAAGGAGTCTGAAGAGAAGTGGTAGATGAAGGCGCTTCTAGTATCCATTGTTGTGGAATCTTGGAATATTCTACGGTTGACCTGAGAGATTGCTCAGAAGTGAGCACAACTATATCCTCACTATCTGGATCAGAGTTATGCTTCATGTCCCACTTATCCTCCCACATCTTGTCACTAAGAACCTCCTCAAAGTTCTGTGTGGTTTGGCCAATTTCCTGCCTATATTTCCAAAAGGCCTCAATTTTCTTGGGGCTCTAGTCCCTTCTTTTTAAGGCCACTCGAAGCCCTTTTCCAATTTTCAGAGTAGGGTCAAATGCATATTTGACCTGGTGGAATGACTTATAGTCCAGAGTTGGGATGTCCTAGAGTTTGATGAAAATATCAGGTGATTCAGCCTGGGGGCTCTGCTGTGAATCAAAAAATGGCCTGGCTCATGCTTGCAAGAGTTGGAGATTTTATTTTTAGCCAGAGTAGTAGCCATTTTCCCATCTGGATCATACCTCCATGAGTCCTTGATCAAGGTGAAACCATAGGAGGTAAACTTCTATGATAGACAATGGTTCACTCACCTTTTGAGTACAGTAATCCCTCCCCTACTAAATGGAAGCTCATAGATTGTTTTCTTCTTTCGGGTAGAGCCGACCTTCAGGTCTAGGATGACAAGCTATCTAGTGACTTTGAGACCAGACAAATCCAAGGTGTGAGAATCTTCGCAAGCATTAAGGATTCACCCCTAAATCTATAGACCTGAATCATGAAATTCCCTCTAGAAAAGAAGTAGTCACAGGTGTGTAATGGGTCTAAGAAGATAGACCATGCAGATTCATTCATTCTGTTATTTATCCCTTCAGGATCAAGCTCTAGAAAAAGAGGCTCCACAAAAGCATTGAAAAATTTGTAGACATCTGAAGAATGAGAAAGTACATGGGTCAATGTAGATACCGGGATAATATTTTGGGGATTTACTTCCACATCCCACAAGGTCAGAGTCATAAACTGGCCAAAATATTGAGCATTTTGGTACAAGATGAGGTGGAAAAGAAAAGATGAATACCTGAAGGTGGAATCCATCGAGAAATGTCTGAGCTGCTCACAAATTGACCCCACGATGACCTCCACGAAGTCAAATTTATATGTTTGCTTATGGCTGACGGTCCTCATTTGGAATAGTGCCACTATCTGCCAATCCTCAATGCCTTTGTCAGAGTGCCACCCAAAAATAAAAGCCAACATAGAATAGGCATCCTAAGTGTCAGGCATGAGGGATTTTAAGGGAATGGGGAAACCCAAAATCCCTGAAATGTCGGTGTCTGACAGCCTCAACTCCTTGGTGAGGAATGGGACCTTTGTTTGACATAGGGTCCATATGTTTCAAAGTTTATCTATATTATAGAAACTAGCCATCTTGATCATAGGTCAGGGCTAACATGTCCCTGATAGCCTGTGGTGTAATTACCATGACTATATTTCGGCCCTAGATTATATGGCTCTCTGAGCTAAAAAAGGCCACGCACATTTGTATGAGCTCTAGGCATGGGTGCATAAGAGGAACCATATATTGGGTGAGATTTGTGCTCCAGGTCCTAGAGCCAAATGACTCAGAGTCTCCTAGAAGGTTGAACCTGGCGCATGTTGCTTCTCTTAAAGCTTTAGGCCTTTTGTTGAGATTGGGGTTGAATATATCATCGGTTGGGTCGCTGACTAGCGAAGGGTCACTGTACCAGGACAACAGATCTAGGTACTTTAACTTAAGCTGGTGTGGTCAAGGAGGAATGGGTTACCTTGCATAGGATTTTGTTTCCTGAATAGATATGGAGGTGGCCATGGTGTCTCTGAATCTAAAAATGAATCTGGAGGCTTTGGAGACTTTGATATTTTCTGATTAACTCAGAAAATCTAAATGCTTCAGAATGACCTTTCCAAACAGCTCAAGGCACCTTTAATAGTCGTTTCTACCTAGGGAGTAAAAGGTCACACGTACTTGGAGTCACTTCTTATAACATTCCCTTTAAGCGAGAGACCCAAGGCACCAAACTCGGTGCCTTTTGATAGATCTTGCATTAATTGTGGATCTCTTCATTAAGAAAAGGGGGCCTTACCCTTGATGACAACTTTAATGTGAGAAAAGGTAGGGGCACTTCCTTCAAAAAAAAAAAAAGAGATGTGGATAGGGGTGGCGAACACATGTGGAAAAAATACTCCAAAAGAAATCAAAGGCACAAAACAAAAACTAAAAATAAGGGAAGTAAATACGTACATATGATACAATTTCCAAGGACACCTAAACGTAGGGTTTCAAGTGAATCCCATTCACTGGGATAGCCAAAGGATCTCCCTACTATGGTTTCAAGTTCAAATGAGTTATGCTGCTAACATGCACTGATTTTGAATGGTCTAGTCTATAAGGGGTTGAACTTCCCATGGTTACTGGGCCTGGCTGCTCTAGCATCCCACTTTAAGATGGTGGTTCTGACTTAGAAGTTTAGCTCTGATGTCTTTTGATTGAACCATGTCTTGACTATTTTTTGGTGATTGATCATGGTTTAGTGGGTGATTTCATGCCTCTCCTAGAGTTCAACCAGCTCGGTGAGCCTTACTGGCATCGATCCATTTTTCTCTATCTCAAATCCTTTCAATAGTTGTAATGTGGGGATCTCCAAAGAAATTGGCATCACAACACTTTTTCCATAGACTATTTCATATGGTGAAGCTTTCAGGATCTATTTTGGAGTGATCTGATCGGCCCATAAGGATTTTTTAACATGCTCATGCCATAACCTTTTATGCTCATGTCCCATCCTTTTGATGAGTCTTATCATATTCTTATTTGTAGACTCCATCAGGCCATTTCCTTGAGGGTAATAGTTAGAGGATGTCTTTAGATATATCTCGTGCTTGACCACAAAATCAGACACTTTAGCTCCTAGGAAATCTTTGGCATTGTCAGATATAATGGTGGGGGGGGGACCAAAATGTGTGGTGATATCCTGCAAGAGTCCTAGGATCACATTTTCAGTGGACTCCTTGAGCAGAACTGCCTCCGTCCACCAGGTGAAATAATCAGTTGCCATGAGAATCCACCAGTGTTCAGAACTTGAAGTTAGGTTAACCATTCCAATGAAGAAAAGACCCCATTGTGTGAAAGGTTTTTCAATTAGGATGGGATTGAGGGGAAACGTCGTGTTTCTCTGGAAACCTGCGTAAACTTGACAAACCTTGCATTTGTTTGTTTCTACCTGGCTATCAGCAAACATGCTAGGCAAAAAAGATCCTACTTGCAAGATCTTTATAGCCATGGTTTGGGCCAAAAAGTGACCACCTGAGTCTCCATGATGCAATTCCCTTAAGAATATCTCTGGCCTCTTCATCTTCCAGGCATCTTAACATTAACCCATTAAAATTCCTCTTAAAAAGGAAGTTGTCAATCATAGCAAAATGAGTCCCTTGTTTGCCTATAATATCTCCTCTTTTTTAAGGGGAGATGGCCTAGGTACTCTCCAGTTTGCATAAAATGAATTCTGTCAGAGACCCATCCCTCAGGTATGTCCTCCTGTAGGTACATTATCTCCTTTGATTCACCATTCACTTTGGGGACAGGTTCCTGCGTCAAATATTGACACAACCCCTTGCCTCTCACAAGCTTCATGGGTTTTAATTCTATGTCGTATTCCAGGATCTTGGTTATCCAATTTTCCCTTTTTTAGTTATCTCACCCTCCATTATGTATTCTTTGATGCTGGGGTGAGCCACCATGACCTGAATTTTGTTGTGTGTAACCAGGTGTCTGAATTTCTTCAGACCTTTGACTATGGCGTAGGCTTACCTTTCCAAAAAATTGTATCTTGTTTCATAGTCATGGAGGGTTTTTGAAAAGAAAGCAATTGGGTGTTCCTCCCCTTGTCGTTCTCCTTTTTGAGTTAGCACAGATGCTATGCTATTTTTCCCCCATATACATACATAGTGAAACTCTTTGAGAAGTCTGGGTTGTGGAGTACAGGGGCCGATGCAATAGCCTCTTTTATTGATTCAAAAGACTGACGACCCTCATCAGTCCATTTGAAAACTAGGTATTTTTTCAGCATGAGAGTGATTGGGCAGATAGTTCCCACAAAATTTGATATAAACCTGCCAAAAAATTTCATCTTTCCTAAGAAGGATTGAACAACCTTCTTGTTGACCAGTAGGGGAAGCTCCAAAATGACCCTGACTCTCTTAGGATCAATGAAAACTCCCTCCTTTGACACAACATGTCCCATGAGATTTCCTTGGGGAATTCCAAAGATACATTTCTTTGGATTCAGAGAGATTCCAAACTCTTGAAAATTTTTAAACACGGCTTCTAAAGCATTAAAATGCTCTTCCACTATTTTAGTAAACACAGTAAGGTCATCAAGGTATATGAGGATTACCTTGTTTATCAATGCCCCGAACGTGGTCTCCATGGCTCTTTAAAAAGTAGCCCCTGCATTTGTGAGCCCAAAAGGAATTTTTGCGTAGGAGAAGGTTCCCCATTTGGTCGTGAAGGTAGTTTTATGTTGATCCCTTTCCACGAGCCATATTTGGTTATAACCCAAAAAACCATCCAACAGAGAAAACATCTCGGAGCCCGTGACCATCTGTAAAATTTGTTCCATAGAGGGCAGGGGTAATGGTCTTTCAGGGAGGCCCTATTTAGATCTCTGAAGTCTACGCAGAGTCATATTTCACCATTCTTCTTCCTCACTGGAACCAGGTTGGAGACCCATGTCGTGTGCTTGATTGGAAAAATGATACGAGCTTCCAATAATTTTCTTAACTCCTCAGCCATGAGGGCTTCCACCTTAGGGTTCATGGGCCTCTATTTTTGACGCACAGGCTTAGTCCCTTCCTCCAGGTCAATGGTGTGCTAGATAATGTCCTTATCATAACCATGGAGATCATCATATGTCCAGGCCATTACTTTATCATACTTGTGACACAAGGCCACGAGTTGGTCTCTTTCCTTTTGGGTCACTGACTTTCCAACTTTCAGTCATTTTTCCCTAGCTATTTCCAGTTCTACATAGTCTTCTTTTACTACCTCAAACCTTCTTCGATCCGAACTAGCATCATCTGAGTCGAAAATATTCTCAAGAGTAATTAATCCTCTTGGGAGCTTGTTTGTCTTTAGTTGTATTATCTGGTCCCCATATGCTTCTTCAATCTTGGGTTGGAGTTGATTTGTGAATTGATCAGATTACTGGAGGAAGTGTATGATCTTCCAGTCATTATCAAACACCTGCCAATGGTGTATGTTGTTAGGGATAGAGGGGTGAATGATCACTTTTATGGTATCTTTATTTTCAAGTAGATCCTGGGTTGGGTCAAATTGAGACCCAATGGTAGCCATCATGTCCGCCTCTGTATTCTGATCACGGGGAACTACCTTAATATTAAAGGCTTCAAAATCATCTATTAAATCCCATACCTGGTACTGGTAGGATCTCATCCTTGGGTTCTTAGTGGTGGTGGTATTTCTTACTTGTGTGACCACCAATTCCAAATCACTGAATACTCTTAGCTTCCTGATACCCTCTTTCTGGGTGGTGCATAAACTGTGCACCAAGGCCTCATACTCTACCTCATTACTAGAACAAGAGAATTAGAAATGAACTGACTGGAGTATCTTCTTACCGACAGGAGATATGAGGAAAACTTTGGCTCCTGAGCCATTTTTTCTTCTAGCCCCATCAAAATATAGGGTCCATATTGGAGGGTCACTAAGAGAGCTTGTCTCCCATGCATCACCTTCTCTTTTCACCTTTGGGATTGTGGGGTTTTCATCAAAAATGACGTAAGTTCCCAGGCCAGTTGAATCGAAGTTCCCAAAAGGATCTCCAGGGGGAAGATTAGATAGATGATCACCCTCCTGGGGCTCTCCATCCTCTACATACAACTCTTCTTCTCTGGTGATCATAGCATGGGAGGCCTCGAAACCAGAAGGCACTTGGTCTGTTATATGCTCTTTGGAGAGTGGTTCTGACAAGACCTTCATTTTGGACCCATACTTGGTTCGTAGGATTAAATGGGACCAATCCAAAGACATATACCCACTGATCTTAGCTATGAAATCTCGGGAGAGGCAGAGCCCAAAGATTGGTGGGACATTAATCACCATGATATCTTGGAAAACAGTTATATTTGGGTAGGAATAGAGCTGTAATGGGAGTCCCTTGATAATTCCTATGGTTGGAACATATTTCCCATCCAGTTGCATAACTCCCTTCTTCAAGGGTTCATATTGAACTCCTAAAGCATCTGTTATTGCCTGAGGCATGACAGTAGTGCTTGCACCAGAATCTATCATGGAGTTATGTAATAACTTCTTACCTATAATAAGAGTTAAAAAGAAGGGGTTGGGCCTTGGCTTATCGGCCTCTCCTTGTTGATTTAGCAATATGGCTTCTATAGGCACTCAAGCATCTTTGACCCATCCTTTCAAGGGACCCACCTTGGTCGCATCCCCTTCTAATTTTAGTGCTTCTTGGAGAAACTCCTTCTGCTCGGGAATGCTTAGAATATCCCACAAAGATGTGCTGGCTGGTGCCTTTTTCAGCTGTTGGACTACGTTGATGGGTCCAACCAGCGATGGTTTGAGAGGTGGTTGATGCTTCATGTTCTTTCCTTATCAAGGTGATGGACCTCTTGATCATGTATAGTTGGTTTTGGAGCTTCCTTTATTCTTGGTGACAACGTGTTCATGATAATCAGAGGCTCTTTATACACCTTGTCGATCGAAGTTGGAGCTGGTGCATCTGCTTCAATGATCCTCTTCTTGAAGTGGGTGTTGTAGTTAAAATGAACAAGCTTTGGAATAGATACCTCATTTATGAAGACAGACTCCTCCCCTTCTAACCAAGAGAAAAGGGCATGCTCTGGTGCAATCTCTGATTCTTGTTCTAGGGACATCCCTTGCATCTGGGTGGTGAAAGTGATGCACTTTGGGCTCCCTCAGACTGATGGGGTCTAGCTGTATATGTGTCATAACCTTCTCTTGATCATTGTTCAGCTATCCTTAGCTACAAGTTCCCTTGGGGGTAGTCTCTCGGCATATGAGAATTATTGCAAGGGAAGCACCAGGTGTTGGGCTCCTCAGCTAGATGGTTTTGTCTGGGGATGAGTTCTCTTCCGCTATTGGGGGGATTGGTTTGAAGAGGTGTTGGTACAAGGACTATTTGATTTGATGGTTGAGTGGTCGGTGGCCTCTGAGTATTCTGGTATGTAGAGGGATAAGTGGGTCAGCTACCTTGGAAACTCTGATAATTTTTCCTTGGATAAGTTTCCTGATTCCTTTTAAGGTTCACTATCTCGTTAGAAAAACTTCTCAGGATATTCCTCATCTCATCCATTTTGGGAGAGGAAGATGAGGCCGTAGTGGCAAGAATGGGAGCCGTAACCGTAGGGGGTAATTATATAAAGATGTAGGGGTTGAGGCTGGGCTCGGTGTTTGTACTTGTGGAAAGGGGGCTATCTCGGGATTTATTGGTAAAAGTGTTCTAGGAGGGAGCTTCCCGACATCTATTAGATTATTCTCAGCTTGGACTACAATGTTATAGGCATGTGGCAAAGAATCCCCTCCCAATGATTGAATCATTACTGAAATATCTGAATTTAGGGATTTTAGGTAAAAGACAATAGCCATACCTGTAGGTGGTCTAGCCAAGGCTAGAATCCTTTACCAGGTTTTATGGAACCGAGTGTTAAAATATGTCATCAATTCTTATAGACCCTTTTTTATACAAATTAGTTGTTGTAGGAGTGATGAATGGTCTCCCTTTTCGCTGAATCTTGTCACCAATGGCCCCGTAACTGGTCCTAAGTACCAATAGAGTTAGGGGTTAAAGATTGGTACCATTCCAGGGCCCTTCCATTAAAAGAGGAGGCTAGTAGATGTAAGGCAACATCTTTCTCCCTTATATAATGTACTGCACATATCTCTGCTACATCTTGGAGATGTTCTTCAGGGGTTTTGAAATCCTCACCACTGAATTTGGGTAATTCTTTTAACGCATTGGCTGGAATAGGGTTCCATACCATCGGGGGCATGGGAAAAATGAGTGGGCTTCCCTGATCCCATGAAACAAATGGTCTCAGAGGTGGAGGCTGAAGATGAGCCATAATGATAGGTCTGAGGGTCCTAGTTGACTGTGTAAAAGGCCTACCTAGTGGAGGGGTTGAGAGAGTCTGGTCCAGGGGGGACAGAGACCTCTGAACCTATCTTCCTCTTCTATGTCATGGAGGAGATAGCTGTAAATAGTTGATTAGATCCTCTTCCCTTGCTCTTGCCCTCATTTTCATTCATTTGTTCCTTCAAGTGGGTGAGCTGGACCTTACTCAGGTTGATAGATTTTTGATGCTTCTCAATCCAAGGGATTAATGTCCCACTGGGCGTGCTAGGAAAACTATTGATGATGATCCTTACAGATGAACCATCAGAGTCATAGGAAACCTTAGGTTGGTGAGACGTGCACCCTAAGGTGACCTCCATATTTTAAAGAAGTTGGCTCTTCTCTAGTGGTTGGGGTAGGGTTAGAGGAAAGCATATAAATGACTAAAAATAAAAAGGTGATGCACCAATCTAAGAGAAGGGAAAGTGACAAAATACTTTGAAACCTTTATCTAGAATAGTTGAAGGGCTACACAACACGATCCACTACTCTGATAACATAAATGTATGAGGAACTGAAATGATTGATTTATAGATAATAAATGAAATAGGGAAATTCTAAGGGCATCAAGCACGATGAATTTCCTGACTCATTTAGAACTACTTCTCATAAAAGAAATGAAGATTCAGAACATATAAAAATATGATTGCACAGAATAAGAACTCTTTATTCATATAGATAATGGGTACATAAGGCCCTGAAAGCACAGATTACACTTCTCTTCTATGACAGAGGCTTACTAAGGCTAGACTTTACAAAACATACAGAACTCTTCGCTTTCCTCCCTATTCTTCTGCTGAAAAACTCTCCTTTTGCTTTCATTTTTGCCTCCTTTTAAGGACCTCTTTTCCTCTATTACTTTTAGCTACCACCTTTTTTTCTTTGAATTTTGATAAGGCCTTGTTCTTATCCTTCTAGCTCCTGCCCCCAATATTTTAAATGTAGTGATACCACTGTCAGTATTTTAATTCAGATCTGGAATAAAGATTTCACTCCTTTATAGGAATCTATGCATCTGATCCCTACTTGATATTTTTGCTAAGTCTCTGGCCGGTGAAGCTCCCTTTTCTTGCCACATGGAGGACTCACCCTCGTTTAGGGTCCTCTTTCCATAGCCTTATATCAAACATGCGCCATATAGACATGTGGAGAGATTTTGTGAGGAAGACGTATCTTTGACTCTTCAACTTGCTTTGGGAGTGACCTCATCAAACCTTGTACATGTGGAGAGCTTTCGCAAGTTTGAGAACCCACTTCAAAGTTCCATCTTTGGGGTTGCACCGATGGGACACGTGGAAGACTTCCACGGGCCTTTTCATACTTAGTTGATTTTGGCCTTGAGTGATTAAAAGAATCTAGAGTCGGGGCAACAAAAATGCATAGTAAAATATTCTTAACAAAAGAATATAATCATAAAATTTTATTTATTTCAAATATTCAAAAGTTTTATGAAATATATTGAATTAATGCATCCAAAGTCATATTGATAACCTTTCATTTAATCCACTCTATAACCTTTTTGTGTCAAAATTTATGTTTTATTGAAGTACGATAAATTACAATAGTAATGTAGAAAAAAAATAAAAGAAGTATTAAAAGTGTATAAATGGTTGTTCTAACCATACTCCATAATTTTACAACAAAAAAAGTGGAATTTGTATTAATGGAAACAAAGCTTCACAAATGAAATGTTATAATCAAGGAAATATAAATCTACACACGATTACAATGATAAAAAATGCTAAATGATTATATAACTTATCAAAAAAATCCATTTAGAAATCCATAAAGCAACAAGAATCCCAAGAGATGAAAATAAACTACATCCAAGTTAAGTTAGAAAACAATATATATTTATCATATAATGAAAAATATTAAATTAAATAAAGTGGATATAGTTTTTCAGTCTCAAACACATGCTTTTAATCACGTAAACTATTGTTGAGAAGATATACACACAAAATAAGTCTAATAAAATTGTAACATAGTTAAATGACATAAAAATTTGATAATCATTGCTAGGTACCTTTTTTATTCTCTCTATATTCCATGTCATCTAAGTCCTTTTATATTCTCTTCCTTGAAGAATTGGTTTGTAATTGAATTGCTTTGAAAAAATCCTCGTATAATAAATTCATGAGAATTTTAGTTATAAGTAATAGAAGGAAATGAATAATAATAAAAAGAGCCTCTAAAATGAATTAGGGAATATAAGTAATCTTGAATGGTAATTTTGAATAAAATGAATTTAAAAGGGGTGAGAGCCCATATTCAAATTGATTAGGAAGACAAAAGAGTGAATAATAATATAATATCCATAATAAGCATCTTATACATTTCACTAAGTAAATATTATGAAATCAATATCATCTCAAAAATCTTATTTAATCGAATTTATATGAAAAAAATTATCGTGGCATAGATATAAGTTAAATAAATGAAAAATTACCATCTCTCATCATTTATATGAGATAAAATATCTCTACAAAAATAATAAACATCATATTGAAGTATTTGAGGAATTCAATTGATGATGAAAACCTAATGTTCCAAAGTATCACAACATAGAATTAAATACAACATTCAACAACATACATGCTACCAATAGCCACTTCCTAATCTTCATCTCATGTAAGATCCAAAAATGGAACATTCCCATCATTTCACATTCAGTTTATTCATATGGTATCCTGTGCAAAGTAGTATGAGAAATATTTTCAACTTCATCCTTAATTTCAAGTTTTACATCTTCAAAATATATAAGACCAATTACATGGTTGAAGAGAACCTATAACACTTGTGTTGAGTAAAATACAAATAATTACTATTGTATGTATGCTAAACTTGCTATGCTAATTGAAAGAAACTAACACATAGTAGTCTCAAAGCAAAGCTAAATCTACCATTAAAATTATGATAAGAGCTTAAAGGAAATAACAATCTTAATTGCATAAACATGAATAAAATCGCCTAATGCTAACCATTCCTAATATTTTAATGTATGATTACTTATAAGCATGAGAATCAAATTTGTGTCGATCTCCAAAGAGAGGGAAGGATCTCAACAGGAAATGGCTACAAGGCCATACTTAGATCTTTCTTTCTACTCAACATTGAGAGAATGGATGCAAAGATGAAGTAGCTATTCCAAATAATAGGATGGATCTTATCATAAGCTTATATAAATCACTAATCAAAGTGTGGTGTGGTGTAATACCAAGGTGTAAGGTGCGAAGGATTTATGAAGGTCCTTTTATTTAGCTTTCTAATTTGGGAGAAGCTTGCAAAGTAGTGCATGTAGGATAAAGGATAAAGTATATTTAGAAGACATAAGCTTGATTAGAGGAATTAACAAGTGATTAGCAACTCATTGGAGTTGGGGATGATTTAATTTATCAACTAGGATTAATTAATAGGCCAAGATAAACTTAAAAATATATTTGGAGGTGATTTAAAGGAAAATAGGTAGGATTTGGATGATTTAAAAGGGGGATTCAACCAATAATAGGGTTTATTAATTAAATACAAGGGTATAAAGACTTAATTAACTAGTAATAGTTAATTAATTGATTATAGGATGATTATAACTAACAAGTGTCATTAATTGGCATCCAGAATGGGGGAAATGCTAGTTAATTTACAAAGTGTCGTTAATTGACCGAAATGGAGCGAAACGTTAGGTAATTAATGGGAAATCAGTAATTATAACGAAAATGACGAGAAATACGGGAATTAGTGCAATTTTGAAAGGATAGAATACAAATTAGTAGAATTAAGGATGCCCCCTCGAGTTTCAATGGGGTGATGAAGGAGGTCGATCGACGATTGAAAAGATGAAGGAAATGGACAGTCAACATAAACTTGATAGGTGAGTGTGCACATATGAAGAAACAAGGAGGGGGAGGGGGATAAAAATAATCCCTATTTCCCCATATGATATGGAAGAAAAATTTGGGATAGTTTAAAATGATATGAAGAAGAGTGGAGATGAAGAGAATGGAAATAGCTTTCATCCATATTAGCTCAAGAACAAATTTTTTTCATCACTTTCTTATATGATCTATGTCACCGACTCTTTATTATATATAAGCATACAAAAAAGTGTAAAATAACATGAAAAACTATAATACTAACATTTGTTCATTGCAGAAACACTAACTCAATGCAACATACATAACTTAATGCACTACGAGAAAGTAAACAAGCTAACCTAATAGGGAAAATAAGTACAAACACATATAAACAAAAAATGTTCAAGATAGTTGCACCAATGTTTTTGTTATTGAGATTTAGTTCTCAAATGGTTGAGTTAACAACAAGGGTTAAAAATGGCACCCCAAGCAATGATACATGCTAGGTGAATATACAAAGGACACAAGGGTCCTATGAAAAATAAATCGTGCACTGTGAAACAATACCAATCAACTCGTCGTGCAACTGAGTAATGACACAGTGAGAAAACTATATTTGTTAATGGAGGTAGATCTAGATGATTCATGAGTCATTTGCGAGAACAATTGAGGATCAAAGAGATATGTTTTAAGGAAAATATTTGATGTTTGAGGACTATGTGTTTGATAAATGCTTTAGTTGCATGCATGATTTTTTACCAATTTTTAATTTTTTTACCCATGTTATGGATTTTTAATGATTTTACCATTTTTTTTGGATTTTTAATGATCTTACTATTTTTTTTGGATTTTAAAATGATTTTACCATTTTTGGATTTTTAAATGGTTTTACCATTATTTTTGGATTTTCTTGAAGGTTTTCCAAAGATATGTACATGAAAATGAAGAAATGAGGATGCCCCCAGTGATAGATGGGAATGTACCAGGGAAAACGTCACACGTATGTGTAAGAAAGTGAAGATGAAAAAAATTCCCCCAGCGTGAGATGAGAATGTAAAAATACAAACTCTCCACATATATACTAGAGGATGATAATCAGATCAAGACCAATACAGATAGGTTCAACGTGATGATGAACATAAGCCAATAAAGAGATAATATGGAACGGGCATGCCCCTAGTGCAAGTTGGCCAAGAAACACATGATAGAAAATAAGTAAAAGATTGTTTTATTGAAAGAAGGGACAAAGATTCCCTCAAACATGGTAAAAAGGAAATATTATACACATGGAAAAAAAGAAGAAGAATAAGAAATGTTATGAAAGGATATGGAAAATGTAGCTAGAATACTTGCAATGAAAAGGTGGTCAGCCAAAGGCACAAATTGTGATAAAAAATACAGACTAAAGCAATATTTTGAACAAGGTACAAAAAACACTTGGTAACATATTGATCCTATTTTCTCATAGAGATCCAGTGTGTGTGTGTGGAAATTAATTACCTCTTCTAGTGAAGATTTGATAGGTAATAAGTGAAAAAAAGCTAGCTAATGTGTAGGAATGATTTATTTTGAATGGTGATTTGTGAATGGAGGGTGGAAGGAGAACCATAAATTGCTTCGCTGTTAGCCAGACACCGACAGCCCTAATGGAGATGTATTTGATTCTAGTCGCAAGATTGCTCTACTACCAGCCAGATGCCCATAGCCCCGGTAGAGATATGGGAAATACCCAAAAAGAAATTTATATATTGATTTTATTTTTTCTTTTGAAATTTTGATTGATTTTTTTACTTTCTGAAAAATATTTCATCTCTCTCATTTTGTTTTTATAAGGGGTTAAGAACCACGTATGACTTTATGGAAGGATGTGGAAGTGATTGCTATGAAGACATTGTTTAGTGTCAACAAATACACCCAAAATTTATTCACAAAAAGTTTATTAGATGTAGATAGTGATAGGATCTCTAAGAGGTTAGTCATTTTTCAATTTACCAAGGTGATGAAAGACTAGGGTCAAACAGATATAATAGAGATCAATGTCACATAAGGAGCGTTAATAGACTAACCAAAATATTATCGAAGGGATGAATATGGTGGGAGACTTGCAGAGGAATGGAATGAAAGGAAAGAACATCCATGTGTATGCATAACCTAATTACAATGTTTGATCTTCGTAATTTTGATCTTTTTGTAATGTTTTCTTATTTTTTTGTATTTTTGAATTTATTTTGATTTTTGACGGTTTTGCGAAGGGAAAACTATGAAGGGATAAGATGATGAATATGAATAATTAGGAAGTTGGGACCAAAAATGTCACTCCACGTGATAGGATTCAAAAATGATGTTTGTAATTTCTTTAATAAGGGAGATTAGGAGTATTTTCTTATCAAGAGTAATAATATCTCCAATCTCGATGACCACAGTGAGATCATATTGGATAAGTGAATGTGATTTATTTTTCAACATGGATATCGTATGTGGGATCTTGAATTCCTTATCCATAAGTTTATGCACTTTGCACCATAATTGATGTTTGCGATGGCGTGTATACTTGAATCATGTTTGATTTTAAATTTTATGGTTGTTTGACTTGTTGGGAGCTTTGGAGATCTTCATAGTTTTGAGCTTAGCTTAACTGTTTCTGAGGACACCTAAATGTAGGGTTTCAGGTGAATCCCATTCACTGGGATAGCCAAAGGATCTCCCACCATGGTTTCAAGGTCAAACGAGTTATGCTGTTTACATGCACTGATTTTAAATGGTCAAGTATACAAGGGGTCGAACTTCCCATGGTTCTGGGGCCTTGCTGCTCTAGCATCCTACTTTAGGATGGTGGTTCCAACTTGGAAGTTCAGCTCCGATGTCTTTTGATCGAACCATGTCTTGACTATTTTTTAGCGATTGAGCATGGTTTCATGGGTGAGTTCATGCCTCTCCTAGAGTTCAAACAGATCGGTAACTCTTATTGGCATCACTTCATTTTACTCTATCTCAAATCCGTTGAGTAGTTGTAATGCGGGGATCTCCGAAGAAATTGGCATCATGACACTTTTTCCATAGACTATTTCATATGGTGAATCTTTAAGGATCTTTTTAGAGTGATCCGATTGGCCCATAAGGCTGTTTTAACATGATCATGCCATAATATTTTATGCTCATGTCCCATCCTTTTAATGAGTC
This sequence comes from Taxus chinensis, assembly GCA_019776745.2. NCBI lineage: Eukaryota > Viridiplantae > Streptophyta > Pinopsida > Cupressales > Taxaceae > Taxus > Taxus chinensis. The sequence continues at coordinate 420,576,469 of CM034154.1, forward strand.
TTATCAGATTCTTATTTGTAGACTCCTCTAGGTCATTTCCTTGAGGGTAATAGTTAGAGGATGTCTTTAGATATATCTCGTGCTTGACTGAAAAATCATACACTTTAGCTCATAGGAAAGTTTTGGCATTGTCAGATATAATGGTATGGGGGGGACCAAAACGTGTGGTGATATCCTGTAAGAGTCCTAGGATCACATTTTCAATGGACTCCTTGAGCGGAACTACCTCCCTCCACCGGGTGAAATAATCAGTTGTCGTGAGAATCCACTAGTGTCTGAAACTTGAATTTGGGTTAACCATTCCAATGAGATCAAGATCCCATTGTGTGAAGGGTTCCTTAATTAGGATGGGATTGAGGGAAAATGTCACGTTTCTCTAGAAACCTGTGTAAACTTGATAAACCTTGCATTTGTTTGTTTCTGCCTAACTATCAGCGAACAGGCTAGGAAAGAAATATCCTGCTTGCAAGATATTTATAGCTATGGTTTGGGCCTAAGAGTTACCACCTGAGTCTCTGTGATGTAATTCCCTTAAGAATTTCTAGGCCTCTTCATCTTCCATGCATCTTAACATTAACCCATTAAAATTCCTCTTAAAAAGGAAATTGTCAATCATAGCAAAATGAGTCCCTTGTTGCCTATAGTATCTCTTCTTTTTTAAGGGGAGATGGCTTTGGTACTCTTCGGTTTACATAAAATGAATTCTGTTAGAGACCCATCCCTCAAATCTGTCCTCATGTAGGTACATTATCTCCTGTGATTCACTATTCACTTCGGGGACAGGTTCCTGTGTCAAATATTGATACAACCCCTTGCCTCTCACAAGCTTCGTGGGTTTTAATTCTATGTCATATTCCAAGATCTTGGTTATCCAACTTTCCCTTTTTTCAATTATATTTCCCTCCATTATGTATTCTTTGACACTAGGGTGAGCCACCATGACCTGAATTTTGTTGTGTGTAACCAGGTGTATGAATTTATTCAGACCTTTTACTATGGAGTATGCTTGCCTTTCCACAAAATTATATCTTGTTTCATAGTCGTGGAGGGTTTTTGAAAAGAAATCAATTGGGTGTTCCTTCCCTTGTCGTTCTCCTTTTTGAGTTAGCACATATGCTATGCTATTTTCCCCTCATATACATACATAATGAAACTCTTTGAAAATTTGGGGTTGTGGAGTACAGGGCCCAATGCAATAGCCTCTTTTATTGATTCAAAATACTGACAAACCTCATCAGTTCATTTGAAAACTAGGTCTTTTTTCAGCATGAGAGTGATTGGACAGATAGTTCTCATGAAATTTGATATAAACCTACCAACGAAGTTGATCTTTCCTAACAAGGATTTAACAACATTCTTGTTGACCGACAGGGGAAGCTCCAAAATGGCCTTGACTCTCTCTGGATCTAAGAAAACTCCCTCCTTTGACACATCATGTCCCAAGAACTTGTTGGAACATAATGATTAAGTGGTCTGGCCAACCTTTAATGTATATGGCTCCATCACTAATATATAGGTTAATATTTAATAATATGAAATATTTATATTTCTATTATTAAATATGCTAACCTAGGTATTACTTTAGGTTAAATATTTAATATCATGAAATGATTATATTTCTAATATTAAATATTATAAACCTAGGTGTATGTGTAAACCATTTTAGGTTGAAAAGGTGGGTCGGGAGACATACCCGATCACCTTATATAAAAAGGAATTTAGGTCCTCATTTGATATATTCAGGAAATATATCAAATGTATGCAAATCAAGTGATTTGGTTTTACCCTCGATAAATAGCGTTTCAAAGGAGGAGGTAATCTTACTGGATGTAAAATAAGTTCTCTAAAGTAAAAGGTTATTTTCAAAGTGGTTTTTACCCTATTGGAGTTTTCCACTATAAATACTATGTCACCTGTGTTATTTATTTCCTGTAAGTATTTCTTTATTTACTTATGTTATGATGTAATCTTTTTTTAAATATTTATTGTAACATTATGTAATATGTAAGTTGATTAAATCCGTATTTATTAGAATCCTCAAATTCTAACATGGTAACAGAGCGAGATAAATTAAATAAATTAAGATAAAATATTTTATATTTTATTTATTTAATTTGTACAAGTTTTTTTAACCAACTCGAAACCTGGTATTTAAAAGTATCTGGTCCCCTAATTTTTTCTTCCTTTTGGAAGAGGGGGTGAGATCCCAAGTATTATTCTTCATGAGAGAGGAATACTCCTCATCTATGATAGAATCGCACTCAGGAATACCAGAACATTCTTGTTGACCGACAGGGGAAGCTCCAAAATGGCCTTGACTCTCTCTGGATCTAAGAAAACTCCCTCCTTTGACACATCATGTCCCAGGAACTTGTTGGAACATAATGATTAAGTGGTCCTGGCCAACCTTTAATGTATATGGCTCCATCACTAATATATAGGTTAATATTTAATAATATGAAATATTTATATTTCTATTATTAAATATGCTAACCTAGGTATTACTTTAGGTTAAATATTTAATATCATGAAATGATTATATTTCTAATATTAAATATTATAAACCTAGGTGTATGTGTAAACCATTTTAGGTTGAAAAGGTGGGTCGGGAGACATACCCGATCACCTTATATAAAAAGGACTTTAGGTCCTCATTTGATATATTCAGGAAATATATCAAATGTATGCAAATCAAGTGATTTGGTTTTACCCTTGGATAAATAGGGTTTCAAAGGAGGAGGTAATCTTACTGGATGTAAAATAAGTTCTCTAAAGTAAAAGGTTATTTTCAAAGTGGTTTTTACCCTATTGGGGTTTTCCACTATAAATACTATGTCACCTGTGTTATTTATTTCCTGTAAGTATTTCTTTATTTACTTATGTTATGATGTAATCTTTTTTTAAATATTTATTGTAACATTATGTAATATGTAAGTTGATTAAATCCGTATTTATTAGAATCCTCAAATTCTAACATGGTAACAGAGCGAGATAAATTAAATAAATTAAGATAAAATATTTTATATTTTATTTATTTAATTTGTACAAGTTTTTTTAACCAACTCGAAACCTGGTATTTAAAAGTATCTGGTCCCCTAATTTTTTTCCCTAACTTTAGTTTTGGCATTAGATGAATCAATGAATACACAATGGAAAATTTTGAAATTTATTACCTTTCACTTGTGTAATAAGGGTTAAAAAGGGTTTTAATATTCAGATATTATAAAAACACAACGTTGAAAGTAAAATATAGAAAATCGATTTTGAAAAGATTCATTATTACTATAGCAATTCTGAAATAATTTTTATGTTTTCTAACATTTTAAATGTTTGCACATTAAATATTTCGGAAGGTAAATTCATACCCGTATTCTTTGGTCCCCTCTAAAAGAATTTGATCTAAAAAACTATAGTTTATAGTTAATCTATAACTATATCCTATATAATTTGAAAACTATATTATTATTTTTAAATAAAAATATATATAATATAGAATAAGGTTTATATAATAATTTATATAAACATCATATTAAAATTTATATAGTTTTGAAAAAAAAAACTATGTATTAAAAGCCTTAAACCATATTAAAATTACATGGGATTGAGGAAAGAGTCAACAGACCATATTCTAAGCCTAAGTTTAAATCATATTTAAACTTAACTTATAAATCTAGGCATATATAGTTTTTTTTTAAAAAAGAAACAAACCTAAGTTTGAATCATATTTTATATATATGGTTATTTTAAACTACTTAAAATATAAATTTTATTAGATTTGGTTTATATATGTTTAAAAAAAACCAAAGTGCTTACTTTTTTTAGTAAGGGGGCCCATGTTTATTTCTTGGCCATGAAGGGATTACTTTTTAAATCTTAATACTTATTAAATAAAACCTAACATGTGTCCCTAACCATTTATATTATCCATGTAAGGGGGCGACCCCATTCATTTAGATCTTATAGTTTATAAAAACTATATAAATAAACCTATTTAAAGGTTTTCTTTTATATAAGAGTGGGAGTGGAGAATAAAATGAGATAATATCTCAGGTATAAATGTGGAACTCTCAAGTATAAATGGAGAATTTTAAAAAGGGGGCTAGTTTATTGGTGGCCCACGTGAAGTGTGGTAAATATTTATTAAAATATTGGTAGTTATAGCCACATAAAAGTTTTAAAGTTTTTAGCTTGCAGGAATTATATAAAATATTTTACAATATTTTCATACTTTTAAATGTGTGTGGGGTAAAATTAAGAGTAAATGAAGGGAGGAGACAAGGTTCATGAAAATAGGGATTTCAATTTATTTCATTGGTCAGGTAAAATTACTTGTCCCTCTGTAAAATATGCAGGTTAATCTATACTCTCATAAATCTACTTGCACCTGGTAAAATTCTTTTAACCTGGTCTATGTCCTTTAAACCCCTTTAATAAGGGTTATGTGTTTTTAATATAAAAATAATATACTATAGTTTATAATTTTTATGAACTATATGTTTTTTATTTTCATTTTATAAATTATATACATTTTTTTAATAAAAAAGTGTATATATTTTTACATTTAAATTATAATAGGTTATTATAATGTGTTAAAATGTAACCTCCCTAATATTATACAGAAGAAGAAATTCTGGAAATACACGAAAAACTTTGGCTTCATTAAATTTGACGGTCAAATGACCATCATGGTAGACCAAACATAAAATAATATGACGGTCATTTAGACGTCAAATTTAAGATCGTAGGTTCTAGGAAATTTTAACTGTGTTAAAATTGACGGTCAAATGACCATCACGATAGAAAAAAAAGCCATTATGATGGTCATTTAGACATCAAATTTAAGCTGGCCAGATTTTTATCTACATTTTTTTTTCAAAATTTTTAAATTGTTATGCATTCTTAGGGGTCTCTTCTTCACTTCTATATGGTCGGAAATATTTTTATATAAATCTGAGGTAAAATGGAGAGCCCTTTATAATGCGGGTTACTATTTTGATCATGAGAGGTTAATTATCATGCATTGTAATGGCAAAATTAGTTATGATCAAATAGTTTCTTTAGATCTGTAAAATTTAGATATGATTCTATTAAAAGTGCTATTTTTATCGATAAATATGTATCTAACTCTGTGGTACATTGTATATTATAATGGGGTGTGTTTTACAGGTTTAGGAAAATAATGATGTCCAACTATTTCTATCTTGAAAAAACCCAGATCCTGAATGAAACCAACTACAACATTTGGGTCAAAATAAAATTTATGGCGAGAAAACTCTGGATGATTATTTCTGGATCTGAGGTTTCTCCCACTAGTCATCAAGCAACTGTAGATAACATGAATGCATTCTTGTAACAAATGTAAGATGCTCTTTCTATGCAATGTGAATGATGAGTACCTTCTACACATTGGTAATATCGAACATCCAAAGAGGTATGGACACAACTAGAATCCATGCATGAAGGATACTTGGTATATCAAGGATAGTAAATAGAGTATAATAGCTGAAGGAATTCAAAGAAATGATCTATATATTTTTGATGATTTATCTTCTGCATCTTTTTTTATATCTCATGATTTGAATAATTCAAAAATATGACATGAAAGGTTGTGACATGTTAATTATCGAAGCTTATATGAAATGTATAGATGTAGTCAATTGAAAGGTTTACATGTGTTGTCTTCTTGTCTTGAAGTTACTTCATTAAATGCTCCTAAATGATGTGTTAGGAATTAGAGAACAAATATGCGGAAACAATTCCTCAAACCACAACAGTAAGAAACTATATAGCATAATTATACTTGTAGAAATATAACAACATAAATGAATAATGCACAAAAGAAGACAAGACAAGATTTAACGTGGTTCACCTAATGTGGGCTACGTCCACCAAGAACTTGCTCAGATTTTATTATCAACAAGAGTAAAATAACTCTCACAATCTTCTCTCAGTTATGAACTCACAACAAAATTCTAAAGATGCTAAACCACATCTAAACCACAATTGACACCCAATTGCATAACATTGATCACTCTTGATCACCTCTTGATCATTAAGACTCAAGAACTCTTGAACACTCAAGATATCTTCAAGATACCCTAACACCTCTATTATAGGATTACAATCCTTCTAATAAGCTATAAATCTGACCCTAGAAGATTGAAAGTATCGATCTTTCAACTTCCCACGGCTGGATAAATAGTCCCAATGTTAACAGCCAAGTCAACAACATGTTAACAGCAACGTCGCAACAACAGCACATCGACTGCATAGCAACGCCACAACAAACGACTGAAAAATACTCTTGGAGTCTCCAAACTTAACCGTTCGAGCTCCAACACTTCAACACTGATCCAAGAAGAACAAAAATAGGCTCCACACCCTAACAATATCCTACTTGGAGTCTGCTTCCACTGAGAAAATTTCTTAACCCTTCATTATCAACCATGAAGGCCAATCAAAGTTGAACACAACTTCAACTTCTCCCTTATGACCTCCTTGGTCATCATATCCGCAGGATTCTGACTAGTATGAATCTTTTCTAGCTTCAACTTATCTTCTTCTGAAGATGCCATAATGAAATGATATCTCAGCTAAATGTGCTTCGTCCTAGAGTGGAAAGCAAAGTTCTTCGCCAAATGAATAATGCTCTGATTATCACTGTGTATTCTCCAAACTTCCTGCTTATGACCTAACTCATCAAACAACTATTATAGCCAAATCATCTCCTTGCTTGCCTCTATGGCAACAACATACTCATCCTCTGTGGTTGAAAAAGCCACAACCTTTTATAACCGTGAAATCTAACTCACCGTTGTATCACCAACCGTAAATACATAACCTGTCGTGCTCCTCCTGCTATCCAAATTTCTTTGCCATGTCTGAATCTACATATCCACATAATATAGTGTTCGATCCACTAAAACACAATGTTGCTCCCATGGTCCCTCTCAAATACCAAAGGATCCACTTTACTACCTTCCAATTCTCTCTACCTGGATCACTCATAAACCTGCTCACTGCTCTCTTGCCCTCGGGTAGCTCCACTAGATCCCAAGTCTTATTTTCCATAAGAGATCTATGCTCTTCATCCATGGCCTGCTCCCACTTCTTCCTGGCATCCACTGCACTGCTTCCTCAAATCACTCTGGCTCTCCACTGTCAGTGAGCAATAAATGATTCAAAGATGGAGTAAATCGTTAGGTTCCCTTCTTACCCTAGATAACCTTCTAACCTCAGGAGTTTGGGGTTCCTGATGAGTAGGTACCTGAACTGGCTGTGCCAGAACATGCTGTACCTGAACCGGCCCCTTAGACACCTTGTTGTCTGCAATGTCCTCTAACACTATGTATTCTTTCTTTGATTCTTCTTTCTATTCCTACAACTGATCTTTATACATGATTTTTTCATTAAAGACAATATCTCTAGACCAAAATATTTTCTTGTCTTTAAGACTCCAAACACGGAAACCAAAATCATCTTCACCATATCCAACAAAGGTGTATTTCTCAGAATTAGCCTCTAACTTGGTCCTATCATGTTTATCAATGTGAAAAAATACTTCACATCCAAATACACTAAGAAATGAGTAATCAATTTTCTTACCAAACCAAGCCTCCTCAGGTATACCTCCATCCAAGGCCATAGAGGGTCCTCTGTTAATCAAATAAACAACTGCGCTTACCACTTCTACCCAAAACATGAGTGGCAGCCTCACATATAACCTCATTCTCCTAGCACACTCCATGGTTGTCCTGTTCATTCTCTCTGACACTCCATTTTCCTGTGGAGTATTTGGAACCGTTATTTGCCTGCGGATCCCATTTACCGAACAGTAATCAAGAAATTCATTGCTACAATATTCCCCTCCATTATCTGACCTAAGACATTTCAGCTTGAGCCCTGTTTCATTCTCAAACAAGGCTTTCCATCTTTTAAAAGTTTCAAACACATCAGATTTATTTCTAATGAAATATACCCAAAATTTTCTAGTTGCATCATCAATGAAAGTGATGTAATAACATGATCCAATAATAGATTTTACCTTAGTTGACCCCCATACATCTATATGCACTAACTCCAACTTACCCTCCTTCCTGGTAGGTCCAACCTTGAGGAATCTCACCCGCTTCTGTTTCCCATAAACACAGTCCTCACAGAAGTCTAAATATAACTCTTTTAATCTGGGCAACCTGTCCTTTATAATCTACATGCCCTTATGACTCATATGACTGAGTCTCTGGTGCCACAAAGTTTCATTTCCATCTGCAGTAACTAAATTTCAATAATCAGCACCACTAGTTAAATACAAAGTACCAGTTTTCTTACCTCTTGCAACCACAAGAGATCACTTGGTAACCTTCCAAGAATCCGCTGAAAACTAACTGTACAACCATCACTACCCAGTTTTCCGACTGATATCAAGTTCTACCTCAACTTAGGCACATGCCTGACGTCCTTAAGTAGCCATGTGTTCCCATTCTACATTTTCACCCGAACACAACCTTTCCCTACTATGCTGCATGGTTCATCATCACCAAGATATATATGTCTAAAATCACCTTGAACAAAATCAGTAAAGTAATGTCTATGTGGGGTGGCATGGAAAGAAGCCCCTGAATCTAACACCTAAGATTCAACAATATTATCTAAAGAAAGAATTAAGGCATTTGGAAAAACATCACTTGCTACCAAATTTACCTTTTTAGTTTCCTCCTTGTTCTTCTTATCCCGAAGAGCCCATCAATCTTTCTTAGCATGACCAAGCTTCCCATAGTGCCAACATTCGAACTTACTCTTGGAATTTGACCTTCTGTGATCATTCAAATTCCCACGGTTACCTTTCCCACTGTTCTTTTGTCTCCCTCTACTCTCCATTGTCAAAGCATTTTTAGAAGTAGAAGAATCTTCGGTGCTCTTCCTTCACATTTCCTTGCTTAGGATCACACCTATTACATCCTCAAACTTTAACTTTTAGTTATTAGAGACTGAATTACTTACATCCATAACCAAGTTGTCCCAGCTATCTGGAAAGGATCACAAAATAAAAAAATTCTTGACCTCATCATCAAAGTCAATTTTTATTGAGTTTAACATACTCGCAACCGTATTAAATTCATTCAAATGATTAGCAACAAAACTATTCTCAGACATCTTCATATTAAGTAACTTTTTCATCAAAAATATTTTTTTAGAAGCAGAGGTTTTTTCATATAACTTCCCGAATGCACTCATGAGACCTTCCGTGGTCTTCTCCTGCGATATGTTGAAAGCAACCAAAGATGCAAGGCATAAACGAATTGCCCCGAGTGCCTTTCTGTCCAGCAACTCCCAATCCTCATCCGACATGGCTGTAGGTTTCTTTGATTTTCTAGCCAAAGGAACATGGAGGTCCTTTTGATATAAGTAATCCTCCATTTGCATCTTCCACAAACCAAAGTTCTACCCATTGAAATTCTCAACCCTTGATCTTCCCTCATCTGCCATAGCTCCCACTCAAGCTAAACTTTCCCTGTGATTTAAAACTTCAGCAAAAAACCACCAAAGCTCTGATACCAATTGTTAGTAATTAGAGAACAACTATGCGGAAACAATTCCTCAAACCACAACAATAGGAAACTATATAGTAGAATTATACTTACAGAAATATAACATAAATGAATAATGAACAAAAGAAGACAAGACAAGATTTAACGTGGTTCACCCAATGTGGGCTACGTTCATCAAGAACTTGGTCATATTTTATTATCAACAAGAGTAAAAAAACTCTCACAGTCTTCTCTCAGTTATGAACTCATAACAAAATTCCAAAGATGCTAAACCACATCTAAACAACAATTGACACCCAATTGCATAACATTGATCACTCTTGATCACCTCTTGATCATTAAGACTCAAGACCTCTTGAACACTCAAGATATATTCAAGATACCCTAACACCTCTATTTATAGGATTACAATCCTTCTAAGAAACCATAAAGCTGACCCTAGAAGATTGAAAGTCGTGATCTTTCAACTTCCCACGGCTGAAAAAATAGTCCCAATGTTAACAACCAAGTTAACAACAATGGCACAATGACTGCTTAGCAACGTCACAACAAACGACTAAAAATGCTCTTGAAGTCTCCAAACTTAAGTATTCGAGCTCCAGCACTTCAACACTGATTCAAGAAGACTAAAAATAGGCTCCACACCCCAACATGATGGTTTTGATTCTGATTTAGTAAATGGTCATGATGATTTTTTGATACTATAGATGTTTTTGAAACTCTTATTTTCCTAGATAAGAAATTAAATTGGGTTCAATCTATGTTAGAAAACTCAAATCCTATTAACCTTAAGAAAATGACTAGAAGCCATACTTGAGCTGTGAAGTATTATAGGGTCTATGTGGATATAAAAAGTAAAATATAATGGTGATGGTAGTATTGAAAAACATAAAGCTAGACTTATTGCTAGAGGTTTCACTCAGAAACTTGGTTTTGATTATGTTGAGACATTTCGTGTAGCTAAAATGAGTACTATTAGGGCCTTATTTGTAATTTTCGCTCAATTTGGGTGGGAAATCCACCAAATGGATAAGAAAAATGATTTTTTGAATTACGATTTAAAATAAGAAATTTACATGTTTCAACCTAAAGGATTTGAATAAACTAGTAAAGAAAACTATGTTTGTAAGTTGAGAAATTCTTGTATGGTTTAAAATAAGCTCTTAGAGCTTGGTATGTGAAAATTGTTTCCTTCTTTAAACTGTTAGGTTTTGTTAATTTTTCTTCTAACAATGATATATTCATTAAGCAATAAGGCTTGCATATTATCATTATATGTATGTATGTTGATTATTTTCTTATGTTTGGTGACAATTCTGATTTAATTCATAGGATTAAAAAGAAATTGAAGCAATACTTTGAAATGAATAAGTTAGGTCTCTCACATCATGTTATTTGTATGATTGTATTTCATTCTATTGTTAGTTTTCAAAAAACAATATGTAACCATTGTATTGAAAAAGTTTCTTATGATTGATTGTAAACCATTTTCTACTTCAATGGAAGTTGGAATAAATATTGATCATAAATCTGCATATGAAAAAGGTTGATCCTATTTTATATACGTTTTTAGTTGATAGTTTGATTTATCTAACTATAACTAGATCAGATATTTCCTATACAAAAGGAATTACTTCAAGGTTTATGCAGGAACCTTTTTTAGAGATCATTGGAATCTTGTAAAAAGAATTTTTAGATATTTGAACGGAACAATCAATTATGGGTTGCATTATAACTAAGAATGAAAATGCTATCTTATATGGATTTTGTGATTCTAACCATATTGATGTTGTGTTATAAAATATACTGGATACGTGTTCAAGTTTTTTAGTATAGGAACCATTACTTGGAATAACAAATACAATCAAGAGTCTCCATTTTTTCTACTGAGGAAGAAAAGTACAATGGAAGAAGTAAAAAAGTATATGGCTGCAAGGACTGTTGGTATAGATACACATGGAATTTAAATGAAGTATTTATCTTCTATGTGGTGGTCAGAGTTGTATTAATCTTGATTAAGAATCCTAGTTCAACATCAGAGGACAAAGAACATTGAGATACATATATGCTTCACCCGTAAGAAGGTACAAAGTAATGAGATAAATCTCAAGTTCATGTTGACTGAAGAGCATGTTGCTGAGATCTTCACAAAGTCCTTGAGTACTACAAAGTTTTGTCACTTTTTTGAAAAACTCGGATTGCCAGAGTTTCCATTGATGAGGAGTGTGCATGACAATGTCACCTCCTAATGGAACTTTATTTTTGTAAAAATACTTTCGGGTATTTGTAAAAGACCTTCGGTTAAGTGTAAAAAATACCTTCGGGCATGTATACCTCCTCGACTTATTTTTTAGAAAATAAGTGTAGAAAGATCTTAAAGGACGGTCTTCAGTAAACTATTTAGTGTTATTGAGTTTACTGGTAAACATCCAGTACAAGAATATTGTTAAGGAGGTCCTTGGTTGTAAAAGGATTCTATATGCTTGGGTTCAATAACCTTTTATTAGAACCTGTGAGAACATGTAAAATTCAAAAATCATACTTAGCCACTGATCATGGAGATGATCTTTGGGATTCCAAATCCTTTTGTACCAAAAGGTAAACTGAGTATGATGAAGGTGTTATAATTCCTTCAACTGATATGCTAGCCTAAAACCTTTATGGTTTAAGGATTGTAAATCCTGTAGTGTACCACAGGTAGGTAATCTATTGGCATATGTTATGTTATCCTACTTAACATTAAGGCGGAGTGTTGGAACATATTGATTAAGTTGTTTGGCCAACCCTTAATGTATATGGGTCCATCACTAATATATAGGTTAATATTTAATAATATGAAATATTTATATTTGTATTATTAAATATGCTAACCTAGGTATATACTTTAGGTTAAATATTTAATATCATGAAATGATTATATTTATAATATTAAATATTATAAACCTAGGTGTATGTGTAAACCATTTTAGGTTGAAAAGGTGGGTCGGGAGACATACCCGATCACCTTATATAAAAAAGACTTTAGGTCCTCATTTGATATATTCAGGAAATATATCAAAGGTGTGCAAATCAAGTGATTTGGTATTACCCTTGGTAAATAGGGTTTTAAAGGAGGAGGTGATCTTACTAGATGTAAAATAAGTTCTCTGAAGTAAAAGGTTATTTTTAAAGTGGTTTTTACCCTATTGGATTTTTCCACTATACATACTATGTCACTTGTGTTATTTATTTCCTGTAAGTATTTCTTTATTTACTTATGTTATGATGTAATATTTTTTAAAATATTTATTGTAACATTATGTAATAGTAAGTTGATTAAATCTGTATTTATTAGAATCCTCAAATTCTAATAGAGCTTTCCTTAGGGAATTCCAAAGATACATTTATTTAGATTTAAAGAGATTATAAACTCTTGAAAATTTTTAAACACGACTTCTAAAGCATCAAAATGATCTTTCATTGTTTTAGTAAACACAGTAAGGTCATCAAGGTATATGAGGATTACCATTTTTATCAACTCCCCGAACGCGGTGTCCATGGCTTTTTAAAAAGTAGCCCCTGCATTTGTGAGCCCAAAAGGCATTTTTGCATAGGCAAAGGTTCCCCATTTGATCGTGAAGGTAGTTTTATGTTGATCCCTTTCCAGGAGCCATATTTGGTTATAACCTAAAAACCCATCCAATAGATAAAACGTCTCGAAGCCCGCGACCATCTTTAAAATTTATTCCATAGAGGGTAGGGGGTAAAGATCTTGTAGGGAGGCCCTATTTAGATCTTTGAAGTCTATGGAGAGTCGTATTTCACCATTCTTCTTCCTCGCTGGAACTAGGTTGGAGAACCATGTCGTGTGCTCGATTGGAAATATGATACGAGCTTGCAATAATTTTCTTAACTCCTCAGCCATAAGGGATTCCACCTCAGAGTTCACGGGCCTCTTTTTTTGACGCACGGGCTTAGTCCTATCCTCCAGGTCAGTGGTGTGATGGATAATGTCATTATAATAACCATAGAGATCATCATATGTCCAGACCATTACTTTATCATACTTGTGACACAAGGCCATGAGTCGGTCTCTTTCCTTTTGGGTCACCGACTTTCCAACTTTTAGTAGTTTGTCTTTAGCTATTTCCAGTTCTACATAGTATTCTTTTACTACCTTGAACCTTCTTCGATCCGAACTAGCATCATCTAAGTCAAAAATATTCTCAATAGTAATTAATCCTCTTGGGAGATTATTTGTATTTAGTTGTATTATCTAGTCCCCATATGCTTCTTCAATCTTGGGCTGGAGTTGATTTGTGAATTGATCAGACTGTTGGAGGAAATGTATGATCTACCAGTCATTATCAAACACCTGCCAATGGTGTATGTTGTTAGGGATAGAGGGGCGAATGATTACCTTAATGGTATCTTTATTTTCAAGTAGATCTCTGGGTTGGGTCAAACTCGAGATCTAATGGTAGCCATCATGTCCACCTCTATATTCTGATAATAGGGAACCACCTTAATATTGAAGGCTTCAAAATCATCTTTTGAATCCCATACCTGGTGCTGGTAAGATCTTATCCTTGGGTTCTTAGTGGCGGTGGTATTTATTGCTTGTGTGACCACCAATTTTGAATCATTGAATAATCTTAGCTTCCTTATACCCTCTTTCTGGGCGGTGCATAAACCATGCACCAAGGCCTCGTACTCTTCCTCTTTACTAGTACAGGAGAATTGGAAATGAAATGACTAGAGTATATTCTTACCGATAGGAGATATGAGGAAAAATCTGGCTCCCGATCCATTTCTGCTTGTAGCCCTGTCAAAATATAGGGTCCATATTGGAGGGTTACCAGGAGAGCTTGTCTCCCATGCATCACCTTCTCTTTTCACCTTTGGGATTGTGGGGTTTTTGTCAAAAATGATGTAAGTTCCTAGACCAATTGAATCGAAGTTCCCAAAAGGATCCCCCGATGGGAAGACTAGATAGGTGGTTGCCCTCTTGGGGCTCTCCATCCTCTACATACAACTCTTCTTCTCTGGTGATCATAGCATTGGAGGCCTCGAAACTAGAAGGCACTTGGTTTGTTATATACACTTTAAAGAGTGGTTTTGATAAGAACGTCAGTTTTGGACCCGTACTTGGCTTCGTAGGATTAAATGGGACCAATCCAAAGACATATACCCATTGATCTTAGCTGTGAAATCTCAGGAGAGGCAGAGCCCGAAGACCAGTGGGACATTGATCACCAAAATATCTTGGCAAATAATTATATTTGGGTAGGAATAGAGCTATAATGGGAGTCCTTTGATAACTCCTATGGTTAGAACAAATTTCCCATCCAGTTGCATAACTCCCTTCCTTCAAAGGTTTATATTGAACTCCTGAAGCATCTGCTATTGCCTGAGGCATGAAAGTAGTGCTTGCACTGGAATCTATCATGGAGTTATGTAATAAATTCTTACCTATAATAAGAGTTAAAAAGAAGGGGTTGGCCCTCGGCTTACCCGCCTCTCCTTGTTGATTTAGCAATATGGATTCTGTAGGCACTCGAGTGTCTTTGACCCATATCTTTTGAGGGACCCACCTTGGTTACGTCATTCCCTTCTAATTTTAGCATTTCTTAGAGCAACTCCTTCTGCTTGGGAATGCTTAGAAGATCCCATAAAGACGTGATGGCTGGTGCCCTTTTCAGTTGTTGGACTATGTTGATGGGTCCAACCAATGATGGTTTGAGAGGTGGTTGATGCTTCATTATTTCCTTATCAAGGTGATGGACCTCTTGATCTTGTATAAGTTGGTTTTGGGGCTTCCTTTAATTTTGGTGACAACATGTTCATGATAATTAGAGGCTCTTTGTACACCTTGTCAATTGAAGTTGAAGTTGGTGCATCTGCTTCAATGATCCTTTTCTTGAAGTGGGTGTTATAGTTAAACTAGAACAGGCTTTAGAACAAATGCGTCATTTATGAAGACAGACTCCTCCTCTTCTAACCAAGAGAAAAAGTCATGCTCAGGTGCAATCTCCAATGAATCTTGTTCTTGGGACATCCCTTGTATATGGGCGGTGAAAGCGGTGCTTTGGGCTCCCTCGGACTGATGGGGTCCAGCTATACATGCATCTATAACCTTCTCTTGATCATTGTTTGGCTATCCTTAGTTGCAATTTCCCTTAGGGGTAGTCTCTCGGTATATGAGAATTATTGCAAGGGAAGCACTAGGCATTAGGTTCCTTAGCCAGATGGTTATTCTACTGGGGACAAGTTCTTTTCCACTATTGGGGGGGACATGACTCGAAGAGGTGTTGAGTACAAGTAACTATTTGATTGGATGGCTGAGTGGTTGGTGACCTCTGAGTATTTTGGTATGTACGAGGGATAAGTGAGTTGGTTACCTTGGAAATTCTTATAGTTTTGCCTTGGATAAGCTGTCGTGATACCTTTTGAGGTTCACTATCTTGTTAGAAAAACTTCTCAGGATATTCCTCATCTCCTCCATTTTAGGAGAGGAAGATGAGGCCGTAGTGGTAGGAATGGGAGCCGTAACCGTACCGGGGGGTAATTATATAAAGATGTAGGGGTCTGAGGACGGGCTTGGTGTTTATACATGTGGAATTGGGGCTATCTCAGGATTTATCAGTAAAAGAGTTCTGGGAGGGAGCTTCCTGACATCTATTAGATTATTCTCAGCTTGGACCACAATGTAATAGGCCTGTGGCAAAGAATCCCCTCCCAATGATTGAATCATTATTCAAATATCTGAATTTAGGGATTTTAGGTAAAAGATAATAGCCATACCTATGCAAGTGGTCTAGCCAAGGCCGGAATCCTTTGTCCAGGTTTTATGGAACTGGGTGTTAAAATCTGTCTTCAATTCTTACGAACCATTTTTAATACCAATTAGTTTACTGTAGGAGTGATAACCAGTCCCCCTTTTCGCTGAACCTTATCACCAATGGCCCCCTAACTAGTCCCAAGTACTAATAGAGTTAGGGGTTAAAGATCAATATCATTCCAAGGTCCCTTCCCTTAAAAGAGGTGGCCAATAGATGTAAGGTAACGTATTGCTCCCTTATATAATGTACTACACATGTCTCTGCTACGTCCTGGAGATGATCTCGTCAGGAGGTTTTGAAATATTCATTGCTAAATTTGGGTAACGCTTTTAACGCATTGTTTGGTATAGGGTTCCATACCACTGTAGGGCGCATGAGCAATATGAGTGGGCTTACCCTGATCCCATGAAAAATAATAGTCTCAGAGGTGGAGGCTAAAGTTGAGCCATAATGATATGTCTGAGGGTCCTAGTTGGCTATGTAAAATGTCCTCCCTGAGTGGAGGGGTTGAGAGAGTCCAGTTCAAGGGGGTAACGAAGACCTCTAAACCTATCTTCCATATTTTATGTCACGGAGGATATAACTGTAAATAGTTGATCAGAACCTCCTCCCTTGCTCTTTCCCTTATTTGCAAATTAATTTGTTCCTTCAATTGGGTGAGCTGGACCTTACTCTAGTTGATAGATTCTTTGATGGTGCTCAATTCCAGTTATCAATGTCCCACCGGGTGTGCCAGGAAAAATGTTGATGATAATCCTTACGGATGAACCATCAGATTCATAGGAAACCTTAGGTTAGCAAGACATGCACCCTAAGGTGACCTCTATATTTTAAAGAAGCTAGACTCTTCTCTAGTTATTGGGGTAAGGTCAGAGGAAATCATGGAAACGACATAAAAATAAAAAGGCGATGCGCCAATCTAAGAGAAAGGAAAATGACAGAATACTTGAGATTTTTATCAAGAATAGTTGAAGGGCTAAACAACATGATCTACTATTTTGATAATGCAAAAATATGAGGAACTGAAACAATTAATAATAAATGAAACAAGGAAATTCTAAGGGTGTCAAACACAATGAATTTCCTGACTCATTTAGAACTACTTTCCATAACAGAAACAAAGGTTCAAAACATATGAAAATCCAATTTGCATAGAATAAGAACTCTATATTCATATAGAGAATGGATATATAAGGCCCATGAAAGAAAATATTACACTTCTCTTCTATGATAGAGGCTTACTAAGGGCTAGATAAAACATACATAACTCTTCGCTTTCCTCCTCCCTTTTTCTGGCTCCAAATTCTCTCACGATGTCTTCATTTTTGGATCCTTTTAAGGACCTCCTTTCCTATACCACTTTCAACTACCTCCTTTTTTGCATTCAATTTTGATAAGGCCCCATGGTTATCCTTCTAGATCCTACTCCCAAATGTTTTAAATGCAGTGCTACCACTATCAGTGTTTTTTATTTGGATCTAGAATAGAGATTTCACTCCTTTATAGGAGTCTGTGCATCCACCCACTACTTGTTATTGTCGTTGAGTCTTTAGTCAGTGAAATTCCTTTTTGCCATGTGGAGGGGTTTGTGCTCATTTTAGGGTCTCTATTCCTAGGCTTATATCAAACATGCATATTATAGACATGTGGAGAGCTTCCCCAAGGCACTCATATCTTTGAATCTTAAAATTTCATTGGGAGTAACCTTATCGAACCCAAGACACGTGGAGAGCTTCCGCAAGTTTGAGAACCTACTTCAAAATTCCATCTTTAGGGTTACACCGATAGGACGCGTGGAAGACTTCCGCGGGCCTTTTCATACTTAGTCGATTTTGGCATTGAGTGATCAAAAGAATTTAGATTCGGGGCAACAAAAATTCTTAATAAAATATTCCTAACAAAAGAATATAATCAGGTATCAAATACATAAGAAGATATCATCATATGATATCAAATTAAATAGGAGCATTATATTCTATTAACAATTCAAACTTTAATATAGTGCTCCTTTAGAAATAAAATAAAATTTTATTTATTTCAAATATTCAAACGATTCATGAAATATATTGAATTAATGCATCCAAATTCATATTGATAACCTTTCATTTAATCCACTCTATAACTTTTTTGTGTCAAAATTTATGTTTTATTGAAGTACGATAAAGTACAATAATCATGTAGAAATCAAATAAAAGAATTATTAAAAGTGTATAAATGGTTGTTCTAACCAAACTCCGTAGTTTTACAACAAAAAAAGTAGAATTTGTATTAATGGAAACAAAGTTTCACAAATGAAATGTTACAATCAAGGAAATATAAATCTACACATGATTACAATGATAAAAAAAATGCTAAATGATCATGTAACTTATCAAAAAAATCCATTTAGAAATCCATAAAGCAACAAGAATCCCAAGAGATGAAAATAAACTACATCCAAGTTAAGTTAGAAAACAATATATTTATCATATAATGAAAAAGATTAAATTAAATAAAATGGATATAGTTTTTCAGTCTCAAACACATGCTTTTAATCACGTAAACTATTGTTGAGAAGATATACACACAAAATAAGTCTAATAAAATTGTAACATAGTAAAATCACATAAAAAATTGATAATCATTGCTAGGTACCTATCTTATTCTCTCTATATTCCATGTCATCTAAGTCCTTTTATATTCTCTTCCTTGTAGAATTAGTTTGTAATTGAGTTGCTTTAAAAAAAATCCTCTTATAATAAATTCACGAGAATTTTAGTTGCAAGTAATAGAAGGAAATGAATAATAATAAATAAGAGCCTCTAAAAGGACTTAGGGAATATAAATAATCTTGAATGGAAAATTTGAATAAAATTACTTTAAAAGGGGTGAGAGCCCATATTCAAACTGATTAGGAAGACAAAAGAGTGAATAATAATATAATATCCATAATAAACATCCTATACATTTTACTAATTAAATATTATGAAATCAATATCATCTCAAAAATATCATTTAATCGAACTTCTATGAAAAATTGTATTGTGACATATATACAAGTTAAATAAATGAAAAATTACCATCTCTCGTCATTTATATGAGATAAAATATCTCTGCAAAAATAATAAACATTATATTGAAGTATTTGAGAAATTCAATTGATGATGAAAAACCAATGTTCCAAAGTATCACAACATAGAATTAAATACAACATTTAACAACATACATGCTACCAATAGCCACTTCCTAATCATCATCTTGTGTAAGATCCAAAAATGGAACATTCCCATCATTTCACATTCAATATATTCATATGGTATCATGTGCAAAGTAGTATGAGAAATATTTCCAACTTCATCCTTAATTTCAAGTTTTACATCTTCAAAATCTATAAGACCAATTACATGGTTGAAGAGAACCTATAACACTTGTGTTGAGTAAAATACAAATAATTAATATTGTATGTATGCTAAACTTGCTATGCTAATTGAAAGAAACTAACACATAGTAGTCTCAAAACAAAGCTAAATCTACCATTAAAATTATGATAAGAGCTTACAGGAAATAACAATCTTAATTGCATAAACATGAATAAAATCACCTAATGCTAGCCATTCCTAATATTTTAATGTATGATTACTTATAAGCATGAGAATCAAATTTGTGTTGATCTCCAAAGAGAGGGAAGGATCTCAACAAGAAATGGCTACACGACCATACTTAGATCTTCCTTTCTACTCAACATTGAGAGAATGGATGCAAATATGAAGTAGCTATTCCAAATAGTAGAGATGGATCTTATCATAAGCTTGTATAAATCACTAATCAAAGTGTGGTGTGGTGTAATGCCAAGGTGTAAGGTGCGAAGGATGTATGAGGGTCCTTTTATATAACTTTCCAATTTGGGAGAATCTTGCAAAATAGTGCATGTGGGATAAAGGATAAAGTAGATTTAGAAGAGATAAGCTTGATTAGAGAAATTAACAAGTGATTAACAACTCATGGGAGTTGGGGATGCTTTAATTAATCAACTAGGAATAATTAATAGGCCAAGATAAACTTAAAAAGCTATTTGGAGGTGATTTAGAGGAAAATAGGTAGGATTTGGATAATTTAAAAGGGGGATTTAACTAATAAGAGGGTTTATTAATTAAATACAAGGTTATAAAGACTTAATTAACTAGTAATAGTTAATTAATTGATTATAGGATGATTATAACTAACAAGTGTCGTTAATTGGCATCCAGAATGGGGAAATGCTAGTTAATTAACAAAGTGTCGTTAATTGATCGAAATGGAGGGAAACATTAGATAATTAATGGGAAATCACTAATTATAATGGAAATGACAAGAAATATGGTAATTAGTGCAATCTTAGTATTAAAACTGCATAAGCATATTTTAGGTGTCTACATTTGCCCCTTTTTGGGGTGGCATAAGCGACACCACCTCAAAGATAGTAGAAAAGTATAGATAAATAAATTTTGAAAGGATAGCAGAAAAATTAGTAGAATTAAGGATGCCCCCTTGAGTTTCGATGGGGTGATGAAGGAGGTCAATCGACAATTGAAAAAATGAAGGAAATGGACAATAAACATAAACCTGATAGGTGAGTGTGCAAATATGAAGAAATAGGAAGGGGGAGGGGGGATAAAAATAATCCCTACTGACCAAGGTGATACGAAAGAAAAATTTGGGATAGAGGAAAATGATATGAAGAAGAATGGAGATGAAGAGAATGGAAATAGCTTTCATCTAGCTTAGCTCAAGAACAACTTTGTTTCATCACTTTCTTATATGATCTACGTCACCGGCTCTTTATTATATATAAGCATACAAAAAAGTGTAAAATAACATGAAAACCTATAATACTAACATTTGTTCATTACAGAAACACTAACTCAATACAACATACATAAATTAATGCACTATGAGAAAGTAAACAAGCTAACCTAATAGGGAAAACAAGTACAAACACACATAAACAAACAATGTTCAAGATAGTTGCACCAATGTTTTTGTTATCGAGATTCAGTTATCAAATGGTTGAGTTAACGACAAGGGTTAAAAATGGCACCCCAAGTAATGATACATGCGAGGTTAATATACGAAGGACACAAGGTTCCTATGAAAAATAAATCATGCACTATGAAACAATACCAAGCAACTCGTCGTGTAACTGAGTAAAGACACAATAAGAAAACTAGATTTGTTAATGGAGGTAGATCTAGATAATTCACGAGAACAATTGAGGATCAAAGAAATATGTTTTAAGGAAAATATTTGATGTTTGAGGATGATGTGTTTGATAAATGCTTCAGTTGCATGCATTTTTTTTACCAATTTTTGATTTTTAAAATTTTTTTACCAATGTTTTGGATTTTTAATGGTTTTACCTTTTTTTTTGGATTTTTAATGATTTTACCATTTTTTGGATTTTTAAATGATTTTACCATTTTTTGGATTTTTAAATGATTTTACCATTTTTTTGGATTTTTTTGAAGGTTTTCCAAAGCCATGTACATGAAAATGAAGAAACGTGGATGCCCCCAGTGATAGATGGGAATGTACCATGTAAAACGTCACACGTATGTGCAAAAAAGTGAAGATGAAATAAATTCCCTCAGCGTGAGATGAGAATGTAAAAAGACAAACTCTCCACATATATACTAGAGGAAGATAATCAGATCAAGGTCAAGATAGATAGGTTCAACGTGATGATGAACATAAGCCAATAAAGAGCTAATAAAGAATGAGTATGCACCCAATACAAGTTGGGAAAGAAACACATGATAGAAAAGAAGTAGAAGATTGTTTTATTGAAAGAAGGGACAAAGATTCCCTCAAACATGGTAAAAAGGAAATATTATACACATGGATATTCTAAAAAAATTAGAAGAATAAGAAATGTTATGAAAGGATATGGAAAATGTAGCTAGAATACTTGTGATGAAAAGGTGGTGAGCCAAAGGCACAAATTGTGATAAAAAATACAGACTAACGTAATATTCTGAACAAGGTATAAACAACACTTGGTAACATATTGATCATGTTTTCTCATAGAGATCCAATGTGTGTATGTGGAAATTAATTACCTCTTCTAGTGAAGATTTAATAGGTAATAAGTGAAGACAAGCTAGCTAATGTGTAGGAATGATTTATTTTGAATGGTGATTTGTGAATAGAGGGTGGAAGGAGAACCGTAAATTGCTCTACTACCATCCATACACTCATAGCCCTAATGGAGATGTATTTTATTCTAGTCACAAGATTGCTCTACTTCTAGCCAGATGCCCATAGCCCCGGTAGAGATATGGGAAATACCGCAAAAGAGATTTATATATTGATTTTATTTTTGCTTCTGATATTTTGATTGATTTTTTTACTTTCTGAAAAATATTTCATCTCTCTCAATTTATTTTAATAAGGGGCTAAGAACCACATATGGCTTGATGGAAGGATGTGGAATTGACTGTTATGAAGACATTGTCTAGTGTCAACAAATACACCCAAAATTATTCACAAAACGTTTATTAGATGTAGATAGTGATAGGATCTCTAAGAGGTTAGTCATTGTTCAATTTACCAAGGTGATGAAAGACTAAGGTCAAACAGATACAATAGAGATCAATGTCACACAAGGAGCGTGAATAGACTAACCAAGATATCATCAAAGGGATGAATATGGTGGGAGACTTACAGAGGAATGGAAAGAAAGGAAAGAACATCCATGTGTATGCATAACCTAATTGCAATGTGTTATCTTTGTACTTTTGATCTTTTTGTAATGTTTTCTCATTTTTTGTATTTTTGAATTTGTTTTGATTTTTGACGGTTTTGCAAAGGGAAAACCATGAAGGGATAATATGATGAATATGAATAATTAGGAAGTTGGGACCAAAAATGTCACTCCACGTGATAGGATCCAACAATGATGTTTTTAATTTCTTTAATAAGGGAGACTAGGAGTATTTTCTTATTAAGAGTAATAGTATCTCCAATCTCGATGACCACAGTGAGATCATATTGGATAAGTGACTGTGATTTATTTTTCAACATGGATATCGTATGTGGGATCTTGAGTTCCTTATCCATAAGTTTATGCACTTTGCACCATAATTGATGTTTGCGATGGTGTGTATACTTGAATCATGTTTGATTTTAAATTTTATGGTTGTTTGACTTGTTGGGAGCTTTGTAGCTCTTCAGAGTTTGAGCTTAGCTTGATGAAGAAACTATTTGGGTTTCGTATAAGATAATGTCTGTTTTTTCATAGAAACTAGTTATTTGTCGACCATAGTAGGTTGATTGGAAGAAAGAGGTCCAACAGGTATGGAAGATTTAGAAGATGTTTGGCGATTTAGATGAGGGGAAGGTTTGACCTTATTACTCATGGGCCAAAGAGGGATTGAATTTTATTGATAGAAGAAGATTAATTGAGAGACAAAGTTGATTTGTATTTAGATGTATCATGAGTGGAAGAAGATGTGGATTTGGAATAACTTTGTATTGGTTTTCCTATAAGATGAAATAGTGTAGGTAGAAAAATAGGATCACGTAGAAATTCAATAGATTGTGATGTAGGGGTCGACTTGGATGATTAATTAGAGGAATTTTAAGTCACATAGATTTTTGATGGAGGAAGAGTTTTTTTATGTGACTGATAAAGTGGGTCTTGCAAAGAAAGGGAGGAATGCGACTCAAGAGTCGAATTACATGTTTGACTGGAGGAAATTGGAGTCACACGGATATTCAAAGGAGGAAGATATCACTGAGGTGACTAGTTATTCCTTATAAGAAATTTGATTAGATGAGGCTTAGAAGACTGAGGGGAATCCAAATAATATTTTGGATTAGAATAATCAGGAGATTGAGGGGAATTAAATTAACAACATGGATTAAAATATTCAGAATCATACCATTGACTATGAGATGAAGGTGGGGAAATGGGTAACTGAATGGGTTCTCTAGCATAAATAACCAATCGAGGTTTAGTTTGGGTGGGCATATTTTGATTAGAATGCATAAAACTAGGTTCCGTATTGTCATAAGTGTGATGAACGATGTGATAGTTAGTCCTTTTTGGCATTTTTGGGTCCATATGCGTGGACCTAAATTTTATGATTGAACTCCTTCATGGTGAAGGAAGTTCCATATCATTTGAATAGTGTAACAGAAACCAACTAAACAATTTGTAAGTATGGAAATGATCATGTGATTTTATGTAGGGAATATAAGGAAAAAAAAACATCGTGATCACACAATTATGACAAATCAACAAGGTTTGGAAAAAAAGTTACAATTGTAAATGTCAAAATGGTTGATTAGAATTTAGCAACACAAAGGTTGCAAAGGAAAATTTTCCAAATGTTTAGATTGTCTCAAAATTAGCTTGATTGGAAATTTTTTTTCCAAGGTTTGAAAAACGTGTACAGGACTACAATGACCCTAGGAAAAATCAAACAACGTGACAACTAAAAATGTCACAAGGAGTGTTGCAAATATTATCCTAAAGAATTCCCTAAATAATATCCTAATTTGCTATAAAGAATGTCCAAAAGGGATAAAAAATATATGACCAAATGTTGTCGATGAAATAATATCATAAGCAAAGAATATCTAGCAAAACCCTGAACAAAGAATCAATTGTGACAAGAGGATACTCCCTATTTTTGAAAACGTATCTCAAATATTTGTCATCAATAAGATGAAAACAAAATTTCGGTATGTAAATCAAGTTTTGGATAAAACAAGATTTTAATACTAAAAAGGGGCTGCGGTGATGTGAATAGCATAAAAATTTAAAGTATATAATATAGACTTAATATACTATAAACAAAGTATAATTTTTGGAAATGAAGGTTGTAAATGTGGGGAGTGTAACAATACTATCTTGAATACTTTTCAATCAAGTTTTCAAGAGAAAACAAGATAAGAGTATCAAAATAGGATTGACACAACGTGAACAAGGTAACAACAACACCTTCCGAGACTTAATGAAATGTTTGAATAAAAAACTAGGTCAAAGTATATCAATCAATCCCTACATTGTGAGCAACGTAACAAGATAATCAAGACACTTATATCAAGTTTGGGAAAAAATATGTAAGTATCACAATTATATTGCTATAATGCAAACAACCTAATGATGCAAAGTGTAAATCAAGGCAAGATCACCTAACTACAATGATCATGAGTCTCAATATGGATGTGAGATAATGACTATCGAAACATAAAGATGTACCATTCATGCTTTCAATACTCACATTCCGACATTATAACCTAGTCATGTGAGTATATTACAAAAGTGGTGGACATGATTATTTGTGATATGCACACGTATGTATTCTCTCTTTTGTCCCAAAAAGGAAAACAAAAAAGGAGTAAACCAAATGGCGATGAAAAATAGTTAGTGTAACTTTGGTAGAGTTTCGCCTTATCTTATGACAAGGTAAAAAGTAGGAAAAAGTGATTCCTTGTAAGTTTCATGATGAATAGTACACGACTTCAACTTTGATGGACTCTCCATTTGTTTGAATAACAAGGTTTTGAATCTGATTTTTTTTTCGCTTTGTGAGAGATTTTTGGAACACGATGGATAAAGTCAAATTATCCCCAATACCAAATGGTTTCCTATGATTGTATTCTCAACACTCATCAATTCTTACCTAAGAGAGGTACACACTTCTAGTAAATTAGGCGGTGGACTATTACCCCACAATCAGGGGCCTCATATGAGTAACTTGAAGCTTGTTCACATGGGTTTTCAACTAGTCAAGTAGGTATGTGGGAACTTCTCATTTCATCCTCCAGTTCTCTCAAGGATTGGACTACTTTGGGGTTCTTGGGGTAATCCTCATAATGATTTTTATGGCATATGCCAATATACTTCCCCTAGTTCAAATTGGATGGGTTTAAGCTCTTATCTAAACCTGTAAATACAATGTTTTAAATGAAGTGGTGTGTTTTTGATCTTTTGATTTAAATTTGGTTTAGCACACCATTAGAAAAATGCAACAAACTTGTAATTAGTATTTGTTTAGATCCCCAATCTTTGACAAGCGTTAGGTATTGTGCACAAAATATTTAGTAGTTTCATATAAAAAAGTGAACCAAAGTTGGTTTTGATTCTCAAGATCATCCAAGGATGCAAGATAAGAGCATACAAAATAATTGATTCAACCATATTGATGCAAAGGAAAACTTAAATCAAATGAACCATAGAAATTCTTGATAAATTGTTCATTCCTTTGAGAAAAAATGAAATATTAAGTTTTGAAATTAACCAAATGTTAGAAAAATGAAGACTAAAGTTGCTTTTTTTTCTCAAGATTACAAAATACGCAAGATAAGATCATACACAACAATTAACCAAACTAGATAGAAATGGAAAACTCCAAATCAAAGGACCATAAAAATTCTTTGTAAAAGGTTCATTCCTTTAAACAAAATGAATAATGAATTTTCCAAGTTGATACAAATGTTAAAAAGATAGATATCAAAGTTGTTTTTGATTCTCAAGATCAACAAAATGTTTAAGAGAAGATAATACAAAATATTTGGTTTAAATCAAGTAAATCATGGAAATACAACATTCACCAAAGCATTAGATGTGTTAGAAAATGAGTAGTTTTCTAATAAAGCAAACCATAAATTTTCTGTAAGTCAAAATCCTAAATTTATGTTTCCATTGCGTAGTGTGCTTCAATACCTTTCCAATGCAAAAAAATAGATTCGTTTTGATTTTGGGAGGAAAATTTATGGCCTCTATAATATCCTTGCATCTACATTGACTAGCCTTGCATTTTTTCTCACAGGCTTGCATTTTTGCTCACAGGTTTGCGCTATCTCTCATAGGCTTGCATTTTCGCTCATAGGCTTGTGTTTTTTATCATAGGCTTGCGCTAATGCTCATAGGATTGCATTTTTTCTCACGGTTTTGCACTAGTGCTCATAGGCTTTCATTTTTCCTCAGAGGCTTGCATTTTTTCTCATAGGATTGTGCTAGCGCTTATAGGCTTTCATTTTTCTCACATGCTTGCGTTAGCATTAAAAACTTGTGTAACATAAAAAAAACATAGGATTTTGATAAAAATAAAGTTAAAACTTCAATTTTGGCAGCACCTCACCTCCCGTATACGTGAAAAGGGCACTAAAACCATGTAAACTCAACAAAACAAATTAATAATTACAAGATTTATCAATAAATACTAAAAGAGGGTTAGTAATAAAAAATGGAAACTAAACTACAAATAATTTAAATAAATGCATGAGATAATGGAATAAGTCCCACAGGGCTTGCCAAATGTATGTATACTAAATTTTCTATGCTAATTGAAAGAAACTAACACCTAGTAGTCTCAAAACAAAGATAAATCTACCATTAACATCATGATAAGAGCTTAAAGGAAATAACTATCTTAATTGCATAAACATGAATAAAATCACCTAAAGCTAACCATTCCTACTGTTTTAATGTATGATTACTTCTAAGCATGAACCTCTTTATATCACGAGTAATCAAATTTGTGTTGATCTCCAAAGAGAGGGAAGGATCTCAACAAGAAATGGCTACAAGGCCATACTTAGATCTTCCTTTCTACTAAACAATGAGAGAATGGATGCAAAGATGAAATAACTATTCCAAAGAATGGAGAATGCTCTTATCATAAGCTTGTATAAATCACTAATCAAAGTGTGGTGTGGTGTAGTGCCAAAGTGTAAGGTGTGAAGGATGTAGGCGGGTCCTTTATATAGTTTTTCAATTTGGGAGAAGCTTGCAAACTAGTGCATGTGGGATAAAGAATAAAATAAATTTACAAGACATAAGCTTGATTAGAGGAATTAACAAGTGATTAACAACTACTGGGAGTTGGGGATGATTTAATTAATAAAATAGGATTAATTAATAGGCCAAGATAAGCTTATAAAGATATTTGGAGGTGATTTAGAGGAAAATAGGTAGGATTTGGATGATTTAAAAGGGGGATTTAACCAATAAGAGAGTTTTTTAATTAAACACAAGGGTATAAAGGATTAATTAACTAGTAATAGTTAATTAATTGATTATAGGAGGATTATAACTAATGAAGTGTCATTAATTGACATCCGTAATGGGGGGAAGTGTTTGTTAATTAACGAAGTGTCGTTAATTGACCAAAATGGAGGGAAACATTAGGTAATTAGTGGGAAATAACTAATCATAGCAGAAATGACGGGAAAGAGGGTAATTAGTGAAATCTTAGCATCAAAAATGTGTAAGTGAATTTTAGGTGTCTACAACTGGTAATTCATCATATAGATAACATGAGTTTTAGTTAGTTTGATATTTATTTATTTATTTTATTATGTAGTATTCCTGTTATTTTATTTGGGAAAAAAATTAAACTTCCTATTGTTCTATTCCTATAATCTAGTGGTTGTTAAAGGTTTTCCATTCCCTATAAATGTGAATATTTATTTAATCTTGAATAATGATCAATATTGGTTGTTTAATCTGAACTATTGGTATGTGATCACATTTGGTATCAAAGAAGGGAAGTATTTCACTTGTAAGAGGTATACTAAATTTGCAAAGGAATTGGGGGGTTCTAATGAGGGTCTGAGCATTTGAGTGACCCATAGATGCCACCTAGATCCTCACATCCCCAATCACTTGACACTATCTTCAAACCTCCTGAATGAAAGCATAAATTTATAGGTTTAAAAATTTACAACTATGGAAGAAAACAAAAATTGAAAATTTAAGGCATTTTGATAACTTACATGGTGTAATACTCATCCCATACCACCTTACGTTGTTCAAAACACCATTTGTTTTTCAATAACACCATTCAAATCTTCAAAATTTCCATCCTTCCTAGAAAATCCACCTTGAGGAAGATTATATTAGTTGAGGACATGATTACAAGCTCAAGGGAAGTGTGGAAGTTGATCTAAGGTACCTTACACAACTAAAATTGCTTTCTATTACACCAAACCATCTTCTAAAACCACATGCAATTTTTTACTTTGCTGGAAATTTCACTCAAAACCACTTGTGGTACTGAGAAAAGGTATGGTTTTATGAATTTTACCCTTTAAAAAATAGTGTTGACTTTAGTAAACTTAAAGCATCACATACGACAGTTGATGAAGGCTTTTCGCAAAGACATTACAACTAGGTGGAGGTCAAGGGATCAAGGCCCACCAAGATGATTTTTTGATGAATGTTTTTTAGAGGAACCACTCAAATTAGGTCCAACTAAATTTAGTCACCTCTAGCTAAAATTATAGAAAGAACCCCTATTAGGGTTATGCTATTAGCTAATTTTGACTTCGTAAAATTAATAAACATGGAAATTTTGAATTTTTTCAAAAGTATTACTTTTTGCGATTTAACGTGATCGTCTCATTTTTGTGATCATTCCGGTCTTTGTTTTGTCCATTTCGGGTGAGAATTCCTCCCTCCAGGTCATAAACTACTTTTAATATTAATTAAATTATTACCCTTTGTTTGATAAAATTAATTTTATTAAAATTTGGGGTTTTTAATTAAATAAATATTAATATAATAATTATTAAAAGTCAATCGACAAAAAAATAGTTTAATTGCTGGGGGGAAAGTAAGCTTCCGCTTCCCATTGTCAGGGATGCCAAATTGGTTTCCTGCACCCTAATTTCCCTTTTCCTAGCAAATTTATTTTAATTCCCCGCTTGTGGGATTACTTCCACTGATTTCCAATTCATTGGATTGGAAAATGGGAAAAAAATCTTGTGATTTCCCACATGTGGAAATAAAATGGGGATTGTCAGCCTGCCTTGCCATTTCTACTGGAAAATGGTTATTTATTTCCCACTTTCCCCTAACAATTACTGCCACTACCTGAAGGAAGAGGAGCCAGTTATTTCAACGGGAAGAGAAAACGGTTACGGGGAAGCTTCTTTAATTCCTGTAACCATTTCCCCATGAGATTAATTGAATTTTCAGTGAAACGAGAATTCTCACGCTAAAACAAATCCAAAGTATCCTTCACGCGGGGAGAGGGGAAACAACAAATGAAGTATAACAGATACTAGTAAGATGATCAAGAATCTATGCATTGGTTTGCTTGGAACAAAATTTGAGCAGGAAAATGTGTTTTCCAATGCATGAGGTAGAAAGAAGTCTCTATGCATGAGGTAAAGAAAAACACAGTTCATGCAAGAGCATTCCAATAGCTCCACGTATGGCAAGGAAAGATAGGATTTCACCTGGGAGAGAAGAAAATTTCAACGCATTTTCCAAAATCCAGGTAAGAAAAAGTATACAAGTTTCAATGCAGGTTTTGAGAGAAAGCTTCATGTGACAGAGGAAGCAAGGAAGGAAATCCAACAAAAATGATAGCGCACGAATTGGCTTGGAGGAAGCCCACGTTGAAAGAGTAGGTGAAGGATGCAGTCTGTGTGCCAAGGTAAAAGGAATATCCCCACACACAGCTAGAACACAGCTCCATTCACGTGCCCAATCAATATTTTATAAAAAAATAGAAAGAGAAGTTGTTCACACATAGCATTGGCATGAATAGCCGTCCAAAAAAGTTCCATGTATTTTCGATGAGAAATAAGTCTAAAACACATTGTCTTATGTAGGCCACGTATTTACTTCTGTAAGGAATTTGTGAGAGGAGGAAAATATAAAATCCAACATAAGTCAAAAATAAAAACAACAATTCCAACGCAGGTCCAAAAGGCAAAATAACCCACGCATTCTTCTAAGAGGCCAACATTTCAAAAAGAATCTCCACGCAGCCAAAATTGAATAAAGACGTGCATAAAACGTTGGCGAAAAGAAAGAATAACAGTCCAAAAAAATTATTTATTTCCATGCACAAGAAATTACATCCCAACACCTTCACCTAGAGATAAACTACACAGCCATGCAGAAATATAGATCCATGCTTGCATAATTCAAGCAAAAACAAGTCCAAGGAATTCCACGCATTCACAAAAGAAGAAAGTATAAAAAAAATCATTTTCAACACATCCAGAGAAAGAATACAACATAAGAGTGAATTCATGAAAATGTAAATAAGTTTCAAGTATTCGCACAGGAGCTCTCCAGGCAATTCAGGCTATTAAATAATATTCCGCATTCAAACGCCAACGTAAGAAAATTCCAAGTTCAAAGTATTGCCGGAAAATCAAAGTAATTCTTCACGCTGAAGCAACCGGGATTAGGAAAGGTGGAAATAGTGAATTAAAAAAATATTAAGTTCATCCTACGCGGAGCCATTGCGACTGGATAATTTAAAAAAAAAATTATTATTTTTTCCGCAGTTTGTATCTGTTGAATTAATCAACTTTGGAGCTCGATATCTCGAAGTCGGATGATCGTCGAGAAGAAAGGTTTGATTCGTAGAATTATCCCCAAATTCATGTACTCATTTTCAAAATTTAAAATACACACCACTTCATTTGATATTTTCACAAACCCAAGAAAAACTCAGTTTGCTTGTTTTTGCTGGGTGCGCAGTTTTCGCTTGGCGGAAGGCCTAATTTGAGAATATATATCTCAAGCCTAGATGATCGTCAAGAGAAAAAGTTTGGTTTTATGGATTTTTCCCACATTTATGTACTCCTTTGAAAAATTTCAAATGAGAAACATTTCATTTGATATTTTTCATAGATTCAAATAAAATGTAGTTTGCATGATTTCGCTACACACATAGTTTTCACCCTGTTAAGGTGACTCACTTTGAGAGTTGATAGTTTGAAATAAAATGATTTTCAAGAGAAAATAATTGTTTATTTTTATTCTCCCCACCTTCATATGATCCCTTGCCAATTTTTAGATGCCTAGGGTGATGTTTGGTATTTTTCCTATGCTAAAACCAAACAGGATTTTCACAGTTTTTCACTTGCATTTTCCTAGCAGTTTTAGAAGAGTCAATTTTGACATGTAATTTTTGACTAAAGAATTTTATTGGAAAAAAAAAACCTTTGACAAAAACTTTTTGTACCTTAATAAATTCCCTCACCAAGTGAGAACTTATCATAACAAGATTTGTTATTTTTCCCAGGGTAGTTTCACAGGTGATTTGTGCAGTTTTGTAAGAAGAAAGTAATAGCCTGAAATCACACTTCTGTCACAATCATGTCATAGTCAAAAAAAATAATGTGACAATATAGATTCCATGGCATTATAATCACCTCGACGCTCCATTCTCAGTACGAGAACATCACCGATACTAACTTGGGACAAGTCGACATAGGTCGATTTGTAATCGCATATCAACTGAAGGCGAGTCACAATTTTCCTGACACTTGTTCTGAATTGGTCATCACTTGCATGGATGCACCATGACACCTGCACAATGTGGTGATTTAACTCCAACAGATCCGAAGCGGAAGCAACCTCTGACTTCCTCATTATGTGGTATAAGTCATAGCTATTAGCATAGGTCGCTTCGGAGTCAAAAGAAATTGTTATCGATAGAGATCGATAATGGGAGAATATTATCTACATCAATTATTTTCACTTGATTATTATACAGATCTATTCATTGATAAACCAAGACCAATGATAAGTACAATTGTGAAGATCATCAAGCAAGGCCGCATCATTCAAGTGTGTCCCTGTCAGCTCTCAGTTAGTAACGGGCATAATACTTCATTGACCAATCTTAAAGTTGGAGCGTTCTCAAATTGGATGATTGTGAGTGGATCAGAATGACAACACTTCAGGATGGTGACAAAGACAAAAGACATAACTCAAGGAAGTGAATTACAATTTTGGCTCTTGGAAGATCTTCTTAATGGGGAAAGATCAAGAGCTGGATTGTGACAAGCCAAGGTGGCGTAATGACTTCAATCTCATGACAAATGAAGAATTCACCATGGAAAGGTATTCAGAGCATGTGGATAATTGTATGTAATTGTGAATGCGAATACGAATGAAGACAAAATTTCTCACACTAGGATGTTGTTCAAACGAAGAGGTGAATGAATTGCTCAAGTTTCAAGCCCAGCTCTCTTGTCATCTGGAGGACTGCGGAGTAT
The DNA here is from genome assembly GCA_019776745.2 of Taxus chinensis. Lineage (NCBI taxonomy): Eukaryota > Viridiplantae > Streptophyta > Pinopsida > Cupressales > Taxaceae > Taxus > Taxus chinensis. Next base: position 420,609,836 of record CM034154.1, read on the forward strand.
GGTCAATGAGTTCATTCCCGTACGATTGGGATAGGTGGAATCTTGGCCCAATGGATAAGGCATTGATCCTAGTGTCTTGATCTAGGTGGTGCATTACTTACTAGGATGTCTATGTGTATGTCTAAGTCACTTAAGTGGGGTCCACACGTACCCATTTCTTTTATTTATGAATTTTTCCTTAAACAACTTTTTAACTTAAGTGATTTCTATTTTTAGTCAATTTTTAAAAGTTGGTTGTCAAATTCACTTAAGTGCCATATTTAATGTGCATTTAAAATCCTAACTACTTTGTGACCAACTTTTGGGTTATAAAATTATGTTAGGGGTTCATTTGTAAGGGTGAATTTGAGAGAGGAGAAGAAAATATTTTTCTATGCAAGCTTTATTTCAGAGAAAGAAACTTTGTGTTCTTTTGAGAAGACATTTTGGAGTTAATGAAATATGAACTTTGTGTCCCATTCATTATCTCTTTTTAGAATTTAATGTTCTTGTGTTCATTAAATGTCAGTGTTTTAAATCTTGCATGTGAATATTGTCTTGGATCTTATTGTCAATGCTATTAATATGTTGTTCTAGTTCACAGTGATCAAGATTTGTTATTTACTTGCTCATGTGTGTTCCCTTTACTCATTATTGTTTAGCTAACTAAAACTCCGTTTTATTTGTGTTGGTTATTTATCATTCTTCTTCATGCAATATTAGGCTGTACTTTTACCTAACTCTTGCATGTTCCTTCCATTCATTCTTTTCCATTCCTTTCCTTCATTCCATCCCATCTCCCTCATTCAATTTTATTTCTATTGATGTTCCAAAACACCCCCCACATACAATTTTGAATGTATAGATGTAAATACATTTTTTGGTTTTCAATAAAGGCAACCTCACCTTTATTAAGAAGGGACTTTGTTCCCACACCGTTGCTTGTCATTTTCATGCGTGCAAATCCATATGCCAATATGTTCATTAGCTCAAATTTTGTTTTTGCAAAAAAAAAACACATGATTTTTGTAAACAAAAGAGGCCATAGAGCCGATTTTTCTATGTTTTTGTAAAAAAATGATAGAAAATACAAAAAAATGCAAGCTTTTCCATTTGTAAGGGGGGTATCTATAAGAGGCCAAAGTACCCAAAATTAAAAAAATTACAAAATTTTCATTTTTTATGGGGCATGATCATTTTTAAAATTTTAGTGCGTTGTATTTATATTACACTAAAAGGTCATTGAGAAGGGATCCCGTTTGGAGTGAAACTCTCATGCAATGGTTGCAAATGCTTGAATTTTTTCTACTAGATCTACAACTCATGTGAGGTGACAACTACATGGCATGGAAGACCAAAATCATGACTCATTTTGAATTTGAAGACATATGGAATGTGATTTAGGAACTCTCATTCAACTTGAAAATGATGCAAATTGTCAAAGAAAGTTTGATCAATCGAATCAAAAGCTAAAGTTGATCATCCTGTTTGGAGTCCTAGATGAAGTATACCAAAATGACAAAAGAAGCATGGAACAAATTAAACAAAGTTCACAAGACCAAAAAGAGGAACACCTCTATGCACCTACGGATTTATCTTAACAATATTGAATTGAAAAGTGGCTAGATAATTGAGGCCTTTCTACAATGTGTTATAACATTGCGAGCTTCTCTCTAAGGATTTGAAGAAGAAATAAAAAATGAATTTCTTGTACTCATTGTCTTGAGAGCACTGCCCCCTCTCACCAAATATTTTTGACCACTCTGAATGTCACAAGACAAATACGATCCTTTAAAAATTTGGTAAACATACTACAATAGGAGGAGTCCATGCACACAATAGAAGAAGAAGAAAAACATGCTCTTTCTTCACACTAAAAAGGGAAGGAATCATTCAATTCCTCCAAGAAATCCCAAAAGAAGAGTAATTAGAAGAATAAACAAGGGAACACATGATGTAAGAAATTTCTAATTTGTAGTGGTAAGGGCCATGAATTGAAATATTATTAGTATAATTCATTCCAATAGGGATCATCCAGTGGTAAGAAGCCAAATAACCAACAATCACATCAAGGAAAACAAAACAAGAAATAAGGACAATACAAGGGGAAGTAGAAGAAGAAGCCCCAACAACAAGGCAATGCTTCTTAATAGGAAAATCAATATGATGGTGGAGAATTCTAGTATGTTTCTATGCTACATAAAGTATCATCTTCACACAATGCCATTTGGTTTGTTGATCTAGGTGTAACCCAATACAAGACTAGATGTAAGGATTGATTTTTCACTTTGAGTGACACACCCACCAAACATCATGTTTCAATGGGTGATGATAACTCTTACAATATCCAAGATATTGGAAATGCTTGTTTACCCCTTGGTGCACATAACTATAAAATAAATAATGTTTTATATGTCCTTGGTGTAGATAAAAAATCACGCATTTGGGTAAATTTATAGGTCCTAAAAGCATGCTAGAATTCACGTGGTTCATAAGTAAGAAAACTAGTAATTGACAATTCCCCTTATCATTTTTCTTTGTATTCTACACTTTTATTGGCTTGATACATCTGTTACTCTTTCCTTCATGTGACTATTTTATCTTTCTATGGTTTCAGACACTAGATCCCAGTTCATACACTAGTGTTAGGCACTCTTGTCCTCCTAGTGCTCTTGTCCCTCTTTATCTTTTTATTGCCAGTTTTGGGCTTCTTTCGCTTCTTAATTACACTTTATTACCTTGAGTCATCCTTTTAGTTGTCAATTATGAAATTAAAACAAGGGAACCATATAAATACATAGTTATGTTTTCAAAATGGAGGACCATGCACTAAGCATTACTATCATCACCTAAGCTTACATTCCAAAGGAACTAAAACACTCCAAAGGTTGCATCACTTATGCATAAACTGCATAGGAAGGGGAATTCTATTCTATTCCATCCACACATATTATTACATTTCTACATTCTAGCTATATCCCGCTATCATTTGTACAATTTTCACAAGGACATCCTAGGGAACCATTTCTACACATACTCACAAGAACTACATGGGGTATGAGATATAGTGTAGCACTCAATAGTAAGATAACCTTATGGGTAACCTCTGAGGTCAGTCCAACTCCACATTCTACATATTTTTTATTATAGTTGATGTGGTTTGTGGACATGTGTAGGTAGTTAATCTATTTTGTAGGTTACAAGTATCCTCAGTGATCTTAGTATGAACATCAAGTGATAGAAAGGAGCTAATAGAGAAACCCTAGTGACACATAAAAAAGTATATTTTGAAAATTTGCACATCCACCAATGCTTAGTTCAAGTCGCCAGCACCCAGGTGCCTCTGCCCTCTCATGGGAGCCATTGTCCTGCTCTATTCCTACATTCTAGAATTTACAAGGAGTAATGAAAACCCTGTTTACAACCTATTTAACACTCACGCCTACCTAGGTCACCTCCTATTCATTTAGAAATCAGATAAGTCCTCTCTTCTCTTCAACTTGCTTAGGGTTACATATTTTACATTATTATTTTATTAGGTATTTATTATATGATAGAATTTGAATATCTTATATTACAATAGTTACTCTATAATCAGAATTAATTAATTTCCAAATTAAATAAAATCATTTGGTTAACCCCTTGATTGAACATACAACTTTCTCTTCCACATTATTTTAATTTTTCTCCCATGGATTCCACTAATGACACTTTTACCGATGAACATATCCATGACCTCCAGGCCCATCTTTCTGAAATATCCTCTTGTTTAGTGCTCGTGAGGAAGCCACTAGCCTAGTTGAGCTCAACCTTCCAGTTTCTAATGACACATATCTTCCTATTGCAACCCAACCTCCTCATTCAACTATCCCACCGAACCCTATTGTTCTTGTTTCTATGCCTACTCCTACCAACCATGTTACTATGCATATTACTTCCCACGTCCGCTAAGTCTCCTCTTCAAGAACTTGGGACCTACCCTCTCTCTACCAGGATCTTCACTCTTCATTACCCCTTCATATCCCTTTTGCACCTGCCATTTATACTTATCCCTTCCCTCCTAACTTCCTTACAACTAAGCTTCCCATCTTCAATGTCCATGGTGACCCTCAAAAGAATATTTTATCTTTCCATGTGGCACGTATTGATTATGTGGATGATCATACATTACTAGCTAAGATATTTCTTAAAAGTTTACAAGATTACACCATGCATTGGTTCTATGATCTACTTGTTCACTCAATAACTTATTTTACACATTTAGAAGATTCTTTCCATGCTCATTTATCTATCAATATCAGAAATAATATCTATTATTAAAAAATCACTCAAATAAAAAAATATCTAATGACCATCGAGTTGATTACGTTTTGTGTTATAAGAATAACCTAGGTAAAATGACCAATGTGTTTTCTGATTCAGAATTACAAGATATTTTTATTCAAAGTCTCTTACCTCCACTACAAGAGAGTGTCATCTTTGAGACCTCTCCATATTTTTATCAATTATGCTGTACACTCAAAATCTTCAAAAGAAAACTCTTATATATGGGAAAATTTAAATATCATAACAATGCTTCATCATAATCTTCTAATTGTTTTCAAGCTAAATCTAATTTAGAGTCATATCCTAAGCCCAACAAAGAAAAGGAAATCATTAATGCCATATCTCCACATGAAAATATTCAATTGTAATCTCCAAAACATACTTTTACAATATTACATGTAGTCATATTTTATACCCTTAGACCAATAGTTTAATCCCATGTGACATCAACCTATCACCTAGTGGGCGTTGGGCGCTCACCCAAGGTATAGGCGGGCACCGAGTCTCTCATTTATGTGAGTCTTGTGAGAATGCATCATCTTATAATAGATATTCAAATGGAAATGAGTAGAAAAGAACCATGCAACATTCTAAGAACCTAGAACGAGTTGTTCTCTCATTGTATCCAGAAAAGAGAAATAACAAGCAACATATGGAAATGGTTCATACAGAAAGGAAATGCATAAGTATTATACTCCTGGACACACAGATGAGTTATAACAGAGCATTGTATTCATATTAACAGATTCAATAACCACATTACAATCCCTTGAGGTCATGACAGACCCTTATATAACAATGCAAAGCCAAGTCATGCATCAAAACTACATTATGCTCATCATATTACAAAAATGAATGCAGACCCATCCCTCTAAATGTGTCATTACTTACAGAGCTCTCCTAATCCCTAACCCTTAAAATCCTTCATTATGTTTCTGTAGGACTTCACCTCTCTTTTCTCTCCTCCACACTCTCCACACGCTATATCTTTCTTCTATCGGGCACTTGTATTTATAACCTTAGCTCCCACCACCATGCCTTTCAGAAGTTATAGATCGGTTGTCCAAGTGTCAAAGTGGTCCTCCATGGAAGCACACCTCCACAGATCTGAGCTCTCAACTCCTTGCAATGATGTCTTATGGAACCTTCCATCACATGCCTAGAATATTCCCTTTTTGATCCCATAGTCGTCAGGCTGGCACCTTATCCACAAGGGTCATGCATTTTCTCGTGTGACTTGCATGGGATGTTGAATACAGATAAGTAAAAAACCTATTTTTCCTTGCACACGTGCGCTGTGTGTTCTATAAAACCCTACTAGAACCCTTCCCCGCGCACGTTCAACCCGCATGCCCTTCTTCAACTAGGTCAACTAAGTCTCGTGCCCACCTATGCCTTCTTATACTTAGCTATATTTTGGGGCCCAACATCACCCCACACTACACATGTTCTCCATCCTTGGAAACACTCTTCAATAAAGAAATAAATAATGGTGGATCCTTACAAATGGTTGGAATGGAAGAATAAAGGAATGAAGAAATGGGGAAAAGAATGAAAGAATGGGGAACTTGTTTACTTCTGAGGAGGAGAGGGAAATCCTTCCCTAATTCTGCTTCTAACTTTCCCCAAGTGTTGACCTCATTCTGAGCTTGCTGACAGAGGTCACCCACTAGGGCACTCACTTCTTCAAAACTCAGCTCCTCTCCCTTAGTGCTCATTATCTCTATGATCTCCTCCAATTGTTTTCCCAAATCCTCAAGTGCGTCCATCCTCCGAGTGATTTGGGGGTACAATTCCTTCATCTTGTTCTTGATTGAGCCCCACAAGGTCTCAATGGCCTTTGATTTCTTTTCCACTTCAGCTAGGATTTTGTCTCGCTCAACCCTGTTCCCCTTATTCTTTTCTTATAACTCCTTGAGTTTTCACTTCATGGGTGGAAACCAATATACTTTCCACTCTATCCCTATTCTTACAGTTATCATAGGCAGCCTCAATAACTTACGCGACAAATTTTACATCGGTGAGGATTTTGTTGTATTGAGCAACAATTTCCACAAAATTATTTGTATTCTCTTTTTCTTGGCATGCCAATGCCTCTTCCATGGATTCTAAGGAAAGTGACTTCCTCTCCATAGTGAGTATGTTAGTCAAGTCCTCTAGGCACTGTAAGGATGATCCATATTTTTACGCAAGTGGTGTTAAGTATGGATGCTTCAAGATAATGACATCCGTGATCATCTCTATTTTCTTATATGCCTCACACACTCTTTCCTTCTCTGTCTTTTAATTCATGCCTTAACTAAGCACTGATTAGTTCCTCCTACTTTAGGTCCTTTCTTTTCTCAAGGAGCTCTTCCTCCTTTTTCTCCAGCTCTGCCTCTAGGAACTTCACCCTGTCATTTCTTCTGAAGAGTCTAGCTTCAACCTCAACTGAAACTTTGTTGAGTGCGTTGCAAATTTTCTCATCTAATAATTGTTGGGCATTTGCCAAGGGGTTTATTCCTTTTTTTTCTGGCACCTTCAAAAATGCTCCTTGGATTATTTCAAATTTAGGCTCATCAATGTGGGACTCAAATTCCCATGATAACATTTTCCTTGTTTGAGGGTATGCACCTTCCTCATCAAATGAAGCCATAGCCAAGAGCTGTTTTGTTGGCACGGTGCTCTGGAAGCGCATGTGCAACACCTTTTTTGGGTCATCAATGTAGCTCATTCCTTGACCTTGCATTTCTTCTGTGCTCTTCCTCCCTATTTGTGTGGCTTTTGGAAAGCTTACAGCTAAAGTGGGATCTCCCCCCATGCTGTCATATTCTTTTCCTATGCTTTCCTCCTTAACTTCCTTCAGTACCTCATTTACGTTGTGTTCAACCTCTTGTTCCACTAGGTCCTTGATTATTTCTTTCACTTCTCTCTCCATGGCCACTTTTATCTGTTCCTTTTTTAGGCTTGGGGTCCTTTTATCCTTTTTATTTTCTTCCTCGCCTACCCATTTGCCTTGGGCCTCGGTTTCTTCTTCTTCCTCCTCCTCATCCCCTTCGTTATACTCCTCATCTCCTTCTTCCTCAGAATCATGTATCTCATAGACTGGATGGTCTTCACCTCCTTTTGGCTCATCATCATCATCCATGTCACCGATGTAGGCATCTAGACTTTCTGTCTCTTCTGAATCTACCTCATCAGTCACCTTCTGCTTCTTCCTTACTGGAGATTCTAGTATAGGATATTCTTCCTTTTCCTTCTCTTTGATAGGTGATGTATTCCTTGCCGATTCCTCATGGGTGAGGGTCTCTTTTTTATTTGTCCCCTCTTCTTATGGGGTATTTTCTTTGACAGGATACTTCTTTCTCTGCGTGTAAGTACTAGGCTTAGCGCTTACTTCTGTCACACTCACCGTTTGTGTGGTTTGAATACTTGGTGCCTTCTACACCTCTTCTCTTTATCTCTTCCTAGTCGTGGCCTTATTACTTCTTGTAGGATCTTTAGGGATGAAGACATCATTCTCCAAGTAAGCTCCCTTTTTAAATTTTAGCCTTATATATAGATACACCCTTGTTGCGGTCCTTCCTGTAATCGGAAGCATTAAAGGCTTCATCACCTGTATCTTATGGGAGACATATCTCTCCACGTACATGCACTTCATTGGGTAGACGAGATTCTAGAACAGCTCGTGGTGGTCTATATCTACCTCACTAAGGTCAAACCTTAGTCTCTTGGCCTCCTTGAACCGATTAACTCTGGCTTGGAAGTATTACACGGTGAAGGAGAAGGGTAGTTTGCACCATGGACTCATATTCCCATCTATCAATGTAAATCTACCAATGCAGAAGTGTTGGTATACTAAAAACTCTTCCTCTCCACTCACGAGCATGGGAAACTGCTCTGAGATCCTCCACTCAGTCCCGGATGCATCACGCATTTATTTATATCACTTCTCTAGGCACACTTTGTGAGCGGTCATCATGGTTTCACAAGTGTACTTTGCAAACCTTTTTGCGGGTGAGGGATCCTCTTCTAGATATTCCCAAACAAACTTTTTTGGCCCATCGGGCACTCTAATCTCTGAAAAGACAATGGTGAGGAGGACGTTACCAAAGAGTATCTTCTCTCCCTCCTATGCACTACTTATAATCTCATCTGTGATGAAAGCAGACAAGTTGTAGGTGGTTCCTTATGATATATTCCGAAATATATTTAGCCATACCTTGTTCACTTATGTCCATCATTCCATATCATTGAGCTTGGTGACCAAGTGCATGGCCATCCTCATGATTGGGTCTAGAATCTTAGCAATGTCAAAGTATCGCAGCCCCTTCTTGTAGTCATATGTGGGTATAGTCTCCTTGATAGCATCCTTTTCACTGAGATCATCATTTATGCTATCTCCTTCATAATCAAGGCATGTGAACTTGGATATCAGTTGTGATGTGATGCGCATCTTGCACCCCACAAAGTAAAAGTGATCCTTATGCACATGTGACATCAACCATTGATAAAGGTGTTTGGGATTTCCAAATTAAGTCAACTCATATAGTTGCAATAATCCATCCTTCTCTAATTTTACCTTCACCTCGTCATTGTAAATGGGCATCCTAGCTGGTGTCCTCTTGTTAGTTGGTTGAACCAAATTTAACGCCATTTACTTCTTGGTTATGCTCATGCAATGGTTATAATCACTCATAGCCATCTTTTGTAAGTGTGAATCCCACTCTTTTCCTAGAAATACCCCATATGGGTATTGCATTTCTACGTACATTCTTCGCTGGTGCTCGCGATGGTAGCAATTTGCTTTCCCTTGCCCTTTCCCTTTATTTTCTTCAGTGAAACGGTTGGTTTCCTGGGTGTCATATTTTCTATTTGGAATGAACTTAAATACTCCTTCCTCTTTCTCTACTCTACTACTCTGCTCAATCCCAAATCTCAAAGCTTCAACTCCTGGAATGAATCCTTCTTTCTTTGTGCCCTAGCTACCAAACCCTAACCAAGAAATCCTTCCACAAGATGATGCTCTTCACACAACCTTCCTCTCACCTGTGTACTCCTTCCTTCTGGTTCATAGATCTACTCTAGATGCACACTCAAATTTCTCAGATTCTCCTTTCTTCACACAAATTTCTCTCTAGATGCTCTAGTTCGCAAGAGCTTTCTTTCACTTCGTAATCATAAGGTAACAAATGAATTACCCGACCTTGTATTTATAGCTTTTCCTTCTTTCCAACATTAAATTATATGCCACCTACCAATGTACTTTAAAATTAAATGTGAATTTTTCCACTAATATGACTTTAAGTGCCCTTACCCATGTGCCACATCCTGCTTGAAAAACCCTTTACAATATTTTGGCACGTAAAAATCCAACCCGAACAAAGACTCTTACGTGCACGTCCATAGCGCCAAAGGCACTTCTTCTATCCTTTACCCTATGTTTTCCCTTGCCTACTCATGTTGTTTATGTGCTCTTCATCCTTTCTGTATGTGGTTTCTGTAAATCCTTCTTGACACCATAATCCAATATCCACCATTTCCTCACTTTTACTTTCTCCATCCTTACTGCGCCATTCCTTCTACTGCCAGATCAAACTTGTATTACATGACTATACTTTGTATCACTCCACCCCATACTAAACATATGCATGGTCCTCTATGCATACACAACCCTAGAAAAATAATGTGGTTACCAGCGCATAAGGTGAAAAAATGAAACAAAAAGAAAAGAACAAGCAATGAGAAAGGGAAACACAAGAAATAAAAATCATAAAGGAAAATTCTAAGTTAATTGGCAATAATGCCTTATTACAAACACCACGAAGACTTATTTATAGTAGGGCTTCAGCCTACTCCCATTAAAATGACTTGGTAATCTTGTCCCATCTAGCGCTTGTAATTGGTAAGTTCCTAAATCAAGAATGTACGAGATGATGTAGGATCCCAACCAATGGAATTTCAACTTCCCAGGATGTAGTAGATACTTGGAATCATACAACAAAACCATCTTCCCAACCTCAAAATTCTTGTTCTTGATATGACGATCATGCCATGCCTTTTGTCTTGATTTTTCTATCATCTAACTCAATCTAACAAATGATTTCCTTTCGCCTAAATACATCAACTTATCAATTCTTTCTTCCAGCAATTGCTCATTAGCTAACCCTCCTTACATGCGCTATACATAGTGATGGTAACATGAATTCAACTGGTAAATAGCCTCCGTTCCAAACACCAATTGAAATGGTGTGGCCTTGTTCAACCTCTTGTAGGTTTTCTTATATGCCCATAGTATGGACTGATACTTTTTCATCCCAATCTTGTCTTTCGACATCAAAAATTTTGGTTAACATGTGACTTAGTATCTTGTTAAATGCCTCAGATAGTCCCATTTTCTTGAGGGTGATAAGGGCTAGTATTGTGATGGGCCACCATAAATTTTTGCTAACAAAATTATGATCATTTCATTGAGAAAGTGTGTACCTCTATCACATGTTAAACTTAAAGGACAACCATACCTACTGATTATGTTATCCCATAAAAATCTAGCAGTTTTCACTGCGGTGCAATCCCTTGTAGGTGTTGCCTCTGGCAACCATGTCAAGTAATCAATGCAAGTGATGATATACCATGTACCAGTCCTTTGCGCGGCTAGTGTAATTGGCCCTACAAATTCAATTACCCATTTTTCAAATGGTTCAGTGCTAGATATTGGTCGCAAGGGCATTTCATCTCTCTTTCCAGGTTTTCCAAGGCATTGGAAATGGTCACAGGCCTTGAAAAACTCAATACAATCCTTGTAGATGGTTTCCCACCAAATTCATGCTAATAAAATATTTCGCGCGGTAACATTCCCTGTATAGTGTCCTCCTGCAATCCCACCATGTGCTTCCTCCATAATTTCCATGTGCTCATGCTCCAATAAACATCAGCGTAGAACCTCATCATGACCTAACTTATACAGGTCTCCACTAATCAACATGTAGGGTGCGATGCGTATTGCTAACTGCTTTCTCTCCATAGCCTTCATCCCTTCCAGCGCCACACCTATTTTTAAGAACAATGTGATATCTTCCAAGTCTGAGGGTGCACACTGCAACCTAAATAATTACGCGTCTGGCATTTTATCCTCAATTCTTTGCATGTCCTCCCCTAAGTCAATCCTTGATAAGTGGTCAGGTCCTGAATTGCTTTTTCCTAGTTTTATGACCACTTGTGAACTCAAATTCTTGAAATAATAGGACCCAACGACATATGCGCCCTTGCAACACAAGCTTGTTGACTAAGTATTTCAATGTCATGTGGTCTGTGTAGAATATAAATGGTGTTTCCAATATATACTACCTAAACTTGTGCAGTGCATAGATCATAGACAATGCTTCATGCTCAATAGTTGTGTAATTTTGTTCTGCTGGTGTCAACTTTCTACTTGCAAAGAACAAGGGATGATCAACAATTCCCTCACCAGGTTGTGCTAGTACTGCTCCCATAGCTATCCCTGAGGCATCAAACATGCACATGGAAAGGCTTATCCCAAGAAGGAAAACATAATATGGGTGTCATGACAAGCCTCTCCTTCAAAGTGTCTAATGCCTTTTGATGTGCCTCTCCCTAATGAAAGGCACTCTTGTGTTTTAATAATTCCTCCAAGGGCACAGTGATTTTGGCATACCCGTTGATGAACTTCCTGTAATACCCCTGTATGCCCAAGGAATCCACACACTGTACTTTGACTAGTAGGCTCCCCCTAATCCTACAATAACTACAACTTTGGAGGGATCCACTAGTAATCCTTCTTTGCATATAATGTGTCCTAACAGGGTTCCAAATGGAGTAGCAAAGACACATTTACTAATGTTGAGGGATATCCTTAATTGCCGAAATCTCTCAAACATCAACCTTAAATTATCACAATGGTCTTTCACCAATCCATACACAGTCCAGTCATCCAGGTAAACTTGAAGGAATTTATGGATGAAGTCCTGGAATGCTTGTACAATGATGCATGAGAACATAATAGACACATTCTTCAATCCAAAAGGCATAACCGCGTTGGAAAAAATTCCCCATTCAGTGGGAAAAGTTGTCTTTCTTTGGTCTTCCTTTGCAATCCTAACTTGGTGATACCCTGAGAACCCATCCGTGAAAGAGTAGACTTTGCACCCGAGATACTCCCTCCAAAATTTCTTCAGTAAAGGGGGTTGGGAAAGGATCGATGACACACACTACATTCAAATCCCTGTAGTCAACATAGATTCTTATCCTACCATCCTTCTTGATAATGATAACCATTGGGCTTATCCATTTTGATTCTTCCACTGCCTCAATGATACCAGATGTTATCATTTTGTCTATTTCTTCCTTGACCCATACATGAAAATTTGGATTCATCTGATAAGGACTCTTCCAAATTTTGCATGCACATTCCTTCAACTTGATATTCATCCCCCCAAGGAATGGTGAATGACTTTGAGTTCATGGTACCCTCGAGGGAAAAAATTATGGAACTCGCACAACAGATCAATTATCTTTGAAACTTATTTTTCTGACCAATAGTCCCTGATGATAGCTTCTTTTGGTTCTGATTTCTATTCCAATGTTAACCTTATTTGTTTTCAAGGTCTCATGGTAGGTGTGTGCTCACTCATCAGTGCTATCTATGACCTCGCGCATACCTTCTTAAATGGTTAGCATACAAAAGTCTCCATCTCTTCACCGTCTACTACATAGACCATTTTTTTCTTTTTCTTTTTCTATGCATGCACGTGTTCAAGCTATACTTCCTCTAATTCTTCTTCATTGAGGCACGTCTCCAAATGAGGCTCACCCAAAAAATCTAGTAGCCTATCCTCCGCCATAACACTATCTCCCATCGTGAGGTGCAATTGATTACCTGCAATGCCTTATCTACTAATGGCTTGATAACTCCTATACTCGAAAGCTTGAATGAGATCAGCTGCCAACTCCTACCAATTACCTGTTTGATGATGCATCTCCAAATGAATGTACCAAGCATACGCATAAGCCTTGTAAGGTGGATTATAACTTATGTACCCATAGACGAAGGTGGTAATGCTTCTACGCTTCCCATCTAGGTCTTCTCACACACTTGGATATGAAATGAGGGGGCCTCTTTACCATGGTAGCCTTATATGAACATGGGCGTGTTGCTCATTATAGAACCTTATAGAAAATGTGATCCTTACCTCATGCACCACTCTATGAGGCTCTCCCAATGTGTAGACCACCAACGCACTGCAGTTCTGAGTAGGTTTTAATTGAGAATTCCCCTCCTCTCGTCCTCATTTTTCCACTGAGATTCCATTTATTGCAGAAAAATTTCAGGATATGATCCTCTAGAGTAGCTTGGCAACTTCTTTCCTCCTAGGCACTTGAACAAGCATGCCTTTGTTACCCTTGTTACAGATCCTCTCAATTTTTGCCCAATTGATTCATAGGTCCCATGCACCCAATTTGTGCATGCCACACTAGTGGTATCACTCAAGGACTGAGCATCTTCAAACTGGATGACTCCCTCAGTGGGATGAATTATCTCGGGATCTCTGATGGAACACACATAGATTATGTCAAGGAATTATTCTCCCAAGGGCTTAGTATAAGGTGTTAACTTCTCATTTGTCAAAGGTATGATCACCCTTTCTTCATTGTTTTCAAAGCTGATATACCCTTTGTTAAACTGAAAGTCAACATTGTTCTTGTAACATCATGGGCACCCAAGTAACACTGGAATGTTTTATGCCTTGGCGAGTTCCAAGACTTCAAAATCTCCAATGAACTTGGCCCCTTGAATGGTGAAAACTGAATCCTTTAGGAATCCAATTTGATTTGCCTTAGTTTTTTTTTCCATATACAACACATTCGAAGATGGCTGTAACACGAGCCTTCCCATCTAGTGCTAGGCATCTAAGGTAAGAACATTGATCTCTACTCTTGTGTTGATGAGAATATTTCTCATAAGCCATCCATCAACAACCACATTCAAAGTAATCTCCTTGTCATATTCAAGGCTATGAGGAGGAAGGTTTGCATGCAAAACATGTCTTTCGCACTTTGCTCTAGTGCATGGCACCTTCTCCCTCAGCCATTCTCCTAACAATGGAATAATATTCTCTTACCTTAACATCTTACATACTTCCTTGACCTCATCTAGGTAGTCCTTTTGAGCCTCGACATTCTTCCTTTACTCCAGTTATTTTGATTACTCATTTAGATGTTGGATCTCCCCTTCCAAACTCTGAATCATATCCATAGTCTCTTGATACACCTCCTTCTGATGAGTAGGATCCAGATACTTTCCATGTGCCACTTCCTCTCTTGAAACTACTTTCCTTTGTCTTGGCATATCCCTTGCATGCACGACCTCTACTCGCATTGTCACTAGTATAGGATCTAGTCTTGACTCACGCACCACTCTTGGAATCCATTATGAACTGGCCTTCTTGATGTTAACCATCCCAATGCCTTTTTCCTTCCAGTGTTGTTGGTTCATATGCTCATAGAGCTCTAGAAATTCTTTGTACTTATTTTTCTTTCTACACCATAAGCATTGTAACAAATCAGGACACTCACGTTTGTAATGCTTTGTAGATCCCTAGTTATAACAGGTTCCTCATGGGAACTCACTTTGTCCTCCACTATGATTACTACGACCACAAAATCCCTCGTGAAAACCTCTTCCACACGCTCTTCCATCTATGTGTGCTTCATAGCGATAGTCATAATCCTTGGAACTACTTGCAAGGATATCATGCGCACACCAAGATCAATAACATCATGGATCTGATCAATCAGTCTACAATCCTTGGTATCATGGGTGATAGAGGTACAAATCTTACAATAACAAGAAACATTCTTGTTAATTGCACGCTGTAGTAGAGGGAACCTACTTGCATCATGATCCCCATGGAAAATATCAAAATATAACATCATAACATGTACCAAATTTTGAGGGAAACTATCCTTTGCATGCCCTTCCACTTCATAGTCTATACACAAAAGCCCACTACACGCGTCATGTGCTGAGTTTGTAGATAGCTTCTCCAACTACTTGGTCATTGTAGTAATTTGAGCCTCCAGAAAATGACTAACACCAGTACCAACACTCCCAATAGCTTCAATGTGCATGGAATCTTCCAATGCCTCACGCAAGTCTATGAAAATCTTGTGTAATAGAGCCCTTCTAAATGGTGTTATCAATCTTCCAAAAAACCATTGAGCATGTTGAGAAGGATGAATGTCATAGGATAGTTTTGACAAGAGAGTCTTGAAACACGTGTCATACTTCTGCAAACTCTTTGCCATTATCTGTTAGGTCTCCTTTAGAGCATTGATGCTCTTCTACTCAAACTTAGGGATATGGAAATTTGCTAGGAAGGCATTATTCAATGTGGTGTAGTCTACCACCATCTGATGGGGGTCATACTTCCTTACCAACTATACGCGCATGCCCTTGTAATGTTGTGGAAGAATGACTCACATTTTGCTCTAGGGTAGTGATTCCTTTTGTGCATCATAGTAACTCACACTTGTGTACATGATCTGTAGCATCTTCGATACCCCTATAGTCTAGTAAGTGCAAGGACATCTCAAAAATCACTTAGGCAGGTGACTGGGGCCCTTTTCTTCCCAATCCAGAGCCTTGGTTGCCTCTAGTGTGTCCTCCTCCACTAGATCCACTAGATCCACTAGGTCCTGTTCCTCATATGGGTCCAACATTATACTATACGTTAAATATTTAATAATATGAAATATTTTTATTTTTATTATTAAATATTCAAACCTTGGATTATGAGTCAATCGACTTGGTTGAAAGGCTGAGTTAGGAGACATACTTTATCACATCATAAAAAAGGACTTCGGGTCCTCATTTGATATATCAAAGGAATATATCAAAGGTGTCCAAATCAATATTAATTGATTAGGTTTTTACCCTTGAGATTAGGGTTAATAAGGAGGAGGTTTCTATTAGATGTAATTGGGTTCTCTATAACAAAGGTTACTTTTCACAGTGGTTTTTTACCTTCATGTTTTCCATTATAAATCGTGTGTTTTGTGTTATTTACATTATGTAAGTATTTATTTAATTATCATGCAATAAAGTTTATTACTGTGATGTTTATTTATTTATTCATTTTAATGTTACATAATATATTAATGGTTAATATTTAAGTTGATTAAACATACTGTCATTCGAATCCTCAAATTCAAACATTTTATAGCCCCTTCACATAAGTATTCACCACCTCCTTCACCACATAGACCTCCTTCACGTGAAAATAATTTCTCTCACACACCACCAATCTTAGATCATCGTCACATGCCTTTGTCTCCTCAAATTTTGGGTGGAGGTCCCTCACCATTCATTATCATTAGATAACCTTATATCACTTACAAACTTGGGGCATCATGCTTTCTCTCCTCTCATTAATGTAAATTTTCCTCTAATTTCTAATACCACACTTTGCACTCTGTGCCTCATCATTAATCCTTTTACACACTCTCATACCCTTTGATACACGCATTGTATCGTAACTACCCTATGACGCACTGAAGTTTTATGATTCATACTCAACTGTTGAGGGTATAATTTTAAAATGAACCTTGCATCACTCACACTTCATGCTATGTGCTTTATGATACATATTTCTAGCATTTATTATCACACAACACATTTCCTGATGACACACACTTTTTCTATGGTTCATTCTTGACCGTTGAGGGAGAATTTATAAATGAACCTCACTTCATGCACATCCACTGGGAGGCAAACTACTCCTACCATCTTCAATTTTTTCATACTATACCACTACACTCATACATTGCATTTGAATATCTTAGTTGCATTTATTATTTTTATCTTATCATATTTACATGTTACACGGATTCTTCGAATGGCATTATCTTTCTATATATACACACGTGCATTCACTTGGTATTTTGAGGTGAGTGGAGATCTCTTACAGGTTCTTACACACTATAATGATGTTTGACATTGTACCTTTTACCATTAGGGGCATCTACTTTTTCTACTATCACATAGTACATAGGTTATATTACTACATTTTTCACTACTTCTCATTATAGTTACTTTACATTTCAATTATTTATACATGCTCATGACATACTATTTATCTTTCTAACATGCTAATGAGTGCTTCATGTGTAGCATTTTCTTTACAAGACTATATACAACCATGGCTATCTGTCACACTTTGGTTGCTATTGTTTGTTCCTATATGCTATTGCTTGTGGAATATGCCCTATGTCTTGTGTGATCATTGTATGCTTTTGGCCTCTATGTCCCTAATCATCATTAGACATTGTGAGCAATGTCCCATGTTTGAAAACTACTTTTCATAGACCATATTGCTTGCACACTTATTTGAAACCCACAATGTTTTCTATTGCATGATATCTATGTTTACTACTAACATTTTTACTAGCCTAATTTTTTTTCATGTGTCTTAGTTTTTACCATGCACATCTGCTACCCCCTGTAGGTATATCCGTTCATATATGCAAAGTAGATCAGGGTCCTCTCCTTTGGACCAAATTCTCCTATAGTCGTCACATGCAAACCAAATGGGGGGAATCTATTAGGTGAAAAAATCATGCCTAAAACATCACATATCTATGGAACAAACCAATACAATAAAACATTGGCACAATCTACCATCACAAAATTGGATCATAATCAAACTTGGATCGAAATCACATAGTAGACACCAATGCCTAGAACCAGATAGTAACACTTAGACGCTAATGTCCTGGGGAAGATACAAGTAGTTTATTAGTACAAAAAAGTCTTAAATAGCATTCAATACAATTCTATAGTTACAGGAACTGACCTTCAGTTATAGATCTCCTATAATAAGTTACAATCAGTACAATTAGGAACTAATCAAGGAAAAAAGGAACAAATCAGGACATAACATCTATAGTGGTTCTTATTGGGAAGAGTCATGGAAGGAGAGTAAACCTATAATTCTCTCCCCAACACTTGCTCTTGGCATGATATCGTCCAAAAAAATCACTCTTGGCATTAGATTTCCTAAAAAACTCACACTTGGGGTGAGATCACTCAAAAAATTGCTCTTGGCGTGAGATAACCCAAAAACCTCGCCATCAGCATTCCAAACCAGAAACTTCAAGAAACAAGACAATTCTCTATCTCATACTCTCTTAAATATCAGGTGCACACTTTCCTCTTTACACACCTCTACATACTTTTACATTCTTATCCATACTTTACTCAGATTCATCATATACAAAACTTTGAATACTTTCTTGTTCTTCTTTTATAGGTCTGTCCTTATAAGAAGAAACTCACATAGGCTACAACAACATGGTACAACATACACACTTCACCCCTAGGGTATACTTCCCTTTCCTAGTCTCCATGCTTCACTTTGCAATCACTCCACACTTCACTTGTCCACTTGGCATGCTATCGACAAAAATCTTCTCTGCATGATCATAAGGTACACATCTTCTATCTAATTTATGTTATCAAGTATTCATTTAACAACATAAAGTGGGGGAAAATGTAAACACAAAATTACACACTTGGGTGCATTTCTAGGTCTTAAAATCATGCTAGCATTTACATGGTTCCTAATAAATAAAACTAGTAATTTACAACTCCCCTTAGCCTTTTTATTTGTCTTCAACACTTTTATTGGTTTTATACATATGTTACTCCTGCCAACATTTGACTGTTTTTATCATTCTATGACTTTAGACACTAGTTCCTAGTTCATACAATAGTGTCAAGTGATATTTTCCCTCTTTATCTCTTTCCTACTCCTTTTGGGCCCCTTTCACTTCTTAATTACATTTTATTACCTTGATTCAGCTTTTTCAGTTTTCAATTATGAAATTCAAACAAGGGAATACTATAAATACATAGTTATGTTTACAAAATGGAGGAGCATGCACTAATAATTACTATCATCACCTAATCTTGAATTCGAAAGGCATCCATCTAGCATCCAAAAAAAGGACAATGGCTGTATCGATTCTGTATATAATACATAAGAGGGAGAAGTATATTCTATTCATCCACACATACTATTACATTGCTACATTCTAGCTATAACCCGCTATCATTTATGCAACTTGCACAAGGGAATCCTAGGGCACTATTTTTACACACACTCACAATAACTACATGGGGGATGAGATGTAGTGCATCAATGATGTAGAGCAAGGAGACACATTTATATAGGTATATGAGTAATCAAGACATGATAGCAGTTTCTCGTTTACTTAGCACTACATTTTGAGGACCATTCCTAGTCTTAGAATGGATTATTCTTGCCTATTTGATCAATTTTAATTTCTTAGCTTCAATTCCCTTGTATTCATGCTTCATACTATGCTCCTGAGGTTCCTTCGACCATCCACAACATAAATTTTTATAAGACACTCACCTTTCACTCCTTTCTTCACTTCTTGTTTTCACGAGATTGGCTCAAGAGTATAAATTTTTACTTTTATCTCTTTCATTTTCCCTTAGAAATCACCTCGCTATTTCTACGTTCTAACCACATGCTAAAAAACCCTAAATATTGGCTCAACATCATAAGAACTTACTTCCTTAGTTCAATCTACCCTTCTTTAGTCCTTACCTTTCTCTTCTTATTTTACTACCACCTGATAATACTTCAATAATCATTGGCTTATCCATTTAATTGACCACTGTTAGACACTTTATAAGATGTTAGATTCACCATAATATGAATTCAAGGAGATTAAATTCATCCAACTTACCCTACTTGGTCAATATTGCCCTTAAGCTTCTTTTGAGAACATACACCCTACTCACACTTAGGTTGCACACTTCTAAGGATACCAAAAATGGTTTATCACCTTCAATAACTTCCTTCCACTCCCACTGATATTATTACAAGGTTTTAGTCCTTAACTCCTTGGCTAACTCCTACCACACTTTTGTTATTTAGTTCCTAAACCCTCAATTAGGTCTGCTTAACTACACTGTCATGAGTATATTTGTTTGTGTGAAGTTTTAATTCATAAGAATGAGGTTTTTTAATATACAATAAGGGGTTATGAGTGTTTATAAATTTACAAGGGAAGAGTATAAGTTTAACTACACCTTCCTTTGTAAAATCACTCTCCACACTAACCTCCAAAACTATGCACAATGTTCTTCGAGGACTGGTAAGAAAAACTTCCAATTTAACCAGTGGGTATTTAAAATTATCTCAAAACCCCTAAATAGACCTATTCATAGTGACTCATTTCAATTTTCAAGGAAGATATTGAAGGTTAGGGGATTCAAATCTCAGGCCCTAGCTCAGGGGCAGTGTTAGCCCGATAAGAATAAAAATGGCTATAAAAGGCTTGAGTTATCATTTCAAAGATTAAGAAATTTTCTAAGTGTTCCTCCCAACATTATTAATGACTCCATATTACCAAAAAATTGTAACTATGCCAAATCACTAAGAGAGGTGTATGGTTCCTTTGCTCAGTTCTTAAATTTGAGGGTTTCTATCAACCTTTCTAGTGGTCTCCCTAATACAGAGGACAAATACACTCTTCCTCATATTTTGAATGATATGTAAAATAACTCCTTGATAGTACAACATCCCCTAATCCTTGAATATAGTGGCGAAAGAGAATAATCTTGATTAATGATAAAAACATAGACTTAGCTTAGGGTTTGTCCAGAAAACCAGCCATGTAGAAAATATCATAGTTGCATGGATTCAATTCTTTATATTTGGTTTCCCAATGCTCTCAAAATCATATAAGAACAAATAATCCAATGTATGTTTCACAAATCATATCAAGCACACATTTTCCTCATCATCTCTCACTGTCACGGCACACTCAGTGTTTCAATATGCATAGACATTTAGTAACAAAAAGAATATCTTCAAGCCTTTAACTACATGCCAACTTACTTGTTTGAGGATCAATCCAAAAAACTCATCACAGTCATAAATCATTCACTTTTAACCATACAGAGATGTGCAAACAACCACAAATTTGACAATGCACACGAACCACCAAGAATCATTGCACTACATTCAATTATTAATATTAATATCTTCTTGCACTTACTCTGAGATTAATAATCTACTCTGAAATTTAGAAACACATACATGCACATAAGCTAACATAGAAATCACAAAAAAAATCAAACTTGGGTCTTCTCACTTCAATACCTCTGAAACTCATACCCTTGATTTATTATCCAGATAAGAATGAGGATATTTAGTTACATTTTTCAATATATAGTCATCGAATCCAATTCTAACCGAATAATCTCTTGGTTCTCTTGGTCACATGAGTGACTTCTAGACTTAACACTAGGTTTCTTAGCATAAAGACTCAAGTCCTTAATTATTAACTCATATTATAGCTTATAAATCCCTAAGAAGACCTAAAACAATCATTTTGACCTCTTTTCATCCTTTAGCAAGTTTACTAGCCCATGATTTCATGAAAACAACAATAACAAGCCAAAAATGGACTCCAATTTTAAATTTTACATTTTAGAGGGAAATTTTTTATTTGAATTTTGAATAAGCTAGTCACAAAATAATACCTCTAAATAGCTTCAATTGATTCCTAAGACCTATAACCACACCTGCAAGACAAAACCGATGTCTTCATGACTTATTCATATACATGGAGTGATGATCCTACATCAAGCACTCAGAAGTAAGCTCACTCTTTACGTGACCATCGGGGTCATTTTGACTCCATATTATGCATTTTTTTATTAGATTTGATGTGGTTTGTAGACATGTGTATGTATTCAATATATTTGTTAGGTTACAGGTACCCTCAATGATCATAGTGTCAACATCAAGTGAAAGATAAGAGCTAACATTGAAACCCTAGTGACATAGAAGAATGCAGATTTTGAACATTTTCATGGTTACCAATGCTAAGTTCCAGTTGTCAGTGCACATGCACCTCTGCCCTCCCATGGGTTCTCCTTTCCTACTATGTTCCTACATTCCAAAATTTATAGCGAGTAGTGACAACCTTTTTATAGCCTATTTAGCACACGTACCTACTTAGATCACTTCCTGTTTATTCAGAAATCAAATATGTCCTCTCATATCTTCATATTTCTTAGGGTTACATATTTTACATGCTTATTTGCTTACATATTTATTATATCATAGGATTTTATATTGTATATTAAAATTGTTAGTATACAATTCGATTTAATTAATTTACAAATTAAATTAAATCACCTGGTTTGAAAAATAATATACTATCATTCAATAAATTATTAGATCACAATATAAATATTTATTTTGATTGTAAATGTGGTAATAAATTACTTTTTATTATAGATAAATTTAGAATCTCTAATATTGTTGCATGATCTTCCAATGTGGGTCAATTTTTCTGACATGAGTTTTTAGAGAGAGACAATCAAGATCTTATGGCAAAGGACACAACCTCAATATAGTTGTGGAAAATAAGGCTTGGCCATGTCAGTTTTGGATATGTTGACACACTCCCTTAGTATTACATCATGAGGGGATTTCCACCTCTTGAAAAGGACTCAGTTAAATGTTAACATTATTTTCCAAGAAAAAAACATAGATCACCATTACAGAAAAGTATATTTTGTGCTCTAGGTAAGATTTACTTGGTGCATACCTATATTTGTGGACCTATGAGATTAAGTCATGCTAGTTTTTTATATTTTATGCTTTGTGTTGATGATTTTTTTAAAATGTGGATATATTTTCTTTGTACTAAATATGAAGTTCTTGAAAATTTCAAGAAGTTTAAAGCTGATGTTAAAAATGAGCGTGGTCGTAAAATAAAAACACTCCCCTCATATTGAGGAGGAGTACACTAGAAAAAAAGTTCAAATCGTTCTTGGAAACTCATGAAATTGATTGGAAAATGAAGAAGATCTTAGCTACATATTGATGAATCTAAAAATAGAAGAGTCTAAATAAGTAGGGTTAAATTTTTTAAGAAGAAAGAAGTTGAAACTCGTTCTAAAAGATCACCTAGCGATAAAATTAGTCATGTTGTAAAAATTGATCATGGTCTTCCCTCTAATGAATACAATGATTATGGGGATGATGGTGATGATTTGATAAAATCACCACCCATGATAACATCTGAACATATGTCTAAATGTTATTGTAATGTGATATGAGATACCAAATTCAATGGTCTCTTAGGAACATCCACACCTAGACCATGGACTCACAATACAACTCATGATGAGGTAAATTTTTCCTTAAGGAGTAAAGTTGTTGAATCTATTGAGACCTATTTATTTTAGGAAACCCTACAGTCCAAACTTTGGAAGATACCATGGATGTTGAGTTTTAGTCTACGATGAAAAATAATACATGGAAAATTGTAACTTTCCACAAAGGAGGAATGCCATTGGATGCAGATAGATGTTGGGCCCCTAAAATATTGACTAAGTACAAAAAGGTGCATGAGTGCGCAAGGCCTAATTTGAGGGGTGGGCATGTAAGGAGAAGGCGTGTAAGGCTGGGTTCTAGGGGGTTTTAGAAGGACCCATGATACGTGTTGGCAGAACAAGGTCTCTAGACTTAGCCATATTTAACGTATCGGGTAGGACATGAGAAAAGTATGACCCACATGTGCATGATGAATGGATAAGGTACCATCCTGGCAATAGGTTGGCCTAGGAAGGAATATAATCTGTGTTGGAAGCTTATAGAAGACCATCATGGAAAGAAGTGGAGAGCTCATGCTTAGAGAATCATGCTCCCATGGAGGACCACATTGGGACACTTGGCACTAGATTTGAATCCACAAAAAGGTGAGTTGGAAGTTCAAGAGGCCTATAAATACAAGCGCCCATAGAAGAAAAGAGAGGTAGATCAATAGAGAGCGGAGCCTTGTAGAAATGTTGTGAGGAGTTGTATTGGGTTGGGTAGATAAAATATAGGAGAAGGATGCATCAAGGGGATTTGGATTATAAATTTTATTTTTGAGAGATAAGGGATATAAATCTAGTTATGATTTATGACTTCGGTCTACCATACTATGAAGTTCTGTAATGGATCTAATGGATGTAATAAGGTTACCAACTTATTTGAATATGATCATTAATGATTCTGGTCCATACAAATATATTCATAGTTCTGTTTCATGTATATTT
This sequence comes from Taxus chinensis, assembly GCA_019776745.2. Classification (NCBI taxonomy): domain Eukaryota; kingdom Viridiplantae; phylum Streptophyta; class Pinopsida; order Cupressales; family Taxaceae; genus Taxus; species Taxus chinensis. The sequence continues at coordinate 420,634,293 of CM034154.1, forward strand.
ATGGAATGAGTATGAAGCCTTATACATTTTCCTTTCTATTTTGGTTTAGTCATATAATCTGTTAAGTATCTTTCTATCTAGAATGTCTACATTGGTCTAGAATCCATTCTATAATCTATGATGATTGCATGTTTCATTTTCGTTCCCTCTCCTTAAGTTCCTATCATAGATGATGTTTCCCACTAAAATCACATAAAGGAGAGACTTGGCACCCATGCATGCCTCGAGTGAGTTCCCAACACCTGCTGGGTAATAGGCTGACGTGCATGGGATTCCCTTGTTCTTTGATTGGTGTAATAATGACTACATCTTGGTTCTTTTGTTGGGACCTCTTTTTGAAGTGGTAGTGGGAAATGGCATACATCATGATCTATGCAATGAGTGATGACATAGAGTTTAACCTTGGAAGGTGTTAAAACATGGTTTAAGAGCATGGAGGAAAAAATTTCTCAAAGATTCAGCACTGGACCTTAGTTTGGTGCACGTATATGGGTAGAAGAGAACCTCTACCATGAGTTGTATGATTTTTTTTTTTGTTGCTTCCCAGTAGAGCTATATGAATGGCTCTCATCATATGCATCTAGATTAAGCTGGTATTATAGATCATGGATGTGGACCCAAGAAGAGTACCAAAGGCTACAAGATGTAGATCTGACGTGGACTCATGCTATGGATCATTAGTGGAAAGGAGTGCTAGCTAGCTACACCTTGGAATATGCTATTTCCACATACTCTTGTTTGGAAGTTGTTTTGTTTGAATTTTTGAAGGAACCCAAAGGATCATTTCTATGTGTTATTTCCCTGGCAATGAAGATCTTGATTGTTACCATGAGTTTAGAGGCATTTCTGATGGTTACTTAAACCATTTTGAGTGTTGGGAGAGGAATCTAGGGTGGAGGAAGATGATAGACATTGCGACTGAGAAAGAAATGGAGGAGAGATGAATCAAGTATAGTGAAGTGCATGAAAGTGAGATTGATAGAAAACATGAGGTTACATGTGTGATGAATTTATAGAGGCATATGTTACAGGAAGGAGTTGAGGCTCACACAGAGGACGTGGAACCTGAGCTATCTATGCTACCCCATCTTAGAAAGCGTGGGAGAGAGACCCATTTGGATTTTGATGAAATTTCATCACTTAGAGAAAGAAGAATCGTCAGTATACATCTAAACCCACCTAGTGACCATACCTTGGTGCTTGGTTTTCCAGATCAAGGAAGGAGTATCGTTAACCCAGTTGGTATTGGTGGAAGTGACCGATCCGCACCCAGGTGTGTGCAATGGAAAGTTACAAAAGCTATGGAAAGAGGTTAAAGAACCTCAAATCTTTCCTAACTCAACCATGCACCATCATATTAGAGATAAACAAGAGAAACTAACATGAAAAAATTATAAATTTGACAAAAACATCAAAAACTAACATGTATACTACACTCTACTCTATGAAAGCTTAATAAAATGTGAACCTAGTTAGATTCTAAGAAATCAAATTATGTGATTAGTTTTTTTCTTCAATGGAGGTGGATGGATGCAAGATGGGGGAGCTCTTAACAATGGAGTATGGCCAAGATCCAAATGTTCTATAGCTTAAAGCTATCACAAATGGTTTCTAATGCCTTTCCAAAGTGTTTGAGAGTAAAGTTGTAAGTCTGAATGGGAGGGGTGACCCTTCTATTTATAGTTTTCCACTTGGGAGAATTTGGAATTTGGGTGCATGTGGGACTAAAGCTCTTTTAGATTAGATTAGGATAAACATTCTTTAGGCTTAGTTAAGTTTGGTTTAGGCTAGTTAACTAGGGTTTAGGCTAGTTAAACTTGATTAGAAAGTGATTAGAGACTCGTAGAGAGTTAGGAGGGGTCTGGATAACTAATTGTGACTGATGGATAGCCTAGGAAGCCAATAGAAGTGGTCTAGAGAGAACTAGGGAGATTCTGAATGGTCAAAAGGAGGAACGTTTAGTTAATAAGAGAGATATTAACCAAATTAGATGATTATATGAAGAATACGACCAAGAAGGTGTCGTAAATGGGCATACGAGAATGGAGCGAAGAATGGGGAATTAACGTAGTATCATTAATCGGTTGAATTGGATGAAATGCTAAGTGTAAGAATATTTTAGGTGTGTACATTTTCCCTTCTTTGAGGTGGCGTAAGTGAAGTCACTTCAAATAAAGTAGACAAGCATAAACAAGTAGGAAATTTTTGAAGGGAGAGAAGAAAAATGAGTAGAATGAAGGATGCCCCCTAGATTGGTGATGGGGTGCTAGAAGAATGCAATAGATGATCAAAAAGAAGAAAGAGGGAAGAAGAAAGAGGAAAGGAAATATAGAAGAAAAGGAGTATGAGGAAGGGGGAATGAGCTAACATCCATCCAATGCCTTTTAGACAACTTTATTTTTCATCATATTGCTAGAGATCTTCATCATCGGTACTTATTAAAAAAAATGAAAAAAAGTGTAGTATGACATGAAAAGCCATATACGAACAAATGTCCATTGTTAAAAACACCAACTCCACGCAACATACAAAATGAAATGCAGTACGAGAAAGTAAAAGATGCCTAACTCCATGCAACATACATAATGAAATGCAATACGAGAAAGTAAACAAGCTAACCTAATAGAGAAACATAATGCAATGTTTTTGCTATCAAGCTTCAGTTCCAACCTATTCAAATTAATGAAAAGGGTTAATGACGGTGCCCCACACAAAGATACATGCGAGGGTGATAACGGATGACACTTTGGTCCAATGGAAAAGCAATGTGCACTACGAAATAGTACCAGAAAACTTGTTGTGCCCCAGAGTACAGACAAAGTAAGCAACCTAGCTTTTGTAAGTGACTATAGATCAGGGTGATCCATGAGTCGCGCACATGAACAGGTGAGAACCAAAGAACGATGTTTATAGGATGATTTATAATGTTTTCGATGTTTCTTGAAACATATTTGAATGTTTTGATTTTTCCAACATATTTAAATGTTTTTTTATGATTTTGAAAGTTTTCTGAAACTATGTACAGGAAGACAAAGAAGCGTGGATGCCCCAATGATAGATGGGATGTACAAGGGAAAAATTCCACCTGCATTAACAAAAGGTGAAGATGTGAAATTTCCCCAGTGATTAGGTGGGGGTATTCAAAGGAAAAATCTTCACGTGTAGAAGTGGGACCCAAGGCCATTACAGATAGGTTCAACATGATGATGAACATAAAATAATGAAGTGCTAGGAAGAAGCAAGGATTCCCCTAGCGTAAGTTGTCCTAAAAGCACATGATAGAAAGGAAGGAGATGATTGTCTTTGTGAAAGGGGAAAAAGGTGTTCTCAAACATGTCAAAAAAGGAAATATTATACACATGGATGTTCTGAACAAAGTAGAATAACAATGAATCATATGAATGTAGCTTAGAAGCCTCGTGATGAAACAAGTGATTAGCCAAAGGCACAAATCGTGAGATGAGATACAGACTAGAGTAAGAGTCTGAACAAGGTCCAAAAAAAGACACTTGGTAACATACTAATCCTGCATACTCATAGAGATCTAGTGTGTTGAACGTGGAATTAAATTACCTCTTGAAGGGAAGATTTAATAGATAACAAGTGAAGACACCCTATCTAATGTGTAGGAATGACTGATTTTGAAAGGTGATTTGTGAATGGAGGGTGGAAGGATAGCCGTACATTTCTCTGCTACTAGCCAAGCGTCCATAGCCCTGATGGAGATGGATTTGATTCTAATCACAACATTTCTCTACTACCAGTCAGACGTCTATAGCCCCGATAGAGATTATTGGAAATACCCCAAGAGAGAGTTATATATCAATTTGATTTTTCTTTGTAGCTTTTAGCTTTTGAATTTTGATTGATTTTGATTCTTTTTCTTTTTGAAAAATTATTTCAGCTCTCCTATTCAACAAGGGGTTAAGAACCACAAATGGCTTGATGGAAGGAGGTGGAAGTGACTGTGATGACGACATTCGCTAGTGTCAAAAAATATGTCCAAAATTTCTTCGCAACAAGTTTATTATATGTTGAATGTGATAGGATCTCTAAGAGGATAGTCATTCTTTAATTTATCAAGGTGATAAAAGACCAGGGTCAAATGGATACCATAGAGATAAATGTCACAAAATGTGTGTGAATAGGCTAACTAGAATATCACCAAAGGGATGAAAATGGAAGGAAGAATTGCAGAAGAAGAGCAAGAAAGGGAAGAAAGAACATCCATGTGTACGCAATACCTGATTGCAATGTTTGATATTTGTACCTTTGATTTTTCTTTGAAATGTTTTCTCATGTTTTTGTATTTTTGAATTGTTTTGATTTTTAGATTTTTGATAGTTTTTGGAAAGGTGGGACCAATAAAGTCACTCTGCATGGTAAGATCTAACAACGATGTTTGCAACTTCCTTAATAAGGGAGACTAAGCGTGATTGTTTATCAAGAGTCATGTTATCTCCAATGTTGATCACCGTGGTGAGCTCATACTCAATAAATGACTACGATTTATCCTAAAACAGGGATTTCATATGCAAGATATTGAGTTCCCTATCCAGAGGTTTATGCACCTTGCACCATACTTGATGGTTACGTTGATGTACATTCGTGAATTACATTTGATTTTTAACCTTAAGATCGTTTACTTTGTTGGGAGCTTTGGAGCTCTTGGAAGTTTTGACCCGAGCTTGATAATGAACCTATTTGGGTTTTTTATAAGCTGACACATGACTTTTCTGATCCCGAGAGGGAGAAGAAAGTGAACATTTATGATTGATGAAAGGAATGATAGAAATGGTAGTGGGCTTGCCACAAACATTGATAGAAGAAATATGTGATAGATGAAAAGGATATGGTCGAAGAATTGAAGAGGATGGGATACCAGGAGGTGAGCCACTGATAGAAGATGATGAAGGGCTGCTAGGATATGGCCCTAAGATGGAAGAAGTTGGGATACAAGGACATGGTCCAAGAATAGAAGATGAGGGTGAGGGACTACTAGGGTGTGGCCCAAGTATCAATGAGTAGGGGCTACTCGGAGGTGTCCCATAGATAGAATAGGATGAAGGGATACTAGGATGTGGCCCAAGAATAGAAGGTAATGGGCTACCAGGAGGTGACCCACAAGTAGAAAATTGAGGTCTACTAGGATGTGGCCCCAAGATAGAAGAAGACATTGGGCTACCAGGAGGTGAGCCAAGGCAAGATTTTGATTGAGGAATGATGATAGATAAGGAATGATTGGGAAATGAAAAAATAGGCCATGGATCAATCCTAGACCCCAACATCTCATCATTTTCAAAGGAAGGTGAAGATGGAATAACAGAAGAAGAATCAAGTTCCATGACCTTAGGCTCTTCCTCTATGTTCTAATAAAAGGAATCAACCTCTTTCTCCCCATACGTGAGCATATTGATTTCAAGAAAGAAACCTTGTTTGCAATCCTCTATAGGGATATCTTCATGTAGTTTGATTGGTCCTTTATCTTGAGATAAATCAATTAGTAGAGGTTGTTGTTCTTTGACCATGAGGGGTTGACTAGAAGAAATGGATCCGCTAAGTGGGGAAGATTGATTGACAGAAGAAGATGACTCAAGAGAGGAAGTAGGCTTGGAGGCAATCACCTCATGAATGGATGAGTTAGATTTGGACCTAGGTCATTTTTCTAGAAGACGATGTAAAGTAGGTTGGAAAGTAGGATTGCATAGCCATTTGTTAAGTTGTGATGTAGGAGTTAAATTAGATGAGTGACTAGAGGTAATCTGAGTCGTGGAACTCTTTGATGGAGGAAGAGGTTGTTGAGATGACTGATGAAGGAGGTCCTGTGAAGAAAGGGAGGACCGCGACTCAAGAACCAAATTATATGTTTGATCGATGGAACTTGGAGTCACACGAGTATTCAAAGGAGGAAGAAATCATTGAGGTGAGTTGGAATAAAGGTCCTGCAAAGGAATGGAGGACCGTGATTCAGGATTTGATCTAGGGGTAACCGAATAATAGTTGGGATTTGAATCTTCAGAAGAAGAGTGGGAATCCAAATGGTAGTTTGAATCTGAATCAGAAGAAGAGTGGGGGAACCTGAATAATAATTTGGATTAGAAGCATCCAAACCATACCACCGACTATGAGCTGAAGGTGGGGAACAAGGTACCCAGATGGGACTTCTAGCACGAAGAACCAAATGAGGCTTAGTCGTAATGGGAATATTTTGATTTGAATGTCTAAACCTAGGTTCTGCATTGTCGTAAGCATGACGAACCGCATGATATTCAGTCATGGTTGGGGTTGTTTAAGTACAAATTTCTAGGCCTAGATAGTGTGATATAACTTCTTCAAAGTGAATAAGGCCCCATGCCAATTTTGGTAGCATAATGGCAGACAACTAGACATTCAGTATGTACGGAGACATGTGTGTGATTTTCCGAAGAAGGTCTAAGGAAAATAGACATCATGATGACACAATATTGATGAGATCAAAAAGGATTGTCCTAGAAAACAAGTTTTCTAAATAAATAATCACAAGGAACAATCACGCAAGTGTGAAACAAAAATCCAATCAATAAGGAAATACTCCCTATGTAAAATGTGTGTGTAAAATGACAGCCCAATGCAAAAATGATCCACACCATGTCAATACTTGCGTCAAGTTTGAAATGAACAAGGTGTAAGTAACAACAAGGAGCCAATTACGACATCCACACAAGGTATACCTAGTACTAACTCGAGTATCGATGAAAGCTAAGTTTTTTGAAAAGTGGACGTCACAACTAGATATATCGTAACAACGCTATCTAGATATCTCAACCAAGCAAGAAAGGTGTCAATATCAAGACAACATCATGGTGATATATATAATGTAATATCAACAATCGTTAAGAAACCCAGATGACGTCTAAAATAAAATAAAGTAGAAGGTATAACAAGAAGTATGTGGTAATGCAAGTAGCGTAACCATGCAATAGAGGGATTTATACTACATGCCCAAAGAATGGGAGACACAATGTAAATACCAAGATTGAACAACCATAATGAAAGTAAAAATTTGACAAACTAGTGGAGAGATAGAATGAAAAAACTGACCCGTAATAATGATGAAGATCTTGAAGTCAAGATCGTAGGACTACCAAAGATGTGAAAATGTACCCACTCACTTTAGTCATTGAACACCGCAGCCGCAAACATGGATGGGTGTAAACGTATAAAAAATCAGCTAGCACAATCTTTGACACAACATGTAAAGTATGCCTTTGTTTGAATTCCAACGTGGAAAGTATGAACGCATGGGTGTAGATCAAGAACATGTGAAAATAGACTTAGTTTCACTTGAGTAGAGCTTCAACTCATTCAAAAAATGAGAAGGAAGCTAAGCTAAGTAATATGTTTGTCTATATTTGTGATGAAAGACACTCAGATCAAACTTGGGATGAGTTTGTTATCATGTTCGAAAAAAATGATGCTAAATCCAAACAAGTTATCACTTTGTGATGGAAAAATGATAATATGGACTAGTATAGTTGGCCTCCAGACAAAATGGTCTCCTTAATGAGTTCTCTCAACTAGGTGTTGCAAAGTGTTAAAGAGAGATAGATTTACCCAAAAAGGTGCAATGTCTGATTTGGGAGTATCTTGACTTTACTTTACCCCCTCTAAGTACAAAGGGAAACTAGTGCATCTAAGTGTACTCTTCCTGGGGTCTCCATACAAACAACAATTTGCAACACTAATCTCACAAGGCATACTAATCAAGTAGGTTAAACAAGGTGCTTCCCATTTCATCCACGAGGTTACTCAGTGGTGGACTACTTTAGGGTTCCTGGAACCACCCCCATTGTTATAGCTTAAGGTGTTACGCCAAAGGGGTTATGTTCTAGTTAAGTGGAGAGGGAATTACCCTTTTCCAAAACCTGTAATACAGTGTGTTGAATATGGTGTGTTTTTTAATCTTTTTTAATCTTATTGTAGTTTTAAAAGTGGCACACCATTTGGCAACCTGCAAACACACGTGTATTAGAAGTTTTTTCCCTTTTTTTTTAACACATTTCTTTGACCAATGAAAGGTTTTGTAGACAACAAGTTGGTTAGTAGTTTTTTGGTTCGCTAATTGAGGTAAAAGAGAACTCACACTTGCTTTTGATTTCTAAGATCACCCGAAGGTGCGAAGGAAGAGCATACACAAAGTGGAAATCCTACTAAAAGCACATAAAAATGTTACTTTATCCTTTAAAGAGCAAGTGTTTTTAATGTGTAAAATAGATTTTGTGCAAGTGATTTTGATCTCCAAGATCACTTTGGAAAGCGTGAGGAGAGAGCATACGTACTTTTCAAAAATCCTAGTTTAAGCTAAGGAATGAAAAACACTTAATCGTGCAAACTGAAATTTTAAGGAGATAACCCTATTTTTAAACCTATCGAATTTTAGAAACCTGCATCAAGAATGTCAGAGAAATAGTTAAAATAGACTGTAAAAAAAATAAATTTAATTTTGACAGTAACACCTACGCGTCCAAACTGACATGTACGCACCCCAACCAACGGGTGCGTGCTTACACCAACACCTATGCGGGTCTATTAAGATCAAAACAGTCACCAACACCTACATGCCCTAATTTAATAGGTACACTAGGGTTTTAATGTGGGTAGATTCCTACCGATGGATACATCACCCAAGTAAAAAGAAGTATGTAAAATTTTTACACAGTGATATTAATTACACAGACGCGTCTAGAGAGATGGAGACGTGGACAGACCAATGTAGATGTGAACGCGTTCCTGTAGAGATTTTTTTTATAAACACAGAGGAAACCCTGATGGGTACACAACCTTTTTGATAGATATACATGTATATCAATGTGTACGCATCACCTTAACACACCTACGCGTGCCCTATGAAAAACCTACAAAAAAACATGGAATTTCAAAATTTTAAGAGAAAACAGGTTATTGGTTAGTTAAAGCTTCCTATTTCTATGTTAAACCCACAAATGCATGTAAATAGAGTTCATTAATCCAAGGTTTAAAACAAAAAATGAGGAAATGACAAGTGATTTAAACTAAAAATCTTTAAAAAAAACTTTGAAAAACCTAAATGACCTCCATTAATGGAGGATGGACATAAGAGTCCCACCGAGCGTGCCAAATGTGTGCAATGGAAAGTTATAAAAGCTATGGAAAGAGGTTAAAGAACCTCAAAGCTTTCCTAACTCAACCATGCACCATCAGATTAGAGATAAACAATAGAAACTAACATGAAAACATTATAACTTTGACAAAAACATCAAAAACTAACATGTATACTACTCTCTACGCTATGAAATCTTAATAAAATGTAAACCTAGTTAGATTCTAAGAAATCAAATTATGTGATTAGTTGTTTTCTTCAATGGAGGTGGATGGATGCAAGATGGGGGAGCTCTTAACAATGGAGTATGGCCAAGATCCAAATGTTCTATAGCTTAAAGCTATCACAAATGGTTTCTAATGCCTTTCCAAAGTGTTTGAGAGTAAAGTTGTAAGTCTGAATGGGAGGGGTGACCCTTCTATTTATAGTTTTCCACTTGGGAGAATTTGGAATTTGGGTGCATGTGGGACTAAAGCTATTTTAGATTAGATTAGGATAAACATTCTTTAGGCTTAGTTAAGTTTGGTTTAGGCTAGTTAACTAGGGTTTAGGCTAGTTAAACTTGATTAGAAAGTGATTAGAGACTCGTAGAGAGTTAGGAGGGGTCTGGATAACTAATTGTGACTGATGGATAGCCTAGGAAGCCAATAGAAGTGGTCTAGAGAGAACTAGGGAGATTCTGAATGGTCAAAAGGAAGAATGTTTAGCTAATAAGAGAGATATTAACCAAATTAGATGATTATAAGAAGAATACAACCAAGAAGGTGTCGTAAATGGGCATCCGAGAATGGAGCGAAGAATGGGGAATTAATCTAGTATCATTAATTAGCTGAATTGGATGAAATGCTAAGTGTAAGCATATTTTAGGTGTGTACACCAAGAGATACAATTTTTCATTTCCTACTTCTATGGTTGTGGATACTATTCCAGTATTCAGATGAATTTTTAGATAAGGAGAAAATACACAAGGCTTGGGTAACACGTCAGGGAGTGGCGTGGGACACACATGTGACAGTTGTACAATATCACAAACGATTGGTGCGTAATTCAACAGGATGTTGGGGACCCTAGGCACGACCACTTTAGGCCCATTACTAGTTGCAAGAGGATCTGGAGGTGGAAATGGTGTAACTAGGGACATAAGACCTGGTGGATCTAGTAGATTTGGTGGAGGAGGAAACACCAGAGGAAGTCAAGGAACTAGATCAGGAAGACAAGGGCCCCAGCCACCTCCTCAAGTCTTCTTTAAGATGTGTTCACATTTGCCAGATTATAGAGGTATTGAAGATGCTGTAGAGCATGTTCACAAGTGTGAGCTAATATGGCATGCAAAGGGGATAAAAACCCTAGAGTAGAAGGCCAATTAGTTTGCAATGACGTTGTAAGGGCGTATGCATAGTTGGTATAGGAATTATGACCCCCATCAGATGGTGGTAGATTACACCAAATTGAAAAATGCCTTCCTAGAAGAATTCCACATCCCTGAGTTTGAGCAGAAGAGCATGAACACTCTCAAGGAGATCCAACATGGAATGGAAAAGAGTGTGCAAGAGTATGATACATGGTTCAAAACCCTCCTGTCAAAGTTATCATATGACATTCACCCTTCACAACATGCTCAATTTTTTTGGGAGGGTTGATAACACCGTTTAGAAGGGCATTATCTCATAAGAATTTCACAGACCCACGCGAGGCATTGGAAGCTACTCTGCGTGTTGAAGCTATTGGGAGTGTTGACACTAGTGTTAACCCATTTTTGGAAGCTCAAATTAATTCTATGGCTAAGTAACTGAAGAATTTTTTTGCGAACTCAGCCCATGAGACTCACATTGGTATATGGTGTACAGATTGTGAAGTAGAGGGGCATGTCAAGGATAGCTTCTCAAGGAATTCAGTATGTGCTATAGTAGTGGATTGTGAAATTTATCACAGGGACCATGATGTAAGTAGGTGCCCTCTACTACAACGCACAATCCGTAAAAATATATCATATTATTATAAGATCTGTACATCCACATTGCATGACACTAAATACTATAAGCTAATTGACCAGATTCATGATGTTATTGATCTTGGTGTGCACCAAAATAGCCTTGCAAGTGGTTCTAAGGGTGATGATTGCTGTTTTGAGGAGTGCGTAGATGGAGGTGCACGTGGAAGGGGATTTTTTGGAGGATTCCGTAGTCGTGGTAACTATGGAGGAAGAAGTGATTTCCCATGTGAAACCTATTTCAATTGTGGATCTAAAGACCACTACAAGCATGAGTGTCCAAACTTATTGCAATGATCATGGTGCGGGAAGAAGCACAAGTATGAGGAGTTCCCTGAGCTATTTGAGCACATGAGTCAACAACACCAGAAAGACAAGGGCACTATAATGGTAAGCATTAAGAATGATGACACACAAAGGATGCCATGGGTAACACGTGATGCAAGCTTGGAACGTATTATGGTAACAACAAGAACAGAGGCCACATGCATAAAGGAAATGCCAATGAAGAAGAACCTGGTTTCAAGGGAAGAAGTGGTACATGGGAAGTACCTAGACCTTGCACATCAAAAAGAGGTATATCAAGAAGCCATGGATGTCATTTAGATTTTACAAGGATAAATCTAGTGTCTAAAGGAGAAGTCCAAGAGGGAGGAGAAAAGAAGGAAGGTTAAGGCACCAAAGGATGACCTAGATCAGGTCAAGGAAGTATGTAAAATGCTAAGGTAAGAGAATATTATTCCCTTGTTAGGAGCATGGTTGGGAGAGAAGGTACCATGCATCAGAGAAGAGCATGAGAGGTAGGTCTTACATGCAAACCTTCCCCCTCACATCCTTGACTATGATAAGGAGATCACATTAAATGTAGTCATGGATGGATGGCTCCTTAGTAATATCCTCATTGACATAGGCACGGAGGTCAATTTTCTCACCTTGGATGCATGGCATCAGATGGGAAGACCTGTATTACAACCATCTTTGAATGTGTTGTATATGGAAAAGAAAACAAAGGCAATGCCCATCGGTGTCTTAAAGGATGAAACTATCACCATTCAGGGGGCTAAGTTTACTAGGGACTTTGAAGTCTTGGCACTCATCGAGGTAGATAGATTCCCAACATTACTTGGGTGCCCATGGTGTTATAAGAACAATGTGGATCTTCAGTTCAACAAGGGATACATAAGCTTTAAAAATGAGGAGGAATGGGTCATCAGAGAAGAGGTCCTGGATAGAATATATGTGCGCTCAATCAGGGATTTAGAGATAATTCATCCTACAAAGGGAGTTATCAGGTTTGAGGATGCTCATTCCTTAAGTGGCACCACTAGTATAATGTGTGATAATCAGGTGCATGGGACCTATGAGTTGATCGGACAACATTTGAGAGAATTGGTGACAAAGGTGACAAAGGCGCGTACAGTTCGGTGCTTGGGAGGAAGAAAACTACCAAGCTACTTGGGAGGGGATAATCCAAAAGATTTCTTGTGAGAAATTGAGGCCCATTGGAGAAATGAAAAGGAAAGAAGAGAAATGCTTAAATACAATCTACTCATACCTACTATGCGCACTAGTGGGCAACACATTGGGAGAACCTCTTGGAAATGGCAGCGAGGTAAGGATTTCCTTCTTTGTAAGGTTTTATCAGAACCAACGTGCCCATGGCTATAAAAGACTACCATGGTAAAGATACCTCTTCCTTCCATATCCAAGCATGTGAGACAGCCTGGATGGGAAGAACAAAAGCATTGCCACCTTAATTATGGCTCCACAAGTTGTACTCCACCCTGTAAGGTCATGCACGCGCATGGTACATCCACTCAAAGATGCACCGTTAAACTAGTAATTGGAAAGAATTGGTGGCTGATCTCATTCAAAAATTCTGAGTACCAGAGTACAAATCCATTAGTACATAAGGCATTATAGGTATGTCAAGTGCCTGACAAAAAGGGATAGCGCTATGGCGGAAGACAGAATACAAGATTTTCTAGGTGAACCTAGCCTGGAGGCACACTTTGAGGACGAAGAAACAGAAGATATATGGTTTGAGCGTGTGTGTATAGAGAATGAAAAGGGGAAGATGGTGTATGTTATTGATGGAGAAGAGGTGGAAAGCTTGGATGTTAACCACTCTGTACGGAATGTGCGAAGTCATAAATAGTGTTGATGAACGGGCGCGCATGCCTACCATAAACCTCTTAAAGACAAAAAATGTTAACATTATCTTAGAAGAAGAACCCAAGGAGGCAATCATTGGAGACTATTGGTTGGAGAAAGAAGTGTCTAAAATCATTGATCTGTTATGCGAATTCTAAGATTTGTTCCTACGAGGGTACCATGAGCTTAAAGGCGTCCACTATTCCTTGAGGGAAATGAGAATTAAGTTGAAGGAGGGTGCAGTGCATAGTCTTGGAAGAGGCCATAATGAATGAATCCTAACCTATGCATGAAGTTTAAGGAATAAATAGATAAGATGATAGCATTGAGCATCATTGAAGCTGTTGAAAAGTCTAAGTGGATAAGTCCAATGGTAATTAGCATCAAGAAGGACGAAACGATAAGGATCTGTTTTGATTACAGCTACCTAAATGTAGTGTCTATCAATGATCCTTTCCCAACCCCTTTTACTAAAAAAATTTTAAATGGATTAGTGGCAGGACGCGAGGTATAATCTTTCACCATATGGATTCTTAGGCTTATCACCATGTAAGGATCATGAAGGATGACCAGAGGAAGATGAATTTTTCCACTAAGTGGGGATTTTTTTCCTATATAGTCATGCCTTTTTAGGTTGAAGAATGCGCCTTGTTATGTCCTTGCACATTGTGGTACAAGCCTTCTAGGACTTCATCCATAAATTTCTTCAAGTCTACTTGGATGATTAGACAGTATATCGGTTAGTGAAGGAACATTGTGACAACTTAAGGCTAATGTTTGAAAGGTTTTGATAGTTGAGGATATCCCTCAACATTAAGAAATGTGTCTTTGCTACCTCATTTAGAACATTATTGGGGCACATTCTTGTGTTGTTATCCCATGGATTCAACTGGGAGCTTCTTGTGAGCATGTGGGAAGTAGATCCTACAAAAGTTGCAAAAGTTGTAGTAATTGTGGGATTGAGGGAGCCTACTAGTCAAAGCACAGTGCATGTAGATTTCTTGGACATATGGGGTACTACAGGAATTTCATCAAGGGATATGCCAAGATCACTATGCCTTTAGAAGAGTTTCTTAGACATAAAAGTGCCTTTCATTGGGGAGAGGTGCAACTAGAAGGCATTCAACACTTTGAAGGATAGGCTTGTCACCGTGCCCATCCTACATTTCCCTTCTTGGGATAAGTTTTTCCATGTTCATGTGGATGCCTCAGGAACTACCATTGGAGAAAGTACTTGCATAGCCTGGTGAAGGGATTGTTAATCATCCTTTTTGCTTTGACAAGCACGAAGTTGACACCAGCAGAGAAGAATTATACTATAACTGAGTGCGAGGCATTGTCAATGATCTACGCACTTCATAAGTTCAGACAATATCCTACTGGCAAACTCCATTTATATTTTACATTGACCATATGGAATTGAAATACTTGGTAAAACAAGCCCATTCTACAAGGGCACATATGTCAGTGGGTACTATTGTTCTAATAATTTCAAGTTCATGGTAGTTGTCAAACTAGGTAAAAGTAATTCCAGACTTGATCATTTGTCTAGGATTGATTCAGGAGAGGATACACATAGCATTGAAGAGACTATGATAGATGTGTAACTATTTAGGTTACGGCATATACCCTTGGATTTGGAGGACATTGTGGTATTCCTTAAAATAGGTGTGGCACTAGATGGAATGAAGGCCTTGGAGAAGAAGAAGTTGGCCATATGTGCACTGCGCCCTACATGCTAATTAGTGGAGATCCATACAAAATGGGCTGTGATGAAATTCTGCACTATTGCATACTAGAACATGAGCACATTACAATTATGGAATAGGCACATGGTGGGATTATAGGAGGACACTATGCGGGAAATACAACCGCGTGGAAGATTCTACTCGCAGGGATTTGGTGGGAGACCATTTATCAAGATTGCATTGATTTTTGCAAGGCCTGTGACCATTTCTAGTGCCTTAGAAAACCTAGAAAAAGGGATGAAATTCCCTTACAACCAATATACAACACAACCATTTGAGAAGTGGGCTATCTACTTTTTCGGACCAATCTCATCAGTGGTGCAAAGGACTGGTTCATGGTATATCCTCTTGCATTGATTATTTGACAAGCTGTGAAGAGGCAGCGCCTATAAAGGATTATACAGTGGCTACAACTGCTAGATTTTTATGGGAAAACATAATCAACAGGTATGGATGCCCATTGAGTTTGACAAGTGATAGAGGTATGCACTTCCTCAATGAAATGGTTAGGATTTTGTTATTAAAATTTATGGTGGCCCATCAAAAAAATACTCCCTATCACCCTCAAAAAAATGGAATTGCTGAGGTGTTTAACCAAAATACTTAGTCACACGTTGACTAAGATTTGTGATGTTTGTAGATAGGATTAGGATGACAAAGTATCAACCATTCTTTGGGCATATAGAACAACATACAAGAGGTTAAATAAGGAAACACCATTTCAATTGGTGTTTAGCACGGAGGTTGTCCTACTAGTTGAATTTATGTTACGTTCTTTGCGTATAGTGCATGCAGGAGGATTAGATGATGAACAAGCACTGGAGGAAAGAATAGAAAAATTAATGAAATTTGATGAGAGATGATCATTAGCCAGGTGGATCCAGAAGAATAAAAAATAAAAACAAAAGGCATGTCATGATTGTCACATTAAGAACAAGAAGTTTAAGGTTAGGCAGATGGTCTTACTATATGATTCAAAGTTTCTTTGTCATCCTGGGAAGTTGAAGGTGCATTGGTTGGGTCCCTACATCATCTCATACATTCTTGACTCTGGCGCATGCCAATTATAAGCACTAGATGGGATGAGATTACCAAGACACTTCAATGGGATTAGGATGAAGCCCTACTATAAATAAGTCTTCTTGGTGTTTGTAATAAGGTAGTATTTCCAGTTAGTTTAGGATTTCCTTTAATGCATTTTATTTTCTTGTGTTTCCCTTTCTCATCGTTGTTTTTTTTGTGTTGAACCTTAGGGCACTGGTAACCTCATTACTTTTTTGAAGGTTGTGAATGCACAGAGGACTGCACATCGTTTTAGTGTGGGGTGGAGTAAGGTGGAAGAAATTACAAAGTGTGAAGTGCCAGGAAGGATTGCATTGGAAAGCCCGGTTGGATGGCCCTGGGAAAGGAAGTGCATGGAAGGAAAGGTGAAAAAGGATGGTTGGTGTCAGGGTAAGGCTACATTGTGGATCCACGTACAAAAGAGGAAGAAGCGCAAAAGCAACACGAGGTAGGTGAGAGAAAAAATCATGATGGAAGTACCTTTGGCGTTGGTGATGCACATGCGCTACAAGAGTCTCCTGTCAAGATGGATTGGTTACACGCTAGAAGGTTGGGGGATTGTCCGTGCAAGGTTGGCGCATGAGTTAAGGCGCTAAAGTCAGGTTTTGTTGAAAAATATGCATTAAGTGTTGAAGTATGGTGGTAGGTGAGGTAGCATTTAATGTTAAAAAGTGGGAAAAACTATAAATAGAAGGTTGGACATTTCATTATTTACATTGCAAATACGAAGAAGGAAGATATTTTGTGAACTAGGATTTCTAGAGTTGATCTGTGTCAAGAAAAATTGGAAAAATTTAATTGTGAGTGACTAGTTTAGATTTGCAAACCAGGAGGGAAGTAGTTCACTAGGGCATAGAGAGAGTTGTGGAGAAGTGTCATCTTGTGAAAGGGATATTCCAGTGAGGGTTTGGAAGCTAGGGCATGGGTTGAAAAGGATTTTCTTCACAAGTTTGAGATCTAAGCTTGGAAAGGGTAGAGAAGTAGAGAAAGAGAAGTTGAAGTGCAAAGATAACGTAACCAATGGCACCCAAGAAACCTAGTTGTAACACCTAACAAGGGAAAAGGAAAGGGCAAGGGAAAACAACAAGAAACTACCATAAGTACCTAATGAAGAATGGTATGTAGAAATGCAAGTACCCAGATGGGGTTTTTCTTAGAAAGGAGTGGGAAGTCCCTTTTAAGAAACATGACAATAAGTGATTATAACCATCACACAAATGTGACTGAAAAATAAATGGTGCTGGAGTTAGTGCTCCCAAAAAACAAGAGGACACCAGAAGGGTTACCCATTTATAGCGACGAAGTAAAAGTGAAGTTGGAGAAGGTAGGATTGTTGCAACTCTATGAGTTTCCCTACTTTGGGAATCCTAATCGCCTCTATCAGTGGCTGATGTCACGTGTACACAAAGACCAATTTCACTTTGCATGGGGTGCAAGATGTGCATAACTCCTTAGCTGATTTCAAAATTCATAGGTCTCATATGTGAAGGAGAAAGTATAGAGGATGACCTATGTGACAAAGAATCCATCAAAGAAACCATCACCGCATATGCATACAAGAAGGGGTCAAGGTACTTTGATATTGTGGATATCCAAGACCCGGTGATGAGAATGGCCACATGCCTGGTAACCAAACTTAATGACCAAGAGAGGTGGATGTAAGTGAACAAGTCATGGCTCAATTTTTACAGAAGGATATCAGAAGGTGCCATCTACAACTTATCCGCATACATCATAGATGAGATCATCAGTAACGTAGGAAGGTGACAAGATACTTTTTGGAAATGTCCTCTTGACTATTGTGTTTTTAGAGATCAGAGTGCCAAATGTGACAGATAAGTTCATTTGGGAGTACCCAGAGGAAGACCCCTCACCCACAAAGAGATTCAAAAAAATACAATTGCAATAGCATGACAGTCGTTCACAAGGAACATTTGGAGAAGTGGTATACGCACTTGAGGAATGCATTTGAGGAAAATTGGAGGATCCCAGAACAACTACCAGTGCTCACAGAGGGAGAAGCTAAATTCACAGTATACCAACACTTCTGCATTGGCAGATTTAAGTTGGTTGATGAAAACATGAGCCCATGGTGTAAACTTCCATTTTCCTTCACCACTCAGTACTTCCAGGTGGGAGTAAACAAATTCAAGGAATCCAAGAAGCTGAAGTTTGACCTTGGAAATATGGATTGAGACCACAGGGAGATGCGCAGGACATTGGTCTACCCCAACAAGCATGCATACGTGGAAAATTACATATCACATGAAGTTCAGATGATGAGATCCTCTGACTTTTGCCTATTACAGGGAGGTCGCACAGTGCGCGTGTATACCTTCACATAAGGCCCAAGTTTGAGAAGGGAACTTATCTTGAAAATGAGATATCTATACTTGAAGACCCAACAGGTAGAAAGAAGACCGTGCCCAAGAAAAAGGAGATGAAAGAGATAAAGAAAAAGGCACCAAGTTTCCAAGGTACAAAAATGGTGGGCGCTCCATGAACAAGCGCTAGAACAAGTATCTACTTGCGTAGGAAAAAGTCTATAGTCAAGGAAAAGACACTAGAACCAGAAAATCCCATAACTAAGGAGGAGACATCAGAGAGGGAGGAAGAGAAAGTAGAATCTCCTATACTAGAATCCCCAGTTAGGAAGAAACAGAAGGTAATGGAGGAGGTAGATTCAGATGACACAGAGAGCTTGGAGAACTATAGGGGTGAGAGGGATGATGATGAAGAAGATGAACCTAAAGGAGACCAAGAACCACTTGTTTTCAGCATGCACAATTTGGGAGAAGAAGGTGAAGAGGAGAAGAATGAATATCACTTTGTGTGAAGGAAGGGAAGCCAGGAGGAGGAGGGCACCCAGGACATGGGAGGAAGTGAAGAGGTTAGCATGAAGAATCAGAGGACTCCAAGCCTCACTAAGGATGAAGCAAACAAAGTAGTAGAGAAAGAAGTGGAGAAGATCATTAAGACCTTAGTGGTGGAAGAGTTGGAGCGCAACGCTGAGTTTATAATGAATAAAGAAAAAAAAGGAAGCATAGGAAAAGATGACGGAAGCACAGGAGGCCCCAGTTCTAACAGTAACTATTCCTAAGGGCACACGCATAGAAGAGGAAAGCACATGGAGATCCAGAGACCAAGAATGGACTATATTGCTGATCTAAACAAGGTGTTGTGCGTGTGTTTCCAAATCACAGTACCAACAGAGACAACTCTTGGCCATGAAGTCATTTGATGAAGGAAGGTGCATACCCATCAGACAAGGAAGATGCTCTCTTAGGAAATTGAGTCCCACATCGACAGAGCCAGAATTCAAAGTAAGCTAAGGAGAAATAATGAAGATTCTGAAGGTCAAAAGGAGAAAACCCCTTGGTGACCGCTCAGCAGATTTCAGATGAACAAGTTTGTAATGCATTGAATAAGGTCTCAGTTGAACTAGAAGCTAGGTTATTTGGGAGGAATGACAGGGTAAAATTCCTAGAGGCAGAACTAGAGAAGAGGGAAGAAGAAAGGACCAAGGACTTAAAGTAGGAGGAACTAATCAGCACACAGCTAAAACGTGAACTAAGGGAAGAAAAGGAAAGGGTGCGTGAGGTATATAAGAGAAGGTAGAATCCATCAAAAATGTCATTGTTTTGAAGCATCTGGACCTAACACCACCTTGCGTAAAAAGTATGGATCTTCCCTGGAGTATCCTAGAAGACTTAACATGTATCCTCACCATGGAGAGGCAACCTTTCTGGCCTTAGAATCCATGGAAGAAGTAGTAGCATTCCTGGAAAGGGAGGACAAATTGAAGGTTGTAGAAATCATTTCTGAGTACAACAAAGTTCTTGCTGATGTGAAAATTACTACCCATACTGTTGAGGCCACATATGAAAATTGCACAGATAGAGATAGAGTGGCAAGTATTCTGGTTGCCACTCATAAGGTAGAGCTCAAGGAATTCCAAGAGAAGAACAAAGGAAATAGAGTGGAGTAGGAGAGGATCCTAGCTGAGGTTGAGAAGAAGTCAAAAGCTATTGAAACCTTATGAGGTTTCAATTAAAAACCAGTTGAAGGACTTGTACCCACAGATTACAAGAAGGATGGATGTGCTTGAGGATGTGGGCAAGGAATTGGAAGGAATTTTTGAAACAATGAACACTCAAGGAGATGGACTGGATTTTGAGGAGGTAAGCACTCTAGTTGGTGACCTCTTCAAGAGAGTGCAAAATAAATTTGATGCCTGGAACAAGTTGGAGGCCAACTTGCAAAGAGATTTTCCTCTCTTGTTGTAGTAATAAACAACACTTCCCCATTATTTCATCTTTCCCAATTCTTCATTCCCTTATTCTTTTCCCAAGACGTTAAGTCTATTGTAATTGGAATTTTTTTTCTTTGAAGAAGTGTTCCTGAGGGTGGAGAATAGGTAAAGTGTGGGGTGATGTTGGGCCCCTAAAATATTGACTAAGTACAAAAAGGTGCATGAGCACACAAGGCCTAAGTTGAGGGGTGGGCGTGCAAGGAGAAGGCATGCAAGGAAGGGTTCTAGGAGGGTTTTAAAAGGACCCGTGATACATGCTGACAGAATGAGGTTTTGATACTTATCCATATTTGGCATATGGGGTAGGACATAAGAAAAGCATGACCTGACTGTGCATGATGAATGGATAAGGTGCCAGCCTAGCGACAGGTTGGCCTAGGAAGGAATATACCCTGCGATGGAAGCTTCTAGAAGACCATCATGGTAAGGAGTGGAGAGCTCAGGCCTGGAGGAGCATGCTCCCATGGAGGACCACATTGGGAAACTTGGCAATATATTTGAATCCTCAAAAAGGTGAGTTGGCAGTTTAAGAGGCCTATAAATACAAATGCCCACAAAAGAAAAGAGAGAGAGATCAATAGAGAGTGGAGCTCTATAAAAATGATGCGAGGGGTTGTACTCAGTTAAGGTAGATAAAATATAGGAGAAGGATGCATCAAGGGGCTTGGGATTGTAAATTTTCTTTTTGAGAGCTAAGGGATGTAAATCCAGTTATGATGTATGACTTCAGTCTTCCATACTATGATGTTCTGTAATGGATCTAATAGATGTAATGAGGTTACCAACTTATTTGAATATGATCATTAATGATTCTGGTCCATACATATATCTTTATAGGTTCTATTTCATGTATGTTTATGAATGAGTATGAATTCTTATGCATTTTCCCTTTCTGTTTTGGTTCAGTCCTATAATCTGTTAAGTATCTTTCTGTCTGAATGACTGCATTGGTCTAGGAAGCCATTCTGAGCTCTATGATGATTACATGTCTCGTTTCCACTCACTCTCTATAAGTTCCTATCATAGATGATGTTTCCCACTAAACTCACATAAAGGAGAGACTCAGTGCACCACACACTGTGCCTCAGGTGAGCACCTAGTGCTCGCTGGGTGATAGGCCGACACGCATGGGATTCCCTTATTCTTTTGTGGGTGTAAAAATGACTACAATAGATCTTCAATATGAAGTACAAAGTAGATGACACTATTGACAAGCACAAGGCGATATTCATAGCAAACGAGTATGCTAAGAAAGAAGGCATTAACTACAAGGAGAATTTTTCTCCCACTGTTAACATCAAAACTATAAAGATAATTTTTCCTCTAAATACACAGTTTGGTTAGAAATTCCACCAAATAGATGTGAAATGTTCCCTTGTCAATGGATATTTGCAAGAATAAGTCTACATGACTCAACTAGAAGGTTTTGTCATGCATAGAAATGAAGAAAAGGTATGTAGATTCATCTAATCTATGTATGGTCTCAAATAGGATCCTCAAGATTGAAAGATCAAGATAGATGAACATCTCATTCATCATGGATTCTATATGAATCCTTATGACCCAAATATCTACCTCAAAAATAAAGGAGGGATATTGTTATTGTTGTTGTTTATGTTGATAATCTAGTCATCACTAGAAGTTCAATGAAGATGATTGATGCCACCAAGAGATATCTCATCGATCATTTAAAATGAATGATCTTGGGTTATTACATTTTCATCTTTTCTTAGAAGTATGAAAAAAGGAGAAACAACTTTTTTTAATCTTAGCTAAAATGTGCCAAAACTATGTTCGAGAAGTTTCAAATGATAGAATGTAATTTGATTGCCACACCTATGAAGACAAGAATTTAGTCATCTCATACAGATCCATCACCACATGTGAATGTAACTCTCTATCATCATTTGATTTATATTCTCATTTAATTGACCTACACTAGGCTAGGAATCAACTGTGATATTATCTATCTTTCATGATTCATGCAAGAACCAAAGACATGTCACTGGAAAGTATTAAAGTGGATTTTGAGGTACATCAGAGGAACCATGGATTTTGGCTTAGAATACAAGAAGAATGATCAATTCTTCTTGAAAGGATATTCATAATCATATCATGCAGGAAATATTGATGATAGAAAGTCCAATCTTGGATATGTATTATTTTTGAGATTTGGTCCAATATTGTGTGGGAATAAGAAACAAAACTTTGTTTCTCGATCTTCCAAAAAATCTTAATCTCACACTGTAGGAGGAGATGCCTGCTAAGTGATATGACTAGGTTGTATACTTGAGGGACTAAAACTACCACATGATCAAGCTACCATCTTATATGTGGACAATAAAGGTATTATAATACTTGTTCACAATCCATTGTTTCATGAGAAAATGAAACACATTGAGGTAAAAGTACATTTAATACATGAAAATATTCTAAAATACAACATTAAACTCAAATTTTTATTGAGACAAGAACAACATGCATATGTATTCACTAAATCATTGGCATGAGACAAACTTGAGGCATTTAGAGAATTTAATTGAGACCATACTAAATTAAGGGGTGAATGTTAAGTAAAATACAAATAATAACTAGTAATTCATCTTGTAGATAACACGAGTTTTGGTTAGTTTAATATTTTTTGTGTAGTATTTTTGTCATTTTATTTGAGAATATTGTTTAAACCTCATATTGGTTTGTTCCTAAAATATAGGGTTTGCTAAAATATTTCCATTGCTTGTAAATGCAGAGCTTTGTCTAACCTTGAATAATGCTCAGGATTGTTTATTTAATCTAAACTATTTGTTCTTTGACATAGCTTAAGAGCGGGTTATCAATGGGAGTATTTGGATTAGTGGATGAATGATATCATACAAGAAAAAAATGTTTATCAATGCTTGTGATCATTTTTTTTGAGAATTTTTTAATACGGAAAATATACAGACTATTTTTTTTGCAATCCAAATATTAGAAGGATATGAATTCACAAAAGGCATTGAGTGGGAATGATTACGAATAGGATTATTGATATCAGGAGTAGTGGGGTCGATGTGAGGTGTGTGAAATTCCACATTGCAAGGAGGATAAAAATGTTCTTGATAAATCATATTAAGGGTTTTACAAAACTGGGGTTCACATGCATCAAAGTGAATTGATACATGCATTCCTAGATTGTGAGCACATCCATACATTCCTCATAAAGGTTGAACTCCATGAATCATATCATATCTACTTCAACCCCAAGAATTATAACCTCTGATTCTTTGGGCATGTTTGGGCTTATGAACTTGACCACATCCTTTATGTGGGTATGAATCTTGATTAAAACTACCCCTATCCCAACTTGACATGATAAAATGGAATGAATCATTCATAAGAAAATTTTTAATTGACCTACCATCAAAGCTTACATATATAAATTCAACTATTGTAAACAAATGGAAACATGATTCTTGATATTTAAAAAATGGTCATGTTTACATCAAATTCATTTTTCCATTAGTGTAAACTCAAAAGCTTGTTGCTACAACTCGTTTTAAGATATCACCATTACATCATTATAGAATTGTAGAAAAAGGTTCCATGTTCTGGAAATCCGAAAGTTTCCCAAAAAATAAGTCAATTTGCATTTCTTCCTTATAGCTCTAAACATCGTAATTGGAAACAAGACTATAAATAAAAACACAATAACCAAACATGCAATCTTAGAATTGTATAGGAACATCCTGAATTCAAAACAATGTATTGTCAAGATTATCACTAATACTAAGATCATGTACCATCATTCATGAATTTATAATAGAAAAAATAAATATAAGGATACATTATAACTTCTATCTTCAAACAACACCAACAAATATGAGTAATTTAGCATTAGGATTAGGTAGAGGAACCAACCTTCTCTAGAGGTTTGTCTCAACAAAAAGGTCCCACACTTACATACAATCCCATGTTACCAAAAAAAAATATTTCTCATCTATTATCCATGAAAAATCAAAGGGTGCTATTTTTTGGTGATAACAGGTTCCTCACATGACCTAGTTTCAACCCCTGGGTGCTTGTACGTCTTTCTCCATCATCCTTATATTACATCTAATGGTGACACTTGGAACAATCTTGCAATAGGTGCTTATTGTGTCCCTCCTTTCCCTTTACACTAAGGGTATAGAGGGGATAAAAATGAGCACCCACATATAAGCCATTATACACTAGTTATTAATCACACTCATTTGTCATTCAACATGGGTTAAAAATTAGTTATTGAGAATACAAGAAATAAAATAACTTATTTCAAAGTTGATTTGTTTTCATTGTTCACTCTTCCACCAATTTTGTTACTGCAATACCTTCAAATAAAATCAAAATACAATAGAGGTGCTTCCAAACACATTCTAAAACAACCATGACTATGGAAATCAAAATTTTCTCATAACTCTTCATCGTGAAATATGATTGCTATGAATTTTCATAGAAGAATCTACTTCCAGGCACCTTTTTGATGAATTTTGTTGTATACCAGATGATTACCTAGGTTATTTATAGAAAAAAACCTGAAACCATAACACCAAAAGTTTCCTTTTTAATTTGTAAGAACTCCAATGGAGGATCAAAATGAAAATTAAAGCATGGGGATCCTTGTGCATAGATGAATCCAATGATGAAATTTTCATTGCAAACCAATCCTAGTATGAAAAGTTTCTAAAAATAGCACATGTTTTGTACATTCACTTACTAAAAAATTAATTTCCTTCAAAAAGACAAGCTCTAATCACTCTGAACATTTAGAAATAGTGCAAAACAAGAAAACAGGTAAAACCATTTTTTTTTTTCTGAAATAGCAATTTCAAAAAAATCAACTTGATAAAAAATAAAAACTTCCTAAAAATGGTAAAGCATCATTAATGGAGGTCAATTAAGTGTGCTAGGATATTTATAAGACAAAATTTGAGAAAAATTGACAAAAGGTCCCAAAATAAAATCTCTTGATCCCGTCTTCTTGCTTGAAATGAAGAGTACAGACAAACAATCAAACAATTGGAGGAACATGTAAAAAATATTAGTGCCTACAGTCAATATTTCTTCGAGTCTAATTTAAAACCTCATATTCCTATGGAAAAAATTCCTCTAATTATTAGCTTTGACGTTGAGTTGATCAAGAAATCACAAAGGTATATAACGCAAGGGGAGGCTAATGAGATTTGGATTAAGAAGATCATCAAGAAAGATAATAAATTGTTCCCAAAGGGTCTCTCTATGCTCAAGTATATTATTTCCACTTTTTCATAAGTAAATAAAACATGAGAAATGATTATAAAAGAGAATATCCAATTGGATGAGGTTTCCACACTTGTATCTGAGATGAGCTCCCTTGACTCTCACACCCTCATGAGTAAAAATGAGTTCACATCAGCTGCCAAGAATTTGTCTCTAGTTTGGGTCAGCATCATGGATAATTGATATGGTATGATTGAAGATTCCATTTATAAACTTGACTCTAGAAAAACAAGGATTTTGATGTTTTGAATGAGGTCTACAATTATGTTCATAGACTTGGGTTCCTGCCACTCACTGAGAATTCATTGTCTGAAGAAATCATTGTTTCCTTCCAGGAGATGGTCAAGAAAGAGGCAGGTGATCCTCTTTCCTTCAATGAAGATACCTTAGAGTCCCTTACCAAAATCAGAGGATCTATTTTCAACATTGTAAAATATCATGAAGAATTGTATAATCAATTATGTTTTAAAGACATGAATCAAAGTGTTGATTTGCATTTGCATTATAGAAGTAGATAAGGTGGAACTCGTAGAAACTTGGATCACTATAGAATTCAAAGGATGAGAGCTCATTCGAGGAACTATCCACCAAGGATCATGATAAAAAACTTCTCTATTTACAAATATTCTCTTCATCAAATCAGTAAACTCTCCCTTTTTCTCTCTCGATGTTCTAATTTCTCATTAAGAATGTACTTGTTATTATTTAATCATATTCACTTAAGTGACCCTTAGCTAAAAATTGTAAGATTCCTTTTTCCAATAATAAGAATAAGACACACTTCCTAGGAAAATGAAAGGTCACAAGTGATGAGGATAGGTGAAGAGTCATGTGGTGGGTAAGTGAAATGGAAATTTGTAATGCTATTAATTGGAATGGATTCTCCATTCTAAAGGGTTGATAATTTTTGGCTGAATATATGTTATTGATATTACCACTTCTACATCAAGAAATAAAAGATGCAATTATTCTATTTCTTGTCTTATGTTCCTCTACTCTCTCTTTCTAACTTTGCATATATGATAATGTTTTAAAACAAAGAAAGGTTTCTATGCCATTGATAAATGAATCAATGGAATTATGTGTCTATTATTTGTTATGTATTATCATGGTTTGTTTTGTTGCATTCTTATAATATAATGTGGACCTACTCTGGTTGATGTATGTGAATTCTATAAGCCTACTCACAAAATTAACCCTCTCTCTCCTAATTTCCCTAACTCCCCATTGGCGAGAAAATTTTTCAGGGAAAAATTGGTGGTTATCTTGCCAACACTATGGGAATCTAAGTCCCTCTAGTTAACTGGTGCAGCTGTCATATATACATGTGTGAGTAAAGGTGGATTTTCCTGGTGGCCTTATGGCGAGGATCTAACATGGGCACTCCACTGACCTTTTGGCAAAGCTAGCAATCTCTTGCTAGGGAAGAATTTTTCTGAAGAGTGGAAAAGGAGAGTGAGAAAAGAGGTAGGAGAACTAATGTTGTAGGTAGAAAATCATATTCCTGTACACAATAGTTATAAATTTCATCACATGCACTAAAATTAGGAAGAAACAATACTAGAAATAACAACAAGACCAATTAGAATTTAATGAACACAAAGTATTAGTAAAACCCTAGTAAAAAAAGGATCAAAGTAGAAATTGTACATAGTATGAGAATGGAAGACATTGAGAATAGGGGAAAATTGTCTAACTCTTTTCACTCACAAGTGAGAAAAATATCTCTCATGAACTTACAAGAATATAACCAATAAGAAGAATTTCATAATTATAACTCCCTAGAATGAAGAGCTCATTAAAATTTATAGAAACCTTAATTTTCCTTTCACCTCCCTTACATGACTCTTCATTTCTATATTCCACTCGTGACCTTTTGTTTTCCATGAATCAAGTATTTCTTTTATAATTTTGAGAAAATAATTTTTACAAATTTAAAATAGGTCACTTAAGTGAATAGGATGAAATACAATGATGACGCATAATGAGGAATTAGAACGGAGAGAGAAAGAAGAGAGGGAAAGAGAGGAAGAGGGAAGGGATGGAGAGGAAAACACTCATCATGATGAAATGCTTTGAATGCCTTGATGCAACCATGAACTTTGAGCGAAGATTTATGCCACTGGTGATCTTATACAATGATGAAGATTTCTCCCTTGAATAACTTTGAATCATTTTCCCAATCTAGTGATGACCGCAAGATCTATGATGCATAGACATCCTGGACCATAGAATGATTATTTATAAACATTGTTATGATGTTTATTGTTGCAAGATTGAGATGAACACATACATTGCCCATGATGACCCTTCTTGAAACTTGGTTGATGAACTCGTTGACTCATTGAAATCATTCTGATCAAATATCTTTGAATCACCCGATTTCTTAAGTGACGAAGATGAATTCACATGATGTTCCTTATGATGCCATACTTTGTAATATGAGATGATCATTCCAAACCATGAAAAACCACCATCTCTTCATGATTTATTCCACCTGAGAAACTAGACCAACATGTTTACTGGAAATTCATGTTTCCTTAACACTTACTATATTTGGAAGGGACAACTTACTATATTTAGTAAGTGTCAGATTTTGCCTTTCTAGACCCAAAATGGTGATATTGACCTGAATTATTATCCCTCAATGTCTTGTTATGCCAAACTTTCCCTTTGAGAACAACCTATTATTTTTAGAATATTAGCCCATGTTCTGTTATTCGGGGACGTATCACTTGTCTTGCTCTAGTTTCTGTTAGTGCCAAATCACAACACCCCTAAGTGTCTACAACTCGATGGGTTGAGACTTTCAGTGTGATTGCATAACATGGAGCTTTTCCCAAGTGTGGGACCTTGAAAAATCAGAAAAGATCTTTGGATGAAGGCCAGTTCCTATTCCTCTGTTCAGATGCACAAAAACAAATGCAGAGGGTTTACTCAAAATCTAATCTAACTTGCCAAGGAGACAGGGTAAGAAGATGCATAAAAATAAACCTAAACTAACAAAGGTGATGCACTGAGGAATGAAGAACACCTATCTTGCCAATAAACACAAACCATTAAAATGTGATGCAAGATCATGCACAGATAACAAAATTTGTAGTGAAAGATCAGGAGGATGCAAATGAACACAGAGAGGGTTGAGAATCATCCAAAGACATGCATTACTTTCTCCAAAGATTGATACAATACACTATAAAATGCCAAGAGGAAAAGTTGCATTACAGTTTTAAATGGGAGGTTTGAACTCCACAAATTCACCTGCCAAAGGGAAGAAGGGAGGGGCAAAACAAGAATGTCTGACCTTTAGAAAGAAGCCCCTCCTTACAATTTATAGGAAGAATGAGAGAGGGAAGAGAGAGGAAATCCAAATCTACCCCAACCACCTCTAGGTTGCATTTAATTCATCTCATTATGGCGGTAGGTGAGAACCCTAGCAAACTTAAAAGTAGCAAACTGTATTTTGCATTAAAACTGGTTGTTGAAACGTCATTTCTGGCCACTACCACGTGCCAAAGGTATTTTTTGATTTTATCTCTCCAAACTCCATCAAAATGAAAAAATGACCGCGGAATATTGTAGAGAATTTCACCATATTTCCATTGATATAAAGAACGCGAAAAACTAAGCTCTGGATTGAAAGTTATGACCATTTGAAGATTTAGGGCAAAAACAGGCCCAAAAAGGATCGGCGGGCAAAAAGTTTGAATTTTTTACCTGTTGGTCTTTGGAAAAAAATTCAAATTTTCCCCATACTCTACCACTTGGATGACACGTGTCAGGCTCTGATTCATCTATGGCTCATCCTTTGAAAATTTCTTTCGGGTCCTTCCTTAAATTTTTTTGCCACTTGGACACGTGGCACTATTTTATTGGCTCGGTCCTGAGGGGAGCACTTTGTCCTTCAAAAATTTGGCATTTTTCACTTTGGGAAAATTTCCCATTTCCCCCCGCACTCTGCCACTTGGATGACATGTGTCAAGATTCCATTCGATGGTGGGGGCAGTGGGCCAAAACTTTTACCTTTGAAAACTTCTACTGAAACTTGAAATTTTTTCAAGTCCTTCTCTTTTCCCTGCCACTTCTTGGGACACATTCTTCTGCATCGGCCGATTCAGGCGTCCTTGTTCCTATTTGTAGTCTTTTCACCTTTTCATGTCTGACACGTCCCTCACATACTTTTGTCCCAACTGTCCCACGAACTGCTTGGGAAAAATATCTCTGAACCGCCCGAAATGGACTGTCTTTCGGCAAACCGGCTAATTCGCATCCCACGCGTACTTTTGTCCCGGCTATCCCAAAACTGCATGAAACAAAAACTTAGGTGATTTTTTTTGTTTTCAGCCATTTCAGATTTTTGTGTCCCTCGCGTCCTAACATCCCAACTATCCCGTGGACCGCCTGGGACAAAAATCTCTGATTTAGCTGATTTTCTTGCTTTTTTCGGCCTCAAGCTTGGTACGATGAACCTCAGTACGACCCAAACCCTTCAGACCTGAAATGCTTTAAAACAGTCCTGCAACCTTATTTTTTGCATTTTTTTCCATTTTCTCTAACTCATTGGGATTTCTTCTTGGATGGGAGAGTTAGAGAGAAGCCGAGGGACCCCAAAAAACATGATTTCAGGCCTTGAATCAATCTATTTCCTCGGGACTAAATAATTTGATGCATGTTATCAAAATTACCTTGAGGGGTGAATTTTGGATAACAATTTTGGTGACTCAGCAGGGTCATCTGCCTGCTGGATGAGGTTACCAGTTTCCTGAAGCATCCATTGGGCACGGAGTCATGAGTTGTAGCTTACAAACTGATCTAAACTTTGAAAACCTCCTCTCTGAGCCACTTGGAAACCCACTGAAATGGACTGTGCAAGAGCAAGACTAATACCACAAAAACTATGTACAAAACTGAAATTCATACATGCTCCAAATGGAACATGTAGAGTGTGCACAAGCACTTGGAGGAATGAAAACCTAAGCTAATATTTACAAGGTGGAGAATTTCCCTTTAGTAGCAATGCTTTAGATTGATTCCATTAATTGGAATCTGCAGTTCTTCGCCATCCAATGAAGACAATTGGAAGGCATTGCTGTCCTTACACTTTGTGACCATGTATGGGCCACTCCAAATGGCATCAAATTTTGAATGTCTTCCCGGTTTTGCTCTATCTGCATCCCATTTTAACACTAGATCTCCAACTTAGAAAGATCTACTCTTGGCCTTCCTATCAAAGGTCTTCTTGATCAAGGCTTGATCCTTCTCCATTGCTTGGGATACCTGATCTCTGATCTCTTGGAGCTCCATCAACTCTGCATATCTCACCTCCATGGGCCTAAAATCTAGCAATTCTAACTGCTTCATGAGTTCCAATGTTGGCAACTCAAGTGACATGGGCAAGATTTCCTCTCTTCCATAAACAAGCCTGAATGGAGAGTTATCGGTGGATCTCTTGGGAGTTATCCTATCAGCCCATAAGGCTGATTTCAGTTTGGTATGCCAAGACCTCTAATTCTCATCAAGAGTCTTCTTAATGATCCTCAACAAGTTCTTGTTTGTAGATTCATCCTGGCCATTACCTTGAGGGTAGTAGTTTGATGAAGTACTTAGGTAGATCCCATTCTTGATAGCCCACTCAGTCACCTTGGATCTAATGAATTCTAACACATTATCTGAGATTATTGTAGCAGGTATGCCAAATCTGGTTATTATCCCCTCATAGAAGTCTAAGATGCTAGACTCATTTGCTTCCTTGAGTGCTACTGCTTCGGTCCATTTGGTGAAGTAGTCTGTGGCTGTCAAAATCCACTTATGCCCTTGGCTTGAATTGGGATTAATGACTCCAATGAAGTCTAAACCCCATTGCATGAATGGATGGTCAACTGAAATTGGATGCAATAGGAGGGCAGTAAGCCTCTCTTTACCTGTGAAGAATACACAATTCTTGCACCTTTTGATCCACGTGAAGCAATCACTGAAAATCTTGGGCCAATAATAACCAGCCTTCATGATTTTGAGGGTTATCACTCTTGGTGTAAAATGACCACCAGCTGGTCCACCATGGAACTCTTCCAACACCCTAGGAATCTGATTTGTGTTAATGCATCTCAGCAGCACTCCATTCACATCTCTCTTGAACAAAACACCATATACTATGGCATATGGGACAGATTGCAATCTGAAGTGTCTTCTTTGGGTCTTGTTCATCTATGGAGGGCATAGGCCCATGCTTAGGAAGTGCATTATACCTTGGGTCCAGCAAGGAGTGGGGACAACATTATCCTCTTCTTGAGTGCTACCTTGCACATGGCTGTCTTGAACTGTCAAAACAGCCTCTTCTTCATTGCATACTCCCTTTTGCTTGCCCAGAATTAGCTACTCACACAATCATTTTCCTCTTACCAGCTTGGTGAGCTTGATCTCTATGTCATACTCCATGACACGAGTGATCCAGCCTGCTCTTTTCTCATTCAAATCCTTGTTGAGGAGGAAGTCCTTTACTCCCGCATGAGAGACCAATAACTGAACTTTGTTGTTTGAGACTAGATGCTTGAATTTCTTCAAGCTTCTGATTACTGCAAGTACATGCTTCTCAATAAAAGAATATCTCACCTCATAGTCCTCTAGGCTTTGGTTAAAGAAAGAAATTGGCTGCTCATCATTGTCCTTGTTCTGCTACACCAAAATGGCAGAAATAGTATTATTACCTCCAAATGCATAGAGGATGAAATCCTTGGAGAAATCCGGGTTGATGAGAGTTGGTGCTTGGGAGATGGATTCTTTGATTTCTTCAAAACCCTCCTTGCCTTCTACTATCCACTTGAAAGTCATGCTTTTCTTCAACATTTTTGTGATAGGTTTGACAAGGGCTGCAAAATCTGGGACAAACCTCCAAACAAAGTTTATTCTCCCCAAGAAACTCTGAAGGGCCTTCTTGTGGCTTGGTAATGGTAGTGCTCTTATGGCTTCAACCCTCTCTAGATCAATTTCTAATCCTTCTTTGGAGACAATATGGCCAAGGAGCTTTCCTTCATGTGCTAGGAAGATACACTTCTTAGGATTCAAAGACACTCCAAATCTCCTGCACCTTTGGAAGGCTTGTCTCAAATGAGAGAGGTGGTCTGCTGCATTCTTTGAAAAAATAGTGATATCATCAAGGTATATCAGCACCACGTTTTTGATCAAACCTTTGAACGCCATGTCCATTGCTCTTTGGAAGGTAGCTCCAACATTGGATAGCCCAAATGGCATTTTCCTGTATCCATAAGTTCCCCATTTGGTTGTGAAGGTTGTCTTGAACTGATCTTCTTCCTTCACCATAATCTGATTGCAGCCTGAGTAGCCATCAAGTATTAAAAACCTCTCAGAGCCAGCCACCACTTGCAAAATTTGCTCCATAGAAGGGAGTGGGTAATGGTCCTTGAGAGATGCTCTATTCAAGTCTCTGAAGTCAACACATAATCTGATTTCCCCACTTTTCTTCCTTACTGGGACCAATTTGGCAACCCAACTAGAATTATTGATTGGGAATATGATTCTTGACTCAATCAACTTGTTCAATTCCTTCCTCATGAGAGGTTCCATTTGTGGATTGACTAGCCTTTGTTTCTGCCTGATGGGCTTAGTATTTTGATCAAACTCAATGGTGTGTTGAGCTAACTCAGGATTGAAACCTTTCAAGTCTTCGTAGCTCCAAGAAAACACATCATGGAACTCTTGACACAGCTATATGAAATCATACTTTTCTTGTTCAGTTTTCATCTTTCTGATTTGCAATGGTTTGATCTCTTCCACCAAGATGGATACGGAATCTTCTCTCTTAACCTGAATGTTTTCTTTCTCTTTCCTAAACTGATCATTGGGATTAAAAATGGACTCCAAAGTGATAAGTCCCTTAGGTAGCTTGTTAGTCCTCAACTGTACCACTTAGTCACCATACTGCTGCTCTAACTTTTCCTAATTTTTGGCTGAGAATTCAGCCTCTTCTTGCAAGAAATGGATGATTTGCTGATCATTTTCAAACACTTGCTAACTTACATTGTTATTTGGCACTGAAGGCCTCACAATCACATGGATGTTTGGCTGTACTTTGTCTTTTTGAATGCTCTCCACAACGTCAAAGGCTGCCCCAACAGCTGTAAGCATGTTAGCAACTTGGTTCTCCTTCCTAGGGTCTGATTTGATGCCAAAGCCCTCAAAATATTCAATGAGGTCCCAGACCCTATTCTTGTAGCACTTGAGTAGATCATTCTTGGCAGCATGCTACCCTTTGACCTGATTTACAATCAATTCACTGTCACCAAAGACTTGCAAGTTATTTATTCCTCTCTTTCTTACCCAATGCATCCCTTGCACCAAGGCTTCATATTCAGCAGTGTTATTGGAGCATGCAAACTGAAATCTAAAAGCTGAATAGTACTTTACTCCTTGAGGTGAAACCAGCATGGCTCCCCCTCCGGCACCTTGTCTACTCCTTGATCCATCAAAAAACAGCTGCCATACCTCATTGTCATCCTTGTGGTCTGGTTTGGTGATGCTAGGAATGGGCTGATCTTTTTCATGTATGCAATAGACTCCTAGCTCAGATTCTTCTACTTCTTGATAAGGATCAAAAGCATGCACCTTGTTTTCCCATTCATCAAGAGTTAGATCCAGGATGCTTCCAACCTTGGTGTCAGCTTCATCAGTGCTTGGGTGATCTTCTTGATCAAATGCTGAACAGTTGGCATTGATCTGACTTGGAGTGTAGGGCTCAATGTGGAAGTTTGCAATAGGTTCAGACCTGATTGTAGCTTTGGTTCCATACCTCGTTCTGAACAGCATGTGTGACCAATCAGCAGACAAATATCCTCCAATCTTGGCTGTGAAATCTCTTGACAAACATAGGGAAAAGAGTGGTGGAAGGTCTATAACTGATACATCTTGTAAAACAACAACATTTGGACATGCATGCAAGGTAAGACTCAAGTTTCTAATCACCCCAACTGTTGTTACTATTGTCCCATCCAACTGAACTACCCCTTTGGATATAGTTTCATATTGAAGTCCTAGCTGATCAGCTATTTTCTTGGGCATCACTGAGCTACTTTTCCCGGAATCAATCATGCAATTGTACACCAATTGGTTTCCAATGATTAATGAGACATAAAAAGGAGGGGACTTCAACATTTTACCTTGTTGTCCTCCATGATTCCCTTTAGGATGGGTAGCATTTGTGAGCACCTTCTCTTGCATTCAGACTTGCTGATTTGAAGTTGGCTAGTCCTTCATGGCAGCTTGTAGCAAATCTCTCTAGCCTGGGATAGATAGGGATTCCCACATTGATATATTTACATTTTTATTCTTCATCGGATCAATGATACTAAATGGTGATGAAGGATCTCTTTTTTGTCCATTGGTTTGCATATTCATCCCTTACATGTGGGCAACAACAACTGGTATTTGAGTTGGTTTAGGAGCTGGTTTGGGTACTCCTTGCATGTTTGGGACTACATTTTACTTGCCAAAATCTTGTGGAGTGGTAGAAGGTTGTGGATTACTTGGAGCCAATGGCTGTCCTTCACCCAAATTTCTCCTTTTTGACCTTGTGTTGGCTGCAACACCTTGAGAGGGTATTTGATTCATACCACTGAAATCTTCAGCCTGCCAATTGACAAGAGTAGTTTCATTCAGAGATGTTCCTTGTTGAGGTGCTTCTTGCTGCTGATCCTCTTCGTGGCTGGATTCTTGCGACCCACCAATGATTTGCACCATAAGAGCTTGATTTAATGCACCATTAAAGCACATTGATTGGTTATGTGGCTGACCACACGGGAAACACCAATCATATTCTTGGGCCATGTTATTTTACACCGGTACCAAAGCTCTAGATGTGGATGCAACATTGAGGTTATCGGGCTGAAATGGTTTGTTGGCAGGAGGCCTTGCTTGATTCTGATTTACAGCTAGATTGGGTGGTCTATGAGGCTGATATGGTTGCCTGTTAGGCTGAGCTTGAGGCTAGAAGGAAGGTCTAAAACCTTGAGCTTGCTGCCTTTTGAGTGTAACCAGCTCATTGCCTAGATTTTGTAATTGCTTCATGACTTCTTGAAGTTCGCTTGAGGCACTAGAAGATGAAGTAGAAGCTTCACTTGAATTCTAATTTCTAGGAGTGGGAATAGAAGCTAAATTAGGCACTTGGCTAGTATTTGGGCTCACTAAACTTGGATATAATGGCATTGGAGGCCTAGGAGCTAGCTTTCTAGCTTGAATCAAACAATTTTCAGCTCTAATGGCAATGCTATAAGCAACAGGGATAGTTGTGCCTCCCATGGATTGAATCAACATAGAAATATCAGAATTTAAAGCTTTAAGGTAATATAGAAAAGAACCTTCTGTTGCTGGCCTGACTGCCACTGGAATTCTCTCCCAAGTCCTTTGAAATCTAAAATTAAAATCAGTCAGCTGCTCATTGGGAGCTCTTATAATAGTTGTCAGCTGCTCCAAAAGGGACAAATTGTCTCCCTTTTCCCCAAACTACTCATGGAGGGCTATACATAGCTGATTCCAATTTTGAATAGAACCTGAGGCAAGACTCCTGAACCATTGTAAAGCTTTCCCCTTGAATGAGGATGCTAGCAATTTGACAGCAACTTGCATCTCATTGATTTCATGAATTGCACAAAGGTTGGCAATGTCCTTAACATAATCACCAGGAGTAGTCTGGTTCTCTCCAGTGAAGTATGGAATTTTCTTCAATGTTGCAATTGGGATTGGATGTTGTGCATTGAGAGCAAGTGGGCTGCTACCAGTGAAATTGACATACGGATTCGGTGGTTGTGCCATTCTGATTGGCCTGAGAACCCTTGTTGATTGGATGAAAGGCCTACCAGGTGGAGGTGTTGACAAGGTTCTATTAGGTGGAGATGGAGATATTTGAGATCTTCTTCCCCTTCTATCTCTTCCTGGAGATAGGTGTAGATGAACAAATAATCCTTCCTCCCTAGTTCTTGACCTGGTCTGTATTCTTCTCATAAATTTACCAGACTTGGACTGCTGAAACCAGTGGATTATGCTTCTTTTGGAGTCATCAGATGTGTGATTTTAAGATCCTTCAAAGATGGAACTTACAACAAGTGTACATTAATCTTTTTACAATAAAAGTGAAGACCTAAGGTCCCACCGGGTGTGCCAAAACTGTTAGTGCCAAATCACAGCACCCCTGAGTGTCTGCAACTCGATGGGTTGAGACTTTCAGTGTGATTGCATAACATGGAGCTTTTCCCAAGTGTGGGACCTTGAGAAATTGGAAAATCTCTCTAGATGAAGGTCGGTTCCTATTCCTCTGTTCAGATGCACACAAAAAAAATGCAGAGGGTTTACTCAAAATCTAATCTAACTTGCCAAGGAGACAGGGTAAGAAGATGCATAAAAATAAACCTAAACTAATAGAGGTGATGCACCGAGGAATGAAGAACACCTATCTCACCAATAAACACAAACCATTAAAATGTGATGCAAGATCATGTACAGATAACAAAATTTGTAGTGAAAGATCAGGAGGATGCAAATGAACATAGAGAGGGTTGAGAATCATCCACAAACATACATTACTTGCTCCAAAGATTGATACAATACAATACAAAATTCCAAGAGGCAAAGTTGCATTACAGTTTTAAATGGGAGGTTTGAACCCCATAAATTCACTTGCCAAAGGGAAGAAGGGAGGGGCAAAACAAAAATGTTTGACCTTTAGAAAGAAGCCCCTCCGTACAATTTATAGGAAGAATGAGAGAGGGAAGAGAGAGGAAATCTAAATCTACCCCAACCACCTCTAGGTTTCATTTAATTCATCTCATTATGGCAGTAGGTGAGAACCCTAGCAAACTTAAAAGTGGCAAACTATATTTTGCATTAAAACTGGTTGTTGAAATGTCATTTCTGGCCACTACCATGTGCCAGAAGTGTTTTTAGATTTTATCTCTCAAAACTCCATCAAAATGAAAAAATGACCCTGGAATCTTGTATATAATTTCACCATCTTTCCATTGATATAAAGAACGTGAAAAACCGAGCTCTGGATCGAAAGTTATGACCATTTGAAGATTTAGGGCAAAAACAGGCCCAAAACGGATCGACGGGCAAAAAGTTTGAATTTTTTACCCGTTGGTCTTTGGAAAAAAATTCAAATTTTCCTCGTGCTCCACCACTTGGATGACACGTGTCAGGCTTTGATTTTTCCATGGGTCATCCTTTGAAAATTTCTTTCGGGCCCTTCCTTAAATTTTTTTGCCACTTGGACACGTGGCACTATTTTATTGGCTCGGGCCTAAGGGGAGCACTTTGTCCTTCGAAAATTTGGCATTTTTCACTTTGGGAAAATTTCCCATTTCCCCCCATGCTCTGCCACTTGGATGACATGTGTCAAGATTCCATTCGATGGCAAGGGCAGCGGGCCAAAACTTTTACCTTTGAAAACTTTGACTGAAACTTGAACATTTTTCAAGTCCTTCTCTTTTCCCCACCACTTCTTGGGACACATTCTTCCGCATCGGCTGATTCGGGCTTCCTTGTTCCTGTTTGTGATCTTTTCACCTTTTCACATCCCATGTGTCCCTCATGTAATTTTGTCCCAACTATCTCGTAGACTGCTTGGGACAAATATCTCCGAACCACCCAAAATGGACTGTTTTTCGGCAAATCAGCGGATTCGTGTCCCATGTGTACTTTTGTCCTGGCTGTCCCAAAACTCCGCGAAACAAAAATTTAGGTGATTTTCTTTGTTTTTGGCCATTTTAGATTTTTGCGTCCCGACGTCCCAACTATCCTACAGACCGCCTGGGACAAAAATCTCCAACTTAGCCGATTTTCTTACTTTTTTCGGCCCCAAGCTTGGTACGACGAACCTCAGTACGACCCGAACCCTTCAGACCCGAAATGCTTTAAAACAGTCCCGCAACCTTATGTTTTGCATTTTTTCCATTTTCTCTAACTCATTGGGATTTTGTCTTGGATGGGAGAGTTAGAGAGAAGCTGAGGGACCCCAAAAAACATGATTTCGGGCCTTGAATCAATCTACTTGCTCGGGACTGAATAATTTGATGCATGTTATCAAAATTACCTTGAGGGGTGAATTTTGGATAATAGTTTCACCTTTTGAACCTTATACCATATTCTAACCTTCTCTATTCTTGAGATATTTTATTTTTAGTAAATTTCTATTTTTATCAGGTTGCTATTTGGGGAACTACTATTTTGTGAAGAAGTCATTTTCTATCTTACTTTCCATTTTACCCCTTTTCTGATTGTCCTGAGTGATCAAAATTACAATTCAGTGGGGCTCACCGTTTACAGCATGTGAGGAAGTATAACATATGTTATTTTTATTAAATGGTGAAAATGACCTCTGTTTGTGATGGGAACAACTATTTTGGATTTGGCTCTTTGTCACAAACTCGTGCTCCAATTTTCATCATGATTCACTTACTAGAAAGCCCATAAATGAAAAATGAAAATTTATACCTGGTAAGAGCTTCGGGTATGGAGCTACTAGGGTAGAATAATGATAAAAAAATAATTCCTTCATATATTGATAAACTGACAACTTCATCGTGTAAATACTAGTTTGAGAGAAACAAGATTTTTTGAAGACCCTTCCCTCTAAATTTTGGATAATTTCACCCGCCGGATCTTTGGGAATTTGAAAATTTCTTTGAAGAGGGAAAAATTCTGATAAAAAAATACAGCCCTCCATATCCCTAAAAAATAGGAACTTCATGGTGCAAAATCTAGTTAACGTGAAACTAGATTTTCCAACGACCATTCCCTCCAATTTTAACACGATTTAGCCCACTAGAACTTGAGAAGTAGAGAGGTAGCTCACTGATTTTTTCCACTACTGTGTCATGGTGGATATTAATGGAGCTTGAAATTTACAGGTCTATTTTTTTTCTCTTTGCATAATGAAATAAATTTCATTGCGATAGGTTTTTTCTTCTTGTCTCACTGGTGAAATTTCTCTTCGATCCGGTTGTCGGTTTGACGGGAATTTGAGCTTTGTCCTTTGTGCATCTGGAAGTGGAATTTATTTGTTGTGATCATTCCTTGATGTAAATGGGAGGTTTGAATATGAATTTTTAATGGCCTTCAAGAGATAAAAAATCAACAACGGATATTTTTTCAATCTGTGCACCACTTATCAAGATATGTTCGAATCTTCATTTCACGGTAATGGAGGTTTCTAAAGAATTCCTTTGCTCTTCTCTTTGATTCTTTGTTCCTATAGATATTTTGATCAATATATTATTTGAAAAATATGTATATTCATGGAGTGGAAGGTTTGGTTTCCATGGCGGAGCTAGTTCAGAAGAACAATGGTGGACTGAGGTGTTCTCTGCAAATTTCTTCTGGAAATGGAGTAGTAAGAAACAACCATGAGTTAGAAAATTTTCAAGTTTTGGAGTTGGAGTTGCATAAATTTTCATGTCCCTGATGTCTGTCACCTCAAAGGGACATGAGGGACATCAGTTTTCATAGTGAGCAAGATGAAAACACGTGGCAGTGATCTGACGGCAGGGAGTGAGAGCTAGAATATCAACATTAAAGAACTAAGGGGCTGGAAGTAGGTCACATGGGTGATCAAAAGTTTCCCTTAGATGGTTGGGTGATTTTTTCAAGGTTTGATGTCCCTGACATGTGAGGGACATGAGGAACGTTAGCTAGGAAAGGTGGCAGTTTTGTAACTAAAAGCCAAAACGCTGGAAAAACATAGCGGGAAGCTGCAAAAAAGGAAGAAATGGCTAAGGAAAACTAGGATACAAATATGAGCTGCAAGGAGGTTTAGGAGCTTGAAGACCTTTGGAAAAGACATGAATCATCATTGGGGACATTTTATACTATTTTTCTGACAATGTAGCACATGTAATTTTAGGTGCGTACATATTTCCTTCTTGGAGAAGTGTTTTAGCCATGACAAGGCATAAAACATATTATCTAAGTATGATGTTACCAAAATGGGGAGTTAGAAGCTATACATGACACACCCTTATGCCAAAATAACACCACCCAAGATCTCGTTACCTACAAGATGAAATAAAAACTTAAGTGTAGATAGATACAATATCAAAAAATAAACACTAAATCAAAACAACAAGATGACTTACCATTTGCATGGGGATAGAAATATACCTGCACCAATGCTCCATCCTTGTGGGAAAATACACTCAAAACAAATCCTATATATATATATATATATATATATATATATATATATATATATATCAAAACAAATCATTTTCTAATTCATTCACACATATCCTATTGGTGATTTTTGATCTATGAGCCCATAGTGAACCTTTCAAATGAGAGTATAGTCAAAATGATTGGTGTGACGACGTGATCATGGCCCTGAGACTGAGAGATCCAACGGCGTAGGTAAAGGTTATTTTTTTTACAGTTGTTTGTTTGAAACCTAAATATGTAAAACATTGGAAATCTTCACCTAGGGGGGCATTTTAAAAATTTCTTGTTTTAAAATGATCCCTAGGGGGTAATGTAAGTGGGTTAGCCTTTTTTTTGTAAAAAATGAGCTATTTTTGTCTTTTTTGAGTTTTTGGGTTAAAATGGATGGCCTGTCGATTTTGGATGGTACCACCACCCTACATAGGGTAGAAGTTACCTACACAGGGTGGTGGTTATATGAATGCCACCCTACATAGGGCAGAAGTTACAAAACCTTTGATCTAGCTAGGTGACGGTTACAAAAATGCTACTCTGCATAGGGCAGCAATATTGTAATTATCAAGACAAAGGGCTTATTTGACTAAGCTAGATTTTTTTTTGGGATTTTGTGTCATTTTGTACTATTTTTGATGATATTTCGTATTGAAACATGTTACTAACTCAATCATTTTCATGTTTTGGTGGATGCAGAAGGAGTACATTCATTAGATGCATGAGAGAGTGTGTGGTTGGCTTCCTGTTGTACTTGATCAACTGACTCGGGCTGAGATAGACTTATTTCACCAAGATGGGATATGGAGGATCACATAGGTGTCACACATTTCACCTACTAGCAATATATTGTGAAAATTATTTTCTTATCGGGATGTAGACTAGAAATTTTTCTATTTTCTAGGTTT
The DNA here is from genome assembly GCA_019776745.2 of Taxus chinensis. Taxonomy (NCBI): domain Eukaryota; kingdom Viridiplantae; phylum Streptophyta; class Pinopsida; order Cupressales; family Taxaceae; genus Taxus; species Taxus chinensis. The sequence continues at coordinate 420,676,066 of CM034154.1, forward strand.
TAGAGGAGAGTGGACCATCACTCTTGAGGACATGTACATGATAATTGGAGTTCTTATACTTGGGATACGTTTGATTCTTGAGATTACAGGGTCCATAACTAGAGATAGGAAATGGGCCACTTACATGGGGGATGATGGGGTGTCAGTGATCATCAAATAGCGTATGAGGCTCCATTCTATTGACTATGCTCTTGTCCCTACTCTCTGCAAGGCCATCACGGATATTTTGGCTTTATGGTTGATAGGAGATAAGGGAGGGGACAAGTTATTGTATTACTGGGCATCGATTTTTATGCAGATTGAGAAGTATGGGTGGACTTATGCCTGGGGAGCAGATATTTTGGGGACTACATACCACAACTTGTATAGGGTGGTGAGGATATAAGGACAGTCATTGAGCCATCCAATACTAGTGATGATCTGGGTGTATGAGAGGTTCATCCCCTATGAGAGGGGAGTCAGGATACAAAACCTAGGGGCTATCAGGGCCATGAGATGGACTGTCATGTCAGTTCTTAGGGGACTGCATCAACTAGTGGAAACCTTGACTATAACTAATTTCATTGCTACACCCTACTAGGATATGGATGGAGTATGGGGTTAGGATGGGACTACTGTGAGCACTTGTGCTAATAATAGACATTTAGTGGATAGATCAATGAGGGTGGAGATTCACCCATTTGATAGAGTTCCCTAGAGGTTTGGGTTACCTTACATTGATGTTCTTCCTCCCATGAAAGTTGTATAAAGGAGCATTAGGGTTTCTTGAGGCGACCCTAGGGGTGACCATGGTTGGATTATTGTGGCTTTATGGGTCCTTATGTTTTGAGATAGGTTCTTCATGCTTAACAAGCACCCCGTCCTGTGCCCCTCCTTCTGATCGAGGCCATGCCCACTCAAAGTGGGGAGGAGGATCATAAGATACCCATTAATGTGGATACCGATACTGAGGTGGAGATAGGGGAGGATAATAGTGAAGATTTGGGTGAGGAGATGGGGGAGGAGGAAGGTAAGGAGATCCACACAGAGGAAGAGAGTGACCCAAAGTGGAGGGATACTCAGGAGATCTCCATGGCAAAGAGAGAGGAGGTATAAATAGAGAAGATGACTCTGGTTTCTGAGGAGCCAATTTCTCCTAAGAGAGGTAGGGATGAAGAGTCTGTCATGGGGCAGCATGTTGCTTTAGGAGTGGGGGAGGCACAATAGGTTCCCACAGCATTAACACCACCACCGGTTTTAGCAACCGAATCTACATGGATGCTCGGGGATATGAGTATGTGGATACTCTTTTCTCTACCATGTTAGCTAGAAATGTTAATAACTATGCATTGTATTTCTATTTTTTTGGTTTTTATGGTTTTCTAACTTGTTGTTTTCCTTGTTTTGCAGCCATTGATGACGGCTGGATAGATCTTATTAGCTAGATTTATGTTGATACTATTCTTATCACTATAGGGAGGATTTGAGAGAAGCTCTTAGTAGACATGGGACAATCATTGTAGGATGGTTGACACACTGATGTTTTTGTGCCTCTTTGGAAGGTGAAAGAGATATTTTCTTCCTAGAAGACACAAATCGTTGCCTATGAGACGACAGAGAGGTTGGTGAGGCAGAGCCATTCACGAAGTGAGGCCAAAAATAGTGGTCATTCTCATGATCACTCCCACCACTCGGTGCATTCACGACATTGGAGCCGTAACAGGAGTCCTATCTGTAACTGTGCACCATCTTAAGAATCCCACATAGATTGATAAACCATTGAGACTTTATTGCTTCGTTGCCATTTTGTGAGGCATATATATGATTTTTTTGTATTTTTGTGCTAATTGCAAGCATTTTGACCACACGTAGTGTGTGACAGGATTGTATAGAAACTTGACTTATTATGATGATATACATACAAATATATCTTTTTGGTTTGGCTATCCTTTTCATTAGCGTTGAATTCATTTATGGTTTTCTTTGCACTTGTACTCTAGATGTTTAGAATTTAAAATTTCTATGTTTTTCAAAATGTATGCAGTGGATGATGATGTGCTAAACAAAATGATTTTTTTTGTTTTTCTTTTATATGATGTTAATACAAACAAAATGTAATTTCAAAACTTTAGTCTCTCAAGCAATATTTTATACTTCTCGTTTGTTTTGAAAAATGTGATGAATGATTTGATGATAAAATGAACTCACCCCACCTATAACCCCAAAAAACCAGTAAGATGCAAGGGCTCACCACTGAGAGCCAAAAGGGACATGAGTTGTATGTTTGATAGATGGAAATGGTGAGAGAAAGACAAGATTTTGACAATAATCCAATTTGAAACCTACAACCTAATTCTACACACAGTTTACTACACAGTCTAGAATGTTATTTTCTTACAAGTTTATCTAGATGTAGACCTGTAGATGGCCTCCTGATTGAAAAAATATGGTTTTAATGCTTTAACTCTTTTGCAATATACACATCTAACTCACTTTATTAGATTTAATATTTTTAAAGCACTCTTTATTAAATGGAATTGTTTTTAATTTAATAATTTAGTTGCAAAGATTACATACACCTTGCCCCATGCTACTAGTAGGAAGCATGGGTTCATAACCAAAGACAACACATAGGTAAGTAAGGGCACTTCCCTCCTTTCCAAACCTCATGTGACTAGTAAGAGGTGTGGGATCATCACCAAAGGTTAATGGGGCAAGGAAGTGTGTAAATGAAAATTTTGTACTGACTTTGACTGAACAAATATACTGTTTTTTATTTTTAGAATTGAGTTGTGATTTTGGGAGGGAGAGATTTCCCCTAGCTTCAACCCAACGTAACTAGTAAGATGTGAGGGCTCATCGAAAAAGGTTGAGATAGGCAAGAAAGGAAACTAGGTAAAATTTTTAGAATGTGTTTTCTACCAAAGAGGTTCTCTAGGAAATATGTGACATAAAAAATCTTCTAGAACAGACTATGGGTAAAGACACCTATGCTAGGAGAAAACTATGAGTAGAACTAGGTATGTAGGCCTTGGTAGGATTAGCATCGAAACTCTGTCTTATCTTGTTCAATTGATGAAACGATCATAAATTTTGATGATTATATTTACAAATACTTAAAGAAGTGTGATTGGATGTTTTTCCAATGTTTTTAGAAGTTTTTGAAAGTTTCTTTAAAGATAAGTTTCTCAATTACAAATTTTACAAATGATGTATTAGATGAAATGCAATGCGGATGCAATAGTGTACATGTTAAGATGCAGATGAACTATTTGTAGTAGCATTTTAGGTGAAGTTAATTGATGGATTTTCTAAATTCGTCACCTTCTAGAGTACACAAGAAATATGCCCCATTTTTATAGTCCTCTATGACTCAATATGGGCCCAACCACTTGGGCCTAAACTTCCTTCCTTCACTGGTCTTCTTGTCTATCAGGCTGTTAAGTATTAATACCAAGTCTCCCTCACATATTTCATGTTCGTATACTTTCTTATAATAGTTATAGAACATCCAGTCAAAATAATCTATATGTCACCACTCAACATTAAGATAAGCTTAATCGAGGATTTGCAACTCAAAGAGTCATGCCTCATGATAACCTTCTTCTCGTAGAATTCCTTGTAGTGAAATCCAGAGACTAGGTATTTCAATTTCAAGTTGTAAAACCACTTCTGATCCTAATACCAAAGAATATGGGGTTTCCCATATCGGTGTTCTTATTTATGTTTTGTAGGCCCAAAAGGCGAGAAATAAATTTAATTGCCAATCTTTCTTGTTCTCCTTTACAATTTTTAGGAGAATGGAATTTAACGTCTTATTGGTCACCTCATCTTGTCCATTGGACTGAGGGTAAAGAGAGAATCCATGTGGTGATTTATCTTGAAATTTTCACATAATTATTGCACTTCTTAATTCTTGAAATATGTTCCATTATCATAGATATTGTGGGACCCCGTACCTATAGATAATCTGGTTTAAAATGAACTTTGCAATTACACATCCTGGTATGGTGGTAAGAGGCAAGGCCTCTACCCACTTTTTAAAGTATTCAATGGCAATTATTATTAAATAATGTCCATCCATTAAAGAGGGGGATAAATTTCCTATCAAATCCAAGTCCCACATGAAAAAGGGGCATGGAGTTGCAATCGGTTGTAAAGCCTGAGAAGGTATATGGATCTCGTGAAAGAACTCTTGGCACTTGTGCACATACTCTACTACATCACGTTCTAATATAGGCCATAAATATTCCATTCAACATATATTTCTAATGGTGGCATGACCTCTGAAGTGACCCCTATAGAATCCACTATGGGATCTGTTAAGGATCTTTTCTGATTCTTCTTCATCGATGCATCTTAGCAACATTCCATCGAAGGCTCTACGGTAGGAATTTTTTTCTATGATTACGTATTTGGTGGCTATGATGCGTATCCATCTTCTTTGTTGTGAATTTTCCCCTTCAGGGTATGCATGGTCTATAATAAAATTAATAATATAAAAATACCATGAGCACACAGAAATGGGGGGCTTGGTTTCGACGTAGTATATGCATTCGTCAGGGAAATCCAAGTCAACTAGATCCCCTCAATCCAATGGGTTTTCAACTAACCGGTCTGAAATTATTTTTCCTTTGATGTACTTTTGGTTAACTAACATTAATTTGAACTCATCCATCAGAGTCGTGAAATGTTCAACTTTCCTGGAAAAAGAACCCTGTGTTGGAAATGTTTGTAAATGATCTATCTTGAAAATGAACCTCATTTCTTGGTTAAACATGTAATGCCTTATCCAATTTTTTTCAAAAACTATAGCAAGACATTATTTCTATACCATCGTGTAGCATGTCTCATATTCAAGAAACATGTGACTGATGAAATAGAATGCACACTCTCAATTTTCATCATCTACTTGAGATAGCATGTAGGCTAATGAGACGTCTGTAGCTTGTGAATATAAAATTAAAGGGCGATACCATTTAGGAGGCATGAGTGTAGGAGGTAATAGTAAGAATCATCTGATTGATTCAAATGCCTTATGACACTCACCCTTCTAGATGTTACAGTAATCCTTCTTTAATAAATTGATTATTGGATGAATAACGAAGGTCAAATTAGGAATAAACTTTTGGATTGCACTGATATTTCCAAGAAAATACCTAATGCTAGACTCATCTGATGGTGGGGCCATTTCTATAATTGATCATATTTTCACTGGGTCTACATGAATCCCTCATGAAGAGATGATGTATCCTAGTAGTTTCCCTCCCGTTATGCTAAACATGCATTTTTCTAGATTCAGGGTAATGCCATATTTAAAATAAATGAGAGAGGATGATACGAAGCACCTCAGGGTGATCATAACGTAATCTAGCATTAAAAATATGGTCATAGACATATGATTCCATAATCTTGTGAATGATATCATGGAATATGTAATTTATGGCTTGTTTGTAAGTGGCACCAACGTTCTTGAGTCTGAAGGACATGACTGTGTAATAATAAATTCCCCAAGGAGTAATAAAGGCCATCTTTACTTGATCTTCCTCAAAGATTCTAATTTGATTATACCAGGAAAACCCATCCATAAGGGAAAACAACTCATAACTAGCTATTGCGTTAATAATAACACCGATGGATGGAAGTGGAAAATTGTCCTTGGTACATACTTTATTGATATCCCAAAAGTCAACACACATTCAAATCTTCCACTTGTAGGAGTTTCAGAACTTCATCTTTGACCATTAGTGCCACCTTTTGTTTCATACGCCTATATTTTTTCTTGATGGTCTTAGCATCGGGTTTCATCACAAGGTTGTGAACCACCATGTGGAGAGTGATCCATGCCATCTCTTTGTAATTAAACACAAAGGCTTTAGAATGTTCCTTAAGAATTTTTGTGTGTATTTCCACTTCTTCCGGAGTTAATGAAGAACCTAACCTAAGAATTTTTGGATCCTCCTCCATCCTAATGTTAATGACAATCATCCCTTTGATTAAAAAGGCATTACCATATTCAAACTTAGGAGGGGCTGAAGGAAGTTATAATTCAACTTCCTCTTCTATTTCAAAAATTTCAAGGCCTTCTGAGGAGGAAGGGTCCATTGTGTGATCTCTAAAATAGGAGAAAGAGTGAGGAATGAGAGAAAAGCCTCTCTTATGATGTGGGGATGTACATTTGTATAATATTTAAGTTACCCTAAGATAGCTTCACCATTTTATGCATATTCTAGGGTAGAAGGATCATTCTCATCCTTGACGTATACTAAGATTGATTTTTTTGGCATATTGCAAACCAAGGGTTTAACACGGTCCAAAAAGGTGAAGTCAGTATCTTCTAATTATTTACTTGGAAAGAAGTGGGAAGTATAAATGGCCATGGAATTGGTGAGAAGGTTTTGTTCACGTGGAATGGATATAATTGAAATGAAGTCAAAATATTTACTTAAGTTGAGTACAACAGTTTTATAGAGCTATAAGTGTTCTGCCCTAGTCTCATATACCCCTAAAAATTGATTAGAAACTAGATGTGAATCATCTAATGCTATAATATTACAAGTGCTGATCCTTTTGGTCACTACGAGACCAAGCCTCATATTCTACACCATTATTTGTACATTCAGAATTTAGCTTGAAGGAAAAAGGCATGACCTTCCCCTCAGGAGAGGTGAGAATCACATCTGCCCCAGTGCTAAAGTGGAATTTAGCTCCATTGAAATTGAAATTCCAACAATTTCTTGGGAAGATTTACATTAGATTTCTCTTTCTATCCTCTTCCTTTGCTTCTGAGACTTTAACCATGAAAACTTCATTGAATGGAAGAGAGCCAAGTCCTAGAGAATGTATTATGCCCAAGGAATAAAATGGAAGGAGAATGTGTAAATAATTCTCTAACTTCTCGATAATATTCAATGTGGTTTCTGTTGATATCGTATCTATGATAACCATTTCATCCTTGAATTCCAGAATTCCTTTGATCAAGCCAGTAGTTTCTAATTCCGTTGTGGGAATTAGTTTTGTAGATGGTGTTGAACTCATAAATTTTTTCAATTGGTTTATGGGGAGCTCAAACTCAGAATACACCCCTAGTTTCTTCTTCAAGTTAGCTAGGTGTATGTCAAAGGGATTCAGGTCACCCTATCCAATGAAGAATTTTCCTAAATGTAGGAATATAACTTCTTGAAAGAACATAGAAGGAATCGCCTTCACGTGATGTTTCCAAGGATGGCTGAGAATCATATTATAGTTGGTTTCCCGGTCTATAATATAGAACTCCATAAAAACCATATTGGGCCCTAGGGTAACTAGTAGCACTATGGTACCCATTGATGTTGTTTTGAGGCTATCATACCCTCTCAGTTTGTTTATTGTTAAAGAGCAACTGGTTTCTCTATAGGCTAACTTATAGAGAAATGAAAAAGGGAAAAATGTTAGCCGTTACCCTGTCATCAATCATTGTGTGATTTACATAGTTATTGTAAATCCAAACCTATAGATACATAGTGAGATCACCTCTACATGTTATCTCAGCATCCGTGGGCCTCTTATTGATGTCAAATACAAACCCAACATCTCTTTCTAGCTGCCCAAGAGGATAAAAATTGAAGTCTATGTGATTTATTTGATCTTCTGGAGGAGGGGTGACATTGATCAAATTTCCAAGACCCAATGCTTCCAATAAACTAGATCTATGAGTAGACAAGTTCTTCAACAAATCCAAGAAGGAGATGTGGGAAAGGTCTTTGTTAAATCATTGATCAAGTTATAAGCCCCAATTGGCTTCGAAATTTTCACATGAACATCATCTGATATAGATGGGTAAATAGGAGTGGGCTGTGAGGAATAATCTTGATTTCTTGTAGTGGTGTTTATTTGGGGTTCATTTTCTAATTTTACTAAACCAACAATCTTGGTTTATTGGTGACCATCCAACAAAGGTTCTACCAGTGGGTTTGAAGAAGTCGAAGCTTCATGATCATTGTTTCCTACTAGATTTCCCTTGTTTGAGCCATTGGGGTCCAAATTTCCATCATTAGAACGTGTAGGAAGATGATCGTTGAAAATCCTAAGTAGTGTGTTTTGAGGGGATACCAGCCCCATGAATTTTTTTGAGTTGGCGTTGTAGGATTTTCTAAAAACATATCAACAAAGAGCTTACTTTGGTCCTCTAGTAAGTGCTATAGGAATTTTTTATAGTCACGACATGTTCTTGCATCATGCCCTCAAACCCTATGGAAACCTCAATATAGGCCATGATCGTAATCACGAGGTCTTTGGTTCGTGTTTTGTTGCGGTCATAAATTCTGATTGTTATTGTTGAACTATTGGTTATTGTAATTGAATTTCAGAGCCCATTACCCTTGATTTTAATATTGGTTTTGGTACCCTTTTGGCTACTGGTTAAGGCCTTGAGTCTGAACTTGTTGTTTTTGTTGGGGTGGAGAACAATTTAAATCCACTACGTTGATAGTAGGAGTGAAGTTATTACTCCTCTGATTATTACCATTTGTGTTGTTAGAATTATTTGTGCCTGGGGTGTTAACAACATTTGGCTTCTTTGCTTGGTCAATAACAACATCGATCATAACACCATGATTTTTGTTGAGGACCTTAGGTCCTTGGTTGTTTTTTGAGTTGTTGGGGTAAGTTGAACTACCCTGATTGGGAGTGATCAACCTTCTGTTTGAGCCATAGGTCTTTCAACCACTATCTATAACTGTTTGATCTATACAGAGAGCACCATCTAACACCTCTTTGTAGCTCCTCAATGGGAACTTTTTGAATTCTTCTTTCATTTCCTAGTTGAGAGAGTGAATGAATAGATCATAGAGCTTCATCTGATATATGTTGGGAGTGCTTGTAGAAGATTAGAGGACTTACCACCATATCTAGATGAAATGTGCAATAAAATTGTTGTGATCTTGTTTTATATGTAGAAATTCCCGAATCCTTTTTCTCAGTAATTTGTTCATGTTGAATGCCTTGACGAATTCAGACATGAGTTATTTAAAATAATGGATTGAGGCTTCAGGTACCCTATAACACCAGTCAAGAGAAACGCCTTCAAGAGTCTTAGGGAATATATTTGCAATGAATGCATCCCATGGGAGAAACTCTTGAATGGAAGTTTCATATGACTTTATATGTGTATTTAGATCTCCCCCCTTTAATTTTTAGCAAGTAATGGAGAGGTCATGGAAGAATTACACTTCATATGGTAAAATCTAGGGGCTCCTTAAGGTATTTGGCGTAAATTCCCAGAGCATAGGACTCTACCATGGATGACCCCTGATGGGGAGGTGGAGTAGGCATGGTAGGAGGCTAGTATGGCGCAACATAAAAATTTGATAGGGCATAAGGCATGCCCTGTGGTTGGGCATATAAACTAGAAAAAGAGAGCATATCCCCTTGCAGTGACTTAGAATACATGTGTAGATATGGAGGGGCATTTTTATGGTATGGAGTTGGAGGCAAAAAGTTAGGGAATGTTACATTTCCAGTTATGATGGCATTTGAGAATGTACTTCTAGATGGTGCATGTTGTGGGTATATGTATAAGGTGTGGGGAGGCATACCCAAGGTGCCTGACCCTATGATAAGATCTCCAAGTCTTGGAATTCCCAAGTAAACTGGAGATGGATTTGGCATAGTAGGCACTTGGCCAAAGTTTTGTGGATGATGGAGAACCTTCCCTTGCCCAGTGGAAGCTGATGCATGAGTAGCCTAGGAAATTTATAATTCTCTAACCCTATCCACCAACATCAATATGAACTCACTTGATGAGGGTAAGGTGTTTTGTCTTGGCACGTGTTGTTGAACCTAGCTAGGTTGCAAAGGAGTGTGATATATTGCTATAATTTTTTTTTGGTTTGGCCAACCCTCGTTAGTAATGTTTTCTGCCATAGGAGGGGTAGAGGTGTTATGAAGTAAGACATCAACATACCCTTGCATCATATCTAGCTATTTTTCCATATTTTTGAAATTTTGTTTGCTTCAAGAAAAATGTGCTAGATACTCCTCATCTAGTAATGAGAGCGTATCAGATTGCATATTGATTTGTGGTCTGAACAAAACTCAAGGAGATGATTCTAAATCTCCTATGAATGTCATATTGTTAGAACTTAAGATTTCAGGCTATTGTATGTGCGTAAGTTAATCAATCTCCTCGATCCTAACTGAGGATCCATTATTGGTCCCTTGAGGAGGAGGAGTTTGAGACGTAGGAAGATGATTCGAATAATTTTCTGCCAATCCAGATAGTGAGGGTGACTACTGCCTACCCTTTTGATAGTAATACACTTCTAGACCCAGAATGGGTTGGCCGTGTTCTTGTCCCAACATATTCGAGGGGTATATAAATACCCATAGATTAATGGGAGAAGAAGAAGATGGATGAATTAAGAGGAAATGAAAAGAGACTAGCTATTCACATCGAATTCACCAATTTATACGGATGAAAATCGACACACAACCTTCAACCACACTCGACGCCCTGAGGTCATGCCGGGGCAGCCAATGTGGAATGTGTGGATGGCTAAATGTAGAAAATGTGCAAATATATGGTATGTGGAAGAAAGTGTGTAAAATGGTAAGAACAAGATATCAAGGAAAAATGATGTCCTCAATGCCCAATAATGAGATCTTCTTATCATGGGAAACAAAGGCCCTTCTAACTTGAACTAGTATAATAGATAGATCAGAAAGAATGGCTACACAAAGAATCCATTTGATATCAAGATCCATGTAAATCCTTTCTACCAGTTGTGGAATGCGTGGAAAATTAACGGGTGCCTCGTAATTATTTCAAGACAAGGTCATAGAATAAGAAAAGGAGGTGTGGTTCCATTCTCTCTATGGACGGTTAACAGGTTTGGTAAAAAACGTGAGGGCTTGATGAGCTTCTTCATTTAGAACATTTAATTGCCTAATGGTGTCGGGTGGAAGTGGAGATGATCTGAAGACAAATGCTCGTAATCTGGTGTCTATGTCTAACTAGCCTTCTGTCCCATTTGGTTGGGGGACCATTGGATCACAACCATAAATTCTCTTTAGTCATGGTCCTTGTATGGTCATACATAAGATCTAGACTCTATCACCAGGGGAAGTGTAGTAATCATAGGCAATATCATATTTGATGTTTAAAACATTTAATCATTTAATCTTACCAGTGTATCATGTTGGTGTTCTAAGGAAAAGAAGACAAAGTCCTGTATCTATGTCTGTGATTAACTTGGGACCATTCGATTGTGGTACCCATGGATCACTTCCATATGTGTGTTCTTGTTGAGGGCTGTTGATGGTCACAAATTGAAATGATCTAATTTAATCAAGAAAATAAAAACTAATCTATTTGAATTGAAACTATTCTATGTTTTTGGTATTTTCAAGATATAAATGAAACAATATAGTAATAAGAAACTAATCTAATTAAAATGAATGTTTTTTTGATTTTATGGTACTTTATAAACAAAGAATAAATGAAAGCTTCTAATCTAATTATATAATTAACAATTGTAAACATGCAAATTAACCAAATGTAGTTAATTACCTGTGTAAGGGTGTCTTAATCTAAATTAATCTAAACAAATCCTTTTTCCAATTTGTAACTGTGGATTATTAAATCCTCTTTTGGCTTAGAGACATAGAAAGATTCAAAGCTTCAGAATATTTTCTTCCTCTGTAACTTCCTAGATAGTATATGTGAAGATTTAAGGGAAACCACAACTTTTGACAAATTTATTATCTACAGTAATATGGAAGAATTCTTGGGATTGAATCTAAATATTGACAATAAAGGAAATTGATTTTATTCTGCTCTATTTGATATATATGCATATGATTCAGAAACAATAATGTGAAGAAATGAAGAAAAACTAACATGAACCCCAACTTGGAAATACTAAGCAATGACAAATCCGGTTGTTTTATGATTTTTCCCCTCAGCTTATCTTTTCAATCTATTTTGTTCACATGAGTACAAGGGATTGGGAATGTAGTAGAACCAAAAATGAGAAGGTGTTGGAGCAATGATAACTTGGCTACAATCTAGTAGTAATGCAGGTAGAAGAGAGATAAAACAAGTGAACTGAGCTTGGCTATGCAATTTACAGCAAGAATGTGATAGCTTAGCAATACAAGAATACACAAAATTATCTCCAGCCATTTGCTTGAGAACAAGTGATGAATTTATAAAAGGTTGGCTAGGCTATGCAAAATCACACTTGGAAGCCATAGGGTGCCACATCAACAATGAAGGGGTAGTTTGAACAATCAATCGTGATTAATTACAAATTGCAAGTGAAGAAGAGAATGCCACAAGGTAACTAGGCTTGAAATCAGCTAAAATGGTTCAAAAACGTGCGCTAAGAGAGAAATTGAGTAGGAAAACACATTTCTTAATTGATGTTGGAAGATTCTGGAAAAATCACACATGACCACCACCCTGTGCAGGGCGGCAGTTACAGGATTACCGCCCTACCTGAGCAGCAGTTATAAGACCGCCATCTAGGAAAGCCAGTGGTTTTGTAACTAAAATATAAAATGCTGGGAAAACATAGTGGGAAGCTATATAAAAGGAAGAAATGGCTAAGGCAAATTAGGATACAAATATGAGCTGCAAGGAGGTTTAGGAGCTCAAACACCTTTGGAAAAGACATGAATCATCATTGGGGACCTTTTATACCATTTTTTGACAATGTAGCATGTGTAATTTTGGGTGCATATAGTAACATCTTGCTCCAAGTGGCCATTTATGTCCCTCTTTTACCTTTTTATTAAGGTTATAGAGGAGAAAAAATGAGTTCCCACCACAAGCCCCCTTATGTGGTTCCTCACATGACCTATTTTTAACCCTCGGGTGCTTATCAAGATCTCTCTATCATCCTCACATTGCATCTGATGTCGAAACTTGGAAAAATCTTGTTCCATGTGCTAATTTGTGTCCCTCTTGTCCTTTTTCACTAAGGGGGTAGATGGGACACAAATGAGAACCCCCATGTAATCCATTAAACCATAGTTATTAACCACACTCAGTTGTCATTCAACAAGGGTTAAAAACCAGTTACTAGGAAGACATGAAATAAAATAACTTATATTTAAGTTGATTTCTTTGAATTTTTTAGTCTTCCATATTTTTTCTATTTTAATACCTTAAAATAATATCAAAATACAATAGAGGTTATTCCCAACACGTTATAGAACAACCACGACCATGGAAACCAATATTTTCTCATAACTCTTCATCTAGAAATATAACTGCACATAAATTTTTACAGAAGACTCTACTTTCAGGTGCCTTTTTAATGAATTTTTCTACATATTAGATGATTATGTAGGTTATTTATAGTAGAAAACCTAAAACCCTAACCCTCAAATTTTATTTTTTGATTTATAATAATTTCAATAGAAAGATCACAACGAAAAATTGGAGCACAAGATCCCGATGCAGAGCCAAATCCAACGATGGTGATTTCATTACAAACTAACAAAATTATGAATAGTTTCTAAAAATGGAAAATGATCTATATAGTCACTTATTAAGAATAGTAATTCCCTAAAAAAAATCTCCGACCACTCAGAACATTTATAAACAATGCAAAACAATAAACAAGGTAAAACATTCAATTTTCCCAAAAGAACAGTTTACTAAAAAAATGCTAAAAATAGAAACTTCCTAAAAATGTTAAAGAATCATTATTAGAGGTGAATTAAGTGCTCTAAGAGCTTCAAAATACAAAATTTTAGAAAATTTTAAAAAATCCCAAAATAGCAGCTCTGGATCCCACCTTCTTGCTCAAAATGAAGAGTACAAACGAACAATTGAGCAATTGGAGAAACATGTAAAAACTCTCAGTTATTACGTTCAACATTTCTAGGAGCCCAAATCAATACCTCATATTCCTATGGAATAAATTCCTCCAATAAATATATTTTACATTGAGGTGATCAAGAAAGCATAGAGGTATATGATGCAAGGGAAGGCTAATGAGAGATGGATTTAGAAGATCATCGAGAAAGGTAAGGCATTGTTCCCAGAGATTCTCTCTTTATTTAAGTATATCATTTCCACTTTTTCAGAAGTAAATAAATCAAGGGGAAAAATTGAAAAAGATAAGATCCACTTTGTTGAGGTGTTCCCACTTATGTTTGAGATGAGATCCCTTGACTCTCACACCATCCTGAGTAAATATCTATTCACATCAGTTGCTGAGATTTTAACTCTAGTTTGGTTCCACATCATTGATACTAAATATGGTATGATAGAAGATGTCATTTCCAAACTTGAATCTAGTGAAAAAAATACATTTGATATTTTGAATGAGGTATGCAACTATGTTCAAAGAATTTGGCTATCTCCACTCACCAAGAATTCATCAACAAAATACCTTATTATTTCCTTACAGGAGATGGTCAAGAAAGAGGTGGGTGATCCTATTTCCTTCAATGAAGATACCTAAGATTCCTTTCCCAAAATCAAAGGATCTATTTCTAACATTATAAGAGATCACTAAGAATGGTGTAACCAATGAAAGGATATGAACAATTTTTCAAAGGCATGGATCAAAGTGTTGAGCTATGTTTTCATTCCAGAAGTAGATAAGGTGGCACCCGTAGCCACTTGGTTCAGTAAAGAATTGGATGGAAAAGAGCTCATTCTAGGAATTTTCCCTTAGGGATCATGATAAAATAATTCTCTATCAACAAAGCTTCTTCAACAGATCAATCAACTCTCCTTTCTTCTCTCTTCATGTTCTAATTTCTCATTAAGAATGTACTTTTTCTAGTTTTTCCTATTCACTTAAGTGACCCTTAGATAAACATTTTAAGAGAAATATTTCCAATAACAAGAAAAAGAATCACTTTTAGGAAAATGGAAGGTCACAAGTGATGAAGATAGGAGAAGAGTTAGGTGGTGGGTAGATGAAAGAACAGTTTGTAATGCTATAAATTGGAATTGCTTCTCCATTCCAAAAGGTTGGAAATTGTTGGTTGAATGTATGTTGTTGAGATTACCACTTCTACATTAAGAAATAAAACTTGCAATTCTTCTATTTCTTGTCTTATGTTCCTCTACTCTCTCTTTCCAAATTTTCATATATGATAATATTGAAAAACCAAGAAAGGTATCCATACCTTTGATAAATGAATCAATGGAATTATGTTTCTATGATTTGTTATGTTTTATCATGGTTTTCATTGTTGCGTTATTCTAGTTGAATATGGACATGATCTAGTTGATGTATGTGAATTATTTAAGCTTACTCAAAACATTAACCTCTCTCTCATAATTTCCCCAATTCCCCTTTACCCCTCATTGTTGTGAATTCCTCCCTTGTACCCTATACAAGAACATTGTTGCAGGATAAGTGGAGTGTTCCTGTATGATCCTTATCCTATTGGTCACCCCACATATTTTAGGTAGTTTAAGTAGTTTACATTCAATAATGGGAGCCTCTCCATATAAAAGAAGGATGGGCTTAGCCCCACATTATTGGTAAAAAATCAATAAATTGCATCACAAAAAAATATTTTGTCAATATGCACATAAGTAAATACTAGTGCATGAATAATTAGAGGCCACCACAAAGAAGGTTTGTACAAACTAGTACACATGGATATTTAAAAAATATCATGAATATAATCATGAAGAAGTGGGTCCCTAAGGTTATGAAGAAGTGGGTCCCTAAGGTTGTGAAGAATGTTAGTAGAGTATTTAATAATGAGAAAATGTTCAACCTACCATGATAGCATGGGACTACGTGCACTATATTTTTTTGGATTAGGGTAAATGTTGAGGGTGTTGAAAGGATCCACATCCTTATAAAATTGAGGATTTTTTGAGAGGATACACAACCTTAGTTACAATGAAGGGGACCACCATTAGGAACCTAATTGAATAAACCATGAAACCATAATGAAGATGTAGTGACCAGCGACAATAACCACAGTGAATGGAGCAACAACTAGTGATGACAACGAGTGAAGAAGTAACCAGCGATAGTAGTGAGAGAAGTAGAAGAAACCAATGACAGAAGTAACTAACAAGTAAAGCGGAAACCAATGACAACAATGAGAGAATTAGTGATCAATGATAACACAACGAGCCGAGATATTCCATCTAGTGGAAAAAATACCTCCGAGGAGGATCATGCCTTGGGGGGATTTGAACTTGGGTGGGCAAGCACACAACCATGTGACTTGACTGCACCACTCCCACCCCATTGACAACTACATGCACTATATTGAATGATTAAAAGGTCGATGTATTGAAATATGTAGATTTTTTTCCAAAGTGCATACTATAAAATGTATTTTAGTAAAATTTTGGATTGCACATAAGATAAGTTTACCATCATAGAGTAAAGAATAATTGTTTACAAAGTTTTAAAAGAGTATGTTACGAAGGGAATTTTGTTCCTCATAAAATATTTAGTCCCTTAAGAGAATTTGAAGGCTTGTGAGGAAGTATGAAATTTTAGTGACTTTTTTCTGGTTTGGTTGTGGGTGTAAGCATTATATGGAACTTCAAAAACTTGTTCCCACACATGTTACCTAATAAGTGAAACAAAACATGAGACTAGGGATTGGGCTACATAGTAGAAAAACTTCATGCATACATTTAATTTCAATATAAGTGTAGACACCTAAAATATGCTTACACTTATCATTTCCTCCAATTCAATCGATTAATGACACTTCATTAATTACCTATTCTTTGCTCCATTATCAGATGCCCATTCACGACACTATTTTGGTTGTATGCTTCCCATATTCAACTTATTTAGCTAATATCTCTCTTATTAGCTAAACATTCCTTCTTTTGACCATTCAGAACCTCCCTATTTCTCTCTAGACCACTTCTATTGGCTTCCTAGGCTATCTATTAGTCACAAATGGTTATCTAGACCCCTCTCAACTCTCAATGACAACTTGGGAGACCTAAAGCATGTTTATCCTAATCTACTCTAAAAGTTATTTTTGAGATTTATTCCCACATGCACCCAAATTCCAAACTCTCCCAAGTGGAAAAGTATAAATAGAAGGGTCACCCCTCCCTCTCAACCTTACACCTTGTTTACATAACAAAATCTCTCTCATATTTGGAGATATTGGCATTAGAAATCATTTGTGATAGCTTTAAGCTATAGAACATTTGGATCTTGGCCATACTCCATTGTTAAAATCTCCTCCATCTTGTATCCATCAAATCCAAATATAGTTAGTAAGGAAAGGTCTAAATCTTTGCCATGTAAACAACTTGGAGAGATCTCTTCACTATTTTTGGGAGAAAACAACACACAATTTGATTTCTTAGAATCTAACTAGGTTCACTTTCATTAAGCTTTCATAGAGTAGCGAGTAGTATATATGCTAGGGTTTGAATATTTTTCTCAAATTTATCTATGCATACATAGTTTATTTTTTAGCTCTTATCTCATGTTGCATGGTTGATTTTAGTCAAGCTTTGAAGTTCTTTAACCTATTTCCATAGCTTTGCAAACATTTCCATCACATACATTTGACACACGTAGGTGTCATTCTGAGCGCATACCCATTGAAACAGGCGCGCACACATCTTTCTGGTGTAAAAACACCTACATGGATGGGTATCCATTGAAACATGCATGTATCCATCATTATGGGCACATATCCATCACTGTCACTAATTTTTTTACACTGGGGCACGTATCTGTTGAAACAAGCACGCACATATCAGTATTGAGTGCGTATGCGTTGAACTGTGTTCACTACCAATCTTCTAAAGGCCATAAAATTTTCTTCTGAACTGAAAATGACTCCATTTTTTATTTCATTGGAAAGGTATTGAAGAGAACTATGTAATGGAAACATAAAATTAGGATTTTGACTTATAAAAAATTTATGGTTTACATTATTAGATAACTATTCATTTTCTAACGTATCTTAAAGTTTGAAAAAATGTTTTCTTGGCTATTCTAACAATTTGAAAGGTTTTGTGGCACTAATCAGTTGTTTGCACGGAAATTTTGGTCTTATTTTTGACAAAATTAGTTATGTGTTTCATTTCTTAGTTGATAGAGGTTTTCGAAGTGCGTATGCTCCTCCCTCACACCTTCTAGGTGATCTTGGGAGCCAAAAACACTTCCAAAACCATCTTATTGCTTTCAAAAACACTTACTTTACACTTCTTAATGGATGGACATTTCAAAATTGATTAAAATGAACTCAAACGTTTTCAAAAATGTATTTTCCATAAACTTGTTTTAGTGGAATTTTCACGTTGCGTATGCTTTTCCTTCGCGCTTTTCAGGTGATCTTAGGAATCAAAAGCAACTTGTAAATTCTCTTTCTACATACTGGTATTATATGGAAAGTTACTAACTCATCTTGTACAGTACCTAAAAAATGCTTGTCAAAGAAAAGGCATCAAAATGAGACACAAACCTTCTAATACACATGTTTTCATACAGGTTGCCAAAAGGTGTGCTACTTAAAACCACATTAAGTTAAGAAAGATAAAAAACACCATTCCCCTTCACATTGTATTGTAGGTTTTAGAAAAGGTTACATCCCTTTCCACTCAACTGGAACATAACCCCTTTGGCATAACTCCTTAAGCTACAATAGTGGGGGTGGTTATAGGAACCCTAAAGTAATCCACCGCCGTGTAACCTCGTGGATGAAATAGGAAGCACTCCACTTTCCCACTTGACTAGTACACCTTGTGATTTAGAGTCAAAGATTATCTGTATCGTGGCTCCAGTGATCATATAACTGAATGCACTAGTTACTCATTATATCAGAAGTGGGTACCCTAAAGTTGAGATACTCCCAAATAGTCATTGCAACTCTTTGGGAAAATCATGCTCACATCTAGACAATCTTCTAACACCTAGTTGAGAGAACTTATTAAGGAGGCCATTCTATCTTGGAGCCCACTTTAGTAGTCCGTTGTCACATCGAGCCATCACGAAGTGAAGAATTACTTGGATTCTAAACCTTATTTCGTAAAAACAAGGAAAATAACCCATGTAAGTTTGACCTAAGTGTCTTTAATCATGGAATTAAACTACATCCCACTTAGCTTAGTTTTATTCTCATCTTCAGACAAGGTGAAACTCTACCCAAGTGGTGCTTAGTTTATTTTCATCTTTTTTATCTATACCCTTGCATTCTCACCACCAATTTTTTGGGGTGAGAAGTAATCATACCTCACATGTCTTATCAAAGAGTATTTGCCACTTTTTTTATCTGTTTACGCCAATCCATATTTGAGGCTGGGTTGTTAAACATCTAAAGTGTGCAAGTACTTTTTTGTATCTTTGACAATCCTTTAATCTTGATTTCAAGATCGTCTTCATAGTTAGGATTGGCTCATCATTTGACCTCCCTTTTACGTGTTACCTTGTTTACATTGTCTCGAAATAATTAAGATATTTATGTCATGTTTCTCATAAACACAATCTAAGTTTCTGCATTATGGCTATATGCTGCCCACATTTTAGCACATCCTTATTATACTTTGATTTTAAACATTGTCCCAAATCTTAAAAGGCCTCGCTTACTTTATTTACGTCATTTCAATACTACTTTGGCACTAATATCTTACTTCTTCGTGAAGCTTGATTAACATGTCAAATTGGTGTGGTTACGTGGCTTAAATTTATAATCCTAACCCTTTAACATTTAGGCCTTGTTGGTTGTTGAACTTGTTGTGGTATCCTTTGAGTGGGAATCATTTTTACCCTTTGTTAATATTTACACCTTGTTCATTTCGAGCTTGACGTAAATATTGAAATTGTGTTGATCATATTTGCATTAAACTATCATTTTACACACACATTTTACATAGGGAGTATTTACTTATCGATTGGATTTGTGTTTCACACTTGCATGATTGTTTCTTTTGATCATTCATATGGAAAACTAGTTTTCTAGGAAAATCCTTTTTGATCTCATCGAGATTGCATCATCACGATGTATATTCTCCTTAGACCTTCTTCGGAAAATAACACACGCATCTCCATACTTACGAAATGTATAGTTGGTTTCCATTGTGCTACCCAAATTGATATGTAACTTCCTTCCCTCTAAAGGATTTCTGTCACACTATATAGATCTATACATTTGTACTTAAAACAATGCCAAAAATGATTGACTATCGCGTGGTTTCTCACGCTTACAAAAATATGGAACCTAGGTTTAGGTATTCACATAAAAATATTCCCATTATGACTAAGCCTCATTTGATTCTTCATGTTAGAGGGCCCATTAGGGTACCTTGTTCCCCACCTTCATCTCGTAGTAGGTGGTATGGTTTGGATACTTATGATCCAAATTATTATTTGGGTTCCCCCCACTCTTCTTTTGATTCAGATCCAAACTATTGTTTGGGCTCTCACTCTTCTTCTAAAGATTCAGATCCTGACTATAATTTCGATACCCCTAGATCAAATCTCGAATCATGGTCCTCCCTTCCTTCATAGAACCTTTATTCCAAATCAGTTCAATGATTTCTTCCTCCTTTTAAGGATTATGTGACACAAAGTTCTTTCAATCAGACATATGATTTGGTTCTTGAGTCACGGTCCTCCCTTCCTTCGTAGGGCCACCTTTATCAGTCACTTCAACAACCTCTTCCTCCGTTAAAGAATTCCATGACTCAGATTCCATCTATTAAATCATCTAATTTGACTCCTACATCGTAACTCAATGGATGGATATATGATCCTATTTTCTCTTCCACATTAAGTCTTCTTTTAGAAAAATGATCTAAGACCATATCTAAATCATCAATTCATGAGATTCTTTCCTTTAATCCTACTTCCTATCTTGAGTCATCTTCTTCTATTAATCAATCTTCCCCACTTATCAAGTCCATTTCTTCTAGTCAACCTCCTATGGCCGAAGAACAACAACCTCTACTGATTGATTTCTCTCTAAAGGAAGGAACAATTAGGCTACACGATGATATCCCTTTAAAGAATTGTAAACAAGGATTACTTCTAGAACTTGATACACTTACGTATGGGAAGGAATAATTTGATTCCTTTTATAATAAATTAAAGGAAAATCCTAAGGTCATATAGCTTGATTCTTCTTCTGGCATTACATCTTCACCTTATTCTGAACATGATGAGATGTCGGGTTCTAACATTGATCTGTGGCCTATCTTCTCATTTCCAAATTATTCCTTATCTATCATCATTCCTTAATAAAAATATCACCTTGGGTCACCACTATGTAGCCCCTCATCTTCTTCTATCTTAGAGCCACCCCCAGGTAGCTCTATATTTTCTACTTGTGGTTCAGCTCCTAGTAGCCCATTACCTTTTATTCTTGGGCCACATCGTAGTATCCCTTCTTCCTATTCTATATATGGGACCCCTCCTAGTAGTCCCTCCTCATATATACTTTGGCCACACCCTAGCATCCCATCATCATCTTCTTCCATCTTAGGGCCATATTCTAGCATCCCTTCATCATCTTCTATCAGTGGCTCACCTTCTGGTAGCCCATCCTATTCAATTCTTGGATCATATCCTTTTCATCCATTACACCTTTCTCCTATCAATGGTTTTGGAAATCCCACAGTCATTTCTCACATCAGGTATAAAAATCCATGTTTGCTTTCTTCTCCTTCTCAAGATTAGACAAGCCACACACCAACTTCTAAGAAACCAAAACAGGTTCATTACCAAGCTTAGGTCAAAATTTCCAAGAGCTCCAAAGCTCCTAACACTTCCAATGATCTTAAGATTAAAAATCAAGTGTGATTCAAGACCGCACACCAATGAAACCACTAAGTATGGCACCAAGTGTACAAACCTATGGATAGGTGACTCAAGCTCCCACATGAAAAATCCTTGTTTCATGATAAATCATAGTCATTTGTTGCGTATGAGCTCACCACGATCATCGAGATTGGGGATAACATGAATCTTGATAAACAAACATGCCTAGTATCTCTTATTAAGGAATTTAAAAACATTGTTGTTGTATCTTACCACACAAAGTGACTCTTTTGTTCCCACCTTTCCAAAAACTATCAAAAATATAAAAATCAAAATACAAAAAACATGAGAAAACATACAAAAATCAAAGGTACAAAGATCAAACATTGCAATCAAGTATTGTGTACACATGGATGTTGTTTCTTCCTTTCCTTGCTATTAATTTTGTAAGTCTTCCTACCATTTTCATCCCTTTTATGTTATTTTGGTTAGCTTATTCACACACATTTTTTGAGATTTATCTCTATGGTATCCATTTGACCCTAGTCTTTTATCACCTTGGTAAATTAAAGAATGACTGACCTCTTAGAGATCCTATCACAATCAACATCTAATAAACTTGTTGCGAAGAAATTTTGGACATATTTGTTGACACTATCCAATTTCATCATCACAATCACTTCCATATCCTTCCATCAATCCATTAGTGGTTCTTAAACCCTTGTTAAACAAGAGAGCTGAAATAAATTTTCAAAAAGAAAAAGAATCAAAATCAATCGAAAATCAAAAGCATAAAGCTACAAAGCAAAAGTAAATTGATATATTACTCTCTCTTGGGGTATTTCCAATAATCTCTACCGAGGCTATAGATGCCTAACTGGTAGTAGAGAAATGTTGTGATTAGAATCAAATGCATCTCTGTTGGGGCTATGGACCTGGCTTACAACAAAGCAATGTATGACTATCCTTCCACTCTCCATTCAAAAATAACCTATCACCTATCAAAATAAATCATTCCTACACATTGGCTAGGTTGTCCTCATTTTTTCCCTATTAAATCTTCCCTTCACGAGGTAATTAAATTCCACATGCACACACTGGATATCTATGAGTAAACAAGATTAGTATGTTACCAAGTGTCTTTTTTTGGACTTTTCTCAGAATCTTTCTTTATTCCTTATCTTGTCTCACAATTTTTGACTTTCACTAATCAATTCTTCATCACGAGGATTCTAAGATACATTCATATCATTCACATCATTCTTCCACTTCATTCAGAACATCCATGTGTATAATATTGCCTTTTTACCATTGTTTTTGGACACCTTTGTCCCTTTTCACAAAAATAGTCTTCTCCTTCCTTTATATCATGTGTTTTTAGGAAAAATTACATTGGGGGAATCATTTCTTCTTCCCAACACTTCATTAGTTTATGTTCATCATCATGTTGTACCTATCCATAATGTCCTTGGGTTTCGCTTCTACCCGTTAAGAGTTTTCCTTTGAATACTCTCACCTAATCTATGGGGAATTTTTACATCTTCACCTTTCTCGTATGCACGTGGTATTATTCCCTTGTACATCCCATCCACACTTATTTTTCTTCCTGTACATATTTTTAGAAAACTTTCAAAAATCACAAAAACATTCAAATATGTTGGAAAAATAAAAAACATTCAAATATGTTTGAACAATAAAAAAACATTTAAATATGTTTGAAAAATCAAAAACATTCAAATATGTTAGAAAAATCAAAACATACAAATATGTTTCAGAAAACTTCTAAAAAATAAAAAATCATCCTACAAAATGTTGTTCTTTGGTTCTTGCTTATTCTCGTCATAAACGATTCGCAGATCATCTTGATATACCTCCATCAACCAAAAGCTTGCTTGCTTACTTCATCTATTTTCTGGGGCATAACAAGTTTCCTAGTACTGTGTCATAATGCACAATTTCTTTATCATTGGACCCAAGTGTCCTATGTTATTCCCCTCACATGTATCATTGCTTGGGGCACCGTCATTAACCCTTGTTGGTAATTCAAATAGGTTGGAATTGAATCTCGATAGTAAAAACATTACATTATGTTTCTCTTTAGTTTATCTTGTTTACTTTCTTGTATTGGAATGCATTATGTATGTTGCATGGAGTTAGGCATATTTTACTTTTTTGTATTGCATTGCATTTTGTACGTTGCATGGAGTTGGTGTTTTCAGCAATGGGCATTTGTTCATATATGGCTTTTCATGTCATGCTACACTTTTGTTCATTATTTTTAAGGATCGATGATGAAGATCATTAGCAATATGATGAAAAATAATTTTTTTTAAAAGGAACTGGATGGATGTTAGCTCATTCCCTCTTCCTCATACTCCTTTTCTTCTATATCCATTTTCTTCTTTTTCTTAACACTATTCTTTCTTCTATTCTCTCTCCTTCATCTTTTCGATCATCGATCAACCTCTTTCCTCACCCCATCGATAATCAAGGGGGAGTCCTTCATTCTACTAATTTTTCTTTTATCCCTCCAAAAAATTCTACTTGTTTATACTTGTCTACTTTCTTTAAAGTGATGTTACTTATATCACTCCAAAGAGGGAAAAATGTAAACACCTAAAATATGCTTACACTTAGCATTTCCTCCAATTCAACCTATTAACGACACTTCCTTAATTCCATATTCTTCACTCCATTATTGAATGCCCATTCATGACACTCTTTCAGTCATATTCTTCCCATATTCAACTTATTTGGCTAGTATCTCTCTTATTAGCTAAACATTCCTCCTTTTGACCATTCAGAACCTCCCTAGTTCTCTCTAGACCACTTCTATTGGCTTCCTAGGTTATCTATCAGTCAAAATTGGTAATCCACACCCCTTCTAACTCTCAATGAGTCTCTAATAACTTGTTAATAAAGTTTAACTAGCCTAAACCCTGGTTAACTAGCCTAAACCAAGATTAACTAAGCCTAAAGCATGTTTATACTAATCTAATCTAAAAGTGATTTTTGAGCTTTAGTCCCACATTCACCCAAATTCCAAACTCTCCTAAGTGGAAAAATATAAAGAGAAGGTTCACCCCTCCCTCTCAATCTTACACCTTGTTTACATAACAAAATATCTCGCATATTTGGAGATCTTGTCATTAGAAATCATTTTTGATAGCTTTAACCTATAGAACATTTGTATCTTGGCCACACTCCATTGTTAAGATCTCCTCCATCTTGCATCCATCGAATTGAAATATAGTTAGTAAGTAAATATCTAAATCTTGTCCATGTAACCAACTTAGAGAGATCTCTTCACTATTTTTGGGAGCAAACAACACATAATTTGCTTGTTTAGAATCTAACTAGGTTAACTTTCATTAAGCTTTCATGGATTAAAGAGTAGTATATATGCTAGGGTTAGAATAATTGTTTCAAATTTATATATGCATACATAGTTTCTTGTTCAGCTCTTATCTCATGGTGCATGGCTAAGTTTGGTCAAGATTTGAGGTTCTTTAACCTATTTCCATAGCTTTGCAAACCTTTCCATTGCATATCATAAGAATATAAATTGACTATTAGGGGCCTTGCAAAAAGATAAATTATCTTATGATGTGAGAGTGGAGGACTCCATGAGGAAACTACATTATTATGATAGTTACTTAGTAGATAAGTAATTTGAGGGAGAATTTAGTGACACACAAGAGAGTAAATAAACCAATTCAAAGAAATTTTTCTTAGTAGAGGACGATAAAAATGTGGTTGGAAAGCTTGATAACCTAAATGAAGAAATTAGTAAAGGGGAAAAAATATATTATAATTTAAAGGGTGATGAGATGAAGTACATCAACTAGCTACTACATAAAAATGAAGTGAATATTGGGATTGAAGAAGGCCCACACACATAGAAAGAATTAGAGATTACTACTAAAATTTTGAATTTGCGTGAATTATTGAATTGATACAAGAATTTAAGAATTTTTCTCCTAATAAATTGATGTAGGAGCATCATGGGTTGAATGTAATAAGGTCATATAAGACCATTAGAACATGTTAGCTTAAGTGTTTTAAAGTTCAATATGTTGTAAAATGTGTGTAAAAGGTACATATATGCTGTAAAAGTTGAATAAGTGCTTGTTACAAGGTTATAGGAGTTGTTATAGGTCTTCTAAATTCCATGTCACCATGTTTTTTAGCCCATGAAAGAGGTGGAAAAAGTATTGGTGTGATATCCATCATGATTATTTGATTATAATGTTGTTGAGTCAGCCTAGGACTTAGCTAGTACACACCTATTTCATAGGTGGTTCAAATGAAATGATGTAAGTCAGGGATTTTAGAGGTTGAATAATGAATATTATAGCATGATTGGTGGTTTGAAGCTTTAAGAAACCCCTGATTTGAATGAAAATGAAAGCTTTCAGTTGACTGTGGTAAAACTTGTGGCAAGACAGTGGTATGAAAACCCTTAATGACATTTATAGGGTGAATTTATTTTTACTATTAGAGTAGAAAGATTATATAGGCATTAAGGAAGGAAAATGTAATTTATATATGTTTTGAAATTGTATAATTTAATTTTTATAAGCAATAGAAGGCTCTCGGGCTCTATCTAGGGCCTTGTATAAATTTTGATGGTACATATGGAATTGTAATAAAATTTCAAATTATCTCTATTTATCCATGATCTAATAACCCTCAAAATTTCAATATGATTGATTAACCATAGTGAAAGATATGCATGATTTTTTTCTCAGGACATCTGGTAATGTCACAGTGCATAGTTAGAGGAGGATTTTGCATTATACTTTGATCAATAATGAGGCTATATTTCTAAGTAAGGTGGAGGAAGATGTAATTATCATGTTTGAGTGATCTTATTGGTATGAAAAATGAGAAAATACAATGTTTTGAATGAAATCCAGACTATACAACTAGTAACAGTGAGTCATAACACTCTAAGAGCTACTATGAAGGCAAGTTGAGTATAATATGATGAAAACATAATGCATGCAAGCTTGAAAAACACCTATCCAGGTATGATTTATGTGTTTAAATGATTCTAGGAGATTTAATTATCTTCATTTTGATTATGGATTGATTCTACAACAAGTAATACTGTGTTAGAGCAATCAAATGACTGTTAAGAAAGGTGAAAAGGAAACATATGTTCTAGAACAACATATGAAGGTATTAGACACCTTGATCCTAGAGAGAGAGGTTTAGAAAGCATGAAATAATTCCATGAGAACCCTAAAATTGTATATGTGGCCTTAAATTGAAGTGTATATGAGCCAAGAAAGGCTAGGATAGAGTTGTAAGAATGCGTAGTTAGAAACCATTGCTTGACTGTTCATGAAGAAGCCTAGAGCTTAGGTTGATGACTTTAAACATGTTCAAACAGGTATCTAGAGGTCTTGTGACTCCATGATGAGAAAGGAATCCATTTGAGGGAAGATGTACTTAGATACATATATAGTTATGTATGCCAAAACCCTTAAAACTGGATTTTGTGGCCTGAATCTTGTCTTGCATGTGATATAGAAGTTTTACAAAATTGATGTAGTGATCACCTTTGATAGGTTGAGACCAAGTGAAAGTTTCTCTAAGTTTGTAACCTTGTTTGAAGCTTAAAAAATGTTCATAGGACCTATGATAATTATCCTCAGAGAAGGGGTTTGGTTGATGTCAGTTTGAGTAATTTGGAGCTCTTGAGAACCTTAAAGAAACATGGTAAATGTATAAAACTTTAAACCAAAATAGATAAAGTTATTATAAAGATCAATTTAGGTATATACCCCTGCACCATAAATATAATGAGATGAATTGGTTACACCCTTCTTTAGGAAAGATGCATATCAAACTACAAGAAGGTGCAAGACTAGTAATGAAGCAACCAAATCATATAAAGAAAAAATTACATCCAAAGGTTGAGAAGGAGATTGATAAAGTATAGGATGTTGGGGTGATATTCCTAATTAAAGAGATAGATTGAATAATTTTGATTATATCCAATATTGATTAGAATGAAAGGATAATGGTCTGTTTTAATTATTAAATTCTGATTGACTGATACATCCAAAAAACTTTCCCAATCCTTCTGAGGAATTTTTACAAGGAGTAATGAGTGTGATATTTACACATCCTCTGATGGATTTATTGATTATAATTAGGTGAAATTCATAGAATAAGATAAAGATTTTTTCTTTGTTTTTTGACATAACTGGGATTGTTCTTCTATAATGAGACGTTGTTTGGATTAAAGGAAAAACTATAGATTTTCTCATGATTTTTGTGGAGGCATTCAAATATTTTATTCATAAATTATTTCCATTGTACTTGGATGAATTGAAAGTGTATGATATGAGTAGGGATCATTATGGGAATCTATGATAAATGCTTTAGTGGTGCATGTTCCTTCATATTTCATTGAATTTAAAAAAATGAAATTTTGTAATTCATTTAAGACTTTATGGACACATATTTTTGCAAATAGGTAGTATTGGTGGAATATGTGAAGATCATAGTGATCTTGTAATTAAAATATCTTACCAAACCTGAATGTGTCCACATTCTCTTGAAACAGTGCGTGTATTATTGAAAGATCATAAGGAACTATAGAAAAATAATTGGATATATGAAATAATTGTTAAAAAAAGTGTTAGAAAAAATTATGGCTCACATGATATTGGTTTGGTCAATTAGTATTTATATTGTTAGTTAATTTACGACAAGGTAAATAATACTTACTATTTGTAAATTACTATATGGTTAATACAGTACAGTTATTATTAGTTTGTAGGTTAAAAAAATATATTGTTGCAAACAATATATTACGTATTTGGATTAAGAGGTTAGTAAGTGAGAAATTGTGGGGATCTCACTATTCCATGTATAGATATATATTTCCTATATATTACTGTAATGTTTCTATTGTTAAATGTAATAATAGAGAAAATTATTCTTATGTTTGATTTGATTAAAAATGAACCAAATTCATTATAAGGTATTAGATCACCCACAAGTACAAGGTTCTATATTCAAATAATGTAATATAATATAGTGAAATTTTAAGGGGGATTATCCATATTTCATGTAGAAATTAGTTAAGAAGATCTATAGTGTGAAGGAGGTTCAAACTTGCTTCCAAATTCTATGTACCTATCTACTTATACCTACACAGTTCATTTAGAGAAAGTAAACCTGTGTGCATTACCAACACACATCCTGGTGTTCTTCTTTGTACTCAACTAAACTAACCTCATACCCACATCGAAACAGAGCCTTTAGAAATCGAATGCTAAAGGGTCTTAGATATCATGTGTTATCATCTAAAAGTTTGGTATGTTATTTAAATTTTGATTCAATTTACCTTTTATATGGTAAAAGTCATATTTAAAAGTCTTACATTAATTTTTAGGTGGTATTGTTAAAAAATAAATATTTTCATTATGTTGGGCCCCTGGAATATTAACTAAGTACAAAAGGCATGCAGCACAAAGTGCACAAGGTAGGGTTTTTGGAAAGGGTTTAAGGAAGCCCGTGGCACACGTGATGCGTTTAGACATAACTAAGGGTTCAGAACTTAGAAAAATTGGACATTCGGAGTAAAACACATGAAAATCATGACCTGACTATGTGTGGATAAGGTGCCAGCTTGGCGACAGGTTGGCCTAGGAAGGAGCATGCATGCGGTAGAATCTTCTAGAAGCACATCATGGGATAAAGTGGGAAGCTCAGGCCTGGAGGAGCATGCTCACATGGAGGACCACATTCAGACAATTGGCATCAGATTTGAGGGTGATGGAGGATGAGTTGGAAGTCCAGAAAAGCTATAAATACAAGCACTTGTAGAGTAAAAAGGAGAGACAGAGAGTATGGGGAGAGCCCTACAAAATTACTGTGAGGACCTTGCTAGTGGATAATTACATTTGGGAGAGGATGTATTAGGCATGGGATTGTAATTTTCTTTTTGATAGCTTGGTTACATAAGTCTAGTTGTAATGTATGACTGCAGTCTACTTATCTATGACACACTGTAATGGATCAATGCATGTAATGAGGTTACCTATTATATGTCTAAATGAATATCAATGATTCTGATGCATACTTCTCTCTCATGAGTTCTCTTTCCTTTCATGCTAAGTATGGATGCTTGTATGTTTATTTTTGAAATGATGCACATTATACATTATTTTAAATACTCTACCTAAAATGAATGCAAGGATCTAGAGGCTGTTCTAAGCCCTATGGTTCTTGTATGTTCTGAACCCTTTTGAAGGTCATTTAAACACAAATAATAGATGATGTTTCCCACTAAACTCACATAAAAGAGATATTTGGCACCCGCGCATGCCTTGGGTGAGCGCCCAGCTTTCACTGGGTGATATTCCAACATGCATGGGGTTCCTTTCTTTATGTTAAGGGTAAAAATGACTACATCTTGGTTCCGTTGCCAGGACCTCCTTTTGAAGTTGTAGTGGGATTATCATACATCATGATCTATGTAGTGAGTAATGACAGAGTGGTTAACTTTGGAAGGTATTAAATCATGGTTTAAAAGTACAAAGGATGAATTCACTCAGAGATTCAACATTGGACCTGAGTTTAATGTATGTAGATGGGTAGAAGAGAATCTCTACCACCATTTATATGAGACCTTTTTCTGTTGTTTCCCAGTGGAGCTACATGAATAGCTCGCAGCCTATGCATCTAGATAAATTTGGCATTATGGATCACATGTATGGACCCAAGAAGAATACTAGAGGCTGCAGGATGTAGATTTGACATGGACCCGTGCTGTGGATCATTGGTGGAAAGGAGTATTGGCTACCTACACTCTAGAGCATGCCATTTGCACATATTCCTGTCTGGAGGTTGCTGAGTTTGAGTTTCTGTGGTAGCCCAGAGGATCATTTCAATGTGTTGTCCCTCTGGCTCTAAAGATCTTGATGATTACCATGAGTTTAGAGGCATTCCTAATGGCTGGCTAAACCATTCTAAGCACTGGGTGAGGAAGCTAGGGTGGAGGAAGATGGAAGCTATCGCTATGGAGAAGGATAGGGAGGAAAGACGACTCAAGTATGGTGAAGCATGTGAAAGGGAGATTGCTAGACAATGTGAGGTTACAAGTGTGATGGATGTATGCTGACAGATGTTGTGGGAAGGATTTGAGGTTCACGCAGAGGATGTGGAACTTGAGTATTCTTTGCGACCCCATCTTGTCAAGTGCGTGAGAGAGACCCCTTCGAATTCTAATGAGAGTTCATTGCATGGAGAAAGAAAAACCGTTGGCACACATCTGAGCCCCCCTAGTGACCGGACCTTGGTGCTTGGTTTTCTAGATTAGGAGGAAAATATTGTCGGTCCAATTGGTTACATTAGAAGTGATTGGTCTACACCTAGGAGGTATAATTTCTCATTTTGGCCTTCTATGGCTTCAAACACCAACCTAGTGTTAGGAATTTTTGGGCAAGGTATAGGCACATAAGCATTCGGTATCATGTATGGGAGTGACATGGGGTATACTATTGTTAGTGGGAAATTATTATAGACCATAGGCACGCAACTCAGGAGGAATAAGAGCTGGTGGGTCTAGTGGATATGGTGGTTCAAGACTTGGTGGGCTTGGTGGATCTGGTGGTTTAGGACCTGGTGGATTAGGTAGTAGAGGAAACATAGGTGGAAACCAAGGCTCTAGCTTAGGAGGATTTGGGCCCCAACCACCCCCACAATTTTTCTTTGAAATGTCTCTACATTTGCCTAATTATAGAGGTATTGAGGATGCTATGGAACATGTTCACAAGTGTGAACTACTATGGTGTGTGAAGGGTATCACAATCCCATAATGGAAGGCTATTCAATTTGTAACCATGTTGCAAGGGCACACGCATAGCTGGTATAGGAAGTATGGCCCTCACCAGACTGTAGTGGACTATACTACTTTAAAAAATGCATTCTTGGTAGAATTCCAAATTCCTGAGTTTGAGTAGAAGAGCATCAATGCTTTGAAGGATATTTAGCAAGGAATGGTAGAGAGTGTGCAAGAGTATGATGTGCACTTTAAAAATATCTTGTCTAAATTATTATATGATATTCACCCTTCACAGTATGCTCAGTGGTTTTTTTGGGGGTTGATCACTCCTTTTCGAAGGGCCTTATCTCATAAAACTTTTATAGACCCACATGAGGCATTGGAAGCTTCTCTACACACCGAGGTTGTTGGTAGTGTCAATAATGGCATTAGCCTGTTCCTAGAGGCTCAGATTACTACTATGGCAAAGTAGTTGGAAATTTTTTCCGTGAACTCAGCCCATGAGACTCGCAGTGGTTTATGGTGCATATATTGTGAAGTAGAGGGGCACATTAAGGATAATTGCCCCTAGAGGATAGTACGCAACATGGTAGTAGATTGTGAAATTTTTCATGGGGACCATGATGCGAGTAGGTGCCCCTTGCTGCAGCACACAATCCAGAAGAATGTATCTTGTTACTGCAAGATTTTTACCTCTACAACCCATGATACTAAGGACTGTAGGCTCATCAATCAGATCCATGAGGCTATTGATCATGGGGTATGCTAGACCAGTGTTATCAATAGCTATGAGGGTGACGATCAACATTATGAGGAACATGTAGATGGAGGCACACGTGGAAGAGGTTTTTAAGAAGGGTTCTGTGGTCTTGGAAATCACAGAGGAGGAAGGACTGAGTTCCTGTGTGGAACCTGTTTCAACTGTGGATCTATAGATCATTACAAATGTGAATGCCTAGACCTGTTGTAGTGATTTTGGTGTGGAAAGAAGCATAAGTATGAGGAGTGACTAGAATTTTTTGAACACATGAATCAACAAAACTAGAAAGAAAATGGCATTGGAATGGTCAGTATTAAGAAGGCAGACACCTAGTGGATGCCTCAGGTAACATGGGATGCAAGTTTGGATCCTATCCTAGTAACAAGGGTAGAAGTTACGTGCGTAAGAGAGATACCAAGATAGAGAGGAACTTGGTCTCAAGGGAAGAAGTAGTTCAAGGAAAGTATATAGACCCTGCGTATCAGAAGGAGGTATATCAAGACACTATGGATGTCATTCGAAGCTTACAAGGGAAAATCCAATGTCTAAAGGATAAATCCAGGAGGGAGGAACAAGGAAGGAGAGTCAAGGCACCAAAGGATGACTTGGATGAGGTTAAGGAGGTGTGTAAAATGCTAAGGCAAGAGAATATAATTCCCTTGCTAGGATCATGGTTGAGAGAGAAGGTACCACGCGCTGGAGGAGAGTGCAAGAGGTAGGTCTTGCACACAAACCTTCCCCTTCACAACCTTGACTATGACAAGGAGATCACGTTGAATGTAGTTATAGATGGATGGATCCTCAGCAATATCCTCATTGATATTGGCTCAGAGGTTTATGTTCTGACTTTGGATGTGTGGCATCAGATGGGAAGACCTGCGTTATAGCCATCTTCAAATGTGCTATATATGTAAAACAAGACTAAGGAAATTCCCATCGGCATCTTAAAGGATGCAACTATTACTATCTAGGGAGATAAGTTTACTGGGGACTTCGAAGTCTTGGCCCTCAACGAGATAGACAATTTTTCAGCACTACTTGGGCACCCATGGTGTTACAAGAACAATGCGGACCTTCGGTTCAACAAAGGGTACATAAAATTTAAAAAAAAGGAGGAGCAGGTTGTTATACCCCTGGATGATGGGAAGTCGACACCCTATATTGAACCTTTGGGGGAAGAAGTTTTGGATAGGATATACATGTGCTCAATCAGGGACCTAGAGATAATACATCCTACTAACAGAGTTATCTAGTTTGAGGATACTCAGTTAGTAAGTGATACCACTAGTCTAACATGTGATAATTGGGTGCCTGGGACTTTTGAATTGATGGGATAGTAGTTGAGAGGGTCAGTGACCAAGGTAATAAAAGTGTGCACAGTTCGGTGCCTAGGAGGAAAAGAACTACCCAAGTATTCATGAGGATCATTCCTTGAGATCTTTCTACAAGAAGTGGAAGCTTAGTGGAAGGATGAGAAGGAACAGAGAGGGATGTTAAGTTATGTCTTGCTCGACACATTGACATGGTGGTGGGCTACACATTAGGAGATCCTTTTGGAGTGGCACAAGATAAGAATTTCTCTCTCTGTTAGATTCTCTAGGAACAATGTGCCCACCATCATCAAGGATTACAATGGGAAGGAGCCCGCCTCTTTCCATATCTAGGAGTGTGAATGGGTCTGGAAAGAAGGTGTGGAAGATTTGCCACCATCCCTCTGGGTGTAAAAGTTACATTCTACACTACAGGGTTGCGCGCATGCATGCTACATTCATTCAGAGACACACCGCCAGACAAGTACTTGGCAAGAGCTCACGGCTGACCATATTCAAACCTTTGAGTATCAGAGTACCAAGCTGTCAGTTGATAAGACTTTGTTGGATATCAAACTCCTTAACATGGGGGATAGTGCCATGATGAGGGATAGGTTGTTGGAATTACTAGGTGAACCAGGATTAGGGGCACACTTTGAAGAAGAAGTAGAGGAAACAAAAGAGTTATAGCTTGAGCATGCGTGTTTGAAAAAGGAGAAAGGAAATTTTTTGTATGTGATTGGTGGAGAGGAATAAGAAAGCTTGGATGTTATCCACTCTGTAGGGACACATGAGGTAGTGGACAGTGTTGATACTCACACATGTGCCTACCATGAACCCTTAAAGACAAAGAAGGTTAACATTAGTTTACGAGAAGAACCTAAGGAAGCTGTTATAGGAAAATACTTGTTGGAGAAGGAAGTTTCTAAGATCGTTGATCTGTTCTAAAAATTTGAGGATTTATTCCCACGTGGGTACCATGAGCTTAAAGGTGTTCACTATTCCTTGGGGGAGATGAAGATAAAGTTGAAGGACTATGCACGCTCAGTCAGGAAGAGGCCCTATCGGATGAATCCCAATTTTTACGTAAAGGTTAAGGAGGAGATAGACAAGATCATAGCTTCTGGGATCATTGAGGTAGTGGAGGAATCAGAGTGGATAAGTCTGATGGTAATTAGCATCAAGAAGGATGGGTGGATTAGGATCTGCATGGATTACAGGGAGTTGAATGTAGTTTGTGTCATTGATCCCTTTCTGACCCCCTTCATTGAAGAAATTTTGGAAGGAGTCACTTGGTGTGAAATCTATTCCTTTACAGATGGATTTTTAGGGTACCACCAAGTCTGGATTGCAAAGGAGGACCAGGAGAAGACAAATTTCACCACTGAGTGGGGATGTTTTGCATACAAGGTCATGCCCTTTTGGTTGAATAATGTGCCTATTATTTTCTCGTGCATAGTGTTACAAGCGTTCCAGGATTTCATCCATAAGTTTCTTCAGGTCTATTTTGATGATTGGACAGTGTATGGTCTAGTTAAAGACCATTGTGACAATTTAAGGTTAATGTTTGAGAGGTGTAGGTAGTTGAGGATATCCCTCAACATTAAGAAGTGTGTTTTTGCTACACGCTTTGGGAATTTATTGGGGCATATCATATGTAAGGAGGGCTTGCTGGTAGATCCTACTAAACATAGTAATTGTGGGGTTACGGGAGCCTACTAGCTAGAGCATAATGCGTGGATTCCTTGGGCATACAGGTTATTACAAAAAATTCATCAAGGGGTATGCAAATATTGTCATGCCTTTAGAGGAACTGCTCAGACATAAAATTTCCTTCCATTAGGGAGAGGAGTAGCAGAGGGCATTTGATACATTAAAATATAGGCTTATCACCGCACCTATATTACATTTTCCCTTTTAGGACGAACCCTTTAATTTCCATGTAGATGCCTCAGGGAATGCTATTGGAGCAGTGCTTACATAGCCAGGTTAAGGGATTGTTGATCATCCTATGTGTTTTATAAGTAGGAAGCTGTCACCAGCAGAGCAGAACTATACCACAATTGAGCACGAGGAATTGTCAATGATCTACGTGCTCTTCAAGTTTAGATAGTATCTACTAGCAACACCTTTTGTGTTTTACACTAACCATATGGCATTAAAGTATTTGGTTAACAAGCCTTTTCTACAAGGGCACATATGTCAGTGGGTGTTGTTGTTTCAAGAGTTTAAATTCACCATTGTAGTGAAGCCTGGGAAAATAAATTGTGGACCTGATCATCTGTCGAGAATTAATTCGAGGGAGGACATGCAGAGTATTGAGGAGACAATTCCAGACATGCAACTGTTTAAGTTATGGCATGTGCCCTCAGATTTG
Organism: Taxus chinensis; assembly: GCA_019776745.2. NCBI lineage: Eukaryota > Viridiplantae > Streptophyta > Pinopsida > Cupressales > Taxaceae > Taxus > Taxus chinensis. The sequence goes on from CM034154.1 coordinate 420,712,013, forward strand.
GAAGAGATTTTAGTATTTTTAAAGGAAGGTGTGGCGCCGGAAGGAATGAAGACATATGAGGAAAAGAAGTTGGCCATACGCGTTGCGCCCTACATGATAATCAGTGGAGACTTATACAAGTTGGGACTGATGAAGTTTTGTGTAGGTATGTATTAGAGCATGAGTGCTTGGCCATAATGGAGGAAGCACACAGAGGAAGTGTGGGTGGACATTATGCAGGTGATGCCACCACACATAAAATATTAATGGTAGGTTTGTGGTGGGAAACCCTATACAAGGATTATAAAGACTATTGTAAAGCATGTGACCATTGTTAGTGCATTGGAAAACCTAGAAGGAGAGATGAAATGCCTTTACACCTTATCCCTAGCGCGGAGGCTTTTGAAAAATGGGCAATAGATTTTGTAGGCCCTATTACACTAGTGGTGCATAGGACTGGGTCATAATATGTCATCACTTACACAAATTATTTGACTAGGTAGGAAGAGGCAGCCCTGACTAAAGATTGTACAGCATCCATAGCGGCAAGGTTCTTGTGGGAGAAAATTATCACAAGGTATGTATACCTGTTGAGTTTGACCAGTGATAGGGGTACACATTTCTTGAATGAGACCGTGAGGATCTTATTATCATAATTCATGATGGCTGATCACAAGACTATACCCTATCACCCATAAGAAAATGAAACTGCGGAAGCATTGAACAAAATACTAAGTCATACCCTAACAAAAAAATTTGATTTTATAAGACAAGATTGGGATGACAAAGTATCGGCAGTATTATGGGCTTACAAGACAACGTATAAAAGGATGAACAAAGCCACACTGTTTCAGTTGGTGTTTGGCATGAAATATATTCTTCTGGTTGAATTCATGTTACCTTCTCTGCGAATAGCATGCGGAGGAGGGTTGGATGATGAGCAAGCGTTAGAAGAAATAATTGAGGAGTTAATGAAATTGGATGAAAGAAGATCACTCACTAGGTGGAGCCAAACAATAGAGAAAACAAAACAGAAATCTTGGCATGATCACAACATTAGAAACAAGAAGTTTGAGGTTGGGTAGATGGTTTTACTATATGATTCTAAGTTTTTGTGCCACCCTAGGAAGTTGAAAGTCCATTGGTTTGGTCCTTACACAATCTCGTACATCCTTGATTCAGGTGCGTGCCAGTTACAAGCACCGGATGGGATGAAGTTACCTAGACACTTTAATGGGAGTAGGCTGAAGCCCTACTATAAATAAGTCTTCTTGGTGTTTGTAAATAAGGTAGTTTTACCAGTTAGTTTAGAAATTTCCCTTATGCATTCATTTTCTTGTGTTTCCCTTTCACATTTTTGTTTTGTTTTACGCCTTGGGCACCAATAACCTTATTGCTACTTTGGAGAATCTGTGGGTGCGCATAGGACTGCGCATCATTTTAAGTGTGGGGTGGAGTAATGTGAAGGAGCAAATGGTTAGAGTACCAATGAAGTTTATGTTAAAAATCTTGATTGAATGGCCCGGTTGAAAAAGGTTTATGGAGAGAGAAGAGAGAAAATAGATGGTTGGTGCCAAGATAAATCTACTTTTAGATCCCATGTACTAAGGAGGATAAAGCACATTAAGAAACATAAGGTAGGCGAGAGAAAAAATAAAGATAGAAGAAGTGCCTTGATGTAGGTTTTACACGTGTAAGAGTCTCCTGTCGGGTTGGATTGGTTGCACACCAAAAGTTTGGTGGAGTTGTCACACAGGTTGGGTGCATAAGGGAAAGCGCTCAAGTCAGGATTCATTTGAAAAAGACACATTAAATGAAGAAAGTATGGTGGTAGGTGAAGTAGCATTTAATGCTCAAAAAGGGAAAAACTATAAATAAGGAGGTTGGGGCACTTCATTTTTCACTTTGCGTATAAGAGAACGAAGCACTTTTTGCACCTTTGCAAACTAGGGATCCCAAAAAACTAATCTGTGCGAAGAAAAATTTAGAGAAATTGAAGTGTAAGTAGCTAGTTTGGATTTGCAAACCAGGAGGAAGGGATTTCATAGGCATGGGAGAAAGTGTGAGAAGATTTCGTCTAGTCAAGGGAGTATCCTAGTTAGGGTTTGAGGAACTAGGGCATGGGGCTAAGTAAATTTCTTCACAAGTTTGAGATCCAAGGTTGGAGAGAGAGAAAGGAAAAAGCAACAAAAGTAATTTGAAGTGGGTAGAAGACCTAGAAAATGGCACCCAAAAAACCAGCTAGTACACCCAAAAAGGGTAAGGGAAAACAGAAAAGAAATTGAGGCAAACACAAATGAGGAATGGTATGTAGAAATGCAGTACCCAGATGGAGTGTTGTTAGGGAAGGAGTGGGATTCCCATCTTAGGGATATGTCCATAAATGATTATAATCATCAGACAGGTACAATTGAAAAGGAGTTGGTGCTGGAGTTAGTGTGACCGACAAAGAAGAGGATGCCAAAAGGTTTTCTTATATATAATGATGACGTGCAGGTCAAGTTGGAGAAGGTAGGGTTACTATAACTCTTTGAGTTGCCCTACTTTGGGAATCCTAAGCGAATGTACTAGTGGCTGATGTCGCACATGCATAAGGACTATTTCCACTTCACAGGGAACAAGATGCGCCTAACTCCCCAACTCATTTCACAATTCACAGGTCTCATCTATGAAGGAGACAAGTTGGAAGATGATTTAATAGAAAAGGAAGTGATTAAGGAAACTAATGCCACTCTTTCCTGCAAAAAGGGGTCAAGATATTATGATGTTGCAAACATCAAGGATCCAGTAATGAAGATGGTTGCACACTTGGTGTTGAAGCTAAATGGCTAGGAGAGATGGACTCAATTCAGTAAGTCATGGTTAAACATTTACATAAAAAATTTAGAGGGCACCATCTATAATTTATCCACATTCATTGCAGATGAAATTATCAACTACATGAATGAAGGTGATATGATCCTTTTTGGAAATGTGTTGTTGACCATAGTGTTCTCAAATATTGAGGTACCAGATGCTTCAAATAAATTTGTATGGGAGTACCCTGATAAAAACCCCTCACCCGCCATAATATTTGAGAAGTACGCATGTGACAATATGAAAATAGTGCACAAGGCATGATTGGAGAAGTGGTACACATGCCTGAGGAACATGTTTGGGGCAGAATGGAGAATTCCCGAATAACTGCTAGCAACCACTAGGGGAGAGGTAGAATTTGTTGTGTACCAGCATTACTGCCTGGGTAGATTTAATTTATTAGATGACTCATGGAGCCCTTGGTGCAAACTCCCCTTTACCTTCACAGCTCAGTACTTCCAAGCGGGAGTAAATAAATTCAAGGAGTCCAAAAATTTTAAGTTGGACCTTGGTGGCTTGGACAAAGACCATAGGGGATTATGCAAAGGGTTGGTCTACCCTGGCAAGTGCACGTACGTAGAGCAGTACGTGTCTCATGAGGTACAAATGACAAGTCCCATGACTCTACCCATTGCAGGAGGATCCATGGCGCACCTTTTCATTCGCATAAGGCCCAAGGTAGAGAAGGGAACATACCTAGAGAATGAGGTATCTATACCTTAGGATCCAATTAGGAGGAAAAGTATTGTGCTCAAACGGGAGGAAAAAGAACCAGAAAATAAAATCCATAGTGTGGTGGGGACATAAGAAATAGGTTCCCCCGGGACAAGCACTAGAACCAACACGTACGCATGTAAGAAAAAGGATGTAATCAAGGAAAATACTCCTAAACCAGAGGAACCATCAGACAAGGAGTCTTCATAAGAAGAAATGGATTTTCCTACACTGGAATATCTGGTTAGGAAAAAGTAGAAGGTAGAAGAGGGGAACACCTCGAAAGAATTTGGGAACATGGAAGAGAAGGATGGTAGTGAGGAATAAATAAGTTGGGAAAAGGACCATGGGAAGGATCAAGGGCCACCTGTTTTTAATATAAATGATTTAGACGAGGAAGGTGGAGAGGAAGAACAAGGGTTTCTTTTTATGTGGCGCAAGGATAGCCAGGCAGGAGAAAGAACCTAGGACATGGAAAAATTTGAAGGGGATAGCATGTAGAAATAAGAGGTGCCAAGATTAGCACAAGAACAAATGACCAAGGTGGCAGTAGAAGAAGAGACAAGGAACATTGAGAACCTGGTGGAGGACAAGGTGGAGTGCAGTGTGGAGACAATTTTAAACAAGAAGAAGGAGAGCATGGAAAAGGAATGCAATGGCACTAGAGGCCCGATTTTGACTGTAAGTATTCCTAAGGGTATGTGCATGGGAGGAAGCTATGTAGAGGGAGGGAGTCCAGAGATGGGTTATATTGATGACCCCAAGAGGGGTGTTTTACATGCGGTTCTAGAGTACACTTCCAACAGAGGATCTTGTATGCATGTCATATTTTGACAAAGAGGTTACCTACCTGCGGACATGGAAGATGATCTCTTGGGTGATTGAGTCCCACCTTGATGAACTAGAGTTTAAGGTAAGCCAAGGGGAAATAATAACATTGCCAAGACTAGGAGAAGATAACCCAGTGGTGGATACCCAATAGCTCTCAGATGAACAACTGAGCATTGCGCTTAACAAAGTCTCTATTGAGATAGAAGCTAGACTCTTAGGGTGAATTAATAGTATTAGAGATCTGGAAGGGGAACTGAAGGAGAAGGAAAAAGAGCTAGCGAATGTACCAAGGAGCTAAGTTAGGAAAATTTAATTAGCGCTCAGTGGCAGTGGGAATTAAAGGATGAAAAGGCCAAGGTAAGCGTTGTGTACAAGAAGGTAGAATCCATCAACAGGGCCATATTATTGAAGCATCCAGATATGGAATCGCCCACACAGAAGTATGGATCTACCTTGGGATTCTTGGAGGATTTGACAAGAGTGCTCACCATGGAAAGATAGTTTCCAACCTTGGAATCTGAAGAGGAAGTGGCCACGCACTTAGAGAGAGAGATAAGTTGAAAATCATGGCACTCATTGCAGAGTACATCAAAGTGCTTGCTGATGTAAAGGCCACTTCTTGGACTGTTGAGGCTGCGTACGACAATTGTGTGGATAGAGACATAGTGGCAGGTACCCTGGTTGCCACTCATGAGGCTGAAATCAAGGAGTTCTAGGAGAAAAATAAGGGGAACATGGCAGAACAAGACAAAATCCGTGCCGAGGTTGAGAAGAAATCAGAGGCCATTGAAACCTTATAGGTTTCAATCAAAAAACAACTAAAGGATCTATATTTGCGTATCACACAAGAAATGGACATGCTAGAGGATATATGTAAAGAATTGGAGAAAATCATGGATGTTATGAGCATGCAAGGAGATGGACTGAATTTTGAAGAGTTAAGCACCTTGGTCGGTGACCTCTGTTAAAGAGCGTAAAACAAAGTCGATGCCTGAAATAAACTAGAGTCTGACTTGCAAAAGGATTTTCCCAGTCTGTTGCAATGATTCTTTCACTATCCCATTATTTCTTATTTCCCATTCTTTCATCCTCTTATTCTTTTCCTAGGTGTAAGCTTATTTGTATTCTTTCTCTCATTAACTAAGTATAGAATAGCCATAGTATGGGGTGATGTTGGGCCCCCATAATATTAACTAAGTACAAAATGCACGCAGCACAAAGTACACAAGGCAAGGTTTTTGGAAAGGGTTTAAGGAATCCCATGGCATGCATGACACACGCAGAAAGAACCAAGGGTTTGGGACTTAGAAAAATTGGACGTTTAAAGTAGAACACGTTCAAAGCATGACCCGACTGCGTGTGGATAAGGTGCCAGCCTGGCGACAGGTTGGCCCAGGAAGGAGCATTCTTGTGGTAGAATATTCTAGAAGCACATCATGGGATAAAGTGGGAGGCTTAAGCCTGGAGGAGCATGCTCATATGGAGGACCACATTCAGAAACTTGGAATTAGATCTAAGGGCACTAGAGGATGAGTTGGTAGTCCAGAAAAGCTCTAAATACAAGTGCCTGTAGAGTAAAAAGGTGAGACAAAGGGTATGGGTGGAGCTCTACAAAATTACTGTGAGGGCTCTACTAGTGGATGATTTCATTTGGGAGAGGATGTATTAGGCATGGGATTGTAATTTTCTTTTTGATAGCTTAGTTACATAATTCTAGTTACAATGCATGACTATGGTTTGCTTCTCTATGACACTCTGTAATGGATCAATGGATGTAATGAGGTTACCTGTTATATGTATACATGAATATCAATGATTCTGATGCATACTTATCTCTCATGAGTTCTCTTTCCTTTCATGCTAAGTGTGGATGTTTGTATGTTTCTTTTTGAAATGAAGCACATTATAGATTCTTTTAAATACTCTACCTAAAATGATTGCAAGGATCTAGAGGCCGTTCTGAGCCATATGGTTCTTATATGTTCTGAACCCTTTTGAAGTTTGTTTAAACACAAATAATAGATGATGTTTCCCACTAAACTCATATAAAAGAGAGACTCGACACCCGCGTGTGCCTCGGGTGAGCACCCAACTTTTGCTGGGTGATAGGCTGGCACGCATGGGGTTCCATTCTTTATGTTAAGGGTAAAAATGAATACACATTAGATTGGTTTTGAATGGCACCCAAAAAATCACTATAAAATGTTAAACAAAAAATATCTAAGGGAACAAAATAGCCCACAAAGGAACCAAGGAAAGACCTGGAAAAAAAATCGTGGCCAAGATTGAATCCAGAATAGAGACCAGATAAAAAAATGCCTTCAAAATATTTTTTACTATAATAAAGATAATATGCCAGAGGATCCAGTAAAATGGAAAAAAATCTAGAGAAAAACAATAGTCGGACTAAAGTTAGCTAACATTTCTCCTTCTTCCTACTTCTATTTCTGGATTTGGGGCCTAAATTCTTTAAATCATTGGTCTTTATAGTCCCTTATGTCACCCTACTTTGTAACCATGACCTCATCCTCCTTATCTGAATTACCAAGGACCAAACACATCCTTTTTATGGGATAACTACTATTATGAAGTCTAGAGACCTGGTCCTAGATGATGGATACTTTTTATTCTTGCATAATGAGTTATGATTTCAAGCCATTAATTATTTTGTCTTGAACCACCGCTTTCCTTTAACATTATTTCAATTCTTACACTAAATATTTAGTGACATTGAGCAGGATATCGATAAATAATTACATGCTAGTTGACCAAGCCTCCATATTGATGTCCCTAGTTTTATCTTCATTGATAATATTCCCCTTGGAAGACTCACCGATTTTTAAATTGGAAAGGACCTCCACCACCTCACCTTCTTTTTTAATCAATATTTTTTCTCTCTTCTTCAGATTTTTCATTTTGGCTGTTAGGGATTCATCATCAGAGTTTATGGCTTTGGGATGGGGAGGGATGATATGGTTCCCATTATGATATAATATAAATATGAGGCTATGGTGTAAAGGGGTATCAATTTTTTCATATTTGAAATCCACCAAAGACACTGAAAGGGATCTCTTAAGGAATAAAGGTAGACTTCTGGCTTGTTTTCTTTGAAGAAAGTTAAGAATGGAAAAATGAAAGGTAAATTTTTTTCTAAATTTACCTTCTAGAGTGATGTATTTCATCACCACCTTGCAAACATCAGCCCATCTATCTAGAAAAAATTTCCTTGCAATACCACCTGCTAACAAATGAACCCTTTCATGGGGACCAATAAAGGTATAAATTTCATGGTTTCTGTGCTTTTTTTCCTTAAACAATTTAAGCCTTTCCATGGACATCCTATTAGATGAGGCAATGGTTTTTTTAGACACTATAATTTACATACCCATAAGAATAACTCTACAATTATCCCAGACTTACTAAAATCAAGTGCTAAGAAAGGATCATTACCTTTAAGTATTTTGATATAATCAAAGAAACCTCCCCGCCTAAGTAGTCTCAAAAGTGTTGCTTCATGTCTAATGACTTGGTAGGTCACGGGTTCAGTTCTAACACAACCACCCCCATTGTTCTATAGAAATTCATAGCAAATATGTCCAAGAACCTATTATGATTAAATTTATTACACAATTTTAGGGAAAAACAAACATCCACCATCAAAATCCTTTCATTATATTTCCATCCCCTAATTTGGGATTAATGTACAAACATGTTATGATTATTGCAAATAAACTTACTCTTTATTTTCATGATTAATAATATTAAAAATGTGGCTCTAGGGAATGTGGTAGCCATCCCAATCCATCCTCTCTTCCATGTCATCTCCTTGATTAGCTAGGATGTCAACACACATATTTCCTTCCCTAAAGATGTGACAGATCTCCATCTCATCAAAAGAATCAATCAAATTCATATCATCCTTATTAATGTTTTTTATACCCCACTCCACTCTAATTTTCCCATATAAATATTTAATTATCATTAGGGAGTCACCTTCAATGATAAATTTCTTAACGTATGACATCCTTTCCATTTTTAGTCCCCACAACACACACATAGCCTCCATATAATTATTCAATTGATTCCCAAGGGGGCTAACATAAGTCTTAATATAATAGCTCTTGTGGTCCTTGATAAGACCAAATCAACCCACTTGACACTCTCTTATTTTGGAATACCCATCAAAATAAATCTTGAACTAGTCAATTGGTAGTGATTTCCATCTTATTATCCTTCTATTACCATTCTTCTTTGAATTGGTTCCTTTTTTTGAAGGACTAATATTGAGGGATTTTTAGAATAGATTGTTCCTCCTTGGTGTATGTTTTTGTCCATTTATGTTTAAGAATAATTACATTTTCCTTTAAAACTTGAAAATGTTGTTCACTACCATGATGGGGCGGGCAGATTTGTTGTTAAATATCATGTTGTTTCCCTCTTTCCATAATCCTAATAGAATATGTGGAAGGGCATATATAGAAGAAAATTTCATCATCAAATATTTGAAGTGGAATGATCATTGGTCTACTAGGATATCTAGGTCACTAGGTAGAGGGAACTGAAGGTTGAAAAAATCCATAATAGCATAAAATATATAGAATGAATAATTGCATTCCATTAAAAGATACTTAACTGTTTCCTCCTGTTCTTTACAAAAAATACATCCATTGATCACAATCATTACTCTCATATTTAGGTTTTCCACATTGAGGATTTTATTTTGAATGGTTTCCAAGAAGAATAAATTTATCTTGGGAATGAGATTCTTCTTCCAAATTTTATACCAATCCCTATACTCTTCATTTTACTTAAAGGCTATGGCATAACCAAACTTAACTTCATAGTCCCCAAAAAATATTTTTCTCCAGATCACATCATGACTGAGTCTATTAAGCATGTGAAATATTCATAGTTTCTTATTCAAGTCTTCAAAGTGCCTTCTTAATCAATTATAATCATAAGGTGGAAGAATAATAATCCAATTTGGATCTTGTTGGTTAAGAACCCAATATTATTTAACCAACACTCCATTTTCTTGGTAGTAGTAATGTTTGAGATGGGTCCAAGGTTGAGATTTCCCCAGACGCCCCTTTCCCAACCATGGATCATCCCAAAATTTAATACTATTTCCATCCCCAATATTCCATAACATATCCTTGACTAGAATACCTCAAACTCGGGAAATATTATTCCAAAAGATAGAACCTTTAAGTAGGTCATCATTAGAAAAAAGGATCTCACTCCACCAACAGTCTATAAATATTTTTCCTAGAGAATATCCACCCAGGTTCCTTGATCCTTATACATTCTCTAACTGACCTTGGCTATAAGGGATTCATTCATGATCTGAATATTCTTGAGTCCTAAACCATCATACTTCTTGGGTTTAATAACTTTCTGCCAAGAAATAAAGGGAATTCTAGATTTTTCCTTAGTTCTAGACCATAAGAATATTTTTTGTATTCTTTAAATAGCCATTCTAAATTTAACATGAATCTTGAATATGAACATTATATATATTGCCACTCCTTGCAATGAACTCTACAATAATTGAGATTTTCCTACATGGGTAAGAAGGGATCCCTTCCACGAAGCCATTTTTTTGTGAAACCTTTCAAATAATGGGTTCAAGGTATCTTGAGCCATTTTACTACCACACAATGACATCCTAAGTAGTTGGCAAGATATGGCTAGAAGTTACAGCTGTGATAAATGATCTATTATTATTATTTTATTTAAAGATAATTTTATATGTTTTATTTGTATTTATAGTTTATTGTCTTTATATAATACCTTTAATGTCTTATCATTCATCATTTTAAGTCATTTAGTATTTTCTAGGTGTCAAGTCGCATTTTCAAAATTTTCATGTTGATGTAGTTGTCAAAGTGTCTGAAAATAAAAGAAATTACCTACACATTTTTATACATGAGCTGAAAATTCAATTTTTTTTGTGTTATTTAGATATTATGAAGCCTTGAAACATCTACTTGATAATCTAATCATGTATGAGTGGTTTGTAAATGAATTGTATTATTTCAATAAATTCAATTACTAGTAATGACTATATAAAATTTATGGGGTAATCATTAAGTAAATAAATATTATAAATTTATTTATAGAATGTATAAATTCGTAACCTGATTTAACTTCTTTTATGTTTAATAAATATGTCATGTGCCACACACATTAAATTAATTTTCACTCTCTTTTTCAAATGTTTACTAACATTAGTATCACAACTAGTGTTTGAGGAATCCATAGGAGAAAGGTACAAATATTAAACATCCATAGTCAAGTAAATATGAAGAAGAAAACCAAATTTGGAGGAATCCCTAGTCGAGCATGAAGATTCCAAGGAAAAAAAATCATGTAGAGAATAAATGAATAGTGGAGTAGTTGTTTTTAAAAGAAAAAACTTGTGAGACACCCAAATCAAAATGTAATTTTTTTAATGAAGAAATGAACATGAAGAATCAAAATTTATTGAGATGGGTAGAAATTTGGTACTTGTAAAAGGATACAAGGAACAAATGCAAAGTAAAATTTAAAAAAACATGAGAGTAAAATATGAGGATGTGAAGGCACTGCTACATTGTTTATCCATACTGCTCACATTCACACTCAACATATTAATTTACCTTATTAATCCTAAAATCATGACCTCATCCCTATAAAAACACACAGTATCCATTAGTAAAACCTATTCTACCCATCCTAAGTTACCTAAACCACCACAACCACCTAAAACCCATCCTATTCCATTTTAACCCTAACCATCTAACCTCATAACATCTTCAACCTCTTCCTAAACATTTGCACTTGACCCCATGCCCAATTTAACAATTTTGAAAGTGGTTAAAATGAATTCCAAGAGGACTTACCCACTTTTCATAGGTCACTAGTGATTCCAAACCAATCGCCAATGATTATATAAAAAACATCACAATCCTTGAAACATATCCGGAGATAATTCACAACAAATTTCTGATCCTTAGACGTTTCCAATGAAGATCTAACTAATTGACAACCTATAAGACACCATTATGAGAATATTTTCATATTTAGCATCCTTTTCAAATCCTTGGAAGCTCCATAATCTCTATAAGAATCCCACAATATCATTTTCAATAATTCATATGAAAAGGTAAGATCTTATCTTTTGTTTCTATATTCATCTTGTGAGTACATCACACTAGAGTGCATATCAAGTCATAAATAACTTATTTCATATCTAATTTACATCCTATTAAATAATCCACCATTTTCACAATAATCACTAGTGATTCATATGAATCATCGGTGACCATACATAATTACTAGCGATACCTTCCATTTTATCATTTTAATCACATTTATCAAATTTGCAATCAATTTGTTTTGTGTCTGAAATTTATGTTTCCAAGATATTTCTCTTTATAGATGACTATACCAGATCATGCACATTGGATTACAAGTATTTATTACCTTCTGATTGTCTAACAACCCTTTTTCTGAGATTAGTTTGATATTACACATGAACTCAAACTCCATGTCATCTCTTTGATACCAAACGCCAAATACATCAAAGATAAACTTAAAATCATATGTAAATAATAAGACACTATTGAAAAATCTTGATTCGATTACTTCCTCAATTTTGAGCTTGTCATATCACTTTCCTGGGCCACCTATCACGCAGATTAGGATCTCTTTATCCCTATGGAGGTATAATCTCCCTTTCAATGTTTATTATTTCCATATCATTATCACTTTATTGTAAAATGATTTAAAACCCTTCAAGGAATCCCTTTGGTTCATGGGATCATCATTTTCTGAGAAACTTGTCATACCATTATCTAATATCTATCTTGTTTAGTCATCTTTCTGTGTGCATTTATCTCTAATTTGTGGAGAAAGAGTCATGTATTTGTCTGTGCATCCACGCATCTCGACATTGCACTGTCAACGTAGGTATCTCTAAAGCATGTTGTCCTCTAAGTTTTTGGTTTTTATCATATAACTAATGAACCGAAATTCACCTCAAACATTTTAGCATTCCCAATGGGACCTTAGTCCCATTTTAATTATATTTTATATCTTCTTGTTTTCTTCCTTGTCAAATTATCTAACTTTTTAGATTGGAGTACTTTACTATAGCTTGTTTAAAAACACCAAATAAAAAAGGAATGAAAACACAAGTATGTTTCTTTTCTTTTCTTTTCTTTCAGCATCACATTTATTTTTATTTGTCTTCATCAAAATCAATCTTTTCATTTGGGTCTTAAAATGAACCTTCATTTTTCTTGAACACATAGTTTAATTAGGGGTTAAACTATTACATTCACAAAATTCCCCTCACACACAACCAAACCATTTAACAAATCAAACTTGCATCTAAACAATCCCTTCTAGGTCTACCTACTTGGATTTTATCACCAAGAAGGAATTCGACTTGGTGTTTTAGCCGAGTATAAATAATTAATGTGTGGTATATCACCTAAGCACCTGATATCCTTATCACTATAGGAGTGCTATAAGACCATGAAGTGAAGGGGTAATACCCAATACCACACCTCATATCGACACCAACATATACTTGGGCCTCACGTACCTTTGGTTATATCTAGGAATCCAGTCTTAGCTCACCTGAAACTAGCCTTATATAGCCTTTTCCTAGTTCCCTTTTTTAATTTCACACCTTTCTTAAGTTAATCAAGATAATATAAAAAATTCTTAAGATTGTGTGATTTTTCTTTCTCTTAACAACTATCTTTATTTTCTTTATTACTTGTTATTTCAGTTCATAGTTCTGAATAGACAACAATATAACCTTCAAAACATAGCAAAAATGATGGATCCATTTCAAAAATCCTTAGATTCAACCCAGTATCATATTCAAAAATCTAAAGCATAAAAAATCCATTACAAAAACCATTTGAAATAGATCAAAAACCTCTACATTCTCCTAGTACTTAATCTGCGACATCAGAAGCTCCTTATCTTGACCCTCTGTAGTTCTTCTAGAGTAGTGACCCAATCTTTATTAAAATATTAGGCTCCAATCTGATTTTCCCTTTTTAGCTACTATTGGACCCCTGGAATATTGGCCAAGTATGAAGGCGCATAGGCGCACAAGTTCCTAGTTATGGAAAGGCACGCAAGGTAAAAGTGCATAAGAGAAAGGTTTAAGGAAGAAAATAACACACACGATGCACGAAAGGAGGTTTGGGAATTAGTCAATTTGAGCACCCAAGGAAGAACACGTGAAAATCATGACCGGTTGTGCGTGGATAAGGTGTCATCCTGGCGATAGGTTGGCTCAGATAAGGGCATGCCTTGGATGGAATATTCTAGAAGAACATCATGAGATAAAGTGGAAAGCTTAGGCCTGGAGAAGCATGCTTGCATGAAGGACCACATTCGACACTTGGCACTAGATTTGAGGGTGTTGGAGGGAAAGTTGGCAGTGTAGGAAAGTGATAAATACAAGTGCCTGCGGAGTAAAATATATACGAGTTTGAGATATAACGGGTTAGAGAGAGAGCGAGTTTGAGAGACAACATGAACAGAGCTCTGCATAATTACTATGAGGACTCTGTTAGTTTATAGTTACATCAAGGAGAGAATTTTCTAGGCATGAAGTTGTAATTTTTTTTTTGGTAACTTAGTTACATAAGTCCAGTGAAATGCATGACTGCGGTCTACTTCTCTGTGAAACTCTGTAATGGTTCAATGAATGTAATGAGGTTACCTGATATAATATATACATGCATATCAATAGTTCTAATGCATATTTCTCTCTCATAAGTTATCTTTCCTTTCATGCTAAGTATGAATTCTTGTATATTTCTTTCTGCCATCATACATGTTCTGGATTCTATTAAAGCACTCCGTCTAAAGTGACTGTAAGGATCTAGAGGCCAATCTAAGCCCTATGGTTCTTGTATGTCTTAACTTCCCTCCTGGAAACTCTTACACTAATAATAGATGATGTTTCCCACTAAACTCACATAAAAGAGAGACTCGGTACCCGCGTGTACCTCAGGTGAGTGCTCAGCTTTTTCTAGGTGATAGGTTGACGCGCATGGGTTCCTTCCTTTTGTGATGGGAGTAAAAATCACTACATCTTGGTTCCATTTCTGGGACCTCTTTTCAAATTTGTAGTGGGATATAACATACATCATGATCTGTGTAACTACTATTCCTAGCAAAAAGGACTTTACCAAGGTAACTACTATTCATGGCAAAAATGACTTTAACATGGTAACTACTATTCACGGTAAAAATGACTTTACCATGGTAACTACTATGCACAGTAAAAACAAGGTTACCCTCCAATTGATTTTTGACTAAGTGGGAATATCTCTCCAGAAAATCCACCAACGAGGAATGGTCCCGGCAACAGAACCAAAATGTCATCACCAATCCGGCACTATGATAATTCTTCACCGGGAACTCCTCGTGCTATGATTATTTACTAATGCACAGACTTTAGTTTGGTGGATGTAATCTGGAAGCAAAACAACAACCGAACACAAGAATACCATTGACTATGATAAGACAGAATGATGACAAATCTGAAATATCAAAATAAATTATAATATTAACATGAAACTGTTACAATCTCACCCATGAGATACTTCAACAAGACTATGGGAGAAACTTTACAATTACACCTCTTGATGGCTTCTTCAACACACCTTTAATTGATGGCTTCCTTTGCACACTTCCTACAATATTTCTCACTACTTCTTTTTATGCTAAATGAGGGGGGGTGGCCTCTCTATTTATAGAACTTCCAGGCTTATCCATCCTATCTCTAAGATAGGATAAGAAATCCACTCTGACGAATCATATTCCATACCTTAACTTTTATCTGTACATGTAAGCTTATCTGTTAAGATAAGATAAACCTTATCATTTTACATGGGTTCCACATTTTTAGAATTTTTACAAATAAAATACACAAAATATTTATGACCTCACTCCTTGTCCTTATTACCAATATAATATTTCTAATTCCTAATCATGTAGACCCTACTTCTCTAATTACCCAAACTTTGACATTTTAACATTATCGGACCACTTACGACAAATATTTACTTTTTACAACATTCCTATTGTAGTTTGACTGTTACCGTACTCCACATTATTGGCGACACCATACTGACGGCACCGTTATCTTCTATCAGACGCTACTACTAATTATACTTAACAACATCCTATTCCTAATACATACATTAATGAAATAGAAATTATGGAGGAAAATTTTAGTGTCGACATCTTCCCCCTTCCTAGCTTCTACTCCATCCTCGGAGTAGACTATTCTGGTGCTTGGAAAATCTTCAACTTGTCGTGGTTGACCCATTTCATAATGGGAGTGCCATCCAATTCTTCCAGTCGGTACGTACCATTTTCATGCACAGCTACTATTTTGTAGGGCCCCATCCATTTTGGAATAAATTTTCTCTGTCTTCTTTTTTTGTATCTGGAATCATATACTAGAACCAAGTCATTCACTTGAAATGGAGACCACCGGATCTTTTGATCAAAGTAATCCTTCTGCTTCATTTTCTTCTTATGGCTTGTATCCTTCGCTATTTCCCTCATTTCTTCTAGCAAATGAAGATGTACCAACCTTTCTTTTACTGAATCATTTTCATCCATCCTTTCATTTTTCATAACTCTCACAGTGGGAATATCAAACTCAATAGGAAGAACTGGATCAATGCCATAGGCCAATTGAAATGGGGAGTATCCTGTTGCTGACTTTGATGTTTCCCTATATGTCCACAATGCTGCATGAATCCTTTTATCCCATTTATGTACCTGCAAGGCTGCATCTTTTGCTAGAATTTGACACAGCACAAAATTTGTTCGTTCCACCTGTCCATTTGTGCTTGGCTTGTATGTTGTTGCCTTCCTGTGCTTGATAGAAAACTTATTGACTAGGGCTTCTACCACCTCATTAATGAAGTGGCTTCCTTGATCTGTTACAATTTCTAATGGACAACCAAATCTGGTGACAATGCGTTCATATATGAACCTTACCACTTCATCCATGGAAGCTGTTTTCAATGGCCTAGCTTCAACCCACTTGGTTAAATAATCTGTGGCAACTACAATATACTTATTTTGACATGATTTACTTGGAAGTGGACCTACAATGTCTATTCCCCATTTTTCAAAGGGACCAAGGGGAAGAATAGGACATAATGGAGCTGATGAAGTCTTACGGTTACCATGTGTTTGACAAATATCACATGTCTTACAATAATTATAACAATCTTTAAAAAGAGTGGGCCAGTGATAACCTGCATCCAAGATCCTTCTTGCTGTAAGTTGTCCAGAGAAGTGCCCTCCACATGTACCATTGTGGAATTCTTCTAGCAGCTCCTTTCCTTGATCACGTCCAACTACCCTCTTGTACTGTCCATCAGGTCCTATTCGAAATAATGCTCCATGCAGAATAGAATATGGACGACTGGCTTGAGTAATCTTTCTCTTAGTCTTTGCATTGGCACCATCAGGAAACTTGAATTCATTCAGATAATTCCAAATATCTATGTATTCACTAGGGATTGTGTCAAGGGAGAACAATGCTGCATCGGGAAAATCATCATCATCACAAGATGATCCTAAACCATCATAGGCTCGAGAGAGTGCATCTGCATTGACATGCTTCTTTCCTGGCCTATCTATAATATCAAATTCAAATTCTTGTAGCAAAATTATCCATCTTGCTATCCTCCCTGATGGGTTAGGCTTATTGACAATATATTTCAGAGCCTGATGATCTGTTACAACTATAAATTTCTGCCCTAGCAAGTAATTTCTAAACTTCTTTACAGCAAAAATGATAGCCAGAGCCTCTTTTTCAGTTACAGTATAGTTTACCTCAGCACTGCTCATTTGTCTGCTCCCAAAGCAAATTGGATGTTCATTCCCATTTTCATCCTTTTGGCTCAAAGTACTACCTAGTGCTGCATCTGAGGCATCAGTGTACACAATGAATGGCTTGCTCCAATATAGATTCTTCAAAACAGGTGAAGACACCAGGGCTTCCTTTAGTTGTCCAAAAGCTTCATGCGCCTTGTTTCCTGGTTCATAAGCAACATCCTTCTTCAAGAACTGGGTTAGTGGCTGTGCAATCTTTGAGAAATTCTTGATGAACCTTCTATAGTAACCCACATGGCCTAAAAATGATCTCAACTTACTTCTATTCATAGGAAATGGTAAATCTTTGATTTTTGAAACTTTATCAGGATCAGTACCAATACCATCTCTGGATACAACATGCCCTAACAAAACACCTTTAGAACATCCAAAGACACACTTTGTAGGGTTTAATGAGGCTTGTGCTTCATCTAACCTTTGAAATGTTGTCTCCATCTGGTGCAGGTGGTCCAACTTGCTCCCATAGATGCAAAAAATCATCTAGAAATACTCTGATGAAGGTCCCAATGTAGGGTTCGAACACCCTATTCATCAAACGCTGGAATGTTGCTGGAGCATTACACAACCCAAAAGGCATAACTCTATAAGCAAACGTTCCCCAAGGAGTGGTGAACGTGGTCTTCAGCTGATCTTTCTCTGCTATACGAACTTGGTTGTAGCCGCTATATCCATCAGCAAAACTATAGCACTCCTGGCCAGCTACTTCGTCCAAGATCTGATCTGAAAATGGAAGAGGGTAATGATCCTTCTTTGTTGCCTTATTGAGCTTCCTGTAATCAACACAAATTCGTAGCTTCCCATTCTTTTTTATTGAGATCACAATGGGAGAAACCCATTCTGAATTCTCCACAGCAAATATGATTCCTGCATCAAGCAACTTATCTATTTCTTCTTTTACAGTCTTGGAAAAATTAGGATTCATTCTATATGGCATTTGCTTTATAGGCTTAGCACCATCTACCAGCTCAATACAATGTTCTACCCAACTTACTTGACGGAGTTCCTTGTAATCAAAAGTGAATAGGTGTATGTACCTTCGAAAGAGCTGGTGGTAGGATTCCTTCTCACTCTCCATCACAGCATCACCAATCTTTATTTGTTGGAGACGATCATCAACTTCTTCTTCAGATAATTTTATGGGGTCATGAGTTGGTGTGACTGGCAGGATATCCATGACTGAAACATCCACCTCGCTTTCTTCATCTTCAGTGTCCACTTCACTGGTACTAGAGTAATCAGAGGATGTCCAATCATCAGTTTCATCACTTGAATCCACAGGTTCTACTTTATGATGTCGAGGGATCACGTTTATCTTCACCCTCTCTCTACCACGTCCAAGTGTCATGAAACCTTCATTCCAGTAGTTTCTTGCATGAACTCTCCTTAGCCATGGTCTTCCCAGCAGCATTGGGTACGCAACAGTACCATTTTTCATCACCTGAAAGTCTACCACACATACAACACCCATAACAGATATTGCCACATTTGAAACTACACCTTCTGGTTTAGTTTTTCCCTTATTTAATGACCTTAACATAAGTGTTGAAGGGCGATCAATTTTTAAACCCAACATATTCATTACAGACTTGGTCATTACATTAACTGCAGCACCTCCATCAACTAAGACATCATGAATTGAAATACCATTACATAATACCTCAGCTTGTGGAGCATAGGGATCTGCCTCTGCCTCCAAAACAGGGACCTCAACCTCCTTCCTTCTTCGAGCATTGAGTCCACCTCGCAACTCCCGCCTCTTCTCAGAAGACATAGCCAAGAGTTGACCATATGTAATATTTGCAGGCCTTTTGGACAGATCTTCCAAGATGGAGTATGGTCCTTGCCCCTGTGAAATCAGAAAATCCTGCACACCCAACTTTCTTCTCCTATGTTTCTTACTAGTTTCTTCTTTCATCTTCTTAGGATCATTTCCATCTTGATTATCTTTTTCTTTCTTTCTTTTTGTTACAAACACATCTACTTCATTATTTCTACTCTTATCTACTACATCAAAAGAATTCACAGGTGCTTTTCCTTTATCATTATCTCCCTTACCAGATGTAGAAGCTCTATCTGGACAATTATACTTATAATGACCCTTTTTATAACAACCATAACAAACAACTTCAGAAATATTTCTTTTTGGACCTCTATCTCCTCCCTGAGAACTAAATTCCTTTCCTTGAAGAAGATTAATAGTTAACTGACCCATCTTTTTGAGCAGATCTTCATACTCAGTAGATGTATTAGGAGAAATATTTGTGCTCATCGGGAGTGGTTGTGGATTCAGGACCAAAGGTGCTGGTGTAGGCTCTACTTTAGCAACAATTTCTTTGGGCTCCTCTTCCATGCTTTCTTCTTGCCTTCTTGCAATCTCCTTTGCTTGTTCAATGGTAGCTGGGCGGTCATACTTCACTCGTTGTCTGATCTCCGGCTTCATCCCAAGAATGAAGTGCTTACAGAGGAGATTATCCACGCCATTCATCAACCCATCCGCTAGTTCTTCCTTCCAGATCTGGGCATCGAGCTTCCTCCTTAGCTCTAGAACATGAGCATGATAATCCCTTATCTTCTCCTTCTCTCCTTGGGATAGCTTTGTGATCTCGATCATGAGATCTGCATATTTCTGTTGTTCACCAAATTCTTCAAGAAAACTTTCAATTAATAAATCCCATGAATTTTTCACAGTATCTCCTAGTGTTTCAAACCACCTAAGTGCTGATCCATCCAAAAAGGTAGGAAAAAATTTAGTCCATTGTTCCCTTCTTATAAGGCCATTACAAATACAAGATCGCTTAAATTCTTGAATGAAAGAAGAAGCATCTTCATTAGATTGAGCTGAAAAAACAGGAATCTTTCCCATTTTCAAAAGTAACCACCGTGAAATACCAACCCACAAGTACAATCAACAAGACTTATGTGCACAAATAATTGGAATCACTATACTAGAAAGTGACTTTACACCTTTTTACAGTAAAATAGAAATGACCACGGTAAACTATGGTAAAACTTGACTTACTGTGGTAAAAACTGATTTTACTGTGGTAAACACTATTCACGGTAAAAAGTGAAGTTACTGCGGTAAATACTATTCACGGTAAAAAGTGACTTTACTGCGGTAAATACTATTCCCAGCAAAAATGACTTTACCAAGGTAACTACTATTCATGGCAAAAATGACTTTAACATGGTAACTACTATTCACGGTAAAAATGACTTTACCATGGTAACTACTATGCACAGTAAAAACAAGGTTACCCTCCAATTGATTTTTGACTAAGTGGGAATATCTCTCCAGAAAATCCACCAACGAGGAATGGTCCCGGCAACGGAACCAAAATGTCATCACCAATCCGGCACTATGATAATTCTTCACCGGGAACTCCTCGTGCTATGATTATTTACTAATGCACAGCCTTTAGTTTGGTGGATGTAATCTGGAAACAAAACAACAACCGAACACAAGAATACCATTGACTATGATAAGACAGAATGATGACAAATCTGAAATATCAAAATAAATTATAATATTAACATGAAACTGTTACAATCTCACCCATGAGATACTTCAACAAGACTATGGGAGAAACTTTACAATTACACCTCTTGATGGCTTCTTCAACACACCTTTAACTGATGGCTTCCTTCGCACACTTCCTACAATATTTCTCACTACTTCTTTCTATGCTAAATGAGGGGGGTGGCCTCTCTATTTATAGAACTTCCAGGCTTATCCATCCTATCTCTAAGATAGGATAAGAAATCCACTCTGACGAATCATATTCCATACCTTAACTCTTATCTGTACATGTAAGCTTATCTGTTAAGATAAGATAAACCTTATCATTTTACATGGGTTCCACATTTTTAGACTTTTTACAAATAAAATACACAAAATATTTATGACCTCACTCCTTGTCCTTATTACCAATATAATATTTCTAATTCCTAATCATGTAGATCCTACTTCTCTAATTACCCAAACTTTGACATTTTAACATTACCGGACCACTTACGACAAATATTTACTTTTTACAACATTCCTATTGTACTTTGACTGTTACCGTACTCCACATTATTGGTGACACCGTACTGACGGCGCTGTTATCTTCTATCAGACGCTACTACTAATTATACTTAACAACATCCTATTCCTAATACATACATTAATGAAATAGAAATTATGGAGGAAAATTTTAGTGTCGACAGTACCTGAGTAGTCTATGCTACCCCATCTTGGCAAGCACATGAGGGAGGCCCCTTCAGCTTCTAGTGAGAGTTCATCACATAGAGAAAGAAGAGTCATTGGCACATATCTGAACCCACCCAATGACCGCGCCCTAGCACTTGGTTTTCCCAAACTAGGAAGAAATGTTATTGACCTAGTTGATATCAGTGGAAAAGATAGATCCAAACCTAGGAGATATAATTTTTTAGTTCCTTCTTCTATGGCTGCACATATTCCAGTATTCAAAGGAGTCTTTAGACAAGGAACAAGTGTACAAGATTTTAGTCTCACATCAGGGAGTGGTGTGGGACATAGTAGTGGTAGAGGGATGCTATCACAGACCATCGGCACACAGTTCGGTGGGACCTTAAGGTCACTTGGCATAGTTCCTACAGGCCCTATTGGACCTAGTGGTTTTGGTGGATTTGGTGGCTCTGAAGGCACAAGATCTGGTGGACCTAGTGGATTAGGCGGCAGAGGAAACACCAGAGGGAACCAAGGATCTGGCTTAGGAGGATAGGGACCCCAACCACCACCTCAGGTATTCTTTGAAATGTCTCTACATTTTCCAGATTATAGGGGAATTGAGGATGCTTCGGAACATGTTCACAAGTTTGAAATACTATGGTGCGTGAAGGGTATCACAACCCCAGAATGGAAAGTTAGTCTGTTTGTAACCACGTTGCAAGGACGCGCACATAGCTGGTATAAGAAGTATGACCCTCATCAAACAGTGGTGGACTACACTGCCTTAAAGAATGCATTCTTGGCAGAGTTCCACATTCCTAAGTTTGAGTAAAATAGCATCAACATTTTGAAGGATATTCAGTAAGGAATGGTAGAGAGTGTGCGGGAGTATGATGCACATTTTAAAACCCTCTTGTCTAAATTATCATATGATATTCACCCTTCATAGCATGCTCAATGGTTTTTTGGAGGACTGATCACCCCTTTTTGAATGGCCTTATCTCATAAAACTTTTACAGACCCACGTAAGGCATTGGAGGATGCCCTACCCGCTGAGGCTATTATTAGTGTTGATGTTGGCGTTAGCCCATTCTTGGAGGCTCAGATTGCTATTATGGCCAAGTAGTTGGAAAAATTATCTAAAAACTCAGCCCATGAGACTCGCAGTGGTTTGTGGTGCACATATTGTGAAGTATAGGGGCACGTTAAGGATAATTTCCCCCAGAGGACAGTATGCATGCTATGACATTAGATTGTGAAATTTGTCATGGGGACCATGATGCAAGTAGATGTCCCTTGCTGCAGCGTGCAATCAGGAAGAATGTATCTTGTTATTACAAAATTTACACCTCTACAACCCATGATACTAAGGACTGTAGGCTCATTGATCAGATCCATGAGGCCATTGATCATGGGGTGCGCCAAACCAGCATTTCTAGTGGTTCTAAAGGTGATGATCACCGTTATGAGGAGCACATAGATGGAGGCACACATGGAAGAGGTTTTCGAGGAGGATTCCATGGTCGTGGTAACCGCAGAGGAGGAAGGACTGAGTTCCTATGTAGAACATGTTTCAACCGTGGATCTACATAACATTACAAATGTGAGTGCCTCAGACCTGTTGTAGTGCTCGTGGTGTGGGAAGAAGCATAAGTATGAGGAGTGCCCAGAATTATTTAAGCATATGAATCAACAGCACTGGAAGGACAAGGGTGTTGTGATGGTCAACATCAAGAAGGAAGACATACAGTGGATGCCTCGGGTAACACGGGATGCAGGTTTGGAACCTGTCTTGGTAACAACAAGGGTAGAAGCCACATGTGTAAGAGAGGTACCAAGATAGAAGACCCTGGTTACAAGGGAGGAGGTCGTTCATGGAAAGTATCCAGACCCCATGCATCAAAAGGAGATATATCAGGATACCATGGATGTTATTCAAAGCTTACAAGGGGAGATCTAGTTCTAAAGGAGAAATCCAGGAGGGAGTAACAAGGAAGGAGAGTCGAGGCACAAAAGGATGACCTGGATGAGGTCAAGAAGGTGTGTAAAATGCTAAGGTAGGAAAATATCATTCCCTTGCTAGGATCATGGTTGAGAGAGAAGGTACCACGCATCGGAGAAGAGTGCGAGAGACAGGTCTTACATGCGAACCTTCCCCCTCACAGCCTCGACTATGACAAGGATATTACATTGAATACAGTTGTAGATGGATGGCTCCTCAGCAATATCCTCATTGACACATGCATGGAGGTTAATGTTCTGACTTTGGATGCATGGCATCAGATGGGAAAACCTGAATTACAGCCATCTTCAAATGTGTTGTATATGGAAAACAAGACTAAGGTAATGCCCATCGGTGTCTTGAAGGATGCAGCTATTACTATCCAGGGAGCCAAGTTTACTGGGGACTTCGAAGTCTTAGTGCTCACCGAGGCAGAAAATTTCCTAGCACTACTTGGGTGCCCTTGGTGTTACAAGAATAATGCAGACCTTCAGTTCAACAAAGGGTACATCAACTTTGAGAACAAGGAGGAATGGGTCATTATACCCCTGGCTGATGGGAAGTCAACACCCTATATTGAACCATTTGGGGAAGAAGTTTTGGACAAGATTTATGTGCGCTCAATCAGAGATCCTGAGATGGTACACCCTACTAACAGAGTTATCCAGTTTGAATATGCTCAGTCAATGAATGATACCACCAGTCTAGCATGTGAAAATTGGGTGCATGGAAATTATGAATTAATGGGATGGAAGTTGAGAGGGTCAGTGACCAAGGTAACAAAGGCACGCATGGTTAGGCTCCTAGGAGGAAAATAACTTCCCAAGTATTCAGGAGGAGCCTTCCCTGAGATCTTTCTGCAGGAGGTAGAAGCTCAATGGAAGGATGGAAAGGAACATAGGGGGATGTTACGTTATGTCTTACTCGACACAGTAGCTCGGTGGTGGGCCACACATCAGGAGAGCCTTTTAGAGTGACGTTAGGTAAGAATTGCTCTCTCTATCAAATTTTCTAGGAGCAATGTACCCACCATCATCAAGGACTACCATGGGAAGGAGCCTACCTCTTTCCATATCCAAGAGTGTGAACGGGAGAGAGAAGGCACAGAAGCTTTGCCACCATCCCTCTAGGTGCACAAGTTGTATTCTACACTACAGGGTTGTGCGCACACATGGTACATTCATTCAGAAGACACGCCACCAGACAAGGAATTGGCAAGAGCTCACGGCTGACCTTATTCAAACTTTTGAGTATCGGAGTACCAAACCATCAGTTGATAAGGCGTTGCAGGGTATCAAGTGCCTTACCATGGGGGATAGTGCCAGGACGGAAGATAGGTTGTTGGAATTACTAGGTGAACCAGGATTAGAGGCATGCTTTTAAGAAGTAGAGGAAACATAAGAGTTACAGCTTGAGTGCGCGTGTTTAGAAAAGGAGAAGGGAAATTTGGTATATGTGATTGATGGAGAGGAATTGGAAAGCTTAGATGTTAGCCATTCTATAGGGATGAGCGAGGTAGTGGATAGTGCAGATGCTCACGCATGCGTGCCTACCATGAGCCTTTAAAAATGAAGAAAGTTAACATCAGTTCAGAGAGAAGAACCTAAGGAAGCCATTATTGGAGATTACTGGACGAGTGAAGGAAGTATCTAAGATCATTGATCTTCTGTGTAAATTTGAGGATTTATTCCTATGCAGGTACCATGAGCTCAAATGTGTTCACCATTCCTTGGGGGAGATGAAGATAAAACTGAAGGACGGTGCGCACCTGGTTAGGAAAAGACCCTACCGGATGAATCCCAATTTGCATGTGAAGGTCAAGGAGGAGATAGACAAAATGATAGCTTCTGGGATCATTGAGGCAGTGGAAGAATTGGAGTGGATAAGTCCAATGGTAATCAGCATCAAGAAGGATGGGTGGATTAGGATTTGTGTGGATTATAGGGAATTGAACGTAATTTTGTGTCATTGATCTCTTTCCAACCCCCTTCACTGAAGAAATTTTGGAAGGAGTCACTGGGTGCAAAATATATTCCTTTACGGATGGATTTTCAGGGTACCACCAAGTCCGGATTGTAAAGGAGGACCAAGAGAAGACAACTTTCACCACCGAGTGGGGAAGTTTTGCATATACGGTCATGCCCTTTGGGTTGAAGAATGCGCCAGCTGTCTTTTCACGCATAGTGGTGCAAGCATTCTAGGACTTCATCCATAAGTTTCTTCAGGTCTATTTGGATGATTGGATAGTATATGGTCTGGTTAAGGACCATTGTGACAATTTGAGGTTAATGTTTGAGAGGTGTAGGCAGTTGAGGATATCCCTCAACATTAAGAAATGTGTGTTTGCTACACCCTTTGGGACTTTATTAGGACATATCATATGTAAGGAGGGCTTACTGGTAGATCCCGCTAAGGTTGCAGTTATTGTGGGGTTAAGGGAGCCTACTAGCTAGAGTGCAGTGCGTGGATTCCTTGGGCATACAAGGCCTATTATAGAAAATTCATTAAGGGATATGCCAAGATCGCTGTGCCTTTAGAGGAGCTGCTTAGACATAAAAGTGCCTTCCATTGGGGAGAGGTGCAACAGAGGGCATTTGATACATTAAAAGATAGGCTTATCACCGCATGCCTATTTTATGTTTTCCCTCTTGGGACAATCCCTTCCATGTCCATGTAGATGCCTCAGGGACCACCATTGGAGCAGTGCTTGCATAACCAGGTGAAGGGATTGTTGATCATCCTATGTGTTTTGTAAGCAGGAAGATGACACCAGAAGAGAAAAACTATACCACAACTGAGCGCGAGGCATTGTCAATGATCTACGTGCTCTTCAAGTTTAGACAGTATCTACTGGCAACACCCTTTGTGTTTTACACCGACCACATGGCATTAAAGTATTTAGTGAACAAGCCTGTTCTACAAGGACGCATATGTCGATGGGTGTTGTTGTTTCAAGAGTTTGAATTCACCATTGTAGTAAATCCTGGAAAAAGCAACTTTGGGCCTGATCATCTGTCAAGAATTGATTCAGGGGAGGACACGTAGAGTATTGAGGAAACAATGCCAGACACGTAACTATTTAGGTTGCAGCACATGCTCCCTTGGATTTGGAAGGAGATTGTAATATTTTTAAAGGAAGGTGTGGTGCCAGAAGGAATGAAGACATTGGAAAATAAGCAGTTGGCCATACATGCCACACCCTACATGTTAATCAGTGGAGACTTATATAAGTTGGGATGTGATGAAATTTTACGTAGGTGTGTCTTAGAGCATGAGCACCTGGCCATCATGGAGGAAGTACATGAAGGAAGTGTGGGTGGTAATTATGTAGGTGATTCCACTGCACACAAGATATTAATGGCAGGTTTTTAGTGGGAAACCTTGTATAAAGATTGTAGAGATTATTGTAAAGTGTGTGACTATTGTTAGTGCATTGGAAAACTAGGAAGGAGAGAAGAAATGCCTTTGCACCCTATTCCTAGCGTGGAGCCTTTTGAAAAGTGGTGATAGACTTTGTGGGACCTATTGCACTAGCAGCACATAGGACTAGGTCACATTATGTCATCACTTGCACAGATTATCTCACAAGGTGTGCAAAGGAAACCCTAACTAAAGACAACACGACAACAACAATGGAAAGGTTCTTATGGGAGAACATTATCACAAGATATAGATGCACGTTGAGTTTGACTAGCGATACATGTACACATTTCTTGAATAAGACCATGAGGATCCTATTATCAGAGTTCATGGTGGCTCACCAGAAGACTACGCCCTATCACCCACAAGCAAATGGAACTATGGAAGCATTCACTAAGATATTGAGTCATACCTTGACCAAAATTTGTGATGTCAAAAGACAAGATTGGGATGACAAAGTATCGGTAGTATTATGGGCCTACAGGACAACGTATAAAAGGCTAAACAAAGCTACACCATTTCAATTGGTGTTTGGCACAAAAAGTATTTTTCTGTCAGTTGAATTTATGCTACCTTCTTTAGTAGGAGGATTATATGATGAACAAGAGTTGGAAGAAATGATTGATGAGTTAATGAAGTTGGATGAGAGACAATCACTCACCAGGTGGAGCCAAACAATAGAAAAAGCAAAGCAAAAGGCTTGGCATGATTGCCACATCAGGAACAAGAAGTTTGAGGTTGGGCAGATGGTGTTACTATATGATTCTAAGTTTCTGTGCCATCCTGGGAAGTTGAAAGTCCATTGGTTGGGTCCTTACACAATCTCATACATCCTTGATCCTAGCACGTGCTAGTTACAAGCGCTAGATGGGACGAAGTTTCCTAGACACTTCAATGGGAGTAGGTTGAATCCCTACTATAAATAAGTCTTCTTGGTGTTTGTAAATAAGGTATTTTTTCCAGTTATTTTAGAAGTTTCCTTTATGCTTTCCCTTTCTTGTGTTTCCCTTTTGCATTGTTGTTTCGTTTTGCACCTTGGGAATGCCGGTAACCTTTTCCCTATTTTTGAGAATTTGTGAGTGCGTAGAGGATAAAACATCATTTTAAGTGTGGGGTGGAGAAATGTGAAGGAGCACATGATTAAGGTACCAAGGAAGTTGTGTTGAAAATCCTTATTGAATGGCCTAGTTGAAAGAGTTGTACGAAAAAAGATGGAAGACGAATGGTTGGTGCCAGGGTAAAACTACTTGTAGATCCCACGTACTAAGAAGGAGAAAGTGCATTTAAGCAACATGAGGTAGGTGAAAGCAAGAATTAGGATAGAAGAAGTGCCTTCAGCGTGGGTTACGCCTGCGCAAGAGTCTCGTATCATGTTAGATTGGTTGTGTGCCAGAAGGTTGGAGGAGTTTTCCCGCAAGGTTGGGGCATGTGAGTGAAAGTGCTGAAGACAGAGATTTATTTGAAAAATATACATTAAATGCATAAAGTATGGTGGTAAGTGAAGAAGTATTTAATGTTCAAAAAGAGAAAAACTATAAGTAAAGGGTCGAGGCTCTTTCATTTTCACTTTGCGAAATAGAGAAAGGAGCAAGTTTTATAAACTAGGGTTTCTAGATTCGATCGTGCAAAGAAATACCTGTGAAGATAGAAGCGTGAGTAGCTAGTTTGAGTTTGCAAACTAGAAGGAAGGGGTTACACGGGTGTGAAAAGGGTTGTAAGGAGGCGTCATCTTGTGGAGTTAATTTGATCCCAGTTAGGGTTTGGAAAACTAGGGCACGGGTTCAAGAGAGTTATATCATGGATTTGAGATCGGAGGCTAGAAGAGTTAGAAGAACAGAGTAATAAAAGACCTTGACAATTGCACCCAAGAAAGGAAAGGGCAAGGGAAAGGTGAAACAACAAGAACTCGATGTAAACACAAACAAAGAATGGTATGCAAAGATGCAATACCTAGATGGGGTGATGATGGGAAAGGAGTGGGAATCCCACCTTAGAAGTGTACCTATAAGTGATTATAATCACTACAAAAACATGATAGAGAAGGAAATGGCACTGGAATTAGTGCACCCCACTAGTAAACAAACACCAGAGGGCTTGCTGATATATAATGATGATGTTAAGGTCAAAATAGAGAAGGTAGGTCTGTTGCAACTCTATGAGTTGCCCTATTTTGGAAAACCAGAGCACCTGTACCAATGGTTAATTTTGTGGGTACACGAAGATTACTTCCAATTTGTAGGGCACAAGATGTGCATTACTCCCCATCTTATCTCATAATTTATAGGCCTCATATGTGAGGGAGATAGCTTGGAAGATGACCTAGGTGATAAGGAGGCTATTCAGGAGACCATAAATGAATATGCCTACAAGAAGGGGTCAAGGTATTACGACATTTCAGACATCAAGGACCCCATGATGAAGATGGCCATGCACATCTGGTAACAAAGCTGAATGGCTAGGAGAAGTGGACCCAAGTCAACAAACTCTGGTTACATGTTTGTAGGAAAATTATAGAAGGCACCATATACAACTTATCCACATACATCGCAGAAGAAATCATTAAGTGCACGAAGGAAGGTGACAGAATCCTCTTCGGAAATGTCTTTCTCACCATTGTATTTTTAGAGATTGGAGTTCCTAATGCACTGGACAGGTTTGTATGGGAGTACCCCATCGAGGATCCTTCACCCGCAAAGAGGTTCGAGAAGTATGCCTGTGATACAATGACAACACCCCACAAGGCGCGGCTAGAGAAATGGTATACACACCTAAGGAACGCATTCAGGGTAGAGTGGAGAATCCCTTAGAACAACTCCTAGTAGCCACTGAGGGGGGAAGCCATAATTCACTATTTATCAACATTTCTACCTAGGCAGATTCAAGCTAATAGACGAATCATGGAGCCCTTGGTGCAAGCTTCCCTTCGTGTTCACTGCTCAATACTTCCAAGCAGGAGTGAATAGATTTAAGGAATCAAAGAAGTTAAGGCTAGAACTAGGTAGTCTAGACCAGAAGCATAGGGAGATGAGAAAGAAGTTGAATTACCCTAGTGGAAAGCATGCATACATGGAGAGGTACGTGTCACATGAGATCCAGATGATAAGGCCGATGACACTACCCATCGTTGGAGGATCCATGGCACGCGTGTACCTCCATATAAGGCCAAAGTTTGAGAAGGGTGCATATATGGAGAGAAATGTATTCATACCTGAGGATCTCATGGGTAGGAAGAAGCCCGCACCAAAGAAGAGAGGGAGAGGAGAAGAAGAAGCACCAAGTGTGCAGACTGCTCAGACAATGAGCATGCCAATAACAAACACCAAGCCAAGCACTTACATACGGAGAAATAAGTCCCCAGTGAAGGAAAAGATGCCAGAAGTAGAGGCAACTAGGCAACCCCTCACCAAGGAAGTGTCTCCTGAGGTAGAAGATAAGGCCGAATCCCCTATTCAGGAGCCACCTCTCAGGAAAAAGTAGAGGGTAGATGAGGAAGCTGACTTGGAGGTGACCGAAAGCATGGAGAAGTACATGGGTGGAAGAGGGGATGAGAGTGAAGAAGATGACGGCAAGGAAGATGAGCCTGAAAAAGACCAGGAGCCACAGGTCTTCAGCTTCTATGACTCAGAAGAGGAGAGTGGAGATGAGAAGTAGGAGTTTGTATTCACATGGTGCAAGGGTGCACAGGATGAGGAAGACACCAGAGACATGGAAAGGAATGAAGAGGTTGGCGGGGAAAAGCAGGGAGCAATAAGTTTTATGAAGGAGTAGATCAATGAGGTGGCAGAAAGAGAAGCAAAGAAAATGTTCGAAGCCCTGGTAGACCAAGAGTTAGAGCACAACACAGACATAGTGCTGAAGGAAGGGGAGGAGAATATTGAAAAAGAGCATGACAGCCTGGGAGGAGGTCCCACTCTAACTAATAGTAAGTTTCCCCAAAGGCATGTGCTCATGGAAGGATGACTCTTGATATGGAGCAGAGGTAAGTAATGGGCTACATTGATGACATGAAGAAGGTGCTACACACGTGATTCCAAAGCATTATACCCATAGAAAGGATTTTAGCCATGGGGTCTTTTGAAAAGGAGGGTGCATACCGTAGAACAAACAAGATGCTCTCTTGGTTGTTTGAGTCCCACATTGATGAGCCAAACTTCAAAGTTTGTCAGGGAGCACTCATAACATTTCTAGAATCTAAGGGGGTCAATCCCTTAGTGAATGCTTAGGAGGTCTCAGACAAGCAAGTCTACAACACACTCAACAAGGTCATGGTCAAGACCAAGGCTAGATTCTTGTGTAATGATAGGATAAGAGTACTAGAGGAAAAAATAGGGAAGAAGGAAGAGGAGTAGGCGGAGAAGACCAAGAGCTTAAAGTAGGAAGAGCTGATCAACACACAGCTAAGGCGTGAGTTAAAGGAAGAGAAGATAAAGGTGTAGGAAGTATACAAGAAAATGGAGTCTATCAAGGGTGCCATCCTTTTAAAGCACCCAGACTTAGCGCCGCCCGCACAGAAGTACTCATCCCTTCTAGAATGTATAGAAGATCTAACGTGCATCCTCACTATGGAGAGATGACCTTTGGCCCTGGAGTCTATAGAAGAAGTGGCCGCGCATGTTCTTAGAAGGAGGAGGACAGATTGAAGGTGGTAGCACTCATTTATGAGTATAGCCAAGTGCTCATAGAGGTTAAGGTCATTACCTAATCTGCGGAGGCTGTGTATGATACATGTGTAGACAAAGATAAGGTGGCAAGCTCCTTGGTTGCCACACTCGAAGCAGAGCTAAAAGAGTTCCAAGAAAATAACAAGGGGAACAGGGTGGAAAGGGACAAAATTCTAGCCGAAGTAGAAAGAAAATCAGAGGCAATTGAATCCTTAAGGAGTTCAATCAAGGCCTGGCTAAAGGAACTATACCATAAAATTACCAGGAGGATGGACAAGCTCAAAGACTTGGGAAAAGAGATGGAATAGATTATGGAAACTTTCAGCACCCAGGGAATTAGCCTGAGTTTTGACGAAGTGAGCACCCTGGTGGGAAATATCTGTTAGAAGGCACAGGATGCAAGTTTGAAGTGTGGAATAAGCCAGAGGTAGACTTATAGAAGTATTTTCCTAGCTTGTTGAATTAATGCTCCCCCCATTCTTCATTCTTTCCCTCAATTCTTTCATTCCCTTATTCTTTTGTAAAGTATAAGATTGTACATTGGCTCCCTAAGGTCAGCATACATCTTGGTTGAGTGAAGTGTTTCTGAGGATGGAGAACAGGTGTAGTGTGGGGTGATGTTGGACCCCTAGAATATTGGCCAGGTATGAAGGCACATAGGTGTGCAAGGTCCTAGTTATGGAAAGGAACGCAAGGAAAAAGTGTGCAAGAGAAAGGTTTAAGGAAGCACATAGCACGCACGATGACATGCAAAAGGAGGTTCGGGACTTAGTTAATTTGATCACCCATGGTAGAACACATGAAAAGAATGACCAGTTGCATGCGTGAATAAGGTG
Organism: Taxus chinensis; assembly: GCA_019776745.2. Taxonomy (NCBI): domain Eukaryota; kingdom Viridiplantae; phylum Streptophyta; class Pinopsida; order Cupressales; family Taxaceae; genus Taxus; species Taxus chinensis. The sequence continues at coordinate 420,744,446 of CM034154.1, forward strand.
CCAGCCTAATGACAGGTTGGTCCTAGATAAGGGCATGCATTGGATGGAATTTTCTAGAAGAACATCATGAGATAAAGTGGAAATCTCAGGCCTGGAGAAGCATGCTCATGTGAAGGACCAAATTTGACACTTGGCACCAGATCTGAGGGCACTGGAGTGTGAAAGCTAGTAGTGTAGGAAAGCGATAAATACAAGTGCCTACGGAGTTAAAGAGATATACGAGTTTGAGATATAGCAGGTTAAAGAGAGATGTGAGTTTGAGAGACAGCATGGGTGGAGCTCTACATAATTACTATGAGGACTCTGTTAGTGGATAGTTGCATCAAGGAGAGAATGCACTAGGCATGAAGTTGTAAATTTTCTTTTGGTTAGCTTAGTTACATAAGTCTAGTGAAATGCATGACTATGCGGTCTACTTCTCTGTGACAGTCTGTAATAGTTCAATGAATGTAATGAGGTTACCTGAGTATAATATATACATGAATATCAATGGTTCTAATGCATATTTATCTCTTATGATTTCTCTTTCCTTTCATGTTAAGTATGAATGCTTGTATATTTCTTTCTATGCCATAATGCATGTTGTGGATTCTGTTAAAGCACTCCAGTCTGAAGTGACTACAAGGATCTAGAGGCCGTTCTGAGCCCTATGATTCTTGTATGTCTTAACTTCCCTCTTGGAAACTCTTACACTAATCATAGATGATGTTTCCCACTAAAATCACATAAAATAGAGACTCAGTACCCATGCTGCCTCAGGTGAGTGCTCATCTTTCACTAGGTGATAGGCCGACACGCATGGGGTTCCTTCCTTTTGTGATGGGAGTAAAAATGACTACAACTACCTTTCTATGAAAGGTATGCATATCAGTTATCCCCTATCTAAAATATTATCTATCTTCTTCCATCAACATTTGTGAATACTCCAAATTTTACGACCCTAACTATTAACCCATTATTGAGAAAATATCTCCTTACCCGTCTACTAGTGATATAGGGATGTCAAAACCCACTTCATCAACTCATTTTTTTGGTTTTAAACATAATTCTATATCATCACATAACATGTCTATCTAAAAATCACCTGCATCATTGTATTCCTCACCTAGATCATATGATACATAAACTCATACTACAACCTCTCCACCCACACAAATTCACATAACCCCTTCCACTCATCCTCTTCACACAAGATCAACGGGTTTCCATCTCTCTAAAAATCCTTTGATCATGTCTCATCTTGTTTCATTACAACAACCTACGTCTTTGATTAAAAATATAGTCCTATCCATCCCTACATTTACACCACCTTTCAACAATAGTTCCATTTCTAGTACTCTAACCTTTTCACAATAAGCATCCGTTGTGCCTATCTCATAATATAGTTACATCGCTTCTCAATACATCCTATAGCCATCATAACTACCTGTCAATAGTTCTATTCCTTTCACTATCAATGCATCATATCCCTTCACAACCATTAGTTTCTTAGTACACTTAGAATATCCCAATGATTATTCCACCTAAAAAATATTCCATTACCATATCACTTGTATTAGTAATCAAACCCTCGCACCTATAATCAAGCCACTCCTTCCACTTAAAATGTTGAATGGTATCAAAATGATCCCATGCAAGAACTGCTAAGTAGAATAGATAACCTTGAAGCTACCACTATGGGACCTAAAAAAAACCCTTCATATGAACAAATATATAACGAACCTATCAACCCATATGTTCCTTTAAAGGCCTATCCTCTACATTGGAAACTTCTGAAATTTAACAAGATTTATAGTAAAAACGACCCTCAATAAAATAGCAAGTCCTTTCTTCATACGTGTTATCTTATCATTCATGACCAAGATATCATGTTGAGAACATTCCCCGTGTTCTTAGTTGGCCTTGACCTTAACTGGTATGATAGTATCCCACAACATTCTCTTTTCTCATCCGCACAACTCACACAGTTTCTCCTAGAACACTTTTTCATAAAATTATCTCGTAAGATATCCATCACTGACCTCTATGCCATCAGACCTTTTTAGGATGTTTCATTTATGATTTCATCACTAGATGATAGGGGATTATCACCCAATTATCCTTCTCTCTCCCACAAACTAAGCTAATTGAGTTATTTTCTCGATCTTATGCCAAACACATATTGTCGAACCTTAAAATTCAACCCTTTAAAAAAATTGAAGAAGCCTTTACCATCAAAATCTATAACTTTTTTACCTTAAGGAAAGTAAAGTTAAACTCCAATCTAAGAAACCAAAACATGAGTCATCTGTCAAAAATTCTTCCAACAATGAAAAATATAAAGGGCTGACAAATGTGGTTATTTTAAAAACTTTGTCTGAAGGTCGTTCAAACTCCAAACGTTCCCAACCTTAACATAAATACACCCCTTTAAGGGAATATTATAACACCATATTTGAAAAAAAGTTAGTTGTTTGTATGATTAAGCTACCCTCGACCTATCAAAATTTCATCCAGACCTTCATGGTATAGGGAAAATGACTATTGTAAATAATATTAAGTCTTAAGAAATGATATTTAAATGTGTCATTCATTCATAAATGTCCTCCAAGATCTTATTGAATGATGTAAATAATAAATTGATAAATCAAATGAACCTCCTAATCAAGGCTTAGATGTGTTTAAACAAACTTTTCCAAACCACTCCCCCTCCAGTAGTCAGCCTCAGTCTAACACTATAGCATCTCATCACATCATCATGTCAATGAATTCACACCTACAAATAAAGTACCCAATGTTTCCATAAATGAAGCACCAATCAAACAAAATCATTCCTCAGATCTCCTCACTATTGATATTTTGATCCCATCCACATGAAAAAATCCAAAGTATTTTACATATACTCCCACAAAAAATCCCTCTATCATTCCCCCAGGAGCTCAAGAAACAAAAATTATTATTGAAAATTTGAATAGTTCTTTCTAAGACCACATCATCCAACATCAAATAAAAAATATTAATAATCCAACTAAAAATTCCACAAATAATTCATCTATAAATATATAAACACCACTAAATATTCAGCAAATAACCATACCACAAAACATACAACCCCTTCCCTCCATCTTGGGATCTCACCCTTCATCAAAATTTTCCTATATAATCACATAATATAAGGTTGTTCCTCAAACAACACCTAAATGTGCCACATAAAATATGGCTATCATATATCATACCTCTAAATCATTAAACAATATCCAAAATCCTTCACTTTCATTATCATTTCAATCATCAACAATAGGACATTATACTAAAATACTTGATAAAATTATCCGATCATCCATCATAACACTACCAACTACTAAGCCCTCTTATTCATGAGGGTGGAATCCCTCTTAGTATAACTATGAGGCATTCTGCACTTACAATCAAATTTCAAGGCACTTCACCAAGGATCGTAAATCCCTCCATGCCATAATTCAAATTCTCACTACAAAAGGAGTTATCCCCATAGATAACAACCATCCATTGTCTGATCTTGATATGATAAAATCTAGATGTCAAATTAGATATACCCATCAAATCCCTAAACATAATAGTTCTAAACCCTCACTTGATACCACATTTAATAAAATTAAGTCTTACTCTAGTAAAACAACACTCCACAAAATAGATGTCATCCATATAACCATAAGAGCATGCACACAAGACACAAAATTCCCAAACTAAAATGGGCCTAAATTATATATCATTGTTTCTCCCTCTAAATCACCTAATACATCATTTTATAAAGCCAAGGTTTCCATCTTGATAGCACAACAAACTCAATCCACTACATCTATACAAAATTTTCTCATCAAATAGTTACATCAGGATCCTATTAAGATGTCCCTTTACGAGCTTGTCCAAAATTATCTGCAACATCGACAAGCCATTATTAAATCTCTTCAATCCATTTCAGTACCACATAGCAAACCCCAACCATTTTCCAACCACATTATAACCTTTAAAATGTTTTTTACATTTCACATTTTAGGACTCTAAAATTCCATCCTTACAGCCCAAAGACCATGATATTACTCTCTTTGTTACCACCCAGATCAATGACGCAAACATTAATATAATATCATCCCACACATTCAATCATATTTAGCTACTAGAAACCATAGTTGATCAATCACCCACCATGATATGTTCATTTAATGACATCACCACCCCACATTAAACATCGCCATTTTACCTATCAAAATAGGCTTTAAAATTCTTCACAAGCTCTTATATCTTGTAGAAGGACAGTTCCAATATAACATGCTACTAGGTCATCCTTGGATATGTGTTATACATTTTATCCCATCAACACTACATAGATGTCTAAAATATAAACATGAGGGTAAAACCTTCATGGTCCTTGCTGACCCTAATCCCTTAAAACCACTTGACCTACATATCTAATGATGTACTACTTCCATTACAAAAATCCACATCTTTAGATCAATCTTCAACATGTTCTTCCTTCCCTCATCCAAACTATTAGATGATCAATCCATCAAAGACGTCATGTAATGTATATCACTAAGGGGAGTATTACCTTATATCTCTTCATGCACTCCCTATGACTAAAACACATAGGAGACTTGAAAACAACCACTCTATGATCCCAACATAGGAAATATCATTTCCTTTAGCTCCTATTTCCTCAAAACACAATTAGTATATGAAGGCATTGACCATGCTTCATCTCATCTTGATAATCAACCACATGAAAAACCATTTTCCTTGGAAATTTTAGATAAACCTAAGTTTTCTTGAACTTACCTCCACCATTGTGTGGGGAAAGGTTTTTGGTTCTAGGTTGATATGAGAAGGGTATGCATGACTTACCATTTGAATACCTAACAAAACCTCAGGTGTAAAGTGTCTCCCTCTAAACCATCACTATCAACATAAAAATCTCAAACACATGTGTCACCGTTATTAGACTCATCCTTCGATGAAAAATCCATTACACTTGGAAAAATAACTTATCAAGATAATAGAAGAACTGAAACTATCCCTCTTATGTTACCGCATATGATAGAGGAATATTCCCCTATTATCGACATTCTTCATTTCCATGATGACGATGCTAGCCTAACTTATATGGGTGTCAAGAAAACCATCTTCAAAAAAAATTTCCTCTTTACACACCTACACTTCTCAATGAATCAACATAAAATTTTAATATCAATACACTGCAAGATCCACACATTTTAAAAATAAACAAATCCTTACACTCACATGAATTCCAATAATTCACCACTTCTTATATAAACATTGTCAATCCTTCACATTGTCCTATAGTGACGTTCCAGGTATATACCCTAACATCATTATCCACGACATCGTTACCGTCTCAGATGTTAAGCCCATGAAGTAAAAACTTCATAGGATGCATCTTTGTGTCGCACTACTAGTAAAATAAGAACTTCAATGTCTTCTTTCAGCCAACTTCATACTACCTTTTGATTATCTATAATGGTTTTCCAACATTTTACTCGTCACTAAATCCAATGGAATATTGTGAATCTACATGAACTTTGAAGACTCGAACCTTTCTTACCCTAAAGATGATTTTCCTCCACCCAACATCGAATACCTCATCGATTTTAAAAAATGCCATGAGATGTTGTCTCTTATGGATGGTTTTGAAAATTATGCAAAAGATTTTTAGAGAGATAAAAAAAAAATCAAGACATATATTTAATATTCTCCATTAAATTTCATATTATACACATCAAATATATGGGAAATAGCCATTCTAAAATGTAGGAGGTGGCTATAACAATTCAAACCTCCTACGTGATTTTTTTGTAACTCACTTCCCCAATTATAAATTTGTTATTGTCTTTTATATAACAACTAAAAACAAATTACTAACTTACCTAATAGTTTACTATCTTACATTATTACATAATAATAATTACAAATGTAATTATTATTAACACACACATATGTGAAGCACTAACAATAGATTTTCTAACATTTCCCTCTTAGTACAAACATGTGGAAAAACCTTCCTTAAATAATTTCACCTTCCCATGATCTGGTGATTTTCACAGGATGATCACAAATCTAATGGATGGTTTTACAAACAGTTGATTACAAACTGAGAATGGTGGTTTTACATTTGGAGTATCACAAACCAAAAGGTGATGGTTTTGTAAATGGTTTACCAACAACTAAGAATGGTGGTTTTACAAGTGGTTTATCACAAACAAAAAATGAAGGTTTTACAAGTGGTTTACCTACAACCACATCATCATGTGCCAAGAACTATTATTAACCCTCATCACATTTCACTGTAGGGAATAACATAGAAAAAATTTCTTCTCATACACAAATAGGAAAAAAATTCATAGTGGAAATGGAACATTGGATCATGTTCTCCCCCTCAATGTGAAATTTCCACTTATTCACTCCACACATGAACAAAAAGATCACTGAAATATGAATCAAATTGAAACTAAAACTCTAAAAAATAAATCAGAAACAACATTGTATAAACTGAAAGAAAATTACATACACACATGTCACCAAACCTTTGATGTGGCCCCGTCATTGGTGAAAGATAAGAGGATATATATTCTCCTCCAACCTCCGGTCAAATATTTCTCAGTATATGAATTCTATAGAGCCAATGTCCTCATTTACTTATTCTTCCTCATTCTAAAGATTCTTCTTTAGTAATTATATTGGCCTTGTTTTCCTTACGTTTTCCACTAAGTAGATAGTTACTTCAAACTCTACAAATTAAATATATATTTCCATTTTTCTTATAGTAGAAGCATTCCATTTCCTCTTTCTTTTTAGAGAAATTTTTGTATTTCCTTTTTACATACATTGTAGTTTCCTCTTCTACCTATTCTTTGGTTCTTTTTTCTTCAGCTAGAAGAGATGATATCATATGTTCCAATGAATGTGAAGGAATCTTTGCAAGAGTGAAAACCACATTACTATATTTGGAAGTTAAGTTATTCAACAGTATATATTTTTCATCCTCATGTAGTTTTAACTTCTAATAATTATCTAGTGATGTGACTAAACAAAATGATCCTGTCATTCATTTTAAATATAAAAAACTGGGTTTTCATAGAAACTTTAACATTAACTACTTTTGATCCAAATAACTTGTTTAATTTTTCTTGCATTCATTAGATGGTTTTTCTATATCTACATAATGTAACTCAAAATATGAAATAGCCAGGCCAATAATGGCTTTGGCTTATCATCCCTATCTTTTTAATCTATTAATTTACTATGATCTGATGGAGCTAGTTATTTACCTTTCACAATTATCCAAAAAACATTATTCATTAATTGAATTTGGATTTTTAATTTCTAGGCATGGAATTTCAAACCATTTAATTTATCTAGAGAAACCGAGATGTCCATTAAAAAATAGAAACACTTACTTAGAAATCTAAAAACAAACTCACTATCTTGTTTACCACAGTGATCATTGGTGATTGATGTAGAATCATAGATTATTAATATAATCAATGGAGATTGAAATAATTTTTTGTTATTATTGTTAAAAAATTTAGTGACGTAGATTCCGAGCCTTCCGTTAATAAAACAGGATCTGAATATGTATAGAGAGATGACTAGAATGTTGATAAGACTATTTTGGGTTGGTTCTTGAATACACAACTCTATTGTAGTCTCTTTCCTAATTTGGTAGACCATGTGTCCTCCTTTCTTCTCAAGGATGGGAGCTCAATTAGAAGCAAATAAAAATGGCAGTAAGAAACCATATGAAAAAATCCTTTTGTTGGACCTACAAGCTCTGATACTAGATGAAAAGTATTCAAAACATTTACAGAGAGATCAGAGATACATAAAATAAATAATCAAGAAATATATTCAATATTATCCATTAAATTTCATATTACACCCATCAAATATATAGGAAATATCCATCCTAAAATATAGGAGGTGGCTGTAACAATTCAATCCTCCTATGCGAGTTTTTTATAAATCACTTCCCAAATTATAAATTTGTTATTTTTATTCTATATAAAAAATAATAACAAATTACTAATTTACTAACTTACATTATTACATAATAATAACAAATGTAATTATTATTTACACACACATATATGGAGGACTAAACATATATTTCCTATAAGGTTTTTCTGGTTACAATAAAATCCTTATCGTACCGGAAGATAAATACAAGACTTACTTTATCACCCCATGGGAAACCTTCTTCTACATAGTAATTCCCTTTAGCATAAAAAATACATGAGCTACTTATCAAAGCGTTATGACTTACATCTTCCATGAACTCATCTAAAAAACTATATAAGACTATGTCAAAGACATCTTGGGTAAATCCAAACACTTAAGAGACTATCCAGTTGTTCTTCACATGATTTTAACATGTCTATTATAATTATTTCTCCATCTTAATCATGCTAAGTGTGTTTATGGAGTTACGATAGGAAAATCCTTGGATTTATAGTTTCTATCAAGGGAATTGAAGTTTATCCCACTAAATTAAAATCCATCATCAAAATTCCTTCATCGTATAAACTTAAACTTTGTAGCCTTCAAGGAAAGATTCAGTCAATCCATCAATTCATTTCTCAATTATCAGATTGTTGTCAAAATTTCCATCATCTTCTTCAAACAATACCTTTTATCACCACCAGTTCTTACGTCTCCACGCAAGAGGAATCCATTCTATCTTTATATCTCCATGACTAACCATGTCTTAGGATCCATACTAGCACATCAAGATGAATAATGAAATGAACAAGATGTCTATTACATTAAGCTATAACCTTAAAAAATATGATACTTGTTATTAAAATTCAAAAATTTGTGTTGTGCCTTGTATTTTGAAACTTCCAAACTTCGCAACTACCTTCACAATAACATCCACCATGGTAGATCCAAAAATGAGAGGATGGGAAAAAAATTCATACACACTATGGAATAATCCTTATAAAGATAAAATACAATCTAATTTTGAACTAGGAGGTACTTCCACCATGAGGAAACTGAAAATTTATTTCACCAAAACAAATCAATGATTAGATGAGCTTGAGAAAATAATTGGTCACATTCTTCATTTTCAAAACCATTCAATCAATCATCCACATGTATTTAATAGCCAAGGTGAAAATCCTATGGTTTTTGAAGAACCATATATTGTGGTAATTGATGACATGGAATACACCATGATGATGAGTGTTAATTATGAATCTTACTTGATAAGTTTAGACATTCAAAAGGTTGAACCCAATATGGATGAAGAATGGAAAACAATGGGGTGGGATGGATCTATTGAATACAAATATCTTAACTTGGAATATTGTGACAAGAGTTTGGTGAACATGGATATGGAAATTAAATTTGATCCTAGGTTATATGTTTAAAAAAATTTAATGTGGAAAAAGTACAAAAGATACACCCAAAACTTAGAAAAGTCAAGAAACACTATGCGAGATCAGTTTTGGGTCAATGCAATGACAAATTTACAAGGAAAATTCCTAATAATGGAAGATTTAATAGCAACCTATCTAATATTATTGAGATACATCATGCACATTTTGTATTTCAAAACCTTAAATATAGTGGTGATGAAGTTCATTCTACTAGAAGGTTCATCACATCCTTGCATAAAATGTGCAACCTTATTAATTATCTTGAACCACAATTACAAATTTCTCGAGAGAAAATGGATAAGGCATATTTTTCAAGTGAAATACAAGATATGTCTTCAAATTTGATAGTACTACTAGATATAATTATCATAGAACTAGATTTACTTACCTAGACTCAGCTTAAGAGGTTAAAAATGAAGGTGATCCCAGTTGATCTCATCATGGAACAATGCCAGACATACAAGGAGTTGCAATGGGTGGACAATGGTTAAGTACATGTTTTTCCACTACTAACCAAACATCGAGGATGATGTTTTTTAAAGGGGAGGAGCATTTTATGCCCCTAACATATACCATTTATATGTCTAAGTGTGGAATAACATATGAATTATATAACATTTATACTTATATGCATTAGTTATTCAGTCATTAGGTATAAACTAATAATAACAAAGGGGTATGACCTTTCAGAATCATACCTATATATATGGGTGAGTAATTCCTCCCCATATGGGTGAAGAGTGTGAAATTTAGTGTATTATTGTAATACTTTGCAGGTTTCCCCTTAAAAGTGGCTAAATAATATATTATATACCTTTACATATCTATATTTATATTCAAGAAATTCCATTACACATTTATTACATTTCTTTATCTACTTAGATTAACTTAGAACATAGATTCCAAATTCATATTTTTGTTAATCATTTTTGTGAACCTGTCTTTTTGAATAGTTTCCCTAGGATCCAATTACATCCTAATGGCTAAAGATCACTCATATTATTTTCCAATCATGTCTCACTTTAGTGTTAACCCTATCTATGACGAGGTTTCCATAGCTAAGCTTAAAGCTCTATATAGTACTTCGGTTGCTACACACGATCATATTCAACAAATTTTAAATGGCCAACAACATGTTTCTACTAGTTTTAAAGATTATCCTATAGGAATTAGCATTTTTGAGGATCTAATAGCCTTTACTCATTGTACACTATGTTATATGGCTACTTGTGATCCTCCTTCTGATCTTTCATAGGAGACTTTAGATGATTCTTTTATTGATTACTTGTTTGGTGTTGAAAATCATTCACATGTGCATAACAATCCTTCTTTTACTCCAACCAATGATATATTTCCTTATCATTCTCCTACCACTTATGATATTAATCCTACTAGCTTGCATGCTCCTTCACATTATGTTGATGATCCTATTGATAGAATGCTTAACGACGTTCTTATTTCCAAGTCTCCATCTAATACTAGTGAGGTGGATGACAGTCTTGGTTCTCTTTCTTTCCATACTTTCAAATGTGACTCACTTGCTCCATTGTTATCTTCTCCTAAGATTGCATCTACCAATGTGTATGATTCACCACCATCTATCGCTTCGTCTTCTCTTACTGTTACATATTCTATTTCTATATCATCTGCATCTCCTACTCCATCTTCTCCTATAGATGTGTCTTCATTGGTCACCTCATCTATTAAGGGTATTTCTGATGCTAGTCCTACCATAGCTATGGACACTCCATTTATCTCTCCTACTATAGCTTCCTTGGCACATACTCCTAGTGTTCTGTTAGTATTAGAATCTCCCACATCACCTCATTATATTCCTATAATCACTCATAATGGAAAACTATAACCACTTAATACATTATTGCCATCTTCCACTGTTCATAGGATATCATCTCTCTCATGCATGCAGTAGGTCAGTTCCACTATCAGGCTCAATCCATCACTTTATAAAGTAGGGTTTATTATGCTTCTATTGATAATAATTCATTACATGGTAACCCTATCCCTAAGAAGATTCATAACTCTACATTTCCTTAAGATTTTAACATGCCTAATTTCACATGTTTTGACAGTACTGGTGACCATCATGCTCATTTCTTACATTACCACATGCTTATGGATTCTCATTCTAATGATAGATTGTTACTTAAGGCCTTTCTATATATTATTGTTGATGAGGCATTACATTGGTACAATCATATTCATTTTGGCTCCATTAGTACTTTCTATGACATAGAGGATGCTTTCCTCGATCATTTCATCATCAACAATGGCCCTAGACTCACATATGATCACATACCTACTTTACATCAAGGCTCCTATAAACCTATCAAGGATTATATATTAATATTCAATGTTTGTATACCTCAACTAATATTCTAACCTATCAATTTAGAGAAGTAATTCATTTTCTATCATGGTCTATGCATTCATGTATAAGTTGAAAAGCGATGAAAATGAGGTTAGAAAACCTCAAAACTTAACTAACTCATCTATGGACCATAAGATAAGAGATAAACAAGGTAAAATAACATGCAAGTATTATAAATTTAACAAAAACATCAAAAAATAACATGTATATTACTATTTACTCTTTGAATGCTAATTTAAATTAACCTAGAAGATCCTAACAATCCATTTTTTTATTCACTCCATGGAGGTGAATGAATCTTACTAAATGGCTACAAGGACAAGTTTAGCATATTCCATTACTAACCTATCATGGATGCAACATGAAGATATTTTAATGGTGTATGGATTAACATCAAATTCCTTATTAGCTTGGCTAATGCAAATGAGATCTTAATCTATGTCAAGATGAGATATGATATCAATATCAAGATGTCAATAAGGCGTATTTAAAAGGGAGGGGTGACCCTTCTATTTATAGTTTTCCACTTGTGAGAGTTTGGAATTTGGGTGCATGTGGGACTAAAGGTAAGCCAAAAATCACTTTTATATTAGATTAGGATAAAAATGCTTTAGGATTAGTTAAGATAGGTTTAGGCTAGTTAAGCATGATTAGCGAGTGATTAGAGACTTGTTGAGAGTTGGGAGGAGCAAAATTAACCATTTGTGACTGATAGATATCCTAGGAAGCCAATAGAAGTGATGTAGAAGGGAATATGAAGATGGTTTAGCTAATAAAAGGGGGTTTATTAGCCAAATGAGTTGAATATAAGAAGAAAACAACCAGGAAGGTGTCGTAAATGAGCATACAAGAATGGAGAAGAGAAGGGTTTATTAACAAAGTATCGTTAATTGAATGAATTGGAGGAAATTTTAAGTGTAAGCATACTTTAGGTGTCTATAGTCTAATACCTCCACTCAAGAAAATATTACAATATGATACATGTGAGTCATTCTCCTATGTTATAAAGTCATTGACCTAGAACAAAATCTTCTCTCATCACACATCATAGATCCTCCACATATCTCTATGGATATTTCCTCACCTAGTTCTCCTCCAGTGCCTCTAGTTGAGCATCCAACACAATCTTCACCTTTTCCTCACAAAAAATTCAACATACTCTACTAGAAAACATACTCCTTCCCCAGCTCTGTGACAAGCTTCTTCTCCTACCACTCTACCTAGGTCACGTGAGCCTTTACATTTCTCTCATCACACTCAACCACATGATGTGTTGAATTTTTTACTTACTGAGAAATTAATTCACTTATCCTCCAATGAACATCATCCACAATACTGATTACAACGTCAACGTGACCAACCTTATTGTAACTATCATCACATAAATGGTCATAGGGAAAATGGTTGTCTTGTCCTTCAAGATCGATTACAACAACTAGAGGATAAGGGAATCATCTCCTTTGGCTCTCCCTTATGTTAGCTATCCATTTCTCCTCTACCTCATCAGAGAGTATCTACTACCGATGAGTTATCTCCTACATATGATGTTATGGTACATCCACCCTAGTCTATTACTCATACGAATTCTCCACCACGTCCATACACCGTTGCATCATTACTTCCATTACATTCATTTCATTCATCTCATCCATCACATTCACAGTATCTACCGCATCATGCTACTCCTTTGCATTGGTCTCCACATCACTCCACTCTCACACATCCCAGTGCAGCTCCATATGAATTTCAGTTCAATTCATACATTCATGTTGCTTCCATTCCACATGCTTCCACCATCGTGTCACCTTGGTAATTGGTAGGTGACAACTATCACCTTACCCATTGATGAAGAACTTGTGTTCTTATAGTTCTTACATGACTATTGAGGGATTTATTCTAAGAACCTCTCATCATGCACTTCATAATCTCATCTAGTGCACTCAATCATTTCCCAATGATGAACTCTTGCTTACATGGCTCATTATAGACTACTGACGGGTCTTAACTAAATGATATTATTCATCCACATGTTGGGGGGAATTGTTGATTCTCCCCCTTAATTTCATCATACTAAAATTTTACAATCACATCTTATTATCATTTAACATAACACGTTGCTTTCTTCGACAATCATACATCATTCATTTTTTACATTTTATTCTACTCTCATCATTATATTCACTATGCGCTACACGTCAACATTTTTCATCAATCACATTACATTTATTATCCACCATCATTAGCCATACACATATTGTCTACCATTACTAACATTATAATGTAAATCTATGCTAATCAAACAATACACCACACATACAATAAACACTGAATCACACATCATCTAACACATTGCGATATTTATCTACAACAATGCACAATTATCATATATCACAAACATATGTCCATACATATATAGAAAATACAAAAATCATGACAAGACATGTTTAATCACTAGGATAAACACCCCTATATTGTATTATACCATGATACAAATCAGACCTCATCATCACTATCGCTCTTGGGTATTACGAGAGCTCTATAAATATATGCCTCTCCACTAATGTGATGCCATTGTTCGCAGACTCGATATCTCTCGACCTGCCTCCATATTAAGGTAATCTTCATAGCCTTCTTGGAACATTGGTAGTACACATCCACATATCATGCAAACACATCTTATGCCAAGGGACCACCACCTACCACCTCTTGGTCTCATCAAGTCTCCTCGAATGCCTTGTCCCTCTCACCTAGCAACACATTACATGTCACCACTTTTATGGCCACCAGATCAAATAAATGGGCATTCTTTCCCATAATATCATCCACTCACTCAAGTATACCTTCACCAAGAACATCGGTCGACACATTATGCATCAATGTGTGGATAGATGTATCAATAATCAATGACCGATACACATAACCTATAAACACAAATTATACAACATGTTAGATAACCATATATAACGATATAGGAAAACAACAAAGTAAACAATGCAACTATACAAATACTTATGCTCCACTATAGATATTTTTATAGGGTTGGGGGCATGGGCTTCCCCCTCTCCCCTACATGTGGTAACCCCATTAGACCTGTAAAAAATGTGAACAATAATACTCACCGATGATCTGGACACCATGCGTGGTACTCCTTGGTGCAACCCACATTGTTTATGTCTATTAGCTCTATCGTCGTATCTACCTCATCTGGTCGTGGTGGTACTAGCTACTCTGTTGTGGGCCCTAGTCTAGCTCCGCCCCTCTTAGGGGCTCTGATAGATAGCAACCATATATATGGCTCTAGGGGAACATAATTAGCTATGCCAAACTGACGTCATACTCTCTCTACCTTAAAAAGATTAGCCACACCTGGAAATAAATCATAAAGCCTTATCATTCTATGAATACACCACAACTCTACCACATCCTCAAGCCATCCTCCATAGTCACAATATGACCTCTATATGACTGCCTTAGGCCCCATCCTATCTATTTGTGCCTTATAGGTATAGGTGTCCATCTTCCTACCATGAAGATCAATCCACCTCTGCACATAGATCTTTGGCCTAGACCACTCTCCTCGTAGACCTCCAACTGTTCTTAATACGACTATATGATCATAAGCCCATAAATGTAATAATGTGGTGGATCTTATCCCTTCACCATGATCCTCATGAGTAAATTGGTATAGGTCTCTATATAGGTGTGCCAACACAAACCATGCCCATGTGTATCTCGCAACCTCCTCCCTCTACAACTATACATGAAGCAATCACAACTGATATGAAATTCCACAAGCATGAAACCCTATACTAAAATACAACATCCAAACTGATATGGGCCTCAGAAGGTACTTGAGTCCCCATAAAATACAACCTCGCATCTCACATCTATTGCTCCATAATCTCTACTAGCATAACTCACACTCTCTCCCTAACCACTAGCAATCACAGTATGTAATATACATCCTCCAGAGTAACATTCATCTCTCTTATAGGAAACCAAAATGTGCACGTATCACCACACCATCTCTCACATAGTGTAGTTAACATGAGAATATTATGGGGCATATCCCCCATCCATGTGATGTGTGACAAGATGACAAATTTCATCACATCCCAATCATTTGAAACCATCAATCTAAGAAACGTGCTCATATGATGACCACCATGGAACTCCCTCGAGTGGATATCCCTCTGCACACCATAAAATAACAAAAAAACCTAGCGTTAGAACACATTCCAAGATCAAACGCACTCGCTTATTACACTAGAAACCTATTTTTCACTATTATACACCAAATGCACACATCCTAGACTAGGGCACTCATATGCAAAACTAGGGTTCCTAAGAATAGGACACCAATTCCCAAATCTGGGCACTCCTATCTCAGGGGTCACTAGTGCCCTCACTGCTATTGTATAGGTCCAAAACACTGAGAAACTTTAAAATCTCCAAAATTATAAAAATTCAACCAAAACAACTACTACACCTTATATTTTGTAAAAAACAATGTGCTTACCAACTCTGTGGTCATACATGACACTACGAAGGTCGCAACCCTCTCAAACCGACTAAGACACATTACTCTCACTTGCAGCATTTTCACTCACTACATGCTCACTCTCATAATCGTGTACAAAACACATTAAGTGACTAAACACTTTTTCACTTCACTACTTATAATTACTTTCTCATCACTTACTTTACTATAGTCATTATTTCATGCTTATCACCGCTACTAATACACATTACTCCATTTTGAGCATTTCTACTCTGATTTACACCCCATTCATGGCATTAAATTTAGAATGTTTCCTACCACCATATTCAAAATATTTCACATGCATTATCTCTCCTCGATGTTGTCTTCCATTCCATTTATACACATTCTAGAAATTTTCACCACTTTCTATCTTGTGCTTACTTTTGGCTTACCATTCATTCTTATCATCACTTCCCCTTTCACCAAAAGGGGGGCATATCATTGGGGTCATAACATTTATTAATCCACTGTGCGACATTTCACCATCTATTCCACCTAATGACCTAATATGCGGGAAACAAACATAAAATGTTTTCTATATGACGCTTCATCACTTCCCCCTAATGACCTAACTTGGGGGAAATGGGAAATAAAAAATATTTTCATGTGATATTTCACAACTTCTATAGATTTCCCCTAGTGACCTAATCTAGGGCAACTAACATAAAATCTCTCTATAAGTAACTAAGTGAATCAATCAGATCAACCAATGCATTCAAACCTCTAAAAATCATGATTAAACCACTTAATTAATATAATTTAGCATAATCAACCTCATAGATGACCTAACTTGGGAGGTTACATTCATCAGTTTTCCCAGATGACCTAACTTGGGAAGTTATTATACATTTTTTGCTTTCTTTCAGATGATCTAAATTCAAATCCATTTTACATCTTTGCATTTTCTTCTAGATGACCTAACTTGGAAGCCATTACATTGTGGCGACACCTATGGAGTGGGGGTGACAGTTCCTTTTGTATACCACTCCTATATGGGTCAACTATTTGATTGAAATTATTTAGATCCAAAAACCACAAAATTTGATCTGATTCCATCTTCAGCAACTAGATCTTGAGGTTGTAGTTAGAGATTGGAGAATAACACACTTTTCTCCCTACACTCTTCCTCTGGAGGTGGAACCCCCAAATCCTCTAGTCAATTATTCATATACATAGGTTTGGGTTAGGAATTGATTAATCCATACCCCATCTCATTGTCATCATACAAAATCATCTCACATTTCTATCATCAGTCATCTTTAGTGCTCCTCATTACCACAATACATTTTTTGTTACATGGATCAACATGATGATCCATGTGGTTCTTTTGGCACACTTCTACTACACATCTGCACATTCTACTACAACATGGGCTTCTCCAACTTTTCTCAGGTACACATCTCTATATAATTTATGTTACTGAGATTTATTCTCACCAATATAAAGTGGGGGCAAATGTAGTCACAAAATCATGCACTTACTATTATATTTACACCACCAAGTATGTTATTTTATATGTGGATCTCACATAATAAAATTTATTCACTAGTAACCTATTCCTTAGTTCTATTGTCACTTAGTCAGCCATCTTTTTCATTTATCTTGCATAGCCATCAATTTTTACATGGTTCTGGTTGTCTCTTGGGGATTATCAGGTTTCGTTATTTAGTCATTTGTCGTCTCTAGTCTTTGGCTAGAGTGCCTAGGGTATTGCTGGGGGCACCCATAGGTAAGTCATTGAGGTAAGTCATTTTTAGGTTAGTACCTTATCCCTCTCATTTTCATTATTTAATTTCATTTAAATATCAAAATAAAATATTTAGCATCAATATTTCATCTTATGTCATTTATTGCATTTCTGTATCTACTTATATTAACTTGTAATTTAGATTCCAAATTCATATTTTTGTTAATCACATAGAAGAAAAATCATCTGGCACATGGTATACACATACATATGATTATCTATCCACTAGTAAACTACCTACAGATCTATCTACAAAAGACAAAATATCTTTCTAAAAATGTGCATCTCTTTACATCATACTAGGAGGTATCCTTTACGAAAGAGGATTCTATAGCCTCCTCCTCTAGTGTCTTAAAAATTTGTAGGCTCATCTAGCTATCCAAAAATTACCTGATGACATATGCAGTGAACACTTCAATAGTTTGGATATCACTAAATGGACCTTACGCATGTGATACTATTGAACCACACTTAACTAAGATTGTTGTGACTACATAAAGAAATGTGTTAAATGTAAAAAAATCCAATCTCACACATATCCTAAGCCAAAATCTTCAACCAACACAAGACTTGTGGCCCTTTTAACAATGGGGGCTTCACATTATTGGCTTTATCAACCCTCTTTCACCACAATGACACAACTCCATCATCATGGTAACTAAATAATTCACTAAATGGGTGGAAGAAATCCCCCTTATATCTACTAAAAAAATTTAAATCATTGACTTCATCCATCATCACATTATCTATCTATTTTGTATACCACATAAAATCATTATAGATAATGGAAAATCCTTCAAAAATAATAAATTTCAAAAATTTTGTGACACTTACATCATCAATATTATCTTTTCCTCTCCTTACTATCCACAAGATAATGACCAAGCCAAATCATCTAACAAAACACTCAAAAAAGTCCTCATGAAAACTATTGACCAAGTTAGTAGAAATTGACATCTTCAAATTCCATTTGCATTATGGGCATATCATACCAACTTTTCAACTTGTATGGGCACTACGCCTTTCTCCATAGTAAACAACACTGATTTTGTTATTCCTCACGAAGTTAAAATTCCATCTTTACGCGTTTCTCTCAAATAATTCATCCCTGATGAGTAATATCGTCAAGAACGCCTATCACAACTTGAACTACTAGATGAATTTCATATAACCACCCTTGAAAATATCAACATCTATCAAGAATGAATCAAACAAGACTATAAAAACATCTCAAATAATGTTACTATAACATTGGTGATCTTCTTATCAAAGAAAAGGAACATGTCACTAACATGGAAAAAAGAAAACGTGGAAATTTTTCTTCGAACTGGATTGGACCATGGAAAGGAGACTCTTAATTTCCTAAACTTGTGGCCAATTTATTTTTAAATTATTGACTCATGATACCTTAGTTAAAATATTATCTCCATCTATCAACCCACATGTTGTATCATCCTCATAATGATTTGGAACTATGTGGTCTCTTATGTCATCCTATAAGTCATGACCTTGAATATGGGCACCACGTCTTTTCTCATAGTATATTCCTCATGAAAAAGTTCCATGCTAATGATTAGGGAACCCTTTAATCATTACTCTCATTACTCTTTATCTCATCCTATTTAATGACATGATAAGGATATAAGTGTATCTTGTATGCTTATTTATCCCCTTCTAAATGGTTACACAAGATTTACCTCAGCTCAAAAATCAAAATATCTATGGGATGAATACACTCAAAATATAGACCGGTCCCTGAAAGGATGGTTCTTTAATCAAAATACACAATAAGGATTCCCATATCTATTATTCATCATATCAAAAATGGATTCTCGCATCAATCAACCCTCATATCAAAATAAAAAAAAACCATCCCAGGAAAGCTTCCCATAGTGATCAAATTTCTCATAAAAACTCAAACTTCACATATTGATCAACTTGTGTAGAATACAATAAATTTGGGGTAAAACCTTGGGAACCATCAAGAAGAACCCATTTCCCCATGCTTGCTACACAAAAAATTTTCCCATTTCAAAAAAATATAGATACGACTATCCCACATCCATCAGTGATCCTAGTATTACTAACCATTGTGAGTCATATGTTAACATTATTTATAAGGCTGCATGTGCAGTAGCATACATACAAAATAAGTTTACCATCATACACTATATATATGTCCAGAAGTGGTAAGGAAGCAAACATCCCACAATCTATTCTTACCCATTGTATACTGCATTAATCTAATAGAACAAGATCATTAATTTTTCGTCAAAATCACATCATAACATAGTTTAATCTGAGAATACACATTTCTACATACATCCATATACTCATAATTCACCTACATCCATTAATCAAACATCATCATCGACTACATTTATATCATCACATTGCATAATCATTATCAAAACTCAAAAACATGACTCAAATATCAAAATTATATATATATATATCATATATATATATATATATATCATCATAGGGCTATCATATATATCCTCATATATATCATATAAGTGTTTATACATTATCGACAAGGGCTTCAAATGATCCTCATACGTCAAAAATATATACTTCAAGATCAATGGACATCAATGTTTATCTATAAAACTACCTAGTAAACTATAAGCTTGTCAATCCTTTGTGTCACCTTTGACCCATTAAATGGTACTCTAGTTTTATACATCCATCATCAAAATCACACATTTTAAAAGTATGCTTATTCCTTTTTGGGTCCCTAAGACCCTTTAAAAAATCAAAATCAATCAGATCAATCAGCAAAACTTTTATGAACCTTTTTCCCTACCGTCATTGTTAAGTCATACATGTCTATAGGACACAGAAACCATTGGTTCCCCTAACACTTGACTGATCACGGCCGCGTAAGCCCGCCTTTTTAGCAACATCCTTTATATCAAGCCTACATCTCCCAATACACTGTGCATGCTATACATCTTTAAGGGAACCTTTTCTCACATATCCACTTCCTATGATTCATACATCTATATGTTGAAAAACCATTGGTTCCCATATCACTTGACTCTATGGTCACAAAATTCCACCTTTGTGGACAATTTGTTTTCATTTCCTAGGCATTAGGGAATCTTACATAGAAACATAAGCAAAAACACACAAGCCTATCCCATCCAGCAACCTATTCAAACTGAGTGATCATTACACTTCTTACCGTAATAACCCCCAGTTTGAGGTTAGACCGCCTATCTAACACAAATCGTGATCATTTCCACTTGTTTTTATCTAACGGTTTGTCCATCACAAACCACTTGAAAAAAAGAGGCAAATATAGACACTTAATTTTGTTACCCTACATCATTTATCCATACTCCTCATATTCACACTCAAAACACTAAATTAACTATATCACTATCCTAAAATCATGTCCTTACCCCCATAAAAACATGTTGTATCCCTTAGTAAAAACCTATTCTTCCCATCCTAAGTTACCTAAACTACCGTATCCACATAAAACACATCCTAGCCCATTTTAACATTAACCATCTAACCTCCTAACATCTTCAACCTCCTCATAACCATTTGCTAATCGCCCCCATACCCAAATCTAACCCATTTGGAAGTGGTTTATATTGACTTAACAAGCGGGTTTCCCCACTTTTCCCATGAATCGCCAATTATTCCTAACCGATCGCTCGGTGATTCTATATAAGTAATATCAAACCTCCTATGAACATGGATTGGGAGACAATTAGACATGAATCTATGGTCTTTAGAAAAATGTAGAGAAGCTTTGACTCATTTTCGACCTAGATGACATCATGATCACTCATCTGAAAACCTTCATCATCCTTGTCAAGTCCTTGCAAAAACTCTACATAACATCTATGCGATTTCTATAACATCATTTTCCAGCATTTCTCAGTCAAGGTAAGAACATGTACACTTATTTTCTCATTCATATTTAGATTGTCAATGACATCATATTATAACACATATCAAGTCAAAAATCACTTGTTTTGCAAATCTAACTTGCATTTTATCAAGATAATCAGTCCTTTTACATAGTAATCACCAATTATTCATCTGAATCACTAATGATCGTATAAAATTTCTAGTGACCCCTGCCATTTTATCATTTTAATTACATTTATCACATTTTTCATCAATATATCAATATGTTTTTGTCTAATCTATATGTTTCCAAGTTATTTCTGTATTTAGATGATTGTACCAAGTCAGGAACATCATATTACAAGTATATACGATCTTCCTATCATCCAACAAACATTTTCCTGGGGAAAAATTGACATTGCACATGAACTTAGCCTTTCTGCCATATCTTTGACACAAACATTAAAGAAATCAAAGATCAACTTTAAATCAGACATGAATAATAAGATTGTTTTCACTAACCTCAAAAAATTGGAATTTTTGATTTTTTTTTGAGTTTTTGGCTAAGTGACCCATTTTTCTTGGTTGTATCTACTTTCTTGTTGTTAAAGAGTGCAAAAAATCCCAACATTTAGCCATAGTTGAGTAAATTTGAGCCTTGATCGGTTAATGTAGACTTTAGAGGAACAAAAGGAACATTTCCTTCATTTCTCCTACTCCCCAATTTACCAAAATGACTACATTTTATTAACTTATAGTATAATTAGGATTTTTTGTGTTCATCCAAAATTTTTCTATTGTTTCATTTGTTCCCTAATTCACTACATCACCCAGATCTCTCCAACCCTTCTTTCATAATAACTTTTTCAGTAATTTTGGGAACTTGTAGAACTCGTTCTGTACCACTGTTTATTACACGCAAGCCCATTGTTTCCACATACCTCCATCTCCCCTTTACTTTAGAAATTATGGATCTTTAAAGAACCAATGGAACTTTTTCGATTGTTCCCTTTATTCTCTTCATATCCTATCTTTCCGCACTATTATATGTTACTTGAGTTCCCCAAACGTTCTTCATATAAAATTTCTAAGAAAAGGGGAAAAGTGAGTTCCCACAAGCATAATAATATCCACATAACACTGTCCTAAACCCTAAATTGATTTTTTTGACCTAATCCCCATAATAAAAACACCTCCATAGTTATTCATTTTCACCATTCACAAGCTCAAGTTTATTATGCCATGTCTATTTCCTCGCTCTTGTGCACCAAAGAGGTATTTTTCTCATAACTTCATTTTTTTAGCCAATTTCAAATATTCAAAATGCGTTGGGACCTTTGTAAAGGCATCTTTATTTTTATGTAAAAGGTGAGTGGTTTTATCCTTATTTTGTCTAGTTTGATAGTTATTTGTGTTCCCAAACCTCCCCTTTAAATACCTCTTGAAATACATTCTTTAGACTCTATTTTCTCCAAGTTCTCCCAAATACTTCCAAAATGAAGTTATAATATGCAGGGTATGAACATATTCCATCTTTAAAAAAAATTGTACCTGACATAGGAGATATTGATGTTAGGAACATGAACTTGAATGAATTTTGGGCCCGAATATCAGATGATAATCCTACTATAATTTCTGGATGTGTTAAAAATAATGGAATTTCTTATACTGTTAGCTTCCCTACCTTAGTGTAATGCAGTGACATAGTCTTGACATGTTCCTCCAATTGTGACCCAAAAACCAAAGAACTTAAATATCCCCAAGGAAAATAATTTCCAAATTAGATGCCCATTATATTAATGTGGCCTTGGGAATCCCAACATTTGAAAATTCTGAAATCTTAACCAAGACTGAAGCCTAGAGACTTTTTGATAAAAACCAAGAAAAATATAAAACCATGATTGTTAAATATTTGCTCAAAGTCAAGAATAAAGGTCCCTCAAAGTTTCCCAAAAACCTCTATAGAATTTATTTAATGGAAGAAATTTCACATATGATCACACTACTAGCCAAGATAATGGGCATGATATCCAATAATTAGTTCTAAAATCTGATGTGTGTATATATCAATGTGATATGTGAGGAAAAGCAGTGTTTGAACTAGGGGCAATCATTTGTGAAAATTTGAATCAACAATTGGTTAATGTACATCAAAGTAAAAAAATTCATACAACTTCATACTTAATGTACACTATAGCAACCTACATAGTATGGGTAGGATTATCAAGGCAAGAGAGCAAGTAGAATGCACCAGTATATGAATTTTACACTCAACTCACCTATGAGAATATTAAAACTCACCATAGGAGAGTTAATGATGCTTTCACAATGTTCTTGGTTAGAATTCTTTGGAAGAAAATGTGGATGAGAGGGTTTCCTCAAAGGCTTGATAGCTAATTTCAACATATGGCAACCTCTTCATTCAATTTAGGAAGTTATCATACATTCAAAAAATGGATTCAAGGGATTGACAAATAAGCTACCTATTTACTACAATGACAAGTTGATTTTGGTTAAACTCTATAAAAATCTAGATATAATTCAAATAACCTATAGGGATAAAATATTTCATGTATTCAATTCCACATCTCACTAGGAAATTACAATTGCAGTTCAAATCTCGATGGTCAAAATGGTGATAGAATAATTTTAGAGTTCAAATTTCATACTTATCAGAAGAGGGATTCCTTTGATAACAAAGGATATATTTCAAAGAATCTAAGGATAACCTAATATGATGTGCCAAAATTTGAGTACTACTAGGAATATTTTTCTGATGAGTATGAAGTGATCAAAATATTCTTCAGTAGGTTATCACTGCAAAAAATCAAGGACATCAATTTGTACACTATTCAAGAAGGTTTATAAGATGATGATTCATACTTGTATAATGTGGATTATATGATGTCTATTTAGTAAATTCATTTTCCTACCATTGATTGGTATCAAAAGGAGAAGGATAACCCTGATGATTTAAACAACCTGGTGCTCCTGAGAACAAGGTATTGGTATAATAGAAAATTAAAATAATTCAAAGAATCAATGAAAACATATTTCTCTCAAGAAGCATCCACCTCACAAACATATGTTTCAACAAAATAAATCCTTCCTCCTCACCCTTGAAATCAAGAACCAATGTGTACATGAAAAAATATGAATAAAAAAAGGATGAGAAGAAAGACTAATTGCATGAGCAAAGGGTTAAACAAGAGAAAAATAAATAATTGGTTGATGAAATTGTATCTTCTCCAGAAAAAACATCACAACCATTTAAAGAGAAAGAAAAAGTATTTTAAGAAAAGAAAGATGAGTGTTGGGCCCCAGAATATTAGCTAAGGATGAAAAGGCATGTGGGTTGAAGGTGCGCAAGGAAGGGTTCTAGCAAAGTTTTATAGAACATACGATGCACACGTGCAAGGAAAGAAAAGTTTTGGACTTAGCTACATTCAGTGTCCCAGGAAGCACATGAGAAAAGTGTGACCCTTGTGGATAAGGTGCCAGCCTAGTGATTGTGGGATCAAAAAGGGAATATTATAGGCATGCGATAGAAGGTTCTAGAAGACATCATTACAAAGATTGGAGAGCTTGGATCTGAGAAGACATGCTCCTATGGAGGACCACTTCGACGCTTGGAAACCAATATATAACTTCAAAAAGGCATGGCAGTGGTTGCTAAGGTTATAAATACAAGTTCCTGATAGAAGAAAAGAACAAGAGTTGAAGAGATCCGAAGCTCTGTAGAAATATAATGGAGGGTTCTAGGGGTTAGGGATTAGGATAACTCTGGGAGTGATGTCACATTTAGAGGGATGGATCTACAATCATTTTTGTAATGTGATGAGCATAGTGTAGTTCAAATGCATGACTTGGCTTTGCATTGTAATATGTAGGTCTGTAATGGTTTCATGGAATGTAATGTGGTACTTAAACATGATGAAATGAATATAAGGCTCTATTGTAAACCATATAAATGTTCATGAGTATATTTATTTTGCACTTATTTTATGTATGAACCATTTTCCTATGTTTTTTGCTATTTCTCTTTTCTAGATACAATGAGATGACAACTCGTTCTAGATTCTCATAATGTTGTATAGTTATTTTCTATCCTTCTGCATTTGATTATCTGTCATAAGATGATGCATTCTCACAAGACTCACATAAAGGAGAGACTCAGTGCTTGTGTGTGCCTTAAGTGAATTCTTGGTGCCCTCTGGGTGATAGGTCGACGCACATGGGATTAGACTATTTGTCTAAGGGTATAAAATATGACTACATCTTGGTTCCATTTATGGGACCTCTTTTCGAAGTTGTGAGAAATGTCATGCATATTTTTCCTTGTGATGTGTGATGACAGATTGTCTGATCCCAGAAAGTTTTGAAACATGGTTCAAGAGCACAGAGGATGATTTTTCTCAAATATTCAACACTGGACCTAAGTTTAATACGTGTAGATGGGTAGAATAAAACCTATACCATGAGTTATATGAGACATTATTATGTTTTTTTCTAGTAAAAATATATGAATGCCTTTCAGCATATGCATCTAGATCGATCTGGTACTATATACCATGCGTGTGGACCTAAGATGACTATCAGAGGATGTAGGATGTAGATCTAACTTGGACATGTGTTTTTAATCATTGGTGAAAGAGAGTACTGACCAATTATACTCTTGAATACACCATTTCTAGGTATTTTTTCCCATAAGTTGTTGAGTTTAAGTTTTTGAGGGAGCCTAGAGGATATTTTTTTCATACTATTCCTTTGGCTATGAAGATCCTTTCCATTACCTTTAGTTTAGAAGTGTTTCCCATGGTCGGTTAAGCTTCTCTAAGTGCTAAGAGAGGAAGCTAAGGTCGAGGAAGATGGTGGAAATTTTGGCTGAGAAGGAAAGGGAGGAGAGATGAATCAAATATAGCTAAGATCGTCAAAGGGAGATGACTAGATAATGTGAGGTTATAATTGTTATGGATCTATGGAGGTAGACGTTGCAGGAAGGAGTTAAGGTTCACGTAGAGGATGTGAAACCTAAGCAGTCTATACTACCCCATCTTGGCAAGTGCGGGAGATAATTCCCTTCAACTTTTGATAAGAGTTCCTCACATAGAGAAAGAATAACCATCAGCACACATCTGAACCCACATGACAACCAAGCCCTCACACTTGGTTTTCTAGATCAAGGGAGAAGTATTGTTA
The DNA here is from genome assembly GCA_019776745.2 of Taxus chinensis. NCBI lineage: Eukaryota > Viridiplantae > Streptophyta > Pinopsida > Cupressales > Taxaceae > Taxus > Taxus chinensis. Next base: position 420,771,607 of record CM034154.1, read on the forward strand.
ACGTAGTTGGTATCGGTGGTAGTAACTAATATGTTCCCAGGAGATATAATTTCTTATTTGGAACATCCATGGCTACACAAGCCATTCATGTATTTGGAGGAATCTTTGGACAAGGTTTGAGTACGCAAGATTTGGGTATCACATCTAGGAGGGGCACAGGAAACACAATTGGAAGTGGGAAAATATCACAGAACATCAATGCGTAGTTTAGTGGGACATTGGGAAAACTTGGTGCGACCACTTCAGGTCCTTTTCTGACTACAGGATTTGGATCTGGTGGGTCAGGACCTAGAGAATCTAGTGGATCTGGTGGAGGAGGAAACACCAAAGGGAACCAAGGCTCTGGATCAGGGGGACAAGGGCCCCAAACACCTCCACAAGTGTTTTTGAGATGTATTTGCATTTACCAGACTATAGGGGTATTGATGATGCTGCAGATCATGTGCACAAGTGTGAATTACTATGGCACATGAAAGGGATCACTACCTAGGATCAAAAGACAAGTAATTTTGCAACAACGCTACAAGGACATGTGCATAGTTGGTATAGGAAGTATGACCCCATCATATAGTGGTATACTACACCACATTGAAAAATGCCTTCCTATCAAAGTTCCATATCCTTGAGTTTGAGTAGAAGAGCATCAATGCTCTAAAGGAGATCTAGTAGGGAATGGAAGAGAGTGTGTGGGAGTATGACACATGCTTCAAGACTCTCTTGTCTAAACTATCTTATGACATTCATCCTTCTCAACATTCTTAAGGGTTTTTTGGAGGATTTATAACACCATTTATAAGTTATCTATCAAACAAGACTTTTATAGACCCGTGAGAGGCATTGGAAGTTACACTATGCGCCAAAGCTGTTGGGAGCATTGATACTGGTGTTAGTCCTTTTCTAGAGTCTCAAATTGTTGTAATGGAAAAATGGTTAGAGAAGCTTTCTGAAAACTCAACATATGAGGTTTGTAGTGGGCTTTGGTGTATAGACTATTAAGTATAAGGGCATGTAAAATATATTTTCCCTTGAAAATCAGTACGTGTTATGGCAGTAGACTATGATATTTTCTATGGGGATCATGATGCAAGTAGGTGCCCCCTACTGCAACGTGCAATTCATAAGAATGTTTCTTGCTATTGTAATATGTGTACCTCTATAACCCATAATACCAAGGATTGTAGACTGATTGATCAGATCCATGATCCTATTGATCTGGGTGTGTGCCAGAATAGCCTTGCAAGTAGTCCCAAGGATGATGGTCATTGTTATGAGGGGAGTGCAAATGGAGGAGCACATGGAAGAGGTTTTCACAGATGATTTTATGATTGCAGTAACCATGGTGGAGGAAGAAGTGAATTCCCATGAGGAACCTATTATAACTTTGGATCTGTAGAGCATTAGAAACGTGAGTGTCCTGATCTATTACAATAATCATGGTGTGGAAAGAAACATAAGTATGAAGAGTGTCGAGAGATTAATGAGCATATGAATAGACAGCACCAAAAAGACAAGGGTGCTAGGATGGTGAGCATTAAAAAGGCTGATTCATAATGGATGTCAAGAGTAGCACGTGGGTCAGGGTTAGAACTTGTATTGGTGATGACACGAGTAGAGGCCACATGTCCTAAGGAGATGTCAAGGAAAAAGACACGGGTTTCAAGGGAGGAAGTGGTACATGGAAAATATATTGACCCTTCTCATCAGAAAGGGGAGATCCAATGTCTAAGAGAGCAATAAAAATAGTTGGAGAAAAGGAATAATGTTGAGGCTCAAAGGGTGACTTGGATGAAGTCAAGGAGGTATGTAGGATGTTAAGGAAAGAGAATATTATTCCATTGTTAGGATAATTTTTTAGGGAGAATGTACCATGTGTTAGAGCAGAGTGCGAAAGATAGGTGTTACATGTAAACCTTCCTCTTCACAACCTTGACTATGACAAGGAGATTACTTTGAATGCAGTTGTTGATGGATGGCTTCTAAGTAACATCCTTATCGACACGGGATAAGAGGTCAATGTTCTTACCATAGATTCTTGGCATCATATGTGATGGCCCATGTTACACCCATCTTTGAATGTGTTGTGTATGGAAAAAAAAACTAAGGTAATGCCCATTTGAGTTTTGAAGGATGCAGTTATCACCATTCAAGAGGACAAGTTCATCGAAGAATTCAAAGTCTTGGCACTCACCAAGGAAGACAAATTTGTAGCATTTCTTAGGTGCACATGGTATTACAAGAACAATGCCAACCTACAGTTTAGCAAGGGGTGTATCAACTTTTAGAAAAAGGAAGAAAGGGTGATCATCCCTTTGACAAATGGGAATTCAATGCCATATACTCAGCCCTTAGGAGAATAATTCCTTGATAAAATCTATGTGTGCTCCACAAATCCTGAGATAATTCATCCCACAGAAGGAGTCATCCATTTTGAAGTTGTTCAATGCTTCAGTGATACCACTAGTGTGGCATGTGACAATTGGGTGCATGGGACCTATGAGTTAATTAGGTGAAAATTGAGAGGATCTGTAACAAGGGTGACAAAGGTGCACTTAGTCAAGCACATAGGAGGAAATAAGTTACCAAGTTACTCTGGAGGAGTATACCCCGAATGTTTCTTATGGGAAATGGAGGCTCTGTGGAAGAAGGAGGACAAGAGAAGGGGGATTCTCAATTATATTCTACTCAGAACTGTAGTATGCTAATAGGTTGAACATCAGGAGAACCTCCTAGAGTGGCATGAGGTAAGAATCACATTTTCTGTAAGGTTCTCTAGGAGCAATGTGCCAATAGTCATAGAAGACTACCATGGTAAAGAGACCACCTCATTTCATATCCAAGCATACAAGAAGGCCTGGATGGGAAGCATAGAAGTGCTACCACCTTTGTTATGGGTGCATAGGTTTTATTCCACCTTACAAGGCTATGCATTCACATGGTATATTCATTTGGAGATGTGTCATCAAATAGGTTATTGGAAGGAGTTGGCGGCTGATCTCATTCAAGATTTCAAGTATAGGAGTACCAAGCCATCAGTAGATAAGGCATTGTAAGTAATCAAGCACCTTATGATGGGAGATAGTAATATGATAGAAGATAGGATATTTGAATTAATGGGTGAACCTTATTTCGATACGCACCTCAATGAAGAGGAATCAGACGAAGTATAGCTTGAGCACGTGTGCATGGAAAAATAAAAAGGAAAAATGGTCTATGTAGTAGATGAAGAAGAAATGGAAACTTTGGATGTTAGCCATTCTGAAGGTATGCATAAAGTCTTGGATAACACTGATGAACGATCACACGCCTACCATGAGCCCTTGAAAATAAATAATGTTAACATTGGGACTGAGACAAAACCTAAGGAAGCTATCATTAGGGACTATTAGTCAAAAAAATAAGTTTCAAAGGTCATTAATCTATTGCAAAAGTTACAGGATTTGTTCCCTCATGGGTACCATGAATTCAAAGGAATTCACCATTCCTTGGGGGAGATGAAGATTAAGTTGAAGGAATGTGTGTGTCTGATTTAGAAGAGACCTTATTAGATGAATCTAAATTTATGCATGTGGGTCAAGGAAAAAATAGACAAGATGATAGCATCTAGTATCATTGAGGTAGTCGAAGAATAAGAATGGATCATCCCAATGGTTATCAGTTTCAAGAAGGATGGGAGGATAAAGATATTTGTTGACTATAGGGATCTAAATGTCAGATGTGCCATTGACCCCTTTCTAACTCCCTTTACTGAAGAAATTTTTGAGGGAGTATTCGGGCACAAAGTCTACTCTTTCGTGGATGGGTTCTTAGGGTATCACCAAGTCAGGACTGCAAAGGAAGACTAGAGGAAGAAAATTTTTGCCACTAAATGGGGAATTTTTTCCTACACGGGTATGCCTTTTGGATTGAATAATGTGCCTGTTGTGTCTTCATGCATCTTGGTATAAGCATTCCAGGACTTCATCCATAAATTTGTTCAAGTTTACTTGGATGAATGGACTGTGTATGGATTAGTGAAAGACCATTGTGACAATTTAAGAGTGATGTTTGAGAGATGTCAGAAATTAAGGATATCCCTCAACATTAAGAAATGTGTCTTTGCTACCCCATTTGGAACCCTGTTAGGAAACATTATATGCAAACAAGGCTTACTACTAGATCCCACAAAATTTGTAGTTATTTTGGGATTAGGGGAACCTACTAGTCAAAGCGCAGTGTGCAGATTCCTTGGGCATATGGAGTATAGTAGGAAATTCATCAAGGGGTATGCCAAGATCATCGTACCTTTAGATGAATTGTTAAAACATAAGAGTGCCTTTCATTGGGGAGAGGCACAGTAGAAGGCATTTGACACTTTGAAGGATAAGCTTGTCACAGTCTGTTTTCCTTCTTGGGATAATCCTTTCCATGTGCATGTTGATGCCTTAGGAACAACTATGGGAGTAGTACTAGCACAACCTAGTGAGGGAATTTTTAATCATCCCTTGTGTTTTAAAAGTATGAAGTTGACACCAACAGAACATAATTACACAACTACTGAGCACGAAGCATTGTATATGATCTACGTGCTAGATAAGTTTAGGAAGTATCTTTTAAAAACACCATTTATATTCTACATGGACCACATGGCATTGAAGTACTTAGTCAACAAGCCCATGTTGCAAGGGTGCATATGCCATTAGGTCCTATTATTCCAAGAATTTGAGTTCACAATGGTTGTGAAACCAGAAAAAATCAATTCAGGACCTGACCACTTATCAAGGATTAACTCAGGGGAGGACACACAAAGCATTGAGGATACCATGCTAGATGTGTAACTGTTTAGGTTGAAGCACATGCCCTCAGACTTGGAAGATATTAAAGTGTTTTTAAAAATAGGTGTGGCACCGGAAGGTATGAAAGCTCTGGAGAGAAAGTAGTTAGCAATACGCGCCGCACCCTACATGTTGATTAGTGGAGACTTGTATAAGCTAGGTTTTGATGAGGTTTTGCACCGATGCGTATTGGAACATGAGCACATGGTGGGATTGCAGGACGACACTATGTAGAAAATGCTACCATGTGGAAGATTTTATTAGCAGGGATTTAGTGGGAAACCATCTACAAGGGTTGTATTGAGTTTTGTAAGGCATTTGACCATTGCCAGTAACTTGGAAAACCTAGAAAGAGGGATGAAATGCCTTTGTAACCAATAGCCAATGATGAACCATTTGAAAAATGGGAAATAGAATTTGTAGGGCCAATTTTTCCAGCCACGCAAAGGACTAGTTTGTGGTATATCATTACTTGCGCTAAATACTTAACACGCTGGGTAGAGGCACTACCTATGAAGGATTGCACCGCAGCCACAACTGCTAGATTTTTATGGGAGAACATAATCAGCAGGTATGGTTGTCCTTTAAGTTTAACAAGTGATAGAGGTACACACTTTCTCAATGAAACAGTCAAGATTCTGTTAGTAGAATTTATGGTGGCCCATCACAAGACTAACCCTTATCACCTTCAATAAAATGGAACTACTGAGGCATTTAATAAGATACTAAGTCACACGTTGAATAATATTTGTGATGTTGGAAGATAGGATTGGGATGACAAAGTATCAACCATTCTATGGTCATACAGGACAACCTACAAGAGGTTGAACAAGGCCACACCATTGGAATTGGTGTTTGGTGTAGAGGCTATTTTACTAATTGAATTCATGTTACCAACGCTGCATAGAGCATGTGCAGGAGGATTTACCAATGAGTAAGTGCTGGAATAAAGGATTGATAAGTTGATGTAGTTAGACAAAATATGATCACTTGTTAGGTGGAGTCATAAGATAGAAAAAGAAAGAAAAAAGGCATGGCATGATCATCATATCAAGAACAAGAAGTTTGAGGTTGGGACAATGGTGTTGTTGTATGATTCCAAGTATTTGTGCCATCCTGGGAAGTTGAAATTCCATTGGTTGGGACCCTATGTCATCACCTACATCCTTAGTTTAGGTGTTTTCTAGTTACAAGCACTGGATGGGATGAGATTACCAGGTCATTTCAATGGGAGTAGGTTGAAGCCCTACTATAAATAAGTCTTCTTGGTGTTTGTAATAAGGAAGTATTTCAAACTAGGCTAGAATTTTCCTTTATGCTTCTTCTTTTCTTGTGTTTCTCTTTCTCGTTGCTTGTTCCTTTATTTTTGTTTCATTTTGTGTGTCGTCCATTGGTAACCACATTATTTTTTCCAAGTTTTTGTATGCATAAAGGACCATGCATATATTTTAGTGTAGGGTGGAGTAATGCAAAGTATAAGCTTGTAATACAAGTTAAGTGGCCCAATAGAAGGAAATGAGTAAGATGGAAAAATAACACGAGGAAATGGTGGATGAAAAATAATGGTGTCAAGGAGGCTATAATAGATACCATGTATAAAGGATGAAGATCACAGGAACAACATGAGGTAGGTGAGGGAAAAAATCAAGTAAATGACAAAAGAAGTGCCTTCAGCGTTGTAGATGCACATGTAAGAGTCTTCAGTTGGATTCGATTTTTGTGTACAAGAAGGTTGTAAAGGGTTTTTCACACAGTATTAGGCACGTGGGTAAAAGCGCTTGAGGTTGGTTTTAAGGAAAAATCCACATTTAGTGTCAAGTACGATGGTAGGTGGTATAACATTTAATGCTAGAAAGAAGTAAAAGCTATAAATATGAAGTCAGGAACATTACTATTTTACCTTGCAATTACAAAGTAAAAGAAGCTCTCACAAACTAGGGAATTCAAAGATATTTTTGTGAAAAAGAATCAGAGAAATCTAAAGTGCGTGACTAGAACAAATCTGCAAACCAAAGTGGAAGGAGTACATGGGTGTGGGGAAAGTTGGTTGAGGAGTGTCGTCTTATGGAATGATTTCCCAGTTAGGGTTTGTCAGATAGGGCACGAAGGAAAATGAATTTCTTCACAAGAGTGAACTTTGGGATTGAGAAAAGTAGTATAGTAGAGAAAGGGGAAGTATTTTTAAGTTTAGCCCAACCAGAAAATATGACACCCAAGAAACTAACTGTTTCACCGAAGAAAACTAAGGGAAATAACAAAGGAAATTTAATGATTTTTATCGCAAGAACCAATGAAGAATGGTATGTGGAAATGTAGTACCCAAATGGGGTATTGCTAGGAAAAGAGTGAGATTCACACTTGCAAAATATGGTCGTGAGTGATTATAACCATCACATGAGCACAACTGAGAAAGAAATGGTGTTAGAGTTGGTTCACCCAACTAACAAGAGGACACTAGATGAAATGCCAATTTACAGTGACGAGGTGAAGGTTAAATTATAGAAGGCTAGATTATTGCAACTATATGAGTTGCCTTACTTTGGCAAGTCTGAGCACCTTTATCAATGGTTGATGTCACATGTGCATGAAGATCAATTTTATTTTACGGGGCACAAGATGCGCATAACATCACAACTGATATCCAATTTCATAGGCCTTATTTGTGAAGGAGAGAGCATATATGATGATCTGAGTGACAAGGAGGCTATCAAGGAAACTATAGGTGCGTATGACTAGAAGAAGGGGTCACGATACTTTGACATCATCAGGATCCCAGACCTTGTTATGAGGATGGCTATACACTTGGTGACCAAGCTCAATGATTAGGAATCATGGACACAAGTCAATAAGGCATGGCTAAATGTATGTCGGAAGATATTAGAAGGAACAATCTATAACTTGTCCACTTTCATCACATATGAGACCATAAGTAGTGTATAGAAGGGAGAAAACATATTATTCGGTAATGTCCTCCTCACCATTATATTTTCAGAGATTGGAGTGCCCAATGGTATAGAAAAGTTTTTTTGGGAGTATCCAAAAGAGGATCCCTCACCTGTAATAAGGTTTACAAAGTACACTTGTGAAACCATGATGACCATTCACAAGGCACGCTAGGAAAATTGGTACAAGTGAATGCGTGACACATTTAGAACAAAATGGAGAATCCCATAGAAGTTACAAGTGCTCGTCAATAGAGGAAGAATTTGCATTGGCATATTTACATTGACAAATAGGACTATGAGTCCATGGTGTAAGCTACCCTTCTCCTTCACCGCACAATACTTCTAAGAAGTCTTCTAGTGAATACTATGAGGAGAATGTGCAAACCGAGATATAAGCCCTATTGAAAATGAAATATCAGGGTGAGTATGGGTCAAGTACATGAGACTCCAAACCAACTACCTATACAATGTAGGATCATAAAGTGGTGTGGTACATGTGGAAGTAAGAGTAATTCTAGACAAAAAAGGAGATTGACTTGGCTTAAAATCAGCCATATCAAAACACTGAAGAAGATCATGGGTGTAATTTTTTTAACTCAAATGAATCCCTAAATCTATTTGAGAAATATGAAAACCAAGGAAATAATGTAATAGCCAAAGATATGTCATGTCAAACTATATAGAAATATCCCTCTGAATACTCTGAATGTGGGAAATATCATCAACATACAAGACAAGTATCACAATATCCTCACCAACATGCTGGAGATACACTATATGATAAGAGTGGCAATGAACAAAACTAGTAGATAGAAGAAAAGAATCCATCTTCTCATACTAATCCTGAGGGGCTTGTTTAAGACCGTAGAGAGACCTTGAGAGCCTACAAACAAGAGAAGAATCCTAAACAAATCCATCTGGCTGCTCTATGTATAATTCCTCAAGTGTATATATCCATGTAAGAATGCACTCTTCATCTTCATCTGTTATATGATCCACTCATGTGATGTAGCAATAAAAAGTACAAGGAATACAAAATCCATCTTGGTAATGGGTGTAAAATTATTAGAGTAATCAATACCTTCAACTTGTGAAAAAACCTTTGCAATAAGATGAGCCTTATACTTCTCAATGGACCCATCAGCTATGTATTTGGTTTGGTATACTCACTTACACCTAACCATATTTATTCATTTAGGAAGAGATACCAAATCCCAAGTATGATTCTTCATCCAAGAAGAATACTCAGCTGCCATCACATCATCCCACTCCTGTATCCCATGAGCCTTTGAAAAAGACTGTGGATCCTCAAAATTTTCCTGACACAAAATTCCAGAACCTGTAGAATGTGTGTGATGATTCCTAGTGGGTGGAAGATCCTATATAAAATGTGATTCCTTATAAATTGTACCACGAGCCCACTTAGGTATAGTGACAATATCAGTGGGAATAGGATCCTAAACGACATCTATAACCTCCTCATAAATCTCCTCAAAGAAAGGATCATCAAGATGATATGAAGAAGGAGGCACAAAATAAGATGAAGAATCATGAGGAGTGAAGTGCTCATCAAACTAAACATGTGTTCAAAAAATAACATCATGAGTATCAGGATCTAAAATTTGATAAGCTCTCATGTCCTCATAATAACCTAAAAATATCAAGGGTTTTCTCTTCTTATCCAAAGATTTCCTTTTCTTCTTTGGCACAAAGGCCCAAACATAGCTCCCAAAGACTCAAAAAAATAAGACATCTGGCTGAGTTTTGGACCAATATTCCTTTGGAGTCAAATGTTCAAGTGCTCTTTGTGGTGTGTGATTCTGAATGTAGTTATCATAATTAACTGCTTCTTCCCAGTAGATAGCTGGTAAATTTCTAGAATGCATCATACAGTTAGTCATTTCCTTCAAATTTCTATTCTACCATTCTTCTAATCCATTCTGTTGTGGAGTATGAGGAATAGAATGATGGTGAATAATTCCTTGAGTTGCCAAAAAAAATCATTGTAGAAGTAATTCTCCCATTATCAGTGCGAAGGTTTTTTATGCAACTCGAAGATTGTTTCTTGATCAAATCCTTGAAGAATTTGAAGTGTGAAAAAACATCACTTTTATACTTGAGAAAATAAACCCAAGTATGCCTCAAGAAATTATCAATAAAGGTAATTGCATACTTACCTCCATTGAAAGAGGGGGTAAGAAAAACCATCAAGTCACTATGCACAAGCTCAAGTGGTGAAGAAGATCTTTTAGAAAAATTCTTAGGAAATGGATCTTGGTGTTGTTTCAAGAAACTCCAAGAAGACCATGTACCATACCATGAGTGCTCAAAACCTTCAAATATCTGTAATTAAGATGTCTAAATATTTCATGCCAAAGCTTACTGTCTGAATTTGCATGAGAAACCAATCCTTTCCCTATAAAATAAGTGTCATAAAAAACCTCAAAGTGATATAATCTAGAACTATGATCAACAATACCGTAAGCAACAAGTGAATACGGATCCAACAAAGTTCTTACTTCTACCTCATGTGGTGTAAAATTCATTATTTTCCGTTGACCAGAATGACAAATTTGATATACAGAAAGAAAATTTGGAGTGATGTTAGGAACATATAGTGCATATTGGATACTACCACCATTAAGTTTTATATCACCTTTTCCCTCAACAAAAATAATGGAAGAATCTCCAACCTCAATTTTGGAAGTAGAACTTAAAACTAGAGAAACAAAAGACTCCTTGGAAGAAGTCATGTGATGAGAAGCACCAAAATCTATAACCCAAATGTCTACAAGTGGTGACTGAGATCTCCCAATAACATTAAGTGCTTTGCCATGATGATTAGAAGGAGGTGGAGTGGAGAAAGAAATTTTTTGTTTCTTGACTACATCCTCTAAGGCTTGAATTCACTTATAACACCTATGTTCTTCGTGAGCACTAGCCCCACAAAAAGACCATGAAAGGCTAGACTTATTCTTGGATTTAGAAGACTCCTTGGGTTTAGAGTTGTTTTCTTTGGGTTTAGGAGAACTTTGAGATGAAGAAGGGATGGATTTGGTATTAATTTTTGGTTTTCCCTTGCCCTTAGGATTAGATGCAACTAATTACTTTTGAGAGGTGGAAGACTTAAGGTGAGACAATTTGGATTCTTCCTTAGTAAGTCTTTGACAAAATGTATCTAAGTCAGGAATTTTGAATGTGTCACTTAAGGAATTCATGCTAGAGAAAAAAGTTAGAGTAAAATATTTGAAATGTTCCTCTCAACTTGGATAGAATCAAGTAAACACACTCTTTATATTTCTTATCTCTTCAACTCCTTCAACTATGTCAAAAAATGAACTTGGTAAGATAGTTTATAATTGTTGGAAAATCTTCAGGATTAAGAGAGGTGATCTCAATTTCAAGTTGCATGGATCTCATATGATCCACTTTACTAAATAAATCCTCCAATTTCTCCCATATTTTGAAATGAGATTCACACTTTTACAAATGAGACAAAATACTATCACTTACATAGGTTCCTATCAAACCCATACACTCATCAAATTTGCACTATTACTGAAATTTCTCATATTCTCTAGTAAACATTGCTTATTTTGAAGAATTTAAAGCCCATAATCCTTTCCACTTAATTAATGTTTTCATTATTGGTTTTCATGTGTTGTTAATGGCTAAACATGATCTAATACAGAAGTAGACACCATCCTAAAAAAATCATCAAAATAAATACAAGAACCAAGAAATACAACAAAACCCCCAAGCAATGTAACAAGAGCCCCCCCCCCCCCATATTTTGGCACTTTATAATGAGTGCGTGTTATAATATGACACTTTATAATTATAATTATTTCCTCAAAATAAATATTTCCAATGGAAAGAGCACAAAAAAAAAGAACTTTTGCAAAAAATGACACTCAAAACTAAGTTACCGATCAAAAGTTACAAGTTTTTCAAAATTATGCTCTACTATTTATTTTAGTTACCACTAAAATAGAATAAAATGCTCTTGCCTTCACCACACAAATAAAATGAAAGGGGTCTGGAGTTAAGCACCTACTAGTAGGAATCACAAGCTTTAAGCCCTCATATGACCAGGGGCTAAGGATTTTTATGAGTGCGAGCAATGTACTATTTTGGGTTGTGGCACTTGTTTTCAAGAAAGTCACATCCAACTACTTCTTCTAGTAAAAATCGTTATTTCGGAACTTTGTAGACAATGACCTACATCACTAAAAATAGCAGGACCAAAAAATACCTCCTGTACGCAACCCAAAAATGCTACACTACAATAGAAAAAAACCCAATGTAGATCTTGAGAAACCCAACAAAACCCAAAACAATAAGTTTTGGTTTTTTTCTTGTCTAACACGAATCCTGAGGCAAACTAGTGCATTTCTGTGCAACAAAAAAAACCAAAAACATGAATACCTCCATAAATGGTCAATTTTATAGTTGATATGAGGGTTTTTCAACGTTCCAGATCCAATAGAAGCCTCTATTTTGCATAAAATTGTATCCAGTAACAAAATACGGCCAAATCCTGAATATATGAAAATATAAAAAAAGTTTGCAAAATGAAACTTACAAATGAATGTCAACAACAATCTCTTGTTTTGATACCATGAAAGGAATGATAACCATATCGTACCAAGCCAAGAAAATAGATGATAATCAAACACCACAATCAATAAGATGAAATTAATTCACTAGAATAACTTTACATAAACCTTTGCAAACAAATGAGCAGCAATATCATATATTACTATGGAATTCAATGAAATACAATTAGAATGGGCCTTGTTTATATAGTCAAGGAATAACAATCTAAGAACCAGTCAAGGTCATAGATCAAGCCATAAATCAAGGAAATAACTAGTCAAGGCCATAGATTTATGAGATAACTAGATATCAAGGATCTAGTCAATACCATAGATCAAGGCAAGAACTAGTCAGTACCATAGATCAAGGAAATAAATATACCTAACAACTAGATAATATCCCCCTAATATCTAAATAAATAAAAATAAGTATCCACACACATAAGTGGGTGAGGATAAATACAATAAAGGTAAATAAATTACCTAGGTGAACATGAGCTAAGGTAAATACCTACTCTAACATGCATTTGGATGCTAATATAAAATTTTTGATCATTATAGAAGAAACATTCTTTCCCATTTCAAGTTATTTCCATTTCTTTCCTTCAAATCTGGCTAATGTGATTGTTTTTTTCATTTGAAATCTAAAACTTTGTGTTCAAATCCATTAAGTAAAATGTATTAAAATTTGTTTCAATCTGCATTGTTATGCATTTTTAATTTTTAAAAATACACATGTTCCCTAAGTTCTAATTGCATGTATGAGTAAAATATAGACATGCACTCTTCTTATTTGAAAGTGTTTCTTCTTTATTTCTCTTATAAAATTATTTGGTAATCTTAGAAAACCAGGGAGAACTTATTGATCCTTGGTCAGTTGGTTGATTGTAACTGTGTTTCTTTAATCAACTTGTTTTACCCTAGTCATACTATTGTAATTCCTCCATGCCCTTTCTCTATTAATCTTTAGTATTGATAAATATGAATTCATTGTGAACACCAATATCCTCACTAAATATTAATTAGTCTGTATATTTGTAAATATTTAGGGTTTTGGATTTTTAATAAGGGAACCTCCCCATTAAAGAGGAGGGATTTTTATCTACTAAATTATTGATTGTTCTCAAAAAATAATTTTACAACCAATAAGGATGATATTAAATAATCCTGGTTCGATTACTTCCTAGATTTTGATATTTTCATAGCCTTCATCGGGGCCACCTATCACGTGGAGAAGTATCTCTTTATCCCTTTGGATTACTAATCTCCATTTCATTTTCTTTTATTACCATATCATTATCACTTGATTATAAAATGAGTTGATACCATTCATGAAATACCTTTGGTTCATGTGATTGGCCTTTACCAAGAAACTTTTCATACACTCGTCTCATATCTATCTCGTGTAGTTATCTTTCTCTGTGCAGGTATCTCTCATTCATGGATGAGTGCCACGTTAATTTTTTCATCCACACATCTCAACATTGTATTGTTAATGCATATATCACTAAAACCTACTATCTTATGAGTTTTTTATGTTTATCATGTACCACCACTATTTACTTTATCAAAACTAAGGGAATTATTTTATACTAACTCAGTTAATATAGTTTATGCCTTTAGTGAATTTAATATGCAACAATTAAATTTTAACGTTAAAGAGTTACAAATCCCTTAATTTATCTTACTCTAAAATGAATAAAACCATTTACAACAATCACTGAATTTAACGAGCATTAATTAATTTTTAGAATCTAATCAAATAATCTATGATAATCATGTGCAACTGAAAGGATTTATATATCCTTCCTGATCCCCCTCAAACACTCATTACTTTCCAATACACCTAGTGTATCATTTGGTTAAGCCTTATTACAGGCTGAGAGAAATTTTGAGTCTTCTTAGCATCCTTAGGATAACTATACACTTCCGAATCTTGAAACATAACAAGAAGAATTGGTGAATAGACAAGGCATCCATTTACATGCATTACTATGGCCACAGTTATTTGGCATTATTCTAGCAAGCTATATTCTAAGACTTCACATAGGTCTATGGAACCTCTCTTCCCTTCACCTCACATCTGTTCCAATCATAGTGATCAAGATTCATTTCCATTGTTTAGGTTATTACATTCATTGTTAAACATCATAAGTAAGTATGTATTTAATTTTAAGTTCACACACTAAAGCCAAAATCATTATAAATCAACATTCAGGTCATGTGGCTCATTCCAACACCACTTTTCTCATTCTAGCACCACTTTGGGATCCCTACAGATTAAGGTATGTTCATGTAATGTACTAAGTCATTATGCAATCACCCCTTTTATCTGTAGCCACTCCGAAATGGTATGGTTATGACTTCCTAGACTTGAGTGTCACATTATGGTTTCCTTTTGATGGTTTATAGACATTAATTTATCAAATTTAATTTCCAATCATGCAGAAATTATGACCCGCTAGGCACTATAACAATACATTGATTGAACCCCCTTGGAATACCTATGGGAAATGTTACAGAAGTGTGTTGGCTTGTGTTATTGAATATTTCCACCCTTCCCATATCCATTCCAAGATGGCTCAATCATATTATTGTCGCAACACCTTATAAAAAATAATTACGATCTTAGTTAATTCCTAGTTACATTTTCAAGAAAGGAAGGTACACTTGATTTATTACGCATCATTTTTCCAAGATCATAAGACAACAATGATATATCCTTGGTTGTGATTATCTCTTACGCATTATTACAACAATAGGTTGCTGATGTCATTAGCATGTATTAATTCTTAATCATGTGATTAATTAGTTTATACACATCTTTTAAACATATTTATATGTATCGTCATATTAATTAATTTACAATGTGTTTTAAACAACTTCTTTTTGTGTTTGTCATTTTATCTTATCTCGTCATAACATTCTGCAATAAACAATCATAAAAAATATATCATCAAAATTTACTTGCATTCTTATACATTCAAATTCTGCCAAAAAATCGGCATGATAACACTTTATAGAAACACAAGTAAGCTGCAAAACAAAGACATATTTATATCATGGAGGTTAAAACATCTTCTTCTAAGTACATAAAGATAATAAATCATTAACAAGCACATCATGCCATGAAGTGTCTTATTTACAAGTTGCAATGTTAAAAACATTTTTCTTTAACCAAATACATTTATATTTATTACACCAATTCCATTCTTTAATCTTTTGTTATACTTTCCTAAAACCCGTAACTGATATTGATGTTTTAAAAAATGGTCAATTCAATATGAACTGGCATGGAATTAATACTATACCTTAGGTTATTCCACTATGAAATAAAGGAACATATACAATATAATTAAAAATAATTCTTAAATTAAATGCATTTCAAACCAAGTTTGTCAACCACTAGGAAGTATTCTACAATCCTTTATAAACAATCAAGTATCAACATTCAGACTTTTAAGCCTTAACATTCAATGATACATTATTGAATATATAACACATATATAACCAGAGTAATACTCTATATAAATTACCACTTTAATCAGCAATAATTACAATTAAAAATCCAACTAAGAGTTGAGATTTAGATTTTCTTCACTTAGCATAAACCTATCATGATACACTAATTATCATTTTATTTAGGTGTATAATACTGTTATACTTTATTGTTATAAACCTAAATAAAATGATAATTAGTGTATCATGATAGGTTTATGCTAAGTGAATAAAATCTAAATCTCAACTCTTAGTTAGATTTTTTATTGAAATTATTTCTGATTAAAGTGGCACTTTATATAGAGTATTATTATGGTTGTATATGTGTTTAGATTCAATCATATATCAATGAATTTTAAGGCTTAAAATTCTAAAGGATGATACTTGATTGTTATAAAGGATTGTAGAATACTTCCTAATGGTTGACAAACTTGTTGGTTTGAAGTTTATTTAATTTAAGTTTTGTTTTGAATGATAGGTTTCAAGTCCTAATATTGTTATACTTTATTGTTATAAACCTAAATAAAATGATAATTAGTGTATCATGATAGGTTTATGCTAAGTGAATAAAATATAAATCTCAACTCTTAGTTAGATTTTTTATTGTAATTATTTATGATTAAAGTGGCACTTTATATAGAGTATTATTATGGTTATATATGTGTTATAGATTCAATAATATATCAATGAATTTTAAGGCTTAAAGTTCTAAAGGCTGATACTTGATTGTTATAAAGGATTGTAGAATACTTCCTAGTGGTTGACAAACTTGTTGGTTTGAAGTTTATTTAATTTAAGTTTTATTTTGAATTATTTTGATCTATTATTATACACCTAAATAAAATGATAATTAGTGTATCATGATAGTTTTATGCTAAGTGAAGAAAATCTAAATCTCAACTCTTCATTGGATTTTTTATTGCAATTATTGTTTATTAAAGTGGTACTTTATATAGAGTATTACTATGGTTATATATGTGTTATAGATTAAATAATATATCAATGAATGTTAAGGATTAAAAATCTAAATGCTGATACTTGATTGTTTATAAAGGATTGTAGAATACTTACCAGTGGTTAAAAAACTTGTTGGTTTGAAATGCATTTAATTTAAGTTTTATTTTGAATTATATTGTATACTGTATTTTTAATTTAAGTTTTATACACCTAAATGTCAACTATTTCAAGAAAACATTCCTTCATACAAATCAGACCCAGAATGAAGCTTACCTAATAATAAGTCATCCTATGTCCTTAAGGATAGTCAAGACTTGTAACTAAAGAAAGATTAATCAAATTTAGAACTTAAATTTGATAATTTCTCATGGTCCATCTATCTACACCTGAGGTCACAGTCATGGGTCTACACAAAATATCCAACAAATCACTTATGAAAACTCTTTTTAGAACCTAGATTTGAAAGAAAAGAAAGTCTCAATCCATTAATGACCTCTTCCCAGTCATGGGTTTTAAATAGATAAGGGAAGACATCAAATATCTCAAAATTATTAGATAGTACCCCCTTTTTATATTTTACTTAACAAATTCAGAGGACCCATAAAATAATAGTACCGATTATTTACCTATTATTTGAAAACAATACTTATTAAATCATTTTTACTCACACAAAACATATGTTCATGTATTTCGAGATAAAATCAACCAAGGGAGAGTTAAGTAAAACCATGTTTGTAATGTATAAAAGCTTATGCAATTCTTCATAAAAATATCCAAAGAAATTGAACAGTTCCAACCAAGTTTCCCACTAATCTCTTAGCCATGATTTCAACGAAGTCACGCTAGTTGTTCCAAATTTTATCCAAATCAAACCCCAACACAAATACTTCCAGATTTAAGAATTAATATTGCCCATACATTCAAAAGAGAATAATCTAATTTTAACTGTGGAGTCCATGCATAACATGGAAAGAGAAATCTAATTGGAGCTCAACAACTATTTTTTACATATTTTTAAAGCACCTTTGCTAAAGATATATCTTTTATTTTATGACAAATGATATTAGTTTGAGTATGGCCTTCATGCACAACTTGCAAAAGAAGAGCCCCATGAAACTAAAATCAATAAATAAAACCAAGAAATGCATGTACCTAGCTTCCTAAGGAAGCTTCATATTTCCCTAGAGTAATAAATACTATTTAATGTAAAGTATTCACACAGTTCCATGTAGTGTCTTTGCATAGTTCCCTCTAGTTATGGTGGCATTGAACGGTCCAAGGTTTTCATACAATCACATTAACCCCTTTAATTCTTGCATGGCTGATTGACAAAGTTACTAAATAGATGTAAACATTCAAACCTCTAAATATAAATGCATAGTGGGGTGCTTCAACCAAATAAAATAATAAATTGAAAGGAGTATGATAAAAGACCATAATTCTATCCAAGCACAAGTTATATAGGTTGATTTATTTGACCTATCATCTTATCAAAAACTTAGATAAAAAATCATTAATAGCAATGTGCGTGGTCAAGGACCTTGGTTTAATTATGCATAAAAATCTAGCAATGTCCCTCTTTTAATCAAAAATAATAATTGTAAAAGAGACCATCATATTTTTTAGGGTCATATCATTATGGCAATGTTTAGTCAAAGACCCATTTAATATACCCAAAAAAAAAATTTGATATATATATATCAACCTTCATAAGGGAACTAAACATGACCTTAGAAATTATCAACCAAGAATTTTCATTCGCAATAGTGCCAACATGGCTTATTATTTTCATTATCAAGAAGTCATTATCATCAATGAACAAGGTAACTATTATTCCATCGGAAGATGACCACTTTAATCATTTTATGATCATACACAAAATAATCATGTTTCAAATAACCGATCATCATAATCTATAGCAAAGTATTCCACACACACAACATAACAACATAGTCATCTAGGATGGTTACAGAAACCATCATCAATAAAAGACAAGGTAATGTACATCCCTATTACAAGTACACAAACTGAATTATAACATTAATCAGTTTGTGACTATGTGAAAATGGAGCCATTACGATGTCATGCATATAATTGTGCATGATTATGCATATCCTTTTGGATATGTGTAAGTGTGCAAAGTTGTATACAGAACAAGATATCAGTATCGATTGTGCATTACTCACAAATTGTTTAATGTTGTAATTTAGTTTTTGACAACACATGATGAAAATTACAGGATGTGACATACTTCCCCCCTTAATGAATCATCGTCCCAATTATTTTTTCTTCATTAATCAAAATAAAAACATTCAAACAAAAAATTATATCCAATAACTTAGGAGAAATTTCATCATTTTCCTTAAAAACTTGTAGTTTTCAGACCTCGAATTCAAATTTATTGGTTATAACAACCTTTTATTTCACCATCCAAATTCAAATAGTCTAAAATATGACAATTTCCTTGTCATTCCAGCATTAAATAATTAAAATATTATCAATTATGTCAAATAATTAATAGAAAAAATTGAATTATTAAAAACAATGTTTTTAGCATTCATAATGTCAAGGAAACCCATTTTTTTCATTTTCTTTCAAAATTTTCGAACAATCTAACTGGTATCATAATGATAGTTTCGGGACCTAGATCCTTTAGCTTCATCAAATTTTTCTTCCTTACCAGCCTGTTGGTTTGTAATTACAGCTTGTATCCTCTGCTGTGAATTGGTTTCCTTATTTCTCAAGGGATAATCACGAGCTTAGTGGTCACTACCACCACATTTGAAGCAACCAATGAAATTCCTCTTCCTTTCAAACATGTTATTCCGACTAGTAGAATTTTCTTGTTCATTATTTTTAAAGTTTTTAGCAGTATTATTTCCACCATTATGAGTTTTATTCTTATTCTTCATTCCCCATGTCTTCCCAGGTGATAATGGTGAAGGAAAACTATGGTTCATTTTCCACTTCTCATCTCTGTGAGAAGAAATTTCTTGGAGCTTTTTCTCCTACCTGATATCCTTTTTGAACATTGCTTCCATTTTTTATGGTACATGCACATCAACTTCACCACCTATTATAGGGTTCAATCCCATAATGAATTTCCTTATGCATAATGTCTCATCATTCTAATACTGATGAACTGGTGGAGTAAAATTAACTTGCAAAAATTGATATGTTGTTCATTAAATCACAGTCATTTAATCATCAAACCAAGGGACATAAATTTTAAATAATGTTAGTGTTGTATGCATAGTTACAATGAATTTAGGAGGTATGGAAAGAAATAACTATCGCTACAATTCTTGAAAGTAAAACTTAGAACTAAAAGTAAATGGTTTCTAACACTATGAATAAAATAGATCTTTCAAATTCAGAGTGCATATAAAGAAGATAAATTGCTTCCTAGTCTAGTCATGTAATGAAACAGAGCAACAAAACTATTGAGGGGTTTACCAAACCACAAGTGGGCCCTGCCTTGGGTGCTAATCCCTCATAAATATTGTAGTTAAAGGATAATAAATAGAACTAAGATATTTTATTAAATTGACATAAAAATTACATTAAATAAATCTCTATATATCTACATATTCTATCCTCCTTTGTTCTAGATAGATTTTTAGAATTAACCCTTTTTTATACTTCTCAATTATAGAAAAAACATGAGAAGAAGAGATCAACTATGAATTTAAAAAACTAAGAAAAAGATATTTAGTAGAACAATTTGAAGATCTCAAACATATCAACACGAGATTCAACACATAAAAAAAACTAATAACAGGTGTTCAGATAGCAAAAGATAAATCAAGTAACTGATTAGTTCTTTAAATCACATGTTAACTAATCAATCAATATGTTATTTAGTAAGTTACAAATAATCAAATCCATGGTTGAGTTATCTCCTAGTTATTAATGTTCTAGTTGTAATTTCTCCTTCAATGAAATGTACAGACTTGGAGTGTCCCTCTTCACATTCGAAGAGATATTTGTAATGTGGATTATTTGCTATAGGTGATCCCATTTGGTTATAGATGAGTTGTTGTAGATAGCAAGTTGCTTAAAACTAAGAGTGGCATCACACATATCATCATTCAAACAACTTATTGAAATAATAAGAAGAAATGCCTACTCAAAAACCAAAAAATAAAGATAACTAGCCATAACTATATTAATTAGTAATTATGTGATAAGTTCAAGTTGTGATGATAATTTTCAACAATATAACTAGAAAATAAAATGACATGGCTTCAAGGGATTAACAAAAATATAGAGTATGAGTTGTTTGTAAAGGGATTTGCATGACTCATCAAAGACCCATAAAATGAGGAAGTTATAAGTTTAGTCTTCCACAACATTGGTAAAAGTGTAGTTCTTTGTAACATGGAAAATAAAACACTAGGAAGACTTAGAAAATATGGAATTATGTGAAGTTGTTTAAATCCATGCAAAAAACCATGTAACCCGCTTAGTAGAATCCATGATACAAGGAAAAAGTTCCAAAGGACGTGCAGAAAAAGCAAGAAAGTTTGAATGTTTCTAAGGTTGGAAGCTGTAAAGTAAAGAGCTTAGTGTTCTATGGATTTCAAATACATATTATTATGTGGATTTGACAAAGTCACAAGGGAAAAGAGTTGGAGCACCTTTTTATGTATAGAAGGTAGGTTTAATGTGGAATATATCAAAATCCACATAACAAAGGAATATAGTGATGGGTGGAAACATCCATGATGTAGGGAAGAATACCTCGACGTCATAGCAAGAGGATTAAATGGATAAGTGTGGAAGTTTTAAAAAGGAGCAAGACATGATATGTTGATAAATGAAAGAGTAATCTGCATATCAAATAAAATTCATCTAAAGTATACATGGCATGACAAAGGTGTGCATGTTTTGAACCATATGCTCAACTAATCTAATAACCCTAATTTAATTATGAGTGCAACATCCTCCTACATTTGTGCTTTGATGGCGTGTGGTTGGGGAAATTTCATGTGCCCATACTTAACCTATGATTTTTCCTTGGTGGTGGTAGGTGGTTGATCTCATTGATCACTAGATGTTATCGATCTCTTCTCCCTTCTCTCTAAATTCCATAAATGTAAATGTTTTGGAGCATAAAATGAATTTTTTTGCTTAAATTTGTAGCTCCTCCTTATAATCTTGCAAAAAATATTTCTTGCAGTAGTTTTAAGTCAAATATGGATATTTATTTCCTCGGATATGTTTTTTAAAATGGTTAAGTTTTGATACTAATAAAAGTGTGACTTTGTTTCTTTGAATTCTCTACATTTAATGTGGAATTTTTTGTCCTCTTGCATGCCTTCATTATTTCCCATTTTATTTCTTTGCAAGTTGTGTGCATCTCTTAATTTTTCACTTGCATGTTCACATTTGTGTCTTTTAGAGCCATGATTGATCCATTTTCCAATTTGGTACATCACATCCTTTTTATTTCATTTTTCTCTCTCTCACCCTATCTCCTTAGATTTTTTTAGTTTAGGGCTAGATGGTGTTAGAGAAGAGTCTAGTTAGATTAGTTGTGAAAACATGGGGTGAGATAAATCATCCCTCTCACTTAAGGTTTGATCTTGATTTCCCCTACACTTTCGATATCATTCATGTTCTCACTAAAATGTTGATTTCATGATTTAGTGGGGGTGTCAATTTCAGCAACAACAGTAATCAAGGAATGAATTTAAATAGCAATTAATGAAAACTACATAGAAAGCATGTGTAATAATTGATAAGAGTAACAATATAAATAACAATGATAAGTTAGCAATGCATAGGATACGTGTTAGTTTGAATGATCCGTTATATATCAATAAACATTATGTATGTAAATAAGAACTATAAAGAATGTGTAAAGTAACATGAAATGAAAAATGAACCTATAATATGTTAAGGGATTCCCCCAATCATTTGGTGTGAGGAACCAAGCTAGATTCTAACATCTTGTAACAATATGTGATTTTTTCATCAATATCAAAATACCTTATGAATGCATGTGTGTAAATAATACATATGCTTTGTATCAAATAAATATAACCAATATTAGGTGTAAATTAAGAGGATAGCTAATCAACCTATAACAGGTCTTGATTTAATTTTTTTGCACATATTTAAATTTTTTACTATGTATTATTTGAATGTCTATCAAGTACGTTTGGAGTAGATATTTTAGTTGTAATAATGTCATAATTGCATAATATTAATGTGGTTTTAATTGGTTTACCCTCAAGGGATTCTAGGAAATAAACACCAAAATCAATATATTTAATGAAAAATTAGGGGCCAAGCTAATTACATTTGAACTTGCCTTTTAAGGAAGACTCAACATTATAATTTTTTTAATTTTCTTTTAAGATCACCCACTAAAATTATCACGCACATAATGTATTTTTATAGGCTAATTTTATGCTTTAATTTTACATGAAAATATTATCAAGGGATTATATGTGGAGGGAATCAATCATCTTGAGTTCTTGTAAGGATTTTCCCAATAATAATTGTATGTTCTAATGTCTTAAAGTGAGATGTGTTAGGAGGTACTTTCTATTTCAAAGGGGAGAAGGAATTCTACCCCATAGACTAAGGAAAAATGGGTAGCATTTTTAGATGTGAGAACACTATTTCGGTATGTCCAAAGTGCATACAAAATCTAGTTTTTCCATTTAGTTCCATTTGTTTCCCACTATTTTATGGAGAATATTAACTAGTGTCTTAATGGTATCTTTAGCTTGACCATTTCAATGGGGTTAATAAGGAGTAAAAAATGTATGATTAATTATTAAATTGGAAAAAATCTACTTAACCATATAATTTTAAAAATAATATCTTTTATCATTAATGATTATTGAAGGTACCAAGACAGGTGATGATATTTAAAATTAAAAACTTACAAATATAAACACTTGTATTTGAATCAAGGGGGAAAACCTTAACCCATTTAGTAAAGTATTATGTGGTAGTGAGGATGAATTTATTTCCATCTACAGATATTGAGTTAAGCTTACCCATGAGGTCAAATCCCCATAATGAAAATGACCATAGAGAGATGATAAGTTGTAACACATGAAACATGACATGGTTGAAGTGTTGTGTTTTTGATATTGATCACATCGTTTTGAATTCTTGTGATAATAATGCTCCATATTGGGCCAATAGTATCCTTGGTGAAATAAATTTTGGGTCATCATTTATCTAATAAAATTCCCACCAAACTCAATAATTTGTATAGGGTTATTTGTGCATCATCATCACCTAAGTAGCACAATAAACATTTGTCTAAAGATCATTTGAATAAAGTCCCACCAAGAAGGGTGTATTGTAAGGATTCTCATTTTAGGAAATTTCCATATTTTGGGGAGGATTTATCTAATATAAATTTTCAATAAATAAAATTATAAATATTAACATACCATTTAGGATTATCGTTTTTACAAGTAACAGTGGGTATATGTAAAGTATTAAGAGTATAAATGGTGATTTAGGGGTTACACAACTACTTGATGGGGAAAATTGCATGATGACCATCCATATTGATAGGGATGAATAAGGAAGTTTTTTCCATGGCATCTAAGTACTAATTATATTTTTAAGGAATGTTAAAGATAGAAAATGAGTCAAATGTGGATAGAAATTATTTTAAAAAGTTATTATAAGGGATGAGATTAATATTCTTTGTGTGATACACATCTTTCACTTTATTTATAATTAACAAGGGAGTCCTAAAAGATGTGAATGTGGTACACCTATAATATTTATGTGATAAAAATTCTAAACATAAAAGTTTAATATTTGCAAATATTATTTGTGCAAGAAAATATAAGGCGATAAGTGAAGGGCATGGTTTCACCATGAGGAGAGATGAAGAAAATGTTTACCCCAACAATGGTAGTGCATTTAGACTCATCAAAGTACATTTTCTAAGATTTTATTTCAGTGTCATAGGTGGAAAATTCATCATTTATAGGGGTAGAGTCAAATATAGGGACATCATCTAACTGAATTATGATGAACTATCCTTTACTAGCTTTTTGGTAAATAAACTTGTGATCAAATTTAGTTAAATGCATGACATAACATGATATGTGATTGGATAATTGGGTGTAATAAAGAAAGTATCACAAGGGGTTAACCTTAGGGATAACATGGATTTCAGTGTTAATCATGTAAAGTTGTAAATTTTTGGTGACCAAAACAAATTCCAAGAAAAGTTTTTCTAGGGTACTATAACTATGTTTGTAAGGAAAACAATGTAACTTATATACTAGATGCCATGTTCCTGATTATTGTTATATCATATTATGCTAAAAAAATCCCCAAGTGCATGGGTAAATGTGGAAATGTTGAGGAGGAGAGGTCATTTATGTATAATTTGTGTGAGTAATATAGGATTGAGAAAATAATGCTTTATAAAATAGAATGTTTTGGCATGAAAGGTCCCATTCGAAAGAAGTGTCTTTTTTTAAGAGACATGCTAAGGGATGTGTTTTATCTTCCAATTGTATAATGAAGTGGAAAATGGATTGAATTTTTCTTTGGAGATACATGATTTGTTTTAAATTATGTGGAGGAAGAAAGTCCATAATATCTTGGATATTTTTGGGATTGATCTCAATACATCATTGGGAGATAATAAATTTGATAAATTTTCATAAGTGACTCCAAATACACAATTTTTGGGATTTAAGTGGATATGGTATTAGTATAAGTGTTTAAAGATGTAAAAAATATCAATGGCATGATCTTGATGATGAGTATATTTTAAGGGTAAATCATCAACATAATCTTTAATAATGTTATGGATATGATCATAAATATGTGTGTCATAGCCCACTGATAGGTAGTGCTCGCATTATTTAAGACAAATGTCAT
The DNA here is from genome assembly GCA_019776745.2 of Taxus chinensis. Taxonomy (NCBI): domain Eukaryota; kingdom Viridiplantae; phylum Streptophyta; class Pinopsida; order Cupressales; family Taxaceae; genus Taxus; species Taxus chinensis. Next base: position 420,797,296 of record CM034154.1, read on the forward strand.
AATCATATAGAAAAAGGTACCCCAAATGGTAGTAAAATGTTTTTTCTTGATCATTGGGGTTATTATTCATTTGGCTATAGCCCAAAAATCCATCTATGAAATATAACATGTCATAAATAGTAGTAGAATCCACCATAATATCTATGTATGTAAGGAGGAAGATATCTTTTAGGAAAGTTTTATATAAATTGTGAAATTTGGTATAACATCATACTTCACCATTAGGTTTAGAGATGAGAAATATGATATAAAACCATTATGGGTAATTGAAAATATGGATAAAGACAATGTAAAGGATACTTTTTAATTCCTTATTAATTAACAAGGAAACATGAGGATGCATTTTACAAATGTGGTGTTGGAATGGTTTAGAATTTTCATGCAAGATGATGTTATACATGGAAAAAATGGATGAATACCAGGAATATATTTGTGATTACATATAAAGAGATCCATTAAATCATCCAGTACTTGTTAAATCACTTATCACTTTTGAGTGTTAAGAGAGACAATGAGGAAAAAAAGTCGAGGGTCAACATCAACTCCAAATTTCAATGAGATAGTCTCTTTATTGAGCAATGTGGATCAATACTTTATATATAGATGTGTGGGAATAATATCAAGGGTGTTAGTAGATATATCATAAGTATTAACCTCCTTGGAGTATACAAGTGCATGAAATGTGTGAGGAAACCTATTATTATTAAATAAATAAGGGAAATAATTAAAGGCACCTAAGTACTCAAGAATATCTTATTCATTAGTAAAATTATAAAATGTAGGAATTTCAAGTGATATACTATCATCAATGAGGTATAGATAGATGAGTGTTAATGATGTATTTCTAGTTACCGTATGGAATTATTTTGGTGATATGTGTCATGCTAGTAAGAAAGTGGGAGTTAGTGTTGGTGTACATAATGCTTGAGTAGTACAACCAAGAATTTATATAAGGAGAGAAGGTAGGGGGATTATAGGTGTATGGATTCCATTTCTAAAGTTTTACCTTTGTTAATATTCTACTATACCTTCTTTTTTAGTTATTAATTTGAGTGAAATTTATATGGTACACCCTTTTTTTATAATGCCCTTTACATTCGTACTTTTGTTGATAAACATATTCTACATAATGTTTTGATTGATAAAATTTCTCCACATAATATGTGAACTCTTAAGTAACTACATTATCTTGGATATACTAAAAATCAAATCATCCTTGATATTAAAAAAAAGGGAATATTATTCTCCCTCTCAGTTGGTTATGTTATCATTAACATTTCATTTTTATGGATTATTTTCCTAGCTTATGTGACATGAGTTTATGTCTTTCATATATTTGTTCTTTAGCAGTTGTCTTATCATTATTTCAATAATATGTTTAGTGTCTTCACCTCATTTTTGACAATTTCTAACCATTTATATTTGTAGGAATTTTTGATGAATTTTTCTCCTGAGCGGGTGCCTCAAGGGGCCTTCCAAGCTTAGGTTGTGATCATAATTTGTCTCATGGGATAGACCACATAATTTTGGAGATGTGTATATTATGTCGTATCTCCCTTAACCATTCCTCATTTCTTCCTTGTTCACATGTTGTACTCATTATGTCTACTTATTTCACGGTGTTCACTTATTTATGTTTTGTAAACTATTAACCCTACTTTGTGACATCTTTGAACTTTATCATTACCATAATATATATTCTATATTTTATTCCTCATTGTTTTACACTCCATGTCCTTAGGTTTCCATCAAGTATGATGTAACCACCCATGGGAAATGGTGTTGGGTTTGGTATTGTACATATATGATGTTATCGCCCATGTGTGATGGAGTCAAGTATATACCAAGAAAAATATATTGGTGGCATGGTAATTGGGGCCATTCCTAAGAAAAATTCCATGCTCTTAAAATATTTTCCTATACCCTCCTCCTAAGAAATAACTTTTATTATGATCCATTCACTCAAGAAATGTTAGACGAGGCCATAAATACACGTGACAAAGCTTAAAAAAATATCAGCATGAGGTGGTTCATCAAACCAATGAACATCATAAAATATATAATGATTTACTCCTCAATAAATTAAATCTAAACAACCCAACTATGGTTTTTCTTAGAAAAATAATGTCATCACTAATGTTGTTAACACCTCATGTCCCTCTACTAGTGTATTTATATACTAGTATATATATCTTAAATATATATTTCTAAAATATACTGAGATATATTAATCTCCAAGAACCTATCTATCCATGCTAGTGAAGTATAAGTATAAAAATTAAATAATAAAAAATATATATAGTATAGTAGGTGTATTAATATAAATGTATCTTTATGCGAAAAATCAATTTCAAGGTTCATAGATTGGTATTTTTACTTACCACTTTAATCAATGAATTCATTAAATCCTCTATAAATTTATCATTGATTTGTGGCAAATGAAATAAATTATCTTCATGATTATGTTAATCTCAAAAAAATCAAGAAAAAAACCCAAACACCATATGACCAAGATATTACTATTTTTTGTTAACTTCTATAAGAAAAGAATAATATATTTCATTGGAAATGTAATACGATTCAAATTCATGAATGAAATATCACGTGATGGTCAAATTTATGTAAAATTTAATTTTGAGGATAAAATTGAACACCTTAGTCCATTACACCCTTGGATGTCATTGTAGGAACTCCTCTTGGCATAATAAAATGGTCAACATGTAAGGTTCCAATTGCATCATTGATTGTATTAAACCATCATATCCTTCCTCTTCTAAAACCAAAACTTATAGCATATTTTATATATGTTCTCAAAGCCAAAGTTAAAATTTATAAGAATAAATCTTGTATTCCATAATCTAAATAAATACCATCAACCCTTATGCCAACATTCTTATATGTTTGATCTTATATGTGGTATCATTATATTATTTATAAATCTTCAACACATGTGAACCTACACAGTTAATCCCATCCACCATTTTGATGTCTCTTATGCCATCAACCCCAACAAATTTACGTATACCATGGCCAATTCCAATAGAAATGTTAGAAAAAATCAAAATATAAAGCTTCTACAAGCCCTAATTATTCAAAAATTGTTCAGATAGATACCCCTCAGTTTCATACTATTGCAAAAGTAGGCCCAAAGTATTATAACCCCCTTAAAAAACTCTCTCAACTTCTAATCTACATCCCATTAATATATATTACTCATACCTCACCTAAACATCATAAGCATATTATGTAAGAAATATTTTATATGAGCATCCCTATTCTATCCACTTTAGGGTAGGAACCTTCCCTACATAATTTGGAATAAATCATCATGCATTAGTGTGAAAATTAATCTATTTACACTGACCTTTCACCTAATTTTCCTCAAAGATTAATTTCCTTCTTAATTACATGATTCCCAATGAGCTTCCCTTTTGTGCAGATAATCCTCCCCTCTTTATTTTAATTTAAATTGTCCATGCTATAGTTAAGATATCTCTCATAGATGAATGTTCTAGCACATGTGTTACTTATCTTAATTTCATTAAAACACTTGGATAATACATTAATTGTATACACCATATTTTTGATGCTTGCTAACCATTTCATTTGTGTAGGATTTTCATATGCATTATCCTCCTAAGAGGGTTCCTTAAGGGTCCTACTTGGATTAGGGTATGATCATACTTGGTCATGTGATCTAGACTACAAAATTTAATAGATGTTGATATTATCTTTATTAACCCTATACATTCCTTATTTCTTCCTTTTTTTCACACATTTTACCCATTATGTCTACTTGGTCCACTATGTTTACCTACTTATTCTTATTTCTCATTATTATCTTTACTTTAGGTCACCATAGACCTTCATCATTCATCCTCATTTATCTCACGGCCTCTATTCATCATGATTTTCACCCTTTTACCTTAAGGTTTCCCCAAGGACAACAAAATTTCCTATGTGTGATGGTTTTGTTTTGTATTTTCCATTTCCGACACCATCGCACATGGGAGATAATATCAAGTATATTTACACCATTTCCTTCTTGTTATTGTCAATAATTGAAAATCATTTGTTCACAAATATACTTTTTTTTTCTCCATTACTTCACCTAACTATATAACTTTGGAGTCTTTGATATTTCCTCTTTTGCATTTGGGTCATCACAGTGAGTTAGGACTAGAGGTATTCTATTTTATCTTTCCCATTTTCCACCCATAGTGATTATCTCTTGGTATTATTGTATCTAGGGAGGATTATGCATCAGTTTTCATACACACACTACATGTAATTATCTCTAACCATCTTAAGTATCTTATTTTGTATGTATGTGCTTATTTTTGTTAATTTATAAGCTATTCTTTAGATTAATTGTATTATCTTATTATTACTACACCCCTTATTTTTTTCCTTTCCATTTAAAAATATTAGTAGGATATTGATCTTTATCTTAGTTCTAGGCCTTGGAAACCTATAGTTATTTTATGGCTAGGGATATTATCCTCTAGATTTATTACTTTAGCACTCCTTAAGCACATTTATATCTATCAGGTGTGGTTGGTATTTGATTGGGTCCATATATTTGATGATGAAATTGGGAACCTCTCTTTTAGCCATCATACACTTCAATGCTCTCGATGTGAATCTTAATTCATCTTCACATTTCATCTATTATATTCACATTTAGTACTCTTGAATCAGATCTATTGATTTTCTCAACCCCTATATGTCCTAGGGTTTTGGTTCTATCAATATAAGAAGTTTGTATTTAAATTTCCATCTATTACAAACCCTAAATTTGGTTTTCACAATTTCCCCTAGGATATCAATGTCAGTATTCCTCTTTGGATCTCTGTTTAGGGATTTTTACTAGCCATCTCACCTTTTGTTGAATATATAAAAATTAATGACTCTATTTTAAAATTCCTTTGAGGTTATTATTTATTTTTTATAAATTTAACGAAAACATAATTTTATTGGCATAAATATTATCACAATTTAAGAAATTAAAAATTACCATCTGCATAATTCAAACTATATTAACTTTTTGAAAAATTCCTTAGAGATTTTTGTTGTCATATGGATCATGAACCTATTGAATCTCTAAGTGATCCATGCAACATTGAAACATCCCCAAGGTGTGGGACCTTGTTTCCTTGGGATGAACCTCTGAAGACAACCAACTTCCTTTGAAACTTGGTGCACTTGATTTAAGAACAATGTGCAAGGCTATAACACTTGAAATAAAAATTTGTCTTGAGATAAAGGATAGATAGGCTTAACAGAAAACAACTGAAATGGTGATGCACCAAGAATAAATTAAACAAAAATATCCATTTTATTTGCACAATCACTATTAAAAAACATCATATGACATGCACATCTCATTTTTTTTTTCAACCACTAATATAAATGAATATAAAACTCAAATGAAATAAATGAAGCAGTAATTTCCACAATTGAAATACGAATATTTAATATCACATTCCACAAAAATTGAAAATGATAGCTGATTTAAAGGAAATTTAATCCATCATACCCAAGGAATTGACATTCACAAGTGCTAGATAAATCAATAAATTGCATAATATACAAGATACTTGATGACAAAATATTATTCTGAATATAATAAAATTCTTAAAGCTTGTTCTTTAACTCTCCCAAAACTAGAGAGTACTATCACAAAATATCTATTTTTTTTAAAACCATAATATATCTAACTATTTTTAGGCCAAGGAGGTTCAACGATTATAGATCCACCCCTAACTAACTAAATACTAAAAATAGTGTGCATTAATGCCTTAGGGAACAACCTCCCATAAAAAAAGTAAAATAAGTTACAAAATTTTGACCAAGTCAACCCTAGCTAGGACTGACAATATCCTTTTCTTCTTTGGGTTCTTCTTCATTCTTCTCTCATATGGCTAACCTATTCTTATAATCAATAAAATGATTGATGATCCCTTATATATCCTATTCTTCTGGCCCACACATATATCAAATGATTATCTCAGAAAAAACATTCTCTTTAGTAACCTGAGTAGGAAATTTCCCATCTCTTTTGATGACATCCTTCAGTTGGCTCACAAAGTTTTGGTAAGAAACCAATTTGTAGATAAAATCAATACCAAAATATTTTTTGACATATTTATCCTCATTTACCAAACCCATTAAATTTTCAATAATATGATCGACAAAGATAACATCAACAGTTTGATTTATGAATTTGTAATGAATCTTAGCAAATTCCTCTATTATATCATTCAATGCATCAACTACCTCAACCCACTTTTCATCAATTTTTTTAATTAAACTTCGTAACACCTAACTCCTAAATTCCATAGCCTTTTGAAATTTTAATGGTTTTGAAACTTTGTGAATCACTCCTTCATTTATAAGTAAATCTGAATTGATACTTCAAATCTCTTTCTAGGTCTCTAGGAAAAGATCTAGGTTATCAATATCTTCAGTAAGGAATGCATTCAAATTCATAACTGCAACCTTATCCTCCTATAATTCATTGTATAAATCTACAACATTCTTGATCAATGGATCAACATTTGAATTAAACATTCCATCCATGTTCCAACCGCTCTACCCTTTTGACAAATTTTCTCCACCATATGGAAGGACATATCATTGAAACTTGAAGAAATGGAAGGAGCATTTGTATCTTGCACCAGCTGTGTAATTTTAGTGAGAAGAGAAGTGGCCTATTCAAATTTTCCTTTCAACTCATCCTTGGTTGCCTTATCCTTATAATACTTCTCTAAAAAATTCCCCAGAGGCACCTGTACATCTTGTTTTACACATTTGTGAGTAGCTCTCTTGAGTGTGAACCTATAATTTTAGTAGTCTACTACCATAATTGTTTCCTTTGTTTTATCTATGAAAAGAGTATCTATTTCAATGAACCTTTCCCCAAACTAGTTAACTGATAGGTAAGATACAATTTTAGGTCTTTTAGCTTACCTCTTGGGAGTAAGATCTAAGGCACTCAAATCAACCACACCAACGATAAGCACCTTCTTCTTCTTCTGCTTAGGAGTTTGACAATGTAGACATTCATATATAGAATAAGATGATGCAGAAGACATCAAAGGCATAGTTATAATAGATCTTTGAACACTTGATAGTACAATGGCACTGGTGGTATTCATGGAAGGTGGTAGGGATGTAGTGATAATGGAGGGTGTAGTGGAAAAAATATCCTAAGGATTAGATGAAATACAAATAGAAATAGGAGGGAACTACTAAGGAAGTGGAGTGGAAAATGGAGATCCTAATATCTCTCCCATTGAGAGTGTAGGGAGAGAGGAAAACACTTGAGCCATAAATGGAGATGGAATGGAAGAAACATGAGTGAAATAAATGGAAGATATTACTAGAGGAATGGTGGAAAGTGTGGGAGAAAGTGGATTTAAATGTGGTGAAGATGGGAGAGAGGAATAATGAGGCAACTGTGATACCTAAGAAATAATTGGTGAAACACTCAAATAAACTACTTCAGTGGGTTTCAACTCTATAGATGTGATTTTAGAAGAAGGATCCTCAATAGAAGACCCTGAACCCTTGAGCACAAAAGAAATCTTGCATGGATTTGTAATAGGCCTTTGGGTTGACCTTCTACCCTTAGAAGGAGTAGGTTGACTTGTCATTGAATGAGCTTGTACTGATTATGTAGGTTGATCTAACACTTTGGATGAGATTCCTTAAGTTTTCATATATTCATAGGTTCTTCTTAGAATGAGGCCCACCCTATCTTTAGTGTTGTTGCACTCTATGTTATACCAATTTATCCAAGGTAGTGGTTGGTTAGCAAAATTTTCCCTTTTATAAGTAGGATTCAATACCTTCTCATCATCCTTTAAACCCCCTGGTACATCTGTAATTCTAAAGTGAGTAACTTCACTCAAATTCAACCTCTCAATTTCTCTTTACCTCATAATGATTTCATCTTGACAATGAATCCAAATGTCCTTAAGTTGTGAAATATACACACTGGCTAGCTCCATTCTGCCAAAATTTTCCCAATAATCAAAGTTAGTCCTTCGATGAAAAGTTTGTAGAGTTAATCTAGACATTTCTCCCTCTACAATTTTGATCTTGTCAATTTTCACACATTTATATCTCCTTATAGTAATGGGAAACTAGAATCCCACCTTATATCGATTACGTTGGATTTTTTGATAGTCAAGTAATTGGCGAACTAGCTCTAGCAAAACCCACTTATATTTAGGACATCTTGGAAAATTACTTGGAGATCCTAAAAAATCCTAGTACTTTGATATAGGAACATGTTGGAATCTGAAGATAAATTCCTCCTCATTCCTGCACTTCTCACCAAGCTTCATCTAAAATTATCTGATTGTACAAATCTTTATCAAAACAAGACAATATAACAAAAAAGAAGGAATCAATCACTCTCCTGAAATGTTTAAAACCCTTTTCCATAGTGAGATGTGGGTAATATTTGTATATCTGAAAAAATATTTTAATTTCCTTTAGATCTAACCTAGGATATTCTTGCATTGCATCTGCTGTGTAAACCAGATAAGAGGTCAAAAAGAATTTGTTTGAGGTAAGCACGTATCTTAATTGGAAACATATTGAATTGCTGATATGCTCACCCCACCGAATGAACTCCTTATTTTTATTAATCATGGCTATGTATAGAAACACCCACTCCTGAAACTCTCTAGTTATAGGGAGTCTAGAAACCTTACTCAATAGCGTAATTATGTCATTGACTTCTTGAATGAAGTCTAAACATGGAAGTGTCTTAGGAATATTTGACATTGTGGATTTAGTGTTAGCCAATTAACTCTTGGAAATGAACTTGGTACAAACTTCATTCTCCACTATCTAGTGTTCATGTGCATACTCAGGAGACATTTTGGCATATTCATCTACATCAGTGAGTTTAAAAAATCCTCGAAGAAATCACTTTCCAACTTGATAACAACATTCCCATAAGCTCAAGTCTTTGAATCCCTCTTCAAACCCTAGTTTTTTTTGATCCACTACTTGATCCCTATCCATTAAGGATGGATACAATGGTGGAACACCAACTACACAAGAGCATGAGGCCTTTTCATGGATAGATCTAGAATTCTCCAGTGGCTTCCAGACTGTGTCTCACATGAATGGTGGTGGAAAAACTAAGAATGGTCATGGTAGAGACATTATGCATTCTACAAAAAGTCTTGAGAAATTCTCAAGCCATAGCTAGATTGTGGATGTGGGATGGGTGCATGGCTCACCGTGTTCTATAGATGATACCCAGAGGAAACAGACTCCTAAAGAATTTAATGGAAGTGTTAGATCAAAGGCTCTTCAACTGGTTAGCAACATCAACCAGGTGTATCTAGGAAAATATGCCTTTTGTGGTAGTGTTGTCTCATCTTAGAGGGAGACTAGAAATAGATCTATCTCTTTCTGAGAATCTCTATAGGGGAAGAGCTCAAAATCTATGAATCCTGCTAACAACATTCCTAGTGTTTAGTTTGGTGATGAGGTGACCAAAGATGAATATTCTACCAAGATCATGCTTTGATTTGTCATTTTAGCAGTCTGTGGCCCTCTCTCCTAGTGCTTCATGGCTGGATTTCAAAATGCTAGATTCCTCTTCTAGATGGAAGGGTAGATATGTATCCCTATGCTAAGGGTATATTTATTGTTGTTTTTTCTTTAAGATCTGATAAAGAATCCATAGCTGAAAGACTTTAGGCATTTTAATCCAGGTACCTTTTTTTGAAACCCTAGTACCCTTTTTTTAAACCAACCACTGAGTCTTTCCCTTACAAACTGGTTTGGATTAGCCACCCCATCTTCCCCTACAATTTTGGGACCAAACTTATCTGATATCCATTGGAAATTTTTTGGGTAACACCCTAAATATTGACTCCCAAACTTCAGAATTTACTCACACAACCTATGCTAGAATCCTTATTGAGATTGATACTTCCAAGAACCTTCCTTCCCACATTGAGCTCAAATTTCAAAACCGGCCTTGGACACAACCTATAGATTATGAAGGTTTACCCTTTAGATGGAGAAGATGTTTCTCCTTAGGTCACACTGTAGTTGATTGTGAGTTGGAAAAACACAAGAATGAAAGCAACTAGTGGAAATATTCCCCCCCTAAACATTTTATCTTTGACACCAAAGTTGAGTTAGAATCAATTAAATTTTTGGAAGAAGTACCTGATTCAGCCCCCAAAACTTCCATTAATGTTCCAACAACCCCTCTTAGAGATATATTAAATGTTTAAAATAAGGGGATGATGCATATTGAGGAAAAATGACACTTTGAAGTGGGAAAGGAGAATATATATATCCTTGCAACAAAACTACACATCAGCCGATTAATTCTATTGATTTCATTCTTCTAATTGGGGAGGTTTTAGTAGGTTGGATAATGGTGCGTAAAAAGAAAAAATATATTTACGAGAATACTGCTTCTCAACCTAGATGATTTAGTTATCTTCTTTTTTTTGGTTTTTCCCTATTGCTTCATTTGTATTTTCTATGAAGCAACTTGCTATTCTTCTATAGTGTTGTTGTGCTGCTACAGTTTGGTCATTGTATATAAGTTGTTTTTGTGATGATAAGTTGTTGGTTTTTGGTACTATTCTGAGCATAATGTTTTATTCTACTGGGATTTCATGTTTAATCTTGATTTTGATCATTTTTTATGCTAGAATTGTAAACTCTGTATTTTGAGCCTTCTTATACAAGTGTATAGTTTATTTTAAAAAACTATTTATCAATAATAAAAAACATTCCCATCATCATCTTTCACTGATTGGGTGGAATTTTTGAAGTGTGAGACTATGGCAAGCACAAATTTGGGACATTATATAGATGATGGAAAAACATCTGCAAGAGGGAGCCTATTATCAAATATTGCTTGCAACCAGAGCTTCTTGTTTGTGGCCTTAACCCTTTTCCAAAACTCATCCATATCTACATGTCTGAAATCAGTGTCTATGATATTTTCTAAGTATGAAGATAGACAAGAGGGAGGATACACTCCCAGATAGGTATATTTCATCTTGTCTTTTCCTTTTAAAGAAGAAGAAGACATTAACTTGTTTGAAAATTTACCATATTCAGAATTCAGAGCCTGTGTATACACTTTATAAACAATCTGCGAAAACCTCATGGAATTTCAAAAGTCTGAAGTTTGAAGTTCCAAATTTTAGATTTCAGATGCTGTAAGAAACATGGAAAGGTCCAAAACTATGAATAGTAGAATTTCAAAATGCTGACACCTGAAACTCCGAAAAAAGTAGACTTCTAAAATTCCAAATTGTGAAAGTCCAAAATTCGAAAACCAAAAGGTTCTGAAGTCTTATTCCTTCGAAATACAAAACTGCCAACTTCTGAAACCCGAAGGTGGAAACCTCTAAAAACTACAGTCTCCAAAACCCAAAGCTGAAAGGTGAAAAAATATGAAATCACCTATTTCTGAATGTCAAAGTCAATTTTGAAAGCCTACAAAACCCTAAAATCCAAAATATGAAGAGATTCCATTTCCTGAAAGCCACAAAGTATGAAATGACAATAATTCCAAAGTCCATAAATATCAAAATTTGAAATGAATTCACTCTGAAACTTTAAACATCGAAATGGAAAAAGTGAAATAGAAACAATTATTTCAAGGCTCCAAAACACAAGAAACTCAGATTCCTACAAGTTATGAAGCTTATAGTTCTAAGAACAAAGATTTTCGCTCAAGTCAAAGAGACTTGAGAATGGCTGAAACATAATAGTAGAAGCCATGCTTGGGATAAAAAATGAGATCCGTAAAATAATGAGGAAGGAAAACTGAAAATAAGAAAGAGGATAAAAAAACCCTGGATGCCAAAATGAAAAAAAACAAAACCTTCACCCAAAATGAAGAAAACATAAAAAGTTACCTTGAAAAGATGCCTTAGGAAGCATGATGAAAACTTAAGTAAAATTCACAGTGTCAAAATATGTTTACCAGGTGAAAATGATAGGTAAAAATTGGATTTTTTATAGGTAAAACGAAATTTAATTCCCAAATGCCAACACATGTGTGGTTGTTGACCATTTAATGTTTTAGAGGTCTGGGTATGAAATTCCCACGCGATAGTTTTTATTGTACATTTTACCTTGAAAACTCAAAAACCTAAAAGCTTGAAGATACGAAAGCCCAAATTTTCAAAATTTTAGAACTTCGAGTTTTCATACTTCAAAACTTTGGGTTTTTAGACTTTATAACTTCCTTCTCAACTTTTACAAAAAACTCCACTAAATCTCAAAAATTCGAAAGACCAAAGTTCCAAATTTTGAAACTTCAGGTTTTCAAACTTCATAACTTTTCGAAGTATTTTTGCAAAAATGTTAGTAAAAATCCAAATTCAAAAACCTCATAAGTCTAAATTTTGGACTTTGAAACTTGGGACACTATGCAAGCAAAAATTATAAGTGGAAACTTGAAACTCAAATATGATTTTTGTATGATAAGGAAAAATATTCAAAGTAAATTTTTTTTTAATAGAAGAGTTACAAACTTCGGAAAAAAATATATGGCCCTCCCAGTAAGGGTAACTTGTAAAGTTAACATCTTTGGTGACCTATCGGGGATGCTTTCCTACTAATAAATAGTCCAATAGCCTTAAGAAATCCATTGGGAAAATGAGTCTTAAACCGTTAAAAAATAATTTAAAAAAAACAAAAATGGAAAACAGAGAAAACAAAGTAGAAAAGAAAATACCATAAACAATGTGTAAAACACTTGGAGAAAAAAAACCTAAACTAAACTATATAAGGTGAAACCTCTCAAAAAAAATCTTTGAGATGCATCCCATTCACATGAATGGGAAGTTATTCTCCATCGAGCGAAGATAGGAAAAATCAATTTTCCTCCTTGAAAATTGTAATAATATATGGTCCACTCTAGAGAGCGTCAAACTTGGTGTGCATGCCTGGTTTGGCCCTATCAGCATCCCATTTGAGAACTAAATCTCCCTCTTGAAAGTGTTTGTTGGATGCCTTCCTATCAAAATATTTCTTAACCTAAGCCTAATGTTTCTTGAAAGTCTTTATTTCCATGTTCTGAACTTCTTCTAACTCCATTAGCTCAGCAAACCTAACTATCATAGAATGATTATCCACAACCTCAAGCTGATGTACTAACTCCAGAGAAGGTAATTCCTAGGATAGTGGAAGTTTTACTTCTCTTCCATATACCATCATGAAAGGAGAATTTCCAATAGCTCTCATAGGCATGATCTAATATTCCCACAAAGTATTTTTAAGCTGTGTGTTATAAGTCCTTTTGTTGTTTTCCATTGTGCGTTTTATAATCCATATAAGGTTCTTGTTAGTAGACTCAGAAAATTTGTTTCCTTGCAGATAGTAATGGGATGAAGTCTTGAGTTAAACCCCATTCTTAACGGCCCACTCACTAATTTTCAGAATAAGAAAAACCATTGCATTTTCCAAAATAATTGTAAATGGAACACCAAACCTTGTCATTATGCCTTCGAGGAAATTAAGAACAACCTTCTCATTTCCTTCCTTCAACACCACCACCTTTTCCCATCGATTAAAGTAATCAGTTGCGATAAAGACCCACTTATGTTAATCACTGGATGGAGGATTAATCATTCCAAATAATTTCAACCCCAACATAATAAAGGGTTGATTGACTTGAATTTATTAAAGAGGAAGGGTCACCAGCTTATGTTTTCCAGTGAAAAAGGCACATTCCTTGCACTTCTTTAACTAGAGATGAGCATCCTTGGACAAATCTGGCCAATAATAGTCAAACCTCATGATTTTTGTAGCAATCATTCAGGTAGAGTAATGTCCTCCTAAAAAACCATTGTGAAATTATTCCAATATCTTTTTCACTTGCCTCAGTGCTATACACTGAAGGAGAACACAATTCAAATCCTTGTAGAAAATAATGCCATCTACCAAAACATAAGGAATAAACTAGAGACAAAAAATCATCTTTGAGTCCTATCTAAGTAAATGGGATACTCTCCTAGGAGAAGAAATTTTCTCATCTTCATCAACCAGTCAATAGGAGCATCTTCTTAATGGTCATTAAGAAGCCTCATATCTTCTTCATCTTTTGACTCCAAATCCGCAACAAGCTGCTAACATAACTCTTTTCCTCTTACTAGCTTGGTAACCTTGATGTACACATCATACTCCATAGCTTTGGTAATCCACCTAACACATTTCTCATTTATATCTTTATTTAGAAAAAAATCCTTAATGCCAGGATGAGACACCATCAGATGAATCTTGTTATTTGACAACTTGTGCCTAAACTTCTTTAAATCCCGAATGACAACAAAAACTTTCTTTTCAACAAATGAATATTTAAGCTCATAATATTTTAGAGACCAGCTGAAAAAAATTAATAGGTTGTTCCAAAAGATCATCATTCTATTGAGTGAGGATCCTAAAAATACTTTCTTGACCTGCAAAAGCATAAAGAATAAAATATCTATCAAATATAGGATTTACCAATGTAGGGGCTTGGGAAATATCCGTCTTAATAGCTTTAAAGCTCTCTTTACCTTTCCTCATCTAAAAAAAGTGTAGATTATTTTTCAACATGAATGTCAAGGGTTTATCCAAGGCTGCAAACTAAGGAATGAATCTTCGTACAAAATTTTTAGTTCATATAAAGCTTTGGAGACCATTCTTGTGACTCACCAGAGATAGGGACAAAATTGAATGAATCCTAGTTGGGTCAATGGAAAGTATTCCGCTGAAACAACATGCCATAATAACTTTCCCTCGTGTATCAAAAAAATGTATTTATTAGGATTGAGTGAAATACCAAAGTCTCTACATCTCTTGAAAACCTTTCTCAGATGGGAAATGTGATCTTTTGCATGCTTGGAGTACACTATTATATCGTCAAGATACACTAAGATAATATCATTGATCAATCCCTTAAATTCCATGTCCATAGCTCATTGGAAAGTAGCTCCAACATTAGATAATCCAAATGACATTTTGTTGTAGGTGTATGTACCCCACTTGGTAGTGAAATTTGTCTTGAATTAATCAGATTCTTTAACCAAAATCTGGTTATAACCCAAATATCCATCAAGAAAATAAAACCTTTGAGCTCTTGCTACCCTTTAAAGGATTTTCTCCATGAACGGAAGAGGATAATGGTCCTTTAATGAAGCCTAGTTTGAGTCTCTAAAGTTTACACAACACCAGATCTCTCCATTTTTCTTCCTAACGGGAACTAAATTAGCCACCCAAGAGGAATGCTTAGTTGGAAAAATAATGCTAGCCTCGATAAGCTTTGAAATATCCTTTCTCATCAGTGGTTCAATCTTGGGATTCACTGGTCTCTATTTTTTCTGAACTGGCTTATCATTAGGGTCAGGTTCGATGGTATGTTGTGCCAAACATGGATCAAAACCACACAGATACTTATAACTCCAAGTAAAAACATCATTATACTCTTGAAAAATTTCAACAATAGACTTTTTTCTTTTCTAGAGTACACACTTTACTAATATTTAGAAACTTTTCCCTTGCTACCTCAACTTCTTCAAAATTGTCCTCTTTAACTACCATGTTAGCACTTTGTCTTTTAATCCGATCATCTAAATTAAATATTGACTCATGAGTGACCAAACCTTTTGGAAACTTGTTGATTTTAAACTGTATAATATGGCCACTATATGCTTCCTGTAGATTAGCTTGATTTTTTTAGCAAAATCCGCTTCTTCTTATAGAAAAAGGATGATTCATTTGTCACTATCAAAAACTTTCCAACTACCTGCATTATTAGGAATAACATGATGGAAAACTATATTAATGGGCTATCATTCATCCTTCATGATATTAATCGACACATCATATTGTGAGACAACCATAGCAAGCCTCTCAGCATCTTGATTTTGATTTCTAGGAACCACGTATATCCTAAAAGCCTCAAAATATTTAATCAAATTCCAAACTCAGTTCTTATATAACCTTATAAAATCATTCTTTGATGCACTACGAGATCTTACTTGATGTACAACCAATTCACTATCTCCAAAAATAGTTAAAGCTTTGATCCCCTTATTTTGAGCTAATTGGATTCCTTGTGCAAGGGCCTCATATTCGGGGACATTTTTAGTACAACTAAATTTCAGCCAAAAAGATGAGAAGTATTTATCTCCTTGTGGAGAAATCAACATGACACTAGCACCTACCCCATTCTTACTCCTTGAGCCATCGAAGAAAAGTTGACAAATTCCTGTAGAGTTGTTTTAGGTTTTGAGAAGATGTGGTATAAATTGTGTCTTCCTCATGAATAAAATACCTACCTAAACTTGTCTCCTCCAAAAGAAACAAACCAACTTCTTCTTCTACCAATGCCTTAGCATAGGGATCAAACTAATGCTCTATACTTACCTCATCTAACACGGTGTCAGGGACTTATTCCATAAGAGTAGTTGATTCATGATCGACGACTTCTTTTTTATCACAAATATTATAGTTTCCATTTATAGGACTAGTAGTATAATGCTCCACATGATTATGAAAAATTGGCTCTTCCCTTATAGTTACCTTAATTCTGTATCGAGTCTTGAGAATCATATGTGACCAATCAATGGATAAATAACCACCCATTTTGGCAATGAAATCCCACAATAAGAATATGGTGAAGAAAGGAGGGAGATTAATGACTGATATGTCTTGTGTGAATGGAAAGATAGGACATGTATGGATAGTGAGCTAAAGTCCTTTAATAATCCCAAAAGTCTAAAATGATGTACCATTCAACTAAAAAACTTCCTTGGAGATTGGTGTATATTGTATACCCAGTACATTAGCAATTTTTTTAGGCATGACCGAGATACTAGTACTAGAATCAATCATGTAGTTATGTACCAAATGTTCACCAATAACTAGAGAGACATAGAATGGTGGAGGCTTATTTTTCTTAGGATCACCTATTCCTTCTAGTTTGCATGGACTTGTAGCATTTGATGATCCATGATGTGTTGCTTTTCTAGATGTGCCAAATTTGTTTAGAGCCTCTTCCAATAAATTTCTCGAAGACGGAATTGAAAGTTCTTCCCACATAGTAACATTCAAGTTAGTCCTTTTCATTTGTTCAACAATACTAAAGGGAATACCACCTATTTTACAAACATTGTTTTGAGTGTTGGTATCCTCCTTTGGAAAATGTTTGTTTGGTATCGTAATGCCCAAATAAATCTCTTTCCTAGCTTCTTGATTAGCCTGTATTTCTGACAACTTCTTCCCTGTATCTTTATCGACAACCACTTACAGCTGAAACTAGGAAGTGGATTCTTGATCATCTTTGGGGCGTTGGGATTCTATTTCCCTCTTTTTGGAATAAGTATTTTCTACCACTATTTAAGAATCTATATTCAACCCACAAAAATATTTTTCTTGCTAATTTAGCAGGGTGATTTCTTCGAATTCTTGTGACTGATCTGTTACTTGTTGCATAGATGTATCCTATTTTGGCTCGGTAGGCGTGGATATACCTTGGACCATACTATCCTACCTAAGAATGCCATTGGGACAGATATTTTAATTATGAGGTTGAGAGCAGGGATAACACCATTCATAATCTTAAACTTTTTTTTTTTGAACGGGCACAAGGGATCTATAAGAGCTAGCAGCAAGAGGGTTTTCAAAATTTAGAGGCTTAACATTTTCAACTTAGTTTTGAGATTGGTTATTACCTTGAAGGGGTTGAAAGTTAGACTGGTATTGCTGATTTTGGGATTGATAAGGATGAGCATACTGAGACTGTTTTCTTTTAAGGGCACATAGTTCATTTCCAAAATTTTGTAGCAATTACTTTACTTGAAAGAGATCATTTGAAGGGGTTGGTGTAGACTGAGCTGATTGTTTAGAAGCTATTGGAAGAGGAGAAATAATAGGTTGATTTTTGGGAATCTCAAGGTATAAGGGAATTGGAGGTCTTGGAGCTAACTTCCCATCTTAAATGAAAGAATTCTCCACTCTTATAGAAACGTTGTAAGCATCAGACAAAAAAAATCCTCCCATTGATTGGATCATAACTGCTACATCGTTATTCAAAGCTCTCAAATAATACAAGAATGCATTGTTTAGAAAGGATTTTATCATTGTCATAATCCTGTTCCAAGTCTTTTAGAATGAGAAGTTGAAATCTCTCATTTTCTCTTGAGGAGCTCTCTCTATAGTGGTTAATTTCTCCATAAGTGAGAAGTGATCACTCTTATCCTAGAACTATTTGCAATTTTTTTCTCCTAGATCATCCAAATGAGTTACTAAGCCAATTTATAATACATGAAACCATTAGCTTTCTTTACCCTTAAAGGAGATAGCGAGAATTTGAACTGCAACATTATCCTTGGTGACATTATGGACTACACTAACACTAGCCACATCTTGATATGTTCTATAGGATTCACATTTGTCTTTCCTTTGAAAAAGGGAATAATCTTGAGAGAAGCTATTGGTCTGGCATCACGTTGGGTTAGTGCAAGAGGAATTCCACCACTAAAATCTGATAAGGCTTGATCTCATGCAGGTGTTGCCATAGCAGTGAAGAGTTGATTCCTCCTTGGTGGTGGTAACCTTCCAAAGGGAGGTGTTGAATGACCTCTACAATGGGATGATGAAGCTTCACCTTTTCTTCTTCTCGGAGGAGATAAAGACAATTAAATACACCATTGGTTTTCTTTCTTCAAAGAAGCTCTTGTCTAAATTCTTAGCATAAGTTAATGCACTGAAAACTCAAAGTCCAGAGATATGGAGTCACCAGGTACTTTGATTCATGTAAGTACTAAGAGGAGTACCAAATCTTAGTAGTCCCACCGGGCATGCCAAAAAATGTTATCACATGGATCATGCACCCATTCAATCTCTGAGTGATCCCATGCAATTTCTGAACATCCCCAAGGTACGAGACCTTGTTGCCTTGGGATGAACCTCTGGAGAAGGTCAAATTCCTTTGAAACTTGGTGCACTTGATTTAAGACCAATGTGTAAGGCTATAACACTTGAAATAAAAAAATTTCTTGAGATAAAGGATAGAGAGGTTTAACATAAAACAACTGAAATGGTGATTCACTAAGAATAAATTAAACAAAAAGATCCACTTTGTTTGCACAATCATTATTACAAAACAACATATGACATGCACATCTCATAAAATATTTTCAAGCACTGATATAACTTAATATAAAACTCAAATTATAGAAAGGAAGTAGTACTTTCCACAACTGAAATATGAAGATTTAATATCACATTCCACAAAAATTGAAAATGATAGTTGATTTAAAGGAAATTTAATCCATCATACCCAAGGAATTAACATTCACAAGTGCTAGATAAATCAACAAACTACATAATATACCAGATACTTAATGGAAAATATTATTCTGAGTATAATATAAGGCTCAAAGCTTATTCTTGAATGCTCCCAAAACTGGAGAGTAATTTCACAAAAGATCCAAAAAAATTAAACCATAATACATCTAACTATTTATAGACTAAGGAGGTTGAGCGATTATAGATCCACCCCTAACTAACTAAATGCTAAAAACAAAGTGCATTAATTCCTTAGGAACAACTTCCCATAAAAAAAAAATAAGTTACATAGGTTTGACCAAGTCAATCCTACAACTTTGACTGATCCAAAGCTTAGAGGTTGTTCATAAATGGCTGTCAAGCCTAGCTAGGACTGGTAGTATCCTTTTCTTCTTTGGGTTCTTCTTAATTATTCTCCCATATGGCTAACATGTCACTGTAATCAATAAAATTTTCGATGATCCCTTGGATCTCCTCTTCTTCTGGCCTCATGCATGTCGATACTGATTACCTATTTGCACAATCCTTATCTTTAACAACCTTAGAAAATTTGCCAACTCTTTTGATCACATCCTTCTTAAGTTGGCTCATAAAATTTTGGTAAGAAACCAATTTGTAGATAGAATCAATACCAAAATATTTGTGACATCTTCATCCTTCCTTAACTAATATTTACCCATAAAATTTTCAATAATCTAATCTATAGGGAGAACATCAACAATTTGATTTATGAATTTGCAGTGAATCTTATCAAATTCCTCCATTATATCATTCAATGCATCAACTGCCTAGACCCATTTTTCATCAAGTTTTATAATTAAACCCCATAACATCCGACCCCTAAATTACATAGCCTTTTGAAATTTGAATGGTTTTGAAACATCATCAATCACTCCTTCATTTAGAAGTAAATATGAATTGATACTTTGAATATGTTTCTAGGTCTCCATGGAAAGATCTAGGTTATCGCTATCTTTAGTAAGGAGTGCATTCAGCATCATAACTACAACCTTCTCCTCATACAATTCATTGTAGAACTATACAACATTTCGATCAATATATTGGATCATCTTGAATTAAAGACATTCCATCCATGTTCCATCCACTCTACCCTGTTAACCAATTTTCTCTACTATATGGAAGGACGTATCATCGAAACTTGAAGAAATGGCAAGAGCAGTCTCATAGCTTGCACCGAGTGTGTAATTTTAGTGAGAATAGTAGTGAGATATTAAAATTTTCCTTTCAAGTCATACTTGGTTTCATTATCCTTATCATACTTCTCCAAAAAATTACACAAAGCCACTTGTACATCTTATTTTACACCTTTGTGAGTAGCTCTCCCGAGAGCGAACCTAGAAATTTATTTTTCCACTGTCGTAATTGTTTCCTTTGTTTTATCCATGATAAGAGTAGCTATTTCAACAAATCTCTACCCAGATTGGTTAACCAATAGGTTAGATATAATTTTAAGTCTTTGAGGTTGCCTCTTCCTCTTGGGGGTTCATCTAAGGCACTCAAATCATCCACATCAATGATAGGAACCTTCTTCTTCGTCTTAGGATTTTGATGATGTAGCCATTAGGTATAGAAGAAGATGATAGAAGACATCAAAGGAATAGTTACAATAAAGATTTGAACACTTGATAGTACAATGACAGTGGTGGTAGTCACGGAAGGTGGAAGGGATGTAGTGATAATGGAGGGTGTAGTGGAAAAAATATCCTCAAGAGTAGATGAAATAGAAGGGAACTACTTAGGAAGTGGAGTGGAAAATGGAGATCCTATTATATCTCCCACTAAGAGTGTAGGGAGAGAGGAAAACACTTTATCCATGGATGGAGATGGAATTGAAGAAACATGATTGAAATAAATGGAAGATATTACTAGAGGAAGGGTGGAAGGTGTGGGAGAAAGTGGATTTGAATGTGGTGAAGATGTGAGAGAGGAATAATGAGGCAACTATGATACTTGAGAAATAACTGGTGAAACACTCAAATCAACTACTTCAGTATGTTGCAACTCTATAGATGTGACTTTAGCAAAAGGATACTCAACAGAAGACCCTGAACCCTTGAGCACAAAAGAAATATTATGTGGCTTTGTAATGTTCCTTTGGGTTGACCTTTTACCCTTGGAAGGAGTAGCTTGACCTGTCATTGACTAAGCCTATATTGATTTTGTAGATTGATCTGACACTTTGGGTGAGATTCCTAAAGTTTCCAAATATTAATAGGTTCTCCTTAGAATGGGGTTTAGCTTATCTTTAGCATTGTTGCACTCTATGTTATACCAATTTATTCAAGGTAATGGTTGGTTAGCAACATTATCCCTTTTATAAGTAGGATCCAATACCTTCTCATCATCCTTTAAAACCTCTGGTACATCTGTAATGCCAAAGTGAGTAACTTCACTCAAAGTCAACCTCTCAAATTCTATTTTCCTCACAATGATTTCATCTTGACAATGAATCCAAATGTCCTCAAGCTGTGGAATATGCACACTAGCTAGCCCTGTTCTGCCAAACTTGCCCCAAAAATCAAAGTTAGTCCTTGGATGAAAAGTTTTGAGAGTTTCTTGAGACCTTTCTCCCTCTACATTATTCTCCTTATGAATATTAGCACATGAATATCTCCCTATAGTAATAGGAAATTGGACTTGAGCCTTATTTCGATTATGTTGGATTTTGTGATAGTCAAGTAATTGGTGAACTAGCTCTAACAACAACCACTTATCATTAGGACATCTCAGCAACTTACTTGGAGCTCTTGTGAATCCTGGTACTCTGATATATGTGAATGTCAGAAACTAAAGATAAATTCCTCCCCATTCCCACACTTATCACCAAGCTTCATATGAAATTATATGATTGTAGAAAATATTTACCAAAACAACACAATATAACAATAAATAAGGCGTCATTCAATCTCCTAAAATATTTAGAAACCTCTTCCATAGTGAGTTATGGGTAATATTTGTATATCTGAACAGAGCTTCTAATTCCCTTTGGATCCAACCCAGGATATTATTGCATTGCATCTCCCATGTAAACCAAATAATAGTCCATAAAGAATTTGTTTTAGGTTATCACGTCTCCTAATTGGAAACATATTGAATTTCTGATATGCTCACCCTCTCAAATGAACTCCTTATTTTTCTTAATTGTGCCTATGTATAGAAACATCCTCTCCTGAAAATATCTAGCTACAGGGAGTCTAGAAACCTTACTTAATAGCATAATTATGTCATTGAATTCTTGAATGAAGATTAAACATGGAAGTTCCTTAGGGATCTTTGATATTGTCCCTTTATTTTTAGCCAAGTAACTCTTGGTAATGACCCTAGTAAAAACTTTTTTCTCTGTTATCCAGTGCTCAAGTGCGGACTCTGAAGAAATTGTGGCATATTCCTCTACATTAGGGAGTTTAAAAATATCCTCAAATAAATCACTGTCCAACTTGACAACAACATTACCACCATCATATTTCACTGAGAGGGTGGCCTTATTGAAGTGCAAGGTTACGGCTAGAAAACATTCAGGACATTGTTAAGATGATGAAAAAGTAGTTGTAAGAGGAAGCCCACTATCGTAGATTGCTTGAATCTAGGGTCTTTTGTTTAGGGCCTTAACCCTTTGTCAAAATACATCCACATCTACTTGTCTGAAATCGTTGTCTCCAATATTTTCTAATTATTAAGATAGACAAGAGGGAGGAGACACCCCCAAATAGGTATACTTCATCTTGTCTTTTCCTTTGGAAGAAGAAGGAGCCATCAACTTGATTGAAAATTTACCAAATTCAAAATTCAGAGCTAGTGTATACACCTGAGAAATAATCTACAAAACCCTCTTGGACTTCCAAAATTCTGATGTTTGAAGTTCCGAATTTCAGAATTTGGATGTTGCAAGAAACTTGGAAAGTTTTGAAACTCCAAAAATTAGAATTCTGAAATGCCAACACCCAAAACTCTGAAATAAGTAGACTTCCAAAATTTCAAATTGTGAAATTCCAAAATCTGAAAACCAAAAGGTTCTGAAGTCTTATTCCTTTAAAATCTGAAGCTACCAACTTTTGAAACCCAAAGGTGGAAACCTCCAATAACTACGGTCACTGAAACCTAAAGTTGAAAATTGCCGAAATCCAAAATCACCTATCTCCGAACTTTGAAGTTAATTTTCGAAGCCTGAAAAACCCAAAATTCTTTGATTTCTGAAATCCGAAGAGACTCCATTTCCCAAAATCCAAAAAGTCTAGAATGAAAAAAATTCTGAAGTCTAAAAATCTTGAACTCTGAAATGATTAAGCTCCAAAACTTGAAACTCTGACATGAAATAGAAACAATTATTTCAGGATCCAAAGCACAAGAAACTCAAATGCCTGTAATTTATGAAGCTTATAGTTCTGAGAACAAATATTGTCACTCAAGTCAAAGAGACTTGAGAATGGGTGAAACATAATAGAAGAATCCATGCTTGGGATAAAAAAAGAGATCTGAAAAATAATTAGGAAGGAAAACTAAAAACAAGAAAGAGGAGAAAAAAACCCTAGATATCAAAATGAAAAAAAAACAAAACCTTAACCCAAATTGAAGAAAACATAAAAAAATTCCTTGGAAATATTCCTTAGGAAGCATGGAAAAAATTTCAGTAAAATTTAGAGTCTTAGAGTACGTTTACCAAGTGATAAGGATAGGTAAAAATTGGAATTTTTATAGGTAAACCAAAAATTAATTCCCAAATGCCTACATGTGTGAGGTTGTTAAGCATTTAATGTTTCAGATGTTGGGATTCAAAATTCCCACGTGACAGTTTTCATTGTGCATTTTACCCCAAAAACTCGAAAATCCTAAAATCTCAAAGACCCGAAAGCCCAAATTTTTGAAATTTCAGAGCTTTGGGTTTTTAGAATTTGGAACTTCCTTCTCAAATTTTACGAAAAACTCCACTAAATCTCTGACTCCCAAAATTCTGAAGTTTTGAATTTCAAAACTTTAGGTTTTTGGACTTCAGAAATTTTTGAAATGTTTCCATATAAAGGTTAATAAAACTTTGAATTCCAAATTTCAGACTTTAAAACTTGGGACACTATGAAAGAAAAAAATATAAGTGGAAACTTGAAACTCGAATTTTATTTTTGCATGATAAGGTAAAATATTAAAAGTAATTTTTTTTTTAATGTAAGAGTAAAAAATTTACAAAAAAATTTATGGCCCTCCCAGTAAGGGTAACTTTTAAAGTTAACAGATTTTTGTTCCAAAAATTAATGTGATAAAATGCCTCTTTTTTCTTCACTTAATTCACTTTTTATTTCTATAAATAGCCATTTTAGTAATTTAATGATGATTTTATTTTAATAAAACATCACTTTCAGGGCCTACCTTAATTACTAATTTTGTGATCACTCTTATTTATCTCCAATTAATTAAAATTTATTTCTCTATTCTATGAGTCTATAATATGTTGTATTTTTTTCTTATCCTATTCTTATTTGGCATTAATTATCATATTTTTGTATTTATTTCTTACGCCATCATCCCCTGTGTAAATCGCATCACACAACTGATCTCACCTACATATTATATTTTTTGATCTTATGCCATTGGTCATGTCCTCTTGCATGACTGATATATTTTATCCATTTTTTATCCCTCCAACCTACCCTTTTCTGACACATTAGTTCTTGTGTGTCTCAACATGGCCGATCATGTTAGCATTTGGGGAAAAATACCATGGACCATCTTTGTAATATCATCAAATATTTTGCCAACATAATTAAAGATCTAGATCATAATATGAACTACATCATTTATGAAATCATATACCTATAAATGTTTTCTTGCTACTCCATCACAACTTAAGAGCCAAAAAATAAGATTCCTATTTATCACCAATTTACATATTGTTTTGCAAAGACAATTCAATCTGTGTCTTCTGATGCCATCATCCTCTATTCTCCATCATGTCCATATATATATAACAAAAATAAATTGAAATGTGGTCGAAATTTAACAAATTTATCTTAGACGAACCATCAAAACACTAAACAATAATAAATTCTACACACCCAACAAAGAAGGGAAACTGATAAATTTTTCTCGAGTTATAGGTTCCATAGAAGATACAATCCTTAAATCTTGTATAAAACCCATTATTCATGAAAAAAAAATCCTATAAATAGAGAAACCCCCAATAAGTCATCACAAATTCATTTACAAAATAATAAAGTTAAGGCTTTTTCCTCTCATGGCCATAATCCACCACCTAATCCTAATCTTTTTATCATCAATTTTTTGGATCAAATGGACACTATGAAATCTTCCACCATTTCTAACATACTTCAAATGAAAAATAATCTCCTATAAAGGGTATTTCAACTAGATCATATCCTTTTATGTCCTCATTGACATTTAATGCATCATTTTCCTTTATATTCTAATCAGAATCACATCTCTCCTCCTCCAATCTACAATAAGTTTCTTCAAACATTGCAGAATGAAACCTTAGCTCCTTAAATAGCTTATGTGGATATAGGGGGATATATCTACCATTTATCTTAAGAATTTTGGAAACATCTATAAGGAATGAATCCAAACTAATACCTATGTTATAACCAAGCTCAGGTTGAAAATAAATTTGTAGGAGATGTATTTGAATGGTATAACCAACTCCCTTAACACTTTATTATTGATTTAGAGACATTTTTACAATATTTAATGAAGGGGTTATAAGAACATGATATTCTTTAAAATGTTAGAAGTGCAATGGAATGAGAGGGGGGTGAATCAATCCTTATAAAATTTTCAATTAAACTTTCAGATATGAGACTCAAATCAATTTATATAAACAACCACAACAATCACTTATTCAACTTTTAATGTGTGCATACCATAAACCATCAATAAAACATGATATCATGAAAGCAAAAGAAAACCATAAGAACAAAATATATAAGTGGGAAACCATCAAGGGGAAGAAGACCCACTAAAACACAATATTATATTGATATGTTTCAAATTTAGTGAGGCACCAACCCCACAAGGAGCACCAACCCTTAGTTTACTAGAGCACCAACCCTACAAGGATTACTAACCCCTAATCTAATGAAGCACAAACTCCATAAGGAGGCTATAACCCCCAAAGATGATAAAACACCCACTAAACCACCTTATGATGTGTTGATATCTTATTTTTTTCTGCCACAACTGATGGAGATCCAATTTATATCTCACACTTCTTCACTCAAACCCTAGGTTAAAAAACTTCACAAAACAAGCTCCACAATCACTCTAAAATCCATCTAACCCTTGCTCTCACATTCTATGATTTTTCTTCAAGATTTAACACACTTAAATAATCCTAAATTCATGCTCCAATACCATTCAATCAAACATCACCTAGGATCGCTCCACCTTGCACACACACTCAACTAGTTCATAAAAGCACCCAAAACATGCTTTCTATATGTTTTTCATCTTTCAAACATAGGCCCAAAATTTTACCTCCAATTTGGTTTTGAATAATAAATAAATTAAACATTTAAAATTTTAAATACAACATCTACATATCACCCAATTATGCTTAGCCTTTCGATAAAACCATCATTTTATGTGCCAAAAATGGCTCAAAACCCCTTGTAGGCACAATCTTAAAAATTCCCTAACATGAGTCCCATAATTTTTCATGACTCATGAATCCTTACATATGAGTAAAACATCATAAAAAATTCATACATGACCAAAATTAATATCAACTAATCAAATTTTTTCATTTACTAGGCCCAGTTCTATTTACAATTCTCAAAATAGTTGTTTCCTTGCACCCTTCAGCACCCTAAAAACTTCATAATGCCACCAAACTGACTTCTACTGAACCAAAAACATGACATGTGACAACTAAAAATAAATTTCAAAACCATTATAACATTTATAAGTATGTTATAAGTCATGAAACAGTTTTTTATCTTCAAACCATAATAATATTTGGTCCTTCACCAAATCAACCTACCAAAAAGGTATGTTTCCAAAGGTTAGCTCATAAAATAAATTATACAAAACATTCAAGACCTAAAAATTGATTCATTGGATTCCAAATTAATACCTACTAACATCAAAGGTAATATCAAGCATCATCCAAATCCATTTCATGCTTTAAAACAACATGTCAAACTTGCATAAAAATAGATCCTGTCCTGAATTTACCAAAAAAAATCTTGCTCAAATAATTCCCTAAAAACCCTATCATATGACATCATCATGAGGAAATAAATATATAAATGTAAATATATATGAATATTATTTTCCAACACAACTATGGACATCATCTTAGGGACTCCACTTGTAGCTCAAG
This sequence comes from Taxus chinensis, assembly GCA_019776745.2. Classification (NCBI taxonomy): domain Eukaryota; kingdom Viridiplantae; phylum Streptophyta; class Pinopsida; order Cupressales; family Taxaceae; genus Taxus; species Taxus chinensis. The sequence goes on from CM034154.1 coordinate 420,824,990, forward strand.
ATATAGCCATAACATTGAACCGTACTATATGAGATCACAAAATTGCCCTTTGACCAAGTCAACCTTTTTAGAACCTCGAAAACTCATGAACCTGGCATGGACATTGATCTATGAAAATTCCATGTAAATGTATAAAAACTCACATGGATTCTACATAATGGATATTTTATTCCATACCTCATTTGGAAACTTTCTCCTCAAACTGAAATTTTTCAGAAACTAACATGTTTTCAGGTGGGGCCCACATCATGGGTCACCATGACCTAAAACATAACTTTTCTAGAAATATATCAAGAGTAATCTATAACAATATATAATCATCACTTTTTAGGAAAAAATCAAATCTGGGTCACATATTCACCTTCATATTTAATAAATTGCTCCTACCTAGGGTTTAACTAGGGTTTTTGACCTCTCTTACCTTCTTAGACATTTGTTCATAAAAATGTGACGATTGAACTGACCTCATTATTATTATGAATACCTTATAAAATAAACTTAAAAACATCCTTTAAAGCCAAAATTTCCCATTCAAAGCACACTGATTCACTACGAGCATCTAGAAGTTACAACTTCGAGCTGGAATTTACACCTGATTCTTCACCCTTTCTCACATAGAACAACTCATATCTTGATATAATTCACATCATGGGCATCTGAGTTTTTTCTGAGATCACTCATGAACTCATAACAATAACATCTCCAATCATCATAACATTTTAATACCATTTCTCAATCATCTCCAGTCATTAAGACGTACCTATGCTTACATGCTACGAACCTCATAATAACAACTAGGGCCAACTAAAATCATGCTAAGAACTGAACAAAAAACCTTTATAAAATGACCCAAACATACCTCATACAGGCCATGATATACCTGATAGAATCCATCTCATAAGATCTTAAATTTTTTGAATCCACTCTGTCACATCTCTAAGCATAGCATTCTCTACCTACTCTCAATGAGCACCTGTAACCATAGAGAATCCACTTATACGTGAACTATGCCACTATTATGAGTGCTCAAGAACTCATCAAAACCTACTATACAACTATGTCCAACATACTTATCAAGTCAACAAAGAAGATCACATTACCAAGAAACACCTCCTAGGCACCTGTATGGGCTTGCTAGGAGAAAGCATGCACGTCACTGAATCCCGCTGTAGCAACTCGATAACACATCTGAAATAGTATTGTTATAACCTCATACATAATCATGAAATCATCCTAAAACATTAACTTTGTCATTAATGTGTTTTTCAATCAATGAAATCACCTACTATGACACCATGCCAACAATCTCCCCCTTTGTCATTGATGGAAAATACCCTGTACTTCTCCTTCCTTTTACATTAATGACAAATTCTTACATGTAGCTTACCTTCTTCACCTTCTTTGAGCTTCATATCTGCATTTTTTGGTTAGAAAAATTAACCAAAGGTCTCAATTTGACTCTTTATCTTTATTTTTTCCAAAAAATAAGATTCTTGTCTTCATTCAAAGATGCAAATGCACAACTCCCCTTGGAAAGAACACTTTCTATAGCTGAAGAACATTAGTAAACCATGAAAAATAGTAGAATTTACCTTGTTATGAGTAAAAATCTTTATTTTTCATCCTCTAGACAAGCGAACACATCAAATTTCTTCTATATACCATGTCAATGGAGTGAGATCAAAACAGACCCTTTAGTGCATTTTAGACCAATTTCATCATCCTCCTACAAGTCGGCCATACTTTGACTCAACCAAAAAAGCACTCCTGATGGGCTAAATTCCTCTATCTCTAGCTTATAGACACAAATTTGAGCTATTGTCCTTGTTACCATGTATTATAAACACATTCACCACTTTTAGTCGTCCTTAATGGACCATTTCAATTATCTATAGTCTTTTTCCAGCAGAGATAAAAAAATATCATACCCTTGAGATAAAAACACAAGGAGTAAGCACCATACACAACTTGAATAGCCTTGAGTACACAATTTCAACTTCATGGAGAATCATCCAAGAACTCCCCATGACTTTAGTAGTCACACACACAACTATATGAACCTGAGCAACATCTTAGAACCTGTAAGAACAACTCATTGTTCATTGTAGGACTGAGCTCCATTGAAAAAGTCAAAGATTGTATTTATGGATTCCTACCACCTAAAAATTCTTGAATAATGAGCTCAATCAATATCCCCCTACAATCATCATCATTAGAATCAAACATACACCTTCTTATCAGTTAGATTTCTATCTCAGAGCATTGTGGATTATCTCAGTATTTTGATTTTGGAAGTCAAGATCAATGTATTGATCTAAGACTTGATTGTTTCATCACATGAGCACACTTCTCCATGAGCATCCATCACAAAATTCTCATTCAAAGGACTTGAAATAACATTAGTCATCAACACAACTTTTAACACACTGAGAATGTGCACCTACACACTTGTAGGTAGGTATTATGGAGCAAGAAAAAACTTTTATCCCTTGTCAAGCAATAAGGACTTCCATTTACTAGCATAACTTGCAAACCAGTGATGAGTGAAAGATAATACCTCTTCCATGTGAGAAAAATCTTTAAAATATGTGTCTCACAACTGAAAAGACATGACTTGGCTCCTCTGAATTTGTAGGTGTCAATATTCCTCATGAAGTACTCAAGGGGTCTAAAAAAATCTCATATTAGTCCTTCAAACACACCATATGCAATCCAATAAAAAATATACCTTTCAAAGTGAAATTTAGCATTAATAAGCACTTTATACCACTGTGATCACAAATATTTTTCCTTTCAAAACATTGTGACACCTATAGGTCTTCACTTTCTTCTTGAAGAAATATTAGACTCAAAAAAGAAAACATTTGACTAAGATCATCAACTAAAAGAGTTCCAAGCATCTTGAGCACATTTAATAGATAAGGTCACTTCAAGTACTAAGTCAAAGTTAAGGGAACCTGTAATTCAGAACCCCAACTCATCCAACTCTACTACATGATTGTATTATGTATGATCAAACACAAAAACATGATGAACCACAACCAAAATATTTTGAAACAATATATGAAAAGTCAAATACATTGTATAAAATTTCAATACATAATTAATTCCACTTAAAATGATAAGTCATCTTGCAAGATCTTGAGTATAGTTATCCATTAGGATTTTGAAGAAAAAAACCTTACCACTATGTAATAGGAACTATCATTCTAACTCTTTCAAGTATAACTAAGAAATAATAATTACTTGATGCTTAAAATTTTCACATACTCTATCTCCACATGTCTACATGATAGGTATAAAATTTTAAAACAAAATTCCATCATTAGATCTCTTAAACCTGGTTTCCAAGCACATCACTTATGGGGAATTGTGTACTTCCAGTTAAAGGTAGTGATGTAGTATTTTTGTCATGTCTTTCTCTCATCTCCTTAAAAATTAAATCATCACCTTATAACAACATCCTCAATCATAAATAGAACCTAATTCAACATATATAAATCATGAATCACCATGATACATACATGTAGCATTTCATTTCTTGTAGCACAATGTAATTTTTTGATATATCACAGTCTCAATCAACCTTCCTTGAGATCAAAATTGATCACATTATATCACCTTAAAGGACACTCAAAGGACTAGAAACCATATTTTCACTTCATGAATCAGTCAAAAAAACACTCAAGAGTAGGACATAGACTTGACACACATATTGGCAAGACTAACAACATACTGATATGAGTGCAAGAAAATCATTTTCAAATGCAATGACCAAACAAGTAACACCACTTACATTAATTTTACATTGAAACAAATTTTAGGACCATTTAAAATCCATGAATACTCCATATAATCCTCTCAAGACCCAAACAAGATAGCATAGACCTTCACAGACCCAGTAATAGAATTGAGACCAAAATTGAACACAAATGACTTGAACATCATATTAAAGACTAGTGAAACCATTTAGATACACATTGATACATTTCAAGATGTTAATAAAATATTCATTACTCATCATGGATAGACTACATACCTGGAAAGCTCATGCAAAGGCCTCATAGGCTACTTGTAAGCTTAACATAGGGAAACAAGACAAAATGACAAGATATTTACAAAAGAACCATCATTATGACTCAGAAAAAGACTGATAGGAGAAATTATACTCATACCTTGACATTATAAATATGGCACACATGACACAAACAACTCCCCCTCACCTAAATGCTTCATTTGTAATGGTATACATTTAAGTAGCATAGTGAAGGTATACATGATCCATGAAGACCTAAAAGAGGGTCTTAAATATGTACCAAGCCTTCTTGGGCACATGAAAAATATTTCCACCTTCCCTTCTCTATTCTAAGAACTAATATTCACACCTTATTCCTCCAACATGTTCTCTTGAAGATGCACCAAAATCTTTCCTAAGTTCCCAAACCCTTCTAGGGGCATACTCATTCATTCTAGCCCTCTGAACATCAAAATTTTACACTCTAGGACTTGAATAAATTTTCATTTTAGCTTGGGAAGATTGAAAATAGTTCCTATCCACATGACCAATCTTATTACAATAGTATCATACAACTAAATTTTTTCTTGTTAACCCTTCAATTTGACTAGATATATCATACAAACATTACCTAACAGTGTGTCCTTGTTCATTAAATTTATAGCATACTATCTTCTTGGAAAAAACACTTCTATTATCTCTTTAATGATGATCATCTCTAGGATATATTCTAAATTATTTAGATCTATGACCAAGAGCATTACAAGTAAAACAATGACCATTGAAATTTATTTCATACCTTCAATATTGGGGTTGTCTAAAGGTCCTTGGTATTTCATTGTTCTTGATAGGATTCACCTTTCTTTCCTCTTTCACACTGAGTTTTTCTGATTCCTTGCTTTAAATACTAGCTTCTAGATCAACTTCTTTTTCCTTAGAATCTTGTTTGAATCCTAAACCAATCGTATCATATGTAGCCCTTTTATTTCTAAGTAGGTCATCTAGATCTTTAGTAATCTTCTCAAAATTTTACAAAGACATAGTATTATTATCGATTTCTAGTAGCTCAACCCTTAAACACTCTATATCTTGTTCATATTTGGTGCACAAATTCTCCTTATCCTGTAGATTACATAAAATAAAATTTACCTTATCCTCTAGCACTTTGTTTTCCTCAATTAGCTTTATAGACTCAATCACATATTGCTCACCCATCTTATGAAACTGATTTTTATATTCCTTTATCTACAAGGTCAGTTTTTAATCCTCTTTTTCAGCTTTCTCATGTTCCCTTTTTATAATTTTAAGATAACCTATGTCCTCTTCACACTCACTATCAAAAAAGTTACCATAACTAGAAATGAAATAACCTAGAAGAGAAGAATCGTCACTTGAAGATCTCATAACTTCTTTAGTCATAAACAAAGCTTCATTACCTAAGTTTTCATACTCATTCTTAGATTCATAATCTGATATAATACTATTAGCATATGAAAAATCATCATCTTGATTTGAGTAAAAACTTATTTTCTCCCTTTTTTTTAATTAGGATTCTTAATACTTTTCTTACCTTTACCAAACTTGTAGGTATTCTTCTTGGGTTCTTCCTCTTTTCGTTCATCATCATAATTTTCTTTCTCATGCCTATGAGGAAACTTAGCAGAAAAATAACCTACTCCTCAACAAGTGAAACATTTGAAAGGGAGTTTACCTTTATACTTACAAGAACCTTGTTTCATTCTTCTATCTAACATAGTAAAAATATCATCATCTTCAATTTCTAGAGTGGTGTCAACCTTCTTTACCTCCTTTTCCTTTGTCTTAATTTCAGATTTGAAAGCAATGCCCTTCTTGGCTGATTTTGAGTCACCTATCCTCATTTCATAAGAATTCAAGGTACCATACAACTCATCCACTGCGAAAGTGGTTAGATTTTTATCTTCTTCTATAGCAAAAACTTTAGAATCAAACTTAGAGGATAAAGACCTTAGAAAATTTTGAACTACAACTTCTTCTTTTACTTATTCACCTAAACCTTTCATTATATTCACAATTTTGTCAACTCTAAGAAGTTATGCAACAATATCATCATTATCATTCATTTTTAGACTTTCAAATTGATTTCTAAAAGTTTGAAGTTTTACAATTTTTTACCTTTGAGTCACCTTCATAGAGAACTTAAAGCTTGCCACATGCCTCTTTTGCATTATTACAATTCATTATCTTAACCATTTATGATTCTCCAAGACCACTTAGAATGGAACTTAAATCCTTTGAGTTATTGGTATAATAAACTCTATTTTTTAGTTCTTGGAGGAGTGGTAGGTTTATAAGCATTTTCAACTGGTACCCAACATCAAAACCTTGTGCCATGATGAAGTTATTCATTATCATTTTCCAGAATCAATAATTTACTCCATCAAACATATGTGGCTTTCCAATCACATTGTTGCTTGCCATTTTTTTCTTCAAGGATCCCCTTTCAAGATTTCAAACTTCTACAAAAGGACCAACTCTGATACCAATTTTTAGAACCCCAATGGATTGAATCAGTCCTAATAAAATTTGGAATTAAAATTTTAGATCTGAGACTAAAACTACTTTATTCAAACAACTACAACAATCATTTGTTCAAATTTTAATGTGTGCATACCATAAATCATCAACAATACATGAAATCATCAAAGAAAAAGAACACCATAAGAACACACAATGTAAGTGGGATACCCTCAAGGGGAAGAAAACTCACTGAAACAAAATATTATATTGATATGTTTCAAATTTAGTGAGTCAGCAACCCCTAGTTTAGTAGAGAACCAACCCTACAAGGAGCACCAAACCCTAATTTAGTGAAGCACCAACTCCAAAAGGAGGCTAGAACCCCTAAATATGATCAAGAACCCACTCAACCACCTTATGATGTGTTGATATTTGATTTTTTTTCTTCCACAACTGATGGACATCCAATTTCTAGCTCACACTTCTTCACTCAAACCCTAGGTAAAAAATCTTCACAAAACTAGCTCCACAATCACTATAAAATTCATCTAACCCTTACTCTCATGTTATTTGATTTTTCTTCACCTACAAGACACCTAGATATTCCTCAATTGATTCTCAAAAACCTACAATCACACTTCACCTAGGTTGTTCCACCTTGCACACACTCAACTAGTCCATAACAAAACCCAAAACATGTTTTTTATTTGCATTTCATCTTTCAAACTTAGGCCCAAACTTTTTCATCCATTTGGTTCGACCAATACATCAAGAAAAATTTTAAATTTTGAAATATAACAACTAAATATGACTATACAACAAAAATTCAGCATGTGACCTTCTTCACACCTGACCTCTTGAGGTCGTGCCGAGACAACTGGTGTAGAATGAATGTGAATGTGAATGTAGTGATGGGGATCAAGCTAATTGGGAAATATTATATCCAAAACACATAAATTGGGATCTACGAGTCTAAGACAAATAATTCTCTCCTAACTTGAAGTGGTGTGATGGCTCAATTTGATATAATAGTTACTCAGAGACTCCAATGAATATCGAGCTCGATTGAGATTCTATTTGTTGGATATTGAAGATGCAGAAAATGACCTGCAGGCACCTTGTATGGATTTTAAGACAAGGTAATGGAAGTAAGAATGAGAGATGTGGTGGAGCCATAGGGATTTATGGGCATTTTTTCTAGTCCAGTCCAAAAATTCTTAGCCTGATTGGCTGCTATGTTCAGTAAGGAAATTTGTGCAATAATGTCTGGTGGAAGTGGTGAAGATTTGAATACTAATGTACACAAACTAGTGTCAATGTATAACTGATTAGCATGCCCATTGGGTTGTGGGATCTGAGGATCACAACTAAAGACTCGTGGAGGCTGTGGCCCTTGTATGGTCATGTGCATAATCAAACCCTGTTGCTAGGAGTAGTCCAATAATTGTAGGCTTGATTAAAAATGGTGTTTAACGTATTTAGCTGTTCTATTTTCTCAGCAAAAGTTACAGGTGTGTGTAAGACTGTCAAACGTAAACCGATATCGATGTCAGTTATCAATTCTAGCTTGTTAGGTTATGGGACCAAGGGATCACAATTGTATGTATTTTCTTGTTTTGGATTGTTGATGGTCATAAATAATGAAATAAAGTGATTATGATAAGAAAATTAATTACAGAAGGAAATATAATCTATGTTTTTGGAGTTTTCACAATATATCAGATCAAAGCAATAAAAGAAAACAAATCTATCAAAGGAAATCTTTTTGATCTTTTTTTATTTTTATGCAATGCATTCTAATATAATAAATAAACTAAAGACAAGTAATTAGCTGGATGTGGTTGGTTACTTGTACGAATATGTGAATCAAACCTAAAAAAAAAACCTAATCCAATCAAAACCCTTCAAACCCTACCTCAGAGGTGAAGATCAAATCATGACCCTGAAAGGTCTATTGTTCCCCATAACTTCCCTGTTAATGTTAAAGAGAAATATTTATAATGATTTGATCTACTTGGGATTGCCTAACCTATTGAAATGAAAATTTTTACTACTCTATTTGATATGTAATTGAAACTAGTGATTTTAAATTCATAATTTAACAAATAAAGCAAACAAAAAAAATTCCAACTTGGATAAGGAAGAGCTTTGGAAAATCTGGTTGTATCTATATCTGTCCTCTTAGTTTTTTCCTTTCTTTCTCCAAGTGTTCATATGAGTCCAAGGGATTGGGAAGGAAAGAAAAATGGCAGGAGGATGGCGCTTGAGAAATGGCATCTTGAAGGTATTCTAGATGTAATGCAAGTAGAAGAGAGATAACACAAGATATCTGAGCTTGGCTATGTAATTTCAAGAAAGATTGTGGCAATAATACAATGCAAGATACACAAATATTCTTAGGCCTTTTGCTTGAATACAAGAATGGAATATATAAGAATTGGGGTTGGGATGTGCCTTCATGCACAAGGCAAGAAGAGGTCATTCCAACTAACTAAAGCATGTATAAAAATAGAAGAGGGAAGGAGAACCAAGAAATCAAAACTATTTCTAGACAATTTGGCCCACGGATGCATGTTAAAAGTGAAGTTAAGTGAATCATTACATGTTAAAACATGCATGCCAGAATCTAGAAAAGTCATTTAGGACCGCTGCTCTGCCTCGGTGGCGGTCCTAGCACTAAAAGCCAAAACATGCATAGAAAGAGGAAGAAAGATGGAAAAAGTGTGGGAAGGCTAAGTAAAGATGTCTAGGCAACAAACATACACTGTGAATGGATTTTGGAGCTCAAACACCTTAAAATAAATTGAATCAACATTGGATATTTTTTAACCATTTTTTGACAATGTATCACATGTAATTTTGGGTGTGTAAATATTTCCCCCTCAGAGAAGCATCTTAGCCATGAAAAGGCATAAAATGTAGAGTCCAAGTATGACATGTCCCAACATTGTGAGTCCACCTAAGTTATACATGCACCATGCCACTATTGTGAGTGCCTAATATCACCCTCCAAACTCCTGTTATCAATCATGCCAGAAATAAGATTCTAAGTGCAGATAGACAAGAAGCTCAAAACCTAAACACTGAAACTATTAGGAACAAAAGGTTCTTACCCTTTTATTTTCTTTATAATAGATTAATATACCTATGCCAGCACTCCAGCCCTGTAAACACATACAATCAAAATGAGGTCAAAACATCATATATATATATATATATATATATATATATAAACAACTCATTTTTAAAATTCATTTATGCATATTTGGTTTGGTGAATTCAGAGTGTTTCACCCAATTCTTAGATGTTTCTTTGAATATTGATGAAACAGATAAGGTAATGGGCATAGGAGGAATACCTGTTGGAATGTTGGTTGATGGGTTGTTGTACGTGTATGACTTTTGAATCCTCAGCTGATCATGAGAGCTTCCCTTTGGCTAGGAGGAACTACCTGAAATATAAAGCAAGACCACTAAAAAGAGTTAAACAATATATGCAGTGGACATCCTAGCATGTGCTAGATCCGGGAAGTGTGATACTTCATAGAAGGTTGTCAATCCACTGTTTAAAACAATTTAATTCTGGTAATAAAGTAAATCCTATTGTAGTTAAGATGATTTAGGTATCTCATTCAAAACACAATAAGAAAGATATAATATAACAGGCTAGGTTAAAATAAGATCTGATGGTCAAGTAACTGGTTCTGGGTCACTGCAGGTCTGACAGAGGTCTTAGGTAGGTCACAAGAGATTAAGGGTGATGCGGGAATAGGTGGGTAGGTCACTATTCTGGGCTGTATTGGTAAATATAGAGACCGATTCTGATTAAGGGTGACCGACGCCGGTTGGGGAGAAATGGTGCCGGTTACTGTGGAATATTGGGAATACCACAGGATGAGCTTTGAATCTCCCTTATTAGTACACAAAGGACTTGGTTGGCTGGAATGAGGTATTAGGCTGTTTGGATGGGATTTGGTGAAGTTTTAATAGGGATATGGAGGGGGTGAGTAGTAATGGAGGTTAATGGCTGGGGAGGAGAACAAAGGGTGAAAATATAATGATGAAATAAGTGAACCATAGGAGTAAAATGTTCTACTTACTTGGAATCTGGTTCTAGAAATCTGTGAGTGAGGAATGATGGTGCTAGTAAGAGGTTTGACTGCTGCAGAGGATCACCAAACATTGAGGATCTCTTGCATGGGCTGCATGTGCTCTCCTTCTTTCCTGATTAGATAAAATCTATGTTGGAGTGAGTGCTGGATGGTTGTTGGGTGAATGTTGGATGTCTGTGCAAGAGAAAATGCTTGATCTCCTTCCTTGCATGTGTGTTCTTGGTGAAACTTGTTCTCAAAAGATCTGATATCTCTCAGGAATGTGCCAACATTTTCCAACCTCTACCAACCTCAAAAATAAGGTTGTTTTGGAGATTAAAAGATGACCAATGATGGTTCTGGCTTAACCGGTAGCGGTTAAGGGTGATTGGTGTCGGTTAGCACAGGATTTCCTAGGTTTACTAAACTAGGTAGATCCCCTTTATTTTATGGGATCTCAAGTCGTTAACTCACGGATTAGACTAGAAGCTTCCTTTAAGTATGCAATAATGTGGTTAGAGGGAATTTAGGCATTGATTTTTAGGGTTTGGGTGAGTCTTAGTTAATTATAGCAACTTACTAAGAATAGGTCTTAGGGTGAGGTGGCTGGATGAGGTGTCTAGGTGAGGTGGATATGTGGGCATTATCTAAATTAAGATATTTAAATAATAAATATGGTGAGGATAATGAATTAATTTAATTAAATTAATATTAGTGGGGTGAATGGGGCCATGGTAAAGTGAATGTGATGAAGATATTTATTTGTCGAGGGATCAAAGTGGAGTGTGACCTAATTTTAGTGTCCACATTTTGCCCCTTTTTGTTGCGTAGCTTGTATTGTTAAGTGACACTAACAAAAATAAGATGTGTTTGCCCCATGTGTGGGTGAAGGTGATCCCCCTCAAACCAGGAATTGATGAGGCAGAAGGTAGAATCGGTGAGTGGTTTGAAAAAGAGGTGAATGTGAGAAAGGGAAAGATGGGGAACGGGAGGAGAAAGGAAAAAGGTATACTTAGGAAATCTAGGTAATAGGTCAGGGTCAGAGGTAGTAATAGTCAAACTCACACACACGTATAAACTACAACATGCTACTAGGTTGAAGAGCTGGTATACTCTATGTCGTCTAAGGACGATAGGTTTATCCAAACAAGGTTGAGGTGATTTCGGTATCCAAGGTATAGGATATGGTTAGGAAACACGACGTAGGTTAGGTGTAGGAATGTTTAGGTATGTTCTAGTACACCAAAGGTAGGATCAAGATAAACAGTCATGGCAAGAGGCAAGGTAAGGTCATTAATTCAATCAACACAGGTAAAAGTGTTGTAAGGTATAGCGAACACATGAGGTCAAAGGTCACTAGTGATGGTCCAGGTCCAAATATCTAGGTCACGATGCAGGTAAGGACGAGGTATGGGTAAATAATGACCCAAAGGAGGCAAAAGGTAGGTTGTAAATGATGAGGCTAGGAGGGTGAGGTAAATGGTTTGGGTAAAGGTGGGGTGGGGTAAATGATTAGGGAAAAGGTTAGGTGTGGAAAAAAAAGAGTGATGGGCATGGTAATAGGGTAAAATTTAGGGCAATGTGTAAGAGAGGGTGACCGATGTCACTCAAGGGTAACCAATGCCGGTATAGGTTAGCTAACCATGGTAAGGTAGGGCACATGACCAAGGCCGGTGAAGTAAAACTGACATCGGTTAGGTCGGGTTTATTATAAAAACAAAAAATCTGTGTTTTTTTGTTATTCATTTGTCATTTAGCGAATTGAGAAAATGACAGAAGAGAGAGAGAGAGAGAGAGAGAGAGAGAGAGAGAGAGAGAGAGAGAAGAGAAAAGTGTTCGAACGGAATGGAGATTTGAGTTGGTGAGCCGAACAGTGGGTGATTGGTTGGTGAGAGGTGGGTCCATAGGATCGATGTGTGTGATTTGACTAGTTGGAGGCGCGAGTAGCGATTTGGTGATGGCAGAGGCTGGAGAGGGATCGGGTGGGCCACCGGTGCAACGACCAGACATGTCACCATGATGATGGCAGTAAGATGAGGTAAGCATCTTACTCTTGTTGTTTTTTGTTAGATAGATTAGGTGATTTGAGAATTGGGTTTTGGTTTTTTATTGTGGGTGGGAGAAAATAAAATTGGGAAGATGGGAGGGTAAATTAGGTTGAATAGGAGCAAGGAGAGAGATAAGTGGGAGAGGTAGGGAGGGAATGAGATGTAGGTGATTTTAGGTGGGTAGAAGTGTCAGGGTGGGAAGTTTTTGAGAAGGGAGGGTTTGGGGGTCACGGGTTTTCACCACGATAGTGACCAATGTCGGTCAAGTTTAGCTAGCGCAGTAGGGTTTAACCAGTATTAGTCACAAATTAGGTGATTGATGCCAGTTTAGGGTCCAAAAGTGTCAAAGGTTGGGTGATTGAGATGGGTAGGGGTAAAATAGGGTGCGGGAAAACGATAATGGGTGAGTATGGGTATGATAAATGTAGATTAATTTGTTGTTTGTATTAGATGAAAGGGAGATATCAGCTACGTATGTGGGACAGGGTTCCACCCTTGCTCATGATAGTTCATGGTGCAACAACCCCTAAGGAGCTGTAACATGTGGAGGTAGTGGGCCTGAGTGGGGTCCGACAATACCGACATGTAGTCTGGTATCCTAGTCTGATAGTCACACTCATCGATAGATGGGATTCCACAACCAACACATTCCACCTGCCGATGGGTGAGATCACAGTCACCCTAGAGGACGTGTTTAGGATTCTACGGCTACCCATATTAGGTACATAGGTATATTCGATCTCCTTCAAGGCCTCAAGGGAGTTGATGCTAATGGTGTTTGGAGAGGGGATGGCTGAGCTGACCTTCCATAGTGCCAACTTGTGCTTTGGAAAGATGTACCTAGCCCATCCAGAGGAGACGAGGCTAGTAGTTCTATTGATGGAGGTAATGTGCTACTTTACACTGCCAGATGTAAAGGGTGGGAGGTTTCCCCAATTGTTGATGGGGGTACTCCATGACATGATGCTAGATCAGACCCAATTTTCCTAGGCACCAACATTCTTGGTGCAGCTATACAGAGAGCTATGGGCGTATGGGCAGCTGCATAGGTTCAACCTTTGTTGTACCTTTCTACTTCACTACTGGGTTTATGAGCACATAATTTGTGTGAGGCCAGTAGGGATGCCTTGAGCAGATGTATTTCCATCGAGATTGGTGTGGGTGGGGTACAGGTGATGGGTGCTTGCTATTGGAGAGTGGAGATCCGATAGGCCCACACATGATGTGGTCTATATCTAGAATTTATTAGAGGGGTTTTCCAGAGTGGACATCATATGGAGGCCATATGTGGACTTCCCATCATATAGGCATATGCATGATGAGCTAGCTGAGCTCTAGCTATTGAGATGGATATAGGGTCGTCGTGTCGGGGAGCATGATATGATCCCAGTTGACAGAGTTAGGTGGTATTTTGGGCTGCTACAGGACGTACCTCCACCCTTCCCGTAGTATAGGAGAGACGACATGGAGAGTCCCTTATCTCTACCACAGCCAACAGTGCCCATAGGGCAGGAGGAGTAAGTAGTGGACCAATGAATTGATGATGTTGGGGTCACAGAAAGATATAGATAGTGGTGGGAAGCTCATTTACAAGCCATACCACCCAGGTTGGGGCAGTCAGATCTAGCCATCATTACGGTGCAGAGGAATTCCCTACATACGTAGCTAATATCTCCCTACATACGTAGTTGAGTTACATGTTCAGGTGGCCAGTCTTCAGGCCCAGATGGCTTGGGGTGGGGATGGAGATGGAGATGGAGATGATGGTCGAGTGACTGCCTTATAGGTATAGGTCATAGGATTGCAGGGTCAGCTGGCCACAACACAGGCACAAATTGGTTCCTTACAGAGCCAGATACAGACACAGGGGCAGAGGGCACCACCACAGGCATCGAGATAGGGTCCTAGTTCACAGGAAGGAGTGGGATAGGGTCCCACAGAATAGGTATAGGGGCCGAGGCCTATGGGGCCACCACAAACCATGCCTATATCCAAGTTATAGGATGCCCTAGGTGAGGCCAGATACTACCAAGATCAGCTGATGGTGGTCAGGATAGACTTTTTATTATATGGAGAGTGCAAGGCACAACATGGCTCGAGTGAGAGGAATAGATCCCGCACTCATAGTGTAGAGAGCACAGGGGGCCATCAAGCTCTGAGGCTAGATCATGGAGAGGCCACCAGCTCATGGAGACCAGATCTAGCAGGGACCCAACCACCGCCTATGATGGGTGGGGATATGTTAGCAGGTCGGAAAATAGGGGCCGAGGAGGTAGAGGGTATAGGTGATACAGATAAGGAGGATATCCGCCGAGATTCCTGATATATGGCTCTTGATTTTTGATGTATTTTAGTAATTTTTTGAGATATACTAGCCTACGTGCCAAAGATAATGAGGATGTATGAGATTTTTTGTAGATTTGAGCATAAGACAGCCTGCGTGCCGAAGAGATTTTGTATTGTTTTATTATTTAATTGTATATGAGACCGGCCTGCGTGCCGATGACATTTTGTATTAAGTATCGGCTTGCGTGCCAATAATTTTTTTGATATAGACATGATGGGATATCCATGTATATTGTATTGAAACACATATATTTATGTATATGATGAGACACATGAGATGCTTGATTTGGTGGTGTTTTATGAGAAGTTTAAATTTTTTTGTTGTGATATGGATGGAAACTAGACGAGTTAGGCATGAGGGAGTCAGGTTGGTTTAGGCATGGATTGAGTTAGGTTGGTTTAGGCATGGTTGAGTCAGTTTTTTGGTCAAGGTGTGATCAATTTAAAAGTGGATGGGGTTATCATTTATTAATTTGTGCAATGAATAATGATATAGGTCATGTTGCAGATGTTTTTATAATATATGCATGATGATGATAGAGAAATGGAAGTTGTAATAAATGTATGTTGTGATGAGGATAAAAATGTTAAGCAACTTGTTATTTGTTTGGTTTAATTTCCAATTTTTAGATATAAAAAGGAAACTAAGTAGGGTAGAATGTAATTTGAGGAAAATGAAAGATGAATTGGTTAGGGTAGAGAGTGGCCGAGCTAACCTCCAAGGGCCCCATGACCTCGGAGTGTTACCTACATATTCTTGGTGAAAAGGGACCTCAGGCCGATATAGTTCTCCCATAAGCTAGGGAAGAATATGAGGAGGTTTGAAAATGAGTTGGTAGGTTTTAGGCATGATGGGTTTAGGTTTGTTAGGTGTGAGTGAGTTATAGGAAAAATGGTATAGGTAATATCAATTGTGGTAAAAGAAGAAGATTATCCTAAAGGTACGCGTCGAGGACCAAGTCTTGTATAAGGTAATAAAAATGTAAATAAAGATGGTTTAAAAGATAAGAGGGGGCAATAAAGCCACCTAATTAGTTATGATCAGACTGAGTAGGTCTTACCTTGGAGAAGGTGATGAATGTAAGACCCTAAAGACATTGCATGATTGATTATTCTAAGGGTGACACTAGTCACATGATCACTAAATGTCTTGGTTTCCAAGAGGTCCTTTGAGGTAGTGGGAATGGTGAGAAGGGTGAAAGGTTGTTAAGTTTTTATATGGTATGAGGTAGTATGCTCTTTGGGAAAGAGATCTGAGGTCACAATGGGAAAGTCCATGACTATTTTTTTTTTCTATTTTGACTTATATGTGAGATAGACTAATCGATGCAGGAAGTCTATATGGGATGAGAAAATGAATTCCTTGAGGTCTTCAGGAAGCTGATCGATGCGGGAAGCTTCAGTTTCTCTCATTATTCTTCTTTTTTTAAAAATATATTTACATATTTGTCCTTCGAGGGAGTAGTATATTTGTAGCAGCAATTGCTGAGAGGAAGATGTCCTTTTGAGGGATTCATCATTTTATTAGAAGTTTGACTCAAGGAGTTGTGTCCCAATTGAGGGCTTTGAATTCATGGATAAGACCAAGGTGAGGTATAGGATTCTTTTTCAGATAGTAGGGTGAAATGACCATGGGATCTCATCTAAAGGTAGACAAAAAGTATCCATGAAAATCATGCTATGTGCAACACCGTGGTACACATATTCAAGAGAAGATAACAAATGATGAGTACTCACATGATTCTTGTTTAATCATTGGTAAGGTGTAAGAAGTGGAGAGCACTCAAGGGAGGAGCATGGAAAGAGGCAAAAAGTGATGTAGGACTAAAATTCAACAGTAGAATGGTCGAAGATGTAAGGCATTAAGGGGCTCAGGTTTGGGTTTACCATCAAGTGAAGATAAACGATAAGCACTTGATTTGTAAGTATGGGTCATGATGTATGGTTCAAGCCAATTAGGAGAAAATTTTCCCCGTTTACATTTTTTTGCTTTGGTTACATGTTGATTTTATTTCAAGACAAGGTCACCGACTTGGAAGGTTCGTTCATAGACATGTTTTTCATAGGCACGTTTGATACGTTTTTGGTAAACTTGAAGGTGGTCAAGAGCATTAAGATGGTGTTTTTATAATAACTCACGTTATGCTAAACGGTCCTGACAAAATTCATCATCATTGAGAATGTCATGGAGAGAAATGCAGAGTGAGAGAATCTAGACTTTGAGAGGTAGAACATCCTCTATACCGTAGACCAGGGAAAATGGTGTGGCAGCAGTAGAAGTACGGATGCTAGTGTGGTATGCCCATAGGGCGAAAGGAATGTGCGTATGCCAATCCTCCCAGTATCATTAACCACTTTCATGAGAATTTTGTTTAGTGTTTTATTAGTGGATTCGGCTTGGCTGTTGGTTTGTGAGTAATAAGGTGATGAGAAACTTAGCTGAATGCCAAAGGCGTCGCAAAGTTTTTGTAATGTTTTGTTTTTGAATTGTTTTCCATTATCTATGATGAGGCGATGAGGAACACCAAACCAAAAAATGATGTGTTGATTGATGAACTCACATATTTTTCAACTTTCGTGGAGATGAGTGGTATGGATTCAACTCATTTTGTGTAGTATTAGGTAGCGGTAATAATCCATTAGTGGCATTGGGAAGAATGAGGGTTGATCTCTCTGACAAGGTCCAAACCCCATTAAGAGAAGGGCCAAATGTCACGGGTGACCTGTAAGGCATGATTGGGTGTATGATGAAGGTTAGGGTGTTGTTGGCATTTTACACAATTTTTGATGTAGTTGCAATAACAAGGCCACTGAAGTGGCCTCCACATATCCCATCATGAACTTCCTTAATGGTATAAGGAATTTTAGAACTTGTGAGGCATCGTAAGAGAATACCATAAAATTTGTGCTTATAGAGGAGGCCCCCCATGATGACGTAACGAGATACATTTTTAAGGAGGCTGCGTTGTCCATATTGGTGAGATCAGAAGGTAATATGGGGAGAGAAAGAAGGTCGGAATATTGTTTATACCAAAGGTCACTCGGGTTCAGGGTGACAGTTCTGATGGAGTAAACATCATGAGGTAAGTAAGAGGGTGATTTTAGTCATTGTATGGTGACAAATATTGTAGAATCGGTGGGCAAAGTGGGTATTTGAGAAGCCAAGAAGGTCATGGTATCTACAAATTTGTTGGTTGAACGGTGGATGGTTTGAAGGGCGTAACAATCAAAGGTGGTCAAAAGTATGTCTACATGATGTTTGTACTTTTGAAGTGTTTCATTATGACATTGGTATATACCATTGACTTGGTTTATAACCAATTGAGAATCACCAAAGATGTTGATTGATTTTACATCTAGGGCCTAGGTGGATTGGAGACCTAGTACAAGCACTTCATATTTGGCAATATTGTTTGTACAAAAAATCTAGTTTGAAATACAAAGGCATGGGTTTACCATCAAGAGGAATGAGTATAATACCAGCCCCACCCCCATACTGACACTTGGAACCATTGAAGAAGAGTTTCATTTGATAAGTAGGTTCATCTAAGGAAATGGTAGTAATGGACTCATCAAGAAAGTCAAAATTAGAGGGTTGATCCCCGGAAATAGGTGCATTAGTTAATTGGTCAGTGATAGCTTGGCCCTTGATGGAATTTTGATGAATTAATTCGAGGTCGAGGTCAGCTAAAATCATAAGCCATCGTGCGGCACACTTATTTTGATAAGGTTTGGTATACATGAAGTGTAGAGGGTCGGTGTTGGTTACAACATAGGTTTTGTGGTTGAGTAGGTAATGACAGAGTTTTTTGGAAATGAAAACTAAGGCTAAGAAATTTTTTTCAGGATGGGTGTATCAAGTTTCATAATCCAAAATAGTATGGCTTATGTAATAAACTATCTACTCTCTGTGTTGTTCATCATGACGAGCAAGCATGGCTCCCAAAGAGTGATCGGTAACTGAGATGTATAGGTAGAAGGGTTGATCATCATTAGGTGGAATGAGTACGAGTGGTTGGAGAAGGTATTATTTTAAGGCCTCAAAAGCTTTGTGGCATTCATCATCCCATTTAAAGGAGATATCCTTCTTGAGCAGATGATGAAATGGTTGACACTGATTAGATAATTGTGAAATGAAATAGCGAATAGACTGCAACTTACCTTACCACGTAAGGAAATGATAAACCCTAGGAGCTAACCTGAGAGAACAACAAAGCCACACTTCTTGGGCTGAAGGTGAACGTAATATTTAATGAGGTGGTCAAAATGGTTTTAAGGTTGGCAAGGTGCTCAGAGTGGCTTTTAGATTTGGTGAGGAGGTCTTCCACATAATCTTCTAATATACGATGCATGATGTCATGGAAGATATAAGTCATAGCTCACTGATATGTGGCACCAATGTTTTTAAGGAAAAAAGGCATGACTCGGTAGCAGAAGGTCCCCCAAGGGGTGATGAACATGGTTTTGTGTTGATCTTCTGGGGTAACCAAGATTTGGTTATAACCCGAGAAGCCATCCATGAGTGATAACATCTCGTGACCAGTAGTAAGGTCAACCAGTTGGTCAATACCGGGTAGAGGGAAGTCCTCTTTTGGGTAGGTGAGGTTGAGGTCACGGAAGTCTGTGTAAATGCAGAGTACCCCTATCACCTTAGTGATAGGGACAATATTATAAATCCAACAAGGATAATCAATGGGTAATATAAAGGAAACAGAAATAAGGTGCTCAATTTCTTCTTTGACAAGAAGGGCAATGCGAGGATGCATTTTCCTTAGCTTTTGTTTGATGGGTTTGGTGTCGGGAACGGTTATAATTTTGTAGACCACTATGGTGGGGTCAATACCAGGCATGTCTGCGTAAGACCAACCAAAAGTGTGGTTATGATCTTTGAGAAAATAAGTAATGGATTCATGTTCAGTAGCATATAAAGATTGAACGATCTTTAGGATGTGCAAGTCATCCTGAGTATGAATGTTGATCTCGATAGTCGATTCATTCAACCTAGTTTGCATCTCAAAGGGTAACAACTGATGAATATATGAGTCTTCTACACTAAGGTAGGTGAGTATAGATTCATCATCCTGACATTGAACGATGTTAATGGAAGGTGTATTGTCATCAATCATTTTAGGGTACAGGAAGGGAAGAGAAGAAGGGCCTCACCCTCACGTTGATAAGTCAAAGGCCCTAAGGAAATGGTGTTTATGAATTTTTTTTAGGAGGGATAGATTCAAGATCCATAGACTCTGTTGGTTAAGGTTGTGATGAAGGTGGAGCGGGTGAAGAAGGTGGAGCAGGGTTGATGTCCTTCATGAGTTCAATGCAGGCCTGTTTGGTAGGTGGTTCAGGAAATTCGATACCACTATGGTCATTATGTTTACGGGTAGTACATGGAATAATATTATGGTGGCCTTGATCGTAAAATCCAAAACCAAAACCCTTCCACGCACATTGGTGTAGGAAGGTGTGGGCCAAATGGTGATTGGTGAGAGACTGGAAGTCAACGGAAAATGGGTGGGTTTGTGATGGTGGTTCGGGTGTGTAAGTGGAAGTATCAAGTCCCCTATAGGTGAGACTAGTATGAAGGTGAGGAGGACCATAAAGGAGGCACTCTCCTATGCAGTGATCATAGCAAGGATATTGGTGAAGACTTCCATACTCTTATGGAGCAAGGAAGGTGTTGACACTATATAGGTGATACTCCCCAGAGTGAGGCGTTGAAAAATGCCTTCTAATGGATCAGTGGTTGGTATGTGGGTAGCTAGAATAGATGAGGGGTCAGTGGTCGATGCGGAGGTGGAGCTAACGTATTGGGAGGCTGATGGGTTGGCTGTGGAGGTTGTAGCAGTGGTAGGAATGGAGGAGGTGTGTGTGGTTGAGGTAGCGAGTGTACTAGTAAGCAGAGGCATAGGTGAAGCAGTAGTGGTTATGGAGGTAGATGCCTTAATGGGTGTGAGCACATTATTGGGTTGGTAAAAGCATGTTGTATGTTTTACAAGGTTGTGGATCAGATAAGATAGTGTAGGTATGTCCTTCATGCTCAAACTTTACACAATGACGCAAAGTGGAAGGAACACAACCCATGACTTGAATCCAGGGTCTGCCAAGCAACAAGTTATATTGAAATTCCCCTTCCAAGACATAAAATAACTCTGGAATAGTGCAGGGGCCCATGTGAACATGGAGGATGATGGTGCCTAGTGTAGAAGTGATAACGTTATTGAACGAACGCAACATGACAGGATGTTTATGCATGCAATTGTTAGGTATGCACATTTGAGAAAATGTATGGAATGAAATAATGTTAATGCTATCACCCCCATCGATCATTACACATCGTAAACATATGTCTTTAATGTGGATAGAGATGAAGAGAGCTAGGTCTGGGTCATCAGTTTGGTGCGGTGTGATCTCTTCTTCTGAGAAGCTAAGGGAGGCTATTTGGTGAGTGGGGTGAGGTGTGGATAAAGGTGGTAATTTGGTGAGAGAGGCTACATGACGGGGTGTCATAATGGAGGCTATGGGTTCCAGGTCATTGGGTAAAACCTCAATAGATTGAAGAAGCTCCATGAGATCTTGATGATGGGATTATGAGGTTTGGATGAGGTCATATAGGGACATTTTGAGGGGTGATTGGTGTAATTGTTTAAGCATGATGTGATGTGTGACCCCATTAGAAATAGGGTATGTGGGGATGTGGATGGTAATTTTAGGTGTGGGTGTAGATGGTATGTTGGGTATAAGGTTGGTTGGTTGGTCAGTTGCATTTTCCTTTCCTTTATCCTTCTGTGCATGGGTAGCAATGTGGATCATGTTGATTTGATGGGAGTTGGAAAATGGAGAAGGTGTAGGGTGAGTGGTATAACAACATGATGGGTAAAAACCTACTGGGGAGAAAAGGCTTGTGAAGTGAGCTGGGTGCAACAACATCCAGGTGATGGTGTGTAAGTTCTTTGATGTGAACCATGTTAATTTCGAATCTTAGAGGTGGCTCTAGGAGCTGTGGGGGTGGAGGTAGTGGTTGTTGAGTGGGAAGTGAGGAAAGGACCGTGGGAATGGGTGTCGGTGAAGCAGGGTCCTCATCAAGAAGGTCATCATTATCAAAGTTGGATTCAGTAGGACACAACTAGATAAGGATGGTTTTTAGAGCCTTGTAGTTCTCCACATCATGCCCTAGTACATGATGGTACGAATAAATTTTAGTGTCATTAAACCCTTTCATCTTGGGTTTGAGGGGTTCATAAGGTCTAAGTGGTGGTAATTTGATGACAATTGTCTTAAGGAGGTTGGTTGAGATTTTGGCATAGGAACCTGCTAGTGGATTGCAATGGGAAGTGAAAGTGGGTTTGGGTGTAAGTGTGGCTGATTGTTGAGGAACAGTCCATGCAGGAGGGGGAGTGGGTTAAGCCATGGTTTTAGGTGCTGGAGTGGTCTTGGGTGTTGGTCGTGTTTGCTTGGGTAGGGGTATGGTAGATGAACGAGTAGGAGGAAGTATGGTTGTTTTGACTACCTTATTGGAGGGTAGCGGATTTTTTTCTTTGGGTTGCACCTTCTTGGGTAAAGGTGATATGGGTGTATGAGATCTAGAAGGAAAAGTAGATGGGGGAAGAGGGCAAGTTACCCACGAGGATATCATAGGTGCTGTGAAGGTAGATGATGCGGGTCATGTAAGAGGTGTGAGGGATAGATACTGAAGTGTAGTGGGTAGTGAAGAAGTTACTAAGGGTATTTGAGGTATTGGTGGTAGAGATGTTGCAGGTGCAGGTGTAATCTGTGTCAGAAACTTGGGTATGTTAGAGGTTTACGAGGAAGGAGTGGGCTCTTTTTTTTTAGTTTACTAGCGGGCAGAAGTTTCTTGACCGTGTTGGGGGGTTGAGGCCCTAAAACAGACGAAAAGGGTGCAGGTGACACAAGTGTGATAGGCACAGCCGGGGTATGAGTTCTATGGGCTTGGTTCTTCTTATTGGGTGACGAAGTAGGTGTGGTGTTGACTTTGAAGGATGTAGCTAAATCCAGTTTGGTAGGTGGATGAGTAAGGCTGGTGATTGGGGTGACCCCTAACGTAGTAATAGGTTTAGTTGAGGAAGATGCTATAAGTGTGGGTTTGGATTTATACGTATGTTGGGTTATGGGTAAGAGTGTGTGTTGAGCTATGATGGGTGTCGTGGAATAATTTGTGGTAAGGTGATTGCATTTGGTTTGATTGGTTGAAATATTTTTAGGTAGATAGTGGAAGTATCAACAAGTGACATCTGCATCTGTGTTGAGATCGGAATCAGAAGATGCCCCCATAATAAGGCTCTGTCCACATAATCTAGGTAACCAAAAAAATGTGAGAACAACAAGTCTATAGGTGGCATTGATGAGGACCTAATGGTAATTCCCATGAAATGTGTCTTAGAGATGGAGAATTTGTTGGCTTTGGCTTCCATGGGTAAGAGATCTGAAAGTAGGTCCACAAGATCTTGGGTAGCTGATGGAGAATGCTCACCTAGAGGTAAAGGTATCTCCACTAGATCCTTGATAGGTGGAGGAGAAAATTGGTGCCTCTCTATAGGTGGAGGAGACTATGGGTGTTCATCTATAGGTGGAGGAGATGATAGGTGCTCCTCTGTGGGTGGAGGAGGTAAACAAGTATCCTCCATGGACTGAAGAAGTATTGTGGGTGTCAGTTCTCTAGGTGGAGAAGCCGAAGGTGAAATAGTCTCGATGTTAATGGAAGGCTCCTCCATAGGTGAGGTAGGAGATGAAAGGTGTTCCTTTGTGGGTGGAGGAATAATTGAGGTGGGTTCCGATGTAGAAGGAGGAATTTGGGCTAGAATTTCCTCTATGGAAGGAATATTAGGTAATTCGGAAGCAATGATTGTGTCACTAAAAATAGTGTGGACTTCGCAGGTATGGATGTCATGAGTTGAAGTCTCACTGGTTTGATCAGATAAAGGGGCATGATTGGGAAAGGGTTTCTTGAAGATGTGTAAGTTTTGATTGGAAGGGGCGTTAGGGTTATCCATGATTAACTCACCTTTCTCGAGCATTTCTTGAACAATGTTTTTGAAAGTGATGCAATTTCCGTCACTATGACCCTTTACACGATGATAGTTACAAAAGTCATGCCCTTTATACCATGCAAGTGTGGGGAAAGAAGGGTCAAAACTAGTGTGTGGTTTTATAGGTAGAAGGGTGATGGCCTCTACTTTGATAAGATTTTCTAAGACATAAGAATAAGGTTCCCCAATTGGGGTGTATTTCCATTGTTCCCTTCTGAATTGAAAAGTATGAACAGGTGAGAGATTTGATGAGGGGCTAGCCTGATTTGATGGATGAGTTGGGCTGGACTTGAGTACCACTTTTTTAGCAATGCCCTTGGCCTTTGAATAATTTTTTTTGTGGTTTGGAAGAATAATTGTTATAATTTGACTTGAATGTCAAATTCTTATTGTGTAATTGGATTTTCTTCTCTTCAATGGACCGAATCTCTAGCTTTCATGCCATGGTGAATGCTTCATCGAAGGTTCAGAAATTTTGGACCTATAGGGTTAGTGAGATATGTCTAGCACAAGCCCATGTGAAGAGCTCAATGAGTTATGTTTATGGTAGTTGGAAGGTGAGATGATTAATCAAGTTACGCCAACGAGTAAAAAAATATGTGATAGATTCGTCATCATACTGAAACATGGAGTATAGGTTAGTCATGGTAACCTTCTTAACGATATTGATGGAGAAGTGATCCAAGAAGGCTTGGGCTACCTAATTAAATGAAAATATAGAGTGTCTAGGTAACCCACTATACCAATCTAATGCAGGTCCAGTCAGAGACATAGGAAAGGTCCTCAAGAGAAAAGAATCATTGTGAGTGATTAGGTAGCACCCATGTTTAAAAGACCAAAAATGTTATTGCAGGTCTTCCTTGCTATTGAAATGGTTAAATTTAAGCATCTCCCAATGCACATGGTATGGACAGATAGGAATGGATTGGTGGATAGGCTCATTACAAATCTTATCGTAAGTGAGAGTATTGCGGGAGCTAGAAACTGATGCCTCCAATGTCTGCATCTTGTCCATCATTAATTTGATTAGGTCATTGGTAGGTTGTGGTGGTTGGGTGCCTCCTGTAGTGTAAGAGGGTTTGTGTTGGTTGTGTAACAAGGGTGGAATTCTGGTATATGGTGCTATCATGTAGGTAGATTGAGAAGTAGGTAGTGAAATAGGGGGTACATACCCAAAGTGAATAATAGATGAAACGGGAGGCTGTTGATAATACATATATGGAGGTGGAAGGGTCGTGGTAACCCTAGAAGTAATGGGAGCCAACGATTATGGAATAGAAAGGACCACGTTTCGAAAGGGGTAGGGGTCACCAACATGGGAGGTGGTAGTGTAGCTACGGGTATATGTGAGACAATAGGGGTAGATGAGGTTATGTTTTGGGTGGTTGTTGAAGGTATAGTGGATGTGGAGGGTGAAATGGATGTATTAGACATGGCAGTCATAGTAGATATAGGACCTAGCTGTGAAACAATTGGGGGTAAGGGAGATGTGGGAAACACAGAGCCAGATGGGGTTAATATAAGAGGTGGGAATAAGATTCGGGGGGATAGATATGGGCATGCCATATATTAACTAACCCGAGGCATCTCGAGTGGACGAGTGAGAAAGATAAAACTACAATGTGACAGGGTTTTGGTCAAGGATTCATGTGAACTCCTCATCTCTGGTGGTGATAGTGATAGGTTGGATAAGATCAATGGCAGGTGATAAAATGAAAGGTGGCAAAGGGCTAGGTGGGAGTGGTTGATAACTAGCGTGGAATACAAGTGCACTTGCTTGTCTTTGGGTCAGTACCATGTGAACAAGTACCAATCAAGTTGGGCTACTTTTCTATAAATGACATAGAAAAACATCAGGAATAGGTGAAATAGGTGGTAATAAGTGGATTAGGTACCAAATGTCAGCTGGAAAATGACACAGGCCAACTGATGTCAGTTAGGGTAAACTGACACTGGTCACAGGTAACCACTACCGGTCACTGTGGAAAGTGAAAAAATGGTCCAAAAACCAGGTATAAGACTAAATTTTCTAGGTATGTCAAATTTTGATGAGATTTAGCGGGTCAATGGGAATGATAATAGTGATAGAGACTCTAAATAGTCGAAGAAGGTGAATAGGTGTCCTTTTGGGTGAGTTAACCAAAATGACAGTGAACCGACATCGGTTGGATATAACCAATGACGGTCAGGGGGTAACTGATGATGGTCACTAGACCGACACCAATTACTGTGAAATTGAAATAGTGATGAAGAAAATATGGTTATGAGTTAACATTTGATGTGGAATCAGACCCAAAATTCTAAGAATGATGAGAATTTGGTCCAGGCACACTCAGATGAAGCTAGAATACACCAACTGTGATGTGGAGCATGTAAGGAGAAAAAGGATGAATGAAGAGCGTGACCTCTCACCTCAAAACACAAGCCAAGCAGAAACACTAAGAAAAACACAATCCTAAGAGTGATTTTTTGATTATGTTTTTTTAACTTATGCTTTTTAAGGACTGACACATGAACTGTAAAATAGAGTTTTTTTGTGAGGATGGCTTCCTACGAAAAAGGAGATCTACAAGGTGAGGTTTCAGGTTTGTTATGGTGGGGGTGGGTCTCGCTTTAAAGTATGACTCGGTAGAGCAACGAGCTAGGTGCCCACTACATCGTGATCTTGTGAACACCTAAAGCTTCTTCTAGGTAAGATGTTTTTTAAGAATGTATGTATTTTAAATTTTTGTGAGGTTTGGTAATACTCAGAGAAAGAGAAAAGGAAAGAAGTACTTTTCTATAATTCGTTTGTCAACCATCAGCTGGGCATGACTTACAACATATAGGTTACCCTCAATTAATGTGAGATAATGCAGCAAATTAGAATGAAATGTAATGATTTTTAAGCCCAAATTGTCATAAATAGATGAAGAGGAAGAGGGATGCTCTTTCACTAAAATGTAGAAAATAAGAAGAAATGGTTCTTTTCAAGTACACCAAAAGAAAGGTTTCTTTTAGATAAAATAGAAAGGAAAATAAGGTTACCAAGGAAGAAAATTAATGTGTATGATTTTTAGAAGGGAAACAAACACACAACTTTTCCTAGGAATGAATAAAATGCAAGGAACCCTGGATGGGTCCCATCGAGCGTACCAAAATGTTTTACCTGATTCTTAGATATTTCTTTGAATATTGATGAAATAGATAGGGTGATGGGCGTAGGAGGAATACCTATTGGAATGTTGGTTGATGGGTTGTTGCACACATATGACATATAAATCCACAGCTAATCATGAGAGCTTCCCTTTGGCTAGGAGGAACTACCTAAAATATAAAGTAAGACCACCAAAAAGAGTTAAACAATATATGCAGTGGACTGCCTAGTGTGTGCTAGATTCGGGAAGTGTGATACTTCCTAGACGGTTGTCAATCCACTGTTTAAAACAGTTTAATGCTGGTAATAAAGTAAATCCTTTTGTAGTTAAATTTTTTTAGGTATCTCATTCAAAACACAATAAGAAATATCTAATCTAACATGATAGGCTAAAATAAGATCCAAAGGTCAAGTAATTGGTTTTGGGTCTCTACAGGTCTGACAGACGTCTTAACCAGGTCACATGTGATTAATGGTGATGTGGGGATAGGTGGGTAGGTCACTATTTTGGGCTGTATTGGTAAATATAGAGACCGATCCCAATTAATGGTGACCGACGCCGGTTGGGGAGAACCGGTGCTAGTTACTGTGGAATACTGGGAATACCACAGGACAAGCTTTGAATCTCCCTTATGATTGCACAAAGGACTTGGTTGGTTGGAATGAGGTATTATGTTGTTTAGATGGTATTTGGTGAAATTTTAATAGGGATATGGAGGGGGTGAGTATTAATGGAGGTCAATGGGTGGCTAGGAGAACAAAATATGAAAATACAATGATGAAATAAGTGAACCAGAGGAGTAAAATGTTCTAATTACTTGGAATCTAGTTCTGGACATCTGTGAGTGAGGAATGAAGCTGTTGGTAAGAGGTTTAACTACTACAGAGGATCACCAAATGTTGAGGAGATATTGCATGGGCTACATGTGCTCTCCTTCTTGCCTAATTGGATCAAATCTGTGCTAGAGTGAGTGTTGGATGGTTGCTGGGTGAATGTTGGATGTCTATGCAAGAGAAAATGCTTGATCTCCTTCCTTGCATGCGTGTTCTCACTGAAACTTGTTCTCAAAATATGTAATATCTCTCAGGAATGTGCCAACGTTTACCAACCTCTGCCAACCTTGAAAATAAGGTTTTTTTTGGATATTAAAAGGCGACCAATGGTGGTTTTGGCTTAACCAGCGATGGTTAAGGGTGACTGGCATCGGGTAGGGTGGGATTTCCTAGGTTTACTAAACTAGGTAGATCACCTTGATTTTTTGGGATCTAGTGTCGTTAACTCATGGATTATACTAGAAGCTTACTTTAAGCATGCGAGAATGTGGTTAGAGGGAATGTAGGCATTGATTTTTAGGGTTTGGGTGAGTCTTAGTTAGTTATGGCAACTTACTAAGAATAGGTCTTAGGGGGAGGTGGCTAGATGAGGTGTCTAGGTGAGGTGGATATGTGGGAATTATCTAAATTAAGATATTTAAATAATAAATATGGTGAGGATAATGAATTAATTTAATTAAATTAATATTAGTGGGGTGAATGGGGCCATGGTTAAGTGACTGTGATGAAAGTATTTATTTGTCGAGGGACCAAAGTGGAGTGTGACCTAATTTTAGTGTTTACAAAGAGCTTTGGGCTTACGGTGATTTTTTTTACGAGAGTATAGATGAAACGAGCATTATGAGATAGTGATTATGCCTCCACGAGTGGGAGATCGACCAGCATGGTCTAAGGTTGGTTTTTTTCACTTTTGCCTTTTCATACCTAAAATGTAAAATGTTTGAATTTTTTTACATTTTCTTGTCTTAAATGAGTCTCTAGGGGGTGCCCATAGGGTAGTTTTTTATTGTGTTGAAATGGTTTTTTCATGTTTTTACGCATTTTTTAGGGTTAAGGACGTATTTCAAAAATCTGCTCAGGACCGCCCCCTGGAACCTCCACCCTGTACTGGGAGGTGTTTATGAACATAATGACAAAAATGTACATCAACTTGATTTTTTGGGGATTTTTCATGTTTTGTCATGTTTTTGTAGAGATTATCTTCTTGTATACATTACTAGCTCTTTTTTCCATGTTTTGGTGAATGCAGAAGGAGGATTACATTTGTTGGAGTTGAGAGAGGGAGTGTGATCGGTTCTCTAGGATTTTGGACCCATTGACCTAGGTCGAGAGGGAAACCCTCCAGAGGGTGGACATATGGAGGATTGCACGCTTTCCCCTTGTTGTCCATGATAGTTACATATTTTGAGACTTATTTTCTTATTGAGACGTAGACCGGAACACTTTCTGGTTGTTGGGTGCTAGAGATAAGTAGACCATCACCTTGGAGGATGTTTACTACATTCTTGGGATCCCTATACTTGGGAGGATATTGACTTTGGAGAAAATAGGATCCAAGGATGAGATGACTCAGTAGGCCACCTATATGGGAGACGTCACTATTTCATTTGGTTTGAAGAAGGGAGTTAGGGTCTGGTCCATTGCCACTACTCCTATTCCTATCATCCGTAGAGCCATCATGGGAATATTTTCCTCCTGACTGATTAGGGACAAGGGAGGTGATACCATTCTATACTGTTGGGCTCCTATCATTATATATATTGAGGTGCATTCGTTGAGACACCCCACTCTTGTTATGACTTGGGTTTATGAGTGCATCACCCCCTATGGAAGGGGAGTATAGGTATTGGATCCAGGGGCTATCTGGACAACGAGATGGACAACTATGTTAGTTCTTAGGACGCATCATCAATTGGTGGCTTCTTTGACAATGGGAGGCAAAATGGTTTCCACTCCCTACTAGGACATGGTAAGGTTTATGGGGACAGGAGGTGACCATGGTGGTAGCTTGTCTCTACCTTTAGGCCAGTCTAGTTGACGAGGGTCAGGAGAGTTCGAGATTCATCTGTTTGATTGGGTTCCTCAACAATTTGGCCTACCATATGTTGACATATTTCCCCCGGTGAGCATCAATCTATAGGACTATTCAGAAGGTACGGAGGGGCCCTAGAGGAGATCTCAATCTAGACAGTGGTTACTCTAGGTTTTACTATTATAGCTAGGCACATGGTTCATGCTCGATGGGATAGCTGGTGCCCTTCGAGCACCTTTTACTCCAGATTACGGCTGCTCATGACTCACAGCGGAGAGGAGGATGAGCCTATTTAGTGTGGACTCTGATTTTGAGGAGCACACAAGAGACAAGACTGAGGAGGAGTCTGTCAGAGAGGAGACTTAAGAGGATGAGGGGGTGATGCCAATGTTGAGTGCTAGTGCAGTAGCCCGTATGGCAGAAGAGGAGAGAGATCCTTGAATGGTATGCCACTTAGGAGATGCTGAGAGCTCAGCAGATAATGAGGATAACACAGAGAGAGAGACCTGTCACCTTGGTCTCAGAGGATTCATTTCCTCTAGATGGGAAGGAAGTGGATGCTAAGTTCATTATGGTGGGACAACATTTGGCATATGGCTTTAAGGAGGACCCCACAACCACCAGTAGCATTGGCAGTAGTAGTCACTGACCCTACCTAGATATCTGGAGATGTGAGTATATCTAATACACTCTTCTCTCAAATTTGTTAATTTGAAACGTTATTGGTTTCGTACTTCTCTTTTGTATTTGAATTTTTTTGTTTTCCCAACTTATCTCTTTCTTTTCTCTTTCCTTTACTTGCAGTGACTACATAGGAGTGGAGAGAGATCATCTAATGGGTTTGCATGGACACCCTAATGATCCCCTTAGGTAAGACCTGATCTGAGATGACTGATGATTTAGGTTAGCTACTAGCTGCTAACAGACACGCGGATGTGTTTTGTCCTTTTTGGATGAATAGTGGAGGTGGTGACCTCCCTTCATAACCAGGGTGGCCAGATATGAGGCTGTTGAGCGTCTGATGAGGCGGAGTCCATTCCCAGTAGTGAGACCACATCTAGTGGACGACCGCCACCATGTGAATTCATACCATTTGGTTCATTTCCTGCATTGTTACAGCCTGTAGTAGGATCCCTGGAGATGGTAACCATGTACCATCTGAGGGATCCCACAGGTATTAACATGCCACTGGGCTGTTTATTTCTTTGTTTCCATTTTATCAAGTACTATGTGATTTTTTTTGTATATTTCTGGCTCCTTGCGAGTGTTTTTACCATGCCTTAGTGTGTGATGACATTGTATAGAAACTTGACTCTCTATGATAAATACATACTTTTATTTTTGGTGCGGTAGTTCATTGTATCTGAGTTGACTCTCTTTTGTTTTATTTATCATGTGTACTCTAGATGTTTAAAATTTCCATTTTTCTATGCTTTTCAGAATGCATGCAGTTGATGTGAAATGATAACAAAATGATTTCTTTTTGGTATTTTATAATGTTGATATATGATAATGGTGAAACAATGTGATGTTGAAATTTAGCTTCTTTAAGAAATTCCTGATGCTTCATATTGTTTTGGGAAAACGTTGTGATACAATGATACGATAAGTAAATGTAATTTCCCCACTCCCAACTCCATGTAACTAGCAGGATGTGAGGGATCAACACCAAGATACAAAAAGGGCACAAGCTATGAAAATTTGTTGAATGGTAACGATGAGGGAAAGACAATGGTTTGACAGGACCAAATTGAGACACTACAACCTCAACCTACTCAAGTTACTTCATATTTTAGAATGTGATTTACTTTCCATTTTATCTAGACTTAGATTCGTAGATGGCTACTTGGTTGACAAAATCTGGTTTTGAGGTTTTAAACTTTTTTGGAATTTTGGACATCTAACTCACTTTGTTTTTTACTTATGATTTCACAAAATTTGAATGGATTGTTTCTAACTTTAAAGTTTATCAAAGAGACCCCCTACACCTTTCCCCATGCTACCAATAGGAAGCATGGGATCATCAATGTGGATAAGGAATAGGTGAGTAAGGGCATTTCTCCTTTTCCAACCCTACATCACCAGTAAGAGATGTAGGCTCAACACTGAAGGTTGGTAGGGAAAAGAAATGTGTAAAATAAAAAATTTCTATGGATTTTCATTTGAATTACTCATCTAGGAAAAATAATTAGCATCTTCTTATTTCTAAAGAGATCTTTATGGGATATATGTTACACCATGAAGCTTCTAGAACAGACTATAGGCAAAGACACCTAATCTAGAAAGAGACTATAAGAAGAACCAAGTATGCAGGCCTTGGTATGGTTATAGTCAAAACTTTGTCTTATCATGTTGAATTGATGAAATGATTCAAAAGCAATTGATGATACCATGAAAATTTGAAGAGATATGATTTGAATGTTTTGCCTTTTTTTTTCAAAAGTTTATAGGAGTTTCTATATGAATAAGTCCCTTGATCAAAAAAATTATAGAATGAACTGGAAAATGAAAATGCATTGCAGATGTAGTAATGTACATATGAAAATGCTAATGGATCATGCGTAATACCTCTTCAGGTGAAGAGAGTTCACATATTTTTTAAACTCCTTGCCCTCTAGTGTACACAGGTAAAATGCCCCATTTTTGTAGGTCTTCTACTACTCAATATGGACCCAACCACCTCGGACTAAATTTTATTCCTTTGCTGGTTTTTTTATCTATCCAGTTGTCAAGTCTTAAGACCAAATATCCATTGTATATTTCATGCTTGTAAACCTTCTTGTTGTATTACCAAGCCATTCGGTCAACATAAATGTTGTGTCGTTGTTCAACATTGAGTCTAACCACATCAAGAATTTCTAACTAAGAGAGTTGTGCTTCCTGATAACCTTATTCTCCCATGATTCCTTGCAGAAAAAAATGAAGACTCAGTATTTTGACCTCGAGTGGTAGAATTGCTTCCACACCAAATACTAAAGAAAAGGGGGTTACCCCTATTGGTGTTCTAACTAATGTTTGATAGTCCCACAGTGCCGGAAAAAGCTTTAAATTCCAATCTTGTTTGTTCTCTTTAACAGTCTTAAGGAGGATGTACTTTAATGTCTTATTCATAGACTTAGCCTATCCATTGGCTTGAGGATAATAAAAATAATGTGTGATGACTTATCTTGAACTTTGCACATAATTCATGTACTTCATCATTTTTGAAGAATGTGCCATTATCTGAGATAATGACCTATAAAACCCCGTACCTACAAATTATTTGGTTTAAGATGAACTTAGTGATCACAAACCCAAGTATAGTGGTAAGAGGCATGGCTTCTACCCATTTAGTAAAGTACTATATGGCTGTGATTATGAAGTTATGTTCATCTGTTGATGAGGGAGAGAATTTATTTATCAAATGCAGGCCCCACATGGAAAAGGGCCGTGGGGTTGCAATTGGTTACAGAGCTTGTGCTGGTATGTGGGTCTCATGGGAGAAATATTGACATTTGTGGCATATGAGCACAAATTTTATTGCGTCATACTCTAGAGTGGGCCAAAAATAGCCCATCTAATGTATTTTTGAGTAGTGGTGTAGCCGCCGAAGTGACATCCACATACTCCGCTATGTGATTCATAAAGAATGTTTTCAGATTATTCAGTGTCAACACATATTAACAACATTTCATTGAAGGCTCTACAATATAGAACTTGCTCTAAAATAACATACTTAGCGGAAATGACGCGTAAATGCATTCTTTGTTGTGATGTTTCCCCTTCTCGATATGTATGGTCCACTATAAAATTAATGATGTCAGTATACCATGGACACATAGAAATGGGGGGCCTAGTCTCGATAAAGTATACACACTCATTGAGGAAGTATAGATATACCAGATCACCTCCATCTAATGGATTATTAGCCAACCAATCCGTAATGATTTTTCCTTTAATGGATTTCTGATTACAAAAAGTTAATTTAAATTTTCTTGTCATAGTTATGAAGCACCTAGCCTTCTTAGATAAGAATCCTTGTATGAGGAATGTCTGCAAGTGATCTGACTTAATAATAACCCTCATTTATTGATTCAGCATATAATGTCTCAAATGATTTTTCACAAAGACTGTGGCAAGGCATTCTTTTTGTGCATGTGTGTAACACGTCTCATAATCAAGAAATGTATGACTAATAAAATA
Source organism: Taxus chinensis (assembly GCA_019776745.2). NCBI lineage: Eukaryota > Viridiplantae > Streptophyta > Pinopsida > Cupressales > Taxaceae > Taxus > Taxus chinensis. The sequence goes on from CM034154.1 coordinate 420,859,219, forward strand.
GACGGCACATTCTCTTTTATCATCATCTTTTTGAGCCAACATGCAGGCTAGCGAAACATCCATGGCCCATGAGTACAAGATCAAAGGGGGATCTGATCTAGGTGGCATGAGCATGGGAGGGGACAATAAGAATCATTTAAATGACTCAAATGCCTCATCGATTCATCTTTCCAACAAATGTATAAGATCATGGAATATATAAGTCATCTCCCGTTGCTATGTAGCACCAGCGTTCTTAAGCCTAAACAACATGACAACATAATAGTAGGTTCCCCAAGGAGTCATAAAAGTATTTTTTGCATGATCTTCTTCAGAGATCCAAATCTGATTATACCTAGAGAATCCATCCATGAGAGACAACAACTCGAAACCATTCGTTGCGCCAATGATAACATCGATGGATGGTAATGGGAAATCATCTTTGGGACAAGCCTTTTTTATATCCCAAAAGTCTATGTAGATGTGGATCTTTCTATTTTTCTTGATAACGGGGACTATGTTAAACACCCATTGTGAGTAGTCAACTAGCTTGATGAATCCCACCTGGAGGAGTTTCATCACTTCTTCCTTCACCGTGAGGGCCACCTTTGGCTTGATGGGCCTTGAATTTTTCTTAATTGTCTTAGCATTTGGTTTGGTGATGAGATTTTGAACCAAAATGTGTGATGTTATCCCGTCATTCATTTGTATTTAAACACGAATGCTTTTTTATGCTCCTTGAGAATGTGGGTATGTATTTCAAACTCCTCAGGATTTAAAGAGGACCCTAGCTTCAAAATATTTGGTTCTTTCTCAGTCCTGATATTTATATCGATTATTCCCTTGATTAAGGAGGCAATTCCTTCCTCAAACTCAGGAAAGGTTAGAGGAAAATATAAATCCCCCTCTTCCCCTACCTCACAAATTTCAAGTTCCCTCCTAGGGGAATATTCTATCATGGGATTTAGAAAATAGGAAGAAGAGTGTGGAATTAGAGAAAGATTAACCTAGTGATGTGTAAGTTCTAATTCTGTGAGAGTGTTTAAATATCCTAGAGTTTCTTCATCAATGTCAACACAATCTGTAATGATAGAATTGCTCTTAGTCTCTATGTATGTCAACATTGGAGTTACCGGTGTCTTAGGAACCAAAGTTTCTACACGAACTGAGACCATGAAGTTTAACTCTTCCAACTCATTACTTGGAGTAAAGCAAGAAGCAAAAGTTGTTATCGAGTCTGCGAGGAGATTCTTCTCTCATGTGATATGAAGTCAAATATCTTTGTTAAATTCAACACTGCTGTTTTGTAGAGTTGTAAATGTTTAGCTCTGGCCTCATATACTTCGGATACATGATTTGCAATAAGTTGTGAATCACCCAACATCCTGATATTAAGAGCACCCATTCTTTTGGCCATGATGATACCAAGTAAAAGGGCTTTGTGTTCATCCCCATTATTTTTGTACTTGAAGTTTAATTTGAAGGAAAAAGGTAGAATCCTTCCCTTAGCAGAGGTAAGAGTCACACCTACCCTAGCGCCAAAACAACATTTGACTCCATCAAAATGGAGAGTCCAATAGTTACTTGGAAAAATGGACATTAGATAATATTTTGAATCTTTCTCCTTTACTTCAATTACCTCAACCATACAAACCTCATTTTCTTAAAGAGAACTGAGTCTCAGAGTATGTCCGATGCCCATAGAATTGAAAATAAGGAGAATGGGTAAATATTTCTCCAATATCTAGATAATCTTTTCCGTAGTTCCCAAAAATATTGTCTCTATAATGATGGTTTCATATTTTACTACCAGAACACCTTCGATCAAATCCGTGACTTATAATTCCATTATAGGAATGATATTTTCCTCTAGTACTGAGCTTGTAGGTTTATTTAACTGATTTGTAGGAATCTCAAACTCTAAGTGGATCCCCAACCTCTTTTTCAAGTTAACTAGGTGTATTTCGAAGGGTTTTGGATCACCCTATACCACAAAGACCTTCCCTAAGTACATGAACCTAACTTCCTGAAACAAAGTGGAGGGAATCACCTTCATGAAATGAATTCAAGGACAACCAAGGATCATATTATAGTTGGTTTCCAAATCTATTATATAAAACTTGGTTAGTACCATATTAGGTCCAAGGGTGACTGAAAACACTATAGTTTTGATTGACGTTGCTTTGAGGTTATCGTACCCTCTCAGTGTATTTCGTGTCAAAGAGAAATTGGTCTCTCTATACCCTAGATTTTGAAGGAAAGAGAAGGGGACTATGTTAATTTCTGCCCCATCATCAATCATCACACGCTTTACATAGTTTTTGTAAATCCAAACTTTTAAAAATAACGTTAGATTGCCTCTACGAGCTATTTTAGTGTTTGTGGGCATCTTGTTGATGTCAAATACAAATCCAAAATATCTTTCCAACTGCCCTAGAGGATAGAAATAAAATTACATGAGGTTTATTTATGCTTCTATAGGAGGGATGATGTTAGTTAAATAACCAAGATCAAGTGCTTCTAGTAGAGCGGCCCTATGAGCAAGGGAACTCTTTAACAGATCCAAGAAGAAAATGTGAGAGGTCTTAGTTAAGTCGTTGATCAAATTATAAGCTCCTACTAGCTTGCTTAGTGTATCATAAATGTCACCTGATCTGGTTAGGTAGATCAGGATAGGTTGTGAAGAATAATCCTTGGTTCTAGTGGTAGCATTAATTTCAGGTTCAGTGTCTAACTCGACCAACCCCACAATTTTTGTTTTTTGGTGACCATCCAGAGGAGGTGCCTCTTGTGGGTTTGACAAAGTTAAGGCTTCACAATCATGGGTCCCTATTATAATAGCTTTATTTGAACCATTGGGATTTATTCTACCATCCTTTGGATGCATGGGGAGAGGATTGTTAAAGATTCCAAGTGGTGTGTTCTGTGGAGATAATTTTCCCATGTAGGTGTTTTGAGTGGGTGTTGTCGGGTTTGCCAAAAACATGTCAACAAATAACTATCTTTGATCCTCTAGAAAATGATGTAAAAACTTTTTATAATTATGGCATGTTCTTGCATCGTGTGCATGAACCATATGGAAATTGCAATAAAAATTAGGATCGTAATCTTGAGGCATTTGGTTTGCACCTTGTTGTAGTCCAAAATTATGGTTATTGTTCAACTGTTGATTGTTATGGTTAAAATTGTGGAACCCTTGCCCTTGGTTTTGAAATTGGTATGGATACCCACTTGGGTATTGGTTAGGGCCTTGGGTCTATGTTTTACTTGATTGCTGAGGTTGATGTTGTTGTTGTTGTTGATGGTTAAAATATACAGCATCAACTGAAAGAGAGAAGTTATTATTTCTTTGATTATTGTCATTGTAATTTTGGTTATTTGAAGTGCTTGTATTAGGATCATTAACAACGTTAGGTTTCTTATGTTTTTCCATCACCCCATCCGTCATGACTTCATGATTATTATTGAGGATTATTGGTCCTTAGTTACTATTCTTGTTGTTGGAGTAACTAGGGTTATTTTGATTAGGGGTTACTAACCTTCCATTAGCTCTATAAGTCTTACGACCACTGTTAATGGTTGCTTGGTCAATTTGAAGAGCACCCTATAGCACCTCTTCATGAATACTTAATGGGAGATTTTGAAGCTCTTCCTTTGTCTCCCTATTTAAAGAGTGGACGAAAAAATCACAAAGCTTCATCTAATCCATATTTAGAGTGCTTGCACAAGAGTAGAGAATTTTTCGCCACCTTTGAATGAAGTGGGCTATAGACTCATTGTGTTCTTGATTTATATGAAGGAATTCCCTTATTCTTGTTCTCAAAAGTTTTTTCATATCAAAATATTTAATAAATTCTGATACGAGTTACTTGAACGATTGTATTTAAGCCTCGGGTATCCTATAGTAATAATCGAGAGAAATTCCTTCTAGTGTCATAGGGAAAATATTCACAAAAACTGCGTCCCATGGGATCAACTCTCGAATGGCCATTGCATAATCTTTGATGTGGGCATTAGGATCGCCCTCACCTTTGAATTTTAGAAGATTGGGAAAGGGTCTTGGAAGCATGACTATCTGAATGGAGAAGTCTTGAGGCTCCTTAAGATATTTAAAATAGGTCCCCATTGCGTATGTTTCTACCATTGAAGATCCTTTTTGGGGAGGTGGAGGTTGCATTGCTTGTTGGAATGGGATAGTATAGACATTTTTTGGGGTGTATGGCATCCCCTGAAATTGTCCATATGGACATGGGTAGGTGTACATATCCCCCTACAAAGATTTAGAATACATGTGTACGTAGGGGGGTTGATTACCTTGATATGGAATCGAGGTCACAAAGCTAGGGAACATTGCATTTCTGGCTAATATGGCATTTGAGAACACACTTCCAGCCGGTGCCTATTACAGATATCCATATATGGTGTGAGGGGGCTTACCTCAGGTTCCTTTCCCCATAAGTAGATCTCTAGGGTTTGGAGTACCCATATAAACTAGAGGATTTTGTGTAGTAGGTATTTGTCTGTAACTTTATGGGTAGGGAGAAGTTTGTGCATTTTGACATAAGAATTTTGAATTTTGAGCATTTTGGGCAAGCTATAGCTCCTTGACTTTGTCTATCAATGTAGAGATGACATCACCCATTGATGGGGCGGTGCTTTTCTTAGGTGATTTTTGTTGAACCCTCAGAGGTTATTGAGGAGTATGGTATCCTGCTATGAATTGTTCACTATTCTGTCACCCCTCATTAGCATCATTTTCGATTGGTGGAGGGGTAGCTTTATTTTTTTGGAGTATAACATCACCTTGTCCTTGCAACCTATCGAAAGAATGGTTCATGTTCTGGAAGTGTTGTTCACTCGTGGCATATTGTGTTAAATATTCCTCATCTAGATGCGGGAGTTGGTCTGACTGCATGCTAATGGGCTATCAAAACAATACCTGAGGAGATGAACTTACTTCCCCAGTGAAATACATGTTGTTTAAACTTGATTTTTCATGAGGATAGGTCTACGTGATTTGTTCAAGTTCCTCAATACATATAGAGGAACCTACATTGGTTCCTTGAAGAAGAGGATTTTTATTAGCTGAGTGATTTTCTGCCCACGTTGAAGGTGAAGGTGATTGTTGTGGTATACTTGCTTGGTAGTTATACATGTCAAAACCTGGGATGGGTCAATCGTACTCTTTGTATACCAACATATTTGAGGGGTATAAGAATACCCAAAAAATAATGGATGGATGAAGAAAGTGGAAACGTTTAGAGACTAGCTCTTCATGTTGGGTTCACCAATTTGTACGATAGAAAATCAACACGTGACCTTCTTCAACATGAGGTCGCGCCAAGACAAATGATGTAGAATGAATGTGAATGTGAGTGTAGTGATGGGGATCAAGATAATTGGGAAATCATATATCCTCAACATGCAATATCGGGATCTGCGAGTCTAAGAAAAAGAATACTCTCCTAACTTGAAGTGATATGATGGCTCAGTCTGATATAATAGCTTCTCAGAGACTCCAGTCAATATCAATATTTATCGAGATTCTGTTTTTTTTCTATTAAACACACAGAAAATGACCTATGGGCACCTTGTATGGATTTCCAGACAAGTTCGTGGAAGTAAGAATGAGATAGGTGGTGGATCCATAGGGATTTATGGGTAATTTTCTGGTCTAGTCCAAAAAGTCTTAGCCTGATTGACTGTTATGTTCAGTAAGGAAAGTTGTGTAATAATGTCTAGTGGAAGTGGTGAAGATTTGGATACTAATGTATGAAAACTAGTGTCAATGTCTAACTGGTTAGTAGGCCCATTGTGTTTTAGGGCCTAAGGATCACAACAAAAGACTCATGGAGGTTGTGGCCCTCGTATGGTCATACACGTAATCAAACCCTATTGTGAGGAATAGTCCAATAATCGTAGGCTTGATTATCAATGATGTTTAGCGTATTTATTTGTTCTAATTTCTCAGTAAAAGTTACAGGTGCGTGTAATACTGTCAAACATAAACTAGTATCAATGTCAGTTATCAATTCTGGCCCTTTGGGTTATGGGACTAAGGGATCACAATTGTACATCTTTTCTTGTTATGGACTATTGATGATCATACAAAATGAAATAAAGTGGTTTTGATAAGAAAACTAATTACTAAAGGAAATCTAATCTATGTTTTTTAATTTTTCACAATATATCAGATCAAAGCAATAAAAGTAAACTAATCTATCAAAGGAAATATTTTTGATCTTTTCTAATTTTTAAGCAATGCATTCTAATCTAATAAATAAACTAAAGAAAATTAATCAGTCGGATGTATTTAGTTACTTGTGAGAATATGTCAATCTAACCTAAAACAAATAACTTAATCTAATCAAAACCCTTCAAACCCTACCTTAGAGGTGAAGAACAAATCATGACCCCGAAAGGGATATTTTTTCCCATAAGTTCCCTGGCAATGTTAAAGAGAAAAATTTCTAATGATTTGATCTACTTATGATTTCCTAACCTATTGAAATGAGAAATTTTACTACTCTATTTGATATGTAATTGAAAATAGTGATTTTAAATTCACAATTTAACAAATAAAGAAAACAAAACACAATTCTAACCAAGATAAGTAAGAGATTTGGAAAATCTGGTTGTATCTATATCTATCCCTTGAGTTTTTCCTTTATTTCTTTGAGTGTTCATATGAGTCCAAAGGCAGGAGGATGACGCTTGAGAAATGACATCTTGAAGGTAGTCTGGATGCAATGCAAGTAGAAGAGAGATACCACAAGAGATATGAGCTTGGTTATGCAATTCCTAGCAAGATTGTGGCATCAATACAATGCAAGATACCCAAAAATTATCAGGCCTTTTGCTTTAATACAATCATGGAATATATAATAATTGGGGTTGGGATGTGCATTCATGCACAAGGAAAGAATAGGTAGTTCCAACTAACTAAAGCACATGCAAAAATAGAAGAGGGAAGGAGAACCAAGAAATCAATACTATTTTTAGACAATTTGGCCCACGGATGTATGCTAAAAGTGAAGTTAAGTGAATCATCGCATGTTAAAGCATGCATGACGGACTTTTGAAAAGTCATTCAGGACTGCCACCTTCCCTGGGTGGTAGTTTCAGAACCTCCACCCAGGCAGGGTGGTGGTCCTGACACTAAAGGCAAAAATATGTGCATAAAGAGGTAGAAATCTAGAAAAAGTGCAGGAAGTCTAAGTAAAGATGTCTAGGCAACTAATATACACTGCGAATGGGTTTTGGAGCCCGAACACCTTATTGAAAGTACTTGAATCATCATTGGGGAATTTTGTAACTGTTTTATGAAAAATTATCACATGCAATTTTGGGTGTGTACAATGACCCAATTAGGTCGGCCTAGCTAAAAACCTCATTATATGTGACAAAAATGGCTCAAAACCTCAGATGCACCATCTTAAAAATGCCCTAACATGATTCCCATAATTTTTCATGACCCATGAACCCTTACATATGAGTAAAACATTATAAAAAATTCATACATGATCGTAATTAATATCAACCAATCAAATTATTTCATATATTGGGCCGAGTTTCCTTTACAATTCTCAAAACAGTTGGTTCCTTCACCCTTCAGCACCCTGGAAAATTTATAATGTCACCATATGAATTAAAATGAACCAAAAATTCCATTGACCACTCAAAATAAATTTAATAACCTTTAGACCACTTCTATCATGTTATAAGTCATGAAGGGTAAGTGCAGGAAGTTGATGGACAAATATAGGGTCATCTGTGGACATCATATTGCAAATAACAACATAATATCAACTTGTAGGGATTATTATCAATACATACACTCAAAATTAGACAAAATTATATTAATATGAATTGTAGCATCCAGAATTTAGTTTCTAAAATACTAATTTTTGTAAAAAATGGACAAGATTAGCTATATTAAACACTCAAAATTCAATGACTTGGTTTTTTTTTTAAAAAACGCCGATAAGATTATAGTCCGTTTGCCCACAATTTGGATGACCAAAAATCGATATATATTTTTTTCCTTTGGTGAGAAGTTATATGCCACTATCTATCTTGGGATGGATTTTATTTTGTATTTTTTTGAGTAATATTTTAATTTTTATGATTTTTTCCGTGAAAGTGGTATGAAAACATAAAGAAAACAGAGCACTTTCCGTTTGCCCGCCATAACTTCATCAAAAAATATTGAAATCAAATAATTTTTTTTTTTAACATGTATATAATTTCACCACGGTTGGGATGGTATAATTTTTATCACATTCTGATAAGTGAAACAAATTTTATAGTCTTAAACGTAGACATAAACATTCACATGAAAAAGTGTCTTAAAGACCTACTATTAGTAAAAAAATAGAAAATGATATTTATCCTCTTCTATTCACTTTAAAATCAGTATTTATACAAAGCTAATAGTCTCCCCTATGCAATGGTACCATTTCTATGACAAAGTTTTTACTTTTCGGCATGGTTCAAGTCCGCGGAAGACTAAATTTGATGTTTTGCTGTTTTTAATGTAAAATTCAGGATTTGATGTCCACTTAATTGTCCCCCAACTTGGTGCACTTACCCTGAAACATCTTTCTATTCAAACAACAAGGTTTGCCTTCACCAAATTAACCTACCAAAAAAATTTGTTTCCAAAGGTTACCTTAAAAAATAAAATATACCTGCATTAAAGACCTAAAAATTTATTTATTGGATAACCAAATCATTATTATTCATATTCCATGTGATATGAAGCATCACCCAATACATCTCATGCTTCAAACAACATCAAACTTCCATAAAAATGGATCTTGTCCTAAACTACCAAAAACCTTATTTCTAAAAGAATTCATTGGAAACCATGTCATATTACCTCATAATGAGGATATAAATATAAAAAAATAAATATCTCTAAATATATTTTCCATCACAACTTTAATCATATCAAAATTCAACTTGTAGCTCAAGATATGGCCAAAACATTGAACCCTGTTATTTGAGATCCCAAAACTGCCCTTTGACTAGTAAACCTATTTGGACCTCAAAACCTCATGAAAATTTATTAAATTTATCTGAAACCTGCATGGAAATATATAAAAACTCACGTACATCACATAATGTCAATTTAGTCCATACCTCATTCTGTAACTTTCTCCTCAAACTGAAACTCTTAAGAAACTGTATTTTTTCAAGTGGGGCCCACTCATCACTATGACCTAAAAATTAAATTTATAGAAATATATCAGATTCCTATAAAATATAAAATCATCAAATTTTATTAATTAATCAAAATAAGGTCACAATTCACCTTCTTCCAATAACTGCTCTTAGTTAGGGTTTAACTAGGGTTTTTGACCTTCTTACCTTCTTAGGACTTGTTCATAAAAACCTAATGATGAAAAAGCCTCATTATTATTCTTAAATATTCTATACTCACCTTAGGAGCATCACTAAAATCCATAATATCCCATGCAAATAACACTATTCACAACGAGCATTAGAAGTTCAAATTCGAGTTTGATTTTCACATGTTCTTGACCCTATCTCACATAAACTATCATAACTTACAAAATTCACATCATGAGCACCTAATTTTTTTCTGAGAGCATCATCACTCATCCCTATGACATATCATATCATCATAACATCAATTACATGGCACAATCTCTCCATTCACTAATACTTACCTATTCATACATGTTAGATCCTCATAGTTGCAACTAGGGCCAACTAAAATAATACAAGAAATGATCATGTAAGCTCTGAAAATGACCCAAACATACCTAAAATTCCATAATATACCTGATAGCATGCATCCATTATCTCAAATGTCTCCAATCCACTCTATCACACCTCCAGGAAAGCATACCTGCTCCTATTGAGCACATGTAACATGGAGAATCACATGTGCCTCCATTATGCCACTATTGTGAGTGCTCAAGCACTTTCAAAACCTGTTATCAAACATTCCAACATGCTTACCAAGTCATAAATAATCTCACACTATCAATTTACACCTTATAGGAACATGTATAGTCTTGCAAGAGCAATCATGTACCATTGAATCCCACTGTAACAACTAAAAACGACTTTTATCACCTCATACATCATCATGAAATCATCATACAATATTAATTTATCATTAATATGGTTTTTAATCAATGAAAACAACTACTAGGACACCATGCCAACATAAAATACCTTTTAAAAATTCATTAATTTGACACAATCTCTTAACGAATTAGCTCATGACTTCATCAACTGATAGAAGATTTTATCTAATCAAGACAACCATTATCTTGATAATAAAATCCTTTTTCATATATTACTTAAGGAACTTGTTCCTAATCTCAAATATAATGTCTAATCCTTCTCTCCTACCATGTTGGAAGAGGCTTTCAAAAAATCCAAATGGAACTATTACCTTATGCTATAATTTCATCATGTACCTAAGCCTTAAAAAACCCTCAAATACATGTCTAACTCCATTAACTCTCAAGACATTTCTAAAGGAAAAATTATTACGCATTCCTCTTCAAATAATGATACCCACAGTGTTATTTCTCATAACCAACATCACCCACCCTTGTCACATGGTGAACTATTACAAGTTCTTCCCATGTCTTGCATTTTTCCTCCCACCAAGTAATTAACTTTTTTTAATCATGACCTATTTTTTTGGTGGCATACCACTATTTTCCATTCCCAAAATGATTGTAAGTATATTAAGAAGGTTTCCCTTAATTTATTTCTTGGGCCCCAATTTGATACTGATGATATTATGTAATAATATTATGATAAATATCGATCCCTCATACAATCTCAAAAGGACCACCAATCTAGGACCAATAATTACAAAGAACCTATGAACCACTTTGTAGGAACTATTAAGGGGTCTTATGATTACAACTACCTTAATTCACAATAGATCAATGCAGATAGATTGAACTATTAATGTAATCCTAAACATACATACATCATCTACAAACCCAAAAATTATTCATCTACAAACCAAAAACTTACTCATACATTCCATTTACAATCCAAGGATGAGCCCACTCCTTCAGTTAAACCTCTTCCAAAATTCAATTTTCCTTCAACTTCACAAGCATATAAGTCTATATCCACATTGTTTCACAAGGATGATATGATTAATAAAAAAATAATATTTTGTGTTGAAAATCATCCCTTATTATTAGTTTCATCATTCATTATGCCTAAGTATGAAGAGGTTTGGTGGATGAATGCTTGGCTATTGATGGTGTTTCCTTCTCTCTCATTGAAAACATTGGACTTTTTGGTAATTACCTAAAGAATACATGACTAAAATATGGATTTCATAAAATCCATTAGAAATTACTTGGTTGTATTTTCCTCCCTAATACCATACCCAAGACTGTTGAAACCAAACTCATGGTTCTAAACTAACATATTTCTTATAATCTCTTTCTTGGATGACCATGGACACATCACATGCCTACACTCACATCGTCTAGGTACAAATGCATTATTTTAATTCATAATAACCTGTGGTATAGATATTATGTTAATCTAACTACTTGTTACATACATGTACCTTTCCCTAATAATACTTTCCACATTCCTGCTACTCCTATAGAGGATAGTGTTCCATATCCTGAGTTCTCTGACAACAGTCTCGATCTCAATGTCACTCTTTCCAAATCAAATTATGAGCTTAATGAACTAAAAAACATGCTTAACAAATACATCTACTATAATCTATCACTAATCATCTTCCTTTAATTATTTTACCTTAGGATTGGTTTCCTCCCATATTAGAATTTGAGAAGCCTCTTTACCCTACAACTGGAACCTCTTATAACCTTAAGGAGACTTATTTTAATGTAATAATTTTTGGATCTCCAAACTATTCCATGATTTTCAATTTCTTTCTCCTTTCTCATTTAGCAAGTAGGAAGTCTATGAAAAAGAGCCTTCTTTGTACATTATTACCCCTAATGACATTAACATACCTACATGTACCACTTTTCTCTCCTATGATGATTATTACATCATGTCACAAGCATAGGCTAGACACCTCTATGTACTCCACTATAAAAATATCCGATATAGAATGAATACCTGTAACCACACTACTAACATAATTAAAACTTCAATTAAAGCATATCATGATGAGACTTCTCTTACCACACCAAATTTTGGGGCACCTCATGATGCCCACCCTCCCTTCAAATCAAAATTCAAATCCAATAAATATTCAAATAATAATACCTTCTCTTTATGTTCCAAATTATTTAAATTAACTACTTCATGAACCTACTCTATTTTGATCTATTTGCATCCCAATTGTTTTTATCCTCCCCACATGGGCTTATCCTTCCCAGTTGGGTTTATGTGGCCAATACTTCCTACCTTGGATACTTTAATAATTTATCTATTTATATCTTTAGGCCCATTAAATTCATAACATCATATTTTGGTTAGCACATTTTATCACACTTTATCAACCTTATAGTATCTACTAATTAGCTTTTGAACTTTTTAGTGTTGTTATTTTCCTTTTGTTTATCCATCCCATGACCTCCTATCTAGGTGATTTATGTATTATTTTATTGATTATATTCTAGTGTTTCTTTTCATTCTTACTTATTCAAGGTTCCAAGTAGATATTGTACCCACCATAGGCAAGACAAGAAACATTGATGGGTAAATATGAGGTGGGTATATTTCATTTAGCATTTACTACTTCTTTACAACACTTTCATTTTAGCTTTACTTTCAACATTTCCTTTCAACTCCATGTTGTATGGAGCTTTTTCAAATACTGTCTCATGTTTTACTATTGTGACACACAATGATCTTCAGTTGGGGTAATGTATACACTATATTGTTGAAGATTTCTAAACATTACTTTTGTAGAGAGGATGTTGATGCATTCTCCACATGAGTGGATTCCTTAAGGGAAATTTCAGGATTTGGGTATGATTGGACTTGGAATGGTGTGGCTAGACCACAACATTTGAGATATGTTGTTATTAGCCTTAGTTACCCTATACATGTCTTTTTTCCCTTGGTTCATAAATTATACCAATTTTGTCTACATGTACCATTATGACTACCCATTTTTTATTGTTTTCCATTTTTATCCTTACTTTCAGTCACCTTGGACCTTTATAATTACTTTTTCTCACACTAATTTGCACTTACTGACTTTGGAGTATTAGAACTTTCCTCTTTTTCATTTTTGTCACCATAGTGATTTGGGACTAGAGGTCTTCTTTTTTAGTTTTCACCTTCTCCACCCATAGTGTTTCTCTCTCAGTGTTGTATCTTAGGAGGATTAGACATCAGTAATAAAACACGTGATATAGTTAAGTATCTCTAACCCTATTTAGTTTTTTATATTGTAAGTATGTGATTATTGTTGTTATTGTTCATTAATTTTTATAGGATAGAGTATATGCATATTTGATTTAGTTCATTCCATTGTCTTATCATTATTATGCCCCTTAGCTTTATCTACCACTTGGTTGTTTCAATTTCCATTTCATAATCATATTAGGATACCTATATTTATCTTAGCCATAGGCCTTGGAAACCTATATCTATTCTTGGGCTAGGGTTACTATCCTCTAGATTTTATGACTTTAGTTCTCCTTGAGCACATTTTTTATCAGCCATTCATTATTATAGGATAGAGTAGATGGTTATTTTCTTTATTTTATCACATTATATTATTATTTTCTATGCCCTTTAGTTTCTATTCACCCCTTGGTTTTTTCCCTTTCCATTTCAAAATCCTAGTAGGATACCTATTTTTATCAAATAGTTATATGCCTTGGAAACCTATAACTATTCTCATTTTAGGGATAATATCGTCTAGATTTATGTCTTTAGTGCTCCTTCAGCACCTTTACTATTAGTCATTTATTGTTATATGATAGAGTAAATGTATATTTACATTAGTTTATTTCATTTCTTATTATTACTACAAACCTTTCATTGTTTCCCTTTCCATTTCAGAATCATAATAGGATACTTATATTTATCTTAGTTATAGGCCTTGGAAACCTAGAGCCATTATATGGATTTATCCACCCTTTCATTGTTTCCCTTTCCATTTCAGAATCATAATAGGATACTTATATTTATCTTAGTTATAGGCCTTGGAAACCTAGAGCCATTATATGGATATAGCTACTATCCTCTATTTTTACAACATTGGTTTTCCTCGAACACCTTTGTATTATCATGGTGTGTATAATCTTAGAGTGGATCCCTATTATTGAGAACCCACCTAGGAACCTCTATTTTGTGATTCATACATTAACAACCTGAAATATACTAGAGCATGTGTTAGGGTTATGATAATAAATATATTCCCCCTTTGTGTTGCATATGTTTCCATATCATTGTGCCTCCTCATATTGTTTGTATTAAAGTTGTTTTATAATATCCTCTTAGGAATAATGTGGACTCATCGTATATGTGTAGTCATGTCATCCACATACCAATGTGTTAAGTTTACACACCTTGGGGGTATTTATATAGTACAATATCACACTAATATTTATAAATTTTACCTCTTCTAACAATGTGGGAAATTTAAAATTCCTATTATTGAAGAACTTCCTACCGTCCCATTTTGGGAATACCAATGCTTCAAGTTTCTAGTAGATTTCATTCACATTTAGAGTGGTTAGCCTAAAGTCATGGGTCATACTTTATCCATCCTAATTGACTCAAATGATGATGAGCTTGATGAAATAAACCTTATGATAAATAACTTTGATCTCCATGATATCATCATATCATAATTACCTCCTACTATATGACCTTTCTCATGTAATAGGGGTTCCAACTGACTCTCTATCACTATTATCTATAATATACATCATATTATAAATCATCTTATTAAACCTAATACAATTATTTACATGTGTTATTTTCATTACTACACATGATTACAAAAATGGTTATACTCTAGAGGATTCCATCTTAACAAGCTATGCCTAGGCTAAACTATATATTTTCTTTATTACCATGAATAATTACAATTTACTTTTAGTCGTAGCATCAACACCATCATGGTCTCCCCATAAAGCACACCCACTAACTTTGACCCCAAAACAGATGACCTCATAGATAATGAGGATGCCTACTCTCAATATGACTCTAAGGATGATTTAATTAACTGCACTCCTCTATTGGCGAGATGATGCCTTAGACACATCCTGCTCCGTTGGATAGAACCTTTACTCTTATAACACATATTGTGACATCTCCTTGGTCACCTCCCTTTATAATTATCCACATGTAATTATAACTACCATCCATGAGATCACCTCTGCCTCTTCTTACCATTATGGTACCCATCATGTTTGCTACTAAACCATACCATGCATGGAATGAGGCTCTTGGGCATGATAATTTAAATTATATAACCTACAAAAATATATGGTGAAACTAAAAGTAGAGGTTAGGAAATACCAATATCATAAATCTACTCATCCTTCTACTTCTACACCACTCTATTGCTCTCATCATGGCTTTTTATCACATACAAATGATTTTTTTGGGTATCTCTCATAAGCTTTGAGTATGGGAAACTGACCCTCATGCACCTAAACACAAGGTCTATTATCCTCCATCACAAATAGAAATCTTATATGTCATCATCTTTATCCCTCCCTATTTATTCTTCCCCCCTTCATCCTTCTCATGATGATATCCATTGTGATGTTGTCACTTAGATATATGAATGGATTGATGATTATATTTTCACCACATGATCATAATTACATCATGGTATCAATTTCATTCAAGAAAACCTTGAAGATCTTGTATTAATACTCACCATCAAATAATCCATGAACTAACATCATAAATTATGTATGTCAATCTGTCACACGTCTTCATTGATTCACTTGATTCTACTTAGCATCTCTCATACCCGATTTATATTTTCCTACTTGGGTTTATATTTTTCGCTTGGTTTTATAATATCCCACTAGGGTTTCTATGGAAATTTCTTACTACCTTGGATAATTTTATAAATTATCTCTCACCTCCTACTAAGGTTTATACATCCATTGTTTCCTCACTTGGATACTTTAGTAATTTATCTCTCACATCAATATTAAGTTTTTATGATCATTGCTTCCTATCTTGGATGTTTTTATATTTTTTCTATCATATATCACTTGGTTATCCCTCTTATTGATTATTTTGGACATCTAATTGGTCCCCGTATCATTCAATCCTAAAAACACATCTTATCTACTTTATCATCATCCTTTCAAACCTTTTATCATTTTATTTTTCTTAGCCTTGAATTTTCTTATATTTGTGCACAAAATAATAAAATAGAAGCATAAATGTAAGCATGTATAAAATATCACATTCAAGTACACATGACATCCCCATATATATATATATATAAATATAATTTTATACATCATCATTACAATATACATCTTAATGACATACAACATCCATCCCTCAAGCACCTCCTCCCTCAACTAGAGGGTGTTTGATGGTTTGTGACTAGTATAAAATAGGGATTGTGTTACTAATGTGGCTCTAAAATGATCCCCCATAGCTACTCCCTTCACTATAGATGCCTAAAACTCTAACTCTCTAATATAATCAACATTTTTTTCATGGCATGCAATTTTTTCCCAACTTCTAGAAGCCTTATTGTCTTCTCACATTCCAATGCTACATATGTCTAAAGAAGGCCCTACATTAATGAAGTCATATCTCAAGTACTCACTGTTGCATATGCATCCCTATATCTTTGTGGCTCATGATTTTTCTCTCCCATAAATTTAAATGCACCCACTACATTTCCAATTTTCATTGAAACTAGATCAACCATAAAAAAATTCTTTGTCATATCTAGCATACCATCTAGGATGTCATGATGTGTATCTACAATAAAGGATTTCCACTCAAATATGGTCCACCATAAAAATATGAAAATAATATACCTCATTAACAATTTATCAAATATTCCAACCTAGAACATCATATTGTATTATATCACAGTAAATAACTTCAAGGCTCACCTAGCTCATTGAGTCACTCTACCATGATGGGTCCATCTTCTCAGGCTCCAAAAGATTCCATATCATCATCATATCTTAATCGATGGGCATCTAATAATATTTCATGCCTCTCTTAGGCCACCATTATCATTTGAGAGCTTCGTAACACCTCTTCTCTCTACCCAGTTTTTTCCATTATATATGTTTCTATTTGGGCACCCATATCTAACATATATCCTCCCCTAGGCCTCCAAAAGTGTCACACACAATTCCATCCCCTAGGTCTATCTGCTCTCCCCCTCTACAATATCATATCTTGTAAGTTAGAAACATGGACAAAATCTTGGATGATTTTATTGATAAATCAATCAAGTTACACAACATAGAAATGCTACAATACTTATAGATCTATTGTGGATAGATTGGTGGAAACTATTGTAGAAGAATATATATTTTTAGCCCCAATGGAGATGTATTTGATTTTATTCACATCATTTCTCTACTATCAATCAGGTTTCCATAACCCCAATAGAGATATTAGAGACACAGGTAAAAATATTTTTTATATTATTTTTTTCTTTGCTTTTAATTTTTTGTTACTAAAAATATATTCCTCTCTTGTGATTTTTTTGCAAGGGATTAAGACTCGTTAATTGCTTAATGGAGGGAGTGGAAGTGAGTGTAGAGATGTTATTTTCTATTTGTAACAAATATGCTCATGGTCTTCATAAAAAGGTTAACGATAAAATGATAGTGATGGGATCTCCAAAAGGATAATCATTCTTTAATTTACGTTGTAATTAAATACCAAATCCAAATGGTTTCATTAGATAATATTGACTCACGTGTTATGAAAATATGTGTTTAATGCTCAAATTATTATGTTTGGGTGATGATTATTAATATTTGTGAATGTTAGTACAGTCATAAGTGAAACCATATAAGTGAGGCATAGTAATAAATCACATATTAATATGAGATAAAATTAGTTGTTTGAGTTATTAAGTCATTGCATGAGGACATTGAGTTATTGAAACAACTCTCTATTATATGTTTGATGGAGATATACTAGGAATTTTGCTCTTTCCTAACTCCTTATCTTAAGGAGAGTTGTAGGCCTATATATATGTAATGTGTTCTTCTTATATGAATTAATCAAGAGAGAATATTATTGTGTGATTCCAATTTTTCATATCTGACAAAATTCACATTTGGTATTAGAGATTTGTTAACCTTATACCTATAATGGAAAATTATAATGTTAAAGGGGCTCTAATATAGCTTGTTTTCCCCAAATCTATGTACAATCCAAATGAATAATACATATCAGAATTCAATTTTTTGTATTTGTTAGTATATTAATCTATTATTTGATTACTAATTATCTTACAGGTCCATGTAAATATTCATTCATTGCTTGACATTTTGGAAATTTTAATATTTATGTGCATTTTGAATATGTAACCATATTTTTATGTTTATAATCACTCTCTGTATTCCCTTTTCAATATGATTATTTTTTTGAGGATTTTACCTCATCATAGTTGAGAATATGAGGTCCATTTCATTTACACAAATATTTGTACTATAAATATATCGTCCATCGAGTACATACCCTTTTCCACTTATCACATATCACAAATTACTGTAAAAGATATATATATATATATATATATATATAAGTAACGGAATCTATGTATGATGATAGATATTTACACTTTTGAATATTTCCTCATAAAATATTATTTAACATTTATATGCATTGAATTGATAAATTTATTATTGCAGCTAGTTTTTAAGACTCACAATCTCTTCCACATCATGTGTGCAGTAGAAAATGGGCTCGTATTTTATTCGTCAAGAAAACAACCATTCTCATAAAAATTACATTTATCATTGGTGTTGTGCATTTCTCACCTGAGCGTGTCTAATGCTTATTGTGTAGTCTAATATGTTTAACATTCAAGGTATCCAATTTTTAATGGAAACTAATTGGAATTGATATTGTAGTCTCATTTAGTTATATATTGTTTGTAAATAAAGTTTATTGACATTAGCGCATCAGCCTGTAATAATTTTTTTAAGTATACCAGTCAAGACTTTTTAATTTGAGATCATTACATGTCTAAATTTCCACAAAGGTAAATTTAAAAAGTGGGTGTCTTAATCAAGAGTCAAAAAATAAATTGTTTATGTTAATAGTAATTTTGTGTAGTCAAGAGTGTAAAAATTTAAAAACAAAAGAAAAATTTTCCTTATTATACATAGGACGCATTTTTGGTTGAAACAGACATCTTAACTATGTCAAAAATTTTAGGGGTGAATATTTCTATTGATGTAGCTATATGAGTTAAGCTAACTGGAGGATGAAGGCATCATAGGAATAAGGAAAATCAATGTCCTCTCACAAGATATTATCAATCAGGTTACATAAATTAGTGGTAAATAAATTGTGTAGAATGACTATGCCAATAATGATCATTTGTGGTAGTGAAAACTATCTACACTGTGCAAGATCGAGTAATAGTAATCATGTGAAGATGCTACTTGAGACTTAGTCCTCATTTTTTATTTTGGTGTGATATTGATAAAATTAAAAAAAGTAAATTCTTGTTCAAAATTGTTGATAAGTGGGTGAAATTCCAAATGTTATCCCCTTGTGTATCAAAATAGTGGAGAATAGAAAGTGTAGACACCTAAAATCCGCTTCCACAATTTTAATGCAAAAGTGGTACTAAGTATCCTTTATCTCATCATTTCTATTATAATTAGTGATTTTTCCTAATTAACTAATGTTTCCCTCTATTTTGGTCAATTAACGACACTTTGTTAATTAACTATCCTTTATCACATTCTAGATTCCAATTAATGACACTTCGTTATTTATAATCCTCTTCAAATCAATTAATTAACTATAATTAGTTAATTAAGCCTTTTTAACAATGCATTTAATCAATAAACCTATTATTGGCTAAATCCCACTTTCAAATGCTCCAAACCATATCAAATTCCTCCTAAATCACCTCCAAATAGCCTAAAAAGATTATTCTATCATATTAATTAATCCTAGTTGATTAATTAAAGCACCCACCAACTCCTATGAGTTGATAATCACTTGTTAATTCTTATAAGCATGTTTAACAAGTCTAAATCTACTTTATCATTTTTCCCACATTCATTAGGATTCAAGTTTTCCCCAAACAGAAAGCTATATAAAGGACCAAGCTCCTACCTTCACACCTTACACCATAGTTTGAATAGTATTTCATATAAGACATATGATTTAAGAGCCTTCTCCATTGATTTGGAATAGCTTAATCATATCTTGCATCCATTCTTCATTCTTGATTAGTAAAGAAGATCTAAACATGGCCTTATAGCCATTTTAGTGAGATATTTTCATCATCTTGAAGCAACAACACAAATTTTATTTCTTGTGATTTTCATAGGTTCACATTTTAAAAGCAATAATACATCTTAGTAGGAATGTTTGTAGTTAGATGATTGATTTCATGTTAATTTCATTTTAACATTCTAATAAGCTATGATCATGATGGTTCTATGGTATATTTTAGCTTAGCTATTTATACTACTAGGTGTTAGTCTATTTTAATTCGATTTGTAAAGTTTATATGAACACACTTGGTAAGCTCGATGGGACATAGTCCATTGTCCTTTGCATTCATTTTCAAGCTTTTTAGATTAGTTTTAAATTTTTGGCTTACTAACATTATTTTACATTTTTAAATAAATATGAATTTTCTTAACTATTTTGGTTAGGATTGCTTTATTTTTGTGCTCTTTGTAGGATCAAAGGAGGTTAGGTGTTGTCAAATTTGGACCAAATTGACAACTTTTTGAGCTTTTTGACAATTTTTTGTCGAAAATATCATGTTTTGGTTATCTACAGGAAATCTTCTGCTATTTCTTAACTACCTTGTGCTACTACTTAAGTTCCTTGCACTACCACTCCGGAGCTCATGCTACTACTAGACCCCCTCGCGCCACTACGTTTATGCCTGCACTACTACTATTATGTCCGCATTGGTAAAATACTACATTTTCCTGGTATGTGTATGCATTGAGCTACTGCTTACTTGGCTCATGCTACCACTTAGGTGACCTGCGTTACCACTTCTTTGGTCATGCTAGTGTGAAACTTTGTGTTTTTTCACATAGACTCGCGCTACTTCGTTGATCTTTCGTGATATCACTTAAAGGCTCGTGATACTACATCTAGGCTCGCACTAATGTATTATATGCTCATGCTACTACTACATAGGCTCACGCTACTATGTTTTGTGTTGAATTTTGGCACTAATTGTGAGGTTTTAGTTTCTAATTTTTTTGTTTATGTTTTTTCTAGGTTTTCCTAACTGTGTTTTACAAGTTTTTAATATTTCTAATCAAATTTCTAACATTTTTCTTAAGTTTTGATGAATGCTTTTATTTCCATGCTTTACTTAAGTTATCTAAAGTTGTGTATGTTATTATCTTGCACCTTAGGGAGATCTTAAGAACCAAAAACAAATTTATTATTTCATTTTTCTAACATTTGGTTAAATTGGAAACTTAATCTTGCATTTTTGGCTTAAGGGAATGAACAATTTATAAAGCTTTGTTTAAAGTTCATTTGATTTAAAGTGTCCCTTTAAATTTATCTAGTTGAATCAAATAATTTTGTACACTCTTCTCTTGCATCCTTGAATGATCTTGAGAACCAAAAGAAACTTTGGTTCACATTCTATTAGAAACTACTAAAGTCATTTGTGCGCAGGACCTAACGCTTGTCAAAAACTTGGGATATAAACAAACTCTATCTACACATGTGTTACAAGTTACCAATGGTGTATCAAACCTCATTTATTAATCCAAAAGATAAAAAATACACCACTTTATTCAACACATTATATTTGCAAGTTTCTCTTAAGAGCTACTGCTTGTCTGCTTTGAACTAGGGGAAGTATCTTGGCATAAGCCATAAAACTAATTGTGAGTGATCTAGATGACATTATGAGAATAAGAGCTCCCTAAATCCCCCAGGATTGTCATAGTGTAGAAGAAAATTCCATAATATTTTTGGCAACTATCTAAACATGTAAAATGGAGCCCGTACATGTAAATGGTGGCTATTCAAAGTTGAAGTCAAGCCTAGACGGGACTGGGTCAACTCGAAAGTCACAAAAAAGTAGAAAATTTGAATCAGATGTAGGTTGATTTTGGGTAGACCTCCGGTCTTTGAAAATTGATATCAACATCTTCAGTGATCAAAAAAATATGTCACGTGGTAGGTCCTCAGGCCACCATGTGGCCTACTACCATTTTTCTCCATTAGTAAGTTTGGAAAGATATGTATTGAGATATTTCAATCAAGTTCAAATTATGCATTGTCAAGCTATATATTGGGATACTACATTGCATTGGTGGAGTTATGATTGAGTTCACATTGGCAGGATAAGCCATCCCATAACTCAGTGAGTTGGCCTTATTTCATCAGCCGAAAAATGTAGAGGTGTGACCTGAAGACATGTGTTATTAAACTCCCCCAAATCCTATCAAGGCTTTCCCTATCCTCTTTTCCCATGAATGTGGGATTATCCACATAGAAGTGGATAAGGTGTTGCAGGCTCAGAGGAAGTCACATGGACATGGAAAGGTGAGTGACAATGGCAATAGGA
Source organism: Taxus chinensis (assembly GCA_019776745.2). NCBI lineage: Eukaryota > Viridiplantae > Streptophyta > Pinopsida > Cupressales > Taxaceae > Taxus > Taxus chinensis. Next base: position 420,881,915 of record CM034154.1, read on the forward strand.
TGGCACGGTGGGCATGCAGACATGGTGACAGTTAGTGCAGGGGCAAGGGTGATGTGGCAACATGGGAGGACTCAGCAAGTTGGGAGGTTCAATGATCAAGGAAAAATGGTCAATGTGAGCATAGGGAGTGATATTGTAACCTGGGACCTACCCTACATAGTGGTAGTAACCTAGCCAACTCAGCTAATGATTTGGTTGGGAATTGAATTAGAGGATGTGGTATTTAACCACATAGTTTGGGTCTGCAGGCCTATATAAAAAGGCCCTTCCCCACTCATTTACACACAAGCTCACTTCGAGCTCAAATACTCTCTCTAATTCAAAGTAAGATTGAGGCTTAAGGGTAAATGCGAGGCCTTAGAAAAATATAAGGTTGTATTTTGGAGAAATAGTATGGATGCCTTTTATAGGCATTTGTATATAAGTCCTAAAGGTAATATTGAAACTCCTAGTTCTCTCCACAAATTAGTACTCCAAGCTTGAGCCGAGGAGGATGACTGGTGAAGTTATAAGGTCTGATTGTGGTGGCATTATAGAGATGTAAGTCATATTTTATTATATACTTTACAAATAGATATAAACACTTATATCGTAATAATATAAGCATGATGGCCTATATTGTAAAAATATGGGTGCGTCTAAGACCTATATCATATTATTTTAGGCATAGAGGAGATATAAGACCTATATTGTACTAATATAGGCATCTTCAATGGTTCAGGATTTATTATTTTTAACTCACCAAGAGACTTCTCTACCTAGATCCTAGAGATGCTGTAGAGCCGAGGGTTGTGAAGAAGTACAAAGAAGTAGTAGAGATCATTACCTCAGTACATTGGATGAGTCATCAAACCATTGGTTTTAGAAGAGGGTCGTTATTTAGTATTGAGTATGTTGGTGATGATTTTAGTATACTAACATTTGGAGACTTAGCACCGCACAATAGGAACATGGAGGTTTCTAGAAGAATACTTAACATCATGCAACAAAGGCGTTGAGTTATTCATTACTATGAAAGTTGTATCAACTCAGTAGAGATATTATGGAGCCTAGACTTAGAGCCATAGGGTATTTTCCAAAAGAAGATTGGATCTACTACATAAGCTAGGATATTGTCACTCGATGGTCATAGAGAAGCTTTTTTTTCTTCAAGGTTTATTGAGCCATAACTTTAGAGTACGTCATGTCTAGAAGACCGACCAGGAGAGCCATAGGGCTCGTAATAACATCTGGAAGACTGATCGGGGAGCCATAGGGAATTGTACCGTGAAGGTGAATACTAGATCAAATCTGATAAATGTTATCATTCCATTTTTTATTCACTATTATCTTTCTTTGATTGTAATTTTGTATTAGAATTCCAGTCGTTAAATTGGATTATCAATCAGTTTTATTGATGAACCCAAAGACATAGGCACTCTACCAAACTTCATTATCAACCTTTGTGTAGAGTGTTTTAATTATTGCATTTCTTAAATTTGATTTTAGTGGGGTAAGTTTGGAAAGGAATTTAAAGCCCATAGGGGTCTGTGGTCAAGAAAAAGAAAACTTGGTCAATTTTCAGATCATGTTAGTATCAGAGTTGGTTATTCTTACCAACGAACATGTTATTCTCTGAGTAGGTTGATCAGTGCAGGATGAGTTGACAATGATGGCATTGACTTATAATTATGGGGTCCAGATTGGTGGGACAGGCTAAGGGAAAGGTTTAACATAATTAGTATTTTTCTCACATTTATATTTAGATTACTCCATTATATATCTCCTAATAAACTTTTGAGCGTTTGTTATAGTTGGATACTCATATCTATAAGCTTGGATATTTTTTAGCTATTTGTACATATAGTTGAGCTCACTGGTGCAGCTCAGATCATCATTTTTTGTCGAGGCATTGTGACCATACAACATATTGTTAGTTGATCATCATGGACGTGACATCATGTTGTATCGTCATTCTGTGTAGAGGCTCATTATGGCCATGTAGCAGGATGGTACCTGAAAAGTCATCGTCAATCATATACATTGGATCACTCATATCTCTACATAGCATGTAGTTTCCTTCGAACCAGTTTGGATTTTGTAGAATCAACTTAGGTCCATGAGCATGTTGTAGAGTGAAGATGAATCATTTTTTTCTAAAGACATCTAGAAACTTAGCACCACATAGTGAGAGCTTTGAGGTTTCTAAAAGGGGACTTAACACCGTACAATGGAGGTGTGGAGGTATTCTGAAGATGTCAAAGCAGTGCAGTAAGAGGTAGTGAGCCCAAGTGCCATAGGTCCTAGAGATTGAGCCATCAATTGTTTGATTGTGGAGTTCGTAGTATATTGTGTAGATCTCTTCTCAACAACATGATTTGGAGTTCATAAGCTTTTTAGGACAAAAATCACTCCCATTAGGGAGGTGTGATCTGGAGAAAATTATAAGGACATGATTTCCCTAAATCCCCTAGGATTGTCACTATATAGAAGCTAATTTCATAAAATTTTGAGTGGCTATATAAATGTGAAAAATAGAGCCTGTACGTGTAAATGGTGGCTAGTCAAAGTTGAAGTCAAACCTAGACGGGACCAGGTCAACTAACAAGTCATAAAAAGTGTCAAATTAGAATCGGAAGTAGGTTGAGTTTGGGTGGACCTCCAGTATTTGACACTCGATATTGACATCTTCGGTGATTTAAAAAAATATGCCATGTGGTGGGTCCTCAAGCCACCACATGGCCTGCCACCATTTTTCTCCATCAGTAAGCTTGGTGAGCTATATATGAAGCTATTTCAGGTGAGTTCAAATTATGCATTGTTGAGATATGTATCGGAATATTTCATTGTATTGGTGGAGTTGCAACCAGGTTCACATTGGCAAGATGATCCTGTTGGTGCCATTTTTGAGCTTGCACCATGTTGCCCTAATTTTCCAAATCTATATGTGCTCAAAAACATTTTACCCTTTGAATTGATGGTTTGAAATTATTCCCCTCCATTCGAATGCTTTAAAATGCTCAAAAACTTGTTGTTTTTCCCCTAATTTGAAAGAATGATCCAACTTTGCCCTTTTCTGTGCCCTAGTTTTTCCAATTTCATGGGATATGTTCATTTTTCCCTTTTCAAGATCATGGAAAAATTGAAATTTGACCTATTCATACTTGTTGTGCATTTGAAAATCCAATCCCAAGGTCAAAAATGTTGTAGAAATCATGCTTCAATTGATTTAGAAATCGAAAAATCTGCCATCCTTGGTGAAAAAATTGAATTCTAGGGCATCCCTAGTGTTTTTCTATGTTTTGACGGTCAGAAGGGTGTCACTTGCCCTGTCGAATTCATCCTCAGAAGGTATTGGCAACGTGGTGGGTTTTCATTGGCCGAGGAAAAGTGCGGGAAGTGTTGAAGATTTTGTGGTTTTTTGGCTCATGTGTTGACAATGGTAAATTTTTCGGGCCCAAGGACCCGTTGTTTCCAAATTTGCCTACGTGGCATGTTCTAATTAGCAGGGGGATGGCAGGTGGTCGGATTCCCTTAAGGTTTTTAGACCTTATTTTGCAAAAATGTTAAATTCACAAAATGGTCTGAAGCCCCATAGCCAATCGAGAGTGGACACATGCCCTAAAAGACCAATCGGAGGAGTGGGCCGATGGGGGACTTAGAGTTTTAAGCTCTATTTTTCTAAAGTTTCAAAACTAGTTTTTCCCCCACTCCAATTAGAGGAGGACATGTGACATCAATTTTGAGCGGGTCGGCGGCCTAGGAGATGGAAAATTGAATTTTTTCCCTTAGCAAAAAAGGGAGTTAAAATGAAATTTTGGGCTGAATCTCCACAACAAATTAGGAAAGGACACATGTACAGAAAGGCAAAAGGCACAAGAAGGGGCCGAAGGAAAATTTTAAGAATTTTTGCCTTTGTTGTCTAAAAGGTGAAAAATGAAAAATGGCTCCACTCCAATCCAAGAGAGACACGTGTTAGATTTTAAGGGTCAAAGGCTGGAAAAGCGGGTCGGCGGGCCGACGGAGGTAGGAGAGAATTTTTTCCAATTTTCAAAGATGGCTTAAAATCAAAATTTGAAGCGCTAGCCCACTAGCAAAGCATCAAGTGACAGGTGGCAGAGGACAGGCTGGTTAGCTGGCCGGTAGAGGCAGGAGGGAATTTTTTCTCTTTTGCAAAAAGGACTTAGAGTCAAAATTTGGAGTGCTAGCCCACGATGAATCACAAAGAGACATGTGGCGAGGGAGAAATCAGAGGTGCGTGCTTGCAGGGAAAAAAGTGAAAATTTTCTAATTTTCCAAAAGAGGTCAAAATGTGTAGAATTGAAGCGCAATCCCAATGGGACCTAGCATGTGCCATGTGTCAGCTCGAAAATTCAAAGGCGGAGGGGCAGAGAAAAAAGTCAAATTTTTCCATTTTTTCAAAAATGTCAAAAAGGCAAAAAGTAAGCCTGAATTGATTTCCAATCATTTTTTTCCATGTGTCTGGCCTTATCCAAAAAATTAAAAAAAAGGTAACTCAAGCTTATTTCTAAGTCTGCATCTTCCATGTGGAGGGCCAGGATTAAAAGATGGATAAGATCGACGGTTGTTGTGCATACATTTATTTTTACCACCATGGGAGCTCCAGGAAGCTTGGAATCACGATTTTTACATCAAAATTCATCAAATTTATAGTGATTTTGTGTCGTTTTGGCTTTCCAGGATCATTGGAATCACTTTCATGGCTTAATTATTTGATTTGAGATGTTTTTGAAGTACATTTTTTTCCCTAATCCATGAGAAAACACGTGGAATGTCAAAATCAAAAGTTACAAAGTTAGTTTGAAAATGTGAAAAGATAAAAATGATGAGTAAAAGGTGTTTGCATGCCTCAATGATGAAAAACGATGCCTGTCCAGGATGGATAATGATCCACATATTTGTAATAATTTAATCTGTTTGGGAACACTTGGCAACTTGCAAGTGTTTTTCTGTTTGATGTCATTTTCATTGAATCATGAAGAATTGTTGTAACAGAATTGATCCCATGGCATATTATTTTCTTGGGAAAGAAGGCTCTAATGATGGCAAGAGATATATAATGCATTTTGGATAAATTGTAAAAGGTCAGGGAAAAATTGAAAATCATGAGCAAATTCTGAGAGAAAGCTCATTCTTCTGAAGAAACCCACCAAAGAACTAGGATAATTTCTTTTGTGTTGAATATTCATGTATGTGAGTTGGTTACAAGTGTATAGCCATCAAAGAGCTCTGAGATTGTTCATGAAACTCTCCCCTGCTGATGAATCTAACAAGATTTTGAGTTAATCTATGTTTTTCTTGGGCAAAATGGTGTCTGTTATCATTTTTAAATGCCTACAAATAGTTTTACATTGTTATTGTTACAATCTTGCATTGAAAGTCATTTAGAAATCACACAGAATCTCCATTTCTTGTTGATATTTTAGTGGCATTTGCATTCTCAAGTTCAGAAGAGCCTTCATCTGATAAAGAGATAAACAAATTTAAAATCACTTTACCTTCGTTGACTATGCAGAGATTTCTTGTAATCCTTTGGGGGTACCTTAGGCATGGTTTGATAATATATTTTTGTGTTTAATTGAGTTCTTTAATTCAAAATTTTGTGGTGAATTCTTAAATATTGTGTGAAGATTTCTTTCTCGGGATTCCATTTATGCCTCTTCTGGTTGAAATAATGTCCTAATTATTTAGGAGTATTTTATCTAATAGTTGTTTCAATTATTGTAGAGGTTGTTAAAGGTTTGATATATCCCAGTTTGTCTCATCAATACCCCACCAACAAAATCATTCAAACAAACTAATCCTACCCATACTACCCCTGTATTGTATTGTGTGTCAACAAAACGATCTAACCCATCTACAAAAATGCACAAGGCAAATCAAGATTATATAATGTCTTCAGTAACCCTTTCCTTGACATTGAAAATATCTCCATGATTCTAAGAGTGACAACTTGTGAAAGTTAGATTTGGATTGTTGATCATATTTTCGCAAAGGCCTTTTCATACTATTTGCATAAATTAAGGGATATCTTCATCTCCTTCACCATTCAGGAGGTTACAATATAGGTTCTCTTACCTTGGTTGAAAAGGCACAACCTAAAATAGTGAGGTTTAGATCAAAAATCCTTTCAAAGTTCTATCCATCTCTCCAAAAATTTGAGTGCCAGTTAGATCATATCCCCGGCTATAAAATGACACACATCATGATCTATTTGACTTCAAGCTTCATGTCATATCTCTGATACTACTCAGACTGAAAAGGAGAATGAATTTTGGTACCAACACCTTTTCGGCACCGTTGCCGGGGATTTCTTGGAATTTCTTGGTGTTTTTGGAGTGTTTGAAGAGTTTAAACATTATGTTTATTCAAGTATTTGAGATGCTACATTATTAGAATATCATTCTATGTTTCATATCTACAAGTTTTAAACAAGGGTTTCATGTTTTTCTGCCCTTTTTTCCATTTCCTAGCAGTTCACACACTTTTTGTGCATTGTGATTGATTGATTTAAAGAAGAAGAAGGTATGATTTGTAAAGTTTGGCAATATTTTCAGTGCTGGTAAATATTTGATAGAATTATTTTAGTGCATTTTCATAACTAGGGTGAAATTCCTTAGTGATGCAACTCCATGCTAATTTGATATTGAAAGTACAAGTTGTCTTACCTTTCTGTAATTTACTTTTTTGTTGCTAATCCCTGTAAAACTCGAAGGAAGAAGATCTCTCTTCATCAAGGATTCTACTAAGAAGTTGTTTACAGATTCAAGAAACTTAGATCTAGAGGGGAGAAAGGTGTGGAATATTGTTGGAGACTTGACTGCAAGAAAAGATATCCCTATTGTTAAGTTTCGAAAGTGAGCAACCTGTTATTGAGGACTGCAATTCTTCTTCAAGTGGATCCAATTCAGACAATCCTATTACTGATTTGAATTCCCCATCACGTGAGGGACCTTCTTGTGCATTTGAAAAGTCTTGCTCCTAAATCTGATCCTATATTTTATAAATTTTCTAGAGATCATCAAGAAGGAGAACCCTTAATAGAGATCCATGTCTTGAATTTTTCATTCCCATTCCCAAAATACCTCTCACTCCTCATCATTTTGTTTCTCCTCCAAGATCACCTCCACCAAACAAAATAGACTCATCCTCCACCTAGACCTCTATTTGTTGTTAACACTTTTGGTCCTATAAATTTTAGAGGAATGGATGGTTACCCAAATGCTGTCCTATAAGATGTCAGAAATAGGTTGCCAAAATTCTAGGATAATAATACTATTACTGGTGATCAACATATCAAAATTTTTGATAATATGATGGAAGATTTTGAGATAGAATTTGAGGATGTGTATGTCACATTGTTTAGTCATACACTACAATAAGATGCTAGGGATTGGTACAAGGCTCTACCTAATAATTCTATTGAATTCATGGACTGAAATGAAAAATGCATTTAGGTTGCAATATGGTGACAAGAATGATCCTAGATTTATTTTGTTTAAGTTTGAGAATATCAAGAAGAACCCTAATGAATCAGTCCATGACTTCAACATAAGGTTTAAAAAAACTTTAAGAAGGCTTCCTATTGGTTTTAGGCATTGTGATGAATCTTGTTTAATCAAATATGCAGATGCAATTGATAAAAAGACATCCTATTACCTAAGAGACAAGAACCCTGCAAATATAAGACAATATTTCACCATGGAACTTAAAATTGAGAACAATATCAAGGCTAAATTGGAAAACATCTCAAGAGAGATAGTGTAAAATTGATAAACCCTGAAAAACCTCAAGCTATCAGAGGTGCTGATTTAGAGGAGGTTGTGAAAACTTTGGAAAGAGCTGTCAGAAGGGAATCTGGCATACAAGTTGGTAAGAGCTAAGAAGGGAATTAGGTAGAATTCACAAGGTCAGCCTACACAGCAACCATAAGATAGATTTTGACAATTACCCTAGGGGTGAGTCAAAGAAAAGATGATAGAGGGAAAGGACCTATGGGAGGGGGAAATAGAAAATGCTCAAGCAAATGAAAGTAGATTGGTTGCCTGATCCCTCTAACTGCCATAGGGTTGCTGCTGTTGATGAAGTTGCTGATATGGATTGGTGTGATAGATGTTTTCTTCACTCATCCTCCATGTGAAGCAGACCAACAAGAAGGTGAAGTTAATAATGATGATGGTACTAATGATGATATTTGCATGATGGGCTATTCTTCAAGCTCATAAGGATGAGTAACATCTACTAAAGTAATAAGTGCTAGGACACCTGCAAATTTTTTGGGATTGCATCAAACATGTACAAATATTTCTTCCCCTCATTCTCATGATGTATATGTAGTTCAGGCATTTGAAATTCCTAACAATGACTTTGAATACCTAAGAGCATTTGATGATTAAGAAATATGATGGTGGTATCCCCTCGGAGGAAGATAGAAAATTGTTGATGAGTGTTGTTGTTGGTCAAGAGAAAGAGTATAATACTAGAAGAAAATTTGTTAAGGGATTTGGGCCTTAAGCCAAACCTAAAACACCCTTGCTCACAAGCATTCCAAAAGAATCTCCTAGGATAGAAGCACCTGTCAAAATTTCTACTGTCCCAAACAAAAAGTTACAGTCCTCCTCATACCCAAGCTGCCAAGAATCCACTACCATCTAATGAATTTTCTTGTTTCCCTTCCAATGTTATTTTTCCAAAGAGTGTCCCCTATGACATAGCCCAAGTATTGAGCCAAATTAAAGTGATTGTTCCAATCATTGAGTTGCTTAGAATTCCTGAGCATAAGAAGAGAGCATTTGAGTACTTTAGATTGAAACAAGAGAAGGTTAATCCAGGTAGAAATGTAAATATTGTTAAAACTCCACATCATATCATTTTTGGCCTTGAAACATCACCAACAATAGAAGATCTTCGAGATACACCTGAGGTATATTTGGGGACATAATTGGTTGATTCCCAATTAAATGTTGATCCATTCTTCACAAATTTGATCATAAAGGATAAGCTACTTCACAATTGTATGTTTGATTCCGGTGCATCATGTAATGTCATGCCTCTAGAAGTCATGAATGAGTTGGACATCAAAGTGACAAAAACCTATGGAAATTGTACATGCCATGGAATCAAGAGAAGTGTCTGGTTATTGGTTGTGTGAAAGGTTTGGTAGTGCAGCTTGCATCTTATCCAGGGAGGAATTTACAGTTGGATGTTGTGATTGTTGATTGCCCTACCAAATGGGTTATGACTTTTGTCAAGAAAGTGGGTTGTAAGTGTTGGAGGGAGTGTCCAAATGGACATGTATTTTTCTACTATTCCCATTGAGGGCAGGATTGTCAAGGTCTATGGAGAAAAGAAAATGTTACGTCTAATTGAAGGATCCCAACAATGCTTCCTATGAAGTGTTATTTGCTGATGTAGATACTGAGAATTTCATTGGTTTTGCTGATGGAAAAGAAAATAAGATGGAAAAATCAAAGTGCCTTGATAAGGTAGCTTCTCCTTGGACCTTACTATTTGATGGAGCTTGCTCCAAATTTGGGAATGGTGCTAGTTATAGTTCTGCTTTCTCCTAGTTTGGAAGATTTTGATTTTTCCTTCAAACTTAATTTTGAATGCACTAACAATGTTGCTGAGCATGAGACATTGTTGTTAGGATTGAGAATTGCATGGAAGTATGGAGTGAAAGATAATATTGCAAAAAGAGACTCAGAACTGGTTGTCAAACAAATAAGAAAATTGTATGCTACAAAAATCAGCATATGAAATAGTACAAGCATGCAGTTTGGCATTTAATTGAAATGTTTGATTCCTTTAACATTGTGTATCATGACGTAAAGGTCTCAATGTTGCTTCTGAACAAGTTGGCATAGTGCTGGGTTCTAGATTTGGAAATTGCACCATTTCACCTTATTGTGAATACAACATTGAAGTGCTAACTAGGCCAGCCATCCCTGATAATGTGAAACATTGGAAAGTGTTTGATGATTATTCTCAAGTGCTAAGGTTCTTGCAAAACCAAGGTGAATTTACAAATCAAAATATTGATTGGGAGCTAATGGTATGCACGACTGATGGAAGAGAGACTTTGTTTGGAAAATATATTATCTAATTGAAAACAAACACCATTCCTAGAGGTCTTGTTGCACTTGAGTCAAATTTTAACAATGTTGATTACATCATAAATAGAAACATGTTTGCCTCAAAGGATGTGGAAGAGCACAACTTGGGCACTAATGGTAAACCAAGGAAGATTTGGTTGGGCAACAATTTAAGTAAAGAGGAAAAACAGTCCTATGGCCAACTCTTGAAAAAATATCAAGATTTCCTTGCTTGGTCCTATTCTGAGCTAAAATCATATAGAGAATACTTGTTTCAACATGATATCCCTCTTAAGGCCTGTTGTCCTCTCAAAATTTTCCCTCTTTTGAAAAGTTAAAAATTGAAAATTTGGAGTTAACACCTTTTTCTGTTGTTCTGGTAAAGGGAAAAGTCAAGAAGTTGGAAAAATATACGTTTTTTTGAGTCATTTGTGTGATTTTTGGGTCTATCAGATATTTTTGTCCCATGTGTCCCATGTTCATTTGGGCTCCCTATTTTCCGGTAAACTACTTTATCCGAAACCTATTTTCTTGCAGGCCCGTCAGAACTTTTTGTTCCAAATGTCTCAAGTTCACTCGGGCTCCATGTTCACCTATCACCCATGTCGGCCACATCACACACTTCACATACTTTGGTACCTCATGTCCCGAAATCATTTGTGCATTCTATCCCCGCATTACCCACATTGGTCGAGTCACTCTTTCACATCCCACGTGTCCCAAATGAACCAAAAGCCATCTGGGCTTATTTTTCCTACTCTTCCTAATGCTTGCTTTTTGAGTTGGTGGATGTGAATTTATTGCAAATTTATGACCTTATCTCTGCTAAACAGCTATTTAATAGACTTCCCCCTATGCATTTTTGCACACTACTTTCCCGTTACCAATTTCTCATACCCTCACAATTGAAATCTCTATGCGCGTACCCATTCCCCTTGTAATTCCATCAAGAGTTCAAGATGTAATTATTTTTTTCAAATTATTATCAACATGAAGATTAAATTCCAAGGTCAGGAGCAGGTTTTGCCACTCGACTCTGCCATTCTCGATATCAGGGACAGTGAAGTTCGTCACCTAGACTTTGGATATTTCTAGACAAGGTTGACAGACCCGAACCCCTCTCCTATGATGCAAATGATTAACAATAGTGGCTTGGTGTATGTCATTGGTTTCCTAATCTCAGTGCAATGTGCAGACATGGTACTCACTTGTGGTGCTCACTTCAATCCTGACTCGAGTGAACTAACTAATGTGCATGGGGAGCTCATCACAGCTGCCATTGGCACTGCCCTAAGGATTCCCGAAATGGATAATTCTATAGTCATTTCTTAGAACCAAGCACAAGCACTCTTTGACCAGGATAGTGAAAAATACAAGGCAAGGGTGGAAAATTTGTGGCTAAAAAACCCTAAAAAGGGGGTGTCCTGTCTATCCAAAGCTCTGTTTCATTCTAATTTTAATGAGCTGTCAGATTTCATAATCTTGTTATCTCAAGTCATGGGCTTACCCTCTACCAATGATTTCCATTTTTAGATGTGCCAACTTATCAACATGGTGTGTGAGGGTACTTAGAACATCAACTGGGTAGAAATCATCAGTATGAACTTGGCAGAACAGCTATCCAATGTACAACAAACCAAGAAGTTTTACATGACTCCTTATCTGATGTATACCCTAGAAGCATCTAGGTAGTGGTTTGGCTTCACATATATTGATGCTTAGAATGGTGATCCTATATATGCTTACTTCCCTCAATTCACCCTGGAAACTAGTAATCGCAACTTCAGGAGGGTGAATGATGCTTTCACCATGTACATTGCAAGACTTCTGGAGAGTGACACTCCAAGGATTCTCTGATGAATCCATGAGCTTGATAGTGAAGTACGGTGCCTACTTTATTCAGTTCAGAAAGCTCTCTTATATCAAGCTAAAAGGCTATGAAAGCACCCCTCTCAAGCTCCCTATGTTCTGTAGTGACAAAATGGCCTTGATCGAGATATGCAGGAAATTGGAAAAATTGCACAGAACCTACAAGGATAAGAAAATCACTGGTCTGCACTTCCCCATATATTTGGGAAACTACACCTGCAAGACGGCTATGGATGCACAAAACATAGAGAGAGCCCTAGATTCCATCACTATCCATTTCTTCAGGCCCAAAACTTGTTTTTACTTGAAGAAATTTATTGAACAAAATCTCAGAATTAATTACCATCATAGGGCAGACACAGAAGATTATTGGGCTGACTGTGCTGATGATTTTGAGGCAAGGAGGAGACATTATGGTAGGTTTTCTCTTCAACGGATTCAGGAGCTTAACTTATATCAAATTCTTGAAGGGCTTCAGGATGAAAACTTTGACTTGTTATCATATGAATATGATACTTTGATCAAACACACTCCCTTGAAGGATTTGGATTGGTTCAAAAAAGAGAAGGATGATTTGGCTGAAACCCTAGCCCCTGTCCTAGTAAGAACCAAAATATGGTTTGACAGAAGAGTTCGTGAGCTTAGAAAACATTCAGGAGAGTCCTCCTCCAAAGACACCTCAACACTATGGAAGGAGGCACAAACACCCAGTTCAGAGGTTCCTGTACAGACTCCTCCTGCCTCATCAAATAAAGGACCTACCTCCTCCACTCCCTCTTCCTCCACTCAAGTATATTAGAAGAAGGTCAAGGAGGTCAAGAAGAAACCTATTGAAGAGGATCCCCTGATAAAGCATTCAGAAATGCCCTTAGGACTAAAGAACATTATTGTTCTCAATGATAGAAAAGAGAGTGAAGTGTCAGTCTCTATAGGTAATTCAAAAGCTCCAATGGATATAGAGAAAGAAATTCAAAGTGCTGAGCTTCCTAGCACCATTGAATCCTCTGTACCAGAAGCCTTAGTTGCCCCACTCACATCAAAAATAGAGGTAACATTAGTGCACACTTTGAGTGCCATGAGTTCCCTTTCTCTCCATCCTCTTTCCCCCCCTTCCTCTTCCTCTTTCACATGGGTGTAGCCTTTTGTTGATAGTAGGAAGAGGAAGTTTTCTCTTGGATCTCAGGACCCAACTTTGATGCTCTGGTGGCCTTATTAGGCACTACTCCTACTGCTCCTACTAATAAAGCCAGGACCACTTCAAGAATAGTATCTGATGCCCAAGGTCAGCAATTCCTGGAGATAGCCAAGTGCAAGGTTGACAAGCCAGAGCAGGATCTACAGGCGTCTGATCTAGAACTTTCGAGGATCTCCATGGGAGAGTCCACCACCGAAGGTGAGATTCAAAATCTTCAAGAAACAGTCACCAGGGTCATTAGGAGGGTGGAAAAAGGGCAAAAAACTATAGAGCATCTAGAAGGGCAGGCTCAGGTTTTTACAAGTTTCATCAAGTCGCTGCTATCCAAATATAAAGTTTTAGACCCCACTCCACTAACTACTCTTCCACCACCTGTGCTCTTCAGCCAAGACAAATTCATGAGCATCAAAGATATACACAGGTACTCCAACTATGGAAGAGCTATGGAGGCCATGGTAGATGATATGCTTGTTGCAGGATTGAATTTCATTGGTGAAGCCTTCAAACTCAATGAGAAGGTAAGTAATCTGTAAATGAAATTCTCCTCCACCATTGGAAATATGGATAAAGAGCTTAAAATATAGAGTAGCTGCATAGTAGACCTTCACCTTTTGGGGCAAAATGATGAAAATATTTTAATGGCAAGCAAGGTCTTTTATTATGCGAAAGATAATTTGTCAAAATCATGGGTATACAGTGTGGAGTGGAAAATCAAAGTGCTAGAGGAGGCTTTGGGAGAATTGATAAATAGTTGGTAGAAGGGTGAGGCCTTCAAGACTTTGGTGGTATTTACTTTTAAGGATATCCATTGCCACCTCCATGATGAGACCTCAGGTGTACCTCTCTCCCTGTAAGAAATTAAAGCTCAATTCAGAGATTTTGTCAAAGAAAACCTGTTCAAAGAGGACTCCCTCACTAAGGAAAAGATAAAGGAAATCTTCTCTCTCCAATCTGCCATTGAAGAAGCAAGCAAGGAGTACCATACACATGTTGAATTTGAAAAAGAGATGGAGAAATGTCTCAGTTTTTGGACCCAGTCTACTGCTAACACATCAGTTCTATGTGGCAGAGACATAGCAGAGGCTTTAAAAAGGTTTAGACAACAGATCCTCAAGTCAGTGGGCCCTTCCTAATCATGAGCACTTGTCTTCTCCTCCTAATTTATCTTCCCCTTTCTCTTCTCATCTCAGATTTATTGTAATTAGTTGGGGTTTTGCCTTAAGTATCCCTTTAACTAAGCATTAATTAAAAGAAGTAGTTACCAAGTGTAACTAATTTTTAAAACTATATAATGGTCTCTCTACGCCATTTTGAAGGGGGGAACTTGGATTTTTTTTGGAAGTGTAAGAAATAGTAAAGCAATCAATACAAAAGGATTTTCTTTCTTTGTCCATCTAATCCTTTTATTCATGGATATCTATTGAGTATTGTTAGATAATTTGTCTGCATTATGTCAAGAAGCTTTATATTCTTGTAGATGTTATTTATCGAATTGTGTGTCTTTTCAATTACATCTCATTAATTCAAATACAAATGGTCTTATTCTAATTCATTATATTCTGGCACGCATAAGGAATTATTTTTTCATCTATAATTCTGGAGAATGCCTTTCTGCTCATTTCCACATCTTCATTCCTTTGTACTTTTGTGTTGATGATCTATTTTATTTCAAAACTCTTTCATGATATCCAAGTTACATAGTAAAGCTATGCTCTGTACATATGTAAATAGGTTTTTCTTTTGAATAAGGGAACCTCTCCCATTAAAGAGGAGGGATTTCTTATCCCCTGACTGTTGTTCTCATCGAAGTCCTTTTTGACGACCAACAATTTTTGGCGACTCCGTTGGGGATTCATTTTTCTTGACGTATTCCAGTTCTTTAAGCATTTCTTGTTCATCCTTTGATATGGTGAATCCATGTTTTACTCATGGGAGAAGGGCTCTTGGTATTGAAGATTCTCAGTTTCAACTTTTGAAACAACAAGATTTTCCTTTCCCTTCAACAAGAAGAAATAAAAGAGCTCGTTCAACAAGCACTCATCCTGTCAAAAATAGAACCCCTGCGGGTGGTATTCCTTTAGGGCAACTTAGTCCCAATCTCTGTGCTCTAATTATTGCTGGTGTTTTGATTCCCCTTCAAGCCATTTTTCCAAGAATGGTGGGACCATTTCCTTGGGGAAATCATGTTGGGCCTCTCGCCCTTCCTCATCCTTTGCATGAGTTACCCAGAGGTAACCGGAAGAACTTTCCCAAATTCAGAGGTGATGGTAAGGTACATCCTGATGAACATATCATGGTCTTCATAGTTGGATGTGGAGTTTTGGGAGTTGAACGTGAAGATGTCTCGGTAAGGATTTTTGTTGAGACCTTATAAGATAATGTAGCAGATTGGTTCTATCACCTTCTGACTGGGGCTATCACTAGTTGGAACACAATGAGAACAAGGTTTGAGAATTGTTTCAAACTGGAAGAAGATGTGCATGCTTTGCTGGCCCAAATTTCTCAAATAAAGAAGGAATCAAAAGAACACATGAGAGAATTTGTGGCTCGATTCAACAAGTTGATTAACAAAATCCCACCAGACACTCAACCTGTACATCAAATCCAAAAATGCTTCTTCCTGAATGTCCAATTTCCTGAAGTTAGTTATGCATTGAGAAGAGCTAATCTTGCAACATTGGCCAAGGATCAAACTCTTGCTCTTAGTGTCAAAGATGATTTAATCATGTCTGGGAAGTTGAGAAGAGATCCTTCTAAATCTATGTCTTCATCTTCCTCCTCTTCCACTCTTGGGCCTAATAATGATCCATTAGTACAAAAACTTACAAATGACCTCATTGCCATTAAGAAATAATTGGCTCAGCACACCCCCTATGCAGATGTTCCAAGGAGGAATTTTCAGCCCAGGAATCGTTTGCCTACTTCTCAGACAAGGCTAGCATTAGAAGGGCCACCTATTAAGGTCCATGTTAATGTAACCTGTGAAGATGAAGAGCCGGAGGATGAAGAGGTTAGTGAAGATGGTGAAGAACTAGTTGAAGAAGGTGATGAAGAAATAGAGGAACTTGAGGGATCTCAGGTTAATTTATTCACTATTACAGGTGTTGATGAAGAAGTAGTAGACATGAATAGTGAATCATACGCTGTCATGACTCGAGAGCCAATAAACAAAAGGGTGAAAGTGATGCAGCCCACCAAAAGATCCAAGGAGCATATGAAAACTATCCCTGTGATTGTGAAAAGGGGATCTCCTCTCCCCATTACATCCACACCAAAGGTGAGTCTTGCCAATTCTTCTACTAAAGTTTCTTCTTCTTCAACTCCAAAAACTGATAAGACTAAGATCCCAAGTGATGATAGCCTGTCCACCTCTGGGTCTTTCGATATCATTGATCACCTAAAAAATACCAAAGTTCAAATCTCAGAGGCTGAGTATTATCAAACCCATCCCAAGGCTTTTGCCAAAATGGTTCACTTTGTCAATTCCCATTCCAAAATTACCTCTAAAGGCCTTTTACCCACTCCATCCTCCATACCACAACCAAATCTGGTAGCTACCATCACCTCACCCAATGACAAGATCAAACCATTCTATGTGACCCTCCTTATAGCAGGTCATAAACTCAACAACTGCATCATAGACTCAGGGGCATCAGACAATGTAATGCCTGCCAAAGTAGCCCATGCCTTAGGCCTAACTCTCACATGCACTTATGGGTCTTGTTATTCTATGGAGAGTAAGGAGGTGCCCCTAGTCAGAAGAATTAAAGATGCACAAGTAGTTTTTGCTACTTTTCCTGAGAAGAAGGTTTTGGCTACTATCCTAGTAGCAAACATTCCCCCTTCATATGGAATGCTACTAAGTAGGAACTTCTATAAGGATGTGGGAGGAGAAATTCAAATGGATTAGTTACATGCCCTCATACCAGTTAATGGACAAATGAAGAAGTTGTTTCCCGAGAAGAATTCTGAGTATATTATACAAAAAATAGATGATCCCAAAGCACAAATACTTTATGAGGATATGGGGCATGACAACTATATGATTGTGTCTCTAGAGGAGATCTAACTCCCCAAAAAATTACTTGAACATCTCAATGGTATTTGGATATTAGAGTTTGATGCAAGTTGTTCCTCAACTGGTTCTAGAGCTGGTGTAGTATTTGTGTCTCCTGAGGGAAAGGTTTGTCCTTTCTCATTCAAGTTACAATTTGAAAATACTACTAATACAGTAGAGTATGAAGCTCTCATTCTTGGGCTTAATATGGAAAAATAAAAGGGTGTGAAGAATATTCTAGCTCGCAAAGATGTGGATTTGATTGTCAAGCAAGTTAGAAACCTTTTCCAGGTAAATAATATAAGGTTGAAACATTACAGCAATCAGGTTTGGGACTCTATCAAATTTCTTGATGCTTTCTCCATTGAAGTAGTGCCTAGGGAGGAGAACACTAGGGCTGATTCACTAGAAGTCTCAGGGTCATTGCTGATACCTCATTGTGACTTCTCTTAAGATAGGTTTACTGTTGAGATGATCCATAGGCCCAATGTACCTGATAACACAAGTAACTAGCAAGTTTTCAATGATGATCAACATTTGCTTTCTTTCCTAGAACCAAGGGATAACTTTGAATAGTTGTACTTTGAAGGAAGTGACAATTTGCCTTGTGAAAGTGTGCCTTCCAATAAAGAGGATGTCAATGAAGAAGAGATAGATCAAGATGGATGTATCAAACTCAAAGGGAACAAGATTCCAAAGGGACTGGTGAGTTTAGAAGAATTGTTTGATAATCATGACAGGTATGTGAGTCTAAAGCTTCTATTGGATCACAACAATCTACTAAGTATGTTAAAAATAATATTGGGAGTTATGTTGACCCTAAACTCATGAACATTGGAAAATGTTACACACCAAAAGAAAAGAATAAAGTAATTAATCTTTTAAGGAAGTATAAATATGTTCTTTCTTATTCCTATGAGGATCTAAAATCTTTTCAACCAAAGGAGATGTAGCATTTCATCCCTCTCAAACCTAGGATTAAGCCTTTCAGATAGAAACAAAGGCAATACAATCCTAAGATAGCCGACACCATCTTTCAAGAAATACAGAAGTTATTAAAATCCAAAATCATTTTTCCTATCCACCATTCAACATGGATTACCAACATTGTTCCTGTTAGAAAGAAAAATGGTGGGATTCATATTTGTGTTGACTTCAGAAATCTAAATCAATCCTTTTTGAAGGACAAATATCCTTTTCCCATGATGGATCAAGTCTTACAAGCTGTAACGGGGTCTGAAATGTTGTCTATGCTTGATGGATTCTCAGGATATAATCAGGTAGAAGTTAATACCGCAGATCAACACAAGACGGCCTTCACTACCCCTTGGGGTACCTTTTCCTACAAGAGGATGCCTTTTGGGCTCATTAATTTCGGTGCCAATTTCCAGAGAGCTATGGACTTGACCTTTGGAAGTTTAAAAGGGAATTATATTGTCATATACCTTGATGACTTGACTATATTTTCCAAAGAAAGGGAAAGTCATTTTCAGCATCTGGAAATAGTTCTTTTGAAATGTAGAGAACATGGGATCTCTTTAAATCCTAGAAATCTATCTTTTTTTTCACAGAGGGAAAATTGTTAGGGCATGTTGTCTCTAAATATGGTATAAAAATTGATCTTGAGTGAGTTCAAGCTATTCAGCAGATTCCCCTTCCAACCAGAAAGAAGGGAGTGCATTCTTTCTTCGGAAAGATTAATTTTCTGAGAAGATTCATCCCTGATTTTGTAGAACTAACTTTGAATATCTCACAAATGATGAAGGGTAAATAGAAGTTTGGTCGGTCTTCTAAGGGAAAGAATCCTTTGAGGGTATTAAGAAGGCTATTGCTAGAACTCCCATCTTAGCATGTCAAGATTACAACAAAGATTTTAGTATCTATTTTTATGCCACAGATAACACCCTAGCTACTATTTTGAATTAGAAAGATTCTAATGATCATGAGCACCCATTTGCATTTATGAGCTACATTCTTAAAAATCACGAGTTAAAATACACAATGATAGAGAAACATGCTTTTGCAGTAGTTAAAGTTGTCAAGCAGTTTTGTTTTTACATTCTTAATTCTCACTCCATAGTATTTGTACCTGACACAACTATCAAGTCCATTCTCACACAACAAGATTTTGGATCGAAGAGAGGAAACTAGGTGGCCAAGGTACAAGAATATGATATTGACATTAGACCAACCAAACTAGTCCATGGAAAAGGATTGTGTGAACTCATTGCTGAGGGAGTTGGACATGAGTTACCTGAAGATAAAGTTGATCATCCTACCATTCTATTTCTCAACTCAATTTCTGAATGGTATGTTGATCTCACACACTTTCTCACATATGGAGAATTTCCCACTCATTTGACTGCCAAAGAAAGGAGAGCTATTAAGCTAAGATCAGCCTAATATGTGTTGTGGGAGAATGCCTTGTTCAAGAGTGGGTTGGATGGAAGATTTCTAAAATGCATGGACAAGGAACAACAAAGGAAGCTACTTTCAGATTTCCATAATCAGGTGTGTGGAGGGAATCACTCATCAACTGTCACTTCTCATAAGATTCTTTGTGCAGGATATTATTGGCCTACCTTGTTCAAAGACACATCAAAGTGGATTGATAAATGTGAAGCTTGTTAGACCTTCGTGGGTAGACCCAAGTTGGCTTCTTTTCCCCTTAAACTAGTTATGATCGAAGATCCTTTTCAACAATGGGGTTTAGATTTCATTGGAACACTTAATCCCTCTTCTAGTGTTGGTCATAACCACGTATTAAATGCCACAAAATATTTTACTAAGTGGGTAGAAGCCATTCCAATAAAGAGTACTACTTCTGAAGTAGTATGTAATTTTATCAAAGAAAACATCTTGGTGAGGTTTGGTGTGCCAAACAAGATCGCGACGGATAATGTTTCAAATTTTTCTTTAACTGAGATGATGGGTTTTTGTTATGGATATGGCATCTCCCTGGCTCACTCCTTAGATTATTATCCTCAGGGGGATGGACAAGTAGGATTGACAAACAAAAAATTGGTGGCTATAATAAGGAAATTAGTTAATGAATCTCAAAGGAACTGACACAAGAAACTCTATGATGCTCTTTGGGTAGATAGGATCACACCTAAAAGATGCATTGGGATGTCTCCTTTTTAGGTAGTATATGGAGTGGAAGCTTAATTTCCAGTAACAGTGGAACTACCAACTTTGCTTTTAATGAAGGCCATTGAAGACACCAGTTTCAATGATTCTTTGGATAAAAGGATCATGTACCTCTATAAATTAAATGAGGACAGGTTGAAGGTTGTTGATAGAATATATGCTCACCAATTGAAGGTAAAGGCCTTGTTTGAAAAAAAAGGCCAGGTCTAGGGATTTCAAAGCTGGAGACATTGTTTTGCTGTGGGATAAAAGATATGAACCTCATGGCAGCCATGGAAAGTTTGATTCTCTTTGGCTTGGACCTTTCAAGATCAAGCACTTTGTTAGTGACAATTTTTTCTACTTTTATTATATGGACGGTTCTTCCCTCCCACTTCCTTATAGTGGGTAGTACCTAAAATTATTTAAGTCCTAGGTTATTAGGAAGTCCTTTGTATATTGTGTATGGCGTGTGTGTTTCCCCTTCCTTTTTCTTTTTTTGTGTGTTTTCTTCATTTGGGGTGTTGTTTTCTGTATTTGTTTGCTTTTGACTCCGTGGCCCAATGGATAAGGCACTAATTTGATTCCCCTAGGTTTTCTAAGAGTTCTTGCCTTGTCTCATTCCTTTGGATTTTATCCAAGTCATCCCCAAAAGGAGCCAGATGTTGTCCTCTTGAAATTTTCCCTCTTTTGAAAAGTTAAAAAATTGAAAATTTTGAGTTAGCACCTTTTTCTATTGTTCTGGTAAAGGGAAAAGTCAAGAAGTTGGAAAAATCTACTTTTTTTTGAGTCATTTGTGTGATTTGTGGGTCTGTCAGATATTTTTGACCCATGTGTCCCATGTTCATTTGGGCTCCCTATTCGTTGGTCTGCCACTTTATCCGAAACATGTTTTCTTGTGGGCCCATCGAAACTTTTTGTTCCAGATATCTCAAGTTCACTCGGGCTCCCTGTTCACCTATCGTCCGCGTTAGCCGCATCGTGCACTTCACATACTTTGGTCCCTCATCTCCCAAAATCGTTTGTGCATTTTGTCCCCGCATTACCCACATCGGCTAAATCACTATTTCGCGTCCCGCGTGTCCCAAATGAACCAAAAGCCATCCAAACTTATTTTTCCCGCTCTTCCTAATGCTTACTTTTTGAGTTGGTGGATGTGTATTTATTGCACATTTATGACCTTATCTCTCCTAAATGGCTATTTAATAGACTTTTCCCTACACATTTTTGCACACTACTTTCCCGTTACCAATTACTCATACCCTTGCAATTGAAATCTTTGTGCACGTACCCATTCCCCCTACAATTCCATCAAGAGTTCAAGATCTAACTTTATTTTTCAAATTGCTATCAACATGAAGATTAAATTCCAAGGTCAAGAGTAGGTTTTGCAGCTCGAGTCTACCATTCCTGATATCAGGGACAATGAAGTTCATCACCTGGACTTTGGATATTTCTAGACTAGGTTAACAGACCTGAACCCCTCTCCTATGACGTAAATGATTAATGCTAGTGGCTTGGCGTATGCCACTAGTTTCTTGATCTTATTGCAATGTGTAGACACGGTACTCACTTGTGGCACTCACTTCAATCCTGACTCGAGTGAACTAACTAATGTGCATGGGGAGATCATCGCCAAGCTTGACATAGGTGCCATTGGCACTGCCCTAAGGATTCCCGAAATGGATAATTCTATAGTCATTTCTCAAAACCAGGCACATGCACTCTTTGACCAGGATAGTGAAAAATGTAAGGCAAGGGTGTAAAATTCACCCTAAAAAGGGGACATCCCATCTATCCAAATCTCTGTTTCATTCCGATTTCAATCAGGAGTTGTCAGATTTCATAATCTTGTTAGCTTGGGTCATGGGCTTACCCTCTACCAACGAGTTCCATTTTTGGATGTGCCGACTTATCAACATGATGTGTGAGGGTACTCAGAACATCAACTGGGTAGAAATCATTAGTATGAACTTGGTAGAATAGTTTTCTAATGTATAACAAACCAAGAAATGTTACATGACTTCTTATCTGATGTATACCCTAGCAGCATCTAGGCAATGGTTTGGCTTCACATATATGATGCTCAAAAGGGTGATCCTATATATGCTTACTACCCTAAATTCACCCTGGACACTAGTAATCGCAACCTCAGGAGGGTGAATGATGTTTTCATCATGTACATTGCAAGACTTCTAGAGAGTGACACTGTAAGGAGGTTCTCTGATGAAGCCATGAGCCTGATAGTGAAGTACGGTGCCTACTTCATTCAATTTAGAAATTTCTCTTATATCAAGCTAGTAGGCTATGAGAGCACCCCTCTCAAGCTCCCTATGTTATATAGTGACAAAATGGCCTTGATCGAGATATGTAGGCAATATGACAAATTACACAGAACCTGTAGGGATAAGAAAATCATTGGTCTGCACTTCCCCATATCTTTGGGAAACTACACCTGCAAGACGACTCTGGATGCACAAAACATAGAGAGAGCCCTAGTTCCCATCACTGTCTAGTTCTTCAGGCCCAGAACTTGTTTTGACTTGAATAAATTTTTTGAATATAATCTTAGAATTAATTACCATCATAGGGTAGACACAGAAGATTATTGGGTTGACTGTGCTGATGATTTTGAGGCAAGGAAGAGATATTATGGCAGGTTTTCTCTTCAACTGATTTAGGAGCTTAACTTGTATCAAATTCCAGAAGGGCTTCAGGATGACAACTCCGACTTGTTATCATATGAATATGATACTTTGATCAAACACACTCCCTTGGAGGATTTGGATTGGTTCAAAAAAGAGAAGGATGATCTAGCTGAAATCCTAGCCCCTGTCCTAGCAAGAACCAAAATATGGTTTGACAGAAGAGTTCACGAGCATAGAAAACATTTAGGAGAGTCCTCCTCCAAAGACACCTCAACACCGAGGAAGGAGGCACAAACACCTGGTTCGGAGGTTCCTGTACAGACTCCTCCTGCCTCATCAAATAAAGGACCTGCCTCCTCTACTCCCTCTTCCTCCACTCAAGTCTATCAGAAGAAGGTCAAGGAGGTCAAGAAGGATCTTGTTGAAGAGGATTCCCTGATAAAGCATTCGAAATTGCCCTCAGGACAAGAGAACATTATTGTTCTTAGTGAGAGTGAAGAGAGTGAAGTGTAAGTCTTTGTAGGTGCTTTAGAAGCTCCAATGGATATAGAGAAAGAAATTCAAAGTGCTGAGATTCCAAGCACCATTGACTCCTCTATACTAGAAGCCTAAGTTTCCCCACTCACATCTCAACTAGAGGAAACAACAGTGCAAACTTTGAGTGCCATGAGTTCCCTTTCTCTTGGTCCTCTTTCCCCCTCTTCCTCTTTCGCATGGGTGCAACCTTTTGTTAATATTAGGAAGAGGAAGTCTTCCTCTTAAATCTCAGGACCCAACTTTGATGCTATGGTGGCCTTATTCGGCACTACTCCTACTTCTCCTACTAATAAAGCCAGGAACACTTCAAGAATAGTATCCGATTCCCAAGGTCAGTAGTTCCTGGAGATAGCCAAGCGCAAGGTTGACAAGCTAGAGCAGGATCTGTAGGCATCTGATCTAGAACTTTCAAGGATCTCCATGGGAGAGTACAACCCTGAAGGTGAGATTCAGAATCTTCAAGAAACAGTCACCAGGGTCATTGGGAGGGTGGAAAAAGGGCAGTAAACTATAAAGCAACTAGAAGAGTAGGTTCAGGTTCTTACAAGTTTCATCAAGTCGCTGCTATCCAAAGATAAAGTTTTAGACCCCACTCCACTAACTACTCTTCCACCACCTATGCTCCTCAACCAAGACGAAGTCCAAAGTATCAAAGATATACATAGGTACTCCATCTATGGAAGAGCTATGGAGGCCATGGTAGATGATATGCTTGTTGCAAGATTGAATTTCATTGGTGAATCCTTCAAACTTAATGAGAAGGTAAGTAATATGCAAATGAAACTCTCCTCCACCATTGGAAATATGGATAAAGAGCTCAAACTCTGGAGCAGTTGCATAGTAGACCTTTGCCTTATGGGGTAGACTGATGAAAATATTTTAATGGCAAGCAAGGTCTTTGATGATGCGAAAGATGATTTGTCAAAATGTTGGGTATACAGTATGGAGTGGAAAATCAAAGTGCTAGAGGAGGCTTTGGGAGAATTGAGAAATAGATGGCAGAAGGGTGAGGCCTTCAAGACTTTAGTGGTAACTGCTTTTAAGGATATCCATTGCCACCTCCATAATGAGACCTCAGGTGTACCTCTCTCCCTCCAAGAAATTAAAGCTCAATTTAGAGCTTTTTTCAAAGAAAACCTATTCAAAGAGGACTCCCTCACTAAGGAAAAGATGAAAGAAATCTTCTCTCTCCAGTCTGTCATTGAATAAGCAAGCAAGGAGTACCATACGCACGTTGAATTTGACAAAGAGATGGAGAAATATCTCAGTTTTTGGACCCAGTCTGCTGCCAACACATCAGTTCCACATGGAAGAGACATAGCAGAGGCTTTAAAAAGGTTTAGACAGTGGATCCTTAATTCAGTGGGCCCTTCCTAATCATGAGCACTTGTCTTCTCCTCCTGATTTCTCTTCCTCTTTCTCCTCTCATCTCAGATTTATTGTAATTAGTTGGGGTTTTTCGTTAAGCATCCCTTTAACTAAGAATTAATTAAAAGAAGTAGTTACCAAGTGTAAATTATTTGTAAAAATATATAATGGTCTCTCTACACCATTTTGAAGGGGGGGAACTTGGATTATTTTTGGAATTTTAAGAAATATTAAAGCAATCAATACAAAAGGATTTTCTTTCTTTGTCCATCTGATCCTTTTATTCGTGGCTATCTGTTGACTATTATTAGATCATTTATTTGCATTATGTCAAGAAGCTTTTTATTCTTGTAGATGTTATTTATGGAACTATGTGTCTTTTCAATTAAATCTCATTAATTCAAATACAAATGGTCTTATTCCAATTCATTATATTCTGGCACGTATAAGGAATTATTTTGTCATCTATAATTCTGGAGAATGTTTTTCTGCTCATTTACACATCTTCATTCCTCTGTACTTTTGTGTTGATGATCTATTTTATTTCAAAACACTTTCATGATATCCAAGTTCCACAGTAAAGCTATGCTCTATACATATGTAAATAGGTTTTGCTTTTGAATTAGGAAACCTCTCCCATTAAAGAGGAGGGACTTCTTGTCCCCTGACTGTTGTTCTCATCGAATTCCTTTTTGAAAACCAACAAGGCCAAGACTAAGCCATTTAGACAAAGGAAAAGGTCAATTAATCCACTTCTCTCCATGAAAATGCAAGAGGAGTTAAAGAAGTTGAGAGATGGAGGTATTATTCATCCCACTAGATATTTATCTTGGGTTTCAAACCTTGTGCCAGTCAGAAAGAAGAACAGAGACATAAAAATTTGCGTGGATTTTAGAAGTCTAAACAAAGCATCTATGAAGGACAACTATCCCTTGTAAAATATGGAAAATATGTTGCAGCTTGTGACAGGGTCTGAGTTTCTTTCTACATTGGATGGTTTCTCCGGATACAATCAAGTGGTAGTCAAAGAATCAGAAATACTTACGAAAAAATTCACCACTCCTTGGGGAACATATGTATTTGTTAGGATTCCCTTTGGTTTGATGAATGCTGGTGCCACTTTTCAAAGAGCAATGGATGTTGATTTTGCTGGTTACATCAATGAGTTCATTGCAGTTTACCAAGATGATGTGACTATGTTTTCAAGGCAGAGAGGTGATCATTTGCAGCACTTAGAGAAGATGTTGATCAGATGTAGGGAGTATGGAATTTCTCTTAATCCAAAGAATTTTCATTTTAGCATGCAAAAGGCCAAGCTACCAGGACATATTGTGTCTAAAGATGGTGTTATGATAGACCCTGAGTGAGTGGAAGCAATCAACAAAGTACCTATCCCAAGAATCAAGAAATACATCCAATCTTTCTTTGGTCAAATTTATTTTATTAGAATGTTTGTTTCCAACTTTGCTAAGTTGACCTTTCCAATTACATGCATGCTAAAGAAGGACCAAGTTATCAGGTAAGAGGAGGATTCCATTCAAGATTTTGAAGGAATTAAGGATGCACTTAGCCATGCACCTATTTTAGCAGCCCCAAACTATAAGAGGCCTTTCCAAATCTTTTCCTTTGCCTCTGAGTATACCATTGCTTCTGTTTTGCTGCAAAAGGATGAGAATGAGGCTGAGAGGCCTATTGCCTTCTTTAGTAAGGTTTTACAAGAAGCTGAGTTGAAGTATGCAATCATGGAAAAAAAATCATTTTCTTTGGTGAAAGCAAAAAAAAATTTCAGGCCTTATATATTGAGTTCAAAATTTGTTGCTTTTGTTCCCCACACCATGGTGAAAGAAATCTTATCAGAGATGGAGATCTCAAGTAAAAGGTGTAGATGGCTGAACAAACTGCAGGAGTATGATATGGATATCCAAACCACAAAGTTGGTAAGAGGTTTGGGTCTTTCTAAGCTCATGGCTGAGAGCAACCTGCAGACTGTAGAAGTGAATGAAGTAGAAGAAGAAAGGGTAGATGTTCTTGGGAAATTGGTAAGTTCTGAGTGGTACAAGGATATAATCTTTTACCTCAGACACCTTTTCTGTCCTGATCATTTAAATAAAAATTAGAAAAGAGCAGTCAAGCTGGCTTCTCAAAAATATATCATCACAAACCTTGGGCTAGCTTGGAAGAACCTTGAAGGTCTCCTCTTGAAATGCATAACTGAAGATGAAGCTCCCAAGATATTTGCTGATTTCCATGGGGGAGTTTGTGGAGGAAACTTTGCTGGAAGAGTAACATCACATAAGATTTTGAGAGCTGGTTATTGGTGGCCTATTCTCTTTAAAGATGTAACCCAACTAATTAGAAAATGTGATAGTTGCCAACATTTCTCTAGAAGACTGAAAGCTTCAGGCCCCCTTCCTTTGTAGCATGTATCAATTGAAGCTCCTTTCAAGCAATGGGGGATAGACTTCATTGGTGAGATTTCAGATCCTTCTAGTGTTGGCCATAAGTGGATCCTTGTAGCCACTGATTATTTTACAATGTGGGTAGAGGCAATCCCCACAAATAAATAAACACACCAAATAGTTATGGACTTCTTGTTGAATCAAATCATATGCAGATTTGGAGTCCTAGTCAAGATTATAGCTGATAATGACATGTGGTTTAGGGCCAAACCTTTAATGGAAATGTGCAATGAATATAGAATCAATCTGACTTATTCTTCAAACTATAACCCCTAAGGGAATGGACAAGTTGAGTCCAACAATAAGAACTTGTTGAAGATCATTAGGATAACCTTGGAGTTGAACAAGAAAAAGTGGGGTGAACAACTGAAATTTGTAGTTTGGGCTGATATAATCACTACCAAAAGAGTTACTGGAAAGATCCCCTTTGAGTTGGTATATAGAGCTCAAGATTTTTTTCCCTTACATCTGCAGTTATCTTCATTTCAGTTTGTTCAACATCTTGGAGATCAAGAGGTCAGTCCCTATGAATCAAGGATCAATTAGATTATTGAGCTTGATGAGGAGAGAAGAGTATCCCATCAAAGGCATGTCAAATTTAGGAAAAAATTGAAGAGATTGTTTGACAAGAAGGTCACTTCTAGAGCCTTCAATTTTGGAGATCTGGTTTTCTTATGGGATAGTAGGCATGAAGACAAGGGCAAGCATGGAAAATTTGATGCATTATGGATGGGCCCTTATGCCATTGATATCATAATTGGTGAACATACCTTCTTTCTCAAGGACTTAGATGGGGAATTGTTGGAGCTGCCTGTTAATGGTAGACATTTGAAGAATTTCTTGGATTAATCCCCAAATCTGAGGTATGCACCAATTGTATAGTTGCATAGTTTTTTTTTTCTACTTTTTTTTTTCTGTTCTGTTGGTGTGTGGTTTGCCTTTATTCTTGGCAACCATTCTGGTCGATTTCTTAGCTTATTTTTAAAGGATGGTTCTGGTTTTTTGATTGCCTTGCATATTGAATCCTTTTCCCAATGGATTATTTTGGCATTTGGTCTATGTTTTATCCTTGTGGCACTCACTGGGAGTGACCATCCCCAAGCAAGAGCTGATGTTGGTGCCATTTTTGAGCTTGCACCATATTGCCCTAATTTTTCAAATTTATATGTGCTCAAAAATGTTTTACCCTTTGAATTGATGGTCTGAAATTCTTCCCCTCTAGTTGAATGCTTTAAAATGCTCACAAACTTGTTTTTTTGCCCTAATTTGAAAGAATAATCCAAGTTTGCCCTTTTTTGTGCCCTAGTTTTTCCAATTTTGGGGTCTATGTCATTTTTCCCTTTGCCAGATCATAGAAAAATTGAAATTGATCAAATCATACTTGTGTGCAATTGAAAATCCTATCCCAAGGTTGAAAATGTTCAGAAATCATGCTTCAGTTGATTCAGAATCGAAAAAGCTTCCATACTTGGTGAAAAAATTGAATTCTAGGGCATCCTTGGAATTTTTTATGTTTTGATGATTAGACGGGCATCATTTACTAGTCAAATTCATCCTCAAAAGGTTTTGGTAATGTGGCGGGTTTTCATTGGCTGAGGAAAAGTGGGGAAGTGTTGTAACTTTTCATTTTTCACCTTTTTTGACAATGGGGCATTTTCGGGCCGAGGGACCCAATTTTTCCAAATTTGCCTACGTGACATGTTCTAATTAGTAGGGGGTGGTGGGTGGTCAGCTTCCCTTCAGGTTTTAGGACCTTATTTTGTAAAAATGTTAAAGTCACAAAATGGTCTGAAGCCCCATAGCCAATCGAGAGTGGACACATGTCCTAAAAGACCAATCAGAGGAGTGGGAGTGGGCCGATGGGGGACTTAGAGTTTTTTAGCTTCATTTTTATAAAGTTTCAAAACTAGTTTTTCCCCCGCTCTAATTAGAGGAGGACATGTGGCATCAATTTTGAGCGGGTCGGTGGCTCGGTGAAAGGAAAATTGAAAATTTTCCCTGAGCAAAAAAGGGAGTTAAAATGAAATTTTGGGCCGAATCTTTGCAACAAATTAGGAAAGGACATGTGTCCAAAAAGGCAAAAGGTGGAAGAAGGGGCCGAAGGAAAATTTTATGAATTTTTTCCTTTGTTGTCTAAAAGGTGAAAAATGAAAAATGGCTCCGCTCCAATCTAGGAGAGACACATGTCACATTTTAAGGGTCAAAGGTGGGTAGAGTGGGTCGGTGGGCCAGTAGAGGCAAGGTGGGTGACAACATAAACAAGATAGCACGGTGGGCACAAGGATGTGGTGATAGTTGGTGCAGTGGCAGGGATGACATCGCAGTAGCTAGAGGGGTTTGGGCAACATGGAAGTGCAGGAGGACTCGGAAGGTCATACCATGTAACGACCAAGGAAAAATGTCCAGCACAAGCATAAGGAGAGGTATTGAAACCTGTGACCTACCCTATGAAGTAGTAGTGACCTAACCAACTCAGCTAACGAGTTGGTTGGGAATTGAGTTGGAGGATGTGGTATTTGACCACATAGTTTGGGTCCATAAACCTATATAAAAAGGCCCTCCCCCACTCATGTACACACAAGATCACTTGGAGCTCAAATCCTCTCTCCATTTCAAAGCAATCTCAAGGATTAAGGAGAGAGAAATGAAAGATTAGGGGTGTAATGTGAGGCCTTAGAAAAATTTAAGGCCCTATTTTGGAGAAATAATATGGAGGCATTTTTATAGGCATTTGCATATATAGTCCTAAAGGCAATATTGAAGCTTTGATTCCTCTCCACGAAGTAGTACTCAAAGCTCAAGCCGAAGAGGATGACTGGTGAAGTTCAAAGATGTGACTATGGCAATGTTATGGAGATGTAATTCCTATTTTATTATAGGATTTATAGAGAGATATAAACTCTTATATCACAATAATATAAGCATGATGTCCTATATCATAAAAGTATGGGCATGTCTAAGACCTATATCATATTAATATGGGCATAAGGGAGATATAAGACCTATATTGTACTAATATAGGCATCTTCAATGGTTCAAGTGTTATTATTTTTAACTCACCGAGAGACTTCTCTAGCTGGATCCCAGAGACGCAGTGGATCCGAGGGTCGTGAATAAACACAAAGAAGAAGTAAAGATCATAACCTCAATACATTGGACAAGTCATTAGACCATTGGCTTTGGAGGAGGGTTTTTATTTAGTATATAGATCGTTGGTGATGATTGTAGTCTGCTGACATCTGGAGACTTAGCACCGCACAACAAAAGCATGGAGGTTTCTGGAAGAATACTTAGCACTGTGTTACAGAGGCATTGAGGTATTAATTAGTATGGGAGTCATATCAACTAACCAGAGATATTGTGAATCTTGGAATTGGAGCCATAGGGTATTTTGCAAAAGAATATAAAATATGCTACATAATTTAGGATATTGTAACTCGATGGTTGTGGAGGAGGTTCTTGTTCTTCAGGGTTGATTGAGCCACCTTCATATTACGTCATGTTTAGAAGACTGACCAAGGGAGCCATATGGAATCGTAGTAACAACTGGAAGACTAATCGAGGAGCCATACAGAATTTTACCATGAAGGTGAATACTGGATCAAATTTGATAAAGGTTCTCATTCCATTTTGTATTCATTATTATCTTACTTTGATTGTAATTTTTTACTAGATGTGTAGTCGTTAAAGTGGATAATAAATTAGTTCTATTGATGTACTTGGAGATGTAGGCATTCTACCTAACTCCGTTATCAACCTGTCTAAAGTGTGTTTTAATTATTGCATTTCTTAAATTTGATTTTAATGGGGTAATTTCGGAAAGGAATTTAAATCCTATAGGGGTTGGTGGTTAAGAACCCCAAATTAGTTCACACCCTAAGAGGAACGGTGAACGAAACGGGAAGTTCCCTGCTAACCAATTGACTAGAATACCTTTGAGAGGTTAGTGTCAAAGTTATCTTCATGCATCCCTAGTGCGATACAACTAAACACAATTTATTTCTCATTGTATTAAAGGTGGTAAAATAAATTTGGGATACTCCTAGTTACTTTGTCCTAGTTTTTCACCTTTCCTAAGACAAGGCGAAATTCTGCTAAAGTTACGCCAAGTATTTTTCATCACCACTTAGTCTACTCAGTTTTCTTATATCCCTTTTGGGACAAAATAAAACATACATGCATAGTGCTATCAAAGATTGTGTCCACCACTTTTACACCCGCTTACATCCTTCCTTATTGTGATTACAATAGTAAGCATTGAAAGTGTGTTGGTATATATTTTTATCTTGGTAGCCATTATCTTGATACCCACGTCAAGATTATCATTGTAGTTAGGTTTTCCCCTCATTGAATTCCTTGGATTTGTTACGTTTCTTATATGATATAAATACAGTTTTGATACTTAAGTCTTGTTTCCTTTGGGAAACTTGGTTTAATTTTCTAAGTTGTATTATTACACTGCTCGCATAATAATGAATTCTTACTATACTTAGATTTTTTTTATCCTAACATTACCTTGAGTTTTTAAAAGTGTCGTTACGCCACTTGCATCATAGTAACAACATCTTGATACTAAAAATATTGATTCTTCTAGAAAGCTTGATTAACGTGTCTAAATAGTGTTGTTGTGCCGCTCACATTTGTAGCATCCATTTTTGAGACTTGGACTTTGTTTTTATCTTAAAAAATTGTTAGTATACCTTTTTGGGATATCACATCAATACCTTCTTAGTATTTAGGTCTTTTTTATTTTAAACTTGACCTAAGTGGTGATATTTTGTTTTCACTATTTGCACTAAACCTATACTTGGAAAACGTAGGGAGAAACTATTTTTTTGATTGGATCATAGTCTTGTACTTGATTTTTATGTCCTAGATACTTGTTACTACACATACATTATCAGTGTGTCATTCTTTATTCTTTGGTGTCCTTAGTTAATATTGCCTTTATACTTGTTACCATTATTTGATTAGCATTATTTTTGATGATTTGATGTCATTACGATGTTTGGTGTTACCTGGGGTCCATTTTAAATCAACCTTAGTAAAATATTTCTCATTATGCCTTCTACAACAAGGATGTGGCATTGAAAATTAGGGTCAAGTCCCTTTATAGATGACAAAAAACCATGGTTGATCATAGTGGTGGTGAGGAGAATTATCCTTGAATGGAATTTGAATTTATCCCTACCCAAATAGATAACGTCTTGTTTCAGAATAGAAATGAGGTTCTTATGTGCATTGTAGAGTTAGGGGCTGAGTTTCAATCTATGTTTGATCCCTCTCTCCTTTCCAGCATGGTTTAAAGAGAGGAAAAATTAGAGTGTTCCCCATGTAACATTGATGAAATCTTAAACCTAGGAAAAGCTTCTACTTTTGACCAAAGGAATGAGGAATAAGTTCCCTCTCAAAATGATGGCAGATATCATATCCCCATTGTCAGAATATATTGTGAGGATCATTAATAACATGCTAATCATGAGTAACCTCCCTCTCGTGAAACTTGTAAAGATATACCAACCCAAGAGGTTACCTTAGAACAAAAAATACAAGCCCTTTCTCGCCAAATGGCAAGTTTGGCTTCACATGTTAATAAGGAATCAATGAAGACTGCTATATAAGAAAAACCTAGAGCTATGTACCAGGAATTTTATACTAAGACTCCTTGCCAAGAAAAACCTAGGGCTTTGCATCATGAGTTTTATATTAAAAATCCTCGTCCCAAAAAATGTAAAGAATGCCATGAATATTTATACACATATAATGACGGTGGTGAAACGAGTAGACTTAATAGCTTGTATAGGCCAAACCCATTGACACATGGATAACTCTTTAATTAATAGTTAATATCAATAAAGAACACTCTTACTTCCTTACAAGAAGGTAAGTTAGGGCCTAATAAGAAATATGAATTTGAAGAGTTGTGTCCATATCCTTTCAATAGGGATATTTACAAATCCCTTTCCCTAGACACTTTTTCTAAAATTTGACAATTACAAGGGAAAGGGTGATCCAAGGGATCATGTCAAAGACTTCTTCATAGCTTTTTAAGAGTTCATGTTCAGTAATAACTATCTTATACACTTTTTCCCACAGAGTTTAGGGGGTCAAGTGTTCAATTAGTTCTTGAATATACCAAAATGATCCATCTTTGCATGGACAAAATTGGCAGAAAGATTTGTACACCACTTCTCCTTCAACATGTAGAATGACATTACTTTGATTTACTTATGCAACACAAAACAACATAATAATGAGAACTTCGCTGGTTTCTTACAAATATGGTGAGGGTTAGCTAGTTTCTTCCCTTACTCTATACCAGAGAAATAGGTAGCCAACATATTTGTACCTAACTTACACCTCAAGATTGATTTCCACTTGAAAATGCATTGTGATAATACATTCAAGGATATTATATAACAAGGTAGAAACATAAAAAACTCGTTGTTGAAAAAAGGTACTTTGAAACCCTTCTCACAAGACAAACATGATTCAAAATCTAATCATGATTTAAATCCTACTGAATTATCAATGTTTGTTCCGAACAAGAACAAAAAATTCATAGGTAATGGTATTACTAATTCTAAACGGGTGCAAGAAGCTAAAAACCTTGCTCCTTTGAAACTAGCTAAGGTACCTCCCACCCCTAAGATCAAATGTTGTGCATTTACCCCTCTATTCGACTCTATGTAATCTATACTCAAACATTTAGAGGTAGTTAACATGGTCAAATACCTGGAAACAATCCCCTATGTCTATTATGTACCTAAGAAATCTTGGTTTAGAGAGAATGATTATTGTAACTTTCATCGTGTATGGGGTCACAAAACTGATAAGTGCCTAAAATTGAAGCACTATATCCAAAACCTAATTTATAGTGGTGATGTGGAAATGGATTATGATACCCCTAGTAAATATTCTAATCCAAATTTTGGGATTTACAAAGAATATTTCCCTAAGAATAACAAAGGAAAGGAAAATTTGGATCAAGGACAATCATCCCAAACTAAAAATGCCAACTATGTTGCAAAGAAAAATAATTATTTTGATGCCCTAAATGGTTGTGATAACCTGTCTTTTGAGCATATCAACACCATTAAGATTTAAGAAAAGGAGTAGGCTATGGAAATGCAACGTGCTCTCCTTGCTATCTCAAAACCTCCTCCACCTACCCCGCAAAAAAATCATTATGACATTTTAGAGAAACTTTAATAAAACTACTGCTAAGATTTTGATCTTATATTTTCTTAAAATATCTAATGTTCATAAGGACATCCTATGTAAAACATTAAAGGGGCCAGGAGTGTTATTTGATATTGACCCTACACACTTCTAGGCCATGGTTAATAAGATTTATCCAATGGAGCACATAATCTTTAGTCATGAAGATATTCCAGAAGAGGGTCCAAGCCATAACTTACCCTTACACATTGAAGTAATTATCAATCGTAAGAAGATAAAATAGGTTCTTGTGGAGGGAGGATCAAGTTTAATATTTTCACTTTGATATTAGCTTGACAACTAGGTTTTACTGAAACTAATATAGAAACTAAGGTCATCACCATCAGGGCATATGACAATGAAGAACAGAAATCATCTGGCATGATCAGTTTCTTGTTGGAAGTAGGGCATACTACCCATAATACTAAGTTCCATGTTTTAGACTTAGATCTTCCTTATAACATATTGCTTGGTCATCCATGGATTCACACCATGAAGGCCATACCTTCTACGTGTTATTAGTATTTGAAGTTATATCATAAAGGAAAAATTATTACTGTTCAGGGGAATTCTCAACCATTTGCTCATTATAGAGGATTTTCAGGTTATTTTCCCACCACTTATGAATGTCCTTCTACAAAGATGGTCATTCTAATTAAATCAAATGAGCTTACCCCATGAGTTGATCTAGATACCTTATATACTAATGATAGCAATGCTTCTACATCAGATTCTCCTTTTGCTTCATGGGAGATGAAATTTGTTGCAAATGGTTGCATAGAATATGATCTCCAATAGGCCCTTTTAGTTTCTAACCTTCCTCTATCACCCAAAGCATGTGGTATGCCTTGTTATAAATATCAGCAGTCCAAAGGAAATTGTAATGTTAAACATTTTATTCTTGGTGGTTTATTAATAGATGCTAATTTGCTTACCAATATTGTATCCCATCCTTCGGATGATGAAATGGCTCTATGTTATCAATCACCTCAGTTTATCATCCCAAATAAAAAAATGTATGCTATGGGATAAAAAGGATATGGATACGACATCAAAAAACAAGGTATGCGGGAAGCTCTTCTGGTACCCCATCGAAAGGTGTGTAAATATGGTATTGGAATTTGGCCCTATGCTTCTTATCCCCCGAAAGTTGAGGATTCCTCTTCGAAGCATGAGGATAGTTCATCTGAATACGAAAGAGAAATATGTTCTTGGTGTAGTATTTACAAATAATTTTCCTCCACAAACCTATTCTCTAACACAGCTATCTTGACTATAACCCATATTATATCCCCTACCATTATAACATTATACCTTTTCTACCCATCACTTGTTAACTGAGACCAACAACAACATGTACCAATCGACATCTTTTAAAATTATGAGGCTATTGGTGAGTTTATGGGTATGCATGACGAAATTCCATTGGGTGATCATAAGAAAGGATTCTCCATCAACCTTAATGCATACACGTATTTTTGGGTAGGAGGCTGAGTTATGTGGTCATCTATATAAAAAATAAGCAAGGGAAATAGTTCCACAGAGAAGCCTTGTAAAAATAATAAGTCCAAGTCTTACAATGAAAGCCTCTTTGAGGCACTTGTGGACAAACAAAATGAAAAATCAATAGACAAAGAAGTTGACCAGGTTGAAGGTGAAAATATTATTGAAATTCCTTTAGAAGAAGAATATCTCAATCTCCCCCCTGATCCTATATGCATAGAGGAAGAATCCAAGTTGCTTTTGGAGGAGACCATAGATGTCAATATTGGTACAGAGGAATTACCTAGAATGGTCAAGTTGGGAGCTTCACTCTCATCCCAAGAACAGAAAAAAATTTGTGATGCTTTTATGTGAATTTACAGATATATTTGTTTGGTCCTATGCAAACATGTCAAGGTTAGATCTAGCATTAGTATTACATAACCTCATTGTGAACACAGAGGCAAAGCATATAAAAAAAAATCTCATAAATATGCATCCTCACGTCACTTTTTTGGTAAAAAAAGAGCTGGAAAAATTATTGGTAGTAGGATTCATCGGGACTATTGATTATTCATAGTGGATTTCAAACATAGTCCCTGTATAGAAGAAACCCATTGGTATTAGTACCTGTACATATTTTAGAGATATAAATAAATATTTTCCTAAGGATGACTTCCCTCTTCCTAATATCAACATGATTGTATATTCAACAACTGGATATGAAATGTTATCACTCATGGATGGATTTTTAGAGTAAAATTAGATTAAGATTGCAGAGGAAGATATACACAAGAAAATTTTTACAACACCATGGGGGAATTTTTTCTATCAATCCATGCCCCTCGGACTCAATAATGTAGATGCAACGTATCAATGGACTATGACGGTCATATTTCATGATATGATAAACAACAGAATGGAATATCATGTGGATGACATCTTGGGTAAATCCTAGACTAGATAAGATCACCCAACTATCTTAAGACACATATTTCAACATCTTAGATACTATAAGGTTAGACTCAACCCAGAGAAGTGTGTCTTCAGCTTGCTATCAAGAAAAATATTGTTAGGAATTATCCATGTTAGTGCTCACATTATTTTTTATGGGTTAATATTGTAATAGTTAGGAGAGCATGAGATATTAATATTGTGATATTAATATCATATTTTTATGTATGTGAGTTAATCTCACCATTAGAATAGGGATATTAGATGATACATAGATATGTGGGATAGGTGAGAGATTCTAGAAGTGGTTGAGAGATATAGGGGATTGGTAATTGATGTTGACTCCTTGGATAAAGGAGATCATCTTCTTATATAATGTAATATTTATCAATGAATAAATCATATCAATTGAATAAAATTTACCAGTTTTATTGTTTATTTTGTGTAAATCTCAGACCAAAATAATATTTGGTATCAGAGAAAGTATACAAACTTGAGAATGGATTTTTCGTAATTGAGAAAGAGTGTTTTTTAAAAAGTCTTTCTGAAGAATAATTTTTTTATTTCGTTTTATGATCTATGTTTCTCTACAATTTAGTGGGTTTCACGATCTGTGGGTAAGACAAATAAAAAAAACAATCAAGTGAACTTAGATAATATTTTTGGATAAAATTATGATTCATTTCTTCTACATTATATGATCTGGAGCTTCTGTAAATGTTTCATTTGCTTGAAAATTCTGCAATCTAACACCATTTAGATATGTGCATTACATAATATATTTCTCTCTTAGTTTTGATCTTAATGCCACAAGTTATGTCTAACTTTCACTCATTCGTATGATAGTCTATTGCATTTCTATGGAAGTTATATGCAAGGTTTTTCAATCCTTTGACTTTTCATAGATCCATTGGCAACATAATATGAAATTAAAATATTCATATTCAATAGACAATGTATTCTAGTAAAGGATAATTACAAAGAGAATTAAACACATCATCATTTGGCAGCATACATTTCATATTGTTTGATTTTTGTAGTAAATATACTCAACTCACAAAGGTTTATGTGTGTGATCTATAACTAGTTGTGTTTTACCTCTGTATCAGTGAAGTTCCTCTCGAGAGCCCTGATCAAATTTAATCCCTAGAGGCTTACATTTTCCATTAAATTTTTCTCACGTTGTTTCAACATGGATAAAAAAAGATCATGGTTTTATCCCTATTTAGTTATATTTGTTTGTGTCTATTATCTTGTTCTTTTGACATAATTTCTAATAAGTTTGTTTTTATAAAGCTCTACAACTAGTAATCAACTCCTATATATAGTTTTGTAATATATTGTTTATTTTAAAAAGTGTCTCATATTCATTTAACTTTTAGAATATTAAGTTTTTGTTTTTGTTTTAAAAATTTGTCATCGTTTTATTATATATGTATTGAGTTGATAATTTAAGTTAAAAAGTAACTATATGTATTAATTTTTAAGTATTGCACTCTCTTTTTATTTGGTGGCATTCAATATAATAGTTGTTTATGTGTAAGGGTCGATTTGTCTCTTTATTATTTTCATCAAGAGTTAAGTATTGTTGTATTTTGTCATAAAAGTCAAAGACGTTATCAAGTGATAAAAGCATAGTTGTGTCATCTCATTTATCATCATAAAAGTTACAATTATCACTATCAAATAGTCATTTGTAATGTAATTCATGTATTATCATTATTTTGTATCATCTCAAGTGTAATTCATGTATTGAGCCAATGCACGATTGTGTAGGGCAATGCCTTCCCGTTAGGCACATAGCTGGAAGAGTTTCTCTTTCACTTGGCCCCTGTCCTTCGGGACTGGGGAGATTAGCCACAAGGCCTCCTTAAGGCTAGGTGGAAGCAAAACGGTGTTCACAGGAGCATTCCCTGGAGACTCTCACCTACATGGTGGGGTCAGTTTCACTAATTGCATACAACAGATGATGTATGTTACTTAGCAGGGAGGTAACAGAGATCAGGTTTCACTGTTGTGTGTAATATCAGAGTTGTAATTTGAATTCGAGGGGTGATTCCCGAAGACTGCGCTTGCCCCTGATCGTCCTGAGCAAGGAGCTCTTCCAGTTCAGGAAAATCAAGTGTAAAAGTCAAAAGTTGTAAAAATAAAAAAAATTCCTTACAGATGCATTTTCGGTGGAATTCGACATCCGATTGAGGTATGTAAAATTGAGCCTCATGATCAAATCCAATTGAGTTAGCAGCAAATAGATGGAGGATGGAGGTCACAGAGGAAGGAAGTAATTCAACGACCTCTCGCTAGCTGCAAGAGACGGGGCCGTATAATGAAGTTATGGAATTTTATTTAAGTTGTGTTTACTTTCTACAAATAAGAACAAATGGATCATACCTATTCAACTATTGTAATACGTGAGTTTCTGCGTGAGTGATATTTCTTACATTTTCCCTTGATGTCAGAACATTGCAAAAGATCGGAAGCACCAATATAAGTCAGTTCGTGGATCTTGAAAAGGTTTGTGGGAGATCCAGAAAACCACATGAGGTGGATAGTTGATGGTTCCTATCACGTCAAGGTTTGTGGTAAACCTATTTAAAATCATGGGAGGAAAGACCCTTTCTTTTTATCAAGGTCATGAACGAAGTTGGGCATGTCACATGGGTGGGCATACTGCAGATAAGTGTGTGAATGTTTTTTGACCATGTTCACACTAAGGGGGGAAATGTTAGGAATTATACATGTTAGTGCTCCATTATTTTTTATGGGTTAATACTGTAATAGTTAGGTGACTGTGGGATATTAATATTGTGATATTAATATCATATTTTTATGTACGTGAGTTAATCTCACCATTAGAATAGGTATATGAGATGATAGAGAGATATGTGAGATAGGTGAGAGATATAGAGGATTGGTGATAGATTTTGATTCCTTGGATAAAGGAGATCATCTTATTATATAATGTAATATTTATCAGTGAATAAATCCTCTCGATTGAATACAATTTACCAATTTTATTGTTCATTTTGTGTAAAGCTTAGACCAAAATAATAACTATTAGGGTTCATTGTATCAAAGATTGGAATTGAAGTATATCCTACAAAGGTTACTTCCATAATAGAGATACCTCATCCAAATAACATTAGACAAATGTGTAGATTACAGGGGAAGATTTAAGTAATAAAAATATTCATCTCTTGGCTCACAGATAAGTGCCACTCATTCACACATCTTTTGAAGAAAGATTACAACTTTCATTAGGGATAAGAACAACATAAAGAGTTTTCTTTACTTAAGGAATATTTGTCTGAACCCCTTGTTCTAATTCCTCCCATGGAAGATGAACCACTACTACTATACATTTCTACTACTGAATTTGTAATTGGTTCACTATTGGCCCAATATGACATAAAGCAACAATAAAAAGTTGTTTACTATCTTAGTCGTATGTTGATTTCTTACAATCTCAACTACCTGCAGATTGAGAAGGATTATTTAGCCATCATTTTTTATTTTCAAAAACTTCTTCATTATTTGCTAAATAATAATACCAAGCTCATATCAAAATTGGATCCATTGAAATACTTTTTATCAAAGACAACACTTACATGAAATATGACTAATTGGATCACCTTACTCAGTGAATTTGATATCGATTATGTTCATCAGAAACCAATTAAAGTGAAGGTATGGGCAGATCAACTAGCTAAGGCCCCTTTTCTAGGTAAGGAACCATTGATTATGGAACTCCTAGATGCTTCTATCATGTACCTTGTGGAATATGTTATATGGCAGCTATACTTTCATGACTCCTTTACATTTCAAAAATCAGATGCAAGAGTGGTGCTTATCACTCCTTGAGGATATTTGATCCATCAAACATTCTGACTCGGGTTCCGATGTACAAATAATATAGTAGAATATGAATCCCTTATTGTGAGGATGTAATTGGATATCAAGTGAGACATTATATAAGTGAAAATCATAGGTGATTCTATGTTGATCATCAAATAGGTAAATGACAAGTATTAAATTAAGGATGAAAAAATTCTTCCTTACAAAAAAATGGTTGACACTCTAAAGGATTTCTTTGAGAAAATTACATTTTATCAGATCCCAAGAGCACAAAATCAAGAAGTGGATGCTATGAACATAGTGGGGTCTATTTTATGCATCCCACCTGGTAATAATGACATGCCACTCTTTGTTGAACATCAACTAATACCAGTATATGACATGTTGGAGTCTTGTTTGGTATGGGAAGTTGTTGGTCCCTTTCCCCCTGGTATAGTGACATTTTTAACTACCTTTATGATGGAACCTTCCCTCCATAAATTTATCATTCTAAAAAAAGAAACCTTATCCAAATTATATCCTGCTACACCTTACTTGGAGGCACTCTCTACCATAGAGGCTATGATGGTAATCTATTGCAGTGTCTTAATTAAGACGAATCCATCTTAGAGGTTAAGGAGGTGCATGAAGGCATCTATGGGGACCATAAAAATGGGATAGTCCTGGGTAAAAATCTACTAAGAATAGACTATTATTGTCCTACCATGGAGAATGATTGTTGCAAGTACATAAATAAATTCTTACAATGTCTGAAATATGACAACTTGTACATGCGGCGACATAATCATTACAACCTATTACAATACCATGACCTTTTTCAAAGTGGGGACTCAATCTCATCAATAAACTTTCCCCTACATTCTCTAATGGCCATACGTTCATTATTACTGCCACTAATTATTTCAATAAGCGGGTAGACCTTGTTCCTTTCACCTATGTCAAGGGTGCATAGATATCCAAATTTATAATGAACCATATTATTTGTCGATATGGCATCCCCTCTTCCATTGTAGCTGAAAATGGTCAATCATAAAACTGTAAAGGTGTTGTGTCAACGCGTTCAAATCAAACTCAAGCTTTCAACCCCATCTTACCCTCAATGTAATGGGAAGGTTGAATCCTCAAATAAAACACTTATTCATATTATAGAGAATATGGTGAATACAATGGGTCATAATTGGAATTTATAGATTCACCTCACCCTTTAGGCTTACAGAACATCCATCTGCACCCCTACAAGAGTTACTCCATATTCCCTAGTATTCGGCATAGAAGTTGTATTACCCCTTGAGATCGAGCTCCCCTCTTTGCGCATAGAGCTAAGAGATTGCTTGGATAAATATGAGTATAGAGTAGCTCGACTAGCAGAGCTAGAGCTAATGGATGAGAAATGACTTCAAGCCCTTGATCACCTAAAAATTTTATTAACACTGAGTTCGTAGAAGTTACAACAAAAGAGTGATACCTCACCAATTTGAGGTAGGAGACCTTGTTCTAAAATAAAATGAGTTCAATACCACTAAGTACCTTGAAAAGAAAGGTATGTTTGAGCTGAAATGGTTAGGGCCATATGTTGTGGTTGCTAAATTATGTTCAGGTGCATACAAGCTTGCTTAATCTGATGGTCAGGAAATTCAGAAAACCATAAATGCTATGTATGTCAAGTGTTTCTATGCTTAAGTATGGGGTCCCTCAAGTATCAGAAAATCAACAAAAAATACATAAAATCAGAAAAAGTAAAGAGAAATCAATGGGTCCAAGTGTGAAAACCACATAATTGTGGAACTTTAGACAATTCCTTTGGTGAATACTAGCTTTCGGCACAATTGGAGGGTTCGTTGTTCACAAGAATATCAATATCTAGGATTATGATGGTTTTATCCTAAGTTATTCCTTGTATGTGTCTGAGAAAATTTTGAGCCTATCCCTTTTGGCCTTGATTTGGATGATCCTACTTCTATATGCAACAAATTTTCCTTTGTATATTCCCATCTCACACTGGGGAAAATTTGCATTGTCACTTCTTACAAATAATGTGTGGAATTATACCCTAGTACATCCCATCTCTCACTGGGGGTATCCACGTTTCTTCATTTCCTTGCACATAGGTTTGGATAACTTCTATAAAATCACAAGAACATTCATATAAAGTTCAAAAATCCCAAAACATTCAAATATGTTACTTGAAAAAAATCTAAACATTCAAATACGTATCCATAGAAAAATTAAAAAAATAGAACATTGTCTTAGGATAACACCAAAAATAATGTAATTTTTTTCACAATTGTCCCACAAAAACAATGTAGTGTTTGCTTACTTAGTTGTTTGTTTATACATAGTTTTTTTCGTTTGCATTTTTAGGCTGTGTGCATTGGTTGGATTAATTTTCTTACTTATATTGAGTGTTACTTTAATTTTTTGTTAAGTGCATTGAGTTCATTTTATCTTACATAGTTATGTTATTTTTATTAGATTTGATTAACTTGTTATTATTGTTTTCTTGTACATTTGATGTCATCATCATATCATCCATCATCGCATCTATACATC
The DNA here is from genome assembly GCA_019776745.2 of Taxus chinensis. Classification (NCBI taxonomy): domain Eukaryota; kingdom Viridiplantae; phylum Streptophyta; class Pinopsida; order Cupressales; family Taxaceae; genus Taxus; species Taxus chinensis. Next base: position 420,925,333 of record CM034154.1, read on the forward strand.
ATATATCAATAAAATGATAAGCTACATCATCATGAAATTGAAAATCAAACATGTATGCTAAGCTAACATCATATAATACCAGCAATGGGCCAAGAGGGATTATCTTTATCCCCCCTCACCAATATTAAAAATTAAAACATGGAGTAATCAAATTATCTCATCAAAATGCAATGTGATATCATCAAATACTATCTCATAAATCAAACAACATGTGATAAAATCATTACATCATAATAATGTCGATCATCGTCATATAAATTCAATGTCTATATAAAATCAATGTGTCTCAATACATATCAGATACAATGTCAGAAATTATGGGCATAGATCAAAAATGTGTGTTCATCAAGAAGCATAACCAAAATCAGTACATATACATGGATAAAAATTTGAAATCATCATGAGGCATACATCAAAAATATACATCCAGTACAAATACAATAATTCAACCATGAATCTCTCCTAATCTAGGACTACATGTCCTAGAACCACATGGAGGCCTCTCCTATGATATACTTGTACGCACCCAATTTTGCATGTGCTACATTGTGGGAATGGTTTAAAGTCCCCTATAATGATTATTATCTTTTCCAATGGTGTTTTAGTCTTATTTCCCACTTGAAGTATATATTTGAGGCTTAGAAATCTTCCCTTAACCATTTCTATGATTTTCTATCTTTTTAAATCATTTTTTCGCATCTTTTCCCTTAGTTTTGGATTTAAGTTATGGAATTGCCTTGGTGGTTACACAACATCCCCAGTGGTTATGTAACCATCAGTCTACCCTCAGTGTCAGTTGTGTAACCAATTCATTGGTTATGCAATCGCCCCTCCATGGAGACCGGCAGTTACGTGCGGTTTTTCCAAAACCTTCTTTGGTGTATTTTGAACATGTTTCATTTCTTCAAACATGATTTTAGTGCACGTTTCTTGGTCAAGTTATTTTTTTGTAGGCTTGATGGATATGTACCAACTTCCTCTTCCTCTTTTATTGCTAACGGGTAGTTAATTTCCCCACCTTTGAGTGAGGTGGCATTCCTTGGTTACCAAATGGCTTAGACCATTTCCCAGCCTATGTTCTATAAAATCCAAGCTTCTTCCTGAAGCATTGGATGAATATTTTTGGTTATGAATTGCATCATTATGTTGTTGTGATCTTGCTAGGAAATACACAATCAAACTAGTTATCTTTCATTTTTATTATCCTAACCGCATTGTTACCAGAATGATTGTAAGCCACCTCTACTCTAGCGTTTCTTCTGCATTACCCAACACAGTTCCATGGATTCACCTGAGCACTAAAGTTGGAAAAGAAATTAAGTGGACATTAGATTAAACCATCACTGGCTTTTCCACTATTCTATAAAGTCTAGGTTGGGGATGTACTTTGATTTCCTTAAGCTTTCTTAATTTATTTATTTAGTTTTTATACACAATATTTATTAGATTATTTAAATAATATCAATTAAAATCATTACAATAGTTAAGTAATTACTATAGCTTTCATTTTGTCTACACAAATATTTTGGTGATAGATTACTTCCCTGCCTATCCCTATGGGTTTGAAAAGGAAGTTTGTTTGGAGGAAAAATTCTGCATTTTTTTAAAGAAATTATAATTCCATTTTAATATGTAAGATTCATTAGATCTTCATTTATTTCTACTGGGGAAGTTTCAGAGGAAGAAGTGCTTCTAAGAAGCTTTTACTTCTTCCTGTGTCTTTGAGGTAGAAAAAAATATTTAAATCCAAAAATACAAATTGGAAAACCTTTTGATTTATTAGAGTAGTTTAGATCCATGTTACATAGATAAATAGTCACATCTTATTATTTATTTGTTTAAATGTGTTAGTAGTGTTGTAGAAGCAATTGTATTTTCTTCATATTTCTTCTGTCAATTTCCTTTGTTGTTTTTCCAGAAATCATAAAATCCAAAAATATTATATTAGATTAGTTAATTTGTTTTATTTTTTTATTCCCTTTATTTAAATAATTTCCTTTCAAATAAGTAGATCAAATCATTCATTTCATTTTGGTCAATTAATTGGGAATGAATCTAGTTAGTTAAAAAATTAAAACAATTTTTTCTTTTAATTAAGTTTTTTATAGATGAAGTCTGGAAAGGCCCCAAGGGCCATATACATAAATATATTACAATGTGAGATCATATCCATAAAAAAATACTAACAAAAAACCCAGCCAAAAAGAAACCCTACTTGAGTCAAAAAGGAATTGACTCTACACGAGCAACACAACCAAGAGACCAAAACTACATAGGCATTTGCATAATTATTAGTTTTATTGCCTATAGGCATAACATAGGCCATAAAGAAATAAATATTCTCCCTTCTAATATTACCACCCACACATGTTAAACCCAAACTACTTTTTGTAGTACCATCAAAATTAAGTTTCATCCATGCAACCATAGATTTTTCCCACTTCACATTTTCCTTGATTTTCTTCTTCCATAGAAAACTCTACTGAATGATTTTACCAACTACTAGAGCTTGAATGATTTATTTTTCACAATTAGGAACACTCTTGTCTTCCTTAAATCTAATAATGGAAATATTATTAATTATAGCTCCCATAATCATATTCCCCACTCTATCAAAAGTTTTTTTTTTACCTAAAAATCCTATGATTTCTTTCCAGCCATATTCCCCATATGAAATGGGGTAACACCAAATTCTAGAATTTTGATAAACACCTAGAAAAAAAAAAAGTTCCATTGTTCATACCAATCAATAAGAATTTCTAGAAGAACCCACAAGACCTGAAATAATCTTAGAACTTTGTAGAAATTGTTTTGAGCAAAGGGACATTAGAGGAACAAATACTAAATTGTTTCATTATCAGATTTACACAGAATGCACCTATTTAGAATCAACATACCTTTAGCCTACAAGTTATCATCTGTGAGGATTTTATTTTTAATGGAATGCCACAAAAATAAATTTACCTTGGGAATAAGAGTATTGTCCCAGAGATAATTCCACCAAGGGTTAGGTTGAGGACCATTACGAGTAATAAAATATCCAGTTCTTATAGATTACTTACCATCCTTTTTCCCTACCCATTTTAGAGCATATGGTTTAGGACGTGAAAAAATATAAACACCAACCAGATTAATATTGATATTTTGAAGAGCCTCCTTGATATTCTCATCTTCACCATCCCAATGAAGAGATCTCCAAGACCTACCACAATCTGTTTTAATCTAGTAGTCTCTCAAAAGGATGTCAATTATATAAATAAAATGATTAGCAACATTTCTCCACATCGGTTTGTTTAATAAAGGTCCTTCATCAAACCACCAATCATGCCAAAAGTTAATTTTTTTGACATTACCAATTTTCCATTTACTCCCTTTCATCAACAAGCCCCTACACTTTACCAAACCATTCCAAAAATAAGAGTCTTCAAGGATGATATCATTTTAAATAAAAGAGATCTACTCAGCATACATGTATTTATCTTTAATAATACTAGCCCACAAACCATCCTCCTATTGTAGTCTCCTCCCAACCTTAGCCAAAAGAGCCATATTCATACCCTTTAAGTCCTTTAAACCCCATCCTCCCACATTCTTAGGTGGAGTAACCCTATCCTAGGACACTAGGGAAATTATATCCTTTGATTCATTACCTGACCAAAGAAATGTCCTTTGAATTTGGGTGATCATAGTTCTTATCTTTGCAAGAATTTTAAAGATTGCCATAAGATACACTGAAAGGCTCTGTAAAGAACTCTGAAGGAGTTGTAATTTTCCATCTTGTGATAACAAAGTACCTTTCCAAGTAGCAAGATTATTTTTAAACCTAGTAACTAGGGCATTCCAATTATCTAGATCCATCCTTCTCTTAAAAAAAGGCATTCCCAAATATGCATAAGGAAACGAAATGATTAGAAACTCCAAAACAACTACAATTCTATTCTGAACTTCCTCATTCACATTTAAGAAAATTATAGAATTTTTTCAAAAAATAATAAGCTGACTAGTAACTTATTTGTAGTCTTGAATAATATCCTTGAAATCCCTCACTTCTGAGGTAGTTGCCTTACCCAATAGAAAAGTATCATCTACAAACTGTTGTAAAGTAATAGGGTCCAAACCATTAGAAATAATTAAACCATGCAGAATCCTCCTTTTCCTTCAGTCAAGACAAATTTGACTTAAATTTTATGCCACAATAATATAAAGAAAAGGGTACAAATGATCCCCCTGTCTTAAACCCCTCTTAGATGAAAATAACCCCTCAGACTTACCATTGATAAGAATAGAGTATTTAGGATTGGTAATACATTCCATAGTATAATTTATAAAATGAACATGAAATCCTGACCTTTATAGAATAATCCTAAGAAATATCCATGATACTCTATCATATGCCTTATTTATATCAAGTTTTAGCAACATTTTTTCCCTCTTTGAAACTTCCAAAGAATGAATAGTTTCATGAATGGTAATAACACTATCAAGACTCTATTTACCTTTAATAAAAGCTCCTTGATTTGGAGAAATAAAACCATCTAATAGATCTTTGATCCTGAAAGAAATTATCTTTGTAATAATTTTTTAGATAGTATTACATTGACTAATTGGTCTAAAATCAAAAACTTTACCATCACCTAGAATCTTAGGCACAAGGACTATAAAATTACTATTAACCTCTTTCAACAACTTACCAGTCATGAAAAATTCTTGGACCGCTTCCTCCACACCATCATGACCAATGTCCCAAAATTCCTGAAATAAAAAAGAAGGGAACCATCCGGCCCCAAAGACTTGTCCCCTTCTAAATAAAAAACAACCTCTTCTATTTCTTGGGGCATGGGAATTTTAACCAACTCATAATTATTCTAGAGAGTGATAACACGTTTGAAGAAATCAATGATTTTACTTTCCTTGACAAGGTCAGGTTGTTTACCAGCTGTCAACAAATCACTGAAGAAACTTATAAATTAATTATAAATCTCAACCTGATTCTTCAACCTCACTCCTCCCCTATCCTCAGTTTCCATTATTGTATTACTATGTTTATGAATAGAAACAATCAAATGATTTTTTTTTATATTCCTATCACCCTCTTTTAACCATAAGGACCTTGAATTTTTCTTCCAATATGATTCCTTTTTTGCTTCCAGATTATGATACTCCACCAAAAGTAATTTTTCTTTGTTCCTAATCTCCTAATCATACCTCCAACTTTCTAAAACTTCCTTAATCCTCTTAATATCCTCAATGACTTTAGATTTTTGGGAAAAAATGTTACCAAAAATTTCCTTGTTCCAGATTTTCATTCTTACTTTGTATTTTAATTAAGTTAGATTTACCTATCTTATTTTTAAAAAAACCTCATGACGTCTTTTAACTTTCAGATTAAATTAGATGATTGAACCATAGTGAACTTACATTACTCATACTTAGCCTCTAATTCCCCTTTGACCAATTCAACTACTAGGAATTCAAACTACTAAATCTTAGTCCCTAATTCTCTTATAGTTTCCCATCAACACTCCCACAATATTCCACATCGGATATCCCGGAATGACCTCGAGAGGTTGAGTGCACTCAAAGGTCATGTGTTGATTTTTAGGTGAACATAATGGTGAATCAGACATGAAGGACTAGTTCCTTCTTAGGTCTTTTTCTTTCATTGATATTACCTCACCTCTCCATTTCTTCCCCTATTTTGGTGGGTATTTTATTCTTTCCCAAATATGTATGGTATATATTATGGTGGGCCATTTGGATTTGATAGATACTACGCTAAAATTCAAATAAAACAATCCCCTCCCTTTCTAGATGGGCTGAAAATTACACAAACAACATGCAATCCTCCCCTAGCTATGTTTCAAACCCCACTAGCTACGTGAGAATAGAGGAGGTCGATCAACCTTTAAACATGCAATACAGTCAATTCAATTCAAACAACATGGTTTTTACGAGTGGAACAAATCCTTACCCAAGAGTCTTGTCTAGACCTTGCATTTCCATGTAATCAACAGAAGATGACATTTTTCCCTAAATTGATAATCCTCTTTATCAAATAGATGAGTCCTTAGAAAGGATGTGAAGTCAAAAAATCACGAACTTTAGGAATTATTTAGCTTAGTCTCATACTACTATTAAGAAGGTTCTCGAGTGAAGAAAGTACTAATTAATACCACCTTTTAGCCATCTTATTTTAACCTTTTATTTTGTCATTCCCACATATTTTCCTATACATGTCAAGCTTTTTCATCACTCTCCCATCATTTTATCCTAAACCAGGGTGCCCAGGCCTATAATGGGGCACCCCAGTCCCACCTTGGGTGCCTTGATCCTTGTTTTACTTTCCCACCTCTTTTTGGGATCTTTCTATCCATTTTTCATCCTTATCTTTTTCCTAATTAGCCATGTTGGGGTTAATTACAAAATTATAGCAAGATAAACCTATAAATATAAAGTTATGAGACCATATTGAGGGTCCTAGGATCACATACAACCCTCACTCCATATAGAGTTACATCCATTGCATCACTTGCATCCACATAGTGTTATGCATCAAGGCTAGGATAGCTGCATCAACACACACAACATAGGAGGAGGGGTTCTATTTTATTCCATGCACACATCTTATTACATTTTTTATAGTTATTGTTTCTCACAACTTCACAAAGTGTGTCTGACATAAGAGCATCTAGGGAATGACATGCACACACACGCACACCAGAACTACATTTAGGTCTAAAATGTAGTATAACACTCAAATCAGTAAGCCCACTATTGTGGTAGCTGAGGTTATCCCAACCCATTCATTTTGCATCTATTATTTTTAGGGTTTTGATGCTTATTTGTATTTTACATGTCATTTCTTCATCTTACATTATTTCATACATCTATTGCAGTTTAGAAGATCTAGTGCGACAGACAGAACATTTCAGGGCATTTTGTGACACTCTCGAAATCAGATTTTGAGCTTTTACAGAGACTAGGGTGCCTATTCTGCAGATCAATGTGCCCTAGTACCTTCCTAGGTGCTACGATCTCTTTACATCTTCCAGGTCTTGCCTTTACGAGACCTCTGAGTGAAAGTTCCTACTTCTGGAATCTACAACTAGACCTACAGAAACTTATGACAGTCCCCAACAATAAGCTAAGTGTTTTCCTTCTACATAATTACATATTTAGGGTTTTATTTCATTTGATATAATTATTTAAAACCATTCCATAGTGTGTCACATCCCATAATTTATATCAATTTTTTAGAAGGAATAAGTTATAAAATGATGGGTAGGCTACAACAATTGGAAGATAATATTTTTTTCTCAGTTATATATATCGCCACACGTGCATGTGCACATCCTAAGAAGGATATACAAAGTTACATGTAGCTGCATGTGCCACAGTATAACATTGTTTGTCATTCAACACTTGTAGTGAACCTATCATTTACAAAATATTCTTGTGTTGCTTTGGTGATTATATATACTTTGCAGTGTATATGGTTTGGTGCATTCTATGTTGTATGATTTATACCTCTTTATTGGATATTGAATAATATTCTTGGCTATATGGGATGATTTTACTATGGGGTACCTGTATCTTGTGGTTGTACCTTTTGTTAATTTTTGATACTTTGCTACTTGCTACCTTGGCTAAGAATAACAACTACATTATAAAAGTGATTTGTACACAGTCATGAAAGTATCCTTTTTGCATTAAAACAAAGTTGATTTTTTCACATTGTTAAGCATTTTTTGTACTCTTTACTTGGATGAAAAGGAATAATATCATGTTAAAAGGTATTCTAATTTTTTAAACTTACATAGCCTTGATTATTTTTTTTCACCTTGCGTTCGGTTATGTTGTGAACCAACTAGGGTGCATGGGATTTTTCATTTAGGTATGAAAAAATAGTTCAATGGTCGAATCAACCACACTATGTATAGATCATGAATAACTTAACGAATTATTGGTTAGTTAGAGATGCAAGAACTAAATCAAGAATGAGGTAAATTTGCATTGTTGTTAAATGGCCATTGACCATGCAATAAATAAAACCCATGAAATATTTAATGGTTGATAGACCATGCATAAGGTAATGGTTTGAATGTGTTTATAATTGGTAACCTGGTCAATCAACCATGCGAGATTTAAAGGGTTAATCAATTTATTTGAATATTGAAAACGTGGATATTCCACTTATGATCCTTCCTACCATGCATGAAATGGCTAATAATTATAGGTTTTTTTTGTTTGGTTGAAGTGGCCATGCAAATTCAAAAAGGTTAATGATTATTTTGAGGGAAGAAATTTTGACCCCAGCTAATTTTGGAGGAAAAATCATGTAAAATATGAAGAACTTGACGTGGCACTGTGGCTTGGTAGTAGGCATTAATTCACAATAAGTGCATTATCCATAACCCTAAAGCTTCTCGGAGAAGCTTGGACATGCAATGTTGAGGGTTTCATTTTTATTTTTGTGGACCTACAGCCATGCATTAGTTCTTGATAATTTTTATGGATTTTGGTATTTTGTATGGATATCTCACCAGGTTGTTGATCCACCATTCTTGCAATCTTGTGCATGCTTCGTTTGCACTAGGGGAACATTTGCTAAAATTGGAACTACTTCATATTTATATATTTTTCAAATCTGTGTAAACCTTGAATAAAGGGTAGTTCGAGGGAATTTATGTGGGATCTATAAATGGTGTGTAAGAAGGAACAACAAAATAATTGGAAGAGGATGTGCCAATTTCGGTAGAAGAAGTCACGAAATTTATAAGCATGATTATGTTTCTCCTTACCCTGATGCCTTACTCTAAATCATTATTTCATTTCTTTGCAACCATCTAGAATGAATGCCTATTTTATTTGTATTTCCCTAGGATACACTACGTGATCTTGTTATGGAAATTTTTCTAGGTGTATATGATTTTTCCCTATATATGATTTATCTATGTTTAATCATTGATTCTTGTATGGATTTGTGATTGGTAGGATATTACAAAGTATGAAATCTTATATATAATTATTTATATATATATATATATATATAATAGTGTTTAAACGCATCTATAACTTTTGAGTTTGGATTATTGGAATACCCAGAACCCCTAGGGTTATATTCCTTCATAAGGGAGTCTTAGTTTCAAACCTAGAGGTTCAATAAGCTTTGGTTTTATATGCGTAGAGTATATGTTTTTGGTTGTCTTTATGTCCACTTATTTGATGAGTATTGATTTTTAAAGTTAAGTAAATCTAGGTATAGTTTTATATGTTTATTCTTTTGAATTCTAGTTGAGGAAATAGAGACCTCAGACTTGGTATGATTCCTGGGACCCTTGTCCCATTGTAACATATATATCCTTTTGATATATCATTTTTTCAAGAATATTTGAACCTTCATGTCATGTGTTTATGGGACTAATGTGAGCTCAACTCCTTATTCCAAATTTTTCAGTATTATTATTTTGTTTGGTTATCAAATGAGATGATTTTTGAGGAAATTTTCTATACTATCATGTCTGGTTATAAGGAATTTTGGGAATTCTAGATATTGATTATTTTTCCTTCTTAAGAATTGTTGGTTGGGTGAAGATTCTAAATGAATCAGATTAGTATAGTTTTCAAATCTTGTATTCCAAGAAATGGATTATTATGATTAGATGAAATGCTATCTTACTAGGAAATTTTGAAGAAAGGATTTTACCTTTGAATTTAACTAGACATATGACTTAGAAATTATTTACCAAGAGGCGGTGAAAATACAGTTTGATTTGGTATGATGTTGTTTTATAATCTATGAAGGAAGGATAGTCTCTTTGTATTCATCATTATAATATTATAGGTAATAATGCTTTTTACTTTGATTCCTTACTAGAAGGTTTGACAAATAGATGAAAGGATATTTGTTGTAAGTTATCATGACAAGAAGAAGCATAATCATGCTTAGTCCTAATAGACTAACCATGTGTAAATTAACCTTTTTTAGTTGCAGGGACAAAGGTAATATGGAGGTTAGAAAAAGGATATGGTTGTCTTACACTGGTCATTTGTACCTATTTATGAATTTAAAGAAGGCACTAAAAATTAATATTAAATGCTAGATTCCTTGTGCTTTATTTCTATACATGAAATTGTAAACTGATAAATTCAAAAGCCAGTAAACTTGTTTTAGTTTATGGGCATCCTTATAGTCACTAATGACTTGACTACAACATTCTTGATTGTTTATATGTATTTTGAAATCATATCAATATATAAATGAAATTAAGGGAGTTTTTTTGGTTTTCTTTAATTGTGTCCCTAGAGAATATATCAAAAATTATTTATTGAGAAGAAATAGATAATATGATCACAAACCTTTATATGTTTTCATTATCCCTCAACGAATGTGCTCAAATCAAATATAGTTAAATGTTCACTTGTAATCATGGATGAAATCCCTTGAGTTTATTTTATTAGACTATCTTTCATAGCCCCTTCACTTGCAAACAAGAATTAATTTGGATTGTATGAGATGTTGAGAGGACCCTTAACATGTGAAAGTTTGTTGGGTTTTTCTTTTGACAACCAAGTGTCTTGTACAAATTAAGGTATGCAAGATAACAATCTTAATTGATATGATCCTAGGGGTGTGCTATTGTCTTTAGAACAAAAGGGTATATAAATGCAATGTAGTGAAAAATTAAGTTATCAATAATTTCAAACATAACCATTCTCCAAGTATGATCATAAATATTTAATAAGTTGTTATAGTTTTTATTATAAAAAAGGAGAAAAGAGATATTTGTTAATGTATATACTTAAGATAAATAAAACTATCAAGTGAAATTGTATCTCTTGAATGATATTATGATATTCATAGGTCATTAAGTGGAAGTAATGTGTCTAATATAGATGTCATTATATCATAGTAACTTTCATGGGATCGAGTACGTACAATCATTTTTAAATGCCTTATTACTTCTACTTTTTCAAGTAGCATGTAAATTAAGATCGTATGGAACATGTATGAAAGTACCTTGGTATACCATGAGGTGGTATCGATGAACACCATCCCTTGACTAGAAAAGGGAACATTACCATTGAATACTAGGTGGCTATTGAGTCTAAGGTTAATCATCATGTAATAATTAAAAAAGTATTACTTATGAGTTAACAATGGAGGGAATGATCATTAATTCATAATTATATCATGTCTGGGATGTGTTAAATCCTATATAGTGTTATGTATGAATTAATATTTAAATCATAACATTATTGAAATTGTCTAGTAGATTAAAACTAATACATAAAATTATATTCCTTTCATATGAATACTAATTACTTGAACATAGGCAACACACCATGGTCTTTGAATCTTACGCGTCATGCCTGCACTAGCTTGAGTTAGCTACCGTTAGAGAGGAAGACATGTAATGATCTAGATCATTACATGAATGCATCTTTTCCTGTAGGGTCCCCAAAGTAGTTTTGGCATGAGTTGCACAATCCAAATGCCAAGGTGTGTTGACTACGGATTTGGTGACCAAATTTAACTATTAATGATTACTTAAGTATAACAATCTGAACTAAATAGCTAAACAATTGAAACAAATCTTGATGGCTATGAATAGAATGGATAGTGAGGTGAAGGAAAGACAGGTTCCCTAAAACATATGTGTAGTCTTGGGATCCAGCTTACTAACATAATTCCAAACAACTATGGCCATAGTGACGCATGACACTAGATGCATTGTCTGTTCACAAAGTCTTTGCTACAGTGTCAATATTTAGATGATGGTTACAATGGTATATTTCCGAAATATGCTAAAAGACATCACAAGTTCTCAGTCTATATTAAGGATTAACCAAATGATACACTAGGTGTAGTGGCTTCTAAAGAGTGTTTGATGGGGATCAAGAAGGATCTATAAAACCTTACAGTTGCACATGGTTTTCATAGGTTATCTGATTGGATTCTGAACTTAAATTAATGATTTCATAAAGCAGTTGTTGTAAATGATGTTTTCATTTCAGCATAAGAAACTTAAAGGGAACTATAAATTTTTTGAATGTTGGAATTTAAATGCTACATATTAAATTCATTGAAGGCATAACTATAATGAATTATTTAGTGAAAAAAAAAATCCCTAAGTTTGATGAAGTAATAAGTGGTTGTTACATAGTGTCTTAGCAGATTTTACAGTGTTTTAGTCCTCCTACATTAGATTAACTATAATTATACTTTCATATAGTTTAGTTTAATTTTAATTAATCATTTTCATGAACCTGAATTGTGCATAGGTTTTTCCCTCTCCCATTTTATGCATGTTACTCATAGTGGTCACTATGGACCCCTCTAATATTGTGAACTCCCTTCTCTCCTCCATCGTACTCCTAGATGCATGGCTAATATACCTACTTCTATGGCTGAAAACCCTTTAGACAACTCCAACCAAGTTCTCCTTCATGAAATCGAAGCCACTGATAGTGAGAAATATTATGGTGAGAACACTAATGTTGACTAGGAACAACTTGATGCCATTACCGAATTTCAACAAGCTTTATGTGGGAATCCCACTCATCTCCCACATGTCTTGAACACTTTAATTGCTTCTAAGAAATATTGGGAGGCTTTTGTTTCTGTTTATTCCACCCCATGGTCTCTACACCACCCATTTATGTTTCCACTCCTCTTTCCCATCATGGTATTTCTAATGTGCATCTTGGTGCTTCCTCTAATACTCCTGATTTCACATATTTACACCAGGATCTCCAAAATCAAATCTGCTAGTTATAATTTGCTACTTCTTGAGGATCCCTATCTCTTGATTCCACATCATTATTACATTCCCCCTTCACCTTGGCCATCTACACTTACCCATTCCCACCTAACTTCCTCTCTCCAAAATTACCCATTGTTAAAGGCCATGGTGACCCATAAGAGCATCTCCATACCTTTCATGTCGCATGTCTTGATTACGTAGATGATCATACCATCCTCACTAAGCTATTTTCCTGTAGTTTGTAAGACTATGTGATGTGTTGGTTCTGTAACCTACCATTCCGTTCATTGGATTATTTTATGCATTTGGTTGATGGTTTTCTCACATATTTTGCTATAAATATTGGCTCTATGCTTTCTTATGCCCAACTAGCCCAGCTTAAACAAGGCTCCAATGAACACTTCCTAGATTACACCTTATAATACAAGAATAATGTAACCAATATGACTAATGTCCTTGTAGAATCTAAACTTCAGGATTTGTTTGTTCATAGTCTATTACCACCTCTACAAGACTGTATACTCTTTGGAAATTTTTATTCATTTGATCACCTTTTTCATGCTCTCAATATTTGTGAGTCTAAACTTGTATCTGTAGCAAAGCTCAAATACCATAACCCACCCTTGTTCTCCACCCGTATTTCAAGTAAGCCACTATTCAAAGCACCTACAGCTAAATCCATCGATAGAAAATATACTATTAATGTGGCCTCCACTACTACGGAACTGTGACCACAACCATATAGATGTCCTACTGCTAAGCTTAGTATACCACCAAGCATTTTATTACCACAACTCATCGATAGTAACGTCATTACCTTACCTTCACCTTTACAGCTCAATCCATCCTGACCCAAAGGGCATAACTTTGAAAACCATTCTTATTATGATTATCACCAATGTGTCGGCCATTCCACTACTCATTGTTTCTAGTTACGACATCTCATCAAAGATATACTTGATAATGGTCACATCAAACTTCCAGAATCTCCAACATCCACCTCTACTTATGATAACCATAAGCTCCAAAATTTTAATAACTCATTACCAAAACATGATACCAAACACACCAATTCCTTATCCAACCATGTCTATCATACAATGTCTTCTCCCTCAGGACCTCTCAATTTTCTCATTTCTAACACTACCACTCTGACACTAGTTAGTTATTTCTCCCAAATTGATTACCATGCTATGTTCACATCTAATAATTTACATATTCAGGCATCTCTTGTCTCCACCTCTATTAAAAACACTAAAGTTGATC